>CM042694.1:535289957-540289957 GCA_023614405.1 Avena insularis
TGGTCATTGCATGTGTGTTCCACTCATATGAACCACTCCACTTGTCATTGTACGTGTTCTTCAAACTACACATGGATCCAAGGTGTACGGTGTGTTCTTTTCATGAACCACACATATGGATCCACTGTCATTGCATGTCCGTTTTCATAACCACACATGGGCCATGTAACTACACTCGGTGAATTCGCTCCTAGTTACAAGCCCGGATGAAATGGTTGAAATAATGGTGGGGCCCAAATGCCACTCACAGGTGAACCTTTCTACCGTCCCAACCATTTCCAAACATCGGACAAGAGCAGGCGTGTCAGTAATGACGAAGGATCAACTACATACACAAATGAGTATGTATGCAAGCCACCATACAATAGTACATCGAGCCATTCCATCTAAAAAGAAAGGAAATATAGCAACGCATACGGCAAGATCCAAATACCTAGATAGATATAATAGTTTAGGATATCTCCTCATACATCAAACATCAGTGCTCGGTGAGCGAGAAGACAAAATCCAGTACGGATAAGAAGAAAATAAACATAAGATGCCCATAAATAAACACATCCCACAGATCTCACGGATCCCGTTCCGAATCTCTACACCGAATGATCGTTGCCCACATCGTCAGTCTCTTCCACCCAAGTATCCATCTTGCGGTGTACACATTCATACAGACAATAATTTATCGTGTGAGACCCTAGGGGTACTCAGCAGTCTTTATGCCTCTAAAGGGACACAACCTAGGGTGGCTGATTCTGCAACAAAAGATAAACCCTAACAATTCTATAGATGCTCGCTAACCATCCGCCTAACGAGAGATGAGCGGATGTCAGTGAATTAATAACAACAGTTATGGCGGTAATAACGGTAATATCCATAGATCCATCCTCCTCCTCGCCACCGACGAGGAAGCGGACGAACAACCCCCCCATCCGTTGGCAGTTTTATTAACCATTCCATGAGTGTTGCACTATTTACTAGTCAGTTATTTAGTCAAATTAAAAGCGGTACTTTAGTTATTCTTGTCTATGATCGAAACTGTGCTCCAAGTCCATAACGCGGACACGGCTTTAGGAAAGTTTTACCTACTTGGGTGCACAAATAACAACACACACTCGATATGCCTCGGAAAACCAAATCAAACCCAGCGAGGCACGACAGCGATCACAGATTGAAATATTTCGGGGCCACCCCATTGAGCTACCGAACGAAGTTAGCTGACTCGAGCGGACTCAAGGTTTGCGTCAATGGCTGTGAGCATCGGGAACCCGAAAATGTGGCTGGCTTGTCGACATTCATGAAAACACTCCAGCTTACCTAAACGATCACGATTATGCGTACCTCGCACAATTTAAATAAAGCGAGAAAGCATGGCATAAGTACAGGATAGTAAATAAAACCTCAAACTAGTTTGTGGCCCCAAGAAATAAGATTGAATGAAGCTCTGGCTCAGGGGTGTTGATAAGCCTCCGGGATGTGGATAGCGCGAATATTCAAGGAACAGGAATCAAGTACTGGGTCCCACGGGACACAAGTGAGCCTGAAAAACCAAATAGCGAATATGGCTCACCGATGTCACTTTCATTAGTTATCCCATTACTACTCGGTGAAGTTGTTTAGGTACCTCATTATCCATCGACACTCACATACCCTACACATGCTGTTCTCGACTGCATGGCTCAAACAACTCCTGTAGTAATGGCTCATGGGATGGAGGAACAAGCTTCGTGGGGTTTAAAAGTAAAGGATATGCAATACTTGGGATTCAATTTAATGCAATCGACTCAATGATGCAAGAATAAGAAAGAGGCAATGGGTACTATATGTATGCAAGCATGTGGTAGTGCTTGCACAGCAGACTCGATTGAAGCAAGGATGGATGGGTAGTGCTCCTGGTTCTCTTGATATATCCCACCTTTCGTCTATTGAAGAAGAACCAAACAAACAAGGCCAACATAAATAAAGTGCACAAGCATATGAATAAAATGCATCAAGCAAACAATCATGCCATGATGAATGATGCACAATTTGCATGGCATTAATGTAGCATGGCATGGGTGAGGTGTGAGATACAAGATTAAATCATTTTATTGAGTTTTGGCCCCATTTTATTCTCATATTAGTTGCTGTATACATTATATTTACATGATGCATGCTTCAAATCAAACCATGGAATGCATAAACAGAAAGGTCTAAATCGAGCTAATCATTTAGACATATTATTTGTTAAATTTGGACTTATAAAACAAAAGTTATTAATTTATTTAGGAAAGAGGGCATTTTAATGTAATTTAATTCAAATTGGAATTTTAAATGTCCAAAATATATTTTGGATGGCATATTTGAATTCCTCACATTTTTCTGATTTCAAAACAGATATTATTTGCATTATTTGGATTTGTATTTTAAAAGATATTTAAAATGTAATTAAATTTGAATTTGATTTAATTTGGAAAAGATTTGAATTTAAGCGAGAAAAGAAGACATACTTTTGTCACCCAAGAACAGATGGCAATGACGGGTGGGGCTCTTCGCTGTTGGACAACATATGATTGTTTTTCAATTGTTGAGCTCTCCTTTAGTCCGATGAATGAGCCAGTGGGTGAGCGACCTTGTGGGCGGGGCCAGTAGGCGTGCTGCGATGAAGAACCGGAGCGGTCTTGCGGTTCGAGCTTCAGATCTGCGGGGTGGTTTTGTAAAAGGTAGCATGCTGACTCGTGGGCCTAGAGGGAGCGGGTTGAGGAGTTAAAAGGTAGGGGTATTCATGGCGGCGCCATGCTGGATCTTCCACGAACCTCTCGACAATAAACAGTCGATGCCGAACGCTTGGAGTGCAGCGGTGGCGTGGGGGCTCAACACGTGACCTAGGGTGCGCAAGAAGCGGAACCTTCGCGGGCTTGGCGTTGTTGCAGGAGGTGGCCGTGGCCTAGGTAGGTTACTTTCGCGGGCGGAGCTAGCAGAGCAACGACGGCGCACCGAGGCGCTCGGAGAAACTACCGGCGAAACACGGCGGGGAAGCGGAGGTGTCGAGGAGGTTGGCCAGCTCAGAGAGGTGGTCGGCGGTGTTGGATCGGGTCGGCGACAGCGGATCGGCAGGCGAGCCTTGAGGCGGATTAGGGTTTCGGTAAACCCGCGATGTTCTCGGCTCCCGCCTCCTCCTCGTTGCGTGTCTGCTGCAATACGGTCGACCGTGGTCTTCCTCGACACCCTGGAGCCCCACTTGCCACCGCTGGTTTGAGTGGGGAAGTGGAGGCCGAGGTTTGCGGCGATGGGGTGGCGGAGATGGTGGAGAAGAGGGAGAGAGGAGGCGCCTGGGAGATCTGGAGATGGTGCAGGCGAGGCGGAGAGGTAGGAGATAAAGAGGGGGAGAGGGGGTGCAGTGGGGAGTGGGGCAGAGAAAAGGTGGCTCGGCCACCTTTCCTCCTCTCCTCACGTGATCGGTCGAGGTAGAGGCAGGCGGGCAGTGGGGAGGCTTCCGGTGGGGCAAGGTGAGGCCAAGGAGGCGGAGGCAGGCTCCGGGTTGGAGCCACGATGGCATAGAGAGAAAGAGAGAGGAGTAGCCTCGGGTAGAGCTAGGGTTGGAGGGGGAGAGAGAGGGGGCTGGGTTGGGATAGCTTGGGTTGGGCTAGGTGGCATGGTGGGCCAGCTAGTGAGAGAGAGAGGCCGAGAGTTAGAGATGGGGTGGGTACTTAGGGTTTGGTTTAGATTAGGTATAGATTAGGGTTTAGGAGAGGGGGGTATGGTGATGATGAGGGAAGGCTTAGAGAGATAGAT
Source organism: Avena insularis (assembly GCA_023614405.1). Classification (NCBI taxonomy): domain Eukaryota; kingdom Viridiplantae; phylum Streptophyta; class Magnoliopsida; order Poales; family Poaceae; genus Avena; species Avena insularis. The sequence continues at coordinate 535,293,726 of CM042694.1, forward strand.
GGAGAGGTTTGTAGCTAGGGTTTGCCTTGGACAAGATCAAGCCAAGAAACACCCAAGATCACAAAAACAAGACAAGAAAAGAGAGGGAAGAAAAGCTAGGGTTTAAGCAAGATCAAAATAGATCAAGCCAAAAGAAGGATAAGGATAGAGGTGATCCACTCAAAGACCAAATAAAAACCAAATGACAAGCTAAAGGGGTACTTGCATGGCCCATGCAAAATATTTATTGCCATGTGGGTTCTTGTGAAAACAATATTATTACATGGCATTAATATTATGCATTCCCAAAATTGGAATAAAAGCCAAGCAAAAAGAATTAAAGGATGCCCCATGTGGGTAGATGGAGATGACCATTTTGAAATACAATGGGACTTGCTAGTGTGTATATGCCACTAGGTAGTTAAGAAGCCCACAAAATATCCCAATATGATGATAACCCCAAAACAACACATATGGTAGCTAGAAAAGGGTTCCACCACAAGGCATGCAAAAGGTGGCCATGTGGCTCTCATGTATCAATAATGTGAAAACAAAATGGTGCCAAGATGAGGCATGTGGAAAGAATTGGATCCATCAACCCACATGAGCTAGAGGTAAAACCAATAAGTGCAAAGCTCATATTTGGTTGGATGGTGGAATTATAAGGTGGTGAAAGAAAGGTGGTGGAGTTAATAAAAGATATGCCCCAACTCAACTTGGGCATTAAACAATATATCAAGAACCAAATACAATAACAAAGGCAAATACAAGTTACAATGCCTATGAGATAAGAACCAAATGAAAAGGGTTTTATATGATGCTCAAATGCAAGGAGGCATGATGACATGAGCATGATATAATGATGATGCAACAATTATATGTTTGAAGTAACCATTACATTACTAGACCAAGTAGCATTACAATTGTTAGACAATTGTGATGATACAACTCTCCCCCACTAAACAGTAATCTACCCGAGATTCTAGGATGAAGAAGACTCAAGCGGGGTGGGATACTTGACACGGAGCTCATCTTCACGTTCCCAAGTGGCTTCATCAGCGGAATGGTGCGACCACTTGCACCTTGGAGAACTTGATGGACTTGTTGAGTCCTTCTTTCTGCGACTTCAAGGATTTTGTGGGGTGTTCTTGATAAGACAGGTCTTCTTGGAGATTGATAAGCTCATGATCCACGGTCTGCGGGATCCTTGAAGCACTTCTTGAGTTGAGAGATGTGGAAAACATCATGGACTTTGAGTTTTCAGGGAGCTCAAGAGCATAAGCAACTTCTCCTCTTCTTCCACAATTTTGAAGGGACCGATGTATCTAGGAGCCAGCTTTCCTTTGATACCAAAGCAGTGCGTGCCTCTCATGGGAGTGACACGAAGGTAAAGATCACCGAGGACATACTCCATGTCCGTGTGCTTCTGTCATAATTGCTCTTCTGGCGACTTTGAGCAATCTTCAGATTTTCCAGAATGATATGAACCTTCTCCTCCGCTTGAGTCACAATGTCAGGGCCAAACAAAATCCTTTCACCTGCACCCGACCAACCAATTGGAGTTTTGCATTTGCGACCATAGAGAGCCTCAAATGGTGCCATCTTTAGACTTTTCTGGAAGCTGTTGTTGTAAGAGAATTCAGCATAAGGAAGACATTCTTCCACTTCATGCCAAAGAGATGACGCAAGCACGAAGCATATCCTCCAGAATCTGATTGATCCTTTCAACTTGTCCTTGCAGTGAGGGTGGTAAGTTGTGCTGAAGTTCAACTTTGTTCCCAAAGCATTTTGGAAACTATCCCAGAACTTGGAAGTGAAGATGCTTCCACGGTCCGAACTGATCTCAAGCGGAACTCCATACAGAGAGACAATTCTGTTGATATAGAGCTCAGCCAACTGAATTGCAGAAATGGTTTCCTTGACGGGGAAGAAGTGAGCCACTTTAGATAACCTGTCAATGACAACAAAGATTGCATTATTGCCCTGCGACCTCGGAGAAAGCGTTGATGAAGTCCATCTCTACTTTCTCCATTTCCATTCCGGGGTTTCAATGGCTGTAGAAGACGGAAGGTTTACGATGGACAGCTTTCACTCTGCGGCGGACATCACACTCCAGACATACTTGGCACAATACCTTTTCAAACCAGGCCACCAATATTGTGTTTTCAAGTCCATGTACATCTTTGTGCTTTGCCGGGTGGATAGAAAGAAACGAATCATCGCCTCCTTGAGAACTTGCTCTCTCAAACCCGGGTAGTTCGGAACAAACATCCAGTGTTCAAAGAAAAGCGTGCCTTGATCATCGACGTGGAAGGACTCATACTTCGGAAGCTGAATCCTGGAGATGATCTTACTTGTGTACGGATCACCAAGCTGAGAAGAGCGAACCTTTTCTTCCAAGAGAGGTGTTGCTAGAAGGTTTAGGAGATACCCTTGTTCCACAATTTCCGGGATGAGCTGACAGAATTCCTCGCACAAGAGAGGTTGTTGTTCTTCCATCATGAGGTTGTTGACATAAGCTTTGCGGCTGAGAGCATCTGCCATGACATTATCTTTGCCCGGAGTGTAGTTGATGGTCAAATCGAAGTCATTGATTGCTTCAATCCATCTCCTTTGCGGAAGGTTGAGATCAGGCTGAGTAAAGATATACTTCAGACTCTTGTGATCAGAAAAGATCTCTAGCGGTTGCCAAGCAAGTAGTGCCTCCATACTTTCAAAGCAAAGACAAGCTGCTGCGAGCTCAAGGTCATGTGTAGGATAGTTGATCTCATGCGTCTTCAAGCCGAGAGGCATAAGCAACAACTTGTTTTTCTTGCATAAGGACCGCACCCAATCCATGCAAAGAGGCGTCAGAAGATGCAGAGCGGCTTGGATGTATCGGAAGGAACCAAGACTAGTGTGGAAGTGAGCTTCTCTTTGAGTGTCTCAAAGCTTGCTTGACATGCGAGTCAAAGGTATTTCTTGCCTTTCTTGAGGAGATCGGTAAGAAGCTTCGCTATCTTGAAAAGTTACGAAGCGACGGCAATAACTAGCAAACCAAGGAAACTCCGCACTTCTTTGACGATTAAGGAAGCCATTCAACAGTGTCTTCACGGTTTCGGATTGTTGCAATGCCCTTGGCGAGAGATAGCGTGACCAAGATAGGTTACTTGAGGCATAAAACTCGACTTGGAGAACTTTGCATATAAGCGGTTCTCACGAAGCTTGTTTAGGACACATCGAAGGTGTTCTTCATGTTCTTCCTTTGACTTAGAATAGACTAGGATGTCATCCAGGTAAACCACAACGAACTTGTTGAGATACTCCATGAAAACCGAGTTCATGAGCCTCGAGAAGGTGGCAGGTGCGTTGGTGAGACCGAAAGACATGACCGTGTACTCATACAGGCCATAGCGGGTGGTGAAAGCTGTTTTAGGAACATCTTCCTTGCGAATCTTGATTTGGTGATAACCACTTCTCAAGTCAAGCTTAGAATACCACAGCTCCAGCTAGCTGATCAAAGAGATCATTAATCCGCGGAAGGGGATATTTATTCTTGATGGTTTTAGCATTGAGAGCTCGATAGTCAACACAAAGTCTATCAGTCTGGTCTCGCTTCTTCACAAAGAGGGTTGGGCTACCCCAAGAAGAAGTACTGTGTTGAATGAAACCCAACTTCTCTTGTTCATAAAGCTGTCGTTTGAGTTCAGCCAACTCAGCAGGACCCATTTTATAAGGCCGCTTTGAGATAGGAGCGGTACCAGGTTCAAGCTCAATTACAAACTCAACTTCGACGATCGGAGGCATGCAGCAACTCTTGGAAAGACATCCGGGAACTCACAGACCACGGAACACTCTGAATAGCTTCCATAACATCAACATTGAGCCGCCAAAGAGAAAAGCTGGATAGCAGAGTCGACTTGGAGAATAGACTATATGGCCTTGAGGAATCTTCGGAGAAACGGCGTTCAGCACAATCAATCACAGCTGCATTTGTCAGCAATCCATGCCCAAGATGACATCAATGTCGAATTACCTGAATGATTAAGGAAGCCGAGCGAAGAGCCACCAATCTCAATTTGATTGCCATGGCTGATTTTAGAAGCTGCCATTGTTGCTCGGAGAAAGGACCATTAACCGCAAGGAGAGGATCCATAGCTAACTCATTCTCATTTGCAAACTTGTGAGACACAAAAGAATGCGATGCACTGTAATCAAACAAAACCGTGCGAGGACTGAGTTAACGGATAGCATACCCATCACAACTCTGTGCATGCTCGGCTTGAGCGGCGTTGACCTGATTAGCACGAGCAATAGCGAACCCGGGCTTGGTGTTGATGTTGAGAGCCCGAGGTGGTGGTGCACGAACCAAAGGAGAGCTTGCCGAGGTCTTGGAGGTGGTGGAGGAAGAGCCTTGTTCTTCATCGGACAGTTCAATCTTGATGCCAATGTTCCACACGTGAAACAAGCACCAGTGGGCGTGAACAACGAGCAGGGGACTCCGCCAGCGCTCAGGTAGTGGTGGTTGTAGCCCCAGGAGCAGCGTGAGGAAGTTTGGTGGCCTTGCCCGAAGCTTGAAGGTCTTGGTGGAGCCGGAGCAACGGTGGGGTGTTAGGAACCCGGACACGGCGCTTAGAAGGAGCTGGCATAGTGAAGAGCTTCTTTGCATCACGGTTGTGTTTCTTGACTCTCAAACACTTGCCACTTGCCTCTTCCTCGCAGCTGTATGCTGAAGTTCGGAAAAACGCCGGCCTTGCATGTGTGATTGCATACTTAATCGATGCATTGAGCCCTTGCTGAACCTCTTTTGCTTCTTCTTGTCATCGGAGATCTCGCCACCATAAAGAGAAAGGTTCATGAAGTTCCTGATGTAGGTATTGACATTATCATTGCCCTGCTTGAGGTTGAGAAACACTTCCTTCATCCTCTCCATGACAATTTCTGATAGATACTGCTCTTTGAAAGCTCCAGTGAACTGTCCCCAAGTAGGCTGAAAACCAGTGTAGTTTTCCTTCAGGTAATTCTCCCACCACAGAGCTGCATCTCCCTTCAGAAGGTGAGTAGCACACTTTACCCATTCATGTTCAGGAACATCAGCAGTTGCCAGTAACCTTGACATCTCATGCAACCAATCATCAGCATCAAGTGGTTGATCAGAAACATCAAATTGGCGTGGGTTGAACTTCAGGAAGCTCTTGATGTCTCCTCGCTTGGGAGGTGGAGGTAGCGGAACAAACTCATTCCTCCGACACTTTCTTGAACGCTGTTGGTTCTGCTGCATTGCTGCCAAGGCATTGGCGATGCTTGACAACGCTGCCCCCAGTTCAGGTTGTATGTCCTCCTCGGAACGGCGTGGTGGTGCCATCCTGTGATTGATATAAAACACAAGTCAGTACTATGATGGAGAATAATAATAATCCAAAATAGTACCAAGATGGAATTAATCAATATTAAAGGATACAATTTACTAAGATGATATTAAAATATCAACGAAGTTCAAAGCACCTAGAAGATATTAAGCATATCGCACACGACTGAAAAGGAGTGTGGTACACAAATATATCAAAGAAAATTTTTCCACAAATTTCGGCATTAAAATACCAATAGATGCGCAAAATCACTTAACGAATCAAGATTAGTGACTCTACCACTTCAATATACAAGAGCGAATGATAAAAGTAGTGGTATGGTCGACTCCATCCCGCACTCAAATCATTACTCCGCACATGAATAAGTAGAACACATATCCCCACCTTCTTCTCAAGATGATCCTAAAGATTAGCAACTACGAAACGAACACCACAAACAAGATAACGCCGGATAACAAAGAGTAAGACAGATCGCGTCGGTATACAACGAATCGAGATAGATCGCGTCGGTTTGCAAAAAGCATCTGGGTATGGAATGTACCAGCGGTTGATAACCAAAAGGCCGATAGAGATAACAACTTGGATGCAGCAGATTGACAAGGAATTACACACACACAAACACACAACCTATGGTACTCGAAACCCGAACACGTGAATCCTAGTTTGAATTTAAGAAGAGGATTGAAAACGTTACACTTCCTTACGAGAAAAGGTGGGTGGGTGGGTAAGAAGAAAAGTGGAAGCAGTTCTACTCTCGCGTTTTGTTTTCCCTAATATACATAGCTACCAAAAAATATTTGCTAGACAGGACAACGACCATTTGGCTGAGACCACGAAGGCGGGATGGCTCGATACCAATTGTAACTACCTCGGTGAATTACGCTAGTTACAAGCCTGGATGAGTAGAAATGGTTGAAATAGTGCGGTGGGGCCCAAATGCCGCTCACGGTAGACCTTTCGGCCGTCAACCATTTCCAAACATCGGGACAAGAACGGCGGCGTAATCGGCAGAAGGGATCAACTACATACACAAATGAGTATGTATGCAAGCCACCATACAATAGTACATGAGCCATTCCATCTAAAAAGAAAGGAAATATAGCAGCCATACGGCCAAGATCCAAATACCCTAGATAGATATAATAGTTTAGGATATCTCCTCATACATCAAACATCGTATTAGTAAGCGGAAGACAAAATCCGATGCGGATAAGAAGCAAATCGGCATAAGATGCCCCATAAATAAACACATCCCGCCCACAGATCTCACGGATCCCGTTCCGGAATCTCTACACGAATGATCGTTGCCCACATCGTCTCTCTTCCACCCAGTATCCATCTTGAGTGTACCTGTTCATCTGAACCAATAATTTATCGTGTGAGACCCTAGGGTACTCGGCAAGTCTTTATGCCTCTAAAGGGGACACAACACAGGGTGACGCCTTGCAGCAAAAGATAAACCCTAACAATTCTATAGATACTGCTAACCATCCGCCTAACCAGAGATAGCGGATGTCCGTGGAATTAATAACAAGCCAGTTATAACGGTAATATCCATAGATCCATCCTCCTCCCAAGCGAGGAAGCGGACGAACAACCCCCCATCCGTTCGCAGTTTTATTAACCATTCCATGAGTGTTGCACTATTTACTAGTCAGTTATTTAGTCAAATTAAAAGCGGTACTTTAGTTATTCTTGTCTATGATCGAGAAACTGTGCTCCAAGTCATCCATAACGCATGGACACGACTTTCGAAAGTTTTACCTGAGGTGCACAAATAGCAACACACTCGATATGCCTCGGAAAAACCAAATCAAAACTCAACGAGGCGATCACGACAAAGCGATCACAGGATTGAGAAATATTTCAGGGCCACCCCATTGAGCTACCCATAGCAAGTTAGTTGACTCAAAGACGGACTCAAGGTTTGCGCCAATGGCTGTGAACGGGAACCCGAAAATGTGACTGGCTTGTCGACACCGCGAAAACACTCCGCTACCTAAGCGATTATAGTGTGCGTTACCTCGCACAATTTAAATAAAGCGATAAAGCATGGCATAAGTACAGGATAGTAAATAAAACCTCAAACTAGTTTGTGGCCCCAAGAAATAAGAATGAATCAAGCTCGCTTAGGGGGTTCATAAGCCTCCGGATGTGGATAGCACGAATATTCAAGGAACAGAATCAAGTACTGGGGTCCTCACGGACACAAGTGAGCCTGAAAAACCAAATAGCGAATATGGCTCACCAATGCCACTTTCATTAGTTATCCCATTACTACTCAGGTGAAGTTGTTTAGGTACCTCATTATCCATCAGACACTCACATACCCTACACATGCTGTTCTACGACTCGCATGGCTCAAACAACTCCTGTAGTAATGGCTCATGGGATGGAGGAACAAGCTTGTGGGGTTTAAAAAGTAAAGGATATGCAATACTTGGGATTCAATTTAATGCAATCGCGACTCAATGATGCAAGAATAAGAAAGAGGCGATAGGTACTATATGTATGCAAGCATGTGGTAGTGCTTGCACAGCAGCTCAGTTGAAGCATGGGATGGATCTGGTAGTGCTCTGGTTCTCTTGATATATCCCCCTTTCAGCCTATTCGAAGAAGAACCAAACAAACAAGGGCCAACATAAATAAAGTGCACAAGCATATGAATAAAATGCATCAAGCAAACAATCATGCCATGATGAATGATGCACAATTTGCATGGCATTAATGTAGCATGGCATGGGTGAGGTGTGAGATACAAGATTAAATCATTTTATTGAGTTTTGGCCCCATTTTATTCTCATATTAGTTGCTGTATACATTATATTTACATGATGCATGCTTCAAATCAAACCATGGAATGCAAAAACAGAAAGGTCTCATCAAGCTAATCATTTTAGACATATTATTTGTTAAATTTGGACTTATAAAACAAAAGTTATTAATTTATTTAGGAAAGAGGGCATTTTAATGTAATTTAATTCAAATTGGAATTTTAAATGTCCAAAATATATTTTGGATGGCATATTTGAATTCCTCACATTTTTCTGATTTCAAAACAGATATTATTTGCATTATTTGGATTTGTATTTTAAAAGATATTTAAAAACAGAATTAAATTTGAATTTGATTTAATTTGGAAAAGAGTTGAATTTAAACAGAAAAGCAGACATACTTTTGTCACCCAGACAGATATAGACCCAGGTGACGGTGGGGCTCACTTCTTGTTGGACAACCCACATGTAATTGTTTTTCTCACATGAGCTCGTCTAGTCGATGAATGACAGGTGGGGCTGGGCGACCTTGGGGCCACAGGCGCCAATGGCGTGCTACGTGGGGGCCAGTCTGCGGGTTGGCGCTTCAGATCTGAGGGTGGTTTTGTAAAAAGGTATGACGCTGACTGGTGGGCCTAGAGGGAGCCGGGTTCGAGGAGTTAAAAGGTAGGGGTATTCGCAAAGCGGCGGCGCTCTGTGGATCTTCCTGAACCTCTGTCGACAGTCGATGCAGGCGAACGCAGCGGTCCCGGCGTCACTGGCGCCCATTGTTCGACTACGTGACCTAGGTGGCGCCAGAACAACTGCGGTGGCTTGGCGTTGTTGCGGGGAGGTGGCGTGGCCTAGGTAGGTTGCTACGCGAGCGGAGCTAGCGACAAAGCGTGACGACCGGCGCCGAGGGCGCCGGAGAAACTACCGGCGAGCACAAAGACGGCGGGAAAGCGGAGGTGTCGGGGAGGTTGGCCAGCTCACCGAGAGGTGGTCGGTGTTGGATCGGGTCGGCGAGCAGCGGATCGGCCATGGCGGCGAGCAGGCGGATTAGGTTTCCGCGTGTTCTCCGGCTCCTCGATTCGCCTCCTCCTGTTGCGTGTGCAGGCGTCGCAGCAGTCGACCGTGGTCTTCCTCGACACCCTGGAGCCCCACGCCACCGGCTGGTTTGAGTAGGGTGGTGGAGGCCGAGGTTTGCCGGCGATGGGGTAGGCGGAGATGGTGGAGAAGAGGGAGAGGCGGCGCCTGGGAGATCTGGAGATGGTGCAGGCGAGAGGTAGGAGATAAAGCAGAGGGAGGGAGAGGGGTGCCGTGGGGGAGTGGGGCAGAGAAAAGGTGGCTCGGCCACCTTTCTTTCCTCCTCCTCTCACGTGATCGGTCGGGGTAGGGGCAGGGCAGGTAGGGGGAGGCTTCCAGGTGGGGCAAGGTGAGGCCAAGGAGGCAGGGGCAGGCTCGGGTTGGAGGGGCCCTGATGGCATAGAGAGAAAGAGAGAGGGGGAGTAGCCTCGGGTAGAGCTAGGGTTGGAGCTAGGGTAGGAGAGAGGGGGGTATGGCTCGGGTTAGGATAGCTAGGGTTGGGCTAGGTGGCATGGTGGGCCAGCTAGTGAGAGAGAGAGAGGCCGAGAGAGAGAGATGGGGTGGGTACTTAGGGTTTGGTTTAGATTAGGTATAGATTAGGGTTTAGGAGAGGGGGGTATGGTGATGATGAGGTAAGGCTTAGAGAGATAGATGGAGAGGTTTGTAGCTAGGGTTTGCCTTGGACAAGATCAAGCCAAGAAACACCCAAGATCACAAAAACAAGACAAGAAAAAGAGAGGGAAGAAAAGCTAGGGTTTAAGCAAGATCAAAATAGATCAAGCCAAAAGAAGGATAAGGATAGAGGTGATCCACTCAAAGACCAAATAAAAACCAAATGACAAGCTAAAGGGGTACTTGCATGGCCCATGCAAAATATTTATTGCCATGTGGGTTCTTGTGAAAACAATATTATTACATGGCATTAATATTATGCATTCCCAAAATTGGAATAAAAGCCAAGCAAAAAGAATTAAAAGGATGCCCCATGTGGAGTAGATGGAGATGACCATTTTTGAAATACAATGGGACTTGCTAGTGTGTATATGCCACTAGGTAGTTAAGAAGCCCACAAAATATCCCAATATGATGATAACCCCAAAACAACACATATGGTAGCTAGAAAAAGGGTTCCACCCACAAGGCATGCAAAGGTGGCCATGTGGCTCTCATGTATCAATAATGTGAAAACAAAATGGTGCCAAGATGAGAGCATGTGGGAAAAGAATTGGATCCATCCCAACCCACATGAGCTAGAAGTAAAACCAATAAGTGCAAAGCTCATATTTGGTTGGATGGTGGAATTATAAGGTGGTGAAAGAAAGGTGGTGGAGTTAATAAAAGATATGCCCCCAACTCAACTTGGGCATTAAACAATATATCAAGAACCAAATACAATAACAAAAGGCAAATACAATTTACAATGCATATGAGATAAGAACCAAATGAAAAGGGTTTTATATGATGCTCAAATGCAAGGAGGCATGATGACATGAGCATGATATAATGATGATGCAACAATTATATGTTTGAAGTAACCATTACATTACTAGACCAAGTAGCATTACAATTGTTAGACAATTGGGATGCTACAAGCTTGAAGGGAAGGCGGGGCTGAGAGGGGCCAGGGCCGCAGGAGGTGGAGGCGTGGCCGACGGTAGGGTCGAGGCTGCCGGCGAGCGACGCGGGATCTGGAGGTGCAGGGCCGGCCGGCGGCGAGGAGGCACCAGGCACGGCCACGGAGTTGAGAAGGATGAGGCCGCGGGGGCGCTTGGCGAGGAAGGAGGCGGCTCGCGCGGAGAGGAGTCGAAGCAGAGGCGGCGGTCAAGGGATCTAGCGGCGCTGACCCCAGGCGGGTCAGAGGAGAGCTGCGGCGGCGGCTCGGGGCCGGAGGTGACGGGCACTGAGCGAGGGGACTCGACATGCGCGGAGGGCGGGTCGGCCAAGACGAGGCGGCGAGGTTGGTGGGAGATGGGAGTTTGTGGGGTAGGATAGGATTTGGCGACCGCGTCTCTGCACGTGGGGCCAGGGGAGCACGCGCGGATCGAGGGGGGAAAATGAGGCCATCTCGGGCTGTCGGTGGGGGAGAAGTGCCCAGGTGGCTCGGGATGGGAGCGTGTCGGGCTGGGGCCAGGGGAGTGGGCGAGAACGCGGGGTGGACCGGTTGCTACGCCCGGGGAGAAGCAGGGTGGGGCCGGGCAGGAGCGGGTTGTGGCCAGGGAGACGTGCGCGGGAGTGATGTGGCTACAGTGGATGTGAGGTGGAGAGGAAGGGATTGGATGGGGTGAGGTGAAGGAAGGGTGGGTAGGCTAGGTTTAGGTAGAAAAGGGTTTGGGGGATCTGGGTTAGATACGATTTTTAACTGGAGGTGGCTGGCTGGGCTTTCGGGCCTGGCTGGCTGCCTCCCAAAAATAATTTAAATATTTCATTTATTAAAAATGAGGCTTTTGCAAACCGTTGATAGACAAAACAAAATATTCCGGACAAGCCTGGTGTTTTGATTTGAATTAAAGACGGGGTATTTAGAGAACCAAAACTGGACTTTTTGAAAATAGTTTTATGCAATCAAATGCAAGATGACATGACGATGCTCAAATGCAAGGTGGCATGATGACATGAGCATGCGGTCATGATGATGCAATGCACAAAAACAACGTGATTTTCTAGTAGTGGTTTTGCGGGGCGCCACATGGATCCACCAGTGTCATTGCATGTCTGTTCTTTTCATGAACCACACCTGATGGGGATATGCCAAAGGGGGTATGCCCAGCAGGACGTTTCGATTGGGCCGAAGGGCCTATGAGTTGGCCTGAAGGAAGGCGACTGGACTACGACTGAAGGAGAAGCTTGGCGATTGGAAACTGAAGGCCCAGAAGCGTATCTGAAGCCCAGTTGGATTATGTCAAAAAGCCTCCGAGTCCATATCTGTCTCGGTTGTAACTTGTTAACCCTAGCAAGGTGACTCCTATATAAACCTCCCTAGGGTATCCTAAGGACTTACTTTCCATCACACACCCCCTCGAGTGACTCGCTTCTTAGACGCTGAGCTCGCCATCCTTGTAACTCGCTCTCCATTAATCCAATCTTGCAGGAGTAGGTCTTTACCCTCCGGGGGGCCGAACCTAGGTAAACCATGTGCATCCGCCCCCATCTCGCACCGCAGATGGCCGCCAACTCTTCCTCATGTTACAGTCAATCGCTGCCAGTAGCAGCGACTGCCGTGGCCATTTCCACGATAGTGGCGCCCACTGTGGGGCATAGCGGGACTGGCCAGAGTTCTGCGGCGAGACCCTACTCGCTGATCGATCGGCGCTTGCCACCGGCCGCATGATCGCCATAGGTGGGATCTTACAGATCCTGCCCAGCAGCTACATCCCGGCGTCACGCCCGGTCACTCACGGAGCGGTGATGCCGGTCGGCTCCATCAAACTCTTCGTCGGCTTCACCGGCGCGGTTGACCTAGCTGCAATGGTGATCGTCAACGGATCACCGCCGCACCATGATTTCCTCTCGGAGGAGCAGGTCCGCTCCATCAGGAGCCTCATCACCGAGTACGACTCGGCCGCCAGCGACGCGGCCGAGACCAACACCGCCACCAACGACGAGGCCCTAAACGACGACGCCGACTCTGCGACCCCTGCCTCAGTCGATGGATCTATCACCACCGCATCACGAGAGGACTCCATCATGTGAGTCTCCAACCCGGAGGATTTCGAGGACCCTTCCATCCTCGAGATCTTCGATTCCGATTCCAGCTCAGAGTCGCCTGAAGACTTCCGCGCCAGATCCAATCGCTATAACGCGATCTACATGGCGGGCAGCACGGCCACCCCGCCAGATCCGTTCTCCACGCCGATCTCGCCGACTGCTACGGCCATAGTGGAGGAATCCCACCTGCGACTCGCGGAGGCACAACACAACGAACTCGCCGAGCGCGAGAAATACCGCCTCGAGCGGGAAACAGCACGGGAGCTCTCGCTCTATCACCAGCGCCGCATCAGGACTCGCCTGAACTCCAACGTCCAGGGCCACGTCCTGAACTTCAACGACGAAAGCGACCCCGCACGCGTGGCCGAGCGCGAATACTGCGAGAACGTGCCGCCAGGCGGAAGAAGCCCTGTGAGACCACCACCTAGCGCACCCGCGACCAGAGCCCCTCCACCACCCATTGGCCGCGCGCCCCCGCCGGACCAACCGCGGATCATCATCTCGCCTCAAGCCCGCGACGCCAACGGACTACCACTCTACTCCACCCCGATGGACAATGTCGTCGCGGCCGATGCCATGGTCGCCAACCTCGACGTCCAAGGCGACGGTGTGTTGTAGATCCAGTACGCCAAGGCCCTACTCGCCAGGGCCGTCGAGCAACAAGTTGCAGGAGTCGACCCGCGGGGCAGATGTATTCCCACTCCTCAGCAAGCAGGGCGGCATCAAGCGGCCACCCCACCGTCACCAACGCAGTGACCTGCCCTCCACTGCAGCCCCTGGCGAACCAACCACGGGCCGCCAACCCCGCGCTGTCCACCAACGAGCCGCGATCAGCGAATAACACGGTCGCTGCCAACGGGCAGCCCATTGATGCCCGAACGAACATCATCAACAACCCGGCATGGCGGGCGCGCCATCCCAAAGAGTTGAGGCACACCCTCACCAACCGTGGCAACCCGGAACCAAGAGGCTCGCTCAGTCGAGTCGGACCGCAATGCTTTGGGCCCATGATCTGTGGGGAAAAATACCCCGCCAACTTCAAGGCTCCCAAGGAGATCGAAAAGTACGTTCCGATGTACGATCCCGCTGTCTGGCTAGACACATACCTCATGGCTATGGGAATCACTGGCCACACCGACCTGCTCGCCACTCGCTACCTCCCCCTGATGATGGTGGGTGCGACTCGGCAATGGATTAACACCCTCCCCGCTGACAGCATCGATTTGTGGCAAGAAATGTGGGACGCCTTCATCAGACACTTCGAGGTCTCCTACACCCACGCCACCACCATAGAAGACCTGGAGCGATGCATCCAGGGACAACATGAGTCGACTCGCTGCTGGATTCAAAGATGGCAAGAACTGTGGATCAATGCCTCCGACATCCACCCAGATACGGCGATACATTGCTTCAAGAACGCGTGCCGGTATGAACCCCTGGTCGCTAAGATCAAGAGGGTCTACCGGACGCTCGACAACATCCCCGACCTCCTCGAGATTGCCAAGCGCTACACGAAGGAGGAGCCCAACCAAGACTCCGATGACGAGTCGGGAGGAAGACGCCGAACCAACATCCATGATAGCGGGCGCCTACGCGACATGCGCTACAGCAACACCCACATCACCGGCAAGCGCCGCACGAACGGGCGAGTCGGCTTCGTCGCCAACATCGGCTACGGCCAGTGCAACCCCAAGAGCTACCACCGCGACGGAGGAAATTACCGCAACAACGGAAACTAACGCTCCAACAATACAGCGAGGCCGAAATTCGACCCCGCTGCCCTGCTCAATCAGCCTTGCATCTACCATAGCAGGGAGGGAAAACCCGCCACCCACACCACCACGGATTGCCACTCTCTCAAAGAGATTGAAAAGGCGAGGCGAGCAAGGGAGGACCCCAACAACAACCCACCCCGGGACAACGGGAACGCTGGCGGCTTCGGCAACACCGTCGGCTCGCTACACACCTTCACCGGACTCGGCACCAAGCGCGAGAGGAAGGTGCTTGCCCGCGCAGTCACCATCAATGCGTTGACACAGGTCGACATCCCATGCTTCCTCAACTGGTCCGAGCAGAGTATCACTTGGAGTCGCCAGGACCATGCCCCCAGAATCGAGTACCCAGGGCGAGTCGCCCTGGTAGTCAGGTCCAAAGTGGCCGATTACTGGCTACCCAAGACATTGAAGGATGGCGGGAGCTCCATCAACATCATGTACCTGGACACGTTCAAGAGGCTACAACTCCCGGAGTCGGCAATCCAGCCAACCCTGACAACCTTCCACAGTATCATCCCCAGTCGGAAGGGATACCCGATCAGAAAAGTGACGCTACCTGTCACCTTCGGCACACCGGTGAACTATCACACTGAGCGAATCGAGTTCGAGCTGGTGAACTTCCGCATCCCCTACCACTGCGTGCTAGGATGCCAGACGTTTGCCAAATTCATGGCGACCCCCCACTACGTGTACAACATGATGAAGCTCCTAGGGCCAAGCGGCATCATCACCGTCCACGGTGACCTTGACATGGTCGTCGAATGCAAGGACAAAGGAGCCGAGCTCGCCGATGCCGTCATCGCTGTGGAGACCGACCACGCGAAGGAGCTCGTGAAATACGCGGGCAACATCAACAAGGACGACCCCACCATCCTGAAGAAACCAACCGCCGTGAACTCCACGTTCGAGGCGACCACGCACACCCGCACCGTCGTGCTCGTCCTAGGTGACTCCAGCCAGACGGTCACCATCGGGGCGCACATGAGCCCCGCATAGGAAAGTGCGCTCATCGGGTTCCTCCGTGAGAACCACGACATCTTCGCATGGAAGCCATCTGACACGCCAGTTGTCCCGAGGGAACTCGCTGAGCACAAACTCAACGCCGACCCCAAAGTGCGACCAGTAAAGCAGTCGCTACGACCCTTCAATGAAGACCGCCATCGAGCAATCACCGAAGAAGTACAGCGCCTGCTAGCCACAGGCTTCATTCAGCCAATCAAATACTCCAAGTGGCTGGCAAACCCAGTCCTGGTTCTAAAAAAGAACAACACATGGAGAATGTGTATCGACTACACCAACCTCAACAGCGCCTGCCCGAAGGAGGGGTTCGTCCTACCGCGCATCGATCAGGTCATTGACTCGACCGCGGGATCAGAGTCGCTGTGCTTCCTCGACGCTTACTCTAGTTATAACCAGATCAAGATGGCGGTCGAGGATGAGGAGAAGATGGCGTTCATCATGCCATTCGGCGCCTTCTGCTACATGGCCATGACGTTCGGCCTCAAGAACGCCGGTGCCACATACCAGAGATGCATGCAGGAGTGCCTAGCGAGCCAAATTGGCCACAACATTCACGTCTACATCGACGACGTGGTGGTAAAATCCACCTGCCAGGATGACCTGCTCGACGACCTGGCCGAAACCTTCGCAAACCTGCGGAGATACAACATCAAGCTGAACCCCGGAAAATGCACCTTCGGTGTCCCCACCGGACAACTCCTGGGATATGTAATCTCCAAGCGAGGCATCGAAGCCAACCCCACCAAGATCGACACCATCGCGCGACTCGGGAAACCTGAGTGCACTGACGACGCTGGTTGGTGGCGAAGTCGCGCCCTCGATCGCTTCATCCCCCGACTAGGCGAGAAGGCAATTCCCCTCTACCGCCTGATGCGCAAGAACCCCATGTTTCAATGGGACACGGAGACGGACGATGCACTCAAAGCGCTCAAAGAAGTGCTACTCGCGGCTCCACTCCTCGCCGCTCCACTCGACAAAGAGCCAATGCTCGTCTACGTCGCGGCCTCCACTCGAGTCGTCAGCACCGTGATGGTCGTCGAACGACCAGAGGAGGGCAAGGAGTGCCTCATACAGCGCCCTGGCTACTACATCAGCGAAGTCCTGACAGATTCACGACAGCGCTACCCACAGTACCAGAAACTGGTGTACGCGGTATTCCGACCTCAGCGGCGACTCCCACACTATTTCCAGGAGCACCCGATCACGGTGGTCTCCTCCGCACCTCGGCAGGACATAATACGCAACCGCGAGGTGACCAGGCGAGTCGCCAAGTGCCCGTCAAAATTGGCATCCACAACATCAAATAAGAGCCCCGCAAAGCGATCAAGTCACAAGCCCTAGCTGATTTCCTCGCAGATTGGGAAGAAGCACAGCAGCCGGAGAAGCTCCCGTATCTCCACTACTGGTCGCTCCATTTTGACGGCTCCAAGAACACCAACGGTGCAGGGGCAGGGGTCATACTGACCTCTCCCAAAGGAGACAAGCTCCGATACGTGCTCCACCTCAACTTCAATCCTTGCACCAACAACATGGCAGAATACGAGGCCCTCCTTCACGGCATGAGAGCCGCTAAGGAGATGAACGTCAACCGCTTATGATGCTATGGCGACTCCGACCTAGTCGCCGGCCAGGTCGCCGGGACATGCGATGCTGCCTCTCCAACAATGATCACATACCACCAAGCGGTAAACCAGCTGGGAGGGCACTTTGATGGCTATTCCGTCGAGTGGATTGACAGACGCAAGAACGAGGAGGCAGACGCCCTTTCCCGCATCGGGTCGGCCCGACAAGCGCCACCAGTAGGTGTTTTCCTCGACATCATCCACAAACCTTCGGTCAGCCCACCAAAGGAGATCGACGTCGGGATACCGCTGCAACCAGAGCCGTCCCTAGTCACCATGGTTGTGGAGCCTAGTGACTGGACAGCACCATACGTCGCCTTCCTGGAGCACAAGATCCTACCAAGCAACGAGACTGAGAAGCAAATGATCATGCGCCGCTGCAAATCCTTCGTCATCATCAATGGCGAGCTCCACAGACACAGCATGACTGGCGTGTTCCAGCGCTGCGTACAGCCAGAAGAAGGCCGCAAGATCCTCTAGGATATTCACGCCGGCGACTGTGGCCATCACGCTGGCGCCAAGTCGCTAGTCGCCAAGGCCATGCGGCACGGTTTCTACTGGCTCACCGCACACGCCGACGCCACCAACATCGTCCAGCGATGTGTCGGCTGCCAGAAGTACGCCCACCAGACGCACCTC
This sequence comes from Avena insularis, assembly GCA_023614405.1. Classification (NCBI taxonomy): domain Eukaryota; kingdom Viridiplantae; phylum Streptophyta; class Magnoliopsida; order Poales; family Poaceae; genus Avena; species Avena insularis. The sequence continues at coordinate 535,311,653 of CM042694.1, forward strand.
CCTGGTTTGGCACTCAAGACCATCCTCATTACATGGTCGTTCACCTTATGGGGCATGGACATGGTAGGCCCGTTCAAGAAGGCCCCATCTGGCTTCACCCATCTCCTGGTCGCGGTCGACAAGTTCACCAAATGGGTTGAGGCCAAGCCAATAAAAAAGTGCGATGGCAAGACGGCCACCAAGTTCTTATGCGAGCTCATTTACCAATACGGCTATCCGAACAGCATCATAACAGACAACAGCACAAACTTCACCAAGGGGTCCATGGCGGAATTCTGTGAAGAACATGGCGTTCAACTCGACCTCACTTCAGTCGCCCACCCGGAGTCAGATGACCAAGCAGAACGCGCCAACCAGAGGGTCCTCCACGGGCTCAAGCCGTGACTCCAGGTGCCCCTCGAGCGCACCCCAGGATGCTGGGTCGACGAGCTCCCCTTTGTAATATGGGGGATCCGCACTTCCGTCAATCGCTCCACCGGGTTCACACCCTTCTTCATGGTGTACGGCGCCGAGGCCGTAATGCCAATTGACCTAGAACACGATTCACCTCGAGTCGCCAACTACGTCAAGGCGACCAACGAGGTCGCCCGCCAAGACAGCATCGATCAACTCGATGAGGCACGCGACCTGGCTCGCTCTCGCACCACCATCTACTAGCAAGGACTCCGCCGATACCACAGCCGCCGAGTACGGACTCGCACCATCCAGGAAGGCGACCTGGTCCTACGACTGGCCCAAGACAAGAAAGGCATGCACAAACTCTCCCCCCATGGGAGGGGCCATTCGCCATAGGACGAGTCCTCGGCAATGACGCCTACTACCTCATCGACATACGGGGTGTCGGCCAGCTCGAGGTCGGGAGGCCATGGAATGTAAACCTCCTCAGAAAGTTCTATACATAGAACCTCAAATTGTACTCAGCTGGAATATATAACGAAATCCATTCGGATCACACAAATTGTGTCTACTCGCCATATTCTTGTGCCACTCGCACTCGTACATATTAGCAATATGCTACTCATGGAAGTCAACCTTTGGTCGAGCGACCGACACGGCTAAGTAGTGCGGCACAAGGGCACCGGAAATATTCGGGCCTTGGGTCGTCCACGAAAATGCCAACCCGGAGCTACCATTGGAGTCGCCTAGCCCGACTGGCCCACCGGGCCAAGACAACCAGTATACGCTTCTCACAGCGACCTGCCCCTCCCATCCTCGTGCAAAGCGACTCGAACGGTTAAGTACCACGCACGGGGACTCCGCAAAACGGGAACCCCCATGCGGCTCGGGAACACACCAAGTAAGAGAGCTGCCTTGGACTGCATAGCGCTCTCCGGGCAGAGGAGGAGACGCGTTACAAACAACGCATTAACAACCTACAACAGGAACGCGACCAATATGGTTGAGCACCACGCTCGGGGACTCACCTACAAAACAATCCCACTCGCGCTGGGGGACTCGCCACTCAGAAGACGCGAGAGATAAAACAATGCACAACCAAAACAGAACACAAAAGTATACAATCGAGTTATACCCCATTAAAGGGCGGACGCGCTCGGTGACTCGCTCAATCAAAAGTAAACACACCACACAATCCTGGTCGCAATACGAGTCGATTGACTCCCCTTGGCATATATTACAAAACACATTACAGTAGTCGCCACTTGGAATACATCACAAACTGCCCAACTACGTTGTTTATTCCACAGGTCCTGATGAAGAAGCACCACCACCCCCCTTGACACGAACAAAAGGCTGCCACGGGTTTGTCGGGTACGTCGTCAGCGACTTCGACAACACCGACCGGAAGGGCTGATCCGACTTCATATCGCGATGCTCCGGCTCAGGGTCGCCAGGCGCCAACACCGTCTCCTGGTATGGCAGAAGATCCCCCATAGCCAGGACCCGATCGGTGTAAGGGGCGGTATTCGCAGTCAGCTTCAGTACCTCTGACATCTCCACTGTGTCGGTCGCCGATGGGTAGCCACTTGTCACGTCATCAAGGTCGAAGTCGTCAGGGAAGTGGGCGAGACCCAAGCTCAATGCCATAGTGGCCTCGCGCCTAAACACCGAGCGCGCCATCCACTCCACGATGACAGGCACCTCCTCCAGATAGCGCCACACCTCCATAAGCCCCCCAGGAATAACCTCGGTGGGGGACATGCCTTGAAGAACCGCTTGGACACATAACGTCGAAGCCATGGCCGTGTTCACCACGACAGTCACGCACTATGAAGCGTTGAAGGTCTGAACCACCGGGTCGCTTTGGCCTATCACAGCTGCAAAATCAGACATCAGTGAAACTACGGACCTCCCCAATCAGGGACTCGCCAAACAAGTCAGGCAAAGACGGAGACTCGCCAAGGAGTTTCTGGCAGTTCTCCGTGACATGCTTCTCCGAGGCGGCTTGATCATTGTGCAGCCCCACGATGATCGAATCCGCGGCCTTGCATTCCTCCTCAGCCGCAGCGACAACAGCCTTCGCTCGGTCCTCCGAAGAAACTGAGGCCGCTCTCGCCTCCTCCAAGTCTTGGATCAGCGAGGGAATTCGCCCATTCGCCGCGTCCAGCTCGGCGACTGGAACATACCCTCCGCGGGCCTTGGAAATCACAGCCGGGAGACCATCGGAAAGATAAACCATCAGCACGCCACACAGCAACAGTTCACACTTGACAAAGGAAAGGATGAAAGCGAATGCTTACCAGCAGTTTCAAGCGAGGCTCTGGTTTCAAGGCAGGTATCCCGCTCCAAGCGCTCCCTTGCGGCCTGCCGATCGGTCGATTCCCTTTGCAAACCCTGCAAACAAACAACACAACTCATCACTTACCAAAATCAACATCCAGTTCCTAGCCGCTGAAATCCAGCGACTAAGAACTCGGGGACTGGAGAGTAAAAAGAAGTTCAGTTCCTAGCCGCTAAAATTCAGCGACTAAGAACTCAGTTACTGGACGTACCTGAATAGCGGTGCCAAGCATCCTGTGGAGTTCTCCGGTGTCAGTCGACGGGATCGTGAAGGAAGTGCACCCACGACGGGACCCAATGTTCGCATCCACGATCTCCGGACTCTATGGATACTAGGTGTCCGCCACACCTGGAAACCTCCTAGCCATGAAGCGCGGGAACGTCGCCGACGCTCTAGCGGGGGCACTAGTTGTCGGGGCCGGTGCCTCTGACGCGGCCACAACCAATACTGGCTCCGATCGAGCCGCCACCACTTCTTTGGCAACTGCCGCAAAATCAGGCTGTGGCATCGTCGGCACCCCCCCTTTTGCTTCTTCACGCCTTCTGCGGTCGCCACATCTCCGGCGGGTTTTCTCTTCTTGGGGAGGTCGCCTTCACCCGTGGTGGTGGCCGGCGGAATCTTTGCCACCGAAGGACAGCCAATCTTCTTGGCTCCAGATCTGCCCGAATTCCCACAATCAATATAACAACTATACAAAAACAAGAGGCGAGTCGGAATGAAGAACCAATACTTACTTAGCAACCGGGAGAACACGTAGCTCGGTGCTGATGTGGGCAGGCTTATCAAATTCTGGACCTAGCTTGCGAGTGAGCCCCTTCTCAAAGACGTCTGAAGCCCACAACACCGTAGGCTTCCTCGACGACGAAGCCGCGGTCGCCGGAATTTCCGCCTCCGAAGACGCGACCGCTCTCGATGGTTGCAGCGACTTAGATGCTGCTGCCTCAATCGCTTCCTGACTCGGGACCCCCGAAACCGTTGGCGTGATCACCGCTAGGGGAACCTCTACTGTTGCCTCGGTGTCCTCGCCCTCCAACCCCTTTGTCGGGATCGCACCCTCTAGAGCTTTGCATGAGATTTCGGGGTAGTCTTCATCGTCAGAGTCGTTATCTGACTCGAACACCACCGCCGACTTGGCCAGTGACATTGGCTTCTTCGCTGGTGACTTGGGCTTGTGCGTGGGCTTCGATGGTGTGGCCGTACACCGGGATGTGTGCTCCTGCGCGACCTCGTCGCCTCCTTCGTGTTCATCAAGGCTGTGACTTGCCTCAAACTCGCGTTGTTTCTGCATGCGAGTCTTGCAAGCCATAGGCACTGGGAGAGGAAACTCCTCCTCCTCCCCATCGCTGTCGGAGGAGTCTCCCTCGAAGGCCTCCTCGATCTCCTGGGGAACCTCTTCATCGAGCGGAGGAATCCAGCCCTCCATCACCTGAAACAGCTAAGAACCACCATGAGTAAGCACCAAATGCAGCGACTGAGAATTGAGGTGCGGAAATAGCGACTAGGGAGAAAACTTACTATGGGGGCTTCATTCTTCACGGGAGTGTACGGGGCGAGCCCGACCGACACGCTGGTGAACTCCGTGTCAGTGATCTTCTTTAGGGCGGCCTTGTAGTCCTCGACCTCCCACAATTCTTTGCTGGTTCGGAAGGGGCCGTGCTTCCCGCTATATTCGTACATCCAATACGGTCGAGCCGCTAGCGGAACTAGGCGCCGCCCGAGCCAGTAGTTGTAAAGGTTGATCAAAGTCAACCCCAGGTCCTTTAGCTTTTGGATCTGGTCCATCATCTCCACGACGGCCATCCTCTGGTCTTTGGGAAGCTTCTTCGGTGCCAACTAGCGAGGCTCGCTTCTCTCGGCGACGAACTCGAGAAGTGCCACCTCGCCGGGGGGAGTGGATGCTTTTATGTAGAACCAACTCTTCTTCCACTCACTGGCGGCTTTCTTTGGCAGAAGAAGCTTGATGAAATTAGCCTTCGGCTTCAATTGGAACGTGATGCCGCCTGCAGCCAATATCAAGCCACCGGACGCCTCGCGCCCGATGCGGCCGTGGAAGAGCTCCAACCACAGCGGAAAATACAGTTTGTAGCCGAGATAGCACTCGCAGAAGGCGACGAAAATCACCAACTACTCGATGTTGTGCGGGCCGAGATCCGACGGCTTGATCGCGTAATATGCGCAGAAGCGCCGGAAGAAGAGTGAGGTGGGGAATCCCAAAACCCTTTCTAGATGGCTAGGGAAGCAGATGAATTCGCCGGCTCGCGGCATTGGCTCGGTCTTGGAGGAGGGGGAACCCGCCAGTTCCCCTTGCGGAGGACTCCGGCGTCCTCGAAGGAATTGAGTTGGGCTATGGTGCATTTGGATTTTCCCCATGAGCCTTTGGGAGGCGCCATCAGGTAGGACGTGGAATCGCACGGTGCGGAATGGTCGAATCGGAAGGTTGAAGGCAGGAAGATTGAAGACAGGAAGAATGAATATGGGAGAATGAAGAATGCAGGGAAGGATTTGCATAACTGAATCATCACTCCCTTTATATGGGAACGCCACCCGCCAAATTCGGGGTAGTCATTACTTACGGTAATTGCGCCGAAGTTACCGTTGGAAATTCCAACGGATAGTTTGACCAAGAATTGACGGCCCAACTCCTCCATTCCACCCGCTACCCGCTAATCTTCTCCACTCGCCAAAGCGGTGACTTGGCAGCAGTAACATTCGTCGGGGTGGCGAGTGGAAGCCTGGGGAAATTTTCCTCGGTTCTAATGGAGTCCATCACCGACTCGACTGGGCGTCCAAATTGGGCTCGCCTACTTCGATCGCCAAAGGGACACCTGCACCTGAATCAACGATGGCCTCGGAGACTACTGATGGGGATATGCCAAAGGGGGTATGCTCAGCAGGACGTTCCGATTGGGCCGAAGGGCCTATGAGTGGGCCTGAAGGACGGTGACTAGACTACTGTTGAAGGGCGAGAAGCTCGGAAATTGAAGCCCAGTCGGATTAGGTCAAAAAGCCTCCGAGTCCATATCTGGCTCGGTTGTAACTTGTAAACCCTAGCGAGCTAACTCCTATATAAACCTCCCTAGGGTATCCTAAGGACTTACGTTCCATCACACACCCCCTCGAGTGAATCGCTGCTTAGACGCTGAGCTCGCCATCCTTGTAACTCGCTCTCCATTAATCCAATCTAGCAGGAGTAGGTCTTTCCCCTCCGGGAGGCCGAACCTGGGTAAACCATGTGCATCCGCCCCCATCTCGCACCGCAGATGGCCGCCAACTCTTCCTCACGTTACAATCAATCGCTTCTAGTAGCACCGCAGATGGCCATTTCCACGACAACACCTAGTGTGATTGCATGTCTGTTCCTCTAAACAAACCACACATGGATCCACCAGTGTCATTGCATTGTGTTCTTCTCATAAACCACAGCCAGTGTCATTGCATGTATGTTCTTCTCATAAACCACACAAGGATCCACCAGTGTCATTGCATGTGTGTTCTTCTCATGAACCACACCCAGTGTCATTGCATGTCTGTTCCTCTAGACAAACCACACATGGATCCACCTAGTGTGATTGCATGTTTGTTCTTTTCACAAACCACACATGGATCCACCTAGTGTGATTGCATGTCTAATCTTATAAACAAACCACACATGGAACCACAGACAGTGTCATTGCATGTATGTTCTTCTCACAAACCACACATGGATCCACCAGTGCCATTGCATGAGTGTTATTTTCATGAACCACAACTAGAGTCATTGCATGTCTGTTCTTCTAAACAAACCACACATGGATCTACCCAGTGTCATTGCATGTATGTTCCTCTAAACAAACCACACATGGATCCACCTAGTGTGACTGCATGTCTATTCTTTTCATGAACCACAGCTAGAGTCATTGCATGTATGTTCCTTCCACAAACCACATATGGATCCACCAGTGTCATTCCATGTCTGTTATTTTCATGAACCACACCCAATGTCATTGCATGTCTGTTCTTTTCATGAACCACACCCAATGTCATTGCATGTCTGTTTGTGTAAACGAACCACACATGGATCCACCTAGTGTGATTGCATGTCTATTCTTTTCATGAACCACGGCTAGAGTCATTGCATGTGTGTTCCTTCCACAAACCACATATGGATCCACCAGTGTCATTACATGTCTGTTCTTTTCATGAACCACACCCAGTGTGATTGCATGTCTATTCCTCTAAACAAACCACACATGGATCCACCTAGTGTGATTGCATGTCTGTTCTTCTCACAAACCACACATGGATCCACCAGTGTCATTGCATGTGCGTTATTTTCATGAACCACACATAGATCCACCAGTGTCATTGGATGTGTGTTCTTCTCATGAACCACACATCGATCCACCAGTGTCATTGCATGTCTGTTCTTTTAATGAACCACAGCTAGAGTCATTGCATGTCTGTTCCTTCCGCAAACCACATATAGATCCACCAGTGTCATTGCATGTCTGTTCTTTTCATGAACCACACCCAGTGGCATTGCATGTCTGTTCCTCTAAACAAACCACACATGGATCCACCTAGTGTGATTGCATGTCTGTTCTTTTCATGAACCACACATGGATCCACCAGTGTCATTGCATGTGTGTTCTTCTCATGAACCACAGCCAGTGTCATTGCATCTATGTTCTTCTCACAAACCACACATGGATCCACCAGTGTCATTGCATGTCTGTTCCTCTAAACAAACCACACATGGATCCACCTAGTGTGATCACATGTCTGTTCTTTTCATGAACCATAGCTAGAGCCATTGCATGTCTGGCCCTTCCACAAATCACATATGGATCCACCAGTTCATTGCATTTCTGTTCTTTTCATGAACCACACCCAGTGTGATTGCATGTTTGTTCCTCTAAACAAACCACACATGGATCCACCTAGTGTCATTGCATGTCTGTTCTTTTCACAAAGTACACATGGATCCACCAGTGTCATTACATGTGTGTTCTTTTCATGAACCACAACTAGAGTCATTGCATGTTTGTTCTTCTAAACAAACCAAACATGGATCCAACCAGTCTCATTGCATTTCTGTTCCTCTAAACAAACCACACATGGATCCACCTAGTGTGATTGCATGTCTGTTCTTTTCACAAACCACACATGGATCCACTAGTGTCATTGCATGTGTGTTCTTTTCATGAACCACAACTAGAGTCATTGCATGTCTGTTCTTCTAAACAAACCACACATGGATCCACCTAGTATCATTGCATGTCTGTTCCTCTAAACAAACCACACATGGATCCACCTAGTGTGATTGCATGTCTATTCTTTTCATGAACCACAGCTAGAGTCATTGCATGTCTGTTCCTTCCACAAACCACATATGGATCCACCAGTGTCATTGCATGCCTGTTCTTTTCAGGGACCCCACCCAGTGTCATTGCATGTATGTTCCTCTAAACAAACCACACATGGATCCACCTAGTGTGATTGCATGTCTTTCTTTTCACGAACCACAGCTAGTATCATTGCATGTGTTCTCCTTCCACGAACCACATATGGATCCACCAGTATCATTGCATGTCTGTTCTTTTCATGAACCGCACCCAGTGTGATTTCATGTTTGTTCCTCTAAACAAACCACACATGGATCCACCAATGTCATTGCATGTGTGTTCTTTTCATGAACCACAAATAGTGTCATTGCTTGTGTGTTCTTCTAAACAAACCACACATGGATCCACCCAGTGTCATTCCATGTCCGTTCCTCTAAACAAACCACACATGGATCCACCCAGTGTCATTGCATGTCTGTTGTTTTCACAAACCACGTATTGATCCACCAGTGTCATTGCATGTGTGTTCTTTTCATGAACCACAACTAGAGTCACTGCATGTATGTTCTTCTAAACAAACCACACATGGATCCACCTAGTGTCATTGCATGTCTGTTCCTCTAAACAAACCACACATGGATCCACCCAGTGTCATTGCATGTATGTTCCTCTCACAAACCACACAAGGATCCACCAGTGTCATTGCATGTGTGTTCTTTTCATGAACCCCACATGGATATCTAGTGTCATTGCATGTGTGTTCTTTTCATGAACCACACATGGATCCACCAGTGTCATTGGATGTGTGTTCTTCTCATGAACCACACATGGATCCACCGGTGTCATTGCATGTCTGTTCTTTTCATGAACCACTGCTACAGTCATGGCATGTCTATACCTTCAACAAACCACATATGGATCCACCAGTGGCATTGCATGTCTGTTCTTTTCATGAACCACACCTAGTGTCATTGCATGTTTGTTCCTCTAAACAATCCATACATGGATCTACCTAGTGTGATTGCATGTCTGTTCTTTTCATGAACCACACATGGATCCACTAGTGTCGTTGCATGTGTTTTCTTCTCATGAACCACAGCCAGTGTCATTGCATTAATGTTCTTCTCACAAACCACACATGGATCCACTAGTGTCATTGCATGTCTATTCCTCTAAACAAACCACACATGGATCCACCTGGAGTGATTGCATTTCTGTTCTTTTCATGAACCACAGGTAGATTCATTGCATGTCTGTTCCTTCCACAAACTACATATGGATCCACTAGTGTCATTGCATGTATATTCTTTTCATGAACCACACCCAGTGTGATTGCATGTCTGTTCCTCTAAACAAACCACACACGGATCCACCTAGTGTCATTGCATGTTTGTTCTTTTCACAAACCACACATGGATCCACCAGTGTCATTGCACGTGTGTTGTTTTCATGAACCACAACTAGAGTCATTGCATGTCTGTTCTTCTAAACAAACCACACATGGATCCACCTAGTTTCATTGCATGTCTGTTCCTCTAAACAAACCACACATGGATCCACCTAGTGTGATTGCATGTCTGTTCCGCGCACAAACCACACATGGATCCACCAGTGTCATTGCATGTGTGTCCTTTTCATGAACCACAACTAGAGGCATTGCATGTCTGTTCTTCTAAACAAATCACACATGGATCCACCCAGTGTCATTGCATGTTTGTTCCTCTAAAGAAACCACACATGGATCCACCTAGTGTGATTGAATGTCTGTTCTTTTCATGAACCACACATGGATCCACCAGTGTCATTGCATGTGTGTTCTTTTCATGAACCACAACCAGAGTCATTGCATGTATGTTCTTCTAAACAAACCACACATGGATCCACCTAGTGTCATTGCATGTCTGTTCCTCTAAACAAACCACACATGGATCCACCTAGAGTCATTGCATGTCTGTTCTTTTCACAAACCACACATGGATCCACCAGTGTCATTGCATGTGTGTTCTTTTCATGAACCACAAGTAGTATCATTGCATGTTTGTTCCTCTAAACAAACCACACATGGATCCACCTAGTGTCATTGCATGTCTGTTCTTTTCACAAACCACACATGGATCCACCAGTGTCATTGCATGTGTGTTCCTTTCATGAACCACAACTAGTGTCATTGCATGTGTGTTCTTCTAAACAAACCACACATGGATCCACCCAGTGTCATTGCATGTCTGTTCCTCCAAACAAACCACACATGGATCCACCTAATGTGATTGCATGTCTGTTCTTTTCAAAAACCACACATGGATCCACCAGTGTCATTGCATGTGTGTTCTTTTCATGAACCACAACTAGAGTCATTGCATGTCTGTTCTTCTAAACAAACCACACATGGATCCACCTAGTGTCATTGCATGTCTGTTCCTCGAAACAAACCACACATGGATCCACCTAGTGTGATTGCATGTCTGTTCTTTTCATGAACCACACATGGATCCACCAGTGTCATTGCATGTGTATTCTTCTCATGAAACACAACTAGAGTCATTGCATGTGTGTTCTTATAAACAAACCACAAATGGATCCACCTAGTGTGATTGCATGTCTGTTCCTCTAACAAACCACACATGGATCCACCTAGTGTGATCACATGTTTGTTCTTTTCACAAACCACACATGGATCCACCCTATGTCATTGCATGTCTGTTCTTTTCATGAACCACACATGGATCCACCTAGTGTCATTGCATTTCTATTCTTTTCATGAACCACAACTTGAGTCATTGCATGTGTGTTCCTTCCATAAACCACATATGGATCCACCTGTGTCATTGCATGTCTCTTCTTCTCATGAACCACACCCAGTGTGATTGGATGTATGTTCCTCTAAACAAACCACACATGGATCCACCAGTGTCGTTGCATGTGTGTTCTTCTCATGAACCACAGAGAGTGTCATTGCATGTATGTTCTTCTCACAAACCACACAAGGATCCACTAGTGTCATTTCATGTGTGTTCTTCTCATGAACCACACCTAGTGTCATTGCATGTTTGTTCCTCTAAACAAACCACACATGGATCCACATAGTGTGATTGCATGTCTGTTCTTTTCACAAACCACACATGGATCCACCTAGTGTGATTGCATGTCTGTTCTTCTAAACAAACCACACATGGAACCACAACCAATGTCATTTCATGTATGTTCTTCTCACAAACCACACATGGATCCACCAGTGTCATTGCATGTGTGTTCTTTTCATGAACCACAACTAGAGTCATTGCACGTCTGTTCTTCTAAACAAACCACACATGGATCCACCCAGTGTCATTGCATGTATGTTACTCTAAACAAACCACAAATGGATCCACCTAGTGTGAATTCATGTCTGTTATTTTCATGAACCACAACTAGAGTCATTGCATGTATGTTCCTTCCACAAACCACATATGGATCCACCAATGTCATTGCATGTCTATTCTTTTCATGAACCACACCCAGTGTCATTGCATCTGTGTTCTTCTCACAAACCACACATGGATCCACCAGTGTCATTGCATGTATGTTCTTCTAAACAAACCACACATTGATCCACCTAGTGTGATTACATGTCTGTTCTTTTCATGAACCACAGCTAGAGTCATTGCATGTCTGTTCCTTCCACAAACCACATATGGATCCTCCAGTATCATTGCATTTCTGTTCTTTTCATGAACCACACCTAGTGTGATTGCATGTTTGTTCCTCTAAACAAACCACACATGGATCCACCTAGTGTCATTGCATGTCTGTTATTTTCACAAACCAAACATGGATCCACCAGTGTCAGTGCATGTGTGTTCTTTTCATGAACCACAACTACAGTCATTGCATGTTTGTTCTTCTAAAAAAACCACACATGGATCCAGCCAGTGTCATTGCATGTCTGTTCCTCTAAACAAACCACGCATGGATCCAACTAGTGTGATTGCATGTCTGTTCTTTTCACAAACCACACATGGATCCACCAGTGTCATTGCATGTGTGTTCTTTTCATGAACCACAACTAGAGTCATTGCATGTCTGTTCTTCTAAACAAACCACACATGGATCCACCCAGTATCATTGCATGTCTTTCCTCTAAACAAACCACACATGGATCCACCTATTGTTATTGCATGTCTATTCTTTTCATGAACCAGAGCTAGAGTCATTGCATGTATGTTCCTTCCACAAACCACATATGGATCCACCAGTGTCATTGCATGTTTGTTCTTTTGAAGAACCACACCCAGTGTCATTGCATGTCTGTTCCTCTAAACAAACCACACATGGATCCACCTAGTGTGATTGCATGTTTGTTCTTTTCATGAACCACATCTAGAGTCATTGCATGTGTTCTCCTTCCACAAACCACATATGGATCCACCAATGTCATTGCATGTCCATTCTTTTCATGAACCACACCTAGTGTGATTTCATGTTTGTTCCTCTAAACAAACCACACATGGATCCACCAATGTCATTGCCTGTGTGTTCTTTTCATGAACCACAACTAGTGTCATTGCATGTGTGTTCTTCTAAACAAACCACACATGGATCCACCCAGTGTCATTGCATGTTTGTTCCTCTAAACAAACCACACATGGATCCACCCAGTGTCATTGCATGTATGTTCTTTTCAAAAAACCACACATGGATCCACCAGTGTCATTGCATGTGTGTTCTTTTCATGAACCACAACTAGTGTCACTTCATGTGTGTTCTTCTAAATAAACCACACATGGATCCACCCAGTGTCATTGCAAGTCTGTTCCTCTAAACAAACCACACATGGATCCACCCAGTGTCATTGCATGTCTGTTCTTTTCACAAACCACGCATGGATCCACGAGTTTCATTGCATCTGTGTTCTTTTTATGAACCACTCATGGATATCCAGTGTCATTGCATGTGTGTTCTTTTCATGAACCACACATGGATCTACCATTGTCATTGGATGTGTGTTCTTCTCATGAACCACACATGGATCCACCAGTGTTATTGCATGTATGTTCTTTTCATGAACCACAAGTACAGTCATTGCATGTATATTCTTCTAAACAAACCACACATGGATCCACCCAGTGTCATTGCATGTCTGTTCATCTCACAAACCACACATGGATCCACCAGTGTCATTGCCTGTTTGTTCTTTTCATGAACCACTCATGGATATCCAGTGTCATTGCATGTGTGTTCTTTTCATTAACCACAGATGGATCCACCAGTGTCGTTGGATGTGTGTTCTTCTCATGAACCACACATGGATCCACCAGTGTCATTGCATGTCTATTCTTTTCATGAACCACACCCAGTGTCATTGCATGTCTATTCCTCTAAACAAACCATACATGGATCCACCTAGTGTGATTGTATGTCTGTTCTTTTCATGAACCACACATGGATCCACCAGTGTCATTGCATGTGTGTTCTTCTCATGAACCACAGCCAGTGTCATTGCATTTATGTTCTTCTCACAAACCACACATGGATCCACCAGTTCCATTGCATGTCTATTCCTCTAAACAAACCACACATGGATCCAACTTGTTTGATTGCATGTCCGTTCTTTTCATGAACCATAGCTAGAGTCATTGCATGTCTGTTCCTTCCACAAACCACATATGGATCCACTAGTGTCATTGCATGTCTGTTCTTTTCATGAACCACACCTAGTGTGATTGCATGTATGTTCCGCTAAACTAACCACACATGGATCCACCTAGTGTCATTGCATGTCTGTTCTTTTCGCAAACCACACATGGATCCACTAGTGTCATTGCATTTGTTTTCTTTTCATGAACCACAACTAGAGTTATTGCATGTCTGTTCTTCTAAACAAACCACACATGGATCCACCTAGTGTCATTGCATGTCTGTTCTTCTAAACAAACCACACATGGATCCACCCAGTATCATTGCATGTCTTTCCTCTAAACAAACCACACATGGATCCACCTATTGTGATTGCATGTCTATTCTTTTCATGAACCAGAGCTAGAGTCATTGCATGTATGTTCCTTCCACAAACCACATATGGATCCACCAGTGTCATTGCATGTCTGTTCTTTTGATGAACCACACCCAGTGTCATTGCATGTCTGTTCCTCTAAACAAACCACACATGGATCCACCTAGTGTGATTGCATGTCTGTTCTTTTCATGAACCACAGCTAGAGTCATTGCATGTGTTCTCCTTCCACAAACCACATATGGATCCACCAGTGTCATTGCATGTCCGTTCTTTTCATGAACCACACCCAGTGTGATTTCATGTTTGTTCCTCTAAACAAACCACACATGGATCCACCAATGTTGTTGCATGTGTGTTCTTTTCATGAACCACAACTAGTGTCATTGCATGTGTGTTCTTCTAAACAAACCACACATGGATCCACCCAGTGTCATTGCATGTTTGTTCCTCTAAACAAACCACACATGGATCCACCCAGTGTCATTGCATGTATGTTCTTTTCAAAAAACCACACATGGATCCACCAGTGTCATTGCATGTGTGTTCTTTTCATGAACCACAACTAGTGTCACTGCATGTGTGTTCTTCTAAATAAACCACACATGGATCCACCCAGTGTCATTGCAAGTCTGTTCCTCTAAACAAACCACACATGGATCCACCTAGTCTCATTGCATGTCTGTTCTTTTCACAAACCACGCATGGATCCACGAGTTTCATTGCATCTGTGTTCTTTTCATGAACCACTCATGGATATCCAGTGTCATTGCATGTGTGTTCTTTTCATGAACCACACATGGATCTACCATTGTCATTGGATGTGTGTTCTTCTCATGAACCACACATGGATCCACCAGTATTATTGCATGTATGTTCTTTTCAAGAACCACAACTAGAGTCATTGCATGTATGTTCTCCTAAACAAACCACACATGGATCCACCCAGTGTCATTGCATGTCTGTTCATCTCACAAACCACACATGGATCCACCAGTGTCATTGCCTGTTTGTTCTTTTCATATACCACTCATGGATATCCAGTGTCATTGCATGTGTGTTCTTTTCATTAACCACAGATGGATCCACCAGTGTCATTGGATGTGTGTTCTTCTCATGAACCACACATGGATCCACCAGTGTCATTGCATGTCTATTATTTTCATGAACCACACCTAGTGTCATTGCATGTCTATTCCTCTAAACAAACCATACATGGATCCACCTAGTGTGATTGTATGTCTGTTCTTTTCATGAACCACACATGGATCCACCAGTGTCATTGCATGTGTGTTCTTCTCATGAACCACAGCCAGTGTCATTGCATTTATGTTCTTCTCACAAACCACACATGGATCCACCAGTGCCATTGCATGTCTATTCCTCTAAACAAACCACGCATGGATCCACCTTGTGTGATTGCATGTCCGTTCTTTTCATGAACCATAGCTAGAGTCATTGCATGTCTGTTCCTTCCACAAACCACATATGGATCCACTAGTGTCATTGCATGTCTGTTCTTTTCATGAACCACACCTAGTGTGATTGCATGTATGTTCCGCTAAACTAACCACACATGGATCCACCTAGTGTCATTGCATGTCTGTTCTTTTCGCAAACCACACATGGATCCACTAGTGTCATTGCATTTGTTTTCTTTTCATGAACCACAACTAGAGTTATTGCATGTCTGTTCTTCTAAACAAACCACACATGGATCCACCTAGTGTCATTGCATGTCTGTTCTTCTAAACAAACCACACATGGATCCACCCAGTATCATTGCATGTCTTTCCTCTAAACAAACCACACATGGATCCACCTATTGTGATTGCATGTCTATTCTTTTCATGAACCAGAGCTAGAGTCATTGCATGTATGTTCCTTCCACAAACCACATATGGATCCACCAGTGTCATTGCATGTCTGTTCTTTTGATGAACCACACCCAGTGTCATTGCATGTCTGTTCCTCTAAACAAACCACACATGGATCCACCTAGTGTGATTGCATGTCTGTTCTTTTCATGAACCACAGCTAGAGTCATTGCATGTGTTCTCCTTCCACAAACCACATATGGATCCACCAGTGTCATTGCATGTCCGTTCTTTTCATGAACCACACCCAGTGTGATTTCATGTTTGTTCCTCTAAACAAACCACACATGGATCCACCAATGTTGTTGCATGTGTGTTCTTTTCATGAACCACAACTAGTGTCATTGCATGTGTGTTCTTCTAAACAAACCACACATGGATCCACCCAGTGTCATTGCATGTTTGTTCCTCTAAACAAACCACACATGGATCCACCCAGTGTCATTGCATGTATGTTCTTTTCAAAAAACCACACATGGATCCACCAGTGTCATTGCATGTGTGTTCTTTTCATGAACCACAACTAGTGTCACTGCATGTGTGTTCTTCTAAATAAACCACACATGGATCCACCTAGTGTCATTGCAAGTCTGTTCCTCTAAACAAACCACACATGGATCCACCTAGTCTCATTGCATGTCTGTTCTTTTCACAAACCACGCATGGATCCACGAGTTTCATTGCATCTGTGTTCTTTTCATGAACCACTCATGGATATCCAGTGTCATTTCTTGTGTGTTCTTTTCATGAACCACACATGGATCTACCATTGTCATTGGATGTGTGTTCTTCTCATGAACCACACATGGATCCACCAGTGTTATTGCATGTATGTTCTTTTCAAGAACCACAACTAGAGTCATTGCATGTATGTTCTTCTAAACAAACCACACATGGATCCACCCAGTGTCATTGCATGTATGTTCATCTCACAAACCACACATGGATCCACCAGTGTCATTGCCTGTTTGTTCTTTTCATATACCACTCATGGATATCCAGTGTCATTGCATGTGTGTTCTTTTCATTAACCACAGATGGATCCACCAGTGTCATTGGATGTGTGTTCTTCTCATGAACCACACATGGATCCACCAGTGTCATTGCATGTCTATTATTTTCATGAACCACACCTAGTGTCATTGCATGTCTATTCCTCTAAACAAACCATACATGGATCCACCTAGTGTGATTGTATGTCTGTTCTTTTCATGAACCACACATGGATCCACCAGTGTCATTGCATGTGTGTTCTTCTCATGAACCACAGCCAGTGTCATTGCATTTATGTTCTTCTCACAAACCACACATGGATCCACCAGTGCCATTGCATGTCTATTCCTCTAAACAAACCACACATGGATCCACCTTGTGTGATTGCATGTCCGTTCTTTTCATGAACCATAGCTAGAGTCATTGCATGTCTGTTCCTTCCACAAACCACATATAGATCCACTAGTGTCATTGCATGTCTGTTCTTTTCATGAACCACACCCAGTGTGATTGCATGTCTGTTCCTCTAAACAAACCACACATGGATCCACCTAGTGTCATTGCATGTCTGTTCTTTTCGCAAACCACACATGGATCCACTAGTGTCATTGCATTTGTTTTCTTTTCATGAACCACAACTAGAGTCATTGCATGTCTGTTCTTCTAAACAAACCACACATGGATCCACCTAGTGTCATTGCATGTCTGTTCCTCTAAACAAACCACACATAGATCCACCTAGTGTGATTGCATGTCTGTTCTTCTCACAAACCACACATGGATCCACCAGTGTCATTGCATGTGTGTTATTTTCATGAACCACAACTAGAGTCATTGCATGTCTGTTCTGCTAAACAAACCACACATGGATCCAACCAGTGTCATTGCATGTCTGTTCCTCTAAACAAAGCACACATGGATCCACCTAGTGTGATTGCATGTCTGTTCTGTTCATGAACCACACATGGATCCACTAGTGTCATTGCATGTGTGTTATTTTCATGAACCACAACTAGAGTCATTGCATGTGTGTTCTTCTAAACAAACCACACATGGATCAACCCAATGTCATTGCATGTCTGTTCCTCTAAACAAACCACACATGGATCCACCTAGAGTCATTGCATGTCTGTTCTTTTAACAAACCACACATGGATCCACCAGTGTCATTGCATATGTGTTCTTTTCATGAACCACAAATAGTGTCATTGCATGTCTGTTGCTCTAAACAAACCACACATGGATCCACCAGTGTCATTGCATGTGTGTTCTTCTCATGAACCACAGCCAGTGTCATTGCATTTATGTTCTTCTCAGAAACCACACATCGATCCACTAGTGCCATTGCATGTCTATTCCTCTAAACAAACCACACATGGATCCACCTAGTGTGATTGCATGTCCGTTCTTTTCATGAACCACAGCTAGAGTCATTGCATGTCTGTTCCTTCCACAAACCACATATGGATCCACTAGTGTCATTGCATTTCTGTTCTTTTCATTAACCACAACCAGTGTGATTGCATGTCTGTTCCTCTAAACAAACCACACATGGATCCACCTAGTGTCATTGCATGTCTGTTCTTTTCACAAACCACACATGGACCACGAGTGTCATTGCATGTGTGTTCTTTTCATGAACCACAACTAGAGTCATTGCATGTCTGTTCTTCTAAACAAACCACACATGGATCCACCTAGTGTCATTGCATGTCTGTTCCTCTAAACAAACCACACATAGATCCACCTAGTGTGATTCCATGTATGTTCTTCTCATAAACCACACATGGATCCACCAGTGTCATTGCATGTGTGTTCTTTTCATGAACCACAACTAGAGTCATTCCATGTCTGTTCTGCTAAACAAACCACACATGGATCCACCTAGAGTCATTGCATGTATGTTCTTTTCACAAACCACACATGGATCCACCAGTGTCATTGCGTGTGTGTTCTTTTCATGAACCACAACTAGTGTCATTGCATATGTGTTATTCTAAACAAACCACACATGGATCCACCCAGTGTCATTGCATGTGTGTTCTTCTCATGAACCACAGCCAGTGTCATTGCATTTATGTTCTTCTCAGAAACCACACATGGATCCACCAGTGCCATTGCATGTCTTTTCCTCTAAACAAACCACACATGGATCCACCTAGTGTGATTGCATGTCCGTTCTTTTCATGAACCACAGCTAGAGTCATTGCATGTCTGTTCCTTCCACAAACCACATATGGATCCACTAGTGTCATTGCATGTATGTTCTTTTCATGAACCACAACCAGTGTGATTGCATGTCTGTTCCTCTAAACAAACCACACATGGATCCACCTAGTGTCATTGCATGTCTGTTCTTTTCACAAACCACACATGGATCCACGAGTGTCATTGCATGTGTGTTCTTTTCATGAACCACAACTAGAGTCATTGCATGTCTGTTCTTCTAAACAAACCACACATGGATCCACCTAGTGTCATTGCATGTATGTTCCTCTAAAAAAACCACACATAGATCCACCTAGTGTGATTGCATGTCTGTTCTTCCCATAAACCACACATGGATCCACCAGTGTCATTGCATGTGTGTTCTTTTCATGAACCACAACTAGAGTCATTCCATGTATGTTCTGCTAAACAAACCACACATGGATCCAACCAGTGTCATTGCATGTCTGTTCCTCTAAACAAAGCACACATGGATCCACCTAGTGTGATTGCATGTCTGTTCTGTTCATGAACCACACATGGATCCACCAGTGTCATTGCATGTGTGTTATTTTCATGAACCACAACTAGAGTCATTGCATGTGTGTTCTTCTAAACAAACCACACATGGATCAACCCAATGTCATTGCATGTCTGTTCCTCTAAACAAACCACACATGGATCCACCTAGAGTCATTGCATGTCTGTTCTTTTAACAAACCACACATGGATCCACCAGTGTCATTGCATATGTGTTCTTTTCATGAACCACAAATAGTGTCATTGCATGCCTGTTGCTCTAAACAAACCACACATGGATCCACCAGTGTCATTGCATGTGTGTTCTTCTCATGAACCACAGCCAGTGTCATTGCATTTATGTTCTTCTCAGAAACCACACATCGATCCACTAGTGCCATTGCATGTCTATTCCTCTAAACAAACCACACATGGATCCACCTAGTGTGATTGCATGTCCGTTCTTTTCATGAACCACAGCTAGAGTCATTGCATGTCTGTTCCTTCCACAAACCACATATGGATCCACTAGTGTCATTGCATTCTGTTCTTTTCATTAACCACAACCGGTGTGATTGCATGTCTGTTCTCTCAAAACCACACACATGGATCCACCTAGTGTCATTGCATGTCTGTTCTTTTCACAAACCACACATGGACCACGAGTGTCATTGCATGTGTGTTATTTTCATGAACCACAACTAGAGTCATTGCATGTCTGTTCTTCTAAACAAACCACACATGGATCCACCTAGTGTCATTGCATGTCTGTTCCTCTAAACAAACCACACATAGATCCACCTAGTGTGATTGCATGTATGTTCTTCTCATAAACCACACATGGATCCACCAGTGTCATTGCATGTGTGTTCTTTTCATGAACCACAACTAGAGTCATTCCATGTCTGTTCTGCTAAACAAACCACACATGGATCCACCTAGAGTCATTGCATGTATGTTCTTTTCACAAACCACACATGGATCCACCAGTGTCATTGCGTGTGTGTTCTTTTCATGAACCACAACTAGTGTCATTGCATATGTGTTATTCTAAACAAACCACACATGGATCCACCTAGTGTCATTGCATGTGTGTTCTTCTCATGAACCACAGCCAGTGTCATTGCATTTATGTTCTTCTCAGAAACCACACATGGATCCACCAGTGCCATTGCATGTCTATTCCTCTAAACAAACCACACATGGATCCACCTAGTGTGATTGCATGTCCGTTCTTTTCATGAACCACAGCTAGAGTCATTGCATGTCTGTTCCTTCCACAAACCACATATGGATCCACTAGTGTCATTGCATGTCTGTTCTTTTCATGAACCACAACCAGTGTGATTGCATGTCTGTTCCTCTAAACAAACCACACATGGATCCACCTAGTGTCATTGCATGTCTGTTCTTTTCACAAACCACACATGGATCCACGAGTGTCATTGCATGTGTGTTCTTTTCATGAACCACAACTAGAGTCATTGCATGTCTGTTCTTCTAAACAAACCACACATGGATCCACCTAGTGTCATTGCATGTATGTTCCTCTAAACAAACCACACATAGATCCACCTAGTGTGATTGCATGTCTGTTCTTCCCATAAACCACACATGGATCCACCAGTGTCATTGCGTGTGTGTTCTTTTCATGAACCACAACTAGAGTCATTCCATGTCTGTTCTGCTAAACAAACCACACATGGATCCACCTAGAGTCATTGCATGTCTGTTCTTTTCACAAACCACACATGGATCCACCAGTGTCATTGCATGTGTGTTCTTTTCATGAACCACAAATAGTGTCATTGCATGTCTGTTCCTCTAAACAAACCACACATGGATCCACCTAGTGTGATTGCATGTCTGTTGTTTTCACAAACCACACATGGATCCACCAGTGTCATTGCATGTGTGTTCTTTTCATGAACCACAACTAGTGTCATTGCATGTGTGTTATTCTAAACAAACCACACATGGATCCACCCAGTGTCATTGGATGTCTATTCCACCAAACAAACCACACATGGATACACCTAATGTGATTGCATGTCTATTCTTTTCCCAAACCACACCTGGATGCACTAGTGTCATTGCATGTGTGTTCTTTTCATGAACCACAACTAGAGTCATTGCATGTCTGTTCTTCTAAACAAACCACACATGGATCCACCCAGTGTCATTGCATGTCTGTTCCTCTAAACAAACCACACATGGACCCACCTAATGTTATTGCATGTCTGTTCTTTTCATGAAGCACACATGGATCCATCAGTGTCATTGCATATGTGTTCTTCTCATGAACCACAACTAGAGACATTGCATGTGTGTTCTTCTAAACAAACAACACATGGATCCACCTAGTGTGATTGCATGTGTGTTCCTCTAACAAACCACACACGTATCCACCTAGTGTGATCGCATGTCTGTTCTTTTCACAAACCACACATGGATCCACCCTGTGTCATTTCATGTTTGTTCTTTTCATGAACCACACATGGATCCACCTAGTGTGATTGCATTTCTATTCTTTTCATCAACCACAGCTTGAGTCATTGCATGTGTGTTCCTTCCATAAACCACATATGGATCCACCAGTGTCATTGCATGTCTCTTCTTCTCATGAACCACACCAAGTGTGATTGCATCTCTGTTCCTCTAAACAAACAACACATGGATCCACCAGTGTCATTGCATGTGTGTTATTCTCATGAACCACAGACAGTATCATTGCATGTATGTTCTTCTCACAAACCACACAAGGATCCACCAGTGTCATTGCATGTGTGTTCTTCTCATGAACCACACCTAGTGTCATTGCATGTTTGTTCCTCTAAATAAACCACACATGGATCCACCTAGTGTGATTGCATGTATGTTCTTTTCACAAACCACACATGGATCCACCTAGTGTGATTGCATGTCTGTTCTTTTCACAAACCACACATGGAACCACAGCCAGTGTCATTGCATGTATGTTCTTATCACAAACAACACATGGATCCACTATTGTCATTGCATGTGTGTTCTTTTCATGAACCACAGCTAGAGTCAATGCATATTTGTTCTTCTAAACAAACCACACATGGATCTACCTAGTGTGATTGCATGTTTGTTCTTCTCATGAACCACACCCAGTGTCATTGCATGTCTGTGCCACTAAACAAACTACACACGGATCCACCTAGTGTGATTGCATGTCTGTTCTTTTCACAACCACACATGGATCCACCTAGTGTGATTGCATGTCTATTCTTCTAAACAAACCACACATGGAACCACAGCCAGTGTCATTGCATGTATGTTCTTCTCACAAACCACACATGGATCCACGAGTGTCATTGCATGTGTGTTCTTTTCATGAACCACAACTAGAGTCATTGCATGTCTGTTCTTCTAAACAAACCACACATGGATCCACCCAGTGTCATTGCATGTCTGTTCCTGTAAACAAACCACAAATGGATCCACCTAGTGTGATTGCATGTCTGTTCTTTTCATGAACTACAGCTAGAGTCATTGCATGTCTGTTCCTACCATAAACCACATATAGATCCACCAGTGTCATTGCATGTCTGTTCTTTTCATGAACCACACCCAGTGTCATTGCATGTCTGTTCCTCTAAAAAAACCACACATGGATCCACCTAGTGTGATTGCATGTCTGTTCTTTTCATGAACCACACATGGATCCACCAGTGTCATTGCATGTGTGTTCTTCTCATGAACCACAGCCAGTGTCATTGCATGTATGTTCTTCTCACAAACCACACATGGATCCACCTGTGTCATTGCATGTCTGTTCGTCTAAACAAACCACACATGGATCCACCTAGTGTGATTGCATGTCTATTCTTTTCATGAACCACAGCTAGAGTCATTGCTTGTCTGTTCCTTCGACAAACCACATATGTATCCCCGAGTGTCATTGCATGTCTGTTCTTTTCATGAACCACACCTAGTGTGATTGCATGTTTGTTACTCTAAACAAACCACACATGGATCCACCTAGTGTCATTGCATGTCTGTTCTTTTCACAAACCACACATGGATCCACCAGTGTCATTGCATGTGTATTCTTTTCATGAACCACAACTAGAGTCATTGCATGTTTGTTCTTCTAAACAAACCACAAATGGATCCACCCAGTGTCATTGCATGTATGTTCCTCTAAACAAACCACACATGGATCCACCACTATCATTGCACGTGTGTTCTTTTCATGAACCACAACTAGAGTCATTGCATGTCTGTTCTTCTAAACAAACCACTCATGGATCCACCCAGTATCATTGCATGTCTGTTCCTCTAAACAAACCACTCATGGATCCACCTAGTGTGATTGCATGTCTGTTCTTTTCAAAAACGACACATGTATCCACCAGTGTCATTGCATGTGTGTTATTTTCATGAACCACAACTAGAGTCATTGCATGTCTATTCTTCTAAACAAACCACACATGGATCCACCCAGTGTCATTGCATGTCTGTTCCTCTAAACAAACCACACATGGATCCACCTAGTGTGATTGAATGTCTTTTCTTTTCACAAACCACACATGGATCCACCAGTGTCATTGCATGTGTGTTCTTTTCATGAACCACAACTAGAGTCATTGCATGTCTGTTCTTCTAAACAAACCACACATGGATCCACCCAGTGTCATTGTATTTCTGTTCCTCTAAACAAACCACACATGGATCCACCTAGAGTCATTGCATGTTTGTTCTTTTCACAAACCACACATGGATCCACCAGTGTCATTGCATGTGTGTTCTTTTCATGAAACACAGCTAGTGTCATTGCATGTCTGTTCCTCTAAACAAACCACACATGGATCCACCTAGTGTGATTACATGTATGTTCTTTTCACAGACCACACATGGATCCACCAGTGTCATTGCATGAGTGTTCTTTTCATGAACCACAACTAGTGTCATTGCATGTGTGTTCTTCTAAACAAACCACACATGGATCCACCCAGTGTCATTGCATGTCTATTCCTCTAAACAAACCACACATGGATTCACCTAGTGTGATTGCATGTCTGTTCTTTTCACAAACCACACATGGATCCATCAGTGTCATTGCATGTGTGTTCTTTTCATGAACCACAGCTAGTGTCATTGCATGTCTGTTCCTCTAAACAAACCACACGTGGATCCACCTAGTGTGATTACATGTCTGTTCTTTTCACAAACCACACATGGATCCACCAGTGTCATTGCATGAGTGTTCTTTTCATGAACCACAACTAGTGTCATTGCATGTGTGTTCTTCTAAACAAACTACACATGGATCCACCCAGTGTCATTGCATGTCTGTTCCTCTAAACAAACCACACATGGATCCACCTAGTGTGATTGCATGTCTGTTCTTTTCACAAACCACACATGGATCCACCAGTGTCATTGCATGTGTGTTCTTTTCATGAACCACAATTAGAGTCATTGCATGTCTATTCTTCTAAACAAACCACACATGGATCCACCCAGTGTCATTGCATGTCTGTTCCTCTAAACAAACCACACATGGATTCACCTAGTGTGATTGCATGTCTGTTCTTTTCATGAACCACACATGGATCCATTCTTTTCACAGTTTTTTTTCATTCTGTTTTTTTCATGAACCACACATGGATCCACCCAGTGTCATTGTATGTCATGTCCTCTAACCAATCCACATATGTATCCACGAGTGTCATTGCATGTCTGTTCTTTTCATGAACAACACCTCGTGTGATTGCATGTCTGTTCCTCTAAACGAACCACACATGGATCCACCCAGTGTCATTGCATGTCTGTTCTTTTCACAAACCACACATGGATCCACCCAGTGTCATTGCATGTGTGTTCTTCTAAACAAACCACACATGGATCCAACCAAAGTGTCATTGCATGTTTGTTCCTAACGAAACCACACATGGATCCACCTAGTGTGATTGCATGTATGTTCTTCTCACAAACCACACATGGATCCACCAGTATCATTTCATGTCTGTTCTTCTCACCACACACGGTGTGATTGCATAATGCATCCCTCTAAACAAACCACACATGGATCCACCAGTGTCATTGCATGTGTTCTTCTAAACAAACCACATGGATCCACCTAGTGTCATTGCATGTATGTTCTTTTCACAAACCACACATGGATCCACCCAGTGTCATTGCATGTGTGTTCTTCTAAACATGAACCACACATGGAACCAGTGTCATTGCATGTATGTTCTTCTCAGAAACCACACATGGATCCACCAGTGTCATTGGATGTGTGTTCTTTTCATGAACCACAACTAGATTCAATGCATGTCTATTCTTCTAAACAAACCACACATGGATCCACCCAGTGTCATTACATGTCTGTTCCTCTAAACAAACCACACATGGATTCACCTAGTGTGATTGCATGTCTGTTCTTTTCATGAACCACACATGGATCCACCAGTGTCATTGCATGTCTGTTCTTTTCATGAACCACACATGGATCCACCCAGTGTCATTGTATGCTTGTTCCTCTAAACAAACCACATATGTATCCACGAGTGTCATTGCATGTCTGTTCTTTTCATGAACCACACCTAGTGTGATTGCATGTCTGTTCCTCTAAACGAACCACACATGGATCCACCCAGTGTCATTGCATGTCTGTTCTTTTCACAAACCACACATGGATCCACCAGTGTCATTGCATGAGTGTTCTTTTCATGAACCACAACTAGTGTCATTGCATGTGTGTTCTTCTAAACAAACCACACATGGATCCACCCAGTGTCATTGCATGTATGTTCCTCTAAACAAACCACACATGGATCCACCTAGTGTGATTGCATGTCTGTTCTTTTCACAAACCACACATGGATCCACCAGTGTCATTGCATGTGTGTTCTTTTCATGAACCACAATTAGAGTCATTGCATGTCTATTCTTCTAAACAAACCACACATGGATCCACCCAGTGTCATTGCATGTCTGTTCCTCTAAACAAACCACACAAGGATTCACCTAGTGTGATTGCATGTCTGTTCTTTTCATGAACCACACATGGATCCACCAGTGTCATTGCATGTCTGTTCTTTTCATGAACCACACATGGATCCACCCAGTGTCATTGTATGTCTGTTCCTCTAAACAAACCACATATGTATCCACGAGTGTCATTGCATGTCTGTTCTTTTCATGAACCACACCTAGTGTGATTGCATGTCTGTTCCTCTAAACGAACCACACATGGATCCACCCAGTGTCATTGCATGTCTGTTCTTTTCACAAACCACACATGGATCCACCAGTGTCATTGCATGTGTGTTCTTCTAAACAAACCACACATGGATCCAACCAGTGTCATTGCATGTTTGTTCCTCTAACTAAACCACACATGGATCCACCTAGTGTGATTGCATGTATGTTCTTCTCACAAACCACACATGGATCCACCAGTATCATTTCATGTCTGTTCTTCTCATGAACCACACCCAGTGTGATTGCATGTCTGTTCCTCTAAACAAACCATACATGGATCCACCAGTGTCATTGCATGTGTGTTCTTCTCATGAACCACAGCCAGTGTCATTGCATGTATGTTCTTCTCACAAACCACACAAGGATCCACCAGTGTCATTGGATGTGTGTTCTTCTCACGAACCACACCCAGTGTCATTGCATGTCTGTTCCTCTAAACAAAACACACATGGATCCACCTAGTGTGATTGCATGTCTGTTCTTTTCACAAACCACACATGGATCCACCTAGTGTGATTGCATGTCTGTTCTTCTAAACAAACCACACATGGAACCACAGCCAGTGTCATTGCATGTATGTTCTTCTCAGAAACCACACATGGATCCACCAGTGTCATTGGATGTGTGTTCTTTTCATGAACCACAACTAGATTCAATGCATGTCTATTCTTCTAAACAAACCACACATGGATCCACCCAGTGTCATTACATGTCTATTCCTCTAAACAAACCACACATGGATTCACCTAGTGTGATTGCATGTCTATTCTTTTCATGAACCACACATGGATCCACCAGTGACATTGCATGTCTGTTCTTTTCATGAACCACACATGGATCCACCCAGTGTCATTGTATGCCTGTTCCTCTAAACAAACCACATATGTATCCACGAGTGTCATTGCATGTCTGTTCTTTTCATGAACCACACCTAGTGTGATTGCATGTCTGTTCCTCTAAACGAACCACACATGGATCCACCTAGTGTCATTGCATGTCTGTTCTTTTCACAAACCACACATGGATCCACCAGTGTCATTGCATGTGTGTTCTTCTAAACAAACCACACATGGATCCACCCAGTGTCATTGCATGTTTGTTCCTCTAACTAAACCACACATGGATCCACCTAGTGTGATTGCATGTATGTTCTTCTCACAAACCACACATGGATCCACCAGTATCATTTCATGTCTGTTCTTCTCATGAACCACACCCAGTGTGATTGCATGTTTGTTCCTCTAAACAAACCATACATGGATCCACCAGTGTCATTGCATGTGTGTTCTTCTCATGAACCACAGCCAGTGTCATTGCATGTATGTTCTTCTCACAACCCACACAAGGATCCACCAGTGTCATTGGATGTGTGTTCTTCTCACGAACCACACCCAGTGTCATTGCATGTCTGTTCCTCTAAACAAAACACACATGGATCCACCTAGTGTGATTGCATGTCTGTTCTTTTCACAAACCACACATGGATCCACCTAGTGTGATTGCATGTCTGTTCTTCTAAACAAACCACACATGGAACCACAGCCAGTGTCATTGCATGTATGTTCTTCTCAGAAACCACACATGGATCCACCAGCGTCATTGCATGTGTGTTCTTTTCATGAACCACAACTAGATTCATTGCATGTCTATTCTTCTAAACAAACCACACATGGATCCACCCAGTGTCATTGCATGTCTGTTCCTCTAAACAAACTACACATGGATCCACCTAGTGTGATTGCATGTCTATTCTTTTCATGAACCACAGCTAGAGTCATTGCATGTCTGTTCCTTCCACAAACCACATATGGATCCACCAGTGTCATTGCATGTCTGTTCTTTTCATGAACCACACCCAGTGTCATTGCATGTCTGTTCATCTAAACAAACCACACATGGATCCACCTAGTGTGATTACATGTATGTTCTTTTCATGA
This sequence comes from Avena insularis, assembly GCA_023614405.1. Taxonomy (NCBI): domain Eukaryota; kingdom Viridiplantae; phylum Streptophyta; class Magnoliopsida; order Poales; family Poaceae; genus Avena; species Avena insularis. The sequence goes on from CM042694.1 coordinate 535,340,482, forward strand.
ACCACAGCTATAGTCATTGCATGTGTGTTCCTGCCACAAACCACATATGGATCCACTAGTGTCATTGCAAGTCTGTTATTTTCATGAACCACACCTAGTGTGATTGCATGTATGTTCATCTAAACAAACCATACATGGTTCCACCTAGTGTGATTGCATGTCTGTTCTTTTCACGAACCACACATGGATCCACCAGTGTCATTGCATGTGTGTTCTTTTCATGAACCACAACTAGAGTCATTGCATGTCTGTTCTTCTAAACAAACCACACATGAACCACACCCAGTGTCATTGCATGTCTGTTCCTCTAAACAAACCAAACATGGATCCACCTAGTGTGATTGCATGTCTATTCTTTTCACAAACCACACATGGATCCACCAGTGTCATTGAATGTGTGTTCTTTTCATGAACCACAATGTCAGTCATTGCATGTTTCTAAAACAAACCAACACACATAGACACTCCAGTGTCATTTGCATGTCTGTTCTTCTAAACAAACCACACATGGATCCACCCAGTGTCATTGCATGTCTGTTCTTTCACAAACCACACATGGATCCACCAGTGTCATTGCATGTGTGTTCTTCTAAACAAACCACACATGGATCCACCCAGTGTCATTGCATGTCTGTTCTTCTAAACAAACCACACATGGATCCACCCAGTGTGATTGCATGTTTGTTCTTTTCACAAACCACATATGGATCCACCAGTGTCATTGCATGTCTGCTCTTTTCACAAACCGCATATGGATCCTAATTAACCTTAGGAGTGCCCTAACCTTAGCCTCCCATTGGGTGGCTGTTAGACCGAGTCTTCTAGAAGGCACGCCCTAACACAGTTGTTCTGCTTGACGATTGTTACATACCGTTTGATCAGGGCGCTTGGATGATTGGGATGGTCTTCATGAGAGCGATCCGCGAGTAGGCTGTTCTGCGGCATGATTGGCCACGCTTGCTCTAGACAAACTAGCAACACTGGGCGCTCCCCTGTTGCGAGTGTCACGACTCACGAGTTCAGTGGGCCACATCCCAGTGTCATGTCCCCATTACTTATCTTCCTCCCCGTACTTCTCTTCCTTCCCCTCGAAGCCACTTTCTCCACTTCACTCCCATCCTGTCAGAGTGGCCAAGTGGCGCCTCCATCCCAATCCCCTCTCCGGCAGCCACCCCCTCCCCTCTCGCCATGGGTTCAAGGGGAGACGGCGAAGAAAAGCATCGTGACGACAGGGATGGTGATTTCGATGTGAGTCGTCTCATCTCTATCTCTATCATCTGTGGCCAGTTATCTATTTTTTGAGCTAGATCTACTCTGTTTACTCATGTGCGTATGATGTGTTAGGCCAACCAGACGATGTATGACTCCGACTATCACGGTTTAGTGGATGAAGACAGTCCTCTGCTATGTAAACATGGACATGTGCCCGCTAAATTTGTAGCGTTCTAAGGACGAAACGCAGGAAGGAGGTTTCTACGGTGTCAAGGACATCGTGCAATGATGCAAGGCGGAAGTTGCGGTGTTGTCAAATGGGTAGACCCAGAGTGGCCCAAATTGATGCAGAAAACGCTGGACAAACTATGGGATATGACTGTTGAGTTGAAAGAATCCGTAGTCAGCTCACTTCTTGACAGTGTTGAGATGAAGCTATGGGACCCAGTTGACACGACCAAGCTTAACCAAGATCTCACGAGGGTGCAAGACAAGGTTAGCAAAGTCGAGAAGGAGAGGGACGTGGCATTGGCCCTGAAGGCTAAAGCAGAGCAAGAACTGACTCAAGCAAGGAATGAGCTTCACCAGGCAAAAGTCCTACAGTTCACAACTACGAGTATTGACAAGTGCATGAGGAAAAATACAGATAAACAATTGAAGCTGTGCAAGGAAGATGCTAAAAGGAAGGAGCAGACGATTCGATCCTTGCTCTCGCAGGAAGATGCGCATCGGGCTAAGATTAGGAAAATCAAGGAGATGTGTGATAACTAGTTCTAGTATTTAGCTTGAGCTCCGTGCATTTTTAAGTTGTAATAGTAGTACTTGTTGACCTAGCGGTCTGAACTAGTGGTCCCGGAGTCCTGGGAGGAAAAAAATTGCTCTCTCGTTAGTCTATCTTAACCCTGCATCACTTCCTTTTGTCTGATCATGGTGGTATTCTGAAATTTGGTGGTTTGTTTAAATGTAATCTACGTGGATTGTGCTGCATGCAAATGGCACACCCACAATTTATAAAGTGGAAGCACGTACACCCGGTTAATGGAGATCCGGGAGCTTCGCCAGATGCAGGGGATGCAGGAGCAGGGAGGCGGTGAGATAGATGGGCTCAAGCGTCTGGGCATTATCGGTTGCCATTATTCTTTATGTTGCCACGTCGTTGTGCAGCATCTGAAATAAGTTGCTGCTTTGTGGAGTGTGGCAGCATAAAAAATTTATTTCTGTGCCACTTACATTCCGTCGTATTTGGAGACCTCCTATCCCTCAGCAATCATGGAACCGGTGTTGCGTGTTTTCAGATAGCAGTGGCACAATCACAATTTCGGATTCAACTACTGACTCGGGCGTTTCCAAACCCTAAGTCGTGGTACATTTTACTCAGAAAACATGGGTAGATTGTTTTGCCCAGCAACGTGCCACACACAGAGCTCCAGAATTTAACAGAATTACATATATAGGTTCAAGTTCAACACATTACTATGCATCTTCATTGCTAGCAGCCTTCTTCCGCAGCCTGGGTTCCAAGCCTTCACATCCACTCGCTTCTTCATTTCCTGCCTTCTTCCTCTTCCCTGGTGCCAATTTTCTTAGCTTCACGTACTCTGCATCGCCGGGACAATGGGCACCAGAATCGTGTCTAGCATCATCTTTCCACTCGTTTTTAATTTCTTCGGGCAACAAAATGATTGACCCGACAGTCATGTTTCTAACCTTGCGGCACTTCCTGTCAAAGAAACAAGACTGTTTCATAACTGCCCAATATCTACAGAGTAAATAAAACATAAATTACAATTCAGCACAAACATGCGAACCCCAAGCGACCTTTGCTTACTAGGAGCTAATTGGGTTCGAGCAACCACCTTGTCCAAGAATAGAAGGGCGACTCCCAGTTGCAGCAGCTTCCACATCTAGTACATCACATTTCAGCTCAAACCTGGCAGCCGAAGCATACCTTTTCATCAACCCAATTAGCTGACTGTCACACGTTAGAGGAACCATGATGCCACGTTCATCCATGAAGCTGAACTTTGCAGTCTGCTTCAGCCATAATTCATCATGATTACGCAGAGCAGCAACCATACCAGATATAGTGCAGATCTGCGCATGTGCTTCTTCCATCGTGAAACAATGGTGTCCATACCACTTGCCCTTAGAGTCATACCTGTAGAGGACTACCGTAACCAGGTAAGGGGGGTCCACGGAGATCCCACTTGACAGAAAACTGTGGACAAAATATGTTTGTCAGTGTTGGGCTAACAAACAATTTGAGGTTCAGTATCCAGCTAGCAGTTATAATTAGTGCGAATAGCAAGGAGAAGGGTAGCTCACCCGCTTGTAGCTAGAACTTCTTCCTTGATAGTAGGATCTTCCATCCTCCGAGCTGCTCGGCTCGTCGGCGGCGGAGGTAGGCTAGAGCCTCGCAATGGTGGCTACGACATGCGCCATTGGAGCTTGGGATCAGTGACTGGGCGCAGCAACTTGGCGCCGAAAGTCAAATGTCCGAAGGGATCGTCCTGCCTGGAGGGTGGATTCCGATGCCGCCGGTGCTAGGGGAAAGGTAGGAATGGATTTGTGAAATTGGTCAATGCATCCAATCCACTTAGCTACTCGATTTGCCTAAGAGGTTGCCGCGTTGGCACTCGTGTCACAGACAGATGACTGACATGAGGGTCCCGACCGTCTACTTCACGGGGCAGTTTAATGGAATGTTTGAATTTGGCAGGGGTGAGATGAGTTTGCCTCGAAATGGCCCCTCTAAGTAGTTGGCGGCCCAACTTTTCGAAACGCGGCAATTTCAGGCAACTTAGGTACCGCCATGCGCTGGCCTGCGAACTTTGGTACCGCACACGAACAGGCCCGTGAATAGGCGGTTTAAAACTTTTACAAGATGAGCTTAACAATGGAAAAATAAAACTAGCATTTTCTTTTGTCAAGCACAAATCCTAGATATACTAAGGTTCACCTATGTGCACCAACAACTTATGCTAAGAAAGACAAGCAACAATGTGATAGCAATAGATTACTTCAAGCATGAAGGCTATCACAATGTAACGTGCATAAGTAAAGAGCTTGGGTATAGAGATAACCGAGGCACGCGGGGATGACGATATTTTACCGAGTTCCTCCCAACAAGGGAGTACGTCTCATTGGAGGGGTGGGCGGTACTAAGACCACCAATGCCACAAGAGGCCTTACCCTATTCTCCCGAGCACCCACCACATGGAAAGCACTTGTTCCACTATGGGACACTTGAGAGCGGTCACCAAACCCGTACAAGATTGGGGAAATCTCCACAACTTAATTAGAGGCTCCCAATAATCGCCGCCAAGGCCTCAATCTCGGGGAGAGCTTCACAACTTAATTGAAGGCCCCAAGAACACGCCACAAAGGCCACACAACCGTCTAGAGTTCCAAGAACCCAAGAGGGACAAGCTTATTGATTTCACCAACCAAATCCTCCGGGGAGAACACAAACCGATGCACCTAATGCAAATGGCAAGAACACCGCAAAGATGCTCCAATCCTTCACTCTCAAGTTCCAACAAATCTACTAAAGCAATTGGGGGAACAAGAGAGTGAGAACACAAAGAGAAAACAAAATCCTCCAAGATCTAGATCCCAAAGATTCACTCACAAAAGATGATTTGGTTTGGTCAAATTGTAGATCTAGATCTCCTCAAACTTCCTCTCAAATATGGGCAAGAATCATTGGAGGGGAAGGAAGGAATCAAGATCAAAGAGATTAGAACAAAGGGGCAATGCTTGAGAGAAAATAGAGGAAGAACCAAATAAAAAGATAGAGAAAGGGGATATAAATACGCCGAGGAATTATCTACCCGTTGGGGCTATTTTCCCTCACTAGGCCGGTAGTACCGGATTGGCCCGGTACTACTGCTCTCGACCTGGCGACACGAGAAGGTCAACACAGCTGGCAATCTAAGCGATCAAAGCGAGAGAAAGGGAGCAGTGAAGGGGATCGGGGGAGGGAAGGCAGCGCGCGAGCGAGGGAAGCCAGCGGGAGAGCGGTGGGCGCGCACGAGCCAAACTAGAGAGAGCAAGGCGGATGCAGCCTAGAGAGAGGTGGTGGCTGAAGCTAGGCGCCAGGTTGGGCCGTCCTGGTAGTATCTCCTGGCCTGGGCGGTAGTACCGCTTGGGATTGGGCCGGTACTACCGGTAGCACTACCAGGCATGGCAGAAGGCTGGGCGCAGCATAGGCACGACCGGTAGCGCGTACGGTAGTACCGCTCGGCCTAGACACTATTCCCCAGTATTTATTTTTCCTTTTTAAATCAAATAAGAGGCAATATTCAAATGGCAATAACTTGAGCTAGGAAACTCCGATTGACCTGAAACCAATTTTGTTAGAAAGAGGGCGATAAGAGCTACCCTGCAAAATATTGGATACCACCAAATGAGAATACTTCATGTATTTTAATGTGAGATACCTCACTTGGTGAGGATCTGAAAAACCTCCAAGATCAAAATCTCAATAAGATATAAAAGGGAGATCTGATTTTTATGAACTAGAGCTTGTATGGAATAAAAGGTCTAGAACCAAACACGGATAATATCCAACAAACAACCAAGAAAGATGATGCTAAGAATACAATGGTTTGAGATCTCTCCGAAAGATATGATCGAGCTACTCACTCGAGATCCCCTCTTAATAGTACGGTTATCTATCCTAAACCCGGTCTCCCAACTACCAACAAGAGACCGGCAAAAGGGAAAACCTATCAAGAATATAACTTTGCCTTGAGCAATCCACTTGAGATAGATGAGACGATCTTGTCCTCCTCAAGATGCACACCTTTCTTGCTTCCTCTCCCTTGCGCTTGCTAGATGAAGACTTGCACTTTGCTCCCCCATACACCATGGGGAAACCTCTTCTTTCACCTTGTCTTCATCGAACCATGATCACCAAGGATGGCAAGCATCAAACATGAGATATTCTAGGGATGACGCATTTTGAGCTTGCACAACACATCTTCTTCATCATTTCATCTACCTGAAGCCAACACATGCTCCAAGCGATGCCAATGGACAATTCCTACAAGTGCAACTTAATACAAACATTAGTCCATAAAGATTGTCATTAATTACCAAAACCACACATGGGGCCCACATGCTCTTTCATTGAGCTCACAAGATACTTCGAGGTTGGTATGTCGATGATGTAGGAGTTGTTGTTGATTCACTTGAGGACCTTGAAGGGACCATCTCCTCTTGGTTTGAGCTTGGAGTCGCGCTCCTTGGGGAAGCGGTCCTTTCTCAAGTGTATCCATACAAGGTCGCCTTCTTCGAATACCATCTCTTTCTTTTCCTTGTTCAGCCTTGATGCTTGGCGAAGGACTTGTTTCTCGATAGTAAGTCTTGTTTCTTCATAGCTCGTGCGTTCTTGTCGATGTCCATGTTGGTGCGCTCGTGGAGAGAAAGTGGTAGCACGTTGAGCGCGGTGAGGGGCTCGAAGACATAGACGATCATGAATGGACTCATCTTGGTTGTTGAGTGCTTGGCTCGATTGTAGGCGAACTCGGCGTGAGGAATGCATTCCTCCCAATCCTTGAGGTTTTTTTATCAACACACGAAGGAGAGTTTCGAGGATTCGGTTGACAGCCTCGGTTTGGCCATCGGTTTGCGGATGTGACGCGAATGAGAAGAGGATCTTGATGCCAAGCTTGGCCATGAGGGTCTTCCACAAGTAGCTCATGAATTTGACGTCACGGTCGGAAACGATTGTTCTTGGCACACCGTGAAGACAGGCGACTTCCTGAAAAACAAGTTGGCAATATGTGAAGCATTATCAGTCTTATGGAACGGTATGAAGTGTGCCATTTTGGAAAAGAAATCCATGAAAACAAATATAGAATCATGACCATGCTTAGACCTAGGCAATCCTAAAACAAAATCCATGCAAATGGCGGACCAAGGTGCGTGAGGTATAGGCAATGGCATATAAAGAACAAATGGGTTAGACTTAGACTTAGCTTGAACACATGTAGTGCATTGTTGAATGTAGAGCTCCACGTCTCGCTTCATCTTGGGCCAATAGTAATGAGTGTAAAGCATGTCCAATGTCTTGTCACGGCCAAAGTGACCCATGAGGCCTCCACCATGTGATTATTGGAGAAGCAAAAGTTAGACAGACAACTTTGGAATGCAAAGCTTGTTTTTTTAAGAGAAAGCCCTTATGCAAATAGAAATCATCAACTCCTTTGTCAATGGAGCACTTTGCGAAAATTGGTCCAAAGAATGGGTCAAAAGCATACAAAGTTTTGATTTCATCAAGACCTAACACGTTTACTTCGAGTCAAGTAAGAAGTCTTGTGTGCTTGCAAGACAAAGCGTCTGCAACTACATTATCTTTGCCCTTCTTATACTTGACAATGTAAGGAAAAGACTCCATAAACTCAACCCACTTAGTGTGTCTTTTACTCAACTTGGCTCGACCTTTGAGATATTTCAACGACTCATGGTTGGAATGTATGAGAAATTCCTTAGGCCAAAGATGGTGTTGCCAAACTTGAAGGACACATACTAAGGAAAAAAGCTCTTTGTCATAAATCGGGTAATTAAGGCATGCACCATCAAGTTTCTCGCTATGGTAACAATATGACATCCGTTTTAAATAAGGACTCCTCCAATACCAATACCAATACCAATATCAATACCAATACCAATAGCATCACTCTCTATCTCAAAACTTTTTGTGAAATCCAGTAACACGAGAAGAGGTGCTTTCGTAAGCCTATTTTGAAGCTCATTAAAAGCTTTTTCTGTGCTTTGCCCCACATGAAGGTGACATTCTTTTTGGTCAACTCGTTGAGAGGGCAAGCAATGGTAGAGAAGTCTTTCACAAAGCAATGATAAAAACTATCCAAGCCATGAAAACTTCGAAGTTCACTCACATTTGTGGGGATGGGCCAATCTCAAATGTCTTTGACTTTAGAAACATTGACTTCAATGCCATTGGAAGAAACGACAAAACCAAGAAAAATCAACTTGTCTTCAGAAAAAGTGCATTTGGGAAGATTAGCATATAGATTTTCATGTCGAAGGATTTGCAAGACCTCCTTGACATGTGTAACATGTTTCTCAAGTGACTTGCTATAAACAAGTATATCATCGAAATAGACAACAACACTTTTTCTAATGAGAGAATGCAAAATATGATTCATAAGCCGCATGAAGGTGGATGGGGCATTATATAAGAAAAAAAGGCATGACCAACCATTCATAGATACCAAGTTTGGTCTTGAAGGCGGTTTTCCACTCATCACCTTCTGCCAAAAGTATTTGATGGAAACCACTATGAAGATCAATTTTCGACAAAATAGTGACTCCACACAACTCATCAAGCATGTCATCGAGACGCGGTATAGGATGTTGATAATGCATGGTGATAGCATTGATTGGACGGTAGTCCATGCATAACCTAAATGTATCATCCATTTTTGGAATAAGAATCATGGGTACTGCACTTGGACTAGTGCTTACTTGGATCAAAGGGTAAATTCTAGAAGAATTTGGGGTACATGGGCCAAAGGCCCAAAGGTCTTCACATGCCTGGCATCATGGACACCGGAGACTCCGGTGTCATTGGCCGGAGAATCCGGTCTTTCTCCAGTGTCGTCTCTGGAGTGGTGTTCAGACTGTCCCTAGGCCTCGGTCCGGAGTCCAGCCAGAGATTCTGCGGTGATGGTCCGGAGATTCCGGTCTTCGGGGACAGAGACTCCGATGTGTTTAACCACAACAACATCTTCTTCTCGTCCTACTCCTTGTACTTCATCCGTAGGGGCTTGGTGATGCATTGGGGCTTCATAGCTGATAATGCATAGAGTATTTGTATGAAGTAGCAAGCCATCCAAGGATGTATCAAAGTCACAGGAGCAAAGGGGCGATTTAACCTTAGCTTGTAGGAGTTTGGCTTGGTCGCGAGTCATTGATCCACTTTGGGGACTTGTTGATACAGATGTAGGGACGTTCGTAGGATGGGCTGCATCAGTTGTCTTAAAATCCATTTGATGAACGAGAAGACCATGCGAGGCAGTCAATGAAAGCAGTACTCGAATAGTGGTCAATCTAGCAACAGGTGAGTAACTGTCAAAGAAGTCTTCACCTTATTTTTGTGTGTAGCCATTAGCCACAAGCCGTGCCTTGTACTTCTCAATAGTACCATCAGGCCTAAGCTTTTTCTTAAACACCCACTTGCATCCTACAGGTTTGCACCCATAAGGACGATCAGTGATCTCCCATGTTCCATTAGCTAAGATGGACTCCATCTCACTATGGATGGCTTTCTTCTAGTAGTCAGCATCAGGAGATGCATAATCTTTTGAAATGTAAGTGGGAGTGTCATCCACAAGGTACACAATGAAATCATAACCAAAGGACTTTGTGGTCCTCTGTCTCTTGCTCCTTTTAGGAATTTCATTATCATCCTCCTTAGGACTTTCAGAGTGTTCAATTGGAATGGTAGGTTCGGAAATTGTATCAAATTCCTAATTATATGAACTAGGTATCTCCGGATTTTATGAGTTAGGTTTATCCTTCATAGGAAAGATATCCTCAAAGAAAGTCGCATCAGTCGACTCCATGATTGTACCAACATGTATGTCAGGTACTTCAAATTTTACTATCAAGAATCTATAACCAATGCTATGGAAAGCATAGCCTAGAAGAACACAATCAATGGTTTTTGGTCCCAGCTTGCGTTTCTTGGGGATTGGTATATTAACCTTTGCCAAACAACCCCAAGTACGTAAGTAAGAGAGTTTTAACCTTTTCTTATCCCATTCTTCAAATGGAGTAATTTCTTTGTTCTTTGTGGGAACTCAGTTTAGGACATCACATGCTATCAATAGTGCCTCCCCCACCATTCCTTGGAGATACCTGTTGTGTCTAACATGGCGTTAACCAAATATATTAGAGTACGGTTCTTTCTTTCGGCTACCCCATTTGACTGGGGTAAGTAGGCATGCGTCCTCTCATGAATTATGCCATGTTCTGCACAAAAGGAACCAAACTCGTTAGAAAAATACTCTCCACCATGATCAGACATAAGTCTCTTAATATTTCGATCAAGTTGGTTTTCTTCTTCAGCTTTATAGATTTTGAAGAAACCCAAAACCTCATCTTTTTATTTCAGAAGATACACATGACACTATCTCGTAGAGTCATCAATCAATGGCATGAAATATTTCTTTCCACCTTTGGTCAACACACCATTCATCCCACAAAGATCAAAATGTAACTCTAGTGGTGTTAAATTTCTCACCTCTATAGTCGTATGTGACTTGCGAGGTTGTTTTGCTTGCACACAAACTTGGCACTTAGATCTCTTGACAGTAGTGAAAGTAGGGATTAAATTCATTTTTGCTAGCCGCGTTGATACGTTGCTAACGTATCTATAATTTTTGATGTTCCATGCTTGTTTTATATCTACTTTCTTATGTTTTCTCCACACTTTGGAGTATTTTTATACACTTTCTAGGACTAACGTATTAACAAGATGCCACAATGCCAGTTGCCTGTTTTCTACAATTTTTGGTTCCAGGAAAGCCAGAAAATGAATATTCTCAGAATTGGACGGGGCAAAAGCCAAAGTCAATATTTCACCGAGGGGGACACGGAGCTGTAAGACGGAGAGGGAGGGGCAGCCACACCACCTGGCCATGCAGCAGGCTGGCCCGTGCCTGAGGTGGTGTGGCGCCTAGGGCACCCTCACCTCCTTTCGCCTATAAGAAGCCTCTGATACAGAAACCCTAAGGACCCGATCAAAATTCCATGAAAGAGTCTGTCGCTGCCGTCATCTCCATCCCTAGATCGGGAGGGATCTGAAGCTCTTCCCGGCACCCTGCGGAGGGGAGACATCACCCTGGAGGCCTTTTCATCACCATGCCTGCCTCCGGAGTGATGCGTGAGTAGTTCATCCCTGGACTATGGGTCCATGTAGTAGCTAGATGGTTCGTTCTTCTCCTTTGTGCAACCATGTTTAGATCTTGTGAGCTCCGTTCATGATCAAGATCATCTATTTGTAATCATACATGTTGTGTTTGCGGGGATCCGATGGATATTGAGATGCTATTTTAGATTGATTATTGATTCTATCATGTCTTTGTTATTTGTGATCTTGCATGCTCTCCGTTGTTAGTAGCTATCTTGGCCGAGTAGATGCTAGCAACTCCAAGAGGGAGTATTTATGCTCGATAGTGGGTTCATGCCTCTAGGAATCTAGGGAAGTGACAGAAATCTCTAAGGTACTAGATGTGTCATTGCTACTAGGGATAAAACAACAATCCTTTGTTCATAGAACAATCATACTGTTTACTTTACACACTTTGCTTAATGCAATTATCTGTTGCTTGCAACTTAATACTGGAGGGGGTTCGGATGATAACCTGAAGGTGGATTATTAGTCATAGATGCAGTTGGATTATGGTCTATGTATAATGTTGTAATGCCCAATCAAGTCTCATAGGAGTCAAGATGATTAGTATATGCATGTATGCTTTCTCGATGTTTGCCAATTGCCCTGATGTAATTTGTTTACCCAACATGTCATCTATCTTAAGGAGAATCACCACTAATGAACTATGGACCCCGGTCCTTTTAATATCAATCTACAATCTACTATTTACTATTTTCTGTTAATTTCTACAAGCAATTACTATCTTCCACACAATACGTTTAATCCTTTGTTTTCAACAAAACTGGTGAGATTGATAACCTCATTGTAAGTTGGGGGCAAAGTTCTGTGATTGTGTTGTGCATGATTCCAAGTTGGAAACAACACCTTGGAGGTGTTTCCTTGCTCCTACCGGTTCGATAACCTTGGTTTCATAACTGAGAGAAAACTTGTTGCTGTACTCATCATACCTTCCTCTTGGGGTTCCCCAACAAGCTCAACATATTGAGTAAGCAAGACTTTTTCTGGCACCGTTGCCGGGGAGCAATAGCGTGTGGGTGAATATTCTTGTGTGCACTTGTTTGCTTTATCTCTAAGTAGTTTTTACTTTCAGTTTTAAGTTATTATCTATCTTAGTATGGATAGGGAATGCGAATTACAAAAAAAATAGTTGTACTTGTTACTAAAAATGTTTTCAAAAAGGAAAGTGATTGGAAAGATGAGTAATGGTTAAGTGGGGGTCGACCTTGAACACTTGTGTTCATGCCTATGAAACCAAAACAAATCTTCCCATGGAAGCTTTTCAGTTAAAAACTTGTATATATTGAAAATACTTGAATCTTGCTTCTATGCCTAGCTGAAAGGCGTTAAAGAAAAGCACTATTGGGAGATAACCCAAATTATTTTTACTTTCAGTAAGTTTTTCTTTTGTTGAGATTTGGAAGTTATTGCCTCGGTAATAACCTCTCCTTATCCTTTTTTTGTGGTTTTTGTGCCAAAAATAAATCACTAATGAGAGAGAAGTAAGACTTGGGAAAGTCGCTGTCCCGAAACAGATTTTTGTGCTTCACTGAAAAAATCGTGAAAAATCCCTGTACATCGGATTGAGCTGTAATTTTTTATGCGTATGCCCCAGGTTATTATCTAACTTTATTCAGTGTAGGTCTTTTAGATTTGAGCAGCAGAAGGTCTTCGAAAAAATTGGTTTTTACCTGCTGGTATGTTTTGACAGATTTCTGCCAGTATTTGCATTTGCCTCTTAATCTCTTTCTCTTTGAGTTCTCTTTGATCACTTGAGCTTTTAGAAGGAATTGCTACAGTAGCTTGTGTTTTAATGGAAGTTTTACTTGTGTTGAAACTAAACCCAAAGACTTATTATCTTGAATACACTAATGTTGCTAATGAGGATTGTGTGAAGTTTTGAATGAAGGAAATTTTTAAGTGTCGGGAAGAATAATGTGATGAGATTGATACGTCCATTTTGCATCACTATTCTACATCATAAATTTACCGTTATTCATTGATATATTTCATATTAAGAGATGATACTTATGTTATTTCATCTGTTTTTGCATGGTTGATAACTTTTGGAGCATGGACCGCAGATTCGAGTTACGATGGAAAAGGGGCTGTTTGGAGGCAAAATTCGCGAAGATCAGAAAATCTGGGAAAATACATGGAAAATCCTATTTTTCCAGAAGACGAAGGATGCCATAAGGGGGAGTGGAGTTGGGCCATAGGGGGCCAACACCACCCCCTGGCGCGGGCCACCCTTGGCCGCGCCACCAAGTGGTGTGGCCACCCTGGCCCACACCTGGCTCTCCCCTTTGGCGTATATTATCCCCACGAAACCCTAAGACCTGGGGGAGTGACCACAGAAAGATTCAGCCGCTTTTGTGGGGTGGAAAACTATAGAGAGAGAAAGATCTCTCCGGTAGACAGAATTCTGTCATGGGAATTCCTTCCCGAAGGGGGGAGATCGTCGCCATCAACACCACCATCAAGCTGGACTTTATCGGGATCATCATCATCTCCATCAGCACCATCATCACCACTCCATACCACTGTAACAATTGGGTTGAATCTTGCATAGTTCTTAGGGGAAACTTTCCTGGTGTTGATTACTTGTTGTAGTTGATGCTATTGAGTGGAACCATCAAATTATTGTTATGTTCAAATTGTTACTTATCATTATATCATCTCTGATCTTGATCCATATGATGTCTTGTGAGTAGTTCATTTAGTTCTTGAGGACATGGGAGAAGTCATGTTGTTAGTAGTGGAATTGTGTTGAGAAAGATTCAATAGTTTGTTATTTAAGTTGTGTTGTTATTCTTCTAGTGGTGTCATGTGAACGTCGACTACATGACACTTCACCTTTATGTGCCTAGGGGAATGCATTGTGTATTTGGCTACTAATCGTAGGGGTTGCCGGAGTGATAGAAACCTGAACCCTCGTTAGGAAACCTTTGCACAAGGGATGTCAGGATCTTAGAGTTTAAAGCTATGGTTAGGTTTCTATCTTAATTAGTTTCTTGTACTTGCAGATGCTTGCAAGGGGTATAATCACAAGTATGTATTAGTCCTAGGAAGGTCGGTACATTAGCACAGGTTCACCCACACAGCACTTATCAAAATAAAGAAGATTAATCAACTATATGAAGCGGAAGCACTTGACGATATTCTCATGTGTCCTCGAGAACGTTTGGTCATCTTAAGTAATACAACTGGCTTGTCCTTTGCTAAAGAAAGGATTGGGCCACTTGTTGCATTTATTATCATTGTCTTTTATTGACTCGCACTTTATTTATCTGCATTATTAAAAACCCCTAGAAATCCGTTTGCTAAGTATTTACAGAGAATTCCTTCTCCAAGCCACTCGTCAACACCTTTTGCTCCTCGTTGGGTTCGACACTCTTACTTATCAAAAATACTGTGATACACCCCCTATACTTGTGGGTCATCAAGACTATTTTCTGGCGCCGTTGTCGGGGAGTGAAGCACTATTGGAGAGTGGAACCGGTAAAGGAAACTTCTACTGTGAGTATTGTTTATTTCTGTTAGTTACTTTATTTCAATATGGATAATTCACTTAGTTTCTTATTTCGTAATGCTACTACCACTGCTAAAGTAGTAGATGAACCACCACCTGCTGATAATGATACTTTTAAGATACCCACAAGAATTAGTGATTGTGTTATGGATAACTACTATTTTGGAGATGGAACTGTCCATCCCGGTGATCATTTGCTCTTTATACATGAATTATGCGGGTTGTTCAAGTGTGCAGGTATTACAACAGATCAAGTCAAGAAGAAGTTATTCTCATTATCACTGAAAGGAAGAGCTGGGGAATGGTATAAGCTACTGAAGAATGGTCAAGCTCTTGAATGGGAGGAAGTAGTACCTCTCTTTTATTCAAAATTTTATCCTCTTAGTGAGATTCATAAAGATTGAAATCAAATATACAACCTTTGGGCTCTTGATGGAGAGAGTACAACTCAAGCTTGGGGGAGATTGAAGTTACTAATGCTCAAATGTCCTATTCATGAGCTCCCCAACAATATTATTATCAATAACTTTTATGCAAGGCTTTCTCTTCATGATAAGGATCTATTGGATGCTTCTTGTGCTGGATCATTTACACGCATAGAAGAAGGAGCTAAATGGGATCTTCTAGACCGTATTCAAGACAATGCTGAAGCATGGGAGAATAATAAAGGAAGAAAGTCAGGTAAAAATTATGATTATGAATGCAATGAATTTTTTATGGGAACTGATGACTTTCAAAATATTAGAATTTCTTATGGTCTTGATTCTCAAGTTATTGCAAATTATTTTAAAGCTTTTGTTTCTTATATTGAAATTCCTAAAAAGAAGTGGAATAAGTACCATGCACCTTATAAAGACATTGTTAATAGTGTTCCTGCAAGAAATACTGAAGTTTGTACTACTAATCATGTTTTACCTGAACCTTACATTGAGAAAATGTTGTTCCCAGTTAAGATAAAGGAACATTCTATGATAGTTAGTATGGATAATGAAAGTACCAATAAAGTTGTTGAACCTGATGAACAAGTAGCTGTTGAACCTATGATAGCAAATGTGAAAGACTTAGTCACTAAATATGTAGAAGAGGGACACACTGTCCTTTGTAAGGATATCCCTAATATTGTTTCACAAAGTAGAGTTATGAGAGCTAGTGTCCCTGTGTTTTCTGTTAGGATAAGTGATCATTGCTACAATGGTTCTTGTGATAGTTATATCGTTAAATTTATGCATGATACTGAAAGTTATTATGAGAGAGGGAAAAGTGTTCTTATACATCTCAATAATATTAAATTTTCTCGCTTTATGCTGAAAATATTTATGTTGCACTTGTTTTGCCTTCCTATGCTAGCATTCCCTGGTTTCAAAATTTGTTTGATTACAAAATTCCCTTGCATAGGAAGTGGGTTAGACTTAAACATGTGTATTTTTGCTTCTTGATGCTCTCTTTTACTTCAATTCATATTCTTATGTGAGCATCATTTGAAATTATCATGCCCATCTTAATGGCTATAAAGAAAGAGCTTTTTGGGAGACAAACCAATTTATTTCTTTTGCTTTCAGTTTGTTTTGTTTATTTGAGTCTTGGAAGTTATTGTTTTGGAAATAACCTCTCCTTATCCTTTTTGTTTGGTTTTTGTGTCAAGATCAACCTCTAATGAGAGAGAAGTAAGATTTGGGGAAGTTGCTGTCCCAAAACAGATTTTTGTGCTTCGCTGTAAAAATATGTGAAACATATCTGTATGTCGGATTGAGCTGTAATTTTTTTGTGCTTCCGCCCCAGGTTGTTATTTAACTTTCATTAGTTTTGCACTTTTTGATTTGAGCAACAGAAGATTTTCAAAAAAAATGATCTTTACCTGCTGGTCTGTTTTGACAGATTTTTGCCACTCTTGCATTTGCCTCTTAAATCGATTTCCTTTTTGAATTCTTTTTGAGTTTTCGAAAGGAGTTGCTACAGTAGCTTATGTTTTGATGGATTTCAGTTGAAATTGAACTTAAAAGGTTTATTACCTCGCTTACACTAATGTTGCTAATGATAATTGTGTGAAGTTTTGTGTGAAAGAAATTTCTAGGTTATTGGAGAAAATGGTGTAATAAGATAGTGAAAGGTTTCATGACTCAAGCAATATGTCTATGAAGATGAAGATATTGATGTTATTCAAGTGGTGATTCCAGAAGAATCTATTAAATACCAAGTTCAGAGACCTGCAGAGTCTGTTTTCGAATAGGTAACAGTTCTGGTAAGAAAAGGTCCGCGAAAAAATCTGTTAAGTTATATTTTTGCAGTTTTTATCCAACAAGGAAGGAAACGAAGTGAAAGAGGGACGGAAACGGAGCCAGGGTGGATCACACCACCCCCTGGCGCGGGGCCCCTAGCTGTGCCACCAGGTGGTGTGGCCACCCCGGAGTCCGTCTCTAACCCGTTTTCTCCCAGTACTTTCCTTTTGTTGTGAAAATTCGTAATATATAATCCCCCGGATCCATCGAGGTTCGTATATCGTGTTCTCGTCGTGTTTTCTCTGTTCAGATGTCGTTTCAAGGTTCATTTTCGGAGGACTATGAGCTTCAGGACCGGCACGAGCTCCATCGCGACTTGGAGCAGAAGACCTTCGTAGGATGGGTGGAAGAAGAAAGGATCACATCTAGACACGAAGGGCATGTCAGCAGGCATTAAAGGACAAGGGCTAATACCTCCAATTCTAAACCTCAGTTCCTACCCTGCAGTGGTGGAAGCTCTACGTGCCACTGATGAGTTTTGTGATAAGTACCAAGTCCTGAGGAGAAAGGTGGACATACTGCAAGAAGAGAATAATAGGCTCCGCAAGATCCTGGAAGATCATCTTGAAGGAAATATGCCCTAAGAGGCAATAATAAAGTTGGTATTATATATTCCTTATACATGATAGATGTTTATTTTA
Source organism: Avena insularis (assembly GCA_023614405.1). Lineage (NCBI taxonomy): Eukaryota > Viridiplantae > Streptophyta > Magnoliopsida > Poales > Poaceae > Avena > Avena insularis. The sequence continues at coordinate 535,358,068 of CM042694.1, forward strand.
CATGCTAGAAATGTATTGATTCGGAAACATCAATACATGTGTGTTTAATAAACAAAAAGGGTTCCTAGTCATGCCTCTCTTATAGACTAGCTTGTTGATTAACAGGATGATCAAGGTTTCCTGATCATGGACATTGGATGTTGTTAATAACAAGGTCACACCATTGGTGGAATGATGTGATGAACATTCATCCAAATTATAGCATTACGATCAAGTCATTATGTTTATATTTCTATAACATCATACGAAGTAATCTTTATCCTTAGACCATGAGATCATGTTAATTGATAACACCAGAAGAGTATCTTGATAACATCAAACGTCACACCTTAACAGGGTGACTATAAAGATGGGTTCAGTACTACGAAGGTGTTATGTTGAGGCTCATGGATCAAGAATAGAATTTGTCAATCCCGTTGACGGATAGATATACTCTGGGCCCTCTCGGTGATATCACATTAAGATAGCTTGCAAGCAAGTGATGTGATCACTAGAATGTTATATCACGGGAACGAGAAAAGAGTGCATGTCGGTAACAAGATCAAACTAGGTATGGAGATACCGATGATCGAATCCCGGACATGTAATATATCGAGAGACAAAGGGATTTAGTTACAAGCGTTAAAGGTTCTCACGATCACAGAAGTCATCGTTGAATGTGTAGGAGTCAGTACAGATCTCTAGGTCCCGCTGCTGATTATTGATCGGAGAAGGGTCTCGATCATGTCTGCATTATTCGCGAACCGTAGGGTGGCACACTTAAGAGTTACCGAACACCATTTTGGAGCACATATGTTTCAGACGAAAGAATTGCAAAGTGCAGGAATTGTTTCAATAGAAACCGGAAATTATTTCGGGTGAAATTGCAGAAGGTGGTTCTGCATGTGATATTGAAATATTGCAAGGGGCTATATGTGAATGTTTGTTAATTAAAGTAATTAACAAAATTCTGAATAAATTTAATAAAAAGAGTTTTATTAAATGAGAGAGCATTAAATTTGGAGAAATTTAATGCATTTAAAGTGGAGACTTTAAAAGGGAATGTGAAGAGGCATTTTAATGTGGAGGGGTTACCACCACATGAATGGGGGAGGTGAGGGGTCACCCCCCCCCCCATGTGCCGGCCATGGAGAGAGGGGGCACCCCCCTCCTCCTATAAAAGGCCACCCATTCCCTCCTTCATCCACACACCTCCGTGTGAAGGATATCTCTCCTCTAGAATTATTCCCCATGGTCTCGGATTAGAGAGATACATGTTCCAGTGGCATTTCGTCTGAAGGAGTTGTTGCTTCACTGGATCGCTGGAGCGATGAGGTGGAGGTTGTCCGGTTTGAACGCGTGTGTGGATGCGCTGCTGAGTTGCGGCGCTTGGACTTCCTCACGATCTTGAGATCGGCAAGTGTACGACTACATCAACCACGAGTTCCTACTCGTTAACAAAGCTCGTTGTCTATGAGGGTAAGTTCTCGTTGGATGTATGTCCACCCGTTTCTTTGTACCTAGTAGATAGATCTTGGCATGTAGTTCACACTGTAGGAAATTTTTTGTTTTCTATGCTGCAAACCCAACACATATCACTTCGATCGAGAAAACACCACCACCACCGAAGGAGTAACTCATCATCAGGTTTTTTGCATCCCCTTGGTTTGTTCCAAGCTTGGGGGAGTGTCGCGGTATCATATCACTATCTTCTATCTTTTTACCTTTTTAGTAGAGTCATATCATGAATAGAGAAGTTATCATGTAGGATGGTTTGCATTATGCAAGTGTCCCCCCTCTCGTTAGATATCTATGTATCTCTTGGTGTGAGTTGCCGTTATGGAATATTCATGAGAAGTTCTATCATTTACTCGTTTGCATATCTTATACTAGTTTTCAATTTCTGTTATATGATTGATCTTGTTATTAGTATTGGTATCACTTTGGGATCATTGAGTTAATTTAGTTGGTTTTGGCAAACCTGGCTTGATCAGTAGCAACACTATTATGTGAATTGAATGAAAAAGATAAAAGTACTCTTAAAGAATATAATTTAATCATCTTTCTTCCTTGATTTGCTCATAAGCTTAGTATTCTCTAGTTAAGATCTTTTGTGTTTCCAAGGAAGATTGCATGTTTGTTTTTATCACTTGTATGTTTGTTTCCTTCAACTCTTATGCTTGCTACCCAGCCTTGCTAGCCTAAAACCTGTACTGAGAGGGAATGCTTCTCGTGCATCCAATCCTTTAACCAAAACATATGCCATTTGTGTCCACCATACCTACCTATTAGCACTATTGCTATTCCAAGTAAATTCATGTTTTTATCTACCTTTAGAATTAAACTTGTTATGTGAAAATTAGTGATTAAAGCTCTCACGAACTTGATGGCACACTTTACTTTTCTTGCACCTAATAAACTTGAACCATTATGTCATCTAAGTTGTATATGCTTGCACTTATACGTTGGGAATTAGCGGAACCATGCTGTCATGGGGAATGCTCTCAACATTGCACTTGTACATTGTACCCAGTTGATATCATGCTCTTTTGTTTATGGATGTCGTCGGTGTGAAATGAAAGGGGAGCTTGTAAGTCCATGGAGTTATGTATGTGTCTTAGAGAAACGCTTGGGCGGCTGGTCTCATCCATGCCTAATCATGGTGGAAACCTGCAGCGTAACCATAATGAGCAATCTATGAAGCATTCTTCTTATAAAAAAAGAGATAGAGATTGAGAAAAAAGGAAAAAAAAAGAGATGAGAAAAGAGGAAAGAGAGAAAAAAGCACCATTTTCCCATGGTAAATAAGAAGATTGTTGAGATGCTTATTGTCTGCTTGCCTTGTCATCTTGATATGGGGATTCTTCCGTATCATCGGGCAAGGGGTACCCCGTTGGCAGTTCACTATGATACACATGTACTTACTATGACAAGAAATTACCGGTAACTAAACTTGAGTAGCATGAGGAGGGGCCCTCGTATTCAAGGGACATGAGATTGCCAACTTATACTTTGTCAAGCATATACTTCATAGTTTGTTCACTTTAACCTTAACCACCTAAAGATGATTATGATAGGGGCAATGCGAGCTGAAAGCTAATAAGTACCATAATTTTTGGGAGCTCTTTATGCAACTTGAAATCCCTGCTTCCCTCTGCGAAGGGCCTATCTTTTACTTTTTGGTTGAGTTAGTAAACCTATTCCTTTCTATCTCAGCAAGTATTTTGAGTTGTTGTGTTTCATTCATATGATGATTTATTCAATCATGTTTCTTATGTTCCTTGTTTTGCACATTGCTCTTATCTTAGTGAATACTACTTTGAAAGATATCATTGAAAACCCCTTTATGATTGAACTCCTACAAAATTGTTAACTATTCTTTGACCAAGAGCAAAGTTGACCATTACCAATTACGATTTACTTTATGTATCTTTATTGTTTTTTCTTTAATTATTGCAAGTTAAGTTATATAATAGTGAGTTGTCTTCAATTATGATTTGTGTATTGATGAATATGATGCTTCTTGTCCGTATTCTTTTATCGACCCTTCACTCCATAAACCCGAGGTCATGTTTATTGAGCTCAGGTTTTGCTTGGGGACAAGCGAAGTCTAAGCTTGGGGGAGTTGATACGTCCATTTTGATAAGACCTGGGGGAGCGACCACAGAAAGATTCCGCCGCCTCTGTGGAGCGGAAAACTACACAGAGAGAAAGATCTCTCCGGCAGACAGAATTCTACCAGGGGAATTCCTTCCCGGAGGGGGAGATCGTCGCCATCAACACCACCATCAAGCTGGACTTCATCGGGATCATCACCATCATCTCCATCAGCACCATCATCACCAATCCATACCGTTGTAACAATTGGGTTGAATCTTGCATAGTTCTTAGGGGAAACTTTCCCGGTGTTGATTACTTGTTGTAGTTGATGCTATTGAGTGGAACCATCGAATTATTGTTATGTTCAGATTGTTACTTATCATTATATCATCTCTGATCTTGATCCATATGATGTCTTGTGAGTAGTTCGTTTAGTTCTTGAGGACATGGGAGAAGTCATGTTGTTAGTAGTGGAATTGTGTTGAGAAAGATTCAATAGTTTGTTATTTAAGTTTTGGTGTTATTCTTCTAGTGGTGTCATGTGAACGTCGACTACATGACACTTCACCTTTATGGGCCTAGGATAATGCATTGTGTATTTGGCCACTAATCGTAGGGGTTGCCGGAGTGACAGAAACCTAAACCCCTGTTAGGAAACCTTCGCACAAGGGATGTCAGGATCTTAGAGTTTAAAGTTGTGGTTAGGTTTCTATCTTAATTACTTTCTTGTACTTGCGAATGCTTGCAAGGAGTATAATCATAAGTATGTATTAGTCCTAGGAAGATCGGTACATTAGCACAGGTTCACCCACACAACACTTATCAAACTAAAGAAGATTAATCAACTATATGAAGCAAAAGCACTTGACGATTTTCCCATGTGTCCTCGAGAATGTTTGGTCATCTCAAGTAATACAACCAGCTTGTCCTTTGCTAAAGAAAGGATTGCGCCACTTGTTGCATTTATTATCATTGTCTTTTATTTACTCGCACTTTATTTATCTACATTATCAAAACCCCTAAAAATCTGTTTGCTAAGTATTTATAGAGAATTCCTTCTCCAAGCCACTCCTCAACACCTTTTGCTCCTCGTTGGGTTCGACACTCTTACTTATCAAAAATACTGCGATACACCCCCTATACTTGTGGGTCATCAGAGATGAAGAATGGACAAAAGCTCAAGCTTGGGGATTCCACCCGTGTTACCCTAAGAAATATTCAAGAAGTACAAGCGTCAAAGCTTGGGGATTCCCAAGGCATCCCCTTCTTCATCAACAAAAATCTCAGGTTTTCTTCCAAAAGACTTCATTTTTTTGTTTCATGCACGATTGTGTTGTTCTTGGAGCGTCTTTGTTTTGGTTTTTAGTTTTCTTTTGCTTGGTTTTCTTAAATAAACTGGTTGTACCCCTGCATTCATATATTATTTCAAATAAGTTGATTGGTAGGAAAAGAGTAGGAAACTTCATGCTTATAAGTGGTACAAAAGGAGCTTGTCTTGACTGTGGCCTAGACTTTATCATGTCATGTTGGATGTTGCTTTGACTTTATGCTTAGTGATTATTGTTGTAGCATGACTTGTTCCAAACAATTGAGATTGCTAATGTGCCTTGAAAGAATCATGCGTTGTTTTAGCATACAAAAGCATAATATTGTGGTATTCTCCTTTAATGCTTTATTTGGGTTGACTTGGCACATGCTTACACCATGTTAAGACTATGAAACAGTCACCTTAGCCTCTATGATCATTTAGTTTTTGACTTGTAATATCACTTTATGCTTTACTTAATAATGTTTTGTCGCTTTGCATGATTATGGCCATCATTGCTCTCTTAGTTGGTCGCTCCTAGTCTTTTGCTAGCCTCCACATGTACCAAGTATGAGTTCCACTCATGCATCCAACCTCCAAGAAAACCAAGTTATTCCAAAGAGTCCACTATAAATTCCTATGCATGGTGTGTTACACCATTCCAAGTATATTCATGCTTTTATCTACCTTCCAAATTAAACTTGTTATGTGAAAATTAGTGATTAAAGCTCTCACAAACTTGATGGCACACTTTACTTTCTTGCACTTAATAAACTTGAACCATTGTGTCCATCTATGTTGCTTATATGCTTGCACTTTATAAGTTGTAAATTAGCAGAACCATGTACCATGGGGAACGCTTTCAACATTGCACTTGTACATTGTACCCAGTTGATATCATGCTCTTTTGTTTATGGATGTCGTCGGTGTGAAATGAAAGGGGATCTTGTAAGTCCATGGAGTTATGTATATGTGTTAGAGAAACGCCTGGGCGGCTGGTCTAATCCATGCCTAATCATGGTGGAAACCTGCAGCGTAACCATAATGAGAAATCTATGAAGCATTCTTCTTATAAAAAAGAGATAGAGATTGAGAAAAAAAAAGAGACGAGAAAAGACGAAAGAGAGAAAAAAACACCATTTTCCCATGGTAAATAAGAAGATTGCTGAGATGCTTATTGTCTGCTTGCCTTGTCATTTTGGTATGGGGATTCTTCTGTATCATCGGGAAAGGGGTACCCGTTGGCGGTTCTCTATGATACACATGTACTTACTATGACAAGAACTTACCGGTAACTAAACTTGAGTAGCATGAGGAGCGGCCGTCGTATTCAAGGGATATGAGATTGACAACTTATACTTTGTCAAGCATATACTCCATACTTTGTTCACTTTAACCTTAATAACTTCAAGATGCTTATGATAGGGGAAATGAGAGCTGAAAGCTAATAAGTACCATAATTTTTGGAAGGTCTTTATGAAACTTGAATCCCTACTTCCTTTTATGAAGGCCTTTCTTTTACTTTTATGTTGAGTCTCCATCTTCTATATTTATGCACCTATTAAGAGAGCATAGTGGTCATTCTTAGTTTAATGTGCATTGTCCCAAGACTTGTTGATTGATGCATAACTTTGATATTGCTTGTTCTTAAACTATTTGTATCTATTCACCCTTGTAAACTTTGAAGGTGTCCTATGCATTTATGTTTCTCTACACTATGAGGGACAAGCTAAATACCATTCTCATTATGCTTTCTTTATGTGAAACAAACAAACGTCTTGCAAAGAATTGTTATTCATAAATCTTTTATTTGTACCTTTTCATGTTACAACATAGTTGCTATGTCTTATTGTTAGAACTATATCTTTCATGCTATGTTAAAGTACTATGATCCCAACTATCAATGTTTTACAAATACTATGATCAAGTTTATGATGGTGCATGTCACCTCAAAAATTATTCTTTCTTTTTATCACTTACCTACTCGAGGACAAGCAGGAGTTGAGCTTGGGGATGTTGATACGTTGCTAACGTATCTATAATTTTCGATGTTCCATGCTTGTTTTATATCTACTTTCTTATGTTTTGTCCACACGTTGGAGTATTTTTATACACTTTCTGGGACTAACCTATTAACAAGATGCCACAGTGCCAGTTGCCTGTTTTCTATTGTTTTTGGTTCTAGGAAAGCCAGAAAAAGAATATTCTCAGAATTGGATGGGACAAAAGCCAAAGTCAATATTTCACCGGGGGGGACATGGAGCCAGAAGACGAGACAGAGAGGGGCCAGGGGCCGGCCACACCACCTGGCCACGCGGCCGGGCCTAGCCCGCGTCAAGGGGTGGTGCGGCCGCCTAGGGCACCCCCTCGGCCTCCCCTTTTGCCTATAATAAGCCTCCGATACAAAAACCCTAAGGACCCAATCAAAATTCCATGAAGGAGTCTTTAGCCGCCGTCATCTCCATCCCTAGATCGGGAGGGATCTGAAGCTCTTCCCGGTACCCTACCGGAGGGGAGAGATCACCCTGGAGGCTTTCTTCATCACCATGCTTGCCTCCGGTGTGATGCGTGAGTAGTTCATCCCTGGACTACGGGTCCATGTAGTAGCTAGATGGTTGGTTCTTATCCTTTGTGCTACCATGTTTAGATCTTGTGAGCTCTGTTCATGATCAAGATCATCTATTTGTAATCATACATGTTGTGTTTGCGGGGATCCGATGGATATTGAGATACTATTTCAGATTGATTATTGATTCTATCATGTCTTTGTTATTTGTGATCTTGCATGCTCTCCGTTGTTAGTAGCTATCTTGGCTGAGTAGATGCTAGCAACTCCAAGAGGGAGTATTTATGCTCGATAGTGGGTTCATGCCTCTAGGAATCTGGGGAAGTGACAGAAATCTCTAAGGTACTAGATGTGATGTTGCTATTAAGGAGAAAACAACAATCCTTTGTTCATAGAACAATCGTATTGTTTACTTTACACACTTTGCTTAATGCAATTATTTGTTGCTTGCAACTTAATACTGGAGGGGGTTCGGATGATAACCTGAAGGTGGATTATTAGTCATAGATGCAGTTGGATTACGTTCTATGTATAATGTTGTAATGCCCAATCAAATTTCATAGGAGTCAAGGTGATTAGTATATGCATGTATGCTTTCTCGATGTTTGTCAATTGCCCCGCTATAATTTGTTCACCCAACATGTCATCTATCTTAAGGAGAATCACCACTAGTGAACTATGGACCCCGATCCTTTCTTTTACCATCAATCTACAATCTACTATTTACTGTTTTTTGTTTACTTTCTGCAAGCAATTAGTATCTTCCACACAATACGTGTAATCCTTTGTTTTCCACAAAACCGGTGAGATTGACAACGTCACTGTAAGTTCGGGGCTAAGTTCCGTGGTTGTGTTGTGCAGGATTCCAAGTTGGAAACAACACCTTGGAGGTGTTTCCTTGATCCTACTGGTTCGATAACCTTGGTTTCATAACTGAGGGAAAACTTGTTGATGTACTCATCATACCTTCCTCTTGGGGTTCCCCAACAAGCTTAACATATTGAGTAAGCAAGACTTTTTCTGGCGCCGTTGCCAGGGAGCAATAGCGTGTGGGTGAATATTCTTGTGTGCACTTGTTTGCTTTATCTCTAAGTAGTTTTTACTTTCAGTTTTAAGTTATTCTCTATCTCATTATGGATAGGGAATGCGAATTACAAAAAAAATAGTTGTACTTGTTACCTAAAAACGTTTTCAAAAAGGAAAGTGATTGGAAAGATGAGTAATGGTTAAGTGGGGGTCAACCTTGAACACTTGTGTTCATGCCTATGAAACCAAAACAAATCTTCCCATGGAATCTTTTCAGTTAAAAACTTGTATATATTGAAAATACTTGAATCTTGCTTCTCTGCCAAGCTAAAAAGCGTTAAATAAAAGCACTATTGGGAGATAACCCAAATTATTTTTACTTTCAGTAAGTTTTTCTTATGTTGAGTTTTGGAAGTTACTGCCTCAGTAATAACCTCTCCTTATCATTTTTGTGTGGTTTTTGTGCCAAAAATAAACCTCTAATGAGAGAGAAGTAAGACTTGGGAAAGTTGCTGTCTTGAAACAGATTTTTGTGCTTCACTGAAAAAAATCGTGAAAAATCCATGGACGTCGGATTGAGCTGTAAATTTTTGAGCTGTGAAAAGTCTCTGTACGGTCTTTCCCGAAGTGAACTTCATATTGACTGCACCAATACCATGAACAGAAGCATGCGATCCGTTCCCCATCAACATAGATTGAGTCCCTCTAACCCGATATAAAGAAAACATGAAAATATCATAACAGACATGTACATTAGAACCCGTGTCAATCCACCAATCAGGAGAATGCCATAATTAAAGAATAGTAGGTAATATACCATACCCAACATCCTTCATCTCAATGTTGCCCATGACAACATTAGCGGTCTTGCTGCCCTTCCCATGCTGGCGCTTGTCAAAAAATTGGGGCAAGCAGGAGCCCAATGATTAGGATCACCGCACACATGACAAATCACCTTTCTTCTTATCAGTCTTCTTCTTGAAACTGGTAGATTGTGAGGCTTTATTCTTCCCTTCAAACTTTCCTCTGCCATCAAACTTTCCCTTGTTCTTGAACTTGTGAGGCCGGAAGTTCTTTTTCTATACTAGGTTGGCACTCAAACCTCCCTTAGCACCTCGAGCACGTGGTTCTTTTGCTCTCACCTTCTCTTCCACATCAAGAGTTCCAATGAGATCCAATACGGAAAACTCTTGTCTCTTGTGTTTTAGGGAAGTAGCAAAGTTCCTCCACAAAGAGGGAAGCTTGGCAATAATGCCCCCGGCAACAAACTTGTCTGGTAACACACAAGGAAAGTGCTCAAACTCCTTGGCTAGTGACTGTATCTCATGAGCCTTCTCAACCACGGAGCGGTTAGTCATATTGTAGTCATAGAATTGCTCCATGACATATAGTTCACAGCCAGTGGCCAAGACCCCAAACTTGGCCTCAACCGTAGCCCACATGTCCTTACCATTATCAAATGACATATAGGGTTCAATAATGTTCTCCCCAAGAATAGACAACAGAGCAGCCTTGAACAAGGTATTAGTTTTTTGAAAAACTTGCTCCTGAGAAGGAGTAAGCTCTCCCTCGGGCTTGCCAAGTGGCATCATAGCAGTTCATGTTCTGAAACTAGAGAACTCTTCTCACGCTCCATCTCTTATAAAGTGTACCCTCAAAGACAGGTGGCTTCACAGGTGCAACAAAACCACTTGGAGAAAATTACCTATAAAAAGGTTTTTGGATTGTTGAGTAAAAGAGCAATTTACCAAGAGAATTAACCATAATAAAAGGTATGTAAAACATGAACAGAATAATAGAAATTAAACTAATCATGTGATTTAGTGGATAACCTATTGCAAACCATAAGGAACGATAGACTATCTGACTAAGATAAAAAAGATTGAGGAAAATAGTATACATCATAGCAAAGGAACCGCCTGTGTTGATGTTGGTACCGTCGTTAGCCATGTCATCGAGGAAGAGGTTGTTGATGTCGTGGAAGAAGTCGTCATTAGAGAAGGCGTCGGTGTTGCCGCTATCCGTGAAGGAGTCTGTGATGAAGCCAGTAGTCGCGCTAATAGCACTTCCAAAAAACCTTATTGCCCTTCTCCCATACAGGACTCAAAGTAGTAGGGACTTGGGACCTATAGTCATGTCTCGCGGTGCACGCCGCAAGATGGGATGGGGAAGATCCTGTAGGAAGCACAATGATCTAGAACTGGAGTGGCGAGAGTGTGTGTTCAGCGGAGAGGAGCGACCTATCTTATATAGGCACAAGTACAGGAGGTGAACAGGCTACACGAGGAGATGAAACGAGGCGCCGAGAGGTGAACTGAACAGGCATCGGCAGTAGTCAATAGCCACTTAGTTCGTATTCATTTTCCACTGACTTTGGCCCACGGCAGAAGTACACCATCACCTGCTGACATGGGTATACCCTACAGGTACTCGAGTTTGGTATATACGGTCTAGATAAGGCGGAAGCCCACGGCGTTGCCAAGGCCAATGGAGAATTCGAGTGGCCCATGGACTCTCAATTGCTTGCGAGACAAGAAGAAGCTTAAGATAGAAAGTTCAACAGGAAAACCCTAATCTGTAATCGACTTGATCTGCTACCCGAGACCTAGCCTATCTATATAAAGGCTAGGAGGGGCGGCAAGGAGGACACGTGCAACCCTAGTTTCCACAAATCTTGCCAGATTGCATCTGCGCACCCCTGTAATCTTCGATTCCTCCGTTAATTCCAAGAGCAGACAAGTAGGAGTAGGGACCTCTACGAGGCCTAAACCTGGGTAAAACTTGCATCCCAGTGTGCTTGTTTTCTAGCCGACTGATGCCTCCAGCGCTCCCTCCTTCTCCAAAACCCAAGTCCATAACAATGGGCATTGGTGAGTTAAACCCTCGTCAATTGGCGCCGTCTGTGGGAATTGGGAGTGCTGATGTCGCGGCTTCTTTGGACCCATCAACCGCGATCTACAACTCCGCAACAGTGGAGATTCGCCAGCTCTTAGGCGCGTTCGACTTCACCGTCCACACGCCGTCCACTCGCCCAGCTTTCGAGTCCGTGGGCGATGGAATAAGCCTAGCGATTGGGAGCTTCAGCTTCTAGGTTGGTCAACTAGGCACGCTTTGCATGCTTGACTAGCCAACGGCACCAGCGATTGCTCCAGCATCGTGGTTCCCGCCACCAATCGGCACCCTCAGCGAGCTCAACGCCTCGGCAATAGCCGAGAGCACAGACAATGATAGCAGTCGCGGATCCGATCTGGGTGACCTAGCCACTGAAGATGGAGCCTACGACTTTGGATCTGAAAGTTGCGGGAGCAATAGCTTCCCCAACCACTTCATGTGTGCAGTCATCAACGCAGGTGACACTACCGCCAATCGCGAAAACGCTAGCACCAGCACTGGCACCGGACCGCCCAACGGCAGCACGCCCAACGACACCGGACCGCCCAACGGCAGCACACCCAATGGTGGCAACGGCACACCCGTCAACAATGGAGCGGCAGGAGAACCGCCAACCATAGTGAATGAACACACTGGAGAGCGTGTGGTGATCAAGCTCAACGACAACGAGTGGGCCCGCTGTCGAGAAGCTCGGTGAGGCAATCCTCTGCCCCTCAACTACCCGCAAGACATGTTGATGGGCAACCATTGGCTACTGAAGGAGGAATACATACACCAGCTACATGCAATCGCGCAACTCGAAGCACGTAAAAAGGTGGTGGACGAATCAAGCCTTCGGCGAGCTGGGCTCTCCTCCCACGGAGGATCCTCCTCCAAAGGCAACGAGTACCTGGCCAACAAGAGAAGATCTCGACTGGCCCACCACACCGAGGAGGAGCGCGTGGAAGCCACGAAAATCCTCGACTTCAGCTCCATGACGGTGGATACACGGGGTAACGTGCTCCCGAAGAGGCCGCAAGCCACGGTAACGGTGGCCACCATGTACCTCCTCAACAACCAGCCGCCAACTGGAGATCCACGAGCTGCCATGCACCAATCTATGATCGCGGGCTTGGGGCTAGTCGACGCAGCCCTCGACAAAGAGCCTGCACCAGAGCCAAAGTAAAGCAAGGCTCTTGCAAAACACTACTCCTCGCCTTCGTCCAGCGACAATAGCCACGATCTGTCTCGGCATGGCCGCTCATGACGGCACGATCATGACTACGATGCACGCGATGACCTCATGCAGCGCAAAATTGACAAATCAAGGGCAAGACGCGCTCGTTCGACTGACTCAGAAGAGGACGAGACTGAGCTCTGCAGCGCCAGATGCTTCAGCAGGGCCATCAGGCAGAAGCGAATGCCTAAAGGGTTCAAACTACCATCAGAGAACCCAAAATTTAACGTCTACAGGACCCAAAAATCTGGTTGGAGGACCACATATCCTCCATCAGACTACATGGCAGGAGTTCAAAGCACGGCCATGCAATGCCTGCAGCTACAGCTACAGGGCGTCGCTCGCGCATGGCTCAACAATCTCCCGCGCGGATCCATTCATAGCTGGGAAGAGCTAGTCTACAGCTTTGTGCACAATTTCAAGGGCACCTACAAAAGGCCCACGTCAATCGAAGAGCTGAGAAGCTACCAGCAAAGGTCGGGCGAATCGCTACGCTCGTACATCTAGAGGTGATCCATCACCAAGAACTCCACAGAAAACATCTTGGAGGACCGCGCAATCGAAGCATTCAACAATGGCGTTTGCCGTATAGAGCTTAGGGAGGAGCTTGGACGCTCGAAGCCCAAAACGATCGACCACCTGATGGAAATCGTGAATCGGTGGGCTGACAGAGAAGACTTGGTGAAAAACCGTACCTACTCCGACGACGACGATGACCTTGGGCGTAGACGCGACCGCCAAAGCAAATGTCGAATGCGCGTCTACGATGACCGCGACATGGTCAACATGGTCGCAGCCGGCTACTCTGACAAACATGACGATAACCGCAACAGCAGATACCGCAGTGGTGGATACCGCGACAGCAGAAAAACCACGCAGGTGTGGCAGCGCCGCACTCGTGAAGAGGAACCCGCAACATCTATCGAGGACAAACTGTCCGGGCCATGCAACGTGCACTTCTACATCGACAATAACGATGGCAATAAGAAATCCAGCCACCTACTCAAGGACTGCGCGAGTTCCTCAAACTCCATGAAGGCCTGGCCCGGATGAATCGCGACGCAGTCAACAGGGGCTATGGAGCCGCCCCAGGCGCTGTGGCACATGGATCTCCTCCACCACCGCCCGGACCACCACCACCCGCGGCCACACCGGTCCAGCATCACGGAGGCGAACCATACCCACGAGCCGTGGGTAACATGGGGATGATCCAAAAAGGGTGTCCCTCAAATCGAGTGCAGAAGGCCATCACTCGCCAAGTCAACTTGGCGATAAACTCTCCACCTTCCACCACTGAGTACCTTAGTGGAAGCGTCTCCTGCATCACCTTCGACAGGCGTGACCACCCGCGCCAAGTTCCTCGTCCAGGCCACTGTCCGCTCGTACTCGAGGCCCAGATTGGGGGTTTCGACATGAGTCGCGTCTTCATGGATGGCAGCAGTGGCATTAACCTCATGTTCGCGAGTACCTTGCGGACGATGAGGATCCCTCTAACATGTCTGGAAGTTTCAGACACGACGTTCCACGGCATCGTCCCAGGGAAAGGCGTATATCCCCTGGGCAAAATCAACCTCGACGTCATCTTCGGCACACCGCAAAACTTTCAGCGAGAGCGCATTGACTTTGAGGTCGTCGACTGGCCTTCACAATATCACTGCATCCTCGGACGTGTCGCGTTCGCGAGGTTCATGGTAGTGCCACACTACGCCTACCTGCAGATGAAGATGCCGGGTCCAAACGGCGTAATCCCAATCAACAGCAACTTCGAGAGGTCCGACAGCTGTGATAGAGAATTCAACAGAATCTCCTAGAACTTCAGCATGCAGGAGGAACTCGCAAGATTGAAGGAGTCGACAGACAACAGTCTGCCTCCCCTGAGCAGGCCAAGTTCACCCAACCTGTCCTTCGACTCGTTGGTGCACACGAAGAAAGTCCAGGTCCACCCAACAGACCCGACAAAGATGTCCCTCATCGCCAACAACTTGTGACATGGGTATACCCTACAGGTACTCGAGCTTGGTATATACGGTCCAAATACGTATAGGCCCACGGTGTCGCCAAGGCCCGGATGAAAGGACTCGAGTGACCTATGGACTCTTGATTGCTTGAAGAACAAGAAGAAGCTAAAGATAGAAAGTTTGAAGGGGAAAACCCTAACTTGTAACCGACTCGACCTGCTACCCGAGACCTAGCCTATCTATATAAAGGCTAGGAGGGGGCAGCGAGGAGGACACACGCAACCCTAGTTTCCACAACCTTTGCCAGATTGCATCTGTGCACCATTGTAACTTTCGAATCCTTCGATAATTCCACGAGCAAACAAGCAGGAGTAGGGACCTCTACGAGGCCTGAACCTGGGTAAATCCTTTGTCCCCTGTGTTCTTGTTTGCTAGCCGATAGATGTCTCTAGCGCTCCCTCCTTCTCCAAAACCCAAGTCCATAACAATGGGCATTGATGAGTTAAACCCTTGTCAATTGGCGTTGTCTGTGGGAATTGGGAGTGCTGATGTTGTGGCTTCTTCGGCCCCATCAACTGCGATCTACAACTCTGCAACAGCGGAGATTCGCCAGCTCTTCGGTGCCGTTGACTTCGCCGTCCACATGCCGGCCACCCGCCCGGCCTTCAAGTCTTTGGGCGATGGAATCAGCCTGGCGATTAGGAGCTTCCGCTTCCAAGTTGGTCAGATGGGCACGCTTCGCATGCCTGATCAGCCGATAGCACCGGTGATTGCCCCGGCATCATGGTTCCCTCCATCGATCGGTACCCTCAGCGAGCTCAACGCCCCGGTGGCAGTCGAGAATACGATCAGCGACAGCAGTCGCGATTCCGATCTAAGCGATCTGGCCACTAAAGATGGAACCTACGGTTTCGGATCTGAAAGTTGTGGAAGCAACAGCTTCCCCAATCACTTCATGTGCGCCGTCATCAACGCAGGCGACACCTCCGCCAATCGCGACAACGGTGGTAACACCGGTAACGGCACCGATCCACCCAACACTGGCACCGGTGGCAACGGTGGCAACGGCGGTAATGGCGGCAATCGCACTCCCGTCAACAACGGAGGAGCAGTCGAACCTCCCAGCATAATCAATAAGCAAACCGGTGAACGCGTCGTAATCAAGCTCAACGAGCAAGAGTGGGATCGCTGCCGTGAAGCCCTACGGGGCACACCTCTACCCTTTGGGCCCCCGCAGGAACTGCTGATGGGTTATCACTGGCTCCTGAAGGAAGAATTCAAGCGCCAACTGCAAACAATCGCGCAACTTGAGGCGCGTAAAAAGGCAGCGGACAAATCGAGCCTTCGTCGTGCTGGGCTCTCCTCCTACGGAGGATCCTCCTCAAGAGGCAACGAACACCTCGCCAAGAAGAGGCAGTCGCGGATGGCTCACCTCACCGAACAAGAGCGCAGAGGCCGCGAAAGTCCTCGACTTCGGCTCTATGACAGTCGACACGAGAGGCAACGTGGTTCCCAGGACGCCGCAGGCTGCGGTGACGGCAGCCACCATGTACCTCCTCAATCACCAGCCGCCAGCTGGAGATCCCCGAACTGCCATGCACCGATCTATGATCGCGGGTTTGGGGTTAATCGAGGCCGCCCTTGACAAGGAGCCAGTACCAGACCCAAAAAAGGGCAAAGCGCTAGCAAAGCGCCACTCCTCGCCCTCATCCAGCGATGACAGTCACAACCTGTCTCGACGCGCCGCTCACGGTGACACGACCGCGACTACGATGCGTGCAATGACCTCACGCAGTGCAAGATCGACAAATCAAGGGCATGACGTGCTCGGTCGACTGACACAGAAGAAGAAGATGGGGAGCTCTACGGTGCCCGATGCTTCAGCAGATCCATTAGGTAGAAGCGAATGCCTAAAGGGTTTAAACTCCCATCGGAGAACCCGAAATTTGACGGTCTGCAGGATCCCAAGATCTGGCTGGAGGACCACATCTCCTCCGTCAGGCTCCACGGAGGCAGTCGAAGTACTGCCATGCAATGCTTGCAGCTACAGCTTCGTGATGGTTTAATAACCTCCCACGCGGATCCATTCGCAGTTGGGATGAGCTGGTTTACAGCTTCGTGCGCAACTTTAAGGGCACGTACAAACAACCCACATCAACCGAAGAGGTGAGATGCTGCCAGCAAAGATCTGGCGAATCGATGCGCTCCTACATCCAAAGGTGGTCCATCATCAAGAATTCCGCGGAAAACATCTCAGAAGACCGCGCGATTGATGCATTCAACGGTGGTGTCCGACGCCTAGAGCTCAGGGAGGAGCTAGGCCACTCAAAGCCCCAGACTATTGACCACCTGATGGAGATCGTGAATCGGTGGGCCGATGGAGAAGATTCAGTAAAAAATCGTGCTCACTCCGACGAGGAGGCAGAACTCGAACGCAGACGCCACCGCCGAGGCAAGCGCCGCATGCACATCTACGATGACCGCGACGATGTCAACATGGTCGTGGCCGGCTACGCCGATAGACGCGACGATAACCACAATAGCGGATACCGCAGCAGCGGATACCGCGACTCTGGGAAAACCACGCAAGTATGGCAACGCCGCACTCACGATGAAGCACCCGCGACCTCCATCGAGGACAAATTGGCCGGGCCATGCACGGTACACTTCTACATCGACAAGCATGATGGAAAGAGAAAGTCCAGCCACCTCCTCAAGGACTGCCGCGAGTTCCTCAAGCTACACAAGGGATTGGTTCGGATGAACCGCAATGCAGTCGAAAGAGGCTACGGAGCCGCTCTAGGCGTCGTGGCACATGGCGCACCACCACCACCACCTGGGCCACCCCCGAACAGAGCCGCACCGGACCAGCACCACGGGGGCGAACCGTACCCACGGGCCATGGGCACCATGATGATCCAAAAGGGGTGCCCCTCCAACAGGGTGCAGAAGGCCATCACTCGCCAAGTCAACTTGGCCACGCACTCACCACCATCCACCACTGAGTACCTCAGTGGCAGCGAGTCGTGCATCACCTTCGACAAACGTGACCACCCGCCTCAGATACCTCGCCCAGGTCATTGCCCCCTTGTAATCGAGGCGCAAATTGGAGGTTTCGACATGAGTCGCGTCTTCATGGATGGCGGAAGCAGCATCAACCTCATATTCGCGAGTACCTTGCGAGCAATGAGGATCCCTCTAACCTGCCTGGAGGCATCGGACACAATGTTCCATGGCATCATCCCAGGGAAAGGCGTATACCCCCTGGGCAAAATCAACCTCGATGTCATCTTCGGCATGCCAAAGAACTTCCGGTGTGAGCGCATCGATTTTGAGGTCGTCGACTGGCCCTCACAATACCATTGCATCCTTGGGCGCGTCGCATTCGCTAGGTTCATGGCAGTGCCCCACTACGCCTACCTGCAGATGAAAATGCCATGTCCCAACGACGTCATAACGATCAACGGGAGCTTTGAGCAATCTGACAGTTGCGATAGGGAATTCAACAGAATCTCCCAGTCCTTCGGCATGCAGGAGGAACTCGCAAGACTGAAAGAGACGACAAACAACAGTCTGCCTCCCCTGAGTAGGCCAAGCTCACCTGACCTCTCCTTCGACTCATCTGTGCACACAAAGAAGGTGCAGGTCCATCCATCGGATCCCGCCAAGACGGCCCTCATCGCCAACAACTTGAGTCCCGCATAGGAACTCGCGCTCGTCGAATTCCTCCATCAGCACTGGGAAATTTTTTCCTGGTGTCCTGCGGACATGCTAGGAGTCCCCAGGGAATTCGCCGAGCACGCACTCAACGTCAACCCCGACGCAAGGCCAGTCAAGCAAACAATCAGGCGACTGTCTGAGCCACGAGCATAGGCAGTCGGTATGGAGATCAACAGACTCCTCGAGGTCAAGTTCATACGCGAGATCAAGGAAAGCACTTGGCTCACCAATACGGTGCTGGTACCAAAAAGGACACGGATATCCTACGGATGTGCGTGGACTTCACTTCTTTAAATAAGCACTGCCCAAAAGATCACTTCCTGTTGCCACGGATCGACCAGATCATCGACTCCACCGCTGGATGTGAGCGCCTCTGCTTCCTCGACGCCTACTCAGGCTATAATCAAATTCGAATGAAGGAGGAAGACCAGGAGAAAACAGCGTTTACAATGCCCTTTGGTGTGTTTTGCTACAACACAATGCCCTTCGGTCTAAAAAACGCGGGAGCCACCTACCAGCGGTGCATGCAGGCTTGCCTCAAGGAACAACTGGGTCGCAACATCCAAGTCTATGTCGACGACATAGTAATCAAGACCAAGGAGGAAGCCTCTCTAATCGACGATTTGCGCAAAACATTCGCCAACCTCGATCGCTACTGGATCAAGCTCAATCCGGACAAATGCGCCTTCGGCGTACCATCTGGGCAGCTACTCGGATATCTCATCTTCGCGAGGGGAATCGAGGCAAACCCGAAGAAGATAAAAGCCATGCTGGCCATGGAGAAGCCGAAGAACATAAGAGGCGTCCAGCAACTGGCCGGACGAATCGCGGCCCTCAGTAGATTTATTAGTCGGATGGGTGAAAAGGCACTGCCCTTCTACCAGCTCCTCCGCAAAGCTGAAAAGTTCGAGTGGACCAATGAAGCGCAAGAATCATTCGAAGATCTCAAGCGCCTGCTATCCACTTTGCCAGTACTAGTGACTCCACGAGAAAGGGAACCATTGTTGCTATACATCTCCGCCACCAACCAGGTGGTCAACACAGTGCTCGTCGTCGAGCGAGCTGAGGAAAACAAGGTCCACGGCGTACAACGCCCGGTATACTACCTCAGCGAGGTCCTCACGCCAACAAAACAGCGGTACCCGCACTACCAGAAGCTAGCATACGGCGTCTTTATGACCGCTCGGTGACTGCGCCACTACTTCCAGAAACACCCAATCTTGGTAGTCAACGACGCCCCGTTGGGACATATCCTCAATAACCCCGACGCCACGGGGCGAGTCACGCTTTGGGGAATAGAGCTGTCTCCACAAGACATCACATATGAAAAACGCGACGCAATCAAGTCGCAAGTACTCCCTAACTTTCTCGTGCACTGGATGGAGAACCAGCTCCCGGACAAGCCAGATATGTCCTACCTCTAGACAATGCACTTTGATGGGTCCAAGCGGAAAGACGGAGCAGGCGCAGGTGTCATACTGACATCACCTCAAGGGGACAAGCTGAAGTATATCCTGCGAATGCAGTTCACAGCCTCAAACAACGAGGCTGAATACGAGGCCCTGTTGCATGGGATGAGGATGGCAAAAGCTTGCGGCGCCAAGAGGCTCATCATATATGGCGACTCCAAGTTGGTCGTCAACCAAACAATGCACGAGTGCGACGCACTGAACGACAACATGATCGCGGACCGCGACCTCTATGATACACTCGAAGGAGACTTTGATGGTTGCGAGTTACGACACGTAGGTCACGAAAGCAACGAGGAGGCGGACGCACTCGCCAACATAGGCTCTACCTGTGCCCCCATACCACCTGGGGTATTTCTCGAGCGCATATGCGAACGCTCCATCAAGCCAAAGGCCACAGAGAAGAAAACAAGCGCAGCAACAGACTCGGGGGCTACGCCACCCAATGAGCCAATGGCACTCGGTGACTTGGAGCTGGACACAGGACTCGAGGGACCAATAAGCATCATGATGATCGAGCAATCTTGGACGCAGCCGTACATTACGTACCTCCTCAGCAAGAGACTACCGGACGACCCGACAGATGCACGGCACATCGTGCGGCGCTCCAAGGCATTCGCCGTTATCAACGACGAACTATATAAACGCAGCATCACAGGAGTGCTACAACGATGCGTCTCCATGGCCGATGGAAGAGCAGTTCTCCTCGACATCCATGAAGGGACCTGCGGGCACCACGCCGGCAGTCGCGCCCTCGTTGCCAAAGCTATACGAGCTGGATTTTACTGGCCCACGGCCATGCGCGACGCCAAGGACATAGTCCAAAAATGCAATGCTTGCCAACGATTCGCGGACAAGCCACACGCACCAGGCGCAAAGCTACGGCCTATTCCATTGGCCTGGCCCTTCGCACAGTGGGGGCTCGACATGGTTGGCAAGCTTCCAATGTCCTCGCGTGGAGGTTACATCTATCTCTTGGTTGAAGTCGACAAATTCACCAAGTGGATCGAGGCCATGCCGGTGACCAACCAATCAGGGCACAGCGCAGTCAAGTTCTTCGAGTCCATCGTCTACCACTTGGCGTACACACAAAGATCATCACCGAACGGATGAACTTCACATCCAAGGAGTTCCAAGAATTCTGCGAGAACCTAGGGATCAACATCAGCTACGCCTCAGTATCGCATCCATAGACCAACGGTCAGGTGGAAAAAGCAAACGGGCTCGTCTGCAGCGGCATCAAGAAGCGACTCCTCCGACCACTCGAACAATCCGCGGGTTGCTGGCCAGATGAGCTACAATCCGTACTATGGAGCCTATGTACAACTCCAAACAGCACCACGGGCTACACGCCATTCTTTATGGTGCATAGAGCAGAAGCAGTACTACCCGCCGAAGTACGGTACAAGGGGCCACGCGTGGTCGCTTACAGCGAACAAGAGTCATACCTTGCACTCAAAGACTCCGTCGACCTCCTTGACGAAGCAAGAGAAATCGCCACAGAAAGATCCACGATCTACCAGCAGAACCTGCGCAACTACCACAGTAGAAGGCTTCGCCCCAGATCCTTCGTCGAAGGCGACCTGGTCCTGCGACTGAAGCAGCAGGGGCATCTCAAGCTCGAGTCCCCCTGGGAAGGACCGTACGTGATTACAGAAGTAATCCCAGGTGGCGCCTATCTCCTTCAATATTTAGAGACAGGAGTCGCATACTCCAACCCTTGGAATGTCGCACAACTACGACGCTTCTACCCCTAGTCATTTTTTACTTTACATCGCAAATAAGGCTACTCAGCCAAGGCTACTTAGCCGCACATTGTACCTCGCACTGTTCCTCGAATAAATAAAAGCTAAGTGCCCCAAAACTCCGTGTTCTCCTTTACTTTGTCAATTTTTATACTCGGGGGCTGCGCCACCCTACATACATCTGTTCTTCGAACCAAAAACGCGATATCCTGAGTAGCTGGCACATCAATCGAACCCCTTAACACAAACTCAACCCAGCTGCAACGCACCTGACAGGTTGACAAGGGACTGAGATAAAAGATGGCCAGGCTAAACGAAAAGGACTCGCATAGTGCAACGCACCTCACGCTCACAAAGCTCTTTATACACATTCCACAATAAATTTACAACATCTATACGAACTTTAAGACACAAGTACACCTACGTGTAGGATACAAATTTGGCTACTCTTGCAACAGGAGAACATTGGTTTGTTCCTCGAAGAAGTCGATGATCTCCTCTGCTGGACGGTCCACCGCCTGATAGTGCGGTACCATATTCAAGGCAGATCCTGCTAGTGGCGCTGGCGGCCCAGAGGCAATGGCGGCAACATCCACGTTAGGCCTGTGCAATCGCACCATTGAGAGGGCAGCCTTGGCACCAGCCACCAACTGCTGCCTCACGCTTCGCGAACCGCGGACAGGTCTTGAAATTTGGCAAGAAGAGCCAGCAGGCTTGATGGAGTGTCGTCCAGCGGGAACATCGCTCGATAAATGTTCTTCAAACACGACTGCGACTTCTTCAGGAAGAGCAGCACTCGCGATGCGCGATCCTGCAGGGTCGCCAACGCAGTCGCACGATCATGATCTACCCAGAAGTATCCACTCTCTTGAAGTTGCTCCTAGGTGAGATCATGAAGGCGAATGGCAATTCTATCCTTCTCCTCCTGCGGATGGCACGCGCTAACAACTACACGAAGCAGCATCAATAGCATGAGTACAACGTACCGCTTCGAGTAACTACAAAGGAAAAGATGAGAATAAGCAAACTAACACTTAAACTGGTCGCCCAGCTGTGTCACCTCGCCAAGCAGATATTGCTCGCGGGCGGCGGCTTTTTCCGCCTTCGACTTCCACACGTC
The DNA here is from genome assembly GCA_023614405.1 of Avena insularis. NCBI lineage: Eukaryota > Viridiplantae > Streptophyta > Magnoliopsida > Poales > Poaceae > Avena > Avena insularis. The sequence continues at coordinate 535,380,665 of CM042694.1, forward strand.
TGCGCTACCACGGATCACGGGCAACTCGCGCTCCAGCTGCTTCACGCGGTCACGAAGTCGCGAAAGCAAGGATAGATCCTCTACCCTAGAGCATGGTGGTGCCACTGTATCATCAAGAGATGGCGAGTCCTGGGTTCTCCCCACGGGATCACTTGATGTACCCTACCACAAGTCAAGACAGAGGCAAATAAGGCGACCAAATTAACACAAAGGCAGAGGGAACAGATGCATTCAAAATCGGCATAAGTATTCACAGACACACTCGCCAGCAGGAATGTTCTTAAACCAAAAGAACAATCAATCAACTATTACAAAAGATAACTAAGGAGCAGCTGGCTTCTTCGACTTCGACGGCCTCGGGGGCTTCATCAAGTCTGTGGCAGTGTCAGATGCCACTGACTTTCCGCCGGCCCCCGTGGCCGAGGCTTTCGCCGCCTTCTTAGCACGTTGGAGCTCCTCCGAGTACTTCGCCATAGTATTTATCAAGTGATGGCCATATTTAGCACAGGCAGTCGCAAAAGGAGCAAAGACTACCTGCTGACCATCCGCGCCAACAGGCATCGCCTTCGACACCGCGGAAGGATCGGTATCAGCTCCGTGGGCCTGCACCATCGCGAGTGTCATGGACGCACCAGCCGCGCGGAGGGAGTTCTTGTAGGCGAAAGGCACACCACCGGCGAATGACTCCACCAGCTTGTCCATGTTATCGATCAGCTCAGCCTTCAGCATCAACTCTTCCCGGAGGCGACTAAGGGCGACCTTGGCCTTCGAAAGTGTATCTTGGACAGCGGCGCTACGGTCCTCGACTGCAGACACCGCGCCTGCCAGAGCATCGTCGCAACGAAGGGCCTACGGGTCAAAGCTCAAATCGCCAGCATCTGCACATGAACCCATGCATGGATAAAAAACTTCAGCGCTACCAGGAAAAAACACTAAGGGTAGAGAAGGACAACAATATCCACAAGTAAAAGGTACCTGAGAGAGCCTTGGCGACTGAGAACAGTTATTCTTCGAACAACTTTTCCCTGGCCGCAAAGGAGGCACGCAGATCCTCTTCACGCTTCTGTGCCTCATCGCGAGCTGCGAGTGCCTCGTCGCGACCCTTCACAGCCGCGGCAAGTGTTTTCTCTAAGGTGGCGACGTTGTGCAGTAAAGCGTTATGGTCAGCTACACGGCAATCAAAAGTCGACTATCAGTCGACTATACCAAAAAAGGAGAAGACGAAAAAGAATAAGTGTAGAACACTCACTTTCGACCATGCGGTGACGCTGCCTCTCAAAGATTGCATCGGGCGACCCATCGCCATCACCTGCTCTGCCACTTGCGTGGCTTCCTTTACAAGGAGCTGTCGCACAAACAAGGAATCAGTGAAAGCAACGGATAACATCGACTGCCACACTAAAAAGAAGGAAAGATTACTTACATGATCCTCCAACGACTCTGAAGAGGTTTGCTGTACCGTCATCCGAGCAACCATTCGATGCTCCCCTACGTGAGGAGAGCTCGAAGAATTATGCCTGAGGGCCGCCACCGAGGGAAGGAGCGCCGACCTCTTCCTTGGCCCTTGAGGTCGTGACTCGATTCCTTCAAAACTCGACGTTGCTGTAAGATGACGACGCCTCTTGACTACAAGACAAAATCCACATTGAGAAAGGGCAAACTCAGGCAAAGCCAACAAGAAGAAAACAGAAGAACAAATGAACTCGAAAACTTACTACCAAACTTGTCAAAATCAAACGTGGCCTCCACCGACTCATTTAAGACTCCTTAGGCAATCGCATCTTCTTGCGAGAAGATGGTGCCATAGCTCTCACAGGCACGGCGGGAATTGGCGACTCGTACAACAGCCATGCCTTCCGAGTCAAGGAGACGATGCGCGTCGGAATCCGGCGCTTAACGCCAGTGAGTATCCGGCTCTCGGACTCGGGGCTTCCTCTTCCACATCAAGGACAATCGACTCACTGCCCTCTTCCAAAGCTTCGTGAGGAATAATCCCCTCAGGGAGAGGGGCATACAAGGTGACACCGCCCAATCCTGCATACAGACAGCGAAGATCAGCAAAAAGAACAAGTAAGCAACAGAAAAATAGTCAAGAAAATAAGCTACTGCGTAGCACAACTGTACCTCAGGAGGAGGATCCGAAGCATCAAAAGGAGGAACAACTGGCTCACTCAAAAGCACATCCTTGCCAGTGTACTTCGTGACCAGTCGAACCCTCTTATCCACCTCACTCACGGACATGCCATCGGCAGACACGCGAGTGGCATCATCAGCGCCAGCCCATTGAAACATGGGATGAACTCTGGCTTGAAGGGGATGGACGCGAAAGCGCAGCCAGGTTCGGATAAGGGTGCAGCCTCCCTCTTCTGCGCCTATGCGACTCTCGAGGTCGCAGACGCATTGATACAGCACGTCTGTCTCCGCGAGTTCGCCAGGCATAACTACGTTCTTCCAGGAACGCATCTTCTTGCAGGGAGTCGCAGGATCGAAGGGCGCGAGTCCAAAGTGCTCATCTTTGGACTTCTGATCACGGACATAGAACCATTTGTCCCTCCATCCCTGGACGGACTTGGTGAGCTTGATGTCGAAGTAGGTGGCGGATGGGTCGACCTGGATTCCGCAACCACCTACGTCATAAACTAAAGAGCCAGATGCGGAATGACGCTTCAATTTAAAAATGCGCTTGAAAAGACCAAAGTGTGGCTCGATTCCGAGCCAGCACTCGCAAAGACTGATGAAGCAGGTGATGTGGAGGATCGAATTTGGGGACAGCTGATGGAGCTGGAGCCCGTAGAAACAAAGAAGACCCCTAAAAAAGGGGTGGAGAGGCAAGGAAAGACCGCGAATGACGAATGCAAGAAACATCACTCGAAAACCAGCGGGAGGAGCAGGAATGGTCTCACCACTAGGGACGCGCGCATCAATGACTGCTGCGGAGATAACTCTGTCTTGGCGAAGAAGACGGAGATCCGACGCCTTGATGATGGAAGGGCGCCATGCACCATTTGTCACGCGGGTGCCCGCGACCTTCTTCTTCCCGTCGGCGGCGGTGCTGGTGCCCGCAGCAGTGAAGCCACCCTTCTTCTTTGCCGCAGCGACGATGGCCGCGGAATCAGCAATAGCGCCTCCTTTCTTCTTCCCCATTGAACGATGGCGATGCGAGCGCAGAAAGTAGCTCGAAAACGAGCGGAGGTGGTCCAGCGTTGTGGAGGAAACAAGCACAAGAAAAAGTAGCAGAGCAGTAGAAATGGCGATGGCAGCAAGGAAGAAAGAGCGCAGATGGGAAATTACCGCCATAGCATCGCTACTTAACCCCTAGAAGATGCAATCCAATGGCTCAGAAAAACCCTACTAGACGCGTGGCACACATCGTGTTGGACACGTGGAGAAGGGGAAGCGCAAACCGTCCCTCCACTACTCCCATTACGCGCGGAAATTGAGGAGGCGCAATTAAAATAAAGATTACGCACGCCCAGTCAAATCAAAGTCAGGAAGTGGGACCCACCGCTCGTCATGTCCCATCAAACTCGCTCACGCGGGCAACTGAGGTCATACAAGCGTCAGTACTGACGTCATCAAAGCTACGCAGTGGAAAAATTCGACTACTTTACTCCTTCCTGGAGTCTTCGACTCCACCAAGCACTCGGGGGCTACTCCCATAGGGAGCGCTGGCCGCGCACCCTACGATTTTCTTTTCTTTTTGCAGGAACAAGGAAAATCAAAAGCAAACCCAAACCATTCGAAATACAATTCGACTATGGACATGGGTTACTCCCATAGGGAGCGCTAGAAAATTTTGACTGAAACAAGCAACCAAAAGACTACGGCAGTCGCAAACGTTATTTAGTCCCTGCCTGAGTCTTCGACTCAAACAGGCACTCGGGGGCTACTCCCATAGGGAGCGCTGGTCGTGCACGCTATGATTATTTGCACAGAAAACTGTGTGTGGATAACGTCCGCACTCGCATCTGATGGCGACACCGCCTCATAATTTTTCCCTACAAAGAGACTACGTCTCCTGGGTCGCCCGAATCGTCTCTGCAATGATAAAATTCGGATGCCGCGCTTACAGCGTGAAGGTAAGACCTGAATAAGGCCTGGCAACGCATCTAGCTACGCACTACCAGAAATATATCCGTGCCTACAGGCACGATGAACATGCCTTGACGGACGCGTCGAGTGCTCACACCCGTATAACTAGAATTCGACTCCTGTAAGACCTCCATGGCCTGAGTCGAATTACGTCGGCACTTTTCCGGATTCGAGTCCGGGGACTCGAGTTCGAGTAGATTGCGTTGTTTCACCCTAAGCTGGTGAACTGATACCGGTACTTTGGTTATATCAGGCACGTATATCAACAATCCCTATGACACAAATAAAAGCAGTCGAAATGTACTCAATCAAGCACTTGAAGACTTCAAAAAGTCCCCAGTCGAATCTACGATTCCACTGGACACTCGGGGGCTACTGACATGGGTATACCCTACAGGTACTCGAGCTTAGTATATATGGTCCAAATGCGTACAGGCCCACGGTGTCGCCAAGGCCCGAATGAAAGGACTCGAGTGACCTACGGACTCTCGATTGCTTGAAGAACAATAAGAAGCTAAAGATAGAAAGTTTGAAGGGGAAACCCCTAACTTGTAACCGACTCGACCTGCTACCCAAGACCTAGCCTATCTATATAAAGGCTAGGAGGGGGCGGCGAGGAGGACACACGCAACCCTAGTTTCCACAACCTTTGCCAGATTGCATCTGTGCACCATTGTAACTTTCGACTCCTTCGATAATTCCACGAGCAGACAAGCAGGAGTAGGGACCTCTATGAGGCCTGAACCTAGGTAAATCCTTTGTCCCCTGTGTGCTTGTTTGCTAGGCGATAGATGTCTCCAGCGCTCCCTCCTTCTCCAAAACCCAAGTCCATAACAATGGGCATTGATGAGTTAAACCCTCGTCAACTTGAGTTCCACATAGGAACTCACGCTCGTCGAATTCCTCCGTGAGCACTTGGAGATCTTCGCTCGGTGTCCAGCAGACATGCCAGGAGTTCCTAGGGAATTCGCCGAGCACTCATTCAACGTAAATACAGACGCTAGGCCAGTCAAGCAGACAATTCAGCGACTAGCTAAACCAAGCGCAAAAGCAGTCAAAATGGAGATCAAGGAAAGCACTTGGCTCGCTAACACAGTGCTTGTGCCCAAAAAAGACACGGATATCCTGCGGATGTGCGTGGACTTCACCTCCTTGAATAAGCACTGCCCAAAGGATCACTTCCTACTGCCGTGAATCGACCAAATCATCGACTCCACCGCAAGATGTGAGCATCTCTGCTTCCTCGACGCCTACTTAGGCTACAATCAGATTCAAATGAAGGAGGAGGATCAGGACAAAACGGCGTTCACGACGCCCTTTGGTGTGTTCTGCTACAACACAATGCCTTTCGGGCTAAAAACGTAGGAGCCACCTATCAGCGGTGCATGCAGGCCTGCCTCAAGAACCAACTTGGTCACAACATCCAAGTCTACATTGATGACATCATCATTAGAACAAAAGAGGAAGCCTCGCTAATCGACGATCTACGCGAGACCTTTGCCAACCTCGACCGCTACCGAATCAAGCTCAATCCAGACAAATGCGCCTTCGGTGTACCATCTAGGCAATTACTCGGGTATCTCATCTCCGCGAGAGATATCGAAGCAAACCCGAAGAAAATAAAGGCCTTACTAGCCAAGGAGAAGCCAAAGAACGTAAGAGGCGTCGAGCAGCTGGCCGGGCGAATCATGGTGCTCAGTCGATTTATCAGTCGAATGGGAGAAAAGGCACTGCCCTTCTACCAACTTCTCCGTAAAACTGACAAGTTCGAGTGGACAGACGAGGCGCAAGAAGCATTCAAAGACCTCAAATGTCTACTATACACCTCGCCAGTACTAGTGACTCCACGAGAAAAAGAGACGATGTTGCTCTACATCTCCGCCACCAACCAAGTGGTCAGCATGGTGCTTGTGGTGGAACGAGCCGAAGAAAACAAGGTCCACGGGGTCCAACGCCCAGTATACTACCTCAGTGAGGTGCTCACACCAACAAAACAGCGGTACCCGCACTACCAGAAGCTGGCGTACGGCGTCTTCATGACAGCCAGACGACTGCACCACTACTTCCAGGAGCACCCAATCGTGGTGGTCAACGACGCCCCGCTCGGGCACATCCTCAATAACCTGATGCCACCGGGCAAGTCGTGCTTTGGGGAATCGAACTGTCTCCACGAGACATCACATACGAAAAGCACGACGCGTTCAAGTCGCAAGTCCTTCCTGATTTCCTCGTGCACTAGATGGAGAACCAGCTCCACGAAAAGCCAGATATGTCCTATCTCTGGACAATGCACTTCGATGGGTCCAAACAAAAGGATGGTGCTGGCGCAGGTGTCATACTGACATCACCCCAGGGAGACAAGCTGAAATACATTCTGCGAATGCAGTTCACCGCCTCCAACAATGAAGCTGAGTACGAGGATCTAATCCATGGGATGCGGATGGCGAAAGCCTGTGGCGCCAAGAGGCTCATCATCTAAGGCGACTCTAAACTGGTGGTCAACCAAACGATGCACGAGTCCGACGCACTGAGCGACAACATGATCGCCTATTGCGATCTCTATGACACACTCGAAGGGGACTTTGATGGCTGTGAGCTGCGACACGTAGGCCGCGAATGCAACAAAGAGGCGGACACACTCGCCAACATTGGCTCCACCTGTGCCCCCATACCACCTGGGGTATTTCTCGAGCGCATCTACGAACGCTCCATCAAGCCAAAGGCTCTAGAGAAAAAAGCAAGCGTGTCAACGGACTCGGGGGCTACGCCACCCAATGAGCCAATGGCACTCGATGACCTAGAGCTCGATACAGGACTCGAAGGACCAATGGGCATCATGATGATCGAGCCATCTTGGACACAACCCTACATCACATATCTACTCAGCAAGAGGCTGCCAGATGATCTGACTAACGCGCGACACATTGCACGACGATCCAAGACATTCGCTATCATCAACGGCGAACTGTACAAGCGCAGCATCACAGGAGTGCTCCAACAGTGCGTCTCCAACCGGGATGGAAGGGCCGTTCTCCTCGACATCCACGAATGGACCTGCGGGCACCATGCTGGCAGTCATGCCCTCATCACCAAAGCTCTACGAGATGGATTCTACTGGCCCACGGCCATGCGTGACACCAAGGACATCGTCCAGCGCTGCAACGCTTGCCAGCGATTCGCGGACAAACCCCACGCACCTGGCGCGGAACTCTGGCCAATACCATTGGTTTGGCCCTTCGCACAATGGGGACTCGGCATGGTCGGCAAGCTCCCGAGGTCCTCGCGAGGAGATTACGTCTACCTCTTGGTCACAATCGACAAGTTTACCAAGTGGATCGAGGCCATGCCGGTGACAAATCAATCAGGAGCCAGCGCTGTCAAATTCGTCGAATCCATTGTCTACTGCTTTGGAATGCCACATAGCATCATCACGGACAATGGCACAAACTTCACCTCCAAGGACTCCCGGAATTCTGCGAAAACCCTAGGAATCAACATAAGCTACGCCTCGGTGGCCCACCCGCAGACCAACGGCCAAGTCGAAAAGGCCAACAGCCTCGTCTACAGCGGACACTAGCCACTCGAGGACAAACGACTCCTCCGACCACTCGAACAAGCCGCCGGATGCTGGCCAGATGAGCTGCAATCCGTACTCTAGAGCTTGCGCACAACTCCAAACAGCACCACGGGATATACCCTGTTCTTCATGGTGCACGGTGCTGAAGCGGTGCTACCCGCAGAAGTACGCTACAAAGCCCCACGGGTGGTCGCCTACAGCGAGCAGGAGTCAACTCTTGCACTCGAAGACTCCATCGACCTTCTTGACGAGGCGCGAGAAATCGCAGCAGAGAGATCAACGATCTACCAGCAAAGCCTCCACAACTACCACAGCAGAAGGCTATGCCCAAGATCCTTCGTCGAAAGAGACCTGGTCCTATGACTCAAGCAACAAGGGAATCTCAAGCTTGAGTCTCCTTGGGAGGGACCTTACGTGATTACAGAAGTAATCCTAGGTGGCGCCTATCGCCTTAAAGATTTTAAGACAGGAGTCGCATACTCCAACCACTGAACATCGCACAGCTACGTCGTTTCTACCCCTAGTTGTTTTTACATTACAAATAAGGCTATTCAGCCAGGCTACTTAGCCACACATTGTACCTCATACTATTCTACGAATAAATAAAGCTAATTGCCCCAAAACTCTGTGTTTTCCTCATTTTCCTACAAATCGATCACTCGGGGGCTGCACCACCCTTTACACTCTCGTTCTACAAACAAATCGCAGTATCCCGAGTAGCTGACACAACAACAATCGAACCCTTGATAAACACCAACCCAGTTGCAACGCACCTGACAGGTTGGCAAGGTGCTGAGATAACATAAGTCGGGCTAACGAAAAGGAACTGCAGAGTGCAAACACACTCGCAAAATATAAAAGCTAGCACGCTATTCACATATCAATGAGTATTAATTACATCCATGATATTCATATATACTTTACAACACTTGTACAACTATGTGCAGGATACAAATCATGCTACTGCTGTAACAGGAGAACATTCGTTTGTTCCTCAAAGAAGTCGACAATTTCTTCCACTGGGTGATCAACCGCTTGGTAGTGCGGAACCATGTACCAGGTCATACCCTCTGGCGGAGGTGGCGGCCTTGCGGCAATAGCCGCAACATCTACATCCGGCCTATGCAGTCGCACCAGTGACAACGCAGCCTTAGCACCCGCTACTAACTATTGTCGCACACACTCGCGAACCACACTCAAATCCTGGAACTTCGCTAGAAGAGCCAACTGGCTTGAAGGGACGACGTCCAACGGAAACATCATTTGGTAGATATGCCTAAGGCACGACTGCGCCTTCTTCAAAAAGTGAAGTACTCGAGAAGCACGATCCTGCAGGGTCGCAAGCGCGATTGCACGATCGTGGTCCACCCAAAAGTACCCACTCGCCTGTAGTTGCTCCTAGGTCAGATCATTCATTCGAACGGCAATCCGGTCCTTCTCATCCTGCGGATGACGGGCACTGACAACTACACCAAGCAAAAGGGCAAAGTATGAAGACAAGGCATCACCGCGACTGGCTAAATGAAAAGATAAGAGGGCAGAAAGCTAACATTTGAACTGCTCACCTCAGCTGTGTCACCTCCTCCAAGAGATACTGCTTGCGGGCAGTAGCCTTCTCTGCTTTCGACTTTCATACATCCGTGCTACCAGGGAGGATGGGCAACTCATGCTCCAGTTGCTTAATGTGATTGCGCAGTCGCGAAAGCAGGGACAACGCATCCACCTTTGAGCACGGCTGCGCCAAGGTTTCATCGGTGGGTGGAGGATCACGAGGATCACTTGTGGGACCACTCGACGTACCCTATCATAAACCAAGCAAGAGCAAAATAAGGGACCAAGATTACATTGATAAAAGGCTCGAATGCATTCAGAAATGGCAAAGTCTCGACATGGATACTCCCACAAAAAGCATGGTTTCAACACAAAAATAAAACTACAACTATTACAGAATAGCTACTAAGGAGCAGCCTGCTTCTTCGACTTCGACTTGGACTTTGGGGGCCTTGTCGAATCTGTGGCGGTCTCTGACGCCAAAGACATTCCAGTGCCAGCCCCTGATGCCGCAGCTTTCCCGCATTCTTCGCTCGCTGTAGCTCCTCGGAGTATTTGGCGACTGTATTGATGAGCCGCGGCCCATATTTACCACAACCAGTAGCGAAGGGAGCAAACACTACCTGTTGGCCATCTGTGCCGATGGGCATCGCCTTGGAAATCGCGGTGGGATCCACCTCCACGCCATGGGCTTGCACCATCGTGAGTGCCATGGTGGCACCGATAGACCGCTAGGAGTTCCTGAAGTCCATGGGAATACCCCTAGCAAGGGATTCCACCAGGTCCTCAAGGTTGTCAAGCAGCTCAGCCTTGGGAGTTAGATCCCTGTGTATGCGACTGAGCACACCCTTGGCCTTCGTCAGCGTCCCTTGAAGGAAAGCGCTGCGGTCTTCGACTGTAGCGACAGCACCAGCCAATGCATCATCGTGACGAAGGGCCCGGGCGTCAAATCTCAGGCCGTCGGCATCTACATACAGCAAAGTGTTATCACAATAACACGATGTCGAAGGAAGAAACAATGCAAATTCAGCTGAAAGAGTACCTGAAAGGGACTTAGCAATCAAGAAAAGCTGCTCCTCGAGCAACTTCTCCCTCTTGGCATTGGAGGAACGCAAGTCCTCTTCACGCTTTCGCAAGTCCTCCTCACATTTTGCGACTCCTCCAGGGCCGCGATTGCTTCGTCATGACTCTTCGCCGCCGCGGCAAGCGTCTTTTCGAGTGAAGCAGCATGATGCAGAAGTTCGTTATGCTCAACTGCAAAGAACAGGACGTATCATCAATCGAATCTAGAAACTTCACCAAGACAAAGACAAAGGCAAAACTAACCTTCAACAACGCGATGGCGATTGTCCAGCCGTGCATGCTGTCGACCCATGTCCAGGACTTGCTCCGCCAGGCGAGCAGCTTCTTTCACGATGAGCTACATTAGAAGAAAACAAAGTTCAGCAATAGCACCAAGTATATATTCGACTGACAAAACAGCAAAGAGATGCTTACATGGTCCTCCAGAGACTCCAAGGATGACTGTTGCGTAGTCATCTGGGCAACCACCTGGTGTCCCCCAGCATGCGGGGAACTCGATGAGTTGTGCCCGGAGTGGGCCGCCAATGGAGGAGAGGAAGATCGCTCGGCCACTTCCTTGGCCTTGGAGTCTGTGACTCCGGATTCCTTCACAAATTGGACGTTGCTAGAAGACGACGATGTCGCTTGACTACAAAACACATCCAGCAAAAACCTCAGGGAACACAACTCCAAAAAATAAACCAAGGCAAAGTCGTGAACTCATCAGTCAAATTTATCAAGGTCGAAGGATTGCTCCTCCGACTCCGACGACTCCTTTGGCAGTCACAGCTTCTTCCGGGAAGGAGGAGCCATGGAGCGCATAGGAATGGCGGGGATTGGCTCCTCTGCAACAACAGAAGGGCCTTCTGGCATCGTCAGCGACGAGGCATCCGAATCCTTGCTGCGGGAACGCTTGCGAGTAACTGGGTCACTGGACTCGAGGGCTCCCTCCTCCTCTTCGATTAGGACGTTCGACTCTGACTCGTCCTCTTCATCCACCTCGTGAGGGATAACCCCTTCAGGATGAGGGGACAAATTGGGAGACACCTACCAGTCCTGCATTCAGAAGATACAATATTATATATCACAGCATCGTAAAAGGCAACCGAAAATGAAAGCTACTTCGTCATACAATTCTACCTCAGGAGGAGGGTTTGAGGCGTCGAAAGGAGGCACGACTGGTTCACCTGGGAGAACCTCCTTGGTGGTGTATTTGGTCACCAGTCGCACCCTCTTATCAACCTCACCCGCAGAAATGCCATCGGCAGATACACGAGTGGCATCGTTCGTACCGGCCCAGTGGAACATGGGGTGGACTCTGGCCTGCAGAGGCTGGACACAACGGTGCAACCATGTGCGAATGAGGGCAGCGCCTCCCTCTTCTTTGCCTATGCGACTCTCGAGGTTGCAGACGCTCTTATACAGCACCTCCGTTTCCTCGGACTCGCCAGGCATCACGATATTCTTCCAAGAGCGCCTCCTCTTGCACGGTGTCGTGGGATCAAAGGGCGCAAGTCCGTAGTGCTCTCCGTCGGCCTTCTAGTCACGGATGTAGAACCACTTGTCTCTCCACCCTTGGACGGACGCAGTGAGCTTGATATCGAAGTAAGTGACGGAGGAGTCGACGTGGATTCCGCAGCCTCCTATGTCGTAGACTACCGAATCGGACGCCGACTAGCGTTTCAGCTTAAAAATCCTCTTAAAGAGGCCAAAGTGCGGCTCGACTCCGAGCCAGCACTCGCAAAGAGTAATGAAGCAGGAGATGTGGAGAATAGAATTTGGGGACAACTGATGCAGCCGGAGCCCGTAGAAGCAAAGGAGGCCCCTGAAGAAAGGATGTAGGGGCAGAGAAAGACCTCGGATGATGAACGTAAGGAACATCACCCGGAAACCAGGAGGACAAGGGATTACCTCCTCGTCGGACACTCGCGAGTCGTCTTCCACGGAGGGAAGAACTCCATCTCGACGATGAAGATGCAGCTCGGCGGGCTTGATGATGGACGCAGGCCAAGCACCGTTGGTGACGTGGGTGCCCGCGCCCTTCTTCTTCCCAGCGCCGGCGGCGCTGGTGCCCATAGTGGTGGAGCCGCCCTTCTTCTTGGTGGCAGTAATGGCGGTGGCAGACCCAGCAGCGGCGCCTCCCTTCTTCTTGCCCATCTTCCGATGGCGGTGAGAACGGAGGAAGTAGCTGGGGAAGATACGAAGTTGGTCCAGCACCACAATGAGAAAGTGCGCAAGGAAGCAGAGAGCAGCAGCAATGGCAATGGAGGCAAGAACAAAGAAGACAGATGGGGAAATTACCGCAGTTGTGCTGCTACTTAACCTCCTAGCAGAAACCATCCAACGGCCAGCAGAAACCCTACTACACGCGTGGCACACATCTCCATCGACACATGGCGAAGATGAAGCACGAACCATCCCCCATTATTCCCATTACGTGCAGAAATCGAGGAGATGCAGTTAAAATAGAATATTACGCATGCTCGATCAAATCAAAGTCAGAAAGTGGGACCCACCGCTCGTCACGTCCTGTCAAAGCCGCTCACGCGGGCAATTGAGGTCATCACATCGTCAGCACTGACATCATTGATTTTCAGCACTAGAAGATTTTGACTACTTTAGTCCTCGCCCGAGTCTTCGACTCAACCGAGGACTCGGGGGCTACTCCCATAGGGAGCGCTGGTCGCGCACCCTACGATTATCTTCATGTAGGTATATGAACATTCAGGATATACCCACCACTCGAATCTACGATTCGATTGGGGACTATGGGTAACTCCCATAGGGAGCACTGGAAGCAAATTCGACTGAAACAAGCAGCAAAAGACGATAGCAGTTGCAAAAGGTCTTTTAGTCCCCCTTGAGTCTTCGACTCAACCAGGCACTCGGGGGCCACTCCCATAGGGAGCGCTGGTCGCGCACCCTATGATTATCTGTACAACGTACTGTGTGTTGATAACATCCACACTCGAATTCTATGGCGACTCTGCCTCCTACTATCCCTACAAAGAGACAGTGTCTCCTGGGTCATCCGAATCATCTCCGCGATGACAAAGTTCAGATGCCGCGCTTACAACGTGAAGATAAGACCTGAATAAGGCCTGGCAACGCATCTGCTGCGCACTACCAGAAACATATCCGTGCCTGTAGGTACGATGAACATGCCTTGACGGACGCATCGAGTGCTCACACTTATACACTGGACTCCGGTAAGATCTCCGCGGCCTGAGTCGAATTACGCCAGCACTTTTCCGAATTCGAGTCTGAGGACTCGAGTTTGAGTAGATTGCGTTGTTTTTCCCTAAGGCAGTTAACTGATACCGATACATCGGATAAATCAGGCACGTATATCAACAATCCCTATGACACAAACTGAACACTCGAAAATATACTTGGTCATGCACTCGAAAGACTTTATAAAGTCCTCAGTCGAATCTACAATTCCACTGGACACTCGGGGGCTACTGACATGGGTATACCCTACAGGTACTCGAGTTTGGTATATATGGTCCAGATACGGCGGAATCCCATGGCGTTGCCAAGGCCCAATGGAGAATTCGAGTGGCCCACTGACTCTCAATTGCTTGTGAGACAAGAAGAAGCTTATGATAGAAAGTTCAAAGGGAAAACCCTAATCTTTAATTGACTCGATCTGCTACCCGAGACCTAGCCTATCTATATAAAGGCTAGGAGGGGCGGCGAGGAGGACACGCGCAACCCTAGTTTCCACAACTCTCGCCAGATTGCATCTATGCACCCCTGTAATCTTCGATTCTTTCGTTAATTCCAAGAGCAAAAAAGCAGGAGTAGGGAACTCTACGAGGCCTGAACCTGGGTAAAACTTGCGTCCCTGTGTGCTTGTTTGCTAGCCGACTGATACCTCCAGTGCTCCCTCCTTCTCCAAAACCCAAGTCCATAACAATGGGCATTAGTGAGTTAAACCCTCGTCACCTGCTTCAAAGGCCCCCAACCAGCCGGAGCGGAAGAACATGAGGGCATGCCACGGCTAGTGTAGGGGGCTAACCATCAACAGTGTCCTCTAGAATGGCTACACGGGTCGGACCGTGTGCCCCCACTAGTGGAAAAATACCTATCAGTGGTGCACCTAAACAGAGGTCAGTGGTGCACCGGCTGTGTGCCACGGATATTACGCCACTGATATTACGACCCTCCCCCTCCCCCCTCCCCCATGCCACCGCTGATGAGGTGCAGCCCGCCCCCACCATCGTCACCAACCAGTTTTCCACAGTGGATTTAGACTTCATCACACCATCTTCCACAGTGTAGGTAGAAGGTGGCATTGGAGGATGGTGCCACTTCCATACCAGGTAAGCGGCGGCGGAAGATGGAGGCTTGTGTTGCTGATGGACCAGGGAAGCAGCAGCGTCGGCGAGGTCGGCGGGCAGATCTACAAATAGGGTTTAGTATTATGTGTTTGAATTAAACGCCGTATTTAATGAAATTTATCCTAAATTTAAAACCCATGTGTTATTTGAATGGATATTTCGAATTTCTATCGTATTTGAATTAACATATGTCCGCCACAAATGTTGCAGCCTACGGTCATGCACGTCATTGTTGCAGCAATGTGTGATATCTGCGTGGAGCCTCGCATGCTGCTAATCCATCATTCTGGTAGTGTTCCGTCTCACACGCTACCAGTATGGACATTACCGGCAGCATGCCCAGGACGCGATATACAACATATCAGCACTGTTGAGTTAGTGGGGCGGCATTTGGCTGCTAACGTCAATTTCGACATGCCACTAATAAGGGTTTATCTACTAGTATTATGCCTATCACTTCAAAAATTTAGAATATATTGGACATTATAATTATTGATATACAAATATCTATACTGAATACACTAGAGCTCTAAAATAACGTGTATGATAGTGGTTAGAATATCTTGAATCCCCACACTGTAACACTTCAACTATTAGTATAAAGGGATTTCTATTTTTGTGCTCTCGGTTCGTTAGTTGTACTTAGTTTTCTCCAGCCGCTTAGTTTTTCCTCACTTTTGCCCATCTCCTTGTACAAAACTCTCATATGGTCTAAAACTCGTCGTCTGTCAGCCTTTCCGTTACATGCTGACAAGTGGGGCCGCGTTTAGTCGGGTCCCGTAGTGGACCCTCGCTGTTACATGCTGACGAGTAGGGACGTATTCTGTTGGGTCCCATAGTGTACCCTTGTCATTACATGCTGACAAGTGGGATCGCGTTCAGTTGATTCCCGTAGTAGACACCTCTCTTAACTTATCCAGATCAGGATCGGACCCATAGCTTATCCACGTGAGCGCCAGACCAAAGCTTACCTAGGTTGGCGTTGCAAGATGGGACCCCGAGCCAGACCCGCGCCTGCGCCCGTGCCGTTGCTTCATTTTCATATAGTGAAATATATTGCATATACGAAAATTATATACCTTTCAACTCTTTTAAATCAAACTTGGGACATGATAATGTTGTGCTAATAAAATCCTAATCATTTATTATTTCCATGGACTAAAAATATAATGCATAAACTTGCATATACAAAAATTATACACATTTGAACTCTTTGAAATCGCACTTAATACGTGATAATGTCGTGCTAAAAAAATCTTGAGAGATTATCATTTTCATAGAGTGGAATATAATGCACAAACTTTTATATGCGAAAATTATAAACCTTTGAATACTTTTAAGTCGTACTTAATACGTGATAATGATGTGCTAACAAAATTTTGAGAGATTATTATTTTCTCCCCCCATTTTCGTAGAGTGGAATGTAATGCATAAACTTGTATATACGAAGTTTATACACCTTTGAACTCTTTGAAATTGCACTTAATACGTGATAATGTTGTGCTAAGAAAATCTTGAGAGATTACCATTTTCATGGAGTGAAATATAATATATAAACTTGCGTATACAAAAATTATACACCTTTGAACTCTTTGAAATCGCACTTAATACGTGATAATGTTGTGCTAAGAAAATCTTGAGAGATTACCATTTCCATGGAGTAAAATATAATGCATAAACTTGCGTATACAAAAATTATACACCTTTGAACTCTTTGAAATCGCACATAATACGTGATAATGTTGTGCTAAGAAAATCTTGAGAGATTACCATTTACATGGAGTGAAATATAATGCATAAACTTGCGTATACAAAAATTATACACCTTTGAACTCTATGAAATCGCACTTAATCTCTATTCTACCACCTCATCTCTCTTTTATCTCTCACCATGACCATGTATATGCATGTGGACATATACACCCACACCTACATCTACTCCTACACCTACACATGCATGTGTGCCTACACGTGAGCCTCTCTCCCATCTTTTCTTTTCTTGGCAAGAACTCAACATCGTTCCCCCCTCCTCCTTTGTTAGTCTATTTTGCTTGGCACTTGGAGTACCTCTCTCTTTTCTTCTAGCTCAAATCTGCCATCTCTCTCTCTACACCTAGCAAAAACCCTAGCTACTCTCACCTCCCCTTTCCCTTCTATTCTAGACCGAGCCACCCCCTACCCCCTACCCAGTCACCTCTCTGGCTCGACCAAACCCAGTGGACAACGAGCCAGCGCCTGTTTATCTCCTTCCCCGTGCCCACGTGATCAGGTCGAGCAAGGACAGCCCCACGCCGAGCCCGTGTCCGTCCTCCCTTCTCTCTGGCCACAAAAGAAAACCCTGCCAGCCCAGCTATCCCTATCCTACGCCACCCCCGGAGAGCACCAGATGGAGATTTGGGGGACGCTCAAGCCACCTCTTCTTCCCCTCCTTCAAGCTGTGGCCATAGAGCCCAAAACCCTAGCTAGCCATACCTCCCTCGAGTTCGTCGAGATCTGGTGGACGTCAAGGCCGCACGAAGTGAACCAGACGCCCATCTGCTTCCTCTTCGACGCCCTGTAGACGGAGCAGTGACCGGAGATCGCCGGAGTCTCGCCGTTGTCGCCGTGTCCGTGAGGTGGCCGAAGGAGCGGATCGCCAAGATCGCGACAAGACTTCGCCACCTCGCTTCCACGGCCATGGGCGCACTATCGTGAGCACCTCCTCCTCCTGCATAACCTCCTTCCCCTCTAGTTCGCCGGATCGCCATCTGCACTGGGCCGAAGCGCCTCCGTCTTGCCGCGCCGTTCGTCGTGTTCGCATTCGCAGCAGCAGCAACGCTCCCCCACAGCCTCCTATTCATCGTCGAATCCCGAACGCCACAGTACCCCGCCAGCGATGCTTTTTGAACCAAACCCGTAGATCAACCTCCCCTCATTAAATCGAGCACTTAAACGCTCGATTTGGTGCAGCATATCATCCAGTATCGACCTCACAAGATCGGCGGTTCGCTCTGCAAATCTGACCTAGTTCATCAGTGTTTGACCAGTGTTTATCCCTCTATTTCGGCGCGTTTTCCGGCCGTGTCGACCCACCTCAGTTCGCGCACCCTGAAGAGAAAGTATAGAGCCAGCAGTCCTTGTTGTCTTTCGTTTTTGTGCCGCCGCTGTCCGAGCAACAACGGCGTCGCCACCGTCCTCGCTTTGTCGCCCGACCGCCTGCAGCGCCGCGTCCGTCAGAGCTTTAGAGACAGCAGCAGCAGCTGCGCAGCAGACACCTCTGCTCAGCCTGTTCCTCGTCGAAGCCGGGCCAGCACAGCCCTCCTTCGGAGATACTTCCTGCACGTAAGACATAGATCTTTGTCCCCTCTATGTGTTTTGTTTTTGGAGCAACGCATTTTGCCCAGCGGATTCGGCGCTGTTTTGCAGTTCGCCCCCTGCCTTTTATGCTAAGCCAACCCGCAGTCCCCCGGTAGCCTTTGACCCCACACGTCAGCGGCCGAGGGATTTTTACAAAAAGGCACCTCGGTGTCTGTTGATTCACGCCCGCGCCTCCCCGGATCGGCCGTGTGGCAAGCCCTGGCTGGGTCGCGTGCACGGTGGACTCGTCGGACGCCGGTCCCATCTTTCATCCGCACCGGGTAGCTCACCCCGTGGTGACAAGAGTTCCCGTCCAAACCGCTGTGTCACCGAAGGCCGAGTCGCAGAGCCCCACCGTCGTGGTGTGGCTAGCTGCCCTCTGTGTGCAAAAGTCGCTGTTCTTATCTGTTTAATAAAGATGATTTTAGAAATTGTTAAATATGTTTTAAATCCAGGAAATAATATCTTTTAATTGGCTTATCCAAATAATACAAATGATATATGTTTTGGAATCATAAAAATGTGAGGAATTCAAATCTGCCATCCAAAATAATGTTTGACTATTTTAAATTTTCGAAATTGTCTAATTGCAATAAAAATGCCTTTCTTAATGAATTAATAACTTTAATTCTATAACTCCAAATTCGACAAATAATATGTCTAAATCGATCAGCGTGACGAGCACGTTCTGTTTATGCATTCCATGATATGAATTGAAGCATGTATCATGTCATTATTAAAAATTAGAACTGTTTATGGCAATAAAACTTGACCAAATAATTAATAAAATGAGTTATTCTTGGCCCCACACCTTACCCTTGCCATGCTACATTATTGCCATGTAATTTGTGCATAATTCATCATGGTATGCTTGTTTGCTTGTCACATTTTATTTATATGCTTGTGCACTTTATTTATGTTGGCCCTTGTTTGTTTGGTTCTTCTTTCGAATAGACGCCGAGCAGGGGAAATATCAGGAATCCCAGGAGAACTACCCAGATCCATCTCTCGCTTCAACTGAGCTGTCAGGCAAGCACTACCACATGCTTGCATACATATAGTACCTATTGCGTCTATCTTATTCTTGCATCATTGAGTCACGATTTCATTAAATTGAATCCTAAGTACTGCATAGCCTTTATTTTTAAACCCCACCGAAGCTTGTTCCTCTATCCCATGAGCCATTACTACAGGAGTTTCTTGAGCCATGCGAGTCGTAGAACAGCATGTGTAGGGTATGTGAGTGTCTGATGGATAACGAGGTACCTAAACAACTTAACCTGAGTAGTAATGGGATAACTAATGAAAGAGGCACCGGTGGGCAATATCTATTATTTGGTTTTTATGTCCAATTGTGTTCCGTAGGATCCCGAGTACTTGATTCTTGTTCCTTGACTATTCGCACTATCCACATCCAGGAGGCCTTATGGACCCCCCTGAGCCAGAGCTTGATTCATTTCTATTTCTTGGGGCCACAAACTAGTTTGGGGTTTTATTTACTATCCTGTACTTATGCCATGTTACTATTTTATTAAGATTGCGCGTGGAGCACCTGTACTGTTTTGGATGTGGAGTGTTTTCGCGGTATCGACAAGCCCAGTCACATTTTCGGGTTCCTAGTCGTTTACAGCCATTGACGCAAACCTTGGGTCCATCTCGGAGTCGTCCAACTTCGTTGCGGGTAGCTTAATGGGGTGGCCCCCTGAAATATTTTATGAATCCTGTGATCGCTTTGTCGTGAATGCCTCGTTGGGTTTTGAGTTGGTTTTTCCGAGGTTGATCGAGTGTGTGTTGCTATTTGTGCACCCCTGCAGGATAAATCTTTCTAAAAGGCGTGTCCGCGGTTATGGACGACTTGGAGCACAGTTTCTCGATCATAGACAAGTATAAATAAAGTACCGTCTTTAATTTGACTAAATACCTGATTAGTAATAGTGCAATATTCATGGAATGAGTAATAAAACTGCCAACGGATGGGTTGTTCATCCGCTTTCTCGTTGGTAAGCGAGAAGGAGGATGGATCTGTTACTTTATACTGTTATAACTGTTGTTACTAATTAACATACATCCGTCTATCTTTGGTTAGGCGGATGGTTAGCAAGTATCTATAGACTTGTTAGTTATTATCTTTTGCTGCAATTGCGTCACCCCAGGTTATGTCCCCTTTAGAGGCATAAAGACTTCTTGAAAACCCTAGGGTCTCACACGATAAATTGTTTGATTCAGATGAACAGGTGTATTCGCAAGATGGATACTGGGTGGAGGAGACGGATGATGTTGGCAATGATCACTCGGTGTAGAGATTCCGGGGATGGGGATCCGTGAGATCTGTGGGCGGGATGTGCTTACTTGTGTGGTATCTTATGCCGATTTGCTTCTTGTCCGTACTCGGATCTTGTTTCCCGCTTCCGCTTGATACTCTGATTGATTGATGTATGAGGAGCTATCCTACACTATTATCTATATCTAGGATATTTGGATCTTGCCGTATGGCGTTGCAATATTTCTATTTCTTGTAGATGGTATGGCTCTGAGAACTGTTGTAAGGTAGCTTGCATACATACTCACTTGTGTATGTATTTGATCTCTTCGTCTGTTGCCTACGCCGCTCGCTCTTGTCCCGATGTTCTTGAAAGTGGTTAGGACGGCCGACGGGTCTACACGTGGGTGGCCCCTGGGCCCCCGCTATACTATTTTAACCATGTTTGGTTCATCCAGGCTTGAACTTAGAGCGTAGGGTCCGAGGTTGTTACAATAACCACTTGTAACACCCCGTCCACTCCTGGGCCTGGGGGGTGTCACTTCTGGCAGCTTAATAGGATATCAGACTGGCCCCACAGACCAACACTAGTCTTTTCTGCGCACTTTGTCCTCACTCATGCGCACCCGGTTACTCACTTCCTGGTCGGTCACCCATCCTAGAATTACTCTAGGCCAAGCACGCTTAACCTTAGAGTTCTTTTCGAATGAGCTTCCGGAAAAGAAGTTGCAACTTGTTGATATGGGTATCCTATCAATCCTATTAAGCCATGTGCTTGGATCTCACATACACCCACCCTTTAGAAGATCGATGCCCTCATCGATCAAGCACACCCCAGGAACGTTCCCTCTTGGCACGCGTCTGCAGGCGTCCGGTCTTGCACATGTGCCATGTCGTGTCCACTCCGAGCCACACGCCATGCTCCACATGTCCCGCCATCACACACCCGCGTGTAATCGCAAGGGTCGGCTCGATACCACTTGTAACACCGTCCCCACGGGCCCGGGGTGTCACTCTGCAGCTTCATAGGATATCTAGATCAACCCCAGATCAACACTAGTCTTTTCTGCACTTTGTCCTCTCTATGCGCACTTACCCACTTCCCCGTCGGTCACCCATCCTAGAATTGCTCTAGGCCAAGCACGCTTAACCTTAGAGTTCTTTTCGAATGAGCTTCCGAAAAAGAAGTTGCAACTTGTTGATATGGGTATCCTATCAATCCTATTAAGCCATGTGCCTGGATCTCACAGATAGCTTGCAAGCAAGTGATGTGATCACTAGAATGTTATATCACGGGAACGAGAAAAGAGTGCATGTCGGTAACGAGATCAAACTAGGTATGGAGATACTGATGATCGAATCTCGGACATGTAATATATCGAGAGACAAATGGATTTAGTTACAAGCGTTAAAAGTTCTCACGGTCACAGAAGTCATCGTTGAATGTGTAGGAGTCAGTACGGATCTCCAGGTCCCGCTGCTGATTATTGATCGGAGAAGGGTCTCGATCATGTCTGCATTATTTGCGAACCGTAGGGTGGCACACTTAAGAGTTACCGGACACCATTTTGGAGCACATATGTTTCAGACGAAAGAATTGCAAAGCGCAGGAATTGTTTCAATAGAAACCGGAAATTATTTCGGGTGAAATTGCAGAAAGTGGTTCTGCATGTGATATTGAAATATTGCAAGGGGCTATATGTGAATGTTTGTTAATTAAAGTAATTAACAAAATTCTGAATAAATTTAATAAAAGAGTTTTATTAAATGAGAGAGCATTAAATTTGGAGAAATTTAATGCATTTAAAGTGGAGACTTTAAAAGGGAATGTGAAGAGGCATTTTAATGTTGAAGGGTTACCACCACATGAATGGGGGAGGTGAAGGGTCAACCCCCCATGCGCCGGCCATGGAGAGAGGGGGCACCCTCCTCCTCCTATAAAAGGCCACCCCTCCTTCATCCTTACACCTCCTTGTGAAGGATCTCTCTCCCCCTCTAGAATTATTCCCCCATGGTCTCGGATTAGCGAGATACATGTTCTCGGTGGCATTTTGTCTGGAAGGAGTTGCTGCTTCCGCTGGATCGCTGGAGCGAGGAGGTGGAGGTTGTCCGGTGGCTGGAACGTGTGTGCGAGTACGGATGCGCTGATGAGTTGCGGCGCTCGGACTTCCTCACGATCTTGAGATCGGCAAGTGTACGACTACATCAACCACGAGTTCCTACTTGTTAACAAAACCCGTTGTCTTCGAGGGTAAGTTCTCGTTGGATGTATGTCCACCCGTTGCTTTGTACCTAGTAGATAGATCTTGGCGTGTAGTTCACATCGTAGGAAAAATTTTGTTTTCTATGCTGCGGACCCAACAGTGGTATCAGAGCCTGATCTATGCGTAGGTGCTTTGAACGGGTAGTACACATATGTTTATATGTGGGCGATGATGATCATGTTATTGCATCTTCTATGTATTTTGGACATTGGTGGCATAGTGGGATGAAGCGGCCCGGACAAACCTTACATGTCATCGTACATGAGACCGGTTCCACGACTGACATGCAACTTGTTTTGCATAAGTGGCTGGCGGGTGTCTGTCTCTCCTACTATAGTCAATATCTGATTTACAATGAGTTGCTACTAACTTAGTCATCCTCGTTGTGGTTCATGTTCGTAGGTGAGAACGGTTCTATCTCCGAAATCCCTAAGCCACGTAAAACTTGCAATTGATAAATTAGAGGCATCTAGTTTAGATCGTTGTTGGGCTAGTGTATTGATATGGTATTGTTGTAAGTAGATGTATGATAGATACTCTTACAACACACTCAACGTGTAAGTTCCATAGACCTTGGCCTTACACACAAAGGAATGATAGAGATCATACCACGACGCAAGTGATAGAGATCAAATGCATGGACCATATCATCTCACTTTACACATTAGATGTTTGCATCTTATACTGCTAGTTTGGCACTTTTGGTAGCATTATAAGATGATCCCTCATTTAGATATCAAGATAAAAATGTGTTCTTCCTTAAGTATGCACCGTTCTGTGGATCGTGTTTCGAGACATCACGTGATGATCGGGTGTACTCGAATCTACGCTTTCGTAGGAGAAGGTGTAAGAGTTTTACACCGAATACTAAGGTTCTTACTTGGCGAGCCTAGCATGTACAGACATGGCCTCGGAACACGGACCGAAAGGTTAAGCATGAGTCATATAGTTGATATGATGCCCATATAGATGCTCGCCTTTGAAGCTACATCAACTCACGTGATGATCGGACTTGGTGTAGTGGATTTGGTTCATGTAATCACCAAAAGGACACGAGGGATGTCGTTTTTGAGTGGGAGTTCATTAGTGATTTGGATTAGTTGAACTCAATCTATCATAAACTTAGTCTAAATAAACTTTACAAATTCTGTTGTAGATGGAACCACCTGCTTTTAATTTCAATGTGTTCATGGAGAAAGAGAAACTTGCTGCGAATGGTAGCAACTTCACCAACTGGGCTATGAATTTGAGGATTCTCCTCACTACTACACAAAAGCAATATGTGCTAGATGCGCCGCTAGGCCCCCCACCAGCTCCTGATGCCCCTGACAAGGAAAAGAATGTCTATGTGACTCGTCAGGAGGACCACAACTTACTTCATTGCGGCATACTGTATGGGCTAGAGCCAGAACTTCGAAAGCATTTCGAAAATGGCAATGCCTTTGATACCATGGGAGAATTGAAAATTATTTTCGATACCCATGTTGCCGTAGAGAGTTATAATGCTACAAAAAAGTTCTTTAGCTGCATGATGGAGGAAAACAGCCACGTTAGTGAGCATGTACTCAAAATGTCTGGGTACGCCGATAAGCTTGTGTCCTTGGGAATAACGATTCCCATTGACTTAGGCATACATCGTGTTCTCCAATCTCTGCCACCTAGCTACAAGAGCTTCATGATGAACTATAATATGCAGGGCATGAAGAAGACTCTTCCCGAGCTTCTGTCAATGCTTAAGACTGCAGAAGTGGAGATTAGGAAAGAACATCAAGTGTTGATGATCAATAGGACCACCGGTTTCAAGAAAGAGAAGAAAGGCAAGCACAAGGGAAAGAATGGTGGCAAGTCTGTTGCCACGCCTGAAAAGAAACCCCGAGCTGGCCCTAAGTCTGACATCGAGTGCTACTATTGTAAGGGGACTGGCCATTGGAAGCACAACTGCCCCAAGTATTTGGCGGACAAGAAGTCTGGCAAGGCAAACAAAGGTATATGTGATATACATGTTATTGATGTGTACTTGACTAGTACTCGTAGTAGCACCTGGGTATTTGATACAGGATCGGTTGCGAATATATTTAACTCGGTTCAGGGGCTATGGAACAAGCGACAACTAGCAAGGGATGAGGTCAGGATGCGGGTCAGCAATGGAGCAAAAGTTGATGTGATCGCTGTCGGGACGCTACCTCTCCATTTGCCATCGGGATTAGTTATAAACCTAAATAAATGTTATTTAGTGCCTGCACTGAGCATGAACATTGTATCTGGATCGTGTTTGATGCAAAGTGGTCATTCCTTTAAATCTGAAAATAATGGTTGTTCGATTTATAAGAATGATATATTTTATGGTCATGCACCTATGTTGAATGGTTTATTTCTGATAGATCTCGATAGTAATATTACACACATTCATAATGTTAATGCTAAAAAGATTAATCTTGATGATGATATGTCTACATATATGTGGCACTGCCGTCTAGGTCATATTGGCGTTAAACGCATGAAGAAACTCCATTCTGATGGACTTTTGGAATCACTTGATTTTGAATCATTTGATACATGTGAGACATGCCTTATGGGCAAGATGACTAGAACGCCGTTTTCCGGTTCAATGGAGCAGGCGGCGATCTATTGGAAATCATACATACTGATGTGTGTGGACCAATGAGTGTGTCAGCGCGAGGTGGATATCGTTATTTTGTTACTTTCACGGATGATTTGAGTAGATACGGGTATATCTATTTGATGAAACACAAGTCTAAAACTTTTGAAAAGTTCAAGGAATTTCAGAATGAAGTGGAAAATCATCGTAATAGAAAGATCAAATTTCTACGGTCTGGCCGTGTAGGAGAGTATCTAAATTACGAGTTTAGCACACACATGAAAGAGTGTGGAATAGTTTCACAACTCACGCCTGCCGGAACACCACAACGTAATGGTGTGTCGGAACGACGTAATCGTACCTTATTGGATATGGTTCGATCTATGATGTCTTTGACTGACTTGCCACTGTCATTTTGGGGTTATGCACTGGAAACAGCTGCATTCACTTTAAATCGGGCACCATCTAAATCAAGGGCAAAACTGAGTAGAACTTAAAAACCAAGGGCAAGACTAACAAAGGGATTCAAATAGAAAATAGAAAAAAAGATTTAAAAATGGAAAATGCGTCTTTTATACAATAAAATACACCTTGGCATACATCAAACTATTTGCAATTCAAATATACACCAGTTTGACAATTATTGCCTCATTCAGACAAACTATGTTTTGGGAAGGGATGTTTTGGGAAGATGCTTGAGTAGAAAGCCATGAACCTTCATAGATAGTAGGTGATTTGAGAAGTGGTGATTTAGGTTAAAACTTGGTTTATATACATTTCTTATGGTGGAAGGTCACACAATAAGACTCCCTGGATAGATGCCACTATGTTTTGCCCTTTTTGAATTTGTTGTGCATAAAATGACTCAATTAGCTAGCTAAAACCTATTCGTTGACTCTCTGTTGACCAGCCACCGGAGGGTAAAACTGAGTATATTGCACATGGCAATGTTAGTATTGGAGGGCAAAACTGAGTACAACCAAACTGCCAGTGTTACACTCGAGGAAAAAAATGAGTACAACTGAGTGAAGGAAATATGCCCTGAGAGGCAATAATAAAGTTGTTATTATATATTCCTTATATATGATAGATGTTTATTTTACATGCTAGAATTGTATTGATCAGGAAACATCAATACATGTGTGTTTAATAAACAAAAAGGGTTCCTAGTTATGCCTCTCTTATAGACTAGCTTGTTGATTAACAAGATGATCAAGGTTTCCTGATCATGGACACTGGATGTTGTTAATAACAAGGTCACACCATTGGTGGAATGATGTGATGAACATTCATCCGAAGTATAGCATTACGATCAAGTCATTATGTTCATATTGCTATAACATCATACGAAGTAATCTTTATCCTTAGACCATGAGATCATCTTAATTGCTAACACCGGAAGAGTATCTTGATAACATCAAACGTCACAACGTAACAGGGTGACTATAAAGATGGGTTCAGTACTACGAAGGTGTTATGTTGAGGCTCATGGATCAAGAATAGAATTTGTCAATCCCGATGACGGATAGATATACTCTGGGCCCTCTCGGTGATATCACATTAAGATAGCTTGCAAGCAAGTGATGTGATCACTAGAATGTTATATCACGGGAACGAGAAAAGAGTGCATGTCGGTAACAAGATCAAACTAGGTATGGAGATACCGATGATCGAATCTCGGACATGTAATATATCGAGAGACAAAGGGATTTAGTTACAAGCATTAAAGGTTCTCACGATCACAGAAGTCATCGTTAAATGTGTAGGAGTCAGTACGGATCTCTAGGTCCCGCTGCTGATTATTGATCGGAGAAGGGTCTCGATCATGTCTGCATTATTTGCGAACCGTAGGATGGCACACTTAAGAGTTATCGGACACCATTTTGGAGCTCATATGTTTCAGACGAAAGAATTGCAAAGCGCAGGAATTGTTTCAATAGAAACCGGAAATTGTTTCGGGTGAAATTGCAGAAAGTGGTTCTGCATGTGATATTGAAATATTGCAAGGGGCTATATGTGAATGTTTGTTAATTAAAGTAATTAAAAAAATTCTGAATAAATTTAATAAAAGAGTTTTATTAAATGAGAGAGCGTTAAATTTGGAGAAATTTAATGCATTTAAAGTGGAGACTTTAAAAGGGAATGTGAAGAGGCATTTTAATGTGGAGGGGGTACCACCACATGAATGGGGGAGGTGAAGGGTCACCCGCCCCCATGCGCCTGCCATGGAGAGAGGAGAACCCCCCCCCTCCTCCTATAAAAGGCCACCCATTCCCTCATTCATCCTTACACCTCCTTGTGAAGGATCTCTCTCCCCCTCTAGAATTATTCCCCCATGGTCTCGGATTAGCGAGATACATGTTCTCGGTGGCATTTTGTCTGGAAGGAGTTGCTGCTTCCGCTGGATCGCTGGAGCGAGGAGGTGGAGGTTGTCCGGTGGCTGGAACGTGTGTGCGAGTACGGATGCACTGATGAGTTGCGGCGCTCGGACTTCCTCACGATCTTGAGATCGGCAAGTGTACGACTACATCAACCACGAGTTCCTACTCGTTAATAAAACTCGTTGTCTTCGAGGGTAAGTTCTCGTTGGATGTATGTCCACCCGTTGCTTTGTACCTAGTAGATAGATCTTGGCGTGTAGTTCACACCGTAGGAAATTTTTTGTTTTCTATGCTGCGAACCCAACACTGAGTCGCCAGGGTTAGACACGAGGGGGAAAAACGTGACTTACGGTACACATGTGCGATGTACGGGGCGGTAGCAGACACATGTGGCCGTGCACAGCCCAGTAGCGTACGCGGTTACGCAGTACACGGTAGTGCAGCAAAACGTCACTTCCCTTCTCCTTTAATAGAGGTCTTCCCACTCTCACTCATCACTCACTCGCTCACTCAACCGTCTCTATTGTCCCATCACCTTTTGCAAACCCCCAAAGAAAACCCCAACCGTGTCGGCGATGGATAAAAACGATGTCGTGGCCATCGGCACCTCCAAGGCTGCCGGCGAGGAGGCCCCCGTCCCCATCCCCGAATCCACCATAGCCGTCGGCAAAGAGGCCCCCGTCCCCATCCCCGCATCCACCATAGCCGCCGGCAAAGAGGCCCCTGTCAGTCTCGGGCAGATCCCGCTCGGCTAGGACCCCTACGAGGAGGTTGTTTATATAAGGCTGGAGAACCCCTATGACACTAGTATCACTGACCCATGGTCGGAGGTAACAGGATTTTCTCCCCTTCCCTTGTTCTTCCTCTGTTCCCCTCGTTGGATGCTAGATCGTATGTTATTAGGGCTCGACTGTTCGTATTTTTCAGTAGCTAATCCTCTTGTGTTAGATCTCGTATTTCGATGAATCCCCCTGTTCGTATTTGAACCCCCTGTTCGTAGTTGGGATCAGTATTCGATTTGGTTTGAGATTTGGAGAATAATCAGGAGATCTCAATCGGTTAATTTATACAAATAATCAATCCTGATAATCAAAGTATCTCAATCATGTCCTTATTGCACTCTACTGTTTTTTTTAACAGGAGGATAGCAGCTTCGTCTGCAACGATGACGAGTCCAAGGATACCAAGACTCGTCATGTGCTGAGGAGGCTGAAGTCCGGTCAGTATAACAACTTCTTCGCTGACGACGTATATAGGTGCCCCTTCTGTCCCACCAGGAGGCTCCGCGCCATGGACTTCAACTCCCTCGTGAAGCATGCCGAGGATGTGAGGACATGCGGCGAGTCCGTGAACGTTCACGGCTTCATAGCCAAGCACTAGGCGCTCGGTCTTCACCTCCGCAACCTCCAGAAGGTGGCTATCGAGGAGGGTCGCATGCCCCTGATCAAGCCCAAGGCGCCCAAGGTCAAAGGACTGGGCATCAAAAAGTAGAGAAGGCGCCAGAGGAAGGAGGCAGAGGCCCTCCTAGCAGAGGCCATGAGGAACCATTGATCTGCTGCTGCTGCTGCTCTAAAGCAGTTTCTTTTGTCTTGTCTGTGTTGAACTTGTTCGCTGCTGCTGCTGAGCAGCCTAATTATCGAACCTTGTTAAGTACCGTACTATATAACCTATATTAGCTGCTTCATCTACATCTTCTCTGTTTACTGAATTTATTTATGGTGCTAGTTAGTTTTGCTACTCTAGATTTGCTACCAGATTTGGAAAAACGAGGGCAAAAAGAATAATGAATGAAGAGAGAAGTTGTTCTAGATTTGCTACCTTTTTGGGCAAAAAAAAACACAACTATTAGTGTGAGAGAGGGGGGAAATGCGCTCTTAAAAAGGCCAATCATAAAAATAACAAAAAATAAAACTTCCAATTTATGCGACAGGGCGCACGTAACCACCAAACGCACTCCATATGGTCCCACACCACGTCCCCATAATCAGCGAGAGATGGATGGCTGGTCCATTGTGTATCCTGGTCCCACATGTCAGCATGTAATGGCCGATGCGATGTAATGTAATGCTCAATGCACGACCTGCCCAAACGTGGTCCCATCGGTCAGCATGTAACGGTCAAGCCTTTGACCTGACGGCATCCCCAGTCCGAGCGTGTGTGAGGGTTTCGGAATGGAGGGAGGACAAAAGTAAGAAAAAACTAAGCGGCTAGTAAAAACTGAGTACAACTAACGAACCAGGGGCACGAAAATAGAAATCCCTAGTATAAATATATAGTATTTACGCTCGATATATCCTATCTTTTAAAAATACAAAATATCATGAAGTGATTAAATCTTCGATTGAAGCACAAGTGCATATATAGAAAAAATTATTTGTTGTAAAAGGACATTAATTTACTTATTTCACACATCTATCATACATTGTGTCATGAAAGGTGCATTCGTTGTATTATAACTTCTTTTTGGAACATGAGTATAAATTCTGGAATCGTCATATAAAAGAGAACTTTAATCAATAATAATATACCATTACAACATTTGTTGTTCCAAGAATACGCACTCTAGAAAAGGGATTTTTTTCACAATTTATATATAGTTTGTTTGTAATTTGAGTTTTGATTTATTTATTTTATTTTATAATTACATAACAAGAGTTCTCACAAAAAACATCATAGCGGGCAGAAGATCTGATAATCTAACATAGTAATAACAAGTAAATAATTTTGAAATTTTGAAATGTGAAATTATGTTGTCTCCATTATAAAGATAATGCACTATTAAGATATTAGTTTGTCATGTTAGCCTAGCATCAGGTCCATTGTTGCATAAAATATCCAAAAACCAACTTGACACTTAATTGCTATATGCAAGCTGTATATGGTTAAAGACACCTATATGCTTCACGATCAATCCTCTCGTCATCACATCCTCCAATTCTTGATGCTCACCTCTTAAAAAAATAACATGTGTTAAGAAAATCCTTTGCCATTGTTCTATTTTATTTATTTTTCATCACTAATTAGTATAAATTAATAAAATTGTACTATTTGACCCAGCAAAAAGGATTCCATGTCATTGTGTGGTATACGTTGTCTTTCTCATTCTCCTATAAACAGACTGTCACATACATGATATTTCATTAGAGATTCTCATGTTCAGTTTCTATAATAGTTGCACAAGCACATCTTTTATGTGCTAAAGTAATAAAAAAGATAATAGGTATATATATACACCATAATGTGTGTGAATTCATGTGAATGCATAGTGTTGAAATGTGCATCTACATATCTAGTATGTGATCAAGGGTAACACTTTCTTTTTCATTGGTTGTGTTCAGGCATTCATACCACACGACTTGTTTATTCTCATCAAGTTAAATTTTGGTGTCCAAATATCCAAGACAATAAGAGTGCATGATTGGTTAGAGGGTGTGAAATAAAACTGCATGTCCCCGTACTGAGATTGGATATCAATGTTCATGTATTTGGATAATGCCCATGATAAATAAAAATTTAAGAAGGTCAAATGTGTGTGCCCGCTAGAAATAAACGTATTTACATTATATTTTGATTGCAGAACACAAAATTATTTGGTGTCATTTTCTATTTTCCCACAATCACATTCTTACTATTAGAGTCACGCATAAGAAAGACAACTACCACACACTCTAATGCTACAAATGAAGTGTTGAGTCTCAAATTATTGGGAACTACAAGTTTGAGTCTATCAAGTTGAATGGAAAAAACATTATTAGTACTATAGCAACTAGAAACCACGCCGAGAAGAACCTAGCTGAAATTGCTTATGCAGCTACATTGGTGGCAGTCCAATCTGGTGAGGCTGCAAAGTTCGATCTAGCGGTGATATGTTTTCCTCGGTCGTGATTCATTTACCATTTCTGTAAGATGAACAATGGAGAGATTCCCAATTGCATTATTTATGAAGTCATCAAGTATATATTAACTAAGTGAAATATTATATGTAGACCGAAAGATCAGGATAGTCTAGGTATCAATGTAGTTGATTTAAATAATAAATGCTTGCTTAGCAAATGGTTTTTTTAATTACTCAATGAAGAAGGTGTATGGTAGAAGTACTACAAAACAAATATCTTCAAAATAAAACACTAGCTAAGGTCCAGTCGAAACCTACTGGCTCTCCTTATTAGAAAGGCCTTATGCACGTTAAACAAGAGTTTTTAGCAGAGGTTGTTTTAATATAGGAAATGGTTTAGGTACTAGATTTTGGAAAGATACATGATTATGAGAGAAGTCTCTAGCAAATCTGTATCCATCTCTTTATAACATCGTCCAACGTAAATATATTTTGGTTCATGATGTTCTATACCAACTGCTCCCAAATGTTTGGTTTTAGGAGGACACTAACGGGTACTAAATGGACCTCTTGGTTGCATTTGTGCCAACTCCTAGTGTCGGTACAATTATCGGATGACCTAGATTTTTTGTATAGAAGTTCACTACCTCAGGTGTCTTTTCGATGAAGTCTATGTATGAAGGTTTATTGAATGTACATAGTAGATTTCCTAGATGATACTTGTGGGAATTAAAAGTCCCACTAAAGTTCAAAATATTCATGGTGTTCCTTAATAGAAAGGTTATACTTACTAAAGATAACTTGGCTAAAATAAATTGGAATGGATGCAAAAAATATATTTTTTTACTTGGGGGAGTATAGAGCTTTTATTTCTTTCTTATTTACCTACAACATTCCACAACCAATATAATATGTTTGGAAATTGGCATAATGGGATTGTTGTATGGTATGAAATCGGATCACCACTAGGAGGTTTTTCATGTGGTGTTCTGACTTTCAGAACGCTGGAGAAATAAAGCCACATACATGAAAATACAAACATAAAAGAAAAATATCCTGGCTGAAGTCAAATGATGAAAAAAAAGGAGAGTAAGGGCATCCCACTAAACCCATCAGTGACATCCTCGTGGATCAGATACAACCCACCTTCATAGACAGAGTGCATGGACCAAAGAAGACGAAGTTACCGTTACTTTTCCCTCCCACTTGGGGCCTTTTAGACCCTAGAATAGACTAGTTTGTCCTTGCTTTCTATCCTACTAAGGGTATTGATGGTAATTTGTACAAGGCCTTGAGCCTATAAAAGCATCCCATGGGGTCGTTTGTAACTCATCTTGAGTTTATCCTTTTAGACTTTGAGTTCGAGGTTGATTACTCTGACGGAATCCCTCCAAACTTCTAGCTGTCGAGAGTAATCATGATGGAATAGCGATACACCAAGTCGTATCGTCAGGTTGTCCTCTCTGAACACCCGAGGTTTGCTCAACGGGACTAGGCCTCTCTCGCAGGTGTGTAGAGGTTGAACCCATACAATAAAATACGTGTCACTTAAATTAGTGTTCAGAGCCTAGCAAAGCGGTAGTTCGACACGACCTTTTACTTTACGAGCATCGCCGGGGCACGACCTTTTACTTTACGAGCATCGCCGCTATTTTCTCTTATGTTGTTTTTTACTAGAACAACATGAATAGACAAGAAAGCTAAAGCGAGAATACGCATTTGTGTTTCAGCTTTACGTTGGTCAATATGAAAGTGTAGAAATCGGTATTATTTTTAACACGGATGGAGGCTCCAATTTGTTCAGGTTATTCGTGTGGGGCGTACTGGATCTTTTTTCTTCGAAATAGGGAACATAGCTCCGGCCTCTGCATCAAGTGATGTACACAGTCTTTTATTTATTGCAAAGTTTAAATATAGTATTTATTACAACCACGGATCGGCTAGGGTTGAGACATGTATCAACCAACGAAAAATAAAAAACAACAAAAAGCTATCCATTTTGAAGTCTACTAATGTGTCGTCATCCAGTAGCCTAGAAATACAAGTCCTGAGCGACCGTCAACATCAGGTTGCATTCAGTAACCGTAGGCGCTCACGCTGATCCACCGGGAGCAAGTGACACCATAGCTATAT
The DNA here is from genome assembly GCA_023614405.1 of Avena insularis. Lineage (NCBI taxonomy): Eukaryota > Viridiplantae > Streptophyta > Magnoliopsida > Poales > Poaceae > Avena > Avena insularis. The sequence goes on from CM042694.1 coordinate 535,414,101, forward strand.
CCAGTGCACATCGAGTTGAATAACCTGCAAAAATTATTACCCGATTGTTTATTAAAGATAATAGTATTCTGACACGTCCAAATAGACCAACATAAAGGTGAAACCCCGACACGGATTCTAGCCTTATTTCTTTTATCAATTCCATTCAATCATTTACCAAACATATTAGTAATGCTAATTGGTGGAGTCATATTATAGGTAAAGTTTAATATTTGCCATATTATTTTTGCAAACATACACGAGATAAAGAGATGTTCTATAGACTCCATTGAGTCACAAAAACAATAGTTTTGACACTCATTCCAATTACGTTTCACAAGATTATCTTTAGTTAACATGACTTTCTCATTAAGGAACCATATAAATATTTTTATTTTTAACAAAAAATTTAGCTTCCATAAGTATGTTTGTAAAAATATGGTGTGACCATTCATAAGGTCAAGATACATTGATTTGACTGAAAATACGCCTATTGTAGTAAGTCGCCAAACAAAGGAATCTGGTGTTTGAGTTAACTGAACCATCATAAACTTCTGACATAAGTGCAACCAGTCATTCCACTTGTTGCCAGTTAAACCCCTTCTAAAAAAAATATTTAGCGGGACTTGATTTAGCACACTTGCCACTAGAAAATTTTTGAGCAATATTATATAATGCGGGATAATGATGGGCTAAAGGCGGGCCAACCAAATATCTTCCCAAAACCTTACCGTATTCCCATTTCCAACTTTGAAAAAACCTCTGCTGAAGAACTCATTCTTAACACGCATGAGGCCTTTCCAAAACGGTGAATCCATAGATTTAGCGTCCACCTAGGCTAATGTTTTACTATGGAGGTACTTGTTTTGTATTTATTTTTTGACACATCCCTTCCTCGGTAAGTAGTTTATAAAGCCATTTTCTTAACAAACATTTATTTTTTAAGTCCAGAACCTCAATTCCTAACCCACCTTGATCCTTTGGATGTTATAATATATCCCATCTCGTTAATCTATACTTCTTCTTTGTATCATCGCTTTGCCAGAAAAATCTTGATTGATAAAAATTCAAATGTTTTAATACTCCTTTGGGTATTTCTAGGAACGATAACATAAATATCGGTAAGCTTGTCAACGGAGAGTTGATAAGAACCAAACGATCTCTATAAGGGAGCAACTTGCCTTGCCATCATCCTAGTTTAGACATAACTCTACTCTCTACCAGATTCCATTCAGAATTTTTCATTTTTTTTATGATGGATAGGTACTCCAAGGTACCGGAATGGCAAGGAATCAGACTCACATCCAAAATTCTGCTTGTATTGATGTTCCATGTCTTTCGCTTTTTCAAAACAGAAAATTTCAGTTTTATGAAAATTGATTTTTAAGCCAGGTAACTGCTCAAACATGCAAATAATGAGTTTCATATTAACGGCCTTGTGAACATCATGTTCCATGAAAAGAATAGTATCATCGGCATATTGTAAAATGGATACCCCTCCGTCAACCAAATGCAGTACCAGACTCCCAACTTGTCTATCTTCTTTTGCTCTCGCGGTAATTATCGCCAGCATATCTGCAACAATATTAAAAAGAATTGGAGACAAAGGATCTCCTTGTCTCAATCCTTTCCTTGTTTAGAAAAAGTGTCCAATATCATTATTGACTCTAATTTCTACACTACCACCCTGTATAAAGTTTGTAATCCATTCACGTCATATCGGATCAAAACCTTTCATATGCAGAGCTTGTTGTAGAAATGGCCATTTAATTTTGTCATATGCCTTTTCAAAATCAATTTAGAAAATGACACCGTCGAGTTTTTCCCGATATAACTCATGTATGGTTTCGTGTAAAACAACCACACCTTCTAAAATATGGCGACCTAGCATGAATGCCGTTTGAGATGGCCGGACCACCTTTTGGGCAATACTAGTTAAACGATTCGTAGCAACTTTCGTGAATATCTTAAAAGCTTACATTAAGTAGGCAAATTGACCTATACTGTTGAATTTGCACCGCATTTTCCTTCTTAAGTAAGAGAGTAATAACTCTAAAATTTAGTTTGTACAATAGTAACTCTCCTAATTGAAGTTGTCTAAACAGAGACATCAAGTCAACTTTGATTGTCTCCCAAAATTTATGATAAAACTCAATCGGGAACCCATCTGATCCAGGAGCTTTATTATGTTTCATCTGGGAAATCGTCGCAAAGACATCTTCCTTAGTAAAATCACCTGTTAAGAGATCATTCTCTTCGACAGACAGCTGCGGAATATCATCAGTTTGACTCTCCATCATGGAGATGCCATTATGATCAGGTTCCTCAAACAATTTTTTATAGTATTCCGTGATGTAAATTTTAAGATAATCTCTAGTTATAAGCTTTCTTACTCCGGTGGAACTTATGGCTGCTAGCTGCAACCGACCGATGGTGGTTGCACATGATATTTGATATTTACTCTCGGACTGACTGGCGGCTCACTAGCATATTACAACATGTGTAGCTGCTTTATTTTATTACTTTTGTTTCAATGGTTGATCTTTGTATACACCTTGAGCGACCCTTGAACAGTAATAACTGAATGGGCCGTGCGCATCGTATGATACAGAGGCCGGGGTGCTACCCCATTTCGAATTACTTTACAAAGGATTGTACAGCTCTATGACCAACATATAAGCCAGAAAGGCGAACGGCTTCCTGTTATGCACAATTACGTCAAGAGTGATAACTTCCGTCGAATTACTTCATTTGCCATGAATAAGAGAAACCAGGGACAGAAGTAGTTTCATTTGTGAATTCGTGCAGAAAAACTCCATATCAGGATGGTGTCTGTGTACCGGAAACATGAGAAGATGGTACTGATATTAGGCAAAGGGCTTAGTTTCACAACCACTGAACCATGGGAGTACAAATTGACTAGTACCATTTACCAACTGAGGTAACTTGTTAGAAAAAATGTAGACTTTCTAATAGGATCAGCACAAGACGATGCCATGCTCCATTTTGGAGATCGCTGATCAAGATTATCCCTATGGTACAGGAAACAACCAGGTGCGTCAGTTCAGGAGAAACTGTTACTTTCTGGACTGATAACTGGTCAGGAGTAGGACGATTAAGAGAAGTGTATCCTATATACTGTTTAGGTTCGCCATTGACCAGACCTGCACGCAGCGTAACGGTACAGAATGTCAGTTAGATTTGCACACACCACTCTGTCGCACACGGCAGAAGTTCACTTACCGAGGCTAAATGTTAGCTTTGCGACAAGTAAATAACGAAGAACGAAAATAAAATTGCAGCGAGAGGGACACAAATTTAACGTGGAAAACCCTCTCCAACAAAGAGAGGGAAAAAACCACGGACGCCAGCCAGCGAAACTTCACTATATCGAAGAGTGTTTACACAACGCCGGGGATTTCACAGATACAACTTATTCCAACCGGCGGCTTACAAGAAGTATATATAGCGGCGGTAACCTAGGTCATCAACGATCCGTACCACGGGGGACGGCCCAAGCCTCCGGCGACGGGCCTCGCTCCGCCCGTCAGAAGTTGGCATTTACTTTGTAGAATTTGGATCAACATATAACACTAAACAATTACGAGTACCTGCAGAACAACTGCCCACAACTGTATGAGGCAAAGGACAAACGCAGGTTGATAACCACTGATAAAAACCCCACTACAGCAGGCTATTACAAGCTACTATGTGATCATGGCACAAGATGGCTGCCACACCAATGGATTTGGCTAACAGCAGTGCCACACAGACACACAAAAATTCTATGGCTGGCGTTTCGCGGCAGACTGAACACAAAAGACAATATGACCAAGAAAAAATGGTTGGAGTCCATTGAGCATCTCACACTACATTGCAGACACTCCCACTGGATTTGGGATAAGTGGATGCTCACACATGTCGCTAATACCTCCAACTTCGATCAGTGAATTTGTGAGTAATGTTCAGGCAAACCTCCAGGGGAAGTCAGCCGAAGCTTGGCCAGTTTGTTTCACAGCTGGAATGTTGAATCTTTTGGAAGAAGAGAAATGACAGAATTTTTAACAATAAGCGAGTGGGGAGAAGAATACTTCTCCGTCAGGTTGCAGAGGACATCGGACTCTGGTGCGTCAGATCACAGGAACTGCAGGCTATGCTGGAACAATGGGCCTCAAAGACTAGTATAGAGAGTTTTTTCGTTTGCTTCCCAGACTGACTTCTGGTTGTACAGTTTCTATGTTCTCTTCGTTTTCTCTTTTTTCTTTCTTTCAGCCACTTGGCTGCTCCTGTAAACATAATGTATAGATGTCCTCTACCTTGTATGAATCAAAAATAATAATTGCTGAAAAAATATTTCAACTTGGTAGAACTAAATCAACAGACATAACAAAATATAATTCACCCATTTTCGGAGCACAAGGATAACTTATGCGGTGAAAAATACCAGTAGCATTGTAAGGTCTTACGGTCGGTTGGGGAAAAAGAGGACGTATCCATTGCATTCGCAAGTATAAACTTCATATATCCTACTCCCTCTGGTTCATATTATTATTCTCAAATTTATATAAATTCGGATGTATCTAGACTAAATACTTAACTAGATACATCCGAATCTAGATAAAGTTGAGAACAATAATATGGACCGAAGAAAGTATTGTTTCTTTCACCGAATATCTCCCAGTTCCACTGTTCCAGACATAATTTTGATGAACAACACGAGAGACAACACTTCAGCTAACCAACCGACGAACATAGGTACCATGCAGTAACTGTCCAAGTCTGGAGAGTCTGGACCATTCAGTTAGAACTATTTGAAGGCCATAAACAACACAGCTGTGGTAGTGTATCTAGATTTGGTTCAGTTTGTTTTAAAAGGGAGTGTGGTTGCTGCTGAAAGTGTTAGGACAAGTAAATAACGAAGAACGAAAATAAAATCGCAATAAGGGGGACACAGATTTAACGTGAAAAACCCTCTCCAACAAAGAGAGGGGAAAAACCACGGGCGCCAGCCAGCGAAACTTCACTATAACAGGAGTTTTTACACAACGCCGGGGATTTCACAGATGCAACTTATCCCAGCCGGCGGCTTACAAGAGGTATATATAACAACCTAGGTCATCAACGATCCATACCGCGGGGGGCTGTCGCCCCCCGCACCCCCCATAGGCGTCCCTGTTGGGCCCAAGCCTCTAGCAACGGGCCTCGCTCCGCTCCGTCAGAAGTTGGCCTTTACTTTGTAGAATTTGGATCAACATATAACAGAAAGTTATGATGTGTTTTTCATTTGCATTGTAAAACAGACAAAGTAATGATTCTGGCTGTGTTTATCTGTTTCATGTCAATGAAATCGGGAGCTCTGCTCCTTAATTCGAAAAAAAAAACACAGCTCCAGAATACCTGCTAACCAACAACAGTTGAAGGCCATACATCTTACCGATCCATCACTTATGTGCAGCTCCGATTTCCTTGCGAAACCACATGTTTATCATGCATATGTACAATATCAGTAACAAATACCGCATAGTAAAGCTTATATTCCCTAACTGATATGTAGTCAGGCATAATAGTGTCTGAGATATTTTCTCCAATATTTTCAGATCACTCATAATTTTGATTAGGACTACTGTAGTATACTTCCTATATCTACACTTGCTGTGACAAAACTGGATAGCTCGGGCCACTGTTGTATTCAGTCAACTCTGCTTTAGTGTTATAATGATCATTTCCCAGTAAAACAGCATTGCAACACCAATATGAGAAGACCAAGAGCACAAGAAACTAGTAGATAATTATCAAACTGAACAAAAAGGACTACATGGATTGAACTACCGAAATACAACATAAGACCTGTTTATGTTCCTACTCTGGAACCTGTCTAATCAAAGATAATGCCATACTCCTTAATGGTGTCGATGACAATCCCGAGCTTCCCTTCGATTCTCTCGTTCTTCTTGGGCTCGTACGCCATGGCGAAGACGTCGGCGTCCATGGACCTCTCAGCTATGAGACGGCCGATGGTCCTGCAGGCGTTGTCGTCGATGAGGGACGGCAGCGTGGTCCTGAGGTCCTTGGCGTTGGTGGTGGCGACGGCAATGACCTTGCTGGTGCCCCTGTGCATGACCTTGGCGTGGACGAAGCGCTTGGAGAAGAAGACGTTGAGCAGGAACGGCCGCATGTACATGTCCGTGCGCTGCTTCCACGACTTGCGGTTCGGGCTCTTGTCCAGCTCGCCGCGCGACCGCCGCGTCCACGCGGCGCGCACCACGAAGGACCGCCGATTGGCCGCGGGTGGCGGCGAGAGAGCGAGGCGAGGTGACAGGGGGACGCGGTGCTGGCTGATGGAGGCGGACCAGGAGAGGGACGACGGCCGGGTGAAGGAGGGAGGGGAGTGGCGCGTTGGGAGGGTGGCCGTGGTGGGGTAAACGGCGGCCATGGTAGCGTTGGGAGGTAGCTTAGCAAACCGGAGGGATTGGGGATTTTGCCGGAGGCCGCCTTATCCAATAGACTCAGAATGGTCCTGAGGTCCTTGGCGTTGGTGGTCGATGAGGCCGTACTTAGAGGCGCGTTTGGTATCCCGTACGGATTCTCGGCCCGGCCTAGAAGCGCCAACGGGAGCAGGACCAGCTGAGAGCACTGACTTGGGCCGACATCCGCAGCTCGTTTGGTAGCTTGTGTCGCGTGAGTTGAGTCGAATTTGCAGTTTGTTTCGTTGTCTGATTTTTCCAGCAGCTGGAAACAATGACTGTTTGGTTGTCTCATATTTTCTCTTATTGCTACACACAAACAAAATACACTCACCACTTTTAAATATGGTGACCTTACCTCATATAAACACAACACATGATGAACATATCACATGATGAACACATATGAATAGAAAGTTTAGATATACATGCTTATCACATAATCATATTCATAGCTACGGGGTTAGTTCTTAAAACGGGTGCATCTCATGCCACCTGATAGATACTCGATATTAGGGGTATATACTCCTGACCCAAAAAGACTAGTTCATATTACATCCAGTGCAATCTGACGATCGCTACTACTATCTACATCAACCTCATCCCCACCTGGAAGCGCTGGAAGATCATATCAGCATTCCGCAGGTGATCAACTCATGCGTGTTGCTGAAAGCTCTAAAGAGAGTGGCCTTGAAGCCCATATGCTTGTTGCTAAAATTGAACGCGAGGACGTCGCCAACCCGCAGGTTGAGCTTTTTGGCAAAGTCCTTCTAGCCTTTCACGAAGTAGAACTTGTCCTCAAACATCTGCAGTTGGACATTGTACTTGCAGAAGGTGGAAGTGTTCAGTGGCACGGTGAAGACTTGCTGCTTTATTTACAGCTGCTTCACCACCACTGGCTTCATGGAGTTAGGGAGCTGAAGTGTAGAAAAGTCAGTGGACTTGATTTGGACAAAGAAGCGATGAGGAAGGTCGTTTATGTTCTGGTGCCCAACCCGAGGAGGGTGGCCCTATGTTTCCTTTTCCTTGGCCTTGACAGCTGCCAACAAGCGAGCGAGGTCGGGCTGAGCGGTTGACAACTGGTTAGAACAAACCCAAGACTTGTCTTGCGGCAGGGATGTCTCAGAGGAAGTCCTCGAACCCCGGCGTAGGAACAACTGTGTTTGTACAGGGTGTCCCAGTCCTTCTTTGTACCTTGCCATTGACAACTGGTTAGAACAGACACTAGTACAAACTCGTTACTTAGAGACTATGCACTCAGACGGTTTTTCTCAAGAATGGAAAAACCCGTCTCTGTTCGTCTACCTCAGCCGGTTGTTTCAATATGACCGCCTCTACTTGTCTTCGAAGCGGGTGTTTACCGTAGCCGACCCCAAAAATAGGCCCATGGGAGGCGAATAATAAAAACAAACGCCTCAGTGTATGACCTTAGACGGTGGGAAAACTCAATCGTCTCTAATACTCGGAGCGTTAAGCCGGATATTATTACAAGCCACCTCTATTTGGTTGCCTAACACGTGCAATTACAACACAACCGGTTGCCTTGCCATGTGCAGCCCCGTGAGTGCACCTCAGATGGATGATAATACAAACCGCCTCTAAGAGTAATAACTGGGAAGCGGTTAGGGTTTTGCACCGCCTCCTAGATCTACACTCGGAGAAAACTGAATCTGCGCACTCAGCGGTCAGTTCTAGAGGCAGATTACGGAGGAACTCCCGCGTGCAGGTTCTCCTTCCTCTCTACTCTTATTTATATTTGATTTCTTTCTCTAGATTTAGTCTAATCATTCCCAGGCGCTTGTTTCATACATAGAGCTCTAGTTGCGCAGATTGTTCAGACGCTTCTCCGGATATGTACAAATGAGATTTTTCTTATTCTGTTTTCCCCCACTCTGTCTACTGTACAAATGGGGTTTTCATTCTGAATCTTTTCTTCGATCATTTCTTTTTTCAGTGCGCGGAAACCAACAAGCTGTGGTGATGGAAATCTGTCGTGTATGCAGCCAGCCAACGCATAACTGTGGCCGTTCAAATAGGACTTCAGAGTCCTTCACCGTCGTCCTAAACCAGCCTAACTTTCGGGAAGGAGTGGTCAGTAATTTTAGCCTCAAACTATCTACAAACTCCTTCACTATCATTTAATTAGCATGCCTACGTGTGAACTAAAATTATTATTCGGATGCTTGGTAACTAGGAATTTAAGTTTTTTGTTTCTTTGACGAATTATAAACATCAATGGGCATATCTTGAAAAGTTTCCTTCAGATTTTAGGAGTGATAAGCCATATATGCATCTCTGTTTCCTTCGGAATTTGTTAGAAAAACATCAATCAATTGTTTTCTATTTCTGCCATATATGTATCTTTGTTTAGATCTGATAAGCCACACATGAGTACATGCATTTATATTTTTTATATAGGTTGTAGTGATCCAACATCATAAAATTTATTTGGTTAGTATTAAATTTTCCTACTAGAAAATAATTGCACCATATTTATGTTACAAAGACAATTTAAATAGTTAAGGAGTAGTGGAAATATTTTTGTTTCAACAATTAGAAACATCATGGAAATATTTTTGTTTGAGCAATTAGAAACATCTGATAAGCCACACATGAGTACATGCATTTTAGTAGTAAATTCTTTCGAATGTTATATGTATGATTAACATCACAGATTTATTTGGTTTTTTTCTCAGACTGTTCCTTGTCACTTCAAAGAAAAACTCAACCAGTATACCGATAAGTGATTACCAGCTTTGGCTGGAGGGCGTAGGTTTGAGCTTTTCCTGCAGAGAAAGGAAGATGCTACATCCATAAGCGGGTCATTCTGGTTATCTTTCTTGAGGACACACGATGTTGTTATCCATGATGTGGTGACCTTTAGCTTAATCACAAAAGATGATGATGAAGAAGAGGAAGGAGATGATCAGTCTGTGTTTAGTATGGAAGTACATGCCCCTAATGGTGACATCAAGGGATACCAGACTATTTATGGTATGTGTATTTTTTTTCCATAATGTATGTATATTAATTCCATTTATGGATCTCTATATTATTTCTCCTTTTAATGGTAATTGAATTTTACAAGATTTAGGGTGCCATTTGTGGATCCCTATATTAGAGGTGTTTTCTACAGGAGTGTTTTCACACATATGAATCTAATTACTGTGAAAGATATATATGCCATTACTTTTGAGAAGCTAAAGGATGTAAGCAGAATATGTCGGCTGCATGATGATGATGATTGTTTCCATCTCTCTAACATGCAATACTATGTTACAAGTCTTAGTGCACTTAATTTAGCTAACAACACCTTTGTGAGTTATTCTACCTACAAGGACATGGTTTCAATTTTACTTGTGTTTATAATTACTAATGTGTTTTAATTATTTCATCATTTTAGGTCATGCCATCAAGCTTTGCACTTGGTTACAACATATCAAAGAGTGGCACAACTTTGTTTCATGGTTATGGCATGGACAACACAGTTACTGGCCAGTATACTATCTTGCGTGGAAGGTTGAATCAGATAGTGTTCTCCAATGGTTGGAACCTCTTCTGCAACATGAACCAACTTAAAGGTGGTTCACTAGTTTCTATGAGGGTGGAAATGAGGGAACACTATATTGACTTGTTCATGACGAAAATTTGTTGAACCCTCCAAGGAAGACATGCATTATCGTTATTTTGTTTATCTAGATCTAACGTAGGAACTATGTTTGAACAACTATGTTTGTAATATATTCACCTCCTGTGCCTTTGGTCCTGAATATAATTCACAAGTTTTAGGATTATCAAAATCTGGAGTGTCTGAATATATCCGGAGTTCTGACTACACGAATTCATGAAAACAAGTTTAAATTGGTGAAAAAGGTTTAAATTGATGATAAATTCATATTTGAGTAACAAAAGGATCTCACATCATGATTAAATATTGGAATTAGTCGATTTCTAAACACTTGCACATTATTGCTATGCAACAAGCGCATGAACACTAGGAGTTGTCATACCTTTCAGGATAAGATCCAAGGTTTGTACTATACCATATATTTTGTCTTTAATGCATGAACCTAACTTAGTCTTAGGACTTAACTTAACACTAGTACGCATGTATAACCACCTTCATTTGCCTTTTCGTTCTCAATAATTGTCAAATGTTAGGATCACCAAAATCTGGAGGGTCCAAATCTATGCGGAGTATCCGAATATATTCTTAAGGTAGAGACGGTTATTTTTATGGGCCGCCTCCTACAGAGTCCCCCCTTCCATTTAATATCGAGAAATACCCCAAGGCTAGCTTCCTCTCTTCTAGATCCAACTCCCCCTTCAGATCGGCTGCCATGCATCGACGCTGACTGGCTCGATGGTGCCCGCAATGATGACGCTGACCCCTCCCCTCCCTCGTGACAAGATATATGGCAATGTGCCATCTTTGCAAGAATCACTGCAAGGAAAGAATCTTGTCAACTGGCTCATTGTTCAGTGTTCATCTTGTACCTAGTTATTTCGAGAAATCAGTGGTATATTCTCCGACACTCGTACAATTTAAATTCATCTTGTACCTGTCATCATATTAAAATCATTAATTTAGTGTGTGCTTTTGGTGCACAAACTGTCCCATGCAATGCAAGGGCACATTTCAATGAACTCATAGGAGATATGGTGCAATTCCGAGCTTGTGGGCGGACATACATTGTTGAAGTGCAAAAAGGTCCATCTAGGACTCGATTGGGAGGTAGAGGGTGGTGCCGGTTCATTGTTGATAACCATCACACCGGAGATGGTTAGTTGGTGTGCTTTTCCTTGCAAGGAGACATATCGAGGATAATTGTCATCTATCTAAACAATGTCGGCAAAGACGAAGAAGATGAGGAAGAAGAGGAAGAAGCTAAGGAACCGCCTATAGAGCAGTTATCTCCAATTATCTCCTAGAGATGCAAACTTACCGACGGTGAGAATGATCCCTCCAAGTAATTCTATCATTGGGCTGCCATTTGTCACCCGCTTGACGAAGATGAATGTCGAGAGGCGCCTTATGTAAGTATATCATGTCAACGAAGCTATACATATGGATCTACTATATATATTACTTGTGATAATGGTCACATGTAACATTGAGTCATCTTACCTTCGCATCATAGAAATTACCTAAGGACATGGTTTATCATCTTCATATCCCTGAAGATGGCTTGGTTGGACTACGTGTTGGAGCACGAGGTGGCATCAGCACCATCGACTACAAGACAGATTTTGACGGCCACATCTCCTTCAACACTGACGGGTGGAATAACTTCCTCCAAACCGAGCATCTCCAGATTGGGAAAGTCATACTCATCACTGCGAGGTTGACCACCACGCACAGGGACCTGCATATGATATTTGCCATCGATATCATCAATGATTTGGCCGTGTGACCTTAATAATATTGTTTGCTATATTATTATCTAAACCAACTTTGGCTAGTTTCATCACTATGTTTTGGACAGAATTCATCTTAATTAGTCGTTTAACACTGTATGATAAGTGCTCTAGGCCACCGATCTCATTTTCTAAATCTTTCGATCTATATATAATGGGCCTCTTCTCTCCCTTAATTAGTTCCTTTGTGTAAATATAACATATAAATCAAACAAACAAAGTTTTCCTTTAAAAATTCGAGACGATTGTAACTTCTAGACGCTTGAGGGAAGTATTGGGCGACAAAATATGAAATTCGGATGTTCTTAGAGACGTTTTCCATTCGCAGTCGTCTGAGGGTAGTACTTGGCAGCAAAGATCTGAAAATATTTGGACAAATATTTCAGATATGTGCCACATTTTTCATTCTCCGCCCGCTGAGGTTAGTACTGCTTGACCCCCACTATCCACCGCCGCCTCTGTCGACGCCCTTCACCACCGCCGCCTATGGTCCCCTGCCTCTCCTTTCCTGCTGCCTCCTGTCCCCTGCGGTGCAGACGCTCTCCCTCGCCTCCGAGGACCCCTTCGTCATCCAGGTAGGTATACGTGAAAACCAAACCCCCAAAACCCTAATGTAGAGCTTCCATTTAGGAATTTTGGCATGAAATTGCCATTTTGCTTGTCGAATTTAGGGTTCAGGGTTTTCTAGCTATAGAGACACGACGGCGTCATCGGGAGAGCCTTCCTAGCCTACCTCTATATGTCCCACCTCTTTTCCCCTTGTGTACATCTCAAAATCTATAACTCTTTATTGATTCCTCAATATTTGATTGTATTAAAATGCTCAATATCTGTATCTATTTAATAGATGAGAACCTGCAGTGATCTTGCAATAGTGCTTTGTAGCGATGATAGTGTTCCCATTAGCTCTGGCAGTTTTGAATTCCAGTCATCGGAAGAGCCCACTGAGAGGCTTCAACTTAGAGGTATCAAAAAACATCAAAATTCCAGTCATCTGTTTTAATTTTGTATGTTTTTAGATTGTAGACACAGGAATATTATTCCACCGCATTGAAATTTGTATGTGTTATTGTATCAGGGCCTCAACACAAGGGGAACACTGGTTTTTATAAGCAGATTCTTTTTGGAAACGACATGTATCTGAAAAAAGTTCATGTAGACTTCCTTTTAGACTGGTGTGAACCCAAATTTCCACCAAAAATCAAGTACTACGTCTACAGGTTATCCTATTCATCTGTCGTGGAAAAGAAGTGCATGCGGGTAAGATGATATATTCTTGAACACGTGATCAACAAGCTACCCTTTGATATTTAAATACTTCCAGTAATCAAAGCATGCTAATTCTTCAACTCTTTGTACTTGCACAGACATTTGGAGCTAAGTTCACAAGAAATATCTAAAGAATCGCCTTAATGAACCAATTGATGTGCATGTTTGGGAAACGAAGAGCAAGGAGCCAAAGATGGTTACGATGAAGATAGGAGTTGGTCGATCAAATGCAATCTTGACGATGGGAGAAGGTTGAGATAAGCTTCAACTTAAAGTAGGATAACATTGTCCTTTTTTGCTTTGATGAAATAGATAATGGAGAGGTATATATTCTGGTTCAGAAACTTTCACCGGGCGGCCCATAACTACTCGAGTACTAATTATGCTTCTTCTATGTATGGACTACACATTGTATGCACTGCCATAAAGTAATGGCTAAATATGTATGGATTTCCCCAACTATTGGGCTAATGTTAATTGTTAATATAATGGTCTTCTTTTAACTGGATGCTATAATTAAGTTCGAGTTTGAAAGGATCATATGGGCACCTAGAGGGGGGTGAATAGGTGCTACTTCAAATTTTACTCTTTTTCAAATAAAGGTTTGACACAAAGGTAAATTCTCTAGATATACAACTATGGTGAATTTACCTATATGTCACACTAGCACAACTAACTAAGCAAGAGCAAGATAAAGTAAGGTGTGGTAAAGGATAGAAGTAACCAAAGTGAAGCACATGGGGACAAAAGGATTATTTCCCGCAGTTCCTTCCTTTTGAGGGGAAGTACATCTACGTTTGGAGAGGGGGGTGGTATCAAACCACCAATGCCACGAGAGGCATCCCTTGTTCTCCGGTGAACCTCACCCCAAGGGGATCGATTCACGCTTCCACTATATAGGCAACCTTCGAGGTGCAAGCCGACACCTTTACAACAAGTTCGAGGCACACATCCACAACTGAATTGGAGGCTCTCGAATACAAGCAAGCTGTCACAACAATCAAAGACAAGCTTATAAGAATCAAATCAAGAACTAGGGTTTCCAATGAAACACTAGAACAAGGGGCCCTCAAGTGAATGAGGGGGAAATGGAAATCTCTCTTGGTGAAGCTGTAGACCAAGGACTCCTCCTTCGATTCTCACAAGATCAAGGACTTTGGATGGTTGTAGATGGAGTTATTGTTGATTTAGTGGCTCTAGGGTTAGGGTTCTTCTCTTCAGGAATGAGCAGCAACTCAAGGTAGAAGAAGGGGCCTTTATATAGGCCGCCCTGAAATTTAGCCGTTAGAACCACTTAACACAGACAATCTGGCTGAATTTACACGGACTGTCCGGACGACCGGAAACTCCGGGCACTATGCAGCAGACACTTCAGCCTGGCAAAGAATCCAGCCAGAGTCCAGGCAGTGTCCGGGTAGAGTCTGTTATGGGTTACTAAATGTCCTCACCCTCTGAGGAATCCTTCGGGCCGGACACTCCGGCTAACACCAATCGGACATTCCGGCTTGGCCGGATACTCCGGCTGAAATCAAGCGGACAGTCCGACGCAGACTTGATTCAACACATATAAATCCTGGGACCCTCTTTTCCTTAAGACATGATAATGATAATATTCTGCAGGTAATATAGATATATCCTGAAACATTTCAGCAGCAGATTAAAAACATCCTAGTGTTGTCAACAAACATCAAAAAAAATGAAGGGCACAAATGCCCTTTCAATCTCCCCCTTTTTGGTGTTTGATGACAACCCAAGGATTTGCATATGATAATCAAATAAGCATAGCAAAAAATGATTTACAAATTATAGGAAGGATCCCCCTAGATGTGTGACCCTTTTAAATGTGCATTTGAATATAAGATCACACAACCTAGAGTTTATACCCTCACTAGAATTTATAACCACAATGGTACGATAGACAACGGAGTTCAACATATGACAAAGTACATAACCAAATGGACATAAATACACAAGCTTCAAAGAGGCAAATCGAGATAACGTGAAGCTTGTGTACCCCATGCAAATCCCCGGTAGCAACCTAATATGGCCACTTCTCCCCCTTTGGCATCGAGACGCCAAAAAGGGAAAATAGCACTACGAAAGCGTCCCAAACCAACTCTAGCCACTATAGTCGTCATCCTCCTCATCCTCATCCTCATCACCATCCTCGTCCTCATCATCATCCTGAGCAGTCGACTGGCCATGAGGGCGAGAAGAGGAAGACACATCCTCAAACATGGACCAATCCACACGCCCTGGCTCCAGTGACCATAAGAGAGCGTACCATCAGAGAGCTACTGAGATGAGTCAACATCCATAGGCTGGTTGATCTTCTTGAGTTCCTTCATGACATTCCTGTTGGCCTTGTAGGCATCATACTAACCATGGCGGATGTCAATGTTCTGACACAGGAGAAGTCTCTCCCACTAGGAAGCCTTCTTCACCTTCTTGTGCACTTCCTCTCTAGAGGTGTTGAAGCGATATGCATTGCTAACATGCTTCATGCAAGGACCACGGGTCACAACCTTCTACACCTCCTCAGACCCATCACTGCCATCGTTGTCAAATTCATCCACATCCTCATCCTGAAAGACACCGCGAGATGGGGGATAACCGCGGGGTACCTGAGAGGAAGCAACCCCTTCCTCTGAAGCTTGGCAGGCTTGTGTGACACAAGGTTGTTGTAAAGTAGAGGAGTAGCTAGAGTGTGGGCAGCAATAAGCTTCATCACATATGGGGCATAGAGAGGGCACTTCTTGTCCATAATGCACTTATACAAATCTTGATATATAAAGTCCATGACATCAATGGCACCACCATAATGGTTAGGATCGTGAATAAACACAGAGTGAGCATGAGACATGAGGTTGATTTCAGCACCTCGCATTGCATCCTTGTTACCTGCCTTTGGAGTGAGAGTGTGGCGAAACATGCGAAGCATAATGTTGTAGAGCAACTTCATGTTGGTGGTTTGACCACATATACCACCCTGAGAATAGATATGAGCTAACCTTGCCTTGTCATAGGATTATCCATGAATATGCATTCTTTCACCACTAGGATCATTGGGGTTGAAGGGTAAACCAAGAATGCCAGCAAATTTCACCAAATTGGAACGGCATCTGGTAGTGCCAGAAATCCACTCTAAGGGAACATCCACAATGTCACCAAAAACAATAGTGGCATAAAATTGTTGAACCAACTCAATGTTGTAGTATTCTCTTACTTGAAAGATGGTGTGCAGTCCCATCTTCTCGGTAACCCACAGAGCATCCTGAAAGTAGCTGTGAGAACGTAGCTTCTCAATCTCCAACCATTGCATGGGGCACACAGGAGATCTGAACCCACCATACACCTCAGAATAGAGGAGGAATTGTTCATTCCTCCAGAACTGATCATCAGGAGAGGTACGAGGTAGAGAATAGAACTGATGGAGCCTCATCTCCACATACTCTTCAGTGCCCAAATCAGCCAAGGTAGTCAAAGCTTCAAATTTCATGCACTTGGCATCATCCCTTTTTAGCTTTCTTATCTTCTCTTGTTTCGCTGCAACACGATCACGTGCAGATTGCCTGACCACAGATGGATCCACATGAACATCTCTTTCTTCATTGTAAGAACTGCGATGATGACTAGACCGAGACCGGCGAGGACAAGAACCACTTGTGAAATCAGTGGAGGAAGATATCATTGGGGGTAAGCACATTTGTCTAGGAGATACTAACAAGATAGAAGCAATCGAAGGAATACTGGACTGCACAGGTCGAATCTTCCCGGACTATCCGTGGAAATCACCCTGGAGACTCTGCCTGACCTGGACATCCCGGTGCAAACGCATCGGACATTCTGGCCGCACCAGAACATCCGGCCCATATGTGCCGGACACTCCAGCTAGAGTCATGGCGATTTTCGGGATAGTGTAGGAAGGCTCAATCGGAGAAGATCGACATTTCTAGAACTACTGCTAGGGGGAACATTGCACGTAGGAATGGTGTAGACATGGATTCCAGCAAAATGTGGTCCTCAAAAAACTCATATAGGGCTAGCCTAGAGAATGAGAAGGAGAGGGGCACTTTACCAGCATCTACGGTGGTCTTCACTGGAGGGGAATCTATCCCAGCGGTGAAGGGAAGGAGATGGCCGACGACAACGGCAAGATCCGGGATGGGGAAGCCCCCCTGGTGGTGCTATAGGTTGGAGGAGGCAGTTGTGGAGGAAGAGGGAGTCGGGAGGAGATAGAGGACTGAACCGTCCAATTCTCCCTGGTCCTCCCTTTCAAGTTTGAGACTACTTGGGCCGGAGTGTCCGGGCGAAATACGCCAGAGAGTTTGGCCTGACCGGATTGTCCGGTGTGAATCAAGCGGAGAGTCCAGTCCAGCCGGACACTCTGGTTGGTTCAGAGCGGACAGTCCGGTCCCTTCGACTAGAGACACCAGGAAAAAAATTATGGACAAATGTGTGGTAAGAGGAGCATGTTTTAAGGTAAGAATAGGCCTGGGATTTTGAGAAGTACATTAGGGAGAGCATAAAGTCAGAGAATCCAAATAAATTTCCAATAAAACTCCTGATAAGATCAAACCAAGAACCAACTCTTCGTAATGAAGAGGGCGGTGGCCGAGGCCACCATGTAAGAGTGTCAGGCATGAAACTGCGAAGAATTATCCTTGGGTTCATAACCTCTACTCATCAATGAAACTCACATATCACAAATGATATTAAGAGAATTGATTTTCTTAATTTTGGCATTATGAGGGGAGGGATAGCCCAATAGATTAGGACCGCACCCCCTCTATGTCCATGCCTACACCTAAACCACATAATGATCAAGTAATAGGTGTGTATGCAAGATGATCAAGTCAAACTTCTTGAATCTATGATATTTAGCTCATTCCTCAAATAACAAAATCTTGCTTCATCAAGTGGCTTTGTGAAAATATTTGCAAGTTGGTCTTTGGTTGACACATAAGAAAGCTCAATATCTCCTAGGGCAACATGATCTATAATGAAATGATGACGGATCTCAATATGCTTTGTTCTTGTATGATCCACCAGATTGTAGGCAATTTTGATAGCACTTTCATTGTCACATAATAGAGGCACTTTGTCACAACAGAAATCATATTCCTTTAAAGTTTGCCTCATCCATAGCAATTGAGTGCAAGCACTAGCTGCAGCCACATATTCAGCCTCGGCGATGGAAAGAGATATACAGTTTTGCTTTTTAGAAGACCAACACACCAAGGACCTACCAAGGAATTGGCAAGCCCTGGAGGTTGATTTTCTATCATCTTTATCACCAGCCCAATCCGAATTGGTGTATCCACAAAGAGAGAATGTAGAGCCCCTAGGATACCATATACCATAGTTTGGGGTATGAACCAAATATCGAAAGATTCTTTTGACTGCCATCAAGTGGCTTTCTTTAGGAGCTGCTTGATATCTTGCACACACTCCTACACTTAACACAATATCGGGTCTAGATGCACATAGGTAAAGCAAAGAACAAATCATGGATTGGTATACGTTTTGATCAACATCTTTACAATTTGGGTTAATTTAAAGATGAGTCTTGGTTGCCATGGGAGTTGGAGCTCCATTTAGTTCCTTCATATTGAACCTCTTGAGCATGTCTTGGGTATATTTGGTTTGATTTAAAAAGGTTACTCCTCTTATTTGCTTGATCTCAAAGCCAATAAATACCCTTAACTCCCCCATCATAGACATCCTGAACCTGTCAGTCATTAGCTTTGAGAATTCATCATTAAAAGCTTTGTTAGAAGAGCCAAATATAATATCATCAAAATATATTTGGAAAACGAAAAGCTCCCCATTAACCTTCTTAGTAAAAAGAGTGGGATCAATTTTCCCAACCTCAAAACCACGGTCTAACAACTCTCTAAGGTGCTCATACCAAGTACGTGGAGCTTGTTTAAGCCCATAGAGCTCCTTATCAAGTTTGTAGACATGGTTTGGGAAGTTGGAATCCTCAAAACCAGGGGTTTCTTAACATAAACCAACTCATGCAATGGACCATTTAGAAAAGCACTTTCCACATCCATTTGTTGTAATTTAAAGTTATGATGTGCAGCATATGCAAGAAGGATACAGATGGACTCAAGGTGAGACACGAGAGCATAAGTCTCTCCATAATCAATCCCTTCAATTTGTGAGAACCCTTGTGCAACCAATCTTGCCTTGTTCCTCACAACAATGCCATGTTAATATTGCTTGTTCTTGAATATCCATTTAGTGCCAATAACATTGCGGCACTCTTTGGGATTTTCTACTAGCTTCCATACTTTGTTTCTCTCGAAGTTGTTGAGCTCTTTGTGCATTGCTTCTAGCCAATTCGAATCTTCAAGAGCTTCCCATACTTTCTTTGGCTCCACCATGGATATATGAGCTTGATGCTCACCAAAGTGCTTCAGTTGAGCTCGAGTGGACATTCCACTCCTTAGATCACCAAGAACATTATCTAGAGTGTGTTCTCTTCTTTCTAATATTCTGTCCACTCTAGCTTTGCGATGAGTTTCGATCTCCTTGGTGTTCCTTGCAGGAGCCTCTTCATCAGTTTGGTCCTCGTCTTGACCATCAAATTGACCTTGATCAACAATGGGTTCAGCTTCATCAACATGAGGTAGCGGTTGATCTTGCTCTTGATCAGGCAAGTTACTAGAGAGTCTTTGAGATGATCTTATAGGTGCCTGAATAAATCTACCTTGAGCAATTGTCTGCGCTGAGCTAGATAGTCCCGTCAGTGGAGAGAGTGGACAATTCAGCCTAGCGCATTCAACATGTTCATCATCGAGAGGGTTCTTAGCTTGTCTTTAGCTTGGGTCATCATTGCCCTCAATAGTGGGAGCTTGTTGAAGTTGTGAAGATGAGAGCTCCACATGAGTAGAGCATAGTTCTTCTCGATTCGCCACAAGGGGTTCCTCAACGGGGCGGATGAATCCCGCACCCATTCTTCTTATGGCATCTTGAGGTATTTCATCATCTACATCACAAACATCAACATGCCCCGCTTGGGGGCCATCATATTCTTAGAAAACCACACTACAAGATTCTATGACAATTTCGGAGAGTTTATCATAGATTCTGTAAGTGTGGGAATCGAGTCCATAGCCAACAAAAATACCCTCTAAAGATTTGGAACCAAATACCTTTAATGAGATAGAAACACTTACAACCAAACACCTGGAAGTATGAAATGTTGGGCTTGTTACTGGTAAGTATTTCATATGGCGATCAATTCTTTGCAGAGGTAGAGGCGGTTTGATGCATGGCATGCGGTGGAGATTGCCTCTGCCCAAAAATTGTATGAAGATTTAAACTCAGCCAACATGGACCTTGCCATATCCATTAAAGTCATGTTCTTCCTCTTAGCTACACCATTTTGTTGAGGGGTATATGCAGCGGAATATTGATGTTTTATCCCCTCATCACTAAGAAAGCCATTTAGAGTGTAGTTCTTGAACTCGGTGTCATTGTCACTTCTTATTGTTAGCACGGGCAAATTGTATTGATGTTGAACCATATTGACGAAGTCAATGAAATATTGTTGGGTCTCACTCTTCAACTTGAAGGAATAGACCCATGCATATCTTGAGTAGTCATCAACAATCACCGAGCAATATTTCTTGCCACCAAGGCTAGCATGATATGGAGGACTAAAGAGATCCACATGAAGGATCTCCAAGATCCTTTTTGACTTTATAATATTATTTGGCTTGTGGGGAGCATCATGCATTTTTTCCTTCAACACAAGCCCTGCAAACACGATCTTTGGCAAACAAACATTGTCCTTTAGTCCCACAATGTGGCCACCCTTGTGAAGGCTTTGCAAAGTTCTCATATTGACATGGGCTAGTCGGCGATGCCATAACCAACCCACATCGTCCTTTCCGAATAAGCACATCGCATTTGTAGTGGTTTTCCCGGAAAAGTCCACCACATACAAATAATTTTCGACATACCCAACGAAAGCGACCTTCTGAGTCTTGCTCCACAAGAGGACCACAATATCATTATCAATAAAGATGGTGAAACCCATCTTGCCTAAGGCATGGACTGAAAGTAAATTATAGCCAAGGGTCTCAACAAGCATGACATCCACGAGAGTAACATCGTGTGCAACCACAACTTTGCCAAGACCCATTACCTGAGATTTTGATTTATCGGCATATGTGATGGTTATATGATCTTGATTTGCCCTTATCTCCGTCATTATTGTCTTGCTTCCGGTCATATAACTTGTACACCACTATCAAGCACCCACTTTGACCTGCCGAAAGCATAGTTCTACAAGAGATCAAGCTAGTTTTTAGGTACCCATTTTTCAATGATTCCTCTCTTGTTAGTGACAAGGGTCTTTGGAACCCAAATAGACCAAGCAATATAACCATCAAATGGACCAACATATTGTGCATACACATCACCAAAAGAATTACGCATTAAGACATAGTGAGGGTTAGCACTTCCCGCAAAGTCATCATGTGACATAGTTTTTCCACTTTGGGCATCACTACCCATAATGGTCTTATCTTTTTGTTGGGGGGATAACCTCGGGTAGGGTCACTCCAGGGTATAAGGGCCGAGTTAGCCGAGGTTCGGCAAGGTCAAAGCGGATGCTGGCCGATTCACCTCAAGGCAGGCCGGATCACGGAGTAACCCGGACCAGGGGGTCGCCTAACATTGTCTCGTCCGACTCAAGGAATAAGTCGGAGACACTTGTCTAGCTTATATGCAGGAACAGGTGTGGCCGGATCAACTGTGATCCGGATCCTCGTTTGGCTTCTGGGAGAAGGAAGGAATATCTATGGTCAAAAAGAAGGCCTGGTGCGTACTGGATGAGCGAATAAAGCAAGGGCAGGACCACCGGATCGTGGCCGACAAGGGTGACGACGCTCACGTCGGCTGACGCAGGCGCCATAGAGGCAACGTCGCTAAAGC
This sequence comes from Avena insularis, assembly GCA_023614405.1. NCBI lineage: Eukaryota > Viridiplantae > Streptophyta > Magnoliopsida > Poales > Poaceae > Avena > Avena insularis. The sequence goes on from CM042694.1 coordinate 535,436,183, forward strand.
AAGAGTGACGTGGGGGAAAAGCACCCCTGTCGGGTTACTAATTTGGGAGGAGGCATATTCTTAGGAATATGCCTCCACGTATGCCCTAGGCCAGGACCGAACCACCCCTATATAAGGGGGGGTTGGGGTTTTGGTAAGGGGGTTGGGTCTTTTTCAGATACATAGCAAGGAAAATACTTGTGGGTCTAGGGTTCTTGGGCTAGTTAATAGGCAAGAGTAAGAGAGTTTCTTCTTCCTCCTCTTGTCAATACAGCTCGAGGAGCACTTGTAATCTTGGAGTCTGAACATCAATACGAAGCTTCTGTGTAGAGAATCACTCTACTATCCCTCCCTGGATTCCCCTAGCGCATATTAATCCCCACCTTTAGCCTATCCATGGCATCTGCTGTGACACCACCACGACAGTTGGCGCCCACCGTAAAGCGGGCGCCAGCAGGGTGAAGATCCGGACAGAAATTTCATCGACCGTGAACGATCGCTCCGGCTCGTTCAGCGCTTCGGTGCGCTGGATTACATCAGCGACAACGTTGGCTGCTTCGGCACGCGCCCCCTTTCGCGCAACAGCGTCTTCGTCAAGCTCGGCGCGCACAAGGTCTATGTTGCCATGGACGTGTCTTGCGTTCATCCGCGTCGCGTCGTCGATGCGGGGGAACCACCCCTCACTGTGGCTCGCGGGGCGCGTATCGCTCGCTCCTCGGACCATGCAGAGGTGATGATGACTGCGCCAGGCGCGGGCACGAGCAAGGATCCGGCGACAGACCCGGAGGCAACACCCAAGGCACCTAGGAAAGCTAGGGGTCCTCTGCTAGAGAGGCCCGAGAACGTGCTGAGGGAAGCTATGGATAGCTTGGCTAACCCGGTGGCAGCGGTGGTAGATCCGGCTCAGGCACAGGCTGAGCTAGAGGAGACCCGGCAAAAGATACTGGAGGGCGCCAAGAAAATAGCAGCGGCTCAGCAGTCGTTGAACATGACGCTGTGTGAGTACGTGAAAGCGAACAAGGTTGATGCAGTGAGGGTAAAAGGGAGAAACCTCATAAGCGAGATGAACAGAGAAGGTGATGATGGACCAGAAGGGTCGGAAAGCTACCTGTCTGTGGGGTTGCCGAAGTATAGTACCCCGGCGAAGAACCTCAGAGCAGCAGACGCTGCAGCGTCCGAGCTAGAGGGTCTGACGGGTGAAGCCCGCCAAAGACAGCAAGACCGGGTTAACGAGCTGGTTCGGATCGCGAACAGGCAGAATGAGGAGCTGTTGAGAGGTAACCCGGAGAGAGTTGGAGCTTCTAGAATCGTCCATTCGGTGATGGGTAACCCGGAGAAATCCGCTGGAGCCGCATCATCGCCTCATGGTGGCCCTAGAAGAGAAAAGGTAGTAACCTCGGCCAGACGGAACAAGCAGATCGTTCCGTACGACCCAACGCGTGCGGGAAAGGAAAAAGAGATACGGAAAAACAACGATCGACGAAGTGTGAGCCGAGGTAACCACGGCCAAGGCAATGCCGGTCAAGGGAATGCTATAGCAACAATGCGGACAATGAAACTTCGGCGGGTCAACCGCAGCAGCGGAATGCACCAAGGCAAGAGCAAAGTGCCGGCCGTGGTATGCAACAGAGAGGAGCACAACGAGAGCGAGACCGATACAATGATGGAGACTCGGAGATGATGAATGCGGGATATGCAAGACCGGACTATCATGTGATAGAGTCGAGATTGGGAAGCAGAGATTTGATGCCGGATGATGCTAGGCTAAAACTGGATCGCCTGTATAGGTCGGAACAGATCGAATGTCAAGGTCCTCCGGGTCCAGCGTGCTTTGGACCCCGGATCATGAAGGAACCGCCAGTACCCAATTTCCAATTACCCAGGGGCACGAAGACGTATGACGGAAGTACGAAGCCGGAGGATTGGCTAATAAACTACGCAACAGCTGTGAAAATTGCAATTGGCAACTTGAGGTGGGATGTACGATATGTACCCCAAATGTTGGAAGGTCCAGCTAGGGTTTGGCTGAATAATTTGCCACCCGGAAGCATCAATTGCTGGATAGATTTTGAAGAAATGTTCATCAACAACTTCTCAAGTACGTATCAGAGACCGAATAGACCGCAGACCCAGGCAATGTGCAAGCAGAGATCTAACGAAACGGACCGTGAATTCTTGACCCGGTGGTGTACCGTAAGAAACTCGTGTGAGGGAGTCATAGAGTCACAGGCTATAGCATGGTTCGCACAAGGATGTAGATATGCAGCGAGTTGTGGATGAAATTGCAAAGGAAAATGCCAGTCACATTGGCAGAGATGATCCGGATCGCGGATTCTTATGCTTTGGGTGATCCAACTCAACCTAGGATCGCGTCGAACGAGTCAAATGAGGAGTACTATCCGAGGGACGGATCCGGGTCATCCCGGAGGAACGATTACAGGGGAAAAAGGAGAGACGATAGACCGGACCATCGATATGGCTCGCAACAAGTTGCGGCCGTGAATCAAGATCAGCCCGGGGCAGGGAGCAACCAACGCCAGAGAACGGGAGGGCAATGGACTCCTCGAAACGATGGCAAGAAAGCGTGGACTCGGGCGAAGAAGCAATGGCAAGAAAAGAAAGATCGTTCGAGGTATACCTACGAGTCAATGTTGGACCAGCCGTGCAAGTTTCACACGCCAAATCCGAGCAGCCCGGCGGGTCACACGACGAGACAATGTGAGTGGATGCGCAAGATAGAACAAGGTGGTTCGGGGAATGCTCAGGCACCTCGGAATGATCAACCTCGGCAGGAGTTACCCTGGCAGCAATTGCTCTCCGGAGCAAACACGCAGCAACTGATGTTGCCTCCCCCTCCGCCGAGGTATGACAACAGTGAGAGAAGGGATGCAGTGCATCAGATAGAAAACCAGCAACAACCGGATCAGAGGTACTCCGGAAACGAGGGAAGAAATGAGTACAGGGAACATCACCAGAGCTATTGTGTGTTCACAACAGAAGAGACAGATAGGAAGAGCTTGCATCACCGACATATGGAGGTTAACGCGGTTAAGCCTGCAGTGACGAGGTACATGTCTTGGTCGGACCAGGAAATTACCTGGAGCGTCAAAGATCATCCCAAGCTTATGCCAAGTCCGGGCTCATATGCACTAGTGTTAGATCCGACGTTCATTGGACCAAACATTAATGTGAGGTTCTCCAAGGTACTGATCAACAATGGCAGTAGCATTAACATCATGTATGCGGATACGATGCGCAAGTTGGGCATCTCGGAGAACATGCTCCAGGCTACAAGAACAACTTTTCACGGTATCGTGCCCGGCATATCCTGCGAACCCATAGGCAAAGTCCGGGTCGACGTGCTATTCAGTACGAGGGATAACTGCCGAACCGAAAATCTGGAGTTTGAGGTGGTAAACTTGGAGAGCGCATATCATGCATTACTCGGGAGACCGGCACTGAGCAAATTCATGGCAAGTTGCCACGTTAGTTATCTGAAGATGAAGTTGCCCGGGCCAAATGGTGCAATTACTATCGTTGGGGATTTCCGACGTTCTATTGAGTGCGCTTCAGCCGGGTCTAACCTAGCCGAGTCACTCATAATTGCCCAAGAGAAAAGAAGAATCCAAGAAGTGACGGCGTTAGCTCAGTCCGCGCAGCAGTATATGCCGGTGTTAAGTAACCCGTATGGAAGCGTTTCATTTCAAGCCGCGAAGGACACCAAGAAGATCCCGGTGGATAATGTGTTTCTGGAGCGTACCGTGACAATTGGGGCCGGGTTAACTGACAAATAGAAAAGCGAGCTCGTCAACTTCCTCCATGAGAATCGGGATATTTTTGCTTGGTCCACACAAGACTTGCAAGGTGTTCCGAGGGAGTTGGCCGAGCACTCTCTGAATGTAAGACCCAGAGCAAGGCCGGTGAAGCAGCCTCTCCGACGCCACGAGAGGATAGGAGAAAGGTCATTGGTGACGAGATAGCTCGGTTGCTAGCAGCAGGATTCATCATGGAAGTGCTATATCCGGATTGGCTCTCTAATCCGGTGCTGGTAGAAAAGAAAAAGGATGATCCGAACGTGGCGGTGGTTTGGCGTATGTGTATCGATTACGAACCTGAACAAGGCGTGTCAAAGATCCATTTCCACGCCGAGGATAGATCAGGTCATCGACTCCACCGCGGGATGTGAGCTGTCATTTATTGACGCTTATTCGGTTTCCACGGATACCTCTGAACCCGGATGATCAAATAAAAACTGCCTTTATTACCCCGTACGGGGCTTATTGCTATCGCACTATGCCGTTTGGTTTACGAAACGCAGGAGCAACGTACCAAAGATGTATGCAAAAATGTTTGCACGATCAAATAGGTCAAAATGTACAAGTCTACGTGGATGATGTGGTTATCAAGACCAAGGAAAGCGCAACGCTCCTTGACGACATAAGGCAAACATTCGCGAACTTGAGGAGATTCCGAATGAAGCTTAACCCGGAGAAATGTACCTTCGGTGTCCCGGCTGGGAAATTACTCGGATTTCTCGTCTCCAGCCGAGGTATCGAGGTTAATCCAACTAAGATCCGAGCCATCGAACGAATGGAGCTGCCGAAGTGTCTCAACGACGTCCAGAAGTTCACTGGATGCCTGGCGTCGTTGAGTCGGTTTGTATGTCGGTTAGGGGAAAAGGCACTGCCTCTCTACCAACTCATGAAAAAATCAGATAAATTCGTTTGGACGCCACAGGCCGATGAAGCTTTTGCCCACTTAAAAAAGATGTTGGCCACTGTACCAGTGTTAGCTTCTCCACGGTCGAAGGAGCCAATGTTGCTCTACATAGCCGCAACCAACCGAGTTGTAAGTGCAGTGATTGTAGTGGAACGAGATGAAGAGGGTAAGTCGGTGCAGAGACCAGTGTATTACTTGAGCGAGGTATTGTCTGCCTCAAAACAGAACTACCCGCATTTTCAAAAGGTGGCATACGGAGTTTATATGGCAGCAAAGAAGTTAAAGCACTACTTTGAGGAGCATCCCATCAAAGTGATATGCGAAGCCCCCATATCCGAGATAATGGGTAACAAAGATGCGAATGACAGAATTGCGAAATGGGCAATTGAGCTAGCACCATACGCGCCCCAGTACGATAGAAGAGAAGCGATCAAGTCCCAGGCTGTAGAGGACTTTTTCGTGGATTGGGCCGAGGTACAATACGAACCACCACCACCGGATCTGAACTACTGGAGGATGCAATTCGACGGATCGAAGACCAAAACCGGATTAGGTGCCGGGGTTGTGCTTACCTCGCCAAAGAAGGATCAGCTCAAGTACGTATTGCAGATCCATTTCACGGCATCAAACAATGTCGCTGAGTACGAGGCTCTTGTACATGGTCTAAAAGTGGCAAAGGAAATTGGCATACGTCGGATAATCTGCTTTGGCGACTCGGATCTAGTAATACAGCAAGTGTCCGGAGTATGGGACGCCCTGGATCCAAACATGGCACTATACAGATTCCATGTGTAGAAAATCTCGGGTTACTTTGAGGGATGCGAGTTTCATCATGTACCTCGCGGGGAAAACGAAGCTGCCGACATGCTGTTGAAGCTCGGCTCGACCCAATAGGCAATTCCACCGGGTGTTGCATTTGAGCACCTCAGAAAGCCATCTATCAGGCCGTCCCCAGGAACCGATTCAATCTATGTCCCGGAAAACGCGAAATCCGGAGCTGAGCCCATGGACATTGACATGGGAAGTAGTACGCCGAACCCGGGGACTACCTCGGCAAACCCGAGGATTACCTCGGCAAACCCGAGGACTACCTCACCAGACCCGGGGACTGTTCAGCGTGATCCGACTGAAGTTATGCCGGTGGATCAGATGGAAATTGATGAGGAGATGTTCCCTACGAGAGCAGTACCAGCTTGGGCACTGCCTATATATCAGTTCTTGAAAGATGGAACATTACCCACTGAGGAAGTGCTAGCCAGGCAAACTCAGAGGAGAGCCAAAGCTTACACCATCATCAATTCCGAGCTGTACAAACAGAGTGTAACCAATGTCCTCCAGCGGTGCGTTGATCCGGAAGAAGGACTTGACATCCTCCTAGATATACACCAAGGAGAATGCGGGCATCACGCCTCATCCCGGGCCTTAGTGGCAAAGGCATTCCGGCATGGATTTTACTGGCCAAGCGCCTTGGAGCAAGCAGAGGATCTGGTGAGAAAATGCAATGGTTGCCAAAGATACGCCACCAAGACGCATATGCCTATGTCGGAACTCAAAACCATACCAATTACATGGCCATTTGCTGTGTGGTGCTTGGATATGGTTGGCCTGTTCAAACCAACAAAAGGGAACATGACGCACATTCTGGTCATGGTGGACAAGTTTACAAAATGGATCGAAGTGAAGCCTATAAGAAAATGTGATGGAGCTACGGCTGTGACATTTCTCAAAGACGTCATCTTGAGATACGGTTATCCTCACAGTATCATCACTGATAACGGCACCAATTTTGCTGAAGGAGCATTTGCACGATTCTGCCGAGATAAGAAAATCCGACTCGACATAGCCTCGGTAGCCCACCCCGCATCGAACGGACAAGTGGAAAGATCCAACGGATTAGTGCTATCTGGGATAAAACCCCGGCTCATTGAGCCGCTGCAAAGATCAGCGGGGTGCTGGATAGAAGAACTACCAGCGGTATTGTGGAGTTTAAGAACCACTCTGAATCAATCAACAGGCTACACGCCGTTCTTTCTGGTATATGGGGCAGAAGCTGTATTACCAGCCGACATAGAGCATGATTCGCCTAGAGTCACCCAATACACAGAAGCCGAAGTGCAAGAAGCCCGGCAAAATGATGTTGATCTGCTGGAAGAAGCGAGAGAACTGGCACTGTCCAGATCCGCCATATATCAGCAAAACCTCCGACGCTATCATAGCCGGAAAGTGTGCCCCCGAGTCTTCCGGGAAGGCGATCTGGTGCTCCGGTTGGTACAGCGTACCACTGGCATGCATAAATTATCCCCCCCATGGGAAGGACCATTTATTGTGAGCAAAGCATTGCACAATGACTCTTACTATCTCATAGATGCAAAGCCACAGGAAAAGAACAAGGCGGACAGGTCCGGAGAGGAATCCAAGCGACCGTGGAATGTAGCACTACTTCGTCCCTTCTACACTTAGCTAAAGAGTGTATGTACCCGAGTCATCCTCATATGTCGGTATGTATGTCGGCAATGAGCCTATCAATGAAATAGCGGAGCCTCGAGCAGTAACTCGGGGACTGCCTTAATAAATGATTGTTGTTACTTTTTATGCGTTAGCTGGAATGACTCGTTTCGCTTAACCTGGATTAGTAATGTGTGAGCACCAAAAACCCAACCCTTCGACTCGCTGCTGTCCAACAAGAATTGGCTTCATGGCGAGCAAGGGAACAAGTTTGGAATTGCGTAGCACATGAAAAACTACTAAGGAAACGATCCTATTCCAGCTAACGTTTGTTTGCTAACCCCGTATTTACTTTCAAGCTATTATGTTGAATTATTTTGAGCCAAGCCTCAAAGTTTCTCAGTATTGTTAAAACGATTCTTGAAGCTCGGGTTCGTAAGTCGTAAAACCGAATCAAGGTAGACACGGATCGAGCCGGAGAATTGGACGAACAAGAAAATGAAACTCGGGGACTACGCCCAAGTTAATCCAGCATACAAGCATAGTAGCAAAATATTAGGTATTCAGCATACAATTGCACCCGGCATACCGGGGATCTGATAAATTTTCGAGTTTTTTCACCTAAGGAGCAGCGGGAGGAGGAAGTTCGGCGTCATCATCACTGTCTTCAATATCTGAAGCAGCATCTTCTCCATCATCACACGACCCATCCTCCATGTTCTCCATCTGCTCCTCCTCGCCGGAGTCCAGAAAGCTCGGCCCCTCAACCCAGTCATGGACTGGAGAATATTTGATGAGGCTGTAGGCGCAAGCCTGGCACCGAGCTACCCACTCCGGATCATCGGTCCATTTGGATCCGGTGCGCCGACGGGTGAGGAGGCTCAGATCGATTTTCTCGTACCATGAAAGGATATGATGGAGAAGGGTATTCGCCATGCACGCCCAGCGGATTCCCTCCAGAGGTCAAGTTGAGTCTCAATCTCCATCAGTTTTTCCGTAAGGAGCGTGATCCTTTCCGGAGCGTCCTCGCTTGGCCAGAATGTGTTAAAGATCCGGACCGCAATGTCGAGGAGATCTTTTCCATAGTTCTTGATAGTTTCAACCCGAGCTGACACGCTAACCAACAAGTCCTCCATGTCCAAGGGGATGCTCTCACCATCAGGAGCGATGAGAGTACCCCTCTCTTGGCGGAATTTGGCAACGGCAGCACTGGCAATGGCAGTACCCTCCGGAAAGTTATCTGAAAATAAGGAAAGGGAGGATGCTGAAGCAAAGGCATATGAGCTAACCCGGAAAACTAGATCGGGCAAGGCGAAGAAACTTACGTGAGATATGGCGATGGATCCGGGTCAACTCCTTGATACAACTATCGCGTCTCTGCCGAAGTTGTTCAAGATCGGCAAGCGCTGACCCAAGCCGGACTTCGGATTCCTTGAGAAGGTCCTGGTCCTTGGAGATCTGAAGGGTAAAGCGCTCGCGCTCTTCGGTGAAGTTCTGGCCAACTTTCTAGAGCTCGGTTTTGTGTTGGGCCTTCATTTTCTCCATCTCGGCCTTGAGTTTGGCTATCTCGCCGTCCTTCGTCCGGAGGAGGGCAAGCTCATCGTCCTTCTTCTTCAGCTCGGCTTGATGTTGTCCTGCTTGTTCGAGAAAATGCAGCATCATATCAGGCACAGGCACACTATCCTCAAGCGATGCTGAAATAGTGTGTTGACCCGGCAAAGCCGAGGAGTGAATGTTTGTCGAGCCAAGAAAAAGAAAGAATGGAAAACACAGCGACATTGGCCGAAAGGGGACATACCTCGGATTTCCTCCAAGTTGTTCCGCATAATCTTGTTCTCAGCCTCCACCCCAGCTGCAAAAAACCGAATAAGGAGGTTAGTCCGGCAGAAGCAAACGAAATGGTGAGATGTTAAGGGAGGAAATTACCTCTCTTTTCATGCTCCGCGCCAAGTGCAACGTGTTTTGCACGCAAGATCTTATGGGTATCAAGCAGGCGCTAAAACTCGGCGTTCCGATGGTTGGTGGTTACCTGACAAAGGCACAAGTGTGTAAAGTTAGTTCGGTGCATATTCGAAGTGTACAAGATCCGGGCCAAGCGGAACTTAACCCGTCTCTAGGTGTGTGCATATTCGAAGTATACAAGATCCGGGCCAAGCGGAACTTAACCCGGCTCTAGGTGTGTGCATATTCGAAGTATACAAGATCCGGGCCAAGCGGAACTTAACCCGGCTCTAGGTGTGTGCATATTCGAAGTGTACAAGATCCGGGCCAAGCGGAACTTAACTCGGCTCTAGGTATGTGCATATTCGAAGTATACAAGATCCAGGCCAAGCGGAACTTAACCCGGCTCTAGGTGTGTGCATATTCGAAGTGTACAAGATCCAGGCCAAGCGGAACTTAACCCGACTCTAGGTGTGTGCATATTCGAAGTATATGAGATCCGGGCCAAGCGGAACTTAACCCGGCTCTAGGTGTGTGCATATTTGAAGTTTACATGCAGCTACGTTGATCTTCTAAGGAGCATCCGGCGGAATAACAAGTTACTCCGCCGGAGGCTCGGGGACTAATGGTTATTATCTATAGCATGTAAAGAAGAAACAACGTACCTCCATCATACGCCCAGCGAGGTTAATGGCCTTGGCGGCGGTATTCATCTGAGCGGAAAATTCAGCTGGGCCGAACTTTTCCGGGAGATCGTCGTTGTAGACGAACTCCGCCTTATTCCAGTTCATGACAAACTCGATGAGGCTCGAAGGGTACCGTTCGCCAGTGGGCATGTGAGGTGCCACCAAGCCCTTGGCGTGAGCTTCTTTCCTTTCAATCAGGGCAAGAGCCAGGCTAGTGTGAAGAACCATCTGCTGCGAATCAGCTGGCTCGGCGGGAGGATCCGTCGCTGCTGATGACTTCTTTGAAAGCATCGATGACAAGGTTCGCTGCCCAGCCTCGATGGAGGTGGACTTGCCTTTGGCCTGCTGGGAGGAAGTGACCACAGAAGATTTGCCCTTGGAAGCCGCTGGAGTGGGTCCTCGCCGAGCTTGAGATGACTCGGACGAGGCAGGTGAACTTGGCACGGGAGCTTTGGTGGCTGGCGCTGCAGCTGCTATTGGTTTCTTCGGAGCCGGGACAAGCGCTGTTTCGGTGACTGGTGCTAGAGCTGCTGCTGGTGCTGGAGTTGCGGTAGACTTGGTAGTTGCTGGTTGCGGCAATGCCGAAGTGCCGGACGCCGTTACCTCGGCCGATCCGACCCCTCCCGATCCGAGCTCGCGTCCCTCTGAAGGAGGTACTGTGGAACCCGGAGCGGCCACAGAGCCCTCCGAAATAGGGCTCAGCGGGCGTGACTCGTCGTCGCGGGGAGGGGAAGGACTAGACCGAAGAGGAGAGGAGATGCTCGATCCGCTCTGAGGGACCTCCACAGGAGCCCTGCAAGAGAAAATAATGTCAGGAGTGAAATTACCCCGAAGCAGGGAGAAGTGTGTTGCGTAGTGAAAAAAGAACTTACGCATCCGAGGTCTCTGCCTCCTTAGGTTTTCGGCCCTCCTTGCGGGCTTTGCCTACCCGCTTGGAGGCGTCTTGTCTCCGGCCTTCTTTTGCCTTTTGGAAGGCTGAGAAGGTTCGGAAGTAGAACTCGACGCGGTTCCGCGCTTCTTCTTTGACGCCACCGGAGCAGGCTCGCCCGTGGCAAGGGGAGGATCCTCGTGGATGTGCCCACCGGGGTTAGCTGATGCCGGGTAAGCAAAAGAAAGAGGGACAACCTCAACGGGTTCAATCACATCGATATCCGAGTCATCCTCATCGTCGGGCCAATCTCTAAGAGAAGAGAATTTACCGCTGGGTCATCTGGTGGCATCGGGTGTGGGGAGGAACATCGCCTGGTCCGACTCCTCCTCGTCCGGAATTTCTCGGTCCAGGGCCCACTTAAGGGTCGGATCCGGGCCATCCTCGAGGGTTTGCTGGAGAAACAGCTGAGAAAAAGCACAAGGAGCAAAGTCAAGAATGTGATAAGAGCCGACCTAAAATTGATCCGAGATAAGTTTACCCCGTGAAGCTTACCGCGGGAGGGAGCCTGTCACGGCAGTAATGCTCAATTCCCCACGTCCATTCGGCGGAGAAGTCCTTATGGGTGGTGAAAAGAGCCTTGACCCGGCGGAAGATCTCCGTATTGCTCAACTCGAACGAGGAGGTTCGGTTGGGGTCGCGACTGAAGCTCATATGGCACAACTTGTGAGTGCGCCACTGAAGGGGAGAGATTCGGTTGCGCACGAATGTGATCATGGCATCCTCGTTGCGCAATCCGAGCTTCTTCAGCTTTGCAAACCTTTTGTTCACTTGGTTCGCCAGGGCTGTAGGCTTCCTGGCAACCTCCTCCCAGAAATCCGTGTCAGGGGGACCCGGAGCGTAGGGCAGCAACCGGATCAAATCTTCCGTGCCTTCATTCCGGACGTAGAAGAAGGTCCGGGCCCACCCTTTGCAGGAGTCAAGCCTGGTGACCCGAGGAAAGATTGAATACCTCCGGGGCGAGATCGAGGCAGCTCCGAACTGAGTTAGCTGTTTGTCCTCCGACTCGACGTGGATGTTGGGGACCACGTTGCGGCGGAGGCCAAAGAACCGGATCCACAGCTCCTTCGTAGGCCATAGCCTGGTGTAGCCCTCGATCAAAGAAATGAAAGCAGACAGAGAGGTGATGGCGTTCGCCGGGAGATGATGTGGTTACAAGTGATAGATCCGGATCCAGTCCCGGAAGAAATCACTCACTGGAATCCCAAATCCTCGTTGGAAATGGGGTAAGAAAGCAACAAATTCACCCGGATTGGGTGAGGGGGGCAGCTCCGAGGAGGGGAGACGAGCAGCGACGCTGGCGGGAATGCGCCGGGTCCGGTAGAGCCAGGCGATGTCGTCCTCGCAGACCCAGGAGCCGGCCCACGCGCCGCGGTCCGCCGCGCCGGCGTCCTCCTCCATATCCTGTTCAACAACGATGAGCTCTTCCTCCGTCATCTCAATTCTGGTGTCTTCGCTGGAGCTGGCGGCAGCAGGGCTCTGCGGTCTAGACTGACGAGGACCCGTGGCTAAACGGAGGCGCAGCGGTGATTGCGGTGCGGAGAAACGAAGAAAATGCGGTGGCGGCGCTGCTGCAACAGGCACTGGCGGCGGCGCGGTTGCGAGGAAGAAGAAGAGGAACGGGCGAGGGGGCGCGGAGATGGAAAAGTTCTAAGGAGCGTGCCCCTCCCCTATTTAACCGCCCCCAGTCATCAACGAGTGGGATCGTGCTGCGCAGTAAAACCACACGATGTGGCCGTGTATCACTAGCATCGACCAATCAGAGAAGGAGCCACACCGGGGGCCACAGAGTAAATGTGATCCAATGACACGACGTGCAGTTGCGGTAAACGAGGAGACAAACGTGACGTAACCCCCGCACAGTAATCACTGACATTTACTGCGGCGGTTACTGCGTAGGCCCTTAAAATAAGGCAACGTAATGATTAACCGTTACGTGGGTTGGCGTACGAGAGAAGGAAGCAAGGCCCGGATCCGAGCCACGGTGGTAACCCGGCCGGCAAGTGAAAACTTGAACCGTGCGGAGGGAAAGTAAAACCAAACGATCCGAGCCAAAGTGGTGACCCAGCCGGCAAGTGAAAACTTGGAGCGTGCGAAGGGAACGTAACTCCATATAATCCGAGACAAAAAGTTAACCCGGAAATAAACGTCCGAAGCTTGGATACGAATGAACCTGATGTGGCCTTAGCGACCAAGGCCGCTAAGACCGCACCAGCTTGGGGACTAATGTTGGGGGGATAACCCCGGGTAGGGTCACTCCGGGGTATAAGGGCCGAGTTAGCCGAGGTTCGGAAAGGTCAAAGCGGATGCTGGCCGAGTCACCTCAAGGCAGGCCGGATCACGGAGTAACCCAGACCAGGGGGTCGCCTAACATTGTCTCGTCCGACTCAAGGAATAAGTCGGAGACACTTGTCTAGCTTATATGCAGGAACAGGTGTGGCCGGATCAACTGTGATCCGGATCCTCGTTTGGCTTCTAGGAGAAGGAAGGAATATCTATGGTCAAAAAGAAGGCCTGGTGCGTACTGGATGAGCGAATAAAGCAAGGGAAGGACCACCGGATCATGGCTGACAAGGGTGACGATGCTCACGTCGGCTGATGCAGGCGCCACAGAGGCAACGTCGCTAAAGCAAGAGTGGCGTGGGGGAAAAGCACCCCTGTCGGGTTACTAATTTGGGAGGAGGCATATTCTTAGGAATATGCCTCCACGTATGCCCTAGGCCAGGACCGAACCACCCCTATATAAGGGGGGGTTGGGGTTCTGGTAAGGGGGTTGGGTCTTTTTCAGATACATAGCAAGGAAAATACTTGTGGGTCTAGGGTTCTTGGGCTAGTTAATAGGCAAGAGTAAGAGAGTTTCTTCTTCCTCCTCTTGTCAATACAGCTTGAGGAGCACTTGTAATCTTGGAGACTGAACATCAATACGAAGCTTCTGTGTAGAGAATCACTCTACTATCCCTCCCTGGATTCCCCTAGCGCATATTAGTCCCCACCTTTAGCCTATCCATGGCATCTGCCGTGACACCACCACGACACTTTTGGCTGAGCGGGCTTGGCCTTCTTCTTCATGTTGTTCTTTTTCTTCTTGGCCTTGGAAACATATCCAAGACCTCTTTTCTCATTATTTGGCCTTTGTTTACTTAAAAGGTCATCAAGAGACTTGTTACCTTTTGGGAAGGTTGCCTTTGCAAGCTCCCCCTTCAACCTAGCATTTTCTTCAAGGATATTTGTACTACTAGAGGGAATGGAAATGCTAGGTGAAGCAACACTAGTTAATTAAGTTTGAAGTTGTTCACTTGACTTTGTGAGCATCATGAGATCACTTTCCAAGGCTTTGTGAGCCTTGTTAAGCTTCTCATAATCCTCAGCAAGTTTGTCATGAACAACACCAAACTCAATCTTGTCCTTTTTAGCCTTTTGTATTTAGCAATGGCATGATCACGTTCCTTAATGAGTTGAGAAATAATTCGATCATTTGCCTCATCATGGCCTTCAAGTTTTTCTTCAAGAGACACCCTAGTCTCTTGTTCTTCTTCAAGAGCATTAGTTAGAGCATCCATCTCAAGTAGATGCTCTCTCCCAAGATTACATCTCTCATCTAGGAGCTCTTGTGTGTGAGCAAGTTGGTTCAAGAGGTTTACAAAATGCTTATTATGCTCCCCTTGCAAGTTAGACATGTAAGCATCAAAAGAAACTAATTCTTCCTTCACCTCAAGAGTTATATCATCATTAAAATCATCATTGGCACTAGAGGTGGAGAGAGGAGATGGTGATACCTCTGATGCTCTTGCCATAAGGCAAGTGACGTTCTTGTTGGAGGTGTTCTCATTTGGGGAACTGATGAGGGAGAATGTAGATGTAGAGGTAGTGGCAATGACATCCACACCATTTGTTGCTTCTTCTTCTTCCTCCTCATCATCGGAGGAGAACTCTTCATGTGCTATCAATGTAATGTCACCAGACTTCTTGTTGGTGGCATTCTTCATGTAGAAAGGCTTCTTGAAGGGGGCCTTTGGATTTTTCTTCAATATGAGAGCACTGACATTGTCTTCTCTCTTCTCATAAGGGAATCCGACAACAAAATGATAGCGGTCTCCACAGTTGAAGCAAGTTCTCAATCTTGAAGCATTTTATTTTCTACCACTTGGGCTGCTTCTTCGTTGCATCTCCATCTTGGACTTTGTGGGATCTTTCCAGAAATTTCTAGCATAGAAAGCCATGTATTCACCATGAGCAACCTTGACATCTTCGGGGTGGCTCATAGTGAGTGCATCATCACTTCCTTCTTCCTCATCATACTCCATAACCTTGGCCTTCAAGGCGAGATTGACACCACTACTCATTCCAATGGCATGAGCACGGGCATCTTTGGCGTTCTTGGCAGCAACCTTGAAGGCAGCCATCTCTTGCATAACTTCATTGAAGGTCATGAGATGGTAGGTGTGTCTTCCTTGGAGACTCTTCAAGTCAGTGAGATCAAAGGGCATGAGCGCACTCACATACTTCCTCTTGATCCAAGCATCATCAATATGAGAGGCACCAACATTCCTGAAGGCGGTGGCGGTGGATTTGAGTCTTTGATACATGTCTTCATGATCCTCACCATCCTTCATAAAGAACCCTTCAGCTTCATTGCTCGAGGCATCATATCTATTCCTTCTCATGCTCTCATTTCCAACAAACAAGTCAATGAGAGCATCTGAAGCTTCCTTAGCGGTATTGTAGTGCTCGGTGTGGGAAAATCCTTTGGCCCCACTCCAAGTTGAATCATGTGCAAGGCTAGGGCATTGAGTTGACTATTGAACACTTCCCTTCTTGTCAAGTTGGTTGGATCCTCAATTTTGAGTCCTTCTTCAATAATGTTCCACAAGTCAATGCAAGAGCTACGCACATGAGATTTCATTAAAACTTGCCATTGAGCAAAAGTATGTGTAGCTAATTTAGGTGGGTCACCTCTATTATTTATATGGGGATGAGGGATCGGAGGGTCGGGAGAGTACCATCTGGGAACCGCATGGTGCTCTTCCTTCCCATCACTCTTTTTGGTGGTGGAGTTAGTTGAATTATCTTCATCCCCCACCACTTCACCTATTGGCTTAGCCGGAGCGTTTGCCTTAGGGTTAGGAGGTGTTTCCACTTGAGGAGGAGATAGTGAGGCTGACTATTCCTTAACAAGTAGCTCAACAAGTTGACGCAACTGTTGGATTTCATTGCCCAGGGTAGAGCTCAAGCTTGTTTCCAAATTCTTGAGATCTACCATGGTCACCGAGGTGCTAGCTGATGTCTACGCACTTCTATTCTTGTAGACAGTTGTTGGGCCTCCAAGTGCAGAGGTTTGTAGAACAGCAGTAAGTTTTCCCTTAAGTGGATCACCCAAGGTTTATCGAACTCAGGGAGGAAGTGGTCAAAGGTATCCTCTCTCAATTAACCCTGCAATCAAGATACAAGAAGTCTCTTGTGTCCCCAACACACCCAATACACTTGTCAGGTGTATAGGTGCACTAGTTCGGCGAAGAGATAGTGAAATACAAGTGGTATAGATAACTATAAGTGGTAACGGTGATAGAAAGTAGCTTGATGGCATGGAAAAGACTAAAGTCAAACTGAAATAAAGAAGGAAGCAAGCAAACATGTAACATATCAAATAGCAAACGGTGTTTCAGTGCTTAGAAACAAGGCCTAGGGATCATACTTTCACTATGAACACTCTCATATAAATATCTTCTCTTTATGATACTACTCTTAACTACTCTCCGGTTGGACACTCTAATCGATGGTAGGGCTATAACAGCACACTTCAAAGTAAGCCTTTCCCATCTAGAAAACCCCACACTGTCACCTTGAGCACTAGATGAGTCCAACAAACACCACAATTTCATAAAGACATCCAACTCCAAATATAACTCATAACAAGTATTTGTAATCTCTAGCCTAAGTGCCACCACGGTGTGCACGCTGTCACTTTCACACACATGGGGAGAGCAGAGATCTATTAAAGCACTTGAGTAGCAAGGTAGATCTATAGATTACAAGCTCATGATCACGCATAGAGAGAGAGAGATGAACACATAGCTACCGGTAGAACCCTTAGCCTCGAGAGAGAACTACTCTCTTCTCATCATGGGAATCAGCAATGGTGATGGAGATGGTGGTGGAGATCGATGGATATGGCTCCGGGGGCACTTCCCCGTCCCGGCAGGGTGCCGGAACAGAGACTTTCTGTCCCCTGAATCTCCCCTTCGGTGGTGGCAGCGTGATGACCCACAAGTATAGGCGGCGTGATGACCCACAAGTATTTTCGAGGGAAGTGAAACCCAATTTATTGATTCGACACAAGGGGAGCCAAAGAATATTTATAAGCCTTAACAACTGAGTTGTCAATTCAGCTGCACCTGGAAACAATCTTGCTCACAGCAGTTTATCAGTAGCAATAGTTTTGTAGTAGGAATAGTAAAGCAGCAGCAGTAGTAAAGAAAAGACAGTAGTAACAAAAGCAGTAACAGTGGGATTCGAGTGTGGTAGGCATAGGGATGGATGAACGGGTGTTGCATGGACAAGACAATTTATATAGCAATCAGAACATAGGGCAATCGCAGATAAATAAGATAAAGCATTCAAGTACTAGACAATCCTAGGCATGTGTTCCATATATAGTCATACGTGCTCGCAATGAGAACTTGCACAACATCTTTTGTCCTGCCAGCCCGTTTGCAGCGGGGCCTCTAGGGAACTACTGGCAATTAAGGTGCTCCTTTTAATAGAACACCAGAGCAAAGCATTAACACTCCATGAACACATGTGATCCTCACATCAAAGCCTTTCCCTTCCGGTTATCCCGATTTCTGTCACTTTAGGGCCATAGGTTCCGGACAACAACGTGTGTATACAACTTGTAGATAAGACCAAGAACAATACTATCATAATGAATCAATAATACGTTCAGATCTGAAATCATGGCACTCGGTCCCTAGTGACAAGCATTAAGCACAACAAGTCGCAACAAAGTCATAAAGCACTAATAAAAGATACTAGGCACCATGCCCTAACAATCTGATGGCATTATATGAACGATCTCATCCAATCCCTACCATCCCCATAGCCTACAGCGGGGGATTACTCACTCATAGATGGGGAAACATGGATGGTCGATGGAGAAGCAATGGTGATGATGATGGCGATGATCTCCTCCAATTCCACGTCCCGGCAGGGTGCCAGAATGGAGTTTCTGGTGTTGTTTCGTGGAATCTGGTGGTGGCGGCGGAGCGGAACTCCTGCTGGAAAAATGTCGAACCCCCCCCCCCCCCCGAAGTTTTTAGGTCAGAAGGCTCCTTATAGGCAAAGGTCGAACCCCGAGGGGGTGCCTGGGGGGGCCCACACCACCCCCTGGCGCGGCCTGGCCTGGCCCGCGCCACCAGGTGGTGTGGCCACCCCAGGGCTCTTCTCCGTCTCGTATTCTGACTCCTGGAGTCTTCGGGTGAAATAGGATTTTTGGCATATTTTCCGGGATTTTTCCTGATAGTTGATTTTATGCACAAAAAGTAGACACGAAGGCAATTCTGCTGAAAATAGTGTCAGTTTGCATTAGTTGCATCCAAATCACACAAGTATAGAGGAGAAACAATAGCAAAAGTGTTCGGGAAAGTAGATACGTTTTGGACGTATCAACTCCCCCCAAGCTTAGCTTATTTCTTGTCCTCAAGCAATTCAGTTGAAAACTGAGTGCGATAAAATAACTTTCACGAACACATTTGCTTCATATGATGTAAATATTCTCAGCAATGTGATCAACTGCTTAGACAATCCATAATAAAGAGTATGCAAGTGAGTCTACTTAATAGTCATTGCAAGCTATGAAGAGATTCCAACTCAAGAATAATAAGTAGCACGAAGCACGAACATAAGCAACATTACAATGCTCATAAAAAGGTATGATAGAGTGGTATCTCGCTTGCCTTTAATTATGGATGTCAAGGCACCTCTGAAGTTCGAGTGATGACTAGAAGTAAAGATATCAAGGATACAAGCATCAAAGTCATAACACAAATAATCAAGTATTGGAACAAACACAAAGAATGACAACTATGCTCTCAAGAAGGTGCTCAAAGAATATGTTGAGACTCAACAAGTAGAAGAAAAAGGTTTTGAATAATTTTGAAAGGCTTCCAAATGCTGAAAGTTTGGTACTCGTTAGCTTTGAGCTCTCATTGCCCCTATCATAAGCATCTTAAATGTGGTTAAGGTGAAAGTGACACAACTAAGAGGATATGCTTGACAAGTTATAAATCAAAGCCTCATGCCCCTTACTTACGAAGACCGATCCTCATGCTACTCAACTTCAGTCACAAGTAAGCTCTTGTCATTGTAGGTATATACGTATCATAGAGAACCGCCAACGGGGTACCCCTTGCACATGACACGGGAGCTATACCATAATCAAAATACAAGGCAAGCAGACACTGAGCATCTCGGCGATCTTTTTATTTACTATGTGCATAGATTTTTATTGAGGATGCTTCATAGAATGCTCATTATGGTTATGCTGCAAGTTTCCACCATGATTAGGCATGGCTTAGGCTAGCGCGAGCGTTTCTCTAACATACATACAAACTCCATGATCTTACAAGTTCCACTTTTCTTTCACACCGCCGAGATCCATAAGCAAAAGAACATGATATCAACTAGGTACAAAGTACCAATGAAGTGTTGAAAGCGGTCCCCATGATACATGGTTCTGCTAACTTCAACTCATAAAGCGCAAGCATATGCACAACAAAGAAGGACGCAATGGTTCAGGTTTATTAAGTGCAAGAAAATAAAGTGTGCCATCAAGTTCGTGAGAGCTTTACTAACTAACTTTCTCATAACAAGCAAACATTTTATTTGGAAGAAAACAAGGCATATTGAATATGCACGGAAGTAGCAAATGATGCTAATGGGTAGGTATGGTGGACACTTTGGAATATTTGGTTTAGGGAGTTGGAAACTTGAGTAAAACACTCAGTGGAAGTGAAGGCTAGCAATAGTAAGGGAGCGACAAACGAGAGAGCAATAGCTGTCATTATCATGCTTGCAACAAAACAAGACTACTCATGGCATGAAAGTGATTCAAGATCCTCAAGGCAAAATAATTCATCGAGGCTTAACTGATTATTACAGTCCTAAGCATGCGTGAGAATGTGCCAAGTCAATCAAATGAAACATTCAGAGGAGGATACCACTGTGTCATACCAATTTATGAATAAAGTAATGCAAGCAAACATTCATGAGACATGCTACAAACTATTAGCGAGCTGGAGCTAATCATAAGAAAGCAAGAACTATTAAGCATCCAAAGAAAACATACACTCTACATGAACGGACTAAACAAGCTCACAATGATGAGTATATGTACAAAAATGAAGACAAATAGAGTTCGTTACCAGCCTCTTACCACGCCTCAAGTTGTCATTAATCCTCATTATTGCTCTTCACTTGTGTGGCTTGAATAATAATATGAAACCAATAATCCACTGAGAACTGCAACACCCTGTAGCAACTCGCAAAAACCAAAGAAGAACGACAAATATTTTTGGTGTTTTCGATTTTTAAACAAGAACCAAAAGAGGAAAACAAGCAAAGCAAAATCTTTTTGGGTTTTTCGAATAGTTCAAACAAAGCAAAAATGGAAAAGCAAACCAAGGCAAAAAGAAGAAGCAAACCAAAGAGAAACAACAAAAATATTTTTGGTCTTTTTGTGTTTTTAGAAAGCAAAAGCAAAAAAGAACGAAAACTAAAAAGAGAATGAAAACATGAATATACAAAGTACCGACGCAACATAATATGGACATGAGTGCGGTGTCGGCGTACCTCCCCCCAAGCTTAGGCTTTTGTCCTAAGTGGGTATCAGTCCATGTACGAATAGGGGTTCCAAGTGGGCGGATCTTGGTAAAAATGGTCATAGCTGGGCCCATGAGAGGAAGAAGAAGCTCCCCAATCATAAGCGGGCTTCTGATATGAAGACTCTCCCTCATTCGAGGGCTGGACCGAATCATCCGTGACCTCCCTTCTAGTGTCCTGCTCCTATTGGGAGAGCTCTCCCAAGTATGTGTCAAGCTCCTCCTCAGTGAGGGACCATCCTTTCCTGTTATCAAGGTTAAACAAAACAGGTGCAGGCAAAAGAACAACATGCTCGGACTTGCTCTTTCTCCAACCAGCTTTGAGAAAGGTTATTTGATAAGATAACTCACTCAAATTAGCCCACGAGGAAATAAATTTATGCTGTATCATGGAATTAAAATCAAGCCTCTCCATGGGGAGCTGTAGGTCTAGATGACGAGGCACTAAACCATGCAATGCTAGCAAACGAGAAGCAATGAGGCCTCCACAAATTCCACCTTTCTCGCGGTTAGTGGCAAGATGGAAAGCTATCAAAGCACCCAAGTTGTAAGACCTATCTCGTCTAAGAGCAGCAGAGATAAATGCTAAATCAAACAAAGATAACTTATTGGCAGTTTTCCTAGCAAGAACACACTTGGCAATAAAGTAGGCAAAGTAGCGAATGGAGGGAAGATGAATGTTACGGATTTTTCCACTCTCCTTTGAGAAGCTACTCCCTTGACAAATTTCTGCATATAAATCCATGAGTGGTTCAGGTCTCTCCTTAATCTTTCTACATGATCCCCATTGAGGTACCTTAATAGCTGCACAAAAATCATCAAGAGAAAGGTCGATAGCTATATTGTAAATTTTGTAATGGACCATGGGGTTAGGCAAAGAGTGACTAAATTTGAAGTCCAGCACCACAGACATGGTTAGCTTCACAAATTGACAAGGTTCATCTTCCAAAAAGTGCTCTAACCCTGCATTAGAAACCAAAGTGTGGAAATCTTGTAGAATTCCTGCAGCTCTCATGAACTCAGAGCATGGATAAATGGAGGGAAAAACTTCCTCCTCCCGGTGGACCTTCATGACCTCAGGCACCCAAAGCTCATGTTGGTTTAGGTGGTGTTCACCCATCTTCTATTCAGGGAACAAATGCTCCAAATTTCAGCAAGAAAGATGGGTTGAGCAAGGAGATCGAAGAAATCGAGAGCAAGCACAGAAAGAACGCGATTTTGAGCTATGAACCGGAGCTTACTCGGGAGAGAGAAGAAAGTGGCAGGTGAGAGAGTTGGTGGGGGGCCAGGGGTGGCCCACACCAGGGCATGGCGCCACCCAGGGCTGGCCGCGCCACCACATGGTGTGCCTGCCTGGTGGGCCCCCTGGTACCTACCAGGTACTCCTCTGCCCCTTTTTTCACGTAAAAATTTAATATGAATTTTCTGGAATTTTTCGAGACACTTTATTTTTGGGCTTTTTTCAGAAATAGAAGAATGATTTTTCTGACAAACAGATTTTTTTTCTTTTGGAAACATGATGCAAGGACAAAACAAGACTAGAACTACAGAAGTTCTAGCATGCAAGCAACTAACAACACAAAGAAAACTAAACGAAAGAAAAAACTAAAATGCAAAGGATAGAAATAAACGGAGACAATCATAATGAAAACATTGTTTTGTTCAATGGAATCCTTTTGTTAGCAAGGTTGATCAAGACTTGATACCAAAAAATTTGCATATGAGACAAAACTTTGTACTCCACTAATGATTACGTTACCTTAACCTTGATAGCAATGGTCCCAATAATAATAATTTCAATTTTTTCTCTTGGTATGGGACAATATATTTCTCCAACTTGAATGCCCTCAACATGTTCAATTGAATTCAAACCATAAGTCCTTTCAATCTTCTTGGGGAAATAGACAGTATGTTCCTTGTCATTAACATTGAAGGTCACCTTTCCTTGATTACAATTAATAACAGCTCCTGCAGTATTAAGAAAAGGTCTCCCAAGAATAATAGACATATTATCATCTTCAGGCATTTCAAGCACAACAAAATCAGTTAGTATCAAGCAATTGTGAGCCACCTGAACAGGTACATCCTCACATATACCCACAGGAATAGTGGTATATTTATCATCCATTTGCAAAGATATATCAGTTGGAATCAATTTTTCAAGTTGAAGCCTCTTATAGAGAGAGAAAGGCATAACACTAACTCCATCTCCCAAATCACACAAAGCAGTTCTAACATAACTGTTCTTAATAGAGCAAGGGATAGTTGGAATCCCTGGGTCTCCAAGTTTCTTAGGAACCTTACCATTGAAGGAATAATTAGCAAGCAAAGTAGAAATTTCTTCATTAGGGATCTTCCTTTTATTCGAGACAATATCCTTCATATACTTTGAGTAAGGAAGCAATTTAATAGCATCAGTCAAAGGAATTTGCAAGAATAAAGGCTTCATCCACTCACAGAACTTATTACAGTGTTCATCTTCCTTTGACTTGTGTTTCTTATCAGGGAAAGGCATAGGTTTTTGGACCCAAGGCTCTCTTTCACTACCATGCTTCTTAGCAATAAAATCCTCTTTAGTGTACTTAGTATTCTTAGTGTGGTTTTCAGATTCTTCAACTTTTTCTTCATTGGGAACTTCATTTTCTTCGTTACCACTTTCAGTTTCAGCATCAGAGATAGATATACTATTAGGATCTATAGCAGGTTCAGAGGGTTCTTCAATAGTTTTATGTTCCTTTTTCCCTTTCTTACGAGTAGAACCACTATTTTCAGCTTGTTGAGAATCCTGCTCAATTCTTTTGGGATGCCCCTCAGGATATAGAGGATCCTGGGTAGCAGCACCACTTCTAGTTCTAATTTCATAAGCATGTTTTTCTTTAGCAGCATTCACTAGCAAGTCGTTTTGCACTTTAACGAGTTGATCTATTTGAGTTTGAACCATTTGAAAGTGTTTAACAACCATTTTAACATCATTAGAGGTTCTTTCCACAATATCTTTCAACTCAACAATAGCTCTAGTGTTTTCCATTAGATGATTTTGCACCCTTTTATTAAAGTTATCTTGCTTAACAATAAAGATATCAAATTCTTCTAAGCATTGATCAGGAGGTTTAGAGTAAGGGATATCACCTTCATCAAAGTGTTAGAGAGAGTGTACCTCAATAGTGGGTGAGTAGGAAATAGGCTTACATAATTCTTCTATAGGAGGTAAATTCTTGACGTCTGCAGCTTTAATTCCCTTCTCCTTAAGACATTTCTTAGCTTCCTTCATCACTTCATCATTTAATTCAATAACTCCCCTCTTCTTTGATGTTGGAATATGCTTAGGAATAGATGGTTCTGGTACAATTACTTCAGGTATAGCTTGTTTAGGAGGAGTCCAATCTTCATAATTCTTGCTTATTTTAGCCATTAATTCCTCAGCTTCCTTCGGAGTCCTATTCCTGAAAACACAATCAGCACAACTATCTAGGTATGTCCTAGATTCTTCGGTTAGTCCATTATAAAATATATCAAGAAGCTCATTCTTAGGTAATGGACTTCCAGCCTGTGCATGAATCAAAGCACAAAACCTTGCCCAAGATTCGGGAAATACCTCTTTTTCTCCCTGTTTAAAATCAAAAAGTTCCTGCAAAATAGCATGTCTAGCACTAGGAGGACAATATTTCTGCAGGAAAGTACTAATCAAGCACTCAGGGCTATCAATAGATCCAGGAGGTAAATTACTAAACCAAGTTTTAGCTTCTCCTTTCAGCGAAAAGGGGAAATCTTAGCAACAAAGTAAGTACGCATCTTAATATCATCAGAAGACAAGCCACTCATGGTAGAAAGTTCATTCAGATGTGCTACCGCACTTTCATTCTTAGTCCCACAAAAAGGTTCTTTCTCGACAATAGCTATGTAAGATAGATCGAGAGAGAAATCATAACCTTCATTTGTAATGTTTATGGGAGAAGCAGCAAACTTAGCAGCAGGATATAATTTGGGTCAAATAGTACGCCTCTCAAGGAGACACTTAGCAGCGCTCCTATCATGGGTGTTCTTACATTCTTTAATAAACTCATCGGTCATCTCAACATAATCTTCTTCAATATCATAACTCTCACTAGACTCAGGTGAGCTAACAGGTGTGGTAGTGCCTTCATTAGGAGTTTCGGTATTTCTAGCTATAGTTCTAGCAATCGTAGCATCTAGGAAAGGACCTAATGAACCACTCTTATCAAACACAGTAGAAGCAGCATCATAAGCATCAGAACTTTCAGATTCAGTAGTAGTAGCAGTGTGTGTAGCATGTGTATGTGGCGGTGTAACGAGCTTACTTATAACAGATGGTGAATCAAGAGCAGCAGAGGTGTTTAGAACCGTACCTCTTCTTGTAGTGGATGGTAAAATAGGAACCTTGCCATCACGAGACTTACCCATGATGGATGGATAGCAACGAACAATAGAGAATCCAAGTGACTTGATAAATAAAGCTATGCTCCCCAGCAACAGTGGCAGAAAATAGGCTTGATGACCCACAAGTATAGGGGGTGTATCGCAGTATTTTCGAGGGAAGTGAAACCCAATTTATTGATTCGACACAAGGGGAGCCAAAGATTATTTATAAGCCTTAACAACTGAGTTGTCAATTCAGCTGCACCTGGAAACAATCTTGCTCACAGCAGTTTATCAGTAGCAATAGTTTTGTAGTAGGAATAGTAAAGCAGTAGTAGTAATAAAGAAAAGACAGTAGTAACAAAAGCAGTAACAGTGGGATTCGAGTGCGGTAGGCATAGGGATAGATGGACGGGCATTGCATGGACAAGACAATTCACATAGCAATCAGAACATAGGGAAATTGCAGATAAATAAGATAAAGCATCCAAGTACTAGACAATCCTAGGCATGTGTTTCATATATAGTCATACGTGCTCGCAATGAGAACTTGCACAACATCTTTTGTCCTGCCAGCCTGTTTGCAGCGGGGCCTCTAGGGAACTACTGGCAATTAAGGTGCTCCTTTTAATAGAGCACCGGAGGAAAGCATTAACACTCCGTAAACACATGTGATCCTCACATCAAAGCCTTTCCCTTCCGGTTATCCCGATTTCTGTCACTTCGGGGCCATAGGTTCCGGACAACAACGTGTGTATACAACTTGTAGATAAGACCAAGAACAATACTATCATAATGAATCAATATTATGTTCAGATCTGAAATCATGGCACTCGGGCCCTAGTGACAAGTATTAAGCACAACAAGTCGCAACAAAGTCATAAAGCACTAATAAAAGATACTAGGCACCATGCCCTAACAATCTGATGCCATTACATGAATGATCTCATCCAATCCCTACCATCCCCATAGCCTACAACGGGGGATTACTCACTCATAGATGGGGGAAACATGGATGGTCGATGGAGAAGCGATGGTGATGATGATGATCTCCTCCAATTCCCCGTCCCGGCAGGGTGCCAGAACGGAGTTTCTGGTGCTGTTTCGTGGAATCTGGTGGTGGCGGCGGAGCGGAACTCCTTCTGGAAAAACGTCGACCCCCCCGAAGTTTTTAGGTCAGAAGGATCCTTATAGGCGAAGAGAGAGACCGGCGGGGTGCCTGGGGGGCCCACACCACCCCCTGGCGCGGCCTGGCCTGACCCGCGCCACTAGGTGGTGTGGCCACCCCAGGGCTCTTCTCCGTCTCGTATTCTGGCTCCTGGAGTCTTCGGGTGAAATAGGATTTTTGGCATATTTTCCGGGATTTTTCCTGATAGTTGATTTTCTACACAAAAAGTAGACACCAAGGCAATTCTGCTGAAAATAGCGTCAGTTCGCATTAGTTGCATCCAAATCACACAAGTATAGAGGAGAAACAATAGCAAAAGTGTTTGGGAAAGTAGATACGTTTTGGACGTATCACGGCGCTGCAGAACTTTTCGTGGATTTCTGATTGCCCATCTAGGGTTTTAGTATCGGGAGGCTCTTATAGGCGAAGGAGACAAGGTCGATGGCCGGCCAGGGGCCCACACCACCTGGTGGCGCGGCCAGGGCTAGCCCGCGCCACCATATGGTGTGGACAGGCCTTGGCCCTCCTCCGTCTCAAATTCTGGCTCCGTGAGTCTTCTGGTAAAATAGGAACTTTGGCTTTTGTCCCGTCCAATTCAGAGAATATTCATTTTCTGACTTTCCTGGAACCAAAAACAGCAGAAAACAGGCAACTAGCACTGTGGCATCTTGTTAATAGGTTAGTCTAAGAAATCATATGAAAAGTACTCCAAAGTTGGAACAAAACACAAGAAAGTAGATAAAACCAAGCATGGAACATCAGAAATTATAGTTCTTTACTTCACACAATCTTTATTAGCAACATTAGTGCACTCAAGATGATAGTTCTTTACTTTCAGTTCCAAGACCAATAAAATTTCCATTAAAACACTAGCTACTGAAGCACTTCCCTCAAAAAGTTCAATTCCCCAAAAGAACTCAAAAAGGAACCAACAAGAAGCAAATGCAGAAAATGGCAGAAATCTGTCAAAACAGACCAACAGGTAAAGATGAATTTTTTCGAAGACCTTCGATTGCTCAAATCAAAAAGTGTTGAACTAACGAAAGTTAGATAACAACCTAGGGCAGAAGCACACAAATTCACGCCTCAAAAAATATGTTCAGAGATTTTACATGAATTTTTACGGTGAAGCACAGAAATCTGTTTCGGGACAGCAACTTTCCCAATCATTACTTCTCTCTCATTAGAGGTTACTCTTGGCACAGAAAGCAAATAAAAAGGATAAAGAGAGGTTATTACTGAGGTAATAACTTTCAAGACTCATCTAAAACTTTTGGGTTATCTCCCAATAAGTACTTTTCTTTAACGCCTTTAAGTTAGGCATGATAGTTTGAGAAGATGCTCACATGGAAAATATGAATTTAAGTAAAAGAGAGCATCAAGAAGCAAATTCAAAGCACATTTAAGTCTAATTCCTATGCATAGTAATCTTGTAAAGAAACAAGTCATGAAAGCACAAAGCAACAAGCATAGTAAAGCAAAACAAGTACAACTTCAAGACTTTCAACATAAAGAGGGGAAACTTAATATTATTGAGATGCATAAAACCATGTTTCCGTCTCTCATAATAACTTTTAGTAGCGTCATGAATAAAATTAACAATATAACTATCACATAAAACATTCTTATCATGAGCCACATGCATAAAATAATTAATACTCTCCACATAAACATAATCATTCTTATTAATTGTAGTGGGAGCAAATTCAACAAAATAGCTATCATTATTATTCTCATCACCATAATCATCAAATATAGGAGGCATATTGTAATCATAATTAATTTTCTCCTCAATAGTAGGTGGACTGAAAATATCATATTCATCATTGTAATCATCATATATTGGAGGTTTGGTATCATCATAAGCAATAGAATAGCTATCTTCCAAAGCTAGGGAACAAAAAAGATCATTTTCATAAAAACTAGCTTCCCCAAGCTTAGACTTTTCCATAGCATTAGCAATAATGGTGTCCAAAGAATTCATACTAACAACATTGCTATTAGCATGCAAATAAAGTTCCATAGGTTTTTTAATTTTCTCTTCAAACACTTCATGTCCTAACTCAAGATAAATACTATAAAGATCTCTAATTTTGTTGTTGTTTTCCATTAAGCCTAACTAGTGAAAACAAGAAACAAAAAGACAGAATTGCAGAATCTAAAGGAAATAACTTCGAGCACTCACACCGAAGGATGTGAGTACCTTTTACCTTACCTCCCGGCAACGGCACCAGAAAATAGGTGTTTGCCGTGGGAGGTTCTTCTTCTTTAATCCTCCGGTGTGAATACCTTTTACCTTACCTCCCCAGCAACGGCGCCAGAAAATACTTGCTGGCGCGTGGTTGACGTGGGAGCTTCTTCTTGTTCTTCAGTCCCCGGCAACGGCACCCATAAAATAGCTTGATGTCTACGCACTTCTATTCTTGTAGACAGTTGTTGGGCCTCCAAGTGCAGAGGTTTGTAGAACAGCAGCAAGTTTTCCCTTAAGTGGATTACCCAAGGTTTATCGAACTCAGGGAGGAAGTGGTCAAAGGTATCCCCTCTCAAGCAATCCTGCAATCAAGATACAAGAAGTCTCTTGTGTCCCCAACACACCCAATACACTTGTCAGGTGTATAGGTGCACTAGTTCGGCGAAGAGATAGTGAAATACAAGTGGTATAGATAACTATAAGTGGTAACGGTGATAGAAAGTAGCTTGATGGCGTGGAAAAGACTAAAGTAAAAATGAAATAAAGAAGGAAGCAAGCAAACATGTAATAGATCTAATAGCAAACGGTGTTTTAGTGCTTAGGAACAAGGCCTAGGGATCATACTTTCACTAGTGAACACTCTCATATAAATATCTTCTCTTTATGATACTACTCTTAACTACTCTCCGGTTGGACACTCTAATCGATGGTAGGGCTATAACAGCACACCTCAAAGTAAGCCTTTCCCATCTAGAAAACCCCACACTGTCACCTTGAGCACTAGATGAGTCCAACAAACACCACAATTTCATAAAGACATCCAACTCCAAATATAACTCATAACAAGTATTTGTAATCTCTAGCCTAAGTGTCACCATGGTGTGCATGCTGTCACTTTCACACACATGGGGAGAGCAGAGATCTATTAAAGCACTTGAGTAGCAAGGTAGATCTATAGATTACAAGCTCATGATCACAATATAATCACGCATAGAGAGAGAACTACTCCCTCCTCATCATGGGAATCAGCAATGGTGATGGAGATGGTGGTGGAGATCGATGGAGATGGCTCCGGGGGCACTTCCTCGTCCCGGCAGGGTGCCGGAACAGAGACTTTCTGTCCCTCGAATCTCCCCTTCGGTGGCGGCGGCGCTGCGGAACTTTTCGTGGATTTCTGATTGACCATCTAGGGTTTTGGTATCGGGAGGCTCTTATAGGCGAAGGAGACAAGGTCGATGGCCGGCCAGGGGGCCCACACCACCTGGTGGCATGGCCAGGGCTATCCCGCGCCAGCATATGGTGTGGCCAGGCCTTGGCCCTCCTCCATCTCATATTCTGTCTCCGTGAGTCTTCCGGTAAAATAGGAACTTTGGCTTTTGTCCCGTCCAATTCTGTGAATATTCATTTTCTGACTTTCCTGGAACCAAAAACAGCAGAAAATAGGCAACTGGCACTGTGGCATCTTGTTAATAGGTTAGTCCAAGAAATCATATGAAAAGTACTCCAAAGTTGGAACAAAACACAAGAAAGTAGATAAAACCAAGCATGGAACATCAAAAATTATAGATACATTTGCAATGTATCACTAGCCTCACCCTCTCCCTCATCTTCTGGGTTGCCCATATTCTCTTAGGTGGTTAAGCCCGAAAAAAGAGCCGAGGTTCTGATACCAATTGAAAGTATCATATGGGCACCTAGAGGAGGGGTGAATAGGTGCTACTTCAAATTTTACTCCTTTTCAAATTAAGGTTTGACACAAAGGTAAATTCTGTAGATATGCAACTATGGTAAATTTACCTATATGTCACACTAGCACAACTAACTAAGAAAGAGCAAGATAAAGTAAGGTGCGGTAAAGGATAGAAGTAACCGAAGTGAAGCACGTGGGGACACATGGATTATTTCCCGCAGTTCCTTCCTTTCGAGGGGAAGTACATCTGCGTTTGGAGATGGGGTGGTATCAAACCACCAACTCCACGAGAGGCCTCCCTTGTTCTCTGGTGAACCTCACCCCAAGGGGGTTGATTCACGCTTCCACTATATAGGCAACCTTCGAGGTGGAAGTCGGCACCTTTACAACAAGTTTGAGGCACGCATCCACAACTGAATTGGAGGCTCCCTAATACAAGAAAGTTGTCACAACAATCAAAGACAAGCTTGTAAGAACCAAATCAAGAACTAGGGTTTCCAATGAAACACTAGAATAAGGGGCCCTCAAGTGAATGAGGGGGAAATGGAAATCTCTCTTGGTGAAGCTGTAGATCAAGGATTCCTCCTTCGATTCTCCAAAGATCAAGGACTTTGGATAGATGTAGATGGAGTTCTTGTTGATTTGGTGGAACTAGGGTTAGGGTTCTTCTCTTCAGGAACGAACAACAACTCAAGGTAGAAGAAGGGGGCTTTATATAGCCCCCCTAGAAATGTAGCCATTAGAACCACTTAACCCGGATAGTCCGGCTGAATTTACACAGACTGTCCGGCCCGACTAGAAACTCCAGCCACTGTGCATAGGACACTCCGGCCTGGCAAAGAATCCGGCCAGAGTCCAAGCAGTGTCCAAGTAGAGTCTGTTATGGGTTACTGAATGTCCGCACCCTCCGAGGAATCCTTCGGGCCGGACACTCTGGCTGACACCAGCCGGACATTCTGGCTAGGCCGGATACTCCGGCTGAAATCAAGCGGACAATCCGGCACATACTTGATTCAACACATATAAATCATGTGACCCTCTTTTCCTTAAGACATTATAATGATAATATTCTGCAAGTAATATAGATATATGCTGAAACATTTCAGCAGCAGATTAAAAACATCCTAGTGTTGTCAATAAACATCAAAACAAAATGAAGGGCACAAATGCCCTTTCAAAGTTAATCTGTCTATCTAGATTTTGAATCATGATTATGTGTCATGTCAGCTATGATCGAATTCAAATTAGCATGCTTGATACCTTCGATCCGAATTCACTGATGTAGTATAACAACTTTTTCCCTAGAAGACCTAGGTTTAATCGAACCTTGGAAAGCACTACTAAAAGGTAATAAGAAAGGACACGTCTACAAGACTTTGTTTGTTTGTTTTACCTTAGTTGATCGTAAAAATCTAGTTTACTTTATAATGGGGGATGGAGATAGGCCAGGGTTGAAGATCCACCAGCAGATGCACATCAAATGGGATGAAAGATAATAATAAGCATAGCCATGTATTGTGTTTGTATTGAGATAATCTTTTGTGAGCAACACATCCTAATATTCTATAGCCCCCATGATGTAGTGGGCATATCAATAGACTTTTAATCCAACCGAGAACACACCAAAGCCATGGGTTGCAAATGATTATTAAGTGTAAACACAGATTAAAGCTTTAAGTGGTGATGTTGTTGTTGATCCCGAATGGGGCGCTAAGCGAAGACCGTACTTCCCTTTCTGTCACTGAGTTTTCTATGACATCGCCACTAGCCAAGTATCTCACATTAAGCCTTTATCAATCTATGGGATCTTGGGTACCTACAAGTCCCCAGATCGAGGCGAGAGACGAAGAAACAAAAGATACAAATCATGAATCCAAACAAAATACAATTCTCTCATGATCTAGATGCACATAATTGCTGCGAGGTTTCTCTCCAACCCGCAACCTGTGAGGACTACTCACTCATAACAAATAGATCGGAGATAGAAAACATCATGCAAATACTTAGGTTGAAATCAAATATTCTTACAATGGTCGCCAAATCACAAGGAGATCTAAAAGTACAAAGCAATGGCTATGTCTAGTGGAGGGATGGATGGTGGAAGTGATAAACAATGGATGAACAATGGTGTGGATCTCCTTTGGGGGTGTTGTGATGCAATCTGAGAATAGCGGCCCTCTAGCCGGCGGCTGGAGCCTCAAAATATATAGGCGTCTTCACGAAATTTGTAGATTTTGACGAGACGAAGCCGTCACCACTTGGTACGGGCGGGTGGTATGGGTGGACCACGCCCGTACCAGTGGTCATTAAGTGCGCTGATGCCCTGGTTGGCTTCTCCAATTACTTGGCCGTTTGTACTTCCTCAAAATCCTTCATTATGACTCCTTATTTCACCTTAAAAGCAGTGATTTCCTACACAACATAAATCAAAGAAGGGATTTGCATATCTTTGCAATTATTAGTCATTAGTGGCAAGGTTGAGAGTTTATTTGGCAATTGCTTGACCAAAAACAACGTTTAAACGCAATGGAAGATGGCAAAAATCGAAGCCATCAACTTCCCCAAAGCTCAAACCTTGATGGTCCTCGAGCAAGAAGAACCAAAATAACTATAAGGAATTTAGTGTTTAAACTTGAAACAACGAGAATAGGAGTTCACTTACAGTAGGTAGTCATATGTGCTCAACACTTCATTCATTTGC
This sequence comes from Avena insularis, assembly GCA_023614405.1. NCBI lineage: Eukaryota > Viridiplantae > Streptophyta > Magnoliopsida > Poales > Poaceae > Avena > Avena insularis. The sequence goes on from CM042694.1 coordinate 535,468,883, forward strand.
AAAGCTTATCAAAGTTAGAGAGATGAAAAGAATACTATACAAGCTTCGGTAAGTCAAGATAATCAAAGTAAAGTTTAATATAAGTATAAATAACTAGAAGTGTAGAAATCAATCCAATTCCTCTAATTAACTCTCAGCTTGACAAGGAACACTAAGTTGTTTAAATAATATAATTGAGTAAGATAATTTTAGGTCCCAAGTAGTATAACAATGAAGTGTCTTATTTACACCCACATCAATAGATCAAGTCAATCTAAAACAGTTCTAATCCAATTATTGTCTTTCAAGAAAAAATCGTAAAGTAGTAATGAGACCATGCCAAGGACTTGTTATGTGGATCCTCATAGATATCTTTTTTCTTTCTTTCTTTTTCATCTCATTTTTTAAGGATCACAATTTGTTTCTTTTTGCTACTATTTGCACAACCTTTGAGAGTACCAATACTTTTGCCCATATATTGACACGGATGCCAATCATGTCATCAACTCAAAGACGAAATCCGGGGTTATACCATAGATTGTTCAAAAGCTAGCGGAGTTGTTGGTCCCAAAGGTGTGCGTCAGAGACATAGAACAAAGTTGTCTTGCATATTTTTCTCTTTTTTTGAGCTAGAACCACGGTTTGATCCACAAGGTTAGCTTTGGCATGCGTCACAATTACCACTAGACTTTATTTCAATCAAAAAATTCCTTTCATGAGTGTTGTCGAGACTGTCAAAATATCTATGAGGTTAAGTATAATCAAGGGGTATACTCTCAAGACAATCATTCATCAAACAAGTCATAAATTTCAGACTTTTTCTTGTTGTACTTGTTTGGCATTATTATTTCCAAGGCAAGACTCGGTTAACTAAAAGAACTAGAGCAAGAGCTTCAACAACTAATCATCATACTAATAAAAATCCTTACTCTAACCATATAAATTACTTCCCACTAGCATGCATCTTAGCAAATCAACCAACTAAGATAAACAATTCAAACTTCATAAGTGGGAGACATAGGACATACCTCTCATAAGTAACTTCCTGATCCTCTTCCTTATAGGGATGTGTTCCTTCAAAACTCAAACACGATTACTCTCGAAATGATATCAAACCAAAGAGGAAAAGTATGAATCCACATTTATGAAAAAAGGATAAACGGAAAAATATTTTTGTATTTTTGAGGATAGGGATTAAAGAATAGAAAAGAACTTGCGACCAAGCAAGGCTAAAGAAAAACAAAAGAAAACAAATAAACTAAAATGAAAGAAAATTTAAAAAGCAAAGGAAAAAAGCAAAGTGTTAGAACATGCCAACACGAGTGTTTCAAAGCTCACAAGGAGCTGGAGTACAACCTCGTTATTACACAAATAAATTTTCTAGGGGAACACATCCCATAGCTCAGGCTTTTGCAATCCCCTTTGTTGTTCATTGTGGTGGCGGTGGATAATCTCCCACGTTCCATTGGTTTCTCAACTGAGTGGTGAGGCTTGCAGTGGCATCTCGAAGGTTGATGGAGAGGTTGTTCATGGTGTGAATATTTACTTCGAGTGCATAGATATCTTCATAGGTGGTGTAGTAGTTTTGTGGATGCACATCATGTTTGGGTCCTTCTTGTTCTACTTCTTTATCTTCTCCTCCTCCCACGGGTATTTCTTGTTGGGGTAGACTAGCTTCGACCTGCACGTCATAACGCAAACGTCCATCCTTGATAGAGAATAAACCGTTAGGCAAAGGATCCGCTCCAGGTATATTGAAGAAATATCTACCATGATTTTTAGAAATCATACCACATGCTCTTAGAGTAGATGGACTGAGAACATTACCTCCAGTCAATGGTTGTATGTTACCTAGGTTGATGTGAAGTGTGCGTGCAAGAACGGCCACAACTCCTCCTCCACATATGGGTCCTCGAGATTGAAGAGCTTGATGCTTAAGATAAAACACAAGTAAAGCGCCAAAATTTGGTGATGAGTTACAATTGATAAGTGCAGCTTTTGCAAGGATCAACATGTCCTCCTCATTAACTCTAGTAAACTCACCACGTGCCTGTAGCGTGGTAGCAATAACATAGAACAAATATCAAATAGCGGGATGATCAATTTGGTTCCCCTTGGGTGTGTGTCCACGAATTCTCATCAATTTAAAGTATTGTGAAGGGAAGGATCTAAAACAAAGGTATTTTTGCATACATCAGTGGTGTTGTTGGTAAACCCAAAGCATTGATCCTATTGGCTGAGTGTCAAAGTATACTCATAGTTCATAAGGCGGAATTTGATTCGATCAACTCCAGGCCTTTGTTCCTCAGAACAACCATAAGGATCCATCGTGTGTGTCAAGGTGCTGAAGAACTCAAGTGTCAAGCAGCGGTATGTTGCAACATCCTGAAAGACAAAATTGTACAAACCAACATTGTTGCAAAGTAAATCAAAATCAGCACAAATGCCAAGTTGGTTAAGGATATAAAGACACGCCCACTTGGTGGACTTGATCTCTCGAATCTTGAGACGATCAAAACGGGTAAGATGGAACTCCTCGGTGAACTCGATGCCAAGTGACTCGGGGATTAACGTATCAACGGGTGGAGCGGAGGACTCCATAGCCATCTCACGTGTACAACTCCTCATGTTCATCTAATAAGTAAAAACAAGATAAAGTAACTAAAATTGCTAATATTTTTTGGTCCAATAGAAACATAGCATAATTGATTCTCTATACTAACTACAAAAGAAAGCTCCTCTAAAAACAATGCTAAGCATACTTAGTACCAAGATTGAATCAAGAACAAGACCCATGTCTAGATTGACAATGATGAATGACTATGCCAAGCTTTTGCACAAATAAGTTGGGGATCAGAGGAGAATCATACATTAGACCGAGTGAGTGTGAAGAATCGAAGAAATATTGAGTAAATTTGAAGATCCAATGGAGGCGGTTTGAAGTTTGGAGGAAGAAGAAGAAAGAGAAAATAGATGAATTGGGATTTTTAGGTTACCTCCTAGGGCAGATTATGGCGTCCACTGCCGCATCGGTGGCTTACCTTGGGGGAGACGACTGCTCCTAGGCGGTGCACTAAGTACGGGCGCGCGGTACGGTCGCGCACACCCGTACTGCTGGTCGTTATCGCTGCGGTGACTCTGCTTGAAATCTAATGTTTTGCTCGGGGGTACGGTATGGGTGCGCGGTATGGGTGCGTCCAGCCGTACTAGTTGTCGTTATCGCCACTGATTCCTTCGACAATCATCAAAATTTCTATTCCCTTTTGCCTTGAGGTGGTACGGGCCACTCTGGCCGTACTAGTGATCGTTATTGATGCTGTGAACTACAACAAACTCAAGAATTTGATTAGTAGCTCCGTGCGTCTTCGGACATCTTATCAAAAGATTAGATAGCAGCAAAAACACTAAGTAATGATCCAGCAATACTTCTTAGGTCATGTGTAAGTAAAATATAATATAGAGGATTACCTTATTTCTTCTCCTCTTTCCATAGGTCTTCACAAACACTCTTTATTAAAAACAAAAAAACAAAAAAAAGAAAAACTAACACGAAAATAATAATAAAAACTTAGAGAAATTTTATTTCACATGGGTTGCCTCCCATGAAGTGCTTCTAGTTAAGGTCAATTAGCTTGACCTTGATGGCAATCACTTAGATTTGGGGAGTGGAATGCCCACTCCAAAATAGTTTGCTTTTAAAGTAATCAAACCATCATCATCATTAGGCTTGGCCTTCTTTTTCCTAGGGAAGTGGACTATAAACAGATCTCTAGATGGTAGCCCTATCCTTTATTTGATGGCTGCAAGTGCACAGATCGTTTATAGCTAGTTTCGAAATAAAGATATCGATCCCACATGGAGCAGGAGTCTGAAGTCTAATAACTCTTTGAACTAAATACTGAAATAGTAATGCTAAATAACGTTCTAAGTAACAAGACAAAATGCGAGTTTTGTGTAAAAGATATTTTTAGGTTTCCAAATAAGAGAACAATAAGTAAACTAAAGCTATAAGTAAACAAGAGCATGCAAGTATGATTATGAAAGTCTGCAAGATGACGGAAAGAGTTCTCAAGGAGTAGTGGATCCACCGCTAGTAATTAGAAAGAGTGATCAAAATTATTATAATGAATAAGACCATTTCTGATATGTGTGGGAGAAGCTCCATATATGGACGAGTAGGTAGCAACCACTGCACATATCATCCGTCATAACCATAGTAGATAGCAATCGACATCAATCGAATTACTGTGCTATTAAGGGACTTTACCCCGTAGGATGTATCCCATGGCATGGGCAATGTTCCGTGAGTTCTCCTCGGTTCCCAAGTTGATACGTAAGGAATGACAACAACTTTATAGTCACCGTAAGTGATATCATCCCTCCGTCTACCAACAAGTAGTTCCCTCCATCTAGTCCTCAGTGAGGCAAATATTGAGTGGCGCGCTTCACCCAACATCAAGATGAAGGAAATCTAACACAAACACATAATGAACAATATCACATAATAATCTTTATCTCAATTCAATCTCATACTAGGGTTTCTCCATCTCCCCAAGAAAAAAGGAAACTACTCACACATGAAGGTAATCAACATCATGGATAGAATATGGATGAAGTATGATGATACAATTGAAGACAAGTGCAAATCCAAGATTCAATCTAGAATTACAACAAGTAACCAAAGGAGATCGGTGATGGAGACGTTGTTGATGAAGATGAAAATGTAGATCGATGTGGAGGCCTTCAAGATCCTAATCCCTTCTCCTCTTGTGTGATGGTGATGGTGTAGATCTGATTGGAGGCGGCTATGGCGGTGACACGGCGGCAGGGCTCCGCCGTGGTGGAGGATATGGCTTGGTGGCTCTCTCTTGGGTCCGCCCTCCTTTATATAGGCCTTGGGGGTGCCCTAGGGTTCTCCCAATACCATCATATGACTTTGGGAAGGTTCTGGGGCTTCTCTGGGGTGAAATCCCGTCGTTTGTAACCTTTTTTGCAACTATACGGGCGCAACTATACGCCCGGAAAAATGCTTCCAGTCGTATAGTTGCTCGTCAAACCTTCGGTATCCCACATTGTTTTGACCACCAATTCTTCATACGAACTCCATTTTCGGTGTTGTTGGGCTCATTGAGTTTGTCTCGTCGAGGGATACAACCCCATGGTCTTGGATACTTATTTTGAGAAGTTGGAAAAAATAACTTTTCCAACCTGTCAAATGGCTAAGTTTGGTCCCTACAGCTCCTCCATACTATGCTCTCTTTGTTCCTTTTGCCTTTGTTTTATCCATAATCATCATCAACACCTACACACATGTCATAGACAAGGAAAGTGATAAAATTCTACCTAAACTACTAAATGTGCAAAGCTCATATGAAAGTAATTGAGAACTAGAAATCATGCATATAAGGCATAGCTATAGCTGGAAGAAACATGATATGAGAGATAAATGGCTCATTTTATATGGATAAAAGAGGTGGTATTTCACAGCCATCAACTTCCCCAAGCTAGACCTTGCTCGTGCTCGAGCAGGAAGGGTCGATAATAAATTAATGGTTGTGAAATAGCTTATCATTGGAAATCAATGCCTTGCATCCTTATTTCTTCTACAATCTTGAAGAGAGAAAACATGTATTCATACAAGGCAACACAAGATCAGTTATAAAGACCACTAAAGATTCATCAAAACTTATATGCTCCATGTCAATAGTGAATCTACTTGCAGACAAACTTGTGATCCTCTTATTGCACCTTCTGTATAATTTTTCATATCATTATTTTGTATGAGGCAAAACTTAGTCAAAAATAGATGTCAAGCATAAATAGGAATCGAATCTACCCAATCATGTCATCTAGTTAAAGCTCTCAAGTGCAAACATCTGTTATTGAGCTTTCAGAAAGTTTATCTCTTAGTAACGAGATTTATGCCAAAAGGAAATGCGAGAACATGTCAAAAGAAGCATAGCATTAGAGTGTCTCATTTGGTCATCCACATCAATGAATCATGGCTATTAAACACTCATTTTCTATTCTTTGTCTTTCTAAAACTTCAGTTCATCAATAATGAGATCATGCCAAAACTTAGTGTGTTTAATCAGACTGTGCAGACTAAGAATGGATACTCATGACCATTACCAAGGTTTCCTTTTTCAGTATAATGATTTATCATAACGGTCAGAGGAGTATTCCCTATTTTGCTTTGAACGCAGGCCCATGATAATACCAATGCATACCCAAATATAGCATTTCTGCTACATATGTTGGGAAACTCATAGCCAAACTCTAAGAGTTTCCTCTTTTTGGACTGTTCAAAGGCCAGCGGAGTTGTTAGCATCCCATTTTGTGCGACAGTGGTGCAAACACGCGTAAAGCAATATCATACTTCAATCAATAGGTCAAGATTTGGCATGCATCTCAATTACCGCTAAATATTAGTTTCTTCAAACAAATTCTTTCAAAGAGTACTATCAAGTCGATCATCACATCTATGGTGTTGAGTATCTTTAAGGCTAAACTCTTAAGACAATTAAACAACACCTTATTTAGCATAGAACTCAAAACTTCGAAATATCATTTCCGATTGACAACTCCTTCCGTAATCAAACTATCAAGTCTATTGTTTTGATATTATGGGGTCGAGCATAACCTATTCATTTAAGACAAAGCTATTTAGTGACAACCAACAAATTTCAAAAGATCTTGATCAAGTATTCATTCTTTCCAAGTGTAGAGATTGTGGCAATGTTTTCTAGAGGATTACAAATAGTGTCACAAGCTTGATAAACAATTTGGCAAGATGCGTACAAGCTCTAAGTCAACTCCTATGGTGCCTATCATGAGCAAGTGTATCCCCATATGAATATAGAACTAGACTCACTTAAACAAGCATTCAAAAAACAGTGGGATACATGATTGCATTAAACCTTCATTGAATACGAACATTGCACAAGACTCTACACATGCAGAAGAACCTCCCCAAGCTTAGAACTTTGCAAGAACCAAACTTGAGTATATCACCAAAAGAAAAGAGAAAATATAGTTTCCAAAAGAGAGTGTGATAAGTGGTTACCTCCCCAAGCTTAGTTGAAAACAAGGATGACACACTTTACCGTTGAGGTACAAGTAACCTATCTTTTGATGGACAAAGAACCTTTGCTTCAACATGTATTTCTTGATATGGCCCGGTGTGCCTTCCTTGAGGACATGCTTAAAAACTAAAAAGAAAAAGAAATATTTTTGTGTTTTTGAAGACACGGGTTTAGCTCACAAGTGATAAAAATACAAGTACCACTGAGTCAGTTCATCAACCTAAGCACCACGCTTAAGTCAACAAACTAGTTCTAGAAGATGCCTCTCCTAGATTGTGATGAGGTGCAAGTGAAATAGGATATGAGACATGAGTGTGCAGCCCCTATGCGCTTATTAAAAGAGGTTCGATTTGGAAGGTTTTACCAGACACTAATTGTCGAAGCGTTGAATTGAAGCAACCAAGTGGCTCATGTGAGTGTTTGCGGCACTACCGTACACGTCGTCACACAAGGTTCAAGTTCCTGCGAAAATAACACACAAAATAAAATGCATCGGTTTGGTATATGAACATAGTTTGTTTACCCCGCCGATAAAAGGAAATTAAAAAGAAAACATGAACTTCTATAGAGAATTACAGTCTAGGAGGTTTCTGAGGTAGAATTTTATTGCTTACATATGCTCGGCTTCTCTAGATCATGGGAGAAGCTCCCAGGTGGTGTTTCGAAGTTTTTAGAAGAAGAAAGTAGAAGAAAGAATAAAAATTTGAGCAATGGTTACCTTCTAGTTGGCGTTTGAGGGGTTTTCTCAACTATACGGGTGCAACTATACGGATGGAACAAAAGGGTTCCGCCATATAGTTGGTCGTCAAACCTTCTGTATCCTGGAAAATATATTTGACAAAGTCATCGATATCTATACGGCCGAAATTTTTATTCCCGACATATATTTGGTCGTTAAACCTTCTGTATCTAAGAAAGAAAATTTGTCGATGGCAAATATATCTACACGGCCAAACTATATGGCTGGAATTTTTTATTCCCGCCGTATAGTTAGTCGTTAAACCTTCAGGAGACATCCAAAAATTTCTATTTCTTCGAGAATTATTTCTTATCCTGAAACTTAGCGAAATACCTTGTTTTGATAGTAAAATAACAACTTTAATTTTCAACCAACAACAACATGTATAAAATGTGATTTAAGTACAACCGAGTTATGCAACACATAGTAACAATAAATTCTACCTTTTGAAAACTATAACAAGATTACTCTAATAGCAAATCATGCAAAGAATAAAAATGCCAATACAACATGAATGCATCAAGACTCAAGACACAAAACTAAGAAAGACACCTAATGACTTCCGGGTTGCCTCCCAGGAAGCGCTTTCTTATAACCAAGTAGCCAGGCTTTTCTCCAATATGATTTCAATAGATAGGAGCCAAAGAATTATTTATTCTTACCTCCCAAAGAGGTTTGGAGCACTTACTATTATATCCTGGTCGAAGTCTCACCCGCTTGTAGTGCATCGGCGCCTTGTAGATAAATGTGTTATTGCTCACAAATGATGATTGATGCGCCATGTGTGGTGAGCATACCTCCCTAGATAGCTTCAACAAAAGGATTAGATATTTACATGTAAAGTCAAACATTTTACCTTTGATAGCATCATCGGGATACAATTCATAGTACTCTTCTTGGGCTACACTATCATGAGGAAACACTTCATAATGCTCATCTTTAACAGCAAGGAAAAATTCAAAAGTGTCTCTATTCTCTAGTTCATCACCCTTGCTATCAAGTTCATTAGTTCTAGAGTTATCAATCCAATCACAAAAATAAGCATCATCAGCAAATGTTTCATCAAAGATGCGCTCTCCCAAAACCTACTCATTAATACTACAAGGATTTATCTCCGGTTCATCATTATTAGTGTTCTCCAAATGAGTATCTAGGCATAAAGCCTCCACAGATAAATTATATTCAGTTTCAACATAATAAGAATCATTACTAGAGACTGAGGCATCATAAACAAACTTATTACTAGTAGAATGATGTTTGTCTTCAACCTCACCTTTTTGGTGTTCCTCCTTGTTATCTAGTGGTTCCTGCAAAATGTTAGTTTCGGGAACTATTGTTTACATAGCTCCTTGCTCTTTATCACAAGTGCATTCCCACTAAAATGTTCTTGACAATAATTGACAATATAATCCATAATATTATGATACCTTGATAAATCCTCATTATCGCTACTTTTCATAATAATACCAATTTTCCTAAGCAGCTCATGAGACCCTTCATAAACTATGTATTCCAAGAGTTTTACATTATTATCATTTATGTGAGTATTGGTTAATAAAAATTCTTTAAAGAGAGGAATGCATTCATAATCATAAATCTTGTTAGGCTTACCATTATACTGCCTCATCCCATCGAATAAATTTAACAAATTACTAAAACAGTAATCCACCTGCTTCCACATGTCCAGTAGTTGCATATCCTCAAGGATTAGCAGTTCTTCTTCATGTTCATCCTCTTCTTGGGAAGGAACTTCATCCTTCTCCAATGGGATTTCCTGTCCCATGTTAATAGCATCACAATATACATAGAAAGATTCATTTTCTAGTTCCTCACCAAAGTCCCCAAAATCACCGTCTAGGCACGAATCCTCCTCAGAACAATCATCATAAGTTTGGGACTTATAGAAATCATCACTAGATAATGAGATATTGTTTGCATGCATACTATTTATGTGTGGAAAGTTATTTTCAGAAGTAGGAGATTCAAGTGGTTAATCAAGTTGCTCCTCTTCATTCTTACTAAGATAATCCACGAGTAGCTCAGTGATAGTCTTACCTTCGGGCTTACCTTCCACTAGTTGAGAGGGTGCAACATCAAGTTCCACCTCTTTATTAGAAATGTGTTCAGGCGGTTTCGGTGGAGGTTCTTCATATGATGTTGCCTTCTCTTCATCTTTTTGATCCGGCAAAAGGCTAGGCTTTTCCATGTGGTTTGAAATCCACTCATAAACAGTGCAAGCTAAAACATTATCCATAAAGTACTCACATCAACATGAATATATGTGATAAACTTCTTCAATTATTTCATCAAGCTCCTAGCATCTTTCTCGAATATTTTTTATAGAAGAAAGCAATTCTGAACAACCAGTATAAAGCACAAATTCTAGAACTTCCATATCAACTAAGCTTTTAAACTCATTTCTATTATAAGATTCTAATGCGGGATCAATGTTATAATTACATTGGTAGGCGATATGATCTTTGGATCCGCAGAATCTATAAGAAAACTGGTATGAGGCACATAGCATGGATGAATAATCATTCACCAGAGCTAGCCATTGATTCAGTATTTCTCGCAACTTCTCCTCCCTTGCGAGCTTCTCCTGTTCAAGAGTAGTCTTCTTGGAAGACATGATTAGTAACAAATATTTTTATGGGTTTTTGGTTTATAAACAAAAGCAAAAATACAAATGCAGAAAATAAAGAAAGCTTAAAACAAAATCTAGCAAAACTAAAAATAAATAAACAAAAGCTAAAAGACCTACATCGCTTAACTGCTCGACAACGGCGCTAGAAAATAGCTTGATGACTGCAAGTGCACAGATCGTTCGTAGCTAGTTTCGAAATAAAGATATCAATCCCACAGGGAGCGGGAGTCTGAAGTCTAATAACCCTTTGAACTAAATACTAAAATAGTAATGCTAAATAACGTTCTAAGTAACAAGATAAAATGTGAGTTTTGTGAATAAGATATTTTTGGGTTTTCAAATAAGAGAACAATAAGTAAACTAAAGCTATAAGTAAACAAGAGCATGCAAGTATGATTATGAAAGTCTGCAAGACGATGGAAAGAGTTCTCAGGGAGTAGTGGACCCACCGCTAGTAATTAGAAAGAGTGATCAAAATTATTATAATGAATAAGACCATTTATGATATGTGTGGGAGGAGCTCCATATATGGATAAATAGGCAGCAACCACTGCACACATCATCCGTCATAACCACAATAGACAGCAATCAACATCAATCGAATTACTGCGCTATTAAGGGACTTTACCCCGTAGGATGTATCCCATGGCATGGACAATGTTCCGTGAGTTCCCCTAGGTTTCCAAGTTGATACGTATGGAATAACAACAACTTTATAGTCACCGTAAGTGCTATCATCCCTCCGTCTATGAACAATTAGTTCCCTCCATCTAGTCCTCAGTGAGACAAATATTGAGTGGCGCGCTGATACGTTGCTAACGTATCTATAATTTTTGATGTTCCATACTTGGTTTTATCAACTTTCTTATGTTTTGTTCCAACTTTAGAGTACTTTTCATAGACTTTCTTGGACTAACCTATTAACAAGATGCCACAGTGCCAGTTGCCTATTTTCTGCTATTTTTGGTTCCAGGAAAGTCAGAAAATGAATATTCTCAGAATTGGACCAGACAAAAGCCAAAGTCAATATTTTCCCAGAAGACTCACAGAGCCAGAAGGAGAGACGGAGAGGGGCCACATGGTGGCCAAACCTCCCCTAGGCGCGGGTCCCCTTGGCCACGCCAGGGCATGGTGTGGGCCCCCTGGATGGCCACCGACCTCGCCCCTTAGCCTATATATTCCTCCCGATACAGAAACCCTAAATCATCAAGCCTCCAGCCACGAAAAGTTCCGCAGCGCCACCGCCACCGAACGGGAGATTCGGGGGACAGAAAGTCTCTGTTCCGGCACCCTGCCGGGACGGGGAAGTGCCCCCAGAGACATCTCCATCGATCTCCACCACCATATCCATCACCATTGCTGATTCCCATGATGAGGAGGGAGTAGTTCTCTCTTGAGGCTAAGGGTTCTACCGGTAGCTATGTGTTCATCTCTCTCTCTATGCATGATATTATTGAGATCATGAGCTTGTAATCTATAGATCTACCTTGCTACTCAAGTGCTTTAATAGATCTCTGCTCTCCCCATGTGTGTGAAGTTGACAGTGTGCACACCATGGTGGCACTTAGGATAGAGATTACAAATACTTGTCATGAGTTATATTTGGAGTTGGATGTCTTTATGAAATTGTGGTGTTTGTTTGAACCATCTAGTACTCAAGGTGACAGTGTAGGGTTATCTAGATGGGAAAGATGAACTTTGAGGTGTGCTGTTATAGCCCTACCAATGATTAGAGTGTCCAACCGGAGAGTAGTTCAGCATAGTATCATAAAGAAGAATATATCTATATGAGAGTGTTCACTAGTGAAAGTATGATCCCTAGGCCTTGTTTCTAAACATTGAAACAACGTTTGCTACTAGATCTGTTACATGTTTGCTTGCTTCCATCTTTATTTCAGTTTGCCTTTAGTCTCTTTCACACCATCAAGCTATTTTCTAGCACCGTTGTCTTATATCTATACCACTTGTATTTCACAATCTCTTCACCGAACTAGTGCACCTATACACCTGACAAGTGTATTGGTTGTGTTGGGGACACAAGAGACTTCTTGTATCTTGATTGCAGGGTTGCTTGAGAGGGAATACCTTTGACCACTTACTCCTTGAGTTTGATAAACATTGGGTGATCTACTTAAGGGAAAACTTGCTGCTGTTCTACAAACCTCTACACTTGGAGGCCCAACAACTATCTACAAGAATAGAAGTGCGTAGACATCAAGCTATTTTCTGTCATTGCTGTCGGGAGGTAGGTAAAGGTACTCACATCCTCCGGTGTGAGTGCTCGAAGTTATTTTCTTTAGATTCTGCAATTTTGTCTTTTTGTTTCTTGTTTTCACTAGTTAGGCTTAATGGAAAATAACAAAAAAATTAGAGAGCTTTATAGTATTTATCTTGAGTTAGGACATGAAGTTTTTGAAGAGAAAATTCAAAAACCAATGGAACTTTATTTGCATGCTAATAGCAATGTTATTAGTATGAATTCTTTGAACACCATTATTGCTAATGCTATGGAAAAGTCTAAGCTTGGGGAAGCTGGTTTTGATGAGCATGATCTTTTTAGTCCCCCAAGCACGGAGGAGAAAATTTACTTCGATTATATTATGCCTCCAATATATGATGATTACAATGATGAATATGATATTTTTAGTCTACTTACTATTGAGGAGGAAATTAATTATGACTACAATATGCCTCCTATATTTGATGATTATGGTGATGAGAATAATAATGATAGCTATTTCGTTGAATTTGCTCCCACTACAATTAATATGAATGACTATGCTTATGTGGAGAGTAATAATTATTATACGCATGTGGCTCATGATAAGAATTTTTTATGTGATAGTTATATTGTTAATTTTATTCATGATGCTACTGAAATTTATTATGAGAGAGGGAAACATGGTTTTATGCAACTAAATAATATTAAGTTTCCCCTCTTTATGTTGAAAGTCTTGAAGTTGCATTTGTTTTGCTTTACTATGCTTGTTGTTTTGTGCTTTCATGACTTGTTTATTTACAAGATTCCTATGCATAGGAAGTGGGTTAGACTTAAATGTGCTTTGAATTTGCTTCTTGATGCTCTCTTTTACTTCAATTCATATTTCTTATGTGAGCATCTTCTCAAACTATCATGCCTAACTTAAAGGCGTTAAAGAAAAGTACTTATTGGGAGATAACCCAAAAGTTTTAGGTGAGTCTTGGAAGTTATTACTTCTGTAATAAGCTCTCCTTATCCTTTTTATTTGCTTTTTATGCCAAGAGTAACGTCTAATGAGAGAGAAGTAATGCTTGGGAAAGTTGTTGTCCCGAAACAGATTTCTGTGCTTCACCGTAAAAATTCGTGTAAAATATCTGTACGTCCTTTTCAGGCGTGAAGTTTTGTGCTTCTGCCCCAGGTTGTTATCTAACTTTAGTTAGTTCAACACTTTTCGATTTGAGCACCAGAAGGTCTTCGAAAAAATTCGTCTTTACCTGCTGGTCTGTTTTGACAGATTTCTGGCATTATTTGCATTTGCTTCTTGTTGGTTCCTCTTTGAATTCTTTTGGGGAATTGAGATTTTTGAGGGAAGTGCTACAGTAGCTTGTGTTTTAATGGAAGTTTTATTGGTGTTGAAACTAAACCCAAAGACTTATTATCTTGAGTGCACTAATGTTGTTAATAAAGATTGTGTGAAGTTTTGTATGAAGGAAAAAATTTAGGTGTATGGAAGGAATGAGTAATGAGATGAAGAATGGACTAAAGCTCAAGCTTGGGGATGCCACACGTGTCACCCTAAGAAATATCCAAGAAGTACAAGCGTCAAAGCTTGGGGATGCCCAAGGCATCCCCTTCTTCATCAATAAAAATCCCAGATTTCTTCCAATCATTTCATTTTTATTATTTCATGCACAGTTGTGTTGTTCTTGGAGTGTCTTCTTTTTCGTTTTCGTTTTGGTTTTTCGTTTGCTGAATAAATTGGTTGTACCCCCTCTTTCATGCATTGGTTTTCAAATAGTTTGGTTTGGATTGGAAAAGAGTACGAAAAGTTCATGCTTAAGTGGTAAAGAGAGCTTGTTTTTGACTGTGGCCCATGCTTTGTCATGCCATGCTTGATATTGTTTTTGCTTTAGGCTTAGTATTCTTTGCTGTAGCACGACTTGTTATAAACAATTGAGATTGCTTAATGTGCCTTTGAAGAATCATGCGTTGTTTTAGCATATTAAAGCATAGTATTGTGGTATTCTCCTTTAATGCTTTATTTGGGTTGACTTGGCGCATGCTCACACCATTTTATGACTATCCCAAGTCACCATAAGCCTTTATGATCTTTTAGTTTTTGACTTGTAATATCACTTTATGCTTTGATTAATGATGTTTTGTCGCTCTGCGTGATTATGGCCATTATTGCTCTCTTAGTTGGTCGCTCCCAGTCTTTTGCTAGCCTCCATAACCAAGTATGAGTTCCACTCATGCATCCAACTCCTAAAACCAAGTTATTCCAAAGAGTCCACGATACCTACCTACTAGCATATGCTATTCCAAGTATATTCATGTTTTTATCTACCTTCCGAATTAAACTTGTTATGAGAAAACTAGTGATTAAAGCTCTCACGAACTTGATGACACACTTTACTTTTCTTGCCCTTAATAAACTTGAACCATTGTGTCGTCTATGTTGTATATGCTTGCACTTATTTGTTGGGAATTAGCAAAACCATGCTGTCATGGGGAACGCTTTCAACATTGCACTTGTACTTTGTACCTAGTTGAAATCATGCTCTTTTGTCTATGGATGTCGTCGGTGTGAAATGAAAAGGGAGCTTGTAAGTCCATGGAGTTATGTATATGTGTTAGAGAAACGCCTGGGCCGCTGGTCTAATCCATGTTGTCATGGTGGAAACCTGTAGCGTAACCATAATGAGCTGTCTATGAAGCATTCTTCTTATAAAAAAAAGAGTTAGATATTGAGAAAAAAAGAGAAAAAGAAAAAAAATAATATGAAAAGAGGAAAGAGAGAAAAAGGCACCATATTCCCATGGTAAATAAGAAGATTGCTGAGATGCTCGTTGTCTGCTTGCCTTGTCATTTTGATATGAGGATTCTTCCGTATCATCGGGCAAGGGGTACCCCGTTGGCGGTTCTCTATGATACACATGTACTTACTATGACAAGAACTTACTGGTAACTAAACTTGAGTAGCATGAGGAGCGGCCCTCGTATTCAAGGGACATGAGATTTCCAACTTATACTTTGTCAAGCATATACTCCATAGTTTGTTCACTTTAACCTTAATCACTTCAAGATGCTTATGATAGGGGCAATGAGAGCTGAAAGCTAATAAGTACCATAATTTTTGGAAGCTCTTTATGAAACTTGAATCCGTACTTCCTTCTATGAAGGCCCTTCTTTTACTTTTATGTTGAGTCTCCACCTTCTATCTTTATGTACCTACTTTGAGAGCATAGTGGCCATTCTTAGTTCTATGTGCATTGTCCCAAGACTTGTTGATTGATGCATAGCTTTGATATTGCTTGTTTTAAACTATTTGTATCTACTCACGCTTATGAACTTCGAAGGTGTCCTATGCATTTATGTTTGCTACTCTATGAGGGACAAGCTGAATGCCACTATGCTATGTTTTCTTTATGTGAAACAAACAAATGTATTGCAAAGTATTGTTATTCATGAATCTTTTGTTTGTGCCTTTTCATGTTGCAACATAGTTGTTTTGTCTTATTGCTAGAACTTTGTCTTTCATGTTATGATTGAAGTACTATGATCCCAGCTATCCATGTTTTACAAATACTTTGATCAAGTTTATGATGGTGCATGTCACCTCAAAAATTATTCTTTATTTTTATCACTTACCTACTCGAGGACGAGCAGGAGTTAAGCTTGGGGATGTTGATACGTTGCTAACGTATCTATAATTTTTGATGTTCCATGCTTGATTTTATCTACTTTCTTATGTTTTGTTCCAACTTTGGAGTACTTTTCATAGACTTTATTGGACTAACCTATTAACAAAATGCCACAGTGCCAGTTGCCTGTTTTCTGCTATTTTTGGTTCCAGGAAAGTCAGAAAATGAATATTCTCGGAATTGGACCGGACAAAAGTCAAAGTCGTTATTTTCCCAGAAAACTCATAGAGCCAGAAGGAGAGACGGAGAGGGGCCACAGGGTGGCCAAACCACCCCTAGGCGTGGGTCCCCTGGCCGCGCCAGGGCATGGTGTGGGACCCCTGGATGGCCACCGACCTCGCCCCTTCGCCTATATATTCCTCCCGATACAGAAACCCTAAATCATCAAGCCTCCATCCACGAAAAGATCCGCAGTGCCGCCGCCACCAAAGAGGAGATTCAGGGGACAGAAAGTCTCTATTCCGGCACCCTGCCAGGACGGGGAAGTGCCCCCGAAGCCATCTCCATCGATCTCCACCACCATCTCCATCACCATTGCTGATTCCCATGATGAGGAGGGAGTAGTTCTCTCTCGAGGCTAAAGGTTCTATCGGTAGCTATGTGTTCATCTCTCTCTATGCATGATCTTATTGAGATCATGAGCTTGTAATCTATAGATCTACCTTGTTGCTCAAGTGCTTTAATAGATCTCTGCTCTCCCCATGTGTGTGAAGTTGACAGTGTGCACACCATGGTGGCACTTAGGCTAGAGATTACAAATACTTATTATGAGTTATATTTGGAGTTGGATGTCTTCATGAAATTGTGGTGTTTGTTTGAACCATCTGGTACTCAAGGTGACAGTGTGGGGTTATCTAGATGGGAAAGATGAACTTTGAGGTGTGCTGTTATAGTCCTACCAACGATTAGAGTGTCCAACCGGAGAGTAGTCCAGCGTAGTATCATAAAGAAGAATATATCTATATGAGAGTGTTCACTAGTGAAAGTATGATCCCTAGGCCTTGTTTCTAAACATTGAAACAAAGTTTGCTACTAGATCTGTTACATGTTTGCTTGCTTCCATCTTTATTTCAGTTTGCCTTTGGTCTCTTTCACGCCATCAAGCTATTTTCTAGCACCGTTGTCTTATATCCATACCACTTGTATTTCACTATCTCTTCGCCGAACTAGTGCACCTATACACCTGACAAGTATATTGGGTGTGTTGGGGACACAAGAGACTTCTTATATTTTGATTGCATGGTTGCTTGAGAGGGAATACATTTGACCACTTCCTCCCTGAGTTCGATAAACCTTGGGTGATCCACTTAAGGGAAAACTTGTTGTTGTTCTACAAACCTCTGCACTTGGAGGCCCAACAACTGTCTACAAGAATGGAAGTGCGTAGACATCACGCGCTTCACCCAACATCAAGATGAAGGAAATCTAACACAGCCACATAATGAACAATATCACATAATAATATTTATCTCAATTCAATCTCATACTAGGGTTTTTCCATCTCCCCAAGAACAAAGGAAACTACTCACACATGAAGGCAATCAACACCATGGATAGAATATGGATGAAGTATGATGATACAATTGAAGACAAGTGCAAATCCAAGATTCAGTCTAGAATTACAACAAGTAACCAAAGGGGATCGGTGATGGAGACGTTGTTGATGAAGATGACGATGTAGATCGATGTGGAGGCCTTGAAGATCCTAGTTCCTTCTCCTCTTGTGTGATGGTGATGGTGTAGATCTGATTGGAGGCGGCTATGGCGGTGGCACGGTGGCAGGGCTCCACCGTGGTGGACGATATGGCTTGGTGGCTCTCCCTTGGGTCCTCCCTCCTTTATATAGGCCTTGGGGGTGCCCTAGGGTTCTCCAACATTTTTTTGCCTGATTTTCCATTATTCACAGCAATTCAAATATAAATAGCCGATATATATATATCAAAGCCAACATCAGTGGCATCACAAAAAAAGTGCATGCATATCACACAAATACATCATACAAATGATCTATTGCCACAAATAGATCACAAACATGCTCCAACACCACAAATAGTTCACAAACAAAGTCATATGTCCATAATAGTTACATACAAGCTCCAACACTACAAATAAGTGCATACACAAGCTCCATGACCACACATAGTGCATAAGAAGTGCATATGTTCATAATACAACTCCACATGTCAATACATCGTTGAAGATTGACAAGTTCATCTATTCATGGACGTCCTACATGTTTGAAAGCAAACACATGATATTCACAAGTCATTTGACGTAGGATAGAACATAGCAAGTAAATATTGACAAGTGATATGGTAAGAAAAATGACATGAGGTTCACACAATTCCTATATCGGTAGTGATTCTACAAGTCATATGGTAAGAATTTTCACAATTTTGACAAGTCAATGAACATAGCAAGTAAATGTTTAACAAGTGATATGGCAAGAATAATGACATGAGATTCACACAAGTCCTATGTCCATAGTGATATATGCTCTATATTAAGACAAGTGGAGAAACATAGCAATATGGAAGTCATAAGTTCAATATGCAAGGAATAGCGATCATGATCATAAGAGAAACATAGATGAGTCCTACAAGTGGTACACATGAGTTCTACTTCTAAGATTGTGTCTACGGCTACGTTTCTCTATGATTAAGTTTATCTACGACTAAGTTTCTCTATGACTAGTGTAGGAGATCTAACTTGGAGCCAAAGCCTCTGGTAGACGTGTGGATTGTTGAAGCTAGGGTGGCCCATCGTAGGAGGTGTCATCTCATCCTGAGTCGAGGTCTCACCGTTGTTGTTGTTGGATCCAGACGTTGCGGGTATACCGGGAGCTAGGAGGAAGACCCCCGGAGACCCGGAATCTCACCAAAATTTGCATGTGGACTTAGGATATGTGTGCAAGTGTTCATATATGCTATATGAGTGACAATAAAAATGAAATATGTGTTAAAAGAAAATGAAGAAAAAAGGAGTTGAAAAAATGAAAAAAAAACTTTGTCGTGTACAGACACACGGCAAAGGTCCATGCCATCTATGTCGTGTACAGACACACGACAGAGCTCCAATATTCGATTTTGCGCGCTATCAAAATTAGAAAAAAAATACCGGGAAGATTTTGCGCGTTAAAAAATAATGTGGCGTGAAACTTCGTGCGTAGAAAAAAATCGGAATTCAAAACTTTATCGTGCGTGGCGTTTCAACACACGGCAAAGTCCTTCTGTTACGACCACCCCGTCAACTGCGCCGATGACGTGGGCCCCACCTGACAATTTGCCGTGTGTATTCTTTGTCGTGGGTCCTGTTGGCTCTATGCCGTGTGTCTTTGTTTGCTGTGTGTCCTTTTCTGTTCTGCCGTGCGGTTTTTCTGCGCCGTGTGTCGTGTGTGATTTTATTGTCATCCTGCAGGCTCTCACGGCAAAGCGTTCTTTGTCGTGTATTGACCCACGGCAAAAACGCAGGTCACGGCAGCGTCCAATTTTCCGGTAGTGAGATCATTTCTACTATCTTTCGAGGATTTTTGTTATTTGTTTCGACATGAACAAACAGTAGTGACACAAAATGTCTCTTCCAAACTGAATCCAATAAGTCAAAAGAAACGAAGAAAGTTATGCATACAAATGAAGTGGATCATGCATGCCATGCATACAAATGAAGTGGATCAGTGCTTACAAGTGAAGTAGTAGTGGGGTAGCAGCCTAGTCAGGAATACACTGAACATAAGTGGTCAGTAACAGCCATCTCGCGTTACATTGGCCAGAAATGTGAGCACCAACATACACACACATAGGCATACATCACATCGTACGTAGTTGTGCGCATCGATATTTAATTAGCATGCTTATTATTCTTCTTTAGTGGTAGCAGCCTCTCCACCGTCGATCCCATGCATCATGTCCTATCATCAACTAGAGACTCGTCGCGCGCGCTGAACCAATGCTAGCTCGATCGTGAATTAGTCTCCATCTCAAGAACCACCGCACCCACGCCAAGGCCAGGCCGTCGAGACAGACCGAGAGCTAGTCGCTCACGCTGCGTGGCATGTCGCCGTGGCCACCTGCTCGTCGTCGTAGCTCTCCTCGTCATCATCGCTGCTCCTTCCGTCCACCTTGCCGCTCTTCCTGTAGCGGCTGGCGAACACGAGGTAGACCGCGAAGTCGGCGACGGAGAGTATGGCGAGCAGGAAGTAGAACTTGTTGAGGTGGCCCTGGTTGAGGTCGGCGGGGATCCAGCCCGGCCGCCCATGCACGGCGGTGGCCTTGGTGACGGCGGTGACGATGACGTCGCTGAAGTAGTTGCCGAGGGACATGGACATCATGCAGAGCGCGCTCCCGAAGCTCTTGAAGCCGTCGGGCATCTCCCCGTTGAAGAACTCCAGCTGCCCCACGTACATCATCACCTCCGACACCCCGATGAGCGCGTACTGTGGCACCTGCCAGATGATGTGCAGGTCGCTGGCGTTGGCGGTGGTGGCGCTGGCCTTCCTGAAGTGCTCGACCGTGCCGGCGGTGGCCATGGCCATGGCGCCCAGCACCAGGCCGAGGCCCATCCTCTGCAGCTCGGTGGGCCCGGTGGATCGCCCCGTGAGCCGCGCCAGGAAGGGGCAGATGGCCCGGCGGTAGAGGAAGATGGTGGTGGCGACGGTGAGGATGTCGAACATGGACATGCTGGAGGCCGGGACGGAGAAGCCGGCGAACATGGTGGTCCTGCGCATGGCGGCTCCCTGCACGACGAATAGCGACGCCATCTGGGTGAAGACGACGGAGTAGAGGATGGTGCAGACCCAGATGGGGAGGATCCGTAGGATGCTCTTCACCTGCTCCACCTGCGTCACCGTGCACAGCTTCCACTGGTCGCGCGGTTTCGTGCACGCAGCAGCCTCGGTGTCCATGGCTGTGAGTGCAGCTCGGTCCAAGAACCTGCATATATATGTCAGAGTTAATTCGTTGCGTCCGCTGCTCAGTTAACGTATACATACTACGTGACTTGACCTGACATGATGACACGTATTCGCGAGGCTAGAAATAATAAAATAAGTATACCTGAATCCTTTTGTGTGCAGAAGCTTCTTTCCACCGGAATCCGCCTTCTCGTCGCCCTCGTAGAGGATCTCCACTCCTTCGGGCGACACGCCGGACTTCCAGTTCCTGCAGGCGGCGGACGCGACCTGGCAGATGCTCCCGATGGGGTTGCTGCACGGCTGCGAGTGGCGGTACTGTGGCGTCCCGCTGAGGAAGAGCAGCAAGGCCAAGGCCGCTGCGGCGGTGGAGACCCAGAATCCTAGCACCCAGTTGCCCTTGTCCTGGATGTAGCTGAGGAAGGTGTTGGAGAAGAGGGATCCCAGGTTGAGCGCCAGGTAGAAGTAGCTGAAGAAGGAGACCTTAGAGTGCGCCTCGGCCGGATCCTCCTCGTCGAACTGGTCGGCGCCGAAGGTGGCGATGTTGGGCTGGTAGCCGCCGTTGCCGAACGCGATCATGTAGAGCGCGATGTAGAAGATGCCCATCTCCGTGCCGGAGTGCGGCGCGCAGGGCGTGCCCTCCGTGCCGCACCCCACCGGCAGGATCAGGTAGAGGCGTGACGAGAGCGACAGCAGCGCCAGACCCTGCAAGAGGAAAAATAAAGGCGTACAGGTCAGCCGTGCTGCGTCGACTACGATCGATTTGCGTCCTGCCGGTGATCTGTTGTGTGCCCATCTAATCGAACGATCGCCACCCGGGTCGGACACGTCCGCCTCAGATCAAGACCAATTCTCGCACACGCCGACAGAATGGTTAACGTGTACAAGCTACAAACCAGTACTAGTACTACTCGAGTACTCGTTTTCGTGGCAGAAAAAGGACCACAGTACTGTGTAGTCTGGACAGACGGGACGATCTACCACTGTACTACGTGTTATTGCTGACACATCTTCTGCTTGTAGAACATACGTAAGCAAGTACGTACTAGTACAGTAGAGTACTTACACAGACGAAGATGGCCTGGAATATGGCGCATGTCTTGTATCGTCCCCAGTAGGAGTCGCTGAGGAAGGCACCGATGAGGGAGAACATGTAGACGGTGCCCGTCCACTTGCTGACGTTGTTGGCCGCGTCGCCGTTGCTCTGCTGCACCACCCTCGTCAGGAACAGCACCAGGTTCACGTTCACGCCGAAGAAGGCCATCGTCGCAAGCCCCTGGTTCACTGCAACCATGCATCAAATCACCACCGCCGGCCAGTTAACTGTCAGTTCGATAATCAGTCGGCAACTCCAATACTTAATGGCTCGCTAGCCACAGAACAAACGACACACATACACTTATAAACAGTGGTAGCAAAAGCGATCGACAAGCTATAGCATGCAACAGTTTTTCTTAATTTTTTTTTAAACGGCCGGGACTGTACAAGGGAAAACGAAACCGCCTTTTCTGAGACACTTCCCTTGTGATGATAGCAATGTAGAGCAGCTGACGGATCAACCGAAGCCGGTCGCTTTAGTTCCAATAATAACGCGTAGTAGCTGTGGCCGCTAGCTAGCTAGCTCGTATCGATCGTATGTATGTACAGGTCGATCGGCCGATGGCCGGTACCGGTTGCTAGATCGTATGGATGACATGTCTCCTGTCTCCTAACTAACGGTGCGCCCTAAATCGAGCATTAAGACCATCCACTATGTGCTCCAAAAGCGGTTCAATGGAGGCAATGAATCGATTCAATACATAGCAGGGCATCGGCTCTTAAGTTCTGACAGGAAAAACGAATCAACATATTGGTTCGGTTCGTTGCATGCATAAGTGGGTCCTTTGGCAGAGATGTGAGAGAGAAAGGCTAGCAAGGGAAAGCAAATGGCTAGTTATTTATTTAAAAGTGAGACCCACCATCGATTCAATACATAGCAGCAAAATTACTACCGGTTTCTACTCTGACACATTTTTTTTGTTGAATCGGCTCAACATAGTGCATGGCCTAAGCGGTGCGCGCGAGGAGGACCCCCCGTGACAGGGAATCCCCAGTTCCGGGCGTTTGCATGGCCGATGTCACCTCAGCATGCAGGATTCCAAGGAAAGACCCGGTGTCTACCGCCCACTTTTAAGGCGGAAGCGTCACCTCAGATCGACTCGATCGCTGCACTACATAGGCATAGCTAGCTAGCACCGTAAAGTTAGCCGGAAAAAGGCCCCGGTCGATCACCAGAGAGGTCTCTTCTTTTTCTTTCTGCTAGTGCTTTTTTGGTGGAAGCAGACGGTGATAAGCAGATATAGCTTACCGAGAATAAGGCCTCCGGCGAGCCACCCTCCGGACTTGCCCTTCACCGCCGGCAGCCCCTTGATGTCCACGGAGCCGTCCAGGGTGTACTCGATCAGCTTCTCCGCGGCAGCGCTCCTCTCCGCGGCGCTCCCTGCCGCCGACTCGCCGTCCATCACGATCACTCTCATCTTCAGGTCTCCCTCGTTCGCAGACTGCAAACATACACACATACTGTTAGCTTTCCACAAGATTCTTAGCGATGAGATCAAAGCAAACACAAAACTGAATCTTGGCTATGGCAAAGAGTGGGAGAGCTAGTTACCATGTCTCACTTCCCGGCTCTCCTCAGCAGTCTGCCTCAGTCGATAAATGCAGCGAGAGAAGCTGAGAGGCTGCTGCCAGAGGAGAGGAGAGGAGGCCGAGCAAGCAAGGCAAACAGACCGAGAGAGAGCTAGGTGGTTTGTGTATGTGGGGGATGAGTTGGTGCGATTTATAGGAGAGCTGTGGGAGCAGCTAGCGGCCGGGGGCTTGGGAGGATGTAATGTTATATGTTGATCCAAATTCTACAAAGTACCCGACCGACACAAGTACAGGTAGAGGCGGACCGTCGGGAGGCTTGGGCGGAGTGTAACGAGTCTTAATTGGGCCCACACCGCCCCAACGGGACGCCTGTAGGTGCGGGCGACAGCCCCGCTGCACGGTAGACGGATCGTCAAGACCCAGGCTTTCCACCGATATATAAACCCCTGTAAGCCGGTTGGGAGAGTTGCATCTCGAAATCCGGCGTCAGTAAACACTCCCGATATAGTGAAGTTTATTTACGGCGCCGTGGTTTTTCCTCTTTGTTGGAGAGGTTTTCCACGTTAAATCTGTGTCTTCTTTCTGTGTTTTTCGTTTTCGTTCTTCGTTATCTTCTTGTCGCGATTGTAACAAGTACTACGAGCTAGCGCCTAGCGGGTGTGCGTGTCCTGCTCACATGATGTCAGGAGCGCAGGTATCTTAGGTAGATGCATCACCGAGAAACGTCACCATCGACGGCGACGGTCTCTTTGTTTTTTACCACCTCCCTCCTCCTCCCTTTGTTTTCCTGGCCTGTCGTCCCCAGAGCCCATCATCATAGCCGCACGGAAGGAAGAAATTCGGCTCGTCCTTCCTGCGCTTTATTTACTGTGGTCTTTCGTCGCTGGGCGATCGATGCGGTTGAAACATGCTCTCTGTTTCAGTAACTCCTGCAGCTGGCTTCAGTTGGTTTTAGACTATCTGCAGACGCTAGCTACTAATTCGAATTTAGCCAGTGCCAGGCCGCAAAGCCAAGTGCCAGTCATGGAAGCTTTCGTGTATTCTTCGGTTCGTTTCTCCTCCCGCGCGATCATCGAGCCGGTCCATTTCGTCGGCGCGCGAAACGTGGCAACAAGTGCGGGTGGGAGGCGTGCTCAAGCTCTCTTTTGGAAAATCTCGCAACGGGGGAGGCATTCCGCATTCGTATTGGTCGATCTCGGCCTGTTTTGCTTCTTGCCGATACGATCCCTCGAGAACGACCTGTAAAATTGCTTCTTTGCTCGTCGAGAATGACATGCGAATGCTAGCAAGGATAATAGGTGGCAAAAGAGTATGGTGCAACGTAGCAATCAGCTGCTTTTTGTGGTTTCTCCTATGTCTTAAATGGTGGAAGACAAAAATCGGTGACGGAATTTTGAGGAAAATTCAGTAATTTTGATGAGCAACGTAATAGTTTCTATCTTGAAGTTACACAGTAGGTTCAAATAAAAATATATAAACCTGATAAAATTTAGATGAAATAATTTCGAAAGTTGCAACAACAAAAAGCGGTGACACCAAAAATAATGTGACTCTGAATTTTAAAACCACACGACTGAAAGTCACAACCGTAGCCCGGAGTACACTGCCAAGTTTAAAACTCAGCTCACGACACCAAGTGTGATACAAACCATCTAGTGCTACAACTCGTGGACCGAGCACCACGTTTGCAGTACGCGCGTTTGCACTGTCTGCTAGAGATGCTCTTACTCATCCTGTTGCAAAATATAAGATGTCTTTGCAAGATAAAAACAGCTTGCTAAAATGTCTTTATATATTGCAACGAAGGAGTAAAAAATAGGTAGCCCATGGGTTATGTGCTCCTGGTTGCTCCCCCGTGAGTGATTAAGGTGCGAACCCTAGCTCATGTTTCCTCACCTCCTCCTACACCTCCTCCTGTCACCGCCGTTGGTGGGAGCCACAGGGCAAAGCCTAGGCGATGTCGTCGGGGGCGGCCTCTCCTCTAACTGGCATGTGCTTCTACCATGCGAGGCTTGGTGGGCAGACGACGGTATGTGATGGTAACAAGGATCTCGGCCAGCGACTATGAGTCTCGCCCAAGCTAGCGATGATGAGGTGACGGACAACATTGCTAATGGACATCATTGGGTGCGGTGGACTTGTTGTCCGCTGGTTTCAGGGGCGTACAGTGCACCCGAGAACCCACCCTCGGGCATGGAGTGGTGGAGGCGCTCGATCCGGGCCATGCGGGCCTAGATCCAGTGACCACCTTGCTGACCCGAGTGTTGTGGATTTGACTTGCGGGTGTGTCTTACTCGTTATACTTCCCTATATGTGGGCTGATTAGTTGGCAATACCACTCCCGTCCGCCCTGGTGGACTTATCGTTGTGGTGTTTGCCACGTTGCGGGTGCGAGATATGGATGCCTGGGCGGCGTCCCTAGAAGGTGGATTGCGTGGGTGACTCCATGTCCGATGTGGCGGTGGTGGGCCTCTCTCTGTTCGTATGGACATGAAGGAGTGGACAGTGGGATCTTGGTATTGGCGTTGCTTCAGCAAAGACAACTCCCAGATCACGTGTTGGAGGCTTGGCTTTGGCAGAGTGGGTGCTTAAAGCTACCAGGCATGGTGTGAAGGTTTTTCACGGTGAAAGCTCTATGCCTTGGCGCCAACAGTGGTGATTCTTGTGGGTGTTGTAACCCACTTGGGGTGTGTTGTGGAGCTTCGGTCTATCTCTGATGTCTTCGATGGCAAGTATAGGTCTCTATGGGTTTTTTTTTATCTTTGATCTGTTTTGTAAGAGGATCCTCTCATCACTTTGTATTGGTTCTGCCATTTGACTTTATTTATAAAGCGGATGCGGAAGACAGTTTCGAGGAAAATTCGGTATTATCAAAATATGCTAGAAGACAATTTTTACTTTATTTTTATCATATAATTATTTGATTTCATAAATATTCTTATATTCTTGTGTAAACTCGGTCGAATTCATAAATAGTTCAACTTTCCAGACATCTCCTTGAGTAAATTAAGGCCAAGCCCGAGACTGTTGGTTGCTTGCTCCTGAATTGTGTACGTTTCCCGGCGTGAATTTCTACGTAACGGTAACGGACTTAGCAACTAGAACTAGCTAGGCGACAGTCAAAGAATCGGTTTCCACTACGGGAAAAATGTCGCTGTCTTGTAGACACGACTTTGCCGTGCGTCAAATGGACTGGAACACGGCAAAGTTCGTCTTTACCGTGTGCAACCTAAAAAGCACACGGTAAAATACACGAACACGGCAATTTTTTGAAAATAACACGGCAAAGAAATATACACGGCAAAGACCTACAAAGGAACACGGCAAAGAAAAAAACACTCGGCAAAATCGACAGCGGCACACGGCACAGGTGTCATCACGGCAATGAGGTGGGACCCGTGACTCCACAGGTCCACTTGACGGGAATGAGCTAACGGCTGCAGACGGTGAACTCTTTGCCGTGTGCCCTCGCCGGCCCTTTGCCGTGTGTATTCTGGAGTATACACGGCAAAGGGTCTTTGCCGTGTGTATTCCGCAGTATACACAGCAAAGTTCTTTTTTTTCTTTTTTCCTTTTATCACATTACTCTTAGGAAAATCATAAAAAAAATCATTATAATTTAGAAAAATAGATATAATATATCACAATTTGCAGAAAAATAAGATCTATTTATCTACACTCAAATATTAGATATTTATGTTGAATATGAATCTTCATGCTCGCCGTTTTGACCATAGTTTAAAATAGGCATAATTTTTTTTAAATGATCGAAACAACGTGAAACCTTTGCGTGGAGTCATATTATGACATAGTTGGGAGGAAAAATATCAAACTTGGTATATTGATTATGTCTCAAAAAAACCTTCACAAAATGACCAATCTCATTTGAGGATTCCTGACTTTCGGTTCAAATGATCAATGTTATAGCTAGAATCGCGACATAATTTGTGATAATGTGCCCATATTATGCATGCATGTGCATTATGGGATGGCGAACAATGTTACAGGAGGAAGTTTTCCTTTTCGTCGCACGGAAAATCCATTTTCTATTTTCGGAGCGTAAAAATCGGGACGTTTTGTGAAGCAACACCAAATGTTCAATTCAAAAATGCTACCGCCCCATTTTTCAAAACTAGTAGACCACCTTACATGAACAATGTCTCAACCGGGGATTTTAAAATAATTCCGTCCATCCCTGGTGAAAAAGACAAATTTCTATCGAATCGGTAGGAAGTGGGCCAGATATGAACTGCAGGTACATGATCTGATGCTCATGTTTTTAAAAATATCATTTTTAGGTTCACAATATGATGTTTCTTTAGAGATCCAATACAAATTTAGCGAGGCTCCGCCCCGAGCTAAGAATCTTCATGCCTGCCGTTTGATTAGGGTTTGACAATAGTTTCAAATGACCATAACTAAATCAAAAAAAAATACGAGACCTTCGCGTGGTGTCATATTATGTGACATAGTTGGGAAAAAATAGCAAACTTGATATATTGATTATGTCTCAAAAAAAACCTTCACAAAATGACCTATCTCATTCGAGGTTTTCTGGCTTTCGGTTCAAATGACCAATGGTATGGGCAGAATCGCGACATAGTTTGTGATAATGTGCCCATATTGTGCATGCATGTGCATAATGGTATGGCGAACAATGTTGCAGGAGAAGTTTTTCTTTTCGTCACACGAAAAAACTATTTTCTAATTTTAGAGCGCAAAAATCGAGGCGTTTTGTGAAGCAACACCAAATGTTCAATTCAAAAATGCTACCACCCCATTTTTCAAAAGTACTAGACCACTTTACATGAATAATGTCCTAATCGTAGATTTTAAAACCTTTTTGTCCATCCCTGATAAAAAAGACAAATTTCTGCCGAATTGGAAGGAGTAGGTCAGATATGAACAACAGGTACATGATATAATGCTCATGATTTTTTACAAAAAATATTTTTAGGTTCACAATATCATGTTTCTTCAGAGATCCAATGCAAGTTTAGCAAGGATCAGCCCCGAGCTAAGAATCTTCATGCCCGCCATTCGATTAGGATTTGACGATAGTTTCAAATGATCAAAACTAAATAAAAACAAAAAAATATGAGACCTTCACGTGATGTCATATTTTGTGACACAGTTGGGAGAAAAAATATCAAACTTGGTATATTGATTGTGTCTCAAAAAGATCTTCACAAAATGACCTATCTCATTCGAGGTTTTCTGGCTTTCGGTTCAAATGACCAATGTTATGGGCAGAATCGCGACATAGTTTGTGATAATGTGCCCATATTGTGCATGCATATGCATCATGGGATGGCAACAATATTGCAAGATAAAGTTTTCCTTTTCGTCACATGAAAAAGTCATTTTCTATTTTCGAAGCGCAAAAATCGGGGCGTTTTTTGAAGCAACACCAAATGTTCAATTCAAAAATACTACCACCCCATTTTTCAAAAATACTAGACCACCTTACATGAACAATGTCCCCAACCGGGGATTTTAAAACCTTTCCGTCCACCCCTGGTGAAAAAGACAAATTTATGCCGAATCGGTAGGAAGTAGGTCAGATATGAACTGTAGATACACAATCTGATGCTCATGATTTTTTTAAAAACATTTTTAGGTTTACGATATGATGTTTCTTCATAGATCCAATGCAAGTTTAGCGAGGCTCGGCCTCGAGCTAAGAATCTTCATGCCAGCCGTTTGATTAGGGTTTGACAATAGTTTCAAATGACCATAACTAAATCAAAAAAATACGAGACCTTCACGTGGTGTCATATTATATGACATAGTTGGGAATAAAAATAACAAACTTGATATATTGATTATGTCTCAAAAAAACCTTCACAAAATGACCTATCTCATTCGAGGTTTTCTGGCTTTCGGTTGAAATGACCAATGTTATGGGCAGAATCGCAACATAGTTTGTGATAATGTGCCCATATTGTGCATGCATGTGCATAATGGGATAGCGAACAATGTTGTAGGAGAAGTTTTTCTTTTCAGCGCATGAAAAAGCTATTTTCTAATTTCGGAGCGCAAAAATCGAGGGGTTTTGTGAAGCAACACCAGATGTTGAATTCAAAAATGCTACCACCCCATTTTTCAAAAATACTAGACCACCTTACATGAACAATGTCCCAACTAGGGATTTTAAAACCTTTCCGTCCACCCCTGGTGAAAAAAACAATTTTTTGCCGAATCGGTAGGAAGTGGGTCAGATATGAACTGCAGGTACATGATCTGATGCTTATGATTTTTTACAAAAATCATTTTTAGGTTCACAATATGATGCTTATTCAGAGATCCAATGCAAGTTTAGCTAGGCTCAGCCCCGAGCTAAGAATCTCCATGCCTGCAGTTTGATTAGGGTTTGACGATAGTTTCAAATGACCATAACTAAATCAAAAAAATACGAGACATTCGCGTGTTGTCATATTTTGTGACATAGTTGGGAAGAAAAATATCAAACTTGGTATATTGATTATGTTTCAAAAAACCTTCACAAAATCATTTATCTCATTCGGGGTTTCCTGGCTTTCGGTTCAAATGACCAATGTTATGGGCAGAATCACGACATAGTTTGTGATAATGTGCCCATATTGTGCATGCATGTGCATCACAGGATGGCGAAGAATGTTGCAGGAGGAAGTTTTCCTTTTCGTCGCATGAAAATCCATTTTCTATTTTTGGAACGCAAAAATCGGGGCGTTTTGTGAAGCAACACCAAATGTTCAATTCAAAAATGCTACCACCCCATTTTAAAAAATACTATACCAACTTACATGAACAATGTCCCAACCAGGGATTTTAAAACCTTTCCGCCCATCCCTGGTGAAAAAGACAAATTTCTGCCAAATCGGTAGAAAGTAGGTCAGATATAAACTGCAGGTACATGATCTAATGCTCATGATTTTTTACAAAAATCATTTTTATGTTCACAATATGATATTTCTTCAGAGATCCAATGTAAGTTTAGCAAGGCTCAGCTCCGAGCTAAGAATCTTCTTGCCCGCCGTTCGATTAGGGTTTGATGATAGTTTCAAATGACCATAACTAAATAAAAAAATCAAAAAAATGTGAGACCTTCGCGTGGTGTCATATTTGTTACATAGTTGGGAGGAGAAATATCAAACTTAGTATATTGATTATGTCTCGAAAAAACCTTCACAAAATGACCTATCTCATTCGAGATTTCCTGGCTTTCGGTTCAAATGACCAATGTTATGAGCAGGATCGTGACATAGTTTGTGATAATGTACACATATTGTGCATTCATGTGCATCATGGGATGACGAACAATGTTGTAGGAGGAAGTTTTCCTTTTCGTCGCACGTAAAAGCCATTTTCTATTTTCGGAGCGCAAAAATCGGGGCGTTTTGTGAAGCAACACCAAATGTTCAATTCAAAAATGCTACCACCCCATTTTTCAAAAATACTAGACCACCTTACATGAACAATGTCCCAACCGGGGATTTTAAAACCTTTCCGTCCACCCCTGATGAAAAAGACAAATTTCTGCTGAATCGGTAGGAAGTGGGTCAGATATGAACTGCAGGTACATAATCTGATGCTCATGATTTTTTACAAAAATCATTTTTAGGTTCACAATATGATATGTATGTCATATTTGGATTCCTCTCATTTTTCTGATCGATTTAGATATTTTATTTATCGAATTCCAATTTATGGATTTAAATATATGAATAATTCCATATTAAATAGAAAAAGGCAAAAAAAATCATTTTATTTTTTATTTGGATTCAAAATTATTATTACTTATTCATTGTTTTCTACTTAAATAATTGTTTGGAATCTAAAACTGAGATGTTTGGTATCATGGTCCAAGAGTTAATAGGATTGATATGAAAGTATTATCGACAAGGTATGATTTTTTTCTCGGAAGCTCATTCGGAAGGAACGAAAAAGTCAAGCGTGCTAAGGCTAGAGTAGTGTTAGGATGTGTGGCCATAGGAGAAGTTTGATAATGAGTGCAATTTAACCTAATATTAAACATACTTGGAGTTAAAAGTATCCCATATGAGACTAACAAGGAAAAAATATTCAAAAAAGTTTGAAAAGAATAATTGATTTTTTTTCAATTTATTCTTAAAAGGCATCCTTTTTGCCGTGTAGGTGACACACGGCAAAGGCATCCTTTGCCGTGTAGGATTTATGGGCAACACACGGCAAAGACAGCCTTTGCCGTGTAGGATTTATGAATGTGACACGGCAAAGAATAGACATCGTTATCTTCAAGGGAACCGTCATCTCACTTTACTTTGCCGTGTCTACGCGCAAGACACATGGCAAAGACTTTGCCGTGTTTTATTTAGAAAACACACGATAAAGACCCTTTGTCATGGCAAATGTTGTCGTGTGGCATTACACATGGCAAAGCCTTTTCCGTTTTTCAGAAGGCCTTTGCCGTGTTATATTGCCCAAATGGCAAAGGGGCCGAGTGTTCTAAGTGAGTATCATTCCGGAATGAGATCATCCGGTTCGGGTCATGCTGTTATCCGTAGGCCTTAAAATGGAGGGAGGTCTCTAAAAAGAACATGGAGGGAGACAGCAGTGAATATTCGTGTAAGCATCAAGTGCCTTTTCTTGAAGATGGTAAACAATTATGTAAGGTTCGTGTACCGAATTAGGGAAGTCCTAATATATTAGTACCTTCATTCATCATTGCCTTAGCAGATGCAATATCATCTTAACGTGCCGATGCTTCCGAAATGCAGATGCTGCAGCATTAGGGCTTCTTCCAGTGCTTAAATCTCATCAGTCGACCTGAAGCCATGGCCCCGCACCGGTCGTCCAGTGCAAGAGACAGTGGGAGAAGAATTTGCTGACACGAGTTCAGGTGCGTGTGGACGGGAGCGCGAGCGTCCCCGGCTCGGCCGCTCGGTGTCGGAGGTTACCAGTTACCACTTGATCTTTTCGAGCTCATCGGTCGTTTTCGCGCGCGGTTCATCGGATACCGGCCGGGCGCGTTAAGCCTGCCTGCCGCCTTGCCGTCGGAGAACAGTCAGCCCGCACAGTTCGCCCTATATGATTCCAACGAGACGGAGGAAAACAGTCAGCACAGTGCAGGAACTGGCGTGCTGATTATTCAGAGTGTTAGCGTGTTTTACGGCTCTCCCGCGGGCTCGATCGGTCGTCCACTATCAGGTGAGCGATGCGATATGAGGTTGCCATCGGGGCACAGGCGCGCCCCCGCGCGCCAGTTTGATGTGGTGTCCTTCACGTTCTGATCTGTAGTCGTCGTGCATGTGTCGTCCAGATCTCTGTCCCGTCGTCTCGTGGACTCGATCGTGGTGTCCAGTCCTCCTCTAGGCGCCTGTTTGCAAGAAAGGCATTTTGGCTAAGACGGTGATTAGACTCATCATTACAGAGTCCTCGCCGAAACAGTCCTATGCATTTCGACTGATCGAGCTTAGGTTTAACTCGGGAGTCGGGACTGCCCTTTCATCACACAACAGCTGAAAACGGGACAACTAGGGCCGTGTGTCTTAATTAGAGCGCGACTACCTCTGTACCAGTCCAATCGATCGGCCGCTAGAGCGCGCTCGTGACAAGGGCGGGATGAGCGGCAAGGTGACACGCCCTACATGCATTGCTTCCAACGGTAAAAACAAGCTAGAGCTAGACCGAGGAGGTTAAGGTTGACCGGCAGAGCAGTTCTAAAAAGAAACTGGTTTTGGAGCTGGAGGAGGGAGAGAGTGTGAAGGGGGTGGAGGATTTGGGTAAAGGAGGAACCTTTGTTGCACATGAGCAGGAGGCTGGTGCTGAGGAGCAGGGGGTGGATGAAGGGGAAGTGGAAAAGGGAGCGAGTGAGAAGGAGATGGAGGTTGACACAGGTGCTCGGGGGACAAGGCTACTGCTGCAGATACTGTCACAGATGGAGCCAACAAGAGGGTAAGAAATTTAAGAGGAAGACTCGTGAGAGAGAATCTGAGGTTCAGGAGGCAGCGTTGGGGGGAGGGCTGGCAGGAAGGAAGAGGAGTGGAGAGGACGGGGAGGAGGTCAGGGAGGCAAAAAAGGGCAAGGGTGATGCCTCTGATGCTGGAGCTGGACAAGTCCAACATATATCGGCCGGGCTATACGAGCAGCCCCGCCGAGCACAATGAGAATTTGTGGTCAGAACTGTCGGGGACTCGGGAATGGCCCGGCAGTTCGTAGCCTCTTGCAGCTCAAGAGGGAGGAGGATCCCGATGTACTGTTCTTATTCGAAACAAAGTTGGATGGGAGGGAGATGGAGAAATTCAGGTGGATGCTAGGGCTCGCTAGTATGTGGGTAGTTAAGCCGGAGGGGAGAAGCAGGGGAATGGTAGTACTCCGGAAGAGAGAGTTGAACCTTGCCCTACGTTCGTCGGGGAGGAGACATATGGATTTTGATGTCACAGACAATAATGGGGATGTATGGAGGTTAATGGGAGTGTATGGGAAGTTGGAGGCAGGGAGGAAGAAGGAGACTTGGAAGGTGTTGCGTACGTTGGGGCAACAACATCAGAATGGTCGGCCGTGGCTGTGTTTGGTTGACTTCAATGAGATTTTAACAAATGATGAGAAGATAGGGGGGGTGGCAAGACCACAAACGTGCATGGATCAATTCCGAGACGCTTTGGAGAGCTATGGACTATCTGACTTGGGCTTCGAAGGAGACAAATTCACGTGGCGAAATCATTGTCGTAGTGTTGACGAATATATTTGTGAAAGGCTGGACCGGGTTGTGGGGAATGCTGAATGGTGCTCGAAATTTCCAAACTTTCGAGTTGTGAATGGGAATCCGAGGCACTCGGATCATCGGCCGGTCTTCGTGGAGACGGAGGTGGAAAGAGTGGGAACTCGAGTGCAATCTGGTTTCAGATTTGAGGCGAGGTGGGTGCAGGAGGAAGGATGTGATGAGATTATCGAGGAGGCTTGGCGGAAAGGATGGGAGGAAGGATAGTCCAGTGTAGCTCAAGTAATTCAAACAGTGGCGGCTGATCTGACCTCCTGGAGTAGGGATGTGGTGGGGGACCTGGAGAAGAGGATTAAAAAAGCTAGAGGTGATTTGGAGACTTGCATGAGAGCTCCGGTCTCACAGGAGAAGGTCGGGGAGGAGACTCGACTGAGGTGCCATCTGGAACACTTGGAGGAGATGAAAAGTATAAAGTGGAGACAGCGAGCACATGCATGGTGGCTGAAGGATGGAGACCGAAATACACGTTACTTCCACTCCTTTGCATCGGCTCGGAAGAAAAATAATCGCATTATGAAGCTCAGAAGGGAGGATGGAGTAGAGGTGGAGGAGGACTAACTGATTATGTCTTCTCTTATTTTCAGGAGCTATTTTCTTCACATGGAGGGAATCGTATTGCTGAATTGTTCGCGGTTGTGCAGCCGTGTGTGACACGAGAGATGAACGAGTGCCTTACGGCTGAGTTCATGACTATGGACGTGAAAGCTGCACTTGATCATATTGGAGACCTCAAAGCCCCAGGTCCGGATGGAATGCCATCGCTGTTCTATAAGAAATACTGGCACATTATGGGTGATACTATTGTGACGGAGGTCCTTAAGGTGCTTCGCAGAGAAGAGATGCCGGAAGGATGGAATGAAACCTTTGTGGTCCTAATACCGAAGGTGAAGGATCCATCACGGATAAAGGATCTGAGGCCAATTAGCCTATGTAACGTTCTCTACAAGTTGGTGTCCAAGGTGCTAGCGAACAGACTCAAGATCATTTTGCCGAGTGTTATTTCCGATAACCAAAGTGCCTTTGTACCTGAGCGCATGATTACGCATAATATTCTCATGGCATATGAAGCTACACATTTCCTCAAGAATAAGAGGAAGGGAGGGGATAGTTTTGTGGTTGTTAAGGCTGACATGAGCAAAGCTTACGACCGCGTGGAGTGGGAATTTTTGCGTCAAATGATGCTGAAGATGGGGTTTAAGAAGAGTTGGGTCGATGTGGTGATGCGCTGTGTGACAACGGTAAAATATCGAATTAAGGTCAACGGGCAGGCCACAGAAGTTTTTTCACCAACTCGGGGTCTCCGGCAAGGGGACCCGCTCTCTCCATATTTATTTGTCATTTGTGCCGAAGGACTGACTGCGCTATTACGGGATGGAGAAAGGAGGGGAAGGCTAAGTGGCCTGAGCATCTGTCTGAGAGCCCCAGTGATGACCCACTTGTTCTTCGTAGATGATTCCGTGATGCTTATGAAAGCAACCCGAGAGGAAGCAATGGTTTTGAAGGAGATACTGCTGCTGTATGAAAACTGTTCGGGGCAGTGCATCAATACAGAGAAGTCGTCGCTGCTGTTTAGTGCAAATACAAAACAAGCTACCAAGGAGAGGGTGATGAATGTGCTGGGGATTCTGAGTGAGAATTGGAACGAAAAATACCTGGGAATGCCGGTTTATATCGGCAGGTCTAAAAAGAAAGCCTTTGCTTATATTAAGGACAAGATTTGAAAGGCAATACAAGGATGGTTGCAAAAGCTTCTGTCTCGTGCAGGGAAAGAAGTATTAATTAAAGCTGTAGCGTAGGCCATTCCTACCTTCATTATGTCTTGCTTTTATCTTACAAAGGGATTTTGTGATGAGCTGAGCGCCATGATCTCAAAATATTGGTGGAGCCAACAGGATAAAGAGAACAAGATCCACTGGATCAGTTGGAAGAGAATGACAATGCCGAAGGGACAGGGAGGGCTAGGATTCCGGGATATACATGCCTTTAACATTGCTATGTTATCTTGACAAGTCTGGCGTTTATTGCAGAATCCAGGCAGTTTATGTGCAAGGATTTTAAAAGCTAAATATTTTAGCGCAGCCAACTGAAAACATGTCTTACACCTGGAGAAGTATACTCCATGGAGTAGATTTGGTGAAGCGGGGTGTGGTCTGGAGAATTGGAGATGGCGAGCGTGTTAACATCTGGCGTGATCCTTGGATGCCGAGAGCCTGGTGCAGGAAGGTGCAGACGGCGCGAGGAGAAAATATTCTAACCAAAGTTTCAGAGCTAATTAGCCCGATCACTGGTCAATGGGACCAACAGCTTTTGTCGACGTCGGCAGCGTGAGGCGAAGATTATTTTGAGCATGCCGCTGAGAGAAGGCGCCGAGATTTCTGGCAGCACTTGATCCACGCGGTTTGCACTCAGTGAGGAATGCATACAAACTGTACGTTGAATGGGAAAGACAAGCTAATGGGTCTGATTATGGGAGCAGTACGGACCAGGCAGCTACCCTAGGAGGTAAAGGAAAAAGTAAATGGTGGCGGATTTGGAAGCTTGCATGTCCGAACAAGATTAAGCATTTCTGGTGGCAGTGTGCACATGATTCTTTAGCTACAAGGGACAACCTTCTGAGACGTGGTATGAAGATTGAGAATACTAAGTGCCTTCTCTATAACAGAGAGTATGAAAACGGATGTCACCTGTTCGTTAAGTGTAAAGAGGTCAAGATGGTGTGGCGGGAACTCGGGTTTGAAAATGTTCGGATGAAGCTAGAGCCGTGCAGTAACATTGAGGCGGCCATGGATGTGATCTGGGAGCTCTCAGAACCACAACTGGTGCAGATCGCCTCCATGTGGTGGCTTTGGTGGCGGGAACGAAACCGAGTGCGAGAAGGAGAAATTCCTACGACTGCCATTGAGTTAGCTCACCAAGTAAAGTGCACAGCTGCAGAGTACCTAAACTTTTATGCCAAAGGGGATACGAGCCCCAAGGCGGGCGGGGAGAGATGGAGGCCACCACCTGAGGGTGTCATCAAGTTCAATACTGATGGTGCTCATGTGGAAGGATGGTCAAATGCGGGTCAATAGCTCCTGTGCGACATGTTTCCTTAGAATTGGACAGAACATGACATAATTGAAGGAAATGGCTAGCATGCGACGTTTCTTTGGTAGAAAATAGCCCAGGGCCACATGGGCATTAAAACGGTCGTTAAGGACACATTTAACTTAGTTCCAAAATTAGGTTAAGACAAACCGGTCGGTTGGTACAGCCAGTCAAACAAACCGCTTCTGACCGAGCACGCGCGTCACACGTACTGTAGCTTCCCCGGCGGCGGTGTCAGACCTCACCCATCGTTCTCGTTTTCGACAGCGGCGACAGCGTAACATTCTTTGAGGCGGAAGTGATTTAGTTCGACGGTGAAGGTGGTGAGTGCCATTTGCAACCTAATTCCTCTCTCATTATTGTCAAATCGAGATCTGAGCGTGCCCATTGATGCTAGATTGTGGAGGCCAGGTGTGCTGAACGAGGGGAACGAAATGGAGCCACGAGAGGGGACTTCTAATCGGTATATCCCGCATCTCTAACACTTGATTTCTGTTTGGTTTGGCTCCTTGTTTGCTTCCGCTAGCTCACAGTGGCCGCCAAAAACAGGGGAGACGATGTTGCACGACACACCTTCGAATTTTGCATCAAATTCTTTCCCTCTAGGGTTGTGTTAGTTGATGGCAGCACGCAGGTAATTGAGAGAGACATGGTTGTTAAATGAGAGGTGGAATTGGAAGATGTTGATCCCCAAGAGCTACAAAGCATGGGAGAGGAGGCGGTGAGGAATATGGTGGACAAAATTAGGGAGAGTGTGGTTTGGGGGCCAGAGCAAGAAGTTTCTTTGTTACGATTTGATGACTGGAAAGGTGAGTATGTTAGGATTGAGACAGGGGAACATATGGTTGATGAAATCGATGAGCGAGACGGTTGGAGAAGCAAAAGTGCTATGTTTTTAGCAGAGCTCATTGATCTGAAATCTGATTCGAGGGTTTGATATGTGCCCTCGAAGTTGGCTTCTCAGATGGTTGAGGATGATTGAGCTGCACAAAGGCAAATAATGCCTATAGTTACTGAGTTGGCAGTGTTAACAGTGGAGGCTACATATGCTAATGCATAAGGGGAGGCTGAATAGATTGTAATTGTTTATTGGAATTCAGTTCAGATAAGTGCCCGGACTGATTTGGTCATTACACCAATGTCTGACATTGAAATGGCAAAGCTTTTTGGCATTCCTATATATGACAGAGACAAGGAGAGGGATGAAGCTGCAAATGATGGTGACAACCATTCAAGAGATGAAGAGGCAGATATAGATCCAGAGTTGTTGCAAAATGCTGCAGTTCATGTAGATGATGCACATGATGATGAGCTAGTAACAGTTTATGACAAAGAGAACCCAGTTATTGAAGTTGGGAGATTGTTTCCAAGCATGGATGAATCCGGGATGTGTTTCAGGACATATGAAGTCAAACGTGAGTTTGCTACCAAGACTTTGTGGACTGATAAAAAGAAGTTCTATGCAAAATGCATAGGCTATGATGGTGGTGCGAAGCCTTGCAAGTGGTATATATCTGCTTGACGCTAACCTGATGGAAGGACAATAAGAGTGAATGAAATTCCAAAAGCTCATACTTGTATTACAACTTCTCAAAAATTTACAAAGATGACATCACAATTATGGGTTGCAGAAAAAATCAAGCCTATTTTAGCCACAACACCAAACAACACTTCAAAGAGACTAAAAACAGACTTGGAAAAGCAGTACCCCATTAAGCTGAATTATACTACAGTGTGGAAGGCAAAGCAAAGGGCAATGAAGGAGCTATATGGTGATTGGGCAAATACCTTTTGAATGCTTTATAACTTCAAAGCAGAAGTAGAGAAGAGGTCACCTGGCAGTGTTGTGGAGATAGATACTGAGGTAATAGCTGATGGGAAAGTCTTCTTCTCTAAATTCTTCATGGCTTTAAAGCCTTGCATCGATGGCTTCAAAGCAGGGTGCCGTCCATATTTGAGTACAGACTCATCATTCTTGACTGGCAAGTGGAATGGTCAACTAGCAGCATGCAATGCTTTAGATGGACATAGTTGGATGTTCCCTGTAGCTATTGGCATGTTTCAGTCTGAGCCAGAGGCATCATGGACATGGTTCATGATGCAGTTGAAAAGATGCATAGGGCCAGTCTCTCCTTTGGCAGTTGATGGATCGTGTATTAACAAGCTCGTTGGGGAACCCCAAGAGGAAGGTATGATGAGCACATCAGCAAGTTTCCCTCAGTTATGAAACCAAGGTTTAATCGAACCAGTAGGAGTAAGGAAACACCCCAAAGGTGTTGCTAGCTGAGCCTTGGCAGGGCGCACTACCGGTGCTAGTAGCAACGTGGAGACCTGCACAACACAACCACAGAACTTTGTCCCCAACTTGCGATCAGGTTTTCAATCCCATCGTGTTTTGCTGAAAACAAAGGATTAAACGTATCGAATGGAAGGAAGTAATAGTTTGCAGAAAGTAAACACAAAGCAGTAAACAGTTTATAGATTGTATGTAAAAGAAAGGATCGGGATCCATAGTTCACTAGAGGTGGCTCTCCTTAAGATAGATAACATGCTGGGTGAACAAATTACAGCGGGGCAATTGACAAACATCAAGAAAGCATACAAGCATATACTAATCACCTTGACTCCTTTGGAACTTGATTGGGCATTACAACGTTATACATAGACCGCCATCCAACTGCATCTATGCCTAATAATCCACCTTCAGGTTATCATCCGAACCCCTCCGATTTAAGTTACAAGCAGCATTGCTTATTATTAATTGCGTGTAAAGTAAACAATACGATTGTTCTATGAACAAAGGATTGTTGTTTTGTCCCTAGTAGCAACAACACATCTATTACCTTAGAGATTTCTGTCACTTCCCCAGATTATCAGAGGCATGAACCCACTATCGAGCATAAATACTAACTTTTGGAGTTGCTAGCATCTACTTGGCCAAGATAGCTACTAACAACAGAAAGCATGCAAGATCACAAATAACAAAGACATGATAGAATCAATAAT
Organism: Avena insularis; assembly: GCA_023614405.1. Lineage (NCBI taxonomy): Eukaryota > Viridiplantae > Streptophyta > Magnoliopsida > Poales > Poaceae > Avena > Avena insularis. The sequence continues at coordinate 535,509,605 of CM042694.1, forward strand.
CAATCTGAAATAGCATCTCAATATCCATCGGATCCCATAAACACAACATGCGAATTACAAATAGATGATCTTGATCATGAGGAGCTCACAAGATCTAAACATGAAAGCACAAAGGAGGAGAACCAGCCATTTAGCTACTACATGGATCCGTAGTCCAAGGATGAACTACTCACGCATCACCGGAGGCTTGCATGGTGATGAAGAAGGCCTCGGTGAATTCCCTCTCGTGAGGTGCCGGGAAGAGCTTCAGATCCCTCCTGATCTAGGGATGGAGGTGACGGTGGCTACAGACTCTTTCGTGGATTTTTTATCAGGTACTTAGGGTTTTCATCCCGAGGGCATCTTATAGGCGGAAGGAGAGACCGAGGGGGTGATGGGGTCGGCCAGACCACCTGGCGCTGAAGTCGGCCTGGCCGTCTGACGGTGTGGTGGCCCCCATCCCTTCTCCTCTCGTATTCGCATCCACGACTTCGGAAAAATAGGCACTTTGGCTTTTGTCCCGTCCAATTCGAGAATATTCATTTTCTGACTTTCCTAGAACCGAAAACAGAAAACATGCTGGCAATTGTGGCTCTTGTTAATAGGTTAGTCCAAGAAATCATATGAAAAGTACTCCAAAGTTTGGACAAAACACAAGAAAGTGGATAAAACCAAGCATGGAACATCAAAAATTATAGATACATTTGCAATGTATCAGCAGTGCACAAAGATGCATGTAAAGGTTTAGAAAATGCAGTGAAAATTGTTTTCCCTCATGCTAAGCAGAGGGAGTGCTTCGGCCATATGTGGATGAATTTGATCAAAAAATTCAGAGGAGATGATTTTGGCATGTGTGGACAACAAGATCTTACAATAGATGTACACATTCATATCACAATGAGTAGTTTAAGGCTGCATGCTCTGAGGAGGATAGGGTCAAGTTTTGTACATGGTTGGACACCTACCATTCTCTTTTATGGTACATGTCAGGTTTTAACACTGCCATAAAATGTGATCATATCAACAATAATTTGGCAGAAAGTTTCAACAACAAAGTGAAGGAGTTAAAAGACTTGCCTGTCCATGACATGGTTGACTAGATCAGGATTATGAATATGAGGTTGTGGGAATTGAGAAGAAGGCTTGGTGATGTTCTTCAAGGAGATAAGCTTCCTGATGTAGTGCAGCAGGTGGTCAATAGGAGCAGAGATCTTGCACATTTGTGTGTTGAGAAATCCTCATTGTGGGGTGCTGAAGTCAGAGATACGAAGACTGGCAGGAGGCATGTTGTTGACACTCAATTGCATGAATGCACATGCCTTGAGTGGCAACACACTGGGAAGCCTTGTGAGCATGCCATACTTTTCTTGGCCTCCAAACATAAGCTAAATATGCACCCATATTTGCATGAGTATTATTCTGTAGCAAAATTCAAGGCTGCATATGCAACACCAATTCCAGCACTTACAGACCAGTCTCAGTGGCCTGAAGTGGACATTCAGTTCTCCTTGTGTCCTCCATTGATGAAAAGAAAGGCTGGCTGGCCTAAGCATAGTAGATTCAAGGCTTGGTTTGAGAAAGGTGGGAGCAGCAAGAAGGGGAAGAAAGATGAAAAGAAAGATGGCAAACCAAAAAGGGCCTAAAAAGGTAACAAGAATAGATGTAAACTCTGTGAAGAACTTGGACACCGAGCTGGCTCTACCAAGTGCAGATACACTGCTGAAAAGTCAAAGTATGTTCATCGAACATCTCTGTATTTCTTGTTGATGATTTTTCTCCCCCAACCGACTTGCTTGTTTTTAGGAGGAAGCGTGGAGAAAAATCCCCACCTCTTGTTGTTGAAGAATGCTGGCCAGTGAAAAAGGCAAGAATCAATGGCTCAAGAAAGAAGAGAACTAACCAGATCATGTTTGGTGCTGCTGAGGTGAAAATTGAACCTGTTAATGTTGTTGAGGTGCAATCTGAACCTGTTAATGCTATTGACGATGAAGTGCAAACTATTGAGGTGAAAATTGAACCTGTTAATGTTGTTGAGGTGTAATCTGAACCTGTCAATGCTGTTGAGGATGAAGTGCAAACTTTTGAGGTGCAATCTGAACCTGTTAATGCTGTTGAGGATGAATCTGCTTTGGCAGCTGTGTTGCCATCTTTGGAGGTTGTGCTGCCAAGTGTTGAGTTGCAAACTGAACAATGTCTGCAGCTTTTGCTGTCATCTACTCAATCTGTATGCAAATCAAAGAAGTTGGACATGGTCAGGTGCATAAGTTGAGGGGGCCTAGTGGAGTTGGCAGGAAAACCAAGAGCATCAACAAACTGTGCGATGTGGAACCAAGTAGTGGAAAAAGGGTGAAAAAATCGAGTGGTAGAAAGAAGCAAAATAAATAGAGTCGAAATCATTCAACTATGATGTGATTTGATGTGAAAACTTAAGTTTGTTGTCATTTGATGTGAAAACTTATGTTCTTTGATATAAAACTTGATTAATGTAATGGGTTATATCATTTCATGTGAAAAGTTATGTGCTATGATGTTGATTTGACTTGAAATTCAAATTCAAATTTGAGCCTATCTCCAATATTTTTGGAGTTCATTTGTTTGTTATGTGATGTTGCACTGTTGTATGTACTACTATGCACTTTAGTTAATAAATCCAAGCCTTTTTGCGAAGTCCAACTCATAGTCACTGAACATGTTGTCCAAACAGGCTCCAAAGCTAGGGAAAACGACCCCATTTCTAAGCAAGTTTTTTTCGACCTTCTCAAAATCACCCAAAAAGATTTTCTTAGCTTATATTCTACCTATATAGCATCAATACGAAGTCTCACATTTTTTGAATAAGTATTCATATTATTAATTTATTTTTGAAAAAACACCCTTTAATAAAAAGTCAGTAATAAAACAAGTTTAAAAATTGAAAATGCAAAAATAACTTCAGATCCTCCTTAGTCACTCCAAAATGAAGCTAAGGTGAGGTTTTTTGATTTTTTGCATTTTCAAAACCTCAAACCCTCTTCTCACTCCTTTGAACTCTATGCAACCTCAGTCGAGATAGTCCAATTTGTGAAGGTTTTTTTGGGCAAAGATTATTAGATCAAGTCTATCATTTTATATCATTAGTATGTAACATAACAAGACTATGTGCGCAAGTTTTGCATTTTTTCGATTTTTTTTGAATTAGTTATGCACATTTGAAGTTCGGTCAAACCTTTCAAAACCCCGTTGACTGCCTCCAAACCCCATCTAACCCTAACGCCAAACATCGACCGTTGATCTAACCCTATGGCCAAACGTCAGTCGTCGATCTAACCCTAACGCCAAACGTGGAGCGTCGATCTAACCCTAACGCCTAACTATGGCCGTCGGATAACCCTTCTAGAAGGATTCCGCGGGTGTAGCTGTGGGCGATCCGTGGGAGCCGTGATTCTCCAATCTGATTGGCCACCGTTTTTTCTCTGATAAACAGATAACGTTGAGCGGGGGAGCATCTGAGTGACCGTTGGGTCGATCGGACCGGGTCGGGCTGCCACGACGTGCTCTATTGGCATGCATGCGAGAGGGCGGGCTGCCCGCGACGTGTTGGCATGCATGCAATAGCGTCGAATCCTAGCTATTCTGCTCGTGAACGACACAGGCTGATTTGCATGCACGCAGTGATGTAGTAAAGCAGCAGGGGCGTGATACGTCCATTTTGCATCACTATTCTATTCATAATTCACTGTTATTCATTGATATATTTCGTATTGAGAGGTGATACTTATGTTATTTTATCTGTTTTTGCATGGTTGATGACTTTTAGAGCAAGGACCGCTGCAGTCAGGATTCTGATAGAAAAGGTGCTGTTTGGAGGCAAAATTCACGAATATCAGAAAATCCAGGAAAATATACGGAAAATCCTATTTTTTCAGAAGACGAAGGAAGCCAGAAGGGGGGCTAGAGACGGGCCACAGGGGGCCCACACCACCCCTGGCACGGGCCAGCCTAGGCCATGCCACCAGGTGGTGTGGCTGCCCTGGTCCACCCCTGGCACTCCCCTCTGGCGTATATTATCCTCCCGAAACCCTAAAAATCAGGGAGCGACCACAAAAAGATTCCGCCGCCTCTGCGGGGCGGAAAACACCGAGAGAGAAAGATCTCTCCGGCAGACAGATTTCTGCCGGGGGAATTCCTTCCCGGAGAGGGGAGATCGTCGCCATCAACACCACCATCAAGCTGGACTTCATCGGGATCATCATGATCATCATCACCACCATCATCACCATCAGCACCCTCATCAACATCTCCATATTGTTGTAACAATTGTGTTGAATCTTGCATAGTTCATAGGGGAAACTTTCCCGGTGTTGATTACTCTTTGTAGTTGATGCTATTGAGTGAACCATTGAATTATTGTTTATGTTCAGATTGTTATACATCATTATTACATCTCTGATCATGATCCATATGATGTCTTGTGAGTAGTTCGTTTTCTTCTTGAGGACATGGGAGAAGTCATGTTGTTAGTAGTGGAGTTGTGTTGAGAAAGATTCAATAGTTTGATATTTAAGTTGTGGTGTACTTCTAGTGGTGTCATGTGAACGTCGACTAAATGACACTTCACCTATATGGGCCTAGGGGAATGCATTGTGTATTTGGCTACTAATCGTAGGGGTTGCCGGAGTGACAGAAACCTAAACCCCCGTTAGGAAACCATTGCACAAGGGACGTAAGGGTCTTAGAGTTTAAAGATGTGGTTAGGTTTCTACCTTAATTACTTTCTTGTACTTACGGATGTTTGTAAGGGGTATAATCACAAGTATGTATTAGTCCTAGGAAGGTCGGTACATTAGCATAGGTTCACCCACACAACACTTAGCAAGCTAAATAAGATTAATCAACTATATGAAGTGGAAGCACTTGATAGTCTTCCCATGTGTCCTCGAGAACGTTTAGTCATCTTAAGTAATAAAACCGGCTTAACCTTTGCTGCATAAAGGATTGGGCCACTTGCTGCATTTATCCCTACTGTCTTTTATTTACTCGTACTTTGTTTACTTGCTTTATCAAAAACCCCTAAAAATCCGTTTGCTAAGTATTTGCAGAGAATTCCTGATCCATACCACTAGCCACATACGCTCCTCGTTGGGTTCGACACTCTTACTTATCGAAAATACTGCGATACACCCCCTATACTTGTGGGTCATCAAGACTATTTTCTGGCGCCGTTGCCTGGGAGTGAAGCGCTATTGGAGAGTGGAACTGGTAAAGGAGACTTCTACTGTGAGTATTGTTTACTTCTGTTAGTTGCTTTATTTTTGTTATGGATAATTCGCTGAGTTTCTTATTTGGTAATGCTACTACCACTGCTAAGGTAGTAGATGAGCCACCACCTGCTGAGAATGATGCTTTTAAAATACCTACAAGAATTATTGATCGTGTTATGGATAACTACTATGTTGTGGATGGAACTGTCCATCCCGGTGATCATTTACTCTTTATACACAAATTATGCGGGTTGTTCAAGTGTGCAAGTATTACTACATATCAAGTTAAGAAGAATTTATTCTCATTATCACTTAAAGGAAGAGCTGGGGAATGGTATAAGCTGCTGAAGAATGGTCAAGCTCTTAAATGGGAGGAAATAGTACCTCTCTTTTATTCAAAATTTTATCCTCCTAGTGAGATTCATAAAGATCGGAATCAAATATACAACTTTGGGCCTCTTGATGGAGAGAGTACAGCTCAAGCTTGGGGGAGACTAAAGTTACTAATGCTCAAATGTCCCATTCATGAGCTCCCCAACAATATTATTATCAATAACTTTTATGCAAGGCTTTCTCTTCATAAGGATTTATTGGATGCTTCTTGCGCTAGATCATTCACTCGCATGGAAAACGATGCTAAATGGGATCTTCTAGACCGTATTCAAGATAATGCTGAAGCATGGGAGAATGACAAAGGAAGAAAGTTAGGTATAAATTATGATTATGAATGCATTGAAACTTTTATGGGAACTGATGACTTTCAAAATATTAAAACATGCTTATGGTCTTGATTTACAAGTCATTATGAATTGCTTTAGGGCTTTTGCTTCTTATATTGAAATTCCAAAAAGGGGATGGAACAAGTACCATGAACCTTATAAAGATATTGTTGACTGTGTTCCTGTTGGGAGTGCTAAGTATTGCACTATTGATCCCATCTTACCTGAACCTTATATCGAGAAGATTCCCTTCCCAGAAAAGGTAAAGGATCATCCTATGATAAATAATGTAATCACCAAAAGTGAAAAGAGAACTGTAAAACCTGATGAACAAATAAACGTTGAACCTGTGGTAGCAATTGTGAAAGACCTTGTCACTAAAAGCATAGAAGATTAACACATAGTCTTTTGTGAGGATGCTTCTAATATTGTTTCACATCCTAATAGAACTAAAAAAGCTAGTGTTCCTGTGCTTTCTGTTAGAATTGGTGATCATTACTTTTATGGTTTATGTGATATTGGTGCAAGTTCCAGTGTTATTCCTTATGAGCTTTATAGAGAAATTATGCATGAAATCAGTCCCTGCGAATTGGAAGAGATTGATGTGGTTATTCACCTTGCTAATAGAGAGACCATCTCTCCAATTGGTATTGTACGAGACATGGAAGTTCTTTGTGGTAAGATTAAGTACCCTGCTAATTTTCTAGTACTCGGTTCAGCTGCTAGTAAAACTTATCCTATTATTTTTGGTAGACCTTTCTTGAGTACTTGTGGAGCTATTATAGATTGCAAAAGGGAGAAAATCTTGACTAAGTTTGATGGGGAATCTTATGAGTTTAATTTCTCGAAATTCGCTAAAGAACCTTGTGAAGAGGAAACCCATAATGAGGATTTTAGAGTTGAACAACTTGCTTCTATTTCTCTTGCTCCTAACAATGCTTTGCAGCAATTTATGGAAGATCATGAAAGTGAAATCTTCATGGAAGAAAGGAATGAGATTGACAAGATTCTCCGTGATCATCCTAAGATGCTTAAGCATAACTTGCCTGTAGAAGACTTGGGTACCATGTTGCCACCTAAAAAGGATCCGATCTTCGATCTAAAACCTCTCCCTGGTGATCTTAAATGTGCTTATATTGATGATAAAAATATATATCCTATTATTATTAGCGCTAAACTTTCAGGAAAGGAAGAAGAAAGGTTATTGGAGGTTTTGAGGAAACACCGAGGAGCTATGGGCTATACTCTGGATGATTTAAAAGGAATTTCACCTACTATATGTCAGCATTCTATCAATATAGAACCAGATGCAAGCCAGTAGTAGAGCACCAACGACGTTTAAATCCTAAGATGAAGGAAGTGGTAAGGAATGAGGTATTGAAACTCCTTGATGCTGGTATTATTTACCCTATTGCTGATAGTGAATGGGTTAGTCCTGTTCATTGTGTTCCTAAAAAAGGAGGTATTACCGTTGTTCCTAATGATAATGATGAGCTTATTCCTCAAAGAATAGTAGTAGGCTATAGGATGTGCATTGATTTTAGAAAAGTCAATAAATTTACTAAGAAAGATCACTACCCGCTTCCTTTTATTGATCAAATGTTGGAAAGGTTGTCTAAAAAGACCCATTTTTGTTTTCTTGATGGTTATTCTGGTTTCTCTCAAATTGCTGTTAAACAACAAGATCAAGAAAAAACTACTTTCACTTGCCCTTATGGAACTTATGCTTACAGACGTATGCCTTTTGGTTTATGTAATGCTCCTGCTACTTTTCAAAGGTACATGTCTGCTATCTTTCATGGTTTTTGTGAGGAAATTGTAGAAGTGTTCATGGATGACTTTTCTGTCTATGGAACTTCTTTTGATAATTGTCTGCACAACCTGGATAAAGTTTTGCAGAGATGTGAAGAAACTAATCTTGTTCTTAATTGGGAGAAATGCCACTTCATGGTTAATCAAGGGATTGTCCTTGGGCATAAAGTTTCTGAAAGAGGCATAGAAGTTGATAGAGCTAAGGTTGAGGCCATTGAGAAGATGCCATGCCCAAGAGACATCAAAGGTATTCGTAGCATCCTTGGTCATGTTGGTTTCTATAGAAGGTTTATTAAAGACTTTTCTAGCATATCAAAACCCCTCACTAATGTTCTTCAAAAAGATGTACCCTTCGTTTTTGATGATGATTGTAAGGGAGCTTTTGAAACTCTTAAGAAGGATTTAACTACAGCCCCTATTGTTCAACCACCTAATTGGAGTTTACCCTTTGAAATAATGTGTGATGCTAGTGATTTTGCTGTAGGTGCTGTCCTTGCGCAACGAATTGATAAAAAGTTAAACGTTATTCATTATGCTAGTAAGACTTTAGACGCTGCTCAAAGGAATTATGCTACTACTGGAAAATAATTTCTAGCTGTCGTTTTTTCTTGTGATAAGTTTAGACCTTATATTGTAGACTCAAAAGTCACTATTCATACTGATCATGCTGCTATTAAATACCTTATGACGAAGAAGGACGCTAAGCCTAGGCTTATTAGATGGGTGTTGCTTTTACAAGAGTTTGATCTACATATAGTAGATAGGAAAGGTGTTGAAAACCCTGTAGCTGATAATTTATCTCGATTGGAAAACATCTCTTTTGACCCTATGCCTGTTAATGATAGTTTCCCAAATGAGCAGTTAGCCGTAGTAGGGGTAAGCTCGCGAGGGAGCCCTTGGTATGCTGATTATGCTAACTTTATTATCTCCAAGTATTTGCCTCCAACTTTTATAGCTCAGCAAAGAAGGAAGTTCTTCTATGATTTGAGGCATTATTTTTGGGATGACCCACACTTATACAAAGAAGGAGTGGATGGTATTATGAGAAGATGTGTTCCAGAATATGAACAAAAGGAGATATTGCGTAAATGTCATGGTAGTGCTTATGGAGGACATCATGCAGGAGATAGAACTGCACAAAAGGTGCTACAATCAGGTTTCTACTGACCTACCCTTTTTAAAGATGCAAGAAAATTTGTTTTATCTTGTGATGAATGTCAGCGTGTCGGTAATATTTCTAGACGCAATGAAATGCCTATGAACTACTCTCTATTTATTGAACCCTTTGATTGCTGGGGATTTGACTTTATGGGTCCTTTCCCTCCCTCGAAAGGTTACACTCATATTCTTGTTGCCATTGATTATGTTACTAATTGGGTAGAAGCCATTCCTACGAAGAGTGCTGATGGGGAAACTTCTCTAAAAATGCTTAAGGATGTTATCTTTCCTAGGTTTGGAGTGCCTAGGTATCTCATGACTGATGGGGGTTCTCATTTCATTCATGGTGGTTTTAGAAATACCCTTGCTAAATATGATGTTAATCATAGAATTGCTTCAGCCTATCACCCCCAAACTAGCGGGCAAGTAGAGTTATCAAATAGAGAAATTAAATCCATCTTGCAAAAGACTGTTAATAGATCTAGAAAAATTTGGGCTAAAAAGTTGAATGATGCTTTATGGGCTTATAGAACTGCCTACAAAAATCCTATGGGGATGTCTCCTTATAAAATGGTTTATGGGAAAGCCTGTCACCTACCTTTAGAATTAGAACATAAAGCTTCTTTGGGCTTAAAGAACTAAATAGAGATTGTAAGCTCGCTGGTGAGAAAAGATTATTTGACTTAAGTTCTTTAGATGAATGGAGGAGTGAAGCCTATGAAAATGCTAGGCTCTTTAAGGAAAAAGTTAAAAGATGGCATGACAAGCGAATACTTAAGAGAGAATTTCATGTTGGTGAGAAAGTTCTATTGTATAGGTCTCGTCTCAGTTTTTTGCAGGAAAGCTACTATCAAAATGGGAAGGACCTTTCATTATTGAAGAAGTATACCGTTCAGGAGCAATAAAAATTTCTTCTTTAAAAGATAATACTACACAAGTAGTGAATGGGCAGTGACTCAAACACTATATTGCTGGGGTTTCTTATAATGAAGATGTTGATGCCTTTCAAGTTATAACTCCGGAAAAATTTATCAAGGACCAAATTCAGAGACCTGCAGAGTCTGTTTCCGAATAGGTAACAGTTCTGGTAAGAAAAGTTCTGCGAAAATACTACCTGACTATCTTTTTGCAGTTTTTAGCCAATAAGGAAAGCTACGAAGCGAAAAAGGGAGGGAAACGGAGCCAGGGTGGCTCACACCACCCTGTGGCGCGGGCCCACCCCTGGCCACGCCACCAGGTGGTGTGGCCACCCCAGACTCTGCCTCCGGCTCGTTTTCTCCCAGTACCTTCCTTTTGTTATGAAACTTCATAATATATAATCCCCCGGATCCCCCGAGGTTCGTATATCATGTTTTCGTTTCGATCTATTTCTGACAGGTAGAGTCCTAGATTTGGAGCCACAATGTCTTCCTCTGGATCAACCAAGGAGGATCTCTTAGAGGATATCATCAACCCATACATGAGGGAGTTGAAGATTCATCCCAAGGAGTTATTGTTTGAAGACGGGGAGGTCCAGATAGAAGAGGTACAAGGCCCTAAAGGTGAAGGAAGTCTGGAGGACAGGATGGAAGCACTAGAGCAAGAAGTCTTTAGGTACAAGAAGATGGCGGAGCACGAAGTGGATATCATCCATAAGATTTGTTCCGAACTCATCGCTAAGCACCAAAAGGAGACTGCTGAACTCAAGGATGAAGTGCTCTCACTCTGCCAAACAACCAACAAACTGCAAGCACAGTTCTATGATGTTCAAAATCAAAACTGTGAGTATGAGGTTAGGTTTAAACGCATAAGTGCTGCTGCAAGTTTCAGGATGCTGGAAACCACGATGTCCTTTGTTGATGGGAAGCCCTTACCCTGGAAGTCGGATGAAGATGAGAGGATACCACCACCACCGAAGGAGTAATTCTTCATCAGGTTTGGCATCCCCTTGGTTTGTTCCAAGCTTGGGGGAGTGTCGCGGTATCACATCACTATCTTCTATCTTTTTACCTTATTAGTAGAGTCATATCATGAATAGAGAAGTTATTATGTAGTATGGTTTGCATTATGGAAGTGTCCCCTCTCTCGTTAGATATGTATCCCTTGGTGTGAGTTGCCGTTATGGAATATTAATGAGAAGTTCTATCGTTCACTCTTTTTCATAGCTTATATTAGTTTTCAATTCGTGGTTATATGATTGATCTTGTTGTTAGTATTGGTATCACTTTGGGATCATTGACTTAATTTTGTTGGTTTTGGCAAACCTGGCTCGGTCAGTAGCAACACTATTTTTGAGAGTTGAAAGAAAAGATAAAAGTACTCTAAAGAAAAATAATTTCATCATCTTTCTTTCTTGATTTGCTCATAAGTCTAGTATTCTCTAGTTAAGATCTTTTGTGCTTCCAAGGAAGATTGCATGTTTGTTTTTATCACTTGTATGTTTGTTTGTTTCCTTCAACTCTTGTACTTGCTACCCAGCCTTGCTAGCCAAAAACCTATACTGAGAGGGAATTCTTCTCGTGCATCCACTTCCATAAGCCAGAAAACTATGACATTTGTGTCCACCATACCTACCTATTAGCACTATTGCTATTCCAAGTAAATTCTTGTTTTATCTACCTCCCAAATTAAACTTGTTATGTGAAAATTAGTGACTAAAACTCTCACGAACTTGATGGCACACTTTACTTTCTTGCATTTAATAAACTTGAACCATTGGGTTCTTCTTTGTTGCGTATATGCTTGCGCTTTATGAGTTGAAGTTAGCAGAACCATGTATCATGGGGAACGCTTTCAACATCATTGGTACTTTGTACCTAGTTGATATCATGTTCTTTTGCTTTTGGATCCCAGCGGTGTGAAATAAAAGTGGAACTTGTAAGATCATGGAGTTTATATGTGTGTTAGAGAAACACCTGGGCCGCTAGCCTAAGCCATGCCTAATCATGGTGGAAACTTGCAGCATAACTATAGTAAGCATTCTATGAAGCATCCTCAATAAAAACCTATGCAAATAGCAAATAAAAAGATCGCTGAGATGCTCACTGTCTGCTTGCCTTGTCATTTTGATTATGGGATAGCTCCTGTGTCATGTGCAAGGGGTACCCCGTTGGCAGTTCTCGATGATACACGTGTATTTACAATGACAAGAGCTTACTCGTGACTGAAGTTGAGTAGCATGAAGTTCGGTACTCATAAGTAAGGGGCATGAGATTTCAACTTATAACTTGTCAAGCATATCCTCTTAGTTGTGTCACTTTAACCTTAATGACCAAAAGATGCCTATGATAGGGGCAATGAGAGCTGAAAGCTAGTAAGTATCACAATTTTTGGGAGCTCTTTATGAGACTTGCAATCCCTGCTTCCCTCTGCGAAGGGCCTTTCTTTTTTACTTTTTAGTTGAGTCAGTAAACCTACTCCCCTCTATCTCAGCAAGTATTTTGAGTTGTTGTGTTTCATTCATTCATATGATGATTTATTCAATCATGTTTCTTATGTTCCTTGTTTTGCACATTGCTCTTATCTTGATGTTTACTACTTTGAAAGCTATCATTGAAAACCAATTATTTGTGAACTCCAACAAATTATCAACTATTCTTTGACCAAGAGCTAAGTTTGCCATTACCAATTATGATTTACTTTATGTATCTTTATTGTGTTTCCTTTACTTATTGCAAGTTAAGTTATATAATAGTGAGTTGTCTTCTATTATGATCTATGTATTGATGAATGTGATGCTTCTTGTCCGTATTATTTTATCGACTCTTCACTCCATAAACCTGAGGCCATGTTTATTGAGCTCGGTTTCGCTTGGGGACAAGCGAAGTCTAAGCTTGGGGGAGTTGATACGTCCATTTTGCATCACTATTCTATGTCATAATTCACTGTTATTCATTGATATATTTCGTATTGAGATGTGATACTTATGTTATTTCATCTGTTTTTGCATGGTTGATGACTTTTGGAGCATGGACCGCTCTAGTCAGGATTCTGATGGAAAAGGTGCTGTTTCGAGGCAAAATTCGCGAAGATCAGAAAATCCGGGAAAATATACGGAAAATCCTATTTTTCCAGAAGACAAAGGAAGCTAGAAGGGGGGCTGTAGATGGGCCACAGGGGGCCCACACCACCCCCTGGCGTGGGCCAGCCTAGGCCGTGCCACCAGGTGGTGTGGCCGCCCTGATCCACCCCTGGCACTCCCCTCTGGCGTATATTATCCTCCTGAAACCCTAAAACTTGGGGAGCGACCACAGAAAGATTCCGCCGCCTCTGCGAGGTGGAAAACACCGAGAGAGAAAGATCTCTCCGGCAGACAGATTTCTACCGGGGGAATCCCTTCCCGAAGAGGGGAGATCGTCGCCATCAACACCACCATCAAGCTGGACTTCATTGGGATCATCATCATCATCACCACCATCATCACCATCAGCACCCTCATCACCATCTCCATATTGCTGTAACAATTGCGTTGAATCTTGCATAGTTCATAGGGGAAACTTTCCCGGTGTTGATTACTCTTTGTAGTTGATGCTATTGAGTGAACCATTGAATTATTGTTTATGTTCAGATTGTTATACATCATTATTCCATCTCTGATCATGATCCATATGATTTCTTGTGAGTAGTTCATTTTGTTCTTGAGGACATGGGAGAAGTCATGTTGTTAGTAGTGGAGTTGTGTTGAGAAAGATTCAATAGTTTGATATTTAAGTTGTGGTGTACTTCTTCTAGTGGTATCATGTGAACGTCGACTACATGACACTTCACTTATATGGGCCTAGGGGAATGCATTGTGTATTTGGCTACTAATTGTAGGGGTTGCCGGAGTGACAGAAACCTAAACCCGTGTTAGGAAACCATTGCACAAGGGACGTAAGGGTCTTAGAGTTTAAAGCTGTGGTTAGGTTTCTACCTTAATTACTTTCTTGTACTTACGGATGTTTGCAAGGGGTATAATCCCAAGTATGTATTAGTCGTAAGAAGGTCGGTACATTAGCACAGGTTCACCCACACAACACTTAGCAAGCTAAAGAAGATTAATCAACTATATGAAGCGAAAGCACTTGGCAGTCTTCCCATGTGTCCTCGAGAATGTTTGGTCATCTTAAGTAATACAGCCGGCTTGTCCTTTGCTGCATAAAGGATTGGGCCACTTGCTGCATTTATTCCTACTGTCTTTTATTTACTCGTACTTTGTTTACTTGCTTTATCAAAAACCCCTAAAAATCCGTTTGCTAAGTATTTGCAGAGAACTCCTGATCCATACCACTAGCCAGCACCTTCTGCTCCTTGTTGGGTTCGACACTCTTACTTATCAAAAATACTGCGATACACCCCCTATACTTGTGGGTCATCAGGGCGCAGCGTATAGGTATGTCGCATCTAAGCTATTTAAACCATTTTAACAATTGCATGCATGCAGACACGGGATGGACGCGTTGGTGCAGTGCAGCTCCCTTTCGTAGTGTCACGCGCGGTGGAACGGTTTCTCATGCGGCAGCCTTATCGTCACGCGCCAAAACGAAGCATCTAGCTTATGCGCCCGTGCCACTTTGGATTCTCTGCCCACCGATTTAATGCACTTATGCCACCACGAACGGAGGAGAGAAAATGAAGCATCATGTACATTGACCACGGCTGCAACACGGCTATATAAGGGGCACCATTTCCTCATCCCTCTCACACTCATCTCTCAAGTCGCCCCCGCTTCTTCCTTTCGAGCCAAATCCACCACTCGAGCAACCACTCCACTTTGCAAGCCACCATGAAGTTCACCGGTCCTACCTACCGCCGCCCTCGCACCGTGCCGGAGATGCAGTACCCGGCGGGCAGAATCATCGAGAGCAGCCTCAGGGTGTGGGCGATATCGAGGTGGAGGGGCCCTTTCAAGTTGGCTCGCTTCTTCCTCCGTTCCGGCTACCGCCACCTCCCTGCGGGCACTCCGCCCATGTTCCAGATCCACGAGCACTACGACGGCGACCACGGCAACTTCGCCATCGGCCTATATGTGACTTTCACCAACCCCTACGACGCCTACCACCTCCTCGGCCAGGTGTTCTGGTGTGGATGCGAGTTTATCGCATTCACCACCTACAATATCTTCACAAATTTCTACCACATCTTCCCCGAGCCCAATGACATGCACACCCTCCCCTACCAGATGCCGGAGGAGGACGAGTGAGAGGCTCCGGCTAAGGAGGGGCCAAGGAGCGCTGGCCGAGTCTTTCTATCTAGCTTGTGTTGTTTTGGTTGGGGCGTGTGTGCCCGTGTCTAGTTTTAAATATTTTCGTTTTATGTTTTATGCACTATATCTTGTAAGAGGATGCCCCATATGTTGTAAGGGGATGCTACTAGGGTATCCGATGCCCCTCTATCGTGTTATCTATGTTGGTCGTACTAATATATTAATATTTATTTGTGCCTAAAGTTTCTTCATTATATTCTATTTACATTGTTAAACTATGTGGCCATGTGTAGTAAAAAATGCACTCAAACATGATCCAATCATAAACTTTGTGCCTATATTGGCACACTATGTCTTCTTTCTTTGAGAGGAGCACAACCATTTTGGATAGAAACACACGTGTAAAAACTTTAAAAACACCATAGCATGCACAAACCAAAAGAAATTTAAATTATTACTTCGAGTGCATCTTTTGGTAAAAAAAAGTGCTAGTCGGGTTTTGGTTCACAAAGACTGCTAACTAGAACCAACCTTTTATTTTGGTCAAAACAACACGCGGGTGCACCCTAGCAGCAAGACATGATAAAAGATATATCTATGTGAATGACCGTGTGCACTTTTTTTGCACTAGCTACACTTCTTTTATCAATGGGCCTGGCTATGTTCTATTCGTCCCTGCGTACGTTATAATTAGGCCTGGCCTTTTCTGGCAACTGTCAACCAACTTTTTTTACCTTTTCTCCTTCTACCACTGAACTCTACACTCTGCCCACACTGACGATGGACTGAAGAAGTGAAGAAATGAAACGGAGTGAAGAAGACATGCCGAATTCGTGCAGCGCAACACTTTTATTCAAACATCTTTTACGATTACAAGTGATGCACAAGCTAACTGCAATAGTGATAACCTTCACTAACGACTAATTATCATCACATAAACAAATGCGAGAGCAATTACACAAACATAAAAAAGACCGGCCACCAAATTTTCCTGCTTCTTCAATTCGATGATTTTCTTCATCTGCTTGTTCAGGTTCTTCAGCTCTGCCATCACTGCCGCCACTCCTGCATCCCCCACAGTAGCACCAATGGAATTTCCAGATCTAGACAGGCCCGATCCAAACTTCTCCCCCTCCAACGGTAAATCGATCTCCCCTGATGCGCCAGCCAGTTGAATCCACTCTATGTACTCATCTAGCCACTCAAAATGGGCGCATTGATTCAATTTCTGAAATCAGAAAGATGAACCCTAAATCCCAAATCAGATGAAAATATGAAATTGGGACACAAAAACCAAAATTGGCAGATTGAGAAGTAAAATCTGACCTTCCCCTGCTCTGGTTTACTCTCGTATTTCACGAATTCCTGCCCAAGGTTGCCATTCTTGTTGGTCAATGTGACCAGCCGCTTCAGGGGCGCAGTACGTGGGCATACATGGAAGCTTGTCATTTGCACTGCGCCATAGCACGCTGTGGGTCCCACCATCAGGAGACACTCTGTGGGTCCAGCGCTCAGGTCCTTACATAGTGGGTCCCGCTCGGCTCACCTGATTCGAGTTGTCAACATGTGTCTTTGGATTAAGCAGTATTGTCGCACCTGGGATATTTTTCTACCAAAGAAACGTCGCACGCTAGCCATTTCCTTCAGCTATGTCCTGTTCTGTCCAATTCCAAGAAAACATGTCGCACAGGAGCTATTGACCCGTCAAATGCAGGGTGGGGAGTGGTCGCTCGAAACTCGACTGGAGAAGTGGTTGCAATTAGAGTGGGGTGCACTGACATGGTCCAGGATGCGTTTAACGCGTCGCTGCACGGTATGGAGGCTGTTGTTGGCCTTGCAGCAGAGCTTGGAGTAATCATGACAATTTTTGAGACTGATGCATTGCTGCTAGCCACGGCTCTGAATAGCAGGAAGCCTGATTATTCCAGTAGCATGGTGGTGATTGAAGACTTAAAGATCCAGAGCCATACTTGGTTCTCTTCATGCTCGTTCAGTTTTGCTAGTCGGAGTGCGAACAAGGTTCCCCATAGCCTTGCTCAGGAGGGGGCTAAATGTGATGTAAACTCTTTTGTAACGTGGGAGTATGAAGTGCTTTTGTGTGCTGCTGATGCTGTAATGGGTGATTTACCCCAGACTGTTTCGTAATAAAGCCGTGAGCTTTCCCTCAAAAAGTTACTAAATCGAAACATAAGTATGACTACTCCCTCCAGTCCATATTAATGTTCTCAACTTTGTCTAGATACGAATGCATCTAGTCTAAATTTTTAACTAGGTACATCCGAATCTAGATAAATTTGAGGATAATAATATAGACCAAAGAGAGTATATAAGATAATGTAAAATAAATTGGCGACACGCAGCAACATGCAACAACACCAACCACTATAGCGTTGTAAACAGATAAAATCATGAGTGGGGGCAAATCAGCTAACTTGGGGCATTTCTTGTATAAATTTGTAAAATATGTCTTCATCGTGCCTTCCACGTTAAGTCAATCTTCAATCTACCTCGGAAGTATGTCTGGTCTTTGAGAACATCTAGACAGTTGTCTTGCAGTTTCACATGTTAGGTTGGTTGGGCTTTTGAGTCTTGTACGTGGAGGTTTTCATGGGCTGGAATGGTGGATTACTCCTATGTATCGTATATGCCTAAATTCACCCATCACTGATGAGATGAAATATTTGGATTGAGGTAATTTAGCATTATAGGAATATTTATTTTTCTATGTTGATGTTGAGTAAAAGGATCATTAACCACATTTATTATCTCGGTCGACATGCCCTTTTTTGGTGATAAGAGGTGAATCTATGTTAAAGTTGATAATTCCATCTGCCAGACAAAACTCCTTTATCAATTATGCATCAAACCATACCTACTAGACAATATGGAATGTGTGAGTACTATTTGGAGAGGCATGGGAAGTATAAGGTCTATCAACCTTTCACCAAAATCATATAATGTGCTCTTGGGCAGGGGTGGACCTAGTATAAATTTCTAGAGGGGGCAAATATATGCTAAGTGGTAAAAATGTCTTAGCTAAGTGGGGACAGATCAGCGTTTAACTTGATATTTTACATGGTGGCTGAAAATTGAGTGGGGGCAATGCCCCATTGACTACATGTTGGATCCATCCCTGCTCTTGGGACAATGCCCTTCAGCATGTTGTAGGTCCTTATGCACTACGGCTTGTTCTAAACTAGTGTAAGAGGTAAGTTTTCTAGGTATAAGGAATGTAGGTTGAACATATCCGAGTTGCGGATATATTGAACAACTATAATTTTATTTATCTTCATGGGAAGTGAACTAAACTTGTAATGATGTCAGTGTTTTGTATGTTTAATTTTTCGTAACCTATTTGTTCTATTTTTTTACCAAAATGAAGTTTATGCACATGTTAATTATGTTAGTAGTGAGGAATTCCTTTTCGTAGAAAGGTAGGGCACTTGTTTAAAATTAACTTCATGTACCTTGTAACCGCCTTTAGTTTATGTAATGATTTTCTTAATAACCACCATGTGGCACTACATAGAAGAGCCTAGAAATCTTGCTCACGTGCTCTATTTTAACATGATGTTGGCCCTAGATACACAAAGGTAAAGGAAAGATCCAATCATATATCGATATACTTTTTTAATCTACATATTTACCTCCTTGGTCTAGGTAGAGGTGGACATTGATATGCATGGTCGCCTTGTACCCTTTGGCCTTCTCCAATCCAAGTTTCTTGATGAGGTCAGAGATGTACTTGGTTTGAGAGACGGAATTTCTTGTTTTGAGTTGCTTGATTTGCAATCCAAGGAAAATCTTCAACTCCACCGTCACTGACACCTCAAACCTGATAGTCATTAGCGTACTATGATCCTCACTAAAATATTCTTTAGTACCAAATATATTATCATCATAAATTTGGCACACAAACAAATATATTTACTTTTTTCTTTGTGAAAAAATGTGGAAACGATTTTCCCAAGCACAAAATCATTTACATCTAGAAACCCCTAAGGCACTTATACCATGCATGTGGTGCTTTGTTGAAGCTAAATAGAGCCTTTTGAAGTTCAAATACATTATTAGGATGGTGGGGATCCTCTAATCCAGGAGGGTGAGAACAAAAAATAAGTCATGAACTAGCCCATTCAAAAATGCCATTTTCACATCCACTTGACATAATTTTAAATCATGATGATTTTCATATACAAGCGAACTTTGTTTGTTGTTTCAAGAGAATCCCCATTCTTGGATACTGAAGCTTATGGAATCACAAGAATAAAAACATTTTATTAAAATAACAATGCTTATGAATGTATTTGTTTATTCAAGCAATCCTTTGCCCTTGGTATGCATAGTTAAAAACCAAGTCTTAAATATGACACGTGACAATGTATTGATACTTTGTAATATTTCTCTCCATCCAAATCACTTTCACCTTTAAATATTCTCCTTTACAAATGAAAAAATGACACATTAGGGGCATTTCATGTTGTTTTTTCATAAAAAACATTACTCACACATGTGTGTAAATGTGTTTTAGAGAATCTGATAAAATGCAATATTGTTGTCCTTCCAAATTTAGATTGTCCGAGAACATTAGGTGCTAGTAAATCTCACACTCTTAGGTCTCACATTATCCTGCATGTTTATTTATATGATGAATGTGTGTGTGTGTGTGAGATGATGAATAAAATTGGAGATGTAATTAAGTTGGGCCTTTTCGTTCAAACTTCAAACTAATTTCTAGATTTACTCTTACAATTTACAATCTAAACATACATAATCAATAGCTCTAACACACATACTAACACATACACATATATACCGCATGGCTAGGGGACCTTGCTACTTGGGGCCAAGGGTGGTTACCCCTCTGCCCCACCCTCAGGACCGGACCACACTACGAACCTCGAAATAAGGTTTAAATAGTATAATTTTACTCTATGATATCACAAAGGCAGTATAAGTGGGTACCTCCTAAGAGAAGAACCAAAGTACTTGTTAGCAATACCTTAATAAATAATAGAGAAATTATGTGGTGCCTGGAAAGTTTGCTAGCCATCCATATGATGTGTATCCAATGGCTAACGATAAATGGTACATATATGACGACCAATGGAGGTACCAAGCTATAAGGATATAACTGTAATTTCATGTATTAATCCTCGCAAAATGTAGGGTGCACCGCAAACATGTCACCGAAACCGAAGTCTAAGCACATGGCCCTCGCAAGACAAGCCACCACTAAATTTTGTGGTTGCGCCCCGCTGCTCTGATCCGGTCGCGTGTCGTGTAATGCTGCCTGGTGTAGAACCAACCTCAAACAACATGGGCGTCGACATCCCGTCAAGAATTGCATTTTGAGATCAGTTTGGTTTAACCCGGTCTAGACTCAAACAGTTGGGATATGAAAAGACCAACAGTGGACATCGAGAAGTACCTATTTTTGGCCAGGAGGTGCCAACACCTCATGGTACCTCCCAAGCATACATGAATTGCTCAAGTGATAAATGTGTGGAGACTTGCGAGGTATTTGCATTCTAATGAGCAATTTGTCATAAAAGAGGAGGCATGGACTTTTAGAACATCTAGAAATGTGCAAGATTTGAGTGCATGTCTATGATTAGCTTGGTGGGGTTCCGGTCTTACCTCTTCGAAAAAGGTACTGGCTAATTAGGCTTTTTGCCACTAGTATCGAAGAGCTTGTGCAATTAGCTTGGTGCGGTTTGTGTGGATTGGGGTGCGGCCATGCATGGAAGAGAGAGGGACCACAAGTTGATTTCTCGATACTCGAGGGGCTAAAGTGCACAAGTGGCAGACTGGCGAGAATTTTGTCGAACGAACATCAACACCTCTAAAAATTTAATAGTTAAGATAATTCCTTACTTTACTCTTACAATCACAATCGTAAGAATCAATAGCTCTAACATACATACACCTATATACCACATGATAACATGACTTGGGGCCCTTGCCGCCCTATGCCCGACCCTCGGGGCTGGACCGCACTACTAAGCTCGAAATAGGGTTTAACAAGTATAAAGTTTACTATGTGCCATCAGAAATGCAGTATAAGTGGGTAAGCAAAGAACCGGAGTACTTGTTAGCAATGCCTTAATAAGTAATTAAAGCAATTATGTGGTTCTTGGAAAGTTTGTCCGCCATCCATATGATATATATCCAATAGCTACCGATAGATGGTACCTATATGACGACCAGCGGTGGTACCAAGCTACAAGGAGAGAATTGTAATTTCACCTATTAATCCTTGCAAAAAAGTGGCGCGCACAACAGGACGTGCCTCCGAACCTGAAGTCTGAGCACACGATTCTCGCCCGACAAGCCAGCACTGAATTCTGGGGCTGCCTCCGCGCCGCTCCGATCAACTGATCCAATCCCGTCGCACGCCGTGTAGCGCTGCCTCGTGTAGAACTAACCTCGGATAGCAAGGACGTGGGCATCCCGTCAGGAATAGGATTTTGAGACCGGTTTGGTTTAACCCGATGTGGACTCAAATAGTTGAGACATGAAAAGACCAATACACCCTCAAGCCAATCGACGGTGGACATCGAAAGGGTACCTATTTTCAGCCAGGGGTACCCGTACCGAGAATTGCTCAGGTAACTAATGTGTGCAGACCCTGAATGCGTGGAGACTTGCAAGGTAGTATTTGCATTGTTAGTGAGCAAGTTGCTATAAAAGAGGGTGCATGGACTTTTGGAACGTCTAGAAATGTGCAAAGTTTTGAGTGCAGGTCTGCAATTAGCTTGGTGTGGTTCCTGTCTTACCCCTTGGAAAAAGGTAGTAGTACTGGCTGATTAGGTTTCTTGCCACTAGTATCGAACAGCCTATGCTTTTGCCGGACGCCTGCGACGACGAATTGCACGTTTCGATCGGACCATACGAGCCCAGAGCATTGGCAACGACAAAAGAGCGTACTCGGTGACCATTTGGATCCCTAAAGGGCGCGTATCAGTAGACGGGGTACATACATAAAGGCAAAGACCACAAAGCGAACGCTCTGATCCGTTATTACCTAGCTTTATCCCGTTTAAAAACCAAATACGTAGCTGTTCGGGGAACAGTTACGCAGTACGAGCGCACACTAGCTAGCTGGCTGCAGCGAATCACATGATCGCATGTCGAGACATTTGACGATGATGATAAAACACCAACTGAGGCGCGCGAAACGTTTTTGCTTTGCCTTTTGCGAGGACACTGCAAATGGGGTTAGGCGAAAAGACGCACCTGGACCGATCCACAGTAACAAACAACTGGGTATAGCAACTAGCGAGTTCGTACTGGGGGCCACGTACGTAGGCACCTGAATGGCAGAATATCACACCGCGAGATCTCGCTGCCGGGACGATTTTGCTGGGGCTGTCTTTGTTTTCTCTCTCACCTTTTCCGCGGCAGCGCGCGCGTATCACAATATCACGGCGGGCGTATGCAGGTAGAGCCAGGTCTCGCTCCTTCTCTCCCCGCCGCGCCGCGCCCCCGTCCTTGATCCGTTTGGCTTATCGCTCGCACGCGTGGCCAACCCGCGCTGTCACGCTCCACTCGCTCGTGCGGCCCCGTCGACCGTGACAGTTGGTTCCGATGATGATCGGACGACATCGCCGTAGACCATCCACATCCCCACGACCCGTCATGCATCCTTCTTCCATCCACCCCACCCCTACGATCGGCTCCGATCCAGGCCGGGCAGTATACGGACAGAGCCGTGATTCTCTCCCCGGCCGTGACCGTGACATATAGGCCAGCTGCTGCAGTGACCCGACACGAAAACGTTGGGCGAACTATTTCAGGTTCTGGTCATCTCACGACAAGACCCATGAAACCATGGCGCGCGCCTCCACAGATACGTACGCGCACGGCTATAGTAGCACTCTAGCTAGCTCGACTTCTTTGGACTCCGTGGGTAGTGGGCGGTGGGTGCCAGTACCGACCAACTTGCTCCTCCATCGAGTGGTCGTACGTACATCACTCAATTTCGACATGTGCCGTGCCGGCGGCTCAGTTCGATCGGGAGCAGGTGTGTGTCTCATCGGAATGTGCAGTGGATCAGCCCCCATTCCCTCCAAGCTAGCTTTTCTCCTGCTGGTCCTGCTCCGGTAGACGCTCTCACAGTTGGAGGAATTCTGACCTACCGTTCCTTCCTCCGCACAAGTCACCTTTAGTAATTTAGTGTGTGACAGTGTGTTCCTTGTCATTCGTCCGAGCCTTTTCTCAGGGTTCCGTTGAATGTACCCAAACGTTCCTGTCGGCAGGCTGGCTATGATGATGGGGGAATATGGCATGCCATAGTATGTATGACAACTCGTCTCAGACGTGTGTGTACGCGCATCATCAGTTGCCACTTTATCAGCAGGACAACATATATACGTGTTTTACTGTGTTATAGTACTGTATGTGTTTCATTAGCTACGACCAGGTATATAACATACACAAAGATTGAATGACTAACTCGTCTGTTTGTGCTCAGTGAGTACGCCGATGCGTTCTGAGAGTATCAAACGATCGGGAAAGAGAAAGAGACAAAGGGCTTCTTTTATCAGAACTAAGAGAGAAAGAGAGTTGTGGGATGATACCAACATGATTTTCTCTACCCGAGTTTAAATCTTTCTGTTCCTTTTAATTCACACAATCACTGTACGGAGTTTAAAGAGATTTTATTCTTTGTCAACTACTCGTTACTGATTCATTTCGAAGACCGTATGAACCCACCCGAGGCCAATATGATCCTCTTAGACGTATATTCACCATACATGTATACTCACGTGCGTGCGAGAGGCGGAAATCGGGAGTTATATAGCAAAACCAACAAAGTTTCAAAATATGGAATGCAAAGACGTAGAGCACGATAACGGGAGGTGGGTTCGGCCGATAAAAACGTGGAGTATACCCAGGTCGACCGAGTACACTTATAGGAGGTATACATAGCCTGGATATAGGTTTCAACCGGTTAAAATAAAACTGGCCCATGAACTTAAGTTTTAGCGGGGAACACCGAAGCACACCTGAAAGGACACAGATATCGCCTTGGGGGGGGGGGGGGTGAATAGGCGGTTTAAAACTTTTACGAGAGTCGCTCAACAAAGACGGAATTAAACTAGCGTTTACTTTGTTAAGCTCAAAACCTAGAACAACTAGGGTTCACCTATGTGCACCAACAAATTATGCTAAGCAAGACAAGCAACTATGTGAAAGCAAGATATAGACTTCAAGCACGAAGGCTATCATAAAGTAAGGTGCATAAGTAAGAGCTCGGGTATAAAGATAACCGAGGCACGCGGAGACGACGATGTTTTACCGAGTTCCTCCCAACAATGGAGTACGTCTCATTTGGAGAGGGGGTGGTTTCAAACCACCAACACCACAAAAGGCCTCCCTTGTTCTCTGGTGAATCTCACCCCAACAGGATCGATCCACACTTCCACTATCGGTGCACTTGTCGCTGGCAATCTAGAACCTCTCACAAGATTGGGGCACTTCTCCACAACTCAATTGGAGGCTCCCAACTAACAAACTCGGGGTAAGCTCCACAACTTAATTGGAGGCCCCAAGTAATTCACAAACCTGCAATATAACCAAACTGTCTAGGGTTCCAAGAACCCAAGAGTAAAAAGCTTCTCACCTTTCACCCAATCAAATCCTCACATGCCACACATGTACTTTCAACACCTCTATTTGTACTATCTGTTGCAACAATAAGTTTGCTGCTGAACCAAACATGTCTTGTTGATGTCTCATCGCAATCTGTTGGATGTTGTGTGTCATCAACATTTATCAACTATATGTAGCATCTTATTTTCATTGTTGTATGAAGGTGTATTGTGATATTGCACCATACTATTTACTTTGTTGCAACATGTGTTTTAAGTGGTATACACTTTTTTGCAATGTCGTACTAAGAAAATCTACATTATTTCGATGTTGCACCTTTTTTTCTCCTGATCTAGACTGGTCCACTCCTAGTGACCTTTTCAGTAACCATTTTGTTGTAAGGTAGAAACAAGGGAGATGGCAAAGAAAAAAATGGAGGAGAGAGCACATGTGGGTTGTAGGCTCAAGGATGCATGCCCGATCTTCCCCTGGATTGCACATCCAACACATATTGCCCTCCTTCTTTCAAATAAATAAGTGCAATAAAATATAGGAATGTTTCCTTGGTCACATTATCCACTCATCTATACCAACATAAAATGTACCAGCTTGTGAGATGCAGTTGATCCGAAATATCCATATAATTATAATCACATGCTTATGACTTAAGTTGGAATCTTCAAACTATGTCTTCAGTTAACAATCAAGTACTTTTCCTAACTAAAAACTATTGGGTCATACTAGTGTAAGATGTCCAAAAAATGTATTGCCCAGATTGTAGGAGTAGTACCAAATGGGACCAAGACAATAAACACTTATTTTATTATATTTTTTTTATCTCCAATATGGATATATGCAACATACTTTAAAAAATGGATCATGCCTATGCATGATAGCTGATTTTTATCTAAAAAGCATGAGCTTGTTGGACCCAATCAAACCCATTCATCAATTTTTATCCAATGGCTCACATATAAAGTTGGATCCTTCCAAATTCATACTAATTTAGTCTAAGATTACATTTCTTGCCCCTAGGCACAACTAAATTCATTGTGTTAGACTCTCACACTTGCCTTTATTCCACACGCTAACATCACTGAGATATTTCTAGGTATATGCATGTCACAATTATGTGTTTCTATATGTGTAAGCATTGCGCGAAGCCAAGAAATAGTTATAAAAATGATACCACACTTTTTGCCCGCTTATGTTATACAACATGACTAGATTTTTTACTATTAATTGTGAGATATGTGAATGAGCAATATAATTTTGTTTGACTTTGGTTTTGATTATGTCAATTGCCATTTTGATTTCTAAATTTGCACTAAACAAGTGTACTATATGTCTGCTTTCTACACCTTAAATGTGATAACATATTTTTGTGTATTGCTTATTTGATTCAGAGTAGTTTAGAGGAAGCATACATAAGATTTTTTTCTCTATGAACAAAATAAATATGTAAAACTTTAAAAATCCACTCGGTAGTCTCTACACGAAGAACCAAATGATGACCTTATAAAGTATGCTGACATACCGATTTACTTTTTTCCATGAGTATTGATTTTTTTACTTGTTATTATTCATGTGAATGAACTCTTAAGTCTGAGAAATTTCTACCAAAAGTGTCATCATATTGATGATTGGAACGCCATGAGGGGGTCCTCGAGGCGTGGAAATAGAGGGGTGTGAGACGTGAGTATGTCCGGGATGGGGAGCACACAAGTTACCCAGGTTCAGATCCGATCGCGGTGGCCGGATCCTACTCCTGCAATCAATCCACTATAATCAGCAAAGGCAGAGGTTACAGAGGATTTGACTAGGGTTCGCCTATGTGAGTTGAAGCTTCTCTTGCCCTAAAGGGTTGCCCATATGTCGTCTTATATAGTCATCCGACATAGGGTTTACATGGAGGAATCATATCTGGCTATAGTACAGATTACAACATAGTCGGTATACTCTAAGTCTTTTGGCATTGGGCCCAAGTCGGTAATCCTTCTGAGCCTTCTCATAGCCGGACGGGCCTCCATATGTCTCATTGATTGGCCAGCCATGTAGAGCATAAGATATAAGTCACCCTAGTCTCCGAGGATAAGTGATGGCCATGGGTATACCCGGAAAGTATAACCCCGACAAAAAGCATATGCTTTGAGAGGTTATACTGGAAATCCCAAGACTATATGACTCTAATTTATGCACCCATTTGTTTCTTGACGATCATATCGTCCACATAACTATGATCACAGACAACACTGACTTAGATGGGATCATCGAGGAACATGGAATGTCCTTTGTACCGGTGTTATGATGCAAAATTAGACCATGTAGAATATTCGAGGCCTGCCCCGGCCTAGACACCGCTTATAGGGAACCTGCTGCATGGTGGCTCAAGTATCCACAGTTGAGGAGTTTCACGCTCTCACAATGTGGAGGTAACTCAAACATGTATTCAGTACACTACCAACTCTTTAGTGGCTACCTATCACTACTATAGGGTTCTCAAATCAATCCCTATTGGTAGCTCCCGTTTTGTTCCTTGGCCTAGCTATCCTCTTTCTTGCATTGCAAAGGAGGGTTGACACCACTGTTTATACTTGCACATCTTCACTGGATGGTGCCAAGTGGCTATCCAAGCCCTTCAACACTATTCTAGAATGGTCTCTACGAATATGTTAGTATTTCTATATATATTTCATACTATACACATAAATAGCTTGTCCTAAAAATTTTCCTAGTTCTGCTCCTGCGCGGAGGATAAGAATAATTTGGCGTGTGTGCAGCCCTGATTCTTGCGCTGATAAGCATACCTTGCGGCGCCCGCTCTGCGCAGTGTGTTACTTGTTCCGAACATCCATTTTAATCCCTCTTTTTTTTTTGCGAAAATTCCACCGATCTATTAATAATCACCAATAGTAGTACAAACAGGCTTAAAAGTAATAAAAATTATAAATAGGTCGATGTACCACCTAGCGAAGACTACAAACACTAGCACGAGCCGAAGGCGCGCCGTCGTCCTTGCCACTCTATCACCGGAGCCGGGCAAAGCTTGTCGTAGTAGAGCTTGTTGTAGTATACAGACGGAAAGTCGTCGTGCTAAGGTCCCAAAGAACCATCGCCAATGATGACATCAGTAGATTGGAAGAAACTGACCTAAAATTAACACGAAAAACGACTAGATCCCAGAAGATCAGCCGGACACACGACTCCACGCGCCCTCCGTCAGCGCTAGGTGCACCACCGGAGCGAGGATAGAGCGGGGAGGACTGTATTCTGACTTCAGGATATAGCCGTCGCCTCAACATCCCGAAAAAGACACGAGAAAACAGCCTAATCAAAAAACAAAAACCTCCCGCCGGCGAGAGGACGTGGTCTGCCACACCTCCAAGGCCCTAAGGCCATCGAAGACGGAACGGACCGATGGCGTCACCAGTGAAGGAAAGAAAACCTAGATGGAATTTTCCAGCCGCCGCCTCGCCTCATGGGAGTCGCCGCACGAACGTGCCGGCAGAGGGAAGGAACCCTAGATGGATTTTAATCCCTCTTCAACTTTTCTCTATTCCAAAATTTCGAAGATCCTGCTGAATCAAAAGACCCTAAGATATTTCACAAAAAGCACGTATTGTGTAACTGCATCGTGCTTTCCAATGACCAAAGATCATTTAAAGTACTGTAAATTAGGCCATTCGTATGATCCAAATCCCATTATATATCTTTGATGCGGCAGCCAATCCACTTTCTACGGGTACGCTATGATTCGGCACACAGAGAGTGTATTACCAAACAAACATGCCTTCGTTCGCCAGGCAGCACGCGCGCGGTGTTTTCAGGTAAGCCATGCATGCCTGGTCCGTTTCAGTGCGGTCAGACGAGTGAAATAAAACTGGTCGACAGTGATTACAGATAAGAGTAAACAAACTGTTTCCTTCGCTTTTGGCGAACTGCACTCATGCCTGCCGCTTATTTTTAGCATAAAGGCATGCATCACACGCAGCTAATTTGGTTCTCACGGGATGCTGGTTAAGTGCAGTCTAGATTTTGTCTGACGCTACTAGCTGGCTGGCTAATTAAGTGCACTTTATTTATTTAACCACGGAACGAAATGATCTTAACCAAACCTCCTGCTTTCGCTTTATCTCGCGACGAATGGAATGCACAGCACTTATATATGTATCTGTCACTTCGGCTCGCCGAGAGATCGCGTGCCGCCGATTCGCTACCGAAGCGGAAGCTAGCATGGGGCTAGCTGGCCGGGCATACCGGTTTTGTTGATGTGAACGTACACTCGATTAGATTACCTAATTTCTCGATCGTCATACCGCAGCCCGCTTTTACGCGTCTAGTCGCGTGACAGTATGACATGACTTACCTGACTGATTACCTCTCAGTCCCTCACCTGAAAAACCCAGCGTGACGTTCCCATCATTTGCATTTTACAGCGCCCGTCGCTCTCCGATCGACTGGCCGTCTCCCGCACTAGCTAGCTACCAGTACCACCACCCCTTGCTGCGTCTCCCGCGCTTAATTTTCCCATCACGCGATCGCGCGTGGCCGAGGGACGACGACGACCACGACCTGGCGCAGGGGAACTGTGTGGCATCTCATGAACTGTCACTGCCGGAAACGCAGCCGGCGGGCGGCCAGAAGACGACCGGAAGAGAAGTTTTGTCTACGGTGACACTGTAGTCTCTAGTACTGGGTACGAGAGTACGATGATCTGAGCTGAGCCGTCGTGGTTACAGCTGAAAAGTGGACGTTTCTTCGCAACCTTCTCCTCAGCTCCGAGTCTCCGATTGCTACGGCCAACTAAAATGACGGCTCTAGACTCTAGTCATGTCGTGTGGCCTTGATATTTTGGGCGCTCGTGGCAGCCGTTCGTTTCAGGTGGAGAGACCAGATAGGTAGGTCTTCTCCGGATAAGTAGCGATCGAGTGATCCATGGTAGGTCTGTTTGGTATTCTGCCTTTGCCTTTCCTTGTGGCTGACTGATCGGTGATACAGTACTTATGTTGCTTCCTCCTGTGCTCAGACTATGACACGTTTGGTAGTTGTTACTGACCAGTGTATGTCTCAAGGATTCTGACGGTTAAAATAGCGCGTCCATGTGCATCGGGCAAGCTGCACATCCAACCATAGCGGCATTGATCAATCTTTTTTCCGGCCACATGTTTCAGATTTCACTGTACTGGCCACCAGTTCACCTTTAAGTCGCTGTAAAAGAAATGAAGATAAACCACAAAAAAAAAAGGTTGACTTCCTGGCACCAGGTTCCTTGGCCAGAAATCTCTTGTGAAAAATGGAGCCCGGAGTGTATCGGGGCGATGTGAAGGTTAGGTATGTTCCCTGATTTCCTTTCTCATAGCCTTTTTTACCTATTTAACAGATCATGACAGGAACAGCACATATACACAGTTTTATCCCTAGAATTTATCAAATATAACGACTAAACATCTTGATTGGGCATCACAAAACATGACAAGAATAAAGACGAGGTTTCAGGCTTTTACCATCGGGCGATGTGGGGCAGAGAAATAGTACGTTTGAAGAATTTCAGCGTATCATGTTGGAGCATAAGCTCTATTAATAGTACCTTGTGAGAGCATGTGGCTTGAACCTTGAAATGTTGGTGTGCTTACAGAAATAGTACTTTTGCAGTGTCTAACTGTTGTTGATTGTCCTGGGGCCATATGCCATGTATATGCCAGTCTCGTTTCACGCACCCGTGGATCCACTAAGACACGCAAGCATTAGAACCGCTGTCGGAAAAAAGATGCGTAAAGGTGATAAAATACAATGGAACTGTTCTGATAATATCATCCTGGCAAAATTGCTCTGTGGAGACAGTGGAGCAGCCAAGTACACTAGCAATTTGCTAAAAGGCGAAAATCTACTTGCATGTGCACTATAGATAAGATGTTTTATGGGTTACAGCTAATATAGGCTAAAGATACATTTTGTAAAATAATTACGGGAGTGGGACTAGAAACGGGGATGGTATCTTGAGGAGAAGCGACCTGAAGCTGACGAAAGTGAGAAGGGTCTAAACCAAAAATAAAGTCGATTTAGAGCCCGTCCTCCATGGAGAACATTATTATTTTTTTGAAAAAATCAAATTTAAAGGTCTAAACAAAAGAATCGAATCTGATCAACTTTTATTTTTTTTGAATCTGAACAAATTTTTCATCTGAACATTTTTCAAAAAAAATGAAAAATAAAATCGTAATAGTACAGTACAGTAAAAAAACAGGAAGCAGAAACCAAAAAGAAAAAGAAAAAGGAAAAAGGAAAACAGAAAAAACATAATAAAGAGAAAGGAAGCCTCACTGGGCCGGCCCATACCGCGAGCGGGGGGGTGTGCGGCGCGCGGTAGGCGCCGACCTGGTCCGTGTGTAGGTTTTACCCTGCCTACCAGGCATCGCAATCCGCCTTTTGGGCCTGGCCCATATAGTGGTTTGATATTTCTGTCGGTTTTTTCTGGTTGGGTTTTCTTTTTTCCTTTTTCCTTTTTCTGTTTTTTTTTTCTTTTCTGTTTAGTTTTTCTGTTCAGATTCAAAGAATATTTTAAATTTAAAAGTGTCCAAATTTATAAATATTTACTTTAAAATGTTCAAACCCCCAAAAAAACAATTAAAAAAATTCACATTCGAACAAATGTTTTGATTCAGAAATTGTTCAATTTTGAAAAACGTTCATATTGAAGATTGTTCAAATTTTGAAAAACGTTTTTATTTAGAAAAAATTGGATACAAAAAAAGTCAAGTTTTAAAATTATTTATTTATTGAAAACTTCTAGATTCCGAAAAAGTTCGGACTTTAAAAAATTAGTTTTTTCTAAAAGGGAACAAAAGAAATTACAAAAAAGAAACAGAAAATAGAAAATAAAAAGGATAAAGAAAATTTCCACTGCAGGTTGAAGCGGAGAATTTTTTTTATCAGACGTGGTCCACAGCCTCCTAGCGTGGACCAACTCCAAACAAGGACGCGTGGCACTCCAGATCTCGGGATGTACGACCTAGTTAACTATATCTAATAATAAAGGATGAATTGTTTCTTGCAGTCCAACACTTTTTTGGATAGGTTTATCCTTCTACCAAAGCCTTAATTACCCACGGTGTCATTGGTAAGTTATTTAGAAAAAAGAGTTCATTAAACTTGTGTGCATCACTTCCGAGCCAACACGGCAACATATACGCTCTGATACGATTTGCAACCAACACGGATTTGCAACCAACACGGTAGGAGACGCGAGATAAATGGAGACGAACCACCTCCGTCGCAGCCTGACCTCCATCGTGCTTGCACGCTGCCGTTCCTATCAGGTTGGTTCTGGACTCCTTCCTCACCGTGACGAGGCGGACCATGACGATCATCTCGGACCTCAAGACCATCCATCTAGATGATTCGAGGTGTGTGTAGTAGGCTTCCTTGGTTCCACAACAAACGCATCAATGGCAACATCCCGACACTCCTGAGTCATCGTGGGGCACGGGCGGTGTTGGTTCGCCATGTACACCATGCACCTGGTGGAGCTCTCCGACCGGTCGTTGGCGATTTGCATGGTCCACTACAAGTGCCAAGGCCATGCCCTTCTTCAACAAAGAAGAGAAGGGGCGCGAGTGGTGGTGTCTCTAGATGCGTTCCAGCAGCTGAGCACCAGCTGAGCACCGTGAGGGCACGACCATCTCCAATCTCGACACCATCAATCATAACGTGACCCACAGCGCCGCCGGGAACCGCGGTTATCGCCATTATACCGTACTACAAGATGATCGAGCACGGCGACACCTTCCGCTCGCTCAGGTCCATGTACCACGCAATGCTCTAGCGAGGCGGCGGTAGTATGTCTTGTAGAGGGAGGAACGATGTGCGGTTTTGGTTGGATTTTGGGCCAATGCCCATGCTAGCCTTGTTTTATCGTTTCAGTTACCGGTCAGATCCGAACATTACGGAGCATGCGGGGGTTTTAGCGGGACTTTGATTGGTCCATAATATTTACGCACGTTTCTGGCTAAAATCTAGGGAACCAAGCGGGGCCCCAGGTGTTTGACCGTTCGACGTGGATCGTTGGAAAATCATTAATGCCCTCATAGTTTCAGATTAGAAAACTTGGCTTTTGTTCTGTGTATATTGCAACAGAGAGAAGATTTTGGAGAACTTACGTGGGTTCTGAAGTGATGTGTTCAAATAATTCAAAATTTGCTTGCTCTTTGAGGTAATATCTTCATGGTTTCTGGGTGAGATATCGATAAAATTCTGGATATAGTGAAAGGTTGGTTACTCTCACAGTTTTTGCTATTTCTTAGGGTTCATGGAAGAACAAAGATTAGCTTTATTGTTGTGGGTTTTTCAGGACAAAGCAGTTATGCAAGAAGTGTCGTGCTTTTCATATATGGAGTATTTGTGTTCGGTGTTACTATGATCTATCTCAGTAGAAGCCTCATAAATATACACTGATATAAATATGTTTAATATATGAAGCTTACATAAGTCCAGGCTGAGCTGATTGTGTGGTTTTTTTTTGTCTCCCTGATAGTGCCATGCTTTTAACTAAATGGCAGTTTGGCAGTGTAATATCAATGCATATGCAAAAATACATAAGCTAATATTTTTTTTGAACAATATACCCTTAGCAAATGGCTGAACTAAAATGTGTCATTGCTATGGGAGCTTGTACTATTACAGGACCATCAACCTATTGAACCACACGGCCGATATTCTTATAATTAGCACAATTCGTATGAACTCGTCAAATAACTGTTCTTAGTTCCGGGAGCTCCTTGTACTATGGCATGTTGTAAAACCCACTAGCAAGTTTATGTTAGACGTGTTAGACGTTCAAGGAATGGAGGCATTTTAGGTAATCAAGTCGTCATTTTTTTTCTTATTTTCTCATCCATACACCATCTTTTTTTCTTTATCATTCTTGAAGTCACAACAAAAACTCAATTGTTGTACTTAAAGAATAAGGAGAAATAAACATCAGGATTGCACGTCGTCTCTGGGGTAAGATTTTTCCGTAACCTACAAATATTATATAAATATCAGGGTGGTATGTGAAAGAAAACCAGTGTAGAAAAGGTGGGTTTTTAGGGTCACAGAGAGACAAACACCCTAGTTGTGTTTTCCTAATGTTGGTGTGAGCGAAGGAAATTAACGGAGGAATTCAGCACGGCATCGGAATCACGATTGCACGTCAAGAGAGGTATAAGCAGTTATACACGCTTACGGGTGTGACTGAAGGAAATTCTTAGCCTGCGATACAGGTGGATGTCGCGAGTCGGCAAGGGAGACTATGCTAAGTAGGCCAGAAATATGGGCTTTCATGCTCTATTGACACCCAACCCGACATGTGACCTCGATGTTCCTCGTGTCGAGTGAGGAGGCGCTGGTGCGGCACACTGCGGCTCTCCCCCGTTGCAACGCACGAACACGTTTTCTAGTCCTACTTATTTCGTATTTGTCTGGGGGTTTTCTTTTGGAAAGGAGCATATATTAATATCTGAGGATACCAATTACACCCAGCCTCTGCAACAACGCATTGCCCCAGCGGCTATACGGATGCACACAACCAAAAAAAGAAAAAATAATTACAAAAAGAAAGCAAAGTTCCGCTACGGTTCCTCATCCATTGAAACAACAGTACTACCACCACCATGACAGTACCAGAAGTCCATCTTTTCCAAAAACGACGCCTCCAAGAAGGGAACAGTGCACAAACACCGCCATCGCCCGATCGAAGATCTAGGTTTTCACCCTGAAGAAAGTCCACGCTCTTAAAAAAATACCTTCAACAAGGTCATTGCAAGACACAATCAATTAAGGTCAGACCCTGGATTTTCATCCTGAAAGATAGGACCTTGAGCTTCTCCTGTATTGTCGCCCCCGCTTGCATACCATTACTTCAAGTCATGAGTCACCAAGCCAATTTCTTATCACTACTTGGTCTCGACCCACCATTGCCAATCCTCAGATCTCGGCCTTCATGATATTCTCCGTCGGCACCATGAAACGAGAACATGCTCCATGATATTAACAACCAACAGAGCTTCGAAACGCTCCCTCTGAACCAAAACGGTCAGAATAAAAACGTAGGTGCGCACGACCAAATCCCACCTGTTCTAGCGATCTCTCGGCATATGCGCACTATGGAGTTCGCCGGCGGAATCTTCCGGACCACGACGCTTCAGCCAGATCAATGACGACAGGCAACCAGCAGATCTTCACCATGGCGATGAGTTGGAACCCTAGGACCACCGCCTTTTAGTCTGACCGACGACGGTTAAAGCCGGCACGGTTTCTCTGAATCGTCTAGTCTCCGGCCACGCGATTGGGCTATCTCCATCGGCCACGAGTGTCAGCTTCACTGTCAGGCCGCCGGGCCGCCGCCGAGGTGCGGCAAGGATCCAGGCGCCGCGATCTCCTCCCAGCCGATAGATCGTCGATCTTCTCGGTCGCCTAATTTCTGGCAGCTTGACGGCGCCAGCTGCTCTTGGCCGAAGCGACGCCCAGCGCTGGTACGGACACAACAGCTGACGATGAGAGCTGCCGACATGGGGCGTAGGACATTGACGAGCATATCGACCGAATGTCAGTCAGTCGCGCCGTGTTTCATCGATGGCAACTCTAAGTCAGGAACGCATGGATTCCAGATGATTCGTATGGTGAAAACAAATCTCGTTGCTAGCTTGCTAGGCTTCAAGATGGTCCGATGCACAAATTCTTGTATCTCAGAAGTTCAGAACATTACTGAACTTTTGTTCCATTTTGTAATACTGAATTTTGATAATAGAACAAACTCTAACTGAAGATAACTGAACTTTGTTCATTAGTATAAACGTTGCTTGCTCATGTCCTTGTATTGTAACTCTGAATTAATCAATGAAAAGGGATTAAGTTCCTTGCATGTTCTGTTTCTATCACAAGACAGAACCAAAGGAGAAATATTCAGAGAAGGAAAATTTGCTTCGGACATGATTACTACAGCAGTCTACAGGAGTAATCTAGCTAGCTGCGTTAAAAACTAGATGTAGCACATATTGCAAGGCGTCATTTGAATTTAAAGTCTAGCAGTAGCACAAGCTTCAAAACTTGCAAAAGATTCAAAAGCATTTTCTCATAGAAAGAATACATCACACTGGTTTTACATATCAGCCAGACACCAAAATATACAGTGCTAACACACTTTTGTTTACAGAAGTTAATTTGCTACTGCTACTGTTGATGATTAGGATCCCTAAAACCCGAGGTGCTAGATCCTTCGGTGAAATGTAATTGACGAGCAACCGATGATATTGTGCTATCCTCCTGAGCTTGAAGCATTAGTCTTGTGTATTCACCTAGGACAGGCGGAGCAAATGCTGCCTCATACCCATGAAATGTAGTGGCATAATCATTTGAATACAATGAACCCTATGCCAAAAAAAGAAAAAGGAAAATATTAGCTTGGTTTCCCAGGTTATATATAAACTAATGGAAGATACTATAAAATCCATTAATCTTACCGCAGATTCGAAAGGTCCAAATGCATCGATAGTTGATGGTTCTGGCTTCTTTGAATCTTTTTTACCTTTCCCTAAACACATTTTATATATAAGGCATGTAAACTAAGCTAAATTATTGCTGCTTAAACATAGTAAAGAAATACAGTTACCTGTCTTTGATGCAACATTTTTGTTTTCTTTCTTTGTTCCCTCAAGTGCTCCTTTAGCTCTATCCTGCATGGGACCTTTTATTCGTGGAGGAGCTTTAAATGACACCCTCGTGTTGAAAATATCTTCAGTCAACTCACCAAAACTTTCAGGGTCCTTAGCTTCTTCCAAGCTTAGCGTGCTAAGTAAATCGTCCACTTCCGAAGCTAACTTGTCAATACACCATTGTTTACATGTGCAAGAACTTCTTTTGAAGGTTTACACTTCAATGCAAGGGAGATCATCTTTTGAGAAATATGAGCGAATGTGGATTCTGAACTATCATTGTCACTTGGTTTAGAAGTAAAAATATGTTTCTTTGCATATTTTGTCCATTTATTCATGATGTATTGACTTGGAAGAGTGACAATATTGCAGCATGTGAAAACTTTATGAGCATGCTTGCACAATATACCTGCAATAGAATTTTTTGTTAAAGTAAAAACTCCAATGCAAAAACATGGAAGTGATGGAAAATTTATACATTGACTTACCTGTATCGGATGATCCGTTGGCATGTTCGTGAATCCTTGCATGGTTACGTCATTGTGGTCGTGAATCTGCCAACAGAACAACACGATCGTGTAAGAATTCAATCAAAAAACGAGACGCCAAGATGTTCTCTGCATCTAGTCGTCGTGCAACTCGTCGGCAACAGGGACCAGAAGCTATGGAGATTAGACGTTAACCTGATGGGACAGCAGGCACCAGCAGCTATGTCCACGATGTTGTTGTATGTGTCTTCGGTCAAGGTGCCGCGCTGCGGAGATTGGACGTTCCTGCCGCGCCGAGCCACCGCGCTGCCATGGGCATGGGCTACTTGATCTATAAAAGAAACTGCCGAGGAGATGGAGCTGCATGTACTCCCTCTCTCCCGGTTTATAGAGCCTACGCGTATACCTTAATTTGATCAATAAAATATAAATTATTTAACACAAAA
Organism: Avena insularis; assembly: GCA_023614405.1. Classification (NCBI taxonomy): domain Eukaryota; kingdom Viridiplantae; phylum Streptophyta; class Magnoliopsida; order Poales; family Poaceae; genus Avena; species Avena insularis. The sequence continues at coordinate 535,546,897 of CM042694.1, forward strand.
ATTATACCATTAGAAACTTTAGATGTTATGCTTTCTAATGGTATAACTTTTATATTAAATGATTTATATTCTATTAGTCAAATTAAGGATCTAGATATACGCGTAGGCCCTTTAAACCGGGACAGAGGGAGTATTGTATAACTAGGCTAGTAAAAACAATCAGAAAAGAAGACAAATAAATAGGATAACTAGGTCGTACCTCCCAGAGTGCCACACGTCCTTGTTTACAGTTGGTCCACGCTGGGAGGCTGTCCACTAGGTCCGATAAAAAAATTCTCCGGTTGAAGCGGGGTGTGTGGCACTCCGCATACGCCGACCAAGTCGATTTGCGGTCACTTTCTAGGCGAACGACTTAGATCAATCGTGTTGTATTGTGTTTATTTTGCAATCCATCAGTGAACATTAGTAATATTTTAGGATAATAATAACTTGTATTGATTTGAATAATAGTACAAAGATTATATAGGAGAGAGGAGGAGCCGGCCAAACCGACTTAGGCTAGAGTCCTAATTCAACTCAAATACAACTCTAATACCTCCCAGTGTCAACATTGGGTGCCACGATGTTGAGACTGGATCGAATATCTGTAAATGTTGCAGTGGAGAGACCCTTGGTGAAGATATCTTCAAATTATGCGCTGGTCGGAACATAAAGAACTCGAACCTCGCCGAGAGCCACCTTCTCTCGAACAAAATGAATATCAATCTCTATGTGCTTGGTGCGATGATGCTGAGCCGGATTAGAGGCCATGTAGACTGCAGATATATTGTCAGAATAGACAATGGTAGCACGCTCAATTTGTTGATGTAGCTTAGCTAGAAGCTGAAGTATCCAGACTGCTTCGGCCATTGCATGAGCAACCGCCCAGTATTCTGCTTCCGCCGAGGACCTGGAAACTGTAACCTGCCTTTTCGAAGACCAAGAAACAAAATTATCACCCAAATAAACACAAAAACCAGATATGGATTGTCGAGTATTTGGACAACCTGTCCAGTCTGCATCAGAATAAACTATCAAGCTTGTAGGAGAAGAATTATTTAGAAGAAGACCATGGTCGAGAGTGCCTATGAGATATCGGAGAATTTGTTTCACATGAGAAAGGTGGGGAACACGAGGATCATGCATATACAAGCAAGCTTGCTGAACAGAGTAAGAAATATCAGGACGAGTAAGAGTAGCATATTATAGTGCCCCTGTGAGACTATGATAGAGTGTAGGATCGGGAGCGGGATCACCATCCGCCGATAGTTTGGCGCCAATATCAGCAGGGGTATGGTTGGGCTGACAGTCAATCATGCCAGCACGAGATAGGAGATTGAGAATATATTGGCGTTGAGAAAGAAAAAGAATGGATGAATTTCCAGAAACGGTAACACCGAGAAAATGATGAAGTGGTCCTAAATCAGTCATAGAAAATTCCTGATTAAGAAGGGTGATAATGTAGCTAAGAAAGAAATCAGAGGAGGCGGTTAGAACTATATCATCGACATAGAAAAGAAGATAGGAGGTTTGATTAGAAGAGATAAAAATAAAGAGAGAGAAATCAGATTTAGATGAATGAAACCAATAGTCTGAATAAAGGTGGCAAAGCGTTGAAACCACGCCGCGGTGCTTGTTTGAGACCGTAGAGAGACTTTTGGAGATGACACACAAAGTCAGGACAGGAAGAATCTACAAAGCCAGAGGGTTTTTGACAATAAACGGTCTCATTGAAACTGCCATGTAGAAAAGCATTTTTAACATCAAGTTGTTGAATCAGCCATGAGGAAGATACAGCAAGACTGAGAATAATGCGAATAGTTCTTGGTTTGACAACCGGAAAAAAGGTTTCATCGAAGTCAATCCCTTGTTGTTGAGAAAAACCCCGGCATACCTAACGAGCCTTATACCGTGCGAGAGACCCATCAGAATTATATTTGTGGCGAAAAACCCACTTGCCTGAAACCACGTTAGCGCCGGGAGGTTTAGAAACGAGAGTCCATGTATTATTTTGAAGGAGGGCATCAAACTCATCACGCATGGCAAAATACCAAAGAGGATCTAGAAGAGCTCGTTTGTAGGAGGTAGGAATTGGGAAAATATTTGGGGTGGCATTGAGGTTAATAAAACGGCGAGGAATGTAAAAGCCTTTTTTTACCACGAGTACACATGACATGATCGTTAGCGGGAATAGTGACGGGAACGGTGTGAGGAGGAAGTTGTGGAGTGGGAGAATTACTCGGAGTATTAGCGGCGCTAGCAGGAGACAGGGTAGGTGTGTATGTTCCTACAGAGGACGTGGTGGTGGTGGGCGAGGACCCGACAGGGGATCCTGCCGCGGAAGGAGAAAGTGTTGCGGCAGGCTGCCGCGGGGCCTCGGCAGGCTGTCGCGGAGCCTCGGCAGGCTAGTTGGCTGCTGTAGCAGAGGTGACCGCGGGCACTAAGGCAGGGATAAGGGAGCGCGGCGTGATCGTATGTTTGGTAGGCGGGGAAGAAGTAGGCGTAGACGACTGGACGATGGAGTATGGAAAATTATTTTCGTCGAAGATGACATGACATGAGACAAGAACACGTCCAGAAAAGGGGTCGAAACATCTAGAGCCTTTGTGATCGTCGGAGGGTCCGAGATAAATGCATGGTAATAAGCGAGGAGAAAGTTTGTTAGGGGCGGTGGAGACGGTGTTGGGGAAACAAAGACAACCAAAAATACGTAATTCAGAATAGTCGGGATGATGTAGGAAGAGAGACTGAAAGGGAGTATAGAGCGGACACGTTTTGGTTGGTCGGATGTTGAGGAGATATGTTGCCGTGCGAAGGGCTTCATCCCAAAACCAAGGAAGGAGATAGGCTTAAATGAGTAAAGTACGGAGTCTGTCATTGATGGATTGTAAGGATCGTTCGGCTTTACCATTTTGAGGAGAAGTGCATGGACAAGAAAAACGTAAGAGAATGCCTTGAGAGAGAAAGAAAAATCTGTTTTGGGTATTGTCAAACTCTCGAACATTGTCACATTGGATAAAACGTATGGGAAGGCCGAAGTGTGTAAGAACATATTGCCGAAAATTTAGAAAAATTGAGTGCACATCGAATTTGGCGTGAATAGGAAAGGTCCATATATAGTGTGAATAATCGTCAAGAATAACAAGATAGTATTTGAAACAGAAACACTAGGAAGCGGAGAGGTCCATAGATCACAATGCAATAACTCAAACGGAAAAGTACTATAGGTAGTTGATGTGCCGAAAGATAATCTAACATGTTTGCCATATTGACAGACATTACAAATAGAGGGATCATGAGAAGAACTAGAACTATCAATAGGGAGACTAAATTCTTGAAGCAAAGATGACATAGTATTTTTATTGGGGTGGCCGAGCCGATGGTGCCAAAGGTAGATGGAGGTGTGCATGGCTTGAGGTGTGGAAGATGTTGCGCCATGTAGAGGATATAGATTGCCCGAGATATTGTAGCAAGTAAGGACCTCCACCATTTTCAGATCTTTCACAGATAAGCCGAACGAGTCAAACTCTAAAGAAACATTGTTGTCGGTAGTAAAGCGACGAACAAAGATGGGATTTTTGATTAAAGATGGAGCAACAAGAACATTGCGGAGAAGAAAATTTGTGTGGGGATTAGTGATGTATGATTGATCAGCACAAGATATAGGAATTGAAGAACCATCACCAATAGTTATAGAGGAAAAAGGAGAAGAAGAACAAGATGACAGAAAATCCATATTTGAAGACATGTGCGAAGATGCACCAGAATCGAAAATCCATTCCGTACCTTCATGGTTGTTGAGCGTGAAATTGTTCATGGCAGCGATGAAGGCGGATTGGTCCTAGCTTGGTGGAGCGGTTGATGAAGCGGTTGATGGCGATGGCGTAGGCATGTACAGTAGTGCCGTAGGAGCCCTGTATATGTAGTTCATTGGTGTCGAAGATGGCATGTAGTATTATGGCGCGTGGGGCACCATGTAGGCTGTGGGTGGAGCTTGGGCGGTGTAGACCTACTGTAAACACCCAGATTTTTAAGTCCAGATGCCTGTTATGCCATACATCGCAATCCCAGGATTACCATTTTTGCGAGAACAGAATTGATAGCACAGTACCTCATCCATTACAAACCATAATAGTCTTACAAATAGTTGATCACATGATCAAGTCTTAATACATATCATAGCAGCGGAAATAAACATAGTAGAGGCTCCATCTTCATTGTCACAGGTAATGCTGATGATGGGAGATGATCCTAGTTATCGTAGGCATCCTGCTGTCCGTCCTCCGGATAGTCCTTGCTTATTCAATATGTTGAGCTCGTTGGGGAACCCCAAGAGGAAGGTATGAGGAGTATAGCAACAAGTTTTCCCTCAGTTATGAAACCAAGATTATCGAACCAATAGGAGCAAGGAAACACCTCCAAGGTGTTGTTTCCAACTTGGAATCCTGCACAACACAATCATAGAACTTTGCCCCCAACTTACAGTGAGGTTGTCAATGTCACCGGTCTTACTGAAAACAAATGATTAAACGTATTGTGTGGAAGATAGTAATAGCTTGCAAAAAGTAAACAGAAAACAGTAAATAGTTGTAGATTGATGATAAAAGAAAGGACCGGGGTCCATAGTTCACTAGGGGTGGCTCTTCTTAAGATAGATGACATGTTGGGTGAACAAATTACAGCGGGGCAATTGACAGACACCGAGAAAGCATACATGCATATACTAATCATCTTGACTCCTATGAGATTTGATTGGGCATTACAACATTATACATAGACCGTAATCCAACTGCATCTATGACTAATAATCCACCTTCAGGTTATCATCCGAACCCCTCCAAAGATTAAGTTGCAAGCAACAGATAATTGCATTAAGCATTGTGTGTAAAGTAAACAATACGATTATTCTATGAACAAAGGATTGTTGTTTTCTCCCTAGTAGCAACAACACATCTAGTACCTTAGAGATTTCTGTCACTTCCCCAGATTACTAGAGGCATGAACCCACTATCGAGCATAAATACTCCCTCTTGGAGTTGCTAGCATCTACTCGGCCAAGATAGCTACTAACAACGGAGAGCATGCAAGATCACAAATAACAAAGACATGATAGAATCAATAATCAATCTGAAATAGCATCTCAATATCCATCGGATCCCCACAAACACAACATGTAAGATTACAAATAGATGATCTTGATCATGAACGGAGCTCACAAGATCTAAACATGCTAGCACAAAGGAGAAGAACCAACCATCTAGCTACTACATGGACCCGTAGTCCAGGGATGAACTACTCACGCATCACACCGGAGGCAGGCATGGTGATGTAGAAGGCCTCCAGGGTGATCTCTCCCCTCTGGCAGGCTGCTGGGAAGAGCTTTAGATCCCTCCCAATCTAGGGATGGAGACGACGGCGGCTACAGACTTTTTCGTGGAATTTAGATCGGGTACTTAGGGTTTCTGTATCTGAGGCAATATATAGGCGAAAGGGGAGACCGAAGGGGTGCCCTAGGCGGCCGCACCACCCCCGGGCGCGGGTCAGGCCTAGCCGCGCGACCAGGTGGTGTGGCCGGCCCCTGGCCCCTCTCCGTCTCGTATTCTAGCTCCGTGTTCCCCTCGGTGAAATATTGACTTTGGCTTTTGTCCCGTCCAATTCCGAGAATATTCATTTTTTGGCTTTCCTGGAACCAAAAACAGCAGAAAACAGGCAATTGGCACTGTGTCATCTTGCTAATAGGTTAGTCCAAGAAAGTGTGTAGAAATACTCCAAAGTGTGGACAAAACATAAGAAAGTAGACATAAAACAAGCATGAAACATAAAAAATTATAGATACGTTTGCAACGTATCAACATCTCCAAGCTTAACTCCTGCTCGTCCTCAAGTAGGTAAGTGATAAAAAGAAAGAATAATTTTTGAGGTGACATGCACCATCATAATCTTGATCAAAGTATTTGTAGAACATTGATAGCTGGGATCATAGTACTTTAACATAACATGAAATATATAGTTCTAACAATAAGACATAGAAACTATGTTGTAACATGAAAAGGTACAAACAAAAGATTCATGAACAACAATGCTTTGCAAGACGTTTGTTTGTTTCACATAAAGAAAGCATAATGAGAATGCTATTCAGCTTGTCCCTCATAGTGTAGCAAAACATAAATGCATAGGAAACCTTCAAAGTTCATAAGGGTGACTAGATACAAATAGTTTAAGAACAAGCAATATCAAAGTTATGCACCAATCAACAAGTCTTGGGACAATGCACATTAAACTAAGAATGGCCACTATGCTCTCTTAATAGGTGCATAAAGATAGAAGATGAAGACTCAACATAAAAGTAAAAGAAAGGTCTTCATAGAAGGAAGAAGGGATTCAAGTCTCATAAAGAGCTTCCAAAAATTATGGCACTTATTAGCTTTCAGCTCTCATTGCCCCTATCATAAGCATCTTGAAGTGTTTAAGGTTAAAGTGAACAAACTATGGAGTATATGCTTGACAAAGTATAAGTTGGCAATCTCATGTCCCTTGAATACGAGGGCCTCTCCTCATGCTACTCAAGTTTAGTTACCGGTAAGTTCTTGTCATAGTAAGTACATGCGTATCATAGAGAACTGCCAATAGGGTACCCCTTGCCCGATGATACGGAAGAATCCTCATATCAAAATAACAAGGCAAGTAGACAATAAGCATCTCAGCAAATTCTAATAGGTATGTATTGTGGACTCTTTTGAATAACTTAGTTTTATTTGGAGTTGGATGCATGAGTGGAACTCATACTTGGTTATGGAGGCTAGCAAAGACTGGGAGCGACCAACTAAGAGAGTAATAATGGCCATAATCATGCAAAGCGACAAAACATCTTTAATCAAAGCATAAGGTGATATTACAAGTTAAAAACTAAAGGATCATAGAGGCTATGGTGACTTGGGATAGTCTTAACATGGTGTGAGCATGCGCCAAGTCAACCCAAATAAAGCATCAAAGGAGAATACCACAATACTATGCTTTAATATGCTAAAACAACGCATGATTCTTTCAAGGCACATAGAGCAATCTCAATTGTTTATAACATATCATGCTACAGCAAAAATCACTAAGAATAAAGCCAAAACAATATCAAGCATGACATGACAAAGTCTAAGTCACAGTCAAAAAGAAGCTCCTTTTTACCACTTAAGCATGCACTTTTCTACTCTTTTCCAATCCAAACCAATATTATTTGGAAACTAATGTATGAATGAGGGGGTCCAACCAATTTATTAAAGCAAACTAAGCAACTCAAACAAACGAAAACCAAAAACAAAAACGATGACACTCCAAGAACAACACAACTGTGCATGAAACAATAAAAATGAAGTGTTTGGAAGAAACCTGAATTTTTTTTGATGAAGAAGGGGATGCCTTGGGCATCCCCAAGATTTGACGCTTGTACTTCTTGGATATTTCTTGGGTTGACACGGGTGGCATCCCTAAGCTTGAGCTTTAGTCCATTCTTCATCTCATTACATCATTCTTTCCCTACACTTGAAAATTTTCCTTCATACAAAACTTCACACAATCTTTATTAGCAACATTAGTGTACTCAAGATAATAAGGCTTTTGGTTCAGTTACAACACAAGTAAAACTTTCATTAAAACACAATCTACTGTAGCACTTTCCTCAAAAAGCTCAATTTCTCCAAAAAGAACCCAAAAAGGAATCAACAAGAAGCAAATGCAAATAATGACAGAAATCTGTCAAAACAGACCAGCAGGTAAAACCCAATTTTTTCGAAGACCTTATGTTGATCAAATAGAAAAGTGTTGAACTAATGAAAGTTAGATAACAACCTGGGGCAGAAGCACAAAAAATTACAGCTCAAACTGACATACAGAGATTTTTCACGAATTTTTAGAGCGAAGCACAAAAATCTGTTTCGGGACAAAAACTTTCCCAAGCATTACTTCTCTCTCATAGGAGAGGTTATTACTGAATCAATAACTTCCAAGACTCAAGTAAAACTTTTGGGTTATCTCCCAATAAGTACTTTTCTTTAACTACTTTAAGTTAGGCATAAGAAGCAAGAAAAGAAGCAAGTATTCTCAAATGAAGAAGCATTAAGAGCAAATTTTGTGTTAATAGGTGAGGCAAAAGGAATCTTCTCTCTCTTCTTAGGGAAGTGTTCTATACCTTTCTTGAGTGGGAGTTGATATTTAATTGTGCCTTCTTTCATATCAATAATGGCACCAACAGTTCTAAGAAAAGGTCTTCCCAAAGTAATAGGACAAGAAGCATTGCATTCAACATCCAAAACATAGAAATCAACAGGGATATAGGCATTGTTAACCATAATAAGAACATCATTAATACTCCCCATGAGTTTCTTTTTAGCATTATCATCAAGTGGGACATTTAAATAACAATCTTCCAATGGTGGCAAATCAAGCATTTTATAAATCCTTCTAGGCATAATAGAAACACTACTATCAAGATCACATAAAGCTTTGAGATCAAAATCATTTACTTTCATATTAATGATGGGTTCCCAACCATCATCTAATTTCATAGGAATAGAAGCTTTATGTTTCATCTTTTCTTCTTTAATTTTTATGAGAGCATCAGTAATGTGTTTTGTAAAGGCCATATTTGTAGGGGTTTCGCGTATGAAAACAATAAAATTTTACCCTACGCCCCTGAACCCCTGAAGCTGCCAGGACCTATCTATTAGTAATACAGTAATGGGATGGGCTTTTTGCAAACTTACCCTTGAAGATCGAAAAGCGTTGTCAATGCTCAGGAGAGCGTGGTTGATGTAGACGAGCCGAAGCCGACCTCAAGGTCGTGATGAAGTCCTTGCACTCCTTGGCTCCAATGACTTGAGTGCCTCAAGTGAGACACCTCGCGGGGAGTTACACACGTCCGCTGCCGGACGATGACTCCTGCTTCTCAGATCCAGCAGCAGTTGCGGAAGTAGAGCTCCCAGATCCGAATCCCGCAGCGCGACGGTGCTCCGCGGTGAACATCTCTCTCGCTCGCGCAGTCCAGACTTGGGACCACGGTCATGAGAGAGAGAGGGGGAGAGAGAAAATATCAATTAGAGGTCCTCCCAAAAGTGGGGAGACCTTTATTGATTATTCGTGTATTTATCTTGGCCAAATACCCCACTATATATAGGGGGAGGAGGGGGTACACCCTTCCTCAAAGTCCCGGGGTGGGACTAAAGGAGAGGAGGGGGTGGGGAGGCCGCCAGCCCCTAATGGCCCAGCCGGCCAGCCCCCTTGCCCCTTCTCCCTCTCTCCTTTCCCTAATGGGCCCTCTCCCTCTGGAAATTGGCCCATTAAGTGTTTTTGACCTTTAATTGATTTTCTCTTTATTAAATAATTATGAATAAATGATTAAATCAATATTTAACATTCATTCACATATTATTCAACCTCCGTGGCCATGGAACACCTTCTACCTCCACTCCGGACATCCTCTGGACTTACCGAAACCCTTCCGGTTTTCTCTCTTCTTTTCTTCGATGATTCTACCGATCCTATAAACACTCTGTAAGCATCATCAAGCCCTTAAGCGTGATACCCCGCGGTTCGGGAACGCTCCAGACATGGTCGGGACACTCACGCACCAATGATCGACAGAGGGACCTGGATGGCCATGTGACCCCTGTGCGTTCCACGAAGATCTTTCATCATTTGAACCGGGACAGTCGTGTCTTATTCCCTTTGTCACTTGATACTTGCATCGCCCGAGATCTAATCAATGACATCACCATGTCGTGTTCAATCTCGTTACTGAACAATGCTACTTGACTCGTTCCGACAAGTGATATCCCCGTGATCAAATCACAAGTCGCATGACTATTGGATATAACTTCTCCGAGTGGGCCCTTGAGTATCTTCCCGTCACATGGACGGACAAATCCCGCTCTTGACATATATTGCCTCTACGGTTTCCTCCGAATACCTGAACACACCTTTATAACCACCGTATTACCAGATGGCGTTTTATGCTATCTAAGCACTCTCAGGAGATAGTGATTAATATAGCCTCACGGTCTAAGGAATAGTCTACGAGGATCCATTTCTAATCATCATAACTTGAACTTCGTGACATGACCTGGTCATGATGTTTAGCTTGGGTATTGGTTCATCATCTCATTCTCAGAATGAGATGACTCCATTTCCGACTGGCATAAATGCCACATGATCAGGAAACATGATCATCCGTTGACCAATGAACCAGTGACTAGAGTTTCACTGGGAACCCCTGGTTTGTTTGTATATCACACGTGTATTGATGTTTCCACTCAATACAGTTATAGCATGATATAAAACTTAATCATAAACTATATGAAATATGATAATAGTCCTTACTACTATTTGACTCTAGGGCATATTTCCAACAGTCTCCCACTTGCACTAGAGTACAAATACACTAGCTGCATTTGTTCTCAATCATTGGCACCATATAACCGGTACCTAAAACATGCTTGCTCATGGAAGAGGTTGAGTCTTGGGTCTGTACTTTATAGTCCTAAATCCTTTGCAACTTACTAATGTCACTTTGATTGACATTAATACTTTATCATCACATGATAGCATCTGTGTGAATGTATCGTCGCTATGGCAGCAGAACGAGGACTGATTCCAGAAGCCTATAGTGATGTTAGATCAACCTCGAGGGCTTTCTCATGGGCACTATGCCTTGGGACACATCAATCTACGTTAAAAGCGAACTAGCCCCGCCATAACATTATACAACACTTTAGATGGTACCCTTATCTATTATTATAAATGTATTCATCGAAACACTAGTGCACTCTGTGCAACTTTCGATGTTTTGTTCACCTCGTTTCCTACTTGACTTTAATTGGTATCTACAGGAGTTTCCAACATATTCCCTTATAACATAACCCTTTATGCTTTAAGATATGTCATCCTTTATGGATTTGGAAAACATGTCTACAGTTCTCTATTAGACACCATGGACAAACTTAGCTCAACGTTCTGTGATTCGAGCTTAATCACTTTCAAATGTTCCTTAATTGGATCACATATTATGCTAAGTTATCATCATGGTTTTCTAAGAAAGAACCTATGTCTCAACATAGTGGATGACGATCATCCTTTTCCTTTCTTTTAACCATTGATGTTCAACTTAATGCTATTCCTAATTTGAGTTATTAAGGATCAGTTCCTTAATTAACTTCTATTCTGAAACCCTTTCCAGAATCCCTTAAGGAATACTACATAATATCATAATACACCTATTATCAACTTCTACATCTTATAAATCATTATTTATAAGTGTTTGCGCTTTCATTCTTAACATACTTAAGAATTACTCCTATAAGCTCCCACTCAAAATATGTTCCTACATATTTGAATTTGAGACTTATATTGCTCCCACTTAAAAATATGTTAATCACATATTGTTTTAGGAAGACTTTCATAGCTCCCACTCAATTTTATGCAAATTGCATATCCTCCCACTATTTTGAACAATTTCAAAATCCTTTGATCAAATATCAAACTTGGAGATTTACTATGAGAAACTAGTACTGTTACTAGTTTTAAATCCAGTAGACATTTAGCACATTTGAATCAAATTCATTTGAATTCATCCAATACTGGACAAATTGTGCTTTTGTCATTCACCCATTTTTCACTATGGCTTTGCGGTCATTTGGGAAAATTCCAAGTAACCCCTTTTACTTGTGAGATTCAGCAATGAATTGCTTTCTAATCTCAAGTGAATTTTGCTTTTAGGATTTCTCATCCTTAGTAGTTCGTAGGTATGTCATATTCCAAAAATCATGACAAATGATTCACAAATGTTTCCATACAAGATATGGATTACATTTTGAATCCTACTTCATATAGTGAAAACGCTAGTGGGGAAACACAATGATCAAAATTATTGATTCTTTCCTTCTGTGAAGAGAATCGTTCAGGAACGTTGTCCGTTGCGCTTCTCAACACTCTAATATAGGGTTTTGAATCCTCATCGTGTTTTTCACTAATTTCCATTTGCTCCATAATTGAGAAACATCACTAGAAGTGAGCTTTCTCAAGAATGCACCAAAATCCAAGCAATATGAATCTTGCTTTCCTTTTGGTTTCAGCTATGGGTTTTCTATTCAAAGTTTCCAATGAATACTCTTCAAGGACTTATTCGCTATTGTTTTGGTTATATCGAATAGCCCCAAAACTTTCACGAATTCAAATGGTTTACTGCCTTCTAATTGAGTGCTAACTATTTCTAAGCTAATGGTCTCTACATATACACTACAACGATTTATTTGGTGCCTTCTATTCAACCCCTTTGATATCTAATATCACATTGTGATGCTTTGTATTTTGACGTTTCAAAACGCTTTGCATTTCACAATTTATTTTATGCCATTCTTATAAAGTTGAATTTCATTACTATTGATCAAATCATAGTAATTGGATTCTCTTTTATATTTATACCCTTTGTTGATGAAACACTTTGATCAAATCAAATAGTTTCATATTCATGTTTCCTTTGGTAAACTACTTTACACATTTAATAATTATTTAATGATAATTACCATTTTTGTTAAAACACAATACATCGAATATGTATTTACTTTTAACAATTCTTTAAACACTTTGTATTCAAGTAATACACGATGTTCAAGTTATTTTGCTGAACTTAGGCATGATTTATATGTGATAAGAAATCGAATGACTTTCACATATTATCACATAACTTTGAATTTAAACAATGGTTTCATTCATTAATGAATATATCATTTAAGTTGGGTATTTTAAACAAGGCATTTTCAATGTTTTACAAATGTTCATGCATTATCAATTAGTTTCAAACAACAAGGATAATTGACACGTAATCAAACAAGATATGAACACGAATAGAAATCATTCATAAAAGCAGAACAACTATTTGTTACAAACTCATATGAATAACCGTCTCACAAAGTGTGAGACACACTAAAGAAGTTCACAATCTCTTGATTACAATAATCATCCTAAACACGAACTAAATGATAAATGTCGAGGGAGAGTGTCGTCGGCCATCATCATCATTCTCGCCATCAACATGCAACGTCACCTCCTCTCCAGCAAGCACCTCTCATGCAGAAGGACCTGTTTTCAGCAAAACAGAACAAGTATCAGATATACTTAACACTGAAAATGTGTTTGCAAGATTATAACATTTATAAAATTGTATATCAAATATATACCTTTGTCGTTGACGACCTGAGCGACATCTGGTTCAACCAACACATTCCTGAGATGTGTCATGAACCGGTGGAACTCCATTGTTTCCGCGTCGCCCCTCATTATGCAAGTCCTGACTTGTGCTCGGTAGCTTGGTGGCAGCGACCGCAGCACAACAACATTTGCAAAAGAGCCCGTAATCCAGACGTTCAGGAAGTATGCTGGCCTCGTGTACACATCATGCATGTGCTCCAAGTGGTCGTCTAGTGATGAGTTCTCCTCCATCTTAATGGAGAGGAAGTCTCCCATCGGCACATGCTCCCAAATGTGTGTCTGCTCCACGAAATGTGTCCTAAGCTGTAGCATCACCGAACGAGGGTTGACATCACCCATGAAAGGCCACAGCTCATCCACCATTACGAAACGCATCACAACTGAAATATAGGAGGCCATCTCTCGATGGAGATAGCGGTCTTTCTGCTCCTCTGGGGTCTCAAGGTCCATGGGCTGATCTAAATCCATCCCGTCGAGTATGTAGTCGACCACGTCGTTCTCGCTAAGGAGAACATGGAGACTTTCAACCCAAATGGAGAAGTTCGATCCATCTAATCTGAGCTTTTCTCCTTCTAACCATTCAATTGTCAACACGAAAGGTCCCATCTACATTTATAATTGCAAAAGGAATTTAGACTAAGTTTATAATTAAATGAGTTAATAATAACTCCACTAAGAAACGCCTATCCCTAGAAGGGTTCCTAGTGATAACACGACCCCTATCAGCCACATCTCCCCCGATCATCACGGCCATCAATGTGGGTTCAAGGGTGGACGCTAAATGTCGGTCACATCATTCATGCGACTCGTGCTCGATCTTTCGACCATCCGTGTTCCGAGGCCACGCTTCTCTGGCGTGCTAGGATCGCCAACTCAACCTTAGTGTATTCGTTGTGCAACATGGCTTACACCCACTGTATGCGAACATAGATATGTCTGACACCTAGGCCTGTAACCCTGGATCGCCTCATACTGAAGAAATTTCTTGGTGGTGCACACTAAGGGGGGACACAATCGTTGGTAATTTTAACAGGGATCATCTTATTAGGCTACCGTCGAGTATCTAATACTAGCACACAATAAGACATACAAACAATAACATTGAATGTAAATGCTATGTGATATGGTCCTTCACGTCGTGATCTCCATCTGTCGTTACCGGGTTCCGGCGCCAGGGTTCTAGCGCCGTAGACACTAGGGTACCGGTGTCATTCCGGCGTGGTAGTGCGTCACCTCTGTGACTACCTACTACTACGTAACAAAAGGTAATCACTTTACCTTTGCCACAACCATATCACAAAGCAAAGCCCCCTGCAAAACAAAGTTAGACGCCTCTACTTTATCTTTGCATGTTTTACGTGGCTAAATGGGCTTTCACACAAGAACCGTTCTTACCTACGAACTTTCAGCACAACGCTGATCAAGTAGTTGTCTCTACTACACCCCTTTCGGGGCCCTCCGTTGCAAACGGTATACCAACTAATGCGAGAGAGACAGACACCCCCTAAGCCACTTTATACGGTACAAGCCGTATGTCAAGCATGGACCAGTCTCGCGAATGAACGCTTAAAGTTGGTTGGGGGACGCTTCATCAAGCATTACTACGGTATACACAAGTACATGTGGGAGGGTAACAACTAAGAGATCAACGCCCACACGCTACATCTTGTGTGTTCTACCAGTACTAGCATTACTACGCATAGATCTAGCTCTGATACCACTATAGGGGTTCCGCGTATAAAAACAATAAAATTTTACCCTATGCCCCTGAACACCTGAAGCTGCCAGGACCTATCTATTAGTAAAACAGTAACGGGAGGGGATTTTCGCGAATTTACCCTTGAAGACCGAAAAGCGTTGTCAACGCTCAGGAGAGCATGGTTGATGTAGACGAGCCGAAGCCGACCTCAAGGTCGTGATGAAGTCCTTGTGCTCCTTGGCTCCAACGACTTGAGTGCCTCAAGTGCGACACCTCGCGGGGAGTTACACATGTCCGGTGCCTGACAATGACTCCAGCTTCCCCGATCCAGCAATAGTTGCGGAAGTAGAGCTCCCGGATCCGAATCCCGCAGCGCGACGCCGCTCCGCGGTGAAGATGTCTCTCGCTCGTGCAGTCCAGACTTGGGACCACGGTCACGAGAGAGAGGGGGGAGAGAGAAAATATCAATTAGAGGTCCTCCCAAAAGTGGGGAGACCTTTATTGATTATTCGTGTATTTATCTTGGCCAAATACCCCACTATATATAGGGGGAGGAGGGGGTACACCCTCCCTCAAAGTCCCGGGGTGGGACTAAAGGAGAGGAGGGGGTAGGGAGGCCGCCGTCCAGCCCCTAGTGGGCCCCACGCAGGGGGCTAGGCCCAGCTAGCCAGCCCCCTTGCCCCTTCTCCCTCTCTCCTTTCCCTAATGGGCCATCTCCCTCCGGAAATTGGCCCATTAAGCCTTTTTGACCTTTAATTGATTTTCTCTTTATTAAATAATTATGAATAAATGGTTAAATCAATATTTAACATTCATTCACATATTATTCAACCTCCGTGGCCATGGAACACCTTCCACCTCCACTCCGGACATCCTCCGGACTTACCGAAACCCTTTTGGTTTTCTCCCTTCTTTTCTTCGGTGATTCTACCGGTCCTATAAACACTCTTTAAGCATCATCAATCCCTTAAGCGTGATACCCCACGGTTCGGGAACACTCTAGACATGGTCAGGACACTCCCGCACCAATGATCGACAGAGGGACCTAGATGGCCATGTGACCCCTGTGCGTTTTCACAAAGATCTTTCGTCGTCTGAACCGGGACAATCGTGTCTTATTCCCTTTGTCTCTCGATACTTGCATTGCCCAAGATCTGATCAATGACATCACCATGTCGTGTTCAATCTTGTTACTGAACAATGCTACTTGACTTGTTCCGACAAGTGATATCCCCATGATCAAATCACACGCTGCGCAGCTCTTAGATATAACTTCTCCGAGTGGGCCCTTTAAGTATCTTCCCGTCACATGGACGGATAAATCCCGCTCTTGACATATATTGCCTCTACGGTTTCCTCCGAGTACCTGAACACACCTTTATAACCACCATTTTACCAGATGGCGTTTGATGCTATCTAAGCACTCTTGGGAGACAGTGATTGATATAGCCTTACGGTCTAAGGAATAGTCTACGAGGATCCATTTCTAATCATCGTAACTTGAACTTCGTGACATGATCTGGTCACGATGTTTAGCTTGGGTATTGGTTCATCATCTCATTCTTAGAATGAGATGACTCCATTTCCAGCTGGCATAAATGCCACATGATCAGGAAACATGATCATTTGTTGACCATTGAACCAGTGACTAGAGTTTCACTAGGAACCCCTGGTTGTTTGTATATCACACGCGTATTGATGTTTCCACTCAATACAGTTATAGCATGATATAAAACTTAATCATAAACTATATGAAATATGATAATAGTCCTTACTACTATTTGTCTCTAGGGCATATTTCCAACAATATTCATAGCACTAGCATTAGGACTTTTGCAAGATTTTGTAGGAACATAATTACTTCAGAGATATTGCAACCATCAATATCAAAATCATACTTATCATCTAAAGCAGTATAGCTATTGTTTCCCATATTTCGAAGAATTTTAGCATTTTTATTAGAAAAGGTTCCATTGGGTTTACTAGCTTCAACATTAGTGGTAGAGATAGTAGAAATTCTAATATTTCTAGCAATTTCATCTTCTCTTTCCCACTTAGCATGCAATTCAGCTAATAGTCTAACATTTTCATCAATTCTAACTTGTATGGAATTAGTAGCAGCAAAGGGGTTTTCAATAGTTTCAGATTTAGTAGCCATTTTATTCAAAGAAGATTGAGCTTCAGACAATGATGCTATATTTCTTTCAGCATTAGAGAGTTTTTCCTCAGTGATTTTATTGAAAGCAGTTTGTTTACTAATAAAATCTTTAAACATGACTTCAATTTCAGAGGGTGCACTCCTATTATTGTTGTAGGAATTTCCATAAGCATTACCATTATTGGGAGGATATGGCCTATAATTGTTGTTACCAAAATTATTCCTGTAGGCATTGTTGCTAAAATTATTATTTATTATAAAGTTCACATCAACTTGCTCTTCTTGAGCAACAAAAGAGGCTAAAGGAACATGCTTTGGATCAATATGAGCTTTCCCATTAACAAGCATAGACATAATAATATCAATTTTATCACTCAAAGAAGAGGTCTCATCAACAGAATTTACCTTCTTACCTTGTGGAGCTCTCTCAGTGTGCCATTCATAATAGTTAACCATCATATTATCCAAAAGTTTTGTTACAGCACCCAAAGTAATGGTCATAAAGGTACCTCCAGCAGCAGAATCCAGTAGATTTCTTGAAGAATAACTTAGTCCTGCATAAAAGGTTTAAATAATCATCCAAGCAGTCAGTCCATGAGTGGGACAATTCTTTACCAAAGATTTCATTCTTTCCCAAGCTTGAGAAACATGTTCATTATCAGATTGTTTAAATTTCATTATTTCACTTCTCATAGATATAATCTTAGCAGGAGGATAGTATTTTCCAATGAAAGCATCTTTGCATTTAGTCCAAGAATCAATACTATTTCTAGTTAGGGATTGCAACCATTCTTTAGCTTTTCCTCTCAAGGAGAAGGAAACAATTTAAGCTTAATAATATCCCCATCTATATCCCTATGTTTTTGTATCTCACAAAGTTCAACAAAGTTATTAAGATGAGCAGAAGCATCTTCAGTACCAATACCAGAAAATTGTTCTCTCATAACAAGATTGAGTAAAGCAGGTTTAATTTCAAAGAAAGTAGCTTCAGGAACAGGTGGAGCAAACAAGCAAACAAAGCAGAAATAAACTAAGCAAAACAAATAAAACAAAGTAAAGAGATTGGTTATTAGGGACTCCCCTTGTGAAGATGTCCTTGACTCCCCGACAACGATGCCAGAAAAAGTCTTGCTTACTCAATATGTTGAGCTCGTTGGGGAAACCCAAGAGGAAGGTATGATGAGTATAGCAACAAGTTTTCCCTCAGTTATGAAACCAAGGTTATCGAATCAGTAGGAGCAAGGAAACACCTCCAAGGTGTTGTTTCCAACTTGGAATCCTGCACAACACAATCACAGAACTTTCCCCCAACTTACAGTGAGGTTGTCAATCTCACCGGTCTTGCTTAAAACAAATGATTAAACGTATTGTGTGGAAGATAGTAATTGCTTGCAAAAGTAAACATAAAACAGTAAATAGCTTTGTAGATTGATAGTAAAAGAAAGGACCGGGGTCCATAGTTCACTAGTGGTAACTCTCCTTAAGATAGATGACATGTTGGGTGAACAAATTACAGCGGGGCAATTTTGATAGACACCGAGAAAGCATACATGCATATACTAATCATCTTGACGACTATGAGATTTGATTGGGCATTACAACATTATACATAGACCGTAATCCAACTACATCTATGACTAATAGTCCACCTTCAGGTTATCATCCGAACCCCCTCCAGTATTAAGTTGCAAGCAACAGATAATTGCATTAAGAATTATGTGTAAAGTAAACAATACGATTATTCTATGAACAAAGGATTGTTGTTTTCTCCCTAGTAGCAACAGCACATCTTAGAGTTGCTAGCATCTACTCGGCCAAGATAGCTACTAACAACGGAGAGCATGCAAGATCACAAATAACAAAGACATGATAGAATCAATAATCAATCTGAAATAGCATCTCAATATCCATCGGATCCCCACAAACACAACATGTAAGATTACAAATAGATGATCTTGATCATGAACGGAGCTCACAAGATCTGAATGCTAGCACAAAGGAGAAGAACCAACCATCTAGCTACTACATGGACCCGTAGTCCAGGGATGAACTACTCACACATCACACCAGAGGCAGGGATAGTGATGAAGAAGGCCTCCAAGGTGATCTCTCCCCTCCGGCAGGGTGCCAGGAAGCGCTTCAGACCCGTCCTGATCTAGGGATGGAGATGACGGTGGCTATAGACTCTTTCATGGAATTTTGATGGGGTACTTAGGGTTTATGTATCGGAGGCAATATATAGGCGAAAGGGAGACCAGGGGGTGCCCTAGGAGGCCGCACCACCCCTAGCACAGGTCTGGCCTGGCTGTGCGGCCAGGTGGTGTGGCCAGCCCCTGGACCCGTCTCCATCTCGTATTCTGGTTCCGTGTTCCCCTCGGTGAAATATTGACTTTGGCTTTTGTCCCGTCCAATTCCAAGAATATTCATTTTCTGGCTTTCCTGGAACCAAAAACAGCAGAAAACAGGCAACTGGCACTGTGGCATCTTGTTAATAGGTTAGTCCAAGAAAGTGTGTAGAAATACTCCAAAGTGTGGACAAAACATAAGAAAGTAGATATAAAACAAGCATGGAACATCAACAATTATAGATATGTTTGCAACGTATCAGTCTTGTTCATAGTCTGGCCATGGGAATAGCCAGGGACAAAGCCATGAGTACTTTTAAAGTACTCGCAAACTATCACTAATGTAAGTAAGACAAATCTAGTAGGAATCATAAGCTCTAGGCTTGTTTGCAATAAGCCAATTTTATTTCAGAAGTATTTAGTAGTAAAGACTTATTTTAGTTATCTAGATTACTCAAGTGGGAACCTAGTTTCATGTCCACAACCCTGTTGTGGTCAAGTCAAAGTCATCTTTCAAGTCACAAGTCATTTTGAAAACATCTGACAATGGAACAGTATGGCCATCCAACTGTCCATGACCATGGACACGGATATTCTAATAGTTTGACACTCTACAGAGGCAGTACACTTTTACCACAAAATTCGATACATCCGTCAGGGATAACCCTGAATCATCATACTTGGTATGCGGATAATCAATCTTAACCTTTCAATTACACACCCTAGTATAGGCACCTCCCATATGAGCTTGGCCTCCCAGCCATGGCAATCTGCCATCCCGGGAACTGCATAGGTGGACATTCATATTCACGAGGTAGCCTCAGCTCAACTTCTTTCTGCGAGGGAACCCATACTAAGACATATAAACTTCCAGTTAAGCTCTACCCAACTCAGGTATTGTGGTTGTACGATAAAGTTGGAATGGTACCGCATCCGAACCCAACCATCGGTTTTTATCAAAGTCAGGGCACATGCTTCATTCAGTATCATCTTCAACTCATTGTGTTTCATAACACATGTCAAAACATTTCAACAGAATGACTCATCATCCCAAGGTTTTCATAATCATTTTCTCCAAGTGTTCCCATCTAAAGTGATCCATATTAGTTTAGCACTAGCATCTATCAATGAGGGTGTCGCTATTGAAGGGTACTAACCAAGTGTAACTATCTAAGTCTAGTTCTATGTTCTTGATGGCACCTTTCCTATTTTTCCACTAATCACCAATTAATTAACTATTTGAGAAACTTTGATAATAGGAAGAAAAGATCAAGCTTGCAGGTAAAACTTGGGATTGGTATAATCAAGGTTGCATCACAATAGCAAGCATAATGTAGCTTGCATATGACTAGTTTGCATAGTGGGGCTTGCATAGTTTAGCTTGCCTTGGTTGGTACAGTAGTCGAGGTTCTCCTCTTCTTCGTCATAGAAGTCTTCCTCCTCATAGCCCGGGTTGGTACTAGCGTCTATAAATAAATATGAGGTACACAATCACGAAACAATACTTAGCTACTTCTATTTAGCACACAAAGGTTCACACTAGATGATCTAGCATCATCTCAATCACCACATGAATTTGTGACATAATCTTAATTATCTTATTTTAGCAAATGCAATTTCTACTCATTGAAAAATACTTAAGATATAATATTCTCCAATTAAAATATAGGATCATGTTGACCATGTCATCACCACATATTCTAATACTTGGGAATGTGATTTAAAGTGGTTGGCATAGGTTACAAAGTTCAATATTGCTATTTAATAATATTAAGGTGACTAGAAATGACTATATAGCATTCTTTTAATACTAGTCCATGATTAATGCATATACAACCATATATTTTTATATATTCAGATAGATCATGGGAAATGTGATTTTTGAGAATTGGAATCAACTCAAAAGCATTTATGGTTGATTTTAGAAAAATGTTTGAAGTTGGAAAAGTCCCTGCCTTGTCCTTTTTGCTATGGGTGATCTATAATTCTAAAGTGTTTGAATCCAACGGGAGTGTTTAGATATTTTCATTACCTGTCTAAAAAAAATTGAATCATGCAATTTGGTTCAGTAAATCTTAATGAATTTAATTTTGAAGTCACTGGCAGAATAGGGTTTTGGAATAAAAGGAAAATCTAAATTTGAATTCGTGGGCAACGTGCGGGAATGATATTGGGCCGACCCAACTACACGGGGCACACGCAGCAGGCTCCACTAACATTGGCCCCACCTGTCAGCGGCTATTGTAACGCGAAGCGGTATCAGCTAGTCTGGGCCACACGATTAGAATATGATCAACGACTCAGCGTCGTCATCTCCGTCGCACGGTGCGCGAGGGATTTCAACCCTAACTCTACGGCGGGGGTCGTCGGGGGCTTACCAGGGCTCCATCTAGGTCCGGCGAGGTGGGCGAACGAGCTGGTAGACGACGACGGTTCGAATAGTGGTCACGGCAGCTCCTGGGGTGGCTCCTATCGCTGGTTCCGTTCCTCCACAACAACGGCAGGCTCCGGTGAAAATTCCGGTGATGCAGTGATTGCCTTGCTCCGGGGATGGGTCAGAGGGGTTCCTAGGTGAGAGATGAGTCGAGTGTTGTGCGTTTTGAGGCTAGGGGCGGTGTCTATTTATACCCCAGCGAAGGAGCATCGAGGCATGGCTCGGGCTCGTCGACGACATCGCTACAGGGCGCTATCGGCATGGCTGAGGGTGTAGGTCGACGCAGGGTTCCACGGCGATCGTCATGCGCATAGTGGCATGGCGAGGCGCAGTCTCCATCGGTCAGAGGCGTCCATGCTCTGCTCAGGTACTGCAGCCATTTGTCATGGCGTACGGTGGTCATGGGTCGTGCAGCGTCAACGGGCGTGTCTGGGAGGTCACTGGCATCGTGGTGAGGGCATTTATGCAAGGAGAGAGCGAGGCGTGGCATGGTTACACGGGGCGGCTCGGCGCTCTGGCGTGCGTTCGACATGGCAGAGAGATAAATGGGCACGGCGATGCTGGCGTCTCCACTGGCTGTCATTGAGTGAGGCGTACGCTGGCGAGTGCGGTGAGGTCAGGGCTACCTTCTAGACATCATCGGCGAGGGCGGCGAGGCTTGTGGCGTCGTTTCCATGTCCGGCCGGCACGGCATGGTCGGGTACCACTTTGCACTGGTCATTTGGTCGAGTGAGAGAGGCTCAATTGCACGAGGTAGTACTGGGGGTGATCGTGGGCTAGTAGTGGAGTTGTGTCGAGTACAAGGATGATTACTTTATTGACCAAAACAGTGTATTGTTGGTATATCTGTACTATGCCTGCTAAGTGCTTGATCAAATGGCCGCATGAAATAAACATTTGAATTTTCAAATTCTTTTTGGTGGGTGTGTTGGTCATATGCTGGAGTGTCTCTGGTTGCAAGGATTGGTCAAGTGGAGAAACTTTGAGTGGTTTTTGAAAAATGGCTATCTTGATGTCTATGATGGATTCAATTTTAAAATGTCCTCTAAAAGAATTTGAATTTGTTTCTGTAAGTTTTGAAAGTTCCTTGTGTTCATTTTTACTTGGTCTAGCAAGGTGAGAAAAGAAATAGAATTGTTTCTGTTTGAAGTCATTTACTAGATATGCCAAAGTGGGCTAGATGTTAACTTTGGCAAAAATGACCATTAGGTCATATGCCTCATTATTTGATTTTCTTTTGATTTGATTTGGTTTGGATTTGACCTAGATTATATTGCTTTGATCCTTAAACTATTTCTCAACATATATGACAAACAAACATGGCATAACAAGCATTCATACATCATTAATAAACACACATACATTCATATAGTGTTTAATAGTAAAAGCTTTTGTTAACCCTAATTTTGGATGATTGGTCATTGATATTCTCCTTTAATATTTTTGAGATGTTACACCTGTGGGCCCCCCGGATTAATCCTCCAAGAATCCCTGTTATGCATACAACCAGGATCCCATGATCAGTTAGTCGTGGCACATAACCGACAAGTATCAAAATAAACATCCAAAACATAACGAATACATGTCATACCTTATTTGCCAGTATGGCTACATCGATCAACAATAGCGAACCTTCATTAAGCGTAGAGCCCGATCCATGCCTTAACCTACAGGCAATTGATTGGGAGAGCGTCCTAGCTCGCATAGTCATCAACGTCACCTTCTTCTTGATATCTGACCAAGTTAATAGCTAGGGACAATGCCAGTGAGTACTTTGAATGTACTCGCAAACCACCCTAAGATAACAGTAATAACAAGAGGATATGCATTAAGGCTGTGGTAGTAGGAGGACTCCAAGAGAGGTTCTTTTCTCAATTAGTTTCTCTTATAGATATAGCATCTGCATATCTTTGTTGAAAACCTTTGTAAACATTTTGGAAACCTTTTTGAAAAGTTTTGGAAAACATCAGGACTGGGTCACCCATTTGTTCCCGTCTTCAGGTCGTCCCACGACCAAACTCCTTTCTCCTCCTTTCGACCATCCCATGGTCAAAACCTTTCTCCTTTACGACCATCCCATGGTCAAAACATTTCCAAAGCCATTTCTTTTTCGAAATCCTCTTTGAAAACAAAACCATCTCTGCTCTACAGAAGTTTGTCCAACCCGTCCATGACCGCGGACATGGCTATTCGAATAGATTTACACTCTGCAGAGGTTGTACACTTTCCCCACATCATCCGGGTACACTACCTTGATCTACACCAATCGTGGGTCGAGTAACCGATCAAGACTCTCCGGATGCCCACTCCAATATAAGTGCCTACCCTATGAGTGTTACTCCCCTCAAAACCGGGACGTCGGGTACCGAGGACCAACTAGAGCGCTTTTTCCACTTCTCGAGTGTGCACTTTCAACGAGGGGATCATAGTAACGCCTGGCTGCCAGCAGACAGTTCGTTCCTTCTCCAGGTCGATGTCCCACATGGACCTTTATGGGAGAAGGCCCAGCCTCCGGGGATTGCGATCCCCTGTAGCAGTTGCGAGACAGCTTATACCAGAATAGACAAACACCAAATCCAGCCATGTCCCATTCCAGAGTAATGTGGTTGCACGGGTTAAGTTGTTATAGCTAAACTGCAAAGAACCGGGTGCGTTTTCGTAAACCTTTTTCCTCCAGCTTTCCTTCAGCATTTTGTAAAACAAAACCTTTTTCTTTCTTAACATCTCTTGGGAGGTCCCACCTCACCAAGGTTTTATCTTAGAGGTTGTACACTTCTCTAAGATTTATTTGGGATTTTTCAGAGAATTCTAGATGCACTTTATATCAATTATTTAAATAGTGCAGAAATGGTTTTTAGCAGTTTATTTGGTAATTTTGAATTGGGCAAGTTGATTTTTTGATGTGAGATGGTCCCAAATGTGAATACACATTTAGGGGATTTTTCCCAAGATTTATTGAGTCGTAAAAGTATTTAAAACAATTATTAATCCATTTCTACCATTTAATAAAATGGGCAAAAAGAAATAATAAAGCTCTTCAAAAATATTTATTTTTGTAGTGGAAAGATGGGGTATGATGTGTGGACCTCAATTGAGCCAAAAGTTGGGGAAGTGTTTTGGCAAAAACCAAACTTTCCTTTATGGAAGAAGTTTTGGAGATTTGGTCTATTAAAGAGATTAATTAGATTTGGAGCCATAATAATTATGGATAATATTTGATAAATCTTGATGATCAAGGTAGATGATGTAGACAAGGTGTATCAAGCATTTGCAACCTTGGGAATTGTAAGTCCAACTAGAATTAGATGGGAAAACAAGGAATTGAGGATCTAGGGTGATGTTATTTTCATACCACCAAAACCTTGTTGGATCTTGAAGCTTAAATCTCCCCTTGGGGCATGGGATAGATGGATGGATAGACCAAGTTATGTACATCAATATGGTATAGAGTTTTGGGCTTTATCTTGCTTGAGTTCACCAAGAATTGATTTCAAACTTTGAATAAAATAAGCCTGCCAAAGAAGATTATCAACTAGCCTTCAAAACCATGTGGGTTTAAGAAGTACCAAGATCAAATTGGAGCTAGTTAAGTAGGTATTGGTAGACCTATATGAGTAGATCACAACCATGCAAAGAGTTGGTCAGTAGAAGGTTGGATGATGGTGTGAGCTTCTGTCAAGGTAGGTATGTTGATAAGATTTGCAGGAAAAGTTATTTTTTGCCTGCAAAACCAT
Organism: Avena insularis; assembly: GCA_023614405.1. NCBI lineage: Eukaryota > Viridiplantae > Streptophyta > Magnoliopsida > Poales > Poaceae > Avena > Avena insularis. The sequence continues at coordinate 535,572,497 of CM042694.1, forward strand.
CAAGAACAAGTGGGTTGGAGGATGATATAACCAAGGGAAAGAGTGGGCCTTAGTATTCCTTAGTATGGTTAACAAGATGGTGCAAATGAACTTTCAAATATGCACAAGGGTTGAGAAAAGGAGGCACTCAAACAGGTGATGTTGCAACAGATTCCAGACTTAGCCAAGTTTGGTAGATTTAGGGTTGTTGACTAGATTATGAGAGAGGAGGCTTTTGATGGGTAGCATGGTACCAAAGCATCATCAAATGGATGAGGTTGAAGAGTAGGTTGAGTAGAAGGGATCCATGCTTGATACTGGTCTTCATTGACTTGGAAGCTTCTGGAATTAGATCACTTCAGAGCTTAACTAGTTAAGGGTTTTAGATGATTACTCAGTGGCTAGGGATCAGATCTAGATTGTATTCTTGCTTAGGGTGTGGTGATTTGGGAACATCTTGATCCTAGTGAAGAGCTCCTAGAGTAGCTCATACTATCTCCTAAGCAGACAAATCAAGCAGCAGATCAAGGCAATTCATCAGACAATAGATCAAGGCAACTCATCTTATAAACTAAGCAAATCCACTACTGGGGTTACCGTCAAGTCTGACTTGAGGTAAGGTTGGGTAATTTGAAAAGGGTGGAGTTTTAATAAGATGAGAGTCCTTGGTATCTCTACCAAGAGTAGAATTCAAAGGCTTTAAAAAGAGTTTTTTGGGAAACCTAGAGATAAGAATAGTTGAAGGTTCTATCAATAAAATATAAGGAGATTATAATAGGTTACTCTCCATAGTTTAGGGAAATAGAAGCTACTAAAAAGGGTGGAGGTTGTAAAGGTATCTTGGCTCAGGTTTTGAAATGCTAGAACATTTGGGAATATGTAAGATGAGCCAGGACAGTTTTGTTAAATAGCTTTTGTCAACTGGTTGTTGAGGTAAGGAGTATATCTCCCAATGCACATTCATAAGCATAACCATATTCAAACAATAGGCAAACACTTCATCATTAAACCAGAATTTTTTTGTTCCCCCTGCTTTTTGCATTCTGGATAATTAATCAGGGTTGCGGAAATTGGGATGTTACAGACCTTTCCCTCTTAAAATAATCTCGTCTCGAGATTTAGGAGAGTAGGGTTAGGGGATTTTGAGTTGAGTTGATACCAGGTGTCTTACGCGTCCTATCCTACGGACTCAGACATGGGTATACCCTACAGGTACTCGAGTTTGGTATATACGGTCTAAATACGTAAAGGCCCACGGTGTCGCCAAGGCCCAAATGAAGGACTCGAGTAACCTATGGACTCTCGATTGCTTGAAGAACAAGAAGAAGCTAAAGATAGAAAGTTTGAAGGGGAAAACCCTAACTTGTAACCGACTCGACCTGCTACCCGAGACCTAGCCTATCTATATAAGGGCTAGGAGGGGCGGCGAGGAGAAGACACGCAACCCTAGTTTCCACAACCCTCGCCAGATTGCATCTGCGCACCATTGTAATCTTCGATTCCTTTGATAATTCCACGAGCAGACAAGCAGGAGTAGGGACCTCTACGAGGCCTGAACCTGGGTAAATCTTTGTCCCCTGTGTGCTTGTTTGCTAGCCGATAGATGTCTCCAGCGCTCCCTCCTTCTCCAAAACCCAAGTCCATAACAATGGGCATTGATGAGTTAAACCCTCGTCAATTGGCGTCGTTTGTGGGAATTGGGAGTGCTGATGTTGCGGCTTCTTCGGCCCCATCAACCGTGATCTACAACTCCGCAACAGCGGAGATCCGCCAGCTCTTCGGCGCGTTCGACTTCACCGTCCACACGCTGGCCACTCGCCCGGCCTTCGAGTCCGTGGGCGACGGAATCAGCCTGGCGATAGGGAGCTTCCGCTTCCGAGTTGGTCAGATGGGCACGCTTCGCCTGCCTGATCAGCCGACGGCACCGTCGATTGCCCCAGCATCATGGATCCCTCCATCGATCGGCACCCTCAGTGAGCTCAACGCCCCGACAACAGTCGAAAACACGGTCAGCGACAGCAGTCGCGACTACGATCTGAGCGATCTGGCCACTGAAGATGGAACCTACGGTTCCGGATCTGAGAGTTGTGGAAGCAGCAGCTTCCCCAATCACTTCATGTGCGCCATCATCAACGCAGGCGATACCTCTGCCAACCGTGACAACGGTGGCAATCGCGGCAATGGAACCGACCCGCCTAATGGCGGCAACAGCGGCAACAGTGGCGATCGCACCAACGCCAACAACGGAGAAGCAGTCGAACCTCCAACCATAGTAAACGAGCAAACCGGCGAACGCGTCGTGATCAGGCTCAACGAGCAAGAATGGGCTCGCTGCCGCAAGGCCCTACGAGGCACTCCTCTACCCTTCGGATCTCCGGAAGAACTACTAATGGGCTACCATTGGCTCCTGAAGGAAGAATTCAAGTGCCAAGTACAAACAATCGCGCAACTCGAGGCGCGCCAAAAGGCGGCATACAAGTCGAGCCTTCGTCGTGCTGGGCTCTCCTCCTACGGAGGATCCTCCTCAAAGGGCAACGAGCACCTCGCCAAGAAGAGGAAATCTCGGATGGCCCACCTCACTGAGCAAGAGCGCATAGAAGCCGCAAAGGTCCTCGACTTTGGCTCTATGACAGTCGACACTAGGGGCAACATGGTCCCCAAGACGCCGCAGGCTGCGGTGACAGCGGCCACCATGTACCTCCTCAACAACCAGCCACCGGCTGGAAATCCCCGAGCCGCCATGCACCGATCCACGATCGCGGGCTTAGGATTAATCGAGGCCGCCCTCGACAAAGAGCCAACACCGGAACCAAAAAAGGGCAAAGCTCTAGCAAAGCGTTACTCCTCGCCCTCATCCAGTGATGACAGTCACGACCTGTCTCGACATCGCCGCTCACGACGACACGACTATGACTACGACGCGCGTGGTGACATCACGCAGCGCAAGATCGACAGATCAAGGGCACGACGTGCTCGGTCGACTGAATCAGAAGAGGAAGACGTGGAGCTCTGCGGCGCCAGATGCTTCAGTAGGTCCATCAGGCAAAAAACGAATGCCAAAGGGGTTCAAACTCCTGTCGGAGAACCCGAAGTTCAACGGTCTACAGGACCCAAAAATCTGGCTGGAGGACCACATCTCCTCCGTCAGGCTCCATGGGGGCAGTCAAAGCACGGCCATGCAATCCTTGCAGCTACAGCTGCAGGGCGCCGCCCGAGCATGGCTCAACAACCTCCCACGCGGATCCATTCGCATTTGGGACGATCTGCTTCGTGCGCAATTTCAAGGGCACGTACAAGCAGCCTGCATCAATCGAAGAGCTAAGATGCTACCAGCAATGATCGGGCAAATCGCTACGCTCCTACATCCAAAGGTGGTCCATCATCAAGAACTCCGTAGAGAACATCTCGGAGGATCGCGTGATTGATGCATTCAACGGCGGCGTCCGCCGCCTAGAACTTAGGGAGGAGCTGGGCCGCTCAAAACCTAAGACCATCGACCACCTGATGGAGATCGTGAATCGGTGGGCCGATGGAGAAGATTTGGTGAAGAATCGTGTCCATTTCGACGAGGAGGCAGAACTCGAGCGCAGACGCGACCGCCGAAGCAAACGCCGTATGCGCATCTACAATGACCGCGATGATGTCAACATGGTCGCAGCCGGCTACGCCGACAGACGCGACGACAACCGCCATAGCGGATATCGTAGCGGCGGATACCGCGACTCCTGGAAAACCACACAAGTATGGCAACACCGCACTCGCGATGAGGCACCCACGAACTCCATTGAGGATAAACTGTCCGGGCCATGCACGATACACTTCTACATCGACAAGCATGATGGCAAGAAGAAGTCCAGCCACCTCCTCAAGGATTGCCGCGAGTTCCTCAAGCTACATGAGGGATTGATTCGGATGAACCGCAATGCAGTCGAAAGAGGCTACGGAGCCGCTCCAGGCGCCGTGGCACATGGCGCACCGCCACCACCACCTGGGCCACCCCCGAATGCACCTGCACCGGACCAACACCACGGAGGCGAACCATACCCATGAGCCATGGGCACCATGATGATCCAAAAGGGACGCCCCTCCAATCGGGTGCAAAAGGCCATCACTCGCCAAGTCAATTTGGCCACACACTCGCCACCATCTACGACTGAGTACCTCAGTGGAAGCGAGTCATGCATCACCTTCGACAAACACGACCATCCGCCTCAGGTACCCCGTCCAGGCCATTGCCCCCTCGTACTCGAGGCGCAAATTGGAGGTTTCGACATGAGCCGCGTCTTCATGGACGGTGGGAGCGGCATCAACCTTATATTCGCGAGTACCTTGCGAGCAATGAGAATACCGCTAACCTGCCTGGAGGCCTCGGACACAACGTTCCACGGCATCGTCCCAGGGAAAGGCGTATACCCCCTGGGAAAAATCAACCAAGATGTCATCTTCGGCATGCCGAAGAACTTCCGGCGCGAGTGCATCGACTTTGAGGTCGTCGACTGGCCCTCACAGTACCACTGCATCCTCGGGCATGTCGTGTTCGCTAGGTTCATGGCAGTACCCCACTACGCCTACCTGTAGATGAAAATGCCAGGTCCCAATGGCGTCATCACGATTAACGGGAGCTTCGAAAGATCTGACAGTTGCAACAGGGAATTCAACAGAATTTCCCAGTCCTTCGGCATGCAGGAAGAACTCGCGAGACTAAAGGAGTCGACAGACAACAGTCTGCCTCCGCTGAGCCGGCCAAGCTCACCTGATCTCTCCTTCGACTCATCGGTGCACACAAAGAAAGTGCAGGTTCACCCATCGGATCCCGCCAAGACGGCTCTCATCGCTAACAACTTGAGTCCCGCATAGGAACTCGCGCTCGTCAAATTCCTCCATGAGCACTGGGAAATTTTCGCCTGGTGTCCTGCGGACATGCCAGGAGTTCCCAGGGAATTCGCCGAGCACGCACTCAACGTCAACCCCGACACAAGGCCAGTCAAGCAAACAATTCGACAACTGTCTGAGCCACGAGCGCATGCAGTTGGAATGGAGATCAACAGACTCCTCGACGCCAAGTTCATACGCGAGATCAAGGAAAGCACTTGGCTCGCCAACACGGTGCTAGTACCAAAAAAGGACACGGATATCCTGCGGATGTGCATGGACTTCACCTCTCTGAACAAGTGATGTGCTCGTCGTTCGACGTAGAGCTCGTTGGGAACCCCAAGAGGAAGGTATGATGAGCACATCAGTAAGTTTTCCCTCAGTTATGAAACCAAGGTTTAATCGAACCAGTAGGAGCAAGGAAACACCCCAAAGGTGTTACTAGCTGAGCTTTGGCAGGGCTTTGGCAAGGAACCAGTAGTAGCAACGTGGAGACCTACACAACACAACCACAGAACTTTGTCCCCAACTTGCGATGAGGTTGTCAATCTCACCGTGTTTTGCAGAAAACAAAGGATTAAACGTATCGAATGGAAAGAAGTAAAAGTTTGCAGAAAGTAAACACAAAGTAGAAACAGTTTATAGATTGTATGTAAAAGACAAGGACCGGGATCCATAGTTCACTAGAGGTGGCTCTCCTTAGATAGAAAACATGCTGGGTGAACAAATTACAGCGGGGCAATTGACAAACACCGAGAAAGCAATACATGCATATACTAATCATCTTGACTCCTTTGAGACTTGATTGGGCATTACAACATTATACATAGACCGCCATCCAACTGCATCTATGACTAATAATCCACCTTCAGGTTATCATCCGAACCCCCTCCAGTATTAAGTTGTAAGCAACAGATTATTGCTTTACGAACTGCGTGTAAAGTAAACAATACGATTGTTCTATGAACAAAGGATTGTTGTTTTCTCCCTAGTAGCAACAGCACATCGATTTCTGTCACTTCCCCAGATTACCAGAGGCATGAACCCACTATCGAGCATAAATACTAACTCTTGGAGTTGCTAGCATCTACTTGGCCAAGATAGCTACTAACAACAAAAAGCATGCAAGATCACAAATAACAAAGACATGATAGAATCAATAATCAATCTGAAATAGCATTTCAATATCCGTCGGATCCCCGCAAACACAACATGTATGGATTACAAATAGATGATCTTGATCATGAACGGAGCTCACAAGATCTAAACATGAAAGCACAAAGGAGGAGAACTAGCCATCTAGCTACTACATGGATCCGTAGTCCAAGGATGAACTACTCACGCATCACACCGGAGGCTTGCATGGTGATGAAGAAGGCCTCCAGGGTGAATTCCCTCTCGGCGTGGTGCCGGAAGAGCTTGATCCTCCTGATCTAGGGATGGAGATGACTCTGCCATGACTCTTTCGTGGATTTTTGATCGGGTACTTCGGGTTTTCGTCCCGAGGGCAATATATAGGCGTAAGGAGAGGCCGAGGGGGTGCCGGGAGCAGCCACACCACCCCCTGGCGCGGGCCAGGCCTGGACGCGCGTACAGGTGGTGTGGTGGCTCCCTGGCCCTTCTCCTTCTCGTATTCTGGCACTTGATCCCTTCCGGAAAAATAGGCACTTTGGCTTTTGTCCCGTCCAATTCCGAGGATATTCATTTTCTGACTTTCCTGGAACCAAAAACAGCAGAAACAGCACAAGGCCAGGCTCTTGTTAATAGGTTAGTCCAAGAAATCATATGAAAAGTACTCCAAAGTTGGAACAAAACACAAGAAAGTGGATAAAACCAAGCATGGAACATCAAAAATTATAGATACATTTGCAATGTATCAACATCCCCAAGCTTAATCCTGCTCGTCCTCGAGTAGGTAAGTGATAAAAAGAAAGAATAATTTTTGAGGTGACATGCACCATCAAAGACTTGATCAAAGTATTTGTAAAACATTCAAAGCTGGTATCAAAATACTTCAATCATAACGTGAAAGACAAAGTTCTAGCAATAAGCAAAGAAACTATGATGCAACATGAAAAGGCACAAACAAAAGATTCATGAATAACAATGCTTTGCAAAACGTTTGTTTGTTTCACATAAAGAAAACATAGCATAATAGTATTCGGCTTGTCCTACATAGAGTAGCAAATATAAATGCATAGGACACCTTCAAAGTTAATAAGAGTGAGTAGATACAATAGTTTAAAACAAGCAATATCAAGTTATGCATCAATCAACTAGTCTTGGGACAATGCACATAGAACTAAGAATGGCCACTATGCTCTCAAAGTAGGTGAAGGTGGAGACTCAATATAATGGTGGAAGAAAGGCCTTTTGTAAAAGGAAGTAGGGATTCAAGTCTCATAAAGAGCTTCCAAAAATTATGGTACTTATAGCTTTCAGCTCTCATTGCCCCTATCATAAGCATCTTGAAGTGATTAAGGTTAAAGTGAACAAACTATGGTGTACATGCTTGACGAAGTATAAGTCAGAAATCTTATGTCCCTTGTATACGAGGGCCGCTCCTCAAGCTACTCAAGTTTAGTCACCGGTAAGTTCTTGTCATCGTAAGTACATGTGTATCATTGAGAACTTCCAATGGGGTACCCCTTGCCCGATGATACGGAAGAATCCCCATATCAAAATGACAAGGCAAGGCATAACGAGCATCTCAAAGATTCTTCTTATTTACCATGGGAATATGGTGCGTTTTTCTCTCTTTCCTCTTTTCATAGTATCTCTTTTTTTTCTTTTCTCTTTTTTCTCAATATAAGACTTTTTTATAAGAAGAATGCTTCATAGACAGCTCATTATGGTTACGCTGCAGGTTTCCACCATGTCAGCATGGATTAGACCAGCGGTCCAGGAATTTCTCTAACACATATACATAACTCCATGGACTTACAAGATCCCCTTTCATTTCACACCAACGACATCCATATACAAAAGAGCATGATATCAACTAGGTACAAGTACCAAGTGCAATGTTGAAAGCGTTCCCCATGAAAGCATGGTTCTGCTAATTCCCAACAAATAAGTGCAAGCATATACAACATAGACGACACAATGGTTCAAGTATATTAAGGGCAAGTAAAGTAAAGTGTGCCATCAAGTTTGTGAGAGCTTTAATCACTAGTTTTCTCATAACAAGTTTAATTTGGAAGGTAAACAAAAGCATGAATATACTTGGAATAGCATAAGCTAGTAGGTAGGTATGGTGGACTCTTTGGAATAACTTGGTTTAGGGAGTTGGATGCATGAGTGGAACTCATACTTGGTTGTGGAGGCTAGCAAAAGACTGGGAGCGACAAACTAAGACAGCAATAATGGGCATAATCATGCAGAGCAACAAAAAATCATTAATCAAAGCATAAAGTGATACTACAAGTTGAAAACTAAAGGATCGTAAAGGCTATGGTGACTTGAGACAGTCATAACATGGTGTGAGCATGCGCCAAGTCAACCCAAATAAAGCATCAAAGGAGAATACCACTATACTATACTTTAATATGCTAAAACAACGCATGATTCATCCAAGGCACATTAAGCAATCTCAATTGTTTATACCAAGTCATGCTACAGAAAAGAATACTAAGCATAAAGCCAAAACAATATCAAGCATGGCATGACAAAGCATAGGCCACAGTCAAAAACGAGCTCTTTTTTACCACATAAGTATGAACTTTCCTACTCTTCTCCAAACCAAACCAAACCAAACCATTTGCAAACCAATGTAAGAAAGAGGGGGTCCAACCAATTTATTCAGAAAGCTAAGCAAACCAAGCAAACGAAAAACCAAAACGAAAATGAAAAACAAGACGCTCCAAGAACAACACAACTGTGCATGAAACAATAAAAATGAAGCGTTTGGAAGAAACCTGGAATTTTTATTGATGAAGAAGGGGATGCCTTGGGCATCCCCAAGCTTTGACGCTTGTACTTCTTGGTTATTTCTTGGGGTGACACGCCTGGCATCCCCAAGCTTGAGCTTTAGTCCATCCTTCATCTCATTACTCATTCCTTCCATACACCTGAAAATTTTCCTTTATACAAAACTTCACACAATCTCATTAGCAACATTAGTGCACTTAAGATAAATAAGTCTTAAGGTTCAGTTATAACACCAAATAAACTTCCATTGGAACACTATATACTTTAGCACTTCCTTAAAAAAGCTCAATTTCCCAAAAGAACTCAAAAACGAACCCACAAGAAGCAAATGCAGAAAATGGCAGAAATCTGTCAAAACAGACCAGCAGGTAAAGACGAATTTTTTCGAAGACCTTCTGTTGCTCAAATCAAAAAGTGTTGAACTAACGAAAGTTAGATAACAACCTGGGGCAGAATCACAATAAATTACAGCTCAATCCGACATACATAGCTCCCTCACGAATTTTTACGGTGAAGCACAAAAATCTGTTTCGGGACAACAACTTTCCCAATCATTACTTCACTCTCATTAGAGGTTACTCTTGGCACAAAAAGCAAATAAAAATGATAAGGAGAGGTTATTACTGAGGTAATAACTTCCAAGACTCATCTAAAACTTTTGGGTTATCTCCTAATAAGTACTTTTCTTTAACGCCTTTAAGTTAGGCATAAGAAGCAAAGAAAGAATCAAGTGTTCTCAAATGAAGAAGCATTAAGATCAATACCAGAAATATTTTCAACAAGGCAAGGTATATCATCCAAATAAGTTCTAGAGGATCCTCTCTCAATGCTCTTAGGTTCACTATTCTCATCAAAAGGGTTTGCAGGAACAATCCAATCAAGATTCTTTTCTATGGCATCATGTATTGCTACTAGTTTAAAGGGTATTGGTATCTTAGGTTCCTCCCCATTAGGTTCGGTTTTGTTCATCTTTTCTCGTGTACCAACAACATATACACATGAGCCTACCATATTGAAACGTTCAAAGACTTTTCTAGCTTCCTTGGCAACATCATAGAACTCCTTAAACAAAGTTTCTAGAATAAAATCCCTCTTTTCAGGGTCCTCAATTTCTTTAAGATTAAGAAACATTACTTGCATTAAGGGGTTGAGGTTCACAAACCTAGCTTCTAACATGTGAATTAAAGAAGCTGCAGCAATCTCATAGTTTAGAGCAAGTTCTACAAGGGATCTATCCTTAGTATCTTCATGCTTACTAACATGATTAAAGAATTCTTCAATGTTATCTTTCCCAATTATAGAACCACTACCAATTGGAAGGTCTTTCAGGGTGAATGTAGGGATCAACATGGTGAGCTAAGGAAGAGGTGACAACTAAAGGAGACTTAATTTTTGTGTGTTTTTGGTAAAGAAAGCAAACTAGTAAAACTATTTTTTTTTGTGTTTTTGAAGAACAAAACAAGCAAACAAAGCAAAAAAGAAACTAAGCAAAACAAAAACAACAAAGTAAAGAGATTGGTTATGAGGGCCTCCCCTTGTGAAGATGTCCTTGACTCCCCGACAACGGCGCTAGAAAAGATCTTGATGTGCTCGTTGTTCGATGTAGAGCTCGTTGGGAACCCCAAGAGGAAGGTATGATGAGCACAACAGTAAGTTTTCCCTTAGTTATGAAACCAAGGTTTAATCGAACCAGTAGGAGCAAGGAAACACCCCAAAGGTGTTACTAGCTGAGCTTTGGCAGGGCGCACTACCGGTGCTAGTAGCAACGTGGAGACCTGCACAACACAACCACAGAACTTTGTCCCCAACTTGCGATGAGGTTGTCAATCTCACCGTGTTTTGTTGAAAACAAAGGATTAAACGTATTGAATGGAAAGAAGTAAAAGTTTGCAGAAAGTAAACACAAAGCAGAAACAATTTATAGATTATATGTAAAAGACAAGGACCGGGATCCATAGTTCACTAGAGGTGGCTCTCCTTAGATAGAAACACATGCTGGGTGAACAAATTACAGCGGGGCAATTGACAAACACCGAGAAAGCAATAAATGCATATACTAATCAACTTGACTCCTTTGAGACTTGATTGTGCATTACAACATTATACATAGACCGCCATCCAACTGCATCTATGACTAATAATCCACCTTCAGGTTATCATCCGAACCCCCTCCAGTATTAAGTTGCAAGCAACAGATTATTGCTTTACGAACTGCGTGTAAAGTAAACAATATAATTGTTCTATGAACAAAGGATTGTTGTTTTCTCCCTAGTAGCAACAACACATCTAGTACCTTAGAGATTTCTGTCACTTCCTCATATTACCAGAGGCATGAACCCACTATCGAGCATAAATACTAACTCTTGGAATTGCTAGCATCTACTTGGCCAAGATAGCTACTAACAACGGAAAGCATGCAAGATCACAAATAACAAAGACATGATAGAATCAATAATCAATCTGAAATAGCATCTCAATATCCATCGGATCCCCGCAAACACAACATGTATGGATTACAAATAGATGATCTTGATCATGAACGGAGCTCACAAGATCTAAACATGAAAGCACAAAGGAGGAGAACCAGCCATCTAGCTACGACATGGATCTGTAGTCCAAGGATGAACTACTCACGCATCACACCGGAGGCTTGCATGGTGATGAAGAAGTCCTCCAGGGTGAATTCTCTCCGTGGTGCCGAAGAGCTTCAGATCCCTCCCGATCTAGGGATGGAGATGAAGGTGGCTACAGACTCTTTCGTGGATTTTTGATCGGGTACTTAGGGTTTTCGTCCCGAGGGCAATATATAGGCGGAAGGAGAGGCCGAGGGGGTGCCGGGAGCGGCCACACCACCCCCTGGCATGGGCCAGGCCTGGCCACGCGGCCAGGTGGTGTGGTGGCTCCCTAGCCCTTCTCCGTCTCGTATTCTGGCACTTGATCCCTTCCGGAAAAATAGGCACTTTGGCTTTTGTCCCGTCCAATTCCGAGAATATTCATTTTCGACTTTCCTGAACCAAAACAGTAAAACAGTCATGGCGTTAGGCTCTTGTTAATAGGTTAGTCCAAGAAATCATATGAAAAATACTCCAAAGTTGGAACAAAACACAAGAAAGTGGATAAAACCAAGCATGGAACATCAAAAATTATAGATACATTTGCAATGTATCAACAAGCACTGCCCAAAGGATCACTTCCCGTTGCCACGCATCGACCAGATCATCAACTCCACTGTGGGATGCGAGCGCCTCTGCTTCCTCGACGCCTACTCAGGCTATCATCAGATTCGAATGAAGGAGGAAGATCAAGAAAAACAGCGCCATAACGCCTTTGGTGTGTTCTGCTACAACACAATTCCCTTCGGGATAAAGAACACGGGAGCTACCTACCAGCGGTGCATGCAGGCTTGCCTCAAGGAACAACTGGGTCGCAATATCCAAGTCTATGTTGACGACATAGTAATCAAGACCAAGAAGGAAGCCTCGTTAATTGACGATCTGCATGAAACCTTCGCCAACCTCGACCGCTACCGGATTAAGCTCAATCCGGACAAATAGGCCTTCGGCGTGCCATCTGGGCAATTACTCAGGTACCTCATCTCCGCGAGGGGAATCGAGGCAAACCCGAAGAAAATAAAAGCCATACTGGCCATGGAGAAGCCGAAAAACATACGGGGCGTTCAGCAGCTGGCTGGGTGAATCGCAGCCCTCAGTCGATTCATTAGTCAGATGGGTGAAAAGGCGCTGCCCTTCTACCAACTCCTCCGCAAAGCCGAAAAGTTCGAGTGGACCAACGAAGCACAGGAAGTATTCGAAGACCTCAAGCGCCTTCTATCCACCTCGCCAGTACTCGTGACCCCACAGGAAAGGGAACCACTATTGCTATATATCTCCGCCACCAACCAGGTGGTCAGCACAGTGCTCGTCGTCATGCGAGCTGAGGAAAATAAGGTCCACGGGGTACAACACCCAGTATACTACCTCAGCGAGGTCCTCACTCCAACAAAACAGCAGTACCCGCACTACCAGAAGCTGGCGTACGGTGTCTTCATGACCGCCTGGCGACTGCGCCATTACTTCCAGGAACACCCAATTGTGGTAGTCAACGACGCCCCATTGGGACATATCCTCAATAACCCCGATGCCATGGGATGAGTCGCGCTTTGGGGAATAGCATTGTCTCCACGAGACATCACATACGAAAAGCGTGACGCAATCAAGTCGCAAGTTCTCCCTGACTTCCTCGTGCACTGGATGGAGAACCAGCTCCCGGACAAACCAGATATGTCCTACCTCTGGACAATGCACTTCGATGGGTCCAAGCGGTAGGACGGAGCAGGCGCAGGTGTCATACTAACATCACCTCAAGGGGACAAGTTGAAGTATATCCTGCGAATGCAATTCACAGCCTCCAACAACGAGGCTGAATACGAGGCCCTATTGCACGGGATGAGGATGGCAAAAGCCTGCGGCGCCAAGAGGCTCATCATATACGGCGACTCCAAGCTGGTCGTCAACCAAACAATGCATGAGTGCGATGCACTGAACAACAACATGATCGCGTACCGCGACCTCTACAACACACTCGAAGGAGACTTTGACGGTTGCGAGCTGTGGCACGTAGGTCGCGAAAGCAACGAAGATGCGGATGCACTCGCCAACGTAGGCTCTACCTGTGCCCCCATATCACCCGGGGTATTTCTCGAGCGCATCTGTGAACGCTCCATCAAGCCAAAGGCCGCAGAGAAGAAAACAAGCGCAGCAACGGACTCAGGGGCTACGCCGCCCAATGAGTCAATGGAACTCGATGACTTGGAGTTGGACACAGGACTCGAGGGACCAATGAGCGTCATGATGATTGAGCAATCTTGGACGCAGCCGTACATCACGTACCTCCTCAGCGAAAGGCTCTCGGACGATCTGACTGATGCACGGCACATGCACGGTGATCCAAGGCATTCGCTGTTATCAACAACTGTATAAACGCAACATCATAGGAGTACTCTAGCGATGCGTCTCCACGGCCGATGGAAGAGCTGTCCTCCTCGACATCCATGAGGGGACCTGCGGGCACCACGCCGGCAGTCGTGCCCTCGTCGCCAAAGCTCTATGAGCCGGATTCTATTGGCCTACTGCCATGCGCGATGCTAAGGACATCGTCCAAAAATGCAACGCTTGCCAACGATTCGCGGACAAGCCGCACGCACCGGGCGCAGAACTCCAACCAATTCCATTGGCCTGGCCCTTCACGCAATGGGGACTCGACATGGTTGGCAAACTCCCAAGGTCCTCACGAGGAGGCTACGTCTACCTCTTGGTCGCAGTCGACAAATTCACCAAGTGGATTGAGGCCATGCTAATGACCAACCAATCAGGACATAGCGCAGTCATGTTCTTCGAATCCATCGTCTACCGCTTCGGCATACCGCACAGCATCATCACCGACAATGGGACGAACTTCACATACAAGGAGTTCCAAGAATTCTGTGAGAACCTGGGGATCAACATCAGCTCTGCCTCGGTAGCGCATCCACAGACCAACGGTCAGGTGGAAAAAGCAAACGGGCTCGTCTGCGGCGGCATCAAAAAGCGACTCCTCCGGCCACTTGAACAAGCCGCAGGTTGCTGGCCAGACGAACTGCAATCCATACTCTAGAGCCTACGCACAACTCCAAACAGTGCCACGGGCTACACGCCATTCTTTATTGTGCACGGAGACGAAGCAGTGCTGCCCGCCGAGGTACGGTACAAGGCGCCGCGCATGGTCGCTTACAGTGAACAAGAGTCATCCCCCGCACTCGAAGACTCTGTCGACCTCCTTGACGAGGCACGAGAAATTGCTGCAGAAAGATCAACGATCTACCAGCAGAACCTGCGCAACTACCACAGTAGGAGGCTACGCCCCAGATCCTTCATCGAAGGCGACCTGGTCCTGCGACTGAAATATCAGGGGCATCTCAAGCTCGAGTCCCCCTGGGAAGGACCGTACGTGATTACAGAAGTAATCCCAGGTGGCGCCTATCGCCTTCAAGACTTAGAGACAGGAGTCGCATACTCCAACCCCTGGAACGTTGCACAGCTGCGATGCTTCTACCCCTAGTCGCTTTTTACTTTTTACATTGCAAATAAGGCTACTCAGCCAAGGCTACTTAGCCACACATTGTACCTCGCACTATTCTTTGAATAAATAAAGCTAAGTGCCCCAAAACTCTGTGTTTTTCCTTTACTTTTCCAATTTTATCTACTCGGGGGCTGCGCCACCCTACATACATCTGTTCTATGAACCAAAACGCGATATCCTGAGTAGCTGGCACATCAATCGAAACCCTTGACACAAACATCAACCCAGCTGCAACTCACCTGACAGGTTGACAAGGGACTGAGATAAAAGCATGACCAGGCTAACGAAAGGGAATCGCATAGTGCAACGCACTTCATGCTAACAAAGCTCTTTATACAAAAACTTATACACAACATTTATACGAACTTTACAACACAAGTACACTTATGTGCAGGATACAAACTAGGCTACTACTGCAGCAGGAGAACATTGGTTTGTTCCTCAAAGAAGTCGACGATCTCTTCTGCTGGGCGATCCACCGCCTGGTAGTGCGGCACCATGTTCCAGGCAGAACCTTCTGGTGGTGTAGGCGGCCCAGATGCAATTGCCGCAACATCTACGTCAGGCCTGTGCAGTCGCACCATTGATAGAGCAGCCTTGGCACCAGCCACCAACTATTGCCTTATGCACTCGCGAACCACGGTCAGATCTTGAAACTTGGCAAGGAGCCAGCAAGCTTGATGGAGTATCATCCAGCGGAAACATCGCCCGATAAATGTTCTTCAAGCATGACTGTGACTTCTTCAGAAAGTGCAGCACTCGCGACGCACGATCCTGCAGGGTCGCCAGCGCAGTCGCACGATCATGATCTACCCAGAAGTATCCACTCTCTTGAAGTTGTTCCTGGGTAAGATCATGCATGCGAATGACAATTCTATCCTTCTCCTCCTGCGGATGACGTGTGCTGACAACTACACGAAGCAGCAACAGCAGCATAAGTACAACGTACCATTGCGAGTGATTACAAGGAAAAGATGAGAGCAAGCAAACTAACACTTGAATTGGTCGCCCAGCTGCGTCACCTCACCAAGCAGATACTGCTCTCGGGCGGCGGCTTTCTCCGCCTTCGACTTCCATACATCCGCGTTACCGTGGAGCACGGGCAACTCACGCTCCAGCTGCTTCATGCGGTCACGCAGTCGCGAAAGCAGCGACAGCTCATCTACCCTGGAGCGTGGCGGTACCACGGTATCATCAAGAGTCGGCGAGTCCTGAGTTTCCCTCAAAGGATCACTTGATGTACCCTACCACAAGTCAATATAGAAGCAAATAAGACGACCAAATCAACACAAAGACAAGGGATTCAAATGCATTCAAGACTAGCAAAAGTATCAGTAGATACACTTGCCAGCAGGCATGTTCTTAAACAAAAGGACATAAACTAATTAACTATTACAAAAGCTAACTAAGGAGCAACTGGCTTCTTCGACTTCGATGGCTTCGGGGGCTTCATCGATTCCATGGCGGTGTCAGATGCCACTGACTTTCCGCCAGCCCCTGATGCCGCCGCTTTCGCCGCCTTCTTGGCGTGGTGCAGCTCCTCAGAATACTTTGCAACAGTATTTATCAACTGAGGCCCATACTTGCCACAGGTAGTTGTGAAAGGAGCGAAGACTACCTGCTGGCCGTTCGCGCTAACAGGCATCGCCTTCGACACCGTGGCAGGATCAACCTCGACTCCGTGGGCCTGCACCATGGCAAGCGACATGGACACGCCAGCCGCGTGGAGTGAGTTCTTGTAGCTGGAAGGCACACCCCTGGCGAGTGACTCCACCAGCTCGTCTATATTCTCGATTAACTCCGCCTTGGGCATCAGCTCCTCTCGGAGGCAACTGAGGGCGCCCTTGGCCTTGGAGAGCGTATCCTGGACAGCGGTGCTACGGTCCTCGACTGCCGACAGTGCACCCGCCAGAGCATCATCACGACGAATGGTCTGCGGGTCAAAATTCAAGTCGCCAGCATCTGCGCATAAATCCACACATGGACAAAACATTAGTTCCAATGGCAAAAAGTCCAGCTGAGAAGGACAACGATATCCAAAGCAAAATACCTGAGAGGGCCTTGGCGATTGAGAAAAGCTGTCCCTCGAACAACTTCTCCCAGGCTGCGAAGGAGGCACGCAGCTCCTCTTCGCGCCTTTGCGCCTCGTCACGCGCCATGATTGCCTCATCGCGACCCTTCACAGCCGCGGCGAGGGTTTTCTCCATGGTGGCAGCATTGCGCAGGAGGGCGTTATGTTCAGCTACAAACGGAAAGGGATTGACTATCAGTCGACCATATCAAAAGGAGACGAGGAAGAAGAAGAAGTGTAGGACACTCACTTTTAACCGCGCGATGACGCGTCTCCAGCATCGCATGCTGGCGGCCCATTGCAAGCACTTGCTCCACCAAGTGCGCGGCTTCCTTCACAAGGAGCTATCACACAACAAGGAATCAGCAGAGGCAATAGATAACATCGACTGCAACACTAAAAAGGAGAAAAACTACACTTACATGGTCCTCCAATGACTCCGAAGATGTCTGCTATACCGCCATTCGGGCAACCATTCGATGCTCCCCTGCATGAGGAGAACTAGAAGAGTTGTGCCCGGAGTGGGCCGGCAATGGAGGGGAAGGAGAGCGCTCGACCTCTTTCTTGGCCCTTGAGGTCGCGACTCCTGATTCTTTCAAGAATTGAACGTCGCCAGAAGATGACGACGCCTCTTGGCTGCAAGAGAAAATCCACATCAAAAAAGAACAAACACAGAGATGAGCCAAACAAGGGCAAATCCAGAGAAGAGTAAAACGAATTAGAAAACTTACCAATCAAATTTGTCAAAGTCAAAAGTGGCCTCCTTCGACTCTGACAAGGACTCCTTGGGCAATCGCATCTTCTTGCGAGAGGAAGGTGCAACGGCGCTCACAGGAATGGCAGGGATCGGTGACTCCGCACCTACACCTACACCTTCCGGAGTCGAAGGAGACGACGCATCGGAATCCTCGCTGCACGAACGCTTGCGAGTATCTGGACTACCGGACTTGGGGGCTTCCTCCTCCACATCAGAAGGGACGGTCGACTCTGACTCGTCCTCCTCCAAGGCTTCACGAGGAATAATCCCCTCAGGAAGAGGGGGCATACAAGGCAACACTACCCAATCCTGCATATAGACAACAAGTTCAGCAAAAACAAACAAACAGCAGAAAAGCAATGAACAAATTAAAAGCTACTGCGTAGCACAACTATACCTCAGGAGGAGGGTTAGCAGCATCAAATGGAGGAACAACTGGCTCACTGGGGAGCACATCTTTGATAGTGTACTTGGTGACCAGTTGAACCCTTTTGTCCACTTCACTCGTGGACATGCCATCGGCAGACACGCGAGTGGGATCATCAGCGCTAGTCCACTGAAACATGGGGTGGACTCTGGCCTGCAGAGGCTGGATGCAACGGCATAGCCACGTGCGAATGAGGGCGCAGCCTCCCTCCTCTATACCGAGGCGACTCTCGAGGTCGCAGACACGCTCGTATAGCACGTCCGTCTCCGCGGATTCGCCAGGCATAACTACATTTTTCCAGGAGCGCCTCCTATTGCACGGCGTTGCGGGATCAAAGGGTGCGAGTCCGAAGTGCTCGTCGCCAACCTTCTCATCGCGGATGTAGAACCACTTGTCCCTCCACCCTTGGATGGACGCTGTGAGCTTGATGTCGAAATAGGTGGCGGATGGGTCGACGTGAATCCCGCAACCACCTACATCATAGACTAAAGAGCCAGATGCAGATTGGCGCTTCAATTTGAAGAGGCGCTTGAAGAGGCCGAAGTGCGGCTCGATTCCGAGCCAGCACTCGTAGAGGGTAATGAAGCAAGAGATGTGGAGGATCGAGTTCGGGGTCAGCTGATGGAGCTAAAGCCCGTAGAAACAAATGAGGCCCCTAAAAAGGGGTGAAGGGGCAAGGAGAGACCGCGAATGATGAATGCCAAAAACATCACTTGAAAACCAGTGGGAGGAGAAGGAATTACCTCACCGCCGGGGACGCGTGCGTCGGCGACTGCGCTGGACAGCACTCCGTCTTGACGAAGAAGACGAAGATCCGACGACTTGATGATGGAGGGATACCATGCGCCATTCGTGACGCGGGTGCCCGCGTCCTTCTTCTTCCTGCCGACGGCGGTGCTGGTGCCCGCAGTGGCAGAGCCGCCTTTCTTCTTCGCCGCAGTAGCAGTGGCCGCGGAATCGGCCGCAACACCTCCTTTCTTCTTCCCCATGGCGCAGCGGCGATGCGACCGAAGGAAGTAGCTTGGAAACGAGCGGAGCTGGTCCAGTGTCAAGGACGAGACGAGCGCAGAGAAAGCATAGGAGTAGCGGCAATGGCAATGGAAGCAAAGGATGAATACGAGCAGATGAGAAATTACCGTCGCAGCACCGCTACTTAACCCCTGGAAGATGCAATCCAACGGCTCAGAAAAACCCTATTGGGCGCGTGGCAAAAATCGTGATGGACACGTGGAGGAGTGGAAGCGCGAACCGTCCCTCCACTACTCCCATTATGCACGGAAATCGAGGAGGTGCAGTTAAAATAAAGATTACGCACGCCCAGTTAAATCAAAGTCAAAAAGTAGGACCCACTGCTCATCACGTCCCACAAACCGCCACGCGGCAATCGAGGTCATGAAATCACAAGATCGACGCGTCATCAAAGCTACGTAGCAGAAGACTTCGACTACTTTAGTCCTTGCTCGAGTCTTCGACTCCACCAAGCACTCGGGGGCTACTCCCATATAGAGCGCTGGTCGCGCACCCTATGATTTTTTCTTTCTTCTTCTTTTTCAGGAACATGGATAATCAAATCAAACCCAACCACTCGCAGCATGGCTTGACTATGGGAATGGGTTACTCCCATAGGGAGCGCCAGAAGCAAATTTGACTGAAACAAGCAAACAAAAGACGACAGCAGTCGTCAAATGCTTCTTCAGTCCCTGCCTGAGTCTTCGACTCAACCAGGCACTCGGGGGCTACTCCCATAGGGAGCGCTGGTCGCGCACCCTACGATTATTTATACAAAAAACCGTGTGTTGATAACATCCACACTCGAAACTCATGGCGACACCGCCTCATAATTTTTCCCTACAAAGAGACTGCGTCTCCTGGGTCACCCGAATTGTCTCCGCGATGATAAAATTCGGATGCCGCGCTTAGAGCGTGAAGGTAAGACCTGAATAAGGCCTAGCAACGCATTAGCTGCGCACTACCAGAAATGTATCCGTACCTACAGGTACGATGAACATGCCTTGAGGGACGCGTCGAGTGCTCACACCCATATAACTGGAATTCGACTCATGTAAGACCTCCGCGGCTTGAGTCGAATTACACCAGCACTTTTCCGGATTCGAGTCCGGGGACTCGAGTTCGAGTAGATTGCGTTGTTTCACCCTAAGGTGGTTAACTAATACCGATACTTCGGTTATATCAGGCACGTACATCAACAATCCCTCTGACACAAATAAAGCAGTCGAAATATACTCATTCATGCACTCGAAAGACTTCAAAAGTCCCCAGTCGAATCTGCGATTCCACTGGACACTCGGGGGCTACTAACATGGGTATACCCTACAGGTACTCGATTTTGGTATATACGGTCTAAATACGTAAAGGCCCACGGTGTCGCCAAGGCCCAAATGAAGGACTCGAGTAACCTATGGACTCTCGATTGCTTGAAGAACAAGAAGAAGCTAAAGTTAGAAAGTTTGAAGGGGAAAACCCTAACTTGTAACCGACTCGACCTGCTACCCCAGACCTATCCTATCTATATAAGGGCTAGGAGGGGGCGGCGAGGAGAATACACGCAACCCTAGTTTGCACAACCCTCGCCAGATTGCATCTGCGCACCATTGTAATCTTCGATTCCTTCAATAATTCCACGAGCAGACAAGCAGGAGTAGGGACCTCTATGAGGCCTGAACCTGGGTAAATCTTTGTCCCCTGTGTGCTTGTTTGCTAGCCGATAGATGTCTCCAGCGCTCCCTCCTTCTCCAAAACCCAAGTCCATAACAATGGGCATTGATGAGTTAAACCCTCGTCAGACTCCTTCTTTGAAAGTGGTTACTACATCAATGAAGTTGAGCTTCAGTCTTCTGAGATGCACGGGGAGTTGAGCAGAGTCCAGTCCCGATTGTGAGGGATGACCTTCTTTTCCTTTTGGACTCTATATCTCAAGGGCTTAGACTGGGCAGGCTATCTCGATGCTGAACTTCACGGGGTACTCGTCGGAGGATAGAATCTATGGCTTGGTGTACCTTTCTTTGAGGGTCCACGGCTCTTCTTTAGGGGCATAGCATATCCTAATTAAGGATTTTATGGTCGATACTCATGGGTTTGCTTCTAGTGAAGGGTTACTCTATTTTGGTGGGAAAGACCCCTTAGGATTAAACTAGGGTAGAATTCTTGGAGTGGCAGTAATCCTTCCTTCTTGGAGTCGCAGATGGATGTTATGAAAGCTGTCGCCCATCTTCCTCCGGGAGTTGGAAGCTTCCGATGACGTCCGCGAAGGTAGGTCCTACAGGGCTTATGTATTACGATTATTCGTACTTAGCTAGTAGGAGTCTCAAATCCTCTAAGCGATTGGAACTGAGGGGTTAGCGATCCTGTGGCCCTTCCGGTGGGTCTTCAGCTGAAACGGCAGAGGGACTTCGTAGGATCTTCAGTTAGTTTCTCCTCTGATAACTCCCGGGTTGTTGTTTGGAGGGAAGGCGTCCAATTCTGGAGGTCTTCTGAAGTATCCTCCGGTAGACAGTCTTTTAGAGTTTGAGTGGAAAGACGTAGTATTTCCACCTTAGAGCTTCACTAGGGTGCTTCGGGAGAGGTGTGGATCTTCTGTTTTGAAGTGCTGGCGTGATGCGAAGGGAGGTTGTATCTCCTTGGGTCTTGGTATGAGGTCCTTGAGTGAAGTTCTCTTGATTCAACCCTTGTGTGGGTGGCTTCCTATCGAAGTTTGATGGGTTTAGCTTAGGGCAAGTTAGCGGTTAACGACTCTCTTGCTAGTCTTCGGACAAGGTAGGGTAGCTAACGTCATAGAAAACATCTTCACTTGAACTCCTTGTGTTGCTTTTACTCGATGGTGGAGTAAACTCGGTGTCTTCATGCATCCTTGTCTTCCGGGAACTGAAGTATTCCGGCCTTACGGTGAGGAACTTCCCGTTAGTTTGGGTAGGTTCGACTATAATAGGTAGTCTCCTGAGGTGGTCGGAACCTCTAATATACCAAAGGTAAGTGTAGTTAGGTCGTCACTTCTTGTCCTGGTTGACTTATTGGGTGGTTTCCTATGGATATTGGGGATCCTTCGGTGATCGACTTCCGGCTTCAACGGGATTCTTGCTGTAGTAGGCTGAGGAACAAGGGAGTGTGGTGCTATTGACGAGTCTTGCGAGGTGAGTTTAACGAGGTATGCCGTCCTGCTGAGGTGAAATCTTCGAGTTGATTCTGACTTGACAATGTCGGACTCCTGGTCCTTCGATGCTTTTCCTCTCAATACTCTCGAGGTTAGTCTGGGTCTCATTACCGACATCTAACATAGGGGTTTCCTAAGTTACTAGGTGGGTTATCGCGCCTCGAGTCACATTTTTAAGGAGATCAAAGCAAACCAGAGCATACATACCACGCGAACAGAGCGAGGGAATCGCAATGTCCTCGGCAGACAACACACATCAAGCAACACAGGATGCACTTAGGGAAGCAAACACGGTCAACACTAGGGACCAAGGAGTTAACTACTCGCGAGGTAGGGGAATCCTATTCTTAGGACTATTGATCCTAGATAGCGTCTTTCTTCGAGTCGGAGTCACTATCTTGCAGATGAAGCCTTCGTCGTATCTTGGACGCTTCTTTATAGTGCAACACCCGATGTCTTCTGATTGTGAGGATTCCGCTGGTAGAGCGATATTATAGTCTCCTTGTGTTTGCTGGTAGTTGCTTGTCTTCATTTTGTTCTCATTGTCTTCACCGGCTCTAGCTCCTAGTTATTTAAAATCCGTAGGTTTGAAGTTTGGATGAGAGTTAGAGGAAACCATTTTCGAAAGCATTTACTTAGAGTAAGAGAATAAGTAGAACTTTTTGAAACTCATTGGGAAACTAGTTTTCGAAAGCCGGGGTTTTCAAAATAAGGTTCCTGTCTAGCGACCATGATATCTGACCAAGTTAATAGCTAGGGACAATGCCAGTGAGTACTTTGAATGTACTCGCAAACCACCCTAAGATAACAGTAATAACAAGAGGATATGCATTAAGGCTGTGGTAGTAGGAGGGCTCCAAGAGAGGTTCTTTTCTCAATTAGTTTCTCTTGTAGATATAGCATCTACATATCTTTGTTGAAAACCTTTGAAAACATTTTGGAAACCTTTTTGAAAACTTTTGGAAAACATAAGGATTGGGTCACCCATTTGTTCCCATCTTCAGGTCGTCCCACGACCAAACTTCTTTCTCCTCCTTCAGACCATCCCATGGTCAAAACCTTTCTCCTTTACGACCATCCCATGGTCAAAACATTTCCAAAGCCATTTCTTTTCTGAAATCCTCTTTTAAAAGAAAACCAGCACCGCTCTATAGAAGTTTGTCCAACCCGTCCATGACCGCGGACACGGCTATTCGAATATATTTACACTCTGCAGAGGTTGTACACTTTCCCCACATCATCCGGGTACACTACCCTGATCTACATCGATCGTGGGTCGAGTAACCGATCAAGACTCTCCGGATGCCCACTCCAATATAAGTGCCTACCCTATGAGTGTTACTCCCCTCAAAACCGGGACGTCGGGTACCGAGGACCAACCAGAGCGCTTTTTCCACTTCTCGAGTGTGCGCTTTCAATGAGGGGCTCATAGTGACGCCTAGCTGCCAGCAGATAGTTCGTTCCTTCTCCAGGTCGATGTCCCACATGGACCTTTATGGGAGAAGGCCTAGCCTCCGGGGATCGTGATCCCCTGTAGTAGTTGCGAGGCAGCTTATACCAGAATAGACAAACATCAAATCCAGCCCTGTCCCATTCTAGAGTAATGTGGTTGCACGGGTTAAGTTGTTATAGCTAAACTGCAAAGAACCGGGTGCGTTTTCATAAACCTTTTTCCTCCAGATTTCCTTCAGCATTTTGTAAAATAAAACCTTTTTCTTTCTTAATATCTCTTGGGAGGTCCCACCTCACCAAGGTTTTGTCATAAAACATTTGGTAAAACTTTTTTGGGGGGGTCTTCCCATCCTCTAGCTTTGCTTCGGCTAAAATGGGCTCTCCAAAAGGTATGATGTATTACACCATCTACCATACTAGGGACAAGTAGGTGTCATCAAGGGGGTTGTACTTAATAGTACAAAAGTGTAATAGTTCGGAGGAGCCAAACCACTACCATATATACATCAACATATAGTAAAATAGTGCAGTTTTAATAAACAGTAGATAAAACATTCATAAGTAAAACAGTAGGTCAAGGCTTATGAGAAAGAAGGTGGCTTGCCTGAAGATAAGCAATATGGAAATATGTCCCTGGACTTCTTCTTTAGATAACCAAGAATACCAATACCAATGATAATAAGATCTCTTCTTCTCGGCGTTAATACAAGCGCAACTATTGTCGTCATCGAGTATACATGCAAACAAGCAAGACCACAATCAAAACAAGGCATACAAGTGGGCATTCACACAGCAATAAAGTGGACAATACAAGTATAACATTCAGTAGGTTTTGAGAGGATTGGATTTAGGAGATTGAGATGGCCTTGGAGAAGGGAATGAACACCCCTGAGGGTTTATTGTCGAGGAACTACCTAAGAGGGGGTTTTGGACAAATGACCTATTCAGTATGATACCATTGTGTATACCAACAGATAGATTTTGTTAAAATGAAACCAACAAAAGTGGTTTCACTATTTTATCACTTTTCTATAATTTCTGAGGAATATTCTTGTGATAAAAACTCTAGTTTTAGGAAATAATTCACCAGAAAAGTTCTGGAGCTCCAAATATTATTTCCTTCGATGGTCTGGTAGAGTTTGATGTACTGAATAGACGAGAGTTGGAATCACTCCAAAATAATTACCAGAATGCCCTCAGGAAATTCCCAAAGGCAGTTCTATAGACAATTTGTCTTTTTCACCAGATTAAATATACAAGGTCTTTTGATATGAGTCAAAGGGAAATGGGTAGGTACTGAAAATACCTTCCAGTACCAATTGGAAATACTAATTTTGGAGTTTCAGAGCTACTGTAGTGATTTATCTAGTGATAAAGTCACATGCAGAAGTGTTTAATTCACTACAAATGTACAGAAGCTCAAAAATTAGTGATCTCCTGGGGTTGGGTAGATATGGGTGTAGCTCAACCGGGAGAGTTGTAATTGGGTCAATTGGACCCAAGGTTTGTTCTAGGGAATTTTCTAAAGTCAGATTGGTCTTGCTTTTGCTATTTTTAGTGAGGTAAAAATAGGGTTCACCTTGACAAGAGATAAAGTCTAAGTGGTATGTATGGAGAATACCTTTCATAGAAACTTTGATCCATCTCATTTGGGTAAGGTTAGCTCACAGAGGAATTTATTAATTAAAAATGATACCTTTTTGTAGATAATTTCTCAGAAACTAAGGGTTTACTGATTTGCATAAATTTTGATTCTGCATGTTGTACAAAACATGTGGTTACATGTCTATATTTTTATCTAGGCTAAACAAGGCTGTTTTCATATTTATTTCGATTTAAACCAATAGCCAACTTCAAAGCTGGATTTAAAAATAAGAATCCAAAAAGGATAAAGGCCAGCCCAGCCAGATCTGGGGCAACTGGGCCGTCCAGGGGGAAATGTGGCCCACCCAGGCGACACTCACGCGCGGGGGCATGGTTTTGAACCCGCCAGGTCGGTCCCGCCTGTCAGCCGGGGTGGGAAACGCAGGGGTATCTTCTCCTGTCCGCCATTCGATCAGGCGAGGATCGACGGCCACGGGTCGTCTTCAACCTTCGTCGGCGCAAAATAGAGGGGAAACCCTAGCTGGTTCGGGCGGCGGTGGGGGAGCTTACCAGAGGGCTCGAGAGGTGCCGGGGAGGGTGCTGGGCAATGGAGGACTTCGGGACGAGTCTATGGAGGGGCGGCAGTGGCGGGTTTGACGCCAGAATGACGCTCGTGCGGGAGCCACGGTGACGCCAACCTTCGGTTCTCGCCAGAGCTGCTCCTGGGGTTGCTGCAGGTCAGAAACAAGGGGATGAGAAGCTACGGGAGAGCAAGTGGGGTCTAGTAGGGTGACATGCAGAGGAGGAAAGATGGGGAGGAGGGAGCCTGGTTCGAATCCATGGATGGAGCCGAGAGCTCTTTCTCTCCTTATCTCAGGCAGGACAAGGCAGGAAGAGGGAGTGGGGGTGCTGGCGTGGTAAGAAGAAGGGAGAGGAAGCAAATGAGGGGCAGGGGAGGCACGGGGTGGCCTCTGGCCCTTATAAACCAAAGGGAGAGGGTCTATGGTGGACCAAGTCCAAGAGAGGACATAGGAGGGGGTCTTGGCTGCTGGTTGGGCAGAGGGCGGTGGAGAGGTTAGTGGGGAGGACAGGAGACAGAGGGTGGTCGTGGCTCTACGTTTAATAGGCCATAGAGCTCTCTTTCTTCACCTTGGGTGAAACGAAAAGAGAGGAGGGGGAGGGGCTAGGGGCTAGGGAGAGCTAGGGTAGATTTTAATGGAGCAGAGGGGAGGGGAGTGGGGCCAGTACAACAACCAGAGAGGGGGTGAGGCGTGCTGCAGCTGTTGTGGCATTAATCTCTCAAGATATTGCAAGATATGTCCATCTCTCTCTATGACTAGATCCAAGAGCTAGAGGACAAGGGGAGTGATGCTGCTATAATGTAGGTATAGTACAACTCGACCAGAAGAGAGGGTGGGTGCTGTGGAGAATTGTCATAGAAGGTTTGATGGGGTTTGGGTCATGATCATGTTTTATTTCACTTCTTGGGCATATGGTTGCTCGTGAAGAACTTGTTAGCTTTGCATCAGGTCTTGATGACCAATGCTGCTGGTAGATAGGTAAGGTTAAGATGCATCTCTGAGATTTATTTGGGATTTTTTAGAGAATTCTAGATGCACTTTATATCAATTATTCAAATAGTGTAGAAATGGTTTTTAGCAGTTTATTTGGTATTTTTGAATTGGGCAAGTTGAGTTTTTGATGTGAGATGGTCCCAAATGTGAATACACACTTAGGGGATTTTCCCAAGATTTATTGAGTCGTAAAAGTATTTAAAACAATTATTAATCCATTTCTGCCATTTAAGAAAGTGGGCAAAAAGAAATAATAAAGCTGTTCCAAAATATTTATTTTTGAAGTGGGAAGATGGGGTATGATGTGTGGACCTCAATTGAGCCAAAAGTTGGGGAAGTGTTTTGGCAAAAACCAAACTTTCCTTTATGGAAGAAGTTTTGGAGATTTGGTCTATTAAAGAGATTAATTAGATTTGGAGCAATAATTATGGATAATATTTGATAAATCTTGATGATCAAGGTAGATGATGTAGACAAGGTGTAACAAGCATTTGCAACCTTGGGAATTGTAAGTCCAACTGGAATTAGATGGGAAAACAAGGAATTAAGGATCTAGAGAAACGCCTGGGCCGCTAGCCTAAGCCATGCCTAATCATGGTGGAAACTTGCAGCATCACCATAATGAGCACTCTATAAAGCATCCTCAATAAAAAACTATGCAAATAATAAAGTGGTTATTATCTTATTCCATGTTTATGATAAATGTTTATTTTACATGCTAGAATTGTATTGATTGGAAACATCAATACATGTGTGTTTAATAAACAAAAAGGGTTCCTAGTTATGCCTCTCTTATAGACTAGCTTGTTGATTAACAAGATGATCAAGGTTTCCTGATCATAGACATTGGATGTTGTTAATAACAAGGTCACACCATTGGTGGAATGATGTGATGAACATTCATCCGAAGTATAGCATTACGATCAAGTCATTATGTTTATATTGCTATAACATCATACGAAAGTAATCTTAGTCCTTAGACCATGAGATCATGTTAATTGCTAACACCGGAAGAGTATCTTGATAACATCAAACGTCACACCGTAACAGGGTGACTATAAAGGTGGGTTCAGTGCTACGAAGGTGTTATGTTGAGGCTCATGGATCAAGAGTGGGATTTGTCCATCCCGATGACAGATAGATATACTCTGGGCCCTCTCGGTGATATCACATTGGAATAGCTTGCAAGCAAGTGATGTGATCACTAGAATGTTATATCACGGGAACGAGAAAAGAGTGCATGTCGGTAACGAGATCAAACTAGGTATGGAGATACCGATGATCGAATCTCGGACATGTAATATATCGCGGGACAAAGGGATTTAGTTACTAGCGTTAAAGGTTCTCATGATCACAGAAGTCATCGTTGAATGTGTAGGAGTTAGTATGGATCTCCAAGTCCCGCTGCTGATTATTGATCGGAGAGGGGTCTCGATCATGTCAGCATTATTCGCGAACCGTAGGGTGACACACTTAAGGGATACCGACACCATTTGGAGCAAATATGTTTCAGATAAAGATTTAAGAAAGCGCTGGAATTATTTCAATAGACACCGAAACTGTTTCGGGTGAAATTGCTGAAATTGGTTCTGCATGTAATATTGAAATGTTGCAGGGGGTTTTATGTGAATGTTTGTTAATTAAAGTAATTAACAAAATTCTGAATAAAACTAATAAAAGAGTTTTATTAAATGTTTAATTTTATGTGGAGGGGGTTACCACCACATGAATGGGGAGGTGAAGGGTCACCTCCATGGGGCGCCGGCCATGGGAGGGGTACCCTACCCTCCTCCTATAAAAGGACCCCCTCTCCTCACTTCTCACTCACACCTCCTTGTGAAGGATCTCTCTCCCCCTCTAGTATTATTCCCCCATGGTCTCGGATTAGCGAGATACATGTTCCCGATGGCTTTATCTGGAAAGGAGTTGCTGCCATTGCTTTCTGGAGCGAGGGACGGAGGTTGTCGGGGTACCGGACGTGTGTGCGATCACTGATGCACCGTTGCTTTGCGGTGCTGGACTTGGTGGTGCTGGAGCTGGATCTGATGGACATGCTGGAGCCGGACCTGCTGGACTTCATCACGATCTTGAGATCGGCAAGTGTACAACTACATCAACCACGAGTTCCTACTCGTTAACAAATCTCGTTGTCTATGAGGGTAAGTTCTCGCTGGATGTATATCCACCCGTTGCTTTTTACCTAGTAGATAGATCTTGGCGTGTAGTTCACACCGTAGGAAAATTTTTGTTTTCTATGCTGCGGACCCAACAGTGGTATCAGAGCCTGATCTATGCGTAGGTGCTTAGCACGGGTAGTACACATATGTTGATATGTGGGCTATGATGATCATGTTATTGCATCTTCTATGTATTTTGGATATTGGTGGCATAGTGGGATGAAGCGGCCCGGACCAACCTTACATGTCATCGTACATGAGACCGGTTCCACGACTGACATGCAACTTGTTTTGCATAAGTGGCTGGCGGGTGTCTGTCTCTCCTACTATAGTCAATATCTGATTTACAACGAGTTGCTAATAACTTAGTTATCCTCATTGTGGTTCATGTTCATAGGTGAGAACGATTCTATCTCCGAAAGCCCTAAGCCACGTAAAACTTGCAATTGATAAATTAGAGGCGTCTAGTTTAGATCGTTGCTGGGCTAGTGTATTGATATGGTATTGTTGTAAGTAGATGTATGATAGATACTCTTACAACACACTCAACGTGTAAGTTCCATAGACCTTGGCCTTACACACAAAGGAATGATAGAGATCATACCACGATGCAAGTGATAGAGATCAAATGCATGGACCATATCATCTCACTTTACACATTAGATGTTAGCATCTTATACTGCTAGTTTGGCGCTTTCTGTAGCATTGTAAGATGGTCCCTCATTTAAATATCAAGATAAAATGTGTTCTTCCTTAAGTATGCACCGTTCTATGGATCGTGTTTTTGAGACATCACGTGATGATCGGGTGTTCTCAACTCTACGCTTTCATGCAATGGGTGTAAGACAGTTTTACACACGCGAATACTAAGGTTCTTACTTGGCGAGCCTAGCATGTACAGACATGGCCTCAGAACATGGACCGAAAGGTTAAGCATGAGTCACATAGTTGATGTGATGACCATATTGATGCTCGCCTTTGAAGCTACACCGACTCACGTGATGATCGGACTTGGTGTAGTGGATTTGGTTCATGTAATCACCAAAAAGGCACGAGAGGTGTCGTTTTTGAGTGAGAGTTCATTTCTAATTTGGATTAGTCGAACTCAATTTGTCATAAACTAAATCGAACTGAATTTGCATAGTTTGTTGTAGTCATTGGCATTCGTTTTCTACCTTATGCTTAGTTTTTTATTTGAGATAATAGAACTATAGAATTCTGGATATTTACTTTACGAACTGGTATCGTATTGTTTCGGATGTCAATTTAAAGTTTATAAGTCCTATTGCAAATTTTCAGAAAACTCTATTTACTCCATGAAGTTTAATAAGTAGTATTAAATCGAGAGTAAGGATTCCAATGTTAGTATCTAAAGTATCATGTTTGCCTCCATGATTATTGATATTCAAAAAGTTGTTTTAATATCAAGATTATATTGGAGCTGAAAATTGTTTCAGAAACCATCATGTGTGAAAGATATTGTGATATCTGAAACAATGTTTTTGGTTACATTATGATAGAGTATAATTTAGCAAAATACATGTTCTCATATTGTATGAGAATTTGTGAAGGATGGAGATGCTAGGCATCCGAATCTACCAAAAAGGTTTTGGGAACTGATATTATACTCGCGATTCTTCCTTATAGGCTATAGTAGCTTGATCATGAAAGTTGTCATGATAAGGATGAATAGAAGATGTAAGTAAAATGTTTACTACACTAATAGATTACTAAAGAATGGATTTTTGAAAGAACACCAAACATTTGATGATGGTGATCCACTTCAAAGTGCAAGTCCAAAGGTATTAGTATTTGACTATATACGCTTTGTACCATGTGTCATGTTGATGACACCACTATTGATGTTGATAGATTCTTTTAAAAGAAAAGGAATTGCTGAAAGAGAATCTATAAAATATTTGGCAGAAAATAAAAGGTTGGAGATGTCCAACTTAGGTATATAGAAGATATACATGTTATGGCTATATTCCTTGCTTGTTAAACAATGTGGTTCTTAGGTATTGGATACCGGTATTGGATACCGAATTGGTTGGTATGAAGTGTCATACAAGACAACACAATTCATGAACTACAATGGCCTAAGTAACCAGCAAGAGAATGAGTGATGATGTTCATCGAAAACAAATAAAGTGTTATTGTGTTTTTCGTTGTCATCAAACCAAGCCTTCAAGATTTGTTTAAATAATTGTTATTTTGTTCCGGTATTACGAGAACAATGGTTGTTCAAATAAATTACCGTATTCCATAAAGGATGGATGAACTTTTACAAGTCTAGTGGGAGAAATCACATCCATAAACACTATTGATAAAATGTCGCAAGACAAATGATTGAAAGATCACTTATGAAGTGACATCGATGTTTAAATTATATTTGAAAGAAAACATGAAGAAACTCCATGTTGATGGATTTTTGGAGTCTTTTGATTTTGATCAATTGACGCTTGTGAAACTTTCCTCGAGATAATTGAAACTCCGTCCATAGGCCAGAGAGGAACGGATGACTAGCTTATTGGAAATTGTGCATGGTGATGTGCATAGTCCATTATGTGTAGCCATATGCGATGGATCTTTTTGCTTCATATGCTTTCTCCGAAAATTTGAGTGAATATATCTGTATATTTACTTAATAAGGAAGAAGTATGAAACATTTGAAAATTGTTCAAAGACTTTCAAGATGAAGTGGAAAATCATTGTAACAAGAAAATAAAGAGTTTATGATTCGATCATAAAGGAAGATATTTGAGTTACATATTTAGCAAAAACACCTAAGACTTGAGGAATTGTTCCATGATTTGTGTTTCCCGATAAACCATAGGAGTATGGCATATTCAAGAGATAAAATCAAACCATGTTTGACATGGTAAGATCAAGGGTGTCATTTATAAAACTGCCATTATGTTTTAAGGATTGAAGCTTTAGAGACTACCGCTTTTACACTGAAAAGAGCACCATCGTGATCCATTGAAATGACACCATATGAGTTATGGTTTGGGATAAAACCTGAATTGTCTTTTCTTAAATTTTGGTATGCTATGCATAAGTAAAATGTTTACAACCAAAGTCGGATAAGCACGTCTTTGTAGGTTATCCCAAAGAATTTGTTGGGAATTTCTCCATAACACCGAGGACAAAAGAGTTTGTTACTTGGAACATCAAGTTTCTTGAGAAGTAATTTTTCGTGAAAAGTTAAGTGGGAGGACAATAGAACTTTGATAAGGTTGTTGAACCTTAGCTATATGTGCTAAGTAGCGCAACGTCGGAAAGTGTCCTGGTGGCGGCCACAATGCTCATGGCTCTCGTGATTACAAAAGGTGTGATCTCGGAGATTAGAGTTCCTATAGAACCGTGTGGGTCGGTAAGAATCAAATAGTAAGATTTGATAAGCAAGTCGTTATTGTTTTGACAATGATGAACCGACTACATGCAAAGAAGCGATGATGGGCCCTGACTCCATAAAATGACTAGAAGTCAAAGAATCCGTGATGGTATCCATACACGAGAAAACAAGTTTCTGAACTTGGAAGACCCTCCGGAAAGGCGTGAAGCCTATCGGTCGTGTTTGGATCTATAAAGAAATAAGACATGGATGTTTAACATCTATGAAATAGTCAACATGTCGGAAAGAAGTTTACGACAATGTTCAAGGAGTTGACTATGACAAGATTTGATCTTTCATAGCGATATATAGTCTTGACGGATTAATGTAGCAACCACTACATATAATTTGGTATATGGTAGTTGAATAAACAAAACAAGGTTCTTCTAATAGAACGGTAACCTAGGACATGTACATGACATGGTCCGAAGGGTTTTGTTAATTCAAAGGGTGCTAAAAGGGCATGTAAACTTCAATAGTTGAAGTAAGCATAGCGGAGTTGGAATCTTCACCATGATGAAACTGTTAAAAGAGTTTAAATTCATCGGAGATGATGAAGATGCTTGCATTTGCAAGAAATTAAGTGGGAGCGCTGAGACATATTTCTAATACATTATGTAGAGGACATATTATTGATTGGAAATGATGTATCTTGAATTGACACAAGTTAAGGATTTCATTAAAATAAGATTTCGATGAAAGACTTGGGCAAACCCAGAATATTAGGCATCAATATCTATATGGATAGATTAAGGTGCTAATATGGTTGTGCCAGACATACATATATGAGATATTGAAAGGGTTCAATATGGAAACAACAGGAAAGGTTCTTGCTGCATGGAAATTACTGTATCAAGATTCAAGTGTTTCAACACTTGGTGAGTAAAATCACATGAAATTTTTGATCGATTATACCATGATATGTATATATCCAGAATGTCCTATGCTCTAAATGTTATGAGCATATACCAGAATGATTCATAAGATGATCATTGGACAATAGTGAAGATATTCTTATGAGCTTTGGAAGAACTAAGAATATATCATGTATAAGTGACAAATAGTTAAAGGTAGTTCATTGTAAAGTGTTACATTGATACTAGTTTTGTCACAAGATACAAATTAAATTTATCTCAATTTAGACTATGGGTGGCACAATATAATGGAAAGGATGTTCCATGATGGATTTGGATGAGTTCCAAAGTTGAGATATTGTGACGGATACTACAACAAAAGGCTAAGTATATGACTGCTATAGTAGCAGCATAGGAGGGCATTTGTGTTAAGTAGTTTGTTATCAAACTAGGTGTGGTTCAAAGTGGGCTAATACTATGAAGATATATTGTGTGACAATAATATCAACATATTTTGAGCCGAACGAACTAAAGGTCTCACCAAAGGACCAAATTTATACAATGCCATCTCATTTGAGAATGAGTGATGCGTAGAGACGCAAAGACATGCAAATACACACGGATCTGAAACTGTCACATCCGGAGATTATGTTAACCACTAGCAATAGCGTATATGCAACACCAGAAAGCCATAGGTGTTCAATGCACAAAGTTTTTCAAACTAGATTATTGACTCTAGTGCAAGTGGGAGACTGAAGGGAATATGCCCGAGAGGCAATAATAAAGTGGTTATTATCTTATTCCATGTTTATGATAAATGTTTATTTTACATGCTAGAATTGTATTGATCGGAAACATCAATACATGTGTGTTTAATAAACAAAAGGGTTCCTAGTTATGCCTCTCTTATAGACTAGCTTGTTGATTAACAAGATGATCAAGGTTTCCTGATCATAGACATTGGATGTTGTTAATAACAAGGTCACACCATTGGTGGAATGATGTGATGAACATTCATCCGAAGTATAGCATTACGATCAAGTCATTATGTTTATATTGCTATAACATCATACGAAAGTAATCTTAGTCCTTAGACCATGAGATCATGTTAATTGCTAACACCGGAAGAGTATCTTGATAACATCAAACGTCACACCGTAATAGGGTGACTATAAGGGTGGGTTGATACTCTGAAGGTGTTATGTTGAGGCTCATGGATCAAGAGTGGATTTGTCCATTCCGATGACGGATAGATATACTCTGGGCCCTCGGTGATATCACATTGAAATAGCTTGCAAGCAAGTGATGTGATCACTAGAATGTTATATCACGGAACGAGAAAAGAGTGCATGTCGATCTAGATCAAACTAGGTATGGAGATGCCAATGATCGAATCTCGTACATGTAATATATCGCGGGACAAAGGGATTTAGTTACTAGCGTTAAAGGTTCTCACGATCACAAAAGTCATTGTTGAATGTGTAGGAGTCAGTATGGATCTCCAGGTCTCGCTGCTGATTATTGATCGGAGAGGGGTCTCGATCATGTCTGCATTATTCGCGAACCGTAGGGTGACACACTTAAGGGATACCGACACCATTTGGAGCAAATATGTTTCAGATAAAGATTTAAGAAAGCGCTGGAATTATTTCAATAGACACCAAACTGTTTTGGTGAAATTGCTGAAATTGGTTCTGCATGTAATATTGAAATGTTGCAGGGGGTTTTATGTGAATGTTTGTTAATTAAAGTAATTAACAAAATTCTGAATAAAACTAATAAAAGAGTTTTATTAAATGAGAGAGCATTAAATTTGGAGAAATTTAATGCATTTAAAGTGGAGACTTTAATGGAGAATGTGAAGAGGCAAATTTATGTGGAGGGGGTTACCACCACATGAATGGGGAGGTGAAGGGTCACCTTCATGAGGCGCCGCCATGGGAGGTACCTCCTCCTCCTATAAAGGCCCCTCTCCTCACTTCTCACTCACACCTCCTTGTGAAGGATCTCTCCCCTCTATTATTATTCCCCTTGGTCTGGGATTAGCGAGATACATGTTCCGTGGCTTTATCTCGGAAAGGAGTTGCTTTCGCTTTCTTTGGAGCGAGGGACGGAGGTTGTCGGGTACCGGACGTGTGTGCGATCACGATGCACCGCTTCTTTGCGGTCTGGACTTGGTGGTGCTGGAGCTGGATCGATGGACGTCCGAGCCGGACCTGCTGGACTTCATCACGATCTTGAGATCGGCAAGTGTACGACTACATCAACCACGAGTTCCTACTCGTTAACAAAGCTCGTTGTCTACGAGGGTAAGTTCTCGTTGGATGTATATCCACCCGTTGCTTTTTACCTAGTAGATAGATCTTGGCGTGTAGTTCACACTGTAGGAAAATTTTTGTTTTCTATGTTGCGGACCCAACAGGTACCCCGTTGGCGGTTCTTAATGATACACATATACTTACAATGACAAGATCTTACTCATGGCTGAAGTTGAGTAGCATGAGGATCTGACTTCGTAAGTAAGGGGCATGAGATTTCAGTTTATAACTTGTCAAGCATATCCTCTTAGTTGTGTAAATTTAACCTTAATCACCTTAAAGATGCTTATGATAGGGGCAATGAGAGCTGAAAACTACAAGTACCATAATTTTTGGAAGCTCTTTATGAGACTTGAATCCCTACTTCTTTCTA
The DNA here is from genome assembly GCA_023614405.1 of Avena insularis. Lineage (NCBI taxonomy): Eukaryota > Viridiplantae > Streptophyta > Magnoliopsida > Poales > Poaceae > Avena > Avena insularis. Next base: position 535,608,547 of record CM042694.1, read on the forward strand.
TGAAGGCCTTTCTTCCACCATTATATTGAGTCTCCACCTTCTATCTTTATGCACCTACTTTGAGAGCATAGTGTTCATTCTTAGTTCTATGTGCATTGTCCCAAGACTTGTTGATTGATGCATAACTTTGATATTGCTTGTTTTAAACTATTTGTATCTAGTCACTCTTATGAACTTTGAAGGTGTCCTATGCATTTATATTTGCTACTCTATGAGGGACAAGCTGAATGCTATTATGCTATGTTTTCTTTATGTGAAACAAACAAACGCCTTAAAAAGCATTATTATTCATGAATCTTTTCTTTGTGCCTTTTCATGTTGCAACATAGTTGCTATGTCTTATTGTTAGAACTTTATCTTTCATGTTATGATTGAAGTACTATGATCCCAGCTTCGAATGTTTTACAAATACTTTGATCAAGTCTTTGATGGTGCATGTCACCTCAAAAATTATTCTTTCTTTTTATCACTTACCTACTCGAGGACGAGCAGGAGTTAAGCTTGGGGATGTTGATACATTGCAAATGTATCTATAATTTTTGATGTTCCATGCTTGGTTTTATCTACTTTCTTGTGTTTTGTCCACACTTTGGAGTACTTTTCATATGATTTCTTGGACTAACCTATTAACAAGATGCCACAGTGCTAGTTGCCTGTTTTCTGCTGTTTTTGGTTCCAGGAAGTCAGAAAATGAATATTCTCGGAATTGGACGGGACAAAAGCCAAAGTTCCTATTTTACCGGAAGACTCACGGAGCCAGAAGGAGAGTCGGAGAGGGGCCATAGGGTGGCCACACCACCCAATGGCGCGGGTCCACCTAGGCCACGCCAGGGCATGGTGTGGGCCCCCTGGCACTCCACCGACCTTGCCTCTTCGCCTATAAGAAGCCTCCCGATGCATAAACCCTAGGGCGTCAATCAGAAATCCATGAAAAGTTCCATAGCGCCGCCCCCACCGAAGGGGAGATTCGAGGGATAAAAAGTCTCTGTGCCAGCACCCTGCCAGGACGGGGAAGTGCCTCGGGAGCCATCTCCATCGATCTCCACCACCATCTCCATCACCATTGCTGATTCCCATGATGAGGAGGGAGTAGTTCTCTCTCGAGGCTAAGGGTTCTACCGGTAGCTATGTGTTCATCTCTATCTATACATGATCTTATTGAGATCATGAGCTTGTAATCTATAGATCTACCTTGCTACTCAAGTGCTTTAATAGATCTCTGCTCTTCCCATGTGTGTGAAAGTGACAGCGTGCACACCATGGTGGCACTTAGGCTAGAGATTATAAATACTTGTTATGAGTTATATTTGGAGTTGGATGTCTTTATGAAATTGTGGTGTTCGTTGGACTCTTCTAGTACTCAAGGTGACAGTGTGGGGTTTTCTAGGTGGGAAAGACTTACTTTGAGGTGTGTTGTTATAGCCCTACCATCGATTAGAGTGTTCAACCGGAGAGTAGTTAAGAGTAGTATCATGAAGAGAAGATATTTATATGAGAGTGTTCACTAGTGAAAGTATGATCCCTAGGCCTTGTTTCTAAGCATTGATACACCATTTGCAATTAGATCTGTTACATGTTTGCCTGCTTCCATCTTTATTTCAGTTTGCCTTTAGTCTCTTCCACGCCATCAAGCTATCTTCTATCATCGTTACCACTTATAATTATCTATACCACTTGTATTTCACTATCTCTTCGCCGAACTAGTGCACCTATACACCTGACAAGTGTATTGGGTGTGTTGGGGACACAAGAAACTTCTTGTATCTTGATTGCAGGGTTGCTTGAGAGGGGATACCTTTGACCACTTCCTCCCTGAGTTCGATAAACCTTGGGTGATCCACTTAAGGGAAAATTTCCTGCTGTTCTACAAACCTCTGCACTTGGAGGCCCAACAACTGTCTACAAGAATAGAAGTGCGTAGACATCATCTGGTCACGATGTTTAGCTTGAGTATTGGTTCATAATCTCATTCTCAAAATGAGATGACTCCATTTCCAACTGGCATAAATGCCACATGATCAGGAAACATGATCATCCGTTGACCAATGAACCAGTGACTAGAGTTTCACTGGGAACCCCTGGTTTGTTTGTATATCACACGTGTATTGATGTTTCCACTCAATACAGTTATAGCATGATATAAAACTTAATCATAAACTATATGAAATATGATAATAGTCCTTACTACTATTTGACTCTAGGGCATATTTCCAACAGTCTCCCACTTGCACTAGAGTACAAATACACTAGCTGCATTTGTTCTCAATCATTGGCACCATATAACCGGTACCTAAAACATGCTTGCTCATGGAAGAGGTTGAGTCTTGGGTCTGTACTTTATAGTCCTAAATCCTTTGCAACTTACTAATGTCACTTTGATTAACATTAATACTTTATCATCACATGAAAGCATCTGTGTGAATGCATCATCGCTATGGCAGCAGAACGAGGCCTGATTCCAGGAGCCTACAGTGACGTTAGATCAACCTCAAGGGCTTTCTCATGGGCACTGTGCCCTATGACACATCATTCTACGTTAAAAGCGAATTAGCCCCACCATAACTTTATACAACACTTTATATGGTACCCTTATCTATTATTATAAATGTATTCATCGAAACACTAGTGCACTCTGTGCAACGTTCGATGTTTTGTTCACCTTGCTTCCTACTTGACTTTAATTGGTATCTACAGGAGTTTCCAACATATTCCCTTATATCATAACCCTTTATGCTTTAAGATATGTCATCCTTTATGGATTTGGAAAACATGTATGTAGTTCTCTATTAGACACTGTGGACAAACTTAGCTCAACATTCTGTGATTCAAACTTAATCACTTTCAAACGTTCCTTAATTGGATCACATATTATGCCAAGTTATCATCATGGTTTTCTAAGAAAGAACCTATGTCTCAACATAGTGGATGACGATCATCCTTTTCCTTTCTTTCAACCATTGATGCTAAACTTAATACTATTCCTAATTTGAGTTATTAAGGATCAGTTCCTTAATTAACTTCTATTCTAAAAATCCCTTTCAGAATCCCTTAAGGAATACTACATAATATCATAATACACCTATTATCAACTTCTACATCTTATAAATCATTATTTATAAGTATTTGCGCTTTCATTCTTACCATACTTAAGAATTACTCCAACAAGATCCCACTCAGAATATGTTCCCACATATTTGAATTTGAGACTTACATTGCTCCCACTCAAAAAATATGTCAATCACATATTGTTTCATGGAAGACTTTCATAGCTCCCACTCAATTTTATGCAAATTGCATATCCTCCCACTATTTTGAACAATTTCAAAATCCTTTGATCAAATATCAAACTTGGAGATTTACTATGAGATACTAGTACTGTTACTAGTTTTAAATCCAGTAGACATTTAGCACATTTGAATCAAATTCTTTTGAATTCATCCAATACTTGACAAATTGTGCTTTTGTCATTCAACCCCTTTTTCCTACTATGACTTTGCAATCATTTGGGAAATTTCAAGTAACTCCTTTTACTTGTGAGATTTAGCAACGAATTGCTTTCTAATTTCAAGGGAATTTTGTTTTTAGGACTTCTCATAATTCTAGTTTACCATTATTTCCTTAGTAGTTCGTAGGTATGTCATATTCCAAAAAATCATGACAAGTGATTCACAAATGTCTCCATACAAGATATGGATTACACTTTGAATCCTACTTCATATAGTGAAAACGCTAGTGGGGAAAACACAATGATCAAAATCATTGATTCTTTCCTTCTGTGAAGAGAATCGTTCAGGAACGTTGTCCATTGCGCTTCTCAAGACTCCGATGCAGGGTTTTGAATCCTCATCGTGTTTTACACTATTTTCCATTTGCTTCATAATTGAGAAACATCACTAAAAGTGAGCTTTCTCAAGAATGCACCAAAATCCAAGCAATACAAGTTTTGCTTTCCTTTTGGTTTCAGCTATGGATTTCATATTCAAAGTTTCCAATGAATACACTACAAGGACTTATTCGCTATTGTTTTGGTTATATCGAATAATCCCAATACTTTCATGAATTCAAATGGTTTACTGCCTTCTAATTGAGTGCTAACTATTTCTAAGCTAATTGTCTCTACATCTACACTACAACGATTTATTTGGTGCCTTCTATTCAACCCCCTTTGATATCTAATATCACATTGTGATGCTTTGTGTTCTGACGTTCCAGAACGCTTTGCATTTCACAATTTCTTTTATGCCATTCTTATAAATTTGAACTTTATTACTATTGATCAAATCATAGTAATTGGATTCTCTTTTATATTTATACCCTTTGTTAATGAAACATTTTGATCAAATCAAATAGTTTCATATTCATGTTTCCTTTGGTAAACTACTTTATACATTTAAACAATCATTTAATGATAATTACCATTTTCGTTAAAACATAATACTTCGAATATGTATTAACTTTTAACAATTCTTTAAACACTTCGTATTCAAGTAATACACGGTGTTCAAGTTATTTTGCCGAACTTAGGCATGATTTATATGTGATAAGAAATCGAATGACTTTCACATATTATCAGCATAACTTTGAATTTAAACAATGGTTTTTCATTCATTAATGAACATATCATTAAGTTGGGTATTTTTAAACAAGGCATTTTAATGTTTTACAAATGTTCATGCATTATCAATTAGTTTCAAACAACAAGGATAATTCACACGTAATCAAACAAGATATGAACACAAATAGAAATCATTCATAAAAGTGGAACAACTGTTTGTTACAAACTCATATGAATAACCGTCTCACGAAGTGTGAGACACACTAAAGAAGTTCACAATCTCTTGATTACAATAATCATCCTAAACACGAACTAAATGATAAATGTCGAGGGAGAGTGTCGTCGACCGTCATCATCATGCTCGCCATCAACACGCAACGTCACCTCCTCTCCAGCAAGCACCTCTCATGCAGAAGGACCTGTTTTCAGCAAAACAGAACAAGTATCAGATACTTAACACTGCAATGTGTTTCCAAGATTATAACATTTATAAAACTGTATATCAAATATATACCTTTGTCATCGATGACCTCTCTGGTGATTGGTTCAACCTTTACGTTCCTGAAATGTAATATGAACTCATGGAAATCCAATGTTTCCGTATCACCACTCATGATGCTATTCTGGACATGTCCTTCGTAGCTGGGAGGCAACAACCGAAGCAGTACGTCTATCACAAATGGATCAGCCATCCAGTAATCCACGAAGTGGACCAGTCTTGTATGTGCATCCAGCATGCGCTCCAAGTGACTCTTCAGACATGTATGCTCCTCCATCTGTATGGAAAGGAACTCTCCAAGCAGCTCGTGCTTCCACATGCGCACATGGCCTATGAACTCTGCTCTCAGCTGATCCACCATCGAATATGGATCAAGATCACCCATGAGCGGATGTAGTTCATCCACCATCCCGTAACACATTATTATTTGAATGTAGGTGGACATCTCTTGACGATAGTAGCGGTCTGCCAGCTCTTTTGGGGTCTCATAGTAGTCTGGCTCGGTCAAATCCATCATGCGGCGTATGTAGTCTACCACATGATTCCTAGTAAGGAGATCATTTAGGCGCACAAGCCAACTAGGGAAGTTGGATCCATCAAGTCTAAGTTTCTCACCCTTTACCCAATCCTCAATGACAAAGTAAGCTTCACGGTGAGCCATCTACATTTATAATTGCAAAAGGAATTTAGACTAAGTTTATAATTAAATGAGTTAATAATAACTCCACTCAGAAACACCTATCCCCAAAAGGGTTCCTAGTGATAACACGACCCCTATCAGCCACATCTCCCCCGATCGTCACGGCCATCAATGTGGGTTCAAGGGTGGACGCTAAACGTCGGTCACATCATTCATGCGACTGGTGCTCGATATTTCGACCATCCGTGTTCCGAGGCCACACTTCTCTGGCGTGCTAGGCTCGCCAACTCAACCTTAGTGTATTCGTTGTGCAACATGGCTTACACCCACTGTATGCGAACGTAGATATGTCTGACACCCAGGCCTGTAACCCTGGATCGCCTCATACCGAAGAACTTTCTTGGTGGTGCACACTAAGGGGGAACACAATCGTTGGTAATTTTAACAGGGATTATCTTATTAGGCTACCGTCAAGTATCTAATACTAGCACATAATAATACATACAAACAATAACATTGAATGTAAATGCTATGTGATATGGTCCTTCACGTCGTGATCTCCATCCGCCGTCACCGGGTTCCGGCGCCGTAGACACCAAGGTACCGGTGTCATTCCGGCGTGGTAGTTCGTCACCTCCATGACTATCTACTACTATGTAACAAAAGGTAATCACTTTACCTTTGCCACAACCATATCACAAAGCAATGCCCCCTGCAAAACAAAGTTAGACGCCTCTAATTTATATTTGCATGTTTTACGTGGTTGAATGGACTTTTGCACAAGAACCGTTCTTATCTACGAACTTTCAGCACAACGCTAATCAAGTAGTTGTCTCTACTACACCCCTTTCGGGGCCCTCCATTGCAAATGGTATACCAACTAATGCGAGAGAGACAGACACCCCCCTAAGCCACTTTATACGGTACAAGCCATATGTCAAGCATGGACCAGTCTCGCGAATGAACGCGTAAAGTCGGTTGGGGGCCGCTTCATCAAGCATTACTGCGGTATACACAAGTACATGTGGGAGGGTAACAACTAAAAGATCAACGCACAAATGCTACATCTCGTGTGTTCTACCCGTACTAGCATTACTACGCATAGATCTAGCTCTGATACCACTGTAGGGGTTCCGCGTACGAAAACAATAAAATTTTACCCTACGCCCCTGAACCCTTGAAGCTGCCAGGACCTATCTATTAGTAATACAGTAACGGGAGGGGCTTTTCGCGAACTTACCCTTAAAGACCGAAAAGCGCTATCAACGCTTAGGAGAGTGTGGTTGATGTAGACGAGCCAAAGCCGACCTCAAGGTCGTGATGAAGTCCTTGCGCTCCTTTTGGCTCCAACGACTTGAGTGTCTCAAGTGCGACACCTCACGGGGAGTTACCCACGTCCGGTGTTTGACGTTGACTCTCGCTTCCCCGATCCAGCAGCAGTTGCGGAAGTAGAGCTCCCGGATCCGAATCCCGCAGCACGACGGCGCTCCGCGGTGAAGATGTCTCTCGCTCGCGTAGTCCAGACTTGGGACCACGGTCATGAGAGAGGGAGGGGAAGAGAGAAAATATCAATTAGAGGTCCTCCCAAAATTGGGGAGGCCTTTATTGATTATTGGTGTATTTTTCTAGGCCAAATACCCCACTATATATAGGGGGAGGGGAGGTACTACCTCCCTCAAAGTCCCGGAGTTGGACTAAAGGAGAGGAGGGGGGAGGAGGTGGCCGCCAGCCACCTAGTGGGCCCCGCGTGGGGGGGGGGGGGCTAGGCCCAGCCGGCCTCCCCCTTGGCCCCTCTCCCTCTCTCCTTTCCCCTAATGGGCCCTCTCCCCTCCGGGAATTGGCCCATTAAGCCTTTGACCATTAAATTGATTTTTCTCTTTTTTAAATAATTATGAATAAATGATTAAATCAATATTTAACATTCATTCACATATTATTCAACCTCCGTGGCCATGGAACACCTTCCACCTCCACTCCGGACATCCTCCGGACTTACCGAAACCCTTCTGGTTTTCTCCCTTCTTTTCTTCGGTGATTCTACCGGTCCTATAAACACTCTCTAAGCATCATCAATCCCTTAAGCGTGATACCCCATGGTTCGGGAACACTCTAGACATGGTCAGGACACTCCCGCACCAATGATCGACAGAGGGACCTAGATGGCCATGTGACCCCTGTGCGTTTTCACAAAGATCTTTCGTCGTCTGAACCGGGACAATCGTGTCTTATTCCCTTTGTCTCTCGATACTTGCATTGCCCAAGATCTGATCAATGACATCACCATGTCGTGTTCAATCTTGTTACTGAACAATGCTACTTGACTCGTTCCGACAAGTGATATCCCCATGATCAAATCACACGCTGCGCCGCTATTAGATATAACTTCTCCGAGTGGGCCCTTTAAGTATCTTCCCGTCACATGGACGGACAAATCCCGCTCTTGACATATATTGCCTCTACGGTTTCCTCCGAGTACCTGAACACACCTTTATAACCACCGTTTTACCAGATGGCGTTTGATGCTATCTAAGCACTCTCGGGAGACAGTGATTGATATAGCCTTACGGTCTAAGGAATAGTCTACGAGGATCCATTTCTAATCATCATAAATTGAACTTCGTGACATGATCTGGTCACGATGTTTAGCTTGGGTATTGGTTCATCATCTCATTCTCAGAATGAGATGACTCCATTTCCAACTGGCATAAATGCCACATGATCAGGAAACATGATCATCTGTTGACCAATGAACCAGTGACTAGAGTTTCACTAGGAACCCCTGGTTTGTTTGTATATCACACGTGTATTAATGTTTCCACTCAATACAGTTATAGCATGATATAAAACTTAATAATAAACTATATGAAATATGATAATAGTCCTTACTACTATTTGACTCTAGGGTATATTTCCAACAGGTATCTTGGCTCAGGTTTTGAAATGCCAGAACATTTGGGAATATGTAAGATGAGCCAGGACGGTTTTGTTAAATAGCTTTTGTCAACTGGTTGTTGAGGTAAGGAGTATATCTCCCAATGAACATTCATAAGCATAACCATATTCAAACAACAGGCAAACACTTCATCATTAAACCAGAAAAAGTTTTTGTTCTCCTTGATTTTTGCATTCTGGACAACTAATCAGGGTTGTGGAAATTGGGATGTTACAACACCTGCTGCGGAGGTCGAGGTCCAAGAGGCCCTGGCGAGCCTATGGGTGGACGAAGACCGGGATTCCATGTCCTGGTGTAGGCTGGTGGGGCGCCATAGGGAGAAGGAGCCGACCAAGGCATATGCCATGCCTGAATGAGACCCGTCCATGGATCGTGATGTGGCTACCAGGTTGGCGAGGAGGGCGCGACAGAGGGAGGTGTCGGCGCTTGAGGGGTCGGCGTTGGAGGGGTCAGCGCTTGAGGAATTTGGTGGAGAGTAGAGGTGGAGAAGGAAGATAGAGGTGCGCAGGCGGTGCGGGCTTCGGCCGGCGTCCAAAGTGGACGCGTCGTCAGCAACGGCGGAGTTGGCGGAGCCATCTAGGTGCGGAAAAATCTAGGTGTATGATACCATGATATTTTAGGATAATAGTAACTTGTATTGATTTGAACAATAGTACAAAGATTATATAGGAGAGAGGAGGAACCGGCTAAACCGACTTAGGCTAGAGTCCCAATTCAACTCAAACACAACTCTAATATTAGCCGTGGAACTAGACAAAGATGAGGTGGCGCAAAACGAGATTATGATATTCCACCGCATTGCCAAACACAACATAAATAGCACAATATATTTTGTGGGTGTGTGCGGGGGCAGGCTCGTGCATGTAAAAACATTAAAATACAGAAGTTACTAGCATAAAGACCAAAATGTGATTGGTTTGTATTTCTAGAATTACACACGTAACATCACTTATACAACAAATAAATTAAAATACACTCATATATCCTATTCGGATCTTTCCTATTCACAAAACAAATGTTTGAGTACCGCACGAAAATAGTTCCATTGGATCATATAGAAGTGTTCGTGTAGCTCGCCAGATGTATTTTAAATTCACAAAATGTGTTCATTTATCTCCCATGAATAAGAAGTATTTTCGTATATACCACAAGTGTTGTTATGATAGTTCATAAAACATGTCATCTTGTGTGGAAGATTTGTTTTGATGGGGTTTCAGAATAAAATTCTTCAGACCGCTCAACAAAAATGTTCATGAATCAAAATAATTAATTTGAAATCCACAAAGAGATGCCGCACGATGAACAAAATTATTTCCCACGTTGAATAGATTTACAAATAACACCACAAAATTGGACTAGAAACTTTATAACCAGTACAACTTTACAATCATCAATGAAAAATTGTTTTGACATTTTATAGGTAAAGCATGAAGAAGAAGAAATTTATATAAATGAAAACCACTAGTACTAACAAAGAACTAGGAAAGAAGAAGAAAACAAACGGGCTACACAGAACCAACAATGAACTTTAAAGGACTCTAAAACAAGAATTACCAATTTGCCATAGCAGTTGACCTGAGCATGTCTCATTGTTTTGTATCACGAACGCAAAAACAACATGCAAAAAAGGTTTGAAGAAAATCACTAACGCAAAAACATGAAAAAAGGTTTGAAAAAAAATCACGAAGGCAAAAATGTAGTAACGTAAGAATGTTAGATTTGTCGAAAATTGTCACCCAGGTCATGAGAAGAACATGCTCCGGTCAACTCCAGATCCAGAACAGCTCGCGTAGCAGCACCCAATAAACTATCGACACGTGCCAAGCATGACGACGACGATTCTTCTAGGCTACTCCCACCACCTACGAGGCGACCATGCAACGCACGCAACTGGCGCAGCTGTTTCTCGGTGCGACCCAACCTCGAAATCCACGTACGGACATGAACTCACCGACCGCTCTACCCTCCGCCCGAGGCCGGGCGAGACAGGTCCCACCTGCCATACAGGGAGCGTGTGCGTGCACCGGTGCCTCGTGGTATTTCTCAAGTTAAGAACGTAAAATTTCGCAATCAAAATCGCCGATTCCTATCCGGTAAAGACAGCGAGAGGCCGGGCGGCGTAAAGGTCGGTCCATGGACCGGAGCCGATTCTGAGCCGTCCATCGGTGATCATGCGGACGGCGTGAACTGGGCCAGGACAGCCGGGAGGATTCGCCGCCCGCGAGATACCCGCTGCTATATTGGAGAAAACGTCAACGAGAGTGTTTTGGTCTTGGACTATTGCCAGAGCCAGCGACGATCTCTCTCCTCTCTTCTTCTTCGCCTCTCCGTCCTCCCCAGGTCTCCTCTTCTCGTCTCCCGGTGAGTTCCCCCCTCCCCCGCCTCAGTCTTCTCCTTCTCTTTGATCCGTGCGTTGTTTGGTCTATGTTGCGGTTTCGATCAAATTAACCGGTACCCTGTACGGCGCTCCTCTTACGAAGTCAAGATTCCCGCGGATTCTTGGTTGGGTCTTCTTGGTCTGTTGAATCTCGAGACGCCGTGCTTCAATTTAGAGTTTCTCTTGGGGAAAGCTCCGACGAGTTTAGGGAAGGGAGCTGTTGACGGCGTGAGGATTAGCAATCTCCGCCTGTTTCCTCCTGTACCTGTGTCACTGTGTGTTGCCTCGTCTCTTGGAGCAACCAGATGATTAGTAGTGTTATTTCTCCTTGTATTGCAATGAAATTATTATTACAAGATGCTTATGGATGTTCAGCTTTCTTAGAAATAGAGATTGGTCTGGTCTGTAGTCTGTACTCTGTGCCATGAATTGTGGAACGATGTGGTCTATAGCATATCTGGATTCTGTTGGGTCTAGAGGATACTTGGAATCATTCTGTTTAGGATGTTAAGTATGAAACTCGTGGTGTCTTTTCAAGCTATGTAGAAGCCTATTATTACGTTGTGCTATCAGTCCAAAATTTGGTGGACAGATCAAGTGCCCAACCCTTCCCTATTATTGGCTCTGTTCGTTTGAATGGTTGGTGTTGAGACGGGGAATTGCCTGAACTTTTTTGATTAACTAAATCAAATAAAGCATGATTTTGTTGCTGCTTATAAAGCTAGGAAACTGTCTCCACCCTTTGAGTTGTGAAAAGAACCAACCACCATCGAGAGGTTCCTTGGAGGAACTAACGAGGCTAGAGGTTGGTTCTTCTAGCAAGGTTAAGGGCTGATATATAATAGAAAGTTCTCGCCCCTTATACCACACTTCCAACCGTTTTTCCTGGTTAGTTTGTGAATAAATCTTTATCGCCGCCGGAGCCCTGTTCATTTGATAAACCTGACATGATGGATGCTTCATTTTCAACCTGTAGAAATTTGATCAGCGGAACGGATATTAGTAGTCCATGCATAGTTATTTCGAAAATAAAAGCCTCCTAAAACTTAAAATGTGACGCTTGATCCAAATTAAATATGAAATTGTCTGCGCAAAATCCTGGACTTTCTGCAACCTTTTAACCTGAACTCTGGCCTGGTTTTGCATTTCAATGTTTCCAAATAAAGTGAGAAAAAAATCACACATGTAGGGAATGCTTATAACATGCAAAATTTCATCAGACATATGACTTTGTATCATGTGCAAAAATGAGAAGACAGGTACATTTCAACTTTTTGCAGAACACAAATGGTCATGTTTTACAAGAATGAATCCTTGCATACTTCCATTCTGTAGCATACCCTTAGGTCATGATTTTTTCTTATTCTTTAAAAATTGTAAAAAACACCCTAAAAACTGTGATTTTAAGGTCCAGGGATGCAGTTCGGCTTTGAAGGTTTACAAAAAATCTAAGACATTTCATTAGGTGGGGAATGCCATACAGTAAGCGTTAAAGTTCCATCAACGAATATGATTAATTCTGTTTTATACAAACAAGGGAGGATGAATTTCTCGTTATTTTGCTCTGTAAGCGAAATTTTATGTTTGTTTTATGAATTTCATGCGTTTCTATTTCTTAGCATTATCTACACCTACAAATTTTGTATGTAATTTTTGAAAAGCTCAAAAATTCGAAAACACAATCTGAAACTGAGCTAGGTTTCATGTTAAACGATTTCAGAAGTTCACGGTTTAATATAAACGGTTTAGAGTTCAAGGCGGATCAAGCACCACAATTAGGACTAAGAGTTTAAAATTTTAACACAATCTGAAACCGAGCTAGGTTTCATGTTATTCACAATTTAATATAGACGGTTTAGAGTTCAAGGCGGATCAAGCACCACAATTAGGACTAAGAGTTTAAAATTTTAACATTACTGTCGATGAGTGGAAACAAATCAGCCCGACTACATGCAGATTTAGGTGTTCGTTTTCTTTTTATGCTTCTTTTCCACCCTATGTTTAGGTACCTGAAGTTAGTGAGTTTGCTCAGTTTTCTTGGTAATCTCAATTTTTCCTAAGTAAAATGAAGTAATGAATCTGCCCTCCTTTGTTCGTAACCTCATTTTTATCATGTTCTCTATGTGTTATCTTCTTCATGTCACAAGTCTCTAGAATTCTGACCTCTCCAGCATCCCCCTTTTACACTTGAAATGCAGCATTCTGTACTTTCGTTGATGGCCTCACCGGTGGCAGCGGCACTAGCAGCAGCAGAGTTCACTCAGGAAACTGCTCGCCAGTATCTGATCGCAATCTCCCAATCCCTTCCCGAGGCCAGTTCACTTCAAGACACCAACGTCAAGGCACCGTGCACCCCTGTGGCAAACGGATACAACGATGCTGGGGCGGCGAACTGCAGATCTAAGCTGATGTCGATCTCCGACCTGTCCTCTCCTGATGCTCTACCCACGCCGTGCCCTCCCAAGGATATTGCAACCAACTGTATGATGGCTGACGCCTAACTCTGCATATGTGGGACGTGTGCTGGACATAATGTATCAGTGTTTCTCTGACGTTCTTTACCCTTTTGTTGTCATGGTTTGGGGTGGAAAAAGGGGTTTGGGCGCTTGTGTTTAAACTGAAACATTATGGAAAGAAAACGGACAATTGTATAGTTGGCTCTGTTATGCTAAGTAAGGAACTAGTTTCTGGAAACAAGTGTGTGTTTCCTACAGTTCGTTGCAATCTTGGGCTCTATTTGTTGCCGGAAACAAGTGTGTGCTTCCTACACTAATGTGCTATTTTAAGGGACAAGAAATGATCCCTTGCCCTTCAGAAGTGCAAAGAAATTTTCGAATTAAAATCGGCATAATTTGCAATAGCAGTTAGCTCAACTGCCAACGATGTTGCTTCCTGCTTGTTGCAAGTTGATGACACCATTCATTAAGCAAGCAAGACCCACAAAAAGAGTCATACACTGTATTGAACACCTGGATACTTGGACCAAATAGTGTGACTTAGTTATCCCCCGTAATTACGTTCAGTGTAAGCAGATACTAGCAATCTAGATGCAGAGCGCATGTGCACAAATATGATTTGATTTGCTTCTCAGGGATGTTCAGCAGATTAGATTTGATCATAGGAAGTCTAGTTTAATTTGAATAAACAATAACTGCAGAGCTTTCTTTCCTCATGTTGTTTGCACATAACCTCCGCTGTATTTTGGTTGTGTTGTGTTCGTTTAGTGGCACATTAGCATACCAGGTTCCTGCTGTGATTCCACTGCTTAAACTGCAGGCATTATCCAAGGTGTATGTAGCCTTCATGCCAAAGGAACTGAACATGCTATTTCATAGTAGCGACCTCTGTTGAGCAGTTGAAACGCGTTAAGCAGTTTAATGAAACCCATGCTTGAGTACAGAATACTCTTACCCACAAAAAAGAAACTAAATATTCCCTCCGCCCAGGATTAACTGACACACGAATCTAGACAAATATGAGTGTGTTAATTCCGGACGGAGCGAGTAGTAATACTCTTACCCACAAAGAAGAGAGTTCTATTGATCCAATCTGTACAGCTCAGGCGTTATTTATTCCGATGTTGCGTCTTATCTTTGACAATGGTGTGCTGTAATGAAAAAACTTAGTTGCAGTACTTTGAATAAACAATGGCTTATCTTGTTATAACAAATCACAAGAAAATGAAGATAGCATTAACAATGGGTTCTTGACTCGCTTACTGCAGCTCATCCTAAAAATGCAATTGTCCTGTTGATACTGCCACATCTAGGAAGGCAAAAAAAAAAGTCTAGTATAATGAACCATTTAGACTGACTTGGTGCTAATGTGGAGATGATCATGCAGCACACTTTTAAACACAAACCCAACATCAGGTGTCAGGCCACGTTTTCAGGTCTCGACCACCCTGGACTCTTTCATTCTTTATTCTGTCGCTGCAATATTTCTTTGACACCTAACAACATCTCCACCAGTTCTGAGGACCAAATTTTCATCCGAACGGCGAACGCGGTTTCAGGATACCGAATTAGTCCGAATTTGTCCCAACTTTCATCCGGCGTTCCCAGGCCGAACATAGGGCGCTGGGAACCATCTGGGAGCACCGGACGCAGCGGAATCAGCGAGAAAAAACAGTTCCACTTGTGGCCCCGCCCTGTTAGCGAGAGAAAGCCGAGTCGCCCTCATCCCGTCGTCTCGGCTCCGGACCACCGGGCAATGACTGCCCGTCTTGTCGACCACGTGTCGCCTTAATGGCGCGCCACCACCCGCCCGCCTTCCCGCCGTGTTGCGTTTTCCCGCCCACGCCGCTACACCCCTTCCGCCTTCGTCGCCCCCATTCGGCTATAAATGTCGGCGCCCTCACCGGTTCAAAGGCACACTCTCAAGCCTCTCCATTCCCCAACCACGAACTCCACCCCCGGCAAAAAGAAGAAGCTCTCGGCGGCAGCAATGGCGGAGAGGTACCCTGATGACCCCCGGGCGGCGAATGGCTTCACCCGGCGTTTCCTCCAGTCGTGGGATGTGCGGACGCTGCACGACGCCGGCTACATGACGCCACCGGACTTCCGGTGCCCGCCCACCTGGAAGCTCAGCGCCAGCGGTGCCGCTGGTGCCTCAGGACGACGAGATGGTAGAGGAGATCTAGGGCACCATCACAGCGATAGAGTATCCGGAGCTCGCCGAAGACCCCGGTAACTTAGTTTACTGGGAGAATTTCTTCGCCGAGCGCCGTAACCAGAAGCTCGCCGCCCACGACGGCCCGCCCGACACGCTGCCGAAGCGCCACAAGACGGTGGCACACCGTCGGTGGTGGAGCGCACCAGGACAGACGCTCGCGGCCGTCCTGGAGCATATCGCCGACGGCAACCGCCCTATGTTGGGCTTCCCCTCTCGCTCAACGCCATCGGCGGCAAGGCGACATGCGACGAACTGGCTGCCCAGGAGGATGGGCAGTCTCAGCTCCTCCTCCTCCGCCGCCTCGGGCTCGCGCTCGTCCGGCTCTGCGCCGGTACTGTCGCAGCGCGCCACCTAGCGAGGCCACTCGCACGCCCGCACTCCGGCATGTGAAGCGGGAGGCCGAGCCGCCGGTGCGCTCACCGTCGAGGACGCGCTCGTGCGGCATCGTGATCACCGAAGGCCGCGCGCCCTCGCGCACGCCGAAACTGGAGCCAACGGACTGGACCGTCTCAGTCGACAAGGACGCCTTCGTCATGAAAATGGCGATGGAGCGTTCTCTGAACGATGTCCTGCCGATGCAGGCCCCCGACGCCTACGCCTGGTCAAGGGCGGATGGGGAGCAGGACGAGGGGGCGCGAGTTCGGCGTCTGCAGGAGAAGGCCGAGCGCCCCCCGCTCGCCGGCAGCGCGTCTACCAGGGCGCGCCGCTTATCGTCCTCGACGACAAGGACCACGACGACGAGGGCGCGTCTCAGCCGTGGCGCTACGGCGACCCCGGCCAGGGCAGCTCGCGCCCACCGCAGCCGCCGAGCGGTGACGACAGCACCCGGGACGCCGACTACACATGCTTCTACCGCAACTTCGGCATGTGAACGGCGCCACCGGCGGCATCGGCATCGGCGTCGGTATTGCCATCACCGTCGGTATCGCCATCGCCTAGTAGTTGTTTTTATGTTTTTTTTTAGCCTAATGCAGTCAAAATTCGGGTATATGTTCGAGTTTGACTTAATATGTACGAACTCGCCTCTGTTTAAATAAAATCGTCTATATTCGTCCAAATTTTGTCGAGTTTGATTAAAATTTGGTCAAACGCAGGATCTCGACATGGGAACGCGAGTGGGAAAATGGCCGTTTTCAGGCCAAAAGTTACATCCGTCCAGCACTAAATAGCGCTGGATTTCAGCCTAGGAATGGAGGTGCGAGACATGTTCAGGATTTGTTTTTCACAGTTACTGACGTTGACTATTATGACATGATTGTTGATTAGCGGCAGTTATAAAAGAATGTCGGCTAAAGTTAACTTTTGCAGTAGTTTGGAAACAGGGTGCCGCTGGCTGATTTAAGGAAGTGGTGTGGTGAATTTTCCTATGTATTTATCAGAGAACAATGGTGTAACCTGGAAAGTTCAACCAGGAAGAATTTTCATACGGGAAACAGTCCCCCATTTCACTGTAAATCACAAGACTCTGAAACAAGAGAACAAGTATCAAACATATGGAGCAGATAGTTAGAAAACAGTGGTGGAGAAAACTATAATTCTTCAAGCAAACAACTTAACTTTAGGAGATCACCACAATTATCTTGCCACATAAGGGTTTGTTTACTTTCTATGTCTCGAAGAGGTTTGGGGATGGAAGGAGATTTGGTCTTCACCCAATAATCTCCGGTCCTCCTAAGTACTCTTCTTCAAAAATACTTTACCATGAATGAGAATTTTTAATCTAGATAAAAATAAAAAAATTATTAGAGATGTACTGGGATTATCTGTCATGGTAAACGGACTATAGAGATTTTGCGGGAATTGAAATAATCCGCGTGAATAAACTAGGGCCTAAAAGTGTACCAAACAAAAGAAGATCACGCAGGAGCTCTGTTGACTTAATCTAGGTGAGAATTTGAGATCATTTCGCTCCAACCTCAACAGGTCGCAGTTCTAAACAATCATGTTCTAGGAGCATCTCTACTCACCCCATACGGGGTCCAGCGGTTGCCTTACAGGGGGTGGGCGCCAGCGCAGGTACCTCCTATCGGGGGTCACCGCCTCCCAGCCGTCGCCCCCAAACAGTCCCCACAAATCGCAATTACAAATTTAAACATTCAAAACATCAAAACATAGTTTTGCCGTCACCGTGCAATTTAGTTCAGTCGATGCAATCAACGCAAATCACCGGACTACAAGTCCATCGGCCTAAATAAATATGCGAGGAACACGAAAATCAAACGGGGGGAGATCATACGTCGCGGTAGGAGGCGCCTCCGGGGTTGACGGCGGCGGAACGGTGGTGCTGGCCTGGGCGTCGATTGGGGTCAGGGTCGCAGTCGCAGCCGCCGGTGCAGGGTGCTGGCCTGGTTGGCGTCCGCTTAGCTCTCGGAGAGGATCATGGCACGCTGATCAACACACCACGCCTTCACCTCATCGTCCATGTCCTTCGTGCCGACCATCAAGATCGCCAAGTCCTCCCTCCTCTTCTTTGCCTCCATGTTGGCCTTGATGAGGCCAAGCTTGTTGTCCTGCCGCTCGATGACCGACACCCACCTTGCCGCGCTGATCTCCTCTAACCTGCTAGCCTGCTCTGCCCTCATGACGGCATGCGCGGCGGCATCGGCCATGCAGGCCAGGATGGACGAGTGCAGCTTCTCGATCGCCGGCGCCACGTCCCTCATGGCCTTGGCCTTATTGTGGCCAATGGGGCGACCCTGCGAGGACACCGATGGCGCCGCTTCGAGGTCCTTGACCTTGGCAAGAGCGGTCCGTGTCTCCGCCCACTTGTCGCACCCCTCGATCCGTGCAAAGACGTGGATGAACTTAAACTCGTTGTCGTCGTTGTCCTCATGGTAGGCGGCGATCATGGCATGCATCTACGAACAATACCAACAATCGGACACAAATTTCAAATGGGCGGGAGCGGGCGGTGATGGGCTGCTTACCTAATCATCGTAGTTGGTGCCGCTAACATGGACGCGGTGCACCTCCTCCACGACGTTGTGCCACTTGTTGTAGGCGTGCTGGATCATGGCCCAACGGTGAGACATGCCGGAGTCATTGTGTTCGTGGTACAAGGACTTGAAGTAGGGATCCAACAACTACCGCTCATTGTATGCCACCTTCACCCTCTTCCAACAGTCCGAGTTCTTGTTGGCACCGGTGAAGGGTCTATGCTGACGGTCTTCAAAGATTCGGTGAGGCACTCATCATCCCTCGAGCTTCACTTGGGGTCACGACTGTCGATCCTTTTCTTATTTTTCTCCCCTCCACCTCCACCGCCTTCTTCTTCCCTTTCAAGTCGGCTGCGATGGTCATCGGCACCTCCGCCACCACCTCATCCTCAACCTCAGCCACCTCCGTGTATGCGTAGACCTCATCCTCCCAAGGCTCGCCGCCATCTTCCTCCTCGTCTGCATATGCAATAGCTTCTTCTTGCGTGAAGGCGTGGGAAGAGCCACCGTTGATGATGTCGGCCATGATGGAGTCACCTGGTGCCCTCTGCCGAACATGTTGGGGGGAGTTGGAGCTGCTGCCTGCGCCAAACAGGTTGGGAGCGCTCTGGCTGCTACATGTGCCGAACTAGGTGAAGTCAGCCCTCTGTGGCGGCACACCTCCATTGAAAGGAGGGAGGAGACGCTGCTCTGTCTACCTAGGATGTGGAGGCCAATGTTGTAAGTCGGTGCCACCATTCCCGCCATGGCATCCGCTTGCTACGCCGCAAGAGTGTTTGCATGGGCCTGCTCCGCCTGCGCCTCCGCCGTCCTGCACAACCTTGAGTTCTTATCCCTCAGTCGGCGACTAGTGTTCTCCACCTTCCGGCACTGGATGTCGAACGCCCACTCAGCGTTGGTCATTCCCTCCGGCCGCTGCTTGCTAGTGTTCCCTATCTTCGCGGGTGCCGACACGCGGGGAGCTTGGTACCACTTCAGCGGCATGGTGGCGGCGGCGGGCGACGCATGGCAGGGAGAGGTCGGGCGGGGAATGGCAGGAGTGGGCGGTGACGGGGGGAAATGGTGGGACTGGGCGACCAAGAGGGAAAAGAGAGGGGAAAAGGAGGGAAGATTTTGTTGTCCCGCCAACATGTTGGAAATATGCCCTAGAGACAAATAATAATATGGATTATTATCATATTTCACAAAATTTATAATTAGGTTCTATATCATGCTATAACTGTATTGAAAGGAAACGTCAATACACGTGTGATATGTAAACAACCAGGAGTTCTCGGTGAATCTCTAGTCACTAGTTCATTGGTCAACAGATGATTAAGGTTTCCTGATCATGTGGCATTTATGCCAGTTGACAATGGATTCACCTCATTGAGAGAATGAGATGATGAACATACCCAATCTAAACATCATGACACGATCATGTCACAAAGTTCAAGTTACGATGATTAGGAAACATAGTGTCTTGTTTCTTAGACCGTGAGATCATATCAATCACTATCACTCGAGAATACCTTCATAACATCAAACATCACTCGGTGAAATGGTCATCATAAAGGTGTGTTCAAGTATTCTGAGGGGCATGTAGAGGCATTATGTGTCAAGAGCGGGATTTTTCCATCCGCGTGATGGAAAGATACTCAAGGGCCCACTCGGAGAAGTTATATCCAACAACTGTGCAACGTGTGACTAGGTCACGGGGATATCACTTGTTAGAACAAGTTAAGTAGAATTTGTCGGTAACGATATGAACACGACATGGTGATGTCACTGACTAGATCTCGGACAATGCAAGTATCACAGAGACAAAAGGAATGGGACATGACGTTCATGGTTCAACAACACAGATTCGTGGAATGCCTAGGGGTAATCATGGGCATCCAGGTCCTGCCGATGATCATTGGTACGAGAGGGATCTCGACCATGTCTAGAGTGTTCCCGAACCGTGGGGTATCATGCTTAAGGACTTGATGATGCTCGGAGATCATTTTGGTATCGACGGAATCACCGAAGAATAGAAAGAGAGAAAATCGAAAGGGTTTCGGGAAAGTCCGGAGGATGACCAGAGTGGGATGGAAGGAGTTCTATAGCCACGGAGATTGAATAATATGTAAGTGAATGTTAAATATTGATTTAATCATTTATTTATTTAATAAAATAAAAGGAATTAAATTGGTCAAATTCACTATTGGGCCAAAATCCCTAGGGAAAAAGGCCCATGAGGGAAATACCAAAGGGAGGAAGGAGGGGAGGTGGCCGGCTGGGCCTAGGGACCCCGTGTGGGGCCCAATAGGGCCATGGACGATGCTGGCACCCCCTCCCCTCTCCTCTCCTCTCCCTTGTATAGTCCCACATGGCTTACCTAATGAGCTATGGGGTCCCTTTTCCCCTATATATTGAGAGGTGTCTTGAGAAAATAAATACACACCAATAATCAATAAAAGGTTTCCTCTCTTTTGGAGAGACCTATAGTTGATCCTCTCTCTCTCTCTCTCTCTCTCTCTCTCTCTCTCTCTCTCTCTCTCTCTCCCGTGACCGTGGTCCCAAGTCTGGACTACATGAACAAGGGACTTCTTCACCGTGGAGCACCGTCGTGCTGCGGGATTCGGATCCAAAAGGTATACTTCCGCAAATGCTGCTAGATCGGAGGAGCGGAAGTCATCGTCAGGCACCATACGTATGTAACTCCCTTAGAGGTGCAACACTTGGGGAACTAGGAGTCGTCGGACTTCAACATGACCCCGAGGTCAGTGTCGGTACGACTACATCAACCACGTTCTCCTAAATGTTGACAATGTTTTCAGTCTTCAAGGGAAAGTTCACAAAAATCCCCTCCCGTTACTACATTACTAATAGATAGGTCCTGGCATTAGGGTCCTTGGCGTAGGAAAAAATTATTTTTTTCAGGCGCGAACCCTTACATGATAGGGCTGGCCCGCCAACTTTTTCAAGTTGTATCGGTGCCCCCGGTTGACCCCCCTCGGGCTGGGTTCAGACTGGGGGTGCCGAATGTTTAGTTGGGCAGCGCCAATGCCATTTTGGTTTGGGGGGCTGGGCGAGTGTTTCTGTGCATGTGCCCCCGTTTCACCCTTAGGACTTTAGGTTGGGCGAGTGGAGATGCTCTAGGAATCACCTCAATTATCTTCCACACGGTCAACTCCATGGGGGCCATGGGTCGATGACTAGCGCGGGGAAGCCACACATGCAGCGAGTCAGGGCAGGGGAACCGAGGTGACGCGGGGATCCTGGAGGAGGCTCATGTAGTCCGGGAAGCGATGCGAGGAGCCGGACCCGCTATGCTACAGCTAGACATAGCCATGCTGGCAACACCGAGTACAGGTAAGGGTTAGTTGGGACCGAAAAATATGAGTTTGGCGGAATATGATGGATATATTATTAATCCTCTTGAGCGAGTATATATAGGTGTACAAGGATTAACTTGGAGTAAAAGACAAGGCATAAATCCTATCTCTGCGTAATCTTTCTGTAACTGTAATATACTCTAACATCCCTGCAGTCGTAGTGGTAGCATCGTGAACAACTAGAATGTCACAGATGGTCAGATTGGAGATAAACTGAAGTAGTATCCAGTAGGTTGGCATCCCCCGCAGTCCAAGCGGGAACATCACAGACGGTGTCATAGTGAAGTAGCTTGTACTGTAGAGGAAGTTGATGAGAATATGAAGCGAGGTGGTAGCCCTTTGTGCCGATGTCAAGGGAGTTGAGAGTGTGGGCAGTGTCGTAGTCGAGGTAGCCATGCGAGGCGTTTCCATGGTCGATGTCATTGTCAGGTGCCGATGTTGAGGTAGCCGCACATGAAGCCGCATGCACATAGTACGCGAGGAGGACGACAGAGACGCGTCAAGGTAGTCGTCGAGGGTGTCAATGCTAGAGCTGATGCAGTTTGAGCCGTCGAGGACGAGGTGCGGCCATAGTTTGCCAAAAGTAGCCGCACATCAGGGACATAGTCATACTCCAGTTTTGCCAGAAACCAAGTATGCAAAGAAGAACTTGTCGGTGATGCGGTCGAGGTAGTCATAGAGGGATAGTCTATGCTGAAGAAGACGTTATCGATGCCGACGAGCATGAAGCATCGGTCTGAGCTTCCCAGACTTGGGGACACATCGGGGATGAAGGCACGCACCAGTGTTGCCAGTACCGGGCATGCAAGGGCAGGGATCATCATGAACTTTCGCCATGTCAGAGAGACTAGCAAAGGAGGCCTCCATAATAGTTGCGAGGCACAGAGTGGTGAAGGGAGAGATCTTGATGCTGTTCACGGTTGTCAGAGTAGAGGAGAAGGTGGTGTAGTCGGGGACGAGGCAATGACCACTACAAGAATCTGGACGGTTCATGGTGTTTTATTCATGACACGCCATAAAAACATCATAGATACGTGATGTTCTGGGCCGTTTTGTTGCGACACACTCGAAGGTCCTCCATCCTGGTTATCTATGATGTTCTAGGTTTTCATCGACAAAAATTCGTCGCGATTTCGTCCGAGGCCCTGAAGCCCAGTTCAGCATTTTGTCCCGTAGAAAATCATCACGGAATTCGTCAAGGGTCATTGGTTGATTGTCTTTTTTTACGACCGAGAAATCTGTTCCTGCACCCCACCTGTCAGCTCGGTTTGAACGACAGGGTCTAACGGGTTGTTCTCAAAGTTTTGGTCGGGCCCAGCTGTCAGTGCATCTGATAGAAATTATATAGCATAAAACTAGAGTACCCTGACCAGGGTTCGAACTCGTGAGCACACTCGTTGCTCAAAGACCCGGAACCACTAGGACAGTGGACTCTGTTCTGATAGTTCTACTACTTTGCCATTCTTATATGCATGTCCTAAATCAGCCGTCTTTCAATATTTACACTGATGTTTTGACTAACAGCCCAACAGCTAGACAAGACAACTATGTTTCAAACATAGCACTACTTCATATTTCTTATACACATGTTCTCAATCACACGAAGAAGCAAAATGTGAAAGTACAGGAAATTATAGCAACAATCAACATAACATATATCAACATGGAGATAGCACACAATCTTACAAATATATAGAGAACATGGTTGACATACAATTCCAAACCAATTAGACAACCAGATTCACAAAGAGTTCCAAACCAAGTACACAACCTACAGGTTCACATTTAGTTCCAAACTGACTACGAGTTCACATGAAGCCAACCTGCATAACCAGGTACTTTGTGCCCTCATTTCAGGCGACTAACATGACACATGAAGCCATATATGGGCTCCTCAAAGAAGGTGAAGATGAACAAATCCACTTTTTTTGATTCGAGCAACCTCGACAACCTTTGACCAGTTGCTTGCATATGGGCAACATCATTCCTGCCATGGATGAACTGAACATGCTCACGTCCTACATGATATGCGACTATGATTGGAATCTCCAATGGCAGATACCGGTTGAGGGGGCATTATTATACCTAGATGAAAAGTACTGGATATGAAGAATAAAGTTAGTTGCTGAAGTATAGTTCAATGTGAATAAGTAGATTTAGGGCTCGTTTGGTTCAAAGGATTTGTAAAACATGGGGATAGGAAAAGTGCAGGAATAGAATGGAATGACACTAAGGATCCTATAGGAATGAAAAATGCAGGAATTGGTAAGATAAGATGTTTGATTGTACCGTAGGAAAACGTAGGAAATTTTATAGGGTTTAGGTACATGTCATAGTTTTCATAGACACGTAGGAATGTTTCCAAGAGGTCTCACCTCTTGTTAGAAATCCTGTAGGATTGTAGTGTAGGAAAGCAATGCATAGGAATTTTGTTGGATTTATTCCTTTGAAATAAGGGATTTCTATTTCTGTGCCCCTGGTTCGTTAGTTGTACTCAGTTTTCCCCAGCCTCTTAACTTTTCCTCACTTTTGCCCCTCTCCTTCTGAGAAAGCCATCAAAGAGCTCGAACGACAGCTGTTGTCAGGTTGACCGTTGGCTGATGTGTGGGGCCATGCAGTATGAGATCATGTGGGGTCATTTGGTCAGGAACACATTATGCTGACATGTGGAGCCACGCCATGTGGGACTTTGTGGGGCAGGTTTGTTGGGAAGGCGTTATGGGGGACGTGGTGTGGGACCATGTGGGGCGTGTTTGGTGGTTACGTGCGCCCTATCGCCTAAATTGGAAGTTTTATTTTTTCTTATTTTTATGATTGGCCTTTTTAAGAGCGCATTTCCCCTCTCTCTCGCTAACAATTATGTTTTTTTGCCCAAAAAGGTAGCGAATCTAGAGCAACTTCTCTCTTCATTCATTGTTCCTTTTGGCCCTCGTTTTTCCCCAATCTGGTAGCAAATCTAGAGCAACAAATCTAACCAGCACCATAAATAAATTCAATAAACAGAGCAGATGTAGATAAAGTAGATAATATAGGTTATATAGTACGGTACTTAACGAGGTTCAGCAATTAGGCTGCTCAGCAGCAGCAGACAAGTTCAACACAGACAAGACAAAAGAAGCTGCTTTACAATAGCAGCAGCATCAACACAAGATCAGTGGCGCCTCATGGCCTCCGCCTCCTTCCTCTGGCGCCTCCTCCACTTCTTGCTGCCCAGTCTCTTGACATTGGACGCCTTGGGCTTGATCGGGGGCATGCGACCCTCCTTGATAGCCACCTTCTAGAGGTTTCGGAGGTGAAGACCGAGCGCCTGGTGCTTGGCTTTGAAGCCGTGGACGTTCACGGAATCATCGCAGGTCCTCACGTCCTCGGCATGCTTCACGAGGGAGTTGAAGTCGGTGGCACGGAGCCTCCTAGTGGTGCAGAAGGGGCACCTATAGACGTCGCTGGTGAAGAAGTTGTTGTACTGGCCGGACTTTAGCCTCCTCAGCACATGACGAGTCTTGGTGTCCTTGGACTCGTCATTGCTGCAGACGTCGCCGCTATCCTCCTGTTGGAAAAAATAGTAGAGTGCAATAAGGACATGATTGAGATACTTTGATTATCGGGATTGATTATTTGCATAAATTAATCGATTGAGATCCCCTAATTATTCCCAAATCTCAAACCAAATCGAATAATGATCCCAACTACGAACAGGGGATTCAAATATGAACAGGGGGATTCATCGAAATACGAGATCTAACACAAGAGGATTAGCTATTGTAAAAATATGAATAGCCGAACCCTAATAACATACAATCTATCATCCAATGATGGGAATGGGGGAAGAACAAGGGAAGGGGAGAAAACTCTGGTTACCACCGACCATGGGTCGGCGATGCTGGTGTCGTAAGGGTTCTCCGGCATTATGTAATCAACCTCCTCATAGGGGTCCTAGCCGAGCGGGATCTTCCTGAGACCGACGGGGGCCTCCTCACCGGTGGCTATGGTGGATGCGGGGACGGGGACAACAGCTGCCTTCGATGCCTAGGCAGGGGCCTGTACGGGGAAGGGGGCCTCCTCGCCGGTGGCCTTGGAGGCGCCAATGGCCACCACGCCGTTCTTATCCATTCCCGGCGTGGTTGGGGTTTGATGGCTCAAAATATGTAGAGCTCATTGGGAACCCCAAGAGGAAGGTATGCTGAGCACAGTAGCAAGTTTTCCCTCAGTTATGAAACCAAGGTTATCAAACTAGTAGGAGTATGGAAACAACTCCAAGGTGTTGCTAACAACTTGGAATCCTGCACAACACAACCACAGAACTTTGCCCCAACTTATAATGAGGTTGTCAATCTCACTAGTTTTGTTGAAAACGAAGGATTAAACGTATAGTGTGGAAGATAGTAATTGCTTGTAGAAAGTAAACAGTAAACGATAAATAGTAGATGGTATATCAATGGTAAAGGAATGGACACGATTTCCCTATGGACAAAGGATTGTTGTTTTCTCCCTAGTAGCAACAACACATCTACAACCTTAGAGATTTCTATCACTTCCCTAGATTACTAGAGGCATGAACCCACTATCAAGCATAAATACTTCCTCTTGGAGTTGCAAGCATCTACTTAGCCAAGATAATTACTAACAATAGAGAGCATGCAAGATCACAAATAACATAGACATGATAGAATCAATAATCAATCTGACATAGTATCTCAATATCCATCAGATCCCCGCAAACACAAGATGTAGGATTACAAATAGATGATCTTGATCATGAACGGAGCTCACAAGATCTAAACATGATAGCACAAAGGATGAGAACCAACCATCTAGCTACTATATGGACCCATAGTCCAAGGGTGAACTACTCACGCATCACTCCGAAGGATGGCATGGTGATGAAGAAGGCCTCCAGGGTGATTTCTCCCCTCCGGCAGGGTGCCGGGAAGAGGTTCGGATCCCCCGATCTGGGGATGGAGCTGGTGGCGGCTACAGACTCTTTCGTGGAATTTTGATTGGGTCCCTAGGGTTTTCGTCTCGGGTACTTTTATAGGCGAAGGGGCAAGGTCGGTGGAGCTCCAAGGGCCCACACCACCTGGTGGCGCGCCCCTGGTCGCGCAGCCACCAGGTGTGGCCACCCTGGTGCGCCACTTCGGCTGCCCTTTGGACTCCGTGTTGCTTCGGGTAAAATATTGACTTTGGCTTTTGTTCCGTCCAATTTCGAGAATATTTCCTTACTAGCTTTTCTGAAACCAAAAACAGTAGAAAATAGGCGATTGGCACTGTGGCATCTTGTCAATAGGTTAGTTCCATAAAATGTATAAAAATACCTCAAAGTGTGAACAAAACATAAGAAAGTTGATATAAAACAAGCTTGGAGCATCAAAAATTATAGATACGTTTACGACGTATCAAGCGTCCCCAAGCTTAACTCTTGCTCGTCCTCGAGTAGGTAAGTGATAAAAAGAATAATTTTTGAGGTGACATGCACTATCACAATCTTGATCAAGGTATTCGTAAAACATTGATAGCTGGGATCAAAGTACTCTAAACATAAGCATGAAAGATAGAGTTCTAACAATAAGACATAGCAACTATGTTGTAACATGAAAAGGTACAAACAAAAGATTATGAATAACATTGCATTGAAACACGTTTATTTGTTTCACATATAGAAAACATAATAAGAGTGGTATTCAGCCTGCCCCTCATTGTATAGCAAAACATAAATGCATAGGACACCTTCAAAGTTCATAACGGTGACTAGATACAAATAATTTAAGAGCAAGCAATATCAAAGTGATGAATCAATCAACAAGTTTTGGAACAATGCACATTAAACTAAGAATGACCACTATACTCTCTCAATTGGTGCATAAAGATGGAAGATGGAGACTCAACATAAAAGTAAAAAAGGAAGGCCCTTCACAAAGGGAAGCAGGGATTCAAGTTTCATAAAGAGCTTCCAAAAGTTATGGTACTTATTAGCTTTAAGCTCTCATTGCCCATATCATAAGCATCTTGAGGTGATTAAGGTTAAAGTGACACAAATATGAAGATATGCTTGACAAGTTATAAGTTGAAATCTCATGCCCCTTGCTTACGAGTACCGAACCTCATGCTACTCAACTTTAGTCACAGGTAAGTTCTTGTCATTGTAAGTACATGTGTATCATAGAGAACCGCCAACAGGGTACCCCTTACCCCATGACACAGGAGCTATCCCATATCAAAATGACAAGGCAACAAACAATGAGCATCTCAGCAATCTTTTTATTTGCTATTTTCATAGATTTTTATTGAGGATGCTTCACAGAATGCTCATTCTGGTTATGCTGCAAGTTTCCACCATGATTAGGCATGGCTTAGGCTAGCCGCCCAGGCATTTCTCTAACACACATACAAACTCCATGATCTTACAAGCTCCCCTTTTATTTCACACCACCGGGATCCATAAACAAAAGAACATGATATCAACTAAATAATAAGTGCAATGTTGAAAGCGTTCCCCATGACATCATGGTTCTGCTAATTCACAACATATAAAGCGCAAGCATATAAACATCATAGATGGACACAATGGTTCAAGTTTATTAAGTGCAAGAAAGTAAAGTGTGCCATCAAGTTTGTGAGAGCTTTGATCACTAATTTTCACATAACAAGTTTAATTTGGAAGGTAGATAAAAACATGAATATACTTGGAATGGTGTAACACACCATGCATAGGAATTTATAGTGGAATCTTTGGAATAATTTGGTTTTCTTGGAGGTTGGATGCATGAGTGGAACTCATACTTGGTACCGGTGGAGGCTAGCAAAAGACTAGGAGCGACCAACTAAGAGAGCAATAATGGCCATAATCATGCAAAGAGACAAAACATTATCATTTAAAGCATAAAGTGATATTACAGGTCAAAAACTAAATGATCATAGAGGCTATGGTGACTAGTTCATAGTCTTAACATGGTGTAAGCATGTGCCAAGTCAACCCAAATAAAGCATCAAAGGAGAATACCACAATATTATGCTTTTGTATGCTAAAACAACGTATGATTCTTTCAAGGCACATTAAGCAATCTCAATTGTTTGGAACAAGTCATGCTACATGAATAATTACTAAGCATAAGGTCAAAGCAATATCAAACATGACATGATAGAGTCTAGACCATAGTCAAAACAAGCTCCTTTTGTACCACTTATAAGCATAAAGCTTCCTACTCTTTTCCAACACCAATCAACTTATTTGAAACCACATATGAATGCGGGGTCCAACCAATTTATTTAAGCAAACCAAACAAAATAAAACTAAAAACAAAAACAAAGACGCTCCAAGAACAACACAATTGTGCATGAAACAATAAAAATGAAGTGTTTTAGAAGAGAACCTAAGAATTTTATTGATGAAGAAGGGGATGCCTTGGGCATCCCCAAGCTTTGACGCTTCTACCTCTTGAATATTTCTTGGGGTGACACGGGTGGCATCCCCAAGCTTGAGCTTTTGTCCATACTTCATCTCATCACATTATTCTTCCCTACACTTGAAAATTTCCTTCATACAAAACTTCACACAATCTTCATTAGCAACATTAGTGTATTCAAGATAATAAGTCTTTGGGTTTAGTTTCAACACAATTAAAACTTCCATTAAAACACAAGCTACTATAGAAATTCCTTCTAAAAGCTCAAGTGATCAAAGAGAACTCAAAGAGAAAGAGATTAAGAGGCAAATGCAAATAATGGCAGAAATTTGTCACAACAGACCATCAGGTAAAAACCAATTTTTTTAGAAGACCTTCTGTTGCTCAAATCGAAAAGTTCTAAACTGACAAAAGTTAGATAATAAACTGGTGCATAAGCACAGAAAATTACAGCTCAATCAGACGTACAGAGATTTTTCATGATTTTTTATAGTGAAGCACAAAAAATCTGTTTCGGGACAGCAACTTTTCCAAGTCTTACTTCTCTGTCATTAGAGGTTATTCTTGGCACAAAAACCACACAAAAAGGATAAGGAGAGGTTATTACCGAGGCAATAACTACCAAGACTCAACAAAATAAAAACTTACTAAAAATAAATAATTTGGGTTATCTCCCAATAGTTCTTTTCTTTAACGCCTTTCAGCTAGGTATAAGAAGCAAGATTCAAGTATTTTCAAATGAAGAAGCATTAAGAACAAATTTTGCTTTAATAGGAGAGGCAAAAGTTATCTTCTATCTCTTCTTAGGGAAGTGTTCTATACCTTTATTGAGAGGGAATTGATATTTAATGGTGCCTTCTTTCATATCAATAATGGCACCGACAGTTCTAAGAAAAGGTCTTCCCAAAATAATAGTACAAGAAGCATTACATTCAACATCCAAAACATAGAAATATACGGGGACATAGGTATTGTTAACCATAATAAGAACATCATTAATACTCCCCATGAGTTTCTTTTTAGCATTATCATCAAGTTGGACATCTAAATAACAATCTTCCAATGGTGGCAAATCAAGCATTTCATAAATCTTTCTAGGCATAATAGAGACACTAGTACCAAGATCACATAAAGCTTTGAGATCAAAATCATTCACTTTCATATTAATGATGGTTTCCCAACCATCTTCTAATTTCCTAGGAATAGAAGCTTTATGTTTCAATTTTTCTTATTTAATTTTTATGAGAGCATCTGTAATGTGTTTTGTAAAGGCCACATTCATAGCACTAGCATTAGGACTTCTAGCAAGATTTTGTAGGAACATAATTACTTCAGAAATATTGCAACCATCAAGATCAAAATCAAAATTACCATCCAAGGTAGTAGAGCCATTGTTTCCCATATTTCGAAAAATTTCAGCATTTTTATTGGAAAAGGTTCCATTGGTTTTAGGCATTGTTGTAAAAGGAATAGGGACTTCATGTGGTTTGCTAGCATCAACATTGGTGGTGGTAATAGTACAAATACTACTATTTCTAGCAATTTCATATTCTCTTTCCCACTTAGCATGCAATTCAGCTACTAGTCTAACATTTTCATCAATTCTAACTTGTATGGTATTAGTAGCAGCAAAGGGGTTTTCCATAGTTTCAGGTTTAGCAGCCCTTTTATTAATCAAAGAAGATTGTGCTTCGGACAAAGATGGTATATTTTTTTCAGCATTCAAAAGTTTTTCCTCAACAATTTTATTGAGAGCAGTTTGTTTGCTAATGAAATCCTTAAGCATGACTTCAAGTTCAGAGGGTGCACTTCTATTGTTATTGTAGGAATTTCCGTAAGCATACCATTATTGGGAGGATATGGCCTATAATTATTACTATGAAAATTATTCCTATAGGCATTGTTGTTAAAATTATTATTTCTAATGAAGTTCACATCAACTTGCTCTTGTTGAGCAACCAAAGAGGCTAAGGGAACATGATTTGGATCAATATGAGCTTTTCCATTAATAAGCATACACATAATAACATCAATTTTATCACTCAAGGAGGAGGTTTTTTTCAACAGAATTTACCTTCTTACCTTGTGGAGCTCTCTCAGTGTGCCATTCAGAATAGTTAACCATCATATTATCAAGGAGCTTTGTTGCAGCACCCAAAGTAATGGTGATAAAGGTGCCTCCAACATCAGAATCCAACAGATTTCTTGAAGAATAATTCAGTCCTGCATAAAAAGTTTGGATAATCATCCAAGCAGTCAGTCCATGAGTGGGGCAATTCTTTACCAAAGATTTCATTCTTTCCCAAGCTTGAGCAACATGTTCATTATCAAATTGTTTAAATTTCATTATTTCACTTCTCATAGATATAATCTTAGTAGGAGGATAATATTTTCCAATGAAAGCATCTTTGCATTTAATCCAAGAATCAATACTATTTCTAGGTAGGGATAACAACCATTCTTTAGCTTTTCCTCTCAAAGAGAAAGGAAACAATTTAAGCTTAATTATATCTCCATCTATATCCCTATGTTTTTGCATCTCACAAAGTTCAACAAAGTTATTAAGGTGAGCACAACATCATCAGTACCAACACCAGAGAATTGTTTTTTCATAATAAGATTGGGCAAAGCAGGTTTAATTTCAAAGAAAGCAGCCTCAGGAACAGGTGGAGCAATGGGTGTGCACACGAAATCATTGTTGTTTGTTCTCGTGAAGTCACACAAGTTAGTGTTTTCAAGAGTAGTCATTTTTTGTAAGTTTAAAGCAAGCCAATAGAAATAGAAGCTAAAATAGGAACTAATTTTTTTGTGTGTTTTTGATAAAAGAAGCAAACTAGTACAACTATTTTTTTGTGTTTTTGATAAAAAAGAAACAAGCAAAACAAAGAAAAATAAACTAATTAAAACAAAAACAAAGTAAAGAGATTGGTTGTGAGAGACTCCCCTTGCAAGAATCTTCTTTCTCCTTGAAAGGTGATTGATGAGGAGGAAGAGATTGAAGCTGTCCTTAACTCCCCGGCAACGGTGTCAGAAAAAGTGCTTGATGGCTCAAAATATGTAGAGCTCGTTGGGAACCCCAAGAGGAAGGTATGATGAGCACAGTAGTAAGTTTTCCCTCAGTTATGAAACCAAGGTTATCGAACCAGTAGGAGTAAGGAAACAACTCCAAGGTGTTGCTAACAACTTGGAATCCTGCACAACACAACCACAAAACTTTGCCCCAAGTTACAATAAGGTTGTCAATCTCACTAGTTTGCTGAAAACAAAGGATTAAACATATAGTGTGGAAGATAGTAATTACTTGCAGAAAGTAAACGGTAAACGATAAATAGTAGATGGTATATCAATGGTAAAGGAATAGACTAGGGTCCACAGTTCACTAGAGGTGTTTCTCCTTAAGATAAATAGCATGTTGGGTGAACAAATTATAGCGGGGCAATTGACAGATTGAGAAAGCATAACAATGCATATACTAGACATCTTGACTCCTACGAGATTTGAATGGGCATTACAACATAATACATATACCGTAATCCAACTGCATCTATGACTAATAATCCACCTTCAGGTTATCATCCGAACCCCTTCCAGTATTAAGTTGCAAGCAATAGATAATTGCATTAAGCAAAGTGTGTAAAGTAAACCATATGATTGCCCCATGGACAAAGGATTGTTGTTTTCTCCGTAGTAGCAACAACACATCTACAACCTTAGAGATTTCTGTCACTTCCCCCGATTACTAGAGGCATGAACCCACTATCGAGCATAAATACTCCCTCTTGGTGTTACAAGCATCTACTTGGACAATATAGTTACTAACAACGGAGAGCATGCAAGATCACAAATAACATAGACATGATAGAATCAATAATCAATCTGACATAGTATCCCAATATCCATCGGATCCCCACAAACACAACATGTAGGATTACAAATAGATGGTCTTGATCATGAACGGAGCTCACAAGATCTAAACATGATAGCACAAAGGAGGAGAACCAACCATCTAGCTACTGTATGGACCCATAGTCAAAGGGTGAACTAATCACTCATCACTCCGTAGGATGGCATGTTGATGAAGGAGGCCTCCAAGGTGATCTCTCCCCTCCGGCAGGGTGCCGGGAAGAGCTTCGAACCCCCCCGATCTGGGGATGGAGATGGCGGCGGCTACAGACTCTTTCTTGGAATTTTGATCGGGTCCCTAGGGTTTTCGTCCTGGGGTACTTTTATAGGCGAAGGGGCAAGGTCGATCAAGCTCCAGGGGGCCCACACTACCTGGTGGCGCGCCCCCTGGCCATGTAGCCACCAGGTGTGGCCACCCTGGTGTGCCACTTCGGCTGCCCTTCAGACTCCGTGTTTCTTCGGGTAAAATATTGACTTTGCCTTTTGTCCCTTCCAATTCTGAGAATATTTCCTTACTAGCTTTTCTGAAACCAAAAACAGTAGAAAGCAGGCAACTGGCACTGTGGCATCTTGTTAATAGGTTAGTTCTAGAAAATGTATAAAAATACCTCAAAGTGTGAACAAAACATAAGGAAGTTGATATAAAACAAGCATGGAATATCAAAAATTATAGATACATTTACGACGTATCAGGGTTTCTTGGGGGTTTGCAGAAGGTGATGGGACAATGGAGACGGTTGAGTAAGTGGGTGAGTGATGAGTGAGAGTGAGGAGACCTCTATAAATGATAAGGGAAGCGACGTTTCATTGCACCACCATGCACCACGTAACCGCGTACGCTACTACACCGTGCACGGCCACACGTGTCTGCTACCGCCCCGTGTATCGCACACACGTACCGTGAGTAACATTTTCCCCTTGTGTCTAACCTGTCGACTTAGTTGTGCTTAGTTTTGCCCTCAAGTGTAACACTGGCAGTTTGGTTGTACTCAGTTTGGCCCTGCAGTACTAACACTGTCATGTGCAATATACTCAGTTTTACCCTCCGGTGGTTGGTCAACAAAGAGTCAATGAATGGGTTTTAGCTAGCTAATTGAGTCATTTTATGCACAACCAATTCAAAAAGATCAAAACATAGTGGCATCTACCCATGGAGTCTTATTATATGACCTACCACCATAAGAAATGTATATAAATCAAGCTTTAACCTAAATCACCACTTGTCAAATCACCTACTATCTATGAAGGTTCATGGCTTTCTACTCAAGCCTCTTCCCAAAACATCCCTCCCCAAAACATAGTTTGTCTGAATGAGGCAATAATTGTCAAAATGGTGTATATTTGAATTGCAAATAGTTTGATGTATTCCAAGATGTATTTTATTAAAAGATGCATTTTCCATTTTTTAAATCTTTTTATATTTTGTATTTGAATCCCTATGTCAGTCTTTCCCTTGGTTTTTAAGTTCTACTCAGTTTTCAACTCTCTTAGTCACAGTCTCTCACACATGTGCTCATCTTGGCTGCTACGCTCTGATTGGTTGAGATAGTTGTCACACAGATCGTGCACACCAACCTTTGATCCTCTATGATTTACCGGACATGATAACCCCTATATTTGTCGGGGGGCACCCCTCTATCCATGCAAAATAACGAGTTTGCCACCGGTACTTTAACTCCATAAAAAAATGAACTTGAATATAATTTGAAGGGAAAGTGTTCAAATGTGTATAATTTGTGCATTACATTCCACTCTACGAAAATGATAATCTCTCAAGAGTTCAAATGTGTATAATTTTCACGTACTAAGTGCGATTTCAAAGAGTTCAAATGTGTATAATTTTCGTATATGCAAGTTTATACATTACATTCCACTCTATGAAAATGGGGGACAAAATGATAATCTCTCAAACTTTTGCCAGCACATCATTATCTCATTATTAAGTGCGATTTCACAGTGTTCAAAGGTTTAAAATTTTCGTATACGCAAGTTTATACATTATATTTCACTCCATGGAAATGATAAATGATCAAGATTTTATTAGCACAACATTATCACATATTAAGTGCGACTTAAAAGAGTCCAAAGGTGTATAATTTTCACATATGCAAGTTTGTGCATTACATTCCACTATATGAAAATGATAATCTCTCAAGATTTTGTTAGCACAACATTATCACGTATTAAGTGCGATTTCAAAGAGTTCAAATGTGTATAATTTTCGTATATGCAAGTTTATGCATTACATTCCACTCTATGAAAATGGGGGAGAAAATGATAATCTTTCAAATATTTGTTATCACATCATTATCACGTATTAAGTGAGATTTAAAAGAGTCAAAAGGTGTATAATTTTCGCATATGCAAGTTTCTGCATTACATTCCACTATATGAAAATGATAATCTCTGAAGATTTTCTTAGCACAACATTATCACGTATTAAGTGTGATTTCAAAGAGTTCAAAGATGTATAATTTTCGTATATGCAAGTTTATGCATTACATTCCACTCTATGAAAATGGGAGAGAAAATTATAATATCTCAAGATTTTGTTATCACATCATTATCACGTATTAAGTGTGATTTCAAAGTGTTCAAAGGTTTATAATTTTCGTATACGCAAGTTTATGCATTATATTTTACTCCATGGAAATGATAAATGATCAGGATTTTATTAGCACAACATTATCATGTCCTAAGTGCGATTTCAAAGAGTTCAAAGGTGTATAATTTTTGTATATGAATTACATTTGACTATATGAAAATGAAGCTAGACAAAGGGCCACCGT
Source organism: Avena insularis (assembly GCA_023614405.1). Lineage (NCBI taxonomy): Eukaryota > Viridiplantae > Streptophyta > Magnoliopsida > Poales > Poaceae > Avena > Avena insularis. The sequence continues at coordinate 535,644,632 of CM042694.1, forward strand.
TACCGGAGAAGAAGAAGAAAGGGGAGGCAACAGCACGGGCATGGGCGCGGGGCTGGCTCGGGGTCCCATCTTGCAACGCCAATCTGGGTAAGCTGTGGGTCTAGTGCTCACATGGATAAGTTGTGGGTCCAATGCTGATCTAGATAAGTGGAGAGAGGTGTCTACTACGGAAACCGACTGAATGCGGCCCCACTTGTCAGCATGTAATGACAAGGGTACACTAAGGGACCCGACAGAACACGGCCCTACTTGTCAGCACGTAACGGCGAGGGTCCACTACAGGATCCGACTAAACACGATCCCACTTGTCAGCACATAACGACAGGACTGACAGACAACGAGTTTTTAGACCATGTGAGAGTTTCATACAAGGAGATGGACAAAAGAGAGGAAAAATTAAGTAGCTGGGGAAAACTGAGTACAATTAACGAACCAAGGGTACGAGAATAGAAATCCCTTGAAACAAACACGCCCTTAAAGAGTCAAATCTCAGAAGTTTACCATATTGGCCTTCCCAGGGATCATATTTGACTTTATCATCTTGCACACATAGTGTGGTATAGGTGGCTTGTGTCCTGAAATTCCTCTGAGATACACAGCTTGGTTTGAAGCCAATTCCATGTTGTTTCCAAACATGCAGTAATCGTCTAAGTCCTTCCCGCCCTTCATCGAGGGACCTAGAAGAATATATTAGAAATTAATATGTAGAGGCATAAGAATGACTATAACTTTAAGCCAATGTCAATGACTCTAACCTCTAGTAAGGTCCATCAGTTTCTCAGCTTCTTGGCTACATGTTGCTTCACCTTGTCATAAGATGGAACATCGTAGCCTTGCTTTTTAGCCTAAAATAGACATTGCACTAATTAGAATGTTTTATTTTGATGCTATACAGTAGGTTTCAGTACTATCTAGTAGCAACACTTTTAGAACATGCTCATATATGTCCCTAACCTTGTAATCATCATTTCTGTGCTAGAGCCTGCAATCCTCACATTTTATGATCTTTAGCAGGATGGAGCAATTTCTTGGTGCCGTCCCCATGATTTTTTGTGCAATGACTTCCAAATTTTTGGGGTTCAACACCGTGTAGTCCATCTGAAGATCATTAAGAAATCTAAGGACGAGTATTACTACGATAGGACGAGGAGGCGATGTGTTGAGACAGTTAGTGCTAGTATAAACAATTTTAGAACCTGCACATGTATCTCCCTATCCTTCATATCGCATAACCTACAATCCTCATAGTTCATCCTACCTTCCCTAGAGAGTAAATACAAGAAATAAATTAGAGGCACAAGCATCAAGTGACTAAAATAAGTGTGGGGGCCTAGATCGAGTGTTGACCTGGGGCCTAGACCTAGATCGAGTGTTTACCTAGGGCTTAGACCTAGATCGAGTGTTTACCTAGGGCGTAGACCCCTCGCTAGTGACCTAGAGCACAGACGCGGTGACCTAGATCGAGCACAACATTACCGACGTGGTGACCTAGATCAAGCACAGACTCGTAGTAGTAGAGATGTGTTGAGATAGGTCAAGGAGCCTTACCCGTGAGCCTGCCGCCGCCGTTGTCGCTGGGGAGGGGAGGGGATTTGGTGGTCGCCGAGGAGGGGCGGGAATTTGGGTCGCCGGGTAGAGCGGCTGTGTGCGAAGTGGTGGGGACTAGGAAGGGTTAAGCGAGCAGCAAGATGACGAGTGGGTCCTACACATGGTTATATTTTGTTATTATCTTATTAAGGAAAGGATAAATCATCTACATTTACAATGTTCTTCAGTTATAAGGATGTAGTTTGTGATAAATCCATCCTATAATATCATGGCCAACAAATGCAGATTAAAATGATATCACAACACATTACTAATTTAAATGTTCAGTAGATTACTTCACTAGATCATCTATGTCATCACTACATCATCATCACCAGACTTATTTAGAATAGTTAACATGCACATTGCACACAACACACATAGCACTACCACTACAATCTTTAGTATAACAAGCATTTCCCTAACTGCATCTAACAACTTCATCATGTTCTGGTCTTGTGGTTGCACCAAAGTAAGATTTTCTCCTATTTTCTAAGCTCAAGTTCATCCCTTCTTTTCTCTGCCCATCCTACAACATCAACAGCAGCTTCGCGTCGGATGAAGTTGTGCTCCACCAAGTAGATACCATACTCTATTTCCTAGGGCCAAAAGTTGCAACCATACAGACGCATTTACACACAACTAATCTCAATTAAGCTACCGTGTAAATGTACGAAGAAAAAATGAGTTAAATCAAGCATCTAGAACACACGACATTTATAGAGATTACGTACCCCATGCCTCTTGCACTTGTAGAACACCCATCCTTTGTGATCTGCCATCCTAGACACATATTGCTTCACCACACGCCCGCAACCGGGGTAGAGAATGAGCAAAATCATAGGGCATGGGCGGCTTAGCGCAGACAGGGACGAGCTTGTGGTGAACATGGTGGCAAAACGGCGGCGATCTGATGGCACCGCCGAGGACCTCTCCTATTACTGGTGCTGCAGCAGTAGTTTCACGGATCTGGGTTCTAACAGAGGAGGGGATCAAAGGCGAGAGGAAGAAGAAATTTCAGCCGCCAGGCCATGCAGGTGTAGTAGATGATGGTTATGCAAAAACACCCTCTCTAACATTTGTCTTCTAAAAATCAGAAACTAACACTTAAGTCGTGGTTTTCAAGGCAAATGAGAAAGGTCATGACCAGAATCATGGCACGGTTTGTTGCAATGTGATGGCAAAAAATGTTGCTTCAGGAAGTTTTCACTTTATGCGCACGGAAAATCCATTTTCTCGGTGCCCGAAAGGGTGTATTTTATGAAGAAGCTACCAAGGATGTGCTCCGAGGATGCTTCACCCAATTTTTAATAAATATTGGAGAGCATTTGGTTGACAAGTCACCAATTGTTTGCACCTCAAAGCTTACGGTGCACCCTCCGCAACTTCTGTCACACTGTTTCACAATTCCATGTGGTAGTTGCATTCCAGGGCCTTTTTGGGCTTTCTGACCATGGTTTGACACATGGAGCATCTAGAGTCAATGCATGTGTTCTTTTCAAAACTACACCTTGATCCACATGACCACACACACTCCAATAATGGATGTGTTGATGCAACTTCGGTCACACTGGTTCACCATTCCATGTGGCAGTTGCATTATATTAATCCAGGGTCTTTTTGGCGCTTTCTAACCATGGTTTGCATTGACACCTGGAGTCTCTAGAGCCAATGCATGTGTTCTTTTCTAAACCACACCTTGATCCACATGACCACACACACTCCAATTGATGTGGTGATGCAACTTCTATCACACACTAGTGATAACCCCCAAGTGCAGGGGATCACCTTAGTACCTCTCAATGTGGAAGTAGGGTATCGATCTGCATGAGCAAGAAGGAAAAGCTATCTATTCTTTACAACTAAAGTGTCATAATTTTGAGTTGATTATGCACTAAACAAGTTAAGGAACAAGATGGTTGATTTAATAGATGCAAATTTAATGTAACAAAACAAGAATGTAAATTGTCCTAATCCTCTTCAATGCAAGAGGACAAGACAAGGGTTTTCTATTATGGGAACAATGGACATGGGGTCATGGGTTCACTTAATCCTCTCTTCTCCATCTATGGTGATTATCATGTTATAGATAGTATAGGTACACACAATTGCAATATTTTAATGGTACTTTTATGGTGGCTACATGTCATAAAACACATAGGTGAAAGAAGTACTCCTTTGTGTTTCTAGGTCACTCTTGCAATAAGGCTAGCATTTGGTTTGTGTCACACCACACATCATACTTCTCCCTTTTTACCCCTAGATAAAGGATGTTGGGTTGCATTGTTGTCACTCAATACATATGCTGCTGTCACTCGGCCACCCATTACCTACATACATCATACTTCTTAATGGAAAACAATCTAAACACTAGTGCAATGATTCATATGTTGTGATATGTTGTGAGTATTATCACATCTCTCTCATCTACCCCCACTTGGTGGTGTCAATCACCTCATGATATGGATAAACAAGGCATTATGTATAGATCTAAACCATTACATGCATCATAGAATATCCCCAAAGTATGACAAATGATACAAGATCCAGCACAACGGTAAATGAATAACAAGTATTGTTGCGGGCAAACCTCTAGGGTGGCTCGATCTTTTACGAATCGGGTTCAATTCGAGGGTGGAGTGTGGGGGCAGGAGAGGAGGATGGACTCGATGAACTCATGCACGAAGAACACGATGAACACACACACGCAAAACCACGATACACACCAATAGCTCACATCGGTGGTGACCGGTCCGGCGCAATCCCTAGGATCAGCGTCGGGCAAAGGACTCCCTCTCGAACCGGCATGGCGAGTAGGGAGACTTGGTGAAATATTGACATCTAGGCAAAGGGACTCTGATGCCTAGGCCTTATACAACGCGGAGGCACGATGGAAACTCCAATGAGGTTTGGGATATTTGGTGCTCCTTTGTCAAAGGAGCATGAGGCAAGAGCTAGATAGATCCACAAGGGGTTTCCACTAATTCCAAGTATCATGCCTAAGGCTTACAATAGAGGTGGGGGACTATATATAGGCCATCCACAAGTTTAGAGGTAATTTGGGCAACTTAAAATATCAAAGGGGTGCGTTACAAGGCCAAAGGGCCGAGTTGGGGGTGCATAGGCCCTCAGACGGCCGGTAGTACCGGAACTTGTGACCGGTAGTACCGGTTATAGGCGGTAGTACCGCTTGCAAGTACCGGAGCGGCCAGAGGCGCATGCGTGGGTCTTCAGGTGTGGGCGGTAGTACCGCTCGCTGGATGCGGTAGTGTCGGTCAAAACGGTAGTGCCGCCGTCTTAGTACCGGAGAGATCTAGGACTGTTGGCAGGAGCTCTTTGCCCGGGGCGGTAGTACCGCATACTCCAGACGGTAGTACCTCTTGAGCAGTAGTACCACTGTCCTTGGCCGGTAGTGCTGCTTGCTCTAGGTGGCTGCTAGCTGCTGCGACATTCCGTTGGCTCATGTCTTCATACCTGATGATGCATAGTGTCAAGGCATGAAGTAGCAAGCCATCCAGGGGTGTATCGAAGTCACATGAGTATGAGAGCGAATTCACCTTATCTTGGAGGAACTTGGCTCGAGCGCGAGTCATTGGTCCACTTGGGGGACTTGGTGGTGTAGATGTAGAGGCGTTCGTAGGACGGGATGCATCAGCTCCCCCTTGGGAAAGAGTCGTCCTCGACTCTTCATGGTTATCATCTTGAACATCTCCATGGTAGGGTGAAAGGTCCTTGATATTGAATGTATTGCTGGCAAGGTACTTGGAATTCGGAATGTCGATGATGTAGGCGTTGTTGTTGATTTTCTTTAGGACCTTGAAGGGTCCATCTCCTCGAGGCTTGAGCTTGGAATCGTGCTCTTTGGGGAAGCGGTCCTTGTTTAGGTGTATCCACACAAGATCACCTTATTCAAAGATCATCTCCTTCTTGTCCTTGTTTAACCGTGAAGCTTGGTGAAGGACTTGTTGCTCGATAGTAGCTCTTGTTTCTTCGTGAAGCTTCTTCATAGTGTTGGCATGCTTGTCGATGTCCATGTTGGTTCGCTCATGAAGAGGTAGTGGTAGGATGTCGAGCAAGGTGAGGGGCTCGAAGCCATATACGATCATGAAGGGGCTCATCTTTGTTATTAAGTGCTTTGCACGGTTGTAGGCAAACTCGGCATGGGGAATGCATTCCTCCCAATCCTTGAGGTTTTTCTTGATTAACACACGAAGGAGCATCCCGAGGCTTCGGTTGATAACTTCGGTTTGGCCATTGGTTTGAGGATGCGAAGTAGAGGAGAAAAGTAGCTTGATGCCGAGCTTGGCCATGATGGTCTTCCATAAGTAGCTCATGAATTTGACGTCACGGTCGGAGACGATTGTTCTTGGCACACTGTGAAGATGGACAATTTCCCTGAAAAACAAATTGGCAACATGTGAAGCATCGTCGGTCTTATGGCATGGTATGAAGTGTGCCATTTTTGAAAAGCGATCCACGACAAAAAATATAGAATCATGTCCATGGTTATACCTAGGCAACCCTAACACAAAAACCATGCTAATGTCGGACCAAGGTGCATATGGAATAGGCAATGGCATATAAAGACCATAAGGGTTAGCTTGCGACTTAGCTTGAACACATGTCGTGCATCGTTGAACATAGCGTTCCACGTTGCGTTTCATCTTGGGCCAAAAGTAGTGAGTGGAGAGAATGTCCAATGTCTTGTCACGGCCAAAGTGACCCATGAGGCCTCCACCATGAGATTCTTCGAGAAGCAAAAGTTGGAGGGACGACTTCGCAATGCAAAGCTTGTTTTGTTTAAATAGAAAGCCTTTATGCAAATAGAAATCATCAACTCCTTTGTCAATGGAGCACTTTGTGAAAATTGGTTCAAAGAATGGGTCGGAAGAATACAAAGTTTTGATTTCATCAAGACCCAACATGTTGATTTCAAGTCTCGTAAGAAGGCTTGTGTGCTTGCGAGACAAAGCATCCGAGACTACATTATGTTTGCCCTTCTTATACTTGACAATGTACGGAAAAGACTCCATAAATTCAACCCATTTAGCGTGTCGCTTGCTCAAGTTGGCTTGGCCTTTTAGATATTTCAACGACTCATGGTTCGAATGTATGATAAATTCTTTGGGCCATAGGTAGTGTTGCCAAAATTGAAGAACACGAACTAAGGAAAAAAAGCTCTTTGTCATAAATCGGATAATTAAGGAGAGCACCATCAAGTTTCTCGCTATGTCAGGCTATAGGACGTCCGTTTTGCATAAGGAATCCTCCAATGCCAATACCGCTAGCGTCACTAACATGGGTATACCCTACATGTACTCGAGTTCGGTATATACGGTCCAGATACGATGGAAGCCCACGGAGTTGCCAAGGCCCAAATGAAGAATTCGAGTGGCCCACGGACTCTCAATTGCTTGCGAGACAAGAAGAAGCTTAAGATAGAAAGTTTAAAGGGAAAACCCTAATCTATAACCAACTCGTCCTGTTACCCGAGACCTAGCCTATCTATATAAAGGCTAGGAGGGGGCGGCGAGGTGGACACACGCAACCCTAGTTTCCACAACTCTCGCCAGATTGCATCTGCGCCCCTATAATCTTCGATTCCTTCGTTAATTCCAAGAGCAGACAAGCAGGAGTAGGGACCTCTATGAGGCCTGAACCTGGGTAAAACTTGCGTCCCTATGTGCTTGTTTGCTAGCCGACTGATGCCTCCAGCGCTCCCTCCTTCTCCAAAACCCAAGTCCATAACAATGGGCATTGATGAGTTAAACCCTCGTCAATTAGCGCCGTCTGTGGGAATTGGGATGCTGATGTCGCGGCTTCTTCAACCCCATCAACCGCGATCTACAACTCCACAACAACGGAGATTCGCCAGCTCTTCGGTGCGTTTGACTTCACTGTCCACACGCCGGCCACTCGCCCGGCTTTCGAGTCCGTGGGCGATGGAATCAGTTTGGCGATTAGAAGCTTCCGCTTCCAGGTTGGTCAGATGGGCATGCTTCGCATGCCTGACTAGCCAACGGCACCCGCGATTGCTCCAGCATCATGGTTCCCTCCACCAATCGGCACTCTCAGCGAGCTCAACACCTCGGCAACAACTGGGAGCACGGACAGTGACAGCAGTCACGGATCCGATCTGGGTGACCTAGCCACTGAAGATGGAGCCTATGGCTCCGGATCTAAAAGTTGCGGGAGCAATAGCTTCCCTAACCACTTCATGTGCACGGTCATCAACACGGGCGACACCACCGCCAATCGCGAAAACACTGGCCCCGGATCTGGCACCGGACCACCAACGATGTTGAACCACCCAACGGCAGCACGCCCAATGGCGGCCCTACCAACGGTGGCAACGGAGCGCCCGTCAACAATGGAGCGGCAGTCGAACCGCCAACCATGGTGAACGAACACACAAGAGAGCGTGTCGTGATTAAACTCAACAACAACGAGTGGGCCCGTTGCCAAGAAGCTCTGTGAGGCAATCCTCTGCCCCCCGGCACGCCGCAGGACATGCTGATGGGCTACCATTGGCTACTAAAGGAGGAGTACAGACGCCAGTTACATGCAATCATGCAACTCGAGGCGCGTAAAAAGGCGGCAGATGAGTCGAGTGTTCGACGGGCTGGGCTCTCCTCCCATGAAGGATCCTCCTCCAAAGGCAACGAGTACGTGGCCAACAAGAGGCGATCTCGGATGGCCCATCTCATCGAGCAAGAACGCATAGAAGCTGCAAAAGTCCTCGACTTCAGCTCTATGACAGTCAACACGTGGGGCAACGTGGTCCCAAAGACACCGCAAGCCGCGGTGACAGCGGCCACCATGTACCTCCTCAACAACCAGCCGCCAGCTGGAGATCCACGAGCTGCCATGCACCAATCTATGATCGCGGGCTTGGGGCTAATCGAGGCTACCCTCGACAAAGAGCCAACGCCGGAGCCGAAGAAAGGCAAGGCTCTGGCAAAACGCTATTCCTCGCCCTCATCCGGCGACAACAATCACGATCTGTCTCGGCGTCGCCGCTGACGGCGGCACGATCGCGACTACGATGCGCGCGATGACCTCATGCAGCGCAAAATCGACAAATCAAGGGCAAGACGCGCTCGTTCGACTAACTTAGAGGAGGATGAGACTGAACTCTGCAGCGCCAGATGCTTCAGTAGGGCCATCAGGTAGAAGCGAATTCCTAAAGGGTTCAAACTCCCGTTAGAGAACCCAAAGTTTGACGGCCTACACGACCCAAAAATCTGGTTGGAGGACCACATCTCCTCTGTCAGACTACATGGCGGGAGTCGAAGCATGGCCATGCAATGCCTGCAGCTATAGCCGCAGGGCGCCGCCCGCGCATGGCTCAACAATCTCCCGCGCGGATCCATTCGCAGCTGGGAAGAGCTGGTCTAGAGCTTTGTACGCAATTTCAAGGGCACTTATAAAAGGCCCGCATCAATCGAAGAGCTGAGGAGATGCCAGCAAAGGTCAGGCGAATCGCTATGCTCGTACATCTAGAGGTGGTCCATCATCAAAAATTCCATAGAAAACATCTCAGAAGACCGCGCAATTGATGCATTCAATGGCGGCGTTTGCCGCATAGAGCTCGGGGAAGAGCTGGGCCGCTCGAAGCCCAAAACAATCGACCACCAGATGGAAATTGTGAATCGGTGGGCCGACGGAGAGGATTCAGTGAAAAACCGCACCTACTCCGACGATGACGACGACCTCAGGCGCAGACGCGACCATCGAGGCAAGCGGCGAATGCGCATCTATGATGATCGGGACGATGTCAACATGGTCGCAGACGGCTACACCGATAAACGCGATGACAACCGCAACATCGGTTATCGCAGTGGTGGATACCGCGACTCTGGGAAAACCATGCAGGTGTGCCAGCACCGCACTCGCGAAGAGGCACCCACAACAACCATCGAGGACAAACTGTCCAAGCCATGCAATGTGCACTTCTACATCGACAAGCACGAAGATAAGAAAAAATCCAGCTACCTTCTCAAGGACCACCGTGAGTTTCTCAAGCTCCACGAGGGTCTGGCTCGGATGAATCGCGACGCAGTCAATAGGTGCTACGGAGTCGCCCCAGGCGCCGTGGCACATGGAGCTCCTCCACCACTGCCTGGACCACCACCACCCAGGGCCGCGCCGGTCCAGAATCACGGAGGCGAACCATACCCATGACCCGTGGGCAACATGGGGATGATCCAAAAAGGGTGTCCTCAAATCGAGTGCAGAAGGCCATCACTCACCAAGTCAACCTGGCGATAAACTCTCCACCTTCCACCACTGAGCACCTCAGTGGAAGCGACTCCTGCATCACCTTTGAAATGCGTGACCACCCGCACCAAGTTCCTCGTCCAGGCCACTGTCCCCTCATACTCGAGGCGCAGATTGGGGGTTTCGACATGAGCCGTGTCTTCATGGATGGCGACAGCGGCATTAACCTAATGTTCGCGAGTACCTTGCGTGTGATGAGGATCCCTCTGACGTGTCTGGAAGTTTCAGACACAATGTTCCACGACATCGTCCCAGGGAAAGGCGTATATCCCGTGGGCAAAATCAACCTCGACATCATCTTTGGCATGCCGCAAAACTTTCAGCGAGAGCGCATCGACTTCGAGGTCGTCGAATGGCCTTCACAATATCACTGCATCCTCGGACGTGTCGCGTTCGCGAGGTTCATGGCAGTGCCACACTATGCCTACCTGCAGATGTAGATGCCGGGCCCAAACGGCGTAATCACAATCAACAACAACTTCGAAAGGTCCGACAACTACGACAGGGAATTCAACAGAATCTCCCAGTCCTTCGGCATGTAGGAGGAACTCGCAAGACTAAAGGAGTCGACAGACAACAGTATGCCTCCCCTGAGCAGGCCAAGTTCACCCGACCTGTCCTTCGACTTGTCGGCGCACACGAAGAAAGTCTAGGTCCACCCAACAGACCTGACCAAGACGACCCTCATCGCCAACAACTTGAGTTCCGTATAGGAACTCGCGCTCGTCGAATTCCTCAGTGAGCACTCGGAAATCTTTGCCTGGTGTCCAGCGGACATACCAGGGGTTCCCAGGGAATTCGCCGAGCACGCACTCAACGTAAATCCAGATGCAAGGCTAGTCAAACAGACAATTCGGCGACTGTCTGAACCAAGAGCAAAGGCAGTCAGAATGGAGATCAACAGACTCCTCGACGCCAAATTCATACGCGAGATCAAGGAAAACACTTGGCTCGCCAACACGGTGCTTGTACCTAAAAAAGACACGGATATCCTGCGGATGTGCGTTGACTTCACCTCCCTGAATAAGCACTGCCCAAAGGACCACTTCCCATTGACGCGAATTGACCAAATCATCGACTCCACTGCGGGATGTGAGCGTCTCTACTTCCTCGACGCCTACTCAGGCTACAATCAAATTCGAATGAAGGAGAAGACCAAGAGAAAATGGCGTTTACGATGCCCTTTGGTGTGTTCTGCTACAACACGATGCCCTCCGGGCTAAAAAACACAGGAGCCACCTATCAGCGGCGCATGCAGGTATGTCTCAAGAATCAACTTGGTCACAACATCCAAGTCTACGTTGATGACATCATCATCAAAACAAAAGAGGAATCCTCGCTAATCGACGATCTACGCTAAACCTTCGCCAACCTAGACCGCTACCGGATCAAGCTCAATCCGAACAAATGCGCCTTCGGCGTACCATCTAGGCAAGTACTCGGGTCTCTCATCTCCGCGAGGGGGATCGAGGCGAACCCGAAGAAAATAAAAGCCATAGTGGCCATGGAGAAGCCGAAGAACGTAAGAGGCGTCCAACAGCTGGCTGGGCGAATCGCGGCACTCAGTCGATTTATTAGTCGAATGGGCGAAAAGGCACTGCCCTTCTACCAACTTCTCCGCAAAAATGACTAGTTTGAGTGGACAAACGAGGTGCAAGAAGCATTCGAAGACCTCATGCGTCTACTATCCACCTCGCCAGTACTGGTGACTCCACGTGAAAAAGAGCCGCTGTTGCTCTACATCTCTGCGACCAACCAGCTGGTCAGCACGGTGCTCGTGGTGGAACGAGCCGAGGAAAACAAGGTCCACGGGGTGCAGTGCCCAGTCTACTACCTCAGCAAGGTGCTCACACAAACAAAACAGCAGTACCCGCACTACCAGAAGCTAGCATACGACGTCTTCATGACAACCAGTCGACTACGCCACTACTTCCAGGAGCACCCAATCGTGGTCGTCAACGATGCTCGCTCGGGCATTTCCTCAACAACCCTGATGCCACCGGACAAGTCGCGCTTTGGGGAATCGAGCTATCTCCACGAGACATCACATATGAAAAGCGTGACGTGATCAAGTCGCAAGTCCTCCCTGATTTCCTTGTGCACTAGATGGAGAACCAGCTCCCCGAAAAAACAGATATGTCTTATCTCTGGACAATGCACTTCGATGGGTCCAAACGAAAGGACGGGGCTAGCTCAGGTGTCATACTAACATCGCCCCAGGGGACAAGCTGAAATACATTCTGCGAATGCAGTTCACGGCCTCCAACAATGAAGCTGAGTACGAGGCCCTAATCCATGGGATGCGGATGGCGAAAGCCTGCGGCGCCAAGAGACTCATCACCTACGGCGACTCCAAACTGGTGGTCAACCAAACGATGCACGAGTGCGACGCGCTGAACGACAACATGATCGCCTACCGCGACTTCTACGACCCACTCGAAGGGGACTTCGACGGCTGTGAACTGTGGCACATAGGCCGCGAAAGCAACGAAGAGGCGGACACACTCGCCAACATTGGCTCCACCTGCACCCCCATACCACCTAGGGTATTTCTCGAGTGTATCTGCGTATGCTCCATCAAGCCAAAGGCTAGAGAGAAGAAAGCAAGCGCATCAATAGACTCGGGGGCTATGCCACCCAATGAGCCAATGGCACTCGACGATCTGGAGCTCGACACAGGACTCAAAGGACCAATGGGTGTCATGATGATCGAGCCATCTTGGACTCAACCCTACATCACATATCTTCTCAGCAAGAGGCTGCGTGATGACCCGACTGACGCGCGACACATTGCGCGGCGATCCAAGGCATTCGCCGTCATCAACAGCGAACTATACAAGCACAGCATCACAGGAGTACTCCAACGGTGCGTTTCCAACGCGGACGGAAGGGCTGTCCTCCTCGACATCCATGAAGGGACTTGCGGGCACCATGCTGGCAGTCGCGCCCTCGTCGCCAAAGCTCTACGAGCTGGATTCTACTGGCTCACGGCCATGCGCGACGCCAAGGACATCTTCCTGCACTGCAACGCTTGCCAGCGATTCACGGACAAACCGCACGCACCTGGTGCAGAACTTCGGCCAATACCATTGGCTTGGCCCTTTGCGCAATGGGGACTCGACATGGTCGGCAAGCTCCCGAAATCCTCGTGTGGAGGTTACGTCTACCTCTTAGTCGCAGTCGACAAATTCACCAAGTGGATCGAGACCATGCCGATGACAAACCAGTCAGGAGCCAGCGCCGCCAAGTTCTTCGAGTCCATTGTCTATCGCTTCGGAGTGCCACACAGTATCATCACAGACAATGGAACAAACTTCACCTCTAAGGAGTTCTAGGGTTTCTGCGAGAACCTGGGAATCAACATAAGCCATGTCTCCGCAGCTCATCCATAGACCAACGGTCAAGTCAAAAAGGCCAACGACCTCGTCTGTTGTGGAATCAAGAAGCGACTCCTCTGGCCACTCGAACAAGCCGCCGGATGTTGGCCAGACGAGCTGCAGTCCGTACTTTGGAGCCTGCACACAACTCCAAACAGCGCCACGGGATACACCCTGTTCTTCATGGTGCACGGTGCTGAAGCGGTGCTACCCGCAGAAGTATGCTTTAAAGCCCCACGGGTGGTCGCGTACAGCGAGTAGGAGTCAACACCTGCACTCGAAGACACCGTCGCTCTCCTTGACGAGGCACAGGACATCACAGCAGAAAGATCGACGATCTACCAAAGAACCAGCAAGAACTACTACAGCAATAGGCACGCCTGGATCCTTCGTCGAAGGAGACCTGGTCCTACGACTGAAGCAGCAAGGGCACCCCAAGCTCGAGTCCCCTTGGGAGGGACCATACGTGATTATAGAAGTAATCCCAGGTGGCGCCTATTGCCTTAAAGATTTCGAGAGCGGAGTCGCATACTCTAACCCCTGGAACGTTGCACAGCTACGTTGCTTCTACCCCTATTCGTTTTTACATTACAAATAAGGCTATTCAGCCAGGCTACTTAGCCACACATTGTACCTCATACTATTCTGCGAATAAATAAAGCTAAGTGCCCCGAAACTCTGTGTTTTCCCTCATTTTTCTGGCAATCTTATCACTCGGGGGCTACGCCACCCTTTACATCCTCGTTCTACGAACAAGTCGCAGTATCCCGAGTAGCTGACACAACATCAATCGAACCCTTGATAAAACACCAACCTAGTTGCAACGCACCTGATAGGTTGGCAAGGTGCTGAGATAAAATAAGTCAGGCTAACAAAAAGGAACTGTAGAGTACAAATACACTCGCAAAAACATATAAGCTAGCAAGATCTTTACATATCAATGGAAATTAATTACATGCAATATATCCATACGAACTTTACAACACTGGTACACTTATGTGCAGGATACAAGTTAAACTACTGCTGCAGCAGAAGAACGTTTGTTTGTTCCTCAAAGAAGTTGACAATTTCTTCTGCTGGACGATCTACCGCCTGGTAATGTGGAACCATGTTCCAGGTCAACCTTCCGGCGGGGTCGGCGGCCTAGCAGCAACAGCTGCAACGTCCACATCCAGCCTATGCAGTCGCATCAGCGACAAAGTAGCCTTGGCACCAGCCACTAACTGCTGACGCATGCACTCACGAGCTGCACTCAAATCCTGGAACTTCGCCAGGAGAGCTAACATGCTCGAAGGGATGGCGTCCAGTGGAAACATCGTCTGGTAGATATGCCTCAAGCACCACTGCGCCTTCTTCAAAAAGTGAAGTACTCGCGAAGTACGATCCTGCAGGGTCGCAAGTGCGATCGCACAATCATGGTCCACCCAAAAATACCCACTCTCCTGAAGCTGCTCCTAGGTTAGGTTATTCATTCGATTGGTGATTCGGTCTTTCTCATCCTGCGGATGATGAGCACTGACAACTACACCAAGCAAAAAGGGCAAAGTATGAAGACAAAGAAGTGTTGCGACTGACTAAAAGAAAAGATAAGACGGCAGAAAGCTAACACTTGAATTGATCGCCCAGCTGCGTCACCTCCTCCAATAGATACTGCTCGTGGGCGGTAGCCTTCTCCACCCTCGACTTCCATACATCCGCGTTACCGTGGAGGATGGGTAACTCATGTTCTAGCTGCTTAACGCAATCGCGCAGTCGCGAAAGCAGGGACAACTCATCCACCCTTGAGCGTGACTGCGCCACTGTTTCATTGGCTGATGGAAGATCACGAGGATCACTCGAAGGACCACTCGATGTACCCTATCACGAACCAAGCAAAAGAAAATAAGAGGTCGAGGATACATGGACGACAGGCTTAGATGCATTCAAACATATCAAAGTCCTGACTAAGGCACCCCCTAATATTATTGTTCCACAAACAAAAGGCCAAATACTAGAGCTATTACATGGACAAACTACATAGCATTTTTCTTCGACTTGGATTTGGGCTTCGGGGGCTTCATCGCATCCGTGGCAGTCTCCGACGCCACGGACTTGTCGGTAGTACCCCCATATGCCGCAGCCTTCGCTTGACGCCGCTCCTCGGAATACTTGGCGAGTGTCTCGATAAGCTGAGGACCATAATTTTTGCCTTTACCAGCAAAGGGAGCAAACACTACCTACTAGCCTCCAGCGTCGACAGGCATCACCTCAGAAATAGTGGTAGGATCCATCTCCACGCCATGGGCTTGCACCATTGCGAGTGCCATGGTGGCGTCGACGGAGCGCTGCGAGTTCTTGAAGTCCGTAGGGATTCCTCCAGCCAGGGACTCCACCAAGTCTCCAAGGTTGTTGATCAGTCCGGCCTTGGGAGTTAAGTCCTCGTGGATACGACTGAGTACATCCTTGGCCTTCCCCAACATCTCCTAGAGGGATACACTGCGGTCTTCGACTGCAGCGATGGTGCCTGCCAAAGCATCCGCATGACGCAGAGATTGGGTGTCAAAGCTCAAGCCGCTGGCATCTGCATACACAAAAGTGTTAGTATAATAACCATACGTCAAAGAATAGAAAGAGCAAGGCACATCCAGATGAAAAAGAAGACCTGAGAGGGACTTGGCAATCGAGAAAAGTTGCTCCTCGAACAATTTCTCCCTCTCAGCAGTGGAGATAGGGAGATACTCCTCCCGCTTCCGCGACTCTTCCAAAGCTGCGACCGCCTCATCGCGATTCTTTGTCGCTGCGGCCAGCGTCTTCTCCAGTGCAGCAGCCTGGCGAAGTAATTCATTATGCTCACCTGCGACATACAGGGAATATCACCAAATCGAATCAATGAAATTCGCAAAGACAAAGACGGAGTCAAGACTTACTTTCGATAATGCGATGGCGATTGTCCAGTCGTGCATGCTATCGACCCATGTCAAGGACTTGCTCCGCCAGGCGGGCAGCCTCCTTCACGATGAGCTGCATCAGGAGACAATAAAAATTCAAGTAAACAGCGCCAAGAATAAATTCGACTGCTAATTACAAGATACCTACATGATCCTCCACAGACTCTGAAGAAGTCTGTCGCACAGTCATTCGGGTAACCATCTGATGTTCCCCAGCATGTGGGGAACTCGATGAATTATGCTCGAAGTGGGCCGCCAATGGAGGAGAAGGAGACCGCTCGGCCATATTCTTGTCCTTGGAGTCTGCGACTCCATACTCCTTCACAAATTGGACGTCTTTAGAAGACGACGACGCTGCTTGGCTGGAACACACATCAAGCAAAAGCTTTAGGAAAAACAGCAACTCAAAGAAGAAACCAAAACAAGGTCGCGAATACAAAACTTACTAGTCAAATCTATCAAGGTCGAAGGATTGCTCCTCCGACTTCGACGACTCCTTTGGAAGTCGTAGCTTCTTCCGAGCAGGAGGAGCCACAGACCGCACATGGACGATAGGAATCAGCTCCTCTGCACCAATAGAAGGGCCTTCTTGAGTAGACAGCGATGAAGCATCCGAGTCCTTGCTGCGGGAATGCTTGTGAGTGTCCGGATCACTGTACTCGAGGGCTCCCTCCTCCTCTTCAATTGGGACGGTCGATTCTGACTCATCCTCTTCATCCACTTCGCGAGGAATAACCCCTTCAGGAAGAGGGGGCAAATTGGGAGACACCTTCCAATCCTGCATTCAGAAGATAATTCATTATACATCAAGAACTTAACAGCAATCGACAAAGAAAGCTACTTCATAGCACAATTCTACCTCAGGAGGAGGGTTAGAGGCGTCGAAGGGAGGACAACTGGTTCGCCTAGGAGAACCTCCTTGGTGGTATACTTCGCCACCAGTCGTAGCCTCTTATCTACTTCACTCGCAGAAATGCCATCGACAGATACACGAGTGGCATCGTTCGCACCAGCCCATCGGAACATGGGGTTGACTCTGGCCTGCAAAGGCTGGATACGACGATGCAACCATGTGCAAATGAGGGCGGCGCCTCCCTCTTCTTTACCTATGCAACTCTCGAGGTCACAGACGCGCTTGTACAGCACTTCCGTCTGCTCGGACTCGCCAGGCATCACTATGTTCTTCCAAAAACGCCTCCTCTTGCACGGCGTCACGGGATCGAAGGGCGCAAGTCCATAGTGCTCTCCATCGGCCTTCTGGTCGCGGATGTAGAACCACTTGTCTCTCCACCCTTGGACGGACGCCATGAGTTTGATATCGAAATAAGTGGCAGAGGAGTCGACATGGATTCCGTAGCCTCCTACATCATAGACTACAGACCAGACACTGACTGGAGCTTCAGCTTAAAAATCCTCTTAAAGAGGCCAAAGTGTGGCTCGACTCCGAGCCAGCACTCGCAAAGGGTAATGAAGCAGGAGATGTGGAGAATAGAATTTGGGGACAGCTAATGCAGCTGGAGCCCATAGAATCAAAGGAGGCCCCTGAAGAAAGGATGCAGGGGCAGAGAAAGACCTCGGATGATGAACGCAAGGAACATCACCCGGAAACCAGCATGAGGGCAAGGAGTTACCTCCAAGACGGGCACTCGTGAGTCGTCCTCCTTGGAGGGAAGAACTCCATCTTGACGCAGGAGATGAAGCTCGGAGGACTTGATGATGGATGCGCGCCATGCGCCATTGGTGACGCAGGTACCCGCGCCCTTCTTCTTCCCAGCGCCGGCGGCGCTGGTGCCCACAGTGGCAGAGCCGCCCTTCTTCTTGGCGGCGGCAGACCCAGTGGTGGTGCCTCCCTTCTTCGTGCCCATCTTGCAATGGCGGTGAGAACGGAGGAAGTAGCTCGAAAAGACACGAAGTTGGTCCAGTGCCATGAAGAGGATGTGCGCAGGGAAGTAGAGAGAAGCAGCAATGGCAATGGAGGCACGAGCAGAGAAAGGCAGATGAGAAAATTACCGCAGCTGCGCTGCTACTTAACCTCCTCGCGGATGCCATCCAACGGCCAACAGAAACCCTACTGGACGCGTGGCACACATCACCATCGACACGTGGTGAAGCTAAAACACGAACCGTCCCCCACTATCTCCATTACGCGTGGAAATCAAGGAGACGCAGTTAAAACAGAAGATTATGCACGCCCGGTCAAATCAAAGTCAGAAAATGGGACCCAACTCGTCACGTCCCGTCAAAGCCGCTCACGCGGGCAACCAAGGTCATCACATCGTCAGCACTGACGTCATTTCAGCAGTAGAAGATTTCGACTACTTTAGTCCTTGCTCGAGTCTTCGACTCAACCAAGCACTCGGGGGCTACTCCCATAGGGAGCGCTGGTCGCGCACCCTACGATTTATCTTTATTCAGGAATATGTACATTAAAGGCATACCCACCACTCGAATCTAAGATTTGATTGAGGATTATGGGTTACTCCCATAGGGAGCACCGGAAGCAAATTCGACTGAAACAAGCAACAGAAGACGACATCAGCTGCAAAACATTTTTAGTCCCCGCCTGAGTCTTCGACTCAACCAGGCACTCGGGGGCTACTCCCATAGGGAGCGCTGGTCGTGCACCCTATGATTATTTGTACATCATACTGTGTGTTTATAACATCCACACCCGAAAGCTATGGCGACTCCGCCTCATACTATCCCTACAAAGAGACTGCATCTCCTGGGCCACCCGAATCATCTCCGCGATGGCAAAAATTCGGATGCCGCACTTACAACATGAAGATAAGACCTGAATAAGGCTTGGCAATGCATCGAGTGCTCACACTTATACACTGCAATTCGACTCCTGTAAGACCTCTGCGGCTTGAGCCGAATTACGCTAGCACTTTTCCGAATTCGAGTCCGGGGACTCGAGTTTGAGTAGATTTCGTTGTTTTTCCCTAAGGCAGTTAACTGATACTGATACATCGGATAAATCAAGCACGTATATCAACAATCCCTATGACATAAACAGAACACTCGAAAAATACTCAGTCATGCACTCAAAAGGCTTCATAAAGTCTCCAGTCGAATCTATGATTCCGCTGGACACTCGGGGGCTACTAACATGGGTATACCCTACAGGTACTCGAGTTCGGTATATACCGTCTAGATATGGTGGAAGCCCATGGTGTTGCCAAGGCCCAAATGAAGAATTCGAGTGGCCCACGGACTCTTGATTGCTTGCGAGACAAGAAGAAGCTTAAGATAGAAAGTTTAAAGGGAAAACCCTAATCTGTAACCGACTCGTCCTGTTACCCGAGACCTAGCCTATCTATATAAAGGCTAGGAGGGGCAGCGAGGAGGACACACAGAACCCTAGTTTCCACAACTCTTGCCAGATTGCATCTTCGTGCCCCTATAATCTTCGATTCCTTCATTAATTCCAAGAGCAGACAAGCAGGAGTAGGGACCTCTATGAGGCCTGAACCTAGGTAAAACTTGCATACCTGTGTGCTTGTTTGCTAGTCAACCGATGCCTCCAGTGCTCCCTCCTTCTCCAAAACCCAAGTCCATAGCAATGGGCATTGATGAGTTAAACCCTCGCCAGTCACACTCTATCTCAAAAGTTTTTATGAAATCCGATAATGCAAGAAGAGGTGCTTCGGTGAGCCTCTTTTTAAGTTCATCAAAAGCTTTTTGTTGTGCTTTGCCCCACATGAAGGTGACATTCTTTTTAGTCAACTCGTTAAGAGGACAAGCAATGGTAGAAAAGTCTTTCACAAAGCGACGATAGAAACCATCCAACCCATGAAAACTTCAGAGTTCACTAACATTTGTGGGGATGGGCCAATATCGTATGTCCTTGACCTTGGAAACATCAACTTCAATGCCCTTCGAAGAAACGACAAATCCAAGAAAAATCAAGTTTTCTTTAACAAAAGTGCACTTGGGAAGATTAGCATAAAGCTTTTCATGTTGAAGGATTTGCAAAACTTCCTTTGACATGTGTAACATGGTCCTCAAGTGACTTGCTATACACAAGTATATCATCAAAATAGACAACAACACTTTTTCTAATGAGAGCATGCAAGATATGATTCATTAGGCGCATAAAGGTGGATGGGGCATTAGATAAGCTAAAGGGCATGACCAACCATTCATAGAGACCAAGCTTGGTCTTGAAGGTGGTTTTCCACTCATCACCTTCTGCCATGCATATTTGATGGTAACCATGTCGTGGTGGTGGCACGGCAGATGCCATGGATAGGCTAAAGATGGGGCCAATGTACGCTAGGGGAATCCGGGGAGGGATAGCATGGTGATTCCACACAAAAGTGTTGACGTATTTGCTCTATCAATGGTGGTTTACAAGTGCTCCTCAAGCTGTTCATGAGAAGGAGACTAGGTCTCTTACCCCCCACAACTATGCTCTAGAGTTCTACCTTAGACAGATAAAATGATCGATCCCCCTCTATGGAGGCCTTGGTGCCCCTTATATAGACAAGCCTAGGGTACAAAGGTTAGGGCATACGTGTAGGCATATTCCCCGAATATGCCCTTTGGTTAAAGCTAGATGCTTCTTTACTTGCTTTTAACGGCTCGTCCGGGCTTTCGACGTAACCCTCTGTGTGGCCCTCGTCTTTAGGCGTCATCAGACGTAAGAGCCGACATAGCCCGCGTCAATCTTGTCGACCACGCCCCGCTGGTCCTTCCCTTTGCTTGCTTCGCTCAGGCTACAGTGGATAGAGGCCACCTTTTGACCAACGGGAGATTCCTTCCTTCTCTTAGAAGCCAAGCGGTAGCCCGGCTGGCGCCTCGCTAACCCGACTACGAGGGTACCTACACAATTGGTAGACAAATATGGCCGACATATATTTCATGTCGGCCGGATTAATGCTAGGAAAATACCCACCGGGTCGGGTTACTCCGTAAGTTGGCTTGCGTTGAGATGACCTGGCCAACACTTGCTTTGACCGTGCCATACCTCGGCTAACTCGACCTCTATACCCCGGCGTGACCCTACCCGGGGGTATCCCCCAACATTAGTCCCCGAAGCTGGTGCGGTCTTAGCAACTTCAGCTGTTAAGGACACGTCAGGTTCCCTATTCGAATCTGCACTTCTTCAGCCAAGTTACTCTGTAATCCAGACCCTTTGCCTCGATGTTCCCTTGGCTTTCTCCGAGTTACTTCTCGTTGGCCAAGTTTTTGCCCCCATATCCGGGTCATCTTTCCTTCTCTCATACGCTTCCCCACGTCCTACGTGGAGGGTAATCATCACTTTACCTCATTTTAAGGGCTACGCCAGTTTACTGCGCCGGTTACTGTAGTAATGTCAGGAATAACTGTCCCACACGTCCCGTCGCGGCAGCGCCTCGTTAACTATATCATTGCATCATGTCATGGGATTCTCTGTTCCCTATGCCCCTTGCTGTGGCTTGTGCTTGATTGGTTGATTTGTCGGGTACACGGCCACAACGTGCGGTTGGGCCACAGCAATGGATCCCACTACGCGCCCATGACGCGTGGTTAAGTAGGGGGCAGGGGCAACCTTGCGGAAGTTCCCCACTTTGCGTGCCCCTGCCTTTCTTCTTCTCCCCTGCGACGCCACCACCGCCACCGCTTCTGCGCCAGTGCTGCGCCGCCGCAACCACGCCCAACCGCTCATAGCGACCGCGCCACCGCCTTTGCTCGAGCCGCTCACCACGGGGCCCTGTGCTTCTAGGTTTCCCACGGCCGGCTACCTTTTCTCTAACTACGTTCTTGAGGAACTCGACCTCACCATGACAGAGGAGGAGGCTGCCATCATCACCCAGGAAGACGAAGGAGAAGAAGCCCCTGAGCGTGGTGGTTGGGCTAGCGCCTTTTTATGCGCGACGCCAAGATCCCCACGGCGTCGCGTCAAGGTCGCCGCTCGCCAGAGATTACTCCCTCTCCAAATCCAGGGGAGTACGTCGTTGTTCTCTCCCATTTCCAACGTGGCTTTGGCTTGCCCGTTTCTGATTTATTCCATGATTTCATTTCCACCTATCAACTGCAACCACACCATCTCCCCGCCAATGCCATTACCTTTCTTTCTTATTTTGCCTCCGGCATAGAGGGGTATATCAGCCTCTGGCCCTCTAAGGAGATATGGATCAAATTCCTTGGTCTGAGGAAAAATGTCGTTCCTGACAAGCACCTCACCCCTACCGAGAAACATTTGACTCAATGCGGTGGAGCCCCAATCTCTCCCTGCAAGAACTCCGCTTTCCCCCGGGTCACCGGCCTTGAATCCTGCAAAGGCTAGGCCGTACCTTCTTCTACGTCCGGAATACCACGGACGTAGACTTGATATGGCTCCTCCCCTTCAAGATTGGTGTCCCGGACACCTCTCTGTGGGAGACGATTCCGAAGCGTCCCACGGCCTTGGCAAACCAGGTTGACCTCCGGGTCAAGGAGCTGCTAAAGAAGAAGTTGCGGGGCGAGGATATTATGATCACCTTCATCCGCAGCCGCGTCTCCCCCCTTCAGAAGTGCGCCTACAAGATCTGCTATCTTAGTGGCCCCCTTGACCCCTAGCAGACCTCCTCCTTCGAGCTTGACACTTCCGAGGTGTTCCGCCGGGTCAAGGCCATCTTTAATGTGGAGAAGGAGTTCTCCGAGGCCTAGAAATGGGGGCTTGATACGTTGCAAACGTATCTATAATTTTTGATGTTCCATGTTTGTTTTATATCTACTTTCTTATGTTTTTCCACACTTTGGAGTATTTTTACACATTTTCTGGAACTAACCTGTTAACAAGATGCCACAGTGCTAGTTGCCTGTTTTCTGCTGTTTTTGGTTCCAGAAAAGCCAGAAAATGAATATTCTCAGAATTGGACCTAACAAAAGCCAAAGTAGATATTTTATCGGAAGACTCATGGAGCTAGAAGACGAGACAGAGAGGGGCCAGGGGTTAGCCATACCATGTGGTGGCGCGAGCCCCCTAGCCACGCCACCAGGTGGAATGGGCCCCTGGTCCACCCCCTGACATCGCCCTTTCGCCTATAAGCAGCCTCCGATGCAGAAACCCTAAAGAATCGAGCCTCCAGCCACGAAAAGTTCCGCAACACCGCCGCCATTAAAGGGGAGATTCGGGGGATAGAAAGTCTCTGTTCCGGCACCCTGCCGGGATGGGGAAGTGCCCCCGGAGCCATCTCCATCGATCTCCACCGCCATCTCCATCACCATTGCCGATTCCCATGATGAGGAGGGAGTAGTTCTCTCTCGAGGCTAAGGGTTCTACCGGTAGCTATGTGTTCATCTCTCTCTCTATGCATGATATTATTGAGATCATGAGCTTTGTAATCTATATATCTATTCTGCTACTCAAGTGCTTTAATGAATCTCTGCTTATCCCCACACGTGTGAAGTTGACAGTGTGCACACCGTGTGGCACTTTGGCTAAGGTTACATAAATACTTGTTATGAGTTATATTTGGATTTGGATGTCTCTATGAAATTGTGGTGTTCGTTGGAACCATCTAGTGCTCAAGGTGACTGTGTGGGGTTATCTAGATGGGGAAAGCGAACTTTGAGGTGTGCTGTTATAGCCCTACCATGGATTAGAGTGTCCAACCGGAGAGTAGTTTAGAGTAGTATCATGAAGAGAAGATATTTATATGAGAGTGTTCACTAGCGAAAGTATGATCCCTAGGCCTTGTTTCTAAGCATTGAAACACCGTTTGAAACTAGATCTGTTACACGTTTGCTTGCTTCCATCTTTTTGCCTTTAGTCTTTTCCTCCCTTCAAGCTATTTTCTGGCACGATTGTCTTTTATCCATACCACTTGTATTTCACTATCTCTTCGCCGAACTAGTGCACCTATACACCTGACAAGTGTATTAGGTGTGTTGGGGACACAGGAGACATCTTGTATCTTGATTGAAGGGTTTCTTGAGAGGGATACCTTTGACCACTTCCTCCCTGAGTTCAATAAACCTTGGGTGATCCACTTAAGGGAAACTTGCTGCTGTTCTACAAACCTTTGCACTTGGAGGCCCAACAACTGCCTACAAGAATAGAAGTGCGTAGACATCAAGCTATTTTCTGGCGCCGTTGCTGGGGAGGTAAGGTAAAAGGTACTCACATCCTCCAGTGTGAGTGCTCGAAGTTATTTCCTTTATATTCTGCAATTATATCTTTTTGTTTCTTGTTTTATTTTCACTAGTTAGGCTTAATGGAAAACAACAAAAAAATTAGAGAGATTTATAGTATTTATCTTGAGTTAGGACATGAAGTGTTTGAAGAGAAAATTAAAAAACCTATGGAACTTTATTTGCATGCTAATAGCAATGTTATTAGTATGAATTCTTTGAACACCATTATTGCTAATGCTATGGAAAAGTCTAAGCTTGGGGAAGCTGGTTTTGATGAGCATGATATTTTTAGTCCCCCAAGCATGGAGGAGAAAATTTACTTTGATAATACTATGCCTCCAATATATGATGATTACAATGATGAATATGATATTTTCAGTCCACCTACTATTGAGGAGAAAATTAATTATGACTACAATATGCCTCCTATATTTTATGATTATGGTGATGAGAATAATAATGATAGCTATTTTGTTGAATTTGCTCCCACTACGATTGATAAGAATGACTATGCTTATAGGGAGAGTATTAATTCTTTTATGAATGTGGCTCATTATAAGATTGTTTCATGTGATAGTTATATTGTTAATTTTATTCATGATGCTACTGAAATTTATTATGAGAGAGGGAAACAAGGTTTTATGCATCTCAATAATATTAAGTTTCCCCTCTTTATGTTTAAAGTCTTGAAGTTGCACTTGTTTTGCTTTACTATGCTTGTTGCTTTGTGCTTTCATGACTTGTTTCTTTACAAGATTCCTATGCATAGGAAGTGGGTTAGACTTAAATGTGCTTTGAATTTGCTTCTTGATGCTCTCTTTTACTTTAATTCATATTTCTTATGTGAGCATCTTCTCAAACTACCCTTCCTAACTTAAAGGCGTTAAAGAAAAGTACTTATTGGGAGATAACCCAAAAGTTTTAGTTGGGTGTTGGAAGTTATTGCTTTAGTAATACCTCTCCTTATCATTTTTGTGTGGTTTTTGTGCCAAGAGTAACCTCTAATGAGAGAGAAGTAATGCTTGGGAAAGTTGCTATCCCGAAACATATTTTGTGCTTCGCTGTAAAAATTCATGAAAAATCTCTGTACGTCAGTTTGAGCTATAATTTTTTTTACTTCTGCCCCAGGTTGTTATCCAACTTTCTATAGTTCAACAGTTTTCGATTTGAGCACAGAAGGTCTTCGAAAAAATTGGTTTTTACCTATTGGTCTGTTTTGACGGATTTCTGCCATTATTTGCATTTGCCTCTTAATCTCTTTCTATTTGAGTTCTCTTTGATCACCTGAACTTTTTAAAGGAAGTGCTAAAGGAGGTTGTGTTTTAATGGAAGTTTTACTTGTGTTGAGACTAAACTAAAGGACATATTATCTTGAGTGTACTAATGTTGCTAATGAAGATTGTATGAAGTTTTGTATGAAGGAAAATTTTAAGTGTAGGGAAGAGTAATGTGATAAGATGAAGTATGGACAAAATCTCAAGCTTGGGGATGCCACCCGTGTCACCCCAAGAAATATCCAAGAAGTACAAGCGTCAAAGCTTGGGGATTCCCAAGGCATCCCCTTCTTCATCAATAAAAATCTCAGGTTTCTTCCAAACATTTCATTTTTATTGTTTCATGCACTGTTGTGTTGTTCTTGGAGCGTCTTTGTTTTTTTTGGTTTTCATTTTCTTAGTGTGCTTAGTTTGCTTGAATAAATTGGTTGGACCCCCTCATTCATACATTAGTTTGTAATAAGTTGGTTTGGATTGGAAAAGAGTAGGAAAAGTTCATGCTTAAGTGGTAAAAAGGAGCTTGTTTTTGACTATGGCCTATGCTTTGTCATGTCATGCTTGATATTGTTTTGGCTTTATGCTTAGTGATTTTTGCTGTAGCATGACATGTTATAAACAATTGAGATTGCTTAATGTGCCTTAAAAGAATCATGCGTTGTTTTAGCATATTAAAGCATAGTATTGTGGTATTCTCAAATGATGCTTTATTTGGGGTGACTTGGCGCATGCTCACACCATGTTAAGACTATCCCAAGTCACCATAGCCTCTATGATCCTTTAGTTTTCGACTTGTAATATCACTTTATTCTTTTATTAATAATGTTTTGTCGCTTTGCATGATTATGGCCATTATTGCTCTCTTAGTTGGTCGCTCCCAGTCTTTTGCTAGCCTCCACATGTACCAAGTATGAGGTCCACTCATTCATCCAACTCCAAATAAAACCAAGTTATTCCAAAGAGTCCACCATACCTACCTATTAGCATTATTTCTATTCCAAGTATATTCATGTTTTTATCTACCTTCTGAATTAAACTTGTTATGTGAAAATTAGTGATTAAAGCTCTCATGAACTTGATGGCACACTTTACTTTTCTTGCCCCTAATAAACTTGAACCATTGTGTCGTCTATGTTGTATATGCTTGCACTTATATGTTGGGAATTAGTAGAACCATGGTGTCATGGGGAACACTTTCGACATTGCACTTGTACATTGTACCCAGTTGATATCATGCTCTTTTTTTATGGATGCCGTCGGTGTGAAATGAAAGGGGAGCTTCTAAGTCCATGGAGTTATGTATGTGTGTTAGAGAAACGCCTGGGCCGCTGGTCTAATCCATGCCTAATCATGGTGGAAACCTGCAGCGTAACCATAATGAGCAATCTATGAAGAATTCTTCTTATAAAAAGAGAGAGAGAGAGATTGAGAAAAAGAGAAAAAAAGAGACGAGAAAAGAGGAAAGAGAGAAAAAAGCACCATTTTCCCATGGTAAATAAGAAGATTGCTGAGATGCTTATTGTCTGCTTGCCTTGTCATTTTGATATGGGGATTCTTCCGTATCATCGGGCAAGGGGTACCCCGTTGGCGGTTCTCTATGATACACATGTACTTACTATGACAAGAACTTACCGGTAACTAAACTTGAGTAGCATGAAGAGAGGCCCTCGTATTCAAGGGACATGAGATTGCCAACTTATATACTTTGTCAAGCATATACTCCATAGTTTGTTCACTTTAACCTTAATCACTTCAAGATGCTTATGATAGGGGCAATGAGAGATGAAAGCTAATAAGTATCATAATTTTTGCAAGATCTTTATGAGACTTGAATGCCTGCTTCCTTCTATGAAGGCCTTTCTTTTAGTTTTATGTTGAGTCTCCATCTTCTTTCTTTATGCACCTATTGAGAGAGCATAGTGGCCATTCTTAGTTTAATGTGAATTGTCCCAAGACTTGTTGATTGATTCATAATGTTGATATTGCTTGTTCTTGAACTATTTGTATCTAGTCACCCTTATGAACTTTGAAGGAGTCCTATGAATTTATGTTTTGCTACTCCATGAGGGACAAGTTGAATGCCACTATGCTATGTTTTCTATATGTGAAACAAACAAACATCTTTCAATGCATTGTTATTCATGATCTTTGTTTGTACCTTTTCATGTTACAACATAGTTGCTATGTCTTATTGTTAGAACTATATCTTTCATGCTATGTTAAAGTACTATGATCCCAGCTATCAATGTTTTACAAATACCTTGATCAAGATTAGGATGGTGCATGTCACCTCAAAAATTATTCTTTCTTTTTATCACTTACCTACTCGAGGACGAGCAGGAGTTAAGCTTGGGGATGTTGATACATTGCAAACGTATCTATAATTTTTGATGTTCCATGCTTGTTTTATATCTACTTTCTTATGTTTTGTCCACACTTTGGAGTATTTTTACACATTTTCTGGAACTAAACTATTAACAAGATGCCACAATGCCAGTTGCCTATTTTCTGCTGTTTTTGGTTCCAGAAAAGCCAGAAAATGAATATTCTCGGAATTTGACCGGACAAAAGCCAAAGTAGATATTTTACCGGAAGACTCACGGAGCCAAAAGACGAGACGGATAGGGGCCAGGGGCTGGCCACACCATGTGATGGCGCGGGTCTCCCTGGCCGTGCCACCAGGTGGTGTGGGCCCCTAGTCCACCCCTTGACATTGCCATTTCACCTATAAGAAGCCTCCGATGCAGAAACCCTAAAGAATCGAGCCTCCAGCCACGAAAAGTTCTGCAGCGCCGCCGCCACCGAAGGGGAGATTCGGGGGACAGAAAGTCTTTGTTCCGGCGCCCTGCCAGGATGAGGAAGTTGCCCCGGAGCCATCTCCATTGATCTCCATCGCAATCTCCATTGCCGTTGCTGATTCCCATGACGAGGAGGGAGTAGTTCTCTCTCGAGGCTAAGGGTTCTACCGGCAGCTATGTGTTCATCTCTCTCCCTATGCATGATGTTATTGAGATCATGAGGTTTGTAATCTATAGATCTATTTTGCTACTCAAGTGCTTTAATGAATCTCTGCTTATCCCTATGTGTGTGAAGTTGATAGTGTGCACACCGTGTGGCACTTTGGCTAAGGTTACATAAATACTTGTTATGAGTTATATTTGGAGTTGGATGTCTCTATGAAATTGTGGTGTTTGTTGGAACCATCTAGTGCTCAAGGTGACAGTGTGGGGTTATCTAGATGGGGAAAGTGAACTTTGAGGTGTGCTTTTATAGCCCTACCATGGATTAGAGTGTCCAACCGGAGAGTAGTTCAGAGTAGTATCATGAAGAGAAGATAGTTATATGAGAGTGTTCACTAGCGAAAATATGATCCCTAGGCCTTGTTTCTAAGCATTTAAACACCATTTGCAACTAGATCTGTTACACGTTTGCTTGCTTCCATCTTTTTGCCTTTAGTCTTTTCCTCCCTTCAAGCTATTTTCTGGCACTATTGTCTTTTATCCATACCACTTGTATTTCACTATCTCTTCGCTGAACTACAGCACCTATACACCTGACAAGTGTATTGGGTGTGTTGGGGACACAAGAGACTTCTTGTATCTTGATTGCAGGGTTGCTTTAGAGGATACCTTTGACCACTTCCTCCCTGAGTTCGATAAATCTTGGGTGATCCACTTAAGGGAAACTTGCTGCTGTTCTACAAACCTCTGCACTTGGAGGCCCAACAACTGTCTACAAGAATAGAAGTGTGTAGACATCAGGGCTCGCACCCTTTACCCGGGTCAACCCGCCTCCTAAGGTAAATCCTTCTCTTGGCATATTTTCTGAGTTTTCTTGGTATATCAGACATCTTTCTAATTTAACCATTGATACTTTCATTCTCAGCAATTTCTCTAGCAACCCATTGAGGATGGCAAGGAGCTAGCGAGCAAGTGAGTGGCGGACCGTGCAGAGCCGGACGAGGTGGGGCCTGACCCGGAGAGGTTCTTGCCCACTCCAGACACCACCAAGAGTACCTCTGGTAGGGCCTCTTCTCTAAGGGACTGGCCGGATGACGATGACTCGGATGTTGAGGTTCTGGAGGTACTTGACCTGGTGCCTATCTCTTACGCATTCCCGGTTATGTCCGAATCTTCAGCTAACGCGGCCGGTCAGGTACTCGAGGTTCCCCCTCTCGCCACTGGTGATCCGGCTCCTGCCCCTTCCCAGAAGCGCGCGGCTACCTCGGCCGCAGCTTCGGAGGCGCCACCGCCCAAGAAGAGGCATAAGAAATCTAGGGTCAAGGCTCCGGTTAAGCCCACGGTCAAGAGCACAGTTCGGAGGGCACCCAAACCTCAGGCGCCCCCAACCTCGGACGAGTAAGTCGTTGTTCCTTTCCCATTTGCCTTTGAGTCCTTTTATCTCTGCCTTTTCCTTTTATCTATTTTTCTTTCTCTTTTTGACTTGTTGTTTTTTTATTTCTCAAGCGCTCCTAGGGTTATTTCCTAGAGTGGCCCCGACATTTCTTCTCCGATCCGGAGCGATTCTTCTCCCCCGTGAACACGATGTTTCTCCGTTGAGTCCTATCCAACAGGACTCCACGGCTACACTAGATCAGAGACCATCTCGTCATGAGGAGGGCAACATCGACGCAGGAGGCAGTAGAGCGGCCGAAGATACGGCAATGCCGGATCTCCCCAGTTCCTCTGCTCCACCACAACCATCCAGCTCCGAGGTGCGAACTTCATCGACACCACCCCAAATAATTCCTTCTTCAGTTCTAGTTTCTTCTGCATCATCAGCAGCACCAGTAACACCAGTACTAGCAGTACCAGTACCAGTAGCACCAGTAGTACCAGCACCAGCAACACCCGCACCTCCAACAGTACCAGCAGCACCAGCAGCACCAGAAGCATCAGCATCAGCACCAAGGCCAGCATCCACAACCACAACCAAGCCCTTGAAGAAGAAGTCTCAATCCACTGCCTCTGGATCCACAATGTCCATTGAGGACATCTTTCAGCCGGCTTCTCAAGCTCAGTGCGGCTCTATAGCCTCGGCTCTTCTCTAGTGCTCGGCATCATCCGACAAGATCAAGAAGGTCTCCAAGCCTGCTAAGGATGGCGCCTGTGTCTCCCCGCCGGACTGAGGCGTAAGCAACCGATCCTGCATGTCACCCCGTCGCTTTCACCGCTAGGCATGAGGCCCATGCTAAGGGCTTGGTGACAAGCCATTCTCCTAGCGGTGAGAGCTACAGCCCGACACTTATCGAATACGTGCACAATTGGAACAATGCGGAGTTCATCGACCCACAAGACGATCTGTCGGAAAAGTTCGGCCCATCGGAGTTTAGCGCTTAGATGAACTTCGCCTCTCTGGCTGGCCGAATGATGGAGGTAATCCCTTTTCTCTGCTAAGCTTTTTATATATGCAATAAATAAACCCACTAGTCCCCGAGCCTCCGGGGAAGTAATTTATTACTCGGTCGGATGCTCTTAGAGAATTTAATGTAAGTCCTTAGCATTTTCAAATAGCCATAAACTTAGAGCCGGGTTAAGTTCCACTTGGCCCGGATCTTGTAGACTTCGAATATCCACACACCTAGAGCCGAGTTAAGTTCCACTTGGCCCGGATCTTGTAAATTTCGAATATCCACACACCTAGAGCCGGGTTAAGTTCCACTTGGCCTGGATCTTGTAAACTTCGAATATCCCCACACCTAGAGCCGAGTTAGGTTCCACTTGGCCCTGATCTCGTAGACTTCGAATATCCACACACCTAGAGCCGGGTTAGGTTCCACTTGGCCCGGATCTTGTAAACTTCGAATACACACACCTAGAGCCGGGTTAGGTTCCACTTGGCCCGTATCTCATAGACTTCGAATATCCACACACCTAGAGCTAGGTTAGGTTCCACTTGACCCGGATCTTGTAAACTTCAAAAATCCACACACCTAGTGCCGGGTTAGGTTCCAGTTGGACCGGATCTTGTAGACTTTGAATTACTTCCTTTTACCTATGAACTAACACTTGCTCGTTTTGTAGATCACCACCAACCGCCGAACTGCTGAGTTCCAGCGCCTTCTGGACTCATACAAAGATCTTCATGCCAGATATGGCAAGTTGTTGGTGGATCACCAGAAGAAGGATAAGTTCCTTCGCTTAAGCCTTTTTCATTTACCTTAGGGATATTCTCTATCCTTATTAACTTATTATCCGAATTATGCAGCCGAGGTTGAGATTGAAAATATTATCATGCACAAAAATTTGGCTGAAATCCAAGGTAATTTGTCTTGTTCTTTTGGCCATTGTGCGCTCTTTCCTTGACTTGGTAGATATTTATACCCCAGCTCCACCGGGTTAACCCACTATTGCAGTTGCTCTTGAAGATAGCATGCCCATTCCTGATATGATGACACATTTTCTCGAACAAGCAGGGAAGCACCAAGCTGAATTGAAGAAAAAGGATGATGAGATTGCTCAGCTGCGTCTCCAGAACTCGGCGATTACTCGGCTGGACACCGAAATCCAAAGGCTCGAGGACCTTCATAAATCCGAGCTGGATAAGGCTAATCAAGAGTTTGCCGAGGAAAAGGAGCGCTTGACCACTCAAATCTCCAAGGACAAGGACTTGCTGCAGGAAGCCGATGTAAAACTTATGTCGGTGACTTCCGAATATGAAAAACTCCAGGCTAGCAATGTGAACGTATATGCTGAGATCAATCGTATCCTTTTCCAGATTTCTCGTGAGTTATCTTCCTCTTTCCACTCCTATTTCTCCAGATTAAGTGTCATTGCTCACCGACATTCCTCGTTCTGTTCTCAGGCAAGTTCCCACAGGGCGACGTTATTGCTTCTCGTGCCATGGCCAGGTCTTGCCAGCAATGGGGTATTCCAACAGGTCCTGCCACCGGGTCAATCACTTATGACATGGAGGATCTGCAGGTTAGCCTTACTGCCTGCCTTGAAATTGTGAAGAATTATGGCGCAGATATAATGCCGACGGCAGTTCAGATGTTCAGCGCTCTTTGGCCTGGTGAGCCCACCCCTAAGGGAAGCACAACTTTTCTGGCCAAACTTATGGATTGCGAAACCCAAGTCCACCTGTGGCGGGAATCTACTGTTCGAGCTGGAGCTGACACCTCGCTGCAGTTCGCTCTCTCTTGGTATGAAGAGCTTGATCTCAACCTTCTTGAGCGCTTGCGCATCGGGTCAAAGTGGTCCAGTGATCCGGAGTGCATTGCGCAGCACAAGGCTCGAGCCAACAAGCTTATCCAATATGCCTTCTGCCATGCTTGGAACGAGGGGCTGAGTTATCTTGATGTCATTGATGATGCCTATGTTTTTGAGGGCGCGGAGGACGAGGAAAGTGAGGACGAGCCTTCCGAACTCTGCGACGATGCTGAAGATCCGGATGATGAGGAGGCCAACCCTGAAGATGGGGCTGAGGCTAATGCCCCGCCCACATATGCTGAAGTACCTCCTCTATCGACCGATGATCCGGCTTCTGCTGTTGCTCCTTAAGCATTAAAAAACACTTAACAGTATTCGTCAGATCCCCGAAATGCTGGGTGAAATTGTATTTAAGCACAATGATTTGGTTTTGCCACAATTATTGTCATTTGCTACTAAGTTCTTAATGTCGGATTATCGTGGGAAAAGTCCTCGAGTTTCCATTTCTTGTTCCCCCAATTTTATGGCTCGGCTCGCATCTACCTTGATTCGGTTTTTTGACTTACGAGTCCAAAGTTCAAAAAATTGATTAACAATACTTGAAACTTTGAGATTAGCTCAAAATAATCCGGTGAAAATATAATGAAGGAAATAAGGGGTTAGTCCAAATAATAAATGTCGACTCGATCATGTTCTTTTCCTTAGTCGTTTTTCGTGTGCTTTGCAATTCCAACCTTGTTCTCTTGCTTGCCATGAAGCCAATTCTTGTTGGACAGCAGCAAAGTCGAAGAGTTGAGTTTTTGGTGCTCACACACTACTAATTCAGCTAAGGTGTAAGCAACTTAAGCCAGCCGACGTATATAAAACACAAAAGCAGGAAATACATTTATTATGGCAGTCCCCGAGTTTCTGCTAGGGGTGCTGAAGTTTCATTAATAAACTCATTGTCGACATACATACCGACATATGAGTAGCTCGAATACATTCACCTCTTTGTCAGGTGTAAAAAGGATGAAGTAGTGCTACATTCCATGGACGCTTAGATTCCTCCCCGGTCCAGTCCGCCTTGTTCTTCTCCTGTGGATGTGCATCAATAAGATAGTAGGAATCATTGTGCGAAGCTTTTCTTACAATGAAAGGTCCTTCCTAGGGAGGGGATAACTTATGTGTGCCAGCAGTGCGCTGCACTAGCCGGAGTACCAGATCACCTTCCCGGAAGACTTGTGGGTTTACTTTCTGGCTATGGTAGCATCAGAGGTTTTGCTGATATATGGCAGATCTGGACAAGGGCAGTTCTCTCGGTTCTTCCAGCAGATCAACATCGTTTTGCCGGGCTTCGCGCACTTCGGCTTCTGTGTATTGGGTGACCCTTGGCGAATCATGCTCTATGTCGGCTGGTAGTACAACTTCTGCCCCATATACCAGAAAAAATGGCGTATAGCATGTTGATCGATTCAGAGTTGTTCTTAAACTCCATAGTACCGATGGTAGTTCTTCTATCCAGCACCCCGCTGATCTTTGCAGCAGCTCTATGAGCCGGGGTTTTATCCCTGACAAGACTAATCCGTTGGATCTTTCCACTTGCCCATTTGATGCGGGGTGAGCCAGAGAGGCAACATCTAGCTGGATCTTCTTCTGTCGGTAGAACCTCGCGAATGCTCCTTCAGCAAAATTTGTGCCATTATCAGTTATGATACTGTGGGGATAGCCATATCTCAAGATTATATCCTTGAGGAACTTTACTGATGTTGCCCCGTCACATTTCCTAATTGGCTTCACTTTAATCCATTTAGTAAACTTGTCCACCATAACCAAGATATGGGTCATTCCTCCCTTAGCCGGCTTAAATGGTCCTACCTTGTCTAGGCACCATACAACAAATGGCCAGGTAATGGGGATGGTCTTCAGTTCCGACATTGGTACATGGGTTTTGGTGGCATACCTCTGACATTCATTACATTTCCTCACCAGATCCTCTGCTTGTTCCAAGGCATTTGGCCAATAAAATCCGTGCCGAAAAGCCTTTGCCACTATTTCTCTTGAAGATGCATGATGGCCACAGTCTCCTTGGTGGATATCCTGGAGTATCTCAAGCCCTTCCTCCAGATTAATGCATCACTGCAGCACAGTGGTTACACTTCTTTTGTATAACTCGGCATTGATGATAGTGTATGCCTTTTCCCTTCTCTGGATCTGCCTTGAGAGTACGTCATCATCCGGCAAAATTCCCTCCTTTAGGAAATCAAATATTGGCTTATCCCAAGTGGGTATAGGCCGGATGGGAAAAAGTTCTTCATCGATTTCCATTGCCTCCACCGACATAACTTCTGCCGGGTTTAGCTGAACAGTCCCCGAGTTTGCTGAGGTAGTCCTCGGGTTCGCCGAAGCAGTCCTCGGGTTTGCTGAAGTGCCTCCCCAATCTATTTCCATAGGTGTAGCTTCTGACCTGGAGAGAGCCGATATATAGATTGACTCGGATTCTGGCGATGGTGTAATAGATGGTTTCCTTAAGTGTTCCAAAGCAACATTTGGCGGGATTGGTTGCCGGGATGAGCCCAACTTGGACAGTACATCGGCTACCTCATTTTCAATGTGAGGTACGTGGTGGAATTCACACCCCTCAAAGAATCCACTTATATTTTGAACGTGGAATCTATAAAGGGCCATGTTGGCATCCAAGGCATCCCAATTACCAGATACTTGCTTCACCACCAAATCCAAGTCTCTAAAGCACTATATCCGATGTATCCCTACTTCTTTTGCCACTTTGAGCCCATGCACAAGTGCCTCGTATTCTGCAACATTGTTCGAGGAACTGAAATGGATTTGGAGGACATACTTCAACTGATCTTTCTTGGGTGAGGTAAGTACTACTCCGGCACCCAGTCCTTCTTTCAGTTTTGACCCGTCAAAGTGCATTCGCCAATAGTTGGAGTCCGGCAGAGGTGGTTCGTATTTCATCTCGGCCCAATCCACAAAGAAATCCGCCACAGCCTGCGATTTGATCACATCTCTTCTGTCGAACTATCATGCATATGGGGCCAGCTCGATTTCCCACTTTGCTATTTGGCCGCTAGCATCTTGTTACTCATAATCTCTGATATGGGTGCCTCACATATAACTTTGATGGGGTGTTCCTGAAAGTAGTGTTTGAGTTTCTTGGCCGACATATATACGCCATACGCCATCATTTGATAGTGAGGGTAGTTCTGTTTTGAGGTCAACAATACCTCACTTAGGTAATACACTGGCCTTTGTACCGACTTTCTTTCCTCTTCACGCTCCACTACGATTACTGCACTTACGAATCGGTTGGTCGCGGCTACATAGAGCAACATTGGCTCCTTGGGTAGTGGTGAGGCTAATATTGGTGCAGTGGACAACATCTTTTCAGCTCATGGAACGCACTATCCGCTTGCAGTGTCCACGTAAATTTGTCTGCCTTTTTCATCAACTGGTAGAGGGGTAGTGCCTTCTCTCCCAGCCGACATACAAACCGGCTTAACGATGCCAGGCAACTAGTGAACTTCTGCACATTGTTAAGGGACTTTGACAGTTCCATTCTCTCTATAGCCCGGACCTTTGTCGGGTTAGCTTTGATACCTCGGCTTGATACGAGGAAACCCAGTAATTTCCCAGCTGGCACACCAAAGGTACATTTTTGCGGGTTAAGCTTCATCCGGAACCGTCTGAGGTTTGCGAACGTTTGCCGGATGTCATCAAGGAGCGTATTGCTTTCTTTAGTCTTTATCACAACATCATCCACGTAGACTTGGATGTTCCGACCTATTTTATCATGTAAACATTTTTGCATGCATCGCTGATACGTTGCTCTAGCATTACGTAATCCGAACGGCATAGTGCGATAGCAATAAGCCTCGTACAGGGTGATAAACATAGTCTTTATTTGATCTTCTGGATTCAATGGTATCTGGTGGAAACCTGAATACGCGTCGATGAATGACAACAGTTCACATCTGGCAATCGATTCTATGACCTGGTCTATCCTAGGTAGTGGGAATGGATCTTTTGGACATGCCTTATTCAGGTTCGTGTAATCAATGCACATACGCCACACCACAGTCACGTTTGGGTCATCCTTTTTCTTTTCCACAAGCACCGGATTAGAGAGCCAATCCGGGTAAAGCACTTCCATGATAAATCTGGCTGCAAGGAGCCTAGCTATCTCATCTCCGATGACTTTTCTCCTATCCTCGACAAAGCGGCGGAGAGGTTGCTTCACCAGCTTAGCCCCGGGTCTCACATTCAAAGAGTGCTCGGCCAACTCCCTCGGCACACCTTGCAGATCCTGTGTGAACCAAGCAAAGATATCCCGATTCTCACGGAGGAAGTTGACGAGCTCGCTTTCCTATCTGTCGCCTAACCCAACACCAATGGTTACGGTGTGCTCTGGAAATTGATCATCGATTGGCACTTTCTTAGTGTCCTTGATTTCTTGAAATGACACACTTCCATGTGGGTTAGTCAGGGCCGACATATGTTGCTGCACGGACTGAGCCAAAGCCGCCACTTCCTGTATTCTCCTTTTTTTCCTGAGCTATCACGAGTGACTCGGCTAAGTTAGATCCGGCAGAAGCGCATTCGATCGAACGCCTAGAGTCCCCTAATACGGTTATCACTTCCCTTGGTCCGGGCAGTTTCATCTTTAGGTAGCTGATGTGCGTACTTTCCATGAACTTGTGCAGAGCGGGCCTACCGAGTAACGCGTGATAAGTGCTCTCCAAGTTTACCACTTTGAACTCAAAATTTTCAGTTCGACAGTTATCCCTTGTACCAAACAGCACATCAACCCGGACCTTACCAATAGGCTCGCAGGAGATACCAGGCACAATGCCATGGAAAGTGGTCCTAGTTGCTTGAAGCATATTCTCTGATATCCCCAGTTTGTGCATGGTATCCTTGTACAGCGATGTTAATGCTACTGCCATTGTCTATAAGCACCTTGGAAAACCTCACATTGAGATTTAGCCCGATGAATGTCGGATGCAGGACCAGTGCGTAGGTCCAGGGACTTGGCATAACTTTCGGGTGATCCTTGATACTCCAAGTAATTTCTCGATCTGACCAAGGCATATACCTCACCACAGCCGGTATTACTGCATTCACCTCCATATGCCGGTGCTGCAAGCTCTTACGGTCAGTTTCTTCCGTGGTAAAGACACAATAGCTTTGGTGATGCCCCCTATACTCGTTTCGCCCTCATTAGCGTGGTAACCTTGCTATTGCTGCTGGTTGTTATTCACCTGATGCACCACATCCCTTCTTTCCTGATTTTCATACCTCGGTGGAGGTGGAGGCAACATTAGTTGCTGTCCATTCCCCCCCGTGAGTAATGGCTGCCGAGGCATTTCATTCCGAGGCGCTTCATTCCGAGGTGCCCGAGCATTCCCCAAACTACCCTGTTCTAGCTTCCTCATCCACTCACATTGCTGGGTCGTATGGTTCGCCGGGCTATTCGGACTTGGTGTATGAAATTTGCACGGTTGATTCAACATAGATCCAACATAGATTCAAATTTGCACGGACGATCCTTCCGCTCCTGCCATTGCTTTTTCTGCTCCGAGGTCCAGGGCTTCTTGCCTTCATTCCTCTACTACCAGTTCTGTCCTCCAGTTTTTTGGTGTTGGTTGGCGCCGGCATTGGGCTGATCTCGGTCTACCGCTGCCACCTACTGCGAGTTATACCTATAATCCAGACGCTCGTCCCTTCTCTTTCCCCAAAAATCGTTTCTCCTTGATGACCCGGAGCCATCTCAGTTGTAGTACTCCTCATTTACCTTGCTTGACATTAGCCGAGGTTGAGTCAGGTCTCCTAGAGCATACAAATCAGCGATCCGGATCGTCTTAGCCAAAGTGGTTGGCATATCTTGCTATAACCTTTGCCATAACATACTTCCATATCTATAGCCTTTGGAGAACCACGAAATTGCTTGTGATTCAATTACCCCCTCACATGAGTTGCATACATTGCACCACCGAGTCAGAAAGTCTCGGTCAGGCTCA
Source organism: Avena insularis (assembly GCA_023614405.1). Taxonomy (NCBI): domain Eukaryota; kingdom Viridiplantae; phylum Streptophyta; class Magnoliopsida; order Poales; family Poaceae; genus Avena; species Avena insularis. The sequence goes on from CM042694.1 coordinate 535,683,354, forward strand.
TTCAGTCTCTGCCGGCATAACGCCAAAGTCTGCAGCCTATTGGGCCTCTTGTAGGTGCTTGAAAAAATTGCTAACAAATAACTCCTCGAAATCCAACCAACAGTTGACACTCCCTGGTGGCAAGTGTTCAGCTAAACTCTCGCAGGTCCTTCCAACATCTGAGGCACATACCTCACTGCCCATCTCAGATTTTGCTGTAATCTTGATCATTGCATAGTCAATAAGCCAATCTTCTGGTTTGGTGCTACCATCGTAGGTCTTTGTTCCTCTCGCCAATTGAAAGTTCAGTGTTGGCGGTTCCCTCATGATCCGAGGTCCAAAGCATGCCAGGCTCGGAGGTCCTTGTACCTCGATCATCTCTGACCTATAAATCCAGTCAAGCTTCAGCCTTGCATCATCTGGCTGCAAGTTTCTGCTTTCCAGCCTTGATCCAATCACATGGTGCTCCGGTCTTGGGTATCCATCATTAACCATCACCGAGTAACCATCATTATATCTCCCTTGATCTGGATGAGCATTCTGCTATTGTATCAATTGGCTAGCACTTCTCTCCTGCCGAGGTGCATATTGCTGCTGTTGCTGCCGAGGTGCATTTTGCCCTGCTCCCACCGGATCACACTGTCCGGCATTGCCGTTGGTAATGTTCCTTTGACCGACATTGCCTTTGTCGCGGTTACCTTGCCTAGCTTCACCTCGGCTGGTACTGCGGCGATCCTCATGAACTTGCACTGCCTTTCCTTTTCCATCTCTCACCGGGTCATAGGGGACCATCTGTTTGTCTCTTCTACCCGAGTTTACCACTTCTTCTCTCCTTGGGTTATGACCTAGAGACGATGCGACTCTGGAGGATTTGGCCGGGTTATTTTTGGCCGAATGAACCACGTGTGACGCTCCAGGTGGCAGCGGGTTCTCCTTGTTTATTTCCTCATTTTGCTGGCAAGCCACCCTCAGCAAATGGTTTACTCTCTCATGTTGCCTTTCCCAGGACTCTCCGGTTAGACCCTCTAACTCGGATGCAGCTGCATTTGCCGCCCTGAGGTTCTTTCCTGGGGTACTGTACCTCTCCATCCCTCCTATCACTATCGTGGCTGTCTGACCCGGCCTAGGCTCATACTCCTTGTCAATCTCAATAATTAGGTTTCCTCGGATTTTCACCCCATCTATGCGGTTTGCCTTTGCATATTCCCCCAGAGTGATGTTCAAAGACTATTGTAACTCCGCTAACTTCTTCGCGCCAGCTAGCATTTTCTGCCTAGTTTCCTCTAACTCAGCTTGTGCCTGAGCCGGATCTACTACAGGAGCTATCGGCGTTGCTAGGCTATCTATTGCTTGCTGGAGTACATTCTCTAGCCTCTCTAGCGGTGGAAATCTAGACCTTGCCTGTTTTGGTGTGACTTCCGGATCTGGCATCGGGTCCTTGCTTGCTCCTCCGTCAAGCGTGGCCATCATGACCTCAACGCTGCTAGCGGGGCCAGTGATACACACGCCGCGAGCTGCGCTGAGAGGCGGTTCGCCTCCCTCGATAACATGCCACAGATGAACACAGGACTGGTCCACGCTGACGTAGATCTTGTGCGCGCCAAGCTTGATGAAGAGGCTGTTGCACGGAGGAGGACACCTGCCGAAGCTCCCTGCGTTGTTGCTGACATAGTCCAGCACTCCAAAGCGCTGAACCAGGCCGGAGACGACGTGCTCACCGGCGCTGGAGATGCTTCCGTCCGTATTTTCACCCCTTCTAGCGCTGCTAGCCCCACGGTGGGCGCCAACTGTCGTGGTGGTGGCACGGCAGATGCCATGGATAGGCTAAAGATGGGACCAATGTACGCTAGGGGAATCCAGGGAGGGATAGCGTGGTGATTCCACACACAAGTGTTGACGTATTTGCTCTATCAATGGTGGTTTACAAGTGCTCCTCGAGCTGTTCCTGATAAGGAGACTAGGTCTCTTACCCCCCACAACTATGCTCTAGAGTTCTACCTTAGACAGAGAAAATGATGGATCCCCCTCTATGGAGGCCCTGGTGCCCCTTATATAGGCGAGCCCAGGGTACAAATGTTAGGGCATACGTGTAGGCATATTCCCCGAATATGCCCTTTGGTTAAAGCTAGATGCTTCTTTACTTGCTTTTAATGGCTCGTCCAGGCTTTGGACGTAACCCTCTGTCTCGTCTTTAGGCGTCATCAGACGTAAGTCACATTAGCCTACATAGCCCGCATCACTCTTGTCAGCCACACCCACTAGTCCTTCCCTCTGCTTGCTTCGCTCAGGCTACAGTGGACAGAGGCCACCTTTTGACCAACGGGAGATTCCTTCCTTCTCTTAGAAGCCAAGCGGTAGCCCGGCTGGCGCCTGGATAACCCGGCTACGAGGGTACCTGCACAATTGGTAGACAAATATGGCCGACATATATTTCATGCCGACCGGATTAATGCTAAGCAAATACCCACCAGGCCGGGTTACTCCGTAAGTCGGACTGCCTTGAGATGACCAGGCCAGCACTTGCTTTGACCATGCCGTACCTCGGCTAACTCGGCCTTTATACCCCAGTGTGACCCTACCCGGGGGTATCTCCCCAACAAACCACTACGAAGATCAATATTCAAAAAATAGTGGCTCCACACAACTCATCAAGCATGTCATCGAGATGTGGTATAGGATGTCGGTAATGCATGGTGATAACATTGATTGGACGGCAGTCCATGCATAACCGCAACGTATCATCCGTTTTTGGAACAAGAGTCACGGGAACGGCACTTGGACTAGTGCTAACTTGGATCAAACCTTTGGAGACGAGTTGGTTGATTTGACGTTCGATCTCCTTTGTCTCCTCTGGGTTCGTGCGGTAGGCGGCGCAGTTTGGAAGTGGTGCGCCGGGGATGAGGTCAATGCGGTGTTCAATGCCACGAAGAGGAGGTAGTCCATGTGGGAGCTCTTCGGGGAACACATCCTTGAATTCCTATAAAACAATCATCAAAGATGGAGGAACATTGGTTAATTCATTAGTTCCTTGTGCTAGTCCCTTGCAAATGAGGACATAGTGCAAGATGGATGGTTTGTTTCGCACATCTCTCATCTCAATTTTGGTAGCAAGGAGAACACTCTTATTTTTTCCACTCGAGTTTGGCCTGTGGCTTTCACTCACTATGAGGTGGTTCTCTCGCTCACCGCTCTTCTCACAAGTAGGGTTTGTGCTTTGCACCCTCGCTAAAGCCTTTGCATTGCCCGCAATTATTTGGCTAGGAGTCATTGGTTGCAAAACACACATTTTGTTGAGCCATTTGAAGGTGTACACATTGGTGCGACCATCATGTAGAGCAGCCTTGTCTAATTTCCATGGTTGACCAAGTAGCATGTGGCAAACTATCATAGGAACCACATCGCACTCCACCATGTCTTTGTAAGGACCAATGGCGAAGGTGACCGATACGGTATGCTTTATCTTCACGGACCCTTGGTCACTTAGCCATTGCACATGGTAGGGGTGCTTGTGTGGATGGAGGTGAGTTTGAGATTCTCACACAACTCGGTGCTAGCAAGGTTGTGGCAACTCCCTCCATCGATGATCACTTTGGTAGATTTGCCATTGATGCTGGCTCGTGTTTGGAAGATATTTGAGCGTTGGTCTTCATGGTCTTGTACTTGAGTGGTCAAGATCCTTGTGACGACAAGCGATGGACTTGCGTCATGTTCACACATGAGGAGTTCTTGGTCATCTTCCACTCGTTGCCTTGCCATTGCTTCCTTGACTCGGGCATCAAATTCATCTTCACTCAAGTATTCTTCATTGCCATTGTCATGGATAAACAATACTTTCTTGTTTCCACACTCGGCCGACTTGTGTTCTTTGCCTCCACACTTGTAGCATTCACCGTTGAAAGGTGTATCACTCTTTGCTTGTTTGCCACTTGGGGGCAGTTTTCCTTGAGGAAGTGTGGGCTTGAAGGAAGGCTTAGAGGTACTTGAGCAGCTTCCATTGAAGGTTGTTGGTGTAGCGGTTGAAGCTTTCTTGTAGGTGCAATACGTCTTGGGATTATTGTACTTGATGTACTCTTGCACTTGACGTTCGACCTTTGTTGCGATGTGCACAAGCTCAACCATGTAGTTGTATGTTTGGAACTCGAATATGCGCTTGATTGGGTGATTCAAGACAATAAGGAAACATGCCATAGTTTGCTCTATGCGCTCTTCAATGTTGGCGTGGATTAAGTTGAGTTCAATTTCCTTGAAGTACTCTTCCACGGTCTTTGTCCATTAACAAAGAAATTGAAGATTGTTGAAGACGTCACACGTGTAGTGCGCGGGGACAAAACAATATCTCATGTGAGCCTTCATGTAATGCAAAGTTGTAATTGGTTGCTCTTGTCTTGCATCACGAGCAACTTGAACTTGTTCCCACCAAAGGTTGGCGTAATCATCAAACTCAAGTGAAGCGATGGTGACCATCTTCTCGTTGCTATAATTGTGCATGCGGAAGATCTTGTCGACCTTGAGTGCCCATGAAAGTCTTCGGGGTCATTGGATCCGGTAAACTTGGGCATTGTGAACTTGATCTTGCCAAAAGTTTCTTCATCATTGCAGTCATTGCGACGAGCTTGGTGACCTTGTTGATGATCTTGTGGTTGGGGATTTGGAACTTGGTTCTCGCGTCCTTGTTGAGGAGCTTGCTCTTGCTCTTGGCACGGTTGTTGACGGGGTTGAGGCGCTTGGGCCTCACGATGGTGTTGAGGATTTGGAGCCGCATGACGCGGTTGATGACAAAGAGGAGGCTCGTTCCTCAGTTGGTGATGTTGATTAGGCACATGGGCCTCACGGCGAAGATCATGATCTTGAGCCTCATGACATGGTGGGCGTCGCTCAATATGTACCACTTGGCGCTCCATGTTTTGCTGTGGTGGAGGAGGCGCCTCGTGATGACCATGGTGTCGGTGCGTACGTTCATGACGGTGATGACGAGGAGGAGGATCTTGGAGAGCTTCACGTTGATGACGAGCTTAATTCTCCAAATTGGAGGCATCACTTGTTGTGTCAAGTATGTGTCGCGGGCGATGGTGGTGGACTTGCGGTTGCACTCGTGGTTCTTCTTGTGGTTGTTCTTGTTGGATTGCTAGTGCCCTTGCGTGATGACGGTGTGCTTCTTGCCGTGCTTGTGGCCTTTAAGATAAATCACCATCATAGCTTGATATTGTGGAGTGCCATGGGGAAGGTACATAGTTCGAAGAGGTTCCATATTCAACCACGGGGGCGTCATTGCGTCTTGGAGCACTTGGATGAAGATCTTGTTGAAGGGGTGCATGACAACGCGAAGAACTCGAAGAGCTTGATGCGTGTGAACATGGTCTTGCCAATCCGTCGATGAGGACACAAAGCTTGTCATTTTTTTCACCGACGGAGCGTTGGAGTGCTTCATTTTGATGGCCAAAGTTGTGATGCATTGCGTGCATTTGCCTTTCAAGGTCATCGAAGCGGTTGTCGATGCTCTTGAACTCAGCTTGTGTCTCGCCAAATTGTTCGTCTTGACGTGTCTCAAGAGCTTGGCAATGATCATGGAACTCTTGTCGGAAGATGAAATGGCTTCCACGCGTCATGTACGGTCCATGTTCTTCTTCTTGTGAAGGTGGTTGGCTCGACTCACCGTACCTATCCATAATGCAAAACACACAAGGATTGTATATGGAATTGGAATATGGTGGTGTTAACCTTGTACCTCACCTTGGGTATTGCACCGAGCTAGAAACCACAAGCAAGATATATAAGCATGCAAAGTGAAATCGCAAAGAAACCTCACACTAAAGAAAAACTAACTCCCAAAAACTTTTGGTGGAAGGTTAGGGTTGTGGAAAACCAAACGAAACGATCCACAGAAAATGATATTGTCAAAAGTGGTAGAGAACCAAAGATCAAAAGCAAAAAGCAAACGATCTACAAAACACAAGGATACACACACGTGGGGACATATGTGGTTAGCACGACTATAAAATGAGCACAAAAAGGTCCTAACAAAGACTACACTCGGTGTCATGCCAATGCAAGGAGAGACCACAACTCGTTTGCCAAAAGAGAAATAAGCAACGGATTTGTGCACTTGCCTTGGTCGCGCTCTATTTCTCTCTTTTCTTACAAGCTTGAGACTCTCTTTGTATTGGGAGACTTTGTATCTTTCCATTTTCTTTTGTTTTTCTTTTTTTCTCTTTTTTTATTCTTTTTCTCCTTTTCTATACGACTATGTCACTTTTGTATTTGCTTCAACATTCTCACTTCTCCAAGGGCAAGTGCACAATGCTTAGGAAAACACAAAATGAGCTGCCCTCATAGGATAGGTACATACAAGGAAGAAGGGTTAACAAGGTGGAGCAAGTTATACCTTTGGTATTGTTGACGACTTGCTACCGGTGTTGGGGATGGTGTTCGGGTGTCGTGGTGTCGGTAAGCGCGGGGTGTTGGTAGTTGCGGAAGCTTGTTGTTAGTAGAGCGACATACATGTGAAAGACAAACAAACCCAAATGAAAAGGTCAATGAACAAAATTGAGGGTTGAGAAAATTGCTATCTGACAGGGGTGGTAGTACCACCGAAATCGGCCGGTAGTACTGGTGACCAGTAGTACCGGTGGTGATCGGTAGTACCGCTCACTGGTAGTACCGCTTGATCTATGGTAGTACCACTCCGCGGGTTCCTGGGCGCGTGGATCTCAAACTTGACCACAAAATCGGCCCGAAAATCCTCAAATCTGCGGAAATCTGACAAAAGGGCTAGGAAGACACAAGGAAGGTAGATCGATACCCCAAGCAACAGATGTATGGACCAAAACCACGGAAAACTCACCAAATCTAGAGATCAATCCAAAGGAAAATTTTGGGGATTTTCGAATTTTTGGTGGATAGAAGAAAGATTTATGGGGGAATTCGTGAGCAACGAAGCTCTTGATACCAATATATTGAGGGCAAACCTCTAGGGTGGCCCGATCTTTCACGAATCCCGTTCAATTCGAGGGTGGAGTGTGGGGGAAGGGAGGAGGATGAACTCGACGAACTCACGCACGAAGAACACAATGAACACACGCATGCAAAACCACGCTACACACCAATAGCTCATGCTGGCGGTGACTGGTCCAACGCAATCCCTAGGATCAGCGTTGGGCGGAGGACTCTCTCTCGAACTAGCACGGTGAGTAGGGAGACTCGATGAGATCTTGACGTCTAGGCAGAGGGACTCCGATGCCTAGGCCTTGTACAACACGGAGGCATGATGCAAACTCCAACGAGGTTTGGGATATTTGGTGCTCCTTTGTCAAAGGAGCATGAGGCAAGAACTAGATATATCCACAAGGGGTTTCCACTAATTCCAAATATCATTCCTAAGGCTTACAATAGAGGTGGGGGACTATATATAGGCCATCCACAAGTTCAGGGGAAATTTAGGAAACTTAAAATATCAAAGGGGTGCGTTACAAGGCTAAAGGGCCGAGCTGGGGGTGCACAGGCCCTAGGATGGCCGGTAGTACCAGAACTTGGACCGGTAGTACCGGTTGTAGGAGGTAGTACCGCTCGCAGGTACCGGAGCGGCCAGAGGCACAAGCGTGGGTCTTCAGGTGCGGGCGGTAGTACCGCTCGCTAGATGCGGTAGTGCCGCCTTCTTGGTACCGGGTAGATATGGGACCGTTGGCTGGAGCTCTCTACCTGGGGCGGTAGTACCACGTACTCCAGGCGGTAGTACCGCTTGAGCGATAGTACCGCTATCCTTGGTCGGTAGTGCCGCTTGCTCCAGGTGGCTGCTAGCTTCTGCGACATTCCGTTGGCTCATGTCTTCATACCTGATGATGCATAGTGTCGAGGCATGAAGTAGCAAGACATCTAGGGGTCTATCAAAGTCACATGAGTATAAGAGAAAATTCACCTTAGCTTGGAGGAACTTGGCTCGAGCGCGAGTCATCGATCCACTTGGGGGACTTGGTGGTGTAGATGTAGAGGCGTCCGTAGGACGAGCTGCATCAAGTACTATCTCATAACACAATATTCGACATAGGAATTACATAGATAGATCCATACTCATGCAAGGCACATCATATGTACTTCAACAATGATCATACATGGAGATATTTGATAAAGTTACCACCATAAACCCAAAGTCCAGGGGGTGGACTACTCCCTTCTCATCATGGTGATGATGCTAGAGATGTTGGAGAAGGTGGAGATCCCTCCGAAGGCGTCTCTGGTGGAGTTTCCCCCTCCAATCTTCTTTGAATCTAACTCTATTTTGTGGTGTTTTCGTCTCTAGTGTCTTTCTTCTCGAGGACTCCCCGGGGGTCCTTATATAGGGGTTTTAGGTTAATAGAACTCTATGGGTGAAAGAATCAAGGCGATCAGACGACCGAGGAGGAAATGAGGGTAGGTGGCGTGCCCACCTAGTCTGGGCGTGCCAACCATGCTCATTTAGGTCTCCTGGCCCTCCAGCTGAGGTTTTTGTGCTCCATAAGCTTCTTGTGGATAAATATTGGCATTCTAAAAAGTTCAGGTCCATTTGACTTCATATAGGTCCTGAAACATCAAAAACATTGAAAACTGGGTTTTCTGCCTTGCTGGGTTATAGCCAAAATAAAGGGGATCATTGGTAAATCCCCAAAAATCAATATAAAAATGGATATAACATTATATATGATGAAAATATGTGGGAAAGCATGTTAACAAACTACAAATTTCATGTATGCATTTTACATGCATCAACATCCCCAAGCTTAACCTATGCTTGTCCTCGAGCAGGAAGGTGATAAAAACTAAACGGACTTTTGGGTTTGTTACCTTTGCTTATTTCATTATCATGTAAAGTTCATAGGCTCAATTCCTTTCAATGAAACATAATATGCAAGTGTACTTCAAGTTGTATCTTTTACACATCTATAAACATGTTAAACAATAATTAATGGTGTGATAAAACAAATGATGAACAAAACAAACCTTCAAGCACACTTTGATGAACCCATAGAATAAGAGACTCTTTTCATGATTGGCATTGGTGTTTTATGTCTTTATTTTTGGACTACTTCTTAGTTTCATGCCCTTGACTAGAAGACTCACTTCTTAGTTTCATTACTTCCCTTGAGATGTTTTTCATATCGTACCGTAAGTAAGCATTGAATACATATGTTAATCCTCCATAAAGAATGTAAAAATAAAGTTTTGAGCTATGTAGTTCATGTCAACAATACTAATAAGGATGGGGTTCCAAGTATCTTTTATTTCAAAGCTTCATATGGTTTATGTGCTAAACATATTACAAGTTGATTGTTCCATGCACCATACCTATGACCTTGCACTCCTCATGCTACTCAACTTAGGCCTATCATTGTATGCACATGTTGGTCTTAGAAACTGCATCACTGAAGTACCTCTTGCTCCCTGTGTAGCTATATGCCCCCCTTTTTGTATTTATTTATTTAGCATAGGAGTTGATATAATTCCTTGGTCATGTTCAAGGTGGGAGGGGTAGTATCTCTACTCCAGAAGAACAAGAAAAACAAACATGTGAATCATATCAACAAGGATCATCATGCTATAAGTTTCCACCATGAGTTGTCGCAGGCGCATGGATTTGACTAGCGGTTAAGGAGCGTTTTCTCTCAACATGCCTACTCCAGTATGCACACTTTATTTCACATTGATGCAATCCATAGGCAGAACTTTAACATGATTAATTATCAACATTCAACATTGAAAGCTTGTGCATGACAACATGGTTTGGCCAACACCAACTAATAAGATGTAAAGCACACAAATTTCCATAGTGGTATCACCCCAAACCTTACTTTCTTATGAGCTTTAAACTACATGAAAAAGGTGTTTTAAGAATGTTTGGAGGATTAACATACATACTATACTTCAAAGTAGCTTTTGCCACAAATAGTGGATATGCCTAGTCTAGTTTATGGGGTTTGGAACAAGTCTTAGCTTGTATTGTGAATGCTTAGCAAAAAGAGATCTAAAGAGAGTGCCATCTAGTTCATAATGCCAACATTTATTTTCTCACCTTGCTCCTTAATGTCGATCATAGATATACACAAGCAAAGGATACAAATTAATAGGCACAAAACAAATCATTCTTCATATAAAGTATTGAGCTTGCGAACTAGACACAACATGAATTTTAGCTTTTTTGCTTTTATCTCCCTTTTTCTTTTATTTCAAGGCATTCTTATTCATTTTTAATATAATCATGGAAAAGGTTATTTTCAGTATCTTAATCATAAACATTCATAATAATATTTTTGGTGGTCTTTTATTGCAAACAAAAGTAAAATAAACAAAACATACGCTCCAAGTTTCTATGATAGTTTTATGTTGCTCAAAAAACAAAGTTTAGAGGTTTGCAAACCAAGAGTTTAATAAGTCCAGTGGGGGGGCCTTGGGAATCCCCAAGATTATGGTTTTCACAATCCTTGGATTCCTCTTGGTGTGATGTTCCTCTATTCCCTGTCAAAAAACTTCAACACAAAACTTTTCTCCCATCTCTTTTCTGAGTGGTGACTTTAGTGGCACAAAAGCATAATAGTTGCTGCATATATATCAAAGAAAAAATTCTTTATAAATGTTCCAGTAAGCATATACTGTTTTTACATATCCCTAGCATATAATATGACTCATAACAATCATTTTAGGACATTCGGGAATAGTTAAAACAAAACATGGCAGAATCTATCCAGATTTTCAACAACAGCAAAATGAATTTATTTAGCCCACTTAAACATGTCAGGAATTTTAGCCATTTTTTGTGCATACATAGGATGAAATGTTGTAAATTCTGTGTAAATATGAGCGCAATACGAGTTACATAAAAATCATAAAATTCTTGCACTAAAAAATGTTCTGCAGAAATTTGCTACTCCATATAGTTAACAACTTTTATAACATCCAAAATGGGTTCCACTTGGTACTTTATTAAAAATTACAGAAATGACACTAAAGAGGACTCCCGAAAAGCACTTTATTTATAGCCATATAGCTAGGCTTTACTTACTTTATTCAAGTGATGTGGAGATCATGTGGTAGCTTGCTACTATCTCCTTTATAATCTATGGTGATGGCCCAGGGCGTGGTGGTACTTGTGATATTTCTACTTGGGACGCCTTTTATTTGGAAGTTTTTTGGATGTTAAATACCATTGGATGGGTTACTTTTTATTGGCATTGGAAACGTATCTTTTTCTTCTTCATTCTTCTCCCCTTCTTTGTGGTGCATGGACATCCCCAAGCTTGGGCTTTTATGATCTTGTTTCTGGAAAATATGAGTGCTTCCTGTGGAACTTTCAACTTCATGATGGTTATAATTATGACATGCAAATACATTCATGGGGATCAATTATGATCATTATCTTGAGTACTATCATACAATGACTCATGTTCTCTGGAGGAAATATGTAGCATCCCGATAAAACCACTACTAGAAAATCGCATGTTGTTTTATTTTGTGCATCATTATGACCGCATGCTGATGTCATCATGCCACATTGCATTTGAGCATCGTCATGTCGCCATGCATCTTTTTGCTAAAACTATTTCCAAAAGTCTATCTTTATTTTCTAATTATATCCCCCTCTTTTTATCAAAGTTTAACCCTAGCCTTTTCCGGATCTTTTATTTGTCTAAAAACTATTTATAAAATCCTATCTAAAAAGAAAACAAATAAAATAAAATTAAAAATGTTTTAGGGGAGGCCGCCAGTCGCCAGGCCTAAAGCCCAGCAGCTAGCAGTCTACAACCCCGACCGGAACCAAACCAAACCCTAGCTACCGTCCCACCCTCTGCCGCCACCACCCTGGAACCGCACTCACAGACGCGGTCGAGCCCCCACCCCAGCGTGACCGCGTCAACCCGGCCCCACCCCGCATGCCCCACGCACCCTCAGCACGCGTCGCTCGCACGCAACCTCCGCCTCCCTCTTGATCCATCCCCCACGTGGCCCTCTCTTGCTGTCGCCTGGCTCTCTTCCCGAACCTTGCTTGCGTTGGAGCCGTCGCCGGCCTTCCCTCTCCGGCTTGCCTCCTCTGCTGCGCAGTCGGGAGAGCCCTCCTCTGCTCAAGCACCCCTTCCCCTCGCCGTGCGGCCCTGCAAGCTCCGCCCTTGGCCGCTCCGCATCAAGCTCGCTCTGGCCACCCTCCCTCGCGAGCCCCTGGCCGTCTTGCTGTGCCTCTCCGTCGACCGCCCTCTGCCGCTAGCAACGACTGTGCCCTTGCAAGCTCGTCACCAAGCCGCCACCCTGTTTCCTGCCGTCCACGTCACGCCTGCCGTCTCCTCCTGGCCGCGTCGTGTCGCCGTTGTCCCGGACCGCTGTGGCCGCCCAACCTCCGTCCGTGCCGCCCTGCTTCATCCTGCATCGCAACCCACTTCCCCGCCTCCGGCCAGCATCCCACCGTCGTCGGGCCCGACGCCATGTTCCCTGCAAGTGGTTCCCCTCATCGTTGTCTCCTCCGCGTGGAACCTAAACATTCACCAGCAAGGCACCCCCGAGCGGACGAGTTTTCCTACGGCTGCGCCTGCTCCAATGATGTTCGGCTCGTCTTGTTGCACTGACTTGGCCCCGCAGGCGCATAACCAAGTCCTTCGCTCGCCTCCGGTGCATCTTTGTGTTGTATGTTGGCTGTGCCAGATCCTGCCTCGGTGCATTTTTCCTCTGTGGGTACCGAAAGAACCGCGAGGTCATGATATTCTCATCGATCCAGGAGCTCGAAAATATTGCTCATGGTACCAAGCGAAGACCATACCGAAGCCGTGGACACTCGAGAAATCATTGACGAGAACCCAAACAGGGAATCCGGAGGCGATGGCCCAGATCAACAAGGTCTCCCTCCTGAAACGCCAAGTTCTCCATCACAGACTCGGTGACCCATAGATCTCCGCCGCGAACGCCAAGATCTACTTCATGGATCTGAAGACCGATCCCGCCAAGACCGAACCCCATCGACCCTCGGTGAACCCCAAGATCACGATACCCTAATGTGATTCCATTTCCGAGACCCCTATTTTTATAATGACATATACTCGTTGCATATTAATTAATCCATACTCGCATGCATGTTTATTTGTTTGGGTACTTTGTCGATTCACCTAATAATTAAATATGGAGACTATATGCGGGCTATTCTAGTCTTATATTGACTCCATTTAAATTTGTGTAGCAAACCGATGTCATGTTTCGCCTTGTTAAGCCAACATTTAAATTGCGGGCTATCTAAACAACATGAACCTATTAATTAATTATCGGGACCCCGATTCCGCTTAATATTGCCTAATTGCACCGCATCTTTGCCATGTCATACATCATACATGCATCATGCCCGATCTTCTACCGTAGTATTATATAGTGCATCCGGTGTTTCTTTTAGTGTTTTGCTTCTTCACGGATTAAGCCGTCGAGTGGATGCGAGTATAGACAAGTTCTTCGGGTAATGTATCTTCGACAATGTTTGATAGGCGAGCAATCTCCCCCTTTCTACCTATTTTGCATTTATAGTCTGTACTTCCTCCTGTTTATCTATTGCTATCCGTCTTGCGATGCTTTAGTTTATGTGCACCCTTTATATTCCTTACAGCCTTTACATTGCCTTGGCCACATCCTATTGCCTGTTGTTTGATAGATAGTCGGCCTTGCGAGTCGTAGTTGCTTGCTCAGGTGCTGCTTCGCGTTGTTGTCGTCCCACCGTTGTTGGAAGGTTGGCACATGTTTAATGGTGGAGATGATCATGGGTTTAATTAAAACTTGTTAAATAAAATGATGTGAATAGATATAACTAATGTAGAGGCATCGGTGGGCAATATATGTTATTTGGTTCTTCCACGGTCACTTGTGTCCCGTAGGCCCCGAGTAATTGATACCTGTTCCTTGACTATTCGCATTATCCACATACGGGAGACTCTATGAATCCCCCTTTGCCTGAGCTTGATTCACACTTTATTTCTTGGGTCCACAAAGTTTTTTGGGGCTTTATTACTATCATGTACTTATGCCATGCTTTACTGCTTTAATTATGATTGTGCGTGGAGCACCTATACTGTTTTGGAACGTGGAATGTTTTGGCGGTATCTACAAGCCCAGTCACACTTTCAGGTTCCCAGTCATTTATAGCCATTGTCACAAACCCTAGGTCCATCTCGGAATCAGCCAACTTCGTTGCGGGTAGCTTAGTGGGGTGGCCCCCTAAAATGATTTATGAATCTTGTGAATGCTTTGTCGTGAGGCCTCGTTGCATTTTATTTGGTTCTTCCCGAGGTTGATCGTGTGTGTGTTGCTATTTGTGCACCCCTGCAGGGTAAAACTTTCTGAAAGCCGTGTCCGTGGTTATGGATGACTTGGAGCACAGTATCTCGATCATAGAAAACTATAACTAAAGTAGTGCTATAAATTTGACTTTGACATGTCTAGTAATCAGTTTCACTACAACGGAATGAGTAAATAAAAGTGCCAACAACTGCTGGATTTGGAATGTATTATGCTAATTGTATCTGACTAGTAAGTGCCACAACTATAATGGAATGAAAAAAACCGCCAACTATGTGAGTTCCTCGGTTTGACTTCCTCGTGTGGTCTCGAGGGGGAAATACCAGGATGGGTATGTTTTGGTGTTACTATCAGGTTGGATCCGAATAGGTCTTTCTTATCCCTCTCTAATAGCCGACAGTTGAATCGAGTCTCTATAGATTGTTTAGTGCATGCTGCGCTGCCGCTTTAGTCCACCATACCTATGTAGGCGAGAGCCGCTGAATTCTAGTCTCGCCGTGTACTGGCCTCAGTACTGACTGCTCCCTTTTTCCTTTGCCCTTTGTCGGCACCCCTTTTATTTAGCAGGTATGAGATTGACGTCGTTAGTAGGGTTACCCTTCTGTCTTGGCCTGGGCAGGGTTATGGACGCCATTGGTTATTCTTCAGGGCTCTTAGCCCAATTTGCTTCTTATCCGTACTCGGATGTTGTATCGTTTTCAAGGTGAATTGGATCTTTGTACTGTATATTTGTATTCTTGACTCAATGAGTCGTTGTTGTATATATATGTGTTCTGGGTTCCATCATGAACTATTGTGTAATGGTATTACTTCATTTTCCACCCGCACTCAAGTGCTTGGTAGGCGTCCTTGAATCGTTTCTCTGCGGGTTTGGCAGGAAGCGCTAAAATCTGCATAGGGCCGATTCGAGGGTGTTATAAAGTGGTATCAGAGCTCAGCTGTTGCGATACCCCACTGGTCCAGCCTGTAGGTTAACCTAGCTAACGACTAATGAAGAGTGTCAAAACTATTTTTTCAAAATTGGTTGGATAGATCTGATTAGGTATGCTTTTACTCCTTACCCCTGTGTTATTCTCCTCTTACCTCCGCGTGTTTTGAATCTGCTCTCTTATCTTTTCTTCGAGTCCAGGAATTCTCGTGGATGGGTTTCCGTCGTACCTTCAGAGTTTCGCTCTGTTTTTTTTGCAACGGTGTTTCTATATCCGGTCTTCATGCTATCTGAGGAATCCTTCATCTGTTATACTTCTCTTTGTTCCTTCTTTGTACCTTTCGGTGATTTCCAACACGACGACATCATCATCAGCTACATCATATCTGATAAAGAGCCTACTTTACTTATTTGTGTTTCTGAACATCACTCTCGAGATCTTCAGTCTAAATTCTGAGAGTTGGTTGTATAATTCTTCTATTCGTGTATAGAATAATGCTTCAAGTGCGGGATGGAGTCGCGACCATACCACTACTCTTATCATTTGCTTTTGTACATTGAATGGTCGATCGATGCAATCTTTACTCCTTCCACAGAAGTTAGAGGTGGCCTTATCTTTTGATGCCTTTACCTTCGTCCTTTGTTCTCCGGAGTGTTCTCTCGATGAACATGAGAAACACCCCTTGTTGGTGGTGTCGCCGATTTTTAAGATGGAGCAAGAAGCATTGTTAGTGGTGTCGCAAGGGTCTACACGAAGCGAGCATATTTAGACCGTCGGCCTTCTTCCCTATACCATGAGGCGGATCTCGAGGGCGAGATCCATTGTTAGTGGTGTCAAATTGTAGCATACCGATAAAACCACTACTAGAAAATCGCGTGTTGTTTTATTTTGTGCATCATCATGACCGCATTCTCATGTCATCATGCCACATTGCATTTGAGCATTGTCATGTCGCCATGCATCTTTTTGCTAAAAACTATTTTCCAAAAGTCTATCTTTATTTTCTAATTATATCCCCCTCTTTTATAAAAGTTAAACCCTGGCCTTTTCCGGATCTTTTATTTGTCTAAAAACTATTTATAAAATCCTATCTAAAAGAAAACAAATAAAATAAAATTAAAAATGTTTTAGGGGAGGCCACCAGTCGCCAGGCCTAAAGCCCAGCAGCTAGCAGCCTACAACCCCGACCAGAACCAAACCAAACCCTAGCTACCGTCCCACCCTCCGCCGCCACCACCCTGGAACCGCACTCACGCCCGCGGTCGAGCCCCCACCCCAGTGTGACCGCGCCAATCTGGCCCCACCCTGCATGCCCCACGCACCCTTAGTACGCGTTGCTCGCAGGCAACCTCCGCCTCCCCCTCGATCCATCCCCCACGCGACCCTCTCTCACCGCCGCCTGACTCTCTTCTCGAACCTCGCCTGCGCTGGAGCCGCCGCTGGCCTTCCCTCTCTGGCTTGCCTCCTCTGCTGCGAGCCGGGAGAGCCCTCCTCTGCTCAAGCTCCCCTTCACTGTCGCCTCGCCGCGCGGCCCCGCAAGCTCCGCCCCTGGCCGCTCCGCATCAAGCTTGCTCCGGCCGCCCTTCCTCACGAGCCCCTGGACGTCTTGCTGTGCCGCTCCGTCGACCGCCGCTAGCGATGGCCGCGCCCTTGCGAGCTTGTCACCAAGCCGCCTCCCTGTTTCCCGTCGTCCGTGTCAAGCCTGTCGTCTCCTCCTGGCCACGTCGTGTTGCCGCTGTCCCAGACTGCTCCGGTCGCCCAACTTCCGTCCGTGCCGCCCTGCTTCAGCCTGCATCGCGACCCTCTTCCCCGCCTCTGGCCAGCATCCCACCGTCGCCGGGCCTGATGCCATGTTCCCTGCAGGTGGTTCCCCTTGTTGCTGTCTCCTCCGCGTGGAACCTGCACGTTTACCAGCAAGGCACCCCCGAGCGGACGAGTTTTCCTATGGTTGTGCCCGCTCCAATGACGTTCGGCTCGTCTTGTTGCGCTGACTCAGCCCCGCAGGTGCATAACCAAGTACTTCGCTCACCTCCAGCGCATCTTCGTGTTGTATGTTGGCCGTGCCAGATCTTGCCTCGATGCGTTTTTCCTCTGTGGGTACCCAGAAGAACCACGAGGTCATGATATTCTCATCGACCTGGGAGCTCGGAAGTATTGCCCATGGTACCAAGCGAAGACCGTACCGAAGCCGTGGACACTCGAGAAATCATCGATGAGAACCCAAACATGGGACCCGGAGGCGATGGCCCAGATCGACAAGGTCTCCCTCCTGAAACGCCAAGTTCTCCATCACAGACTCGGTGACCCGTAGATCTCCGCCGCGAACGCCAAGATCTACTTCATGGATCTGAAGACCGATCCCGCCAAGACCGAACCCCATCGACCCTCGGTGAACCCCAAGATCACCGATACCCTAATGTGATTCTCTTTCCGAGACCCCTATGTTTATAATGACATATACTTGTTGCATATTAATTCATCCATACTCGCATGCATGTTTATTTGTCTGGGGTACTTTGTCGATTCACCTAATAATTAAATATGGAGACTATATGTGGGTTATTCTAGTCTTAAATTGACTCCATTTAAATTTGTGTAGCGAACCGATGTCATGTTTTGCCTTGTTAAGCCAACATTTAAATTGCGGGCTATCTAAACAACATGAACCTATTAATTAATTATCGGGACCCCGGTTCCGCTTAATATTGCCTAATTGCACCACATCTTTGCCATGTCATACATGCATCATGCCCGATCTTCTACCGTACTATTAAATAGTGCATCCACTGTTTCTTTTAGTGTTTTGCTTCTTCATGGATTAGGCCGTTGAGTGGATCCGAGTATCGACAAGTTCTTCGTATAATGTATCTTCGACAGTGTTTTCTAGGCGAGCAATCTCCCCCTTTCTACCTATTTTGCATTTATAGTCTGTACTTCCTCCTATTGATCTATTGTTATCCATGTTGTGATGCTTTAGTTTCCGTGCACCCTTTATATTCCTTGCAGCCTTTACATTGCCTTGGCCACATCCTATTACCTGTTGTCTGATAGATAGTCGGCCTTGCGAGTCGTAGTTGCTTGCTCAGGTGCTGCTTCACGTTGTTGTCGTCCCACCATTGTTGGAAGGTTGGCACATGTTTAATGATGGATATGATCATGGCTTTAATTACAGCTTGTTAAATAAAATGATGTGAATAGATATAACTAATGTAGAGGCATCGGCGGGCAATAGATGTTATTTGGTTCTTCCACGGTCACTTGTGTCCCGTAGGCCCTGAGTACTTGATACCTGTTCCTTGACTATTCGCACTATCCACATACGGGCTCTATGAATCCCCCTTTGCCTGAGCTTGATTCACACTTTATTTCTTCGGGCCACAAAGTAGTTTGGGGCTTTATTACTATCATGTACTTATGCCATGCTTTACTGCTTTAATTATGATTGTGCGTGGAGCACCTGTACTATTTTGGAACATGGAATGTTTTCGCGGTATTGAAAAGCCCAGTCACACTTTCGGGTTCCCAGTCGTTTACAGCCATTGTCACAAACCCTGGGTCCGTCTCGGAGCCGGCCAACTTTGTTGCGGGTAGCTTAGTGGGGTGCCCCCCTGAAATGATTTTTGAATCCTGTGAATGCTTTTTCGTGAGGCCTCGTTGCGTTTTATTTGGTTCTTCCCAAGGTTGATCATGTGTGTGTTGCTATTTGTGCACCCCTGCAGAGTAAAACTTTCTGAAAGCCGTGTCCACGGTTATGGACGACTTGGAGCATAGTATCTCGATCATAGACAACTATAACGAAAGTAGTGCTATAAATTTGACTTTGACATGTCTAGTAATCAGTTTCATTATAACGGTATGAGTAAATAAAAGTCCCAATAACTTCTGGATTTGGAATGTATTATGCTAATTGTGTCTGATTAGTAAGTGCCACAACTATAATGGAATGAATAAAACTGCCAACTGTGTGAGTTCCTCGGTTTGACTTCGTGTGGTCTCGAGGGGGAAATACCAGGATGGGTATGTTTTGGTGTTACTATCAGGTTGGATCCGAATAGATCTTTCTTATCCCTCTCTAATAACCGAAAATTGAATTGAGTCTCTATAGATTGTTTAGTGCATGTTGTGCTGCCGCTTTAGTCCACCATACCTATGTAGGCGAGAGCTGCCGAATTCTAGTCTCACCGTGTACTGTCCTCAGTACTGACTGCTCCCTTTTTCCTTTGACCTTTGTCGGCACCCCTTTTGTTTAGTAGGTATGAGATCAACGTTGTTAGTAGGGTTACCCTTCTGGATTGGCCTAGGCAGGGTTATGGACGCCATTGGTTATTCTTCAAGGCTCTTAGCCCAATTTGCTTCTTATCCGTACTCGGATGTTGTATCGTTTTCAAGGTGAATTGGATCTTTGTATTGTATATATATTCTTGAGTCAATGAGTCGTTGTTGTATATATATATGTGTTCTGGGTTCCATCGTGAACTATTGTGTAATGGTATTACTTCGTTTTCCACCCGCACGCAAGTGCTTGGTGGGCTTCCTTGAATCATTTCTATGCGGGTTTGGTGGGAAGCGCTGAAATCTGCATAGGGCCGATTCGAGGGTGTTATACAATAGCACTACTAGATTCATCTTTACCAAGAATTCTTTCTACCCAACTATCATATGAATCATCATTAAAAACATGTAAATCAATAGAACCATCAAGTATAGGGTTTTCATCATAGAGATCATCATTACTTGAAATAATAATTTTATCTGCCCATGCCACATGTATTATTGTTACACACAGAGGGTCATCCAAAGCTTTATCAAACATCATGCCCACGCCATATTCATCATCACTTTCAAAACTATTATCAATAATAATATCATTTTGCATGTGTTGATCATCATAAGAATCAAAATCAAAAGAGCATGGTGAGTGAGGATATGGATGATCCTCTAATACATTTTCTCCTTCTATATATTCTTTTTCTTGTTCCTGCAAGCCATTATATCTCTCCTTGATAGCAACACTATTGTTATAATATTCAAGGATATAGGTATTCTTACAAAAAAGTTTCAAGAGTTGTTCAAGCGTTGTAGCAAGTTTTGATGTGAGGCTATGTGTTTCATTTGGTACCAACAAAACTATCTCAAGAAATCCCATTACAATAGTAAATTCATCAACTGCCTTCATATTAGTGTTCATGAATTCATTATTATGGAAGGAAGCAATATGCATACTCTAAAGCTTACACTGGAAATTTAGATGCTTAGGATATTGATCTATGCAATAAGATAAATTATACTATCACATAATTCATGGCCAATTTCATTCAATGCTTCAATTACTAACTTTGTTTGATCAAAATTAATTGATTCAACCAGGGTTGCATAAGTACGTGATTCATACATTCCATGAACATAACAAATGAACTAATTTCTGTGTGTTTTTCAAATAAGGAGAGTAAAAACTGATACATAACTGAAAGTAAATCTAATGAGAAACTGATAACCAAACAAGATAAAGAAACCTCCCCAAGCTTAGATGATTGCAAGATATAAAATAGACTAAAATTAATCTAAAGTCTAGTGTGCACAAGAATAGAAACTTAAGCACTACGCTCCCCGACAACAGCTCCAAAAAGTATCTTGATAACCCCCAACTCCAGGGGATCACCATAGCAACTCTCAATGTGGAAGTAGGGTATCGATCCGCATGAGAAAGAAGGAAAAACTATCTATTCTTTACAACTAAAGTGTTAGATGTTTTAGTTGATTATGCACTTAACAAGTTAAGGAACAAGATGGTTGATTTAATAGATGCAAATTTAATGTAACAAAACAAGAATGTTAAAGTCCCCCAATCCTCTTCAATGCAAGAGGACAAGACAAGGGTTTTCTATTATGGGAACAATGGACATGGGTTCATGGGTTCACTTAATCCTCTCTTATCCATCTATGGTGATTATCATGTTATAGATAGTAAAGGTACATGCATTTGCAATGTTTTAATGATACTTTTATGGTGGCTACATGTCATAAAACACATAGGTGAAAGAAGTACTCGTTTTTGTTGCTAGGTCACCCTTGCAATAAGGCTAACATTTGGTTTGTGTCACACCACACATCATACGTGTCCCTTTTTACCCCTAGATAAAGGATGTTGGGTTGCATTATTGTCACTCAATACAGATGCTGATGTCACTCGGCCACCCATTACCTACATACATCATACTTCTTAATGGAAAACATTGTAGACACTAGTGCAATGATTCATATGTTGTGAGTATTATCACATCTCTCTAATCTACCCCCACTTGGTGGTATCAATCACCTCATGATATTGATAAAGAACGCATTATGTATAGATCTAAACCATTACATGCATCGTAGAATATCCCCAAAGTATGACAAACGATACAAGATCCAACACAACGGTAAATGAATAACAAGTACTATCTCATAACACAATATCCAACATAGGAATTACATAGATAGATCCATACTCATGCAAGGCACATCATATGGACTTCAACAATGATCATACATGGAGATATTAGATCAAGTTACCACCATAAACCCAAAGTACAGGGGGTTGAATACTCCCCTCTCATCATGGTGATCATGCTGGAGATGTTGGAGAAGGTGGAGATCCCTCCGGAGGCGGCTCCGGCGGAGTTTCCCCCTCCAATCTTTGCTAAATCTGACTCTGTTTGGTGGTGTTTTCATATCTGGTGTCTTTCTTCTCGAGGACTCCCAAGGTATCCTTATATAGGGGTTTTTAGGTCAAGAGAACTCTGTTGGCGAAAGAATCAAGGCGATCAGACGACCGAGTAGGAAACAAGGGTAGGTGGCGCGCCCACTTGGGCTGAGCGCGCCACCCATGCTCATTTGGGCCTCCTAGACGTCCATGTGAGGTTCTTGTGATCCCAAAGCTTCTTGTGGATAAATATTGGCATTCCCAAAAGTTCAGGTCCATTTGACTTCGTATAGGTCCTAAAACATCAAAAACATTGAAAACGAGGTTTTTCTGCCCTGCTGGGTTATAGCCAAAATAAAGGGGATCATTGGTAAATCCCCAAAAATCAATAAAAACAATGATATAACATTATATATGATGCAAATATGTGGGAAAACATGTTAACAAACTACAAATTTCATGTATGCATTTTACATGCATCAACTTGTTCACAATTTCATGTGGTAGTTGCATTCCATGGGCTTTTTGGGCTTTCTGACCATGGTTTGACACATGTAGTCTCTAGAGTAAATGTATGTGTTATTTTCAAAACCACACCTTGATCCACATGACCACACACAATCCAATAATGTATGAGGTGATGCAACTTCTGTCACACTAGTTCACAATTCCATGTGGTAGTTGCATTCCAGGGGCTTATTGGGCTTTCTGACCATGGTTTGACACATGGAGTCTCTAGAGTCAATGCATGTGTTCTTTTAAAAACTACACCTTGATCCACATGACCACGCACACTTCAATAATGGATGTGGTGATGCAACTTCTATCACACACTGGTTCACCATTCCACATGGCAGTTGCATTCCAGGGGCTTTTTGGGCTTTCTGACCATGGTTTCACACATGGAGTCTCTAGAGTCAATGGATGTGTTATTTTCAAAACCATACCTTGATCCACATGACCACACACACTCCAATGGATGTGGTGATGAAACTTCCATCACACTGGTTCATAATTACATGTGGCAGTTGCATTCCACGGGCTTTTTGGGCTTTCTGGCCATGATTGGGACATGGAGTCTCTAGAGTCAATGCATGTGTTATTTTCAAAACCACACCTTCATCCACATGACCACACACACTCCAATAGATGTGGTGATGCAACTTCTGTCAGACACTGGTTACAATTCCATGTGGCAGTTACATTCTAGGGCTTTTGGGGCTTCCTGACCATGGTTTGACACATGGAGTCTCTAGGGTCAATGCATGTGTTCTTTTCAAAACCACACCTTAAGCCGCATGACCACACACACTCCAATGGATGTGGTGATGCAACTTCTGTCACACACTGGTTCACAATTCCATATGGTAGTTGCATTCTAGGGGCTATTTGAGTTTTTTGACCATGGTGTGACACATGGAGTCTCTAGAGTTAATGCATGTGTTGTTTTCAAAACCACATGTCGATCCACATGACCACATACACTCCAATGGATGTGGTGATGCAACTTCTATTACATTGGTTGAGAATTCCATGTGGTAGTTGCATTCCAGGGGCTTTTTGGGATTTCTAACCATGGTTTGACACATGGAGTCTCTAGAGTCAATGCATGTGTTGTTTTCAAAACTACACCTTGATCCACATGACCACACACACTCCAATAAAGGATGTGATGATGCAACTTCTGTCACACTGGTTCACCATTCCATGTGGCAGTTGCATTCCAAGTGCTTTTGGGCTTTCTGACCATGGTTTCACACATGGAATCTCTAGTCAATGCATGTGTTGTTTTCAAAACCACACCTTGATCCACACGAACATACACACTCGAATGTATATGGTGATTGAAAGGGTAATTGCCCCTATATGTGGTTTTGTTGATTAATGACAATCCCTATGGGCTAATGTTTTCATTAAGTTTTATATGAAGGAATATTCCATAGGTCATGCTTGTAGTCCATGTGTTGGATTGAAGTATAGATGCCATGAATATAAAGATATACCTTGATTATTGTCATCAGTATCATCAAGGTTAAGAATTCTATGATATGATCATCAATATCTTGAGAGTGTGATCTCAATAGAAGAATTCAAGATATGGATCTAAGTTTGTGTCATGATAGCCTCATTACTTGAGTTATGGTTGACTAAGATTTAGAGAATGTAATCAAATGAATAGTTCCTTATGTATCTCAAGATATTGAGATGGAGCATGATATTGATGGAGCATGAGAAGATACTTGGTTGACCAATATAAAGAGTGAAGACTGATTTCAAGTTGGTCAACACATGAAGCATAAAGAATGTACCCCATGGATCTTGTGGTATGGTAAGCCTTGTCATTTATGCATCATGAACTAACCCACTATATATGTGCCTTTGCGTTTTCTATATGGGATAGGTATCTTTTCATGGGCATGCTTCAAAAGTGAAGATCTCATAGAGCCCATGAGAGGATGACATAAAGTGGTGATCGTCATCAAGGTTGAGAATGGCAAGTTCAAGATAAGAATCTCGAGAAGATCATTTGCTTTAAGCTTACCATCCATATTGGTGATAATGTACATGTGAAGACATGTCTTAATGAAGCAATCCCATAGTGGTGTATGGGGTAGCAAATTATGAGTCTTCACGAAGCAACAATGATCAAGTGATGCATTCTGGCTTGGATGGAGCTTGAAGTGTTGTCATCAAGATCAAGCGGGATGCACAAGGCAAAGGTATGGCCTTGCTATGTTTTCCTTTTACCGGTATCAAGGTGGTTGTTGGGAGACCGGGTTATAGGATATATAGCCACACTATCAAGAGGGGCTTTCGGTTGGGTAACTTGGTCACATCGTCGTATGGAGCTCAATCCTTTGAATACTTTGCATCTTCCTATTTTGTTGATTCTTGGTGTTTCTCCATTTGAGGTTATTGATCTTGTATCTATCTCTTCAACAAGCCCAAGTTCATCGAAAACGGAATTCGTATGCATCTTCTATGGTGTTTTTGACTTTGAAGGTTTTACCGGTTCTTCTTATAGGGAGGTTTCATGCCTTTCTTTATTTGGTTATATCCTACTTTGTTGCACTATGATGTTTTTATGCACCATCTTTTAGATCTTGTTGTCCTCATCAAAACAAGCCCAAGATCATCAAAATCGGACTCCGGATGCAAAAGTTATTGCGTTTTTGTGAAGTCTGTTTCGTGACAGTCCGGCGCCAGCGCCGGTTAGACCGGATCTGAAACCGGATTTTCCGGTTTTCACGACCGAGTCTATTCTAAGTTGGAAAACAGAACTATTCCAGTTTGTAGGCCGGTCCATCGGCCCAGGGACCGAGTTTCCCGGTTATGGGGCCGGTCCAACCGACTTTAAAACCGAGTTTTCACAGATTTCCTCCCAACAGCCATACTTCCTTTCCTCTATAAAAGGGGGTTCTTCCCCCAACGTTTTTGGGTGTTCTTGACCATGAAATTAACCTCCATTGTTGAACCTCTTGAGCTTGCTTCCTCTCCCTTCCCTCCTAGGATTCTTGCATCTTTTTGAGGGCTTTGGAAGAGGAGATCTAGATCTACAACCCCCACCAATCAATTCCTCCTCTAAGTGAGAGGAACCCTTTGGATCTTGATCATGGAGTCATTTGTTGACTTCCACCATTTTTATTCCTCTCTAATTCCTCCCTAGCACTTGTTGCTTTGGTGGGATTTGAGAGTGAAGGATTTGAGCACCTTGGTGTTCTTGCTTTGCATTCTTGCATAAGTGTTGAGCTCTCCATTACGATTTGTTCGAGTGAGAGACCGTGAGCTTGTTACTCTTGGAGGGTGACCTCCTAGTTGGCTTGACGGTTGGTGCCGTGGTGTACTCTTTGTGGAAGATTGTGAAGAGACCCGAGATTCTCCTTCGTGGAGCTTGTGAACTGGTTGTGGAGCTTGCCATCTCCGGAGTGGAGGAAAAGCTAGCCATAAGGAAAGGGCCTATTCCTTCATGGGATAGACTCGAAGAAGAAGGTAAGCCCTCGTGGCGTTGGGAAATCCTTCATGGAATCCCACACCTCTCCAACGTGATGTACCTTCTTGTAAGGGAACACGGGAATATATCTTCATCTCCACGTGCCCCGGTTATCTCTATACCCGAGCTTACTTTCCTTATGATATCCATCGTGCTTGAAGTACTTAAATCTTGCTTATCACTTGTGGTATATTTATCTTGTGTTATCTTGCTTAGCTTAACTTGTTGTTGGTGCACTTAGTTGAGCCTAGTGTATTTAAGTTTTATGCTTATAAAATAAACATTAGTTTAATTCCACATTCTATCAAGCCAAAACTGTAACAGTTTTGAAATTGCCTATTCAGCCCCTCTAGGCGACATCTCTATCCATTCAGTGATGCAACTTCTGTCACACTGGTTCACAATTCCATGTGGTAGTTGCATTCTAGGGCCTTTTGGGGCTTTCTTACCATGGTTTGAGACATGGAGTCTCTAGAGTCAATGAATATGTTCTTTTCAAAACTACACCTTGATCCACATGACCACACACACTCCAATAATGGATGTGGTGATGCAACTTCTGTCACACTGGTTCACCATTCAATATGGTAGTTGCATTCTAGGGGCTTTTGGGGCGTTTTGGGCTTTCTAACCATGGTTTGACACATGGAGTGTCTCTAGAGTCAATGCATGTGTTGTTTTCAAAACCACACCTTGATCCACATGACCACACACACTCCAACGAATGTGGTGATGCAACTTCTGTCAGACTGATTCACAATTCTATGTGGTAGTTGTATTCTAGGGGCTTTTTGGGATTTCTGACCATGGTTGGACACATGGTGTCTCTAGTGTCATTGCATTCTAGGGGATTTTTGACCATGATTTGACAAACATGTGGTACGGGGATTATTCGAAAAAAGTGTTCATAGAAATGAGCTCCCACCTTCGAGGATTCATGGTTTTCAAGGCAAATGAGCTAGGTCATGACCAGATTCATGGCACAGTTTGTTGCAATATGCCCATATTCCGCACACGTGTGTACCTTGTGATGGCAAACAATGTTGCTTTTGGAAGTTTTCACTTTCTACGCACGGAAAATCCATTTCCCATTTTCCCGGTGCCTTGAGCTACCTCGTAGCTCGCTCAAGAATTTTCCCAAAAAATCATTTCTAGGTACAAAACAAGGCATTTATTCAGAGATCTAGTAAGAGAATGTCAAGACTTGGCACCTAGCTTAAGAACCATGACTGCTGCAATCTTTTGGCCTCATTTTTGAAACCTAAATGTTGATTTATTTCAGCCACACATCACTCATCCAACGACCAAAAAATTGTTGTTCCGTCCTCCCGCCAATCCAAAATTTCGGGTTCGGTCCTCCTGCCTTTCCAAAATTTTGGGCACCCAAATTCTCGCATGCTAAAACTATCATGCACTGACAT
Source organism: Avena insularis (assembly GCA_023614405.1). Taxonomy (NCBI): domain Eukaryota; kingdom Viridiplantae; phylum Streptophyta; class Magnoliopsida; order Poales; family Poaceae; genus Avena; species Avena insularis. The sequence goes on from CM042694.1 coordinate 535,710,639, forward strand.
TACCGTTCAGCCCACCCGCACATCATAACCAATGCATTGGCACTGAGGGTTTACATAATCTATTGAAAACCCTCCTTTATCCCCTCACCGAAAGGAGATAGGTCCAAATCTCCTACGCTTGCCCTCGCCACTGCCCCCTAGTAATCATCTAGCCATCGACCTAGCCCAAACCCTAACCCGTCCTCACCTTGCCGGTTTCCAACCATGGCGTCGAGCTCACGGATCTACCATCGAGCACCACCATCTGGCCGTCAGCATCACCGACAAGGTATGCCACCTCACCAAAAAGGTCCTCCCCATCTCCGTGAACCTCGACATCAAGGTCTGCTACCTCACCGTCCACCCCACCAACAATGTTTGTCTCCTCGCTGTCCACCTCGCCGTCAAGGTCTGGCACTTATCCTTTCACCACACCATCAAAGCATGCCATATCATCGTCCACCTCCCCGACAAGGAAGGCTAGCAAGGTTCCCAGCAAGAAGCGCACAAAGAAAAAGGTCGTGCGCCTACTGGCAAGTAAACCACCTCCTTGCCTATGAATTTTCTGCTCTTTTAAGCTTACTCGATGCTCAAGTGTTTCATTTTCCTTACCTACGAAATTGCTTTTTTGAGAGGCAATAGGTTCATTTTCCTTCTTATGTTTGCTATAGGGAAATCAACACCATACGTTATATTTTGTTTAATTCTTAATTGGATTTATTTATTAATGTTATATCCTCAAATGCATCCCATGGAAGAAAGTTGACTGAAAAACATCAAGAGAAACAATGAGCGGTTGCAACAACTGGGTGTTAGGCCCTTTGCAAGTCTTTCTGCATCGCCAACTATATTCTCTCCTAAAATAACAAGAAATGATTGCTCTGGATCTGACTATGATCCTGAAGAGGAGGAAGATATCACTAAAGGAGACCTAGATGATGTCAGGGAGGAGAATGAGTCGCAGGTCGACCCCTTACCTTCTTACTCATCTTGTGTTGAATTGTTTGCTAACTGATATTGACATATATCTGTTGCTTCTTTATTATCCCCAATTGACTGGTACAAATGGAGTTTCTAGCCATCGAAGAGGAAATGCAACAAGAGAGCTACCATTAGGACATCGTTGGCACCTGCTGGTCTAGCAACTATTCGGAAGCGCGTCTTGGCAGGCCAAGGTGCCGACACAGAAACTTTGAGAAAAACTAGGTCCAAGGGGAAGAAACTAGCTTCCCAAGGCGGCTGGGAAGATGCCCAAGCCGAGAAAACACCTCCCCAGGGCCAATAGCCAGATCCCTGCCTTCCATGGGAACCATGCCAAGGCCTGCATCTAGGTCCTTGCTTTCTGCAGGCGCCTCCCCAAGGCCAGCAGCTAGGTCCCTCATGTTCGCGGGCAGCTCCCCAAGGCCATCAGCCTGCTCCCTACCATCCACGAGCACCTCCCCAAGGCAAGCAGCAGCCCCCTCCCAGCCATGCATGGGCACCTCTCCAAAGCGACTATGCATGACCCCAAGGCAAGCATCAGCCCTCACCCGGCCATGCACGGGCGCCTCTCCAAAGCGACTGTGCACCTCTCCAAAGTGACTTTGCATCTGAGGGTTTCGCTACCCAAGTTAAGGTCTCAGCTTCCCAAGGCGAGGGGTCAGATGTGAAACATGATGGATGGTTCTTTGACCGTTTTGACTGGATAAAGAAGGTAACATGTTGAACAAATTGCTTGCTCTACAGTAACCCATTAACATTAGATTGTGTGAATCATACTTATTGCATTTTACTATTGTAGAACATTAACTCATGCCCATTATATTCTTGTAGATGAATTTGGCCATAATCATTCTGGAGACACTATTATGCATGATGATCCTCAGTTGGTGGTTGACAACATGCCCACAAAAATACTTCAACTTGTCGTTCCTCTAGGAAGAACTAGACCAGTGTCACCAGTGATTGCTGCCAAGTTTGCCACTGAGTGTGCAGTAATAGTCAGGACTATGATGCCTATCTTTCCCTACTGGAAAGAGTATAGGGAGAGGTCGGATGTCAGAGCAGACTTCTATGGAAAAGTTTATGTATGTTCCATAACACTCAACTAGCACTTTCTTCCTTTGTTGTTAATGTGAAGGCTGATAATCTTTGTTTTATTTTAGAAAAAGTTTTTCATGGACCCCTCTCTACCCGATGTGTAGTTTGCTTGTAACAAGCAGTTAATGAGGCACACAAGAAATCAACGACATTATCTAAAGAAATGGTTTTTTGACAACTTCCCAGCGAATGAAGTTACAAGGATAGCTCCTATGGAACACATGAGAAATGAGGAGTGGTGCAGGCTTGTCGATTTTTGGTTTGACCCCAAAAAGAAGTTCATGTCTTGTTTACTAAACTTCTCCTGTTTGAATTGTTTAAGCAGGACTAAATGCATGCTCCCTCCTTGTGTAGGCTCTGTCTGAAAAAACAAGAACATCAGACAGCTTGTCAAGTACCCTCATGCCATTGCTGCTCGCAGCTACAAGGTTTTGTGCGACATGGAGGAAGGCTCCATTGAACTACTCGAAAATGGCTTGACTAACAATGTGAAAGAAGAAAAGGTAAGTCCACCATAATACTTTCCGTCTTCGTAAAATTCAATGCCTTTTTCTTCCCTCACATATACGATGTGCTTATTATTTGCTCGCTAGGTTTCTCATATTCTCTTCTATTCCTAAAATTGGTAGGCAGACATGGAAAGCAATATGGTGGCATATGCTCCAGTAGATGGCACAGACGATGAAGAAATTCCTTCCACCGATGGCGTGCACTTTGTGTTGTCTTAGAACAAGAGAAAGCCAACTGTCCCGAAGAACATCAACATCCATGCAAGTACTTCAAAACCAACCAAGTCTTAGCTAGAAGCTCAACTCAAGGCTCAAAAAGCAAGTAATTTGGAACTGTGCTCTGCCATTGAGGAGTTGCAGAAGGTGAATGTGACACCCCTAGGATTAGGGCTAGACAAATCCGAGACCTCTGTCTGATATAAGCCTAACCTAAATCTCGAATGTATATAGAGAAAGAATCGGTAACATTACAGTGACCCTACGACTCAGAAGTTATTACAGCAAGCTCATAACTGAGCAAAGAACCAAAATATTACAAGCAGAGGTCACTGACCACAAACATCAAACAAAGGAAGGCAAAATATGATATTAAGTATATCAAACTTAACAAATGGCCTAAGAGGACTGAAGCATAATGATGATGTCCCAATCCATAGATTCCAGGCTGCTGACCGGGAACCCCAAGCTACTCATCAATGTCGATGCCGTAAAGAACTCATCTTCTATGGTAACACTTAGCTGCTATAAAAGTATCAACAAAGCAAGGTTGAGTACAGGGTGTACTCCGCAAGACTTATGGCTGGTGGGGTTCATTTGCACAAAGCTATCTTCCTTTGTAAAAGAGGTAGGAGAAGCTCGACTAATGGAACCTTTTAAAAGGGGATAAGAAAGCGATATCACTAGCTTTGATCATCTTTCATGTCCACCAAACCTTTATCAGCTGAACCTACTAACTAGGATCACCCCCTCGATCCCTGAGGAAGCATCCTTAGAACACAATTTACTTGCCAAGTTTTATGATTAGGTTATAGTTCTCTATGATCATCACGTCCGTTCCCAAGCTGTCCATAACCATGGACATGGCTTTTCAAAAAGATTAATACCCTACAGGGGTGCACAACTATACCCACACGTACCAACCTTCTCTTAATGCCACTAGATAAGCCCTCTTCCTTGGAAGGCCAACAGAGGGTGGTTGGACATGACCTTTACCTTGCTTTCACCGAGACCATGAGTCACACCCTAAGGAGATGCCGCCATAACGGGTCAAGTCTTGAAGCTGCTCCCTAGGATGTGTATGGGGACCAAGATTACGGAGGTCGTCCCTCTCTTGTTCCTGGCCACGCTTACCTACCTGTATGAATGCACCTCCTTCACCGCCTTCTAGAACAACCAGAATGCATATGTCGAATGGAACGCTCGAACTATGTGCCTCATGGAATCTACCAGGAAAGTTAGTTGATCGAGGGGGTTTCTAGGGCCTCGTGTGGATGTATGCTCGTCTTGGTTCAAGAGGCAAAACTCGGATTCTAGTAGTGGCAAGTATGGGACTGCGAAAACCACAACCCACCGTGGCCTCCCATACAAGACCTAGCATGTTTAACTTACATCTCTAATCATACCACGTCATCATGTCCAACTAGGTTAATTCATATCTATAATTCATCAACCAGATGGCCTAGCGGTAATAGCTAAGCACAATGGATATACAGCTCTAGCGAAGCTCTTAAGCCAAACCCTAGTTATGCTAGGAGCAGTGGATCAGGGAATATAGGATACAAAGGGAACATGCATCAGATAGGACTATTGTATCTATCTATCTATAAAATAATTTGGAATTGTATGCACATGGGAAGAATTAAAGTACTTTGAAAGCATAGGATTTTATCATGTATGGGGTTTTGCTTGCCTTTGCCTATTGATACCCAACTATAGATCTTCAGGGTTCATCGGATGGTCTTCTTCATCGATAACCTTCGATGGTGTTGATCTTGATTAATGACCCACAAGTATAGGGGGTGTATCGCAGTATTTTCGATAAGTAAGAGTGTCGAACCCAACGAGGAGCAGAAGGTGTTGATGAGTGGCTTGGAGCAGGAGTTCTCTGTAAATACTTAGCAAATGGATTTTTAGGGGTTTTTGATAATGCAGATAAATAAAGTGCGAGTAAATAAAAGACAATAATAATAAATGCAGCAAGTGACCCAATCCTTTCTTTAGCAAAGGACAAGCCGGTTGTATTACTTAAGATGACCAAACGTTCTAGAGGACACATGGGAATATCATCAAGTGCTTTCGCTTCATATAGTTGATTAATCTTCTTTAGTTTGACAAGTGTTGTGTGGGTGAACCTGTGCTAATGTACCGACCTTCCTAGGACTAATACATACTTGTGATTATACCCCTTGCAAGCATCTGCAAGTACAAGAAAGTAATTAAGATAGAAACCTAACCACAACTTTAAACTCTAAGATCCTGACATCCCTTGTGCAAAGGTTTCCTAACAGGGGTTCAGGTTTCTGTCACTCCAGCAACCCCTACGATTAGTAGTCAAATACACAATGCATTCCCCTAGGCCCATAAAGGTTAAATGTCATGTAGTCGACGTTCACATGACACCACTAGAAGAATAACATCACAACTTAAATAACAAACTATTGAATCTTTCTCAACACAATTCCACAATTAACTACATGACTTCTCCCATGTCCTCAAGAACTAAACGAACTACTCACAAGGCATCATATGGATCAAGATCACAGATGATATAATGATAAGTAAAAATCTGAACATAACAATAATTCAACGGTTCCACTCAATGGCATCAACTACAACAAGTAATCAACACCGGGAAAGTTTCCCCTAAGAACTATGCAAGATTCAACCCAATTGTTACATCGGTATGAAGTGGTGATGATGGTGCTAGTGGAGATGATGATGGAGATGATGGTGATGATGATCCCTACGAAGTCCAGCTTGATGGTGGTGTTGATGGCGATGATCTCCCCTCTCCGAGAAGGAATTTCCCCGGCAGAATTCTGTCTGCCAGAGAGATCTTTCTCTCTCTGTAGTTTTCCGCCCCGTAGAGGCGGCATAATCTTTCTGTGGTCGCCCTCCCGGTATTATGGTTTCGTGGGGATAATATAGGCCAAAGGGGAGAGCCAAGAGTGGGCAGGGTGGCCACACCACCTGGTGGTGCGCCCTAGGGTAGCCCATGCCAGGGGGTGGTGTGGGCCCCCTGTGGCCCATCTCCACTCCCCCTTCTGGCATCCTTCATCTTCCGGAAAATCGGATTTTCCATGTATTTTCCCGGATTTTCTGATCTTCACGAATTTCGCCTACAAAAAGCACCTTTTCCATCAGAATCCTGACTACAGCGGTCCATCCTCCAAAAGTCATCAACCATGCAAAAACAGATGAAATAACATAAGTATCATCTCTTAGTATGAAATATATCAATGAATAATAGTAAATTATGATATAGAATAGTGATGCAAAATGGACGTATCAACTCCCCCCAAGCTTAGACTTCGCTTGTCCCCAAGCGAAAACTGAGCTCAATATACATGACCTCAGGTTTATGGAGTGAAGAGTTGATAAAAGAATACAGACAAGAAGCATCACATTCATCAATACACAAATCATAATAGAAGACAACTCATTATTATATAACTTAACTTGCAATAAGTAAAGGAAACACAATAAAGATACATAAAGTAAATCATAATTGGTAATGGCAAACTTTGCTCTTGGCCAAAGAATAGTTAACAATTTTGCAGGAGTTCAATCATAAAGGGGTTTTCAATGAAATCTTTCAAAATAATACTCTCTAAGATAAGAGCAATGTGCAAAACAAGGAACATAAGAAACATGATTGAATAAATCATCATGTGGATGAATGAAACACAACAACTCAAAATACTTGCGGAGGTAGAAGGGAATAGGTTTATTGACTCAACTAAAAAATAAAAGATAGGCCCTTCACAGAGGGAAGTAGGGATTTCAAGTTTCATAAAGATCTTCCAAAAATTATGGTACTTACTAGCTTTCAGCTCTCATTGCCCCTATCATAAGCATCTTGAGGTGGTTAAAGTTAAAGTGAACAAATATGAGGATATGCTTGACAAGTTATAAGTTGAAAATCTCATGCCCCGTGCTTACGAGTACCGGACCTCATGCTACTCAACTTTAGTCATGAGTAAGCTCTTGTCATTGTAAGTACATGTGTATCATGAAGAACCGCCAACGGGGTACCCCTTGCCCTTGATACATTACCTATCCCATATCGAAATGACAAGGCAATAGACAATGAGCATCTTAGTGATATTTTTATTTGCTATTTGCATAGGTTTTTATTGAGCATGCTTCATAGAATGCTCACTATAGTTATGCTGCAAGTTTCCACCATGATCAGGCATGGCTTAGGCTAGCCGCCTAGGCATTTCTCTAACACACATACAAACTGCATGAGCTTACAAGCTCCCCTTTTATTTCACATCGCCGGGATCCATAAGCAAAAGAATCGTGATATCAACTAAATAAGTGCAATGTTGAAAGTGTTCCCCATGGTAACATGGTTCTGCTAACTCTCAACTTATAAAGCGCATATCATAGCGAACGAGATGGGCACAATGGTTCAAGTTTATTAAGTGCAGAAAAGTAAAGTGTGCCATCAAGTTCGTGAGAGCTTTAATCACTAATTTTCACATAACAAGTTTAATTCGGAAGGTAGATAAAAATATGAATTTACTTGGAATAGCAATAGTGCTAATAGGTAGGTATGGTGGACACAAATGGTGTAGGTTTTGGTTTAAGGATTGGATGCACGAGAAGCATTCCCTCTCAGTATAGATTTTAGGCTAGCAAGGCTGGGTAGCAAGCATAAGAGTTGAAGGAAACAAACAAACATACAAGTGATAAAAACAAACATGCAATCTTCCTTGGAAGCACTAAAGATCTTAACTAAAGAATACTAAGCTTATGAGCAAATCAAGAAAGATGATGATGAAATTATATTCTTCAAGAGTACTTTTATATTTTTCATTCAATTCTCATAATAGTGTTGCTGCTGACCGAGCCAGGTTTGCCAAAACCAACTAAATTAACTCAATGATCCCAAAGTGATACCAATACTAATAACAAGATCAATCATATAATAGAAATTGAAAACTAATATAAGATATGCAAAAGAGTGAATGATAGAACTTCTCATTAATATTCCATAACAACAACTCACACGAAGGGATACATAGATATCTAATGAGAGGGGGGATACTTCCATAATGCAAACCATCCTACATGATAACTTCTCTATTCATGATATGACTCTACTAAAAAGGTATAAAGATAGAAGATAGTGATGTGGTACCGCGGCACTCCCCCAAGCTTGGAACAAACCAAGGGGATGCCAAAACCTGATGGCGAATTACTCCTCCGGTGGTGGTGTTCTCTCAATCAAAGTGAGATGATCTTCTAGGATCTTGCGGAGCCTATTATTCTCTTCTTGCAGTATGTCCACCTTTCTCCTCAAGACTCGGTACTTATCGCAAAACTCATCAGTGTCCCGTAGAGCTTCCACCACTGTAGGCCAGGAACTGAGGTTTAGAATTGGATGTATGAGCCCCTGTCCTTTCATGCATGCCGACATGCCCTTCACTTCCTCCTTGATGCTCCGATCCATATCTCCATGCCTAGCTATGATCCTTTCTTCTTCCACCCATCCTACGAAGGTCTTCTGCTCCAAGTCGCGATGGAGCTCGTGCCGGTGCCGCATCTCATAGTCCTCCAAAAACAAACCCTGAAATGACATGTGAATAGCAAAAACATGACGAGAACACGATATACAAACCTCGGGGGATTATATATTACGAATTTTTACAACATAAGGAAGGTACTGGGAGAAAATGGGTCCGAGACAGAGTCCGAGGTGGCCACACCACCTGTGGCTGTGGGGTGCGCCAGGTGGTGTGAGCCACCAGCTGCTTCCGTCCCTCTTTCGCTTCGTTGCTTTCCTTGTTGGATAAAAACTGCAAAAATATAACTGGACAGATTTTTCGCGGACTTTTCCTTACCAGAACTGTTACCTATTCGAAAATGGACTCTACAGGTCTCTGAAGTTGGCATTTAGTAGATTCTTCCAGAGTCACCACTTGAATAACATCAATATCTTCATCTTCATACACATATTGCTCGAGTCATGAAACCTTTCACTATCTTATTACACCATTTTCTCCAATAACCTGGAAATTTCTTCCACACAAAACTTCACACAATTCTCATTAGCAACATTAGTGTAAGCGAGGTAATAAACCTTTTAAGTCCAATTTCAACTGAAATCCATCAAAACATAATCTACTGTAGCAACTCCTTCCGAAAAGCCAAAAAGAATTCAAAAAGGAAATCGATTTAAGAGGCAAATGCAAGAGTGGCAAAAATCTGTCAAAACAGACCAGCAGGTAAAGATCAATTTTTTCGAAAATCTTCTGTTGCTCAAATAAAAAATTGCAAAACTAACAAAAGTTAAATAATAACATGGGGCATAAGCACAAAAATTTACAGATCAGTACGACATACAGAGTTTTTTCACGAATTTTTACAGCGAAGCACAAAAACTATTACGGATAGCAACTTCCCCAAAGCTTACTTCTCTCTCATTAGAGGTTGATCTTGACACAAAAACCAAATAAAAAGGATAAGGAGAGGTTATTGCCGAAATAATAACTTCCAATACTCAAATAAACAAAAACAAACCGAAAGAAAAAATATATTGGGTTGTCTCCCAAAAAGCTCTTTCTTTATAGCCATTAAGATGGGCATGATAATTTCAATGATGCTCACATGAGAATATGAATTGAAGTAAAGGAGAGCATCGAGAAGCAGAAATACACATGTTTAAGTCTAACCCACTTCCTATGCAAGGGAATTTTGTAAGCAAACAAGTTGTTTAAACCAGGAACTGCTAGCATAGGAAGTTAAAACAAGTGCAACATAAAGACTTTCAGCATAAAGCGAGGAAACTTAATATTATTGAGATGTATAAGAACACTTTTCCCTCTCTCATAATAACTTTCAGTATAATGCATAAATTTAATGATATAACTGTCACAAAAACCATTGTAGCAATGATCACTTATCCTAACAGAAAACACAGGGACACTAGCTCTCATAACACTGCTTTGTGAAACAATATTAGGGATATCCTTATAGAGGATAGTGTGTCCATCTTCTACATATTTAGTGACAAAATCTTTCACATTTGCTATCGTAAGATCAACAGCTACTTGTGCATCGGGTTCAACAACTTTATTTGTACTTTCATTAACCATACTAGTTATCATAGAATGTTCCTTTATCTTAACTGGGAAAGGTATTTTCTCAATGTAAGGTTCAGGTAAAACATGATTAGCAGTATAAACTTTAGTATTTCTTCCAGGAACACAATTAGCAATATCTTTATATGGCTCATGGTACTTATTCCATTTCTTTTTGGGAATTTTAATATAGGAAGCAAAAGCCTTAAAATAAGTTGCAATAGCTTGAGAGTCTAGACCATAAGCATTTTTAATATTTTGAGTCATCAGTTCCCATAAAAGATTCAATGCATTCATAATCATAATTTATACCTGACTTTCTTCCTTTATCATTCTCCCATGCTTCAACATTGTCTTGAATATGGTCTATAAGATCCCATTTAGCTCCTTCTTCCATGCGAGTAAATGATCCAGCACAAGAAGCATCCAATAGATCCTTATCATGAAGAGAAAGCCTTGCATAAAAGTTATTGATAATAATATTGTTGGGGAGATCATGAATAGGACATTTGAGCAATAATAACTTCAATCTCCCCTAAGCTTGAGCTATACTCTCTCCATTAAGAGGCCAAAAGTTGTATATTTGATTCCGATCTTTATAAATCTCACTAGGAGGATAAAATTTTGAATAAAAGAGAGGCACTACTTCCTCCCATTCAAGAGCTTGACCATTCTTCAGCAGCTTATACCATTCCTCAGCTCTTCCTTTTAGTGATAACAAGAATAACTTCATCTTGACTTGATTTGTGGTAATACCTGCACACTTGAACAACCCGCATAATTCGTGTATAAAGAGCAAATGATCACTGGGATGGACAGTTCCATCTCCAACATACTAGTTATCCATAACACGATCAATAGTTCTTGTAGGTATTTTAAAAGTATCATTTTCAGCAGGTGGTGGTTCATCTACTACCTTAGCAGTGGTAGTACCATTATGAAATAAGAAACTTAGCAAAGTATCCATATTGAAATAAAGTAACTAACAGAAGTAAACAATACTCACAGTAGACGTTTCCTTTACCAATTCCACTCTCCAATAGCGCTTCACTCCCTGGCAACAACGCCAGAAAATAGTCTTGATGACCCACAAGTATAGGGGGTGTATCGCAGTATTTTCGATAAGTAAGAGTGTCGAACCCAACAAGGAGCAGAAGGTGTTGATGAGTGGCTTGGAGCATGAGTTCTCTGTAAATACTTAGCAAACGGATTTTTAGGATTTTTTGACAATGCAGATAAATAAAGTGCGAGTAAATAAACGACAATAATAATAAATGTAGCAAGTGGCCCAATCCTTTCTTTAGCAAAGGACAAGCTGGTTGTATTACTTAAGATGACTAAATGTTCTCGAGGACACATGGTAATATCGTCAAGTGCTTTCGCTTCATATAGTTGATTAATCTTCTTTAGTTTGACAAGTGTTGTGTGGGTGAACCTATGCTAATGTACCGACCTTCCTAGGACTAATACATACTTGTGATTATACCCCTTGAAAGCACCCGCAAGTAAAAGAAAGTAATTAAGATAGAAACCTAACCATAGCTTTAAACTCTAAGATCCTGACATCCCTTGTGCAAAGGTTTCCTAACGGGGGTTCAGGTTTGTGTCACTCCGGCAACCCCTACGATTAGTAGCCAAATACACAATGCATTCCCCTAGGCCCATAAAGGTGAAGTGTCATGTAGTCGACGTTCACATGACACCACTAGAAGAATAACACCACAACTTAAATAACAAACTATTGAATCTTTCTCAACACAATTCCACTACTAACAACATGACTTCTCCCATGTCCTCAAGAACTAAACGAACTACTCATAAGACATCATATGGATATCAGAGATGATATAATGATAAGTAACAATCTGAACATAACAATAATTCAACGGTTCCACTCAATGGCATCGACTACAACAAGTAATCAACACCGGGAAAGTTTCCCCTAAGAACTATGCAAGATTCAACCCAATTGTTACATCAGTATGAAGTGGTGATGATGGTGCTGGTGGAGATGATTATGGAGATGATGGTGATGATGATCCCTACGAAGTCCAGCTTGATGGTGGTGTTGATGGCGATGATCTCCCCTCTCCGGGAAGGATTTTCCCGGCAGAATTCTGTCTGCCAGAGAGATCTTTCTCTCTCTGTAGTTTTCTGCCCCGTAGAGGCGGCATAGTCGTTCTGTGGTCGCCCTCCTGGTATTATCGTTTCGTGGGGATAATATAGGCCAAAGGGGAGAGCCAAGAGTGGGCCAGGGTGGCCACACCACCTGGTGGTGCGCCCTAGGGTAGCCCATGCCAGGGGGTGGTGTGGGCCCCCTGTGGCCCATCTCCACTCCCCCTTCTGGCATCCTTCATCTTCTGGAAAATAGGATTTTCCATGTATTTTCCTAGATTTTCTAATCTTCACGAATTTCGCCTCCAAACAACACCTTTTCCATCAGAATCCTGACTGCAGTGGTCCATCCTCCAAAAGTGATCAACCATGCAAAAATAGATGAAATAACATAAGTATCATCTCTTAATATGAAATATATCAATGAATAACAGTAAATTATAATATAGAATAGTGATGCAAAATGGACGTATCATTGATCTTCAATCTTGGACTAGATCTCGTTGCTCACATTGACTCTGAGGCCCACTGAGAAGAAGGAGAAACACCAGAAATGAAAGCAACAATCAACCCATGGAATCGATGCAATGCTCAAGTAAGGATGATGATATGACAAGTTAAATTGTATTTAAATGAAACCCTAAAGCATGCTTAGCAATTTGAACAGGGTCCAAGGGGTCCAACCCCTAATTCGGAGAAACCCCGGATGCATAAGAGAGGGGTTATTTTGTTCTTCTAATTAAACTTTTCATGTAAGTTGCTTAACAATGCATGATTATGCGTCTATTGTGTAGATCTCATTTTTCTGAACATTTTGATATATTATTTGTATTTTTCTAATTTAAAATGAATTACTTATGATTTTTCCCAATTTAAATCCATTTTTAAATCATTTTAAAACAATTAAACATTTTTGGAATATTATAAAATATTTTACAACCTAGACCCACACGTTAGACTTTTATTAATTACAAAAATTATTTTCCAAAAATATTAAAAACCTGACAAACTAGGCCCACCTGTCAGCATTTCCATTTATTAAAATAATGAAAGAAAACATTTTAAAATGAAAAGAAAAGGAATTACTGCGCCAGCATGACGTCATGCTGATGTCAGCAATGGCGGAGCCCCCAGGTCGACCATGGATCCAACGACTTCGTGTGTGCCTGGACACACGGTTAGCTACGTTGGACGCGCCTTGTCGTGGGGAACCAGAAAGTGGCGGCACCGCTTCCTGGAGATCACCAGAACGAAGGTAGTGACGACAAACAGCGGCGGCTGCAGGTGGTCGTTGGGAAGACAAGCTAGAGGGCTAGGGGGAATCGGAGAGGGCCACGAGGACCGTTAGCTCACCATGAGCACAAAGGTGAGGTCGGGGAAGCAAGGCGAGGTCGGGTGACGACACAATCATCGATCACTACTGCGGCGGCCGCCGGTTATGTTGAGCTCAGATGGGTCAATTCCGAGCACGTGTAGTCGATTCCTCTAGTAGGGAGATGTAGTCTGGCACGACGGATCTCCTGGGCATGGCGTCGTGGCTCGGGGAGGCCGGCAACGATGGGGAAGAGCGAAGGCTAGAGCTACGGTTTCGGCACCTCTACGCGCGAGCGGCACAGAGTGAGAGGGAGAGGGAAAAGATTAGAGTTTAGGGTTTGCATATGGTTTCCATGCATTTTATTTAGAGAAAATTATGCACATGCTATGCACAAATCAAACCCTAATTGCTATTAGTAGAACTAGGGATGTTACAGTGAACGAATCTAGCGAGGTAGAGAGGCTGAAGTATCTACAAGACCTACAAGAAATGCAGAAGAAACAAGAAGACCTGAGGAAGAAACAAGAAGAGGCAAATGCATTAATATAACAAGTGTTAGCTCAGCTTTCCGAACCACAACAGCCAATTTAGTGAATATGTGGAAATTTGTCTGGCATGAGTTGAACCTTCTTATATCTTATTTGAGTCTGGTATTCATTTCTCTAGAGTGAAAGATTTGTCATGGAATTTTCTATCAAATTCTGTATTGTAATCCTATAATCGTCCTGATTTTTTCCTTGCGAAATATTTCCACCTTGGTTAGTAACGTCACGACCAAGTAGTAACGTCACAAAAGTGATGACATCATCATTTCTTCTAGACGATATGCGTATCGTGATGATTGGTACACGTCTTGTCTTGCCATTCACCCACGAGTTATCATTCAAATGGACCATGTGTCTACCTGTCGGCTGAAGGCTACGACGAAACTAAATTCGTCACGGCTGGCATGACACCATAGATGACATGATGATGTATGGAAGCGGCGGTAACAGAATCAAGTCATGACAAAAAACGTCCCGATAGGGATAACATCATTGACGACCCCCATGACATCACCAGGCATCGCTAATGGCAGCTCACGGTGTCGTCCTCCACGGGGCAGCGTCCATGATGAAATAATAACGTCACGGCAGAATGGGCCTGGGCCGGGCTGGTCCCATTGTCAACGACGAAATTTCAGAAACGTCATACATAGTCGTGACATTCTCAGACAGAAAAAATGTCATAGATCCAATTATGACGTGAGGTTCATGACATTTTTTAATCATCGTAGAATTCGTCATGGATGCCATCTATGATGTTTTGCCTCTTATCAATGGTGATATCAGAATGTCATGAACCGTCCAGATTCTTGTAGTGGATGCTGGCGGTAAATTTGTAGTGGACGAAGACGTATAGGGTGGAGAAAATAACGGTGACCTAGGGTGGTCATGTTGGATGCCTAGAATGGCGATGGGGTAGTTGGTGGGACCTGCAACAGCGAGAGGTCACACTGTAGGTTACCTTGTGAAGCACAACAATGATGCTCGAAGTAGGCGAGGAAGAACCCGATGGCCTGATGAATACCGTGTGCAGACAGCAGCAGTCCACACCGTAGGAGGTGGCACAGTGGAAGCTGAGGATGTCAATGCATGGGGAGGGAGAAGAAGATTGTGTGTGGCGATGCTACGGCCCGAGTGGGTGGCATAGCTGCAGGGCGTGAGTTAGTGCAGCGGCTGGGAGACCACCGGCAGCATGCACGCCAATAAGGTGTGTTGGAAGATGGTAGCATGGACCAAAGGCGGCGGCATTGCGGCCCAAAGGGGCAACACAGCGTCATCCCGTAGCTCGATCGGTGGTAGGCACATACTCATGGACGTGCTTGGCATAGATGAGCGCGAGATCGGTTTGATCAGACCGATGATGCGCTGTATGCGCCATGGTGTGGACGGTGCATAGATCGGGGTCAATGGTAGCAATGTCGATGAAGTCTCGAGATATGACGATGAAGACGATCCGAGCGAGACAATCGTGGTAGCCTACCGAGGAAGGCGTAGCAGCCGGCTAAGGTGCGCGGTAGCTTGCCGAGGTAGGCGTGACAAAGGTGGTGGCGGGTGCACGGGCACGGTGTAGATCATCAATGTCGATGGTCGGATTAGAGGCGTGGTGATGACGACAGCGGTGGGCGACTCAATCTGATCTATGATTGGTAAACCAAAAAAGAAAAAATACCGATCGGACCGGCGGAGAGAAAAATCAATCTAGAGATCATAAAAAAGACTCATTAGGGAAGCCGATCAAGAATCAACGGACGAGCCCTACTAGGGATCGTGCGGCCCCCTGGTGGATATCATGGAGATCGATCCCCCCGGGGGCAGCACGGCGGAAGCGTTTTGGTGGCGGCTAGGTTTAGGATCAAGGTTAGTCTAATACCATGAAAGAATATGAGTTTGGCAGAATATGACGGATGTATTATTGAGCCTCTCGGGCTAGATATATAGGTGTACAAGGATCAACTTGTAGTACAAGACAAGACATAAATCCTATCTCTACCTAATAATTTTGTAACCGTAATATACTCTAACAAGGACCACTCGTGATGGGCGTAGAATAGTACCAAGGGCATCGCCAACAAGGTGGCCTGCAAACTGATAGCCCACGTCTGAATTGGTCTAGCCGGACCATAGAACCTGTCGAGGAGGCCTGAGAGGTGGTGGTTTACCCTTTGGCGAATGCCAGCGGTTTGAGTACACTTACACTACAGGAAAAGTTGGCTTTTACAATGATGTTTTTCGTGGTTGAAGGCCTATTTTTCGTGGCCAAAAAGTCTTCCGCGATGGTTGGCCTTCATGGTAAAACCCCTGTCACAAATGAATTAACCACGGTTTTTCCCGACCGTGGCGGATCGCACCCTTGAGCCACGAAAACTTGTTCCATCGTAGATCTATTCGCCAGCCGTGTTGACTGCTGATGTCATGCAAACTGCCACGTGGCAGCCGCCATTAGCGGCCAGTTACCACCATTAACGATCACAGAAATCATGGTAGAAGCTAGGCCCAGCCAAGGCCTGCTAAATACTAACTGGCTCAGTCCATGAGAAGAGCCTAATAAGAAGATGGTCCGTTATTGTTTTGTCCTGCACTGCTTGAAATGGGCCCAACAGTGCAGCCAGCAGTGGCGCGTGAACTTTCAGGCCCGATTCGGTTTCAACTTGCAGAAGGCCCATGTTGGTCCAACACTTTATGGCCCATTAGCAGCCTACACCAAGTCGCTACTATACACTTAAGGCCTGCGGTCAGCCCATCACTGTTATCGCAGCCCATCATGGGCCGCCTACTAACGGACCTTCTTTGAGATGGTCCGTTACTGTTCTGGCCTTTTACTGTTCTGTCCGTTAACTATTCAGGCCCACAAGTGGCCTATTACCGTTCTAGCCTGGTATATTTGTCGTCACATTATCGCCCTTTGTCTCGAAATTTCGGATCATTCTCGTCAGGATCGCCATTACGCCTTTTAAATGCTTTGCTTTTTACATTGCGGCCCTCTTTGTTGATGCCGCTCTTGTTTTGGCCTATTAATATTCTACCATTTTATAGTTTCTTGTCTGTTACTATAATGGGCTATTTATGTTCTGGTCTGCTACTGCTCTGGCCTGCTACTGTTATGGCCTCTTACTGTTCCGGCATGTTACTGTTACAGCCTATTACCACATGTAGGTCGGCCCATTACGTTTACTGCCTTTTACAGTTTTGGCCTTTCTGATGCCCATGCCAATATCATAAAACGTGTATAATTAGCCAACATCTTTTACTGTTCACCGTCGACCGAATACAGGACAGGCCAATAACAAAGGACGGTAATGTTCCCTAATCGACCTGCATGGCGTAGTTACCATAACGACTACCACCATGTGTGGACAACATCAACTAAATGCCTACATGGACTATGCGAGTTATCTAGATATTAGATCTGCTACAAAATTCTTAAAATTATTACATATTATCAACTCAAGGGAAAGAAAAATCGGCATTTCAGTTGACAATCAAGTTGATAGCATAGTCCTCAATTTTCTTTCTCAATGGATCACCTGCACCTTCCTTTGAGTGTGACAGCTACATTGGAGGAGACATGATCTTCTAGCCCCCTCTTTGGTGGTGATAGCAATAATTGTAGTCTGAAACTAAGTAATAACAAGTTAATACATCAAACAAGACAAACTACTCATTTGACTAATATGACAGGAGCTATGAACTGGAGTTTACAACTGGTCAATGGATCAATTATTGACCAACACGTTAAACAATCAGGACAAGCAAGCACATATTAAGCAAGTATGCCTACCGTGAAACAAGCAATCAAAAAATGTGTGTGTGTGGCTTAGAATTTCAGCAAATATAAACTAGCCAGGTCATTTTAACAAATATATATGGAAGCAGTTGTATACCCTAAAATGCAAGAGACGTTGGGTGACTCGGAATTTGCGTTGAGCCACAAAATAGAATGCAGTTACTGTCATAGCGAAGAATGAACTAGATAGAAATTATAACCGCATCATACGAGAACTTGTAGATCCGGAATGCAAACCACGAATGGACTATATATTGTAGAGGATAGTTATGTCGTGTCTTAGGACGAATCAGAACTAGAACCAGATGCGAGATATAATGGCGTCGCTCGTGAACCTATAGAACATGACAAACAAGCATTAGACAAGTGTGCCTAGAATGAAATAAGCAATCAAACAAAGTGTTTCTTAGAAATTCGGCAAATATAAACTAGCAAGGTCATTTCAGCAAATATATATGGAAGGAGTGGCATCTCCTGGAATGCAAGAGTCATTGGGTGACTCAGAATTTGCGGTGAGCTACACAATGGCATGTAGTTACTGTCATAGCTAAGAATCAACCAGATTGAAATTATAATGGCATCATAAGAGAACTTCTAGAGCAAGAATGCAAACCACGAGTGAACTACATAGTAGAGGACAGTTATGCCATTGCTCGGGACGAACCAACACTAGATAAGGAAGTAATGGCATCCCTCGTGAACCTGTAGCATAGGTTATGCAAACCAACATGTTCATTGTTCCATTTTGAGCTATATGCAAGAAAAAAGGAAATAGTTAGTGATACAACTTTTGAAGAACCAGATAGCAACAACAAAATTATAATCGAATTAGTACGAAGAGTTTAAACGGCTACTACAGGATAACAGAATGATGCTAAGGAGGAAATAATAGTAGGAACTGATCTTAGGACGAACTAGATAGATTCAAGAACTGTAGAGCAGGGAATCCACACTCATATTTTCCATTGACTTCAGGTTTTGCAAGAATTACACGGTAGCAGGAAATTACTATTGTATGGAGTAGCTAAGAACATGTGCATGACAAAATAATAGACATGTGCATGACTTCAAATTTGTAGTGCAGCGAATGCAAACCAATAAGTCTAATGACCTTGTATGTACTAGCACGAAAAACAGGCATGCCCAGTGACTTGTATGTACGAGCACGATTACAAAAATGTAGTTCACTACGACAGGCTTGAACCTGCTATACTGCTGACAAAACAAAAACGGGTTGGTAATTTGGTTAACCTTGGTCGGAGAGGCGTCTAAGCATCGTCGGTACCATGCGGGTGATGTCCAAGTCACTGAGCGTGCTGCGGTTGCGGTGGATGTTGGCGTCGGGGAAGCAGATCTTGGGCGCTCGATGCTGGCTTGAGCGTGGTGGACTAGAGCGTCGCTGAGGCATATCAAGTGCAGTGAACGGCGATGGTCGAGCAACTAGTCTAGAGAGGTGGACATGGAACTCCTTGAACTAGATCACGTCCGGTATACTCCAGTGAAGAAGATCCGGTACGGTTGGGTAGCTTTCGGTGGCCGGGAAGTAGAGCTTAGGCAGTCGATGATGCCATCAGCGTGGTGAACGACACCGCAGCTCTGGTGAAGTGGCAGAGAGACCCAGTGAACCAGATCCGGTGGGTGAGCATCGGTTAAGCGGCTCCGTGGTGGTGCACGCGACCGTAGCTCAAGCGGCTCCGGCCACAGTGGAATTGCTGCCGGTCGGTGCACATGGTGGTCGTGGAGGTGAGGGTGTGGGAGAGAGGGGCTGGGATTTTTGGAAGGACCAGCAGGAAAATATGGGAAAATCGGGACTCAGGAGGTGAACATAAACATAATTACGATCATGCCCCCAAACTACCAACTTTAGCTTGCCCATAGGGCATCAGAACAATGGGTAGAATGGGAATTTTGAAGTCAAAAGTTTTGCAAATGGAGGGGCGCGAAATGCTTCAAGGTCGGTGTTTGATTTTGCCGCTTGATTGAGATTTTGAATTTGGCGTCCGTCCATCTAATAATATAGAAATGGTACTACCCTGGTGGGATATTTTGTCTCAAAGTTTTTGAAACTGAGGGGCGTGAAATGCTTCAAAGTCACTGTATGGTTTAGCCGCTCGATTGATATTTGGAATTTGACTAGCACCCATCTGATAATAATACAAAAATGGCACTCCCCCGGTGGGAGATTTTGCCTCAAAGTTTTTGGAACGGAGGTGCGGGAAAATCCTTCAAAGTCGGTGTGCGGTTTTGTTGCTCGATTGAGATTTTGCATTTGACTAGCACGCCATCTGATAATAATACAAAAATGGTACTCCCTCGGTGGGAGATTTTGCGTCAAAGTTTTTGAAATGGAGGGGCAGGAAATGCTTCAAAGTCGGTGTGCGGTTTTGCCGCTCGATTGAGATTTTGAATTTGGCTAGCATCTATCTAATAATAATAATAATATAAAAATGATACTCCCCCGGTGGGAGATTTTGGCTCAAAGATTTTGAAATGGTTAGGCGGGAAATGCTTCGAAGTCGGTGTGTGTGATTTTTCCGCTCGATTGAGATTTTGAATTTGGCTAGCGTCCATGTACTACTAGTAGTAGTAGTAAAAAAAGGTGGTAGAACGTACGGCTATATGGTCAGGAATTCATGGCTGAGAGTCACATCAACGAATCATCCATATAACCACACTTGAGGTACTCCCTGTGTTTGGTATTAATAGGCCGGAGTAGTACTAGTTCGGAGAATTAACTTCACCTATTCGCTTTATCGATAGTTATTGCATGCAATAGTAATCCTAAAATCCAGCCAACGAACGTGGCCACCGCATCTAATTGAAAACATGCAAGCCAATAGATGTACTCCTGTTTTAACAACATGATCGGCCAGGAGCATTACAGGACGTGGTGGTTCATATTTTCGGTCAACTAGAGGAGTAATTGAGCAAAACTAGGAGCATTAATTGGTCCTTTGGCCTAGAAATTGAGGATGTATACATAATTAAGAGATATATACACCTTTATTCCTACATCTTGCACCACGAGAGCGTTTTAGTCCCACATATTGAAAAATAAGCAATACTAGTCTCAAAACTTGTATCTTGAGAGCATTTTAGTCCAATTTAATCGAATTTTAGTAAATTTGACTTAATTTGTCCACAAATAACGTTGATTTTTTGACTGACCCCTCTATAGTTTTCTATGTCATTTGTGTCCCTATACGGACTGACAAGTGGGCTACCTATTAGTAGACATACAAATAAAATAGTTAAATCCCTAAGAGTAGAATGGATTCGAACTAAACACTTTTGTACAACAACACACACGCACAAGCCACTATGTCGGTAGATGCTAGTTGTTACTCCTGTCAGACGAGGAGTACTTGAGAGGACGTAATTATGCCAGACGAGGAGTACTTGGGAGGACGTAATTATTTATACTAAAAAAGCATATACAAACGAAAAAAATGCTCACGTCTACTACCAGTATAATCTTGTGCATCTGTACTGAAACATTTTGTTATGTGCATGTTGGCATGGTCCATAATATCTAATATATAGCTTAGTCGTTAACCTAGTAGCTAGCTGCAGTGTCTAGAATAAACTTGATTTTTTTCTTATTCACAAAAATGAAAAGGAATAAACTTGAGTTGTAACTGTAGCCCAGAACACAAATTATTTTGAATTGAGAATTTTCATAAATTTTAGATTTTTTCACATCTTCGGAGCACATATTTTTGAAAATCCAAAATAAGGAACACATCAGCCGGAGCGCTCTTCAGTTAATCACTTCCGTGTGCATGCTGTTGTGGAAAGGCTGATTTCTTCAGTAGCACAGGTAATCATCTCGATACCCTATAATGCATTGGTAGTTTTTCTTATTTGTTTTATTATTCAGATCCGCCTGTCAGGACGTACCAAGGTCACAACTAGCAGGGAGAAAATACATAGGGGTCATTTTGCAAAAAATATGATGCCACATGTCAGTTCTAGAATGAGTTACGATGAATTCAGACAAAATCACAGAAATTCGATTGAATTGGACTAAAATGCTCCCGGTTACAAGTTGTGGGACTAGTGTTGCTCACTTTGCAAGACGTGGGACTAAAACTCTCCCGGGATGCAAGTTGTGGGACTAAAAATGTATATACCTCAATAATTAATAACCGTGCTTTTGAGCGAACATGAGGTTTTTAGCTCCATGGAGCATATATCCCATCCAGCCACATGGTGAGCACCAACGGTACAGCCAAAAAGCGAAATTTAAAAATGGAAAATGCGATGCAAAAAATGAAAATTCCCTGAGGGACCAGGGAGTGCATATTTTTTCCTTAGATTTTGGAATGATTAAATACAATGAGGTTATGATACTACTACTACTAGTATCATCATACACCTACACATTCGCGTGCTCCTAGGAGTCGTACGCTGGTGTGCACGACCGTTGGCCCATAATTAGTGCGCGTGCGCATGTGCGTGCCTGTGCCAGTTTGATGAAACGCGCTTCGGTTGCTGTGTGCATGTCGTCATCTCGTTTCCACACGACTCACTTGGCTTTCCCAGGCTTCTGTTTAAATGTGTGTCTCTAGAACCGCTTCCTATGCCAGTCGACAGGACTGAGACCACACGAACGCCATCATCCATGGCCGGCTAGAAGAAGGAGTAGTCGCCATGGGTTGGTCTCCCTGCGGGACTCGTCTAGAAGATAGGTGACATCTTCCTTTCAACGGACGACTTTGACTACTACGTCGCCTTTCGGGCAGTCTGCAGCGCCTGGCGTGGCTTCACGGGGGAGCGTTTTGTGCCAGCCAACTAGATTGTTTTAGAGCACCAGTTGTCGGAGGAGTATAGGGTAGACGATGCCACCATCACATTACTGAACGTGAGAACTTGCCGCCACCTTGAGAACAAGATTAGCTAGGTTATTCGCATGTGCTTTCTTGATATTAATCTGTATATATGCGATCCTTTTTTCATTCACATCGTATACTATCTGTTTTTCAAGTTCTGTTTCTTCGTCCACTTGTTTCCTAGGGATTTACTCCATGGTTTACCTTGATTAAATTGCAGTCTGTTTACCTTGACTAAATCTCTGTTTCTCCTCTCTCTCTGTCTGGAAGGTACTTTTATGTCGGTAGCACAACCGGTGGCCTCCTTGTACTTGGACAAAGGGTGCAGCCATATAAGACCAGGTTGTACAACCCCTTCTCGGGCGCTATCAAGCGCATGAGGGCGGAGATACCCACCGAGCAGGTGGCTTCTATCACTGTGATGATGTTCCCGTTGTTGATGGTGTTTACATAAAACCATCAAAACACCACCATTCGGTGGGCGGATGAGGGCACAGAGGAAGGGAGTCGCCCGGTCTTTGGTGAAGGGTGGTACTCGCTATATGGCTTCGGGAACTCCGGAGCATGACTTCTTACGCCGATGATGTTTTCGTCGCAGACAGATATGGGTTTGTCCTCTCGACTATGTGTGATGCTGCTCATGGAGATATCTAGCTGTAGCACTCCGCACAAACCATGGAGATGCATCCCACCGTTGCAAGCCCTGTTCTGGGCTGCCAGTTCCCAGAGAATCATTTTTACCTCGTCGAGTCCGACGGGGAGTTGTTGTTCATTGTGAGTGGACCGGTCTACGGTGGCAGGCCGGTTGTTTACCAAGTTGATACCTAGAACCGTGTCCTTCAACCGGTCAAAAACATCGGAAGTCATGCTCTCTTCGTTGCTGACAATCAATGCGTCTGCATCGACAGCGCCAGGGTACCCACGGTGCAGGCCGACAGCATATACTGTGTGGACCTATCCGAGATTAGATCTTACAACTTTGAGGCTCTTGCATGGGAAGAGGAGCCAAGGGTTGTATATCGGTATGGATTAGGAGGATTATGGATCAATGACCATCCTTCTGAACTCGATCGATTGTTGGCGGAGTATTGTAGAATCGTCGAATATTCTGAGGTGCACATGGTGCCGCCTTATGGCGAGGATGGTACCACCCACTACGATTACTGTGACGGCTATCCGTCAGATTGATGGAATATGTGGGTCTGCTCCCGATGTATTCTCTTCAGGTCAGCTCTTTTATGTGTTCACTTTATTGAGTGAACGTCTATGAATTTTGTAAGTTCTATGGTGCCCGTGTAATACAATGGATGTTCTCCCTGTTCTAGAAGATCGTGTGTTGTACCTCTTACAATTTCACTGTTTTTTCACGTGCGTGTAGTGATTCTGATAGATGCTTAGTTTGTAACAATCCTCAAACAACTTACAACTATGAATTATAGTAGATTATTACAATCCTCAGTAAACTTGATAGTAATAAAATCAAGCATAAAAGTTGCATCAGAGTCTAGACAACTAAAAAAACACCATAACTAGTGTTACAAAAAGGTCTCTATGGAGCTTGCATCGCAAGACATGTAACAACTGCCTTACCATGAGAGCTGCAGATGAGATTATTAAGTATGTTCTGCGTCAAAGCTTGCATGCTTTTCAATTCATATAAGTCTTTGCGTGCTATGGTGATTACTGAATCTGTTTTGTTGGCTTCTTGATCAACAATATCACGGGAATCTTGGAGGGCATCCTCAAATAATCTTTTGGTTGGAAAAAGAGGATCAGTAGAAGCGGTGTGTCGTGAGCAATAGGTATTGTCACTACTGATGTGTGAAACAAAATATAAACTTGGAAAAGAGGGTCTTTGTTTGGCATTCAGAGGGTCATTTGCAGCCTGAAACAAACACAAAACAAGTTATATCAGCATTACCGTGCAATTAGACCACCATGAATTTTTAAATGTGTCAATGCGGTAATATATAAGGAAGGAAGCAATTAATAGTGGTGGCTCATACATCTATTTCTTCTTGAATAACTGGACCAGCTAGCGCCATGGAGCGATGTAAGCATGTGATGCTCTGTGAAATGACTGCTCTACTTGAAGATGGTTGAGACCAAGACAAAACAAGTTACTTAAACAATAGACTTGGGAAACAAACTACAAGTTCATTTCGAATAACAATGCGAGCAATCAACCAAAGTACCTGATGCAGACTGCTCAAACTAGAATGTGCAGAACATGAATAAAACGAATATGAAAACTAAGCCATTATGTTTCTCATATATAAACTAGCCAGGCACTACACAATGAAATCTTTCACTGATTTAATCATAGACAAAAAAAAGAGTAACTTAGCCAACAAAAACACATAAGTTGTGAGCCTCGAATATACTAGCTAGATAATTTCAGATAAACAATGAATCAAGCAATCATACATTTAATTATCCATGAATAGCAAGATAATTTCAATGGTTCGGCGGCCTGAGAACAACAAACTGAACCATCAAGTGGCTCATATTAAAATAGCCAGTTCATGTAACTATGATACATAGTAGATACAAGAGTGAGACAAAGTGCACAAAGTTCCTTATGATACATGTGTGTGGATCTTATCGCTAGTGTGGCCTTGTTCTTATTATCAGACAACTCAGATGTAATACACCCGGTCTCTCCATATCTAGGAAATTGAACTAAGAACATGGAACAAAAGCAGGAGAATATCATTTTGCGGCCCGAAAGTTGGGGCGCCCAGGCAACGCGGTACCCAAGTTGCATGTAATCATCCGCGATGACTAGAGTTGGTGTGCCAAATACTCAGAGGGTCTTTTTGGCACAAATCCAACTTTATGTTTCACTAAAAATATCAGGCAAACGGTCGTCAAGTTGGCCCCCTATCAGTTCTCGTTGTTATGTCGCTCCTGTCGCTTAGGCGGGGTGGCTGTCACGAGTTTGCGCGGCTTAGCACGTGGATAGGACAACGCGATCGCCCAAAGGTAATCGACGTGTGACAAAACATGGCACATATATCGTCGCTATAATTATTTTTTTGTTTACTCAGAAGCTGGAAGGGCCACCGCCACGCGTCTCTCCTTTGGACTTCCATCCCCATCGTTAACCACTACCTTAAAAGCGCATTGACGGTTCCACCGTTCCCCTGCCTCCGAGAAACCACTCTTCTTCCTGTCATCTGTCTTCTTCCCGTCTTCTCCTTGCAGTCATGGAAGGTCGTCGCACTCTAGAGACAAGCTTCAGTACCCATGACAATAAGAAGATAGACGTCGTCTACACCAACAAGGAGGAGACAGTGGTGTGAGTCCTGCGGATGTACGAGGGTTGGCTTGAGAAAGACGAGGACAAGTTTGTGGGATTGGACCTCGAGTACACCCCGGAGGACCCATATGAAGGGAGTGAAGTCGCTGTCGTTCAACTGGCCATGAGGAAATACGTCCTCGTCTACCACCTCTCCCAATTTGTAGATCTGCTCTCTGTAGCTAACCGCTTTTAGGGTTTTCTCCTCTTGTTCTTTATCCATTTTCTCATCTTGCAACTACTTGATTTTATTTAGGACCAAATAAATTATGACAAGACAATGTTGAGAGTCTTGATCTTGCATTTACTAAACTTTTCAAAATTATATTCAGATGATGATCTTGCATTGACAAAATATTTGTAGTTACTAATTTTGGTGATGACAAACTACATACTTTTAGGACTGACAGGAATTGTCCGGTGCTACGCCAGTTCCTTGTAGAAAAGGGAATTGTTTTCTGCACTGTCAACAATACAACTGATTTTTCGAAATTTCATTGAGAGGGATTTACAATTCCTACGCACAACTGGATCGATATTCAGAGTCTTGTCAAGATCCTAGGGGGCTCGAGGAAGGATGGAATGGCATCACTCGCAACTAGAATCTTCGATGAGTCGTACGACAGAATGAAGGCAGATTTCCCTATGGATAGGCACGATTTCTGGGATGAGTGGCTGTTGTCTGATATAAACCTGAAGCATGCAGCCATAGATGCTTACGTGACCTACCAATTGTACAAGAAGATCCATTTTTTCTACGTTACCTCGTGTTTTGCCCTATTTGCAAGAGGGGAGACGAGCTTAGGGGAGCCCTTTGTAGAAAATGCAGAATAGCTAAGTTTGAAACTGCATATGCAAAGGAAATGGCTGCATCTGAAGCAGCTGACAGAGAGGCTGCAGAAGCAGCTGAAAGAGAGCTTGCAGCTGAAGCTGAAGCAGCTGGCAGAGAGGCTGTAGCTGAAGCAGCAAATAGAGAGGCAGCATCTTCTAGCGGCAACAATCAGGTTTGTGATGCACCGCTAATTGTGCTGCAGGACGCTGAAGATAGGGAAGGCAAGTCAGATCCTAGGTGGGATGAAGCATTTCGTGAGCTGTGGAGTGCCAATAAAGTAAGATCCACCTAGAATGATTGCAGTTGGTCGCCTAGGAACGATGGCAAGCGCCTCAAGTGGGCTGATGAGAAGTGAATTAAATTTTACTCCTTTTTTATGTTTATATTTTGTGGAACTCATTTGTCTTATCAAGATGTCTAGCGCCTCAAGTGAGAGTAGTAAAATAAATTTAACCCTCTTTGTGTTATGTTTCTGTATGTGTCTTGTAGCTTGTCAAGATCGTAGCTCGTTAACTAGCAGTTTGAAAGAGTACTTTTTTCCTATCTCGCTAAACAGATATGTTTCATTTTGCCCAAATTGGTAGAAAATCTAGAGAAGATTCTCTCTTTGATAATTCGTTCCCTTTTGGACCTCTTTTTTCCTCCGATCTGGTAGCAAATCTAGAGCAGCAAATCACACCAGGAAGAATACATTCATTTAGAAAACAAAACAAATGTAGATATAGCTGTGCGTGGCTAAATAGGATATAGCGATAGAAAGTAGGTTGCTTAACGAGGTTCGATGCATTCAACCCGAAATAGGATGCAAGCAAAATATAGAAAATCAAAAGAAGCTGCTTAGCAGCAGCAAACACATTCAACCCATCCTTGCATGCGCCTATGCCTCCGCCTCCTCCCTCCAACGCTTCCTCCACTTCTTGCTACCCAGTCCCTTGATCTTGGGGGCCTTGGGCTTGATTGGAGGCATGCGACCCTCTTTGATGGCCACCCACTGGAGGTTTTGGAGGTGAATTCCGAGAGCCTAATGTTCAGCGATGTAGGTGTTAACGTTCACGTTCTGGCCGCCTTTGTGGATGCTAGAGCCCGGGTCCTATGCATGCTTCAGTAAGGAGTTGAAGTCGGTGCCGGTGATACTCACCCAGCAGAAGGCGATCCCCTTGCAGAAGGGGCAGCTGTAGTCCCTGCCAGCGAAGAAGGCGTCGTACTGGCCGGCCTGCAGCCTCCTCAGCACCTGACAAGTCTTAGTGTGCCTAGACTCATCATCGCTACATACGTCACTGTCGTAAACCTATTGGAAGAAAAGGAAATGGGGGAGTAGATGATGTAAGAAGATCGAGCAATCGAAATGCAAACAAGCGAATCCTAATAAACCAAGATCTAGCATCCAACGATGGGAACGGCAGAAGAACTAGGGAAGGGGAGCAAACCCTAGTTACCTCTGACCATGGGTCATCGATGCCAGTGTCGTAGGGGTTCAGCGGAGCGATGTACTCATCTGGATCATAGATGCCCATGAAGTGCTAGATCTGCTCGTGACCGGCGGGAGCCTCCTCGCTGGCGGGGGGCTCCTCGTCGGCGGATACGTCGGTAGCGGGGACGGGGGCCTGGACGGGAACGTAGGCTGCCATCGATGCCTCGACTGGGGCCTGGACAGGGACGGCGGCTGCTTTCAACGCGTCGAGGGGGGCCAGCGAGGAGATGGGGGCCTCATCGGCAGCTACGTCGGTAGCAGGGACGGGGGCCTGGACAGGAATGGCGACTGCCATCGATGGCTCGACTGGGGCCTGGACGGGGACGGTGGATGCTTTCAACGCGTCGAGGGGGCCGGTGAGGTGACGGGGGCCTCCTCACCGGCGGCCTCGGAGGTGACGATGGCCACCGTATCCTCCTCCGCCATCACCAGCGCGGACGGGGTATTCTCAGGAGTTTGCAGATGTTGGTGGGACAGTGGAGAGGGTTGCGTGGGGAGAGTGAGCCAGAGTGAGAGTGGGTGTGCATAGAGGGGCTCTATAGTTAAGGTGGATGGAAGAAAGGCACGTTTCATTGCACCACTGTGCAACGGGCCACGCAGTCTACTGCACCGTGCACCACGACACGCGCACGGTACGTCACGTTTTTTTCCCCGTCCATGCATGGCAGTTCTGTATTGAGACGCATGCAAAGGGTGCATACACAATTTCTATGTACGAAGTTTGACACGGCCCTAAAATTGGCGATAATTAAAAGTGGAAATGTAGAGGGGAAGGTAGGTGGCTGTACGGCGAGATTTGTGTGGTTGTGCTAGATCGGGTAGAGGGATGTGTTGATGACTGCGAGTGACTCGATGAAGGCGGAGACGTTAGGTCTCGTCGAGCTCAGCTCTTTGGCCTTCGGCTAGCGCATGCAAGTTTCTTACGGTGGGGCCCAGTTGGAAGTGAGATTGAGAACCGCTGCGTACAAAATGGGATATGTCTTATTAAAATCAAGTGGCAATAAATTGCAGCTGTCCATCAACGACCGTGCACTCGATGACACATGTGGTGTGGCGTAGTAGTAGCAGTAGTAGGCTTTTCAGACTTGATTAAACATGACATGACCAGTCGACGACTTTTTCCATGGACGGCTTCATGTTCCTTCTTGTAGAAGTCTCGCTGAGGGAGACGTCCGTGCTGTCTCACGCTATACTGTGAAGGGAACGACGTGTGCAACGATCATCGTTGGATCGCACAGAATCAATGGTTGGTGCGCACGATTTGCATGACAACTGTGACAACCAATCAGGGAGTAGCAGATAGAATGAGCACATGTTTGGGCTTCTACGAAAGATAGAGAGAGGCAAAACTAAGTAGTATCAAAAAACCAAGGGCAAAACTGAGTAGTATAAAAATGGAAAGTTAGTGTCTTGTACAATGAAATACATCATGGCATACATCAAATTATTCCAAGATAGATCCACTAGAGTTCATTGGATGTGTGTTCTTCTCATAAACCACATGGACCCACTAGAGTTCATTGCATGTGTGTTATTTTCATAAACCACATGGATCCACCGGTGTCATTGCATGTGTGTTCTTTTCATAAACCACATGTTGAACACCCAGTGTCATTGCATGTCTCTTCCTTTCATGAACCACACATGGATCCACCAATGTCATTGCATGTATGTTCCTTTCATAAACCACACATGGATCCACCAGTGTCATTGCATGTCTGTTCTTCTCACAAACCACATAAGTATACACCGGTGTCATTGCATGTCTGTTCTTCTCATGAACCACATCTAGAGTCATTGCATGTCTATTCTTCTCACAAACCACATAAGGATCCACCAGTGTCATTGGATGTGTGTTCTTTTCATGAACCACACCCAGTGTCATTGCATGTGTGTTCTTCTCACAAACCACACATGGATCCACTAGTATCATTGCATGTCTTTTATTTTCATGAACCACACATGGATCCACCCAGTGTGATTGCATGTCTGTTCCTCTCACAAACCACATATGGATCCACCAATGTCATTGCATGTCTGTTCCTCTCACAAACCACATATGGATCCACCAATGTCATTGCATGTCTGTTCTTTTCATGAACCACACCCAGTCTCATTGCATGTATGTTCCTTTCATAAACGACACATGGATCCACCAGTGCCATTGCACGTGTGTTCTTTTCATGAACCATAGTCAGAGTCATTGCATGCATCTTCTTCTCACAAACCACATAAGGATACAGTAGTGTCATTGCATGTCTATTCTTTTCATGAACCACAGCTAGAGTCATTGCATGTCTGTTCTTCTCACAAACCACAAAAGGATCCACCAGTGTCATTGGATGTGTGTTCTTTTCATGAAACATACCCAGTGTGATTGCATGTGTGTTCTTCTCACAAACCACACATGGATCCACCAGTGTCATTGCATGTATGTTCTTGTCACAAACCACACATGGATCCACCCAGTGTGATTGCATGTCTGTTCTTTTCATAAACCACATAAGGATACACCAGTGTCATTTGATGTGTGTTGTTTTCATTAACCACAGCTAGTGTCATTGCATCTGTGTTCTTTCCACAAACCACATATGGATCCACCAGTGTCATTGGATGTGTGTTATTTTCATGAACCATACCAAGTGTCATTGCATGTGTGTTCTTCTCACAAACCACACATGGATCCACCAGTGTCATTCCATGTGTGTTCTTCTCACAAACCACATATGGATCCACCAGAGTTCATTAAATGTCTATTCTCCTCACAAACCACATATGGATCCACTAGTGTCATTGGATATGTGTTCTTTTCATGAAGCACACCTAGTGTCATTGCATGTCTGTTCCTTTCATAAACCACACATGGATCCACCAGTGTCATGGCATGTGTGTTCTTTTCATTAACCACACCTAGTGTCATTGCATGCGCGTTCTTCTCACAAACCACACATGGATCCACCAGTGTGATTGCATGTGTGTTCTTTTTCATGAACCACAGCCAGAGTCATTGGATGTGTGTTCCTCTCACAAACCACATAAGGATCCACCAGTGTCATTGGATGTGTGTTCTTTTCATGAACCACAAACAGTGTCATTGCATGTGTGTTCTTCTCACAAACCACACATGGATCCACCAGTGTCATTGGATTTTGTGTTCTTTTCATGAACCACACCCAGTGTCATTGCTTGTGTGTTCTTCTCAGAATCCACAAATGGATCCACCAGTATCATTGCATGTCTGTTCTTTTCATGAACCACAGCTAGTCATTGCATGTCTGTTCTTCTCACAAACCACATAAGGATCCACCGGTGTCATTGGATGTGTGTTCTTTTCATGAACCACACCTAGTGTCATTGCATGTGTGTTCTTCTCACAAACCACACATGGATCCACCAGTGTCATTGCATGTGTGTTCTTCTCACAAGCCACATATGGGTCCACCATAGTTCATTGCATGTCTCTTCTCCTCACAAACCACATATGGATCCACTAGTGTCGTTGGATGTGTGTTCTTTTCATGAACCACACCCGGTGTCATTGCATGTCTGTTCCTTTCATAAAATACACATGGATCCACCAGTGTCATTGCATGTGTGTTCTTTTCATGAACCACACCCAGTGTCATTGCATGTGTGTTCTTTTCATTAAACCACACAAGGATCCACCAGTGTCATTGGATGTCTGTTCTTTTCATGAACCACACCCAGCGTCATTGCATGTCTATTCTTCTCACAAACCACACATTGATCCACCAGTGTGATTGCATGTGTGTTCTTTTCATGGACTACAGCTACAGTCATTGCATGTGTGTTCTTTTCACAAACCACACATGGATCCACCGGTGTCATTGCATGTGTGTTCTTTTCATGAACCACAGCTAGGGTCATTGCATGTGTGTTCTTTTTCACAAACCACATAAGGATCCACTAGTGTCATTGGATGTGTGTTCTTTTCATGAACCACACCCAGTGTCATTGCATGTGTGTTCTTTTCACAAACCACATAAGGATACACCAGTGTCATTGGATGTGTTTTCTTTTCATGAACCACACCTAGTGTGATTGCATGTCTTTTCTTTTCACAAACCACATAAGGATTCACCTGTGTCATTGGATGTGTGTTCTTTTCATGAACCACACCCAGTGTCATTGCATGTGTGTTCCTCTCACAAACCACATATGGATCCACCAGTGTCATTGCATGTCTGTTCTTCTCACAAACCACATAAGGATCTACCAGTGTCATTAGATGTGTGTTCTTTTCATGAACCACACCCAGTGTCATTGCATGTGTGTTCTTCTCACAAACCACACATGGATCCACCTATGTCATTGCATGTGTGTTTTTCTCACAAACCACATATGGATCCACCAGAGTTCATTGCAGCTGTGTTCTTTTCATGAACCACACCTAGTGTCATTGCATGTCTGTTCCTTTCATAAACCACACATGGATCCACTAGTGTCATTGGATGTGTGTTCTTTTCATTAACCACACCAGTGTCATTGCATGTGTGTTCTCCTCACAAACCACACATGGATCCACCAGTGTGATTGCATGTGTGTTCTTTTTCATGAACCACAGCTAGAGTCATTGGATGTGTGTTCCTCTCCCAAACCACATAAGGATCTACCAATGTCATTGGATGTGTGTTCTTTTCATGAACCACACCCAGTGTTATTGCATGTGTGTTCTTCTCACAAACCACACATGGATCCACCAGTATCATTGCATGTCTGTTATTTTCACAAACCACACATGGATCCACCCAGTGTGATTGCATGTCTGTTCTTTTCACAAACCACATATGGACCCACCAGTGTCATTGCATGTCTGTTCTTTTGATGAACCACACCTAGTGTCATTACATGTTTGTTATTTTCACAAACCACATATGAATCCACCAGTGTCATTGGGTGTGTGTTCTTTTCATGAACCACACCCAGTGTCATTGCATGTCTGTTCCTTTCATAAACTACACATGGATCCACCAGTGTCATTGGATGTGTGTTCTTTTCATTGACCACACCTAGTGTCATTGCATGTGTGTTCTTCTCACAAACCACACATGGATCCACCAGTGTGATTGCATGTGTGTTCTTTTTAATGAACCACAACCAGAGTCATTGGATGTGTGTTCTTTTCATGAACCACACCTAGTGTCATTGCATGTGTGTTCTTCTCACAAACCACAAAAGGATCCACCAGTGTCATTGGATGTGTGTTCTTTTCATGAAACATACCCAGTGTGATTGCATGTGTGTTCTTCTCACAAACCACACATGGATCCACCAGTGTCATTGCATGTATGTTCTTGTCACAAACCACACATGGATCCACCCAGTGTGATTGCATGTCTGTTCTTTTCATAAACCACATAAGGATACACCAGTGTCATTTGATGTGTGTTGTTTTCATTAACCACAGCTAGTGTCATTGCATGTGTGTTCTTTCCACAAACCACATATGGATCCACCAGTGTCATTGGATGTGTGTTATTTTCATGAACCATACCAAGTGTCATTGCATGTGTGTTCTTCTCACAAACCACACATGGATCCACCAGTGTCATTCCATGTGTGTTCTTCTCACAAACCACATATGGATCCACCAGAGTTCATTAAATGTCTATTCTCCTCACAAACCACATATGGATCCACTAGTGTCATTGGATGTGTGTTCTTTTCATGAAGCACACCTAGTGTCATTGCATGTCTGTTCCTTTCATAAACCACACATGGATCCACCAGTGTCATTGCATGTGTGTTCTTTTCATTAACCACACCTAGTGTCATTGCATGCGCGTTCTTCTCACAAACCACACATGGATCCACCAGTGTGATTGCATGTGTGTTCTTTTTCATGAACCACAACCAGAGTCATTGGATGTGTGTTCCTCTCACAAACCACATAAGGATCCACCAGTGTCATTGGATGTGTGTTCTTTTCATGAACCACAAACAGTGTCATTGCATGTGTGTTCTTCTCACAAACCACACATGGATCCACCAGTGTCATTGGATTTTGTGTTCTTTTCATGAACCACACCCAGTGTCATTGCTTGTGTGTTCTTCTCAGAAACCACAAATGGATCCACCAGTATCATTGCATGTCTGTTCTTTTCATGAACCACAGCTAGTCATTGCATGTCTGTTCTTCTCACAAACCACATAAGGATCCACCGGTGTCATTGGATGTGTGTTCTTTTCATGAACCACACCCAGTGTCATTGCATGTGTGTTCTTCTCACAAACCACACATGGATCCACCAGTGTCATTGCATGTGTGTTCTTCTCACAAGCCACATATGGGTCCACCATAGTTCATTGCATGTCTCTTCTCCTCACAAACCACATATGGATCCACTAGTGTCGTTGGATGTGTGTTCTTTTCATGAACCACACCCGGTGTCATTGCATGTCTATTCCTTTTAGAAACTACACATGGATCCACCAGTGTCATTGCATGTGTGTTCTTTTCATGAACCACACCCAGTGTCATTGCATGTGTGTTCTTTTCATTAAACCACACAAGGATCCACCAGTGTCATTGGATGTCTGTTCTTTTCATGAACCACACCCAGCGTCATTGCATGTCTATTCTTCTCACAAACCACACATTGATCCACCAGTGTGATTGCATGTGTGTTCTTTTCATGGACTACAGCTACAGTCATTGCATGTGTGTTCTTTTCACAAACCACACATGGATCCACCGGTGTCATTGCATGTGTGTTCTTTTCATGAACCACAGCTAGGGTCATTGCATGTGTGTTCTTTTTCACAAACCACATAAGGATCCACTAGTGTCATTGGATGTGTGTTCTTTTCATGAACCACACCCAGTGTCATTGCATGTGTGTTCTTTTCACAAACCACATAAGGATACACCAGTTTCATTGGATGTGTTTTCTTTTCATGAACCACACCTAGTGTGATTGCATGTCTTTTCTTTTCACAAACCACATAAGGATCCACCTGTGTCATTGGATGTGTGTTCTTTTCATGAACCACACCAGTGTCATTGCATGTGTGTTCCTCTCACAAACCACATATGGATCCACCTGTGTCATTGCATGTCTGTTCTTCTCACAAACCACATAAGGATCTACCAGTGTCATTGGATGTGTGTTCTTTTCATGAACCACACCCAGTGTCATTGCATGTGTGTTCTTCTCACAAACCACACATGGATCCACTTGTGTCATTGCATGTGTGTTTTTCTCACAAACCACATATGGATCCACCAGGGTTCATTGCAGCTGTGTTCTTTTCATGAACCACACCTAGTGTCATTGCATGTCTGTTCCTTTCATAAACCACACATGGATCCACTAGTGTCATTGGATGTGTGTTCTTTTCATGAACCACAGCTAGAGTCATTGCATGTCTGTTCTCCTCACAAACCACACATGGATCCACCAGTGTCATTGCATGTGTGTTCTTTTTCATGAACCACAGCTAGAGTCATTGGATGTGTGTTCCTCTCCCAAACCACATAAGGATCTACCAGTGTCATTGGATGTGTGTTCTTTTCATGAACCACACCCAGTGTTATTGCATGTGTGTTCTTCTCACAAACCACACATGGATCCACCAGTATCATTGCATGTCTGTTATTTTCACAAACCACACATGGATCCACCCAGTGTGATTGCATGTCTGTTCTTTTCACAAACCACATATGGACCCACCAGTGTCATTGCATGTCTGTTCTTTTGATGAACCACACCTAGTGTCATTACATGTTTCTTATTTTCACAAACCACATATGAATCCACCAGTGTCATTGGGTGTGTGTTCTTTTCATGAACCACACCCAGTGTCATTGCATGTATGTTCCTTTCATAAACCACACATGGATCCACCAGTGTCATTGGATGTGTGTTCTTTTCATTGACCACACCTAGTGTCATTGCATGTGTGTTCTTCTCACAAACCACACATGGATCCACCAGTGTGATTGCATGTGTGTTCTTTTAAATGAACCACAACCAGAGTCATTGGATGTGTGTTCCTCTCACAAACAACATAAGGATCCACCAGTGTCATTGGATGTGTGTTCTTTTCATGAACCACACCTAGTGTCATTGCATGTGTCTTCTTCTCCCAAACCACACATGGATCCACCAGTATCATTGCATGTCTGTTCTTTTCACAAACCACACATGGATCCACCTAGTGTGATTGCATGTCTGTTCTTTCCACAAACCACATATGGATCCACCAGTGTCATTGCATGTTTGTTCTTTTCATGAACCACACGCAGTGTCATTGCATGTCTATTCCTTTCATAAACCCCACATGGATCCACCAGTGTCATTGCATGTGTGTTCTTTTCATGAACCACAACTAGAGTCATTGAATGTTTGTTCTTCTCACAAACCACATAAGGATACACCCGTGTCATTGCATGTCTATTCTTTTCATAAACCACAGTTAGAGTCATTGCATGTATGTTCTTCTCACAAACCACATAAGGATCCACCAGTGTCATTGGATGTGTGTTCTTTTCATGAACCACACCCAGTGTCATTGCATGTCTGTTCCTTTCATAAACCACACACAGATCCACTAGTGTCATTGCATGTCTGTTCCTTTCATAAACCACACATGGATCGACCAGTGTCATTTCATGTTTGTTCTTCTCACAAACAACATAAGGATACAGCAGTGTCATTGCATGTCTGTTCTTCTCATGAACCACAGCTAGAGTCACTGTATGTCTGTTATTCTCATGAACCACAGCTAGAGTCATTGTATGTCTGTTCTTGTCACAAAACACATTAGGATCCACCAGTGTCATTGGATGGGTGTTGTTTTCATGAACCACAACAAGTGTCATTGCATCTATGTTCTTTTCACAAACCACACATGGATCTACTCAGTGTAATTGCATGTCTGTTCTTTTCACAAACCACATATGGATCCACCATTGTAATTGCATGTCTGTTCTTTTCATGAACCACATCTAGTGTCATTGCATGTCTGTTCCTTTCATAAACCACACATGGATCCACCACTGTCATTGCATGTGTGTTCTTTTCATGAACCACAGCTAGAGTCATTGCATGTCTATTCTTCTCATCAACCACATAAGGATACACCAGTGTCATTGCATGTATATTCTTTTCATCAACCACAGCTAGAGTCATTGCATGTCTGTTCTTCTCACAAACCACATAAGGATCCACCAGTGTCATTGGATGTGTGTTCTTTTCATGAACCATACCCAGTGTCATTGCATGTCTGTTCCTTTCATAAACTAGACACGGATCCACGAGTGTCATTGCATGTATGTTCCTTTCATAAACCACACATGGATCCACCAGTGTCATTGCATGTTTGTTCTTCTCACAAACCACATAAGGATCCACCAGTGTCATTGGATGTGTGATTTTTTCATGAACCACACCCAGTGTCCTTGCATGTGTGTTCTTCTCACAAACCACACATATATCCACCAGTGTCATTGCATGTCTGTTATTTTCATGAACCACACATGGATCCACCTAGCGTGATTGCATGTATGTTCTTTTCACAAACCACATATGGATCTACCAGTGTCATTGCATGTCTGTTCTTTTCATTAACCACACCCAGTGTCATTTCATGTCTATTCTTTTCACAAACCACATATGGATCCACCGGTGTCATTGCATGTGTGTTCCTCTCACAAACCACATATGGATCCACCAGTGTCATTGCATGTCTGTTCTTCTCACAAACCACGTAAGGATCTACCAGTGTCATTGGATGTGTGTTCTTTTCATGAACCACACCCAGTGTCATTGCATGTGTGTTCTTCTCACAAACCACACATGGATCCACCTGTGTCATTGCATGTGTGTTTTTCTCACAAACCACGTATGGATCCACCAGAGTTCATTGCAGCTGTGTTCTTTTCATGAACCACACCTAGTGTCATTGCAGGTCTGTTCCTTTCATAAACCACACACGGATCCACTAGTGTCATTGGATGTGTGTTCTTTTCATTAACCACACCAGTGTCATTGCATGTGTGTTCTCCTCACAAACCACACATTGATCCACCAGTGTGATTGCATGTGTGTTCTTTTTCATGAACCACGGCTAGAGTCATTGGATGTGTGTTCCTCTCCCAAACCACATAAGGATCTACCAGTGTCATTGGATGTGTGTTCTTTTCATGAACCACACCCAGTGTTATTGCATGTGTGTTCTTCTCACAAACCACACATGGATCCACCAGTATCATTGCATGTCTGTTATTTTCACAAACCACACATGGATCCACCCAGTGTGATTGCATGTCTGTTCTTTTCACAAACCACATATGGATCCACCTGTGTCATTGCATGTCTGTTCTTTTCATGAACCACACCTAGTGTCATTGCATGTTTTTTCCTTCCATAAACCACACATGGATCCACCAGTGTCATTGCATGTGTGTTCTTTTCATGAACCACAGCTAGAGTCATTGCATGTCTGTTCTTCTCACAAACCACATAACGATACACTAGTGTCATTGGATGTCTATTCTTTTCATGAACAACAACTAGAGTCATTGCATGTCTATTCTTCTCACGAACCACATAAGGATCCACCAGTGTCATTGTATGTGTGTTCTTTTCATGAACGACACCCAGTGTCATTCTATGTCTGTTCCTTTCATAAACCACACACGGATCCACCACTGTCATTGCATGTATGTTCCTTTCATAAACCACACATGGATCTACCAGTGTCATTGCATGTCTATTCTTCTCATAAACCACATAGGATACAATAGTGTCATTGCATGTCCGTGCTTCTCATGAACCACAACTACAGTCATTGCATGTCTATTCTTCTCACAAACCACATAAGGATCCACCAGTGTCATTGGATGTTTGTTCTTTTCATGAACCACACCCAGTGTCATTGCATGTGTGTTATTCTCACAAACCACAGATGGATCCACCAGTGTCATTGCATGTCTGTTCTTTTCATGAACCACACATGGATCAACCTAGTGTGATTGCATGTCTGTTCATTTCACAAACCACATATGGATCCACCAGTGTCATTGCATGTCTGTTCTTTTCATGAACCACACCCAGTGTCATTGCATGTGTGTTCTTTTCACAAACCACATAAGGATACACCAATGTCATTGGATGTGTTTTCTTTTCGTGAACCACACCTAGTGTGATTGCATGTCTTTTCTGTTCACAAACCACATAAGGATCCACCTGTGTCATTGGATGTGTGTTCTTTTCATGAACCACACCTAGTGTCATTGCATGTGTGTTCCTCTCAAA
The DNA here is from genome assembly GCA_023614405.1 of Avena insularis. NCBI lineage: Eukaryota > Viridiplantae > Streptophyta > Magnoliopsida > Poales > Poaceae > Avena > Avena insularis. The sequence continues at coordinate 535,749,993 of CM042694.1, forward strand.
AACCACATATGGATCCACCAGTGTCATTGCATGTCTGTTCTTCTCACAAACCACATAAGGATCTACCAGTGTCATTGGATGTGTGTTCTTTTCACAAACCACATATGGACCCACCAGTGTCATTGCATGTCTGTTCTTTTGATGAACCACACCTAGTGTCATTACATGTTTGTTATTTTCACAAACCACATATGAATCCACCAGTGTCATTGGGTGTGTGTTCTTTTCATGAACCACACCCAGTGTCATTGCATGTGTGTTCTTCTCACAAACCACACATGTATCCGCCAGTATCATTGCATGTATGTTCTTTTCATGAACCACACATGGATCCACCCAGTATGATTGCATGTCTGTTCTTTTCACAAACCACATATGCATCCACCAGTGTCATTGCATGTTTGTTCTTTTCATGAACCACACCCAGTGTCATTGCATGTCTATTCCTTTCATAAACCACACATGGATCCACTAGTGTCATTACATGTTTTTTTTCATGAACCACAGCTAGTCATTGCATGTCTGTTCTTCTCACAAACTACATAAGGATACACCAGAGTCATTCATGTCTGTTCTTTTCACGAACCACAGCTAGAGTCATTGCATGTCTGTTCTTCTCACAAACCACATAAGGATCCACCAGTGTCATTGGATGTGTGTTATTTTCATGAACCACACCCAGTCTCATTGCGTGTCTGTTCCTTTCACAAACCACATATGGATCCACCGGTGTCATTGGATGTGTGTTCTTTTCATGAACCACACCCAGTGTCATTGCATGTGTGTTCCTCTCACAAACCACATATGGATCCACCAGTGTCATTGCATGTCTGTTCTTCTCACAAACCACGTAAGGATCTACCGGTGTCATTGGATGTGTGTTCTTTTCATGAACCACACCCAGTGTCATTGCATATGTGTTCTTCTCACAAACCACACATGGATCCACCTGTGTCATTGCATGTGTGTTTTTCTCACAAACCACATATGGATCCACCAGAGTTCATTGCAGCTGTGTTCTTTTCATGAACCACACCTAGTGTCATTGCATGTCTGTTCCTTTCATAAACCACACACGGATCCACTAGTGTCATTGGATGTATGTTCTTTTCATTAACCACACCAGTGTCATTGCATGTGTGTTCTCCTCACAAACCACACATGGATCCACCAATGTGATTGCATGTGTGTTCTTTTTCATGAACCACGGCTAGAGTCATTGGATGTGTGTTCCTCTCCCAAACCACATAAGGATCTACCAGTGTCATTGGATGTGTGTTCTTTTCATGAACCACACCCAGTGTTATTGCATGTGTGTTCTTCTCACAAACCACACATGGATCCACCAGTATCATTGCATGTCTGTTATTTTCACAAACCACACATGGATCCACCCAGTGTGATTGCATGTCTGTTCTTTTCACAAACCACATATGGATCCACCTGTGTCATTGCATGTCTGTTCTTTTCATGAACCACACCTAGTGGCATTGCATGTTTTTTCCTTTCATAAACCACACATGGATCCACCAGTGTCATTGCATGTGTGTTCTTTTCATGAACCACAGCTAGAGTCATTGCATGTCTGTTCTTCTCACAAACCACATAACGATACACTAGTGTCATTGGATGTCTATTCTTTTCATGAACAACAACTAGAGTCATTGCATGTCTATTCTTCTCACGAACCACATAAGGATCCACCAGTGTCATTGGATGTGTGTTCTTTTCATGAACGACACCCAATGTCATTCTATGTCTGTTCCTTTCATAAACCACACACGGATCCACCACTGTCATTGCATGTATGTTCTTTTCATAAACCACACATCGATCTACCAGTGTCATTGCATGTCTATTCTTCTCATAAACCACATAGGATACAATAGTGTCATTGCATGTCCGTGCTTCTCATGAACCACAACTACAGTCATTGTATGTCTATTCTTCTCACAAACCACATAAGGATCCACCAGTGTCATTGGATGTTTGTTCTTTTCATGAACCACACCCAGTGTCATTGCATGTGTGATCTTCTCACAAAGCACAGATGGATCCACCAGTGTCATTGCATGTCTGTTCTTTTCATGAACCACACATGGATCAACCTAGTGTGATTGCATGTCTGTTCATTTCAAAAACCACATATGGATCCACCAGTGTCATTGCATGTCTGTTCTTTTCATGAACCACACCTAGTGTCATTGCATGTGTGTTCTTTTCACAAACCACATAAGGATACACCAATGTCATTGGATGTGTTTTCTTTTCGTGAACCACACCTAGTGTGATTGCATGTCTTTTCTTTTCACAAACCACATAAGGATCCACCTGTGTCATTGGATGTCTATTCTTTTCATGAACCACACCTAGTGTCATTGCATGTGTGTTCCTCTCAAAAACCACATATGGATCCACCAGTGTCATTGCATGTCTGTTCTTCTCACAAACCACATAAGGATCTACCAGTGTCATTGGATGTGTGTTCTTTTCATGAACCACACCTAGTGTCATTGCATGTGTGTTCTTCTCACAAACCACACATGGATCCACCTATGTCATTGCATGTGTGTTTTTCTCACAAACCACATATGGATCCACCAGAGTTCATTGCATGTCTGTTCTTTTCACAAACCACATATGGATCCACTAGTGTCATTGCAACTGTGTTCTTTTCATGAACCACACCCAGTGTCATTGCATGTCTGTTCCTTTCATAAACCACACATAGATCCACTAGTGTCATTGGATGTGTGTTCTTTTCATTAACCACACCAGTGTCATTGCATGTGTGTTCTTCTCACAAACCACACAAGGATCCACTGATGTGATTGCATGTGTGTTCTTTTTCATGAACCACAGCTAGAGTCATTGGATGTGTGTTCCTCTCCCAAACCACATAAGGATCCACCAGTGTCATTGGATGTGAGTTCTTTTCATGAACCAGACCTATTGTATATTGCATGTGTGTTCTTCTCACAAACCACACATGGATCCACCAGTATCATTGCTTGTCTGTTATTTTCGCAAACCACACATGGATCCACCCAGTGTGATTGCATGTCTATTCTTTTCACAAACCACATATGGATCCACTATTGCATGTCTATTCTTTTCATGAACCACACCTAGTGTCATTGCATGTTTTTTCCTTTCATAAACCACACATGGATCCACCAGTGTCATTGCATGTGTGTTCTTTTCATGAACCACAGCTAGAGTCATTGCATGTCTGTTCTTCTCACAAACCACATAACGATACACTAGTGTCATTGGATGTCTATTCTTTTCATGAACCACAACTAGAGTCATTGCATGTTTGTTCTTCTCACGAACCACATAAGGATCCACCAGTGTCATTGTATGTGTGTTCTTTTCATGAACGACACCCAGTGTCATTGCATGTCTGTTCCTTTCATAAACCACACACGGATCCACCACTTTCATTGCATGTATGTTCCTTTCATAAACCACACATGGATCTACCAGTGTTATTGCATGTCTGTTCTTCTCATAAACCACATAGGATACAACAGTGTCATTGCATGTCCGTTCTTCTCATGAACCACAACTAGAGTCATTGCATGTCTATTCTTCTCACAAACCACATAAGGATCCACCAATGTCATTGGATGTTTGTTCTTTTCATGAACCACACCCAGTGTCATTGCAAGTGTGTTCTTCTCACAAACCACAGATGGATCCACCAGTGTCATTGCATGTCTGTTCTTTTCATGAACCACACATGGATCCACCTAGTGTGATTGCATGTCTGTTCATTTCACAAACCACATATGGATCCACCAGTGTCATTGCATGTCTGTTCTTTTGATGAACCACACCCAGTGTCATTGCATGTCTGTTATTTTCACAATCCACATATGAATCCACCAATGTCATTGGATGTGTGTTCTTTTCATGAACCACCCATGGATCCACCTAGTGTGATTGCATGTCTGTTCTTTTCACAAACCACATATGGACCCACCAGTGTCATTGCATGTCTGTTATTTTGATGAACCACACCTAGTGTCATTACATGTCTGTTATTTTCACAAACCACATATGAATCCACAAGTGTCATTGGATGTGTGTTCTTTTCATGAACCACACCCAGTGTCATTGCATGTCTATTCCTTTCATAAACCACACATGGATCCACCAGTGTCATTGGATGTGTGTTCTTTTCATTGACCACACCCAGTGTCATTGCATGTGTGTTCTGATCAGAAACCACACATGGATCCACCAGTGTGATTGCATGTGTGTTCTTTTTAATGAACCACAACCAGAGTCATTGGATGTGTGTTCCTCTCACAAACAACATAAGGATCCACCAGTGTCATTGGATGTGTGTTCTTTTCATGAACCACACCCAGTGTCATTGCATGTGTGTTCTTCTCACAAACCACACATGGATCCACCAGTATCATTGCATGTCTGTTCTTTTCACAAACCACACATGGATCCACCTAGTGTGATTGCATGTCTGTTCTTTCCACAAACCACATATGGATCCACCAGTGTCATTGCATGTCTGTTCTTTTCATGAACCACACGCAGTGTCATTGCATGTCTATTCCTTTCATAAACCCCACATGGATCCACCAGTGTCCTTGCATGTGTGTTCTTTTCATGAACCACAACTAGAGTCATTGTATGTCCGTTCTTCTGACAAACCACATAAGGATACACCCGTGTCATTGCATGTCTATTCTTTTCATAAACCACAGTTATAGTCATTGCATGTATGTTCTTCTCACAAACCACATAAGGATCCACCAGTGTCATTGGATGTGTGTTCTTTTCATGAACCACACCCAGTGTCATTGCATGTCTGTTCCTTTCATAACCCACACACGGATCCACCAGTGTCATTGCATGTGTGTTCTTCTCACAAACCACACATGGATCGACCAGTGTCATTGCATGTGTGTTCTTTTTCACGAACAACATAAGGATACAGCAGTGTCATTGCATGTCTGTTCTTCTCATGAACCACAGCTAGAGTCATTGTATGTCTGTTCTTCTCATGAACCACAGCTAGAGTCATTGTATGTCTGTTCTTGTCACAAAACACATAAGGATCCACCAGTGTCATTGGATGTGTGTTGTTTTCATGAACCACAACAAGTGTCATTGCATGTGTGTTCTTTTCACAAACCACACATGGATCCACTCAGTGTAATTGCATGTCTGTTCTTTTCACAAACCACATATGGATCCACCATTGTAATTGCATGTCTGTTCTTTTCATGAACCACACTGAGTGTCATTGCATGTCTGTTCTTTTCATAAACCACATATGGATCCACCGGTGTCATTGGATGTGTGTTCTTTTCATGAACCACACCCAGTGTCATTGCATGTCTATTCCTTTCATAAACCACACCTGGATCCACCACTGTCATTGCATGTGTGTTCTTTTCATGAACCACAGCTAGAGTCATTGCATGTCTATTCTTCTCATAAACCACATAAGGATACACCAGTGTCACTGCATGTATGTTCTTTTCATGAACCACAGCTAGAGTCATTGCATGTCTATTCTTCTCACAAACCACATAAGGATCCACCAGTGTCATTGGGTGTATGTTCTTTTCATGAACCATACCCAGTGTCATTGCATGTCTATTCCTTTCATAAACTAGACACGGATCCACGAGTGTCATTGCATGTATGTTCCTTTCATAAACCACACATGGATCCACCAGTGTCATTGCATGTTTGTTCTTCTCACAAACCACATAAGGATCCACCAGTGTCATTGGATGTGTGATTTTTTCATGAACCACACCCAGTGTCCTTGCATGTGTGTTCTTCTCACAAACCACACATGGATCCACCAGTGTCATTGCATGTCTGTTATTTTCATGAACCACACATGGATCCACATAGCGTGATTGCATGTATGTTCTTTTCACAAACCACATATGTATCTACTAGTGTCATTGCATGTCTATTCTTTTAATTAACCACACCCAGTGTCATTTCATGTCTATTCTTTTCACAAACCACATATGGATCCACCGGTGTCATTGGATGTGTGTTCTTTTCATGAACCACACCCAGTGTCATTGCATGTCTGTTCCTTTCATAAACCACACATGGATCCACCAGTGTCATTGGATGTGTGTTCTTTTCATTAACCACACCCAGTGTCATTGCATGTGTGTTCTTCTCACAAACCACACATGGATCCACCAGTGTGATTGCATGTGTGATCTTTTTCACGACCCACAGCCAGAGTCATTGTATGTCTGTTCTTGTCACAAAACACATAAGGATCCACCAGTGTCATTGGATGTGTGTTGTTTTCATGAACCACAACAAGTGTCATTGCATGTGTGTTCTTTTCACAAACCACACATGTATCCACTCAATGTAATTGCATGTCTGTTCTTTTCAGAAACCACATATGGATCCACCATTGTAATTGCATGTTTGTTCTTTTCATGAACCACACCTAGTGTCATTGCATGTCTGTTCCTTTCATAAACCACACATGGATCCACCACTGTCATTGCATGTGTTTTCTTTTCATGAACCACAGCTATAGTCATTGCATGTCTATTCTTCTCATAAACCACATAAGGATACACCAGTGTAATTGCATGTATGTTCTTTTCATGAACCACAACTAGAGTCATTGTATGTCTGTTCTTGTCACAAAACACATAAGGATCCACCAGTGTCATTGGATGTGTGTTGTTTTCATGAACCACAACAAGTGTCATTGCATGTGTGTTCCTTTCACAAACCACACATGGATCCACTCAGTATAATTGCATGTCTGTTCCTTTCATAAACCACACATGGATCCACCAGTGTCATTGCATGTTTCTTCTTCTCACAAACCACATAAGGATCCACCAGTGTCATTGGATGTGTGATTTTTTCATGAACCACACCCAGTGTCATTGCATGTGTGTTCTTCTCATAAACCACACATGGATCCACCAGTGTCATTGCATGTCTGTTATTTTCATGAACCACACATGGATCCACATAGCGTGATTGCATGTATGTTCTTTTCACAAACCACATATGGATCTACCAGTGTCATTACATGTCTGTTCTTTTCATTAACCACACCCAGTGCCATTTCATGTCTGTTCTTTTCATAAACCACATATGGATCCACCGGTGTCATTGGATGTGTGTTCTTTTCATGAACCACACCCAGTGTCATTGCATGTCTATTCCTTTCATAAACCACACATGGATCCACCACTGTCATTGCATGTGTGTTCTTTTCATGAACCACAGCTACAGTCATTGCATGTCTATTCTTTTCATAAACCACATAAGGATACACCAGTGTCATTGCATGTATGTTCTTTTCATGAACAACAACTAGAGTCATTGTATGTCTGTTCTTGTCACAAAACACATAAGGATCCACCAGTGTCATTGGATGTGTGTTGTTTTCATGAACCACAACAAGTGCCATTGCATGTGTGTTCTTTTCACAAACCACACATGGATCCACTCAGTATAATTGCATGTCTGTTCCTTTCATAAACCACACATGGATCCACCAGTGTCATTGCATGTTTCTTCTTCTCACAAACCACATAAGGATCCACCAGTGTCATTGGATGTGTGATTTTTTCATGAACCACACCCAGTGTCATTGCATGTGTGTTCTTCTCACAAACCACACATGGATCCACCAGTGTCATTGCATGTCTGTTCTTTTCATGAACCACACATGGATCCACCTAGCGTGATTGCATGTATGTTCTTTTCACAAACCACATATGGATCTACCAGTGTCATTACATGTCTGTTCTTTTCATTAACCACACCCAGTGCCATTTCATGTCTGTTCTTTTCATAAACCACATATGGATCCACCGGTGTCATTGGATGTGTGTTCTTTTCATGAACCACACCCAGTGTCATTGCATGTCTATTCCTTTCATAAACCACACATGGATCCACCAGTGCCATTGGATGTGTGTTCTTTTCATTAATCACACCCAGTGTCATTGCATGTGTGTTCTTCTCACAAACAACACATGGATCCACCAGTGTGATTGCATGTGTGTTCTTTTTCACGAACCACAGCCAGAGTCATTGGATGTATGTTCCTCTCACAAACCACATAAGGATCCACCAGTGTCATTGGATGTGTGTTCTTTTCATGAACCACACCCAGTGTCATTGCATGTGTGTTCTTCTCACAAACCACACATGGATCCGCCAGTATCATTGCATGTATGTTCTTTTCATGAAACACACATGGATCCACCCAGTATGATTGCATGTCTGTTCTTTTCACAAACCACATATGCATCCACCAGTGTCATTGCATGTTTGTTCTTTTCATGAACCACACCCAGTGTCATTGCATGTCTATTCCTTTCATAAACCACACATGGATCCACTAGTGTCATTACATGTTTTTTTCATGAACCACAGCTAGAGTCATTGCATGTCTGTTCTTCTCACAAACTACATAAGGATACACCAGTGTAATTCATGTCTGTTCTTTTCATGAACCACAGCTAGAGTCATTGCATGTCTGTTCTTCTCACAAACCACATAAGGATCCACCAGTGTCATTGGATGTGTGTTATTTTCATGAACCACACCCAGTCTCATTGCGTGTCTGTTCCTTTCATAAACCACACACATATCCACCAGTGTCATTACATGTCTGTTCCTTTCATAAACCACACATGGATCCACCAATGCCATTGCATGTGTGTTCTTCTCACAAACCACACATGGATCCACCAGTGTGATTGCATGTGTGTTCTTTTTCATGAACCCCAGCTAGAGTCATTGCATGTCTGTTCTTCTCACAAACCACATAAGGATCCACTAGTGTCATTGGATGTGTGTTCTTTTCATGAACCACACCCAGTGTCATTGCATGTGCGTTCTTCTCACAAACCACACATGGATCCACCAGTGTCATTGCATGTCTGTTCTTTTCATGAACTACACATGGATCCACCCAATGTGGTTGCATGTCTGTTCTTTTCACAAACGACATATGGATCCACTAGAGTCATTGCATGTCTGTTCTTTTCATGAACCACACCCAGTGTCATTGCATGTCTGTTCTTTTCACAAACCACATATGGATCCACCAGTGTCATTGGATGTGTGTTCTTTTCATGAACCACACCCAATGTCATTGCATGTCTGTTCCTTTCATAAACCACACATGGATCCACCAGAGTCATTGGATGTGTCTTCTTTTCATTAACCAGACCAAGTGTCATTGCATGTGTGTTCTTCTCACAAACCACACATGGATCCACCAGTGTGATTGCATGTGTGTTCTTTTTCATGCACCACAGCCAAATTCATTGGATGTGTGTTCCTCTCACAAACCACATAAGGATCCACCAGTGTCATTGGATGTGTGTTCTTTTCATGAACCACACCCAGTGTCATTGCATGTGTGTTCTTCTCACAAACCACACACGGATCCACCAGTATCATTGCATGTGTGTTCTTTTCATGAACCACACATGGATCCACCCAATGTGATTGCATGTCGGTTTTTTTCACAAAGCACATATGGATCCACCAGTGTCATTGCATGTCTATTCTTTTCATGAACCACACCCAGTGTCATTGCATGTATGTTCCTTTCATAAACCACACATGGATCCACCAGTGTCATTGCATGTGTGTTCTTTTCATGAACCACACCCAGTGTCATTGCATGTGTGTTCTTCTCATAAACCACACATGGATCCACCAGTGTCATTGCATGTCTGTTCTTTTCATGAACCACACATGGATCCACCCAGTGTGATTGCATGTCTGTTCTTTTCAAAAACCACATATGGATCCACTAGTGTCATTGCATGTCTGTTCTTTTCATGAACCACACCCAGTGTCATTGCATGTCTGTTCCTTTCATAAACCACACATGGATCCACCAGTGTCATTGCATGTGTGTTCTTTTCATGAACCACAGCTAGAGTCATTGCATGTATGCTCTTCTCATAAACCACATAAGGATACACCTGTGTCATTGCATGTGTGTTCTTCTCATGAACTATAGCTAGAGTCATTGCATGTCTATTCTTCTCACAAACCACATAAGGATACACCAGTGTCATTGTATGTCTGTTCTTCTCATGAACCACATCTAGAGTCATTGCATGTATGTTCTTCTCACAAACCACATAAGGATCCACCAGTTTCATTGGATGTGTGTTCTTTTCATGAACCACACCCAGTGTCATTGCATGTGTTCTTCTCACAAACCACACATGGATCCACCAGTATCATTGCTTGTCTGTTCTTTTCATGAACCACACATGGATCCACCCAGTGTGATTGCATGTTTGTTTTTTTCACAAACCACATATGGATCCATGAGTGTCATTGCATGTCTATTCTTTTCATGAACCACACCCTGTGTCATTGCATGTCTGTTCCTTTCACACACCACACATGGATCCACTAGTGTCATTGCATGTGTGTTCTTTTCATGAACCACAGCTAGAGCCATTGCATGTGTGTTCTTATCACAAACCACATAAGGATACACCAGTGTCATTGCATGTGTGTTCTTCTCACAAACCACACATGGATCCACCAGTGTCATTGGATGTCTGCTCTTTTGATTAACCACAGTTAGAGTCATTGCATGTGTGTTATTTTCACAAACCACATATCACCAGTGTCATTGCATGTGTGTTCTTCTCATAAACCACATATGGATCCTAACCTTAGGAGAGCCCTAACCTTAGCCCCCCGATGGTGGCCGTTAGACCGAGTCTTCTAGAAGGCACGCCCTAACATAGTTGTTCTGCTTGACAATTATTACATACCGTTCGATCGAGGCGCTTGGACGATTGGGATGGTCTTCATGAGAGCGATCCGCGAGTAGGTTGTTGTTGGGTCCGCAACATAGAAAACAAAAAATTTCCTATGATGAGAACTACACGCCAAGATCTATCTACTAGGTACAAAGCAACGGGTGGACATACATCCATCGATAACTTACCCTCAAAGACAGCGAGTTTTGTTAACGAGTAGGAACTCGTGGTTGATGTAGTCGTACACTTGCCGATCTCAAGATCGTGAGGAAGTCCGAGCAGGTCCGGCTCCAGCACGTCCTTCAGATCCAGCTCCAGCACCACCAAGTCTAGCACCGCAAAGCAGCAGTGCATCCGTGATCGCACACATGTCCGGTACCCCGACAACCTCCGTCCCTCGCTCTAGCAAAGCAGCGGAAGCAGCAACTCCTTTCTAGATAAAACCACCGGGAACATGTATCTCGCTAATCCGAGACCATGGGGGAATAATAATAGAGGGGGAGAGATATCCTTCATGAGGAGGTGTGAGTGTGAAGGTGTGAGAGGGGGACCTTTTATAGGAGGAGGGGGGTGCCCCTCCCCATGGACGGCGCCCAAGGGGTGACCCCTCACCTCCTCATTCATGTGGTGGTAACTCCCTCCATATAAATTTGCCCTTCACATTCTCTTTTAAAGTCTCCACTTTAAATGCATTAAATTTCTCCAAATTTAATGCTCTCTCATTTAATAAAACTATTTTATTAATTTCATTCAGAATTTTGTTAATTACTTTAATTAACAAACATTCACATAAAACCCCCTACAACATTTCAATATTACATGCAGAACCAATTTCAGCAATTTCACCCGAAACAGTTTCGGTGTCTATTGAAATAATTCCAGCGCTTTCTTAAATCTTTATCTGAAACATATTTGCTCCAAATGGTGTCGGTATCCCTTAAGTGTGTCACCCTATGGTTCGCGAATAATGTAGACATGATCGAGACCCTTCTCAGATCAATAATTAGAAGCGGGACCTGGAGATCCATACTGACTCCTACACATTCAACGATGACTTCTGTGATCGTGAGAACCTCTAACGCTAGTAACTAAATCCCTTTGTCTCTCGATATATTACATGTCCGAGATTCGATCATCGGTATCTCCATACCTAGTTTGATCTCGTTACCGACATGCACTCTTTTCTCGTTCCCGTGATATAACATTCTAGTGATCACATCACTTGCTTGCAAGCTATCTTAATGTGATATCACCGAGAGGGCCCAGAGTATATCTATCAGTCATCGGGATTGACAAATTCCACTCTTGATCCATGAGCCTCAACATAACACCTTCGTAGCACTGAACCCATCTTTATAGTCACACTGTTACGGTGTGACGTTTGATGTTATCAAGATACTCTTCCGGTGTTAGCAATTAACATGATCTCATGGTCTAAGGATAAAGATTACTTCGTATGATGTTATAACAACATAAACATAATGACTTGATCGTAATGCTATACTTCGGATGAATGTTCATCACATCATTCCACCAATGATGTGACCTCGTTATTAACAACATCCAATGTCCATGATCAGGAAACCTTGATCATGTTGTTAACCAACGAGCTAGTCTATAAGAGAGGCATAACTAGGAACCCTTTTTGTTTATTAAACACACATGTATTGATGTTTCCGATCAATATAATTATTGCATGCAAAATAAACATTTATCATAAACATGGAATAAGATAATAACCACTTTATTATTGCCTCTCGGGCATATTCCCTTCAGTCTCCCACTTGCACTAGAGTCAATAATCTAGTTTGAAAAACATTGCGTATTGAACACCTATGGCTTTCTGGTGTTGCATATACGCGATTGCTAGTGGTTAACATAATCTCCGGATCTGACAGTTTCAGGTCCGTGTGTATTTGCATGTCTTTGTGTCTCTACGCATCACTCATTCTCAAATGAGATGGCATTGTATAAATTTGGTCCTTTGGTGAGACCTTTAGTTCGTTCAGGTTAAAATATGTTGATATTATTTTCACACAATATATCTTCATAGTATTAGCCCACTTTGAACCACACCTAGTTTGATAACAAACTACTTAACACAAATGCCCTCCTTTGCTGCTACTATAGCAGTTATATACTTAGCCTTTTGTTGTAGTATCCGTCACAATGTCTCAACTTTGGAACTCATCCAAATCCATCATGGAACATCCTTTCCATTACATTGTGCCACCCATAGTCTAAATTGAGATAAATTTAATTTGTATCTTGTGACAAAACTAGTATCAATGTAACACTTTACAATGAACTACCTTTAATTATTTGTCACTTATACATGATATATTCTTAGTTCTTCCAAAGCTCATAAGAATGTCTTTACTATCGTCCAATGATCATCTTATGAATCATTCTGGTATGTGCTCATAATATTTAGAGCATAGGACATTCTGGATATATACATATCATGGTATAATCGATCAAAATCTTCATGTGATTTTACTCACCAAGTGTTGAAACACTTGAATTTTGATACAATCCTTTCCATGCAGCAAGAACCTTTCTTGTTGTTTCCATATTGAACCCTTTCAATATCTCATATATGTATGTCTCGCACAACCATATTAGCGCCTCAATCTATCCATATATATATTGATGCCAAATATTCTAGGTTTGCCCAAGTCTTTCATCGAAATATCATTTTAATGAAATTCTTAACTTGTGTCAATACAAGATACATCATTTCCAATCAACAATATGTCCTCTACATAATGTATTATAAATATGTCTCAGCGCTCCCACTTAATTTCTTGCAAATGCAAGAATCTTCATCATCTTTGATGAATTTAAACTCTTTTAACAATTTCATCATGGTGAAGATTCCAACTCCGCTATGCTTACTTCAACTATTGAAGTTTGCACGCCCTTTTAGCATCCTTTGAATTAACAAAGCCCTTCGGACCATGTCATGTACACGTCCTAGGTAACTATTCTATTAGAAGAACCTTGTTTTGTTTATTCAACTACCATATACTAAATTATATGTAGTGGTTGCTACATTAATCCGTCAAGACTAAATATCGCTATGAAAGATCAAATCTTGTCATAGTCAACTCCTTGAACATTGCCGTAAACTTCTTTCCGACATGTCGACTATTTCATAGATGTTAAACATCCATGTCTATTTCTTTATAGATCCAAACATGACCGTCAGGCTTCATGCCTTTCCGGAGGGTCTTCCAAGTTCAGAAACTTGATTTCTCGTGTATGGATACTATCACGGATTCTTTGACTTCTAGTCATTTTATGGAGTCAGGGCCCATCATCGCTTCTTTGCATGTAGTCGGTTCATCATTGTCAAAACAATAACGACTTGCTTATCAAATCACACTATTTGATTCTTACCGACCCACACGGTTCAATAGAAACTCTAATCTCCGAGATCACACCCTTTGTAATCATGGGAGCCATGAGCATTGTGGCTGCCATCGTGACACTTTCCGGCACTGCACTACTTAGCACATATAGCTAAGGTTCAACAACCTTATCAAAGTTCTATTTGAAGGAAATATGCCCTGAGAGGCAATAATAAAGTTGTTATTATGTATTCCTTGTATATGATAGATGTTTATTTTGCATGCTATAATTGTATTGATAGGAAACATCAATACATGTGTGTTTAATAAACAAAAAGGGTTCCTAGTTATGCCTCTTTTATAGACTAGCTTGTTGATTAACAAGATGATCAAGGTTTCCTGATCATGGACATTGGATGTTGTTAATAACAAGGTCACAACATTTGTGAAATGATGTGATGAACATTCATCCGAAGTATAGCATTACGATCAAGTCATTATGTTTATATTGCTATAACATCATACGAAGTAATCTTTATCCTTAGACCATGAGATCATGTTAATTGCTAACACCGGAAGAGTATCTTGATAACATCAAACGTCACACCGTAACAGGATGACTATAAATATGGGTTCAGTACTACGAAGGTGTTATGTTGAGGCTCATGGATCAAGAGTGGAATTTGTCAATCCAGATGACGGAAAGATGTACTCTGGGCCCTCTCGGTGATATCACATTAGGATAGCTTGCAAGCAAGTGATGTGATCACTAGAATGTTATATCACAGGAACGAGAAAAGAGTGCATGTCAGTAACGAGATCAAACTAGGTATGGAGATACCGATGATCAAATCTCGGACATATAATATATCGAGACAAAGGGATTTAGTTACAAGCGTTAAAGGTTCTCACGATCACATGAGTCATCGTTGAATGTGTAGGAGTTAGTACGGATCTCCAGGTCCCGCTGCTGATTATTGATCGGAGAAGGGTCTCGATCATGTCTGCATTGTTCGCAAACCATAGGGTGGCACACTTAAGAGTTACCGGACACCATTTTGGAGCACATATGTTTCAGACGAAAGAATTGCAAAGCGCAGGAATTGTTTCAATAGAAACCGGAAATTGTTTCGGGTGAAATTGCAGAAGGTGGTTCTGCGTGTGATATTGAAATATTTCAAGGGGCTATATGTGAATGTTTGTTAATTAAAGTAATTAACAAAATTCTGAATAAATTTAATAAAAAGATTTTTATTAAATGAGAGAGCATTAAATTTGGAGAAATTTAATGCATTTAAAGTGGAGACTTTAAAAGGGAATGTGAAGAGGCATTTTAATGTGGAGGTTACCACCACATGAATGGGGAGGTGAGGGTCACCCCATGCGCCACCATGGAGAGGGCACCCCTCCTCCTATAAAAGGCCACCCATTCCCTCCTTCATCCACACACCTCCTTGTGAAGGATCTCTCTCCCCCTCTAGAATTATTCCCCCATGGTCTCGGATTAGCGAGATACATGTTCCTGGTGGCATTTCGTCTGGAAGGAGTTGCTGCTTCCGCTGGATCGCTGGAGCGAGGAGGTGGAGGTTGTCCGGTGGCTTGAACGTTAAGTGCAGTTCGGACTTCCTCACGATCTTGAGATCGGCAAGTGTACAACTACATCAACCACGAGTTCCTACTCGTTAACAAAACTCGTTGTCTTCGAGGGTAAGTTCTCCATGGATGTATGTCCACCCGTTGCTCTGTATCTAGTAGATAGATCTTGGCATATAGTTCTCATCGTAGGAATTTTTTTGTTTTCTATGCTGCGGACCCAACACTATTGTCGTCCCACTTAACTTTTCACGAGAAATTCCTTCTCAAGAAACTTGACGTTCCAAGTAACAAACTCTTTTGTCCTTGGTGTTATGGAGAAATTCCCAACAAATTCTTTGGGATAACCTACAAAGACGTGCTTATCTGACTTTGGTTGTAAACATTTTACTTATGCATAGCATACCAAAATTTAAGAAAAGACAATTCGGGTTTTATCCCAAACCATAACTTATATGGTGTCATTTCAACGGATCACGATGGTGCTCTTTTCAGTGTAAAAGCGGTAGTCTCTAAAGCTTTAATCCTTAAAACATAATGGCAGTTTTATAAATGACACATGTGATCTTACCACGTCAAACATGGTTTGGTTTCATCTATCGAATATGCCATACTCCTATGGTTTATCGAGAAACATAAATCATGGAACAATTCCTCAAATCTTAGGTGTTTTTGCTAAACACGGAACTCAAATATCTTCCTTTATGATCGAATCATAAACTCTTTATTTTCTTGTTACAATGATTTTCCACTTCATCTTGAAAGTCTTTGAACAATTTTCAAATGTTTCATACTTCTTCCTTATTAAGTAAATATACAGATATATTCACTCAAATTTTCAGAGAAAGCATATGAAGCAAAAAGATCCATCGCATATGGCTACACATAATGGACTATGCACATCAGCATGCACAATTTCCAATAAGCCAGTCATCCGTTCCTCTTTGGCCTATGAACGGAGTTTCAATTATCTCGAGAAAAGTCTCACAAGCGTCAATTGATCAAAATCAAAGACTCCAAAAATTAAATTAACATGGAGTTTCTTCATGTTTTCTTTCCAATATAATTTAAAACAGCGATGTCACTTCATAAGTGATATTTTAATCATTTGTCTTGCGACATTTTAGCAATAGTATTTATGGATGTGATTTCTCCCACTAGACTTGTAAAAATTCATCCATCCTTTATGGAATACGGTAATTATTTGAACAACCATTGTTCTCGTAATACCGGAACAAAATAACAATTATTAAAACAAATCTTGAAGGCTAGGTTTGACGACAACGAAAAACACAATAACACTTTATTTGTTTTCGATGAACATCATCACTTATTCTCTTGCTAGTTACTTAGGCCATTGTAGTTCATGAATTGCGTTGTCCTGTATGACACATCATACCAACCAATTCGGTATCCAATACCGGTATCCAATACCTCAGAACCACATTGTTTAACAAGCCAGGAATACAACCATAACATGTATATCTTCTATATACCTAAGTTGGACATCTCCAACTTTTTCTTTTCTGCCAAATATTTTATAGACTCTCTTTCAGCAATTCCTTTTCCTTTTAAAAGAATCTATCAACATCAATAGTGGTGCCATTCACATGACACATAGTACAAAGCGTATATAGTCAAATACTAATACCTTAGGACTTGCACTTTGAAGTGGATCACCATCATCAAATGTTTGGTATTCTTTCAAAAAATCCATTCTTTAGTAATCTATTAGTGTAGTAAACATTTTACTTACATCTTCTATTCATCCTTATCATGACAACTTTCATGATCAAGCTACTATAGCCTATAAGGAAGAATAACGAGTATAATTTTAGTTCCCAAAAACCTTTTTGGGAGATTCGGATGCCTAGCATCTCCATCCTTCACAAATTCTCATACAATATGAGAACATGTATTTTGCTAAATTATACTCTATCATAATGCAACCAAAAACATTGTTTCAGATATCACAATATCTTTCACACATGATGGTTTCTGAAACAATTTCTAGCTCCTTTATAATCTTGATATTAAAACAACTTTTGAATATCAATAATCATGGAGGCAAACATGATACTTTAGATACTAACATTGGAATTCTTACTCTTGATTTAATACTACTTATTAAAATTTATGGAGTAAATAGAGTTTGCTGAAAGTTTGCAATAGGACTTATAAACTTTAAATTGACATTCAAAACAATACGATACCAGTTCGTAAAGTAAATATCCAGAATTCTATAGTTCTATTATCTCAATTAAAACTAAGCATAAGGTAGTGAAACATACGCCAATGACTACAACAAATTATGCAAATTCACTTCGATTTAGTTTATGACAAATTTAGTTCGACTAATCCAAATTAGAAATGAACTCCCACTCAAAAACGACATCCCTCGTGCCTTTTTGGTGATTACATGAACCAAATCCACTACACCAAGTCCGATCATCACGTGAGTCGGTGTAGCTTCAAAGGCGAGCATCAATATGGGCATCACATCAACTATATGACTCATGCTTAACCTTTCGGTCCGTGTTCCGAGGCCATGTCTATACATGCTAGGCTCGCCAAGTAAGAACCTTAGTACTCGCGTGTGTAAAACTATCTTACACCCGTTGTATGAAAGCGTAGAGTCGAGTACACCCGATCATCACGTGATGTCTCAAAACACGATCCATAGAACGGTGCATACTCAAGGAAGAACACATTTTATCTTGATATCTAAATGAGGGATCATTTTACTTGGCCAGGCCTAGCCTGCGCGGCCAGGTGGTGTGGTGGTCCCCTGGCTCCTCTCCATCTCGAACTCTGGCTCCAGATGCCTTCCGGTAAAATAGCGACTTTGGCTTTTGTCCCATCCAATTCCGAGAATATTCATTTTCTGACTTTCCTGGAACCAAAAGCAACAGAAAACAGGAAGCTGGCACTGTGGCTCTTTGTTAATAGTTTAGTCCAAGAAATCATATGAAAAGTACTCCAAAGTGTGGACAAAACACAAGAAAGTAGATAAAACGAAGCATGGAACATCAAAAATTATAGATACATTTGCAATGTATCAACATCCCCAAGCTTAACTCCTTCTCGTCCTCGAGTAGGTAAGTGATAAAAAGAAAGAATAATTTTTGAGGTGACATGCACCATCATAAACTTGATCAAAGTACTTGTAAAACATTCAAAGCTGGGATCATAGTACTTCAATCATAACATGAAAGACAAAGTTCTAGCAATAAGACAAAGAAACTATGATGCAACATGAAAAGGCACAAACAAAAGATTCATGAATAACAATGCTTTGCAAGACGTTTGTTTGTTTCACATAAAGAAAACATAGCATAATGGCATTCAGCTTGTCCCTCATAGAGTAGCAAGTATAAATGCATAGGACACCTTCAAAGTTAATAAGAGTGACTAGATACAAATAGTTTAAAACAAGCAATATCAAGGTATGCATCAATCAACTAGTCTTGGGACAATGCACATAGAACTAAGAATGGCCACTATGCTCTCAAAGTAGGTGCATAAAGATAGAAGGTGGAGACTCAATATAATGGTGGAAGAAAGGCCTTCATAGAAGGAAGTAGGGATTCAATTCTCATAAAGAGCTTCCAAAAATTATGGTACTTATAGCTTTCAGCTCTCACTGCCCCTATCATAAGCATCTTGAAGTGATTAAGGTTAAAGTGAACAAACTATGGTGTACATGCTTGATGAAGTATAAGTTAGAAATCTCATGTCCCTTGAATACGAGGGCCGCTCCTCATGCTAGTCAAGTTTAGTCACCGGTAATTTCTTGTCATCATAAGTACATGTGTATCATAGAGAACCACCAACGGGGTACCCCTTGCCCGATGATACGGAAGAATCCCCATATCAAAATGACAAGGCAAGCAGACAACAAGCATCTCAACAATCTTCTTATTTACCATGGGAATATGGTGCTTTTTTCTCTCTTTCCTCTTTTCATAATCTCTTTTTTTTCTCTTTTTTCTCAATATAGGACTCTTTTTTATAAGAAGAATGCTTCATAGACAGCTCATTATGGTTACGCTACAGGTTTCCACCATGTCAGCATGGATTAGACCAGCGCCCAGTGCTTTCTAACACATATACATAACTCCATGGACTTACAAGCTCCCCTTTCATTTCACACCGACGACATCCATAGACAAAAGAGCATGATATCAACTAGGTACAAAGTACCCGCGCAATGTTGAAAGCGTTCCCCATGACAACATGTTTTTGCTAATCCCGAACAAATAAGTGCAAGCATATACAACATAGACGACACAATGGTTCAAGTTTATTAAGGGCAAGAAAAGTAAAGTGTGCCATCAAGTTCGTGAGAGCTTTAATCACTAGTTTTCTCATAACAAGTTTAATTTGGAAGGTAAACAAAAACATGAATATACTTGGAATAGCATAAGCTAGTAGGTAGGTATGGTGGACACTTTGGAATAACTTGGTTTAAGGAGTTGTATGCATGAGTGGAACTCATACTTGGTTGCGGAGGCTAGCAAAAGACTGGGAGCGACAAACTAAGAGAGCAATAATGGCCATAATCATGCAGAGCGACAAAACATCATTGATCAAAGCATAAAGTGATACTACAAGTTGAAAAATAAAGGATCATAAAGGCTATGGTGACTTGAGATAGTCATAACATGGTGTGAGCATGCGCCAAGTCAACCCAAATAAAGCATCAAAGGAGAATACCACAATACTATGCTTTAATATGCTAAAACAACGCATGATTCATCCAAGGCACATTAATCAATCTCAATTATTTATAACAAGTCATGATACAACAAAGAATAATAAGCATAAAGCCAAAACAATATCAAGCATGGCATGACAAAGTATGGGCCACAGTCAAAAACAAGCTCTCTTTACCACTTAGGCATGAACTTTCCTACTCTTTTCCAAACCAAACCAAACTATTTGAAAACCGATGTATGAAAGATGGGGTCCAACCAATTTATTCAGCAAACTAAGCAAACAAAGAAAACGAAAAACCAAAACGAAAACAAAAAAGAAGACGCTCCAAGAATCACACAATTGTGCATGAAACAATAAAAATGAAGCGTTTGGAAGAAACCTAGGATTTTTATTGATGAAGAAGGGGATGCCTTGGGCATCCCCAAGCTTTGACGCTTGTACTTCTTGGATATTTCTTGGGGTGACACGCGTGGCATCCCCAAGCTTGAGCTTTAGTCCATCCTTCATCTCATTACTCATTCCTTCCATTCACCTGAAATTTTTCCTTCATACAAAACTTCACACAATCTTTATTAGCAACATTAGTGCACTCAAGATAATAAGTCCTTAGGTTCAGTTCTAACACCAATAAAACTTTCATTCGAACACTAGCTACTATAGCAGTTCCCTAAAAAATCTCAATTCCCCAAAAGAACTCAAAAAGGAACCAACAAGAAGCAAATGCAGAAAATGGCAGAAATCTGTCAAAACAGACCAGCAGGTAAAGACGAATTTTTTTGAAGACCTTCTGTTGCTCAAATCAAAAGGTGTTGAACTAATGAAAGTTATATAACAACCTGGGGAAGAAGCACAAAAATTCATGCCTCAAAAAGACGTTCAGAGATTTTACACGAAGTTTTACGGTGAAGCACAAAAATCTGTTTCGGGACAGCAACTTTCCCAATCATTACTTCTCTCTCATTAGAGGTTACTCTTGGCACAAAAAGCAAATAAAAAGGATAAGGAGCGGTTATTACAGAATTAATAACTTCCAAGACTCATCTAAAACTTTTGGGTTATCTCCCAATAAGTACTTTTCTTTAACGCCTTTAAGTTAGGCATAAGAAGCAAGAAAAAGAATCAAGTGTTCTCAAATGAAGAAGCATTAAAATTGATACCAAAAATATCTTCAACAAGGCAAGTGTTCTAGAGGATCCTCTCTCAATGCTCTTGGGTTCACTATTTTCAACAAAAGGGTTTTTAGGAACAATCCAATCAAGATTCTTTTCTATGGCTTCATGTATTGCTACCAGTTTAAAGGGTATTGGTACCTTAGTTTCCTCCCCATTAGGTTCAGTTTTGTTCATCTTTTCTCGTGTACCAACAACATCTACACATGATCCTAGCATATTAAAATGTTCAAAGACTTTTCTAGCTTCCTTGGCAACATCATAGAACTCCTTAAGCAAGGTTTCAAGAATAAAATCCCTGTTTTTAGGGTCCTCAATTTCTTTAAGTTTAAGAAACATTACTTGCATTAAGGGGTTGAGGTTAACAAACCTAGCTTCCAACATGTGAACTAAAGAAGCTGCAGCAATTTCATAGTTTGGAGCAAGTTCTGCAAAGGGATCTATCCTCAATATCCTCATGTTTACTAACATGATTGAAGAAATCTTCAATATTATCTTTTCCAATTATAGAACCACTACCTATTGAAAGGTCTTTCAGGGTGAATTTAGGGATCAACATGGTGTGCTAAGGAAGGGGTAACCACTATAGAAGACTTAATTTTTTTTGTGTTTTTTAATAAAGAAAGCAAACTAGTAAAAGTAATTTTTTTGTGTTTTTGGTAACAAAACAAGAAAACAAGGCAAAAAGAAACTAAGCAAAACAAAAATAACAAAGTAAAGAGATTGGTTATGAGGGACTCCCCTTGTTGTAACACCCTCGAATCGGCCCTATGCAAGTTTTAGCCCTTTCCGCCAAACCCGCATAGAAATGATTCAAGGACGCCCACCAGGCACTTTCGTGCGGGTGGAAAACGAAGTAATACCATTACACAACAGTCCTCGATGGGACCCACAGAATAGATATATATACAACAGCGACTCAGCGAGTCAATAACACAGATATACAATACAAAGATCCAAATCACCTTGAAATGATAGAGCGTCCGACTACGGACAAGATGCAAATGGGGCTAAGAGCCCTGAAGAATAACCAATGGCGTCCATAACCCTGCCCAGGCCAAGCCGGAAGGGTAACCCTGCTAACGACGTCGATCTCAAACCTGCTAAAACAAAAGGGGTGCCGACAAAGGGCAAAGAAAAAAGGGGAGCGTCAGTACTGAGGCCAGTACACGGTGAGACTAGAATTCGGCGGCTCTCACCTACATAGGTATGGTGGACTGAAGCGGTAGCGCAGCAGCACTAAACAACCTATGGAGACTCAGTAAAACTAGCGGCTATTAGAGAGGGATAAGAAAGACCTACTCGGATCTAACCTAATAGTAACAAAAATCATACCCATCCTAGTATTCCCCCTCGAGACCAAACGAGGAAGTCAAACCGAGGAACTCACACAGTTGGCAGTTTTATTCATTCAATTATAGTTGAAGCACTTACTAGTCAGATATAGATAGCATGAGTCATCCTGATAGCATAAGTAGTGAGCAGTTTTAGTTAACCATTCTGTTGTAGTTGCAGTATTTACAAGGCAGATACCATTAGCATGTGACATCCCAAACCCAGCGGTTGTTGGCACTTTTATTATCCATTCCATTGTATTTGAATCTGATTACTAGTCACATATTAAGTCAAATTTATAGCACTACTTTAGTTATGCTTGTCTATGATCGAGATACTGTGCTCCAAGTCGTCCATAACCGCGAACACGGCTTTTAGAAAGATTTACCCTGCAGGGGTGCACAAATAGCAACACGCACACGATCAACCTCGAAAAAACCAAATCAAAACCCAACGAGGCTTTCACGACAAAGCAATCACAGGATTCATAAAATATTTCAGGGGGCCACCCCACTAAGCTACCCGCAACAAAGTTGGCCGGCTCCGGAACGGACCTAGGGTTTGTGTCAATGGCTCTAAACGATTGGGAACCCGAAAGTGTAACTGGGCTTGTCGATACCGCGAAAAGATTCCACGATCCAAAACAGTACAGGTGCTCCACGCACAATCTTAAATAAAGCAGTAAAGCATGGCATAAGTACAGGATAGTAATAAAGCCCCAAACTACTTTGTGGCCCCAAGAAATAAGAATGAATCAAGCTCTGGCTAAGGGGATTCATGGTCCCATATGCGGATAGTGCGATAGTCAAGGAACATCTATCAAGTACTCGGGGTCCTATGGGACACAAGTGAGCATGGAAGAACCAAATAACATCTATTGCCCACCGATGCCTCTGCATTAGTTATATCTAGCAATTTAATAGTTGTAATTAAAGACATGATCATCTCCACCATAAACATCTGCCAGCATTCCAACAACTGTGATACTTTACGACACGAGATCGCACCTGAGCAAGCAACTACGACTCACAAGGCCAGCTATCTACCAAACACAGGTAATAGGAGGTGTCCAAGGCAATATAGAGGCTGCACAGGATATAACGGGGGTACGGAAACTAAAGCATCACGACACAGATAACAATAGATCAACGGGAGGAAATAAAGACTATAAATGCAAAATAGGTAGAAGGGGGAGAGATGCTCGCCTGGGAAACACTGCCGAATGTTCATATCCGGAGAACTTGTCGATACTCTCATCAACTCATCGGCCTAATCCGCGAAGAAACAAACACTAGAAGAAACACCGGATGCTATATTTAATACTATGGCAGAAGATTCGGCATGATTATGATATGATGCAGATGCGGTGCAATTAGGCAATATTAAGCGGAACCGGGCTCTTGACATTTAATTAGACGGTTCAAGTTATTTAAAACCCTGCAATTTAAATGTTGTATTAACAGGGCGAAACATGGCATCAGTTTGCTACACCAATTTAAATGGAGTCTGGAATGAGACGAAGATATCCCGCAGATAGACTCCATATTTCATTTAGGTGAATCAACTATTTAACCCAACCCACCAGATGACATGTATGCAAGCATGGTGATTTAATGATGCGACAGGTATATGTCATATTATAAAAATAGAGGCTTAGGGTCACACATTTGGGTTCGGAAGATCTTGGTTCCAGGGGTTCGGGTCTGGGTCTCAGGGTTCGACGGGGACAGCGGGATCGGTCTTCGGAGGTGGTCGCAGGACTTGGTTTGGTGTCGGGGGGCTCGTCAGACTCGCTCTGGTCGGTGTCGATCTTGTCCTCGTGAAGATCTTGTTGGGTCCACGTATCGTGTCGGTCTTGGCGTTCGGGATGAAGAACTTGGCGTTCCGGTGGCGATCTTGGCGGTCTTCGGATCCCGGTCTTGCATCCGGGAAGGAGGTCTTGCAGTTTCTCGTGAAGGCGATCTTGACGCTCGGTGCCCGCGAAGTAGATCTTGTCGTTCCGTGTAGATCTTGTCGGTGGTTGAGGGCGATCTTGGTTTGGGGTCGGGGATCGGTCTCGGACTCCGGGATCGGGGCCTTAGCGTTCGTGAAGGAGAACATGAAGTTGGTGCCGAGGATTCTTCAGATTCGGGGTCTAGGCGTCTTCGGGTCTGTGATGCAGGGAGATGGCCATCTGATTGTAGTGGAAGTAGCATACACCAGAAGTAGTCACTGTCTTGATATTTCCACAGTCGAAGTAGCAAAATAGACATCACTAGAAGAAGTCACATCCAACCTCCCGTGAGCATTTTATCTAACACCTAATGATCAGGACAAACTTACAGATGAAGACGACACAGTTTCGCATCGCCTGATGAGGTTCAAATAAAGACAAAAGAAAAGGAACTGGTGGCAGTCGTGGAAGATGTGGTGGCGACGGCGGACGTAGCTGATCTGGCGAGGGTCAGCGCTGCGTGCGTCGAAGGGCGAGGACCCGTGGCGTTTGCGGCTTGCGAGGGGCGAAAGATGCGGCACCGCGATGCGAGATCGGCGGCGGCGAAGGTCATGGGGCGGTGGCGGTTGCGGGTCGGAGGCGGTGGAGTGAAGAGGAAGGCTCGGCGATGGCGAGGCACTCCGGAGGTCGGTAGTGGCTCGAGATGGGCGGGGAACACGTGGCGGAGGCGTCTGACGGAACCAGCGGCAGCGGCAGCGGTCGAGCGAGAGGTAGAGGGCGGCAGCGAGATCTGCGAGGTGGCGTGGGCTCGAGGCGGCCGGAGGCGCAGCCGGGTTGGAGCCGGACTCGCGCTGGCGAGGCGAGGACGGGCAGCCGGCGATGGTGCGAAGAAGCGGCGGCGGCGGCGCGAAGGGGGCTCGACCGCATGCGGTAGATGGCGTGGCAGAGAGAGGAGGCGGCGGCGGGGAGGAATCGGCAAGGCGATGGAGGCCCCGGCCGAGTGAGGCGGTCCGTTGTAAGGCGACCATGACAGCTCAGGTGCTGGCAGCGGTGAGCACGTGGAAGAGGGCGATGGAGGCGGGTCATGTGCGGTGAGATCATGGTGGGGTTGGTGAGAGGCGGAGAGATCGAGGCCGGGTGCGGGCTATCGGTGGGGTGGGGCCAGTGGAGGTGGCGATGGGATTTGGGCCCAGGGGGTGGGGCCAGGCGGGGAGGAGCGGGGTGGTTGGTGGGAGGTTGTCGGCAGGGAGAAAAACGCCTAGGGACGGGTCTCTCCTACAGGGTGGGACCCGAGGGGGGCAGGTGGCGGGCTGGGACCGGTGGAGGAGGGCCGGGTGATGGGAGTTGGCAGTTGGGCGGGAAACGAGTTGAGAGGAGGGAGTGTGGTGGCGGGGCAGGAGGGAGTTGGGTAGGATTAGGGTAGCCGGTTAGGATAGGGTTTGGTTTTAGATGGGTCGGGTTGTAGGTGGCCTGGCCTAACGGCTGGGCTGCCTCCCCGGTCCGAAAAATAGTTTTATTATTATTAATTTTTTTTAAAATCCTTTTGTAAACTATTTTTAGACAAAACAAAATACCCAAAAAAGGCCCGGTGTTTTGATTTGAAATAAAGGCGGGGTATTTAGAAAACAAAATAGGCTTTTCGAGAAAAAGTTTCAAACAAACATATGCATGATGATGACGATGCTCAAATGCAATGTGGCATGATGACATGAGCAAGCGGTCATGATGATGCAATGCACAAAAACACAACGATTTTCTAGTAGTGGTTTTAGCAGGGCACCACAATTCGACACCACTAACAATGGATCTCGCCCACAAGATCCGCCTCATGGTACCGGGAAGAAGGTCGACAATCTGAATCTTCTCGCTTCATGTAGATCCTCGCGACACCACTAACAAGAGGTCGTTATCCGTGATCGTCGAGAGAACACTCCTGATAAACAAAGGAGGAAGATAAAGGTATCAACAAATAAAGCCACCTCTAGCTTCTGTGGACGGAGTAAAATTGCTGGATTCACCGATTCAATATACAAAAGTGAATGATAAGAGTAGTGGTATGGTCGCGACTCCATTCCGCACTCATATCATTACTCCGTACATGAATAGCAGAATTATGCAACCAACTCTCGGATTCAGACTGTAGAACTCGAAAAGCGAGGTTTAGAAACAAAGGAGGGATGCAGGCTCTGCATCGGGTCTGATGTAGATGATGACGTTGTCTTGGAAACTCCGGAAGGCACAAAGAAGGAACAACGAGAAGTCCAACAGATGAAGGATTCCTCAGATAGCATGAAGACCGGATGTAGAAACACCGTTACCAAAGGAGGAAGCGAAAACCTGAAGGTACGACGGGAACCCAACCACGAGAAATCCTGGACTAGAAGAAGGTAAGAGAGCAGATCCAAAACATGCAGAGGTAGGAGGAGAACAGTAGAGGGGTAAGGAGTAAAATCAGACCTAGTCAGATCTATCCAACCGATTTTCCAAAATAGTTTTGACACTCTACTTCGGCCGTTAGCTAGGTTATCCTACAGGCTGGACAAGTGGGGTATCGTAACAACCTGGCTCTGGTACCACTCTGTAACACCCTTGAATTGGCCCTATGCAAGTTTTAGCCCTTTCCGCCAAACCCGCATAGAAACGGTTCAAGGTAGCCATCCAGGCACTTTTGTGCGGGTGGAAAACGAAGTAATACCATTACACAACAGTCCTCGATGGGACCCACAGAACAGATATATATACAATAGCGACTCAGCGAGTCAATAACACAGATATACAATACAAAGATCCAAATCACCTTGAAAACGAGAGAGCGTACGACTACGGACAAGATGCAAATGGGGCTAAGAGCCCTGAAGAATAACCAATGGCGTCCATAACCCTTCCCAGGCCAAGCCGGAAGGGTAACCCTGCTAACGACGTTGATCTCAAACCTGCTAAAACAAAGGGGGTCCCGACAAAGGGCAAAGGAAAAAGAGGAGCGTCAGTACTGAGGCCAGTACACAGCGAGACTAGAATTCGGCGGCTCTCGACTACATAGGTATGGTGGACTGAAGCGGCAGCGCAGCAGCACTAAACAACCTATGGAGACTCAGTAAAACTGGCGGCTATTGGAGAGGGATAAGAAAGACCTACTCGGATCCAACCTAATAGTAACACAAATCATACCCATCCTAGTATTCCCCCTCGAGACCAAACGAGGAAGTCAAACCGAGGAACTCACACAGTTGGCAGTTTTATTCATTCAATTATAGTTGAAGCACTTACTACTCGGATATAGATAGCATGAGTCATCCTGATAACATAAGTAGTGAGCAGTTTTAGTTAACCATTTCGTTGTAGTTGCAGTATTTACTAGGCAGATACCATTAGCATGTGACATCCCAAACCCAGCAGTTTTGAATCTGATTACTAGTCACATATTAAGTCAAATTTATAGCACTACTTTAGTTATGCTTGTCTATGATCGAGATACTGTCCTCCAAGTCGTCCATAACCGCGGACACGGCTTTCAGAAAGATTTACCCTGCAGGGGTGCACAAATAGCAACACACACACGATCAACCTCGGAAAAACCAAATCAAAACCCAACGAGGCTTCCATGACAAAGCAATCACAGGATTCATAAAATATTTCAGGGGGCCACCCCACTAATCTACCATAGCGAAGTTGGCGGCTCGAGCGGACCTGTGGTTTGTGTCAATGGCTATAAATGACTGGGAACCCGAAAGTGTGACTGGGCTTGTCGATACCGCGAAAACATTCCACGATCCAAAACAGTACAGGTGCTCCACGCACAATATTAAATAAAGCAGTAAAGCATGGCATAAGTACAGGATAGTAATAAAGCCCCAAACTACTTTGTGGCCCCAAGAAATAAGAATGAATCAAGCTTTGGCTAAGGGGATTCATGGTCCCATATGCGGATAGTGCCATAGTCAAGGAACAGGTATCAAGTACTCGGGGTCCTACGGGACACAAGTGAGCATGGAAGAACCAAATAACATCTATTGCCCACCGATGCCTCTGCATTAGTTATATCTAGCAATTTAATAGTTGTAATTAAAGACATGATCATCTCCACCATAAACATCTGCCAGCATTCCAACAACTGTGATGCTTGACGACACGAGATCGCACATGAGCAAGCCACTACGACTCGCAAGGCCAGCTATCTACCAAACACAGGTAATAGGAGGTGTCCAAGGCAATATAGAGGCTGCACAGGATATAACGGGGGTACGGAAACTAAAGCATCGCGACATGGATAGCAATAGATCAACGGGAGGAAAGAAAGACTATAAATGCAAAATAGGTAAAGGGGGAGAGATGCTCGCCTAGGAAACACTGCCGAAAGTTCATATCCAGAGAACTTGTCGATACTCGCATCAACTCATCGGCCTAATCCGCGAAGAAGAAAACACTAGAAGAAACACCGGATGCAATATTTAATACTATGGCAGAAGATTCGGCATGATTATGATATGATGCAGATGCGGTGCAATTAGGCAATATTAAGCGGAACCGGGGTCCCGACATTTAATTAGATGGTTCAAGTTATTTAAAACCCCGCAATTTAAATGTTGTATTAACAGGGCGAAACATGGCATCGGTTTGCTACACCAATTTAAATGGAGTCTGGAATGAGACGAAGATATCCCGCAGATAGACTCCATATTTAATTTAGGTGAATTGACTATTTAACCCAACCCACCAGATGACATGTATGCAAGCATGATGATTTAATGATGCGACAGGTATATGCCATATTATAAAAATAGAGGCTTAGGGTCACACATCTAGGTTCGGAAGATCTTGGTTCCGGGGGTTCGGGTCTGGGTCTCAGGGTTCGACGGGGACAGCGGGATCGGTCTTCGGAGGTCGTCGCAGGACTTAGTTTGGCGTCAGGGCAGCCTCATCGGACTCGCTCTGGTCGGTGTCGATCTTGTCCTCGTGAAGATCTTGTCGGGTCCGCGTATCGTGTCGGTCTTGGCATTCGGGATGAAGAACTTGGCGTTCCGGTGGCGATCTTGGCGGTCTTCGGATCTGGGTCTCGCATCCGGGAAGGAGGTCTTGCGGTTTCCCGTGAAGGCGATCTTGACGCTCGGTGCCCGCGAAGTAGATCTTGTCGTTCCGTCTGGATCTTGTCGGTGGTTGAGGGCGATCTTGGTTTGGGGTCGGGGATCGGTCTCGGACTCCAGGATCGGGGCCTTAGCGTTCGTTAAGGAGAACATGAAGTCGGTGCCGAGGATTCTTCATATTTGGCGTCTAGGCGTCTTCGGGTCTGTGATGCAGGGAGATGGCCATCGGGTTGTAGTGGAAGTAGAATACACCAGAAGTAGTCAATGTCTTGATATTTCCATAGTCGAAGTAGCACAAACAGACATCGCTAGAAGAAGTCACATCCAACCTCTTATGAGCATTTTATCTAACACCTGATGATCCGGACAAACTTACAGATGAAGATGACGCAGTTTCGCATCGCCTGATGAGGTTCAAATAAAGACAAAATAAAAGGAACTGGTGACAGTCGTGGAAGATGTGGTGGCCATGTGCGGCCAGCGAGCTAAGTCTGTAGGGTCAAAACGCGGCAGCGCCTTCGTGCGTCCAAGGGCGAGGGACCCGTGGCGGTTGCAGCTTGCAGGGGCCAGGAGATGCAGCACCACGATGCAGAGCTCGGCGGCGGTCGGAGGCAGAGGGTCATGGGACGGTGACGGTTGCGGGTCGGAGATGGTGGAGTAGGGAGGGGAAGGGCTCGACGACAGCGAGGCATTCCGGAGGTCGGTGGTGGCTCGAGCTGGACAGGGAACGCGCGGCCGGAACCCAGCGGCTACGGCCGGCGCGGTCCAGGCCGGAGCAGAGGCGAGAGGGGCGGCCCCGGTGGGATCTGCGAGGTGGCATGGGCTCGAGGCAGCCGGAGGCGCGGCCGGGTTGGAGCCGGACTCACACTGGCAAGGCGAGGACGGGAAGCCGGCGATGCTGTAGAGAGGGCAGCAAGCGACGGCCGGCGCGAAGGGGCTTGACCATATGCGATAGATGGCGTGGCCGGAGAGGGAGAGGGAGGCGCGGCCAGCGGGGGAATCCGGGGCGGCAGCGACGGAGGCGCTCCCGACCGAGGGAGGCGGGTCCGTTGTAGGGGCGACCGCGGTGGCTCAGGTCGCTGGCGGCGGCGGTGAGCACGTGGAAGAGGGCGATGGAGGTGGGTCGTGTGCGGTGAGATCGTGGTGGGGTTGGTGAGAGGCGGAGAGATCGAGGCCGGGTGCGGGCTGTCGGTGTGGTGGGGCCAGGTGGAGGTGGCGATGGGATTTGGGCCCAGGGGGTGGGGCCAGGCGGGGAGGAGCAGGGTGGTTGGTGGGAGGTTGTCGGCAGGGAGAAAAACGCCTGGGGACGGGTCTCTCCTGCAGGGTGGGACCCGGGGGGGCAGGTGGCGGGCTGGGATCGATGGAGGAGGGCCAGGTGATGGGAGTTGGCAGCTGGGCGGGAAACGAGTTGAGAGGAGGGAGTGTGGCGGGGGGGCATGAGGGAGTTGGGTAGGATTAGGGTAGCCGGTTAGGATAGGGTTTGGTTTTAGATGGGCCGGGTTGTAGGTGGCCTGTCCTAACGGCTGGGCTGCCTCCCCGGTCCGAAAAATAGTTTTATTATTTATTTTTATTTTTAAAATCCTTTTATAAACTATTTTTAGACAAAACAAAATACCTGGAAGAGGCCCGGTGTTTTGATTTGAAATAAAGGCGGGGTATTTAGAAAACAAAATAGGCTTTTCGAGAAAAAGTTTCAGACAAACATATGCATGATGATGACGATGCTCAAATGCAATGTGGCATGATGACATGAGCATGCGGTCATGATGATGCAATGCACAAAAACACAGCGATTTTTTGGTAGTGGTTTTAGCGGGGCGCCACACTTGTGAAGATGTCCTTGACTCCCCGGCAATGGCGCCAGAAAAATACTTGCTGACTCGTGTATTAACGAGCTTGTTGGGGATCCCCAAGAGGAAGGTATGATGAGCACATCAGTAAGTTTACCTCAGTTATGAAACCAAGGTTATCAATCCAGTAGGAGCACGGAAACACCCCAAAGGTGTTGCTAGCTGAGCCTTGGCAGGGCGCACTACCGGTGCTAGTAGCAACGTGGAGACCTGCACAACACGACCACAGAACTGTGTCCCCAACTTGCGATGAGGTTGTCAATCTCACCGGTTTTGCTGAAAACAAAGGATTAAACGCATCGAATGGAAGGAAGTAATAGTTTGCAGAAAGTAAGCGAAGCGTAAGCAGTTTGTAGATTGTATGTAAAAGAAAGGACCGGGGTCCATTGTTCACTAGAGGTGGCTCTCCTTAAGATAGATAACATGCTGGGTGAACAAATTACAGCGGGGCAATTGACAAACATCGAGAAAGCATACAAGCATAAACTAATCATCTTGAGTCCTTTGAGACTTGATTGGGCATTACAACATTATACATAGACCGCCATCCAACTGCATCTATGACTAATAATCCACCTTAAGGTTATCATCTAAACCCTCTCCAGTATTAAGTTGCAAGCAACAGATTATTGCTTTATGAATTGCGTGTAAAGTAAACAATACGATTGTTCTATGAACAAAGGATTGTTGTTTTCTCCCTAGTAGCAACAGCACATCTAGTACCTTAGAGATTTACATCACTTCCCAGATTACCAGAGGCATGAACCCACTATCGAGCATAAATACTAACTCTTGGAGTTTCTAGCATCTACTTGGCCAACATAGCTACTAACAACGGAAAGCATGCAAGATCACAAATAACAAAGACATGATAGAATCAATAATCAATCTAAAATAGCATCTCAATATCCATGAACGGAGCTCACAAGATCATGACATGAAAGCACAAAGGAGGAGAACCAGCCATCTAGCTACAACATGGACCCGTAGTCCAGAGATGAACTACTCACACATTACACCGGAGGCTTGCATGATAATGAAGAAGGCCTCCAGGGTGAATTCCCTCTCGAGGTGGTGGGAAGAGCCAGATCCTCCCGATCTAGGGATGGAGATGACGTGACTCTGAGACTCTTTCGTGGATTTTTGATCGGGTACTTAGGGTTTTGGTCCCGAGGGCAATATATAGGTAGAAGGAGAGGCCGAGGGGGTGCCTGGGCTGGCCACACCACCCCCTGGCATGGCCAGGCCTGGCCCGCGCGGCCAGGTGGTGTGGTGGCCCCCTGGCTCCTCTCCGTCTCGTACTCTGGCTCCAGATGCCTTCCGGTAAAATAGCGACTTTGGCTTTTGTCCCGTCCAATTCCGAGAATATTCATTTTCTGACTTTCCTGGAACCAAAAAGAGTAGAAAACAGGCAGCTGGCACTATGGCTCTTTGTTAATAGGTTAGTCCAAGAAATCATATGAAAAGTACTCCAAAGTGTGGACAAAACACAAGAAAGTAGATAAAACCAAGCATGGAACATCAAAAATTATAGATACATTTGGAATGTATCATTGGACCCCCGCATTCATATGTGGTTTCAAATAAGTTGATTGGTGTTGGAAAAGAGTAGGGAGCTTCATGCTTATAAGTGGTACAAAAGGAGCTTGTTTTGACTCTGGCCTAGACTCTATCATGTCATATATTGCTTTGACCTTATGCTTAGTGATTATTGTTGTAGCATGACTTGTTCCAAACAATTGAGATTGCTTAATGTGCCTTGAAAGGATCATGTGTTGTTTTAGCATATAAAAGCATAATATTGTGGTATTCTCCTTTGATGCTTTATTTGGGTTGACTTGGCACATGCTTACACCATGTTCAGACTATGAACCCCCCACCTTAGCCTCTATGATCATTTAGTTTTTGACTTGTCATATCACTTTATGCTTTAATTAAAAATGTTTTGTCGCTTTGCATGATTATGGCCATTATTGCTCTCTTAGTTGGTCGCTCCTAGTCTTTTGCTAGCCTCCACCTGTACCAAGTATGAGTTCCACTCATGCATCCAACCTCCAAGAAAACCAAGTTATTCCAAAGATTCCACTATAAATTCCTATGCATGGTGTGTCACACCATTCCAAGTATAGTCATGTTTTTATCTACCTTCCAAATTAAACTTGTTATGTAAAAATTAGTGATTAAAGCTCTCACAAACTTGATGGCACACTTTACTTTCTTGCACTTAATAAACTTGAACCATTGTGTCCATCTATGTTGTTTATATGCTTGCGCTTTATAAGTTGTGAATTAGCAGAACCATGCTGTCATGGGGAACGCTTTCAACATTGCACTTATTATTTAGTTGATATCATGTTCTTTTGTTTATGGATCCCGGCGGTGTGAAATAAAAGGTGAGCTTGTAAGCTCATGGAGTTTGTATGTGTGTTAGAGAAACGCCTGGGCGGATAGCCTAAGCCATGCCTAATCATGGTGGAAACTTGCAGCATAACCATAGTGAGCATTCTGTGAAGCATCCTCAATAAAAACCTATGCAAATAGAAAATAAAAAGATCGCTGATATGCTCATTGTCTGTTGCCTTGTCATTTTGATATGGGATAGCTCATGTGTAATGGGGAAAGGGGTACTCCGTTGGCGTTTCTCTATGATACACATGTACTTACAGTGACAAGAACTTACTTGTGACTAAAGTTGAGTAGCATGAGGTTTGGTACTCGTAAGCAAGGGGCGTGAGATTTTCATCTTATAACTTGTCAAGCATATCTTCATATTTGTGTCACTTTAACCTTAATCACCTCAGGATGCTTATGATAGTGGTAATGAGAGCTAAAAGCTAATAAGTACCATAATTTTTGGAAGCTCTTTATGAAACTTGAAATTCCTGGTTCCCTTTGTGAAGGGCCTTTCTTTTTTACTTTTATCTTGAGTCTCCATCTTCTATCTTTATGCACCAATTGAGAGAGCATAGTGGTCATTCTTAGTTTAATGTGCATTGTCCCAAAACTTGTTGATTGATTCATAACTTTGATATTGCTTGCTCTTAAATTATTTGTATCTAGTCACCCTTATGAACTTTGAAGGTGTCCTATGCATTTATGTTTTGTTGTACCATGAGGGACAAGCTGAATATCACTCTTCTTATGTTTTCTATATGTGAAACAAACAAACGTCTCTCAATGCATCGTTATTCATGATCTTTTGTTTGTACCTTTTCATGTTACAACATAGTCGCTATGTCTTATTGTTAGAACTCTATCTTTCATGCTTATGTTTAGAGTACTTTAATCCCAGCTATCAATGCTTTACGAATACCTTGATCAAGATTGTGATGGTGCATGTCACCTCAAAAATTATTGTTTTTATCACTTACCTACTCGAGCACGAGCAGGAGTTAAGCTTGGGGATGCTTGATATGTCGTAAACATATCTATAATTTTTGATACCCCGTGCTGGTTTTATATCAACTTTCTTATGTTTTGTTCATACTTTGAGGTATTTTTATACATTTTCTGGAAGTAACCTATTGACAAGATGCCATAGTGCTAGTTGCCTCTTTTCTGCTATTTTTGGTTTCAGAAAAGCTAGTAAAGAAATATTCTCGGAATTGGACGGAACAAAAGCCAAAGTCAATATTTTACCCGAAGCAACACGGAGACTGAAAGGGAGACGAAGTGGCACACTAGGGTGGCCACACCTGGTGGCCACAAGGCCTAGGGCCAGGCGCGCCAGGCCCAGGTGTGGTCCCCCTGGAGCTCCACCGACCTTGCCCCTTCGCCTATAAAAGTACCCCGAGACGAAAACCCTAGCAACCCGATCAAAAATCCACGAAAGAGTCTGTAGCCACTTCCATCTCCATCCCTAGATCGGGGGGATCCGAAGCTCTTCCCGGCACCCTGCCGGAGGGGAGAGATTAGCCCGGAGGCCTTCTTCATCACTATGCCAGCCTCCGGAGTGATGCGTGAGTAGTTTACCCTTGGACTATGGGTCCATACAATAGCTAGATGGTTGGTTCTCCTCCTTTGTGCAATCATGTTTATATCTTGTGAGCTCCGTTCATGACCAATATCATCTATTTGTAATCCTACGTGTTGTGTTTGCAGGGATCCAATGGATATTGAGATACTATGTCAGATTGATTATTGATTCTATCATGTCTATGTTATTTTTGATCTTGCATGCTCTCAGTTGTTAGTAGACATCTTGGCCAAGTAGATGCTTGCAACTCCAAGAGGGAGTATTTATGCTCGATAGTGGGTTCATGCCTCTAGTAATCTAGGGAAGTGTCAGAAATCTCTAAGGTTGTAGATGTGATGTTGCTACTAGGGAGAAAACAACAATCCTTTGTCCATGGGGCAATCGTATTGTTTACTTTACACACTTTGCTTAATGCAATTATCTATTGCTTGCAACTTAATACTGGAAGGGGTTTGGATGATAACCTGAAGGTGGATTATTAGTCATAGATGTAGTTGGATTATGGTCTATGTATTATGTTGTAATGCCTAATCAAATCTCATAGAAGTCAAGATGTCTAGTATATGCATTGTTATGCTTTCTCAATCTATCAATTGCCCCGCTGTAATTTGTTCATGCAACATGCTATTTATCTTAAGGAGAAACACCTCTAGTTAACTATGGACCCCAGTCCATCCCTTTACCAGTGATATACCATCTACTATTTACCGTTTACTGTTTACTTTCTACAAGAAATTACTATCTTCCACACTATACGTTTAATCCTTTGTTTTCAGCAAAACCAGTGAGATTGACAACCTCATTGTAAGTTGGGGAAAAGTTCTGTGGTTGTGTTGTGCATGATTCCAAGTTGTTAGCAACACCTTGGAGTTGCTTCCTTACTCCTACTGGTTCGATAACTTTGGTTTCATAACTGAGGGAAAACTTGCTACTGTGCTCATCATACCTTCCTCTTGGGGTTCCCAACAAGCTCTATATATTTTGAGCCATCAGCTGGACAAGAGGGTTCATTGAGAAGATCAGGTGTGGCGGGTACGCCGGCTAAAGTGCAGCAGGGATGTTCCGGCTGGTGACGTATTCCTGGAGGAGAGATGGGGTAGGGTTTAGGTACTGCTAGCACTATACTGGGAAAATACGAGTGAAGCCCCCCACCCACCGAATTTAATAGGTCTCAAATGGGAATTGCGAAGTATCTGAATTTTTGGGGCACAAACTATGTCTGGATACACGGGATATTTTATCGCTTTATTTTCATTTTGAATTTGGTCATGGTCCATGCAATAATATAAATTTGGTAGGCCGTACTCCCTCTATGTGTAGGAATCCAAGGCCGTACTCCCTCAATCCAACACCTCAACTAATCATCCATGGCCGTACTCCCAATGATCAGGATCTCAAAGAAGAATGGATATCATACTTAGGAGTTTCAAAAAATTATGAGATAAATTACATCATTCAAATTTGCAAGGTCCAACTCATATTCATTTCACGGTCATGTTGGGAGCCATCTTATCAACAAGTTTTTTACATACATATTTGATGCCCTAAGGTCATCCGCAATGTGTAAAAATGCACACCTTAAGGCCTATGTTTCATCCTCTAATTAAGATTCACCTTATACATTGTGGAGAAAATAAAGTTATATTTAAGCCTAAGGTGCACCACAAAAGCTTATGGGTTGCCCATAGAAATTGAAAAATCATTTCCCCTCTATCCTTATTTCTCATGTGATCATTTTCAAAAGGGTTCAAAATTTTCAAGATTCTAAATCTTAGCTAGAAGTCGAACCAGTCATGAAAACTCTTTGTGGTTTCTAATATATTAACTGACCTTTCCATGGGTACCTCCAAAAGCTTTTTCATAAAACTTTCAAAGCAACCTACAATTTATTACTTGTAGTTCAAATTCGACCTTATTTCGATATATCAACATAAAGTTATTCAAGTGAGTGGAGTTATATAGCTAGGAAGCTTGAAAACTCCTAAAACATGGGAATCGCAAGTACAACATGTTGTTGATCCCCTATATATGTTCGAAAGTCATTCAAGTGGGTGAAGTTAGGTAAGATTATTGAGAACTCATAAAACATGGGAAATCATAAGTACGGCATATTGCTCCACCATATATGTGTGAAAACTTGGCTTGTGGTATTCAGATCCATATTCTTCGGACTTTCTTTACCTGACAGAACAATCTCTTCATCACTGGGAAAATTGAGAATGTTCTTTCCTGATAGTTGGATACTCACACTGACAACATTGTTTACTACAAGAAGATGCACCCATCTACCTCCGAAAAGACATTTAATTCAAGATAAATCAATCGCACTTACTTGCTTGTAGCTCAAGTTTGACCTAATTTTGTTAAATTGTCAAGCTGCAAAATCTAAGCAAGAAGTTGAAACTATCGTCAAAACTCTTGGTGGTTTATGATATATTAATTGTGACCCCCTGATGGGTACCCCCAAAAGCTTTTTTGTAGAACTTTCAATGCAACCTACAATTTCTTACCACTATATACTGTACGAATAACTTTGAATATTGACCGTTGGATCAAGACTTGCGAATCCCAACATTTCTAGCTGTTGGATCTTATTTTCCATTCTAGCATCTAGAAGATTCTATTGATAGTCTTCATCACAATGAATGATATGCACAAAACTCAAAACTCACTTCTCCATCATTCTAGAATATTCTCCCTCGTTTCTCTAGGCCATGTTACCAAAATTTTCAAGTTTTAGATAGCTAATAATCGTTGACTTCTACATGATATACAAAGTACAAGAACCAAATATTCACCCATACTTTATAGATGTTGATAAAATTTATATTTTATTTCTACTTTACCTATTATAATTTTATATAGTGATGATATGTCAGACGTCTATTATCTGAGTCTCACGTGCAAGGCACGTGCAATTTACTAGTACTTGTAGTTTCAAATTAGACCTAATTTCGATAAATTGACATAAAGTCATTCTAATGGGCAGAGATAGCTAGGAAGTTTGAAAACTCATAAAACCTGGGAATCATTGGTACAACATGTTGGTCCAATATATATGTCTGTAAACTTGGCTTGTGGCATTTAGATCCAATATTCTTCGGACTTTTCTTTAGGAAAAAGAACAACCTCGCTCGTATTCACTCCAAAAATGTAGAATTGAATGTTCTTTCTTGATAGTTGGAAACTCACACTGACAACACTATTTACTATAATAAGATGCACCGATCTAACTCTAAAAAGACATTTAATTCAAGAGAAATCTATGGCGTTTACTTGTAGCTAGCTCAAGTTTGACCTAATTTCATTAAATTGTCAAGATGCAAAGTCTTAGCAAGATGTTGAACCTATCATCAAAACTCTTGATGGTTTCTGATATATTAATTTTGACCCCTTGATGGGTACCTCCAAAAGCTTTTTCGTAAAACTATCAAAGTAAAACCTAAAATTTACTTGTAGTTTCAAATTTGACCTTATTCCGAGATATCGACATAAAGTCATTCAAATGGGCGGGGTTAGCTAAAAAGCTTGAAAACTCATAAAACATGGGAATCGCAAGTACAACATGTTGTCGATCCACTATATATGTCTGTCAACTTGGCGTCTGGCATCCACATCCAATATTCTTTGGACTTCTTTTTACGGAAAAGAATAACTAACCTCGCTCGTCTTCACTTAGAAAATGTAAAATTGAATGTTCTTTCCTGGTAGTTGGACACTCACACCCATGACACTACTTACTACCATAAAATGCACCCATCTACCTCTGAAATGCATTTAATTCAAGAGCAATCTATCGTGCTTACTTGTAGCTCAAGTTTGACCTAATTTCGTTGAATTGCCAAGATGCAAAATCTTAGCAAGAAGTTGAACCTATCATAAAAAATCTCGTTCTTTTCCGATATATTAATTGTGACCCCTCGATGTGTACTCCAAATTAAAAGCTTTTTCGTAAAACTTTCAAAGCAAAACCTACAATTTACTTGTATTTTCAAATTTGACCTAATTTCGATAAATCGACTTAAAGTCATTAAAATGGGCACGGTTAGCTAGGAAGTTTGAAAGCTCGTAAAACATAGGAATCGCTGGTAGAACATGTTGGTCCACTATATATGTTTGTAAACTTGGTGTGGCATTCACATCCAATATTCTTTAGATTTCTTACGAAAAAGAACAACCTCGCTCGTCTTCACTCAAAAAAGGTAGAATTGAATGTTCTTTCCTGATAGTTGGAAACTCACACTGTCGGCATTGTTTACTACAACAAGATGCACCAATCTACCTCTAAAAATACATTTAGTTCAAGAGGAATCTATCACGCTTACTTGTAGCTCAAGTTTGACCTAATTTCATTAAATTGTCAAGATGCAAAATCTTAGCAAGAAGTTGAACGTATCGTCAAAACTCTCGATGTTTTCTGATATATTAATTGTGACCCATCGATGGTTACCTACAAAAGATTTTTCATAAAACTTTCAAAGCATCCTACAATTTACTTGTAGTTTAAAATATGACCTAATTTCGATAAATCGATATAAAGTCATTCAGTTAAATGGGAAAAGTTAGCTAGGAAGTTTGAAAACTCATAAACATGGGAATCGTTGGCACAACATGTTGGTCCACTATATATGTCGGTAAACTTGGCTTCTGGCATTCAGATCCAATATTCTTCAGACATTTCTTTACAGAAAAGAACAATCTCGCTCATCATTACTCGGAAAATTGAGAATTGAATGTTCTTTCCTGATAGTTGGAAAATCACACCGACGACACTATTTACTACAAGAAAATGCACCCATCTACCTCTGGAAATTCATATATTTCAAGAGCAATCTATCGCGCTTACTTGTAGCTCAAGTTTGAGCCAATTTCGTTAAATAGTGTCATGATGCAAAAGCATACCAAAAAGTCAAAGCTGTTGTCAAAACTCTCGGTTGTTTCTCATATATTGATTGTGACCCCCCCGATGGGTACCTCCAAAAGCTTTTTTGTAAAACTTTCAGAGCAACCTACAATTTACTTGTAGTATATAGTTCAAATTTGACCTAATTTTGATTAATCGTCATAAAGTCATTCAAGTGGGCAGAGCGATAAGCTAGGAAGTTTGAGAACTCATAAAACACGGGAAATCGTAAGTACAATATGTTGGTCCACTATATATGTGTGAAAACTTGGCTTTATAGGAGAGAATAATCTCGACATCACTCGGAAAATTGAGAATGTTCTTTCCCGATAGTTGGAAACTCACACTGACAGCATTGTTTACTACAAGAAGGTGCACCCATCTTCCTCCGAAAATACATTTAATTCAAGAGAATTCTATCACACTTACTTGCTTTTAGCTCAAGTTTGACCTAATTTCGTTAAATTGTCAGGATGCAAAATCTTAGCAAGAAGTTTAAATTATTGTCAAAACTCTCAATGGTTTCTCACATATTGATTGTGACCCCTTGATGGGTATCCCCCAAAGCTTTTTCGTAGACCTTTCAAAGCAACCTACAATTTACTTGTAGTTTCAAATTTTACCTAATTTCGATAAATTGACATAAAGTCATTCAACTGGGTAGAGTTATCTAGGAAGTCATTCAAATATCGACAGGCATTTAATTCAAGAGAGATCTTTCGTGCTTACTTGTAGCTCAAGTTTGACCTAATTTTTTAAACTGTCAAGATGTAAAATCTTAGCAAGGAGTTGAACGTGTCGTCAAAACTCTCAATGGTTTATGATATATTAATTGACCCCCTAATGGGTACCTCTAGAAGATTTTTCATAAAACTTTCAAAGCAACCTACAGTTTACTTGTACTTCAAATTTGACCTAATTTTTGATAATTAATTGGCATAAAGTCATTCAAGTTGGCGGAGTTAGCTTAGAAGTTTGAAAGCTCATAAAACATGGGTATCATCAGTACAACATGTTGGTCCACTATTTATGTCTAGAAACTTGTCTTGTGATATTCAGATCCATATTCTTTGGAGTTTCTTTATGCAAAAGAACAATCTCGTCATCACTCAAAAAATTGAGAATTAAATGTTCTTTCGTGATAGTTGGAAACTAACACCGACGATATTGTTTACTACATAAATATGCACCCATCTACCTCTGAAAATAGATTTAATTCAATAGTAGTCAATTTCCCTTACTTGCGTAGCAAAAGTTTGACCTAATTTCGTTAAATCAGTAAAAAGTCACTAAAGTGTGCGAAGTTAGCTGGGAAGCTTGAAACATCCTATTTCTAAAAAAATTGGAATTATAAGAAACCATGTTCCACTTTGTCTGATAATCGGGGCAGTGTAATTTTTTTAATTGTGGTAGGTCCCGTAGGAGCGAGGTACTTTAGTTAACACGCGGTCATCAAGGACATCATAAAAATGAAAATTACATCCAAGTCCATGCATTTAGCACAAGATCTATGGAACTAAGCAATGAAGTGTCTTCTGAGGTTTGTGCGTATTCTAGATATTGTAGAGCCAAAATTTGTTCTGAAATAATCTACATTCTAGCTTTTACTACTAGTAAAATGTATAGTAAACAAGAATCCATAAAATAGAGTGATCGTACTCTCTATTGGAGTAGTAACTTGGATTGGTTGTTCACATATCCAATTACTACTACTAATGTTAATTTCTCAAAAAAAGTACCACTAATAAATGCAATACTAGTTTGTCTGATTTGTTCTAAGATGTACTACTACTAGTAATACTAGTACTCCCTCTGTCTGGGATTATTAAGGCCATTTAAATTTGATAAGACCAAAAAAGTTAATTACAGGTTGGTGTCGAAGACATGCATGCAGTCCTTGGTCTCTCCTCTATAGCACTGTACACCCTGCACCAGGCCGCAGGCTTTTCATCTATCTCCAGGAGTATATCTTCTTGCCTCTCACTCATGTGGATCTTCTTGCCTCGGTCTCTCCCTCTGTCTGTACTGCACTGTCTGGTACAATACAGCATGACACCTGCTTTACTCACCTGTCAACTTTTTGCAGCCTTTTTGTTTTGACGAAGCATGTAGAGCGTGTGGACACCGTCTAAGAAAAAAGTGGCCAAGTATAGAGCCTCAGCCGCCGCTGGTGCGCCGATGCCTAGCGTATTCCTGTACAATCATACCAGTATAGTATGAAACTCAATCAGTGTATTCTTCAGTATACCAACCCAACCCGGGTTTCTAGCCGGCGGGCACTACATCGGCAAGCCGATCTTCTCTCTGTAACCACTCCCACAAGTTCGTGTACCGCGTCGGCGGATTCGACCGTGAGCCGGCTTCTATGGATGCCGTCGAGTCTAATGCGATAATTGAGTGCCCCTATGACGGCTGCTTTAGCTGGGTCATCTTCGACAAGATCGACGAGCACAAGATCGCGTGCTCGCACGGCCCGTGCTCCTGCATGGATCCCTCCTTTGATTTCATTACCTCGCTGGCAGGGCTCCTTCCCCACATGAAGGAGGTTCTTGGGGGTTCCATGCAGACTAACAATTCTAGCAATGTACAACTCTGCTAGCTTTGCACTCTGGTAGGTTGTCTTGACTGGTATGAAGTGGGCTACCTTGGATAGTCTATCAACTATGACCCAGATTGAGCCATTTCCCCTACTAGAAGTAGGTAAGCCGGTGATAAAGTCCATTCCGACGGAATCCCATTTCCATTCCGGAATCTGCAATGTTTGCAACAATCCTGCAAGTCTCTGATGCTCTGCCTTGACTCTTTGACAAATGTCACATTTGGCGACGTAGCTTCTGATCTCTCTCTTCATCTTGTGCCACCAAAATTGCTCTTTCAAATCCTGATATATCTTTGCTCCTCCGGGGTGGATAGAATAAAGAGTATCATGAGCTTCCTTCATGATAATTTCCTTTAGCTCCGAATCTGCTGGCACACAGATACGTCCTTTGTACCACAGTACACCTTCTTCGTCTTCGGTGAATCCAGGTACTTTTCCTGTACCAATACGATGTTTGATTCCGTCGATACTTTCATTCCCCTTCTGGGCTTCCTTGATTTGGCTAATCAATGTGGGTTGAAGTTCAATGCTAGCTAGGAATCCTTTGCTAACTAACTCAGTCCTCAACTGCTCCAACTCCGCATACAAACTTGGTTGCTTCTCTTGGATCAAGGTGTTAAGCCTACACGGCAATCTGCTAAGAGCATCCGCTACCACGTTGGCTTTGCCGGGGTGATAGTGAATGTCAAGGTCATAATCCTTGATTAACTCTATCCATCTTCTTTGCCTCATATTCAACTCCTTCTGGGTGAAGATATATTTCAAGCTCTTATGATCGGAGTAAATGTCACAGCGATTACCCATCAAATAATGACACCATGTCTTCAACGCTAGAACCACCGCTGCTAGCTCAAGATCATGGGTCGGATAGTTCTGCTCATGCTTCGGTTGTCGAGAC
The DNA here is from genome assembly GCA_023614405.1 of Avena insularis. Lineage (NCBI taxonomy): Eukaryota > Viridiplantae > Streptophyta > Magnoliopsida > Poales > Poaceae > Avena > Avena insularis. The sequence goes on from CM042694.1 coordinate 535,794,198, forward strand.
AGACAGTCTGGCGATGACTTTGCCTTCTTGCATCAACACATCCTAGACCAATCTTGGATGCATCACAATACATCAAACGGCTTCTTGATATCGGCATTATCAAAATTGGGGCTGATATCAATCTCTTCTTCAGCTCTGAAGCGGCTTCACACTTGTCTGTCCATTCAAACTTCTTGTCCTTCTTCAATAATTGGGTCATTGGTCGGGCTATGCTCGAGAATCCTTCTACAAATTTGCGGTAATATCCCGCTAATCTGAGAAATGAACGAACTTGGGTTTGATTGGTTGGGGCTTCCCATTCTTCGACATCTTTGATCTTGCTGGGATCAACAGAGACTCCTCCGGCAGACACAATATGTCCTAGGAATCCTACTTCTTTCAGCCAAAACTCACACTTGCTGAACTTGGCATATAACTGATGCTCTCTCAGGGTGTCTAGGATGATTCTCAGATGTTGCTCATGCTCTTCTTCTGACTTGGAGTAGATAAGGATGTCGCCGATAAACACAACTACAAACTTATCTAAGAAATTCATAAAGATCTTATTCATGAGATTCATGAAATAAGCAGGGGCATTGGTTAATCCAAAAGACATAACCGTGTACTCGTATAAACCATAGCGAGTAGTAAAGGTGGTCTTCGGAATATCCGTTGCACGAATATTAAGTTGGTGATAACCAGTCCTAAGATCAATCTTTGAGAATACCTGAGCTCCAGTCAACTGATCAAATAGATCCTCTATCTTTGGCAAGGGGTACTTGTTCTTGATGGTGACATCATTCAAATTTCTGTAGTTTGTACACAGACGGTTGCCTCCATCTTTCTTGTCGACGAATAACACCGGTGATCTCCATGGCGATGCACTTGGCTGAATCAAGCCGGTTGCTAACATGGCATCCAACTGCTTCTTCAGTTCCACTAACTCTGAGGGGTTCATGGTATAGGGTCTCTGGGTTATAGGTCCGGTTCCGGGGACTAGTTCGATAATGAACTCTATATCCCTATACGGGGGCATACCTGGCAATTCATCTGGGAATACATCGGGGTATTCACAGACTACTCTGACTTGGTCAATGGTAGGCAGGGCTACACTTTTGTTGCATTTGAATTGACGGGGTAAGGTTTCAGAGATATGTTCTACTGTTATTCCAGAACTACTGGTCATGGTGAGGGCTTTCTTGGCACAGTCTATCAGTCCTTTATGCCTTGACATCCAGTCCATACCTAGTACTACTTCCAAACCTTTGGTTCCAAGTACAATTAGGTTGGCATAAAAATCTATCCCATGTATTCTGATAGGTACAGCCTTGCAAATTTTTCTAGCTTTTGTAGTTGAACCGGGGATTTGAACTATCATGACATGCTTCAGATTGGTTGGGTGAATCTTACTAGTGCATACAAATTCTTAGGTGACAAATGAATGCAATGCTCCAGAATCAAACAATACTCTTGCTAAAACTGAGTTGACAGAAAACATACCCAACACTACATCTGGTGCTTCCTGGGCTTCTTCTGCATTCATGTGGAAGAGACGACCGTTGCGGTTGTGCGGGTTCCCTAGGGAAAATCTCCTGCCTGGTTGAACACGACGCTGCTGAGCTGGGGCATTCACAGGGGCATTGGCGGCAGTCTTCTTGGGACACTCATTGGAGTAGTGACCCTTCACTCCACACTCGAAACAAGTGATCTGGGACTTGTCCTTGACTGCAACCGGAACATCATTGCTGCCAGTTCTGGGGGCAGTGTTGTTGTTGTTGCTCTTGGGAGGGGCACGGTTGAAGTTGTTGGCATTGCCGGAGTTGTGATTGTTTCCTCCGGGCTTCACATTTCCTCCGCTACGGTTGGGGTAGCTCGGGCGAGAATTTGGGGGTCGGTTGTTCCTTGGTGCATATCCTGGTGAGGGGTTGGGACGGTACTTCTGGTGATCGGATCGATCGCTGCATCATACGACGCTTGCGGTTGTCATTAGCCTGGTTAATCTTCCCTTCCATCTGAATGGCAGAGTCGACTAGCTCTTCAAGATCCTGGAAACGGATGTTGACGAGGACAGTCTGCATCTCATCATGTAGTCCATTTAAGAATCTCTCTTTCTTCTTGGCCTCCGTGTTGATTTCATCCGGTGCATATCTGGCAAGTGACAAGAATTTGTCACGGTACTCTACTACAGTCAACCTTCCTTGCTTCAGTTCACGGATTTCATCTCTCATCCTGTTGACAAGACCTTGCGGCACGTGGGTGCGGCTGAACTTGACCTTGAATGCTTCCCAGGTTATCACCTGGCCATGGTTCATGTTGCGGACGCTGTTCCACCAAGCTCTTGCATCTCCCGCCAGATAGTGAGTGGCGAAGAGAACTTTCTCATTCTCATCAACTCCTGCAACTTCTAGGTTGTTTTCCATGGTCTATAACCAGTCATCAGCATCTAATAGGTTTTCAGTTTGGTTGAAGATTGGGGGATTGGTGTTCTGAAAATTTTTGAGTTTAGATCCATGGTGATCCTGATTTCCATGTCCTTGGTTGTTGAGAGCCATTTGGGCGATCTGCTGCAATGTTGCTAAGTTGGCTTGACGTTTGGCCCTGCTTACTTCACGGTCCGCGATGAGATTCTGCAAGATCTGCAGCATTGGGTCCTGCGATGAGCTGCTCCCTCCTTGGTTTCCACGAGTCATCTGAAGATTGAGATATATATAGGGGTAAGAGGGAAATTCTAAGGTTCATGGTTTTGGGTTTTCAAAGCTACAACTTTGAGTTAGACTCAGGTTTTTCAACTAACTTCATTCTCATTCATGCAAGCAAGCACACGATACAACACACACCACAACAAGCAAAGGGGAAAACAGATGGTTTGAAGAACCATTCTGCAAACTACGATACAATGAGATGATACATCTCATGCTACGTCAGTGCTCTAGTGCATCTACTCATCGTCAATGAAGTCGGAGTCTTCATCATCAGTGTAGAAGTCCACAGCATCCTCTGCCAGAAAGTCGTCATCGTTGCTGAGGTAGGAATCCATATCTCCCTGGATGTCTTCTTCATCATCTTCTTCCTTGGCGGCAAGCTGAGCTTCCTGCTCCTTGACGGTCTTCTCGAGGTTGTCCACCTTCTTGCAAAGACGGGCGATGGTGCTATCCTTCTTTGCACGCTGGTGACAAAGAGACTGGCGATCTTGGACGAGCAGTGTGAAAGTCTGGGCCTTCTGGTCGGCAATTGCACGGTTCTGATTGGCTAACTCTCTGGCATTGTCCAGTTCCTGCTGTCGGTCATGAAGCAAGAAGTCAAGGTTCTCCACTTGGCGCCTCAACTCTGGGTGACTTGGCATCTCCATCGGCATTCCCATGAAGTCACGTCTTGCATAGTGGGCAAAACGGGTTCCTTGAATCTTGTTGACGCTGAGGGCACATAGACGTGCGAGAGCTTCATGCATTGCCCTGGCTAATCCATCTAGCCAGTTGTTCTCTCTCACGGAGAACTGAATTCTCCCGGAAGTTGGTGCTTCAATGCTTCCTCGAAGATCTGCGGTGACTAGCCATTGTAGGTCTCCTCCTGGGGGTCCTGGAAGTTAAGCTCCAAGAAACTCCGGATGTGGGCGTCCCAGAAATTCTGACAGTGAATCCAGATCCCTCTTGAAGATCAGCTAACCTCCGTTTCCCAACTGGTAAAACTTGCTAAACTGAGTCTCCATCTACAAGAATTTAGGATTAGTGAAGTGATCAAGTGTGTCAAATTTTAAGTAGTAATGTAAGAATTTTGAGGAACATGTATTTTCGAGAAAGAATGAGTTCACAAGGGTAAGAGAGGAAATAGTTTTTCGTAAATACTCACTTTGGTTTTGAAGCTAAGTTTTTGGTTTGGACGTCCATTCTAACTAGGGTCTCCTATGGTCAGGATGGCTCTGATACCAACTTGTTAACACCCGGATTTTTAATCCCAGATGTCCGTTATGCCATACCACGCAATCCCAGGATTACCATTTTTGCGAGACATAATGGATTGGATATCACAGTACATCATCCATTACAAACCATACATAAGGTTTTGTCTTTGATCATTCTTTTTGTTTGAACATAGGATCACAGAGCTTCCTCGAAACACGAGGAGGGAGGAAATTGCACAAATCTCCAATAATTGGATTCGAAATTGCAGGGAACTTCAGATAATCAGGATAGTGTAGTTATAAGAAACTACTACAATTACTTTTGGGTACAAATGCTGCACATAGCTCAAAATTTTCGATTAGCCCTCTTAACATTATTTCTTACATATCTGGGGCTCAACAGTTGGAGCTCTTTGCAACTGCAGCTCTAATTGTTGGAGATTTGTGCAACTGGCCTCAATTGGAGCCCCACCCTCCACTCGCCCACCTTCTGCAGTACTAGTAGTACTACTATGCACCATCAACCTTTGTCTTCTCCATCTCACCCCAGCCACCAGCTCCCACCAACGATCTTACCTCCCTCCCCACCCCCACCCCACCCCAAAGAAAGCCCCCAAAACACGATCTCAGCATCCTTCCATTGTGAGATCAAGTAAGGTCAGTAAAGATCCTGAGTAGTTTCAGAAGGTGTTCACGAAAGGCCCCCTTCAAGTACTCACATACATTGCGACGCCACCACCGCCACGAGACTCGTCGGTTCATCCAACATATTCTTCAATCAGCAAAAGAGAGCGGAACTACACCTTCTTCTCATCCGTTTGGCCTCCCATGTGTTCTTCATTCTCACTCGATGGTGAGACTGTGGGAATACAAAGACTGCTTCAAAGTGGCGGGTAGCCCATGCAAGCTGACGCCACTGGACTGGTTCTCCTTCGATGTTGTGATGCCAAATGGTTTTGATGAGAAGTGAGCAGGCGGCAATGGAGATTGGATGTCAACACCCGGATTTTTAATCCCAGATGCCCGTTATGCCATACCTCGCAATTCCAGGATTACCATTTTTGCGAGACATAACGGATTGGATATAACAGTACATCATCCATTACAAACCATACATAAGGTTTTACACAAATAAGGATCTCATGATCCAGTCCTTAATACAACAAGCAGCGGAAATAAACGATAGCGTAGCGGTGGGGTCCATCTTCAGGGGCACACGACGATCTTGTGGCGATAGTCCTAGTTATCATAGCCGTCCTGCTGACCATCATCTTGATAATCTCCTTCATAGTCTGGCCATGATAATAGCCAGGGACAAAGCCATGAGTACTCTTTAAGTACTCGCAAACTACTACTAGCAAGGGTTATAATTCTAAGTTAAAATGCTGAAATGAAAGAATAACTATCAAGTTAAGTTTGAAACCTAAGCTGAGTTCTGAAGTAAGAAAAGATAAAGTAAAGTTCTAGAATCACTTAAGTTGGGAAGCTATTTTCATCTACACAACCCTGTTGTGGTCAAGTCAAGGCTCATCATTCATTTCAAGTTATTTAGAAAACATCTGACAACGAAACAGTATGGCCATTCCAATCGTCCATAATCATGACGCGACTATTCAATAGTTTGACACTCTGCAGAGGTGGTACACTTTCACCACAAGATTCGATACATCTGTCAGGGATAACCCTGAATCATCATACTTAGTATGCAGATAATCAAACATAACTTTCCCTTTACACACCCTAGTACAAGCACCTCTCCTATGAGCATGGCCTCCCAACCATGACCATCAGTCATCTTGGGCACTGCATAGGTGGACAACCTTGAGAGGTAGCCTCAGCTCAAACCTCTCCCATGAGGGAACTAATACTAATGCATATAAATTTCCAGCTAAGCCTTACCCAATTCAGGTAATGTGGTTGTACGGTAAATTTGGAATGGTATCGCATCCGAATCCAACCATCAGTTTTATAAAAGGGTTAAGGCTCATGCCTCATCATTTTCATCATCATAAACCAATTGTGTTTCTCAACACATGTCAAAACATCTCAATAGAATGACTCATCATTCCAAGGTTTTCATAACTCATTTTCACCAAGTGTTCCCATGTAAAATGACTCAAGTTTGATCTATTCTAAAACACTAAGTTAAGAGTGTTCACTAAGGTGGAAGGGTGGGATCAATCTCATGCCATAGAATGACATCTAAGGGTTTCTAATTAGGTCAAGTTTTATACTCTTTATGCTACCTTCAAAATTAATTAAAGGACTTTGTGTAAACTAAGGGGGTGTGAGCAAAGTATGCTTAAGGAATCTTTACTAAACTATCTAGTTTTATTCTAGCTTACTACACTAGCTTACTAAAGCATGTTTGCAAGGGTTAGCTTGCCACTAATAGCTTGCCTTGGTTGGTGAAGTGGTTGAAGTTGTCTTCTTCTTCTTCTTCTTCCTCTTCTTCTTGGTAGAACTCCTCCTCCTCGAAGGCTTGGTTGGTACTAGCGTCTAGAAATACATAGGGAGTGCACAATCACAAAACAATACTTAACTTAGGCTAAGTAGTATTCTAAACCACACAATTGATGATCTATTATCATCCCAAACATCACAAGTTTTAATTCAATAGTTTCAACCTTTTTATTTTGGAAAAGTAATTTCTACTCCTTGAAATAATAATTAAGATTTAATATTCACCACCAGCAAAATCTTCTGTCTTCTTATTTTTATTAGGAGAAATCTATAACTCTAAATGAATTAAATCCAACGGGCTTGGATAGAGCATTTCAATACCTTTCAGACAAAATTAGTTTCATGTAATTTGGATTTGTCAAACTCACAGAATTGAATTTTGAAACACTCGACAGAAACTATATTCTAACTAAAAAGAAAAATCCTAATTTGAATCTACGGGCTTGCTGAAAGGAAATGGGCGGCCCAATGAGGCGGCTGTGACAGGCTCACCGATGGGGTCCCACTGGTCACGGCACTTAAAACGCGAACGGTACGTGGGCTGTGGTCGCAAGGATTAGAGGCTAGATCTAGGGTCTGAGGGTCGTCGACGACGGACGGTCGCCATGAGCTCGAACCCTAGCAGCTCGGTGGGGTCTTGGGGCGTGCAGGGCTCCAGGGTCGGCGATGGCGAACGAAGTGGAAGACTACGGCAAAAGGCGTGGCAGCCGGAGCTTGGGGTGGATTTGAATCAACGGCACCCTTCTTCTCCAGAGGCGGCTCCGGCTCCAATTGCTGTGTCCACTTGCTCCGGCGAGGGGTGGGTGAGGTTCAGAGAGGTGAGGGGAGTGGAATGGTGTGAGTCTTTGGTGCTGGGGAGTGCTCCTTTTATAGGCTCGACGGTGAGACCGAGCGGGATGGGCGGTCGACGGTGGCGACATGGCTACGGCGAGCTAGCGGCATGGCTGGGGATGGCGATCGATGGGCGGTTCCCTGGCGGTGCTCGAGCGCTTCAATGCGGCCGTAGGGGCGATGGTATGCGGTCGGGGTGAGGTGGCGCTCTGCGCGGCCGAAGCGGCTGTGTCCATGGCGAGCGGTGGCTGTGGGGCTTTGGGCAGCGAACGGAGGTGTCTGGGGTGTTCTCTAGGTCGAGGCGGAGCGGTGGGCGCGGGCTGGTGTCGAGCGGTGGCTTGTGCACGCGGGGACAGGGCGCGCTCTGCGGGCAGCGTCGGCATGGTCGACAGGCTCGGGGCGCGGTGGTTCCTGGTCGTTAGGGTTGCTGTCCTTGGGCTGGGACTGGTTGGGCAGTGGAGGTGGACCACTGGCTATCTCCAGGACACGGTGGATGGCGCTGGCGGCCAGTGTGGCTTCTTGGGTGCCCAAGTGGGGGTTCGGCCTTAATGGCCATGACCATTTGGTCATGGCACAGTGTGGGGCTGGGCTAGAGAGGGTTAGGGGGAGTAGTGGGGAGGTTTTTGGTGGCAATTTGGGGAACAAGTTTGGCCAGAACACTATTTAAAATAGTGAAATTTGTTTAGTTTGTAATCTTCCTGCCAAGTGTTTGATGAAATGGCCGCAAGAGAAAAAGTTTTGAATTTTGAGTTCAAAATTTTTGGGTGATCTCCACTATTTCTTGGTAGTCTCTGGTTGCAAGGGTTTTGAAAATGGAGCTCAAATACATGGTTTTTGAATTAGGGGTGATCTATGCATATGCATTAGATTCAATTTTGAACTGCCATTTAAAATAGTTTCCAGAATGTTTTTAGAAGATCAAAAGGTGGGCCTTGGTACCTCATTATGTGTACTAGCAAGGGGTGTAAAGATCTAGAATTGTTTCTGTTAAGAATTGAGTACTAGGAATAGCCAAAGTAGGCATGAGAGTTAAATTTGTCCAAATGACCATTTCCTTCATTTTAATTCGTTTTGATTTGATTTCTTTTAGGAAAAGTTTGGAAATGATGTAGATGATGTTTAAATCACCTAAGAAACATTTTAGAAGCAAAGGATCACACAATCATGGAAATTAAAAACAACTCCTATTTTAAATGCACACATATATGAATGCTTTCATTTTAAATTTGGAAAAGTTTTTGTTAACCCTATTTTTGGATGATGTGATCGTGATAAGCTTAGATTGAAGTTTTGCGATGTTACATTGGATCGTCACAGTTGGGCCCGATTTCACGTGGGACCTTTTCAACGTGTACACACATCGCAAGATTGTCATTCCGCAAGTGTCAGGGTTTGAACTGATCAAAGGTTCTGCACTTACATTTCAGGATGATGTTGATGAAGGGCGACGTATTAAACTGCAAAAGATAGTCCTTTTCCAAGTTCTGACAGCTACTAGGGGATACAAAGATTTCTCTCTTGTTACCATTTTCAAATTCAAGATTGATGTCCTTAACGGGAATGTTAGTCATGGATGGTCAGTTTGTGTGAACGAGTTCCAGGGCTACTTCAGATACTGCGATACTATTATCCAACATGATCGTGTGTGTTCACCGTGACCGAGAACGGCTGTGTTTATGCATGGAAGTATCTAGAACTTGGTAATTTCTCCTCCCTACGTATTTTAGTATCTTTATTCCTGAATCGATGCAAGCTATTTTTTCTAAACTTTCATTGGTTAGTAGGAATTCCATAAATTTTTTAGTTTCTTTGATTCAAATGAATTCCCTAGGAATTTCAGGGGAATGCAATATTTAGGAAGTTTTCTTACATATAAGTAGGTTGTTTCATATGATTGAGTTCTGCTAATAGTATTGCTTCGTCTCCTAGTACATCCCATGTAAAATATGGTATCTACTAGTAGTAAGTACTTATGTGAGACTCATATATTATTCCTAAATCGATGTAAGCTATTTTTTCAGAACTTTCGTTGGTTAGTAGGAATTTCATAGGAACTTTAGCCTCTTTGATTCGGATGTATTCCCTAGGAATTTCAGAGGAATGCAATCCTTACTAAGTTTTCTAACATATAAGTAATTTGATTCATAGGATTGAGTTTTACTGATAGTATTGCCTTGTCTCCTAGTACTAGTACATCCATGGAAAATATGGTATCTACTAGTAGTACTTACGTGTGACTCAGATACTAGACATATGACATATCATCACTATATAGAATTATAATACTAGGTAAAGCTCAAAAAATTAGAAATTTGATCGACATCTATAAAGTATGGGTGCATATTTAGTTCTTGTGTTTTCTATCATGTAGAAGTCAATGTTTACTAGGTACTAGTACTTGTAAATTTTGTTAACATGGTCTTGAGAAATGAACGAGAAGATTCTAGAATGATGGAGAAGTGTGTTTTGAGGATTGTGCATAGCGTTCATTGTGCTAAAGACTATCAATAGAATCTTCAAGTAGATGCTAGAATGGAAAAGAATATCCAACAGCTGACAATGTTGGCATTCGCAAGTCCTGATCCAACAGTCAATATTTAAAGTTATTCATACACTATATAGTGGTAAGATAAGATAAGATAAGATAAGATATTAAACCTCCTAGAAATAATCCTTGTTGGTTTTCCTTTGCTATATAAGACACCAAAATCTTGTAGTATCCAACCTTGCTTTTTTCCCTATGAATTTTACATTGCAAGATCCTATAGGATTATTTCCTATTTCATTTAATCCTATGAATCAAACCGTGTCTGTAGGACAATTTCCATAGCATATCCCCATTTCAAACAGAATTAGAATTTCCATAGAATCTCCCTAGGTTGGCATTTTTTTATGCAATCAAACATCTTAAGTATAATCAAGATTTTTGAAAATATTACTGTATATCAACTTCTAGATTGTCAGATCAATATCAGTATTATTTCCATGTTACATTTCCTTTCCCTTTGAAGGTCCTTTCCTTATCCTATCGCCACACGATGTGCTTTACTTGACACATGGGTTTGCGGAGGACGATGAGAAGGAGGATCCTAGTAGGTGGTGGTTAGCAAGATCTGCATGTGGTTCAAGACTTCTTCTGGTCTATACATATGGTGTCTCAGGCAATGCAATTGTTGATGATACTAGTGTTGTTCACTATGGTCGCACCGTTTGCACCTATCCTTCTGGGTTTAAGTGCATGGTGTTCTCGATGGACATAAGCCAGTTAACCACAGCTAACCAATGGAAAAGGGTTACTAACCTTGGATCATATTCTCTTTTCCTTGGCGTGTACTATCCGATTAACACTGTAGTAGGCGATGCAAATGATCCGCCAGGACATCTGATGAGAAGGAACTTTGTTTACACGTCACACCAAGAAATTGTCTACGAGTACAGGCCATGTCTTGAAATTTGTCGCTTCAGTCTAAATGGTGACGCAACTGTTGGTTTCCACACCAACACTCGCTGGATATGGTCGGAGACTCCATTTTGGTTCATCCCAAGCTTCTCAAATGCCTTGGAGTGGAACGAGCCTATTCAAGGATAGTTCATTTGGTCTCGACCTTCTGTTGAACTCTTTCTTTTGGCTAGTTTTTAGCTGATGTACGAGTACTCAGTATTTAGTTTCGCACCCAGTTCGGCTTGTAAAATACTTCGTATGAACAAACCCCTTTTGTACACTTGGTAGTTTCTCCAGTATGTATATTTCACCAAGCTTGTAAAAGAACCTTATTAGGAGTACAGTTGTACTCTACTACTACTACATAATTTCTTCCAAAATGTTGTATAATAGTAGTGCTATTAGTATTAATCCTTGTAGGTCCATAGTTTTGTTTCTTTTTCACTGCACTTTGGGTCCTATAAGCCTAAGTTGGGCGTGTTGGTACTTTGCTCAGAAACTACATGCTGTGGAAGGAACATAATGTTTCCAGGTTTACCAGTAAAAACATGTTGCTCATCATGGCATCGCTAGTGATTTGACAAGGCAATACTGTACGACGGTGTGCTAGTCTAGTTTTTTATTCTTCTGAACAAGTACTGCTTGCCTACCTAATAGTAGTAAAGGTCTACTAGTAGGAGTACCAGCAAACTCGATGAAGCTAGCTAGAGTACTATTGTCAGTAGTTGCCGAAGAAGAGAGAGGGAGGGAGTTTTGCACACGCCAGTGCACGTGGCAGTGTGTTCCTTCCGAGACAAGCTGGATTTAACTCCCTCACCGGCCTCCCCCATGCACACACAACCTCTTTTACTCAGTCCCTTCTTCCCATCAACTACCGCCTCTGGCCTCTCGCTCCATATTGTTGCCGACCACCTCCTCGGCTCCGTCCTCTACAGGTGGCGGTGAGATCGGCACGACAACCTTCTATAGGACGGTGGAGCATCCATCATCTTTGTCCCATGATAGAAATGGCGGTTTGTGAAATACTAGAATGCACGTACCTATTCCCTCCATTTCACAATATAAGATGTTTTAATTTATGTGAAATGAGTGTATCTAGATTCACTCTGAACTTACATGATAGAGTTGATGATGCAGTTAATTTTTTATTGTCGATTGCACAACATTGTCATGTGCAGAGTAGTTCTTATCTCGACTGTGCATCCTTTTTTTGTAGACTAGGATTGCATAGAAGCTTGTTTTTTGGGCTAGATCCCATAACTAAGAAAAGTGGGTATCCGTTCAAAGTTGGTGGTTCAACAACGACATTTTGAACATTTGCATATATTTGACAATCAACATCATGTAATCAATATTACAACTTACTGTAGAAGGAGATAGGGGAAGGAGCGAAAAAGAGGATTCTCGATAAAATAGGTTCCAGTCCTATGACTTCTGCTATCCTAGATGACAAGGTAAATCAATAGAATGACGTATGTTCTTGTCGTCCCGTGCAGATGCTTTCGCTATAATCTCTATTTACCTTGTAACTACAAAAGCACAAAGTTGAATAAGACTCTCAGTTTCCTGATGACGGAGTAGAAAATGGATGTCAGATTGCTACACCTAAGACACCACCTTGTTTACCTTCTATGGAGACTGATGCAGCTATAGCTGCAGCTAGTACTGATGAGCCCGCACCTGCCATCATTGTGCCAAATGATGGAGGTGGTGGATTGGTTTTACCATCGACAGAGACTTGTGCGGCTGGAGATGGCAGTTAAGAGCCTTCAGAGGACATTGTGGTGCTCAGTAGTTCACTTGTTGTGGAGACTCATGCTACCAGTGCTGGTGTTGTTGTTTGTGTTGTTGATCCTGCTGCCGAAATCATCGTGCCACCTGAAGGAGGTGGTGATTTGGGTTTACAATCTGTAGAGACTGTTGCACATGAAGGTGTTGAAGTGTGATGCAGAGCTTTCTTTCTAATGATTTATATGCTTTTCTCTGGAACCTGTATTATGGAGCTACCTTACGCATTTCTTACACTTTTGCCTATTGGACTATAGTGTGAAACTCGAACTACTCCTAGTATGTAATCATATTCAGATACTTAAGTATTATCGATGATAAACCAATGCTAGCTGAGCTATAAGAGAATTGGCCTCTGCCACTTGCAGGCGTGGTTCCTGGCTCATCTCCTTTTCACAAGCATGGTGAAAATATGGTTATGTTCCTTTTCTTGTAATGCCAGTATGCTTGTGTTATTGATCTGGCAATTTTATCCTGATTTTTCACCCATTACGCATTTATGTCTCTACATACAAACATATTTGTTCACATGACTTGAACAGAAAACAATATCTTCTTTGCATCTAATAACACAAGGAGACATGCAAATATTTATTTATTTTTGAAACAAGGCAAAAGATATGCCATTTTCATTGATAGAGAGGGACATGCAATTCAATTATATTACGGTAACTACTCGTACAAGTCATAGAATGGTAGGGATTGCCATAGGAAATCATCACCTCCAGCATCTTGTTCTACAGAAGACCTTATTACCAGATCCACAACCGTCTTTTCCTTGGGATGATAATGTCAAGTGTAGGATTTCGAGTCTAAACACAATCCATTGGAGGTAGGACAACCTCCAGCTGCATCAGTCTCCACAGAAGGTACATCAGCGCGATGGTAGACACCGTTGGAAATGCAAGCTGAAGTTGTTGTTATACTCCTATCTAGACCACAGATAAGGGCTAGAAATTCAAGCTGCAAAATCTAGCATTACAAAATAGACAAGAGGTTACCCCATCTGGACAATTCATAGACAATTCACAGTGCAATTTGAGCGTCTTACATGATCCTTAGATCTTAGTCCAACTGGTGTTTTTATTGGTGGAACGAAATTTACTGGTACTTTTATTTCTCCGAAGAACCTAAAAAACATAGCCTAGTCAGACATCTGAATATATCTAAATTTTCTACAGTCTATATTATATGTGAAGATATCTTTGCATAACACTCACTTATCAAACTGTCTACGGATATCTTCCCGCTCCTTGGAAATGCGAAGTTAAAGTTCTATAGGGTACATCCATCTATATTGTACTGTACCTCTAAGTACTTCCTTCTCAGGTACATCAACAGCCAAATGATCCATCGTATCAAAGAAGGATGGGGAATATATCAGGTCAAAAGCTTGCATAGGATCTCTGTCAAGTCCTTTTTAAGATGTTTCCAACTCTTTTGTCTAAAGCTTTACTATAGATTTACCTAAAGAATGCCTACCCAAATGTGCAAGCACCTTGTAAATCTAGATGATCACAAGATTTAAATCTAGGAGAGGTGGAGAACAGATCAAAGCCAAGAAGAATGTCCAATACCTGAATCTAGCAGGCGAAGCATGGGGATCGCCCAGCCGACCACCGGTCGGTGCGTCTCATGAAGAACATCGTGACCAATGGTGGTAGGCCAGCACTGTTGATAGAAAGGTGTCGAGAAGTTTTTTTTAAGGCGTGGACAAGTTTGTGGCCTGGTTCTAATCCGGTGCATATCCCGTATGAACGGTGCAACATTTTAAGAGACGGGGGCTGGTCGCTCGATTGAGGGCGTGCTTAGGAAAGTTTGGGGTCTCAGCAGAAAGTTTTGGCAGGCGCGGGGTGTTTGTCCACAATTTTCACAGAAATATCTGTGAATATTTTATCGAATTTGCCAATTCTCAAGAGTCATCTCTCCCGCCGTTGGATTTACCTCGCGATTCATGCAACATGAGGGTTACATATTTATTGCAACTAGCTTCTAACTAGGAATTAATGAGTTGGAACTAGTAGGTTACAACTGAGAATTAGCACAATTAGTAGGGTGACATCAGGGCCTTAACATAACATGTTCTCAAGCACCTTGGATCTATGCGCTCATATTTTATACCTTTTTGTTTCTTTGTTGACGTCTTTGTTTCGAATCCGGTCGAGCCCCAGCACGTAACTTGGGATTTTAACTATCAAGCCCAAGAAATTATCCCATCCGCCCTCATTATAGCCCAAGACCTTCTAATTCGGCCATGTTTTGGATCATTCGGCCGCGCAAATAGCCCAGTTAGATTGCGCGAGAGCCCATGAAAAAAAGCCCATGGATAATAGCCCATCAATCCCTGCTGGGCCCATTTTTCTTCAATTCGGCCTTTTTTGGGCACTGTGCACCCACCCCTAAAAAACTCCGCCTATCCATGTTTTTTAAGTACTACCTACTACACTATTTATACTTAACATTTTTTAGTTGAGCTACTAGCAATCACGCGTAGCAGATGGACAAGCAATTTTTTAAGAAGAAAAATATATAAGTTATATACAATGTTATTATACATTTTTTACGTTTTATAAAAGCATAATAATTTTCTTGTGTAGTGGCAAGGCATTTAGTTTATCTATAGCAATATTTCTGTACTGAGAGGCTAACATGGCCGACCCACCGGCCTGTAGCTAGCACCCATCAACCTTACCATACAAGATATCAAGTTTAACGAGAGCGTTTAAAAAGTACTTGTATAACAGTCACGACTGGAAAATAGAAGACCAAGATCGACACGTTTCTTGTCCAGAGAGGCTGACATGTGGGCCCCAGCAGCAAGGCCATACATGACTGCCGCATCGAACAATGTTACCAAGGTCAAACTGGCGGACGTGACCAAAAAAATGTCCAACATACACACGTTTCCTCTACATAGAAGGCTGACAGGTGGACCCAGCAGGGAGAGATTATACAGGTGCTATATTGAGCAACGCTTCCAAGTTCCAAATAGGGAGGGGCGAGAGAAGAAAAAAGTCTAGCATGCACATGTTTCCTGCACAAAGGAGGCTAACATGTGGGGCCCACCAGCCTGTATAAACGATTGAAGCAGTGAGCAACTCTATCAAGTTCGGAACATGAAGGCGCGCATCCAAGCCTATCCTTTGTTGGTCCCATAGAAATAATAATAAAGTTTTTTCACTTCAAATAGAAATACTTAGGGGTATAGTTAGGATTATAACTAAACTAACTACTCCCTAACCAAACATCGTCCCCATCCTGGCCGGCCACTGCCCTGGCCCATCGGGCCGCCATCGCCTCCCTCGCTTGGCAGTGGCACTCGGCGGCTGCATGCTTCCTACGTGTCCATTCGAGACTCATCACCTCCCTCATCCTCGTCCTCATTGTAGTGATGCGTTTTCATGTCGTTGTGGTCTCCCGATGTGTCATGGGTCCACTACCTCATGAAAGGCCACCGTCTCGGTCTACCTACCAGTGAAGGAAGTGATGGTAGCCTACTTGTCCTGGTACCGGCTGGTCTAGATGCGGTCCACGGTAGACGCTGCTCATGCGTCCCGCTGTTGCCGCACCTCCTCCGCTACTACATCAATGGTGATCCAGGAGGCCTGCTCAGCCTCCATCGCTGCATGTGTGTCCCGCTCAGCGAGATCCTCTAGCACCGCTTTTGTGTCCCTAGCCAAGGCCCCATCCTCCAGGCGTAGCCGCTTGTCGGCCATATGTTGCTAACTGTTTCCCTCCCTCGTTGTTGATGCCTGGGAAATATTTGGGTCTTGATGACGTAGTTGGTGGCATGGATGGAACTTCGGGCCGCGTCCTGCAGGAAAAGGTCGTGGTCAGCGGGCGGGAACAAAAGCACGTGGCAGGAGAATCACGCGTAGACGGTGGCTAGAATTAGCGCCGATTGGGAACTCAAGCTCTGCTAATGGTTGCCTGCGGATGTGCGGATGCAAATAGGGTGGCTCGTTGGGTGCACAACCCACCGCAAACGGGCTCCACCCGAATGACATGTACTCCACCCACCGCAAAAGGAACGAATCAGCCGGATTTGGTGTTTGACATGCAGTAGTCCATTAGAGATGCCCTCACGGCGGGAAACTGAAGGAGATGTGCCGAAGAGGCAAATAATAAAGGTGTTTATTAGTATCATATCTCGTTAGTTCATAATAGTTTTATATCATATTTTAATTGTATCAATCGAAAACATTGGTACATGTGTGATATATAAATGAACCAAAGGCCCTAGTAGCCTCTATTCAACTAGTTGATTAGGTAGTTGATGATCAAGGTTTCCTAATCACGGTGCATTTATGCCGACTGACAATAAAGTCATATCATTTGGAAATGATGTGATGACCAATACACACCGATGATTGTTGCAACATGATCAAATCACAAGTTCATAGTTGCAATTGTTAAAAACGAAGTATCCTAATCCTTAGACTATGAGATCATATTTAACCACTATCATCCGAGGCTGCTTTGACTGCATCAACCGTCATAACCATAACTAGGTGACTATAAAGGTGTATGTTGGGTATTCCAAAGGGGAAGGTTGAGACATATATATCAATATCAGGATTTGTTCTCCTGTGTGACACGAAGATACACTGGGCCCACTCGGTGAATTACATCCATAAGTTGCATATGACTAGGTCATGGGGATGGAATATCACGAGAACAAGTAAAGCAGCACTTGTCGAAAATGAGATTGAACAAGGTATAATGATACCGATGATCAGATCTTGGACAAATCAGGTATCGAAGTAACAAGGGAATTGGATTCGACGTTTATGGTTCAAAGTGACATTGACATCATGGAATGCAACATGGGTAATTATGGACATCCCAGTCCCGGTATTGATCGTTGACCCGAGATCATCTCGATCATGCCTATGTCACTCAAGGGCATTACGACGCCTGGAGATCATTCATAAATTGATGGAATCACATGAAGAAAGAGAAGGGATAAATTGAAAGTGTTCTACGAGAGAACCAGAATCGTTTCGGGAGGATCCGAAGTTGTTCGGAGTGAAGCAAAAGGTTTTTTGGTCAAAGGGAATTTAATAATAAGTACTTCATATTAATTATTGGAATTAATACTAAAAAATAATTAAATTTATTGGGCAAATTCCACTAATGGGCCAAAGTTCCCGAGGGAACATGGCCCAAGAGGGAAACCGCCTAAGGGAGGGGCCACCGCCGCCCAAGGGAGGGGTGGGTGGGCCTTGACCGCATGGGCCCATGGCGCCCACGACCGACCGACCACCCCCTCTCCCCTACTCCCTTGTTTAGTCCCACATGCCCCCTTTTCCTATATAAAGGGGTGCCTATGGGTGGGAATAAACACAACAATTGAGATATTTCTCTAAGGAATTTTCCTTGGAGAATTCTGCCCCTCTCTCTTGTTGCCTTTTGTGGTGGCGCGGTCCCTGGAAGGATTGTACATGCAAGAGACAACATCATTGCAACACACCGTTGTGCTGCAGTGATTTCGGCTAGGAGATTGATGGCTCCCAAGTGCAGAAGATCAATTGTAGTACTTTTCAATAAGAAAGGTTTTCAAACACAGGAGTAACTAAAGGTATTGGTTAGTAAGTTTGACAAGTAAAACAATAGAAGGTTGTAGTGATTTTGGTGTTTTGGATTTGTAGTTTGAAGTAAAATAAAGTACTAAAAGTAAATAGCAACAAGTAAATGCTCTCAATGCGAGAAATCCTAATCGTGTATGCATCAATAGGATAAGCTCAAGTTTGTGTGAAATTATATGTGACAAGCATTCCCGAGGACGGCATGAATTTACTAAGCATTTATATTTCTACACAGCATGGTGAATATCTTGTCAAGTTTCATTCCTTTAGGGCAGATCCTAAATTAGGTGCAGCCATACATATGAGAAAATAGGATACCTTCGATCCAGATTACGGGTGTAGTATAGCATCCTTTTCCCTAGTAGACCTAGGTTATCGAATCCTCGGGAAGCAGATGCATAGTGAAGTTACTTTAATGGACCATCAGGAGTTTTAGAATTCCTTTTGTGTTTTTATCGGACCAAGAGTTTGGGTCTTTTTTTGTTGGTGGTGATGGATAGAGAGGTCCTAGGGCATTTGGTTTCACGTGTACCTATGCAAAACATCTGATGGGAATAAAAGATAAAGATAAAGTATGTATGTAATTGTTAGAGCAAGATAAATTATATGTGGGCAGTGCATCCATAATTGCTATTGCCTCCGCAACTGCTTATAGCAATAACCTACTAGTCTCATCCATAGAATAAACAGAACTAATGATATGCATAGTGATGTCACCATTAATCCCAAGTAAATCCCTCACATACAGCCGTACTACCCCTTCTGTCACTAGGGTTCCCAACCTGCAGATCAATCATTACTCATACTCCCTATACCTGGCTCAACCCTCGGGGTCTTGGGTACCTGACAAGTCCTTAGATTGAGGCAAGAGAGGATACAATAATCATCATGTCATACAAACTAATACATGATCCCATCTATGATAAATAACATGCACAAACAATACATGCATAGGCCAAAGCCCTTAGCCCAAGGAGAATTACTCACACATAGAGATGAGATCAACAATCACAAACAATGTAATGAAAATATTGAGATTGATAGAAAATAGTCTTACAATGTCACCAATCGAAGAAGAGATCTACTATTACAAGTGGTGGAATATGGCTATGGATATGGAGAAGGGTTTCGAGATCTAGACGCGGCTGATGATCTGGGACAGATACTTCAGGGCGAGGCATACTTGTTTTCTCGTCGCCCGAGGCTTCTTTTTATAGGGGTCATGTGGGCCCCCGGATTAATCCTCCGAGAATCCCTATTATGCATACAGCACGATCCCATGATCAGTAAGTCGTGGCGCATAACCGACAAGTATCAAAGTAAACATCCAATACTTAAGCGGATACATGTCATATCTTACATGCCATTATGGATACATCAATGATCATCAGCGGAACTTCATCAAGCGTAGAGCCCGAGCCATGCCTTAACCTACAGGCAACTGACTGGGAGAACATCCTAGCTCGCATAGTTGTCAACTTCGCCTTCTTCTCGATATCTGACCAAGTTAATAGCCATGGACAATGCCAGTGAGTACTTTGAATGTACTTGCAAACCACCTTAAGAGAGTAATAATACAAGAGGATATGCAATATGGCTGTGGTAGTAGGAGGGCTCCAAGAGAGGTTCTTTTCTCAAATAGTTTATCTTGTAGATATAGCATCTACATATCTTTGTTGAAAACTTTTGTAAAATATATTGGAAACCTTTCTGAAAAGTTTTAGAAAACACTAGGACTAGGTCACCCGTTTGTTTCTCCTATTAGGTCATCTCGTGACCAAAACTCCTTTCCTTCCTTTCTGACCATCACATGGTCAAATAATTTCTAAAGCCTTTGCTTTTCCGAAGTCCTTTTTGAAATCAAGACCAGCACCACTCTACAACAACCTTCCCAACCATCCATGACCATGGACATGGCTATTCAAATAGACTTACACTCTTTAGAGGTTGTACACTTTACCCACAAGATTCGATCCATCCGCCGCGGTTCACCGCGAATCATCATACATTAGTATGCGGGGTTCGGATAATCAAACATAACCCTCGGAAAGTCCACTTTGACATGGTCCCTACCCTATGAGTTGTTCCCCTCAAGACCGGGACGTCTGGATCCATGGGCCAACTGGAGCACCCCACTCAGACCTGGAGGGGGCACTTTCAATGAAGTGCTCATAGTTCGCCCGGTCACTCACATGGGTGACTCTGCTTCCTCCAGGTGACTACTTAACGGTTGACCCTTTCTATAAAGGTCAGCCCAGATTTTGAGGGAGATGATCCCCCATACGTAGCAGTGAGAATTCCCATATCAGAGTGAACTACTTTGAGTTAAGCCCTGTCCCACTCCCGGGTAATGTGGTTGCACGGGTCAATTGTTCTGGCAAAACTGCAAAGAACTTGGTGCATTTTAGTAAACATTTTTCCTCCATCTTTTAGCATTTTGTAAAACAACACCTTTTTATTTTCTCAAACTTCCCTTTGTAGGTCAAACCTCACCAAGTTTTTTCCATAAACATTTTGTAAAACTTTTTCGGGGGTCTTCACATCCTCTAGCTTTGTTCGGCTAAAACAGGGTCTCCAAAGGGGTATGTTGTTATACACCATCTGCCATACTAGGGTCAAGTAGGTGTCATCAAGGGGGTTGTACTTAGTAGTACCAAAGTGTAATGGTTTGGAGGAGCCAAGCCACTACCAGATATAGATCATAATATAGTAAAACAAGGCAGTTTTCATAAAACAGAAGATAAAACATGCATAAGTAAAATAGTAGGACAAGGCTTATGAGCAAGAAGGTGGCTTGCCTGAGATCAGCAAACTGGCAATATATGTCCCTAGACTTCTTATTAGAATACCATAGTAATCAATTAATAACCATTTTCTTTGGTTCTTCGATATAATCGCAACTATCATCGTCAAAGATGGTACATGCAAGCAACAGAGCCACAATCAACACAAGGCATACAAGCATCTTTCCAATACAACAAATAAACATACAACACATCATTCAATTTAGTAGGTTTGCTAGATTGAGATCATAGCATTTGAAATCACTTAAAATGCCTTTGTGGAATTTCCTTTAGGCTTTATTTGCCAAAACCACTTAATAAAGGGGTTTGGACCTAAGAGTTGGACCTATATGATATCAATGTGCAAACATGATATCTATATATTGGTAATGGAATAACAAGGCCAACAAAAGTGGATTCATGAATTTATCAATTTTCTATATTTAGTTATGATTTTTCTAGTGAACTAACCTCTAGTTTAAGTGAAAAATTTACCATAAAAGATCTGTAAGCCAAATAAATTTGGGCTCAGAGTATGTTATGTATAATTGAGTTGGTGATTTTTTGTAGTTCGATTCATCTCAAAATATTTACCACAATACCCTTGGGAAATTCCCAAATTCAGTTTTGTAGTATATTTGTCTTTTTAACCAGATTTATTATACAGGTCCAAAAGACATGAGAGAAATGACAATGGATAGCATTACAAATACATACCATAATAAATGGGAATCACTATTTTTGGAGTTTCCAAACTTCTGGAATGATTTATCTAGTGAATATACCACATACATAAATAGTTAATTCATTAAAAATCAACAAAGGTTCAATAAATCTTGAGCTCCTGGGTTTAGATAGATATTGGTATTCAGATGTACTAGGAGTTGTAATTATGTCAAAAATATATTTGCTTTGACCTAGAGTAATTTCTAAAGGCAGAAAAGGAGTGTTTTTATTATTTTTTCCACAGTCACTCTACTGCTCCACTTGGCATTATACTAATTCCCTGGGATAGGTACATTCAATACCTATCAGCTGCACTTGGATTTATTCAGTTTGGACTTATTAAGCTCACTGAGGTAATTAATCTTTAGAAAAGGTACTAGTTAGGAGATTAATTCTAAGCCTTTAATAATTATTAATCTGTGCCTGGGGCTTGGTCTGCATGTTAGAGATGACAGTCAGGAACCCTAGGAAATTTGGATCTAGGCATTTGTAGTTGGTTTCCATTTTCAAAATGATTTAAACTGATGGCCAAAATTCCTGGATCTGGACAAAATGAATAAAAGAAAGGGGTTAGCAGGCTGGGATCTGGGAGGCGGTTGGGCCACGCGGCGCATGCCGACTTAGCAAGCGGGCGAGAGCTGCGGTTCAAACGACCGGGGACAGGCCCGCTGGTAAGTGAGAGGGGGAGGGCGAAGGGGTATTGGTGGCCCTGCGCCGTCCGATTAGAAATGGATCGACGGTGAGGGACCGTCGTCCTCCTCTATCGCGGCGACAACGAGAGGAAACCCTAGGGGAGGATGAGAGTCACGGAGGAGGCTCACCGGGGGCTCACGGATGACGGGGGACGCAACGGGGAGACGCGGGCGACGGCGACTCCAGGGATGGGAAGCACGACGTCGTTTGCTTGCGAGAAACGGCCCACGCGTAGACGCCCAAACGGAGCTCTCCGGAGAGGCTTCTGCGGTTGCTGCATGTGGAAAAGAAGACGGGGGTTAGAACCAGAAGGATAAGGGGAGTCTAATAGGGTGACATGCAGAAGGATAAGGGCAGGGAGGAGGGAGCCTTTCTTGAATCTATGGAGGAGGCCGAAGCTTTTCTCTCTCTCTCTCTCTCTCTCTCTCGGGCAGGAGAGGGCAGGGGAGGAAGAGAGGCTGCTGGGGAGGTAGGTGGGAGCATAGGGGCAAATGAGCCAGAGGGGAGGCGCTGTGGTGGCCTGGGGTTTATAAACCAAAGGGGAGAGGTGTATGGTGGACAAGGTCCAAGGATGGGCTAGGGCAAGTCTAGGGCTTGCTTATTGGGTGGCATGGGTGGTGGAGGGTGTGTGTGGGGCCTGGTATACGACCAAAGAGGGACAAGGAAGCTGCTAGGTGTAGTCCTTGCCAAGGTGGGTTTTAAACAAGTGCCTTCTCTCTCACTCAAGCACATGGGACAAGGGGAGAGTGGTGCTACAGTGGCATGCTACAGTGGTGCACGACCAGAAGGGATGGGGGGTGTGCTGGGCAACTTTGCAAGGGTTGGTTGGTGGAGGGTGTGATGAGTTTTAAGTATAATTTGCAAGATTTCAAATATTGTCCCATTTGATGATTATGAAGCAAGTCAGGAAAAATACTCTTGACAAGGAGGGGCAAGGGTACTGGTATGAGAATGAGGTCATTACCTAGCCCTAGGAATTATTTGAGATTTTCCACAGTTTAACGGTCCACTTATTAGTATTTATTCAAAAAGTGTTGAATTGGTTTTTAGAAGCTCATTTGATATTCTTGCATTGGACCAGGTTGGTTTTTGATGTGATATGGTCTGGAATACAAAGTTACTCTTTGGAGAATTTTCCTGGAATTTATTGAGATAGAAAAGTATTTTTAAGGGACTATTTCTTGTTTCAACCAAATAAAAAAAGGGCAAAAATAAATAATTAAGGATCTCAAAAATATTTATTTTTGGGATGGGGAGTTAGGGTATGATATATAGGCCTCAAAGGTAGCTTGAATTTGGGCAAGTGTTTTGGAGAAAAACAAACTTGCCTTTATGGACAAAGATTCGAGGGTTTTGCCAAAAGGAATCTAAATAGTTTTGGGATCCAAATAATTATTTGAATTATTTGGGGAGTTATTATATCCAAGGTAGAGGATGTAAGCTTGATTTATCCATCAGGGTCAACTTGGGTTTTGAAGAATTATGGTGAAATTGGAGGAGACTAGATCTGAGGGAATCTAGGGTTTTGATAATATGATGCCACCTAAACATGGTTGGATTAGGGAGATCTGAGCTCACCTTGATGCAAGGGATAGATGTATAGCTAGACCAAGTTATATATATGATCATGGCAGAAGGATTTTGGATTGGTTACATTTGAGGTGGTCTGGCAGTGATGGCAAACTTTGTTGAAAATAAGGCTGCCATACCAAATGAGTCATGATGCCTTATAAACCATGTGGGTTTAATAAGCACTAAGATTCAATGGAGACAAGGAAGGTGTGGATTGATATACCATGATTGGTAGATCTTAAACATTCATGGAGTTGGTTAGGGGCTGGTACCATGAGGATGTGAGCTTCTGACAAAGTAGGCTAGTTGATAAGATTTGTAGGAATTATTATATTCTTGCCTGCAAACCCATCAAGAACAAGTGGGTTAAAAGGTGATATATCCAAGGGAATGAGTGGGCCTTGGTAGTCCTTAGGATGGTTTACAATATGGTTCAATTGCATTTCCAAAAATGCACAAGGGTTGGGAATGATGGAGACCCAAAGATGGGATATGGTTAACAGTTTTCCAGACTTAGCCATTTTTGGCAGTTTGAGAGATATGACTAGAATGTAAGAGAGCATGGTTTTGATATGATGCAAGGTACCCAAGGCATCATCAAATGGATGATGTCGAAGTGTAGATTGATAAGAATAGATCCATGCTTGATATTGGTCTTCATTGACTTGGAAACTTCTAGAATGGATCACTTCAGAATTGATCTGGTTAAAGGTTTTAGATGATCACTTAGTGGCTAGAGATCAGATCCAGCATTGGTTAACTTGCTTAGAGTTGACACTCTTGGATTATATAGATTCTAGATGATGAGCTCCTAGGGTATCTCACACTAATTTCTAAGCAAACTAGTCAGACAACAGATCAAGGTAATTCATCTTAACAAGCAACTCAAGCTATTACTAGAGTTACCATCAAGCCTAGCTTGATGTAAGGATGGGTATTTTGAAATGTCGGAGTCTGAATGAGGTGAGAGTCCTTGGTATCTCTACCAAGAGTAGAATTGAAAAGCTTTATAAAAGGTTTTAGAGAAACCTAGAGGTAAGAGTATTTGGATGGTTCTGTCTTGAGAACATAAGGAGGTTATATCTTATAGATCTCCATAATTTTGGAAATAGAAGCTACTAAAATAGTTAGGGTTGCAAAGGCACCTTGGCTCAGGTTTTTGAAATGCCAAAACATTTGAGAATATGTAAGATGAGCCAAGACAGTTTTGTTAAATAGCTTTTGACAACTGATGGTGAGGTAAGGAGTATATCATAAGCTATACAATCAGAAGCATAAGCATAGACAAACAACAAGCAAACACTGCAACACTTAACAAGAAAAAGTTTTTGTTCCCCCTGATTTTTGCATTCTGGACAACTAATCAGGGTTGCTGAAATTGGGATGTTACAGGTCCCTTCACAAAAGTTATTCTATTTGACCTAGCGATGGTGGCACCAACTATACGACCGGAACTACACGGCCGAAATTTTGTTCTGGTCGTATAGTTGGTCGTTAAAGCGTTTGCCTCTACTTTACGGCTCCTGTTTTCTTCTAGTTGTTGGAAATCTCATATCTTTGACTTTAATGTAGTGATTCCCATCTTCAAACGACATTATCTGTGCAGGAAAAAATAGAAAGAAAGGATTGCATACCCCTTTGAATATTAGGCATTAGTGGCAGGATTTAGAGAGATATTTCATCAAAAATATGAATAATATACAATTAAAATATGGACGTAGATGGCTATATTTCAGATCCATCAACCTCCCCAAGCTTAAACTTGATCATCCCTGAGCAAGAAGACCAAAATCAAAAAGGAACTCATCATTTAAACTGAAATAACGAGATGGTGATCTTACTCATGATTGGTAGTCTCATGTTACCTCCACTTCATAAATCTGAAAACTTCAGCATAGATAGAGTAATGGCAAGCATATCATATGAGTTTTATGCATCCTTATAGCGCAGCAAAATTATTGTTAACATGGATGATTCAAATGAGTAAACTTTATTCCATGTCATGTAATCAACTCATAGGCTCGCCTTTGAACAATAAAGTGTAATCATGTAATTTGAGAGTGTGATATTTGTCATGAAAAGCATATACACTAGAGTATCTCAATTCTCCCATATCAATAAATCAAGACTTTTCAAGCACTACTTTTCTATTCATTGTCCTTCAAGAATTCCAGTTTCTTAAGTAATTGAGAGCATGCCAAAGATTTTTATTAGTTTATCGGGCTGTGATGGACACTCGTGGCATCACTAAGGTTTTTGTTCCTTTTGCATAATGATTACTCATAGCATCCAGAGGAGTGATTCCATCATGATTACAGCTACCCGGGAGTGCTAAGAATATTACCCACTATAGCATTGCTGTTACATGTGTTTACTCAACTCATAGCCTAAATCTAGGAGTTTCCTCCATGAAGATCGTTCGTAGGCTAGCGGAGTTGTTGGCATCCCATGAAGTTTGAGACGCATAAAGCTATATCATTCTTATGATTAACAAGTCAAACTTTGGCATGCTCACAAAAACCGCTAAACATTAACTCAATTTAACAAATCCTTTTAAACGGAGCTATCAAGTCAATCAACATTTTCAGTGGAATTGAGTGTCTCTAGAAATAAGCCTTCAAGAGTAAGCACTATAGCACCCAAGCCTTCAATTGTGAGACTTTTTCTTATTACAATTGTTTAGCAATTTTTAGGTAAGACTTGGTTAATTACGAGAGCTGGACCAAACATACCCAACTAAATACTCATGCAAACAAAAATCTTACTACAATACAAAGACTCACTCCACCAATATAATATCTCAAAATTTACTACTAACTAGCATGGGTTTCTCAAACTTCAAAAGTGGGGAGTCATAAGGCATACCTCTCATGTTTGGTTCCACTTCTTTCTTCCTTTTTTTATTTGCTTCTTGGAAACTCGAATTCCATCACTCTCCTACAAATACATGAAAACCTCGAGGCAGAAAGAAAAGAAAGAGGGGAAATAAGAAAAAATGGAGAAATCTTTTTGTAGTTTTTAAGAGAGGGAGTTTAAAGAATAGAAAATTAGCGGCAAATCTCGGCTAGAAAATCTTGAAAGCAAATAGAAAGAATTAAAAATAAGGTGTTAGGGAAGCCAACACGAGTGCTTATAAACTCGAATTTAAAAACACAACCTCTAAATAAATAAAAGCAAATGAACGCCAAATGAAGATACATGAGGAAACTTCCCCAAGCTTAGGCTTTTGCAAGCCCTTCAAATCATTGTGGTGGCGGGAAAAAGTCATAATTCCAATTCGCAAATTGAGTTGAGAGGTTACTAGTTGCTCCTCGGAGGTTCAAAGAGAGTCTATGCATCCTCTCCACAGTCCCTCCAAGTTCTTGGAAGTCTTGGTATGTAGCAAACCAGGTTTGTGGATGCTTCTCTTGATAAGGAACTTCTTGCTCCTCCTCTTGGTCCTCATCCTCCTCCGGAACCTCCTCCTCGGGTTGGTGTTGCTCAACCTACAAGTCATATAGCAAACATCCTTCCTCGATAGAGAAAAGACCATTAGGCATAGGAGCGGGGTAGAGACGCCCAGCTCTAGCAATATGCAGGTAATAAACACCACCTCTCCTAGTGAGCATTGCACAAGCTTTTAAAGTAGAAAAACCAACACGTCGATCACCTAGCACGGGTTGCAACTCACCTAGGTCGATGCCTAGGGCAGTGGCAAGCATGGTGATGAAGCCTCCACCTATGATTGGTCCTTGGCTTTGGGAGGATTGGTGCTCCAGGTAGCGCACAAGGATGGCGCCCAAGATGAGTGACAAGTCGTAGTTGATGTAAGCAGCCTTTGCAAGGACTAGGATGTTCCCCTCATTGAGTCTCGTGAACTCATTACGTGCCCGCAAGGTGTTAGCAATAACATAGAACAAATAGCGAATTGCAGGATGTTGAATATTCTTCCCCTTGCTCACTCTAGTAGTGAAACTCGTTCCATTATAATATTGTTCAGGGGAAGGGTCCAAGCCAGTAAAGGATGGGCGTAAGGCATTATCATCATTGTTTGGCAAATTAAAGCATGCACACCATTCATCTAATGTTAAGTTGTTGTTCATAAGTCGGAAAGAAATCGTGTCTCTCCTTGCCATTATTTAACGGTGCTTTCCAATGAACTTAGCAATTCAATAGTTAAGCGGCGATAAGTAGGCACATCATCATACACAAAGTTTTGTAGGCCAGCTCTATTGCAAAGTAAATTGAAGTCATTAGAAATACCAAGTTGGTTCAATATAATGGGGCAATCCCACTTGGTGGCCTTCACTTCGTGGTTCTTGATCTTGTCGAAGCGATCACGTTGGAGCTCATTCCTGAACCGTATCCCCATGCGTTCTTGAGCGACAGCCCGAGAAGCACTAGTGGTGGCACGAGCACGAGTTTGGCTCCTTGTGTTCATCATCTAAAACATTGAAGAAAGAAAAAAATAAAACTTTTTGATCCAACAATAGTAAGTATAACATGTTCCTCATCATAGCACACTAAAGAATCTCGTCAAAATAATAATCTAGGCAAGAGAATCATGGCAATTTGTTCATAGTTGGTCTCACCCTAGATTGATAATGACAATAGATCAAAGATGAATTTGCAAAAATTAATTGGAGGATCAGAGGAGAAACATACCGTAGATCACTTGTGTACGAGCAAATCGAACGAAATTGAGTAGCGATGAAGATCTCTTGAGGTTTTGAGAGAGTATGGAGGTAGAAGAGAGAAAAAGGATTGAAGTTTTGGAGTTGGAGGTACCTTCCCGTGCGATTTTGTGGTCGGATGCAACTATACGGGCGCAACTATATGGCCGAAACAATGCATTCCCACCGTATAGTTGGCCTTCTGTCAAAATTTTAGGGTTTCCACCTAGCGGCGCAGCTATACGGCCAGAACAATATGTTCCCGCCGTATAGTTGGTCATCAAACCGTCTATATCTGGGAAAAGAAATTATACAAAGGCATCGATATCTATACGACCGGAACTATACGGCCGGAATTTTTATTCCTGCCGTATAGTTGGTCGTTAAACCGTCAGTACATTGGAAAAGAATTTGTATGGAAGCACCAATATCTATATGATCGGAATTATACGGCCGGAATTTTTATTCCCGCCGTATAGTTGGTCGTTAAACTATCAGTACATATGAAAGAAAAATTGTCGATGGCAAAGATATCTATACGACCGGAACTATACGGCCAGAATTTTTATTCCCGACGTACAGTTGGTCGTTAAACTCTCTGTATGCATCAAAAAAATTCTGTTTCTTCGAAAATTATTTCTTATCCTGTAACTTAGTGATATACCTTGTTTTTTACAGTAAATTGACACTAAATATTGTCGACCAACAACAGCATGAATAAATCAGGATTTTTAGTACTACCAAACTTCTTCTCCTCATTTGGAGTTTTCTAGCACTCTTTATTGAACATAAACTTAAACTAAAACTTAAAAACTTTACTCAAACCATTATTTCACATGGGTTGCCTCCCATGAAGCACTCTTTTATGGTCAATAGCTTGACCTCAATGTTGCTCACTTAGGCCAGATGAGTGGAACACCCACTCCGAAATAGTTGGCCTTCAAAGTGATGGCCTCATTTTCATCATGCTTGGCTTTCTTCTTCCTGGGGAAATAAATAACAAAAGGATCCCGCGAAGGCAACTGAAGCTTCATATTCCCTTCATGTAGATTAATCAAAGCCTTAATAGTTCTTAAGAAAGGACGGCCTAATATAGTAGGAGCAGTAGCATCTTCAGGCATGTCAACAATAACAAAATCAATAAGAGCAGGATAGCCTTTAATATATACTAAAGTATTATCCTTAATTCCTATAGCTTGTTTGTAGGTAGAATCTGCTAGATGCAATTTTAACTCGGTGATCTCAAAGGAGCCAAGATTTAATTTGTTAAAACGACTCTTTGGGATTGTTGAGACTCTTGCACCTAGATCACAAAGTGCAGCTATCTCATTGGTCCCAATTTTAATCTTAATAGTAGGCTCAAATATGTCATATAGCTTCACAGGTAATTTTTCAGCAATTTTCTTATATCCTTCCTCAAGCTCATGTACCTTTATTGCTACCTGATTAACAAAGTGTTGGTACATAGCTTCCTCACGACCTTCACTTACCGGAATCTTAACATTGATCCTTTTTACAAGATCTTCAATGGTATAACTTCGTCAAGGAGCATTACTATAATCAAGTTCTTCAGGCTCCTCCCTTTGGATTCTCATCATATTGAGGTCTTAAACAGGATTGGGCTCAGCTTTACCTGCAAATTTGGCTAGAATGAGAGTTTGACTCTCGGTTATCTTACCTAGCGGTGCCTCAACGATCCTCGTTCTTTCTTGGAGGGCCTGCAAATCATTTCTCAAACTAACAGCTTGGTTAGATAATTTACCAAGCATAACATCATGGTTCTCTGTTATTTTAACAAAAATATTTTTTTGTTTATTTTGTGAGTCTATAAAAGACTTAAGTGTTTCTTGGAGACTACCATTACTAGTTCCCATATTATTATTAGAGTTACCTGCAGGACTAGAATAATGTTTCTGAAAATTAGGATTATAATTCTTCTTCCAAGCAAGGTTATAATCATTACGATCTATGAAGTCTATTTCTTTAATATTTATTTTAGGGATGGCTCTTACCTGGGTTTCCTTACTTTTTATGGCTGGTATGAGCTCATCCAGCTTAACATTGAGTTCTTCATTTTCTAGTGGTGAGACAGCGTTCACCTTCTTCGTGTTCGATCTATCTACATGCCATTGGCATGGTTGTCTTGCATATTGTCTAGCATCTACTTTGCTTCGGTAATATGTTTACCCATAAATGTTCCTCCAGCTGCAGTATCAAGCATAGACTTAGACAGAGGGTTAAGAGCATTATAAAATAGATGGAGAATTAACCAGCCTTCCATCCCATGACTAGGACAATTTATCATGCATTCTTTCATCCTCTCCCATGCAAGCGCTAGTAGCTCACGCTCTTCCTGTAGAAAACCTATAATATTAGATCTGAGTTGCATAGTCTTTGTAGGTGGGAAAAATTTAGACATAAATAAAGAAGTGCATTCCACCCATGATGTAATAGTATTTCTAAGCAAAGATAGCAACCATTCTTTTGCTCTTCCTCTAATAGAGAAAGGAAATAGACGCAATTTGACTGCATCGGGGTTAGCGTCTTTTATACGCATCATATCACATATTTTAGTGAGTGCATACATGCGTCTTCAACATAAGAGCATCCAAATTGATTCTATTGTGTTGGGTTTGCAGCATACAAAAAAATTTCCTACGATGGGAACTATTATACGCCAAGATCTATCTACTAGATACAAGCAACGGGTGGATATACATCCATAGAGAACATACCCTAGAAGACAACAAAGCTTTGTTAACGATATGGAACTCGTGGATGATGTAGTCAAATGCTTGTCAATCTCAAGATCATGATGAAGTCCAGCGAGTCCAGCAGGTCCAGCACCAGCAAGTCCAGCAGGTCCAACACCACCAAGTCCAACACCACAAAGCAGCAGTGCATCCGTGATCGCACACACGTCCAATACCCCGACAACCTCCGCGTCCTTACTCCAGTGATGCAGCGGAAGTAACAACACCATTCCAGATAAAGACACCAGGAACATGTATCTCGCTAATCCGAGACCATGGGGAATAATTTCTAGAGGGGGAGAGAGATCCTTCACGAGGAGGTGTGTTGTGAGAGGAGGAGAGGGGGGTGACCAAGGGCCATGGCGTGGCAGCCATGGTGGTGGATGCTCCACACACATAAATATGCCTCCACTCACACTTCCACTCACATGCATTAAATTTCCACCAAATTTAATGCAAGCTCTCATTAAATAAAACTATTATATTTATTTTTTTCAGAATTTTGTTAATTATATTAATTAATAAACATTCACATAAAACCCCTCTACAACATTTCAATATCACATGCAGAACCAGTTTCTACAATTTCACCCAAAACAATTCCGGTTTCCATCGAAATGATTCCAGCGCTTTCTTAAATCTTTATCTGAAACATATTTGCTCCAAATGGTGCCGGTATACCTTAAGTGTGTCACCCTACGGTTCACGAATAATGCAGACATGATCGAGACCCCTCTCCGATCAATGATCAGCAGCGGGACCTGGAGATCTGTACTGACTCCCACACATTCAACGATGACTCTTGTGATCATGTGAACCTTTAAGGTCGTAACTAAATCCCTTTGTCTCACGATATATTACATGTCCGATATTTGATCATCAGTATCTCAATACCTACTTTGATCTTGTTACTGACATGCACTATTTTCTCGTTCCCGTGATATAACATTCTAGTGATCACATCACTTGCTTGCAAGCTATTTCAATGTGATATCACCGAGAGGGCCCAGAGTATATCTATCCATCATCGGGATGGAAAAATACCACTCTTGATCCATGAGCCTCTACATAACATCTTCGTAGCACTGAACCCACCTTTATAGTCACCCTTTTACGGTGTGACGTTTGATGCTATCAAGATACTCTTCGGGTGTTAGTGATTAACATGATCTCATGGTTTATGGACTAGGATTACTTCGTATGATGATATAGCAATATAAACATAATGACTTTGATCGTAATGCTATACTTCGGATGAATGTGCATCACATCATTCCACCAATGGTGTGACCTCGTTATTAACAACACCCAAAGTCCATGATCAGGAAACCTTGATCATCTTGTTAATCAACGAGCTAGTTTATATGAGAGGCATTACTAGGAACTTTGTATTTTGTTTATTAAACACACATGTATTAAGGTTTCTAATTAATACAATTATAGCATGCAAAATAAACATTTATCATAAACATGGAATAATATAATAACCACTTTGTTATTGCCTCTCGGGCATATTCCCTTCAGTCTCCCACTTGCACAAGAGTTAATAATATAGTTTGTAAACTTACAACACCTAGGTGTTGAATATACGCGTTTGCTAGTGGTTAACATAATCTCCGGATCTGGCACTTTCAGGTCCGTGTGTATTTGCATGTCTCTCGTCTCTACGCATCACTCATTCTCCAATGAGATGGCTTTGTATAAATTTATTCCTTTGGTGAGACCTTTAGTTCTTTTTGGGTTAAAACATGTCGATAATATTGTCGTACAATATATCTTCATAGTATTATCCCACTGTGAACCACACCTATTTTGATAACAAACTATTTAACACAAATGCCCTCCTTTGATGCTACTATAGCAGTCATATACTTAGCCTTTTGTTGTAGTATCCGTCACAATGTCTTAACTTTGGAACTCATCCAAATCCACGATGGAACTTCCTTTCCATTATATTGTGCCACCCATAGTTTAAATTGAGATAAATTTAATTTGTAACTTGTGACAAACTAGTATCAATGTAACACTTTACAATGAACTACTTTCAACTATTTGTCACTTATACATGATATATTCTTAGTTCTTCCAAAGCTCATAAGAATATCTTTACTATCGTCCAATGATCATCCTACGAATCATTCTGGTATATGCTCATAACATTTAGAGCATAGGACATATCTGGATGTGTACATAAGATGGTATTCATTATTGATCAAAATATACACGTGATTTTACTCACCAAGTGTCGATACACTTGAATCTTGATTCAATCTTTTCCATGCAGCAAGAACCTTTCTTGTTGTTTCCATATTGAACCCTTTCAATATCTCAGATATGTACGTCTGGCACAACCATATTAGCACCTCAATCTATACATATAGACATTGATGCCAAATATTCAATTTTTCCCAAGTCTTTCATCAAAATGCAATTTTAATGAAATTCTTAACCCGTGTCAATCAACGATACATTATTTCCAATCAACAATATGTACTCTACATAATGTATTAGAAATATGTCTCAGTGCTCCCACTTAATTTCTTGCAAATGCAAGCATCTTCATTGTCTCCGATGAAATTAAACTCGTTTAACATTTTCATCACGGTGAAGATTCCAACTCCGCTATGCTCACTTCAGCTATTGAAGTTTGCATGCCATTTTAGCACCCTTTGAATTAACAAAACCCTTCAGACCGTGTCTTGTACACATCCTAGGTAACCATTCTATTTGAAGAACATTGTTTTGTTTGTTCAACTATCATATACCAAATTATATGTAGTGGTTGCTACATTAATCCGTTAAGACTAAATATCGCTATGAAAGATCAAATCTTGTCATAGTCAACTCCTTGAACATTGTCGTAAATTTCTTTCCGACATGTCGACTATTTCATAGATGTCAAACATCCATGTCTATTTCTCTATAGATCCAAACATGACAGATAGGCTTCATGCCTTTTCCGAGGGTCTTCCAAGTTCAAAAACTTGATTTCTCGTGTATGGAAACTACCACGTATTTTATGACTTGTAGTCATTTTATGGAGTCAGGGCCCATCATTGCTTCTTTGCATGCAGTTGATTCATCATTGTCAAAAAAATAACGACTTGTTTATCAAATCTCACTATTTGATTGTTACCCGATGCATATGGTTCAAATAGTAACTCTAATATCCAAGATCACAACCTTTGTAATCAAGGGAGCCATGAGCATTGTGGCCGCCATCGGGACACTTTCTAGAGCTGCGCTACTTAGCACATATAGCTATGGTTCAACAACCTTATCAAAGTTCTATTGTCCTCCCATTTAACTTTTGTGAAAAAATCCTTCTTTAAGAAACTTCACGTTCCAAGAGACAAAGTCTTTCGTCTTCGGTGTTATCAAGGAATACCCAACAAATTCTTTGGGATAACCTATAAAGATGTGCTTATCTGACTTTTCTTGTAAACATTTATTTATGCATAGCATACCAAAATTTAAGAAAAGACAACTCGGGTTTTATCCCAAACCATAACTCATATGGTGTCATTTCAGTGGATCACGACGATGCTCTTTTAATGTAAATGCGGTAGTCTCTAAAGCTTTAATCTACAAAACATAATGGAAGTTTTATAAATGACACCTTTGATCATACCATGTCAAACAAGGTTCGATTTGATCTCTCGAACATACCATACTCCTGTGGTTTATCGAGAAATGCAAATCCATGGAACAATTCCCGAAATCTTAGGTGTTTTGCTAAACCTGTAACTAAAATACCTTCCTTTATGATCAAATACCTTCCTTTATGATCCAAATTGATTCTATTGTGTTGGGTTTGCAGCATACAAAACAAAAAATCCTATGATGGGAACTATTATACGCCAAGATCTATCTACTAGATACAAGCAACGGGTGGATATACATCCATAGAGAACATACCCTGGAAGACAACAAAGCTTTGTTAACGATATGGAACTCGTGGATGATGTAGTCGAACGCTTGCCGATCTCAAGATCGTGATGAAGTCCAGCGAGTCCAGTAGGTCTAGCACCAGCAAGTCTAGCAGGTCCAGCACCACCAAGTCCAACACCGCAAAGTAGTGGTGCATCCGTGATCGCACACACGTCCAATACCCCGACAACCTCCGCATCCTCACTCCAGTGATGCAGCAGAAGCAACAACTCCTTTCTAGATAAAGACACCGGGAACATGTATCTCGCTAATCCGAGACCATGGGGGAATATATCTAGATGGGGAGAGAGATCCTTCACAAGGAGGTGTAATTTGTGAGGGAGGAGAGGGGGGCCTTATATAGGAGAGGGGGGATCCTCCCCTACCATGGCTGGTGCCCATGGGGGGGGGTGCCCCCATCTCTTCCTCATTCATGTGGTGTAAGCTCCACTCACATCAATTTAGCCTCCACCCAAAGTTCCACTCACATGCATTAAATTTCCACCAAATTTAATGCAACTCTCATTTAACAAAACTCTTTTATTTATTTTATTCATAATTTTGTTAATTACTTTAATTAACAAACATTCACATAAAACCCCTTGTAACATTTCAATATCACATGCAGAACCAGTTTCTGCAATTTCACCCGAAACAATTCCGGTTTCCATCAAAATAATTCCAGCGCTTTGCAATTATTTCGTCTGAAACATATGTGCTCCAAAATGGTGTTTGGCAACCCTTAAGCGTGTCACCCTATGGTTCGTGAATAATGCAGACATGTTGAGACTCCTCTCAAATCAATAATCCGAAGCGGGACCTGGAGATCCATACTGGCTCATGCAAATTCAAGGATGACTTCTATGATCGTGAGAACCTTTAACGCTAGTAATTTAATCCCTTTGTCTCATGATATATTACATGTCCGAGATTCGATCATCGGTATCCAAATACCTAGTTTGATCTCGCATCGACATGCACTCTTTTCTCGTTCCCGTGATATAACATTCTAGTGATCACATCACTTGCTTGCAAGCTATCTTAATGTGATATCACCGAGAGGGCCTAGAGTATATCTATCCATCACCGGGATTGACAAATTCCACTCTTGATCCATGAGCCTCAACATGACATCTTCGGAGTATCTGAACCCACCTTTATAGTCACCCTTTTATGGTGTGACGTTTGATGTTATCAAGTTACTCTTCTAATGTCAGCAATTAACATGATCTCATGGTCTAAGGATTAATATTACTTCATATGATGTTATAGAAATATAAACATAATGACTTTGATCGTAATGCTATACTTCGGATGAATGTTCATCACATCATTTCACAAATGTTGTGACCTCCTTATTAACAACATCCAATGTCCATGATCAGGAAACTTTGATCATCTTGTTAATCAATGAGCTAGTCTATAAGAGAGGCATAACTAGGAACCTTTTGTTTGTTTATTAAACACACATGTATTGACGTTTCCTATCAATACAATTATAGCATGCAAAATAAACATCTATCATATACAAGGAAGACATAATAACAACTTTATTATTGCCTCTCAGGGCATATTTCCTTCAGTCTCCCACTTGCACTAGAGACAATAATCTAGTTCACATAGTGATAAATCTAACACCCATGGAGTTCTGGTGTTGATCATGTTTTGCCCTAGGGAGAACTTTAGTCGATGGATATGCTACATTTAGGTCCGTGTGTACTTTACAAATCTTTATATCTCCATCCTTGACATGCTCGCAGATGGAGTGAAACTAGCGCTTAATATGCTTGGAATTCTTGTGAGACCTTGGTTCCTTGCTGTTGGCTATGGCTCCATTGTTGTCACAATAGATCACCATTGGGTCCAATGCACTAGTAACCACACCTAGTTCCATTATGAACTCCTTCATCCAAACCGCTTCCTATGCCGCTTCTGAAGCAGCAAAATATTCCGCCTCCGTCATTGATCCAGCCACTACAGGTTGTTTGGAACTCCTCCAACTAATTGCTGCTCCGTTCAAGAGAAATACATATTCGGATTGAGACTTAGAGTCATCCGGATCGGTGTCAAAGCTAGCATCGACATAACACTTAGCGACTAGCTCTTCTTCACCTCCGTATACAAGAAACATATCCTTAGTTCTTCTTAAGTACTTAAGGATATTCTTGACCGCTATCCAGTGTTCCGAACCTGGATCAGATTGGTACCTACTAGTCAAACTAATAGCATGTGCCACATCCGGTCTTGTACATAGCATGGCATACATTGTAGAGCCTATGGTTGAGTCATAGGGGATCTTATCCATTATCTCTCTTTCTTCTGCTGTCGCTGGACTTTGAGGCTTACTCAATGTCTTGCCTTGCAACATAGGTAAGAACCCCTTCTTACTTCCATCCATATTAAACTTCTTTAATATCTTATCAAGGTATGTACTTTGCGATAGCCCAATTAGGCGCCTTGATATATCTCTATAGATTTTAATGCCTAATATATATGAAGCTTCACCAAGGTCCTTCATCGAAAATTTGCTATTTGGATAACTTTTAACACTGTTTAAAAGATCTATATCATTTCCAATCAATAATATGTCATCCACATATAATATCAGAAATGCCACATTGCTCCCACTCACTTTCTTGTAAATACAAGCCTCTCCATAAGTTTGGACAAATCCAAACTCTTTGATCACCTCATCAAAGCGGAGATTCCAACTCCGGGATGCTTGCTTCAGTCCATAGATGGATCGCTGAAGCTTGCATACCTTATCAGCATCCTTAGGATCGATAAAACCTTTAGGTTGCATCATATACAACTCTTCTTCAATATTACCATTGAGGAACGCGGTTTTGACATCCATCTGCCATATTTCATAATCGAAATATGCAGCAATTGCTAACATAATCCTAACCGACTTTAGCATCGCCACGGGAGAGAATGTCTCATCGTAGTCAACTCCTTGAATTTGTCGAAACCCCTTTGCGACATGTCGAGCTTTATAGATGTCTCAGCATCAGTTTTTCTTTTGAAAATCCATTTATTCTCAACGGCCTTTCGATCGTGAGGTAAGTCCCCCAAGGTCCAAACCTGGTTTCCATAGATGGATTCCATCTCGGATTTCATGGCTTCTAGCCATTAGTTGGAATCCGGGGTCATCATCGCTTCTTCATACGTCACAGGGTCATCTATTTCATCAATCATGAAATTTATAACAGGATTTCCATACAGTTCAGGAGCTGCACGTGTTCTGCTTGACCTGCGAGGTTCGGTAGTGTCCTCTTTCGGAGTTTCATGATTATTATCATTGGCTCTCTCTTGATCAGGTGAAGTCAACTCTGAAACAATTTCAGGTGCTGTGCTACTCGCCATTTCATGAAGAGAAGGTTCAATAACCTCTTCGAGTTCTACCTTCCAACTCCTCACACCTTTCGCGAGAAACTCCTTCTCAAGAAAGGATCCATTCTTGGCAACAAAAACCTTGCCCTCTGATCTGTGATAGAAGGTATACCCAATCGTTTCTTTAGGGTATCCTATGAAGACGTATTTTTCCACTTTGGGTTCGAGTTTATCCGGCTGAAGTTTCTTCACATAAACATCGCATCCCCGAACTTTATGAAATGACAGCTTAGGTTTGTTTCCAAACCATAATTCATACGGTGTCGTTTCAACGGATTTAGATGGTACCCGATTTAAAGTGAATGCAGCGGTTTCTAGTGCATAACCCCAAAATGACAGTGGCAAGTCAGTCAGAGACATCATAGATCGAACCATATCCAATAAAGTATGATTATGATGTTTTGACACACCATTACGTTGTGGTGTTCCGGCAGGCGTGAGTTGTGAAACTATTCCACAGTCTTTCATATGTGTGCTAAACTCGTAACTAAGATACTCTCCTCCACGGTCGGACCGTAGAAATTTGATCTATTTGTTATGATGATTTTCCACTTCATTCTAGAATTCCTTGAACTTTTCAAAGGTTTCAGACTTATGTTTCATCAAATAGATATACCCGTATCTACTCAAATCATCCGTGAAAGTAACAAAATAATGATATCCACCTCGCGCCGACACACTCATTGGCCCACACACATCAGTATGTATGATTTCCAATAAATTTGTCTCCCGTTCCATTGAACCGAAAAACGGCGTCCTAGTCATCTTGCCCATAAGGCATAGCTCACATGTATCAAATGATTCAAAATCAAGTGATTCCAAAATTCCATCAGAATGGAGTTTCTTCATGTGTTTAACGCCAATATGACCTAGACGGTAGTGCCACATATATGCAAATATATCATTGTCAAGTTTAATCCTTTTAGCATCAATATTATGAATATGCGTAATACTACTATCGAGATCCAATAGGAATAAACCATTCATCATAGGTGCATGACCATAGAAGATATCATTCATGTAAATCAAACAACCATTGTTTTCAGATTTAAAGGAATAACCACTTCGCATCAAACACGATATGGATACAATGTTCATGCTCAGTGCAGGCACCAAATAACAATTATTTAGATTTATCACTAATCTCGATGGCATATGGAGAGGCAGCGTTCCGACGCAATCACATCAACTCTTGATCCATTGCCGACCCGCATCGTGACCTCATCCCTCGCTAGCTGTCGCTTGTTCCGTAGCCCCTGAATCGAGTTACATATATTAGCAACCGATCCCATATCAAATACCCAGGTTCTATTGCGAGTACTAGTCAAGTACACATCAATAACATGTATATCATATATACCTTTGTTTGCCTTGTCGGCCTTCTTGGCCGCCAAATACTTGGGGTAGGTGCGCTTCCAATGGCTAGTCCCCTTGCAATAGTAGCACTCGGTATCAGACTTAGGGCCAGCTCGGGATTTCTTCTTAGGTGTGGCAACAGATTTGCTGCCCTTCTTTCCCCTATGCTTGCCTTTCTTGTCTTTCTTGAAACCGGTGGTCTTATTGATCATCAACACTTGACGTTCTTTCCTAATCTACACTTCTGCAGTTTTAAGAATTGATAGAAGATCGGGAAGAGACTTCTTCATGCCCTGCATGTTATAGTTCATCACGAAACTCTTGTAGCTAGGTGGCAGAGATTGGAGAAAATGATGTATGCCTAGGTCAATGGGAATCGTTATTCCCAAGGACACAAGCTTATCGACGTACCCAAACATTTTGAGTACATGCTCACTAACGGAGTTGTTCTCCTCCATCATGCAGCTAAAGAACTTTTCAGAAGCATTATAACTCTCTACGGCAGCATGGGTATCAACAATTCTCCCATGGTATCAAAAGCATTGCCATTTTCGAAACGCTTTCAAAGTTCTGGCTCTAGCCCATACAGTATGCCACAATGAACTAAGTTATGGTCCTCCTGACGAGTTATATAGACATACTTTTCCTCACAAGGGGCATCAGGAGCTGCTGGGGGGCCTAGCAGCGCCTCTAGCACATATTGCTTTTGTGCAGCAGTGAGGAGAATCCTCAAATTCATAGCCCAGTTGGTGAAGTTGCTACCATTCGCAGCAAGTTTCTCTTTCTCCATGAACATATTGAAATTAAAAGCAGGTGGTGCCATCTACAACAGAATTTGTAAAGTTTATTTAGACTAAGTTTATGATAGATTGAGTTCAACTAATCCAAATTACTAATGAACTCCCACTCAAAAACGACATCCCTCGTGTCTTTTTGGTGATTACATGAACCAAATCCACTACACCAAGTCCGATCATCACGTGAGTTGGTGTAGCTTCAAAGGCGAGCATCTATATGGGCATCATATCAACTATATGACTCATGCTTAACCTTTCGGTCCGTGTTCCGAGGCCATGTCTGTACATGCTAGGCTCGCCAAGTAAGAACCTTAGTATTCGCGTGTGTAAAACTAACTTACACCTGTTGTATGAAAGCGTAGAGTCGAGTACACCCGATCATCACGTGATGTCTGGAAACACGATCCATAGAACAGTGCATACTTAAGGAAGAACACATTTTATCTTGATATTTAAATGAGGGATCATCTTACAATGATACTAAAAGCGCCAAACTAGCAATATAAGATGCGAACATCTAATGTGTAAAGTGGGATGATATGGTCCATGCATTTGATCTCTACCATATGCATCGTGGTATGATCTTTATCATTCCTTTGTGTGTAAGGCCAAGGTCTATGGAACTTACACGTTAAGTGTGTTGTAAGAGTATCTACCATACATCTACTTACAACATTACCATATCAAGACACTAGCCTAACAACGATCTAAACTAGACGCCTCTAATTTATCCATTGCAAGTTTTACGTGGCTTAGGGCTTTCGGAGATAGAACCGGTCTTACCTACGAACATGGAACCACAACAAGGATAATCAAGTTATTAGCAACTCGTTGTAAATCAGATATTGACTATATAGGAGAGACAGACACCCGCTAGCCACTTATGTAAAACTAGTTGCATGTCAGTCGTGGAACCGGTCTCATGTGCGATGACATGTAAGGTTGGTCCGGGCCGCTTCATCCCACTATGCCACCAATATCCAAAATACATGAAAGAAGCAATAACATGATCATCATCGCCCACATATTAACATATGTGTACTACCCGTGCAAAGCACCTACGCATAGATCAGGCTCTGATACCACTGTTGGGTTTGCAGCATAGAAAACAAAAAATTTCCTACGATCAGAGATATTCGCCAAGATCTATCTACTAGATACAAGCAACAAGTGGATATAGATCCATAGAAAACTTACCCTCGAAGACAACAGAGTTTTGTTAACAAGTTGGAACTCATGGATGATGTAGTCGTACGCTTGCCGATATCAAGATCGTGTGGAAGTCCTAGCACCACAAATCTGCAGCGCATCCGTCCTCACACACACGTTCAGGTCACCGAACAACCTCCATCTCCTCGCTCTAGCGAAACAGCGGAAGCAGCAAATCCTTCCAGACGCAATGCCACCGGGAACATGTATCTCGCTAATCCGAGACCATGGGGGAATATATCTAGAGGGGAGAGAGATCCTTCACGAGGAGGTATGCTTTATGAGGGAGGAGAAGGGGGCCTTTTATAGGAGAAGGGGACTCCTCCCCTACCATGGCCGGCGCCCATGGGGGGGTGTCCCCACCTCTTCCTCATTCATGTGGTGGAAGCTCCACTCACATAAATTTAGCCTCCACCCAAAGTTCCACTCACATGCATTAAATTTCCACCAAATTTAATGCAACTCTCATTTAATAAAACTTTTTTATTTATTTTATTCAGAATTTTGTTAATTACTTTAATTAAAAAACATTCACATAAAACCCCTTGTAACTTTTCAATATCGCGTGCAGAATCAGTTTCTGCAATTTCACCCAAAACAATTCCGGTTTCCATCGAAATAATTCTAGCGCTTTGCAATTCTTTCGTCTGAAACATATGTGATCCAAAATGGTGTTTGGCAACCCTTAAGTGTGTCACCCTATGGTTCGCGAATAATGCAGACATGATTGAGACTCCTCTCAAATCAATAATCAGAAGCGGGACCTGGAGATCCATACTGACTCCTACACATTCAACGACGACTTCTGTGATCGTGAGAACCTTTAACGCTAGTAATTTAATCCATTTGTCTCATGATATATTACATGTCCAAGATTCAATCATCAGTATCCAAATACCTAGTTTGATCTCGTTACCGACATGCACTCTTTTCTTGTTCCCGTGATATAACATTCTAGTGATCACATCACTTGCTTGCAAGCTATCTTAATGTGATATCACCGAGAGGGCCTAGAGTATATCTATCTGTCATCGGGATTGACAAATTCCACTCTTGATCCATGAGCCTCAACATGACATCTTCGGAGTATCTGAACCCACCTTTATAGTCACCCTTTTACGGTGTGACGTTTGATGTTATCAAGTTACTCTTCTGATGTCAGCAATTAATATGATGTCATGGTCTAAGGATAAAGATTACTTCGTATGATGTTATAGAAATATAAACATAATGACTTTGATCGTAATGCTATACTTCGGATGAATGTTCATCACATCATTTCATAAATGTTGTGACCTCGTTATTAACAACATCCAATGTCCATGATCAGGAAACTTTGATAATCTTGTTAATCAACGAGCTAGTCTATAAGAGAGGCATAACTAGGAACCTTTTATTTATTTATTAAACACACATGTATTGACGTTTCCTATCAATAAAATTATAGCATGCAAAATAAAAATCTATCATATACAAGGAATACATAATAACAACTTTATTATTGCCTCTCAGGGCTTATTTCCTTCACTCTGGCCTATGAACGGAGTTTCAATTATCTCGAGGAAAGTTTCACAAGCATCAATTGATCAAAACCAAAAGACTCCAAAAATCAATCAAAATGGAGTTTCTTCATGTTCTCTTTCCAATATAATTTAAATGATGATGTCACTTCGTAAGTGATCTTTCAAGCATATGTCTTCCGACATTTTAGCATTAGTTTTATGGACGTGATTTCTCCAACTAGACTTGTAAAAGTCCATCCATCTTATATGGAATACGGTAATTATTTGAACAACC
Source organism: Avena insularis (assembly GCA_023614405.1). Taxonomy (NCBI): domain Eukaryota; kingdom Viridiplantae; phylum Streptophyta; class Magnoliopsida; order Poales; family Poaceae; genus Avena; species Avena insularis. The sequence continues at coordinate 535,837,848 of CM042694.1, forward strand.
ATTGTTCTCATTATACCGGAAAGAAATAACAATTATTTAAATTGATCTTGAAGGAAAGCTTTGATGTCAACGATGAATACAATAACACTTTATTTGTTTTGGATGAACATCATCACATATTCTTTTGCTAGTTACTTAGGCCATTGTAGTTCATGAATTGCGTCGTTCTGTATGATATTTCATACCAACCAATTTGGTATCCAATACCCAAGAAACACATTGTTTAACAAGCAAAGGATACAACCATAACTTGTATATCATCTATATACCTTAGCTAGACATTTCTAGTCTTTTATTTTCAGCCAAATATTTTATAGATTCTCTTTCAGCATTTCCTTTTCCTTTTAAAAGAATCTATCAACATCAATAGTGGCGCCATACATATGACACATAGTCCAAAGCATGTATAGTAAAATACTAATACCTTTGGACTTGCACTTTGAAGTAGATCACCATCATCTATTGTTTGTTGTTCTTTCAAAAACCATCCTTTAGTAATCTTTTAAGTGTAGTAAACATTTTACTTACATCTTCTATTAATCCTTATCATGACAACTTTCATTATCAAGCTACTATGGCCTATAAGGACGAATTGTGAGTATAATGTCAGTTCCCAAAACCTTTTGGGAGATTAGGACATCTAGCGTCTCCAACCTTCACAAATTCTCATACAATGTGAGAACATGTATTTTGCCAAATTATACTCTATCATATTGCAACCATAAACATTGTTTCAGATATCAAAATATCTTCCACACATGATGGCTTCTGAAACAATTCTTTCAGCTCCTAGATAACCTCGATATTAAAAATAACTTTTGAATATCAAGAATCAAGGAGGAACACATGATACTTTAGATACTAACATTGGAATTCTTACTCTCGATTTAATACTACTTATTAAACTTCATGGAGCAAATAGAGTTTGCTGAAAGTTTGCAATAGGACTTCGAAAATTTAAATTGACATTCAAAACAATACGATACCAGTTCATAAAGCAAATATCCAGAATTCCATAGTTCTATTATCTCAATTAAAACTAAGCACAAGGTAGTAAACAGATGCCAATGACTACAACAAATTATGCAAATTCACTTCGATTTAGTTTATGACAAATTGAGTTCGACTAATCCAAATTAGAAATGAACTCCCACTCAAAAATGACATCACTCGTGTCTTTTTGGTGATTACATGAACCAAATCCACTACACCAAGTCCGATCATCACGTGAGTTGGTGTAGCTTCAAAGGCGAGCATCTATATGGGCATCATATCAACTATATGACTCATGCTTAACCTTTCAGTCCGTCTTCCGAGGCCATGTCTGGTCATGCTAGGCTCGCCACGTAAGAACCTTAGTACCCGTGTGTGTAAAATTGTCTTACACCTAAAATATGATCGTGGATTCAAGTACACCTGATCATCACATGATGTCTTGAAGTGGCAAAACATAAACGGTGCATACTTAAGGGAGAACACATTTTTATCTTGATATCTAAAAGATGGATCATCTTATAATGCTACTAAAATGCCAAACTAGCAATATAAGATGCAAACATCATATGTGTAAAGTGGAATGATATGGTCCATGCATTTGATCACTAGAATGTGCATCGTGGTATGATCTCTATCATTCCTTTGTGTGTAAGGCCAAGGTCTATGGAACTTACACGTTAGGTATGTTGTAAGAGTATCAACTATACATCAACTTACAACAATACCTCTAATTTATCAATTGCAAGTTTTACGTGGCTTAGGACTTTCGATGATAGAACCGGTCTTACCTATGAACATGGAACCACAACAATGATAACTAAGTTATTAGCAACTTGTTGTAAATCAGATATTGAATATAGTAGGAGATACAGACACCTGCTAGCCACTTATGCAAAACTAGTTGCATGTCAATCATGGAACAGGTCTCATGTGCGAGGAAATGTAAAGTTAGTCTGGGCCGCTTCATCCCACTATGCCACCAATATCCAAAATACATAGAAGATGCAATAAAATGATCAACATCACCCACATATTCTTATGTGTACTACATGTGCAAAGCATCTACGCAAAGATCAGGTTCTGATACAACTGTTGGGTTCACAGCATAGAAAACAAAAAAAATCCTATGATGGGAACTATTATATGCCAAGATTTATCTACTAGATACAAGCGACATGTGGATATAAATCCATAGAGAACATACTCTCGAAGACAACAAAGCTTTGTTAACAAGATGGAACTCGTGGATGATGTAGTCGAACGCTTGCCGATCTCAAGATCATGATGAAGTCCAGCGAGTCCAGCAGGTCCAGCACCATCAAGTCCAGCATGTCCAGCACCACCAAGTCCAGCAGGTCCAGCACCACCAAGTCCAACAGGTCCAGCACCGCAAAGCAACAGTGCATCCGTGATCGCACACACGTCCAATACCCCGACAACCTCTGCGTCCTCACTCTAGTAATGCAGCAGAGGCAGCAACTCCTTTCCAGATAAAGTCACCGAGAACATGTATCACGCTAATCCGAGACCATGGGGAATAATTTCTAGAGGGGGGAAAGATCCTTCACGAGGAGGTGTATTGTGAGATGAGGAGAGGGGGCCTTTTATAGGGAGAAGGGCATCCAAGGGCCACGGCATGGTAGCCATGGTGGTGCCCCCACCTCTTCCATCATTCATGTGGTGGATTCTCCACTCACATAAATATGCCTCCACTCACACTTCCACTCACATGCATTAAATTTCCACCAAATTTAATGCAAGCTATCATTAAATAAAACTATTTTATTTATTTTATATAGAATTTTTTAATTACATTAATTAACAAACATTCACATAAAACCCCCTGCAACATTTCAATATCACATGCAGAACCAGTTTCTGCAATTTCACCCGAAACAATTCCGGTTTCCATCGAAATGATTCTAGCGCTTTCTTAAATATTTATTTGAAACATATTTTCTTCAAATTGTGTTGGTATCCCTTAAGTGTGTCACCCTACGGTTCATGAATAATGTAGACATGATCGAGACCCCTCTCCAATCAATAATCAGCTGCGGGACATGGAGATCCGTACTGACTCCCACACATTCAACAATGACTCTTGTGATCGTGTGAACCTTTAACATCGTAACTAAATCCCTTTGTCTCGCGATATGTTAAATGTCCGAGATTCGATCATCGGTATCTCAATACCTAGTTTGATCTTGTTACCGACATGCACTCTTTTCTCGTTCCCATGATATAACATTCTAGTGATCACATCACTTGCTTGCAAGCTATTTCAATGTGATATCACCGAGAGGGCCCAGAGTATATCTATCCGTCATCGGGATGGAAAAATCCCACTCTTGATCCATGAGCCTCTACATAACACCTTCGTAGCACTGAACCCACCTTTATAGTCACCCTTTTACGGTGTGACGTTTGATGCTATCAAGATACTCTTCGGGTGTTAGTGATTAACATGATCTCATGGTTTATGGACTAGGATTACTTCGTATGATGATATAGCAATATAAACATAATGACTTTGATCGTAATGCTATACTTCGGATGAATGTGCATCACATCATTCCACCAATGGTGTGACCTCGTTATTAACAACACCCAAAGTCCATGACCAGGAAACCTTGATCATCTTGTTAATCAACGAGCTAGTTTATATGAGAGGCATTACTAGGAACTTTGTATTTTGTTTATTAAACACACATGTATTAAGGTTTCCAATTAATACAATTATAGCATGCAAAATAAACATTTATCATAAACATGGAATAATATAATAACCACTTTATTATTGCCTCTCGGGCATATTCCCTTCAATCTCTCACTTGCACAAGAGTCAATAATCTAGTTTGTAAACTTGTATATACTGCACCTAGGTGTTGAATATACGTGTTTGCTAGTGGTTAACATAATCTCCAGATCTAGCACTTTCAGGTCCGTGTGCATTTGCATGTCTTTGCGTCTCTACGCATCACTCATTCTCTAATGAGATGGCTTTGTATAAATTTATTCCTTTGGTGAGACCTTTAGTTATTTTTGGGTTAAAACATGTCGATAATATTCTCATACAATATGTCTTCATAGTATTATCCCACTGTGAACCACATCTAGTTTGATAACAAACTAGTTAACACAAATGCCCTCCTTTGATGCTACTATAGCAGTCATATACTTAGCCTTTTGTTGTAGTATCCGTCACAATGTCTTAACTTTGGAACTCATCCAAATGCATCATGGAACTTCCTTTCCATTATATTGTGCCATCCATAGTTTAAATTGAGATAAATTTAATTTGTATCTTGTGACAAACTAGTATCAATGTAACACTTTACAATGAACTACTTTCAACTATTTGTCACTTATACATGATATATTCTTAGTTCTTCGAGAGTTTTATAATTCCTTTTGTGTTTTCACCGGACCAAGAGTTTGGATTTTTTTGTTGCTGTCGATGTTGGAGAGAGGGCCTAGGGCGTTCGGTTTCACCTGTAGCTGTGCAAAACATCTGATGGGAATAAAAGATAAAGATAAAGTATGCATGTAATTGTTAGAGCAAGATAAATTATATGTGGACAGTGCATCCATAATTGCTATTGCCTCCGCAACTACTTATAGCAATAACCTACTAGTCTCATCCATAGAAGAAAGAGAACTAATAATATGCATAGTGATGTCATCGTTAATCCCAAATAAATCCCTCACATACAGCCGTACTACCCCTTCTATCATTGGGGTTCCCAACCCGCAGATCAGTAATTACTCATACTCCCTATACGTGGCTCAACCACTACAAGAAAAGTTTCCTTCCGCAAAAAATTGGCCCGATGGTCGTCGTAGAAGGCGCGTCTTCCGCGACGCAATTCTCGGCTCGGCCGTGGCCGATGAAAAACTTTTTTTTCCGGTTTCGCGGCCCTCTACTACGACGGATCTGCTAGAAATGTGGAGGAAGCTCGGCCAGTGCATGGAAGAAGCAAGATTTTCATTTCCTCGCACGATGTTGACTTGCCGAAGTCTTTTGATGCGTGTGGGTCCCGGACATCAGTGTCTCTAGCGGACCATACTTTTCGGTTGCGCCTCCCTGATTTGAACTCGATAACGTACCTCGAGGCGTGTGTCATTTAGTCAGGCTGCTAGGTACCACATGTCATCCTCTCATTATAAGAAATGTGTGTATGATGGATTTTTTCCTTCGCTCGCGCTACCCTATTCCGAACTTGATAGCGCTGCTCGATGCATCTACCGTTTAATCACGCTGCTGGGCCCCACATGTCATCCTCTCATTAGAAGAAATGTGTGTATGATGGCTTTTTTATCCTCTGTCGCGCCTTCGTGTTCCGAACTTGATAGTGTTGCTCGCTGCATCAGCCGTTTAATCAAACTGCTGGACCCCACATGTCATCCTCTCATTAGAAGAAATGTGTGTATGATAGAATTTTTTCCCTCGATCGTGCCTCTATGTTCCGAACTTGATAGCGTTGCTCGCTGCATCAGTCGTGCTGGTGGGTTCCTTATGTCAGTCTCACATTAGAAGAATCGTGGGTATGACAGACTTTTTTTCTACTCTAGCGCCACCCTGTTCCAAACTAGATAGCGTTGCTTGACGAATCTGCCATTTGGTCACGCAGCTGGGTCCCACATGACATCCTCTCATTAGAAGGATCGGTTGTATGATTGACTTTTTTCTCTGCTTGCGCTCCGTGTTTCGAACTTGATAACGTTGCTCGCTGTATCAGCCATTTTTTCAGGCTGCTGGGTCCCCCCATGTCAGCCTCTCATTAGAACAAACGTGTGCATGATGGACTTTTTTCTCGCTCGCGCCTCCCTGTTTCGAACTTGGCAACGTTGCTTGATATAGCACCTGTATAAGGCCGCGCTGGTGGGACCCACATGTCGATCTATCTTTAAATGAAATGTGTGTATGTATGATAGACCTTTTTTTCGGCCGCGTCTACTATTTTGGACTTCCAATAGATTTAAATTGTGTGTGTTACCACTACGCCAAAGATATTTATATAAAATATATTATTAAACATTCCTTAGTACCTTCAAGTTATGTTTTAATGTTTTTAAAAAGATGTCGCTTGTCTGTGTTTATATTTTTAAAAATAAAAGGGCAGCCTTCTGGCATTTCAATTGATAAAATGTCACATATATAATGGACTAGTTTTTTTAAAAATATAGCAGAGTTTTTTTAAGAGGTGGAGGGGGAGTTTTTTAAGAGGTGCGGGCAATGCTCAAAAGGCCGAATTAAAAATATTTTGGGCTATTCTACATGGTCCATCTACATGCACTATACTCCCTGGCTCCTTTCTAAAATTTCACTGGGTTGTGCTAAGCAGTCTCTTGACCCTGACAAGGCCGAATTAAAATGTTCTTGGCTATGCTCCATGGGATCCTTTCTCAAATTTCATTGGCCTGTGCTCAGCAGTTCCCTGACCCTGCGCTCAAAGAAAAAACGGCTCCCTAACCTCGAAAAGGCGTGTGTGTATGTTGGACTGTTATTTCATGTCGAACTTGGTAATGTTGTTGGGTCCTCCATGTTAGCCTCTCACCACGCTGGACTTATTTCTCACTTGTGCCTTCCTATTTCGAACTTGGCAATGTTGCTCGATGCAGCATCTCTATAAGGTCGCGCTGTTGGGTCCCATGTATCATCCTCTCTGTAAATGAAAAATGCGCATGATGGACTTTTTTTCGGCCCCATCCGCTGTTTTGACATTGGTCTGTTGCTAGGTCTAAATATACATGGTACAAAGTAAAGGACCAACACACATACTATATAGATGTCGATCAAATTATATATTTTTTTGAAAATTATCTATTATAATTTTATATAGTGATGATATGTCATATGTCTATTATCTGGTTCTCACATGCAGGGGACGTGGAACTTACTAGTAATGCAATAGTTTTAACAAAACAACATAGGTAGGCGGAGCTTTTGGGGGGCTGGGAAGGGGATGACCATAAAGGACGAATTAAAAAGATTCTGGGATAACTGGGGGCGATTCCCATATTCTTCATGGGCTCACTCTGAAACTGAATGTGCTATGGTCGGCGGCCACAAGACAATCAAAAGGCCGAATTGAAGGTTTTGGGCTATGAATGGGTCTGATAGGCTAATTTCATGGGCCTAGTAATAAAAACTCCAGACCTTAAGAAGGAAGAAAAAATGAGGGAGAAAATTTTGGCCGATATTTTCGCGTGAAAATTGTTGACAACCAGGACACATACCCCGTGCGCGCCAAAACTTTCCCACTCGCTCCTTCCAACTCGTGCCTTCACTCCAGCAGCCATCTACTGTCTCTTTGTGCCATTCTTCTAGAGACGCGCAGGTGGTCAAAACCACAAGCAGCACACCAAAACATTCACACTCCGTCTATCAGCCGGGGCGGCCTGACACCATTGCTAGCGGCACCGTTCTTTCGAGACGCACACAGGTCGGCGGTCAGCTGGTCGATCCCCACGATACACTTATAATATCTTTAGTTCGCTCAATCATTCCCTAGAAGTAGTTTCGTACTCGATCTGCTCGTTTGACATTGTTCTGCACTTGATCTGTTTGTTCGAATTGGTTGTCATTTTGTGCTCGGTCGACCTGTTCGCTCAAATATGTAACATAGTTCTGCACTTAATTTCTGAAATAAGCTAAAATTATGTGGCATTTATAGTTCTATATTCAATCAGGTTGCTCAGATATCTTGGCTTAATTAGATCTGTAATCAACCTGTTTGGTGAAATACCTTGAAAGCTTCTGGCCATCTCTATCCTCAACAGATGGACGGAAATTGGATACTGAATGGAAAAAAAGCAACACCATCATATTTGGAAGGTGTTAATGAATTCATGAACTTTGTTGGACAACATAACGACGACTCAGATATGTTTTGCCCATGCCGACAATGCCTTAATTATAAAAACCTGAGTCAGAGCAGAGTCGCAGACCATACTTTCGTTAATGGGATGCAACGCACATATATTAGGTGGACTAAACATGGTGAACCATATGATCAACATGTTCTTGATCCTCTAACCGATGCTGATCTACCTGGAGCTCATCAGATCGAGGATGAGGACCTTTCTGGTTTGTTAAGGGACATGTACCCCACTTCAAGCAAAAAAAGGCGCTCCTTCTCTTAAAATATCACTTTTCTCTGACCTGATAGAAGATGCCAAGTGTTCAGTGGACCCTAATTCTGGTACCTCGAGATTCGAACTGGTAATGAAATTACTAAAGGAGAACTCGTTCAACAATATTACCAACAAAGCTTTCGATTCAGTGATTAAGGTGTACGGCGAGACAATCCCTAGGGAAGGACTGCCAAAATCCTTTTGTGAGATGAAACAGTACATCAAGGTACTTGGACTATCATATGAGAAGATCCATTTTTGTACAAATAACTGTGTACTGTTCTAGGAGGATTATGAAAACCTCGATGAATGCCTAGTATGTAACGAATCAAGATGGAAAAATGGTGATAAAAAGAAGAAAGATCCTTGTAAGGTTTTGAGATATTTTTCAATTATAGATAGATTGAAGAGGTTGTTTTAGTCAGAATAAACATCTAAGGAAACAAGATGGCACAAAGGTATTCTCAAGCCAGACGATTACTTACTCAGACATCCAGCTGATGGCGATGAATGGAAGAACTTTGACAAGGCCCATCAAGGATTTGCAATGGATCCAAGGAACCTGAGACTTGGCCTAGCTAAAGATGGATTTAACCCATTTGGCAACATGAGTAACTCATACAGCATGTGGCTAGTACTTGTTACAATTTACAACCTGCCTCCCTAGGCATGCACTGATCAGTCGAACTGCTTGCTGGCTTTACTCATCCCAGGTCCCAAATCACCTGGGAAGGATTTTGATCTGTTCATGCAGCCTCTTATACGAGACTTGCAGGAACTATGGAAGGGTGTCATGACTCATGATATCCTTGCCAGTAACCATGAAGATGCCAAGTTCCCTATGCGTGTTGCTGTGTTATTTTGCACCCATGATTTTCTAGCTCTTGGCTCTATGTCAGGCAGAGTGACAGCAGGTTATAACACATGTGTTTGCTATGAGACAAAACAGGTCACAGTGAGGCTACAAAATAAGACTGGTTTCCTTGGCCATCAGGTTTTTCTTCCTCAAGGCCACTAATTCCAAAAAACTTTAAAAAATTGCAGTTCTATGGAAAGAGGACTGAATATGGCACTACACCACAAAAGTTCACTACAGCTGAGTTGCAGGCGCATTTACAAAAGGTCAGAAATGTCAAACTAGGAAAAAAACTAGCTGCCAGACGAGGCAAAAGAAACAATACAAAAGATGCACTGGCAGTAGGAGCAGCATCCAAAAGGAAGAGAGCAGAAGAAGTAGCAGCAGATTCCCAAGGGAAGGAAAAGGAACCGAGAATATTTTATCAGCATAGATCCACTCTATGGGACTTGCTGTATTGGGCTGGTAAGACAATTCGACATAATATTGATGTCATGCACATGGAGAAAAATATATGTGACAGCATTATAGGCACATTACTCAACATTCCATCTAAGACAAAAGATAGCTATAATGCTAGGCTTGACTGCGAAAAACTCAACGTTAACAACAACCTGAAGCTGCATCCTGAAGATATGGTTGATAAGGGCGGCGAAAAACATTACAAATTTCGAGGTGCAGAATTTACGTTATTGATGAATAAAAGGGTACTATTTTGTGACTTCCTCCGAGGTGTGAAGTTCCCATCTAGATTTGCTTCCAACATTGCAAATTGTATCAATGAAGAGAGGAACAAGCTCCAAGGGTTGAAAACTCACGATCGCCACATCCTACTACAAAGGATTTTAGCTCTTGGCATTAAAGGTTTAGTGAACAAGGATTTATACAACGTGCTTGCAGAGTTGGGAAAGTTCTTTAGGGAAATCTGTAGCAAAATGATACATTGCAAATGTATCTATAATTTTTGATGTTCCATGCTTGGTTTTATCCACTTTCTGGTGTTTTGTTCCAACTTTGGAGTACTTTCTATACACTTTCTTGGACTAACCTATTAACAAGAGCCATGGTGCCAGCTTCCTGTTTTCTGCTATTTTTGGTTCCAGGAAAGTCAGAAAATGAATATTCTCGAAATTGGACGGGACAAAAGCCAAAGTCAGTTTTTCACGGAGGGACACCCGGAGCCAGAATACGAGACGGAGGGCAGGGGACGCCACCACACCACCGGCCATGACCCAGCCTAGCGCTGAGGGTGGTCTGCCGCCCCCATGGCCTCCCCTTTTGCCTATAAGATGCCTCCGATACAGAAACCCTAAGTACCCGATCAAAAATCCACGAAAGAGTCTGTAGCCGCTGTCATATCCATCCCTAGATCGGGAGGGATCTGAAGCTCTTCCCGGCACCCTTCCGGAGAGGGGAATTCACCCTGGAGGCCTTCTTCATCACCATGCAAGCCTCCGGTGTGATGCGTGAGTAGTTCATCCTTGGACTATGGATCCATGTAGTAGCTAGATGGCTGGTTTCTCCTCCTTTGTGCTTTCATGTTTAGATCTTGTGAGCTCCGTTCATGATCAAGATCATCTTTTTGTAATCCATACATGTTGTGTTTGCGGGGATCCGATGGATATTGAGATGCTATTTCAGATTGATTATTGATTCTATCATGTCTTTGTTATTTGAGATCTTGCATGCTTTCTGTTGTTAGTAGCTATCTTGGCCAAGTAGATGCTAGCAACTCCAAGAGTTAGTATTTATGCTCTATAGTGGGTTCATGCCTCTGGTAATCTGGGGAAGTGATAGAAATCTCTAAGGTACTAGATGTGCTGTTGCTACTAGGGAGAAAACAACGATCTTTTGTTCATAGAACAATCGTATTGTTTATTTTAAACGCAATGCGTAATGCAATTATCCGTTGCTTGCAACTTAATACTAGAGGGGGTTCGGATGATAACCTGAAGGTGGATTATTAGTCATAGATGCAGTTGGATGGCGGTATATGTATTATGTTGTATTGCCCAATCAAGTCTGAAAGGAGTCAAGATGATTAGTATATGCATGTATTGCTTTCTCAGTGTTTGTCAATTGCCCTGCTGTAATTTGTTCACCCAACATGTCATCTATCTTAAGGAGAACCACCACTAGTGAACTATGGACCCCAGTCCTTTCTTTTACTATCAATATACAATCAACTGTTTACTGCTTTTTGTTTACTTTCTGCAAACTATTACTTTCTTCCACTCGATACATTTAATCCTTTGTTTTTAGCAAAACCGGTGAGATTGACAACCTCATCGCAAGTTGGGGGCAAAGTTCTATGGTTATGTTGTGCAGTTTCCACGTTGCTGCTGGCACCGGTTGTGCGCCCTGCCAAAGTCCAGCTAGCAACACCTTTGAGGTGTTTCCTTGCTCCTACTGGATTGATAACCTTGGTTTCATAACTGAGGGAAAACTTGTTGTTGTGCTCATCATACCTACCTCTTGGGGTTCCCCAACGGCCTCGATATATTTTGGGCTAAGCAACCGATTTTTTGGCGCCGTTGCCGGGGAGTCAAGGACATCTTCACAAGGGGAGTCCCTCATAACCAATCTCTTTACTTTATTGTTTTTTCTTTTGCTTAGTTTATTTCTGCTTTATTTGCTTGTTTCTTTATCAGAAACACAAAAAATTAGTTCCTACTATAGTTGGTATTTTTGTTGGTCTGTTATTGTCTTGCTTTATCATGCTTACTATCAATGTTGGTTTCTTTGAAACTGAATCTAATTGGCAAGGTGAGTTCACGGAAGAACAAAACTATTATTATAAGGAACACCGCTTGTCACAAAAAGGGAAACTCTTATGGGAACAAATTGATAAATTGAATACCATTGCTAGAAACGTGTGCTCTACTTATAATGTTACTTATTGCATTGATAAATCTTGTTGCTGTATGAGGTATAAAAACTTCCCTTTTTAATGTGAGTATAATGATAATGTTACCATATCTTCTTATGTTAAAGGAAATTATTCTTTTATGATGTGGAACAAATTGAAGAATTTATTGCTTGGAAGGGTGCATTTGAACTTGCTAGTTTGCTTGAAAAATACTGATGATGCACCTTATAAATATGAGTTTTATGATATACTTCAATTTTTCTTTGATAATTACAAGGAAGAAGATGGTTATATTCTTGAATATCTTAATAGATGCTCTCCACCAGCGGAAGAAACTAATGCCTTGCAGGAGCCTATGGAAGAAGAAATTGCTGAAACTGGAAGCTCATTGGATGAAAAAGAGGAGGAGAGTGATGATCAAGAGGAGGAAGAATGGATCTACCCATTCCTACCTTATAATGAGAGTAACTCTTTACCCGTTACAATATTTGATTGTCCCCCATGCTTACTAAAGGAGGATGAATGTTATGTTCTTGAGGATTCTATTGAAAATGTTTATAATAAATCTCTAGTGCTTGTAGATCATGAAAAGCATGCTTTATGTGATAGTTATATTGTTGAGTTTATTCATTAGGCTATTGAAAATTATTATGAGAGAGGAAAATATGGTTGTAGAAGTTTTCATGGTACTGAAACACCTCTCTATGTGCTGAAAGATTTCAAGTTACTTTTGTTTTATCTTCCTATGCCTGTCACTTTGTTTTTTGTGAATTTATTTGTGTATAAGATTCCTATGCATAGGAAGAGGGTTATACTTAAATGTGTTTTGAATTTGCTTCTTGATGCTCTCTTTTACTTCAATTCATATTTCCTATGTGAGCATCTTCTCAAACTACCATGCCTAACTTAAAGGCGTTAAAGAAAAGTACTTATTGGGAGATAACCCAAAAGTTTTAGATGAGTATTGGAAGTTATTACTTCAGTAATAATCGCTCCTTATCCTTTTTATTTTCTTTTTGTGCCAAGAGTAACCTCTAATGAGAGAGAAGTAATGATTGGGAAAGTTGCTGTCCCGAAACAGATTTCTGTGCTTCACCGTAAAAATTTGTGTAAAATCTCTGTACGTCCTTTTGAGGTGTGAATTTTTCTGCTTCTGCCCCAGGTTGTTATCTAACTTTCGTTAGTTCAACACTTTTCGATTTGAGCAACATAAGGTCTTCGAAAAAATTTGTCTTTACCTGCTGGTCTGTTTTGACAGATTTCTACCATTATTTGCATTTGCTTCTTGTTGGTTCCTTTTTGAGTTTTTTGGAGGAATTGAGCTTTTTTAGGGAAGTGCTACAGTAGCTTGTGTTTTAATGGAAGTTTTATTGGTGCTGGAACTGAACCTAAAGTCTTATTATCTTGAGTGCACTAATGTTGCTAATAAAGATTGTGTGAAGTTTTGTATGAGGGAAACATTTTAGGTGTACGGAAGGAATGAGTAATGAGATGAAAGATGGACTAAAGCTCAAGCTTGGGGATGCCACGCGTGTCACCCCAATAAATATCCAAGAAGTACAAGCGTCAAAGCTTGGGGATGCCCAAGGCATCCCCATTTCATCAATAAAAATTCTAGGTTTCTTACAAACACTTCATTTTTATTGTTTCATGCACAGTTGTGTTGTTCTTGGAGCGTCTTCTTTTTTGTTTTCGTTTTGGTTTTTCGTTTTCTTTGTTTTCTTAGTTTGCTGAATAAATTGGTTGGACCCCCTCTTTCATGCATTGGTTTTCAAATAGTTTGGTTTGGGTTGGAAAAGAGTAGGAAAGTTCATGCTTAAGTGGTAAAGATAGCTTGTTTTTGACTGTGGCCTATGCTTTGTCATGCCATGATTGATATTGTTTTGGATTTATGCTTAGTATTCTTTGCTGTATCATGACTTGTTATAAACAATTGAGATTGCTTAATGTGCCTTTGAAGAATCATGCGTTGTTTTAGCATATTAAAGCATAGTATTGTGGTATTCTCCTTTGATGCTTTATTTGGGTTGACTTGGCACATGCTCACACCATGTTATGACTATCCCAAGTCACCATAGCCTTTATGATCCTTTAGTTTTCAACTTGTAGTATCACTTTATGCTTTGATTAATGATGTTTTGTCGCTCTGCATGATTATGGCCATTATTGCTCTCTTAGTTGGTCGCTCCCAGTCTTTTGCTAGCCTACATAACCAAGTATGAGTTTCACTCATGCATCCAACTCCTAAAACCAAGTTATTCCAAAGAGTCCACCATACCTACCTATTAGAAATTGCTATTCCAAGTATATTCATGTTTTTTTCTACCTTCCAAATTAAACTTGTTATGAGAAAACTAGTGATTAAAGCTCGCACGAACTTGATGGCACACTTTACTTTTCTTGCCCTTAATAAACTTGAACCATTGTGAAAAGAGGAAAGAGAGAAAAACGCACCATTTTCCCATGGTAAATAAGAAGATTGCTGAGATGCTCGTTGTTTGCTTGCCTTGTCATTTTGATATGGGGATTCTTCCGTATCATCAGGCAAGGGGTACCCCGTTGGCGGTTCTCTATGATACACATGTACTTACTATGACAAGAACTTACCGGTAACTAAACTTAAGTAGCATGAGGAGCGGCCCTCGTATTCAAGGGACATGATATTTCCAACTTATACTTCGTCAAGCATATACACCATAGTTTGTTCACTTTAACCTTAATCACTTCAAGATGCTTATGTTAGGGGCAATGAGAGCTGAAAGCTAACAAGTATCATAATTTTTGGAAGCTCTTTATGAGACTTGAATCCCTACCTCCTTCTATGAAGGCCTTTCTTTTACTTTTATGTTGAGTCTCCACCTTCTATCTTTATGCACCTACTTTGAGAGCATAGTGGCCATTCTTAGTTCTATGTGCATTGTCCCAAGACTAGTTGATTGACGCATAGCTTTGATATTGCTTGTTTTAAACTATTTGTATCTAGTCAATCTTATGAACTTTGAAGGTGTCCTATGCATTTATGTTTGCTACTCTATGAGGGACAAGATGAATGCCACTATGCTATGTTTTCTTTATGTGAAACAAACAAACGTCTTGCAAAGCATTATTATTCATGAATCTTTTTTTGTGCTTTTTCATGTTGCAACATAGTTGCTTTGTCTTATTGCTAGAACTTTATCTTTCATGTTATGTGTAACATCCCAAAATTTCATCTGAAATCATCATCATTGCACCCATATCATCATAGCATGTAATTGCATTGCATTTAGAGTGTCCTCCAAAAATTTGGTGCAATTTGAGCCATGAATAAAAAGATATGAATTATTTCGAAAAATAGAATCAAAGAAAATGCTATATTACCAACTAAATACTTTGGATTAAAATAGAAGATAAATATGTTCTATAATACCCTAAAAACCTAATTTGAGTTTTTACAAATGTTCAGAAATTGGTTTGAATCAATTTGAATCCTTAAATCCAAAGTTGTGGAGAAAACAGAAATAGAAAAAGAAAAAGAATAAGGGAGAAAAAAATTGAAGCAGATGATACCGCCTTCGGCCCAAATCCGGCCCAGCAGCCCACCCGGACTCCCTCTCCCCTTCTCTGTCTTTTCTCACCCCCTCGTTTCTACCCCTCCCGCTGACAGGTCGACCCCACACCCACGTCACATCGTCGTCTTCCCTGCCGATGATGGACCTCTCCCCTTCGGCCGTTTCGAATCGATTTAATCCCGGCAGTTTCTCGCGATTAATTGCCCTGGCGATTACTCCTAATTAACCCTCACCCTCTCCTCATCATCTCCCCCAGTCGCCTCCCCCGGAGAGCCCCTAGGCTTCCCAAATCCCGAGCTCGATCACCGCATATCGACGGCAACTCCGGCGGCAATTCCGGTGAACCCAGGCCACCAGGCGCCCTCCCCCCTGTCCCATATGTTTCGCTATGTTCTGGCGCGTGTTTTAACCCCGGCTATGTGCCTTCTCGTGCTCCAGGTCGACGACACGGACCAAGTCCGGCGAGCTCCCTCTGCCGCCACCGTCTGACGATTTTTCCGGTAAGGGCAAGGTTCCTGCCGCTCCTTTTTGGCCACTACTAGACCGTGTTGGACCAGGCGCACTTCACTAACCCTTTTGCTTGTCCACTCGAGTACCAGATCGACGCCACCGTCTCGAGGCCGTGACCTCCGCCATCGACGCCACTCCGGCGAGGAATACTGAACGCAGCAGAGCTCCCCTCACTTCCCCGCGACCACCAACCAGACCACCGAGACCTCCGCGGGCCCTCGGTAAGATCACATGTCCCCCTATGCCTCTGGAACCATTGGAACACCACGATGCCGACGTGCCGCCGCCGCGCGCCGTCGTTAGCACCGCCAGTCCCCGACGAGGTGTTTTGTAGCCGTTCGATCATATCCTAGCGGTTAAGATTAGATCACTTAAATGAAAGGGTACGGCTGATCTGATCCGTCCAACGTCACTTAAATCCAACGGTTGCAGAGGTCGATCCGGCCGAACCGGTACCAGCCAATAGGATAGCGCCACGTCGCCAGACTATTTCTGTTTAATTAGAAAATAGACAGATTTAGTATTAAACTTAGAAAATCCATAACTTTTGATCCATAAATCAGAAAAATACAAATTTGGTGTCTATGGATTCAGAAAAATGATACCTTTATTATAGAGGCCTTGTTTCACACTTTTGACTCTGTAAACTTGGATTATTAGGCAGAACCTTTTTAGGAGTATTTTGCTCACAAAAATTGTTCTATAAATTATTTTTGGGTATTTATTATGCATTTAGATGAGGTATTCTATCCTCAGTACTGTAGACTCTGTAAATTATAGAGTTGTGGTCATATCCTGGCATGTTGCATGCATTCATGTTTTTGTAATGTTTTATTGATTGAATTATTGTTGTTTTATTGATCTTGTGTAGATTGTGTGTATTGTGAAGTTTGTTGCTGTGAGGATTGTACCTATTCCCCTAACTACCAAGGCAAGTGATATTTCATCTCATGTCCTATTATTTTTCACTATTGCACTAGTGTCATTTTGGTAGATCTTAGCATGATAGAATTATTCATATGTTACCATACTATGCTACCCTATAGTCTATATCTTGGTAGTATCTCCTAGTTGAAAGACTTCGTATGCTAGAGTGCTTAGCCATGCTATTAGAATTTGTGGGTGGAATATACACATAAGATAGTACGGAAAGATATTATTTTGTTTAACTAAGAAAACAACTAATGTTAATGAAACACCTGGGTGGAATGGGACTTGCTTGGATTATGTTGAGTGGTTACTCAGGGGCCATATCTATGGTCGGCTGGTGTATCGCACTTGTGGACGGCCACCCAGGAACAAAGAGATTGGAGACATTCTTGTCATGAAGCTTCCAGTGTAGCCACATGGCATATGGGCTCTGCCTTGACCGACTAAGTTGCGAGAACTTAGCCAGACAGACAGAGGGTGGTAGTGATGATAGGATGGAACGCATCCATGGTGGTCTGAGGGATTGCTTTTGAAAAGTCTCATCTCAATGCATGTCGAGTCTTGTAGGGAAAGTGCACCACCTCTCGAGAGGGTAAAACTAAGTACTTAGCCGTGTCCCCGGTTATGGACAACTTCTGAGCCTCAAGACAGTGAAGTAGTTCAATAATATCCTCATCCAAATTTCTCTAAGTTAAAACTTGTGGGTGAACATGGGTAGAGGTTCAGTGATGTCTATCATTGGTACCTTATAGCTGGAATGAAAAACTTCTTCAAAAAACTATAAGTCAAACTAATTTTAGCAAAGCCAGCCATAACCCCACTTAGCCATATATTCATGTAGTTGTTGGATTATACTAAGTATCTATGGTATCACTTGCCAATACAATTCCAAATGTATTAACCCTTGTGGCTGTAACTTATTATGTTGTAGGATACTCTGATGATGAGTAGGGTTGCGGGTCTACACCCGACATGCTTGCCTGTGGCACATGAAGACTAAAGACTCTATTATTATGCTATGTAATGTGAACTTTAAGTGTATTAGCCTTGGGCTAAGTGAGTTGTAAGAACCATTATATTCCTGGATATGCGATGTAATAATGACCTTTGTTTTTGTGTACTTCATCTTAAACTGTGGGTGCTAGCATTTTCGATCCAGGGACTAGCACTGCAATCACAGGGATCTTACCTTATTATGGTGAGATCTTACATTATGATTGAAGTATTATGATCCCAGCTATCATTGTTTTACAAAAACTTTGATCAAGTTTATGATGGTGCATGTCACCTCAAAAATTATTCTTTCTTTTTATCACTTACCTACTCGAGGACGAGCAGGAGTTAAGCTTGGGGATGTTGATACGTTGCTAACGTATCCATAATTTTTGATGTTCCATGCTTGGTTTTATCTACTTTCTTGTGTTTTGTCCACACTTTGGAGTACTTTTCATATGATTTCTTGGACTAACCTATTAACAAGAGCCACAGTGCAGTACTTTTCTGCTGTTTTTGGTTCCAGGAAAGTCAGAAAATGAATATTCTCGGAATTGGACGGGACAAAAGCCAAAGTTAGTTTTTCACCGAGGGACACGCGGAGCAAGAATACGAGACGGAGATGGGCCAGGGGGCTGCCACACCACCTGGCCACGCGGCCCAGCCTGGCCCGCGCCCGGCACCCCCTCGGCCTCCCCTTTCGTCTATAAGATGCCTCCGATACATAAACCCTAAGTACCTGATCAAAATTCCACGAAATATTCTATAGCCGCCGTCATCTCCATCCCTAGATCGAGAGGGATCTGAAGCTCTTCCCAACACCCTGCCGGAGAGGGGAATTCACCCTGGAGGCCTTCTTCATCACCATGCAAGCCTCCGGTGTGATGCGTGAGTAGTTCATCCTTGGACTACGGGTCCATGTAGTAGCTAGATGGCTGGTTCTTCTCCTTTGTGCTATCATGTTTAGATCTTGTGAGATCCGTTCATGATCAAGATCATCTATTTGTAATTCTACATGTTGTGTTAGCAGGGATCCGATGGATATTGAGATGCTATTTCAGATTGATTATTGATTCTATCATGTCTTTGTTATTTCTGATCTTGCGTGCTTTCCGTTGTTAGTAGCTATCTTGGCCAAGTATATGCTAGCAACTCCAAGAGTTAGTATTTATGCTCGATAGTGGGTTCATGCCTCTAGTAATCTAGGGAAGTGACATAAATCTCTAAGGTACTAGATGTGTTGTTGCTACTAGGGAGAAAACAATAATCCTTTGTTCAAAGAACAATCATATTGCTTACTTTACATGCAATGCATAATGCAATTATCCGTTGCTTGCAACTTAATACTGGAGGGAGTTCGGATGATAACCCGAAGGTGGATTATTAGTCATAGATGTAGTTGGATTACGGTCTATGTATAATGTTGTAATGCCCAATCAAGTCTCAAAGGACTCAAGATGAGTACTATATGCATATTGCTTTCTCGATGTTTGTCAATTGCCCCGCTGTAATTTGTTCACCCAACATGTCATCTATCTTAAGGAGAGCCACCACTAGTGAACTATGGACCCCGGTAATTTCTTTTACTATCAATCTACAATCAACTGTTTACTGCTTTCTGTTTACTTTTTGCAAACTATTACTTTCTTCCACTCGATACATTTAATTCTTTGTTTTCAGCAAAACCGGTGAGATTGACAACCTCATCGCAAGTTGGGGGAAAAGTTCTATGGTTGTGTTGTGCAGGTTTCCACGTTGTTGCTGGCACCGGTAGTGCGCCCTGCCAAAGTCCAGCTAGCAACACCTTTGAGGTGTTTCCTTGCTCCTACTGGATTGATAACCTTGGTTTCATAACTGAGGGAAACCTTGCTGTTGTGCTCATCATACCTTCCTCTTGGGGTTCCCCAACAGGCTCGATATATTTTGGGCTAAGCAAAGATCTTCAGTGTCATTGTGTACGGCATCGCCACGTTAACTAACCCCGGATCGAAGACAGAGAAGGCGGTTGTGGCTGCAGAGACGCGGCAGGCATAGAAGACATGGGGGCCAGACTCGATGATGCGCTCCTGTGAGGAGCGCTCCAGTTCTGGCGGTGCTGCCATCTGGGGATTTTTTTTTGGGGGTGGGGGGACGGGAGGGGGGCGGGGGCTAGTCCATGGTGATGGCCAGGATGAGGGGGAAGAGGCCAGGGGAAATGGGTGAGGGCCTGTTTGATTTGTAGGATAGGAAAATCGTAGGAATAGGAAAAATGTAGGATTGCATTGTCATGTTCACTCCAATCCTATAGGAAATCATATGGACCAAAGTGTGTTTGATTCCACCATAGTTGGAATCTATAGAAGAGGTATGGGTGAATGTTTGATTTCCTATGAAAACTAGTATTGTACAAAGGAATCCTTAGGAAAAAATCCTATGGGAATCAATCCTACAAATCAAACAATAGTCATAGGAAAATTTCCTATAGGATTTAATCCTACAAAATTCCTAGGGAAATCCTTGGAATCAAATGGACCCTGATAGTGGACTACTTGAACAAAAGGCAGGGCCTTGCTACCTCGTCACTCCCCAACATCATCCCTGGCTCGTCCTCTCTTCATGGTTCTATTTAGGTTCGTCATAGTGCTAGTGGGAGTAATTTGGGTAGTACTACATAGTCCTACATGTATTGCCAACTAAGCATTTAGATGACATGGCATGGAATTAAATGATGAGAGAGAGCCTTGGGGTAACTATCTATGTTACCATAAGGGCGTCTCTAATGTGAAAATAAGGTCGGATATAAGACACCTATGGTCGACCTTAGTGGAATGTAAACATTGTAGCACTCGGTCTTAAGCTAAGAAACCTTGCAGTCGACCATACCAGTATGACCTAGACATAAGAACTAGAAAATCATTCTTTCTCTCTCCTCACTACACAGTGCGCTTGCGGCAGAATTTCAAGACAAAATGAGTCTACATTGTAATAAATGAGACTTTGCATGATACCACACCCATGTTACTTTCCACTATGGAGGTAGTAACTTATTTTATTTTATTTTGAGAAAATGGAGGTAGTAACTTAGACTAGTAACATAATCATGTTAAGTTACTCCCCACCATGACCAGCCTAAATATTCTAGTAACTTGCATATGTTATTGTCTTCATAGTGGGTGATAACACGTGTGTGGTGTCATGCAAGACCTAATTAATTAGGTTCTAGACTCATATAAATGTGTGATGTTATGGTAATACCTTCCTCCTTTTCATCATTAATTAGCATGCTCATGTCACCAATACATGCAAGTTACTACTCCCACGTGATGAGAGGGATGGTTGTTGTCTATATGTTCAATAGAGGAAGGGTTATTGAGTTGGACAGGGAAGACAAATATTTTAACATATCCTTGGTTTTTTGTGGCATCATCTGTGTAGCATAGGCACCGGTGCCGGATGGATGAGAAGTGGTTTGGGCATCGATATTTGCATACGTTGTGGAGGGCCACCCAAGTTCTACGGATTTCCAAGCTTTTTAGCTAAAAGAGAGCAACTATGTAGATGCACAGGCTGGTGGTACTTCCCCTTGCTATAGTAAAAGAGAGAAACTATGTGGATGCGATGATGATTCAATTTGTACATAACATAACTAGTATAGGTACAGCACAACCACGACAGAAACTAAACCATACTCTAGACAGAATCAACACACACATAGACACCCGAATATCATACGGTTCTTTTTTGTCAAGAACCTATGTCGCCCTCTTCCCGTGCAGGCATGCTATCTTGTGTTCGATGAACTCGAGGAAGCTGCCAGCCATGTCACAACATTTGTTGCTGCACTTGAACTTCATTCCCGAGAACATCTGATCCATGGTAGTGGTTGGTTCGAAGACGCCTCCGTATTCACACCCCGGGCACTAGCCATCGGACAATTTTCCAACACATTGTGCACATGCAATGTGCGCCACGGCCTTGCCAAAGCACTGCTTGTGCAAGGAAAAGACATTTAGCCCAAAAACAAGAGTTGTATCGAACTAGTGTGGAAAACATCATGAAGAAAGAAGTAGTAATAACCATGTACGCGGGACGACGAACAATTTGAGAACACAGCCTGCACCTGAAGACCTACCTCATTGCACTCATGTCAATCATAGCTTCAAACCACTCGTCCACCATAGAGCCGT
This sequence comes from Avena insularis, assembly GCA_023614405.1. Classification (NCBI taxonomy): domain Eukaryota; kingdom Viridiplantae; phylum Streptophyta; class Magnoliopsida; order Poales; family Poaceae; genus Avena; species Avena insularis. The sequence continues at coordinate 535,859,856 of CM042694.1, forward strand.
CTTCTTCAACTACGACGGAGCTGAGAGGGATTTTGAGACCGAGCGAGAGAGCAGAGGGAGGAGCGCAGATCTGAGAGAGTTGGTGAGAGCGAGCGAGAGAGACTGGTACAATAGTTAAATACTAGGAGTACTTGACTCCTCATCTCACTCTAGGCAATATCGTGCATCCATCCAAATTCAACGGCCATGAACCGATACCTTATCTCTTTGGCAAGAGAACTGCACGGAGAAAACTAGGGAAGCGCTGTGTTCCCCGATTAATTATCTCCCTCTGACCCGATGTACACGTCGCTTTGATGACCTAGGGCTACGTGGAAGACTAAATAATGTACTCCAGTACTACTCTGGGATGGAGGTTCTAGTACTACTACTCTACCTCTGTTTGGGATGAGAGTATGAGACTAGCCCCAATGGGGGTATCAGGTGGTACGTACTGTATCATGCATTAGCCTTTGACAATGGGGTGTAGCTTTAGCACGTTACCATAGGAGTTATAAATACCTAATAGACAACCTCTCCAATGCATTGTATTTTAGAGGTTGTACCTTAATTTAATGTTTTTTCTCTCTTACATGCATTTTATTAGGCAATCAACTAATTGACATGCCACAAAAGCATTTTGCCTAGTATGCCGCGCTAAGAGACTCCCCCATTGTCAAAGACCTTATTACATGCATGGAAAATGCTTATGTGTCACGGCAATTAATGATGAGGTGTTGGTATCACTGAAAAATTATTATAATTTTGAGCTACGTCCATAAAGTATAGGGTGTATAATTGATTCTTGTACCTTGTGTCATGTAGAAATCAACCTACTATAATGATGAAAGAGATTGTGTTGGTATCACTGAAAAATAATTATAATTTTGAGCCACGTCCATAAAGTATAGGGTGTATAATTGGTTCTTGTACCTTGTGTCACTATGCGGTCAGGCATGTGCAACTTATTACTACTATATACTGGAGTACATACTCCAAGAATTTACCAGACTCGTTGCTCGAGCTGTCAGCTGCTCGCCACCTCTGTTTTGAGAGTGTATAGTACTACTACTCCTACTATCCGATTAGACTGTGGGCCAGCTGAAAGTATGGCCACTACAAGTACCGATATGACATTTCTCTTATGAGTTAATGCCCCGGACAACCACCAACTGCGAAAAAACTCACGCACCACCAAGCGGTCGCTCTGCATACTCCTTGGAGCATCTAAAAAAGAGTACTCCTTGGAGAAATTGATGACCCACAAGTATAGGGGGTGTATTGCAGTATTTTCGAGGGAAGTGAAACCCAATTTATTGATTCGACACAAGGGGAGCCAAAGAATATTTATAAGCCTTAACAACTGAGTTGTCAATTCAGCTGCACCTGGAAACAATCTTGCTCACAACAGTTTATCAGTAGTAACAGTTTTGTAATAGCAATAGTAAAGTAATAGCGGTAATAAAAGTAAAGACAGTAGTAACAATTGCAGTAAACAGTAGGATTAAAGCGCGGTAGGCACAGGGATGGATGGACGGGCGTTGCATGGACAAGACAATTCATATAGCAATCAGAACATAGGGCATTTGCAGATAAATAAGATAAAGCATCCAAGTACTAAATAATCCTAGGCATGTGTTCCATATATAGTCATACGTGCTCGCAATGAGAACTTGCACAACATCTTTTGTCCTGCCAGCCCTTTTGCAGTGGGGCCTCAAGGGAACTACTGGCAATTAAGGTGCTCCTTTTAATAGAGCACCGGAGCAAAGCATTAACACTCCATGAACACATGTGATCCTCACATCAAAGCCATTCCCTCTGGTTATCCCGATTCTATCACTTCGGGGCCTTTGGTTCTGGACAACAACATGTGTATACAACTTGCAGGTAAGACCATAAACAATACTATCATAATGAATCAATAACATGTTCAGATCTGAAATCATGGCACTCGGACCCTATTTACAACCATTAAGCATAACAAGTTGCAACAAAGTCAAAAATCACTAATAAAAGATACTAGGCACCATGCCCTAACAATCTGATGCCATTACATGAACGATCTCATCCAATCCCTACCATCCCCATAGCCTACAACGGGGGATTACTCACTCATAGATGGGGGAAACATGGATGGTTGATGGAGAAGCGATGGTGATGATGATGGCGATGATCTCCTCCAATTCCCCGTCCCGGCAGAGTGCCAGAACAGAGTTTCTGGTTCCGAATCGCGGAAACTGGTGGTGGCGGCACAACAGAACTCTTTATGGAAAAACATCGAACCACCCTTGGTTTTTAGGTCAAGAGGCAACTTATAGGCGAAGAGGGAGGCCGAGGGGGTGCCTGGGGTGGTCAGACCACCCCTGGCGTGGCTAGGCCTAGCCCGCATGGCCAGGTGGTGTGGCCAGGCCCCAGCCCCTCTCCGTCTCGTATTCTTGCTCCTTGAGTCTTCTGGTGAAATAGGATTTTTGGCATATTTTCCGGGATTTTTCCTGATAGTTGATTTTCTGCACAAAAACTAGACACCAAGATAATTCTGCTAAAAACAGCGTGAGTCCGTGTTAGTTGTATCCAAATCACACAAATTTAGAGGAAAAACAATAGCAAAAGTGTTCGGGAAAGTAGATACCTATTTGGACGTATCAACTCCCCCCAAGCTTAGCTTATTGCTTGTCCTCAAGCAATTCAGTTGGAAACTGAGTGCGATAAAAGAAACTTTCACGAACACATTTGCTTCATAAGATGTATATATTCTTAGCATGTGATCAACTACTTAGGCAATTCACAATAGAGAGTATGCAACTAAGTTTACTTACAAGTCAATGCAAGCTATGAAGAGATTCCAACTCAAAAATAATAAATAGCATGAAACATAAACATAAGCAACATTGCAATGCTCATAACAAGGTATGATAGAGTTGTATCTCGCTTGACTTTGATTGTAGAGCAAACATAAATGCCAAGGCACCTCTGAAGTTCAAGTGAAGACTAGAAGTAAAGATATCAAAGATACAAGCATCAAAGTCATAACATAATTAATCCAGTTTTGAGACAAGCACATAATACTAAGAATGATAACTATGCTCTCAAGAAAGTGCTCATAGAATATGTGGAGACTCAACAAAGAAATGAAAAGGTTTTGAATAGTTTGAAAGGCTTCCAAATGCTGAAAGTATGGTACTCATTAGCTTTGAGCTCTCATTGCCCCTATCATAAGCATCTTTAAATGGTTAAAGTTAAAGTGACACAACTAAAATGATATGCTTGACAAGTTATAAGTTAAAATCTCATGCCGCTTACTTACGAGTACCAGACCTCATGCTACTCAACTTCAGTCACAAGTAAGCTCTTGTCATTGTAAGTACATATGTATCATAGAGAACCGCCAACGAGGTACCCCTTGCACATGATACAGGAGCTATCCCATAATCAAAATGACAAGGCAAGTAGACAATGAGCATCTCAGTGATCTTTTTATTTGCTATTTGCATAGGTTTTTATTGAGGATGCTTCATAGAATGCTCATTATGGTTATGCTGCAAGTTTCCACCATGATTAGGCATGGCTTAGGCTAGCGGCCCAGGTGTTTCTCTAACACATATACAGACTCCATGATCTCACAAGTTCCCCTTTTATTTCACACCGCTGGGATCCATAAGCAAAAGAATCATGATATCAATGAGGTACAAAGTACCAGTGCAATGTTGAAAGCGTTCCCCATGATACATGGTTCTGCTAACTTCAACTTATAAAGCGCAAGCATATACACAACAAACATGGACGCAATGGTTCAAGATTATTAAGTGCAAGAAAGTAAAGTGTGCCATCAAGTTCGTGAGAGCTTTACTAACTAACTTCCTCATAACAAGCAAACATTTTATTCGGAAGAAAACAAGGCATACTAAGCATGCACGGAATAGCAAATGATGCTAATAGGTAGGTATGGTGGACACTTTTGGCAATATTTGGTTTTAGGGAGTTGGAAACACGAGTAAAGCTTATACTCGGTCAAGGTGTGGCTAGCAATAGTAAGGGAGCGACAAGCGAGAGCAATAATCATCATAATCATGCTTGCAACAAAACAAGACTAATCATGGCATGAAAGTGATTCAAGACCCCTGAGGCAAAATAATTCATCGAGGCTTAACTGATTATTGTTTCAGTCATATGCATGCATGAGCATGTGCCAAGTCAATTTAAGTGAAACATTCAGAGGAGGATACCACAGTGCCATACCAAGTTATCAATAGAGCAATTCAAGCAAACATTAATATGACATGCTATAAATTATTAGAGAGCTGGAGCTAATTATAAGAAAGAAAAAACTACTAAGCATCCATAAATAACATACACCCTACATGAATAGGCTAAGCATGCCCACAATGATGAGTATATGTACAAAAATGAAAACAAATAGAGTTCGTTACCAACCTCTTACCACACCTCAAGTTGTCATTAATCCTCATTATTGCCCTTCACTTGTGTAGCTTGAATAATAACATGAAACCAAATTCCGCTGAGGGCTGCTGAACTCTGCAACAAACTCACAAAACCAAAGAAGAACAACAAATATTTTTGGCGTTTTCGATTAAAAACAAGAACCAAAAGGAAGAAGAAGCAAAGCGAAATCTTTTTGGGTTTTTGAATAATTCAAACAAAGCAAAAAGGAAAAAAGGCAAACCAAGGCAAAAGAAGAAGAATCAAACAAAGAGAAACAACGGAAATATTTTTGGTCTTTTTGTGTTTTAGAAAGCAAAAGCAAAAGAGAACAAAAACTAAAAAGAGAATGAAACATGAATATACAAAGTACCAACGAAACATGATATGGAGATGAGTGTGATGTCAGTGTACCTCCCCCAAGCTTAGGCTTTTGGCCTAAGTGGGTATCAATCCCAAGCTGGCCAAGATGGAGCACCTCCGTAGTATGGTGAGGAGGTAACCTCGTCCTGGTGCAAGCTCGAGGACACCCCACCGTAGTGTGCAGAGTAATCATAAGAGGGCACATCCTCCTGGTGCTGTCTGTGGAAGCCAAGCAAGCGGAGCTGCTCGTCCACCTCCTCCTTGGAGCACGACCACGGCCTCCTGTGAACACTAAACAAAGTAGATTGCGGCAAAGGAATCTCCTTTTCATCCCCGTCAGTAAACAACATCCTATATACTAAACTGTCCATATCAGAGTCAGTAGTGACGAAGTGATGTGTTTTCATGGCAGCAAGATCAAGCCTTTGTGGTGCCAATATAGTATCATTTGGATCCACAGAAAGCTCTAACGCATTAACCATGCGTGAAGCAATAATGCCCCCCATAAATAGGTCCCCTAGCTGCTAGGCGGCGAGCAATGAGAGAGCCTAGATTGTACCGAGTATCATTATTAAGTGCAGGAACGAGGAAGGCTAAATGATAATTGGAGATATTACTCATATTCTCCCTACCAAGAATGCTAGTAGCATGATAATAAGCAAAGTATCTAAGAGCTGGGAGTTGGATGTTTCTTATCTTCCCGCGTTGAGCTACGCGGTCATCGTCATTGGTCACACCTCGATAGAGCTCCAGCAAATCAGCGGGTCGCCCTTGGATCTTCTTCACGGTCCCTGTCATTCTTATACCTATAATGCTACAAAATCTTTCCAATGGCATGGTAAATGGCAGATTATAAATTCTGAAAGAAACAGTTGACTGATATGGGGTGTTAGTGAAAACGAAACTCTCAACGAAAGTTCTGGTGAGCACGACATATTGCTCACTCTCATCTTCCATGTATGAGGTCAAACCGACCCTCTAAACCAATAGTAAGAAATCATCAAGGATCCCTGCAGCTTGCAAGAAGGTATAACAAGGAAAAGTAGATGGGTGAGCATCCCCCTCATCTCCTTCATTGCCAAAGCGTGGTGCAATGAGATCTTCGTTGTATGAAGGCCTAAACTGAGAGGCTGATCTTGAGGGCCTTGACCTCCTAGGTGTGTCCCTCTCAAATATTTCTCCAAAGGTGTGGTTGTTCATCTTTGATATTCTAAAATTTAAACATCCATTACACAAGTGATTGCAAAGTGAAAATATAATGAAGGGCACTACTCATAGGGACTTGTAAGAGGCCTAAACATGCATCAAAACAATATCTCTAAGGATTGAACAAGTTTACAAGATCTCATAACCTGTCACCTACAACAACAAAATACTCAAGATATAAACCACTAAACACAAATCTACTTGGACAAGCGGAGGAGTCACATACTGGAGAACGAATGCTCCAAATTTCAGCAGCAAAGATGGGCTGAGCAAGGAGGTCGAAAAATCGTGGGCAAGAACAGCAAGAACGCGATTTCGAGCAATGAACTGATGTTTTCTCAGGAGAGAGAAGAAAGTGGGAAGTGAGAGAGTGAGTGGAGGGCCAGGGGTGGCCCACACCATGGCCAGGCACGCCACTAGGTGGTGTGCCTGCCTGGTGGGCCCCCTGGTAGAATCTAGGCACTCCTCTGCCCCTTTTTTCACGAAAAAATTAATATGAATTTTCTGGAATTTTTCGAGACACTTTATTTTTGAGCATTTTTCAGGTATAGATGAATGATTTTTTGACAGAAAAAAGTTTCTGGAATGATGCAATGACAAAACAAAGCTAAACTTCAGAAGTTCTAAGACACTCTAAAATGCAAGCAACTAACAACAGAAAAGTAAACTAAACGGAAGCAAAAACTAAAATGGATAGAATAAAAGTAAACAAAAATAATCATGGTGAAAACATTGTTTTGTTCGTTGAAATCCTTTTGTTAACAAGGTTGATCCGGTCTTGTTACCAAAACAATTCTATATGAAACAAAACTTTGTACTCCACTAATGATTATGTTACCTCAACCTTGATAGCAATGGTCCCAATCATAATAGTTTCATATTTTTCTCTTGGTATGGGACAATATATTTCTCCAACTTGAATGCCCTCAACATGTTCAATGGAATTCAAACCATAAGTCCTATCAATCTTGTTGGGGAAATAGACAGTATGCTCCTTGTCATTAAGATTGAAAGTCACCTTTCCTTGATTACAATTAATAACAGCTCCTGCAGTATTAAGAAAAGGTCTCCCAAGAATAATAGACATATTATCATCTTTAGGCATTTCAAGCACAACAAAATCAGTTAATATCAAGCAATTATGATCCAGTTGAACAGGTACATCCTCACATATACCAACAGGAATAGTAGTAGATTTATCAGCCATTTGCAAAGATATATCAGTTGGTATCAGTTTTTCCAGTTGAAGTCTCTTATAGAGAGAAAAAGGCATAACACTAACTCCAGCTCCCAAATCACACAAAGCAATTCTAACATAACTATTTTTAATAGAGCACGGAATAGTTGGAATCCCTAGGTCTCCAAGTTTCTTTGGAACCTTACCATTACATGAATAATTAGCAAGCAAAGTAGAAATTTCTTCATTAGGGATCTTCCTTTTATTTGAGACAATATCCTTCATATACTTTGAATAAGGAGGCAATTTAATTCCATCAGTCAAAGGAATTTGCAAGAATAAAGGTTTCATCCACTCACAAAATTTATTATAGTGTTCATCTTCCTTTGACTTGTGTTTCTTATTAGGGAAAGGCATAGGTTTTTGGACCCAAGGATCTCTTTCACTTCCATGTTTCTTAGCAACAAAATATTCTTTAGTGTATTTAGTATTCTTAGTGTGCCTTTTAGGTTCTTATTCAACTTTTTCTTTATGAGGAACATCATTTTCTTCATTACCAATTTCAGTTTCAGCATCAAAGACAGATATACTATTAGGATCTTTAGCAGGTTCGGAAGGTTCTATAATAGTTTTATGTTTCTTCTTTCTTTTCTTAGGAGTAGTACCATTGTTTTCAACTCGTTGAGAATCCTGCTCAATTCTTTTTGGATGCCCCTCAGGATATAGAGGATCCTGGGTAGCAGCACCACTTCTAGTTCTAATATCATAAGCATGTTTTTCTTTAGCAGCATTAACTAGCAAGTCTTTTTGCACTTTAATAAGCTGATCAATTTGAGTTTGAACCATTTGAAAATGTTTAACAAGCATTTTAACATCATTAGAGGTTATTTCCACAATATCCTACAACTCAACAATAGCTCTAATGTTTTCCATCAAATGATTTTGCACCCTTTTATTAAAATTATCTTGCTTAACAATAAAAACATCAAATTCTTATAAGCGTTGATCGGCAGGTTTAGAGTAAGGGATATCACCTTCATCAAAATGTTGGAGAGAGTGTACCTCAATAGTGGATGAGTGGGGAATTGGCTTACGTAATTCTTCTATAGGAGGTAAATTCTTGACATCTGTAGCTTTAATTCCCTTCTCCTTAAGACATTTCTTAGCATCCTTCATCACTTCATCATTTAGTTCAATAAATCCCCTCTTCTTTGATGTTGGAATACACACAGGAATAGTTGGTTCAGGTATAGTTGGTTCAGGAGGAGTCCAGTCTTCATAATTCTTGCTTATTTTAGCCATTAATTCCTCAGCTTCCTTGGGAGTCCTATTCCTGAAAACACAATCAACACAACTATCCAAGTATGTCCTAGATTTTTCAGTTAGTCCATTATAAAATATATCAAGAAGCCCATTCTTAGGTAATGGACATCCAGCCTGCGCATGAATCAAAGCACAAAACCTCGCCCATGATTCAGGCAATATCTCTTTTTCTCCCTGTTTAAAATCAAAAAGCTCCTGCAAAATAGCATGTCTAGCACTAGGAGGAAAATATTTCTGCAGGAAAGTACTAATCAAGCAATCAGGGCTATCAATAGATCTAGGAGGTAAATTATTAAACCAAGTTTTAGCTTCTCCTTTCAGTGAAAAAGGGAAAATTTTAGCACCAAAGTAGGTGCGCATCTTAATATCATCAGAAAATAAACCACTCAGGGTAGAAAGCTCAGTCATATGTGTTACCGCCCTTTCATTCTTAGTCCCACAAAAAGGTTCTTTCTCAACAATAGCTATGTAAGATAGATCAAGAGAGAAATCATAATCTTTATCTTTAATGTTTATGGGAGATGCAACAAACTTAGCATTAGGGGACAATTTGGTTTTTATAGTACGCCTCTCAAGGAGACTCTTAATAGCACTCCTATCATGGGTGTTTTGACATTCTTTAATAAATTCATCGGTCATTTCTATATAACCGTCCTTAATATCATAGCTCTCTCTAGACTCAGGTGAACTGACAGGTGTAGTAGTGTCTTCATTAGGAGTTTCAGTATTACTAGCTATAGTTCTGGCAATCATAGCATCTAGGAAAGGACCTAATGAACCACTCTTATCAAGCACAGTAGAAGAGGCATCATAAGTATCATAAGTTTTAGATTCAGCAGTAGTAGCAGTGTGTGTAGCATGTGTGTGTGGTGGTGTAAGGAGCTTACTCATAACATACAGTAAATCAAGAGCAACAGAGGTGTTCAGAACCGTACCTCTTCTTGTAGTGGATGGTAAAATAGGAACCTTGCCATCACGAGACTTACCCATGAAGGATGGATGGCAGTGAACAATAATGATTCCATGTGGAATTGATAAATAAAGCTATGCTCCCCAGCAACGGCACCAGAAAATAGTCTTGATGACCCACAAGTATAGGGGGTGTATCGCAGTATTTTTGAGGGAAGTGAAACCCAATTTATTGATTCGACACAAGGGGAGCCAAAGAATATTTATAAGCCTTAACAACTGAGTTGTCAATTCAGCTACACCTGGAAACAATCTTGCTCACAACAGTTTATCAGTAGCAATAGTTTTGTAATAGCAATAGTAAAGTAATAGCAGTAATAAAAGTAAATACAGTAGTAACAATTGCAGTAAACAGTAGGATTAAAGCATGGTAGGCACAGAGATGGATGGACGGGCGTTGCATGGACAAGGTAATTCATATATCAATCAGAACATAGGTCATTTGCAGATAAATAAGATAAATCATCCAAGTACTAAATAATCCTAGGCAAGTGTTCCATATATAGTCATACGTGCTCGCAATGAGAACTTGCACAACATCTTTTGTCCTGCCAGCCCGTTTGTAGCGGGGCCTCAGGGGAACTACTGGCAATTAAGGTGCTCCTTTTAATAGAGCACCAGAGCAAAGCATTAACAGTCCGTGAACACATGTGATCCTCACATCAAAGCCATCCCCTCCAGTTATCCCAATTTCTGTCACTTCGGGGCCTTTGGTTCCGGACAACAACTTGTGTATACAACTTGGCGGTAAGACCATAAACAATACTATCATAATGAATCAATAACATGTTCAGATCTGAAATCATGGCACTCGGGCCCTAGTGACAAGCATTAAGGATAACAAGTTGCAACAAAGTCAAAAAGAACTAAAAAAGATACTAGGCACCATGCCCTAACAATCTGATGCCATTACATGAATGATCTCATCCAATCCTTACCATCCCCACAGCCTACAGCGGGGGATTACTCACTCATATATGGGGGAAACATGGATGGTTGATGGAGAAGCGATGGTGATGATGATGGCGATGATCTCCTCCAATTCCTCGTCCCGGCAGAGTGCTAGAACAGAGTTTCTGGTTCCGAATCGTGGAATCTAGTGGTGGCGACGCAGCGGAACTCTTTCTGGAAAAACGCCAAACCCCCCTTGGTTTTTAGGTCAAGAGGAAACTTCTAGGCAAAGAGGGAGGCCGAGGGGTGCCTGGGGCGGTCAGACCACCCCCTGGCGCGGCCAGGCCTAGCCCGCGTGGCCAGGCCTCAGCCCCTCTCCATCTCGTATTCTGGCTCCTTGAGTCTTCTGGTGAAATAGGATTTTTGGCATATTTTTCGGGATTTTTCCTGATAGTTGATTTTCTACACAAAAACTAGACACCAAGATAATTCTGCTGAAAACAGCGTCAGTCCGTGTTAGTTATATCCAAATCACACAAATTTATGGGAAAAACAATAGCAAAAGTGTTCAGGAAAGTAGATACGTTTTGGACGTATCAGAAATGCTGGGTCAAAACTGAGTAGCACCGCTAGTAGTACTACTAGTACTATACATTCTCCTTCATTCTACTCTATGGAAAAATTTCTTTCTTCCACCAAAGGCATGTTACCCTCACAAATACTTGAAGGAATCCCGGTGGATTGGCTGCGTCATTCTCAGAGGTATTCTTCGGCTCGTGGCCCGGCCCCGAAACAGTTCATCCGATGGGAACATGCCGCCATTGGAGCCGCCTCTGTAGAGCGCCAGGTCGCCCGCGGTAAACGTGTGTTGGCCCTGCCAGCCGACAACGCGATTTTGGGCCCCCTCGAGGCTACCGATCCTGCGCTGGCCACGTCACGGAGGTGTCAACACGGCAAGAGAACAAAAGTGGACCTCTACAACAAAGCGCCAGTCTCGGTGGGCCTCCCTTTCGACTGTGATGGAGTTGCGTTCGGGCAGGCGCCCTGGCTGGACATCAACCTTGGCCAAGTTAAGCCCGTGCAAGATAGCGGCCAATCCTTCCGCCGGGAACCTGCAACCAATGATAATGCGGTCAGGGCAGACAACTCGGGTGGGCGCCAGGTTGCCATGGCCGTGGCTGACGCCATGCTGGGTCCCCTCGAGCCTATCGATCCTATGTTGGCCCTTGCTTACAATCAGGACATGCTCGAGTTTGAGCTCGCACGCGAGGAACTTGTAGCAAGCGAGCATGCGACCAGGGCAAACAACTCTGGTGGGCGCCAGGTCGCTGTGGCCATGGAAGACGACGCCATCCTGGGTCCCCTCGAACCTATCGATCCTATACTGTCCCTTTCTCACCATCAGGACATGGTCAAGTTCGAGCTCGAGCGCGAGGAACCTGCGGTCGCCGAAGGTGCGGCTGGGGGAATCGACTCGGTAGGGGGGAAGTGTGCTCCTCTACTCGTTTTGAGCAATCTCGTCCCTCCACCATGATCAACACGCAGGTGCGCGCTGTGTTTTGTGTGTGAAGCAAACAGTAGTAGCAAGAGTATGGCTCAGCTCCTCGGTTGAAATTGAGCCGGACCCGACTGCCTTTCCAAGCTAATTTTTAGGGGCCTTTGTGCCAATTGAATGGACTTGGATGTAATTTTCTATTTTTTGATGTAACCTTTTAATTCCACCAAATGTGTTGATTGAAGCATGATGCACTTTCGGGTGAAATTAGCTACTCCCTCCGACCCAAATTAGTTGACTTAGATTTGTCTAGATTCATGTATCTAGACTTGTTTTAGTTTTAGATACATCCGAATCTAGATAAAACTAAGTCAACAAATTTGGGTCGGAGGGAGTATAAAATTAAGCTTGAAAAATATAACATGTAATTTATCCAACAAATTCATGTAGTGCTAGTATTAAACTAGTAAGTTGCATGTGCTCTGCACGTGAGACTTAGATAATAGACGTCTGACATATCATCACTATATAAAATTATAATAGGTAAAGCAGAAAAAATTATAAATTTGATCAGCATCTATAATATATGGGTGTATATTTGGTTCTCGTACTTTGTATATCATGTAGAGTGCACGATTATTAGCTAGAAAATTAAGGTTGAAAAATATAACATGTAATTTATCCAACCACTTTATGTACTATAGTAAATAAATGACACATGCTATGAACTCTAAGCCATACTGATCGCACTTCCTTCCAAAAAATACTTTTACTTCTTTACCATGCATGCTAACATACATCGACCTAGCTATACCAAAATATGGGCACACGGTCATTATCTTGATGAATACAGGGTATGTCCATGACCTTGGTCATTTGGCTTGAAACCCAAGAAAGTTCATACATAGTAGTACATGATATAGTAGGCAATACCATAAGTGTGAGTTTTTCAAGTACTTTTACTGGTAGAAAAATAAGAAAGAATGGCCCCACCAAATTTTCGTACAAAGTGGACAATTCTTTCTTACAGTTCCTAAGTTTAAGTATTTTTCAAACTTCCAAGCTAAAGCTCCATGTGCACTTAAATGCATGACTCTAAGTCGATTAAATGAAATTAGGTCAAACTTGAATACATGTGAGCGTGATAGACTATTACTCTTGAAAAAATCCAAAATTCTTTTGAAGGTATCCAGGCAGCCAATATATCATGGGCCGACAATAGTTTTGCAAAATGCCATTACTGATTAGTATTTGCATACCGACAAATTTGACCGCGTATGGAAAACATTCAAACAAAAGAAAGCGTAAAACAAAAACATGATACTTCATTACGATTGGGGTAATTTTGCTAGTAGTATTATTAATTGCCAAGAAAAATGATAAACATGAGATTCGACAACCTTAGGGAAAACAAATTCACATTATATCCCACCATGATGTAACATTATTAATTCTTGGTTTTCAGCACGAATGACCAATAAGGTCATGGCCTTCTATAAAATCGTGCCGCTAAAACCACTACTAGAAAATCGCTGTGTTTTTCTGCATTGCGTCATCATGACCGCATGTTCATGTCATCATGCCACATTGCATTTGAGCATCGTCATGTCATCATGCATGGTTTGTTCAAAAACTATTTTTGAAAAGTCTGGTTTTGTTTTCTAAACGTCCGTCTTTATTTCAAATTAAAACCCGGCCTCTTCTGGATATTTTATTTTGTCTACAAAATATTTACAAGAGTCTATTCGGACAAAATAAAAATAATTAAAAGTATTTTTTTAGGGGGAGGCAGCCGGCCGGGCCAAAAGGCCCAGCTAGCCAGCCTATTACCCCGTATACCAAACCCTAGTCTAACCCTAACCACTCCTACCCAACTCCCCACAGCCGCCGCCACTCACTCATCCCGCACGCGCTTCTGCTCTTTTACCGCTCGGTACACACCGCCCCTCCATCCCACGCACCCACGCACACCATACACACGCGTGTAGCGACACGCCAGCTACCGCCACCTCACTCTGGCCTATCCCAGGCCGCCACCTCATCCCACCTGCCACACCGACCGGCCACCCCCTGCACGCTTCCCACGCCACCTGCACCGCCCCTCTCCCTACCGCCTGGCCCCACTCGCGCTACAGCCGCACGCGGACACGACTCGATGGACACAGGCACGCACGCCCGCGTGCGTGCAACCCCGTGCGAGGCTAGCACGCCTCCTGCGACGCACCTGCCAGCCGGCCCCACCTGCCGCATCGCTCTCTCTCCCCAACCTCTCTTTTCTCTCCACCTACCCCGACGCACCCGGTCCCACCTACCGCGTCGTTTTTCCCCCGCTCCACCCGACCTCCTCGGGATCTCCGCCCGACCCCACTCATGCCGACACGCCCCGCGTGCCGCTCTCGCCCTCTCTCTCTCCCCTGGCTCTCTTCTTCGCCACCTACCGCCCACCTTCTCGACCTCGTGCAGAGCCGCCGAGCTGTCCCCTGTGAGCCCCTGCACGCGCGTTCCCTGTGAGCCCCTGCACGCGCGTCCCCTGTGAGCCCCTGCACGCGCGTTCGCTGGCCAGCCGAGCTGCCCCTGCACAGCCCGAGCTCGACCTTCGTCTTCGTGTTGTGTACCTCGTCGCCACCTTCAGGTTGCCTCTATGTCGTGCGTGTCTATCTACACCAACCTGTTCCTGCCTGCCTTTCTGGTGGTGTTTGTTGTTGCCGATGCTCTACTTTTGTTGTTTTAGAGGTGACGGTGGTGTGCAAACTTGTGGTGAAGATGATGTGTGGTGGAGTGTGGCAATGTTGAGGATGCGACTACTCTAGCGCCGCGAAGCCGCGCCATCTACTTCCTAGAAACCATGCACTCGTGCATCCAGCAAGGCCTCCGTTGAACCGGTCTTCGGATTTGAAGACCAAACCTTGAAGACCGATCCCGGAGTCCGAGACCGAACCCGAACCTTCCGTCGAACCCTCGGAACGCCAAGTTCTCCATCATAGACTCGGTGACCCTTAGATCTCCGCCGCGAATTCCAAGATCTACTTCTTGGATCTGAAGACCGATCCCGCCGAACCCCGAAGATCTTCCGGACCCGAATCACATCGAACCCCAAGATCGCCGAACCCTCTAATGTGTGACTCCTATCTATCCCTATTTTATAAATGTTATATATAAAATCCGTTGCATATAAATTGATCATGCTTGCATACATATTCATTGGTTTGGGGGCATTATGCCGATTCACTCATAATTAAATATGGAGACTATATGAGGACTATTCTTGTCTTATATCGGCTCCATTTAAATTGGTGTAGAGAACCGATGCCATGTTTCGCCATGTTAATACAACATTTAAATTGCGGGGTAGTGAAACAACTCGAACCCTCGAATTAATTGTCGGGACCCCGGTTCCGCTTAATATGGCCTAATTGCACCGCATCTGTGCCATGCCATGCATCATATCATAAGCATGCCGGATCTTCTTCCGTAGTATTAAATATTGCATCCAGTGTTTCTTCTAGTGTTTGCTTCTTCGCGGATTAGGCCGATGAGTTGATGCGAGTATCGACAAGTTCTCCGGTTATGAACCTTCGGCTGTGTTTCCCAGGCGAGCATCTCTCCCCCTTCTACCTATTTTGCATTTATAGTCTTTATTTCCTCATGTTGATCTATTGCTATCCGTGTTGCGATGCTTTAGTTCTGTATCCGATATATCCCGTGCAGCCTCTATATTGCCTTGGACACCTTCTATTACCTGTTGTTTGGTAGATAGTTGGCCTTACGAGTCGTTGTTGCTTGCTCAGGTACGATCTCGTGTTGTCGAGTACCACAGTTGTTGGAATGCTGGCAGATGTATTATGGTGGAGTTGATCATGACTTTAAACACAACTATTAAATTGCTAGATATAACTAATGCAGAGGCATCGGTGGGCAATAGATGTTATTTAGTTCTTCCATGCTCACTTATGTCCCGTAGGACCCCGAGTACTTGATACATGTTCCTTGATTTTTCGCACTATCCACATCCGGGAGGTCTTATGGACCCCCCCTGAGCCAGAGCTTGATTCATTTCTATTTCTTGGGGACACAAACTAGTTTGGGGTTTTATTACTACCCTGTACTTATGCCATGCTTTACTGCTTTATTTAAGATTGTGCGTGGAGCACCTGTACTGTTTTGGATCGCGCCACGTTTTCGCGGTATCGACAAGCCCATTCACACTTTCAGGTTCCCAGTCATTTATAGCCGTCGTCGCAAACCTTGGGTCCGTTCCGGAGCCGGCCAACTTCGTTGTGGGTAGCTTAGTGGGGTGGCCCCTTGAAATATTTTATGAATCCTGTGATCGCTTTGTCGTGAAAGCCTCGTTGGGTTTTGAGTTGGTTTTTCCGAGATTGATCGAGTGTGTGTTGCTATTTGTGCACCCCTACAGGGTAAAACTTTCTGAAATCCATGTCCGCGGTTATGGACGACTTGGAGCACAATATCTTGATCATAGACAAGCATAACTAAAGTAGTGCTATAAATTTGACTTAATATGTGACTAGTAATCAGATTCAACTATAACGGAATGTAAATTAAAAATGCCAAGAACTGGTGGATTTGTGGTGATCTGTGTCATACTATACCTGCCTGGTAAGTATTACAACTCCAATGGAATGTGATAAAAGTGCCAACAATTGCTGGGTTTTGGGATTCCTCAGGACAATTATATCTGACTAGTAAATGTTCCAACTACCACGGAATGGTTAATTAAAACTGCCCACTACTTATGCTTCAGGATGACTCATGCTATTTATATATGACTAGTAAATGCTACAACTATAATGGAATGAGTAAAACTGCCAACTGTGTGAGTTCCTCGGATTGACTTCCTCGTTTGGTCTCGAGGGGGAATACCAGGATGGGTATGTTTGGTGTTACTATTAGGTTGGATCCGAATAGGTCTTTCTTATCCCTCTCTAATAGCCGCTAGATTTACTGAGTCTCTATAGGTTATTTAGTGCTGCTGCGCTCTCGCTTCAGTCCACCATACCTATGTAGGCGAGAGCCGCCGAATTCTAGCCTTGCTGCATCGCCTCATCGACTCCTCTTTTTCCTTTGCCCTTTGTCGGCAACCCTTTTGTCTTAGCAGGTTTGAGATCGATGTCGTTAGCAGGGTTACCCTTCCACTTGGCTCGCAGGTTATGGACGCCATTGGTTATTCTTCAGGGCTCTTAGCCCCATTTGCATCTTGTCCGTAGTCGGACGCTCTATCGTGTTCAAGGTGATTTGGATCTTTGTATAGTATATCTGTATTCTTGACTCATGGAGTCGCTGTTGTATATATATCTGATCTGTGGGTCCCATCGAGGACTGTTGTGTAATGGTATTACATTGTTTTCCACCCACACGAAAGTGCCTGGTGGGCATCCTTGAATCGTTTCTATGCGGGTTTGGCGAGAAGTGCTAAAACTTGAATAGGGCCAATTCAAGGGTGTTACAAATAGTTTTGAAAAATACCATTACTGATTAGTATTTGCATATCGACAAATTTGACCGCGTATGGAAAACATTCAAACAAAATAAAGCGTAAAACAAAAACATGAGACTTCATTACGATTGGGGTACCTTTGCTAGTAGTATTATTAATTGCCAAGAAAAATGATAAACATGAGATTCGACAACCTTAGGGAAAATGGATTCACATTATAGCCCACGATGATGTAACATTATTAATTCTTGGTTTTCAGCACGAACGACCAATAAGGTCATGGCCTTCTATATGGATGTATACCCTAGCTACGCTTTTACATAGGGTTCTGACATCAAGTAGATGGGTGCGTCTTGGCATAGTAAACAATGTTGCCCGTGGTAGTTTCGAACAATTAGGAAAAAACAATTTTCACTTTTCCAACTGATTATGGGGATGTTTTGTACTAGAAGTGAAGAAAATCACAAGAATGTGGCACTAAATGCGAGAAGCGCGCCATGTTTCCGGACATAGCGAACCATCCATGTTTTATTTGTGATTCCTAGGTTCTTTTAGTTTTCAAGGTTCGTAGGTAAATTAACCCAATTAAATTACAATACTATATCCGATTCAAATTAATATTCTCAAATTTGTCTAGATTCGGATATATGTATCTAGCACAGAAACATGACTAGATACATTTGAATCTAGATGAATCTATGAACATTAATATGGATCAGAGGGAGTCTGTCAAAATTAGGTCAAATTATATCGAACCACATGTGACCTGCCAATTGCTCTTTAAATTTCACAAAAAATCTTTTGAAGTTGCCCACCAGATAGCCAGTATATCGAGAACACGACCGGGAGTTTTCAAAGATTCAACTTCTTTCTAGACTTTGCATGCCGGCAAAGTTGACCTTGCTTTGGAAAAAGAGAGAGAAATAGGCAACAAAAACAGGGGGACTCATGCATGGCGTCCTTTCTCTTGTGTTGTCTACCATGAAAAATAATAAACATGAGTTTTCACAACTTTTGAAGAAACCCGCTTCACAAAAATGGCCTAGCATGTATAAGTAGGAACAGGTTTCAGGACGAGCGACCAAGCAAGGTCATGGACATATCCACATCATAGTTTATGGTAATTTGGTAGTACTACAAGAAAGTAGATGTGTGCATCTTGGCATTGGTAAACAACTTTGCCAATGCGAGTTTCCAAATACTAGGAAAATTAAGAACTCTACTAAGTGATGGAAATATTTTTTCTATAAAGCAAAGTACTCCACCTTATTCTATACTACTACTCAAAAAGGTAGGCAGCGCAAGAGCAGCAAGAGGAGTGCCCTGCACGTGAGACTCGGATAATAGACGTATGACATATCATCATTATATAAAATTATAATAGGTAAACCACAAAAACTTATAAATTTGATCAACATACATAAAGTATGGGTGTATATTTGGTTCTTATACTTTGTATCATCATGTAGAAGTCAAAGATTATTAGCTACCCAAAACACTTGATTTTTTTGGTAATATGGTCTAGAGAGACGAGGGAGAAGATTCTAGTATGATAGATAAGTGTGTTTTGAGGCTTATGCATAGCATTTACTATGCTGAAGACTATCTATACAATCTTCTAGATGCTATAATAGAAAAAAAGATCCAACGGTTGGAAATATTAGGATTCGCGACTATTGAGATCCAACGGTCGGCATTCAAAGTTATTCGTACAATCTTATCTTACCAAGTACTATATAGTGTACGAATACAAATAACTTTGAATATTGACCGTTGGATCAAGACTCGTGAATCTGAACGACATTTCTAGTCGTTGGATCTCATTTTCCATTATAGCATCAAGAAGATTCTATTGATAGTCTTCAGCATAATTAATACTATGCACAAACCTCAAAACACACTACATCATACTAGAATTTTATCACTCATTTCTCTAGACCAATGTTACTACCAAAAATTTCAAGTGTTAGGTAGCTAATAATATTTGACTTATACACATGACGATACAAAGTAGAAGAACCAAATATACACCCATACTTTATATATGTTGATCAAATTTATATTTTTCTGCTTTACCTATTATAATTTTATATAGTGATAATATGTCAGACGTCTCTTATCTGATTTGTCTCCGATTCAAATTAATGTTCTCATATTTGTCTAGATTCGGGTATATGCATCTACCATAGAAACATGACTAGATACATTTGAATCTAGATGAATCTATGAACATTAAATATGCATCGGAGGGAGTTTGTCGAAATTATGTCAAATTATTTCGAACCACATGTGAGCTGCCAATTGCTCTTTAAATTTCACAAAAATCTTTTGAAGTTGCCCACCAGACAGCCAATATATGGAGAACACGACCGAGAGTTTTCAAAGATTCAACTTCTTTCTAGACTTTGCATGCCGGCAAAGTTGACCCTGCTTTGAAAAAGGAGAGAGATATAGGCCAAAAAACAGGAGGACTCATGCATGGCGTCCTTTTGCTTGCACTACCTGCCATGAAAAATAATAAACATCAGTTTTTCACAACTTTTGAAAAAAGCCGCTTCACAAAAATGGCCTACCATGTATAGGTAGGAATAGGTTTCAGGACGAGCGACCAAGCAAGGTCACGGACATATCCATGTTTATGGGAATTTTGTAGTAGTACTACAAGAAAGTAGATGTGCACATCTTGGCGTTGGTAAACAGCTTTGCCAATGGGAGTTCCCAAATACTAGGAAAAGTAACAACTCCAATTTTCTAAGCGATGGAAATATTTTTCTCTGTAAAGCAAAGTACTCCACTTCCGTACTAGTACTACTCGAAAAGGGAGGTGGCTCCTTCTCCAATAAAGGAGGCAGTGCGAGAAGGAGTCGGAAGGCGGTGCGATGTCAGAGGAAAGCTATGATGGGTTGGTGACACGAGGTACACTCCACTAGTAGTAAATATATGGACCTACTAGTAGTAATATGCACACAAAACAAGTTGTGTTTTTCTCTCCTTTGCTGGCTCTCACCATCCATCCTACATCGATCTCTTCTCTGCAGTCGCGGGTGCACAGTCCGGCTTGTCTCTTCCTCGTCCACAACGTGGCGCTACGCACGTGTGACTTGGTACGGCACACCGATCTACTTCCAGCAACCATTTTTCCCCTGAAATTCAAGCCATCTACTAGATTAATAATCATCTACACCAATACAAAAAGTCTCAAAAGTAATAATAATAATTACAAAAAGGTCCTCAGACCACATTGCAACGACTACAAACCCTAGTGCGCTAATTGGAGTGTCTTGCTCCTTTAGGACCTACGGTACCCAGGTTCCAAAAAATAAATAAAGAATGCCACTGCCCCAATTTTCAGACTAAGTGTACCATGCTTTCTTACAATTCCCAAGTTTTAGGATTTTTCAAGCGGGCATAGAAATATTTTTCATTTTACTCCTGTTTAATCTTCTTGCGTTTGTATGAGGTTGCTGCATGTAATGGTAGTTGTTCTATAGTTCAAATGTTAGGTATTGTAGATGCTAGTATAAAGCCGGCAATAGATGACGTGTCACTTTTTTATACCTAACACTCGGTTATACTATTGAACTAGCTCTCACGCACTTGTAAAGATTAATTTAGACCTAATTCGACAAATCGATGGAAAGTCGTCTGAGTGGGTGAAATTAGCTATAAAATTAAGCTTGAAAAATATAACATGTGATTTATCCAACTACTTTATGTACTATAGTAAAGAAATGGCACATGCTATGAACTCTAAGCCATATTGATCACACTTCCTTCCAAAAAATACTTTTACTTCTTTACCATGCATGCTAACATACATCGACCTAGCTATACCAAAATATGGGCACACGGTCATTATCTTGATGAATACAGGGTATGTCCATGACCTTGGTCATTTGGCTTGAAACCCAAGAAAGTTCATACATAGTAGTACATGATATAGTAGGCAATACTAGAAGTGTGAGTTTTTCAAGTACTTTTACTGGTAGAAAAATAAGAAAGAATGGCCCCACCAAATTTTCGTACAAAGTGGACAATTCTTTCTTACAGTTCCTAATTTTAAGTATTTTTCAAACTTCCAAGCTAAAGCTCCGCGTGCACTTAAATGCATGACTCTAAGTCGATTAAACGAAATTAGGTCAAACTTGAATACATGTGAGTGTGATAGACTATTACTCTTGAAAATATCCAAAATTCTTTTGAAGGTACCCAGGCAGCCAATATATCATGGGCCAACAATCGTTTTGCAAAATTCCATTACTGATTAGTATTTGCATACCGACAAATTTGACCGTGTATGGAAAACATTCAAACAAAATAAAGCGTAAAACAAAAACATGATACTTCATTACGATTGAGGTACTTTTGCTAGTAGTATTATTAATTGCCAAGAAAAATGATAAATATGAGATTCGACAACCTTAGGGAAAATAGATTCACATTATATCCCACCATGATGTAACATTATTAATTCTTGGTTTTCAGCACGAACGACCAATAAGGTCATGGCCTTCTATATAGATGTATAGCCTAGCTACACTTTTACATAGGGTTATGACATCGGGTAGATGGGTGCCTCTTGGCCTAGTAAACAATGTTGCCCGTGGGAGTTTCGAACAATTAGGAAAAAACAATTTTCACTTTTCCAACTGATTATGGGGATGTTTTGTACTAGTAGTGAAGAAAATCAGAAGAATGTGGCATTGAATGCGAGAAGCGCGCCATGTTTCCGGACATAGCGAACCATCCATGTTTTACTTGTGATTCCTAGGTTTTTTGAGTTTTCAAGGTTCGTAGATAAATTAACTCAATTAAATTACACTACCGTATCCGATTCAAATTAATATTCTCAGATTTGTCTAGATTTGGATATATGTATTTAGCACAGAAACATGACTAGATACATTTGAATCTAGATGAATCTATGAACATTAATATGGATCGAAGGGAGTTTGTCGAAATTAGGTAAAATTATATCGAACCACATGTGAGCTGCTAATTGCTCTTTAAATTTCACAAAAATCTTTTGAAGTTGCCCACTAGATAGCCAATATATCGAGAACACGACCGGGAGTTTTCAGAGATTCAACTTCTTTCTAGACTTTGCATGCCGGCAAAGTTGACCTTGCTTTGGAAAAAGAGAGATAAATAGGCAACAAAAACAGGGGGACTCTTGCATGGCGTCCTTTTTCTTGAATTTCCTGCCATGAAAAATAATAAACATGAGTTTTCACAACTTTTGAAGAAACCCGCTTCACAAAAATGGCCTACCATGTATAAGTATGAACAGGTTTCAGGACGAGGGACCAAGCAAGGTCATGTACATATCCACATCATAGTTTATGGTAATTTGGTAGTACTACAAGAAAGTAGATGTGTGCATCTTGGCATTGGTAAACAACTTTGCCAATGCGAGTTTCCAAATACTAGGAAAACTAACAACTCTACTAAGCGATGGAAATATTTTTTCTATAAAGCAAAGTACTCCACCACATCCTGTACTGCTACTCCAAAAGGTAGGCGGTCTTGAGGCAAGAGAGGAGTGCCCTGCACGTGAGACTCGGATAATAGACGTATGCCATATCATCATTATATAAAATTATAATAGGTAAAGCACAAAAAATATAAATTTGACCAACATACATAAAGTATGGGTGTATATTTGGTTCTTGTACTTTGTATCATCATGTAGAAGTCAAAGATTATTAGCAACCCAAAACACTTGAACTTTTTGGTAATATGGTCTAGAGAAACGAGGGAGAAGATTCTAGTATGATGGAGAAGTGTGTTTTGAGGTTTATGCATAGCATTCATTATGTTGAAGACCATCTATACAATCTTCTAGATGCAATAAAGGAAAACAAGATGCAGTGGTTGGAAATATTGGGATTCGCGAGTATTGAGATCCAATGGTCGACATTCAACCGCTGCTTTGAACCTAACTGGATCAATACTCGTGAATCCCAATCTTTCCAACTATTGGATATTCTTTTCCATTCGAGCATTTAGAAGATTCTATGGATAGTCTTCAGCAGAATGAATGCTATGCACAAACCTCAAAACACACTTTTCCATCATAGTCCTAGAATCCTCTCCCTCGTTTCTCTAGACCATGTCACCAAAAATTTCAAGTGTTAGGTAGCTAATAATCTTTGACTTCTACATGATGATACAAAGTACAAGAACCAAATATACACCCATACTTTATATATGTTGATCAAATTTATAATTTTTTGTGCTTTACCTATTATAATTTTATATAATGATGATATGCCATATGTCTATTATCTGAGTCTCACGTGCATGGCACGTGCTTTTTACTAGTAGCCTACAATATATGAACATTCTTGGGTTTCAGTCCGAAGGACCAATAAGGTCATGGCCATATATATCAATACCCTAGCTACACTTTATGATATGGTTCTCACATCGGGTAGATGGGTGCGTCTTGGCGTAGTAAACAATGTTGACCGTGGGAGTTTCAGACAATTATGAAAGAACATTTTTGACTTTTCCAAGTGATTACGAGGATGTTTTGTACTAGTAAAGAAAATCAGAAGAATTTCGCTCCGAATGCGACAAGTGCGCCATGTTTCCGGACATTGTGGAGCATGCATGTTTTCCTTATGATTCCTAGGTTTGTCTGCCTAAATTAGTTCAAATGAGTTGGCATATGCATATGCGCACCGTTTAGCTAAGAAACCCAAGTTCACTCAACCATTTCGCTCATTACAGTATATGGGCCCCATTCATACAAATAACTTTGAATGCTGACCGTTGGATCAATTATTTGATGTATTTACATGAATTTGAAATATTTATTTATTTTTATGAGGGCCATGGCTGGCAGCCAGCACCACCCCAATTTTCTTTTTCATCTATCTGCCATCGTACTAGACGCCCACTTTTCTTCACAAGCTGCACACGCCACTGTGCCATCGCATTCGATGTGTGCTGCTTTTCGAGCCTTCCTTTTAATACTACTCGGGAGGTGAGCAAAGTGCGATTCAGCACTAAATTTTCGTGTGATATTGGCGGGATCTTCTAGTTCAAAATTTTAGAGTATTATTGGCGGGACCCTCCCTTCTACCTTTCCCAAAATTTAACCCTTCCTTCACTTCTCAGTTCTCGGCAAACGCTAGATACCTCCATATTGACGGGCCCTCTCGCTCGCTCGCCCACTGACTCCACAATCCATACTCACATCATCCTCTATCCCATCCCACCTTAGCCGACTTCCAGGTCGCTAGAGTCTACTCAACAACGCCATCATCCACGCTACCGTCGTTGCTTCGTCGCATCTGCTTCCCCCACTCGGAGTGTCAGCTTCCCCACCACCCCAACCGAGAGATGCGTACGCCACACGGACCCCTCACCAGGGCGATGGTTAGAAGTCCGTACAACCGAGATGAAGGTTGCTGCGCACTTACTATGCCCGCTTTCCTTGCACTTTACTACTACTTCCGAATGTAGTTCATCGCTTCCTTGTCATGCCTTCTCGTTACCAATCATTTCTAATGCATGCTAGTTTGCAGTACCGCGGGATTGGTTCAAAGAGAAAAGAAGGCAACTGCTAGTTGTCAAGCCAAATTGGTTATCTCGCACTAGTACGAAGCCTTGCTAGCCCAATGATAACCCCCAACAATCCTCCCCAGATAATGGTTTGCCTCCATTTTGCATATATGCGCGCTGTCGTTATGCATTTTATTTTTGAGAGTAGTTCAGCCTTTGCTTGCTCTGTCTTGTCATAAACATGGAAGATGATGTACTGCCGAAACATGCCTTGTCTTGACAAGGAATCCTGAAGAGTTTTGGACATGCGGATCTAGCCCCGCTCGGCACAACACAACTCATACAGAAACATGGTCTAGTCGAGTACCCTAAACATGGCTATTTGTTGCATCTTGCATGTTATTTACTGATTGATTTGCTGCATTGCAATTTGCAGAAGCAAGTGCATGATCATGTCCCTACCAGGGAGGTTCGCAGCACAGATATTCAGTGTGCGAGTGGTACAGCCATTTCTAAAAACCAAACCGAAGTATGGTGCATGGCTGAAGCTAAGATTAGGCTTCTCCAAAAGGATTTCGCCATAGCCACTCGGTGGATCAGAGAATTGAACCGAGGATGGATTTCTACTATTGAAGATAGCCTTGATGCTGCCGCTGATCTTCAGAAGTTAGTCGCTGAAAATCTTGTTCCCAATTCGGCTGATGCAGATGTCAATGAGATCAACATGACGGTTTTGGAATAGGTCAAAGCACGAGCAGAGATTCTCCGCGCATCTTTGCAGGCAGATGATTTTCGAAGGGTGATGAAAGAGCCTCCATGCGAATAGATTGTTATTTCGAATAATGAGGATGACTTTTGTTGTGTTGTCAGCCTGATATTTTCTTTGGCACGCTGTATGCAACTGTACTGTACCTAATTACTTCATCTGGACAATGTATCCCAGTCTCATTCTAGCCATTCAGAAAATGGAAAAGCCTTATTTTGCACTTTCGTTTAGATCTATAAAAACACGTTTTGCTGAAAATTAACATATTACCATGAAAGCTAGTTCGTGCCCATTACCGTGAATAAATTCGTGCACTATATACTTGTGTGGCCCTAAAATCAAACTTTCAGACTGCACTAGTAGATCGAGTACAAAAAAATCAACAGAGCGACAAACCACAAGCCGAAATCACATCTTCCACCAAGCAGTGCGCTAGAAACACCCGCCGCAATGGGCTCCTGTGTCCAAAATTCAAACGGTACTAAATTTTCATCTCGCCCTTCGGTCCAGAAACAACGCGCCAAAGGCCATTCCTCAAAATGGTTTCTCTTGTAAATTCCCACACGCCACACAATTCAAAGTTTCAAACATACTAGTACCACCCGCGCCCTTCGGGCCGAATCCCTCGAGATCACCTTGCACGACCATGGCCGTCCTCCTTCCGTCCCATCTCCCCTTCACAGCCTCTCCACCGGCATGCCACCGTCGCGACCGCGAAGATGTTTTACCAGCTCCCGACACCGGCCTGCACCAGATCAGCTCCTCTATACACGAGATCCACGGCGCTGGAGCCGGCTCAGCAACACCGTTGCAGCTTCATTGGATCCACTTCCCTGACTCCACGACACCGGATCTGCTTCCTCGACCTTGTCCATGGCGCCGAAGAGATGGGGAGGCAAACCCGCTCAAGGGCGAACGGCGAGGTGGTAGCTCACCATAAGTCCAGCAAAGGCACGGGAAGGAAATCGCATAATCGCGGTCACAAAGGTTGTCGTCATACACTTCATATGCTCTTTACGCATTTGATGTCTGAAAGTAGTTCATTGCTTGTTTCACTGCATTCTCGCACTGAGTTTTTTTATCTTGTACTCCGACATTTCTTGTCGAGGCATCATATAAGCATATGTCTGTCATTGTTCCTTAAGAGCTTTCAATTGCTTGCTAGCACTGTACTAACTTGCTCTTCTACACACACCTCGCTCTTAAATCTCATAAGATATATTTTTTGCTGATGCATGTAAGGTGATTTGCGGCCACCTGATGAGGAAGAACGGAAGATTAGGAAAGATAGATTATTTAAGAATTCCAAATATGCAAGGTCGCTCGGCCCGTAGAGAGTTACATCTTTCATAGCTACCACCACCAATCATGAAGTCTAGGATTCTGATGCAGAATTTTATCCTCAAGATTAACAAAACCCAGAGGGAGACCTTACTCAGGAAGATGGACCGGTTGAGAACCCCTCCCTAACCCGCCTTCTTGTCCACTGCCCAAGGTGCTTGCTCTGTCTTGTCATTGCGATATTTGTTTCATCTTCCATGTTTTGTACCTCAATTCCCACCAAATGTTGTGCAATGCCATCTGCTTAGTTCATGCATCATATATGTTCATCATATCTTGCCTTACTATTCTTATGTTCTATCCGTGTCTCATTTTACATAGGACTTTGATAGATTAATGTATCGCTTATGTGTGTCAGGAATTAGCTGGTTCACCTAAGACCCTTCTAGGTACCAACAGGAAGAAAAACTATGATCGGCAAGTGTCTGATTCAGCATTAGTTTTTATTGATGAATAATATTTCGAGGGAGACCTGACTCAGGAAGTTGGACACGTCGAGGACCTCCCTGCTAGTCCGCCAGCTTGTCCACCCCCCAAGGTGCTTGCTCTATTTTTTAATTGTGATATCTGTTGCATTTTCCAAGTTTTGTATTTCAATCCCACCAAATATTTTGCAATGCCCTCTACCTAGTTCATGCATCATATATATAGAGCACAGTTTGCCTTACTATTCTTATGTTCCATGTGCATCTCATTACATATAGAACTATAATAGATTGAAGTATTGTTTATGTGTGTCAGGAATCAGCTGGTTCATGTAAGACACATTTAGGTGCCAAACGCGAAGCGTCGACAAGCCGTCCTGCTAATGTTACCGGTGGAACACAAACACACGCCTGAAATACAATAAACAAAAATCAGGAAACTCACATACGGCTAAAAAGTGTCGTCTTGGCGGCACACCACAGATTCCAACAGTAGTAGACGCAGCAAATACCATCCCACACATTCCACAATCACCAATTGCCAATCCAGATACCCAGCAACAATTGACAGCCGAACCAGTTTTGACCTCTACTTGCCTAACACTGCTGGCACAACACCAACAAGCTAGCGATGATCACCAACCTGTTGATCAGCCCATCGCCAAACAAGGTATGTGTTCCAAGGATTATTGATGCATGCTTCCTTATATATACCGTGCAAGCTTGATGTAATGGTTGAATTGGCAGCTACACGAAGATTTAAGAAAAGGGGGCCAACGGTAGGAAAAAAGCTTGAAGCTAAAATTTCTGAAATGCAATCTAGATATTGCATCAATTCTATTGTGCCTGGCAAGCGAAGGCCTGAAGATCCAGAAGAATCTGCTTTTCCAGCATCCTAAATAGGCGTTTTTGTCAGGAATGATATTCCCATCTTCGCATCGTTCAAGCTCCACCAATAGACCCCTGACCATTACAATTCATTACTGCAGAAGTTACATGTAAGTCATGGTGCTCTGTCCCATGCATTCAAGCTTCCTATTGGTTCTATTCTAAGTCACATAACACATCAAATGTTTCATTCTTGCCGATAGACAAAATTCAACTTCGATCAGGATAATGAGGATGTAGAGTATATTCTCATGGACATGTTCTCCTATTCTTTGTCCCAGCAGCGCCATAGGCTAAAGCGTAAATATTTTGATGGTAAGGCAAGCAAGGATATTCAAAGAACGACTCCTATGGAACACACTATGACTGACCAACACTGGATAGATCTTCTCGACCACTGGTTTGATCCAAAGATTACGGTATGGTTTGTGAAGACCGATACCATATCACATTCAAAATTCCTATTTGCACATTTGTATCACTAGTCTTCTTTTGCAGATGAATGCTGAGAAAAACAAGAGAAACCATGCCGCACAATGCTTAACAAACCGAACTGGATCTCGTGAATTGGTTGGTAAGAATAATTACTTTTTAATCTTCTATAGACTTTGTGCTTCTTATATTTTGATAATGTGTTCCGCCCACTTTGCAGAAAGGTGCGTTAAGTCTACAGCAAAAATTCCAGGCATACCAGACGAGCAAAAAAGAAGGGCTCAATCCCTCCGCTGAGAGTGTTATTGTAAGTCTTCTGTTCGATTGATATTTTGTGATGACACACTTGTAGTGATTTATATGTATAGTTAGATGTGCAACATTGCTTGAACTTCTGCCCAGTTTTCTTTTTAATTTAAGTACTAGATGATTTTCAACTAGTGTGAGTTTCAGTTTCGAGCTGCACAAAGAGTTGTCTTGTGTATATCATGCACCCGGTGATGAAGAAACAAACAGATGACATGTTGGCATAGTCCTGTTATTGCGTGCTAGTGATAAAATTCTTATCAGTATGATCAGATAGCTATACTTTTACTACAATATATATGATGCGTAATCAGCCATGCCAACTTGTAAGATTTGTTCATAGACAGGTTAAATGTGTTGTCTGCATGTTTCTCTGTATTAGCTTTTCTTCTCTCACCCATGTCTACCAACTGATAACCTTACAGATTAAATTGAATGAGGAGATGGCAAAACCTAGGAAAGATGGTTTGGAACAAACCCAAGAAGAATGTCTGGAAACATTTAAAATGGTACTAAAAGGTGAAGGTCATTGTAAAAGCACGTTCCTGCGTAATGCTGGGTTGTGGCAGTGCAAGTCCAAGTCCAAGTCCAAGTCGCCGTATTTGTCTAGTCAGGAAGAAATTGTAGCACTACGGGCTGAACAAGAAGTGCATAGACGAGCAATCGATGATATAAGACAGAAAGCATTAGCATGTGATGCGGAGTTGAAGATGTTACGAGATCAGCAGAATTCTTGAGAGCCTATAGATGAAGAGACTTGTCTAAATTGAAGATGAACCCTGACAATGAAAGGTGAGTACAATGGTCCTGTCAAATGGTTCCTGCTACAGAGTCCTGGTTGTGTTTGGGGCCATGTAACAAAAATGGAGGGAGTATTTGTTTCGCATCATGCTTTTATCTATTTACTGTATGCTCGATGCACAAAAATCCTGTGCCCCAACCTCACTCTCTCAGCCTTGGATTCATGAACCTCACAAAAGGTTTTTTCTTCTTTGGACAACCGCCAAATTCAAAATAGAAGTCCATCGACAAATCGTACCGCCTACCCCGTTTGAATCGGAGATTATGTATCCAATTTCTTCGCCAATATGGTAAGTATTTTGATGATCAGTTGATGTGAATCAGCCTTAAATTTGTACCGAGGGAGTACCATTAACGAAATAAAAAATCTCAGTCGAGCGGCAAAACCTGCAGCCAACCCTGTTTGAATCGGAGTTATCCAATTTTCATTATGGATGATAAGTTAATATCACTCTCAGCCTTCAATTCCTGAATAGGGAGTACACCTTTTATCCAAATGTTGCCTGGACGCTAGCCAAATTCAAAATATCAGTCTGCACAATTATTATGCTCATGGATGATTAGTTGATGTGACTCTAGGACTTGATTTCCTCGATAGATAGCATACGGTATACTAGCTTTTTTCTATTATTATTTGGCCGGTAGCCAAATTCAAAATCTCAATCGAGCGGCAAAATCACACACTGACCTTGAAGCATTTCCCGCCCCACCATTTCAAAAACTTTGTGGCAAAATCTCCCACCGGGGAGTACCATTTTTCTGTTATTATTATTTGGCCGGTAGCCAAATTCAAAATCTCTGTCGAGCGGCAAAATCAAACACTGACTTTGAAGCATTTCCCGACCCACCGTTTCAAAATCTTTGAGGCCAAATCTCCCACCTGGGAGTACCACTTTTCTATTAATTATTATTTGGCCGGTAGTCAAATTCAAAATCTCTGTCGAGCGGCAAAGTCAAAAACCGACTTTGAAGCATTTCCCACCCCACCGTTTCAAAAACTTTGAGGCCAAATATCCCACTGGGGACTACCATTGTACTATTATTCTTATTTGGACGGTAGCCAAATTCAAAATCTCTGTCGAGCAGCAAAATCAAACACTGACTTTGAAGCATTTCCCACCCCACTGTTTCAAAAACTTTGAGGCCAAATCTCCCACCGAGGAGTACCATTTTTCTATTAATTATTATTTGGCTGGTAGCCAAATTCAAAATCTCTGTCGAGTGGCAAAATCACACACCGACCTTGAAGCATTTCCCGCCCCACCGTTTCAAAAACTTTGAGGCCAAAATCTCCCACCGGGGAGTACCACTTTTCTATTAATTATTATTTAGCCGGTCGACAAATTCAAAATCTCTGTCGAGCGGCAGAATCAAACACCGACTTTGAAGCATATCCCGCCCCAGTGTTTCAAAAACTTTGAGGCCAAATCTCCCACCGGGGAGTACCACTTTACTATTAATTATTATTTGTCCTATAGCAAAATTCAAAATCTCTATCGAGCGGCAAAATCAAACACCAACTTTGAAGCATTTCCCGCCCCACCGTTTCAAAAACTTTGAGCCGAAATCTCCCACCGGGGAGTACCACTTTTCTATTAATTATTATTTGTCTGGTAACCAAATTCAAAATCTCGATCGAGCGGCAAAATCAAAAACCGACTTTGACGCATTTCCCGCCCTACTGTTTCAAAAACTTTGAGGCCAAATCTCCCACCGGAGAGTACCACTATACTATTAATTATTATTTGGCCGGTAGCCAAATTCAAAATCTCTATCGAGCGGCAAAATCAAACACTGACTTTGAAGCATTTCCCGCCCCACTGTTTCAAAAACTTTGAGCCGAAATCTCCCACCGGGGAGTACCACATTTCTATTATTATTATTTGGCCGGTAGCCAAATTCAAAATCTTTGTCGAGCGGCAAAATAACACACCGACTTTGAAGCATTTCGCACTCCTCCGTTTCAAAAAGTTTTGACTTTAAAATTCCCATTCTACCCATTGTTCAGACGCCCTATGGGCATGCTAAAGTCGGTAGCTTGGGGGCACGATCGTAATTATTGTTCTGTTCACCTCCATAGTCCCGATTCATGCAGTTTTTCCAGCTGGACCTCCCAAAATCCCAGGCTTCTCACCTCCACGACCACCGTGCACACCGCCTGGTGGCAATTCCACGGCTGCTGGAGCCTCTTCATCGATGCTCACCCCATCGGATCTAGTTCACCGGGTCTCTCTACCACTCCACTAGAGCTATGGTCTCACTGACCACGCCTATGGCGACGTCGACCGCCCACGCTTTGCTTCCCCGCCGCCGAAAGCTACCCAACTGTACCAGAGCAGCTTCACCGTTGTCCACCAGACGGGATCTAGTTCAACAAGTTCCATGTCCACTTCTCCAGGCCAGCTACACGGTTGTCGCTGTTGACTGCACCGGCATCGACCGCCCAAGATCTGCTTCCCCGATGCTAACAACCACCGTAACCGCAGCACCCTCGATGACCTGGACGTCACTCGCACGGTACCGATGATGCTTAGACACCTCTCCGACCAATGTAACCAAATCTCCGACCCATTTTTGTTTTGTCAGCGGTATAGCAGGTTCAAGCCTGTTAGAGTGAACTGCATTTTTGTAATCGTGCTAGTACATGCAATCACTGGGCACGCATGTTCTTCGTGCTAGTACATACAATGTCATTAGACATGTTGGTTTGCAATCGCTGCTCTACAAATTTCAAGTCATGCACATGCCTGTTATATTGTCATGCACATGTTCCTATCTTAGCTGCTCCGTACACTAGTAATTGCATGCTATTGTGTAGTTCTTGCAAAATGTAATGTCAGTGGAAAATATTAGTGTGGATTCCCTTCTCCATAGTTACTGACTCTATCTTGTTATTCCTGAGCTAAGTTCCTGCTATTATTTCCTCCCTGGCATCGTTCTGCTATCCTATAGTACCCGTTCAAACTCTTTGTACTAGTTCGATTATAATTTTGTTGTTGCCATCTAGTTCTTCAAAAGCTGCAACACTGACTATTTTATTTTTCTTTGCGTAGAGCTCAAAAAGGCAAAGCTAAACATGTTGGTTTGCACAGCCTACAGGTCCACCAGCGATGCCATTATATATTTTCTGTATCTGGTGCTAGATCATCCTAATCAACGGCATAATTATTCTTTACTATATAGTTCATTCGTGTTTTCCATTCCTACTCACAAGTTCTGGTATGCTGTGGTTATAATTTCTATGTGGTTCATGCTTAGCTACGATAGTAAATGCATGCCATTGTGTAGCTCACCGCAAATTCCGAGTCACCTAATGAATCTTGCATTCCAGGAGATACCACTGCTTCCATATATATTTGCTGAAATGACCTGGCTAGTTTATACTGAAATTCTAAGAAACACTTTGTTTGATTGCTCATTTCATTGTTGGTATACTTGTCTAATGTTTGTTTGTCCTGTTCTATAGGTTCACAAGCCACACTATTATATCTCGTATCTGGTTCTGGTTCGTCCTAGGCAACGACATAACTA
The DNA here is from genome assembly GCA_023614405.1 of Avena insularis. Classification (NCBI taxonomy): domain Eukaryota; kingdom Viridiplantae; phylum Streptophyta; class Magnoliopsida; order Poales; family Poaceae; genus Avena; species Avena insularis. The sequence continues at coordinate 535,893,156 of CM042694.1, forward strand.
TCCTCTACTATATAGTTAATTCATGGTTTGCATTCCTGCTCTACATGTTCGTATTATGTAGTTATAATTCCTATCTGGTTCATTCTTTGCTATGAGTAGTTTGTCTTCTTTGCTGTATTAACTTGTTATTAGTTAGTTTCAGACTGCAATTATTGTTATCGCCACCAAATAGGGGACTACAAGATCATGTCTCAAGGTGGTTTTCCAATGTAGTTGTCACACTCAAAGGGAGATGCAGTTGATGGATTGAGAAAGCAAATTGAGGACTCTGCTATCAACTTGATTGCCAACTGAAATGCTGAATTTCCTTTCCCTTTTGCTCATATTATGTAATATTTTTAAGAAGTTTGCAGCTGATGTAATATCTAGATAACTCGCATAGGCCATGTAGGCATTTAGTTAACGCTGTCCATGAATGGCGGTACCATAACTGCGCCAACCAGGTCGATCAGGTAACTGTATAGGGTTTTGTTATTTGCCCTTCTTTTATTGCGCCTTCCATGAACAGTAAAAGATGATCGCTAATTATACTCCTTTTATGATATTTGCATGGCCTTCAGATACTGAAACAGTAACGGCAACTGGGTAGAACAGTAACATGCCAAAACAGTAACAGGCCAGAACAGAAACATGCCAAAACAGTAGCGTAACGAGCAGTAGCAACCCAAAGACATAACATGCCGAATAATAGTAATGCATCGTAAAAGCAAACATGCCAGAATAGTAACAGGCCTAAATAGTAGCAGGCCAGAACAGCGGCAGTAAGCAAAGTAACGGGCCTGAACAGTAAAGGGCCACAACAGTAATGGACATGAATAGTAGACGGCCAGAATAGTAACGAGCCAGAAGAGTAAAACGCTAGAACAGTATCGGACCTTCTCAAAAGTGGGTCGTGAACATGACGACCCATGGTGAGCTTGTAAATAAAGATCGGACTTGATGCAGACTATTAACGGGCCGCACAGTGTTCGAAAACTGTGGGCTTTTGTAGGCCGAAACAGTAACAAGCCTGATATTCGCGGGCCACTGTTGGCCGCATATTTGGTCCCATTTCAAACAGTGTCAGACGAAACAGTAACGAGCCATAATCTTATTGGGCTCTCTTGATGGGCCGGCCCACTTAATTATGAGCACGCCTTGGCTGGGCCTGGCTTCTACCACGGTTTCTGTGGCTGTTAACGGTGGAAACTGGTCGTTAACAGTGTTTGCCACGAGGCATTTTGCATGACATCAGCAGTCAACGCGGCTGGCAAACAGATCTACGATGGAACAAGTTTTCGTGGCTGAAGGGTGCGATCCGCCATGGTCAGAAAAAACCATGGTAGATTCATTTGTGATGGGGCTTTTACCACGATGGGCATCCGTTGTAGAAGACTTTTTAGCCATGAAAAATGGGCCTTCAACCACGAAAATCGTCCGTTGTAAAAGCCAACTTTTCTTGTAGTGAACCCTTGGGGTCTTGGGGACCTGACAAGTCCTTAGATTGAGGCAAGAGAGTATACAATAATCATCATGTCATACAAACTAATACATGATCCCATCTATGATAAATAACATGCACAAATGCTACATGGATAGGCCGAAGCCCTTAGCCCAAGGAGAATTACTCACACATAGAGATGAGATCAACAATCATAAACATTGTAATCAAAATCATGAGATTGATAGCAAATAGTCTTACAGTGTCGCCAATAGAAGAAGAAATCTACTATTACAAGTGGTTGAATATGGCTATGGAGATGGAGAAGGGTTTTGAGATCCGGAGGCGGCTGATGATCTGGGGCAGAGACTTCAGGGCAAGGCGGGCTTGTTTTCTCATCACCCGAGGCTTCTTTTTATAGGGGCCCCTTCATGAAAGTTGTTCTGTTTGACCTAGAGGTAGCGGTGACAGCTATACGACCGGAACTATACAGCTGGAATTTTGTTCCGGTCATATAGTTGGTCGTTAAAGCGTGTGCCTCCGCTTCACGGCTCCTGGTTTCTTCTAGTTGTTGGAAATCTCGTATCTTTGACTTTAATGTAGTGATTCCCATCTTCAAACGACATTATCTGCGTAGGAAAAAATAGAAAGAAAGGATTGCATACCCCTTTGAATATTAGGCATTAGCGGCAGGGTTTAGAGAGATATTTCATCAAAAATATGAATAATATCCAGTTTAAATATGGATGTAGATGGCTATATTTCAGAGCCATCAAAATACACCCCTTATGATGGGTCCTAGAGCCATTTTCATGAGAAAGTATAGGAATCATTAAGACAAAAATGTCCAACCATAGCAGTTAGTTCATTGGTCTGCGATAGAAATTCGAAAACGGTTTTTGCTGTTCTGCCCCTTCCAACCCTCATCATTCCATTAAAGTGAGCCCGATGAGCCCATATAGGTGAAGTAATATGCAGTCGGTGTTTGCATAAAACCATCATAGAACCACATAAAAGATAAAAAACTTGACCAAATACTCATTGCATATTATATGGAAATTATAGCCAATTCATCCTATTCCCTTAGGAACATGAGGATCTACTCAAGTTGCCAATCACAAGCATGCAAATAGCACTTAAACAATACTCGGGGTTTAGTCAATCACAAACTAGGAGGGGGACGAGGTGGATCTTGGATATGGAGATGGTGTTGATGGAGATGTTGATGGAGGGGCCTCCCCCTATGCCAAGGAGGAGCGGTGATGAGGATGGCGTCGATTTCCCCCTCATCGGAGGCTCTGGTGCCGCAGGATCTGCACTCTCCTGGAGTAGGAGAGGATTTTCTCCTTTGTCGTCGCCTCTATAAATCGTGGGAAAAATATGGCATAGGTTTTCTAGCGAGACGGAGGCCTCTGTAAAAAGGAGGATCCAAGGCGACGCTCGTGGACCAAACGGGCTTGGGTGGCGTGCCCAGCAAGGGAGGAAGTTTCCCTATAAATATTTATTTAATATGTATATTAATTCATAATTAACATATAATAAACGCATATTATAAATTGCTATTTATCTGAAACACCTTTCGGCCTTTTCCTTTCTTTCTTCATCCTCCGAACAACTTTAGATTATTTTTGGAACGATTCCAGTTTCTCTCTCTTCTATGATTCCATCTTATAGAATGATCTTCTAGCATCATCGTGCCCTTAAGTGTGTTACCCAACGGCTCGGGAATGGCACACACACGATCTCCATAAATGATCAATAGCAGGACTGGGATGACCGTAATGACCCTTGTGTATTCCACGATGTAAAGTTGTTTGAACCATAAATATCGAGTCCAATTCCCTTTCTTTCTTTGATACCACTTGTCCAAGATCTTATCATCGGTATCATATACCTTGTTCTACCTCGTTACCAACAAATTTCTGTTTTAGTTGTTCCCGTGATATTCCACCCCCATGACCTAGTCACATGTTGCAACATTATGGATGTAATCTCACCAAGTCGGTTGTGTGTATCTTCCCATCATGCGGGTGACCAAATCCCGATCTTGATACATAGGCCTCAACTATTCCTATGGAATACCTGAAATACACCTTTATGGTCACCCAATTACAGACATGATGGTTCATGTGATCAAAGCATACTCGGGAAATAGTGATTAATATGATCTCACGGCCTAAGGAGACTAAAGGAGATATTCCCTAGACGAAAATATTAAAAAGCTATATTATCATATTTTGAATTATTTTATAATCGTTTCATACTGTGATATAACTGTATCAAGAGGAAACATTGATACAGGTAGGGTATGTAAACAACAAATTAAGTCCCTAGTAGCCTCTATTCAACTAGTTCGTTGGGCAACTAATGATCGAGGTTTCCGGATCATGGAGTATTTATGCCAGTTGACAATGGAGTCATATCATTAGAGAATGATATGATGGACATTACCCATATAAGTATTGCAATGTGATCAAGTCACATGGTTTATCGTTGCAATAGTTAGAAACTAAGTGACCTTTGATGTCTACGCACGCTTCTATTCTTGTAGACAGTGTTGGGCCTCCAAGTGCAGAGGTTCGTAGAACAGCAACAAGTTTCCCTTAAGTGGATCACCCAAGGTTTATCGAACTCAGGGAGGAAGTGGTCAAAGGTATCCCTCTCAAGCAACCCTGAAATCAAGATATAAGAAGTCTCTTGTGTCCCCTAACACACCCAATACACTTGTCAGGTGTATAGGTGCACTAGTTTGGCGAAGAGATAGTGAAATACATGTAATATGGATGATTGTAAGTGGTAATTGCAATCTGAAATAATAGTGGCAGCAAGCAAACATGTAACAAAACCGATTGTAAACAGTGTTTCAATGCTTAGAAACAAGGCCTAGGGATCATACTTTCACTAGTGAACACTCTTGTACAAATATCTTCTCTTCATTAAGCTACCCTGAACTACTCTCCAGTTGGACGATGTAGGGCTATAACAGCACACCTTAAAGTTCGTATTCCCCATCTATATAACCCCTCACTATCACCTTGAGCGCTAGATGGTTCCAACAAACACCACAATCTCATAGAGACATCCAACTCAAATTATACTCATGATAAGTATTTATGTAACCTTAGCCAAAGTGCCACATGGTGTGCACACTGTCAACTTAACACACGTGGGGATAAGCAGAGATTAATTTAAAGCACTTGAGTACCAGAATAGATCTATAGATTACAAAGCTCAGGATCTCAATAAGATCATGCATAGAGACAGATGAACATATAGCTACCGGTAGAGCGCTTAGCCTCGAGAGAGAACTACTCCCTCTTCATCATGGGAGTCAGCAACGGCGATGGAGATGGTAGTGGAGTCGATGGAGATGGATCCGGGGGCACTTTCCTGTCCCGGCAGGGTGCCGGAACAGAGACTTCTGTCCCCCAAATCTCCTCTTCGGTGGAGGTGGCGCTGCGGAACTTTTCATGGAATTCTGATCTGGTTCTTAGGGTTTTCGTCTCGAGGGGATTTTATAGGTGAAGAGGTGATGACCCACAAGTATAGGGGGTGTATCACAGTATTTTCAAGGGAAGTGAAACCCAATTTATTGATTCGACACAAGGGAAGCCAAAGAATATTTATCAGCCTTAACAACTGAGTTGTCAATTCAGTTGCACCTGGAAACAATCTTGCTCACAGAAGGTTATCAGTAGCAACAGTTTTGTAGTAGGAATAGTAAAGTAACAGCAGTAGTAAAGAAAAGACAGTAGTAACAAAAGCAAAGCAATTGGGATTGGTGCGATAGGCATAGGGATGGATGGACGGGCGTTGCATGGACAAGACAATTCACATAGCAATCAGAACATAGGGCAATTGCAGATAAATAAGATAAATCATCCAAGTACTAGACAATCCTAGGCATGTGTTCCATATATAGTCATATGTGCTCGCAATGAGAACTTGCACAACATCTTTTGTCCTACCAGCCCGTTTGCAGCGGGGCCTCTAGGGAACTACTGGCAATTAAGGTGCTCCTTTTAATAGAACACCGGAGCAAAGCATTAACACTCCGTGAACACATGTGATCCTCACATCAAAGCCTTTCCCTTACGGTTATCCTGATTTCTGTCACTTTGGGGCCATAGGTTCCGAACAACGACGTGTGTATACAACTTGTAGATAAGACCAAGAACAATACGATCATTATGAATCAATAACATGTTCAGATCTGAAATCATGGCACTCGGGCCCTAATGACAAGCATTAAGCACAACAAGTCGCAACAAAGTCATAAAGCACTAATAAAAGATACTAGGCACCATGCCCTAACAATCTGATGCCATTACATGAACGATCTCATCCAATCCCTACCATCCCCATAGCCTACAGCGGGGGATTACTCACTCATCGATGGAGGAAACATGGATGGTCGATGAAGATGATGGTGGAGATCGATGGAGATGGCTACGGAGGCACTTCCCCGTCCCGGCAGGGTGTCGGAACAGAGACTTTCTATCCCCCGAATCTCCCCTTCGGTGGCGGTGGCGCAGCGGAACTTTTCGTGGAAAAACGTTGAACCCCCCAGAGTTTTTAGGTCAGAAGGCTTCTTATTGGCGAAGAGCGAGACCGAGGGGGTGCCAAGGGCCACCACACCATGCCCTGGCGCGGTCAGGCCCAACCCGTGCCTGGGGGGGTGGCCAACCCCTGGACCTCCTCCGTCTCGTATTCTGGCTCCTGGAGTCTTCTGGAAAAATAGGCACTTTGGATTTTGTCCCGTCCAATTCCGAGAATATTCATTTTCTGACTTTCCTGGAACCAAAAACAGCAGAAAACAGGCAGCTGGCACTGTGGCTCTTGTTAATAGTTTAGTCCAAGAAATCATATGAAAAGTATTCCAAAGTGTGGACAAAACACAAGAAAGTAGATAAAACCAAGCATGGAGCATCAAAAATTATAGATACATTTGCAATGTATCAACATCCCCAAGCTTAACTCCTGCTCGTCCTCGAGTAGGTAAGTGATAAAAAGAAAGAATATTTTTTGAGGTGACATGCACCATCAAAGACTTGATCAAAATATTTATAAAACATTCAAAGCTGGGACCATAGTACTTCAATCATAACATGAAAGACAAAGTTCTAGCAATAAGACAAAGAAACTATGATGCAACATGAAAAGGCACCAACAAAATATTCATGAATAACAATGCTTTGCAAGACGTTCGTTTGTTTCACATAAAGAAAACATAGCATTGTGGCATTCAGCTTGTTCCTCATAGAGTAGCAAACATAAATGCATAGGACACCTTCAAAGTTCACAAGAGTGACTAGATACAAATAGTTTAAAACAAGCAATATCAAGGTATGCATCAATCAACAAGTCTTGGGACAATGCACATAGAACTAAGAATGGCCACTATGCTCTCAAGAAACTGCTCAAAGAATAAGTGGAGACTCAACAAGTAAAAGAAAAGGTTTTTGCATAGTTTGAAAGGTTTCCAAATGCTGAAAGTATGGTACTCATTAGCTTTGAGCTCTCATTGCCCCTGTCATAAGCATCTTTAATGTGGTTAAGGGGAAAGTGAGGTCCAATCTGAGTTATATGCTTGACAGACTATAAACTGAAAATCCCAAGTCCCTTGAGTACGAGGGCCACTCCTCATGCTACTCAACTTTAGTTACCGGTAAGTTCTTGTCATCGTAAGTATGTGCGTATCATAGAGAACCGCCAATGGGGTACCCCTTGCCCGATGATACGGAAGAATCCCCATATCAAAATGACAAGGCAAGCAGACAATGAGTATCTCAGCAATCTTCTTATTTACCATTTGAAAATGGTGCTTTTTTCTCTCTTTACTCTTTTCATAAATCACTTTTTTTTCTTTTTCTCAATAGCTATCTCTCTTTTTTTATAAGAAGAATGCTTCATAGATATCATTATGGCTACGCTGCAGGTTTCCACGATGTCAGCATGGATTAGACCAGCGGCCCAGGCGTTTCTCTAACACACATACATAACTCCATGGACTTACAAGCTCCCCTTTTATTTCACACCGACAACATCCGCAAACAAAAGAGCAAGGTATCAACTGGGTATATATTTACAAGTGTTGAAAGCGTTCCCCGTGATAGCACGGTTCTGCTAATCCCCAGCCTATAATTTGCAAGCATATAACTTTCATGGAGAGTTCACAATGGTTCAGGTTTATTAAGTGCAGGAAATAAAGTGTGCCATCAAGTTTGTGAGAGCTTTACTAACTAACTTTCTCATAACAAGAAAACATTTTATTCGGAAGAAAACAAGGCATAATGAATATGCATGGAAGTAGCAAATGATGCTAATAGGTAGGTATGGTGGACACTTTGGAAATATTTGGTTTAGGGAGTTGGAAACTTGAGTAAAACATACTCAGTGTAAGTGAAGGCTAGCAATAGTAAGGGAGCGACAAACGAGAGAGCAATAATGGCCATAATCATGCAGAGCGACAAAACATCATTGATCAAAGCATAAAGTGATACTACAAGTTGAAAACTAAAGGATCATAAAGGCTTATGGTGACTTGGGATAGTCATAACATGGTGTGAGCATGCGCCAAGTCAACCTAAATAAAGCATCAAAGGAGAATACCACTATACTATGCCTTAATATGCTAAAACAACACATGATTCATCCAAGGCACATTAAGCAATCTCAATTGTTTATAACAAGTCATGCTACAACAAAGAATACTAAGCATAAAGCCAAAACAATATCAAGCATGGCATGACAAAGCATAGGCCAGAGTCAAAAACAAGCTCTCTTTACCACTTAAGCATGAGCTTTCCTACTCTTTTCCAATCCAAACCAGACTATTTGAACACCAATGTCTGAAAGAGGAGGTCCAACCAATTTATTCAGCAAACTAAGAAAACCAAGCAAACGGAAACCAAAATGAAAAACGAAAAAGAAGACGCTCCAAGAACAACACAACTATGCATGAAACAATAAAAATGAAGCGTTTGGAAGAAACCTGAGATTTTTATTGATGAAGAAGGGGATGCCTTGGGAATCCCCAAGATTTGACGCTTGTAATTCTTTGATATTTCTTGGGGTGACACGCGTGGCATCCCCAATCTTGAGCTTTAGTCCATCCTTCATCTCATTACTCATTCCTTTCATACACCTGAAATTTTTCCTTCATACAAAACTTCACACAATCTTTATTAGCAACATTAGTGCACTCAAGATAATAGGTCTGAAGGTTCAGTTATAACACCAAATAAACTTCCATTAGAACACTAGCTACTGTAGCACTTCCCTCAAAAAGCTCAATTCCCCAAAAGAACTCAAAAAGGAACCAACAAGAAGGAAATGCAGAAAATGGCAGAAATCTGTCAAAACAGACCAGCAGGTAAAGACGAATTTTTTCGAAGACCTTATGTCACTCAAATAAAAAAGTGCTGAACTGACGAAAGTTAGATAACAACCTGGGGCAGAAGCACAAAAAATTACAGCTCAATCCTACATACATAGCTCTCTTACGAATTTTTACGGTGAAGCACAAAAATCTGTTTTGGGACAGCAACTTTCCCAATCATTACTTCTCTCTCATTAGAGATTACGCTTGGCACAAAAAGCAAATGAAAAGGATAAGGAGCGGTTATTACAGATGTAATAACTTCCAAGACTCATCTAAAACTTTTGGGTTATCTCCCAATAAGTACTTTTCTTTAATGCCTTTAAGTTAGGCATAAGCAAAAACAAAAATGGATAGAATAGAAGTAAGCGGAGATAATCATGGTGAAAACATTGTTTTGTTCAATGAAATCCTTTTGTTAACAAGGTTGATCAGGTCTTGTTACCAAAATAATTCCATATGATAAAAAAATTTGTATCCCACTAATGATTATGTTACCTCAACCTTGATAGCAATGGTCCCAATCATAATAGTTTCAAATTTTTCTCTTCGTATGGGACAATATATTTCTCCAACTTGAATGCCCTCAACATGTTCAATTGAATTCAAACCATAAGTACTTTCAATCTTCTTGAGGAAATATACAATGTGTTCGTTGAAGGTCACCTTCCCTTGATTACAATTAACAACAGCTCCTGCAGTATTAAGAAAAGGTCTCCCAAGAATAATAGACATAATATCATCTTCAGGCATAAAATTTTGAGAGGATGCTCTCATAAGAAATATGAAGTGAAGTAAAAGAGATCATCAAGAAGCAAATCCAAAACACATTTAAGTCTAACCCACTTCCTATGCATAGGAATCTTGTATGCAAATAAATTCACAAAGAACAAAGTGACAGGCATAGGAAGATAAAACAAGAGTAACTTCAAAACTTTCAGCACATAGAGAGGTGTTTCAATACCATGAAAACTTCTACAACCATATTTTCCTCTCTCATAATAATTTTCAGTAGCTTCATGAATAAACTCAACAATATAACTATCACAAAAATCATGCTCTTCATGATCTACAAGCACTAGAGCTTTATCATAAACATTTTCAAAAGAAACCTTGGGAACATAACATTCATCCTCCTTTAGTAAGCATGGAGGACAATCAAATAATGTAAGGGATAAAGAGTTACTCTCATTATAAGGTAGGCATGGGTAGCTAATCCATTCTTCCTCCTTTTGTTCATCACTCTCCTCCTCTTTTTCATCTAATGAGATTTCAGGTTCATCAATTTCTTCTTCCATAGGAGCCTGCAAGGCATTAGTCTCTTCCATAGGGTCCTGCAAGGCATTAGTCTCTTCCATTTGTGGAAAGCATCTATTAAAATATTCAAGGATATAGCTATTCCCATCCTTGTAATTATCAAAGTATACCATAAACCTCATATTTGTAAGGTGAATCATCAATACTTTCAAGCAAACTAGCAAGCTCAAAAGCACCCTTCCAAGCAATAAATTCTTCAATTTGTTTTGCATCATAAAAGTCATAAATTCCTTTAGAATAGGAAGATATGGTATCATTATCATTATACTCACATTGAAAAGGGAGGTGTTTACACCTCTTTCTGCAACAAGACTCATCACAGCAATAAGTAACATTATAAGTAGAGCTCACGTTTCTAGCAATGGTATACAATCTATCAATTTGTTCCCATAAGTGTTTCCCTTTTTGTGACAAGCGGTGTTCCTTATAATAATATCTTTGATCTTCCATGAACCCACCTTGCCAATAAGCTTCAGTTTCAAAGAAACCAACCATTCACAACAAGCATGATAAAGCAAGACAATAACAGACCAACAAAAATAACAACTAGAGTAGGAACTAAATTTTTTTGTATTTTCAATAAAGAAAAAAGCAAACAAGGAAGAAATAAACTTAGCTTGAACAATAGTGAATCCAAGTGGACTTGATAAATAAATCTATGCTCCCCGGCAACGGCGCCAGAAAATAGTCTTGATGACCCACAAGTATAGGGGGTGTATCGCAGTATTTTCGAGGGAAGTGAAACCCAATTTATTGATTCGACACAAGGGGAGCCAAAGAATATTTATCAGCCTTAACAACTGAGTAGTCAATTCAGCTGCACCTGGAAAAAATCTTGCTCACAACAGTTTATCAGTAGCAACAGTTTTGTAGTAGGAATAGTAAAGTAACAGCAGTAGTAAAGAAAAGACAGTAGTAACAAAAGCAGTAAACAGTGGGATTCAAAGTGCGGTAGGCATAGGGATGGATGGACGGGTGTTGCATGGACAAGACAATTCACATAGCAATCAGAACATAGGGCAATTGCAGATAAATAAGATAAAACATCCAAGTACTAGACAATCCTAGGCATGTGTTCCATATATAGTCATACGTGCTCGCAATGAGAACTTGCACAACATCTTTTGTCCTGCCAGCCCGTTTGTAGCGGGGCCTCTAGGGAACTACTGGCAATTAAGGTGCTCCTTTTAATAGAACACCGGAGCAAAGCATTAACACTCCGTGAACACATGTGATCCTCACATCAAAGCCTTTCCCTTCCGGTTATCCCGATTTCTGTCACTTCGGGGCCATAGGTTCCGGACAACGACGTGTGTATACAACTTGTAGATAAGACCAAGAACAATACTATCATTATGAATCAATAACATGTTCAGATCAGAAATCATGGCACTCAGGCCCTAGTGACAAGCATTAAGCACAACAAGTCGCAACAAAGTCATAAAGCACTAATAAAAGATACTAGGCACCATGCCCTAATAATCTGATGCCATTACATGAACGATCTCATCCAATCCCTACCATCCCCATAGCCTACAGCGGGGGATTACTCACTCGTAGATGGAGGAAACATGGATGGTCGATGAAGATGATGGTGGATATTGATGGAGATCGCTCCGGGGGGAATTCCCCATCATCCAGGTGCCGAACAGACTTTCTGTCCCGAATCTCTCCTTCGTGGGTGGCGGCAATGAACTTTTCGTGGAAAAACGTCGAACCCCTCGGAGTTTTTAGGTCAGAAGGCTTCTTATAGGCGAAGAGGGAGACCGAGGGGGTGCCTGGGGCCACCACACCATGCCCTGGCGTGGCCAGGCCCAGCCCACGCCTGGGGGTGTGTGGCCAGCCCCTGGCCCTCCTCCGTCTCGTATTCTGGCTCCTGGAGTCTTCTGGAAAAATAGGCACTTTGGCTTTTGTCCCGTCCAATTCCGAGAATATTCATTTTCTGACTTTCCTGGAACCAAAAACAGCAGAAAATAGGCAGCTGGCACTGTGGCTCTTGTTAATAGGTTAGTCCAAGAAATCATATGAAAAGTATTCCAAAGTGTGGACAAAATACAAGAAAGTGGATAAAACCAAGCATGGAGCATCAAAAATTTTAGATACATTTGCAATGTATCAAGAGGCATGGTCGGTGGGCGCCCGAGGGGCCCACACCACCCCCTAGCGCGGCCTGGCCTGGCCCGAGCCATCAGGTGGTGTGGCCAACCCCTAGCCCCTCTCCGTCTTGTCTTCTGGCTCCATGAGTCTTCTGGTAAAATATTGACTTTGGCTTTTGTTCGGTCCAATTCCGAGAATATTTCTTTTCCAGGTTTTCTGAAACCAAAAACAATAGAAAACAGGCAACAAGCACTTTGGCATCTTGTTAATAGTTTAGTTCCAGAAAATGTATAAAAATACCTCAAAGTATGAACAAAACATAAGAAAGTAGATATAAAACAAGCATGGAGCATCAAAAATTATAGATACGTTTACGACGTATCAACATCCCCAAGCTTAACTCCTGCTCATCCTCGAGTAGGTAAGTGACAAAAAAGAATAATTTTTGAGGTGACATGCACCATCACAATCTTGATCATGTTATTTGTAAAACATTGATAGATGGGATCATAGTACTCTAACATAGACATGAAAGATATAGTTCTAACAATAAGACATAGCAACTATGTTGTAACATGAAAAGGTACAAACAAAAGATTCATGAATAACAATGCTTTGAAAGACGTTTGTTTGTTTCACATATAGAAAACATAATGAGGTTGGTATTCAGCTTGTCCCTCATAGTGTAGCAAAACATAAATGCATAGGACACCTTCAAAGTTCATAAAGGTGACTAGATACAAATAGTTTAAGAATAAGCAATATCAAAGTTATGAATCAATCAACAAGTTTTGGGACAATGCATATTAAACTAAGAATGACCACTATACTCTCTCAATAGGTGCATAAAGATAGAATATGGAGACTCAACATAAAAGTAAAAGAAAGGCCCTCCATAGAAGGAAGTAGGGATTCAAGTCTCATAAAGAGCTTACAAAAATTATGGTACTTATTAGCTTTCAGGTCTCATTGCTCATATCATAAGCATCTTTAGGTGATTAAAGTTAAAGTGAACAAATATGAGGATATGATTGACAAGTTATAAGCTAAAAATCTCATGCCCCTTACTTACGAGTATTGTTCCTCATGCTACTCAACTTTAGTCACAAGTAAGTTCTTGTCATTGTAAGTACATGTGTATCATAGAGAACCGCCAACGGGGTATCCCTTGCCCAATGATACGGAAGATTCCCCATATCAAAATGACAAGGCAAGCAGACAATGAGCATCTCAACAGTCCTTTTATTTCCTATTTGCATAGGCTATTTTTTCTTTTTTTCTCTATTTTTTTCTTTCCTATTTGCATAGGTTTTTTATAGAGGATGCTTCATAGATTGCTCACTATGGTTACACTACAGGTTTCCACCATGATTAGGCATGGCTTAGACCAGCCGCCCAGGTGTTTCTCTAACACATATACAAACTCCGTGAGCCTTACAAGCTCCCCTTTCATTTCACACTATCAGGATCCATAAGGAAAAGAACATGATATTAACTAAATAAAGTGTTGGGTCAGCAGCATAGAAAACAAAAAAATTCCTACGGTGTGAACTACACGCCAAGATCTATCTACTAGGTACAAAGCAAACGGGTGGACATACATCCATGGAGAACTTACCCTCGAAGACAACGAGTTTTGTTAACGAGTAGGAACTCGTGGTTGATGTAGTCGTACACTTGCCGATCTCAAGATCGTGAGGAAGTCCGAGCGCCGCAACTCAGCAGCGCATCCGCACTCGCACACACGTTCAAGCCACCGGACAACCTCCACCTCCTCGCTCCAGTGATCCAGCGGAAGGAGCAACTCCTTCCAGACTAAATGCCACCGGGAACATGTATCTCGCTAATCCGAGACCATGGGGGAATAATTCTAGAGGGGGAGAGAGATCCTTCACAAGGAGGTGTGAGGATGAAGGAGGGAATGGGTGGCCTTTTATAGGAGGGGGGGTGCCCCCTCTCTCCATGGCAGGCGCATGGGGGGTGACCCCTCACCTCCCCCATTCATGTGGTGGTAACTCCTCCACATTAAAATGCCTCTTCACATTATCTTTTAAAGTCTCCACTTTAAATGCATTAAGTTTCTCAAAATTTAATGCTCTCTCATTTAATAAAACTCTTTTATTAAATTTATTCAGAATTTTGTTAATTACTTTAATTAACAAACATTCACATATAGCCCTTGCAATATTTCAATATCACATGCAGAAACACCTTCTGCAATGTCACCCAAAACAATTTCCGGTTTCTATTGAAACAATTCCTGCGCTTTGCAATTCTTTCGTCTGAAACATATGTGCTCCAAAATGGTGTCCGGTAACTCTTAAGTGTGCCACCCTACGGTTCGCGAATAATGCAGACATGATCGAGACCCTTCTCCGATCAATAATCAGCAGCGGGACCTGGAGATCCGTACTGACTCCTACACATTCAACGATGACTCCTGTGATCGTGAGAACCTTTAACGCTTGTAACTAAATCCCTTTGTCTCTCGATATATTACATGTCCGATCATCGGTATCTCCATACCTAGTTTGATCTCGTTACCGACATGCACTCTTTTCTCGTTCCCGTGATATAACATTCTAGTGATCACATCACTTGCTTGCAAGCTATCCTAATGTGATATCACCGAGAGGGCCCAGAGTATATCTATTCGTCTTCTGGATTAACAAATTCCACTCTTGATCCATGAGCCTCAACATAACACCTTCATAGCACTGAACCCATCTTTATAATTACCCTGTTACAGTGTGACGTTTGATGTTATCAAGATACTCTTCCGGTGTTAGCAATTAACATGATCTCATGGTCTAAGGATAAAGATTACTTCGTATGATGTTATAGCAATATAAACATAATTACTTGATCATAATGCTATACTTTGGATGAATATTCATCACATCATTCCACCAATGGTGTGACCTTGTTATTAACAACATCCAATGTCCATGATTAGGAAACCTTGATCATCATGTTAATCAACAAGCTAGTCTATAAGAGAGGCATGACTAGGAACCCTTTTTGTTTATTAAACACACATGTATTGATGTTTCCTATCAATACAATTATAGCATGCAAAATAAACATCTATCATATACAAGGAATACATAATAACAACTTTATTATTGCCTCTCAGGGCATATTTCCTTCGGTCTCCCACTTGCACTAGAGACAATAATCTAGTTCACATAGTGATAAATCTAACACCCATGGAGTTCTGGTGTTGATCATGTTTTGCCCTAGGGAGTACTTTAGTCAACGCATCTGCTACATTCAGGTCCGTGTGCACTTTACAAATCTTTATATCTCCATCCTTGACATGCTCGCGGATGGAGTGAAACCGGCGCTTAATATGCTTGGAATTCTTGTGAGACCTTGGTTCCCTGGCGTTGGCTATGGCTCCATTGTTGTAACAATAGATCACCATCGGGTCCAACGCACTGGGAACCACACCCAGTTCCGTTATGAACTCCTTCATCCAAACCGCTTCCTGCGCTGCTTCTGAAGCAGCAACATATTCCGCCTTCGTTGTTGATCCAGCCACCACAGGTTGTTTGGAGCTCCTCCAACTAACTGCTGCTCCGTTCAAGAGAAATACGTATCTGGATTGATACTTAGAGTCATCCGGATCAGTGTCAAAGCTAGCATCGACATAACACTTAGCGACTAGCTCTTCTTCACCTCCGTATACAAGAAACATATCCTTAGTTCTTCTCAAGTACTTAAGGATATTCTTGACCGCTATCCAAAGGTTCAACCTGGATCAGATTGGTACCTACTAGTCAAACTAATAGCATGTGCCACATCCGGTCTTGTATATAGCATGGCATACATTATAGAGCCTATGGCTGAGGCATAGGGGATCTTATCCATTATCTCTCTTTCTTCCGCCGTAGCTAGACTTTGAGTCTTACTCAATGTCTTGCCTTGCAACATAGGTAAGAACCCCTTCTTACTTCCGTCCATATTAAACTTCTTTAATATCTTATCAAGGTATGTACTCTGCAATAGCCCAATTAGGCGTCTTGATCTATCTCTATAGATTTTAATGCCTAATATATATGAAGCTTCACCAAGGTCCTTCATCGAAAATTTGCTGTTTAGATAACTTTTAACACTGTTTAAATGATCTAAATCATTTCCAATCAATAATATGTCATCCACATATAATATCAGAAATGCCACATTGCCCCCACTCACTTTCTTGTAAATACAAGCCTCTCCATAAGTTTGGACAAATCCAAACTCTTTGATCACCTCATCAAAGCGGAGATTCCAACTTCGCGATGCTTGCTTCAGTCCATAGATGGATCGCTGAAGTTTGCACACCTTATTAGCATCCTTAGGATCGACAAAACCCTTAGGTTGTATCATATACAACTCTTCTTCAATCTTACCATTGAGGAACGCAGTTTTGACATCCATCTGCCATATTTCATAATCAAAATATGCAGCAATTGCTAACATAATCCTAACCGACTTAAGCATCGCTACGGGAGAGAATGTCTCATCGTAGTCAACTCCTTGAATTTGTCGAAACCCCTTTGCGGCAAGTCGAGCCTTATAGATGGTCACATTACCATCAACATCAGTTTTTCTTTTGAAAATCCATTGATTCTCAACAGCCTTTCGGTCGTGAGGTAAGTCCACCAAGTTCCAAACTTGGTTCTCGTACATGGATTCCATCTCGGATTTCATGGCTTCTAGCCATTTGTTGGAATCAGGGCTCATCATCGCTTCTTCATATGACGTAGGGTCATCTATTTCATCAATCATGAAATTCATATGTGATTGCCGCATACAATTCAGGAGCTACGTGTCCGCTTGACCGTGAGGTTCGGTAGTGTCCTCTTCGGAGTTTCATGATCAATATCATTAGCTCTCTCTTCATTAGGTGAAGTCAACTCAAACAACTTCGAGCGCGCTTACTCTCCATTTCATGAAGAGTAGGTTCAATAACCTCTTCGAGTTCTACCTTCCGACTACTCACACCTTTCGCGAGAAACTCCTTCTCAAGAAAGGATCCATTCTTGGCAACAAAGACCTTGCCCTCGGATCTGTGATAGAAGGTATACCCAATCGTTTCCTTAGGGTATCCTATGAAGGCGCATTTTTCCACTTTGGGTTCGAGTTTATCCGGTTGAAGTTTCTTCACATAAACATCGCATCCCCAAACTTTAAGAAATGACAGCTTAGGTTTGTTTCCAAACCATAATTCATACGGTGTCTTTTCAACGGATTTAGATGATGCCCTATTTAAAGTGAATGTAGCGGTTTCCAGTGCATAACCCCAAAATGACAGTGGCAAGTCGATCGAGACATCATAGATCGAACCATATCCAATAAAGTACGATTACGACGCTCGACACACCATTACGGTGTGGTGTTTCAAGAAGCGTGAGTTGTAAAACTATTCCACGCCTTTTCATATGTGTGCTAAACTCGTAACTAAGATACTCTCCTCCATGGTCGGACCGTAGAAATTTGATCTTTCTGTTACGATGATTTTCCACTTCATTCTGAAATTCTTTGAACTTTTCAAAAGTTTCAGACTTGTGTTTCATCAAATAGATATAACCATATCTACTCAAATCATCCGTGAAAGTAACAAAATAACGATATCCACCTCGCGTCGACACACTCATTGGTCCACACACATCAGTATGCATGATTTCCAATAGATCTGTCGCCCGTTCCATTGAACCAGAAAACGGCGTTCTAGTCATCTTGCCCATAAGGCATGGCTCACATGTATCAAATGATTCAAAATCAAGTGATTCCAAAAGTCCATCAGAATGGAGTTTCTTCATGCGTTTAACGCCAATATGACCTAGACGACAGTGCCACATATATGTAGATATATCATTATCAAGTTTAATTCTTTTAGCATCAACATTATGAATATGCGTAATACTACTATCAAGATCCAACAGAAATAAACCATTCAACATAGGTGCATGACCATAAAAGATATTATTCATATAAATCGAACAACCATTGTTTTCAGACTTAAATGAATAACCACTTTGCATCAAACACGATCCGGATACAATGTTCATGCTCAGTGCAGGCACCAAATAACAATTATTTAGGTTTATAACTAATCCCGATGGCATATGGAGAGGCAGCGTTCCGACGGCGATCACATCAACTCTTGATCCATTGCCAATTCAAGATCGTGACCTCATCCCTTGCTAGTTGTCGCATTGTTCTGCAGCCCCTGAACCGAGTTACATATATTAGCAACCGATCTCGTATCAAATACCTAGGTGCTACTGCGAGTACTAGTCAAGTACACATCAATAACATGTATATCACATATACCTTTGTTTGCCTTGCCGGACTTCTTGTCCGCCAAATACTTGGGGCAGTTGCGCTTCCAATGGCCAGTCCCCTTGTAATAGTAGCACTCGGTGTCAGACTTAGGGCCAGCTCGGGGTTTCTTTTCAGGCGTGGCAACAGACTTGCCACCCTTCTTTCCTTGCCTTTCTTATCCTTCTTGAAACCGGTGGTCCTACTGATCATCAACACTTGATGTTCTTTCCTAATCTCCACTTATGCAGTCTTAAGCGTTGACAGAAGCTCGGGAAGAGACTTCTTCATGCCCTGCATATTATAGTTCATCACGAAGCTCTTGTAGCTAGGTGGTAGAGATTGGAGAACACGATGTATGCCTAAGTCAATGGGAATCGTTATTCCCAAGGACACAAGCTTATCGACGTACCTAGACATTTTGAGTACGTGCTCACTAACGGAGCTGTTTTCCTCCATCATGCAGCTAAAGAACTTTCCTATAGCATTATAACTCTCTATGGCAGCATGGGTATCGAAAATCATTTTCAATTCTCCCATGGTATCAAAGGCATTGCCATTTTCGAAACGGTTTCGAAGTTCTGGCTCTAGCCCATACAGTATGCCACAATGAACTAAGTTGTGGTCCTCCTAACGAGTTATATAGACGTTCTTTTCCTCGTCAGGGGCATCAGGAGCTGGTGGGGGGCCTAGCGGCACATCTAGCACATATTGCTTTTGTGCAGCAGTGAGGAGAATCCTCAAATTCATAGCCCAGTTGGTGAAGTTGCTACCATTCGCAGCAAGTTTCTCTTTCTCCATGAACACATTGAAATTAAAAGCAGGTGGTGCCATCTACAACAGAATTTGTAAAGTATATTTAGACTAAGTTTATGATAGATTGAGTTCAACTAATCCAAATTACTAATGAACTCCCACTCAAAAACGACATCCCTCGTGTCCTTTTGGTGATTACATGAACCAAATCCACTACACCAAGTCCGATCATCACGTGAGTCGGTGTAGCTTCAAAGGCGAGCATCTATATGGGCATCATATCAACTATATGACTCATGCTTAACCTTTCGGGCCGTGTTCGAGGCCATGTCTGCATACATGCTAGGCTCCAAGTAAGAACCTTAGTATTTGCGTAAAACTGTCTTACACCTGCTGTATGAAAGCGAGAGTCGAGAACACCCGATCATCTCATGATGCCTCATTACACGATCCACAAAACGGTGCGTACTTAAGGAAGAACACATTTTATCTTGATATCTAAATGAGGGATCATCTTATAATGCTACCAAACGCGCCAAACTAGCAATATAAGATGCTAACATCTAATGTGTGAAGTGAGGTGATATGGTCCATGCATTTGATCTCTATCATTTGCATCGTGGTATGATCTCTATCATTCCTTTGTGTGTAAGGCCAAGGTCTATGGAACTTACACGTTAAGTGAGTTGTAAGAGTATCTATTATACATCTACTTACAACAATACCATATCAAAACACTAGCCCAAAGAACGATCTAAACTAGACCTCTAATTTATCAATTGCAAGTTTTACGAGGCTTAGTGATTTCTGATATAGAACCTGTCTAACCTACAAACATGAACCACAACGAGGATAACCAAGTTATTAGCAACTCGTTGTAAATCAGATATTGACTATAGTAGGAGATACAGACACCCGCCAGCCACTTATGCAAAACAAGTTGCATGTCAGTCGTGGAACCGGGTCTCATGTACGATGACATGTAAGGTTGGTCCGGGCCGCTTCATCCCACTATGCCACCAATATCCAATGTACATCGAAGATGTAATAACATGATCATCATCGCCCACATATAAACATATGTGTACTACCCGTGCAAAGCACCTACGCATAGATCAGGCTCTGATACCACTGTTGGGTCCGCAGCATAGAAAACAAAAAATTTCCTATGGTGTGAACTACACGCCAAGATCTATCTACTAGGTACAAAGCAAACGGGTGGACATACATCCATGGAGAACTTACCCTCGAAGACAACGAGTTTTGTTAACGAGTAGGAACTCGTGGTTGATGTAGTCGTACACTTGCCGATCTTAAGATCGTGAGGAAGTCCGAGCGCCGCAACTCAGCAGCGCATCCGCACTCGCACACACGTTCAAGCCACCGGACAACCTCCACCTCCTCGCTCCAGCGATCCGGCGGAAGCAGCAACTCCTTCCAGATGAAATGCCACCGGGAACATGTATCTCGCTAATACGAGACCATGGGGGAATAATTCTAGAGGGGGAGAGAGATCCTTCACAAGGATGTGTGAGGATGAAGGAGGGAATGGGTGGCCTTTTATAGGAGGAGGGGGGGTGCCCCCTCTCTCCATGGCTGGCGCATGGGGGGGTGACCCCTCACCTCCCCCATTCATCTGGTGGTAACTCCTCCACATTAAAATGCCTCTTCACAGTCCCTTTTAAAGTCTCCACTTTAAATGCATTAAGTTTGTCCAAATTTAATGCTCTCTCATTTAATAAAACTCTTTTATTAAATTTATTCAGAATTTTGTTAATTACTTTAATTAACAAACATTCACATATAGTCCCTTGCAATATTTCAATATCACATGCAGAAACACCTTCGTCTATTGAAACAATTCCTGTGCTTTGCAATTCTTTCGTCTGAAACATATGTGCTCCAAAATGGTGTCCGGTAACTCTTAAGTGTGCCACCCTACGGTTCGCGAATAATACAGACATGATCGAGACCCTTCTCCGATCAATAATCAGCAGCGGGACCTGGAGATCCGTACTGACTCCTACACATTCAACGATGACTCCTGTGATCGTGAGAACCTTTAACGCTTGTAACTAAATCCCTTTGTCTCTCGATATATTACATGTCCGAGATTCGATCATCGGTATCTACATACCTAGTTGGATCTCGTTACCGACATGCACTCTTTTCTCGTTCCCGTGATATAACATTCTAGTGATCACATCACTTGCTTGCAAGCTATCCTAATGTGATATCACCGAGAGGGCCCAGAGTATATCTATTCGTCATCTGGATTGACAAATTCCACTCTTGATCCATGAGCCTCAACATAACACCTTCGTAGCACTGAACCCATCTTTATAGTCACCCTGTTACGGTGTGACGTTTGATGTTATCAAGATACTCTTCCGGTGTTAGCAATTAACATGATCTCATGGTCTAAGGATAAAGATTACTTTGTATGATGTTATAGCAATATAAATATAATTACTTGATCGTAATGCTATACTTCGGATGAATGTTCATCACATCATTCCACCAATGGTGTGACCTTGTTATTAACAACATCCAATGTCCATGATCAGGAAACCTTGATCATCCTGTTAATCAACAAGCTAGTCTATAAGAGAGGCATGACTAGGAACCCTTTTTGTTTATTAAACACACATGTATTGATGTTTCCTATCAATACAATTATAGCATGCAAAATAAACATCTATCATATACAAGGAATACATAATAAAAAGTTTATTATTGCCTCTCAGGGCATATTTCCTTCATAAAGTGCAATGTTGAAAGCGTTCCCCATGGTAACATGGTTCTGCTAATTCACAACTTACAAATGGTTCAAGTTTATTATGTGCAAGAAAATTAAAGTGTGCAATCAATTTCGTGTGAGCTTTAATCACTAATTTTCACATAACAAGTTTAATTCGGAAGGTAGATAAAAACATGAATATACTTGGAATAGCAAATGCTAGTAGGTAGGTATGGTGGACTCTTTGGAATAACTTGGTTTTATTTGGAATTGGATGCATGAGTAGAACTCATACTTGGTACGTGTGGAGGCTAGCAAAAGACTGGGAGCGACCATCTAAGAGAGCAATAATGGCCATAATCATGCAAAGCGACAAAACATTATTAATTAAAGCATAAAGTGATATTACAAGTCGAAAACTAAATGATCATAGAGGCTATGGTGACTTGGTATAGTCTTAACATGGTGTGAGCATGCGCCAAGTCAACCCAAATAAAGCATCAAAGGAGAATACCACAATATTATGCTTTTGTATGCTAAAACAACACATGATTCTTTCAAGGCACATTAAGCAATCTCAATTGTTTGGAACAAGTCATGCTACAGCAAAAATCACTAAGCATAAAGTCAAAGCAATATCAAACATGACATGATAAAGTCTAGGCTATAGTCAAAACAAGCATCCTTTTGTACCACTTATAAGCATGAAGCTTCCAACTCTTTTTCCAACACCAATCGAAAACTAAAGCTAAATGCACTGCTAGCAAAGGAGAACACTCACAGAACAATAAGAGTGAAAACTAGAGTGTTCTAGGCAATGAATAACAGGGTGTATCTCTCTCCAAAAGAAGTGTGTTGGGATCCAACCAACTTATTTAAGAAAACTAGGCAAAAGAAAACTAAAAACAAAGACGCTCCAAGAACAACACATAGTGCATAAGGTAATAAAAATAAAGTGTCTTGAAAGAAGACCTGAGATTATTGATGAAGAAGGGGTTGCCTTGGGCATCCCCAAGCTTTGACGCTTGTACTTATTGAATATTTCTTGGGGTGACGCGGGTGGCATCCCCAAGCTTGAGCTTTTGTCCATACTTCATCTCATCACATTATTCTTCCCTACATTTGAAAATTTTCTTCATACAAAACTTCACACAATCTTCATTAGCAACATTAGTGTATTCAAGATAATAAGTCCTTGGGTTTAGTTTCAACACAAGTAAAACTTCCATTAAAACACAAGCTACTGTAGCAATTCCTTTTATAAGTTCAAGTAATTAGCAAGAACTAAAAGAGAAAGAGATTAAGAGGCAAATGCAAATAATGGCAGAAATCTATCAAAACAGATCAGCAGGTAAAAACCGATTTTTTTGAAGACCTTCTGTTGCTCAAATAGAAAAGTGTTAAACTAATGAAAGTTACATAACAATATGGGGCAGAAGTACAAAACATTACAGCTCAATCCGACATACAGAGATTTTTCACGAATTTTTACAGTGAAGCACAAAAATCTGTTTCAAGACAACAACTTTCCCAAATCTTACTTCTCTCTCATTAGAGGTTATTCTTGGCACAAAAACCACACAAAAAGGATAAGGAGAGGTTATTACAGAGGCAATAACTTCCAATACTCAACAAAACAAAAATGAACTGAAAGTAAAAACATAATGGGTTGTCTCCCAAAAGCACTTTCTTTATAGCCATTAATATAGGCATGATAATTTCAATGATGCTCACATAAGAAATATGAATTTAGAGTAAAAGAGAGCATCAAGAAGCAAATATAAAACACATTTAAGTCTAACCCACTTCCTATGAAAAATAATCTTGGAAAGAAACAAGCCATGAAAACACAAAGCAACAAGCATAGGAAAGCAAAACAAGTGCAACTTAAAAAAATTAACATAAAGAGGAGAAACTTAATATTGTTGAGACACATAAAACCATGTTTCCCTCTCTCATAATAACTTTCAGTAGCACCATGAATAAAATTAACAATATAACTATCACATAAAACATTCTTATTATGAGCCACATGCATAAAAGAATTAATACTCCCCGCATAAACATAGTCATTCTTATTAATTGTAGTGGGGGCAAATTCAACAAAATAGCTATCATTATTATTCTCATCGCCATAATCATTAAATATAGGAGGCATATTGTAATTATAATTAATTTTCTCCTCAATAGTAGGTGGACTGAAAATATCATACTCATCATTGTAATCATCATATATCGGAGGTATAGTATCATCAAAGTAAATTTTCTTCTCCGTGCTTGGGGGACTAAAAATATCATGCTCATCAAAACCAGCTTCCCCAAGCTTAGACTTTTCCATAGCATTAGCAATAACGGTGTTCAGAGAATTCATACTAATAATATTGCTATTAGCATGCAAATAAAGTTCCATAGGTTTTTTAATTTTCTCTTCAAACACGTCATGTCCTAACTCAAGATAAATACTATAAAGCTCTCTAATTTTTTTTTGTTTTCCATTAAGCCTAACTAGTGAAAATAAAAACAAGAAACAAAAAGATATAATTGCAGAATCTAAAGGAAATAACTTCGAGCACTCACACACCAGCAACAGTGCTAGAAGATAGCTTAGTAGCCAGAGGATGTGAGTACCTTTTACCTTACCTCCCCGGCAACGACGCTAGAAAATAGCTTGATGTCTATGCACGCTTCTATTCTTGTAGACAGTGTTGGGCCTCCAAGTGCAGAGGTTTGTAGAACAGCAGCAAGTTTCCCTTAAATGGATCACCAAGGTTTATCGAACTCAGGGAGGAAGTGGTCCAAGGTATTCCTCTCAAGCAACCCTGCAATCAAGATACAAGAAGTCTCTTGTGTCCCCAACACACCCTATACACTTGTCAGGTGTATAGGTGCACTAGTTCGGCGAAGATATAGTGAAATACAAGTAATATGGATGATTATAAGTGGTAATTGCAATCTGAAATAATAGTGGCAGCAAGCAAACATGCAACAGAACTGATTGTAACCAGTGTTTCAATGCTTAGAAACAAGACCAAGGGATCATACTTTCACTAGGGAACACTCTCATATAAATATCTTCTCTTTGTTAAGCTACCCTGAACTACTCTCCGGTTGGACGATGTAGAGCTATAACAGCACACCTTAAATTTCGTATTCCCCAACTAGATAACCCCTCACTGTCACCTTGAGCACTAGATGGTTCCAACAAACACCACAATCTCATAGAGACATCTAAATCAAATTATACTCATGATAAGTATTTATGTAACCTTAGCCAAAGTGCCACATGGTGTGCACACTGTCAACTTCACACATGTGGGGATACGCAGAGATTAATATAAAGCACTTGAGTAGCAAAATAGATCTATAGAATACAAAGCTCATGATCTCAATAAGATCATGCATAGAGAAAGAGATGAACACATAGCTATCGGTAGAGCCCTTAGCCTCGAGAGAGAACTACTCCCTCTTCATCATGGGAGTCAGCAACGGCGATGGAGATGGCGGTAGAGTCGATGGAGATGGATACGGGGGAACTTCCCCATCCCGGTTGGGTGCTGGAACAGAGACTTCTGTCCCCCAAATCTCCTCTTCGGTGGCGGCAGTGCTGCGGAACTTTTCGGGGAATTCTGATCTGGTACTTAGGGTTTTCGTCCCGGGGGGATTTTATAGGCGAAGAGGAAAGGTCGGTGGGCGCTCGTGGGTCCCACACCACCCCCTGGCGCGGCCTAGCCTGGCCCGTGCCACCAGGTGGTGTGGCCAGCCCCTAGCCCCTCTCCGTCTCGTCTTTTGGCTCCATGAGTCTTCTGGTCAAATATTGACTTTGGCTTTTGTCCGGTCCAATTCCGAGAATATTTCTTTTCTAGCTTTTCTGAAACCAAAAACAGCAGAAAATAGGCAACTAGCACTGTGGCATCTTGTTAATAGGTTAGTTCCAGAAAATGTATAAAAATACCTCAAACTATGAATAAAACATAAGAAAGTAGATATAACACAAGCATGGAGCATCAAAAATTATAGATACGTTTATGATGTATCAACCTTCTCCTTAGATTGTGAGATCATATTAATCACTGTCTCTCGCGGCTACTTTGACCACATAAAACATCATGACCGTAACTAGGTGCAAATAAATTTGTATATTGGGTATTCAAGAGGAACAAGTTGAGGCCTATGGATCAAGATCGGGATTTGTTCACTGATGACTGCAAGTGCACAGATCGTTTGTAGCTAGTTTTGAAATAAAGATATTGATCCCATAGGGAGCAGGAGTCTCAAGTCTAATAACTCTTGAATTAAATACTACAATAGAAATGCTAAATAAAGTTTTAAGTAATAAGATAAAATGTGAGTATTGTGTAAAAAGGTGTTTTTGGGTTTTTGGTATAAGTGAACAATAAGTAAAGTAAAATAACTAAACATAGAAAGTAAGTATCACGTATGTAAAAGAGATTTGGAACTGCAATAGGGGAAAAAGCATTCTCAGGGAGTAGCGGATACACCACTAGCATTATAAAGAGCTAAAGTAAAGATTATTATCATGAACATTCTCAACTATGTATGTGTGGGAGGAACTCCGTATTTGGATAAATAGGCAGCAACCACTGCTCACATCATCCTCATAACCACAATAGTCAACAATCGACATCAATCGAATTACTACACTATTACGGGACTTAATCCCGTAGGATGTATCCCATGGAATGGATAGTGTTCCGTGAGTTTCCTTGGTTCCCAAGTTGATACGTAAGGGGTGCCAACATCTTTATAGTCACTGTAAGTGCTGACACACCTCCGTCTACCAACAAGTAGTTCACTCCATTAAGTCCCTATGAGAGGCAAATATTGAGATGTCAACTTCTCTCAACGTCAAGATGAAGACAATCTAACACATGGTCACAGTGATGAATATCATAATCAACTTTATCTTATTTCAATCTCATATTAGGGTTTCTCCATCTCCCCAAGAACTAATGATCTACTCAGACATGGAGGCAATCAACATCATGGCAATAACAATGGAATCTATCGTAGATGAATAGTACTTGTATAAATCCACAACGAGTATGAGAATTACAACAAGATCTAGACAAGATGTAGATGGGATGGATGGAGATGGTGGTGATGCAGCGGTTGATGATGAAGATCGATGCCTAAGCCTCTCGAATCTGTGTAGGGCAAATACGGATCCCCAGTGGACGAGTTCCCCCTCCAGATGCCTTCTGGAGGTGAGGCTTCGGTGATATCTGGTTGTTTTATATGTCGTATCTCTGATCCAGTTGCACGGGGTGAAACTATTTGAGGAGGCGGTGGCGGCGCCAACAATACGACAGGAACTATATGGCCAGAAAATTTATTCCCATCATATAGTTGGTCGTTAAACCGTCTGTATACTTTGATTGCTTCGGATTTTCTTCTATTGTTATTGATATTTCCCAAATAAGCAATTTACTTTGTTTTTGACTCCTTTTATCCCCAATACAACTGCTCCAAGAATTGTGTCCATTGTATCCATCATCTGTCCTGATCCTGGTGAAAATAGACATAAAATGTGCGCGCGAACGCCGTAAAATACCAAGATCTTATATCTACAGTGGAAAATAATAATATAAAACATGATGCAAATATGCACTCATCAAATTCCCCAAGCTTAGCTCTTGCTCATACCGAGCAAGTTTAGCATAATGGATGTGATCCTCATATTCATGAAGCTGAGTCGATAAAATAAATGAGGTAGTTGCAGCATGTGTTTATCATATATGATACATAGGAATAAGTTCATGAATAGTATCTTACTCGAACCATCTGAATAATATTAGCAGGCTTCCACACCTTAGCATTTCACAGTTCATAAAAGATCACTCTCAATATGATATAAAAGTATTCAGTTCAACTAAATGAGTTAGCGAGGAAGTCCCAAATATATCTAGAATAACATATTCACTTGGGATTTAAAATCTCGAACGCTTCTTTGTCATACTACAATATAGTGGTGTACGCCTATTTGCTCTTTGCACATTCTCTCTTTTTCTTCTTTCTTTCCTTCTTTTCTTTTCCTTTGTATATATGTTCACACTTTTGTTTAAGTGTGGTGCAAAGGAGCTAGTCATACATTCCACTACATGTAGAAATTGAAAGTTTAACAATCTCAATTACAAAATTCCAATTGTATATGAAGCAATCTTTATAGCTTGAATATTCTACCTCGTCTTGTTCTCACTCTAATTTGATAGCAATTTTTTTGTTTTCCTTTGTTCAAGGTTTATTTTTCAACTTAACTGATTAGATAATTTTTTATTTGTAAATCAAACCATGGACTTACAACATATTGACCAAATTATCTTTGTATGTTCCACTAATACCAATGGTGTGGAAGACTCCTATTGCTATCATCAAGTGCAAGTAAAATTATACTCAAGTCATTCATATATCCATTATGACTAGCACAAACTCAACATTTCTCCATATATGATAATAAACTAATAATTTCATAAAAGAGATCGACTATTCCTGAAGGGAATTCTAATGATGCAAACTTTATTTCTAATTTGAACTAATGCAAAACTAAAATAGTAATGTAAAACTTATAAGATAGATTACAAGGTCTTAAAGATCTCCCCAAGCTTGGAATCAAGCCAGGCAGGATCAAATAATCCCTTGCGCTTATTTGATACTGTGATTATTATAGATCACTGTGGCGCCATGGCATGTAACACCACGGTGCGTAGCTTCTTGTTGGTATCCTCTAGAGCAGTGATGCGGCTGTAGCACCTACACAAATCAGATTGCAAAGTGTGCACTTTAGCTGCGAGCTTAGTCACCAATGGGAGGAGATCATCCTTCTTCTCCATCTCCTTGCCTTGCTCGCTATTGCTCCCGATCTCCATAGGAACTTTTCCCTCTGGCTTCTGTCCCTCGATTGCGTGTCCCCACGTGTGAACACGAGGTAGATTGGTTTCTGGAGATTACGATTAGAGAGAGAGACAATGGCAGTATATATGGGGGGTCATAGGTCGGTAAAACTCACAAGGAACACTAAATTCTCGCCCAACAAAAGAATCTTAACGAAACAAGGAAAGAAATTGCGGATTTGGAGGAGTCCTGCCGTGTAACGACCAACTATACGGGCGCGCCCGTATAGCTCTGGCTGTATAGTTGGTTTCGGGCAGATATTTCCAAATATCTCGAGTCCATGTTGATTATGTTACGACTCGGAACCATCACTACCGCTTTTTTTGGCAAAACGAAAAGTAAAAGAAAATGTCTAAGAGTTTAACGACCAACTATACGGCCGAAAAATTTATTCCCACCGTATAGTTGCGACCGTGTAGATACAGACATCAAAAATCGAAAGTGTTTGAGAGTTTAACGACCAACTATACGGCCGAAATTTTATCTTTGATCGTATAGTTGCGACTGTATAGATCTAGACAACAAAAATAATTTCGCAAAGAAGATACAGAGGGTTTAACGACCAAATATACGGCGGGAGATTTTTCTTCAGTCGTATAGTTGTGCCCGTATAGTTGGTAAATACCTTTAGAAACTTCAGAAAAACACAAGGAATTCAAAGGCAAAAATTCCAGAAGTAAAATTTGTGAAAACAAATCACTTATTTGAGTAAGAACACTTACCTTGCTCTTACTGTTTACTTATCGGGGATGACATGATCCTCCAACAACAAAGACTTCTTCTCTTTTGGAGGAGTTGACCTTAGTTCATTTAACAATTCTCATAAACAAAAATCACCAGGACTAAAGTTCCTCTCAATAAGATTGGTGTCTTGCTAGGTGAATATAAACACTGCATCCAACATCTTTATTTCTTGCCTCTGCATAATCTGCACTCAAATTCTTGAAGCAAAAGGATCCAACAGGTCAGTCTTGGCTTAAGATTTTTCCTCTCAAGGATTTCTTTTAAACCATGACGATCTGTATGAGCTCTTACTTTTGCATCAACTATATAAGAACGAAATTATCGCAAGATAAAAATACAGCAAAAAGTTCCCTTTCTTCCTTAGGATAATTCTTTTGAGCACTATTAAGAGTTCTACTAGCATGATGTATAATATTAAATCTGCAACCTATATGTTGTCCCAGAGTTACTCCTACAGCATCATCACTAGCTTCACATATTAAGTCAAAAGGCATATCCCAGATAGGTGGTTTAATGATAGGAGCATGGGATAAAGCATATTTAAGTTTATCAAAGGCTACAAGACATTTATCATCAAAATTAAATCCTACTCCCTTTTGTAGAAGGTTAGTCAAAGGTTTAGATATTCCAGAGAAATTTCTAATGAACCTTCTATAAAAACCCACATGACCAAGGAAACTTCTTATACCTTTTATATCCCTAGGTTGTGGCATTCTTTCTATGGCCTCAACCTTAGATCTATCCACTTCAATGCCCTTACCTGATACCTTATGTCCAAGGACTATACCTTCTTTGACAATAAAATGACACTTCTCCCAGTTTAGAACAAGATTGGTTTCTTCGCAATGCTGCAAAACTCTTTTGAGATTATCCAAGCAACTAGTAAATGAAGTTCCATAGAAAGAAAAGTCATCCGTAAATACTTCCATTATCAGTTCTATAAAATCTGCAAAAATAGCAGTCATGGATCTTTGAAAAGTAGCTAGAGCATTACATAAACCAAAAGGCATATGTCGGTAAGCATGTAAACCATAAGGACTAATGAAAGTTGTTTTAAGTTGGTCATTAGGATGAACAGCTATTTGAGAAAAACTAGAGTATCCGTCCAAGTAGAAAAAATGAGTGTGGTTTGCTAACCTTTCTAAAGTTTGATCTATGAACGGTAAAGGATAATGATCTTTCCTAGTTTCTTTATTCAATTTCCTGAAATCTATACACATCCTATGTCCAACATTAGTTCTAATAGGTATCAATTCATTGTTTTTGTTAGGAACAATGGTAAAACCGCCCTTCTTAGGGACACAATGAATAGGACTTACCCATTCACTTTCTTTTACATGATAGATTATACATGTGTCCAATAGGCGTACTATTTGTTTTCTTACCACTTCTTTCATTTCGGGCTTCAGTCGCCTATTAAATTCCACAACTGGTTTAGCACCTTCCTCCATGAATATTCGATGGACGGTTATCATGGGACTAATGCCCTTCAAATCATCCATTGAGTACCCAAAGGCCTTGCGATGCTCCTTAAGTATTTTCATGAGTTCTTCTTCTTCATCGCCTGAAAGTTTGAAACTAATAATAATAGGAAATTTATTTGTATCATCTAAAAATCTATATTTATGATTATCTGGTAGAGTCTTCAACTCTGGGGTGGTAATTCTTCGTCCCCTCTCTTTTCTCGCTCTTTGAAAGCCTCATTAGTTGGAGGCCCTATAATGGTAAGTGAATAGAATTCACCTTCTAGTTCTTCTAGGGACTTATCCTCCATAACTATTTCTAATAATTTAATTCTTCATTTATTTCTTCTTCTTGGTTACTAAAGAAGAGAGCTGCCATTTCCTCAATAGTTTTTTATTTCTCTTCTTCTTGTATTTGTGGAGGTTTGTCTTTAAATTTGGAAAAGTGGAATTCTTTTTCCGCTCCCCCAAGCTTAAGAGACACAATCTCATTTTTGAAATCAACATTAGCACCTACATCACTCAAAAAGTTTCTTCCAAATATAATTGAGCAAAGAGTGTCAGCTGGCATATCAACTACTACAAAATCGATAGGAAAGTTTTTATTGCCAATTGTGACAGTTGCATCTTCAACTACTCCCATTGGATTTCTAAGAGATTTATTGGCTAACATGATTGTCATATTAGTATTTTCAATTGTAGCAGGTTCTATTTCTTCTTTTATTTCTTAATAGAATCATAAGATAAAACATTAACTTTGGTGCCAAGATCACATAAACCATAATGCGAGGTTTCCTTAAATATGCAGGAAAGAATAGGCTTACCCACATCTTTTACCTTTGCTTTACCTTCAACCAATACGGAAGTCTCTTCATCAAGTTCAACTATGTTACAATGTGCATACATGGCCATATAATTGCTTCATTGGTTACCTCTTCATCTTTGGTTTCTTCCAGATGTTCCTCAACTTCTCGCATACTTTCCTCTTCCTTCTTCTCCTGTACTGTTTTGACCTGCTCATATTCAAAAATATGCTTCTGTGCAGTGTTAGGGAAAGGTATCTCATATGTTGGTTCTAGGGAGACCAGTGTTGCTTTAACTTCTCTTTTCTTCTCATGTTCGGGTGGAAGATCATACTTGATCAAACCCACTTTTGGAGCTTTGATGTGTTCTGTAAAAGCTTTTACAACTTTTAACACAAGATCTGAATCCAGATAAAGTTCTTTAGATAATATTTGGCCATTTTATTATAGTCATGAATACAATCATAATCTATTTATATGCCTCCTTCACTTCCTAGACCAAAATTCCATGAAACTCTATGATCGTGAATTCTATTAAGTAAAGCCCAAGCTTTAGTGGTAGGAAGATTCATGAAGGCTCCTTGCGCGAAAGAGTCTAGTTCAATTTTATTAGGTTCAATTAAACCGCCATAAAAATATGCAATAAATACCATTCAGGAAAATCATGATGAGGACATAGATGAAATAAATCTTTATCTGATATAAGCTCTTACTAGTCCTTCATTAGAACGGTCCCTCCAAGTCATTATAAGACGCCTGATTCCAAAAGATTTTGATAATGGATAATATTTTGCTAGAAACTCAAAGGCTAAATTATCCCAAGTAGTAGTGGCTTCTGGGGGTAGAGATCTATACCATGAGAGAGTTGTACTAGTCAAAGTCTGACTAAAAAGTTTAACCCTTACCTCATTAGCAGTATATCCCGTTAATTGGAAAGTGCCACATATATCTTTGAAGCATGCAATATGCTCATATGGAGCAGGATCTTGTTCATCTCCAGTAAATTGCTTCTTGTATAGAATACCAAGTAATAGAGGATTTATTTCAAACCCCCTTGTCGTATCGTTGAAGTTGTCTCTTTTATTAATATCATAAGGCTTCCCAAAGTGGCTGAGTGGGTTAGCACTAGCCATATGCTCAGACTCTATCATGTTGGTGGAAACTTGTAACTCAAAACAAAACTTAGCAAGACAAAAATAAATTAGCAAAAACTAAAAGACCTACAACTCTTAGATCCCCGACAACGGCGCCAGAAAATAGCTTGATGACTGCAAGTGCACAGATTGTTTGTAGCTAGTTTTGAAATAAAGATATCGATCCCATAGGGAGCAGGAGTCTGAAGTCTAATAAATCTTGAATTAAATACTACAATAGAAATGCTAAATAAAGTTCTAAGAAACAAGATAAAATGCGAGTATTGTGTAAAAAGGTGTTTTGGGGTTTTGGTATAAGAGAAATAAGTAAAGTAAAATAAATAAATACAGAAAGTAAGTATCACGTATGTAAAAGAGATTTGGAACTGCAATGGGGAAAAAGCATTCTTAGGGAGTAGCGGATACACCACTAGCATTAGAAAGAGCTAAAGTAAATATTATTATCATGAACATTCTCAACTATGTATGTGTCGGAGGAACTCCGTATTTGGATAAATAGGCAGCAACCACCGCTCACATCATCCTCATAACCATAGTAGTCAGCAATCGACATCAATTGAATTACTGCGCTATTAAGGGACTTAATCCCGTAGGACGTATCCTATGGCATGGATAGTGTTTCGTGAGTTTCCTCGGTTCCCAAGTTGATACATAAGGGGTGCCAACAGCTTTATAGTCACTGTAAGTGCTGACACACCTCCGTCTACCAATAAGTAGTTCCCTCCATCAAGTCCCCATGAGAGCCAAATATTGAGAGGTCGACTTCTCTCAACATCAAGATGAAGACAATCTAACACATGGTCACAGCGATGAATATCATAATAAACTTTATCTTATTTCAATCTCATACTAGGTTTTCTCCGTCTCCCCAAGAACTAATGATCTACTCAGACATGGAGGCAATCAACATCATGGCAATAACAATGGAATCAATCATAGATGAATAGTACCTGTATAAATCCACAACGAGTAAGGGAATTACAACAAGATCTAGACAAGATGTAGATGGGATGGATGGAGATGGTGGTGATGCAGCAGTTGATGATGAAGATCGATGCCTTAGCCTCCCGGATCTGCGTGGGGCAAAGATGTATCCCTGGTGGACGAGTTTCCCCTCTAGATGCCTTCTGTAGGTGAGGTTCTGGCGATTTCTGGTTGTTCTGTATGTCGTCTCTCTGATCCAGTTGCACGGGTGAAACTATTTGAGGAGGCGGTGGCGGCGCAAACTATACGGTGGGAACTATATGGCCGGAAAATTTATTCCCGCCGTATAGTTGGTCGTTAAACCGTCTGTATACTTTGATCGCTTCGGGTTTTCTTCTGTTGTTATTGATATTTCCCAAATAAACTATTTACGTTGTTTTTGACTCCTTTTATCCCCAATACAACTGCTCCAAGAATTGTGTCCATGGTATCCATCATCTGTCCTGATCCTGGTGAAAATAGACATAAAATGTACGCGCAAACACCCTAAAATACCAAAATCCTATATCTACCGTGCAAAATAATAATATAAAACATCATGCAAATATGCACTCATCATTCACCCAGTTGACGGGAAGATACACTGGGCCCACTCGGTGAAATTGTATCCAATAGGTTGCAACCACTAAGTAGGTCATGGGATACAATATCACAATAATGAGTTAAGTAGACTTGTCGATAACGAGATTTGTATGATGATACTAATGATCGAATCTTGGACAAGTCATATATCAAAGAAAAAAGGATATGGACACAGAGTTATGGTTCAAACGACAGAGTTTCGTGGAATGCATGGGGGTCATTATGGGCATCCTGGTCCCTCTATTGATCATTGACTGGAGAGAGATCTTGATCATGTCTGTGTCATTCCCACACCATAGGGTAACACACTTATGGGTCTTAAGATGTTCTAAGATTATTATGGAAGTGAAGGGATCACCGATGAGATACAATATCGGAATCGTTCTAAAGATTTACCAGAATAGTTCCAAAGGGAATCCAAAGGTGTTCGGAAGAATTCGGAAGGTGTTACGGATTAATAGAAGATTTTATAATATGCATTTATATTTTAATTATGAATTAACATATTAATTAAATTTTTAATAATAATATTAATGGGGCAACTTCCTCTATTGGGCCAAATTCTCGTAGGAAAAGGGCCCGAAGGGAAGCCACCCCAAAAGGACAGGTATCGCCACTTCCGCTTGGCCCCGCCGACCGGCCTACCAAGCGGGTGGGCGGGCGCTGACGGGGCCCAACCCGGCCATCCACAGCCACATGCGTGCCTCGGGCCATGGGCGAGCAGGCTAGCGGGGCCCACCCATTCAACCGCCGCCACCTTCCTTGGTCAGTGCGCCTCCCCACCTCCTCCTCCCCTTTTGTACCACCCCGGAACTTTGGGCAGAAGGGGGGTACTCCTCTTTCCCCTATTTAATAAGGTCTATATTGGTGGATTAAATACAACAATAAAATAAAAGGGGAATTTACTTCGAAAGTTTCTCCTTTCTCTTTCTCTATTAAATCTCGTGAGTGCGGTTCCATGAAGAACGGCATGAGAGAGACAACACCATCGACACACCGTCGCGCTGATAGATCCCATTTCTAGAGGGTCTAGTTCTGCATCTCGGCTGGATCAAGGAGAATGGGAGTCGTCGTTGGACACTGTACGTGTGTGATACCTTGGGGACGCTATCATTGGTGGCGCTGGAGATGTCGTGCAAGGAGCAGGAGGTGAAGAGCGAGGAGCTTCACGAACTTGAAGTTGAACACGAGTTCGACTACTTCAACCATGTTCCCCGTGGGATGTTAACCGCCTTCAGTCTACAAGGGTATCTTACCAAAACCTCCATTCTCATTGTTGCATGAACACGTAGATATATACTGGCATCAGGTGTTGCACTATCTAGGAATTTTTTATTTTCTGCTACGAATCCCTTGAGTATCATAGTCAGAGAGTCAAAACCGTTCTTTCAGGAAAGGCGACTTAGTTGTCTGACTAGTGCAACAAAGAAAGCACAAACTTCCCCTATTTGGGAAGGATCTTTTATGATCCATAGAGTATTTCATAATGCATTGTATTATTTAACTGATATGAGACCAGTCAAGGAACGACCAGATACTCTGAATAGAAAGAGGGCTGGTGGTAGTACAAATCCATATGACCTAGATCATCCATGTAATATCGTATAGCTATGCCCCTTCTATTCTTAAGTTTCTTTTCTTGTAATCATACAAATGTACATGTTCAAAGTGAATAAAATATTGGTTACCTCAAAACATTTCTGAGATGTTTTTTACCATCTTATTTCTGAATGATCATGTAAAAATCAAAAAAATCCAGAATGCTTGAAAGTACTTTATCCTCATGTTCCTTCTAATTAGATATTCGACTCAATAAAATTCTACATTCGGGTGTAAGTCACATTTTCTGTTTAGACTTTGGTTATTTGTATGATTGCTTGGACGTGGGAATTTTTTCGAGTAGTGAATTGTTGGTATTGGAAGCTGGCTCTGTTTGGATTTAAACCATTTTAGAAATTGAGCTCCATTGCTCGGTAGTGTTTCCGTGCTGAAGGTTGGCCTGCTCATGAAAGAGATAAAGTGAAAAAGCTAGATAAATGAAAAGTATAAACAAAAGTGCTTAAGAAATTTTTTAGCACCGTAAAATCAAATAAGTGCTAGAATAAATGCATCATTTCTTACAATACAACACAACCAGATAAATTGTTTACATTACACCACTTGGTTCAAAAAATGCATAGTTTGTTTTTTGACCCTATGTTGCAGGTGGTGGAGACAGAGATCTTATGTAGCACCCCGGCTAAAACCACTATTAGAAAATCATTGTGTTTTTGTCTCCGGCTGCTCCTCCTCGGCCCGACCCTGCTGGCCCTCCCTTTTTTCGCGCGCCGCCCGACAAGCGGCGTCCTCTGCACCATGTCGTCAGCCATGTTGCCATTGGCCTTCTCCAGGCCTCGCCGACCTTGACCCGGTGTCGTCACGGACCTCCAGCGTCGCGTCGTCCCGCAGCCTCCAAGCTCTACAGCCAGCTATATTTCAGTATGTGCGCTGGAGTCAACCTGCAGCTTGCGGTGTTTGTTTTGTTGTCTGTCGCTAAACTCTTACGTGCCATTTCGTGACAGAAGCCTGGCCAGCATCAAGTTTCTTTTAGGAACCCCTTTTGTGTGTGTGTCATGTCGCTGCCAAGGTCGAACATCGCCGAGTTTCGCCACAAGCCAAGTTCGCCACACGCTGCTCGAGAAGCTCCATGTTGCCGGCGCTCGTGGATAAGAAGAAATCGACCACAAAGGATCCATGTCGCAGAACGACCATGTTGAGAACCCGCGGACTCGAAGACCCCGACCTCTCGGACCCTAAAGACTGAATCCTGGCACCGGCTGTTGGGGATATACTTACCGAGTATCCTCACAGTTCCTCACTGACCAGGGTGGCCCACTTCGGGTTAGAGCTTTGCTTCACGGGTGGCCCAGTCAGGGAGAAAGACGGAGTCCAATCCGGCTACGGGAAGGCCCAGAAGACTTACCGACTTAGGACCATAGTGTTACTTGTAGTTCAAGATGTACTTTGTAACCGACTCTTAGTCGTAGCCGGATAGATCTCTCTTGTAAACCCTAGGCTAGATATCTATATAAGCTGTCCTAGGGAGAGCCTTTAGGGCACCCAACACTTTAGACTCTCAACTCGCACAGGCGAAACCCTTGTAACCCATATTCTGTCTCTGCCATATTACTAGATTGCTAGCTGGAGTAGGATCCGTCCAAAGCCAGCGGATTCGAACCTGGGTAAACTTGTGTGCTCACCGCCCCGGAATACCGTACGTCTCACACCCCTCTCTTCCGCATGTCTCGAGGACCCCCTCATGGCGTACTTGTCATCAATCCGACGACACTTGGCGCCCACCGTGGGGCAAGTGAGCTTCGGATCTGCGTTCCGAGCGGAATCTGCAAGAATCAGAATCGGCGAGACTATCACCGTCGGCCGCATCCTCTATGCCAGCAACGTCCCTCTCATCGTTCTTGACAAGACTTGGATCCTGGCTAGGGAGGCTGTGAATGCCGATACAATCATGTCTTTCGGCGAGATCGATGTTTACATCGGTTTCGCTGAAACTGCCCCACCCACCCCAGCGGTGATGATAGAGGCAGAAGAATCTTCTGGGTCCCCTCTGTCCGTGGAGGCGGCAGAGTTCCGGATCTCAGAAAACCCTATTCTCACCCAACCCGCACCAGTTGCGGAGATAGTGGAGAAATCTGAACCTGAGGAAGACCTAGCGGTCCAAATCGAATCTAGAGTGGATCTCCTAGGAGAGACTGGATCCTAGATCGACCCACCCGTGGAAGTCGAAAACCAGGAGGAACACACCAACGACACTGATTCCGGCTCTGATGACGCCGGGACAGACAGGCCTTTCTTGAGGTACACACTACAATGTATGATACTGCAAGATGCAAGCGCATATGCAATCCTCGAAACCATCAAAAGTTTCGACACGGCTGATCGCGAGAGCTGCAGGTACCTCAGGAATCACGTGTCGCACTTTGTCGGATATGTGGGATCCGGATCTGGCTCTGCCGATGCTGGAGAAAACACCAACACTGTGCTGGAGGCAATTGGAACAAACGCCGACGTACCCGCATCCTCGGATGAATCGATGACGTCAGCGGATTTCCGAAAGTTCTCCGCGGAGTATATAGAGGAGTATAACTCCAAAGCTGCAGAAGGAGAAGCCATGGATGAAGGATCCGGGGAACACTCTCCCAAAGCGCAGGATGACATGGACGTCGGAGATAATCCCGAAGTCAAGATGTCCGAAAGTACCGATCAAAGCTTGACTCCGAGAAACGGACCCAAAGCCGTCTTTGCTACCGGCGCTGCCAAGAGGGCAAAGAAGAAGAATAAGAAGAACAAGACCCCGGCAAAAGACCCTCTGGCAGAGGAGGTGATTGTCGAGGAATACGAAGAAGACTCGGATGGAGCACTTATCCCAGAAGAGCCGAAAAAGAAGAATCGGTGGATGGACACGTGATCATCGAAGGTGCGTGTAAACTCATCGATGCTGCACAAACCACACCCATCCCTACAGCTGTAGAACTTACGGCTGAACAACTGGACGAAAGGGCCCAAGCCCTAGAAGCGCGTCGTCAACAACTCCTGGATGAAGCCAAAAACATCAAGGAGGAGAAGAAACGCATGGAAACTAAGGATTACATGTCTCGGTTGCATCAGAATACACGGAAGCGTCACACCAATGATGACCAATTCCCACATATCCGTGCCGTCCTTTTCGGAGATGAGATGGGGAAGCCACGGAAAGATAGCAAAGGAGATTGGGTATATCCAACCCAGTACAGAATACCGTGGCGGCCCGAGAAATTTTATCGGCTAATCCAGGACCAGAGGAGATCCATTTGGGTATCAAACTACTCAACAAGGGACTGGAGCAGAAAAAGGTCGCCATGTCCGGAAGTCAAAAACTGGTCTCGGATTCCGCCAATGTCACACAGTTATAGCATGGGCTGACGTAAGACCCCATCATGTTCCGGAGCAACATCATCGCCCCGAACGACAGGAGGACAATTATTCGAGAACCTGATCGTCAGGACAGCATCACAGGACTACACGTGACTGGAGCAACGTCGCCCCAGTGGCCAAGAAAGAGGTCATCACTGCTCTGAATCCGAGGAATCCTCCCCGACGAGAGTCTAACAATCGAAGGGGAGAAGATAAAGAGAAACGTCGGGAGGAGGATCGTCAAAAAATGCCACCTCCTAGACATGCAAGCCGTCCGGCTGAGCCTCACCATAGTGGGAACGACGGACCAAGGAACGATGGAAACCATGCCGAGACAAGCCGACAGGGGGATCGCCATAGCCAAGACCCTCCCCGGAACCAGAATAATGATGCTCCGGACGGAGGCTGGCGATCAGCTGGAAACTATCCAGCTGCCCCACCTTCTCCACTAAGCAGTCATCACAACGGCTCCCAAGGGGGACAAGGAGGACGACATGGCGGAGGAGGAGGTGGCAGAAGCTGAAGTCTGGCTCCAAGGCACCACGGCCACAGCCGGCATTCGGGACGATCTCTATCCTCGAACGACGTAAGGCATAGGATCAACTCCAACATAGAGGCGCGGCGCTACGAAAATGATGATATCTACGTGGGCCCAAAATGCTTCGGACCATGCATCAGAGCTACAAGATTCCCGGAAGGATTTGCTACTTCAAGGCATATCCAAGCCTACGACGGCATTGCTCGGCCAGATACCTAGCTACAGGATTTCTTCCAATCTTGCTGAAGACGGCAACCTGATATCTCCCACTTATGTTGCGGAAGACGGCACGATCATGGCTTAATGAACTTCCGGAGAACACCATCCACAACTGGTAAGACATGCAAAGTGTGTGCTTTCGGAATTTCGAAGGCACGTATCGGAGACCCTGTACGGTCGGAGACCTTTAGCGTTGCACCCAGAAGGCCGGAGAAACTTGCCGGGATTACATCGGATGATGGATCGACACCAAGAACTCCTGCGAAGGAGTAAATGATCAAACTGCGATTGAAGCTTTCATCGCAGGTCTCCCAATTGGTCTGCTGCGCCACCGATTGAAGTGTGACAAGGTCACTGATTTGGGAGAGATGATAGAAACAGCGAGCAAGTATGCAAATGCCGATGACAATGCAGAGGGATTACTCAATGCCCTAGCTATGCCTCAGTCGGCAAAACAGCCAAAGCAACAAGCTCAGAAGCGCAAAAATACCTCGGAAGAGAAACCCAACATGGAAACAGCGGTGGTCACTGCTACTTTCGGGTCTAGAGGACGAGGAGGACGCGGCGGAGGCCGCGGGCGTGGCCGGGGGACTTCAAGGGTCCAAGGTAGATTAGAACAACAACCAGGAAAAACCTACTCTTGGGCTGACATTGCCAATAACCCATGTGTGCATCACCTAGACGCTAATGGGGGCTCATCCCACACCAACACCGAATGTCGTTTCAATGACAACATCAAAAGAGATGACACCGCGGGCTACAAAGCTAAGCGGAAGAAGGGAAAGAATAATCCCGAAAAAGAAAAAGAGACCAAGGAAGATTCCGACATGGAGGAAGCTGATGCTTCAAATCCCAAGCCGGAAGGGAAGAAAACTTTTCCCACCAAGAAGGACACTTATGTCACTTTCCTCGGATCTCAACCAGCAAAGGTCAAGAAAGCAGTTCTACATGAGCTCGATGCAACAGTTCCGGCCGTCCCCCAATACCTGGACTGGTCAGAAGTGGCAATCACATTTGACCGTGCTGATCATCCGCCTAAGTTGCACAGGCGAGGAAAATACGCCTTAATCGTCAATCCACTAATTGACGGTTATGGTTTCTCCAAGACCCTCATGGACGGTGGTAGTATTATCAATATTCTCTATGTCGAAACACTACGCCGGATGAGGATCTCGGAAACTCAGCTGAACCATAGCTCTGTGATCTTTCACGGAGTTGTCCCAGGAAGACAAGCTAATTCCCTAGGAGAGATCACTTTGGATGTTACCTTTGGAACTCCAAAGAACTATCGGACGGAAGCACTTTCCTTCGAAGTGGTCCCGTTCAAGAGCGCGTACCACGCTATATTCGGACGTCCGGCTTACTAGGCTTTTATGGCTCGTCCGTGTTACATTTACAATATGATGAAAATTCCAGGTCCCAACAGCGTGATCACTATCAGGGGAGACCCGAAGAAAGCACGAGAGTGCGAGGATAGAAATGCCGCCTTTGCCGAAGCCGTGTTGCACGCCCAGGAGTACCAGGAGATCAAGAAAAGCATAGATCTGTCTGAGATGCCCGCAATGAAGAAGGAGGTGACAAAGCCAAATCCGGAATTCAAGGCATCAGAAGAGACGAAGAAGACACCTTTGAAGGATGATGACCCCTCCAAGGTGACCCAGATAGGTGTAGGCCTAGGTAGCACATAGGAAAGCGCGCTCGTCAAGTTCCTCCAAGCAAATCAAGATATCTTTGCATGGCAGCCATCTGACATGACCAGAGTACCTAGGGAACTTGTCGAGCACTCTCTAAATGTAAACCCGAACGCTAAACCCGTCAAGCAGTCCCTACAATGATTTGGTGATGAAAAGCGTAAGGCAATAGCTAAGGAACTAGCACGGCTTGAGTTAGCCGGATTCATAGAAGAGGTCATCCACACTGAGTGGTCGGCCAATCCTGTAATGGTCCCTAAAAAGGACACCACTGATTTAAGGATGTGTGTTGATTATACTGCCTTGAACAAGGCTTGTCCAAAAGATCCGTTTGCTCTACCTAGAATTGATCAAGTTATCGATTCTATGGTAGGCTCAGAACTCCTCTGTTTTCTCGACGCATATTCCGGTTATCACCAAATCCGGATGAAGGAATCTGACAAAGTCAAAACTTCATTCATAACCCCCTTCAGA
Source organism: Avena insularis (assembly GCA_023614405.1). Lineage (NCBI taxonomy): Eukaryota > Viridiplantae > Streptophyta > Magnoliopsida > Poales > Poaceae > Avena > Avena insularis. The sequence continues at coordinate 535,935,690 of CM042694.1, forward strand.
ACCTTCTATTTTGTTACGATGCCCTTTGGGCTGAAGAACGCAGGAGCTACGTACCAGCGCACGATGCAGCATTGCCTCCACGACCAACTCGGGCGCAATGTACATGCATACGTGGATGATATTGCGGTGATGTCCAAAAAGAAGGAAACGCTGATTTCCGACTTGGAGGAAACATTTGCCAATCTACAAAAATACAACATCATGCTTAACCCGAAGAAATGCTTCTTTGGAATACTAGCCGGAAAATTGTTAGGTTTCATCGTGTCTCAAAGAGGCACAGAGGTGAACTGGGACAAAATCAAGGCTATACTCAATATTTCCAGGACAACTCGCCTGAAGGACGTACAAAGACTAACTGGTTGCATTGCTACAGTCAGTCGGTTTGTAAGCCAACTTGGTGAACGAGCCGCACCATTATACAAGACCTAAGGAAAGTACTGTCATCTGCTCCTATCCTTGCAGCACCGGAACCTCAAGAACCGATGTTGCTTTATCTTGCTGCGACAAATAAGGTCGTTAGTATTGTCATGGTGGTGGAGAGACCGGAGGAAAATCAGGAGCACCTGGTGCAGCGTCCGACTTACTTTGTTAGTGAGGTCCTGACAGAATCAAAACAGCGGTATCCGCACTATCAAAAGCTGGCTTACGGTGTTTTTCTAGCATCTCGTAAGCTACGACACTACTTTCAGGAGCATCCAATTACCATGGTGAGCACAGCTCCCATGAGAGATATAATCAACAACAGTGATGCCACAGGACACATCGCCAAATGGGGCATAGAGCTTTCAGCTTTTGATATTGAGTATAAACTTCGGACAGCAATCAAATCCTAGATCCTTGCTGACTTTGTCGCTGATTGGATAGAGACGAAGGAGAACATGATCCTCCCTGAGTCAGGATATTGGACCCTCTATTTTGATGGGTCTAAGGCTCGCGGGGGCTCGGGGGCTGGCGTGGTGCTCAAATCACCCCAAGGAGATAAACTTTTATACATGTTGCAGATCCACTTCACAGCGACAAACAATATTGCCGAGTATGAAGCACTACTGCATGGAATCCAGATTGCTAAGGATATTGGCATCCGACGTTTGATGTGTTGCGGAGATTCGGATCTTATTGCTCAACAAGTGTCGGATATTTGTAATGCAAATAAGCACATGGCAGCATATAAAGCTATCGTGGATGATCTATCTAAATCGTTCGAAGGATTTGAAGTTCAACATATCCCTCGAGCAGAAAATGAGGAAGCAGACGCACTATCTCGGATAGGTTCTGCGCGGAAAGAGGTCCCGGATGACGCTTTTTTAGAGCACCTCAAAGTTCCCTCAATAAAGGGAGTAGATGAGGAATATCCGACCAAATCTGACTCACCTTTGATAGCAGTTCTGGCTGTAATTCCCAGCTGGACTTAACCCTACCTCGATTATTTGGTAGATGGCAAATTACCCGAAGACAAGGTTCTGAGCCGGCAGATTATCCGACGAGCAAAAGCCTATACTATTGTTAAAGGTGAGCTCTGTAAGCGGAGTGCTTCTAGGGTTTTTCAGCGTTGTATATCTCCGAAAGAAGGAGTGGAAATCTTAAGAGAAATCCACGAAGGCGAGTGTGGTCACCACGCTGCAGCCAAATCTTTAGTGGCAAAAGCTTTTAGACACGGATTTTTCTGGCTTACAGCGGAGATGCGAACGATTAGTCAAGACGTGCAAAGGCTGCCAAAAGTATGCCAAACAAGCTCATGTTCCGGCTGATCAGCTGCGAACAATACCTATAACATGGCCCTTTGCGGTATGGGGGCTTGATATGGTAGGACCTTTTAAACGAGCTCCAAGTGGATTTACTCACCTCTTAGTGATGGTGGATAAATTCACCAAATGGATTGAGGCTAAACCTGTCACTAGTTGTGATGGAGCAATAGCCAAAAGATTTGTCGAGGATGTTATAATCCGGTATGGTTATCCACATAGCATTATCACAGACAACGGAAGTAACTTCTCTATGGGAGAAATGGCTGAATTCTACAACGAGCAAAATATCCGGCTTGACATTGCGTCAGTCGCACATCCACAGGCTAACGAACAAGTCGAAAGAGCAAATGGTTTAATCCTACAAGGCCTAAAACCAAGACTCGAAGCACCACTACGACGTGCTGCGGGGGCTTGGGCAGAGGAGTTACCCCTTGTAATATGGAGTTTACGAACGACTCCAAACAGGTCAACCGGATACACACTTTTCTTCTTGGTCTATGGTGCAGAAGCAGTTCTTCCTAGTGATTTGATTCACACCTCTCCTAGAGTGGCCGCGTATATTGAAGAGGATGCCGAGATTTCTCGACAAAATGATCTCGACTTAGTCAAAGAAGTTCGCGTCGTTGCTGAAATGAGATCCACAGCCTATCAGCAGAAGTTACGCAAGTATCATAGCCAGAGAGTCCGAAATAGATCTTTCAATAAAGGTGATTTGGTTCTCCGGGTTGTGTAACAAAGAAAGCACAAACTTTCCTCGGTATGGGAAGGGCCCTTTTTAGTTAGTCGAGTATTGCACAATGGATCGTACTACTTAACTGACATGAGGCCAGTAAAAGAAAGACCTGCTACTAAGAAGAGAAAGAGAGCTGGAGGCAGTACAAATCCGGATGAGTTAGACAGACCATGGAATATTGCTCAGCTACGTCCCTTTTATTCTTATTTTATCCTTCTTTGTAAACATATATATGTACATGTTTCGTGAGAAATAAAGTTTTGGTTGCCTCAATTTTTTCTGAGAAGTTTTTACCATCTTATTTCTAAATGATCATGTCATAGTCGAAAATCCCAGAATGCTTGAAAGTACTTTATGCTAATGTTCGTTCTGGTTTAGATTTCCGATTCTAAAACTGCTACCCTCGGGTATAACTCTAAAAATTTCTAGTCTTTACTTCGGTTATTTATCTGATTGTTGGATGCGGGCATTTTCCGAGTAGTGAATTGTTGGTACTGGAAGCCGGCTTTGTTTTCGAGTTTAAACGGGTTCAGCAATTGAGCTCCATTGCTCGGCAAAGTTTCTGGCAGAAGGTTTAGCCGGCTCACAAAAGGGACGAGGTGGAAAGCCAGATAAACGATAAGTATGGACGAAAAAATACAAGTGCTTATGTAAAAATTTCAGGCACGCAAAAAAAAATTTAAAGCCAAAAGTGTTGAATAGATCAAAAGCTTAGCACTAGCAAAATTATAGTACTGCATATTTACAGGCCCATCATATTTTTCAGAATAACACAAATACTTCTGCTAATCTATGATGCAGGAGAGGAAGGAGCTGCCGGCTCGCTGGATACACCGCCTTGGTATCGTTCCGAGATGTCCACATCCGAGGTGGTGCGTTCATCATCAGAAACTTCTGTTGATTCTTCTGGAGGAGGAGGCGGAGTATCCACGCGGGTGAAGAAAGGGGTCTCGTAGCTGGTCAAATCAGCCACGTGACACCCATATCTGGCGTAGGAGTGCATGATGGCTTGAAGGTACTGCTCCTGGCCGTCTTCATCTACTTTGCAGTACCCTCTGGTCACTTGCCATATTTCCATGTTTCCATGGTGGCTCATGACCATGGTGAGAGCGTTTTGCGCCGCAATCTGCTCGTAAGACATGTTCCAATCCCGGACAAGTTGCGGCATATCCTTTGCCTTGTCCCACACCTGAAAATCCAACAGGTTGTGCATGTCCGGAATCTTGAGAGCTTCGCTGATGTTCTCAAGGGATTGGCGGAAGTCATGAAGCAGGTCACCGACTTGGGTAAGCCGGTGGATGCGGGGCTCGGTGGAGGAAGAGTCCGTCAAGTTCAGAGGACCTATACACAAAACAAGTCAGGAAAAATCCAACATTGATAGAAGTCGAAGAAAGTGGAAAAGTCAGGCAGATGGAACGTACCAAAAATGACGTCGTCAATTTTGGTCTCCTCTTCCCGAAGACTCTAGAGTTCAGCCCGGAGCGCCTCGGAAAGGTCCCTCTCTCTGCTAAGTTCATTTTTGAGGTCTGAGATTTTTTGATCTTGAGCAGCGATCTTGCGATCATGCTCATCAGTAGCCATGGAGGAGGACTCGAGAACTTGAGCTATGCTCTTCTCATGATCCGCCTTGAGCTTATCCAGCTCTTGGCGAAGCTCCTTGTTCTCCACCACCAAAGTCTTTAGGTTCTCGGCCTCTTCAATCATGGCGCAGGATTGTTTTACCAGTGATGTAAGTCAAAAAGAACAATAGTTCAGAAAAAGTTCGACTATGAAAACATGAAAGACAAGGCTTGAGTCTCGAAATGTTTACCTTCAGCCTCATCCTTGAAGACTTTAAGTTCAACATTTTTAAGTCGGAGAGCCTTGATCTCTCTCCGCTTATCACAGACATGCTTCAATAAATCCTGGTTATAGGAACATACTTTCTGTAAGTCAGAATACCAAAAGTCAGAAAGCTACTAAAGGCTCGGGCTAATATTTTTGTTAATATCAGCACGAGCCTTGAGGGCTACACTAGTTCATTCTTTGGCATCCTAATGAAGCTTAAACCCAGATTATTTATCCTACTTCGTGCTTGGGGGCTAGAGGATATGATATGAAACTAAGGAAAAACAGGAGTTGGAATTCCGCCTTACATATTGTTCGCGAGTGAGTTTATCCAAACTCGCGTTCACTTCAACGGCAACCTTCTCGGTGAGAGTTAGAGGAATCACTGGTGTTGTTGGAAGCTCACCGGTCCTTATCCTCTCGTCGCGAAGGCGCACATGGGAAAGAAGGTCGGAGAAGTTGATGTCCTCTGCCTCTTGTGCTTCTTCTTCGGCAGATAAGTTTCTTTTCTCCAGGCATTGCCTGGCTAGCCGCTGGATCTCTTCAGCAGATTTCTGGGATAGGCCAAACTTGGCAAGTCCTAGATTGCTGATAATGTTTTTGGCGAAGGTTTCTGCCGAGGGATCATTTCCCAAAGAGGGTTCACCCTTATCTAAATCTGACTCACCCATGGTGACGTCAGTTTGCGATTCAAGGATCGCAGGCTCCATTGAAGGAGCCAGATTTTCTGCGACGATCGGAGAAGGTATGGTCACCGGTGTTGCAGAAGGTTGAGGGGCAGGAGTCTGAGGAGCCACGACAGGAGAAGCTATGGTAAGCTTCATCTAACGCAAGGGCTTCGAAGAAGTTCCCTTCCCCTTTCCCTTGATGAGCGGTTTTGCTCTGAGAATGTAGTAAAGTTGGAAACATTACATCTCGGAAGAAAATTCGAGTAAAGTGCAAAGACAGAAGTTGTGATTGAAAGTTACCTCTTCACGACGGGCACCTCCTTTGTGCCAATAGCCACTGTCGGAGCTTTGCGCTTCTTGAGCGCAAGGTCCGGCAATGGGACCACCTCTATCTCCTGAGAGAACTCCGGAGGATATCCTTTGAGCGGAGCAAGTTCCGACTCGGGGAGGTCAACAAGCTGAAAAGAAGAAAACATAGCAGTATTGCAATGGAATTCGAAGATTGAAACACATAAAAAGGTGTACTGTTAGAAGCTTACCGGCACTAGGGGTCTTCCACCGTATGCATATCCAGAGAAACCTCCGGGATCCTCCTCTCGATCCGCTCCCTGATCAGCCACTTGATCTGGCTTATATAGCCCTGTGTGGTGTAGGCTTTGGGGCTGATGCAGAGGGAGTCTTTCTTGGACGACATGATGGAGTGCATCTGTCGAGTTCCATGGTACTGAAGGGGCTGGATCCGGCGTGAGACCCAGCATTGGACCAAGTCAGATCCCTTCAGTCCCTTTTGTTTGATCAAGTATTCGATCCGCATCTTAGCGAGGATCAGATCATCAGTGAGAGCCGGAGGAGCCTCGTCCCAGGACGGTTGGGCCGTGGAAGCTCCGTCGATGAAAGCCGGCAAAGCAGTGGCTTGCCGGGAGCCGGAATATCCCTATGGTAAAAGAATGTGGCTGGCTATTGTTTGACCAAGTCGCTGGCTAAGATTTTGGGATATGCGCGCTCGCGTCTAAGCGAAAAACTAATAGTACCGATGATGTAAGGAACACCGGCAGTAATAGAGTTTCTCCGGACATGAAAATAGTAGCGGAATAAGGTCAAACTCGGCCTAATGCCGAGAAAGCCCTCACACAAAGAAGCGTAAGCGCTCATCTCTAAGAGAGAATTGGGAGGAAGATGATGGAGTTGAACTCCATAATGATCAATCACCTCGGAGAAGAACTCCAAGGGAGGAAACGACAAACCTCTGTCGAGTTGGGTGCCAAAGTGGACCCGCTCGCCGGCACGCGGGTTGGGGATGGTTTCCTCGAAGCCGCTCCGCCAGTCGCCGGCGTGGAGGAGCCCTTCCTTCTCCATGTTCTGGAGCTTCTCGTCGTCGAGCACGCAGGGGATCCAGAGCCTGTGGAAGCTTTCCTTCTCCACCACTACTTCCGTCGCCGCCATCGCCGCTGCTACCGCCAAGCCAGAAGAGGAAGAAGAAGCCATTTCTCCGGCGAGCGGTTGACCTAGAATGGGTGGCGCTGGGAGTTTTTTGGGGGAGGAACGGAGGAGCTCTATGCGCGCAGCAAGATTGGGAGGAGAAGAAAAGGCAAAGGACAGGTGAAGAGAGAAGGAGAAGATCCTAACCCCTTATATCCACCTAACTGCGCCAAGATTCGTGCAAATTCTACAGTGTAACCGCCACGCGTCATGGAAGGAACTGGGAAGGACCCACGCAATGATTATGTCGCCTTGATCTCCGCGCACACATTGAAACGGCGCCTCGGTTCCACGAACCGCGGACCCACCAACGGTCGTGCTGATGGAATGCCTGTCAGATGACGTGACTTCACCATGACTTGTGTCAGGTGGCGTTAGAGACCAAGTTCTGGCTTAGTTTGAAATCAAGCTGGAAAATCCGAGTTCTGGCGTTAGAGACCAAGTTCTGGCGTTAGAGACCTTTTGATAGGTCCGACTTATTTTTTAAGACCCAGATCGTATTTTTTGTTGTGAAGTTTCAGGAACCCTTCAAGATTCTGCAAGCCGAAGATTAAGCTAGACGATGATAAATCCGACTTTGGATCTTGGAGGCCTCCGGGGGATGTTGTTGGGGATATACTTTCCGGGTATCCTCACAGTTCCTCACTGACCAGGGTGTCCCACTTCGGGTTAGAGCTTTGCTTCACGGGCGGCCCAGTCAGGGAGAAAGACGGAGTCCAATCCGGCTACGGGAAGGCCCAGAAGACTTACCGACTTAGGACCATAGTGTTACTTGTAGTTAAAGATGTACTATATAACCGACTCTTAGTCGTAGCCGGATAGATCTCTCTTGTAAACCCTAGGCCGGATATCTATACAAGTCGTCCTAGGGAGAGCCTTTAGGGCACCCAACACTTTAGACTCTCAACTCGCACAGGTGAAACCCTTGTAACCCATATTCCGGCTCTGCCAGACATCGATTGCTAGCGAGTAGGATCCGTCCAAAGCGTGGATTGAACTGGTAAACTTGTGTGCTCACCGCCCCGGAATACCGTACGTCTCACACCCCTCTCTTCCGCACGCCTCGAGGACCCCCTCATGGCGTACTTGTCATCAATCCGACGACACCGGCTTCGTGTTCTCCTTCACGGACGCCAAGTCCCTGTTCATGGAGGCGAATTTTGGACCCGAAGACCACCAAGCTCTCCGACTCGGAGTCCGAAGACGCCGAGACCTCAGACGCCAAGATCTCCTCACGGATCCTGGAGCCCCATTCCCGGAGTCCGAAGACCGATCCCGGTGAGACCGAACCGAACCCTCGGAACCAAGTTCGCCAAACCCCATGTGTGATCCCCTTTTCCGAGACCCCTATTTTTATAATATATGACATCCACCTTGTTGCATCTCAATTGTTCATACTTGCATACATGTTTGGTGGTTTGGGGGCATTATGCCGATTCACTCATAATTAAATATGGAGCGCATATGCGGGTTATTCCTGTCTATTAACGCCTCCATTTAAATTTGTGTAGCGAACCGATGCCATGTTTTATCTTATTAAGTCAACATTTAAATTGCGGGGTAGCTAAACAACATGAACCCCCTAATTAATTGTCAGGACCCCGGTTCCGCTTAATATTGCCTAGTTGCATCGCATCTTTGCCATATCATGCATCATATCATAATCATGCCGGATCTTCTACCGTAGTATTAAATAGTGTATTCGGTGTTTCTTTTAGTGTTTGCTTCTTTACGGATTAGGCAATTTAGTGGATGCGAGTATCGACAAGTTCTTCGGATAATATACCTTCGGCAGTGTTTCCCAGGCGAGCAATCTCCCCCTTTCTACCTATTTTGCATTTATAGTCATTACTTCCTCCTGTTGATCTATTGCTATCCGTGTTCTGATGCTTTAGTTTCCGTGCACCATTTATATTACTTGCAGCCTCTATATTGCCTTGGACACATCCTATTGCCTGTTGATTGATAGACAGTCGGCCTTGCGAGTCGTAGTTGCTTGCTCAGGTGCTGCTTTGCGTCGTTGTCGTTCCACCGTTGATAAAAGGTTGGCACATGCTTAATGGTGGAGATGATCATGACCTTAAATACAACTTGACTAAAATGCTGGGAATAGTTATAACTAATGGAGAGGCATGGGTGGGCAATAGCAAATATTTGGTTTTTAACCGCTCACTTGTGTCCCGTAGGCCCTGAGTACTTGATACATGTTCCTTGACTATCGCACTATCAGCATGTGGGACCATGAATCCCCTTAGCCAGAGCTTGATTCATTTCTTATTTCTTGGGGCCACAAAGTAGTTTGGGGCTTTATTACTATCATGTACTTATGACATGCTTTACTGCTTTATTTACGATTGTGCGTGGAGCACCTGTACTGTTTTGGAACATGGAATGTTTTCGCGGTATCGACAAGCCCAGTCACACTTTTGGGTTCCCAGTCGTTTACAGCCATTGACACAAACCCTAGGTCCATCTCGAAGCCGGCCAACTTCGTCGCGGGTAGATTAGTGGGGTGGCCCCCTGAAATCTTTTATGAATCCTGTGATTGATTTGTCGTGAAAGCCTCGTTGGGTTTTGATTTGGTTTTTCCGAGGTTGATTGTGCGTGTGTTGCTATTTGCGCACCCCTGTAGGGTAAATCTTTCTGAAAGCCGTGTCCACGGTTATGGACGACTTGGAGCACAGTATCTCGATCATAGACAAGCATAACTAAAGTAGTGCTATAAATTTGACTTAATATGTGACTAGTAATCAGCTTCACTACAAAGGAATGGATAATAAAAGTGCCAACAACTGGTGGAACTGGGGTGTATCGTGTCATGTTATACCTGCCTAGTAAGTATCGCAACTCCAATGGAATGAAATAAAAGTGCCAACAACTGCTGAGTTTGGGATGTCACATGCTAATTGTATCTGACTAGTAAGTACTACAACTACAACTGGATGGTTAACTAAAATTGCCCACTACTTATGCTATCGGGATGACTCATGCTATCTATATCTGACTAGTAAATACTACAACTATAATGGAATGAATAAAACTGGCAACTGTGTGAGTTCCTCGGTTTGACTTCCTCGTTTGGTCTCGAGGGGGAATACCAGGATGGGTATGATTGGTGTTAGTATAAGGTTGGTTCCGAATAGGTCTTTCTTATCTCTCTCTCTACTAGCCGACAGTTTATCGAGTCTCTATAGGTTGTTTAGTACATGCTTCGCTGCTGCTTCAGTCCACCATACCTATGTAGGCGAGAGCCACCGAATTCTAGCCTCGCCATGTACTGGCCTCAGTACTGATGCTCCTCTTTTTCCTTTGCCCATTGTTGGCACCCCTTTTGTTTTAGCAGGTTTGAGATCGGCGTCGTTAGCAGGGTTACCCTTTCGGCTTGGCCTAGGCAGGGTTATGGACGCCATTGGTTATTCTTCAGGGCTCTTAGCCCATTTGCATCTTATCCGTACTTGGATGTTGTATCGTTTTCAAGGTGATTTGGATCTTTGTATTGTATCTCTGTATTCTTGACTCATGGAGTCGTTATTGTATATATATGTTCTGTGGGTTCCATCATGGACTATTGTGTAATGGTATTACTTCATTTTTCCACCCACACGCAAGTGCCTGGTGGGCATCTTTGAATCGTTTCTATGCGGGTTTGGCGGAAATCGCTAAAACTTGCATAGGGCCGATTCGAGGGTGTTACAAAGTGGTACCAGAGCTCAGCAGTTGCGATACCCACTGGTCCAGCCTGTAGGATAACCTAGCTAACGGACGAAGTAGAGTGTAAAAACTATTTTTGCAAAATCGGTTGGATAGTTCTGATTAGGTCTGTTTTTACTCCTTACCCCTATGCTATTCTCCTCTTACCTTTGCGAGTTTTGAATCTGTTCTCTTATCTTCTCTTTGAGTCCAGGATTTCTCGTGGTTGGGTTTCTGTGGTACCTTCAGGGTTTCGATTCCTTCCTCTTGTAATGGTGTTTCCACATCAGGTCTTCATGTTATTTGAGTAACCCTTCATCTGTTGTACCTTTTGGTGGATCAAAATCCACTGAAATCTTTCTTTTGTATCTTCTGGTGTTTTCCTAATGCGACGACGTCTTCTGTGTCAGATCCGATGAAGAGCTTGCATCACTCCTTTGTTTCTGAACCTCGCTTGTCGAGATCTTCAGTCTAATTCCGAGAATGGGTTGCATGATTTCTACTACATGTGGGGAGTAATAGTTTGGGTGCGTGATGGATTGCCCCCCATGCCGACTACTCATTCTATTCGCTCTTGTACATTGAAATGAGTTAGAATGCATCTTTTCTCTCCTTCTGTCGAAGTTAGAGGTTGCTTTATTTGTTGATACCTTTACCTTCGTCCTTTGTTCCTGGAGTGTTCTCTCGACGATCAGGGACTACGACTTCTTGTTGGTGGTGTTGCCAATTTTGACATGATGCAAGAATCTTTGTTAGTGGTGTTGCGAAGATCTACATGAAGAGAGAAGATTCAGACCGTCGGCCTTCTTCCCCGTACCATGAGGCGGATCTCGAGGGCGAGATCCATTGTTAGTGGTGTCGAATTGTAGCACCCCGGCTAAAACCACTACTAGAAAATCGTTGTGTTTTTGTTTTGCGCATCATCATGACTACATGCTCATGTCATCATGCCACATTGCATTTGAGCATCATCATGTCTATATGCATTTGTTCGCCTAAAACTATTTTCTAAAAGCCCACTTTTGATTTCTAAAACACCCCTTCTTTATTTCAAACTATAAATCCCGGTCTCTCTCGAATCTTTTATTTGTCTAAAAATTATTTAAAAAATCGATTTAAAATAACATAATCAATAAAACATATTTTATAAAACTGGGGAGGCAGACAGCATGCCAGGAGCGTTGGCCCAACCGGAGTCCACCTACAACCCAACAACCGAACCCTAGACTAAACCCTAGCCGCAACCTCACCTCACCCAGCTGCCGCCAACCCGTCCGTTGTAGCGCACTCACGCACGGTACACGCAGCAGCATACCGCACCCCACTCGGCTCCACCCAGTCCCGCTCGCTCACCTCGCACGCTACGGCCCAGCCCCACCGCGTGACGCGCATAGAACTGCACACCTACGTCGCGTACAAAGAACGCGTCCACGATACCCTCCTCGATCGGACCCACTACCCCGTGCCGACAAACTCCCTCCTCGGGATCTCCACCGGCCCCTGGCCCACCACTCCCGCTCGACCCTCGCATCGCCTCTCTCTCCTGCTGCTCGCGGCCGCCTGCAGGCAGCCGCCGCTGTCCCTCTCCGTCGGCCGCCCTGCAGCGCGCGCCCTCCTCGAGCCCCTGTCTTGCAACACCGCGCGCAGCACCCTGCGTCGCTGCCTCCTCTGGTGCGAGCTCCGCTGCCAGGACAAGAAGCGCCGCGTCATGGAGCTTCTGCCACAGCCCAAGCCCCTCCTTCTAGCCTTCCGCCGTGCCCCATGTCCCGAGCGCTTCCGCGTCCGGCCGCCCTCGACCTCGCCCCCGGGCATCGCCTCCTCCCTCCGCACATAGAGAACCGCCGCCCCGCAAGCGCAGCCCCGCTCTCCTCCTCGTTCGCAGGCCGTGCCAGGGATGCTGTTGCTGCACGCCTCGTCCACCATCGCCCCGGTCGATCTTCCGCCAAGCTCCACGCCCGGTCCGCGTCTCCGGCCGCTCCTCCTCGGCCCGACCCCGCCGGCCCTTCCTTTTTCCGCGCGCCGCCCAAGAAGCGGCGTCCTCTGCACCATGTCGTCGGCCATGTTGCCATCGGCCCTCTCCAGGCCTCGTCGACCTTGGCCCAGTGTCGCCACGGACCTCCGGTGTCGCGTCGTCCCACAGCCTCCAAGCTCTATAGCCAGCTATGTTTCAGTATGTCCGCTGGAGTCAACCTGCAGCTTGCGGTGTTTTTTTTTGTTGTCTGTCGCTAAACTCTTCCGTGCCATTTCATGACAGAAGCCTGGCCAGCATCAAGTTTCCTTTAGGAACCCCTTTTGTGTGTGTCATGTCGCTGCCAAGGTCGAACATTGCCGAGTTTCGCCACAAGCCAAGTTCACCACACGCTGCTCGAGAAGCTCCATGTTGCCGGTGCTCGTGGATAAGAAGAAATCGACCACAAAGAATCCATGTCGTAGTGCGACCATGTTGAGAACCCACGGACTCAAAGGCCCCGACCTCTCGGACCCTAAAGACTGAACCCCGGCACCGGCTTCGTGTTCTCCTTCAAAGACGCTAAGTCCCCGTTCACGGAGGTGAATTTCGGACCCGAAGAGCACCAAGCTCTCTGACCCGGAGTCCGAAGACACCGAGACCCCGGACGCCAAGATCTCCTCACGGATCCTGGAGCCCCGTTCCCGGAGTCCGAAGACCGATCCCGGCGAGACCGAACCAAACCCTCGGAACCAAGTTCGCCAAACCCCATGTGTGATCCCCTTTTCCAAGACCCCTATTTTTATAATATATGACATCCACCTTGTTGCATCTCAATTGTTCATACTTGCATACATGTTTGGTGGTTTGGGGGCATTATGCCGATTCACTCATAATAAAATATGGAGCGCATATGCGGGTTATTCCTGTCTATTAACGCCTCCATTTAAATTTGTGTAGTGAACCGATGCCATGTTTTGCCTTATTAAGTCAACATTTAAATTGCGGGGTAGCTAAACAACATGAACCCCCTAATTAATTGTCGGGACCCCGGTTCCGCTTAATATTGCCTAGTTGCATCGCATCTTTGCCATATCATGCATCATATCATAATCATGCCGGATCTTCTGCCGTAGTATTAAATAGTGTATTCGGTGTTTCTTTTAGTGTTTGCTTCTTTACGGATTAGGCCGTTGAGTGGATGCGAGTATCGACAAGTTCTTCGGATAATATACCTTCGGCAGTGTTTCCCAGGCGAGCAATCTCCCCCTTTCTACCTATTTTGCATTTATAGTCATTACTTCCTCCTGTTGATCTATTGCTATCCGTGTTCTGATGCTTTAGTTTCCGTGCACCATTTATATTACTTGCAGCCTCTATATTGCCTTGGACACATCCTATTGCCTGTTGATTGATAGACAGTTGGCCTTCGAGTCGTAGTTGCTTGCTCAGGTGCTGCTTTGCGTCGTTGTCGTTCCACCGTTGATAAAAGGTTGGCACATGCTTAATGGTGGAGATGCTTAATGGTGGAGATGATCATGACCTTAAATACAACTTGACTAAAATGCTGGGAATAGTTATAACTAATGGAGAGGCATCGGTGGGCAATAGCAAATATTTGGTTTTTAACCGCTCACTTGTGTCCCGTAGGCCCCGAGTACTTGATACATGTTCCTTGACTATCGCATTATCCGCATGTGGGACCATGAATCCCCTTATCCAGAGCTTGATTCATTTCTTATTTCTTGGGGCAACAAAGTAGTTTGGGGCTTTATTACTATCATGTACTTATGACATGCTTTACTTCTTTATTTACGATTGTGCGTGGAGCACCTGTACTGTTTTGGAACGTGGAATGTTTTCGCGGTATCGACAAGCCCAGTCATACTTTCGGGTTCCTAGTCGTTTACAGCCATTGACACAAACCCTGGGTCCGTCTCGAAGCCGGCCAACTTCGTCACGGGTAGCTTAGTGGGGTGGCCCCCTGAAATCTTTTATGAATCCTGTGATTGATTTGTCGTGAAAGCCTCGTTGGGTTTTGATTTGGTTTTTCCGAGGTTGATTGTGCATGTGTTGCTATTTGTGCACCCCTGCAGGGTAAATCTTTCTGAAAGCCGTGTCCACGGTTATGCACGACTTAGAGCACAGTATCTCGATCATAGACAAGCATAACTAAAGTAGTGCTATAAATTTGACTTAATATGTGACTAGTAATCAGCTTCACTACAAAGAAATGGATAATAAAAGTGCCAACAACTGGTGGAACTAGGGTGTATCGTGTCATGTTATACCTGCCTAGTAAGTATCACAACTCCAATGGAATGAAATAAAAGTGCCAACAACTGCTGGGTTTGGGATGTCACATGCTAATTGTATCTGACTAGTAAGTACTGCAACTACAACTAAATGGTTAACTAAAATTGCCCACTGCTTATGCTATTGGGATGACTCATGCTATCTATATCTGACTAGTAAATGCTACAACTATAATAGAATGAATAAAATTGCCAACTATGTGAGTTCCTCGGTTTGACTTCCTCGTTTGTTCTTGAGGGGGAATACCAGGATGGGTATGATTGGTGTTAGTATAAGGTTGGTTCCGATAGGTCTTTCTTATCTCTCTCTACTAGCCGACAGTTTATCGAGTCTCTATAGGTTGTTTAGTACATGCTTCGCTGCCGCTTCAGTCCACCATACCTATGTAGGCGAGAGCCGCCGAATTCTAGCCTCGCCATGTACTGGCCTTAGTACTGATGCTCCTCTTTTTCCTTTGCCCTTTTTAGGCATCCCTTTTGTTTTAGCAGGTTTGAGATCGACGTTGTTAGCAGGGTTACCCTTTCGGCTTGGCCTGGGCAGTTTTATGGATGCCATTGGTTATTCTTCAGGGCTCTTAGCCCCATTTGCATCTTATCTGTACTCGGATGTTGTATCGTTTTCAAGGTGATTTGGATCTTTGTATTGTATCTCTGTATTCTTGACTCATGGAGTCGTTCTTGTATATATATGTTCTGTGGGTTCCATCGTGGACTATTGTGTAATGGTATTACTTCATTTTTCCACCCGCACACAAGTGCCTGGTGGGCATCTTTGAATCGTTTCTATGCGGGTTTGGCGGAAATCGCTAAAACTTGCATAGGGCCGATTCGAGGGTGTTACATCTTACTACAGTGTTGGTGCCACCATCGACACCATCCTAATCCTTTTCCGAGCCAATGACGCTAGATTTAGTATTTTCATAATCATCGTCGGAAATTTCAGTTTCTTCGGTAGGGGGCTTAGTGGCATAGTGAAGGACTAGAAGAACGGCTTGGAGTAGTTGGTCATCTCGTCTATGTGACACGTGTATCCGACACAAGACTCCCAAATGGCTCTAACATCTTGGTTGTTGCCATCTTCATCAACAGTCGAGATACCCTTGGTCACCTGCCAGATTATGTCACTGCTTTTTCTAATAATTATCGTAAGATATTGCTTTACGCGTGTCATTACAACACTGTCGTGCTCCATGGGGAACTATTAACACCGCTAGCCAACAAACAATCTAAATGTGGGAAACCACTTGATTTCGGCTATTGAGTTATGTCAACGTCTGTAGCAGCAATGCTATGATGGGTAAAAGTTTAGTCTCCTTGTGGTTTCACATTCCAAGTGAAGTTGTAGTACTCCTCTAACCCACTATTGCTCAACAATTATTTATTTGCATGGTCACGAGTGCACAACATAGTCCCAATTAACATGTTAAAAACAGTGGCATGATTTGTCTATGAAAGAGCTGAAGTTTTTGAAAGGCAAGGAAAGGAAAAAAGGTGCTTTGAGAGTCTTGAAATTTTGACATGGGTATAGATGAGTTGTTCTTAAATTGAATGTTTTTGGTGCCAACTTGAGTACTCTCAATTGATTAAAGAAACAAGAGCAAAAGTTTTCATCTCTCAATAAAGAGAGACACCAAAAGAATTTGTTTCACTTTCCTAGCTAAACTTTTGACACTTGCTCGGGTATATGATTTATTTGCTAGCAAGATATATGTGGTTAGGAAGTGGACTCAGTGCAATCTTGTGAATACTTGTATGATCATGTTTAAGATTATAGGAATTGTGAAGAAAAGAATTTGACACCAATTCGAGCTTGTAAGTTCTTTTATTCTTTTATTTCAGTCTCGAATCTCCGCTATTCTTCCTTATTTTCTTGTCACTCGAGGGTGAACAACATCTAAGCTTGGGAGAGTTGACAGCTGTGAGATTTGACACATTTTTGATGGTTTTTATTGATGGTTTTCCTCTGGATTTGATTGTTTTCTAGCTTTACCTAACGCTAATACTTTGACAGCGAAGAAAAGTTGGTTTTAATGTGTGTTTCGGGTTATGAACATCAACATAAGGTTTTAACAAGGGAAACATAATATTCAGGCGAAAACAAGCAAGTCCCTCTTTGGAAGCAATCAAGGGAGGCAAACAGACGCTTTAACGAGCAACTATACGGTGGGAACATTTTTCTGGCCGTATAGCTGTCGCCACCTCCGTCTTGTCAAAAGGAACAACTTCCGTAAAGAGGGCAGACACGAAATCAGAACACAGCAGCCGCCATCCCATCTAGAGAGGAGAAAGAAGAGATCTGGAGAAGAAGGGGAAGATGTTCTTTATCTCGCTCCACGATCATCGACCTCCTATCCATCACACCCTCATAGCCATTACTTGTACTTGAGAGAGAGATAGAGATCTTCACCTTGCAAGATTAGGGTTTGAGATTGTTTCTTCCTATCTTGAATTCTGTTTGATTACTTTTCTATTCTTATTGTGGATCTCCACGGTAACATCGAGAAGAACTCCTTTTATTTAATTATATCGATGATGCTTTCTACTCTCATGTGCGAGTAAATTCCTTGAGGGTGGGAGATGTAAGGGATTAGTGAGATGTGATGTGCCTCCATATATTTTCCATTAGTTTGTGATTGATTTTAATTACTATATTATGTGTGCTTGACTATCGGTGGGATGCCTAATGCTTGTTGTCCAATTAAGGGCCCTGACAACATGATGCTTCGTTCTACATAGATAGGATCTTGTTCTCTAGCAGACCGGCGACCCCCGAGTAACACAGGGATAGCAATGGAAAACTAGTAAGACTGAGGATAACGAGAAACCACTGTGCTTATTGCATTAGTCCGGTCCAAGGAGCTTAATTGCTAAGCAACCTGAAGGATCTTAATCGTCTAGTGTCTGACCATGGTTTTGGTAACAGACTAGTAGGATTATTGAAGTTGGGATACAATCTACCAAGAGAAGTTCCGGATAATTATGGGTTGTTCGCCTACACATATACTTATAAGATTACAATTATTGCATTTACCACTTGTCCATCTGGCACAGTCACTATCACCATGAACTGTATCTCCCCGCGTCTTCTTTGTCATCTGCGGAAAACAACAAACAATTAAATCGTTCTTTACTTTTATGCTTTTTATTTCTTAAGTTTACATTTTAGTTTTATTTAAATACATCCAGTTTAATTCAAATTTCATTCTTATTTCACACTTGTAGTCAATTCACTCGAAGACCTGTGACAACTTTGGGTGTGACAGAGACTTCATACATAAACACTTACCTTTTGGCTCCCTGTGAGACCGATATCTATACTTGAAACTAGCTACAAATGATTTGTGCACTTACAGACATCAGTAATTACCTCAGAGAATAAATTTTGATTGTGGAAAACTCAATCCACGGTCTAGGTGCATCGTGAAGTGCACACTCTGTAACGAGATTAGTGTTAATTGCGCCGGATATGCGCCACACGTCACGAAACGCAGTAGGCAACTTCCTCGCGAACATAGTTTAATAAACTGTACCGGTGATCGAACTAGCAAGGGCCTCGGTTCTCGGTTCACCGGCTAGACCGCAGGTTTGTCCGATTCGCTTGCCGGTTTATTAGATTTAATAATACAGTTTAAATATTTGTGATCTATTAGAAAAAGTTAAATATACGAAGAAGTATGTACAGAATCATGACACAAACTGTCCTAGTATTAGTTGGCCAACGTGATATGGAGGTCACCAGTTCGACTTATAGCTCCGATAGTATACTTTTATCGCATGTGAATACTTCCACTGGTTTGACTGGTGGTCTACTAAGTCTGGTTCTCTTCCAAAACCGTCGGTATGATAGCGGTTCTGCCAGTTTTCACCTGTTCGCATGCACCCCCAGTCCAGTGCGCTTAACAAACCGCTGGATGCTCTGGTTATGGTTTTTCCGGTTCAATCACTGGTCCGGTCCAGTTTTTAAAACTATGCCTTTACGCCATCCGACCTCTCGCTATCTTTACCGGATACGAATTGGCACTTTTTTCTTGCAGAATTTCACATTCTTAATTTGAGAAATAAGGAGGTTGATTTAATTCTTGGGAGTGGAATGCAACAAAACAGTAATGTGAAAGTGTTCTAATCTTCTTCAATACAAGAGGAAAATACAATGGTTTTCTCTTATAGGAACAATGGACATAGGTTCATGGATTCACTTAGTCCCTCTCTTCATCTATGGCGATGATCATGTTATAGATAAAAGTACAAAATTTTCGTGTTTTAATGGTAACTTTATGGCGAATACATGTCCAAAAACACATAGTTGAAACAAATACTCATTTATGCTACTAGATCACCCTTGTAATAAGGCTAGCGTTGGTTGTTGTCACACCACACATCATACTTCTCCCTTTATACCCCTAGATAAAGTATGTCTGGCTGCATTGTGTCACTCAATACATATGCCACTATCACTCGGTCACCCAATACCTACATATATCATACTTCTTAGTGGAAAACACTCCAAACACTAATGCAATGATTTATTTCTTGTCAGGGGATGACCCCAGGTAGGCCGAGCAAGGCTCAACTGGCCGGCTCCATGAGGTGCCTAGTCGGATGGCTGCAAGACAAGGAGCCACAATCAAGTGGACCACTCCATCTGGTCCGCGCTCAAGATTCCCCGGCTGGCCCGTCTAGCCCGATGGCTAGAAAAACCGGTTGGGCGGCCACTTCCACTCGGCAGCCTTGGATCCTTTGGCCAAGATACGGAGGGGTGACTCTCCTTGCGGAGCGCACCCCTGGCCAGAAAGGCTGGCGTGCCGCCCTGCCGGCGCTAGAAGACAATTGCGCCAAAGTTCCAAGGCTAGAAGCTGAGGAGAGCGTTGTTGGATGACCGCTAAAGCACTAGCTGACGAGTAAAGCACCAGCTGACGAGTAAAGCGTCGGGTGACGCCCAAAGCAACGCCGCTGGGGCACTGTAGCACTGTCCCCCTGTACTAGAGGCTTGATCGGGTCCTAGCCCACTGGCTGGGCCCTACCAACCGGCCCGCTTTGTAACCTACATTGTAACCTACCTCTCCCGGCCAGTATATAAGGGAGGGTAGTGCTAGGGTTCTAGGTAAGGAAAAATACGCTCGAGTAGTTCTCAGATAGTTCATCTTCTTCTAGCTCTCCATAGCAGCTAGGGAAATAGCTCAAGGAGCACTTGTACTGGGCATTCGCTCCCAATATAGTAGATCCTTGCAGGAGTGGGAGTGTTGCCTCGACAAGAGGGCTTCGAACCTGGGTACATTCCTGTGTTTGCATTATCTGTGCCCAGCCATTGCGAGTAGCCACCAATAGCATCCTGATTGTCCCCTCTCATGCCATCCCCGATGGCACTGCCATGTTCCACACCATGACAGTTGGCGCCCACCATGGGGCACAGCGCTTCCGCTAGGGTCATCTTTTGCACGGGACTTCCGCTTGTCGCTGGTGAGAGAGTCGTCTCCGTCCTCATCCTCACTCTCGGCTCCTTCGACTGCGTCATCAACAACACATCATGCTTCACCGGGGAGACCTTCCCAAGCAAAGGCTCCGTCATGTACTTCGGCGAGCACCGCGTCTATGTCACCACTATCGACGAGGCCTTCCCTCACGAGGTCATTGCTGTCTCCAGCGCACCACCTAGCTTCTCCACCCCGCGCGTCGCCAGCGGCAGCGTTGAGTTCATGATGGCCGGCTCAGGCGAGGGTCGTCGCCCGCCTCTAGAGCGCAACATGGGAGGCAACAGCTCCGCCTCATGTGTGAAAGACCATGACCCGCTGGACACCTCCATCCAGCACCTCCGCAAACCCATCATCCCCAAGGCGGATCTGGCAGCAGCTTCGGCCGTGCTAGAGGCCACACGCCAAAACCTTTTGGAGGGAGCCAGCAAGGTCATCGTGTAATAGTGCCGCCTAAACACCACCATGCGTGAGTACAACACCACACATGGCTTCGCTGGCCTTCCCGGCACGAACCGGCAGATTCCGCCCTAGGGTCGTAACCTTGGCTCGGAACTAGACCGTGCTGCTGACCCGCGTACCCCCGTGATTCATCCGGTTTACAGTACTCTGGCCAATAACATGAGGGCCACGGAGGCAGCGGCCGCTGAGCTGAGCCACCTTGAGAGCAATGAGCTACGCCGCCAGCAGGCGCGTGTTCAGGTCCTTGTCGCAACATCCAACAAGCAGCAGGCTGAGGCAGGTGCAAGCCTTAGGGGAAACAACAAGAGCCAGCCACCTCGCTGGCGGATCCAGCAGCTGGCGGCAGCAAGGCCTCATCTCCAAACGGTACGAGGCAAAATAGCCGTCCACATGGCGGATCAGCTGGCCGAGTACATCATCAGCATGACGCCGCTGTGGTCACCAGCAGAAACCGTGCTTCAACTGACGGAGCCGGACAAGGGCAACGCCATCAACCGGCTGACAAAGCCAAAAGAACCCTAGTGCCGCCCAAGTCCCGCCTGATAGGGCAACTCAGCCCACGCGAGCGAGAATTGTGTGACGTGCGCGCACACATCGACCTCCTAATACAATCGCGTGCACTGGAGGAAGAAAGTCCAGCCGACCGGAGATGTTTCGGACCGCGCATCCGAAATGAACCGTTTCCAAAGGGATTTTTTCTCCCAAGGGATACGCCAAAGTACGACGGCTCGGTCAAGCCAGAAGACTGGCTGGTGGACTATGTCACCGCGGTGGGCATAGCGACCGGTAACTGGCAAGTGGTGGTGCGTTACGTCCCCCTCATGCTCCTCGACTCGGCTAGAACCTAGCTGAACAGTCTCCCCGACAATAGCATCAATGCCTAGGTTGACTTCGAGGAAGCATTCATTCACAACTTCACCGGCACCTACAAGTGGCATGGGCAGCCTCGTGAGCTCTCCCTATGCATCCAAGGAAAGGACGAGTCCGACCGCTCCTACCTCACCCGATGGACAAGCATGCACAACTCCTCTAAGGGGGTGCGCGACCACCAGGCGATTAACTTCTTCGTCAACGGCTGCAGAGACGACACAATGCTCAAGCACAAGCTCAACTGGGTGGAGCCCGAAACCATGGCCCAAGCCATGGCCATCGCGGACAAGTACGCCACCGCTGATGCGGCAATGAAGAAGGCCATCATGGTGGATGACCAAGGGCATATCATCGTGGATAACTCTACAGACCGGCGCCAGCCAGATGGGCATCATAACAACTCCAAGCGGCATGGCCACGACAACCTCCATGGTAAAATAAAGGATAACTAGTTCGACAATCGTTACGGGTCCAAGAAGGTAGCAACCGTCTAGGAAGATTCCGTTGCAGGCACCAGCTAGAGGTAGAAGCCCGATGATCGGCCACCGCGGCCCAAGTACACCATCGAATCGGTGCTTGATGGCCCGTACACATTCCATAGTAGCGGCAACAAGCCGGCGATGCGCACAACTCACCAGTGCACTTGGACCAAGAGGATGGTCAAGGTTTGTGGGTTACCACCACTGCCTCCACTAGCCGGTGGCCAATAGGACAACCGTGAATGCCAGAACTACCAGGACAAGGACGATGGTGATTACCCTCGCCGGGTGGGAAACTACCACATTTTCACCACCGAGTCGGAGACCAAGAATAGCAAGAGGTGCCGTGAGGTGGAGGTGAACGCAATTGTTCCCCTCTTTCCTCAGTACCTAAACTGGTATGAGAAAGAGATCATGTGGAGTAGGAAGGACCAGCCAGCTGTGCTGTCACACCCGGGCACCTACGCGATGGTCTTCGATCCTATCATCATCTCCAAGAAGCACTCATGTAGATTCTCACGCATCCTCGTGGATGGGGGCAATAGCATCAACCTCCTGTACTGCAGATCATTGGACCAGCTCAGCATCAGCGAGTCCTAGCTGGAACGATCTAGCACCTCCTTCCATGGAGCCGTCTCGGGTCCATCGCATTCGCCCATCGGCAAGAACCGGCTAGACGACATCTTCGGCACGGAGGGAAACTTCCACCGTGATGCCATCTGGTTTGAGTTGGTTAACCTCTCCAGCGCATATCACGCCATCCTCTGACGCTCAGTGCTCACCAAGTTCATGGTGGTACCGCACTACACGTACCTCAAGATGAAGCTCCCCGGGCCCAAGGGGGTAATCACTACCGCCGGTAACAACAGGCGGTTGGTGGAATGTGCCACAGACGGCTCCAAGCTAGTCGAGGCCATGATCATCACGGAGGAGAAGCACATCATCATGCAGAACATGGCAGCCTTGCAGGTAGAAATGCCGGCTAGCGAGACAAAGCCAGCTGGAGAGGCACCGTTCAAGCCATCCAAGGGCACCAAGAAGATTTGGCTCAATGAGGTTGAGCCGGACAAGTCCGTCCTGGTCAGAGACGGCCTTGATAGCAAATAGGAAAGTGCGCTCGTCGACTTCCTCCGCGAGAATCGGGATATCTTCGCATGGTCCCCCAAGGACATGCCTAGGGTTCCGAGAGAGCTCACCGAGCATTCTTTACATGTCAGGCCGGATGCAATGTTGGTCAAGCAATCTCTACGCTGCTTCGTTGAGGAGAAGAGAAGAACAACAATTGGTGAAGAAATCACTCGGCTGCTTGCAGCCGGATTCATCATGGAAGTTTTCCACCCGGAATGGCTGGCAAATGCAGTGCTGGTGCTGAAAAAGAACAAGACTTGGCGCATGTATGTTGACTACACCAGCGTCAACAAGGCATGCCCCAAAGATCCGTTCGCCCTGCCAAGGATAGATCAAGTGATTGACTCCATAGTCGGTTGTGAATTGTTGTTGTTTCTGGATGCGTACTACGGCTACCACCAGATCCGACTGTACCCCGCTGATCAAATAAAGATAGCATTCATCACCTCGTATGGGGCTTACTACTACACCACCATGCCATTTGGACTGAAAAATGTAGGGGCTACGTACCAGCGCTGCATGCAGAAGTGCCTGCAATCGCAGATCAGTAGAAACGTACACGCCTACATCGATGATGTGGTGGTCAAGACAAAGGATGATTTAGGAAGTATTTCAGAAAAAATTCTAGCAGTGTTATGCATATCTTTTCTATGCATATCTTTCATAAGAAACATATTCTCAAAGGATGTTGCATCACGAGATTCCTTTATAGTATCAACATGCATATCAGGAACCTCAGATTGAACCACTAAGAATCTATAGCCTACACTCCACGGATCATACACTACAAGAAATGTTTCCTTCCGCAACGACTTGGCCTGACGGTCGTCGTAGAAGGCGCGTATTCCGCTACGAAATTCTCGGCTTGGCCGTGGCTGATAAAAAACTTATTTTCTAGTTTCACGGCCCTCTACTATGACGGAACTACTAAAAACATGGAGGAAGCTCAGCTGGCACGTGGAAGAAGCAAGATTTTTGGTTCCTCGCGTGATCTTGTCTCGCCGAAGTCTTTTGAGGCGTGTGGGTTCCAGACGTCAGTGTCTCTAGAGGACCATACTTTTAGGTAACGCCTTCCTGATTTGAACTTGATAATGTTGCTTGAGGCATCTGCCTTTTAGTCAGGCTGCTGAGTCCCACATGTCAGCCTCTCATTAGAAGAATCGTGTGTATGATGGAATTTTATTCCTTCGCTCGCGCTACCCTGTTCCGAAGTTGATAGCGCTGCTCGATGCATCTACCATTTAATTAACCTCCTAGGACCCACATGTCATCCTATCATTAGAAGAAACGTGTGTATAATGGAATTTTTTCCATTGTCTATTGCCTCCCTGATTTCAACTCGATAATGTTGCTCGATCTATCTGCCGTCTAGTCACGCTACTAGGTCCTCCATGTCATCCTCACATTATAAGAATCGTATGTATGACAGAATTTTTTTCTTCGCTCGTGTTACCCTGTTCCGAACTTGATAGTGCTGCTCGATGCATCTACCGTTTAATCAAACTCCTGGACCCCACATGTCATCCTCTCATTAGAAGAAACGTGTGTATGATAGAATTTTTTCCCTCGGTTGTGCCTCCGTGTTCCGAACTTGATAGTGTTGCTCGTTGCATCTACCATTTAATCATGATGCAGGGCCCCACATGTCATCCACTCATTAGAAGAAACATGAGTATGATGGAATTTTTTCTCACAGTCGTGCCTACGTGTTTCGAACTTGATACCATTGCTCGATGCATCAGCCGTTTTTCTAGGCTGCTGGGTCCCCCATGTGAGCCTCTCATTAGAAAAAACGTGTGCATGTTGGAGTTTTTTCTCGCTCACGCCTCCCTGTTTTGAACTTGGCAACGTTGCTCGAGGTAGCACTTGTATAAGGACATGCTACTGGATCCCACATGTCGGTCTCTCTGTAAATGAAACCTACATATGATGGAATTTTCTTCAGCCGCGTCCGCTGTTTTAACCTTGGCAACGTTGCTCGATGCGGTAGCCGTGTATGGTCTTGCTACTGAGGCCCCCATGTCAGCCTCTCTGGTATGTTCTGGCTTGTGGGTCCCAGATGTAGCCTATATATTCTGGCGGGTGGGTCCTAGATGCCAGCCTCTCTACAAGTATTTAACTTTTTTTCAAACCCGACCATTAAACTCGAGGGATGCTGCAGGCTGGTGGGTCCGTGATGTCAGCCTCTCCGTAATGCGATATTAAAAAATAAACCCTTTCTCAAAAAAAAAAAAAAACCCAAGATATATATAAATATGTACACACAGAACTAAAGAACTTCAAATCAAATCAAATAGACATAAACTGAGTGTTTTGCCACTACACCAAAGATATTTATAGAAATTGAATCATTAAACATGTATTAGTACTACAACTTATGTATCAGTCTTCTAAAAATTATTTTGTGTGTCCATGTTATCTCTCTTAAAATAAAAGGGCAGTGCTACTGGAACCTCGATTTATAAAAAGCCACAAAATGGATTAGTTTCTTAAAAACATGGGTAAGCAGAGTTTTTTTAGAGGTGGGGGGAAATGCCAAAAAGGCCAATTTAAAAAAAATTGGGGCTATGGTCAGTGGGCTCCTATCTCAAATTTCACTGGGTTGTGGCTCACCAGATTCAAACATAAACCTCGCCGAGGGAGGAAAAAATCGATAATTCCTTGGTGAAAACATGGCTGGTATCCAATGTCTTCACTTGGTGAAATCACGTTGTATTTCTTTACCCTCTCATCTCTGTCCAAAATTGTAACACCCCAAAAATATTAATCAAGATTATCAAGTTCTAATCACCCAAGTTTAGGGTTAACAAAAAAATTTATTATTAAATCTTATATGAGTGTATGTGTGAATTGCATTAGTGTATGAATGAGTGCAATTGCCATGTTTGATTGCTACAAATGATAAGGAATATTTTAAAGATGAATACTACATCATCTAGGCCAATTACAAACAAATTCAAAAGAAAAGATATTCAAATATGGATCATATGATCAAATGGTCATTTTTACCAAAGTTAACCACTAGACCACTTTGGGTGTCTCTAGTAAAAGATTTATAATATAAACTTTCTCAATTCTTTTCACCCCTTGCTAGACCAAGTAAAAGTGAACCCAAGCCCACTTTACAAACCAACATAAACCAATTCCAAATCTATTTAAAGGACAATTCAAAATTGAATCAAGTTCATATGCATAGATCACCACTTTTCAAAAACCACTCAAATCAATTCACCTTGGCAAACCCAAGCAACCATAGACACTCAAGCATGTGACAAACACACTCACCAAATTTCATTCAAAAATTCAAATACTAATTTCATGCGGCCATTTGGTCGAGCACCTAGCAGACATAGATTAAACCTTGCCTAACTTCTAATGTTGTGAGCAGTAATTGATCAACCCTTTGTCCCCATTTCACTCCCCTGGTCTCCCCCAACACCTAGCAGTGCAGGGCACGCTCCCCCTTGGCCGTTTTGCACCAGTGTAGCGCCGCCCGACGCTCATCGCGTCGGTCGACCATGGACAGCTCGCCTCAGCCCGTGCCGCTCTCTCCCATGATGTCCAGGAGACAGGCAACCGTCCACGGCCACCCTCTGTCCACCCCACAATCGCAAGCAAGCCATGGACCAGCCGCATTAGCCGCGCCCACTTCTCCGCCCGCCATGCCGATAGCGTGCTAGAGTGCCGCAGCCGACACGTGCATACACGCCACGCCTCGCCCTCACCGCGCGTGCCCGCACTCGCGGTGACCCTAGCTACCCCCTAGACATCGCCGTTTGCCGCCGCGTGGACCATAGCCCTTGTGCGCCGTCTCGAACACCGCCAGTTCCACCTAGGGAACCGATCGTCCTTGACCGTTCTCGACCGCCCCTTGCTGCGCCATTACTCGCACGACAACCTCCTGGAAGCACCACGCCGAACCCTACCCGCAGCCATGCCAATAGCCCCCTGTATCACCGTCACCGACGAGGTCGAGCCATCCCGCTCTGTCCCTCTCGCCAGGTATAAATAGAGGACACCCCAGCCTCAATTCGACACACCATTCCACTCCCCACTCCTCACAGAACCTCCCATACCTCTCCCGGGAGCAAAGCGATCACCAGCCCACCAGAATTTAGCCGGAGTCCGCCACTGTAGAGGAAGAAGGAAGCCGTTGATTAGAGCCGCCCCAGGAGTCGCCACGATGACCATTCGAACCGCCGTCGTCTACAACATAGTTCGCCCCCATCGCCGACCCTAGCTAGAGCCCAGGTGATCCTCACACGACCCCCACCATCGCCGTTAGGGTTTAGTCTTGCTGGAGATGTTCGTCATAGACGATGCATGTCAGTCGTTAGATCCTAGTCTAATCGCACGGCCTAGATTGAAACTTAACGTTTTAGTTAGATAGAGTCACTGACTAGTGGGACCCCCCTATCAGCAGCCCGCTGCACCAGCGCAGTGCAGCTGGGCCGGCCCATTTAGCTTCCTGTGCATAGCCCGTCGATTCAAATAAGCTTTTTCCATTTTAGTTAAAACTAGATTCTGTCAATAGATTCAAAAATCAATTTAAAGAGATTCACTAAACCAAATTGCATGATTCCAATTTTGTTAGAAAGGTATTAAAATTATCTATCCAAGCCCATTAGATTCAGACCATTTGAAATTATAGATCACCTATAGTAAAAATAACAAGACAGAGACTTTTCCAACTTTAAACATTTTTCAAAAATCAACCATAAATGCTTTTGAGTTGATTCCAACTCTCAAAAATCACATTTGACAAGATCTATCGGAATATGTAAAAATATTTAGGTTTATAGGCAGTGACATTGTACTAGTACTAAAAGAATGCTATATAGGCATTTCTAGTCACCTTAATTGTATTAAATAGTAATATTAAACTTTATAAAATATGACCAACACTTTAAATCACATTACCAAGTATTAGAATATGTGGTGATGACATGTGTCCACATGATCCCATATTTTAATTGGAGAATATTAAATCTTAAGTATTTTTAATGAGTAGAAATTACTTTTCTAAAATAAGATAAATAAAACTAGGTCTTTATTTCATGTGATGTTTGTGATGATGCTAGATCATCAAGTGTGAGCCTTAGTGTGCTAAATATAAGTAGTTAAGTATTGTTTGGTGATTTTGTACCTCGTATTTATTTATAGACGATAGTACCGACCCGGGATACGAGGAGGAGGTGTACTACCAAGAAGAACAAGAAGAAAACTTCAACCACTGCACTACTCAAGGCAAGCTAACACTTGCAAGTTTCTTAACTATGCAAGCTAGAACTATGCAAGTTAACACTTGCAAACTTGACAACCTATGCAAGATGCATTAGGCATGCTTTGGTTATGCAATTTTGATTATACAAATCCCAAGTTTTACTTGCAAGCTTTATTCTTTTACTTTTACCAAAGTTCTTTAACTTTAGTTAGTGATTTGTGAGTATTGGAGAAATAGTATAGATACCATAAAGAGTATAAAACTAGGCCTAAGTAGCTATACTTAGATGCCATCCAAAAACATGAAAACTAGAGTTGTATAGTTACACTTGATTAGCACCCCTCATTAATGAATACCCTCAACTTTAGTGGCTAGTGCTAAGCATAAAAGTTGATCACTTTAGGTGGGAATACTTGGTGAAAATGATTATGAAAACCTTGGAATCATGATTCATTCTATTGAAATGTTTTGACATGTGCTGAGAAACACGGAAGGATTTGATGATGAAAATGTTGAGGCGTGAGCCTTAGCCCTTTATAAAAACTGATGGTTGAGTTCGGATGTGATACCATTCCAATTTTACCATACAACCACAATACCTGAATTGGGTAGGGCTTAACTAGAAGTTTATATGCCTTAGTATGGGTTCCCTCGCGGAAAGAGGTTGAGCTGAGGCTACCTCGTGAGTGTGAATGTCCACCTATGGGTGTCGGGATGGCAGATGGCCATGGCTGGGAGGCCAAGCTCATAGGGGAGGTGCCTATACTAGAGTGTGTAATTGAAAGGTTAGGATTGATTATCCGCATACTAAGTATGATGATTCAGGGTTATCCCTGACGGATGTATCGAATCTTGTGGTGAAAGTGTACCACCTCTGTAGAGTGTCAAACTATTCCAATAGCCGCATCCGCGGTCATGGACAGTTGGAGTGGCCATACTGTTCCGTTGTCAAATGTTTTCAAAATGACTTATGAATCAAACTATGACTTTGACTTGACCACAACAGGGTTGTGAACATGAAAACTAAGTTCCCACTTAGGTGATGTAGAACATTAAATTAGTTTTCTTTACTTCTTAACTTAGTATGAAATAAACCTGGCTTTTTGCAAATAAACCTAGAGCTTAAGATTCCTACTAGAACTACCTGTTAGTGATAGTTTGCGAGAAATTAAAGAGTACTCATGGCTTTGTCCCTGGCTATTCCCATGGCCAGACTATGAGGAGGACTACCAGGAAGATGGACAGCAGGAGGTCTATGACAACTAGGATCATCTCACATCGTCAGTATTGCCTATGATCCTGAAGATGGAGCCCCTACTACGTTTACTTTCCTCTGCTTTGATTGTATTAAGACTGGATCATTAGATCCTTTATTTGTAAGACCTTTATTATGGTTCATAACGGATGATGTACCGTGGTATCAATTCTGTTATGTCTCGCAAAAATGGTAATCCTTGGATTGTGATGTATGGCATAACAGGCATCTGGGATTAAAAATCCGGGTGTTGACAAAAATGCATCCAACGGTTCTGATGACACAAAGGCAAAAGCTCTAGAGCAAGCAGCCAGTAGCAATGCCAGAACTTTTGACAAATTCAATACCATTTGAAAGATTAAGGAGTACAGAATAATAAGACACAAAAAAATGACAGATTCCTAGTTCATATTCAGCAGCACTTGATCAATTCAAAAGCATTTCAAAGTGACTGATTCAGCAATACAGATACTAAAATTCAATATTAGTACAGAGAGAGATAGTTCTTGTTTCAGCTCTAAAAACCATGTCACGCGATCAATTTGCCCTTTTCTCCAAAATACACTTGATCACTGGAACACAATCATTGTCATAATATTTGGTCATATAGGGAACCGTCATATAGATATAGGTATACCATACCAGTACGTACTAGTCATAGCTCTAATCCAGCAAAAGGTTATCATAGTTTTACCACCCATATATGATCAGTGGAGATAAGACAACCACATAATTAATTACAATAGCATGCGGCCAAAGAGCTAGACAGCTAGGAAGTTCATGAATAGCATGTGACATTCAGGGCAGCCAGATACATCGACCTTGACCGTTCTTCCAATCGTAAGTTTGGCTGCTTTCCGAAACTTGATCCACCTAGAAGTAGCTGCCAAGCACCCATCAGTCAAGTTAACGGGGTATCGTCCCTCAATTTGCAATCCTTCGCTCTGCATCGTGAAGTCTATTGTGCCCTTTCATCTGGCCTGGAGTTGCTTTGTGGCACTCTTAGGCAATTTCTGAGTCAAAGCAAAAGATAGACGCATAATTACTAAGAGAAAGGCACTGAATCATGTGAAACTTGAGAAGACATTCAGAGCAGTTTATCTGCCGCCATATACTCACAAACATAATCTGGTGCGACCTTGTGATGACACATGTGTAGGATATGGTCTGACAAGGTGTTGCCCGGGGTGATGAAGGAGCTTGTGCTGGTGCCTATACTGGGGCTGGTGCAGTAGCTGGTGCTGGTGCAGGAGATGGTGCCACTAATTGTAGAGGGGCTGGTGTAGGAGCCAAAAGGCCTAGAACTGGTGCTAGCACCAGCAGCTTGATGCTAGATTCCTTCTGAGGGGTAGCTAAGCTGACTGCAGGGATGGCAGAGGTAGATGAGAAGTGTACAAGCAAAATGGTCTCTTATACAACAGTTACTCACAAGACAGTGATCCGAGGATATGATGAGTATACAAGAAAATTAAGTTACTACCTCTATTCTTTCACCTTAGGTCAACAGGTGCCGGAGCAGGAACTAGGGCCAGTGTTGTTGCGGGTGCCAGCAGCTTGATGCTGGTTACCTTCTGGGGGTAGGTAAGGGGACTACAGGAGTGGTCAGAGAGGCATATGAGATGTGTATAAGAAAAATGGTTTCTTATACAATAGTAACTCCTAGATAGAGATAAGGGTATACAAGCGAATTAAGTTACTACCTCTATTATTTCTCCTACTAAGGTCAATAGGTGCCGTTGCAGGAACTGGGGCCAGTGTCGGTGCCGGTGCCAGTAGCTTGATGCTGGCACCCTTCTGGGTGGTACATAAGGGGAAGCGGACTACAGAAGTGGTTAGGGTCATATGATGAGTAAATACAATGGTGTAGAACAGTTAGTCACAAGAAAGTCATTACAGGTTGTGATGAGTACAGAAGCAAATTAATTAGTACTACCTCTGTTCTTGGTCCTTCGGTCAATAGGTGTACGATGGCGTTCAAGTATCTGCCTAGGCTTGCTAAAATCGAATGTTACCTCGTCCCCCTGCTTCAGACCATTCTCACAGACATACTTGGACCAACCTCGGCCACCCAAATAGGTGGTGGCCATCGTCTGGGAGACATCCACATCATATAGTTGCCGCATGCCTTTAGGGCCCTCGCTATAAGGAGTTAGAAACTAGTCATTTCAGAACATCTTGTTTATAATGGGGCGAGCAACACAGGGGACAACCTTCATGAGAAAATTGATAGAGAAGTAAGGCGACAGCAAAAAAGTGAGATACAAGATCTTACATCAAGTCGGTCTAAACCACTTGGAATCTATACCTCATACCATGGGTACCCTTTGCGAAGGGTGGCCATGCACCATTTTTCTTCCCTCTGCCTTTGGAAGGGCATACAGGGCCCCCCTTTCAATCCACAAGCTTGACAAGAGGAGGGTAGCAGAAAGGGCTGAGTCGCTAGAGCGCGGTACTGATTGAAATTAGGTGGAAAGGTTAAATTATGTAAAGAGCAAGTAAATCTAATAATATAAGACAAAACCATTGCCTATAAAGCAAATAGATTTGATTTTTGTGAACTTCTAATGAGCGTAAACATATAGTACTAGCTGATAACAATAACATGGAAAATCATAACATGTAAAATTGCCGATTTCCAAATTATACCCACTTCTTAGAGAGGTCACTGCCCACCTGGGTACTGTGTTGGCACTTCCTCGTTGTGTAGAGGATGTCCTCTTTTGGTGCGGGCATCAGAAATCTACTAGCCTCTACAGCAGCCTCAGCCTCCGCAGCAACACCTTCAATCTGCATAAATAGCAACAGAGCTCAATAGTTCAATACTATGTAAAGTTTGACCATGTTTTTAGAAAAAAATTATAATGAATTATATATCCTTGGATACATCATGAAACATATATTCACGTCGTATGTATATAATATCATAGTTCTTGATAGTTTTTGAAAAAATTTAAAGTTTGATCAAACTTCCCGTAGCTTGACTTTTCAAAAAATATATATGCCTTAAGCCTTCGGACGGAGGGAGTATAGTACATAGTAGTCATATACAGACAAATCCAGATCTGGATTCACATAAACACACTGCCAGAATTAATAAAATCACACATATGTTTCTGAACATCTGATAAGCATGCATGACACCAAGCGAGTAATACTTAAATCTGATTGCACCATGGTAATAAGGTTATTAAGAACAAATACCTTTCTCTTTAAGTTGGGCCCTCCCAGCTGGTCAGTGACCTTACCCTTGATTGGTGAGTAGTGGTACTGGCCGGATCCTGCGGCATGTGGGGGTACCATCCTGTTTGCCACACCTGGAGCACCACACGTTCGCACGTATGTACCACCGTGCTACAGTAAATGAAGAAGAGATAGTGTCACAGAGGCTTCCACAAAAATAGGATGCAGATAGAGACAACATTTAGCACAGGGATACATCCAGGTTGCAGCCAACCACTTTCAGCATTGGAAAGAATAGAAGAACACAACGAATATATTGCTACATTACCTTTTTTAGGCAACTTTTAAGCGAACTGACGGGACCATCCCTGACTGTAGTGGACGTGTGCGCCATTGGCCCATAATTCTCCATACAGAATCTGACACAAAATCCATTGCACATTATGAGTAGTAACTAAAGGTTACAGAAGTGAAGAACACCGAAATCGAACCCGACCAAATGCCCCAATCAGAACAACGGTGACCATGCCCTAATCCTGAATCCATACGAAATCAATACCACCTCCCCCCACCCCCACCCCCCAACCCCCACCATCACCCCCACCCTGATTAGAGAAGAGGAAAAATATCCTGATTAGGTGATTCCGAGGTGAGCAATAAGCAAGAACTCCACAATCAAAGCATACCGAATACTACTACTCCTAGTACTAATAGTACCCCCAATGGCCCAATCGGAAGCAAATTAAGCAATGACGGATTTTGAGGTGAGAAAATACACCCACCTATTCCAACAAGAACTCCCCAATCGTAGGTTGCACCAGTTCCAGTAGTTGCTTGTTGTATGGGAGCTAGCTAGTGATGGTTTTTTGTCTTGTCGTCGGTAGAAAGGCATGGGCAGGGGAGTAGTAGTACTAGTAGTAGTAAGGTTGGGCGGTACACTTTTTCTACAGTAAGTATTTTTAAGTGGCAATGGAGGGAACATTTTGCTGGGAGAGAATCCTGAATTTTTTATCCCAGCTATCACGTGGTGGCCTAAAGCTGTTTCAAGCGGGACCCATGTCAGGGGTGAGTTAAAGCGGGTCCCACATCAAGTGGGTGAGATAATTGATTGAGCCAACCTCCTCCTTCCCTTGGTACTAGTACTACTTATCCTGGGTTCCTCTCCAAGGACAGAAAAAATCGCCCCTCTTCGAATCAAATTGATCCCAGCTTATTATCCTTTTGTTGATTCGTCTCATGAAGCAGTGGACAAGACGACGGAAGTTGCAGCATAGGGAACCAGCGCTGGGGCCTCAAAAACAGTTTAGGAACCGATAAAATGATAAGTTTGGATGTCAGACTAGAAACACACACAAACATATATATATACTAATATACGGAATAGTTTCCAAATATAGTTCTGCTAACAAAGGCCTAGAAATCATAAGGTAGCTCCATATTACAGAACTACGACAGTAGCGAACCAATCATGGGATAGCTCTACACCCCAAGAGTTTTGCACCTGGGCTAGTGGTCATGATACTACCCACATGGCATAAAAAGTACACCCCTGATGATCAGTAGCCCTGCATCAAATCCATCTAGAAGCAGTGTACCCAAACCACAGCCTCAGGTGCAGGGTCACCAATGAACATGTCATCGTCATTGCCATCAAAGTCCTCTTCGGTCGTCTTCTTCTGCGATTAGTACATTAAAATATATGTTTATAGAGAAACATCAAAGATACACAACCTGAACATTTGTCGTTCTACATATATACCTTGTCATCTGGCATAGTGGTAGTACCAGAAATGAAACTTGTTTCATGCATCTTGCACTTTTTCTCTCCTCCCCCTTCTCCGAGTTGATCTAGATGCTCAGGAGCTGCCTCTGTCAGTTAATCTAGTTGATCAACATCTGCTTCCCCTACTTGATCTTGATGATAAAGATGTGCTTCCCCCGGTCCATATGGAGGATCATATGGTTCACCATGAAATACCCATCTATCATATGTGCTTAGCATCCCAAATGTAAAAATATGGTCTTCCACTATACTTTGAGGCGGCACCCTACGATTCGCACACAACCAGCAGGCGCAATGTACTTTTGAGTTGTCAAAATGAGCTCTAATAAATCCCATAAATCATAGAACCCCAAGGATACGTTCAGTGCTGCCTAATGGAGCAATCTCTATCCAAAATCTGCCCATCTGTTTAATTATGACATACAAGGTTGGTTATTATTAAAATAAAAGCAGGAAACATATAGATGGAGTACAAAAACTATATATGACTATGCATTTCAGCAAACATATTGATAGCAAAAATCGTCGAAGGTATTTAGGAACACAGATCCAGCGCAGAATAAACTATGACCATGCAGATTGAGGACAAATTAAACTACGTATTTGAGGAGGCAGATCAGGCGAAAGGGCAATAAAATGCCAACCAGATCGAGCTAGAGATAGAAGGACTACAGTGGGATCGACGTGCCCACCGGTGCATGTCAAGAAGACCGACGGGTATGGAAAGCTTCATCGTGCACGGTGGTGATGAGGAGCGACCGTAAGCGCGTCTGTTTTGTGGGGAAGGGGGTGAGGGCCTAGGCGGCGGAAGGTGGAAGTTAATACACAACACGAAGGGGTGCGGAGGGATAACTTTGCAATTTCTGACCTACGCTGCTTTGGGCCACCATATACGTGGCCCACCTGCCAGTCACCATAGATCAAAATTGAAAAATAACTTCAAATTGTTGTCGCTTGAAAAATTGAAAATAACTTCAAATTAAGAAGCTTCCTTTGTAAAAAATATTTCAAATGCCAATAATATGGACCAATCTACCAAATACAAACATGTTGTTATAAACTATAGCAATGATATGGCCATGACCTTGGTCATCTAGTTTGAAAGCCATGCATATTCATACATGGTATTGTTGGGTTCGCAGCATAGAAAACAAAAAAATTCCTATGATGGGAACTATACGCCAAGATCTATCTACTAGATACAAGGAATGGGTGGATATACATCCATAGAGAACTTACCCTCAAAGACAAAAAAGCTTTGTTAACAAGATGGAACTCGTGGATGATGTAGTCGAACGCTTGTTGATCTCAAGATCGTGTGGAAGTCCTAGCATCGCAAATCAGCAGCGCATCCGTCCTCGCACACACGTTCAGGCCACCGAACAACCTCCACCTCCTTGCTCCAGCGAATCAGAGGAAGCAACAAATCCTTGCAGATGAAATGCCACCGGGAACATGTATCTCGCTAATTCGAGACCATGGGGGAATATCTCTAGAGGGGGAGAGAGATCCTTCACGAGGAGGTGTACTTTGTGAGGGAGGAGAGGGGGCCTTTTATAGGAGAGGGGGGCTCCTCCCCTCCCATGGCTGGCGCCCATGGGGGTGCCCACACCTCTTCCTCATTCATGTGGTGGAAGCTCCACTCACATCAATTTTGCCTCCACTCAAAGTTCCACTCACATGCATTAAATTTCCACCAAATTTAATGCAAGTCTCATTTAATAAAACTATTTTATTTATTTTATTCAGAATTTTGTTAATTACTTTAATTAAAAAATATTCACATAAAACACCCTGCAATATTTCAATATCACATGCAGAACCAATTTCAGGAATTTCACCCGAAACAATTCCGGTGTCCATTGAAATAATTCCAGCGCTTTGAAATTCTTTCGTCTGAAACATATTTGCTCCAAATGGTGTTTGGAAACCCTTAAGTGTGTGACCCTACGGTTCGCGAATAATGCAGACATGATCGAGACCCCTCTTAGATCAATAATCAGAAGCGGGACCTAGAGATCCATTCTGACTCCTGCACATTCAACGATGACTTCTGTGATCATGAGAACCTTTAACGCTAGTAACTTAATCCCTTTGTATCACGATATATTACATGTCCAAGATTTGATCATCGGTATCCAAATACCTAGTTTGATCTTGTTACTGACATGCACTCTTTTCTCGTTCCCGTGATATAACATTCTAGTGATCACATCACTTGCTTGCAAGCTATTCTTAATGTGATATCACCGAGAGGGACCAGAGTATATCTATCTATCATCGGGTGGACAAATCCCACTCTTGATCCATGAGCCTCTACATAACACCTTCGTAGCACTGAACCTATCTTTATAGTCACCCTTTTATGGTGTGACGTTTGATGTTATCAAGATACTCCTCCGATGTTAGTGATTAACATGATCTCATGGTCTAAGGACTAGGATTACTTCGTATGATGTTATAGCAATATAAACATAATGACTTTGATCGTAATGCTATACTTAGGATGAATGTTCATCACATCATTTCACAAATGTTGTGATCTCGTTATTAATGACATCCAATGTCCATGATCAAGAAACTTTGATCATCTTGTTTATCAACGAGCTAGTTTAAAGAGAGGCATAACAAGGAACTTTATATTTGTTAATTAAACACACATGTATTAATGTTTCCGTATTAATACAATTATAGCATGCAAAATAAACATCTATCATATACTTGGAATATACATAATAACAACTTTATTATTGCCTCTCAGGGCATATTCCCTTCAGTCTCCCACTTGCACTACAGACAATAATCTAGTTACATAGTTATAAATCTAATACCCATGAAGTTCTGGTGCTGATCATGTTTTACCCTGGGGAGAACTTTAGTCAACAGATCTGCAACATTGAGATCTGTGTGTACTTTACAAATCTTTATATATCCATCCTTGACATGTTCGCGGATGGAGTGAGATCGGCACTTCATATGCTTGGAATTCTTGTGAGACCTTGGTTCCTTGGCATTGGCTATGACTCCATTGTTGTCACAATAGATAAGCATTGGGTCCAACGCACTAGGAACCACGCCTAGTTTGGTTATGAACTCCTTCATCCAAACCACTTCATGCGCCGCTTCTGAAGCAGCAACATATTCCACCTCGTCGTTGATCTAGCCACCACAGGTTGTTTGGAACTCCTCCAACTAATTGCTGCTCCGTTCAAGAGAAATACATATCTAGATTGATACTTAGAGTCATCTGGATCAGTGTCAAAGCTAGCATCGACATAACACTTAGCGACTAGCTCTTATTCACCTTCGTATACAAGAAACATATCCTTAGTTCTTCTTAAGTACTTAAGGAAATTCTTGACCGCTATCTAGTGTTCCAAACCTGGATCAGATTGGTACCTACTAGTTAAACTAATAGCATGTGCCAGATCCGGTCTTGTACATAGCATGGCGTACATTATAGATCCTATAGCCGAAGCATAGGGGATTTTATCCATTATCTCTCTTTCTTCCGCCATAGCCAGACTTTGAGTCTTACTCAATGTCTTCCCTTGCAACATTGGTAAGAACCCCTTCTTACTTCCGTCCATTTTAAACTTCTTTAAAATCTTATAAAGGTATGTACTTTGTGATATCCCTATCAGGCGCCTTGATCTATCTCTATAGGTCTTTATGCCTAATATGTATGACGCTTCACCTAGGTCCTTCATCGAAAATTTGCTATTTACATAACTTTTAACACTGTTTAAAAGATCTTTATCATTTCCAATCAGTAATATGTCATCCACATATAATATTAGAAATGCCACATTGCTCCCACTCACTTTCTTGTAAATATAAGCCTCTCCATAAGTTTGGACAAATCCAAACTCCTTGATCACCTCATCAAAGCGGAGATTCCAACTCCGGGATGCTTGCTTTAGTCCATAGATGGATCGCTGAAGCTTGCACACCTTTGGTTGTATCATATACAACTCTTCTTCAATATTACCATTGAGGAATACAGTTTTGACATCCATATACCATATCTCATAATCGAAATAAGCAGCAATTGCTAACATAATCCTAACCGACTTGAGCATTGCTACGGGAGAGAATATCTCATCGTAGTCAACTCCTTGAATTTGTAGAAAACCCTTTGCGACAAGTCAAGATTTATAGATGGTTACATTACCATCAATATCAGTTTTTATTTTGAAAATCCATTTATTCTTAATGGCCTTTCGGTCGTGAGGTAAGTCCACCAAGGTCCAAACCTTGTTTTCATACATGGATTCCATCTCGGATTTCATGGCTTCTAGCCATTTGTTGGAATCCGGGTTCATCATCGCTTCTTCATACGTCATCGGGTCATCTATTTCATCAACCATGAAATTCATAACAGGATTTCCATACAGTTCAGGACCTGCACGTGTCCTGCTCGACCTGCGAGGTTCGGTAGTATCCTCTTTCGGAGTTTCATGATCATTATCATTAGTTCCCTATTCATTCAGTGAAGTCAACTCCAGAACAATTTCTGGCACTGCGCTACTCGCCGTTGCATGAAGAGAAGGTTCAATAACCTTGATGTCTACGCACTTCTATTCTTGTAGGCAGTTGTTGGGCCTCCAAGTGCAGAGGTTTGTAGAACAGCAGCAAGTTTTCCCTTAAGTGGATCACCCAAGGTTTATCGAACTCAGGGAGGAAGTGGTCAGAGGTATTCCCTCTCAAGCAACCCTACAATCAAGATACAAGAAGTCTCTTGTGTCCCCAACACACCCAATACACTTGTCAGGTGTATAGGTGCACTAGTTCGGCGAAGAGATAGTGAAATACAAGTGATATGGATAATTATAAGTGGTAACGGTGAAAGAAAATAGCTTGATGGTGTGGAAAAGAATAAAGGAAAACTGAAATAAAGAAGGAATCAAGCAAACATGTAACAGATCTAATTGCAAATGGTGTATCAATGCTTAGAAACAAGGCCTAGGGATCATACTTTCACTAGTGAACACTCTCATATAAATATCTTCTCTTTATGATACTACTCTTAACTAATCTCCGGTTGGACACTCTAATCCATGGTAGGGCTATAACAGCACACCTCAAAGAAAGCCTTTCCCATCTAGAAAACCCCACACTGTCACCTTGAGCACTAGATGAGTCCAACAAACACCCCAATTTCATAAAGACATCCAACTCCAAATATAACTCATAACAAGTATTTGTAATCTCTAGCCTAAGTGCCACCATGGTGAGCACGCTGTCACTTTCACACACATGGGGAGAGCAGAGATCTAATAAAGCACTTGAGTAGCAAGGTAGATCTATAGATTACAAGCTCATGATCTCAATAAGATCATGCATAGAGAGAGAGATGAACACATAGCTATCGGTAGAACCCTTAGCCTCGAGAAAGAACTACTCCCTCCTCATCATGGGAATCAGCAATGGCGATGGAGATGGTGGTGGAGATCGATGGAGATGGCTCCGGGGGCACTTCCATGTCCCGGCAGGGTGCCGCACAGAGACTTTCTGTCCCCCGAATCTCCCCTTCGGTGGCGGCGGCGCTGCGGAACTTTTCGTGGCTGGAGGCAGGACTATTTAGGGTTTTGGCTTCGGGAGGCTTCTTATAGGCTAGAGGGCAAGGTCGGTGAAGTGCCAGGGGCCCACACCACCTGGTGGCGCGGGTAGGGCTAGCCCGTGCCTGGGAGGGTGTGGCCAGGCCCTGGCCCTCCTCCGTCTCGTATTCTGGCTCCGTGAGTCTTCTGGTAAAATAGGAACTTTGGCTTTTGTCCCGTCCAATTCCGAGAATATTCATTTTCTGACTTCTTGAAACCAAAAACAGCAGAAAACAGGCAACGGGCACCGTGGCATCTTGTTAATAGGTTAGTCCAAGAAATCATATGAAAAGTACTCCAAAATTGGAACAAAACACAAGAAAGTAGATAAAACCAAGCATGGAACATCAAAAATTATAGATACATTTGCAATGTATCAACATCCCCAAGCTTAACTCCTGCTCGTCCTCGAGTACGTAAGTGATAAAAAGAAAGAATAATTTTTTAGGTGACATGCACCATCATAAACTTGATCAAAGTATTTGTAAAACATTGATAGCTGGGATCATAGTACTTCAATCATAACATGAAAGACAAATTTCTAACAATAAGACATAGCAACTATGTTGTAGGATGAAAGGATACAAACAAAAGATTCATGAATAACAATGCTTTGCAAGACGTTTGTTTGTTCCACATAAAGAAAACATAGCATAATAGTATTCAGCTTGTCCCTCAATAGAGTAGCAAATATAAATGCATAGGACACCTTCAAAGTTCATAAGAGTGACTAGATACAAATAGTTTAAAACAAGCAATATCAAGGTATACATCAATCAACAAGTCTTGGGACAATGCACATAGAACTAAGAATGGCCACTATGCTCTCAAAGTAGGTGCATAAAGATAGAAGGTGGAGACTCAATATAATGGTGGAAGAAAAGCCTTCATAGAAGGAAGCAGGGATTCAAGTCTCATAAAGAGCTTCCAAAAATTATGGTACTCATAGCTTTCAGCTCTCATTGCCCCTATCATAAGCATCTTGAAGTGATTAAAGTTAAAGTGACACAACTAAGAGGATATGCTTGACAAGTTATAAACCGAAATCTCATGCCCCTTACTTACGAAGACCGATCCTCATGCTAGTCAACTTCAGTCACGAGTAAGCTCATATCATTGTAAGTACATGTGTATCATTAAGAACCGCCAACGGGGTACCCCTTGCACATGATACGGGAGCTTTCCCATAATCAAAATGACAAGGCAAGCAGATAATGAGCATCTCAGCGATCTTTTTATTTGCTATTTGCATAGGTTTTTATTGAGGATGCTTCATAGAGTGCTCATTATGGTGATGCTGCAAGTTTCCACCATGATTAGGCAGGCTTAGGCTAGCGGCCGAGGCGTTTCTCTAACACACATACAAACTCCATGATCTTACAAGTTCCACTTTTATTTCACACCGCCAGGATCCGTAAGCAAAAGAACATGATATCAACGGGGTACAAACTACAAGTGAAATGTTGAAAGCGTTCCCCATGGTAGATGGTTCTGCTAATTTCAACTTATAAAGTGCAAGCATATACGCAACAAAGAAGGACCCAATGGTTCAAGTTTATTAGAGGCAATAAAGTAAAGTGTGCCATCAAGTTCGTGAGAGCTTTAATCACTAGTTTTCTCATAACAAGTGAAAGGTAGACAAAAGCATAAATATACTTGGAATAGCATAAGCTAGTAGGTAGGTATGGTGGACTCTTTGGAAAAACTTGGTTTAGGGAGTTGGATGCATGAGTAGAACTCATACTTTGTTGTGGAGGCTAGCAAAAGACTGGGAGCGACAAACTAAGAGAGCAATAATGGCCATAATCATGCAGAGCGACAAAACATCATTGATCAAAGCATAAAGTGATACTACAAGTTGAAAACTAAAGGATCATAAAGGCTATGGTGACCTGTGACAGTCATAACATGGTGTGAGCATGCGCCAAGTCAACCCAAATAAAGCATCAAAGGAGAATACCACTATACTATGCTTTAATATGCTAAAACAACGAATGATTCATCCAAGGCACATTAATCAATCTCAATTGTTTATCACAATTCATGCTACAGCAAAGAATACTAAGCATAAAGCCAAAACAATATCAAGCATGGCATGACAAAGCACAGGCCACAGTCAAAAACAAGCTCTTTTTACCACATAAGCATGAACTTTCCTACTCTTTTCCAAACCAAACCAAACCATTTGCAAACCAATGTATGAAAGAGGGGGTCCAACCAATTTATTCAGAAAACTAAGCAAACCAAAGCAAATGAAAAACCAAAACAAAAAAGAAAAAGAAGACACTCCAAGAACAACACAACTGTGCATGAAACAATAAAAATGAAGCGTTTGCAAGAAACCTGGGATTTTTATTGATGAAGAAGGGGATGCCTTGGGCATCCCCAAACTTTGACGCTTGTACTTCTTGGATATTTCTTGGGGTGACACGCGTGGCATCCCCAAGCTTGAGCTTTAGTCCATCCTTCATCTCATTACCCATTCCTTCCATACACCTGACATTTTTCCTTCATACAAAACTTCA
This sequence comes from Avena insularis, assembly GCA_023614405.1. Classification (NCBI taxonomy): domain Eukaryota; kingdom Viridiplantae; phylum Streptophyta; class Magnoliopsida; order Poales; family Poaceae; genus Avena; species Avena insularis. The sequence continues at coordinate 535,978,069 of CM042694.1, forward strand.
CACAATCTTTATTAGCAACATTAGTGCACTCAAGATAAATAAGTCTTAAGGTTCAGTTCCAACACCAATAAAACTTCCATTAAAACACAAGCTACTGTATCACTTCCCTCAAAAAGCTCAATTCCCCAAAAGAACTCAAAAAGGAACCAACAAGAAGCAAATGCAGAAAATGGCAGAAATCTGTCAAAACAGACCAGCAGTTAAAGACGAATTTTTTAGAAGACCTTCTGTTGCTCAAATCAAAAAGTGTTGAACTAACGAAAGTTAGATAACGACCTGGGGCAGAAGCACAAAACAATACAGCTCAATCCGACATACAGAGCTCTCTCACGAATTTTTACAGTGAAGCACAAGAATCTGTTTCGGGACAGCAACTTTCCCAATCATTACTTCTCTCTCATTAGAGGTTACTCTTGGCACAAAAATCAAATAAAAAGGATAAGGAGTGGTTATTACAGAAGTAATAACTTCCAAGACTCATCTAAAACTCTTGGGTTATCTCTCAACAAGTACTTTTCTTTAACGTCTTTAAGTTAGGCATGATAGTTTGAGAAGATGCTCACATAAGAAATATGAATTGAAGTAAAAGAGAGCATCAAGAAGCAAATTCAAAGCACATTTAAGTCTAACCCACTTCCTATGCATAGGAATATTGTAAAGAAACAAGTCATGAAAGAACAAAGCAACAAGCATAGTAAAGAAAAACAAGTGCAACTTCAAGACTTTCAACATAAAGAGGGGAAACTTAATAATGTTGAGTTACACAAGCCCATGTTTCCCTCTCTCATAATAACTTTCAGTAGCAACATGAATAAACTTAACAATATAACTATCATATGAAACATTCTTATCATGATCCACATGCATAAAACAATCAATACTCTCCACATAAACATAGTCATTCTTATTAATTGTAGTGGGAGAAAATTCAACAAAATAGCTATCATTATTATTCTCATCACCATAATCATCAAATATAGGAGGCATATTGTAATCATTAATTTTGTCCTCAATAGTAGGTGGACTGAAAATATCATATTCATCATTGTAATCATCATATATTGGAGGTTTGGTATGTTCATAACCAATAGAATAGCTATCTTCCAAAGCTGGGGAACTAAAAAGATCATTTTCATAAAAACTAGTTTCCCCAAGCTTAGAATTTTCCATAGCATTAGCAATAATGGTGTCCAAAGAATTCATACTAACAACATTGATATTAGCATGTAAATAAAGTTCCATAGGTTTTTTAATTTTCTCTTCAAACACTTCATGTCCTAACTCAAGCTAAATACTATAAAGCTCTCTAATTTTTTTGGTGTTTTCCATTAAGCCTAACTAGTGAAAACAAGAAACAAAAAGAAAAAATTGCAGAATCTAAAGGAAATAACTTCGAGCACTCACACCGGAGGATGTGAGTACCTTTTACCTTACCTCCCCGGCAACGGCGCCAGGAAATAGGCGTTTGCCGTGGGAGGTTCTTCTTCTTTAATCCTCCGGTGTGAATATCTTTTACCTTACCTCCCCGTCAACAGCGCCAGAAAATAGCTTGATGGCGCGAGGTTGACGTGGGAGCTTCTTCTTCTTCAGTCCCCGGCAACGGCGCCATAAAATAGCTTGATGTCTACGCACTTCTATTCTTGTAGACAGTTGTTGGGCCTCCAAGTGCAGAGGTTTGTCGAACAGCAGCAAGTTTTCCCTTAAGTGGATCACCCAAGGTTTATCGAACTCAGGAAGGAAGTGGTCAAAGGTATTCCCTCTCAAGCAACCCTGCAATCAAGATACAAGAAGTCTCTTGTGTCCCCAACACACCCAATACACTTGTCAGGTGTATAGGTGCACTAGTTCAGCGAAGAGATAGTGAAATACAAGTGGTATGGATAATTGTGAGCGATAACGGTGATAGAAGATAACTTGATGGCGTGGAATAGACTAAAGGCAAACTGAAATAAAGATGGAAGCAAGCAAACATGTAATAGATCTAATAGCAAACGGTGTTACAGTGCTTAGAAACAAGGCCTAGGGATCATACTTTCACTAGTGAACACTCTCATATAAATATCTTCTCTTTATGATACTACTCTTAACTACTCTCCGGTTGGACACTCTAATCGATGGTAGGGCTATAACAGCACACCTCAAAGTAAGCCTTTCCCATCTAGAAAACCCCACACTGTCACCTTTAGTACTAGATGAGTCCAACAAACACCACAATTTCATAAAGACATCCAGCTCCAAATATAACTCATAACAAGTATTTGTAATCTCTAGCCTAAGTGCCACCATGGTGTGCACGCTGTCACTTTCACACACATGGGGAGAGCAGAGATCTATTAAAGCACTTGAGTAGCAAGGTAGATCTAATTGATTACAAAGCTCATGATCACAATATGATCATGCATAGAGAGAGAGATGAACACATAGCTACCGGTAGAACCCTTAGCCTCGAGAGAGAACTACTCCCTCCTCATCATGGGAATCAAGAATGGTGATGGAGATGGCGGTGGAGATCGATGGAGATGGCTCCGGGGGCACTTCCTCGTCCCGGCAGGGTGCCGGAACAGAGACTTTCTGTCCCCTGAATCTCCCCTTCAGTGGCGGCGGCGCTGTGGAACTTTCCGTGGCTGGAGGAAGGACGATTTAGGGTTTTGGCTTCGGGAGGCTTATTATAGGCTAGAGGGCAAGGTCGGTGGAGTGCCAGTGGTCCCACACCACCTGGTGGCGCGGGTAGGGCTAGCCCGCACCTGGGGGGGTGTGGCTAGGCCCTGTCCCTCCTCTGTCTCGTATTCTGGCTCCGTGAGTCTTCCGGTAAAATAGGAACTTTGGCTTTTGTCCCGTCCAATTCTGAGAATATTCATTTTCTGACTTCCTGGAACCAAAAATAGCAGAAAACAGGCAACTGGCACTGTGGCATCTTGTTAATAGGTTAGTCCAAAAATCATATGAAAAGTACTCCAAAGTTGGAACAAAACACAAGAAAGTAGATAAAACCAAGCATGGAACATCAAAAATTATAGATACATTTGCAATGTATCAAACCTCTTCGAGTTCTACCTTCCGACTACACACGCCTTTCGCGAGAAACTCTTTCTCTAGAAAGGATCCATTATTGGCAATGAAAACCTTGCCCTCGGATCTATGATACAAATACCCAATAGTTTCCTTAGGGTATCCTATGAAGATGCATTTTTCCGCTTTGGGTTTGAGTTTATCTGGTTGAAGTTTCTTCACATAAACATCATAACCCCAAACTTTAAGAAATGACAGCTTAGGTTTGTTTCCAAACCATAATTCAAATGGTGTCATTTCAACGGATTTAGATGGTGCCTGATTTAAAGTGAATGCAGCAGCTTCCAGTGCATAACCCCAAAATGATAGTGGCAAGTCAGTCAGAGATATCATAGATCGAACCATATATAATAAAGTATGATTACGATGTTCTGACACACCATTACATTGTGGTGTTCCGGCAGGTGTGAGTTGTGAAACTATTCCACACTCTTTCATATGTGTGCTAAACTTGTAACTTAAATACTCACCTACATGGTCAGACCACAGAAATTTGATCATTCTATTACGATGATTTTCCACTTCACTCTGAAATTCCTTGAACTTTTCAAAGGTTTCAGAGTTGTGTTTCATCAAATAGATATACCCGTATCTACTTAAATCATCCGTGAAAGTAATAAAATAATGATATCCACCTTGCGCCGACACACTCATTGGACCACATACATCTATATGTATGATTTCCAATAAATCTGTCGCCCGTTCCATTGAACTGGAAAACGGTGTTCTAGTCATCTTGCCCATAAGGCATGGCTCACATGTATCAAATGATTCAAAATCAAGTGATTCCAAAAGTCCATCGGAATGGAGTTTCTTCGTGCGTTTAACACTAATACGACCTAGACGGTAGTGCCACATATATGCAGATATATCTTCATGAAGTTTAATCCTTTTAGCATCAACATTATGAATATGTGTAACACTATTATCGAGATCCAGCAGAAATAAACCATTCATCATAGGTGCATGACCATAAAAGATATCATTCATATAAATCGAACAACCATTGTTTTCATACTTAAATGAATAACCACTTCGCATTAAACAAGATCCGGATATAATGTTCATGCTTAGTTCAGGCACCAAATAACAATTATTTAAGTTTATAACTAATCCCGATGGTAGATGCTGGCTCGTGGTTGATGTCAAGCTCGTTGGGGAACCCCAAGAGGAAGGTATGATTAGCATAGCAGTAAGTTTCCCTCAGTTATGAAACCAAGGTTATCGAACTAGTAGGATCAAGGAAACACCTCCAAGGTGTTGTTGCCAACTTGGAATCCTGCACAACACAACCACAGAACTCTGTCCCCAACTTGCGATGAGGTTGTCAATATCACCGAGTTTTGCGGAAAACAAAGGATTAAACGTATCGAATGGAAAGAAGTAATAGTTTGCAGAAAGTAAACACAAAACAGTAAACAGTTTGTAGATTGTATGTAAAAGAAAAGGACCGGGATCCATAGTTCACTAGAGGTGGCTCTCCTTAGAGAGATAACATGCTGGGTGAACAAATTACAGTGGGGCAATTGACAAACATCGAGAAAGCAATACATGCATATACTAATCATCTTGACTCCTTTGAGACTTGATTGGGCATTAGAACATTATACATAGACCGCCATCCAACTGCATCTATGACTAATAATCCACCTTCAGGTTATCATCCGAACCCCTCCAGTATTAAGTTGCAAGCAACAGATTATTGCTTTACGAATTGCGTGTAAAGTAAACAATACGATTGTTCTATGAATAAAGGATTGTTGTTTTCTCCCTAGTAGCAACAGCACATCTAGTACCTTAGAGATTTCTGTCACTTCCCTAGATTACCAGAGGCATGAACCCACTATCGAGCATAAATACTAACTCTTGGAGTTGCTAGCATCTACTTGGCCAAGATAGCTACTAACAACTGAAAGCAGGCAAGATCACAAATATAAAAGACATGATAGAATCAATAATCAATCTGAAATAGCATCTCAATATCCATCGGATCCCCGCAAACACAACATGCAGAATTACAAATAGATGATCTTGATCATGAACGGAGCTCACAAGATCTAGACATGAAAGCACAAACGAGGAGAACCAGCCATCTAGCTACTACATGGATCCGTAGTCCAAGGATGAACTACTCACGCATCACACCGGAGGCTTGCATGGTGATAAAGAAGGCCTCCACGGTGAATTCCCCTCTCCGGCAGGGTGCCAGGAAGAGCTTCAGATCCCTCCCGATCTAGGGATGGAGATGACTGACTCTGAGACTCTTTCGTGGATTTTTGATCGGGTACTTAGGGTTTTCGTCCCGAGGGCATCTTATAGGTGGAAGGAGAGGCCGAGGGGGTGCTAGGGTCGGCCAGACCACCCCTGGCACGGGTCAAGCCTGGCCGCACGGCCAGGTGGTGTGGCTGGCCCCAGCTCTTCTCCGTCTCGTATTCTGGCATCTGATGACTTCCGGAAAAATAGGCACTTTGGCTTTTGTCCCTTCAAATTCCAAGAATATTCATTTTCTGACTTTCCTAGAACCAAAAACAGCATAAAACAGGCAGCTAGGACTGTGGCTCTTGTTAATAGGTTAGTCCAAGAAATCATATGAAAAGTACTCCAAAGTGTGGACAAAACACAAGAAAGTGGATACAACCAAGCATGGAACATCAAAAATTATAGATACATTTGCAATGTATCAACATCCCCAAGCTTAACTCCCGCTCGTCTTCGAGTGGGTAAGTGATAAAAAGAAAGAATAATTTTTGAGGTGACATGCACCATCAAAGACTTGATCAAAGTATTTGTAAAGCATTCAAAGCTGGGATCATAGTACTTCAATCATAACATGAAAGACAAAGTTATAGCAATAAGACAAAGAAACTATGATGCAACATGAAAAGGCACAAACAAAAGATTCATGAATAACAATGCTTTGCAAGATGTTTGTTTGTTTCACATAAAGAAAACATAGCATAATAGTATTCAGCTTGTCCCTCATAGAGTAGCAAATATAAATGCATAGGACACCTTCAAAGTTCATAAGAGTGACTAGATACAAATAGTTTAAAACAAGCAATATCAAGTTATGCATCAATCAACTAGTCTTGGACAATGCACATAGAACTAAGAATGGCCATTATGCTCTCAAAGTAGGTGCATAAAGGTAGAAGGTGGAGACTCAATATAATGGTGGAAGAAAGGCCTTCATAGAAGGAAGTAGGGATTCAAGTCTCATAAAGAGCTTCCAAAAATTATGGTACTTATAGCTTTCAGCTCTCATTGCCCCTATCATAAGCATCTTGAACTGATTAAGGTTAAAGTGAACAAACTATGGTGTACATGCTTGATGAAGTATAAGTTAGGAATCTCATGTCCCTTGTATATGAGGGCCGCTCCTCATGCTACTCAAGTTTAGTCACCGGTAAGTTCTTGTCATTGTAAGTACATGTGTATCATAGAGAACCGCCAACAGGATACCCCTTGCCCGATGATACGGAAGAATCCCTATATCAAAATGACAAGGCAAGCAGGCAACAAGCATCTCAGCAATCTTCTTATTTACCATGGGAATATGGTGCTTTTTTCTCTCTTTCCTCTTTTCATAATCTTTTTTTCTCTTTTTTCTCAATATAGGACTCTTTTTTCTAAAAGAAGAATGCTTCATAGACAGCTCATTATGGTTACGCTGCAGGTTTCCACCATGTCAGCATGGATTAGACCAGCGGCCCAGGTGTTTCTCTAACACATATACATAACTCCATGGACTTACAAGCTCCCCTTTCATTTCACACCGACGACATCCATATACAAAAGAGCTTGATATTAACTAGGTACAAGTACCAAGTGCAATGTTGAAAGCGTTCCCCATGAAAGCATGGTTCTGCTAATCCCCAACAAATAAGTGCAAGCATATAAAACATAGACAACACAATGTTTCAAGTTTATTAAGGGCAAGAAAAGTAAAGTGTGCCATCAAGTTTGTGAGAGCTTTAATCACTAGTTTTCTCATAACAAGTTTAATTTGGAAGGTAAACAAAAGCATGAATATACTTGGAATAGCATAAGCTAGTAGGTAGGTATGGTGGACTCCTTGGAAAACTTGGTTTAGGGAGTTGGACGCATGAGTGGAACTCATACTTGGTTGTGGAGGCTAGCAAAAGACTAGGAGCGACAAACTAAGAGAGAAATAATGGCCATAATCATGCAGAGCGACAAAAATCATTGATCAAAGCATAAAGTGATAAAACAAGTTGAAAACTAAAGGATCATAAAGGCTATGGTGACTTGAGATAGTCATAACATGGTGTGAGCAAGCACCAAGTCAACCCAAATAAAGCATCAAAGGAGAATACCACTATACTATGCTTTAATATGCTAAAACAACGCATGATTCATCCAAGGCACATTAAGCAATCTCAATTGTTTATAACAAGTCATGCTACAGCAAATAATACTAAGCATAAAGCCAAAACAATATCAAGCATGGCCGGACAAAGCATAGGCCACAGTCAAAAACAAGCTCTTTTTACCGCATAAGCATGAACTTTCCTACTCTTTTCCAAACCAAACCAAACTATTTGCAAACCAATTTATGAAATAGGGGGTCCAACCAATTTATTCAGAAAACTAAGAAAACAAAGCAAACGAAAAACCAAAACCAAAATGAAAAAGAAGATGCTCCAAGAACAACACAACTGTGCATGAAACAATAAAAATGAAGCGTTTGGAAGAAACCTGGAATTTTTATTAATGAAGAAGGGGATGCCTTGGGCATCCCCAAGCTTTGACGCTGGTACTTCTTGGATATTTATTGGGGTGACACGCGTGGCATACCCAAGCTTGCGCTTTAGTCCATCCTTCATCTCATTACTCATTCCTTCCATACACCTGAAAATTTTCCTTCATACAAAACTTCACACAATCTTTATTAGCAACATTAGTGCACTCAAGATAATAGGTCTTAAGGTTCAGTTCTAACACCAAATAAACTTCCATTAGAACACTAGCTACTATATCACTTCCCTCAAAAATCTCAATTCTCCAAAAAGAACTCCAAAAGGAACCAACAAGAAGCAAATGCAGAAAATGGCAGAAATCTGTCAAAACAGACCAGCAGGTAAAGAAGAATTTTTTCGAAAACCTTCTGTTCCTCAAATCAAAAAGTTTTGAACTAACGAAAGTTAGATAACAACCTGGCGCAGAGGCACAAAAATTCATGCCTCAAAAAGACGTTCAGGGATTTTACACGAATTGTTACGGTGAAGCACAGAAATCTGTTTCGGGACAGCAACTTTCCCAATCATTACTTCTCTCTCAGTAGAGGTTACTCTTGGCACACAAAAAGAAAATAAAAAGGATAAGGAGTGGTTATTACAGAAGTAATAACTTCCGAGAATCATCTAAAAGTTTTGGGTTATCTCCCAATAAGTACTTTTCTTTAACACCTTTAAGTTAGGCATAAGAAGCAAGAAAGAATCAAGTGTTCTCAAATGAAGAAGCATTAAAACCAAATTTCTTGCCCTTACCTCTCTTACTTTTATTATTAACCTTGGGGAAAATATGATTGTTTGGTGGAGAAGAAAGGTGCATGGTCCCCTTTCCTACATCTATTATTGCTCCAAGGAGTTCTAATAGGGACCTTCCTGTAATTTGTCCTTTTCCTGCACATTCAATAACAAGATAATCAGTAGAAATCATTTTCCCAAGGATATTTGTAAACACTCCTTCAGATATTCCAATAGGTAATATGGTAGCATTATTAGCAAGAGATATTTCTTTTCCTCCTTCAGTAAGCCCCCAAAGTTTCAAAGATTCATAAATATCTTTGGGCATAAGACAAAATTTAGACATGATATCACAGTGAGCTTGAAAAGTTTCAGTGTTTATCTCAATCTTTACTGTAGGGAGCCACTTTGATGGTTCAGAATTTATTGGGACATAATTGTGATGCTCCCTAAGTGTATTATAGCAATCTTTTAAGCTAGCAGTGCTAGTCTCAAGAGTGTTCGATCTAGCAAATATTCTTGCAAAAGAAATATCAGTTTGGCTAGGCAAGTTGTAAGTAAGGATCAATTTCTTTATAGCATTAATAGCATCATCCTCATTACATTGGAGGAAATATCCTCCCACGATAGCATCTAAAGCATATCTATAGCAAAGAGCAATCCCAAGGTAAAAACTGCTAAGGAACAAGCTTTGAGTCATTTTAGGCTTAGTTTTTTCATGTAGATCAGAGATTCTAGACCAAGCTTCCTTAAAACTTTCCTCAATTCCTTGTTTAAAAGTGAAAATAATTTCCTCGGGTGGCATAGTGGCTGGAGAAAGTCTAGACATAGTGGCAACTTAAGAAAGAAACTAATTTTTTTGTGTTTTTGAAATAAGAAAGCAAACTAGTAAAACTAATTTTTTTTGTGTGTTTTTGATAAAGAAACAACCAAACAAAGCAAAAAGAAACTAAGCAAAACAAAAATAACAAAGTAAAGAGATTGGTTATGAGGGACTCCCCTTGTGAAGATGCCCTTGACTCCCCGGCAACGACGCCAGAAAAATGCTTGATGGCTCGGTGTTGATGTAGAGCTTGTTGGGAACCCCAAGAGGAAGGTATGATGAGCACAGCAGCAAGTTTCCCTCAGTTATGAAACCAAGGTTTAATCGAACCAGTAGGAGCAAGGAAACACCCCAAAGGTGTTGCTAGCTGAGCCTTGGCAGGGCGCACTACCGGTGCTAGTAGCAACATGGAGACCTGCACAACACAACCACAGAACTCTGTCCCCAACTTGCGATGAGATTGTCAATCTCACCGTGTTTTGCTGAAAACAAAGGATTAAACGTATCGAATGGAAAGAAGTAATAGTTTGCAGAAAGTAAACACAAAGCAGTAAACAGTTTGTAGATTGTATGTAAAAGAAAAGGACCGGGATCCATAGTTCACTAGAGGTGGCTCTCCTTAGATAGATAACATGCTGGGTGAACAAATTAGAGCGGGGCAATTGACAAACATCGAGAAAGCAATACATGCATATACTAATCATCTTGACTCCTTTGAGACTTCATTGGGCATTACAACATTATACATAGACCGCCATCCAACTGCATCTATGACTAATAATCCACCTTCAGGTTATCATCCGAACCCCTCCAGTATTAAGTTGCAAGCAACAGATTATTGCTTTACGAATTGCGTGTAAAGTAAACAATACGATTGTTCTATGAATAAAGGATTGTTGTTTTCTCCCTAGTAGCAACAGCACATCTAGTACCTTAGAGATTTCTGTCACTTCCCTAGATTACCAGAGGCATGAACCCACTATCGAGCATAAATACTAACTCTTGGAGTTGCTAGCATCTACTTGGCCAAGATAGCTACTAACAACTGAAAGCAGGCAAGATCACAAATATAAAAGACATGATAGAATCAATAATCAATCTGAAATAGCATCTCAATATCCATCGGATCCCCGCAAACACAACATGCAAAATTACAAATAGATGATCTTGATCATGAACGGAGCTCACAAGATCTAGACATGAAAGCACAAACGAGGAGAACCAGCCATCTAGCTACTACATGGATCCGTAGTCCAAGGATGAACTACTCACGCATCACACCGGAGGCTTGCATGGTGATAAAGAAGGCCTCCACGGTGAATTCCCCTCTCCGGCAGGGTGCCAGGAAGAGCTTCAGATCCCTCCCGATCTAGGGATGGAGATGACGGTGGCTACAGACTCTTTCGTGGATTTTTGATGGGGTACTTAGGGTTTCGTCCCGAGGGCATCTTATAGGTGGAAGGAGAGGCCGAGGGGGTGCTAGGGTCGGCCAGACCACCCCCTGGCGGGCAGGCCGCGGCCTGACGGCAGGTGGTGTGGCTGGCCCCAGCTCTTCTCCGTCTCGTATTCTGGCATCTGATGACTTCCGGAAAAATAGGCACTTTGGCTTTTGTCCCGTCTAATTCCGAGAATATTCATTTTCTGACTTTCCTGGAACCAAAAACAGCAGAAAACAGGCAGCTGGCATTGTGGCTCTTGTTAATAGGTTAGTCCAAGAAATCATATGAAAAATACTCCAAAGTGTGGACAAAACCAAGCATGGGACATCAAAAATTATAGATACATTTGCAATGTATCAAGAGGCATAACTAGGAACTTTCTATTTGTTTATTAAACACACATATATTAATGTTTCTGTATTAATACAATTATAGCATGCAAAATAAACATCTATCATATACTTGGAATATACATAATAACAAATTTATTATTGCCTCTCAGGGCAGATTCCCTTCAGGTACGACATATATCGTATGACAAAATTAAAGCCATTATTATCGATTGGGACTTTTAAAATAACTCCAAATATGGAAGCTCTTTTTGTAAACAATGTTGAAATACCAATAAGCAGCAATCTACGAAACATGGTTACATTATCATAAAGTATGGTAACACATATGGCCTTGACATTGGTCATCTAGTTTTTGAAAGCCATGAATGTTCAAACATGATACGCCATATTGTGAAACGAGTTTTCATGAGTTATCAAATTTTATATATTTTTCATGGAAATTAGCTAATGCACACAGTGAGACACCAACAGTGAAACGAATGGTTGTATTTCGTTTCATATTTTGTTTCTTTATTTTTTTAAAAAATGGCCCAAATTTGGTGTCATTACTATTCGTATCAAAAAATTGAAATCTTGCAAAACTCTCGGTGGTTCTCCAATATTTGACTAATTCGGTACCTTTAAACTATTTTTAAAAAGTCAAGAGCTAGTTATATCACACACTTTGTAGTACGTAAATATACATACTTACTTTCAATTGTCAAAAAGTCATTTTATTACACATCTTCAGCTAGGAAGCTTGGAAACTCATGAAAGTAGGGCATTATCCATCAAATCTGGAATCTCGTTTGTAAACAATTGCTTGAAATGCCAAGATGCACCGATCTACCAAATATGGACACGTTTGTAAGCTTGGTTAGCGAAGATGCTTCAATGTACGGAGTAGTACAAAACATGAAAAAGGTACAGAAACTATGATTGTGACCTTGCTCCTCTTATTTGAAAGCCTTGAATTAATGTTCATTAATTTCACCAGATGTCTATAAACTCATTAAATGCTGGAAAGCATACAGGCATGTGGGTCTATCTGATGGGGACAACATCCCAAGTGGGAGTAGCGTACCTTAGAAGATTCAACTTCAAAATTTCGATAGAGCGTCGAAATGTCCCGCCCACCCATTCAAACATCCCGCTCATCCATTCAAACATCCAACCCCAAAAATTATTTTATTGCACAAATTTAGCCTGGAAGCTTGAAAGGGCATTATACATTGTGTGAAAAAGGGGGGTGGCATTTTGAGCCATCATCTTTGTAGTTTCTTCACAAAATACATTGTTGTTACTTGAAAATTCGAAAACAAACTTCAAATTTGGAACCATACATATTGGTTGATTTGCAAAGATGCACCGATCTACCAAATACGGACACATCATTATAAACTATTTCCATAACCTTGGTCACCTTTTTTTGGACGACGGTCGTCTTCTTGAAAGCCTTAAATTGTTTGAAAATTTCAGCAAATGTCTAGAAACTTTATTAAATGCTGGGAAGCAACTCTCGCTGGCGTGTGGGTCTAGATGGTGACAGCGCATCTGAGAGGCCCCACGTCGGAGTAGTGTATGCTGAAGCTTCGACCTCAAAATTTTGGTACGGCACCCAAACATCGCACCCATCCATTAAACTATCCCGCACATCCATTCAAACATGCTTCACCTCTTTCTAGAATGCAAAATTCCTCTTCTATCCTTGCTCCGAAAACAAGAATCCGAGGGAGCATTGCAATAACAGAGGGATATAGATGGTAAATTTGCGTTCTCCCAAGTGCATCACCCCATTGATGTTTCCTAGCCCTTCTTCAATATTTCCCTACCCGCCCACTCCAACCTACACTGACTTTTTGGACCCACTATGCAAGTGACCCGTATGTCAGTGAGCCAAAATTACGGGAAGTAGAGATTCCCATCACTTGTTGTTCAAAATTCGAACATTTTTTGCTAAACCAAGAGAAAATTATTAAAATCATCCAACCTAGCTTATACTATCATTCCACTATGTCAGAGTAAAAGCTAAAAAACAAAGCCAAAAACACGTTCCTGGCTTTATAAGCCAAAAATCAAAAGCCAGAATTAGAGCCCAACCAAACAGCGCCTAAATCTCAAGGAACTCTTGGTGTTTCTCCCTTGTTTTAGTACTTATGTACCTTCAATTTTATTTAACAAAAAATATGACCAAGCAGGGTATCATCGACTTGTAAATCAATTTTTGAGGTACTTTCATTAAATTGCGGTAACACCATTATATTCCACGAATATATATAACCATAAAGTTTGAACATATTATTGAGAATTTACGAAATCCTAAACAATAAAATCTAAACCCCTAAACCCTGACCAAGCAGGTATCGTGCAACTATATATCAAAATTTGAGATACTTTTGTTAAATTGGGTAACACCATTCTATTCCACGAATATAAGCATAAAGATTGAACATTATTGAAAATTCCCGGAACCCTGATCCCTAGCTAAACCCCTAAAACCCAAACCCTAAACCCCTATACCCCAAAACCTGACCAAGCACGTAGCATGCACTTATAGATTAAAATTTGACATACTTTCGTTAAATTGGGTAACACCATTCTATTTGATGAATATAAGCATAAATCCTGAGCATCAAAATTCCCTAAACCCTAAAACTCTCAGCCCAAAAACCCTAACCAAGCAGGTGTCATGCACTCATAGATCAAAATTTGAGATACTTTCTTTAAATCAGGTAAAGCCATTCTATTAGACGAATATAAGAATAAATCATGAGCATTACCGAAAATTTGCTAAACCCTAAATCGGAAACAACCCATAAAACTAAACTATAAAACCCTAAACCCTCGACCCATAAACCCTAACCAAGCAGGTACCCTGCACTTATATATCAAAATTTGAGATACTTTCATTAAATTACCGTAACGCCATTCTATTCCATGAATATAAGAATAAATCTTGACCATTATTTAAAATTCCCGAAATCCTAAAACCTAAACACTAAACCCAAAATCCTTACCAAACACGTAGCATGCACTTATAGATCAAAATTTGATATATTTTCATTAAATTGGTAACACCATTATATTCGATGAATATAAGCATAAATCTAGAGCATTATCGAAAATACCCTAAACCCTAAACAACCCCTAAAACCTAAACCTAAAACCCTAAACCCTCAACCCATAAACCCTAACCAAGAAGGTATGATGCACTTATAGATCAAACTTTGAGATACTTTCAATGAGTTAGGTAACGCCATTCTATTCGACGAATATAAGCACAAAGATTGAGCATTATTGAAAATTCACTAAACCCCCTAAAACCTATTCAGTCCATAAAACCTAAACCGTAAAACCCTAAACCCTCGACGCATATAAACCCTAACCAAGCAGGTACCATGGACTTTTAGATCAAAATCTAAGAGTCTTTCATTAAATTGTGGTAACGCCATTCTATTCCACGAATATAACAATAAAGTTTGAACATCATTGAAAATGCCCTAAACCCTCAACCCTAAAACCCTCAAACCCCGCCTAAACGACCTTGGCAAATAAGGTATCGCATGCACTTGTAGATCAAAATTTCAGATAAACTTTCCTCAAATTGTGCTAACGCCATTCAATTCCACGAATATAAGCATATATAAAGCAGCTTGAACATTATCGAAAATTCCCAAAAAAATCTAAATCCTAAACCCCAAAACCATAAACCATAAACCCTCAACCCCTTACCAAGCAGGTATCATGCACTTATAGATCAAAATCCGAGATACTTTCATTAAATTGTGACAACACCATTCTATTCCACTAATATATATAAGCATATATATATAAAGCTTGAACATTACTATTGAAAATTCATAAACCCTAAAACCTAGAAAACCATAAACCCTAAAACCCTAAATACCAACTTAAACTCCTAAGCCCTAAACCCTAAAATCCTAAATCATATACCATAAAACCTAAACCCCTAAACCCTCAACCCAAAAAACATGAACCCTAAACCCCAGGTGACGAGGGTTCAACTCGTCAATGCCCATTGTTATGGACTTGGGTTTTGGAGAAGGAGGGAGTGCTGGAGGCATCAATCGACTAGCAAACAAGCACACAGGGACGCAAGGTTTACCCAGGTTCAGGCCTCGTAGAGGTCCCTACTCCTGCTTGTCTGCTCTTGGA
Organism: Avena insularis; assembly: GCA_023614405.1. Taxonomy (NCBI): domain Eukaryota; kingdom Viridiplantae; phylum Streptophyta; class Magnoliopsida; order Poales; family Poaceae; genus Avena; species Avena insularis. The sequence goes on from CM042694.1 coordinate 535,993,397, forward strand.
ATTAACGAAGGAATCAAAGATTATAGGGGCACGCAGATGCAATCTGGCGAGAGTTGTGAAAACTAGGGTTGTGATCGTCCTCCTCGCCGCCCCCTCCTAGCCTTTATATAGATAGGCTAGGTCTCGGGTAGCAGGTCGAGTTGGTTACAGATTAGGGTTCGCCCTTTGAACTTTCTATCTTAAGCTTCTTCTTGTCTCGCAAGCAATCGAAGAGTCCGTGGGTCACCCTAATTCTGCATTGGGCCTTTGCAATGCCATGGGCTTCTGTCGTATCTGGGCCGTATATACCAAACTCGAGTACCTGTAGGGTACACCCATGTCAGTAGCCCCTGAGTGTCTAGTGGAATTGTAGATTCGACTGGGGACTTTATGAAGTCTTTCGAGTGCATGACTAAGCATTTTTCGAGTGTTATGTTTGTGTCATAGGGATTGTTGATATTCGTGCCTGATTTATCTGATGTATTGGTATCAGTTAACTGCCTTAGGGTAAAACAACGCAATCTACTCAAACTCAAGTCCCCAGACTTGAATTCAGAAAAGTACTGGCGTAATTCGACTCGGGCCGCGGAGGTCTTACAGGAGTCAAATTCCAGTGTATAAGTGTGAGCACTCGACGCTTCCGTCAAGGCATGTTCATCGTACCTGTAGGTACGGATATATTTCTGGTAGTGCGCAGCAGATGCGTTGCCAGGCCTTATTCAGGTCTTATCTTCACGCTGTAAGCGCGACATCCGAAATTTTTGTCATCGCAGAGATGATTCGGGTGGCCCAGGAGACAGAATCTCTTTATAGGGGAAATATGAGGCGGAGTCGCCATAGCATTCGAGTGTGGATGTTATAAACACACAATACGATGTACAAGAAATAATAATCATAGGATGCGCGACCAGCACTCCCTATGGGAGTAGCCCTCGAGTGCCTATTCGAGTCATAGACTCGAGTGGGGACTAAAAACATTTGCGACTGCTGTCGTCTTTGGTTGCTTGTTTCAGTCGAATATGCTTCCGGTGCTCCCTATGGGAGTAACCCGTATTTCACAATCGAATCGTTGATTCGAGTGATGGGTTTGTCTTGAATGTTCATACTCCTGCATAAAAAATTCTTTCAGGTGTGCGGCCAGCGCTCCTGTTAGGAGTAGCCCCCGAGTGCTTGGTTCAGTCGAAGACTCGAGCAAGGACTAAAGTAGTCAAAATCTTCTGTTGCTGGAATCGATGACGTTAGTGTTGATGATGTGATGACCTCAGTTACCCGTGTGAGTGGCTTTGACAAGACGTGACGAGTGGTGGGTCCCACTTTCTGACTTCGATTTGACTGGGCATGCGTAATCTTCTGTTTTAACTGCGTCTCCTCGATTTCCGCGCGTAATGGGAATAGTGGGGGACGGCTTGTGGTTCCGTTTCGCCACGTGTCGATGGCGATGTGCGCCACGCGTCTAGTAGGGTTTCTGCTAGCCGTTGGATGGCATCCGCGAGGAGGTTAAGTAGAAGCGCAGCTGCAGTAATTCTCCCCATCTCTCTTCTTGCTCGTGCCTCCTTCGCCATTGTTGTTCTTTCTGCTTCCTTGCATGCTTCCTCTTCGCGGCACTGGACCAGCTCCGTGTCTTCCCTAGTTACTTTCTCCATTCGCACCGCCATCAAAAGATGGGTGAGAAGAAGGGAGGCGCTGTCGCTGGATCTGCGGCCACCATTGCTGCCACCAAGAAGAAGGGTGGTACCACCACCATGGGAACCAGCGCCGCCAGTGCTGGGAAAAAGAAGGGTGCGGGCACCCGCATCACCAATGGCGCCTGGCGAGTGTCCATCATCAAGCCTTTCGAGCTGCATCTTCATCGTCAAGATGGAGTTCTTCCACCCGCGGAAGATGACTCGCGAGTGCCCGGCGACGAGGTAATCCCTTGTCCTCCTCCGGGTTTCCGGGTGATGTTCCTTGAGTTCATCATCCGAGGTCTCTCTCTCCCCCTGCATCCTTTCTTCAGGGGTCTCCTTTGTTTCTATGGGCTCCAGCTGCACCAGCTATCCCCAAATTCCATTCTCCACATCTCTTGCTTCATCAGGCTTTGCGAGTGCTGGCTCGGAATCGAGCCACACTTTGGCATCTTCAAGAGGCTTTTTAAGTTGAAACGTCAGTCGGCATCTGGTTCGGTAGTCTACGACGTAGGAGGCTGCGAAATCCATGTCGACTCCTCTACTGTCTACTTCGACATCAAGCTCACCGCATCTGTCCAAGGGTGGAGAGACAAGTGGTTCTATATCCGTGACCAGAAGGCCGACGGAGAGCACTACAGACTCGCTCCCTTCGATCCCACAGTGACTTGCAAGAGAAGGCACTCCTAGAAGAATGTCGTGGCGCCTGGCGAGTCCAAGGAAACGGAGGTGTTGTATAAGCGTGTCTGCAACCTTGAAACTCGCATAGGCAAAGAAGAGGGTGGTGCCACTCTCATTTGCACGTGGTTGCGCCGCCGCGTCCAGCCTCTACAGGCTAGAGTCCACCCAATGTACTGCTGGGCTGGTGCGAGCGATGTCACTCGCATATCTGCCGATGGTATTTCTGCGGGTGAGGTAGACAGGAGGTTGCGATTGGTGATCAAATATACCGCCAAGGAGGATCTCCGGGGCGGACCAGTCGTGCCTCCTTTCGATGCCTCTAACCCTCCTCCTAAGGTAGAACTGTACTATGAAGTAGTTTCCTTGTCGACTGCCAGCATCTTCTGATTACAGGACTGGAGCGTGCCTGCAGTTTACCTCCTTAGCCTGAAGGGATTATTCGTCACGAATCAGAGGAGGAGGATGAGTCGGGTTCTAGAGTCCCCATGGAGGAAGAAGAGGAAGCCCCCGAGTCCGCTGATCGCGGAACACACAAGCGTTCTCGCAGTGAGGACTCGGATGCGTCCTCTCCATCAATGTTGGAGGATTCTCCTGCTGCTGTTGCAGAGGAGCCATCACAGTCGTTCCTTTTCGCGCAGTGGCTCCTCCCGCTCGGAAGAAGCTGTGACTTCCAAAGGAGTTGTCGGAGGAATCCTTCGACCTTGATAAATTTAACTAGTGAGTATTGCCTTCGCGAATGCTTCTTGCTTTCTTTTTTGGAGTTGCTTTTTCTGAAGTTTTTGCTAGATGTGTTTTGTAGTCAAGCGGCATCGTCGTCTTCTAACGAATTTGTGAAAGAGTCTGGAGTCGCAGACTCCAAGGCCAAGGAGGTGGTCGAACGGTCTCCTTCTCCTCTAGTGGTGGCCCACTTCAGGCACAATTCTTCGAGTTCCCCGCATGCTGGGGAACACCAGATGGTTGCCCGGACGACTGCGCGACATTTATCTTCGGAGTCCCTGGAGGATCACGTAAGCGTCCTTTTTGTTGTTTTGGCAGTCAAATTTATACTTTGTGTTGCCGCTGAACCTTTGTTTTCCTTTTGATGCAGCTCATTGTGAAGGAAGCTGCTCGCCTGGCGGAGCAAATCCTTGTCATGGGTCGACAGCATGCTTTCCTGGACAGTCGCCACCGTGTTGTCGAAGGTTAGTTTTGGCTTCGTCTTTGTATTCGTGAAATTTATAAATTCGATTGATGATACACCCTGTGCTTTGTAGTTGATCACAATGAACTTCTTCGTCGTGCTGCTTCCCTCGAGAAGGCGCTTGCCACGGCGGTGAATAATCACGACGAAGCAGTCGCAGCTCTTGAGGAGTCGCGAAAGCGTGAAGAGGATTTGTGCGCTTCCACTGCTGAGAGGGAGAAGTTGTTCTAAGAACAACTTTCCTTGATTGCCAAGTCCCTCTTAGGTATTTTTACAGCTGGATTTGCATTGCTCCTTGCTTGATTTCATATTGCTATGCTCACACCTTATCTATGCAGATGCCGGTGGCTTGAGCTTCGACGCCCAGTCCCTTCGCCATACAGATGCGTTAGCTGGTTCCGTGGCTGCAGTCGAGGTGTTGGGTCCGCAGCATAGAAAACAAAAAAATTCCTACGATGAGAACTATACGCCAAGATCTATCTACTAGATACAGAGCAACGGGTGGACATACATCCATGGAGAACTTACCCTCGAAGACAACGAGTTTTGTTAACGAGTAGGAACTCGTGGTTGATGTAGTCGTACGCTTGCCGATCTCAAGATCGTGTGGAAGTCCGAGCGCCGCAAATCAGCAGCGCATCCGTCCTCGCACACACGTTCAAGCCACCAGACAACCTCCACCTCCTCGCTCCAACGAATCAGCGGAAGCAGCAACTCCTTCCAGAGGCAAGGCCACCGGGAACATCTATCTCGCTAATCCGAGACCATGGGGAAATATCTAGAGGGGGAGAGAGATCCTTCACGAGGAGGTGTAGTTTGTGAGAGGGGAGAGGGGGGCTTTATATAGGAGGGAGGGAGACCCCTCCCCTCCCATAGCCGGCGCATGAGCGGGGGGGACTCCTCCCCTCCTTTATTCATGTGGTGAACCTCCACTCACATAAACATGGCCTCCACCCAAAATCCCACTCACATGTATTTAATTTCCACCAAATTAAATGCAACTCTCAATTAATAAAACTCTTTTATTTATTTTATTCAGAATTTTGTTAATTACTTTAATTAACAAACATTCACATAAAACCCCTTGCAACATTTCAATATCACATGCAGAACCACTTTCTGCAATTTCACCCAAAACAATTCCGGTTTCTATCGAAACAATTCATGTTTCTATCGAAACATTTCCTGCGCTTTGCAAACCTTTTGTCTGGAACATATGTGCTCATAAATGGTGTCCAGCAACCCTTAAGTGTGTCACCCTATGGTTCGCGAATAATGCAGACATGATTGAGACTCCTCTCAGATCAATAATCAGAAGCGGGACCTGGAGATCCATACTGACTCCTACATATTCAACGATGACTTCTATGATCGTGAGAACCTTTAACGTCAGCAATTTAATCCCTTTGTCTAATGATATAATACATGTCCGAGATTCGATCATCGGTATCCAAATACCTAGTTTGATCTCGTTACTGACATGCACTCTTTTCTCGTTCCCGTGATATAACATTCTAGTGATCACATCACTTGCTTGCAAGCTATCTTAATGTGATATCACCGAGAGGGCCCAAAGTATATCTATCCGTCATCGGGATTGACCAATTCCACTCTTGATCCATGAGCCTCAACATAACACCTTCATAGCACTGAACCCACCTTTATGGTCACCCTGTTACGGTGTGACGTTTGATGTTATCAAGATACACTTCTGGTGTTAGCAATTAACATGATCTCATGGTCTAGGGACTAAGACTACTTTGTATGATGTTATAGCAATATAAACATAATGACTTGATCATAATGCTATACTTCGGATGAATTTTCATCACATCATTTCACAAATGTTGTGACCTTGTTATTAACAACATCCAATGTCCATGATCAGGAAACCTTGATCATCTTGTTAATCAACAAGCTAGTCTATAAGAGAGGCATAACTAGGAACCCCTTTTGTTTATTAAACATACATGTATTGATGTTTCCTATCAATACAATTATAGCATGCAAAATAAACATCCATCATATACAAGGAATACATAATAACAACTTTATTATTGCCTCTCGGGACATATTTCCTTCAGTCTCCCACTTGCACTAGAGACAATAATCTAGTTTATATAGTGATAAATCTTGGAGTTCTGGTGTTGATCAGGTTTTGCCCTAGGGAGTACTTTAGTCAACGGATCTGCTACATTCAGGTCCGTGTGCACTTTACAAATCTTTATATCTCCATCCTTGACATGCTCGCGGATGGAGTGAAACCGGCGCTTAATATGCTTGGAATTCTTGTGAGACCTTGGTTCCTTGGCGTTGGCTATGGCTCCATTATTGTCACAATAGATCACCATTGGGTCCAACGCACTAGGAACCACACCTAGTTCCGTTATGAACTCCTTCGTCCAAACCGCTTCCTGCGCTGCTCAGCAAACAACATATTCCTCCGTCGTTGATCCAGCCACCACAGGTTGTTTGGAGCTCCTCCAACTAACTGCTCCTCCATTCAAGAGAAATACGTATCCGGATTGAGACTTAGAGTCATCCGGATCAGTGTCAAAGCTAGCATCGACATAACACTTAGCGACTAGCTCTTCTTCACCTCCGTATACAAGAAACATATCCTTAGTTCTTCTCAAGTACTTAAGGATATTATTGACCGCTATCCAGTGTTCCGAACCTGGATCAGATTGGTACCTACTAGTCAAACTAATAGCATGTGCCACATTCGGTCTTGTACATAGCATGGCATACATTATAGAGCCTATGGCTGAGGCATAGGAGATCTTATCCATTATCTCCCTTTCTTATGCTATAGCCGGACTTTGAGTCTTACTCAATGTCTTGCCTTGCAACATAGGTAAGTACCCCTCCTTACTTCCGTCCATATTAAACGTCTTTAATATCTTATCAAGGTATGTACTCTGCGATACCCCAATTAGGCGTCTTGATCTATCTCTATATATTTTAATGCCTAATATATATGAAGCTTCACCAAGGTCCTTCATCGAAAATTTGCTGTTTAGATAACTTTTAACATTGTTTAAAAGATCTATATCATTTCCAATCAATAATATGTCATCCACATATAATATCAGAAATGCCACATCGCTCCCACTCACTTTCTTGTAAATATAAGCCTCTCCATAAGTTTGGACAAATTCAAACTCTTTGATCACCTCATCAAAGCGGAGTTTCCAACTCCGGGATGCTTGCTTCAGTCCATAGATGGATCGATGAAGTTTGCACACCTTATCAGCATCCTTAGGATCGACAAAACCCTTAGGTTGTATCATATACAACTCTTCTTCAATATTACCATTGAGGAATGCAGTTTTGACATCCATCTGCCATATTTCATAATCAAAATATGCAGAAATTGCTAACATAATCCTAACCGACTTAAGCATCACTACGAGAGAGAATGTCTCATCGTAGTCAACTCCTTGAATTTGTAGAAACCCCTTTGCGACAAGTTGAGCCTTATAGATGGTTACATTACCATCAGCATTAGTTTTTCTTTTGAAAATCCATTTATTCTCAACGGCCTTTCGATCGTGAGGTAAGTCCACCAAGGTCCAAACCTGGTTTTCGTACATGGATTCCATCTCGGATTTCATGGCTTCTAGCCATTTGTTGGAATCAGGGCTCATCATCGCTTCTTCATACGTCGCAGGGTCATCTATTTCATCAATCATGAAATTCATAACAGGATTGCCGTACAGTTCAGGAGCTGCACGTGTCCTGCTTGACCTGCGAGGTTCGGTAGTGTCCTCTTTCGGAGTTTCATGATTAATATCATTAGCTCTCTCTTCATTAGGTGAAGTCAACTCTGAAACAACTTCCGGTGCTGCGCTACTCGCCATTTCATGAAGAGAAGGTTCAATAACCTCTTCGAGTTCTACCTTCCGCCTACTCACACCTTTCACGAGAAACTCCTTCTCAAGAAAGGATCCATTCTTGGCAACAAAGACCTTGCCCTCGGATCTATGATAGAAGGTATACCCAATCGTTTCCTTAGGGTATCCTACGAAGACGCATTTTTCCGCTTTGGGTTCGAGTTTATCCGGTAGAAGTTTCTTCACATAAACATCGCATCCCCAAACTTTAATAAATGACAGCTTAGGTTTGTTTCCAAACCATAATTCATACGGTGTCTTTTCAACGGATTTAGATGGTGCCCTATTTAAGTGAATGCAGCGGTTTCCAGTGCATAACCCCAAAATGACAGTGGCAAGTCAGTCAGAGACATCATAGATTGAACCATATCCAATAAAGTACGATTATGACGTTCTGACACACCATTACGTTGTGGTGTTCCGGCAGGCGTGAGTTGTGAAACTATTCCACGGTCTTTCATATGTGTGCTAAACTCGTAACTAAGATACTCTCCTCCATGGTCAGACCGCAGAAATTTGATTTTCTGTTACGATGATTTTCCACTTCATTCTAAAATTCTTTGAGCTTTTCAAAGGTTTCAGACTTATGTTTCATCAAATAGATATACCCGTATCTACTCAAATGATCCATGAAAGTAACAAAATAACGATATCCACCTCGCGCCGACACTCATTGGTCCACACACATCAGTATGTATGATTTCCAATAAATCTGTCGCCCGTTCCATTGGACCGGAAATCGGCGTTCTAGTCATCTTGCCCATAAGGCATGGCTCACATGTATCAAATGATTCAAAATCAAGTGATTCCAAAAGTCCATCAGAATGGAGTTTCTTCATGCGTTTAACGCCAATATGACCTAGACGACAGTGCCACATATATGCAGATATATCATTATCAAGTTTAATCCTTTAAGCATCAACATTATGAATATGCGTAATACTACTATCGAGATCCAACAGAAATAAACCATTCAACAAAGATGCATGACCATAAAAGATATTATTCATATAAATCGAACAACCATTGTTTTCAGACTTAAACGAATAACCACTTTGCATCAAACACGATCCGGATACAATGTTCATGCTCAGTGCAAGCACCAAATAACAATTATTCAGGTTTATAACTAATCCCGACGGCATATGGAGAGGCAGCGTTCCGATGGCGATCACATCAACTCTTGATCCATTGCCGACCCGCATCGTGACCTCATCCCTTGCTAGTTGTCGCTTGTTCTGCAGCCCCTGAACCGAGTTACATATATTAGCAACCGATCTTGTATCAAATACCCAGGTGCTACTGTGAGTACTAGTCAAGTACACATCAATAACATGTATATCACATATACCTTTGTTTGCCTTGCCGGCCTTCTTGTCCGCCAAATACTTGGGGCAGTTGCGCTTCCAATGGCCAGACCCCTTGCAATAGTAGCACTCGGTGTTAGACTTAGGGCCAGCTTGGGGTTTCTTTTCAGGGGCGGCAATAGATTTGCCGCCCTTCTTTCCCTTCTGCTTGCCTTTCTTGTCCTTCTTAAAACCGGTGGTCTTATTGATCATCAACACTTGATGTTCTTTCCTAATCTCCACTTCTGCAGTCTTAAGCATTGACAGAAGCTCGGGAAGAGACTTCTTCATGCCCTGCATATTATAGTTCATCACGAAGCTCTTGTAGCTAGGTGGCAGAGATTGGAGAACACGATGTATGCCTAAGTCAACAGGAATCGTTATTCCCAAAGACACAAGCTTATCGGCGTACCCAGACATTTTGAGTACATGCTCACTAATGGAGCTGTTCTCTTCCATCATGCAGCTAAAGAACTTTTTAGAAGCATTATAACTCTCTACGGCAGCATGGGTATCGAAAATCATTTTCAATTCTCCCATGGTATCAAAGGCATTGCCATTTTCGAAACGTTTTCGAAGTTCTGGCTCTAGCCCATATAGTATGCCGCAATGAACTAAGTTGTGGTCCTCCTGACAAGTTATATAGACGTTCTTTTCCTTATCAGGGGAATCAGGAGCTGGTGGGGGGCCTAGCGGAGCCTCTAGCACATATTGCTTTTATGCAGCAGTGAGGAGAATCCTCAAATTCATAGCCCAGTTGGTGAAGTTGCTACCATTCGCAGCAAGCTTTTCTTTCTCCATGAACACATTGAAATTAAAAGAAGGTGGTGCCATCTAAAACAGAATTTGTAAAATATATTTAGACTAAGTTTATGATAGATTGAGTTCAACTAATCCAAATTACTAATGAACTCCCACTCAAAAACGACATCCCTCGTGTCCTTTTGGTGATTACATGAACCAAATCCACTACACCAAGTCCGATCATCACGTGAGTCGGTGTAGCTTCAAAGGCGAGCATCTATATGGGCATCATATCAACTATATGACTCATGCTTAACCTTTTGGTCCGTGTTCCGAGGCCATGTCTGTACATGCTAGGCTCGTCAAGTAAGAACCTTAGTATTCACGTGTGTAAAACTGTCTTACACCCGTTGTATGAAAGCGTAGAGTCGAGAACACCCGATCATCACGTGATGCCTCAAAACACGATCCACAAAACGGTGCATACTTAAGGAAAAACACATTTTATCTTGATATCTAAATGAGGGATCATCTTATAATGCTACCAAAAGCGCCAAACTAGCAATATAAGATGCTAACATCTAATGTGTGAAGTGAGGTGATATGGTCCATGCATTTGATCTCTATCATTTGCATCGTGGTATGATCTCTATCATTCCTTTGTGTGTAAGGCCAAGATCTATGGAACTTACACGTTAAGTGAGTTGTAAGAGTATCTATCATACATCTACTTACAACAATACCATATCAAGACACTAGCCCAGCAACGATCTAAACTAGACGCCTCTAATTTATCAATTGCAAGTTTTACGTGGCTTAGGGCTTTCGGAGATAGAACCGGTCTTACCTACGAACATGAACCACACCGAGGATAACCAAGTTATTAGCAACTCGTTGTAAATCAGATATTGACTATAGTAGGAGAGACAGACACCCACTAGCCACTTATGCAAAACTAGTTGCATGTCAGTCGTGGAACCAGTCTCATGTACGATGACATGTAAGGTTGGTCCGGGCCGCTTCATCCCACTATGCCACCAATATCCAAAGTACATAGAAGATGCAATAACATGATCATCATCGCCCACATATAAACATATGTGTACTACCCGTGCAAAGCACCTACGCGTAGATCAGGCACTGATACCACTGTTGGGTCTGCAGCATAGAAAACAAAAAAATTTCAACGATGAGAACTATACGCCAAGATCTATCTACTAGATACAGACCAACGGGTGGACATACATCCATGGAGAACTTACCCTCGAAGACAACGAGTTTTGTTAACGAGTAGGAACTCGTGGTTGATGTAGTCGTATGCTTGCCGATCTCAAGATCGTGTGGAAGTCCGAGCGCCGCAAATCAGCAGCACATCCGTCCTCGCACACACGTTCAAGCCAGCGGACAACCTCCACCTCCTCGCTCTAGCGAATCAGCGGAAGCAGCAACTCCTTCCAGACGCAAGGCCACCGGGAACATGTATGTCGCTAATACGAGACCATGGGGAAATATCTAGAGGGGGAGAGAGATCCTTCACGAGGAGGTGTAGTTTGTGAGAGGGGAGAGGGGGCTTTATATAGGAGGGAGGGAGACCCCTCCCCTCCCATAGCCGGCGCGTGAGGGGGGGGACTCCTCCCCTCCTTCATTCATGTGGTGAACCTCCACTCACATAAACATGGCCTCCACCCAAAATCCCACTCACATGTATTTAATTTCCACCAAATTAAATGCAACTCTCAATTAATAAAACTCTTTTATTTATTTTATTCAGAATTTTTTTAATTACTCTAATTAACAAACATTCACATAAAACCCCTTGCAACATTTCAATATCACATGCAGAACCACTTTCTGCAATTTCACCCGAAATAATTCCGGTTTCTATCGAAACAATTCCTGTTTATATCGAAACATTTCCTGCGCTTTGCAAACCTTTTTTCTGGAACATATGTGCTCCTAAATGGTGTCCGACAACCCTTAAGTGTGTCACCCTATGGTTCGCGAATAATGAAGACATGATTGAGACTCCTCTCAGATCAATAATCAGAATCGGGACCTGGAGATCCATACTGACTCCTACACATTCAACGATGACTTCTGTGATCGTGAGAACCTTTAACGTCAGCAATTTAATCCATTTGTCTCATGATATAATACATGTCCGAGATTCGATCATCGGTATCCAAATACCTAGTTTGATCTCGTTACCGACATGCACTCTTTTCTCGTTCCCGTGATATAACATTCTAGTGATCACATCACTTGCTTGCAAGCTATCTTAATGTGATATCACCGAGAGGGCCCAGAGTATATCTATCCGTCATCGGGATTGACAAATTCAACTCTTGATCCATGAGCCTCAACATAACACCTTCATAGCACTGAACCCACCTTTATGGTCACCCTGTTACGGTGTGACGTTTGATGTTATCAAGATACTCTTCTGGTGTTAGCAATTAACATGATCTCATGTTCTAAGGACTAAGACTACTTTGTATGATGTTATAGCAATATAAACATAATGACTTGATCGTAATGCTATACTTCGGATGAATGTTCATCACATCATTTCACAAATGATGTGACCTTGTTATTAACAACATCCAATGTCCATGATCAGGAAACCTTGATCATCTTGTTAATCAACAAGCTAGTCTATAAGAGAGGCATAACTAGGAACCCCTTTTGTTTATTAAACACACATGTATTGATGTTTCCTATCAATACAATTATAGCATGCAAAATAAACATCTATCATATACAAAGAATACATAATAACAACTTTATTATTGCCTCTCAGGGCATATTTCCTTCCCGAGGACCGCAGCGTTTCCCTTCAGGGGACATTGACAAAGGCCAAGGGTGTGCTCAGTCGCATCCGTGAGGATTTAACTCCCAAGGCTGAGCTGATTGACAAACTTGAGGACCTGGTGGAATCCCTTACTGGGGGTGTTCACATGGACTTCAAGAACTCCCAGCGGTCTGTCGGTGCTACCATGGCACTCGCGATGGCATAGGCCCATGGCGTGGAGTTGGATACATCCGCGATCTCCAAGGCGATGCCCGTCGATGCAGATGGCCAACAGGTAGTGTTTGCTCCCTTCTCTACTGGCTGTGGTAAGTATGGGTTGCAGCTCATTTATATAGTCGCAAGATATTCTGCAGAGCTGTAGCGAGCGAAGAAGGCGGCAAAGACTGTGGCATCAGGGGATACCACCGGAAAGTCTGTGGCATCAGAGGTTGTCATGGATTCGATGAGGCCTTCGAAGTCAAAGTCCAAGTCGAAGAAGCAGATTGCTCCTTAGTCGCCAATCTATAATAGTTGTAGTTGCCTTTCGTTGAAACTATGCTTTTGTGGGAGTGTCCCTGTCGAGACTTTGTTGTGCTTGAATGCATTCACGCTTTTATCAATGTATTCTTGGTCCCTTATTTGCTTCTTGCTTGATTGTGATAGGGTACGTCGAGTGGTCCTCATGACCCTCCTCCCACCGATGAAACCACGGCGCAGCCACGCTCAAAGGTGGAGGAACTGTCGTTGCTTTCGCGATTGCGCGGCCGCATTAAGCAGTTGGAGCGCGAGTTGCCCATCGTCTGCGGTAGCACGGATGTGTGGAAATCGAAGGCAGAGAAGGCCACCACCCGTGAGAAGTATCTCTTAGAGGAAGTGGCACAGTTCAATGAGCAGTTCAAATGTTAGCTTTCTGCTTTCTCATCTTTTCTTTTAGTCAGTCGCGGCGATGCCTTGTCTTCACACTTTGCCATTTGCTTGGTGTAGTTGTCAGCTCTCGTCATCCGCAGGATGAGAAGGACCCGGTTGCCATTCAAATGAATAACCTGACTCAGGAGCAACTGCAGGCGAGTGGGTACTTTTGGGTGCACCACGATCGTGCGATCGCGCTTGCGACCCTGCAGGATCGTTCTTCTCGAGTACTTCATTTTTTGAAGAAGGCGCAGTCATGCCTTAGGAATATTTATCAAACAATCTTTCCGCTGGACACCATCCCTTCAAGCCTGTTGGCTCTTCTAGCGAAGTTTCAAGATTTACGTGTGGTCCGTGAGTGTGTGCGGCAGCAGTTGGTAGCTGGTGCTAAGGCTGCATTGTCACTAGTGCAACTGCATAGGCCGGATGTAGATGTTGCGTCTATTGCCGCTGGGCCGCCGCCTCCGCCAGAAGGTATGACCTAGAACATGGTTCCGCACTATCAAGCGGTTGATCGTCCAATAGAGGACATTGTCGATTTCTTCGAGGAGCAAACAAACGTTCTTCTTTTGCAGTAGTAGCATGATTTGTATCATGCACACATAATTGTATAAGTGTTGTAAAGTTTGTATGATTATGTTCGGTGTAATTAGTACCCATTGATATGTGAAGAGCTTGCTAGCTTTTATATTTTGCGAGTGTATTGTACTATGTAGTTCCTTTTCGTTAGCCTGACTTGTGTTTATCTCAGCACCTTGCCAACCTGTCAGGTGCGTTGCAACTGGGTTGGTGTTTATCAAGGGTTTGATTGGTGTTGTGTCAGCTACTCAGGATACTGCGATTTGTTCGTAGAACGAGGGTGTAAAGGGTAACGCAACCCCCCGAGTGATAAATTTGCAAGAAAAATAAGAAGAAAACACGGAGTTTTGGGGAACTTAGCTTTATTTATTTGCAGAATAGTACGAGGTATAATGTGTAGCTGAGTAGCCTTATTTGTAATAAAAAACGACTAGGGGTAGAAACGACGCAGCTGCACGACGTTCTAGGGGTTGGAGTATGCGACTCCTGTCTCAAAATCTTTAAGGCGTCGCCTGGGATTACATCTGTAATCACGTAAGGTCCTTCCCAAGGGGACTCGAGCTTGAGATGCCCTTGTTGCTTTAGTCGCAGGACCAGGTCTCCTTCGATGAAGAATCTGGGGTGTAGCCTTCTGCTGTGGTAGTTGTGGAGGCTTTGCTGGTAGATCGTTGATCTCTCTGCTACGATTTCCCGTGCCTCGTCAAGGAGGTCGATGGAGTCTTCGAGTGCAAGAGTTGACTCCTACTCGCTGTAAGCGACCACCCGTGGGGCTTTGTAGCATACTTCTGCGGGTAGCACCGCTTCAGCACCATGCACCATGAAGAACGGAGTGTATCCCGTGGTGCTGTTTGGAGTTGTACGCAGGCTCCAAAGAACTGATTGCAGTTCGTCTGGCCAGCGGCTTGTTCAAGTGGTCGAAGGAGTCACTTCTTCATTCCACCGCAGACGAGGCCGTTGGCCTTTTCAACTTGACCATTGGTCTGCGGGTGAGCCACCGAGGCGTGGCTTATGTTGACTCCTAGGTTTTCGTAGAATTCCTGGAACTCCTTAGAGGTGAAGTTCATCCCATTATCCGTGATCATGCTATGTGGCACTCCAGAGCGGTAGACAATGGACTCGAAGAACTTGACAGCATTGGCACCTGATTGATTTTTCACCGGCATGGCCTCGATCCACTTGGTGAATTTGTCGACTGCAACCAAGAGGTAGACGTAACCTCCTCGCAAGGATTTTGGGATCTTGCCGATCATGTCGAGTCCCCATTGCACGAAGGGCCAAGCCAATAGTATTGGACGGAGTTCCACGCCAGGTGCATGAGGTTTGTCTGTGAATCACTGGCAAGCGTTGCAGCGCTGGACGATGTCCTTGGCATCGCGCATGGCCATGGGCCAGTAGAATCCAGCTTGTAGAGCTTTGGCAATGAGGGAGTGACTGCCAGCATGGTGCCCGCAAGTGCCTTCGTGGATGCCGAGGGAGGATGGCCCTTCTATCCCCATTGGAGACGCACTGTTGAAGTACTCCCGTGATGATGCACTTGTACAGTTCGTCGTTGATGAGGGTGAATGCTTTGGATCATCGCGTGATGTGTCGCGCGTCAGTTGGATCATCTGGCAGCCTCTTGCTGAGTAGATATGTGATGTAGGGTTGTGTCCAAGATGGCTCGATCATCATGACGCCCATTGGTCCTTCGAGTCCTATATCAAGCTCCAGGTCGTCGAGTGCCATTGGCTCGTTGGGTGGTGTAGCCCCTGAGTCCGTTGACGTGCTTGTTTTCTTCTCTGGAGCCTTGGGCTTGATGGAGCGCTCGCAGATGCGCTCCAGAAATACCCTAGGTGGTATGGGGGCGCAGGTGGATCCAATGCTGGCGAGTAGATCCGCCTCTTCATTGCTTTCGCGGCCCACATGTCGCAGCTCACAGTATTCGAAGTCTCCTTCGAGTGTGTTGTAGAGGTCGCAATAGGCGATCATGTTGTCATTAAGTGCGTCGCACTCGTGCATCGTTTGGTTGACCACCAGTTTGGAGTCGCCGTAGATGATGAGACTTTTAGAGCCACAGGCTTTCACCATCCGCATCCCATGGATTAGGGCTTCATACTCAGCTTTGTTATTGGAGGTGGTGAACTACATTCGCAGAATGTATTTCATCTTGTCTCCTTGGGGCGATGTCAGTATGACACCTGCGCCAGCCCCGTCCTTTCGCTTGGACCCATCGAAGTGCATTATCCAAAGGTAGGACATATCTGGCTTGTCGGGGAGCTGGTTCTCCATCCAGTGCACGAGAAAGTCCGGGAGAACTTGCGACTTGATCGCATCGCGCTTTTCGTATGTGATGTCTCGTGGAGACAGTTCGATTCCCTAGAGCGTGACTCATCTGGTGGCGTCAGGATTATTGAGTATATGCCCGAGTGGGGCGTCGTTTACCACCACGATTGTGTGCTCCTGGAAGTAGTGGCGTAGTCGCCTGGCTCTCATGAAGACGCCATACGCCAGCTTCTAGTAGTGTGGGTACCGCTGCTTTGTTCACGTGAGTACCTCGCTGAGGTAGTATACTCGGCGCTGGACCCCGTGGACTTTATTTTCTTCGGCTCGTTCCACCACGAGCACCGTGCTGACCACCTGGTTGGTGGCAGAGATGTAGAGCAGTAGTGGTTCCTTTTCGCGAGGCGTCACCAGTACTGGCGAGGTGGATAGTAGGCGTTTGAGGTCTTCGAATGCTTCTTGCGCCTTGTCTCTCCACTCGAACTTGTCAGCTTTGTGGAGAAGTTGGTAGAAGGGAAGTGCCTTTTCGCCCATTCGACTGATGAATCGACTGAGCACCGCGATTCGCCCAGCCAGCTGTTGGACGCCTTTTATGTTTTTCGGCTTCTCCATGGCTAGTATGGCCTTTATTTTCTTTGGGTTTGCTCCGATCCCTCTCGCAGAGATGAGATACCCGAGTAACTGCCCAGATGGCACGCCGAAGGCGCATTTGTCTGGATTGAGCTTGATCCAGTAGCGGTCGAGGTTGGCGAAGGTCTCGCGTAGATCTTCTATTAGCGAGGCTTCCTCTTTGGTTTTGATGACGATGTCGTCAATGTAGACTTGGATATTGCGACCAAGTTGATTTTTGAGGCAAGCCTGCATGCACCGTTGATAGATGGCTCCTGCGTTTTTTAGCCCAAAGGGCATTGTGTTGTAGCAGAATACACCAAAGGGCATTGTAAACGCCGTTTTCTCCTAATCTTCCTCCTTCATTCGAATCTGATTGTAGCCTGAGTAGGCGTCGAGGAAGCAGAGGCACTCACATCCCACGGTGGAGTTGATGATTTGGTCTATTCTCAGTAGCGGGAAGTGATCCTTTGGGCAGTGCTTATTCAAGGAGGTGAAGTCCACGTACATCCGCAGGATATCCGTGTCTTTTATAGGAACAAGCACTATGCTAGCAAGCTAAGTGCTTTCCTTGATCTCACGTATGAATTTTGCGTCGAGGAGTCTATTGATCTCCATTCCGATTGCCTTTGCTATTGGTTCAGATAGTTGCCTGATTGTCTGCTTGACTACCCCTGCGTCTGGATTCACGTTGAGTGAGTGCTCAGCGAATTCCCTAGGAACTCCTGCCATGTCTATTGGACACCAAGCGAAGATCTCCTAGTGCTCATGGAGAATTCTACGAGCGCGAGTTCCTATGCAGAACTCAAGTTGTTGGCGATGAGGGCCGTCTTGGTCGGGTCCGTTGGGTGGACATAGACTTTCTTCGTGTGTACCGACGAGTCGAAGGACAGGTCGGGTGAACTTGGCCTGCTCAGGGGAGGCAGACTGTTGTCTGTCGACTCCTTCAATCTTGCGAGTTCCTCCTGCATGCCAAGGACTAGGATATTCTCTTGAATTCCCTGTCACAGCTGTCAGACCTCTCGAAGTTACCACTGATTGTGATTACACCGTTTGGACCTGGCATTTTCATCTGCAGGTAGGCATAGTGCGGCACTGCCATGAACCTAGCGAACGCGACATGTCCGAGGATGCAGTGGTATTGCGAGGGCCAGTCGACGACCTCAAAGTCGATGCGCTCTCGCCGAAAGTTTTGCAGCATGCCGAAGATGACGTCGAGGTTGATTTTGCCAAGGGGATATATGCCCTTCCCTAGGACGATGCCGTGGAACATCTTGTCTGAAACTTCCAAACAAGTCAGAGGGATCCTCATCGCACGCAAGGTACTCGTGAACATGAGGTTAATGCCGCTTCCGCCGTCCATGAAGAAGCAACTCATATCGAATCCCCCGATCTGTGCCTCGAGTACGAGGGGACAGTGGCCTGGACAAGGAACTTGGCGAGGGCGATTGCGCCTGTCGAAGGTGATGCAGGAGTCGCTTCCGTTGAGGTACTCAGTGGTGGAGGGTGGAGAGTTTATCGCCAGATTGACTTGGCGAGTGATGGCCTTCTGCACTCGATTTGAGGGACGCCCTTTTTGGATCATCCCCATGTTGCCCACGGCTCGTGGGTATGGCTCGCCTCCGTGATGCTGGACCGGTGCGGCCGCAGGTGGTGGTGGTCCGGGCGGTGGAGGAGGAGCTCCATGTGCAACCGCGCCTAGGGCGGCTCCATAGTCCTTGTTGACCGCGTCGTGATTCATCCGATCCAGGCCCTGATGGAGTTTGAGGAACTCGCAGCAGTACTTGAGAAGGTGGCTGGATTTCTTCTTGTCATCGTGCTTGCCAATGTAGAAGTGCATTGCATGGTCCGGACAGTTTGTCCTCGATAGATGTTGCGGGTGCCTCATCGCGAGTGCGGTGCTTCCACACCTGCGTGGTTTTTCTGCGATTGCGGTATCCACCGCTGCAATATCCGCTGTTGCGGTTGTCGTCACGTTTGTCGGTGTAGCCGGCTGTGACTATATTGACCTAATCGCGGTCATCGTAGGCGCGCATTCGACATTTGCCTCAGCGGTCGTGTCTGCGCCCGAGGTCATCATCGTCGCCGGAGTAGGTACAGGTTTTTACTGAGTCTTCTCCGTCATCCCACCGATTCGTGATTTCCATCAGGTGGTCGATTGTTTTGGGCTTCGAGCGGCCCAGCTACTCCCAGAGCTCTATACGGCGAATGCCGCCGTTGAATGCGTCGATTGCGCGGTCCTCCGAGATGTTTTCTGCGGAGTTCTTAATGATGGACCACCTCTAGATGTACGAGCGCAGTGACTCGCCAGATCTTTGTTGGCAACTTCTCAGTTCCTCGATTGATACGGGCCTTTTGTATGTGCCCTTGAAGTTGCACACAAAGTTGTAGACCAGCTCTTCCCAGCTGCGAATGGATCCGCGCGGGAGGTTGTTGAGCCATGTGCGAGCGGCGCCCTGCAGCTGTAGCTGCAAGCATTGCATGGCCGTGCTTCGACTCCCGCCATGTGGCCTAACGGAAGAGATGTGGTCCTCCAACCAGATCTTCAGGTCCTGTAGGCCGTCAAATTTTGGGTTCTCCGATGGGAGCTTGAACCCCTTAGGCATTCGCTTCTGCCTGATGGCCCTGCTGAAGCATCTGGCACCGCAGAGCTCGGTCTTGTCTTCTTCCAAGTCATTCAAACGAGCATGCCTTGCTCGCATCTTGTCGACTTTGTGCTGTGTGATGTCATCACGCGCATCGTAGTCGTGGTCATGCCGCCGTGAGCGACGTCGCCGTGACAGATCGTGACTGTCACCACTGGAGGAGTACGAGTAGTGCTTGTCCAGGGCCTTGCTTTTCTTTGGCTCTGGTGTTGGTTCTTATTCGAGGGCGGCCTTGATTATCCCCTGGCCCGCGATCGTAGATTGGTGCATGGCAGCTCGCGGATCTCCAGCCGGTGGCTGGTTGTTAAGGTGGTACATGGTGGCCACCGTCACCGCGGCTTGCGGCGTTTTTGGGAGCATGTTGCACCGCGTATCCACCATCATAGAGCTGAAGTCGAGGACTTTCGCAGCTTCTACGTGTTCTTGCTCGGTGAGGTGGGCCAATCGAGATCGCCACTTGTTGGCCACGTACTCGTTGCCTTTGGAGGAGGATCCTCCATGGGAGGAGAGCCTAGCTCGTCGTAGACTCGACTCGTCCACCGCCTTTCTTCACGCTTCGAGTTGCGCGATCACCTGCTGTTGGCGCTTGAATTCCTCCTTTAGCAGCCAATGGTAGCCCATCAACATGTCTTGTGGTGTGTTGGGGGGTAGAGGATTGCCTCGTATAGCTTCGCGACAGTGGGCCCACTCGTCGTTGTTGAGCTCGATCAGCATGCGCTCGCCGGTGTTCTCATTCGTCGTGAGTGACGGTTCTCCCCCTGTCCCGTTGTTAACGGGCGCGCCGTTACCACCGTTGGTGGGGCCGCCATTTGCGACTGGTATGCCACCATTGGGTATGTCATCGTTGGGAGGTCCGGTGCCAATGTTTTCGCGATTGACGCCAGTGTCGCCCGCATTGATGACGGTGCACATGAAGTGATTGGGGAAGCTGTTGCTCCCGCAACATTCAGATCCGGAGCCGTAGGCTCCATCTTCTATGGCTAGGTCACCCAGATCGGATCTGCGACTACTGTCGTTGTCTGTACTCCTAGCTCTTGCTGAGGTGTTGAGCTCACTGAGGGTGTCGATTGGTGGTGGGAACCATGATGCTGGAGCAATCGCGGGTGCCGTTGGCTGGTCAGGCATGCGTAGCGTTCCTAGTTGACCAACCTAGAAGCGGAAGCTCCCAATCGCCAGGCTGATTCCATCGCCCACGGACTCGAAAGCCAGGCGAGTGGCCGGCATGTGGATGGTGAAGTCGAACGCGCCGAAGAGCTGGCGAATCTCTGCTATTGCAGAGTTGTAGATCGCAGTTGATGGGGCCGAAGAAGCTGCGACATCAGCACTCCCACTTCCCACAGACGCGCCAATTGGCGAGGGATCAACTCGTCAATGCCCATTGTTATGGACTTGGGTTTTGGAGAAGGAGGGAGCGCTGGAGGCATCAATCGGCTAGCAAACAAGCACAGAGGGACGCAAGGTTTACCCAGGTTCAGGCCTTGTAGAGGTCCCTACTCCTGCTTGTCTGCTCTTGGAATTAACGAAGGAATCGAAGATTACATGGGCGCGCAGATGCAATCTGGCGAGAGTTGTGAAACTAGGGTTGTGATCGTCCTCCTCGCTGCCCCCTCCTAGCCTTTATATAGATAGGCTAGGTCTCGGGTAGCAGGTCGAGTCGGTTACAGATTAGGGTTCGCCCTTTGAACTCTCTATCTTAAGCTTCTTCTTGACTCGCAAGCAATCGAAGAGTCAGTGGGTCACCCGAATTCTGCATTGGGCCTTGGCAACGTCGTGGGCTTCTACCGTATCTAGGTCATATATACCAAACTCGAGTACCTGTAGGGTATACCCATGTCACCAGGCTATATATATCTTGTGTGGAAACTAGGGCAGTGGGATTTGAGCCATACTTATTTGTAGTTTCTTCACGACAAAATCCATTGTCGTCACTTGAAAAATTGAAAATAACTTCAATTTCAGAAGCTTCCTTTGTAAATAATATTTTAAATGCCAATAATACGGACCAATCTACCAAATACAAACATGTTATTATAAACTATAGCAAAGATATGGCCATGACCTTGGTCATATGGTTTCAAAGCCATGCATATTCATACATGGTACGACATATATCATATGACAAAATTAAAGCCATTATTATCGATTGGGGATTTTAAAATAACTCCCAATATGGAAGCTCTTTTTGTAAACAATATTGAAATACCAATATGCACTAATCTACCAAACATGGTTATATTATCATAAAGTATGGTAACACATATGGCCTTGACATTGGTCATCTAGTTTTTGAAAGCCATGAATGTTCAAACATAGTATGCCATATTGTGAAACGCGTTTTTCAAGAGTTATCAAATTTTATATATTTTCATGGAAATTAGCTAATGCACATAGTCAGACACCAACGGAGAAACGAATGGTTGTATTTCGTTTCATATTTTGTTTCTTTATTTTTTTTTAAATGGCCCAAATTTGGTGTCATTACTATTCATATTAAAAAATTGAAATCTTGCAAAACTCTCGATGGTTCTCCAATATTGGACTAATTCAGTACCTTTAAACTATTTTTAAAAAGTCAAGAGCAAGCTATCTCACACACTTACTTACTTTCAATTGTCAAAAAGTCATTTTATTACACATCTTCAGGTAGGAAGCTTGGAAACTCATGAAAGTAGGGCATTATCCATCAAATATGGAATCTCCTTTGTAAACAATTGCTTGAAATGCCAAGATGCACCGATCTACCAAATATGGACACGTTTGTAAGCTTGGTTGGTGAAGATGCTTCAATGTACGGAGTAGTACAAAACATTAAAAGGTACATAAACTATGGATGTGACCTTGCTCCTCTTGTTTGAAAGGCTTGAATTAATGTTCATTTTTTTCGACAGATGTCTATAAACTCATTAAATGCTAGAAAGCATATAGGAATGTGGGTCTATCTGATGGGGACAACATCCCAAGTGGGAGTAGCGTACCTTGGAAGCTTCAACTTTAAAATTTCGGCAGAGCACCAAAATATCCTGCCCACCCATTCAAACATCTCGCCCATCCATTTAAACATCCAGACCCAAAAATTATTTCATTGCACAAATTTAGCCTGGAAGCTTGAAAGGGCGTTATACATTGTGTGATAAAAGGGGCGGTGTCATTTTGAGCCATCGTCTTTGTAGTTGCTTCACAACAAAACATATTGTTGTTACTTGGAAATTCGAAAACAAACTTCAAATTTGGAACCAGACATATTGGTTGATTTGCAAAGATGCACCGATCTACCAAATACGGACACATCATCATAAACTATTTCCATGACCTTGGTCACCTTTTTTTTGGATGATGGTCATCTTCTTGAAAGCCTTAAATTGTTCGAAAATTTCAGAAAATGCCTAGAAACTCGTTTAAATGCTGGGAAGCAACTCTTGCTAGCGTGTGGGTCTAGACGGTGACAGCCTGTTTGAGAGGCCCCATATCGGAGTAGCGTATGCTAGAAGCTTCGACCTCAAATTTTTGGTACGGCGCCCAAACGTCACACCCATCCATTAAAATATCCCGCACATCCATTCAAACATGCTTCACCTCTTTCTAGAATGAAAAATTCTTCTTCTATCCATGCTCTGAAAACAAGAATCTGAGGGAGCACCACAATAACAGAGGGATATAGGTGGTAAATTTGCATTCTCCCAAGTGCATCACCCCATCGACGTTTCCTAGCCCTTCTTTAGTATTTACCTGCCCGCCCACTCCGACATACACTGACTTTTTGGACCCACTATGCAAGTGACCCACATGTTAGTAAGCCAGAATTACGGGAAGTAGAGATTCCCATCGCTTGTTGTTCAAAATTCGAACATTTTTGCTAAACCAAGATAAAATCGTTAAAATCATCCAACATGGCTTATACTATCATTCCAGTATGTTAGAGTAAAAGCTAAAAAAACAAAGCCAAAAACATGTTCCTGGATTTATAAGCCAAAAATCAAAAGCCAGAATATGACCAAGCAGGGTATCTTAAAGGAACTCTTGGTGTTTCTCCCTTATTTTAGTACGTGGGTACCTTCAATTTTATTTAACAAAAAATATGACCAAGCAGGGTATCATCAACTAGTAGATCAATTTTTGAGATACTTTCATTAAATTGTGGTAACACCATTCTGTTCCACGAATATATATAACCATAACGTTCGAACATATTATTGAGAATTCATGGAATCCTAAACCATAAAATCTAAACCCCTAAACCCTGACCAAGTAGGTATCGTGCAACTATAGATCAAAATTTGAGATACTTTCGTTAAATTGGGTAACACCATTTTATTCCACGAATATAAGCATAAAGCTTGAACATTATTGAAAATTCCCCAAATCCTAAACCCTTAAAACCCAAATCCTAAACCCCTAAAACCTATAACTCTAAACCCACACCAAGCACGTAGCATGCACTTATAGATCAAAATTTAAGATAATTTCGTTAAATTGGGTAACACCATTCTATTTGACGAATATAAGCATAAATCCTGAGCAATATCAAAAATTCCCTAAACCCTAAACAACCCCTAAAACTTAAACCCTAAAGCCCTAAACACTCATCCATAAACCTTAACCAAGCAGGTGTCATGCAAACATTGATCAAAATTTGAGATACTTTCATTAAATCAACTAACACCATTCTGTTCCATGAGAATAAGCATAAATCTTGAGCATTATTGAAAATTCGCTAAACCCTAAACCCTAAACAACCCATAAAACTAAACCGTAAAAACCTATAACCCTAAACCCTCGACCCATAAACCCTAACCAAAGCAGGTATCATGCACTTATACATCAAAATTTGAGATACTTTCAATAAATTGATGTAATGCCATTCTATTCCACGAATATAAGCATAAAGAAACTTGAACATTATTGAAAATTCCTAAAACCCAATACCCTAAACCCCTAAAACCCGAAACCCTTACCAAGCACGTAGCATGCACTTATAGATCATAATTTGATATACTTTCGTTTAATTTGGTAACGCCATTTTATTCGACGAATATAAGCATAAATCTTGAGCATTAGCGAAAATTCTCTAAACCCTAAAACCTAAACCCTAAACCCCCAAACCCTCAACCCATAAACACTAACCAAGCAGGTATCATGCACTTTATAGATCAAAATTTGAGATACTTTTAATAAATTAGGTAACGCCATTCTATTTGACGAATATAACCATAAAGCTTGAGCATTATTCTAAATTAGCTAAACCCTAAACCCTATACAACCATAAAACCTAAACTATAAAACCCTAAAACCCTAAAACCCCAAAACCCATGACCCATAAACCCTAACCAAGCAGGTATCATGCACTTATAGATCAACATTTGAGATACTTTCATTAAAGCAGGTAAGGCCATTCTATTCGACGAATATAAGCATAAATCTTTGAGCATTATTGAATAATCACTAATCCCTAAACCCCAAACAACCCATAAAAGTTAAACCGTAAAACCCTAAATCCTTGACCCATAAACCCTAAACCAAGTAGGTATCATGCACTTATAGATCAAAATTTGAGATACTTTCATTAAATTGCGGTAATGCCATTCTATTTCATGAATATAAGCATAAAGCTTGAACGTTATTGAAAATAAAAAAACCCTTAACCGTAAACCCTAATAACCTCCTAACCCTAAAACCCGAACTTCGTAACCCTAGAACCCTAAACCCTTACCAAGGAGGTATAATGCACTTATAGATCAAAATTTGAAATACTTTTATTAAATTGCAATAACGCCATTCTATTCCATGAATATAACCATATATAAAGCTTGAACATTATTATTGAAAATTCCCTAAACCTTAAAACCTAAACAATCATAAACCCTAAAACCCTGAACAACCCTAAACCCTAAATCATGAACCCTAAACCCCTAAATCCTAAATGCCTAAATCCTAAACCATAAATCATGAACCCTTAAACTCTCAACCCAAAATAAAACCTCAAACCCTAAACTTAACCCTAGGCTATATATACTTTGAGTGAAAACTGGGGCAGTGGGATTTTAAGCCATATTTTGTAGTAGCTTCATGACAAAAGCCATTGTTGTGCCTTGGAAAATTGAAATAACTTCCAATTCGGAAGCTTCCTTTGTAAATAATATTTTAAATGCCAATACGCACCAACTAGAAAATATGGATAGGTTATTATAAACTATAGAAAAGATATGGCCATGACCTTGGTCATCTGGTTTGAAAGCCAAGCATATTCTTACATGGTACTCCATATATTGTGATACAATTTTTTCTCAAAACTTATCAAATTTTAAGATTATATTTTTCCATTGAAACTAGCTAGTGCACATAGTGAGACACGAAGAGATAAAATAATGGATGTATTTCTTTTTATATCTTGTTTCTTTGTATTTTTTTAAATGGCCGAAATTAGGTGTCAATACCATTCATATCAAAAAGTTGAATTTTGTGAAACTCTCGGTGGTTCTCCAATATTTGACTACTTGGTATCTTTGAATTATTTTAAAAAGTTAAGAGCAACGTATATCACACACTTTCTAGTTCGAAATTAGACATACTTACTTCAGATTATCAAAAAGTCATTTTATTGCATAGATTTAGCTAGAAAGTTTGGAGATTCATGAAAGTTGTGCATTGTCCATCAAATCTAGAATCTTCTTTTGAGATGCCAAGATGCATCGATCTACCAGATATGGACATGCTATCATAAACTATAACAGAGATATGGTCGTGACCTTGGTCATCTTGTATGAAAGCCTTCAAAATATATTGTTCATCAATTTCTGCAAATGTGTGGATACTCATTTATATGTTGGTAAGCATGATGTTGCTGGCGTGTGGGTCTAGACGGGGCCAACACCTAAGAGCGACCGCATCGAAGTAGCGTACGTCGGAAGCTTCAACCTCAAAATTTCTGCATGGCGCCAAAACATCCCGCGCACATCTATTCAAATATCACACCCCGCTTTTTGCAAATGAAAAATTCCTCTTCTATCCCTGCTCCGGAAACAAGGACCATGGGAGTACTACAATAATAGAGGGGTATAGGTGGTAAATGTGCGTCATCCCACCCATATTACCCCATCGTCTCTTCCCCGCCCACACCCCTCCAACCTCAACCTTCCTCTAGCAGCTTCACCGCATGCCCTCTCTTCCACACCGAAGCTCTTCCACTGTCGGCGCTCTTCACCAGAACTATTTCACTGACTCCCTTGCTACACCGGATCTGCTTCGCCAATGTCGTCGTCTACCCTACCGGGCTGCTTCACTGAATCATTCATTGCTGACCCCAAAATGTCGAGTCGCCGCCCCCGCCGCCCTCTTGCATGTCCCACCTGTCCTCGCCGCGCAGCGGTAATTTCTCTTCCCCGTTTGCTATATTTTTGGTACTCGTAAGCTACGAAATCGTTAGGATGTTGCTCAATATCCTGGATGCTATTGCCATTTCGTTTGCACCCTTCATCTTGTAGGTCGTATCCACATCATTAGCTTCTCGCTTTTATTCCCTTTCTTACATTCTCACCCTATCGGTTTAATCCTCCAACACCAACTCATAGATTCTATTCTTTCCGAGCGCTCGCACGGGTCATGCAAACAGCACATAGAGGATCCAGCACTGACAATCTGACACCCAGCAAGGCTGAACCGTGAGGTTTCCTTATGTTACTTAGGCCAGTTACTTGTCATGTTAATTAGTTGTATAACCTGCATGCCTAATAAGTTAATAAGTCATTCTACCTAAGACCTTGCCATGACATTTGCATTCATGTTCTATTGTGTTTCTATCTACGAATGCTTAATTTGGAAAATGTCCATCTAGTTTGAATGATATATCTGGTCAATTTTAATGCTATATGTTGGTGTTTTCACCTGCTTTCATCCTTCTAAAACCAGCTATCTAGTTTGAAACATACATCTGGTAATTTTTAATGCTATGTTTTTGGTGTTTTTCAAGAGTTTTCATCCTTCCAAACCAGCTAACTTGGTTTCAAATGTCATGCAGAGAAATGACAATGGAGTACAAGGACCAGAGTTCCAACTGCTCGGCTCGGATTCTTCTGGCAGATTGACTAGGATTCCCACCCACTCGAGAAGGAACTATTGTCAGCCTAGACGTGCTACTATAAGTTCATACTTACTTTAAATGATCTCTACTTTATATAATATTACTTGTTTTCCTTGTTCTTTGTTTTAACCTCTTTCACCATATTTTAGCAGGCTATAGTTAAAACCCATCAGGAGTCCTTGGAAGGCAGGACTAAAAGTTGTGATCCCTCTTCCCATTCATCCTCCCATTGCATTTTCGAAGCAAACAACTTACTTAACAGTCCACCTAGAACAACTCCTGCAGGTGATAAATATATAAAGGGTGTATTTCATGCAGAACGAAATGGTGTAGCTGCTCTTAGATCTGTAGCTGAAATGTTGAAGAAGAGGATAGATGATACATTGAAGCGAATCACCATGTACCGATCTCTTATTGATGGTACTGACACATTGTAATCTTTCGGAATTACGATCTTGTTGTATAAACTATTGTAACAACTTATATTATTGTGTAATAAGTAGTTTTAATTTGTGCGTGTTTATTAATTGATGTCTTGATGTTCACCTGTTCTTCCAAAAGTAGGCGCTAGCAAAAAAGGCCAAAATAGTAACAGGCCAGAGCAGTAGCATGCCGAACGTTGAAACAACGTGCGCATGGACGACCCAAAATGACCAGAACAGTAAAATGCCAGAACGGTAGAAGGCCAGTACAGTAAAAGGACAGAATAGTAAAAGGCCATAACAGTAAAAGGCTATAACAGTAAAAGGCTAGAATCATAAAAGGCTAGAATAGTAAAGGACATAGTAGTAAAAGGGCAGAATAGTAAAAGTCCAGAACAGTAAAAGGCCATAGCAGTAAAAGGCTAGAATAGTAAAAGGCCAGAACAGTAAAAGGCCAGAAGAGTAGAAGGCCAGAACAATAAAAGGCCAGAATAGTAGAAGGCCAGAGCAGAGAAAAGGCCGGAAGAGTGAAAGGCCAGAACCGCGAATGGTCTCAATAGTAAATGGATGGAACAGTAAATGTCCAGAACAGTAAAAGGCCAGTACAGTGGCAGGCCATACAGTAACAGGCCGAACAGTACCGACCAGAATGGGCAAAATCCCAAACACTAAAGGGCCTAAACAGTAACGTGGTGAAATTCCTAAATGGCTGGAACAAATAGGACTAAACAGTAAAAGGCTAGATTGGCAATATGCTTGAACAGTGCTGGGCCGTCTTGGTGCGGGCCTCAATTGACAGCATAGTATTGGGCTAACCTAGGTCTTATATAGGCCAAAATAGTGTCGAGCCCGAAAGTGTACGGGCCACTGTTGGCTGCAGTACTATGCTAATTCTAGACAGTGCATGACTAAATAGTAAAGGGTCGTGATCCTATTTGGCTCTCAACATGGGCCGGCCCATTTAGTTATTAGCAGGCCTTGGCTGGGCTTGGCTTCCACCACGGTTTTCTCTGACCGTTAACGGTAGTAACAGGATGTTAACGGTGGCTGCCACGTGGAAGGTTGCATGACGTCAGTAGTCAGCACAACTAGCGAACAGATCTACAATGGAACAAGTTTTCGTGGCTAAAGGGTGCGATCCGCCAAAGTCGGAAAAAACCCGTGGTTGATTCATTTGTGACAGGGCTTTTACCACGAAAGGCATCCATCGCGGAAGACTTATTAGCCACGAAAATCGTCCGTTGTAAAAGCCAACTTTTCTTGTAGTGGATGCCAAGGACGCAAACATGGCCCTGTATCGCTTCTTCATGCAGTAGCTATGTGCCTGCTTTGAAGGGTGCGAGTTTCACCATGTCCCTCGAGCCAACAATAAGGCCGCAGACGCACTCGCCCGTGTCGGGTCAACAAGGCAAGCAATTCCACCTGGAGTCTCCCTCGAGCACCTGCGCAAGCCATCCATCACGTCGTCTCTGGAATCCGACTCCATCATACTGGACACGGACCTGGGGACTGCCGGCTCCAAGCGGCCAGAGACTGCCGCAAAGCTCTCGGGGACTGCCGCACCAAACCAGGGGACTACTGCACCAATCCCGGGGACTGCCAGGTCGAAGGCCACGACACTCCCAGCTGGCTCTAGCAGCCCGGGGACTACCGGCTCCACTATTCCACCCGGTAGGCTGCCCGACGAGCTTGAACTAGTCCTGCGCGAGGAAATCAAGCTGATCATGGAGACCGTGTATGCCATCCGGGAAACCCCTCCATGGGCCAAGTTGTTCATGAACTTTTTGGCCAAAGGGGAGCGGCCCGACGAAGAGGTCGAGGAAAGGCAAGTAAAGCGCAGAGCAAGTGCATATACCATCATCAACAATGAGCTATACAAGTGTAACATTGGACGAATCTATCAGCGTTGCGTGAGCCAAGAGGAAGGAATCCGGCTGCTGGTGGACATTCACCAAGGCGAGTGCGGCCACCATGCATCATCACAAGCCATAGTGGCAAAGGCATTCCTCCATGGGTTCTACTGGCCTACTATGCTAGAAGACGCTGAAAAAATGTGAAGGCATGTAATAGGTGCCAATGATTTAGCCAGCAAAACCACACTCCGGCTGCGGCCCTCACGACAATCCCCATCACCTGGCTGTTTGCTGTCTGGGGCCTGGACATGGTTGGCCCCTTCAAAATAGCGCGATCCGGCATGACACACTTGCTAGTGGCGGTGCACAAATTAACCAAGTTGGTTGAGGCAAAGCCAATCAAGAAGCTTGATGGACCAATAGTGATCAAGTTCTTCACAGACATCATCACACGCTTTGGCTACCCCAATAGCATCATCACCGATAATGGCTCAAACTTCGCCAAAGGGGCCTTCGCGCGCTTCTATGGAGAAAAGGGCATCCGCCCAGACCTCGCCTCCATCGCGCACCCCCAGTCCATTGGGCAGTGCGAGCGAGCAAATGGCCTGGTCCTAGTCGGAATAAAGCCCCGGCTGATCGAACCACTAATGAGATCTCCTAGATTCTGGATAGAAGAGCTACCGGCTATGTTGTGGAGCCTTCACACCATGCCAAACCGCTCCACCAGCTACACACCATTCTTCCTCGTCTATGGAGCGGAGGCGGTCCTGCCAACTGACATCGAGTTCGACGCACCTCGCAAGTTGTTATACATAGAGCAGCAAGCCAAAGAAGCATGTGAGGATAGCGTCGACCTCCTGGAAGAGGCGCGCGAGATGGCCTTGTCCAAATCCACCATCTAGCAGCAGAACCTGCACCGCTACCACGCTAGCCAGATCCGCCACATCTCGTTCTGAGAGGGTGACCTAGTGCTGCGACTGGTAGAAGACACCAAGGGGATGCACAAGCTATCTCCACCTTGGGAAGGGTCGTTCATCGTCAGCTGAGTGTTGCATAATAACTCATACTACCTCATCGATGCCCGCCAGCCAGCAAAGAACAAGATGGACCATTCCGACAAAGAAACTGAGCGCCCATGGAATACGAACCTTCTTCGCACATTTTACACTTAAACAAGAAGTGCATGTATCTTACATTTATGTCATGAACAAGTTGAGGAGCCTCGACATAGTCTCAGGGACTCCATAATCATTTGGCATTTCCTTGCTACATCACTTGGCGTTCTCCGGATGCATTATTTTTTAACCCCAGATCCAGTAATCTCTCCCGGGGACTCGCCGAGTGGCCCAGACGGCTGTGCATTCCAAACAGAGAAGTAATGTATGTAGCTCTAAGGGCTTCCTCTTTGATTCCGGTTATAGAGCGCAATCTGGCTAATAGATCTGGCAAGAGCAGAAAGCTCGAGGACCCCTACATGAAAAGTCATAAGGAAAACAAAAATGTCTGGACCTTCTGGTTGGGCTCGCTCGCTCGACGCTGATAACAGAAATCTGAAGTATCGTGCAGTATGCTCACTAGCTACCTGTTCGGTTCTAGCTACAGACTGCAACCCGGCTCACGGCCGACAAGGACACATCTTAAATTGCGAATTCTCACTGAGAAAAGGACAAAGTTGTTGACCTAGCGCAAAACAGCAAAGTTTCCAACATTAATGAATGAACTGCAAACTATGTTCCCCTTATGCATATCTAACGCAAACACCATTACTTGTGTTTTATTTTTGCATGAGTCAAAATCCAAGCCAAGTAGCTAGGTCAGGTGCTAATCACTCCCCATACGACAGAAGGCAACAACACAAAGGAGCTTCGACCCAACTGGATTCTCCAGCCGGCCTGAACCTCACACCCTGTGGGTGCGCTCCCGTGCCCCCACACAAATACCTGCAGAAGGCAACAACACAAAGGAGCTTCGACCTAGTTGGATTCTCCAGTCGGCCTGTGGGTACGCTCCTGCACCCCCGCACAAAGAACTGCAGAAGGCAACAACACAAAGGAGCTTCAACCCAGCTGGATTCTCCAGCTGACACGAACCTCAGGGACTACACCATGTGGGTGTGCCTCAGCCACAACCAGAGTGGGGATGGTCGTGGAGCGACCCAACGACATCGCCTCGCTAGATGAAAAAAACAAGAATGAGGTAAGTGATACGTCCATTTTGCATCACTATTCTATGTCGTAATTCACTATTATTCATTGATATATTTCATATTGAGAGGTGATACTTATGTTATTTCATCTGTTTGTGCATGGTTGATGACTTTTGGAGCATGGACCCTGCGGGGATTCGATGGAAAAGGTGTTGTTTGGAGGCAAAATTTGCGAAGATCGGAAAATCCAGGAAAATATACGGAAAATCCTATTTTTCCAGAAGACGAAGGAAGCCAGAAGGAGGGATGGAGATGGGCCACAGGGGGCCCACACCACCCCCTGGCGCGGGTAGCCCTAGGCCGCGCCAGCAGGTGGTGTGGCTGCCCTGGCCCACTTCAGGCACTCCTCTCTGGCGTACATTATCCTCCTGAAACCCTAAGACTCGGGAAGCAACCATAGAAAGATTCCGCCACCTCTGCGGGGCAGAAAACACCGAGAGAGAAAGATCTCTCTGGTAGACAGATTCTGCCGGGGGAATTCCTTCCTGGAGAGGGGAGATCGTCGCCATCAACACCACCATCAAGCTGGACTTCATCGAGATCATCATCATCATCACCATCAGCACACTCATAACCATCTCCATATTGTTGTAACAATTGCGTTGAATCTTGCATTAATTCATAGGGGAAACTTTCCCAGTGTTGATTACTCTTTGTAGTTGATGCTATCACTACTAGGAAATAGCCTATAGATAGACAAGATATTCAGTGGCGCATATGCCAAACCATGCGCCACAGGAAAACATCAGTGGTGCACCAGAAAACATGCGCCACAGAAGATTGGAAGTTCTATGGTGCATTCTCCAGTCTATGCGCCACAGAAGATTGGTGGGACCCGCCAGCCAGGGTGGGTTGATCCAAGTTCTGTGGCGCATTCTGCGATATGCGCCACGGAAGAGGCAACTTCTATGGCGCATATTTTCTTATGCGCCATAGAACATGGAGGGGGGCCCACCATGCAATCTAATTCACCCAAGTTCTGTGGCGCATGTTCTGATATGCGCCACAGGTGTGTTTCACTTTTGTGGCGCATATCCCAACATGCGCCACAGAACTTGGAGGTGGGCCCCATAGAGGGAATCTAATTCACCCACTTCTGTGGTGCATATGGACTTATGCGCCATAGAAGATTCAGCATTTGTGGCGCATTCCCTCCATATGCGCCACAGATGAGGGCGTCCAGATCCATGTTAAAAAGGTGACAAAAGCCAGCTCTTATCTATCCACCACCACCCATTTCACATCTCTACCTCCTCCCAACTCGTCTTCCTCCTCCCTCACACCCCATCTTGCCCATAGTTTCTCCATTTTCTTGTAACTAAACCTACTTTAATCCATAGATTGGTAAGTGGAAGCTTCGCTCCAACTTCTAGATCTAAAAGTTCCTTACTTTTCTCTCTCACATCTCTATTTGTTTACTAATTTCCTCTCCACCAACTTGTAGATCTATTTGTCCACACTCTCTCATCGCGCGGTCTCGCTATTATTGTGTCTACTAGGTGAGTACTTGGCCATGAACATGTAGGTGAAGCTTGTTGTGCGGGCGGTGTGTGTGTGCGATCCATGGCGAGACGATGCTTGTGTGGTGCATGAATGTTTTCAATGGGAGGAAGTTGTTTGTTGCTTGCTTGTTGTTGTCTAGCCCGGCCAGTGTGGTTGCATGGATGTTTGCCTAAATGTTGATTCATTTCCATTTTGGCAAATTTTTGCACTACCCATATGTCCTAATTTTAGGAAAGGTCATGCCGAATTTTTTCCGACTAGCATTCATGCATGTGTGTGTTCATATGGTGTGGTTCTCACCTATACTCTCTGTTTTGACCGCTCAGGCAACCATGGTCCTCACAATGAGCGAAGGTTGAATTGCTAGGTACAAGAAAGGCGCGAAGGAGGACATGATTCTGAACAACAAGACCATGATAAGATGTCCATGTTGAACATGCAAACTGCAGCGCTGGATCAACCTGAATCTAGACAATTGGAGGGTCACCTGCTCAGGCGCGGTTTCATGCGCGACCTCAATGAGGCGCCGACAGGACATGGTGGTGGTCACGAAGACGTGGGCGGGCGAGAAGACGAAGAGTCTACCGGGCATGATCATCATGACGAAGGAGATGCCGGCGGGCATGATCATCATGACGAAGGAGATGCCGGCGGGCATGATCAGCATGGAGAAGGAGATGGCGACGGGCATGATCATGATTATGAAGAAGGACAAGACGCGAACACACAGACGCTGCTAACTTCGGTCTTGCAGGACCCTCATGTTCAAGAACTGCTCCTCAAAGAGACGAGCAACGACAAAGCTGCAGCCAGAGAGAAAGCCAAGTTGGCCCAAATGGAGGTAGACGGGATGACTCCATTGTATCATGGGTGTCGCCCCGAGGATACACGTTTGAGTGTAACGCTCAAGGCTCTGGAGATGAAGGCCGAACACAAATGGACCGATCTGAGCTTCAACGCGAACATGGAATACTGGCATGACTGACTTCCTAAGGGGAACACATTGCCAACAAGTATCGAGGAGGCCAAGAAAATCGTGTGCCCTCTCGACCTACCACACATTAAATACCACGCATGCATCAATGATTGCGCACTTTATCAGAACGAGTACGCAGATAGAACCACATGTCCGGTGTGTGGCCAAGGACGGTACAAGAGAGGGAACAAGAAAGTTCCTCGAAAGTGGTATGGTACTTTCCTATCACCCCCCGTCTGTAGCGATATTTCATAGATCCTAAGGAAGCAAAGCTCATGCAATGGCACGCGGAAAGAGAGGAACCCGAAGATGATCCAGAGAAGGGCAAGATCCTGACACACCCTTCAGACGCTAGCCAGTGGAATGCATTAGACATCGAGTTCGAAGAGTTCGAGGGCGATACAAGGAACGTCAGGCTGGGTATGAGAACCGATGGACTCAATCCTTTTGGAAACCAGAGTAGCACGCATAGCACCTGGCCCGTGTTTGTATGGCCGTACAACCTCCCCCCGTGGCTATGCACGAAGCAAAGGTATGTACACATGAGCATTCTTATTCAGGGGCCAAAACAACCAGGCATCAATATGCATCTGTATCTCGGGCTATTGAGAGAGGAGTTAGCCAGCTTGTGGGAGATGCCGGCCCGTACGTGGGACGCCTACACTAAAGAATATTTCCATCTGAGATCCGTGTTGCTCACGACCGTGCAGGACTATCCTGGTTATGCATATGTATCGGGCTAGGTGAACCACGGACACAATGCATGCGTCAAGTGCATGGATGAGACACCGCATCTCTAGGTACCAAGGGATCCCGGGTCTTCGAAAACCGTGTTCCAAGGTACTCAAAAGTGGCTCCGCATGGATCACCCGTGGAGAAAACGTGGTGACCTGTTCAATGCTAAGGACGAGCTCGAAAGAGCCCCGCGTCCGAGGAGCAGCAAAGAAATCGAGGAGCTTTTGAATAATTGGGTAGATTGCCCTGCGCCTAGAAAAAACGACCGAGGACAAAGCCGCTGCTAGGTGTATGGAAAGCAAGGTCTGTTTTCTGGGACCTGCCGTATTGGAAGGTCCTTCACACTCCCCATAGCCTCGATGTAATGCACATCACGAAGAACATTACCGAGAGTTTGCTTGGCACTCTGTTGAACATGCCAGAGAGGACCAAGGATGGGACGAAAGCAAGAAACGACCTTAAATTGCTTGGCATAAAGAAAGATCTTCAGTACCCTGATAGTGATGATGATGATGATGATGATGATCAGACGGAAGGGATTCAAGGTCGCCGCAAAAGAGTTAAGAAGAATGAGGTGGTGCTTCGCGCTACCTGCTTCACTCTGAGTCCAGAGGAGCTTGAGCAGTTTTTCAGGTGCCTCTTAGGAGTGAAAGTTCCTCATGGTTACTCGGGGAAGATAAGCAGATATCTGGACGTGCCGAAGAAGAGGTTCAGCGGTATGAAGTCTCACGACTATCACGTGCTGATGACGCAGATACTCCCCGTTGCGATCCGTGGGATAATGGACGAGCATGTTCGTGAGACCTTGTTTGGCCTCTGTAACTTTTTCGACGTCATATCTAGGAAGTCGGTCGGTGTGAAGCAGCTCGATAGGCTACAGGAAGAGATCGTGATGATACTATGCGAGCTTGAGATTTACTTCCCGCTCGCATTCATCGACATCATGGTGCATCTGCTTGTACATGTCGTGGATGACATCATCCAGCTCGGGCCGACATTCCTGCACAACATGATGCCGTTTGAAAGGCTAAACGGTGTCATCAAAGGATTCATTCGCAACAGGTCTCGTCTAGATGGAAGCATAACCAAGGGCTTTCTGATCTACGAGTGCATCTCCTTCTGCCAGAATTATCTAACCACCGAGAACGAGGATGTTGGAATACCCACAAAGAAGCACCTCGGCAGGCTCCATGGATATGGTCACCGCGAGAGCTGCTGCTCACTGCATGTCGGCATTGATGGTCGACGCACTGATTTTGAAAGGGCACACCGAGTTGCGCTACAACACATTGAAGTGGTCGGCCCTTGGGTCGAAGAGCACAGAAGCTTAATCGAGCAGGAGTACGTTGACCAGGGCCGGCCGAGGAAGAAGGGAGACGTAACCAGAGAGCACAACTCCAGCTTCACGGGTTGATTCATGAAAAGGCAACTGGACAATCCCCCACAGACGCCTTCTATGGAAGATCAAAAACTCATATTCTCCTTGTCGCAGGGCCCAGGGCACAACCTAAGGACCTATCAGTCATACGACATAAATGGTTACAGATTCTACACCGAGGAAAAGGACAAGAATAGTGAATATCAAAACTTAGGAGTAACTATGTTATCCTTTGCTGATGACGAGACTACTGTGATGGAAAGATTCTACGGAACGATCGAGGAGATATGTGAGCTCGACTACTGTGGAGAGATCGTACCGATGTTCCGTGTTAGATGGGCCAAGATCATGGAAAAAGAAGGCCGCTATTTCACCACAATGGTTATACCAGATGACAAATGAGCCTTGGGTACTCGCTAGCCAAGTTGATCAATGCTTTTTTATTACCGACCGGTCAAAGCCCAACCGTGTTGTAGTTAGCAGGGGCAAGAGGAGCATCATCGGAATGGAAGGAGCCGCCAATGAGCAAAACTTCGACAAAAACGGCGACCCGAAGATCGAAGAGGAATTCGACAAGTACTTCGACATGCCTACTACTACTAAAGTAAGAAGGAAGACCACACTGCCTACTAAAGGTTGTCCGTTCACAAGAAGAAATCTCAAAGTGCACGGGCTAAAGTATTCAACCATGGCGAAAAAGGGCAAGAAGATTGTGAAGAGACACTAGCTCGACACATCACATGATTGTATATGTTCGTAGAGAGAGTTTTTTGAATAAATATGAATGTTTGTATATGTTCTTGCTTTACTTTAGACATATATATAATTAAAAACACATTATATGATTGTATATGTTCGGGGAGAGAGTTTTTTGAATAAATATGAATGTTTGTATATGTTCTTGCTTTATTTTAAACAGATCTATAATTCAAAATATATTTTTTTTAAATAAAAAAGTGTGAGACAGCCAGGATTCGAACCTGGCTGCCCTAGGTTTAGAATGGCACAAGCAAGCAGCAGAGACCACTAAGGCAAGTGTGTGATCTTGTCATACTACCACACGTGCCACGTTTTGTACTAAGTCCACAGGTTCTGTGGCGCATTTCAGCAATATGCGCCACAGAAGAACATATGTGGCGCATATTGCTGAAATGCGCCACAGAACCTGTGGACTTAGCCAAATAAACGGTTCGGCCTTTCATTCCCCTTCTCCCCATTCGTCGATTCAGTCTCGCGTGCAAACCCTAGGAGCCACCACCGCCGCGCTAGCCCTCGCCGCCGGAGCCGCCGTGGAGGAGAGCCCGTGGAGGAGGAGAGCCCCATCACCGCCGCGTCGGAGCCCGTGGAGGAGGAGGCCCATCACCGCCTGCAACCTAGGAGGAGGAGGCCCGCCACCGCCGCTCTGGAGCCCGTGGAGGAGGAGGCTCGCCCCGCTCCGCCTGCGACCTAGGAGGAGGAGGCACCTTCGACGCGGACTTCGTCAAGGTCGACCAGGCCACCCTCTTCGACCTCATCCTGGTGAGACTTCCCTCGATCCCCTTCGGCCGCCCTCTGTTTCCTGCGTAGGCTAGCGTTTTGATGTTGTAGATGCGATTGTGCCGTGTGGTTGTCAGTGGCGATGCCCAGATTGCTCAGTCAATTCATACTGCACACATGTTGTGGTTTAATCCATTTCTAAATTATGCTCTTAACGTTTTTATTTCATCTGTCCATTTTTATGAGCATATATGAAAATAAGAAATGAGAAGAGGAACCGGGCTAGCCAACAGATCGTAGACTAGGGGGAAATATTCCTTTCTTTAAGCAATTATTATAAATAGTTATACCTGTTTAATTTATAGGAAACCCCTCTAAGTAAATCATAAAGTAGTGTTATCATATTTTGGGTATTTTACCAATGCACGACCAACTTTGGATACATAATCTAAGGCTGCTCAACTTTTGGGTAAATAACCAATTTTCCCAACTTGTTATTACAACACCTATAAAATGCTTTAGAGGGAAAATTGTCTGAATTTGGTAGGGAAATAACGGTATCTTGGAAACAATTTTGGAGGAATATTGGCTACCTGAAGAAAAGTATCACGGGAAACCATGAAGGGATTAAGAAATTACTATTCCATGTCCAATGCAGCACATTGTTAGCACAAGATGTTATATTAGCATCTTCTGTTCTGCTATATTGTTACCACTGCTTGACTATGTATAGTGTAGAGATGGCGGTGTCTTGTTTTTCTTTTCGCATCTGAGAAGTAAAGGATCTATTGGGATGTTGTTGCACTGTAAGAGCAAGTTGCTTAGTGTTGTATTCTTGTCATGAATCATGATCTCTCTGTTGTATTCCTGCAAAAGATAGGTAAATAGGTAAAGTAGCGTTCGTGCTGTGCAGGTATTAAAAGATGTGGAACTTTTTGTGCGTGTATTTTGACAAAAAAATGTGCATGTATTCAACAACTAGTACCAGTCTTTGTCTTGCGAGGTCTTGCTTTCAGAATTGACAAAGATCATAGACAAATGAAAGGATTAACAGTCAGAGAAAATTAAGAGGTTAAGATAAAAGTTGGAGCAAAAGTAGTATGCCTCTTTCTTAAGAGGATTTTTTTATTGTCTGGTGCTAATATGAAACCGGGGGAGCTTTCCCACATGAAGAGCACCTTGCACCTTGCCACCTTTTCTATCTCCATACCTTCGCCTCAAATAAGCCCCGATCTTATCCACCTTGGTATATTTGTTGAGCTAACAATTGAGTGAGCATGTTGCGTTCTTGTTTCTAAGCAAAACACGGTTGTAGCTTAGTTTTGTCTGTACTGATCCTATCTGGTAGGTTTAGTTTATGGCTATATAAACCTGCTCTAAACTTGTATTATTATCTTTGTGTAACTATAATATAGTAATGTCTTGCTATATTGCTACTTCTTTAATTCTGAGCTTCTGCCCCACCATGTCCATGATGCAATAAGTTATTGTCTGATGTCTTTGTTTATTATTATACTGTTTTTGGTTCCATATGGTGTTATATGGTGCTGCTGTTATATGGTGCTATATGGTGTTGTTGTTACATGCATGGTGCTGCTGTTGTATGCTATATGGTGTTGTCATATGGTGCTCCTGTTACATGGTGTTGTTATATGCTATATGGTGCTGCTGTTATATGGGGATGGGGTTGTCAATATGGGGATGGGGTGTTTTGTCTTGCAGGGATTTCATTTGAGTTGCCCATTTCTCCTGAAGTGTCGATTCACTTCCGTTTCGGTTGAGAAATGGGCACTCCTAGGTCAAAAAATTAGCAAAGGTCATCCCAAATTTTTTGGTCGAGATTGTGCTAACTTTTTGCCTCTTTTAAATAGAGTAGTGCAAACATGTCGGGCAACAAGGAGTCTAAGCACATGATCAGCGTCGAAGAATAAGCTAGACAGGCCAACCAGTCGTTCTGGCGGGGGTCCCAACAGGAGGAGGAGGAGGAGGCGATGAGGATGACACCACCACCGAAGGACGAGGCGACCGTCGCCAGAGCTGTTGGGGACAATGAGGGCGGAGATCCTGATTACGAGGGGGATGAAGACGACTACGATAGAACTAGTGGAGGCGGCGGCGAAGAGGATGACACCACCGATGGCGGCGCCCGCACCGATGGCGGCGAGCGCACAGATGGCGGTAGCGGCAACCCGACCGCTTCTCAAAAGAATAAGAAGAAGAAGAAGAAGAAGAAGAAGAAGAAGAAGAAGAAGAAGAAGAAGAAGAAGAAGAAGAAGAAGAAGAAGAAGAAGAAGAAGAAGAAGGAACAGAAGGAGCGGAAGGTGCCAGTGCTCACCACCATCTGTGATGAGTTCACTGAGGTCACAGAAAGTGGCCAACCCATTGCGCCAGAGGCGATTTCTAAAGGGTACGGCCTGCAACTTGGGTGCATCGTCCGGGAAAGCATGTCGATCAACACGAAGTACATCAGACATGCTGACAATGTAGCTTTGGTCGATAACCTCCTTAAGAAGCTTCACAAACGATACAGATTCCCAGAGCGGTTTAGAAACCTTGAGATAAAGAACCCGGTGAACAAACTAGCCCTCACGAAGATGAGCAACGCCTTGAGCAGCTGGAAAACCCAGGTGAAGAATAGCATTGACAAAGGTGAAGGCTGGGAGGTTATTAGTAAGAAAAACCTGATGCTCGACGAAGAGGAGTTTAGGATATTCAAGGTGGATATAGCTACCGCTGACGCTACAAAATGGACTCAATGGGGAAAGAGTATGCGGGAACAGAACATAGGTAACCACCACCTTGGAAGCGGCGATTCTGGGGAAGCAGCCATTTGGGACAAGGAGGACGCCGAGCTTGAACGCCTTGGTAAAGACAACCCTTGGCTTAAAATCACGGACTTGCATCTTAGGCAATTTGTTCGGGCCCGCTACTACCTGGACAAGGAAACAGGGGAGTTCATCACCGATGATCCGGAGGTGAAGGAATTCGAGAAGAAGCTGGTAAGGAATTTATCACCGATCTCAAGTCTATTGCGTTCTAATTAAGATAATGAAGTCAAGAATCTAAATGGGTTCACCTTTCCTTGTCTCTGCAGGAGGATGAACTGACGCTCGCCACGAGTCGTCGAGATTCGACGGAGCCGTGGGACACAGTTTTCAACAGGGCGACCAATGCTTACAAGAAGAGGGACAAGGGGTTGCCGCCGTCCTCAGCTGGCCGTGTGTCCGGCTTCGGTACGAGCATGAAGTTCAAGGAGTACTACAAAGAATACACCAAGAAAAGAAGGGAGAGGACGAACCATGATAAAGCCGTTGTTGCAGAGCTGAAGATGAAGGTGCAGACACTGGAGGAGAAGGCGGTGGACGAGAAAACGGTGGAAAAGTTAGTGGAAGAGAAGCTCCGCTCGATGATCCCCCCTGAGTTTTTCGAGGGGCTTACTACTTGGAATGCGGGAGGTCGACAGGGGCCGATACATCTGCCCAGCTTAAGCGGCAGCAACTCGGGAATCAATGTTACCGTGTCGCTGGACCTGGTGACCCCGCCGGCCGTCAATGTCGGGACGCAGCC
Organism: Avena insularis; assembly: GCA_023614405.1. Lineage (NCBI taxonomy): Eukaryota > Viridiplantae > Streptophyta > Magnoliopsida > Poales > Poaceae > Avena > Avena insularis. Next base: position 536,034,869 of record CM042694.1, read on the forward strand.
GCTCGTTTTGGTCACACTAATGCCCCCTCCCGCCAAAGATACCAATAAGGCGCAGCCGACGGCGGTGGTGCTTCGTGAGGCACCCGAGAGGGAGATTGCAGATGATGAAAGGCCGGCTGCCGGCATCGGCCGTGTCTCTACATTAGCCAAGATCCACGCTATCACCAAGGTAACTAATTAGTTAGTGCACGTCATCTCCTTTATGCCTTTGATGCATGACTGTTGCCATCTCATGACGCCCAACAACATGTTTTTGCCTCAGGACACTTCTTGCGTACTCCTGCTTAAAGATGTCGGTGGTGAGTTGAAGGATGTTGCCAAGGGCACTCTTATACAATTGGCGAGCCGCACGATGCACAACAATCCAATGGATGATGACGTGATGAGGGTCAGGTTGGCTCGGTTGTTGCCAGGGTGCGACGACATGGACCCCCTTTCAACCTCAGGGAGCCGACGAACACAAGACCCTTGGGGAATGCTACAACTAGCCCTTGACATGTCCGAAGACCCAGATTCATCTTGCGGGGGGAGCACCGGCGCCACCTCTCGACCGATCGCCTGGCCACCACCTCGGAAGCCAGTAGCCGCCATCGTCGCCGCCACCAGCCTTCACCATCAACTCTTGGCAGCGTGTGCACCGCCACATGGCAAAGACGTTGTGCCGCAACCTCCGTTGCCCCCACTACCACCACCACATGACGGCACCCATGAAGATGATGATGAATTGGTCAACGTTGAAGACTTCATCAACACCGGCGCCACCAAAGGATTGTATATGCCTTCTGTGGATGAAGAACCCTTCGTAGCTCGCGACGACCATCAAGCTGGTCGGCCCAATACATGCACGCAGCGCCTGGTCTTCCATGGTCTTTCTCAAGAGACGCCTCCGGTCGCCGATCCACCACAAGAGAAACCGGGATTGGTTTTCAGCCCCAACACACTCCGAAAGGCGCATCGATGAGCGATGGCGTTGGTGACACTCATAGTGAATAAGAAGCACTACAAGAAGAGAGGTAATAATAGTAAGAAGGGTGCGAGCCAGCCTCTTCCGAAGACGATCGGGGTCAGGACGCCGTCGTCGTACCATCCACACAATTTAGCTTGCCCCGGGTGCATGTAGCTGGTGATCCGATATTGACTCCGGATATGATCCACATTGCGGTTGGAGCCATGTTAACTTTGCACGAGGGTGTCAAGACACTAGAGGGACTCCTTAAAGACGAAGATCCAAATTACCCGGTTTTCACGGCCAAGGTGCCATTGGACGTGGGCTTCGTTGATGAACCCCCCGTGGATATATTCTTCATAGCGTTCAAGGATGTATTCAAGATGTTTCTCACAAAACGGCTGGACTATAACTTGGTCCGCCTATACGCGCTCAATCTGGCGATCACGATCAAGAGAGAAAGTACCCCGGAATCGCGATAGTGGATCCCTACTACATGCGGGACAGCCAGTTGGTCGAAGGATCAGAGACACGGACCAAGGCGACGGCGTACCTCGAGAAGTTCATGGTGGACAACAAGAGGAAGGGCACACTTCTTTTGCCTTTCTTTCCCGAGTAAGTACACACACTCGCTCATCGCCACCATAACTTATGCATTTCTTATAGATTTCTTCCTTTGCTCTTTTTCCAACATTCCGTTCCAATTGTGTTGCGCAGAGACAAATACTGCACACTCATCGTCCTTGCCCCAAGGTATTAGCTAGCCATGTATTTCGACTCAGGGAGTTTGACGAAGAAGAAAGACTACACCAGAATAAGGGGTGTTCTCAATGAGGCTCTCGAGGGCTACACCAAGAAGGGATGCACCTTGAGATAGGGGAATGTATCAAGGATGGCAAACACGTGTTCAAGCACGCGTGCTCGACTTCCTGCGTCAAGCAATCGACTCATCGGTGCCAAGGAGGTTTTCGTCCTCCATAACCTTAAAGGCTATGTTCGGGATTGCCGGAACCTAACGCTGCCATCTAGTCTCCGAGGATGGGCCAAAACTTTGGCGAAAATCGACGATGCTGATCTTAGAGAAGACTTTCATCGCATTCAGATGAACTTGTCGCAAATTGTAACATCCCAAAACTTCAATCCAAGCTTATCATGATCAAATCATCCAAACATGGGGTTAACAAAATCTTTTCCAAATTTAAAATGAAAGCATTCATATATGTGTGCATTTAAAATAGGAGTTGTTTTGAATTGCCATGATTGTGTGATCCTTTTCTTCTAAAATGTTTCTTAGGTGGTTTAAACATCATCTACACCATTCCCAAACTTTTCCTAACAGAAATCAAATCAAAAAGAATTAAAATGAAGGAATGGTCATTTGGACAAATTTAACTCTCATGCCTACTTTGGCTATTCCTAGTACTCAATTCTTAACAGAAACAATTCTGGATCTTTACACCCCTTTCTAGTACACATAATGAGGTACAAAGGCCCACCTTTCGATCTACTAAAAACCTTCTGTAAACTATTTTAAATGACAGTTTCAAATCGAATCTAATGCATATGCATAGATCACCCCTATTTCAAAAACCATGTAATTGAGCTCCATTTTCAAAACCCTTGCAACCAGAGACTACCTAGCACTAGTGGAGATCACCCAAAAAATTTGAACTCAAAATTCAAAACTTTTTCTCTTGCGGCCATTTCATCAAACACCTGGCAGGCTTAATCACACCTCTAATCCTAGCTCACTGTTTTGAACAGAGTTTTGCCCCCATTTGATCCCCATTTACTCCCTTTGTCTCCCAATGATCTAACCAAAGCCTAAACACCCATCCCCTACACCCCTAGCAACAATGCCATGCTGACCCGAGCCATGCCTCGCCGGCCAAACTTGCAACCGCTGCAGCAGACCACCCCTCTCCCCCTCTCCATGTCTAGGAGGTAGCCAGCACCGCACCGCCCCTCTCTGTCCCTTGCCCGAGCCAAGACCAGCCATGGACCACAGAGGAGAACCCACGCCCAGTGCCACCGAACCATGCCGACGCCGCCCGCAGAGCGCGCATTGTCCCCGCATGCACAAGCCGCCGCTTGACACCAGCCCACGCCCACCGCTCCGCCTCGACCTAGAGAACACCCCAGACACCCCCGTTCGCCGCCCAAAGCCCCACAGCCACCGCTCGCCGTGGACACAGCCGCTTCGCCAAGAAGCGCCACCTCACCTCGACTGCATGCCACCGCCCCTACGGCCGCATTGAAGCACTAGAGCACCGCCAGGGGACCGCCCATCGATCGCCATCCCCAGCCATGCCGCTAGCTCGCCGTAGCCATGTCGCCACCGTCGACCGCCCATCCCGCTCGGTCTCACCGTCGAGCCTATAAAAGGAGCACTCCCCAGCACCAAAGACTCACACCATTCCACTCCCCTCGCCTCTCTGAACCTCACCCACCCCTCGCCGGAGCAAGTGGAGCAGCAGCTCGCCGGAATTGGAGCCGGAGCCGCCGCCTCTGGAGAAGAAGGGTGCCGTTGATTCCGGCCACCCCAAGCTCCGCCGCGACCACGCCTCGCCTCGCCGTCGTCTTCCACTTCGTTCGCCCGCATCGCCGACCCCGCTGGAGCCCTGGTACGCCCCCAGTAGACCCCCACCGAGCCGCTAGGGTTCGAGCTCGCCGGTGACCCGTCCGTCGTCGACGACGACCCTCAGCCGTAGATCTAGCCTCTAATCGCACGACCACCCACATGCTGATACCGTTTCGCGTTTTAAGTGCCGCTGACCAGTGGGACCCCCCTGTCAGCTGAGCCCTATGCCACGCAGCGCCACTGGGCCGGCCCATTTCCTTTCCCGCGCAACCCGTAGATTCAAATTAGGATTTTTCTTTTTAGTTAGAATATAGTTTCTGTCCAGTGTTTCAAAATTCAATTCTGTGAGTTTGACAAATCCAAATTACATGAAACTAATTTTGTCTGAAAGGTATTGAAATGCTCTATCCAAGCCCATTGGATTTAATTCATTTAGAGTTATAGATTTCTCCTAATAAAAATAAGAAGACAGAAGCTTTTGCAACTTGAAACATTTTTATAAAATCAACCAAGTTAGCTTTTGAGTTGATTCCAACTCTCAAAAATCACATTTCATCATATCTATCCAAATATGTAATAATATTAATGTTTACAGGCAGTGACTTTGGACTAGTACCAAAATAATGCTATATAGGCATTTCTAGTCACTTTAAATCATTAAATAATAAACTTAAACCAAAGTAATATTGATCCAACCTTTAAATCTCATTCCCACATGTTAGAATATGTGGTGAGGACATGTGTCCACATGATCCCAGGTTTTAGTGGTGAATATTAAATTGTAGTTAATTTTTCAATGAGTAGAAATTACTTTTCCAAAATAAAAAGGTTGAAACTATTGAATTAAACTTGTGATGCTTGTGATGATAATAGATCATCAATTGTGTGGTTTAGAATACTAATTAGCCTAAGTTAAGTATTGTTTGGTGATTGTGCACTCCCTATGTATTTCTAGACGCTAGTACCGACCAAGCCTTCGAGGAGGAGGAGTTCTACCAAGAAGAAGAAGAAGAAGACAACTTCAACCACTGCACCAACCAAGGCAAGCTATTAGTGGCAAGATAACGCTTGAAAACATGCTTTAGTAAGCTAGTGTAGTAAGCTAGAATAAAACTAGATAGTTTAGTAAAGATGCCTTAAGCATACTTTGATCACACCCCCTTAGTTTACACAAAGATCTTTAATTAATTGTGAAGGTAGCATAAAGAGTATAAAACTTGACCTAACTAGAAAACCTTAGATGTCATTCTATGGCATGAGATTGATCCCACCTTTCTACCTTAGTGAACACTCTTAACCTAGTGTTTTAGAATAGATCAAACTTGAGTCATTTTAGATGGGAACACTTGGTGAAAATGAGTTATGAAAACCTTGGAATGATGAGTCATTCTATTGAGATGTTTTGACATGTGTTGAGAAACACAATTGGTTTATGATGATGAAAATGATGAGGCATGAGCCTTAACCCTTTTTATAAAACTGATGGTTGGATTCGGATGCGATACCATTCCAAATTTACCGTACAACCACATTACCTGAATTGGGTAAGGCTTAGTTGGAAATTTATATGCATTAGTATTAGTTCCCTCACAGGAGAGGTTTGAGTTGAGGCTACCTCTCAATGTTTTCCACCTATGCAGTGCCCAAGATGACTGATGGTCATGGTTGGGAGGCCATGCTCATAGGAGAGGTGCTTGTACTAGGGTGTGTAAAGGGAAGGTTATGTTTGATTATCTGCATACTAAGTATGATGATTCAGGGTTATCCCTGACAGATGTATCGAATCTTGTGGTGAAAGTGTACCACCTCTGCAGAGTGATTCGAATAGCCGCGTCCGCGGTTATGGACAGTTGGAAGGGCCATACTGTTTCGTTGTCAGATGTTTTCTAAATAACTTGAAATGAATGATGACCTTTGACTTGACCACAACAGAGTTGTGTTAATGAAATTAGCTTCCCAACTTAAGTGATTCTAGAGCTTTACTTTATCTTTTCTTGCTTCAGAACTCAGCCTAGGTTTCAAACTTAACTTGATAGTTATTCATTAAATTCAGCACTTGAACTTAGAATTATAACCCTTGTTAGTAGTAGTTTGCGAGTACTTAAAGAGTACTCATGGCTTTTGTCCCTGACTATTATCATGGCCAGACTATGAAGGAGATTATCAAGATGATGGTCAGCAGGACGGCTATGATAAATAGGACTATCTGCCTTCGTCAGCATTGCCTGTGCCCCTGAAGATGGACCCCACCGCTACGCTATCGTTTATTTCCGCTGGTTGTTGTATTAAAGACTGGATCATGAGATCCTTATTTGTGTAAAACCTTATGTATGGTTTGTAATGGATGATGTACTGTGATATCCAATCCGTTATGTCTCGCAAAAATGGTAATCCTGGGATTGCGAGGTATGGCATAACGGGCATCTGGGATTAAAAATCCGGGTGTTGACAAGTTGGTATCAGAGCCATCCTGACCATAGGAGACCCTAGTTAGAATGGATGTCCAAACCAAAAACTTAGCTTCAAAACCAAAGTGAGTATTTACGAAAAACTATTTCCTCTCTTACCCTTTTGAACTCATTCTTTCTCAAAAATACATGTTCCTCAAAATTCTTACATTACTACTTAAAATTTGACACACTTGATCACTTCACTAATCCTAAATTCTTGTAGATGGAGACTCAGTTTAGCAAGTTTTAACAGTTGGGAAACGGAGGTCAGCTGATCTTCGAGAGGGATCTGGATTCACTGTCAGAATTTCTGGGACGCCCACATCCGGAGTTTCTTGGAGCTCAACTTCCAGGACCCCCAGGAGGAGACCTACAATGGCTAGTCACCGCAGATCTTCGAGGAAGCATTGAAGCACCAACTTCCGGGAGAATTCAGTTCTCCGTGAGAGAGAGAACAACTGGCTAGATGGATTAGCCACGGCAATGCATGAAGCTCTCGCACGTCTATGTGCCCTCAGCGTCAACAAGATTCAAGGAACCCGTTTTGCCCACTATGCAAGACGTGACTTCATGGGAATGCCGATGGAGATGCCAAGTCACTCAGAGTTGAGGCACCAAGTGGAGAACCTTGACTTCTTGCTTCATGACCGACAGCAGGAACTATACAATGCCAGAGAATTAGCCAATCAGAACCGTGCCATTGCCGACCAGAAGGCCTAGACTTTCACACTGCTCGTCCAAGATCGCTAGTCTCTTCGTCGCCAGCGTGCAAAGAAGGATACCACCATCGCCCGTCTTCGCAAGAAGGTGGCCGACCTCGAGAAGACCGTCAAGGAGCAGGAAGCTTAGCTTGCCGCCAAGGAAGAAGATGATGAAGGAGAAGACATCCAGGGAGATATGGATTCCTACCTCAGCAACGATGACGACTTTCTGGCAGAGGATGCTGTGGACTTCTACACTGATGATGAAGACTCCGACTTCATTGACGATGAGTAGATGCACTAGAGGACTGTCGTAGCATGAGATGTATCATCTCATTGTTCATAGTTTGCAGAATGGTTCTTCAAACCATCTGTTTTCCCCTTTGCTTGTTGTGGTGTGTGTTGTATCGTGTGCTTGCTTGCATGAATGAGAATGAAGTTAGTTGAAAAACCTGAGTCTAACTCAAAGTTGTAGCATTGAAAACCCAAAACCATGAACCTTAGAATTTCCCTCTTACCCCTATATCTATCTCAATCTTCAGATGACTCGTGGAAACCAAGGAGGGAGCAGCTCATCACAGGACCCAATGCTGCAGATCTTGCAGAATCTCATCGCGGACCGTGAAGCAAGCGGGGCGACGCGTCAAGCCAACTTAGCAACATTGCAGCAGATCGCCCAAATGGCTCTCAACAACCAAGGACATGGAAATCAGGATCACCATGGATCTAAACTCAAAAAATTTCAGAACACCAATCCCCCAATCTTCAACCAATCTGAAAACCCATTAGATGCTGATGACTGGTTACAAACCATGGAAAACAACCTAGAAGTTGCAGGAGTTGATGAGAATGAGAAAGTTCTCTTCGCCACTCACTATTTGGCGGGAGATGCAAGAGCTTGGTGGAATAGCATCCGCAACATGAACCATGGCCAGGTGATGACCTGGGAAGCATTCAAGGTCAAGTTCAGCCGCACCCACGTGCCGCAAGGTCTTGTCAACAGGATGAGAGATGAATTCCGTGAACTAAAGCAAGGAAGATTGACTGTAGTAGAATACCGTGACAAATTCCTGTCACTTGCCAGATATGCACCGGATGAAATCAACACGGAGGCCAAGAAAAAGGAGAGATTCTTAAACAGACTACATGATGAGATGCAGACTGTCCTCGTCAACATCCATTTCTAGAATCTTGAAGAGCTAGTCGACTCTGCCATTCAGATGGAAGGGAAGATTAACCAGGCTAATGACAACCGCAAGCGTCGTATGATGCAGCAGTCTGGATCCAGCAGTCACAAGAAGTACCATCCCAACCCCTCACCAGGATATGCACCAAGGAACAACCGACCCCCACATTCTCGCCCGAGCTACCCCAACCGTAGCGGAGGAAATGTGAAGCCCGGAGGAAACAATCACAACTCCGGCAACGCCAACAACTTCAACCGTGCCCCTCCCAAGAGCCACAACAACAACGCCCCAGGCTGGCAGCAATGTTGTACTGTTGCGATCAAGGACAAGTCCCAGATCACTTGTTTCGAGTGTGGAGTGAAGGGTCACTACTCCAATGAGTGTCCCAAGAAGACTGCCGCCAATGCCCCTGTGAATGCCCCAGCTCAGCAGCAGCGTCGTGTTCAACCAGGCAGGAGATTTGCCCCAGGGAACCCGCACAACCGCATCGGTTGTCTCTTCCACATGAATGTAGAAGAAGCCTAGGAAGCACCAGATGTAGTGCTGGGTATGTTTTCTGTCAACTCAGTTTTAGCAAGAGTATTGTTTGATTCTGGAGCATCGCATTCATTTGTCACCGAAGAATTTGTATGCACTAGTAAGATTAAGCCCAACCAACCTGAAGCATGTCATGATAGTTCAAATCCCGGTTCAACTACAAAAGCTAGAAAAATTTGCAAAGCTGTACCTATCGAATACATGGGATAGATTTTATGCCAACCTAATTGTACTTGGAACCAAAGGTTTGGAAGTAGTACTAGGTATGGACTGGATGTCAAGGCATAAAGGTGATAGGTGTGCTAAGAAAGCCATCACCATGACCAGTAGTTACGGAATAATGAGAACATATCTCTGAAACCTTACCCCGTCAATTCAAATGCAACAAAAGTGTAGCCCTGCCTACCATTGACCAAGTCAGAGTAGTCTGTGAATACCCCGACGTATTCCCAGATGAATGGCCAGGTATGCCCCCGGATAGGGATATAGATTTCATTATCGAACTAGTCCCCGGAACCGGACCTATAGCCCAGAGACCCTATACCATGAACCCCTCAGAGTTAGTGGAACTGAAGAAGCAGTTGGATGCCATGTTAGCAACCGGCTTGATTCAGCCAAGTGCATCTCCATGGAGATCACCGGTGTTATTCGTCGACAAGAAAGATGGAGGCAACCGTCTGTGTACAGACTACAGAAAGTTGAATGATGTCACCATCAAGAACAAGTACCCATTGCCAAAGATAGAGGATCTATTTGATCAGTTGACTGGAGCTCAGGTATTCTCAAAGTTTGATCTTAGGACTGGTTATCACCAACTTAATATTCGTGCAACGGATATTCCGAAGACCGCCTTTACTACTCGCTACGGTTTATACGAGTACACGGTTATGTCTTTTGGATTAACCAATGCCCCTGCTTATTTCATGAATCTCATGAATAAGATCTTTATGAATTTCTTAGATAAGTTTGTAGTTGTGTTTATCGACGACATCCTTATCTACTCCAAGTCAGAAGAAGAGCATGAGCAACATCTGAGAATCATCCTAGACACCCTGAGAGAGCATCAGTTATATGCCAAGTTCAGCAAGTGTGAGTTTTGGCTGAAAGAAGTAGGATTCCTAGGACATATTATGTCTACCGGAGGAGTCTCTGTTGATCCTAGCAAGATCAAAGATGTCGAAGAATGGGAAGCCCCAACCAATCAAACCCAAGTTCGTTCATTTCTCGGATTAGCGGGATATTACCGCAAATTCGTAGAAGGATTCTCGAGCATAGCCCGACCAATGACCCAATTATTGAAGAAGGACAAGAAGTTTGAATGGACAGACAAGTGTGAAGCCAGTTTCCAGGAGCTGAAGAAGAGATTGATATCAGCCCCAATTTTGATAATGCCAGATATCAAGAAGCCGTTTGATGTGTATTGTGATGCATCCAAGATTGGTCTAGGATGTGTGTTGATGCAAGAAGGCAAAGTCATCGCGTATCTATCTCGACCACTGAAGCAGCATGAGCAGAACTATCTGACCCATGATCTTGAGCTAGCAGCAGTGGTTCTAGCATTGAAGACATGTCGTCATTATTTGATGGGTAATCGCTGTGAGATTTACTCCGATCATAAGAGCTTGAAATATATCTTCACCCAGAAGGAGTTGAATATGAGGAAAAGAAGATGGATAGAGTTAATCAAGGATTATGACCTTGACATTAACTATCACCCCGGCAAAGCCAACGTGGTAGCGGATGCTCTTAGCAGATTGCCGTGTAGGCTTAACACCATGATCCAAGAGAAGCAACCAAGTTTGTATGCGGAGTTGGAGCAGTTTAGGACTGAGTTAGTTAGCAAAGGATTCCTAGCTAGCATTGAACTTCAACCCACGTTGATTAGCCAAATCAAGGAAGCCCAGAAGGGGAATGAAAGTATCGACGGAATCAAACATCATATTGGTACAGGCAAAGTACCTGGATTCACCAAAGATGAAGAAGGTGTACTGTGGTACAAAGGACGTATCTGTGTGCCAGCAGATTCGGAGCTGAAGGAAATTATCATGAAGGAAGCTCATGATACTCTTTATTCTATCCACCCCGGAGGAACAAAGATGTATCAGGATTTGAAAGAGCAATTTTGGTGGCACAAGATGAAGAGAGAGATCGGAAGCTACATCGCCAAATGTGACATTTGTCAAAGAGTCAAGGCAGAGCATCAGAGACCTGTAGGATTGTTGCAACCATTGTAGATTCCGGAATGGAAATGGGATTCCGTCGGAATGGACTTTATTACCGGCTTACCATCTTCTAGTAGGGGAAATGACTCAATCTGGGTCATAGTTGATAGACTATCCAAGGTAGCCCACTTCATACCAGTCAAGACAACCTACCAGAGTGCAAAACTAGCAGAGTTGTACATTGCTAGAATTGTTAGTCTGCATGGAACCCCCAAGACCATCGTATCAGATCGAGGAACTCAGTTTACTTCAAGATTTTTGCAGAAAGTTCAGGAAGGTTTAGGAACCAAGTTAAACTTCAGTACCGCGTATCACCATAAGCATATGGACAGACTGAGAGAGTCAACCAGATCTTGGAGGATATGCTTAGAGCTTGTGTGTTGGAATACGGATCAAAATGGGAAGACTGCCTGCCTTTCGCAGAATTCTCATATAACAACAGTTATCAAGCTAGTTTGCAGATGGCACCATTTGAGTTCCTATACGGAAGAAAGTGTCATACCCCTTTGAATTGGTCGCAAGTAGGAGAGAGTCAGATCTTTGGACCCGACATTCTCTGAGAAGCAGAAGAGAAAGTTCACAAAGTTCGTGAGCACCTCAAGACCGCCCAATCCAGACAGAAGAGTTATGCTGACAAGAGAAGGAGAGACCTGACTTTCAATGTTGGAGATTTCGTATATCTCAAGGTTTCACCATTGAAGGGAACTCAACGCTTTAGTCTGAAGGGAAAGTTAGCTCCCAGATATATCGGACCTTTCAAGATTCTGAACCGCCGAGGAGAAGTATCGTATCAACTGGAACTTCCTGAAGAGATGTCAGCCATCCACAGTGTGTTCCATATCTCGTTACTTCGCAAATGCTTGGAAGTGCCTGAGAAGACTGAAGTTTTCAAGAATATCGATCACAGAGCAGTGGAAATCAACAATGACCTGACCTATCGGGAAGTGCCCATTCGTATCTTAGAAGAAGCCTACAGAACCACCAGGACCAGGAGTATCAAGTTTCTCAAGATTCAGTGGAGCAACCATACCGAGGAGGAAGCCACTTGGGAATGCGAGGATTACATTAGGACAGAGTTCCCAGATCTCTTTAGTTCCTAGTTTTCTTGTAAATCTCGGGACGAGATTTTATTTAAGGGGGGAAGGTTTGTAACATCCCAAAACTTCAATCCAAGCTTATCATGATCAAATCATCCAAAAATGGGGTTAACAAAAACTTTTCCAAATTTAAAATGAAAGCATTCATATATGTGTGCATTTAAAATAGGAGTTGTTTTGAATTGCCATGATTGTGTGATCCTTTGCTTCTAAAATGTTTCTTAGGTGATTTAAACATCATCTACACCATTCCCAAACTTTTCCTAAAAGAAATCAAATCAAAAAGAATTAAAATGAAGGAATGGTCATTTGGACAAATTTAACTCTCATGCCTACTTTGGCTATTCATAGTACTCAATTCTTAACAGAAACAATTATGGATCTTTACACCCCTTGCTAGTACACATAATGAGGTACCAAGGCCCACCTTTTGATCTACTAAAAACCTTCTGTAAACTATTTTAAATGACAGTTTAAAATTGAATCTAATGCATATGCATAGATCACCCCTATTTCAAAAACCATGTAATTGAGCTCCATTTTCAAAACCCTTGCAACCAGAGACTATCTAGCACTAGTGGAGATCACCCAAAAATTTTGAACTCAAAATTCAAAACTTTTTCTCTTGCGGCCATTTCATCAAACACCTGGCAGGCTTAATCACACCTCTAATCCTAGCTCACTGTTTTGAACAGAGTTTTGCCCCCATTTGATCCCCATTTACTCCCTCTGTCTCCCAATGATCTAACCAAAGCCTAAACACCCATTCCCTACACCCCTAGCAACAAAGCCATGCCGACCCGAGCCATGCCTCGCCGGCCAAACTTGCAACCGCTGCAGCAGACCACCCCTCTCCCCCTCTCCATGTCTAGGAGGTAGCCAAGACCTTGCAGCCTCTGGCCCCTTGCCCGAGCCAAGACCAGCCATGGACCACAGAGGAGAACCCGCGCCCAGTGCCACCGAACCATGCCGATGCCGCCCGCAGAGCGCACACTGTCCCCGTGTGCACAAGCCGCCGCTCGACACCAGCCCGCGCCCACCGCTCTGCCTCGACATAGAGAACACCCCAGACACCCCCGTTCGCCGCCCAAAGCCCCACAGCCACCGCTCGCCGTGGACACAGCCGCTTCGGCCGCGCAGAGCGCCACCTCACCTCGACCGCATGCCACTGCCCCTACGGCCGCATTGAAGCACTAGAGCACCGCCAGGGGACCGCCCATCAATCGCCATCCCTAGCCATGTCGCTAGCTCGCCGTAGCCATGTCGCCACCATCGACCGCCCATCCTGCTCGGTCTCACCGTCGAGCCTATAAAAGGAGCACTCCCCAGCACCAAAGACTCACACCATTCCACTCCCCTCGCCTCTCTGAACCTCACCCACCCCTCGCCGGAGCAAGTGGAGCAGCAGCTCGCCAGAATTGGAGCCGGAGCCGCCGCCTCTGGAGAAGAAGGGTGTCGTTGATTCCGGCCACCCCAAGCTCCGCCGCGACCACACCTTGCCTCGCCGTTGTCTTCCACTTCGTTCGCCCGCATCACCGACCCCGCTAGAGCCCTGGTACGCCCCCAGTAAACCCCCACCGAGCCGCTAGGGTTCGAGCTCGCCGGCGACCCGTCCGTCGTCGATGACGACCCTCAGCCGTAGATCTAGCCTCTAATCGCACGGCCCACAGCGCGCGTACCGTTTCGCGTTTTAAGTGTCGCTGACTAGTGGGACCCCCCTGTCAGCTAAGCCCTGTGCCGCGCAGTGCCACTGGGCCGGCCCATTTCCTTTCCCGTGCAAGCCCGTAGATTCAAATTAGGATTTTTCTTTTTAGTTAGAATATAGTTTCTGTCCAGTGTTTCAAAATTCAATTCTGTGAGTTTGACAAATCCAAATTACATGAAACTAATTTTGTTTGAAAGGTATTGAAATGCTCTATCCAAGCCCGTTGGATTTAATTCATTTAGAGTTATAGATTTCTCCTAATAAAAATAAGAAGACAGAAGCTTTTGCAACTTGAAACATTTTTATAAAATCAACTAAGTTAGCTTTTGAGTTGATTCCAACTCTCAAAAATCACATTTCATCATATCTATCCAAATATGTAATAATATTAATGTTTACAGGTAGTGACTTTGGACTAGTACCAAAATAATGCTATATAGGCATTTCTAGTCACTTTAAATCATTAAATAATAAACTTAAACCAAAGTAATATTGATCCAACCTTTAAATCTCATTCCCACATGTTAGAATATGTGGTGAGGACATGTGTCCACATGATCCCAGGTTTTAGTGGTGAATATTAAATTGTAGTTAATTTTTCAATGAGTAGAAATTACTTTTCCAAAATAAAAAGGTTGAAACTATTGAATTAAACTTGTGATGCTTGTGATGATAATAGATCATCAATTGTGTGGTTTAGAATACTACTTAGACTAAGTTAAGTATTGTTTGGTGATTGTGCACTCCCTATGTATTTCTAGACGCTAGTACCGACCAAGCCTTCGAGGAGGAGGAGTTCTACCAAGAAGAAGAACAAGAAGAAGAAGACAACTTCAACCACTGCACCAACCAAGGCAAGCTATTAGTGGCAAGCTAACCCTTGCAAACATGCTTTAGTAAGCTAGTGTATTAAGCTAGAATAAAACTAGATAGTTTAGTAAAGATGCCTTAAGCATACTTTGATCACACCCCCTTAGTTTACACAAAGATCTTTAATTAATTGTGAAGGTAGCATAAAGAGTATAAAACTTGACCTAACTAGAAAACCTTAGATGTCATTCTATGGCATGAGATTGATCCCACCTTTCTACCTTAGTGAACACTCTTAACCTAGTGTTTTAGAATAGATCAAACTTGAGTCATTTTAGATGGGAACACTTGGTGAAAATGAGTTATGAAAACCTTGGAATGATGAGTCATTCTATTGAGATGTTTTGACATGTGTTGAGAAACACAATTGGTTTATGATGATGAAAATGATGAGGCATGAGCCTTAACCCTTTTTATAAAACTGATGGTTGGATTCGGATGCGATACCATTCCAAATTTACCGTACAACCACATTACCTGAATTGGGTAAGGCTTAGTTGGAAATTTATATGCATTAGTATTAGTTCCCTCACAGGAGAGGTTTGAGTTGAGGCTACCTCTCAATGTTTTCCACCTATGCAGTGCCCAAGATGACTGATGGTCATGGTTGGGAGGCCATGCTCATAGGAGAGGTGCTTGTACTAGGGTGTGTAAAGGGAAGGTTATGTTTGATTATCTGCATACTAAGTATGATGATTCAGGGTTATCACAGCGGATGTATCGAATCTTGTGGTGAAAGTGTACCACCTCTGCAGTGATTGAATAGCGCGTCATGATTATGGACGATTGGAAGGGCCATACTGTTTCGTTGTCAGATGTTTTCTAAATAACTTGAAATGAATGATGACCTTTGACTTGACCACAACAGAGTTGTGTTAATGAAATTAGCTTCCCAACTTAAGTGATTCTAGAGCTTTACTTTATCTTTTCTTGCTTCAGAACTCAGCCTAGGTTTCAAACTTAACTTGATAGTTATTCATTAAATTCAGCACTTGAACTTAGAATTATAACCCTTGTTAGTAGTAGTTTGCGAGTACTTAAGAGTACTCATGGCTTTTGTCCACGACTATTATCATGGCGGACTATGAAGGAGATTATCAAGATGATGGTCGGCAGGAATGGCTATGATAAATAGGACTATCGCCTTTCGGCATTGCCTCGTGCCTGAAGATGGACCCCACCGCTACGCTATCGTTTATTTCCGCTGGTTGTTGTATTAAAGACTGGATCATGAGATCCTTATTTGTGTAAAACCTTATGTATGGTTTGTAATGGATGATGTACTGTGATATCCAATCCGTTATGTCTCGCAAAAATGGTAATCCTGGGATTGCGAGGTATGGCATAACGGGCATCCAGGATTAAAAAGCCGGGTGTTGACAAGTTGGTATCAGAGCCATCCTGACCATAGGAGACCCTAGTTAGAATGGACGTCCAAACCAAAAACTTAGCTTCAAAACCAAAGTGAGTATTTACGAAAAACTATTTCCTCTCTTACCCTTTTGAACTCATTCTTTCTCAAAAATACATGTTCCTCAAAATTCTTACATTACTACTTAAAATTTGACACACTTGATCACTTCACTAATCCTAAATTCTTGTAGATGGAGACTCAGTTTAGCAAGTTTTATGTTGGGAAGCGGAGGTCACTGATCTTGAGAGGATCTGGATTCACGTCGAATTCTCGACGCCCACATCCGGAGTTTCTTGGAGCTCAACTTCCAGGACCCCCAGGAGGAGACCTACAATGGCTAGTCACCGCAGATCTTCGAGGAAGCATTGAAGCACCAACTTCCGGGAGAATTCAGTTCTCTGTGAGAGAGAACAACTGGCTAGATGGATTAGCCAGGGCAATGCATGAAGCTCTCGCACGTCTATGTGCCCTCAGCGTCAACAAGATTCAAGGAACCCGTTTTGCCCACTATGCAAGACGTGACTTCATGGGAATGCCGATGGAGATGCCAAGTCACTCAGAGTTGAGGCACCAAGTGGAGAACCTTGACTTCTTGCTTCATGACCGACAGCAGGAACTACACAAGGACGTGGATGATGAAAGAGGGCTATCTACCATTCCCGAAGCCGAGCGAGAAGAGGAAGTCTTCATCATGATCGATGTGTGCCTCTAGCATGATCTAGTGTGTGTATATTCTTGATGGACGCCTGCTGTATTATTGTGTGTGTCATAAACTTTACTATCTCGTGGTCGAAATGGTCATTGTTGTCAGATTTAAACTACCTTGTGGTCGTGTTGTCGTTGAACTTATTGCTGTTAGAGATATGCCCAAGAGGCAATAATAAAAGAGTTTATTATTATATCTTTGTGTTTATGATGAATGTTTACATCCCATGCTATAATTGTATTATTAGGAAACACTAATACTTGTGTGTTTTGTAAACATAAAAGAGTCCCTAGTAAGCCTCTTGTTGAACTAGCTTGTTGATTGATTGATGATCATGGTTTCCTGATCATAGACATTGGATGTGATTAATAACAAGGTTATATCATTAGGAGAATGATGTGATGGACACACACCCATAGTAAGCGTAGCATAAGATCAAGTCATTAAGTTCGTATTGCTGTAAGCTTTGAAATACATAGTAACCTAATCCTTCGACCATGAGGTTATGTTAATCACCATCACCGGATGGGTACTTTGATGACATCAAACGCTAATCGTAAGCTGGCGGTTATAAAGGTGTCATTGGGTATTCTGAAAGTATGTGTTGAAGCGCATAGACCAAGATTGGGATTTGTCCATCCATATGACGGATAGATATACTCTGGGCACTCTCGGTGGAATGTCATCTAGACAGCTTGCAAGCGTGTGACTAGGTCACAAGGGATGACATAACATGGAACGAGTAAAGAGTACTTATCAGTAACAAGGAAGAACTAGGTATGAAGATACCGACGATCAAACCTCGGATAAGTAGAATATCGCGAGACAAAGGGAATTGGTTTCGTATGTTAATTGCTTCAATCGATCACGAAGTAATCGTTGAGTATGTGGGAGCCGTTATGGATCTCCAGATCCCGCTGATGGTTATTAATGAGAGAGGTGTCTTCATCATGTCTGCATATTCACGAACCGTAGGGTGACACACTTAAGGTTCGAAGTTGTTTGAAGTAGATATGGAATTTGCGTTGGATACCGAATGTTGTTCGGAGTCTCGGAATGGATCCGGGACATCACGAGGAGATCCGGAATGGTCCGGAGAATAAGATTCATATATTGGGAATCATTTTCTAAGTTAGGAAATGTTCTGGAGTGTTTATATGGAGATTCTAGAAGGTTTCGGAATGTTCTGGAAGGTTCTAGAGGATTTCTTGGAGTTTGCTTGAAAACCAAGAAAGGGATCAAGGAGACCAAGTGGGGCACTACACGGATTCGTGGGGGAGGAGGACTCCTCCCCCCCCCCAACCCGCCGGCCCAAGGAGGAGGGAGTCCTACTAGGACCCCCTCCCCAGGCGCGCCTCCCTCCTTTAAATAGAAGGGAGGGGGCTCCCCCTCTTGCACCTTGTCTCATAACTCCCAATCTCAGCCGCCTCTCTCCTCCACGTTTCTTCTGCACAGGCATAGGCGAAGCCCTGCAGATTTCTCATCTCCACCACCACCACCACGCCATCGTGCTGCTGGGATTCCATGGAGAAGATCTACTACCTCATTGCTCATTTGGAACAGGGAGAGGAAGGTCTGCCGACTCCGCGTGTGACCGTCTCTGAGCGCCGAACACGGAAGGATCGTCCACACGATCTTGAGATCGGCAAGTGATCGACTACATCATCCACGAGATCTAATCTCGTTAACGCTTTCAGTTCTACGAGGGTTAGTACCGATCTATCTCGTTGCTCATGTCTAGTAGATTAGATCTTGGCTTTTATCTAGATTAGATCTGGGTTTTGTTCGTTCCTGCGATAGAATTTTTTTGTTTTCCATGCTACGAACCCATCAGTGGTATCAGAGCCTTGTCTATGCATAGATCCGTTGCACGAGTAGAACACAATGAGGTTATGGGCGTTGGTGCTCGTGCCGTCTTTTGCTATATGTGTACTTTGCATCTTGCGGTATGGTGGGATGAAGCGGCTCGGGCTAACATTACATGTCATCGTACATGAGACTTGCTCCACGCTTGACGTGCAACTCGTATTGCATAAGTTGCTTTGCGGGTGTCTGTCTCTCCCATCATAGTATAGATCAAATCTACACTTTGCACTTGATAGCACTTGTATCAACGTTGTGGTTCAGTTTCGTAGGTAAGATGCGTTCTTAGTCGAAATCCCAAGCCACGTAAAACTTGCAAAGAAAATTAGAGGCATCTAACTTGTTTTTGCAGGGGTTTTGTGATGTGATATGGCCTACATGTGATTGTGATTGTATTTGATGTATGCAATGATCCTTGTTGTAATATGGCAACGGCGAGAACTAATGGTTGTCTTTAATTCTGTTAAGACCTGCGTGTCGATTCATCTTGTAATAGCTTTGTTCCAAGTAGTTGTAATAGTTGCTAGTGAAGATGAACAACCATGAAGCGGCGCCACGGACCTTGACGCAATGCTGGTGATGATGGAGATCATGTCCGTGCTTTGGAGATGGAGATCGAAGGCATAAGAAGAAAGGGCCATATCATATCACACTAATTATGAATTGCCTGTGATGTTAATCCTTTATGCATCTTGTATTGCTTAGATCGCGACGGTAGCATTATAAGATGATCCCTCTCACTAAATATCAAGTAATAAATTGTTCGTCCTTTGTTGGCACCGTTGCTAAGACTCGTCGTTTCGAAGCATCTCGTGATGATCGGGTGTGATAGACTCTACGTGTGCATACAACGGGTGCAAGCCAGATTTGCACATGTGGAAACTAAGGTTAATCTTGACGAGCCTAGCATGTACAGACATGGTCTCGGAACACGGAATACCGAAAGGTAGAGCATGAGTCATATGATTGATATGATGAACATGAAGATTGTTCGCCGATGAAGCTACATCATCTCACGTGATGATCGGACTTGGTGTAGTGGATTTGGTTCGTGTAATCACTAAAACAACTGCGAGGGATGTTGTTTTGAGTGGGAGTTCACCTAGTTGATTTAAGAATTAAATTTGAACACTATTTATCATAAACTTAGTCTAAATTACTTGCAAATTTGTTGTAGATTATGGCGAACGTTTCCATCAATTTCAATGCGTTCCTAGAGAAAGAAAAGCTTAAGAACAATGGAAGCAATTTCACGGACTGGTTCCGTGGACTGAAGATCGTCCTCAGGGCTGGTCAGTTGACCTATGTGCTCGAAGCACCGCTAGGTGACCCACCTGCAGAAGATGCCACCGATGACGTAAAGAATGTTTATGCCACTCGGAAACATCACTACTCCACGATTCGATGTGCCATCACAGACGGTTTAGAATCGGAGCTTCAAAAGTGTTTTGAGCACCATGACCCATTTGAAATCATTAAGGAGCTCAAACTCATATTTGAGACTCGCGTGGCCATGGAAAGCTATGAAGCTTCCGAGAAGTTCTTTACCTGCAAGATGGAAGAGGGTAGCTCCGTTAGCGAGCACGTGCTCACCATGTCTGGGCACGCAAACAAACTCCGAGAGTTGGGGATACCGATTCCTAATGAATTGGGGATTCACCGTGTCCTCCAATCACTGCCACCAAGTTACAAGAACTTTGTGATGAACTACAATATGCACTGCATGAACAAGACGTTGCCTGAACTATCGTCCATGCTGAAAACTGCTGAAGTGGAGATCATGAAAGAACACCAAGTGTTGATGGTCAATAAGACCACCAATTTCAAGAAACGGTGCAAGCCTAAGAACAAGGACAACTTCAAGAAGGACGGCAAGAAAGCTGCCGCACCTGCTAAGAAGCCCAAGGCTGGTCCTAAACCTAAAACTGAGTGCTTCTACTGCAAGGGTGCTGGTCCTTTGGGCGTAATCGCCCCAAATACCTGGCGGATCTGAAGAACGACAACATCAAGAAGAAAGGTATATTCGATATACATGTTATAGATGTGTATCTTACTAGTAATCGAGTAGTGCCTGGTTATTTGATACTGGTTCGGTTGCTCATATTTGTAACTCGAAATAGGAGCTGCGGAATAAACGAAGACTGGCGAGAGACGAGGTGACGATGCGCGTTGGAAATGGCTCCAAGGTTGATGTGATCGCCGTTGGCATGCTCCCTCTACATCTACCATCGGGATTAGTTTTAAATTTAAATAATTGTTATTTGGTGCATGCGTTAAGCATGAACATTATATCTGGATCTTGTTTATTGCGAGACGGTTACTCTTTTAAGTATGAGAATAAAGGTTGTTCGATTTATATGAGTAATATCTTTTATGGTTATGCACCTGAGATGAATGGTTTATTCTTATTGAATCTCGATAGTAGTGATACACATGTTCACAACATAGATGCTAAACAAATAAAATTGAATGATAATTCTACATACATGTGGCACTGTCGTCTTGGTCACATTGGAGTGAAGCATATGAAGAAACTCCATTCTGACGGACTTCTTGAATCACTTGATTTTGAATCACTTGAAAGATGCGAAGCATGTCTAATGGGAAAAATGACTAAGACTTCATTCTCTAGAATAATGGAGCGAGCTACAGACTTATTGGAAATAATACATACCGATGTGTGTGGTCCAATGAGTGTAGCATCGCGTGGTGGATATCGTTATGTTCCCACTTTCACGGATGACTTGAGTAGATATGGGTATGTCTACTTTATGAAACATAAATCCGAAACTTTCGAGAAGTTTAAGGAATTTCAAAGTGAAGTGGAAAATCATCGTAACAAGAAGATTAAGTTTCTGCGTTCTGATCGCGGAGGTGAATATCTGAGTTATGAGTTTGGCATGCATTTAAAGAAATGTGGAATACTTTCACAGTTGACACCGCCGGGAACACCACAGCGTAATGGTGTGTCCGAACGTCGTAATCGAACTCTCTTAGATATGGTTCGGTCTATGATGTCTCTTATAGATTTACCGTTATCATTTTGGGGCTATGCATTAGAGACAGTCGCATTCACTTTAAATAGGGCACCATCTAAATCCGTTGAAATGACACCGTATGAATTATGGTTTGGAAAGAAACCTAAGTTGTCGTTCCTTAAAGTTTGGGGTTGCGAAGCATATGTAAAGAAGTTACAGCCTGATAAGCTTGAACCCAAAGCGGAGAAATGCGTCTTCATAGGATACCCTAAAGAAACAATTGGGTATACCTTCTATCATAGATCCGAAGGCAAAGTTTTCATTGCTAAGAATGGATCCTTTCTGGAGAAGGAATTTCTCTCGAAAGAAGTGACTGGAAGGAAAGTAGAACTCGACGAGGTTATTGAACCTTCTTTCGGAGTTGAGAGTAGCGCAGCACCGGAAGATGTTTCGCGTCACCGCACCAACTAGAGAGGAAGCTAATGATGATGATCATGAAACTTCGAACGAAGTTACTACTGAACCTCGCAGGTCAACGAGGGTCCATACCACTCCTGAGTGGTATGACTCTGCCTTGAACATCATGTTAGTGGACAACACTGATGACCCTGCGACGTATGAAGAAGCTATGGTGAGCCCAGATTCCGACAAATGGCTAGAAGCCATGAAATCCGAAATGGGATCCATGTACGAAAACCAAGTATGGACTTTGGTGGACTTACCAGATGGCCGTAAGGCTGTCGAGAACAAATGGATTTTCAAAAGCAAAACAGATGCTGATGGTAATGTTACCGTCTATAAAGCTCGACTTGTCGCGAAAGGGTTCCGACAAATTCAAGGAGTTGACTGCGATGAGACTTTCTCACCTGTAGCGAAGCTAAAGTCTATGAGGATTATGTTAGCAATCGCTGCATATTTCGATTATGAAATTTGGCAGATGGATGTCAAAACGGCATTCCTTAATGGTGACATTGAGGAAGAGTTGTATATGGTACAACCCAAGGGTTTTGTCGATCCTAGTGATGCTGATAAGGTATGCAAACTTTAGCGCTCCATTTATGGACTGAAGCAAGCATCCTGGAGTTGGAATCAACGTTTTGATAAAGTAATCAAAAACTTTGGATTTATACAAACTTATGGAGAAGCTTGTATTTACAAGAAAGTGAGTGGGAGCTCTGTAGTATTCCTAGTACTATATGTAGATGACATATTGTTGATTGGGAATGATATAGAACTTCTTAATAGCGTCAAAACCTATTTGAATAATAGTTTTTCGATGAAGGATCTTGGTGAAGTGGCATATATTCTAGGCATCAAGATTTATAGAGATAGATCAAGACGCCTAATAGCGCTTTCACAAAGTACATACTTAGACAAAGTTCTAAAGAAGTTTAGAATGGAAGAGAGCAAGAAAGGGTTCGTGCCCATGTTGTCAGGTAAGACCTTGAGTAAAACTCAAAGTCCAGCTACGGCAGAAAATAGAGAAAAGATGAATAAAATTCCCTATGCCTCGGCCATAGGTTCTATCATGTATGCCATGCTATGTACGAGACCGGATATAGCACATGCTGTTAGTTTGACTAGCAGATATCAAAGTGATCCTGGAATGGAACACTGGACAGCGGACAAGAATATCCTAAAGTACCTGAATAGGACTAAGGATATGGTTCTTTCTTATGGAGGTGATGAACAGCTTGTTGTAATAGCTACATCGATGCTAGTTGGAACACCGATCCAGATGACTCGAAGTCACAGTCTGGATACGTATTTATTTTGAATGGTGCTGCAATAAGCTGGAGGAGTGCCAAGCAGAGCGTTGTGGCGAAATCTTCAACTGAATCGGAATACATAGCTGCTTTGGAGGCTGCACAAGAAGGCATATGGAAGAAGGAGTTCATTACTGAACTTGGCGTGGTTCCTAGTGCGTTGGACCCGATGGCCATCTACTGTGACAACACAGGTGCCATAGCTAATGCACAGGAGCCAAGGTCACATAGCAAGCTGAAGCACATCAAGCTACGGTTCCATGCTATTCGCGAGTATGTCCAAGATGGTGACATAAAGATTTGCAAAGTACACACTGATCTGAATGTAGCAGATCCGTTGACTAAACCTCTCCCTAGAGCAAAGCATGACCAACACCAGAACGCCATGGGTGTTCGGTATATTACCATGTAATCTAGATTATTGACTCTAGTGCAAGTGGGAGACTGTTAGAGATATGCCCAAGAGGAAATAATAAAAGAGGTTATTATTATATCTTTGTGTTTATGATGAATGTTTACATCCCATGCTATAATTGTATTATTAGGAAACACTAATACTTGTGTGTTTTGTAAACATAAAAGAGTCCCTAGTAAGCCTCTTGTTGAACTAGCTTGTTGATTGATTGATGATCATGGTTTCCTGATCATAGACATTGGATGTGATTAATAACAAGGTTATATCATTAGGAGAATGATGTGATGGACACACACCCATAGTAAGCGTAGCATAAGATCAAGTCATTAAGTTCGTATTGCTGTAAGCTTTGAAATACATAGTAACCTAATCCTTCGACCATGAGGTTATGTTAATCACCATCACCGGATGGGTACTTTGATGACATCAAACGCGCTTAGAATCGGGCGGTTATAAAGGTGTCATTGGGTATTCGAAAGTATGTGTAAGCACATGCACATAGACCAAGATTGGGATTTGTCCATCCATATGACGGATAGATATACTCTGGGCCCTCTCGGTGGAATGTCATCGAGACAGCTTGCAAGCGTGTGACTAGGTCCCAAGGGATGACCTAACATGGAGCAGTAAAGAGTACTTATCGATGTGAGGAAGAACTAGGTATGAAGATACCGACGATCAAACCTCGGATAAGTAGAATATCGTGAGACAAAGGGAATTGGTTTCGTATGTTAACTGGTTCAATCGATCACGAAGTAATCGTTGAGTATGTGGGAGCCGTTATGGATCTCTAGATCCCGCTGATGGTTATTAATGAGAGAGGTGTATTCATCATGTCTGCATATTCACGAACCGTAGGGTGACACACTTAAGGTTCGAAGTTGTTTGAAGTAGATATGGAATTTGCATTGGAGACCAAATGTTGTTCGGAGTCTCGGAATGGATCCGAGACATCACGAGGAGATCCGGAATGGTCCAGAGAATAAGATTCATATATTGGGAATCATTTTCTAAGTTAGGAAATGTTCCGGAGTGTTTATATGGAGATTCTAGAAGGTTTCGGAATGTTCTGGAAGGTTCTAGAGGATTTCTTGGAGTTTGCTTGAAAAGCAAGAAAGGGATCAAGGAGACCAAGTGGGGCACTACACGGATTCGTGGGGGAGGAGGACTCCTCCCCCCAACCCGCCGACCCAAGGAGGAGGGAGTCCTACTAGAATTCCCCCTCCCCAGGCGCGCCTCCCTCCTTTAAATAGAAGGGAGGGGGCGCCCCCTCTTGCACCTTGTCTCATAACTCCCAATCTCAGCCGCCTCTCTCCTCCACGTTTCTTCTGCACAGGCATAGGCGAAGCCCTGCAGATTTCTCATCTCCACCACCACCACCACGCCGTCGTGCTGCTGGGATTCCATGGAGAAGATCTACTACCTCACTTTCATTTGGAACAGGAGAGGAAGGTCGCCGACTCAAGACGTGTGACCGTCTCATGGAAGCGCCTGGCTGGAAGGATCGTCCACACGATCTTGAGATCGGCAAGTGATCGACTACATCATCCACGAGATCTAATCTCGTTAACGCTTTCGGTTCTACGAGGGTTAGTACCGATCTATCTCGTTGCTCATGTCTAGTAGATTAGATCTTGGCTTTTATCTAGATTAGATCTGGGTTTTGTTCGTTCCTGCGATAGAAAATTTTTGTTTTCCATGCTACGAACCCATCAATTGCTTCTATGATGATCTATCTTTTAGTTTTATGGATCCTTTGTTTTATATTCTGTGAATATATATATATATATATGGATGTGAACCCTTTATTAATTCTTTTCGTTGTAGTTTTACTAATATGCCTTGTCGTCTATAGAGATGGCGACGAGGTGGTATGTGGTGTACATGGGTAGGGTTCCAGGAGTCTACGAGGAGTGGGAGGATTGTCACAAACAAGTGAACAAGTTCAGCGGCAACATCTACAAAGGATACGCGACTAGAGAGGAGGCGATAGCCAAGTGGAGGAACCACTTGTGGAAGAAGAACCGGATGAAGATATTGGTCAGGCTAATGCTCTTGCTCACCATTATCATAGTTGTATTCTATTTGATCCTAGTGTAGGCGTCGGTGGCCACTTCATATTTGTAATGTGAGATGATATGAACTTTGTATTCGGCGCTTGTGTAAAAATTTGGCACTTGACACTATATATGTATCTCGATCGGGCTCTAAGTGTTTGTATTATATATATGTCGGTTTTCATGCATCTACTACTTGTGCAATGTATTTTATACTCATCTGGATAAATACTGTATAAATCCTGTATAAATATCTGATTATATACTAGGAAAGTATTTTACTTCGAATACGTGTTACGCAATCAGTGGCGCATGGGCTTTCTGTGGTGCATATACGTAAATGCGCCACAGAAGTTCTTCCTGTGGCGCATATGAAGAAATGCGACTTCTGTGGCGCATATCCATATGCGCCACAGTTATCAGTGGCGACTAGGATATGCGCCACAGATGTCCAATTTCCATGCGCCATAGATGGGTTGTTTCCTAGTAGTGTATTGAGTGAACCATTGAATTATTGTTTATGTTCAGATTGTTATACATCATTATTTCATCACTGATCATGATCCATATGATGTCTTGTGAGTAGTTCGTTTTGTTCTTGAGGACATGGGAGAAGTCATGTTGTTAGTAGTGGAATTGTGTTGAGAAAGATTCAATAGTTTGATATTTAAGTTGTGGTGTACTTCTTCTAGTGGTGTCATGTGAACGTCGACTACATGACGCTTCACCTATATGGGCCAAGGGGAATGCATTGTGTATTTGGCTACTAATCGTAGGGGTTGCCGGAGTGACAGAAACCTGAACCCCCGTTAGGAAACCATTGCACAAGGGATGTAAGGGTCTTAGAGTTTAAAGTCGTGGTTAGGTTTCTACCTTAATTACTTTCTTGTACTCACGGATGTTTGCAAGGGGTATAATCACAAGTATGTATTAGTCCTAGGAAGGTCGGTACATCAGCACAGGTTCACCCACACAACACTTAGCAAGCTAAAGAAGATTAATCAACTATTTGAAGCGAAAGCACTTGACAGTCTTCCCATGTGTCCTCGAGAACATTTGGTCATCTTAAATAATACAACCGGCTTGTCCTTTGCTGCATAAAGGATTGGGCCATTTGCTGCATTTATTCCTACTGTCTTTTATTCACTCGTACTTTGTTTACTTGCTTTATCAAAAAAAACTAAAAATCCGTTTGCTAAGTATTTGCAGAGAATTCCTGATCCATACCACTAGCCAGCACCTTCTGCTCCTTGTTGGGTTCGACACTCTTACTTATCGAAAATACTGCGGTACACCCCCTATACTTGTGGGTCATCAAGACTATTTTCTGGCACCATTGCCGGGGAGTGAAGCGTTATTGGAGAGTGGAACTGGTAAAGGAAACTTCTACTGTGAGTATTGTTTACTTCTGTTAGTTGCTTTATTTTCGTTATGGATAATTCGCTGAGTTTCTTATTTGGTAATGCTACTACCACTGCTAAGGTAGTAGATAAGCCACCACCTGCTGAGAATGATGTTTTCAAAATACCTACAAGAATTATTGATCGTGTTATGGATAACTACTGTGTTGGGGATGGAACCGTCCATCCCGGTGATCATTTTGTTTTTATACACGAATTATGCGGGTTGTTCAAGTGTGCAGATATTACTACAGATCAAGTTAAGAAGAAGTTATTCTCATTATCGCTGAAAGGAAGAGCTGAGGAATGGTATAAGCTGCTGAAGAATGGTCAAGCCCTGGAATGGGAGGAAATAGTACCCCTCTTTTGTTCAAAGTTTTATCCTCCTAGTGAGATTCATAAAGATCGGAATCAAATATACAACTTTTGGCCTCTTGATGGAGAGAGTATAGCTCAAGCTTGGGGGAGATTGAAGTTACTAATGCTCAAATGTCCCATTCATGAGCTCGCCAACAATATTATTATCAATAACTTTTATGCAAGACTCCCTCTACATGACAAGGATTTATTGGATGCTTCTTGTGCTGGATCATTCACTCGTATGGAAGAAGAAGCTAAATGGGATCTTCTGGACCGTATTCAAGACAATGCTGAAGCTTGGGAGAATGACAAAGGTAGAAAGTCAGGTATAAATTATGATTATGAATGCATTGAATCTTTTATGGGAACTGATGACTTTCAAAATATTAGTAATGCTTATGGTCTTGATTTGCAAGTTATTACGAATTGCTTTAGAGATATTGCTTCCTATATCGAAATTCCAAAAAGGGGATGGAATAAATACCATGCACCTTACAAAGATATTGTTGACTGTTTTCCTATTAGGAGTGCTGAGTATTGCATTATTAATCCCATCTTACCTGAACCTTATATTGAGAAGATTCCTTTCCCAGAAAAGGTAAAGGACCATCCTATGATAACTAATGTAATCACCAAAAGTGAAAAGAGAACTGTAAAACCTGATGAACAAATAAACGTTGAACCTGTGGTAGCAATTGTGAAAGACCTTGTCACTAAAAGCATAGAAGCTGGGCACATAGTCTTTTGTGAGGATGCTTCTAATATTGTTTCACATCCTAATAGAACTAAAAAGGGTAGTGTTCCTCTGCTTTCTGTTAGAATTGGTGATCATTGCTATTATGGTTTATGTGATATTGGTGCAAGTTCCAGTGCTATTCCTTATGAGCTTTACAGAGAAATTATGCATGAAATTAGTCCCTGCGAGTTGGAAGAGATTGATGTGGTTATTCACCTTGCTAATAGAGAGACCATCTCTCCAATTGGCATTGTACGAGACGTGAAAGTTCTTTGTGGTAAGATTAAGTACCCTACTGACTTTCTAGTACTCGGTTCAGCTGCTAGTAAAACTTATCCTATTATTTTTGGTAGACCTTTCTTGAGTACTTGTGGAGCCATTATAGATTGCAAAAGGGAGAAAATATTGAATAAGTTTGCTGGGGAATCTTATGAGTTTAATTTCTTAAAATTTGCTAAAGAACCTTGTGAAGAGGAAACCCATAATGAGGACTTTAGAGTTGAACAACTTGCTTCTATTTCTCTTGCTCCTAACAATGCTTTGCAGCAATTTATGGTAGATCATGAAAGTGAAATCTTCATGGAAGAAAGGAATGAGATTGACAGGATTCTCCACGATCAGCCTAAGATGCTTAAGCATAATTTGCCTGTAGAAGACTTGGGCACCACATTGCCACCTAAAAAGGACCCGGTTTTCGATCTAAAACCTCTCCCTGATGATCTTAAATATGCTTATATTGATGATAAAAAGATATATCCTGTTATTATTAGCGCTAAACTTTCAGGAAAGGAAGAAGAAAGGCTATTGGAGGTTTTGAGGAAACACCGAGGAGCTATGGGTTATACTCTGGATGATTTAAAAGGGATTTCACCCACTATATGTCAGCATTCTATCAATACAGAACCAGATGCAAAGCCGGTAGTAGAGCACCAACGACGTTTAAATCCTAGGATGAAGGAAGTGGTAAGGAATGAGGTATTGAAACTCCTTGATGCTGGTATTATTTACCCTATTGCTGATAGTGAATGGGTTAGTCCTGTTCATTGTGTTCCTAAAAAAGGAGGTATTACCGTTGTTCCTAATGATAATGATGAGCTTATTCCTCAAAGAATAGTAGTAGGCTATAGGATGTGCATCGATTTTAGAAAAGTTAATAAAGTTACTAAGAAAGATCACTACCCGCTTACTTTTATTGATCAAATGTTGGAAAAGTTGTCTAAAAAGACCCATTTTTGTTTTCTTGATGGTTATTCTGGTTTCTCTCAAATTGCTGTTAAACAACAAGATCAAGAAAAAACTACTTTTACTTGCCCTTACGGAACTTATGCTTATAGACGTATGCCTTTTGGTTTATGTAATGCTCACCTACTTTTCAAAGGTGCATGTCTGCTACCTTTCATGGTTTTTGTGAGGAAATTGTAGAAGTGTTCATGGATGACTTTTCTGTCTATGGAACTTCTTTTGATAATTGTCTGCACAACCTTGATAAAGTTTTGCAGAGATGTGAAGAAACTAATCTTGTTCTTAATTGGGAGAAATGCCACTTCATGGTTAATGAAGGGATTGTCCTTGGGCATAAAGTTTCTGAAAGAGGCATAGAAGTTGATAGAGCTAAGGTTGAGGCAATTGAGAAGATGCCATGTCCAAGAGACATCAAAGGTATTCGTAGTATCCTTGGTCATGCTGGTTTCTATAGAAGGTTTATTAAAGACTTTTCTAGGATATCAAAACCCCTCACTAATCTCCTTCAAAAAGATGTACCCTTCGTTTTTGATGATGATTGTAAGGAAGCTTTTGAAACTCTTAAGAAGGCTTTAACTATAGCCCCTATTGTTCAACCACCTGATTGGAGTTTACCCTTTGAAATAATGTGTGATGCTAGTGATTTTGCTGTAGGTGCTGTCCTTGGGCAACGAATTGATAAAAAGTTAAACGTTATCCATTATGCTAGTAAGACTCTAGACGCTGCTCAAAGGAATTATGCTACTACTGAAAAGGAATTTCTAGCTGTCATTTTTTCTTGTGATAAGTTTAGGCCCTATATTGTAGACTCAAAAGTCACCATTCATACTGATCATGCTGCTATTAAATACCTTATGACGAAGAAGGACGCTAAGCGTAGGCTTATTAGATGGGTGCTGCTTTTACAAGAGTTTGATCTACATATAGTAGATAGGAAGGGTGATGAAAACCCTGTAGCTGATAATTTATCTCGATTGAAAAACATCTCTTTTGACCCTATGCCCGTTAATGATAGTTTCCCAAATGAACAGTTAGGTGCAGTAGGGGTAAGCTTGCGAGGAAGCCCTTGGTACGCTGGCTATGCTAACTTTATTGTCTCCAAGTATTTGCCTCCAACTTTTACAGGTCGACAAAGAAGGAAGTTCTTCTATGATTTGAGGCATTATTTTTGGGATGACCCACACTTATACAAAGAGGGAGTGGATGGTATTATGCAAAGATGTGTTCCAGAATATGAACAAAAGGAGATATTGCGTAAATGTCATGGTAGTGCTTATGGAGGACATCATGCAGGAGATAGAACTGCACAAAAGGTGCTACAATCAGGTTTCCACTGGCCTACCCTTTTTAAATATCCAAGAAAATTTGTTTTATCTTGTGATGAATGTCAACGCGTTGGTAATATTTCTAGACGCAATGAAATGCCTATGAACTACTCTCTAGTTATTGAACCTTTTGATTGCTGGGGATTTGACTTTATGGGTCCTTTCCCTCCTTCGAAAGGTTACACTCATATTCTTGTTGCCGTTGATTATGTTACTAAGTGGGTAGAAGCCATTCCTACAAAGAGTGCTGACAGGGAGACTTCTCTAAAAATGCTTAAGGATGTTATCTTTCCTAGGTTTGGAGTTCCTAGGTATCTCATGACTGATGGGGGTTCTCATTTCATTCATGGTGGTTTTAGAAAGACCCTTGCTAAGTATGATGTTAATCATAGAATTGCTTCATCTTATCACCCCCAAACTAGCGGGCAAGTAGAGTTATCAAATAGAGAAATTAAATCCATCTTGCAAAAGACTGTTAATAGATCTAGAAAAAACTGGGCTAAAAAGTTGAATGATGCTTTATGGGCTTATAGAACTGCTTACAAAAATCCTATGGGGATGTCTCCTTATAAAATGGTTTATGGGAAAGCTTGTCACCTACCCTTAGAATTAGAACACAAAGCTTACTAGGCAGTTAAAGAACTAAATAGAGATTGTAAGCTCGCTGGTGAGAAAAGATTATTTGACTTAAGTTCTTTAGATGAATGGAGGAGTAAAGCCTATGATAATGCTAGGCTCTTTAAGGAAAAAGTTAAAAGATGGCATGACAAGCGAATACTTAAGAGAGAATTTCATGTTAGTGAGAAAGTTCTATTGTATAGGTCTCGTCTTAGATTTTTTGCAGGAAAGCTACTGTCAAAATGGGAAGGACCTTTCATTGTTGAAGAAGTATACCGTTCAGGAGCAATAAAAATTTCTTGTTTAAAAGATAATACTACACAAGTAGTGAATGGGCAGCGACTCAAGCACTATATTGTTGGAGATTATTACAATGAAGATGTTGATGCCTTTCAAGTTATAACTCTGGAGAAATTCATCAAGGACCAAATTCAGAGACCTGCAGAGTCTGTTTTCAAATAGGTAACAGTTCTTGTAAGAAAAGTTCCGCGAAAATACAATCCAACTATATTTTTGCAGTTTTTAGTTAATAAGGAAAGTTACGAAGCGAAAAAGGGACGGAAACGAAGCCAGGGTGTCCCACACCACCCTGTGGCGCGGGCCCACCCTTGGCCGCGCCACCAGGTGGTGAGGCCACCCCCAGACTTCGCCTCCGACCCGTTTTCACCTAGTACCTTCCGCTTGTTATGAAACTTCATAATATATAACCCCCCGGATCTTCCGAGGTTCATATATCATGTTTTCGTCGTGTTTTTATTTCAATCTATTTCTGTCAGGTAGAATCCCAGATTTGGGGCCACAATGTCTCCCACTGGATCAGCCGAGGGAGATTCCTTAGAAGATATCATCAACCCATACATGAGAGAGTTGAAGATTCATCCCAAGGAGTTGTTGGTCGAAGATGGGGAGGTCCGTATTAAAGAGGTTCAAGGCCCTAAAGGTGAAGGAAGTCTGGAGGACAGGATGGAAGCACTAGAGCAAGAAGTCTTTAGGTACAAGAAGATGGCGGAGCGCAAAGTGGATATCATCCATAAGATTTGTTTCGAACTCATCACCGAGCATCAAAAGGAGACTGCTAAACTCAAAGACGAAGTCCTCCCACTCCGCCAAACAACCAACAAACTGCAAGCACAGTTCTATGACGTTCAAAATCAAAACTGTGAGTATGAGGCTAGGTTTAAACGCATAAGTGCTGCTGCAAGTTTCAGGATGTTGGAAACCACGATGTCCTTTGTTGATGGGAAGCCCTTACCCTGGAAGTCGGACGAAGATGAGAGGATACCACCACCACCAAAGGAGTAATTCATCATCAGGTTTGGCATCCCCTTGGTTTGTTCCAAGCTTGGGGGAGTGTCGCGGTATCACATCACTATCTTCTATCTTTTTACCTTTTTAGTAGAGTCATATCATGAATAGAGAAGTTATCATGTAGGATGGTTTGCATTATGGAAGTGTCCCCTCTCTCGTTAGATATGTATCCCTTGGTGTGAGTTGCCGTTACGGAATATTAATGAGAAGCTCTATCATTTACTCTTTTGCATAGCTTATATTAGTTTTCAATTCATGGTTATATGATTGATCTTGTTGTTAGTATTGGTATAACTTTGGGATCATTGAGTTAAGTTAGTTGGTTTTGGCAAACCTAGCTCGGTCAGTAGCAACACTATTTTAGGAGTTGAATGAAAAGATAAAAGTACTCTAAAAGAAAAATAATTTCATCATCTTTCTTTCTTGATTTGCTCATAAGTCTAGTATTCTCTAGTTAAGATCTTTTGTGCTTCCAAGGAAGATTGCATGTTTGTTTTTATAACTTGTATGTTTGGTTGTTTCCTTCAACTCTTATACTTGCTACCCAGCCTTGCTAGCCAAAAACCTGTACTGAGAGGGAATTCTTCTCGTGCATCCACTCCTTTAAACCAAAACCTTTGCCATTTGTGTCCACCATACCTACCTATTAGCATTATTGCTATTCCAAGTAAATTCTTGTTTTATCTACCTCCCAAATTAAACTTGTTATGTGAAAATTAGTGATTAAAGCTCTCACAAACTTGATGGCACACTTTACTTTATGGCACTTAATAAACTTGAACCATTGTGCTCACCTATGTTGCGTATATGCTTGCGCTTTGTAAGTTGTGAATTAGCAGAACCATGTGGTCATGGGGAACGCTTTCAACATTGCACGGGTACTTTGTACCTAGTTGATATCATGTTCTTTTGTCTATGGATGTTGTTGGTGTGAAATGAAAGGGGAGCTTGTAAGTCCATGGAGTTATGCATATGTGTTAGAGAAATACCTGGGCCGCTGGTCTAATCCATGCTGACATGGTGGAAACCTGCAGCGTAACCATAACGAGCATCTATGAAGCATTCTTCTTATAAAAAAAGAGATCAATATTGAGAAAAAAGAGAAAAAGAAAAAAAGAGATTATGAAAAGAGGAAAGAGAGAAAAAAGCACCATATTCCCATGGTAAATAAGAAGATTGCTGAGATGCTTGTTGTCTGCTTGCCTTGTCATTTTGATATGGGGATTCTTCCATATCATCGGGCAAGGGGTACCCTGTTGGCAGTTCTCTATGATACACATATGCTTACGATGACAAGAACTTATCGGTGACTAAACTTGAGTAGCATGAGGAGCGGCCCTCGTATTCAAGGGACATGAGATTCTCAATTTACAACTTGTCAATGCATATCCTCATATTTGATCACTTTAACCTTAATCACCTAAAGATGCCTATGATAGGGCAATGAGAGCTGAAAGCTAGTAAGTATCATAATTTTTGGGAGCTCTTTATGAGACTTGCAATCCCTGCTTCCCTCTGTGAAGGGCCTTTCTTTTACTTTGTAGTTGAGTCAGTAAACCTACTCCCTTCTATCTCAGCAAGTATTTTGAGTTGTTGTGTTTCATTCATTCATATGATGATTTATTCATTCATGTTTCTTATGTTCCTTGTTTTGCACATTGCTCTTATCTTGATGTTTACTACTTTGAAAGCTATCATTGAAAACCAGTTATTTGTGAACTCCAGCAAATTATCAACTATTCTTCGACCAAGAGCTAAGTTTGCCATTACCAATTATGATTTACTTTATGTATCTCTATTGTGTTTCCTTTACCTATTGCAAGTTGAGTTATATAATAGTGAGTTGTATTCTATTATGATCTATGTATTTGATGAATGTGATGCTTCTTGGCCGTATTCTTTTATCGACTCTTCACTCCATAAACCTGAGGTCATGTTTATTGAGCTCAGTTTCGCTTGGGGACAAGCGAAGTCTAAGCTTGGGGGAGTTGATACGTCCATTTTGCATCACTATTATATGTCTTAATTCACTATTATTCATTGATATATTTTGTATTGAGAGGTGATACTTATGTTATTTCATCTGTTTGTGCATGGTTGATGACTTTTGGAGCATGGACCGCTGCAGTCAGGATTCTGATGGAAAAGGTGCTGTTTGGAGGAAAAATTCGCGAAGATCGAAAAATCCAGGAAAATATACGGAAAATCCTATTTTTCCAGAAGACGAAGGAAGCCAGAAGGGGGGCTAGAGATGGGCCACAGGGGGCCCACACCACCCCCTGGCGCGGGCAGCCCTAGGCCACGCCAGCAGGTGGTGTGGCCGCCCTGGCCCACTCTAGGCACTCCCCTCTGGCGTATATTATCCTCCTGAAACCCTAAGACTCGGGGAGCGACCACAGAAAGATTCCGCCGCCTCTGCGGGGCGGAAAACACCGAGAGAGAAAGATCTCTCCGGCAGACAGATTTCTGTCAGGGGAATTCCTTCCCGGAGAGGGGAGATCGTCGCCATCAACACCACCATCAAGCTAGACTTCATCAGGATCATCATCATCATCACCACCATCATCACCATCAGCACACTCATCACCATCTCCATATTGTTGTAACAATTGCGTTGAATATTGCATTAGTTCATAGGGGAAACTTTCCTGGTGTTGATTACTCTTTGTAGTTGATGCTATTGAGTGAACCATTGAATTATTATTTATGTTCAGATTGTTATACATCATTATTCCATCACTGATCATGACCCATATGATGTCTTGTGAGTAGTTCGTTTTGTTCTTGAGGACATGGGAGAAGTCATGTTGTTAGTAGTGGAATTGTGTTGAGAAAGATTCAATAGTTTGATATTTAAGTTGTGGTGTACTTCTTCTAGTGGTGTCATGTGAACATCGACTACATGACGCTTCATCTATATGGGCCTAGGGGAATGCATTGTGTATTTGGCTACTAATCGTAGGGGTTGCCGGAGTGACAGAAACCTGAACCCCCGTTAGGAAACCATTGCACAAGGGACGTTTGGTCATCTAAAGAAGATTAATCAACTATTTGAAGCGAAAGCACTTGACAGTCTTCCCATGCGTCCTCGAGAACGTTTGGTCATCTTAAGTAATACAACCGGCTTGTCCTTTGCTGCATAAAGGATTGGGCCACTTGCTGCATTTATTCCTATTGTCTTTTATTTACTCATACTTTGTTTACTTGCTTTATCAAAAAACCCTAAAAATCTGTTTGCTAAGTATTTGCAGAGAATTTCTGATCCATACCACTAGCCAGCACCTTCTGCTCCTTGTTGGGTTCGACACTCTTACATATCGAAAATACTGCGATACACCCCCTATACTTGTGGGTCATCACTAAGCAAAGGACAAGTCGACGATTATACAGAGAAGACCAATGGCACGTACCTGGCAATGCTGGGTGCAACGACCGCGGCCCTCGACCGATGAGACTTCTTCGTGCCACCACCCGCAGGGGAAGCGCTGGTCGAAGTCGCATGCTTCCCCCTTGCCCTCCACGAGGTGGCAGGGGCAGGAGGCGCATCCTCCCTATGTGCCACTACCCCAGTAAAGATAAATATGTCAAGAATCTAGCTGATAAAGATAGACAAGAAAACGAATGCAAGGAGAAAACACTCACCGGGCAGGTTCTTGCAACCCTCGTTGGCCC
The DNA here is from genome assembly GCA_023614405.1 of Avena insularis. Taxonomy (NCBI): domain Eukaryota; kingdom Viridiplantae; phylum Streptophyta; class Magnoliopsida; order Poales; family Poaceae; genus Avena; species Avena insularis. Next base: position 536,071,025 of record CM042694.1, read on the forward strand.
AGGTGGGGAAGCGCTCCGGCTCTGTCTATGGGTACTTCTGCAGCTTGAGGTCAGCCAAGAAGAGGGGAAGCTCATGGTCGCCCATGCCATCCTTCGCAAGCTGTGTTGTAAAAAGCTACTCAAAAGGTGCAAATAAGGAGCAAGCAGAAACCCTTCGGGAAAAATCCACCTAGAAAGAAAAGAGAACTAACCTTCGGTGGCAGCCGGCCCTGGTGGAATGGCTCACATGAGAAGCTCCAGCCCTCCTCTAGATCCTCCTTCGAGATCATGGCAAGCCACTATCGGAGGAGCTCGTGCAGCACCTCTAGCCAGGAGACCCGCGTGGGGTTGTGGGTGCCGGAGAGGTGGCACATTTTGTGCGACCACTGCATTAGCAGAAGCACACGACGCATCATCCAGGACAAGGAGATGTCCCGGGAGGTGAGCCGCTCCCTCTCCACTAGCACCTCCAGCCAGGTCACCATCCGGTCCATGTCCGCCTGGGAACCCAGACCCTTCGCGGTCCAGGCCTTCCGGGTAGACGGTGAAGGGAATATGCCCGAGAGGTAATAATAAAGTGGTTATTATCTTATTCCATGTTTATGATAAATGTTTATTTTACATGCTAGAATTGTATTGATCAGAAACATCAATACATGTGTGTTTAATAAACAAAAAAGGTTCCTGGTTATGCCTCTCTTATAGACTAGCTTGTTGATTAACAAGATGATCAAGGTTTCCTGATCATGGACATTGGATGTTGTTAATAACAAGGTCACACCATTGGTGGAATGATGTGATGAACATTCATCCGAAGTATAGCATTATGATCAAAGTCATTATGTTTATATTGCTATAACATTATACGAAGTAATCTTTATCCTTAGACCATGAGATCATGTTAATTGCTAACACCGGAAGAGTATCTTGATAACATCAAACGTCACACCGTAACAGGGTGACTATAAAGGTGGGTTCAGTGCTACGAAGGTGTTATGTTGAGGCTCATGGATCAAGAGTGGGATTTGTCCATCCCGATGACGGATAGATATACTCTGGGCCCTCTCGGTGATATCACATTGAAATAGCTTGCAAGAAAGTGATGTGATTACTAGAATGTTATATCACGGGAACAAGAAAAGAGTGCATGTCGGTAACAAGATCAAACTAGGTATGGAGATACCGATGATCGAATCTTGGACATGTAATATATCGCGGGACAAAGGGATTTAGTTACTAGCGTTAAAGGTTCTCACGATCACAGAAGTCATCGTTGAATGTGTAGGAGTCAGTATGGATCTCCAGGTCCCGCTGCTGATTATTGATCAGAGAGGGGTCTCAATCATGTCTGCATTATTCGCGAACCGTAGGGTGACACACTTAAGGGATACCGACACCATTTGGAGCAAATATGTTTCAGATAAAGATTTAAGAAAGCGCTGGAATTATTTCAATGGACACCGAAACTGTTCGAGTGAAAATGCTGAAATTGGTTCTGCATGTAATATTGAAATGTTGCAGGGGGTTTTATGTGAATGTTTGTTAATTAAAGTAATTAACAAAATTCTGAATAAAAATAATAAAAGAGTTTTATTAAATGAGAGAGCATTAAATTTGGAGAAATTTAATGCATTTAAAGTGGAGACTTTAAAAGAGAATGTGAAGGGGCAAATTTATGTGGAGGGAGTTACCACCACATGAATGGAGGAGGTGAAGAGTCACCTCCTCCATGTGCCGGCCATGAAGGAGGGGCACCCCCCTCCTCCTATAAAAGGCCAGCCCCTCACTTCTCACAGACACCTCCTTGTGAAGGATCTCTCTCCCCCTCTAGTATTATTCCCCCATGGTCTCGGATTAGCGAGATACATGTTCCCAGTGGCTTATCTAGAAAGGAGTTGATGCTTCCGCTGCTTTGCTGGAGAGAGGGACGGAGGTTGTCGGGGTATCGGACGTGTGTGCGATCACGGATGCACCGCTGCTTTGCGGTGCTGGACTTGGTGGTGCTGGAGCTGGATCTGATGGACGTGCTGGAGCCAGACCTGCTGGACTTCATCACAATCTTGAGATCGGCAAGTGTACGACTACATCAACCACGAGTTCCTACTCGTTAACAAGGCTCGTTGTCTACGAGGGCAAGTTCTCGTTGGATGTATGTCCACTCGTTGCTTTGTACCTAGTAGATAGATCTTGGCGTGTAGTTCACATCGTAGAATTTTTTTTGTTTTCTATGCTGTGGACCCAACAGACGGGACGTCGAGAAAGGGCGGCAGCCGGATCCAGTCGATGTTGGTGGTGTTGTGCATGTAGAAGTATGAGCGTTGCCACAGCTTCACCGTGTCAGGGATGTCTAGCCGCAGCATCACAGACGACGGCCACAGGTAGATGGCGTAGCAGCCGGTTTTCGTCAGCGGCCCCTCCTTCCCACCACTTGGACCTTGAAGTTGAAGAACCTGAGGAAGTTCGCCGCGTCTGGGCAAACCCCAAACTAGGCCTCGCAGCAAGTTGCATGATGCGACAGCTACACGACGGCATTCACCCCCAGATGATGAAGCTAGAGGTCAAACATACTGAAAAGCTTGAGGACGAACTTGCTCGCTGACAAGCCGAAGCTGCGGGCGAAGTGCGCGAGGAATACCACAACCTTGCCGGACTGTGGGTTGGGGACCCGCTCCCCCTGTGGCACGAGGTGGTGCTTCACCACCCGCTCCGACGTGATGAACTTCCCCCGCCGGTACTTGAGGATGAGGTCCTCGGTGACATAAGAACTGCACCATCCTCCGCCTTGCTCCGGCAGCATGTTGTCGGGTGCGGCGGTTGTGGTGGAGAAGCAAGGTCCCGTTGTCGCGAGGATATGCGGCGGAGCCGGCGACCTAGAACTGGTGGCATAAGAAAGAATGGAGGAAGAGCGCGAGAACAAGAAGAGGCAGGGCACAAGGGTAGGAACAGCAAGCAGCAGGAAGGACATGAAGTGGGGAAAACCCCTCCCTGTGGTCCTATTTATCATGGAGGGTCGAAGCACGTCCCTTCCACCACATGGCAAGCAACCGCTCCACTCCCCCACGATGCTTCGGTTACGGATCTTGTGCACCAACACAACACCCGCAGAAGATCCTACGAGCGTTACTGCAGGAGACGAGGCGTGTGCACGACCCCCAAGAAACCGCAATGATGAAAACATGCGCGTAGTTAGCAAAAGCTGTTGTGCCAGACCAAGCTATCAAACTGACGCGACGTGCGCCAGAGGCACCAGGCATGACCGGCATAAGCACTGACCTCAGCGACTAGGCGATCCATCTCCCTTTCTAGGTGCGGCAACCGGTCGATTCAATCTTCGCTCACACCTTGCGGGTGGGCCACCGAATTTGTAGCCGGTAGACTCCAATAGGGAATCAACGGGCATCTTGAGCCGGAAAACGATAAATGCTTCAAGACAAAATTTGCAACTAGTTTTTTCATCGCTAATCATTTCAATTCAATCAATGAGCATGCAAGAACTTCTCCACAAGGCAAAGTCCCAACGCACTCGGGGACTACTATTAGGGTGATGACCCCTGGGTAGTCCGAGCCAGGCTAAACTGGCCACAAGACAAGGAGCCACAACCGGGTGGACTGCTCCATCCGGTCCGCCCTCGAGATTCCCTGGTTGGCCCGTCTAGCCGGATGGCCAAAAGAACCGGCTAGGTGGTCGCTTCCACCCGGCCGCCTCAAATCCATTGGCCAAGATACGGAGGGGTGACGCTCCTTGCTGAGTGCACCCCTGACCGTACAGGCTGGCGCGCCGCCCTACCGGTGCTAGAAGACAGTTTTGCCAAAGTGCCAAGGCTGGAAGCTGACGAGAGTGTTGTCGGCTGACCGCTAAAGCACCAACTGAAGAGTAAAGCGTCGGGTGATGCCCAAAGCAATGATGCTAGGACACTATAGCGTTGTCCCTCCTGTACTGGAGGCTTCACCTGGTCCTGGACCACCAGCTAGGCCCTACCAGCCGTCCCGCTTTGTAAACCTAAAGTCCAAATAGTAAACCCTAGAACCCACATTGTAACCTACGTATCCCGGCCAGTATATAAGGGAGGGTAGTGCTAGGGTTCTAGGTAAGTAAAAATACGCTCAAGTAGTTCTCAGATAATTCATCTTCTTCTAGCTCTCCATAGAAGCTAGGGAAGTAGCTTAAGGAGCACTTGTACTGGGCATTCACTTCCAATATAGTAGATCCTTGCAGGAGTAGGAGTGTTACCTCGACAAGAGGGCTCCAAACATGGGTGCATCGCTGTGTTTGCAGTATCCGTGCCCAACCTGTTGCGAGTAGCCACCGATAGCATCATGATTGTCCCCTCTCATGCCATCCCCGATGGCACTGCCGTCTTCCACACCACAACATTTGTTGTGTGTATTACCACATATTTCTCATCTACCTCCACTTTGTGGTGTCAAACACCTCATGACATGGGTAAATAAGGCATTTTGCATAGATCAAACAATTACATGCATCAAAGAATATTTCCAAAGTATGACAAGCCATAAAGGATCCACCACAATGGTAAATGCATAACAAGTATTATCTCATACCACAATATCCACCATAGGAATCACAAAGATAGATCCATAATCATGCAAGGCACATCATATGGACTTCAACAATGATCATACATAGAGAGATTAGATCAAGTTACCACCACAAACCCATAGTCCGGGGGGTGGACTAATCCCCGCTCATCATGGAGAGTGATGAGGAGGCGTTGATGAAGGAGGAGAGGTGGATGGAGAAGATTCCAACAACAGTTCCCCCTCCAATCTTCCTCCGGTAGTGGCCAGCAGACTCTCTATTTTGGTGTTTTTATCTTCATCTGTGTATGTTCTGAGATCACGTTGGGGGACCTTTATATAGGTGTTTTTAGGTCAAGACGAGTCCGTGGGCAAAAGATCAAGGCGAATCGGACGAACGAGGGCCAAAAGAGGGTAGGTGGCACATGCACTAGGGTGGGCTGCGCCACCATACCTCTTTTGGTCTTCATGTCCCTTCTGGTGAGGTTCAAGTGCTCCAGGTCCTTCCTCTTTGCGAAATATTGAATTTCCTAGAATCCTAGCTTAGCTTGAATTTGTTTAGGTCCCTTAAAGATAAAAATACCAAAACAGTGTTTTCCTGTCTTGTAGAGTTATAACCAAAATAAAGGGGATCATTGGTAAATCCCCAAAAGTTAATATAAAACATGGATATAACATTATATATATTTCAAATATGTGAGGAATATGTATCAATAAACTACAAATTTCATGTATGCATTTTACATGCATCATGGATCCTGGTATTTTGTTATCATGTTTTATTTCTAATAACGAGAAGGGGAGAATCAAGAAACATTACTTAGACAACATGTTCCCCTCCTAAAGACAAATGCATGAAAGCCTGCCTATATGGTTATAAAGAAAGAGCTTTTCGGGAGGCAACCCGGTTGTTTTTAATTTAGGATTTTATTTTTGAACCCTTGTTGTAGAAAGAGAGTTTTACTTTAGTTTACTTTATGTAGTTTTTAATAAAGTACCAAGTATAACCCATTTGGATGTTTTAAAAGTTGATATAACTAACATAGGTGTAGATTTCTACATGCTACTATTTACGAGAAAATTCCCTACACCGTTCTATAACTCCGATTGAGCTCATATTTCTACTGTAGCTACAACTCTTCATCCTCTATTATGGATTAAAATCAGAAAAAATTCTTGACATGTTTAAGTAGGGTAAATAATTATGTTTTGCAGCTGTTATTTTTCTTGATAGATTATGTATTTTGTTGTTTAAGTCCATTATTTTCAGTTCCAATTTGATTCCTTATGAACCTTTTAATCTTATATTAATGTTAGAAACTTAATATAATCTCTGGAAATCTCAAACCAAAATTTATTTATGAGTTATATGGCAGTTAGCAATATATATTTGTGCCCACTAATGTCACCCTCAGAAAAGTGATGGGAGAAAAGTTTGTGTTGAAGTTTTTTTCATAGGGAATGGAGAAACATCATGCCATGAGGTATCCAGTAATGGTGAAAACCATAGGATTGGGGATTCCCATGGTACCCACTTGACCTATTACACTCATGACTTGCAAACCTCTAAACTTTTTTTTCAAGCAACATAATACTTTCTGCATAAACTTGTAGTGTCTTTATCTAGTTTTATGTTTACTTTTACATTTTTACCTTTTGAATAAGAAGACCACCATATGAATTTGTGTTGAATAAATATGAAAGAGCTACTGGAATAAAAAGTAAGATTGAGTTGGATGCTAACATAATAAGGGTAAAGGGAAATAAAAAGTTGAGATATAAGTTATGCATTATGTTGTTTATTTCATATGCTTTAATGAATGACAATTTGCAAGTGCCTTATTTAGTACTACCTTTTATTTACATGCATAGATGATTAACTTTAAGTTCCCTTGTCTAATAAAAAATAATTAGCACTATAGACATTTTTGCATGCTTATAGATGGTCAACTTTCTCCCTCTTGCTAGCCTTGTAGTTAAACAAGCAAAGGTTGTGCATCCATAACCCCTATAATTTTTTTATTCCAGCAGTGTCCACCATATCTACCTATATAGAAAATGTTATTCCAACTATATTTCTCATGAGGTATTTAGATTCTGAATGTTCAATGCTTTTGTCTATGCTTGCACGGTATGATGGTTAAGGATATACTGATCTTCCATGTTAAACAAGTTTCTCCCTCATGCTAAACATGATGAGCATTCATAATATGCTTTATCTTATATTTGCAAGAGAGTAGGCAATCAACGATGATTAAAGGGATGCTAGTCCCAAATAGTAAACAAATATGGTAAACTCCTCCTCTAGATGCATTCATGCCTCAAAAGGGGAGGGGCCTAAATAGGAGAGCCTCTCTTAAAACTCTAAAATAAGTTAACATGGATGATCATGGTATTGTTGACTATCATACAATGTTTAATAAGCATGCCCTTAAGTGGTGAGATTTGGAATATAAATAAGTAAATGTGTAATTGTGCTTACTTTCTATTACTTAAGTGTCCAGGAATGAAGAAAAGAGAAGTGAAAGGATGATTCTAAGACCAATAAAGGATTTACTTTTATTTGCACTTTATATGCTTAATGGTCCATAATACTTTCATGTGTTCTATACAAGTTAACATATTGTTAAGCATAGATGTAGTGTATAAGAGATATCACTTTATAGCTCATTTGCTTGTTGCTATTCTTTGAAGAATGAAACATTTAACTTTGTGTAGCTCTGATCATGACTTATGATAGCAACAAACTCCAAAGTCAATATTTAGTTTTATCACCTTCATGCTCAAGGACGATCATAGGTTAATCTTGGGGATGTTGATGCATGTAAAATGCATACATGAACTTTGTAGTTTATTGTCACATTTTCCAACATATCTAAATACTATAAGTAGTTATTACCAATGTTCTTAATGATTTCGGGGATTTTCTAGACAATCCCTCTCTTCTGATTCTAACTCTCTCTGGCAGAAAAACCTTCTGTTAGCATTTTTGACTTTTTTAGGAGATACGGAACTCAAAACAGATCTAGGTAAATGGGAGATGTTAGATAATTTTCATATGAACAAAACGAACTAAAGTAGGAACTGAGGGTCCCAATGAGCTAAAAATGGCATCCTAGTTACTGCAGACCATGCCACCACCCTTATTTTCTGCATCGACCCTCCGATGTCATCGATTCGACCGCCATTCTCTTTGTTTTGACCTAAAACCATCTATATATATACCCCATGGCGACCTTTCTCGGGATGCACGGAGGCCGATATTGAAAACCAAGTAACAGAGAGCCAGCAGGTCGTCGCCTAGAGGAAGATTGGATAGGGAACCGCTGTCGGAATCGCCTCTCGTAGCTTATCCTCCTTCACCAATGCCTCCTCATCGCTCTCCGCCATGAGAGGGGAGTAGTCCACCCCCTATACTATGGGTTTATGGTGGTAACTTTATCTAATCTCTCTATGTATGATCATTGTTGAAGTCCATATTGTATGCCTTGCATGATTACGAATCTATCTATGTAATCCCTATGGTGGATATTGTTGTATAAGATGATACTTATTATGCATTTATGATGAGTGCATTTTTTAAGCATATTTAGCTTATGTTTTTGCATGAGTAGAAGTAGGTTCTTAGTATTTTACGATGCTCGTGTGCATCCTTTTTGCATGTTTCTACGGGACCCCAAAATATTGAGGTATTGATGAACATATCAATTGGAGATGTCATATTAGATGAAAATATGATATTTTAAAGTGATAAAGTAATGCATCACGAAGAGAAGCTACTAAAGTTTAACGAGCATCGGTACAGGAGGACCCTGCCCATACCATGCGCCCGTACCATGTGGCGGCCGCTTCGCTTTATCAAATACTCTCACCACACGAGGATCTGAGATACTAAATTCAGAGACACTAGAACACGCAGAAATCTCACCTCCAGAAGGGATCTTTAGGGGGAACTTGCAGAGGGCATCATCCTTACTGCTACACGAATCATTGGAGGCCAAGGCATCATCTCCATCATCATCAACCGCTACATCTTAATCACCATCACCATTTCCATCTCATTAACCCCATCTGTGTTGTAATTCCAATTACTATTATGGACTTGCACTTGGTATCATCCCTCTGCCCGTATTAATTTCATATGTCCATAATAATGTTGATTTCCTCCATGAATGAGTATTTTGCCCTATTCTTGGGGAGATGGAGAAAAACCCTAGCAATATTATGATATAAAATAAAGATGATCGATTACTTTGGTTCATGATTATGTGTTGTTTTTCTTTCTAGATATTATATGAAGTCAACCATGTAATATTTTCCTTCGGTTTAGAGAGGGAATTATCGTTGGGAATATATTAGTACGTACGGTGCTAAGTGACATAACATGTCGACGTGCTATTCATATGGTCAATGAGGATAAAAAAAGATTCACTAAGCTCGTATCAATATCCATGGAGAAACCCTTAATTGTGAGGGATTGAAGTGGTTTTCTCACAATTATCGTAGTTGTTATTAGGGATAAAATAACAAATGGCTTTCTATGATCATTCATTTATAGAGCTCTCCTCACACATGTCACGAAGAAAGACGTAGATTTATTCTAATCATGATTAATACCAATGCTAGAGGTGTATCCTACAATCCCCAATAACACTTTCTCTTACTGTAGTTTCATTACCATTTACATTGTGTTTGTATCCTTGTTGTCGTACTCTTTAGTCTTTACTCTACGCACAAAACAACCCTCTTAAAACACTCTTACTTGATATCAAAGGTAGCTTACAAGTATTTCTGAATATAGTGACGAGGGGCAGTAAGAACTTAACCAAATAGCTCTCCGCGGTTCAAAATTCTTACTTCGAAACTAGCTACATTGTGTCTATGCTCTTGTAGTCATCAAGTTATTTTCTAGCGCCTTTGTCGGAGAGTTAAGCGCTTTTGGTCTTTGTTCTTAGTTGCTAATTTATATTTCTTTTACTAAAGTTGTTTAATTGTTAGTGATTTTATCTTGGGGTTGACACTCTTGAAAGGATTTTGTTTAAAGGAATGAATGTTTAGCGGTAATTGAGATGCATGGCAAAATTTGACCTATTGATTAAAGTATGATATATATTTATGGATGTATGCAACATTGTCTCATTTCAGGGTATGCGACAACTCCACTAGCTAATGAATAATCCACATAGAGAAAACTCTTAGATTTCGGATACGAGTTGATTAAACATTCGTAGCAGCAAGGCTATAATGGGCAAGAGTATTGGATCTGTGTTGTAAGCAAAAGTTGAATTACTGCTATAACATGCTACACGAGAAATCATTATTAAAGCCAAATATAATTGTTGGCGGTCACGAGTGTCCATCCTACACGTTCTAATTAAACTCACTAAGTTTTGGTATACTCTCGTTACTAAAGAACTAGAGTTCTAAAAAGACAGAATGGAAAGTAAGTGTTTGATAGCCCTGATTTATTGATGTGGATGTTCTATAATGAGACACTCTAATGTTATGTTTCTTTTGACATGATCTCTCACTCTTAATTGTTCATATAAATCTTCCAGTGTTTTTGGCACTGAGAGTTAACTAGAGTAATTTGAATTGTCCATGTTGATGAGATCTTTATTGTGATTGTCTTGACTTAACAAAGCATGTATGATATTCTTGCCACTACTCTTTTTATGCTAAACTTTCAGATTGAATAAGTGGTGGGTGCATGAGACTACTAATTATAAATGAACTTGCTTTCCCATTCCTTCAGTTTCAAACGCTAAGTTCCTTATGATTCTATTTTCTTGCTCAAGGACGATCAAGGTTTAAGCTTTGCTAAGTTGATGACTATAAAATATAACCATTTTTCTTCATGTTTAAACCTCATATTTATCAATAATTGATGAAATATCTCTCTAGACTTACCACTAATGACTAATTATTGCATAAATGTGCAAATCATTTCTTTGGTTTTTCTCCTCACAAAAATGGACACTTTTATGGTGAAATCTGGGCTAATTAATGAAGAATTACAAGTTGCTAATTTTCTCAAGTCAAAGAGGCCACGGAGGAGGTGTCAGGGGCTTTAACAAACACTGTTATGGACGGGACTTGTCCATACCGCCCACCCGTATCAAGTGCCACCACCTTCGCCTGGTTAAACTGAGCAACTGTCGTGAAAACACCTATATATAATTTGGATCGGAGCCGCTAGAAATCCTAACACAGTCCAGCACCCCCCAACACATCTAAAGCCATTCCGGGGAGAGGAGATCCACCATAGATCCGCCACCCTCTTCATCACCATAGTCATCCCTTCTCTTCGTCTCCATTTCCCCACCATAGGCATAGTCCTCTACTTGTAATCTTGATATCATCGGTAATGACGACATTGTAAGATATTTATTATTTGTCTAAATAATTTCTATAAAATATTTATGTTTGTTGATCCAGGAGTGAGTAGTCCTCACGGGGTGTGGGCTAAGGCGCATATCCTAGCAACGTTATCTGCATCCTTTAATATGGAGTATTGTGTTGTGATTTTGATATTGGATTTATCCTTTGTATTCTTGTCTCTTACCTCAATCCAAGGACTTGTTAGGTATCTAAGACCTCAAGGATTTATACAAGTATTGAGGTGAGATCAATGGTAATCGACTTCTACACGCAAAACCTAGTGACAATAGGGAGTACATTAGTTATTTAGAGATCTATTTTAGAGTAACGGTAACATCATAGATCATGAAGTTTTGGTATGTTTTACTTAATAACCGCGTAACCTCGCGCGAAGGTGGTTGGATAAAATTCTATAGTAGACACGACTGGAAAATACTATAGTAGTTACAGACGTACGCTCACAACTTTTATCTAATATAGATCACAACTCATGAACGGGATTATTATTATTTTCTCTATTCCATATGTGTGCATAGCTGCATGTGAATCCTTAGCCATGTCCTATCTCTATCTATCAATGCAAACAAAATAAGTAAACGTACAGGGTCCGGTAAACAAAGATACTACGACTTCTCAAGGTCTTGTTCGACATAATCTTACACCAAGCAAATTCTTCCAAATGCTAGATACCTAGTTCTTCTATGGAAAACGCAAGCTATGCTATATCCACAATCCAGATCAAAGGTATCAATTTACGAGCACAACCAGATGTCGGTGTGTATGGGCTCATCAAGAAAGTGTAGGGCCAACACGGACCGTGATCGAGATGGTGGCCATGTACAAGGACTACTTTCACTGAACTACTCCGGTGTATGAGGAGAAGACATTTCAACGTGTCTATCGAATGTCCAGAAGGTTGTTTTGTAGATTCTCGATGGCGTGAGGGATTATGATGACTACTTCGAGGCCAATACTGATGTTGCTGGTAAGGTTGGCTTCTCATCATATAAAAAATATTTTGTGGTTGTTCGCATGCTTGCATATGTAGTAGGTGATCTTATTGATGAGTATATGCGCATGAACGAGTCCACATGTCTTAAATCGACGTACAAGTTTTACACAGGAGTTGTTGTGATATTTGACAAAGTTTACTTGAAAAAGCCAAACACCAAAAACATTGTCCGACTGTTGTCGATCAATGATGCATGGTTTTTTGAATGCTTAGGAGCATAGACTATATGCATTGGAAATAAAAGAATTATTTTTTTGGTTGATAACGGTAGTTTAAAGGACATGCAGACGGGAAGGGCCGGGCCTAGGGTGGACAGAGTGTGTGCGGCCGTCCCCAAAATATAAAGGCCCCACTCCATAATGCATATAATACAGGCAATGGGTCGAAAGGAATTTTTTTGAGAGCTGCTACACCCACGACCATATCCAGACGATTTCCGTATGATACGCATCATCCAGCCCTCCATACGCGGGGGGAAGCATTGCAAACAACCGGATTACTTCGTCGACACACGTCGGTCACAAAGTATCGTTTGCACAGGTTCCGAATTTTTATTTATTTTTTAATCGAGATGCAGACGCGAATAGGCAGTTTTGAAATTGGCAGTCGGTCGTACCTATGTCAGTTCAGATGTTAACGTGACGTTTCGTCAAAATGTACTTAATGTTTTTCATTTGTCTGTCTTGGTCGCAGGCGAAGTCTCTGGTTTTTCCTAAACCACTTTGCGTCATGCTTTTGTCTTTTGCCCGCTTGAGATCTTTCCGACGAAATGGAGGAAGAAGTGCCAAGCAGAAAACAACGGGACGGGAAACGCCGGTCAGCATAAATGCACCCGTGGGATACCGCACTGTGAATTTTGACTTGCCAGGTGCCCAGCTCTGTCAATGGCCCTTGGCTGCCGTGTGATGTCGCCGTTCGCCTCATGCCATGTGAAACACACCGGAGCGGAGAAACGCATGTCCAGGTCGGTTGTGGCATCTGTACCCGGCCGACACAAACGGGGTAGCCAAAACGGTCCGACTCTGTCTGCTTGGGTTGGATCCTACTCGTTTTTGGATTGCGGTCCGGTCTGTCCAGCCAGACGCGCGACTCATCTGTCCACGCCTAGCCAACAGGACTAGAAAAATTTTAAAAAAAATCAAACAGAGACAATACGCGTAAAACTGTCAAAATTTCATACATATTTATAATTAATTTACCATTAATTATAGGAACCTAGATTAAAACTAGCCCTAAAACTGCTGATCTTCTGTTGCCGCCGCCGCCCGTCCATCTAGGATCGAGGTCGATGTACTCCGGCGCCGTCCAGAGGTGCGCCGGTGGCAGACCCGAGCAGACGCGGGTGCGGGCGGGGGCTGGTCGATCACCTGGCCAGGCCACTCATTCGTCTCCGTCGACGCGGGTGGAGCAGCCCACCCCGGCAGCGGCAACGGTGGAGGCAGACCCGCGTTCATATGCGCCACCAGGCCAGTGAGCTGGACGACCTCCTGATAGCTGTCCCACATGTCGTCCTCCTCCTTCGCGCTGGCCGCGATGACCTGCTCGGTGAAGGTGTCCTCATCGTAGCCCCGCGCCAGGAGCTCCTGGTACTCCGGGACAGGCGCGCGGCGGCCGATATGGCAGCCTTCTCCTCCTCCTTGACGATGATGTCGAGGTCGTCGTCGTCGAGCTCAGCGTCGGAGTGGCTGACGGTGCCGTTGTCGTCGGGATCGAAGGCGGGGATGGCGTGGGACCCCCTGACTCGAACTCACCGCGGTAGGAGCTCGCGCGCCACTCAAAGAACATTTCATTTTTCCTATGTTTTGTGTGTTAGATAACAATACTGTGGAGTTTTCTCATGTGCGCTAAGTGTGCAGGTGTTTTGGGGGGCCGGATTATCCGCCCCACCAAGGGCCGGATAATCCGGCCTACCTCATCGATCAAAGGCTGCCAGGGCGCGTCGCTCAGAGTCCAGTCGAATTATCTTCCGGAAAATCCGAACTAGGGCGGTTTTTCTTTCCGAGGCCGAATAATCCGGCATTTGCATGGGCCGGATAATCCGGCCCCCAGAAATCGACCAAAGGCTGCCAAGGCGCGTCGCTCGGAGTCCGGTCGGATTTTCTCCCGGAAAATCCGAACTGGGGCGGTTTTTCCTCCCCAGGTCGGATAATCCGGCCTTCACATGGGGCCGGATAATCCGGCCCCCAGAAGGCGATCAAGGGCAGGCTCGACGCGACACTCAGAGTGGGGGCGGATTATCTCCCGGATAATCCGAGTCTAGGACGGAGTTTTCCCAGGCCGGATAATCCGGCCCCCAAAGACTCCTACGGCTTGGTTTTGGAAGGGGGTATAAATATCCCTTCTTCCCCAATGTTCAGAACTCTTGATTCACTCGAAATTATTCAGACACTCTGCAAGAGCTTCCATTCTAGATCTCCCACTTCAACCACCTGAAGGCTTTGATCTTTGGGGGAATTGAAGGAGGAGAGAATCGTCATCGTCATCACGAATCAAGCGCATCAACTCCTCTCTATTCATTTGCAGAAATCCCTGATCCAGTATTCTCGTCAATATCTAGATCTTTTTTTTGTTATTGATAACTTGTTCTTGTGGCAGCTTGTTGTCATTACGGGAGCCTCCAAGTTTATTGTGGAGTTGTGCCCCGCTAGTTGTGTAAAGGCACCGGTACCCGCCTCGAAGAGTCCCTATAGTGGAAAGGTGGATCAGGCCTTTGGTGGCGGGATCCATCGGAGAACAGGGTGAGGCCTATTGTGGCGTGCTGGTCTTAGTACCGCCCACCCCTCCAACGCAGACGTACTTCCCTTAACAAGGAAGGAAATGCGGTTAAACAAATCATGTGTCTCCGAGTGCTTCACTACGGTTCACCCGTTCCTCTTCCACTCGCTCTTTACTCGCTAGTAGATAGGTTTGCATATAGGGAAATTCCACCTAATAGTTTATCTAGAGAATTTACCCTTTGTGTTAAGCCTAAAATTGAAAAAGCATTAAAATTTGAAGTAGCACCTATTCACCTCCCCCCTCTAGGTGCCCATACGATCCATTTCAATTGGTATCAGAGCCCCGGCTCTTTATTCGGCCTTAGCCACCTAAGAGAAGTGTGGGTACCAAGGGAGATGGGGATGAGGTTGTGGATAAGGTCACAATGGATGACCTCAAGATGTTGGAAACAACCTTGTTGAAATCCTTTGAGGCCAAGATGGAGGAGATGAATCAAATGATTGCTCGTCTCACATCATCCATATCCCCATCTCCATCCTCCTCTGAGGCCGCCACACCATCATCCAAGGATAAGGCTAACACCGGATCCAAGGATGATGAAGTGGTAGGTGAAAAACATAACGGTTCCACCTCCAAGAAGGGAAGTGGTAAGGAGGAATATAGTGAGGTTCGTCACGTATATTCCCCCGACCCACCTATCCCTCATCCTCATATAAACAATAGGGGTGATCCACCCAAGCTTACTGCATCCTCTTTCAATCAATGGCAATTCTTAATGAAGTCTAATATTTGCAGCTCCTCCATTGAACTTTGGAGGATCATTGAAGAGGGTCTTCATATTGGAGATCATTCCAATCTGACAAGAAGAGAAGTTGTGGTCAGCCAATTGAATGCTACGGCTCTCCACATGATATAACTCGGTGTGGGTCCCAAGGACATGCCCCACATTGAACATCTCAACACAGCTAAAGAAGCTTGGGATGCCCTCACCAATCTCTTTATTGGGAATGAAAGCATGAGAAGGAATAGGTATGATGCCCTTAGTAATGAAGTTGAAGGATTCTACATGTTAGATGGTGAAAACCATGAAGACATGTATAGAAGACTCAAGGGTATTGCAACAACATTTAGAAAGCATGGAGCCACCCACATTGATGATGCATGGATAAAAAGAAAATATATGAGTGCCTTAATGCCTTTCGAGCCAACAGGTTTGAAGAGCTTGCAAGGTAGACACAACTACCATCAAATGACATCCAATGAAGTCATGCAAGAAATGGCATCATTCAAAGTTGCCGCGAAGAACATTGAAGATGCGCGGGCTCGTGCCATTGGAATGCAAAAGGGAGTCAATGTTGCTCTAAAGTCTAATGTTGTTGAGCAAGATGAGGATGAAAGAGCTTTTGAGGGGGCCTGCATGGACTGCCCCGATGAAGTCAAACGTGCTCATGGTGAGTACATGGCGTTTTACGCAAGGAACTTTTGGAATGATCTTGCCAAGGCCAAGTCGGAACTCGAGCGCAAGAATGGGTCAAGTGGAAGAACAGAAAGTGACCCAAAACTAAGAACATGCTACAATTGTGGAGATAGGCTGCACTTTGTAGCCGAGTGTCCTTATCAAAATAGAGAAGACAATGGTGGCAGGCTCATTCTTAAAGAAAAGTCCAAGGCACCTAAGAAGAAGCCATTTATTAAAAAGAATGGCCCCTACAAGAAGCAACCCAAGATCGTCTTGGTGGCACAAGAAGAATACTCCTCTGCAAGTGAAGATGAAGAGGATGAAGATAGTTCTCGTGAGGTGGCTGCTATAGCCACCACATCGACTCCATCATCTCTCTTCGACTCGCCAAACGAGAACGTCACCAACAACAACGCCACTTGCCTTATGGCAAGAGGGTCCGAGGTATCAAGTTCTATCTCTTCATTTCCTAAAACTAACATAAATTTGGATATGGATGATCATGCTAGTCTCAAAATGAAAGAAGAAGTTATTGCTTTGGACAACTTTTTCGCTAACCTGCAAGGTGAGCACAAACTTCATTTTGATACTCTTATGAGTCAACTTGCTCAAGCCGAAGATCTTCTTAAAGAAAAGGGCAGAATTGAAAGAGAAGATGCCTTGGAGATAACTTCTTTGAAGAATGCTTTGGAAGAAGAAGAGGAAGCTTGAGTATCTTTGGAAGAGAGACTCGAATCCATTGAGGAGTCACATGAAGAAGTTGTGGCACAGCTCATCAAAGAACGTGACAATGCTCTTGCCAAGGTAAAGAAACTAAAGAAAGAAAAGATTGAATTTGGGGCTGTTCATGCTAGACTCTCGGAGAAGTTTGATAAACTTGACAGTGCTCACAAGGCATTGAAGAGTGATCACTCTACTCTAAATGAGTCTCATGATCAGCTCCAAACTCAATTGAAGCTGTATGATGTGCCAAGTACCTCCACATCATCTTATGAAAAAGAAGATCTTGCAAGAGGTTCTCAACACAAAGGTAAAGAAGTTCTTGATGAGATACTGAGCAAGCAAAGGACAAACAATAGAAAAGAAGGTCTTGGTTACATTCCCAAGACAAGTAACAAGAAAAACAAGAAGAAGAAGAAGAAGAAGAGCAAGACTGCTCAACCAAAGACTAGCAACATCACCAATGACAAGTCTAATTATGATGGTTTTGTAGGGGCTAACAGTCCTAACTTTGAGTTATATTGCGATTATTATGGTGATGTTTATGCTAGTTATGTAGGTCCTTATGATTGTTATATTCCTTGGTCTATTTGGGTCCCCAGGACCCTTGTCACTAACATGAGAGGACCCATTGAAAAATGGGTACCTAAAACCAAGAAGTAACTTTCTTGCAGGGTTATGCTTCCGGTGGGTCTAAATGGGTACTCGATAGCGGATGCACGAGTCATATGACCGGAAGCAAGGAGATCATCACGGAGATGAGGCCAAATCATGATCATATAACCGTCTCCTATGGTGACAAGTCAAAATCTGAGGTATTGGGTCTCGGCAAAGTCGTGGTGGCTCACGATATATCTCTCGTGGATGTCATGCTTGTTGAGACCCTCGGGTACAACTTACTTTCAGTTCACGCCCTTGGTAAGATGGGCTTTGCAGTTTTTATCGATGCTGATTTGGTGGTACTCTTGTGGAGCAAGTCTCTAAAAGTCGCTTTCGTGGGATATGTCGAAAATGACTTGTACGTGGTGGACTTTTTGGGGAAAACCACTACAGGCCCGATGTGTCTTTTCGGAAAGGATGACGTGGGTTGGTTATGGCATCGCCGACTAGCCCACGTCAATATGAGAACTTTGCAAAGTCTCCACAAGGGTGGCCACATCCTTGGACTAAAAGAAAATGTCTCATTTGCCAAAGATCATGTTTGTAGGGATTGTGTTGAAGGGAAAATGCATGACTCTCCTCATCGAAGGAAGACTATTATCTCGTCAAAAATGATCTTAGAGCTCCTTCATGTGGACCTCTTCGGACCTCCATCTCATGCAAGCCTCGGTGGGAAGAAGTACTGTCTTGTGATCGTTGATGACTACTCAAGATACACTTGGGTTTATTTCTTCAAGTTGAAGAGTGAAACTCAACAAACGGTCATCGACTTCGCCAACGAGGTTCAACGTCAACACAACGTCCCTATTCTGGCTATAAGAAGTGATAACGGCTCTGAGTTCAAGAACTACACCTTAAATGAGTTCCTAAGTGAAGAGGGGATAAGACATCAATATTCTGCTGCGTACACCCCTCAACAAAATGGTGTAGCCGAGAGGAAGAATCAGACTCTAATGGATATGGCAAGGTCAATGCTAGCCGAATTCAAGTCTCCTTATAACTTCTGGGCAGAAGCAATCTCTACCGCTTGTCATTCATCCAACCGATTATACCTCTGTAAAATCTTGGACAAGACTCCATATGAAATACTTATCGGTAACAAGCCAAACATCTCATACTTTCGGGTATTCGGGTGTAAGTGTTTCTTTCTCATCAAGGGAGTTCGTTTATCTAAGTTTGAATCTAAGGCTCTAGAAGGTATTTTTGTTGGTTATGGTGCCGAATCCCACACTTATAGAGTCTACAATAAGCTCTCCAGAACTGTTGTAGAATCTTGTAGTGGGGTGTTCGAAGAAAATGACGGCTCCCGTGCGGGGCAAGTTGATGTTTGTGATGTAGATGTTGAAATACCCCAAGATGCCATAAGAAGAATGGGCATGAGATTTTTCCTTCCCATTGAGGAACCCCTTGTAGCAGACCGGGAAGGACAATGCTCTACTCATGAAGAGCCCTCATCTACACATACTCAACATGTTCCAACCACAGGAGTAACTTCTACACCATCTCCATCAAATGTTGAAGGTCAAGATGTTCTAGAAAGCTCCAGGCCGGATTATCCGGCTGGCACCGGATTATCCAGCCACCCCGCTCTTGACGACCAAACTGCTCCTGGTGCTGAAGAAATCGCTGCAAGCTCCAGGCCGGATTTTCCGGCTGGCCCCGAATTATCCGGCCCCTCACCAGTTCAAGCAAGTCCCAGGCAGCCTGGTGAAGCTGCTACAAGTTCTCCCAGGCCGGATTATCCATCCTCTCCATCGATCGGATTATCCGGCCCTGAATCACCTGTTGATCAGCAGCCTCCTGTTATGGCTGCTGACCCACCTCAAGGACACGCTTCATCACCACCTACTACTGTTAATCTGAATTCTACTCAAGGTCAAGCAAATGATTCCAATGAAGATTCAAGTGATGAAACTATCCCATCAAGAGACAACAATCTTATTGAACTTTTTTGCTGGGCTCGTGCTGATCGGAACCTTGAGCTAAGGGGTCACACTCTCGACAAGGTTGTAGGTGATCTTCGACGAAGGGTTTCCACAAGAAGGGAATTGGCAAGTTTTGGTGAGCATCAAGCTCACATCTCAATGGTGGAACCCAAGAAAGTATTTGAAGCTCTTGAAGATCCGGTCTGGGTTGTTGCCATGCATGAAGAATTGAATAATTTCGAGCGCAACAAGGTCTGGAAACTCATGGAGAAACCCAAAGATTGCCGCAATGTTATCGGCACTAAATGGATATTTAAAAACAAGCAAGATGAGAATGGCATTATTGTGAGGAACAAGGCGAGACTTGTGGCACAAGGCTACTCTCAAGTTGAGGGAATTGACTTGGGCGAGACCTATGCTCCTGTGGCTCGACTTGAGTCCATCAGTATCCTTCTTGCTTATGATGCCCATAACAATTTTAAATTGCAGCAAATGGATGTCAAGAGTGCTTTCCTTAATGGTCCTCTACATGAGTTGGTATATGTAAAGCAACCCCTGGGATTTGAGGATCCTAACTTCCTGAACCATGTCTACAAACTCAATAAGGCACTCTATGGCCTTAAACAAGCCCCACATGCGTGGTATGAGCACCTTAAAGAGCTTTTGCTAGACCGTGGCTTAGAAGTTGGGCAAATCGATCCCACTCTTTTTACTAAGAAGGTTAATGGGAGCTCTTCGTATGCCAACTATATGTAGACGATATCATCTTTGGTTCTACTAATAAAGATTTTAATGATGATTTTTCAAAGCTTATGACTAACAGGTTTGAAATGTCTATGATGGGGGAATTACGGTTCTTTCTTGGATTCGAGATCAAGCAACTTAGAGAAGGAACCTTCATCAATCAAGCAAAGTACATCCAATACATGCTCAAGAGATTCAAGATGACGGATCTTAATGGTGCAGCCACTCCGATGCAAACAAAATGTCACCTTGAACTTAACCCCCATGGTAAAGATGTGGACCAAAAGATATACCGGTGCATGATCGGCTCTCTTCTTTACCTCTGCGCATCTAGACCCGATATTGTGTTGAGTGTGGGGGCGTGTGCACGGTATCAAGCAGCTCCTAAAGAAAGCCACTTAGTGGCGGTCAAGAGAATCTTTCGATATTTGGTTCATTCACCTAACTTTGGTCTATGGTATCCCAAGGGCTCCAATTTCTCTCTATGTGGTTATACTGATTCGGATTGGGCTGGTGATAAGGATGATCGGAAATCCACTTCTAGAGCTTGTCAATTCTTGGGAAGATCTCTAGTGTGTTGGTCATCTAAAAAGCAGAATTGTATCTCTCTCTCCACCGCCGAAGCTGAATATGTTGTTGCTGCTAGTGCTTGCACTCAGTTATTGTGGATGAGGCAAACTTTAAAGGAATACGGTGTCAATTGTGACAAAGTGCCTCTTTTATGTGATAATGAAAGTGTAATCAAAATTGCGTACAATCCGGTACAGCACACAAGGACAAAGCATATTGAGATTCAGAATCATTTTATTCGAGACCATGTTGCTCGAGGCGATATTGATCTATATTTTGTGAGCACGAAGAACCAACTTGCTAATATTTTTACAAAGCCACTTGATGAAGCAAGATTCTGCTACTTGAGGAATGAGCTAAATATCATTGATTCCAGGAGTTTGTCTTGATTATCCATGCACTCACTCATACATCTCAGTCTTATTTGGTCTAGATGTGGGCATGGATATAGGGAGAGTGTGGTCCTAATTAATTGGGCTAACCCTCCCCCCATAATGCCAAAAGCAAGATAAATCATTTCTCTTAATATCATTTTGTGATATGTGAGATTTGATGAGCATTGGTCGTGAACCCAAGATATATCTTCGCGGTGTCACACCATACACTCCAACAAGGTGGCTTCGGCCACCGCCCTCTCCCTTGAGGAGAATTGGATTTTTATGGATCTTTTTGGTTGTTCTTGTTCATCTCATGTTCTTATGGGAATCATACTCAATTTTGGCTCTTATTTGATTTGGTTCTTGCAATTCTGAGTGTATAGTACCATCTCAGTTTGGCTCTCTTAATCCTAAGCCTTTCCCTACCCCTAAGCTATCTATTCTTGCACACAAGTCCCTTGTACACCTTGTAGGGGTGTTGTTTGGGGACGCGCGGGCCTGAATCTGTGTACAACAGAAATTCAGACTTGAGGCCGGATAATAATCCGGCCCAAGTGTAGGCCAAATAATCCCCTGGCGGATTTCATCTTAAAGGGCAGGGATCGGGGCGAAGGGCTCATAACGAGCAACACTTCTCCCCCAGCCCTCTCCTCCCTCCTCAACCGCCGCCTGCCGTCCCCCACCCTCCTCGGAGCCTCTCCGGCCACCGGATTTTCCGGGCCTCCCCGGATCTTCTTCTCCGCGCCTCCGGGTACCTTCTCCTCCGCGTTCTTCCTCCAATGAGTGAGGGTGGTTCTAGTGTTCCCAAGACCTACAAGCGCCATCCTCGTGGTAAATACTTTCGGGACGACGGACAGGGCAACTTAGTGGACGAGGTTGAGTTGAGGAGAAAAAAGAACAAAGAGAAGCGCATGGCTGAACAAGCAAAGAGGACTAGAAAGGGGTGTCCAAAAGGAAGGGCAAAGAGCCCAAGATCAACTACAAGGCTTTGGATCCAGTCACTTGTTCCTCTATCCGTCACCGTGATTTTTTTGCAGAGTTGCATCGTTATTCTGAGCTGGGGGATGCTCGCTTTTGGTGCGCTGAACAGAAAGGCATTTTTGAAGATGTGTATGCCAGGCTGAACATTAGGCCTATGCACCTGCTGGTTTTTGCTGAGGCTTTGGAGAAGCCCCACCTTGTGGATGCCATGTATGTGGCTGAGCGGATGGGGCTGCACCATCTCATGGCTCTCCAGTTCTCATATGACTCTAAGGTGGTGAAGCGGTTCTTTTCCACTTTGGTTATTTGTGGAGATGAGCATCGCACTATGAAGTGGATGACTCATGACAGGCCTATGACTACTGATTTCCATGTGTTTGCTGAGGTTCTTGGATACAATTTCCGCAGCAGGGATAGGGCCAGTGGGCACCGCATCATCACACAGCTGAAGCCCAACAAAGATGCAGCTCTCTCTCCTTGCACAATGGACAATGGCATTGTGGGCATTCTTGCTGGTCTTGCTCCTATCTATGCTGCCCTGGTAGGTCTCTTCTATGATTCCATCACTCCAAGTGGAGGCAACAATGATAGCATCCGTGGTCACCTTGTCTAGCTCCTTGCCTTCTCCCACGAGGTTGCCTCGTGCAAGGATGAGTCCGTGCAATACAAGCTAGATGTGATGGACTTCATCTACCATGAATTGATTGATGCAATGTTCAACTAGCTATCCATTCCTTATGCTCCCTACATTATAATGCTCATCAGGCACCTGCTTCCTTCTGAAGATTTCAACATTGATGTTGTGCATAAGGCAAAGAAGATGTACACCAAGGTTCGGAAGACCTCTCACCCCTCTTCTGCTCCTGAGGGTCTCATGAGGGATGCTCGTAGGCCTCCAGTGCCCCTAGTTGCTCGTGAGATCAAGCAGTTGAACTGGTTCCAGCAGAACATCCTGTGCATGGGCGTGGACACACGCAAGGGCCAATATGAGGCGTACAAGCAGCGCCATGAGTTGGCTCACTCTCATCAGCCCATCCTTCACCATGTGTCCGGTGCTTCTGGTGATCCCCCAGCTCCTACCCCTCCCACACCATATGCCCGATGGAACTCTTCTTCCGGGCTAAACTATGGAGAGCTGGAGCGTCACTTGTTCCCCTCTGCGGTCACTACTAATGATGATGATGATGACAGCGAGGAGCTTGAAGATGAGGACGAGGATGGGAACGAGGACGAGGACGAGGACGAGGATGAGGACTACGAGTGATCCCTTGGAGCACTAGCATCGCTCTTCTTCCTTTTTTGTGTCTCGATGCCAAAGGGGGAGAAGTAGTTCTATTAGGTCTTCGAGGATTTGCATGGGTCGGGCATAAGCACTTGCACCTTTTCCTATTCGTCGTTTTCTCGCTTGTGCCCATTTAGCGTTTTGTGATTTGTGGTTTGTTTGAGACTGTGACGATGGATGTCTGGATTTATCTCATGGATTATGCTTATGGATTCATCTATTCACATCCTCTTATGCTGGGAATCTATATCGAGGAAGGCGCTTATATTATATTGGTTATCACGTTGATAATTGTGGCTACTTTCAAGGACACCTCTCTCTCCATCTCGGTGGTATGATTATGTTCTTCATATGTCAATGAAATAGATTCACACCTATTTGTGTGAATTTGTATTCATATGCAAAATTCTAACATGCACACATTGAGGGGGAGTCTCTTCCATGTTTATTGCTAGTAGTCTTGTGATTCTTTCCTGCAAATCCTAGTATTGTCATCTAATACCAAAAAGGGGGAGATTGAAAGAATATTTCATATTTTCCCGTGTTTTGTGTGTTAGATAACAATAATGTGGAGTTTTCTCATGTGCGCTAAGTGTGCAGGTGTTTTGGGGGGCTGGATTATCCGCCCCACCAAGGGCCGGATAATCCGGCCTACCTCATCGATCAAAGGCTGCCAAGGTGCATCGCTCAGAGTCCAGTCAGATTATCTCCCAGAAAATCCGAACTGGGGCGGTTTTTCTTCCCCAGGCCGGATAATCCGGCATTTGCATGGGCCGGATAATCCGACCCCCAGAAATCGACCAAAGGCTGCCAAGGCGCGTCGCTCGGAGTCCGGTCGGATTTTCTCCCAGAAAATCCGAACTCGGGCGGTTTTTCCTCCCCAGGCCGGATAATCCGGCCCCCAGAAGGTGATCAAGGGCAGGTTCGGCGCGACACTCAGAGTGGGGACGGATTATCTGCCGGATGATCCGAGTCTAGGGCGGAGTTTTCCCCAGGCCGGATAATCCGGCCCTCACTTGGACCTGATAATCCGCCCCCCAAAGACTCCTACGCTTGGTTTTGGAAGGGGGTATAAATATCCCTTCTTCCCCAACGTTCAGAACTCTTGATTCACTCGAAATTATTCAGACACTCTGCAAAAGCTTCCATTCTAGATCTCCCACTTCAACCACCCGAAGGCTTTGATCTTTGGGGGAATTGAAGGAGGAGAGAATCATCATCGTCATCACGAATTAAGCGCATCAACTCCTCTCTATTCATTTGGAGAAATCCCTGATCTAGTATTCTCGTCAATATCTAGATCTTGTTCTTTGTTATTGATAACGTGTTCTTGTGGCAGCTTGTTTTCATTACGGGAGCCTCCAAGTTGATTGTGGAGTTGTGCCCCGCTAGTTGTATAAAGGCACCGGTACCCGCCTCGAAGGGTCCCTATAGTGGAAAGGTGGATCAGACCTTTGGTGGCGGGATCCATCGGAGAACAGGGTGAGGCCTATTGTGGCGTGGTGGTCTTAGTACCGCCCACCCCTCCAACACAGACGTACTTTCCTTAACAAAGAAGGAACTGCGGTCAAACAAATCCTGTGTCTCCGAGTGCTTCACTACGGTTCACCCGTTCCTCTTCCATTCGCTCTTTACTCGCTAGTAGATAGGTTTGCATATAAGGAGATTCCACCTAATAGTTTATCTAGAGAATTTACCCTTTGTGTTAAGCCTAAAATTAAAAAAGCATTAAAATTTGAAGTAGCACCTATTCACCCCCCTCTAGGTGCCCATACAATCCATTTCAGCCACGCCGTGTGCTCCCACTCCAGGAACTGCTTCCATAACCGGGGTTTCTGGTAGGCGCGATCATACCGGAGGGCCGGTGGGAGCTTGCGGACGCGCCACACGATCTCCTCCTCCGGCGCTTTGCCCTCCTTGGGGGCGGGCGACACTGGCACCCGATCTCGATTCAGGTGCCAGCCCGTGGGGAGGGGATATCGTGGTGGGCGATGCCTGCCCCTTCCTCCACCGGCGCTCGGACTCCGCCACGCGGAAGTAGCGGTGGGGCTCCTCCTACACCCGGCGCTCGGTAGGGAGACAGGCGAAGTCCTGCGACCGCGGTGGCATGGCCCCCCGAAGGAAGTCCGGTAGGCCAGAAGAGCCCCCCGGCGGCGCCGGACGCCCGATGAGGACGCACTCGCCTCGTGGTCATGCTTGGCCTTCTTGAACCAACCTGGCTTCTTCATGGTCTGTGGTGGTGGCGGAGGCGCTGGCTGGCTGGTTGTGGGTGAATCTGGCGGTGGCAACCGGTGGGGACTATGGCATCGATGGGCATGAGGCTATATAGCCCTGCAGGTAAACGCCGACAGTTCTCAAGCCGCCTTTCAATGCCAGCTGAACTCAGCGCCAACCCGTCGGTCGTGGTGTCGCGTCGGCATTGATGGTCGAGCCGCCCGGTCGACTTGGCGCCCGCGCCTCTGAATCGGTGTCGATGTGCGTTTGAATCTATGCGGTCGCTGACGGGTGGGCCAGTAGCACTCGCGGGGAGGACACACCCTCGATCCGCCCGTGTCTGCCCCGACGCATCGGCCATGCAAATTTGGTGTGCCGATGGGTCGAACCGGACGAGTCGGTCCGGATGGGTCGTGCCGCTGGAAGCTGCGCACTCCGCGTGGACGTGTTCAGACGCGCTCGGACGGGTTGGGTCGACGATAGAGATGCCCTTAGTGACAGTATAGAGTAAACATCGTTCCAATAATTATAAATTATTATAAAATGATGTAGAGTGCACCCGACAACCACGTCGCCGAACTTGACCTGATCAGCACATACACACATGTCCGAGAATTTCAAATGTTTGACACGGGATTTGTTTACATTTTCGCAGTCGGAAGATACTAGTAGTAGTTCCACATTGGATGCTTCGTCGTTCCCGTTGTACTAGTACTAAATTGTTACTCCTCATCAGCTTTCGACACCCCGCTCAACCCAAGCCAGCAAAAGCGTGAGAGAGACGAGGAGTGGAACCCACTAGGCAGTTCTCCAGTTGAAAGTCGGCCCCGCCAAAGCAATCCAATTTGCGGAGCCGGGCGTGGGCCCCCACGCCGCGCCGCGCGGATTCACGCGCCTCCCTCGCTCGGTGGAGTCCCGTCTGCCGTAATTAAACCCAACCCGTGGTGGCGATTCCCAGGGCGCAACGTTGACTCCCGTCCCAATCTCCCACCCCACTCCAGCATCCCTCCACGTCGTCTTCCACGTCACTCGCTCCGCCGCTACTCCCGGCGCCCCCTTGCCCTGCTCCGCGGCGCAGGTGCGGACAAAAACAGCCCACTCACTTCACTCCCCCATACCACCTCCACCTGACACTTTCCTCTCCAGCCCTGGACTGTGGAATATAATTCAAATCCTTCGCCTCGCCATGCCCGTCTGCCCTGCCGTGGACTCTTGTCTCGTCTCGTCACACTTTTTCGGGCCGGCCCCTGGAAGAGCACCGGAACGCGGAACGGATCCTCGCAGCCGTGCCGCGCTCGTGGTGCAGTTGCTGCCAAATTTGGCGCATCACTATGTCAAATTTGCAATTTTCGCACTTACGCCAACGCTAAATCCCCTTCTCTCCCCTTGCTAGTGTGCACATCACTGACAAGAGTGAACATAGAAAACTCCCTCCCCCTCTCTCCCTCTTCTCAACGCTCTCCTCCCCCAATCCCCCCTCCCCTCCGGCCACCCCCAATCTCGCCCCCAATCTCCCCTGCGGCATCTCCGCCCCGGCCGGATCCTGCGGCCCCTCCGCGCCTTCGCTAGATCCCACATCGCCGCCTCGCCGAGATCCCGCCTCGCCGAGATCCCACGGCGGCGGCTCCAGCGAGCCCGCGCGGTCGACGGCCCTCTCTCGCCCTTCGCATCGGCGGCCAGTGCCAAGTACTGGTGAACAAAGCCTGCCCCTCCTGCCTACCTAGTGCTTATTATTCCCCGTCGTTGCTCTGCCTCCCACCGTCTGACCGGGCCGCAGCGAGCGTCGGATGCCATGGGCAGCGGCGCGTCACGGCTGCTCACCGCGTGCGCGTGCTCGCGGCCGGCGCCGGCGTCCGTCGACGCGGAGCCCTGCCTCGACGACGCGCTCGGCCACTCCTTCTGCTACGCATCCGCCGCGGCCTACTCCTCCTCCTTCCGCCACGGAATCTCCGGCGCCGCCCTCTCCGCCAACTCATCCGTGCCCGTCCCGCTCTACCTCTCCTCCTCCACCGCCGCCGCAGCCGGCTCCATGCCGCCCAACTACTCCTCCGCGTTCCACACCTCCTCATCCTTCTCCTCCGCGCCGCTACAGCTCTCCAACCTCTCCTCGGGGCCCCTATTTCTCTCTGGGCCCATCGACCGCGGCGCCCAGCTCTCCGGCCCGCTCGACGCCGCCGTGCCTTTCTCGGGCCCACTCCCCACCAAGCCCACCAAGCGCGCCTCCTCCTCCTCCAGAGGGCTCTCCAGCAGGTTCCGGAAGCCATTGTTCGGCAGCCTGCGCCGGACCGTCTCCGAGAAGCACCGCCCGCTCATGGTGCCGCTACCCCGCGACGACGGCGTGCAATGGGCGCACGGCCGCGCAGGGGAGGACCGCGTCCATGTGGTTGTCTCCGAGGACCAGCGCTGGCTATTCGTCGGCATCTACGATGGCTTCAACGGCCCCGAGGCCCCCGACTTTCTCGTCGCAAACCTCTACCGCTTCCTCCTACGTGAGCTCCGTGGAATCTTCTACCAAGAGGCGGACAGGGACAGCAAGCGTCTCTGGCAGTTCCTCGCTGACGGTGACGACGATGACAGTGAGCTTGATTTCTCAGGCTCTGGCCGCTTCGCTCTCTCGCTCGCCAAGCTCAAGGAGCGGAGGTTTAACATGTGGGCTCATGCAGCGGCTGTGGGTGATGATGAGATCAGCAGGGAGTGTGCTCCAAAGAAGTTGGCCGCCGCACCGGTGGTGAGAGATCACGGGCCTGTGCTCGGAGCGCTCACTCGGGCGCTGGCTGCGGCAGAGGCGGCGTACCTTGACATGACTGACCAATCCATGGGGTCTCACCCGGAGTTGGCCGTGACTGGTGCATGCCTGCTCGTGACATTGGTCAGGGACGATGATGTGTATGTAATGAACCTTGGGGACAGCCGCGCCATTGTGGCACAACGCACAGATGATGACCATGGTTGTGCAATCGGAGCCATGCGGATGGACGACATTGGGGTGGGATTGGAGATCGAGGCAAGGCTTGAGCCACTGCAGCTCTCTATTGATCATAGCACCAGCATCGAAGAGGTAACATTTGTGCTCACATTGGTTCTACCATTTATTTTCTGCAGAAGCACATCTACTGACGTATAGCTGAAATTATGTGCTTGTAGCGTATGCACATTTATGTCCACTTGATCATCTGTATTACTGTTGATTATGTGCTGTGCTTTAGTTTGCCAGAACTTATGGCATTGAGCATTTTGCGAGTCTTTGAACACAAAATAGCCATACCATCAGATTGTTTTTCTTTTCTGAGTGTGTGTTCATATTTCTTAGAGCTAACCATGGAAATCACTTTGATGTAAACAGTCAAAATCTGAAATGTAGAGGCTAAAGTTTCATGTCTCCATGTGTAGATCATATATAACTCTTGCAGTCCTTGGTTCCTCATTTTCAATTTGTCTGAGTCAGCCCCCATTTGTTCCTTTTTTGGTCATGTGCTGTTAAATTCTACGTAGTATTATTCTATCTATTGTCTAAGTTTTTCACGAAAATAAATTGGTCATTATATCCCGTGCACATAAATTCCCTATAAATTCATATTCTTTGTTTTGATGTGCAGGAAGTGCAGAGAATCAAACGTGAACATCCAGATGACGATCACTGTATTGTAAATGACAGAGTGAAGGGTCGTTTAAAAGTTACCCGAGCATTTGGTGCTGGGTATCTCAAACAGGTAATTATAATACTGCTTTGTTGGTTGTTTGTAGTTGTATTCCCTCCGTCCAGAAATAAATGACTTGAATTTGTCTACATTCACATGTATCTATACACCAAAACACGTCTAGATACATGCGAATCTAGACAAATTTTTAAGTCACTTATTTCCGGACGGAGGAAGTAATATCTTTAACCATATTTTGGTAGTTCAAAGTTTATTCAAGTCCAGTTATTAGCTGTTAGCTGTTCTTTTCTGGGTAACTTAAGTGTGAGTATGTGTTTGTTGCCAATAGTAGTACTTTCATAATTTTTAATTACAGTAAAAACTACTTGTAAATGCTGCAATTGGTCTAATGTAATACTCCCTCCCATTCATAATAAGTGCCGCTGATTTAGTAACTAAATCAGCTGACACATATTATGGATCGGAGTGGGGTAGAAAACTAGACGAGTCTTACCTAGAAATTTGTGTATGTTTTTCAGGCAAAGTTGAACAATGGATTGCTAGAGATGTTCCGCAATGAGTACATAGGTGATGCACCATACATATCATGCATACCTTCTCTTTGCCATCACAAGCTCACTGCAAGGGACCAGTTTCTAGTTCTTTCTTCTGATGGCTTATATCAGTACCTGAGCAACGAGGAGGTAGTTCTCCATGTTGAGAATTTCATGGAGAGGTTTCCTGAAGGCGATCCAGCACAGAGTTTAATTGAGGAGCTTCTTTCGCGTGCAGCAAAGAAAGCTGGTAAGCTTTGGATGTGATGTCTGTTCATTCATACCACGTCTTTTCTTATTTCAGTTCTTTATTTGTTTGCATGCAGCCACCACTTCTAGTTGTAATTGACAATGATCATACACAAATATTCATGACTTCACATGCTTCTCTCCAATCGTAATATTGTCCACTTCCAGGGAGGATAACCTTCCCCATTCTATTTTCAATCAGTAAACATAACCTTGTCACAAGCTCTCCATTGTTACTATCCTAGGGTGCGAACTGATAGAACTCCATATTAGTTTTTTTACCTGAGGTTATTTAAAAAAAAGAATATTATGTCAAGTTATCTTTACTAGATAGCAATCAAAATTGTATCAATGCTCCCAGTTAGGTTACCCAACTTTATATTGTGTGAAAGACCTTGTATAATTTGATACAGTACAATCATTGGACCATTGCTGTGTTGATGCGTCAAGTCATACAGCGAAGCTGTTTTGAGTTGTCTTAAATGCCAAATGTGTTGACCTGTTCCCCCTTGTCTTTGTCAGCAATATTGAGATATTTAAGCCTTTGTCTCTCCAGGTATGGATTTCCATGAGCTATTAGATATACCTCAAGGCGATCGGAGAAAATACCATGACGATGTCACTGTCATGGTTGTTTCTCTGGAAGGGAGGATCTGGAAATCATCTGGAATGTATGTGTGATGTTCAGCTGAAACAATGTCAGCATCAACATTTATGGTGCGACCTCTTCAGCTGGTCAGCTCCTCTGAGCAAGTGAATACATGCTCGTCAAGAGAGAAATATCGAGACTCCACAGCATAGAGGACAGATGATGTGTTCCATGCATTTCTGAAAGCTGTATTCACCAATCGGAGATCATTGCTGGTCCAGATCTCAGCTTCAGCACAAAACACAGCCCATGAATGTGCTCATGAGTCAACTCGGGGCAGATTAATACTGCAGAGAAATGACCGAAAACGGGGCAAGGAAATCCAGCAGAAAAGCAGAGTCGAAATTCGCTTTGTCCCGCCATCCACACCGTTAGTTGATCGCAGTACTCACCTGTGACGATTTTTCCCCCACCCCGCTGTGGTGTTGTAGAAGGTTTGCTCTTTCATCCTTTGACCTTGCGGAAGGAAGACGACCTTTGGGGACATGCAATTTTGCTCGCTCATGTATGGGATGAGCCTCGAATTGTTCGTCAGAAAAGAAAATGATCATTTGCCCTTCATTTTGTGTTGTGTGTTTTCCTCGAGCGCTTATTGTTCCTTTGTACATCGCCTGCGCCGATAGATGAGTCTTAAGTTCTTAACTTAGGCTGGCCCAGCTTTCTCCCAAGAAGATTCGGCCGGTGCTGTTCTTGGCCTGCATGACGTCACACACGAATATCTAAAAAAAACATTCTCATTTTTATAGAATATAGAAAATGGACGTATTATTTGATGAAAATTTGTATGGGTAAGTTTCAACTCAATTATCTACGTTCGTGTTCAAGATTTTACAGAAGTCATGAATGTTTTTTTTTACCAAGATCAAGAAATGGTTTTCTTACGTCAAATCTATTTTGCTATGATTATAGCTAAACTTCCTCCCTGCCCCTTGTCCTCCTGGCCTCCGCTGCCGACGCCGGGGCTGGTGGTGCCCATCTTGTCGATCTGACGGTGGGAAGAGGAGGTGACATGGGTATACGCCACAATAGATCTAGACATCGCGACTTCCACAATAGATAATAGATCTAGACATCGATCTCTCGCACATATGCCAGAGCCAATCCGCGTGACACCGCCATTGGCGACCTTGTAATTCGGATCATCATCAATCAAGAGCAGACAAGCAGGAGTAGGGTTGGCCTGGACCGCTTCAATCTCACTATCCCGCGCCATAAGAAGAACACAAACAAGAGGCTTGCAACAGAAAACATCAACGCCCGCAACAACCATGTTGCGTTCTACTCGTGAAACACATCTACGAATCAAGGGTTTAAAGCATAGTAAATCAAAATTTTCTCTGAGCGAGCGGAGGAAAGCCAAGATCTAATCTAGGAGATGCAAACAACGAGAGATATTGGATTAGATCTTCATACCCTTGAAGATTCGCAATGAGCGTTAAATCGGGCGTGGGTGATGTAGTCGCACTCGCTTCTCCTCCTCGCGATCCGATCCGATCTAGCACCACAAGTGGCGGTGCCTCCGTGAGATGCACACGCAGCACCTCGGCGTCTCCTCCTTCCTCGGACCAGCAAGTAGGGTGGAGATAGATTGGATCTACAACACGACGGCGTGGTGTATTTGGTGGAGAATTTCTGCAGGAGGCTTCACCGCAAGCGATCGGGAGGAGAGAGGAAGGCGTAGGCAACTAGGGTTTGGAGGAAGGTGTAGGTTGTGAGGAGGCGCACCAGCCCTCTATATATAGAGGGGGTGCGGCCTAGCCTCTCCTCCAAGCCTATCTCTAGTTTAAACAATTTAAACTCTCCCTTATCTAGAAATCCTATCTTATCTTATCTCTAGTTTAAACGATTTAAACTCTCTAGGATCGGCTGGGCCCTATGGGGCCTTGTGCCCCTGGCCCAATGCGGCCAGGACACACCCTCATAGGCCCATGCCCCCTCCCGGAAGGTGGGACCACATTGGCCCCCTTAGGAAGGTTCTAGAAGCTTAGGTACAATACCGATTAATCCGGAACAATTCGAACTCCAAAACTGCACCGCCTTATATGAATCTTATTCTAGGACCATTCCGGAACCTCTCGTGATGTCCCGGATCCCATCCGAGACTCTGAACAAAAATTCATAAACCAAGTATCCAATCTATCCTAGCGTCGAGACACGTTAAGTGTGTGACCCTGCGGGTTCGAGAATATGCAGACATGATCTTCTATCAATAATCAGCGGTAAGTGCAGGCACCCATATTGACTCCCACATTCATCGATGATCATATCGGATGAACCACGATGCCGATTCAATCAATCCCATATATATATTCCCTTCGTCTCGCGATATTTTACTTGCGAGATTCGATCGTCGGTATCGTCATACCTAGTTCAATCTCGTTCACGCAAGTACTTTACTGTTCGTAATCCGATATCACTTTGTGATTAACTCCTTAACCACATGCTTGCAAGCGGTGTTGATATCGATTACCGAGTGGGCCCAAGTATATCTCTCCGACTTGGGAGGACAAATCCCATCTCGATACATACAACCCAGATACTTTCCGATTACCTGAGAGACACCTTTATGATCACCCTCTCATAGGATGACGTTTGATGGCCTCAAAGCTTTCTTCCGATACCAGGGAGTTGTATTATCTCATGGTCTAAGGAATACAATATTTGACATAGGAAAAGCTTCAAAGATGAACACAATGACACGATCTAATTGCTTCGCTTAGTTTGGGTCTATCCACCATATCATTCTCACAATGATATGATCTTATTATCAATTGACAACTCATGGCTATGGTTAGGAAACCTTAACCATCATTGATCAATGAGCTAGTCCATAGAGGCGTACTAGGGACACGGTGTTGTTCACAAACCACACAAGTATTAATGTTTCCGCTTAATACAATTCTAGCAGGGAATATAAACTGTATCATGAACAAGAATTATAATAATAACATCTTTATTATTGCCTCTCGGGCATAATTCCAGATCTCCCACTTGCACTAGAGTCAATAATCTAGTTTACATTTGGCAACAATCTCACACCCATGGCGAGGTCTTGATCATGTTTTACGTGGAAGAGGTTTAGTAAATGGATCTGCGACATTCAGATCTGTATGTACTT
The DNA here is from genome assembly GCA_023614405.1 of Avena insularis. Taxonomy (NCBI): domain Eukaryota; kingdom Viridiplantae; phylum Streptophyta; class Magnoliopsida; order Poales; family Poaceae; genus Avena; species Avena insularis. Next base: position 536,104,794 of record CM042694.1, read on the forward strand.
TGCTGATCTTGGATCTCCATCCGCTATATAATCTCGGATTATATGAAACTTATGTTGATATGCTTGGTCTTTGGATGATATCTTGGTTCCTTAGCGAGTGCTATGGCGCGATGTTGTCACACAATATCTCCGTGGGTCTAATGCACTTGGAACCACGCCAAGTTCGATGATGAAGTTTCGATCCAAACTCCTTCACTTGGCTGCAGCAGCCATGTATTCCGCTTCTACTGTAGATCCCGCGACCACGCTTTGCTTGCAGCTTCTCCAGCTCACAGCTCCTCCATTCAAAATATACACGTATCATGTCTGAGATTTAGCATCATCCTTGTCGGTGTCGAAACTAGCATCGACGTAACCTTTTCTGACAGCTGTTCATCACCCCATAGACTAAGAACATTTCTTTAGTCCTATTTAGGTACCTTAGGATGTTCTTCACGGCTGTCGGTGTTCCACTCGGATCACTTTGATATCTGCCGTCAAACTAAGAGCATTGGACACATCCGGTCTAGTACACAAGATGGCATACATGATGGAACCTATGGCGAGGCATAAGGCACTTTGCTCATAGCTTCCCTATCATTTACCATAGCTGGACACTGAGCCTTGCTCAATATCTTACCTGACAACATAGGCACTGAACCTTTCAATGCCTTATCCATTCTGAACCTTTTCAGAACTTTGTCTAGGTATGTACTCTGGCTTAAAGCTATCAGGCGTCTTTGTCTATCTCTATAGATTTTGATGCCCAATATATAAGCAGCTTCACCTAGGTCTTTCATTGAAAAACACTTGTTCAAATAACTCTTCACATCGTTAAGCATGTTGATGTCATTTCCAATAATCAATATGTCATCCACATATAGTACCAGAAACGTCACCGAGCTCCCACTCACTTTCTTGTAGATGCAAGCTTCGTAGCAATTTGGAACAAATCCAAAGCTCTTGATCACTTGATCAAAACGAAGGTTCCAACTCCGAGATGCTTGCTTCAGTCCATAAATGGAGCGCTGAAGTTTGCATACTTTATCAGCATCCTTAGGATCGACAAAACCTTCGGGTTGCATCATATAAAACTCTTCATCAATGTTGCCATTGAGGAAAGCAGTCTTGACATCCATTTGCCATATTTCATAATCATGAAACGCAGCAATTGCTAATAAAATCCGAATGGACTTAAACATCGCTACAGGAGAGAAAGTCTCATCGTAGTCAACACCTTGAACTTGTCGAAAACCTTTCGCAACAAGCCGTGCTTTATAGATGGTAACATTACCATCCGCGTCCGTTTTCTTCTTGAAGATCCATTTGCACTCAACGGCCTTTCGGTCGCTAGGAGGGTCCACCAAAGTCCATACTTGGTTTTCGCTCATGGATCCCAATTCGGATTTCATGGCTTCTAGCCATTTCTCAGAGTCTGGGCTCATCATCGCTTCCTCATAGTTCGTAGGTTCGCTGTCTTCTACTAACAAGATAGTCAAGACAGGGTTGCCATTACCACTCGGGAGGGCACGCGACCTTGTCGACCTGCGACGTTCGATGCGACATCGTCCAAGCTTCATGATCCTTGTCATTAGCTTCCTCTATTATTGGTGCAAAGTGACCTTTGGAACAATTTCAGGTGCTGCGCTACTCTCCAATTCAAGAGAAGGTTCAATAACCTCGTCTAGCTCTACTTTCCTCCCACTCACTTCTTTCGAGAGAAACTCCTTCTCAAGAAAGGAATCGTTCTTTGCGACAAACACTTTGCCTTCGGTTATGTGATAGAAGGTATACCCAATAGTTTCCTTAGGGTATCCTATGAAGACGCATTTCTCCGCTTTGGGTTCGAGCTTGTCCGCATCAATTTCTTGACGTAAGCTTCGATCCCAAACTTTAAGAAAGCGACAACTTAGGTTTACCACCAAACCACAGTTCATACGGTGTCGTCTCAACGGATTTAGATGGAGCCCTATTTAAAGTGAATGCAGCGGTTTCTAATGCATAACCCCAAATGATAACGGCAAATCAGTAAGAGACATCATCGATCGGACCATATCTAATAGGGTTCGATTCAGACACACCATTGCTTGTGGTGTTCGGGTGGCGTGAGTTGTGAAACGATTCCACTTGCTTTGAGATGCGTGAGAAAATCATAACTCAAATATTCGCCCCACGATCGGATCGTAGAAACTTAATCTTTTACATTACGATGGTTCTCCACTTCATTCTGAAATTCTTTGAACTTTTCAAACGTTTCAGATTTATGTTTCATCAAATAGATATACCCATATCTACTTAAGTCATCGGTAAAAGTGATAAAATAGCGATATCCACCGCGCGTCGAAACACTCATCGGTCCGCATACATCGGTATGTATGATTTCCAACAAGTCCGTTGCTCGCTCCATCATACCGGAGAACGGGGTTTTGATCATCTTGCCCATGAGGCATGGTTCGCATGTGTCAAATGATTCAAAATCAAGAGACTCCAAAAGTCCATCGAATGGAGTTTCTTCATACGCTTTACACCAATATGACCTGAGACGATTGCCACAAATAAGTAGTATTATCACTATCTACTTTGCATCTCTTAGCCTCAATGTTATGGATGTGTGTTTCATCCCTTTATAGATTTAGAAGAAATAAACCACTCACAAGAGGTGCATGACCATAAAAGATGTTACTCATATAAATAGAACAACCATTATTCTCCGATTTAAATGAATAACCGTCTTGCAATAAACACGATCCAGAAATAATGTTCATGCTCAACGCAGGCACATAATAACATTTATTAAGGTTTAAAACTAATCCCGAAGGTAAAACTAAGGAGAAGCGTGACGGCCATCACATCAACTCTTGATCCGTTGCCAGCAGCGCGTCACCTCATCCCTCGCAAGCCGCCGTCTATTCCGTAGCTCCTGTTTCGAGTTACAAATATTAGCAACTGAACCGGTATCAAATACCCGGGCACTACAACGAGGGCTAGTAAGGAAAACATCAATAACATGTATATCAAATATACCTTTGATGGTGCCAGCCTTCTTGTCCGCTAAGTACTTGACGATTGCGCTTCGGTGACCCTTGTCCTTGCAATAGAAGCACTCGATGTCCGGCTTAGGACCAGACTTGAGCTTCTTCTCAGCAGAGGCAACGCTTACGCCGCTTTTCTTGAAGGGCTTCTTTGCACCCTTACCTTTCTTAAAGGAGGGCTTGTTGACCATCAACACATGATTATCCTTCTTGATGTCCACCTCCGCCGCCTTCAGCGTTGTGAAGAGCGCGGTGATCGTATCGATGGAACCAATCTGATTATGAGTCACTACAAAACTTTTGTAGCTGGGAGGAGTGATTGCAGAACCTGTCAATCTTGAGCTCCTCCGGAATCTTGCGATCCAGTTGCTCAAGGCGTTGAGTGTAGCCCGACATCTTAATGGCGTGCTCACTAACGGAACTCCCTTCCTCCATCTTGCGATTAAAGAACTTCGGAGATCTCATATCTCTCGAAGCGGGCTGAGTCTGAAACATGGTTTTCAACTCTTCGAGAATCTCAAAGGGCCCGGGATAGTTTTCAAAACGATTTTGAAGTTCCGGTTCCATAGCAAACAACATGGTGCTCTTAATCACACCATAATCATCTTTGGGCGACTGATAGACAGCTTTCTCATCAGCCGGCGCAGTTGCAGCAGGGGGGTTACCTAACGCTTTCTCAAGGACATAGTCCTTTTGTCCGCCAGACAGAATGATTCTCAGATTGCGGAACCAATTGGTGAAGTTAGACCCATTGTTTCTAAGCTTTTCTTTCTCAGCAAAAACGTTGAAGTTGAAGTTGGACTTGGCCATGTGATCTACAGTATTTGCAAGTACAATTTAGACTATGTTCATGATAAATAGTTCAACTTAATCAAATTACTAGATGAACTCCCACTAAATTCAACATCCCTCAAGTTGTTTAGTGAACATGATCCAAATTCACCACACCTAATCCGATCTTCACGAGAAGAGATGTGGTTTCAATGGTGGACAACGAAGTGTCGATCATATCATCATATGACTCATGCTTAACCTTTCGGTTCATGTGTTCCGAGGCCATGTCTGTACATGCTAGGCTCGTCAAGTTAGACCCAAGTATTTCCGCGTGTGCAAAACTGGCTTGCACCCGTTGTATGTGAGCGTAGAGTCTATAGCACCCGATCATCACGTGATGCTTGGACACGACGAACTTTCGCAACGGTGCATACTTGGGGAGAACACAGTTTTTATCTTGATCTTTAAGTGAGGAATCATCTTATAATGCTACCGTCGCGAACTAAGCATAATAAGATACATAAAAGGATAAACATCACATGCATATAACTTTATGTGACATGGTATAGCCAATCTTCGCGCAATGATCTCCATCTTGTGCGTTCCGGCATGATCTCCATCACTCCACCATGATTGCCTCCACCACGAATAGCAACTACAACTATTGCTAACTACTTAGCGATAAAGTAAAGCTATTACATGGCGTATAAGAAGTTGACTATGAGTCATACACAATTATAAAGACAACCATATGGCTCCTGCCGTTGTGTACTCATCGACATGCAAGTCGTGAAACATTACAAAACATGATCATCGCATACAATATACACATCACATCTTGGGCCATACCATATCACGAAAACACTCCTGCAAAAACAAGTTAGGCGCCTCTACTTTGTTGTTGCATGTTTTACGTGGCTTATGGGAGTAGATGCTAAGAGCGATTCTTACCTACGGAAAGCCACAACGGTGATATTATGGTTGCCAAACTCTGGTGTTAATCCCATGACAACTATAGTGAGAAAGCCGACATCCACCGGCCGCATGTGTGGTACAAGCCACCGCGTCAAGTGCGGAGCGGTCTACATGACGGCGTCGTAAGGTTGGCCTGGACGCTTCAATCTCACTATCCCGCCATAAGAAGAACACAAACAAGAGGCTTGCAACAGAAAACATCAACGCGCCAACAACCATGTTGCGTTCTACTCGTGAAACACATCTACGCCCGAAGGGTTTCGCAGCATAGTAAATCAAAATTTTCTCTGAGCGAGCAGAGGAAAGCCAAGATCTAATCTAGGAGATGCAAACAACGAGAGATATTGGATTATATCTTCATACCCTTGAAGATTCGCAATGAGCGTTAAATCGGAACGTGGGTGATGTAGTCGTACTGCTTCTCCTCCTCGCGATCCGATCCGATCTAGCACCACAAGTGGCGGTGCCTCCGTGAGATGCACTGCGTGCAGCACCTCGACGTCTCCTCCTTCCTCGGACCAGCAAGTAGGGTGGAGATAGATTGGATCTACAACACGACGGCGTGGTGTATTTGGTGGAGAATTTCTGCAGCAGGGCTTCGCCTGCAAACAGTCGGGAGGGAGAGAGGAAGGCAGCAGGGCAACTAGGGTTTGGAGGAAGGTGTAGGTTGTGAGAGGGGGGGGGGGGGCGCACCAGCCCTCTATATATAGAGGGGGGTGCGGCCAGCCCTAGCCTCTCCTCCAAGCCTATCTCTAGTTTAAACAATTTAAACTCTCTCTTATCTAGAAATCCTATCTTATCTTATCTCTAGTTTAAACGATTTAAACTCTCTAGGATCGGCTGGGCCCTATGGGGCCTTGTGCCCCTGGCCCAATGCGGACATGACACCCCCTCATAGGCCCATGCCCCCTCCCGGAAGGTGGGACCATGTTGGCGCCCTTCCGGAAGGTTCTAGAAGCTTCCGGTACAATACCGATTAATCCGGAACAATTCCGAACTCCAAAAACTGCACTGCCTTATATGAATCTTATTCTCCGGACCATTCCGGAACCTCTCGTGATGTCCCGGATCCCATCCGAGACTCGAACAAAATTCATAAACCAAGTATCCAATCTATCCTAGCGTCGAGACACGTTAAGTGTGTGACCTGTGGGTTCGAGAATATGCGGACATGATCTTCTATCAATAATCAACAGAAGTGCAGGCACCCATATTGACTCCCACATTCATCGATGATCATATCGGATGAACCACGATGCCAGGATTCAATCAATCCCATATATATATTCCCGCCTCTCGCGATATTTTACTTGCCCGAGATTCGATCGTCGGTATCGTCATACCTAGTTCAATCTCGTTCACAGCAAGTACTTTACTCGTTCCGTAATCCGATATCACTTTGTGATTAACTCCTTAACCACATGCTTGCAAGTGGTGTTGATATCGATTATCGAGTGGGCCCGAAGTATATCTCTCCGACTTGGGAGGGACAAATCCCATCTCGATACATACAACCCAACAGATACTTTCCGATTACCTGAGAGACACCTTTATGATCACCCTCTCATAGGATGACGTTTGATGGCCTAAAAGCTTTCTTCCGATACCAGGGAGTTGTATTATCTCATGGTCTAAGGAATACAATATTTGACATAGGAAAAGCTTCGCAAAGATGAACACAATGACACGATCTAATTTCTTCGCTTAGTTTGGGTCTATCCACCATATCATTCTCCCAATGATATGATCTCATTATCAATTGACAACTCATGTCTATGGTTAGGAAACCTTAACCATCATTGATCAATGAGCTAGTCCATAGAGGCGTACTAGGGACACGGTGTTGTTCACAAACCACACAAGTATTAATGTTTCCGCTTAATACAATTCTAGCATGGAATATAAACTTTATCATGAACAAGAATTATAATAATAACATCTTTATTATTGCCTCTAGGGCATAATTCCAACATGTATTACTTAAGATGACCAAATATTCTCGAGGACACATGGGAAGACTGTCAAGTGCTTTCACTTCATATAGTTGATTAATCTTCTTTAGCTTGCTAAGTGTTGTGTGGGTGAACCTGTGCTAATGTACCGACCTTCCTAGGACTAATACACACATGTGATTATACCCCTTGCAAACATCCGTAAGTACAAGAAAGTAATTAAGGTAGAAACCTAACCACAACTTTAAACTCTAAGACCCTAACGTCCCTTGTGCAATGGTTTCCTAACGGGGGTTCAGGTTTCTGTCACTCCGGCAACCCCTACGATTAGTAGCCAAATACACAATGCATTCCCCTAGGCCCATATAGGTGAAGTGTCATGTAGTCGACGTTCACATGACACCACGAGAAGAAGTACACCACAACTTAAATATCAAACTATTGAATCTTTCTCAACACAACTCCACTACTAACAACACAACTTCTCCCATATCCTCAAGAACAAAACGAACTACTCACAAGACCTCATATGGATCATGATCAGAGATGGAATAATGATGTATAACAATCTGAACATAAACAATAATTCAATGGTTCACTCAATAGCATCAACTACAAAGAGTAATCAACACCGGGAAAGTTTCCCCTAAGAACTATGCAAGATTCAACCCAATTGTTACAGCAATATGGAGATGGTGATGAGGGTGCTGATGGTGATGATGGTGGTGATGATGATGATGATCCTGATGAAGTCCAGCTTGATGGTGGTGTTGATGGTGATGATCTCCCCTCTCCGGGAAGGAATTCCCTAGCGAAATGTCATGCGAGAGATCTTTATCTCTCGGTGTTTTCCACCTGCAGAGGTGGCGAGAATCTTTGTGGTCGCTCCCGAGTCTTAGGGTTTGGGAGAATATATATGCGGAGGGAGAGCCAGAGGTGGGCCAGGGCGGCCACACCACCTGGTGGCGCGACCTAGGGTGGCCCGCGCCAGGGGTGGTGTGGGCCCCCTGTGGCCCATCTCCACTCCTCCTTCTGGCTTCCTTCGTCTTCTGGAAAAATAGGATTTTCCGTATATTTTCCCGGATTTTCTGATCTTTGCGAATTTTGCCTCTAGACAACACCTTTTCCATCAGAATCCTGACTACAGCGGCCATGCTCCAAAAGTCATCAACCATGCAAAAACAGATGAAATAACATAAGTATCATCTCTTAATATGAAATATATCAATGAATAACAGTAAATTATGATATAGAATAGTGATGCAAAATGGACGTATCAACTCCCCCAAGCTTAGACTTTGCTTGTCCCCAAGCGAAACTGAGCTCAATAAACATGACCTCAGGTTTATGGAGTGAAGAGTCGATAAAAGAATACGGACAAGAAGCATCACATTCATCAATACATAGATCATAAAAGAAGACAACTCACTATTATATAACTTACTTGCAATAGGTAAAGGAAACACAATAAAGATACATAAAGTAAATCATAATTGGTAATGGAAAACTTAGCTCTTGGTCGAAGAATAGTTGATAATTTGCTGGAGTTCACAAATAACTGATTTTCAATGATAGCTTTCAAAGTAGTAATCACCACGATAAGAGCAATGTGCAAAACAAGGAACATAAGAAACATGATTGAATAAATCATCATATGAATGAATGAAACACAACAACTCAAAATATTTGCTGAGATAGAAGGGAATAGGTTTACTGACTCAACAAAAAAAGTAAAAGAAAGGCCCTTCACAGAGGGAAGCAGGGATTGCAAGTCTCATAAAGAGCTCCCAAAAATTATGATACTTATTAGCTTTCAGCTCTCATTTCCCCTATCATAGGCATCTTTAGGTGATTAAAGTTAAAGTGATCAAATATGAGGATATGCTTGACAAGTTGCAAATTGAGAATCTCATGTCCCTTGAATACGAGGTCCGCTCTTCATGCTACTCAAGTTTAGTCACCGGTAAGTTCTTGTCATAGTAAGCACATGTGTATCATGGAGAACCGCACGGGTACCTTGCCGATGATATGGAAGAATCCCCATATCAAAATGACAAGGCAAGCAGACAACAAGTATCTCAACAATCTTCTTATTTACCATGGGAATATGGTGCTTTTTTCTCTCTTTCCTCTTTTCATAATATCTCTTTTTTCTTTTTCTCTTTTTATCAATATCGGACTCTCTTTTATTTATAAGAAGAATGCTTCATAGATACTCGTTATGGTTACGCTGCAGGTTTCCACCATGTCAGCATGGATTAGACCAGCGGCCTAGGCGTTTCTCTAACACATATACATAACTCCATGGACTTACAAGCTCCTCTTTTGAAAGGATATAGATGCCGCCTAGAGGGGGGGAGGTGAATAGGCGGTTTAAAAACTTTTTCGAGAGGGGCTCAACAAAGGCGGAATTAAACTAGCGTTTACTTTGTTAAGCACAAAACCTAGAACAACTAGGGTTCACCTATTTGCACCAACAACTTATGCTAAGCAAGACAAGCAACTAAGTGATAGCTAGATATATATACTTCAAGCATGAAGGCTATCACAAAGTAAAGTGCATAAGTAAGAGCTCGGATATAGAGATAACCGAGGCACACGAATACGACGATATTTTACCGAGTTCCTCCCAACATGGAGTACGTCTCGTTTGGAGAGGGGGTGCTATCAAACCACCAACGCCACAAAAGGCCTCCCTTGTTCTCCTGTGAATCTCACCCCAACGGGATCGATCCACACTTCCATTATCGGTGCACTTGTCGGTGGCAATCCGGAACCTCTCACAAGGTTGGGGCACTTCTCCACAACTAAATTGGAGGCTCCCAAAAACAAGTTTGGGGAAAGCTCCACAACTTAATTGGAGGCCCCAAGTAATCCACAAACCTACAAAACCACCAAACCGTCTAGGGTTCCAATGAACCCAAGAGTAAAAAGCTTCTCACCTTTCACCCAATTGAATCCTCACCGAGAACTCAAACCGATGCACCAAATGCAATGGCAAGAACACAAGAAGTGGTCAAGTCCTTCACTCCCAAATTCCACCAAAGCTACTAAAGCTTATGGGGGAATAAGAGAGGAAGAACAATGGAGGAAATCCACAAAATACTCCAAGATCTAGATCCCAATATGTTCCCCTCACTTAGAGGAGAGATTGATTGGTGGGATTGTAGATCTAGATCTCCTCTATCAAATCCCTCAAGAATATGCAAGAATCATAGGAGAGATTGAGAGGGAAGCAAGCTCAAGAGATCAACAATGGTGGCTCAGTTTTAGAGTTCTTGAGGGTGGAAAAACCACAACAACCAAGGTAGAAGAAGGGGCCTTTATATAGGGCCCCTGGAATTAGAGCCGTTGGGAGCAACTTACCCCGGATAGTCCGACCAGCATTAGCCGGACAGTCTAGCAGAGCCGGACAGTCCAGGAGATGCTGACCGGACACTCCGGCCTACGAAGATTCCGGCCAGAGTCCGGGTGGAGTCCGATATGGTGTTCTGAATGTCCCGGGAGGTCGACAAGATCCCAGGGCCGGATAGTCCGGCGTGAATTAGCCAGACATTCCGGCCGGGCCGGACACTCCGGCTGAAAACGGCTGGACATTCCGCCCAAGGCAAAAGTGACAGAAATAGCGAAACTGAAACAACCATAACTTTTGCATCCGGACTCCGATTTTGATGATCTTGGGCTCGTTTCGAAGATAGTAACGAGATCTACAAGATCATGCAGAGAACCATCATAGTCCAGCAAGGGAGAATAGAACCAAATGATGAAAGGTTTAACCTATCTAGAAAAGACAAACCGGTAAAACCTCCAACATCGAAAACGCAATAGAGAATGCATATGAAATCCGTTTTTGATGAACTTGGGCTTATAATGATTAACACAAGCTCAAGAACCTCACATGGATAAGATCCACATAACAACAAAGAAAGATGAAGCCAAGTATGCAAAGATTTGATCTCTCTCTAAAGGATATGATCAAGTTACTCACTCGGGAGCCCCTCTTGATAGTACGGCTATCTATCCTATAAAACGTTCTCCCCAACTAACACCATGAGACCGATAAGAAAGAAACCCTATCAAGAACATACCTTTGCCTTGAACATATTCCACTTGAGCTTGCCGATAGCGATCTTGTCCACCTCAAGATGGAACACATTTCTTGATTGCGCTAGCTTGGTGAGGACTTGCAAATTACTCCCCATACTCCACTATGGTAGAGATTCTCTTTTGGGTATGCCATATTACCATATCCATGATCACCATAGGATGGCAAGCTTTAAGCAAATGATCTCTTCGAGATGGCTCATATTAAACTTGCACATCAATTCTTCTTTCTTCATTATGTTGGTGTCTTGAAGGTATATAAGAGATATCTCTACAACTTTAGTCTTCAAGACACACTTGCTATAGGATCAACTCTCACTTGACCAATCTCTGGATCACTCATTGAAACCTTGGTCAACACTTAATCTTCTTCACTTTATTCTTCTCCCAACCTTGAAGCCAACATATGGTTCAAGCATTGCCTATGGACAAATCTACAGGTAAAACTCAATGCAAACATAAGTCCATAAAGATTGTCATTAATTAGCAAAACCACACATGGGGGCACACATGCACTTTCAATCTCCCCCATTTTGGTAATTGATGACAATCCCTTTGAGAGGGTTTATATCAGGAATTAATCAAACAAAACATTGTGCTAACATCAAATACAACATAGGTATGTGATGTTAGTACAAACACAATATAGAGCAAACTCCCCACAATCTATGCACATGTGGATGAACTTGAATTTCATTGCATATATTGCCAACCATTACCGGTGGTGGAGTTTTCTCTATATATTCAAGATGCCATGCAACACACTAGGATGCAAAGCACACGAGGCAAGTGTTTAAGTACACAACTCACAACACACAACCAAATTCCCTAAAACCCTCTAAAACCTCTCCCCCATTGGCATTGATTGCCGAAATGGGTGAAAAATTTAGAAGGCCAATTTAGTGAGAGTTCCTCCATATGGTGTGCATTTATCATAATATGAGTGGAATCAAATGCACGTATCCAATGATGAATACCATGAGGAAATCAAACTAAACCGAGGATCCAAAGATTGCAAAGAAATAAAATGGTGAAGAAGCATCAACGAATGAAGCAAGCAATCAAAAGATCGAAAGAAGCACTTCACAAAAGGAAGATACCAAAAGAAAGATAGATATTATGATAAGGTTGAAAAAAGAGTGATCTAAATAATATGAGGAGACTCCCCAAGGTTTGTGCACAAATTATAATCTGCGTTTGAATACAATATGCACAAACATGGCATCCTCATTCCCTCTGTATCATTTAAACCACGAGCACAAGCAAGAGAGAAGATATTATGATGATAGAAAATGGGTGTTTAGATGAAAATAGGAAGCTCCCCAAGGTTCATGCACAACAAAGTTCACAATTATGGAATCCTAACTCCTCATAATCAAACAAAACACCAAACAAGAACAAGAAGGCAAATGTGTGTTCTTAGGTAAATTAGGAAAGCTCCCCAAGGTTTATGCACCAAATATAATAATTGCTTTGAATGCAAAGTGCATAAACGTGGTATCCTTGCTCCCCCAAACTTACATAACAACTCAAGGCATGAGAGATCAACTTTCTTAACACCAACAAGTGCCAAAAGATGCAAATGAAAATGTCAAGCACTCAAACAAAAACTTTTGGATCCACCAAAGAATAAAGAAGGAGCACAAGGTGGACTCCAAAGCCAAAAGGATATCAACTAGAGATTTAGCCATAATCATCTATATAAGTTTCTAGGTAGACAACAATCACCAAGATATACATCCACAAAGAAACATGTACACACAAAATGGATACTCAAGAAAGAACAAGATATCCAAACAAAAGTCATAGATAATGCCAATAAGATTTTTGCTAGAAGGCATGGCCAAAGCCTCAAATTTATCTTATTGAACATTAATGACCTTAAAACACCAACAAATACATCACAACTATCACAAGGGAACAAGAGATAGTTGGAATGCATTGGGAAAGGCAACAAGTATCATAAAGAGCAAATAAACCTTGCAAATTCATCCATATTGCACATGAGAGAAATTGATGAAAAGATTGACAATATAATTGCTAGATTGGCATATATGGGATCGGTGAATCATCAACATGATTTTGATATACTCCCCAAAATATGCATTCATCTGAACTTACTTGTACCACAAACGGATGATACAATAAAATTCTTGTAAGAACCATAATAAAAGCAACTAAAGGAAATCATGCCATGATGCAACCAAAATGGTTGGATACTAGAAAAGTATGCATGAGAGGGATACTTGTTACCAAGATACCATTGGTAGGATGTAGTAGATATGCGTTTGTTGATCATCCTAGCTTGCCTCCAATTATCATTTAGTCACCACATCTTCTTATTATTGAGACAAACAACCAATGTATCTCCAGTGTACCTAAAACACATTCAAGTACACAATGGTCCCAAAACTCATTGGGTCCAAAGTAGTTAGATACACTACAATACATAGGACAAACTCCACAAAAACATGTGCATATTGATATGAAATTGAATTTCATGCACATCTTAGCCAAAATAGGATTTGGTGGAGTTTCCCTTATATATTGGACCAAAGAAAGCAAGCATACCATAATATATACATTTAGTAAATATGCATGCACAAGACTTTCAAGGACCAAAAAGGAGATACAATTTGAAAAAAACACGAAGTAAACCAAGAAGTCACACACAAGAGAGTGACACAATAGAAGGTGTCCAAATTGCATCAAAGAGTCAAATCAACACATGACCGAACACAAGTTCAACCAATGAACTAAGCTAAAGCCAAAGAGCAAAAGAGGATAAAAAAATAATATGCTCAATGATTTATCTCATTCAAATGGTTAAATAGAAAGCATGGAATGAGAAAATCAACTCCCAAACATAATACCAATTGAAAAATAAAAGGTTCCAACAAAGGAGCCAACCTCTCAACATTTTACAAGAATGGCACAAAGTATCAAAGAAAAGATTTATCTTCAAAGGCATAAAACATGGTATGGATCAAAACATATTATGAAGAAGCATAAAATGAGTGTTCGAAATAATATAGGAGAACTCCCCCATGATTAGTGCATTATTTAAGATTCTGCATTTGAATACAAAATTCACACACATGGGATCATCATCCCTACCTACATCAACTAGAGAACTAAATGATTTCAAGATAAAGAAAGATCCATATGGATTGAGGAAGACATGGGATACAAGACACAACAAATTCTTGGCAAGAGATAAGAAAAATAAAGCAAAAATCAATCTGAAAATGATCAAGAAGATCTACCACATATTATAGTACTGATTGTCCAAGGACAAAGGTCTTGCAAATATTTCTCGGTGGTAGATAGAAAATATATCCAAGATCATATTCAAAGAGAAAGCAAGTGTCAAAAGATAGGAATTAAAAACCAAGACATGAAAGAGATCCTTGAGGGTTTCAACTAGTTAACCAATCATGCACAACAATGATTAGAATAACTAGAGGCAAAATTCTTGCCGACTTAGATATAAGAATTCATATATGATGAAACCCATACCAAAGAAATCTCTTACAAACAAGATCCAAAAGATAAGAGATAAAACCATTATATCGAAAAGGAACTTGTTTGAGCTCACGTGCCACATAGGAACTAGACAATTTCCAATATCAATTATATGTGACACAACCTCAACTATTCACATTTTCTCGGCTTGTAATATGCACAAAGTATATTACTCCCCCATAATGTGATAAAACATTTCTTCTCATAAGAGGTAAGGAAGACATGGGAGAAAAGTAAAACATTTTCTTGGCCGAAGCTAGGACAAAGAAAACCAAAGGTCAAAGTGATCATGATCAATAAATTCTACCATATATTATAGTACCACTTGTCCAATGACAAGAAATATGGGGAAACATTTCCCAAGGTAGTTTTCAAGGATATCATGATCATATTAACAACAAGAAGCATATTACGAAATATAAAAATTAGGCTTGATGCTTAGATCGAGATTCTTGATAGCTCCAAATAGTCACACAATCATAAAAGATTAAAGTAACTTGAAGCAAATGGTTTCCATGGAGGATATGGAGGTCCAAATATGGGGAAACACATACCAAGAAAACTCCCACAAACAAGATCCAAAAGATGAGCTATAAAACATTCAAACAAATTGGAACTTGTATGAGCTAAAGTGTCACATAGGAGCTAGATAATTCTCAATATCAATTCTAAGTGGCACAACCTCGAATTTTCACATTATCTAGGATTGTGATATGCACTAAGCATATGACTTCCCCATAATGTGATACATCCATAAATCTCGACACGAGGCAAAATGATCCAAATAGAGATAATTAATGGACATTATAGAACTTAAATTTCTCATTAGAATCATACCACATAGAGACTAGATAATATTGCAATATCAATACTAGGTGGTATTCCTCATGTACGCACATTTTTAGGATTGTGGAATGCCCAGGCATAACACTCCCCCAAAATGGGATAGTCCACTAATCTCTCACAAGAGCCAAGTAAGATATAAACAAGATGCAATAGGCTCAAACACGAAACACATACATGGTGTGCAAGTCAACATACACATACTTGATTTCTCAAGTTAAGCAAGTAGGAATCACAACATATACAAAGCACATGCAAGGTACAAAACTAACACATGCACAAGGGGCAAGTAACTTTCAATGTAAATGAGTTGAGCACATGTTACCGCAAGGAGGAACATCGAATATATGATAGAAGCATGATAGTCCAAATGGCTTGACTTGACAAGAATAAATGATGAAGATCCCTCAATTATTCATAATGTAGACAAGCCTCCAATGTCCTCCAACAATACCTATTGATCAAGTTTTGGCTTGTTGGTACCCAACCAAGTTGGGTCCTAAGAGGTTAGTAACAATAGGCTTGGCAAACCAAATGGTTCTTTTCATGAACCCACATTGAGCACCAACAAATTTGGCAAACACATTGCCAACCTCATCCTTATAAAGAGAATAAGCATCATCAATAATAATAGGGTTGGATGAGGAGATACCAATAGTGCATGAGGAAGAAATGTGCCCCTTCTCACGACATATATAGCAAGTTCTTCTCTTGCCATCTTTCTTCTTAGGTGAAGCCACAACTCGAGGAAGAGTTCGAGTAGTCCTCTTAGGAAGAGGCCCATCACTAACTTGAGGTAGAGCTTGAGGCCGCTTCCCTTGTTGCTTCACACTAAGAGGCTTCTTCTTCAATGGGCAAGATCTAACATGATGCCCTTCTTCCTTGCACTTGAAGCAAACAATGTTGGCAGGATTCTTGACTTGATATTGGCCATTTTTATTGTTGCTCTTGGACTTCTTCTTGTTAGTGGACTTGTTCTTGACATTGGATTTGAATCCAAGCCCACTCTTGTCATTAGGGGATTTTTGCACACTCAAGATCTTGTTGAGTGTGGTCTTCCCTTCATGACCCTTTTTCAAGTCATTCTTCAAAGAAGTGACTTGAGCCTTGAGCTCTTTGATTTCTCTACATGGTTAGTGACAACACATATACTAGAGGAAGTAGAAATTTCATTGCTAGAGCAACAAGGCAAAGAATGTAATTCATCACAAGATTTAGCAATAATGTGAGTGGACGAATTACAAGGACTAGCACATGGCAATATAGCATTATTAGTAGAGATTGTGCTAGTGACCACATGAGGCTCAGAAGATGTTACCTTTGTACAGCTAGCCTTATGAGATAACTTTAGCCTAGCATGGGATGCTAGAAGATCCTCATGAGAGCTTGATAGCTTACCATGAATTTCTTCCAAGATCCCATACTTGCTAGTTAGCAAAGCAAGTTGAGTCTTTAGCTAAATATTTTCCTTCAAAATAGATGCTTCACAAGAAATAGAGTTAGTAGCACAAGCATCATAATTAATTGCAAGAGGTGAGGGAAACTTCGAAAGCTCTTTTGAGTAAGAGGTTTTAAGTTGCTCATGTGACTCGGTGAGTTTGATGAGCTCACCTTGATGACCCTAGAGACATTTTTGAGGTGCTCAAAATCCTCAAGGAGTTTAGCATAAGCAACTTGAAGCTCATCATTTTTACTTATGAGACCACTAGCCACCTTAGGACCTCTATCATGAGATTCCTTCACTCTAGGCAACTCTAGAGCAAAGGTCTCCTCAAGAGATTCCTTAGTGGTTTGTTCCTCTTCAAGAGCTTCATTTAGATGTGCAATTTGATTAGCATACTCACGCTCAAGGCTACTCAATTTATCAATGGTTTTCTCATGCTCCTTAATTTGTGCTTATAACTTATCAATATGTTCTTTGCTCTTAATAGAAAAGTCCAAGATTTCAACGAAGTTAGAGCAAGCAATATTATTATTAACAAGAGCATGATAAACCATCTCACCATTTTCATATAAATCATCAACATTCAACTCTTCTACCTCATTATCCTCATCCTCATCATCACAAGAGGTATTGGGTTCCAAAGTAGGAGTTACCTTTGAATCCTTAGCCATAAGGCATAGGTGGGTACCATGAGATGGTGGTGATGGTGGTGATGATGATGAATTATTTTACGCTTCATTCAAGATCTTGTCTTGGCCAATAGGATCTTCATTTTCCTCTACATGGTTAGCAACACAAGTACTAGAGGAAATAGAAGCATTTTTATCATGGCAACAAGGCAAGGAGAGCATATCATCATGAGATCTATTGGGGCAATTTATACATGATATGCAAGGACTATAAACACTAGCATGTAACTCATATATAGTGCTAGACGTGTTTAAGTCCAAAGATGAACCATTGCAGTGAGATAGAGAAGAAGTATCAATAAGAGTAAGCTCACTATCAAAATTGCAAAGTTCACCACCACTCACCATATCATTACCTTGTGTCTTACCACACTTTGGTGAAGTGGAATAAAAATATAACTCATCTCGACCAGAAGTGGAAGCAATACAATCATCCTCAATAATGTTGGACACATCATATTTATCTTGAAGTTTTGTCCATAACTCATGAGCGCTCCAAAAAAGTATGATTGAAGAAGTAACTACATAGCTCAAAGCATTAACAAGAACATTAGAAGCTTGAGCATCGAGATATAAGTTTTTCTCATCCTCACAAGATAGATTTTCGAAATCCATAGGAGGAAAAAAACCTATATCTACAATACGCTCCAAATTTGGGTCCATGTCCCGAAAATGAATAAGCATACGAGTTTTCCATATATCATAATTTGTGCCATCAAATATGAACATTTCATTGTGCACTAATCCCCTAGCCGACATCTTTACTCTCAAGGCGGTGAAGACTAAAATGAGAGACCGGGCTCTGATACCAATTGAAAGGATATAGATGCCGCCTAGAGGGGGGGGGTGAATAGGCGGTTTAAAAACTTTTCCGAGAGGGGCTCAACAAAGGCGGAATTAAACTAGCATTTACTTTGTTAAGCACAAAACCTAGAACAACTAGGGTTCACCTATTTGCACCAACAACTTATGCTAAGCAAGACAAGCAACTAAGTGATAGCTAGATATATATACTTCAAGCACGAAGGCTATCACAAAGTAAAGTGCATAAGTAAGAGCTCAGATATAGAGATAACCAAGGCACACGAAGACGACGATATTTTACCGAGTTCCTCCCAACATGGAGTACGTCTCGTTTGGAGAGGGGGTGGTATCAAACCACCAACGCCACAAAAGGCCTCCCTTGTTCTCCTGTGAATCTCACCCCAACGGGATCGATCCACACTTCCATTATCGGTGCACTTGTCGGTGGCAATCCGGAACCTCTCACAAGATTGGGGCACTTCTCCACAACTAAATTAGAGGCTCCCAAAAACAAGCTTGGGGAAAGCTCCACAACTTAATTGGAGGCCCCAAGTAATCCACAAACCTACAAAACCACCAAACCGTCTAGGGTTCCAATGAACCACCAAACCGCCCCAACTTAATTGGAATCAAGTAGAAGAAGAAGAAGATCAAGTTTTTCTTGAAGAAGAAGAAGAAGATGGAGTTCCTCATGGCTATCTTCAAGACATCATCAAGAATTGAAGTGCAAGCTCAAGATGCGTCATCTCTAGAATATCTCATGCTTGAAGCTTGCCATCCTTGGAAATCATGGAATGATGAAGACAAGTTCGAAGAAAAGGCTTCCCCATGGAGTTTGGGGAAGCATGTCTCAAGACTTCATCAAGCAAGTGCAAGCAAGAAAGGTGTTCCATCTTGAAGGTGACAAGATCGTCTACATCAAGCTCAAGTGGGATGCTCAAGGCAAAGGTATGATCTTGATAGGGTTTCTACTTTACCGGTCTCTTGTAGTGTTGGGAGACCGGGTTTAGGATAGATAGCTGTACTATCAAGAGGGGCTCTCGAGTGGGTGACTCGTTCGTATCTTTCGGAGAGAGCTCAAACCTTTGCATACATAGCATCATATTTCTTGGTTGTTGTTTGGTTCTTGTCCATGTGAGGATCTAGAGCTTGTGGTTATCTTCATAACAAGCTCTAGTTCATCAAAAACGGATTTCCCTTGCATATCTTATTGCGTTTTTGATCTTGCGGGTTTTCTGGCTCCACACCTTGGGAGCTATCTCACATATATATTCATGGTATTTTCTCCCTTGGTGATCCAATATTTCGAACAAAATTGGTTTCATCTCGTTTGGAGTTCGGATGCAAAAGTTGTGGTAGTTCTGGTTCTGAAGTTTTTTCCTAACCGGTAGTTCCGAGCATATCGGTAGTACCGCGGCAGTTTACGCTTAGTACCGGTGTTAATTCCGGCCCAACTTCTGGCAAACCCATTTTTGGTTCAGTACTCTGTCTGCCTGGTTAGCTCTATTTGACGGAACTTGGATCGGATTTTCAAGCGATAGTACCGCTAGGAAATTCTTGCCACCGGTAGTTCCGGCGAAGCGGCGGTAGTACCGACCAGGCTCGCGTTTTTGTTCTTTCTCTCGCTATTTTCTGACCGTTGGCTGGGTGCCACCGGTAGTACCAGCCACCCACCGGTACTACCGGCCGTGCGCGAATCTGTGAGTAACAGGCATATCAAGGAGCCCTTTAAAAGGAGCTCCCCTTTCCCCTTCGGCCCGAACTCTTGTTCTTCTTGGTTTTTGCCTTTCTCTCTCCTCCATTGTTGACCTTGAAGAGCTTGCCCTCTCCCCTTCCCCCTCCTATGATTCTTGCATCTTTTTGAGGGATTTGAGAGAGGAGATCTAGATCTACAAGCCCCACCAAACCAAATCCCTTCTTTGTGAAGGAATCCTTGGGATCTAGATCTTGGAGAGTTTTGTGTTCTCCTCTTGTGTTCTTCTTCCCTTATTCTCCCAATAGCTTTTATAGCTTTGGTGGAATTTGAGAGTGAAGGACTTGCCTCTTGCATTTGGTGCATAGGTTTGAGTTCTCCTTAGAGATTAGGCGAGTTCAAGGGCTTGTTTCTCTTGGTTTCTTGGAACCCTAGACGGTTGTGTGGTTGGATTGTTGACCTTTTGTGGTCTTGTAGCCTTTTGTGGCCTTGTTGCCTTTTGTGGCTTTGTATCTTTTGTGGCATTGTTGTTGGGAGCCTCCAATTGAGTTGTTGAGATTGCCCCAATCTTGTACGGGTTCGGTGACCGCCCTCAAGTGTCCCATAATGGAACGTGAGTAGGCCTTTGTGGCAAGCTCACGGGAGAATAGGGTGAGCCTTTTGTTGGATTCTACGCGTTGTTATCTTTCCAACAAAATTGGTTTCATCTCGTTTGGAGTTTGGATGCAAAAGTTGTGGCAGTTCTGGTTCTAAAGTTTTGCCTGACCGGTAGTTCCGGCGGGGCACCGGTAGTACCGCCGGGGCAGTTTTCCGCCGGTAGTACCGGTGTTAATTCCGGCCCAACTTCTGGCAACCCCAATTTTGGTTCAGTACTCTCTCTGCCTGGTTTGTGCTATTTGACGGTACTTCTGTCGGTATTTTAGGTGGTAGTACCGCTAGGACATTCTTGCCGCCGGTAGTACCGGCCAGGCTCGCGTTTTTGTTCTTTCTCTCGTAGTTTTCTAACCGTTGGTTGGGTGCCACCGGTAGTACCGGCCACCCACCGGTACTACCGGCCGTGCGCGATTCTTAGGGCAACGGGCTGATCGGGGAGCCCTTTCAAAGGAGCTCCCCTTTCCCCTTCGGCCCCAACTTGTTCTTCTCGATTTTTTGGCTTTCTCTCTCCTCCATTGTTGACCTTGAAGAGCTTGCCCTCTCCCCTTTCCCCTCCTATGATTCTTGCATCTTTTTGAGGGATTTGAGAGAGGAGATCTAGATCTACAAGCCCCACCAAGCCAAATCCCTTCTTTGTGAAGGAATCCTTGGGATCTAGATCTTGGAGAGTTTTGTGTTCTCCTCTTGTGTTCTTCCTCCCTTATTTCCCCAATAGCTTTTGTAGCTTTGGTGGAATTTGAGAGTGAAGGACTTGCCTCTTGCATTTGGTGCATAGGTTTGAGTTCTCCTCGGAGATTCGGCAAGTTCAAGCCCTTGGGCTTGTTTCTCTTGGGTTCTTGGAACCCTAGACGATTGTGTGGTTGGATAGTTGACCTTTTGTGGTCTTGTAGCCTTTTGTGGCCTTGTTGCCTTTTGTGGCTTTGTAGCCTTTGTGGCATTGTTCTTGAGGCTCCAATTGAGTTGTGTAGGTTCCCCAAGATTGTTGGCCTTTTGTGGCATTGTGGAGCCTTTGTGGCGTTTCTTGGGAGCCCTCCAATTGAGTTGTAGAGATTGCCCCAAGCCTTGTACGGGTTCGGTAACCGCCCTCAAGTGTCCCATAGTGGAATGTGAGTACGCCTTTGTGGCGAGCTCACGGGAGAATAGGGTGAGCCTTTTGTGGCATTGGTGAGTTGCGTGGCTTCGCATCCTTGGTGAGGCCTTGTGTGGCGTTGGGTGAGCATCGAGCCACCACACCTCGAGGTGAGCCATTTGTGGCGTTCGAAGTACATTGCGCCCCCGCACCTCTCCAACGGAGACGTAGCTTCTTTGGAAGTGAACTTCGGGAAACAAATCATCGTCTCCGCGTCCATCGGTTATCTCTCAACCGAGCCCTTTACTTATGCAATTTACATTGTGATAGCCTTTGTGCTTGAAGTACTATATCTTGCTATCACCTTGTTGCTTGTCTTGCTTAGCATAGGTTGTTGGTGCACTTAGTGAAACTAGTGGATATAGGTTTTGGCTTGATAAATTAAACGTTAAGTTTTATTCCGCATTTATTAGAGCCTAAACCGTAATATTTTTAAAACACCTATTCACCCCCCCTCTAGGCGACGTCCATTTACCTTTCAATCTTTAATGATGATTTGCGACAACTTCATCTGAATGCGATGGAAGTCTTCTCTAAGATCAGCATCGTCGATTTTTGCCAAAGTTTCAGCCCATCCTCGGAGACTAGATGGCAGCGTTAGGTTCTGGCAATCCCAAACATAGCCTTTAAGGTGATGGAGGACGTAGAAGGCCTCCTTGGCACCGATGATCGCTTGACTTGGCGGGGAAGTCGAGCACGTGCTTGAACACGTGTTTGCCATCCTTGATACATTCCCCCTTATCTACGAAGGTGCATCCCTTCTTGGTGTAGCCCTCGAGAGCCTCATTGAGAACACCCCTTATTCTGGTGTAGTCTTTCTTCTTTTTCAAACTCCCCAAGTCGAAATACATGGCTAGCAAATACCTTGGGGCAAGGACGATGAGTGCGCAGTATTTGTCTCTGTGCAACACAATTGGAATGGAATGTTAGAAAAAGAGCAAATGAAGAAATCTATAAGAAATGCATAAGTTAATGTGGCGATGAGCGAGTGTGTGTACTTACTCGGGAAAGAAAGGCAAAAGAAGTGTGCCCTTCCTCTTGTTGTCCACCATGAACTTCTCGAGGTACGTCGTCGCCTTGGTCCGTGTCTCTGATCCTTCGACCAACTGGCTGTCCCGCATGTAGTAGGTATCCACTATCACGATTTCCGGGGTACTTTCTCTCTTGATCATGAGCGCCAGATTGAGCGTGTATAGGCGGACCAAGTTATAGTCCAGCCGTTTCGTGAGAAACAGGTTGAATATGTCCTCGAACGCTATGAAGAATATATCCGCGGGGGGTTCATAGATGAAGCCCACATCCAATGGCACCTTGGCCGTGAAAACCGGGTAATTTGGATCTTCGTCTTTAAGAAGGAGGTCCTCTAGTGTCTTGACACCCTCGTGCAAAGTTAACATGGCTCCAACCGCAATGTGGATCATATCCGGAGTCAATATCGGATCACCAGCTACATGCACTCGGGGCAAGCCAAATTGTGTGGATGGTACGACAGCGGCGTCCCCGGATCCTCTTGAAAGAGGCTGGCTCGCACCCTTCTTATTATTATTACCTCTCTTCCTGTAGTGCTTCTTCTTCACAATGTCGCCACTGCCATCTGCTCATCATGCCTTCGAGTGTGTTGGGGCTGAAAACCAATCCCGGTTTCTCTTGTGGTGGATCGGCGGCCGGAGGCGTCTCTTGAGAAAGACCATGGAAGACCAGGCGCTGCGTGCATGTATTGGGCCGACCAGCTTGATGGTCGTCGCGAGCTGCAAAGGGTTCTTCATCCACAGAAGGCATATACAATCCTTTGGCGGCGCCGGTGTTGATGAAGTCGTCAACGTTGACCAATTCATCATCATATTCATGGGTTCCATCATGTGGTGGTGGTAGCGGGGGCGACGTCGGTTGCAGCACAACGTCTTTGCCATGTGGCGGTGCACACGCTGCCAAGAGTTGATGGTGATGGCTGGCGGTGGCCATGACGGCGGCTACTGGCTTCCGAGGTGGTGGCCGGGCGATGATCGGTCGAGAGGTGGCACCGGTGCTGCCCCCCGCAAGAGGCATCTGGGTCTTTGGCCATGTCAAGGGCCAGTTGTAGCATTCCCCAAGGGTCTTGTGTTCGTCGGCTCCCTGAGGTTGAAAGGGGGGGGTCCATGTCGTCGCACCCTGGCAACACCCGAGCCAACCTGACCCTCATCACGTCATCATCCATTGGATTGTTGTGCATCATGCGGCTCGCCGGTTGTATAAGAGTGCCCTTCGCAACATCCTTCAACTCACCGCCGACATCTTTAAGCAGGAGTATGCAAGAAGTGTCCTGAGGCAAAAACATGTTGTTGGGCGTCATGAGATGGCAACAGTCATGCATCAAAGGCATAAAGGAGATGACGTGCACTAACTAATTAGTTACCTTGGTGATGGCGTGGATCTCGGCTAATGTAGAGACACGGCCGATGCCGCGCCGCCTATCATCATCTGCAATCTCCCGCTCGGGTGCCTCACGAAGCACCACCGCCGTCGGCTGCGCCTTATTGGTATCTTTGGTGGGAGGGGGCGTCGGTGTGACCAAAACGAGCGGCTGTGTCCCGACATTGACGGCCGGCAGGGTCACCAGGTCTAGCGACACGGTAACATTGATGCCCGAGTTGCTGCCGCTTAAGCTGGGCAGATGTATCGGCCCCTGTCGACCTCCCGCATTCCAAGAAGTAAGCCCCTCGAAAAACTCAGGGGGGATCATCGAGCAGAGCTTCTCTTCCACTAACTTGTCCACCGTTTTCTCGTCCACCGCCTTCTCCTCAAGTGTCTGCACCTTCATCTTCAGCTTTGGAACAGCGGCTTTATCCTGGTTCTTCCTCTCCCTTCTTTTCTTGTTGTCCTCTTTGTAGTACTCCTTGAACTTCATGCTCGTACCGAAGCCGGACACACGGCCAGCGGAGGATGGCGGCAACCCCTTGTACCTCTTCTTGTAAGCATTGGTCGCCCTGTTGAAAACCGTGTCCCACGGCTCCGTCGAATCGTGGGACGACTTTGTGGCAGTAGCATTCAGTTCATCCTCCTGCAGAGACAAGGAAAGGTGAACCCATTTAGATTCTTGACTTCATTATCTTAATTAGAACGCAATAGACTTGAGATCAGCGATAAATTCCTTACCAGCCTCTTCTCGAATGCCTTCACCTCCGGATCGTCGGTGATGAACTCCCCTGTTTCCTTGTCCAGGTAGTAGCGGGCCCGAACAAATTGCCTAAGCTGCAAGTCCATGATTTTAAGCCAAGGGTTGTATTTACCAAGGCGTTCAAGCTCGGCGTCCTCCTTGTCCCAAATGACCTGTTTCCCCCTGTAACCGCCGCTTCCAAGGCGGCGGTTACCTATGTTCTGTTCCCGCATACTCCTTCCCCATTGAGTCCATTTTATAGCGTCTGCGGTAGCTATATCCGCCTTGAATATCCTAAACTCCTCTTTGTCGAGCATCGGATTTTTCTTACTAATAACCTCCCAGCTTTCACCTTTGTCAATGCTATTCTTCACCCGGGTTTTCCATCTACTCAAGGCATTGCTCATCTTCGTGAGGGCTAGTTTGTTCACCGGGTTCTTTCTCTCGAGGTTTCTAAACTGCTCTGAGAATCTGTATCGCTTGTGAAGCTTATTAAGGAGGTTATCGACCAAAGCTGCATGGTCAGCATGTCTGATGTACTTCGTGTTGATCGACATGCTTTCCCGAATGATGCACCCGAGTTGCAGGCCGTACCCTTTAGCAATCGCCTCTGGCACAATGGGTTGGCCACTTTCTATGACCTCAGTGAACTCATCACAGACGGTGGCAAGCACTGGCACCTTCCGCTCCTTCTATTCCTTCTTCTTCTTCTTCTTCTTCTTCTTCTTCTGGGAAGCGGCCGGGTTGCCGCTACCGCCATCCGTGTGCTCGCCGCCATTGGTGGTGTCATCCTCTTTGCCTCCTCCTTCACTAGTTCCATCGTAGTCGTCTTCGTCCCCCTCGTAATCAGGATCTCCACCCTCATTGGCCGCAGCAGCTCTGACGACGGTCGCCTCCTCCTCCGGTGGTGGTGTCATCCTCATCGCCTCCTCCTCCTCCTCCTGTTGGGACCCCTGCCAGAATGACTGGTTGGCCTTTCTAGCTTGTTCTTCGACGCTGATCATGTGCTTAGAAGGGCCAGACTCCTTGTTGCCCGACATGTTTGCACTACTCTATTTAAAAGAGGCAAAAAGTTAGCACAAATCTCGGCCGAAAAATTCGACATGACCTTTGCTAATTTTTTGACCTAGGAGTGCCCATTTCTCAACCAAAACGGAAGTGAATCGACACTTCGGGAGAAATGGGCAACTCAAATGAAATCCCTGCAAGAAAAAACATCCCATCCCCATATTGACAGCCCCATGCATTGACCCCAGCATCCATCATATCCATCATCCACATGCAGTATATATATAACAGATATACTAGTCCATCATCACATCACAGCCCCATGTATATATATAACAGATATAGTAGTGTAACAGAAGTACTTGCTGAACAACAGAAGTGTAACAGAAGTGTAGTACTTGCTGTAGTACTAGGCTGAAGTGTAACAGAAGTACTTGCCGAACAGCAGATAACAGTTTAACATCCTAATAAATCCAGGTATAGGTCAATTAAATAGATGACACAGATACAGGTCAATTACTAAGAAGGTTCTGTCCCTTGATGTTAATGGAAAATTACCACTTCAAACAAAACACAAAGCTGTGAACCTGATATAACCACCTATCTAAGGGCATACACATGGTTGCCATTTACATGGGATAAGTCATGAACTAGAAGACAGAAATCTTTCAGAAACATAGATCTTTGGATGGGTTGGCGGTCACTACCATGCCTCAAATTCTCATCTATGACCAATATTTGCATAGTAAACAGCTTAGCAGACTCATGATAAGCAAAGGTAAACAACTATAATATAAATGGTTTTAGAAAGACCCATTGTTTGTTACTCTCAAGTCTCAAGTGACAGAGCTCCCCTGTGATATCAAATTAACTACTTTGTGATGCAAATGAGATGAAATTTTGAGCAAAAACTCTAGCAACCGTAATTTGATGACAAAAAGTAATTTTATATATTCTAGGGAAAAGCATGCAAATGGGTTTATGCCCCATCCACACATCCTCCCTAAACCTAGTATTTCTTACATCTCCAATGATCCTTCTACAACAGCTATAAAGAACATCCTTCACTTCCATCAAACTTGACCGAAAGTGAGAGCACCCAACATAATTCTTATCTTGAGCATTGATACCGTATTTAATATACTTAGCCATCAAAACCCTCTGCTACAGATATATACTCTAAAGAAAGAAAGCATATAATTAGGGACACTAGTAAAGCAAATTTCAGTAAGAATGCTTCTATTTGACCATTGAAAGCAAAAGAAACATGCTTATGGTGATGGGCAAGACCAGGGAGTACATGTAAAGTAGGAAAGAGGTTCCAGAAAATTAGGGTTATGAACAAAATGCTTTTCCGAGAAAACGCAATGACACTGCATTTCATTTCATTACAAAGATAGGGTTTTTGTTTACAATCCTCCTAGGAGGTTATGAACAAAATGTGGTGTCCTACTATGATACTATCCAAAAGTTTAGGTTACTAATCCTTAGCCCACGTTTCACATAGCAGTATAGCACAAGGTGGAATCTGAGAACAAAGCATTTGCCAACAACTTGAGAAAACTGGGTTTTTTCACACAACAGCAAAAAAAAAGATATCCAACTCTATGATGCTAAGCAAATTTCCATCATGTAAAAAAAGTAAATTCCAATCACCACCAAATGGAATCTAAAGAGACCCATAATTCACTTGTGACAATATAGTGTAATATCTTTCCATGTAATCAATTCAAATTGAATAATGTTACACTATTCTAAAAGAGTGAAAATCAGAGCTGCTACCATTTTACAATCAGAGCTTTACAATCAGAGCTGTCTAAAAGAGTGAATAATGTAACATGCAACACTTTACAATCAGAGCTGCTACCATTTTTAGGGTTGAAAATGAAAAGAGTGACAACACAATTTTTTAGAAGGATTTTGTGTTCAAGGTCTGTCTGTCAAAAGCCAGCTTGAGTCATGAGTACAAATGAAAGCTCAAGAACTGGAACAAATGGGACATGAAACTTGAGTAGAAGGAAGGTCATAACTCTGACTAGAAACCTATAGAATGATTTTAAGATTTCTGGCACTCTCTAAATCATCCTCAATCTTGAAAATCGCGTCGGACCAATACTACAATATCGACACGGTGCAGAAGCAACAGTGCAGCATTACCTAGGGACGATGGACGGTGGACGGTGACGAGGTAGATGGCGAACGGCGAGGTAGACGGTGGACGGCAAGGTGGCTCCTCCTCCTCCGGCGAGGTGGCTGCGAACGGGCTCCTCTTCCTACGCGCTACGGATGGGATCCTCCTCCACGGGCTCTGGCGATGGGGGGCGGCTCTCCTCCACAGGCTCCGGTGCGGCGGTGATGGCGCCGCAGACGGGCTCCTCCTCTACGGGCTCTCCTCCACGACGGCTCCGGTGCTAGGGTTGCGACGACAGAGAGAGGTGACAGATCGATTGGCTAAGTGTGGATCGAGAGAGAGAGAAAGGGGGGATTAGGGGGAAGAGGCCGAACCGTTATGTGGCTAAGTGTGAAAGTTCTGTGGCGCATTCCCACAGAATGCGCCACAGAAGTTGGAACATCTATGGCGCATTCTGAAGGAATGCGCCATAGAACTTCTTGACATAGTAGAAACCGTGGCGTCTCGTAGTATGACAAGATCTGATACTTGTCCTAGTGGTCTTGCTCGCTTGCTCTCACCTGGGGCAGCCAGGTTCGAATCCTGGCTGTCTCACACATTTTTTTTAATTTTTTTTAAATATTTTTAATTACATACATATGCATATTTATTCAAAAAAAAGTAAGAACATATAAATATATGCATATTTATTCACTTATGCATATTTATTCAAAAAAAGCAAGAACATATACATATATGCATATTTATTCAAAAAAAGCAAGAACACATATGCATATTTATTTATACATATATATTTGTGTGTTTGCTTGTCACACACAAATGTGAATTTGTATACCCACACGATTATCACATTATATGTTTTAGTCTCTAACTAATACCCCCACGAATTAATACACCAAAAAGTCACACAATTGCTAGTGTCTCTTCACAATCTTCTTACCCTTTTTCGTCGCGGTTGAATACTTTAGCCCGTGCACTTTGAGATTTCTTCTTGTGAATGGACAACCTTTAGTAGGCAGTGTGGTCTTCCTTCTTACTTTAGTAGTAGTAGGCATGTCGAAGTACTTGTTGAATTCCTCTTTGATCTTTGGGTCGCTGTTTTTGTCGAAGTTTTGCTCATTGGCGGCTCCTTCCATTCCGATGATGCTCCTCTTGCCCCTCCTAACTACAACACGGTTGGGTTTTGACGGGTCGGTAATAAAAAAGCATTGATCAACTTGGCTAACGAGTACCCAAGGCTCATTTTTTGCGGAGGCGTTCTTCGTTGATTTGGCATCTGGTATAACCATTGTGGTGAAATAGCGGCCTTATTTTTCCATGTTCTTGGCCCATCTAACACGGAACATCGGTACGATCTATGCACAGTAGTCGAGCTCCCATATCTCCTCGATCCTTCCGTAGAATCTTTCCATCACAGTAGTCTCGTCATCAGCAAAGGATAACATAGTTACTCCTAAGTTTTGATATTCACTATTCTTGTCCTTTTCCTCGATGTAGAATCTATAACCGTTTATGTCGTATGACTGATAGGTCCTTAGGTTGTGCCCTGGGCCCTACGACAAGGAGAATATGAGTTTTTGATCTTCCGTAGAAGGCGTCTGTGGGGGATTGTCCAGTTTCCTTTTCTTGAACCAACCCGTGAAGCTGGAGTTGTGCTCTCTGGTTATGTCTTTCTTCTTCCTCGGCCGGCCCTGGTCGACGTACTCCTGCTCGATTAAGCTTCTGTGCTCTTCGACCCAAGGGCCGACCACTTCAATGTGTTGTAGCGCGACTCGGTGTGCCCTTTCAAAATCAGTGTGTCGACCTTGAGTCCCTTCTGTCTCAGAGTGAAGCAGGCAACACGAATCACCACCTCATTCTTCTTAACTCTTTTGCGGCGACCTTGAGTCCCTTCCGTCTGATCATCATCATCACTATCAGGGTACTGAAGATCTTTCTTTATGCCAAGCAATTTAAGGTCCTTTCTTGCTTTTGGCCCATCCTTGGTCCTCTCCGGCATGTTCAGTAGAGTGCCAAGCAGACTCTCGGTAACGTTCTTCGTGATGTGCATTACATCGAGGCTATGGGGAGTGTGAAGGACCTTCCAATACGGCAGGTCCCAGAAAACAGACCTTGCTTTCCATACACCTAGCAGCGGCTTTGTCCTCAGTCATTTTTTTCCAGGCGCAGGGCAATCTACCCAATTATTTAAAAGCTCCTCGATTTCTTCGCCGCTCCTCGGACGCAGGGCTCTTTCGAGCTCGTCCTTACCATTGAACAGGTCACCACGTTTTCTCCACGGGTGATCCATGCGGAGCCACTTTCGAGTACCTTGGAACACGGTTTTCGAAGACCCGGGATCCCTTTGTAGCTGGAGATGCGGTGTCTCATCCATGTACTTGACGCATGCATTGTGTCCGTGGTTCACCTGGGCCGATACATATGCATAACCAGGATAGTCCTGCACGGTCGTGAGCAACGTGGCTCTCAGATGGAAATATTCTTTAGTGTAGGCGTCCCACGTACGGGCCGGCGTCTCCCACAAGCTGGCTAACTCCTCTCTCAATAGCCCGAGATACAGATGCATATCGATACCTGGTTGTTTTGGCCCCTGAATAAGAATGCTCATATGTACATACCTTTGCTTCGTGCATAGCCACAGGGGGAGGTTGTATGGCCATACAAACACGGGCCAGGTGCTATGCGTGCTACTCTGGTTTCCAAAAGGATTGAGTCCATCGGTGCTCATACCCAGCCTGACGTTCCTTGCATCGCCCCCGAACTCTTCGAACTCGATGTCTAATGCATTCCACTGGCTAGCGTCTGAAGGGTGTGTCAGGATCTTGCCCTTCTCTGGATCATCTTCGGGTTTCTCTCTTTCTGCGTGCCATTGCATGAGCTTTGCTTCCTTAGGATCTATGAAATATCGCTACGGACGAGGGGTGATAGGAAAGTACCATACCACTTTTCGAGGAACTTTCTTGTTCCCTCTCTTGTACCGTCCTTGGCCACACACCGGACATGTGGTTCTATCCGTGTACTCGTTCCGATAAAGTGCGCAATCATTGATGCATGCGTGGTATTTAATGTGTGGTAGGTCGAGAGGGCACACAATTTTCTTGGCCTCCTCGATACTTGTTGGCAATGTGTTCCCCTTAGGAAGTCGGTCGTGCCAGTATTCCATGTTCGCGTTGAAGCTCACATTGGTCCATTTGTGTTTAGCCTTCATCTCTAGAGCCTTGAGCGTTACACTCAAACGTGTATCCTCGGGGCGACACCCAGGATACAATGGAGTCTTCCCGTCTACCTCCATTTGGGCCAGCTTGGCTTTCTCTCTGGCTGCAGCTTTGTTGTTTCTCGTCTCCTTGAGGAGTAGTTCTTGAACATTAGGGTCCTGCAAGACCGAAGTTAGCAGCGCCTGTGTGTTCGCGTCTTCTCCTTCTTCATGATCATGATCATGCCCGTCGCCATCTCCTTCTCCATGCTGATCATGCCCGCCGGCATCTCCTTCGTCATGATGATCATGCCCGCTGGCATCTCCTTCGTCATGATGATCATGCTTGATAGACTCTTCGTCTTCTCGCCCGCCCACGTCTTCGTGACCACCACCATGTCCTGCCGGCGCCTCATTGAGGTCATGCATGAAACCGCGCTTGAGCAGGTGACCCTCCAATTGTCCAGATTTAGGGTCGATCCAGCGCTGCAGTTTGCATGTTCGACATGGACATCTTATCATGGTCTTGTTGTTCAGAATCATGTCCTCCTTTGCACCTTTCTTGTACCTAGAAATTTGACCTTCGCTCATCGTGAGGACCATGGTTGCCTGAGCGGTCAAAAAAGAGAGTATAGGTGAGAACCACACCATATGAACACACACATGCATGAATGCTAGCCAGAAAAAATTCGGCATGCCCTTCCTAAAATTAGGACATATGGGTCATGCAAAAATTTGCCGAAATGGATATGAATCAACATTTCGGTAAACATCCATGCAACCACACCGGCTGGGCCTGACAACAACAAGCAACCAACAAAAAACTTCCTCCCATTGCAAACATTCATGCACCACACAAGCATCGTCTCGCCATGGATCGCACACACACACCGCCCGTGCGACAAGCTTCACCTACATGTTCATGGCCAAGTACTCACCTAGTAGACACAATAATAGCGAGACGAGACCGCACGATGAGAGAGTGTGGACAAATAGATCTACAATGCAAGTTGGTGGAGAGGAAATTAGTAAACAAATAGAGATGTGAGAGAGAAAAGTAAGGAACTTTTAGATCTAGAAGTTGGAGCGAAGCTTCCACTTACCAATCTATGGATTAAAGTAGGTTTAGTTACAAGAAAATGGAGAAACTATGGGCAAGATGGGGTGTGAGGGAGGAGGAAGACGAGTTGGGAGGAGGTAGAGATGTGAAATGGGTGGTGGTGGATAGATAGATAAGAAAGCTAGCTTTTGTCACCTTTTTAACATGGATCTGGACGCCCTCATCTTTGGCGCATATGGAGGAAATGCGCCACAGATGCTGAAACTTCTGTGGCGCATAAGTCCATATGCGCCACGTGGTGAATTAGATTCCCTGTGTGGGGCCCACCTCCAAGTTCTGTGGCGCATGTTGGGATATGCGCCACAGAAGTGAAACACATCTGTGGCGCATATCAGAACATGCGCCACAGAACTTGGGTGAATTAGATTCCGTGGTGGGGCCCCCCTCCATGTTCTGTGGCGCATGAGGAAATATGCGCCACAGAAGAGGCAACTTCTGTGGCGCATATCTCAGAATGCGCCACAGAACTTGGATCAACCCACCCCGCCTGGCGGGTCCCACCAATCTTCTGTGGCACATACTCTGGAGAATGTGCCACCGAACTTCCAATCTTCTGTGGCGCATGCTTTCTGGTGTGCCACTAATGTTTTCCTGTGGCGCATGGTTTCGCATATGCGCCACTGAACACCTTGTCTATCTATAGGCTGTTTCCTAGTAGTGACTTCCATTATCGGTGCACTTGTCGATGGCAATCCGGAACCTCTCACAAGGTTGGGGCACTTCTCCACAACTAAATTGGAGGCTCCCAATAAACAAGCTTGGGGAAAGATCCACAACTTAATTGGAGGCTGCAAGTAATCCACAAACCTGCAAAACCACCAAACCGTCTAGGGTTCCAATGAACCCAAGAGTAAAAAGCATCTCACCTTTCACCCAATTGAATCCTCACCGAGAACTCAAACTGATGCACCAAATGCAATGGCAAGAACACAAGAAGTGCTCAAGTCCTTCACTCCCAAATTCCACCAAAGCTACTAAAGCTTATGGGGGAATAAGAGAGGAAGAACAATGGAGGAAATCCACAAAAGACTCCAAGATCTAGATCCCAATATGTTCCCCTCACTTAGAGGAGAGATTGATTGGTGGGATTGTAGATCTAGATCTCCTCTATCAAATCCTCAAGAATATGCAAGAATCATAGGAGGGATTGAGAGGGAAGCAAGCTCAAGAGATCAACAATGGTGGCTCAGTTTTAGAGTTCTTGAGGTTGGAAAAACCACAGCAACCAAGGTAGAAGAAGGGGCCTTTATATAGGGCCCCTGGAATTAGAGCCATTGGGAGCAACTTACCCCGGACAGTCCAGCCAGCATCAGCCGGACTGTCCGGCAGAGCTGGACACTCCGGGAGATGCTGACCGGACACTCCGGCCTACAAAGATTCCAGCCAGAGTCCGGGTGGAGTCTGATATGGTGTTCTGAATGTCCCGGGAGGTCGATAAGATCCCAGGGCCGGACAGTCCGGCGTGAATTAGCCGGACATTCCGGCCGGGCCAGACACTCCGGCTGAAAACGGCCGGACATTCCGCCCAAGGCAAAAGTGACAGAAATAGCGAAACTGAAACAACCATAACTTTTGCATCCGGACTCCGATTTTTATGATCTTGGGCTCGTTTCGAAGATAGTAACGAGATCTACAAGATCATGCAGAGAACCATCATAGTCCAGGAAGGGAGAATAGAACCAAATGATGAAAGGTTTAACCAATCTAGAAAAGACAAACCGGTAAAACCTCCAACATCGAAAACGCAATAGAGAATGCATATGAAATCCGTTTTCGATGAACTTGGGCTTATAATGATTAACACAAGCTCAAGAACCTCACATGGATAAGATCCACATAACAACAAAGAAAGATGAAGCCAAGTATGCAAAGGTTTGAGCTCTCTCTGAAGGATATGATCAAGTTACTCACTCGAGAGCCCCTCTTGATAGTACGACTATCTATCCTATAAAAAGTTCTCCCCAACTAACACCATGAGACCGATAAGAAAGAAACCCTATCAAGAACATATATTTGCCTTGAACATATTCCACTTGAGCTTGCCGATAGCGATCTTGTCCACCTCAAGATGGAACACATTTCTTGATTGCGCTAGCTTGGTGAGGACTTGCAAATTACTCCCCATACTCCACTATGGTAGAGATTCTCTTTTGGGTATGCCATATTACCATATCCATGATCACCATAGGATGGCAAGCTTTAAGCAAATGATCTCTTCGAGATGGCTCATCTTAAACTTGCACATCAATTCTTCTTTCTTCATTATGTTGGTGTCTTGGAGGTATATAAGAGATATCTCTCCAACTTTAGTCTTCAAGACACACTTGCTATAGGATCAACTCTCCAAATGGCATGGGTTTGGTTTAAGGAATGGATGCACGAGAAGAATTCCCTCTCAGTACAGGTTTTTGGCTAGCAAGGCTGGGTAGCAAGTATAAGAGTTGAAGGAAACAAACAAACATACAAGTGATAAAGACAAACATGCAATCTTCCTTGGAAGCACAAAAGATCTTAACTAGAGAATACTAAACTTATGAGCAAATCAAGAAAAGAAAGATGATGAAGTTATTATTTTTTCTTTAGAGTACTTTTATCTTTTCATTCAACTCTCAAAAATAGTGTTGCTACTGACCAAGCCAGGTTTGCCAAAACCAACTAAATTAACTCAATAATCCCAAAGTGCTACCAATACTAACAACAAGATCAATCATATAACCGCGAATGGAAAACTAATATAAGTTATGCAAAAGAGTAAATGATAGAACTTCTCATTAATAATCCATAACGGCAACTCACACCAAGGGATACATATCTAACGAGAGAGGGAACACTTCCATAATGCAAACCATCCTACACGATAACTTCTCTATTCATGATATGACTCTACTAAAAAGGTAAAAAGATAGAACATAGTGATATGATACCGTGGCACTCCCCCAAGCTTGGAACAAGCCAAGGGGATGCCAAACCTGATGACGAATTACTCCTTCGGTGGTGGTGGTGGTATCCTCTCATCATCGTCTGACTTCCAGGGTAAGGGCTTCCCATCAACAAAGGACATCATGGTCTCCAGCATCCTGAAACTTGCAGCAACACTCATGCGTTTAAACCTAACCTCATACTCACAGTTTTGATTTTGAACGTTGTAGAGCTGTGCTTGCAGTTTGTTGGTTGTTTGGTGGAGTGAGAGGACTTCATCCTTGAGCTCAGCAGTCTCCTCTTGGTGCTCGGCGATGAGTTCGGAACAAATCTTATGGATGATATCCACTTTGCGTTCCGCCATCTTCTTATACCTAAAGACTTCTTGCTCCAGTGCTTCCATCCCGTCCTCCAGACTTCCTTCACCCTTAGGGCCTTGAACCTCTTTTATCCGGACCTCCCCATCTTCAAGCAACAAGTCCTTGGGATGAATCTTCAACTCTCTCATGTATGGGTTGATGATATCCCCTAAAGAATCTTCCTTGGCTGATCCAGAGGAAGACATTGTGGCTCCAAATCTGGGACTCTACCTGTCAGAAACAGATCGAAATGAAAACATGACGAGAACACGATATACGAACCTCGGGAGATCCGGGGGATTATATATTACGAAGTTTCATAACAAAAGGATGGTATTGGGAGAAAACGGGTCGGAGACGGAGTCCGAAGTGGCCACACCACCTGGTGGCGCGACCAGGGGTGGGCCCGTGCCACAGGGTGGTGTGAGACACCCTGGCTCCGTTTCCGTCCCTCTTTAGCTTCATAGCTTTCCTTATTGACTAAAAACTGCAAAAATATAGTTGGATAGTATTTTCGCGGAACTTTTCTTACCAGAACTGTTACCTATTTGAAAATAGACTCTGCATGTGTCTGAATTTGGTCCTTGATAAATTTTTCTGGAGTTATAACTTGAAAGGCATCAACATCTTCATTGTAAGAATCTCCAGCAATATAGTGCTTGAGTCGCTGCCCATTCACTACTTGTGTAGTATTATCTTTTAAAGAAGAAATTTTTATTGCTCCCGAATGGTACACTTCTTCAATAATGAAAGGTCCTTCCCATTTTGATAGTAGTTTTCCTGCAAAAAAACTGAGACGAGACCTATACAATAGAACTTTCTCACCAACATGAAATTCTCTCTTAAGTATTCGCTTGTCATGCCATCTTTTAACTTTTTCCTTAAAGAGCCTAGCATTTTCATAGGCTTCACTCCTCCATTCATCTAAAGAACTTAAGTCAAATAATCTTTTCTCACCAGCAAGCTTACAATCTCTATTTAGTTCTTTAACTGCCCAGTAAGCTTTGTGTTCTAATTCTAAAGGTAGGTGACAAGCTTTCCCATAAACCATTTTATAAGGAGACATCCCCATAGGGTTTTTGTAGGCAGTCCTATAAGCCCATAAAGCATCATTCAACTTTTTAGCCTAGTTTTTTCTAGATCTATTAACAGTCTTTTGCAAGATGGATTTAATTTCTCTATTTGATAACTCTACTTGCCCACTAGTTTGGGGGTGATAAGCTGAAGCAATTCTATGATTAACATCATATTTAGCGAGGGTCTTTCTAAAACCACCATGAATGAAATGAGAACCTCCATCAGTCATGAGATACCTAGGCACTCCAAACCTAGGAAAGATAACATCCTTAAGCATTTTTAGAGAAGTCTCCCCGTCAGCACTCTTCGTAGGAATGGCTTCTACCCACTTAGTAACATAATCGATGACAACAAGAATATGAGTATAACCTTTCGAGGGAGGAAAAGGACCCATAAAGTCAAATCCCCAGCAATCAAAGGGTTCAATAACTAGAGAGTAGTTCATAGGCATTTCATTGGGTCTAGAAATATTACCAACACGCTGACACTCATCACAAGATAAATCAAATTTTCTTGCATCTTTAAAAAGGGTAGGCCAGTAGAAACCTGATTGCAGCACCTTTTGTGCAGTTCCATCTCCTGCATGATGTCCTCCATAAGCACTACCATGACATTTATGCAACATCTCTTTTTGTTCATATTCTAGAACACATCTTTGCATAATACCATCCACTCCTTCTTTATATAAGTGTGGGTCATCCCAAAATAATGCCTCAAATCATAAAAGAACTTTCTTCTTTGCTGAGCTGTAAATGTTGGAGGCAAATACTTGGAGACCATAAAGTTAGCATAATCAGCGTACCAAGGGCTCCCTCGCGAGCTTACCCCTACCGCAACCAACTGTTCATTTGGAAAACTATCATTAACAGGCATAGGGTCAAAAGAGATATTTTCCAATCGAGATAAATTATCAGCTACAGGGTTTTCAGCACCTTTCCTATCTACAATATGTAGATCAAACTCTTGTAAAAGCAGCACCCATCTAATAAGCCTAGGCTTAGCGTCCTTCTTCGTCATAAGGTACTTAATAGCAGCATGATCAGTATGAATGGTGACTTTTGAGTCTACAATATAGGGTCTAAACTTATTACAAGCGAAGACGACAGCTAGAAATTCTTTTTCAGTAGTAGCATAATTCCTTTGAGCAGCGTATAGAGTCTTAATAGCATAATGAATAATGTTTAGCTTTTTATCAATTCGTTGCCCAAGGACAACACCTACAGCAAATCCGCTAGCATCACACATTATTTCAAAGGTTAACTCCAATTAGGTGGTTGAACGATAGGAGCTGTTGTTAAAGCCTTCTTGAGAGTTTCAAAAGATTCCTTACAATCATCATCAAAAACAAAGGGCACATCTTTTTGGAGAAGATTAGTGAGGGGTTTTGATATCTTAGATAAATCTTTAATAAACCTTCTATAGAAACCAACATGACCGAGGATACTACGAATACCTTTGATGTCTCTTGGGCAGGGCATTTTCTCAATTGCCTTGACTTTAGCTCTATCCACTTCTATGCCTCTTTCGGAAACCTTATGCCCAAGGACAATCCCTTCATTAACCATGAAGTGGCATTTCTCCCAATTAAGAACAAGATTAGTTTCTTCACACCTCTGCAAAACTTTATCAAGGTTGTGCAGACAATTATCAAAAGAAGTTCCATAGACAGAGAAGTCATCCATGAACACTTCCACAATTTCCTCACAAAAACCATGAAAGATAGCAGACATGCATCTTTGAAAACTAGCAGGAGCATTACATAAACCAAAAGGCATACGTCTATAAGCATAAGTTCCATAAGGGCAAGTAAAAGTAGTTTTTTCCTGATCTTGTTGTTTAACAACAATTTGAGAGAAACCAGAATAACCATCAAGAAAACAAAAATGGGTCTTTTTAGACAACCTTTCCAACATTTGATCAATAAAAGGAAGCGGGTAATGATCTTTCTTAGTAACTTTATTGACTTTCCTAAAGTCAATGCACATCCTATAGCCTACTACTATTCTTTGGGGAATAAGCTCATCATTATCATTAGGCACAACAGTGATACCTCCCTTTTTAGGGACACAATGAACAAGACTAACCCATTCACTATCAGCAATAGGGTAAATAATACCAGCATCAAGGAGTTTCAATACCTCATTTCTTACCACTTCCTTCATCTTAGGATTTAAACGTTGTTGGTGCTCTACTACTGGCTTTGCATCTGGTTCTATATTGATAGCCTGCTGACATATAGTAGGTGAAATCCCTTTTAAATCATCCAGAGTATAGCCCATAGCCCCTCGGTGTTTCTTCAAAACCTCCAATAACCTTTCTTCCTCCTTCCCTGAAAGTTTAGAGCTAATAATAACAGGATATATCTGTTTATCATCAATGTAAGCATATTTAAGATCGTTAGGGAGAGGTTTTAGATCGAAGACCGGATCCTTTTTAGGTGGCAACGTATTACCCAAGTCTTCTATAGGCAAGTTATGCTTAAGCATCTTAGGCTGATTACGGAGAATCTCATCAATCTCATTCCTTGCTTCCATGAAGATTTCACTTTCATGCTCTTCCATAAATTGCTGCAAAGCATTGTTAGGAGCAAGAGAAATAGAAGCAAGTTGTTCGACTCTAAAATCCTCATTATGGGTTTCCTCTTCACAAGGTTCTTTAGTAAATTTCGAAAAATTAAACTCATAAGATTCCCCATCAAACTTAGTCAAGATTTTCTCCCTTTTGCAATCTATAATAGCTCCACAAGTACTCAAGAAAGGTCTACCAAAAATGATAGGATAAGTTTTACTAGCATCTGAACCAAGTAAGTAGAAAATCAGCAGGATACTTAATCTTACCACAAAGAACTTCCACATATCGTACAATACCAATTGGAGAGATGGTCTCTCTATTAACAAGGTGAATAACCACATCAATCTCTTCCAATTCGCAGGGACTGATTTCATGCATAATTTCCCTGTAAAGCTCATAAGGAATAGCACTGGAACTTGCACCAATATCACATAAACCATAATAGCAATGATCACCAATTCTAATGAAAAGCACAGGGACACTAGCCTTTTTAGTTCTATTAGGGTGTGAAACAATATTAGAAGCATCCTCACAAAATACTATGTGTCCATCTTCTACGCTTTTAGTGACAAGGTCTTTCACAATTGCTACAACAGGTTCAATGTTTATTTGTTCATCAGGTTTTATAGTTCTCTTTGCACTTTTAGTGATTACACTAGTTATCATAGGATGGTCCTTTACCTTATCAGGGAAGGGTTTCTCGATATAAAGTTCAGGTAAGATGTGATCAAAAGTGCAAAACTCAGTAATCCCAACAGGTACACAGTCAGCAATAACTTTATAAGGCGCATGGTACTTGCTCCATCCCCCTTTTGGGATTTCAATATAAGAAGCAAAAGCCTTAAAGCAATTTGTAATAACTTGTAAATCAAGACCATAAGTATTATGAATATTTTGAAAGTCATCAGTTCCCATAAAAGATTCAATGCATTCATAATCATAATTTATACCTGACTTTCTACCTTTTTCATTCTCCCATGCTTCAGCATTGTCTTGAATATGGTCCAGAAGATTCCATTTATCTTCTTCTTCCATGCGAGTGAATGATCTAGCACAAGAAGCATCCAATAAATTCTTATCATGTAGAGGGAGTCTTGCATAAAAGTTATTGATAATAATATTGTTGGGGAGCACATGAATGGGACATTTGAGCATTAGTAACTTCAATCTCCCCCAAGCTTGAGTTGTACTCTCTCCATCAAGAGGCCAAAATTTGTATATTTGATTCCGATCTTTATGAATCTCACTAGGAGGATAAAACTTTGAATAAAAGAGAGGTACTATTTCCTCCCATTCAAGAGCTTAACCATTCTTCAGCAGCTTATACCATTCCTTAGCTCTTCCTTTTAGTGATAATGAGAATAACTTCTTCTTAACTTGATCTGTAGTAATACCTGCACACTTGAACAACCTGCATAATTCGTGTATAAAGAGTAAATGATCACCGGGATGGATAGTTCCATCCCAAACATAGTAGTTATCCATAACACGATCAATAATTCTTGTAGGTATTTTAAAAGTATCATTCTCAGCAGGTGGTGGTTCATCTACTACCTTAGCAGTGGTAGTAGCATTACGAAACAAGAAACTCAGCGAATTATCCATAATGAAAATTAAAGCAACTATCAGAAGTAAACAATACTCACAGTAGAAGTTTCCTTTACCAGTTCCACTCTCCAATAGCGCTTCACTCCCCGGCAATGGCGCTAGAAAATAGTCTTGATGACCCACAAGTATAGGGGGTGTATCACAGTATTTTCGATAAGTACAAGTGTCGAACCCAACGAGGAGCAGAAGGTGCTGGCTAGTGGTATGGATCAGGAATTCTCTACAAAGACTTAGCAAACGGATTTTTAGGGGGTTTTGATAAAGCAAGTAAACGAATTATGAGTAAACAAAAGACAATAAGAATAAATGCAGCAAGTGGCCCAATCCTTTATGCAGCAAAGGATAAGCCGGTTGTATTACTTAAGATGACCAAACGTTCTCGAGGACACATGGGAAGACTGTCTAGTGCTTTCGCTTCATATAGTTAATTAATCTTCTTTAGCTTGCTAAGTGTTGTGTGGGTGAACCTATGCTAATGTACCGACTTCCCTAGGACTAATACACACTTGTGATTATACCCCTTGCAAACATCCGTAAGTACAAGAAAGTA
Source organism: Avena insularis (assembly GCA_023614405.1). Classification (NCBI taxonomy): domain Eukaryota; kingdom Viridiplantae; phylum Streptophyta; class Magnoliopsida; order Poales; family Poaceae; genus Avena; species Avena insularis. Next base: position 536,146,060 of record CM042694.1, read on the forward strand.
ATTAAGGTAGAAACCTAACCACAGCTTTAAACTCTAAGACCCTGATGTCCCGTGTGTAATGGTTTCCTAACGGGGGTTCAGGTTTCTGTCACTCCGGCAACCCCTATGATTAGTATCCAAATACACAATGCATTCCCCTAGGCACATATAGGTGAAGTGTCATGTAGTTGACGTTCACATGACACCACTAGAAGAAGTACACCACAACTTAAATATCAAACTATTGAATCTTTCTCAACACAACTCCACTACTAACAACATGACTTCTCCCATATCCTCAAGAACAAAACGAACTACTCACAAGAGATCATGATCAGAGATGGAATAATGATGTATAACAATCTGAACATAAACAATAATTCAATGGTTCACTCAATAGCATCAACTACAAAGAGTAATCAACACCGGGTAAAAGTTCCCCCTAAGAACTATGCAAGATTCAACCCAATTGTTACAGCAATATGGAGATGGTGATGAGGGTGCTGATGGTGATGATGTTGGTGATGATGATGATCCCGATGAAGGCTAGCTTGATGGTGGTGTTGATGGAGACGATTTCCCCTCTCCTGGAAGGAATTCCCCCGGCAGAAATCTGTCTATCGGAGATATCTTTCTCTCTCGGTGTTTTACGCCCCGCAGAGGCGGCGAAATCTTTCTATGGTCGCTCCCCGAGTCTTAGGGTTTCAGGAGGAATATATATGCCAGAGGGGAGAGCCAGAGGTGGGCCAGGGCGGCCATACCACCTGGTGGCGCGGCCTAGGGTGGCCCGCGCCAGGGGGTGGTCTAGGCCCCCTGTGGCCCATCTCCACTCCTCCTTCTGGCTTCCTTCGTCTTCTGGAAAAATAGGATTTTCCGTATATTTTCCCAGATTTTCTGATCTTCACGAATTTTGCCTCTAAACAGCACCTTTTCCATCAGAATCCTGACTACAGCGGTCCATGCTCCAAAAGTCATCAACCATGCAAAAACAGATGAAATAACATAAGTATCATCTCTTAATATGAAATATATCAATGAATAACAGTAAATTATGATATAGAATAGTGATGCAAAATGGACATATCAGCACGACGCGCCCATTCGACTGACTCAGAGGACGAAGACGTGGAGCTTTGTGGCGCCAGATGCTTCAAAGAGGCTGACGAAGTTTGACGAATGCCCAAGGGGTTCAAGCTCCCATCGGAGAACCCAAAATTTGACGGCATGCAGGACCCGAAAATCTGGTTGGAGGACCACATCTCCTCCGTCAGGTCCACGGCGGGAGTCAAAGCACGGCCATGCAATGCCTGCAGCTATAGCTGCAGGGCGCCGCCCGAGCATGGCTCAACAATCTTCCGCGCGGATCTATTCGCAGCTGGGAAGAGCTGGTCTACAGCTTTGTGCGCAACTTCAAGGGCACCTACAAAAGGCCCGCATCAATCAAAGAACTGAGTGCTACCAGCAAAGGTTGGGCGAATCGCTACGCTCATACATCCAGAGGTGGTCCATCATCAACAACTCTACAGAAAACATCTCAGAAGATCGCGCAATCGACGCATTCAACGGCGGCGTTCGCCGCATAGAGCTCAGGGAAGAGCTCGGCCGCTCGAAGCCCAAAACAATTGACCAACCGATGGAAATCGCGAATCGGTGGGCAGATGGAGAAGACTCGGTAAAAAACCGCGTTCACTCCGATGACGAAGCGGAACTCGAGCGCAGACGCGATCGCCGAAGCAAGCGTCGAATGCGCATCTACGATGATCACGACGATGTCAACATGGTCGCAGCCGGCTACACCGATAGGCGCGACGACAACCGCAACAGCGGCTATCGCAGCGACGGACACTGCGACTCCGGGAAAACCACGCAGGTATGGAAGCACCACACTCGCGAACAGGCACCCGTAACAACAATTGAGGACAAACTGTCCGGGCCGTGCAACGTGCACTTCTACATCGACAAGCACGATGGCAAGAAAAAATCCAGCCACCTTCTCAAGGACTGCCGCGAGTTCCTCAAGCTCCGCGAGGGTTTGGCTCGGATGAATCGCGACGTAGTCAACAGGGGCTACGGAGTCGCCCCAGGCGTTGTAGCACATGGAGCTCCTCCACCACCACTTGGAGTACCACCACACGCGGCCGCACCGGTCCAGAATCAAGGCAGCAAGCCATACCCACGGGTTGTGGGCAACATGATGATCCAAAAGGGGCGCCCCTCAAATCAGGTGCAGAAGGCCATCACTCGCCAAGTCAACTTGGCGACAAACTCTCCACCATCCACCACTGAGTACCTTAGTGGAAGCGACTCCTTCATCACCTTCGACAAGCACGACCATCCGTGCCAAGTACCTTGTCCAGGTCACTGTCCCCTCATACTCGAGGCACAGATTGGAGGCTTCGACATGAGTCGCGTCTTCATGGATGGTGAAAGCGGCATTAACCTCATGTTCGCAAGTACCTTGCGAGCAATGAGGATCCCTCTGACGTGTCTAGAGGTCTCGGACACAACGTTCCATGGCATCGTCCTAGGGAAGGCATATATCCCCTGGGCAAAATCAACCTCGACGTCATCTTCGGCACGCCAAAAAAAATTCGACGTGAACGCATAGACTTCAAAGTTGTCGACTAGACCTCATAGTACCACTTCATCCTCGGATGCATCGCGTTCGCTAGGTTCATGGTAGTACCGCACTACGCCTACCTGCAGATGAAAATGCCAGGCCCAAACAGCGTCATCACAATCAACAGGAGCTTCGAGAGGTCCGACAGCTGCGACAGGGAATTCAACAGAATCTCCCAGTCCTTCGGCATGCAGGAGGATCTCGCAAGATTGAAGGAGTCAACAGACAACAGTCTGCCTCCCCTGAGCCGGCCATGTTCACCCGACCTGTCCTTCGACTTGTTGGTGCACACAAAGAAAGTCTAGGTCCACCCATCGGACCCGACCAAGACGACCCTCGTCGCCAACAACTTGAGTTCCGCATAGGAACTCGCGCTCGTCGAATTCCTCCGTGAGAACTGGGAAATCTTTGCCTGTTGTCCAGCAGACATGCCAGGGGTTCCCAGGGAATTCACCAAGCACGCACTCAATGTCAACCCAGACGCAAGGCCAGTCAAACAGACAATTCGCTGACTGTCCGAAACAAGGGCAAAAGCGGTCAGAATGGAGATCAACAGACTCCTCGACGCCAAGTTCATACGCGAGATCAAGGAAAGCACTTGGCTCACCAAAACGGTGCTGGTACCTAAAAAAGACACGGATATCCTGCGGATGTACGTGGACTTTACCTCCCTGAACAAGCACTACCCAAAGGATTACTTCCTGCTACCGCGAATCAACCAAATCATCGACTCCTCCGCGGGATGTGAGCGCCTCTGCTTCCTCGACGCCTACTCAGGCTATAATCAGATTCGAATGAAGGAGGAAGATCAAGAGAAAACGGCGTTTACAACACCTTTTGGTGTGTTCTGCTACAACACAATGCCCTTCGGGCTCAAAAACGCAGGAGCCACCTATCAACGGTGCATGCAGGCTTGCCTCAAGGATCAACTTGGTCGCAACATACAAGTCTATGTCGACGACATCAATATCAAAACAAAGGAGGAAGCCTCGCTAATAGACGATTTACGCGAAACCTTCGCCAACCTCGACCGCTACCGGATCAAGCTCAATCTGGACAAGTGCGCCTTCGGCGTACCATCTGGGCAGTTACTCGGGTATCTCATCTCCGCGAAGGGAATTGAGGCGAACCCAAAGAAAATAAAAGCCATACTAACCATGGAGAAGCCAAAGAATATAAGAGGCGTCCAACAGCTGGCTGGGCGAATCGCGGCACTCAGTCGATTCATCAGTCGAATGGGCGAAAAGGCACTACCCTTCTACCAACTTCTCTGCAAAACTGACAAGTTCGAGTGGACCGATGAGGCGCAGGAAGCATTCGAAGACCTCAAGCGTCTACTATCTACCTCACCAGTACTTGTGACCCCACGCGAAAGATAACCATTGCTGCTATATATCTCTGCCACCAACCAGGTGGTCAGCACAGTACTCGTTGTGGAACGAGCCGAAGAAAATAAAGTCCACGGGGTGCAGCGCCCAGTCTACTACCTCAGCGAGGTGCTCACGCCAACAAAGCAACAGTACCCGCACTACCAGAAGCTGGCATACGGTGTCTTCATGACAGCCAGGCGACTGCGCCACTACTTCTAGGAGCACCCAATCGTGGTGGTCAATGACGCCCCACTTGGGCATATTCTCAACAACCCCGACGCCACCGGACGAGTCGCACTATGGGGAATCGAGTTGTCTCCACGAGACATTACACACGAGAAGCACGACGCGATCAAGTCGCAAGTCCTCCCTGATTTCCTCGTACACTGGATGGAGAATCAGCTCCCCGAAAAACCAGATATGTCTTACCTCTGGACGATGCACTTCGACGGATCCAAGCGTAAGGACGGGGCTAGCGCAGGTGTCATACTGACCTCGCCCCAACGAGACAAGCTGAAATACATTCTGCGAATGCAGTTCACCGCCTCCAACAACGAAGCTGAATACGAGTCCCTATTGCACGGGATGCGGATGGAAAAAGCCTGCGGCGCCAAGAGGCTCATCATCTACGGCGACTCCAAGCTGGTCATCAACCAAATGATGGACGAGTTCGGCATGCTGAACGACAATATGATCGCCTACCGTGACCTCTACGACACACTCGAAGGGGACTTCGACGACTGTGAGCTGCGGCACATAGGCCGCGAAAGCAACAAGGAGGCAGATGCACTCGCCAACATTGGCTCCACCTGTGCCCCCATACCACCTGGGGTATTTCTCGAGCGTGTCTACGAACGCTCCATCAAGCCAAAGGCCGCAGAGAAGAAAACAAGCACAACAACAGACTCGGGGGCTACGCCACCCAATGAGCCAATGGCACTCGATGACCTGGAGCTTGACACAGGACTCGAGGGACCAATGGGGGTCATGATGATCGAGCCATCTTGGACTCAACCCTACATCACATATCTTCTCAGCAAGAGGCTACCGGACAACCCGAGTGACGAGCGACACATCGCACGACGATTCAAGGCATTCGCCATCATCAACGACGAACTATACAAGCGTAGCATCACAGGAGTACTCCAACGGTGCGTCTCCAACACGGACGGAAGGGCCGTCCTCCTCGACATACATGAAGGTACTTGTGGGCACCATGCCGACAGTCACGCCCTCATCGCCAAAGCTCTACGAGCTGGATTCTACTGGCCCACAACCATGCGCGACGCCAAGGACATCGTCCAGAGATGCAACGCTTGTCAGCGATTCACGGACAAACCGCACGCACCTTGCGTGGAACTCCGGCCAATACCATTGGCTTGGCCCTTTGCACAATGGGGACTCGACATGGTCGGCAAGCTCCCAAAGTCCTCGCGAGGAGGATATGTCTAGCTCCTGGTCACAGTCGACAAATTCACCAAGTGGATAGAGGCCATGCTGGTGACAAACCAGTCAGGAGCCAGTGTGATGCAGCCCGTCCTACGGACGCTCCTACATCTACACCAACAAGTCCCCCAAGTGGAACCATGACTCGTGCCCGAGCCAAACTCCTACAAGCTAAGGTGAACTCGCTCCTCTCCTCGTGCCAATTTGATACCTCCTTGGATGGTGTCCTACTTCACGCAACTACTCTATGCATCATCAGATACGAAGCCTCGACACATCACCAAGCACCCAAGGATGGAGAACAAGGAGCAGAGCATGAAGCAGGAGCCACTGGAGCTGCTCAGACCGGAGTCTCCGGTCTACACACACCGGAATCTCCGGTCCACCAAAGTCTCCGGCCTGAAGACCCCGGAGATTCCGGCCCACTCTCCGGTCTGACCCCTATGTCGGGCCCTGGGATAATTTGAAGGCCCCTCCGGAGGCTGGTCCGGAGACTGACCGGAATCTCCGGCCTAGACCGGAGTCTCCGGTCCACCACACCAGAGTCTCCGGTCCGACTGACGCTAGGCATGAAAAGGCCTTTGGGCCTGTGGCCCATGTACCCCTTAGTCCGTCCAAAACTTGTCTTTTATTCCTAAAGTACCCTTGTTTAAGTGGCTGGCCTATATATAGTCCCCCACCTCCATTGTAAACCCTAGGCATGATATTGGAATTAGTGGAAACCCCTTTGTGGATATAGCTAGTTCTTGCCTCATGCTCCTTGACCTAGGAGCACCAATATCACCAAACCTCGTTGGAGTTTGCATCGTGCCTCCGTGTTGTACAAGGCCTTGGCATCGGTGTCCCTTTTCCAAGACGTCAAGATCTCACCGAGTCTCCCATATTGTCGTACCGGTTTGAGAGAGAGTCCTCCGCCCGACGCCGATCCTAGGGATTGCGCCGGACCGGTCACCGCCGGCGTGAGATATTGGTGTGTATCATGGTTTTGCGTGTGTGTGTTCATCGCATTCTTCGTGCGTGAGTTCGTCGTGTTCATACTTCCCTCCTCCCCCCGCACTCCATCCTTGATTTGAGTGGGATTCGTGAAAGATCGGGCCACCCTAGAGTTTTGCCCTCAACATATTGGTATCTAGAGCTTCGTTACTCATGATTTCCCCCACAAAATTTTCTTCTATCCACCAAAAACTCGAAAATCTCCAAAAAATAGGCCAAATTTGCCTTTGGATTGATCTCTTGATTTGGAGTGTTATTTGTGGTTTTGATCTGACCAATCCTTGTCTTAGGTGTTGGTCCAGCTTTATCCTGTGTTTTCCCAACCCAATTTGGCCAATTTTTCACGGATTTGAGGACCCAAGGCATGGATTTCCACTCAAGAACTCGAGTAGTTCGCGATCTGACTCCAGGACGGAGTCTCCGGCCTACACACCGGAGTCTCTAGCCTACACTAGAGTTTCCGGCCTGCACACCGGAGTCTCCAGCCTGAACTGGAGTTTCCGTCCTAAAACCTCGGAGTCTCCGGCCCTGACGCCTGATTTTGACAGTTTTGCCTCTAATCTTGCATTGGCTAATTTCCTCTTGTTTGTTTGTGCCCGTGTGCGTGTCGCCAACTAACAGCAAGCTTCCGCATCAACAACCCCCGCGCTCATCGACACCACGGCCCACGAACATCATCCCACACCACCGACGCCAAGTTCATCATCAAACAAGGTATAACCTGCGTCACCTTGTTAACCCCTATCTTCCTTTGTGTGTACCTATCCCATGAGAGTGGCTCATCTTGTGTTTGCTTGAGCATTATGCATTTGCCCTTGGATAGTGAGAGTGCAAGAGCAATATCAAGTGTGAATAGATAGCATCAAGGGAGAGCAAAAAAAAAGTTACAAAGCAAAAGAAAAAGAAAAACAGTCTCCCCTTGCAAAAGAGAGTCTCAAAGCTTGTAAGCAAGAGAGAAAGAAGAGCGCCCAAGGCAAGTGCACAAATCCGTTGCTCATTTTTCCTCTTTGCAAATGATCCACGGTCTCTCCTTGCATTGGCACGAGAACAAGCTTAGTCTTCGTTAGGACATTTTGTTTTCTCATTTTCATAGTCGTGTCAATCCCAACTATCTCCACATGTGTGTATATAGTCATAGGTTCCCGTCACCCCTTTTGAGTTGTTGACCTTCGCCTTTGACTTGAGTTTTGTTGGATTTTACCCACTTTTGACTATCCCTTTTCTTTTGGTTGGTTCTTTGGCATTCCACAATCCTAACCTACCACCAACAAGCTTTTGAGAGTTAGTTCTTTCTTTAGTGTGAGTTTTCTTTGCAAATCCACTTTGCACGCTTATAGCTCTCACTTGTGGTTTCTAGTTTGGTGCAATCCCCAAGGTGAGGTACAAGGCTAACACCACCATTTTCCACTTCCATACACAATACTTATGTGTTTTGCATGATGGATAGGCACGGTGAGTCGAGCCAACCACCTCCCCAAGAAGAAGATCAAGGTCCGTACATGACGCGCGCAAGTCACTTCATCATTCGACAAGAATTCCATGAACGTTGCCAAGCCCTTGAGACGCGACAAGATGAACAATTTGGTGAGACGCAAGCCGAGTTCAAGAACATCGACAACCGCTTCGACGGCCTCAAACGACAAATGCATGCAATGCATCACAACTTCGGCCACCAAAATGAAGCGCTCCAACGCTCCGTCGCCGAAACAAATGACAATCTTCGACGCCTCATCGACGGAATGGCAAGGCCACGTTCACGAGCATCAATCTCTTCAAGTTCTTCGTGTCGTCATGCACCTATTCAACAAGATCTACATCCAAGTGCCCCAAGACGCAATGATGCTCCCGTGGTTGAAGATGGAAGTTCTTCGAACTATGTACCTTCCCCACGGCACGCCGCAACGTCAAGCTATGGTGGTGATTTCTCTTCAAGGCCAAGAGCAACGCAAGAAGCACACCGTCATCACGCAAGGGCATTAGTTCTCCAACAAGAGCAACCACAAGAGCAATCGCAAGTGTAACCACAAGTGCAACTGCAAGTCTACCACCATCGACCGCGACACATACTTGACACAACAAGTGATGACTCCAATTTGGAGAATCAAGCTCGTCATCGACATGAAGCTCTCCAAGATCCTCCTCCTCGTCATCAACGTCATGAACGTCCGCACTGACACCATGGTCATCACGGGGCGGCTCCTCCACCTCAACAAAACTTGGAGCGCCAAGTGGTCCAAATTGAGCGACGCCCACCATGTCAAGAGACTCATGACCATGTTCTTCGCCATGAGGCCCATGTGCCTAACCAACATCACCAACCAAGGAACGAGCCTCCCCTTCGTCATCAACTGCATCAAGAGGCTCAACACCCTCGCCACCATGAGGCCCAAGTGCCTCAACCACGTCAACAACCACCCCAAGAGCAAGAGCAAGCTCTTCAACAACAATATCAAGAGCAAGCTCCGCAACAAGGTCACGAGAACCAAGTTCCACCTCCTCAACCACAAGATCGTCAACAAGCTCGTCACGAGGATCGCATGGAAGATGAAGACCATCATCAACATGGCAACAATCGCTACCATAACCGTGATACATTGTAAATGTATCTATAATTTTTGATGTTCCATGCTTGGTTTTATCCACTTTCTTGTGTTTTGTTCCAACTTTGGAGTACTTTTATTATGATTTCTTGGACTAACCTATTAACAAGAGCCACAGTGCCAGCTGCTTGTTTTTTGTTGTTTTTGGTTCCGGAAAAGTCAGAAAATGAATATTCTCGGAATTGGACGGGACAAAAGCCAAAGTGCCTATTTTTTCGGAAGGGATCAAGTGCCAGAATATGAGACGGAGAAGGGCTAGGGGCTGGCCACACCACCTGGCCGCGCCAGGGGGTGGTCTGGCCGACCCCAGCACCCCCTCGTCCTCTCCTTCCGCCTATAAGTTGCCCTCAGGACGAAAACCCTAGGTGCCCGATAAAAATCCATGAAGGAGTTTGTAGCCGCCGTCATCTCCATCCCTAGATCGGGAGGGATCTGAAGCTCTTCACGGCACCCTGCCGGAGAGGGGAATTCACCCTAGAGGCCTTCTTCATCACCATGCAAGCCTCCGATGTGATGCGTGAGTAGTTCATCCTTGGACTACGGATCCATGTAGTAGCTAGATGGCTGGTTTCCCCTCCTTTGTGCTTTCATGTTTAGATCTTGTGAGCTCCGTTCATGATCAAGATCATCTTTTTGTAATTCATACATGTTGTGTTTGCGGGATCCGATGGATATTGAGATGCTATTTCAGATTGATTATTGATTTTATCATGTCTTTGTTATTTGTGATCTTGCATGCTTTCCGTTGTTAGTAGCTATCTTGGCCAAGTAGATGCTAGCAACTCCAAGAGTTAGTATTTATGCTTGATAGTGGGTTCATGCCTATGGTAACTGGGAAGTGATGAAATCTCTAAGGTACTAGATGTGATGTTGCTACTAGGAGAAAACAACAATCCTTTGTTCATAGAACAATCGTATTGTTTACCTTACACAGTTAAAAAGCAATAATCTGTTGCTTGCAACTTAATCTTGGAGGGGTTCGGATGATAACCTGAAGGTGGATTATTAGTCATAGATGCAGTTGGATGGCGGTCTATGTATTATGTTGTACTGCCCAATCAAGTCTCAAAGGAGTCAAGATGATTAGTATATGCATGTATTGCTTTCTCGGTGTTTGTCAATTGCCCCGCTGTAATTTGTTCACCCAGCATGTTATCTATCTAAGGAGAGCCACCTCTAGTGAACTATGGATCCCGGTCCTTGTCTTTTATATACAATCTACAATCTTTTACTGCTTTGTGTTTACTTTCTGCAAACTTTTACTTCTTTCTATTCGATACGTTTAATCCTTTGTTTTCCGCAAAACACGGTGAGATTGACAACCTCATCGCAAATTGGGGACAAAGTTCTGTGGTTGTGTTGTGCAGGTCTCCACGTTGCTACTAGCACCGGTAGTGCGCCCTGCCAAAGCTCAACTAGCAACACCTTTGAGGTGTTTTCTTGCTCCTACTAGTTCGATTAAACCTTGGTTTCATAACTGAGGGAAACTTGTTGCTATGCTCATCATACCTTCCTCTTAGGGTTCCCAACGAGCTCTACATCAACACCACACACCAAGCATTTTTCTGGGCGCCGTGTATTGAGCCATCAAGCGATTTTCTGGCGCCATTGCTGGGGAGTCAAGGACATCTTCACAAGGGGAGTCCCTCATAACCAATCTCTTTACTTTGTTGTTTTTGTTTTGCTTAGTTTTCTTTTTGCTTTGTTTGCTTGTTTTGTTCTTCAAAAACACCAAAAAAAATAGTTTTACTTGTTTGCTTTCTTTATAAAAAACACAAAAAAATTAAGTCTCCTTTAGTTGTCACCTCTTCCTTAGCTCACCATGTTGATCCCTACATTCACCTTGAAAGACCTTTCAATTGGTAGTGGTTCTATAATTGGGAAAGATAATATTGAAGAATTCTTTAATCATGTTAGCAAACATGAAGATACTGAGGATAGATCCCTTGTAGAACTTGCTCCAAATTTTGAGATTGCTGCAGCTTCTTTAATTCACATGTTAGAAGCTAGGTTTGTTAACCTCAACCCCTTAACGCAAGTAATGTTTCTTAAGCTTAAATAAATTGAGGACCCTGAAAAGAGGGATTTTATTCTAGAAACTTTGTTTAAGGAGTTCTATGATGTTGCCAAGGAAGCTAGAAAAGTCTTTGAACGTTTCAATATGCTAGGCTCATGTGTAGATGTTGTTGGTACACGAGAAAAGATGAACAAAACCGAACCTAATGGAGAGGAACCTAAGATACCAATACCCTTTAAACTAGTAGCAATACATGATGCCATAGAAAAGAATCTTGATTGGATTGTTCCTGCAAACCCTTTTGATGAGAATAGTGAACCTAAGAGCATTGAGAGAGGATCCTCTCGAACTTATTTGGATGATATACCTTGCCTTGTTGAAAATATTTCTGGTATTGATCTTAATGCTTCTTCATTCGAGAACACTTGATTCTTTCTTTGCTTCTTATGCGTAACTTAAAGGCGTTAAAAAAAAGTACTTGTTGGGAGATAACCCAAGAGTTTTAGTTGAGTCTTGGAAGTTATTACCTCTGTAATAACCTCTCCTTATCCTTTTTATTTGCTTTTTGTGCCAAGAGTAACCTCTAATGAGAGTGAAGTAATGATTGGGAAAGTTGCTGTCCCAAAACAGATTTCTGTGCTTCACCGTAAAAATTCCTGAGAGAGCTCTGTACATCGGAATGAGCTGTAATTATTTGTGCTTTTGCCCCAGGTTGTTATCTAACTTTCGTTAGTTCAACACTTTTTGATTTGAGCAACAGAAGGTCTTTGAAAAAAATCCGTCTTTACCTGCTGGTCTGTTTTGACAGATTTCTGCCATTTTCTGCATTTGCTTCTTGTTGGTTCCTTCTTGAGTTCCTTTGGGGAATTGAGCTTTTTTGAGGTAAGTGATACAGTAGATAGTGTTCTAATGGAAGTTTATTTGGTGTTAGAACTGAACCTTAAGACTTATTTATCTTAAGTGCACTAATGTTGCTAATGAGATTGTGTGAAGTTTTATATGAAGGAAAAATCTCAGGTGTATGGAAGGAATGAGTAACGAGATGAAGGATGGACTAAAGCTCAAGCTTGGGGATGCCACACGTGTCACCCCAAGAAATAACTAAGAAGTACTAGCGTCAAAGCTTGGGGATGCCCAAGGCATCCCCTTCTTCATCCATAAAAATCCCAGGTTTCTTCCAAACGCTTCATTTTTATTGTTTCTTGCACAGTTGTGTTTTTCTTGGAGCGTCTTCTTTTTCGTTTTCGTTTTGGTTTTTAGTTTGCTTGGTTTGCTTAGTTTTCTGAATAAGTTGGTTGGACCCCCTCTTTCATACATTGGTTTGCAAATAGTTTGGTTTGGTTTGGAAAAGAGTAGGAAAGTTCATGCTTATGTGGTAAAAAGAGCTCGTTTTTTACTGTGGCCTGTGCTTTGTCATGCCATGCTTGATATTGTTTTAGCTTTATGCTTAGTATTCTTTGCTGTAGCATGACTTGTTATAAACAATTGAGATTTCTTAATGTGCCTTGGATTAATCATGCGTTGTTTTAGCATATTAAAGCATAGTATAGTGGTATTCTCCTTTGATGCTTTATTTGGGTTGACTTGGCACATGCTCACACCATGTTATGACTATCTCAAGTCACCATAGCCTTTATGATCCTTTAGTTTTCAACTTGTAGTATCACTCTATGCTTTGATCAATGATGTTTTGTCGCTCTGCATGATTATGGCTATTATTGCTCTCTTAGTTTGTCGCTCCCAGTCTTTTGCTAGCCTCCACCACAAAGTATGAGTTCCACTCATGCATCCAACTCCCTAAACCAAGTTATTCCAAAGAGTTCACCATACCTACCTACTAGCTTATGCCCTTCCAAGTATATTCATGCTTTTGTCTACCTTTCACTTGTTATGAGAAAACTAGTGATTAAAGCTCTCACGAACTTGATGGCACACTTTACTTTATTGCCTCTAATAAACTTAAACGATTGGGCCCTTCTTTGTTGCGTATATGCTTGCGCTTTATAAGTTGAAATTAACAGAACCATGTACCATGGGGAATGCTTTCAACATTGCACTTGTACTTTGTACCCCGTTGATATTATGTTCTTTTGCTTACGGATCCGTGATTGTGAAATAAATGTGGAACTTGTAAGATCATGGAGTTTGTATATGTGTTAGAGAAACGCCTGGGCCGCTATCCTAAGCCATGCCTAATCATGGTGGAAACTTGTAGCATCACCATAATGAGCACTCTATGAAGCATCCTCAATAAAAACCTATGCAAATAGCAAATAAAAAGATCGCTGAGATGCTCATTGTCTGCTTGCCTTGTCATTTTGATTATGGGAAAGCTCCCGTATCATGTGCAAGGGGTACCCCATTGGCGGTTCTTAATGATACACATATACTTACAATGACAAGAGCTTACTTGTGACTAAAGTTGAGTAGCATGAGGATCGGTCTTCGTAAGTAAGGGGCATGAGATTTCGGTTTATAACTTGTCAAGCATATCCTGTTAGTTGTGTCACTTTAACCTTAATCACCTTCAAGATGCTTATGATAGGGGCAATGAGAGCTGAAAGCTACAGGTACCATAAGTTTTGGAAGCTCTTTATGAGACTTGAATCCCTACTTCCTTTTACAAAAGGCCTTTCTTCCACCATTATATTGAGTCTCCACCTTCTATCTTTATGCACCTACTTTGAGAGCATAGTGGCCATTCTTAGTTCTATGTGCATTGTCCCAAGACTAGTTGATTGATGCATAACTTGTTATTGCTTGTTTGAAACTATTGTATCTAGTCACTCTTATGAACTTTGAAGGTGTCCTATGCATTTATATTTGCTACTCTATTGAGGGACAAGCTGAATACTTTTATGCTATGTTTTCTTTATGTGAAACAAACAAACGTCTTGCAAAGCATGTTATTCATGATTCTTTTGTTTGTGCCTTTTCATGTTGTATCTTAGTTTCTTTGCTTATTGCTAGAACTTTGTCTTTCATGTTATGATTGAAGTACTATGATCCCAGCTTTGAGTTTTGTAAATACTTTTGATCAAGTTTTTGATGGTGCATGTCACCTCAAAAATTATTCTTTTTATCACTTACCTACTCGAGGACGAGCAGGAGTTAAGCTTGGGGATGTTGATACATTACAAATGTATCTATAATTTTTGATGTTCCATGCTTGGTTTTATCCACTTTCTTGTGTTTTGTTCCAACTTTGGAGTAATTTTATTATGATTTCTTGGACTAACCTATTAACAAGAGCCACAGTGCCAGCTGCCTGTTTTCTATTGTTTTTGGTTCCGGAAAAGTCAGAAAATGAATATTCTCGGAATTGGACAGGACAAAAGCCAAAGTGCCTATTTTTCCGGAAGGGGTCAAGTGCCAGAATACGAGACGAAGAAGGGCTGGGGGGCGGCCACACCACCTGGCCGCGCGGCCAGGCCTGGCCCGCGCCAGGGGGTGGTCTGACCGACCTCAGCACCCCCTCGGCCTCTCCTTCCGCCTATAAGTTGCCTTCGGGACGAAAACCCTAGGTACCCGATCAAAAATCCACGAAAGAGTCTGTAGCCGCTGTCATCTCCATCCCTAGATCGGGAGGGATCTGAAGCTCTTCCGGCACCACCCGGAGAGGGAATTCATCCTGGAGGCCTTCTTCATCACCATGCAAGCCTCCGGTGTGATGCGTGAGTAGTTCATCGTTGGACTATGGATCCATGTAGTAGCTAGATGGCTGGTTTCTCCTCCTTTGTGCTTTCATGTTTAGATCTTGTGAGCTCCGTTCATGATCAAGATCTATTGAGATGCGGGGATCCGATAGATATTGAGATGCTATTTCAGATTGATTATTGATTCTATCATGTCTTTGTTATTTGTGATCTTGCATGCTTTCCGTTGTTAGTAGCTATCTTGGCCAAGTAGATGCTAGCAACTCCAAGAGTTAGTATTTATGCTCGATAGGGGGTTCATGCTTATGGTAATCTGGGGAAGTGACAGAAATCTCTAAGGTACTAGATGTGCTGTGGCTACTAGGGAGAAAACAACAATCCTTTGTTCATAGAACAATCGTATTGTTTACCTTACGCAGTTGATTAAGAAGCAATAATCTGTTGCTTGCAACTTAATCTTGGAGGGGTTCGGATGATAACCTGAAGGTGGATTATTAGTCATAGATGCAGTTGGATGGCGGTCTATGTATTATGTTGTATTGCCCAATCAAGTCTCAAAGGAGTCAAGATGATTAGTATATGCATGTATTGCTTTCTCGGTGTTTGTCAATTGCCCCGCTGTAATTTGTTCACCCAGCATGTTATCTATCTAAGGAGAGCCACCTCTAGTGAACTATGGATCCCGGTCCTTGTCTTTTATATACAATCTACAATCTTTTACTTCTTTGTGTTTACTTTCTGCAAACTTTTACTTCTTTCTATTCGATACGTTTAATCCTTTGTTTTCCGCAAAACACGGTGAGATTGACAACCTCATCGCAAGTTGGGGACAAAGTTCTGTGGTTGTGTTGTGCAGGTCTCCACGTTGCTACTAGCACCGGTAGTGCGCCCTGCCAAAGCTCAGCTAGCAACAGCTTTGAGGTGTTTCCTTGCTCCTACTGGTTCGATTAAACATTAGTTTCATAAATGAGGGAAACTTGCTGTTGTGCTCATCATACCTTCCTCTTGGGGTTCCCAACGAGCTCTACATCAAGACCACGCACCAAGCACTTTTCTGGGCGCTGTGTATTGAGCCATCAGACTGCAATGAGGAAGAAACATTTGTCAATCTCAAGTTCACAATGCCCAAGTTCACCGGATCCAATGACCCCGAAGAATACCTCTCGTGGGCACTCAAGGTAGACAAGATCTTCCGCATGCACAACTATAGCAATGAGAAGATGGTCGCCATGGCTTCGCTTGAGTTTGATGATTACGCCAACCTTTGGTGGGAACAAGTTCAAGTTGCTCGTGATACAAGACAAGAGCCGCCAATCACAACTTGGCATGACATGAAGGCTCATATGAGATCTCGCTTTGTCCCCGCGCACTACACGCGTGACCTCTTCAACAACCTTCAAGCGCTTCGTCAAGGGACAAAGACCATGGAAGAATACTTCAAGGAAATGGAACTCAACTTGATTCGTGCCAACATTGATGAGCGCATGGAGCAAACAATGGCACGTTTCCTCATTGGCTTGAATCACCCAATCAAGCGCATCGTCAAGTTCCAAACATACAACACCATGGTTGAGCTTGTGCACATCGCAACAAAGGTTGAACGTCAAGTGCAAGAGGATATCAAGTATAACAAGCCCAAGACGTACTTCACCTACAAGCAAGCTTCAACCGCTACACCAACAACTTTCAATGGAAGCTCCTCAAGTACCTCCAAGCCTTCCTTCAAGCCCATACTTCCTCAAGGAAAACTGCCCCCAAGTGGCAAACAAGCAAAGAGTGATACACCTTTCAATGGTGAATGCTACAAGTGTGGAGGTAAAGGACACAAGTCGGCCGAATGTGGAAACAAGAAAGTCTTGTTCATCCATGACAATGGTGATGAAGAGTACTTAAGTGAAGATGAATTTGATGCCCGAGTCAAGGAAGCAATGGCAAGGCAACGAGTGGAAGATGATCAAGAACTCCTCATGTGTGAACATGATGCAAGTCCATCGCTTGTCATCACAAGGATCTTGACCACTCAAGCACAAGAGCATGAAGACCAACGCTCCAATATCTTCCAAACACGAGCCGGCATCAATGGCAAATCTATCAAGGTGATCATTGACGGAGGGAGTTGCCACAACCTTGCTAGCACCGAGTTGTGTGAGAAGATCAACCTTACCCTCCATCCGCACAAGCACCCCTACCACGTGCAATGGCTAAGTGACCAAGGGTCCGTGAAGATCAAGCATACCGTATCGGTCTCCTTCGCCATTGGTTCTTACAAAGATACGGTGGAGTGTGATGTGGTTCCTATGACAGTTTGCCACATGCTTCTTGGTCGACCATGGCAATTTGACAAGGCTGCTCAACATGATGGTCGCACCAATGTATACACCTTCAAATGGCTCAACAAAACATGTGTTTTGCAACCGATGACTCCTAGCCAAATAATTGCGGACAATGCAAAGGCTTTAGCAAGGGCGCAAAGCACAACACCTACTTGTGAGAAGAGCGGTGAGAGAGAGAACCACCTCATAGTGAGTGAGAGCCAAAGGCCAAACTCGAGTGGAAAAACTAAGAGTGTTCTCCTTGCCACCAAAAGTGAGATGAGAGATGTTCGGAACAACCCATCCATCTTGCACTATGTCCTCCTTTGCAAGGGACTAGCGCAAGGAACTAATGAATTAACCAATGTTCCTCCATCTTTGATGAGTGTTTTGCAGGAATTCAAGGATGTGTTCCCCGAAGAGCTTCCACATGGACTACCTCCTCTTCGCGGCATCGAACATCGCATTGACCTCATCCCCGGTGCACCACTTCCCAACTGCACCGCTTACCGCACGAACCCGGAGGAGACAAAGGAGATTGAACGTCAAATCAACCAACTCGTCTCCAAAGGTTTGATCCAAGTTAGCACTAGTCCAAGTGCCGTACCCATGATACTTGTTCCAAAAACGGATGATACGTTACGATTATGCATGGACTACCGTCCAATCAATGCTATCACCGTGCGTTATCGACATCCCATACCACGTCTCGATGACATGCTGGATGAGTTGTGTGGAGCCACTATTTTTTCGAAAATTGATCTTCGTAGTGGTTACCATCAAATACGCATGGCTGAAGGTGATGAGTGGAAAACTGCCTTCAAGACCAAACTTGGTCTCTATGAATGGTTGGTTATGCCCTTTGGTTTATCTAATGCCCCATCCACCTTCATGCGCCTAATGAATCATATCTTGCGTTCTCTCATTGGAAAAAGTGTTGTTGTCTATTTTGATGATATTCTTGTTTATAGCAAATCACTTGAGGACCATATAACACATGCCAAGGAAGTTTTGCAAATCCTTCGACATGAAAAGCTTTATGCTAATCTTCCCAAGTGTACTTTTGCTAAAGACAAGTTGATTTTTCTTGGATTTGTCGTTTCTTCGAAGGGAATTGAAGTTGATGTTTCCAAGGTAAAGGACATACGAGATTGGCCCATCCCAACAAATGTGAGTGAACTCCAAAGTTTTCATGGGTTGGCTGGTTTCTATCGTTGCTTTGTGAAAGAATTTTCCACCATTGCTTGTCCTCTCAACGAGTTGACGAAAAAGAATGTCACCTTCGTGTGGGGAAAAGCACAACAAAAATCTTTTGATGAACTTAAAAAGAGGCTCACCAAAGCACCTCTCCTTGCGTTACCGGATTTCACAAAAACTTTTGAGATAGAGTGTGATGCTAGTGGTATTGGCATTGGAGGAGTCCTTATGCAAAACGGACGTCCTATAGCCTACCATAGCGAGAAACTCGATGGTGCTCGCCTTAATTATCCAATTTATGACAAAGAGCTTTTTGCCTTAGTTCGTGTCCTTCAAGTTTGGCAACACTACCTATGGCCCAAGGAATTTATCATACATTCCGACCATGAGTCACTGAAATATCTCAAAGGCCAAGCCAACTTGAGTAAGAGACACGCTAAGTGGATTGAGTTCATGGGGTCTTTTCCATACATAGTCAAGTATAAGAAGGGCAAAGATAATGTAGTTGCGGATGCTTTATCTCGCAAGCACACAAGCCTTCTTATGAGACTTGAAATCAACGTGTTGGGTCTTGAGGAAATAAAATCTCTGTATGCTTCCGACCCATTCTTTGAACCAATTTTCGCAAAGTGCTCCATAGACAAAGGATTTGATGATTTCTATTTGCATAAGGGCTTTCTATTTAAACAAAACAAGCTATGCATTCCGAAGTCGTCGCTTCAACTTTTGCTTCTCCAAGAATCTCATGGTGGAGGCCTTATGGGTCACTTTGGCCGCGACAAGACATTGGACATGCTCTCCAATCACTACTTTTGGCCCAAGATGAAGCGTGACGTGGAGCGCTATGTTCAACGATGCACGACATGTGTTCAAGCTAAGTCGCAAGCTAACCCTTATGGTCTTTATATGCCTTTTCCTATTCCTCATACACCTTGGTCCGACATTAGCATGGATTTCGTGTTAGGATTGCCTAGATCTAAGCATGGTCATGATTCTATATTTGTTGTTGGGATCGTTTTTCCAAAATGGCACACTTCATACCGTGCCATAAGACCGACGATGCTTCACATGTTGCAAATCTGTTTTCAGGGAAATCGTCCGTCTTCATGGTGTGCCAAGAACAATCGTCTCCGACCGCGACGTCAAATTCATGAGCTACTTATGGAAGACCCTCATGGCCAAGCTCGGCGTCAAGCTACTCTTTTCATCCGCATCACATGTAACACCTCGTCCACTCCTGGGCCCGGGGGGTGTCACTCCTGGCAGCTTAATAGGATATCTAGACTGGCCCCACAGACCAACACTAGTCTTTTATACGCACTTTGTCCTCACTCGTGTGCACCCGGTTACCCACTTCCCGGTCGGTCACCCATCCTAGAATTGCTCTAGGCCAAGCACGCTTAACCTTAGAGTTCTTTTCGAATGAGCTTCCGGAAAAGAAGTTGCAACTTGTTGATATGGGTATCCTATCAATCCTATTAAGCCATGTGCCTGGATCTCACATACACCCACCCTTTAGAAGATCGATGCCCTCATCGATCAAGCACACCAGTGAACGTCCTCTGGCACGTGTCTGCAAGGCCCAAAGCTTGCACATGTGCCATGCCGTGTCCACTCCGGGCCACACGCGCCATGCTCCACATGTCCCGCCACTGACCCGCACACACCCTTGTAATCGCAAGGATCGGCTCTGATACCACTTTATAACACCCCGTCCACTCCTGGGCCTGGGGGGTGTCACTCCTGGCAGCTTAATAGGATATCTAGACTGGCCCCACAGACCAACACTAGTCTTTTATACGCACTTTGTCCTCACTGCCGCACTTTGTTACCACTTCCCGGTCACCCATCCTAGAATTGCTCTAGGCCAAGCACGCTTAACCTTAGAGTTCTTTTCGAATGAGCTTCTAGAAAAGAAGTTGCAACTTGTTGATATGGGTATCCTATCAATCCTATTAAGCCATGTGCCTGGATCTCACATCACATCCCCAAACCGATGGCCAAACCGAAGATGTCAACCGAAGCCTCAGAACACTCCTTCATGTGTTGATCAAGAAGAACTTGAAGGATTGGGAGGAATGCATCCCCCACGCCGAGTTCGCCTACAATCGAGCTAAGCACTCAACAACCAAGATGAGTCCAGTCATGATCGTCTATGGTTTCGAGCCCCTCACCGCGCTCGACATCCTACCACTACCTCTTCATGAGCGCACGAACATGGACGTCAAGAAGCGCGCACAAGCTATGAAGAAACTTCATGAAGAAACAAGAGCTACTATGGAACAACAAGTTCTTCGCCAAGCTTCAAGGTTAAACAAGGACAAGAAGGAGATGATCTTTGAAGAAGGTGACCTTGTGTGGATACACCTAAGCAAAGACCGCTTCCCCAAGGAACATGACTCCAAACTCAAGCCAAGAGGAGATGGCCCCTTCAAGGTCCTCAAACGAATCAACAACAATGCCTACATCATCGA
Source organism: Avena insularis (assembly GCA_023614405.1). Classification (NCBI taxonomy): domain Eukaryota; kingdom Viridiplantae; phylum Streptophyta; class Magnoliopsida; order Poales; family Poaceae; genus Avena; species Avena insularis. The sequence continues at coordinate 536,166,724 of CM042694.1, forward strand.
CATAGCGACCTCCAAGTACCTTGCAAGCAATACATTCAATGTCAAGGATCTCTCACCCTACCATGGAGATGTTCAAGATGATAACCATGAAGAGTCGAGGACAACTCTTTCCCAAGGGGGGAGCTGATGCAGCCCGTCCTACGGATGCTCCTACATCTACACCAACAAGTCCCCCAAGTGGACCCATGACTCGTGCCCGAGCCAAACTCCTACAAGCTAAGGTGAACTCGCTCCTCTCCTCGTGCCAATTTGATACCTCCTTGGATGGTGTGCTACTTCATGCAACTACTCTATGCATCATCAGGTACGAAGCCTTGACACATCACCAAGCACCCAAGGATGGAGAACAAGGAGCAGAGCGTGAAGCTCGGGCTGGAGTCTCGAGTCTGCAAGACAGAATCTCTGGTCCACCAAAGTCTCCAGCCTGAAGACCCCGGAGACTCCAGCCCACTCTCCGGTTTAACCCCTGCGTCGGGCCCTGGGACAATCTGAAGGCCCCTCCGGAGGCTGGTCCAGAGACTGACCGGAATCTCCGGCCTAAACCGGAGTCTCCGGTCCGACCGACGCCAGGCATGAAAAGGCCTTTGGGCATGCGGCCCATGTACCCCTTAGTCCGTCCAAAACTTGTCTTTTATTCCTAAAGTACCCCTGTTTAAGTGGCTGGCCTATATATAGTCCCCCACCTCCATTGTAAACCCTAGGCATGATATTGGAATTAGTGGAAACCCCTTTGTGGATCTATCTAGTTCTTGCCTCATGCTCCTTGACCAAGGAGCACCAATATCACCAAACCTCGTTGGAGTTTGCATCGTGCCTTCGCGTTGTACAAGGCCTTGGCATCAGTGTCCCTTTGCCAAGACGTCAAGATCTCACCGAGTCTCCCATCTCGTCGTACCGGTTCGAGAGAGAGTCCTCCCCCCGACGCTGATCCTAGGGATTGCACCAGACCGGTCACCACCGGCGTGAGCTATTAGTGTGTATCATGGTTTTGCGTGTGTGTGTTCATCGCGTTCTTCGTGTGTGAGTTCGTCGTGTTCATCCTTCCCTCCTTCCCCCCGCACTCCATCCCCTATTTGAGTGGGATTCGTGAAAGATCGGGCCACCCTAGAGGTTTTCCCTCAACACAGTGCCGTCAAGTTTTTCGAGTCCATTGTCTATCGCTTTGGAGTGCCACACATCATCATCACAGACAACGGAACGAACTTCACCTCTAAGAAGTTCCAGGGTTTCTGCGAAAACCTGGGAATCAACGTAAGCTACGCCTCCGTAGCCCATCCACAGACCAACGGTCAAGTCGAAAAGGCCAACGGCCTCGTCTGCGGCGGAATCAAGAAGTGAGTCCTCCGGCCACTCGAACAAGCCGCCGGATGCTGGCCAGACGAGCTGCAATCTGTACTCTGGAGCTTACACACAACTCCAAACAATGCCACGGGATACACTCCGTTCTTCATGGTGCATGGTGCTGAAGCGGTGATACCCGCAGAAGAAGGAGTCAACTCTTGCACTCAAAGACTCCGTCGATCTCCTTGACGAGGCACGAGACACCGCATCAGAAAGATCGACGATCTACCAGTAGAACCTGCACAACTACCACAGCAAAAGGCTACGCCCTAGATCCATCGTCGAAGGAGCCTGGTCCTGCAATTGAAGCAACAAGGGCACCTCAAGCTTGAGTCCCCTTGGGAAGGACCATACGTGATTACAGAAGTAATCCCAGGTGGCGCCTATCGCCTCAAAGATTTCGAGACAGGAGTAGCATACTCCAACCCCTGGAACGTCGCACAGCTGCGGCGCTTCTACCCTTAGTCGTCTTTTTTTACAATGCAAATAAGGCTATTCAGCCAGGCTACTTAGCCACACATTGTACCTCATACTGGTTCTGCGAATAAATAAAGCTAAGTGCCCCGAAACTCTGTGTTTTCTCATTTTTCTAGCAAATATCACTCGGGGGTACGCCACCCTTTACACCCTAGTTCTACGAACAATACGCAGTATCCCGAGTAGCTGACACAACAACAATCGAACCCTTGATACACCAACCCAGTTGCAACGCACCTGGCAGGTTGGCAAGGCGCTGAGATAAAATAAGTCAAGCTAACGAAAAGGAACTGCAGAGTACAAATACACTCGCAAAATACATGAGCTAGCAAGCTCTTTACATATCAATATCAATATCAATCAATTTTATACAACATATACATACAACCTTTACAACACTGGTATACCTATGTGCAAGATACAAATCAAAACTACTACTGCAGCAGAAGAACGTTTGTCTGTTCCTCAAAGAAGTCGACAATTTCCTCTGCTGGGCAGTCCACTGCCTGGTAATGCGAAACCATGTTCCAGGTCGAACCTGCCGGTGGAGTTGGCAGCCCAGCAGCAACAGCCGCAATGTCCACATTAGGCCTATGCAGTCGCATCAGCGAGAGGGCAGCCTTGGCACCAACCACTAACTGCTGCCACACGCACTCACGAACTGCATTCAAATCCTGGAATCTTGCCAGAAGGGCCAACAGGCTTGAAGGGACAGCGTCCAGTGGAAACATCGTCTGGTAAATGTGCCTGAGGCACGACTATCCTTTCTTCAGAAAATGAAGCACTCGAGAAGCACGATCCTGCAGGGTCGCAAGTGTAATTGCACGGTCATGATCCACCCAAAAGTACCCACTCGCCTGCAGTTGCTCCTGGGTCAAATCATTCATTCGAACAACGGCCCAATCTTTTTCATCCTGCGGATGGCGAGCACTGACAACTGCACCACACAAAAGCAAAGTGTGAAAGAAAGGCATCACTGCGACTGACTAAAGGAAAAGATAAGAGGACAGAAGGCTGACACTTGAACTGCTCACTTAGCTAGGCCACCTCCTCCAATAGGTACTTCTCGCGAGCAGAGGCTTTCTCCGCCTTCGACTTCCATACATAGGCTCTACCACGGAGGACGGGCAACTCACGCTCCAGTTGCTTAATATGATCGCGCAGTCGCGAGAGCAACGACAACTCCTCCACCTTCGAACGAGGCTGCGCCAAGTTCTCATCGGCAGAAGGAGGATCACAAGGATCACTCAATGTACCCTAATAGGAATCAAGTAAAAAGCAAATAAGAGACCAAGAATACATTTGGCAGAGGATATATATGCATTCAGACAAAGGAAAAGTTTCGATTAAGACACCCCCGCAAAATCATTGTTCCATAAAGCAAAAGGCTAATCCACTACAGCTATTACAAAAGGAGACTAAGGCGCAGCATGTTTCTTCGACTTGGACTTAGGCCTCGGGGGCTTCATCGCATCCGTGGCTGTCTCCGACGCCACGGACTTGCCAGCAGTACCCCCAGAAGCCATAGCCTTCACCTGACGCCGCTCTTCGGAGTACTTGGCGAGTGTCTCGATAAGCTGGGGACCGTAATTTTTGCATTTACCAGCATAGGGAGCAAAAACTACCTGCTGGCCTCCAGCGTCGACAGGCATCGCCTCAGAGATAGCTGCGGGATCCATCTCCATGCCATGGGCCTGCACCATTGCGAGTGCCATGGTGGCGCTGACGGAGCGCTGCGAATTTTTGAAGTCCGCAGAGATTCCTCCAGCTAGGGATTCCACCAGGTCGCCGAGGTTGTCGATCATCCCAGCCTTCGGAGTCAAGTCCTCACGGATGCGACTGAGCACATCCTTGGACTTCCCCAGTGTCTCCTGGAGGGAAACGTTGCGGTCCTCGACTGCAGCGATGGCACCAGCCAAAACATCCGCACGGCGCAGAGATTAGGCATCGAAACTCAAGCCACTGACATCTGCATACAAAAAGCATTAATACAACAACCATATGTCAAAGCGCAGAAAAGCAAGACATATCCAGATGAAAAAGGCCATACCTGAGAGGGACTTGGCAATCAAGAGAAGCTTATCCTCGAACATCTTCTCCCTCTCAGCAGTGGAGGCATGGAGATCCTGCTCTCGCTTCCGTGACTCCTCCAAGGTTGCGACTGCCTCATCATGATTCTTCGTCGCCGCGGCCAATGTCTTCTCCAATGCAGCATCATGGCGAAGTAATTCATTGTGCTCAGTTGCAACAAATAGATAGTGTTACCAAATCGAATCAATAATATCCGCAAAAGACAAGGACGAAGACAAAACTTACTTTTGATAATACGATGGCGATTGTCCAGTTGCGCATGTTGTCGACCCATGTTAAGGACCTACTCCACCAAGCGGGCGGCTTCCTTCACGATGAGCTGCATCAGAGACATTCCAAGTTCAAGTAAAAGCACGCCAAGAATAAATTTGACTGCCAACTACAAGGTACTTACATGATCCTCCACAAACTCCGAAGAAGGCTGTTGCACAGTCATCCGGGTAACCATCTGATGCCCCCCAGCATGCGGGGAACTCGATGAGTTATGCCTGGAGTGGGCCACCAATGGAGGAGAAGGAGACCGCGAGGCCACCTTCTTGGACTTGGAGTCTGCGACTCCAGACTCTTTCAAAAATTGGACGTCATCAGAAGACGATGTCGCTACTTGACTGGAACACACAATCAAACAAGAGCTTTAAGACAGATGACAACTCAAAAAATAAACCAAAATGAATTCACGAGTACAGGACTTACCAGTCAAATCTATCAAGATCGAAGGACTGCTCCTCTGACTCCGACGATTCCTTTGGCACTCGAAGCTTCTTCTGGGCAGGAGGAGCCATAGAGCGCACAGGAACAGCGGGTATCGGCTCCTCTGCACCGATGGATGGGCCCTCTAGAGTCGAAGGAGACGAAGCATCCGAATCATCGCTGCACGAACGCTTGCGAGTGTCCAGACCACTGGACTCGAGGGCTTCCTCCTCCTCTTCAAGTGGTACGGCCGATTTCGACTCGTCTCTTCATCTACTTCGCGAGGAATAACCCCCTCAGGAAGAGGGGGCAAACTGGGAGATACCTTCCAATCCTGCATACAGAAAACAATTCAGTATACGTCAAGAACTCAGAAGCAATTGACAAATAAAGCTACTTCGTAGCACAATCATACCTTAGGAGGAGGGTTAGAGGTGTTGAAGGGAGGCACGACTGGTTCATTGGGGAGAACATCCTTGGTGGTGTACTTGGTCACCAGTCGCACCCTCTTATCTACTTCACCCGTGGAAATGCCATCGGCAGATATGCGAGTGACATCGTCTGCACCAAGCCATTGGAACATGGGGTGGACTCTGGCCTACAGAGGCTGGATGCGATGGCGTAACCATGTGAGAATGAGGGCGGCACCTCCCTCTTCTTTACCCATGCGACTCTCGAGGTCGCAGATGTGCTCGTACATCACTTTCGTCTCCTCGGACTCGCCAGGCATAACAACGTTCTTCCAAGAACGCCTCCTCTTGCACGGCGTCGCGGGGTCGAAGGGCGCGAGTCTGAAGTGCTCTCCGTCGGCCTTCTGGTCGCGGATGTAGAACCACTTTTCTCTCCACCCTTGGACGAACGCCACCAGCTTGATGTCGAAGTAGGTAGCGGAGGAGTCGACATGAATCCCGTAGCCGCCTACGTCATAGACTAACGAGCCAGAAGCTGACTGCCGCTTCAGCTTGAAAAGCCATTTGAAGAGACCAAAGTGTGGCTCGACTCCGAGCCAGCACTCGCAAAGCGTGATATAGCACGCAATGTGAAGAAGAGAGTTTGGGGACAGCTGGTCCAGCTGGAGCCCATAGAAACAAAGAAGGCCCTGACAAAGGGATGCAGGGGCAGAGACAGACCAGGAATGATGAACGCGAGGAACATCACCCGAAAACCTGATGGAGGACAAGGGGTTACCTCGTCATCAGGCACTCGCGAATCGTCTTCGGTGAGCGGAAGAACTCCATGTTGGCACAAAAGACGGAGTTCAAAGGCCTTGATGGTAGATGCGTGCCACGCGCCATTAGTGACACGGGTGCCCGCACCTTTCTTCTTGCCGGCGCCGGCAGCGCTGGTGCCCACGGCGGCGGAGCCACCCTTCTTCTTGGCGATGGCGGTGGCGGCAGCAGACCCAGTGGCGGCGCATCCCTTCTTTTTACCCATCTTGCGATGACGGTGCGAGCGGAGGAAGTAGCTCGGGAACACGCGGAGTTGGTCTAGCACCGCGAAGAGGACAAGATCTAGGAAGCAGAGAGCAGCGGCAATGGCGATGGAAGCACAACCAGAGAAAAGAGCAGATGGGAAAATTACCGCAGCTGCGCTGCTACTTAACCCCCTTGCAGATGCAATGCAACGGCCATCAGAAACCCTATTGGACGTGTGGCGCACATCGTGGTCGACACGTGGAGAAGCCAAAGCACGAACCGTCCCCCACTATCTCCATTACGTGCGGAAATCGAGGAGGCGCAGTTAAAACAAAAGATTATGCACGCCCGGTCAAATCAAAGTCAGAAAATGGGACCCACCGCTCGTCACATCCCGTCAAAGCCGCTCATGCGGGCAACCGAGATCATCACATCGTCAGCACTGATGTCATCACATTGAGCACTAGAAGACTTCGACTACTCTAGTCCTTGCTCGAGTCTTCGACTCCACCAAGCACTCGGGGGCTACTCCCATAGGGAGTCACGCACCCTACGATTTTCTTTTTTATGCAGGAATATGGACATTCAAAGCATATCCAACCACTCGAATCTACGATTCGACTATGGATCATGGGTTACTCTCATAGGGAGCACGGAAACAAATTCGACTGAAACAAGCAAACAAAAGACTACAGCAGTCGCAAAAGTTCTTTAGTCCCTGCCTGAGTCTCCGACATAACCAGGCACTCGGGGGCTACTCCCATAGGGAGCGTTGGTCGCGCACCCTATGATTATTTGTACATCATACTGTGTGTTGATAACATCCACACTCGAAGTCTATGGCGACACCGCCTCGTATTTTTCCCTACAAAGAGACTACGTCTCCTGGGCCACCTGAATCATCTCCGCGATGACAAAAATTCGGATGCCGCGCTTGCAGCATGAAGATAAGACCTGAATAAGGCATGGCAACGCATTTGCTGCGCACTACCAGAAATATATCTGTGCCTACAGGTACGATGGACATGCCTTGACGGACGCGTTGAGTGCTCACACCCATATACTGGAATTCGACTCCTATAAGACCTCCGCGGCTTGAGTCGAATTACACCAGCACTTTTCCGAATTCGAGTCCGGGGACTCGAGTTCGAGTAGATTGCGTTGTTTTGCCCTAAGGCAGTTAACTGATACTGATGCATCGGTTAAATCAGGCACGCATATCAACAATCCCTATGATATAAACAGAACACTCGAAAAAATACTCAATCATGCACTCGAAAGGCTTCATAAAGTCCCCAGTCGAATCTACGATTCGACTAGACACTCGGGGGGCTACTGACATGGGTATACCCTGCAGGTACTCAAGTTTGGTATATACGGTCCAGATACGGTGGAAGCCCACGGTGTTGCCACGACCCAATGAAGACTTCGAGTGGCCCACGGACTCTCGATGACTTGCGAGAAAAGAAGTTTAAAGATAGAAAGTTTAAAGGGAAAACCCTAATCTGTAACCGACTCGACCTGCTACCCGAGACCTGGCCTATCTATATAAAGGCTAGGAGGGGGCGGCGAGGAGGACACACGCAACCCTAGTTTCCACAACTCTCGCCAGATTGCATCTGCGTGCCCCTGTAATCTTCGATTCCTTCATTAATTCCAAGAGCAGACAAGCAGGAATAGGGACCTCTACGAGGCCTGAACCTGGGTAAACCTTGCATCCCTGTGTGCTTGTTTGCTAGCCGATTGATGCTTCCAGCGCTCCCTCCTTCTCCAAAACCCAAGTCCATAACAATGAGCATTGATGAGTTAAACCCTCGTCAGGAGGTGTCTGAGGTGGCGCTGCATAGGGGTAGGTGGAGTGCCGACGGAGGGCACAGGGCGGTGCGGTTGGGTGGCCGGTGTCTGAGGCACTCTAGCGAAGAGGCGACAGGAGGCGGCGGTGTGTCGCTGGAAGGCGCACGATCTGGGCCTAGATCCCGATCTAGACCACGATTTGGGAATGCCCCCAAGATTGGATCTCGATCTGAGTCGAAGGGCATAGCTTGGGCTTCAGCGGCGGGTGCTGGCAGTGGTCTCGGTCACGCCGGCGACCTTGCAGCCAAGTTCTTGCCGTCCCTTCCTATGTTGCCCTCTCCTGCTGGATGGTGACTGGCGGCGTGGGGGCTGCGAGTCTTGCGAATAAAGGTGGCGATCCTCGGTTCCTACCGTGCCAAGATGAAGATCTGCTAGCTGCTTGCCCTCGTTGTTCTGGTCTGGAACGGCGTGTTCCGGAAGGCTCCACCGGTGAACTCCCATGGACGACTATACCTGCAGATTGCTGGATCAGAAGAAATTCGGTCATGCACACCCATGTTTTTTTTACCGTTTGATTTTAGAGGGAGTGTTGCGAAGCTCTGCTATCTATTATCATCAGGTGTCATGTCTTCGACGATCCATGGTGAAGTCAGATAGAGAACATGTCATGAAAGCAGGGACATGAGGGTTAGCGATGGTGGTTTGAGTCTTCTGGTGTTGTGGAGCTGGCTTGGTGATCTGTGACTTGCAACAATGACTATTAGTAGGGGCGACAGCACATGAGAGGTTCATAGTCTTACCTTGCAGGGTGAAAATCCAAGGTCTAGGGTTGTGCCTGACAATGGTTGTTAAAGACATTGTTTTGTGAGCGCCAAACTTTCTTCAGGGCGAAAACATATGATCGATGATCAGGGCGATGACGACGTTTGTGCACTGTTTCCTTCTTAGAGACGTCGTTTTTAGAGAGGGTGGATTTCTGGTGCTGTCTTGGTGGTTGTTGGTCGTTGCTATAAGGCATAGATAGCTATAGCGGGACTTTTCTTTTTTCTATAATTTTTTTTCTTTTTTTGTTTGTCTGTCTCCGTAATGCCAATAGAGTAATGCGTTGTTGCAGAGACTAGGTGTAATTGGTATCTCACGATATTAATATATGCTCCTTTAAAAAAAAACTAAACTGAAACTAAAACTAAAGCTCTGTCGGAATAAACCTGAAACAATTTTCTGTATTGCGGACCCTTATCCTGGAACATTCATGTCACGAATGCGATTTCCAAATTCCATTCAACCATCAGTTCTCAAATGGACAGTTGGAACAAGATGTTAACTGCATAAAAGCAGGACATAGATCACTTTTTGTTGGGGAGATCCCGAGATCAACAAATCAGATCTTTGAGATACGATTGTCTATGGCTGGAGCTGCAATATCAGGTAAGATGAAATTCACAGAACGAATCACTTAGACGACTCCTGCGATCTCACAGCAGATTAGTCCAATGTAACGCATGAGTATTATAATGCCATGCGGTCGGTGATAATTCTCCGGATTGATTTTTTATGCTGGTTAGTCAACTGTTGTACTCCTAGATGATTCCTTCTGTTCATGAGCTACATTTTGGCATGCGGTGATCGTAGTGCTTGCAGAAGTATAAAATAAAAAGAGAAAAAGGATGATTAGTTAGATTTATCGATCTGGAAAGTCTATGCTTACAATTTATGCCAAAATTGTAGGGTTGATGGAACCTCTTGCATCCACCCTCACCTTCTCGAGGTCATCGACCTGATAGTAACATGTTTAATCACGGTGAGGTATACGTGAAGTTTAATAAAAAGAAACTCTTTGCTTCATTCTTTTTGAGGTCTTGGTAAGGTAATCCATTATCCCCTTTCATGTTTTAAATTGTAACCGGTGAGGCTTTATTGTAGGTTGAAGAACATGATAAAGATTTTTTTTTGGCGCAGGTCTCTCGACGTGTTTCTGGTATTTTGTTAACCTCTAACTACAAACCAATGAAGTAATATTGGTTTCATCGGAATCATAATCGGGGAATTGCTTTGAGGAGGTTAGGAGAGAGTCTGCTTTGGTAGGATTTGTTACAAGTGAATGTCTCCATCTGTATTCCAATAGCCAAGCCTCACACATCACATGACAACAATTTAAATAGGCTCAAACATCGACCCAGTCCTTGAGTCAGTACCTCGTTGATGGCTTGTGATGGCTCAAAATGTAGAGCTCGTTGGGAACCCCAAGTAGAAGGTATGATGAGCACAGCAGCAAGTTTTCCCTCAGTTATGAAATCAAGGTTATCGAACCAGTAGGAGCAAGGAAATAACTGCAAGGTGTTGCTAGCAATTTGAAATCTTGCACAACACAACCACAAAACTTTGCTCCCAACTTACAGTAAAGTTGTCAATCTCACCGGTTTTGCTGAAAACAAAGGATTAAACGTATTGTGTGGAAGATAGTAATTGTTTGCAGAAAGTAAATAGTAAATAGTAATAGTAGAAGGTATAGCAATGGTAAAAGCATGGACCGGAGTCCATAGTTCACTAGAGGTGATTCTCATTAAGATAAACGACATGCTGGGTGGACAAATTACAGTGGGGCAATTGACAGATTTGAGAAAGCATACAATGCATATACTAGATATCTTGACTCCTATGAGATTTGATTGGGCATTACAACATTATTCATAGACCGTAATCCAACTGCATCTATGACTAATCCACCTTCAGGTTATCATCTGAACCCCTTCCAGTATAAAGTTGCAAGCAACAGATAATTGCATTAAGCAAAGTGTGTAAAGTAAACATTACGATTGTCCCATGGACAAAGGATTGTTGTTTTCTCCCTAGTAGCAACAACACATCTACAATATTAGAGATTCCTGTCACTTCCCCAGATTACTAGAGGCATGAACCCACTATCGAGCATAAATACTCCCTCTTGGAGTTGCAAGCATCTACTTGGCCAAGATAGTTACAAACAACGGAGAGCATGGAAGATTACAAATAACATAGACATGATAGAATCAATAATCAATCTGAAATAACATCTCAATATCCATAGGATCCCTGCAAACACAATATGTAAGATTACAAATAGATGATCTTAATCATGAACGGAGCTGACAAGATCTAAACATGATAGCACAAAGGAGGAGAACCAACCATCTAGCTACTACATGGACCCATAGTCTAAAGATGAACTACTCACGCATCACGCCGGAGGCATGCATGGTGATGAAGAAGGCCTCCAGGGTGATCTCTCCCCTCCGGCAGGGTGCCGGGAAGAGGTTCAGATCCCTCCCGGTCTAGGGATGGAGATAATGGCGGCTATAGACTCTTTCATGGAATTTTGATTGGGTACTTAGGGTTTTCGTCCCGGGAGGCTTTTATAGGCAAAGGGACAAGGTCGGTGGAGTACCAGGGGGCCCACACCCCCTGGTGGCGCACCCCCTAGGCCGCACGGCCACCAGGTGTGGCCGCCCTGGTGCGCCACTTCGTCTCCCCTCCGGACTCCGTGTTGCTTCGGGTAAAATATTGACTTTGGCTTTTGTTCCGTCCAATTACGAGAATATTTCCTTACTAGCTTTTCTGAAACCAAAAACAGCAGAAAACAGGCAACTGACACTGTGGCATCTTGTTAATAGGTTAGTCCCAGAAAATGTATAAAAATACCTCTAAGTGTGAACAAAACATAAGAAAGTAGATATAAAACAAGCATGGAGCATCAAAAATTATAGATACGTTTATGACGTATCAACATCCCCAAGCTTAACTCCTGCTCGTCCTCGAGTAGGTAAGTGATAAAAAGAATAATTTTTTAGGTGACATGCACCATCATATTTGTAAAGCATTAATAGCTAGGATCAAAGTACTCTAACATGAACATAAAAGACAGAGTTCTAACAATAAGACATAGCAACTATGTTGTAACATGAAAAAGGTACAAACAAAAGATCATGAATAACAATGCATTGAAAGACATTTGTTTGTTTCACATATAGAAAACATAATAAGAATGGTATTCAGCTTGTCCCTCATGGTATAGCAAAACATAAATGCATAGGACACCTTCAAAGTTCATAAGGGTGACTAGATACAAATAATTTTAAGAACAAGCAATATCACAGTTATGAATCAATAAACAAGTTTTGGGACAATGCACATTAAACTAAGAATGGTCACTATGCTCTCTCAATTGGTGCATAAAGATAGAAGATGGAGACTCAACATAAAAGTAAAAAGAAAGTCCCTTCATAAGAGGGAAGCAGGGATTTCAAGTTTCATGAAGAGCTTCCAAAAATTATGGTACTTATTAGCTTTCATCTCTCATTGCCCCTATCATAAGCATCTTTTAGGTGATTAAGGTTAAAGTGAACAAATATGAGGATATGCTTGACAAGTTATAAGTCGAAAATCTCATGCCCCTTGCCTACGAGTACCAGACCTCATGCTACTCAACTTTAGTCACAAGTAAGTTCTTGTCATTGTAAGTACATGTGTATCATGGAAACCGCCAACGAGGTACCCCTTGCCCCATGATACAGGAGCTATCCCATATCAAAATGACAAGGCAACATATAATGAGCATCTTAGTGATCTTTTTATTTGCTATTTGCATAGGTTTTTATTGAGGATGCTTCACAAAATGCTCACTATGGTTATGCTGCAAGTTTCCACCATGATTAGGCATGGCTTAGGCTAGCTGCCTAGGCATTTCTCTAACACATATACAAACTCCATGAGCTTACAAGTTCCCCTTTTATTTCACACCATCGGGATCCATTAACAAAAGAACATGATATCAACTGAATAATAAGTGCAATGTTGACAGCGTTCCCCATGCCAGCATGGTTCTGCTAATTCTCAACTTATAAAGTGCAAGCATATACGCAACATAGATGGACGCAATGGTTCAAGTTTATTAAGTGCAAGAAAGTAAAGTGTGCCATCAAGTTCATGAGAGCCTTAATCACTAATTTTCACATAACAAGTTTAATTTGGAAGGTAGATAAAAGCATGAATATACTTGGAATGGTGTAACACACCATGCATAGGAATTTATAGTGGACTCTTTGGAATAACTTGGTTTCTTGGGGGTTGGATGCATGAGTGGAACTCATACTTGGTACATGTGGAGGCTAGCAAAAGACTGGGAGCGACCAACCGAGAGAGCACTAATGGCCATAATCATGCAAAGCGACAAAACATTATTAATTAAAGCATAAAGTGATATTACAAGTCAAAAAAAATATCATAGAGGTTAAGGTGACTGATACATGGTGTAAGCATGTGCCAAGTCAACCCAAATAAAGCATCGAAGGAGAATACCACAATATTATGCTTTTGTATGCTAAAACAACGCATGATTCTTTCAAGGCTCATTATGCAATCTCAATTGTTTGGAACAAGTCATGCTACAAAAATAATTACTAAGCATAAATTCAAAGCAATATCAAACATAAAATGATAAAGTCTAGGCCATAGTCAAAACAAAACTCCTTTTGTACCACTTATAAACATGAACTTTCCTACTCGTTTCCAACACCAATCAACTTATTTGAAATATCATATGAATGCAGGGGTCCATCAAATTTATTTAAGCAAACTAAAAAAACTAAAAGCAAAAAATGAAGACGCTCCAAGAACAACACAATTGTGCATGAAACAATAAAAATGAAGTGTTTGGAAGAAAACCTGAGATTTTTATTGATGAAGAGGGGGATGCCTTGGGCATCCCCAAGCTTTGACACTTGTACTTCTTGGATATTTCTTGGGGTGACACGGGTGGCATCCCCAAGCTCGAGCTTTTGTCCATACTTCATCTTATCACATTATTCTTCCCCTACACTTGAAAATTTTCCTTCATACAAAACCTCACACAATCATCATTAGCAACATTAGTGTATTCAAGATAATTGGTCCCATGGTTTAGTTTCATCACAAGTAAAACTTCCATTAAAACACAAGATACTATAGCAATTCCTTCTAAAAGCTCAAGTGATCAAAGAGAACTCAAAAAGAAAGAGATTAAGAGGCAAGTGCAAATAATGGCAGAAATCTATCAAAACAGACCAGCAGGTAAAAACCAATTTTTTCGAAGACCTTCTGTTGCTCAAATCGTAAAGTCCTGAACTAACGAAAGTTATATAATAACCTGGGTCATAAGCCAAAAAAATTACAGCTCAATCCGACGTTCAGAGATTTTTCACATTTTTGTACAGTGGAGCATAAAAATCTGTTTCGGGATAGCAACTTTTCCAAGTCTTACTTCTCTCCCATTAGAGATTATTCTTGGCACAAAAACCACACAAAAATGATAAGGAGAGGTTATTACAGAAGTAATAACTTCCAAGACTCAACAAAAGAAAAACTTACTGAATAGAAATTTGGGTTATCTCCCAATAGTGCTTTTCTTTAACGCCTTTGAGCTAGGCATAGGAAGCAAGATTCAAGTATTTTCGAATGAAGAAGCATTAAGACAAAATTTCTTTCCCCTACCTTTCTTACCTTTATTCTTATCTTTAGGGAATGTACGATTGTTTGGTAGAGAAGCAAAATCTAAGGAGTTTCAGTAGGGATCTTCCAAGTGTAATTTGTCCTTTTCCTACACATTCAATAACAAGATAATTAGTAGACACCACTTTCCATAGGATCTTTGTAAACACTCCTTCAGCTATTCCAATGGACAATATTGCGGCGTTGTTGGTAAGAGATATTTATTCTCCTTCCTCAGAAAGTCCCCAAAGATTCAAAGATTCATAGATATCTTTAGGCATAAGACAAAATTTAGACATGATATCACAACGAGCATAAAATGTTTCATTGTTTATAACAACTTTTACTATGGGAAGCCATTTTGAAGATTCAGAATTTATAGGAACATATACATGATGCTCTCTAGGCATGTTATAGCATTCTTTTAAACTAGCTGTGTTGGTCTCAAGAGTGTTCAATCTAACAATAATGTTTGTAATGGAAGAATTAGATTTGCTAGGCAAGTCATATGTTGTATCCAACTTTTTTATGGCATTAAAAGCTTCATCCTCATTGCACTAGAGGAAATCCCCTCCTACTACAGCATCCAAAGCATATCTATAACAAAGGGCAAGACCAAAGTAGAAACTGCTAAAGCCCTGAATCATTTTAGGTTCAGTTTTTTCATGTAACTCAGAAATTCTAGACCAAGCTTCTTTGAAACTCTCTTCAATTCCTTGTTTGAAGGTAAAAAATCATTTCCTTAGGTGACATAGTGATTTGAGCAATCCTAGACATAAAAGCAACTTGAAGTAAAAAAATCTATATATTTTTTTAGAATTAAATATTTTTTTGTGTTTTTGATGAAAGGAAGCAAACTAGTATAAAAAACTTTTTTGTGTTTTTGGTAGAAAGAAACAAGAAACTAAGCAAAAATAAACTAAGCAAAACAAAAAACAAAGTAAATACATTGTTTGTGAGAGACTCCCCTTGTGAAGTTGTCCTTGACTCCCCGGCAACGACGCTAGAAAAAGTGCTTGATGTCTCAAAATGTAGAGCTCGTTGGGAACCCCAAGAGGAAGGTATGATGAGCACAACAACAAGTTTTCCCTCAGTTATGAAACCAAGGTTATCGAACCAGTAGGGGCAAGGAAACAACTACAAGGTGTTTCTAGCAACTTGGAATCCTACACAACACAACCACAGAACTTTGCTCCCAACTTACAGTGAGGTTGTCAATCTCACCGGTTTTGCTAAAAATAAAGGATTAAACATATTGTGTGGAAGATAGTAATTGTTTGCAGAAAGTAAATAGTAAATAGTAACAGTAGAAGGTATAGCAATGGTAAAAGCATGGACCAGGGTCCGTAGTTCACTAGAGGTGATTCTCCTTAAGATAAACAACATGCTGGGTGAACAAATTACAGCGGGGCAATTGACAGATTTGAGAAAGCATACAATGCATATACTAGACATCTTGACTCCCATGAGATTTGATTGGGCATTACAACATTATACATAGACCGTAATCCAACTGCATCTATGACTAATAATCCACCTTCAGGTTATCATCCGAACCCCTTCCAGTATTAAGTTGTAAGCAACAGATAATTGCATTAAGCAAAGTGTGTAAAGTAAACAATACGATTATCCCATGGACAAAGGATTGTTGTTTTCTCCCTAGTAGCAACAACACATCTAGAACCTTAGAGATTCCTGTCACTTCCCCAAATTACTAGAGGCTTGAACCCACTATCGAGCATAAATACTCCCTCTTGGAGTTGCAAGCATGTACTTGGCCAAGATAGTTACAAACAACGGAGAGCATGCAAGATCACAAATAACATAGACATGATAGAATCAATAATCAATCTGAAATAGCATCTCATTATCCATAGGATCCCTGCAAACACAACATGTAACATTACAAATAGATGGTCTTGATCATGAACGGAGCTCACAAGATCTAAACATGATAGCACAAAGGAGGAGAACCAACCATCTAGCTACTACATGGACCCATAGTCCAAAGATGAACTACTCATGCATCACACCAAAGGCAGGCATGGTGATGAAGAAGGCCTCCAGGGTGATCTATCCCCTCCGCTAGGGTGCCGGGAAGAGCTTCAGATCCCTCCCGATCTAGGGATGGAGATGATGGCGGCTACATACTCTTTCGTGGAATTTTGATCGGGTACTTACGGTTTTCGTCCTGGGAGGCTTTTATAGGCAAAGGGGCAAGGTCAGTGGAGTACCAGGGGGCCCACACCCCCTGGTGGCACGCCCCCAGGCCGCGCGGCCACCAGGTGTGGCCACCCTAGTGCGCCACTTTGTCTCCCCTCCGGACTCTGTGTTGCTTCGGCTAAAATATTGACTTTGGATTTTGTCCCGGCCAATTCCGAGAATATTTCCTTACTAGCTTTTCTGAAACCAAAAACAGCAGAAAATAGGCAACTGGCACTATGGCATCTTGTTAATAGGTTAGTCCCAGAAAATGTATAAAAATACCTCTAAGTGTGAACAAAACATAAGAAAGTAGATATAAAACAAGCATGGAGCATCAAAAATTATAGATACGTTTACGACGTATCAGCTTGCACCTTCTTTTCCCCACTTTCCTTTTCAACGATGGAACTTATAGTAAGCCAGGGAGGGGGTAGTGCTAGAAGTCTTGTTTGGAGGTCTAATTAGATTTAGCTTGTTCCAAGTGAAAGAGTAACAGTTATCCCTTCCTTAGTGTGTGGTATCCATATCATATTTTCCATGGTCTTCCAATAATAACATGACTTGCATCCATAATAGATTCGTGCGATAATATTTAATCAAGGAAATGGGTAAGTTGCATTTCTTTGTCATTCATAGTTTGCTCCTTTCTTGATCCAACCAATGGTACATGGCCACTGCCCCAAGCTTTGGATAAATTTGTAAATATTTGTTTTGGAAGGTCCTACATGATTTTTTAGTGCTTTGTGACCTCCCCCTCCTCTCGAATTATGCCTTTCGCCCACGACATTTTTTGTCAAGCTCCGCCACTACTCCTTTTGACCAAGACTTCTTCATCCAAACCAGCATCATAAATATAGTTGACAAAGAGTTAACACTCCCCTTTCTTGGGAAAATTGTAACATCCCAGCATTTAGGACTAAACAAAGGGTAGATTTAGGATTTTGTGCATCTGCATGCATTCATCTGAAAATTTGGATAAATTTTTCGCAAACTAAAAACCTACAGTGATCAAAATCTCTCTTGCTTCGATGGATTAAAAATTAGCCATCTCAGCGAGTGCGATATTTTGACATGACCTTTAGGTTTTGTTTGTGTTTTGGAAGGGTAGGATTTAAACTTGCTTTTGAATTTTCAATTTGGATTCAAACTTGAATTTAGAAAATTCAATAATAATAAAAGTAGATTCCAATTAAAGTAAATGAAACAAATAAATAAAAACGGAAGATGGAAATAGTAAAGAAATGCATAATACTTTATATTACAATTAAGTAAAAGAAATAAAGTAAATAACAACATTAATTAAAGTGGAATTCTTTAGTTCAATCCATATATGAGTTGAGATAAGTGATTGTTTGCAATAAAAATATATAGGTTTTATATAATGGAAATAGAAAGGAAGGTATAACTTTATTAATATAGTCAACACTTTACAAAGTCTTTTACATGAACACAAATACAAAGTATTTTGAGTAATAAGTTATCACAACTCACATATATGTACGATCCAAATGAAATACAGAAAAAGGGATAATTTTATTGTTTAAAAAATAGGTATTACAATATTTCTTTACAATAAAAGAATAAAGAAAAAGAATGAGAATAATAAGGTAAACCAATGTATTATGATGCCTTTACATTATTTTCAAACAAAAAAGAAAATCACAAAATGGATAAAATAAAAACCTAAAACTAAAGCCTATAACCAATTCTTCTTGTTCTTGTTCCTGCAAAAACAAAGTGGAAACAAAAATAAAAATAAAAGAGTTAGGTTTTAGAAGTATTGTTCTGAGAATAAATAGTGTGTTGCACTGTTAATATTTCCTCACTGAGCTATGAAAAGGGGGAAAATTAGCATATATTCTTATTTCTAGATTTGCCTCAGTACAAGATCATTGGCTTATGTGTTGGGTTCGCAGCAAAGAAACCAAAATAATCCTATGATGGGAACTATACGCCAAGATCTATCTACTAGATACAAGCAACAGGTGGATATACATTCATAGAGAACTTACCCTTGAAGACAATAAAGCTTTGTTAACGAGTTGGAACTCGTGGATGATGTAGTCGAACGCTTGCCGATCTCAAGATCGTGTGGAAGTCCTAGCGCCACAAATCAGCAATGCATCCATCCTCGCACACACGTTCAGGTCATCGAACAACCTCCACCTCCTTGCTCTAGCGAATCAGCAGAAGCAGCAACTCCTTCCAGACAAAATGTCACCGGGAACATGTATCTCGCTAATCCGAGACCATGGGGGAATATATCTAGAGGGGGAGAGAGATCCTTCACGAGGAGGTGTGCTTTGTGAGGGAGGAGAGGGGGCCTTTTATAGGAGAAGGGGGCTTCTCCCCTCCCCATGGCCGGCGCCCAAGGGGGGCCACCTCTTCCTCATTCATGTGGTGGAAGCTCCACTCACATAAACATGCCTCCAGTCACACATCCACTCACATGCATTAAATTTCCACCAGATTTAATGCAAATCTCATTTAATAAAAATATTTTATTTATTTTATTCAGAATTTTGTTAATTACTTTAATTAACAAACATTCACATAAAATCCCCTACAATATTTCAATATCACATGTAGAACCAATTTCAGCAATTTCACCCGAAACAATTCCGGTGTCCATTGAAATAATTCCAGCGCTTTGCAATTCTTTCGTCTGAAACATATATGCTCCAAATGGTCTTTGGCAACCCTTAAGTGTGTCACCCTACCATTCACGAATAATGCAGACATGATCAAGACTCCTCTCAGATCAATAATCAGAAGCAGGACCTGGAGATCCATTCTGACTCATGTACATTCAACGATGACTTCTGTTATCATGAAAACCTTTAATGCTAGTAACTTAATCCCTTTGTCTCGCGATATATTACATGTATGAGATTCGATCATCGGTATCTAAATACCTAGTTTGATCTTGTTACCGACATGCACTCTTTTCTCGTTCCCGTGATATAACATTCTAGTGATCACAACACTTACTTGCAAGCTATTCTCAGTGTGATATCACCGAGAGGGCCCAAAGTATTTCTATCTATCATCGGGATGGACAAATCCCACTCTTGATCCATGAGCCTCTACATAACACCTTCGTAGCACTGAACCCATATTTATAGTCACCCTTTTACGGTGTGACGTTTGATGTTATCAAGATACTCTTCCGGTGTTAGTGATTAACATGATCTCATGGTCTAAGGACTAGGATTACTTTGTATGATGTTATAGAAATATAAACTCAATGACTTTGATCGTAATGCTATACTTCAGATGAATGTTCATCACATCATTTCACAAATGTCGTGACCTCGTTATTAACGACATCCAATGTCCATGATCAGGAAACTTTGATCATCTTGTTAATCAACGAGCTAGTTCAAAGAGAGGCATAACTATGAACTTTCCATTTGTTTATTAAACACACGTGTATTAACATTTCCGTATTAATACAATTATAGCATGCAAAATAAACATCTATCATATACTTGGAATATACATAATAACAACTTTATTATTGCCACTCAGGGCATATTCCCTTCAGTCTCCCGCTTGCACTAGAGACAATAATCTAGTTACATAGTGATAAATCTAACACCTATGGAGTTCTGGTGTTGATCATGTTTTGCCCTAGGGAGAACTTTAGTCAACGGATCTGCAACATTGAGATCCGTGTCTACTTTACAAATATTTATATCTCCGCCCTTGACATGCTCTCGGGTGGAGTGAAACCGACACTTAATATGCTTGGAATTCTTGTGAGACCTTGGTTCCTTGGAATTGGCTATGGCTCCATTATTGTCACAATAGATAACCATTGGGTCCAACACACTAGGAACCACACCTAGTTCGGTTATGAACTCCTTCATCCAAACCGCTTCCTGCGCCGCTTCTGAAGTAGCAACATATTCCGCCTCCATCATTGATCCATCCACCACATGTTGTTTGGAACTCCTCCAACTAATTATTGCTCCTTTCAAGAGAAATACGTATCCGGATTGAGACTTAGAGTCATCCGGTTCGGTGTCAAATCTAGCGTTGACATAACACTTAGCGACCAGCTCTTCTTCACCTACGTATACAAGAAACATATCCTTAGTTCTTCTTAAGTACTTAAGGATATTCTTGACCGATATCCAATGTTCCGTACCTAGAGAAGATTGGTACCTACTAGTTAAACTAATAGCATGTGCCACATCCGGTCTTGTACATAGCATGGCGTGCATTATAGAGCCTATATCCGAAGCATAGGGGATTTTACCCATTATCTCTCTTTCTTCTGATGTAGCCGTACTTTGAGTCTTACTCAATGTCTTGCCTTGCAACATTGGTAAAAACCCTTCTTACTTCCGTCTATTTTAAACTTCTTTAAAATCTTATCAAGGTATGTACTTTGTGATATCCCTATCAGGCGCCTTGATCTATCTCTATACATCTTTATGCCTAATATGTATGACGCTTCACCTAGGTCCTTCATCGAAAATTTACTATTTAGATAACTTTTAACACTATTTAAAAGATCTATATCATTTCCAATCAATAATATGTCATCCACATATAATATTAGAAATGCCACATTGCTCCCACTCACTTTCTTGTAAATACAAGCCTCTCCATAAGTTTGGACAAATCCAAACTCTTTGATCACCTCATCAAAGTGGAGATTCCAACTTCGGGATGCTTGCTTCAGTCCATAGATGGATCGCTGAAGCTTGCACACCTTGTCAGCATCCTTAGGATTGACAAAACCCTTTGGTTGTATCATATACAACTCTTCTTCAATGTTACCATTGAGGAATGCAGTTTTGACATCCATCTACCATATCTCATAATCGAAATAAGCAGCAATTGCTAACATAATCCTAACCGACTTTAGCATCGCTACGGGAGAGAATGGCACATCATAGTCAACCCCTTGAATTTGTCGAAACCCCTTTGTGACAAGTCGAGCTTTATAGATGGTTACATTACCATCAGCATCAGTTTTTCTTTTGAAAATCCATTTATTCTCAACGGCCTTTCTATCATGAGGTAAGTCCACCAAGGTCCAAACCTAGTTTTCGTACATGGATTCTATCTCGGATTTCATGGCTTCTAGCCATTTGTTGGAATCCGGGCTCATCATCGCTTCTTCATACGTCGTCGAGTCATCTATTTCATCAACCATGAAATTCATAACAGGATTTTTGTACAGTTCAAGAGTTGCACGTGTCTTGCTTGACCTGTGAGGTTTGGTAGTGTCCTCTTTCGGAGTTTCATGATCATTATCATTAGTTTCCTCTTCATTCGGTGAAGTCAACCCCGGAACAATTTCTAGCGCTACGCTACTCGCCGTTGTATGAAGAGAAGGTTCAATAACCTCTTTTAGTTCTACCTTCCGACTACACACGCCTTTCGCGAGAAACTCTTTCTCTAGAAAGGATCCATTCTTGGCAACAAAAACCTTGCCCTCGGATCTATGATAGAAGGAATACCCAATAGTTTCCTTAGGGTATCCTATGAAGACGCAATTTTCTAGTTTGGGTTCAAATTTATCCGGTTGAAGTTTCTTCACATAAGCATCGCAACCCCAAACTTTAAGAAATGACAGCTTAGGTTTGTTTCCAAACCACAATTCATATGGTGTCTTTTCAACAGATTTGGATGGTGCCCGATTTAAAGTGAATGCAGCAGTTTCCAGTGCATAACCCCAAAATGACAGTGGCAAGTCAGTTAGAGACATCGTAGATCGAACCATATCTAATAAAGTACGATTACGATGTTCTGACACACCATTACGCTGTGGTGTTCCGGCAGGTGTGAGTTGTGAAACTATACCACACTCTTTCATATGTGTGCTAAACTTGTAACTTATATACTCACCTCCATGGTCAGACCGTAGAAATTTGATCTTTATATTATGATGATTTTCCACTTCATTATAAAATTCCTTGAACTTTTCAAAGGTTTCAGATTTGTGTTTCATCAAATAGATATACCCGTATCTACTCAAATCATCCGTGAAAGTAACATAATAACGATAACCACCTCGTGCTGACACACTCATTGTACCACATACATCAGTATGTATGATTTCCAATAAATCTGTCGCCCGTTCCATTGAACCGGAAAACGAAATTCTAGTCATCTTGCCCATAAGGCATGGCTCACATGTATCAAATGATTCAAAGTCGAGTGATTCCAAAAGTCCATCAGAATGGAGTTTCTTCATGCGTTTAACACCAATATGACCTAGACGGTAGTGCCACATATATGCAGATATATCGTCATCAAGTTTAATCCTTTTAGCATCAACATTATGAATATGTGTAAAACTATTATCGAGATCCAACCGAAATAAACCATTCATCACAGGTGCATGACCATAAAAGATATCATTGATATAAATCGAACAACCATTGTTTTCGGACTTAAATGAATAACCACATCGCATTAAACAAGATTCAGATATAATGTTCATGCTCAATGCAGGCATCAAATAACAATTATTTAAGTTTATAACTAATCCCGACGGTAGGTGGAGAGGCAGCATTCCGACGGCAATCACATCAAATCTTGATCAATTGCCGACACGCATCTTGACCTCACCCCTTTCTAGTGGTCACTTGTTCCGCAGCCCCTGATTCGAGTTACATATATTAGCATCCGATCCAGTATCAAATACCTAGGTGCTACTGCGAGTACTAGTCAAGTACACATCAATAACATGTATACCATATATACCTTTGTTTGCCTTGTCGGCCTTCTTGTCTGCCAAGTACTTGGGGTAGTTGTGCTTCCAATGGCTAGCCTCCTTGCAATAGTAGCACTCGATATCAGACTTAGGGCCAGCTTGGGATTTCTTTTCAGGTGTGGCAACAGATTTGCCGCCCTTCTTTCCCTTTTACTTACCCTTCTTGTCTTTCTTGAAACCGGTGGTATTATTGATCATCAACACTTGATGTTCTTTCTTGATCTCCACCTCTGCAGTCTTACCTACGAACATGGAACCACAATGATGATAACTAAGTTATTAGAAACTCGTTGTAAATCATATATTGACTATAGTAGGAGAGCTAGACACCCACTAGCCACTTATGCAAAACTAGTTGCATGTCAGTCGTGGAACCGGTCTCATGTGCGAGGACATGTAAAGTTGGTCCGGGCCGCTTCATCCCACTATGCCACCAATATCCAAAATATATGAAAGAAGCAATAACATGATCATCATCGCCCACATATAAACATATGTGTACTACCTGTGCAAAGCACCTACGCATGGGTTCACAGCATAAAAAACAAAAAAAATCCTATGATGGGAACTATACGCCAAGATCTATCTACTGGATACAAGCAATGGGTGGATATACATCCATAGAGAACTTACCCTCGAAGACAACAAAGCTTTGTTAACGAGTTGGAACTCGTGGATGATGTAGTCGAACGCTTGCCGATCTCAAGATCGTGTGGAAGTCCTAGTGCCGCAAATCAGCAGCGCATCCGTCCTCGCACACATGTTCAGGCCACCGAACAACCTCCACCTCCTCGCTCCAGCGAATCAGCGAAGCAGCAACTCCTTCTAGAGGAAATGCCACCGGGAACATGTATCTCGCCAATCCGAGACCATGGGGGAATATATCTAGAGGGGGAGAGAGATCCTTCATGAGGAGGTGTGCTTTGTGAGGGAGGAGAAGAGGGCTTCTCCCCTCCCCATGGCCGGTGACCAAGGGGGGTGCCCCCACCTCTTCCTCATTCATGTGGTGGAAGCTCCACTCACATAAACATGCCTCCACTCACACATCCACTCACATGCATTAAATTTCCACCATATTTAATGCAACTCTTATTTAATAAAACTCTTTTATTTATTTTATTCAGAATTTTGTTAATTACTTTAATTAACAAACATTCACATAAAACCCCCTACAATATTTCAATATCACATGCAGAACCAATTTCAGCAATTTCACCAGAAACAATTCTGGTTTCCATTGAAATAATCCCAGCGCTTTGCAATTCTTTCGTCTGAAACATATATGCTCCAAATGGTGTTTGGCAACCCTTAAGTGTGTCACCCTACAGTTTGCGAATAATGCAGACATGATCGAGACTCCTCTCAGATCAATAATCAAGCGGACCGAGATCCATTCGACTCAGACATTCAACAATGACTTCTGTGATCGTGAGAACCTTTAACGCTAGTAACTTAATCCCTTTGTCTCGTGATATATTACATGTCCGAGATTCATCATCGGTATCCAAATACCTAGTTTGATCTCGTTACCGACATGCACTCTTTTCTTGTTCCTGTGATATAACATT
Organism: Avena insularis; assembly: GCA_023614405.1. NCBI lineage: Eukaryota > Viridiplantae > Streptophyta > Magnoliopsida > Poales > Poaceae > Avena > Avena insularis. Next base: position 536,191,542 of record CM042694.1, read on the forward strand.
CTAGTGATCACATCACTTGCTTGCAAGCTATTCTCAATGTGATATCACCGAGAGGGCCCAGAGTATATCTATATGTCATCACGATGGACAAATCCCACTCTTGATCCATGAGCCTCTACATAACACCTTCGTAGAACTGAACCCATCTTTATAGTCACCCTTTTACGGTGTGACATTTGATATTATCAAGATACTCTTTCGGTGTTAGTGATTAACATGATCTCATGGTCTAAGGACTAGGATTACTTCGTATGATGTTATAGCAATATAAACTCAATGACTTTGATCGTAATGCTATACTTCGGATGAATGTTCATCACATCATTTCACAAATGTTGTGACCTCGTTATTAACACCATCCAATGTCCATGATTAGAACAATTTGATCATCTTGTTAATCAACGAGTTAGTTCAAAGAGAGGCATAACTAGGAACTTACCATTTATTTATTAAACACACATGTATTAATGTTTCCGTATTAATACAATTATAGCATGCAAAATAAACATCTATCATATACTTGGAATATACATAATAACAACTTTATTATTGCCTCTCAGGTCATATTCCCTTCATTATGTTGGGGCAAGTTTCACCTTGGCAAGTAAAGGAGAACAGTCAAATTCAAAAAGATCCCAAATTCACTTGACCTCATCCACAATAGGGAATTAGTGACATAGAAACTTGAACCACGGGTCCCACCTGTTAGCAGCTCACTCAACACATGCAAATATGTGTGTTGTCAACACCACATCCAGCACATGGATTGCATAAGGAAGAGCATAACTGTATCAAAGTAGCTTAAGCCACCACTTCCATCTTATTTCCCACAACACCTCTTTTGCTCACACCATCAGTTCTTCCTGGTGAAACAAAAACCACCAAGAACATGCCTGGTTCTTCCCAGATTATCCACACAAAAACATCCAGCCAACCAAAGAACACTATGGTTACTTAGTGGAGCTAAGAAGGAGGCCAGTAGGTAAAGGAAGAACCAGTCAACACCACTAGGAGGTGAGGGCAACAAGATCAAGGTGCAAAGGATCAAGATCCACATCAAGAGTAGCAAGCAACAATAGTTACACCACGAGCCACAGGTTGATCTTTAAGATCCTCATTTAGCACATGTTCTTATTAGTTCAGAGCAAGAATTGAGTGGTTGTAGTTATGTTTTACTCCCAGTCAAGCATGCAAGTGGCATGTCTAGATCATCATGGATTTGAAATAAGGCAATAATAATATATGTTCTTATTTATGAAAGTGCCTCAATTTTTGCATCATGGGCATGGTCTAGATATAGGCATAGCATCTGGTTTTGTCAAGTTTATCCCATAGATTTAACCAGACACACAAGCAGTTGTACCAGGTTGGTCAAGCAACCAACTCTTCCTAAACTGTAACTAGAATAATACTAGGAGTTTAGATTATGGTCACTTTGCACAACACTGAAAAGGAAATGAAGTAGCAGATCATGTAGATGATCCATGCTACTATCCATCCTCCAAGGAGGTACCACATCAGCAAGATCACCTACAGAAGCCACTAAATTTCCATACAAGAAACAGTAATAGCTGGCAGAAGTAATCCTTCTTACATCCAAGATATAAATCATTTTCCTAGAATCAAGACCAGGAATCATTTATTAGTACCCTGCAAATTGATAGCACGGGGTTAGACTAGTTACTTAAGATCTTATATAGCAAGTTTGTTCTAATAATTTTCTTAAATCCCAAATGGGCAGGAATCATAATAGTAAAGGTTCTTTGTCAAATGGACAGACTAATATTTTATCAAGTATCTCTAAGATTGAATTCAAATATAATGTTTGATGCCAATAGGGGCACACATGAATATATTTAGTGAGCCTTCCACTTACAATATTCAGGTGACACAATGGCCACCACACCAACATCAAGAGCATTGTCATCGTATCAATAAAGTATTCAATAATTTAACTAATAGACCAGGACCATAAGGCATCAAAATAGGGTCAGCTAGCAGATTAGCAACAACATTTAGCTTAAACATCAGCTGAAGCACCAACATAGACACCAACCAAAGTATAAGTAGGAAAATTGTAGAATTATAGTATTAGTGGGAGTGTCATTGCATCTAGGATTTCATTTAACGTACTATTGATGTCTACGCACTTCTATTCTTGTAGACAGTTGTTGGGCCTCCAAGTGCAGAGGTTTGTAGAACAGTAGCAAGTTTCCCTTAAGTGGATTACCCAAGGTTTATCAAACTCAGGGAGGAAGTGGTCAAAGGTATCCCTCTCAAGCAACCCTGCAATCAAGATACAATAAGTCTCTTGTGTCCCCAACACACTCAATACACTTGTCAGGTGTATAGGTGCACTAGTTCGGCGAAGAGATAGTGAAATACAAGTGGTATGGATAATTATAAGTGGTAACAGTGCCAGAAAAGAGCTTGACGGGTAGGAAGAGACTAAAGGCAATCTGAAATAAAGATGGAAGCAAGCAAACATGTAATAGATCTAGTTGTAAACGGTGTTTCAATGCTTAGAAACAAGGCCTAGGGATCAACTTTCGCTAGTGAACACTCTCATATAAATATCTTCTCTTCATGATACTACTCTGAACTACTCTCCGGTTGGACACTCATGGTAGGGCTATAACAACACTCCTCAAAGTTCTCTTTCCCCATCTAGATAACCCCTCACTATCACCTTGAGCACTAGATGGTTCCAACAAACACCACAATTTCATAGAGACATCCAACTCCAAATATAACTCCTAACAAGTATTTGTAATCTCTAGCCTAAGTGCCACCATGGTGTGCACGCTATCACTTTCACACACGTGGGGAGAGCTAGAGATCTATTAAAGCACTTGAGTAGCAAGGTAGATCTACTTGATTACAAAGGTCATGATCACAATATGATAATGCATAGAGAGAGATGAACACATAGCTACCGGTAGAACCCTTAGCCTTGAGGAAGAACTACTCCCTCATCATCATGGGAATCAGCAACGGCGATGGAGATGGTGGTGGAGATCGATGGAGATGGCTCCATGGGCACTTCCCCGTCCCGGTAGGGTGCCGGAACAGAGACTTTCTATCCCCCGAATCTCCCCTTCGGTGGCGGTGGTGCTGCGGAACTTTTCGTGGCTCGAGGCTAGATTCTTTAGGGTTTTCTCATCGGGAGGCTCTTATAGGCGAAGGGGTGATGTCAGAGGGTGGACCAGGGGCCCACACCACCTGGTGGCGTGGCCAAGGGGACCCGCGCCACCACATGGTGTGGCCAGCCCCTGGCCCCTCTCCGTCTCGTCTTCTGGCTCCGTGAGTCTTCCGGTAAAATTTCGACTTTGGCTTTGTCCGGTCCAATTCCGAGAATATTCATTTTCTAGATTTTCTGGAACCAAAAACAGAAGAAAACAGGCAACTGGCATTGTGGTATCTTGTTAATAGGTTAGTTACAGAAAATGTGTAAAAGTACTCCAAAGTGTGGACAAAACATAAGAAAGTAGATATAAAACAAGCATGGAACATCAAAAATTATAGATACATTTCCAACATATCAACATCCCCAAACTTAACTCCTGCTCGTCCTCGAGTAGGTAAGTGATGAAAATAAAGAATAATTTTTGAGGTGACAAGCACCATCACAAACTTGATCAAAGTATTTGTAAAACATTGATAGCTGGGATCATAGTACTTTAACATAGCATGAAAGATATAGTTCTAACAATAAGACATAGCAACTATGTTGTAGCATGAAAAGGTACAAACAAAAGATTCATGAATAACAATGCTTTGCAAGACGTTTGTTTGTTTCACATATAGAAAACATAATGAGAATGGTATTCAGCTTGTCCCTCATAGTGTAGCAAAACATAAATGTATAGGACACCTTCAAAGTTCATAAGGGTGACTAGATACAAATATTTTAAGAACAAGCAATATCAAAGTTATGAATCAATCAACAAGTCTTGGGACAATGCACATTAAACTAAGAATGGCCACTATGCTCTCTTAATAGGTGCACAAAGATAGAAGATGGAGACTCAACATAAAAGTAAAAGAAAGGCCTTCATAGAAGGAAGCAGGGATTCAAGTCTCATAAAGAGCTTCCAAAAATTATGGTACTTATTAGCTTTCAGCTCTCATTGCCCCTATCATAAGCATCCTGAAGTTGATTAAGGTTAAAGTGAACAAACTATGGAGTATATGCTTGACAAAGTATAAGTTGGCAATCTCATGTCCCTTGAATACGAGGGCCCCTCCTCATACTACTCAAGTTTAGTTACCGGTAAGTTCTTGTCATAGTAAGTACATGTGTATCATAGAGAACCGCCAACGGGGTACCCCTTGCCCGATGATACAGAAGAATCCCCATATCAAAATGACAAGGCAAGCAAACAATAAGCATCTTAGCATCTTCTTATTTACCATGGTAAAATGGTGCTTTTTCTCTCTTTCCTCTTTTCTCATCTCTTTTTTTTCTTTCTTTTTCTCAATCTCTGTCTCTCTTTTTTTATAAGAAGGATGCTTCATAGATTGCTCATTGTGGTTACGCTGCAGGTTTCCACCATGATTAGGCATGGATTAGACCAGCCGCCCAGGCATTTCTCTAGCACACATACATAACTCCATGGACTTATAAGCTCCCCTTTCATTTCACACCGACGACATCCATAAACAAAAGAGCATGATATCAACTGGGTACAATGTACAAGTGCAATGTTGAAAGCGTTCCCCATGACAGCATGGTTCTGCTAATCCCCAACGTATAAGTGCAAGCATATACAATATAGATGACACAATGGTTCAAGTTTATTAGGGGCAAGAAAAGTAAAGTGTGGCATCAAGTTCGTGAGAGCTTTAATCACTAATTTTCACATAACAAGTTTAATTCAGAAGGTAGATAAAAACATGAATATACTTGGAATAAAAAATGCTAATAGGTAGGTATGGTGGACTCTTTGGAATAACTTGGTTTTATTTGGAGTTGGATGCATGAGTGTAACTCATACTTGGTATGGAGGCTAGCAAAAGATTGGGAGCGACCAACTAAGAGAGCAATAATGGCCATAATCATGCAAAGCGACAAAACATCATTAATTAAAGCATAAAGCGATATTAGAAGTCAAAAAATAAAGGATCATAGAGGATATGGTGACTTGGTATAGTCTTAACATGGTGTGAGCATGCGCCAAGTCAACCCAAATAAAGCATCAAAGGAGAATACCACAATACTATGCTTTATTATGCTAAAACAACACATGATTCTTTCAAGGCACATTAAGCAATCTCAATTATTTGTAACATGTCATGCTACAGCAAAAATCACTAATCATGAAGCCAAAAAAATATCAAGCATGACATGACAAAGCATAGGCCATAGTCAAAAACAAGCTCCTTTCTTACCACTTAAGCATGAACTTTTCCTACTCTTTTCCAATCCAAACCAACCTTATTTGAAAACTAATGTATGAATGAGGGGGTCCAACCAATTTATTCAAGCAAACTAAGCAAACTAAGCAAAAAAAAAACCAAAAACAAAGACGAAGACGCTCCAAGAACAACACAACTGTGCATGAAACAATAAAAATGAAGTGTTTGGAAGAAACCTGAGATTTTTATTGATGAAGAAGGGGATGCCTTGAGCATCCCCAAGCTTTGACGCTTGTACTTCTTGGATATTTCTTGGGGTGACACGGCTGGCATCCCCAAGCTTGAGCTTTTGTCCATACTTCATCTTATCACATTACTCTTCCCTACACTTAAAATTTTCCTTCATAAAAAACTTCACACAATCTTCATTAGCAACATTAGTGTACTCAAGATAATAAGTCTTTTGGTTCAGTTTCAACACAAGTAAAACTTCCATTAAAAAAAAGCTACTGTAGCACTTCCTTTAAAAATTTCAAATGATCAAAGAGAACTCAAAGAGAAAGAGATTAAGAGGCAAATGCAAATAATGGCAGAAATCTGTCAAAACAGACCAGCAGGTAAAAACCGATTTTTTTTCGAAGACCTTCTGTTGCTCAAATCAAAAAGTATTGAACTAACGAAAGTTGGATAACAACCTGGGGCAGAAGCACACAAAATTACAGCTCAAACAGACGTATATAGATTTTTCACGAATTTTTACAGCGAGCACAAAAATCTATTTTGGGACAGCAACTTTCCCAAGCATTAATTCTCTCTCATTTGAGGTTACTCTTGGCACAAACATCACACAAAAATGATAAGGAGAGGTTATTACTGAAGCAATAACTTCCAAGAATCAATAAAACTATTGGATTATCTCCCAAAAAGTACTTTTCTTTAACGTCTTTAAGTTAGGCATGATAGTTTGAGAAGATGCTCACATAAGAAATATGAATTGAAGTAAAAGAGAGCATCAAGAAGCAAATTCAAAGCACATTTAAGTCTAACCCACTTCCTATGCATAGGAATCTTGTAAATAAACAAGTCATGAAAGCACAAAGCAATAAGCATAGTAAAGCAAAACAAGTGCAATTCCAAGACTTTCAACATAAAGAGGGGAAACTTAATATTATTGAGATGCATAAAACCATGTTTCCCTCTCTCATAATAACTTCCAGTAGCATCATGAATAAAATTAACAATATAACTATCACATGAAACATTCTTATCATGAGCCACATGCATAAAAGAATTAATACTCCCCACATAAACATAGTCATTTTTATTAATTGTAGTTGGAGCAAATTCAACAAAATAGCTATCATTATTATTCTCATCACCATAATCATCAAATATAGGAGGCATATTGTAATCATAATTAATTTTCTCCTGAATATTAGGTGGACTGAAAATATCATATTCATTATTGTAATCATCATATATGGGAGGTGTAGTATCATCATAAGCAATAGAATAATTATCTTCCAAAGTGTGTTCATTTGTAAACATATCATCATTGGAAGGAACATGGATATCACTAATAGTACAACAATTATTAATATCATCATTTTTAGAATTGGTACCGAAGAGATTTTCAATATCAAAAGTAGTGTTCTTTTCCCAATCATGATCACTACTATAGGTAATAGGCATAGGAACATCATCGAGTTCAGACTCATCAAAAACTATAATAGGAGCAACATGCTTAGGGGAAAATACCGTTTCCTCTCTCCTTTTACTCCTCCTCTTCCTCTTTTTCTTCTTCTCTTTAGGAAGGAGAGGCTTGAAAGGAATCTTCTCCATATACCCTAGTTTATTGTTAGAGACAATAGAAGAAACTTTGGAGGATTCCTTATTTTCATTAATAAGATCAAAACACATATTAGTCATGTCATATTTTGGTAAAATATCATCTTTTATAATATTTTGTATGTAAGTATTTGTGTGGAAATTATCAACACAATAAAGATGACAACCATGCAGGACGCTATTCATACCAAAAGCACCCATATCTACTAAAGAAGTTTTTCTTGATAACTCTTCACACCCCAAAAATAATGTAAGTTCATCATGCTGATTAGGGGTGATCATGTCATCACAATACAAACTTGCAATACTCATTGGATTAGAAGGGCTATTATTATGGCCTGATCATTGAAAATTGAAATGACCCACTTCAAAGCAAAGTTCACAAATAAAAGGATAGAGGGCACAAACTTTTTTACCAAGATCAATTAGAGCCCTATACCACATTCTAGTTTTTTCATTCCTATGGGTGATACAATATTCTTCTTCAATTTGATTCTTCTCACAAGGTCTATGTATTCCACAAAAATTAACATGCTTATAAGAAATAGTACTTTCAGAGGTTTGAGCATGTTTATTGCTATCATTAATAACAATTTCATTTTCCATGCAAGTGTCTTTAAAAGGCTCATGATACATGTCCCATTTTTCTTTAGGAGCATTAATATGAGAAGCAAAGGCTCTACAACAATCAACAAGAATTTGAGGATCAAGACCATATTTAGCACTAAGCTCTTGAAAATCAGCAGTTTCAGCGAAATACTTAATGCAATCATACTCATAGTTTATACCTGGTTCTTTACCTTTGTCGTTATCCCAATCTCCGGTATTGCTTTGAATTGTTTCAAGAAGATCCCACTTAGCTTTGACCTCCTTACTTGTGAAGGATCCCTCTAAACAAGTATCTAGATAGTCCTTGTAATGTCCTGAAAGCCTTGCATAAAAATTATTAATAACAATATTACTGGGGAGCTCATGAATGGGACATTTGAGCATTAGTGACTTCAATCTCCCCCATGCTTGGGCAATACTTTCTCCATCATGTGGATGAAAATTATAAATGTAATTCCTATATTTATGAATTTCATGAGGAGGATAAAATGTAGAGTAAAAGAGAGATTCAAGTTCCTTCCACTCCAAATGATGAGGATCATCTAGTAGCTCATACCACTCCCTTGCTTTGCCCTTAAGTGAAAAAAGGGAATAGCTTCCTCTTAATTTGGTTCATTGAAATACCTGCACACTTGAAAAACTCGCATAATTCGTGTATAAAGAGTAAATGATCACCAGGATGGACAGTTCCATCTCCAAAATAACAGTTATTCATAACACGTTCAACAATTTTTATAGGTATTTTAAAAGGGATGCTTTCAGTATGTGGATTTAAAATATCACAAGTATCATTAGAATTACCACATATGGGAGATAAAGTATCATTAGAGCAAATTTTCTTCTTTAAAGCTGGGGAACTAAAAAGATCATTTTCATAAAAACTAACTTCCCCAAGCTTAGACGTTTCCATAGCATTAGTAACAAAGGTGTTCAAAAGATTCATACTAATAACATTGCTATTAGCATGCAAAGAATGTTCCATGGGTTTTTTAAATTTCTTTTCAGACAATTCATGTTCTACCTTAGGAAAAATACTAAAAAGCTCTCTAATTTTTTTGTTATTTTCCATTAAGCCTAACTAGTGAAAATAAAAACAAGAAACAAAAAGATATAATTGCATAATCTAAAGGAAATAACTTCGAGCACTCACACACCAGCTACAGTACTAGAAGATAGCTTAGTAGCCAGAGGATGTGAGTACCTTTTACCTTACCTCCCCGGCAACAACGCCAGAAAATAGCTTGATGTCTACGCACTTCTATTCTTGTAGACAGTTGTTGGGCCTCCAAGTGTAGAGGTTTGTAGAACAGTAGCAAGTTTCCCTTAAGTGGATTACCCAAGGTTTATCGAACTCAAGGAGAAGTGGTCAAAGGTATCCCTCTCAAGCAACCCTGCAATCAAGATACAAGAAGTCGCTTGTGTCCCCAACACACCCAGTACACTTGTCAGGTGTATAGGTGCACTAGTTTGGCGAAGAGCAGTTGATTTCTACAAAAGCTACAAAACAAAACTACAAGTAGAAAAAGACGCTAAAAGCTACAAAACAAAACTACAGAGCAGTCTTCTCCATAGATAAAGTCGCACTAGCAGATGGAGCACTAGCTGCAGGAATAACAGGGGAAACAGCCGAAGAAGGGGCACCAGTCGAAGAAGGGGCAGTTGATTTCTCCGGACCCATGCCTATGCCCCAAATTAGCCGAGAGTACTTCTTGTCCCTCTTAATGAAAGGCTTAAAATCAACTGCTTGGCCATTGGAGGTGACTGGGACAGAGGAGATAACCTTCTACCAATCGACCTTCTCGCTGTGCGCCATCACCAAGGCCATCGAAGTCTCAGCACCAATCTTTGGCCGCGTGACGCTATAGCCAACAAGCGAGTTTTGATCAGCATCGGAAATAGCAACAAGATCATTTAGATAAATTGGCACTTCCTTCACCGGGAAAACCTCGGCATGTAAGATCTTGAAGGCGTGGTGTGAGCGGATAAGAAGGTTGCACCCACGAACACTGTTAGCCTCTAAAGTGCCAACAACATCTGATAAAGGGTCAACCCTCTTATCTTCGTCCAACAATAAATTTTGGCTTGTCAGCTCTGCACATGCGAAAATGGGTTACCAGAAGGAGGAAAAAGGAGTAAACCAGAAAATTTTCCTTGAAGATAGAAAACTTATGAGTTGAGGAAGCATTGAGGCTCTCCAAGCGCTTCCGAAGATCTTCATCTTGGGTGGCAACTTGTTTGGCCTTCTCTTCGGCATCGACACTGGCTTTCTACTAAAGCATTCTCGGCTACCCGTGGTTTGGCCTCCAGATCATCAGCATGCTTTATCGCTTCGTCCAGGATGACCCCGAACTCTTTGACAGCATCTGAGCAATCAGAGAGTAATACAAAAACTCAGGAAAAAAGGAGGGGTGTGGAAGAGCTCAAAGTCATAAAGATGAAAAGAATATACCTTTCAGATCTTTGGCTTCATTATGAATCTTGATAAAGTGAGAGGCCATATCAACCATCTCACGCATCAAAGGCTGCAAAAAAGCAGAACGTCAGGAGAAATGAGCAAAGAGGGAAGCCGCTAAACATGTCAAAAAAAGAATCACTTACATCCTGCATATCCACTTTGGCGGGATTCTCGGATATCACCATGCCTTTGCTAGCAATTTATCTTCTTTTATGTTGTGGCAGCTTTGGCAAAGTGGCAACGTCTTTCTTAACACCCTTATCCATAGGAGACACTTGCGTTTCATTCGGATTTGGGGACGGTCATGGGGATTTAACCGAAGGATGTGCAATAGACGTACCAGGAGGAGATAGGAGATGATATTCCTCATCATCACCAGTGCAAAAAGTAACAAAAAACTCAATAAACTTGCCCATCCAAAAAAATGGTAAAGGAGCAATGAACACTTGCGAACAGACGTCACACATAAAGCGGAACAAATTCATCTAGGGAGGAGCCGACGAAGCTAGGATGGCGCGTAAGAGCTCCATGCCAGTGGAGTCATCCGAGTCTTCAATCGTCTCTACCGCGTCAGGTTGTTTTCTTTTTTTGCCTACGGGTGCCATGCAAAAATCCTCAGAACGAGCTGACGGAAGAGATTGAGTACTTGACGAAGATTCAGCAATAGACGCCTCCATATCCTCATCGGCAGTAGTCCCAGTGATAGGAAGATCGTCGGATGGAAAGGGATCAGCTGGGAGCTTGCCGCTTTCAGGAGAGGAGGAAGGGAGGATAGATGATCATAATCCTATATGACAAAAGATCAACAATCACAATGGAGGATAATCATAAAAGAACAAAATAAAATTTGCATAGAATAGCAAGCCAAAGAAAATTTACCTCTAGAAGGTGTTTCTTCTTGCCAAATGGCTCTACACGGCAATCAAAGGGAACCAAGCTTTTCTTGGTCAGCATGGTGAAGTTCCGAAGAAAATTTACCTCTAGAAGGCGTTTCTTCTTGCCAAATAGCTCTACACGGCAATCAGAGGGGAACCAAGCTTTTCTTGGTCAGCGTGGCGAAGTTCCGAACCCTTTTTTCATAGACCTTGAGGGCAAGATCATCCAGCGAAATCCTCATCGGGTCCTTCTTTCCAGTGTATGCCCACATACCAGAAATCCTTGCCGGAAGAGGCTGCACATGGATCCACGGAAAATATGCCAGGATTTGAAGTCCCGACAGTTCCTTGCCAACCTCATGACGCAGTTTGGAAATACGGGCAAGAAGTGGTTCAATATCCGTCATTTCTTCAGGAGTGGGATGCTGATCCCAAGAATCAAGTTTTCGACAAGTTTTCTTGGGGTCAAAAGGGGCTAAGACAAAAGATTGTCCCTCGACTGTCTGATCCTTGATGTAAAACCATTTGGTTTTCCACCCTTGGACAGAATCAGTGATCTTAAAATCAAAATAGTCGACATCGGAGTGAACAGAGAAAATGGCGCCACCGATGTCATGAACAATGGTGTTAGTGGCATTCCGACGAACATAGAAGAAATACTTCCACAATCCCCAATGAGGATGGATCTCGAGGAAGCATTCTTAAAGAGTAATGAAACAAGCAACATGAAGGATAGAGTTAGGCATGAGCTGATACAGCTGCACGCTGATACCTTCGATCGGGATTCACGGATGTAGTATAATAGCTTTTTCCCTAGAAGACCTAGGTTTAATCGAACCTTGGAAAGCTATGCTAAAAGGTAATAAGAAAGGACACGTCTACAAGACTTTGTTTGTTCATTTCACCTTAGTTGACCGGACCAATCTAGTTTACTTTATAATGGGGTTGAATCAATGGATGGAGATAGGTCAGGGTTGAAGATCCACCTGCAGCTGCACATCAAATGGGATGAAAGATAATAATAAGCATAGTCATGTATAGTGTTTATATTGAGATAATCTTTTGTGGGAAACACATCCTAATATTCTAGGGCCCCCGTGATGAAGTGGGCATAGCAATAGACTTTTAATCCAACCGAGAACACACCAAAGCCACGGGTTGCAAATGATTATTAAGTGTAAACACAGATTAAAGCTTTAAGTGGTGATGTTGCTGTTGATCCCGAATAGGGCGCTAAGCGAAGACCATACTTCCCTTTCTGTCATTGAGTTTCCTGTGAGATCGCCGCTAGGCAAGTATCTCACCTCAAGCCTTTATCAATCTATGGGATCTTGGGTACCTACAAGTCCACAGATCGAGGCGAGAGACAAAGAAACAAAAGATACAAATCATGAATCCAAACAAAATAAAATTCTCACATGATCTAGATGCACATAATTGCTGCGAGGTTTCTGTCCAACCCACAGCCCGTGAGGACTACTCACTCATAACAAATAGATCGGAGATAGAAAACATCATGCAAATACTTAGATTAAAATCAAATATTCTTACAATGGTCGCCAAATCACAAGGAGATCTAAAAGTACAAAGCAATGGCTATGGCTAGTGGAGGGATGGATGGTGGAAGTGATGAACAATGGTATGGATCTCCTTTGGGGGTGTTGTGATGCAACCTGAGAATGGTGGCTCTCTGGCCGGCGGCTGGAGCCTCAAAATATATAGGCGTCTTCACGAAAGTTGTAGGGTTTGACGAGACGAAGTCATCATCACCTGGTACGGGCAGACCGTACAGGCGGACCACGCCCGTACCAGTGGTCGTTAAGCTCTCTGATGCCCTGGTTGGCTTCTCCAATTACTTGGATGTGTGTACTTCCTCAAAATCCTTCATTATGACTCCTGATTTCGCCTTAAAAGCAGTCATTTCCTGCACAACATAAATCAAAGAAGGGATTTGCATATCTTTGCAATTATTAGTCATTAGTGGCAAGGTTGAGAGTTTATTTGGCAATTTCTTGACCAAAAATAACTTTTAAACGCAATGGAAGATGGCAAAATTTAGAGCCATCACACTCCATAGACAAAAAGGAGACCTCGAAGGAATTCATGGAAATGGAGAGAAAGGCCGTGGAATAAAAAGGAGAGAAACATTACCCTCCAGCCAGATTTAGGGATTGGAGCAGCTTCATCCCCTGGGAGCTTGAAGGTGACCTCCTCGAGATGGAGGAATTCCGTGCCTCATGCAAATCTCATGCAGTGCACTTCGAAGGGGCCCATCCGATAGCCCTCTTCCTAGTGGCCTTGGCGGCCGTAGCAGAATTTCCCACCCTGCACTTGCCCATGGTGGTTGAGGAGCAGCACTAGCACGCGGAGAAAAGCAGGAGTAGGCGAGAGAGGCAGAGGCAGGCAAGGGCACAAAAAAGAAGATGAAGCCAGGAAATTGGAGGTAAAAGTGGTAAAATAAATTTCCTTTCCTTTATAGAGACAAAGCATACAGCTTAGACCGTTCGATGTAAAATCGAAACGTCGGAAACACATAAGATGGTGACGCGTGTCAAAGGATTCCATAAGGGAAAATCTTAAGAAGTTATTACTGCGATAAAAAGGGGAAACCCCGCACGACGCCTCGATCTTCGCACGGAAAAGGGGACGTGCAGTCAAAAAACTCTGTTGAATACGCCACCCACACATCATCATTACAGCTGCACGGTCCCACATTCGAAAAGTCCCATCGAGACATGTTTTCTGGGAATCCATGGTGTAAATTCATCAGATGTCATACAATGTAAGCCGCAAAGAAAACTGCGGCCCTATAAAAAGGACAAGGACCCGAAGAAAAGAAAATTTGGAGTCGAAGTAAATTCCTCATCAAAAGAGACTTTGAGACTATAATCGAATACAAATATCTCGATTGTAGCCTCGGGGCTACTCCTATCGGGAGCGTTGGCCGCGTACCTGACAAAATTCAAAGAAATTGGTGAAATAGATACATCATAAGGTTTCGAACCTAAGTCCTAATGAACACATCCGAACATAGCCTCGGGGGCTACTCCCATCAGGAGCGCTATCGCGCACCTGACAAAGAAAAACAAATAAGTATCCTTGAATGATTACTCCTATCGAGAGCGTCTATAGAAACCAGAAAACTTCAACAATTCCAACAGCCAAATAAGGCAACCGACAAAAATCAATACAAAAAACTCGGATCGCACTCGATGTGACAAAACTCCGAATGTCGTGTCCAAGACATGAATGTAAGACCCCATGATTCGTCCTATGCAGCCTGGTAATTGCACAAGAATGCGCTCTCCCAGTAAAATATCCGTATCAACGATACGATGAAAAATCCCGACGGACGCGTTGGGTACTCGATAAAATCAAAATGGAATTCAGTATTCGATAAGACCTCAGCGGCTCGAACTAAATTACACCAGTTATAATTCCAAGTTCAGGCCTGGGGACTTGAATTTGATGTAGGTCAACAGTATTTTTGTCCAGGAGCAATTAACTGATTCTCGATCCGTCGGATATATCAGGCCTATTGTACCGAATCCCTATAAAATGTGGAAACAATATAAATAATTTAGAGTAAACAAAAATTGAAAATGTCTTTGAGACTCAACCAGAATCTACGGTTTGGGTAGAGTCTCAGGGGATACTGACATGGTTACGATTACTCGGGTGCTTATGATTCGTTACCCTAGCTGCATAAAGGCTCATGACCCATGAAGATTCAAGATGATGGCCCAAGAAGCATTTGATGAAAGCCTTAGTTATATTAGGAAAGGAAGATATGAACCGACATTGTGTTGGTATTGTAATCATTCATATGTAACCTATCTGTATACGGCTTTAAGACCCGACCTATTATATATAGGACAGGAGAAGCCCACGAGGAGGTATCAAAAAAAACCAAGTGATCTGTAATAGTGATGTCCATCAAGTAATCAGGCGACTTCAACTCCCTTGTTTGCCAGACATCCGACAAAATCCCTAGCATTCTCTTTTCTGAAAAACCCTAAGTCCATCTCCATGGGCATTGACGAGGTTATCCCTTGTTAGTTATTTTCTATCAAGAGTTTACAAACTATTATTGTAATCACCTGCATTTCAAAAAGGATAGAAGAAAATACTATTTTCTTAATAATATGACTTAATGGTTATCGACCCGAGTGGTGCTAACCTAGTATGGAGGGCAAATAGAACCATGAAAGAAAGTATCATCTAGGAATTAATACTAATTGTCACCAGTAATTCTTTGCACCGTAGATTAAATGTTAACCATGAGATCTATATGGGCTCTAGGGAAGTTAGCTGGATGTTCTTTCTTTCGTATGTCAACGGACAACTTTTATCAAAGTCTAGATCCTACATTTAGGCACGTGCAAGGGTAGGAACCATCAATTCCCCAATACTAGATGTGTATGATGGATTGCTCTCTTCAGGAATGTAAACCAGTGCGGCCATTGTCCTGAGCTAGAAAAAGGATGGGCATACAGGGTCGCGGAGAAGGGAAGTGATCAGCTTGGATCAATTACTAGGCCCGACACCATAGGAAGTGTGGATGGGTAAGCTGTTCGGATGTGCAACAAGGAATTGGTCTCTCTTGGGTAAAGCAACGCACCTCTCTAGAGTGTATAAAAGTGTGACATGTTACTTCATGTTCTAGGAAGGAGCTGTGAACGCTGCAGGAAAGGAACTCCACAAAGTTCTAATGAACCTGTGAAAACTGACGAACATAGCTTTTTAGAATAAAAACAACCTTTGGAGAAATGTTTATGAAAACCTGCATAACCTACGACCTCTGGTACGTGGGTGTAGATGGTGCATCAAACACTCATTTTTAGTGAACTTCATGAGTACGCTCGTACTTAACCATACCTTCTTAACCCTTACTAGATTTTAAAGACTTTGAAGACCAATAAGATGAAACACTCTATTCAGTTGAATACCAAACAGAATTTCGCTATGAAGAACCAGAAATATCCGGAAGCATCGAAGGAAACACTACGGAAGCATCTACAGAATAGAGGCCGAAGAGTATGAAGCATAGATGTGTCAGATATAGTTAATTGAGTCTACTAGTATAGATCTCTATCCTCTATCTATCAATCTCGTATTATAGTAAGGCTTAGTTGCTTCTTTATCTTGATCTCTAGTTATTATAGTTTAGCTCTGAGTCACCGGGATACCTCGATGGACCTAGGAGGATCTCGAAGTCGCCGTGTAATTTCTGGTTCTAATAATAATATATGTTTGTGGACCCGCTTTGTTTCTGGTGTACCACTCTGAGGGATGTAATATTTGCGGAACGATGTTCCGTGAGTGTTATGTCAACGACTATAGTGTACTACATCATGTAGGGGTATGCTGGGTCACCGCAAAAAATGCACACGGGGAAAACATTGACGAAGTTCATCAAGGTCCTCCTAGGTTGCCAGTGTTTTTGGTTGGTCCAACTAGTTGATCGATCCTTGAGGTATTACTATTGAGCCACACTGCTAAAAGCGGTGATGCAATACATGAACAAGAATGGTTGAATTGAGTGCCAGGAAGAGGCAAGCCGTGTTGTACCTAACAATAGTGTCCCAATGCTTGTGTGACTTGGGACATGTGTAGCACAAGATTGACATGGCTTCCTCATGGTAATTCTAATCGATATGTCGAGGCGCCGACGCATTCTAGTCCCTTAGGGCCGTACAATTTAAAGATCCATTCGTGATTATCCCATGAGGCAACCGAAGATTGGGCATGTAGCGTACTAAGACCAAATCACCCACCTTGAACATGTGGTTAATGCCTTTTTTGTCGACCTAATGCTTCATGCGATCATGGACACGCGTCGGATGTTTCTAGAGGATACGACGCATCAATGCACGATCTTCTAGTAATGACTCCTGGATTGGTACTATGTAGACATTAGAAGAGGATAATTTGAAATAACAAGGAGAACATCGCACAAATATCCAATGGGGACTTGTTGTCCAAGGCATGCCATATTTTTTCGAAACAAGACCTAAACAGGTCCCAAGTTATATGAAAAGCTTCAAGTAGTCTTACAAGAAAAGAACAAATTTGATAGGTTCGATCAACATGCAACATAACATATAGGAAGTGATACAATACTTGATATTACATATTGATCAACTCAGGACACATCCGCAAACAAAAAATGGAAAACAAGCTAGAGAAGTCTTATAATATCGTTAGCCAATACCAACATGACTTTCTGCCATACTTGAGCTCCTGTAGTTTGCCATCAAATTTGAGCAGGATTCCTCTGTTGCATCAAGATGCTTATGTGTGATCGACAACTTCCAGTGCAGCATCAGATAAAAAGCTCTATAAAGTGGGTGTGAAGGGTTAAACAACATCTATGTTGAAAACCCCTCTCATTTCTAGTTAATAAGAGAGACCATGATGGAGTCATAAACCATAACCATGTTACTCCATTACATTTAAACCCTCCCTCCGTGTTTGATAAAGAGTCAATAAACTCATCTTTAGTTGTAGAAATTGCCGAGACTGTAAGGGAATTCTTAATGGCACAACAAATGTACATGGTCATAGGACAGTTAGAACCATACGATCAACAGTTTCCACTGCCCCACATTGGAAACAAAATTCAAATCCCGGTCAGTTTTTAGAAACTAGCTGGTTGGCAAACTAAATTTGTCCCCAAAACACAACCACATAAAAAAATATGTTTGAGAGTAAAATTAGAACTCCACATATATTTCAGCCTCAAATCCATCATTCCAGGGTTTAAAATAAAATGGTACGTGGATTTAGTTATGAATTTACCACTTTTTTTCAAATCCCAATGCACGAAATCTTCATTATCATTTTAAACCACATCATTCGCTAAATTTATTAAGTCATTCCACTCTCTTGTCCCAAAGGATCTAGAAAAGGTTAGATGTAGCCCCCCCCCCCCCCTCCAAACGGCATTAGCCACAATTTTCCATATGTTGATCACAATAACAAAAAATATCACATGGAACATTACCTTCCTACCATTATCCACCCTGTAACTAGAACCCAACCTAAACAGATATTTTATTGTTTTGCAATGTTTGCCTGAACTTTGATCCACCCTCCTATCTAGACTAGTAGAAGCTAGCTTCACCTATATATTTATTCTTAAGGAACCAGGGTCTTAATGGTTAGCACCATGGATGATGGGCTAGCCAGCTCCTCTTAGAGGTCACTCGTTTGAAAATGATCTCTTGTTCCTCCTAGAGATCACTCTTTTTTAGCCACTGAGGTCCTAGGCCCACTCTCTAATTTGTAGATCCATTTACTCAATGACCAAATGTTGGTAACCCTTGTATCAGTAAAGCCCAAACCACCAAAATCTTTATGTTTGCATAAGTTTTCCCACTTAGCAACATGGTATTTCTTCTTTCACCCACTCCTTACCGGAATTTGTTTGCTCTAGGCATATACATTTTGTAGTGACTACCTTATGGGAGACGCTAAAAACTCATTGGATATGTTGGTATACTATCCAAATAAGAATCAATCAAAACAGATATGACCCTAGATGAAGCAAAGGCATTGAAGCCATTGCCTAGATTTTTATCAACGTTTTGAGTCAAAAAAGATTGATCCCTTGCCAAAATTTTATTATGGCTCCCTTGGAGCTTGAGATATTTCAAAGGGAAAACCCCAACCGAGCAATTCAGCATGTTGCTAGGGTAGTACATTTCCCTGAAATGTTCGTGTTCATGGCAGCATAGTCATTTGTTTTTGGAAAAATGGGGAGTGTGTTGCATATATTCATAATTTCTTGGCTTACAAAGGAATATTTATTGAGCAATAAAAATGTTAATTAGAGACCAAATGTGCATTAACGGATTTGGCCAAGAGGACATCTTTTAGCTAACAAAGCCCAATATATTTAAATTTTTGATATCACATAAGTAAATTTATTTCGAAACGAATTACACATGCTAAAAGATGGCACATGTGCTAGCGATCCACCGTGCTAGTTTAGTTGAGCAATAATACCATTTTTTTAACGGAATCTGAAAAACCTCTCGTTACTTGAGTAAAAAGACCACTCTCCGATCTTACTTGAATAGCGAATAGGTAGGGCTTTGAATGTTAAAACTTTGGGCATTGACCTAGAACAAGTGGTGCACATGACCATATATCCGTATCCCACTTTGTTTACTCCCAGATAATCTCATAGCGCGTCCCACATTCTGCATAGGAAACAGGCTGGGAAGCATCGTCGACGTGCCGAGGACTCAATGCAACCACCGGCAGCTAAAATCAGTATGGACGGAAGTAAATAACTGCCACAAAATAATATGAAATCAAGGTTTAAATCGGTATGAACATCTTCCAAATTAAGCTTCTGCGGCACTAATTGCCAGCATCTCTTACAATTATGACCCCTTTGACTATTGACTCACAGAATTGCCGGCCTAGGCATATATAGCCTTTGTCGCATCATACTATGAGCAGTTCATACTATAGGAGTAGACGACTTCGGATGGGCAATTAATTCAGCAAGGTGGTGTGCATCGCGATCTATGGACATGGAGGAACCTCCCCACCTGTTCCTGTGCCCCATCTCCATGGATCTCATGGAGGACCCCGTCACGGTGTCCACCGGCGTGACCTACGACCGGCGCAGCATCGAGCGGTGGCTCTTCTCGTACGGCCGGACCACCTGCCCGGCGACGATGCAGCCCCTCGCCAACCTCGACCTCACACCAAACCACACCCTCATGCGGGTCATCTCCTCCTGGCTCGACCGCGGCTCCCCCTCCTCGTCGTCTTCCTCGTCGCCGTCCACGTCGTCACTGTCCAGTCCGGTCCATGGGCTGGAGACGCCGCTGTCGAGGATGCTGGCGGAGGAACGGCTGCGGTCGGCGCTGGTCGACCTCGTCGAGACGCCATTCAAGGTGACCGCGCTCAAGAACATGAGGAGCTGCATGGCCGGCGACGTGGCCATGCAGAGCGTCTTCGTCGCCTCGGGCGGCGTCCAGGTGGTCGGCCGCGTGATGGCGCAGGCGCTGGCGGAGAGCGGCGTGGGAGGCGACTTCTCCACGTTCGCAGCGTGCGAGGAGGCAGCCGCGGTGCTTGCCCTGCTCCCGCTATCCGACGAGGCCTCCGTGGGGCTCGTTCTTGCGCCGGAGTGCCTGAGGCCCGTCTGTTGCTCCAGCGCGGCAGCGCGGAGGCGAGGCTCCACGCCATGGATATCCTCACGAAGATCTCCAATGCCGGGGCCGGTGACCAGTGGGCTGCCGGCATCGACGTGGACGACGTGCTCAAGTCCCTCCTCGAGCTCCTGGCCGACGAGGTCTCTGCGCGCCTCAGCTCTCGCGCGCTCGACGTGCTCCTGGACGTCGTCCAGCGGTCGCCGAGCGGCCGGGCCAAGGCCGTGGAGGTCGGCGCGGTGCACGTCCTCGTCGAGCTCCTCGTCGTGGACGCCGACGACCGCCACGTCGCCGAGCGGATACTGCTGCTGCTAAAGCGCATGTGCAAGTGCCCCGAGGGGCGTCTCGCCTTCGCCGAGCACGACCTGTCGGTGGCGTCCGTGGCCAGAACGATGCTGCGGGTGTCAGATCTGGCCACGGAGCTCGCCGTCAAGGTGCTGTGGCTCGTGTCCGTTGTGGCGCCGTCGGAGAAGGTCCTCGAGGATATGGTGCTCACCGGCGCCGTGTCCAAGCTGCTGGGGCTGCTGCACGTCGAGAGCGCGCCGTCGACGAAACAAAAGACGGTGCGAATGGTGAGGATCAACGAGGTGTTCTGGAGGCAGTACCCATGCTTCCCTACCGGCCTCAAGGATAATCTGAGCTTACTCGATTGATTTGTTCATCGGTTGCTTGAATTTTTTTGGGGTATACGCAAGAAAAGTGAACGAAATCCGTGAATTTCTTGCAGAAAAGTTTTGCAATTAATCATTGTGATTGTAATGTAAAAATATATAAATATATGGAGTAATTCTCTTAGAAAATACTGTATATGGTACATTTACATGAAACGACATCAATAACGTTCCCTCTTGGGAGTAACGATTTCACGTGACGCTTCCTATGTCCTTCAACAAATTTGTACTTGCACCCTCTACATACGACCTCTCGAACCCGGTCATAAACTAAGCCAGGTAATCTTTCCATTTCAAGTTATATACTCCGTATTTTTTTTTTTAGACTAATCCCCTCCAGGCTCCCCTCTCGCGTCGTCCCCTCCAGGTGACCGAGAGGGGGAAACCCTAACCCCCGCCGCCTCCACCCTCCCCTCCCCTTCCTCCCTCCCCTCGCCGCTCCCAGAGGCTGCCGCCGAAACAACCGCGTGGCGCCGGTGAGGGGGCGGTGAGGATTTGGTTCCTTGGATTCTCGCACGCAGGCATGGAGGCCGGCTGCTGCGCTAGATCCTTTTCGTGGGTTGCTTGTGGGCGCGACGGTGGGCCTGGCGGCGACATCGACAAATCGACGAGGGAGGCGCGGTTCAGCCGGGTCTGTGGCTTGGATTGGAGGCCGGTGGAGTGGGTCTCCCTCGGGTCACCCCTGTCCAGATTGGGTGGATCTGGCGGGCTGAGGCAGCCAGCTTTGGCTGGTCGAGTGGCGGCGATGCGGTTCCTAGCTGCTGCGGGCAGCGTAGGGTCGGCCAGTGTGGCCGGCGCCGGGTCAAGCTGCGGCAGGAAGATCTAGTGGCAAGGGTCTCCACCAGTAGGGGAGCTTGGATCGTGGCGACAGCGCACCTCACTCCTCTACGGCGATGGTGACAGGTTTCCCTGGATTCCTACTCCAACGTGGTAGTGCTTCTTCTCCACGCAGCCATACCATTGTTCAGGAGGTCTCCGCTGAAGATCACGAGTTGTCGGTGTGGGGTCTCGGAGAGTGGTAATGTGCATGACGCGCAAGGCCCCAGGAGGGCCCTGGCTGCCTTGCCGCTGATGCCGATGGCGGCTTCCGCTCCTTCTCCCTCGTCCCTCCCTCCGATGCGGTTTTGAGTCGGGTCCCTTGCCAGACTGGTTGGGCTCGTGTTCTCTGCTTTAGGCATGATGGGTTTGTTGATGATGAGTCGTTTGTTCTTTGGTTTGCCGGCGGTTTTTGGGATCCTCGAAGTTGCGCTGCAAGGTTCTGTGAGGAGAAGATCGTCCATTCGGGTTAGCTTGGCGTTGCCTGCTGGTGGAGGGGTCGGCTGGTACAGGTTGCAGCTCTGTGTCGTGTAGGGAGCGATGGTGGATGGGGTACGGCTCTAGGCAAAAGCTTTGCCCGGTTCTGCTGGTGCCACTAGCGGCGACGTCCCCGACGCCGTCCACCTTCCTAGAGGCGCTACTGTAGAGCCCTACGCCTTCCCATCAAGTTCCTGTTTCTCCAGATGAAAATCTAGATCTTAACTGATCGAGCGACGGCGACACTCTGGTGCCGTTCCCCCCTTGGAGGCATCGCTTTGGAGTTTGTGGTCCTGCTCGGTGTGTGTGCTCTAACCAATCATCGTTGTATTGCGTCTGGAGGCAATATGAAGTTGATCCTGGTGGAATCCCGGGGAGGGTTGGGTCCTGATCCGGTGATGCCCTGTTCTTTCTCTTGGCTGGAAGGCGAGGACGACAAGGACTTCAAGCTGCGAGCTTTCTTGTGTATTTTGTTTTAGGCTATAGTTCTCGTTGTTTTTTCCTCACAATTTGGGTATCTTTCTCCTGTGTGTGCTCTCATTGTAAGCTGGTATCCCCAGCAGCGCCGTGTGCTTGTACTGGTTGGACTGTTGGCCGTTCGGAGCTTTATTAATTTAAAGTCGGGCTCTTTGAGCCTTTTATCTAAAAAAAGTTACTCCGTATAAGCCCAAATATAAATCTTAGACCAATTATTTATTTATTAAAAATCGAGAATATATTTTTTTATGAAAAACTAGTATATTTAAGTTTTTTTCAAAATTATTTGTGATAACGAGTTTATGTATTAGTAGAGTAATATTGTTGGTCAATGGCTTATCCTAACGGGTAATTCATAACGGAGGGAGTGTGCCTTTGACTTTAATCATATTTTGTCACTTCCCCGCATCATGTTCTTTAAGTTGTCGCCATCTCTTACTGCAATTGTTCACACTCATCCCCATAATCAAAGCATTATGTGGGAAATCTTCGCTCATATTTCAAACAAAATCATCGGTCTACAAGACCTTGTGGTCATGGATAGACAAGAAAAATAAAGGTCAATCTCTTATTTATTTTTATATATATAACCATCTTTATTCCAGGGTTCTTAACTTGAGAACTGGAGCAACATTACATAAAACATCAATCACACAATGGTAATGTGTGGCCAAGAAAATGTCAAATGAAAAAAAGATGGCATGCCAGTATACACCATGCATACACTATGTTGGGAGAAAGGTGAAAAACCTTTCATATTAAGATTCGCACCAAAGAGAACTAATAAATGTGAAATTAAAATGATAAAGACTTCAAACTTCATTATGTTGGGAGAAAGGTGAAGAACCTTCCATATTAAGATTCACACCAAAGAGAACTAATAAATGTGAAATTAAAATGATAAAGACTTGAAACTTGACATACCCACACGCGCTGACATACACTAAGGCAAAGAACTAACTAGAGACTACCTAGGTAATGTGGTGCTAGCCAACCACTAGTGTCATGTTTTATGGGCGCCTGGTGTCAGGTTTGAATCCAGTTTTTGCATGTTCATGTTGGGTTTGACATGGACCTATTGTCTTAAATGAGTTGTCAAATTGTTTACAATTTTGCTTGTGAAGACACAAGTGTTGCACTACCAGGCGCCCAAACGATACAACTAATGAAAGAGTACACATTAAGAAAACAAGCATAGAAAATATTGCAAGGCGTATAAAACTAATCTCATGAATCAGCAAAGAAACATAATCCTTGTTGATGTTTCCTTTACTAATAAAAATCAATTGATCAGCTAAGCCTTAATGGTTATCTAGATTTCAGTGTAAGCTAGAGGGTAACAAGTTCAAGCAAACAATAATTTCACGGATTGGATATCTCATACCCAAAAATTTCTAGCGGGGAACTCGAACAGAGAAGATGCTAAATAAGTATTGAGAGGAGAAAATTAATTGCAATACTTCCATCATGCTTGTGTAAAAAATCAAGTACCAACACCCTTAGCCCATGCACAACCACCAAAAAAATGGGGAGATTGTAGTTCAATAACTTATCTCTATGACAAGATAATCTGGTTTACACAAAAACATTTAATAAACATGCCATAGGACGTAACGGAGCACATAGTGCACCATATGCAATTATACATCAATAACCCGTGGACCTATGACTGCAAACATATGCTTCTTTAAGTCCTTCGAGCTTTGATATTGCCCATAAACTTCTAAAGAGAGATCAAACTTTTGATATTGGTAGACGTCTTAACAACTACTTTAACATTATTATCGGCTGGACAAATAGCATACATAGTTTTATATTTTTTATAACATATAGAGTTATAACCGACAAACATAACATATGTACTGTACACTAGAAAAATTGCAATATCCCTTCATTGGGTTTTATTTCCTCGTTTGTAACAAAAACTCATATTACAATAATGTTTACATTAAATAATATCATTGTAGGAATCACCAAGATTACTACAGAATTTTGACACATAAGTTGTTCAGGCCGATATGAAGAACGATACAAAGTTCCTATAGACTTACTGAATAAGCTTCCTGAATCCAGATAATCCAATATATTGGAATTGAAAGGTGCAAACACTAACCATGAAGAATTAATCTAGTGTACGAACATTCCATACAACAAGTTATTACTTGGTCATTTCACCTTGGTATTATAGTAATCATGAAGCAGCAACACCAAAGGACGAAGGTTTGAAATCAGTGGAGCATGGTAGGAGGATTCAATATAAACAAAGCATATGTAGTGCCACCATTGTCCTTCAAAGTAGGATTAGAGAAGACAATGCAAGGGAGAAGAAATTACGAACATTATATCAACACCAAAGCAGAACCAATGAGGAGAAGAAGAAAAATTTGCACGACCCAGAGCAATCATCATTGTTGTTTCCGCTTGTTTCCCACAGCGTGTCCACAAATCCTAACTAACAGAAAGTAAGAAAGAAAATGAGTATATTTATAAATCAGAGTACAGAGTAGATTAGTAGCCCAAACGATTTAATCATCCTTGGACAGAAGGACCAAAACCGACAAAGAGAATTAAATACGTCAATTAATTGGAGAGGATCGGTGGGAATATAGTGAATGAAAAGGAGAAACGCAGTTACCATCATAGGGCATCGAGAGAAGTGTGGTTTTGGTCAAATCTCGACACCATTAATGTTGGGGATATACTTTTCGGGTATCCTCACAGTTCCTCACTGATCAGGGTGGCCCACTTCGGGTTAGAGCTTTGCTTCATGGGCGGCCTAGTCAAGAAGAAGAGACAGAGTCTAGTCCGGCTACGAGAAGGCCCAGAAGACTTACCGACATAGGCCCATAGTGTTACTTGTAGTTCAAGATGTACTTTGTAACCGACTCTTAGTCGTAGCCGGATAGATCTCTCCTGTAAACCCTAGGTCGGATATCTATATAAGCCGTCCTAGAGAGAGCCTTTAGGGCACCCTCACAATAGTCTACAATCTCAACTCGCATAGGCGAAACCCTTGTAACCCATATTCCGGCTCTGCCGTATTACTCGATTGCTAGCAGGAGTAGGATCCGTCCAAAGCCGGCTGATTCAAACCTGGGTAAACTTATGTGCTCACCATCCCGGAACACCGTATGTATCACACCCCTCTCTTCCACACGCCTCGAGGACCCCCTCATGGCGTACTTGTCATCAATCCGACGATAGTTGGCGCCCACCGTGGGGCAAGTGAGCTTCGGATCTGCGTTTCGAGCGGAATCTGCAAGAATCGTAATCGGCAAGACTATCACCGTCGGTCGCATCCTCTACGCCAGTGACGTCCCTCTCAACGTTCTCGACGAGACCTGGATTCCGGCTAGGGAGGCCGTGACTGCCTACACCATCATGTCTTTCGGTGAGATCGATGTTTACATCGGATTCCCTAAACCTGCCTCACCCACCCCAGTGGTGATGATAGAGGCAGAAGAAATTTCTGGGTCCCCTTTGTCCACGGAGGCGGCAGAGTTCCGGATCTCAGAAAACCCTAATCCCACCTAGCCCGCACCAGTTGTGGAGATAGTGGAGAAATTCGAGCCTGAAGCAGACCTGGTGGTTCAAGTCGAATCTAGAGTGGATCTCCCTTGCGAGGCCGAATCCCAAATCGATCCACTCGCTGAGGTCGAAATCCAGGAGGATCACAGCAACAACTTTGGTTTCGGCCCTGCCAACGCCGGAACAGATCAATCGTTCCTGAGGCACACGTTGAGGCGTATGATGATGCAGGACGCAAGCGTGGATGAGGTTCTCGAGACTATCAGGATCTTCGAGGAAGCCCACGAGGAAAGCCGCAACTACCTCAGGATCCACACATCGCACTTCATCGGATACGTTGGATCCGGATTCGGCTCTGCCAATGCTGGAGAAAACACCAACTCGGTGCTGGAGGCAATCGGAACAAACACCGACTTACTCGCATCCTCGGATGACTCGATGACGTCGGCAGATTTCTAAAAGTTCTCCGTGGAATATAAAGAGGAGTATAACTCCAAAGCTGCAGAGGAAGGAGAAGCCATGGATGAAGGATCCGGGGAAAACTCTCCCAAAGCACAGGATGACACGGATATCAGAGATAATCCCGAGGTCCAGATGTCCGAAAGTACAGATCGGATCTTGACTCCAGGAAACGGACCCAAATCCGTCTTTGCTACTGGCGCTGCCAAGAAGGCAAAAAAGAAGAACAAGAAGAACAAGAAGAACAAGACCCCGGCAAAAGATCCTTGAAACGTCCATTTTGCATCACTATTCTATGTCATAATTCACTATTATTCATTGATATATTTCATATTGAGAGGTGATAATTATGTTATTTCATTTGTTTTTGCATGGTTGATGACTTTTGGAGCATGGACCGCTACAGTCAGGATTCTGATGGAAAAGGTGTTGTTTGGAGGCAAAATTTGCGAAGATCAGAAAATTCGGGAAAATATACAAAAAATCCTATTTTTCCAGAAGATGAAGGAAGCCAAAAGGGGAGCTGGAGATGGGCCACATGGGGCCCACACCACCCCCTGGTGCGGGCCAGCCTAGGCCGCGCCACCAGGTGGTGTGGCCGCCCTGGTCCACCCCTGGCTCTCCCCTCTAGCGTATATTATCCTCCCGAAACCCTAAGACTCGGGGAGCGACCACAGAAAGATTTCGTCGCCTCTGCGGGGC
Organism: Avena insularis; assembly: GCA_023614405.1. Taxonomy (NCBI): domain Eukaryota; kingdom Viridiplantae; phylum Streptophyta; class Magnoliopsida; order Poales; family Poaceae; genus Avena; species Avena insularis. The sequence goes on from CM042694.1 coordinate 536,218,987, forward strand.
AGAAAACACCGAGAGAGAAAGATCTCTCCGGCAGACAGATTTCTGCCGGGGGCATTCCTTCCCGGAGAGGGGAGATCGTCGCCATCAACACCACCATCAAGCTGGACTTCATCGGGATCATCATCACCATCATCACCATCAGCACCCTCACCACCATCTCCATATTGTTGTAACAATTGCGTTGAATCTTGCATAGTTCATAGGGGAAACTTTCCCGGTGTTGATTACTCTTTGTAGTTGATGCTATTGAGTGAACCATTGAATTATTGTTTATGTTCAGATTGTTATACATCATTATTCCATCTCTGATCATGATCCATATGATGTCTTATGAGTAGTTCATTTTGTTCTTGAGGACATGGGAGAAGTCATGTTGTTAGTAGTGGAGTTGTGTTGAGAAAGATTCAATAGTTTGATATTTAAGTTGTGGTGTACTTCTTCTAGTGGTGTCATGTGAACGTCGACTACATGACACTTCACCTATATGGGCCTAGGGGAATGCATTGTGTATTTGGCTACTAATCGTAGGGGTTGCGGAGTGTGAACCCGAACCCCCGTTAGGAAACCATTGCACAAGGGACGTAAGGGTCTTAGAGTTTAAAGTTGTGGTTAGGTTTATACCTTAATTACTTTCTTGTACTTACGGATGTTTACAAGGGGTATAATCACAAGTATGTATTAGTCCTAGGAAGGTCGGTACATTAGCACAGGTTCACCCACACAACACTTAGCAAGCTAAAGAAGATTAATCAACTATATGAAGCGAAAGCACTTGACAGTCTTCCCATGTGTCCTCAAGAACGTTTGGTCATCTTAAGTAATACAACCGGCTTGTCCTTTGCTGCATAAAAGATTGGGCCACTTGCTGCATTTATTCCTATTGTCTTTTGTTTACTCGTACTTCATTTACTTGCTTTATCAAAAAACCCTAAAAATCCGTTTGCTAAGTATTTGCAGAGAATTCCTGATCCATACCACTAGCCAGCGCCTTCTACTCCTCGTTGGGTTCGACACTCTTACTTATCGAAAATACTGCGATACACCCCCTATACTTGTGGGTCATCAAGACTATTTTCTGGCGTCGTTGCCGGGGAGTGAAGCGCTATTGGAGAGTGGAACTGGTAAAGGAAACTTTTACTGTGAGTATTGTTTACTTCTGCTAGTTGCTTTATTTTCGTTATGGATAATTCACTGAGTTTCTTATTTGGTAATGCTACTACCACTGCTAAGGTAGTAGATAAGCCACCACCTGCTGAGAATGATGTTTTCAAAATACCTACAAGGATTATTGATCGTGTTATGGATAACTATTATGTTGGGGATGGAACTATCCATCCCGGTGATCATTTACTCTTTATACACGAATTATGCGGGTTGTTCAAGTGTGCAGGTATTACTATAGATCAAGTTAAGAAGAAGTTATTCTCATTATCGCTGAAAGGAAGAGCTGAGGAATGGTATAAGCTGCTGAAGAATGGTCAAGCTCTAGAATGGGAGGAAATAGTACCTCTCTTTTATTCAAAATTTTATCCTCCTAGTGAGATTCATAAAGATCAGAATCAAATATATAACTTTTGGCCTCTTGATGGAGAGAGTACAGCTCAAGCTTGGGGGAGATTGAAGTTACTAATGCTCAAATGTCCCATTCATGAGCTCCCCAACAATATTATTATCAACAACTTTTATGCAAGGCTCCCTCTACATGACAAGGATTTATTGGACGCTTCTTGTGCTGGATCATTCACTCGCATGGAAGAAGAAGCTAAATGGGATCTTCTGGACCGTATTCAAGACAATGTTGAAGCTTGGAAGAATGACAAAGGTAGAAAGTCAGGTATAAATTATGATTATGAATGCATTGAATCTTTTATGGGAACTGATGACTTTCAAAATATTAGTAATGCTTAAGGTCTTGATTTGCAAGTTATTACGAATTGCTTTAGAGCTTTTGCTTCTTATATTGAAATTCCAAAAAGGGGGTGGAATAAGTACCATGCACCTTATAAAGATATTATTGACTGTGTTCCTGTTGGGAGCACTGAGTGTTGCATTATTGATCATATCTTACCTGAGCCTTATATCGAGAAGATTCCCTTCCCAGATAAGGTAAAGGATCTTCCTATGATAACTAATGAATCACTAAAAGTGAAAAGAGAACTGTAAAACCTGATGAACAAATAAATGTTGAACCTGTAGTAGCAATTGTGAAAGACCTTGTCACTAAAAGCATAGAAGATGGGCACATAGTTTTTTGTGAGGATGCTTCTAATATTGTTTCACATCCTAATAGAGCTAAAAAAGCTAGTGTCCCTATGCTTTCCGTTAGAATTGGTGATCATTGCTATTATGGTTTATGTGATATTGGTGCAAGTTCCAGTGCTATTCCTTATGAGCTTTACAGAGAAATTATGCATGAAATCAGTCCCTACGAATTGGAGGAGATTGATGTGGTTATTCACCTTGCTAATAGAGAGACCATCTCTCCAATTGGCATTGTACGAGATGTGGAAGTTCTTTGTGGTAAAATTAAGTATCCCACTGATTTTCTAGTACTTGGTTCAGCTGCTAGTAAAACTTATCCTATCATTTTGGGTAGACCTTCCTTGAGTACTTGTGGAGTTATTATATATTGCAAGAGGGAGAAAATCTTGACTAAGGTTGATGGGGAATCTTATGAGTTTAATTTTTCAAAATTTACTAAAGAACCTTGTGAAGAGGAAACCCATAATGAGGATTTTAGAGTTGAACAACTTGCTTCTATCTCTCTTGCTCCTAACAATGCTTTGTAGCAATTTATGGAAGATCACGAAAGTGAGATCTTCATGGAAGAAAGGAACGAAATTGATGAGATCCTCCGTCGTCAACCCAAGATGCTAAAGCATGACTTGCCGGTAGAAGTCTTGGGTACCACGTGGCCACCTAAAAAGGATCTGGTTTTCGATCTAAAACCTCTCCCTGATGACCTTAAATATGCTTATATTGATGATAAAAAGATATATCCTGTTATTATTAGCGCTAAACTTTCAAGAAAGGAAGAAGAAAGGTTATTGGAGGTTTTGAGGAAACACCGAGGAGCTATGGGCTATACTCTGGATGATTTAAAAGGGATTTCACCTACTATATGTCAGCATTCTATCAACATAGAACCAGATGCAAAGCCAGTAGTAGAGCACCAGCGACGTTTAAATCCTAAGATGAAGGAAGTGGTAAGGAATGAGGTATTGAAACTCCTTGATGCTGGTATTATTTACCCTATTGCTGATAGTGAATGGGTTAGTCCTATTCATTGTGTTCCTAAAAAAGGAGGTATTACCGTTATTCCTAATGATAACGATGAGCTTATTCCTCAAAGAATAGTAGTAGGCTATAGGATGTGCATTGATTTTAGAAAAGTCAATAAAGTTACTAAGAAAGATCACTACCCGCTTCCTTTTATTGATCAAATGTTTGAAAGGTTGTCTAAAAAGACCCATTTTTGCTTTCTTGATGGTTATTCTGGTTTCTCTCAAATTGCTGTTAAACAACAAGATCAAGAAAAAACTACTTTTACTTGCCCTTACGGAACTTATGCTTATAGACGTATGCCTTTTGGTTTATGTAATGCTCCTGCTACTTTTCAAAGGTGCATGTCTGCTATCTTTCATGGTTTTTGTGAGGAAATTGTAGAGGTGTTCATGGGTGACTTTTCTGTCTATGGAACTTCTCTTGATAATTGTCTGCACAACCTTGATAAAGTTTTGCAGAGATGTGAAGAAACTAATCTTGTTCTTAATTGGGAGAAATGCCACTTCATGGTTAATGAAGGGATTGTCCTCGGGCATAAAGTTTCTGAAAGAAGCATAGAAGTTGATAGAGCTAAGGTTGAGGCAATTGAGAAGATGCCATGTCCAAGAGACATCAAAGGTATTCGTAGTATCCTTGGTCATGCTGGTTTCTATAGAAGGTTTATTAAAGAATTTTCTAGGATATCAAAACCCCTCACTAATCTTCTTCAAAAAGATGTACCCTTTGTTTTTGATGATGATTGTAAGGAAGCTTTTGAAACTCTTAAGAAGGCTTTAACTACAGCCCCTATTGTTTAACCACCTGATTGGAGTTTACCCTTTGAAATAATGTGTGATGCTAGTGATTTTGTTGTAGGTGCTGTCCTTGGGCAACGAATTGATAAAAAGTTAAACGTTATTCATTATGCTAGTAAGACTTTAGACGCTGCTCAAAGGAACTATGCTACTACTGAAAAGGAATTTCTAGCTGTCATTTTTGCCTGTGATAAGTTTAGACCCTATATTGTAGACTCAAAAGTCACCATTCATACTGATCAAGCTGCTATTAAATACCTTATGACGAAGAAGGACGCTAAGCCTAGGCTTATTAGATGGGTGCTCCTTTTACAAGAGTTTGATCTACATATAGTAGATATGAAAGGTGCTGAAAACCCTGTAGCTGATAATTTATCTCGATTGGAAAACATCTCTTTTGACCCTAAGCCTGTTAATGATAGTTTACCAAATGAGCAGTTAGCCGCAGTAGGGGTAATCTCACGAGGGAGCCCTTGGTACGCTGATTATGCTAACTTTATGGTCTCCAAATATTTGCCTCCAACTTTTACAGCTCAGCAAAGAAGGAAGTTCTTCTATGATTTGAGGCATTATTTTTGGGATGACCCACACTTATACAAAGAAGGAGTAGATGGTATTATGCGAAGATGTGTTCCAGAATATGAACAAAAGGAGATATTGCGTAAATGTCATGGTAGTGCTTATGGAGGACATCATGCAGGAGATAGAACTACACAAAAGGTGCTACAATCAGGTTTCTACTGGCCTACCCTTTTTAAAGATGCAAGAAAATTTGTTTATCTTGTGATGAATGTCAGCGTGTTGGTAATATTTCTAGACGCAATGAAATGCCTATGAACTACTCTCTAGTTATTGAACCCTTTGATTGCTGGGGGTTTGACTTTATGGGTCCTTTCCCTCCCTCGAAAGGTTATACTCATATTTTTGTTGCCGTTGATTATGTTACTAAGTGGGTAGAAGCCATTCCTACGAAGAGTGCTGACGGGGAAACTTCTCTAAAAATGCTTAAGGATGTTATCTTCCCTAGGTTTGGAGTGGCTAGGTATCTCATGACTGATGGGGGTTCTCATTTCATTCATGGTGGTTTTAGAAAGACCCTTGCTAAATATGATGTTAATCATAGAATTGCTTTAGCCTATCACCCCCAAACTAGCGGGCAAGTAGAGTTATCAAATAGAGAAATTAAATCCATCTTGCAAAAGACTGTTAATAGATCTAGAAAAAACTGGGCTAAAAAGTTGAATGACGCTTTATGGGCTTATAGAACTGCCTACAAAAATCCTATGGGGATGTCTCCTTATAAAATGGTTTATGGGAAAGCTTGTCACCTACCTTTAGAATTAGAACATAAAGCTTACTGGGCAGTTAAAGAGCTAAATAGGGATTGTAAGCTCGCTGGTGAGAAAAGATTATTTGACTTAAGTTCATTAGATGAATGGAGGAGTGAAGCCTATGAAAATGCTAGGCTCTTTAAGGAAAAAGTTAAAAGATGGCATGACAAGCGAATACTTAAGAGAGAATTTCATGTTGGTGAGAAAGTTCTATTGTATAGGTCTCGCCTCAGATTTTTTGCGGAAAGCTACATCAAAATGGGAAGGACCCTTCATTATTGAAGAAGTATATCGTTCAGGAGCAATAAAAATTTCTTCTTTAAAAGATAATACCACACAAGTAGTGAATGGGAAACGACTCAAACACTATATTGCTGGGGATTCTTATAATGAAGATGTTGATGCCTTTCAAGTTATAACTCCAGAAAAATTTATCAAGGACCAAATGCAGAGACCTGCAGAGTCCGCTTTAAAATAGGTAAAAGTTTTGGTAAGAAAAGTTCCGCTAAAATACTATCCAACTATATTTTTGCAGTTTTCAGTCAATAAGGGAAGCTACGAAGCGAAAAAGGGACGGAAACGAAGCCAGGGTGGCTCACACCACCCTGTGGCGCGGGCCCACCCCTGGCCGCGCCACCAGGTGGTGTGGCCACCCCAGACTCCGTCTCTGACCCGTTTTCTCCTAGTACCTTCTTTTTGATATGAAACTTTGTAATATATAATCCCCCAGATCTCCCGAGGTTCGTATATCGTGTTTTCTTCGTGTTTTCGTTTCGATCTGTTTCTGATAGGTAGAGTCCCAGATTTGGAGCTACAATGTCTTCCTCTGGATCAGCTAAGGAAGATTCTTTAGAGGATATCATCAACCCATACATGGGAGAGTTGAAGATTCATCCCAACGAGTTGTTGCTTGAAGATGGGGAGCTCCGGATAAAAGAGGTTCGATGCCCTAAAGGTGAAGGAAGTTTGGAGGACAGGATGGAAGCGCTAGAGCAAGAAGTCTTTAGGTACAAGAAGATGGCGGAGCGCGAAGTGGATATCATCCATAAGATTTGTTCTGAACTCATCACCGAGCACCAAAAGGAGACTGGTGAACTCAAGGATGAAGTCCTCTCACTCCGCTAAACAACCAACGAACTGCAAGCACAGCTCTACGATCTTCAAAATCAAAACTATGAGTATGAGGTTAGGTTTAAACGCATAAGTGCTGCTGCAAGTTTCAGGATGCTGGAAACCACGATGTCTTTTGTTGCTGGGAAGCCCTTACCTTCGAAGTCGGACAAAGATGATAGGATACCACCACCACCGAAGGAGTAATTCGTCATCAGGTTTTGCATCCCCTTGGTTTGTTCCAAGCTTGGGGGAGTGCCGTGGTATCACATTACTATCTTCTATATTTTTACCTTTTTAGTAGAGTCATATCATGAATAGAGAAGTTATTATGTAGGATGGTTTGCATTATGGAAGTGTCCCCTCTCTCGTTAGATATGTATCCCTTGGTGTGAGTTGTCGTTTTGGAATATTAATGAGAAGTTCTATCATTTACTCTTTTGCATAGCTTATTTTAGTTTTCAATTCGTGGTTATATGATTGATCTTGTTGTTAGTATTGGTATCACTTTGGGATCATTGAGTTAATTTAGTTGGTTTTGGCAAACCTGGCTCGGTCAGTAGCAACACTATTTTTGAGAGTTGAATGAAAAGATAAAAGTACTCTAAAGAAATATAATTTCATCATCTTTCTTTCTTGATTTGCTCATAAGTTTAGTATTCTCTAGTTAAGATCTTTTGTGCTTCCAAGGAAGATTGCATGTTTGTCTTTATCACTTGTATGTTTGTTTGTTTCCTTCGACTCTTGTACTTGCTACCCAACCTTGCTAGCCAAAAACCTGTACTGAGAGGGAATTCTTCTCGTGCATCCACTCCTTTAAACCAAAACCTTTGCCATTTTGTGTCCACCATACCTACCTATTAGCATTATTGCTATTCCAAGTAAATTCTTGTTTTATCTACCTCCCAAATTAAACTTGTTATGCGAAAATTAGTGATTAAAGCTCTCATGAACTTGATGGCACGCCTTACTTTCTTGCATTTAATAAACTTGAACCAATGTGCTCACCTATGTTGCGTATATGCTTGCGCTTTGTAAGTTGTGAATTAGCAGAACCATGATGTCAAGGGGAACGCTTTCAACATTGCACTGGTACTTTGTACCTAGTTGATATCATGTTCTTTTGTCTATGGATGTCGTCGGTGTGAAATGAAAGGGGAGCTTGTAAGTCCATGGAGTTATGCATGTGTGTTAGAGAAACGCCTGGGCCGCTGGTCTAATCCATGCTGACATGGTGGAAACCTATAGCGTAACCATAACGAGCATTTATGAAGCATTCTTCTTATAAAAAAGAGGAAAGAGAGAAAAAAGCACCATATTCCCATGGTAAATAAGAAGATTGCTGAGATGCTTGTTGTCTGCTTGCCTTGTCATTTTGATATGGGGATTCTTCCGTATCATCGCAAGGGTACCTGCTGGCTTCTCTATGATACACATATGCTTACGATGACAAGAACTTACCGGTGACTAAACTTGAGTAGCATGAGGAGTGGCCCTCGTATTCAAGGGACATGAGATTCTCAATTTACAACTTGTCAATTCATATCCTCATATTTGATCACTTTAACCTTAATCACCTAAAGAAGACTATGATAGGGGCAGTGAGAGCTGAAAGCTAGTAAGTATCATAATTTTTGGGAGCTCTTTATGAGACTTGCAATCCCTGCTTCCCTCTGCGAAGGGCCTTTCTTTTACTTTTTAGTTGAGTTAGTAAACCTATTCCTCTCTATCTCAGCAAGTATTTTGAGTTGTTGTGTTTCATTCATTCATATGATGATTTATTCAATCATGTTTCTTATGTTCCTTGTTTTGCACATTGATCTTATCTTGATGTTTACTACTTTGAAAGCTATCATTGAAAACCAGTTATTTGTGAACTCCAGCAAATTATCAACTATTCTTCGACCAAGAGCTAAGTTTGCCATTACCAATTATGATTCACTTTATGTATCTTTATTGTGTTTCCTTTACTTATTGCAAGTTAAGTTATATAATAGTGAGTTTTCTTCTATTATGATCTATGTATTTGATGAATGTGATGCTTCTTGTCCGTATTCTTTTATCAACTCTTCACTCCATAAACCTAAGGCCATGTTTATTGAGCTCAGTTTCGCTTGGGGACAAGTGAAGTCTAAGCTTGGGGGGAGTTGATACGTCCATTTTGCATCACTATTCTATGTCATAATTCACTGTTATTCATTGATATATTTCATATTGAGAGGTGATACTTATGTTATTTCATCTGTTTTTGCATGGTTGATGACTTTTGGAGCATGGACCACTGCAGTCAGGATTCTGATGGAAAAGGTGCTATTTGGAGGCTAAATTCGCGAAGATCAGAAAATGCGGGAAAATATACGGAAAATCCTATTTTTCTAGAAGACAAAGGAAACCAGAAGGGGAGCTGGAGCTGGGCCACAGGGGGCCCACACCACCCCCTGGCGTGGGCCAGCCTAGGCCGCGCCACCAGGTGGTGTGGCCGCCCTGGTCCACCCCTGGCTCTCCCCTCTAGCGTATATTATCCTCCCGAAACCCTAAGACTCGGGGAGCGACCACAGAAAAATTCCGCCACCTCTGTGGGGCGGAAAACACCGAGAGAGAAAGATCTCTCCGGCATGATTCTGGGGAATTCCTTCTCGGAGAGGGGAGATCATCGCCATCAACACCACCATCAAGCTAGACTTCATCGGGATCATCATCACCATCATCATCGCCATCATCACCATTAGCACCCTCACCACCATCTCCATATTGTTGTAACAATTGCGTTGAATCTTGCATAGTTCATAGGGGAAACTTTCCCGGTGTTGATTACTCTTTGTAGTTGATGCTATTGAGTGAACCATTGAATTATTGTTTATGTTCAGATTGTTATACATCATTATTCCATCTCTGGTCATGATCCATATGATGTCTTGTGAGTAGTTCGTTTTGTTCTTGAGGACATGGGAGAAGTCATGTTGTTAGTAGTGGAGTTGTGTTGAGAAAGATTCAATAGTTTGATATTTAAGTTGTGGTGTACTTCTTCTAGTGGTGTCATGTGAACATCGACTACATGACACTTCACCTATATGGGCCTAGGGGAATGCACTTTGTATTTGGCTACTAACCATAGGGGTTGCCGGAGTAACAGAAACCTGAACCCCCGTTAGGAAACCATTGCACAAGGGACGTAAGGGTCTTAGAGTTTAAAGTTGTGGTTAGGTTTCTACCTTAATTACTTTCTTGTACTTATGGATGTTTGCAAGGGGTATAATCACAAGTATGTATTAGTCCTAGGAAGGTCGGTACATTAGCACAGGTTCACCCACACAACACTTAGCAAGTTAAAGAAGATTAATCAACTATATGAAGCGAAAGCACTTGACAGTCTTCCCATGTGTCCTCGAGAACGTTTGGTCATCTTAAGTAATACAACCGGCTTGTCCTTTGCTGCATAAAGGATTGGGCCACTTGCTGCATTTATTCCTATTGTCTTTTGTTTACTCGTACTTCATTTACTTGCTTTATCAAAAACCCCTAAAAATCTGTTTGCTAAGTATTTGTAGAGAATTCCTGATCCAAACCACTAGCCAGCACCTTCTGCTCCTCGTTGGGTTCGACACTCTTACTTATCGAAAATACTGCGATACACCCCCTATACTTGCGGGTCATCAATCCTCCGGCAGAGGAGGTGATTGCCGAGGAATACGAGGAAGACTCGGATGGAGCACTGATCCTAGAAGAGCCCAAAGAAGAGTCAGTGGATGGACACGTGATCACCGAAGGTGCACGTAAACTCATCGATGTTGCATTAACCACACCTATTCCTACAGTTGCAGAACTTACTGCTGAAGAGCTGGACGAAAGGGCCCAGGCCCTAGAAGCGCGTCGCCAAGTACTCCTCGATGAAGCCAAAAACATTGAGGAAGAAAAGAAACACATGGCAAATGCGGAGAAGTACATCTCTCGGCAGCATCAGAAGACCCGGAAACGTCACACTCATGACGACAAATTCCTAGAGATTCACAAAGTCCTCTTTGGAGGATACCATGGGATGCCTCGGTGCGACAACAACGGAGATTGGGTGTATCCAACACCAGTGCAGAACACCGTTGCGGCTCGAGAAATCCTAGCAAGTAATCCAGGCCTAGAGCAGATTCGATTGGGCATTAAACTACTCAACAAGTGTCTAGAACAACAGAAGGCCGCCCTATCCGGAAGCGGAAAACTGGTCTCCCAATCTGACCAATGCCGCACGGATCTGGCCTAGAATGACGTAAGACCCCAACATGTTCCGGAACAGCATCACCGTTCCGACCGTCAGGAAGACAACTACTCAAGAACCGGATCTTCAGGGTAGCATCACAAAGCTGCACGTGACTAGCGCAACGTTGCCCCAGCTGCGGAGCAAGAGGAAATCGCTGCACTGAATCCAAATAATTCTCCCCGACGAGAGTCAAACGATCGTAGGGAAGAAGACAAAGAGAAACGTCGGGAGGAGGACCGTCAAAGAATGCCACCTCCTAGACACACAAGCCGTCTGGCTGACGGACGAAGGAACGACGGACATCGTGCTGAGTCAAGCCAGCAAGGGGCTCGTCGTAACGAAGATCCTCCCCGGAACCGGAATAATGATGCTCCGGGCGGAGGCCGGCGATCAGCCGGAAAAAATCCAGCTGCTCCACCCTCTCCACCAAGTAGCCATCACAACGGCTCCCAAGGAGGCCAAGGAGGACGTCATGGTGGAGGAGGTCGTGGTAGAAGCCGAAGTCCGGCTCCAAGGCACCGCAGCCATAGCCGTCATTCGGGACGATCCTTATCCCCAAGTGACGCAAGGCACATGATCAAATCCAACATAGAGGCGTGGCGCTACGAAAACGATGATATATACGTGGGCCCAAAGTGCTTCGGACCACGCATAAGAGCCACAAAATTCCTGGAAGGATTTGCTATCTCAAGACACGTCATCGCTTGAAGTGTGACAAGGTCACTGTTTTGGGAGAGATGATAGAAACAACGAGCAAGTATGCAGATGCTGACGATGATGCATAGGGATTACTCAACTCCCTAGTTGTGCCATAGTCGGCAAAACAACCAAAGCAGCAAGCTCAGAAGCACAAGAACACCTCGGAAGAAAAGCCCAACGCGGAAACGGCAGTGTTCACTGCTACTTTCGGGTCTGGAGGACAAGGAGGGCGCGATGGTGGCCGTGGACGCGGTCGTGGGACATCAAGAGTCCAGGGTAGAGGGGACCAACAACCCGGCAAAACCTACTCCTGGGCCGACATTGCCAATAACCCATGTGTGCATCACTTAGACGCCAATGGGGGCTCGTCCCACACAAACGCCGAGTGTCGTTTCAATGACGACATCAAGAAAGACGATACCGCTGGCTACAGGGCTAAGCGGAAGAAGGGAAAGAAGAATCCCGAAAAAGATAAAGAGACCAAGGATGATTCTGACATGGAGGAAGCCGATGCTTCAAATCCCAAGACGGAAGGGAAAAAGAATTTCCCGACAAAGAAAGACACTTACATCACCTTCCTCGGATCTCAACCAGCTAAGGTCAATAAAGCAGTTCTACATGAGCTCAATGCAACAGTTCCGGCTGTCCCTCAGTTTCTAGACTGGTCGGAAGTGGCAATCACCTTTGACCGCGCTGATCATCCGCCTAAGTTGCACAGGCGAGGAAAATACACCTTAGTCGCTAATCCACTAATTGACGGCTATGGTTTCTCCAAGACTCTCATGGACGGCGGCAGCTATAGGGGATCATAGCAGAAAACAAAAAAAATCCTATGTTGGAACCCTAGAACTGCCTTGGATCTATCTATGTAGTAATGCGGTAACGGCCAATGCGTATAGAATACATACCCTTTTAGAACGTACGCGATTAACGTTCCGCGGGGAACGTGGTTGATGTAGTCGTACTCGTAGCCGACCTCAAGGTCACGAAGCTCCTCGCAGGTCACCCTTGCTCCTTCTTGATCTTCATCGTGCAACAGCTCCGGCTCACGACATTTAAGTGCCCCAAGTGTTGCGCCTCGTGTCTTCATACACATCCGGTGCACGATGAGACCTCCGGCTCCCCGATCCCGCCGGGAGTGCGGAAGTTGATATCCGGCTAGGAATCTCTGCAGCGTAACGGCATACTACAGGTGTGCCTCGATCGCACAGCCCAGACTTGGGGCCATGGTCACAAGGTATAGAGAGAGGGAGGGAGAAAGTCAACCAAAGGACTTCTCAAATTGTGTATTTGGTGTATCTTAGTCCTCCCATGGGAACCCCTTTATATAGGCTAAGGGGTGTGTGCCTTTATCAAAGGGTTAGCCATGTGAGATTAAAACTAAAGGAAAAAGGGCAAAAAATAAAAGGGGCAATGGTAATTAAGCAATAGGTGGCCACACCACCGACACCCAGCAAATGACCACAACAGCCAGCAGCAGCTCAGCCCGGGTGGGCCGAAAGCTTAGCGGTCCACCAGCCGTCCGCCCGCGCCCTCCTTCGCGCTTTGGGCATTTCGCTCGGGTGGGCGGCGTCACTGACCGCTTCGCTCGATCCCTTTGCCGGGTGGGCTGTTTGCCCAGCCCATGCATAACACGCCAGCCGGCTCCCCGCGAGCTCCTCTTGGGCCGGGTTGAGCTGGCCTGGCAGCGGCTGCGGCCAGCTGGTGCCCGCCCTGTGCGGCGGATATTATCCGCCGCCCACGTGGCTGTTAGCTTTTTCTTTTTCCCTTTATTTTTCTGCAGCTTTTATTCTAGGTTATTTCCCTCCGGGATTTGGCCTAATATAAAAGTTGCTTTTATAAATCTTAACTTAAATATTATTTAGAATATATTAATTCATAATTAACATATAATAAATATATATTTAAATTCCCATTTATCCGAAAACACTTTTCCGGTCTTTTCCTTTATTCTTTCTCCGAACATCTTCGGATCTCTCCGTGGAACGATTCCGGCTTTCTCTACTGTGATTCCGTCTTATGAATGATCGCTCTCATCGTACCCTTAAGTGTATCCTCTCATGGCTCGGGAATGCTCTAGACATGATCTGTATCAATGATCAACGGAGGGATCAGGGATGTCCATGTGACCCCTATGCATTCCTGATGACAATGTCGTTTGAACTGCTAAATGTAGCATCCTCTTCCTTTTGTTGCTCGATACAACTTGTCCAAGATCCGATCATTGGTATCCCATACCTTGTTCAATCTTGTTTACAACAAGTTCTGTTTTCTTGTTATCGTGATATTACATCCCCGTGACCTAGTCACATGTTGCAACATTTATGGATGTAATCTCGCCAAGCCGGTCGTATGTATCTTTACTCATCATGTGGGTGAACAAATCCCGGTCTTGCAGTCACATGTCATCTACTGTTCCTTTGGAATAGCCAATGCACACCATTATAACCACTGTATTACCAAGTGGCGCTTGATGCAGTCTAAGCAGCCTCGGGAAACAGTGAGTAATATGAGCTCACGGTCTAAGGAGAAGGAGTATAGGTATAGCTGTTGCAACAATGAACAATATGACTTGATCGTGTTGCAATCCTTCGAGGAATTTCCAATCACATCATTCTCCAATGATATGATCTCGTTGTTAGTCGGCATAAAAACCCATGATTTTGAAACCCAGATCATCTTCATGACCAACGAACTAGTATGAATAGAGGCTACTAGGGACTTTGTTGTTTCATACCACACCTGTACCAATGTTTCTACTTGGCACAGTTCTAGCACAATATGAAACTATTATAAACTAATTGATATATGATAATAAAAACCTATTTGTTATTTGCCTCTAGGGCATATCTCCTTCAGTCTCCCACTTGCACTAGAGTGCAAATAATCTAGCTTACATTTTACTTGTATAAACCATATGCCATATGCGTTTATAGATCATGCATGCTCATGGGAAACGTCATGTCCATGTTCTATTTTACCAGATCATTATGTCTTTTGCAAATTGTTAATGTCTTCCTAATTTTGACATTCACACCATTATCGTATAATGGGTCGAAGTATTTGTTTGGCGACAAAGTGAGACTTTTGTTTCTAGTGTTTATGATGACGGTTGTTTTCACCGTTGTCATCTAAACTTCGAAACACACTTTGCTATCCTTTGTATATATACTATAGTCATGGCAGCAGAACGACCCCGGATTCTAGGAGCTTATAGTGACGTTAGATCAACCTCAAGGGCTTTCTCATGGGCACTGGGCCCTGGGACACATCATTCTACGTTAAAAGCGAACTAGCCTCGCCACAACATTATACATCACATCAGATGGACCTTTTATACTTCTATATCTATGTAGATCCTAGTGCATGAAATGCATCTATGCCACTTACATTGCTTCTTGCCATTTATGTACAAACTTAATTCTAGTTCAGTGATCAACTCAGGAATCACTTAAAGACACGTTCTTATAGTTAAGACTTTGTCCTACCAACCAGAACCTCGGGTCACTTTATGTCGAGTATACAACATGGTTATATGGAAGAACCTATGACTGAGGCATAGGAGATGCAACGCATCTCTTTCTTTCAACCATAGTTGCAATACTAATTCAATGCTTCATATAATAAGAACTACTTTCTCACCTTGTTCCATTCTGAACTTCTTCAGAATCTTGCTTAGGACATTCTGAACATGTTTCAGAATCAAGTCCAGGAAGCATTCAACATTTAGTGTTTATTAAACTCACCAATCTATCTCGATAGATCTTATTGTTTAATAACTTCAACTTCATCCTTATTTATCTAACTTAAATATTATTAACACCAATCACATCATTCACATATGTCATCCACATATCACAGAATGATTTCACGCTCCCACTCAAATATGACATTCATGTTTGAGATCCAGGGATTTCACTTAGCTCCCACTCGAAATATGTTAGCTACATATTATGAATTAGCCAAGCTGATTTGCTCCCACTCAAATCCAGGTCCTCCCGATAATCTTGGACATTCCAAAATTCCTTGATTACTATCAAGTCGAGAATTCCACTAATGAGATTTCAATGACCATTCATTTCTCGTACTTAGGTCCATCACGCTTCTTTGTATTTCGTAGATATGTCTTGTTCAAAACATGACAAGTGAATCAACAATATAATTCTACAGACTTGTAGAATATATAGTTGAATCCTACTTTCTTTAGTAAAAGTATTCCCTGAAACTTTATGATCATTATCATTGGTTTATCCTCTATATGTAGAGTTTGGATTCACGAAACAAATTCCGCTACGCCACTCAACAATTCAGAGGCAAGGTCAAATACCTTGTTTTGATCTTTTACTTTCTTCCACCTATATCTTCATCGAGACACATCAAATTAGGACAACAACTGGTTTGCCCATTGTGGACGATGCATTCATAGCTTCCTAAGAATGCTCTACAAAGACTTGTTTATTCGCCACGACTTCGACTTGTCAAAATCTCCATAAACTCGAACGTGCCATAACACTTATGGTGTTGTTTCCACGAATCTTTTAGATGTTCCTTTGTATTTCAAATGAGTGTTTGCTTATTTTGATCTCTAACTCTAAACGACAACTATAACCCTAATAAGAGATAATATGTATCTAATACAAAATGATTATGATGTTTAGACACTTCAACATAGTTTGAATTCGTCCAATTATCACAATTTGTGAAACATCTTTCACAAGTTCCTTTTATGCTAAACTTAACTTGAATACTTTAGTCGTGTCGATCAAATCGAAGAGACTTGTCAATTTAGTTAATTCAATATCCCATTTAGTTATGAACTCATTTGAACAATTCAAATCATTTCAAAACTTCATGTTTCATTAAGTAAATACACTTATTCACTTAAGTCCACAATAAATGATATCCACCACTTGTTCAAAATATGATACATCAATATGTATGAGATTCATCATTTCTTCGCATATCACCGTTTTACCAGAATGCGGAGTTTTAGTCATTCTGCCCAAGAGGCATGGTTTTGCAAAGTCTCTAGATTAAGCATCTAGGACCCCGATCTTTTATAAAGAACCTGCAATAACCAAAATGGCTCAAACTATAGTGTCATTTCATTATTAAACTTTGGATATCTTTTAACATTCTAAATCTTTTATAAATGCTTAAATTATTATCATTAACATAGTGATGATAATAACTTGTTTGTAATCATAATGTGACCATAAGGTATTGTTCATAAGAATAGTACAAACTGGCTTGTAACTTGTTCATATGAATAATCATCTTGCCAAAAGCAAGACACACAAACAAGGATTACAAAATTATATTCAAGTCCACTAATCCAAATGACAAACTTTGAGGGAAGAAGTGATGTCGGCCATCAAATATTTTGCTTGCCGTCATCAAGTCACATTGTCTTAAATCCAGCAATTCTCAAGCAGATCATCCTATTTTCACAAAACGGGACAAGTATCAAATACTTTGCAAACTGCAACGAGTTCTGCAAGAACCACATTTATAATTGTGTATATCTAACATGTACCTTTTTCATCCATGACCTCCATTTGTAATCAAGCCCTTCTAAGAGTTCTCAACTCTAATGCAAGATCACTAAGTGTTTTGCAAACAATCCGGAGTCATCGAATTATCTCCTAATGGTTATTGTATCAAGAAGAGAAGATCACCTTTTACGAGGATATCCCTCAGGCGTGGGTATTAATCTATGAAGTTGGACCCTTTTGCTAAGTTTCAAATTAAGCAATAAATTCCTATGGTCACAAAGGACCTCAATGGGATAGGCTAAGATCTACTAAGATATTTGCAAACAGACATCTAGACTAAGTTTATAATAAGAGATCAATTTATAATTGGTCTCCACTAAAATGCTCATCCCCTGGACGATTTTAGTGATCGCATGATCCCTATCCTCTGCACCTCCCCCGATCATCATGGCCATCAGTGCATTATCAAAGGTAGATATTCACTAATGCCAATCACATCATCCATGTGACTCATGCTCGATCTTTCGATCTCTTGTGTTTCGAGGCCATGTCTGCACATGCTAGGATCGCCAAATCTAACTTGTGTGTATTCGCTGTGCAACATGGCTTACACCCACTGTATGCGAACGTAGATATGTCTGACCCCTACTCACCACAGGGCGCCTCATAACAAAGAACTTTCTTGGTGGTGCACACACAAGGGGAACACGGAACATTGGAATTCAATAGGGATTATCTTATTTGCTACCGTTGAGTATCTAAATACTAGCACACAATAAGATGTAAAACAGGTATCAACATCATATGTATAATGTGATATGATATGGTCTTTCTTGCGCCTTGATCTCCATCGAGTGCTCTGGCATGATCTCCATCTTGCCCTTGGTTTGATGCCAAGTCCACGACACCTCCACCAGGTCGTTCATCGGAACGATGACTATTACTATACTACTTAGTAACAGAAAAGTAAACTACTTTACCTTCATAATGACCAACGCCATATCATAATCACATGCCCCCTGCAAAATAAAGTTAGATGCCTCTACTTTATCTATTGCAAGTTTTACGTGGTTGTTAGGGCTTTCGCACTAGAACCGTTTCTAAACTATGAACTTTCCAACCACAACATGGATCCAACAGTTGTCTCTACTACACCCCTTTTGGGGCCCTCCGTTGTAAATGCTATATCAACTATCGAATAAGAGACAGACACCCGCTAGCCACTTATACGGTACAAGCCGTATGTTGAGCGTGGAACCAGTCTCGCGCACGAATACGCGTAAGGTCGGTCCGGGCCGCTTCATCAAACAATACCGCGATATAAACAAGTACACGTTAGAGGGTAACAACTAAGGGATCAATGCCCGCACAAAACTTGTGCGTACTGGCCATACAACACTCCTATGCATAGATCAGCTCTGATACCACTGTTGGGGATCGCAGCAGAAAACAAAAAATTCCTATGATGCAACCCTAAAACTTGCCTAGGATCTATCTATGTAGTAATGCGGTAACGGCCGATGCATAGAGAATACATACCCTTGTAGACCGTACGCGATTAACGTTCTGTGGGGAATGTGGTTGATGTAGTCATACTCGTAGCCGACCTCAAGGTCGCGATGCTCCTCGCAGGTCACCCCTTGCTCCTTCTTGATCTTCATCGTGCAACAACTCCGGCTCACGACATTTAAGCGCCCCAAGTGTTGCGTCTCGTGTCTTCGTACACATCCGGTGCACGATGAGACCTCCGGCTCCCCGATCCCGCCGGGAGAGCAGAAGTTGATATCCGGCTAGGAATTCCTGCAGCGTAACGGCATACTGCAGGTGTGCCTCGATCGCACAACCCAGACTTGGGGCCATGGTCACAAGGTATAGAGAGAGGGAGGAAGAAAGTCAACCAAAGGACTTCTCAAATTGTGTATTTGGTGTATCTTAGTCCTCCCATGGGCACCCCTTTATATAGGATAAGGGGGTGTGCCTTTCTCAAAGGGTTAGCCACGTGGGACTAAAAGTAAAGGAAAAAGGGCACAAAATAAAAGGGGCAGCCGGCTAGGCCAATAGGTGGCCGAACAGACCACCTCGCCGGACCCAGCCAGCAGCCCACAACGGCCAGCAACGGCCAGCAGCAGCTCAGCTCGGGTGGGCCGAAAGTCCGGCGGCCCACCAGCCGTCTCACCACCTCACTACCCGCTGGCTCGCCGGGTGGGCAGCGTCACGCTCGATCCCGCCTGCCCGGGTGGGTTGTTTGCCCCGTCGGCGGCCCAGCGATGCAGCCTGCCAGCCGGCTCCCCGCGAGCTCCTCTTGGGCCGGGTTGAGATGGCCTCGCAGCGGCTGCGTCCAGCTGGTGCCCGCCCTGTGCACGTGGTTGTTAGCTTTTTATTTTTCCCTTTATTTTTCTGCAGCTTTTATTCTAGGCTATTTCCCTCCGGGATTTGGCCTAATATAAAAGTTGCTTTTATAAATCTTAACTTAAATATTATTTAGAATATATTAATTCACAATTAACATATAATAAATATATATTTAAATTCTCATTTATCCGAAAACACTTTTCTGGTCTTTTCCTTTATTCTTTCTCCGAACATCTTCGGATCTCTCCGTGGAACGATTCCGACTTTCTCTACTGTGATTCCGTCTTACGAATGATCACTCTCATCGTACCCTTAAGTGTATCCTCTCACGACTCGGAAATGCTCTAGACATGATCTGTATCAATGATCAACAGAGGGACCAGGGATGTCCATGTGACCCCTATGCATTCCTGATGACTATGTCGTTTGAACCACTAAATGTAGCATCCTCTTCCTTTTGTTTCTCGATACAACTTGTCCGAGATCCGATCATTGGTATCCCATACCTTGTTCAATCTCGTTCACAACAAGTTCTGTTTTCTTGTTATCGTGATATTACATCCCCGTGACCTAGTCACATGTTGCAACATTTATGGATGTAATCTCAACAAGCCGGCCGTATGTATCTTTACCCGTCATGTGGGTGAACAAATCCCGGTCTTGCAGTCACATGTCATCTACTATTGCTTCGGAATACCCAACGCACACTTGTATAACCACTGTATTACCAAGTGGCGCTTGATGCGGTCTAAGTAGCCTCGGGAAACAGTGAGTAATATGAGCTCACGGTCTAAGGAGAAGGAGTCTAGGTATAGATGTTGCCACAATGAACTATATGACTTGATCGTGTTGCAATCCTTCGAGAAATGTCCAATCACATCATTCTCCAATGATATGATCTCAATGTTAGTCGGCATAAATGCCCATGATCTTGAAACCCAGATCATCTTCGTGACCAACGAACTAGTATGAATAGAGGCTACTAGGGACTTTGTTGTTTCATACCACACCTGTACCAATGTTTCTACTTGGCACAGTTCTAGCACAATATGAAACTATTATAAACTAATTGAGATATGATAATAAAAACCTATTTGTTATTTGCCTCTAGGGCATATCTCCTTCAGCAGCAGCATTAACATTCTGTATGTCGAAACGCTACGCCGGCTGAAGATCTCAGAGACCCAGCTGAATTACAGCTCTGTGATCTTTCACAGAGTTGCCAGGAAGACAAGCAAATTCCCTGGGAGAAATCACTTTGGATGTTACCTTTGGAACTCCAAAGAACTATTGGACGGAAGCACTTTTCTTCGAAGTGGTCCCGTTCAAGAGCGCGTACCACGCTATATTCGGACGTCCGGCTTACTGGGCTTTTACGGCTCGTCCGTGTTACATTTACAATATGATGAAATTTCCAGGTCCCAACGGCGTGATCACCATCAGGGGAGACCCGAAGAAAGCACGAGAGTGAGAGGATGGAAATGTCGCCTTTGGTGAAGCCGTGCTACACGCCTAGGAGTACCAGGAGATCAAGAAGAATATAGATCCGTCTGAGATGCCCGCGACGAAGAAGGAGGTGACAAAGCCAAATCCGGAGTTCAAGGCATCAGAAGAGACGAAGAAGACGTCGTTGAAAGATGATGATCCCTCCAAGGTGACCTAGATAGGTGTAGGCCTAGATAGTGCATAGGAAAGCGCGCTCGTCAAGTTCCTCCAAGCAAATCAAGATATCTTCGTGTGGCAGCCATCTAACATGACCGGAGTACTTATGACCCACAAGTATAGGGGGTGTATCGCAGTATTTTCGAGGGAAGTGAAACCCAATTTATTGATTCGACACAAGGGGAGTCAAAGAATATTTATAAGCCTTAACAACTGAGTTGTCAATTCAGCTGCACCTGGAAACAATCTTGCTCACAGCAATTTATCAGTAGCAACAGTTTTGTAGTAGGAATAGCAGAGTAATAGCAGTAGTAAAGCAAAGACAATAGTAACAAAAGAAGTAAACAGTGGGATTTGAGTGCGGTAGGCATAGGGATGGATGGACGGGCGTTGCATGGACAAGACAATTCACATAGCAATCAGAACATAGGGCAATTGCAGATAAATAAGATAAAGCATCCAAGTACTAGACAATCCTAGGTATGTGTTCCATATATAGTCATACGTGCTCGCAATGAGAACTTGCACAACATCTTTTGTCCTGCCAGCCCGTTTGCAGCGGGGCCTCTAGGGAACTACTGGCAATTAAGGTGCTCCTTTTAATAGAGCACCAGAGCAAAGCATTAACACTCCGTGAACACATGTGATCCTCACATCAAAGCCTTTCCCTTCCGGTGATCCCGATTTCTATCACTTCGGGGCCATAGGTTCCGGACAACAACGTGTGTATACAACTTGTAGATAAGACCAAAAACAATACTATCATAATGAATCAGTAACATGTTCAGATCTGAAATCATGGCACTCGGGCCCTAGTGACAAGCATTAAGCACAACAAGTTGCAACAAAGTCATAAAGCACTAATAGAAGATACTAGGCACCATGCCCTAACAATCTGATGCCATTACATGAACAATCTCATCCAATCCCTACCATCCCCATAGCCTACAGCGGGGGATTACTCACTCATAGATGGGGGAACACATGGATGGTCGATGAAGATGATGGTGGAGATCGATGGAGATGGCTCCGGGGGCACTTCCCCGTCCCGACAGGGTGCCGGAATAGAGACTTTCTGTCCCCCGAATCTCCCCTTGGTGGCGGCGGTGCTGCAGAACTTCTTCTGGAAAAACATCGAACCCCCCGGAGTTTTTAGGTCAGAAGGCTTCTTATAGGCGAAGAGGGAGACCGAGGGGGTGCCTGGGGCCACCACACCATGCTCGCGGCGCCAGCATACCAAGGGGGTGTGGCCACCGGCCCTCCTCCGTCTCAGATTCTGCCTCGAGTCTTCGAAAAATAGGCACTTTGGCTTTTGTCCGTCCAATTCGAGAATATTCATTTTTGACTTTCCGGAACCAAAAACAGAAAGCAAAAGGTGACACTGTGGCTCTTGTTAATAGGTTAGTCCAAGAAATCATATGAAAAGTACTCCAAAGTGTGGACAAAACACAAGAAAGTGGATAAAACCAAGCATGGAGCATAAAAAATTATAGATACATTTGCAATGTATCAACATCCCCAAGCTTAACTCCTGCTCGTCCTCGAGTAGGTAAGTGATAAAAATAAAGAATAATTTTTGAGGTGACATGCACCATCAAAGACTTGACCAAACTATTTGTAAACATTCAAAGCTAGGATCATAGTACTTCAATCATAACATGAAAGACAAAGTTCTAGCAATAAGACAAAGAAACTATGATGCAACATGAAAAGGCACAAACAAAAGATTCAAGAATAACAATGCTTTGCAACACGTTTGTTTGTTTCACATAAAGAAAACATAGCATAATGGCATTCGGCTTGTCCCTCATAGAGTAGCAAACATAAATGCATAGGACACCTTCAAAGTTTACAAGAGTGACTAGATACAAATAGTTTAAAACAAGCAATATCAAGGTATGCATCAATCAACAAGTCTTGGGACAATGCACATAGAACTAAGAATGGCCACTATGCTCTCAAGAAAGTGCTCAAAGAATAAGTGGAGACTCAACAAGTAAAAGAAAAGGTTTTGCATAGTTTGAAAGGCTTACAAATGCTGAAAGTATGGTACTCATTAGCTTTGAGCTCTCATTGCCCCTGTCATAAGCATCTTTAATGTGGTTAAGGTGAAAGTGAGGTCCAATCTGAGTTATATGCTTGACAAACTATAAACTGAAAATCCCAAGTCCCTTGAGTACGAGGGTCGCTCCTCATGCTACTCAACTTTAGTTACCGGTAAGTTCTTGTCATCGTAAGTATGTGTGTATCATAAAGAACCGCTAACGGGGTACCCCTTGCCCGATGATACGGAAGAATCCCATATGAAAATGACAAGGCAAGCAAACAATGAGTATCTCAGCAATCTTCTTATTTACCATGGGAAAATGGTGCTTTTTTCTCTCTTTCCTCTTTTCATAAATCTCTTTTTCTTTTCTTTTTCTCAATAGCTATCTCTCTCTTTTTTTATAAGAAGAATGCTTCATAGATATCATTATGGTTACGCTGCAGGTTTCCACCATGTCAGCATGGATTAGACCAGCGGCCCAGGCGTTTCTCTAACACACATACATAACTCCATGGACTTACAAGCTCCCCTTTTATTTCACACCAACGACATCCGCAAACAAAAGAGCAAGGTATCAACTGGGTATATATTTACAAGTGTTGAAAGCGTTCCCCGTGACAACGGTTACGCTAATCGACCTATAATTTGCAAGCATATAACTTTCATGGAGAGTTCACAATGGTTCAGGTTTATTAAGTGCAGGAAATAAAGTGTGCCATCAAGTTCGTGAGAGCTTTACTAACTAATTTTCCCATAACAAGCAAACATTTTATTCGGAAGAAAACAAGGCATACTGAATATGCACGAAAGTAGCAAATGATGCTAATAGGTAGGTATGGTGGACACTTTGGAAATATTTGGTTTAGGGAGTTGGAAACATGAGTAAAACACTCAGTGGAAGTGAAGGCTAGCAATAGTAAGGGAGCGACAAACGAGAGAGCAATACCTGTCATTATCATGCTTGCCACAAAACAGGACTACTCATGGCATGAAAGTGATTCAAGATCCTCAAGGCAAAATAATTCATCAAGTCTTAACTAATTATCACAGTCCTGTGCATGCATGAGCATGTGCCAAGTCAATTCAAATGAAACATTCAGAGGAGGATACCGCGGTGTCATACCAATTTATGAATAGAGCAATGCAATCAAACATTCATAAGACATGCTACAAACTATTAGCGAGCTGGAGCTAATCATAAGAAAGCAAGAACTACTAAGCATCCAAAGATAACATACACCCTACTTGAACGGACTAAGCAAGCCCACAGTGATGAGTATATGTACAAAAATGAAAACAAATAGAGTTCGTTACCAGCCTCTTACCACGCCTCAAGTAGTCATTGATCCTCATTATTTCTCTTCACTTGTGTGGCTTGAATAATAATATGAAACCAATATCCACTGAGGACTGCCGAACCTTGTAGCAAACTCGCAAAAACCAAAGAAGAACGACAAATATTTTTGGTGTTTTCGATTTTTAAACAAGAACCAAAAGAGAAAAACAAGCAAAGCAAAATCTTTTTGGGGTTTTCAAATAGTTCAAACAAAGCAAAAAGGGAAAAGCAAACCAAGGCAAAAAGAAGAAGCAAACCAAAGAGAAACAACAGAAATATTTTTGGTCTTTTTGTGTTTTTAGAAAGCAAAAGCAAAGATGAACGAAAACATGAATATACAAAGTACCGACGCAACATGATATGGAGATGAGTGCGGTGTCGGCGTACCTCCCCCCAAGCTTAGGCTTTTGGCCTAAGTGGGTATCAATCCTAAGCTGGCCAGGATGAAGTCGCACCCTGGTATGACGACGAGGTCCCCTCATCCTGGTGCGAACTCGAGTACGTCCCTCCGTAATGCGCGGAGTAATCATAGGAGGGCACATCCTCCTGGTGCTGCTCGTGGAAACCCAACAAGCGAAGCTGCTCGTCCATCTCCTCCTTGGAGCGCGACCATGGTCTCCTGTGAACACTAAACAAAGCAGGCTGTGGCAAAAGGATCTCCCTTTCATCCCCGTCAGTGAAAAGCATCCTATATACTAGATTGTTCAAGTCAGAGGTAGCAGTGACAAAGTGATGAGTTTTCATGGCAACAAGGTCAAGCTTCTGTGGTGCCAGCATAGCATCATAGGGATCCACTGAAATACCTAATGCATTGACTATACGTGAGGCAATGATGCCCCCATAGATAGGCCCCCTAGCAGCTAGGCAGTGAGCAATAAGCGAGCCAAGATTGTACCGAGTATCATTGTTAAGCGCAGTAGCAAGGAATGCTAAATGATAGTTGGAGATATTACTTGTGTTCTCCCTACCAAGTACACTAGTAGCAAGATAATATGCAAAGTATCTAAGAGTAGGGAGTTGGATATTTCTTATCTTTCCACGCTGCGCCACACGGCCATCATCATTGGTCACCCCTCGGTAAATCTCCAACAAGTCAGCGGGTCGCCCTTGAATTTTCTTCACAGTTCCTGTCATGCGCACACCTACAATACTGCAAAATCTCTCCAAAGGCATGGTGAAGGGCAGATCATAGATTTTAAAAGAGGCGGTAGACTGATAGGGTGTGTTAGTAAACGTGAAGCTCTCAACAAAAGTTTTGGTGAGCATAGCGTATTGCGCACTCTCATCTTGCATATATGAGGTCAAACCAACCCTCTCAATCAGTAGCAAGAAATCATCAAGAATACCTGCAGCTTGTAAGAAAGTAAAACAAGGAAAAGAGGATGGGTGAGCATCCCCATCATCCCTTTCACCGCCAATGCGAGTTGCAATGAGATCTTCATTGTATGATGGCCTAGATTGAGAGGCTGTTCTTGAGGGCCTTGACCTCCTAGGTGCATCACTCTCAAATATCTCTCCAAAAGTATGGTTGTTCATGCTTGGTATTCTGAAATTTAAACACCTATCAAACAAGTGATTGCAAAGTAAATATAAAGAAGGATTCTACTCATAGGGACTTGCAAGAGGCCTAAACATGCATCAAAACTATATCTCTAAGCATCAAACAAGCTTACAAGATCTCATAACCAGTCACCTACAGCAGCAAAAGATATAATCCACTAAACACAAATCTACTTGGACAAGGGGAGGAGTCACATACCAGGGAACAAATGCTCCTAATTTCAGCAAGAAAGATGGGCTAAGCAAGGAGATCGAAAAAAACGAGAGCAAGCACAGCAAGAACGCGATTTGTGAGCTATGAACTGGAGCTTACTCGGGAGAGAGAAGAAAGTGGCAGGTGAGAGTGTTAGTGGGGGGCCAGGGATGGCCCAAACCAGGGCATGGCGCCACCCAAGGCTGGCCGCGCCACCATGTGGTGTGCCTGCCTGGTGGGCCCCCCTGGTACCTCCCATGTACTCCTCTGCCCCTTTTTTCACGTAAAAAATTTAATACGAATTTCCTAGAATTTTTCGAGACACTTTATTTTTGGGCATTTTTCAGAAATAGAAGAATGATTTTTCTGACAGATAGATTTTTTTTTGGAAACATGATGCAAGGACTAAACAAGGCTAGAACTACAGAAGTTCTAACATGCAAGCAACTAACAACAAAAAGAAAACTAAATGAAAGCAAAAACTAAAATGCAAAGGATAGAAATAAACGGAGATCCTTTTGTTAACAAGGTTGATCAAGTCTTGCTACCAAAACAATTGCATATGAGACAAAACTGTGTACTCCACTAATTATTATGTTACCTCAACCTTGATAGCAATGGTCCCAATCATAATAGTTTCAAATTTTTCTCTTGGTATGGGACAATATATTTCTCCAACTTGAATGCCTTCAACATTTTCAATTGGATTCAAACCATAAGTCCTTTCAATCTTCTTGGGGAAATAGATAGTATGTTCCTTATCATTAACATTGAAGGTCACCTTTCCTTGATTACAATTAATAACAGCCCCTGCAGTATTTAGAAAAGGTCTCCCAAGAATAATAGACATATTATCATCTTCGGGCATTTCAAGACCGGAGCAAATCATTAACACTCCGTGAACACATGTGATCCTCACATCAAAGTCATTCCCTTCTGGTTATCCCAATTTCTGTCACTTCGGGGACATAGGTTCCGAACAACAACGTGTGTATATAACTTGCAGATAAGACCAAAAACAATACTATCATAATGAATCAATAACATGTTCAGATCTGAAATCATGGCACTCGGGCCCTAGTGACAAGCATTAAGCACAACAAGTCGCAACAAAGTCATAAAGCACTAATAAAAGATACTAGGCACCATGCCCTAACAATCTGATGCCATTACATGAACGATCTCATCCAATACCTACCATCCCCATAGCCTACAGTGGGGGATTACTCACTCATAGATGGGGGAAACATGGATGGTCGATGGAGATGATGGTGGAGATCGATGGAGATGGCTCCGGGGGCACTTCCCCGTCCCGGCAGGGTGCCGGAACAGAGACTTTCTGTCCCCCGAATCTCCCCTTCGGTGGTGGCGGCGCTGTGGAACTTCTTCTAGAAAAACGTCGAACCCCCCGAAGTTTTTAGGTCAGAAGGCTCCTTATAGGTGAAGAGAGAGGCCGAGGGGGTGCCTAGGTGGCCCACACCACCCCCTGGCGCAGCCTGGCCTAGCCCGCGCCACCAGGTGGTGTGGCCACCCCCTGGCTCTTCTCCGTCTCGTATTCTGGCTCCTGGAGTATTCGGGTGAAATAGGATTTTCGGCATATTTTCCGGGATTTTTCCTGATAGTTGATTTTCTGCACAAAAATTAGACACCAAGGCAATTCTGCTGAAAACAGCGTCAGTCCGCATTAGTTGCATCCAAATCACACGAGTATAGAGGAGAAACAATAGCAAAAGTGTTCAGGAAAGTAGATATGTTTTGGACGTATCAGTTCACCAAATGGATTGAGGCTAAACCCGTCACTAGTTGTGATGGAGCAATAGCCAGAAGATTTGTTGAGGATGTTATAATCTGATACGGTTATCCGCATAGCATTATCACGGACAACGGGAGTAACTTTTCTATGGGAGAGCTTGCCGAATTCTGCAATGAACAAAATATCCGGCTTGACATTGCGTCAGTCGCACATCCATAAGCTAATGGACAAGTCGAAAGAGCAAATGGTTTAATCCTACAAGGCCTAAAACCAAGACTCGAAGCATCACTACGGTGTGCTGTGGGGGCTTGGGCAGAGGAGTTACCTTCTGTAATATGGAGTTTATGAACAACTCCAAACAGGTCAATCGGATATACACCTTTCTTCTTGGTCTATGGCGCAGAAGCAGTTCTTTCTAGTGATTTGATTCACACTTCTCCTAAAGTGGTCGCGTATATTGAAGAGGATGCCAAAATTTCTCGACAAAAAGATCTCGACTTAGTCGAAGAAGTTTGCATCGTTGCTGAGATGAGATCAACAGCCTATCAGCAGCAGTTACGCAAGTATCATAGCCAGAGAGTCAGAAACAGATCTTTCAATAAGGGCGATTTGGTTCTCTAGCTTGTGCAGCAAAGAAAGCATAAACTTTCCCCAATATGGGAAGGTCCATTTTTAATTAGTCGAGTATTGCACAATGGTTCATACTACCTAACTGATATGCGGCCAGTCAAAGAAAGACCTGCTACTAAGAAGAGAAAGAGAGCTTGAGACAGTACAAATCCGGATGAGTTAGACAGACCATGGAATATTGCTCAGCTACGTCCCTTTTATTCTTAGTTTATTTTTCTTTGTAATCATATATGTGTACATGTTCAATGAGAAATAAAGTCTTGGTTGCCTCAAAAAAATTCTGAGAAGTTTCTACCATCTTATTTCCGAATGATCATGTTGTAGGGGTTCGTAGCATGGAAAACAAAAATTTTCTATCGCATACAAACAAACAAGCCAAGATCTATCTACTAGATTGTAGCAACGAGTCGATAGTGGAACTCACCCTCGAAGATTCCAAAGCGGTTAACGAGAGCAGATTCTCGTGGGTGATGTAGTCGTACTCTTTCCGATCTCAAGATCGCGTAGACGATCCTTCGGCCACGTTCCCTCAGCGCTCCTTGATCGGTCACGTTCGATTTTCGACGAAGACCTTCCTCTCCTTGTTCCAAAGAAAATGGAGGTTGTAGCACTCTCCTCGCGATTCCTGAAGACTGTGGCGTACCGAGGTAGAGGGAGATCCCGCAGGGCTTCGCCTTAAGCCGGTGCGAGTATGGTGGAGCTTATGAGAGAGGCTATTAGTGGTCTAGTAATTAGACACACCAATTAGAAGGCTCTAAACCAATTAGAAGGCTCTAAACCGAATAGCTCTAAACCGGGGTCTAGATCTAGGGTTTAGATTAGAGGATAGGAACTTGTGTGTCATAGGAGGGGAGCCCTGCCCCTCCTTATATAGGTGGGAGGGGCTGGCGCAGGGGAGGGAGTGGAGTCCCTCCCAACTCGGCATTGAGTTGGTCACGGTTGGAGGAGGTCTCCTCTCCAACTCGGTTTCCCTCTTCTCCTCCTCTTTCCACTTTCCAAAACTTGTTGTTTGACTTTCAAACTAGCCGTTTGACTTTTCAATTTAGGATTTAAATAAACCCTTTATTTTGGACAGCGAGAACACTTAGTACATGATGCAATCATTCCAACTTACAATGACACATTCATGTACCCTTCCACCTCCTGAGTGCCGGACATTCCGGGACCTTCGAGAATGGTCCCGATGAAAACACCGGAACCATTCCCCAACTCCGAAATGGGACTTTCCTTATATGAATCTTAGTCTCCGGACCATTCCGGATCTCCTCGTGATATCCGGATCCCATCCGAGACTCAACAACATTCGGTCTCTTTCTCATAATACCATAACTACTCAAACAACGTCAATCCTTAAGTGTGTCTCCCTACGGTTCGTGAATTATGCGGACATGATCGAGACACTTCTAACAATAACCAATAGAGGAATCTGGAAATTCATATGGCTCTACATATTTCTCGATTACTTTGCGATCGAATGAACCACTTACATACGATACCAATTTCCCTTTGTCTCACGATATGTTACTTATCCGAGGTCATGATCGCTTGTGATCTCGCATACCTAGTTCAACCTCACATCGATAAGCACTCTTTTCGTTCCGTGATATGTGATCCCTTGTGAGCTACCACATGCTTGCAAGCTAATTGGATGACATTTCACCGAGAGGGCCCAGAGAATATCTATCCGTCATGTGGATGGACAAATCCCACTCTTGATCCATGTGTTTCAACCAATACTTTCCGAACACTCAATGCCACCTTTATAGCCACCATTACGGTGTGGTGTTTGATGACATCAAAGCATCCATCCAAAGAAAGGCAATATGCATGATCTCATGGTCGAAGGAATTAGGTTACTATGTATCGTAAAGCATATAGCAATTGAACTATTGAAATGACTTGATCTTTATGCTACGCTTATCTATAGGAGTATGTCCATCACATCATTCTCCTAATGATATGACCCTGTTGTTAATAACATCTCTATGTTCATGATCGGAAACAATGATCATATATTAACCAACAAGCTAGTTTAACAAGAGGCTTTACTAGGGACTCTTTTATGTTTACAAATCACACAAGTATTAATGTTTCTGTTAATACAATTATAGCATGGTATGTAAACATTTATCATAAGTGTGAAGATATGATAATAACCACTTTATTATTGCCTCTTGGGTATCTCCAACAGTCTCCCACTTGCACTAGAGTCAATAATCTAGTTTCAAACCTTTGTGTATTCAACACCTATGGCTTTCCGGTGTTGTATGTACACGATTGCTAGTGGTCAACTGATCTCCGGATCTGACACTTCCAGGTCCGTGTGTAATTGCATGTCTTTGCCTCTCGCATCACTCATTCTCTAATGAGATGGCTTTGTATAAATTTGGTCTTTCGTGTGACCTTTAGTTCTTTGGGGTTAAAACATGTTGACAATATTGTCGTACAATATATCTTCATAGTATTATCCCTGTGAACTACACCTAGTTTGATAACAAACTACTTGACACAAATGCCCTCTTTTCTGCTATAATAGCAGTCATATACTTAGCCTTTGTTGTAGTATCTCACAATGTCTTAACTTTGGAACTCATCCAAATCCATTATGGAACTCACTTTCCATTATATTGTGCCACCCTTAGTTTAGATTGAGATAAACTAAATTTGTACTTTGTGACAAAGCTAGTATCAATGTAGTACTTTTACAATGAACTAACCATCTATTTGTCACTTCCACAAATAATATACTCTTAGTTCTTCCAAAAGATCATAAGAATACCCTTACTATTGTCCAATGATCATTTTACAAATCATTCTGGTATATGCTCACAACACTTAGAGCATAGGACATATCTGGATTTGTACATATCACAGTATGATTGATATAAATACTCTTTGTGATTTCATACATCAAGTATCAAACTATACTTGAATCTTTGTTTCACTTACCAAATGTCAATACACTTGAATATATCATCAATATTGAACTCTTTCAATCCTTTCTGTGCAACAAGAACCTTTCTTGTAGTTTCTATATTGAATTCATTCAATATCTCGTTATGTACTTCCGCACAACCATATTAGCGTCTATTGATGCCAAATATTTGGGTTTTGCCTAAGTCTTTCATCAGGATGAAATTCTTAATATGTGTTAATAAAAGATACATTATTTCCAATCAACAATATGTCTTCCACATAATGTATTAGAAACATGTCTTAGCGCTCCCACTTAATTTCTTGCAAATGCAAGCATCTTCATTGTCTCCGATGAAATTAAACTCTTTTAACAGTTTCATCATAGTGAAGATTCCAACTCCCCTATGCTTACTTCAACCATTGAAGTTTACATATGCTTTTAGCATCCTTTGAATTAACAAAACCCTTTGGACCGTGTCATGCACACGTCCTAGGTAACCATTCTATTAGAAGAACTTGTTTTGTTTATTCTACTACCACATAACAAATTATATGTAGTGGTTGCTACATTAATCCGTCTAGACTAAAATCGCTATGAAAGATCAAATCTTGTCATATACAACCTTTGAACATTGTTGTGAACTCTTTCCCAACATGTCGACTATTTCATAGATGTGAAACATCCATGTCTACTTCTTTATAGATCCAAACACAAATCGCAAGGTCTTACACCTTTTCCGAGGGTCCTTCAAGTTCAAAACTTGATTTCTCGTGTATGGAACTATCACGGATTATATGGCTTCAAGCCATTTGACGGAGTCAGGGCCCATCATTACTTCTTTGCATGTAGTAGGTTCATTATTCTCAAATAATGATTCAACCCTCAAATCTTGGTATTTGATTGTTCATCCGACCTACTTGATTCAATAGAAACTTAGACCTCCGTGACCACAACCTTTGAGGCACGTGAGCCATGAGCATTGTTGTTGCCTCCGGAACACTTTTCGGTGCTGCGCAACTTTGCACATATAGCTAAGGTTCTTTTAACCTTATCAAAGTTCTATTGTCCTCCCACTTAACTTTTCACGAAAAATTCCTTCTCAAAGAAACTTGACGTTCTAAGCGACAAACACTTTTGTCTCCGGTGTTTATGGAGGAATACTTAACATTTATACAAAGACAGGTTCATCCGACTTTGGTTGCACACATCTTTCTTATGCATAGCATACCAATGTTTAAGAAAGGACTACTTGGGTTTTATCCCAAACCATAACCTTATATGGTGTCATTTCAGCGGATTATGATGGAGCTCTTTTAGTGGAAAACGGTAGTCTCTAAAGCTTTTAATCTTTAAAATATAATAGCAGTTTTATGAATTATACCTTCGATCTTACCATGTCAAACAAGGTTCAATTACATATCTCGAATGCTCCATACTCTTATGGTGTTTCGGGAAATGCAAATCCACAGAACGATTCCTTAAATCTTAGGTATTATGCTAAACTTGTAACTTAAATATCTTCCTTTATGATCTTATCATAAACTATTTATATTCTTGTTACAATGATTTTGCACTTCATCTTGAAAATCTTTCGAACTTTTCAAATATTTCACACTTCATCCTTATTAAGTAAATATTCACATATTCACTCAAATTTTTCGGAGAAAGCATATGAAGTTGAAATCCATCGCTCTTGACTACACATAATGGAGTTCGTACAACAATATGCACAAGTTCCAATAAGCTAGTCTTTCGTTCCCTTTTGGCCTATGAACGAAGTTTTAATTATCTCTAGGAAAGTTTCACAAACCGTCATTTGATCAAAAATCAAAGACTCCAAAATTCCATCCATATGGAGTTTCTTCATGTTTTCTTTCCAATATAATTTAAAGCGATGTCACTTCCTAAGTGATCTTTCAATCAATTTGTCTTTCGACAATTTTAGCACTAGTTTTATGGATGTGATTTCTCCAACGAGATTTGTGAATCATCCATCTTTTATGGATTACGGCAATTATTTGAACAACCCTTTTGTTCTCATAATACTGATAAAACAAATCTTGAAGGCAAGCTTTTGATGTTTAACGAGCAACACAATAACCCTTTATTTTGTTCTCGATGAACATCATCACATATTCTTTTGCTAATTACTTAGGCCATTGTAGTTCATGAATTGTGTTGTTTCGTATGACGATTCATACCAACAAATTCAGTATCAAGTACTTAAGAACCACATTGTTTAATAAGCAAAGAATATAGCCATAACATGTATATCATCTATATACTTTAAACTGAACAATTCTAGTCTTTTCTTTTCGCCATATATTTATGAGATTCTCTTTCAAGATTTCGCTTGAAAGAATCTATCAACATCAATAGTGGAGTCATACATATGACACATAGTCCAAAGCGTGTATAGTTAAATACCAATGTCTTTGAACTTGCACTTTGAAGTAGATCACCATTATCAAATATTTGGTGTTCTTTCAAATTCCTTTCTTTAGTAATCTCTTGGTGTAGTAAACATTTTACCTACATCAAATATTCACCCTCATCATGGACTTATCCATGATCTAGCTACTTTTAGCTTGTAACGGTGAATCTCGATTATAATGTTGCTCTCCAAAACCTTTTGGATTATTAGGACAACTAGTGTCTCCAACTTTTTGCATATTCTCATAAAATATGAGAACATGACTTTTGCCATTTTATACTATATCATGTTGTAACTAAAACTTCGTTTGAGATATCACAATATCTTCCACACATCATGGTTTCGAAACAACTCTTTCAGATCCTAGATAACCTTGATATTAAGATAATCTTTTGAATATCAAGAATCATGGAGACAAACATGATACTCATATACTAACACTTGGAATTGTCACTCTTGTTTTAATACCAATTATTAAACTTCATAGAGTAACCGGAACTTCCTGAAAGTTTGCAATAGGACTTTTAAACTTTAGATTAACACTTCAAAACAATACGATACCAGTTAAGTAACTAACCAGAATTCTATAGTTCTATCATCTCAATTATAACTAAGCGCAAGGTGGTAGCGGATGCCAATGACTACAACAACTATGCAAATTCACTTTGATTTAGTTTATGATAAATTGAGTTCTAATTAATAATTAAATTAATCTAGGTGAACTCCCACTCAAAACAATATCCCTCACATTGTTTTAGTGATCACAGAACCAAATCCACCACATCAAAACCGATCATCACGAGAGTTGATATAGCTTTAATGGCGAACAATCATCATGTTCATCATATCTACTATATGATTCATGCTTTGCCTTTCGGCGATCCGTGTTCCCGAGGCCATGCGTACATGCTAGGCTCGTCAAGATCAAACCTTAGCTTCCGCATAAGCAAATCTGGCTTGCTTACGTTGTATTCACCCGGAATCAAAGACACCCGATCATCACGTGGTGCTTGAGCGCAAGCTTTGCAAGCAGTGCATACTAAGGGTGAACACTTTAGAACTTGAAATTTATGTGCATGAGGGATCATCTTATAATGCTACCGTCGTCTACTAAGCAATACAAGATGCATAAAGGATTAACATCACATGCAATTCATAATATGTGATATGATATGCCTTTCTCCTTTGTGCTTCCGATCTCCATCTTCAAGCACGAACATGATCTCCATCATCACCGCATAGCATCAAGGTCAATGACGCTTCTTCATGGTTGTCGTCCACCAGCTTCAACTATTACAACTATTTTGAATAGACACGCAGGTCTTAATGAAATTAAAGACAACCATATGGCTCGCCGTTGTCAACTTACAATAAGGAACATTGCATACATCAAATATAATCACAATCATGGCCATATCAAATCATCAGACACCCCGCAAAACAAAGTTAGACGCCTCTACTTTCTTTGCATTTTTTACGTGGTTTGGGGCTTTCAATAAGTGTCGTTCTAACTTACGAACAAGAACCACAACATTGATACTAGCATTGTTGATTACCCGTTGTAAATTGGATCTTAACTATGCTAGGAGAAACAGCACCCAGAGCCACTTATGCAATACAAGTTGCATGTTAAGCGTGGAGCAAGTCTCATGAACGATGTCATGTAAGGTTAGCCGGGCTTCATCCCAACATACCGCAAGATGCAAAGTACACAAAAGCAATCTACAATAAAAGCATCAACGCCCACAATGACCATTGTGTTCTACTCGTCTGCAAATGATCTACATATAGACACGGCTCGATACCCTTTGTAGGGGTTCGTAGCATGGAAAACAAAAATTTTCTATCGCATACAAACAAACAAGCCAAGATCTATCTACTAGATTGTAGCAACGAGTCGATAGTGGAACTCACCCTCGAAGATTCCAAAGCGGTTAACGAGAGCAGATTCTCGTGGGTGATGTAGTCGCATTCTTTCCGATCTCAAGATCGTAGACGATCCTTCGGCGCCCGTTCGCAGCGCTCCCTTGATCGGTCACACGCTCGCACTCGACGAAGACCTTCCTCTCCTTGTTCCAAAGAAATGGAGGTTGTAGCACTCTCCTCGCGATTCCCAAGAAGACAACTGGCAGTATGGGAGGTAGAGGGAGATCCCAGGCTTCAGCCTTAAGCCGGTGCAGTATGGTGGAGCTTATGAGAGAGGCTATTAGTGGTCTAGTAATTAGACACACCAATTAGAAGGCTCTAAACCAATTAGAAGGCTCTAAACCGAATAGCTCTAAACCGGGTCTAGATCTAGGGTTTAGATTAGAGGATAGGAACTTGTGTGTCATAGGAGGGGAGCCCCTGCCCTCCTTATATAGGTGGGAGGGGCTGGCGGCCAGGGGAGGAGTGGAGTCCCTCCCCAACTCGGCATTGGAGTTGGCCGGGTTGGAGGAGGTCTCCTCTCCAACTCGGTTTCCTCTTCTCCTCCTCTTTCCACTTTCCAAAACTTGCTGTTTGACTTTCAAACTAGCCGTTTGACTTTTCAATTTAGGATTTAAATAAACCCTTTATTTTGGACAGCGAGAACACTTAGTACATGATGCAATCATTCCAACTTACAATGACCCATTCATGTACCCTTCCCTCCGAGTCGGACATTCCGGACCTTCTAGAATGTTCTGATGAAAACACGGAACCATTCCCCAACTCAAATGGGACTTTCCTTATATGAATCTTATTCTCCGGACCATTCCGGATCTCCTCGTGATATCCCGGATCCCATCCGAGACTCGAACAACATTCGGTCTCTTTCTCATAATACCATAACTACTCAAACAACGTCAATCCTTAAGTGTGTCTCCCTACGGTTCGTGAATTATGCGGACATGATCGAGACACTTCTCCGAACAATAACCAATAGAGGAATCTGGAAATTCATATGGCTCCCACATATTTCTACGATTACTTTGCGATCGAATGAACCACTTACATACGATACCAATTTCCCTTTGTCTCACGATATGTTACTTATCCGAGGTCATGATATTAGGTATATCTGCATACATAGTTCAACCTCGTTCGATAAGCACTCTTTTCTCGTTCCGTGATATGTGATCCCTTGTGAGCC
Organism: Avena insularis; assembly: GCA_023614405.1. Classification (NCBI taxonomy): domain Eukaryota; kingdom Viridiplantae; phylum Streptophyta; class Magnoliopsida; order Poales; family Poaceae; genus Avena; species Avena insularis. The sequence continues at coordinate 536,255,946 of CM042694.1, forward strand.
AGTCACATGCTTGCAAGCTAATTGGATGACATTTCACCGAGAGGGCCCAGAGAATATCTATCCGTCATGTGGATGGACAAATCCCACTCTTGATCCATGTGTTTCAACCAATACTTTCCGAACACTCAATGCCACCTTTATAGCCACCCTGTTACGGTGTGGTGTTTGATGACATCAAAGCATCCATCCAGTAAAGGCAATATGCATGATCTCATGGTCGAAGGAATTAGGTTACTATGTATCAGAAAGCATATAGCAATTGAACTATTGAAATGACTTGATCTTTATGCTACGCTTATCTATAGGAGTATGTCCATCACATCATTCTCCTAATGATATGACCCTGTTGTTAATAACATCTCTATGTTCATGATCAGGAAACAATGATCATATATTAACCAACAAGCTAGTTTAACAAGAGGCTTTACTAGGGACTCTTTTATGTTTACAAATCACACAAGTATTAATGTTTCCTGTTAATACAATTATAGCATGGTATGTAAACATTTATCATAAGTGTGAAGATATGATAATAACCACTTTATTATTGCCTCTTGGGTATATCTCCAACACATGTCACAGTCGAAAATCCCAGAATACTTGAAAGTACTTTATGCTCATGTTTGTTCTGGTTTAGATTTTCGATTCTAAAATTGATACCTTTGGGTATAAATCTAAATTTTCTAGTTTATACTTTGGTTATTTGTCTGATTGCTGGATGCGGGCATTTTCTGAGTAGTGAATTGTTGGTACTGGAAGCCGGCTTTGTTTCCGAGTTTAAACTGGTTTAGCAATTGAGCTCCGTTGCTCGGCAAAGTTTCCGTGCTCAAAGTTGGCCGGGTCACGAAAGGGACGAGGCGGAAAGCCAGATAAACGATAAGTGCAGGCAAAAAATACAAGTGCTTATGCAAACATTTCAGGCACAAAATATCAAAGCCAAAAGTGTTGAATAGATAAAATAAAGCTTAGCACTAGCAAAAGTATTATACTACTTAATTACAGAACCAAATTGTTTTCAGAATAACATATTGTTCTTCCAATACTCTATGATGCAGGAGGAGAGGTAGGAGCTGCCGGCTCGCTGGATACATCGGCCTCAGCTTGATTATGTTCCGAGATGTTCAAATCCGATATGGTTTGATCATCATCGGAAACTTCAGTTGTTTCTTCGGAAGGCGGAGGTGGCGTGTCCACACGGGTGAAGAAGGGAGTGTCGTAGCTGGTCAAATCAGCTACGTGGCACCCATATCTGGCGCAGGAGTCCATGATAGCCTTGATGTCTTGCTTATGTCCGTCTTCGTCCACCTTGTAGTACCCTCTAGTTACTTGCTAGATTTCCATGTTTCCATGGTGGTTCATAACCATGGTAAGAGCGTTTTGCGTTGCGGTTCACGCGTAGGACAAGTTCCAGTCCTGAACAAGCCGCGGCATATCCTTGGCCTTGTCTCGCACCTCAAAACCGGACATGCTATGCATATCCGGAACCTTGAGAACTTCGCCAATATCTTCGAGGGATTGGAAGTCATCTGACAAATCACCGACTTGGGTAAGCCGGTGGGTGCGAGGTTCTGTAGAGGCTGAGTCCATCAAGTTCAGAGGACCTGCGCATATAATGCAAAGGGTAAGTCAAGTAAAACCCGGACTCCAAAAAGAGTCGGAAGATGCACATAAGTCAGAAAAAAGGAAACATACCAAAGATGACATCGTCGACTTTGGCCTTCTCTTCACGAAGACTCTGGAGCTCAGCCCGGAGCGCCTCGGAAATGTCCTTTTCTCTGAATAGCTCATTGTTGATATCCGAGATTTTCTTATCTTGAAGCGTAATCTTGTGATCACGCTCCTTGGTGGCCATGGAGGTGGATTCGAGAATTTGAGCAATGCTCTTCTCATGATCTGCCTTAAGCTTATCCAGCTCTTTGCGAATTTCTTTGTTTTCCACCACCAAGGTCTTAAGATTCTCGGCCTCTTCAATCATAGCGCAAGACTGTTTTACCAGTGCTGTAAGTCAAAAGAACAAACAATTCAAACAAAAATTCGACTATGAAATAAAAGACAAGGTTTGAGTTTCGGAATGTTTACCTTCGGCCTCATCCTTGGAAACCTTTAGCTATGCATTTTCAAGCCGGAGAGCTTTGATCTCTTTCCGCTTGTTGCAAACATTCTTCAAGAAATCCTGGTTATAGGAATATACTTTCTGTAAGTCAAAATACCCAGAGTCGAAAGTCTACTAAAGACTCGGGCTAATATTTTTACTAATATCAGCACGAGCCTTGGGGCTACACTAGTTCATTCTTTGGCATCCTAAGGAAGCATAAAACCGGATTTGATTTTCCAGCTCCATGCTTGGGGGCTAGAGGATATGATATGAAATAAGGAAAAATGGGAGTTGGAATTCCGACTTACATATTGTCCGCGAATGAGTTTGTCTAAACTCGTATTCACTTCGGTGGCAACCTTTTTCGGTGAAAGTTAGCGGGATTACCGGCGTAGTTGGAAGCACGCCGGACCTTATCTTCTCATCGCAAAGACGAACTCGTTCAAGAAGATCAGAGTGTTTGATATCCTCTGCTTCTTGTGCTTCTTCTTCGGCAGAGAGAGTCCGCCTCTCCAGGCATTCCCGGGCCAGCCATTGAATTTCCTCCACAGACTTGTGAGATAAGCCAAGTTTGGCAAGTCCTGGGTTGTCCAGGAGATTCTCGGCAAAGGTCTCTGCCGAGGGATCATTACCCGAAGAGGGTTCACCCTTATCAATACCTGAGTCACTCATGGTGACGTCAGTTTGTGATTCAAGGATTGCTGGCTCTGATGGTTGAGCTGGATCTCTTGCAACGGTCGGAGATGGAGTAATCTCTAGCACTGCAGAAGGCTGAGGGGCAGGAGTCGGAGGAGCCACAGCAGGAGAAGCCAGTTTGAGCTTCGACTGGCGCACGAGTTTCAAGGCAGCTCCCTTCCCCTTGCCCTTGATGAGCTGTTTAGCTCTAAAAAGATAATAGAACAAAGAGCATTACATCTAAGAAGGAATTACAAGCAAAATACAAAGACCTTGTGAGGAAAGATTACCTCTTCACAACGGGAACTTCTTTGGTGCCGATGGACAATGTCGGAGCCTTGCGTTTCTGAGGAACGACATCCGGCATTGGGACCAATTCACCCTTGTCCTGAGAAAACTCAGGAGGATATCCCTCGATAGGAGCAAACTCCGACTCGGGGAGGTCAGCAAGCTGAAAAGGAGAAATAGCTCGGTATTGCAAATATAACATAAATACGAGCAAATGAAAAGAGTTACTGCTGAAGTTTACCGGCACAACAGGATCTTCCGCTGTATGCATGTCCAGGGATAGCTCCGGAATTTTCCTCTCAATCCGCTCCCTTATCAGCCATTTGATTTGGCATATATAATCTTTAGGCTCTAAGGTCTTGGGGCTGATGTGGAGGGAATCCTTCTTTGACGACGTGATGGAATGCATTAGTCGATCTCCATGATGTTGAAGGGATTAGATCCGGCGTGCCACCCAGCATTGAACCAAGTCGGACCCTTTCAGGCCCTTGTGCTTCATCAGATATTCGATCCGCCTCTTGGCGAAAAACAGATCGTCACTGAGAGTCAGAGCAAGCTCGTCCCAGGACTCTTGGGGCGTGGCGGCTCTGTCGATGAAAGTCGGCAAAGCATGATCTTTGCCGGGAGCGGAGATATCCTTGTGATAGAAAAAAGTGGACGGCCATTGTTTGACCGACTCACTTGCCATGATCCGGGGATAAACGCGCTCTCGCCTAACTGAAAAACTAATGGTACCGGTAATATAAGGATTACCGGCAGTTATGGAATTTCTCCGGACATGAAAGTAGTACCGGAAGAGAGTAAGGCTTGGCCTAATGCCGAGATACCCCTCGCACAAAGAGGCCTACACACTCATCTCTAAGATGGAGTTCGGGGGGAGATGGTGGAGATGAACTCCATAGTGACTAATAACCTCGGAAAAGAAATACGAGGGAGGAAAAGAAAGACCTCTGTCAAGGTGAGTGCCAAAATGCACTCGCTCGTCGTCGCGGGGGTTGGGGACGGTTTCACCGAAGCCGCTCTGCGAGTCGCCGGCGTGGAGGAGCCCTTCATCTTCAACGACGCAGAGTTTGGGGTCATCGAGGACGCACGAGATCCAAACTCCACGGTGGCTCTCCTTCTCTGCCACTGCTGCCGTCGCCGCCGCTGCTGCTGCTGCCAAGCCGGAGGATGATGAAGAAGCCATTCTTTCCGGTGCGCCGGTGACCTTGGATGGGCGGCGCTAGAGGTTTTTCTGGGGGCAGAGGAGCGCTAAGTTCGTGGGAGGCGTAGAGGAGAAGGAAACGACACTGAGAACTGGTGAAAAAGATGGGAAAAGAAATCCACACCACTTATATCCACTAGGCGTGTCAAGATTCGTGTAAACGCTACAGTGAACATGCCACACGTCATGGAAAGGACGGGGAAACCCCCACGCGATGATTACGCCGCCTCGATCTCCATGCACGCATTGAAACGGCGCCTCAGTTCCACGAAAGGCGGACCCACCAATGGTCGTGCTGACAGGAAATGTCTGTCAGTGACGTGACTTGACCATGACTGTTGTCAGATTACGTCAGAGACCAAGTTCCGGCTTAGTTTGAATTTCGAGCTGGAAACACGAATAAACATACTCATAGGTCCGACTTATTTTTTAAGACCCGAATCGTATCTTTTGTTTTGAAGTTTTAGTAACCCTTCAAGATTCTGCAAGCCGAAGATCAAGCTAGATGATTATGAATCCAACTTTGGATCTTGGAGACTTTCGGGGGCTGCTGTTGGGGATATACTTTCCGGGTATCCTCATAGTTTCTCACTGACCAGGGTGGCCCACTTCGGGTTAGAGCTTTGCTTCATAGGCGGCCCAGTCAGGGAGAAAAGACGGAGTCCATCTGCCACGGAAGGCCCAGAAGACTTACCGACATAGGCCCATAGTGTTACTTGTAGTTCAAGATGTACTCTGTAACCAACTCTTAGTCGTAGCCGGATAGATCTCTCCTGTAAACCCTAGGCCGGATATCTATATAAGTCGTCCTAGGGAGAGCCTTTAGGGCACCCTCACAATAGTCTACAATCTCAACTCGCATACAAAGTAAATCCTTGTAACCCATATTCCGGCTCGCCAGACATCGATTGCTAGCAGGAGTAGGATCCGTCCAAAGCCGGCGGATTCGAACCTGGGTAAACCTGTGTGCTCACCGTCCCGGAACACCATACGTCTCACACCCTTCTCTTCCACACGCCTCGAGGACCCCCTCATGGCGTACTTGTCATTAATCCGACAATAATTAATAATCGCCCTCGTTGCCTGCTTGTAACGAGTCATGATGAATTAAAGCGCTAGGTCAGAAGCTAGAGGGTGGAGCTATGGTGGTCCGTGAAGACCTGATGAAGGAGGAAGAGTTTGTGTGACTTGATGGAGCAACAACCCATTCAGATCGAGCACAACCACATAGTAGACAAGGGGCAGTGCTCGATACCGACCTGCCCGACTACCGTCGAGGTCGGGGAAGGACGTGACATGAGAATATGAAGAAGCAAGAGCTTCCCCTTTCTCCCTCTCGCCAAAACAACACATAGTTGACCCCCACACTCAACCTTACGCGTCCTTGATTCCTTGTGAACCATTGGAGGAACAAGAACAAAGAGACCAGGCAACGACCGCCTTACTCTACGCAACATGTGGCACCTTTTTTTTGTATTCTCGTTCATGCAAAACGCTAAGCTAACGTGTAACACAATCCGTGAGCATGACATTATTCTCCAACTCACAGTAGGACCCACAAGTTATGAGGAGACAAGACACACGAAAATAGAGAGCCTTACTATTTAGAAGAGATATGAGTGAGAACTCCAGGAGACAGAGAGAAGATAAGAAAGGTTACATGACACCTTCGATCCTTAGCGAGTCTATTAAGCAATTGACTCTACAATTTTATGAAAGTAAAGCTTTTTTGTTCTCATTTTTTTATATAAGATTAAAGAAATTTATATGTATTATTTTGGCACTACCATCGATCATCCCGTCTGAAAGATTGTGGAAGTACTGATTGTATTGATATTGCAAGAGGTGATTACATCATGAGCCCTTAGACTGTTTATATAGTACTAGAAGACTTGAGGGGCAAGAAGTCTAATAGAGATAGACTTACATTACAATATGAAACTACCTAATATTGCTAAACTGTAATATACTCTAACACTTCGCAATCGGATCGGTAGTGACGAATAATAGCATCATGTGACGGGCCCGATCGAGATGATGTAGCATCCCAATTGTCTAACAATTGCAATGCTACTAGCCTAGTCTATATAATGCTACCTTCCTACTTATAATTGTTGCACCATCATTATATCATGCTCATATCATCATGCCACCTTGCATTTGAGCATCATATAAAACCCTTTTCATTTGGTTTTTATCTCATATGCATTATTAATTGTATTTGGCTCTTGATATATTGTATTTGGTTCTTGATAAATGCTTGATGCCCAAGTTGAGTTGGGGGCATATCTTTTATTCAACTCCACCACCTTTTCTTTGTCACCACCTTATAATTCCACCATCCCCAAAATATTTGTGGGTTTTTGCATCTTCTCTTTTGGGTCTTGTCTAGCTCACATATATAAAGATGGATCTCCTTCTATCCCACATGCCCCAATGGTGTTTGCTATTGTTTTCACAATATAAATGATATGGGTCTACATGTGGGGATACTACTACATCTTCATAGGGTTTACTTCTATATGAGTGGGCATATCTAAATATAAATGGTACCATATAATTATCTAGTGGCATACACACTAGCTTTTCCATTATATTTATTCATGTTTATTTCATCAATTCCTGGACATATGGGTTTAGCTCCAACCATGTGTATTTCCTTGTGCATGTATGTTATGTGTGGTACCATTATTTCATGTCGCATGAAATATAAGCTCCACATCTCCATCTTATTCTAGTTCTTCTATTTGATGTTTCTATTCTACCTCTTCCAACCTTTTGCTTGGGTTTTATTCAAATGTGAGTACATGGGTCTAAATGGGGTCTTTTGAGCTCGTATTTGTTTTCACAAATATAATGTGGCCTATCTAAGGTTCATGCATGGCCACATGATCATGTGGACACTTCTCCATCTATTTCATATGTGGGTTCTTTTATTTGATTTTGAGGTTTCACTCTTGCCCACACTCTAAATGGATGGTTCCATGTTATTTTTCTTGCCAATGTTGCACAACATCAAATCTTAGAATCTTGGGCTCACCTACATGCTCCCATGCATATGTCTAAATTTGTATTCACAAAATAGAGCATGGGGTATGGATTTAATGTTTTTGCATGGCCCATGCAACATACCCATTCCACATATTCTTATTCTTCTAGTTGTTTATGTGAGAGTTTTGGTTTTTGGAACTCTTTGCAAAGCTTGTGTTAAATCTTGATAAACCATCTGCTCTAAAAATTTCTCCTTAATCCTACATACACCACATCTACTCCTACACCTACACATGCATGGTGTCTACACGTGAGTCTCTCTCTCTCTCTAATTTACCTAGTTTAATCACTTGGTTCAACCGAGTCTAAACCCTAGCCTAACAACCACCTAGGTCCCTGGCTGTCCCAGCCGAGCCTCCCTCTCTTTTCCCTGTGCCGAACCGCCGCTGCACGCCTCTGTCTCTCCTCCTATTTCTCTTCCTCGTCCACGTGATCGACACGCCGTACAACTGCACTCACGCAGAGCCGTGCTCCCTCTCCTCGTGCATAAAGCGGCCAGCAGCAGAGCGTTGTCCTTCTCCCCTTCTACTTCTTTTCCTCCAAGCAAAGCTGCCCACGCAGCAGAGCAGCTTCCCCAAATCACCATCGCCACCATCCTCACCAACTCCACCATGGCCGCCTCGCCATGGCCACGCCGCACCCGACGTCCCCTGACCCTGGGCCATCTCGCCACCGTTGTCCACAAGCCCGGCGCCCACTGCATCGATCCAGGATCTTCAGCACGGCAGTCGACGCCGTCGCGCTCGCCCAGGACGCCCGGAGCTGCTGGAACTCACGCCGTCGCAGCAGTCGCCGCCCAGGACGCGCTGCTCTCTTTTCCTCGTCGTTCTCGCCGTCGACCAACCATCACCGACCCCCTCTCGGTGAGCCACGACCACGTCCTATCCTTCCCTTATCTCCCTCTGGCCTTTCTTGCTCGACCAGCTCGCCGTCGTGCCTGTCAGATGCACGCGCTCGGCATGAACCGCGTCTGCAGCCGCACGTACATCTCACAGGCTCTTATTCCCGAATTTTTTCCGTCATCCTCGTTCATCCTTTGCAAAAACTTCGCACATAAAACTTGTAGGCCTATCATCTATCTACCCCCAGGATCAAACTTCACTCGATTTGGAGATCCACAGCCAAAGCAATCCTCTTCTGAAGTTGGGACGAAACTTTCCATTTTCTAAAAATTTCGTCAAATCTGAATCCACTCTGTCCTGATCTATGTCCCGTCGTGTACGTTGTTCTTTTGGAAAAAACATCCTTCTACAAAGTTGTAGACCTGTGCGAGATCTACAACTTTTGTTTTTACGGCACCTTCAAAATCCTTCTAGATTCGCCGTCATCTTCATTCGAACGCGGGCCGAATTTCTGCCAAATTCCCAGATCCCAGATTCAGTTCCGTCAGCCTCGCGGTGAATTTTGCGCATAAGCCCCTGTGCTTTTTCCTGCCTCCACCCGCGGTCCTCTGAGCCCCACCGGTCAGCCGTCGCGCCGTTTTACAAAAAGGCACCCGGACTTCGCTGTTTTTCCCTCCGCGCGGACCCGGCTCGCCCACGTGTCCTGCCCCTGCTGGCGCACACGCGCGGTGGTCCCGCGATACGCTGGCCCCACTCGTCTGTCTCAGTGGCTAGCTTCGGCCACGGTGAAAAAAGCTGCCGCTGTATTCTTTTGCCAGCGCAGCGTCTGTTCGCATCGGTCCCACCCGTCAGTGACTCGGGCTAAGTTCTACATGAGTACAAAAAGTTTCTGTGAGCCTTTTCAAAATAAAGATAATTTCAGAAATTTGCATATTTGTTTTAATATTTAGAAATTAATAACTTTTTATTGACTTCTCCAAATATTACAAATAATATATGTTTTTGAATCAAAAAAATGTGAGATTTCAAATCTGCCATCCAAAATAATGTTTGACCAATCTAAATTTTCGAAATTGTTTAAATACAATAAAAATGCCTTTTCTTAATTAATTAATAACTTTAATTCTATAACTCTAAATTTGACAAATGATATGTCTAAATTGATCAGCGCGACGAGCCCGTTCTAACTAAGCATTTTATGTTCTGAATTGCAGCATGCATCATATAAATATTAAGTGGACAACAAGTGTTATGGGAGCAAAACATGACTAAAACTTAATAAAATGCTTTATTCTTGTACCCCACACCTCACCCATGCCATGCTATATTATTGCCATATAAATTGTGCATCATTCATCATGGCATGCTTGTTCGCTTGTCGCATTTTATTTATATGCTTGTGCACTTTATTTATATTGCCCTTGTTTGTTTGGTTCTTCTTTCGAATAGACGCCTAGCAGGGAAAATATCAGGAATCCCAGGAGTACTACCCAGATCCGTCTCTCGCTTCAACTGAGCTGCCAGGCAAGCACTACCACATGCTTGCATACATATAGTACCTATTGCTTCTATCTTATTCTTGCATCATTGAGTCGCGATTGCATTAAATTGAATCCCAAGTACTACATAGCCTTTACTTTTGAACCCCACCGAAGCTTGTTCCTCCATCCTATGAGCCATTACTACAGGAGTTGTTTGAGCCATGCGAGTCGTAGAACAGCATGTGTAGGGTATGTGAGTGTCTGATAGATAACGAGGTACCTAAACAACTTAACTTGAGTAGTAATGGGATAACTAATGAAAGAGGCACCAGTGAGCAATATCTGTTATTTGGTTTTTCATGCTCACTTGTGTCCCATAGGACCTCGAGTACTTGATACCTATTCCTTAACTATTCATACTATCCACATTCGGGAGGCCTTATGGACCCCCCTGAGCTAGAGCTTGATTCATTTCTATTTCTTGAGGCCACAAACTAGTTTGGGGTTTTATTTACTATCCTGTACTTATGCCATGTTACTGTTTTATTAAGATTGTGCGTGGAGCACCTGTACTATTTTGGATGCGTAGTGTTTTCACGGTATCGATAAGCTCAGTTACACTTTCGGGTTCCCAGTCGTTTACAACCATTGACGCAAACCTTGGGTCCGTCTCGGAGTTGGCCAACTTCGTTGTGGGTAGCTTAATGGGGTGACCCCCTGAAATATTTTATGAATCCTGTGATCGCTTGGTCGTGAATGTCTCGTTGGGTTTTGATTTGGTTTTTCCGAGGTTGATCGAGTGTGTGTTGCGATTTGTGCACCCCTGCAGGGTAAATCTTTCTGAAAGCCGTGTCCGCGGTTATGGACGACTTGGAGCATAGTTTCTCGATCATAGACAAGTATAACTAAAGTACCGCTTTTAATTTCACTAAGTACCTGACTAGTAAATAGTGCAATACTCATGGAATGGTTAATAAAACTGCCAACGGAGGGGTTGTTCGTCCGCTTTCTCGTTGGTAAGCGAGAAGGAGGATGGATCTGTTACTTTATACTATTATAACTGTTGTTACTAATTAACGGATATCCGTCTATCATTGGTTAGGCGGATGGTTAGCGAGTATCTATAGACTTGTTAGTTATTATATTTTGCTGCAATTGCGTCACCCCAGGTATATGTCCCCTTTAGAGGCATAAAGACTTGCTGAGTACCCCTAGGGTCTCACACGATAAATTGTTTGATTCAGATGAACAGGTGTATTTGCAAGATGGATACTGGGTGGAGGAGAAGACGATGTTGGCAACGATCACCCGGTGTAGAGATTCCGGGGATGGGGATCCGCGAGATCTGTGGGCGGGATGTGTTTATTTATGTGGCATCTTATGCCGATTTGCTTTTTATCTGTACTCAGATCTTGTTTTCCGCTTCCGCCTGATACTCTGATGGTTGATGTATGAGGAGCTATCCTAAACTATTATCTCTATCTAGGATATCTGGATCTTGCCGTATGGCGTTGCAATATTTCTATTTCTTTTAGATGGAATGACTCTGAGAACTGTTGTATGGTAGCTTGCATACATACTCACTTGTGTATGTATTTGATCTCTTCGCCTGTTGCCTACGCCGCTCGCTCTTGTCCCGATGTCTTGGAAGTGGTTAAGACGACCGACGGGTCTACACGTGGGCGGTCCCCTGGGCCCTCGCTGTACTATTTTAACCACTTCCGTTTCATTCAGGCTTGAACTTAGAGTATATGGTCTGAGGTAGTTACACATGATCCGAAGGCGCGAACTGTAGAGGATGTCGGTGGATGTCGATGTCGATGTAGCCAGAAGTAGGGTGTTGTAGTCATGGTCGATGATGCCGTTGGTGATGTAGTCGCTGTTGATGAAATTAATGGTGTTTATATTGTCGTGGTGTTGTGGTCGATGTTGTCACTGAGGCTGAAGAATTCGCCGTAGTAGTTGACGTAGACGTAGTTGGATTTAGAGTAGTCGAGGTAGGCGAGACGCCTTGCCGAGCTTGCCAAACTCGGGAGCGCACCGGGAACAAAGTCACGCGTCGGTGTTGCCAATACCGGACGTGCGAAGACAGAGACCATCACGAGCCATGCGAGCTAGAGCCGAATTTGAAGAAGCAGAGAAGATCTCCTTGTACGGTCGGTGCGTAGAAGTTGTCTGCCGATTTGTTGGAGTAGATGAAGTAGTTGCAAGAAGTAAATTGATTAAGTAAAAAAATAAAAAATAGACTGCGACTCTAGCGGCGAGGTCGTGGTGGACAAAGACGATAAGAAAGTTGTTGATGGAGATTTGTTGTAGCGGTAGTAGATTTCGGATATTAGACCCGTATTTTCCGCTTGTATGAGCACGGCGTCGCTCGTGGAGAAGAACTTGTTGCCGTTGATGATGACCACGATTGATGGTGGCAACGACGATGTGACGATGTTGTTGGTGTAGATGGTTGTCGGTAATGATTATCAGAGGTGATGAAGATGTCGCCCTTTGTTGACGGTGAGGCCGTACTCAGGGACGTGCGTCCCGGTAGATGTTGGCGAAGACAAGCCGACGTGGAGACGACGTGAGGATGAAGCAGCCGACACAACGCGTGAAGGCGTCTCTTGGGGCGCCACGCGGAGCCTTCTTGCCATGATCGTTGACGATGATTTGGCGGAGTTGAGTCGACGCCGAAGTTGAAGTAGAGGCGTGCGATGATGACATGCGACTGTGGACGATGCTTTTGGTGGCTAAAAGAAAAATAGATCTAATAGGAAAAAGAAATTTACTAGAACAACTAAACCGATCTAGGGAATTAGAAGAAAAACTAGCTACGAGATGCGATACCCCCAGCGGTATTGAATTGCATGCACTAACCAACGCAACCAAAAGTCCGAACTGATGAAAAGAGCTAGGCAATATATTTTAACACTCACCCAACGTCTTTGTCCTTTGGCTCCTGCTCTGATACCATATTGAATTGCATGCACTAGCCAACGCAACCAACAATCCGAACTAATGGAAAGTGCTAGGCAATTTATTTCAACATTCACCCTACGCCTTTGCCCTTTGGCCTATTGTGATGTTTGTTTGAGGAGACGTAATATTTATTTTTAATTTTTGTGTTGGCCAAGATTTGATCCTAAAATCTCCTGCTCTAATACTATATTAAATTATATGCACTAGCCAACGCAACCAACAGTTCGAATTGATGGAAATGACTAGACAATTTATTTCAACACTCACCCTATGTCTTTGCCCTTTGGCTTATTGTGACGTGTGTTTGGGGAGCCGCAATATTTTTTGTTAATTTTTGCGTTGGTTAGGATTTGATCTTAGGACTAGCCAACGCAACCAATAGTCTGAACTAATAAAAAAGGCTAGACAATATATTTCAACACTCACCCTATGTCTTTGCCCTTTGGTCTATTGTGACGTTTGTTTGGAGAGCCACAAATTTTTTTTTAATTTTTTTTTGCGTTGGCCAGGATTTGATCCTAGGACTCCTGCTCTGATACCATATGAAATTGCATGTATTAACCAACGCAATCAACAGTCCGAACTGATGGAAATGGCTAGTCAATTTATTTCAACACTCATCCTATGTCTTTGTCCTTTGGCCTATTGTGACGTGTTTTTGGAGAGCCATAATATTTTTTTTATTAATTTTTGCGTTGGTCAGGATTTGATCCTAGGACCTCATGTTCTGATACCATATTGAATTGAATGCACTAATCAATGCAACCAACAGTCTAAACTGATAGAAAGTACTAGATAATTTATTTCAACACCGTCAATATTCAATGCTCCAGCCACTTCGCACCAAAGTTCACGCGAGCTAGGTTGTGAATTTTCCTACTACTCTAGCACCTCGTTTGCATTTGGACCATGCTAAGACGTCTATGCTTTCTCCATTTCTTGTATGTTAGCTACGGTATAAATTAAAGATGCTCGTTGACTGATCCATGAATGAGAACATCATTTATGAAGAAAGGAATTATAGATCAACATCACAATCACAAACCAAAACATGGATAACATCTTCAGGCCTTGTTTTGTAGGCCGGTATTGGTAGGTTTCGTAGAGTGTTTACCGGGCCAACCTCAGATCCCCTAGAATTCCAATTATACTGTTTTGTAGCCAGGGTTTAGATGGGCTCAGCCCCAGATATCCCCGCTGAAACCCTCAGATATGCCTGTAGATTGAAACGCTACCCTCACCTAGCGTTTTGAAATCTCTCGCTTGACGCGTCGTGACTCACACCCAGCTCCCTGGTGGCAATTTTTAAGACGGGAATTGAAAGGGCAGGGTAGAGAATTTGAAGGGATTGGGTGAGGGGAATGGATTCACCCAATCCCGGTGGAGATAATCTCACTAATCCCCTAAAATACACTACAACAAAACAAGGCCTCAATGGTTTTGTACGAGCTTCCGAAACCATTAGACCTCCACCGAGAGAGGAGCGAGTTCTTCCACTCAAATCATCTGCCGGTTTTTGTGCAAATGATCAATCTGCCTTATTTTTTTGACAGCGGATCATTTTGCGGTGCTGCTTTGTAGAGCAGGTGAAACCAAACGCAACACGAAGTCACCAATCTAAGTACTGTCAACAAAAAAGAAAGTCACCAACCAAAAAAGCAGCCAAGCAACTACCGAAATACGTCATCTCGAGAGGTCCATTCTGGAAAATACACACGAAAAAGCCCTCCTGGTCCTGGACGGGGAAGACGACTTGCTGCTCGTGCTGCCCCCGAGATCCAACCAAAACCCGCGTCCCATCCATTCCCTCCTCCTCACCGTCCGGCGATCCCCCGAACCCACCGGATCGCCCGCTACGACCGGTAGGCGGCGGCGCACCGTGGACCCGCGCGCCAGTTAAGGGTGGTGGTCCCAGGCGCTCGGGTGGCGAGCGGGCGACGAGGAGACGATGCCGGTGGCGGCGTCGGCCATCTACTTCCTCAACCTTCGCGGGGACGTCCTCATCAACCGCCTCTACCGCGACGATGTCGGGTGCGTAGTGCCGTCCCCCCTCCCCGCCTGTGGTGCCCTGGTTATGGAGCGCTAGATCTGAGGCCCTGAGATCGAATAAGTCCCGTCATAGCTTGTAGTCATGTAGATCGCGAGAAGGGTGGTTGGCAGCTTGTGAGTTTAGGTTGCCTTTTTCGAGTGACAAGTGAAATTCTGCGTCCAGGAGTTCAATTTGACAGCCAATCTTCGGCGATTGACTCATTGCGAACTGAAATTGGCCTTTTGCCTCGGTTGCGCCGTTCCCAATTTGAATTTGGAATTTTTGTTCCATTCTCTGCTTGTGGCGACCGCATGATTCTAGCATCGAGTAAGGAGATTGCTCACTGAATATGATAGGTCGTCTAGTTTGTAGATTATCATAGCAACAATAGACAAGAGAATGCGTACTTCATTTGATCGTCTCCAGTGTTTTTTTTTTTCACATTTCGAACTCGCAGTCGTGGTGAGTAACTCCTGGTCAGGAAAAATTGCTGCATAGTTCATTTGATCTTTTCCAGTGGGTTTTGACAGTAGTCACTTCCTTCTGTACTTGGTCTTACTCCAGGTGCAGCATCCACGGCAATGGTGGAACAAACATCATTAAATTTACACCCATGTTCCTCGTCTATCAACAAAGCTTGAAAAACTACGTGCTTACACTAATCAACAGAAGGTGTAGTAGTTTACTTTTTTAATGTCCATAATAAAGTAATATCTAGGTTATTGAAGATATATACAGATGGAATGGTACTTGCTATACTACTTGATCAATATTAAACCAGTATAAAACCTATATGAGATGGAGCCAGACCATACAGGAGTACAGTGTATGGCTGCAGGTTTATTGAATGGTCTTGTTTCTACTACCAACATGCATGTAGGAAAATATTATTTCTGATTGCTAAGGGTACCTGGACCATACACAAAATTGTATTTTCATGGAAAATAATTGATGTTTAGTAACTTCCACAGTTCTTTTTCTACGCCTCTTGGCAATATATGATCTGAGAGTTAATGTTTGTAGTTCAGTTCAGTCCCATCGCTACTATTTCGATGTGATCTGGCTTATCCTTACTTATTTCTCTTCATCATGCATTTACTCATTGACAACTGCACAACTGTCTCGTCATTTTCAAAGGAATCACAATAAACTACTTGGATCATTTCATCATAGCTTTCACGTTATGACCTCAATCTGCAAACGAAAAAAATCTGCCTTATTTTTCAAAGGAGGAGTTCTAAAGATTCTATATCAAATGCAAGTATATTCAATTTGAAACAATCATGCATATTTTTAAAAAAATTCTCATATCCTGGTTACCGGGTTGCACTTACATTTGGTGACTAAATCCAATCGTGTTCATGTGTGGCTATGCAGGGGGAATATGGTTGATGCATTCAGGATGCACATTATGCAAACAAAAGAACTTGGTACATGCCCTGTTCGACAAATAGGAGGCTGTTCCTTCCTTTACATGAGGATCAGTAATGTTTATATTGTGATCGTCGTTAGCAGCAATGCTAATGTTTCTTGTGCTTTCAAGTTTGTTGTGGAGGTATGCAGTTTCTGTTGTCTTATAAACATTCCCGAATAAATTTTATATAACAGACACAGGCATTATGATCTTTATATAAATATCATATTAATCTGAACAAGTCAGTGGATGTTTTTTCTTTTTCACTAGAAATGACTGTTTATGATGTGTTTGTGTATTATTTTTTCCAGAGCCAAAGAATGTATTATTTACTTAATGAACCAGATGTTTTTGAAGTTACCTGTTCAATTATTGTTTTGTTAAATTGTAAGATAATAAACCATCTCAATCCGAGAAGCTTAGATGATCATGTCATCTAATGATGGTTGGCTTTGTTTGACGACTAGAGTTCTGTATTGCGAAAGGTTAGCTGATGACGATACATCAGGAATTGCCAAACTCGAATAAGTACAAGCAGGCGCTCTTAGGTGGTACTGAAACGTAGATTTTTTCAATGCCTAGATTGCTTGAAGTTCCATGTTTGTCACTGCTGGGAATAGTTTGATAGGGCTAAATGAATATCAGAACCATTTGTGCTCTATGATTTCCTGACGGCCTGTTTGGAAGAGGGGGATTGGGCTAAGAATTACTTTAATTTGTACATTGGGCCAAGATGATTCAGTGATGAAACTTCAGTTGCTAAGGCAATGCAGAGATCCTACTGGATGTGCACATCAGCCTCTAGTTCTCTTGTGAACAGTTTGCTACCTCTCTCATTCGCCATTATTTGTGCTGATGGTTATTTAAAATTATCAGGCAGTGGCCCTTTTCAAGTCCTACTTTGGTGGGACTTTTGACGAAGATGCTATCAGAAATAACTTTGTGTTAATCTATGAACTTCTTGATGGTAAGGAGACATCTTATTTCTGGACTTTGCTTGCTGCTTCAGTTTCCACTATGTACTGGTCATTTGAAATAGACTCTCTGCTAACTGCGCAGAGATTATGGACTTCGGTTATCCTCAGAATCTCTCGCCCGAAATTTTAAAGTTATATATAACTCAAGAAGGAGTCCGGTCGCCATTTTCCTCCAAGGTCAGAAATATATAAAAAGGAAGTCAGCTGTATTGGGTATAAAAAACATAATTATGTGTATTCCTGTTTATTTTAAGAAAGTATCTGAATCATGTTTTCTTTTCTCTTTACTGATAGCCTTCTGATAAGCCTGTTCCAAATGCCACCTTGCAAGTCACGGGCGCTGTGGGTTGGAGAAGAGAGGGTCTTGTGTACAAGAAGAATGAGGTACTTGGATTGAATATGTAGGGAAGCTTCATCTGCATTTGGAAAAAAGGCAGGATACTAAAGGCATGTTTGGTCGGTATACTGGAGTTGCCACACTTTGCCGCAACCACAAGTTAGTCAAGTTAGTCGCCTGTTTGGTGGCAGCCACACTTGTGGCAAGACAATTCATGCAACCCGGGACCCAAACGTCGCCCACTCAAGTGTGGTGCTCATTTTTATTGCAGAATCTTAGAAATGAATGGCAAAAAAGTGTGGCAAATATTGTCAACTTTACTGTAGAAACCAAACATGCCCTAAAATTTATAATGGCCCTAGCAGAGCATGGGGTACTAGCAATGCCATTATCATGTATATATTTCAAAATGCATCTCAGTCTGTTTTATTCTATTGATTGCCCTTAATATCGTCCCATTCTTTACTTCTGTTTAGTACCTTAAGTAACAGTAATGGAGTTCTTCTCTCATGTTAGGTTTTCTTGGACATTGTTGAGAGCGTAAACCTTCTTATGTCTTCTAAAGGTATTTTATGGACCATCAAATTTTAGTTATCTGCTCAGGTTTCCGGTGTCTTCCCTGTTGGGCCATTTGATCTCCATTGTCTACATCGCCTTAACATTTCTGCAGGGAGTGTTCTACGATGTGACGTGACAGGGAAGATTCTTATGAAGTGCTTCCTTTCTGGTATGCCTGATCTTAAGTTGGGATTAAATGACAAGATTGGACTTGAAAAGGAAGCCCAACTGAAGTCTAGGCCTTCAAAGAGGTATTGCTTCATTGAGTATTGAACACATGATGAAAAATTGTGCTCATATAAATTTATTGTTTTGCTGGTTAACATTGTTTACTGGCTACCCGACTTTTATTCCTTTTCCTGAATTTTCTCTTAATTGCTTGTGTCCTGTGAACCTGTCCCTCTACAGTGGGAAGACCATAGAACTCGATGATGTCACGTTCCACCAGTGCGTCAACCTAACAAGATTTAACTCAGAAAAGACAGTCAGCTTTGTGCCACCAGATGGTGAATTTGAATTGATGAAGTAAGCTTCAGATCCCTATTTATGCATGCCATTTTCAGTAAATATTTCACAAACGATAGTTTCCATTCATTGGCTTGATTTTGACGGACATATTTTGTTCTAGATATCGAATCACGGAAGGCGTAAATCTTCCATTCCGGGTTCTACCCACAATTAAGGAGTTGGGCCGAACACGCATGGAGATTAATGTGAAAGTAAGCAAAGTATCTACATGGTGATGCCATAAACTTGTAATTGTATTTCCTGACACGATGAACCTTTTGTTACACAGGTTAAGAGTGTTTTTGGTGCTAAGATGTTTGCACTTGGTGTTGTCGTCAAAGTCCCAGTTCCAAAGCAAACTGCAAAGACAAGTTTCCAAACAACATCCGGCAAAGCAAAATATAATGCTTCAATTGATTCCCTGGTGTGGAAGTAAGTGCAGTCCCTCTGTCTATATTTGCACTATACCGAAGCCAATATGTGGTTGTATTTTAACGGTTTTCATTGTGTGAATTGTTCAGAATGGTGTAAGCAAAAATGTACTAAAATATGTCCTCCCGAGCTATTTGCAATAGTTAAATTATGTCATGTTGGTGCATTCTTGGGAGTTTTTACTCGCGTTGAGCTACCTTCTTGCCAATTATTGCACACTGGCCAATATGAACTCATAATACATATCTCAACCATAGGATCAGGAAATTCCCTGGACAGACCGAGGCAACGATGAGCGCAGAAATTGAGCTGATTTCTACAATGGGGGAAAAGAAGCTGGCGAACAGGCCACCGATTCAGATGGAATTCCAGGTTACACTTTACCTTGTTAAGAATCTTATTGTTTCCTTAGCCAAGATGGCTATGAACTTTCCTCAACTAGACTGTATTTATCTGCTCTGTAATTTGTGACTGTAAAAGGCAATCTTAGCGAACAAGCCCAGTATCTCATTGTTTATGAACAAAACTTGTGCATGCACAAGATAGATTATACTTGAATAATTTGTTGACCCTGGAGTATGCTTCTTTGAGGAGGCTTGTGTTCTTATGAAAACATCTATTCATCCATCGTTATGCTGATACAATGTGATAAATGCCCTATGCTCTCTATCCTTTAATGTACTATTTGATATCTCTTTTCTGTAGGTTCCGATGTTCACTGCTTCTGGTTTACGTGTTCGGTTCCTCAAGGTATGTACATCAAATGGTATTATGAATATTGAATTATGTCTGATCCTAAAAAACCATCTTCTGATGCATTTTTCAGGTGTGGGAGAAGAGTGGTTACAACACCGTTGAGTGGGTTCGCTACATCACGAGGGCTGGATCATACGAGATAAGATGTTAGTGACCAACAAACTGTCCTGGGCTCCTTATTTCATGGATTCATGGAGATCTTTTCGTACGGCATCATGCATTATAGAAAACACGCAATTGCAGATGACCAAGCAAAGGGGGCAGATCAGAGCAGACGGTTTTTCCCATGTTCTTTATTTTCATCTTGACATGGGATATGTATTCTTCCCCCCATGTCCTGTTTGTGTGGTAGGGCCTATTTTTATTGTATATTTGGTGGTAGCATTCATTCTCCTTGATCAATACACCCCACTGTCAGTTTGCGCTGTTTTCTTCGTAGATGGATGCCGAATCGCTTGTAAAACGGTGTATAAGAATATGCTGTTAATGTTGTTGGTTTGCTCTGCCCTTGTTTGATGTAAATTGGCTATGCAGTTCCATCGTTGAGATGTTTTTGCGAGGTTTGTGTGCATGCTGATTCTTGTCCAAGCATCATACGGAATCCTCACTTGGAGATGCTTCCTGTAGTTAAGAATACATGGACATAGCTTTAGCTGGACATTCATACCTTTGACTACAAATAGTGTTTTACATAGTATTATAGGGCAAACTTGAAAATCATATCTCTAGATTTGGCTCGAAAAGTTAATACTGAAGTGTCACTTATTTTTGAACTCGAGAGGCATGAGTTAAATGTTCCTCTTGGGCAAAACCTTTCTATATACCAGCTACCGTGACCTGAAATCGTGCTAGACACTTTCAGAAACACTTCTAGAAGTATTTGAGTTTAGGTGAGAACTTGCACTTTTGAAATCCTGAGCTTACCAACACCATTCGACCGTTTTACATAATGTGGCCGCAGCTGCCTCCATGTTTATATGCCAACAACATGCACACAATCACTACTAATGATGTTGTATAATTTTTTTCCATTAGTTTCTGCCCTTGATGTTGCAAATGGATTGGAATACACTTTGTGAACCATGACAAAGAGTAAAAGCACTCGTGCATGTCGGTGCTTTCTCCAACCACCTCTCTAGGGATAAAAAGGGATCCGTATTGTCGGAGACTAAGGGCATGTATAATACGATGACGTCAGCCTTCTCCTAGAGTTGCCACGTCGGATTTTCGCTTAGTTGGAGGAGAGAGAATTAAGAGAGAGAAGGTTGTCTTCTCTTAGCTAAGGGATGATCTCTTAAAAATAAGAGAAGACTATTTTCTCCATTGTACCTTGTGCCTTCTCTTATCAACATAATTTTTTACTATAATTAGACAATCAACATTAATACTTAGAGATGACAATAAGAGATGATCCATTGTATGATTTATTATTGTCTTCTCTACACTACGTGGAGTACTAAGAGAAGACCTGCCTTCTCTTCCATTGTACATGCCCTAAGGACCGATGCCCAACTTCATGTCATAAAACCTAAGCAATGGTTGATATTTAAACTAATCCCTCTGATCTAGATTAATTTTCTCGAATTTGTCTAGATTCGTATGTATCTAGACATGTCTTAGTGCTAGATACATTCGAATCTAGACAAATCCAAATCAAGTAATTTGAATCGGATGGAGTACGTCTTTGTGCGTTTAGGGGTTTGTGTTAGCTTCATACTTGCACGAATTGCTAGGCATGTTGACAACAAGATATGATGTCCATATAGATATAATACCACTCGTATTAGATATTCATGCACTTATACTTGTTTTTATCATGTTCCTCATATATATGCTTATTTTGTGTCTCGATGTTTATGAGAGAGATCAAGTAAACCCATGAACCTTGGTCCTTCTTCCTAGTTGCAACTCATCTTTCACTTTATTTTGTTTATTCTACTTTAATTGTTAATTTACTTGTTGTTTTAGTCCTCTCCAACATGTATTCTAGTTTCATTACTTGTTTAGTGCATACAAGACTAAGCAAGTGATATTCTAGTTTGAGAGAATAAATAGGTTTACCTTCTTACTTACGTGGTTCAATACTCTATGCTTCCACATTGGGGCCTCCATTGATTCTCAGGATATCCTCAGGATTTATATAGGATTTGGATCCTGCGGAATTTTTCCTTTTAGTGCAATTTGATTCAGGGGATTGCATCCTATAGGATTAGGCATAGACATTTTGTAGTTCAATTTTTTAGGAAACTTCGCATGAGGTTAGACCTCATTGTACAAATCATTTGCTGCAATGAAACGGCCGTGCATGAGATTCCTTTGTCCATAGGATCCAATTGGACAAGTCACTCGAATCCTTTGCATTTTCAATTCCTTTGCGTTTTCTACCCTATGAATCAAAGGAGGCATGATAGGTGTTACCACCATCCCCTGCACATAGGGTTACCACTAGCGCATTCACCCCTGCCCTAATCATCATCACCTCTGTTTCATTAAAGTACCCAACAACATTGGAATTACCTAGGGAAAAACAACTATGCCCTAATCATCAACACCTGTCGTTAGCTTCGTCTGAGGCCACGCCGCCAATGCTTTGACCACGCCGCTGCAGCCTAGAACCGCCCACCAAGAGACCCATGTTTCCATGCGCCCCTCCTCCATCGTCGACAACACGGGTCCTAGCGGCAGATTTCTAGGGTTTTCTCTGATTTTCAATTCAATATCAGTCAAATTTTAGTACAGTACTATACTACTCTCTCCGTTTCAAAATATAAGATGTTTTAGCTTTGTTAAAGATGTGTATCTAGACCTATTTTAGTGTGTAGGTTCACTTCAAAGTTAGATAAATCTATACATTAAAATGGGTCTAGATACACTTATTTACAAAGCTAAAACATCTTATATTTCGAAACGGAGGGAGTACTTCCAAATCATTTGGCTGAAAATTAGCAAAGCAAAGGTGTAAAAGTAAGGAACTGCGGCAGCGGACACGGCACGCATCTCTGTGCCGTCGTCGACGAGGACACATCAAACGCTCATATCGTACCGCATAGCCGCATAGGCCCAGAGTTTGCTCAAAGTAACCCACAGGTCCTCAACTGGACTGCCTTCGCTGTTGACCCAATCCGCCGCCGCGTCTCAGATGGCATCTCCGGCGCCGCTGCTCAAGGACGCCGTCGGCGGCCTGGACCGCGACCCCTTCGTCGCCCTGCTCGCCAAGCTCATCGGCGAGACCCAGCGCCTGCAGAATGACCCGCCGGCCCTCGTCCCGCAGGAGGACCTCGTGGCGCAGCACGTGCTCGACGTGCTCCGACCGGTGTCGACGGACACCGGCGGCGGCCCGCTCCTCGTGCGGAAGGTGAGCTACACCGAGGGCCGGAGTAACGTCATCGTCGAGTACCCCGGCACCGTCCCCGGCCGCGTCGTTTCCTTCGTCGGCATGCACATGGACGTCGTCCCGGCCAACCCTAACGAATGGGTGAGTGTTCCTCGAAGATTCATTTGGGTGGCGTGAACATTGATTTTCAGGTTTGCGGTTGCTGGGCGAAGGATTTGAGTATTTGCTTGATTTAGGGTCGTTTCTGCCCGGAAATTTGGCACCTTATTTTGGTGTCTTCGTTTCTAGCTTAGATGATTGCATCGATGTTTAACAGAATTTCACCCTGCTCCGATTTGTAAGTAGTTCTGTTGTCTTCTACCGTATGATGCATGATTGGGTGATCCGGTGGTTTCTGCGTTCGTTAATCCAGTATTACCGGGTGAAAATGTCCGAAGATCCAGCTTAGAGTAGAAGCTTTCGTTTGCAGGAAGGCTTAGGGCATGTCCAACGCTGGACTCTTTGCTTGAATAGAAAAGAAAATTTAATTATGGTAAAATAAACAGATAAGAGTCTGAACTCCCAGTGAGCGCTAACTTGAGGCGCTAAAAAGTTCTTTTCTTTCGCTGGATAGGATCAGCACCTGGTCTAAACGTTT
The DNA here is from genome assembly GCA_023614405.1 of Avena insularis. Taxonomy (NCBI): domain Eukaryota; kingdom Viridiplantae; phylum Streptophyta; class Magnoliopsida; order Poales; family Poaceae; genus Avena; species Avena insularis. The sequence continues at coordinate 536,279,533 of CM042694.1, forward strand.
TGTGCAGAAAAAAGGAAGCCAAGCGCCTGGCGACTTCTTTGGCGGCGACGCCAGATAAAATCCTAGGATCCGCAGGGAATTAGGCCTAATGGCCAGGAAGCTATGAGCAAGGAATCAACCACAATCTTAGGGTCTTAAAATCTGCATACCGTGAGATATGTTGGGATATGCTAGAACTTACAAGTATAGATCATATCTTGTTTTGGTGCCCTTATGACTTATTATGTAGTATTATATTTTGGTACAACTTACTGCTTCAGTGCTCCACCTTTCCTCAACTTAGTGCGGTTGGTGTAAGCCTGTAAGGTCATGTTATTTCTGCTTGCATCAAGTAATTGATTTCGAACCAATTGTAATTTGTAGCTCAAATTTTGCTCTTGGTTATAATCAGTTGACTGGATTTTCCCCCTTCTCTTTCAGGACTTCGACCCCTTCTCACTAACATTTGATAGTGATGACAAGGAAAAGCTTAGGGGCCGTGGGACGACTGACTGTCTTGGTCATGTGGCTCTGGTGACTCAGCTCATGCGGCGGCTTGGTGAGGTGAAACCAGCATTGAAACATTCCGTAATTGCGGTGTTCATTGCCAATGAGGAGAACTCATCGGTCACTGGCATTGGTGTTGATGGCCTTGTCAAGGATGGGTTACTGGATAAGCTCAAGACTGGACCGTTGTGAGTATTGAACTGGCTGATGCTTCAGTCGAATGGTTGACTGATGCATCGTCTTTGAGGAATTTGTGCTGATTTGGTTGATTATATTTTTGTGATATTGTGAAGGTTTTGGATAGATACAGCTGATAAGCAGCCATGCATTGGCACTGGTGGAATGATCCCGTGGCATCTGAAGGCAACAGGGAAGCTGTTCCACAGTGGCCTCGCACATAAGGTACTTACTCCAACTCATTAGATTAGTGTTTAGTTACTACTCCATCCTTTTTTCACTGTAACTGTACACACGCAAAATCTAAGAGCTAATGTGAAATTACTATATATATATATATCCTAGTAAATGGCATGCCAAGACCATATGAATCTCTTTCAAGCATTAAAGTAGGGGACTAACCATATAGGGTCAAACTATTCGTCTTCTACACTGACATGTTGTTTGAAACAGATACTTCTAAAACTGGGGACAATTATAGTGAAACAGAGGAAGTCATAAATACTGTAGAATATAACAATGATCTGTTAAAAGTAAACTTACTAAAATAAGCTAGAATTCGTGGGGTTAGTGTCAGAGTACTAACTTATCTATGAGAAATGGGACCAGAAACCAGGTAATGCAGAAAGCCTAATGCAAGTGATCGCTGATATAGGACCGATGGTAGAACTGTATTAACAATACAATTGTTCTTTACAGATGTTTATTTGCCTGCGTACAAAAGAGATATTCTGTAATGATAGGAAAATAACTATTTAATAAGTAGCTTATGAGTGAACAAGTCCAAACTTAACATTTCCACCTTTTTCTTTTGGGGAAGGCAAAGTACGGAATTTATTTTGAAATTTGAAGATATATTGTCTTTGTTTTGCTAAAGGCCATAAATTCCATGGAGTTAAATATGGATGCACTTAAAGAAATCCAAACTCGGTTTTATAACGACTTCCCTGCACACGAGAAAGAGAAGCTCTACAAGTTTGCTACTCCATCTACGATTAAGCCAACAAAGTGGAGCTGTAAGTCCACTTGCACTTGTATTTTTTGATGTTAATGGCTTGTATTTATAATAAATGGAAAAGGATATCATTGTGATACTTCCCACCCCTGCAGATCCTGGTGGAGGTCTGAATCAAATTCCTGGAGAATGTACAGTTTCAGGGGATATAAGGTTCAACTCTTGCCCTAGGGTTCTTCGGTTTTCTTTGATTGCAATTGATCTCAAATGGTCACTTAATTTTAGTTTGATATGTATTTTGTACATTGTTGGAGCCTTGGATGCACGGTGACCTGTGGCTGGCAGGACGCACAGGTCACTACAGAAATTTAATGTGGTATCGTTTGTAGTCAATAGAGTGTTAACATAGGATTGAAGGAATAAAATAATATGGCAATGGACTGGCACTTCTTGCATATTTTATGTTTGTATAAGACTCCAATAGAAAAATCATGTCCACCTTTTTATTCATTGTTTTCCTAATGTAGTTCGTTTTGTTATTGAAACATCAGAAGTATGAGTCCTGACTAACCATATGTTCTTTTCTATATTGCAGATTGACTCCTTTCTATAGGTAAGCCCTTCTCCTATGTGTGCAATATGTATTATTCTTTCTCTTGGATGTATGTCCATGGTTACCAAATGATGTGTTAAATTGATACTTGCCACTGACATTATTGTGCAGCACGAGTTTTGTAGTTAAGAAGTTGCAAGAGTATGTAAATGATATAAATGATAACCTTGAAAAGCTCCCTACTCGTGGTCCAGTGTCCAAATATGTTCTTCCTGATGAGAATCTACGAGGAAGGTGAATTGTTTTGACTCTGCTCACATTTACAAGTCACCATCATGATAGAATTAATAGTTTTCGTTACTCGCTGTTGATTGTTCTAGGCTTGAAATCACTTTTGATGGAGACATAATGAATGGGGTGGCATGTAACCTTGAGTCTCAAGGCTTTAAAGCATTATGCAAAGCAACCGAGGAAATCGTCGGGCACGTAGAGCCATATTCCATTACTGGAAGTTTGCCTCTGATTCGGGAATTACAGGTTTGATAACTTTGTACACATATTTTTTTCTGGATGCAATTTCTGTGTACTAAAGGAAACTCATGATGACACTTCACAGGATGAAGGATTTGATGTTCAAACTGCCGGATATGGTAAGAACTTCAGCAAGCAGTTGATGTTTGTTGACATCATATTACATGTCATGGGTTGAACACTATATTCACATCATGGCTTCATAGATATAATTGTGCTTGCCATTACATTTCATGTTCCTACATCTCCATTTTGCATAATATTTCAGTGTCCTGTTATTACTGTTTACCTGAGATATATAGCTGAAGTTTTTTTTACACTTTAGTGTAAGTGCTCATATAATGTTGCTACTGGTACGCTGCAGGGTTACTGAAGACATACCACGCTAAGAACGAGTACTGTCTGTTCTCAGATATGGCCCAAGGCTTTCAAGTGTTCGTGAGCATCATTTCGCAGTTGGAAGCAGTTGTCTAAACTTTCTTCTAGGGAGCAATGAGTATCTTATCTGACATATATTCCTGTTACTCGGTGATTTTAATATGTTTCGTTCATGGACCCTCTTTATCTCTCAAACCTCAATTTGTCGAGATCATTTTAAGGCTGTTTATTGTTCGAGAACGAAAGTGACGCGCTCTCATGGATCTAAATGCGCATCAGTTGCATGCGTGTAAATTGGAGTCGCAATATACATTGAATTAAATTCACCGGACGAAATACTAAAAATGACTATCATTTTTTAGATGTCAAAATTTTATCCAAAAACTTGTGAGATCTATTGAGATGGAGGAAGTATATAACGTTCCAAAAAAAATTTAGGGCGCTATTGTAGCCGGCTTGGAATAGGCCCGAGGAGCCAAAAACGGCTGATCGGAGCCTTAAGCGACCACCTTGTATCCAGTGCCCCTCAAAGCACTCTTGGGCTAGGCCGCTCGGAACTATTGATTCAGTCGTTTTCAGTGAGCCATCGTGGTGGCCAAAATCAAGAATGCTGCTTCCATGCAGGTGGCTCGCGTGCTACGGTGAAAATGTGTCGGGAGGATTTCAGTCACCACATCACCACCAAATCGAAATCCGTCCGTGTAGGAGTATTGGCAGTGGAGGCATTTTCTAAGTGTTTGGGTGAGGATATATTTATGTCTTTTTTTTTAACGAGTACTTTTTTAGTCTTTGGAGCGGTGCATTTCGGCACGATGCGACGGCCGGACCAGCGTCTCAAACAACGTCTCTACGGCTTAGGGACACAAAAAATATCGTCGTACAAAAAACCTCTCTACATGTCTGTTTTGTTGTAGTGGCTTGCAACCAAACAGTTAACGCTTGTACTATCTATCTTGACTGCCCTAGAGAAATGTAGCCAACCAAATACCGGGTGTACCGTTCCTCTCCTTATTCGAGAAAGGGGTTTACGGGCAACCAAACAAAGTGGAGAATATGATCAAAGTTACGTTTCGCCAGAAAATACCCCTATTCCCATGGGAGCTTGCGGGCTACCAATCGTGCCCTCGTGTACTCATTGCAGCTGCGTATGTGGCACACTGGGTGCGAGCCCCACTGAGTGTATAAAGGCGTGTTTGGTTGGTCGGGCATAAATTTCTCGCTTTTCCTACTTGGCTCGGCGGGTGCTGCATGGGGGGAGATTGGGCTTGGGCCAAGTTTGGCAATTCGTTTGGTTGCCCATATCTAGTTTTTCTGCAATTTTGGCAAGTTGTTCGGTTGGCAACAAAACTGATTTTGTCTCATTTGATGCAAAAACCTGCATGTTTGGTTGCTCATGCCATAGTGATGTGCTCACCACTTCTCACAACTGGTGATGTTACCACGTAATACCAAATAGGCAGCAAACTGAAATAGCAGTTTCAAACAAGCGGCAAATTAAACTAGCAGTACCAAATTGCCACCCTAGCTACTAGCAAATATGAGTTCACGATAATGTTACCTAACTACTAGCAAATGACAGTTCACCACAATATTACCTAGCTACTAGCAAATGACAGTTTACACCCACATCAGGGGTTGTTCATGGAACACAAGGCCAACACTTCATCAACAAACCATCTTCATCTTCTTCAGATCCTATAGTTGCCTCTCGTCGGCCACATGTCGAGCGCCCACCGTTGTCTCCTGCTCTTTCAAGCAGCACAATCGTTATGTGCAACACTATGGCCACCACCAGTGTCGTTGTCGTCAGGAACTACATCTTCCTCAACCAGGAAGTACTCATCGGTGCCAAATTGCAAGATCTAGTTGTGCAAAATGCAACATGCAAGAACAAGCTTAACTTGGGGGGGGGGGGAGAAGAGTGGAAAGGCTTTTGACCAAGGATCTTAAACCTGTTCTTCAGAGCAGCGAAAACCCTCTCAACCGTGACTCTAAGGCTAGAGTGCCTAAGATTGAAAAGTTCTTCAAGGTAGAATTTGCCGCCGGGGAGCTTGAGGCCATCAGGTTTGCTAAGGCTGTCAGCCAGAATCGTCGCATCGTGGGCAGATCCTTCCCACCCAGCAAGCACATATGTGAACTTCATGTCGAAATCAACGGCTGCAAGCACATTCTGACTGAGGAAATGCTTCCTCCCCCTATATGCAGCCTGCTTAGCTTTCGACACTCTAGCCATCACATGAGTACCATCAATTGCTCCAATATAATCCTGACATTACAAGAATGTTAGCCGGCTATCTAATACAATCATCCAACAAAGAAAATGATAGAGTTTCTCACCTTGAAAAGGGGAATCATCGACCGTTGCCATGTATCTTCATAGGGATTTGACCAGATGGTGGCTTGATCATCTCTTGTCTGAGTTCTCCAACAACATACAACACCTGATGGAAATACCGAGAAATTGTCTCGGTTGAGATCTCCTTCATGTTCTGTGAATCACTCGGAATCTCTGGTTATGGCCTAGAACATGAAGAAACAGAGCCACACGTTCTTCGATACAACAGTTGATGCTATCTTTGAGCAACCCCTAGACCTGAATGTCTGCACAACATGGTTAAATGAGGCTATTCTCATCCTAAGCATGGCGATAGCCTCCACATCGTTGTTGTTATAGATGTAGTTCAGATTTGGCATCCTCTCTCTGTCATGCTGCATCAAGGGATCATATTTTACTGCCGGCCTGTTATTCCTACTAGCCGCTCTTCTATAGACCAGGAACATCCATGCCTGAATCATAGCGACTAGAGCAACTTCCTGGATGATAACCTTCAATTGTTGGACCTAAATGGAGTGGCATTTCTTAAGCACTGTGTTTGTACTACCCAATGTCGAGCTAACTACCTTAGTAACAAAGTTGGAGAGGAGGCAAGACTGCGGTTCTTACCTTCATGGTGGCAGACGACGAGGACCTGCCGCAGGCGGAGAACAAGACGGGGGAGAACTCGGCGCCACAGATCTGTGAGCCAACAGATGCCAGAGTTGGACAGAAGACACTAACTGGTGCTAGAGTGTGCTTAGCAGTAGTTGTCGGAGATCTAAATCGCCATCGTTGCCACCGCCAAAACTGCCGCACAAGGGTAAAATGGGGAGGAATTTGTCTTCCAGCGGGAGGTGGTAGCATAAGAGGAAGGTGAACCTACTTTTCGCGCCATACGCCACTGTGATTCTTTTGGCTCCCGCTATCTCCCCGCAGCCTCCGCACACACGCCGTTCCTCCCCTTGCGCTCGCCAGGGTCTGTCCCGATGGAAACCCTCGATTTTGGCGTTCCTCCGGAGCCAGGATGAGAGCTGCTTTATGTTGGAAATATGCCCTAGAGACAAATAGTTATAAGGACTATTATCATATTTCATATAGTTTATGATTAAGTTTTATATCATGCTATAACTGTATTGAGTGGAAACATCAATACACGTGTGATATATAAACAACCAGGGGTTCCTAGTGAAACTCTAGTCACTGGTTCATTGGTCAACAGATGATCAAGTTTCCTAATCATGTGGCATTTATGCCAGTTGGAAATGGAGTCAACTCATTATGGGAATGAGATGATGAACCAATACCCAACCTAAACATCGTGACCCGATCATGTCACGAAGTTCAAGTTACGATGATTAGAAATGGATCCTTGTAGACTGTTCCTTAGACCGTGAGGCTACATCAATCACTATCTCCCGAGAGTGCTTAGATAGCATCAATCGCCACTTGGTAATACAGTGGTTATAAAGGTGTGTTCAGGTACTCGGAGGAAACCGTAGAGGCAATATATGTCAAGAGCGGGATTTGTCCGTCCATGTGATGGGAAGATACTCAAGGGCCCACTCGGAGAGGTTATATCCAATAGCTGCGCAGCGTGTGATTTGATCACAGGGATATCACTTGTCAGAACAAGTCAAGTAGCGTTGTTCGGTAACGAGATTAAACACGACATGGTGATGTCATTGATCAGATCTCGGGCAATGCAAGTATAGATATACAAAGGGAATAAGACACGACTGTCCCGGTTCAAATGACGAAAGATCTTCGTGGAACGCACAGGGATCACATGGCCATCCAGGTCCCTCTGTCGATCATTGGTGCAGGAGTGTCTCGACCATGTATAGAGTGTTCCCGAACCATGGGGTATCATGCTTAAGGGCTTGATGATGCTTAGAGAGTGTTTATAGGATCAGAAGAATCACCAAAGAATAGTAGAGAGAAAACCGGAAGGGTTTCGGTAAGTCCAGAGGATGTCCGGAGTGGAGGTGGAAGTGTTCCATAACCACGGAGGTTGAATAATATGTGAATAAATGTTAAATATTGATTTAATCATTTATTCATAATTATTTAATAAAGAGAAAATCAATTTAAAAGGTCAAAAGGCTTAATGGGCCAATTCCCCGAGGGGAGAGGGCCCTTTAGGGAAAGAAGAGAGGGAGAAGGGGCAAGGGGGTTGGCCGGCTGGGCCAAGCCCCATGCGCGGGGCCCACTAGGGCTGGCCGGTGGCCTCCCCTCCCTCTCCTCTCCTTTAGTCCCACCCCGGGACTTTGAGGGAGGTAATACCTCCCCTCCCCATATATAGTGGGGGTATTTGGCCAGATAAATACACCCAAAAATCAATAAAGGTCTTCTCACTTTTGGGAGGACCTCCAATTGATATTTTCTCTCTTTCTCTCTCCCTCTCTCGTGACCGTGGTCCCATGTTCGGACTGCGCGAACGAGAGACATCTTCAGCGCGGAGCGCTGATACATTGCAAATGTATCTATAATTTTTGATGTTCCATGCTTGGTTTTATCTCCTTTCTTGTGTTTTGTCCACACTTTGGAGTACTTTTCATATGATTTCTTGGACTAACCTATTAACAAGAGCCACAGTGCGAGCTGCCTGTTTTCTGCTGTTTTTGGTTCCAGGAAAGTCAGAAAATGAATATTCTCAGAATTGGACAGGACAAAAGCCAAAGTGCCTATTTTTCTAGAAGACTCAGAGCTGCACGAGATTTGAGGAGGGCCAGGGGCTGGCCACACCCCCCAGGCGCAGGCTAGGCCTGGCCGTGCCAGGGCATGGTGTGGTGGCCCCAGGCACCTCCTTGGTCTCCCTCTTCGCCTATAAGAAGCCTTCTGACCTAAAAACTCTAGGGGGTTCGACGTTTTTCCAGAAAAAGTTCCGCAGCATTGCCACCACCGAAGGGGAGATTCGGGGGACAGAAAGTCTCTGTTCTGGCACCCTGCCGGGACGGGGAAGTGCCCCCAGAGCCATCTCCATCGATCTCCACCATCATCTCCATCGACCATCCATGTTTCCCCATCTATGAGTGAGTAATCCCCCGCTGTAGGCTATGGGGATGGTAGGGATTGGATGAGATCGTTCATGTAATGGCATCAAATTGTTAGGGCATGGTGCCTAGTATCTTTTATTAGTGCTTTATGACTTTGTTGAGACTTGTTGTGCTTAATGCTTGTCACTAGGGCCCGAGTGCCATGATTTCAGATCTGAACATGTTATTGATTCATTATGATAGTATTGTTTTTGGTCTTATCTACAAGTTGTATACACACGTTGTTGTCCGAACCTATGGCCCCGGCGATGTAAATCGGGATAACCGGTAGGGAATGGCTTTGATGTGAGGATCACATGTGTTCACGGAGTGTTAATGCTTTGCTCCGGTGCTCTATTAAAAGGAGCACCTTAATTGCCAGTAGTTCCCTAGAGGCTCACCGCAAACGGGTCGGCAGGACAAAAGATGTTGTGCAAGTTCTCATTATGGCACGTATGACTATATATGGAACACATGCCTAGGATTGTCTAGTACTTGGATGCTTTATCTTATTTATCTGCAATTGCCCTATGTTGTGATTGCTATGTGAATTGTCTTGTCCATGCAACGCCCGTCCATCCATCCCTATGCCTACCGCACTTGAATCCCACTGTTTACTGCTTTTGTTACTACTGTCTTTGCTTTACTATCATATTTTGCTATTCCTACTACAAAACTGTTGCTACTGATAAACTGCTGTGAGCAAGATTGTTTTCCAGGTCTAGCTGAATTGACAACTCAGTTGTTAAGGCTTATAAATATTCTTTGGCTCCCCTTGTGTCGAATCAATAAATTGGGTTTCACTTCCCTCGAAAATACTGCGATACACCCCCTATACTTGTGGGTCATCAAGACTATTTTCTGGCGCCGTTGCCGGGGAGCATAGCTTTATTTATCAAGTCCACTTGGATTCACTATTGTTCAAGCTAAGTTTATTTTCTCCTTGTTTGCTTGTTTCTTTATCAAAAATACAAAAAAAGTAGTTCCTTCTCTAGTTGTTATTTTTGTTGGACTGTTATTGTCTTCCCTTATCATGCTTGTTGTCAATGGTTGGTTTCTTTGAAACTGAAGCTTATTGGCAAGGTGGGTTCACGGAAGATGAAAATATTATTATAAGGAACACCGCTTGTCACAAAAAGGGAAACACTTATGGGGACAAATTGATAGATTGTATACCATTGCTAGAAACGTGTGCTCTACTTATAATGTTACTTATTGCTTTGATAAATCTTGTTGCTGTAGGAGGTACAAACACCTCCCTTTTCAATGTGAGTATAATGATAATGTTACCATATCTTCCTATGTTAAGGGAAATTATGATCTTTATGATGTGGAACAAATTGAGGAATTTATTGCTTGGAAGGGTGGATTTGAACTTGCTAGTTTGCTTGAAAATATTGATGATTCACCTTATAAGTATGAGGTTTATGGTATACTTAAATTTTGCTTTGAGAATTACAAGGAAGAAAACGGCTATATTCTTTAATATACCAATAGATGCTTTCCACAAATGGAAGAGACTAATGCCTTGCAGGCTCCTATGGAAGAAGAAATTGATGAACCTGAAATCTCATTAGATGAAAAAGAGGAGGAGAGTGATGAACAAAAGGAGGAAGAATGGATTAGCTACCCATGCTTACCTTCTAATGAGAGTAACTCTTTATCCCTTACATTATTTGATTGTCCCCCATGCTTACTAAAGAAGGATGAATGTTATGTTCCTGAGGATTCTTTTGAAGATGTTTATGATAAAGCTCTAGTGCTTGTAGATCATGAAGAGCATGCTTTTTGTGATAGTTATATTGTTGAGTTTATTCATGAGGCTACTAAAACTTATTATGAGAGAGGAAAATATGGTTGTAGAAGTTTTCATGGTATTGAAACACCTCTCTATGTGCTGAAAGTTTTGAAGTTACTCTTGTTTTATCTTCCTATGCCTGTTACTTTGTTATTTGTGAATTTATTTGCATACAAGATTCCTATGCATAGGAAGTGGGTTAGACTTAAATGTGTTTTGGATTTGCTTCTTGATGCTCTCTTTTACTTCACTTCATATTTCTTATGAGAGCATCCTCTCAAACTTTTATGCCTGAAGATGATAATATGTCTACTATTCTTGGGAGACGTTTTCTTAAATACTGCAGGAGCTGTTATTAATTGTAATCAAGGGAAGGTGACCTTCAATGTCAATGACAAGAAACATACTATCTATTTCCCCAAGAAGATTGATAGACTTATGGTTTTGAATTCAATTGAACATGTTGAGGGCATTCAAGTTGGAGAAATATATTGTCCCATACCAAGAGAAAAAAATTGAAACTATTATGATTGGGACCATTGCTATCAAGGTTGAGGTAACATAATCATTAGTGAAATACAAAGTTTTGCCTCATATGGAATTGTTTTGGTAATAAGACCTGATCAACCTTGTTAACAAAAGGATTTCATTGAACAAAACAATGTTTTCACTATGATTATCTCCGCTTACTTCTATTCTATCCATTTTAGTTTTTTCTTATGCCTAACTTAAAGGCGTTAAAGAAAAGTACTTATTGGGAGATAACCCAAAAGTTTTAGAAGAGTATTGGAAGTTATTACTTCAGTAATAACCGCTCCTTATCCTTTTTATTTGCTTTTTGTGCCAAGAGTAACCTCTAATGAGAGAGAAGTAATGATTGGGAAAGTTGTTGTCCCGAAACAGATTTCTGTGCTTCACCGTAAAAATTCGTGTAAAATCTCTGAACGTCTTTTTCAGGCGTGAATTTTTGTGCTTCTGCCCCAGGTTGTTACCTAACTTTCGTTAGTTCAACACTTTTTTATTTGAGCAATAGAAGGTCTTCGAAAAAAAACCGTCTTGACCTGCTGGTCCGTTTTGATAGATTTCTGCCATTTTCTGCATTTGCTTCTTGTTGGTTCCTTTTTGAGTTCTTTTGGGGAATTGAGCTTACTGAGGGAAGTGCTACAGTAGCTAGTGTTTTAATGGAAGTTTATTTGGTGTTAGAACTGAACCTTAAGACTTATTTATCTTGAGTGCACTAATATTGCTAATAAAGATTGTGTGAAGTTTTGTATGAAGAAAAATTTTAGGTGTATGGAAGGAATGAGTAATGAGATGACGGATGGACTAAAGCTCAAGCTTGGGGATGCCACGCGTGTCACCCCAACAAATATCCAAGAAGTACAAGCGTCAAAGATTGGGGATGCCCAAGGCATCCCCTTCTTCATCAATAAAAATCCCAGGTTTCTTCCAAACACTTATTCTATTGTTTCATGCATAGTTGTGTTGTTCTTGGAGTGTCTTCTTTTTCGTTTTCGTTTTGGTTTTTAGTTTGCGTGGTTTGCTTAGTTTTCTGAATAAATTGATTGGACCCCCTCTTTCATACATTGGTGTTCAAATAGTTTGGTTTGGTTTGGAAAAGAGTAGGAAAGCTCATGCTTAAGTGGTAAAGAAAGCTTGTTTTTGACTGTGGCCTATGCTTTGTCATCCCATGCTTGATATTGTTTTGGCTTTATGCTTAGTATTCTTTTCTGTAGCATGACTTGTTATAAACAATTGAGATTTCTTAATGTGCCTTGGATGAATCATGCGTTGTTTTAGCATATTAAAGCATAGTATAATGGTATTCTCCTTTGATGCTTAATTTGGGTTGACTTGGCGCATGCTCACACCATGTTATGACTATCTCAAGTCACCATAAGCCTTTATGATCCTTTAGTTTTCAACTTGTAGTATCACTTTATGCTTTGATTAATGATGTTTTGTCGCTCTGCATGATTATGGCCATTATTGCTCTCTTAGTTTGTCGCTCCCAGTCTTTTGCTAGCCTCCACAACCAAGTATGAGTTCCACTCATGCATCCAACTCCCTAAACCAAGTTATTCCAAAGAGTCCACCATACCTACCTAGTAGCTTATGCTATTCCAAGTATATTCATGCTTTTGTTTATCTTCCAAATTAAACTTGTTATGAGAAAATTAGTTAGTAAAGATCTCACGAACTTGATGGCACACTTTATTTCCTGCACTTAATAAACCTGAACCATTGTGAACTCTCCATGAAAGTTATATGCTTGCAAATTATAGGCTGGGGATTAGCAGAACTGTGCTGTCACGGGGAACGCTTTCAACACTTGTAAATATATACCCAGTTGATACCTTGCTCTTTTGTTTGCAGATGTCGTCGGTGTGAAATAAAAGGGGAGCTTGTAAGTCCATGGAGTTATGTATGTGTGTTAGAGAAAGCCTCGCTGGTCTAATCCATGCTGACATGGTGGAAACCTGCAGCGTAACCATAATGATATCTATGAAGCATTCTTCTTATAAAAAAAGAGAGATAGCTATTGAGAAAAAGAAAAGAAAAAGAGATTTATGAAAAGATGAAAGAAAGAAAAAAGCACCATTTTCCCATGGTAAATAAGAAGATTGCTGAGATACTCATTGTCTGCTTGCCTTGTCATTTTGATATGGGGATTCTTCCGTATCATCGGGCAAGGTACCTGCTGGCGGTTCTCAATGATACGCACATACTTACGATGACAAGAACTTACCGGTAACTAAAGTTGAGTAGCATGAGGAGCGGCCCTCGTACTCAAGGGACTTGGGATTTTCAGTTTATAGTCTGTCAAGCATATAACTCAGATTGGACCTCACTTTCACCTTAACCACATTAAAGATGCTTATGATAGGGGCAATGAGAGCTCAAAGCTAATGAGTACCATACTTTCAGCATTTGGAAGCCTTTCAAACTTTTCAAAACCTGTTCATTTCCTTGTTGAGTCTCCACACATTCTATGAGCACTTTCTTGAGAGCATAGTGGCCATTCTTAGTTCTATGTGCATTGTCCCCAGACTTGTTGATTGATGCATACCTTGATATTGCTTGTCTTAAACTATTTGTATCTAGTCACTCTGGTAAACTTTGAAGGTGTCCTATGCATTTATGTTTGCTACTCTATGAGGGACAAGCTGAATGCCACTATGCTATGTTTTCTTTATGTGAAACAAACAAACGTCTTGCAAAGCATTGTTTTCATGAATATTTTGTTTGTGCCTTTTCATGTTGCATCATAGTTTCTTTGTCTTATTGATAGAACTTTGTCTTTCATGTTATGATTGAAGTACTATGATCCCAGCTTTGAATGTTTTGCAAATACTTTGATCAAGTCTTTGATGGTGCATGTCACCTCAAAAATTATTCTTTCTTTTTATCACTTACCTACTCGAGGACGAGCAGGAGTTAAGCTTGGGGATGTTGATACATTGCAAATGTATCTATAATTTTTGATGTTCCATGATTGGTTTTATCTCCTTTATTGTGTTTTGTCCACACTTTGGACTACTTTTCATATGATTTCTTGGACTAACCTATTAACAAGAGCCACAGTGCGAGCTGCCTGTTTTCTGCTATTTTTGGTTCCAAGAAAGTTAGAAAATGAATATTCTCGGAATTGGACGGGACAAAAGCCAAAGTGTCTATTTTTCTAGAAGACTCCAGGAGCCAGAATACGAGACGGAGGAGGGCCAGGGGCTGGCCACACCCCCCAGGTGCGGGCTAGGCCTGGCCATGCCAGGGCATGGTGTGGTGGCCCCAGGCACCTCCTCGGTCTCCCTCTTCGCCTATAAGAAGTCTTCTGACCTAAAAACTCCAGGGGGTTCGACGTTTTTCTAGAAAAAGTTCCGCAGTGCTGCCACCACCGAAGGGGAGATTCGGGGGACAGAAAGTCTCTGTTAAGCACTCGGACGGGGAAGTGCCCCCGGAGCCATCTCCATCGATCTCCACCATCATCTCCATCGACCATCCATGTTTCCCCCATCTATGATTGAGTAATCCCCCGCTGTAGGCTATGGGGATGGTAGGGATTGAATGAGATCGTTCATGTAATGGCATCAGATTGTTAGGGCATGGTTCCTAGTATCTTTTATTAGTGCTTTATGATTTTGTTGCGACTTGTTGTGCTGAATGCTTGTCACTAGGGCCCGAGTGCCATGATTTCAGATCTGAACATGTTATTGATTCATTATGATAGTATTTTTTCTGGTCTTATCTACAAGTTGTATACACACGTTGTTGTCCGGAACCTATGGCCCCGGCGATGTAAATCGGATAACCGAAGGGAATGGCTTTGATGTGAGGATTACATGTGTTCATGGAGTGTTAATGCTTTGCTCTGGTGCTCTATTAAAAGGAGCACCATAATTGCCAGTAGTTCCCTAGAGGCCCTGCAAACAGGCTGGTAGGACAAAAGATGCTGTGCAAGTTCTCATTGCGAGCACGTATGACTATATATGGAACACATGCCTAGGATTCTCTAGTACTTGGATGCTTTATCTTATTTATCTGCAATTGCCCTATGTTCTGATTGCTATGTGAATTGTCTTGTCCATGCAACGCCCGTCCATCCATCCCTATGCCTACCGCTTTCGAATCCCAATCTTATCGCTTTTGTTACTACCGCTTTTGCTTTACTATCACGTTACTTTGCTATTCCTACTACAAAACTGTTGCTACTGATAAACTGTTGTGAGCAAGATTGTTTTCCAGGTGCAGCTGAATTGACAACTCAGTTGTTAAGGCTTATAAATATTCTTTGGCTCCCCTTGTGTCGAATCAATAAATTGGATTTCACTTCCCTCGAAAATACTGCGATACACCCCCTATACTTGTGGGTCATCAAGCGCCATCGCGCTGCGGGATTCAGATCCAAGAGCTCTACTTCTGCAACTGCTGCTGAATCGGGGAAGCGGGAGTCGTCGTCAGGCACCGAACGTGTATAACTCCCCGTGAGGCGTCGCACTTGAGGCACTCAAGTCGTTGGAGCCAAAGGAGCGCAAGGACTTCATCACGACCTTGAGGTCGGCTTCGGCTCGTCTACATCAACCATGCTCTCCTGAGCGTTGACAACGCTTTTCGGTCTTCAAGGGTAAGTTCACGAAAAGCCCCTCCCATTACTGTATTACTAATAGATAGGTTGTAGCAGCTTCAGGGGTTCAGGGGTGTAGGGTAAAATTTATTGTTTTCATGCGCGGAACCCCAACAGTGGTATCAGAGCTAGATCTATGCGTAGTAATGCTAGTACGGGTACAACACACAAGATGTAGCGTGTGCGCGTTGATCTTTTAGTTGTGACCCTCCCACGTGTACTTGTGTATACCGCAGCAATGCTTGATGAAGCGGCCCCCAACCAACTTTACACGTTCATTCACGAGATTGGTCCAATCTTGACATACGGCTTGTACCGTATAAAGTGGCTTAGGGGGGTGTCTGTCTCTCTCGCATTAGTTGGTATGCCATTTGCAACGCAGGGCCCCGAAAGGAGTGTAGTAGAGACAACTACTTGATCAACGTTGTGCTGAAAGTTCGTAGGTAAGAACGGTTCTTATGCGAAATCCCATTCAACCACGTAAAACATGCAAAGATAAAGTAGAGGCGTCTAACTTTGTTTTGCAGGGGGGCGTTGCTCTGTGATATGGTTGTGGCAAAGGTAAAGTGATTACCTTATGTTACGTAGTAGTAGATAGTCATGGCGGTGATGGACTACCACGCCGGAATGACACCGGTACCCTGGTGTCTACGGCGCCAGAACCCTAGCACCGGAATCCGGTGACGACGGATGGAGATCAAGACGTGAAGGACCATATCACATCGCATTTACATTCAATGTTATTGTTTGTATATCTTATTGTGTGCTAGTATTAGATACTTGACGGTAGCCTAATAAGATGATCCCTGTTAAAATTACCAACGATTGTGTTCCCCCTTAGTGTGCACCACCAAGAAAGTTCTTCGGCATGAGGCGATCCATGGTATAGGCATGGGTGTCAGACATATCTACGTTCACATACAGTGGGTGTAAGCCATGTTGCACAGCGAATATACTAAGGTTGAGTTGGCGAGCCTAGCACGCCATAGAAGCGTGGCCTCAGATCACGGATGGTCGAAAGATCGAGCACGAGTCGCATGAATGATGTGACCGACGTTTAGCGTCCACCTTTGAACCCACATTGATGGCCGAGTTAATCGGGGGAGATGTGGCTGATAGGGGTCGTGTTATCACTAGGAACACTTATGGGGATAGGTGTTTCTGAGTGAAGTTATTATTAACTCATTTAATTATAAACTTAGTCTAAATTCCTTCTTGCAATTGTAAATGTAGAAAAGTTCTCCCCGATGCCACCTTTCCTGTTGATGATTGATTGGTTAGAAGGAGAGAAGCTCAGATTAGATGGATCAAACTTCTCTATATGGGTTGCGCGTCTCCACGTTCTCCTTAGCAAGAATGACGTGGTCGACTACATACTCGACGGGATGGATTTGGATCAGCCCATTGACCTAGAGACCCCAGAACAGCGGGAAGACCGCTATCTCCGTCGGGAGATGGCCTCCTTCATTTCAGTTACAATGCATTTCGGAATGGTGGACGAGCTGTGGCCTTTCTTTGGTGATATCAACCCTTGTACGATAATGCTACAGCTCAGGACACATTTCGTGGAACAAGCACGCATATGGGAGCATGAGATGATGGGAGACTTCCTCTCCATTAAGATGGAGGGGAACTCATCACTCGACGACCACTTGGAGCGCATGCATGATGTGTACATGAGGCCTGCATACTTCCTAGATAGCTGGATGACGGGCTCTTTTGCAAATAGCGTTGTGCCGCGGTTGCTGCCACCAAGCTACCAAGCACAAGCCAGGACTTGCATTATGAGAGGCGACGCGGAATCAATGGAGTTCCACCGGTTCGTAACACATCTTAGGAATGTGTTGGTTGAACCAAATGTCGCTGAGGTCATCAATGACAAAGGTATATATTTGATATACAATTTTATAAATGTTATAATCTTGCAAACACATTTACAGTGTTAAGTATATTTGATACTTTTTCTGTTTTGCTGAAAATAGGTCCTTCTGTATGAGAGGTGCTTGCTGGAGAGGAGGTGACGTTGCGTGTTGATGGCGAGCATGATGATGATGGCCGACGACACTCTCCCTCGACATTTATCATTTAGTTTATGTTTTGGATAGTTATTGTAATCAAAATATTATGAACTTCTTTAGTGTGTCTCACACTTTGTGAGACGGTTATTCATATCAGTTTGTAACAACCAGTTGTTCCACTTTTATGAATGATTTCTATTCGTGTTCATATCTTGTTTGATTATATGTGAATTATTCTTATTGTTTGAGACTAATTGATAATGCATGAACATTTGTAAAATATTTAAATGCCTTAAAATACCCAACTTAATGATATTTTCATTAATGACTGAAAACCATTGTTTAAATTCAAAGTTATAATGATAATATGTGAAAGTCATTCGATTTCTTATCACATATAAATCATGCCTAAGTTCGGCAAAATAACTTGAACACCGTGTATTACTTGAATACAAAGTGTTTAATGAATTGTTAAAAGTAAATACATATTCGATGTATTATGTTTTAACAAAAATGGTAATTATCATTATATGATTGTTTAAATTCATAAAGAAGTTTACCAAAGGAAACATAAATATGAAACTATTTGATTTGATCAAAGTGTTTCATCAACAAAGGGTATAAATATAAAAGAGAATCTAATTACTATGATTTGATCAATAGTAAAGAAATTCGACTTTATAAAAGAATGACATAAAAGTAATTGTGAAATGCAAAGCGTTTTGAAACGTCAAAATGCAAAGCATCACAATGTGATATTAGATATCAAAGTGGGTAAAGAGATGGCACCAAATAATCATTGTAGTGTAGATGTAGAGACCATTAGTTAGAAATAGTTAGCACTCAATTAGAATATATAGTGAACCATCTGGATTCGTGAAAGCGGCTCCATATCTGGTATGGATCGTCATAATTTTTTTGGGGTTATTCGATATAACCAAAACAATAGTGAATAAGCCCTTGTAGAGTATTCATTGGAAACTTTGAATACGAAATCCATAGCTGAAACCGAAAGAGAAGCAAAACTTGTATTGCTTGGATTTTGGTACATTCTTGAGAAAGCTCACTTTTAGTGATATTTCTCGATTATGGAGCAAATGGAATATAGTGTAAAACACGATGAGGATTCAAATCCTTGCATTAGAGTGTTGAGAAGCGTAATGGAAAACGTTCCTGAATGATTCCCTTCATAAAGGAAAGAATCAATGATAATGATCATTGTGTTTTTCCCACTAGTGTTTTCACTACATGAAGTAGGATTCAGAATATAACCCATATCTTGTATGGAGACATTTGTGAATCATTTGTCATGATTCTTGGAATATGACATACCTATAAACTGTTGGAAATATGCCCTAGAGACAAATAGTAGTAAGGACTATTATCATATTTCATATAGTTTATGATTAAGTTTTATATCATGCTATAACTGTATTGAGTGGAAACATCAATACAGGTGATATACAAACAACTGTGGGTCCCAAAGGAAACTCTAGTCACTGGTTCATTGGTCAACAGATGATCATGTTTCCTGATCATGTGGCATTTATGCCAGTTGGAAATGAGGTCATCTCATTTGGAGAATGAGATGATGAACCAATACCCAACCTAAACATCGTGACCCGATCATGTCACGAAGTTCAAGTTATGATGATTAGAAATGGATCCTTGTAGACTATTCCTTAGACCGTGAGGCTATATCAATCACTGTCTCCCGAGAGTACTTAGATAGCATCAAACGCCATCTGGTAAAACGGTGGTTACAAAGGTGTGTTCAGGTACTCAGAGGAAACCGTAGAGGCAATATATGTCAAGAGCGGGATTTGTCCGTCCATGTGACGGGAAGATACTCAAGGGCCCATTCGGAGAAGTTATATCCAATAGCTGCGCAACATGTGATTAGATCACGGGGATATCACTTGTCGGAACGAGTCAAGTAGCATTGTTCAGTAACGAGATTGAACACAACATGGTGATGCCATTGATCATATCTCGGGCAATGCAAGTATAGAGTGACAAAGGGAATAAGACACGACTGTCCCGGTTCAAACGACGAAAGATCTTCGTGGAACGCACAGGGGTCACATGGCCATCCAGGTCCCTCTGTCGATCATTGGTGCGGGAGTGTTCCGACCATGTCTGGAGTGTTCCCGAACCATAGGGTATCACGCTTAAGGGCTTGATGATTCTTAGAGAGTGTTTATAGGATCAGTGGAATCACCGAAGAAGAGAAGGGAGAAAACCGAAAGGGTTTCGGTAAGTCCGGAGGATGTCCAGAGTGGAGGTGGAAGGTGTTCCATGGCCACGGAGGTTGAATAATATGTGAATGAATGTTAAATATTGATTTAATCATTTATTCATAATTATTTAATAAAGAGAAAAATCAATTAAATGGTCAAAGGCTTAATGGGCCAATTCCCGGAGGGGATAGGGCCCATTAGGGAAAGGCAAGAGGGGAGAAGGGGCCATGGGGTGGGCGGCGGCCCTATTGGGCTAGCCCCCCACGTGGGGCCCATGAGGGAGTGGCCGGCGATGCCTCCCCCTTCCCCCTCCTCTCCTTTAGTCCCACCCCGGGACCTTGAGGGAGGTAGTACCTCCCCTCCCCCTATATATAGTGGGGGTATTTGGCCAAGATAAATACACCAATAATCAATAAAGGTCTCCCTACTTTTGGGAGGACATCCAATTGATATTTTCTCTCTTCCCTTCTCTCTCTCGTGACCGTGGTCCCAAGTCCGGATCTGGCTGAGCGAGACATCTTCACCATGGAGCGCCACACGCCATGGGATTCGGATCCGGAGCTCTACTTCCGAATCGCTGGATCGGGGAAGCGGGAGTCATCGTCAGGCACCGGACGTGTGTAACTCCCCGCGAGGTGTCGCACTTGAGGCACTCAAGTCGTTGGAGCCAGAAGGAGCGCAAGGACTTCATCACGACCTTGAGGTCAGCTTCGGCTCGTCTACATCAACCACGCTCTCCTGAGCGTTGACAACACTTTTCGGTCTTCAAGGGTAAGTTCGCGAAAAGCCCCTCCCATTACTGTATTACTAATAGATAGGTCCTGGCAGCTTCAGGGGTTCAGGGGCGTAGAGTAAAATTTATTGTTTTCATAGACGGAACCCCAACAGTGGTTTCAGAGCTAGATCTATGTGTAGTAATGCTAGTACGGGTAGAACACACGAGATGTAGCGTGTGGGCGTTGATCTTTTAGTTGTTACCCTCCCACGTGTACTTGTGTACACCGCAGTAATGCTTGATGAATCGGCCCCCAACCGACTTTACGCGTTCATTCGTGAGACTGGTCCACGCTTGACATACGGCTTGTACCGTATAAAGTGGCTTAGGGGGTGTCTATCTCTCTCGCATTAGTTGGTATACCATTTGCAACAGAGGGCCCCAGAAGGGGTGTAGTAGAGACAACTACTTGATCAACGTTGTGCTGAAAGTTCGTAGGTAAGAACGGTTCTTGTGCGAAAGCCCATTCAGCCACGTAAAACATGCAAAGATAAAGTAGAGGCGTCTAACTTTTTTTTGCAGGGGGGCGTTGCTTTGTGATATGGTTGTGGCAAAGGTAAAGTAATTACCTTTTGTTACATAGTAGTAGATAGTCACGGTAATGACAAACTACCACGCCGGAATGACACCGGTACCCTGGTGTCTACGACGTCGGAACCCTAGCGCCGGAACCCGGTGATGGCGGATGGAGATCACGACATGAAGGACCATATCACATAGCATTTACATTCAATGTTATTGTTTGTATGTCTTATTGTGTGCTAGTATTAGATACTCGACGGTAGCTTAATAAGATAACCCCTGTTAAAATTACCAACGATTGTGTTCCCCCTTAGTGTGCACCACCAAGAAAGTTCTTCGGTATGAGGCGATCCAGGGTTATAGGCCTGAGTGTCAGACATATCTACGTTCGCATACAGTGGGTGTAAGGCATGTTGCACATCGAATACACTAAGGTTGAGTTGGCGAGCCTAGCACGCCACAGAAGCGTGGCCTCGGAACATGGATGGTCGAAAGATCGAGCACGAGTCGCATGAATGATGTGACCGACGTTTAGCGTCCACCTTTCAACCCACATCAATGGACGTGATCAATCGGGGGAGATGTGGCTGATAGGGGTCGTGTTATCACTCGAAACCCTCACTGGGGATAGGTGTTTCTGAGTGGAGTTATTATTAACTCATTTAATTATAAACTTAATCTAAATTCCTTTTGCAATTATAAATGTAGATGGGACCTTTCGTGTTGACAATTGAATGGTTAGAAGGAGAGAAGCTCAGATTAGATGGATCGAACTTCTCCATTTGGGTTGCCAGTCTCCATGTTCTCCTTAGCGAGAACGACATGGTCGACTACATACTCGACGGGATGGATTTGGATCAGCCCATAGACCTTGAGACCCCAGAGGAGCGGAAAGATCGTTATCTCCGTCGTGAGATGGCTTCCTATATTTCAGTTGTGATGCGTTTCAGAATGGTGGATGAGCTGTGGCCTTTCGTGGGTGATGTCAACCCTCGTTCGGTGATGCTACATCTTAGGACACATTTCGTGGAGCAGACACGCATTTGGGAGCATGAGCTGGTGGGAGACTTCCTCTCCATTAAGATAGAGGAGAACTCACATCGATGACCACTTGCAGCACATGCATGATGTGTACATGAGGCCAGCATACTTCCTAGACGTCTGGATTACAGGCTCTTTTGCAAATGCTGCTGTGCTGCGGTCGCTGCCACCAAGCTACCAAGCACAGGTCAGGACTTGCGTAATGACGGGCGACACGGAAACGATGGAGTTCCACCGGTTCATGACACATCTCAGGAATGTCTTGGTTGAACCAGATGTCGCTCAGTTCGTCAACGACAAAGGTATATATTTGATATACGGTTTTATAAATGTTATAATCTTGCAAACACATTGCAGTGTTAAGTATATCTGATACTTGTTCTATTTTACTGAAAACAGGTCCTTCTGTATGAGAGGTGCTTGCTGGAGAGGAGGTGACGTTGCGTGTTGATGGCGAGCATGATGATGATGGCCGACGACACTCTCCCTCGACATTTATCATTTAGTTTGTGTTTTAGGATGATTATTGTAATCAAGAGATTGTGAACTTCTTTAGTGTGTCTCACATTTCGTGAGACGGTTATTCATATGAGTTTGTTACAAACAGTTGTTCTGCTTTTATGAATGATTTCTATTCGTGTTCATATCTTGTTTGATTACTTGTGAATCGTCCTTATTGTTTGAAACTAATTGATAATGCATGAACATTTGTAAAATATTAAAATGCCTTGTTTAAAAATACCCAATTTAATGATATGTTCATTAATGTATGAAACCATTGTTTAAATTCAAAGTTATGTGATAATATGTGAAAGTCATTCGATTTCTTTTCACATATAAATCATGCCTAAGTTCGGCAAAATAACTTGAACACCGTGTATTACTTGAATACAAAGTGTTTAAAGAATTGTTAAAAGTAAATACATATTCGATGTATCGTGTTTTAACGAAAATGGTAATTATCATTAAATGATTGTTTAAATGTGTAAAATAAGTTTACCAAAGGAAACATGAATATGAAACTATTTGATTTGATCAAAATGTTTCATCAACAAAGGGTATAAGTATAAAAGAGAGTCAAATTGCTATGATTTGATCAATAGTAATGAAATTCAAGAATGGCATAAAAGTAATTGTGAAATGCAAAGTGTTTTGAAACGTCAAAGTACAAAAGCATCACAATATGATATTAGATATCAAAAAGTGGGTTGAATAGAAGGCACCAAATAAATCGTTGTAGTATAGATGTAGAGACCATCGGTTAGAAATAGTTAGCACTCAATTAGAATTGGTAAACCGTTTGAATTCGTGAAAGTTTTGGGGGTTATTCGATATAACCAAAACAATAGCAAATAAGTCCTTGTAGTGTATTCATTGGAAACTTTGAATACACAATCCATAGCTGAGACCAAAAGGAAAGCAAGATTCATATTGCTTGGATTTTGGTGCATTCTTGAGAACGCTCACTTCTAGTGATGTTTCTCAATTATGAAGCAAATGGAAATTAGTGTAAAACACAATGAGGATTCAAAACCCTGCATCAGAGTGTTGAGAAGCGCAACAGACAATGTTCCTGAACAATTCTCTTCACAGAAGGAAAGAACCAATGATTTTGATCATTGTGTTTTTCTCTCCACTATCATTTTTCACTACATGAATTAGGATTCAAAATGTAAATCCATATCTTGTATGGAGACATTTGTGAATCACTTGTCATGATTTTTGGAATATGACATACCTACGAACTACAAAGGAAATAATGGTAAACTAGAATTATGAGAAATCCTAAAAGGAAAATTCCCTTGAGATTAGAAAGCAATTCGTTGCTGAATCTCACAAGTAAAAGGGGTTACTTGAATTTTCCCAAATGACTGCAAAGCCATAGTAGAAAAAATGGGGTAAATGACTAAAGCACAATTTGTCAAGTATTGGACAAATTCAAATGAATTTGATTCATGTGTGCTAAAAGTCTAGTGGATTTAAAACTAGTAAAGTACTAGTATCTCATAATAAATCTCCAAGTTTGATATTTGATCAAAGGATTTTGAAGTTATTCAAATAGTAAGAAGATATGCAATTTGCATAAAATTGAGTGGGAGCTATGAAAGTCTTCCTGAAACAATATGTGATTGACATATTTTTGAGTGGGAGCAATATAAGTCTCAAATTCAAATATGTGGGAACATATTTTGAGTGGGAGCTTATAAGAGTAATTCTTAAATGTGTTGAGAATGAAAGGCGCAAATACTTATGAATAATGATTCATAAGATGTAGAAGTTAATAATAGGTGTATTATGATATTATGTAGTATTCCTTAAGGGATTCTGAAAAGGGTTTCAGGATAGAAGTTAATTAAGGAACTAGTCCTTAATGACTCAAATTAGGAATAGCATTAAGTTTAACATCAACGGTTGAAAGAAAGACGATCGTCTTCCACTATGTTGAGACATAGGTTTTATCTTAGAAACCATGATGATAACTTGGCATAATATGTGATCCAAATAAGGAACGTGTGAAAGTGATTAAGTTCGAATCACAAAACGTTTGAGCTAAGTTTTGTCCGCAATGTCTAATAGAGAACTGTGGACATATTTTCCAAATCCATAAAGGATAACATATCTTAAAGCATAAAGAGTTATGTTATAAGGGAATATGTTGGAAACTCCTATAGATGCCTATTAAAGTCAAGTAGGAAGCGAGGTGAACATAACATCGAAGGTTGCACAGAGTGCACTGGTGTTTCGATGAATACATTTATAATAATAGATAAGGGTACCATCTAAAGTGTTGTATAATGTTATGGCGGGGCTAATTCGCTTTTAACGTAGAATGATGTGTCCCAGGGCACAGTGTCCATGAGAAAGCCCTCGAGGTTGATCTAACGTCACTGTAGGCTCCTGGAATCAGGCCTCGTTCTGCTTCCATAGCGACGATACATACACATACATGCTATCATGTGATGATAAAGGATTAATGTCAATCAAGGTGACATTAGTAAGTTGCAAAGGATTTGAGACTGTAAAGTACAGACCCAAGGCTCATCCTCTTCCATGAGCAAGCATGTTCAGGGTACCGGATATATGGTGCCAATGATTGAGAACAAAATGCATCTAGTGTATTTGTACTCTAGTGCAAGTGGGAGACTGTTGGAAATATGCCCTAGAGACAAATAGTAGTAAGGACTATTATCATATTTCATATAGTTTATGATTAAGTTTTATATCATGCTATAACTGTATTTAGTGGAAACATCAATACACGTGTGATATAAAAACAACCAGGGGTTCCCAGTGAAACTCTAGTCACTGGTTCATTGGTCAACAGATGATCATGTTTCCTGATCATGTGGCATTTATGCCAGTTGGAAATGAGGTCATCTCATTTGGAGAATGAGATGATGAACCAATACCCAACCTAAACATCATGACCCGATCATGTCACGAAGTTCAAGTTACGATGATTAGAAATGGATCCTCGTAGACTATTCCTTAGACCGTGAGGCTATATCAATCACTGTCTCCCGAGAGTACTTAGATAGCATCAAACGCCATCTGGTAAAATGGTGGTTACAAAGGTGTGTTCAGGTACTTAGAGGAAACCATAGAGGCAATATATGTCAAGAGCGGGATTTGTCCGTCCATGTGACGGGAAGATACTCAAGGGCCCACTCGGAGAAGTTATATCCAATAGCTACGCATCATGTGATTAGATCACAGGGATATCACTTGTCGGAACGAGTCAAGTAGCATTGTTCAGTAACGAGATTGAACACGACATGGTGATGTCATTGATCAGATCTCGGGCAATGCAAGTATTGAGTGACAAAGGGAATAAGACACGACTGTCCCGGTTCAAACGATGAAAGATCTTCGTGGAACGCATAGGGGTCACATGGCCATCCAGGTCCCTCTGTCGATCATTGGTGCGGGAGTGTCCCGACCATGTCTGGAGTGTTCCCAAACTGTAGGGTATCACGCTTAAGGGCTTGATGATGCTTAGAGAGTGTTTATAGGATCGGTGGAATCACCGAAGAAGAGAAGGGAGAAAACCGAAAGGGTTTTGGTAAGTCCGGAGGATGTCCGGAGTGGAGGTGGAAGGTGTTCCATGGCCACAGAGGTTGAATAATATGTGAATGAATGTTAAATATTGATTTAATCATTTATTCATAATTATTTAATAAAGAGAAAAATCAATTAAATGGTCAAAGGCTTAATGGGCCAATTCCCAGAGGGGATAGGGCCCATTAGGGAAAGGCAAGAGGGGAGAAGGGGCCATGGGGTGGCCGGGGGCCCTATTGGGCCAGCCCCCCACGTGGGGCCCATGAGGGGGTGGCCGGCGGCGCCTCCCCCTTCCCCCTCCTCTCCTTTAGTCCCACCCCGGGACTTTGAGGGAGGTAGTACCTCCCCTCCCCCTATATATAGTGGGGGTATTTGGCCAAGATAAATACACCAATAATCAATAAAGGTCTCCCCACTTTTGGGAGGACTTCCAATTGATATTTTCTCTCTTCCCCTCTCTCTCTCGTGACCCTGGTCCCAAGTTTGGACTGTGCGAGCGAGAGACATCTTCACCGCGAAGCACCTTGCCATGGATTCGGATCCGAGCTCTACTTCCGAATCGCTGCTTTGGATCAGGGAAGCGGGAGTCATCGTCAGGCACCAGACGTGTGTAACTCCCTGCGAGGTGTCGCACTTGAGGCACTCAAGTCGTTGGAGCCAGAAGGAGCGCAAGGACTTCATCACGACCTTGAGGTCGGCTTCGGCTCGTCTACATCAACCACGCTCTCCTGAGCGTTGACAACGCTTTTCGGTCTTCAAGGATAAGTTTGTGAAAAGCCCCTCCCAAGTATCAGACATTAATAGATAGGTCCCGCAGCTCAGGTTCAGGGGCATAGAGTAAAATTTATTGTTTTCATACGCGGAACCCCAACATAAACTACTAAGGAAATAATGGTAAACTAGAATTATGAGAAATCCTAGAAGTAAAATTCACTTGAGATTAGAAAGCAATTCATTGCTGAATCTCACAAGTAAAACGGGTTGCTTGAATTTTCCCAAATGACTGCAAAGCCATAGTGGAAAAAGGGGTGAATGACAAAAGCACAATTTGTCAAGTATTGGATGAATTCAAATGAGTTTGATTCAAGTGTGCTGAATGTCTAGTGGATTTAAAACTAGTAAAAGTACTAGTATCTCATAGAAAATCTCCAAGTTTGATACTTGATCAAAGGATTTTGAAGTTGTTCAAAATAATGGGTAGATATGCAATTTGCATGAAATTGAGTGGGAACTATGAAAGTCTTCCTAAAACAATATGTGAATGATATATTTTTGAGTGGGAGCAGTATAAGTCTCAAATTCAAATATGTAGGAACATATTTTGAGTAAGAGTAGTGACTCATACCCAAATATGGTAGGAACATATTTTGAGTGGGAGCTTATAGGAGTGATTCTTAAGTGTGTATTCGACACATTAAGAATAAAAGCACAAGTACCAATAAAATAATGATTTATGAGGTGTACAAGTTGATAATATGTGTATTATGATATTATGTGGTATTCCTTAAGGGATTCTGAAAAGGATTTCAGAATAGAAGTTAATTAAGGAACTAGTCCTTAATAACTCAAGTTAGGAATAGTATTAAGTTTAACATCAATGGTTGAAAGAAATAAAAGGATGATCATCATCCACTATGTTGAGACATAGGTTCTATCTTAGAAAACCATGATGATAACTTAACATAATATGTAATCCAATAAGGAACGTTTGAAAGTGATTAAGTTTGAATCACGGAACGTTGAGCTAAGTTTGTCCGCAGAGTCTAATAGAGAACTGCATACATGTTTTCCAAATCCATAAAGGATGACATATCTTAAAACATAAAGGGTTATGTTATAAGGGAATATGTTGGAAACTCCTGTAAATACATTTATAATAATAGATAAGGTCAAGTAGAAAGCGAGGTGAACAAAAACATCGAAAGTTACATAGAGTGCACTCATGTTTCGATGAATACATTTATAATAATAGATAAGGGTACCATCTAAAGTGTTGTATAATGTTATGGCGGGGCTAGTTCACTTTTAACGTAGAATGATGTGTCCCAGGGCACAGTGCCCATGAGAAAGCCCTCGAGATTGATCTAAAGTCACTGTAGGCTCCTGGAATCAGGCCTCGTTCTGCTGTCGTAGCGATGATGCATACACACAGATGTTATCATGTGATGATAACGTATTAATGTCAATCAAGGTGACATTAGTAAGTTGCGAATGATTTGGGACTGTAAAGTACAGACCCAAGACTCAACCTCTTCCATGAGCAAGCATGTTTAGGTTACCGGATATATGGTGCCAATGATTAAGAACAAATGCAGCTAGTGTATTTGTACTCTAGTGCAAGTGGGAGACTGCTGGAAATATGCCCTAGAGACAAATAGTTATAAGGACTATTATCATATTTCATATAGTTTATGATTAAGTTTTATATCATGCTATAACTGTATTGAGTGGAAACATCAATACACGTGTGATATATAAACAACTAGGGGTTCCCAGTGAAACTCTAGTCACTGGTTCATTGGTCAACAGATGATCAAGTTTCCTGATCATGTGGCATTTATGCCAGTAGGAAATGGAGTCAACTCATTCTGAGAATGAGATGATGAACAAATACCCAACCTAAACATCGTGACCCGATCATGTCACGAAGTTCAAGTTATGATGATTAGAAATGGATCCTCGTAGACTATTCCTTAGACCATGAGGCTATATCAATCACTTTCTCCCGAGAGTGCTTAGATAGCATCAAGCGCCACTTGGTAATACGGTGGTTATAAAGGCGTGTTCAGGTACTCGGAGGAAACCGTAGAGGCAATATATGTCAAGAGCGGGATTTGTCTGTCCATGTGACGGGAAGATACTCAAGGGTCCACTCGGAGAGGTTATATTCAATAGCTGCGCAGCGTGTGATTTGATCACAGGGATATCACTTGTCGGAACGAGTCAAGTAAGCGTTGAATCTAGAGATTGAACACGACATGGTGATGTCATTGATCAGATCTCGGGCAATGCAAGTATAGAGAGACAAAGGGAATAAGACACGACTGTCCCGGTTCAAACGACGAAAGATCTTCGTGGAACGCATAGGGGTCACATGGCCATCCAGGTCCCTCTATCGATCATTGGTGCGGGAGTGTCCCGACCATGTCTGGAGTGTTCCTGAACCATGGGGTATCACACTTAAGGGCATGATGATGCTTAGAGAGTGTTTATAGGATCAGAAGAATCACCGAAGAATAGTAGAGAGAAAACCGGAAGGGTTTCGGTAAGTCTGGAGGATGTCTGAAGTGGAGGTGGAAGTGTTCCATAACCACGAAGGTTGAATATATGTGAATGAATGTTAAATATTGATTTAGTTATTTATTCATAATTATTTAATAAAGAGAAAATCAATTTAAAAGGTCAAAAGGCATAATGGGCCAATTCCTGGAGGGGAGAGGGCCCATTAGGGAAAGGAGAGAGGGAGAAGGGGCAAGGGGGTTGGCCGGCTGGGCCAAGCCCCCTGCGCGAGGCCCACTAGGGCTGGCCGGTGGCCTCCCCTCCCCCTCCTCTCCTTTAGTCCCACCCCGGGACTTTGAGGGAGGTAGTACCTCCCCTCCCCCTATATATAGTGGGGGTATTTGGCCAGATAAATACACCCAAAAATCAATAAAGGTATTCTCACTTTTGGGAGGACCTCCAATTGATATTCTCTCTCTCTCCCTCTTTCTCTCGTGACCGTGGTCCCATGTTCGGACTGCGCGAACGAGAGACATCTTCACCGCGGAGCGCCGTCGCGCTGCGGGATTTAGATCCAGGAGCTCTACTTCCGCAACTGTTGCTGGATCAGGGAAGTGGGAGTCATCGTTAGGCACCGGATGTGTGTAACTCCCCGTGAGGTGTCGCACTTGAGGCACTCAAGTCGTTGGATCCAAAGGAGCGCAAGGACTTCATCACGACCTTGAGGTTGACTTCGGCTCGTCTACATCAACCACGCTCTCCTGATCGTTGACAACGCCTTTTGGCCTTCAAGGGTAAGTTCGCAAAAATCCCCTCTCGTTACTGTATTACTAGTAGATAGGTCCTGGCAGCTTCAGGGGTTCAGGGGCGTAGGGTAAAATTTATTGTTTTCATACGCGAAACCCCAACACTTTAAAACCCATGCGGGCCAAATCCCCGTCACTCAACCTGTAAGTGGGCATGCCCACAGCCGTCCGTTAGCTTGCCACCTATGTCCCTTTGATCAATTGGAATTAAGTATTTGTGTGCTTAGGTCCCGCCTTGTTTCCACGGTGTCTGTTTTAAACCCGCCAAGTCTAAACCAGTACGAGAGTTCAGGACATGCGCATCATCATGACCTTCCACTCATGGCCGGACCATTGGCCTCTCCACCGACAAGCCTTCGTTGCCTAGCCACGGGTCTTCATGACGTGTCATGTTGCACCTCTGCCTGCCCAATCAGTTGCCGCCGCACTAGAAGGTACCGTGGCCGCCCGTCTGCTCCTCCTCCTCATGGCGGCGGCGGCGGCGCTCACACCTTTGGATGCGCTAGAAGTCGACGGCAAGCAGGGCATCCTATTCGCCTGTGCTGCCATCCTCGTGCTCTCGGCAGCAATCGTAGCTTGCCATCCATTAGAGTATCTTCACCCACGTTCTAGGACGGCGATCACATGCCCATTTTTTTTTGTCCGGATGGCGAAAATTCGCCCAGCCACGTTCACGGGACGCCAAATAGAGCCGGATTTGGCCTAACTTTCATCTGGCGTTCCCAGGCCATCCTCGAGCACATCGCCACTAGCAACCAACCTAGGTTGGGCTACCCTCCTCGTTCACCTCCTTCGGCCGCCCGACACCGTTTGGCGGCGAACTGGCTGCCGAGGAGGATGGGCGGCCTCAGCTCCTCATCCTCCGCCTCGGCGTCATGCTCGTCTGGCTCGGCACCGGCGCAGTCGCCTCGCGCCTCCGGTGAGGACACGCGCAAGGCTCCACTCCGACAGGTGAAGCGAGAGGTGGAATCGTCGGTGCGCTCGCTGCCAAGGACGCAAGCACGCGACAACGTCATCAACAAAGGCCGCGTGCCCTCACCGCCGACCGACCAGCTTCGTCTGCGCATGCCGAAGCCCGAGCCGGCGAACATGGGTCGTCCCAGTCGACGAGGACGCGTTCATCCTCAAGATGGCGATGGAGAAATCACTCAACTACATCCTGCCGATGCAGGCCCCCGACGTCTACGCCTGGTCCAGGGCGGATTGGGAGCGTGAGGAGGCGAACCGCGTTTGGCGCCATCAGGAGGAAGCCGAGCGCCAGGCCTCCGTCCACCGGAAGCGCGCCTACCACGGGGTGCTGCTCATCGTCCTCGACGACAACGACGACGAGGCTGGTCCGTCGTCACAACCGTGGTGCTATGGAGACGCCGGCCAAGGCAGCTCCCGGCCGCCACAGCCGCCGAGCGACGATGACGGCAAACAAGACGACGACTACAATGCTTCTACCGCAACTTCGGCATGTGAGTGGCGCGCCCGGTGGCCTCGGCATCGGCGTAGTAGTATTTCTATGTTTCTTTAACTTTTTTTAGACTAATATAGTCAAAATTCGGGTATATGTCCGAATTTAACATAATATGTGTGTACTTGACTGTTTTCTAATGAAATCGCCTATATTCGTCCAAATTTTGCCGAATTTGTTCAAATTTTGGTCAAACACGGGAGCTCGGCCTGGAAACGCGAGTGGGAAACTGGACGTTCACAGAGCGAAAATTACATCCTTGTGGCGCTAAATAACGTCGGATTTCGGCCTAGAAACGTCCAACGAGTGAAGGTATTCTTAGGGGCATGAAAAGTGGAGCAGTTTGTTTCCTTTGTTTTGGAGCGAGCGGTTATTTCCTAAGAGAGAACGAGAAGGAATTAGTGGGCCTACTTTGGCAGAGGATTGGCTGAAAGGATCGTTCTTCTGGTCGCCATCGCGTTGTTGCAATCGATCGATGCCTGGCTCGCTGCTGGCTGCTTTGACGATGGCGGAACCGCAAGTGCTAAACGTTGATGATTGGTACGAATTTGCATATTGTAGCGGGCCAGCGGCGGTAGCGGACCGGCCGCGACTACCCACCAGTTTAGTATTCTTATCCGTGGCTGTTAACAGACACGATTAAAGGCGAACGGCCTGGCGGCGCCGTGGGCAGTCGTTTCCACTTGCATCATGACCCAGCATGCCGCGAGACACCAAACGAATTTATTTTTTCTGATCCGATGCGAGAAATGAAGATCGGGCCAACCAAACACGCTATAAATTTAGCTATTCCAAAAAGTCAATCTTGCACATATGCAGGCTCAGTGTGCCGCTCGCGGCATGTCGCTTACATCCTAGATCTCGATCACGCGTACTCTTTCGGTCTTTCGGAGATGCGTACTCTCAGTCGACGTCCGACTGATCGATCGCCCATCTGTCCTGCGGCAAGCTGGAGCGGGCAGCCTCGCATATCATGCATGAACACACCCGTGCGGGCGCTCTCTTTCGGAGCTACGCAGTCTCAGTGGACGTCCCACTGATCGTTTTCCCATATCATGCATGAACACACCCGTACGTGCGCTCTGTGCGTGCCATCGGTTTCTCTCCTTTTGATGCACTATGGAACTTGCATGACAAGGGGACACCCACAGGGACTCCCCACAGCCTTTTGTACCAAATCAAGCATGCAATGCGCGGTCAGTACGTACTCCTACCTACGTAGCCACGCGCGAGGAGTGGGGGATATACACGGGCCGCCATGGTCATGGATCGGCACAAGCCTTCCGGTCCCCCAGCCCGTCTGCATGCATGCATCAGCGTACAACGTGTGTAGCGCCGGTACGCATGGTAGTGCACACTGGTCGGATAACCAACAACCGCCGGACGTGGCCCCCGATCCGTGAGCTGCTCCGGTTGGTTCTGTTAAGGCCGTGAACTGTCCCGCTTTGTTGTTTTGCTTGGACTGACTCGTCGATCCATGGCGCCCCACCACGCTGTCCCCGCATCATCATGGATCGATGCACCTCAGTCCTAAAACGTGTACGTTCACGCATGCACGCGACATCGAGCTCTGCTCTACTAGACTACTAGTAGTGTTCTTACGGTTCCGGACACGGCTAGCTAGCCATAGCCCATAGGGTTACTTATCACATCGCATTAAGTACTCAAGGACCCAGTTCGATTTGACAGGAAACTGTTCACTCCTGTGGGGATTTGGAGAAGGAGATCAAACAAAGCTAGATACTCCCTAGATTTGCCTTGATATATACCTATGCAGTACTACTACTACTACTGCGCACGCTCCGTCCTGGCGTGACTCTGGAACTGGTACATATACGTAACTAATGTATGTACACAGGTGTGTAAATATGTACGTACTCCAGCAAGTCTTATTATGCCCGACAGTAGTAAACTTGTGCAAGTCCCAGCCTTGCTACTTGTCGTGACCACACCAGCTTTTGCTG
Organism: Avena insularis; assembly: GCA_023614405.1. Taxonomy (NCBI): domain Eukaryota; kingdom Viridiplantae; phylum Streptophyta; class Magnoliopsida; order Poales; family Poaceae; genus Avena; species Avena insularis. Next base: position 536,312,988 of record CM042694.1, read on the forward strand.
AGTACGTGACCACGTCAGCTTTTTGATGATGCTCATGAAGCAGCTGATTGATCTGTCAGTGTGTGGATCTGATCTGCCTGCGAGTCACGCATGCATGCATATGATATGCGTCCCCGCAGAGTCCTTGAACTCCTTCGGTCCAAGGGCAGGGTACAGTAGCGTTTCGCGTAAAGCTGCTGCGTGCGTGCGTGCGGGCGGTGCGTGCCGGTTCCGGCCCGCCCCAGCAAACCAGCAAATGCGTCAATCACCCAATCCATCATTCAAGAAATATAGTATGCACGTAGACATCACGTACCCCAGCGATCCTTGGACAGCGCATGAGCTAGCTTTTCTGGCGAATAAATTAACGCATGATGGTTACATGCCGACCTTCGTTTGGATCGTATGCAATTAATTTTGGGTACGTAACGGCCGACTAAAAGCAACGCTGTTCACACGGCGCATGCGTGCATGGTTCGTGTCCAATCTGTCCGTCTTTGATTTTTGGCCTGTCTCGAACACATGCAAATGCAATAGGCTGTTGCATTCCAATGAGTGATTTCGCTGTCCTGGAATAGTGGATGTGGTACGTCTCGGCCGCTCAGATCGGGTGTGGTGTGGCACACATACATAGTGATCCATGCACAACATTTGACCTGCAGTTGCTTAATTATTAAGCTACTACTATAGTGTTGTCTAGGGCCCACCTCTCTGTTCAGTCGTATCGTATGACTAGCTGCTTGTACGGTAGCCACTCACCCATATATACCATGCACGTACGTACGTACACCTATTTGAGAGGCGAGATCGATGAATCATTCTTTATTTTAGAGACCAGCCCGGCATCGTGGAGTAATGGAGCATCACATATGAACAATGCAGCGTCACCTATGCAATGCCTTAAATCTAAGGGTTTGTTACGAATGTGTCTCCAGTCCACTCGAAAATTAGAATTGTGCAGCTACGAATTGGTCAATTGGAAATATGCAATCAGCCGACGCGGTTACATCTGTGCCCATGGTTCCGGCCGTTGTTTTTCCTGTCTAATTTGCGTCTGGTTGACTCAATTTTTTACATGTGGATCCCATCATGCACAACCGTTGCTCTGACTATTATTCTGACGAGTGGGCCCCGTCACCTGAGCTGTCGATCGCGCGCATCACATGTTCGAGGATCCGAACCCACATTATTGTGCAATTTCACATGTTCCCCTGCTACACTCCGCTCCACTATTGTCGTCCTTTTCCTTGCCGCAGTGTTCCTTCGTGCACTGCTCCGAACCTCCACCGTCCTCCCTCTGACATATGTTCGTCGTGTCACCGCCACCCCCTCCCTACTTCCCGCTGTGACATGTCCTGGAGTGGTCAGGAGACCGGAAGCGAGAAGCTGAGCCTGTCATTTGTCGCACGATGACAAGGGTGGACGTGAAGCGAATCCAACACAGAGATGGATCTTACACGGCAGGAGAGCACAGAGATGTATCCTGCGAGACTAGAGAGCGTGGACGAGGGTGACATAGGGTAAAACGACGCGGGAAACAAAGCTCAGTAGCTCTGAAACCCGGTGAATGTGCCTTTTGTCCTCCCTAAAAGGTAAGAACTGTAATCCCGTTTCTTCCCTTTACAATTAATGACTCTAGTCATGTGGTAATAGCGAGGATGTGTGTTGATAAGCGTAGGACGTATAGATTCCTACTGAAGATTCAGCACGGTTGTCGCACTGAAACCTTGCCCGATAGTAGAATTGCAGTTAACGCTACTTTTGATTATTGACTGACAGTAGACGTGGCAGACCTAACTCTATGTGACTTGGACACGAAATTTGGCAAGGTCCCGATTAGCCAGAACGAGGAATTCGTATCCAGGTACTATGACACAAATTCTTGAACTTTTTACAACATTAGGACCAACGAGGCCCTGGTAATGTTGTGGGTAAATGTAATGACCCAGGGTTATATATTTAGGAAAGGGTAGATATGAGAACTGATATTGTGCATATAGAAATTTAGGGTCAATTTGAAAATTTTCATAACTTATTTGAATTTGGTTCTACTCAGGTTGTGCAACCAAAAGGTCACTAGGAATTGGAACCATATTCAAATTTCAAAAATAAAAATATTTGATTGAATTCAGAAATGAATTTGACCTAAGTCAAACTTGTATTCAAATTCAAATTTCACACATTCAAACATAAATCACAGGAAATGGAATATAAATGTTCCAATCAAACTCCTACTCACATTAAACTTAAATCACAATCACAAGTATGAAAGAAATATGATCTTTATTCATAATCTGATATGAGTACATGATCCAAAAATAAAAAGAAATCAAAATAAGAGAAGAACATAATCTAAACCCTACACTACACTATCTATCTTCTTAACTTAGCTTCAACCTTAATCTTCAACTCGTGAACACAAACAACACAGGAAGACACGAGTTAGTGGTAAAATGTTGTTTTTCCTAAGGTAAAACCATTGGATATAAGAATCCTTAAGATAAAGTCTAGAATCCTAAAATCTTAGCCTGAGTAGTAAACCATCAAAACATTGAATAACTGACAAATACGGAATCAAAAGCCTCACATTAAACATTTAGAACCCAACAAACTCACCAAAAAAACCTGTAGAATAGATCACCAATAGTTCCTAAGAACTATCACAACTTTAGTAAGAACATATAGTAATTTGGTAGTCATCTACGAGAAATTCCAACTAGATCAAGTAGGAAAACCAAACCAATAGAAATGCTGGAAACCTTAATATAAGACATTCAACCAAAGAAAAAAATCTAGGCTCAGGATTCTATCAAGAACAGGTAGAATTCCATAAAAACTAAGTCAACACCAATTAGAAATCTAAACCAATAGAAACCTTAGAGACTACTAAACAAGAACAATCACAAAAAGAATCATCAAAGCATTAGAATTTCTCAAGAACCCTAGAACTCTAAGAATTCAAAACATAATAAATCAAAATTCTAAACCAATCAAACTTCACAGCAATGGAAGCCGTGATCATTCATCCAAACAGAATGCAAGGGGCCATGGATGACAACTAAATCAAAAACCTCATAAATCAAATAGTAAATACTTGTCATGTTCCAAAACCAGAATAGGGAAAAAGACAAACCGATATGCCTAATTAGGCATATCTAACTACCACCCCTGCACATACAAACAAAAGTGACATATGCCAATTTTGGCATGCACAGATAAGTTAAACCCAGCATGGGCTTAACCACTGAAAAACCCTTGCCACCTCTGAATAGGTTAGTCAACAAAGGCGGTTTCACACATACACAAGCAGGTGATTCACCTAACTGCATGGCATTGGTGTCAGCAGCACATCCACTTAGGAACACTATAAATAGAGGACCACCTGAGACCCCATAGCTCATAACTCACCACTCGAGCTTGGACCACAACACACACACTTAGTGTTTAAAGAGAGATCTGAGAGAGAAGGGAAAAGAGGAAGAACTCAAGAATAGGAGGAGAAGAGCCACAACAACAAATCTTCATCAAGCCCACTATGAAAGCTACAAAGGTTGTTAATTTAACTTTAGGATAGAAAAACATAGAGTCCAAGGAGAGAGAGAATTTAATAGGAAATGCACCTAGTATAGAAGGAGGACTACACCCTATGCATCTTCATCAATGAAGAACACCACATGCATAGTCACACCTTAACCTAGCACAGTTCACAACCACTAGTTACAGAATAAAGATAAATAGTATGCATTTAACCACCCAATTTAGAATACCACATTTTTATCCCAGCCCCATCCCTAGACAAAGTCCTAAGACAAGCCTAAGGATGAGAAGGGAGACAATGATTTGGCACCCTAATACCTGCATGGAAGTAGTAAAATAATACTTAACAAACACACTTACAGAACAAAGCTTGAATTAAAATCTCAAGCAACAGAAAGAAAATTAATAACAACCACTTAAATCAACTAAGCGAAGTATTCCAATACAAGTAAAGTGAAATGCTAAACTAGAATTAACAGTGACAAACACTACTAAAAAATTGTATTCATCCTCAAATGGAAGGATCAGTACATAAAACCTGAAGAAAACCTACACTAGGATCCTAACAACAAACTACTGACAACACTGCACTTAACTAAATAAACCTTAACTACAAGTGTAGCAAGTAACCACTTAACATTCAGTAATCCAGAAAACACATGTTAACTGGCAGACATAATAGTAGACAAAAGTTCAGTAGAACATTAACCAAATCCTAAACCTAATTAACCAAGATGAATCCTAGAACCTAGATGACATCTAGAACACTCTGGAAAGACACAGAACATTCTAGAAGAATCAAAGTAATAGACTACAGAGCACAAACCCTAGAAACTGCTAGTAGCCTAGAACCAGAAAGATAGAGAGGAAGAGTAACACCTATCTTTAGAAAGGATGAGCCGAGATGACTGAGTAGAGGAAGAAGGAGTCATGGTGGTGGCTGGCAGCTAGCACAAAGGTTGTGTTGGAGTTAGAGAAGATGAACATCACCGAAACCCTAGATCAGGTGAGGGTTGCGAGCGAGAGCTAGAGAATGAGAGGGATGAATCCATTCGATAGGAAGGTAAAGCGGAGGCATGCGAGTAGTTTTTGTGGAGCAGCGGCGGCAGAAGAGGCAGGAGATGGCCAAGACAGTAGGGCGGTGCGGTGACGATGCGCAGTCGCCATTGCCATCACGAGAGCGTTAGGGTTAGGAGCAAAGCGATGTGTGTATGTGTGAGAGAGACGAGTGAGTGGGTCGAGTTAGGTTGGACCAGGTCCAGAGAGTGGTTTTGACCACTTGGGTCTAGCCAGTGGGCCGAAATACTTAGGGGTATTTTGGTAATTTCACAAATACATATAAACCTAATTAAATCATAACTCCCACATAAAAACTCAAAAAATAAAATAAAAATAGTTTTGTGTGTAGAAAATGCGGAATCTAGAAAAAGTATTTTTGTTGGATTTTTGCAAACACTTGAATTTTATGAATTTTTGAGTGATTAATTTGAAAGTTTAGGCTATTAAAATTCATAAAACTCCCATTAAATCCATAAAAATCAAAATAATTATGTAAACCTTGAATTTCATAGAAATATGAAAATACCAAAGTGAATACCTTGTAATATATTGTGGATTGCTTTAATAATAAAGTACCAAAGAAAATATGATGAAACCCAAAACTAGGAGAAATCACTTAAAATTAAAATAGAATTAATAAAATTCAAAAAAAAACCACGAGTGCATTGCAAATATATTGTATTAGAGCATCACATTTTTGTGAACAAAACATTGTCTTTATCACGTTGTTAATTTTCAATGGATCAAGGAGGATCTCGAAGCTTTTGTGCACTTTTGACTCTTGGTATAAGTTAATAAAAAAGGTGTTGGACCCATAATATTTCTATTGTACCACTCCGAGGGATGTGATATTTGCGGATGGGGACTTTCGTGAGTGTCATATCAATGACTTGTACACTACAATATGAAGTGGTGTACTGGGTCACCATAATAAACATCTGGGGACTAGGACTATGTTGATGCATGTCCACAGTTTTAATAGAGAGTTGGGAAGTGACGAGGGGTAACCTCGACAATGCCCATGATTATGACTTAGGGTTTCGTGGAAAAGAGAACGCTGGGGATTTTGTCGAATGTCACGGAAACAAGGGAGTCGAAGTCGTCTGATTATCGATGGACAATACTATTACAGATTGCTTAGGAGTTTTTTGGTACATCCCCGCTAGCTCTTCCCATCCTATATATAATATCCTGTGTCTTAGGGCCGTATACATATAAGTTACACACTCATGATTACAATACCAACACAATATCGATTTCTATTTCTTTATTTAGCTAAACTAAGACTTCCTCTTGGATGCTCCTTGGGCCTTCATCTTGAGTCTTCATGGGCCGTGAGTCTTCATACAGCTAGGGTAACCAAACATAAACACCCGAGTAATCATACCCATGTCAGTATCCCTCGAGACTCCATCCCAATCGTAGATTTAGGTTGAGTCTCAAGAGATATTTTCAATATTTATGATTTATATGAGATATTTTTCTTTTTCTAGCTTTGTAGGGATTTGGTACAACAGGCCTGATGCATCCGACGGATCGAGAATCAGTTAATTGCTCCTAGGAAAAACACTGTAGACCTACATCAAGTTCAAGTCCCCAGGCTTAAACTCGGAATTTTACTGGCGTAATTCAGTTCGAGCAGTTGAGATCTTATCGAATACTAAATTTCAGTTCTATTATATCAGGTACCCAACGTGTCCGTCATGATTTTTTATCGTATTGTCGATACGGATATTTTATTGGTAGAGTGCATTCTTGTGCGATTACCAGGCCACATAGGACGAATCCATGATCCTTATCTTCATGTCATGGACACGGCTTTCGGAGTTTTATCGCATCGGGCGCGATCCGAATTTTTTGTATAATTTTTATTGACTGCCTTGTTTGGCGGTTGGAATTGCTAAAGTTTATCATCTCTTTGTTTTGTCGGATGGTTTTACAGAATCTCCCGATGGGAGTAATCCTTTGAGGATACATTTAAGTAAAACTCATAGGATTATGCTGATATTTCTTTCGATCGAAATAACTGTTTGACCTTATATGCACAATATAATTTTCTATTGGGTGCGCGCCAGCGCTCCTGATGGGAGTAGCCCCCGAGGCTATGTTCGAATGCCTGTATCTAGACATAGGCTCATATTTTTTTGTTAGTTTCATCAGAGCGATACTCGTAAATTTTCTAAATGTCTTTATAATAAAAGCCCTCGATTTGTGGGTAAAGAACAACATCGTATAAAGAAAGGAATCAGAGTATGGAGAACTTATCTTTTATTTAAAATCTGAAGACAAAGATACATGGTTTGGCAGGTTCGCCTGGCCGTTGGCCTTTATTGAATAATATTGTGGCTAAGAAGCCGGGGCGTAGGCCTTATTGTGATTTAAATTACAAGAAAACATAAATTCTAAGCATAAAAATGCCGTAGTTGTGCAATGTTCCACGGATTGGAGTATTTGACTCCTGTCTTCTTGTCTTGAAGCTGATATGCTCCTCCAGGGATAACTTCTATAATGATGTAAGGCCCTTCCAAAGGTGACTCCAATTTACGATGACCATCTTGCTTGAGGCGAAGAACTAGATCCCCTACGATGAAGGACCTAGGACGCAATCATCGGCTGTGGTAGTTGTGCAAGTTTTGCTGATATACAATGGCCCTTTGTAAGGCAATATCATGAGCTTCATCAAGTGCGTCAATGTTGTCTTCAAGTGCTTCCCTGGATGCTTCCTCGTCGTATTTAGTGACCCATGGAGACTCGTGAGTTACTTCGACTGGAAGGACAACTTCAACACCGTGGACCAGAAAGAAGGGTATTTCTTGCGTCGAACTATTTGGAGTAGTACACAAGCTCCATAAAACAGACGGTAACTCATCAACCCATGCTCCTTTTTCTCTGTCAAGTGGTGCTAGCAATTTTTTCTTGAGACCAGCAGTTACGAGGCCATTGCCTTTTTCTACTTGCCCATTAGTTTTTGGGTGAGCAACCGAGGCATAACTTACTTTTATACCCATTTCCTCACAGTATTCTTTGAACTCATTGAAGGTAAAATTAGTCCCGTTGTCGGTGATGATGCTGTTTGGTACACCAAATCGGAACACTATTGATTTGATGAAATTCACAGCCGAAGTTCCATCCTGACTGGTAATAGGCATTGCTTCAATCCATTTGGTGAATTTATCGACTGCTACGAGTAGAAAGACGTGTCCTCCTTGGGATTATTTGTGAAGTTTACCGACCATATCAAGTCCCCATTGAGCGAAGGGTCAAGAGAGAGGTATGGGGTTTAGTTTGGCAGCAGGTGCACCGGGTTTTGTTGCGAATCGCGGACATGCTTCACATGTTCTGACTATGTCCTTTGTATCTTGTACTACTGTGATCCAATAGAATCCTGCCCTAAATGCCTTGGCAGCGATTGCTCGGCTGCTAGCGTGATGGCCACATACTCCTTCATGTATGTCCTTGATTATAATCTTTCCTTCATCGGGTGTAACGCATCGCTGTAAGATAGCCGAAATACTTCTTTTATACAGTTCTACCTTGATGATCCTGAAGGCTTTTGATCGTCGGGTAATTCATCGAGCTTCTATTATGTCCTTAGGGAGCTCTCCCCTTATCATGTATTCTATATATGGTTGCATCCATGTAGGTTATACTATCATGATTTCATCGACTTCTGGCTCTTCCTCAAGGACTTCTTCTGTATATTCGTGTGATGGCATAGCCCTCGAGTCTTTCTGCGACTTGATCGTTTTCCCTGTTTTGGGTGCTATAACCTCAGAGACTCTTTTGGCCTTGATAGGTCGCTCTATTATTTCCTCCCAAAAAACCCCGGGTGGTACTGGTAAGCATAAGGATCCGATGTTTGCCAAATTGTCGACCTCTTCGTCGCTTGCTCTTCCTATGTGTGAGACTTCGCACCTGTCGAATTGGGCTTCCATAATATTGTACAGATCGCGGTAGGCGATCATGTTGTAGCTGACAACATCACACTTGTTCATTACTTATTGTGACACGAGGTTGGAATCACCAAATATTTTGTGGCGAGTTGCACCGCAAGCTTTAGCCATACACATACCATGCAACAGGGCCTCATACTCAGCTTCGTTATTGGAAGCGTTTGCGAAACTCATCCGAAGTATGTATAGCATTTTATCGCCTTGTGGCAACACTAATATGACTCCTTCCCCTACTCCTTCCGTTCTTTTTATCCGTCAAAATACATTGTCCATGCGCTAGAAAGGTCCGGTGGGTCCGCACGCTGTAGTTCTATCCATTCAGTAACGAAGTCAAGAAAAAACTGTGATTGAATTGCTTTGCGTTTCTCATATGTGATATCTCGAGGGGATAGCTCAATGCCCCATAGAGAGACGCGTCCAATTGCTTCTGGATTATTGAGGATATTGGAAAGAGGTGATTCATTGACCACTATGATCAGGTGTTCGGAAAAATAGTAGCGCAACTTTCATGCTGTCAGGAATACTCCATATGCTAGTTTCTGATAGTGCGGGTCTCTTTGCTTGGATGGAGAGAGAACCTCACTTAGAAAATAGACTTGTCTCTGAACACTGTGGGTTTTCCCTTCTTAGGGTCGCTCTACGACCAAAACTATGCTGACCACTTGATTAGTAGCGACAATATAGAGAAGTAGGGGATGTTTTTCTTGTGGAGACACGACGATGGGGGATGCCGAAAGTGTTTTCTTGAGATCTTTGAAGACACGCTGAGATTTCTCCGTCCACTCAAATTTATCCGACTTCCTCATAAGGGTATAGAATGGTAGTGCCTTTTCTCTTATACGGGCGATAAAATGACTAAGTGCTGCGACTCGGCCAGCCAACTGTTGTACGCCTCGAAGATTCTTTTTTTCATTCTTAGGATTTCCTCTATTTTTTTCGGGATTGGCTTCTATCCCTCTTGCTGATACGAGGTATCCGAGGAGTTGCCCTACGGGGACTCTAAAAGAACACTTCGTTGGGTTGAGCTTGATGCAATACTTGTCAAGGTTCTCGAACGTTTCTTAGAGGTCACTGATAATAGTTGACCCTTGTTCTGTTGTAACTATGACATCGTCGATGCAGACCTATACATTTGTGCTAATTTAACTTCCTAAGTAGTACTGCATCATCCGTTGATATGTTGCACCCGCATTTTTGAGGCCAAAGGGCATTGTTGCATAGTAGAATACGCCATAAGGTGTGATAAATGTTGTTTTATCCCGATCTTCCTCTTGCATCAGAATTTGATGGTATCCTGAATATGTGTCCAGAAAGGAAAGACATTCGCACCCCACGGTTGCATCGATTATTTGATTGATTAGTGGTAGTGGGAAGTGATCCTTTGGACAGTGCTTGTTCAACACAGTGAAATCGATGCACATACATAGTTCTTTTGTATTTTTCTTTGGGACACATACTGGATTTGTGACCCACTATGCTTTCTTCAATTCCTTGATGAATTTAGCATCGGTTAGGCGATGGAGATCCTTTCCAATGGCCTTTCTTTTTGGCTCTGTGAAGCGGCGAAGTGACTGTTTTACTGGTTTCGCCTTCGGATCTAAGTTTAATGCATGCTCCACGAGGTCCCTGAAAATTCCTGGCATGTCAGAAGGTAACCATGCGAAAATCTCCCAGTGCTCACGGAGGAACTCGATGAGCGCGCTTTCGTATGCGGGACCAAGATTGGAAGCCACAAAGGTCATCTTTTTTGGGTTGGTAGGGTGGATCTGGACTTCCTTTGTATCTTTCGCGGTGTCAAAAGCCTGATCAGGATTTGCACGTGCTACTTCCAGAGGTTCGGCGGTTGCCGACATTTTTAGCTGCTCAAACTCAGTTGCCATCCCGAATGATTCGGAGATTTTGTTGAACTCTTGATCGCAATTATCAGAACGTGTGAAGCTTCCCTTTACTGTTATGACCCCTTCGGGGCTGGCATTTTCATAACTAGGTACACTGTGGTACTGCCATGAATCGTGCAAAAGCTGGGCGACCCAGGATCGCATGATATTATGATGGCCAGTCCATGACTTTGAACTCGAGCATTTCACGCTTGAAATTTTCCTTGGATCCAAAAACAACGTCAAGAGATATTTTACCTAAGGGAATTTCAGCTTTACCTGGTACTATGTCGTGGAAGGATGTTTCTGTTGGTGCTAGATTTGTTAAAGAGCAATTCATCACCTTCAGTGTCTTGGCATAGATCAGGTTGATGTTGCTTCCTGCATCCATGAAGACTTTACTCATATCAAATCCACCCACTTGTTCTTCTACTATTAAGGATGAGTGGCCCAGTCGCGGTACTCAAAGTGGATGATCAGCTCTGCTGAATGTGATTTCTTATTCTGACTAGTGGAGATATTCGGGTGTGGCTGGTGGTTCCATCTTTGCCATGTTGACTTGTCTTGTAACCAGCTTCTAGATCCTATTGGATGGGCGCCCTTTTGAATCATTGACATTGCCCCTTTGGACCTAGGGTATTCATTTTCTTGATTTGTTGTGTTGTGCGGCTGACCTACTGGCGGGTGCACTAGCGGTGGTGGTGCGATAATGGCTAACATACCAGATGTAGTAGTGTACCCTCGACTTCCTGCTTTAGTCGCCTTTGCGTTGCATAGCTCTTGCATTTTTAAAAATGTTCGGCAATCCTTCGTCAGATGGTTGGATCGCCTTTTGCCCGTTGAGTCGACGTAAAAGTGCACATTGCAGGGTCCTTCCAGCATTTGCATTGCGAACATTGGTGGGTCTCGAGCTCTTGGCTGATATCACTGTGTTGGTTGGCTTCCTCCACCATCATCCCTATTGTTGTGGTGCCCGCCGTTGTAATCATTGTTTCTTTGGTTGTCCTCTCCGAGAAACTAGCTGCAACATAGCTTGGTCCCCCATGTCCGTCGTTGCTACATCGTATTCTGACATTGTTGTGCCTGTCCATATCTTCTTCGGGTGAACGTGTTCGCTTGTTGTACTGCGTCCTCTCCATCAGCCCAGCGATTTTCCATATCCATCAGTTGTGATTTTTTTTGGGCTTGACCCATCCTAGTTCTTCTATGAATTCTCGACGGCGAAGGCCGTCATTAAAGGCATCAATTGCCCTTTCGTCGGATATGGCCTCAGCTGAGTTTTTGATGATATTCCATCGCTAGATGAAGGCTTGTATTGACTCTACAGGTTTCTGTTTGCACGCTCGCAATTGCTCCAGATATGCGGGTCACTTGAATGTGGAGTGGAAATGTCGGATGAACTTATCTTCAAGGTCGTTCCAGCTGCTGATGGAATCTTCGGGTATCTGTCTTAGCCATGACCATGTGGCACTGGTTAGGTGCAACTGCAGTCTCTACATTGCGGTGGCCATGGAACCACCCTATAACTTGATGGTGGCCAGATAATCTGCCAACCAAGCTTCGGGTTCCTGTAGGCTTTCGTACTTCTGGCGGTCATGAGGAAGTCTGAAATCCTTTGGTACTGGAGTCTTGCGAAGCCGTTGGGTAAAGCAGCTGGCTCCGAAGAACTCATAGTCGTCCTCATTGTCACCGTTGTAGTATCTTCGGCTATGGCTCTCACCCCTAGTTTCGTCGTTCCTGTGTTGTGTGAGATTGTTTTTTGCGTTGTTTCGCAGCTCGGTGCCTAATAAGCGGACCCATGTGGTGACCGCGATTGTCGGGTGTACCCCACCTGCCGAGGGCTGCTACGATGACATGGGGATCTATTAGGTTGATGTGTGACTCCTTGTTCTATTTGCACAAGAGATGCACCCACCATACCGAGATTCGTTAGAGCGGAGTGATACATTGCAAATGTATCTATAATTTTTGATGTTCCATGCTTGGTTTTATCCACTTTCTTGTGTTTTGTCCACACTTTGGAGTACTTTTCATATGATTTCTTGGACTAACCTATTAACAAGAGCCACAGTACCAACTGCCTGTTTTCTACTGTTTTTGGTTCCAAGAAAGTCAGAAAATGAATATTCTCGGAATTGGACGGGACAAAAGCCAAAGTGCCTATTTTTCCGGAAGTCATCAGATGCCAGAATACGAGACGGAGAGGAGCCAGGGGGCCACCACACCACCTGGCCGTGCGGGCCAGGCCTGGCCGCGCCAGGGGGTGGTGTGGCCAGCCCAGGCACCCCCTCGGCCTCTCCTTCCGCCTATAAGATGCCCTCGGGATGAAAACCCTAAGTACCCGATCAAAAATTCACGAAAGAGTCTGTAGCCGCCGTCATCTCCACCCCTAGATCGAGAGGGATCTGAAGCTCTTCCCGGCACCCTGCCGGAGAGGGGAATTCACCCTAGAGGCCTTCTTCATCATCATGCAAGCCTCCGGTGTGATGCGTGAGTAGTTCATCCTTGGACTACGGATCCATGTAGTAGCTAGATGGCTGGTTCTCCTCCTTTGTGCTTTCATGTCTAGATCTTGTGAGCTCCGTTAATGATCAAGATCATCTATTTGTAATTCTACATGTTGTGTTTGCGGGGATCCGATGGATATTGAGATGCTATTTCAGATTGATTATTGATTCTATCATGTCTTTGTTATTTGTGATCTTGCATGATTTCCGTTGTTAGTAGCTATCTTGGCCAAGTAGATGCTAGCAACTCCAAAGAGTTAGTAATTATGCTCGATAGTGGGTTCATGCCTCTGGTAATCTGGGGAAGTGACAGAAATCTCTAAGGTACTAGATGTGCTGTTGCTACTAGAGAGAAAACAACAATCCTTTGTGATATGGGGTGGCCCGATCTTCTCAGTAAGCGGATGGCGGTGATGATGGTGGATGATAGATAACTAGCCTGTAGCTATGAACTCTCCCGCTCGATCCCTGATGCCAATGCAACAGCTCTCGAACCTTGTAGGATATTCACAACACCACGCTCTTGCGCATGCAGCCATGACCACGAACGGTAGTATGCAATCTACTAATTCCCAATGGAACAACAAATCACACTCAATTATAGTTGGTAGATTCGAACACAGGGTAATTCCAGAGGTTCTATGAAAGAAACAACTCCAAAATAGTTTTAACGTGGTCTAACCTAAACTAGAGGGCGTTCCCAGGCTTATATGGCCGCCGGAGCATCCAAAAAACGCGAAACAAAAACGTGTCTGGGACAGTCAGATCCGTCCAGGTCTGATGGGAACTTTTTGGGCCAGATTATCCGGTCTAGGAGGGCCAGATTATCCAGGGGCCGGATTTTTCGGGGGGGAAATCCGGTCAAATATCCGCCCCGGTACTGAACGTCACGCACGAAGTCCTTTGCAGAATCTCCAAAGCAAGGCCGGATTATCCGGGGTGTGGGGGCCGGATTATCCGGGGTCTTTTAGGCATGGAAGTACTCATTGGAAAGATCTTGGAATTATCTATCCAACAAGTGCTTATTTGCTTGATTTGGAGTTCGTATGAGGAATCCACGTCCATTTCAATTTCAGGACTTTTGTCTGTCCGAATTGAACGTTCCTTCTCTTCGATGATCTCCCTTGCTTGTATTGCGCCTTCCTCCCGCTCCTCCCTCGTGCATCCTTGGGCGATCATCATGTTGGGCTTCTCTTGTAGCCCTTCTCCTCCTCGCGCCATGCTTGTTTCTCCAACGAACCTGATCATACATAAATGCATAGACTTAGGCAGTATAAAGTTCTCATCAATCAAAGTACCAGATTCGTTTAGGAGTAAATTCACCTGTTGTTCAAGTATCTTAGCACGAGCTCTTGTAATAAGTCCAATTCTAATCTCATTGGACTGATCCTTTCTTGCAACAGTTGTAGCATCTTCAGTAGTCATTGGGGTAGGTGTAATTGTAGGGTTTTCCTCATCATCTCCCCCCTTCAAAAGGCGTCGACCTCGACGCTCCAAGGTCTTCTCCAGCATATGGTGACAAATCAGCAACGTTGAAGCTGTTGCTAACTCCACCAAACTCCTCAATAGGTATATCAACCGAGTAGTCGTTATCATTAATCTTGGCTAACACCTTGTAAGGACCAGCACCACGCGGCTTCAATTTTGACTTTCGAAGTAGTGGGAACCTATCCTTGCGTAGATGCACCCAAACCATATCTCTAGGCTTGAACAACACTTCTTTCCTTGCTTGATTCCTTGCAGCAACAATGTTCTTGCCTTTCTTCTCAATAGCCTCTCGAGTCTTCTCATGTATTTTCTTCGCATAATCAGCACGTTTTGATGCCTCCATATCAACTCTCTCATGTAATGGCAGAGGCAACATATCAAGTGGCGTCAATGGCTTGAAACCATACACCACCTCAAAAGGACAAAGCTGAGTAGTTGAATGCACCGCCCTGTTGTAAGCAAACTCAACATGTGGAAAACACTCTTCCCACTCCCGCAGATTCTTTTTAATCATGGTCCTTAGCAGCTGTGACAATGTTCGATTCACCACCTCCGTTTGACCATCTGTTTGGGGGTGACATGTAGTACTGAACAGCAACTTCGTTCCTACCTTCCCCCATAAGGTCTTCCAAAAGTAGCTCATGAACTTCACATCACGGTCAGAAACAATCGTTTTTGGTACTCCATGTAATCTCACGATGTCCCTAAAAAACAGGTTAGCAACATGCGACGCATTGTTGCTTTTGTGGCAGACAATAAAATGAGCCATCTTAGAGAACCTATCCACTACCACAAATATAGAATCATGACCTCTCTGAGTTTTAGGTAGACCTAGCACAAAATCCATACTAATGTCTTCCCATGGAGTAGTAGGTGCAGAGAGAGGTGTATACAAACCGTGAGGCTTCAGCTTAGATTTCGACTTGTGGCATGTAATACACCGGCTCACAAATCTGTACACATCACTCCTCATCTTGGGCCAATAAAAGTGATCAGCAAGCATGAGCAATGTCTTCTCATGCCCAAAGTGACCCATCAAACCACCAGCATGTGATTCCTGCACTAAGAACAAACGCAACGACGATTCTGGAATACATAGTTTATTAGATCGAAACAAATATCCATCATGTATATGATACTTATCCCATGCGTTTCTAAGAGCACACAAACGATATGGTTCAACAAAATCATGGTCAGTTGCATAAAGTGCACAAATAGCTTCTAATCCAGGAATTTTAACATCAAGATTGGTTAATAGCATGTTCTTCCTAGATAGAGCATCAACAACAACATTCTCTTTTCCCTTCTTATAATTAATGATGTAAGGAAAAGACTCAAGGAACTCAACCCATTTGGCTAATCTTCTATGCAAGTTTGATTGAGCTTTCAAGTATTTCAATGCTTCATGATCAGAATGTATGATGAATTCCTTTGGCCACAAATAATGTTCACAAACCTCAAGTACTCTAACAAGTGCATACAATTCTTTATCATAGATAGAATAATTCAAACAAGCACTAGTCAATTTCTCAGAAAAATAAGCTATAGGCCGACCCTCTTGCATCAAAACGCCACCTATGCCTATACCACTAGCATCACATTCAACTTCAAATTGCTTCGAAAAATCAGGTAATGCAAGTAATGGTGCAGAAGTAAGCAAACATTTTAATGTATCAAATGCAATGTCTTGGGCCACGCCCCATACAAAAGGAACACCTTTCTTTGTCAAATCATTCAAAGGTGCAGCAATGGTGCTAAAATCTTTCACAAAGCGCCTATAGAAACCAGCTAATCCGTGGAAACTACGCACTTGACTTACATTCATGGGAGTAGGCCAATTATGAATTGATTCAATTTTAGATTGATCTACCTCTACCCCATTCTTAGATACAACAAATCCTAGGAATATGACCTTATCTTTTGCAAATGTGCACTTCTCAAGATTAGCATACAATTTATTGTCACGCAACACTTGCAAAACTTGTCAAATATGAGTGCAATGTTCAGTTTCGTTGTGGCTGTATATAAGTATATCATCAAAGTAAACAACCACAAAACGACCAATAAAATCTCTCAAAACATGATTCATTAATCGCATAAATGTACTATGTGCATTAGTAAGACCAAACGGCATAACTAACCACTCATACAAGCCAAATTTTGTTTTGAAATCAGTTTTCCACTCATCCCCTTCTTTCATCCTAATTTGATGATAACCACTATGCAAGTCAATTTTAGAGAAAACAACAGCACCACTCAATTCATCTAGCATATCCTCTAAGCATGGAATAGGATGACGATATCGAATAGTGATGTTATTAATTGCTCTACAATCTACACACATGCGCCATGTACCATCTTTCTTAGGAACTAAAATAACAGGAACAACACAAGGGCTAAGAGAAACACGAATGTACCCTTTATCCAGCAATGCTTGTACTTGCTTCTGAATTTCCTTAGTTTCTTCGGGATTAGTCCTATAGGGTGCACGGTTGGGAAGTGTGGCGCCAGGAATCAGGCCCACTTGATGTTCTATACCACGCAATGGAGGTAAGCCTGTGGGTACATCTTCTGGAAATACATACCCAAAGTCCTACAAAACAGAAGAGATACCAAGAGAAACAGGGGTCATGTCGTTAGAAACCAATACCTCGCCCTTATACATGAGCACAAGTGGCATAGCTGTAGGATCCTCACGAAATTCTCTCATATCTTCCTTAGTGGCTAATATCAATAAACCAGGCACTCTCTCACTTTTCGTTATGTCACTCAATTTAGGCTCAATTACATCAGGAACAACTGTCACACAATCTCGCCGAGTTGTAGGATCTTCCTTCAAATTCACCTCTATTTTCTGGCGAGAATCATTCACAATATCTTGTGGTGTCATTGGATGCATAGTAATCTTCTTCCCTTTGAATTCCAAGTGATATGTATTGGCTCGGCCATTGTTTGCACATGACGATCATAGAGCCAAGACCGACCCAATAGTAGGTGACAAACAGTCATAGGAACCACATCAAAATCAATAGAATCTTTGTATGGCCCTATTTGAAAATTCACCCGTACCATATGATTTACCTTCATCTCACCATTGTTGCTCAACCATTGTATGTAGTATGGCTTGGGATGAGGTAAGTATGTCAAATTCAGTTTGGCACATAGTTCCTTACTTGCAAGATGTCTGCAGCTACCTCCATTAATAATGACCTTGCAAGCCTTGTTAGGTCCAACTAGAGATTTTGTTTGGAACAAGTTGCAACGCTGGGATTCCTCAACCGGTTGCACACTAAGTATACGTGAAGATACGACAATAGTTGGAGCATGCTCAGGATACGCATCAGCACCATCCTCGGCATCATCAACATCATCATCATAAGCTTCATCTCCACTCTCTACTTTGCCTTGTTCATTAACAAACATAACCTTGCTGTTTGGACAATCCTTCTTGTAGTGTCCTCTACCTCCACAAGTATGGCACACCACATCATGAGTACGTGTAGTAGACATGTTGGAACCCGAGCTAGCAGCAGGAGCAGCGGGTTTCCGGGCATTAGAACCAAATGAAGGTGTACTTGCTGGCTTGGCCGATGGTGTAAAAGGAGCAGCAGCTGGTGGCGTGACTGTAGGAGGTGTAGACCTGGCCGAAAATCTGCTGGAGGACGGAAAACAAGCACGTGACTTCACCTCTTCTGCCAACTGGTATTCGGCCTCTCTAGCATGATGCACCAACTCATTCATGGTCTCATACTTGTGATGACGAACAATGCTCTTGATCGGTAACTTCAAATTATTTAGGAATCGTTGCATGGTCATCTCAATGGACTCACGAATTCTAGCACGCTGCATAAGCATCTCCATCTCCATGTAGTACTCATCAACTGTCATGGTGCCTTGCTTCAATTGCATCAATTTATCAAAAACTGATCGCAAGTAGTTGGTTGGTACGAAACGAGCTTTCATGATTTGCTTCATCTCGCGCCAATCCATCACAGGAAGTTCATTGTCCTCCCTTCTATGCTGCACAAAAGCATCCCACCAACGCAAAGCATAACCATCAAATTCAGATGCTGCAAGCTTGACCTTCTTGTCTCCAGGATAGTCAAATAAACGCCAGAGCTTCTCAATCTTCAACTCCCATGTGAGGTAATCTTCAGGGTCAATAGAACCATCAAACTTGGGAATCGAGAATTTTGGCTTGCCCAAACCATCATCAGCAGCTTGGTTGGGAACACGTTGAGCACGCCCAAGAGGAGCAAACCCACAGCCATGAGCAGGTGCATGGGCAGGGTGAATAGCACATCCCCTGCCAACATGTGGAGCAACATCCATAGCGCTACCCTCATCGAAATCATCAAAGGCATCATCATGTTGAGGATCTTCCCTTCTATGTAAGGCGGTTGTCAAACCCTCAATGGAACGTTGCAAAGTGGTGACATTGACATTGAGCGTAGCCACTTGCGTCTGGATAGTATCAACCGTTCCAACATGCTGATCCAATCTCATATTCATATCCTGGAGATTCTTGTCAATGGCATCTGTCGTGTTAGTAAACACACGTGTCAAGTGGGACTTTAAAGCCTCATATTCATGCCAATTAACAAGCTCCTCATCCTTCTTTTTCTACAATACAACATCATCATCACTAGAAGACATGATTAGTAGGTTAGTGCAAAAATCAAAATCTGTATGGTGGAAACTCTCACAACTCACTCACAACTAATAAGAAAGGAGATCTTACCATTCCAAAGTGAATAGAGATTCTCTACCAAATGAAATCAAAGACAGATGCACTAATGTGATGAAGTGAATATCAAAGGTATAGAGAACGATCACATGGCACACAGGTTATTTATGGTGGAGCTATAGGTATGGTATCCTATCTACACCGCAAACAAGTCCTAGTGCTGATCGTACAAAAACCCAAGAAACACACACGGTGGAGATAAACGTGGCAAAGCAACTTATGAAAAGGAATATTGCAATGCACAAGAGAGACGCTAGTAATAGCTCAAATAGAACATGCACGAGATTGCTCAATCTACTAGTGCTATTATAAAACTAGTCCCCTAATCAACCTTGATATCTCCCTTTTGTTGTTTATTTTTGTATCTCTTTTCTTTTCTCCTTTTTAACAACCTTTTTTTCTCTTCTTTATCTTTTTTTGATTTTTCAACTATCTGACACAATGCAATACGTGATGCAACAATTCTGAGCAATTAGGGGTCGGATATTCCGGTTTGTCGGGGGCCGGATAATCCGGTCTACCTGGACAAAAAAATTTGCACTTCAAACCCTAATGAGCAGCCTGTCGGAGCAAAGCAACTAGTATCATGGGTACGTTCCTAGGCACGAATGCTGTAGATAGGCTATGTCTATGGTATGCAAACAAAGGTACGCTATGTGGACTCAGACAAACGAGGAAAACTTGCGGAACACAGTGATGGTTGACATGGCGGAAGACAAGATCAAACCATAAACCTAGACACAAACGAAAAAACTAGACTCCTACAAGGAAAAACCTATAGATCGGATCTAAGAGAAGATACAATCAGCAACTAAAACTCAAAAACGATGCAATCTAGTCTATGGCAAATCTTTTTGTAAGGATTTTTCTGTATAGGACAAAAAACACTCTCTAATCTATGGATGGATTTGTGGATGCTTACCGAGGCAACACTGGAAATCTGATACCAAGATGATATGGGGTGGCCCGATCTTCTCAGTAAGCGGATGGCGGTGATGATGGTGGATGATAGATAACTAGCCTGTAGCTATGAACTCTCCCGCTCGATCCCTAATGCCAATGCAATAACTCTCGAACCTTGTAGGATATTCACAACACCACGCTCTTGCGCACGCAGCCGTGACCACGAACGGTAGTATGCAATCTACTAATTCCCAATGGAACAACAGATCACACTCAATTATAGTTGGTAGATTCGAACACAGGGTAATTCCAGAGGTTCTATGAAAGAAACAACTCCAAAATAGTTTTAACGTGGTCTAACCTAAACTAGAGGGCGTTCCCAGGCTTATATGGCCGCCGGAACGTCCGAAAAACGCGAAAAGAAAACGTGTCTGATACTATCAGATCCGTTCGGATCTGATGGGAACTTTTTGGGCCAGATTATCTGGTCTAAGAGGGCCAGATTATCCAGGGGCCTGATTTTCCGGGGGGGGATCCGGTCAAATATCTGCCCCGGTACTGAACATCACGCACGAAGTCCTTTGCAGAATCTCCAAAGCAGGGCCGAATTATCCGGGGTGTGGGGGCCGGATTATCCGGGGTCTTTTAGGCGTGGAAGTACTCATTGGAAAGATCTTGGAATTATCTATCCAACAAGTGCTTATTTGCTTGATTTGGAGTTCGCATGAGGAATCCACGTCCGTTTCAATTTCAGGACTTCTGTCTGTCCGAATTGAACGTTCCTTCTCTTCGATGATCTCCATTGCTTGCATTGCGCCTTCCTCCCGCTCCTCCCTCGCGCATCCTTGGGCGATCATCATGTTGGGCTTCTCTTGTAGCCCTTCTCCTCCTCGTGCCATGCTTGTTTCTCCAACGAACCTAATCATACATAAATGCATAGACTTAGTGTCGTGGTGGTGTCACGTTAGATGCCATGGATAGGCTAAAGGTGGGGACTAATTGCACTAGGGGAATCTAGGGAGGGATAGTGTGGTGATTCCACACACAGAAGTTTTATATTCGATTCACCCTCACAGATTACAAGTGCTCCTCGAGCTGTATTGGAGAGAGGAGGAAGAATGAACTCTCTTACTCTCACCACTAGCTAGCCCTCAGGAACCAAGTAAAATCTAGCCAATAGAGATCTCCCAGTCAAAGACCAACCTGTTCTACAGAGGCCCTAGCCCTCCTTATATAGGGGTGGCTAGGTCTCCACTTAGGGCATACGCGGAGGCATATTCCTGGTAATATGCCTCCTCCCAAAATAGTAAGCTGACCGGGTCGCTTTTCCCCCGCGTCATCCATGCAGAGGCTACGTGAGCCTCTGCGGCGCCTGCGTCAGCCGGCATTGGCGTCGTCACCTTTGTCGGCCACGCCTCGGTGGTCCTGCCCTTGGCCGCTTCGCTCATGCTGTGCGTACCGGGGTTACTTTTGACCAGCGAGATGCCTTCCTTCTCCTAGAAGCTTACTATGACCCGGATCGTAGTTGATCCGGCCACACCTGTTCCTGCATACAGGTTAGATTCATCTATCCGACTTACGGCTCAAGTCGGTTGAGACCCAGTTAGGTGGACTTCCTCTGGTCCGGGTCATCTCGAGATTCGGCCTGCCTTGAGGTGACTCGGCCAGCATTCGCTTTGACCTTGCCGTACCTCGGCTAACTCGGCCTTTATA
The DNA here is from genome assembly GCA_023614405.1 of Avena insularis. Classification (NCBI taxonomy): domain Eukaryota; kingdom Viridiplantae; phylum Streptophyta; class Magnoliopsida; order Poales; family Poaceae; genus Avena; species Avena insularis. The sequence goes on from CM042694.1 coordinate 536,334,751, forward strand.
CCCCAGCGTGACCCTACCCGGGGGTATCCCCCCAACATTAGTCCCCGAAGCTGGTGCGGTCTTAGTTTCCTTAGCCGCTAAGGCCATAGCAGGTTCAATTTCACCGAGCTTTGAGTTTCATTTCCGAGTTACCTCCTCATCTCGGATTCCATGGATTTACTTTCCCTTGGCACATTCCAAGTTTTCACTTGCTGGCCGGGTTACCACAATCTCATCCGGGTCATTCTTCCTTCTCTCGTATGCTTCCCCACGTGGAGGCTAATCATTAGGTTGCCTCATTTTAAGGGCCAGCCACAGTAACCGCCGCATTAATTGTCAGATATCACTGTAGCGCACGTCACATCGTGCCTGTCTCCTTGTTAACCGCATCAATGCGTCACTTCATGGGATCCGCTGTGCCCTGTGGCCTTCCGTGTGGCTCGATGCTGATTAGTCAATCTGGTTTGTACATGGCCACACGATGTGGCCCGCCCGCAAACACGATCCCACTACCTCGCTGAGGGGGCGGTTAAATAGGGGAGGGGTGCACCTCTTGGGTCCTTTCCCCATTTCCGCGCCCCTCTGCCCTTTCTTCTTCCTCGTATTCTCCCGCGACAGTGCCGCCGCCACCGCGTTTGAGTAGCAGCGCCACCGCCCCACCGCTTCCACATGCATCTGCGTCGCCGCCGCCTTTACGCACCTCCTCCGCCACGGGTCCTCGTCTGTCCAAGCCGCTGCCACCCTCTGCCGCTAGCGCCAGTGAGGGCAACGACCTCGAGATGATAGAAGAAGATCTCATCGTCGCCGAGAAGGAGATGGAAGAAGACGCTGCGACGACGGACCGCGGTGCGTGGGCTGGATCCTGGGTCTACCAGGATGACCTGGATTGGCTCTACCGCACCAGACGCATCCTCGCAGGCGTCACCGCATGCCTCGCCTCCGCCGAACTTGCCCCCTCACCGAACCCGGGTGAGTATGTGGTGTTCCTGTCACATTTCCAGCAGGGATTCGGTTTACCAGCTAGCGATGTTTTCCACGATTGGTTGAACACCTACGAACTCCAGCCGCACTACCTTCCTGCCAATGCTATCACATCTCTCTCTGCTTTTGCCTCCACGATTGAAGGCTATGCCGGATTATGGCCCACAAAGGAGCTATGGATCCGGTTCTTTGGCCTTCGTCGGAACGTAATTCCGAATGTTGATCTAGAGCCGAAGAACAAACAACTTACGCAGTTCGGCGCTGCGTCCATTTCTCCCCGGAGGTTCTCCGTCTTTCCCCAGGTTACCGGGCTGGACTCCTGCAAGGGATGGGCCTGGACTTTCTTTTATGTTCGGAACGATGGTACCAAAGACTTGATCCGGCTTCGCCCCTATGCTCCGGGTCCTCCTAACCCGGAGTTGTGGGATGTTATCCCGAAGAAGCCCACAGTCCTGGCCAACCAGGTCAACAAAAGGTTCGCGGAGCTGAAGGAGCTCGGGTTGCGCAACAAGGACGCCATGATCACATTCGTCCGCAACCGGATCTCCCCTCTCCAGAAACACACTCATAAAGTGTGCCATATGAGCTGGGGCCGCGACCCCAACCGGACCTCGTCTTTTGAGTTGAGCAACACAGAGATCTATCGCCGGGTCAAGGCCCTCTTCACCACCCACAAGGACTTCTCCTCTGGGTGGACGTGGGGAATTGAGCACTATTGCCGAGATAGGCTTCCTCCCATGGTAAGCTTCGTGCCACAAACTTTCTCCGAATTAAATCTTATGTCGATCGCTGTTGTATTTTTAACTCTGTCGTCTTTTCTCTCCCTTAGCAATTCCTTCAGCAAACTATCGAGGATGGCACCGATCCCACCCTCAAATGTGCGCCTGACCAGGAGACCTCAGACGAGGAAGAACCGGATCAGGAGATGTTCCTCCCAATGGCCGACGCGACCAAGTGACCCACCGGTAAACTCTCTTCCATTAAAGATTGGCCCGACGATGAAGATGACTCGGATGTTGAGGTGATGGAAGCATTTGACGCTGTCCCCCTTTCTTATGCTTTTCCGGCATCAGCTAACCCCGGTGGGCAGATCCATGAGGACCCTCCCCTTGCCGTGGGTGATCCTGTTCGCCATTCTTGAAGAAGAAAAGGGAAGCCGCATCCACTTCTTCCTCTGGACCTTCTCAGCCAACCAAAAGGCGAAAGAAGTCCGGGGACAAAACTGCCTCCAAGCCCGCAACCAAGGCCCCAACACAAAGAGCTCGGAAGCCCAAGGAGCCCTTGACCTCGGATGAGTAAGCCTCTTTTCCCTCTGCCATTTACTCGCTCTTCTATTGTTATAGTTTCTCATCTGACACTGTTTGATTCGGCAGGGCCGCGGTGGAAGTCCCACAGAGTGGGTCCGGAATTTCCTCCCCGCTCCGACACAGCCCTTCTCCCCCTCGTGGCGACGATTCACGCCCGCTGAGCCTAATCCCGGAGGGTTCAGCGGCTGCTCCGGGTTCCAGCCCACCTCGTCAAGAGGAAGGCAACTTTGGAGCGGGGGAGACTGGCTCTACCGAGGTAGTGGCCACCACTACTTTGGCTCCGCCGCAACCAGTTACCACCGAGGTTACCTCAGCACCCCCACCGAAGAAGAAAACAGCACCAGCACCAGCACCAGCACCAACTCAAGCACCAGCAACAGCGCCAAGCCCCTCCGCCTCGTCCGAGTCATCTCAGTCTCGGCGAGAAAGTACCCAGGCAGCTCCCAAGGGTAAATCTGCTGCAACCACTTCCTCCTCTCAGCAGCCCAAGGGTAAAAAGGCCCCTGACGCTACCAGGGCAGCATCCGTCAAGGCTGGACAGCGCACTCTCGCATCCATGCTTTCGAAGAAGCCTCTAGCACCGAAAGACACCCCTGCCGAGCCAGCTGATGCGCAACAACTTGTTTTGCACACCAGCCCGGCCCTTGCCCTGGTTGAGAGGAGGGATGCACATGCGAAGGGTTTAGTGGCGCCCCACATGCTCAGCGGCGAACGATATCCTCCGACCTTGATCGAGTTCATGAACAACTGGAACAAGGCGGAGTTCGTCCACAACGATGATCTCCCGGAGAAGTTCGGTCCCGCCGAGTTTTCTGCTCAAATGAACACAGCCGCTAAGGCGATTAACCTTGCAGGTCGGATGATGGAGGTACGTTACTTCACCTTTTCCTTAGCATGCTGTAGATATTAGTGATATAACCATTAGTCCCCGATCCTCCGGGGGAGTAACTTGTTACTCGGCCGGATGCTCCTTAGAAAACTAATGTAGCTCCTTGATAACTTCAAATATGCACACACCTAGAGCCGGGTTAAGTTCCACTTGGCCCGGATCTTGTACACTTTGAATATGCACACACCTAGAGCCGGGTTAAGTTCCACTTGGCCCGGATTTTATACTTCGAATATGCACACACCTAGAGCCGGGTTAAGTTCCACTTGGCCCGGATTTTGTACACTTCGAATATGCACACACCTAGAGCCGGGTTAAGTTCCACTTGGCCCGGATTTTGTACACTTCGAATATGCACACACCTAGAGCCGGGTTAAGTTCCACTTGGCCTGGATTTTGTATACTTCGAATATGCACACACCTAGAGCCGGGTTAAGTTCCACTTGGCCCAGATTGTGTACACTTCGAATATGCACACACCTAGAGCCGGGTTAAGTTCCACTTGGCCCGGAACTTGTACACTTCGAATATGCACACACCTAGAGCTGGGTTAAGTTCCACTTGGCCCGGATTTTGTACACTTCGAATATGCACAAGGCTTAAGCTATATTTTTGTACTCTTTTCAGGTGACCACCAACCGCCGGAGCGCTGAGTTTCAGCATCTCCTGGACACTCACAAAATGCTGCTCGCAAAGCATAATGCATTTCTCGCTGAGCACGAGAAAAGGGGTAAGTTCTCTTCTTGACATTTTTCTGTTTTCCTTCATCTTTTTCTGCTGAACTAACCCATCATTTGATTTTCGCAGCTGGGGTGTAAGCTGAGAATACCATAATGAGGAAGAAGTTTGACCAGATCAAGGGTAAGTTACTTTTGTGCGACCTTGCTCTGCTTTCTATCTCCTTTTCTCCTTGGCTCGGCAAACATTCATACCTCGGCTTTGCCGGGTTAACAAACTATTTCAGTATCGCTGGAAGATAGTGTGCCCGTGCCTGATATGATGCTGCATTTTCTCGAACAAGCAGGGCAGCATCAGGCCGAGCTCAAAAAGAAAGACGATGAGCTTGCCCTCCTCCGAACCAAGGATGATGAGATTGCCAAGCTCAAAGCAGAGATGAAGAAATTGAAAGCGCAGCACCAATTCGAGCTTCAAAAGGCTGGCCAAGACTATACTGAAGAGCGCGAGTGCCTCAATCTCCAGATTGCCAAGGACCGAGATCTTCTCTAGGAGGCCAACGTCAAACTTGAGTCGGCGAACACTGAACTTGTGCAGCTTCGCAAAAGACGTGATGACTGTACCAGGGAGTTGACTCGGATCCACAGCCATATTTTACGTAAGTTCCTTTCCCTTATCTGGCATATTTCTCCAGGTTACTTCACATGTCTTTTCTTTACCTGCTTCTCTTATCTCGTTTTCAGGCAAATTTCTAGAGGGCACTGCCATTGCGAGCGCCGCTGTTGCTAATTTCCACCGAGAGAGGGGTACTCCCGTTGCTCCTGACGCTAAAGAGATTCCCTATGACATGGAGGACCTGTTGGTCAGCCTGTCATCTCGCTTGGAAATCATCAAGAACTATGGCAAGGATATCCTTGACGTTGCAGTCCGAATCTTCAACACGTTTTGGCCTGCAGAAGACACTCCGGAGAGAACCGCGGTTCTTGTTGAAAAGTTGATGGAATGCGAGACCCAGCTCGACCTTTGGAGGGAATCCGCTAGACGCGCCGCAGTTGAGACCGTTCTCCACTACGTACTGACGTGGTACGAGAAGATCGACCTCAACCTCCTAGCGCGCATGCGCACCGGATCCAAATGGACCAGTGACCCGGAGTGGGTAGCTCGGCGCTAGGCTTGCGCTCATAGCCTCATCGAATATGCTCCCATTCATGAATGGACCGAGGGACCGAGCTTCCTGGAAGCCACCGGTGATGAAAACGCTGAAAATGTTGAAGATGGCTCGGATGAGGACGAAGAGGGCGATGCCTCAGATATTGAAGACAGCGAAGATGACGCCGAACTTCCTCCTCCTGCTGCTCCGTAAGTGAAAAAACTTTAAAGTTTATTAGATCCCCGGTATACCGGGTGGAATTGTATCCAGTACACATGTGATATTTTGTTACTAAGTTTTTCATGGGCGTAGTCCCCGAGTTTCATTTTCTTGTTCGTCCAATCTTCTGGCTCGGCTCGTGTCTACCTTGATTCGGTTTTACGACTTACGAATCCGAGCTTCAAAAATTGTGTTAACAATACTTGGAAACTTTTAGGCTTAGCTCAAAATAATTCAGCATAATAATTTGAAAGTAAATACAAGGTTAGTCCGAAAAACCAATGTCAGCTCGATTAAGTTCTTTTCCTTAGTCATTTTTCATGTGCTACGCCATTCTAAACTTGTTATCTTGCTTGCCATGAAGCCAATTCTTGTTGGACAGCAGCAAGTCGAAGAGTTGGGTTTTTGGTGCTCACACACTACTAATCCGAGTTAAGTAGAACAACTTACTCCAGCTGACGTATAAATAATAAAAGACAACAAATATTATTAAGGCAGTCCCGAGTTCTCGCCGAGGTGCCAACATTTCATTGATAAGCTCATTGCCAGCATACATACCGACATATGAGAAGATTCGGATACATACACTTCTCTGCTAAGTGTAGAAGGGACGAAGTAGAGCTACATTCCATGGACCCTTAGATTCCTCGCCGGACCTGTCCGCCTTGTTCTTTTCCTGTGGCTTTGCATTGATAAGATAATAAGAATCATTGTGCAGTGCTTTGCTCACAATGAATGGCCCTTCCCATGGGAGGGATAACTTATGCATGCCAGCAGTACGTTGTACCAACCGGAGTACCAGATCGCCTTCTCGGAAAACTCGGGGGCTTACTTTCCGGCTATGATAGCGTCGGAGATTTTGCTGATATATGGCGGATCTAGACAATGCCAATTCTCTCGCTTCTTCTAGCAGATCAACATCATTTTGCCGGGCTTCTTGCACTTCGGCTTTTGTGTATTGGGTGACCCTAGGCGAATCATGCTCTATGTCGGCTGGTAATACAGCTTCTGCCCCATATACCAGAAAAAATGGCGTATAGCCTGTTGATCGATTCAGAGTTGTTCTTAAACTCCACAGTACCACTGGTAGTTCTTCTATCCAGCACCCCGCTGATCTTTGCAGCGGCTCAATGAGTTGGGGTTTTATCCCGGATAATACTAATCCATTGGATCTTTCCACTTGTCCGTTCGATGCAGGATGAGCTACCGAGGCAACGTCTAGCCGGATCTTCTTATCCCGGCAGAATCGCGCAAATGCTCCTTCAGCAAAATTTGTGCCATTATCAGTTATGATACTGTGAGGATAACCGTATCTCAAGATGATGTCTTTGAGAAATGTCACGGCCGTAGCTCCATCACATTTTCTTATTGGCTTCACTTCGATCCATTTTGTAAACTTATCCACCGTGACCAAAATGTGAGTCATATTCCCCCTTGCTGGTTTGAACGGGCCAACCATATCCAAACACCATACGGCAAATGGCCATGTGATTGGTATGGTCTTGAGTTTCGACATTGGCATATGTGTCTTGGTAGCATACCTCTGACAACCATTGCATTTTCTCACCAGGTCTTCTGCTTGTTCTAAGGCACTTGGCTAGTAGAATCCATGTCGGAAAGCTTTTGCCACCAAGGCTCGGGACGAGGCATGATGCCCGCACCCCCCTTGATGTATATCTCGGAGGATGTCAAGCCCTTCTTCCGGGTCAACACATCGCTGGAGGACATTGGTCACACTCCTTTTGTATAGCTCGGAATTGATGATCGTGTATGACTTTGCTCTCCTCTGAGTTTGCCTGGATAGCACCTCCTTAGTGGGTAAAGTTCCATCTTTCAGGAATTGAAATATAGGCAGTGCCCAAGCTGGTATTGCTCGCACAGGGAACACATCCTCATCAATTTCCATCTGATCCACCGGCATAACTTCAACCGGATCACGCTGAGAAGTCCCCGGGTCCTGCGAGGCAGTCCCCGGGTTTGCTGAGGCAGTCCCCGGGTCTCGCGCACCACCTCCCATGTCAATGTCCATGGGCACAGCTCTGGACTCCGGATCCTCCGGGACGTAGATTGAGTCGGTTTCTAGGGACGGTCTGATAGATGGTTTTCTAAGGTGCTCTAATGCTACACCCGGTGGAATTGCTTGTCGGGTTGATCCGAGCTTCGACAATACGTCGGCAGCCTCATTCTCCACCCGGGGTACATGGCGAAATTCGCATCCCTCAAAGTAACCAGATATTTTCTGCACATGGAATCCGTATAACGCCATGTTTGGATCAAGAGCGTCCCACAGCCCTGACACTTGCTGAACTACCAAATCCGAGTCGCCAAAGCATTGGATCCGACGTATCCCAATTTCTTTTGCCACTTTGAGCCCATGCACAAGTGCTTCATATTCGGCGACATTGTTCGACGCTACGAAATGGATCTGTAGCACATACTTCAACTGGTCATTCTTTGGCGAGGTAAGCACAACTCCGGCGCCTAACCCGGTTTTTGTTTTTGACCCGTCAAAGTGCATCCTCCAGTAGTTCGGATCTGGTAGCGGTGGTTCATATTGTACCTCGGCCCAGTCCACAAAAAAGTCGGCCACAGCATGAGACTTGATTGCTTCTCTTCTGTCATATTGTGGCGCATAGGGAGCTAGTTCAATTGCCCATTTTGCAATCCTTCCACTTGCATCTTTGTTACTCATTATCTCGGATATGGGAGCTTCACATATTACTTTGATGGGGTGCTCTTCAAAATAATGTTTTAGCTTCTTTGTCGACATATACACACCATACGCCACTTTCTGATAGTGCGGATAATTTTTCTTTGATGCTGACAATACCTCGCTCAGATAATACACTAGCCTTTGCACTAACTTACCCTCTTTGTCGCGCTCTACCACAATTACTGCACTTACAACTCAGTTGGTTGCGGCTATATAGAGCAACATTGGCTCCTTTGATAGTGGGGAGGCTAACACCGGTGCAGTGGCTAACATTTTCTTTAATTGTATAAAGGCTTCATTGGCCTGCGGCATCCAAATGAACTTGTCTGACTTTTTCATGAGTTGATAGAGAGGCAATGCCTTTTCTCCCAACCGACATACAAACCGACTTAACGATGCGGGCAACGGTGAACTTCTGGACATCGTTAAGACACTTCGGTAGTTCCATTCGTTCAATGGCCCGGATTTTAGTTGGATTAACTTCGATACCTCGGCTGGATACAAGAAATCCGAGTAATTTTCCAGTCGGGACACTGAAGGTACATTTTTCTGGGTTAAGCTTCATCCGGAACCTTCTTAGGTTCGCGAATGTCTGCCTGATATCGTCAAGGAGCGTTTTGCTTTACTTGGTATTGATAACCACATCATCCACATACACCTGTACATTTTGACCAATTTGGTCGTGCAAACATTTCTGCATACATCTTTGGTACGTTGCCCCTGCATTACGTAAACCAAACGGCATGGTGCGATAGCAATAAGCCCCATATGGGGTGATAAATGCAGTCTTTATTTGATCATCCGGATTCAGAGGTATCTGGTGGAAACCAGAATATGCATCAATGAATGACAACAGTTCACATCCAGTAGTTGAGTCTATGACCTGATCTATCCTTGGCAGTGGAAATGGATCTTTTGGACACTCCTTGTTCAGGTCCGTGTAATCGATACACATACGCCAAACCACTGCCACATTCGGATCATCCTTGTTCTTCTCCACCAGCACCGGATTAGATAGCCAATCCGAGTAAAGAACTTCCATGATAAATCCTGCTGCTAGTAACCGAGCTATCTCATCTCCAATGACTTTTCTCCTATCCTCGGCGAAGCGGCGGAGTGGTTGCTTCACCGGCCTTGCTCCGGGTCTCACGTTCAAAGAGTGCTCGGCCAACTCCCTCGGAACACCTTGCAAGTCCTGTGTGGACCAAGCAAAAATATCCCGATTCTCACGGAGGAAGTTGACGAGCTCGCTTTCCTATTTATCATTTAACCCGACACTAATTGTTACGGTGCGCTCTGGGAACATATCATCAACAGGCACTTCCTTCGTATCCTTTGTGGCTTGGAACGAAACACTACCATGCGGATTACTCAACACCGGCATATATTGCTGCGCGGACTAAGCCAACGCTGCCACCTCCTGGATTTTTATTTTCTCTTACGCAATCACGACTCGGCTAGGTTAGACCCGGCTGACACACACTCAATGGAACGTTAGAAATCTCTAGCAATGGTAATCACTCCATTTGGCCCGGGCAACTTCATCTTCAGATAACTGATGTGGCAGCTTGCCATGAACTTGTTCAGTGCTGGTCTTCCAAGTAACGCGTGATATGCACTTTCTAAGTTCACCACTTCAAACTCCAAATTCTCAGTTCGGCAATTATCTCTCGTTCGAACAATATGTCAACCCGGACCTTGCCTATGGGCTCACAAGAGATGCCTGGCACAATGCCATGGAAAGTTGTCCTTGTAGCTTGGAGCATGTTCTCCGAGATACCCAACTTGCGCATTGTATCCGCGTACATGATGTTAATGCTACTGCCATTGTCAATCGGTACCTTGGAGAACCTCACATTGATGTTTGGCCCAATGAATGTCGGATCCAACACTAGCGCATACGAACCGGGACTTGGCATAAGCTTGGGATGATCTTTGATGTTCCAGATAATTTCCTGGTTCGACCAAGGCATATACCTCATTACTGCTGGCATTACCGCATTCACCTCCATATGTCGGCACTGCAAGCTCTTTCTATCTGTTTCCTCAGTGGTAAACACACAGTAACTCTGATGATGCTCCCTGTACTCATTCCTTCCCTCATTTCCGGGGTACCTATGATCCGGCTGATGCTGGTTTTCTACTTGATGCACTGCATCCCTTCTCTCATGGTTATCATACCTCGCGGAGGGGGAGGCAACATTAGCTGTTGCGTGTTCGCTCTGGAGAGCAATTGCTGTCGGGGTAACTCCTGCCGAAGTTGATCATTCCGGGGTGCCTAAGCATTCCTCGAGCCACCTTGTTCTATTTTAAGCATCCACTCAGTTGCCTTGTTGTATGACCCGCTGGATTACTTGGATTTGGCGTGTGAAATTTACACAGCTGATCCAACATTGACTCATAAGTATACCTCGGACGATCCTTCTTTTCTTGCCATTGTTTCTTTTTCTCTGGCGTCCAAGTTTTCTTGCCATCATTTCTCGGTGTCCATTGTTGCCCTCCAGTTTTCTGACGTTGATTGCCCCCAGCTCTGGGCTGATCTTGATTCACAACTGCAACTTGTTGCGAACTATACCGGTGATCCGGTCTGTCATCTCTTCTTTTACCTCTGTAATCATTCCTTCGGGATGATCCGGCTCCATCTCTCTAGTATTACTCCTCATTTGACTCGTTTGACACGAGCCTGGGTTGAGTTGGATCACCCAAAGCATACGAATCAGCAATCTGAATCATCTCTGCCAATGTGGTTGGCATTTTCCTTTGCAACTTCTGCCACAGCTCGCTTGCATATCTGCATCCCTGCGCAAACCATGCTATGGCCTGTGACTCTATCACACCCTCACACGAGTTTCTCACGGTACACCACCGGGTTAAAAATTCCCAGTCCGTCTCGTTCGGTCTCTGCTTACACATAGCTAGGGTCTGTCGAATGAACGATCTTGGAGGCCCCAGCTCTCTCCGGGTTAGTCCTGAGCAATTCCTCATTTTGCCTGTTCACGATTCGAACCAACTCATTGACCCTATCTTGCTGTCTCTGACGGGCCTCACCAGTTAGACCCTCTAACTCGGACGCAGCTGTATCTGCTGCTCTGAGGTTTTTTGCTGGGGTACTATACTTTGGCAGCCCCACGGATAAACAATTCTCTGACTCCTCAATCCTAGTATCACCCTCTTTGTTCATTTCACTCATGAGATTTCTCCCCTTCACTTTTACAGTATCGACTTTATTTGCCTTTGCGTACTCATGCAGCGTCATGTTCAACGACTGCTGAGCCGCGGCTATCTTTTTTGCTCCCTCTAGAATTTTTTGCCTAGTTTCCTCTAGCTCGGCCTGTGCCTGAGCCGGATCTGCCACTGCTGCTACTGGGTTTGCCAAGCTATCCATCGCTTCCCGCAACACATTCTCAGGCCTCTCTAGTGGAGGACCTCTACCTTTCCTCGGTGCCTTAGGCGTTACCTCCGTATCTGGTGCCGGATCCTTGCTTGCACCGCTTTAGCGATCATCATCACCTCAGCACGGTCCGGGGAGCGAGTGATACGCGCCCCGTGAACCACGCTAAGGGGTGGCTCCCCTGCCTCGACAACTTGCCGCGGATGAACGCACGACACATCGATAGCAACGTAGACCTTGTGCGCGCCGAGCTTAACAAAGAGGCCGTTGCATGGAAGTGGGCGCGTGCCGAAGCAGCCAGCGTTGTCGCTGACAAAGTCCAGCGCTCCAAAGCGCTAAACGAGCCCGGAGACGACGTTCGTCACGGTCTTGATGAGGTTTCGTGCGATTTTGACCCACGCTAGCGCTACCCCCACGGTGGGTGCCAACTATCATGGTGGTGTCACGACAGATGCCATGGATAGGCTAAAGGTGGGGACTAATTGCACTAGGGGAATCCAGGGAGGGATGGTGTGGTGATTCCACACATAGAAGTTTTATATACGATTCACCCTCATAGATTACAAGTGCTCCTCGAACTGTATTAGAGAGAGGAGGGAGACTGAAATCTCTTACTCTCACCGCTAGCTAGCCCTCAGGAACCAAGTAAAATCTAGCCAATAGAGATCTCCTAGTCAAAGACCAACCTGTTCTACAGATGCCCTAGCCCTCCTTATATAGGGGTGGCTAGGTCTCCACTTAGGGCATACATGGAGGCATATTCCTGGGAATATGCCTCCTCCCAAAATAGTAAGCCGACCGGGTCGCTTTTCCCTCGCGTCATCCATGCAGAGGCTACGTGAGCCTCTACGGCGCCTGCGTCAGCCGACATTGGCGTCGTCACCTTTGTCGGCCACGCCTCGGTGGTCCTGCCCTTGGCCGCTTCGCTCATGTTGTGCGTATCAGGGTTACTTTTGACCAGCGAGATGCCTTCCTTCTCCTAGAAGCTTGCTATGACCCGGATCGTAGTTGATCTGGCCACACCTGTTCCTGCATACAAGTTAGATTCATCTATCCGACTTACGACTCAAGTCGGTTGAGACCCAGTTAGGTGGACTTCCCCTGGTCCGGGTCATCCCGAGATTCGGCCTGCCTTGAGGTGACTCGGCCAGCATTCGCTTTGACCTTGCCGTACCTCGGCTAACTCGGCCTTTATACCCCGGCGTAACCCTACCCGGGGTATCCCCCCAACACTTAGGCTGTATAAAGTTCTCATCAATCAAAGTACCAGATTTTTTTAGGAGTAAATTCACCTGTTGTTCAAGTATCTTAGCACGAGCTCTTGTAATAGGTCCAATTCTAATCTCATTAGACTAATCCTTTCTTGCAATAGTTGTGGCATCTTCAGTAGTCATTGGGGTATGTGTAATTGTAGGGATGTCCTCATCACTTTGTTCATAGAACAATCATATTGTTTACTTTACACGTAGTTCGTAAACAAAAATCTGTTGCTTGCAACTTAATACTGGAGGGGGTTTAGATGATAACCTGAAGGTGGATTATTAGTCATAGATGCAGTTGGATGGCGGTCTATGTAAAATGTTGTAATGCCCAATCAAGTTTCAAAGGAGTCAAGATGATTAGTATATGCATGTATTTCTTTCTCGATGTTTGTCAATTGTCGCGCTGTAATTTGTTCACCCAGCATGTTATCTATCTTAAGGAGAGCCACATCTAGTGAACTATGGATCCCGGTCCTTTTCTTTACATATAATCTATAAACTGTTTACTGCTTTCTGTTTACTTTCTGCAATCTATTACTTCTTTCCATTCGATACGTTTAATCCTTTATTTTCAGCAAAACACGGTGAGATTGACAACCTCATCACAAGTTGGGGACAGAGTTCTGTGGTTGTGTTGTGCAGGTCTCCATGTTGCTACTAGCACCGGTAGTGCGCCCTGCCAAGGCTCAGGTAGAAACACCTTTGGGGTGTTTCCTTGCTCCTATTGGTTCGACTAAACCTTGGTTTCATAACTGGGGGAAACTTGCCAATGTGCTCATCATACCTTCCTCTTGGGGTTCCCAACGAGCTCTACATCAACACTGAGCCATCAAGCATTTTTCTAGCACCGTTGCTGGGGAGTCAAGGACATCTTCACAAGGGTAGTCCTTCATAACCAATCTCTTTACTTTGTTATTTTTGTTTTTCTTTGTTTCTTTTTGCTTTCTTTGCTTGTTTTTTATCAAAAACACAAAAAAAATTAGTTTTACTAGTTTTCTTTCTTTATCAAAAACACAAAAAATGACTACTCTTGAAAACACTAAGTTGTGTGACTTCACTAGCACCAACAACAATGATTTTATGAGCACACCATTGCTCCACCTATACTTGAAGATACTTTCTTCTGAGATAACCTGCTTTACTCAATCTTGTTATGAGAGAACAATTTTCTGGTATTGGTAATGAAGATGCTACTGCCCATCTAAATAACTTTGTTGAACTTTGTGAGATGCAAAAGCATAGGGATATAGATGGTGATATTATTAAGCTGAAATTGTTTCCTTTCTCTTTGAGAGGAAAATCTAAAGAATGGTGGAATTCCTTAACTAGGAATAGTATTGATTCTTGGACTAAGTGCAAAGATGCTTTCATTGGAAAGTAGTATCCTCCTGCTAAGATTATATCTATGAGAAGTGAAATAATGAAGTTTAAACAATCTGATAATGAACATGTTGCTCAAGCTTGGTAAAGAATGAAATCTTTGGTAAAGAATTGTCCCACTCATGGACCGACTGCTTGGATGATCATCCAAACTTTTTATGCAGGATTGAACTATTCTTCAAGGAACCTATTGGATTCTGTTGCCGGAGGTACCTTTATGACCATCACTTTGGGTGCTACAACAAAACTTCTGGACAATATGATGGTTAATTATTTTGAATGGCATACTGAGAGAGCTCCACAAGGTAAGAAGGTAAATTCTGTTGAGGAAACCTCCTCCTTGAGTGATAAGATTGATATGATTATGTCTATGCTTGTTAATGGGAAAACCCATATTGATCCAAATAATTTTCCTTTAGCCTCTTTGGTTGCTCAAGAAGAGCAAGTTGATGTGAACTTCATAAGAAATAACAACTTTGGCAACAATGCTTATGGTAATAATGCTTATAGGACCAATTTTGGTAACAACAATTATAAGACATATCCTCCCAACAATGGTAATGCTTATGGAAATCCTTACAACAATAATAAGATTGCTCCCTCTGAGCTTGAAGTTATGCTTAAAGAGTTTATTAGTAAACAAACTGCTTTCTATAAAACTATTGAGGAAAAACTCTCTAATGCTGAAAGAAATATAACATATTTGGCTGAAACTCAATCTACTTTGAATAAAATGGCTGCTAAACCTGAAACTAATGAGAATCCCTTTGCAGCTACTAATGCCATACAAGTAAGAATTGATGAAAATGTTAGACTATTAGCTGAATTACATGCTAAGTGGGAAAGAGAAGATGAAATTGCTAGAAACATTAGTGTTTCTACTATTACCACCACTAGTGTTGAGGCTAGCAATCGTTCTACTACTTTAGATGATAAATTTGATTTTGATCTTGATGGTTGCAACATCTCTGAAGTTATTAAGTTCCTACAAAAGCTTGCTAAAAGTCCTAATGCTAGTGCTATGAACATGGCTTTTACAAAACACATTACCGATGCTCTCATAAAGATTAAGGAAGAAAAGATGAAACATAAAGCTTCTATTCCTATAAAACAAGAAGATGGTTGGGAACCTATCATTAATATGAAAGTGAATGACTTTGATTTCAAAGCTTTGTGTGATCTTGATAGTAGTGTTTCTATTATGCCTAGAAGGATTTATGATATGCTTGATTTGCCTCCTCTTGAAAATTGTTATTTGAATGTCCTACTTGATGCTAATGCTAAAAAGAAACTCATGGGGAGTCTTAATGATGTTCTTGTTATGGTTAACGATTCCTATGTCCCCGTTGATTTCTATGTTTTGGATGTTGAATACAATGCTTCTTGTCCTATTACTTTGGGAAGATCTTTTCTTAGAACTGTTGGTGCCATCATTGATATGAAATAAGGCACCATTAATACAACTCCCGCTCAAGAAAGGTATAGAACACTTCCCTAAAAAGAGAGAACAGATTTCTTTTGCTTCTCCTATGAAAACAAAATTTGGTCTTAATGCTTCTTCATTTGAGAACACTTGATTCTTTCTTTGCTTCTTATGCCTAACTTAAAGGCGTTAAAGAAAAGTACTTGTTGGGAGATAACCCAAGAGTTTTAGACGAGTCTTGGAAGTTATTACCTCTGTAATAACCTCTCCTTATCCTTTTCATTTGCTTTTTGTGCCAAGAGTAACCTCTAATGAGAGTGAAGTAATGATTGGGAAAGTTGCTGTCCCGAAACAGATTTTTGTGCTTCACCGTAAAAATTCCTGAGAGAGCTCTGTATGTCGGATTGAGCTGTAATTGTTTGTGCTTCTTCCCCAGGTTGTTATCTAACTTTCTTTAGTTCAACAGTTTTTGATTTGAGCAACATAAGGTCTTCGAAAAAATCCGTCTTTACCTGCTGGTCTGTTTTGACAGATTTCTGCCATTTTCTGTATTTGCTTCTTGTTAGTTCCTTCTTGAGTTCCTTTGGGGAATTGAGCTTTTTGAGGGAAGTGCTACAGTAGCTAGTGTTCTAATGGAAGTTTATTTGGTGTCATAACTGAACCTTGAGACTTATTTATCTTAAGTGCACTAATGTTGCTAATGAGATTGTGTGAAGTTTTGTATGAAGGAAAAATTTCAGGTGTATGGAAGGAACGAGTAATGAGATAAAGGATGTAATAAAGCTCAAGATTGGGGATGCCACGCGTGTCACCCCAAGAAATATCCAAGAAGTACAAGCGTTAAAGCTTGGGGATGCCCAAGGCATCCCCTTCTTCATCAATAAAAATTCCAGTTTCTTCCAAAGGCTTCATTTTTATTGTTTCATGCATAGTTGTGTTGTTCTTGGAGCGTCTTCTTTTTCGTTTTCGTTTTGGTTTTTAGTTTTCTTGGTTTTCTTAGTTTTCTAAATAAGTTGGTTGGACCCCCTCTTTCACACTTTGGTTTGCGAATAGTTTGGTTTGGTTTGGAAAAGAGTAGGAAAGTTCATACTTATGTGGTAAAAAGAGCTCGTTTTTGACTGTGGCCTATGCTTTGCCATGCCATGCTTGATATTGTTTTAGCTTTATGCTTAGTATTCTTTGCTGTAGTATGACTTGTTATAAACAATTGAGATTGCTTAATGTGCCTTGGATGAATCATGCGTTGTCATTTTGATATGGGGATTCTTCCGTATCATCGGGCAAGGGGTACCCCATTGGCGGTTCTCAATGATACACATGTACTTACGATGACAAGAACTTACCGGTGACTAAACTTGAGTAGCATGAGGAGCGGCCCTCGTATACAAGGGACATGAGATTTCTGACTTATACTTCGTCAAGCATGTACACCATAGTTTGTTCACTTTAACCTTAATCACTTCAAGATGCTTATGATAGGGGAAATGAGAGCTGAAAGCTATTAAGTACCATAATTTTAGGAAGCTCTTTATGAGACTTGAATCCCTACTTCCTTTTACAAAAGGCCTTTCTTCCACCATTATATTGAGTCTCCACCTTCTATCTTTATGCACCTACTTTGAGAGCATAGTGACCATTCTTAGTTCTATGTGCATTGTCCCAAGACTAGTTGATTGATGCATAACTTGTTATTGCTTGTTTGAAACTATTGTATCTAGTCACTCTTATGAACTTTGAAGGTGTCCTATGCATTTATATTTGCTACTCTATTGAGGGACAAGCTGAATACTATTATGATATGTTTTCTTTATGTGAAACAAACAAACGTCTTGCAAAGCATGTTATTCATGAATCTTTTGTTTGGGACTTTTCATGTTGCATCATAGTTTCTTTGCTTATTGCTAGAACTTTGTCTTTCATGTTATGATTGAAGTACTATGATCCCAGCTTTGAATGTTTTGCAAATACTTTGATCAAGTCTTTGATGGTGCATGTCACCTCAAAAATTTCTTTTTATCACTTACCTACTCGAGGACGAGCAGGAGTTAAGCTTGGGGATGTTGATACATTGCAAATGTATCTATAATTTTTGATGTTCCATGCTTGGTTTTATCCACTTTCTTGTGTTTTGTTCCAACTTTGGAGTACTTTTCATATGATTTCTTGGACTAACCTATTAACAAGAGCCACAGTGCCAGCTGCCTGTTTTCTGCTGTTTTTGGTTCGGAAAGTCGAAAATGAATATTCTCGAATTGGACAGGACAAAAGCCAAAGTGCCTATTTTTCGAAGGGATCAAGTGCAGTCACGAGGCGGAGAAGGCCAGGAGCCACCACACCACCTGGCAGCGGGCCAGGCCTACAGCGCCAGGTGGTGTGGCCGCTCCCGCACCCCCTCGGCCTCTCCTTCCGCCTATAAGTTGCCCTCGGGACGAAAACCCTAAGTACCCGATCAAAAATCCACGAAAGAGTCTGTAGCCACCATCGTCTCCATCCCTAGATCGGGAGGGATCTGAAGCTCTTCTCGTCACCCTACCGGAGAGGGGAATTCACCCTGGAGGCCTTCTTCATCACCATGCAAGCCTCCAGTGTGATGCGTGAGTAGTTCATCCTTGGACTACGGATCCATGTAGTAGCTAGATGGCTGGTTCTCCTCCTTTGTGCTTTCATGTCTAGATCTTGTGAGCTCCGTTCATGATCAAGATCATCTATTTGTAATTCTGCATATTGTGTTTGCGGGGATCCGATGGATATTGAGATGCTATTTCAGAGATATTATTGATTCTATCATGTCTTTGTTATTTGTGATCTTGCATGATTTCCGTTGTTGGTAGCTATCTTGGCCAAGTAGATGCTAGCAACTCCAAGAGTTAGTATTTATGCTCGATAGTGGGTTCATGCCTCTGGTAATCTGGGGAAGTTACAGAAATCTCTAAGGTACTAGATGTGCTGTTGTTACTAGGGAGAAAACAACAATCCTTTGTTCATAGAACAATCGTATTGTTTACTTTACACGCAGTTCGTAAAGCACTAATCTGTTGCTTGCAACTTAATACTCGAGGGGGTTCGGATGATAACCTGAAGGTGAATTATTAGTCATAGATGTAGTTGGATGGCAGTCTATGTATAATGTTGTAATGACCAGTCAAGTCTCAAAGGAGTCAAGATGATTAGTATATGCATGTATTGCTTTCTCGGTGTTTGTCAATTGCCCCGCTGTAATTTGTTCACCCAGCATGTTATCTATCTAAGGAGAGCCATCTCTAGTGAACTATGGATCCCTGTCCTTTTACTTTACATACAATCTACAATCTTTTACTGCTTTGTGTTTACTTTCTGCAAACTATTAGTTCTTTTCATTCGATACGTTTAATCCTTTGTTTTCCGCAAAACACGGTGAGATTGACAACCTCATCGCAAGTTGGGGACAAAGTTCTGTGGTTGTGTTGTGCAGGTCTCCACGTTGCTACTAGCACCGATAGTGCGCCCTACGAAAGCTCAGCTAGTAACACCTTTGGGGTGTTTCCTTGCTCCTATTGGTTCGATTAAACCTTGGTTTCATAACTGAGGGAAAAATTGCTGCTATATTCATCGTACCTTCCTCTTGGGGTTTCCAACGAGCTCTACGTCAAAAGTCGAGCGCATCAACGCCTGGCGGAATTGGTCGACAGGCCGATCCAAGCTTTGCCAGCAGATCTGCCACCTCATTCTCCTCCCTTTTGACGTACTTGACTTCGTAGCCGTCGAAGCACTTGGCTATTTTGTCTACTTCGTCTCGATATGCCGCCATCATAGGGTTCCGCGTGTTCCAGGTGCCTAGTACTTGCTGGGCAACCAAGTCGAAATCTCCACAACAAACTATGCACTTGATGCCAATATCTTTGGCTACGCGAAGTCTGTGAATGAGGGCTTCATACTCCGCCATATTGTTGGTAGCATTAAAGTGAATCTGCATGACATATTGCAACTTTTCTCCTGTTGGTGATTGTAATAATACGCCAGCCCCCGAGCCATTGAGTAGCTTTGATCCGTCAAAGTGCATGACCCAATATTCTGGCTCTGGCACAAGAGTGTCTTCTAGCAGTTCTGTCCAATCTGCGAGAAAATCCGCCAATGCTTGTGATTTGATAGTGTCGCGTCTCTTGTAGGTGATTTTAAAGTTGGCAAGTTCAATGCCCCACTTTGCCACTCTCCCTGTAGCATCGCTGTTGTTGATGATGTCGGACGGTGGAGCTTTGCTTACCACTGTGATAGGGTGCTCTTGGAAATAATGCCTTAGCTTACGTGAAGCAAGGACAACTCCATAATCTATCTTCTGGTTGTGCGGGTAACGCTGCTTGGATTCCGTCAAGACCTCGCTTATGTAGTAAACGGGCTGCTGGACTCCGTATTCGTGCATTGGTTCCTTGCACTCCACCACAATGACGATGCTGGTTACTCGGTTGGTTGCCGCCATGTAAACTAACATAGGCTCCCTTGGTACCGGTGCTGCAAGTATTGGTGGGGAGGAGAGTATTCTCTTCAACTCCTGAAGTGTTGCGTCAGCCTCGTCCATCCATGTGAATTTGTTCGCCTTCTTGAGCAACTTGTAGAGTGGCATAGCCTTCTCACCAAGTCGGCTGATGAACTGGCTTACTGCTGCAATGCAGCCTGTGAGCCTTTGTATGTCCTTCAGGCACGTCGGGCGTTTGATATCAAGGATGGCCTTGATTTCCCCTGGGTTCACCTCGATTCCGCGATGCGAAACGTGAAGCCCAATAGTTTGCCAGATGGTACCCCAAAGACGCGCTTCTTGGGGTTCAGCATCATGTTGTATTTTCGGAGATTGTCAGAGGTTTCCTGCAAATCAGCGATAAGATCATTTGATTTCTTTGACATTACAGCGATGTCGCCCATGTAAGCGTGTACGTTGCGACCTATTTGGTCGTGTAGGCAACGTTGCATCATCCACTGGTAAGTAGCACCAGCGTTTTTCAACCCAAAGGGCATCGTGACGTAGCAATACGTGCCGTAAGGTGTGGTGAACGAAGTGGCCAGTTGGTCCGACTTCCGCATCCAGATTTGGTGGTATCCTGAGTAAGCACCGAGAAAACACAGAAGTTCCGAGCCAGCCGTCGAATCAATGACTTGGTCAATGCGAGGCAAAGCAAAAGGATCCTTCGGACATGCTTTATTCAAGCCGGTGTAATCAACACACATTCTTAATTCATGAGTTCCCTTTTTGGCAACAAGTACAAGATTTGCCACCCATCGGGTGTGAATAACTTCTTGGATAAAGCCAGCCTTAAGTAACCTAGCTATTTCTTTGCCTATAGCCCTTTTAATTTCGTCACCAAAGCGTCGTAGAGGTTGCTTCAGCGGTTTGGCATTTGGATCAATATTCAAGCTATGCTCGGCAAGTTCCCTAGGTACACCTTTCATGTCGGCAGGCTGCCAGGCAAAGATGTCCCTATTCTCACGGAGGAACTCGACGAGCGTGCTTTCTTATTTGGGATCCAAGTCCGTGCCAACGGCGGTGGTCTTGGCGGAATCTCCTTCGACAAGCTCCACCTGCTTGGTCTTGATGGCAGCCTTGAAGGCGGGTTCGACAACAGTGATCTGCTTCTTTGAAGACGGCATCTCCGAGTCATCGACCTGGTTATGGATCTCCTTGAACTCCTCGCCGTAGAGGACTCCTTCAGCGAAGGAGGCCTCAGTGAGCTCGCACTCCCGTGCTTTAGAGAAGCTTCCGTCAACGGTGATGATGTTGTTTGGTCCGGGAATCTTGAGCTTGTTGTAGACAAAGCATGGCCTTGCGAGGAAGGAGTGGAAGATGTCGCGTACAAAGATGACGTGGTACACGCTCTTGAAAGGCACCACTTCAAAGGTCATGTGTTCTTGACGGTAATTGTTAACATCGCCAAAAGCGACCGGAAGGGTGATGCAGCCCAGAGAATTTGCTTGTCAGCCCGGGACAACCCCATGGAACACGGTGTTGCTTTTCCTTAGCTGGGTCTCCGTCAAGTTCATCTTGTGTAGTGTATCCAGGTACATGATGTTGATGCTGTTTCCACTATCCGCGAGGCACTTGGTGAACTCTATGCCGTCAATCAAAGGGTTGATGATCATGGCATACTGGTTCTCTGTTGGGATAAGGTTTGGGTGATCCTTCCAATCCCAAGTAATTGGAACTTCCGACCACCTGATGTACTAGGGAAACGTAGGGAGGGTGGCCATCAGTATCCTCAGAGAGGTTTTCTTAGCCCGGACGGTGGGAGTGCCAAGGAAGGCATGGTAACATGGAGCCTTATTTTCGAAGGGATTTTTCCCTTTATCCTCTCCCTTGTCGTGAGATTTGGGTTCCACGTCTTCATCCATATCACTTGATTTCTTGGGCTCTTCCTCCTTCTTCTTCCCTTTGCCCTTTCCACGAGGTCTGTTTTTCCGACTTCGCTTATAGCCGGACTCAGGGTCTTCCTTGAGGTCGTTGACAAATTTGCATTGGCGGTTGGTGTGGGTGGCCTTGCCAGTTGCGTCAAGGTGGACGAAACACGGCATATCACGGTATTCTTCGTACATTTGGGGAACGCGGGGCACTGAGGGTGTAGAGTCACCCCTCTGCAGGCCACTGCTAGGCCCCCGACCACATCCACTCTCTCCGCCTCTGCCTCTGCCAGTGAACATTGTGGCGACCATGTCGGCTGTTTGCTTCTCTTCAGGCGGATTCTTCCACTTGTTATTGTTGTTTTTTCTGGCCTGGGTAGGGATTGCTATTGCTTGCAGTGATCCACGTGCGTAGTCATCAGTAGCGGCAAACTCGCTAGCCATGGCGATCATTGCGTTGAGGGTGAGCTCATTGTTGTCTTGATTGTGCTTCAACTTATGGCGGAGCAAAGTCCCCTTTTCCAGACCGTCGAAGAAGGCGGCCATAGCGGTCTATTCATGCACCCCTGCGCAGGAATTTTTCATATCCAGCCAGCGAGAGAGGTAGGCACGAGAGGTTTCATCCTTTTCTTGCACACACCGCTGTAGGTCTCTGAGAGTGCAGGGACGTTTGTACATACACTCAAAGTTCTTGGTACGCACTTCATGCATGTCCAACCAATTGCATATTGATTTCTCCGGTAAGTCATCGATCCATTGTCAGGTGATGCCAGTAAACATGAGTGGGAGGTACTTGATGGCGACATTGGAGTTTCCCACTGTAATGTGAATCGCTTCGCTGTAGTCTTGTAACCACGTTGCTGACCTGGCAGTGCCGTTGTAGGGCTTGATGGTCTTGTCTATTCGGAGGACCTTTGGGTAGGTTGTGGCCCGTATTACTGGTCCAAAACAACGTGGCCCAAGGTATGAGAGCTCCCGAGCTTCTTGGATCTTATCCAGCCGTGAACGTGCGTCATACGGCTCTGGCTGCTTCCCTTTTTTGTCATGGTGAGGGGAATTGTGGCGTGATTTATGAGATCCACCATGCCCTCTGCCATGATGGCTGCTAGGTGGCGACGGTGGCGGTGGAGGCAGTGGGTTAGCCTTCTTGCTGTGGCCCTCCTGCGACTCTTCACGCCTGTCGCGGTTGCTTGTCGGACGTGGCGGCTCCTTATGGGATCTGCGCCTATGTTCTTCAATGCCACCGTGCTCTCCGGCATGCCAGGGCTGCTCACCCTGGTTGCGTATAACGTCACCGGCCTGGGGACGTCTTGGCGGTGGCATGCTTGTACGGTGGCACGGCTCTGGTTCCTCGTGACACCGAGATGGTGGTGGAGGTGGCAACTGGCGGGGACGAGCCTTTTCTCCATGATTGGAGGATATGGGGATGGCAACAGTCCTGTTGCGTGCCTCCTTCTGTCTTTGCTCTATGGAGCCTATGTGGGATCCCTTGTCACGGGGAGATTTTGGCCTTCTGCGGTTGTTCAGGGTTGTCTCGCAAAGCTCTGGGTTGGACTCGAGCCTCTACGAGGTAGCCTTTTCCTGTTGCTTGCATGCTTTAGCGACGCAGTCGTACACCTGAGCAACTGCTTTTGGCGACATGTCTTGTTCCAAGAGGGTCTTGGCAACGACAATGTTGAGGGCGAGAGTTGGCATGACTTGCCTCCCCGCAGAATCAATGTATGGGGTGGCCTTTGTCGGCTTGGATCCCTCATATCCCAACCCATGCCGAATGCCGGGATCCTCGATAACGTGAGCTGGTGCTTTCTTTGCCTTTTGCTTCAACAACAATTGCTTGTATTCAGCCTCCATAGCTCTTGCCGCCTTAATGGATTACTATGCATGATGGCCCAAAATATATCGAGCTCGTTGGGGAACCCCAAGAGGAAGGTATGATGAGCACAACAGCAAGTTTTCCCTCAGTATGAAACCAAGGTTATCAATCCAGTAGGAGCAAGGAAACACCCCAAAGGTGTTTCTAGCTGAACGTTAGCAGGGCGCACTACCGGTGCCAGCAGCAACGTGGAGACCTGCACAACACAACCACAGAACTCTGTCCCCAACTTGCGATGAGGTTGTCAATCTCACCGGTTTTGCTGAAAACAAAGGATTAAACGTATCGAATGGAAGGAAGTAATAGTTTGCATAAAGTAAACACAAAGCAGTAAACATTTTGTAGATTGATTGTAAAAGAAAGGACCGGGGTCCATAGTTCACTAGTGGTGCCTCTCCTTAAGATAGATAACATGCTAGGTGAACAAATTACAGCGGGGCAATTGACAAACATCGAGAAAGCATACAAGCATATACTAATCATCTTGACTCCTTTGAGATTCAATTGGGAATTACAACATTATACATAGACCGCCATCCAACTACATCTATGACTAATAATCCACCTTCAGGTTATCATCCGAACCCCCTCCAGTATTAGGTTGCAAGCAACAGATTATTGCATTACGAATTGCGTGTAAAGTAAACAATACGATTGTTCTATGAACAAAGGATTGTTGTTTTCTCCCTAGTAGCAACATCACATCTAGTACCTTAGAGATTTTTGTCATTTCGCCAGATTACCAGAGGCATGAACCCACTATCGAGCATAAATACTAACTCTTGGAGTTGTTAGCATCTACTTGGCCAAGATAGCTACTAACAACGGAAAGCATGCAAGATCACAAATAACAAAGACATGATAGAATCAATAATCAATCTGAAATAGCATCTCAATATCCATCGGATCCCCGCAAACACAACATGAAGAATTACAATTAGATGATCTTGATCATGAACAGAGCTCACAAGATCTAGACATGAAAGCACAAAGGAGGAGAACCAGCCATCTAGCTACTACATGGACCCGTAGTCCAGAGATGAACTACTCACGCATCACACCGGAGGCTTGCATGATGATGAAGAAGGCCTCCTGGGTGAATTCGCCTCTCCGGCAGGGTGCCGTGAAGAGCTTTAGATCCCTCCTGATCTAGGGATGGAGATGACGGCGGCTACAGACTCTTTCGTGGATTTTTGATCGGGTACTTAGGGTTTTCGTATCAGAGGCAATATATAGGCGGAAGGAGAGGCCAAGGGGGTGCCTGGGGCGACCAGACCACCCCCTGGCGTGGGCCAGGTGGTGTGGCTGGTCCCCAGCCCCTCTCCGTCTCGTATTCTGGCTCTAGGTGTCCCTCGGTAAAATAATAACTTCGGCTTTTGTCCCGTCCAATTCCGAGAATATTCATTTTCTGACTTTCCTGGAACCAAAAACAGCAGAAAACAGGCAGCTGGCACTGTGGCTCTTGTTAATAGGTTAGTCCAAGAAATAATATGAAAAGTACTCCAAAGTGTGGACAAAACATAAAAAAGTAGATAAAACCAAGCATGGAACATCATAAATTATAGATACATTTGTATTGTATCAACATCCCCAAGCTTAACTCCTGCTCGTCCTCGAGTAGGTAAGTGATAAAAAGAAAGAATAATTTTTGAGGTGACATGCACCATCATAAACTTGATCAAAGTATTTGTAAAACATTCGAAGCTGGAATCATAGTACTTCAATCATAACATGAAAGACAAAGTTCTTGTAATAAGACAAAGAAACTATGTTGCAACATGAAAAGGCACAAACAAAAGATTCATGAATAACAATGCTTGCAAGACGTTTGTTTGTTTCACATAAAGAAAACATAGCATAATGGTATTCAACTTGCCCCTCATAGAGTAGCAAATATAAATTCATAGGACATCTTCAAAGTTCATAAGAGTGACTAGATACAAATAGTTTAAAACAAGCAATATAAAATTGTGCATCAATCAACTAGTCTTGGGACAATGCACATAGAACTAAGAATGGCCACTATGCTCTCAAAGTAGGTGCATAAAGATAGAAGGTGGAGACTCAATATATAAGTGTAAGAAAGGCCTTCATAGAAGGAAGTAGGGATTCAAGTCTCATAAAGAGCTTCCAAAAATTATGGTACTTATAGCTTTCATCTCTCATTGCCCCTACCATAAGCATCTTGAAGGTGATTAAGGTTAAAGTGACACAACTAAGAGGATATGCTTGACAAGTTATAAGCCGAAATCTCATGCCCCTTACTTACGAAGACCGAACCTCATGCTACTCAACTTTAGTCACGAGCAAGCTCTTGTCATTGTAAGTACATGTGTATCATAAAGAAACGCCAACGGGGTACCCCTTGCACATGATACAGGAGCTATCCCATAATCAAAATGACAAGGCAAGCAAACAATGAGCATCTCAACGATCTTTTTATTTGCTATTTTCATAGGTTTTTATTGAGGATGCTTCATAGAGTGCTCATTATGGTGATGCTGCAAGTTTCCACCATGATTAGGCATGCCTTAGGCTAGCGGCCTAGGCGTTTCTCTAACACACATACAAACTCCATGATCTTACAAGTTCCACTTTTATTTCACACCGCCGGGATCCATAAGCAAAAGAACATGATATCAATAGGGTACAAAGTACAAGTGCAATGTTGAAAGCGTTCCCCATGATACATGGTTCTGCTAATTTCAACTTATAAAGCGCAAGCATATACGCAACAAAGAAGGACCCAATGGTTCAAGTTTATTAAATGCAAAAAAGTAAAGTGTGCCATCAAGTTCGCGAGAGCTTTAATCACTAGTTTTCTCATAACAAGTTTAATTTGGAAGATAAACAAAAGCATGAATATACTTGGAATAGCATAAGCTAATAGGTAGGTATGGTGGACTCTTTGGAATAACTTGGTTTAGGGAGTTGGATGCATGAGTGGAACTCATACTTGGTTGTGGAGGCTAGCAAAAGACTGGGAGCGACAAACTAAGAGAGCAATAATGGCCATAATCATGCAGAGCGACAAAACATCATTGATCAAAGCATAAAGTGATACTACAAGTTGAAAACTAAAGGATCATTAAGGCTATGGTGACTTTTTTGAGGTGAAATAGTAGGGAAAATCCCCACTGCAATTTTTATTATAATATATGAGAATGAGTATATACAATGTAAAAAAATGATCTAAGGTAGATCAAAACAGTAAAGTAACATCATTCTACCCTATCCCTGGTCCAATTGCTGGTTAAGCCAGGCTTTGAATTTTTCTTTGTATTTTCCTTTGATTCTGAATTGTAGCCATCTCATTTCTTGGAAGAATATTGCTTTCCATCTTTCAATTGTGGGCCTTTTGTCATTAAAAATCTTCTCATTTCTGCATATCCAGATACCCCAGGTAGACATGATAATGATCTCCATTGCAAATGGTAGGTGTAACTTTTCTTTGATGTCTGAAATAGCTTCCAATCCTGTTAGATTTGCAACTCTGTTTCTGTAAATATGGTCCCAACATTTGTTTGCAAATGGGCATTCCCAGAATAGATGATTAACTGATTCTTCTAAGTAGCAGTTTGAAGTTACACAATTGAAGTCAGGCAGTATGAACTATTTTCTTTTTAGAAGATTCCTTGTATTCATTTTGTCTAGAAGCAGGAGCCAGAAGAAGAACTTATGTTTATTTTGGCAAGAGGATGCCCATACCCAAGAGAAATGTGGTGGTGATGGTGAATATCCAATCATGGCTGTATAGGCCTTTTTTACTTCAAACTTATCTGACCCCCAAATATAGTTCCAATTATCATGGGTATTCCCCTGTGTGGTATGCCTGAATTCCTGGCATCTTTCTTCCATGACTAAGAATTCAGAGTAAGCTTGTTGAGACAATGGTAGATGAAAGTTATCCTCTAAGTAATTAGCATGTAAGAAGTCATGTACACTGATATTTGAAAATTTAGCATAGGATAGAAGATGAGGGAATTTATTCATCAAGCACTCATCTTGCCAAAGGTCTGACCAGAAATATGCAGACTTTCTTGAATTCAGATTGCACTTAGCCATGCCTTTAAAGTTGTCAATTAATTTGATATGAGATTTCCACCAGAATGATCCTTCCATGCTGCTACCAGGTAGTTTTCCATTTTTGTAGTAAGTTTCCCATATGAGATGAACCCAAGGGATGTCATGGTGATTGTAGAATTTGTCCAAGTTCTTTAGAAGGAGGGAAGTATTTTGGATCTGTAGGTTTAGCACCCCAAGACCCCCCTGAACCTTAGGACGGCAGATTTTATCCCATGACACAAGAGCTTATCCTTTTGCTTGAACATCTTCAGTCTTATTTCTCCATAGACAATATCTCATGTATTTTATAATTTGATCCTTGATGGAAATTGGTACCACCAAACAGCTCATGAAATATAGAGGAAGTGAGGACAGAACAGATTTTACCAGTTGCAACTTTCCTCCATAATTCAAGAAATCAGCAATACCACATAATCTTCTTTCCACACTTTGAACAATGGGTAGAAAGTGCTCCATAGAAGGTTTTGTAATGCTTAGTGACTTGAGATAGTCATAACATGATGTGAGCATGCGCCAAGTCAACCCAAATAAAGCATCAAAGGAGAATACCACAATACTATGCTTTTAATATGCTAAAACAATGCATGATTCATCCAAGGCACATTAAACAATCTCAATTGTTTATAACAAGTCATGCTACAGCAAAGAATACTAAGCATAAATCCAAAACAATATCAAGCATGGCATGACAAAGCATAGGCCACAGTCAAAAACTAGCTCTCTTTAACACTTAAGCATGAACTTTCCTACTCTTTTCCAAACCAAACCAAACTATTTGAAAACCAATGTATGAAAGAGGGGGTCCAACCAATTTATTCAGCAAACAAAGCAAACGAAAACCAAAAACAAAAACGAAAAAGAAGACGCTCCAAGAACAACACAACTGTGCATGAAACAATAAAAATGAAGCGTTTGGAAGAAACCTAGGATTTTTATTGATGAAGAAGGGGATGCCTTGGGCATCCCCAAGATTTGACGCTTGTAATTCTTAGATATTTCTTGGGGTGATACGCGTGGCATCCACAAGCTTGAGCTTTAGTCCATCCTTCATCTCATTACTCATTCCTTTCATACACCTGCAATTTTCCTTCATACAAAACTTCACACAATCTTTATTAGCAACATTAGTGCACTCAAGATAATAAGTCTTTAGATTCAGTTATAGCACCAATAAACTTCCATTAAAACACTATCTACTGTAGCACTTCCTCAAAAAGCTCAATTCCCCAAAAGAACTCAAAAAGGAACCAACAAGAAGCAAATGCAGAAAATGGCAGAAATCTGTCAAAACAGACCAGCAGGTAAAGACGAATTTTTTCGAAGACCTTCTGTTGCTCAAATTGAAAAGTATTGAACTAACGGAAGTTAGATAACAACCTAGGTAAGAAGCACAAAAATTCACGCCTCCAAAGGACGTACAGAGATTTTACACGAATTTTTACGGTGAAGCACAGAAATCTGTTTCGAGACAGCAACTTTCCCAATCATTACTTCTCTCTCATTAGAGGTTACTCTTAGGACAAAAAGCAAATAAAAAGGATAAGGAGCGGTTATTAGTGAAGTAATAACTTCCAAGACTCATCTAAAACTTTTGTGTTATCTCCCAATAAGTACTTTTCTTTAACGCCTTTAAGTTAGGCATAAGAAGCAAGAAAAAGAATCAAGTGTTCTCAAATAAAGAAGCATTAAAACCAAATTTCTTGCCCTTACCTCTCTTACTTTTATTCTTAACCTTGGGGAAAATATGATTGTTTGGTGGAGAAGCAAGGTGCATGGTCCCCTTTCCCACATCTATTATTGCTCCAAGGAGTTCTAATAAGGACCTTCCAAGTGTAATTTGTCCTTTTCCTGCATATTCAATAACAAGATAATCAATAGCAATCATTTTCCCAAGGATCTTTGTAAATACTCCTTCAGCTATTCCAATAGGTAATATTGTAGCATTATTAGCAAGAGATATTTATTTTCCTCCTTCAGAAAGCCCCCAAAGATTCAAAGATTCATAAATATCTTTGGACATAAGACAAAATTCAGACATGATATCACAACGAGCTTGAAAAGTTTCATTATTTATATCAATCTTTACTGTGGGGAGCCACTTTGATATTTTAGAATTTATTGGAACATAAGTATGATGTTCTCTAAGTGTGTTATAACAATCTTTCAAACTAGCAATGCTGGCCTCAAGAGTGTTCAATCTAGCAAATATGTTTGTGAAAGAAATATCAATTTTGCTAGGCAAGTTGTAAGTAAAGACCAATTTATTTATAGCATTAACAGCATCATCCTCATTGCATTGGAGGAAATCTCCTCCCACAGCAGCATCTAAAGCATATCTAGAGCAAAGAGCAATTCCAAGGTAAAAACTGCTAAGGAACAAGCTTTGAGTCATTTTAGGCTCAGTTTTTTCATATAAATCAGAGATTCTAGACCAAGCTTCCTTGAAGCTCTCCTCAATTCCTTGTTTAAAAGTGAAAATCATTTCCTCAGGTGACATAGTGATTGGAGCAAGGCTGGACATAATGGCAACTTAAGATACAAACTAATTTTTTTGTGTTTTCAATAAAGAAAGCAAATTCGTAAAACTATTTTTTTTATGTTTTTGATAAAGAAACAAGCAAACAAAGCAGAAGAAAACTAAGCAAAACAAAAATAACAAAGTAAAGAGATTGGTTATGAGGGACTCCCCTTGTGAAGATGTCCTTGACTCCCTGGCAACGGCGCCAGAAAAAGAGCTTGATGGCCCAAAATATATCGAGCTCGTTGGGGAAGCCCAAGAGGAAGGTATGATGAGCACAACAGCAAGTTTTCCCTCAGTACGAAACCAAGGTTATTAATCCAGTAGGAGCAAGGAAACACCCCAAAGGTGTTCCTAGCTAGCTAAGGTATGCACTACGTGCAAGATCAACATGGAGACCTGCACAACACAACCACAGAACTCTGTCCCCAACTTGCGATGAGGTTGACAATCTCACCGGTTTTGCTGAAAACAAAGGATTAAACGTATCGAATGGAAGGAAGTAATAGTTTGCAGAAAGTAAACACAAAGCAGTAAACAGTTTGTAGATTGATTGTAAAAGAAAGGACCAGGGTCCATAGTTCACTAGAGGTGGCTCTCCTTAAGATAGATAACATGCTGGGTGAATAAATTACAGTGGGGCAATTCAGAAACATCGAGAAAGCATACATGCATATACTAATCATTTTGACTCCTTTGAGATTCTATTGGGCATTACAATATTATACATAGACCACCATCCAACTGCATCTATGACTAATAATCCACCTTCAGGTTATCATCCGAAC
This sequence comes from Avena insularis, assembly GCA_023614405.1. Classification (NCBI taxonomy): domain Eukaryota; kingdom Viridiplantae; phylum Streptophyta; class Magnoliopsida; order Poales; family Poaceae; genus Avena; species Avena insularis. The sequence goes on from CM042694.1 coordinate 536,365,745, forward strand.
CCTCTCTAGTATTAGGTTGCAAGCAATAGATTATTGTATTACGAATTGCGTGTAAAGTAAACAATACGATTGTTCTATGAACAAAGGATTGTTGTTTTCTTCCTAGTAGCAACAACACATCTAGTACCTTAGAGATTTCTATCACTTCCCCAGATTACCAGAGGCATGAACCCACTATTGAGCACAAATACTAACTCTTGGAGTTGCTAGCATCTACTTGGCCAAGATAGCTACTAACAACAGAAATCATGCAAGATCACAAATAACAAAGACATGATAGAATCAATAATCAATCTGAAATAGCATCTCAATATCCATCGGATCCCCGCAAACAACCCATGCAGAATTACAAATAGATGATCTTGATCATGAATGGATCTCACAAGATCTAGACATGAAAGCACAAAGGAGGAGAACCAGCCATCTAGCTACTACATGGACCCGTAGTCCAGAGATGAACTACTCACGCATCACACCAGAGGCTTGCATGATGATGAAGAAGGCCTCCAGGGTGAATTCCCCTCTCCGGTAGGGTGCCAGGAAGAGCTTCAGAGCCCTCCCGATCTAGGGATGGAGATGACGGAGGCTATAGACTCTTTCGTGGATTTTTGATCGGGTACTTAGGGTTTCCATATCAGAGGCAATATATAGGCGGAAGGAGAGGCCGATGGGTGTGCCTGGGGCGCTGACCACCCACGGCCAGCACGGGCAGCTGACTGCAGGTGGTGTGGCCCGGACCCCTTTCCGCCTCTCAGATTCTGGATCCAGGTGTCCCTCGGTAAAATAATAACTTCGGCTTTTGTCCCGTCCAATTCCGAGAATATTCATTTTCTGACTTTCCTGGAACCAAAAACAGCAGAAATCAGGCAGCTGGCACTATGGCTCTTGTTAATAGATTAGTCCAGGAAATCATATGAAAAGTACTCCAAAGTGTGGACAAAACATAAGAAAGTAGATAAAACCAAGAATGGAACATCAAAAATTATAGATACATTTGCAATGTATCAGTGTCCTACCATGTCTTCGCCCAGCTTAGCACCCTATTCTGCGATGCACTTGGCCTCCGCCAGGATTTCCGCGCGCTTCTCGTCAAGCTCCGTAACGCTCCGGATATGGACGAAGGTGATAGGCTCAATGAGGAGGCCGTAAATTGCTTTGTCGGTGGGAGTAGCCAATGGGTTGCCAGCTACAGACATCGATGGTGGCATTGGCGGCTGATTTGATTGTCGGGCCGTACTAGGGGCCATAGTGAGTTACTGCACCGGTTGCGGGAGGATAGACAGAGCCGGAGGCTCGGCGACTTTCTTGGTTGTTGCTGCTCTGGTAACCGCTAGCGTAGGCGGAGCTCTCTCACATTTCGGTTCTTGTCCGTCTTCTTCCATCATGCTCCCAATGGCGACTAACACCTGGTGGGAAGCGTTGGTCTTCTTAGCGCGCTCCTCCTTCTCGATCTCCGTCATAACATCGTCGTATTCCTCCGAGTTAGCGTCCGAGCCGCCACCAGCCATATTAATGTCAGCGTACAGCGTGTCAAGGACAGAGTCGGAGTTGGCGATGGCAGATGTGGAGGGTGATGGAGGCAGGCCGTTTTTGTTGTTTCCTCCTCCGGCTACAACGACGATCGCTGTTTCGACCTCTTCATTGGCATCCACAGGTTTGTTGACAATGGCGACCATCTCACCAAGGGTGAGAGGTCCTGCGGCCTGCCACCTTCGGAGGGTATGCCAGAGGAGTGTTTCGGGTGTGAGCCCTTCCATGAAGTGGTACACGAGCTCGTCGACACGGTTGCCCTCTAGGGTTTCCCTCACCCTCATCCATCTGGCCAGGTATTCGCGGGGAGGTTCTCCATCCCTTTGAACACATCTAGCCAGATCAAAGATGGTGACTACGCCGACAAAGTGCGACCTGCGCATCTCTAATGCTTGGGGAAGCCAAGCGGATTTGTGGGGTCCTTCCACCTTTATATCCTGCACATGGGCGGTTTGGGTGGGCCTTGAATTTTCTTGATCTGAGCCACCATACTCTAAGCAGAGGTATGGCCTAGATCCTTCCACGAACATGGCCTTGACGAGTTTCTGACTTCCTGGGAGCTAGGACCCGAGTTGGTTTCGCCGATGAAGATGTGGGTGTCTCTGAAGGGGATGACGGAGCAGCGCTTAGGGTTCGTCTTTGCTGGCACCTAGAACTCATCTGGAGGGACGATTGGGACGTTACCGGAGAAGAGAACGCGTCTGATGGCTACAGTGTCGCTGATTACTACAAAGAGATTAGGCCTCGCCCCGATGTAGAGCCCGAAGCACCTCTTGCCCCACGGTGGGCGCCAACTGTCGTGGTATTGTTGACGAGTACTTCATGGGGGGGTCCTCACAGTGCATGTTCAGAGACGTGGGGTAAGTCGGAGAGTTGGCGGGTAGGAGGTAACACAGCTTACCCAGGTTCAAGTCCCACAACGATGGTGAAACTCTACTCCTGCTATAAATCAATATAATGGCAATGCACCGAGTTAGAGAGATAGGTTCACTGTGCGAGGTGTTGCATGTTGTACGTAGCAATCTAGGTTGTTGTATCTTCTCTGCCCTAAAGGCTGCTGGACATCTCTTATGTTCTTCGGCTTCTCCATGGCCAGTATGGCTTTTATTTTTTTCGGGTTCGCCTTGATTCCTCTCGCGGAGATAAGATACCCGAGTAGTTGCCCAGATGGTACGCCGAAGGAGCATTTGTCCGGATTGACCTTGATCCGGTAGCGGTCAAGGTTGGCGAAGGTTTCACGCAAGTTGTCAATTAGTGAAGCTTCCTCTTTGGTCTTGATTACGATGTCATCGACATAGACTTGAATGTTGCGACCAAGTTGGTTTTTGAGGCAAGCCTGCATGCACCGCTGGTAGGTGGCTCCTGCGTTCTTTAGCCCGAAGGGCATTGTGTTGTAGCAGAACACACCAAAAGGCGTTGTAAACGCTGTTTTTTCTTGATCTCCCTCCTTCATTCGAATCTGGTTGTAGCCTGAGTAGGCATCAAGGAAGCAGAGGCGCTCACATCCCGTGGTGGATTCAATGATCTGGTCGATTCGCGGTAGCGGAAAGTGGTCCTTCGGGCAGTGCTTATTCAGAGAGGTGAAGTCCACGCACATCCGCAGGATATCCGTGTCCTTTTTTGGTACTAGCACCGTGTTGGCGAGCCAAGTGCTTTCCTTGATCTCGCGTATGAATTTGGCGTCGAGGAGTCTGTTGATCTCCATTCTGACTGCCTTTGCTCTTGGTTCAGACAGTCGCTGAATTGTTTGTTTGACTGTCCTTGCGTCTGGGTTGACATTGAGTGCGTGCTCAGCGAATTCCCTGGGAACTCCTGGCATGTCTGCTGGACACCAGGCGAAGATTTCCCAGTGCTCATGGAGGAATTCGACGAGCGTGAGTTCCTATGCGGGACTCAAGTTGTTGGTGATAAGGGCCGTCTTGGCGGGATCCGATGGGTGGACCTGAACTTTCTTTGTGTGCACCGATGAGTCGAAGGATAGGTCGGGTGAACTTGGCCGGCTCAGGGGAGGCATACTGTTGTCTGTCGACTCCTTTAGTCTCGCAAGTTCTTCCTGTATGCCGAAGGACTGGGAAATTCTGTTGAACTCCCTGTCGCAACTGTCGGACCTCTCGAAGCTCCCGTTCATTGTGATGACGCCATTAGGGTCTGGCATTTTCATCTGCAGATAGGTGTAGTGTGGCACTGCCATGAACCAAGCGAACACGACACGTCTGAGGATGCAGTGGTACTGTGAGGGCCAGTCGACGACTTCGAAGTTGATGCGCTCGCGCCGAAAGTTTTTCGGCGTGCCGAAGATGACGTCGAGGTTGATTTTGCCAAGGGGATATACGCCCTTGCCTGGGACGATGCCGTAGAATGTTGTGTCTGAGGCCTCTAAGCAGGTCAAAGGGATCCTCATTGCTCGCAAGGTACTCGCGGACATAAGGTTGATGCCGCTTCCGCCGTCCATGAAGACGCGGCTCATGTCGAAACCTCCAATTTGTGCCTCGAGTACGAGGGGACAATGTCCTGGATGAGGTACTTGGCGCGGATGGTCGCGCTTGTCGAAGGTGATGCAGGAATCGCTTCCACTAAGGTACTCAGTGGTAGATGGTGGCGAGTTTGTCACCAGATTGACTTGGCGAGTGATGGCCTTTTGCACCCGGTTGGAGGGGCGACCCTTTTGGATCATCATGGTGCCCATGGCCCGCGGGTACGACTCGCCTCCGTGATGCTGGTCGGGCGCAACTACGTTGCCGGTGGTCCGGGTGGTGGTGGAGGAGCTCCATGTGCCACAGCGCCTGGGGCGGCTCCGTAGCCCCTGTTGACTGCATCGCGATTCATCTGAGCCAGGCCCTCATGGAGTTTGAGGAACTCGCGACAGTCTTTGAGGAGGTGGCTGGATTTCTTTTTGCCATCATGCTTGTCGATGTAGAAGTGCATGGTGCATGGCCCCGATAGCTTGTCTTCAATGGATGCGGCGGGCGCATCATCGCGAGTGCAGCGCTGCCATACTTGCGTGGTTTTCCTGGAGTCACGGTATCCACCGCTGCGGTAGCCGCTGTTGCGGTTGTCGTCGCACATGTCGGCGTAGCCGGCTGCGACCATATTGACGTCGTCGCGGTCATCATAGATGCGCATTTGACGTTTGCTTCAGCGGTCACGTCTGCGCTCGAGTTCTTCTTCCTCGTTGGAGTGAATGCGATTCTTCACCGAATCTTCTCCATTAGCCTACCGATTCGCAATTTCCATCAGGTGGTCGATGGTTTTGGGCTTCGAGCGGCCCAACTCCTCCCTGAGCTCTATGCGGCGAACGCCGCTGTTGAACGCGTCGATTGCACGGTCTTCCGAGATATTTTCTATGGAGTTCTTGATGATAGACCACCTCTGGATGTACGAGCGTAGTGATTCGCCCGACCTTTGCTGGCAGCACCTCAGCTCTTCAATTGACACGGTCCTTTTGTAGGTTCCCTTGAAGTTGCGCACAAAGCTGTAAACCAGCTCTTCCCAACTGCGAATGGATCCGCGTGGGAGGTTGTTGAGCCATGCCCGGGCGGCGCCCTATAGCTGTAGCTGCAGGCATTGCACGGTCGTGCTTCCACTCCCGCCGTGGAGTCTGACGGAGGAGATATGGTCCTCTAACCAGATTTTTGGGTCCTGCAGACCGTCAAACTTTGGGTTCTCTGATAGGAGCTTAAACCCTTTGGGCATTCTCTTTTGCCTGATGGCCCTGCTGAAGCATCTAGCGCCATAGAGCTCCACATCTTCGTCTTCTGACTCAGTCGATCGGGCACGTCGCACCCTTGATTTGTTGATTTTGCACTGCGTGCTGTCATCACACGCGTCGTAGTCGTGGTCGTGTCGCCGTGAGCGGCAGCGTCGAGACAGGTCGTGACTGTCGTCGCTGGATGAGGGCGAGGAATAGCATTTTGCCAGAGCCTTGCCTTTCTTCGGCTCTGGTACGGGCTCTTTGTCGAGGGCAGCTTCGATTAACCCCAAACCTGCGATCGTAGATCGGTGCATGGCAGCTCGAGGGTCTCCAGCTGGCGGCTGGTTGTTGAGGAGGTACATAGTGGCCGCTGTTATCGCGGCTTGCAGCGTTTTTGAAAGCACGTTACCACGCGTATCCACCGTCATAGAGCCAAAGTCGAGGACCTTTGCGGCTTCTACACGCTCTTGCTCGATGAGGTGGGCCAGTCGAGATCGCCTCTTGTTAGCGACGTACTCGTTGCACTTGGAGGAGGTTCCTCCGTGGGAGGAGAGTCCAGCCCGTCGGAGGCTCGATTTGTCTGCCGCCTTTTTATGCGCCTCTAGTTGCGCGATTGTTTGTAGTTGGCATTTGTATTCCTCTTTCAGGAGTCAATGGTAACCCATCAGTAGTTCTTGTGGGGAGCCAAAAGGCAGAGGGTGGCCTCGTAGGGCTTCTCGGCAGTGGGCCCACTCGAGATCGTTGAGCCTTATCACGATGCGTTCGCCGGTTTGCTCGTTCACCATGGTGGAAGGTTCGGCTGCCCCTCCATTGTTGACGGGGGTGCCATTGGTAGGGCCACCGTTGGGTGGTCCGCCATTGGGTATGCCACCGTTTGGCGGGTCGGCTCCATGGCCACCGTTGCCTGTGTTGTCGCGATTGGCGGAGGAGTCGCCCGCGTTGATGATGGCGCACATGAAGTGGTTAGGGAAGCTGCTGCTCCCACAACTTTCAGATCCGGAACTATAGGCTCCATCTTCAGTTGCCAGATCACCCAGATCGGATTCACGACTGCTGTCGCTGACCGTATTCTCAACTGTTGTCGAGGCATTGAGCTCACTGAGGGTGCCGATCGGTGGAGGAAACCACGATGATGGAGCAATCGATGGTGTCGTCGGCTGGTCGGGAATGCAAAGCGTGCCCATCTGACCAACTTGGAAGCGGAAGCTCCCAATCGCCAAGCTGACCCCATCGCCCATGGACTCGAAAGCCGGGCGAGTGGCCGGCATGTGGACGGTGAAGTTGAACACGCCGAAGAGCTGGCGAATCTCCGCTGTTGCGGAGTTGTAGATCGCAGTTGATGGGGCCAAAGAAGCTGCAACATCAGCACTCCCAATCCCCACGGACGGCGCTAATTGACGAGGGTTTAACTCATCAATGCCCATTGTTATGGACTTGGGTTTTGGAGAAGAAGGGAGCACTAGAAGCATCAATCGACTAGCAAACAAGCACACAGGGGACTCGAAGATTTACCCAGGTTCAGGCCTCGTAGAGGTCCCTACTCCTGCTTGTCTGCTCGTGGAATTAACAGAGAAATCGAAGATTACAATGGTGCGCAGATGCAATATGGCGAGGGTTATGGAAACTAGGGTTGCATGTGTCCTCCTCGCCTCCTCCTCCTAGCCTTTATATAGATAGGCTAGGTCTCGGGTATCAGGTCGAGTCGGTTACAGGTTAGGGGTTTTCCCTTTGAACTTTCTATCTTTAGCTTCTTCTTGTTCTTCAAGCAATCGAGAGTCCGTAGGCTACTCGAGTTCTCTATTTGGGCCTTGGCGACACCGTGGGCTTCTGCCGTATTCAGGCTGTATATACCAAGCTCGAGTACCTGTAGGGTATACCCATGTCACTAGGGTTTACAGGGAAAGGTCCTTGCCGGACAAGGTAAAGAGTCCTACACTAATACGAACTAGTCTTTCGTGTCTTTCACTCCAAGGCTCCGAGTATGTCGGTGACTCCTGCATAGCCTTCCTTTATCCGGCATGGGCCTTCCTTCTGGATCCGTCTAACTGGGCCGCCAACAGGCCATAGGCCTTGCTACCAACTATGGGCCACCCGGGTTAGGCGGATTGGTGACATGCTATGAGGATACCCATATATCATATCCCCAACAACAACGATTGCGGCTTGAGCTGTTTTTGCTTTGATGTGTCCTTTTGGATCTACTGACATAAACAACAAATCGAGGTCCATGGTCAGTTCGTTTCTTCCAGCTTTAGGGATATTTTGTAGTCGTGAGGCTCCTCTCCTTGGCTGTGCTCCTCCGGTTACACTTCCTAATCCTCGGATAGAACTTAGCTGAGCCTGCAGAAGGCTGGATTCGTCAGCTAGCCTTTTTTGTTTCGTCGAGTTGCCTCTGCATCCTTAGTAAATCCCTCTTTTTTGATGAAGAAAGTATTAGTAGGCTAGTAGATCTTCGCGTGTGGCCTTAGCTGTCATTGGGACCGCACCCGAAATTGCTTCCCTTGTCCTTTGCCATGCTTCGGCTGGTAGCCAGAGATTTTGCTGCTCGCCTCTGCGTGGTTCTTCTCCTCCCGAGATTATGTGGTTGTTCGTCGGGTCTCCTCCATTTCCATGATCTCATGCATTGCTATCCGACAAATTACCATTGGGATCAAGGATAGGGTTACAATTGGAGTCGATCTGTGTTGAGGTTTCCCCGATGATTACGCACACTTGGTGGTGCGTTATAAATGAACTAGTGACGTGATCGTCGGATCCGTGGGAGACACTGTTTTGGAGATCAGTGAATTCCAACGGTTTCTATTCTGGGTAGATTTTAGCCATCCTGATTTCAAAGTCAATAGTTTTATCGCTTTCTTCGGGTTCTGCATTTATTGGGCTCGATCCACGTGGTGGAGTTAGCCGAGAGTCTGACCCGAGGGAGAGATCTGCTTTGTTTTCAGTGTTTTCTTCGTATTTCTCTGGCTAGAGTGTATTTTCTGCGGATGATCCGATAGATGATGCAGGTATCGCCATAGGCGCAGGCTTTTCGAAGCCGAGAGGCGTGGTTCTTTGGGTTCCTCCACCCTAAAGTGAAAAGTTCCGATGATAAGATCGTATCCGCTGTTGAAATCAGCGAGGACCGAGACAGGGGTGGGCGGGTGTGGTTCCTCTTTCGTCGGATTGTTGCTTGATGAAAAGGGGTCCACCGAATCCATGATTCCAGCATTCAGGTTTCCCACAGATGCGCCAATTGACGAGGGTTAACCTCGGCAATGCTCATGGTTATGGACTTAGGATTTCGTGGAAAAGAGGACACGGAGGATTTCGTCGGATATCAGACAAACAAGAGAGTCGAAGTCGTCTGATTATCGATGGACAATACTATTACAAATTGCTTGAGAGTTTTTTGGTACCTCCTCACTAGCTCTTCCCAGCCTATATATAATAGGCTGGGTCTCAGGGCCGTATACAGATAAGTTACACCCTCAAGATTACAACAGCAACACAATGTCAGTTTCTATTTCTTTATTTAGCTAAAGTAAGACTTCCTCTCTGATGCTCCTTGGGCCTTCATCTTGAGTCTTCATGGGCCGTGAGTCTTCATACAGCTAGGGCAACCAAACATAAGCACCCGAGTAATCATACCCATGTCAGGAAGAGACTATCGTCAATGATTTCAGACCACCCGCAATGCAAATAACTCAACCAACCATAACAGAGTAGCCTTTCCTCGTGGTAGTAAGCACAACTGCCCAGCTTCTCCTTGATCATGATGCCTTGTTAAGCGAGCACGAACACATAGAAATGGGGGGCACTGAGAACGGTTCTGTGTCCAGAGATGATGATGTCGAGAAAGAATATCTAGATGTTGTTGTTGATGCTGATTGGATGGAAAGTAGGGAATTTTTGGTCGATCCGGACTTTCAGCCTGACTATGGGACTAATGAACAAGAGGATGACGAAGATGCTAAAATGGGATGCAGATATGATGATGAAGACGAGGAAATTCCAATGTTACAATTTGACAGAGACAGTCCTACAATTGACGAGGGGACTGTCTTTGAGACTGGGGAGGATTACCGATACACAGTTGCCACCTTTGCAATAAAAGTTGTGGTTGATTATCTCATTGAAAAGAGTGACCAGAAAATATTTAGTGTGCACTGTAGGAAAATTAAGGTGTGTGAGTGCACACTTCATGCATCCCAATGAGGGATGGCTAATTTTTATTCTTTTTTCATATTTAATATGTTGACATATATATGTGTACAAGTTTTTGATTTACTGAATTATTATCGAATGTCTATCAAGGTAAACACAAGGAAACACGATTGGCCTAATACTTATTTAAGTGATAAAATAAGACATGCTACAACAAAGGGAATAATAAGCCAAAACAAAAGAGGAAAAGGAAGGGGAAGAAAAATGACAAAGCCGATCTTGATGAAGTTGTAGAAATGCAGCAAGTTGACGAAGAATGTGAAGTGTGCCAATATGATGATGTGCAGGAAGTGTAGGACGAAGTTGATGAGCATCAAGTTGTTGGATAACGAGGGATGTCGGAAGAAAATTTTATCATAGAAGTTGCTAGAGGAGGGTAAGAATAAGAAAAAACAAAATAGAAAACGTAAGGGGAAGCAAAAATAAGGAGGTGAACTGGAATATGAATAATTTGCTTTGGTTATTGAGGATGTTTCGAAAGATCGTTCTGCTAACTGCATGAAAAACAATAAATTCCTGCATATTTCATCTTTGTATGATTCTCCTAATGAAAAATAATCTTAAAAGCATGTTTAATTTGGCATTTAGACCATCTTTATCTCAATCAACTTCAATTGTTGTTTATACAGTTTCAGCTTGAAGACTAGGAAGAGAGCAGAAAGAAGCAGACAGAATAATCTCATTTTTAGAGTTTTTAGTGAGTTTGAACTATTGAAATCTGTTGTATCCAACATGTAACTGATGTATGTGGACAACATTTGTGTTTTTCAGAATTTTTAGGATATTTTAAATTTCTTGCTAGAAATGTAGAAATGGCACAGTCAGGTTAAATCATCCCACAATCAGGTTGCAGGTTGCAGGAACAACATGCTCACAGACTATCCCTAGAAAACACAATCTAAACCGTGCAGGCGCAGACATCCAATAACTTAGCATAATTAAGTTTAAGAGTCGTGGGTGGCATTCTATACGACCAGATCCAACAACCACACTTGGCCGCTGGAGTTCTCAGTCAACGGCTCAAATTGGGCGCTAGTGTTACACAAGTACTGCTAGGTTACGAGGGAATTTTGAGACAGTTAACGGGGTGGTTATAAGGGGTTTGACCAACATTCAAATGAGCACAAGTAATTCAAAAGAAAAATCGTAAGGGTATCTAAATTTTTATGGAGCACCCAAAACCATTTTTATTTAAATTTTGAGATCAATATTTATGGTACGTACACTTTAAATTTTGAAATATCCAAGAATTGCTGAAGAAAAGTAGTATATGGCTCCACCATGAGAAAATTCTTAATCCCCTAGGAATGGCCATCCAAAATAAAAAAGGTGACCTCTCATCCTTGGTGTAAAAATCTTAGACACGACATCTGGCGCGCCAGGTAGAGGGTGCATTCATGGCAACCTCAGTCGGCACCATCGGGCCCTCCTACACCATGCCTAATAATTCGAAGGAAGCTTCCCGAAGTAGGATAGGGGCCTCCTCTCGACAAGGCATCGCTCGGAGGCTCGCCAAGTGCCTTTGACTCCATGCCAAGAGCGCCCAAGGAAAGACGTCACCACGTTCAGCCACCACCAACCCCTATCAAAGAAAGGGCGGGGTCATGGCTACTATCCGAGGTGTGTCCGCCCCTTTGCCCAACATCACCACTTCGGAGGAGGGGGTCAACCCAAGCAAGAGTGGCACACGCTGAGGACCACCTTCTTATACGGACTCGTCCAAGGGCCCAACGAAGGCCTCATACAACACATCCAGCATTTCGTCACAATACTCGAGTTGGCCATCAACGCCTTCCATCACGGCGTGCGTAGCCCGTCGGTAAGACGGGAGTTGGACAACCAAAGCTTCGAGTCCTTCATGGAACTGCTCGTCGCGGCTGATCGCAGCACATGGGACGAGTAGGGCAAAGCGATCAAGCATGTAGAGGAGGCACCACACCCTAAACTTGGCCTTGGACTCACAATAAGAACCGGGGCTCCCTAGTCGTGTTCCCGAACTGAATCTCGTGGGACTCGCTTCCCCCGCACTTCTGAAAAAACATACAAGAACAGTCATCCTCGTAAGAGTGATCTCAAAAGAAGTCTTCGAGCGAGCCACTGGGACACGCCGCTCCCGCACCACCCATGGCCTATAGTCCAGAGAGTCTCTCCTTAGTACCACATGGTGAGGGCTCGCTCCCTTAGGGAACTCGGCTGCCAAACCCTGAGTTAACTTTTTCCACTCTCCGGGGAAGGTTAAAGGCCCACTGACATGGGTATGATTACCTGGGTCCTTATGATTAGTTACCCTGATTATGTAAAGACTTACAGCCCGCAAGGCCCAAGAAGCAATCAACAGAAGGCGTGTCTTACTAGATAAGGAAAAAAGTAGGAACCGACATTGTATTAGTGTTGTAACTGTAACTTGTAACCTATCCGTATACGGACTCAGGGCCTAGCCTATTATATAAAGGCTGGGAGGAGCCAATGGAGGAGGACCGAAAAAGCCTTGAGCGATCTGTAATCAAATTGTCCACAAGCAATCCGATGAATTTGACTTCCTTGTTTGTCTGACCAGCTGAAGAACTCCCCAGTGTTCTCTTTTCCACGAAACTCTAAGTCCATCACCATGGGCATTGCCGAGGTTACCCCTCATCAATTGGTGCCATCTATGGGAAATCTTAACACTGGAGTCATGGATTCAGCGGGCCCCTCTTCACCAAGCAAAAGCTTGACAACAGCGGATCCACGCCCACCCACCCCTGTTTTGGTTCCCGTCAGCTTCAACGGCGGGTCCGATCTCATCATCGCAAGCTTCCACTTTCAGGTGGAAGAACCCAAAAATCTCTGCCCATCGGCCCCGATCTCTTCGGGTCCATCGGTCACAAAAGCAGCGCCTACGGTGATACCTACATCTTCCATCGGCTCATCTGAAGAAGACACACCCCAGCCAACAAACGACAAAGAAAACTTCAAAAACTCCACAGATCTAGGGGATCTAGCTGATCTATATGATGGTATCTCCTTCGGGTTAGACTCCTAGCTAAAGCCACCACGTGGCTCAAATTGAGCAAACACCGAACCCGAGGAAAGCGATGAAAACATCGACTTTGGAATTAGGATGGCTGAGATCAACCCAGAACAGAACCCACGGGATTTCACTGGCTTTCTAGACAGTGTCTCTTGCGGATCCAATGATGATGGCAACAGCATGTACATGACGCATCATCAAGTATGCGTGATCATCAGCAAACCGACAACACTACTCGACTCCAACGGTAATCCGATCCTTATTTTATTGGGTGATGATGCAGAAAACTACGGAAACGAAGGAGATCCACCCAACAATCAGGTCATACAAGGAAGAGAAGTAGCACGCGACGGTGAATGGCTAACTCGTCGGCTATCACCGGAAACATGGCAAAGAGCGAGGGACGCAGTTTCGGGCGCAATCGCCATGACGGCGGAAGCCAGGCGCGAGGATTTGATGGCATAGCAGTACTTGCTCCACCACAAAATAGGGACCTGCTAAGGATGTAGAGGCAACTCGATGAAAGAAAAAGGTTAGCCGACGAATCTAGCATAAGGCGGACACAACTAAGCTCCACCTATGGATCCGGTAGCGTAACCGAAGGCGCAACACGGAGAGGAACCTCGTGGCTCTAGAATATCCCGGAGGCCAAAATAAACAAGTTGTCTCGAGATCTAGACCCGTCCTTCATGTCAGTAGATCCGATAGGGCACATCAAAGCAAAAATAGTGCAAGCCGGAATTATCGCCGCCCATACTTACCTACTCACAACTTAACCCGCACCCGACGATCCCCAGGCGGCTTTTCATCACACTGCTCTCATGAACCTCGGCATGGTGGTAGCATCCCTCGAACAGGGAGAAGAAGAAACTTCATGGTAACTCGATAAATCACCACGCCTTCGCAACAACCCTCGGCATGTGGGACACACCCGATGATCACGGTCGCCACATCAGGTACACTTTCCGAACTCTGAACCAAGGATCGACACAACAAATGACATTACACAGCACATAGTGATAGATCAAGGGGAAAATGTAGTAGCCGAAGGTACCACGATGGCGAAAGCGAAGATGAGCACGAATTATGCGGGGCCAGTTGCTTTACCCACCGGGTTTGCAAACCCCTAGTACCCAAAGACTTCAAACTTCCTCAAGATCATCAAAAGTACGACAGTCTCTAGGAACCCGAAGCTTGGCTGGTAGTTTACCTTGCAACCGTTAAACTTCAGGGTGGATCCAAAGCCACCGCAATGAAAAGCTTATAGCTACATCTAAGTGGCTCCGCCCGCTCATGGCTCAGGCAGCTACCCAAAGAATCCATCAGCAGCTGGAATGACCTCGAAGATAAGTTCATTCAAAATTTTACATCTACATTTAAGCGACCCACATCCTTGGAGCAGTTACGAACGTGCAAATAGAAAGTTGGAGAACCGATACGAGCATTTATCTAGTGGTGAAACATCATCAAGAATTTAGCTGAAGCTATATCTGATGAAAGGTAAATTGACGCATTTAATGATGGTCTCCGCTGAAGGGAATTCCTTGAGGAGCTGGGGCAAGTCAAGCCCAAAGCAATCTCAAAGTTTATGGACATGGCAAATCACTGGGCAAATGGTTAAGACGCAGTAAACAAGAAGTGAGGACGCTCACCCGAGGAAGATCAGGACAGACGCAACAACGATAGGAGAAGGCATAGCAACGACAGATATGGTGGGCCAAGCTATGTGGCAGCTAGTTTTTCAGGAGAGGACAACCGAAGAAACGACGATCATAACGACGGATACCGCAACAATAGAGATGACGCTAGCGGAATCCAATTAGCACAATGGTACCAACCAAGAGCTCGGGAGCCCCCAATGTCTCCACTGCAGATGTTGGAAGGACCCTGCAATATGTACTTCTACGCTGACTCCGCAAGAAGGAGGCGATCGAACCACATCATGAAGGACTATCACACTTTTACAAAAATGCAGGAGGTATGCCATGCAAAGGCAGCTGGAGCAGCAAACCGAGGGTACACCACCGCACCTGGAACCCTAGCTCTTGGTGCGCCGCCACCACCACCAATATAGCCGCTAGGAGGGCATCTAGAACCCGCAATAAACAGAAATCAGGAGGAAGAGTATCCAAGGTCCAAATGTGCAATCTCAATGATCTAAAAATGCGCCATCCAACAGGATTCAGAAGCTAATCACTCGACAAGTCAACATGGCGGTAACAACACCACCACCTACACCCGAATATCTCCATTGGTCGAAACAAGAAATTACATTCAGCAGGGTTGATCACCCACTTCGAGTCCCACAGCCAGGTCACTCGGCTCTGATAGTGGAAGCCAAGATCGGCGGTTTCGACATGAGCAAGGTTTTCATGGATGCAGGAAGCAGTATCAACCTAATCTACACCAAAACCCCATGGGCACTAAACTGCTCCCTAACAAACTTGGCGCCAACAGACACATCCTTCCACGACATAGTCCTAGGTAAATCTGAAATTCCTTTAGGTAAAATTGATCTTGACGTTGTCTTTGGATCAAAAGAAAATTTCAGGCATGAGAAGCTTGAGTTCGAAGTCATGGACTCTCCATCACAATATCACATGATCCTGGGGTGTCCAGCCTTTGCAAGATTCATGGCAGTACCGCATTATGTGTATATGGTAATGAAGATGCCAGCACCAAAAGGAATCATCACCGTAAGGGGAAGCTTCACCAAATCCGATAACTATGATCGAGAATTCAATAAAATCTCCGAATCTTTTGGGATGGAGGCAGAATTCGAGCAACTAAAAATATCAACAGACATAGAGTCTCTGACAATAGCACGGGTCAACCCTGGTTTCGACACTACAAAAAGATACAAGGGAAGTCCAAGTCCACCCTACTGACCCGAAGAAGATGACCTTTGTGGATTCCACCCTTGGTCCCACATAGGAAAGTGAAGGGTTCGCAGCATAGAAAACAAAAAATTCCTACGATGGGAACTATTATATGCCAAGATCTATCTATTAGATACAAGCAACCGGTGGATATACATCCATATAGAACATACCCTTGAAGACAACAAAGCTTTGTTAACGAGATGGAACTCGTGGATGATGTAGTCGTACACTTGCCGATCTCAAGATCATGCTGAAGTCTAGCAGGTCCAGCTCCAGCATGTCCATCAGATCCAGCTCTAGCAAGTCCAGCACCACCAAGTCTAGCACCGAAGCAGTGGTGCATCCGTGATCGCACACACGTCTGGTACCCTGACAACCTCCATCCCTCGCTCTAGCAAAGTAGCGGAAGCAGCAACTCCTTTCTAGATAAAGCCACAGGGAACATGTATCTCGCTAATCCGAGACCATGCGGGAAAAATACTACAGAGGGAGAGAGATCCTTCATGAGGAGGTGTGAGGAAGAAGGAGTGAGAGGGGGGCCTTTTATAGGAGGAGGGGGTACCCCTCCCCATGGCCGGCGCCTCATGGAGGTGACCCCTCACCTCCCCTATTCATGTGGTGGTAACCCCCTCCACATAAATTTGCCCCTTAACATTCCCTTTTAAAGTCTCCACTTTAAATGCATTAAATTTCTCCAAATTTAATGCTCTCTCATTTAATAAAACTCTTTTATTAGTTTTATTCAGAATTTTTTTAATTACTTTAATTAACAAACATTTGCATAAAACCCCCTGCAACATTTCAATATTACATGCAGAACCAATTTCAACAATTTCACCCGAAACAGTTTTGGTGTCTATTGAAATAATTCCAGCGCTTTCTTAAATATTTATCTGAAACATATTTGCTCCAAATGGTGTCGGTATCCCTTAAGTGTGTCACCCTACGGTTCGCGAATAATGCATACATGATCGAGACCCCTCTCCGATCAATAATCAGCAGCGGGACCTGGAGATTCGTACTGACTCCCACATATTCAACGATGACTCTTATGATCGTGTGAACCTTTAATGTCATAACTAAATCCCTTTGTCTCGCGATATATTACATGTCCGAGATTCGATCATTGGTATCTCCATAGCTAGTTTGATCTCGTTACCGACATGTACTCTTTTCTCGTTCTCGTGATATAACATTCTAGTGATCACATCACTTGCTTGCAAGCTATTCTCAATGTGATATCACCGAGAGGGACCAGAGTATATCTATCCGTCATCAGGATGGAAAAATCTCACTCTTGATCCATGAGCCTCTACATAACACTTTCGTAGCACTAAACCCACCTTTATAATCACCCTTTCACGGTGTGACATTTGATGTTATCAAGATACTCTTTCGGTGTTAGTGATTAACATGATCTCATGGTCTAAGGACTAGGATTAATTCATTAGATGTTATAACAATATAAACATAATGACTTTGATCATAATGCTATACTTCAGATGAATGTTCATCACACATTCCACTAATGTTGTGACCTCGTTATTAACAACATCCAATGTCCATGATCAGGAAACCTTTATCATCTTGTTAATCAATGAGCTAGTTTAAAAGAGAGGCACAACTAGGAACTTTCCTTTTGTTTATTAAACACACATGTATTAACGTTTACAAATTAATACAATTATAGCATGCAAAATAAACATTTATCATAAACAAGGAATAAGATAATAACCACTTTATTATTGCCTCTCGGGCATATTCCCTTCAGTCTCCCACTTGCACTAGAGTCAATAATATAGTTTGAAAAACTTTGCATATTAAACACCTATGGCTTTCTGGTGTTGCATATACACGATTGCTAGTGGTTAACATAATATCCGGATCTGACAGTTTTAGGTCCGTGTGTATTTGCATGTCTTTGCGTCTCTACGCATCACTCATTCTCAAATGAGATGGCATTGTATAAATTTGGTCCTTTGGTAAGACCTTTAGTTTGTTCGGGTTAAAATATGTTGATATTATTGTCCTACAATATATCTTCATAGTATTAGCCCACTTTGAACCACACCTAGTTTGATAACAAACTACTTAGCACAAATGCCCTCCTTTGCTGCTCCTATAGCAGTCATATACTTAGCCTTTTGTTGTAGTATCTATCACAATGTGTCAACTTTGGAACTCATCCAAATCCATCATGGAACATCCTTTCCATTACATTGTGCCACCCATAGTCTAAATTGAGATAAATTTTAATTTGTATCTTGTGACAAAACTAGTATCAATGTAACACTTTACAATGAACTACCTTCAACTATTTGTCACTTGTACATGATATATTCTTAGTTCTTCCAAAGATCATAAGAATATCTTTATTATTATCCAATGATCATCTTATGAATCATTCTGGTATGTGCTCATAACATTTAGAGCATAGGCCATATCTGGATATATACATATTATGGTATAATCGATCAACATCTTCATATGATTTTACTCACCAAGTGTTGAAACACTTAAATCTTGATACAATCTGTTCCATGCAGCAAGAACCTTTCTTGTTGTTTCCATATTGAACACTTTCAATATCTCATATACGTATGTCTAGCACAACCATATTAGCACCTCAATCTATCCATATAAACATTGATGCCAAATATTCCAGTTTTACCTAAGTCTTTAATCGAAATCCTATTTTAATGAAATTCTTAACTTGTGTCAATAAAATATACATCATTTTCAATCAACAATATGTACTATGCATAATGTATTGGAAATTTGTCTCAGCGCTCCCACTTAATTTCTTGCAAACGCAAGCATCTTCATCGTCTTCGATGAAATTAAACTCCTTTAACATTTTCATCATGGTCAATATTCCAACTCCGCTATGCTCACTTCAACTATTGAAGTTTGCATGCCCTTTTAGCACCCTTTGAATTAACAAAACCCTTCGGACCGTGTCTTATACACGTCCAAGGTAACCGTTCTATTAGAAGAACATTGTTTTGTTTGTTCAACTACCATACACCAAATTATATGTAGTAACTAAATCCCTTTGTCTCGCGATATATTACATGTCCGAGATTCGATCATTGGTATCTCCATACCTAGTTTGATCTCGTTACCGACATGCACTCTTTTCTCGTTCTCGTGATATAACATTCTAGTGACCACATCACTTGCTTGCAAGCTATTCTCAATGTGATATCACCGAGAGGGCCTAGAGAATATCTATCCGTCATCGGGATGGACAAATCCCACTCTTGATCCATGAGCCTCTACATAACACTTTCGTAGCACTGAACTCACCTTTATAATCACCCTTTCACGATGTGACATTTGATGTTATCAAGATACTTTTCTAGTGTTAGTGATTAACATGATCTCATGGTCTAAGGACTAGGATTACTTCGTTAGATGTTATAGCAATATAAACACAATGAATTTGATCGTAATGCTATACTTCTGATGAATGTTCATCACATCTTTCCACTAATGATGCAATCGCGAGATGCGAACATCTTTCCTTTCTAGATGCGTATTCAGGGTATCACCAGATTCGGATGAAGGAAGAAGATCAAGATAAAACAACATTTATCACGCCCTATGGCGTATTCTGCTACACAACAATGCCCTTCGGACTCAAAAATACGGGTGCCACGTATCAATGAATGATGCAAAGTTGCCTTGGAAGCCAAATTGGAACAAATGTACAGGTATATATTGACGATGTCATAGTCATGACAAAATAAGGGTCAACCCTTATCGACGATCTTAGAGAAACATTCGATAACCTCGACAAATATTGTATCAAACTCAACCCGACAAAGTTCTCCTTTGGAGTCCCTATAGGGCAGCTCCTCGAATATCTGGTCTCGGCAAGAGGAATAGAGGAAAACCTCGAGAAAATACAAGAAATCCTCACAATGAAAAAGACATCAAATCTTCGTGGCATACAACAATTAACTGGAAGAGTCACAACGCTCAGTCGATTTATCGCTCGCTTGGGCGAGAAAGCATTACCATTCTACGCACTCATGAAAAATTCAGAGAAATTCAAGTGGACGGATGAAGCTCAACGAGCCTTATAAATCCTCAAGAAAACACTTTCGACATCCCCTATCGTCCTATCACCAAGAGAAAAGAACCACTATTACTCTACATCGCGGCTACTGATCAAGTGGTAAGCATAGTTTTGGTTGTTAAACAACTAGAAGAAGGAAAACCCCATGGAGTCCAGAGGCTAGTTTATTTCCTAAGTGAGGTTTACCCATCCAAGCAAAGGTATACACACTACCAGAAGTTAGCATACGGGGTCTTCATGATAGCACGCAAGCTACGTCACTATTTTTGGAGTAGCCGATCATAGTAGTCAATGAAGCACCTCTTTCCAACATACTCAACAATCCATAATCCACGGGACACGTCTCTCTATGGGGCATCGAGTTATCCCCTTGAGACATCACGTACGAAAAGCGTAAAACAATTAAGTCTCAGGTTTTGCCTGACTTTATCACTGAGTGGACAGAACTAGAATGTGTGGGTCCACCAAACCTCTCCAGTGCTGGGAGAATGTACTTCGATGGCTCCAAGAGAATAGAGGGAGCAAGAGAAGGAGTTATACCGGTGTCACCACAAGGTGATAAAATGTGCTATGTACTTAGGATGAGCTTCGCAAATATGTCAAACAACAAAGTCGAATATGAGGCCTTGCTGCACGACATGCGTATGGCAAAATCCTATGGTGCAACTCACCTAAAAATATTTGGCGACTCAAACCTTGTCGCACAACAATCCATGAACAAGTGTGACGCCGTCAGCGATAACATGATCGCTTATCTGGATATGTATAGTATCATGGAAGCCTAATTTGACGGATGCGAAGTATCACACATAGGCAGGGCAAGCAACGAGGAAGCCGACAATTTGGCGAACATCAGATCCATCTGTTTATCGGTACCACTCAGAGTTTTTTGGGAATAGATAACAGAATGTTCTATTAAAGCTAAAAGGGTCTCTGAGGTCATAGCACCAAAAACACGGGGTCTTCCCCTGCAGCCAAAAGTGAAGTAGACACCCTTGAAGAAGAACTGGAACCCGATGAGGTCTTGATAATAGAACCCACATGGATGCAGCCATATATGGCATACATGATGAGAGGAGAACTACCCGAGGATGGAATTGAAGGACGTCGGATCACACGTCAATCTAAAGCTTTTAGGATCATTAAGGGAGAGTTATATAAAAGTAGCATCTCGGGAGTACTACAGCGATGCGTCACACCCTAAGAAGGAAAGATAATCCTCAAATATATACACGAAGGGATTTTGGCCATCATGTCAGCAACCGAGCAATTGCGGCTTACAACAGTACATGATGCGAAGGACATCGTACGAACATGTGAAGCGTGTCAATAATTCGTAAAAAACCCAATGCACCCGCCGCACAACTAAACCCCATACCTCTCGCCTGGACATTTGCACAAAGGGGGCTTGACATGGTGGGTAAACTCCACAAATCTTTGCCAGGAGGACACGTCTTTCTACTAGTAGCAGTTAACAACTTTAAAAAGTGAATCGAGGCAATGTCCATAACAAGTCAAGATGGAACGTAAACTTCATCAAGTCAATAGTGTTCATATTTGGAGTACCAAATAGCATCATTACCGAAAACAGAACTAATTTTACTTCCAACGAGTTCAAAGAATATAGCAAGGAGATGGGTATAAAAGTAAGCTACGCTTCAGTTGCCCACCCACAAACTAACCGTCAAGTAGAAAAAGCCAACGGTCTTGTGACCAATGGTATCAAGAAAAGGTTGATGGCGCCACTTGATAGAGCTAAAGCCGCTTGGGAAGATGAGTTATCCTCCTTCCTATGGAGCCTACGCACCACCCCAAATAACGCAACGCAAGAGACACCTTTCTTTCTGGTCCATGGTGTGGAGGCCATCCTTCTAGTCGAATTAGCTCATGAGTCTCCCAGGGTCACTGAGTATGACGAAGAAGCATCCAAGGAAGCACTTGAATATGATGTCGATGCACTCGATGAAGCTCGAGATATTGCTTTACAAAGATCAACCATATATCAGCAGAATTTGCGGAACTATCATAGCCATCGACTGTGTCCCAGGTCTTTCGTCGTTGGGGATCTAGTCCTTTGCCTCAAGCAAGATGGGCATCGAAAGCTGGAATCTCCATGGGAAGGGCCTTATATCATCACATAAGTAATCTCTGGTGGAGCATATTGGCTTCAAGTTAAGAAAACATGAGTCAAATAGTCCAACCCATGGAATGTTGTGCAGTTGCGACATTTTTATGCTTAGAATTTTATTTTTCACAATTTACATTGAATAAGGACAACGGACCAGCGACTACGCCAAAAATATGTACTTTCATCTTTAATATTGAATAAAAAGTATTAAGGTGGCAGACATGAAGGAAGAGATTGGATTTAAATTTTGAGCCTATGTCAGAATGCAAGCATCCGAACATAGCCTCGGGTGCTACTCCCATCGGGAGCGCTGTCGCGCACCCTATAGAAACAAGATGGTCCAGCAAGACCCAAAAAAATATTATCCTCGTACACTAAAAGCATATCCAATAAATCGAAAACTCCAACAGAGTCGAAAAGATATGAACCTATGAGTATTACATCTTTGTATCCTCAGATGGTTACTCCCATCGGGAGCGCCTATACAATATTCGAGAAAACTGACAACTTCAATTATTCAAGGAGCCAAACAAGGCAGTCGATAAAATCCAAAAATCCTTGGACCACGCCCGATGCGATAAAAAGTCTGAATGTCATGTCCATGACATGAAGGTAAGACCCCAGGATCCATCTTGCATGGCCTGGTAACCGCACATGAATGTGCTCTCACAATAAATTATCCATATCCATGATACGATGAAAAATCACGACGGACACGTTGGGTACTCAAAATAATAGTAATGGAATTCAGTATTCGATAAGACCTCAACGGATCGAACTGAATTACGCCAGCAAATACCGAGTTCGGGCTTGGGGACTTGAATTTGATGTAGGTTCAAGGTGTTTTTGCCCAGGAGCAATTAACTGATTCCTGATATGTCGAATGCATCAGACCCGTTGTACCATATCCCTATGATAGTTAAATAAAAATATATTAAGAATACTTTATAAAGAAAACTTCGTCTTATATTGTCTTTGAGACTCAACCCGAATCTACAATTCGGATGGAGTCTCGGGGGCTATTGACATGGGTATGATTACCCGGGTCCTTATGATTAGTTAAACTAATTATATAAGGCTTACATCCCACAAGGCCCAATAAGAACCAAGGAAGGCCCAAGAAGCATCTGACAGAAGGCGTGTCTTACTAGATAAGGAAACAGTAGGAACCGATGTTGTATTAGTGTTGTAATTGTAACTTGTAACCTGTCTGTATACAGTCTCAGGGCCTAGCCTATTATATAAAGGCTAGGAGGAGCCAACGGAGGAGGACTAAAAAAGTCTTAAGCGATATGTAATCACATTGTTCACAAGCAATCAGACAACTTCGACTCCCTTGTTTGTATGATCAGCCGACGAAATCCCCAGTGTTCGACGAAATCCCCCTTGTTTATATTAGGCTCCTTCGCTCGTTCGATGTTAAGGGAAGGCTAGGCATAACAAAAAAGGTCATGGAAGTTTCCCACTCCCCGTGTTGTGAAGTAGAGAAGGTGTAGGGAGACAACCCATGTGTAGAAGGTGCGCTGCCCAGCAAAAAGTGCGCCCTCCTTGGGACTGACACAAGTCACCCCAGAGAGCACGATGCATCGGCTGGTTGAACCTGGGCTCTGTGCCTGGGGAACCCATATCGATGCAGCCACTTCCTGCTCAGGGGATCCAGAAAACAAGGGCATCGCCTGGGCTGACTAGGGAACACGTGCACAACAAAACTCGTCCTGCCGATGTGTGCTTAGCATGCTGATCCCGATTGTTGTGTTGGTTGCCTATGCGGGATTGCCAGCAGTTGGTATCACGTGGTGTATAACACCGCTCATGAGCAGATTAATTGGGGGTTACCCCTCGTAATGAAAAGCCTTGTGTGTCGGCTGGGTCCATAGCACAAGTAGTGTATCTAGATACAATCCTCGTGGATGAATACAGATGAGTGGTTCTGTCACGCACTCATCTTGGTTATCATTCATCTGGGCAGCCTCATTAATGGAGAGTCACGTTTCGATTGGTAGTGTGTCCTTCTCGGTTTATCTCTCTCGGGTAGACCCCCATGGATGAGCATTCGTTAAGAATCCTAAAGCTCTCATCGCCTGCATTTCTTTGGATGGTCCGAGGGTGTCATAGATCGATACCTCCCCCTCCCAACGGCTGGAGAGAGCCCAGGAGCAGGCTTCAGGTTTGGGGAAGCAACCATCGTCTACCATTCTCTGGTCACCCGAAATATGACCAGGATTGACACCTCCCCACAGAGCGGTTGGAGAGAGGTGACGGTTGGCCCCAAAGAAAATAAGCATGTCCTAAGCATTACTTACCCCTTCATAGTTACCCAAGGGTTAATATGGATTGGCACCTCCCCCGGATGGATAGAGGCAGTGGCCAGGCTTGTGGCAAGAAACAACATCTTCAACCATCGCCTACCCGTAGGCACCCCCCGCTACATGGATGGAGAGAGGTTACTGTTGGGCCAGAGCAAGGTGTTATGTTCGCGGCCTACCTTTTCCATGGTTGCTAGAGGGCTAGAAAAAATTGGGACCTCCCCGCTATACAGCCAGGAGGGAGGCAATGATCCAACACAAAGCAAGAAAGAAAGTCTCAACCTGTACCAACCTTTCCTCTGGAAGCCTAGGGCTATCTAGGGCTAGCACCTCCCTACTAAGAAGCTAGAGAGAGGAAACGGTCAAACTCATAGCCAAAGGGGAAATTGTCGCTATCTACCTTCCCACTGTCGATGAAAGGCGAGCGACCCACCGTGCAATGAGAGAGGCAACGGTCAAACCTCGGATGAAGAAAGAAATGCCAAATCATTGTTGCTTTTCTGGCTGCCCTAGGGCTACCTAGTACTAGTACCTCCTCACCTTGCGACCAGCGAGAGGAAATGATTAGGTCAGGCTCAATAGAAAGGGGATGCAATCGACACATATCTTTCTATGGACACCTTAGGGCCGCCTGGGTTTGGCACCTCCCCACGCAGCGGCCGGAGAAATGTGGAGATTAAAGGCTGGAAAATAAGATACGAGGTCTACAACTAGAACAAGTCATGACATCGTGACCCTGGAAGCACAAACTCACCAAAGGCAAGACAGTCATCCCAAGCAAAGATAGTTCGACAATAGATTACAAGAAGGATAGCATATAGGGACTATGCCCTAACACGATGGCGTGTTCCCCTCTGGTACATACAGCAAGAAGTAGTAAAGATGCTAGTCATTCCTCAGACTAGCGGCCCATCATCTACACCATTCGGGCTATGGTAGGATGCACAATAGTCTTGGAAGCCTCGATACTCTTCCTGGGGGTGAGGGTCTTGAAGATGCTATCAGCATCTAACTCCGGAAGGTGGCGGTGAAGCCTGGAAAGAAGCATCTAGGACACCTCAGCCAACACGTACTTCCCTTCTTCCTCCAGCATCACATCGACTCCCATGCGCAAGCTTCTCACATGGCTCAACAACACACTAAAGAAGTGGGAGTGCACGTCGACATCATCCTTCCTAGGCAGGCCTATCAGGAGTAGGCGAAGGGCAGGGAGCATCTTGTCCAGGTGAGAGGATGCCTCCAGCAAGGTGGAAGTTTGCGCTTCGCTCCACTCCTTCTCAAGCTAGGCGGACCTGCGTGCACTTTCTACCTCCCTCCTGGCCTCTTCTAGCTGGACGGAAGCACAAAGAGCTTCATACTTCAGCTGGGTCACCTCTGAACAAAGGTCAGAGATCTAATGTTTTAGTTCTCCTCTAGTGCAAACCAACTCAGCGACTGATGTTTGAGTTCCTGTGATCAACAACAGGGTAATTGTAGTATTTTTAGTAGCAACTATTTATTAGAAAGTTTGTCCATGGAAGATTTGCAAATGGCAACAACAACAACAACCCCACATCCACGTTATTAGTGAGGCCACGTTCACACCCAAAACATTTTTTAGATATAGTCTACACTATAAGTTGCTAGAATGGCAATGAACAAGCGAAGTTTAAAGTAACTAGCAACAAAGTAAATAAAAAAAGTAAACTAAAGCTAGAGAGTGTTGGTGGAATGTGCTGTGATATGATTGAGGGGTTCTCAAGGAGTGTAGGATTCACCACTTGCATGGGTCAATTATGTATGATTAGAATAATCTATGTCTTTCATTATTAGATGTGTGGAGAGAGCTCAATAATAATATGTTCACCACAAGACTTGTGGGTAGTTGCTTTCTTGAGTCAGGTAATAAGGTCACCTCTAAATAACCACTGTGATGCTTGCAAGCAATCACTCTTACAGACTCAAAATTAAGGATTTTCCCATGGGTATCATAATAATCTTAGTGAGTCTCTCTTAATTCCCCCTTTGGCCGTGCAGGTTATAAGCCAATATTTACTGTCACCACTTTGCACTGGACATACTCCCATACACGTCCAAAGAGTATCTCCCTCTCTTTAGTACCAAAGGCAAATGATATGTGGCCGACTTCACATACCATCTAAAGAGAGAGATCTAACACAACATCATAAAACAATAGATCAAAGACCAAAGTTATAGATCATGCATCTTTATTTCAGTGCATAATAGTACTAGGGTTTCACCATCTCTCCCCAAGAACAAGGAAACTACTCATACATGAAGGGGATCAACATCATGGCAATAATATGGATGATATATGAAGGTACAATTGAATACAAGTGCAAATCCACAATAGAAATTGGATTACAACAAATTAAACAAGGAGATCAAAGTTGGAGACGTTGTTGATGAAGATCGATGGGTAGCCCTTCAAGATGCAAGCTTCCTCTTCCTATTGAGTGGTAAGGTCATGGAGATCTTTGTGTGGTGGCTATGGAGTCGGTGGAGCGACAGGGCTCTGTCCCTGAGGCGTGGATGGATGATTCTCCTGGCGGCTAGGGTTCCCCCTCTTTAAATAAGCGTTCTGGAGGTCGGTTTCACGAACCGATGGAGCTCGGGGCCGAATATACCCATCGGGCCTTCACAAATGTTGTTCTGTTTGACGAAGCAGAGTCAACATAGGGTGGTATGGCAAGACGGTACGGGAAAGCTCTGCCCGTACTAGTGCTTGTTAAACCCTTTGTACGCTGTGGTGTTTTGGCCACCATTTCTTCATATGGACTTCGATTGAGGTGTTATTTGGCTCATTGGATTCAATTGGACAAGGGCTACAAAACCATGGTCTTGCATCAAAAATATGAGATGATGGAAAAGTATGAATTTTCCACATCTCATATGGCTAAGTCTAGCGCCTGTAACTTCTCCATATTAAATCTTCTTGACTCTTTTTATCCATGATTATCGATAACACCTACACACAAGTAAAAGATAAGTAAAATTAATAAAATTCTACTAAAACTACTAATTGTGCAAAGTCCTTATGAAAATGAATGAGAACTAGTAATCATGCATAATGGGAATAGTTGTAGCTAGATGTAACATGTAATGAGTGACAATATGAATAATTTGTATGCTTAAATATGCATCATATTTGCACTCATAAACATCCCCAATATAAAAGTTGCTCACTCTTTAGCAAGAGAGTTTATAAAAATTACATGCTATCATCTAGCTTACCATAGAAGATTGATGCCTTGTATCCTTATTTTCCCTTCAAACTCAAAGTAAGATAGAGCATATTCATACAACGCAACACAAGCTTGGTTATGTCAATCCATAAAAGATCAATTACAACTTCAATGCTCCATGTAAAAAGTAATTCTAGCTTGAAAGCAAGCTTGTGATCCTCCTATTGCACCTTTATATTTTGTATCCTCACTTTTGTAAAGTGAAAGCTTACAAATTAAAAGTGAGAGATCATGTCATAAGAAGCATAGCATTAGAGTGTCTCATTAGAACACCCACATCAATAGATCAAGACTATCAAACACTACTCTTCCATTCATTGCTTTTCAAGAAAATTCATGTAGTAGTAATGAGACCATGCCTACTCTTTTGTGTGAATCTTTATTTTATTCAAAGATAGTTTCCAACAAGAATCACTGAGTGGTCTTTTAAGAAACAGTTACACATCCTTCAAGAGTACCAATACTTTTTCCTATTACGGTCACAAGTGCTACCCATGTCGTCAACTCATAGCCGAAATCAGGAGTTGTACCATTGATCGTTCATACGCCAGCAAAGTTGTTGGCATCCAAAGGTATGCATCAAAAATATGCAAATAAGCTTTAAATAATATCACATTTTGACCCACAATGTTTTAGCTTTGGCATGTATCTCGATCACCGCTAGACTTCATTTCAATCAAACAACCCCTTTCAAGAGTGCCATCAAGTCTATCAATAAATTTATAGGGTTGAGTATCTATAAGGCTAGACTCTTAAGACAATTAAACATCACTCGATAAATTATTTATAGGCTTCATCAATGATACTTTTAATCATATCAAGTGTAGAAATCATGGCAATGTACTCTAGAGGATCAAAATATTCATCTTAAGTTGGATAAATATTTTAACAAAGTGCATCAAAGCTCTAACTCGACGCTTATGAATCCTAAGAAAAGCAAGTGCATCCCTTATATAAACATGAAACATAACTTACTTAAGCAAGCATTCAAAAACAACAGGATACATGATTGCACAAAAAAATCATCTAATAAGAACATTTCACAAGACTTTACACATGTAGAAGTAACTTCCATAAGTTATAACTTTTATAAGAACCAAACTTGAATAGATTACAAAAAGAAAAGAGAAAATGCAGTTAGCAAAAGAGAGTGTGAGAAGTGGTTACCTCCCCAAGCTTGAATAAATCAAGAGTGACACACTTTACTATTAAGGTACGAATAACCTCACTTTTGATGGACATGGATCTTTGGTTCAAGGAATACTTCCTCATTGAAGTGTTGAGTTGAAACAACCAAGTGGATTATTGCACGGCTGGAACAAACCATGCACGTCATCGCACAAGGTTCATGTCCCTGCAAAAATAACAAAAAAGTAAAATGAAATGATTCGGTGTTCGAATGGAGTTTGTTCACCCAGCCGTGAAAATAAAATAAAAGAAACACGAAACATTATAGAGAATTATAGGCTAGGGGGTTTCAAAGGTAGGTAAATGAAAATTAAGCACAATGGAACATGTAGAAGGTAATCCACTGACCTAAGGTTGTCAAACTAAAAATATTGGGGGGTTATAACCTTCTTGTACCCGTCTCTTCCCTTGCTGTGTGGTGTTGCTCACCTCGTATTCTCCCCCTTTTTTGACCAAAGTCGGTATGACCGGGTGGTATGGGAAGATAGCGCATGTACGGGTGGTCGTTAAACCCTCTAGAAGGTTTTGATAACTTATACGTCTTGTAGCGATATCGGTACGGGTAGGCGGTATGGGCGGATGTGCCCATACCAGTGCTCGTTAAGTGCGAAGTAACTTTTCTAGAAAAAAATCTGCTTCTTTCGATGTGTCACATGAGTGTTACGGGCATGTGATATGGACAGTTCCGCCCATACTTCTGCTCATTAAACTCTCTGTAAGCTCCGGAACAAGTTATTTTCTCTGAAAATTTTATTATAGACCTGAAAAATTAGTCCAACATCCAAACGAAGCATGTATATATTTTTGTTAAGGAGATTTAACCAAGATAAGTAACACATGAATAGAGCAACAAACAATTCTACCTTTCCAAAATAGTCCCAAGGAAACTCTAATAGTAAATCATGCAAATATATACAAGTGCCAATGCGACATGAATGCAACTAAACTCAAGACACAAAATTAAGAAAGACACCTAAAAAATTCCGGGTTGCCTCCTAGGAAGCGCTTTCTTTAAAGTCATAAAGCCAGGCTTAGATGATCCATTAAATCATCCACCTGGATCCCAGGGGATATCTATTCGAGGTGTAATGGTAGAGCATCTCATAGTAGAGTACGGTCGAAGTCTTACCCTCTTGCGATGCATCGACATCATATAGATGAATAGGTTCTCGCTTCCAAATGAGTGTGGATGCACCATGTGTGGTGAGCATGCCTTCTTATGTAGCTGCAATGAGAGTATTAGAGGTTGAAATATAATTATTAAACTATAACCGTGGTTACCATTGTAGGGGAACACTTTATAGTATTCTTCCTTTGCAACATGGAGTAAATCAGGTCCCTATTAGCATCGAAAGATTCATAGCAGTGTTCTATCTCTAGTTCATCATTAATAATGCTCTCCTCATGAGTGACTAGGCACAAAGCCTCCGCACATATATCATAATCAGTTTTAGCATTATAATAATCATTACTAGAGAGAGAGGCATCATAAAAAAGGCAAACTACTCTTTGTCAACCTCACCATATTGGTGTTCCTCCTCTTTATCTCGCGGTTCCTCCAAATGGTTATCTTCGGGCACTACAGTTTTAGACTATGTCGTACTCTCTACCACAAGTGGATTATCATAGAGACATTCTTGACAACAAGATTGTAACATTGGTAACAAAATGGTAAGTTTCATGTGAAGCATACTATCACTACTCATACTAATAATGGATTTTATTAAGAGTAGATTTTCTAAGACTTCAACTCTAGTGTAGGATACTAGAGATTCTTCAAGAGTAATGGAACATTGAAAACTAAGGTGGCCAACTGCCATACATTTATCACAAATCTCATGATATGAATTACAAAATGATTTTGCACAACTATCTAACAGATCATACAAGTGAAACAAACCCATACTAGTGGTAGTAGTATGTTGCCTGCAGTGTACATCATTTTATTCTTTCTTCTGTGGGTCCTGCAAAAGGTTAGTCTCTTCCACAACAAAGGTGGTAAATAATGCATTACTACTGAGGTTATCAAAACAATAAGAGTATATATGATGTACTACTCCATAGATTCTATCTAGTGCTTTATCTTCTTCATTTATAATTCTCATGCAAGCTAGCAACTCACAACAACCAGTGAAAAGCACATATTCTAAAACCTCCACATCATCAAAGTGTTCATTATTTTTATTGTAAGATGCTAATGTGGTATCAATGCTACACTCACATTGATAATTAATACGATCTATGGATTCGCAATTTCCATTATCAAATTTTTATGAGGTACATAATATGGAGGAATAACCATTTCAACCATTCTTCAAATGTCTCTTGCCTCGTAACATAATATCCAAAATTTTCTAACCGCGTCTCCTCCATTTCTAGCTTCATCTATTCAAAAAGAGTAATCTCGGAAGACATGATTAGTAGGAAATGTTTTTATAATTTTTGTTTTATAAATTTTTATGGGTTTTTCATTTTATAATTTTTTTGTTCTTTTCAAGTAAGTAAAAGCAGCAATATAGCAACAAACAAAAATAAACTATGTGTGACTGGGTAGGTAATAACCAAACGCTATGCTCCCTGGTAATGGCGCCAAGTTGATGTCTAGGTTCCTGCGATTAATAAGAGGGTAATTGCAGTACTTGTAGCAACAACTATTTATTAGAAAGTTCGTCCCATGGAAGATTTGTAGATGGCAACAACATAACCCCGCAGCCACATTGTCTGTGAGGCCATGTTCTCACCCAAAACGGTGTTTGGAAATAGTCTGCACTATAAGTTGCTACAATGGCAATGAACAAGTGAAGTTTAAACTAACTAGTAACAAAGTAAATAACAAAAGTAAACTAAAGCTAGAGTGTGTTGGTGGAGTGTGCTGTGATATGATTGAGGGGTTCTCAAGGAGTGTAGGATTCACCACTAGCATGGGAGAATTTTGTATGATTAGGATAATCTATGTCTTTTGTCATAACATGTGCGGAGAGAGCTCAAGAATAAGATGTTCACTACAAGACTCGTAGGTAGTTGCTTTCTTGAGTCAGGTAATGAGGTCACCTCTAAATAACCACTGCGATGCCTGCGAGCAATAACTCTTACATACCCATAATTAAGGGTTTTCCCATGGATATCGTAATAAGCTTAGTGAGTCTCTCTTAATTCCCCCTTTGACCATGCAGGTTATAAGCCAATGTTTACTGTCACCACTTTGCACTGGAGATACTTCCATACACGTCCAAAGAGTATCTCCCTCTCTTTAGTTCTGAAGGAAAATGATATGTGGCCGACTTCACATACCATCTAAAGAGATAAATCTAACACAACAGCATAAATCAATAGACCAAAGATGAAAGTAATAGATCATATTTATTTCAATGCATAATAATACTAGGGTTTCACCATCTCTCCCCAAGAAAAAACTACTCATACATGAAGGGGATCAACATCATGGAAATAATATGGATGATATATGAAGGTACAATTGAATACAAGTGCAAATCCACAATAGAAATTGGAGACAACAAACTAAACAATGGGGATCAAAGTTGGAGACATTGTTGATGAACTTGATGATGAAGATTGATGCGTAGCCCTTCAAGGTGCAAGATTCCTCTTCCGCTTGAGTGGTATGGTGGTGGAGATCTATGTGCGGCACTATGGAGGTGGCAGAGTAGCAGGGCTGTGCCCCTGAGACGTGGATGGATGATTCTCCCGGCGACTAGGGTTCCCCTTTTTTAAATAGGCGTTCTCGAGGTCGATTTCGCGAACTGACGGAGCTCGGGGCCAAATATGCCCATCAGGGATTCACAAATGTTGTTATGTTTGATGAAACAGAGTCAACGGAGGGTGGTACGGGCGGACGGTACGAGCAAGGTCTGCCCGTACTAGTGCTCGTTAAACCCTTTCTACGCTGCGGTGGTTTGGCTGCCATTTCTTCATACTGACTCTGATTGAGGTATTCTTGGGCTCATTGGATTCAAATGGACGAGGGCTACAACACCATTGTCTTGGATCAACAATACGAGATGATGGAAAAGTATGGATTTTCCACATCTCATATGGCTAAGTCTGGCGCCTATAACTTGTCCATATTGTATCTTCTTGGCTCCTTTTATCCATGATTTTCCATAGCACCTACACACAAGTCAAAGACAAGGAAAAAGTAATAAAATCCTACTAAAACTACTAATTGTGCAAAATCAATGAATGAGAACATGTAATCATGCAGAATGGGCATAGTTGTAGCTAGATGTAGCATGTAATGAGTGACAATATGAATAATTTGTATGCTTAAATATGCATCATATTTTCACCTATCAGCGGCCTCCCTTGTAGTCGAGGGTGGTCATCCGGAGATCCACCATATCGCGCTTCAAAGCCACTATATCTTTGTCCACGGGAGCGGTTGGTCGTGGATCTTGTCCGCAACCAGATAGGTGGCCTAGGATGTCGCACATATCATCGCATGCTTTGGAGACTCTCTTGGATAAAGCACGAGCCTCCTCGACCCAGGAACGGACATCATCCCATCCAAAAGAAGGGCTTGTTCTGCCCGGTCAAAGAGCAGGCTGCCTGTGACAAGGAAGTGTGAGGCCTCTTCGGCCACGTGAGGCAGGGCGTCCATGAAAGGTGGGTGCATATGGGACTGAGCAAAGTCCGAGAGCTCCCACCTGGGTGAGGCATATTCCTCACTGGTTAGCAAGGCCTTAAGGTTGGTGTCCTTGGCTCCCAAGACCCCTTGCGTCCTCCAATGATATCCCGAGGACAGGCGCTCCCTTTCTGAGGACATCTGAACCTAAAGTTCATAAGGAAGTTTAAGAAGTGGTCAGTCAAGAAGGAAAGTATGTCAACATTTTTCCATCACACGTGAAAAGAGAAGAAGCCACCCCTGGCAAGATTGGCGACCAGAGGCATAAGCACCCCACTAGAAAAAACCTCGGGAACCGGCACCCGAGCATCGGTGCCTGTGGAGCCAAGTGCGCCCATGGGAACCAAGGAAATTGATCAAGAAAAAACTTTAAAGCAAGAGTCGGAAGGAAAGGCGACAAAAAAACACTCACCAGACCCCCCATTAAGTTCCACTTTCCTTTCTTCATTGAGAGAGGTTGGTCCTTGGGCGGGGCTGATGAGTCAACCAAACTTCCCCAAGAGCGCTTTCGCGGTGGGTCAGGCAGCCTGCCCTACCGCACAAAAGCCTCAGAGCACCTAGCGGAGGACGAGGAAGGGAGGGCCATGGAAGATGGTTCCTCACGCCTGTTTCCCACAGTCATCCACCGGAGACGGGGTCTAAAACCGGAATCCTCAGGATGAATGGACAAACCCATCCAGCAAGTCCTCGGCCTCCTATTCGATGGCTCTCTCTAGAGCAGCGTGCTCCCAAGAGGACTCTTCCTCGTCGTCACTAGAGGATCGGGCAGCAGATGACTCGGGAGCCAACGACTCTCCGCCAGCACTCTCGTCATCACTCCCCGGCCCCTCTGGGTTGGATTCAAACTACTCCCCATTTGCAATCCACTTTGCATTATAGGGAGGAAGGGGCCCTAGGACTTCGGCATGATGAGCATTGGGGTAAAGCAGGCTAAGGCCCATCGGCCTTTTCCCTGATGTTGTTGGAGTGAAGAGTTTCATCATCAGGTCGGAGTAGGCGTCCTGGGATACATCTTGGCTCTTCCTGGGATGGAGACACGTGGGGTCCTCGGGATTGGCGTACTCCTAGGCCGGGTGGGACCTCCTCTACAAAGGCGCCAAGCGCCGACAGAGGTATTCAGAGATCACGACATGGATCATCAGGCCTTGGTCCACCAGCGCCTGGATCCGCTCTGTGATGGTACATAGGGATGCATCCTATGAGCTCAGTTGGCCCCACACATGAACGGGCTATGCGACCTCGTCGGGATTGTACATCCATAGGTGATGCTCCCTGATGCGCACCAGGAAAATTCATCGTGCTAATCCTCCCACTTGGATTTAAACTTGCCCGAAGGATACTTTGAGCGTTTGTTGTTGAGGCAAAAGGTGATCCCCTAACAATCCTAGGCTTCTTGTCCACTCTAGGTGTGAAGAAGTGGTGGAAAAATGCCACAGATGGCAACATCCCAACAAACACCTCATAGAGGTGAATGCAAAGAGTCGGTTGGGTGTATCTACACAAGGCGGAATCCATATGCCTTCAACAACTCGAGGAAGAACTGCAAGAATGGGGAACAAGACCCATCCAGAGGAACCAAGCATAGATCGGCTTCTCCCCCTCCTTGAACCCGCCATCAGTGTAGCAGACCTCAACAGCCACGTTCTCATGTTGTTCAGTTGCAACATGAGAAAACATGGCCCGAAGCTTCTCTTCATCCACAGTTGACAGAAGGAGCGCATGAGAGGGGTTTGGAGGTATTACCACGCTAGATTGGGTCCTGGACAAAGAAGCCCCTCTCCCTACTCCCGCCGCCCCTTGGCTCGCCATCTCGGTGGCCAGATCTAGAGTTGGGTTTGGTGGAGGGGAACGATGAAAGAAAGCAAGTGGGGGGAGCATGGCATGGCTGGGCTTCTTAAAATGGCCCTGAGGCGGCACACACCCAACCTCTTCATCGTTAGCCATAAATGGCGCATATTTCCGAGGTGCACCAACGGGTGACCGTTCAAGCCACCTGCGAGGCCTTAAGTCGAGGTTCCCCCTCGCGTGCCTCAAAGGACCTCAGGTCACACGCTCTTTGTGCATTAAAGGGACCCAGTTAGCAACCCACTTGAGTTGGGGCATAGGTCGGATACGGCAAAATTCCAAGATGGACCCATGCACGGGGGTTGTTGCCGTATTCGTGGACCCCGGGTCTGCGGGATCCCTCTAGTGAGCTACAACTGAAGTCGCCTCTGCAGTAATACTCGTACCCGGGATGATCGCCCGGGGGCTTAGATGGTAGTGGCTCGTGAACAGCAAGGCCCCGCCTAGCCCACAAGTTCTGACAAGAGCCTGGACCGACAAGACAAGACCCCCCTATAGCTGAGCCCTGCGTCTACGACCTAGAATACTAGACCCCAGAGCGGCACATCCATGTTGTAACCATGCATGCATTGTGTCGCTGTGTGGTGACTGACCCTCGTGGTGTCCCCTTCTCATTATAAAAGGAGGACCAAGTCGGACAAGAGAAGGGAGAGGCTTAGAAGGTAAGGAACTAGCCGAGTTCTTCCCTAGGAACAGATTCTGTAATCGTGTGATCATCCACTAGATAGCCGATAGTTACAAGACCTAGGGATCCACACATCATGTCCTGAACCTGGGTAAAAAAACTGGTGTCTCTATGTGATTGTGTTTTTATCTCACTTGCTAGATGTTGTGCCCCTGACCAAACAAAAAAGGGGACCTCCATCCCTGGTGTCAAAATCTCAGACACGACAAGTGCCAAGAATATCATGTAAGCTTTGATAACTCAAGACAATCTAAATAAAGATTCTATAAGTATAAATAACTAAAAATGTAGCAATAATTCCAATTCCTCTGGTTAACTCTTAGCTTGCCAAGGACCACTAGGAAGTTTCACATTAGCATATTAAGTATGAAAGACCATGTCGGAAGAAGCATAATATTTAAGTGTCTCATTAGATAAAATCCACATAAATAAATCAAGACTATCAAAATACTTATTTTCTATTCATTGTATTTCAAGAAAATCCATCTGGTAGTCCATGTCGAAAAAATAGATGATTCATTTGGTTTACAGTTTCCAATAGAAACTTTGTGCATAGCCCTGAAGAGTACCAATACTTTTTCCCATTGGTAGCATAGCTACCATGTCATCAACTCATAGACAAAATCAAGAGCTATCCATAGATTGTTCAAAGTCTAGCGGATTTGTTGGCATCCCAGGGTGTGCATCTATAGTTTGTAGACAAGCTTGAAGCAATATCATAGTTTTGATTCACAACTTTTAGTTTTGGCATGCATCTCAATTACCACTAAACTTTATTTTCTTCAAACAACTCCTTTCGAGAGTGTCATAAAGTCTGTCGTCATATCTATGGGGTTGAGTATCTTTAAAATTAAACTCTTAAGACAATTACACATCACACAAGTCATAATTGGAGACTTTTTCTTGTTTTAATTGTTTGGTATAATTTTTCCAAGGAAAGACTCGGTTAACTACAAGAACTAGAGCGAAAGCCTACATGACTAATTAATCATGCGAATAAAAAGCTTCACTCTAACTGTATTGAATTACTCCCACTAGCATAATATCTTAACAAAACTACAAGCCAGCATAAAAATTTCAACTTCTAAAGTGGGGGACATATGACATACCTCTCATGAGTGAATTCACAATTCTCTTCTATATGATGTGTTCCTTCAAAACTCAAAGTAAATCACTCTCATTAATAATATTGAAACAAAGAGGCAAATGACAATCCACTTTTCATGAATAAAGATAAAAAGAAAAATACTTTTTAATTTTTGAAGATTGTGTTTAGAGAATAGAAGGGATTGACGATGAAGCAAGGAACTTGAAACAAACGAAAAGAAAAAAAAATGAAAGAAAATGAAAATGCAAAGTGCTGGAACAAGTCCAACACGAGTGTTTCAAAGCTCACTTGGAGCTGTAGTACAACCTTGTTACATAAATAAACTTCTTAGAGAACACATCCCAAGTTTAGGCTTTTGCAATTCCTCTTGTTGCTCATTGTGGTGGTGGAGGATAATCTCCCAAGTTCCATTGACTGCTCCAATGAGTGAACTGGAATGAGAGGTTCGTGGTGGATTCTAGAAGATTGATGGTGAGGTTTTTCATGTTATGGATGTTTCCTTTGAGCGTGTATATGTCCTCATACATGGCATAGGGGTTCGATGGCTTCTGCTCTTGTTCATGGCCTTCTTGCTCATCATCATGTTCTTCTTCTTCTTCTAATCCTTCCATGGGTACTACTTGTCGGGTTAGTCTTGCTTCAACCTGCATATCATAATTCAAACGTCCATCCTTGATAGAGAATATACTATGAGTCAAAGGATCGGCGATCAAATGATAGGCTCTAGGTATGTCAAGAAAATATCTACCTTGATTTTTTCTAACCACGCCACAAGCATTAAGAGTAGCAAACTCGGACGACGAACACCTACTAACGGTTGTAAGTTACCTAGGTTGATAGGGAGTGCTTGACCAAGAATGGTGACAACTCCTCCGTAGAAAATGGGACCACGAGATTAGAGAGCTTGAAATCTTAAATAAAACACGACAAGAGTGCCAAGTTTGGCATTAAGTTACATTCTGGAATAACAAATTTTGCAAGGATCATCATGTCCTCTTCATCGAATCTTGTAAACTCAACACGGACCTACAGAGTGTTAGTAATAACATAATACAAGTAGCAGACTACAAGACCTTCAATTTGAATACCCTTAGGAATAGGATCAAAGACTCATCTTATTAAAATTAATATAGAAGGGTAGGATCTACCATGAAACCAGTGGAGCACATGTCAGTGTTGTTGTTGATAAACACAAAAAAATCCATAATCGATAGAGTGATAAGTTATACTCGCGGTTCATTAGATAGAAGGATATTATGTCAACTCCTGGTCTATCTTCCTCGGAGAAATAGCTAGGACACACTGTGTGCTTCAAGGTGCAAAGAACCTCAAGTGTTAAGCAGTGATAGGTGATGGCCTCCTAAAAAATAGAGTGAATCAAACCAACATTGTTGCAAAGTAAATTAAAATCATGGCCAAGTCCTAGTTGGTTCAGAATATAGGTGCACGCCCATTTAGTGGACTTGATCTCTCGGTTCTTAAGACGGTTAAAATGGCTGAGGTGGAAGTCCTCAGTGAACTCGATGCCAAGTGATGTAGGGGTAAAGTTATCAACGAGTGGTGCAGCTTGTTCCGCCACCACATGTGAACGTTTCCTTGTGTTCATCTAAAAAAAATCATCTAATTAATTTTTTGATCCAATAGAAATAGGCAATGAGTCTTCCTCTACATATTATACAAAAGAATCTCCTCTACATATCAAAAGTAATCATGCTCATTAACAAGAATAGGTCAAAATAATACCTCAGTTTAGATGGATAATGGCAAGAGATAAAGCATGGTTTTGCTGCAAACAAGATGGGGATCAAATGAGAAACGTAACTTGGATCGTTGGTGTGTGAAGAACCGAATAAAAACGAGTAGAGGTCAAGATCCAATGGAGTTGGTTTGGAGTTTGGAGGAAGAAGAAACAAAAAATATGAGTTAGATTTAGGTTTGCCTCTCTGGTCCTTTATCGCGTCCGGACAAGTGGTACGGGCGGGTGGTATGGTCACAGAGGTCATGTCTCGCCCGTAAAGGGTATCGTTGCCTTAGATTTTTCTCTAATTCAGGCGATACACTCGGTATGGGCGCGTGGTATGGTTGCATGTGCCACCGCCATCTCCTTCTCGTTGGTGTGGTGTGACACAGAAACATCCCCTTTGTCGGGCTCGCAACACCACCTTTTGCCCTGTGGCGCCACTGCCACCGTGACGAGAGGTTGACTCATCAATGCCCATAGTTAATGTACTTAGGTTCGAGGAAGTGGGGAGCACTAGAGGCATCGATCGGCTAGCAAACAAGCACACATGTGACATGAGGTTTTACCCAGGTTCAGGCCTCGTAGAGGACCCTACTCCTTCTTGTCTGCTCTTGATTATGAGGGATTCGAAGGTTACAAAGGTGCGCATATGCAATCTGGCGGTGCGTATGTGGGAGTGTATGAGTTCGTCCTCCTCGCCGCCCCTCCTGGCCTTTATATAGAGAGGCTAGGTCTCAGGATAGCAGGTCGAGTCACTTACAAGTTAGGGTTTCCCTTTTATGTTTCTATCTACACTTTGTCGTGTCCTTCAAGAAGTCGAACTCCAATGGACCACCCAAATCTTTGCTGGGATTCGATTACACTATGAGCTCCTTCTTGGGCCGAACCGTATAGGATAATCTTAGGTACCAGTAAGGTATGCCCACGTCAGTAGCCCCCGCGTTTCCAGCCAAATTGCAGATTCGGGTGGGGACTATAAGTCTTTCGAGTGCGTGGGATGCAAGCTCATCCAAAGTTAGTTCGGGTATTTTGTGTCATAGGGATTGTCGATACACATGCCTGATTTATCCGATTGATCGGGATCAGTTAATTGCCATAGGGCAAAACAACGATATCTACTCAAATCTGAGTCCCCGGACTCGAATTTGGAATGATGCTGGTGTAATCCGACTCTAGCCGTGGAAGTCTTACACAGTTCGAATTCCACTATTTCGGGTGAGGGCACTCGACCCGTTCGTCAAGGCCTATTCATCGTGCCTACAAGCATGGCTTATATCTGGTAGAGTGCAGCAGATGCGATGCCAGTCCTTCTTCAGGTCTTACCTTCACGTTGTA
The DNA here is from genome assembly GCA_023614405.1 of Avena insularis. Classification (NCBI taxonomy): domain Eukaryota; kingdom Viridiplantae; phylum Streptophyta; class Magnoliopsida; order Poales; family Poaceae; genus Avena; species Avena insularis. The sequence continues at coordinate 536,405,368 of CM042694.1, forward strand.
AACGCGGCATCCGAATTTTTAGTCACCACGAAGGTGATTCAGGTGGCCCAGGAGATGCAGTCTCTTTGCAGGGAAAAGATGAGGCGGAGTCGCTGTTTCGAGTGTAGACGAAGTCGACACACTTTTTAGTGACCAAGTTTTTTTCATAGGGTGCGCGACTAGCGCTCCCTATGGGAGTAGCCCCGAGTGCCTATTTGAGTCGTAGACTCAAGTGGGGCCAACGCTCCCTATGGGAGTAACCTATGGGTCCAAAATAGAATCGTTGATTTAAATAAGGTCCTTTAATGATAAAGATACTTTAGCACTTATGAAGTCTTCGGGTGCGCGGCCAGTGCTCCTATTAGGAGTAGCCCCCGAGTGCTTGATCGACTCGCAGAGTCAAGCAAGGACTAAGTTAGTCAAGGAAATCTTGTTGTTTGAAGATGATGTCAGTGATGGCGATTAGGTGATCTCATTTGCCCGCTGAAGTGGTTTTCACTGGACGTGACAAAAAGTGGGGCCCCATCTCTGACTGGAACTTGACTAGGCATGTGTAATCTCCGTTTAACTGTGACTCCTCGATTTTCGCGTGTAGTGGGGAAAGTGTGGTGTTGGTTCATTGTTTCCATCGCCACGCATCAGCATTGATGTGCGCCACGCGTCTGGTTGAGGCTTTTCTGGCCATTAGATTGCATCTACCTTGTGGTTAAGTAGAGGCTCATGTGTGGTAAAATTTCCCCATAGTTCATCGTCTTCCTTCTCGTGCACTACTTCCATTGCCCCTTGCTGCTACTCCGCTTCTCACGCCACCGCCACTACGCTGGACGGTCTCAAAACCTTCCCAAGTTACTTCCTGTGATCCCATCGCCAACAAAAGGTGGGGAAGGAGAAGGGTGAGACCGCATCTAGATCTGCTGCGGCAAAGAAGAAGGGCGTCGTCGTCGCTGGTTCTGGCACTGCTGCTACCGCCGGAAAGAAGAAAGGCGTGGGAATGCGCGTCACCAACGGCTTGTGGCGGCGCACCACCATCAAGGAGCATGAGATCCAACAACACCGCCAATATGGTCTTCTTCCCGCCAATGAGAAAGACTGCAAAATGCTAGGCCTGGAGGTAATCCCCGATCCCCTGCTAGATCTCGGGTGATGTTCCTTGCCTTTGTCCTTCGGGGCCTTTCTCTCCCCCTTTACAAGTTTGTGCGAGGGTTGCTCTGCTTTTACGGGCTCCAGTTGCATCAGCTGACCCCGAATTCGATTTTGCACATTGCGTGCTACATCACCCTTTGCGAGTCCTGGATCGGAATCAAGCCACGCTTCGGTCTTTTCAAAAAACTCTTCAAGCTGAAGCAGCAGTCGGGTTCTGGATCTGTGGTCTACGATATTGGAGGTTGCGGTATCCGTGTGAACACGACTGTCCATTACTTCTCCCTCAAGAGCGCTGATTCCGCTCAGGGGTGGAGGGAGAACTGGTTTTACATTCGTGATCAGAAGGTCGACGGTGAACTTTACGGGCTTGCTCCCTTTGACCCGAAGGCGGAGTTGAAGAAGAGAAGGTCCTGGAAGAATGTTGTGATGCTCGCGGAAGAGGAGGAGTTCGAGGCTTTGTACAAGCGTGTTTGCAATCTCCATCTCATATGAGGGAAAGAGATTGACGGTTCAGACCTCATCAGAACTTGGACGCACCGTCGAGTGCATCCCTTGCAGGCTAGGGTGCACCCGATGTACTGCTAGACTGGTGCCGGTGACATCACCCACGTCTCCAAGGAGAACATTTCTTTGGGTGAAGTGGACAAGAGATTTTAGGGGGCTGACCAAGTTCACCGCCAAGGAGAAGCTCCTTGATGACTCGACCATGCTCCGCTCTGCACGACTCACCCTCCACCTGAGGTAACTTTGTTAACGTATCTTCTGTGGTTCTTCGATTTCCTGCAAGGCTTGTGTGATGCCATTGTGCCTATTTGTTATAGGAATGGAAAGTGGTGGTCATCCTGCCCCCCTCCCCAGCCGGAAGGGATAATTCCTCCCGAGGCAGAGGAGGAGGATGAATATGTCTCCACCGTCCCTATTGTTGAGGAGCAAGAAGCCCCCAAGTCCAGTGGGGGCGGCGCTCGCAAGCGCCCCCGAAGAGAGCACTCAGATGCCTCGTCGCCGCAGACGCTGAAGGGTCCTTCAACAGAGGTAGACGCTCTGATCCCTGCATTGTCCATGCGCGTTGTAGCACCCCCCACGTGGAAGAAGTTGAGGGAGCAGAAGGACGAGTCGGAGGACTCCTTCGACCTTGACAATTTTGACGTGTAAGGTTTTGACTTTGCTATTTTAATTTCGTGTCTTGAAGATCTTTTTCCTGTAGTTAGTTGCGAATTTTGCTGCAGCAAAACTGCGACGTCATCATCTAATGCTTGTCTCTTCGTGAAAGAGACCGGAGTCGTGGACTCCAAAGGTAAGGATGTAGAGGAGCGTTCACGCTCTCCCCAGGTAGCGGCCAACTCCAGCGCCAATTCTTCGAGTTCCGCCCACGAGGAGGGCCACCAGATGGTTGCCCGGACATCCACCTAGAAAAAGACTTCGGAGTCCCTAGATGACCATGTAAGTGTTTTTATTCTTGTCATTCGAAGTTGCTTTGGTGTTGATGCTACGTTGTCTTCTATAGCATGTCTTGAAAGAGTCTATCTGCCTTGGCGAACAAATTGCATCATTGGGCCGGCAGCATGCCTGGCTAGATAACTGGACTCGCTAGCTTGAGGGTGAGCCTCTCTTTTGTTTATTATGTTTATCAAAGAAAATCTGGCTGAGTTTGACTTTCCTACATCATTCTTGTAGCTGAGAACAACAATCTCCTCCATAATGTTACTACCCTCGAGAAGGGCCTTAACGCTGCAGAGAAGAAAAGGGATGATGCAGTCGCAGCCCTTGAGCGCTCTGAACATGAGTCGAAGAGGCGCGAATATGACCTCATGGCTGCTGCGACCGGGAGAAGATGTTCGCGGAACAACTTCGTTCCATTGCTAAAACACTTTCAGGTATGCTGTTGTTGCAGTTTTTGTGCCATGAAGAATTTCCTTTTCCTCTCGTGTTCGTCATCCGATGACTTTAATCGTGGGTTTTCAGCAGACGCTTCTAGGGTGAGTTTTGACCCCCCCAAGCTCTTACTTGCGATGATGCGTTGGCCGGCACCGTGGCTGCAGTCGAAGACTGCAGCGTCAACGTCCAGAACTCACTCGGAAAGGCCAAGGGTGCACTTGGACGTCTTCGAGAGGAGATGGTTCCCAAGGCCACACTTATTGAAGACCTGGATGGCCTTATTGACTTTGCTGGTGATGTCCCTGCGGATTTCAAGAATGCCCATAAAGGACTCGGTGCTTCCCTGGGTATGGTGATGGCGTAGGCCCACGGTGTCAACCTGGATGCCAGCAAGGTCTCTTCGATGATGTCGATGACCGCAGATGGCCAGCAGGTAGTTTTTGCTCCTTTTGCCAACCGTTGTCAAAAATATGGGCATCGGCTCGTAGATACACTCGTGAGGTACTCGGAGGAGCGGAAAAGGTCGAAAACGGAAAAGGCCACGACATCAGGGGATGTAGCTGAGAAGGCCACGACATCGGAGGCTGCCACTGATTCGATGAAGCCCCCGAGTGCCAATGCGTAGCCGTAGGCTTAGTCGTGTTGTCCTTTCGTAATCATGCTGGCACTTGCAGACCTTGTTTTGAATTATGGTTGTGGGGAGTGTCCCATATCAAAACTTGTTAAGTTTGATGCTTGATTCTTCTATGCTTTGTTCCTTTCGAATGATGTCTCTTATCCTTCTATCTTCTGCCCGGTTAGGGTCCTTTGAGTGATTCTCATGATATGCCTTCTGCTGATGCGCCTGATCAATCCTCCCCTAGCGAACATGTGGCACAACCATGTTAGAAGGTGGAGGAGCTATCATTTTTGTCTCTACTACATGACTGTGTGAAGCATTTAGAGAGAGAGGCACCAGTCGTCTGTGGTATTGCCAACGTCTGGAAGTCGAAGGTAGAAAAAGCTTTGTAGTGGGAATCCTATCTGCTTCGCGAGGTGGCCCAGCTTAATGAACAACTGCAATGTTAGTTTTTCTGAATCCCTTTTCCCTTTTTCGTGTCGCTTGTAATGGTGACTCACTCTTTTGCTGCTTGATTGTCCTTTGCAGTTGTGAGTCTTCGTCTCCTGTAGGAATGGAAGGACCGTGTGAGTATACGACTGAACTGCCTAACCCAAGAGCAATTGGAAGCTAGGTGGTACTTCTGGGTTGACCGGGATCGTGCAGTCGTGTTGGCGACGCTGCAAGATCGCGTGTTGCAGGTGCCGCACTACTTGAAGAAGGCACAATCATGCTTGAAGCATATCTTCCGGGTGATCTTTCCCTTGGATGTGGTGCCCTTGAGCCTGCTGGCCCTGATGAGGAAATTCCAAAGTGCCGATGCGGTTTGTGAGTGTGTGCACCAACAGCTGGTTGCAAGTGCCAAGGCTGCGTTGGCGCTTGTGCGCCTGCATTGACCCGACCTAGACTTAGGTGTTATTGCTGCAGGGCCACCACCACCTCCAGAGGGGATGGCGTGGAACATGGTACCCCATTATCGAGCAGTCGATCAGCCATCCGACGACATCATCGAGTTGTTCGACCAACGTACCAACATTCTTGTTTTACGTTAGTATAGTAGTTTTGGACTTGCATAGAGATGTATAGGTGTTGTAAAGTTTGTATAGTTTGATCGGGTGTTTTGTTACCCATATTGTATGTAAAGCTTGCTAGCTTGTATTTTTTCGAGTAGCTTGTATTATGAAGTGCCTTTTTGTTAGCCTGATGTGTACTTATCTCAGCACCTTGCCAACCTGTCAGATGCGTTGCAGCTAGGTTGTGTTTTATCAAGGGTTCGATTAATAGTGTGTCAACTACTCGGGTTACTGCGTTGGTCGTGTAACGAGGTTAATAGGGTGGCATAGCCCCCGAGTACAGAAATAACAATGTAAATGAAAGACAAACACAAACTTGGAGGCACTTAGCTTTATTTGTTTGTAGAATATTAGGAGGTATAATGTTTGGCTAAGTAGCCTAGCTGAGTAGCCTTATTTCAAAGGTAAAAATGTCTAAGGGTAGAAACAACACAGTTGTGCGACATTCCAGGGGTTGGAGTATGCGACTCTGCTTTCTACGTCTTTCAGGTGATAGGCGCCACCTAGGATTACTTCAGTAATCACATAGGGTCCCTCCCAGGGAGACTCGAGCTTGAGGTGTCCTTTTTACTTCAGTCGCAGGACAAGGTCTCCTTTGATGAAGGACCTTGGGCGCAGCCGTCGGCTGTGGTAGTTGTGGAGGTTCTGCTGGTAGATCGTGGATCGGTTTTGCCGCGATCTCGCGTGCTTCGTCGAGGAGGTCAACAGAGTCTTCAAGTGCGGCTGTTGAATCAGCCTCACTGTACGCGATGACCCTTGGGGCCTTATAGCATACTTTCGCGGGTAGTATTGCCTCAGTGCCATGTACCATGAAAAACGGGGTGCAGCCTGTGGCGCTATTTGGAGTTGTGCGCAAGCTCCATAGTACTGATGGTGGTTCCTCAGGCCAGCACCCGGCTGCTCATTCGAGTGGCCTAAGAAGCCTTTTCTTTATACTGTTGCATACGAGGCTGTTGGCCTTCTCGACTTGACCGTTGGTCTAGGGATGTGCTACCGAAGCGTAGCTGGTGTTGATCCCAGGTTTTCACAGAAATCCTGAAACTCATTCGAGGTGAAGTTCGTCCTGTTGTCGGTGATGATGCTGTGCGGCACCCCAAACCTGAAGACAGTGGACTCGAAGAACTTGACGGCGGTGGATCCTAACTGGTTCGTCGCCGGCATGGCCTTAATCCACTTAGTGAATTTGTCGACTTTGACGAGGAGGTAGACATATCCTCTAGGTGAGGACTTTTGCAGCTTGTCAACCATGTCGAGTCCCCATTGCATGAAGGGCCAGACCATAGGTATTGGCCTGAGTTCTCTGTCTGGTGCATGCGGCTTATCTGCGGATCTTTGGCAAGCATTACACTTCCAGACGATGTCCTTTGTGTCGTGCATCGTCGTTGGCTAGTAGAAACTAGCTCGTAGAGCTTTAGCAACGAGGACGCGACTCTCGGCGTGATTGCCGCATGTGCCTTCGTGTATTTTGAGGAGTATGGCTCTTCCATCACCATTGGGGACACACCGCTGAAGGACTCATGTAATGCTGCGTTTGTATAGTTCAACGTTGACGATGGTGAAGGCCTTGGAGCGCCGCGCTATGTGTCGCACATTAGTTGGTTCATCTGGTAGCCTCCCGTTGACTAAGTATTTGATGTATGGTTGCATCCAGGATGGCTCGATGAGAATGACTTCCATGGGGCCTTTGAGTCCTTCGGGTCCTTGTTCTTCATCGTCTGTTTTTTCGAGTCCTTCAGGTGGCGCAGTCCACGAGTCCTTTGATGTGCTAGTTGGTTGCTATGGAACCTTTAGCTTGATGGAGCATTCACATATCTGCTCTAGGAAGACTCCGGGTGGTACCCGAGCGCAGGTGGATCCTATGTTGGCGAGTGTGCCGGCCTCCTTGTTGCTTTCCTGGCCAACATGCTGCAGCTCGCAGTCGTCGAAGTTTCCTTTGAGTGTGTCGTAGAGGTTGCGGTAGGCGATCATGTTGTTGCTCAGGGCATCACATTTGTTCATGGTTTGGTCTACCACGAGCTTGGAGTCACCGTAGATGACGAGTCACATTGCACCGCAGGCTTTCACCATCCGCATCCCATGGATCATGGCTTCATATTCAGCTTCATTGTTGGAGGCGCGGAACTGCATTCACAGAACATACCTCATCTTGTCGCCCTGTGGCGACGTCAGGATGATGCTAGCGCCAGCTCCTTCTCGATGTTTTGATCCGTCAAAGTGCATTGTCCATAGGCAGGACATGTCTGGTGTGTCAGGGAGTTGGTTCTCCATCCAGTGAACGAGGAAATCCGGGAGAACTTGTGACTTTATTGCATCTTGCTTCTCGTATGTAATGTCTCGTGCAGACAGTTCGATCCCCTAGAGTGTGACTCGTCTTGTGTCATCGGGGTTGTTGAGGATGTGCCCTAGGGGAGCGTCATTTACCACAATGATAGGGTGCTCCTGGAAGTAGTGGCACAATCGTCGGGCCATCATTAAAACACCGTACACCAACTTCTGATAGTGCGGGTACCGCTATTTTGTCGGTGTGAGCACCTCGCTGAGGTAGTAGACTGGGCGCTGAACCCAGTGGACCTTGTTCTATTTGTCTCATTCCACTACCAGCACAGTACTGACCACCTGGTTGGTGGCGGATATGTAGAGCAGCATGGGCTCCCTTTCCCTTGGCGTCACCAACACGGGCGAGGTGGAGAGTAAGTGGTTGAGATCTTCGAATGTCTCTTGTGCTTCATCCGTCCACTCGAACTTCTCAGCTTTGCGGAGGAGCTAGTAGAACGGTAGCGCTTTCTTTCCCATTTGACTGATGAATCGACTGAGCGCCGCAATTCGCCTAGCCAGCTGCTAGACGCCTTTGACGTTCTTCGGCTTCTCCATGGCCAGTATGGCCTTTATATTTTTCGGGTTTGCCTTGATTCCCCTGGCGGAGATGAGGTACCCCAGCAGTTGCCCAGATGGTATGTTGAAGGCGCATTTTTCTGGATTCAGCTTGATCCGGTAGCGGTCGAGATTGTCGAAGGTCTCACGGAGATCGTCGAGTAGTGTGGCTTCTTCGTTTGTCTTGATGACGATGTCGTCGATGTAGACTTGGATGTTCCAGCCAAGATGGCTCTTGAGATAGGCCTGTATACACCGCTGGTAGGTGGCTCATGTGTTCTTCAGCCCGAAGGGCATTGTTGTGTAGCAGAAGACGCAGAAAGGCGTGATGAAGGCCGTTGTCTCCCGGTCCTCTTCCTTCATTCGAATCTGGTGATATCCTGAGTTGGCGTCCAGGAAGCGGATGCGCTCACATCCCGCGGTGGAATCGATTATCTTGTTGATCCGTGGTAATGGGAAGTGATCCTTCGGGCAATGCTTATTTAGGGAAGTGAAGTCCACGCACATCCGCAGGATATCCGTGTCTTTTTAGGAACAAGCACGGGGTTTTCTAACCAGGTGCTCTCCTTGATCTCTCGTATGAAGTTGGCGTCAAGGAGTCTGTTGACTTCCATACCGACGCTTTTTCCCTTGGTTCTGTCAGTCGACGTATCATCTGCTTCACTGGTCTAGCTTCAAGATTCACGTTGAGTGAGTGCTCAGCGAATTCCCTGGGAACCCCTGGCATGTCCGCTAGACATCAGGCGAAGTTTTCCCAGCGCTCTCGGAGGAATTCGACGAGCATGAGTTCCTATACGGAACTCAAGTTGTTGGCGACAAGAGCCGTCTTAGTCGGGTCTATTGGATGGACCTGGACCGCCTTGGTGTGGACCAACGAGTCAACAGACTGATCGGGTGAGTTTGGCTTACTCGGAGGAGGTAGAGTGTTGTATGTCGACTCCTTCAGCCTTGCCAGCTCCTCCTACATGCCGAAAGACTGGGAAATTCTTTTGAATTCCCTGTCACAGCTATCTGACCTCTCGAAGCTTCCGTTGACGATAATAATGACGTTAGGGCATGACATGGTACCATGAACCTCGTGAACACGACACGTCCGAGGATACAATGGTACTGCGAGGGCCAGTTGACCACTTCAAATTCGAGGCGCTCTCGCCAGAAGTTTGCCGGCATGCCGAAGATGACATCCAAGCTGATTTTGCCCAAGGGGTACACGCCCTTCCCTAGGACGATGCAGTGGAATGTCGTGTCAGAAGTTTCCAGGCACGAAAGGGGATCCTCATGGCACGCAAGGTGCTAGCGAACATGAGGTTAATGCTGCTGCCGCCATCCATGAAGACGGCTCATCTCGAAGTCCCTTATTTGTGCTTCAAGCACCAAAGGAGAGTGGCCCGAGCGAGGTACTTGGCGCGGGTGATCGCGCTTGTCGAAGGTGATGCAGGACTCGCACCCACTGAGGTACTCGGTAGTTGAGGGTGGAGAGTTAACCGCCAGATTGATTGGTGGGTGATTGAGTTTTGCACTCGATTGGATGGGCGTCCTTTTTGGATCATGCCCATATTCCCCAACGCTCGTGGGTATTGTTCGCCTCCATTGTTCTAGGCTGGTGCGGCCGCAGGTGGTGGTGGTCCGGCCGGTGGCGGTGGTGCTCCGTGAGCCACAACACCCAGGGCGGCTCCGTAGCCCTGATTTATCACATCGCAATTCATCTGGGCAAGGCCTTCGTGGAGCTTGAGGAACTCGCGACAGTACTTCAGGAGGTGGCTGGACTTCTTTTTGCCGTCGTGTTTGTCCATGTAGAAGTGGATGTTGCAAGGTCCAGATAGCTTGTCCTGGATCGATGTTCCAGGAGCCTCGTCATGGGTACGATGTTGCCATACCTGGGTGGTCTTCCTGCTGTCACGGTATCCAGCGATGTTGTTGCCATCGTCAAGTCTATCGGCGTAGCCGGCCGCAACCATGTCGACTTCTTCGTGATCTTCGGAACCACGCATTTGTCGCTTTCCTCGACGACCGCGTCTACGGCCAAGGTCATCGTCGTCGTCTGAGTGGACACGGTTATTTTTCACCGAGTCCTCTCTGTTAGCCCACCTGTTTGCGATCTCCATCAGGTGGTCAATTATTTTGGGATTCGAGCAGCCTAGCTCCTCCCTGAGCTCTCTGCGGCGTACACCGCCATTGAACGCGTCGATTGCATGGTCCTCGGAGATGTCCTCTGCGGAGTTTTTAATGATGGACCACCTCTGGATGTAGGAGCGCAATGACTCGTCGGGATTTTGATAGCAGCCCTTTAGCTCTTTGATTGATGCGGGCCTTTTGTAGGTGCCCTTGAAGTTTCGCACGAAGCTGTAGACCAGCTCGTCCCAGTTGTGAATCGACCCGCGGGGGAGGTTGTTGTACCATGCGCGGGAAGCGCCTTGCAGCTGCAGCTGGAGGCATTGCATGCATGTGCTCTTGGTTTCGCCGTGTAATCTAATGGAGGAGATGTGATCCTCCAACCAAATCTTTGGGTCTTGGAGGCTGTTGAATTTCGGGTTCTCCAATGGGAGTTTGAACCCTTTCGGCATCCATTTTGCCATATGGCTCTGATGAAGCAGCTGGCGCCGCAGAGCTCTGTTCCTTCATCCTCTGAGTCCATCAAGCAAGCACGCCTTGCGCGCATCTTGTTGACCTTGCGCTGCATGATGTCATCACACGCGTCGTGGTCGTAATCATGTTGCCGTGAGCGGCGTCGTCGCGACAAGTCATGTTCATCATTGCTGGAGGAGGAAGGCGAGTAGTACTTGGCTAGAGCCTTGCTTTTCTTCAGCTCTAGCATTGGATCCTTGGTGAGCGCAGCTTCGACCAGTCCCAGGCCAGCGATCGTAGATCGGTACATGGCGGGTCATGGATCCCTAGCTGGCGGCTAGTTGTTGAGAAGGTACATGGTGTCTGCTGTCACCGCCACGTGTGGTGTCTTCGGGAGCACGTTGCCCCGCGAGTACACCATCATGGACGAGAAGTTGAGGACTCGAGTGGCCTCTTCTCGCCCCTTGTCATTGAGCTGAGCCAGTCGAGAGCTCCTTTTGGCGGCCACGTAGGCGTTGCCCATGGAAGAGGATCCTCCGATATAAGAGAGAACGGCTCGTCTAAGGCTCGACTCGTCTTCCCACTTTTTACTCTCCTCGAGTTGGGCGCTCACCTGTTGCTGGCGCCTGAACTCCTCCATGAGCATCCAATGGTATCCCATCAGCATCTGCTACGGTGAGTTTGGTGGCAGGGGGTTTCCCTGTAGGGCATCCCTGCATCGTGCCCACTCGGCGTCGTTGAGCTTGATCACCTGTCGTTCGCTGGCATGTTCACCCGAGGGGATGTGCGGCTGATGATCTTCTTGGACAGGGCCAATGACAGGGGGCCGTTTTTTGGCCCATTGTTGGTGGGTGCACCATTGGTAGGGGCACCATTAGTGGGGGCACCGTTTGCGATTGGGATGCCACCATTGGTTCCGGTCTTTCCCTGAGTGCCGCTGCCGCCCATGTTGATGATGGCGCACATGTAGTGGCTGGGGAAGCTGTTGCTCCCGTAGCTTTCAGATCTAGAGCCGTAGGCTTCGTCTTCTGTTGCCAGATTGCCCATATCGGAATTGCAACTGTTGTTGCCATCTGATTCCTCGACTGATGTCGAGGCATTGAGTTCGCTCAAACTGCCGATCAGTGGTGGGAACCACGACACAAGAGCAATCACAGGAATCTTCGGCTAATCAGGAAGGCGAAGTGTGCCAAGCCAACCAACTTGGAAACGTAAGCTCCCGATCACCAAGCCGATCTCGTCGCCACGGACTCGAAATTCGGGCGAGTCGTCGGCGCGTGGATAGTGAAGTCGAGGGCGTCAAAGAGGAGGCAATTCTCCGCTGTAGTGGAGTCGTAGATCGCGGCTGATGGGGCCGAGGAAGCCACAACATGAGCACTCCCGTTTCCCATAGACGACGCCAATTGATGAGAGGTTAACTTATCAATGCCCATTGTTAATGGACTTAGGTTCGAGGAAGTAGGGAGCGCTGGAGGCATCGATCAGCTAGCAAACAAGCACACAGGTGACACGAGGTTTTACCCAGGTTTAGGCCTCGTAGAGGACCCTACTGCTGCTTGTCTGCTCTTGATTATGAGGGAGTTGAAGGTTACAAAGGTGCATAGATGCAATCTGGCGGTGTGTATGCGGGAGTGTATGAGTTCTTCCTCCTCGCCTCCCCCCTCCCGGCCTTTATATAGAGAGGCTAGGTCTCGGGTTAGCAGGTCGAGTCGGTTACAAGTTAGGGTTTCCCTTTTAAGTTTCTATCTACACTTTGTCGTGTCCTTCAAGAAGTCGAACTCCAATGGGCCACCCGAATCTTTGCTGGGCTTCGATTACACTATGAGATCCTTCTTGGGCCGAACCGTATAGGATAATCTTAGGTACCTGTAAGGTATGCCCACATCACACCGCCACCACCACATTCGGCGTGCATCGATGAGCGCATGTACCAGGACAGCCTCAGGGCCTAGGCGGAGGATCTTGCAACCACTCTTGCCGTCGGGTCTCACTGAGAAGTAAAGAAAGAGGAGGAGGAGGACGACACGCCTCTCTTGCCGTCGGGTCTCACCGAGGAGGAGGTGCTCGATCTCACCATGCGCAAGTCAGAGGCGCATCGAGCGCCGAAGGAGGAGGAGGCTGTAAAACAATGAGATTGGGGCAAACAACCTTGACCCAGACTGCTGGCCCGGGTCAGTTTATGTAATAGGATTAACAGAGTTTCATTACAATACGTTTACACATAGGACTCCTATTCCTTATTGTATATAGAGTCTAACACCCTCCCTCAATCTCAACCTCTCTCAGGATCCAGAAGATTCAAATTGCGCCTACAACCTACAAACTGCGGCTATGGAAGAGGCTTCATGAAGATGTCAATAAGTTGATCTTTGGAGGGGATGAACTTGATACAGAGTAGCTTCTTTGCAACACGTTCCCTTACAAAGTGATAGTCAACTTCAATGTGTTTCGTTCGGGTATGGAATACCAGATTAGATGAAAGGTATGTAGCACCGATGTTGTCACACCAAAGGACTGGAGGATGATCTTGAGAGACTCCCAACTCTCTCAATAAGGATTGCACCCATATGAGATCACCTATGGAATTACCAACCGCCTTGTATTCAGCTTCAGTACTGCTGCGAGATACTGTAGCTTGTTCGCGAGCATTCTAGGCGATCAAGTTAGGACCAAAGAATACTGCATAGCACCCCGTGTATCGCCTGTCATCAGGACTGCCATCCCAATCCGCATCCGAGAAGGCTGAGAGATCACAAGACGGTGCAGGATGGAGAAGCAAACCATACGAGGCAGTGAGACAGATGTAGCGCAGAATATGCTTCATAGCTGACCAGTGAGATGTCCTGGGTGCATGAAGATACTAACACACACGGTTGACTATATAAGAGACATTTGGTCTGGTGATAGTTAGGTATTGCAGACCACCAATGAGACTGCGGTACTCAGTAGCATCATTAAGCGAAAGAGGATCTCCATCAAGAGCAGACAACTGATTAGTAGTAGACATAGGAGTGGTAGCATGTTTGCACTTCAACATACCAGCACGACGTCACAAGTCTAGAGAATACTTGTGCTGAGTGAGAGTCAACCCAGCAGAAGACCACGAGACCTCCAGACTAAGGAAGTAGTGTAGAGCACCCAAGTCCTTGACAGCAAAATCACCACTCAACGCATTCAATATACAATCAGCAGCAGCATTAGAGGAGCTGATAAGGATGATATGATCAACATAAACCAGCATATACATCATGACCTTAGGACACTAAAGAAGGAACAAGGACGTGTCAGCGGTGGATGGAATAAACCCATGAGTCCGAAGGATAGAGCGAAGACGTGCATTCCACGCACGAGGAGACTGCTTAAGTCCATATAGAGCCTTAACAAGGTGGTACAGATGCTTAGGACATTCAGGATCAACAAAACCTAGGGACTGACGCATATAAACCTCCTCCTCCAGAACTCCATGCAGAAAGGCGTTCTGCACATCAAGCTGACAAGAGACCATCCTCGAGTAACAACCAAAGAGAGCAGCAAATGAATGGTAGTAGGCTTGACAACTGGGCTGAATGTGTCTTCATAATCAAGACCATACCTCTATTTGAAGCCTTTAGCAACTAACCCTGCCTTGTAGCATTGAATAGAACCATCAGCATGCTTCATAACCTTGAAAACCCACTTGGAATCAATAATATTGACACTAGAAACAGGAGGAATGAGCTGCCAAGTATCATTTTTCAGAAGTGCCCGAAATTCCTGCTCCATCGCAGCACGCAAGTGAGGAATATCAAGAGCAGCCTAAAAGTGTCGGGCTTAGCTGTGGGATCAGCAACAGGATGGGCCATGCAAGCAACAATCCACGCAATGGTCCCATATGCACACTTCTTCGGATGAAAAACTCTAGCCCGACTGCATGGTTGGAGGGCGAAGAGCCTCAGTAGCAGGTGGTGCTGGTGGCGATGAACCAGACATAGGTGACAGAGGCGACGCCGAGTCGGGCGTAGGTGACGCCAAGGTCGGTGATGCTGGGACGGACGAGGAGGCCCCTGGCTATGGGGAGCCAAGCGTTGTCGGACCGATCGAAGACGGCCCGCTAGGAGCTAGAGCAGAGGTGGCCGACGCGGGTGTTGGGCTGGGAGAGGCCGTTGTAGGCGAAGCTGTATCGGGCGTAGCTGCCGCGGGCATAGCTTCCATGAGCAAGGTAGCAGTAGGATGGCGGGCTAGACCAGGCGTGCATGGCGTATGCACAGGATCGGCATCCTATACGTGATCGGAGTCCGCCGCCTGATCATCGAGGAGCTCGAGGCGAGTGCCGCGTCCGATACCTACAACATGGTTAGGAAGTAACGCAGGAGTATATGCAACATCTACAAATTGATCAGGCGAAGGAATATTGCAGTGCACAGGTGGTGTAGGAGCGGTGGAGTTGATCGGAAGTGCAGGAAAAAGGGAACATGTTCTCATCAAACACGACATTACAAGATATATAAACACAATTAGTAGGAACATGTAGGCACTTGTACACCTTATGAAGGAAACTATACCCAAGAAATACACACTTTTTAGACCAAAACTCTAGTTTATGCTAGTTATACGAACGATGGTGAGACCAACATATGAATCTAAAAATCTTAAGGAACATGTAATCTGGGATGTCACTAAGCAAGAGTTCAAGAGGAGTTTTCATTTGCAGAATTCGTGAAGGAAGCCTATTTATCAAAAAACAGGCGGTGGAAAAATCATCACTCCAAAACCGAAACGGAACGGAGGCATGAGCTAGTAAGATAAGGCTAGTCTCTACAAGATGACGATGCTTACGTTCAGCGGTGCCATTCTGCTGATGTGTGTGAGGACAAGACACACAATGCGAGATCCCGAGCTTGTTAACAAACAAATTTAGGTTGTGATATTCACCCCCAGTCGGATTGAACATAAAGAATTTTATGCTTAAGGAGACACTCAACATGTGCTTGAAATTGAATAAAAACATCGAACACATCAGATTTATGCTTAATAAGATAAAGCCAAGTGAACTGACTATAAGCATCAATAAAACTGACATAATAATTGTGGCCACTAACAGACGTTTGGGTAGGACCCCATACATCAGAAAACACAAGCTCGAGAGGATGTTTAACGACATGACTCGACTCTAAAAAATGGAAGCTGATGACTCTTTCTTGCTGACAGGTATCATAGATAGTTTCAGCAATTTTATTGGACACAACTGGAAGTTCATGATGATGTAGAACATGAAAAACTATGAGAGCAGCAGGGTGACCAAGGCGCACATGCCAGTGCGTAGATGACATATGAACACCACTGAACACCAAGGAAGCATGCGGCAAAGACGGCGCATCAAACGCATATAGGCCATGGCGAAGATAACCTCTAAGCAGAATGACTCTAGTGTCTCGATCCTTGATGAAAAAATGGAAACGGTGAAATTCAGCGAGGACATTATTATCACGAGTAAGTTGAGGAACAGACAACAAACTACGTGTACTAGAAGAAACTCGAAGGACATTGAGAAGATGCAATGTTCTAGAGTTATGTGCAAGAAGAGAGGCCTGACCAACATGTGAGATGTGCATACCTGCTCCATTGGCGTTGCGAACCTGATCATGACCATGATATGGCTCCTAGGTGGAGAGATTGCCCATCTCACTCGTCAGGTGATTGGTAGCGCCCGTGTCCATATACCACGCCGTATCAATAATGGAGTAGGACGGAGTGTACCCGTGCTCGTTACTAGCCACGGAAATAGCAGCCTGCTTGCCATTTCCCTTGCCATTGTTGCCAATGCTGAGGAAGTCTTGCTTGAAGCGCCGATGATAGCGGGAGATGATATGGCCCACAAGGCCACACAGCTGGCATGCTTGTTGGGCGCTATAACATGGGCAACAGGCGTGTGGACGACCACCGCCCGTGATGGGGGCACGGCGGGCCGCGAGGCTTGCTGAGGTGCGGGCGCCGGCTTGCCACTAGCTGGTGACGGCTTCTGGAGTTTACCGCGAGCTGCAATGTTGGCGGAGGAGAAGCTCGGGGAGGCATGGCGCGCCTTGACGCGCTATTAGCGACCGAGGAGGCGCGAGTAGAGCTCACGAGGCTGAAGCAGAGTGTCGTGACCATTGACGTTCTCCACGAGATTATCATAGTCGTCGTCCAGGCCGTTCAGGATGTATGTGGTGAATTCCTCGGTGTGAAGCAGCTGGCCAATGGAGGCTAGTGTGTCAGAGAGGCCGGTTATCTTGTTGAAGTAGTCCGTGATGCTGAGGTCGCAGAGCTTGGTCTCGCCCAACTTAGTGCGAATAGCATGAGCACGCGGCTGAGAATGAGAGGCGAAGCTGGTGTGAAGCGCTGTCCATGCATCCCGAGACGTAGCGGCGAAGAGAACCAATGATGAGACGCTCGGCGTGAGCGAAGACTGGATAGCAGAGAGGATGGCCTGATCCTAGGCCACCCACGTATGATACACTGAATGATACATCGGTGGGCACGATAGTGAGCCGTCGACGTACCCCTCCAAGTAGCGGCTCCGGAGGAGTGACAACAACTGTGCATGCTAAGACATGTAATTGTCCGGCGTGAGCTTCAACAGGATGAGGTGCGAGAAGTAGAAGGGCGACGGTGCCACATCATGATCGGCGTGAGCTAGCCGCTGTGACGCGTAGAAGCCCATCAGCGGGGCCGTCTCCAGAGACGGGGTAGGGGTAGCGGTCGCCGAGGAGGCCCCGTAGGCAGGCGCGACACCGTCGTACGCTGACGACGGGTAGGCGCCATAGGGAGCGGCGATCGGGGCACCGTAGATGGGTGCAGTAGGGGCCCCAAAGGGCGGCACGAACGTGGCCCCGTAGTGCAGTGCCGGAGGCACCATGTAGGGTTGCGGAGGCGACGCACCGTAGGGTGGCACCAGTCAGGCAGACGACGACATCGACAGGGCACTGTAGGTCGGTGTAGGGGTGTCGTGCATGGGCGCGGATGGGACGCCATAGTTCTTCGCAGGTGGGGCACCGTAGGTCGGCGCCGAGTAGGCACCGTAGGGTACGGATGCGGGAGCACCATAGGATGGCGGTGCAGTCATGCAGGTCGAGGAAGAAAGGTCGTTGTAGGAGACCGGCGATGGCAGATCGCCCTCTACGCCAGGGCCGGTGACAGATGATGGAAGAGCCAATCCGACCGGGGGTGGCAGATCGCCCTCTACTCCAGGGCCGATGACAGATGATGGAGGAGCCAATCCGACCGGGGGAGGCTGCGGGAGAGGACCTGGAGGCACGACCCTAGGGGACCAGGCTTGCCACCATGCTAAGGGCTGTGAGACGAGGAAGGGCGAGGGCGAGGCCGTGGCGGCGGCAATAGCGGCAAGCGATGAGAAGACGTCATAACTTAATATGATACCATATAAAACAATAAGATTGAGGCAAACAAACTTGACTCAGACTGCTGGCCTGGGTCAGTTTATATAATAGGATTAACACAGTTTCGTTATAATACGTTTACACATAGGTATACAGAGTCTAACAGAAGCACTTTGGGCCGGCAAATTCTAGGTGCCGCAAGCCTCCGTGGCCGCGCCTCCACCGCCGCTGGTTTGGGAGTGCCCTCTAAACCAACCACTGGCGCGCTTGCAGTCTACCTGTTGGGGTGGAGAAAGTGACGAAGAACTACCACATTTGAGACAATTTTGACACTTAGCTACCACTTTTTCGCGAGTTGACACATAAATAACATTTTTGGGACTGGTTCGTGACAAAAAACGCTGATTCTGTGGTTTACTTAAACCGTTTTCTGGCTACCTGGACCCACCTTTCAGATCTATGTGGCAGAATCAGACTGATGTTTTTGCAATTTGGGACTTCTTTGTAAAATTCCGGTGGGCTAATTCTTTGAAGGGAAAAATCCCCCGCCACCGCATCTCCACCACCGGTGCTCTACCTCTGCCTGATGAGTAAGCGGTGCTCACCTGCTCATCCCCGCCGGTCGGAGCAGCAGCAGGCTGGGTGGACGCAGTGGGAGGGGCATAACCTAGTGGAGGGGAGAAGGCTGCAGCTTGGGGAGACGTCATCGAGGCTGGCGGCCGGCGGCCCGAGGGAACTCCCTGTCCTCGCGCTCTCCAGCGTCGCAGACGACCTTGGCAGAGCTCGCCCGCGCTGGCCACTGGCGCCGCCCACCGCGACAGCCTAGGACGGAGCCTGCGTCGTACCTGTCCGGAACTCGTCTGCACCAGCGCCGAGCAGAGCTCGCCCGCGCCACGCAGGGCACCCGGCGAGACGCGGCGGCCATGCGAAGCGGCGGCGGGCAAGGTGGTGGGATGCGACGCGGTGGCCGCTGGTGGCCAGACATCTACAGAAAAAGCCCAAAATTAATTAGTTTCTCGTTTAACAGTTCCTGGTGCCACGTAGACCCGATTGGTGGGTCTGAATTATCAGAAAACGGTTTAATCGGAGTAAATTGCACAATCAGTGCTATGTGTCATGCTCTTGCCTCAAAAATTTTTTTACGTGTCAACTCGTGCAAAAGTTGTAGCTAATTATTAAGACTGCTTTAAATGTGATCATTTACTCGTTAGGTGTGTCTGCGCGGGTGGGGAGGGACGCCGGTGGAGATGCTCGTGGGAGTGCCCTGGAAAGATGTGGGCCGAAGCGGAAGGACCATTCCCTCTCAACAACCGCCGAAACGGCACATAGCAGGAGGTAGCGGACGAAAGCAGAATGGTGTACAGACGGGACGGCCGAACGGGCCACATCCATGCATGCACCAGATAAACGGCGTTGACCACTGCGCCACTCACTCACTCGGTCGACGTCTGTCTGTCTATCCACGCGGCCACGTAAGCGCGCATGCATACTGGGCCACCTGCGTGGCACCAAGACGCATTGATTCCGCCTTGTCGCTCGCCGGTCGGGCCGAGGCCGGGGGCACACCACATACGCATGGGCCGCCGGCGCGCGTCTGTTCCCTGCGGCGTCCCTCCAAAAACGACCGGCATGGCGCACATGCCGCTGTGCCCGGGCAGCGCGCTCGGCTCGATCGGACGCGAACTCTCGCAGCAGACGGCAACTGTGCCTTTGCTGCGCGCCCTCGTAGACACGCATGGTAGCGGTGAATACGAGAAGCCCGTGACACGGTCGATGCTGGTGGCCGTTCTGTTGCGCGCAGTGTGTCGGCCGGAGGCGTCCTGACCTGCATCAGGGCACGTTCCCGGTGCTCTCGCGGTCGTGTACCAGGTCGCTTACGTACGTACGACCTCTCGCAGGCATAGTTTCCTATCCTACGACAGGGTACGTACGAACGCCGGACGACGTGGGCGCCTTTGTGCGCTTCGGTTTGGACGTCGCCCTTGGGTGAGCTAGCTTTGGCCTTGTGTACCGACGCGTCCTTCTGGCCGCCGGCGCCGGCAGCCGATGCGTTGTCGGTGAGGCACACTTAGGAACTTATCTTGCTTAGGGCCGCTCAGATTGTGACTGTTTATCATCGTTTAGATCCAGATGGGAATATGGGTTATGGCACAGAGTGAGTGATATCGACTGTGCTCTCGCCGCATCCACGGGTATGTATAGTGTACGTGTACGTGTACGTCGACCGACCTTGAAATGGGCACCTCTGTCTCTTCTTTAGTTCTACTACCAGTCTACTTCCTCCGTTTCGGTTTACAAGTCCTCTACGTAGTTCTATGTCGCCAAATTAAGCAACTTAGTATGATGTATATATTACAAAAAATATATCACCGAAAACTTTAGACTTTGTATTTTCTAATGATATAATTTTTATATTATATAATTCAAATTATATAGGCCAATTGATAACTCAGAGATATCTGGCGTAGTATGGAACTGAAACGGAGGGAGTACCATGCATGCTCTCGCTTGGACCACGTGGTCCAAGCTGTCGGGGAGTCCCGATCTCCTCGAAAACCACGTAACGGTCAGCGCTCGGTGATGGGTGCAAATCTCTAGCAGCATATGCACCAACAAAGTTGCAGAGTGTACGCGTGCCACGCAGGCAACAGTCACCTTTTGGGACAGATTAGTCTCACCAATTTTTCTCCTAACAGCATTTCGTCTGTTTTACAAATAACACAATCACGATTCATACAATAGTCAGGTCAATCACCATTCATACAATAGTCAAGTCAAGCAAAGAAGTAAAACAAAGAATGCTGGAGCAACAATATAAACATGCCCAACTGAAAAGAAAAACGAGTATGGCAACGATACAAATCCCCACGAGAGCAAGACTCAACGGCCCGACTGTGTAGATAAGTGAGGAACTGCCATTAGAAGATCCTTCAACATGTTGCTCGGACTGTCTCTGTCTGCCGCTTACAAACGAGTACCATTGGTGCAATAAAGTTAAGAATTTGAACACTGAGTAAGAGGCACGTGGCAGTAAGACTCACTCGATAACCATCTTATTACGTATAGTCCACGAGTCGATCATTGCAGCAAACACTAACTAGAAAAGATGACTCATCCTACCGGTACCGTTTGCGTTCGCTTCCAGGAACTCCGCGAGGTCTAGGGCATGCCACTCAGGCCCTAGAGCCTCGTGTACAAAGCTCCATAGGAAGCGCACAGTAGGATAGGTAAACAATACATGAGTTCTTGTCTATGAGACCACACACAAGGGAAATAGGTTGTCTCGCTACTCGTGCCGCTTCGCCACCTCCACACCTAAGGGTAACCGATCACGCAACAAATGCAACACAAAGATCTTAGTCTTTAAGGGTAGCGATGCCTTCCACATCGAGGAGGTCCAAGTCAAGGCACGCCCACTAAAAAGGGCCTGGTACGCAGATCTAACAGTGAAGGTACCCGAAGGGGGCAGGTGTCACAACACGATATCCAGGGAATCCGAAAGCGACAGCGGAAGGCAGGTACACACCACAATCCAAGCTATAGTTTCATATGGATTAAAAGTTTGTTGTAATGGAACTTTCAAATCCCGTATTGGGATGCATCAACCACCATAAGCATCAGGTCTGAACATATCACAAAGAGATTAGTGAACTCTAGTCGAAGAGGCCGCCCACCAAGCCAGGAGTCGATCTAGAAGAGAGTACCCTCTCTATCTCCTATGGAGATGGTGACCCCCTTCCCAATCTCATGCTTGGTCCTAGAGGGGTCTCCAAAACTGACACCCCTCCTAATGCTCGCACGTCATCAGTGGGTGGCCCTGTAGATATTTATATTTAATAAGCTATCACCAGAGGCCCGCATCTCACGGAAGGGTACGCCAAACCCATCTCAGCACTAGTGACACATTCATGTGGTGTGATGATAAGATACCTATGCCCTCAAGATCCTTGGTGACGGAGAGGTCATACGATTTTACCATATGGTATTTCTTGTGCCCATTGCGTCCCTGCCAGAAGAAGCGTGATAGCTCCTTATCGAAACGGCCATGGACCCCTTCTTGTAAGATATAGAGCCCTATTATATACATTGGGAGACTAGATAAGCATGAGTAAATAAGGACGGTCTTGCTTCCCTTGGAAGTAAACCACCCTTGCCACAACTCAGCGTTCATCTTAACCATACCACTAAGGACTCTAGGTCCTTGTTAAGAAGCTTAGTACCATGGACCGAAATACCTAGTTAATAAGTAGGGACACGAACAATAAGTAATTGAGATTATATGTAGTCCGCTACTATTCATCAAGTGTATATCCCATAATCATTACTTCACTCTTATCAAAGTTGGTTTTGAGGCCCGACATGACCTCAAAGCAGAAGAGTAAGAACTTGAGATTGATAATGTCAAGTTCTGAACTCTCTACCATGATCATGGTATTCTACGCATAAAAAGGTGGGTAACCCCTCCTCGAGGAATAAGATACCCTACCACACTCGAGACATGGTCGGAAATCTTAGCCTTCTCTAAGATCTCTGCTAGGGCATCATTACATAGGTATGCCTAGTAGGCACCTGCCTTTAGCCTACCTGGCTCGGCCCGATGGGAGGTCCACATGATGATCTACATAGTCCTATGAAGCCTAAGAACTATTCCGCTGATACAAAGCCCATGAAGTATGTTACCGAGTCCAGACAAGTCGAGCAAGAACAAGTTCCTAAATTAAGAAAACATAGAGATATAATACAACTTGTAAATGACTAGGTATGGTACCCGAGACATAGCCTCCCCATATAAATACTAGGAGGGGACGCCGAGGAGGACAACTTATACACAATTCATAGCATACGCCGGATCCAATCTGCGCATCATAGCCATTTCGGTGACTTGTAATTTTCATCATAAATCAAGAACAAACAAGCAGGAGTAGGATTTTCCCTCCGGGGCCTGAACGTGGGTAAATCGTGCCTCCTTGTTTGTCTATCAACCGATAAAGTCACCAATGCACATATCCTTCCCGAAAATCCAAGTCCATCAAGTATGGGCATTGCCGTGGAGACCCACGTCACATCAACCGCAGAGCTAAAGAGTAGGGGAAGGATAGGATCGCCTTTATTACTCCACACGAAGACCTAAAATAGGAACCCACTTCCCCATTTATAGTAATACCAAGATGCTAAATAACATAATGATTAGAGTAAGCCTAGACGTTAAGGATGCATAGAGCCCAAAGACAAAAAAATATGAAGAAATAAAGACCTAGAAAAAACAATCAAAGACTCGTGATAGAAAAAACATCACTAGTGATGAACATAACTCAACCCGGAAAAAACTTATCCAAAATGATGCCTCCTAGAGATAAAAGCATCTCTAGTAGGAGACCCCAAATCATGCCTGGAAAAATCCTATATGGACATGTTTGGGGAGCGTTGAACGCTAGTCCATGTTTGGGGGAGGGTGCTCGCCAGTTGTAGCCCGATATCAAAAAAGTAGAATAGTTTTTCAAGACATAAATAAACACAAATAGTTTGTGGGAACCTCTGGAGCACAACGCCATGGACGTGCTCACCTTTGCGGCACCATGGACAATGCAGTTTGAGCCAAAACAATCTAGCACTATTATTTACTCCTAGTACCAAAGAAAATGCAATAAAATCCTAAAAAGGGAGAAAATCACCAGAAACAAAGAAATTTAGCTAGTGAAATTAAAATACAATACACAAAGAGTTTGTATTGCATATAAAGCATCACATATTTGCCACTGAAACATTGTCTTTATCAGATGAAGTTGCAAATTCCAGAACCTGAGGTCTAGGATCAAGTAAAACCTTTTAATTGCATTATCTCACAGTTACCAGGCAAGTTCATTTTTGCATCACCTTTGTAAGGTCAATCTTGCAATCCTGTTGCAAGTGAAATCTTACATATCCTTTGGCTTAAGTTTGAAAATATTTTCAGAACAATATTATTACTTGCATTCAAACGCAATACTATTTTTAGAATGAAATAAATAAATGGTAGGCGATGGAATCATGGATGTATACATGGTCATGTGGTGGAGATTCCATTATACCGGGAAAGTTAGGATTAATAGTAGCAGTCAACCATTCTTGCATCGTACAATGGCACGTTAACCACATATATTGTTATAGGGCGAGCGAGTCAGAAGTACCTTCTTCCTTTCATCTGTCCTCGTATATCTAGTCGGGATGTGATCCAAAGTGGTGATCAGCGGGTGGGAGCCCGTGACGTCCCTGTCCTTTGTCTCATGATAACAACTTGGTATATTAGAAGGGATGGTAATTGAACATAGGTCCCATAACCAAAATTCGTTACAATGGGTGGGCAACAGGGTCATGGAGGGGGACTCAGCATGACTCGGTGAAACTTGGTCAAGACTTCATACCTAAGGAAGTATGAAAAGAGTAATAAGGTCAAGGACGTTCATGAGAAAAGTAGTGCACCTCTCAAGAGTGTATAAAATGAGACATATTACTCCCTATCCTGGGAAAGGATTACGATCGCAGAGTGAAAAGGAACTCCACAAAAGTTCAGACAACCCGTGAAGACTAAAAACTTTAGAATTTGGAAATCTAAAACTTACCTTTTCTAAATACCCTTTTTGAAAACCTGCACAAGTCTTGGATCTTTGATCGATGACTTTCAAATAAACATCAGATAACCACCATAGAACTTGCTGAGTACGCTCGTAGTCAATCTATCTTATTTCTTAGGTTGTGAAGACCGAAGACCGACACAAAGAGTAGAATCAACAACAGGGTATCAAACTAGTAGAAATAAGGCAAATTATAGATATAGGATCCACCAGAGCACGCATAGGTAGATGAGTAGCTTCTCTAGTAATTTGCCAGCTCTAATGGTTTAAGCTTAGTATTACCATTGATTAGGAAGCTATTCCTTCTACATTTGAATTTTTATCACGTTGTGAATCCTCATTGGACCGAGGAGGATCTCAAAGCTTTTTTACACTTTTGGTGCTTGGTATGAATAAATAAAGTTGTTGGACCTGCAATATTTCTGTTGTACCACTATGAGGGATGTGATATTTATGGACGAGGATTTCCGCGAGTGTCATATCAAAAACTTGTACACTACAACACAAAGTGGTGTAGTGGGTCACCGCAACTAAAGCTACTTTTGACCATGGACCCGTTCCATGGCAGGGTGTCGTTGATCATGTCGCTGATGTCCTCCTCTCTGGTGCAACGCCCTTCACGTTCTCCATACACCCAAGGGGGAGTCGTCCCGCCTTGGTGTCAGAGGCTGTCGACCACCTCTTTCTTGCGGAAGGGGAAGGTGCCTTCCTTGCGCAAAGGAGGCGATCTTGGACAGCTGTGCTAGCTATGATCACCCTGGTCATTGTCTTGGTCCCATATGTATATGTCGTGCAACATCTAGGACTTAGGCGCTGGGACACTGGTGCGCTTCCCGCCGATCCCTCGCGAGGAGGCCTCATCGAGGGTGTAACACCCCAAAAATATTAAACAAGATTAGCAAGTTCTAATCACCCAAGTTTAGGGTTAACAAAAAAATTATTATTAAATCTAATATGAGTGTATGTGTGAATTGCATTAGTGTATGAATGAGTGCAATTGCCATGTTTGATTGCTACAAATGATAAGGAATGGTTTAAAGATGAATACTACATCATCTAGGCCATTTACAAACAAAATCAAAAGAAAAGAAAATCAAATATGAATCATATAAGCAAATGGTCATTTTGACCAAAATTATCCACTAGACCACTTTGAGTGTTTCTAGTAAAAGATTTCTAACAGAAACTTTCCCAATTCTTTTCACCCCTTGCTAGACAAAGTAAAAGTGAATCCAAGCCCACCTTACAAACTAACATAAACAAATTAAAAATCTATTTAAAAGACACTGCAAAATTGAATCAAATTCATATGCATAGATCACCACTTTTCAAAAACCACTCAAATCAATTCACCTTGGAAAACCCAAGAAACCATAGACTATCAAGCAAGTACTCAGAACACTCACCAAATTTTATCCAAAAATTCGCACTTTGAATTCATGCGGCCATTTGGTCGAGCACCTAGCAGACACCAATAAACACTGCCTAACTTCTACTGTTCTCAGCAGTAATTGATCGCCACTAGTGCCTCATTTCTCTCCCCCTATCTCCCCTAGTACCCAACATTGCAGTGGACACGCTCCCCCTTTGCCGTTCGTGCCAGTGCCGCGCCGCCCGAGCTCGCCGTGCCGGCCGGAAGGGAACCCAGCGCCACAGCCAGCGCTGCCCTCTCCCACAATGTCCAGGAGACAGGCACCACACCACCGCCACCCTCTGTCCACCCCTCGACCGAAGACAAGCCGTGGACCAGCCGCATTCGCCGGACCCACCTCTCTGTCTTCCATGTCGAGAGCGCCCCAGAGCGCCACAGCCGACACACGCACACACGCCGCTCCTTGCCCTCTCCGCGCATGCACACACTCACCATGACCACAACTACCCCTCCCCAGACATGCCCGTTCGCCTCCGTGTGACCCATGGACACTATGCGTCATCTCGAACACCGTCGTTCCCGCACGGAGCACGGACCTCTCCCGACCGTTCTCGATCGACCCTTGCCGCACCATCACTCGCATGACAACCGCCCTGAAGCACCGCATTGACCCCTACTCTCAGCCATGCCGATAGCCCTCTGTAACGACGTCGCCGATGAGCCAGAGCCATGCCGCTCTGCCCCTCTCACCGGTGTATAAATAGAGGCCACCCTAGCCCCAATTCTCCACACCATCTCACTCCCCTCTCTCTCAGAAACCTCCCACACCTCTCCCCGGAGCAAGGCGAGCACCACACCACCGGAATTTCACCGGAGCCCGCCGCTGCAGAGGAAAAGAGGAACTAGAGCTAGGAGCCGCCCCAGGAGCCGCCGTGACCATGCCTCGAACCGCCGTCGACGACAACCTCATTCGCCCCCATCGCCGACCTTAACTGGAGCCCAGGTGAGCCCCCACATACCCCCACCGCCGCGTTAGGGTTCGTTCTCACCGGAGCTGTGCGACGGAGACGATGATGCTCAGCCGTGGATCGCGCTCTAATCGCACGACCCAGATTGAAACCTACCGTTTTGATTTAATTGAGTTGCTGACCAAGAGGACTCATCGGCTGGCGCTACGCATTGCAGTTGGGCCGGCCCAATTAGTTTCCCACGTAGAGACCGTCGATTCAAATAGACTTTTTCCATTTTAGTTAAAACTAGATTCTGTCAGTAGATTCAAAAATCAATTCAAAGAGATTCACTAAACCAAATTGCATGATTCCAATTTTGTTAGAAAGGTATTCAAATATCTATCCAAGCCTGTTGGATTCAAACCACTTGAAATTATATATCACCTATACCAAAAATAACAAGACAAAGGCTTTTGCCACTTCAAACATTTTTCAAACATCAACCATAAATGCTTTTGAGTTGATTCCAACTCTCAAAAATCACATTGGACAAGATCTATCTGAATATATAAAAATATTTAGGTTTACGTGCAGTGATCTTGGACTAGTACTAAAAGAATGCTATATAGGCATTTCTAGTCACTTTAATTTTATTAAATAATAATTTTAGACTTTATAAAATATGACCACCACTTTAAATCACATTCCCAAGTATTAGATGTGGTGATGACATGTGTCAACATGATCCCATATTTTAATTGGAGAATATTAAATCTTAAGTATTTTCAATGAGTAGAAATTACTTTTCCAAAATAAGATAAATAAGACTAGGTCTTTATTTCATGTGATGTTTGTGATGATACTAGATCATCAGGTATGAGCCTTTGTGTGCTAAATAGAAGTAGTTAAGTATTGTTTGGTGATTGTGTACCTCGTATTCATTTATATACGCTAGTATCGACCCGGGATACGAGGAGGAGGAGTACTACGAAGAAGAAGAAGAGAACTTCAACCACTACACTACTCAAGGCACGCTAACACTTGCAAGTTTCATACCTATGCAAGCCATCCTTGCAAAATAACCTATGCAAGATGCATTAGGCATGCTTTGGTTATGCAACTTTGATTATACCAATCCTAAGTTTTACTTGCAAGCTTTATTCTTTCACTTTTACCAAAGTTATTTACCTTTAGTTAGTAATTGTGAGTATTGGAAAAATAGGATAGATGGCATAAAGATTATAAAACTAGGCCTAAGTAGTTATACTTAGATGCCATCAAAAGCATAAAACTAGATTTGGATAGTTACACTTGATTAGCACCCCTTCTTAGTGACACCCTCATTGCTAGTTGCTAGTGCTAAACTACTACTGATAACTTAGATGGGAATACTTGGAGAAAATGATTATGAAAACATTGGAATGATGGTTCATTCTATTGAAATGTTTTGACATGTGTTATGAACACAAAATGATTTGATGATGAAACTTCTTGAGACATGAGCCTTGATTTTGATAAAAACTGATGGTTGGGTTCGGATGCGATATCATTCCAATTTTACTGTACAACCACAATACCTGATTTGGGTAGGGCTTAACTAGAAGTTTATATGCCTTAGTATGGGTTCCCTCACGGAAAGAGGTTGAGATGAGGCTACCTCGTGAATGTGAATGTCCACCTATGCAGTGCCCAGGATGGCATATGGCAATGGCTGGGAGGCCAAGCTCATAGGGGAGGTGCCTATACTAGATTGTGTAATTGAAAGGTTAGGATTGATTATCCGCATACTAAGTATGATGATTCAGGGTTATCCCTGACGGATGTATCGAATTTTGTGGTGAAAGTGTACCACCTCTGCAGAGTGTCAAACTATTCGAATAGCCGCGTCCGCGGTCATGGACAGTTGGAGTGGCCATACTATTCCGTTGTCAGATGTTTTCAAAAATGACTTGTGAATTGAACTATGACCTTAACTTGACCACAACAGGGTTGTGAACATGAAAAATAGGTTCCCACTTAGGTGATGTAGAAAATTAAATTAGGTTCTTTGCGTTTGAACTCCTTATGAAATAAACCTGGCCTTTTCAAATAAACCTAGAGCTTAAGATTCCTACTAGAACTACCATACTTGTTAGTGATAGTTTGTGAGTACTTAAAGAGTACTCATGGCTTTGTCCCTGGCTATTCCCGTGTCCAGACTATGAGGAGGACTACCAGGAAGATGGATAGCAGGAGGTCTATGACAACTAGGATCATCTCCCATCGTTAGCATTGCCTGTGACCCTAAAGATGGATCCCCTACTACATTTACTTTCCGCTGCTTTGATTGTATTAGGACTGGATCATGAGATCCTTTATTTGTAAGACCTTTATTATGGTTTGTAATGGATGATGTGCTATGGTATCAATTCTGTTATGTCTCGCAAAAATGGTAATCCTAGGATTGCGAGGTATGGCATAATAGGCATCTGGGATTAAAAATCCGGTTGTTGACAAATTGGTATCAGAGCCATCTGATATATTGCAAATGTATCTATAATTTTTGATGTTCCATGCTTGGTTTTATCCACTTTCTTGTGTTTTGTTCCAACTTTGGAGTACTTTTCATATGATTTCTTGGACTAACCTATTAACAAGAGCCACAGTGCCAGCTGCCTGTTTTCTGCTGTTTTTGGTTCTAGGAAAGTTAGAAAATGAATATTCTCGGAATTGGACGGGACAAAAGCCAAAGTGCCTATTTTTCCGGAAGGGATCAAGTGCTGCATTGAGATTTGAGAAGGGCCAGGAGCCACCACACCACCTGGTCAGCCAGGCCTGGCCCACGCCAGGGTGGTGTGGCCGCTCGGCACCCCTCGGCCTCCTTCCGCCTATATATTGTCCTGGACGAAAACCCTAAGTACCGATCAAAATCCACGAAGAGTTCAGAGTCGTCATCTCCATCCCTAGATCGGGAGGGATCAAGCTCTTCCCAAGACCCTACCAGAGAGGGGAATTCACCCTGGAGGCCTTCTTCATCACCATGCAAGCCTCCGGTGTGATGCGTGAGTAGTTCATCCTTGGACTACGGATCCATGTAGTAGCTAGATGGCTGGTTTCTCCTCCTTTGGGCTTTCATGTTTAGATCTTGTGAGCTCCGTTCATGATCAAGATCATCTTTTTGTAATTCATACATGTTGTGTTTGCGGGGTTCTGATGGATATTGAGATGCTATTTCAGATTGATTATTGATTCTATCATGTCTTTGTTATTGAGATCTTGCATGCTTTCCATTGTTAGTAGCTATCTTGGCCAAGTAGATGCTAGCAACTCCAAGAGTTAGTATTTATGCTCGATAGTGGGTTCATGCCTCTGGTAATCTAGGGAAGTGACAGAAATCTCTAAGGTACTAGATGTGCTGTTGCTACTAGGGAGAAAACAATAATCCTTTGTTCATAGAACAATCGTATTGTGTACTTTAC
This sequence comes from Avena insularis, assembly GCA_023614405.1. Classification (NCBI taxonomy): domain Eukaryota; kingdom Viridiplantae; phylum Streptophyta; class Magnoliopsida; order Poales; family Poaceae; genus Avena; species Avena insularis. The sequence continues at coordinate 536,435,218 of CM042694.1, forward strand.
ATGCAGTTCGTAAAGCAATAATCTGTTGCTTGCAACTTAGTACTGGAGGGGGTTCGGATGATAACCTGAAGGTGGATTATTAGTCATAGATGCAGTTGGATGGCGATCTATGTATTATGTTGTAATGCCCAATCAAGTCTCAAAGGATCCAAGATGATTAGTATATGCATGTATTGCTTTCTCGGTGTTTGTCAATTGCCCCGCTGTAATTTGTTCACCCAGCATGTTATCTATCTAAGGAGAGCCACCTCTAGTGAACTATGGATCCCGATCCTTGTCTTTTACATACAATCTATAAACTGTTTACTTCTTTGTGTTTACTTTCTGCAAACTTTTACTTTCTTTCCATTCGATATGTTTAATCCTTTGTTTTCTGCAAAACACGGTGAGATTGACAACCTCATCGCAAGTTGGGGACAAAGTTCTGTGGTTGTGTTGTGCAGGTCTCCACGTTGCTACTAGCACCGGTAGTGCGCCCTGCCAAAGCTCAGCTAGTAACACCTTTGGGGTGTTTCCTTGCTCCTACTGGTTCGATTAAACCTTGGTTTCATACTGAGGGAAACTTGCTGTTGTGCTCATCATACCTTCCCCTTGGGGTTCCCAACGAGCTCTACATCAACCACGCACCAGCACTTTTCTGGGTGCCGTGCACTGAGCCATCACCATCCTGACCATAGGAGACCCTAGTTAGAATGGACGTCTAAACAAAAACTTAGTTTCAAAACAACAGAAGTGAGTATTTATGAAAACCTATTACCACTCTTACCCTTGAGATTCTTTAAAAAAAAATCATGTTCCTCAAAAATTCTTGCAATCCTACATAAAAATTGAAACACTTGATCACCCCACTAACTTGCTCACCCTAAATTCTTATAGATGGAGGTCAAGTATAGCAAGTTCTACCAACTAGGCAACGGAGGCCACCTGATCTTTGAGAGGGATCTAGATGCACTTGCAGAGTATCTTGAGCGCCCGCATCCGGAGTTCTTCGGGGCACAACTCAACGATCAAGTGGGAGGAAAGCTACAGTGGATGATAGTTGCAGATATCATAGGCAAGATGGAAGCACACACATCGGAGAAGATCTAATTCAGCTTGAGGGTGAACAACTGGCTAGACGGACTAGCCAGGGCTATGTAGGAAGCTCTTGCCCGTCTGTGTGGACAAAACATCAACCAGATCAACGGAACTCGCTTTGCTCACTACACAAGGCGTGATTCTATGGGAATGCCCTTGGAGATGCCAGGACACCCGGAGCTGAAGCACCAGGTGGATAATCTCGACTTCATGTTGTATGATAGACAGAGGGAGCTGGACAACGCTCGTGCCTACGCCAATCATAACAAGGCCATTGCACTCAGGAAGGACCAGACCCTCGCCATCCTTGCCAAGGAGCGCCATTCACTTTGTCGTCAGCGTGACAAGAAGGATCGCATCATCGATCGTCTTCGTAAGAAGGTGGCCACTCTTGAGAATATCATCCATGAACAAGAGATCCAGCTTGAAGCGAAGGAGGAAGGTGAAGATATCCGTGGTGATCTCTACTCTTACCTCAGTGATGATGACGACTACCTGGAGGACAAGGACATGTAGGATCACACTGATGAAGATTATGCCGCCTTCATTGATGATGATTAGATGCACTTGAGCACTACCGTAGGATTGAGTTGTACCCGGTCCCACTGTATCATAGTTTCACAGAATGGTTCTTAAAACCATATGTTTCCTTGTTGTGGTGTGTGTTTGTATTGTGTGCTTAGACTGAATGAATGAATGAATGAGAGGAAGTTGTTAGTTTTCAAAAACTGAATTATACTCCTAGTTTAAAGTTTCTAAAACAAAACCATGAACCTTAGAGATTTCCCTCTTATCTCACTATCTATCTCAATCTTCAGATGACTCGTGGAAACCCTGGTGGAAGCAGTTCATCTCAGGACCCAATGCTTCAGATTCTACAAATGTTAGTTTCTGACCGTGAAGCTAGTAGAGCCGAACGGCAAGCCAACTTAGCCACTCTTCAATAGATAGATCAGATGGCCCACAATAATCAAGGCCACAGAAACCAGGATAACCATGGATCCAAGCTCAAGAACTTTCAAAACACCACCTATATTTAATAAGTCTGAAGAGCCCTTAGATGCTGATGACTGGCTGCAAACCATGGAGAACAATTCGGAGGTCACAGGAGTTGAGGCCAATGAAAACTTACTGTTTGCCACCCATTATCTGGCAGGTGATGCAAGAGCCTCGTGGAATAGCACTCGTACCATGAACGGAGGTCAGATGATGACTTGGGAAGAATTCAAGATCAAGTTCAGCCAGACTCATGTGCCCCCATGTCTGATTAAGTGGATGAGGGATGAGTTCAGAGAATTGAAACAAGGAAGGATGACTGTGGTGGAATACCGTGACAAATTCTTATCTTTAGCTAGATATGCCCCTGATGAGATTGACATAGAAGCAAAGAAGAAAGAGAGATTCCTGAACGGACTGCATGATGAGATGCAAACCGTGCTAGTCCACATTCCCTTTGATGATATTGAATCTTTAGTGGACTCGGCCATTTAGATGGAAGGGAAGATAAACAAAGCCAATGACAATCGCAAGCGCAGGATGATGCACCAGCCTGGATCCCACCATACCCAAAAGTATCGCCCTAACCCATCTGCAGGATATGCCCCAAGAAACAACAGACCCCCTATGTCCCATCCAAACTATCCCAATCGTGGCGGAGAAAACTCGAGGACCGGAGGAAACCACAACAATAACCCTGGCAACTCCAATAACTTCAACCATGCATCGCCCAAGTCCAACAACAATAACAATACTGCCCCAAGGACTGGAAGCAATGATGTGCCTATTGCAGGAAACGACAAGTCCCTGATTACTTGCTTTGAATGCGGAGTCAAGGGTCACTACTCCAACGAGTGCCCCAAGAAGCTTGCAGCAGCCACTAATGTGAATGCACCCGCTTAGCCTAGAAGGAGATTTGCCCTAGGGAACTCGCTCAACCGCAACGGCCGTCTATTCCACATGAATGCTGAAGAAGCTCAGGAAGCGCCAGATGTCGTGATGGGTATGTTTTCTGTTAACTCAGTACTTGCAAGAGTGTTGTTTGATTCTAGAGCATCGCACTCGTTTGTTACAAAAGAATTTGCATGCACTAGTAAGATTCAACCAACAAAATTTAAGCATGTTATGATAGTTCAAATACCTGGTTCAACCACCAAAGTTAGAAAAATTTGCAAGGCTGTACCTATCAGAATCCATGGAATAGATTTTTATGCTAATCTAATAGTACTTGGAACCAAAGGTTTGGAAGTAGTACTATGAATGGATTGGATGTTAAAACATAAAGGATTAATCGACTGTTGCAAGAAAGCCATAACCATGACCAGTAGCACTGGAGTATCAGTAGAGCATGTATCTGAGACACACTACCCCGTCAATTCAAATGCAACAAGAGTCTAGCCCAACCAACCCTAGACCAAGTCAGAGTAGTATGTGAATACCCTGATGTGTTCCCAGATGAATTGCCCGGTATGCCCCTAGATAGGGATATCGAGTTCATTATTGAACTAGTTCCTGGAACTGGACCCATAGCTCAGAGACCTTATAGTATGAACCCATATGAATTAGTGGAGCTAAAGAAGCAACTTGATGCTATGCTGGAGAAGGGTCTGATTCAACCAAGTGCATCGCCATGGAGATTGCCTGTTTTGTTTGTGGATAAGAAAGATGGAGGTAACCATTTGTGCATGGATTACCGGAAGCTGAATGATGTCACCATCAAAAACAAGTACCCACTACCGAAGATAGAAGATCTGTTTGACTAGTTGAGTGGTGCCGGAGTGTTTTCTAAGATTGATCTTAAAACTGGTTATCATCAACTCAAGATTCATGCAACAGATATCCCAAAGACCACCTTCACCACTAGATATGGATTGTATGAGTACAGTGTCATGTCTTTTGGATTAACCAATGCCCCCGCTTATTTCATGAATCTCATGAATAAGATTTTTATGAACTTCCTGGATAAGTTTGTGTTGTTTTTATCGATGATATTCTGATCTGTTCCAAGTCAGAAGAAGACCATGAGCTACACCTAAGAACCATCCTTGAAACCCTTAGAGAGCATCAGTTGTATGCTAAGTTTAGCAAATGTGAGTTCTGGTTAAAGGAAGTAGGATTCCTAGGACATATCGTGTCGGCAGGAGGAATTGCTGTCGATCCCACCAAGATTAAGGATGTTGAAGAATGGAAAGCCCCAACCACTCAAACCCAAGTCCACGCATTTCTTGGATTAGCGGGATATTATCGCAAGTTCATAGGAGGATTTTCAAGCATCGTAAGACCGCTCACCCAGCTATTGAAGAAAGATCAGAAGTTTGAATGGACGGACAAATGTGAACCAAGTTTTCAAGAGCTCAAGAAGAGATTGATTTCATCCCCAATTCTGATTATGCTGGATATCAAGAAGCCTTTTGATGTGTATTGTGATGCATCCAAGATTGGTCTCGGATGTGTGGTGATGCAAGAAGGCAAAGTAATATCCTACCTGTCTAGACAACTGAAGCAACATGAGCAAAACTACCCTACCCATGACTTAAAACTAGCAGCCGTAGTTTTAGCTTTGAAGATCTGGCGTCATTACCTTATGGGTAACCGCTGTGAGATTTATTCGGATCACAAGAGTCTGAAGTATATCTTCACCCAGAAGGAGCTGAATATGAGGCTGATGGCCCAAAATATATCGAGCTTGTTGGGGAACCCCAAGAGGAAGGTATGATGAGCATAGCAGCAAGTTTTCCCTCAGTTATGAAACCAAGGTTATCGAACCAGCAGGAGCAAGGAAACACCTCCAAGGTGTTGTTTCCAACTTGGAACCCTGCACAACACAACCACAGAACTTTGGCCCCAACTTACAGTGAGGTTGTCAATCTCACCAATTTTGCTGAAAACAATGGATTAAACGTATTGCGTGGAAGATAGTAATAGCTTGCAGAAAGTAAACATAAAACAGTAAATAGTTGTAGATTGATGGTAAAAGAAAGAACCGGGGTCCATAGTTCACTAGTGGTGATTCTCCTTCAGATAGATGACATGTTGGGTGAACAAATTACAGCGAGGCAATTGACAAACACCGAGAAAGCATACATGCATATACTAATCATCTTGACTCCTATGAGATTTGATTGGGCATTACAACATTATACATAGAACATAATCCAACTGCATCTATGACTAATAATCCACCTTCAAGTTATCATCAGAACCCCCTCCAGTATTAAGTTGGAAGCAACAGATAATTGCATTAAGCATTGCACGTAAAGTAAACAATATGATTGTTATATGAACAAAGGATTACTATTTTCTCCCTAGTAGCAACATCACATCTAGTACCTTAGAGATTTCTGTCACTTCCCTAGATTACTAGAGGCATGAACCCACTATTGAGCATAAATACTCCCTCTTGGAGTTGCTAGCATCTACTCAGCCAAGATATCTACTAACAACGGAGAGCATGCAAGATCACAAATAACAGACATGATAGAATCAATAATCAATCTAAAATAGCATCTCAATATCCATCGGATCCCCGCAAACACAACATGTATGATTACAAATAGATTATCTTGATCATGAATGGAGGTCACAAGATCTAGACATGGTAGCACAAAGGAGAAGAACCAACCATCTAGCTACTACATGGACCCATATTCCAGGGATGAACTACTCACGCATCACACTGGAGGCTTGCATGGTGATGAAGTAGGCCTTCAGGGTGAATTCTCCCCTCCGGCAGGGTGCCGGGAAGAGCTTCAGATCCCTCCCGATCTAGGGATGGAGATGACGGCGGCTACAGACTCTTTTGTGGAATTTTGATCGGGTACTTAGGGTTTCTGTATCGGAGGCATCTTATAGGTGAAAGGGGAGGCCGAGGGGGTGCCCTAGGCGGCCACACCACCCCCTGACACGGGCCATACCTGGCCGCGCGGCCAGGTGGTGTGGGCGGTGATATGTCCATAACGTATCTATAATTTTTGATGGTTTTATGCTAATAATATGCTTTTGACACTCCTTTTTGTATTAAGTTTATGATTTATTTGTACTAACCTACTAATAGTTGCAAAAGTGCACAATGTTCTTGTTTTACACTTTGATGTGTAGGAATTACCAAGAATACAAGTGGAAACCTTGTTGGAGTCAAATTTGGATTTTTCCAGAAATCTGTCTCAGAACTCATTTTGAATATGGTCACATTTCAGGTTGAAGACGGTGTCAAACGGAAAACTCTTCAACTACAAAGTTGTTGAAAATTTCACGGCAAATGTTCTGGACATAACATTTAGCTGATTCCGAGTCCGAACGGGCCTTTTAGGCCCGATTTACTACATCCTAAGATGGGGTGACGGGAATCCGAGAAGCTATATAAAGGGAGAAAACCTAATTCGGCCAGGGCATATCCACCCACGAATTTGCAGCCACCAAAGCCACGTTTTTGCCTCCCCCATGGATCCCATCTCCATGGATCCCATCTCCATGGGGGAGGGCTCCCAAGAAGCCATGAAGGAAGGGGGCGAAGGGGCGGTGCTCCCCCATGATACCGGCGGCGGGGAAGGAGTCCCCCGCGCGCCCGCCGGTGCCACCGCCACCCTCTTCACCATCTTCACAATCTTTACCGCCATCTCCATCACCTAATCCTCCTAGTATGCAGTGGTTCATCCTCCCACACACCTCTGTACCGTCCTATGTAAACATGGTGTTTGATGCTATAAGTTATAATCCTATGATCTATGTCATGTTTGCGTAGTTTATTTGTTCTTAGATTGAATTGTTGAACGTCTTTGGTTCATTAGAGTTGTATGTTGATATGGTATAGTGCTTTGGTGTCCATTATATTTGTGCGCGCATGGATTAAACATCATAGGGTTTGTAGTATGTGTAAAAGGAAGGGGGAGTTCTGCCGGAGTGACATAAACCTGAGGGCGCGAACCGGAACATTGCACGTATGGGAGTAAGAGGACCATTAAACTTAAGGCTATGGTTGGGAAAACCATAATGCATTGATTAGTACTTACGGATGTTTGCTAACAATCCAATCATATAGTACATGTAATTCCAAGTAGTGAAGCACATGTATATTTAGCCTCTCCCACATAGAAAACTACATCGAAGACAATGAACCTGATCTATTCGCTATTTAAACTTGGACAAAGCCACCACAATTACCACCACTATTCCATACTCATGGTTCTGTTAGTTTAGTGTATTTTATTGCTGCAGCAACTAGCTTTACTTTCTTGTTATTTATTATCATGCAAAGTTATCTCTATTACTCGTATTGTTGCTCTAGTTTTATTTCCTAGATAATGCAAACATTTAGTATGCTTAGAGTTGTATTAGTGGTTGATAGAACTTGAGAGAATATTTATCCTACCTTTAGCTCCTCGTTGGGTTCGACACTCTTACTTATCAAAAAGGCTACACACGATCTCCTATACTTGTGGGTTATCAAGACATTTTCTGGCGCCGTTGCTGGGGAGCAATAGCGTGTGGGTGAATATTCTTGTGTGCACTTGTTTGCTTTATCTCTAAGTAGGTTTTACTTTCAATTTTAAGTTGTTCTATATCTTAGTATGGATAGGGAATGCGAATTACAAAAAAAAAGTTGTACTTGTTACCAAAAAACCTTTTCAAAAAGAAAAGTGATTGGAAAGATGAGTAATGGTTAAGTGGGTGTCGCCTTGAACACGTGTGTTCATGCCTATGAAACCAAAAAAAATATTTCCATGGAAACTTTTAAGTTAGAAACTTGTAGGAATACATGAATCCTTGAAAAAGAAAGATATTTCTGGTATTGATCTTAATGCTTATTCATTCGAAAATACTTGAATCTTGCTCCTATGCCTAACTTAAAGGCGTCAAATAAAAGTACTTATTGGGAGATAACCCAAAAGTTTTAGATGAGTCTTGGAAGTTATTATCTCTGTAATAACCACTCCATATCCTTTTTATTTGTTTTTTGTGCCAAGAGTAACCTCTAATGACAGAGCAGTAATGCTTGGGAAAGTTGCTATTCCGAAACAGATTTTTGTGCTTCGCTGAAAAAATTCGTTTAAAATCTATGTATGTCGGTTTGAGCTGGGAATTTTTGTACTTATGCCCCAAGTTTTTATCTAACTTTTGTTAGTTCAACACTTTTCGATTTGAGCAACAGAATGTCTTCGAAAAAATTGGTCTTTACCTGCTCGTCTATTTTGACAGATTTCTGCCATTATTTGCATTTGCTTCTTGTTGATTCCTTTTTGGGTTCTTTTTAGAGAATTGAGCTTTTTGAGGGAAGTGCTATAGTAGCTTGTGTCTTAATGGAATTTTTATTGGTGTTGGAACTGAACCTAAAGACTTATTATCTTCAGTGCACTATTGTTGCTAATAAAGATTGTGTGAAGTTTTGTATGAAGGAAAAATTTTAGGTGTATGGAAAGAGTGATGTAATGAGATGAAAAATGGACTAAAGCTCAAGCTTGGGGATGCCACGTGTGTCACCCCAAGAAATATCCAAGAAGTATAAGCGTCAAAGCTTGGGGATGCCCAAGGCATCCCCTTCTTCATCAATAAAAATCTCAGGTTTCTTCCAAACACTTCATTTTTATTGTTTCATGCACAGTTGTGTTGTTCTTGGAGCGTCTTTGTTTTCATTTTCCTTTGCTTGGTTTTCTTAGTTTGCTTGAATAAATTGGTTGGACCCCCTCTTTCATACATTAGTTTTAAAATAAGTGTGGTTTGGATTGGAAAAATGTAGGAAAAGTTCAAGCTTAAGTGGTAAAAGGAGCTCGTTTTTTATGGTGGCCTATGCTTTGTCATGCCATGCTTGATATTGTTTTGGATTTATGCTTAGTTATTTTTGCCGTATCATGACATGTTATAAACAATTGAGATTGCTTAATGTGCCTTAAAAGAATCATGCATTGTTTTAGCATATTAAAGCATAGTATTGTGGTATTCTCCTTTGATGCTTTATTTAGGTTGACTTGGCGCATGCTCACAGCATGTTATGACTATCCCAAGTCACCATAGTCTTTATGATCCTTTAGTTTTCGACTTGTTTTGCTTTAATTAATGATGTTTTGTCGCTTTGCATGATTATGGCCATTATTGCTCTTTTAGTTGGTCGCTCCTAGTCTTTTGCTAGCCTCCATAACCAAGTATGAGTTCCACTCATGCATCCAACTCCAAATAAAACCAAGTTATCCCAAAGAGTCCACCATACCTACCTATTAGCAATTGTTATTCCAAGTATATTCATGCTTTTATCTACCTTCCAAATTAAACTTGTTATGTGAAAATTCGTGATTAAAGCTCTCACGAACTTGATGGCACACTTTATTTTATTGCACTTAATAAACTTGAACCATTATGTCCATCTTTGTTGTGTATATGCTTGCGCTTTATAAGTTGAAGTTAGTAGAACCATGTATCATGGGGAACGCTTTCAACATTGCACTTATATTCCGTTGATATCATGATTCTTTTGCTTATGGATCCCGGCGGTGTGAAATAAAAGGGGAACTTGTAAGATCATGGAGTTTGTATGTGTGTTAGAGAAACGTCTAGGCTACTAGCCTAAGCCATGCCTAATCATGGTGGAAACTTGCAGCATAACCATAATGAGCACTCTATGAAGCATCCTCAATAAAAACCTATGCAAATAGCAAATAAAAAGATTGCTAAGATGCTCATTGTCTGCTTGCCTTGTCATTTTGATTATGGGATAGCTCCTGTATCATGTGCAAGGGGTACCCCGTTAGCGGTTCTCTATGATACATATGTACTTACAATGAAAAGAGCTTACTTGTTACTGAAGTTGAGTAGCATGAGGTTCGGTACTCGTAAGTGAGGGGCATGAGATTTCAACTTATAACTTGTTAAGCATATCCTCTTAGTTGTGTCACTTTAACCTTAATCACCTAAAGATGCTTATGATAGGGGCAATGAGAGCTGAAAGCTAATTTTTTTTAGATAATAGGCATCACTGCCCGGCTTTAAATTAATAAAACCACCAGAGTCACACATACGAATCCACGACATACAGATTGCTGAGGCCTACAGCTTAGCCAAAAAAAATGAAAAACACGCGAGATCCAGGCACCACACGGTCGTCCCCCCCAGAAGACCAGAACGACGCCCCTCGGAAGTTAGGCTTTATTGCTTCCTGGCGCCAGCTTGAGATAGAGAAGCCTTAGTTCATTCGCCATCCAGGTGAGCCCCTCCTTGTCCTTCGCTTTGGCGGATACCTTCCACAGCTATAAGAAAATCACCATTTTATAAAGTAAGTCCGTTGGGTGGCGAGGCACCACAGATTCAATTGCCAGCTTATTGCGTGTTAACCAAAGCGCCCAATCTAGTGCCACAAAGAAGATCCAGAGTAAGCGGCGCGGCTGGCCAGAGAAGCCCGAGAGGATGGAATAGAAGTGCGCAAAGTTAGAGGGCTGCCAGTTACACCCAAGTATCTGGCAAAGTGCTCTCCAGGCAAATTTCGCCATAGAGCACATGAAGAAGATGTGGGAAGCGTCTTCCCCAACCCCACAGAGCGCACACGCATCGTTGGAAGGCCCCTGTCATGACGCAAGCAGAAGGTTCGAGGGCAAGCGGTCAAGAGCAAGCTGCCAGGAAAATATCTTGATTTTGAGAGGAAGCTTTGTAGCCCAGATGTCGCTGAAGTGAGCCACCAACACTCCTTGAGACAAGATAGAGTACATTCATTTCACCGAGTATTCCCCGGACTATTCAGGGTGCCAACGAATCCTGTCCTGCCCGGGGGAGAGGGTGATCGCCTCGAGTTCCTCAACTAACTCGAGCCAGGCTACGACATTCCCTTGGTCGAGGGCCCGGCGAAAGCGAAGATTGATTTCCGTGGGCAAGAAAACTTCAGCCACCAAAACAGAAGGGTTGTCGCATATAGCAAACAACCTAGGAAAGCGCTCGCAGATGGGTCCTCCCCCGACCCACCAGTCAAGCCAGAACAACGTGCGGGCTCCGTCAACCACCTGGTGCTTGGCCCCTGCCTTAAAGTGGTGTTTGACCTTGTGGAGGCACTTCCAGAACTGCAAGCCGCCTCGCCCAGAACCCGCAAAGATGTCACCGGCATCGCCATACTTGGCCCTGATAATAGAGGCCCAAATTGATTCATCGCCTTGGTAGAGCTTCCAGATCCACTTCAAAAGGAGAGCCACATTCATTTTCTTGGTACTGATCAGTCCTAGGACTCCCTGCTCCTTAGGACGGCAAACAACTGGCCAGTTGACCAAGTGGTACTTACGTTTGGGGCCCGTCCCCTCCCAAAAGAATTTAGATCTAATCGAGTCAAAATTTTCATGGACACCATCCTGAAGGAGGAACAAGCCCATCGCAAACATGGGTAGACTATCCAGGCAGGAGTTGGTGAGGATGAGCCTCCCCCCGGACGAGAGGAACCGGCTAAGCCAGGGTTCGATTCTGGCCCCTAGTTTCCTCACTAGGAACAACCATTGCTCCACCGTCAGCTTTCGATCAGAGACAGGCAAACCAAGGTATGTGAAGGGGAAGGCCCCCAGCTTGCAGTTAAGGCAGTTTGCGATGCGCAGTTGCTTGTCGATAGGTTGTCCCATAACCACGACCTCACTCTTGTGGTAGTTGATTGTTAGGCCCGACATATCTTCAAAGAACATAAGAAGAAACTTGAGGTTGGCGATTTCCCTATCGCCTGGTTGGATCATGATGAGAGTATCGTCCGCGTACTGCAGGTGGGTGATTCCCCCTAGAATCAGGTGAGGCACCACGCCACGGATGTGGCCTGCGCGGTTAGCCGCAGAGAGGATGGCCGAGAGGGCCTCGCCGATGAAGTTGAAGAGAAGGGGCGAGAGGGGGTCCCCTTGCCACACCCCTCGCTTATTACGGAAGGAGGGACCCACCTCGCCATTGATGGAGATAGCCGTCTGTCCCCCCGAGACGAGCTGATAGATCCTGTGAATATAGCCGGCATCAAAGCCCTTGAGCCGCAGGACCTCAAGGAGGAAGTCCCAATTTACCCTGTCATACGCCTTTTCGAAGTCCAGTTTCAGCAGGACCCCTCCTGACTTCTTTTTCTTAAGCTCATGGATGATTTCCATCAAGGCAAGTGACCCATCGAGGATGAAACGCCCTTTGATGAAGGCTGTCTGGTTTGGGCTAATGATTCTATTGGCCACAGGGTCAAGCCGCGACGTAAAGCCTTGGAAATGATTTTAAAGATTACATTGATCAAAGCTATCAGACGGTATTGAGATATCGCCTCAGCCCCTGAAACTTTAGGGATGAGAGAAAGGATGCCAGAGTTTAGCCTGGATATGTCTATTCGGCCGAGGACAAACTCGTTTAAGATACATAAGACCCCTTGTCTAAGACACGGCCAGAAGGCCTTGAAGAAAGGCACTGGGAACCCATCCGGACCAGGGGCCATGTCGGATTTCATGTCCAAGAGGATCAGGTCAAGCTCTTGCGTAGTGAAAGTGAGAGAAAGAGCCTGGTTTTCAGTGTCTGAAACCTTCCCGTCAACACCCCACATGTTAGGAGAAAGGCCACAGAACCTGGAAGAGGATGACCCAAGGAGTTCGCGGTAAAAACTATAGATGTGAGCTTGAATAGCTTCCTTGGCCGAGATGACCCCATCATCCATCGCCAGAGAGGAGATGTGGCACTTTCGGCGTCTCCTGTTAGCCACGGCATGGAAGTACCCCGTGTTAGCATCGCCATGAAGCGCCCAGCGAACCCGACCCCGCTGTCGCCAGTATTCTTCCTCTTGGCGGTAGAGTTGTACCAGCTGCTCCTCCAGGTGGTACCTCATGGCCCAGCCGTCTTAATCCAGACCCGCTGAGTCAGCCTGCACGCCGAGCTGGGTGATTTGACTCAACAGCGCGCCCTTGCAGCGTTGAGCAATTTCCCCCTGGTTTCGGCTCCAGCCCCTTAAGAATTGCCGCAAACCTGCGGAGAAGGCCTGCCACCAATCCACCGCATCACGGTGCCTCGTAGAGCTCTCAAATGAATCCCACTTTGAGAGAACCAGCTCTTTGAAACCAAGAACTTCGAACCACCCTGTTTCAAAGAAGAATCTGTTCGATTTGACCCTAGAACTCTCACCAGAGTCAAAAATAAGGGGGGTATGATCCGAGCTAAGACTGGTTTCAGCAGAGAGAGAAGACAGGGGGAAGATGGACTCAAACTCCAGAGCGATGAAGACCCTGTCAAGGACGCAGCGTACCGGGTTCAGCTGCCTATTGGACCAGGTATAACGGGCACCTCTACGCGCGAGCTCACGCAAGCCCCAGCTAGCGATATGCGCGTTGAACATGTCCATCCGGTTCCAGTTCAGGTTTGAGTTGTTCTTATCCTCTGGCCTACGGATAAGGTTAAAGTCCCCTCCCAGAATGATAGGGATGGTGCAGCACGAAATCTTGCAAGAAATCTCCTCGAGGAAGTTCGCAGACCGCCCATGGTCCGTGGGGCCATACACGGCCATGATCTCCATCGTCCGATGCGCCTCTATGTGCAGAGCCGCAACACTAAGGAAGAACTGCCCTTTCTCAACGTGGTCCACCTCAAAGACGTTGTCCTTTAGTCCTACAAGCATTCCCCCTGAATGCCCGGACGCTGCGAGCCAACACCAGTAGAACTTGTCTCCCACCTCTAGGCTATGGAGGTCCGCGTCCGTGAAATCTTGCTTGATAGTTTCCTGAAGACAAACGATATCGATGTGGTGCTTGCGGAGATAATCTTTCAAGAGGGTTCGCCTCCCCGGGCGGCCGAACCCCCAAATGTTCCAGAAGAGGATCCGCATCACGAAACCCTGCCTTGCGCTCGTGTTCGGCGGGTGATCGGACCAGTCCCAGAAAGCGCCACCCCCTTGGTCCTCCGCCTCCTTTTAGAGGTCGGCGGAGCCGCCGCAGTGGGAGGAGGGACCCCAGCCCCCGCCGGTGCACCGGCTCCCACGTGCGAGGCAGATTGCTCGGGCTTCTTGAGAAGCGCCTCTGCATCAATAAGAGGCCTTGGCCTTGGCAATGTGATCTCTAGCCAAAGCAAGTTCAGCCTAGGCTAGCTCGCGAGATTGGATAAGGGAAATACACTCGGGTGGAGAAGAAGCAGAGTGAGCAAAAAGAATACAGCTATCACGGGCAACCTCAAGAAGGTGCTCAGCAGAGGAATACTGAAGAACCGCAAAGTTCGAAATGTTACCTGGGGTGTTTTTGTCCGCGGTGATGCGCATCGCCCTGTCGAGGACTGGCTCCGCGGTCAGACCCTTGCTTCGAGCACTCGAGCGCTGAGCCTCCACCGGAATCGCCTTAGACCGAGGCACGCGGGCCACTGTCGCCGCAAGAGAGAGGACCGCCAGGCTCTGGTGCAGACCAACACGCACAGGGGGGCCCTCCGTAGACGCCACCTCCTCCAGCAGCCCTCGAGACGGGGGTGGGGCGCTGCGCACCCGGGCGGAGCGGTCCGCGTTGCTCTTGCTCCACCGCTTGTTCTGCCGCATCTGCTCCGCGTTGGAGATCCACGACGGCACAGCCTTCGATGGAGAGGATTGGGATACCTCAAGCTGCCCTTCAGAAGAGGGTAACACCACATTGATGGAGGGAGAGGCTGGAGGGTGGCCCTCCGAGATGAGAACCAAAGCAGCTGGGATAGAAGATGCCATAGCAGGAAAGGCATCACCTCCAAGAATAAAATTAGAGCCATACTGGTTGATCACTGAGCAGGATTGCACCTTGTCCGAGGGGGCCTGAGGAGTCCCAACTCCCGTCCCCGCCGATTTGTGCCCACCACCAGAGCAAGGCCTTGGGTCCGGGGTGGTTTTGTCCTTGGAGCCATGCCGTCCCCGACGACCATCCCATTCTTCCGCTCCAGAGTCATCGTCTTCTTTGTTGCTATTCTTATCATCCCGTGGGTTACGCAGGGCAGCGAGGGAGGAGAAGGAGAAGGAACGGCACCCCCTGGTGGCCCTCAGCCTCCACCCGGACACGAAATCCCTTTGAGTTAATGAACAGCGTAATGGAAGGGACCAGCGAAACAGGGGAGCAGCACCCGAACAACATGCGGACAGGGTCCGCGGCATGCAGAAGAGACAACTCGTCGACCATAATCGGCCGACCAATCTCCTGCGTGCCTGCCATCAGCCGATCCACATGGCGAAGGAGAGTGGGGACACCATGAAGCCGCACCCAAACTTCCGAGAGGATCTCCGTGGCCTGAGGGTCAACCGCCACCTCAATCACTAGGGCCTTAAGCTTGCATTTTGGGAGACGGAGCCCGCCCCCGTGAATGGCCATCCGCAAACTCTCCTTGGAGGGGAACACAAAAACAAAATCCGTGGCGCTGAGCTTCCGCACCTGCCAGTCCTAGTCTCCGTCCACCAGCTCTTTGAACTCCTCTTTCACCTCCAAAGCAGATAGGTTGCCTGAGTCGATGTAAACCAGGGCGGAATTGAAAGCTGCCTTCTCCAGTTTAGAATGCGAGATGTCAAAGCAGAAAAAGCCCTGACCAGCACCACCATAGCCCGCCTAGAATGGGCCAAGCGCCCTAGAGCTCGCCGTGCACATGGCCGAGGCATGACCCTCCCGATTGCACTTGATGCAGAAGGGAGGACCCTTACAAGCAGCCTGGACATGGCCCGCCTGGCCACAGTTGTAGCAGATGATGTGGGGTGGGGCTTCCTCGGGTTGGCCCCCCACAACCATCTCAGACAAACCCGGCGGGGTAGCCGCCGCCGCCCGTGGCGCCAGTGGGGCCTTTGGCCTGCGCTTGAACCCCCTGGCCCAACTCGCGCCCACGCGGTAGGGTAGAAGGGGGCTGCCTGGCACTTCCCTGACCCTGGCTGCCCTCCTCCCAGCGTCGGCTCTGATGAGGGTTCACGTCGGAGTGGTGACGCCGCACCTCCTCCTGGTCAAAGGAGAGGCGGTCGTTGATGTGGCCGCTCCGGCGACGGTCTCCCCCGCCACCGGTGTCCATCTCGTCGAACTGCCGCTTTCCCCTCCGACCATCATGATTCTATCGCATGTCCATCACAACCAGCTCAACCACTGCCTCCCCAGAGGAAGGGTCAGTGGCGGACACAAGCAGTTTCGCTCGACCAAGGTGATTCCTAACCTCTCGCTCAGAAGCAGGGAAACCTAGAGAAGGATCTAGGGTTCGGGGGGAGCCACAACCACCTAAATATCTGCGGCGCGAGGAGGGGCAGGGGTTAGGGTTGGGACCCTGAACCATCGGGAGCGTCGCTTTGAGGCCACCCCACACGTGGCGTGCTTCCGCCTGCGAGCGCCCACCCCTGGGCCGCCACGAGAAGGAGGGCCACGGCCCAATAGGCTCGGAGAACCTCCAGGAACCACCGGCCTAGAGGCACCCCCACGTCCCGGCCCAACCGCGCAGAGCCCACCCGCGGAGTCTCCCTCCTCGCGGATCCCCCGCCCTAGGGTTTCCGAGCAAGGCGGCTGCCTGGACCCCATGGCCGGCAACCCCGCCCGAGCCACCGCCGCCGGCTCCGGCCCCAAAGGGAGTTCAAGGCAACCCACCCAGAACGTCGCCATCGGGGCCAGGCAGACCGGCGAGCAAGCGGAGGACGAGAGCAGCGGGAAATCCAGATCTGGGTAGCCGGACCAACCCACGTCCAGCGACCCAGAAACCAGCTCCTCCGCGCCGGACGACGAGCCGGAGGGCAACTCCTGTGGAGCGAGACCCATCGCCTTAGCCAGAAAGCCCTCCAGAAGAACTGGCCGCCACGGCGAGCCCGCTGGCTCTGCACCAGCGGAACTTCCCTCCTCCTCCAATCCGCTCAAATCTGCGAGCGGTGAGAAGCGTTTGGGGCAGGCCCTTCCCCGCCCAGGGGAAGGCGCCACCCCCGAGCGCCGGCGCCCCCCACCGCGGGGAGCAGGCACCACGCCAACCAGTGGGATGGGCGGAGAGAGCACGCCGGCGACGGGCGAGGACCGCGAGGTCGGCTCCAGACGCGGCGTCAGAGACATCCTTTAGATCTCTCTTTCTCGCCAATCTCGAATCAGGTAATTACAAAGCTAATAAGTATCATAATTTTTGGAAGATCTTTATGAGACTTGAATCCCTGCTTCCTTCTAAAAAGGACTTTCTTTTACTTTTATGTTGAGTCTCCATCTTCTATCTTTATGCACCTATTAAGAGAGCATAGTGGCCATTCTTAGTTTAATGTGCATTGTCCCAAGACTTGTTGATTGATGCATAACTTTGATATTGCTTGTTCTTAAAGTACTTGTATCTAGTCACCCTTATGAACTTTGAAGGTGTCCTATGCATTTATGTTTTGCTACTCTATGAGGGACAAGGTGAACCGGAATGTTGCACGTATGGGAGTAAGAGGACCATTAAACTTAACGTTATGGTTGGGAAAACCTTAATGCATTGATTAGTACTTATGGATGTTTACTAACAATCCAATCATATAGTACATGTAATTCCAAGTAGTGAAGCGCATGTATATTTAGCCTCTCCCACATAAAAAACTACATCGAAGACAATGAACCTGATCTATTCGCTATTTAAACTTGGACAAAGCCACCATAATTATCACCACTATTCCACACTCATGGTTCTGTTAGTTTAGTGTATTTTATTGCTGCAGCAACTAGCTTTACTTTCTTGTTATTTATTATCATGCAAAGTTATCTCTATTACTCGTATTGTTGCTCTAGTTTTATTTCCTAGATAATGCAAACGTTTAGTGTGCGTAGAGTTGTATTAGTGGTTGATAGAACTTGAGAGAATATTTATCCTACCTTTAGCTCCTCGTTGGGTTCGACACTCTTACTTATTAAAAAGGCTATACACGATCCCCTATACTTGTGGGTTATCAGGCGGCCCCTGGCCCCTCTCCATCTCGTATTCTGTCTCCGTGTCCCCTCGGTGAAATATCGACTTTGTCTTTTGTCCCGTCCAATTCCGAGAATATTCATTTTCTGACTTTCCTGGAACCAAAAACAGCAGAAAACAGGCAGCTGGCACTGTGGCATCTTGTTAATAGGTAAGTCCAAGAAAGTGTATAAAAATACTCCAAAGTGTGGACAAAACATAAGAAAGTAGATATAAAACAAGCATGGAACATCAAAAATTATAGATATGTTAGCAACGTATCAACATCCCCAACCTTAACTCCTGCTCGTCCTCGAGTAGGTAAGTGATAAAAAGAAAGAATAATTTTTGAGGTGATATGCACCATAATAGACTTGATCAAATTATTTGTAAAACATTGATAGCTAGGATCATAGTACTTCAACATAGCATGAACGATATAGTTCTAACAATAAGACATAGCAACTATGTTGTAACTTGAAAAGGCACAAACAAAAGATTCATGAATAACAATGCTTTGCAAGATGTTTGTTTGTTTCACATAAAGAAAGCATAATGAGAATGGTATTCAGCTTGTCCCTCATAGAGTAGCAAACATAAATGCATAGGACACCTTCAAAGTTTATAAGGGTGACTAGATACAGATAGTTTAAGAACAAGCAATATCAAAGTTATGCATCAATCAACAAGTCTTGGGACAATGCACATTAAACTAAGAATGGCCACTAAGCTCCCTCAGTAGGTGCATAAAGACAGAAGGTGGAGACTCAACATAAAAGTAAAAGAAAGGCCTTCATAGAAGGAAGCAGGGATTCAAGTCTCATAAAGAGCTTCCAAAAATTATGGTACTTATTAGCTTTCAGCTCTCATTGCCCCTATCATCAGCATATTTAGGTGATTAAGGTTAAAGTGACACAACTAAGAGGATATGCTTGACAAGTTATAAGTTGAAATATCATGCCCCTTACTTACGAGTACCAAACCTCATGCTACTCAACTTCATTCACAAGTAAGCTCTTGTCATTGTAAGTACATATGTATCATCGAGAACCGCCAACGGAGTACCCCTTGCACATGATACAGGAGCTACCCCATAATCAAAATGAAAAGGCAAGCAGACAATGAGCATCTTAGCGATCTTTTTATTTACTATTTGCATATGTTTTTATTGAGGGTGCTTCATAGAGTGCTCATTATGGTTACGCTGCAAGTTTCCACCATGATTAGGCATGGCTTAGGCTAGCGGCCCAGGCGTTTCTCTAACACACATACATACTCCATGATCTTACAAGTTCCCCTTTTATTTCACACCGCCGGGATCCATAAGCAAAAGAATCATGATATCAATGGAATAATAAGTGCAATGTTGAAAGCGTTCCCCATGATGCATGGTTCTGCTAACTTCAACTCATAGAGCGCAAGCATATACGCACCAAAGATGGAAACAATGGTTCAAGATGATTAAGTGCAAGAAAGGAAAGTGTGCCATCAAGTTCGTGAGAGCTTTAATCACTAGTTTTCTCATAACAAGTTTAATTCGGAAGGTAGATAAAAACATGAATATACTTGGAATAGCAAATGCTAATAGGTAGGTATGGTGGAATCTTTGGAATAACTTGGTTTTATTTGGAGTTGGATGCATGAGTGGAACTCATACTTGGTTATGGAGGCTAGCAAAAGACTGGGAGCGACCAATTAAGAGAGCAATAATGGCCATAATCATGCAAAGCGACAAAACATCATTAATTAAAGCATAAAGTGAAATTACAAGTTGAAAACTAAATGATCATAGAGGCTATGGTGACTTGGGATAGTCATAACATGGTGTGAGCATGTGCCAAGTCAACCCAAATAAAGCATCAAAGGAGAATACCATAATACTATGTTTTAATATGCTAAAACAACGCATGATTCTTTCAAGGCACATTAAGCAATCTCAATTGTTTATAACATGTCATGCTACAGCAAAAATCACTAAGCATAAAGCCAAAACAATATCAAGCATGCCATGACAAAGCATAGGCCACAGTCAAAAACAAACTCCTTTTTACCACTTAAGCATGAACTTTTCCTACTCTTTTCCAATCCAAACCAAACTTATTTGAAAACTAATGTATGAATGAGGGGGTCCAACCAATTTATTCAAGAAAACTAAGCAAACCAAGCAAACGAAAACCAAAACAAAACAAAAAAACAAAGACACTCCAAGAACAACACAACTATGCATGAAACAATAAAAATGAAGTGTTTGGAAGAAACCTGAGATTTTTATTGATGAAGAAGCGGATGTGACATGGGTATACCCTACAGGTACTCGATCTTGGTATATACGGCCTAGATACATAGAAGCCCACGGTGTCGCCAAGGCCCAAATGAGGAACTCGAGTAACCTACGGACTCTCGATTGCTTAAAGGACAAGAAGAAGCTAAAGATAGAAAGTTCAAAGGGGGAAAACCCTAACTTGTAACTGACTCGACTTGCTACCCGAGACCTAGCCTATCTATATAAAGGCTAGGAGGGGACGACGAAGAGGACACATGCAACCCTAGTTTTCCACAACCCTCGCCAGATTGCATCTGCGCACCATTGTAATCCTCGATTCCTTTGATAATTCCACAAGCAGACAAGCAGGAGTAGGGACCTCTAAGAGGCCTGAACCTGGGTAAATCTTTGAGTCCCCTGTGTGCTTGTTTGCTAGCCGATAGATGTCTCCAGCGCTCCCTCCTTCTCCAAAACCCAAGTCCATAACAATGGGCATTGATGAGTTAAACCCTCGTCAATTGGCGTCGTTTGTGGGAACTGGGAGTGCTGATGTTGCGGCTTCTTCGGCCCCATCAACCGCGATCTACAACTCCGCAACAGCGGAGATTCTCCAGCTCTTCGGCGCGTTCGACTTCACCGTCCACACGCCAGTCACTCGCCCTGCCTTCGAATCCGTGGGCGACGGAATCAGCCTGGCGAACGGGAGTTTCCGCTTCCAAGTTGGTTAGATGGGCATGCTTCGCATGCCGGACCGGCCGACGGTACCATCGATTGCTCCAGCATCATGGTTCCCTCTGCCGATCGGGCGCCAACGATAGCCCAACAATGATACGGTCAGCGACAACAGTCGCGAATCCGATCTAGGCGATCTGGCCACTGAAGACGGAGCCTACGGTTCCGGATCTGAAAGTTGTGGGAGCAGCAGCTTCCCCAACCACTTCATGTGCTCCTTCATCAACACGGGCGACACCTCCGCCAATCGCGACAACACGGGCAACGGTGGCCATGAAGCCGACCCGCCAAACGACGGACCAACCAACGGCAGCATACCCAACGGTGGACCACCACCAAACGGTAGCCCCACCAACGGCGCCCCTGTCAACAACGGAGGGGCAGTCGAACCTCCAACCATGATAAACGAGCAAACTGGCGAACGCATCATGATCAGGCTCAATGATCTCGAGTGGGCCCGTTGTCGCGAAGCCCTACGAGGCCATCCTCTACCTTTCGGTTCCCCACAAGAACTGCTGATGGGCTACCACTGGCTCCTAAAAGAGGAGTACAAGCGCCAGCTACAAACAATCGCGCAACTCGAGGCGCGAAAAAAGGCGGCTGATGAATCAAGCCTCTGACGAGCCGGGCTCTCCTCCCATGGAGGATCCTCCTCAAAGGGCAACGAGTACATCGCAAACAAGAGGCGATCCCGGATGGCCCATCTCACAGAGCAAGAACGCATAGGAGCTGCAAAGGTCCTCGACTTCAGCTCTATGACAGTCGATACACGGGGCAATGTGGTCCCCAGAAAGCCACAGGCTGCGGTGACAGCAGCTACCATGTACCTCCTCAACAACCAGCCGCCGGCTGGAGATCCCCGAGCCGCCATGCACCGATCCACGATCGCGGGCTTGGGAATAATCGAGGCCGCCCTCAACAAGGAGCCAACACCGGAGCCGAAAAAAGGCAAAGCGCTACTCCTCGCCCTCATCCAGCGACGACAGTCACGACCTGTCTCGACGCCGCCGCTTACGGCGACACGTCCACGACTATGATGCGCGTGATGACCTCACGAAGCGCAAGATCGACAAAACAAGGGCACGACATGCTCGGTCGACTGACTCAGAAGACGAAGATGTGGAGCTCTGTGGCGCCAGATGCTTCAGCAGGGCCATCAGGCAAAAGCGAATGGCCAAGGGGTTTAAACTCCCATCAGAGAACCCGAAGTTTGATGGCCTACATGACCCGAAGATCTGGTTGGAGGACCACATCTCATCCGTCACGCTTCACGGCGGAAGTCGAAGCATGACCATGCAATGCTTATAGCTATTTGCAGGCGCCGCCGAGCAGCTCAACAACCTCCCACGCGGATCCATTCACAGTTGGGAAGAGCTGGTATACAGCTTCGTGCGCAACTTCAAGGGCACATACAAACGGCCCGCATCAATCGAAGAGCTGAGATGTTGCCAGCAAAGATCGGGCGAATCGCTACGCTCCTACATCCAGAGGTGGTCCATCATCAAGAACTCCGCAGAAAACATTTCAGAGGATCACGCGATTGACGCATTCAACGGCGGCGTACGCCACATAGAGCTCAGGGAGGAGCTGGGTCGCTCGAATCCCAAAACCATCGACCACCTGATGGAAATCGCGAATCGCTGGGCAGATGGAGAGGATTTGGTGAAAAATCGCGTTCACTCTGACGACAAGCAGAACTCGAGCGCAGATGCGACCGCCGAAGCAAACGCCGCATGCGCATCTACGATGACCGCGACGATGTCAACATGGTTGCAGCCTGCTACGCCGATAGACACGATGACAACCGCAACAGTGGCTACCGTAGCGGTAGATACAGCGACTCCGGGAAAACCACGCAAGTGTGGCAATGCTGCAATCGTGATGAGGCACCCGCAACATCCATTGAAGACAAACTGTCCGGGCCATGCATTGTGCACTTCTACATCGACAAGCATGACGGAAAGAAGAAGTCTAGCCACCTCCTCAAGGACTGCCGCGAGTTCCTCAAACTACATGAGGGATTGGTTCAGATGAAACACAACACAATCGAATGGGGCTACGGAGCCGCTCTAGGCGCCGTGGCACATGGCGCTCCGCCGCCACCGCCTGGACTACCCCAAATGCGGCTGCGCTAGACCAGCACCAGGGAGGCGAACCATACCCACGGGCCATGGGTACCATGATGATCCAAAAGGGACGCCCCTCGAATAGGGTGCAGAAGGCCACCACTCGCCAAGTCAACTTGGCTACAAACTCGCCACCATCTACCACTGAGTACCTCAGCAACAACGGGTCCTACATCACCTTTGACAAGCACGACCATCCGCGCCAAGTATCTCGTCCAGGCCATTGTCCCCTTGTCCTCGAGGCACAAATTGGAGGCTTCGACATGAGTCGCGTCTTTATGGATGGCGGAAGCGGCATCAACCTTATGTTCACGAGTACCTTGCGAGCAATGAGGATCCCCCTGACCTGTCTAGAGGCGTCAGACACAACATTCCACGGCATCGTCCCAGGCAAGGGCGTATACCCCCTTGGCAAAATCAATCTCGACGTCATCTTCGGCACACCAAAAAACTTTCGACATGAGCGCATCGATTTCTAGGTCGTCAACTGGCCCTCGCAGTACCACTGCATCCTCGGACGTGTCGCGTTCGCTAGGTTCATGGCAGTGCCGCACTACGCCTACCTGCAGATGAAAATTCCAGGACCTAACGGCATCATCACAATCAACGGAAGCTTCAAGAGGTCCGATAGCTGCGATAGGGAATTCAACAGAATCTCCCAGTCCTTCGACATGCAGGAGGAACTCGCAAAATTAAAGGAGTGGACAGACAACAGTCTGCCTCCCCTGAGCCGGCCAAGTTCACCCGACCTATCCTTCGACTCATCGGTGCACACAAAGAAAGTTCAGGTCCACCCATCGGATCCCGCCAAGACGGGTATCATTGCCAACAACTTGAGTCCCGCATAGGAACTCGCGCTCGTCGAATTCCTCCGTGAGCACTGGGAAATCTTCGCCTGGTGTCCAGCGGACATGCCAGGAGTTCCCATGGAATTCGCCGAGCACACACTCTATGTCAACCCAGACGCAAGGCCAGTCAAGCAAACAATTCGGCGACTATCTGAACCAAGAGCAAAGGCAGTCAGAATGGAGATCAACAGACTCCTCGACGCCAAATTCATACACGAGATCAAGGAAAGCACTTGGCTCGCCAACAAGGTGCTGGTACCCAAAAAGGACACGGATATCCTGCGGATGTGCGTGGACTTCACCTCTTTGAATAAGCATTGTCCAAAGGATCACTTCCCGCTACCGCGAATCGACCAGATCATCGACTCCACCGCGGGATGAGAGCGCCTCTGCTTCATCGACGCCTACTTAGGCTATAACCAGATTCGAATGAAGGAGGAAGATCAAGAAAAAACAGCGTTTACAACGCCTTTTGGTGTGTTCTGCTACAACACAATGCCCTTCGGGCTAAAGAACGCAAGAGCCACCTACTAGCGGTGCATGCAGGCTTGCCTCAAGAACCAACTCGGTCGCAACATTCAAGTCTATGTCGACGACATAGTAATCAAGCCCAAAGAGGAAGCCTCACTAATTGATGATTTGTGCGAAACCTTCACCAATCTCGATCGCTACCGGATCAAGCTGAATCCAGACAAGTGCGCCTTCGGCGTACTATCTAGGCAACTACACGGGTATCTTATCTCCGCGAGAGGGATCCAGGCGAACCCGAAGAAAATAATAGCCATACTGGCCATGGAGAAGCCTAAAAACATAAGGGGCGTCCAGCAATTGGCTGGGCGAATCGCGACTCTCAGTCGATTTATCAGTCGGATGGGTGAAAAAGCACTGCCCTTCTACCAACTCCTCCGCAAAGCTGACAAGTTCGAGTGGACCAATGAGGCGCATGAAGCATTCGAAGACCTCAAGCGCCTGCTATCCACCTCGCCAGTACTGGTGACCCCACGAGAAAGGGAACCGCTGTTGCTATACAACTCCGCCACCAACCAGGTGGTCAGCACAGTGCTCGTAGTCGAACGAGCCGAAGAAAACAAGGTCCACGTGGTACATCGCCCAGTCTACTACCTCAGCGAGGTACTCATGCCAACAAAGCAGCGGTACCCGCACTACCAGAAACTGGCATACGACGTCTTCATGACGGCTCGGCAACTGCGCCACTACTTCTAGGAACACCCAATCGTGGTAGTCAATGACGCCCCGCTTGGGCACATCCTCAACAATCCCGATGCCACCGGACGAGTCACACTTTGGGGAATCGAACTGTCTCCACGAGACATCACATATGAAAAACGCGACGCAATCAAGTCGCAAGTTCTCCCTGACTTCCTCGTGCACTGGATGGAGAACCAGCTCCCCGAAAAACCAGATATGTCCTACCTCTGGACAATGCACTTCGACGGATCCAAACGGAAGGACGGAGCTAGTGCATGTGTCATACTGACATCGCCCCAGGGGACAAGCTGAAATATATCCTGCGAATGCAGTTCACCGCCTCCAACAACGAAGCTGAATATGAGGCCCTGCTACACAGGATGAGGATGGCAAAAGCTTGCGGCACCAAAAGGCTCATAATATATGGCGACTCCAAGCTGGTCGTCAACTAGACAATGCACGAGTGCGACGCACTGAACGACAACATGATCGCCTACCGCGATCTCTACGACACACTCGAAGGAGATTTTGACGGCTACGAGCTGCGGCACATAGGTCGCGAAAGCAATGAAGAGGCGGATGCACTCGCCAACATCGGCTCTACCTGCGCCCCCATACCACCTGGGGTATTTCTCGAGCGCATCCGTGAACGCTCCATCAAGCCAAAAGCCGCAGAGAAGAAAACAAGCGTAGCAACGGACTTGGGGGCTGCACCGCCCAATGAGCCAACAACACTCGATGACTTGGAGCTAGACACAGGACTCGAAGGACCAATGAGCGTCATGATGATCGAGCAGTCCTGGACTCAACCGTACATCACGTACCTTCTCAGCAAGAAGCTACCGGACGATCCGACTGATGCACGGCACATCGCGCGGCGATCCAAGGCATTCGCTGTTATCAACGACGAACTATACAAGCACAGCATCACCGGAGTACTCCAACGATGCGTCTCCACGGCCGATGGAAGAGCTGTTCTCCTCGACATCCATGAAGGGACCTGCGGGCACCACGCCGACAGTCGCGCCCTTGTTGCCAAAGCTTTACGAGCTGGATTCTACTGGCCTACGGCCATGCGTGATGCCAAGGACATCGTCCAAAAATGCAATGCTTGCCAGCGATTTGCAGACAAGCCGCACGCACCTGGCGCAGAGCTCCGGCCAATCCCATTGGCCTAGCCCTTTGCGCAATGGGGACTCGACATGGTCGGCAAACTCCCAAGGTCCTCACGAGGAGGCTACGTCTACCTCCTAGTCGAAGTCGACAAATTCACCAAGTGGATAGAGGCCATGCCAGTAACCAATCAATCAGGACACAGCGCAGTCAAGTTCTTCGAGTCCATCGTCTATCGCTTCGGAGTGCCACACAACATTATCACGAACAATGGGACGAACTTCACATCCAAGGAGTTCCAAGAATCTACGAGAATCTGGGAATCAACGTCAGCTACGCCTCGGTGGCACATCCACAGACCAACGGACAGGTCGAGAAAGCTAACGGGCTCGTCTGCGGCGGCATCAAGAAGCGACTCCTCAGGCCACTCGAACAAGTCGCGGTCTACTGGCCAGACGAGCTACAATCAATACTCTGGAGCCTACACACCACTCTAAACAGTGCTACAGGATACACCCCATTTTTCATGGTGCACGGAGCTGAAGCGGTGCTACCCGCCGAGGTACGATACAAAGCACCACGCGTGGTTGCTTACAGCGAACAGGAGTCAACTCTGGCACTCGAAGACTCCGTCGACCTCCTTGACGAGGCAAGGGAAATCGCCGCGGAAAGATCAACGATCTACCAGCAGAACCTGCGCAACTACCACAGCAGGGGGCTACGCCCCAGATCCTTCGTCGAAGGCGACCTGGTCCTGCGACTGAAGCAGCAAGGGCATCTCAAGCTCGAGTCCCCCTGGGAGGGACCTTACGTGATTACAGAAGTAATCCCAGGTGGCGCCTATCGCCTTCAAGATTTAGAGACAGGAGTCGCATACTCCAACCCCTGGAACGTCGCGCAGCTGCGATGCTTCTACCCCTAGTCGTTTTTTACTTTTACATTGCAAATAAGGCTACTCAGCCAAGGCTACTTAGCCAGACATTGTACTCCCTACTATCCCGCGAATAAATAAAGCTAAGTGCCCCAAAACTCTGTGTTTTCCTCTATTTTCCGCAAGTTATCCACTCGGGGGCTGCGCCACCCTATACAAATCTGTTCTACGAACTAAAACGCGACATCCTGAGTAGCTGGCACACCAATCGAAACCCTTGACAAACATCAACCTAGTTGCAACGCACCTGACGGGTTGACAAGGGACTGAGATAAATACATGGCCAGGCTAGCGAAAGGAGTCGCATAGTGCAACGCACTCACAAAACATACAGGCTAACAAGCTCTTTTATACATCATCAATTATACACAGCATACATACGGACTTTACAACATTGGTACAATTATGTGAATGATACAAACTAAACTACTATTGCAATAAGAGAACGTTGGTTTGCTCCTCGAAGAAGTCGACGATCTCCTCTACTGGGTGATCCACCGCCTGATAGTGCGGCACCATATTCCAAGCAGAGCACGCTGGTGGCGCAGGTGGTCCAGCTGCAATTGCCGCAAAGTCTACATCAGGCCTATGCAGTCGCACCAGCGACAGAGCGGCCTTGGCACCAGCCACCAACTGCTGTCTTACACACTCGCGTACCGCAGTCAAGTCTTGGTATTTGGCAAGGAGGGCCAGCAGGCTCGATGGAGCAACATCCAGCTGGAACATCGTTCGATAAATGTTCTTCAAGCATGATTGCGACTTCTTCAGGAAGTGCATCACTCGCGACGCATGATCCTGTAGGGTCGCCAATGCGATTGCACGACCATGATCCACCTAGAAGTACCCACTCACCTGAAGTTGCTCCTAGGTCAGGTCATTCATGCGAATGGCAATTCGATCCTTCTCATCCTGCGGATGGCGCGTGCTAACAACTATACAAGGCAAAAGCGGAAGCATGAGGAAAACACACCATCGCGAGTAACTACAGGAAAAAGATAAAAGTAAGAAAGCTAAGATTTAAATTGGTCGCCCAACTGCGTCACCTCCCCCAACAGATATTGTTCTCGGGCGATGGCCTTCTCTGCCTTCGATTTCCATACATCTGCGTTACCGTGGAGCACGGGCAATTCACGCTCCAACTACTTCACGCGATCACGGAGTCGCGAGAGCAGAGACAGCTCATCCACCCTTGAGCACGGCGGTGCCAAAGTGCCATCAAGGGGTGGCGAATCCTGAGGTTCCCTCAGTGGTCCACTCGATGTGCCCTATCACAAGCCAAGCAAGAAACAATAAGAAGACTAAAGCGATGCATAGACAAAAGATTCGAGTGCATTCAAGATTAAGCAAAAGTATCAGCAGATACACTCGCCAAAAGGCAGGTTTTTCGACAAGAGACATAAGCTATCTAATTATTACAAGGCTACTGAGGAGCAATAGGTTTCTTTGACTTGGACTTTGGCTTTGGGGGTCTCATCGAGTCCGTGGCGGTATCAGATGCCACAGACTTTCCGCTGGCCCCTGACGCCACGGCCTTCGCAGCTTTCTTGGCTCGCTGTAGCTTCTCGGAGTACTTTGCAACGGTGTTGATCAGCTGTGGCCCATATTTGCCACAAGTAGTCGCAAAAGGAGAAAAGACTACCTGCTGGCCATCCGCGCTGACGGGCATCTCCCTCGAGACTGCTGCAGGATCAACTTCGACTCCGTGGGCTTGCACCATCGTGAGTGACATTGACGCACCAGCCGAAGGGAGCGAGTTCTTGAAGCCCGCAGGAATGCCTCCGACAAGTGACTCCACCAGCTCATCAAGATTTTCAATCAACTCAGCTTTGGCTGTCATCTCCTCCCGAAGACGGCTGAGCACGCCTTTAGCCTTGGCAAGCGTACCTTGCACAGCAGCGCTGCAGTCTTCGACTGCCGAGGCAGCACCCGCCAATGCGTCATCACGATGGAGCGCCTCTGCATCAAAGCTCAGACCGTTGGCATCTACACAAGAATCAAGCATTGGCACAACGTCAGCAGCAAATAGCAGCATCGAAGATAATCGAAAAAGAGGCAGTTGGTCAAATTGTAGACCAGCAAAATACCCGAGAGAGCCTTGGCAATCGAAGAAAGTTGTTCTTCGAACAACTTCTCCCTAGCTGCGATGGAGGCACGCAGATCCTCTTCGCGCTTTTGCGCCTTGTCACGCGCCGCGATGCCTCATCGCGACTCTTCACAGCCGCGGAGAGCGTCTTTTCCATGGTGGCGGCGTCGTGAAGAAGGGCATTATGTTCAGCTACAAAACAAAACAAAAATATAGACTATCAGTCGACTACATAACAACGATGCAGAAGAAGAAGAAATAAAAGGCACTTACTTTCCACTACGCGATAACGCGTTTCCAGCATTGCATGCTGGCGACCCATCGCAAGCACCTGCTCCGCCAGATGAGCGGCTTCCTTCACAAGGAGCTATTGAAAAAGAAAAACAACAACGGATCAGCAGATGACATAGATAAAATCGACTGCAACATCAGAAAACAGAGATACTACACTTACATGATCCTCCAATGACTCCGAAGTCGATTGATGAGCAGTCATACAGGTAACCATCCGATGCTCCCCATCGTGTGGAGAGCTTGATGAGTTATGCCCGGAGTGGGCCACCAATGGAGGAGAAGGAGCACGCTCAACTTCTTTCTTGGCCCTGGAGGTCGCGACTCCAGATTCTTTCAAAAATGGGACGTCGCCAGAAGATGACGACGCCTGCTGACTACAAGACCAAACCAGCATCAAGAAAAGGCAACTCCAAACAAGAACCAAAAAGGAAGACTCGAATACTTACCAATCAAACTTATCAAAGTCAAAGGTTTGATTCCCCGACTCTGACGACGATTCCTTCGGCAGCCGCATCTTCTTGCGAGAGGAGGGCGCCATAGAACTCACAAGAACGGCAGGGATTGGTGATTCCGCACCAACGCCTGCACCTTCTGGACTCGAAGGAGACGACACATCCGAATCTTTGCTGCGTGAACGCTTGTGAGTATCCGGACTACTCGACTCGTGGGCTTCCTCCTCCACATCAGATGGGATGGTCGACTCCGACTCATCCTCTTCCAAAGCTTCACGAGAAATAACCCCCTCGGGAAGAGGGGCACAGGCGATACCAATCCTAACTCGCATACAGAAAACAAATTTAACACAAAGTCAAGCAACGACAAAGAAGCAATCGACAAACAAAGCTACTACGTAGCACAACCGTACCTCAGGAGGAGGGTTAGAAGCATCGAACGGAGGAACGACTGGCTCACTGGGGAGCACATCATTGATGGTGTACTTGGTGACCAGTCGAACCCTTTTATCTACCTCACTCGCAGACATGCCATCGACAGACACGCGAGTGACATCGTCTGCGCCAGCCCACTGGAACATGGGGTGGACTCTGGCCTGCAGGGGCTGGATGCGACGGCGTATCCATGTGCGAATGAGGGCGCAGCCTCCCTCCTCCTTGCACATGTGACTCTCGAGGTCGCAGACGCGTGCGTATAACACCTCTGTCTCTGTAGACTCACCGGGCATAATAACGTTCTTCCAGGAGCGCCTCCTCCTGCACAGCATCGTGGGGTCGAAGGGCGTGAGTCCGTAGTGGTCTCCGTCGGCCTTCTGGTCATGGACGTAGAACCACTTGTCCCTCCACCCTTGGACGGACATCATTAGCTTGATGTCAAAATACGTGACGGAAGGGTCGACGTGGATACCCCAACCGCCTACATCATAGACTACGGAGCCAGACGCCGATTGGCGCTTCAACTTGAAGAGGCGCTTGAAGAGGCCGAAGTGTGGCTCGATTCCGAGCCAGCACTCGCAAAGAGTAATGTAGCAAGCTACGTGGAGGATGGAATTCGGGGACAGCTGATGGAGCTGGAGCCCGTAAAAACAGAGAAGGCCCCTGAAGAAAGGATGCAGGGGCAACGATAGGCCGTGAATGATGAACGCTAGGAACATCACCCGAAACCGGCAAGAGGAGAGGGGATTACCTCGCCGCCAGGGACACGCGCGTCAGCGACTGCGGATGACAAAACTCCATCTTGGCAAAGAAGACGAAGCTCTGAGGACTTGATCACAGATGGACGCCAGGCGCCATTTGTGACGCGAGTGCCCGTGCCTTTCTTCTTGCCGCCGACGGCGGTGCTGGTGCCTGCAGCGGCGGATCCGCCCTTCTTCTTCGTCGCAGCCACGGCAGCAGCGGAATCGGCCGCAGCACCTCCCTTTTTCTTCCCCATTCCGCGGCAGCGATGTGACCGGAGGAAGTAGCTGGGAAATACGCGGCGCTAGTCCAGTGCCACGAAGGAAAAGAGTGCAAGGAAGCAGAGGAGCAGCGACAATGGCGATGAAGGCAAAGGCAGAAAAGAAGTAGATGTGAAATTTACTGTCGCTGCATCGCTACTTAACCCCCTGCAAGATGCAATCCAACGGCTCAGAAAAACCTTATCAGATGCGTGGCGTTCATCGAGCTCGACACGTGGTGGACCTAAAACGCGAACTGTCCCCCACTACTCCCATTATGCACGAAAATCGAGGAGGTGTAGTTAAAATAAAGATTACGCATGCCCGGTCAAATCAGAGTCAGGAAATGGGACCCACCGCTCGTCACGTCCCGTTAAACTCGCTCACGCGGGTAACTGAGGTCATGGAATCGTCAGCACTGACGTCATCAAAAACTACGCAGTAGAAGACTTGGACTACTTTAGTCCTTGCTCGAGTCTTCGACTCCACCAAGCACTCGGGGGGTACTCCCATAGGGAGCGCTGGTCACGCACCCTACGGTTTTTTCTTCTCTTTTTGCAGGAACAGGGACAATCAAAGCAAACCCAACCACTCGAAACACGGTTCGACTATGGACATGGGTTACTCCCATCGGATGCTGCGCTTACAGCGTGAAGATAAGACCTGAATAAGGCTTGGCAACGCATTTGCTGCGCACTACCAGAAATATATCTGTGCCAACATGTACGATGAACATGCCTTGACGGACGCGTCGAGTGCTCACACCCATATATTGGAATTCGACTCCTGTAAGACCTCCGTGGCTTGAGTCGAATTACACCAGCACTTTTCCGGATTCGAGTCCGGGGACTCGAATTTGAGTAGATGGCGTTGTTTTACCCTAAGGTAGTTAACTGATACCGATACATCGGTTAAATCAGGCACGCACATCAGCAATCCCTATGACACAAACAGGGCAGTCAAAAACATACTCAGTCATGCGTTCGAAAGGCTTCATAAAGTCTCTAGTCGAATCTACGATTCCACTGGACACTCGGGGGCTACTGACATGGGTATACCCTACAGGTACTCGAGCTTGGTATATACGGCCTGGATACATAGAAGCCCATGGTGTCGCCAAGGCCCAATTGAGGAACTCGAGTAACCTACGGACTCTCGATTGCTTGAAGGACAAGAAGAAGCTAAAGATAGAAAGTTCAAAGGGGAAAACCCTAACTTGTAACCGACTCGACTTGCTACTCGAGACCTAGCCTATCTATATAAAGGCTAGGAGGGGGCGGCGAAGAGGACACACGCAACCCTAGTTTTCCACAACCCTCGCCAGATTGCATCTGCACACCATTGTAATCCTCGATTCCTTTGATAATTCCACGAGCAGACAAGCAGGAGTAGGGACCTCTACAAGGCCTGAACCTGGGTAAATCTTTGAGTCCCCTATGTGCTTGTTTGCTAGCCGATAGTTGTCTCCAGCGCTCCCTCCTTCTCCAAAACCCAAGTCCATAACAATGGGCATTGATGAGTTAAACCCTCGTCAGGATGACTTGGGCATCCCCAAGCTTTGACTCTTGTACTTCTTGGATATTTATTGGGGTGACACGGGGTGGCATCCCCCAGCTTGAGCTTTAGTCCATTCTTCATCTCATTACATCACTCTTTCCTTACACCTGGAATTTTTCCTTCATACAAAACTTCACACAATCTTTATTAGCAACATTAGTGTACTCAAGATAATAAGTCTTTGGGTTCAGTTTCAACACCAATAAAACTTCCATTAAAACACAATCTACTGTAGCACTTCCCTCAAAAAGCTAAATTCCCCAAAAGAGAACCCAAAAAGGAATCGACAAGAAGCAAATGCAAATAATGGCAGAAAACTGTCAAAACTGACCAGCAGGTAAAAAACCAATTTTTTTGAAGACCTTCTGTTGCTCAAATCGAAAAGTGTTGAACTAACGAAAGTTGGATAACAACCTGGGGCAGAAGCACAAAACATCACAACTCAAACCGACTTACAGAGATTTTACATGAATTTTTACAGCGAAGCGCAAAAATCTGTTTCAGGTAAGCAACTTTCCCAAGTATTACTTCTCTCTCATTAGAGGTGTCTCTTGGCACAAAAAGCAAATAAAAAGGATAAGGAGTGGTTATTACACAGGTAATAACTTCAAAGACTCATCTAAAACTTTTGGGTTATCTCCCAATAAGTAGTTTTCTTTAACTCCTTTAAGTTAGGCATAAGAAGCAACAAAAGCATCAAGTATTCTCAAATGAAGAAGCATTAAGATTGATACCAGAAATATCTTCAATAATGCAAGGTATCTCATCCAAATAACTTCTAGAGGAGCCTCTCTCAATTCTCTTTGGTTCACTATTTTGATCAAACGGGTTTTCAGGAACAATCCAATCAAGATTCTTTTCTATGGCTTAATGCATTTCTACAAGTTTAAAAGGTATTGGTATCTTAATTTCCTCCCCATTAGGTTCGGTTTTGCCCATCTTCTCTCGTGTACCAATAACATCTACACATGAGCCTAGCATATTAAAACGTTCAAAGACTTTTCTAGCTTCCTTAGCAACATCATAGAATTCTTTAAGCAAAGTTTCCAGAATAAAATCCCTCTTTTCAGGGTCCTCAATTTCTTTAGGTTTAAGAAACATTACTTGCATTAAGTGGTTAAGGTTAACAAACCTATCTTCCAACATGTGAACTAAAGAAGCTACAGCAATCTCATAGTTTGGAGCAAGTTCTGCAAGGGATCTATCCTCAGTATCCTCATGCTTACTAACATGATTAAAGAATTCTTCAATATTATCTTTTCCAATTATAGAGCCACTACCTATTGAAAGATCTTTCAGGGTGAATTTAGGGATCAACATGGTGACCTAAGAAATAGGTAAAAACTATAGAAAGTCTTAATTTTTTTGTGTTTTTAATAAAGAAAGCAAACTCGAACAACTAATAAACTAAGCAAAACAAATAAAACAAAGTAAAGGGATTGGTTATGAGGGACTCCCCTCGTGAAGATGTCCTTGACTCATCGGCAACGGCGCCAGAAAAATAGCTTTGATGGCGCGTGGTTGACGTGGGAGCTTCTTCTTCTTCGATCCCCGGCAACAGCGCCAGAAAAATAGCTTGATGGCCCAAAATATACCGAGCTCGTTGGGGAACCCCAAGAGCAAGTTATGATGAGCACAGTAGCAAGTTTTCCCTCAGTTATGAAACCAAGGTTATCGAACCAGTAGGAGCAAGGAAACACCTCCAAGGTGTTGTTTCCAACTTAGAATCCTGCACAACACAAGCACATAACTTTGCCCCCAACTTACAGTGAGGTTGTCAATCTCACCAGTTTTGCTGAAAACAAAGGATTAAACGTATTGTGTGGAAGATAGTAATAGCTTGCAGAAAGTAAACATAAAACAATAAATAGTTGTAGATTGATGGTAAAACAAAGGACTGGGGTCCATAGTTCACTAGTGGTGATTCTCCTTAAGATAGATGACATGTTGGGTGACCAAATTACAGCGGGGCAATTGACAAACATTGAGAAAGCATACATGCATATACTAATCATCTTGACTCCTATGATTGGGCATTACAACATTATACATAGACCGTAATCCAACTACATCTATGACTAATAATCCACCTTCAGGTTATCATCCGAACCCCCTCCAGTATTAAGTTGCAAGCAACAGATAATGGCAAGCATTGCATGTAAAGTAAACAATACGATTGTTCTATGAACAGAGGATTGTTGTTTTCTCCCTAGTAGCAACAACACATCTAGTACCTTAGAGATTTATGTCACTTCCCCAGATTACTAGAGGCATGAACCCACTATCGAGCATAAATACTCCCTCTTGGAGTTGCTAGCATCTACTCGTCCAAGATATCTACAAACAACAGAGAGATTGCAAGATCACAAATAACAAAGACATGATAGAATCAATAATCAATCTGAAATAGCATCTCAATATCCATCGGATCCCCGCAAACACAACATGTATGATTACAAATAGATGATCTTGATCATGAACGGAGCTCACAAGACCTAGAAATGGTAGCACAAAGGAGAAGAACCAACCATCTAGCTACTACATGGACCCATAGTCCAGGGATGAACTACTCACGCATCACACCAGAGGCTTGCATGGTGATGAAGAAGGCCTCCAGGGTGAATTCTCCCCTCCGGCAGGGTGCCGGGAAGAGCTTCAGATCCCTCCCAATCTAGGGATGGAGATGACGGCGGCTATAGACTCTTTCATGGAATTTTGATCGGGTACTTAGGGTTTCTGTATCGGAGGCATCTTATAGGCGAAAGGGGAGGCCGAGGGGGTTCCCTAGGCGACCACACCACCCCCTAGCACGGGCCAGGCCTGTCCGCGCGGCTAGGTGGTGTGGGCGGCCCCTGGCCACTCCCCGTCTCGTATTCTAGCTCCGTGACCCCCTCGGTGAAATATTGACTTCGGCTTTTGTCCCGTCCAATTCCGAGAATATTCATTTTTTGATTTTCCTGGAACCAAAACAGCAGAAAACAGGCAGCTGGCACTGTGGCATCTTGTTAATAGGTTAGTCCAAGAAAGTGAATAAAAATACTCCAAAGTGTGGACAAAACATAAGAAAGTAGATATAAAACAAGCATGGAACATCAAAAATTATAGATACGTTAGCAACATATCAGAGGCAAAGGAGATGGATAGAGTTAATCAAGGATTATGACCTTGACATTCACTATCACCCCGACAAGGCCAATGTGGTAGCGTATGCTCTTAGCAGATTTCCGTGTAGATTAAACACCATGATAAAAGAAGCCCAACCAAGTTTGCATGAAGAGTTGGAGCAGTTTAGAACGGAGCTAGTTAGCGAAGGATGCCTAGCTAGTATTGAACTTCAACCCACTTTGATCAGTCAGATCAAGGAAGCGCAAAAAGGAAATGCAAGTATCGATGGAATCAAGCATCGTATCGGTACAGGGAAGGTACCCAGATTCACTGAAGATGAAGAAGGAGTTTTGTGGTACAAAGGACATATATGTGTACCAGCAGATTCGGAGTTGAAGCAAGTCATTATGTAGGAAGCTCATGATACTCTTTATTCTATCCATCCCGGAGGAACGAAGAAGTATCAAGATTTGAAGGAGCAATTTTGGTGGCACAAGATGAACAGAGAAATCGGAAGCTACATAGCCAAGTGTGATATCTGTAAGAGAGTCAAAGCGGAACATCAGTGACCCGCAGGACTTTTACAACCATTGCAGATTCTGGAATGGAAATGGGATTCTGTCGGAATGGATTTCATCACTGGTTTGCCTACCTCTAGTAGGGGAAATGACTCTATTTGGGTCATAGTTGATAGACTGTCTAAGGTAGCCCATTTTATACCTGTCAAGACCACCTACCAGAGTTCGAAGCTAGTAGAGCTATACATTGCTAGAATCGTCAGTTTGCATGGAATCCCTAAGAGCATAGTATCAGATCGAGGAACCCAGTTTACCTCAAGATTTTGGTAGAAAGTCCAAGAAGGATTAGGAACCAAGCTAAACTTCAGCATAGCTTATCACCCGCAAACCGATGGACAAACTGAAAGAGTCAACCAAATCTTAGAAGATATGTTGAGAGCTCGTGTGCTAGAATATGGATCAAAATGGGAAGATTGTCTGCCTTTCGCAGAATTCTCATACAACAATAGTTATCAAGCCAGTTTGCAAATGGCCCCATTTGAATTTCTATATGGAAGGAAGTGTCATACCCTCTTGAATTGGTCGCAAGTAGGAGAGAGTCAGATTTTCAGACCCGACATCCTACGAGAAGCTGAAGATAAGGTTCACAAAGTCCGTGAACACCTCAAGACCTCCCAATCTAGACAGAAGAGTTATGCTGACAAGAGACGTCGAGACCTGTCCTTCAATGTCACCCTTGAAAGGAATGCAACGTTTTCAACTGAAAGGGAAGTTAGCCCCCAGATATATTGGACCCCTCGAGATTTTGAATCGCCAAGGAGAAGTATCATATCAACTGGAACTGCCAAAGGAGATATCAACCATACATGATGTGTTCCATATCTCGTTACTTCGCAAATGCCTAGAAGTTCTGGAGAAGACCGAAGTGTTCAAGAATATTGATCACCGAGCCATAGATATCAACAAGGATCTAACCTATCGTGAAGTACCCATTCGTATTTTGGAAGAAGCCTTCAGAACCAACAGCACCAGGAGTATCAAATTTATCAAGATCCAATGGAGCAACCATACTGAAGAAGAAGCTACTTGGGAGCGAGAGGATTACATTAGGACCGAGTTTCCAAATCTCTTTAGTTCCTAGATTTTCTTAAATCTCGGGATGAGATTTTGTTTAAGGAGGGAAGGTTTGTAACACCCCAAAAATATTAAACAAGATTAGCAAGTTCTAATCACCCAAGTTTAGGGTTAACAAAAACTTTTATTATTTAATCTAATATGAGTGTATGTGTGAATTGGATTAGTGTATGAATGAGTGCAATTGCCATGTTTGATTGCTAAAAATGATAAGGAATGGTTTAAAGATGAATACTACATCATCTAGGTCATTTACAAACAAGATCAAAAGAAAAGAAAATCAAATATGAATCATATAAGCAAATGGTCATTTTGACCAAAATTATCCACTAGACCACTTTGAGTGTTTCTAGTAAAATATTTCTAACAGAAACTTTCCAAAAACCACTTTTCAAATTCATATGCATAGATCACCACTTTTCAAAAACCACTCAAATCAATTCACCTTGGCAAACCCAAGAAACCATAGACTATCAAGCAAGTACTTAGAACACTCACCAAATTTCATCCAAAAATTCACACTTTGAATTCATGCTGACATTTGGTCGAGCACCTAGCAAACACCAATAAACACTGCCTAACTTCTACTGTTCTGAGCAGTAATTGATCACCACTAGTGCCTCATTTCTCTCCCCATGTCTCCCCTAGTACCCAGCATTGCAGTGGACACACTCCCCCTTTGCCGTTCGCGCTAGTGCCGCACTGCCCGAGCTCGCCGTGCCAGCCGGAAGGCAACCCAGCACCACAGCCAGCGTCGCCCTCTCCCACGATGTCCAGGAGACATGCGCCACACCACAGCCACCCTCTGTCCACCCCTCGACCGAAGACAAGCCGTTGACCAGCCGCATTCGCCGGGCCCACCTCTGTGTCTGCCATGCCGAGAGCGCGCCAGAGCGCCGCAGCCGACGCGCGCACACACATCGCGCCTTGCCCTCTCCGCGCGTTCACGCACTCACCATGATCACAGCTACCCCCCAGACATGCCCGTTCGCCGCCGCGCGACCCGTGGACACTATGTGCCGTCTTGAATGCTGCCTTTCCCGCACAGAGCACGGACCGCTCCCGACCGTTCTCGACCGCCCCTTTCCGCGCCATCACTCGCATGACAACCCTGAAGCACCGCGTCGACCCCTACCCTCAGCCATGCCGATAGCCCTCTGTAACGACGTCGCCGACGAGCCTGAGCCATGCCGCTCTGCCCCTCTCGTTGGTGTATAAATAGAGGCCACCCTAGCCCCAATTCTCCACACCATCTCACTCCCCTCTCTCTCAGAAACCACACACACCTCTCCTCGGAGCAACACGAGCACCACACCGCCAGAATTTCACCGGAGCCCGCCGCTGTAGAGGAGAAGAGGAACTGGAGCTAGGAGCCGCCCTAGGAGCCACCGTGACCACGCCTCGAATCACCGTCGACGACAACCTCATTCGCCCCCATCGCCAACGTTAGCTGGAGCCCCCACGTATGGCTACTCCAACTGTCCATAACCGCGGACGCGGCTATTCGAATAGTTTGACACTCTGCAGAGGTGGTACACTTTCACCACAAGATTCGATACATCTATCAGGGATAACCCTGAATCATCATACTTAGTATGCACATAATAAAATATAACCTTTCCTTTACACACCCTAGTATAAGCACCTCCCCTATGAGAATGGCCTCCCAACCATGACCATCTGTCATCTTGGGCACTGCATAGGTGGACAACATTGAGAGGTAGCCTTAGCTCAAACCTCTCCCGCGAGGGAACTAATACTAATGCATATAAACTTCCGGCTAGGCCTTACCCAATTCGGGTATTGTGGTTGTACGGTAAGTTTGGAATGGTATTGCATCCGAATCCAACCATCAGTTTTGTAAAAGGGTCAAGGCTCATGCCTCAACATTTTCATCATCATAAACCATTTGTGTTTCTCAACACGTGTCAAAACATTTCAGTAGAATGACTCATCATTCCAAGGTTTTCATAATTCATTTTCACCAAGTGTTCCCATCTAAAGTGACTCAAGTTTTTATCTACTCTAAACTACTAAGTTAAGAGTGTTCACTAAGGTGGAAAGATGGGATCAATCTCATGCCATGGAATGACATCTAAAGTTATCTAGATAGGTCAAGTTTTATACTTTTTATGCTACCTTCAAAACAAGTAAGGGACTTTGGTAAATTAAAGGAAGTAAAGCTTGAAAATAATACTTGGGATAAGTAATAGTCAAAGTGGTATAACTAAAGCATGTCCTAAGCATCTTTGCTTGGGTTATCTAGATTGCAAGGGTTAGCTTGCATTGTTAATGGTGGCTTGCTAGTATAATACTTGCAAGTGTTAGCTTGCCTTGGTTGGTGTAGTGGTTGAAATTTTCTTCTTCCTCTTCTTGGTAGCACTCCTCCTCCTCGAAAGCTTGGTCGGTGCTATCATCTATAAATACATACAGAGTACACAATCACCAAATAATACTTAACTAGGCTACTTAGCACTCTAAGGAACACATTTGATGATCTATTATCATCACAAGTATCACAAGGTTTTATTAACTAGTTTCATTCTTTTTATTTAAGAAAAGTAATTTCTACTCATTGAAAAATAACTAAGATTTAATATTCACCACTTAAAATATGGGATCATGTGGACACATGTCATCACCACATATCCTAACATATGGGAATGTGATTTAAGGGTTGGTTCCTAATTACTTTTGTTTAAGTTTATTATTTAATGATTTAAAGTGACTAGAAATGCTTATATAGCATTATTTTGGTACTAGTCCAAAGTCACTGCATGTAAGCCTTATTATTATTACATATTCAGATAGGTATGGTTAAATGTGATTTTTGAGAGTTGGAATCAACTCAAAAGTTATTTTGGTTGATTTTATAAAAATGTTTGAATGTGCAAAAGCTTCTGTCTTATTATTTTTACTAGGAGAGATCTCTAACTCTAAATGAATTAAATCCAATGGGCTTGGATAGATATTTTCAGTAGCTTTCTAACACAATTTGAATCACTCCATTTGGATTCGTAAATCTCTCTAAATTGATTTTCAAACTAGGGAACAACACTAAGTTCAAAACTAAATAGAAAAATCTCAGTTTGAACTAAATGGGTCACGAGGAAAAGAAAACAGGCCGGCCCAGTGGCATTCCACGGCACAGAGAAGACTGACAGGGGGGGTCCACCGGTCAACGTCTCTTTACACGCGAAGTGGTACGGGGCGATGTGGGCCGTTAGATTAGAAGGGAGATCTACAGCTGGGGCTCGTCGTCGACGATGGACAGGTCGCCGGCGAGGTCTAACCCTAGCGGCTCAGTTGGGGTGCTCAGGGGGCATACCAGGGCTCCAGCTATGACGGTGATGGGGCGATCGAACGTGTTGTCAACGGCGGGCTCAGGGGTGGTCGCTGCAGCTCCTAGGGTGGAAGAAATCGATGGCGCCTTCTCCTCTTCTACAGCAGGCTCCTCCGGCGAAATTCTAGCGAACCAAGGCTCGGGTGGCTCCGGCGAGAGGTGGGGAAGGATCAGTGAGGAGAGGGGAGTGGAATGGTGTGAGGAATTTATGCTGGGGTGGCCTCTATTTATAGCTCGACGAGGCGACCAAACAGGATGGGCTGGCGACTCCGGCGAGGGCTGCACAGCGTGCTAGCAGCGTGGCTTAAGGTAGGGGACAGTGGCCTGCCTCCTGGCGGTGCTCTACGGCTTAAATGCATGGCTAGGGGCGGTGGCGTTTGGTCGGGAGTGTCCCGCGCTCTAGGAGACATAGGCGGTGCTCGACATGGCGCATGACGACTGTGGGTGCGCTGCGGCCATGTCTGAGTGGGGTCTTTGGGGTCGAGGCGGGCGCGTGAGGATTAGGTCGGCCGTGATGCGTGGTATGCTGGCGGCGTTGGCGCTCTGGCGTGCTCTGGCTGCGCGCAGAGGCTTAGTGCACGGCGGTTCCTCGGTGGTCCAGGGGCTGGCAATGAGTGTGGGGTGGACCGTGGGCGGCGGTGAGGTCACGCCGTGCTCCCTGGAGCGGCGGAGAGAGGTTGGCGATCTGCTGCTGCGTTGGCAAGGTTGGCCGATGAGCATGTCCTCGGGATGGCGTGGTACTGCTGCCCTAGGCCATTGGGTAGGTCTTTGATGGCTTGGTTGGGTCTGGGGGAGACAAGGGACTTGAATTAGGTTCAAATGGCTCGACCAAATTTGATCAAAAACAATATAAGTTAGGCCATTTTGATTCTGCCTGCCAAGTGTTCGACACAATGGCCGCATGAACTCAAGT
This sequence comes from Avena insularis, assembly GCA_023614405.1. Taxonomy (NCBI): domain Eukaryota; kingdom Viridiplantae; phylum Streptophyta; class Magnoliopsida; order Poales; family Poaceae; genus Avena; species Avena insularis. Next base: position 536,477,161 of record CM042694.1, read on the forward strand.
TTGAAATTTTTGAATGAATTTTGGTGGGTTTGCTATACACATGCTTAAGCCTCTATGGTTGCTTGGGTTTTTGAAAATGGAGCTCATTTGAGTGGTTTTTGAATAAATGTGATCTATACATATGAACTACATTCAATTTTCAAATGCCATTTAAAATTAGTGTTTGAAAGTTTTTGGCAGATCACAAAGTGGGCCTTGGTACATCATTACATGTACTAGCAAGGGGTGCAAAGATCCACATTTGTTTCTATTAGATTTTGAGTTCTAGGAATAACCAAAGTAGGCATGGTGATTAAAATGGCACAAATGACCATTCTCTTCTTTTATTCATTTTGATTTGTTTTTCATTGGGATTTGTTTGGGAATGATTTAGATGATGTTTATTTCACCTAAGAATCATTTTACAAGGAATGGATCACTTAATCATGGCAATTCAAAACAACTCCTATTTAAATGCACACATATGAATGCTTTAATAATTTTAGTTGGAAAAGTTTTTGTGAAGGAAATATGCCCTGAGAGGCAATAATAAAGTTGTTATTATGTATTCCTTGTATATGATAGATGTTTATTTTGCATGCTATAATTGTATTGATAGGAAACATCAATACATGTGTGTTTAATAAACAAAAGGGTTCCTAGTTATGCCTCTCTTATATACTAGCTTGTTGATTAACAAGATGATCAAGGTTTCCTGATCATGGACATTGGATGTTGTTAATAACAAGGTCACAGCATTTGTGAAATGATGTGATGAACATTCATCCGAAGTATAGCATTACGATCAAGTCATTATGTTTATATTGCTATAACATCATACAAAGTAGTCTTAGTCCTTAGACCATGAGATCATGTTAATTGCTAACACCGGAAGAGTATCTTGATAACATCAAACGTCACACTGTAACAGGGTGACCATAAAGGTGGGTACAGTGCTATGAAGGTGTTATGTTGAGGCTCATGGATCAAGAGTGGAACTTGTCAATCCCGATGACGGATAGATATACTCTGGGCCCTCTCGGTGATATCACATTAAGATAGCTTGCAAGCAAGTGATGTGATCACTAGAATGTTATATCATGGGAACAAGAAAAGAGTGCATGTCGGTAACGAGATCAAACTAGGTATTTGGATACCGATGATCAAATCTCGGACATGTATTATATCATGAGACAAAGGGATTAAATTGCTGACGTTAAAGGTTCTCACGATCACAGAAGTCATCGTTGAATATGCAGGAGTCAGTATGGATCTCCAGGTCCCGCTTCTGATTATTGATCTGAGAGGAGTCTCAATCATGTCTGCATTATTCGCGAACCGTAGGGTGACACACTTAAGGGTTGACGGACACCATTTAGGAGCACATACTTTCCAGACAAAAGGTTTGCAAAGCGCAGGAAATGTTTCGATAGAAACAGGAATTGTTTCGATAGAGACCGGAATTGTTTCGGGTGAAATTGCAGAAAGTGGTTCTACATGTGATATTGAAATGTTGCAAGGGGTTTTATGTGAATTTTTTAATTAAAGTAATTAACAAAATTCTGAATAAAATAAATAAAAGAGTTTTACTAATTGAGAGTTGCATTTAATTTGGTGGAAATTAAATACATGTGAGTGGGATTTTGGGTGGAGGCCATGTTTATGTGAGTGGAGGTTCACCACATGAATGAAGGAGGGGAGGAGTCCCTCCCCTCATCTTGCCGGCTATGGGAGGGGAGGGGTCTCCCTCCCTCCTATATAAAGCCCCCCTCTCCCCTCTCACAAACCACACCTCCCCGTGAAGGATCTCTCTCCCCCTCTAGATATTCCCCCATGGTCTCGGATTAGCGAGATACATGTTCCTGGTGGCCTTGCGTCTGGAAGGAGTTGCTGCTTCCGCTCATTCGCTGGAGCGAGGAGGTGGAGGTTGTCCGGTGGCTTGAACGTGTGTGCGAGGACGGATGCGCTGCTGATTTGCGGCGCTCGGACTTCCACACGATCTTGAGATCGTCAAGCATACGACTACATCAACCACGAGTTCCTACTCGTTAACTAAACTCGTTGTCTTCGAGGGTAAGTTCTCCATGGATGTATGTCCACCCGTTGCTCTGTATCTAGTAGATAGATCTTGGCGTATAGTTCTCATCGTAGGATTTTTTTTGTTTTCTATGCTGCGGACCCAACAGTGGTATCAGAGCCTGATCTATGCATAGGTGCTTTGCACGGGTAGTACACATATGTTTATATGTGGGCGATGATGATCATGTTATTGCATCTTCTATGTACTTTGGATATTGGTGGCATAGTGGGATGAAGCGGCCCGGACCAACCTTACATGTCATCGTACATGAGACCGGTTCCACAACTGACATGCAACTAGTTTTGCATAAGTGGCTAGCGGGTGTCTGTCTCTCCTACTATAGTCAATATCTGATTTACAACGAGTTGCTAATAACTTGGTTATCCTCATTGTGGTTCATGTTCGTAGGTAAGACCGGTTCTATCTCCGAAAGCCCTAAGCCACGTAAAACTTGCAATTGATAAATTAGAGGCGTCTAGTTTAGATCGTTGCTGGGCTAGTGTCTTGATATGGTATTGTTGTAAGTAGATGTATGATAGATACTCTTACAACTCACTTAACGTGTAAGTTCCATAGACCTTGGCCTTACACACAAAGGAATGATAGAGATGATACCACGATGCAAATGATAGAGATCAAATGCATGGACCATATCACCTCACTTCACACATTAGATGTTAGCATCTTATATTGCTAGTTCGGCGCTTTTTGTAGCATTATAAGATGATCCCTCATTTAGATATCAAGATAAAATGTGTTCTTCCTTAAGTATGCACCGTTTTGTGGATCGTGTTTTGAGGCATCACGTGATGATCGGGTGTTCTCGACTCTACGCTTTCATACAACGGGTGTAAGACAGTTTTACACACGTGAATACTAAGGTTCTTACTTGACGAGCCTAGCATGTACAGACATGGCCTCGGAATACGGACCGAAAGGTTAAGCATGAGTCATATAGTTGATATGATGCCCATATAGATGCTCGCCTTTGAAGCTACACCGACTCACGTGATGATCGGACTTGGTGTAGTGGATTTGGTTCATGTAACCCAAAAGGACACGAGGGATGTCGTTTTTGAGTGGGAGTTCATTAGTAATTTGGATTAGTTGAACTCAATCTATCATAAACTTAGTCTAAATATATTTTACAAATTATGTTGTAGGTGGCACCACCCGCTTTTAATTTCAATGTGTTCATGGAGAAAGAGAAGCTTGCTGCGAATGGTAGCAACTTCACCAACTGGGCTATGAATTTGAGGATTCTCCTCACTGCTGCACAAAAGCAATATGTGCTAGAGGCGCCGCTAGGACCCCCACCAGCTCCTGATGCCCCTGACAAGGAAAAGAATGTCTATATAACTCATCAGGAGGACCACAACTTAGTTCATTGCAGCATACTATATGGGCTAGAGCCGGAACTTCGAAAACATTTCGAAAATGGCAATGCCTTTGATACCATGGGAGAATTGAAAATGATTTTCGATACCCATGCTGCCGTAGAGAGTTATAATGCTTCTGAAAAGTTCTTTAGCTGCATGATGGAAGAGAACAGCTCCGTTAGTGAGCACGTACTCAAAATGTCTGGGTATGCCGATAAGCTTGTGTCCTTGGGAATAACGATTCCCATTGACTTAGGCATACATCGTGTTCTCCAATCTCTGCCACCTAGCTACAAGAGCTTCGTGATGAACTATAATATGCAGGGCATGAAGAAGTCTCTTCCGAGCTTCACAATGCTTAAGACTGCAGAAGTGGAGATTAGGAAAGAACATCAAGTGTTGATGATCAATAACACCACCGGTTTCAAGAAGGACAAGAAAGGCAAGTAGAAGGGAAAGAAGGGCGGAAAAACTGTTGCCGCGCCTGAAAAGAAACCCCGAGCTGGCCCTAAGTCTGACACCGAGTGCTACTATTGCAAGGGGACTGGCCATTGGAAGCGCAACTGCCCCAAGTATTTGGCGGACAAGAAGGTCGGCAAGGCAAACAAAGGTATATGTGATATACATGTTATTGATGTGTACTTGACTAGTACTCGCAGTAGCACCTGGGTATTTGATACCGGATCGGTTGCTAATATATGTAACTCGGTTCAGGGGCTACGGAACAAGCGACAACTATCAAGGGATGAGGTCAGGATGCGGATCGACAATGGATCAAGAGTTGATGTGATCGCCGTCGGGACGCTACCTCTCCATTTGCCATCAGGATTAGTTATAAACCTGAATAATTGTTATTTGGTGCCTGCACTGAGCATGAACATTGTATCCGGATCGTGTTTGATGCAAAGTGGTTATTCGTTTAAGTCTGAAAACAATGGTTGTTCGATTTATATGAATAATATCTTTTATGGTCATGCACCTGTGTTGAATGGTTTATTTCTGTTGGATCTCGATAGTAGTATTATGCATATTCATAATGTTGATGCTAAAAGGATTAAACTTGATAATGATATATCTGCATATATGTGGCACTGCCGTCTAGGTCATATTGGCGTTAAACGCATGAAGAAACTCCATTCTGATGGACTTTTGGAATCACTTGATTTTGAATCATTTGATACATGTGAGCCATGCCTTATGGGCAAGATGACTAGAACGCCATTTTCCGGTTCAATGGAATGGGCGACAGATTTATTGGAAATCATACATACTTATGTGTGCGGACCAATGAGTGTGTCGGCGCGAGGTGGATATCGTTATTTTGTTACTTTCACGGATGATTTGAGTAGATACGGGTATATCTATTTGATGAAACATAAGTCTGAAACCTTTGAAAAGTTCAAAGAATTTCAGAATGAATTGGAAATTATCATAACAGAAAGATCAAATTTCTGCGGTCCGACCGTGGAGGAGAGTATCTTAGTTATGAGTTTAGCACACATATGAAAGACTGTGGAATAGTTTCACAACTCACGCCTGCCGGAACACCACAACGTAATGGTGTGTCGACGTCGTGTCGTACTTTATTGGATATGGTTCGATCTATGATGTCTCTGACAGACTTGCCACTGTCATTTTGGGGTTATGCACTGGAAACCGCTGCATTCACTTTAAATAGGGCACCATCTAAATCCGTTGAAAAGACACCGTATGAATTATGGTTTGAAAACAAACCTAAGATGTCATTTCTTAAAGTTTGGGGATGCGATGTTTATGTGAAGAAACTTCAACCGGATAAACTTAAACCCAAAGCGGAAAAATGCGTCTTCATAGGATACCCTAAGGAAACGATTGGGTATACCTTCTATCACAGATCCGAGGGAAAGGTCTTTGTTGCCAAGAATGGATCCTTTCTTGAGAAGGAGTTTCTCGCGAAAGGTGTGAGTAGTCGGAAGGTAGAACTCGAAGAGGTTATTGAACCTTCTCTTCATGAAATGGCGAGTAGCGCAGCACCGGAAGTTGTTTCGGAGTTGACTTCACCTAATGAAGAGAGAGCTAATGATATTGATCATGAAACTCCGAAAGAGGACACTACCGAACCTCGCAGGTCAAGCAGGACATGTGCAGCTCCTAAACTGTACAACAATCCTGTTATGAATTTCATGATTGATGAAATAGATGACCCTGCGATGTACAAAGAAGCGATGATGAGCCCTGATTCCAACAAATGGCTAGAAGCCATGAAATCCGAGATGGAATCCATGTACGAAAACCAGGTTTGGACCTTGGTGGACTTACCTCACGATCGAAAGGCCGTTGAGAATAAATGGAGATTCAAAAGAAAAACTGATGCTGATGGTAATGTAACCATCTATAAGGCTCGACTTGTCGCAAAGGGGTTTCAACAAATTCAAGGAGTTGACTACGATGAGACATTCTCTCCCGTAGCGATGCTTAAGTCGGTTAGGATTATGTTAGCAATTGCTGCATATTTCGATTATGAAATATGGCAGATGGATGTCAAAACTGCATTGCTCAATGGTAATATTGAAGAAGAGTTGTATATGATACAACCTAAGGGTTTTGTTGATCCTAAGGATGCTGATAAGGTGTGCAAACTTCAGCGATCCATCTATGGACTGAAGCAAGCATCCCGGAGTTGGAATCTCCGCTTTGATGAGGTGATCAAAGAGTTTGGATTTGTCCAAACTTATGGAGAGGCTTGTATTTACAAGAAAGTGAGTGGGAGCAATGTGGCATTTCTGATATTATATGTGGATGACATATTATTGATTGGAAATGATATAGATCTTTTAAACAGTGTTAAAAGTTATCTAAACAGCAAATTTTCGATGAAGGACCTTGGTGAAGCTTCATATATATTAGGCATTAAAATCTATAGAGATAGATCGAGACGCCTAATTGGGCTATCGCAGAGTACATACCTTGATAAGATATTAAAGAAGTTTAATATGGACGGAAGTAAGAAGGGGTACTTACCTATGTTGCAAGGCAAGACATTGAGTAAGACTCAAAGTCCGGCTATGGCGGAAGAAATTGAGATAATGGATAAGATCCCCTATGCCTCAGCCATAGGCTCTATAATGTATGCCATGCTATGTACAAGACCGGATGTGGCACATGCTATTAGTTTGACTAGTAGGTACCAATCTGATTCAGGTTTGGAACACTGGATAGCGGTCAAGCATATACTTAAGTACTTGAGAAGAACTAAGGATATGTTTCTTGTATACGGAGGTGAAGAAGAGCTAGTCGCTAAGTGTTATGTCGATGCTAGCTTTGAAACTGATCCGGATGACTCTAAGTCTCAATCCGGATACATATTTCTCTTGAACGGAGCAGCAGTTAGTTGGAGGAGCTCCAAACAACCTGTGGTGGCTGGATCAATGACGGAGGCGGAATATGTTGCTCCTTCAGAAGCGGCGCAGGAAGCGGTTTGGATGAAGGAGTTCATAACGGAACTAGGTGTGGTTCCTAGTGCGTTGGATCCAATGGTGATCTATTGTGACAATAATGGAGCCATAGCCAACGCCAAGGAACCAAGGTCTCACAAGAATTCCAAGCATATTAAGCGCCAGTTTCACTCCATCCGCGAGCATGTCAAGGATGGGGATATAAAGATTTGTAAAGTGCACACGGACCTAAATGTAGCAGATCCGTTGACTAAAGTACTCCCTAGGGCAAAACATGATCAACACCAGAACTCCAGGGGTGTTAGATTTATCACTATATAAACTATATTATTGTCTCTAGTGCAAGTGGGAGACTAAAGGAAATATGCCCTGAGAGGCAATAATAAAGTTGTTATTATGTATTCCTTGTATATGATAGATGTTTATTTTGCATGCTATAATTGTATTGATAGGAAACATCAATACATGTGTGTTTAATAAACAAAAGGGTTCCTAGTTATGCCTCTCTTATAGACTAGCTTGTTGATTAACAAGATGATCAAGGTTTCCTGATCATGGACATTGGATGTTGTTGATAACAAGGTCATAACATTTGTGAAATGATGTGATGAACATTCATCCGAAGTATAGCATTACGATCAAGTCATTATGTTTATATTGCTATAACATCATACAAAGTAGTCTTAGTCCTTAGACCATGAGATCATGTTAATTGCTAACACCGGAAGAGTATCTTGATAACATCAAACGTCACACCATAACAGGGTGACCATAAAGGTGGGTTCAGTGCTATGAAGGTGTTATGTTGAGGCTCATGGATCATGAGTGGAATTTGTCAATCCCGATGACGGATAGATATACTCTGGGCCCTCTCGGTGATATCACATTAAGATAGCTTGCAAGCAAGTGATGTGATCACTAGAATGTTATATCACGGGAACGAGAAAAGAGTGCATGTCGGTAACGAGATCAAACTAGGTATTTGGATACCGATGATCGAATCTCGGACATGTATTATATCATGAGACAAAGGGATTAAATTGCTAACGTTAAAGGTTTTCACGATCACAGAAGTCATCGTTGAATATGCAGGAGTCAGTATGGATCTCCAGGCCCCGCTTCTGATTATTGATCTGAGAGGAGTCTCAATCATGTCTGCATTATTTGCGAACCGTAGGGTGACACACTTAAGGGTTGCCGGACACCATTTAGGAGCACATATGTTCCAGACAAAAGGTTTGCAAAGCGCAGGAAATGTTTCGATAGAAAGCGAATTATTCGATAGAAACCGGAATTGTTTCGGGTGAAATTGCAGAAAGTGGTTCTGCATGTGATATTGAAATGTTGCAAGGGGTTTTATGTGAATGTTTGTTAATTAAAGTAATTAACAAAATTCTGAATAAAATAAATAAAAGAGTTTATTAATTGAGAGTTGCATTTAATTTGGTGGAAATTAAATACATGTGAGTGGGATTTTGGGTGGCGGCCATGTTTATGTCAGTGGAGGTTCACCACATGAATGAAGGAGGGGAGGAGTCCCCCCCTCATGCGCCGGCTATGGGAGGAGGTCTCCTCCTCCTATATAAAGCCCCCCTCTCACAAACCACACCTCCACGTGAAGGATCTCTCTCCCCCTCTAGATATTCCCCCATGGTCTTAGATTAGCGAGATACATGTTCCCGGTGGCCTTGCGTCTGGAAGGAGTTGCTGCTTCCGCTGATTCGCTAGAGCGAGGAGGTGGAGGTTGTCCGGTGGCTTGAACGTGTGTGCGAGGACGGATGCGCTGCTGATTTGCGGCGCTCAGACTTCCACATGATCTTGAGATCGGCAAGTGTACGACTACATCAACCACGAGTTCCTACTCGTTAACAAAACTCGTTGTCTTCGAGGGTAAGTTCTCCATGGATGTATGTCCACCCGTTGCTCTGTATCTAGTAGATAGATCTTGGCGTATAATTCTCATCGTAGGAAATTTTTTGTTTTCTATGCTGCGGACCCAACATTTTGTTAACCCTAATTTTGATGATTTGGATCTTAATAACCTTGGATTAAAGTTTTGGGATGTTACAAACCTTCCCTCCTTGAACAAAATCTCGTCCCGAGATTTACAAAAGAAAACTAGGAACTAAAGAGATCTGGGAACTCTGTCCTTATGTAATCTTCTCGCTCCCAGGTGGCTTCCTCTTTGGTATGGTTGCTCCATTGAATCTTGAGGAACTTGATACTCCTGGTTCTGGTGGTTCTGTATGCTTCTTCCAAGATACGGATGGGCACTTCATGATATGTCAGGTTATTGTTGATCTCAATAGCTTGGTGATCAATGTTCTTGAAAACTTCAGTCTTCTCCGGCACTTCCAGGATTTGCGAAGTAACGAGATATGGAACATATTGTGGATGGCTGACATATCTTCAGGTAGTTCCAATTGATATGATACTTCTCCTCGATGATTCAGAATCTTGAAGGGTCCGATATATCTGGGGGCTAACTTTCCTTTTAGGCTAAAGCGTTGTGTTCCCTTCAATGGTGAAACCTTGAGATATACAAAATCTCTGACATTGAAAGTCAGGTCTCTCCTTCTCTTGTTAGCATAACTCTTCTGTCTGGATTGGGCGGTCTTGAGGTGCTCACGGACTTTGTGAACTTTTTCTTCGGCTTCTCGGAGAATGTCTGGTCCAAAGATCTGACTCTCTCCTACTTGCGACCAATTCAAAGGGGTGCGACACTTTCTTCCCTATAGGAACTCAAATGGTGCCATTTGCAAACTAGCTTGATAACTGTTGTTATATGAGAATTCTGCGAAAGGCAGGCAGTCTTCCCATTTTGATCCGTACTCTAACACACAAGCTCTTAACATATCCTCTAGGATCTGGTTGACTCTCTCAGTCTGTCCATCAGTTTGAGGGTGATAAGCGGTGCTGAAATTCAATTTGGTTCCCAATCCTTCCTGAACTTTCTGCCAAAATCTCGAGGTAAACTAGGTTCCTCGATCTGATATTATGGTCTTGGGGGTTCCATGCAGCCTAACAATTCTAGCAATATACAGCTCTGCTAGCTTCGCACTCTGGTAGGTAGTCTTGACAGGTATGAAGTGAGCTACCTTGGACAATCTATCAACAATGACCCAGATTGAGTCATTTCCCCTACTGGAAGTTGGCAAACCGGTGATAAAGTCCATTCCGACGGAATCCCATTTCCATTCCGGAATCTGCAATGGTTGCAACAGTCTTGCGGGTCTCTGATGCTCTGCTTTGACTCTTTGACAGATGTCACATTTGGCGATGTAGCTTCCGATCTCCCTCTTCATCTTGTGCCACCAAAATTGCTCTTTCAGGTCTTGATACATCTTCGTACCTCCGGGGTGGATAGAATAAAGAGTATCATGAGCTTCCTTCATGATAACTTGCTTCAACTCCGAATCTGCTGGCACACAGATATGTTCTTTGTACCACAGAACTCCTTCTTCGTCTTCCGTGAATCCAGGTACCTTTCCTGTACCAATACGACATTTGATTTCGTCGATGCTTTCATTTCCCTTCTGGGCTTCCTTGATTTGGCTAATCAATGTGGGTTGAAGTTCAATGCTGGCTAAGAATCCTTTGCTAACTAGCTCAGTTCTAAACTGCTCCAACTCCTCATACAAACTGGGCTGCTTCTCCTTGATCATGGTGTTTAGCCTGCAAGGCAATCTGCTAAGAGCATCCGCTACCACATTGGCTTTGCCAGGGTGATAGTGAATGTCAAGGTCATAATCCTTGATTAACTCTATCCATCTCCTTTGCCTCATATTCAGCTCCTTCTGAGTGAAAATATACTTCAAGCTTTTGTGATCTGAGTAAATCTCACAGCGATTACCCATCAGATAATGATGCCATGTCTTCAATGCCAAAACTATGGCTGCTAGCTCAAGATCATGGGTCGGATAGTTCTGCTCATGTTGCTTCAGTTGTCGAGACAGATACGCGATGACTTTGCCTTCTTGCATCAACACACATCCTAGACCAACCTTGGATGCATCACAATATACATCAAACGGCTTCTTGATGTCTAGCATGATCAATATTGGGGCTGATATCAATCTCTTCTTCAGCTCCTGGAAACTGGCTTCACATTTGTCAGTCCATTCAAACTTCTTGTCCTTCTTCAACAATTGGGTCATGGGTCTAGCGATGCTTGAAAATCCTTCGACGAATTTGCGGTAGTATCCCACCAATCCGAGGAATGCATGGACTTGGGTTTGAGTGGTTGGGGCTTCCCATGCTTCGACATCTCTGATCTTGGCGGGATCAACAGAGACTCCTCCGGCAGACACAATATGTCCTAGGAATCCTACTTCTTTCAGCCAAAACTCACACTTGCTGAACTTGGCATATAACCGATGTTCTCTCAGGGTTTCTACAAAAATTCTCAGATGCTGCTCATGCTCTTCTTCTGACTTGGAATAGATAAGGATATCATCGATGAACACAACTATAAACTTATCTAGGAAATTCATAAAGATCTTATTCATGAGATTCATGAAATAAGCAGGGGCATTGGTTAATCCAAATGACATAACCATATACTCGTATAAACCATAGCGAGTAGTGAAGGCGGTCTTTGGAATATCCGTTGCACGAATCTTTAGTTGGTGATAACCAGTCCTAAGATCAATCTTTGAGAATACCTGAGCTCCAGTCAACTGATCAAATAGATCCTCTATCTTTGGCAAGGGATACTTGTTCTTGATGGTGACGTCATTCAGTTTCTGGTAATCTGTGCACAGACGGTTGCCTCCATCTTTCTTGTCGACGAATAACACTGGTGATCTCCATGGCGATGCGCTTGGTTAAATCAAGCCTGTTGCTAACATGGCATCCAACTGCTTCTTCAGTTCCACTAACTCTGAGGGGTTCATGCTATAGGGTCTCTGGGCTATGGGTCCGGTTCCGGGGATTAGTTTGATAATGAACTCAATATCCCTATCCGGGGGCATACCTGGCAATTCATCTAGGAATACGTCGGGGTATTCACAGACTACTCTCACTTGGTCTATGGTGGGTAGGGCTAGACTCTTGTTGCACTTGAATTGACGGGGTAAGGTTCCAGATATATGCTCTACTGTTACTCCAGAGCTACTGGTCATGGTGATGGCTTTCTTAGCACAGTCTATCATTCCTTTATGCCTTGACATCCAGTCCATACCTAGTACTACTTCCAATCCTTTGGTTCCAAGTACTATTAGGTTGGCATAAAAATCTATCCCATGTATTCTGATAGGCATAGCTTTGCAAATTTTCCTAGCTTTTGTAGTTGATCCAGGGATTTGAACTATCATGACATGCTTCAAGTTGGTTGGGTTAATCTTACTAGTGCATGCAAATTCTTCGGTGACAAATGAATGCGATGCTCCCGAATCAAACAATACCCTCGCTAAAACTGAGTTGACAGAAAACATACCCAGCACTACGTCTAGCGCTTCTTGAGATTCTTCGGCGTTCATGTGGAAGAGACGGCCGTTGCGATTGTGAGGGTTCCCTGGGGTAAATCTTCTCCCTGGTTGAACACGACACTGCTGTTGAGCTGGGGCATTCACATTGGCAGTGGCGGCAGTCTTCTTGGGACACTCATTGGAATAGTGGACCTTTACTCCACACTCGAAACAGGTGATCTGGGACTTGTCTTTTGCTGCGACAGGCATAGGATTGCTGCCAGTTCTGGGTGCAGTGTTGTTGTTGTTGTTGTTCTTGAGAGGGGCACGGTTGAAATTGTTGGTGTTACTGGAGTTGTGATTGTTTCCTCCGGATTTCACATTGCCTCCGCTACAGTTGGGGTAGCTTGGGTGAGACATTGGGGGTCGATTGTTCCTTGGTGCATATCCTAGTGAGGGGTTGGGACGGTACTTCTGGTGACTGCTGGATCCAGATTGCTGCATCATACGACGTTTGTGGTTGTCATTTGCCTGATTAATCTTCCCTTCCATCAGAATGGCAGAGTCGACTAGCTCTTCGAGATCCTCGAAGCGGATGTTGACGAGGACAGCCTGCATCTCGTCATGTAGAACGTTCAGGAATCTCTCCTTCTTCTTGGCTTCCGTGTTGATCTCATCAGGTGCATATCTGGCAAGTGACAGGAATCGGTCATGGTACTCTACCACAGTCATTCTGCCTTGCTTCAACTCTCTGAATTCATCCCTCATTCTGGTGACTAAGCCCCGCGGCTCGTGGGTGCGGCTAAACTTGGTTTTGAAGGCTTCCCATGTCATCACTTGACCATGGTTCATGTTACGGATACTAGTCCACCAAGCTCTTGCATCTCCCGCCAGATAGTGGGTGGCGAAGAGAACTTTCTCGTTGTCATCAACTCCGGCTACTTCTAAGTTGTTTTCCATTGTCTGCAGCCAGTCATCAGCATCTAGTGGGTTTTCAGCTTGGTTAAAGATTGGAGGATTGGTATTCTTAAAGTTTTTGAGTCTGGATCCATGGTGATCCTAGTTTCCATGCCCTTGGTTGTTGAGTGCCATCTGGGCAATCTGTTGTAGTGTTGCTAGATTGGCTTGGCGCTCTGCCCTGCTTGCTTCTCTGTCTGCGATGAGATTCTGCAGGATCTGCAGCATTGGGTCTTGCGACGAGCTGCTCCCTCCTTGGTTTCCATGAGTCATCTGAAGATTGAGGTAGCTAAAGGGGTAAGAGGGAAAGTTATAAGGTTCATGGTTTTGTTTTCAAGACTAAAACTTTGAGTTTGACTTAGGTTTTGCAACTAACTTCATTTCATTCATGCAAACAAGCACACAATACAAACACACACCACAACAACAAAGGAAAATAGATGGTTTGAAGAACCATTCTGCAAGCTACGATATAGTGGGACCGATACATCTCATGCTACGACAGTGCTCTAGTGCATCTACTCATCGTCGATGAAGTCGGAGTCCTCATTGTCAGTGTAGAAGTCCACGACATCCTCCTCCAGAAAGTCATCATGATTGCTGAGGTAAGAATCCATGTCTCCCTGGATGTCTTCACCTTCCTCTTCTTCCTCCTTTGCTGCAAGCTGAGCTTCTTGCTCCTTGATGGTCTTCTCGAGGTCGGCCACCTTTTTGCAAAGACGGGCGATGGTGCGATCCTTCTTCTCGCGCTGGAGGCGAAGAGACTGACGATCCTTGACAAGCAGTGAGAAAGTCTGGGCCTTCTAGGCAGCAATGGCACGGTTGTGGTTGGCAAACTCCCTAGCATTATCCAAATCCTTCTGGCGATCGTACAACAGGAAGTCAAGGTTCTCCACTTGACGCTTCAGCTCTGGGTGACTTGGCATCTCCATTGGCATTCCCATGAAGTCACGTCTTGCATAGTGAACAAAACGGGTTCCTTGGAGTTGGTTGATACTGAGGGCACATAGACGTGCGAGAGCTTCATGCATTGCCCTGGATAATCCATCTAGCCAAATGTTCTCTCTCACGGAGAACTGGATTCTCCCGGACGTTGGTGCTTCGATGCTCCCTCTAAGATCAGCGGCGACTAGCCATTGCAAATCTCCTCTGGGGGTCCTGGAAGTTGAGCTCCAAGAAACTCCGGATGTGGGTGTACCAGTAACTCCGACAGTGAATCCAGATCCCTCTCAAAGATCAGCTGACCTCCATTTCCCAACTGGTAGAACTTGCTGAACTGAGTCTCCATCTACAAGAAATAAGGATGAGGAAATTAGTGAAGTGATCAAGTGTGTCAAATTTTAAGTAGTAATGTAAGAATTTTGAGGAACATGAATTTTTGAGAAAGAATGATTTCCCAAGGATAAGAGAGGAAATAGTTTTTCAGAAATACTCACTTGGGTTTGGAAATTAAGTTTTTGTTCGGACGTCCAATATAACTAGGATCTCCTATGGTTAGGATGGCTCTGATACCAACTTGTCAACACCCGGATTTTTAATCCTAGATGCCTGTTATGTCATTCATCGCAATCCTAGGATTACCATTTTTGCGAGACATAACAGATTGGATATCGCAGTACATCATCCATTACAAACCATATATAAGGTCTTACACAAATAAGGATCTCATGATCCAGTCTTAATACAACAAGCAGCGGAATAAATAATAAGCGTAGCAGTGGGGTCCATCTTCAGGGGCACAGGCAATGATGATGACGGCAGATAGTCCTAGTTATCATAGCCGTCCTGCTAGCCATCATCTTGATGGTTTCCTTCATAGTCTGGCCATAGGAATAGCCAGGGACAAAAGCCATGAGTACTCTTTAAGTACTTGCAAACTGCCACTAACAATTGGTATAGTTCTAAAGTGAAGTGCTAACTCTAAGTTTAATGATAAAGTTAAGTTTGAAACCCAAGCTGAGTTCAGAAGCAAAGACAGATAAATTAAAGTTCTAGAATCACTTAAGTTGGGAAGCTATTCTCATCGTCACAACCCTGTTGTGGTCAAGTCAAGATTCCTCATTCATTTCATAAGTTATTTTGAAAACATCTGACAACGAAACAGTATGGCCACTCCAACTGTCCATAACCACGGATGCGGCTATTCGACTAGTTTGACACTCTGTAGAGGTGGTACACTTTCACCACAAGATTCGGTACATCTGTCAGGGATAACCCTGAATCATCATACTTAGTATGCAGATAATCAAACATAACCTTTTCTTTACACACCCTAGTATAAGCACCTCCCCTATGAGCATGGCCTCCCAACCATGACCATCTGTCATCTTGGGCACTGCATAGGTGGACAACATTGAGAGGTAGCCTCAGCTCAAACCTCTCATGCGAGGGAACTAATACTAATGCATATAAACTTCCGGCTAAGCCTTACCCAATTCAGGTATTGTGGTTGTACGGTAATTTTGGAATGGTATCGCATCCGAATCCAACCATCAGTTTTGTAAAAGGGTCAAGGCTCATGCCTCAACATTTTCATCATCATAAACCATTTGTGTTTCTCAACACATGTCAAAACATTTCAATAGAATGACTCATCATTCCAAGGTTTTCATAATTCATTTTCACCAAGTGTTCCCATCTAAAGTGACTCAAGTTTTTATCTACTCTAAACTACTAAGTTAAGAGTGTTCACTAAGGTGGAAAGATGGGATCAATCTAATGCCATGGAATGACATCTAAAGTTATCTAGGTAGGTCAAGTTTTATACTTTTTATGCTACCTTCAAAACAAGTAAGGGACTTTGGTAAAGTAAAGGAAGTAAATCTTAAAAATAGTACTTGGGATAAGTAATAGTCAAAGTGGTATAACTAAAGCATGTCCTAAGCATCTTTGCTTGGGTTATCTAGATTGCAAGGGTTAGCTTGCATTGTTAATGGTGGCTTGCTAGTATAATACTTGCAAGTGTTAGCTTGCCTTGGTTGGTGCAGTGGTTGAAATTTTCTTCTTCCTCTTGGTAGCACTCCTACTCCTCGAAGCTTGGTCGGTGCTATCATCTATAAATACATACAGAGTACACAATCACCAAACAATGATTAACTAGGCTACTTAGCACTCTAAGACACACATTTGATGATCTATTATCATCACAAGTATCACAAGGTTTTATTAACTAGTTTCATTCTTTTTATTTAAGAAAAGTAATTTCTACTCATTGAAAAATAAATAAGATTTAATATTCACCACATAAAATATGGGATCATTTGGACACATGTCATCACCACACATCCTAACATATGGGAATGTGATTTAAGGGTTGGTTCCTAATTACTTTGGTTTAAATTTATTATTTAATGATTTAAAGTGACTAGAATTGCCTATATAGCATTATTTTGGTACTAGTCCAAAGTCACTGCATTTAAACCTTAATATTATTACATATTCAGATAGGTATGGTTAAATGTGATTTTTGAGAGTTGGAATCAACTCAAAAGCTATTTTTGTTGATTTTATAAAAATGTTTGAATGTGCAAAAGCTTCTGTCTTATTATTTTTACTAGGAGAGATCTCTCACTCTAAATGAATTAAATCCAACGGGCTTGGATAGATCTTTTCAGTAGCATTCTAACACAATTTGAATCACTCCATTTGGATTTGTAAATCTCTCTGAATTGATTTTCAAACTAGGGAACAGAAAGTAAGTTCAAAACTAAATAGAAAAATCTCAGTTTGAACTAAATGGGTCGCGCGGGAAAGAAAACGGGCCGGCCTAGTGGCATTCCGCAAGCACAGAACGGCCGATGGGGGTCCACCGGTCACTCTTTTTACACGCCAAGATACGGGCGATGTGGGTCGTTAGATTAGAAGGGAGATCTACGGCTGGGGCTTGTCGTCGACGACAGACAGGTCACTGGCGAGGTCTAACCCTAGCGGCTCGGTGGGGATGCTCAGGCGGCATACCAGGGCTCCAGCTACGGCGGCGATGTGGGCGATCGAACATGTTGTCGACGACAGGCTCAGGGGTGGTCGCTGCAGCTCCTAGGGTGGACGAAATCGACAGCGCCTTCTCCTCTTCTGAAGTGGGCTCCTCCAGCGAAATTCCGGGGAACCAAGGCTCGAGTGGCTCCGGCGAGAGATGGGGAAGGATCAGTGAGGAGAGGGGAGTGGAATGGTGTGAGGAGTTTGTGCTGGGGTGGCCTCTATTTATAGCTCGACAAGGCGACCGAACGGGATGGGCTGGCGACTCCGGCGAGGGCTGCACAGCGTGCTAGCAGCCTGGCTTGAGGTAGGGGACGGTGTCCTGCCTCCTGGCAGAGGCTTAGTGCATGGTAGTTCCTCGGTGGTCTAGGGGCTGGCAGTGAGCGTGGGGTAGACCGTGGGCAGCGGTGAGGTCATGCCGTGCTCCCTAGAGCGGCGGAGAGGGGTTGGGGTTTGCTGCTGCGTTGGCAAGGTTGGCCGGCGTGCATGTCCTCGGGGTGGCGTGGTACTGCTACCCTAGGCCATTGGGTAGGTCTTCGATGGCTTGGTTGGGTCTAGGAGAGACAAGGGACTTGCATTAGGTTCAAATGGCTCGACCAAATTTGATAAAAAACAGTATAAGTTAGGCCATTTTGATTCTGCCTGCCAAGTGTCGACACAATGGCCGCATGAACTCAAGTTTGAAATTTTTGAATGAATTTTGGTGGGTTTGCTATACACATGCTTAAGCCTCTGTGGTTGCTTGGGTTTTGAAAATGGAGCTCATTTGAGTGGTTTTTGAATAAGTGTGATCTATACATATGAACTACATTCAATTTTCAAATGCCATTTAAAATTAGTGTTGAAAGTTTTTGGCAGATCACAAAGTGGGCCTTGGTACATCATTACATGTACTAGCAAGGGGTGCAAAGATCCACATTCGTTTCTGTTAGGTTTTGAGTTCTAGGAATAACCAAAGTAGGCATGGTGATTAAAATGGCACAAATGACCATTCTCTTCTTTTATTCATTTTGATTTGTTTTTCTTTGGGATTTGTTTGGGAATGATTTAGATGATGTTTATTTCACCTAAGCATAATTTTACAAGCAATGGATCACTTAATCATGGAAATTCAAAACAACTCCTATTTAAATGCACACACATATGAATGCTTTAATAATTTTAGTTGGAAAAGTTTTTGTTAACCCTAATTTTGATGATTTGGATCTTAATAACCTTGGATTAAAGTTTTGGGATGTTACATTTCCTTAACAAGATCAGGCTTACAGGGAGACTAGTAAAAGTCTACTACTTAGTGTTAATAGATTTTCATTAGACAATTAGAAGCCCAAGCTTTGCTTGATCAATGGTTGGTGGCCATTATTCTCAAGTCATTTGAGAATAGATGACCAGCTGTTGAATAAGAGTTGTGAGTATACCAAATTAGGCAAAACTTTAGTAAGCTGAATCATCTAGCTTGATAATGAGAAGTCAAACTAGAGTATATAACATAGGTTGTACGAAGTAGTTGTAGGTATAGTAGTTTAACCAAGCTATACAAGAACAAACATGCATTATGGAGAGTAGTACCATACTTATTCCAGAGGATTGGTATCACATGTGATACAGAGAGAATTGTAATCTTGCAAGCCTTGGATGTTGATGTAAGGTGAATATAAAAGGAGTTAATGGATGGATTTAGATATAGGTACATTGAGAGATTCATTAGTGGTAGCTATGAAATGGAAGTTATATACTAGGAGAAGAATGAAGGAGTAATGTTGAAGTGGCATGACCATGTCATCATATGATGATGGATATGGTGGAGTCAGATGATTGACTTATTCATGAATATGTGATCTTTGATAAGAGAGACTTATAGAGTACATTTAGGAAAGGAATTCCTTATCCAAAGATAAGCTTAGTGAGGAATTAATGAAAGGAGTTCTTGAGAAATCTTTAACCAACATTATATCAAGCCATGACAAAACCCATGTCTACCTCTTTGTTTAAAACCCTAGAATAAAGAGGGTAGTTAAACCAATTTCTATTTTTAGGCAACCACTGGATAGTATCTCCTAGTCAAATGAGATGTCTAAGAGATAATTAGAATGCTAGTTGAGGTATCAAACCTGCTCATAGATTTAGAAGTAGTGTCCCTAAACCTTGTTCCTTATCCATATTCATAATAGAATATGATTCTATTAAACCTTCCTAAAACACATGGCAACTCTAAACACTATAAATCAAGTAGAATTTGAATTGATGAAATCACCAAGCTTGGAGGATCATGAAATTAAAACCACCATATTATGAACCCTAAGATTTAACTCATTATAAGGTTATACCTTAATTCTTATGTGAGGCTAAGTATGAAAAGATTTTTGTATACATCAGTAATTATTTTAAATAGTTACCATAACCATTATCATGGGAAAATGGAAATCATTTTCTCTATAAGGAATAAATCTCTAAAACCCTAAATACTTAATTATTTTAATTAATAAGCAACTTCTTAGATAATATTGGATATTGAAATGCCCCAACAAGATTAGGTCAACTAACCAATATCAGGACCTCTGAAATGTTTGAATTGTTGTACAATAGTTTTGGTATTTAAAAGTGTTGAGATTTGAATTATAAAAACAGAAAATAGCAAAAGTAAAGAAAAGGAAAAGGGGTTGGCAGCCTGGCAGTAGAAACGGTCCATGGCCTAGCAACCTCCCCATTATCTGCCGCCCAACATGTAGCTTTCCGCATCCAGGTCACTTTGCAACGACCCGCATCGGCCCAAGCCCACATACCACTATGATCTCTCACTGACAGGTGGGGCTCACGTGAGAGAGGAGCATCGTCTTTGTCTTCCTCTGCGGAGATGACACGCCGCCGGTGAGCCACGTCACTGCCATCTTCTTGGACCGCCTCGGACGCGATTGACCAACCAAGAGCCCTGCACTACTCGCTTGGAGTCTGTCCCCATTTATTCCATCAATATTCACGCCCGGATCTCGTCGGTCCTTGCCATCGTGTTGTCATGTCTGTGCTCGCCAAGCCGTATAAAACCACCGCCAAGAAACGCATCACCATCCTGGTTCGTCCTTATCCTCCCTAATCCTTTCTCTCGCTTTCAATCGTCTTCCAGTTCACCAAAGCCGCCATCAGCGAGCTTCAGCTAGCCACCGAACCAACCCACCTCGATGACCCTGGAGTGGAGGAGAAGAAGGACCATGCTCCAAGATCCCCTGTGTGGAATATAGCTTCTAGGGGAGCTCAGGGTGAGGCGAATTTTGCAGTTCCCTTCCGTCGGTGCTCACCGGAAATCTCGTCGAAGTGCTCATCTCCAGCCACCGTCATCACCATCGGCTAAGCAGGCATACTCAGGGTGAGCATACGCTTCTCTAGCCCTAACTACGAATCCTAGCTTAGCCCGTAGATCTTGTTCATCGTGTTGCCAGAGAGCACCGCCGCAGGTGTTCATCCTGGTCACTGTTCTGACGCCCTAGAGCTAGTGCAAACAACATGATTTGACTTGTTATCTTCCATAGGATCGAACGCACTCCTCCGCATCACCTTTGATGCCAGAAATTGGCGGCTCCGCCGTGCGCCGGCGTGCTGACATCATCGGACCGGCGAGCTGACGCTAGGGTGACGTCATCCTTGACTTGGTCCGCGTGATTAACCGATCCACGCCCGCATGGCTACTGACGTGGTCATAGGCCCACCAGTCAGTGACCCTGGATAAATTAGGAGCCAGTGTAAAAAGTAATTTCCTATTTAGTAAATAAGTAAATCAATATAAATTCAAATATAAATGATTTCCAGGAATTTAATAAAAATGATTAAATCTTAGAAATACAATATCTTTTGTTTTATAATTAAAAAAAATATTATATATCAAAAGGTTCAGAAAAATAAATTATATATTCTAAACCAACTTTCACATTTTCTTTTCCAAATTAAATAAGATAATTATTATTAGCAGCAAATAACCTATTAAGAATAATCTTTTAAAATGTTTATTCCATTATTGAAAATTCTTAAAAAAATAAGTATAAGATACCAAAATTCTTAGAAAAACAAAATCTACACTTATAAATTTATTTCATATATTTTTTTGACACTTAACTAAATATTATTATTTATTAAGTCTTTATAAAGTAAAAAAACTTATAAAAATCATATCTTATTATTTATAAATCATAAAAATATTTATAATATATAAAGATGATGATGAAATGAAATCTATGCTTTAAAAATATCATATTTCATAATTGAAGTAAAATAAAAGGTAAAGGTCTAATAAATCTTTTTTGAATCCTTTTCTTTTATTTTAACTCATTAAAAATACATAAATCTTTACTTTGCCTTTATAATTATTTATTTAACAAGTTCCATTGATATTTAAGTGAAGTAAAAATAGGTCTAACCATTTTAAGTTGTACTTACTAAAACTACCATTTAAAAATTAAGTAAATCTTACTCTCTAAAAAGATTTTATTAAATTATAAAATCATCAAGATATAAGTACCAATTCTTTTACAAGTTTGGGAATCCACTTAAAAAGATAGACAAAGTTTTTAAGTATTTAACATGAGGCTATTCCCATGTTTGTAGAAATAAGTATTAATTCTATAATAAGTAAATGAGTTCATTCACTTATAAAATCAAGAGAACACCACTTCCATAAAGACATAATGCTTTTGTTTCACCTTCATGAAATGTTATAAATTGAACAACATGTAGTGTCCTCTCATATTAAAGTTAGATAAGTTTCCACTTGCTAGTGGAATAGCTATTCAAATGTGGTAATTGTTCTCTTCTTTAATACCAAAAATTAATAATAAAACCTTAAAGGGTTAGCTTCAAGATTAAATGCTTTTACTTTGTAAAGTAATATTTTCCTTAAAAGTTATTCTTTTAAGAAACATTAAAAGTAACCTTTAAGCATTTCTATAAAGGCTCTAATTGATTAATAATCTTGTTTAAGAAATCTTTTAGATACCATGCCCTATTTGAGTGTTTTAGTATTGTATGCTACTTGTTATATTTACATATTGTTTTACACACTCTCACAAGCCTTAACAAGAAGCACAAGTGTGAATGTAGCATAAAAGTGCAACACATTCTAAATATATCACCACAAGCTCGCAAACCCTAAATCATAGATTTTTATCCCAGGGATTTGCGTTTATCAAACTTCATTACATTACTTATGCATACTTGCATCTTGCTTCTTTAAACATTAGTCCTTACCGGACCAATGATGTTATTTCTAGATTTTGGATCTTCTAATATATTGAATACCATGAGTGCGTAATCTTGCAATCACAAAAGGCAAATTCACCACTTGCTCATGTCCTTTGGTTATTTTCTATCAAATACTTGTAACTCTAATATTGTCATCACCTGCATTTCAAAAAGGTCAGAAAACACTATTTTCTTAATAATATGATTATAGATTATTTACCAAGACGTAATAATCTACTGATACAGTTCCAGTGGTAAAGGAACATAATATCTAGGACTTAACAACCAATGTCGCCAATGATTCTAGTGCCGTATATTTCGCGTTAACCATGAGATTTGGAATGGGATGGAGAAGTCAGCTGGATCTTCTTCCTTTCGCATGGACGGATGACCTTATCATGAAGCTGTAGATTTCTCGTGGAGAGTCCAGAGAATCCAGCACATGGGTGGGACCCCTCAGTGCCTCGTGATCTAGGTGTCTAGATTATCTGTGCATAGCTGTCGTGGTGGAGGTTCACCATAGCTGATGGTGGCTGCCAGGCAGAGCTACTTATAGAGTCTTCGAGAGGCTACACGGACTGTACTCGTGGTAGAGCTCTTGGGGGATCGTGTCTTCATGCGGGGTCGCGGAGAGGGCAGCGATTGGCTTAGATCTTAGACTGGGCCCCATACCAAGGAAGTATGGACAAGCTCTAGACTTGGATGTGCAACAAGGCTAAGGTCATGTTACTCCCTGTTCCGGGAAGGAGCTACGAACACGGAAGGAAAGGAACTCCATGAAAGTTCTGATCAACCTGTGAAGAAATGTTTACGAAAACCTGCATTGCCTATGACCTTTGGTCTGTGGCCATAGATAGTGCATCCAACACTATTTTTTAGTGAACTTGCCGAGTACGCTCGTACTCAACCGTACCTTCTTAACCCTTGCTAGGTTCTAAGCCATTGAAGACAACGTCAACACCAACTTATTCTCAAGAAACCATCATCGACAGCTCAAGTCCTTCAATGAAGTCAAGGAAGTCAACATATACATCAACTGAAATAAAGACAAAGTTCTAGATTATCTAGGAATAGACTCTATAGCCACAAAACCTACTTCTATAGAGCATTGCATTAGTAGCAATTGCAAGACAAATAGTTTAGATGCTAGTCTTATTAGCCAGATAGTTCTGAGTTATTACTTTTGGTTCTTATTTGTAAGAAGTTTCTTTCTCTCTCTTTAACCTAGAGTGTTCTTTGGATCTTTTGTAAAGAGTCGAGCTGTAATCTATAGTCATGTCTTGGACCTGTTGTGTTTCCGTTGTACCACTCTGAGGGATGTAATACTAGTGAATGGTGTTTCATTGGTATTATGTCAACGACTATAGTGTACTACATCATGCAGCGGTATGCTGGGTCACCGTAGCTGGTATCAAAGCATATGCTTTGACCTTAGGATTAAAACCCTTTTAGGAAGATCTGTAGGTTGGATAGTGACTATAGGAGCCATTTTATCTCAACCAAGAATTGTGATGGATATCCACTTAAGGATAAACCTTGTCACACCTAAGTTGGATGCCTTTGTAATCTTTCTTAAGGATTAGTTATATGTATTCTCTAGAGAATTGTCATTTTAGATTAGCTCTAAATGGGTATAACAGCACTAAGATATCTTAAGTAAGTTAAAATATCAAAGAAGATTACGGCTAAGATCAGGATATCATTTGGGGTAGTATTAGTGAAGCAACAAAATCTTATCACTAGCTGATACCACTATAGCACATAGGATAGACCATTAGAGTATGTATAGATGAATGGGAAGTAAATCATGTGGGATTCACTTGAGAATTCTACGTGATGAAGTAGGATTTGGTTTAGAATCAACAATAGTAAGATAAAAACAAGAGTTATCATGGTAGGATTAGCTCCGAGACCATGATAAGAGTGTAATTAGGACTAGTACTTAGCAAATAATCATGTAACAATAGTAAGTAAAGAACAGTGTAGGTCTATGATATAAGGCATAGGTGACATAATATTACGATAATTTTTGGAATAAGGTAGTAACTACAATTTGTTGGTAGTTTTGAGAGATCTTGTGAGGATAATTTATGGTCTACTAGAAAGTTGGTAGTCTTTAGTAGCCCCAAAAGAAAGGTAAGAGGTTAGTTAGAACCAAAGTGAGACCACTTTGCTAAAAATCATCCAATTGCAATTGGGCAGTTTGGGTAACTATTGAGACAAAGAATAGTTAACCACTAAGTGCTAAGTATCACGATGTAAACCTATATTAGGAGTGTCATATACTACATAGCTAAGCCTGAATTCTAGAGATATTATACTCAACTATACTATATTCCGGGCTTAGAATGATGTGTGTTATATGTACCACATTTGGATTTCTTGGTTTTTCCTAGATCTTCTTGATTGACTAGATCTATGCATGAAGTTTGACTTGATGTGCAAATGCATGTTGCATCATCAAGTTATTACTTGATGTTATATACCTAGATAGAAAAGGGAATTCGTGTAAGGGAGTGACGTGTTGCGAAGATCAAGATGAAGACTTGCACAAAGAAGGAAGCTAGATATAAGGTGTATCAACACTATTTGGAAGGATGGATCAATCCCAACTCAGTATTAGCCGGCAATAAGAATAAATATTAATGCAGAAAAGGTGTGGAGCAACATGAAGGAATGAACTTAAGTTCACTCAAGATAGGTGATGTTGCTTAGAAGCTAATGAGGTAGTAGTAGTAGTACCAAGTTCATGGAAGTATCATGAAGCAGTGCATAGAAGAAGTCTTAGAACAAAAGTGGTTTTCAAGCTCTGACAACTCGGCGAGAATGCCAATAAGAAGTAGAAAATCCATAGGGTAATCCATACACCTAGGAGGATCCGCAGCTAGATATCTGTAGCTGGTATCCTAGCAGTTTTGCTAATCAGGTCATCTGTGTATGACTTAAAGGAGCATAAAACTTGGCCTAAGTTAACTTAGATCTAAAGAAGTGTACAATTAAAGTGATCGTCTTTTGAGATGCTTCGTGGAAATGGGTTTACCAATGAGAGAACGTCCCAAAAGGATTTAGAAAAGGGGTTAAGAGTAAGACAAGTAACATAGGAAGATTCATTTCGGAGATCAACAATTGTGTGCGTGTATCGCAGATTATTTTGTGAGACCTTCCAGAGGTAAAGTATAAGCTAGATAGAGATCAATATCCTTACTATTGAGCTAACGGGTATTATACATGTAGTTTATAAACCATTAGGAAACCTCATGTATCACCCCAAATATATTAAGCAAGACTATCAAGTTATAATCACCTAAGTTTAGGGTTAACAAAAACTTTTATTACTAAATTGAATATGAATGTATGTGTGATTTGCATTAGTGTATGATTGAGTGAAATTGCAATGTTTGATTGCTACAAATGATAAGAAATGGTTTAAAGATAAATACTACATCATCTAGGACAATTACAAACAAAATCCAAAGAAAAAAATCAAATATAAAGCATATGATCAAATGGTCATTTTGACCAAAATTAACCACTATGCCACTTTGTGAGTTCCTAGTAAAGAATTTCTAACAGAAACATTTCCATTTATTTTCACCCCTTGCTAGACGAAGTCAAAGTGAACCCAAGCCCACTTTACAAAGATCACCATTTTGCAAAAACCCCTCAAATCAATTCACCTTGACTTTTCCAAGCAACCATAGACACTCAAGCATAAGATCAAAACAATTACCAAATTTCATTCAAAAATTTCAAACTTAAGTTCATGCGGCCATTTAGTCGATCACCTAGCAGACACAGATCAAACCCTGCCTAACTCCACTGTTTGGAGCAGTGATCACTCGACCATTTGCCCCCATTTCACTCCCTTGTCTCCCCTAGCACCTAGCAAGGCAGAGCCTCCCCCCTTTGCCATTGTGCCACTGCAGCACCGCCCGAAGCTTGCCACGCCGGCCGACCATGGATAGCTCGCCACAGACCGTGCCGCCCTCTCCCATGACGACCAGGAGACAAGCAACCATCCACCGCCACCCCCTGTCCAACCCTCGACCGCAGGCCAGCCGTGGACCACTCCAGCATCGCCGTGCCCATTTTCTCTGTGCCATGCCAAGAGCACGCTAGAGCGCCGCAGCCGACCAGCACGCACACGTCACGCCTCGCCCTCTCCGCGCGTGGACACACTTGCCATGACCCTAGCTAGCTCCCAGACATCCCCGTTCGCTGCTGCGCGACCCGTAGCCCCCGTGCGCCGTCTCGAATACCGCCAGTTCCGCGCAGAACACTGCCTGCGCCCAACCATTCTCGATCGCCCCGTGCCGCGCCATTAAGCTCGTGATGACCGCCAGGAGACACCGCGTCGCCCCGTACCCTTAGCCACGCCAATAGCTCGCTGTACCGCTGTAGCCGAAGAAGCCAGCCCATGCTGCAATGTCCCTCTCGCTGGTGTATAAATAGAGCCCCCCTCCGCCTCCATTCACCATACCATCTCACTCCCCACTCCTCACGGAACCTCCCGCACCTCTCCCCGGAGCAAGGCGAGCACCGCACCGCCGGAATTTGGCCGGAGCCCGCCGCTGCAGTGAAGGAAGGGCGCCATTTGGAGCCGCCGTGACCAACATTCGAACCGCCTTCATTGACAACGTTGTTCGCCCCCATCGCCGACCCTAGCTCGAGCCCTGGTGAGCCTCACACGACCCCCACCGCCGTGTTAGGGTTAGAACCTTGCCGGAGCTGTTTGTCGCAAACGATGAACCTCAGCTATTAGATCATGTTCTGATCGCACGGCCTAGATTGAAAGATACCATTTCGGTTAGATAGTATTGGGTCCGCAGCATAGAAAACAAAAATTTTCCTACGATGAGAACTATACGCCAAGATCTATCTACTAGATACAGAGCAACGGGTGGACATACATCCATGGAGAACTTACCCTCGAAGACAACGAGTTTTGTTAACGAGTAGGAACTTGTGGTTGATGTAGTCGTACGCTTGCCGATCTCAAGATCGTGTGGAAGTCCGAGCGCCGCAAATCAGCAGCGCATCTGTCCTCGCACACACGTTCAAGCCACCGGACAACCTCCACCTCCTCGCTCCAGCGAATCAGCGGAAGCAGCAACTCCTTCCAGACGCAAGGCCACCGGGAACATGTATCTCGCTAATCCGAGACCATGGGGAAATATCTAGAGGGGGAGAGAGATCCTTCACGAGGAGGTGTGGTTTGTGAGAGGGGAGATGGGGGCTTTATATAGGAGGGAGGGAGACCCCTCCCCTCCCATAGCCGGCGCATGAGGGGGGGACTCCTCCCCTCCTTCATTCATGTGGTGAACCTCCACTCACATAAACATGGCCTCCACCCAAAATCCCACTCACATGTATTTAATTTCCACCAAATTAAATGCAACTCTCAATTAATAAAACTCTTTTATTTATTTTACTCAGAATTTTGTTAATTACTTTAATTAACAAACATTCACATAAAACCCCTTGCAAAATTTCAATATCACATGTAGAACCACTTTTTGCAATTTCACCCGAAACAATTCCGGTTTCTATCGAAACAATTCCTGTTTCTATCGAAACATTTCCTGCGCTTTGCAAACCTTTTGTCTGGAACATATGTGCTCCTAAATGGTATCCGACAACCCTGAAGTGTGTCACCCTATGGTTCGTGAATAATGCAGACATGATTGAGACTCCTCTTAGATCAATAATCAGAAGCGGGACCTGGAGATCCATACTGACTCCTGCATATTCAACGATGACTTCTGTGATCATGAGAACCTTTATCGTCAGCAATTTAATCCCTTTGTCTCATGATATAATACATGTCCGAGATTCGATCATCGGTATCCAAATACCTAGTTTGATCTCGTTACCGACATGCACTCTTTTCTCGTTCCCGTGATATAACATTCTAGTGATCACATCACTTGCTTGCAAGCTATCTTAATGTGATATCACCGAGAGGGCCCAGAGTATATCTATCCGTCATCGGGATTGAAATATTCCACTCTTGATCCATGAGCCTCAACATAACACCTTCATAGCACTGAACCCACCTTTATGGTCACCCTGTTACGGTGTGACGTTTGATGTTATCAAGATACTCTTCCGGTGTTAGTAGTTAACATGATCTCATGGTCTAAGGACTAAGACTACTTTGTATGATGTTATAGCAATATAAACATAATGACTTGATCGTAATGCTATACTTCGGATGAATGTTCATCACATCATTTCACAAATTTTGTGACCTTGTTATTAACAACATCCAATGTCCATGATCAGGAAACCTTGATCATCTTGTTAATCAACAAGCTAGTCTATAAGAGAGGCATAACTAGGAACCCTTTTGTTTATTAAACACACATGTATTGATGTTTCCTATCAATACAATTATAGCATACAAAATAAACATCTATCATATACAAGGAATACATAATAACAACTTTATTATTGCCTCTCAGGGTATATTTCCTTCAGATAGAGCCACTATCAGCAGCCCGCTGCGTTTGCGCAGTGCAGCTGGGCCGGCCCGTTTACTTTCCCGCGCAGGCCTATAAATTCAAATAGGGTTTTTTCCATTTTAGTTGAAAACAGATTCTGTCAGTAGATTCAAAAATCAATCCAGAGAGATTCATGAAACCAAATTGCATGATTCCAATTTTACTAGAAATATATTCAAATTATCTATCCAAGCCCGTTGGATTCATGTCATTTGGGATTAGAGATCACCTATACCAAAAATAACAAGACAGAGACTTTTCCACATTCAAACATTTTTCAAAAATCAACCCTAAATGCTTTTGAGTTGATTCCAACTCTCCAAAATAACATTTGATAAGATCTATCGGAATATGTAAAAATATTTAGGTTTACATGCAGTGACATTGGACTAGTACCAAAAGAATGCTATATAGGCATTTCTAGTCACTTTAATTCTATTAAATAGTAATCTTAAACTTTATAAAATATGACCAACCCTTTAAATCACATTCCCAAGTATTAGAATATGTGGTGATGACATGTGTCAAAATGATTCCATGTTTTAATTGGAGAATATTTAATCTTAAGTATTTTCAATGAGTAGAAATTACTTTTCTAAAAATAAGATAAACAAGATCAAGTCTTTGTTTCATGTGATGATTGTGATGATGCTAGATCATCAAGTGTGAGCCTTAGTGTGCTAAATAGAAATAGTTAAGTATTGTTTCATGATTGTGTACCCCGTATTCATTTATAGACGATAGTACTGACCCGGGATACGAGGAGGAGGAGTACTACCAAGAAGAAGAAGAAAACTTCAACCACTACACTACTCAAGGCGAGCTGACACTTGCAAGTTTCTTAACTATGCAAGCTAGAACTATGCAAGCAATCCTTGCAAGATACCCTATGCAAGATGCCTTAGGCATGCTTGGTTATCCAACTATGATTATACCAATCCCAAGTTTTACTTGCAAGCTTTATTCTTGTACTTTTACCAAAGTTCATTACTTTTAGTTAGTGCTTTGTGAGTATTGGAAACATAGTATAGATACCATAAAGAGTATAAAACTAGGCCTAACTAGTTATACTTAGATGTCATCCCAAGGCATGAGATTAGAATTGGATAGTTACCCTTGATTATCACCCCTCATTAGTAAATACCCTCAACTATAGTGGCTAGTGCTAAGCATAAAAGTTGATCACTTTAGATGGGAATACTTGGTGAAAATGATTATGAAAACCTTGGAATGATGATTCATTCTATTGAAATGTTTTGACATGTGTTGAGAAACACAAAAGGTTTTAATGATGAAAATGTTGAGGCATGAGCCTTAGCCCTTTATAAAAACTGATGGTTGGGTTTGGATGCGATACTCGAATTTTACCATACAACCACAATACTTGAATTGGGTAGGGCTTAACTGGAAGTTTAGATGCCTTACTATGGGTTCCCTTGCGGAAAGAGGTTGAGCTGAGGCTACCTCGTGAGTGTGAATGTCCACCTATGCAGTGCCCAGGATGGCAGCTGGCTATGGCTGGGAGGCCAAGCTCATAGGGGAGGTGCCTATACTAGAGTGTGTAATTGAAAGGTTATGATTGATTATCCGCATACTAAGTATGATGATTCAGGGTTATCCCTGATGGATGTATCGAATTTTGTGGTGAAAGTGTACCACCTTTGCAGAGTGTCAAACTATTCGAATAGCTGCGTCCGCGGTCATGGACAGTTGGAGTGGCCATACTGTTCCGTCGTCAGATGTTTTCAAAATGACTTGTGAATTGAACTATGACTTTGACTTGACCACAACAGGATTGTGGACATGAAAACTAGGTTCCCACTTAAGTGATTTGGAACCTTAACTTAGTTTTCTTTACTTCTAAACTTAGTATGAGATAAACCTGGCTTTTTGCATATAAACCTAGAGCTTAAGATTCCTATTTAGAAATACCTTACTTGTTAGTGATAGTTTGTGAGTACTTAAAGAGTACTCTTGGCTTTGTCCCTGACTATTTTCGTGGCCAGACTATGAGGAGGACTACCAGGATGATGGACAACAGGAGGTCTACGACAACTAGGATCATCTCCCATCGTCAGCATTGCTTGTGACCCTGAAGATGGAGCCCCTACTACGTTTATTTTCCGCTGCATGATTTGTATTATGACTGGATCATGAGATCCTTTATTTGTAAGACCTTATTATGGTTTGTAATGGATGATGTATTGTGGTACCAATTCTGTTATGTCTCGCAAAAATGGTAATCCTAGGATTGTGAGGTATGGCATAACAGGCATCTGGGATTAAAAATCCGGGTGTTGACAAGTTGCTATCAGAGCCATCTTGACCATAGGAGACCCTAGTTAGAATGGACGTCCGAACAAAAACTTAGTTTCAAAACAAAGGAAGTGAGTATTTATGAAAACCTATTCCTACTATTATCCTTGATTCTTTCAAAAATTCATGTTCCTCAAAAATTCTTGCATTCCTACATAAAATTTGACACACTTGATCACCTCACTAACTTACTCACCCTAAATTCTTATAGATGGAAGTCCAGTATTGCAAGTTCTACCAGCTGGGCAACGGAGGCCACCTAATCTTTGAGAGGGATCTAGATGCACTGTCAGAGTATCTTGAGCGCCCGCACCCAGAATTCTTCGGGGCACAACTCAACAATCACGTAGGAGGAGATCTATAGTGGCTGATAGTTGCAGATCTCAGAGGCAAGATGGAAGCACCCACTTCGGAGAAGATCCAATTCACCTTGCTTGAGAACAACTGGCTAGATGGATTAGCCAGGGTTATGCATGAAGCTCTTGCCCGTCTGTGTGGGCAAAACATCAACCATATCCAGGGAACTTGATTTGCTCACTACGCAAGGCGTGATGATTCTATGGGAAAGCCCTTGGGGATGCCAGGACACCCGGAGCTGAAGTACCAGGTGGACAATCTTGACTTCATGTTGTATGATAGGCAGAAGGAGTTGGACAATGCCTGTGCCTACACCAACCACAACCATGCCATTGCAGTCAAGAAGGACCAGACCCTCGCCATTCTCGCCAAGGAGCGCCAATGACTTCGTCGTCAGCGCGACAAGAAGGATCGCACCATCGATCATCTTCACAAGAAGGTGGCCACTCTCGAGAAGACCATTTGTGAACAAGAAATCCATCTCGAAGCGAAGGAGGAGGAAGGTGAAGATATCTAGGGAGATCTTTACTTTTACCTCAGTGATGACAACAACAACTACCTAGAGGATGATGCCATGGAGTTCCACACTGATGATGATGATTCCGACTTCATTGATGATGATTAGATGCACTTGAGCACTACCGTAGGAGTGAGTTGTACCGGTCCCACCGTATCGTAGTTGCACAGAATGGTTCTTAAAAACCATCTGTTTTCTATTTGTGTTGTGGTGTGTGTTTGTATGGTGTGCCTTGAATGAATGAATGAGAGGAAGTGTGTAGTTTGCAAAACCTGAGTCAAACTCAAAGTTTAAAGATTTTGAAACAAAACCCTGAACCTTAGAAATTTCCCTCTTATCTCATTATCTATCTCAATCTTTAGATGATTCGTGGAAACCCCAGAGGAAGCAGTTCATCTCAGGACCCGATGCTGCAGATTCTGCAAATGCTAGTTTCTAACCGTGAAGCTAGTAGAGATGAACGCCAAGCCAACCTAGCCACTCTTCAATAGATAGCTCAGATGGAACCACAATAATCAAGGTCACAGAAACCAGGATCACCATGGATCCAAGCTCAAGAACTTTTACAATACCAACCCACCTATCTTTAGTAAGTCTGAGGATCCCTTAGATGCTGATGACTAGCTGCAAACCATGGAGAGCAATCTGGAGGTCGCAGGAGTTGAAGCCAATGAAAAAGTACTGTTTGCCACCCATTATCTGGCAGGAGATGCAAGAGCCTGGTGGAATAGCACCTGTACCATGAACAAAGGTCAGATGATGACTTGGGAAGCATTCAAGATCAACTTCAGCCTGGCCCATGTGCCCCAAGGTTTCGTCACCAGGATGAGGGATGAGTTCAGGGAACTGAAGCAAGGAAGGATGATGGTAGTTGAGTACCGTGACAAATTTCTATCACTAGCTAGATATGACCCTGATCAGATTAACATCGAAGCAAAGAAGAAGGAAAGGTTCCTAAATGGATTAAATGATGAGATGCAGACTGTGTTAGTCAACATCCGTTTTGCAGATCTCAAAGAGCTAGTAGACTTTGCCATTCAGATGGAAGGGAAGATAAACCAAGCCAATGACAATCGCAAGCGCAGGATGATGCACCAGCCTGGATCCCACCGTACCCAAAAGTATCGCCCCAACCCTTCTGCAGGATATGCCCCAAGAAACAACAGACCCCCTATGTCCCGTCCAAACTATCCCAATCATAGCAGAGAAAACCTGAAGTCTAGAGGAAACAACAACAACAACAACAACCCCGGCAACTCCAATAACTTCAACCATGCACCGCCCAAGTCCAACAACAACAACACCAACAACAACAATACTGCCCCAAGGACTCGAAGCAATGTTGTGCCTGTTGCAGGAAAAGACAAGTCCCAGATTAGTTGCTTTGAATGTGGAGTCAAGGGTCACTACTCCAACGAGTGCCCCAAGAAGCTTGTAGTAGCCACCAATGTGAATGCACCCGCTCAGCAGCAACGCCGTGTTCAGCTTGGAAGGAGATTTGCCCCAGGGAACTCGCTCAATCGCAACGGCCGTCTGTTCCACATGAATGCTGAAGAAGCTCAGGAAGCGCCCGATGTCGTGTTGGGTATGTTTTCTATTAACTCAATACTTGCAATAGTGTTGTTTGATTCTGGAGCATCGCAATCGTTTGTTACAAAAGAATTTGCATGCACTAGTAAGATTCAACTAACAAATTTGAAGCATGTTATGATAGTTCAAATACCTAGTTCAACCACCAAAGCTAGAAAAAATTGCAAGGCTGTACCTATCAGAATCCATGGAATAGATTTTTATGCCAATCCAATAGTACTTGGAACCAAAGGTTTGGAAGTAGTACTAGGAATAGATTGGATGTCGAAACATAAAGGATTAATCGACTGTGCTAAGAAAGCCATAACCATGACCAGTAGCTCTGGAGTATCAGTAGAGCATGTATCTGAAACCCTGCCCTGTCAATTCAAATGCAACAAGAGTCTAGCCCAACCAACCCTAGACCAAATCAGAGTAGTCTATGAATACCCCGACGTGTTCCCAAATGAATTTCCTGGTATGTCCCCAGATCGGGATATCGAGTTCAACATTGAACTGATTCCTGGAACTAGACCCATAACTCAGAGACCTTATAGTATGAACCCATCTGAATTAGTGGAGCTGAAGAAACAACTTGATGCTATGTTGGAGAAAGGTCTGATTCAACCAAGCGCATTGCCATGGAGATTGCCTGTATTGTTTGTGGATAAGAAAGATGGAGGTAACCATTTGTGCACAGATTACCAGAAGCTGAATGATGTCACCATCAAGAACAAGTACCCACTGCCGAAGATCGAGGATCTGTTTGACCAGTTGACTAGTGCGAGAGTGTTTTCCAAGATTGATCTTAGAACTAGTTATCATCAACTCAAGGTTCGTGCAATGGATATTCCAAAGACCGCCTTTGCCACCATATATGGATTGTATGAGTATACGGTCATGTCTTTCGGATTAATCAATGCCCCCGCTTATTTCATGAATCTCATGAATAAGATTTTTATGAACTTCCTAGATAAGTTTGTCGTTGTTTTTATCGATGATATTCTGATCTATTCCAAGTCAGAAGAAGACCATGAGCTACACCTGAGAACCATCCTTGAAACCCTTAGAGAGCATCAGTTGTATGGTAAGTTTAGCAAGTGTGAGTTCTAGTTGAAGGAAGTAGGATTCCTAGGACATATTGTGTGGACAGGAGGAGTCGTTGTCGTTCCTGCCAAGATCAAAGATGTTGAAGAATGGAAAGCCCCAACCACTCAAACCCAAGTTTGCGCATTTCTCAGATTAGCGGGATATTACCGTAAGTTTGTTAAAGGGTTTTCGAGCATTGAATGACCGATGACCCAGTTGTTGAAGAAAGATAAGAAGTTTGAATGGACGGAAAAATGTGAAGCAAGTTTTCAAGAGCTCAAGAAGAGATTGATTTCAGCCCCAATTTTGATTATGCCAGATATCAAGAAGCCTTTTGATGTGTATTGTGATGAATCCAAGATTGGTCTCGGATGTGTGTTGATGCAAGAAGGCAAAGTCATATCATATCTATCTAGACAACCAAAGCAACATGAGCAAAACTACCCTACCCATGACCTTGAACTAGTAGCCGTAATTTTAGCTTTGAAGACATGGCGTCATTACCTTATGGATAACCGCTGTGAGATTTATTCGGATCACAAGAGTCTGAAGTATATTTGCACCCAGAAGGAGCTGAATATGAGGCAAAGGAGATGGATAGAGTTAATCAAGGATTATGACCTTGACATTCACTATCACCCCGGCAAAGCCAATGTGGTAGTGGATACTCTTAGCAGATTTCCATGTAGATTAAGCACCATGATAAAAGAAGCCCAGCCAAGTTTGCATGAAGAGTTGGAGCAGTTTAGAATGGAAACTAGTTAGCAAAGGATTTTTAGCTAGCATTGAACTTTAACCCACTTTGATCAGTCAGATCAAGGAAGCGCATAAAGGAAATGCAAGTATCGACGAAATCAAGCATCATATCGGTACAAGGAAGGTACCCGGATTCACCGAAGATGAAGAAGGAGTTTTATGGTACAAAGTACATATCTGTGTGCCAGCAGATTCCGAGTTGAAAGAAGTTATCATGCAGGAAGATCATGATACTCTTATTCTATCCACCCCGGAGGAACGAAGATGTATCAGGATTTGAAGGAGCAATTTTGGTGGCACAAGATGAAGAGAGAAATCGGAAGCTACATATCTAAGTGTGATATCTGTCAGCGAGTCAAGGCGGAACAATAACGACCCACAGGACATTTGCAACCATTGTAGATTCCAGAATGGAAATGGGATTCTGTCGGAATGGATTTTAGCACCGGTTTTCCTACTTCTAGTAGGGGAAATGACTCTATTTGTGACGAGGGTTTAACTTGTCAATGCCCATTGTTATGGACTTGGGTTTTTGAGAAGGAGGGAGCGCTGGAGGCATCAATAGGCTAGCAAACAAGCACACATGGATGCAAGTTTTACCCAGGTTCAGGCCTCGTAGAGGTCCCTACTCCTGCTTGTCTGCTCTTGGAATTAACGAAGGAATTGAAGATTACAGGGGCGCGCAGATGCAATCTGGCGAGAGTGGTGGAAACTAGGGTTGCGTGTGTCCTCCTCGCCACCCCCTCATAGCCTTTATATAGGTAGGGTAGGTCTCAGGTAGCAGGTCGAGTCGGTTATAGATTAGGGTTTTCCCTTTGAACTTTCTATCTTAAGCTTCTTCTTGTCTCGCAAGAAATCAAGAGTCCATGGGCCACTCGAATTCTACACTGGGCCTTGGCAACGCCATGGGCTTCTGCCGTATCTGGACTGTATATACCAAACTCGAGTACCTGTAGGGTATACCCATGTCAGTAGCCCCCGAGTGTCCAGTGGAATCACAGCTTCGACTAGGGACTTTATGAAGTCTTTCGAGTGCATGACTGAGCATTTTTCGAGTGTTCTATTTATGTCATAGGGATTGTTGATATAAGTGCCTAATTTATCTGATGTATCAGTATCAGTTAACTGCCTTAGGGAAAAACAATGTAATATACTCAAACTCGAGTCCCCGGACTCGAATTTGGAAAAGTGTTGGTTTAATTCGACTCAGGCCGCGGAGGTCTTACAGGAGTCGAATTCCAGTGTATAAGTGTGGACACTCGATGCGTCCGTCAAGGCGTGTTCATCGTACCTGCAGGCACGGATATGTTTCTGGTAGTGTGCAGCAGATGCGTTGACAGGCCTTATTCAGGTCTTATCTTCACGCTGTAAGCGCGACATCCGAATTTTGTCATCGCAAAGATGATTCCGGTGGCCCAGGAGACGCGATCTCTTTGTAGGGATAGTATGAGGCGGAGTCGCCATAGCATTCGAGTGTGGATGTTATCAACACACAGTAGAATTTACGAATAGTCATAGGGTGTGCGACCAGCACTCCCATTGGGAGTAGCCCCCGAGTGCCTGGTTGAGTCGAAGACTCAAGCAGGGACTAAAGACCTTTTGTGACTGATGTCGTCTTTTGTTGCTTGTTTCAGTCGAATTTTCTTTTGGCGCTCCCTATGGGAGTAACCCATAATTGACAATCAAATCGTAGATTCGAGTGGTGGGTATCTCCTGAATGTTCATATACCTGCATAAAGATAAATCGTAGGGTGTTGTCGCCACAGTCGAAGACCGCAACAGTTCCCTTCAGGGGATGCTGACGAAGGCCAAGGGTGTTCTCAATCGCATACGCAGGGATCTAACCCCCAAGGCTAAGCTGATTGACAACCTTGAGGACCTAGTGGAATCCCTTACTGGGGGTATTCCCATGGACTTCAGGAACTCCCAGCGGTTTGTCGGTGCCACCATGGCACTCGCGATGGTGCAATCCCATGGCGTGGAGGTGGACCCCTCCGTGATCTCCAAGGCGATGCCCATCGGCGTACATGGCCAGCAGGTAGTGTTTGCTCCCTTTGCTACTGGTTGTGGTAAGTATGGGCCACAGCTCATCAATATAGTCGCCAAATACTCCGAAGAGATGCAGTGAGCAAAGAATGCGGTGAAGGCTGCGACATCAGGGGCTGGCACTGGAAAATCTGTGGTGTTAGAGATGGCCACGGATTCGACGAGGCCCCCGAAGTCCAAGTCGAAGTCGAAGAAGCAGACTGCTCCTTAGTAGCTAATCTGTAATAGTTGTAGTTTACTTTCGTGTTGAAAACATGCTTTTGTGGGAGTATCCCTGTCGAGACTTTGCCGTGCCTGAATGCCTTCGAGCTTTTTATCAATGTATTCTTGGTCCCTTATTTGCTCTTGCTTGGTTTGTGATAGGGTACGTCGAGTGGTCCTTCGAGTGATCCTTGTGATCCTCTATCCACCGATGAAACCTTGGCGCATCCACGCTCAACGGTGGATGAGTTGTCCTTGCTTTCGCGACTGCACGATCGCATTGAGCAACTGGAGCGTGAGTTGCCCATCCTCCGTGGTAACACAGATGTATGGAAGTCGAAGGCGGAAAAGGCTACCGCCCGCGAGGAGTATCTCTTGGAGGAGGTGGCGTAGCTGAGTGAGCAGTTCAAATGTTAGCTTTCTGCTCTCTTATCTTTTCTTTTAGTCAGTCGTCGCGATGCCTTGTCTTCATACTTTGCCCTTTTGTTTGGTGTAGTTGTCAATGGTCATCATCCACGGGATGAGAAAGACCGGATTGCTATTCAAATAAACGATCTGACCCAGGAGCAACTACAGGCGAGTGGGTACTTTTGGGTGGACCACGATCGTGCGATCGCGCTTGCGACCCTGCAGGACCGTGCTTCTCGAGTACTTCACTTTTTGAAGAAGGAGCAGTCGTGCCTTAGGCATATCTATCAAACGATGTTTTCGCTGGACGCCGTCCTTTCAAGCCTGTTGGCTCTTCTAGCGAAGTTCTAGGATTTTAGTGCGGTTTGCGAGTGCGTGCGACAGCAGTTAGTAGCTGGTGTTAAGGCTGCATTGTCGCTGGTGCGACTGCATAGGCCGGATGTAGATGTTGCGGCTATTGACGCCGGGCCACCACCTCCACCAGAAGGTATGACCTGGGACATGGTTCCGCACTACCAACGGTTGATCGCCCATCGGAAGAAATTTTTGACTTCTTTGAGGAACAAACGAACGTTCTCCTGTTGCAGCAGTAGCATGGCTTGTATCATACACATAATTGTACAAGTGTTGTAAAGTTCATATGGATATGTTGGATGTAATTAATACTTATTGATATGTGAAGACCTTGCTAGATTTTAAATTTTGCGAGTGTATTTGTACTCTGTAGTTCCTTTTTGTTAGCCTGACTTGTGTTATCTCTCCTTGCCAACCTATCAGGTGCATTGCAACTGGATTGGTGTTTATCAAGGGTTCGGTTGATGTTGTGTCAGCTACTCGGGATACTACGATTTGTTCATAGAACGAGAGTGCAAAGGGTGGCGCAGCCCCCGAGTGATAAGATTGCAAGAAAATAAGGGAAACACAAAGTTTGGGGCACTTAGCTTTATTTATTCGCGGAATAGTATGAGGAACAATGTGTGGCTAAGTAGCCTGGCTGAATCGCCTTATTTGTAATGTAAAAAATGACTAGGGGTAGAAGCGAGTAGCTGCGTGACGTTCTAGGGATTGGAGTATGCGACTCCTGTCTTGTGATCTTTAAGGCGATAGGCACCACCTAGGATTACTTCTGTAATCACGTAATGTCCCTCCCAAGGGAACTCGAGCTTGAGGTGCCCTTGCTGCTTCAGTCGCAGGACCAGGTCTCCTTCGACGAAGGATCTGGGGCATAACCTTCTGCTGTGGTAATTGCGGAGGCTTGCTGGTAGATCGTTGATCTCTCCACTGGGATTTCCCATGCCTCG
Organism: Avena insularis; assembly: GCA_023614405.1. Taxonomy (NCBI): domain Eukaryota; kingdom Viridiplantae; phylum Streptophyta; class Magnoliopsida; order Poales; family Poaceae; genus Avena; species Avena insularis. The sequence continues at coordinate 536,516,662 of CM042694.1, forward strand.
TCAAGAAGGTCGACGGAATCTTCGAGTGCAAGAGTTGACTCCTGCTCGCTCTAAGCGACCACCCGCGGGGCTTTGTAGCATACTTCTGCGGGTAACACTGCTTCAACACCGTGCACCATGAAGAACGGGGTGTATCCCATGACACTATTTGGAGTTGTGCGTAAGCTCCAGAGTACGGATTGCAGCTCGTTTGGCCAGCAGCCAGCGGCTTGTTCGAGTGGCCAGAGGAGTCATTTCTTGATTCCGCCACAAACGAGGTCGTTGTCCTTTTCGACTTGACCGTTGGTCTATGGGTGAGCCACCGAGGCGTAGCTTATGTTGATTCCTAGGTTTTCGCAGAATTCCAAGAACTCCTTAGAGGTGAAGTTCGTCTCGTTGTCCGTGATGATGTTGTGTGGCACTCCAAAGTGGTGGACATGGATTCGAAGAACTTGATAGTGCTGGCTCCTGATTGATTTGTCACCAGCATGGCCTTGATCCACTTGGTGAACTTGTCGACTGCGACCAAGAGGTAAACGTAACCTCCTGGCGAAGATTTCGGGAGCTTGCCGACCATGTTGAGTCCCCATTGCACGAAGGGCCATGCCAATGGTATTGGCCGGAGTTCCACGCCAGGTGCATGAGGTTTGTTCACGAATCGCTGGCAAGCGTTGCAGTCCTTGGCGTCACGCATGGCCGTGACCAGTAGAATCCAGCTCACAGAGCTTTGGCAACGAGGGCGCGACTGCCAGCATGGTGCTCGCAGGTGCCTTCGTGGATGTCAAGGAGGACGGCCCTTCCGTCCCCATTGGAGACGCACCGTTGGAGTACTCCTGTGATACTGCGCTTGTATAGTTCACCGTTGATGAGGGCGACAGCCTTGGACCGTCGCGCCATGTGTCACGCGTTAGTTGGATCGTCTGGCAGCCTCTTGCTGAGTAGATATGTGATGTAGGGTTGTGTCCAAGATGGTTCGATCATCATGACGCCCATTGGTCCTTCGAGTCCTGTATCAAGCTCCAGGTCATCGAGTGTCATTGGCTCATTGGGTGGCGTAGCCCCCGAGTCCGTTGACATGCTTGCTTTCTTCTCTGGAGCCTTTGGCTTGATGGAGCGTTCGCAGATGCGCTCGAGAAATACCCCAGGTGGTATGGGGGTGCAGGTGGAGCCAATGTTGGCGAGTGTGTCTGCCTCTTCGTTGCTTTCACGGCCTACGTGCCGCAGTTCGTAGCCATCGAAGTCCCCTTCGAGTGTGTCATAGAGGTCGTGATAGGCGATCATGTTGTCACTCGGTGCGTCGCACTCGTGCATCATTTGGTTGACCACCAGTTTGGAGTCGCCGTAGATGATGAGCCTCTTGGTGCCACAGGCTTTCGCCATCTGCATCCCATGGATTAGAGTCGTATACTCAGCTTCATTGTTGGAGGCAGTGAACTGCATTCGCAGAATGTATTTCAGCTTGTCTCCGTAGGGCGATGTCAGTATGACACCTACGCCAGCTCCGTCTTTTTGTTTGGACCCATCGAAGTGCAATGTCCAGAGGTAGGACATATCTAGCTTTTCGGGGAGCTAGTTCTCCCTCCAGTGCACGAGGAAATCAGGGAGGACTTGCGATTTGATCGCGTCGTGCTTTTCATATGTGATGTCTCGTGGAGACAGTTCGATTCCCCAAAGCACGACTCGTCCGGTGGCATCAGGGTTATTGAGGATATGCCCGAGCGGGGCGTCGTTGACTACCACGATTAGGTGCTCCTGGAAGTAGTGGCACAGTCGCCTGGCTGTCATGAAGACACGGTACGCCAGCTTCTGGTAGTGCGGGTACTGCTGTTTTGTTGGCGTGAGCACCTCGCTGAGGTAGTTGACTGGGCGCTGGACCCCGTGGACCTTGTTTTCTTCGTCTCGTTGCACCACAAGCACCGTGCTAACCACCTGGTTGGTGGCGGAGATGTAGAGCAATAGCGGCTCTTTTTCGTGTGGATTCACCAGTACTGGCGAGGTGGATAGTAGACGTTTGAGGTCTTCGAATGCTTCTTGCGCCTCGTCTGTCCACTCGAACTTGTCAGTTTTGCGGAGAAGTTGGTAGAAGGGCAGTGCCTTTTCGCCCACTTGACTGATGAATCGGCTGAGCGCTGCGATTCGCCCAGCCAGCTGCTGGACGCCTCTTACGTTCTTTGGTTTCTCCATGGCTAGTATGGCCTGTATTTTCTTCGGGTATGCTTCGATCCCCCTTGTGGAGATGAGATACCCGAGTAATTGGCCAGATGGCACGCCGAAGGCGCATTTGTCTAGATTGAGCTTGATCCGGTAGCGGTCGAGGTTGGTGAAGGTCTCACGTAGATCGTCGATTAGCGTGGCTTCCTCCTTGGTTTTGATGACGATGTCGTCAACATAGATTTGGATGTTGCGACCAAGTTGATTCTTGAGGCAAGCCTGCATGCACCGCTGTTAGGTGGCTCCTGCGTTTTTAGCCCGAAAGGCATCGTGTTGTAGCAGAACACACCAAAGGGTGTTGTAAACGCCATTTTTTCTTGGTCTTCCTCCTTCATTCGAATCTAATTGTAGCCTGAGTAGGCATCGAGGAAGCAGAGATGCTCACATCCCATGGTGGAGTCGATGATTTGGTCAATTCGTGGTAGCGGGAAGTGATCCTTTGCGCAGTGCTTATTCAAGGAGGTGAAGTCCACGCACATCCGCAGGATATCCGTGTCTTTTTTGGGCACCAATAATGTGTTAGCGAGCCAAGTGCTTTCCTTGATCTCGCGTATGAATTTCGCGTCGAGGAGTCTATTGATCTCCATTCCGACTGCTTTTGCTCTTGGTTCAGACAATCGCCACATTGTCTATTTGACTGGCCTTGCGTCTGGATTCACGTTGAGTGAGTGCTCGGTGAATTCCCTGGGAACTCCTGGCATGTCCGCTGGACACCAGGCGAAGATCTCCCAATGCTCACGGAGGAATTCGACGAGCGCAAGTTCCTATGCGGAACTCAAGTTGTTGGCGATGAGGGCCATCTTGGTCGAGTCTGTTGGGTGGACATGGACTTTCTTCGTGTGCACCGACGAGTCGAAGGATTGGTCGGGTGAACTTGGCCTGCTCAGGGGAGGCAGACTGTTGTCTGTCGAGTCCTTTAATCTTGCGAGTTCCTCCTACATGCCGAAGGACTAGGAGATTCTGTTGAATTCCTTGTCGCAGCTATTGGACCTCTCGAAGTTGCCGTTGATTGTGATTACGCTGTTTGTAACCGGCATCTTCATCTGCAGGTAGGCGTAGTGCGGTACTGCCATGAACCTTGCAAACACGACACGTCTGAGAATGCAGTGGTATTGTGAAGGCCAGCCGACGACTTCAAATTCGATGCGCTCTCGCCGAAAGTTTTGCGGTGTGCCGAAGATGACGTCAAGGTTGATTTTGCCTAGGGGATATATGCCCTTCCCTAGGACGATGTCGTGGAACGTCGTGTCTGAAACTTCCAGACACGTCAGAGGGATCCTCATCGCATGCAAGGTACTCACGAACATGAGGTTAATGCTGCTGCCGCCATCCATGAAGACGCGACTCATGTCGAAACCCCCAATCTGCGCCTCAAGTACGAGGGGATAGTGGCATCGACGAGGAACTTGGTGTGGGTGGTCACGTCTGTCGCAGGTGATGCAGGAGTCGCTTCCACTAAGGTACTCAGTGGTGGAAGGTGGAGAGTTTATCGCCAAGTTGACTTGGCGAGTGATGGCCTTCTGCACTCGATTTGAGGGACGCCCTTTTTGGATCATCCCCATGTTGCCCACGGCTTGTGGGTATGGTTCGCCTCCGTGATGCTGGACCGGCGCGACCGCGGGTGGTGGTGGTCCGGGCGGTGGTGGAGGAGCTCCATGTGCCACAGCGCCTGGGGTGGCTCCATAGCCCCTGTTGACTGCGTCGCGATTCATCCGGGCCAAGCCCTCATGGAGTTTGAGGAACTCGCGGCAGTCTTTGCGAAGGTGGCTGGATTTCTTCTTGCCATCGTGCTTGTCGATGTAGAAGTGCATGCTGCATGGCCCGAACAGTTTGTCCTCGATAGATGTTGCGAGTGCCTCTTCGCGAGTGCGGCGTTGCCACACCTTCGTGGTTTTTCCGCTATCGCGGTATCCACCACTGTGTTATCCACTGTTGCGGTTGTCTTCGCGTTTGTCGGTGTAGCCGGATGCGACCATGTTGACCTCATCGTGGTTGTCGTAGACGCGCATTCAACGTTTGCCTCGGCGGTCGCGTCTGCGTCCGAGATCTTCGTCATCGTCGGAGTAGGTACGGTTCTTCACCTAGTCTTCTCCGTCAGCCCACCGATTCGCGATTTCCATTAGGTGGTCGATCGTTTTGGGCTTCGAGCGGCCCAGCTCCTCCCTGATCTCTATATGACGAACGCCGCCGTTGAATGCGTCGATTGGGTGGTCCTCTGAGATGTTTTCTGTGGAGTTCTTGATGATGGACCACCTCTGGATGTACGAGCGTAGCGATTCGCCCGATCTTTGTTGGCAGCTTCTCAGCTCTTCGATTGATGCGAGCCTTTTGTAAGAGCGCCTGAAATTACGCACGAAGCTGTAGACCAGCTCTTCCCAGCTGCGAATGGATCCGCGCGGGAGATTGTTGAGCCATGCGCGAGCGACGCCCTGCAGCTATACCTGCAGCATTGCATGGCCGTGCTTCGACTCCCGCCATGTAGTCTGATGGAGGATATGTGGTCCTCCAACCAGATTTTCGGGTCGTGTAGACCGTCAAACTTTGGGTTCTACGGCGGGAGTTTGAACCCTTTAGGCATTCGCTTCTGCCTGATGGCCCTGCTGAAGCATCTGGCGCCGCAGAGCTCAGTCTCGTCCTCTTCTGAGTCAGTCGAACGAGCGCGTCTTGCCCTCGATTTGTCGATTTTGTGCTGCGTGAGGTCATTGCGTGCATCGCAGTCGTGATCGTGCCGCCATGAGCGGCGAAGCCGAGACAGATCGTGGCTATCATCGCTGGACGAGGGCGAGGAATAGTGTTTTGCTAGAGCCTTGCTTTTCTTTGTCTCTGGTGCAGGATCTTTATCGAGGGCGGCCTCGACTAGCCCTAAGCCCGCGATCATAGATCGGTGCATGGCAGCTCGTGGATCTCCAGCTGGTGGCTGGTTGTTGAGGAGGTACATGGTGGCCGCTGTTACCGCAGCTTGCGGCATCTTCGGGAGCATGTTGCCCCGCGTATCCACCGTCATGGAGCCGAAGTCGAGGACTTTTGCGGCTTCTACGCGCTCCTCCTCGGTGAGGTGGGCTTGTCGAGATATTCTCTTATTGTCCAGGTACTCGTTGCCTTTGGAGGAGGATCCTCCGTGGGAGGAGAGCCCGGCTCGCTGAAGGCTTGTCTTGTCCGCCGCCTTTTTACGCACCTCGAGTTGCGCGATTGCATGTAGCTGGCGTCTGTATTCCTCCTTCAGTAGCCAATGGTAGCCCATTAGCATGTCTTGCGGGGAGTTGAGGGGTAGAGGATTGCCTCATAGAGCTTCTCGACAGCAGGCCCACTTGATGCCGTTGAGCTTGATCACTACACGCTCTCTAGTGTGTTCGTTCACTATGGTCGGCGATTCTCCTCCTGCTCCATTGTTGATGGGCGCGCCGTTACCATCGTTGGTGGGGCCTTTGTTGGGCGTACTCCCGTTGGGTGGTCCAGTGCCGTTGGGCGCACTGCCGTTGGGCGGTCCGGTGCCAGATCCGGTACCAACGTTTTCGCGATTGGCGGTAGTGTCGCATGCGTTGATGACTGCGCACATGAAGTGGTTGGGGAAGCTGTTGCTCCCGCAACTTTCTGATCCAGAGCTGTAGGCTCCGTCTTTAGTGGCCAGGTCACCCAGATCGGATCCGCGACTGTTGTCACTGTCCGTGCTCCCAGCTGCTGCTGAGGTGTTGAGCTCATTGAGGGTACCGATTGGTGGCGGGAACCACGATGTTGGAGCAATCGTGGGTGCTGTCGGATGGTCAGGCACATGAAGCATCCCTAGTTGACCAACCTGGAAGCGGAAGCTCCCAATCGCCAGGCTGATTCCATCGCCCACGGACCCGAAAGCCGGGCGAGTGGCCGGCGTGTGGACTGTGAAGTTGAACGCGCCGAAGAGCTGGAGAATATCCGCTATTGTAGAGTTGTAGATCGCGGTTGATGGGGCCTAATAAGCCGCGACATTAGCACTCCCAAATCCCACAGATGGCGCCAATTGACGAGGGTTTAACTCGTCAATGCCCATTGTTATGGACTTGGGTTTTGTAGAAGGAGGGAGCGCTGGAGGCATCAATCGGCTAGCAAACAAGCACACAGGGACACAAGTTTTACCCAAGTTCAGGCCTCGTAGAGGTCCCTACTCCAACTTGTCTGCTCTTGGAATTAATGAAGGAATCGAAGATTACAGGGGTGCGCAGATGCAATCTGGCGAGAGTGGTGGAAACTAGGGTTGCGTGTGTCCTCCTCGCCGCCCCCTCCTAGCCTTTATATAGGTAGGCTAGGTCTCGGGTAGCAGGTCGAGTCTGTTACAGATAGGGTTTTCCCTTTGAACTTTCTATCTTAAGCTTCTTATTGTCTCGCAAGCAATCGAGAGTCCATGGTCCACTCGAATTCTCCACTGGGCCTTGGCAACGCCATGGGCTTCTGCCGTATCTGGACCGTATATACCAAACTCGAGTACCTTTAGGTTATACCCATGTCAATTTTGGTCATAGTTGATAGACTGTCCAAGGTAGCCCATTTTATACCTGTGAAGACCACCTACCAGAGTTTGAAGCTACCAGAGCTGTACCTTGCTAGAATCGACAGTTTGCACGGAACACCAAAGACCATAGTGTCGGATCGAGAAACCCAGTTTACCTCAAGATTTTGGCAGAAAGTCCAAGAAGGATTAGGAACCAAGCTGAACTTCAGCACAGCTTACCACCCGCAAACCGATGGACAAACTGAAAGAGTCAACCAAATCTTAGAAGATATGTTGAGACCTTGTGTGTTAGAATATGGATCAAAATGGGAAGATTGTCTGCCTTTCACAGAATTCTCATACAACAACAGTTATCAAGCCAGTTTGCAAATGGCCCCATTTGAATTTTGGTATGGAAGGAAGTGCCGTACCCCCTTGAATTGGTCGCAAGTAGGAGAGAGTCAGATTTTCGGACCCGACATCCTACGAGAAGCCGAAGAGAAGGTTCATAAAGTCCGTGAACACCTCAAGACCGCCCAATCCAGACAAAAGAGTTATGCTAACAAGATACATAGAGACCTGACCTTCAATGTCGGAGATTTTGTGTATCTCAAACTATCACCCTTGAAAGGAATGCAACATTTTCAACTGATGGGGAAGTTAGCCCCCAGATATATTGGACCCTTCAAGATTTTGAATCACCGAGGAGAAGTATCTTATCAACTAGAACTGCCGGAGGAGATGTCATCCATACATAATGTGTTCCATATCTCGTTACTTCGCAGATTCTTAGAAGTTCCGGAGAAAACCGAAGTGTTCAAGAACATCGATTACCGAGCCATAGATATCAACAAGGATCTAACCTATTGTGAAGTACCCATTCGTATTTTGGAAGAAGACTTCAGAACCACCAGGACCCGAAGTATCAAGTTTCTCAAGATCCAGTGGAGCAACCATACTGAAGAAGAAGGTACTTGGGAGCGAGAAGATTACATTAGGACTGAGTTTCCAAATATCTTTAGTTCCTAGTTTTTCTTAAATCTCGGGACGAGATTTTGTTTAAGGAGGGAAGGGTTGTAACACCCCAAAAATATTAAGCAAGACTATCAAGTTCTAATCACCTAAGTTTAGGGTTAACAAAAACTTTTATTACTAAATTGAGAATGAATGTATGTGTGATTTGCATTAGTGTATAATTGAGTGAAATTGCCATGTTTGATTGCTACAAATGATAAGAATTGGTTTAAAGATAAATACTACATCATCTAGGCCAATTACAAAAAAAATTCAAAGAAAAAGAAATCAAATATAAAGCATATGATCAAATGGTCAATTTTGACCAAAATTAACCACTAGGCCACTTTGTGAGTTCCTGGTAAAGAATTTCTAACAGAAACATTTCCATTTCTTTTCACCCCTTGCTAGACCAAGTCAAAGTGAACCCAAGCCCACTTTACAAACCAACATAAACAAATTCCAAATCTATTTAAAGGATAATTCAAAATTTAATCAAGTGTATGTACTAAGATCACCATTTTGCAAAAACCCCCTCAAAGCAATTCACCTTGACTTTTCCAAGCAACCATAGACACTCAAGCATAAGATCAAAACACTCACCAAATTTCATTAAAAAAAATTCAAACTTAAGTTCATGCGGCCATTTAGCCAAACACCTGGCAGACACAGATCAAACCCTGCCTAACTCTACTGTTTAGAGCAGTGATCACTCGACCATTTGCCCCCATTTCACTCCCCTGTCTCCCCTAGCACCTAGCAACGCAGTGGACAGCCTCCCCCCTTTGCCGTTGCGCCAGTGCAGTGACACCCGAAGCTTGCCACGCCGGCCGACCATGGACAGCTCACCACAGACCGCACCGCCCTCTCCCACGACGACCAGGAGACAGGCGCTCGTCCACCGCCACCCCCTATCCAACCCTCGACCACAGGCTAGCCGTGGACCATCCCAGGATCGCCGCGCCCATTTTCTCTGTGCCATGCCAAGAGCACGCCAGAGCGCCGCAGCCGACCAGCACGCACACGCCGTGCCTCGCCATCTCCATGCGTGCACACACTCGCGATGACCCTAGCTAGCTCCCAGACATCCCCGTTCGCTGCCGCGTGACCCATAGCCCCCGTGCGTCGTCTCGAACACCGCCAGTTCCGCCCAGAGCACCGCCTGCGCCCGACCATTCTCGACCGCCCTGTGTCGTGCCATTAAGCCCGTGACGACTGCCAGGAAACACCGTGTCGCCCCCTACCCTCAGCCACGCCAATAGCTCGATGTATCGCCATCGCCGGAGTAGCCAGCCCATGCCGCAATGTCCCTCTCGCCAGTGTATAAATAGAGGCCCCCTCCGCCTCCATTCACCACACCATCTCACTCCCCACTCCTCATGGAACCTCCCACACCTCTCCCCGGAGCAAGGCGAGCACCGCACCGCTGGAATTTGGCCAGAGCCTGCCGCTGCAGTGAAGGAAGGGCGTCGTTGATTGGTGCCGCCCTAGGATCCGCTGCGACCACCATTCGAACCGCCTTCGTCGACAATGTCGTTCGCCCCCGTCACCGACCCTAGCTGGAGCCCTGGTGAGCCTCACACAACCCCCACCGCCACGTTAGGGTTAGAACCTCGCCGGAGCTGTTCGTCGCAGACGATGAACCTCAGCCGTTAGATCATGTTCTAATCGCACGGCCTAGATTGAAAGATACCGTTTTGGTTAGATAGAGCCACTGACTAGTGGGACCCCCTGTGAGCAGCCCGCTGCGCCTGCGCAGTGCACCTGGACCGTTTACTTTCCCGCGCAGGCCTGTAAATTCTTTCAGTAGATTCAAAAATCAATTCAGAGAGATTCACTGAACCAAATTGCATGATTCCAATTTTGTTAGAAAGGTATTCAAATTATGTATCCAATCCCGTTGGATTCAAGTCATTTGGGATTAGATATCACCTATACCAAAAATAACAAGACAGAGATTTTTCCATATTCAAACATTTTTCAAAAATCAACCCTAAATGCTTTTGAGTTGATTCCAACTCTCAAAAATCACATTTGCTAAGATCTATATGAATACATAAAGATATTTAGGTTTACATGCAGTGACATTGGACTAGTACCAAAAGAATGCTACATAGGCATTTGTAGTCACTTTAATTCTATTAAATAGTAATCTTAAACTTTATAAAATATGACCAACCCTTAAATCACATTCCCAAGTATTAGAATATGTGGTGATGACATGTGTAAAAATGATCCCATATTTTAATTGGAGAATATTAAATCTTAAGTATTTTCAATGAGTAGAAATTACTTTTCTAAAAATAAGATAAACAAGATTAAGTCTTTGTTTCATGTGATGACTGTGATGATGCTAGATCATCAAGTGTGAGCCTTAGTGTGCTAAATAGAAATAGTTAAGTATTGTTTGGTGATTGTGTACCCCGTATTCATTTATAGACGATAGTACCGACCCGGGATACAAGGAGGAGGAGTACTACCAAGAAGAAGAAAAAGAAAACTTCAACCACTACACTACTCAAGGCGAGCTGACACTTGCAAGTTTCTTAACTATGCAAGCTAGAAATATGCAAGCAATCCTTGCAAGATAACCTATGCAAGATGCCTTAGGCATGCTTGGTTATCCAACTGTGATTATACCAATCCCAAGTTTTACTTGCAAGCTTTATTCTTTTACTTTTACCAAAGTTCGTTACTTTTAGTTAGTGCTTTCTGAGTATTGGAAACTTAGTATAGATACCATAAAGAGTATAAAACTAGGCCTAACTAGTTATACTTAGATGTCATCCCAAGGCATGAGATTAGAATTGGATAGTTACCCTTTATTAGCACCCCTCATTAGTAAATACCCTCAACTATAGTGGCTAGTGCTAAGCATAAATGTTGATCACTTTAGATGGGAATACTTGGTGAAAATGATCATGAAAACATTGGAATGATGATTCATTCGATTGAAATGTTTTGACATGTGTTGAGAAACACAAAAGGATTTGATGATGAAAATGTTGAGGCATGAGCCTTAGCCCTTTAGAGAAACTGTTGCTTGGGTTCAGATGCGATACCATTCCAATTTTACTGTACAACCACAATACCTGAATTGCGTAGGGATTAACTAGAAGTTTATATGCCTTAGTATGGGTTCACTTGCGGAAAGAGGTTGAGCCGAGGCTACCTCGTGAGTGTGAATGTCCACCTATGCAGTGCCCAGGATGGCAGATGGCCATGACTGGGAGGCCAAGCTCATAGGGGAGGTGCCTATACTAGAGTGTGTAATTGAAAGGTTATGATTGATTATCCGCATACTAAGTAGGATGATTCAGGGTTATCCCTGACGGATGTATCAATTTTTGTGGTGAAAGTGTACCACCTCTGCAGAGTGTCAAACTATTCGAATAGCAGCGTCCGCGGTCATGGACAATTAGAGTGGCCATACTGTTCCGTCGTCAGATGTTTTCAAAATGACTTGTGAATTGAACTATGACTTTGACTTGACCACAAGAGGATTGTGGACATGAAAACTAGGTTCCCACTTAAGTGATTTAGAACCTTAACTTAGTTTTCTTTACTTCTAAACTCAGTATGAGATAAACCTGGCTTTTTTCAAATAAACCTAGAGCTTAAGATTCCTATTTAGAACTACCTTACTTGTTAGTGATAGTTTGCGAGTACTTAAAGAGTACTCATGGCTTTGTCCCTAGCTATTCCCCGTCGCTAGACTATGAGGAGGACTACCAGGATGATGGACAGCAGGAGGTCTACGACAATTAGGATCATCTCCCATCGTTAGCATTGCTTGTGACCCTGAAGATGGAGCCCCTATTACGTTTATTTTCTATTGCTTGATTTGTATTAAGATTGGATCATGAGATCCTTTATTTGTAAGACCTTATTATGGTTTGTAATGGATGATGTACTGTGGTAACAATTCTGTTATGTCTCGCAAAAATGGTAAACCTGGGATTGCGAGGTATGGCATAACAAGCATCTGGGATTAAAAATCTGGGTGTTGACACCCCAAGGGGGAGAGTAAACAATAAACACTGAAGTGTTGTTATTTGACCTTCCGACTAAAGGTTGGAGAATAACGATTAAACGATGATAAGATTAAGCCTTATTCTCATAAGGTTATATGAAGTCATCATTATAAAGTATTTCCGACAGTATGTCCGGATGAATGATCGAAGTAGACATAACATCTTAAACCTTAGGACTAGTTTAAAAAGGGAACGGCTGGTAAGTTGTCCTTTAGAGTAAAGAGAGTATTCCAAAATAGACCGGTGTAGTGTAATAGGAAACCGGATGGGAATGGACAAAATGTGTCCACAACCAATTCTTAATAGGAATGTAAGGACATAATCCCAGTGATTATAGTAAAGGAAACCATAGGATAAATTAGAAGCGATAGTGGATATTGTCGATTATGAAGAGAATTCAAGGAAAAAGATTTGGAGACGGGATACCACAATAATCCCCACTTGTGATCACAATGGAATTGAGAAATGTCGTGATCAATACATGTCAACTCCTCATTCCGAAACGCAAGAGAGTACGAACTTCGGGGACGAAGTTAAGGGGGAGAGTCTGTAATATCCCAGCATTAGAGCTTAGAAATAAGCTGAGATGAGGTGTGTGCATTGCATTCATGCATAGAAAATCTGGATAATTTTCGCGCTTTTAAATAAAACTTGTCAAAGTGATTGAAGCTTCTATTAACTTGGTGGAACTGAAGTAGATCATCAAGTTGACTGCGATAAGTTTCAATATGACCTTTGCTAAAACCTTACCTTTAGGTAATATAATTTCATCTAAGGGTAGATCAAATGTAATGAAACTGAGTCACAACACACTACTCAACAAGGAGTACTTGATCTTCTAGAGATGAGTACAGGGTATACCATACAAAAACTCAAGGATGAATGCTTAATATTCCAAATATGATATCAAGGTATTATCTACGCAAACCATGAATACCAAGTCAAGTATATAACCCAAGAAAAAGAAACTTAATAACTAAAATCTTCAAACACTTGTTTGCCATTGTTATTCCTACCATGGATATCATGGTAGTTCTTAAACATTAACTCTTATCACAAATAGAGTGGAAAAGGAAGGCAAGCCAAGACTATCCAGCACATATCACTACTAGGAAACAGCCTATAGATAGACAAGATATTCAGTGGCGCATATGTAAAACCATGCGCCACAGATAAATATCAATGGCGCACTAGAAAATATGCGCCACAAAAACCTGGAAATTCTGTGGCGCATTCTCTACAATATGCGCCGCAGAAGATTGGTGGGACCCGCCAGCTGGGGTGGGTTGATCCAAGTTCTGTGGAGCATAGCGAGATATGCGCCACATAAGTTGCCTCTTCTATGGCGCATATTTTTTATGCGCCACAGAACATGGAGGAGGGCCCCACCACGGAATCTAATTCACCCACGATCTGTGGCGCATTTTCTGATATGCGCCACAGATGTGTTTCACTTCTGTGGCGCATATCCCCACATGCGCCACAGAACATGGAGGAGGGCCCCACACAGGGAATCTAATTCACCCACTTCTGTGGTGCATATGGACTTATGCGCCATAGAAGATTCAACATATGTGGCGCATTTCCTCCATATGCGCCACAGATGAGGGCGTCCAGATCCATGTTAAAAAGGTGACAAAAGCTCTTATCTATCCACCACCACCCATTTCACATCTCTTCCTTTCTACATCCTCCCAACTCGTCTTCCTCCTCCCTCACACCCCATTTTGCCCATAGTTTCTCCATTTGTAACTAAACCTACTTTAGTCCATAGATTGGTAAGTGGAAGCTTCCCTCCAACTTCTAGATCTAAAAGTTCCTTACTTTTCTCTCTCACATCTCTATTTGTTTACTAATTTTCTCTCCACCAACTTGTAGATCTATTTGTCCACACTCTCTCATCACGCGGTCTCGTCTCGCTATTATTGTGTCTACTAGGTGAGTACTTGGCCATGAACATGTAGGTGAAGCTTGTCGCGCGGGCGGTGTGTGTGTGCGATCCATGGCGAGACGATGCTTGTGTGGTGCATGAATGTTTGCAATGGGAGGAAATTTTTTGTTGCTTGCTTGTTGTTGTCCCGGCTGGTGTGGTTGCATGGATGTTTGCCGAAATGTTGATTCATTTCCATTTCGGCAAATTTTTGCACTACCCATATGTCCTAATTTTAGGAAAGGTCATGCCGAATTTTTTCCGGCTAGCATTCATGAATGTGTGTGTTCATATGGTGTGGTTCTCACCTATACTCTCTGTTTTGACCGCTCAGGCAACCATGGTCCTCACGATGAGCGAAGGTCGAATTGCTAGGTACAAGAAAGGCGCGAAGGAGGACATGATTCTGAACAACAAGACCATGATAAGATGTCCATGTCGAACATGCAAACTGCAGCGCTAGATCGACCCTGAATCTGGACAATTGGAGGGTCACCTGCTCAGGCGCGGTTTCATGCCCGACCTCAATGAGGAGCCGACGGGACATGGTGGTGGTCACGAAGACGTGGGCGGGCGAGACGACGAAGAGTCTACTGGGCATGATCATCATGACGAAGGAGATGCCGACGGGCATGATCATCATGACGAAGGAGATGCCGGCGGGCATGATCAGCATGGAGAAGGAGATGGCAACAGGCATGATCATCATGAAGAAGGAGAAGACACGAACACACAGATGCTGCTAACTTCGGTCTTGTAGGACCCTCATGTTCAAGAACTTCTCCTCAAGGAGACGAGCAATGATAAAGCTACAGCCAGAGAGAAAGCCAAGCTGGCCCAAATGGAGGTAGACGGGATGACTCCATTGTATCCTGGGTGTCGCCCCGAGGATACACGTTTGAGTGTAATGCTCAAGGCTCTAGAGATGAAGGTCGAACACAAATGGACCGATGTGAGCTTCAACGCGAACATGGAATACTGGCACGACCGACTTCCTAAGGGGAATACATTGCCAACAAGTATCAAGGAGGCCAAGAAAATCGTGTGCCCTCTCGACCGACCACACATTAAATACCACGCATGCATCAATGATTGCGCACTTTATCGGAACGAGTACGCGGATAGAACCAGATGTCTGGTGTGTGGCCAAGGACGGTACAAGAGAGGGAACAAGAAAGTTCCTCGAAAAGTGGTATGGTACTTTCCTATCACCCCCCGTCTGCAGCGATATTTCGTAGATCCTAAGGAAGCAAAGCTCATGCAATGTCACGCGGAAAGAGAGAAACCCGAAGATGATCTAGAGAAGGGCAAGATCCTGACACACCCTTCAGACGGTAGCCAGTGGAATGCATTAGACATCGAGTTCGAAGAGTTCAGGGGCGATGCAAGGAACGTCAGGCTGGGTATGAGAACCGATGGACTCAATCCTTTTGGAAACCAGAGTAGCATGCATAGCACCTGGCCCGTGTTTGTATGGCCGTACAACCTCCCCCCGTGGCTATGCACGAAGCAAAGGTATGTACACATGAGCATTCTTATTCAGGGGACGAAATAACCAGGTATCGATATGCATCTGTATCTCGGGCTATTGAGGGAGGAGTTAGCCAGCTTGTGGGAGACGCCGACCCATACGTGGGACGCCTACACTAAAGAATATTTCCATCTGAGAGTCGCGTTGCTCACGACCGTGCAGTACTATCCTGGTTATGCATATGTATTGGCCCAGGTGAACCATGGACACAATGCATGCATCAAGTGCATGGATGAGACACCGCATCTCCAGCTACCAAGGGATCCCGGGTCTTTGAAAACCGTGTTCCAAGGTACTCAAAAGTGGCTCCGCATGGATCACCCGTGGAGAAAACATGGTGATCTGTTCAATGGTAAGGACGAGATCGAAAGAGCCCCGCGTCCGAGGAACGGCGAAGAAATCGAGGAGCTTTTGAATAATTGGGTAGATTGCCCTGCGCCTGGAAAAAAACGACCGAGGACAAAGCCGCTACTGGGTGTATGGAAAGCAAGGTCTGTTTTCTAGGACCTGCCATATTGGAAGGTCCTTCACACTCCCCATAGACTCGATGTAATGCACATCACGAAGAACGTTCTCGAGAGTCTGCTTGGCACTCTACTGAACATGCCGGAGAGGACCAAGGATGGCCCGAAAGCAAGAAAGGACCTTAATTGCTTGGCATCAAGAAAGATCTTTAGTACCTTAATAGTGATGATGATGATGATGATCAGACGGAAGGGACTCAAGGTCGCCGCAAAATAGTTAAGAAGAATGAGGTGGTGCTTCGTGTTGCCTGCTTCAGTCTGAGTCTGGAGGAGCTCGAGCAGTTTTTCAGGTGCCTCTTAGGAGTGAAATTTCCTCACAGTTACTCGGGGAAGATAAGCAGATATCTAGACGTGGCGAAGAAGAGGTTCAGCGGTTTGAAGTCTCACGACTGTCACGTGCTGATGACGCAAATACTCCCCGTTGCAATCCGTGGGATAATGGACGAGCATGTCCGTGAGACGTTGTTTGGCCTCTGTAACTTTTTCAACGTCATATCTAGGAAGTCGATCGGTGTGAAGCAGCTCGACAGGCTACAGGAAGAGATCGTGATGATACTATGCGAGCTTGAGATTTACTTCCCGCCCGCATTCTTCGACATCATGGTGCATCTTCTTGTACATGTCGTGGACGACATCATCCAGCTCGGGCCGACATTCCTGCACAACATGATGCCGTTTGAAAGGCTAAACGGTGTCATCAAAGGATTCGTTCGCAACAGGTCTCGTCCAGATGGAAGCATAGACAAGGGCTTTCTGATCTACGAGTGCATCTCCTTCTGCTAGAATTATCTAACCACCGAGAACGAGGATGTTGGAATACCCACAAAGAAGCACCTCAGCAGGCTCGGTGGATATGGTCACCGTGAGGGCTGCCGCTCATTGCATGTAGGCATTGATGGTCGACGCACTGATTTTGAAAGCGCACACCGAGTCGCGCTACAACACATTGAAGTGGTTGGCCCTTGGGTCAAAGAGCACAGAAGCTTAATCAAGCATGAGTACGTCGACTAGGGTCGGCCGAGGAAGAAGGGAGACGTAACCAGAGAGCACAACTCCAACTTCACGGGTTGGTTCAAGGAAAGGCAACTAGATAATCCCCCATAGACGCCTTCTACGGAAGATCAAAAACTCATATTCTCCTTGTCGCGGGGCCTAGGGCACAACCTAAGGACCTATCAGTCATACGACATAAACGGTTACAGATTCTACACTAAGGAAAAGGACAGGAATAGCGAATATCAAAACTCAGGAGTAACTATGTTATCCTTTGCTGATGACGAGACTACTGTGATGGAAAGATTCTACGGAAGGATTGAGGAGATATGGGAGCTCGACTACTGTGGAGAGATCGTAATGATGTTCCGTGTTAGATGGGCCAAGAACGTGGAAAAAGAAGGACGGTATTTACCACAATGGTTATACCAGATGCCAAATCGACGAAGAACGCCTCCGCAAAAAACGAGCCTTGGGTACTCGCTAGCCAAGTTGATCAATGCTTTTTTTATTACCGACCCGTCAAAGCCCAACTATGTTGTAGTTAGGAGGGGCATGAGGAGCATCATCAGAATGGAAGGAGCCGCCAACGAGAAAAACTTCGACAAAAACAGCGACCCGAAGATCGAAGAGGAATTCGACAAGTACTTCGACATGCCTACTACTACTAAAGTAAGAAGGAAGACCACACTGCCTACTAAAGGTTGTCCATTCACAAGAAGAAATCTCAAAGTGCACGGGCTAAAGTATTCAACCGCGACGAAAAAGGGCAAGAAGATTGTGAAGACACACTAGCAATTGTGTGACTTTTTGGTGTATTAATTCGTGTGGGTATAATGTGATATTAGTGTGGGTATTAGTTAGAGACTAAAACATATAATGTGATATTCGGCAAATTCACATTTATGTGTGACAAGCACACACACACATATATATATAATATATATGATTCAGGAGGATTTTTTGAATAAATATGCATGTGTATGTGCTTGGTTTTAAATATATTTGTAACATATCATTTTTAAATAAAGAAAAAAATTGACCCAACCACGATTCGAACCTAGCTGCCACAGGTCTCTGAATATGCATCATAACCACTAGGCTAGTGTGTGTTTGTTGTCCAAGTATAGCCTCACGCCATTTATTTGGCTAAGTGCCTAGGTTCTATGGCGCATTACTCCAAAATGCGCCTAAGAAGTTTTAGCTTATGTGGCGTATTTCGGAGTAATACGCCACAGAACCTTGGTACTTAGCCAAAATGGCTCGCCCCTTCTCCTTTTCCCCTTCCACGTTCTTTTCCCCAATCTATCTCTCCTGCCCCTGCCGGAGCCCGCCCCCATCGCCTCTCTGTCGTTGCAAACCCTAGCGCCGGATCCCTAGTAGAGGAGGAGCCGCCAGAGGAGGAGTGGCCATGCCGGAGCCCACCGCCCTCGTTGCCGGAGCCCTAGCCACCGCCGCGTCGGAGCCCTAGCAGCCCATGGAGGAGGAGCCACCGGAGGAGGAGTCGCCACGCCGGAGCCCACCACCCTCGTCATCGTCGACCACCGCAGTTGCAGCACCGGAGCATGGTTCGTCCCTCCCACCCCCACCCCCCCACCTATGATGCTCACAGTGGTTCTTCATGCTGCTCTGCCACCATGACTGATGCTCCCCTGCCACCATGACTGATGCTGCTCTGCCACCATGACTGTCCGACCAAATGTATCTAGGTTAATTTCGTTGCTGTTCCGATCTCGTTTCTTTTTATGTTTGTGTTAATGTAGAGTGTCCAGGCTTGACAGATTAACTCTCTGGTGTACATATAGGCAGGAATTATATTGTATCTCTAACAAAATCTCTTATTCAACTCAATGATGCATGTCATTTGCCAAATATTCAACTCGTAGGACACAGTTCGGCAGAAACTTCTAGCGTCGTCTTGTGTTGTCCACTGATCTGGACTAGTAATTGCTAGATCTACTCTAGAGTTTATCATCCGTAATAGCGAGCTCGTAGTTGATTCTAATGATGTCCTACTTCCTGTGTGCCAAAGGAGGAACTAAGAACTTTTGGTTTATTTTATCTAGGCAAACACCCTAGGAAAGGGAAAATAGCTGTAGATCATTGCTTCACACTATCAGTAGTAGTAATGTGAGGTTTTGCAGTTTGCAGCTACACAATTCCAAGTCAAAATAGCTTAGCAATTTTCTTCCATGCAAAAATATGTTTGTTAACTCAGCAAACCTGGAATATATGAAATTAAATAGTTGCTCTTAGGGTTCCTTGCAGTTGGAGGTGCCTTGTATGTTGAAGCAGCTTTGTGGTCATAGTACTCATAGGACATACTAAGTCGTTTTCCTTTGTTCTAGTAGAAGCTTTTCTTGCTTATTTTGATGTATCCCCTTATCTCATGGTTTTACTTCTTTACTGTTAGAATAAGATATTTTGATTGTTTCTTTGAAGTACAAAAAGTGCTACAGAATGTTTGCAACATAGATTATCATGTCAAATTGTTTTTACTTTTGGAGAAAAGTACATTCCTGAACCTGATGGTAAACTGGTATGTTTAACTACATTATTGGTAGTAACTAGATGCATCTGCTTCTGAATTTTTAGTCTGTTGTATAACAATGAAAAACTGAGTATACAACCTCTTGTATACTGTTTATATACAACCTCTTGTACAACCTCTTGTAACAACCTCTACACACTGTTTATATACAAATAGCTGCTGGTAGTTACTCTGCACACTGTTTATATACAACCTCTTGTAACACATTAGGTCCTGGTGGTTTACATCTAGAGTTAGAGTGTCACTGTGATACCAATTACATAGTAGGTCTGCCTCAAATATCTATAATATTAGTAGAATGTTGTACGCATGCTGCTAAGATAAACCTCACTATAGTTTTTCTTGTTTCTGATATTTGTAGTAACCTCACTATGGTGGCTTTGTAAGTAGGAGTCATAGCTGCAAGGAATGCTATACTGAAAGTAAAATTACTTTGTTGGTGATCTGTTCATCCTATTTTTCCTCTTGTTTTTTACTGTTTTAAATTAAAGTCATATTCATTGTTTCTGAAGTACAACAAACGGTGGCTTTGTTGGTCTCAGTATAGTGATTGGTGCTGCTGTTACTATATGGTGCTGCTGTTACTACAAATATTGGTACTATATGGTTATTACTACTGCTGGGGCTGTGGATGGGGGCTGGGGATGTTTTCTTGCTGCTATATGGTGTTGTTATATGGTGCTGCTATATGGTGTTGTTATATGGTGATTCTATATGGGGATGGGGCTATCAATATGGGGATGGGGTGTTTTTTCTTGTAGGGATTTCATTTGAATTGCCCATTTCTCCCGAAGTGTCGATTCACTTCCGTTTCGGTTGAGAAATGGGAACTCCTAGGTCAAAAAATTAGCAAAGGTCATGCCGAATTTTTCGGCCGAGATTTGTCTAACTTTTTGCCTCTTTTTAATAGAGTAGTGCAAACATGTCAGGCAACAACGAGGCCGGCCCTTCTAAGCACATGATCAGCGTCGAAGAACAAGCTAGACAGGCCAACCAGTCATTCTGGCGGGGGTCCCAACAGGAGGAGGAGGAGGAGGCGATGAGGATGACACCACCACCGGAGGAGGAGGCGACAGTCACCAGAGCTGCTGGGGCTAATGAGGGCGGAGATCCTGATTACGAGGGGGACGAAGATGACTATGATGGAACTAGTGAAGGCGGTGGCGAAGAGGATGACACCACCGATCGTGGCACCCGCACTAATGGAGGCGAGCGCATGGATGGCGGTAGCAGCAACCCAGCCGCTTCTTAGAAGAAGAAGAAGGAACAGAAGGAGCGTAAGGTGCCAGTGCTCGCCACCGTCTGCAATGAGTTCACTGAGGTCACAGAAAGTGGCCTACTCATTGCACCAAAGGCGATTGCTAAAGGGTACGGCCTGCAACTCGGGTGCATCGTCCAGGAAAGCATGTCGATCAACACGAAGTACATCAGAAATGCTGACAATGCAGCTTTGGTCGATAACCTCCTTAAGAAGCTTCACAAGTGATACAGATTCCCAAAGCGGTTTAGAAACCTCGAGAGAAAGAACCCGGTGAACAAACTAGCCCTCACGAAGATGAGCAATGCCTTGAGCAGCTGGAAAACCCGGGTGAAGACTAGCATTAACAAAGGTGAAAGCTGGGAGGTTATTAGTAAGAAAAATCCGATGCACGGCGAAGAGGAGTTTAAGATATTCAAGGTGGATATAGCTACCGCTGACGCTATAAAATGGACTAAATGGGGAAGGAGTATGCGGGAACACAACATAGGTAACCACCACCTTAGAAGCGGCGGTTACAGGGGGAAACAGGCCATTTGGGAGAAGGAGGACGCCAAGCTTGAACGCCTTGGTAAAGACAACCCTTGGATTAAAATCATGGACTTGCAGCTTAGGCAATTTGTTCGGGCCCGCTACTACCTGGACAAGGAAACAGGGGAGTTCATCACCGACGATCCGGAGGTGAACGACTTCGAGAAGAAGCTGGTAAGGAATTTATCGCCGATCTCAAGTATATTGCATTCTAATTAAAATAATGAACCCAAGAATCTAAATGGGTTCACCTTTCCTTGTCTCTGCAGGAGGATGAACTGAACGCTACTGCCATAGAGTCGTCCCAGGATTCGACGGAGCCGTGGGACACGGTTTTCAACAGGGCGACCAATGCTTACAAGAAGAGGGACAAGGGGTTGCCGCCGTCCTCAGCTGGTCGTGTGTCCGGCTTCGGTATGAGCATTAAGTTCAAGGAGTACTACAAAGAGGATGCCAAGAAAAGAAGGGAGAGGAAGAACTAGGATAAAGCCGCTGTTGAAGAGATGAAGATGAAGGTGCAGACACTGGAGGAGAAGGCGATGGACGAGAAAACGGTGGACAAGTTAGTGGAAGAGAAGATCCGCTTGATGATCCCCCCTGAGTTTTTTGAGGGGCTTACTGCTTGGAATACGGGAGGTCGACAGGGGCCAATACATCTGCCCAGCTTAAGCGGCAGCAACTCGGGCATCAATGTTACCGTGTCGCCAGACCTGGTGACCCCGCCGGCCGTCAACGTCGGGATGTAGCCGCTTGTTTTGGTCACACCGACGCCCCCTCCCACCAAAGAAACCAATAAGGCGCAGCCGACGGCGGTGGTGCTTCGTGAGGCACCCGAGCGGGAGATTGTAGATGATGATAGGTCGGCCGCCGGCATCGGCCGTGTCTCTACATTAGCCGAGATCCACGCCATCACCAAGGTAACTAATTAGTTAGTGCACGTCATCTCCTTTATGCCTTTGATGCATGACTGCTGCCATCTCATGACGCCCAACAACATGTTTTTGCCTCAGGACACTTCTTGCATACTCCTGCTTAAAGATGTCAGCGGTGAGTTGAAGGATGTTGCCAAGGGCACTCTCATACAACCGGCGAGCCGCACGATGCACAACAATCCAATGGATGATGACGTGATGAGGGTCAGGTTCGCTCGGGTGTTGCCAGGGTGCGACGACATGGACCCCCCCTTTCAACCTTAGGGAGCCGACAAACACAAGACCCTTGGAGAATGCTACAACTGGCCCTTGACATGGCCGAAGACCCAGATTCGTCTTGCTTGACCGATCGCCCGGCCACCACCTCGGAAGCCAGCAGCCGCCATCGTCGCCACCACCAGCCGTCACCAGAAACTCTTGGCAGCGTGTGCACCGCCACATGGCAAAGACGTTGTGCCGCAACCGCCGTTGCCCCCGCTACCACCACCACATGATGGCACCCATGAAGATGATGATGAATTGGTCAACGTTGATGACTTCATCAACACCGGTGCCGCCAAAGGATTGTATATGCCTTTTGTGGATGAAGAACCATTCACAGCTCGCGACGACCATCAAGCTGGTCGGCCCAATACATGCACGCAGCGCTTGGTCTTCCATGGTCTTTTTCAAGTGACGCCTCTAGCTGCCGATCCACCACAAGAGAAACCGGGATTGCTTTTCAGTCCCAAGACACTCCGAAAGGCGGCTGATGAGCAGATGGCAGTGGCTGACACTGTTGTGAAGAAGAAGCACTACAGGAAGAGAGGTAATAATAAGAAGAAGAAGGGTGCGAGCCAGCCTCTTCCGAAGAGGATCCGGGGTCAGGACGCCATCGTCGTACCATCCACACAATATGGCTTGCCCTGAGTGCATGTAGCTGGTGATCCGATATTGACTCCGGATATGATCCACATTGCGGTTGGATCCATGTTAACTTTGCACGAGGGTGTCAAGACACTAGAGGGCCTCCTTCTTAAAGACGAACATCCAAATTACCTGGTTTTCACGGCCAAGGTGCCATTGGACATGGGCTTTGTCGATGAACCCCTCGCGGATATATTATTCATAGTGTTCGAGGACATATTCAAGTTGTTTCTCACGAAACGGCTGGACTATAACTTGGTCCGCCTATACGCGCTCAATCTGGCAATCACGATCAAGAGAGAAAGTACCCTGAAAATCACGATAGTGGATCCCTACTACATGCGGGACAGCCAGTTGTTCAAAGGATCAGAGACACGGACCAAGGCGACGGCGTACCTCGAGAAGTTCATGGTGGACAACAAGAGGAAGGGCACACTTCTTTTGCCTTTCTTTCCCAAGAGAGTACACACACTCGCTCATCGCCACCGTAACTTATGCATTTCTTATAGATTTCTTCCTTTGCTCTTTTTCCAACATTTCGTTCCAATTGTGTTGCGCAGAGACAAATATTGCACACTCATCGTCCTTGCCCCGAGGTATTCGCTAGCCACGTATTTCGACTCAGGGAGTTTGACAAAGAAGAAAGACTACACCAGAATAAGGGGTGTTCTTAATGAGGCTCTTGAGGGCTACACCAAGAAGGGATACACCTTCGTAGATAAGGGGGAATGTATCAAGGATGGCAAACACATGTTCAAGCACGTGCTCGAGTTCCCCTGCGTCAAGCAGTCGACTACTGGTGCCAAGGAGGGCTTCTACGTCCTCCATCACCTTAAAGGCTATGTTCGGGATTGCCAGAACCTAACGCTGCCATCTAGTCTCCAAGGATGGGCCGAAACTTTGGCGCGAATCAAGGATGCTGATCTTAGAGAAGACTTCCATCGCATTCAGATGAAGTTGTCACAAATCATCATTG
The DNA here is from genome assembly GCA_023614405.1 of Avena insularis. NCBI lineage: Eukaryota > Viridiplantae > Streptophyta > Magnoliopsida > Poales > Poaceae > Avena > Avena insularis. The sequence goes on from CM042694.1 coordinate 536,540,494, forward strand.
AAGATGTCAACACAAGGGGGGTGCCCTACAACAAGCCAGAGGGTTCAGTAAGAGGGAGATCGAAGAACGCCCCCGTAAGCAGGGTGACACAAGGACGTGGATGACGAAAGAGGGCTATCTAGCGTTCCCGAAGCCGAGCGAGAAGAGGAAGTCTTCATCATGATCGATGTGTGCCTCTAGCATGATCTAGTGTGTGTATATTCTTGATGGACGCCTGCTGTATTAGTGTGTGTGTCATAAACTTTACTATCTCGTGGTTGAAATGGTCATTGTTGTTAGACTTAAACTACCTTGTGGTCGTGTTGTCATTGAACTAATTGCTTATATGATGATCTATCTTTTAGGTTTATGGATCCTTTGTTTTATATTCTGTTAACATATATATATATATGGATGTGAACCCTTTATTAATTCTTTTTGTTGTATTTTTACTAATATGCCTTGTCGTCTATAGAGATGGCGACGAGGTGGTATGTGGTGTACATGGGTAGGGTTCCAGGAGTCTACGAGGAGTGGGAGGATTCTCACAAACAAGTGAACAAGTTCAGCAGCAACATCTACAAAGGATACACGACTAGAGAGGAGGCGATAGCCAAGTGGAGGAACCACTTGTGGAAGAAGAACCGGATGAAGATATTGGTCGGGCTAATGCTCTTGCTCACCTTTATCACAGCTGTATTCTATTTGATCCTAGTGTAGGCGGCGGTGGCCACTTCATATTTGTAATGTGAGATGATATGAATTTGTATTTGGCGCTTGTGTAAAAATTCGGCACTTGACACTATATATGTATCTCGATCGGGCTCTAAGTGTGATGACATTATACTTGTGTTTGTATTATATGTCGGTTTTCATCTACTACATGTGCAATGTACTGTTTATACTGATCTAGATAAATACTGTATAAATACCTGATTATACACTAGGAATGTATTTTATTTTGAATACATGTAATATACTCAGTGGTGCATATAGAAACGGTGTTTGTGGTGCATATAGACTCTATGGCGCATTGGACAGTATGCGCCACTCATATCTGCTTCCTGTGGCGCATATGCAGGAATGCGCCACAGAAGTCTAAGACTTCTGTGGCGCATTTCTATTTGCGCCACAGGAAGCAGATATCAGTGGCGGGGTAACAGTGCAGACAGGGATATGCGCCACAAAAGATGGAATTCCGTGCGCCACAGAAGATTTGTTTCCTAGTAGTGTATTTTTAATATCATATTAAGAGATGACATTCCTACTTAACCAAGTCCTAGTGTCTATTGATCTTGAATGTTGAGTGATCAATTCTTGACCTAGAACTTATTGATTCTTAGCTTTGACTTATTATATTGACCTTCCAAAGACCTTATGTAAATTAATAAGAAGAAGGAACTAGATATGGTAGAGTGTGCCATCATCAATGGAATGAGATCCTTAGTGGTGATCAAACCATTTGATGTTGGAGGAGTTAACTCACTCCTAAGTTAACTAGAGAAAATATCTAAACCCAAGAGTTAAGCTAGTGATCATGGAGCTATGAGAAAGCTAGTAGTATTAGATCATCCAATGGTAATCTTGTTAAGCCAAGTAGGTATAAACCTAAAGTAAGTTTCCTTAACAAGATAAGCCTTATATGAAGACTAGTACAAGTCTACTACTTAGTGTTAATAGATTTTGATTATACAATTAGAAGCCTAAGATTTTCTTGATCAAAGGTTGGTGGCCATTATTTTATTTTAATTCATTAAAAAATACATAAATCTTTACTTTGCCTTTATAATTATTTATTTAACATCTAAAAGTGTAATAACAAGTTCCATTGATATTTAAGTGAAGTCAAAATAGGTATAACCATTTTAAGTTGTGCTTACTAAACTACCATTTCAAAATTAAGTAAATCTTACTCTCCAAAAAGATTTTATTAAATTATAAAATCATCAAGATTTAAGTACCAATTCTTTTACAAGTTTGGGAATCCACTTAAAAAGATAAAAAAGTTTTTAAGTATTTAACATGAGGTCATTCCCATGTTTGTAGAAATAAGTATTAATTCTATAATAAGTAAATGAGTTCATTCACTTATAAAATCAAGAGAACACCACTTCCATAAAGACATAATGCTTTTGTTTCACCTTCATAAAATGTTATAAATTTAACAACATGTAGTGTCCTCTCATTTTAAAGTTAGATAAGTTTCCACTTGCTAGTGGAATAGCTATTCAAATGTGGTAATTGTTCTCTTCTTTAATACCAACAATTAATAGGAAAACCTTAAAGGGTTAGTGATATGTCCATTTTGCATCACTATTCTATGTCTTAATTCACTATTATTCATTGATATATTTCGTATTGAGAGGTGATACTTATGTTATTTCATCTATTTTTGCATGGTTGATGACTTTTGGAGCATGGACCGCTGCAGTCAGGATTCTGATGGAAAAGGTGCTGTTTGGAGGAAAAATTCGCAAAGATCAGAAAATCCGAGAAAATATATGGAAAATCCTATTTTTCCAGAAGACTCAGGATGCCAGAAGATGGAGTGGAGGTGGGCCACAGGGGGCCCACACCACCCCATGGCGCGGGCAGGCCTAGGTCGCGCCTGGGAGTGGTGTGGCCACCCTGGCCCACTCCAGCCTCTCCCCTCTAGCGTATATCATCCCCACGAAACCCTAAGACTCGGGGAGCGACCACAGAAAGATTCCGCCGCCTCTGCGGGGCGGAAAACACTGAGAGAGAAAGATCTCTCCAGCAAACAGATTTCTGTCGGGGGAATTCCTTCCCAGAGAGGGGAGATCGTCTCCATCAACACCACCATCAAGCTGGACTTCATCGGGATCATCATCACCACCATCATCACCATCAGAACCCTCATCACCATCTCCATATTGCTGTAACAATTGCGTTGAATCTTGCATAGTTCATAGGGGAAACTTTCCCGGTGTTGATTACTCTTTATAGTTGATGCTATTGAGTGAACCATTCAATTATTGTTTATGTTCAGATTGTTATACATCATTATTTCATCTCTGATCATGATTCATATGATGTCTTGTGAGTAGTTCGTTTTGTTCTTGAGGACATGGGAGAAGTCTTGTTGTTAGTAGTGGAGTTGCGTTGAGAAAGATTCAATAGATTGTTATTTAAGTTGTAGTGTACTTCTTCTAGTGGTGGCATGTGAACGTCGACTACATGACACTTCACCTATATGGGCCTAGGGGAATGCATTGTGTATTTGGCTACTAATCGTAGGGGTTGCCGGAGTGACAGAAACCTGAAACCCCGTTAGGAAACCATTGCACAAGGGACGTAAGGGTCTTAGAGTTTAAAGTTGTGGTTAGGTTTCTACCTTAATTACTTTCTTATACTTACGGATGTTTGCAAGGGGTATAATCACAAGTATGTATTAGTCTTGGATGTGGCGGTACATTAGCACAGGTTCACCCACACAACACTTAGCAAGCTAAAGAAGATTAATCAGCTATATGAAGCGAAAGCACTTGATAGTCTTCCCATGTGTCCTCGAGAACGTTTGGTCATCTATAGAAATACAACTGGCGTGTCCTTTGCTGCATAAAGGATTGGGCCACTTGCTGCATTTATTCCTATTGTATTTTATTTACTCGTACTTTGTTTACTTGATATATCAAAAACCCCTAAAATTCCGTTTGCTAAGTATTTGTAGAGAATTCCTGATCCATACTGATACATTGCAAATGTATCTATAATTTTTTTATGTTCCATGCTTGGTTTTATCTACTTTCTTGTGTTTTGACCACACTTTGGAGTACTTCTCATATGATTTCTTGGACTAACCTATTGACAAGATGCCACGGTGCCAGTTGCCTGTTTTCTGCTGTTTTTGGTTCCAGGAAGTCAGAAAATGAATATTCTCAGAATTGGACGGACAAAAGCCAAAGTTACTATTTTCTCGGAAGACTCACGGAGCCAGAGGGAGAGTCGGAGAGGGGCCATAGGGTGGCCACACCACCCCTAGGCGCGGGTCCACCTAGGTCACGCCAGGGCATGGTGTGGCCCCCCTGGCTAGCCACCGACCTTGCCTCCTTCGCCTATAAGAGCCTCCCGATACCAAAACCCTAAATCATCAAGCCTCCAGCCACGAAAAGTTCCACAGCGCCGCCACCACCAAAGGGGAGATTCGGGGGACAGAAAGTCTCTGTTCTGGCACCCTGCCAGGACGGGGAAGTGCCCCCGGAGCCATCTCCATCGATCTCCACCACCATCTCCATCACCATTGCTGATTCCCATGATGAGGAGTGTAACAACCTCGGACCCTACGCTCTAAGTTCAAGCCTGGATAAACCAAAAGTGGTTAAGGGTTTTATAGCGGGGGCCTAGGGCCATCCACGTGTAGGCCCGTTGACCTCCCTAACCACTTCTAAGAACATCGGGACAAGAGCGAGCGACGTAGGCAACAGGTGAAGAGATCAAATACATACACAAGTGAGTATGTATGCAAGCTACCTTACAACAGTTCTCAGAGCCATACCATCTAAAAGAAATAGAAATATTTCAACGACATACGGCAAGATCCAAATATCCTAGATAGAGATAATAGTGTAGGATAGCTCCTCATAAATCAATCAACAGAGTATCAAGCAGAAGCGGGAAATAAGATCCGAGTACGGATAAGAAGAAAATCGGCATAAGATCCCACATAAATAAGCACATTCCGCCCATAGATCTCACGGATCCCCATCCCCGGAATCTCTACACCGAGTGATCGTTGCCAACATCATCTGTCTCATCCACCCAGTATCCATCTTGCGAATACACCTGTTCATCTGAATCAAACAATTTATCATGTGAGACCCTAGGGGTACTCAACAAGTCTTTATGCCTCTAAAGGGGACATATACCTGGGGTGATGCAATTGCAGCAAAAGATAATAACTATCAAGTCTATAGATACTCGCTAACCATCTGCCTAACCAAAGATAGGCGGATGTCCGTTAATTAGAAACAACAGTTATAACAGTATAAAGTAACAGATCCATCCTCCTTCTCGCTTACCAACAAGAAAGCAGACGAACAACCCATCCGTTGGCAGTTTTATTAATCATTCCATGAATATTGCACTATTTACTAGTCAGATATTTAGTCAAATTAAAGACAGTACTTTAGTTATACTTGTCTATGATCGAGAAACTATGCTCCAAGTCGTCCATAACCGCGGACATGGCTTTAAGAAAGATTTACCCTGCAGGGGTGCACAAATAGCAACACACACACGATCGACCTCGGAAAAACCAAATCAAAACCCAACAAGGCTTTCACGACAAAGCAATCATAAGATTCATAAAATATTTTAGGGGGCCACCCCATTAAGCTACCCGCAATGAAGTTGGCCGGCTCCGAGACGGACCCAAGGTTTGTGTCAATGGCTGTAAACGACTGGGAAACCGAAAGTGTGACTGGGCTTGTCGATACCGCGAAAACATTCCACGATCCAAAACAGTACAGGTGCTCCACGCACAATCTTAAATAAAGCAGTAAAGCATGGCATAGGTACAGGATAGTAATAAAGCTCCAAACTACTTTGTGGCCCCAAGAAATAAAGTGCAAATCAAGCTCATACAAAGGGGGATTCATAGAGTCTCCCGTATGTGGATAGTGCGAATATTCAAGAAACAGGTATCAAGTACTCGGGGTCCTACAGGACACAAGTGAGCATGAAAAACCAAATAACAGATATTGCCCACCGGTGCCTCTTTCATTAGTTATCCCATTACTACTCAGGTTAAGTTGTTTAGGTACCTCGTTATCCATCAGACACTCACAAACCCTACACATGCAATTCTACGACTCGCAAGGCTCAAGCAACTCCTGTAGTAAAGGTTCATAGGATGAGGAACAAGCTTCGGTGGGGTTTAAAAGTAAAGGCCATGCAATACATGGGATTCAGTTTAATGCAATCGCGACTCAATGATGCAAGAATAAGATAGAAGCAATAGGTACTATATGTATGCAAGCATGTGGTAGTGCTTGCCTGGCAGCTCAGTTGAAGCGAGAGATGGATCTGGGTAGTACTCCTAGGATTCCTGATAATTCCCCTGCTTGGTGTCTATCCGAGAAGAACCAAACAAACAAGGCCAACATAAATATAATGCACAAACATATAAATAAAATGCGACAAGCAAACAAGCATGCCATGATGAATGATGCACAAATTACATGGCATATCATAGCATGGCATGGGTGAGGTGTGGGGTACAAGAATAAAGCATTTTATTAAGTTTTTAGTCATGTTTTGCTCCCATATAACTTGCTGTTCACTTAATATTTATATGATGCATGCTTCAATGCATATCATGGAATGTGTAGTTAGAACGGGCTCGTCGCGCTGATCGATTTAGACATAACATTTATCAAATTTGGAGTTATAGAATTAAAGTTATTAATTAATTAAGAAAAGGCATTTTTATTGCAATTAAACAATTTCGAAAATTTCAATTAGTCAAACATTATTTTGGATGGAATATTTGAATTCCTCACATTTTTCTGATTCAAAAACATATGTCATTTGTATTATTTGGAATTACCAATTACAAGTTATTTAAAACTGGATTTGAAAACATATTAAACATTTCTAGAAATCATTTTTATTAAACTGAAATAGGAACACAGACTTTTTATACATAGGCAGAAGCTAGCCATCGTCGCCGACAGGTGGGGCCTGCGCTGAGCTGGCGAAACTGCACGCGGCAGAGATTTTTCTCACCGCGGGGTTGTCCAGCCAGTGAGATTGACAGGTGGGGTCGGCGGTTCGCGGGGCCACGCACGGGCACGCGAACAGGGCACGGCCACGTGTGCAGATGGAGGACTGCGGGTTGAGGCACAAGAAGGCTGGGTGCCTTTTTATAAAACTCCACAGCACATGACAGGTGGGCCTGGGTGGAGTGCGGGTTGATGGAACAAAAGGCAGGGGGTAACTGGAAAACAGTCCCGCGTACTGGTTTTCTTCCACACGTTGTTCTCTGACGAAACTGACGGACAGAGCGCGGCGCGGCGGGGGCTTGAACTAGCGACGCAGCGCGCGCGGCGGCGGCTACCGTTGCGGCTAGCAGGGGTTGCTGCTGGGTTCACGCGGCGCGACTAGAAGAGGCTACAGCGAGGCAACAGCGGGTAGACGAACGCGAGCACCGTGCACAGAGGGTGCTCGTCGGAGTGTCTAGCGCATACAGGAAGCAAAGACGTGCGAGAGGATGTTAGGGGGGATCAGAGCCTCACCGGGAGTGTGTTGGTGGTGGTGGATCGGGCCGGAGCGCAGGGGATCGGCGGGGAAGCTGGCGACCCGCGTCTAGGGTTTCTTCTCGGTCACGTCGGCGTGCAGCGGGGCTGGGCCTCCTCCTCTCGTCGTCGTGTACTGGGATGATGCAGGAGCTCGTCTCGGTCTTCCTCGACAACCCAAACACCACGCCCGCCTCCTGGTACGGTGTAGTCGAGAGGAAGCCGAAGGTGAGGTTGTCGGGGATGGGAGAGAGAGAGGGTAGCAGGCAGGTGGGGATCTGGGTGGTGAAGGGCAGCGCCCAGGTGAGATCTGGAGAGTGCAGCCAGGCAGGGGAGGGAGTAGATAAGGACAGAGGGGAGGGAGAGATGCACATGGGGTTCGGGTGGGAAAAGGTGGTTGTGGCCACCTTTCTCTCCTCTCCCTCTTCTCACGTCGGGCACGGCCTGTGGATCGAGGCAGCTGCACTGGGGCGAGAGGCAAGGTGTGGCTCGGGTTGGGGTACGCTTGGCAGCGAGGAAAGAGAGAAAAGGGAGAGGGGGATGGCTTGGCTAGGGTTTAGGTTAGGGGGGTGGCTCGGTCTGGAGTATAAGGGGGATGGGGTTGGGGCCGAACCAAGCCACAAGGCTGGTGGTGGCCTCTGTTTGGGGGGAGGGGAATGGTGAGGTGAGTGTAGCTAGGTTTGGTGTTGTGTAGGTTTAGGGTTAGGTAGGGAGGTTAGGGTTTGATGATGGCTCCAAAATAGATGAAGAGAGGGAGAGAAGCTAGGAAGGAGGATGGTTAGGGTTTGAACAAAGTTGTTTGAATTCAAACCCATGCAAAACTTCAAGCAAGAACTCCAAAAGATAAAAGGGAAGGTGATAGGTGTTTTGCATGGCTCATGCATGATCCTTAGCTAGGCCACGCTATATTTGTGAAAACAAATACAAGCTCAAATGACCCCACTTAGTCACATGCACTCCAATTTGAATAAAGCCCAAGCAAAAGGTTTGGAGAGGTTAAATAAAAACAACAAATAGAAGAACTAGAGTTGGATGGGGATGTGGGGTTTATACTCCATGTGACATGAAATAATGGAACCCACACATAAGATATATGCACAAGGAATTAACACATGGCTTGGATTAAACCCATATGTCCAAGAGTGGAAGAAATAAGCATGAATGAATATAATGGTATTGCTAGTGTGTGTGTTCCACTAGGCAAGTATATAGCCATAATTATATTCATACACGATCAAATATTCCAAAACAAACCATATGGAAGCTAGACAAGGAAAATACTCACATATCATGCAAAGGTGGCCATGTGGCTCTCCCCATATCAATATGGTGAAAACAACATGATGCATAAATGGGAGCATGTGGAAGTAGAAGTGGATCCATCCCAACCCACATGAGCTAGAGGTAAAACCAAATAAAATGCAAGGCTCACATATAGTTGGAAGGTGGAATTATGGGGTGATGACAAAGAAAGGTGGTGGAGTTAATAAGAGATATGCCCCCAACTCAACTTGGGCATCAAGCATTTATCAAGAATCAAATACAATGTATCAAGAGGCAAATACAATTAATAGTGCATATGAGATAAGAACCAAATGAAAAGGGTTTTATATGATGCTCAAATGCAATGTGGCATGATGACATGAGCATGATATAATTATGATGCAACAATTATATGTAGGAAGTAGCATTTTATTATTAGACCATGCAGCATTATAGATGTTAGACAGATGGGATGCTACAAGGAGGGAGTAGTTCTCTCTCGAGGCTAAGGGTTCTACCGGTAGCTATGTGTTCATCTCTCTCTCTATGCATGATCTTATTGAGATCATGAGCTTGTAATCTATGGATCTACCTTGCTACTCAAGTGCTTTAATAGATCTCTGCTCTCCCCATGTGTGTGAAAGTGACAGCGTGCACACCATGGTGGCACTTAGGATAGAGATTACAAATACTTGTTATGAGTTATATTTGGAGTTGGATGTCTTTATGAAATTGTGGTGTTTGTTGGACTCATCTATTACTCAAGGTGACAGTGTGGGGTTTTCTAGATGGGAAAGGCTTACTTTGAGGTGTGCTGTTATAGCCCTACCGTGGATTAGAGTGTCCAACCGGAGAGTAGTTGAGAGTAGTATCATAAAGAAGAATATATTTATATGAGAGTGTTCACTAGTGAAAGTATGATCCCTAGGCCTTGTTTCTAAGCATTGATACACCGTTTGCAGCTAGATCTGTTACATGTTTGCTTGCTTCCATCTTTATTTCAGTTTTACTTTAGTCTTTTCCATGCCATCAATTTATTTTCTATCACCATTACCACTTATAATTATCTATACCACTTGTATTTCACTATCTCTTCGCCGAACTAGTGCACCTATACACCTGACAAGTCTATTGGGTGTGTTGGGGACACAAGAGACTTCTTGTATCTTGATTACATGATTGCTTGAGAGGGGATACCTTTGACCACTTCCTCCCTGAGTTCAATAAACCTTGGTTGATCCACTTAAGGGAAAACTTGCTGCTGTTCTACAAACCTCTGCACTTGGAGGCCCAACAACTATCTACAAGAATAGAAGTGCGTAGACATCACATACCACTAGCCAGCACCTTCTGCTCCTCGTTGGGTTCGACACTCTTACTTATCGAAAATACTGCGATACACCCCCTATACTTGTGGGTCATCAGTTAGCTTCAAGATTAAATGCTTTTACTTTGTAAAGTAATATTTTCCTCAAAAGTTATTCTTTTAAGAAACATTAAAAGTAACCTTTAAGCATTTCTATAAAGGCTCTAATTGATTAATATTCTTGTTTAAGAAATCTTTTAGATACCATGCCCCATTTAGTGCTTTAGTATTGTATGCTACTTGTTATATTTACATATTGTTTCACACACTCTCACAAGCCTTAACAAGAAGCACAAGTGTGAAGCTAGCATAAAAGTGCAACACATTCTAAAGATAGCACCACAAGCTCGCAAACCCTAAATCATAGATTCTTATCCGGGGGATTCGCGTTTATCAAACTGCATTACATTACTTATGCATACTTGCATATTGCTTCTTTAAACATTAGTCCTTACCGGACCAATGATGCTATTTCCAGATTTTGGATCTTCTAGTATCTTGAAGACCGTGAGTGCATAATCTTGCAATCACAAAAGGCAAGTTCACCACTTGCTCATGTCCTTTGGTTATTTTCAATCAAATACTTGTAACTCAAATGTTGTCATCACCTACATTTCAAAAAGGTCAGAAAACATTATTTTCTTAATAATATGATTATGGATTATTTACCAAGAGGTAATAATCTACTGATACAGTTCTAGTGGTAAAGGAACATAATATCTAGGACTTAACAACCAATGTCGCCAGTGATTCTAGCGCCTTATATTACGTGTTAACCATGAGATTTGGAATGGGACGGAGAAGTCAGTTGGACCTTCTTCATTTTGCATGGACGGATGACCTTATCGTGAAGCTGCAGATTTCTCATGGAGAGTCCAGAGAATCCAGCACATGGGTGGGACCCCTCAGTGCCCCGCGATCTAGGTGTCTAGATTATCTGTGCATAGCAGTCATGGTGGAGGTTCACCATAGCTGATGGTGGATGCCAGGCAGAGCTGATTACAGAGTCTTCGAGAGGCTACACGGATTGTACTCATGGTAGAGCTCTTGGGGGATCGTGTCTTCATGTCGGGTCACGGAGAGGGCAGTGATTGGTTTGGATCTTAGACTGGGCATGTTACATCCCAGCATTAGAGCTTAGAAATAAGCTGAGATAAGGTGTGTGCATTGCATTCATGCATAGAAAATCCGGATAATTTTCGCGCTTTTAAATAATACTTATCAAAGAGATTGAAGCTTCTCTTAACTTGGTGGAACTGAAGTAGATCATCAAGTTGACTGCGATAAGTTTCAATATGACCTTTGCTAAAATCTTATCTTTGGGTTATAGAATTTGATCTAAGGGTAGATCAAATGTAATAAAACTAAGTCACAACACACTACTTAATAAGGAGTACTTGATCTTCTAGAGATCATTACATGGTATTCCATACCACAACCCAAGGATGAAGACTTAATATTCTAAATATGATATCAATGTATTATCTACCACAAACCTTGAATAGCAAGTTAAGTATATAGCTTAAGTAAAGAAACTCATAACTATATCTTGAATCACTTGTTTGCCATAGTTACTCTTATCATAGGTACCATGATAGTTCTTAAACATTAACTCTTATTACAAATAGAGTAGAAAGGGACGTCAAACCAAGACCATCCATCACATACCCTTAGTGTCATGTTAATAGATGACAATCATATTTAACCAAGTCCTAGTGTCTATTGATCATCAATGTGTGTGATCAATTCTTGACCTAGCACTTATTGACTCATAGCCTTTGACCTATTATATTGACCTTTCAAGGATTTTAAGTAAATTAATCAGAAGGAGGAACTAGATGTGGCGAAGTATGCCATCATAAATGTAATGAGATCTTTAGTGGTGATCAAACAATTTGATGTTGGAGGAGTTAACTCACTCATGAGTTAACTAGAAGCAGTACCTAAACCCAAGAGTTAAGCTAGTAATTGAGGAGCCATGAGAAAGATAGTAGTATTTATGGATCAAATAATAATCTTGTTAAGCCAAGTGGGTATAAACTTCAAGTAAGTTTCCTTAGAAATATAAGCCTTATAGAGATACTAGTACAAGTTTACTACTTAGTGGATAATAGATCTTGGTAAGACAATTAGAAGCCTAAGCTTAGTTTGATCAAATGATGGTGGTCATTATTCTCAAGTCACTTGAGAATAGATGACTAGGTGTTGAAGAAGAGTTGTGAGTATACCAAATTAGGTAAAGCCCTAGTAAGATGAATCATCTAGCTTGATCATTAGAAGTCAAGCTAGAGTATAATGAAGTATATAACATAAGTTGTATGGAGTAGTTGGAAGTATATAAAATTTAACCAAGGTAATACAAGACCAAACTTTTATTACGGGGAGTAGTACCATACCCATTAAAGGATTGGTATCACATGTAATAGAGAGAGAATTGTAATCTTGCAAGCTTTGGAAGTAGTTACAAGATGGATTTAAGGAAATTAATAGATGGAGTTAGTAGTTGCTGCATTGATGGATTTATCAAGGGTAGTTTAGAAATGGAAGTCACATGTAGAAGAATGAAGAATGAGAATTATTGAAGTGACATGACCATGTCATCATATGATGATTGATATGGTGGAGTCAGATAATTAACTTATTCAGAAAGGATGTGATCTTTGTAAATAAGATAAGAGAGATATATAGAGTGTATTTAGGAAAGGAATTCCTTATCTAAAGATAACCTTGGTGGGGTATTAAGGTAGTAGTGCTTGAGAAACCTTAACTAGCTATATATCAAGCCATGACATAAGCCATGTCCACCTCTTTGTCCAAAACCCTAGAATCAAACTGATAGTGGAACCATTTCCTATTCCTAGATAACCATTGAATAATATCTCTTGGACAAATGAAGCTTCCAAGGGAGAATTAGAGAACCAGGTGTGTGGTTAAGGATGAAAGCCTTGTTGCTTTATTATCTTAAACCCTAATAGAAACCTAGACCAATGAACCATCAAGACCACATTAAGAAGTAATCTCAATAGCTCACTCTGAGTTGAGTTATCATCTGTGGCCACAAAACATGAAGGAAAATTATTCTAGCCCTTAATATTTATCCATATTCATAATAGAATATGAGTCTATTAGAACCTTCCTAAAACTCAGGGCAATTATTTGGAAATGGACAATTACATTAATGATTGCTATTCATGCTTCTTGACTTCACCAAGGTTGTCCATGGTAATCCTAATCACTAAAAATCAAGGAGGGTTTGAATGAGAGAAATCCCCAAATATGGAGAACCATGAAAATCAAATCGCCCCATTAAGAACCACAAGGTTTAATACCTTATAATGAATATTTATAATGCCTTCAGAAAGTTAAGCATTAATAAGATTCTATATATATCCTTCACCATTTTAAATATTTACCATTATAATTATTAAGTGAAAACAAAATCATCTTTGTGAAATCTTATTATAAGAAACAAATTCCTAAAACCCTAATCTTTATTAATACTTCCTAATTAAAAGGACTTTTCATATAATTATGAATATTTTTAATACACAATGAGAAATGAAGAGAGGAGGGTCTACAAACTCTCTGAATATTGAGATCTCTGAAGAAATTTAAATTTAAAAAGGTTTTGTAAAAAAAATAGAAAACACAAAACAGAAAAAGGAAAATGTTTATTAAAAAAAAAAAAAATAAAAAAAAAACACCACCAGGCCGCCCACCCTCCTTGTCCTTCCTAATCGCTTCAAGACGCAGCGCAGCTCGGTCCATCAGCAGCCCCAGCAAGGCCCAGCCCACAATCTCTTTCGACGCTCGTTTGTCGTCTTCCCCGTCACCGGGCAAGCTGTCGTCGCCTCGGCCTCATTGCCGATCCTCACATCACGTGCTCTCTGCCGTCCGTCGAGCCTGGAGAGGATAAGACCCCCCGTGGACACCTCTGCCTCGTCCCTATCTCTTTTCCCTTCCTAGCAACCTCTCTCTCTTATTCCCAACTCAGACTGAAACCCTAGCCGCCCATATGCCGCTCGTCGTCGTCGCTCCGAGCTGCCTCGTGACCTGAGGAGTATCCCAGGGCTCTGCCATGATCTCCTACGTCTTCTAGCCTAGGGAATCGAACTAGGGTTCGTAGAATCGAGCCCCACGACATCTTCTTCCTCGACTCCGACGAGGTCTGTCGCTGTCCGTGTCATCGCCACCATCCACCTTTGGCCTCGTCGTTGCCACCACCACCACCGGGGTGATCCCCTAAATCCTCTAGTGCCATCTGTTTCCCCTATCTCATTATGCATCGCCCTACCACCATATACTAGTCACCACCACCGCCATTCACCATCGTGGAACCTATTCCGATGACCTTAACCAAACGGCGTCGCCCTAGATAGGTTAATCATGCTCCCCGCTATCGAATACACCCTTCTACGGTGCCTCTAGAGCCATACACCAGCGTCACCGCCGCGCTCCAGCAGCGTGACATCATCTCTCCAGCGAGGTGGCATCAGCAAAGTCGATCAGGTTGTTTGACTTGGTCATTGCCGATGTGGCTAATGATGTGGTGGAGACCCCACCCGTCAGTGTCTGTAAGCTAGAGTCAGATGAGTGCAGAAAAGTTTAACCGCGGCGCTGACGTCAGGGCGACGTCACCATTGACTGGTCCGCGCTTAGGTGGCATCCAACGTGGCCTGACCCCACGGGTCAGTGTGTGTGGGCAGAGTAGGTATCGGTATAAAAAGTAATTCCTGTTTAGGAAATAGGTTAAATATTATAAATTCGATTATAAATATTTTCCAGGAATTAAGAAAATGATTAAATCTTATAAGTTGAATATCATTTGTTTTATAATTCAGAAAAATGTACATAATATATCAAAATGCTTAGAAAAATAAAATCTATAATTTAACTTTATTATCAAACATTATTGTGTTAACTCTTTAAACAATTATTATTTAATAAATATTTTATAAGTAATAATACTTTGAAAATTCATATTTTAATATTGGTTAATGAGAAAAATATAAATAGTATACCAAAACTCTTAGAATGACAAAATCTACATTTACAAAATTGTTTCATAGATTTTTGGTATCACTTACATAAATATTATTATTTATTAAGTATTTATTAAGTGATAAAACTTATCAAAAATCATAGTTTAATATTTAAAAATCACAAAAATACATATAATATAACAAATGATCACAAAAGTAAATTCTAAACATTGAAAATACCCTCTTTATTAATTGAAGTCAAATAAAAGGTAAAGGTCTAATAAATCTTATTTTAACTCTTTTCTTTTATTTTAATTCATTAAAAATATATAAATATTTACTATTGCCTTTAGCATTATTTTTTAAAGTCTAAAAATGTAATAACAACTTCAATTGATGTTTAAGTGAAGTTAACATAGGTCTAATCATTTTAAAATGTATCTACTAAAACTTTCATTTCAAATTAAGTGTATCTTAATTTTCCTAAAAAGCTTTTTATCAATAATAAACTCAACAAGAATAGTATATTGTTTATCAAAAGGAGTCTATTCACTTATAAAATATAAGCATTAATAAGAAAGTAATTATATTCACTTATAATTTTAACAAAACACCACCTCATTCAAGCAATGTTATTTATATTCTACCATTGTGGAATGTTAAGCAGTAAACCATCTAGCATGTGATGCCTCATCCAAAACATGTAAATCTCCATTACTTTGTTGTGATTGTTTCTCTTTTAATAATCATTATTAATAAGAAAACCTTAAAGTGTTAGATTTAAGCTTAATTGCTTTTCCTTTGTAAAAGTATTCTTTTCCTCAAAAGTATTCTTTTAAGAAACATTAAAAGTGATCCTTGAACAATTCTTTAAAAGCTTTAATTGATTCTTAATCTTGTTTAAGAAATCTTTTAGATACCATGATCCATTTGAGTGCTTTAGTATTGCATACTATTTGTTGTATTTACCTATTGTTTTACACACCTTCTCACAAGCCTTAATAAGAAGCACATGTGTAAAGTTGGTATAAAAGTGCAACACATTCCAAAGAACTCATCACAAACTCCAAACCCTAGATAAGATACGACTATGTCGGGGATTCGTGTTTATCAAATTGCATTACATTACTTATGCATCGTTACATCTTGCTTCTTTTAACATTAGTCCTTACCATACCAATGATGCTATTTACAGAATTTGGATCTTCTATTATTCTGAAGACCGTGAGTGCATAATCTTGCAATCACAAAAGGCAAGTTCACAACTTGCTCATGTTGTTTGATTATTTTCTATCAAATGCTTGTAACTCAAATGTTGTCATCACCTGCATTTCAAAAAGGTCAGAAAACACTATTTTCATAATAATATGATTATGGATTATTTACCAAATGGTAATAATCTATTGATGCAGTTCCAGTGGTAAAGGAACATAATATCTAGGACTTAACAACCAATGTCGCCAGTGATTCTAGCGCCGTATATTATGCATTAACCATAAGACTTGGAATGGGACTGGAAAGTCAGCTGTATCTTATTCCTTTCGCATGGACGGATGACCTTATCGTGAGGCTGTTGATTTCTCGTGGAGAATCTAGAACATGGGTGGGACCCCTTAGTTCCTCGCGATATTGATGTCTAGATTATCTGTGCATAGCTGTCTTGGTGTAAGTTCACCATAGCGGATGGTGGATGCTAGATAGAGCTGCTTGTAGAGTCTTCGAGAGGCTACCCGAAGAGTAACCGTGGTAGTCCTTCTTGGGGGGTCGTGTCTTCATGCGGGGTCATGGAGATGGAAGTAATGGCTTGGATCTTAGACTGGTCCCCATACCAAGGAAGTGTGGACAAGTTCGCGGCTTGGATGTGCAACAAGGCTAAGGTCTCTTATGGGTAAAGCAACGCACCTGTGTAGAGTGTAAGAATTGTGACATGTTACTCCCTGTTCTGGGAAGGAGATACGAACACGGCAGGAAAGGAACCCCACGAAGGTTCTAGTCAACCTGTGAAGGTTGTCGGACATAGTTTTCAGAATAAAAGCAACCTTTGAAGAAATGTTTACAAAAGCTGCATTGCCTACGACCTATGGACTGTGGTTGTAGAGATAGTGCATCATACACTCCTTTTTAGTGAAATTGCTGAGTACGCTCGTACTCAACCATACCATCTTAACCCTTGTTAGGTTTTAAGCCGTTGAAGACAGCGTCAACATCAACTTCTGCTCAAGAAACCATCATCGACAGCTCAAGTTCTTCAATAGAGTCAATGAAGTTAACATATATATCAACCGGAGTGAAGACAAAGTTGTTAAGTAGATAGGAGTAGATTCTCTAGCCAGAAAACCTACTTCTGTAGAGCATCACAATAGCAGCAATGGCAATCCAAATAGTTTAGATACTAGTCTTAGTTACTAGATACTTCTGAGTTATTATTTCTGGTTCTTCTTTGTAAGAAGTTTCTTTCTCTCTCTTTCACCTAGAGTGTTCTCTGGATCTTTTGTAAAGAGTCGAGTTGTAATCTATAGTCATGTCTTGGACCTACTGTGTTTCTGTTGTACCACTCTGAGGGATGTAATACTAGTGAACGGTGTTTCATTGGTGTTATGTCAACGACTATAGTGTACTACTTCATGCAGTGGTATGCTGGTTCACCGCAGTTGGTATCAGAGCATATTCTTTGACCTTAGGTTAAAACCCTTTCATGAAGATCTGTAGGTTGGATAGTGACTATAGGAAGCCATCTTATCTAAACCAAGAACTGTGTGGGTATCCACTTGAGGATAACCCTTGTCACACTTAAGTTGGATGTTTTTATCATCTTTCTTAAGATTAGTGATCCGTCTTCTTTAGAGAAAATCCAATTGAGTGTACCTCTAAATAGGTATAACACCACTAAGATATCTTACGTAAGTTAAAATATCAAAGAAGATTACGACTAGGATTAGGATATCATGTGGAGTAGTATTAGTGATGTAGTTTATATTTAGAACCCCTCTGAAGTAGCAGAATCTTACCACTAGTTGATACCACTATACAACTTCAGGTAGACCATTAGAGTAGTATAGATTCAATTGGAAGTAAATGATGTGGCATTCACTTGAGAATTCCATGTGATGGAGTAGAATTTTGTTAAGAATCATTGATAGTTGTCAACACCCGGATTTTTGATCCCAGATGCCTGTTATGCCATACATCGCAATCCCAGGATTACCATTTTTATGAGACATAACAGATTGGATATCGCACTTGGCGATGTAGCTTCTGATTTCTCTCTTCATCTTGTGCCACCAAAATTGCTCCTTCAAATCCTGATACATCTTTGTTCCTCCGGGGTGGATAGAATAAAGAGTATCATGAGCTTCTTGCATGATAACTTGCTTCAGCTCCGAATTTGCTGGCACACATATATGTCCTTTGTACCACAGAACTCCTTCTTCGTATTTGGTGAATCTAGGTTTCTTTCCTGTACCAATACGATGTTTGATTTTGTCGATACTTTCATTTCCCTTCTGGGCTTCCTTGATTTGGCTAATCAAAGTGGGTTGAAGTTCAATGCTAGCTAAAAATCCTTTGCTAACTAGCTCAATCCTAAACTACTCCAACTCCTCATACAAACTTGGTTGCTTCTCCTTGATCATGGTGTTTAGCCTACATGGAAATCTGCTAAGAGCATCCGCTACCACATTGGCTTTGCCGGGGTGATAGTGAATGTCAAGGTCATAATCCTTGATTAACTCTATCCATCTCCTTTGCCTCATATTCAGCTCCTTCTAAGTGAAAATATACTTCAAAATTTTGTGGTCTGAGTATATCTCATAGCGATTACCCATAAGATAATGACGCCATGTCTTCAATGCTAAAACTACGGCTGCTAACTCAAGATCATGGGTAGGATAGTTCTGCTCATGCTGTTTCAATTGTCGAGATAGATATGTGATGACTTTGCCTTCTTGCATTAATACACATCTAAGACCAATCTTGGATGCATCACAATACACATCAAATGGCTTCTTGATATCTGGCATGATCAATATTGGGGCTGAAATCAATCTCTTCTTTAGCTGTTGGAAACTTGCTTCACATTTGTCGGTCCATTCAAACTTCTTGTCCTTCTTTAACAATTGGGTCATTAGTCTGGCGAAGCTCGAAAACCCTTCAATGAACTTGCGGTAATATCCCGCTAATCCGAGAAATGCACGGACTTGGGTTTGAGTGGTTGGGGCTTCCCATTCTTCGACATCTTTGATCTTGGCGGCATCAACAGCGACTCCTCTGGCAGACACAATATGTCCTAGGAATCCTACTTCTTTCAGCCAAAACTCACATTTGCTAAACTTGGCATACAACCGATGCTCTCTAAGGGTTTCAAGGATGATTCTCAGATGTTGCTCATGCTCTTCTTCTGACTTGGAGTAGATAAGAATATCGTCGATAAACACAACGACAAACTTATCTAGAAAATTCATAAAGATCTTATTCATGAGATTCATGAAATAAGCAGGGGCATTGGTTAATCCAAAAGACATAACCGTCTACTCATATAATCCATAATGAGTAGTAAAGGCGGTCTTCAGAATATCCGTTGCACAAATCTTAGTTGGTGATAACCAGTCCTAAGATCAATCTTAGAGAATACATTTTCTCCAGTCAACTGATCAAATAGATCCTCTAGCTTTGGCAAAGGGTACTTGTTCTTGATGGTGACGTTATTCAGCTTCCTGTAATCTGTGCACAAACGGTTGTCTCCATCTTTCTTGTCGATGAATAACACTGGCGATCTCCATGGCGATGCGCTTGGTTGAATCAAGCATGTTGCCAACATAGCATCCAGCTACGTCTTCAGTTCCACTAACTCTGAGGGGTTCATACTATAGGGTCTTTGGGCTATGGGTCCGGTTTCGGGGATTAGTTCGATAATGAAATCAATATCCCTATCCAGGGGCATACCCGGCAATTCATCTGGGAATACGTCGGGATATTCACAGACTACTCGGACTTGGTCAATGGTGGGTAGGGCTAGACTCTTGTTGCACTTGAATTGACTGGTCAAGGTTTCAAATATATGCTCTACTGAGACTCCAGAGCTACTGGTCATGGTGATGGCTTTCATGGCACAGTCAATCAATCCTTTATGCTTTGACATCCAATCCATTCCTAGTACTACTTCCAAACCTTTGGTTCCAAGTACTATTAGATTGGCATAAAAATCTATCCCATGTATTCTGATAGGCACAACCTTGCAAATTTTTCTAGCTTTTGTAGTTGAACCAGGGATTTGAACTATCATGACATGCTTCAAGTTAGTTGGGTGAATCTTACTAGTGCATGCAAATTCTTCGGTGACAAATGAGTGTGATGCTCCAGAATCAAACAACACTCTTGCTAAAACTGAGTTGACAGCAAACATACCTAGCACTACATCTGGCACTTCTTGGGCTTCCTCGGCGTTCATGTGGAAGAGCGCTATTGGGGGTTGTGAGGGTTCCTAGGGAGAATCTTCTTCTGGTTGAACGACGCTATGGTTGAGTTGGGGCATTCACATTGGCGGTGGTGGCAATCTTCTTGGGGCACCTATTGGAACAAGTGATCCGAGACTTTACTCCACGCGGAAACAAGTGATCAACATTGCTTCCATTCTGCAGGTGTTGCTTGTTGTTGTTGTTGTGTTGTTGCATGGTTGAAATTGTTGGAGTTGGTTGGTGATTGTTGTTCCTCCTGACTTCATTCCTCTTCACATTGGGGTAGCTAGTAGACATTGGGCAGACATTGGGTTGTTGTGGGTCATGGTCATATCCTGTGAAGGGTTGGGATTGGTACCGTGACCTGTTGGATCCAGCTTGGTGCATCATACGACGTTTGCAGTTAAAGTTTGCTTCATTAAGCTTCCGTTCCATCTGAATGGCAGAGTCGACTAGCTCTTTGAGATCCTCGAAACGGATGTTGACAAGGACAATCTGCATCTCATCATGCAGTCCATTTAGGAATCTCTCCTTCTTCTTGGCCTTCGTGTTGATCTCACCAGGTGCATACCTGGCGAGGGACAAGAATCTGTCATGGTACTCCACTACAGTCATTCTGCCTTGCTTCAACTCTCTGAATTCATCCCTCATTCTGGTGACTAGACCCTGCGGCACGTGGGTGCGGCTGAACTTGATCTTGAAGGCTTCCCATGTGATCACTTGACCATGGTTCATTGTGCGGGTGTTGTTCCACCATGCTCTTGCATCTCTTGCCAAATAGTGGGTGGCAAAAAGAACTTTCTCGTTGGCATCCACTTCGGCTACCTCTAAGTTGTTTTCCATTGTCTGCAACCAGTCATCAGCATCTAGTGGGTTCTCTGAAGTACTAAAGATTGGGGGATTCGTATTTTGGAAGTTTTTGAGTTTAGATCCATGATGATCTTGATTTCCATGGTTCTGATTGTTGTGAGCCATCTGGGCGATCTGTTGCAGTGTTGCTAGATTTGCTTGGCACTCTGCCCTACTAGCTTCACGGTCTGCAATGAGAGTCTGCAGAATATGCACCATTGGGTCTTGCGATGAGCTGCTCCCTCCTTGGTTCCCACGAGTCATCTGAAGATTGAGATAGATAAAGGGGTAAGAGGGAAAGTTCTAAGGTTCATGGTTTTGATTTCAAAGCTAAGACGTTGAGTTTGACTCGGGTTTTGCAACTAACTTCTTTTCATTCATTCAAGCAAAGCACACGATACAAACACACACACACCACAACAAAAGGAAAACAGATGGTTTTAAGAACCATTCTGCAAGCTACGATACAATGGGACTGATACTCCTCACTCTACGATAGTGCTCTAGTGCATCTACTCATCATCGATGAAGTCGGAGTCATCATCGTCGGTGTAGAAGTCCACGACATCCTCCTCCAAATAGTCATCATCATTGCTGAGGTATGAGTGAATATCCCCTTGGATATCTTCACATTCGTCTTCTTCTTCCTTTGCTGCAAGCTGAGCTTCTTGCTCCTTGATGGTCTTCTCGAGGTCTGCCAACTTCCTGCGAAGACGGTCGATGGTGCGATCCTTCTTTGCGCATTGACGGTGCAGGGACTGATGATCCTTGACGAGCAGTGAGAAAGTCTGGGCCTTCTGGGCGGCAAGGGCGAGGTTGTGGTTGGCGACCTCTCTAGCATTGTCCAACTCCTTCTGTCTGTCGTACAGTAGGAAGTCGAGGTTCTCCACTTGACGCTTCAATATTGGGTGACTTGGCATCTCTAGCGGCATTCCCATAGAATCATGCCTTGCATAGTGAACAAAGCGGGTTCCTTGGATTAGGTTGACACTTAGGGCACACAGACGAGTGAGAGCTTCATGCATCGCCCTGGCTAATCCATCTAGCCAGTTGTTCTCTCTCGCTGAGAACTGAATCCTCCCAGATACTGGTGCTTCTATCTTGCCTCGAAGATCAGTAGTTACTAGCCATTGCAAATCTCCTCCTGGTGGACCCGGGAGTTGAGCTCCAAGAAATTCCAGATGAGGACGCTCCAAGAACTCAGACAATGAATCCAGATCCCTCTCGAAGATCAGTTGGCCTCCGTTGCCCAACTGGTAGAACTTGTTGTATTGGGCTTCCATCTATAAGAATTTAGGATGAGAAAGTTAGTGAAGTGATCAAGTGTGTCAAAGTTTTATGTAGTAATCTAAGAATTTGGGGGAACATGAATTTTTTTGAGAATAAGAATAACAAGGGTAAGAGAGGAAATAGTTTTCATAAATACTCACTTTGGTTTTCGAAACTAAGTTTTTGTTCGGACGTGCATTCTAACTAGGGTATCCTATGGTCAGGATGGCTCTGATACCAACTTGTCAACACCCGGATTTTTAATCCCAAATGCCTGTTATGCCATACATCGCAATCCCAGGATTACCATTTTTGCGAGACAAAATAGATTGGATATCACAGTACATCATCCATTACAAACCATATAAGGTCTTACACAAATAAAGGATCTCATGATCCAGTCTTAGTACAATCAAGTAGCAGAATAAATAGCATAGCAGTGGGGTCCATCTTCAGTGTCACAGGCAATGCTGACGATGGGAGATGATCCTAGTTGTCGTAGTCGTCCTGCTGTCCTCCTTCAGGGTAGTCCTCCTCATAGTCTGGCCATAGGAATAGCCAGGGAAAAAAGCCATGAGTACTCTTTAAGTACTCGCAAACTACCACTAACAAATAGGATAGTTCTAGTAGGAATGCTAACTCTAAGTTTATTTGTAAAGTTAAGTTTGAAACCTAAGCTGAGTTCAGAAACAAAGAAAGATAAAATAAGTTTGAAAACACCTAAGTGGGAACTTAGTTGTCATAGTCACAACTCTGTTGTGGTCAAGTCATGTCACAATTCATTTCGTAAGTCATTTTGAAAACATCTGACAATGGAACAGTATGGCCACTCCAATTGTCCATAACCACGGACACGGCTATTCGAATAGTTTGACACTCTGTAGAGGTGGTACACTTTCACCACAAGATTCGATACATCTGTCAGGGATAGCCCTGAATCATCATACTCCCTCCATTCACAATTACCTCGCATCCTGGGTTTAGTCAAAGTCAATTTTTGTAAACTTTAACCATATATTTAGGAAAAAGTATCAATATTAGTAATGAAAAAATTACTGTATTAGAATTGTCATAAACTATAGTTTCATATTATATGCATTAGAAATCATGGATGTTGATGTTTTTCCTTATATTATTGGTCAAAGTTTGTAAAGTTTGACTTTAACTAAACCTAGAACGCGAGGTAATTGTGAACGGAGGGAGTACTTAGTATGCAGATAATCAAACATAACCTTTCCTTTACACATTCTAGGATAAGCACCTCTCCTATGAGTATGGCCTCCCAGCCATGACCATCTGTCATCCTGGACAACATTGAGAGGTAGCCTTAGATCAAACCTCTCCCGCGAGGGAACTAATACTAATGCATATAAACTTCCGGCTAAGTCTTACCCAATTCGGGTATTGTGGTTGTACGGTAAAATTGATATGGTATCGCATCCGAAACCAACCATCAGTTTTATAAAAGGGGTAAGGCTCATGCCTCAACATTTTCATCATCATCATAAACCATTTGTGTCTCTCAACACATGTCAAAACATCTCAATAGAATGACTCATCATTCCAAGGTTTTCACAAGTCATTTTCACCAAGTATTCCCATCTAAAGTGATCAAGTTTTGGTTGAGCTCTAAACTACTAAGTTAAGAGTGTTCACTAATGTGGGATGCTAATCTCAATCTCATGCCATAGAATGACATCTAAGTCTAACTAGATAGGTCAAGTTTTATACTCTTTATGCTACCTTTAAACAAATAAAGGACTTTGGTAAAGTAAAGGAAGTAAAGCTTGTAAATAAAACTTGGAGTAGGTATAAGTCAAAATGGTATAACCAAAGCATGCCTAATGCATTTTGCTTGGGTTATCTAGCTTAATTCTAGTTTGCTAACAATAGCTTGCCTTGGTTGGTGAAGTGGTTTAAATTCTCTTCCTCCTCCTCTTGGTAGAACTCCTCCTCCTCGTAGACTTGGTCGGTACTATCGTCTATAAATACACCCGCGATACATAATCACCAAACAATACTTAACTAGTCTACTTAGCACACTAAGGCACCATTTGATGATCTAGTATCATCACAAACATCACAAGGTTTAATGAACTAGTTTCATTCTTTTTATTTGAGAAAAGTAATTTCTACTCATTGAAATTAACTAGGATTTAATATTCTCCAATTAAAATATGGGATCATGTGGACACATGTCATCACCACATATTCTAACATATGGGAATGTGATTTAAGGGTTGGATCACATTTTAATAAGTTTAAGTTTAATATTTAATGATTTAAAGTGACTAGAAATGCCTATATAGCATTATTTTGGTACTAGTCCAAAGTCACTGCATGCAAACCTTAATATTATTACATATTTATATAGGTATGGTTAAATGTGATTTTTGAGAGTTGGAGTCAACTCAAAAGCTATTGTGGTTGATTTTAGAAAAATGTTTGAATGTGCAAAAGCTTTTTTCTTGTTATTTTTACTAGGAGAGATCTCTAACTCTAAATGATTTAAATCCAACGGGCTTGGATAGATATTTTCATTAGCTTTCAAACAAAAATGGAATCACTCAATTTGGATTTATAAAACTCCCTGAATTGATTTTCAAACTAAGGGACAGAACTAAGTCTAAGTCTAAAAAGAAAAGGAGTTATTTGAATTAAACGGGTCGCGCGGGAAACTAATTGGGCCGGCCCATATTCACTCCGCGACGCTGAGGACTGCTGATAGGGGGTCCGCCTGTCAATGGCTCATTACACGCGAAGCGGTACAGGGCAATACGGACCGCAGGATTAGAACTAGATCAACGGCTCACGGTCGTCGTCAACGACAAACACATCGCTGGCGAGGCTGAACCCTAGCGGGTCGGTGGGGGTGCAGTAGGGACGTACTGGGTCTCCAGCTAGTGCAGCGAGGCGGGCAAATGAACGAGTCGACGATGGTGGTTCTCCTGGTGCTGGCGGCGTCCCGGGAGATGGCCTGGATCAATGCCTCCCTTCTCCTCATTCTGTGGCAGACTCCGGCGAAATTCTGGCGCTATAGGCTATGGCTTGCTCCGGTGGGGCTCTGGGAGTGTTCTAAGGGGGAGTGGATGAGAGTGGTGTGAGGAAACGGTGCTGGGGAGGCCTCCTTATATAGGCGCGGCGAGGCGGCAGTGAGGCATGGGCGATGCTCGCCGGTGACAACGGTATAGCGGGCTAGGGGCTTGGGCGGTGGACTAGGACGGTGGGCGGTTCCCTGGCGGTCGTCAGGGCGGTGCGCGTGCAGTGAAATGCGGTCGGGAGACATGAGAGGCGCGGCGCGCACGATGTCTCTGTCGACGGTGAACTTTGCGGTGGTCGGCGACTACGGGGCACGGTCGGGGAAAGGGGCATGTCTGGCAGCCTCCTGGGTGTAACATCCCAAAACTTTAATCCAAGGTTATTAAGATCCAAATCATCAAAATTAGGGTTAACAAAAACTTTTCCAATTAAAATTATTAAAGCATTCATATGTGTGTGCATTTAAATAAGAGTTGGTTTGAATTGCCATGATTAAGTGATCCATTGCTTGTAAAATGATTCTTAGGTGAAATAAACATCATCTAAATCATTCCCAAACAAATCCCAAAGAAAAACAAATCAAAATGAATAAAAGAAGAGAATGGTCATTTGTGCCATTTTAATAAACATACCTACTTTGGCTATTCCTAGTACTCAAAACTTAACAGAAGTAAATGTGGATCTTTGCACCCCTTGCTAGTACACATAATGATGTACCAAGGCCCACTTTGTGATCTGCCAAAAACATGCAAACACTAGATTTAAATGGCAGTTGAAAATTGAATCTAATTCATATGGTAAGATCCCACTATTTCAAAAACCACTCAAATGAGCTCAATTTTCAAAACCCAAGCACCCACAGAGTCTCAAGCTTATTACTAGCACACCCACCAAAATTCTTTTCAAAATTTAAAAGTATTTTTTCTTGCGGCCATTTTTACAAACACTTGGCAGGCACAGTTTACACCTAGTAATTAGCTCACTGTTTTGTATAGGGTTTTGCACCCATTTGTCCTCAAAACACTCCAATTCTCTCCACTTGATCTAACCATGCCATTTACACCCCATCCCCTACCCCCCTAGTGGCATTGCCATGCCATGCCGAGCACCATGTCGTCGGCCGACCATGCCACCGTCGCAGTAGACCACCCCTCTCTCTCACCATGTCTAGTAGCTAGCCCGGAACTCACCGCCACTCTCTGTCCCCTCCCCGAGCCAGGCCAAGCCATGGACCACCCACAGCGTGCCGCGCCTAGTGCGTCTGCACCATGCCGAGCACGCGCCAGAGCGCCGCGCCCGACACGCATGCACATGCCGCCCCTCGACCACAGCCCGCGTCCACCGCTCCGCCACGACCCCAGGAACACCACAGACATGCCCGTTCGCCGCCCAACGCACCACAGCCACCGCTCGCCGTGGAGACCGCCGCCTCTACCGCTCAGAGCGCGAGCACCACCCGACCATTTGCCACCGTCCCTAGGCCCGCATTTACTCCGTAGAGCACCACCAGGAGACCAGCCACCGCCCCCTACCTCGAGCCACGCCGCTAGCATGCTGTGCAGCCCTCGCCGGAGCCGCCCGCACATCACTCTCGGTCGCTTCGTCGAGCTATAAATAGAGGCCACCCCCAGCCAGTTTCTGCACACCACTCCCCTCCCCTCTTGCCACTGACCCTTCCCCACCTCTAGCCGGAGCAGCGCGAGCACTTGCTCGCCGGAATTTGGCTGGAGTAGCGCGCAGCAGAGGAGGAGAGGGCGACGTCGATTTCGTCCACACCCGGAGCTGCCTCGACCGCCCCTGAGCCCGCCGTCATCTACCAGTCCGTTTGCCCGCCTCGCCATCATTGTTGGAGCCCTGGTACGCCCCCTGAGCACCCCCACCGAGCCGCTAGGGTTCGACCTCTCCAGCGACCTGTTCGTCATCGACGACGAGCCCCAGCCGTTGATCCCCGTTCTAATCTAACGGCCCAAATCACCCCATACCGCTTCACGCGTTATGAGCCACTGACCGGTGGACCCCCTGTCAGCTGTGCCCCGCGCCGCGTAGTGTCACTGGGCCGGCCCGTTAGCTTTCCTGCGTGACCCATTTAGTTTGAATTAGGATTTTTCCATTTTAGTTTAAACCTAGTTCTGTCCCCTAGTTTGAAATTCAATTCAGAGAGATTTACAAATCCAATTGTGTTAGAAAGATACTGAAAAGATATATCCAAGCCCGTTGGATTTAATTCAATTAGAGTTAGAGACCTCTCCTAGCAAAAATAACAAGACAGAAGCTTTTGCACATTCAAACATTTTTATAAAATCAACCATGACAGCTTTTGAGTTGATTCCAACTCTCAAAAATCACATTTACATGTTGTGACTTTGGACTAGTACCAAAATAATGCTATATAGGCATTTGTAGTCACTTTAAATCATTAAATAATGAACTTAAACCAAAGTAATTATGAACCAACCCTTAAATCACATTCCCACATGTTAGAATATGTGGTGATG
The DNA here is from genome assembly GCA_023614405.1 of Avena insularis. Taxonomy (NCBI): domain Eukaryota; kingdom Viridiplantae; phylum Streptophyta; class Magnoliopsida; order Poales; family Poaceae; genus Avena; species Avena insularis. The sequence continues at coordinate 536,568,445 of CM042694.1, forward strand.
ACATGTGTCCACATGATCCCATATTTGAAGTGGTGAATATTAAATCTGAGTTAATTTTCAATGAGTAGAAATTACTTTTCTTAAATAAAAAGAATGAAACTAGTTAATAAAACTTGTCATGCTTGTGATGATACTAGATCATCAATTGTGTGCCTTAGAGTGTTAATTAGACTAGTTAAGTATTGTTTGGTGATTGTGTACTCCGTATGTATTCATAGACGATAGTACCGACCAAGATTTCAAGGAGGAGGAGTTCTATCAAGAGGAGGAAGAAAACTTCAACCACTACACCAACCAAGGCAAGCTAACACTTGCAAGTATTATACTTAGCAAGCCACCATTAACAATGCAAGCTACTATTAGCAAGCTAGGATTAAACTAGATGGTTTAGCAAAGATGCTTTATGCATGCTTTGGTTATACCACTTTGACTAGTATTTACCCCAAGTATTACTTTCCAAGCTTTATTTCCTTTACTTTACCAAAGTCCTTTACTTGTTTTGAAGGTAGCATAAAGAGTATAAAACTTGACCTATAGAGATAACTTTAGATGTCATTCTATGGCATGAGATTGATCCCATCTTTCCATCTTAGTGAACACTCTTAACTTAGTAGTTTAGAGTAGATAAAAACTTGAGTCACTTTAGATGGGAGTACTTGGTGAAAATGAATTATGAAAACCTTGGGATGATGAGTCATTCTATTGAGATGTTTTGACATGTGTTGAGAAACACAAATGGTTTATGATGATGAAAATGTTAAGGCATGGGCCTTGACCCTTTTATAAAAACTGATGGTTGGATTGAGATGCGATACCATTCCAAATTTACCGTACAACCACACTACCTGAATTGGGGAAGGCTTAGCCGGAAGTTTATATGCATTAGTATTAGTTCCATCGTGGGAGAGGTTTGAGCTGAGGCTACCTCTCAATGTTGTCCACCTATGCAGTGCCCAAGATGACAGATGGTCATGGTTGGGAGGCCATGCTCATAGGGGAGGTGCTTATACTAGGGTGTGTAAAGGAAAGGTTATGTTTGATTATCTGCATACTAAGTATGATGATTCAGGGTTATCCCTGACAGATGTACCGAATCTTGTGGTGAAAGTGTACCACCTCTACAGAGTGTCAAACTATTCGAATAGCCGTGTCCGCGGTTATGGACAGTTGGAGTGGCCATACTGTTTCGTTGTCAGATGTTTTCAAAATAACTTATGAAAGGAATGATGAATCTTGACTTGACCACAACAGGGTTGTGACAATGACACTAGCTTCCCACCTTAAGTGATTCTAGAACTTTATTTTATCTTTCTGTGCTTCTGAACTCAGCTTAGGTTTCAAACATAACTTTATAGTTAAACTTAGAGTTAGCACTTTACTTTAGAACTATACTACTTGTTAGTGGTAGTTTGCGAGTACTTAAAGAGTACTCATGGCTTTTGTCCCTGGCTATTCTCATGGCCAGACTATGAAGGAGACTACCAAGATGATGGCCAGCAGGACGGCTATGATAACTAGGACTATCTGCCTTCGTCAGCATTCCCTGTGCCCCTAAAGATGGACCCCACCACTACGCTTATCTTTTATTCCGTTGCTTGTTGTATTAAGACTGGATCATGAGATCCTTATTTGTGTAAGACCTTATGTATGGTTTGTAATGGATGATGTACTGTGATATCCAATCTGTTATGTCTCGCAAAAATGGTAATCCTAGGATTGTGATGTATGACATAACAGGCATCTGGGATTAAAAATCCGGGTGTTGACAAGTTGGTATCAGAGCCATCCTGGCCATAGGATACCCTAATTAGAATTGACGTCCAAACAAAAACTTAGTTTCAAAACCAAAGTGAGTATTTATGAAAAACTATTTCCTCTCTTATCCTTGGGATTTCATTCTTTCTCAAAAATTCATGTTCCTCAAAATTCTTACATTACTACTTAAAATTTGACACACTTGATCACTTCACTAATTTCCTCATCCTTAATTCTTGTAGATGGAGACTCAGTTCAGCAAGTTCAACCTGTTGGGAAACGGAGGTCAACTGATCTTCGAGAGGGATCTGGATTCACTGTCAGAGTTACTAGGACGCCCTCAGAGTTACTAGGGTTTAGTGTCAACATCTGCTTCGAGGATCTCGAAGAGCTAGTCGACTCTGCCATTCAGATGGAAGGGAAGATTAATCAAGCAAACGACAACCACAGATATCGTATGATGTAGCAATTAGGATCCAGCAGTCACCAGAAGTACCGTCCCAACCCCTCACCAGGATATGCACCATGGAACAACCGACCCCCAATGTCTCGCCCAAGCTACCCCAACCGTAGAGGAAGCAATGTGAAGTCCGGGGGAAACAACCACAACTCCAATAACACCAACAATTTCAACCATGCACCTCCCAAGAGCAACAACAACAACAACATTGCACCCAGAAATGGCAGCAATGTTGTGCCTGTCGTAGCAAAGGACAAGTCCCAGATCACTTGTTTCGAGTGTGGAGTGAAGGGTCACTATTCCAATGAGTGTCCCAAAAAGACTCCAGCCACTGCCAATGTGAATGCCCCAGCTCAACAGCAGCGTCGTGTTCAACCAGGGAGAAGATTTTCCCCAGGGAACCCTCACAACCGCAGCGGTCGTCTCTTCCACATGAACGCAGAAGAAGCCCAAGAAGCGCCAGATGTAGTGCTGGGTATGTTTTCTGTCAACTCAGTTTTAGCAAGAGTATTGTTTTATTCGGGAGCATTGCATTCATTTGTCACCGAAGATTTTGCATGCACTAGTAAGATTCACCCAACCAACCTGAAGCATGTCATGATAGTTCAAATCCCCAGATCAACTACAAAAGCTAGAAAAATTTGTAAAGCCGTGCCTATAGGAATACATGGGATAGATTTTTATGCCAACCTAATTGTACTTGGAACCAAAGGATTGGAAGTAGTACTAGGTATGGACTGGATGTCAAGGCATAAAGGAATGATAGACTGTGCTAAGAAAGCCATCACCATGACTAGTAGCTCTGGAGTAATAGTAGAGCATATATCTAAAACCTTACCCCGTCAATTCAAGTGCAACAAGAGTCTAGCCCTACCCACCATAGACCAAGTCCGAGTAGTCTGTGAATACCCCGATGTATTCCCAGATGAATTGCCAGGTATTTCCCCTGATAGGGATATTGAGTTCATTATCGAACTAATCCCTGGAACCGGACCCATAGCCCAGAGACCCTATAGCATGAACCCCTCAGAGTTAGTGGAATTGAAGCAGCAATTGGATGCCATGTTAGCAAAAGGCTTGATTCAACCAAGCGCATCACCATGGAGATCACCAGTGTTATTCGTCGATAATAAAGATGGAGGCAATCGTCTGTGCACAGATTACAGAAAGTTGCATGATGTCACCATCAAGAATAAGTACCCTTTGCCAAACATAGAGGATCTATTTGATCAGTTGACTCGAGCCCAGGTATTCTCAAAGATTGATCTTAGGACTGGTTATCACTAACTTAAGATTCGTGCAACGGATATTCCAAAGACCGCCTTTACTACTCGCTATGGTTTTTACGAGTATACGATTATGTCTTTTGGATTAACCAATGCCGCTGCTTATTTCATGAATCTCATGAATTAGATCTTTATGAATTTCCTAGATAAGTTTGTAGTTGTGTTTATCGATGACATCCTTATCTACTCCAAGTTAGAAGAAGAGCATGAGCAACATCTGAGAATCATCCTAGAAACCCTGAGAGAGCACCGGTTATATGCCAAGTTCAGCAAGTGTGAGTTTTGGCTGAAAGAAGTAGGATTCCTAGGACATATTGTGTCTGCCCGAGGAGTCTCTGTTGATCCCGCCAAGATCAAAGATGTCAAAGCATGGGAAGCCCCAACCACTCAAACCCAAGTCCGTGCATTTCTCGGATTAGCGGGATACTACCGCAAGTTCGTAGAAGGATTCTCGAGCATCGCCAGACCCATGACCCAATTGTTGAAGAAGGACAAGAAGTTTGAATGGACAGACAAGTGTGAAGCCAACTTTCAGGAGCTGAAGAAGAGATTGATATCAACCCCAATATTGATCATGCCAGACATCAAGAAGTCGTTTGATGTATATTTTGATGCATCCAAGATTGGTCCCGGATGTGTATTGTTGCAAGAAGGCAAAGTCATCGCGTATTTGTCTCGACAACTGAAGCAGCATGAGCAGAACTATCTGACCCATGATCTTGAATTAGCAGCCGTAGTTTTGGCATTGAAGACATGGCGTCATTATCTGATGGGTAATCGCTGTGAGATTTACTCAGATCATAAGAGCTTAAAGTATATTTTCACTCAGAAAGAGCTGAATATGAGGCAAAGGAGATGGATAGAGTTAATCAAGGATTATGACCTTGACATTCACTATCACCCCGGCAAAGCCAATGTGGTAACAGATGCTCTTAGCAGATTGCCATGTAGGCTAAACACCATGATCAAGGAGAAGCAGCCAAGTTTGTATGAAGAGTTGGAGCAATTCAGAACTGAATTAGTTAGCAAAGGATTCTTAGCTAGCATTGAACTTCAACCCACTTTGATTAGCCAAATCAAGGAAGCCCAGAAGGGGAATGAAAGTATCGACGGAATCAAACATCGTATTGGTATAGGAAAGGTACCTAGATTCACTTAAGATGAAGAAGGAGTGCTGCGGTACAAAGGACGTATCTGTGTGCCAGCAGATTCAGAGCTGAAGCAAGTTATCATGAAGGAAGCTCATGATACTCTTTGTTCTATCCACCCTGGAGGAACGAAGATGTATCAAGATTTGAAAGAGCAATTTTGGTGGCACAAGATGAAGAGAGAAATCGGAAGCTACATCGCCAAGTGTGACATTTGTCAAAGAGTCAAAGCAGAGCATTAGAGACCCGCAGGACTGTTGCAACCATTGCCGATTCCGGAATGGAAATGGGATTTCGTCCGAATGGACTTTATCACTGGTTTGCCTACTTCCAGTAGGGGAAATGACTCAATCTGGGTCATAGTTGATAGACTGTCCAAGGTAGCTCACTTCATACATGTCAAGACAACCTACCAGAGTGTGAAGCTAGCAGAGTTGTACATTGCTACAATTGTTAGCCTGCATGGAACCCCCAAGACCATAGTATCAGATCGAGGAACCCAGTTTACCTCGAGATTTTGGCAGAAAGTTCAGGCAGGATTGGGAACCAAATTGAACTTTAGCATAGCTTATCACCCGCAAACTGATGGACAGACTGAGAGAGTTAACCAGATCCTAGAGGATATGTCAAGAGCTGGTGTGTTGGAATACGGATCAAAATGGGAAGACTGCCTGCCTTTCGCAGAATTCTCGTATAACAACAGTTATCAAGCTAGTTTGCAGATGGCACCATTTGAATTCCTATACGGAAGAAAGTGTCGTACCCCTTTGAATTGGTCGCAAGTAGGAGAGAGTCAGATCTTCAGACCCGACATTCTCCGAGAATCCAAAGAGAAAGTTCACAAAGTCCGTGAGCACCTCAAGATCGCCCAATCCAGACAGAAGACTTTTGCTGACAAGAGAAGGAGAGACCTGACTTTCAATGTCAGAGATTTTGTATATCTCAAGGTTTCACCATTGAAGGGAACTCAATGCTTTAGTCTAAAAGGAAAGTTAGCCCCCAGATATATCGGACCCTTCAAGATTCTAAATCGTCGAGGAGAAGTATCATATCAATTGGAACTACCTGAAGAGATGTCAGCCATCCACAATGTGTTCCATATCTCGTTACTTCGCAAATGCCTGGAAGTACCAGAGAAGACTGAAGTATTCAAGAACATCGATCACAGAGTTGTGGAGATCAACAATGACCTGACGTATCGTGAAGTGCCTATCCGTATCTTAGAAGAAGCTTACGGAAACACCAGGACCAGGAGTATCAAGTTTCTCAAGGTTCAATGGAGCAACCATACTGAGGAGGAAGTCACTTGGGAGCGAGAAGATTACATTAGGACAGAGTTCCCAGATCTCTTTATTTCCTAGTTTTCTTTGTAAATCTCAGGATGAGATTTTGTTTAAGGGGGGAAGGTTTGTAACATCCCAAAACTTTAATCCAAGGTTATTAAGATCCAAATCATAAAAATTAGGGTTAACAAAAACTTTTCCAATTAAAATTATTAAAGCATTCATATGTGTGTGCATTTAAATAGGAGTTGTTTTGAATTGCCATGATTAAGTGATCCATTGCTTGTAAAATGATTCTTATGTGAAATAAACATCATCTAAATCATTCCCAAACAAATCCCAAAGAAAAACAAATCAAAATGAATAAAAGAAGAGAATGGTCATTCGTGCCATTTTAATCAACATACCTACTTTGGCTATTCCTAGTACTCAAAACTTAACAGAAGTAAATGTGGATCTTTGCACCCCTTGCTAGTACACATAATGATGTACCATGGCCCACTTTGTGATCTGCCAAAAACATGCAAACACTAAATTTAAATGGCAGTTGAAAATTGAATCTAATTCATATGGGAAGATCCCACTATTTCAAAAACCACTCAAATGAGCTCAATTTTCAAAACCCAAGCACCCACAAAGTCTCAAGCTTATTACTAGAACACCCACCAAAAATCTTTTCAAAATTTAAAAATATTTTTTCTTGCGGCCATTTTTACACACTTGGTAGGCAGAGTTTACACCTAGTAATTAGCTCACTGTTCTGTACAGGGTTTTGCACCCATTTGTCCTCAAAACACTCCCATTGTCTCCACTTGATCTAACCATGCCAGTTACACCCCATCCCCTACCCCCTAGTGGCATTGCCATTCCATGCCGAGCACCATGTCACCGGCCGACCATGCCACCGGCCGACCATGCCACCGCTGCAGCAGACCACCCCTCTCTCTCTCACCATGTATAGTAGCTAGCCCGGACCTCACTGCCACTCTCTGTCCCCTCCCTGAGCCAGGCCAAGCCATGGACCACCCACAGCGCGCCGCGCCCAGTGCGTCTGCACCATGCCGAGCACGCCCCAGAGCGCCGCGCCTGACACGCGTGCACGCGCCGCCCCTCGACCGCATCCCACGTCCACCGCTCCGCCACGACCCCAGGAACACCGCAGACATGCCCGTTCGCCGCCCAACGCATACAGCCACCGCTCGCCGTGGAGACCGCCGCCTCTGCCGCTCAGAGCGCGAGCACCGCCCGACCATTTGCCACTGTCCCTAGGCCCGCATTTACTCTATAGAGCACCACTAGGAGACCAGCCACCGTCCCCTACCTCGAGCCACGCCGCTAGAACGTTGTGCAGCCCTCGCCGGAGCCGCCCGCCCATCAATCTCGGTCACTTCGTCGAGCTATAAATAGAGGCTACCCCCAGCCAGTTTCTGCACACCACTTACCTCCCCTCTTGCCACTGACCCTTCCCCACCTCTAACCGGAGCAGCACGAGCACTTGCTCGCCGGAATTTGGCCGGAGTAGCCCGCAGCAGAGGAGGAGAGGGCAACGTCGATTTCGTCCACCCCGGAGCTGCCTCGACCACCCCTAAGCCCGTCGTCGTCTACCAGTCCGTTTGCCCGCCTCGCCGTTGTCGCTGGAGCCCTGGTATGCCCCTTGAGCACTCCCACCGAGCCGCTAGGGTTCGACCTCGCCGGCGACCTGTTCGTCGTCGACAACGAGCCCTAGCCGTTGATCCTCGTTCTAATCTAATGGCCCACATCGCCTGCATTGCCAAGCGTTATGAGCCATGACGGTGGACCCCACTGTCCGTGTGTCCCGTGTAGTGTCCTTGGGCCACCATTAGCTTTCATGTGACCCATTTAGTTTGAATTAGGATTTTTCCATTTTAGTTTAAACCTAGTTCTGTCCCCTAGTTTGAAATTTAATTCAGAGAGATTTACAAATCCAAATGGAGTGATTCCAATTGTGTTAGAAAGATACTGAAAAGATCTATCCATGCCCGTTGGATTTAATTCAATTAGAGTTAGAGATCTCTCCTAGTAAAAATAACAAGACAGAAGCTTTTGCACATTCAAACATTTTTATAAAATCAACCATGATAGCTTTTGAGTTGATTCCAACTCTCAAAAATCACATTTAACCATACCTATCTGAATATGTAATAATATTAGGGTTTACATGAAGTGACTTTGGACTAGTACCAAAATAATGCTATATAGGCATTTCTAGTCACTTTAAATCATTAAATAATGAACTTAAACCAAAGTAATTATGAACCAACCCTTAAATCACATTCCCACATGTTAGAATATATGGTGATGACATGTGTCCACATGATCCCATATTTGAAGTGGTGAATATTAAATCTGAGTTAATTTTCAATGAGTAGAAATTACTTTTCTTAAATAAAAAGAATGAAACTAGTTAATAAAACTTGTCATGCTTGTGATGCTACTAGATCATAAATTGTGTGCCTTAGAGTGTTAATTAGACTAGTTAAGTATTGTTTGGTGATTGTGTTCTCCGTATGTATTCATAGACGATAGTACTGACCAAGCTTTCGAGGAGGAGGAGTTCTATCAAGAGGAGGAAGAAAACTTCAACCACTACACCAACCAAGGCAAAGCTAACACTTGCAAGTATTATACTTAGCAAGCCACCATTAACAATGCAAGCTACTATTAGCAAACTAGGATTAAACTAGATGGGTTAGCAAAGATGCTTTATGCATGCTTTGGTTATACCACTTTGACTAGTATTTACCCCAAGTATTACTTTCCAAGCTTTATTTCCTTTACTTTACCAAAGTCCTTTACTTGTTTTGAAGGTAGCATAAAGAGTATAAAACTTGACCTATATAGATAACTTTAGATGTCATTCTATGGCATGAGATTGATCCCATCTTTCCATCTTAGTGAACACTCTTAACTTAGTAGTTTAGAGTCGATAAAAACTTGAGTCACTTTAGATGGGAGTACTTGGTGAAAATGAATTATGAAAACCTTGGGATGATGAGTCATTCTATTGAGATGTTTTGACATGTGTTGAGAAACACAAATGGTTTATGATGATGAAAATGTTAAGGCATGGGCCTTGACCCTTTTATAAAAACAGATGGTTGGATTCGGATGCGATACCATTCCAAATTTACCGTACAACCACACTACCTGAATTGGGTAAGGCTTAGCCGGAATTTTATATGAATTAGTATTAGTTCCTTCGTGGGAGAGGTTTGAGCTGAGGCTACCTCTCAATGGTGTCCACCTATGCAGTGCCCAAGATGACAGATGGTCATGGTTGGGAGTCCATGCTCATAGGGGAGGTGCTTATACTAGGGTGTGTAAAGGAAAGGTTATGTTTGATTATCTGCATACTAAGTATGATGATTCAGGGTTATCCCTGACAGATGTACCGAATCTTGTGGTGAAAGTGTACCACCTCTACAGAGTGTCAAACTATTCGAATAGCCGCGTCATGATTATGGACAGTTGGAGTGGCCATACTGTTTCGTTGTCAGATGTTTTCAAAATAACTTATGAAAGGAATGATGAATCTTGACTTGACCACAACAGGGTTGTGACTATGACACTAGCTTCCCACCTTAAGTGATTCTAGAACTTTATTTTATCTTTCTTTGCTTCTGAACTCAGCTTAGGTTTCAAACTTAACTTTATAGTTAAACTTAGAGTTAGCACTTTACTTTAGAACTATACTACTTGTTAGTGGTAGTTTGCGATTACTTAAAGAGTACTCATGGCTTTTGTCCCTGGCTATTCTCATGGCCAGACTATGAAGGAGACTACCAAGATGATGGCCAGCAGGACGGCTATGATAACTAGGACTATCTGCCTTCGTCAGCATTGCCTATGCCCCTGAAGATGGACCCCACCGCTACGCTTATCTTTTATTCCGTTGCTTGTTGTATTAAGACTGGATCATGAGATCCTTATTTGTGTAAGACCTTATGTATTGTTTGTAATGGATGATGTACTGTGATATCCAATCTGTTATGTCTCGCAAAATTGGTAATCCTGGGATTGCGATGTATGACATAACAGGCATCTGGGATTAAAAATCCGGGTGTTGACAAGTTGGTATTAGAGCCATCCTGACCATAGGATACCCTAGTTAGAATGAACGTCCAAACAAAAACTTAGTTTCAAAACCAAAGTGAGTATTTATGAAAAACTATTTCCTCTCTTATCCTTGGGAATTCATTCTTTCTCAAAAATTCATGTTCCTCAAAATTCTTACATTACTACTTAAAATTTGACACACTTTATCACTTCACTAATTTCCTCATCCTTAATTCTTGTAGATGGAGACTCAGTTTAGCAAGTTCTACCAGTTGGGAAACGGAGGTCAACTGAACTTCGAGAGCGATCTGGATTTACTATCAGAGTTACTGGGATGCCCTCATCCGGAGTTGCTTGGAGCTCAACTTCCAGGACCCCCAGGAGGAGATTTACAGTGGCTAGTCACCGCGGATCTTAGAGGAAGCATAGAAGCACCAACGTTAGGGAGAATCCAATTCTCCGTGAGAGAGAACAACTGGCTAGATGGATTAGCCAGGGCAATGCATGAAGCTCTCGCACGTCTATGTGCCCTTAGTGTCAACCAACTCCAAGGAACCCATTTTTCTCACTATGCAATACGTGACTTCATGGGAATGCCAATGGAGATGCCAAGTCACCCAGAGTTGAGGCGTCAAGTGGAGAATCTTGACTTCTCTTTGCCTGCATGTGCAAGAACTGGACAATGCTAGAGAGTTAGCCAACCGTGCCATTGCCACGTAAGGCCCAGACTTTCACTGCTTCATCATCGGGATCGCCAGTCTCTTCCCCGCCAGCGTGCAAAGAAGGATCGCACCATCGCCCGTGTTTGCAAGAAGGTGGCCGACCTCGAGAAGACCATTAATGAGCAAGAAGCTCATCTTGAAGCAATGGAGGAAGAAGAGGAGGGTGAAGACATCCAGGGAGACATGGATTCTTACCTCAACAATGATGATGACTTTCTGGAGGAGGATGCTGTGAACTTCTACACTAACGATGAGGACTCCGACTTCATCAACGATGAGTAGATGCACTAGAGCACTATCGTAGCATGAGATGTATCGGTCCCACTATATCGTAGCTTGTAGAATGGTTCTTCAAACCATCTGTTTTCCTTTGTAGTTGTGGTGTGTGTTTGTATCGTGTGCTTGTTTCCATGAATGAAATGAAGTTAGTTGCAAAACCTGAGTCAAACTCAAAGTTTTAGCTTGGAAACCAAAACCATGAACCTTAGAACTTTCCATCTTACCCCTTTATCTACCTCAATCTTCAGATGACTCGTGGAAACCAAGGAGGGAGCAGCTCGTCGCAAGACCCAATGCTACAGATCTTGCAGAATCTCATCGCAGACAGAGAAGCAAGCAGGGCAGAGCGCCAAGCTAACTTAGCAACATTGCAGCAAATCGCCCAGATGGCTCTCAACAACCAGAACCATGGAAACTAGGATCACCATGGATCCAAACTCAAAAACTTTCAGAACACCAATCCCCCAATCTTCAACCAAGTTGAAAACCCACTAGATGCCTATGACTGGTTACAGACAATGGAAAACAACTTAGAAGTAGCAGGAGTTGATGACAACAAGAAAGTTCTCTTCGCCACCCACTATCTGGCGGGAGATGCAAGAGCTTGGTGGACTAGTATCCGTAACATGACCATGGTCAAGTGATGACATGGGAAGCCTTCAAAATCAAGTTCAGCCGCACCCACATGCCGCAAGGTCTAGTCAACAGAATGAGGGATGAGTTCCGCGACTTGAAGCAAGGCAGAATGACTATGGTGGAGTACCATGATAGATTCCTATCACTTGCCAGATATGCACCTGATGAGATCAACACGGAGGCCAACAAGAAGGAGAGATTCTTGAACGGACTGCATGATGAGATGCAGACTGTCCTCGTCAACATCCGCTTCGAGGATCTCGAAGAGCTAGTCGACTCTGCCATTCAGATGGCAGGGAAGATTAATCAAGCAAACGACAACCACAGACATCGTATGATGTAGCAATCAGGATCCAGCAGTCACCAGAAGTACCGTCCCAACCCCTCACCAGGATATGCACCATGGAACAACCGACCCCCAATGTCTCTCCCAAGCTACCCCAACCGTAGCGGAAGCAATGTGAAGTCCGGGGGAAACAACCACAACTCCAACAACACCAACAATTTCAACCATGCACCTCCCAAGAGCAACAACAACAACATTGCACCCAGAACTGGCAGCAATGTTGTGCCAGTCGTAGCAAAGGACAAATCCTAGATCACTTGTTTCGAGTGTGGAGTGAAGGGTCACTATTCCAATGAGTGTCCCAAAAAGACTCCAGCCACTGCCAATGTGAATGCCCCAGCTCAACAGCAGCGTCATGTTCAACCAGGGAGAAGATTTTCCCCAGGGAACCCTCACAACCGCAACGGTCGTCTCTTCCACATGAACGCAGAAGAAGCCCAAGAAGCGCCAGATGTAGTGCTGGGTATGTTTTCTGTCAACTCAGTTTTAGCAAGAGTATTGTTTGATTCGCGAGCATCGCATTCATTTGTCACCGAAGAATTTGCATGCACTAGTAAGATTCACCCAACCAACCTGAAGCATGTCATGATAGTTCAAATCCCCAGATCAACTACAAAAGCTAGAAAAATTTGCAAAGCCGTGCCTATCAGAATACATGGGATAGATTTTTATGCCAACCTAATTATACTTGGAACCAAAGGATTGGAAGTAGTACTAAGTATGGACTGGATGTCAAGGCATAAAGGAATGATAGACTGTGCTAAGAAAGCCATCACCATGACCAGTAGCTCTGGAGAAACGGTAGAGCATATATCTGAAACCTTACCCCATCAATTCAAGTGCAACAAGAGTATAGCCCTACCCACCATAGACCAAGTCCGAGTAGTCTGTGAATACCCCGATGTATTCCCAGATGAATTGCCAGGTATTTCCCCCGATAGGGATATTGAGTTCATTATCGAACTAATCCCCGGAACCGGACCCATAGCCCAGAGACCCTATAGCATGGACCCCTCAGAGTTAGTGGAACTGAAGCAACAATTGGATGCCATGTTAGCAAAAGGCTTGATTCAACCAAGCGCATCACCATGGAGATCACCAGTGTTATTCGTCGATAATAAAGATGGAGGCAATCGTCTGTGCACAGATTACAGAAAGTTGAATGATGTCACCATCAAGAATAAGTACCCTTTGCCAAAGATAGAGGATCTATTTGATCAGTTGACTCGACCCCAGGTATTCTCAAAGATTGATCTTAGGACTGGTTATCACCAACTTAAGATTCGTGCAACGGATATTCCAAAGACCGCCTTTACTACTCGCTATGGTTTATACGAGTATACGGTTATGTCTTTTGGATTAACCAATGCCGCTGCTTATTTCATGAATCTCATGAATTAGATCTTTATGAATTTCCTAGATAAGTTTGTAGTTGTGTTTATCGATGACATCCTTATCTACTCCAAGTTAGAAGAAGAGCATGAGCAACATCTGAGAATCATCCTAGAAACCCTGAGAAAGCACCGGTTATATGCCAAGTTCAGCAAGTGTGAGTTTTGGCTGAAAGAAGTAGGATTTCTAGGACATATTGTGTCTGCCCGAGGAGTCTCTGTTGATCCCGCCAAGATCAAAGATGTCAAAGCATGGGAAGCCCCAACCACTCAAACCCAAGTCCGTGCATTTCTCGGATTAGCGGGATACTACCGCAAGTTCGTAGAAGGATTCTCGAGCATCGCCAGACCCATGACCCAATTGTTGAAGAAGGACAAGAAGTTTGAATGGACAGACAAGTGTGAAGCCAGCTTTCAGGAGCTGAAGAAGAGATTGATATCAGCCCCAATATTGATCATGCCAGACATCAAGAAGCCGTTTGATGTATATTTTGATGCATCCAAGATTGGTCTCGGATGTGTATTGATGCAAGAAGGCAAAGTCATCGCGTATCTGTCTCGACAACTGAAGCATGAAAGCGAACTATCTGACCCATGATCTTGAATTAGCAGCCGTAGTTTTGGCATTGAAGACATGGCGTCATTATCTGATGGGTAATCACTGTGAGATTTACTCAGATCATAAGAGCTTAAAGTATATTTTCACTCAGAAAGAGCTGAATATAAGGCAAAGGAGATGGATAGAGTTAATCAAGGATTATGACCTTGAAATTCACTATCACCCCGGCAAAGCCAATGTGGTAAGAGATGCTCTTAGCAGATTGCCATGTAGGCTAACAACCATGATCAAGGAGAAGCAGCCAAGTTTGTATGAAGAGTTGGAGCAATTCAGAACTGAATTAGTTAGCAAAGGATTCTTAGCTAGCATTGAACTTCAACCCACTTTGATTAGCCAAATCAAGGAAGCCCAGAAGGGGAATGAAAGTATCGACGGAATCAAACGTCGTATTGGTACAGGAAAGGTACCTAGATTCACTGAAGATGAAGAAGGAGTGTTGTGGTACAAAGGACATATCTGTGTGCCAGCAGATTCAGAGCTGAAGCAAGTTATCATGAAGGAAGCTCATGATAGTCTTTATTCTATCCACCCTGGAGGAACGAAGATGTATCAAGATTTGAAAGAGCAATTTTGGTGGCACAAGATGAAGAGAGAAATCGGAAGCTACATCGCCAAGTGTGAAATTTGTCAAAGAGTCAAAGCAGAGCATCAGAGACCCGCAGGACTATTGCAACCATTGCCGATTCTGGAATGGAAATGGGATTCTGTCGGAATGGACTTTATCACTGGTTTGCCTACTTCTAGTAGGGGAAATGACTCAATCTGGGTCATAGTTGATAGACTGTCCAAGGTAGCTCACTTCATACATGTCAAGACAACCTACCAGAGTGCGAAGCTAGCAGAGTTGTACATTGCTAGGATTGTTAGTCTGCATGGAACCCCCAAGACCATAGTATCAGATCGAGGAACCCAGTTTACCTTGAGATTTTGGCAGAAAGTTCAGGAAGGATTGGGAACCAAATTGAACTTCAGCATAGCTTATCACCCCTAAACTGATGGATAGACTGAGAGAGTCAACCAAATCCTAGAGGATATGTTAAGAGCTGGTGTGTTGGAATACGGATCAAAATGGGAAGACTGCCTGCCTTTCGCAGAATTCTCGTATAACAACAGTTATCAAGCTAGTTTGTAGATGGCACCATTTGAATTCCTATACGGAGGAAAGTGTCGTACCCCTTTGAATTGGTCACAAGTAGGAGAGAGTCAGATCTTCGGACCCGACATTCTCCGAGAATCCGAAGAGCAAGTTCACAAAGTCCGTGAGCACCTCAAGACCGCCCAATCCAGACAGAAGAGTTATGCTGACAAGAGAAGGAGAGACCTGACTTTCAATGTCAGAGATTTTGTATATGTCAAGTTTTCGCCATTGAAGGGAACTCAATGCTTTAGTCGGAAAGGAAAGTTAGCCCCCAGATATATCGGACCCTTCAAGATTCTGAATCGTCGAGGAGAAGTATCATATCAACTGGAACTACCTGAAGAGATGTCAGCCATCCACAATGTGTTCCATATCTCGTTACTTCGCAAATGCCTGGAAGTACCAGAGAAGACTGAAGTATTCAAGAACATCGATCACAGAGCTATGGAGATCAACAATGACCTGACGTATCGTGAAGTGCCTATCCGTATCTTAGAAGAAGCTTACAGAAGCACCAGGACCAGGAGTATCAAGTTTCTCAAGATTCAATGGAGCAACCATACTGAGGAGGTAGTCACTTGGGAGCGAGAAGATTACATTAGGACAGAGTTCCCAGATCTCTTTAGTTCCTAGTTTTCTTTGTAAATCTCGGGATGAGATTTTGTTTAAGGGGGGAAGGTTTGTAACATCCCAAAACTTTAATCCAAGGTTATTAAGATCCAAATCATCAAAATTAGGGTTAACAAAATCTTTTCCAATTAAAATTATTAAAGCATTCATATGTGTGTGCATTTAAATAGGAGTTGTTTTGAATTGCCATGATTAAGTGATCCATTGCTTGTAAAATGATTCTTAGGTGAAATAAACATCATCTAAATCATTCCCAAACAAATCCCAAAGAAAAACAAATCAAAATGAATAAAAGAAGAGAATGGTCATTTGTGCCATTTTAATCAACATACCTACTTTGGCTATTCCTAGTACTCAAAACTTAACAGAAGTAAATGTGGATCTTTGCACCCCTTGCTAGTACACATAATGATGTACCAAGGCCCACTTTGTGATATGCCAAAAACATGCAAACACTAAATTTAAATGGCAGTTGAAAATTGAATCTAATTCATATGGGAAGATCCCACTATTTCAAAAACCACTCAAATGAGCTCAATTTTCAAAACCCAAGCACCCACAAAGTCTCAAGCTTATTACTAGAACACCCACCAAAAATCTTTTCAAAATTTAAAAATATTTTTTCTTGCGGCCATTTTTACAAACACTTGGTAGGCAGAGTTTACACCTAGTAATTAGCTCACTGTTTTGTACAGGGTTTTGCACCCATTTGTCCTCAAAACACTCCCATTGTCTCCACTTGATCTAACCATGCCATTTACACCCCATCCCCTACCCCCTAGTGGCATTGCCATGCCATGCCGAGCACCATGTCGCCGGTCGACCATGCCACCGCCGTAGCAGACCACCCCTCTCTCTCTCACCATGTCTAGTAGCTAGCCCGGACCTCACCGCCACTCTCTGTCCCCTCCCCGACCCAGGCCAAGCCATGGACCACCCACAGAGCGCCGCGCCCAGTGCGTCTGCACCATGATGAGCACGCGCCAGAGTGCCGCGCCTGACACGCGTGCACACGCTGCCCCTCGACCGCATCCTGTGTCCACAGCTCCGCCACAACCCCAGGAACACCGCAGACATGCCCGGTCGCCGCCCAACACACCACAGCCACCGCTCGCCATGGAGACCGCTGCCTCTGCCGCTCAGAGCGCGAGCATCGCCCGACCATTTGCCACTGTCCCTAGGCCCGCTTTTACTCTATAGAGCACCACCAGGAGACCAGCCACCATCCCCTACCTCGAGCCACGCTGCTAGCACGTTGTGCAGCCCTCGTTAGAGTCGCCCGCCCATCACTCTTTGTCGCTTCGTCGAGCTATAAATAGAGGCTACCCCCAGCCAGTTTATGCACACCACTCACCTCCCCTCTTACCACTGACCCATCCCCACCTCTAGCCGGAGCAGCACGGGCACTTGCTCGCCGGAATTTGGCCGGAGTAGCCCGCAACAGAGGAGGAGAGGGCAACATCAATTTCGTCCACCCCCGGAGCTGCCTCGACCACCCCTGAGCCCGCCGTCGTCTACCAGTCTGTTTGCCCACCTCACCGTCGTTGCTGGAGCCCTAGTATGCCCCCTGAGCACCCCCACCGAGCCGCTAGGGTTCGACCTCGCCGGCGACCTGTTTGTCGTCGACGACGAGCCCTAGCCGTTGATCCCCGTTCTAATCTAATGGCCCACATTGCCCCGTACCGCTTCGCGCGTTATGAGCCACTGACCGGTGGACCCCCCTATCAGCTGTGTCCCGTGCCGCGTAGTGTCACTGGGTCGGCCCGTTAGCTTTCTCGTGTGACCCATTTAGTTTGAATTAGGATTTTTCCATTTTAGTTTAAACCTAGTTCTGTCCCCTAGTTTGAAATTTAACTCAGAGAGATTTACAAATCCAAATGGAGTGATTCCAATTGTGTTAGAAAGATACTGAAAAGATCTATCCAAGCCCGTTGGATTTAATTCAATTAGAGTTAGAGATCTCTCCTAGTAAAAATAACAAGACAGAAGCTTTTGCACATTCAAACATTTTTATAAAATCAACCATGATTGCTTTTGAGCTGATTCCAACTCTCAAAAATCACATTTAACCATACCTATATGAATATGTAATAATATTAGGGTTTACATGCAGTGACTTTGGACTAGTACCAAAATAATTCTATATAGGCATTTCTAGTCACTTTAAATCATTAAATAATGAACTTAAACCAAAGTAATTATGAACCAACCCTTAAATCACATTCCCACATGTTAGAATATGTGGTGATGACATGTGTCCACATGATCCCATATTTGAAGTGGTGAATATTAAATCTGAGTTAATTTTCAATGAGTAGAAATTACTTTTCTTAAATAAAAAGAATGAAACTAGTTAATAAAACTTGTGATGCTTGTGATGCTACTAGATCATCAATTGTGTGCCTTAGAGTGTTAATTAGACTAGTTAAGTATTGTTTGGTGATTGTGTACTCCGTATGTATTCATAGACGATAGTACCGACCAAGCTTTCGAGGAGGAGGAGTTCTATCAAGAGGAGGAAGAAAACTTCAACCACTACACCAACAAAGGCAAACTAACACTTGCAAGTATTATACTTAGCAAGCCACCATTAACAATGCAAGCTACTATTAGCAAGCTAGGATTAAACTAGATGGTTTAGCAATGATGCTTTATGCATGCTTTGGTTATACCACTTTGACTAGTATTTACCCCAAGTATTACTTTCCAAGCTTTATTTCCTTTACTTTACCAAAGTCCTTTACTTGTTTTGAAGGTAGCATAAAGAGTATAAAACTTGACCTATAGAGATAACTTTAGATGTCATTTTGTGGCATGAGATTGATCCCATCTTTCCATCTTAGTGAACACTCTTAACTTAGTAGTTTAGAGTAGATAAAAACTTGAGTCACTTTAGATGGGAGTACTTGATGAGTCATTCTATTGAGATGTTTTGACATGTGTTGAGAAACACAAATGGTTTATGATGATGAAAATGTTAAGGCATGAGCCTTGACCCTTTTATAAACACTGATGATTGGATTCGGATGCGATACCATTCCAAATTTACCGTACAACCACACTACCTGAATTGGGTAAGGCTTAGCCGGAATTTTATATGCATTAGTATTAGTTCCCTCGTGGGAGAGGTTTGAGCTGAGGCTACCTCTCAATGTTGTCCACCTATGCAGTGCCCAAGATGACAGATGGTCATGGTTGGGAGGCCATGCTCATAGGAGAGGTGCTTATACTAGGGTGTGTAAAGGAAAGGTTATGTTTGATTATCTGCATACTAAGTATGATGATTCAGGGCTATCCCCGACAGATGTATCGAATCTTGTGGTGAAAGTGTACCACCTCTGCAGAGTGTCAAACTATTCAAATAGCCGCGTCCGCAGTTATGGATAGTTGGAATGGCCATACTGTTTCATTGTCAGATGTTTTCAAAATAACTTATGAAAGGAATGATGAATCTTGACTTGACCACAACAGGGTTGTGACTATGACACTAGCTTCCCACCTCAAGTGATTCTAGAACTTTATTTTATCTTTCTTTTCTTCTGAACTCAGCTTAGGTTTCAAACTTAACTTTATAGTTAAACTTAGAGTTAGCACTTTACTTTAGAACTATACTACTTGTTAGTGGTAGTTTGCGAGTACTTAAAGAGTACTCATGGCTTTTGTCCCTGGCTATTCTCATGGCCAGACTATGAAGGAGACTACCAAGATGATGGCCAGTAGGACAGCTATGATAACTAGGACTATCTGCCTTCGTTAGCATTGCCTATGCCCCTGAAGATGGACCCCACCGCTACGCTTATCTTTTATTCCGCTGCTTGTTGTATTAAGACTGGATCATGAGATCCTTATTTGTGTAAGACCTTATGTATGGTTTGTAATGGATGATGTACTGTGATATCCAATCTGTTATGTCTCGCAAAATTGGTAATCCTAGGATTGCGATGTATGACATAACAGGCATCTGGGATTAAAAATCCGGGTGTTGACACTGGGGCGATGGTGATCATGTAGGTGGGCGGCGAGAGCAAGTCGGGGTCTGGTTGAGTGGGGACCATGAGCGCTCTGTGGGTGACGCCGGCATGGCAGACAGGTTCCGGGCGCGGCGGTTCCTGGCTGCTCCTCGCTCTGTCCTCGAGCTGGGGCTGGCCTAGAGGGGTAAGTGGACCACGAGTGACACGTTGGGCAAGGTGGGCGAGGCTGGCGGCTGCTGTGGCGCGTTGTCGCCGGTGAGGTGCTCGAGTGGGCTCGGCATTGAGGTCCATGACCATTTGGTCGTGGGCATAGTGCTTGGCCAGGCTAGAAAGGGGTAGGGGATTCAGTGGAGAGGGTTTGGTTGCAATGTGGGAGACAGGTTAGGCCAGAACACTACTCACACTAGTGTTTTTGGTTTTTGTTTGATCTGTGCCCACCAAGTGTTTGACAAAATGGCCGAAAGAAATCAAGTTTTGAATTTTGAAAAGAAATTTGGTGGAGTGGTTTATCACATGCTTAAACATCTGTGGTTGCTAGGATTTGTTAAATGGAATTCATTTGAGTGGTTTTTTGAATAAGTGTGATCTAGACATATGAACTAGATTCCATTTTCAATTGTCATTTAAAATTAGAGTTTGAATGTTTTTGGGAGATCACAAAGTGGGCCTTGGCACATCACTACTTGTACTAGCAAGGGGTGAAAAGATCCACCTTTGTCTCTGTTGGAAATTGAGTGCTAGGAACACCCAAAGTGGGCTAGGTGATTAAAATGGCAAAAGTGACCATTTCCTTTATTTAGTTCTTTTTTATTTCTCTTTCTTTGGTTTTTGCTTGGGAATGATCTAGATGATGTTTCATTCATCATAGAACCATTTTACAACCATTAGAACAAACAATAATGGCATTTCCAATAACTCCTATTTTAAATGCACACACATATGAATGCTTAAAGATTTTAAATGGAAAAAGTTTTTGTTAACCCTAAATTGGGTAGATTTGATCTTCATCACTTGGATTAAAGTTTTGGGATGTTACAATAGTAATCTAAGAAGAAGAGTCGTCATGGTGAGATGAGCTCTTTAATCATGATGACTAGGTAAAACTTAACAATTTCATGGTGAGAATAGCTCCGAGACCATGATAAGTCTGTAATTAGGACAAGTACTTAGTAAATAATCTTGTAACAATAGTAAGTAAAGAACAGTGTAGGTCTATGATAGAAGTTATGGGTATCATAACATTATGATGATTTTTGGATTAAGGTAGTAACTACAATTTTGTAGTAGTTTTGAGAGATCATGTGAGGATAGTTTACAATAGAATGGAAAACTAGTAGTCTCTAGTAGTCCAAAAGGAAGGGTAAGTGGTTAGTCAAAACCAAAGTGAGACTACTTTGCTCAACATTATCTAGTTGCAACTGAGCAATTTGGGTAAATATTGAGACAAAGAGTAGTTTAACCCCTATGTGTTAAGTATCACAGAGTAAACCTATATCAGGAGGTGTCATATACTACACAACTAAGCCTGAATTCTAGAGGTATTATACTCAACTACTATATTCCGGGCTTAGAATGATGTGTGTTATATGTACCACAATTGGATTTCTTGGTTTTTCTTGGATCTTCTTGAGTGACTAGATCTATGCATGAAGTTTGACTTGATGTGCAAATGCATGTTTCATCATCAAGTTATTACTTGATGTTATAGACCTAGATAGAAGAGGGAATGCATGTGAGGGAGTGACGAGTTCCGAGGATCAAGCGGAAGACTTGCAAGCAGAAGGAAGCTAAATATAAGGTGTATCAACACTATTTTGAAAGGATGGATCAATCCCAACTCACTATGAGCTGGCAATAAGAAGGAATAGTAGTGTTGAAAAGGGTGTGGAGAAACATTAAAAGATGAATTAAAGTTCACTCAAAGTGGGTGGTTTTGCTAAGAAGCTACTGAAGTAGTTGTACCTAGTTCATGGAAGTATCATGAATCAGTGCAAAGAAGAAGTCTTGGAATAAGGGTGGTATTCAAGCTCTGACAATTCAGAGAGAATGCCAATAAGAAGTCAAAAACCCATAGGGTAATCCATACACCTAGGAGGATCCGCAGCTGGTATCCATAGCTGGTATCCTAGCGGTTTAGCTAATTAGATCATCTTGGTATAATTTAAAGAGCATAAAACTTGGCCTAAGTTAAGAAAGGCATAAAGAAGTATAAAATTAAAAACGAACGACTTTCGAGATGTTTTCGTGACATCGGATTTACCGATGAGAAATAATGTCTAAGAAGATAAAAGTAAGGCAAGTAACGTTGGAAGATTCATTTCAGAGATCCGCAAGTGTGTGGGTGTACCAAAAATTCTTAAGTGAGGCCTTATAGAGATAAAATATGAGCTAGATAGAGACCAACATCCTTACTATCGAGTTAATGGATATTATATGTGTAGATTACAGACCATTAGGAAACCCCAAGGGGAGAGTAAACAATAAACACTGAAGTGTTGTTGTCTAATTTTCTGACTAAAGGTTGGAAAAGAAGTACTAAGTCATGATGGGATTAAGCCTTATTATCATAAGGTTATAAGAAGCCCTCATTATAAAGTATTTCCGACAATATGTCTAGATGAATGACCTAAGTAGACATAACTTCTTAACCCGAGTACACTAGTTGTAAAGGGGAAATAGCTGGTAAGTTGTCCTTAAGAAGGAGGAGAGCCTACTAAAATAGTCTAGTGTAAAATAGTAGGAAATCTGGATTGGAATGGACTAGATGTGTCCCAAACCAATTCTAAGTAGAACTGTGAGGACATAAACTTAATGGATTGTAGTAGAAGGAGTTATGTTACAGATTGGAAATGATAGTTGGAAGTTGCCAAGTATGAAGAGAATTCAAGGAAAAAGATCTGGATACGGGATACCACAATTATTCCCAATTGTGATCACGATGGAATTTGAGAAATGGCGTGATCAATACAAGTCAACTCCTCATTCCGAAACGTAAGAGAGTATGAACTTGGGGACGAAGTTTATTTTAAGGGGGAGAGTCTGTAACATCCCAGCATTAGAGCTTAGAAATAAGCTGAGATAAGGTGTGTGCACTTCATTCATGCATAGAAAATCCGGATAATTTTCACGCTTTTAAATAGAACTTGTCAAAGAGATTGAAGCTTCTCTTAACTTGGTGGAACTGAAGTAGATCATCAGGTTGACTGCGATAAGTTTCAATATGACCTTTGCTAAAACCTTATCATTGGGTAATATAATTTGATCTAAGGGTAGATCAAATGTAATAAAACTAAGTCACAACACACTACTTAATAAGGAGTACTTGATATTCTAGAGATCATTACATGGTATTCCATACCACAACCCAAGGATGAAGACTTAATATTCTAAATATGATATCAAGGTATTATCTACCACAAACCATGAATAGCAAGTTAAGTATATAGCTTAAGTAAAGAAACTCATAACTAAATCTTGAAACACTTGTTTGCCATAGTTACTCTTATCATAGGTACCATGATAGTTCTTAAACATTAACTCTTATTACAAATAGAATAGAAAGGGAAGTCAAACCAAGACCATCCATCACATACCCTTAGTGGCATGTTAATAGATGACAATCCTATTTAACCAAGTCCTAGTGTCTATTGATCATCAATGTGTGTGATCAATTCTTGACCTAGCACTTATTAACTCATAGCCTTTGACCTATTATATTGACCTTTCAAGGATTTTAAGTAAATTAATCAGAAGGAGGAACTAGCTATCAATGTAATGAGATCCTTAGTGGTGATCAAACAATTTGATGTTGGAGGAGTTAACTCACTCATGAGTTAACTATAAGCAGTACCTAAACCCAAGAGTTAAGCTAGTAATTGAGGAGCCATGAGAAAGCTAGTAGTATTTGTGTATCAAATAATAATCTTGTTAAGCCAAGTGGGTATAAACTTCAAGTAAGTTTCCTTAGCAATATAATCCTTATAGAAAGACTAGTACAAGTTTACTACTTAGTGGATAATAGATCTTGATTAGACAATTAGAAGCCTAAGCTTAGTTTGATCAAATGATGGTGGTCATTATTCTCAAGTCACTTGAGAATAGATGACTAGGTGTTGAAGAAGAGTTGTGAGTATACCAAATTAGGTAAAGCCCTAGTAAGATGAATCATCTAGCTTGATCATTAGAAGTCAAGCTAGAGTATAATGAAGTATATAACATAAGTTGTATGGAGTAGTTGTAAGTATAATAGTTTAACCAAGGTAATACAAGACCAAACTTGTATTACGGGGAGTAGTACCATACCCATTCCAAAGGATTGGTATCACATGTAATAGAGAGAGAATTGTAATCTTGCAAGCTTTGGAAGTAGTTGCAAGATGGATTTAAGGAAATTAATAGATGGAGTTAGTAGTTGCTGCATTGATGGATTTATCAAGGGTAGTTTAGAAATGGAAGTCATATGTAGAAGAATGAAAAATGAGAATTTTTGAAGTTACATGACCATGTCATCATATGATGATTGATATGGTGGAATCAGATGATTAACTTATTCTGAAAGGATGTGATCTTTGTAAATAAGATTAGAGAGAGATATATAGAGTGTATTTAGGAAAGGAATTCCTTATCTAAAGATAACCTTGGTGAGGTATTAAGGTAGTAGTGCTTGAGAAACCTTAACTAGTTATATCTCAAGCCATAACATAAGCCATGTCCACCTCTTTGTCCAAACCCCTAGAATCAAACTGATAGTGGAACCATTTCCTATTCCTAGATAACCATTGAATAATATCTCTTGGACAAATGAAGCTTCCAAGGGAGAATTAGAGAACCAGGTGTGTGGTTAAGGATGAAATCCTTGTTTGCTTTATTATCTTAAATCCTAATAGAAACCTAGACCCATGAACCATGAATACCACATTAAGAAGTAATCTCAATAGCTCACTCTGAGTTGAGTTATCATCTGTGGCCACAAAACATCAAGGCAAATTATTCTAGATCTTAATATTTATCCATATTCATAATAGAATATGAGTCTATTAGAACCTTCCTAAAACTCGGGGCAGTTATTTGGAAATGAACAATTATATTAATGATTGCTATTCATGCTTCTTAACTTCACCAAGGTTGTCCATGGTAATCCTAAACACTATAAATCAAGGAGGGTTTGAATGAGAGAATCCCCAAATATGGAGAACCATGAAAATCAAATCACCCCATTAAGAACCACAAGGTTTAATACCTTATAATGAATATTTATAATGCCTTCAGAAAGTTAAGCATTAATAAGATTCTATATATATCCTTCACCATTTTAAATCTTTACCATTATAATTATTAAGTTAAAACAAAATCATATTTGTGAAATCTTATTATAAGAAACAAATTCCTAAAACCCTAATCTTTATTAATACTTCCTAATTAAAAGGACTTTTCATATAATTATGAATATTTTCAATACACAATGAGAAATGAAGAGAGGAGGGTCTACAAACTCTCTGAATATTGAAATCTCTAAAGAAATTTAAATTTAAAAAGGTTTTGTAAAAAAAAGAGAAAAGACAAAACAGAAAAAGGAAAATGTTTTAATAGAAAAAATAACCAGAAGCAACAACTAGGCCGCAACCCACCTCATTGTCCCTCCTACCCGCTGCTCGCACGCAGCAGCTCATGGTCCATCAGCAGCCCAGCAAGGCCCAGACCCACATAACCTTTTGATGTTATGTTCATCATCTTCCCCGTCGCTGGCAAACAGCTGCTTGTCGTCGGCCTCGCCATCGATCCCTGCCGCCTGCTCTCCGCTGTCCATCGAGCTCGGGAGAGGAAAAGACCTGTCGTGGACGCCTCTGCCTCATCCCTATCTCTTTTCCCTTCCTAGTAACCTCTCTCTCTTATTCCCAACTCGGACAGAAACCCTAGCCGCCCAAATGTCGCTTGTCATCGTCGCTTCGAGCCGCCCCGTGACCGGAAGAGTAGACCAGGAGCTCCGCCATGATCTCCTACGTCTTCCAGCCTGAGGAATCGAACCAGGGTTCGCGAAATCCAGCCCCATGACGTCTTCTTCCTCGACTCCGACGAGGTCCGTCGCCGTCCGTGTCATCGCCACCGTCCACCTTCGGCCTTGCCGTCGCCACCACCACCGGGGTGAGCCCCTAAATCCTCTAGTTCCATCTGTTTCCCCTATCTCGTTATGCATCGCCCTACCACCATATACCAGTCACCACCGTCGCCATTAACCATCGCGGAGCCTATTCCGGTGACCTTAACCGAGCGGCCCCGCCCTAGATAGGTTAATCATGCTCCCCGATATCGAATACACCCTTCCACGGTGCCTCTAGAGCCATACACCAGCGTCGCTGCCGTGCTCCATTAGTGTGTCGTCATCTCTCCGGCGAGGTGGCGTCAACAAAGGCGATTGGGTTGTTTGACTTAGTCATTGCCAATGTGGCTAATGACATGGTGTAGACCCCACCCGTCAGTGTTTGTAAGCTAGAGTTAGATGAGTGCAGAAAAGTTTAACCGCGGCGCTGACGTCAGCGTGACGTCACCATTGACCGGTCCACGCTTAGGTGGCATCCAACGTGCCTGACCCCATGGGTCAGTGTGTGTGGCTAGAGTAGGTATCGGTATAAAAAGTAATTCCTATTTAGGAAATAGGTTAAATATTATAAATTCGATTATAAATATTTTTTCAGGAATTAAGAAAATGATTAAATCTTATAAGTTGAATATCTTTTGTTTTATAATTCAGAAAAATGTATATACTATATCAAAATTCTTAGAAAAATAAAACCTATATTTTAACTTTATTATCAAACATTATTGTGTTAACTATTTAAACAATTATTATTTAATAAAGATTTTATAAGTAATAATACTTTGAAAATTCATATTTTATTATTGGTAAATGATAAAAATATAAATAATATACCAAAATTCTTAGAAATACAAAATCTACATTTACAAAAACAATTCATAGATTTTTGGTATCACTTATATAAATATTATTATTTATTAATTATTTATTAAGTGATAAAACTTATAAAAATCATAGTTTAATATTTAAAAATCACAAAAATACATCTAATATACAAAAATGATCACAAAAATAAATTATCAACCTTAACAATACCCTCTTTCTTAATTGAAGTCAAATAAAAGGTAAAGGTATAATAAATCTTATTTTAACTCTTTTATTTTATTTTAATTCATTAAAAAAATATAAATATTTACTATTGCCTTTAGCATTATTTGTTTAAAGTCTAAAAATGTAATAACAACTTCAATTGATGTTTAAGTGAAGTTAACATAGGTCTAATCATTTTAAAATGTATCTACTAAAACTTTCATTTCAAATTAAGTGTATCTTAATTTTCCTAAAAAGATTTTTATCAATAATAAACTCAACTAGAATAGTATATTGTTTATCAAAAGGAGTCTATTCACTTATAAAATATAAGCATTAATAAGAAAGTAATTATATTCACTTATAATTTTAACAAAACACCACCTCATTCAAGCAATGTTATTTATATTCTACCATTGTGGAATGTTAAGCAGTAAACCATCTACCGTGTGATGCCTCATCCAAAACATGTAAATCTCCATTACTTTGTTGTCATTGTTTCTCTTTTAATAATCAATTAATAAGAAAACCTTAAAGTGTTAGCTTTAAGCTTACCTGCTTTTCCTTTGTAAAAGTAATCTTTTTCCTCAAAAGTATTCTTTTAAGAAACATTAAAAGAGATCCTTGAACACTTCTTTAAAAGCTTTAATTGATTCTTAATCTTGTTTAAGAAATCTTTTAGATACCATGATCCATTTTAGTGATTTAGTATTGCATACTATTTGTTGTATTTACCTATTGTTTTACACACCTTCTCACAAGCCTTAATAAGAAGCACATGTGTAAAGCTGGTATAAAAGTGCAACACATTCGAAAGAACTCATCACAAACTCCAAACCCTAGATCAGATATGACTATGTCGGGGATTCACGTTTATCAAATTACATTACATTACTTATGCATCGTTACATCTTGCTTCTTTAAACATTAGTCTTTACCGGGCCAATGATGCTATTTACAGAATTTGGATCTTCTATTATTCTGAAGACCATGAGTGCATAATCTTTTAATCACAAAAGGCAAGTTCACAACTTGCTCATGTCCTTTGATTATTTTCTATCAAATGCTTGTAACTGAAATGTTGTCATCACCTGCATTTCAAAAAGGTCAAAAACACTATTTTCATAATAATATGATTATGGATTATTTACCAAATGGTAATAATCTATTGATACAGTTCTAGTGGTAAAGGAACATAATATCTAGGACTTAACAACCAGTGTCGCCAATGATTCTAGCGCCATATATTACGCGTTAACCATAAGACTTGGAATGGGACTAGAAAGTCAGCTGTATCTTCTTCCTTTCGCATGGACGGATGACCTTATCATGAGGCTGTTGATTTCTCGTGGAGAATCTAGCACATGGGTGGGATCCCTTAGTTCCCCGCGATATTGGTGTCTATATTATCTGTGCATAGCTCTATTGGTGTAAGTTCACTATAGCGGATGGTGGCTGCCAGACAGAGCAGCTTACAAAGTCTTCAAGAGGCTACCCGAAGAGTAACCGTGGTAGTCCTTCTTGGGGGGTCGTGTCTTCATGCGGGGTCGCGGAGAGGGAAGTACTGGCTTGGATATTAGACTGGGCCCCATACCAAGGAAGTGTTGACAAGCTCGCAGCTTGGATGTGCAACAAGGCTAAGGTCTCTTATGGGTAAAGCAACGCACCTCTGCAGAGTGTAAGAATTGTGACATGTAACTCCCTGTTCCGGGAAGGAGCTACGAACGTGGCAGGAAAGGAACCCCACGAAGGTTCTGGTCAACCTGTGAAGGCTGTCGGACATAGTTTTCAGAATAAAAGCAACCTTTGAAGAAATGTTTACAAAACCCTGCATTGCCTACGACCTATGGTCTGTGGCTGTAGAGATAGTGCATCATACACTCCTTTTTAGTGAAATTGCTGAGTACGCTCATACTCAACCGTACCTTCTTAACCCTTGCTAGGTTTTAAGCCGTTGAAGACGGCGTCAACATCAACTTCTGCTCAAGAAACCATCATCGACGGCTCATGTTCTTCAATAGAGTCAATGAAGTTAACATATATATCAACCAAAGTGAAGACAAAGTTCTTAAGTAGATAGGAGTAGATTCTCTAGCCATAAAACCTACTTCTATAGAGCATTGCTATGGCAGCAATGGCAAGCTAAATAGTTTAGATACTAGTCTTAGTTACTAGATAGTTCTGAGTTATTATTTCTGGTTCTTCTTTGTAAGAAGTTTCTTTCTCTCTCTTTCACCTAGAGTGTTCTCTAGATCTTTTGTAAAGAGTCGAGTTGTAATCTATAGTCATGTCTTGGACCTGCTGTGTTTCTGTTGTACCACTCCAAGGGATGTAATACTAGTGAACGGTGTTTCATTGGTGTTATGTCAACGACTATAGTGTACTACATCATGCAGTGGTATGTTGGGTCACCGTAGGTCCGCATACCAAGGAAATATGGACAAGCTCTAGACTTGGATGTGCAACAAGGCTAAGGTCTATTATGGGTAAAGTAACGCACCTCTGTAGAGTGTAAGAACTGTGACATGTTACTCCATGTTCCGAGAAGGAGCTACGAACGCGGCAAGAAAGAAACTCCATGAAAGTTCTGGTCAACCTGTGAAGGCTGTCGGACATAGTTTTTAGAATAAAAGTAACCTTTGAAGAAATGTTTATGAAAACCTGCATTCCCTACGACCTTTGGTCTGTGGCCTAGATAGTGCATCAAAATCTCATTTTTAGTGAACTTGCTGAGTACGCTCGTACTCAACCATACCTTCTTAACCCTTGCTAGGTTCTAAGACATTGAAGACGACATCAACACCACCTTATGCTCAAGAAACCATCATCGATAGGTCAAGTCCTTCAATGAAGTCAACATATGCATCAACTAAAGTAAAGACAAAGTTCCAGATTAGCTAGGAATAGACTCTCTAGCCATAAACCCTACTTCTGTAGAGCATTGCATTAGTAGCAATTGCAAGACAAATAGTTTAGATGCTAGTCTTATTAGCCAGATAGTTCTAAGTTATTACTTTTGGTTCCTCTTTGTAAGAAGTTTCTTTCTCTCTTTTTAACCTAGAGTGTTCTTTGGATCTTTTGTAAAGAGTTGAGTTGTTGAAATGATCGTATGGGCACCTAGAGGGGGGTGAATAGGTGCTACTTCAAATTTTACTCTTTTTCAAGTTAGGGTTTGACACAAAAGGTAAATTCTCTAGATTATGCAACTGTGGTGAATTTACCTATATATCAATCTAGTACATATACTAAGCAAGAACTAGATAAGTAAAGTGCAGTAAAGGATAGAAGTAACCAAAGTGGAGCACGCACATACACAAGGATTTGTTTCCTGTAGTTCCCTCCTTTTGAGGGGAAGTACGTCTACGTTTTGAGAGGGGGTGGTTTCAAACCACCAACGCCACGAGAGGTCTCCCTTGTTCTCCAATGAACCTCACCCCAACAGGTTCAATTCACCTCTTCCACCATAGTGGCAACCTTCGAGGTGGAAGCCGACACCTTTACAACAAGTTCGAGGCACACATCCACAACCTAATTGGAGGCTCTCGAATACAAGCAAGCTATCAAACAATCAAAGACAAGCTTGTAAGAACCAAATCACAAGCTAGGGTTTCCAATGAAACACTAGAGCAAGGGGCCCTCAAGTGAATGAGGGGGAAATGAAGATCTCTCTTGTTGAAGCTATAGATCAAGGCCTCCTCCTTCGATTCTCCAAAGATCAACGACTTTGGATGGTTGAGTGAAGAGATCTTGAGGATTTGGTGGCTCAAATGGTGCTGCTATTCTTGAGGTGGACGAGCAGCTCCCAAGGTAGAAGAAGGAGCCTTTATATAGGCCCCCTGGAATTAAAGCCGTTGGGAGCCACTTACCTCGGACAGTCCGACCAACACTAGCTGGACACTCCGGGCGAAAGCAACCGGACACTCCGGCCCAGGAAAGTTTCTGGCCAGTGTCCAGACCGTGTCCGGGAGGAGTCCGATGTGCTAATCTGATTGTCCGAGCAGGTCGACAAATCCCTAGGGCCGGACACTCCGGGCGAGACCAACCAGACACTCCAGCCTGGCAAAGTTTCCGGCCAGTGTCCGGACCGTGTCCGGGTGGTGTCAGATGTGATGTTCTGAATGTCCGAGGAAGTCGAAGAATCCCTAGGGCTGGACAGTCCGGCAGAAGCCAGCCGGATAGTGCGGCTGAGCCGGACACTCTGGCGCATATCAACCGGATAGTCCAGCTGGGACTTTCTTCCTGCATAGACTTGATCCTGGGAAGCCCTTTTCCTTTAGTGCAACATACACTAGAGTAGTTGATATCTCCTGAACATTTAACAGCAGAATAAACCTATCCAAGTGTTGTCAACAAACATCAAAATAATAGGGAGGGCATAAATGCCCTTTCAATCTCCCCCTTTTTGGTGTTTGATGATAACCCAAAGATTTGCATATAGGATAGAGATTTACAAAATATAGTAAGGCTCCCCCTAGATGTGTTATCAATTTAGCTTTGCATTTGAATACAAGATCACACACCCTAGGATCACATCCTCACTAGATTTTGCAGCTAACAAGTTATGACATGATATAATAACATCGATAAGCTAGGCATAACATAGTCATTAACATAACCGGGTAAGCATGTCACAACACACATAACAGAGTTCAACACAACATAGTACTCAAACAAGTAAGATAAAGACACGAAGCTTCAAAGAGGCAAATCAAAATAACGTGAAGCTCGTGTACCCATGAAAATCCCCGGTAGCAACCTAATAAAGGGGCTACTTCTCCCCCTTTGGCATCAAGACGCCAAAAAGGGAAAAGAGCACAACTAAAGCGTCCCAAAGCCAACTCTAGCCACTATAGTCGTCATCATCGATGTCATCCTCCTCCTCATCCTCGTCCTCATCCTCATCTT
This sequence comes from Avena insularis, assembly GCA_023614405.1. NCBI lineage: Eukaryota > Viridiplantae > Streptophyta > Magnoliopsida > Poales > Poaceae > Avena > Avena insularis. The sequence goes on from CM042694.1 coordinate 536,600,214, forward strand.
CATCCTCATCATCATGATCACCCCGAGAAGAGCTCTGGCCGTGAGGGCGAGAAGAGCTCTGGTCGTGAGGGCGAGAAGAAGACACATCCTCAAACATGGACCAGTCTACACGTCCCTGACTCTAGTGACCATAGGAAAGAGTGTCATATGATGACTGTTGCTGAGGAGGATCAACATCCATGGGCTGGTTGATCCACTTGAGCTCCTTCATGACATTCTGGTCAGCCTTGTAGGCATCATACTATCCATGGAAAATGTCAATGTTCTGGCATAGGAGAAGCTTCTTCCACCAGGAGGCCTTCTTCACTTTCTTGTGCACTTCCTCCTTAGAGGTGTTGAAGCGAAATGTGTTGCTAGCATGCTTCATGTGAGGGCCACAGGCCACAGCCTCCGGTACCTCCTCAGACCCATCATCACTATTAGAAGTATCTGCTTCCATCTCATCATCCTCAAATATGTCTGTAGCAAAAGGGTAGCCATGAGGAGCCTTTGTGGTGGGGGCCTGTTCCTCTGTAGCTTGGCAGGAAGGTGTGGAACAAGACCAGTGTAGAGCAATGAAGTTGTTGGAGCCTAAGCAGCAATGAGCTTCATCACATAGGGAGCAAACTGAGGACACTTCTTGTTAGTGATGCACTTGTACATGTCCTGATAGATGAAATCCATGACATCAATAGCACCACCATGATGGCCTGGATCATGGGTATACACTGAGTGAGCATGGGCCATAATATTGATTTCTGCACCTCGCATCTCATCCGTGTTGCCCGCCTTGGGAGTGAGCGCGTGGCGAAACATGTGAAGCAGAATGTTGTAGATGAGCTTGATGTTGGTGGTTTGACCAACCACACCATTCTGAGAGTAGATTGGAGCCAAATTCTTCTTGTCATATGCCTGACCATGTATATGCATTCTGAGACCACTAGGAGCATTGGGACTGAATGGTAATCCAAGAAGGTGTGCAAACTGAAACATATTGGAACGACACCTAGTAGTGCTAGAGATCCACTCAAGAGTTATATATGTAGTGTCCCCAAAGACCATCGTGGCATAGAACTGCTAAACCAACTCAATATTGTAGTCTTCTTTTTCTTGAAAGATGGTGTGCAGCCCCATCTTCTCAGTCACCCAAAGAGCATCCTCAAAGTACCTATGAGCTCGAAGCTTCTCAATATCTAGACACTGCATGGGGCACACAGGAGTCCTGAAAGCATAGAACACCTCAGAAAAGAGCAGAGCTTGTTCATTTATCCAGAAGTGATCATCATCCGAGGTGCGAGCCATATAATAGAACTCCTAAACTCTCATATCCACAAACTCCTCGGTACCCAAGTCTGCCAGAGTGGTCAATGCTTCGAACTTCATGCGCTTGGCTTCATCCATTTTCAGTTTTCTGATCTTTTCTTATTTTGCTGCAGCACGGTCATGAGCAGCCTGCCTGACCATGGAAGGATCAACATGGACATCACTCTCTTCATCATGGAACCTGCGAGGACGGGCTTTCTGAGTAGCCCTACAGCAATGAGGACGAGAGCTACCTATGAGATCAGAGTAGAGGAATATCATATGGGTAAGCACATTTGTCCATGAGATGCAAGCACTAAGAAGTAGCCAAAGTAATGCAGGATGAGTACTGGTGGAAAACACCCGGACTATCTGGCAAAATCACCCCGGAGACTTCGCCTGACCCGGACAGTCCGGTGCGTACAGGCCGAACATTCCGGTAGGACTGGAGTGTCCGCCCTATACACGCCTGACATTCCGGCTAGAGTCTTGGTGATTTTCAGGCAGTTCGAGAGGATTCAATCAGGGCAGATCGGGACTACTAGAACTACTACAAGGACTAGAATTGCGTGCAATATGATGTATCCATGGATCTAGGCAAGTCACTACCCCCAAAAGTTTATCTAGAGTAAACCCTAGAGATGGAGAAGGGGAGGGGCACAATACCATCTTCCATGGAGACCTTCACCGGAGGGGAACGGGTCCCAGCGGCAAAAGGGAGGGAATGGCCGGCGGCAACAGCCGGATTCAGGGTGGAGGAGCCCTCCCAATGGTGTTCCTGGTCGGGGGCAGCGGGGTTTGGAGAAGAGTAAGTCAGGGAGGAGAAGGAGGAATGAACCGTCCACTTCTCCCCGACCCCTTTTACAGGTTCGAAACCGCTGGGGCTGGAGTGTCCGGGTGAAATTCACCGGAGTGTCCGGAGTGAATCAAGCGGAGAGTCCGGCTCGGTCAGACACTCCAGTCGGTTCAGTGCGGATAGTCCGGTCCCCACGACCAGAAAACCCCAGATTCAAGTAGTGGACAAATGTGTGGTAAGAGGAGCATGTTTAGGGATGAGAATAGGCCTGGGATTCAGAAGATGTACTGTGAAGAACCAAGAAACCATAGATAGTCAAGAAGATGACAAATTAAGATCCAAACCAAACAAATCAAGAACCGACTCTTCAAATATGAAGAGGGTGGTGGCCGAGGCCACCATGTAAGAGTTTGTGGCATGACACCGCGAAGAATTATCCTTGGGTTCATAGCCACTACTCATAAATTAAGCTCACATATCACTAAATGATATTAAGAGAATTGATTTTCTTAATGTTGGCATTATGGGGGGAGGGATAGACCAATGTATTAGGACCGTACTCCCCCTTTCTCCATGCCTGCACCTAAACCAAATAAGAGTCAAGATATAGGTGAGTATGCAAGGTGATCAAGTCAAGCTCCTTGAATCTATGATATTTAGTTCATTCCTCAAATACCAAAACCTTGTTTCATCGAGTGGCTTCGTGAAAATGTCGACAAGTTGGTCTTTGGTTGACTCATAGGATAGCTCAATATCACCTCGAGCAACATGGTCTCTAATGAAGTGATGATGAATCTCAATATGCTTTGTCCTTGTATGATCGACTAGGTTGTAGGCAATCTTGATAGCACTTTCATTGTCACATAGAAGAGGCACTTTGTCACAATGGACACCATAATCCTTTAAAGTTTGCCTCATCCATAGAAATTGAGTACAAGCACTAGCAACTGCCACATACTTGGCTTTGGCGATGGAAAGAGATATACAATTTTGCTTCTTAGAAGACCAACACACCAATGACCTCCCAAGGAATTGGCAAGCCCCGGAGGTTGATTTTCTATCATCCTTGTCACCTGCCTAATCTGAATCCATGTATCCACAAAGAGAGAAAGTTGAGCCCTTAGGATACCAAATACCATAGTTTGGGGTATGAACCAAATATCGAAAGATTCTCTTGACCACCATCAAATGGCTTTATTTAGGAGCCGCTTGATATCTTGCACACACTCCTACACTCAACACAATATCAGGTCTAGATGCACAAAGGTAAAGCAAAGAACCAATCATGGACCAGTATACCTTTTGATCCACATCTTTACCATTTGGGTTTAGTTCAAGATGAGTCTTTGTTGCCATGGGAGTAGGAGATCCATTTAGATCTTTCATGTTGAATCTCTTGAGCATATCTTGAGTATACTTGGCTTGGTTGAAGAATGTTCCTCCTCTTACTTGCTTGATCTCAAAACCAAGAAATACTCTCAATTCCCCATCATAGACATCCGAAACCTATTAGTCATAAGCTTTGACAATTCATCATTAAAAGCTTTGTTAGATGAGCCAAAGATAATATCATCAACATATATTTGACATACAAAAATCTCCCCATTGACCTTCTTAGTAAAATGAGTGGGATCGATTTTCCCAACCTCAAACCCACGATCTAACAACAACTCTCTAAGGTGCTCATACCACGTGCGTGGGGCTTGTTTGAGCCCATAGAGCGCCTTATCAAGTTTGTAGACTTGGTTTGGGAACTTGGGATCCTCAAACCCTGGGGGTTGCTTTACATATACCAACTCATGCAATGGACCATTAAGAAATGCACTTTCTACATCCATTTGTTATAATTTAAAGTTATGATGTGCCGCATAGCAAGAAGGATAATAATGGACTCAAGGCGAGCCACAGGTGCATATGTCTCTCCATAATCAATGCCTTCAATTTAAGAGAACCCTTGTGCAACCAATATTGCCTTGTTCCTCACAACAATTCAATGTTCATCTTTCTTGTTCTTGAATATCCACTTGGTGCCTATAACATTGCGGCAATCTTTTGGCTTTTCAACTAACTTCCATACTTTGTTTCTCTCAAAGTTGTTAAGATTTTTGTGCATTGCTTCCAACCAATCCGAATCTTCAAGAGATTCCCATACGTTGTTTGGTTCCACCATGGAAATGTGTGCTTGGTGTTCATCAAAGTTCTTCAATTGAGCTTGAGTGGATATCCCTCTTCTTAGATCTCCTACCACATTCTCAAGAGTGTGGTCTCTTAATTCCAATATTCTGTCCATTCTAGCTTGGCGACGAGTTTCGATCTCCTTGTTTTTTCTTGTGGGGATCATGATGTCTACGCACTTCTATTCTTGTAGACAGTTGTTGGGCCTCCAAGTGCAGAGGTTTGTAGAACAACAGCAAGTTTTCCCTTAAGTGGATCACCCAAGGTTTATCGAACTCACGGAGGAAGTGGTCAAAGGTATCCCTCTCAAGCAACCCTGCAATCAAGATACAAGAAGTCTCTTGTGTCCCCAACACACCCAATACACTTGTCAGATGTATAGGTGCACTAGTTCGGCAAAGAGATAGTGAAATACAAGTGGTATGGATAAAAGACAACGGTGCCAGAAAATACTTTGATAGCATGGAAGAGACTAAAGGCAAACTGAAATAAAGATGGAAGCAAGCAAACATGTAACAGATCTAATTGCAAATGGTGTTTCAATGCTTAGAAACAAGGCCTAGGGATCATACTTTCACTAGTGAACACTCTCATATAAATATCTTCTCTTTATGATACTACTCTTAACTACTCTCCGGTTGAACACTCTAATCGATGGTAGGGCTATAACAACACACCTTAAAGTTTGCTTTCCACATCTAGATAACCCCACACTATCACCTTGAGCACTAGATGGTTCAAACAAACACCACAATTTCATAGAAACATCCAACTCCAAATATAACTCATAACAAGTATTTGTAATCTCTAGCCTAAGTGCCACCATGGTGTGCACACTATCAACTTCACACACATGGGGAGAGCAGAGATCTATTAAAGCACTTGAGTAGCAAGGTAGATCTAGAGATTACAAGATCATGATCTCAATAAGATCATGCATACAAAGACAGATGAACACATAGCTACCGGTAGAACCCTTAGCCTCGAGAGAGAACTACTCCCTCCTCATCATGGGAATCAGCAACGGTGATGGAGATGGTGGTGGAGATCGATGGAGATGGCTCCGGGGGCACTTTCCCATCCCGGCAGGGTGTCGGAACAGAGACTTCCTGCCCCCCGAATCTCCCCTTCGGTGGCGGCGGCGCTGTGGAACTTTTCGTGGCTGGAGGCTGGATGATTTAGGGTTTTTGCATCGGGAGGCATATTATAGGCGAAGAGGCAAGGTCGGTGGGCGGCCAGGGGGCCCACACCACCTGGTGGCATGGCCAGGGCTAGCCCACGCTACCATATGGTGTGGCCACCCTATGGCCCCTTTCCGTCTCGTCTTCTGGCTCCGTGAGTCTTCCGGTAAAATATCGACTTTGGCTTTTGTCCGGTCCAATTCCGAGAATATTGATTTTCTGACTTTCTTGGAACCAAAAACAGCAGAAAACAGGCAACTAGCACTGTGGCACTTGTTAATAGGTTAGTCCAAGAAAACATATAAAAATACCTCAAAGTGTTTACAAAGCAAAGCAAAGTAGATAACTAAACAAGCATGGAACATCAAAAATTATAGATACGTTAGCAACGTATCAACATCCCCAAGCTTAACTCCTTCTCATCCTCGAGTAGGTAAGTGATAAAAAGAAAGAATAATTTTTGAGGTGACATGCACCATCATAAACTTGATCAAAGTATTTGTAGAACACTGGTAGTTGGGATCATAGTATTTCAACATAGCATGAAATATAAAGTTCTAACAATAAGACATAGCAACTATGTTGTAACATGAAAAGGAACAAACAAAAGATTCATGAATAACAATGCTTTGTAAGATGTTTGTTTGTTTCACATAAAGAAAACATAGCATAATGGCATTCAGCTTGTCCCTCATAGAGTAGCAAACATAAATGCATAGGACACCTTCAAAGTTTATAAGGGTGACTAGATACAAATAGTTTAAGAACAAGCAATATCAAAGTTATGCATCAATCAACAAGTCTTGGGACAATGCACATAGAACTAGAATGGCCACTATGCTCTCTCAATAGGTGCATAAAGATAGAAGATGGAGACTCAACATAAAAGTAAAAGAAAGGCCTTCATAGAAGGAAGCAGAGATTCAAGTCTCATAAAGAGCTTCCAAAAATTATGATACTTATTAGCTTTCATCTCTCATTGCCCCTATCATAAGCATCTTTAAGTGATTAAGGTTAAAGTGAACAAACTATGGAGTATATGCTTGACAAAGTATAAGTTGGAAATCCCATGTCCCTTGAATATGACGGCCACTCCTCATGCTACTCAAGTTTAGTTACCGGTAAGTTCTTGTCATAGTAAGTACATGTGTATCATAGAGAACCACCAACGGGGTACCCCTTGCCCGATGATACAGAAGAATCCCCATATCAAAATGACAAGGCAAGCAGACAACGAGCATCTCAGCAATCTTCTTATTTACCATGGGAAAATGGTGCTTTTTTATCTCTTTCCTCTTTTCTCATATCTCTTTTTTTTCTTTTTCTCTTTTTCTCAATCTCTATCTCTTTTTTTATAAGAAGAATGCTTCATAGACAGCTCATTATGGTTACGCTACAGGTTTCCACCATGACAGCATGGATTAGACCGGTGGCCCAGGCGTTTCTCTAATACACATACACAACTCCATGGACTTATAAGATCCCCTTTCATTTCACACCGACAACATCCATAGACAAAAGAGCATGATATCAACTAGGTACAAAGTACAAGTGCAATGTTGAAAGTGTTCCCCATGACAGCATGGTTCTGCTAATCCCCAACATATAAGTGCAAGCATATACAACATAGATGACACAATGGTTCAAGTTTATTAAGGGCAAGAAAAGTAAAGTGTGCCATCAAGTTCGTGAGAGCTTTAATCACTAGTTTTCTCATAACAAGTTTAATTCGGAAGGTAGATAAAAACATGAATATACTTGGAATAGCATAAGCTAGTAGGTAGGTATGGTGGACTCTTTGGGATAACTTGGTTTTAGGAGTTGGATGCATGAGTGGAACTCATACTTGGTTGTGGAGGCTAGCAAAAGACGGGGAGCGACCTACTAAGAGAGCAATAATGGCCATAATCATGCAGAGCGACAAAACATCATTGATCAAAGCATAAAGTGGTACTACAAGTTGAAAACTAAAGGATCATAAAGGCTATGGTGACTTGGGATAGTCATACATGGTGTGAGCATGTGCCAAGTCAACCCAAATAAAGCATCAAAGGAGAATACCACAATATTATGCTTTAGTATGCTAAAACAATGCATGATCCTTCCAAGGTACATTAAGCAATCTCAATTGTTTATAACAAGTCATACTACAGCAAAGAATACTAAGCATAAAGCCAAAACAATATCAAGCATGGCATGACAAAGCATAGGCCACAGTCAAAAACAGGCTCTCTTTACCACTTAAGCAATGAACTTTCCTACTCTTTTCCAATCCAAACCAAACTATTTGAAAACCAATGTATGAAAGAGGGGGTCCAACCAATTTATTCAGCAAACTAAGAAAACTAAGCAAACGAAAAACCAAAATGAAAACGAAAAAGAATACGCTCCAAGAACAACACAACTGTGCATGAAACAATAAAAATGAAGTATTTGGAAGAAACCTGGGATTTTTATTGATGAAGAAGGGGATGCCTTGGGCATCCCCAAGCTTTGGCGCTTGTACTTCTCGTATATTTCTTGGGGTGACACGTATGGCATCCCCAAGCTTGAGCTTTAGTCCATCATTTATCTTATTACTCATTCCTTCCATACACCTGGAATTTTTCATTCATACAAAACTTCACACAATCTTTATTAGCAACATTAGTGCACTCAAGATAATAAGTCTTTAGGTTCAGTTCCAACTCCAATAAAACTTCCATTAAAACACAAGCTACTTTAGCACTTCCCTCAAAAAGCTCAATTCCCCAAAAGAACTCAAAAAGGAACCAACAAGAAGCAAACGCAAATAATGGCAGAAATCTGTCAAAACAGCCCAACAGGTAAAGACGAATTTTTTCGAAGACCTTCTATTGCTCAAATCAAAAAGTGTTCAACTAACGAAAGTTAGATAAAAACCTGGGATCCATAAGCAAAAGAACATGATATCAACGGGGTACAAAGTACAGGTGCAATGTTGAAAGCGTTCCCCGTGATACATGGTTCTGCTAATTTCAACTTATAAAGCGCAAGCATATACGCAACAAAGAAGGACCCAATGGTTCAAGTTTATTAAATGCAAAAAGTAAAGTGTGCCATCAAGTTCGTGAGAGCTTTAATCACTAGTTTTCTCATAACAAGTTTAATTTGGAAGGTAAACAAAAACATGAATATACTTGGAATAGCATATGCTAGTAGGTAGGTATGGTGGACTCTTTGGAATAACTTGGTTTAAGGAGTTGGATGCATGAGTGGAACTCATACTTGGTTGTGGAGGCTAGCAAAAGACTGGGAGCGACAAACTAAGAGAGCAATAATGGCCATAATCATGCAGAGCGACAAAACATCATTGATCAAAGCATAAAGTGATACTACAAGTTGAAAACTAAAGGATCATAAAAGCTATGGTGACTTGAGATAGTCATAACATGGTGTGAGCATGCGCCAAGTCAACCCAAATAAAGCATCAAAGGAGAATACCACTATACTATGCTTTAATATGCTAAAACAACGTATGATTCATCCAAGGCACATTAAGCAATCTCAATTGTTTATAACAAGTCATGCTACAGCAAAGAATACTAAGCATAAAGCCAAAACAATATCAAGCATGGCATGACAAAGCATAGGCCACAGTCAAAAACAAGCTCACTTTACCACTTAAGCATGAACTTTCCTACTCTTTTCCAAACCAAACCAAACTATTTGAAAACCAATGTATGAAAGAGGGGGTCCAACCAATTTATTCAGAAAACTAATCAAACCAAGCAAACGAAAAACCAAAACAAAAACAAAAAAGAAGACGCTCCAAGAACAACACAATTGTGCATAAAACAATAAAAATGAAGCGTTTGGAAGAAACCTATGATTTTTATTGATGAAGAGGGGGATGCCTTGGGCATCCCCAAGCTTTGACGCTTGTACTTCTTGGATATTTCTTGGGGTGACACGTGTGGCATCCCCAAGCTTGAGCTTTAGTCCATCCTTTATCTTATTACTCATTCCTTCCATACACCTGAAATTTTTCCTTCATACAAAACTTCACACAATCTTTATTAGCAACATTAGTGCACTCAAGATAATAAATCTTTAGGTTCAGTTCCAACTCCAATAAAACTTCCATTAAAACACAAGCTACTTTAGCACTTCCCTCAAAAATCTCAATTCCCCAAAAGAACTCAAAAAGGAACCAACAAGAAGCAAGCACAAATAATGGCAGAAATCTGTCAAAACAGCCCAGCAGGTAAAGACGAATTGTTTCGAAGACCTTCTGTTGCTCAAATCAAAAAGTGTTCAACTGACGAAAGTTAGATAAAAACCTGAGGCAGAAGCACAAAAATTCACGCCTCAAAAGGATGTACAGAGATTTTACACGAATTTTTACGTTGAAGCACAGAAATCTGTTTCGGGACAGCAACTTTCCCAATCATTACTTCTCTCTCATTAGAGGTTACTCTTGGCACAAAAAGCAAATAAAAAGGATAAGGAGCGGTTATTACAGAGGTAATAACTTCCAATACTCATCTAAAACTTTTGGGTTATCTCCCAATAAGTACTTTTCTTTAACGCCTTTAAGTTAGGCATGATAGTTTGAGAAGATGCTCACATAAGAAATATGAATTGAAGTAAAAGAGAGCATCAAGAAGAAAATTCAAATCATATTTAAGTCTAACCCACTTCCTATGCATAGGAATCTTGTAAATAAACAAGTCATGAAAGCATAAAGCAACAACGATAGGAAAGCAAAACAAGTGTTGAACTAACAAAAGTTAGATAACAACCTGGGGCAGAAGAACAAAAATTCATGTCTCAAAAGGACGTACAGAGATTTTACACGAATTTTTACAGTGAAGCACAGAAATCTGTTTCAGGATAGCAACTTTCCCAATCATTACTTCTCTCTCATTAGAGGTTACTCTTGGCACAAAAAGCAAATAAAAAGGATAAGGAGCGGTTATTACTGAAGTAATAACTTCCAAGACACATCTAAAACTTTTGGGTTATCTCCCAATAAGTACTGCTCTTTAACGCCTTTAAGTTAGGCATGATAGTTTGAGAAGATGCTCACATAAGAAATATGAATTGAAGTAAAAGAGAGCATCAAGAAAAAAAATTCAAAGAACATTTAAGTCTAACCCACTTACTATGCAAAATAATCTTGTAAATAAACAAGTCATGAAAGCACAAAGCAATAAGCATAGGAAAGCAAAACAAGTGCAACTTCAAAATTTTCAACATAAAGAGGGGAAACCTAATATTATTGAGATGCATAAAACCATGTTTCCCTCTCTCATAATAACTTTCAGTAGCATCATGAATAAAATTAACAATATAACAATCACATAAAACATTCTTATCATGAGCCACATGCATAAAAGAATTAATACTCTCCACATAAACATAGTCATTCTTATTAATTGTAGTGGGAGCAAATCCAACAAAATAGCTATCATTATTATTCTCATCACCATAATCATCAAAAATAGGAGGCATATTGTAATCATTAATTTTCTCCTCAATAGTAGGTGGACTAAAAATATCATATTCATCATTGTAATCATCATATATTGGAGGTATAGTATCATCAAAGCAAATTTTCTCCTCTAAAGATGGGGGACTAAAAAGATCATTTTCATAAAAACTAGCTTCCCCAAGCTTAGACTTTTCCATAGCATTAGCAATAATGGTGTCAAAAGAATTCATACTAACAATATTGCTATTAGCATGCAAATAAAGTTCCATAGGTTTTTAAATTTTCTCTTCAAACACTTCATGTCCTAACTCAAGATAAATACTATAAAGCTCTCTAATTTTGTTGTTGTTTTCCATTAAGCCTAACTAGTGAAAACAAGAAAAAAAAAGACAAAATTGCAGAATCTAAAGGAAATAACTTCGAGCACTCACATCGGAGGATGTGAGTAACTTTTACCTTACCTCCCCGGCAACAACGCTAGAAAATATCTTGATGTCTACGCACTTCTATTCTTGTAGACAGTTGTTGGGCCTCCAAGTGCAGAGGTTTGTAGAATAGTAGCAAGTTTTCCCTTAAGTGGATCACCCAAGGTTTATCGAACTCAGGGAGGAAGTGGTCAAAGGTATCCCTCTCAAGCAACCCTGCAATCAAGATACAAGAAGTCTCTTGTGTCCCCAACACACCCAATACACTTGTCAGATGTATAGGTGCACTAGTTCGCGAAGAGATAGTGAAATACAAGTGGTATGGATAAAAGACAACGGTGCCAGAAAATACTTTGATGGCATGGAAGAGACTAAAGGCAAACTGAAATAAAGATGGAAGCAAGCAAACATGTAACAGATCTAATTGCAAACGGTGTTTCAATGCTTAGAAACAAGGCCTAGGGATCATACTTTCACTAGTGAACACTCTCATATAAATATCGTCTCTTTATGATACTACTCTTAACTACTCTTTGGTTGAACACTCTAATCGATGGTAGGGCTATAACAGCACACCTCAAAGTTTGCTTTCCACATCTAGATAACCCCACACTGTCACCTTGAGCACTAGATGGTTCAAACAAATACCACAAATTCATAGAAACATCCAACTCCAAATATAACTCATAACAAGTATTTGTAATCTCTAGCCCAAGTGCCACCATGGTGTGCACACTGTCAAATTCACACACATGGGGAGAGTAGAGATCTATTAAAGCACTTGAGTAGCAAGGTAGATCTATAGATTACAAGCTCATGATCTCAATAAGGTCATGCATAGAGAGAGAGAGATGAACACATAGCTACCGTAGAACCCTTAGCCTCGAGAGAGAACTACTCCCTCCTTATCATGGGAATCAGCAACGGTGATGGAGATGGTGGTGGAGATCGATGGAGATGGCTCCGGGGGCACTTCCCCATCCCGGCAGGATGCCGGAACAGAGAGTTTCTGTTCCCCGAATCTCCCCTTTGGTGGCGGCGGCGCTGTGGAACTTTTCATGGCTGGAGGCTAGATGATTTAGGGTTTTTGCATCGGGAGGCATCTTATAGGCGAAGAGACAAGGTCGGTAGGCGGCCAGGGGACCCACACCACCTGGTGGCGCGGCCAGGGCTAGCCCGCGCTGACCCGCGCCACCAGGTGGTGTGGCCACCCCGTGGCCCCTTTCTGTCTCATCTTCTGGCTCCGTGAGTCTTCCGGTAAAATATCGACTTTGGCTTTTGTCCGGTCCAATTCCAAGAATATTGATTTTCTGACTTTCCTGGAACCAAAAACAGCAGAAAACAGGCAACTATCACTATGGCACTTGTTAATAGGTTAGTCCAAGAAAACATATAAAAATACCTCAAAGTGTTGACAAAGCAAAGCAAAGTAGATACTAAACAAGAATGGAACATCAAAAATTATAGATACGTTAGAAACGTATCAGATCACTTCCTCATTTTGGTCCTCGTCTTGACCATTAACTTGACCTTGATCATCATTGGAATCATTCTCTTCTTCAAGAGACAAAGGTTGACCTTGGTCTTGATCAAGCACACTTCTAGACAGGCGTTGGGCTGCCCTTATGGTAGTTTCTATAGATCTTCCTTGTGTAATAGACTGAGCAGTGCTGGACATTCTGGCAAATGGAGACTCAAGCTCCTCCTAGCTAGAGGTTTCTCCCTGATCAACTTGTTGAGGGTCCACAGCTTGTCTTTGGGTTGGGTCATTGTCCTCCTCGATAGGAGCTTGTTGATGTTGTGAAGATGAGGGCTCCACTTGAGTAGAGCATAGTTCTTCTCGATCCGCCATAAGGGGTTCCTCAACGGGGCGGATGAATCCCGCACCCATTCTTCCTATGGCATCCTAAGGCATTTCATCATCTACATCACAGACATCAACACGCCACCTTGGGGACCATCATATTCTTCAAAAACCACACTACAAGATTCTATGACAACTCCAGAGAGCTTGTCATATATTCTATAAGTGTGGGATTCGAGACCATAACCAACAAAATACCCTCTAATGCATTGGAATCAAATTTGGACAAATGAACACCCTTAATGCGATAGAAACACTTACAACCGAACACCCGGAAGTATGAAACATTGGGCTTGTTACTGGTAAGAATTTCATATGGAGTCTTGATCAATTCTTTACAGAGGTAGAGACGGTTTGATGCATGGCATGCGGTGGAGATTGCTTCATCCCAAAAATTGTATGGAGATTTAAACTCCGCCAACATGGTCCTTGCCATATCAATAAGAGTCTGGTTCTTCCTCTTAGCTACACCATTTTGTTGAGGGGTATATGTAGCGGAATATTGATGTTTTATCCCCTCATCACTAAGAAATCCATTCAATGTGTAGTTCTTGAAATCGGTACCGTTGTCACTTTTTATTGTTAACACAGGGACACTGTGTTAACCTTGAGCCATGTTGATGAAGTCAATGAAGTTTTCTTGGGTCTCACTTTTCAGCTTGAAGAAATATACCCATGTGTATCTTGAGTAGCCATCAACAACCACCAAGTAATATTTCTTCCCACCAAGGCTTGCATGAGATGGAGGACCAAAGAGATCCACATGAAGGAGCTCCAATATCCTCTTGGACTTGATGTAGTTCTTTGGCTTGTGGGGAGAATCATGCATCTTTCCTTCAACACATGCCCTGCAAACACGATCTTGGCAAAGCAAACATTTTCTTTTAGCCCAACAATATAACCATCTTTGTGGAGTCTTTGAAAAGTTCTCATGTTGACATGGGCTAGACGATGATGCCATAACCAACCCACATCGTCCTTTCTGAATAAGCACATCGCATTTGTAGTGGTTTCCCCCAAAAAGTCCACCACATACAACTCATTTTCGACGTACCCAACAAAAGCAACCTTTAGAGTCTTGCTCCACATGAGGATCACAATATCATTATCAATAAAGACGGCAAAGCTTATCTTTCCAAGAGCATGGACTGAAAGTAAATTATAGCCAAGGGTCTCAACAAGCATGACGTCCACGAGAGTGATATCGTGTGCAACCACAACTTTGCCGAAACCCATTACCTTAGACTTTGACTTGTCAGCATATGTCATGGATATTTGATCAACATTTGGTCTCAACTCCTTGACACTAGATGCGCTTTTGGTCATATGACTTGTGCATCCACTATCAAGCACCCATTTTGACCCTCCGGAAGCATAGGTCTACAAAAGATCAAACTAGTTTTTAGGTACCCATTTTTCAATGGGTCCTCTTTTGTTAGCAACAAGGGACTTGGGAACCCAAATAGACCAAGCAATATGACCATCAAATGGGCCAACATATTGTTCATATACACCACCATAATAATCGCACATTAAAACATAGTGAGGGTTAGCACTTCCTGCAAAGTCATCATGAGACATAGTTTTGCCACTCATGGTCTTACTACCCACAATGACCTTGTATTTTTCTTGTGCAGGCTTGGCCTTCTTATTCTTGTTGTTCTTCTTCTTCTTGGCTTTAGAGACAAATCCAATGCCCCCTTTCTCACCATTTGGCCTCTGCTTACTCAAGAGGTCATCAATTGACTTGTTTCCTTTGGGAAAGGTGGCCTTAGCTAGCTCCCCCTTCAACCTAGCATTTTCTTCAAGTATATTTGTACAACTAGAAGGGATGAAAGTACTAAGTGAAGAAATATTGGTCAATTTAGTTTGAAGCTTTTCACAAGACTTTGTGAGTAACAAGAGTTCAATCTCCAAGGCCTCGTGGCCCTTGTCAAGCAACCTAAAGTCCTCGACAAGTTTTTCATGAACAACACCAAACTCATTCTTGTCCTTTTTATCCTTTTTATATTTAGCAATAGCATGGTCACGTTGCTTGATGAGTTTATTAATAATGAGATCATTTGCTTCATCAAGCCCTTCAAGTTTAGTTTCAAGAGACATCCTAGTCTCTTGTTCTTCTTCTAGAGCATTATTTAGAGCTTCTACCTCAATCATGTGCTCTCTTCCTAATTTACATCTCTCATCAAGAAGCTCTTGTGTGTGTGAAAGTTAATTTAAGAGGTCCACAAAATGTTTCTTGTGTTCCCCATGCAAGTTAGTAATAAACAAATAAAAAGCAACTAATATCTTTTTGACCTCAAGAGATAACTCATCATCAAATTCATCATCAACTAAGGAGGTGGGGTCTGACGATGATAATACCTCCGTTCCTCTTGCCATAAGGCAAGTGACATTCTTGTTGGAGATTTTCTCATTTGGAGAGTCAAAGAGTGAGAATGTAGGTGTAGAAGTAGTGGCAAGAGCCGCCACACCACTTGATGTTTCCTCTTCTTCACGTTCATCATCATCATTGTCAGAGGAGAATTCTTCATGTGTTATCAAGACAATTTCACCCGACTTCTTATTGGTGGGATTCCTCTTGATGAAGGATTTCTTGAAAGGAGCTTTGGAGGTTTTCTTCAACACAAGTTTACCCCCATGATCTTCTCGTTCCTCATAGGGACAACCGGCAACAAAGTGATACCGGTCACCACAGTTGAAGCAAGTTCTTAATTTAGACCCATTGTCTCTTCTCCCATTGGGATTGCTTCTTAGTTGCATCTCCATCTTGGCCTTGGCGGGGTCTTTCCAAAAGTTTCTTGCATAGAAGGCCATGTATTCACCATGAGCAACCTTGACATCTTCAGGATGGCTCATTGGGAGTGCATCATCACTCCCTTCTTCATCATACTCCACAACCTTGGCCTTAAAGGCAAGATTCATACCACTACTCATTCCAATATCACGAGCACGAGCGTCTTTGGCATTATTGGCAGCAACCTTGAAAGCGGCCATCTCTTGTATAACTTCATTGGAGGTCATGAGATGGTAGTTGTGTCTTCCTTGGAGACTCTTTAAGTCAGTGGGCTCGAAGGGCATGAGTGCACTCACATACTTCCTCTTGATCCAAGCATCATCAATGTGAGAGGCACCAACATTCCTGAAGGCAGTGGTTGTGGATTTGAGTCTTCGATACATGTCTTCATGATCCTCACCATCCTTCATAAAGAAACGTTCAGCCTCATTGCTTAAGGCATCATATCTATTTCTTCTCATGCTCTCATTGCCAACGAATAAGTCAATGAGAGCATCCCAAGCTTCCTTGGAGGTATTGTAGTGCTCAATGTGGGGAAAGTCCTTTGGCCCCACTCCAAGTTGGATCATGTGCAAGGCAGTCACATTGAGTTGGCTATTGACCACTTCTCTTCTAGTCAAGTTGGTTGGATCCTCAATTTTGATTCCTTCTTCAATAATGTTCCTCAAGTCAATGCAAGAGACGCGCACATGAGATTTCATTAAAACTTGCCATTGAGCAAAAGTATGTGCAGCTAACTTAGTGGGTCACCTCTATTATTTATATGGGAATGAGGGATTGCAGGGTCGGGAGAGTACCATCCGGGAACTGCATGGTGCTCTTCCTTCCCATCACCCTTTTTGGTGGTGGAGTCTGTGGAATTATGTTCATCCCCCACCACTTCACCTATTGGCTTAGCCAGAGCATTTTCCTTAGGGTTAGGTGGTGTTTCCTCTTGATAGGGAGGAGGTGAGGCTGACTTTTCCATAACAAATCGCTCAACAAGTTGATGCAACTGTTGGATTTCGTTGCCCAAGGTAGAGCTCAAGCTTGTTTCCAAATTCTTGAGATCTACCATGGTCACCGAGTTGTTAGCCTCACTCCCTCCCTCATCTCCTGAGTTGCCTATAATCTCTTAGGCGGTTAAGCCCGAATAAAGAGTCGAGGATCAGATACCAATTGAAAGGATCGTATGGTCACCTAGAGGGGGGGGTGAATAGGTGCTACTTCAAATTTTACTCTTTTTCAAGTTAGGGTTTGACACAAAAGGTAAATTCTCTAGATTATGCAACTATGGTGAATTTACCTATATGTCAATCTAGTACATATACTAAGCAAGAACTAGATAAGTAAAGTGCGGTAAAGGATAGAAGTAACTAAAGTGGAGCATGCGGAGACACAAGGATTTTTTTCCCGTAGTTCCTTCCTTTTGAGGGTAAGTACGTCTATGTTTGGAGAGGGGGTGGTTTCAAACCACCAACACCACGAGAGGCCTCCCTTGTTCTCCGATGAACCTCACCCCAACGGTTTTGATTCACCTCTTCCACTATAGTGGCAACCTTCAAGGTGGAAGCTGGCACCTTTACAACAAGTTCGAGGCACACATCCACAACCTAATTGGAGGCTCACGGATACAAGCAAGCTATCAAACAATCAAAGACAAGCTTGTAAGAACCAAATCACAAGATAGGGTTTGCAATGAAACACTAGAGCAAGGGGCCCTCGAGTGAATGAGGGGGAAATGAAGATCTCTCTTGGTGAAGCTATAGATCAAGGCCTCCTCCTTCAATTCTCCAAAGATCAACGATTTTGGATGGTTGAGTGAAGAGATCTTGAGGATTTGGTGGCTCAAATGGTGCTACTGTTCTTGAGGTGGACGAGCAGCTCCCAAGGTAGAAGAAGGGGCCTTTATATAGCCCCCCTGGAATTAGAGCCCTTGGGAGCCACTTACCCCGGACAGTCTGGCCAACACCAGCCGGATAGTCCGGCCCAGCCGGACACTGTGGGCGAAAGCAACCGGAGACTCTGGCCTGGCAAAGTTTCCTGCTAGTGTCCGAACCGTGTCCAGGAGGAGTCCGATGTGCTATTCTGATTGTCCGAGCAGGTCGACAAATCCCCAGGGCCGGACACTCCGGACGAGACCAACTGGACACTCTGGCCTGGCAAAGTTTCTAGCCAGTGTCTGGACCGTGTCCGGGTGGTGTCCGATGTGATGTTCTGAATGTCCGAGGAAGTCGATGAATCCCTAGGGATGGACAGTCCGGCAGAAGCCAGCCGGATAGTCTGGCTGAGCCGGACACTCCGGCGCATATCAACTGGACAGTCCGGCTGGGACTTTCTTCCTGTACACACTTGATCCTGGGAAGCCCTTTTCCTTTAGTGCAACATACACTAGAGTAGCTGATATCTCCTAAAACATTTAACAGCAGACTAACCTATCCAAGTGTTGTCAACAAACATCAAAATAATAGGGAGGGCATAAATTCCCTTTCAGTTGTAATCCATAGTCATGTCTTGGACCTGCTGTGTTTCTATTGTACCACTCTAAGGGATGTAATACTAGTGAATGTTGTTTCATTGGTGTTATGTCAACGACTATAGTGTACTACATCATGTAGTGGTATATTGAGTCACCGCATAGTCCATAATGTACCACCACTAACTACAACTCCATATTGAGTTATAATTAATAGTCCATACATCTAATTACTTAACAGTACAAAAGATGCTTGACAACCACTACATACTTAGCTAGATATTAACAATCCAACTTAACAGTCCAAAACAGGTTTCATAGCTCCTTCACAGCTACAATGCATACTTAGTAGTACTTAATAGTCCAAAAGAGGCTTCACAACTCCTTCATAAGTACACTACATACTTAATGTTCAGTTGGCAAGGGCCAAGGGGGACAATGAAAAGTCTGATCCTAGCTTGCGCATCTTGGAACCTCGTACCACTCTAATCCCTGAAGCTAAAGACATAGATTTCTCACTCCCTCAAGTTGAATTCATCCACCACTTCTTTCCATCTAGTCATCATCATTGCATTTCTCTTTCCCCTCTTTCTCCTCTTCCCTATATTCATCTTTACATACATTGCTTGCTCGCTTTGGTTGCAGTTCACAATAACCTGAATAGGTTCTTCTAGGAACTTCTCAAGGTAGTCATTAGAGAAATCCTGTCCAAAATCCTGCAAAATAAGTTACAATCAAATGATGTTAATAGTAGATCTAACTAGTCCTGCTAGTCCGAGTTAGTACAGTCCATATAGTACTAACTTACACCACTCTGAAAGGTCACATATGATGGGGAATCCATTACTATAACTTAGTAAATTAGAACATTGTATATTTAGCATGCGTTTATTTATGGCAGTGAAATGTTTCTAATATATCAGAATAAGTTGCTTGGTCTGCAAAGTGGCACATTGCACTAGAATCACATAGCAGTGCAATCAAATCCTCGGAAGGAATATGTGAATGCTATGTGGAGAGGACAAAGGCAACTAAAAATAAAATGGATCTTCTTAAAGGACGTGATATGCCTACTAAGTAGCATCTGAATCCTTAATTCTCCAAAGCCTGGAAGCAAGAAACAAGACAAAATAAAAGAAAGCATACCATCTTGGATTTACCCTTTACAACTAAGGAATTTGTCATTTTAAACACACTGTGTTTGATTACTGGCATAGGGTAGTCCCTTGTGTTCCTCCACACTATATGTACTTGATCAGGATTCATCCTCATATAGTTCGGAAAGATGAATACATGATCGAACGAACGCCCGCTTCAAATATTAGGTGCTACATGCAAAAGTGTTTGTCATAACGGTGCTAAGCAACTATATTACAAATGTTCTAGTAAAATAGATGTTGAAGCAAAGATGGATACCTATAATAGTGTACATGGCCTTAGGTTCCTCATCATCATTGCTCGATTCAGAGTCACCATCACCACTATTGTTGTTGTCGTCATCACCATTACTCATGTTATTGTTTGTGTTGCTAAAGTTGTTGTCATTGTCACCACTACTCATGTTGTCATCATCATCGCTACTGCTAAAGTTGTTGTCGTCATCGCCACTTCTCATGTTGTCGTTGTCATAGCTACTTCTTTAGTATCCACAATAGTCTAAAAGAATGCAAGTTGAAAGTCGTTGATATTAGCTAGACATTATAAACAACTATGGCAAATTGCTATAGAAGAAACTAACTTTTTTGTGGATATAGTTTGGGATCGTTCCGACTTTTTCATGATTCTCATCACTAGTTTTCATAGATCGAGTATGTAGGCTCCCTGGTACACTTCCTCAATGGGACGCCGTCGTGTATCCCCCCATTAGGGAATTCTATGATATGAAGTCTAGAAATGATAGTGATGATGAAAACTAGGTTAGTTGACATATTAGAAACTAATGGTTTCTTTGGTAATCTTGTAATCATTCAACTAATCCACTATTTTTTACTTGTAGGTACAGCCATGTTAGGAAGTTAGGATACAATAATAGATGAAGTCAAATATAAGTTGAAGAAACTAGGACTTGAACCAAAAGAAGTGTCAAATGCGCATATGTTTCCAAGTTTCCTAAGTTTGGCTGCAACAAAGGGAATCTAAGATTGCCATGTGCAAGTAAGTTGAATGCAATGGTGAAAGAACATTTTCCGGTCCTTTATGGTTTGTGTGTTAGATAACAACACTTGTGATAATCTAAGCAGGTGTTGAGTGTTGTAGGTAAAACATGTGTATAATATATGTCATCATCGACTAATCAAAAAAAGTGAAAAGAGCTCGTGATGGTTTTTCTGCTAAAATCAGATTCTCTAGTCCGGATAATCCTGGGGGCATAATTCACCCCCTTAAAATGGCTAAGGGAATTTCGGTGTCGATATGCGTGAGCCCCACTATAGGGGGTGGATTATTGGCCGGATATTTCGCAGGGGGCTGAGATTTCAAGGGGGCGAATAATCCACCCCAAGATAGCTCCAACAACTACATTTCAGGAGGGGATATAAATACGCTTCCCCTTTTTCAACCTTAAGCTGCTCGTTCCCCTCCTCAAGAACCCTATATGCTGAGCCACTACAACTACTAGATCTCATCCTCCAACCACTCAAAGCGATTTGAATTTTCTCCTCATTTACTTGAGGGACTTGCTTCTAGGTTGGTGTTGATTTCATCTTAACAAGTTTTAATTTGTGTTGTGGTATCTTATCTTGTATGTGGGAGCCTCTAATTAAGTTGTGGATGTGTGCACCAAGCTTGTTGTAAAGGTGATGGTTTCCGCCTCAAAGGTTACCGATGGTGGAAAGTGAATCAGGCCATTGTGGCGAGGTTCACCGGAGAATAGGGTGAGGACATTATGGCATGGTGGTCTTAGTACCGCCCACCTCTCAAACGCAGACGTACTTTCCCTCAAAAGGAAGGAACTGCGGAAACCACATCCTTTGTCTCTGCTTGCTTCACTATCGGTTACTTCTATCCTTTACCGCTCTTTACTTGTATCTTGTGTAGTTGTTAGTTGCTAGCTTTTCATATAGGTAATTAAATTCATCCTAGCTGCATATATAGATAATTTACCTTTGTGTCAAGCCTAAACTGAAAAAGAACTAAATTTGAAGTAGCACCTATTCACCCCCCTCTAGGTGTCCATACGATCCTTTCAAATGGTTTATTATTTATCCATTTTTACTTTTCATAACAAACATGTCATAGCGATGCTTGTTACCCAATTCAAAATGATACATTTTATGAAGAATAGGAAGTGGATAGAGTTGATGGTATGGTGGGAGGACAATATGAAGACACACAAGGTCATGAAGTACAAGATGAAGATGAAACAGACAATGAATCACAAGATGAAGAAATACAAGGTGACCACATGTTATTGCTAGACAAGGTGAGTTGCATAATATTTATTAGGCAAGCTGCTTTTGAAATGAAGTGTAGCTACTTTTATTTGACTGCTTTTGTGTCTCTTTATTTTGTTTCATGGAAGAAAAACGAGGTGAAAGAGGCCCCACTAAGATGAAGAAATTTTGGAATGAATATGATCCAAATTCCAAAGTTAACGTTGAATTCAATAACCTTGGGCAGCCATGTGGGCTCCAGACTAGAAGGATGACTAACTTCATTGCAAGCTTAGTCAAAGGGAAGGAAATTTCACTAGCATACCCAACCTAGAGTAAGGTTCCACAATCTAAAAATGATAAGTTGTGGAATACAATAAAGGTAAATACTGAACATTATATAGATTTTTGGTATATTGTTTTCCCTCAGTTTTGTTTTGACTCTTGGGAATACAGTTTTTCTTCAATATTCCTAAAGCTCACAAGTATTTGGTATTAACATCTTTTAGAAAGAAATTTAAAGATTTCAAATCTTATCTCAAGATCAAGTATTTTGATGATGAATTATCTCTAAGGCAAAATATTGTAAATGGTTGTGACGTAAGAATACCTCCAAAATAGTGGGCATGGTTAGCAAAGTATTGGTATACTTAAAAGGCTAAGGTATGATACATGATACACACTTGTCTAAATATTGTATAGCTTTAACATAATGTAGTATCCTACACTCTTTTGATGACATTATGCAATTCACATGAGGGATGTAAGAAAGAGACATGAAACAGTCAAGCCAATGCACTCCATACAACAGGTTCGAGGGGGTTTGGTGTGATTCATGATCAGGAGGTAAGTTTGTAGCTCTGAACTTGCAACCTATACACTATTTGTTCCATGACATATTTGGTGAAAGCATGATATTTTGACTACAGGAAATTATGCTAGGTAGAAGAGTTGGTCGTGCAGAGTTCTACATTTTGACACATACTAATAAAGATGGGAATCTGGTTGATGGCTTCTCTGCTGCCAAGATAGTACTCCCTCCATCCAGAAATAACTAGCATAGGTTTGTCTAGATTCGAAAGTATCTAGACGCATTTTAGTGCATAGATACATTCAAATCTAGACAAACCAAAGTCAGTTATTTTTGGACGGTGGGAGTAAGTAGTTTCACTTTATGATAATTCTATTGCCTCCTTCTATTGTAAATCGTAATGACCATGGTTGGAACCTGTAATTTCAGCAAGATATTAAAAATAAGCTAGCTAGAAATCCTTCCCTAATCGGAGAAGAAGCACATAAAGAAGAATTATACTCTACCCGAAGGCTAAGACATCCTCAAGGCATGGCTTGGCCTGTTTGTAGGTGGAAAGACATCTGAGAAGATTGATCAAGCAATAACAACATTTAGGAAAACTCAGGAGAAAAAATAAGGATTTAAGGAGAATGGTTGAAACCTTAACCGAAAATCAGAAGTCTTTAGTGGAGAATATAGAGCGTAGATGCAGCGAAATAGTGGAGCAATGATGCAAGGAGTTGATGGTGATGTTCCAAGCTTCTCAACATCAGAACTCAACCCAACAAGAATATTTGGAAGACAAAGTTAAGCAAGTGAGATCAGGTCAGCTTGAAGTGCACAAATTAAAGCCAAGAAAAGAGTAAGCAAATCAGCAGTAGTTAGAAATGAAGCAACATCAACAACCAATCAGGAAGAACCAACCAAATCAGCAGCAGGTAGAGATGAAAGTCAATCAACATGAGCCAAACAAATTAGCAACATCTAGAGAAGAAGAACCAATAGTAGTCAATCAACAAGAACTAGGCAAATCAGCAGCAACTAAAGATGAAGCAACAATAGCAGGCAATCACCAAGAACCTAGCAAATTAGCAGCATCTAGAAAAGAAGAACCAATAGTAGTCAATTGATGACTGGATTCCTGCACCAACAACAAGGTTATTGTAGTACTTGTAGCAGCAAATATTTAAGAGTTTGTCCCGATGGGAGATCAACGAACGGAAACAACACGACCCCGTAGCCACATTGTCAATGCGTCCACGTTTTGCACCCAAACCCTGGTTTGGAAATAGCCTATTCAATAAGTTACTAGAACAACAATAATTAAGAGAGGTTTAAATTATCTAAATACAAAGAACTTTTAACAAGAACAAAATAAACTAACACAGAAAATAGGAATATGAACTTAATTAAAGAGATTGTAGTTGTAGGATTGAATGAAATGAGAGAGTGTTTCTAGGCTTCGGTCTCACTAGTACTAGATGGGAAAATATATATGTGTGATCTATAAGAGATTCCTCAGACAAAGAAATGTTCCCCATTTGATTACCGGGTTGTCACTCTGTGTGCACTATACATGATTCTCGCGCATCACCGCAAGGCAAAAGGCACTTCCGGACCAAAGGATCACATAAACTCATCTTAGATCACAATAAATTCTAACTTAGCGCACTAGATCATACCTCAACCTAGAATTTAATCAATCACTCACACATGGATGAGCAGGAAAACATATATAAATATATAGTGATGTCACAACTGTGTTCAATCTTACAATTACCAAACACAAGAGAGGGAGGGAGATGGATATGATGATGGAGACGGAGATCGATGTGTGGTGGTGGTGATGTCTTCCTTATCCTCCTCTTCTTCTTGCTTAGATGCCTTGATGGTGGGTGTTGAGGGAGATCTAGATCTCAGAGGTATGGTTGAGGCAGAGCTCCGCCACCATGGAGATCGGATGGGTGGCGGCGGCTGCAGGGCTCCGCCCTGAAGGGCTATGGTATTGTGGCTCTCTCTTGGGTCCTCCCTCCTTTATATAGGCCTTGGGGGTGCCCTAGGGTTCCCCCAATACCATCATATGACTTAGGGAAGGTTCTGGAGCTTCTCTGGGGCGAAATCCCATCGTTTGCGACCTCTTTACCAACTATACGGCCAAACTCTACGGTGGGAATTTTTAGTTTTGACAGTATAGTTGGTCGTCAAACCTTCGGGTTCCGTAGTGTTTTGGCCGCCATTTCTTCATATGAACTCCGATTTGGGTGTTCTTGGGCTCGTTGAGTTCGTCTCGTCGATAGCTACAAATACATGGTATTTTATATTTATTTTGAGAAGCTGGAAAATTTCACTTTTCCAACCTCTCAAATGGCTAAGTATGGTCCCAGCAGCTCCTCCATACTATGCTCTCTTTGTTCCTTTTTATCCATAATCTTCACCAACACCTACATACATGTAATAGACAAGGAAAGTGATAAAATTCTACCTAAACTACTAAATGTGCAAAGCTCATATGAAAGTAAATTGGAACTAGAAGTCATCCATATAAGGCACAACTATAGCTGGAAGAAACATGATATGAGAGATAAATGACACATTTTATATGACTAAAAGAGGTGGTATTTCACAGCCATCAACTTCCCCAAGCTAGACCTTGCTCGTCCTCGAGTAGGAAGGGTCGATAATAAATTAATGGTTGTGAAATAGCTTATCATTGGAAATCAATGTCTTGCATCCTTATTTCTTCTACACGCTTGAAGAGAGAAAATATGTATTCATACAAGGAAACACAAGCTCAGTTATAAAGACCACTAAAGATTCATCAAAACTTATATGCTCCATGTCAACAGTGAATCTACTTGTAGAAAAACTTGTGATCCTCTTATTGCACCTTTTGAATAACTTTTCATATCATTATTTTTTTATGAGGCAAAACTTAGTCACAAATAGATGTCAAGCATAAATAGGAATAAAGTTTATCAATTCTACCCAATCATGTCATCCAGTTAAGGCTCTCAAGTGCAAACATCAGTTATTGAGTTTCAGAAAGTTTATCTCTTAGTAAAGAGATTTATGCCAAAAGTAAATGCAAGAACATGTCAAAAGAAGCATAGCATTAGAGTGTCTCTTTTGGTCATCCACATCAATGAATCATGGCTATCAAACACTCATTTTCTATTCTTTGTCTTTCTAAAACTTCAGTTCATCAGTAATGAGATCATGCCAAAACTTAGTGTGTTTAATCAGACTGTGCTGGCTAAGAATGGATACTCGTGACCATTACCAAGGTTTCCCTTTTCAGTATAATGATTTCTCATAACGGTCAGAGGAGTATTCCCTCTTTTGCTTCGAAAGCTGGCCCATGAGAATACCAATGCATACCCAAATATAGCATTTCTGCTACATAAGTTGGGCAACTCATAGCCAAACTCTAAGAGTTTCCTCTTTTTGGACTATTCAAAGTCCATCGGAGTTGTTAGCATCCATGTTGTGCGACAGTGGTGCAGATACGCATAAAGAAATATCATACTTTAATCAACAGGTTAAGATTTAGCATGCCTCTCAATTACCGCTAAATACTAGTTTGTTCAAACAAATGCTTTAAAAGAGTACTATCAAGTCGATCATCACATCTATGGTGTCGAGTATCTTTAAGGCTAAACTCTTAAGACAATTAAACAACACCTTATTTAGCATAGAACTCAAAAATTTGAAATATCATTTCCAATTGGCAACTCCTTCTGTAAGCAAACTATCAAGTCTATTGTTTTGACATTATGGGGTCGGGCATAACCTATTCATTTAAGACAAAGATACTTAGTGACAACCAACAAATTTGAAAAGATCTTGGTCAAGTATTCATTCTTTCCAAGTGTAGAGATTGTGGCAATGTTTTCTAGAGGATCACAAATAGTGTCACAATCTTGATAAACAATTTGGCAAGATGCATACAAGCTCTAAGTCAACTCATATAGTGCCTATCATGAGCAAGTGTATCCCCATATGAATACTGAACTAGACTCACTTAAACAAGCATTCAAAAACAGCGAGATACATGATTGCATTAAACCTTCATCGAATACGAACATTGCACAAGACTCTACATATGCAGAAGTAACCTCCCCAAGCTTAGAACTTTGCAAGAACCAAACTTGAGTATATCACCAAAAGAAAAGACAAAATATAGTTTCCAAAAGAGAGTGTGATAAGTGGGTACCTCCCCAAGCTTAGTTGAAAACAAGGGTGACACACTTTACCGTTGAGGTACAAGTAACCTCTCTTTTGATGGACAAAGAACCTTTGCTTTACCGTATACTTCTTGATATGGCCCGGTGTGCCTTCCTTGAGGACCTGCTTAAAAATAGACATTGATTATCGAAGCGTTGAATTGAAGCAACAAAGTGGCTCATGTGAGTGTTTGCACGGTCAGCACTACCGTACACATCATCACACAAGGTTCAAGTCCCTGCGAAAATAACACACAAAATAAAATGCATCGGTTTGGTATACGAACATAGTTTGTTTACCCCACCGAGAAAAAGAAAGTAAAAAAAGAAAACATGAACTTCTATAGAGAATTACAGTCTAGGAGGTTTCTAAGGTAGAAATTTATTGCTTACATATGCTCGTCTTCTCTAGATCATGGGAGAAGCTCCCAGGTGGTATTTTGAGGTTTTTAGAAGAAGAAAGGAGAAAAAAGAATAAAATTTTGAGCAATGGTTACCTTCCAGTTGGCGTTTGAGGGGTTTTCTCAACTATACGGGCGCAACTATACGGCCGGACCAAAAGGGTCCTGCCGTATAGTTGGTTGTTAAACTTACTGTACCTTGGAAAAAAATTGACGAAGGCATCAATATCTATATGGCCGGAACTATACGGCCAGAATTTTTATTCCCGCCATATAGTTGGTCATTAAACCTTCAGTATTCTGGAAAAGAATTTTGACAAAGGCATCGATAACTATACGGCCGGAACTATACAGCTGGAATTTTTATTCCTGCCGTATAGTTGGTCGTTAAACCTTCTGCACCTAAGAAAGAAAATTTGTCGATTGGAAAGATATCTATACGGCCAAACTATACGGCTGGAATTTTTTATTCCCGCCGTATAGTTGGTCGTTAAACCTTCAGAAGACATCAAAAAAATTCTATTTCTTCAAGAATTCTTTCTTATCCTGAAACTTAGCAAAACACCTTGTTTTGATAGTAAAATAACAATTTAATCTTAGACCAAGATTAGCATGTATAAAACGGGATTTGAGTACAAATCGAGTTATGCAACACATAGGAACAATAAATTCTACCTTTTGAAAACTACAACAAGATAACTCTAATAGCAAGACATGCAAATAATAAAAGTGTCAATGCAATATGAATGCAACTAGACTCAAGACACAAAACTAAGAAAGATGCATAATGACTTCCGGGTTGCCTCCCGGGAAGCGCTTTCTTATAACCAAGTAGCCAGGCTTTTATACTCCACATTTATTCAGCAATGGAGGCAGTGATAGGAGTAGTTTTGCTTACCTCCAAAGAGTTTTTGGAGGATTCATATCATAGTTTGCTCTAAGACGTACCCACTTGTGGTGCATCGGTATCTTGTAAGTGTTCTCGTTGCCACGTGAGGATGGATGCACCAAGCATGGTAAATATGTATTCTTTCCTTCCTGTATA
The DNA here is from genome assembly GCA_023614405.1 of Avena insularis. Lineage (NCBI taxonomy): Eukaryota > Viridiplantae > Streptophyta > Magnoliopsida > Poales > Poaceae > Avena > Avena insularis. The sequence continues at coordinate 536,628,476 of CM042694.1, forward strand.
GAGGGTGTTAAAGATTTATTATCAAACTTTGAATCTTTACCTTGATTACTATTTTGAGGGTATAGCTCATAATGTCCTTTTGGATCCAGTAGCTTGGTATTTGCCACCGGACTTTCCTGCACCTCATTAGTAAAACAAAAGTCATAGCAAACAGATTTGGGAGGCACACAGGGTTCCGTCTTTGGCTCATCATAATTGATTTCCCCGAAAAGAGTATTTAAACAAACACTACTAGAATCAACAAAAACTTCTTCAGGGCAATTATCAGGGATTCTAGAATAATTTAAGTCCTCATCATCACTAAAGTCAGAAGAATAATAAAGATCAGGAATAGGTGGGGGGTCAGGTTTGAGAGCGGCTTTCAATTTATTCCATTCCTTGATTTCTTTTTCTTCTTTCTTCTTGATGCGTCTTCAATACTCTTCATAAAGCCGTTTCACTTCATCTACAGATGTCAGATGTGTGGGATATTCAACACGAGGCTTCTTATTTTTATTTTTCCTGGTTTTAGGCTTCATGGATTTACCCTTCTTTCCTACTTTAGTGATGCAACAAGTGGAAGATATGGGAGTAACAGTAGAGGGCTGTTGTCCATCGTTAGTAGCAGAAATTCTAATATGATTAAAATAATCAGCTATGAAAGGCATTGTTTTAGAAAGAAAATCTCTAACTAAGGTATCATCATAAGGAATTTTTCCTCTTCTATTTTCATCTTTAAGAAACTTATTGACCAAGCTCTCTAGATCAGTAGGGAGAGGTTTTTCTTCATGCACAATTTCACATTGCCATTGATGAAAATTATTATGTATATCTCTTAAGAGTTGCCAAGCTTCTTTCAAGGAATGCACCATCACACATCATGTCTAGCTTATCCTTAGAAGAGTGATTTAAGCCTCCATAAAAGTTATTCAACAATAACCAATCAGGTAAATTATGATGTGGACAATCATGCATCAATTTTGAGAACCTACTATAAGCTTGTATTAAATCCTCATTGTTGCTCTGCTCGAAACTCAGGATATGAAGCCTACGCTCATAAGTTTGCTTTTGTGAGAAATACTTACCGAGAAAATCTTCGGAGATACCTTTCCATGAATTGAAGTGTCCCGCGGGATGCGATTTTAGCCAATCTTTAGCTTTTCCTTTTAGCGAGAATCGGAACATATATAACTTCGGCTTATCATTTGTCCATCTATTTGCTTTCGCCGTATAACACAATGAAGTAAATTTGTCAATATGCTCATATGGATCATTGTCCGGATCTCCTGCAAAAGCTATTTCCATGATCATATTTATCCACATAGGATTAATCTCATATCCATCTACATCAATAGCGGGCTGAACATTAGGAGCATGTAAATGATCAACACTCGAAGCACCATACTGCGCGGGACTTTTACTTTCCATAATTCCTATGTTTTTGAAAGTCCTATAAATAAAATAAATAACAGGACTACTAACAAAAGGTAAACTAATTTTTTTGTTCTTTTAAAATAATCAAAAGCAGTAAGATAAATAGCAACAAACAGAAATAAACTATGTGCGAGTAGGAAGGTAATAATCGGACGCTTAGCTCCCTAGCAACGGCGCTAATTTGATGACTGGATTCCTGCACCAACAATAGGGTTATTGCAGTACTTGTAGCAAAAAATATTTAAGAGTTTGTCCCGATGAGAGATCGACAAACGGAAACAACACGACCCTGCAACCACGTTGTCAATGCGGCCACGTTTCGCATCCAAACTGTGGTTTGGAAATAGCCTATTCTATAAGTTACTAGAACAGCGATAATTGAGAGATGTTTAAAATATCTAATAACAAAGAACTTTTAACAAGAACAAATTAAACCAAGACGGAAAATAAACAGGAATATGAATTGAATTAAAGAGATTGTAGTTGTAGGATTGAATGAAATGAGAGAGGGCTTCTAGGCTTCGGTCTCACTAGTACTAGATGGGAAAATATATGTGTGATCTATAAGAGATTCCACAGACAAATAAACGTTTCCCATTTGATTACTGGGTTGTCACTCTGTATGCACTATGCATGATTCTCGCGCGTCACCGCAAGGCAAAAGGCACTTCCGGACCAAAGGATCACATAAACTCATCTTAGATCACAATAAATTCTAACTTAGCGCACTAGATCATACCTCAACCTAGAATTGAATCAATCACTCACACATGGATTAGCACCAAAACATATATAAATATATAGTGATGTCACAACCGTGTTCAATCTTATAATTACCAAACACAAGAGAGAGAGGAAGATGGAGATCAATGCGTGGTGGTGGTGATGTCCTTCTCCTCCTCTTCTTCTTGCTTGGATGCCTTGATGGTGGGTGTTGAGGGAGATCTAGATCTCGGAGGTGTGGTTGAGGTAGAGCTCCGCCACCGTGGAGATCGGATGGGTGGTGGCGGCTGCAGGGCTCCGCCCCTGAAGGGTTATGGTATTGTGGCTCTCTCTTGGGTCCTCCCTCCTTTATATAGGCCTTGGGGGTGCCCTAGGGTTCCCCCAATACCGTCATATGACTTAGGGAAGGTTCTGGAGCTTCTCTGGGGTGAAATCCCGTTGTTTGTGACCTTTTTACCAACTATACGACCAAACTATACAGCGGAAATTTTTAGTTCCAGCCGTATAGTTGGTCGTCAAACCTTCGGGTTCCGTAGTGTTTTGGCCGCCATTTCTTCATACAAACTCCGATTTGGGTGTTCTTGGGATCTTTCAGTTCGTATTGTCGAGGGCTACAACCCCCTAGTATTGGATATTTATTTTGAGAAGTTGGAAAAAACCACTCTTCCAACCTCTCAAATGGCTAAGGCTGTGTTTGTTACAGCTTCCGCTTCCGCTTTTGGGATCCAAAATCGGCAGGTACAAACAGCCAAAAATTCCACCGTGCTAGCGAGAAGTGCACCCAGAAATCCTTCTATCAACCGCGGCCAACGGTAAGCGGGACGAGAGCCGCTTCCAGCGTTTCCCGAGTTACAACGAACATGTTTGCCCTTTCACCTTGGGTGTAATTATAAGCTACTTGCCACCGCGTCCAGAAAACGACCAGCCCCGTCCGCTTTACTTTCCCTTTCTCCCCAATCGCCATGGACAAGGTAGGGTTTCCCAGCAGCCTCCTTCCCCCACCGCCACCCACTACTGTCGTCGGTTGCCGTCCCCACCTCCCTCCCCCATCGCTGGTTGCCGTCCCAGGATGGGTCGGCATGTTCCCGACTGCCAGCCAGAGGCTAGAGGTCCAGCTGCTGCCACCTGTTCTCCGACACGCCCAAGCCCAGCTCCAACCCCGACGCATTCTCCGACCTTGGTTGCGGGGAGGTCTGGCGGCATAGACGCATGAGCGCGGGGCGGTCGTGAAGCCCACGCGTGCGCGACGCGAATCCTCATCGTGGGGACGCGTGCATGGCGGCGAAATTTTCTAGTAGTTCTTTTCTTTTCCTATCCCAAAACCAAAAAAGATAAACACTTGTAAATATAGTCTTTGGAAAATTTGCTACATACACCAGATAAATTTGATTTTCGGATGGTCTTTTGTAAGTATAGTACAAGAGAAAAAAAGGAAAACCAACTAATTCATGGTATTTAATTTAAGTAAAAAAAGACAGTCAAAGACAAGTAATTCATTTCAAATGAATACTTGTACAACATCTCTGCACTCGGGGACATTTCAGAACTAAAACCACCACCAACAGTTGTCAAAAGCACTTCTGCCAAACACCTAATCTCTGCTTCCAATGGCTGCTTTCTACAACTAATTTTCTATAGCTGATTTTTCAGAGCTGATTTTCAACAGCCATAGCCCAAACAAACACAGCCTAAGTCTGGTCCCTACATCTCCTCCATGTTATGCTATTTTTGTTCTTTTTTATCCATAATCTTCACCAACACCTACACACATGTCATAGACAAGGAAAGTGATAAAATTCTACCTAAACTACTAAATGTGCAAAGCTCATATGAAAGTAAATGAGAACTAGAAGTCATGCATATAAGGCATAGCTATAGCTGGAAGAAACATGATATGAGAGATAAATGGCACATTTTATATGGCTAAAATAGGTGGTATTTCACAGTCATCATAAATCAACAAGAACCAAGAAAAACAACAACAGCCCACGACAGCTAAGCAAGTCAAGTTATAGATGTGAAGAAGAAAGGAAAAAGAAGAAATAAGAAGAAGAAATGAAGTTGCAACCACAAGAGATAGTCTCCAAAAAACTAAAGATTGAGAGGATAAAGGTAAGATGGCACTACTTTTAACTTGTTCACTCATGGTACAGTTTTGAAGAATTGCATCACAACGACCGCATTCCACAAAATGAAGGTACTAAAGATCCACAAGGTGAAGTTGGAAAAGGCAGTAGCTAACATTGTTGCATCGAACAAGGGAGAAAAGGTAATTACAAACATATCTACATCGCTGCTAAGTACAAACTAGTGTATTCTTATTTGGCATTATGTAGGTAATTGAAATCAAAGCAGGAATGGAAGTTTCACTTCAATCACCAAATAGTTTGTGCCTGGAAGCAGTTGGCACAGTCCGAAATGCCGATGCAAGCTCCTTAGGATCAGATGGCAAGCCATTGTGTGATTGTGTCGAGGTCCTGGTTAACTACGTATGTAGTAAAACAACAAAGTTGCCACGTGCACACGGGAGAATTAAGAATTTGGAAAATGCTTAAGCAAAATGCATTCCATGGCCTAGGATTTTTGTAAGACTGCCAAAACCTGTAGCATCAGCTTTTCATACTACACATTTCATCTATATTGCATCTTTAATACATATATAAAATAGTGCTAGGAGGAACTAGACACTTTTCTGATATAATAGAAGCGGGTCGGCGTGAGAATTCCGAAAATTCATCCCTGACAGGGATCGAACTCCGGCCGCTAGGATGCGCCACCTGCGACCCAACCACTAGGCTACTGCCCCGTTCTTATCTTTAATACATATATGTACTATAGATCAATGAGACAACAAATGCAGAGTTTAACCACTATGACATGTATAAAGGACATAATCTCCTACTACAGATGCCTAATGTCTATGATCGGATACCTCCTGGATCGAAAAAGAAGAGGAAGAGAACTTTGAGTGATGCCATGAACACAGATGATGGCAAGGCCAATTCACAAACTACACAGTCATAAGTTACCCTAGGTATGTATATGTATCCCATATAAATTGACTTGCGTATACTGTGTCCTCTATTTCTAAGTTGACTTGTATATGTATGGACTTGTTGTATGCCATGAACATAGATGTTAGTTTTCCGCTTTTTTTGAGCTACCAGTTGTTGCAGCTCTTTTTTGAACAGGGAAATGCTACTAGAGTAAAGAAAAAGCAGAACCTGAACACAGAAGTTGTACAATTACAACACTACTGAATTTTGTAGTTCCAAATTGACTAAACACAGTTATGTAATCAATTTGAATATTGCGAACGATGGAACTTGATTGATTTGAGTGGATTAAATTGAATGTTATGTCTGCTATACAATAAAAAAATCATTGTATTATATATATATATATATATATATATATATATATATGAAATATTCCTACAATCTGAGAATGAATTCATCGTGCATGTAAAGTATTGCCTTGAATTGTTTCTAGAGGCATCATTGCATAATGCCACAATGCTTTTTAGAGGCATTGTTGTGAATTGCGTGTAATACTTTTTTGAGGCATTATTGTGTAATGCCTATAACTGTTTTTTGAGGTATTATTGTATAGTGCCGACAATTGTATTTTGAGGCATTTTCAAGGAGTGCCAATAAAAACATTAGAGGCATTTCTCAATATTGCTTGAAATTATATTCCAAGAAAAATTTGGAAGTGCCTCAAAAAATCAATTTTAAAAGGCAAACTTGAAAGTGCCTAAAAAAATCTATTTTGAAGGCATTTCTTGAAATCACCATAATTGATTTTCCCTACACCAATTGATTTGGCATTTTTTAATTGCCTTCAAAGTTTTTTAAAGGCACTTTGAGTTTTTTTAAGGCATTTTTGTGCCCCTAAAAATCAATCGTGGTGTAGTTTTATCCACGTCGCATGTTCCCACGGCAACATGTCCCATGGCTATATAGATCATGCTTGTTGGTTCCGCTTGGAACGTAGAAAATCAAAACATAGGAATAGAGAAAATGCATGAATTATGAATGTAGAATAACAGACACAAAGAGATAAAAACATGAGGTATGAACTCGTGTCTTTTCCTCCAAGATTCTTATGGAATAGGCCATTCCGTAAAATTTCAAAGAATTCTAAGATCTCTATTCCTTTGTCTCATACAGTGTCTTTGAAAAAAATCCACAGAAATCCTATACTTGAAATTTATTATGGTTTTACTTTGTTCCAAACATGGCCTAAATCTATTTTGTACTACGACGTGCCAAGTCATAGCTCTAGCATATGCCGTGCTCGTCTAGAGCATCTCGGACATAGTTGTTTCCATAGGAGAGAGAATATTTGTACAAAAGTGTGTGCTCTTCTTATGCGGGTTGACTAAAATTGTTTACCAATAATTTATTTTGCTTCTACCGCACAAATAGTAATTCAAAGATGATTATAATTCCAAAATAGTACGTCCCAGTTTGACATTTGTGACATCACTTACCTATTGAGCAGCAACCTTCCTGCTTACAACAATTGGTGAAAGTTGTTCCAGTTTTACCCTATTTAGTGAAGTTGTGCTAGTTTTCACCCATTTAGTGTATGTCAAACTTCATGCGCTAGTCAATGTAACAAACAGTTCATAGGCAATCCACATACACTATAACAATATAAATATTACTTTAGCAAGTTTGCATGCATTCTTTAATAAATTTCACGACAAAATCGCTAGCGTTTCTTTAACTTTTGAATACCGAGCCACACACATTGGGTTCTTTGTTAGATCTGGTTGGAGTGGGAACACTTAAAGCAAAAAAAATAGGAGAAGACATTGATCTAGGTTAAGTCCAAGTGGTGTTACTAGCGATTCTAGAACGACTCGAAGACCCTAGGAAGGATCTAGTATTCCGCAGAGGAGGTGGATATGGTCATCCTTTTCTTCATGGATAGATCTTCTCCTTAGCAGGCATTTCCCAGCAAACTCGACCCATTGCTAATCTAGTCAAGTGATCGACAAGCATCCTATCTAATTCGAGCAACTTAAAGTGGTCATCAATGCTTTGATCAACCTGTTCCGGGAGGCATTAGGCGTATGGGAGCCACGACAACTGCGTCATGTTTTTGGCATCTTTGTAATATAGTAAGGGATAGTGAACCATTTTATGTTCATGATAGAGGGCATCAACGAGTCCATCTGGACTTTTCTTTTTTTATCATCTGTTTGATGTTGTCTTTGTTGCTTGTAACATGTTCATCGGCATTATGTAAAACCTTGTGTTATGGGGCTTTATTATTTTAAAGTAGGGCATCTTTGATCTAAAAAAAAACTCGAACTATTTTACCAGATGTGCTTGAGATACTTTATGTCCCTGCAACCTATGATATATACTGTGTCTCCAATTTTCCATGGCTTGGACGAGGACAGCTCTCGGTGAAACCAAGTAAAAGTAGCTCTCCCGTGAATTACAAACATAGACAAATAAGTTGTTAGGACAGTAAGCCCTGAATTCCAGGTGATAGTCCGATTAATTGCTCTAGGGCTTATGGTCATTACTCGCAGCTCAGAAGTGTAGCAGTACATTGACGCGCGTTGCTCGTGGCCACGTTGTCGCGTTGTCATTCCCTTTACTGTTAATCCATGTGAGACGCCCCGGTACATGTACGTGTTTCGGTCGTCCAGTAACCATTTGGGGGAACAATCTCTTCCGGCGTGACATTTCAGGACGGGCCGCTGCAAAATCACTATGCACGCACGCACATCGTTACTGTTGAGTACTCTATCTTGAGATTATCTTTGCTTTGATATCAGTTTGTGTGCACATACCAATACACATAATCAGTTTGTGGATTCGTCCCGGTACTCTGAAAACGTTGCAGCCCCGTCCTGGATCTGACTACTCAGCAGCATAGCACGACGCACTGCACAAAAAACACAGTGCAGATGATACAAAAGAGCTCAGCCTTTTGATCATTTGATGCCTACTCTACTGGGAGCAGGGCCGAGAGAGGGAGCTGCGCCGCTGCCCAAGACACAGCGCGCGCCTGCATCCATCCTTGCACTGTTTGCTACGCGAGCGAAGCGTACGCAGGCTGGCGTGCCCGCCCAAACCGAACCTTATCTTTTCCCCCATATACCACAGGGCAGAGGTCCAGTAGCCCACCCCACCGGAGAGAAAGAAACATACGCATCCCACCAACGTGAGTAGCTCAGAGATCCTCAGAATCACTGCTGCGTTGTACCGCTCCTCAAGTCAGCCGCAGAGGCAGTAGCAAAGGAGCGAGATAATAAGAGCGGTGGTGCCGGTGCTCGCGCGACTTGGCTCGTTCGTCGCCAAAAGCATCGCGACACCGAGAAGCGGCCATCCGTCCTTGGAGCATGGCAGCACTAGTGGACGCCCTGTGCGCCTCCAGCGTCGTCGTCGACAATGCGTCGCTCGTCTACGATACCTTCAACGCCGCCTCGGCCGCGGGGTTCTTCTTCGACAATGCCGCGGCTTACTGGGACTGCGCCGCCGGCATTGTCGCCCGTCCGGCACCCGTGCCGCAGGAAGCGCCGGCCTCGGGGGACCTGGCTGCGGCCGGGGAGACGTCCTCGGTGGCGCAGCCCAGGAGGAAGCGGCGGCGGCGGGCGCGGAGCTGCAAGTCGAGGGAGGAGAGCGAGTGCCAGCGGATGACGCACATCGCCGTGGAGCGCAACCGCCGCCGCCAGATGAACGAGTACCTCGTCCAGCTCCGGTCTCTCATGCCGGAGTCCTACGTCCAGAGGGTACGTCTCTCTCACTTCTCGTTTTTGTTTGTTTTGCATCCGTGTGATCTGATTCGTCAAGAAGAGAAGAAAGGGATATGCCGGAGCAACTTGGGGAGAATGATGGAATGGAAGAATGTTTTCTTGGGCCGAAAGAGACCCACCGTTACTAGTATTGAGTTTTCTCTTTTTTCCACACGCGCAATGCCTTCGTAGGAGGGAGATTTGTTGAGGAGAAGCATCCATTCCTGGTCGGACTCCGGGACGCCATTAATGTGTCTCCCTCCCCAAGTCATCAATTCACTCTCCTCTTGTTCCTGCACGCCAAGTCATTGATTGTTGCATGAGTAGAGTAGTAGCACTGTTTCTCTGACAGAGTTATTGTTCGTTTTCTTTTTCTTGTAGGGAGACCAAGCCTCGATCGTTGGAGGAGCCATAGATTTCGTCAAGGAGCTGGAGCAGCAGCTGCAATCCCTGGAAGCGCAGAAGCGTACGCTCTCGGATCACCAACACAAGGCAAGGTGCGACTCGACGCACGCCACGGCCACACCCTGCGTCACTGAGTCCACGAGCAACTGCAGCAGCGGCGTGACCGAGTCCGACGCGTCCGACCCCGCGGCCCCGTTCGCGGGGTTCTTCACGTACCCGCAGTACGTGTGGTGCCACACCCCGCGCGACTCCGCCGCCACGCTCTCGGCGGAGGAGAGCCGCGCCGGCGTGGCCGACGTCGAGGTGAGCCTGGTCGAGACGCACGCCAGCATCCGCGTCATGTCTCCCCGGCGGCCGGGCCAGCTGTTCCGGATGGTCGCCGAGCTGCAGGCGCTCCGGCTCACCGTGCTGCACCTCAACGTCACCGCGCTCCACTCCCTCGTGCTCTACTCCCTCAGCGTCAAGGTACGTACGCTACGCTACGTTTACTTACTGATAATTTCGGCTTATTTAAACAGAAAGTGCCACACTTTAGTCAGTAATCTCCTGTCTTACTACAAGGACATCTCGTGCACTCGTCCCAATGCACTCGAGGCACAGCTATAGAACTAGCGCGCACGTTATAGGCTCTCGGATCGAGCGACGCCGATCGAGAAGATTGCGTGTGTCCGGACTCATGATTTAGGAATCATGAGCCCATTCTGCACTGCACAGCAGGAAAACGGAGCTCATTAAGAGCAAGAGTACAGCTGTAAGCAAAGTGTCAAGTATCTTATAGTTATTATGTATACTAGTTAGCTATAAAAGTGTCTTCTCATTTACCCGCTCTCTCATATTCTCTCTCCTCCAACTAAGCAAAACAATAGTATTTAAACTCTTATAGCCTGCTGAGTCATCCTTATTGTACTTGCTCTAATTAATCCAAAATTCCATTAGTAGCAGCGACGCTAGCCTTGCGTTCGATTTGGGCATCTCAAAAAGAAAAACATGTCAGATATTCCCCTGCCTTCAGTGCCCCCCTTGGATGGACTGACCAGACACAAGAAATGGGTGATCACATCAACGCAGACGTCGAAGCTCGGTCAAGTGCTTGCATTATTGATCGCGACGCATCAAGATTTTTTCAAAAAATCGATCAGAATCCGATGAACTTGACCACACTTGTAGACACCTGGGTCTTTTCCTGCTCCCCCTCGGCGCCGTACGGCTCAGTAGCACTTAGTGGTGCTGCTGATTCCGTGTTGGCTCGCTTTTGACCGGATTTAATCCCCAGTATCGTGAAAAAGCCCGGCTTCGGACTCCTCAGCATTGCTGTCATGTCTCCTACTAGGAACGTGCATTACTTCTAGCCTAGCGCTAGTGCGTAGCGTGACACTGTTGCAGGCTGTGTGACGCTTCATGAAAAAGCATCGCGTCCTAGATTTGTCAGTCGTAGCACTGCCAGGGAGAATCTCTTTTCCTCGACTGGTATCGAGATCGGCATTCGGTAGATGAGCAGAAAAAGGCTATCTAGCGCTTCTAGCCAGCCGGCGACTGTAGCTGGGCAGTGTACCGTGTCGCTGCTCCCTTGTGCTGTTTGATTTAGCCGTGGCAGCGCGAGACACTGTTCGCCTGTGGAATCTATTCTACGCTGTGGCTTTTCAGCCTAGCAGCAGGTTCCCTGATTCCCTGACCGGCAACTGCATTTTGCACATGACATGCGTGCCTTTTTTTTCATCCGCAGTTTGACTAACCTGTGCGATATGCGCCGCAGGTGGAGGAGGGGTGCGGCCTCACGACGGCGGACGAGATCGCCGCCGCGGTGCACCACGTGCTCTGCTACATACAAGCGGAGGCGGAGGCGGAGGCGGCGTCGCAGCAGCTGCTCGCGGCCGCGCAATAGGCGACCACGGCCACGGTCTGGAGCAAGGATTATGCCACATGTATGTACGTAGTACCCAGCTATAGGTAGCGCAATGCCACAGGGAGTAAGGATTTTCACGTCGGATCTACCGAGCCTCTAGATGTGTTGTAGCGGTGCACGTCGCGCTGCCGTTTTTTCTCCGTGCAACGATCTGGCTGGCTAGTGTATCCAGTATGGTGTGGCGGTGTAGTGTAGCTTTGCTTCAGCTGAGATTCCCCGCAATGTTATGGGCAAGTTAATTCCTGTTTCTAAATAATGCGTTATGTGACGTGCTTGTTTTCATTAATGAAGTACATGTTCGCCGCCGCAACGTTGAACAGAGGTCTTTAAGATTCTTCCGGTGTCACTATGCGAATTTTATCTTTTTTTTTTCTCTCAAAACTAGCATGGGCCACATGGTGTCTCGTTTGCGAGGGCATCACCACAATTATCTCTACGTTATAAACATTTTCATCTTATTTAGCTCCTTCGTTGTGAAATGCACAATATCTGCGCCATGGACCTATTCATGAATGTGTAACTTTGACATTTTGAAACTTTATTGAATTTCTAAGAAATAAAAATAACTATTTTTTGGAAAAGAAAAGGCTATGAAGATTTAACGCATGTGGTTTGTTGAGTAAATGGTTATATAGATCTTACAGGCTATGATATGGTTAGATAACTCTAGTTAAAGATCTGTCATTTATGAGTTGTTTAGGTGCAGTCATAAAGATCTAAAATGTGAGACTTTTTTTTAGAAACAAAGGTGGTATGCTTGGATAGATCTAACGGGCTATGGCAATTTGAGATAAAGTTTTGATGATTTATCAAATGAGATATGTTTATTTATAATTATGTAGATGCAATGGCTATGCCATTTTTATGTTGAATTATGAAGTTCCAATGAATGCCACTCATTTGTGCATAATTCAGATAATCAAACGAATGTGTTCAAGTACGGCTATGTAGATCTCATAGTTATGATCTCTTTAGGGCAGTTATCTAGATGGAATAATTGTGATATTACTAATAAAGAGATGACAATCATATTGACAGCTGGTGTTTTGATGTTTTTCAAAAAAAATAGTTCATCCCTGTATTTTGTGCATGATCTATTCCTATTAGTATATACTAGATAAATAGATGTGTAAGTTTCAATCATTTTCTCCGATAAAATAAGGCACATGGACACGTGTTTCTAATCTTCGCTAGCTCTCTTGACCTTCAATAGATGATCCGACAGATGAGGGCATGTTTCTAATCTTCGCTAGCTCTCTTGACCTTCAACAGATGATCAGACAGATGAGGGCACGGGAGACCCAGATAAACCTCTGGTGTATCATTCAGGCTCATGTGTTATTAGGTTGTAGTTCTATATGATGCAACCCGACATTTAAGATGATATTACAAATAATAAGGTGTCGTGACTTCATTTCTCATCCACGGCCTGACGACAGCGGATGAGATCACCGCGGCGGTGCACCATGTGCTCTGCTTCATACATGCGGAGGCGAAAGCGGCGGCGCAGCTGCTGCTCGCGGCTGCGCAATAGGCGACCGCGGCCACGGTTTGGAGCGACGATTATGCCACTAGTAGGAAAAAGCCCATTGATGACATTCGGAATATGAGGTTAGTGGTGTTGAACCCACACACCACTAACTTCACGCTACTAATAGCAGGGTGTGTTGCTCGAACGCCACTAGTAAGACCTGTACCGGTGGTGTGTCGTTTGAACGCCACCTCTATTTGTTTTAGTACTAACGCTTGACTTGAACGCCAATAGTATCAAAAGGAATACTAGCGTTCCACATTATTTGAACGCCACTAACGTTTTAGCACCAACAACATTTTATCGTGTCGCGGTAGAGAAATATGTTGAAATGTTGTCGCGGCAAGGCTTTAGGCAAGTGTATTGAGAAGTAATATATAATATATCGAGTGAAATAATTAACTTTAAAACACAACAATAGACGATGGAAACTCAATAGCTAAATTAAGCAAGTCTACAAAAGCGTTCACACACACTGAAGTATAAATTAAGTAACTTAGAAAGTACTTGTACGCACAACAATCTTAGAGGCGCACACACACACACAACGGCATAATCTGATTAACAAAGTTTTGATGCAAGTGAGCCTTAACAACGCTCGAAAACTACTTCGAGAGAAATGGGAGAACACCCTGGTAGGTGTTGAACGATGGTTTGTGGCACTATTGATTCATGCGATCCATCACCTCATCCGGAGTATCTACACAGCCGTAGAACACACCTTCTTCGTCGATGACGTCTTTGTTGAGGATTTTCGCAAGATTCAGTTGGATGCGTGAGAGCTCATCCCTCTAATCACCACCTTTCTACTTCTCTAGTTGATCGCCCCAACTCACCACGTCTTTCCCCAAGTCAAGGGTATCAACCACCCGTGCATATTCACTGATGTGATGGATGACGCAGTAGGCATCCATAATATTGTTCCCAGGCAATGACGTAGCAGGCTACTGCATGTAAGGGAATTTCTCGTTCATACAGAAGCTTAGGAAGACGCTACCTTTCCTCTTAAGTTTTCTAGTTATATGTCCTCCATGGGTGCTGAAGTAGAAGAGATCTTCGCCCATAATGTCGCATATTAACGAGTAGTCTTTCTTCAATCTTCTCACTAAATCCATGACGAAAGACAGGCAATGATGTGGGTCCATAACAATGAGAACATTGTGATCCCTGCACAAATAGTTGAACAAACCAATCATATAATGGAAAAGATATATGATGAAAGCGTATCGATCTTAATTAGCTAGCAGACTGATATAATGACTTAGGGGGAGCGTAGGGAAGTAAAATTGTGGTCTTTCTCTTATTGGCAACGAAAAAGTCTAACATGTACTTCCTTGCTTTTTTAAGCCCTCAAGGTTCTTCAACTTGTTCTCGTTGAACATGTAGGGGTACGCAATCATGATGCATTCGGTCTTGTCGATGTTGACGATCGTGTGGGGCATGTGGAGAGCCCATTAGCGGATAAAGCTTCCATCCAAGGGAAGTAGGTGCATCATATTGAAGATGGAATCTAATTGTATGTAGTTTTTTTCGCGGGGCTTTATCATTCCAATCAATATATGATGGCACCTGAACAGCAAAACCGGAAGGGGATTTGCTTCCTTTAGCGTTGTTTCTCCCTTATTAAAACATTGTCATCCAGCATTGTCTAGGAGTCAGTGCCTTTGCAAGGGTTAGTGACATCGCCCTCCTTTAGGAGTTCTTCGTCCTCCTTTTTCCACACAAGCTCCTTCCCTTCATAACCACTGCTTCCAAGTCTATGGTCACCTATGATTTTGTTTAGGGCTAACCTTGTGGGTGACCCGATCTTTCACGAATCCCTTGCAAATCGTGGCAGAGTGAGTAGGGGAAAGAGGGAGAGGATGAAATCTGCGAACTCACACACGAAGAACACGATGAAATCACATACACACGAAGACATGATACAAACCAATAGCTCACGCCGACGGCCACCGGTCCGGTGCAATCCCTAGGATCAGTGTCGGGCAAGGATCTCTCACTCAACTGGCATGGCGAGCGGGAGTCTTGGTGAGATCTTGACGTCTTGGCAAAGGGCTCCGATGCTAAGGCCTTGTACAATGAGGGAGGTGGTACCTTCGATCCGGATTACGGATGTAGTATAGCTCTTTTTCCCTAGTAGACCTAGGTTATCAAATCCTCGGGAAGCAGAAAGCATAGTGAAGTTACTTTAACGGACCTTCGGGAGTTTTAGATTTTTTTGTATTTTACCAGACCAAGGGTTTGCTGTCTTTTGTTGTTGTCGATGATGGATAGAGAGGGCCTAGGGCTTTTGGTTTCACCTATAGTTGTGCAAAACATCTAATGGGAATAAAAGATAATAATAAAGTATGCATGTAATTGTTTAGAGGAAGATAATTATATGTGGGCAGTGCATCCATAATTTCTATTGCCTCCACAACCGCTTATAGCAATAATCTACTAGTCTCATCCATAGAAGAAAGAGAACTAATGATATGCATAGTGGTGTCATCGTTCATCCCAAGTAAATCCCTCACATACAGCCGTACTACCCCTTCTGTCACTGGGTTCCTGATAGCTCTGAAATATAGCCATCTACGTCCACATTTAAACTGGATATTATTCATATTTTTTATGAAATATATCTCTAAACCCTGCCACTAATGCCTAATGATCAAAGGGGTATGCAATCCTTTCTTGCTATTTTTCCCTGCGCAGATAATGACGTTTGATGATGGAAATCACTACATTAAAGTCAAAGATACGAGATTTCCAACAACCCAAAGAAACCAGGAGTCGTGAAGTGGAGACAAACGCTTTAACGACCAACTATACGACAAGAATAAAATTCTGGCCGTATAGTTGCGGTCATATAGTTTCCGCCGCCACCACTAGGTCAAACGGAACAACTTTCGTGAAGGGACCCCTATATAAATAAGCCTCGGGCGACGAGAAAAGAGCCCCGCCTCGCCCCCTCGCCACCAGAACTCTGCATCCACAACACCGAAGAGCCACCGAAGGAATATACTTAGATCTAATCTCCAAACCATTCTCCACCACCATAGCCATATTCCACCACTTGTAATAGTAGATCTCATCTTCGATTGGCGACAATGTAAGACTATTTGCTATCAATATCATGATTTGTATTGCAATGTTTATGATTTTTGATTTCATCTCTATGTGTGAGTAATCCTCCTTAGGCTCAGGGCTTCGGCCTAGCCATGTAGCTTTTGTGCATGTTATTTATCATCGATAGGATGATGTATTAGTTTGTATGACATGATGATTATTGTATCCTATCTTGCCTCATTCCAAGGACTTGTCAGGTACCCAAGACCCCGAGGATTGAGCCAGGTATAGGGAGTATGAGTAATGACTAATCTGCAGGTTGGGAACCCCAGTGATAGAAGGGGTAGTATGGCTGTATGTGAGGGATTTACTTGGGATTAACGGTGACGTCACTATGCATATCATTAGTTCTCTTTCTTCTATGGATGAGACTAGTAGGTTATTGCTATAAGCGGTTGCGGAGGCAATAACAATTATGGATGCACTTCTCACATATAGTTTATTTTGCTCTAACAAATACATACATACTTTATTATTATCTTTTATTCCCATCAAATGTTTTGCACAGCTACAGGTGAAACCGAAATCCCTAGGCCCTCTCTCTCCATCATCGACAACAACAAAAGATAGCAAAATCTTGGTCCAGTGAAAACACAAAAGGAATTCTAAAACTCCCGAAGGTCCATTAAAGTAACTTCACTATGCTTTCTATTTCCCGAGGATTCGATAAACCTAGGTCTACTAGGGAAAAAGAGCTATACTACATCCGTAATCCGGATCGAAGGTATCAACCCTTTTTCTGGCATCGTTGCCGGGGAAGCAATAGCTACCCTGGTGAGGTTAGTAGAAACCTTGCTAGTTTTAATTCCTTTTTTTAATTTTTGGTTTGCTTTCAGTCTTTATTTGAAAAACCAAAAAAAATAGTTAGTCTTTAAATTCTTGCTTTTACTATTATAAGTCTACGTTTAAGAAAACGAAAAAATATAGGAAATATGGCTGAAAAGAAGCTTGGGGAGTTTGCAACTCCCAACAATGATTATTTACGTACTCCTATTACCCAGCCAGCAATTGCTGCTGATGGTTATGAAATTAAGCCCCATTATTTAAGTTTGGTTCAACAGAATCAATTTGGAGGCTCTGTTATTGAGGATGCAGATATGCACTTGAATACTATCACTGAAATATGTGATATGATGCGCATAAAATATGTTGACTCTGATGCGATCAAATTGCGCTTATTCCCTGATGGGGATATGCTGAATGGGGTATGCCTAGCAGGACGTTCCGATTGGGCCAAAGGTCTAGCGAGTGGGCCTGCAGGACGGCGACTGGAATGCGACTAAGGAGAAGGCCTGGCGATTGGAGACTAGAGGCCCAGAAGCGTACTTGAAGCCCAGTCATATTAGGTCAAAGCCTCTGAATCCATATCTTGTTCGGTTGTAAACTATAAACCCTAGCGAGGTGCCTCCTATATAAGCCTCCCTAGGGTACTCTAAGGACTTACGTTCCATCATACACCCCTTCAAGCGACTCGCTGCTTAGACGTCGAGCTCGCCACCCCTGTAACTCGCTCTCCATCAATCTAATCTAGCAGGAGTAGGTCTTTACCCTTCGGGGGGCGAACCTGGATAAATCCATGTGCATCCGCCCCCATCTCGCACCGCAGATGGCCACCAGCTCTCGCCCCCAATTCTATCAATCGCTGCCTATGGCAGCGACTGCCGTGGCCATTTCCACGATAGTGGCGCCCACCATGGGGCCCAGCCGGACTGGCCTGAGTTCTACAGCGAGACCCTACTCGCCGATCGATCGGCTGATCGCCACCGATCGCATGATCGCCACCAGTGGGATCCTACAGATCCTGCCTAGCAGCTACATCCCGGCGTCATGCCCGATCACCCACAGCGCGATAATGTCGGTCGGCATCATCAACCTATTCGTCGGCTTCACCGACGCAGTCGACGCGGCGACGATGGTGATCGTCGGTGGATCGCTGCCACACCGCAATCTTCTCTCGGAGGAGAAGGTCCGCTCCATCAGCCACCTCGCCACCGAATATGACTCGGCCGCTAGCAACGCGGTCGAGACCAACACCGCCACAGACGACGCGGCCCTCCATGATGACGCCGATTCAGCGACCCCTGCCTCAGTCGACGGATCCATCACCGCAGCATCACGATAGGACTCCATCACACGGGTCTCCAACCCTGAGGACTTCAAGGATTCCTCCATCCTTGGAATCTTTGATTCCGACTCCGGCTCGGAGTCCCTCGAGAACTTCCGTTCTAGATCCAATCGCTTCAACACGATCTACATGGCGGGCAGCACGGTCGCCTCGCCAGATCCATTCTCTACACCGATCCCTCCAACTGCCACGACCACGGAGGTGGAGGAAGCCCGCCTTCGATTGGAGGAGGCGCAACACAAGGAGCTAGCCGAGCACAAGAAATTCTGCCTCGAGCGGGTAACAGCGCAGGAGTTGTCGCTCTACCACCAGCGCCGCATCAGGACCCGTCTGAACTGCAACGTCTAGGGCCGTGTCCTGAACTTCAACGACAAAAGCGACCCCGCACGCGTGGCTAAGCGCGAATACTGCAAGAATGCGCCACCAGGTGGCAGCAACCGACCACCACCCGACGCACCGGCGACTGGGGCCCCACCGCCACCCATTGGTCATGTGCCCCCCGGACCAGCCGCGGATCATAATCTCGCCACAGGCCGACGACGCCAACGGGCTCCCACTATACTCCACTCCAATGGACAACGTCATCGCGGCCGACGCCGCAGTCGCCCACCTCGACATCCAAGGAGACAGCGCACTGCAGATCCAATACGCCATGGCCCTACTCGCTAGGGCCGCCGAGCAGCAAGCTGTGGGAGTCGACCCGTGGGGGCGGATGTATTCCCGCTCATCGGCAAGAAGGGCAGCCTCAAGCGGCCCTCCCACCCTCGCCAACGCCGTGACCTGCCCACCACCCCAACCCCTGGCGCATCAGCCACGGGCCGCCAACCCTACGCTCTCCACCAACGAGCCGCGGCCGGTGAACAACACGGTCGTCGCCAACGGGCAACCCATCGACGCCCGAACGCACATCGTCAACAACCAGGCATGGCGGGCGCGCTAGCCCAACGACTTGAGGGACACCCTCACCAACCGCGGCAACCCCGAACCCAGGGGCTCGATCAGCCGAGTCAGCCCCCAGTGCTTCAGACCTATGATCTGAGGCGAGAAGTACCCCGCCAACTTCAAGGCGCCCAAGGAGATCGAAAATTATGACCCAACGTATGACCCAGCGGTGTGGCTAGACACATAGCTCATGGCGATGAGAATCGCCGGCCACACCGACCTGCTAGCCGCTCGCTACCTCCCCTTGATGATGGAAGGTGCGACCCCGCAATGGATCAACACCTTCCCCGCCGACAGCATCGACTCGTGGGAAGAGATGCGGGATGCATTTGTTAGGCACTTTGAGGGCTCCTACACCCGCGCCACCACCATTGAGGACCTGGAGCAATGCATCCAGGGACAACGCGAGTCGACTTGCCACTAGATCTAGAGGTGGCAGGAACTATGGATCAACGCCTCCGGCATCCACCAGGACACGGTGATCCACTGCTTCAAGAACGCGTGCCGGTACGAACCCCTGGTTGCTAAGATCAAGAGGGTCTACCGGACGCTCGACAACATCCCCGACCTCCTCGAGATCGCCAAGCATTACGCGGAAGAGGACCCCAACCAAGACTTCGACGATTAGTCGAGAGGAAGACGCCACATTAGCGGCCACGACAACGGGCAACAGCGCGATATGCGCTATAGCAACACCCGCCTCACTGGCAAGCGCCACAATGACGGTGAGTCGACTTCATCGCCAACGCTAGTTACGGCCAACGTGACCCGAAGAACTTCCGCCGCGACAGAGGAAACTACCACGACAGCGGAAACAACCGTGCCAACAACGCGGCGAGGCCGAAATTCGACCCCACCACCCTGCTCAACCAGCCCTGCGTCTACCATAGTAGGGAGGGAAAACCCGCCACCCACACCACTGCGGACTGCCATTCTCTAAAGGAGATCGAAAAGGCAAGGCGAGCAAGGGAATACCCCAACAATAACCCACCAAGGGACAACGGCAATGCCGGCGGATTTAGAAATGCCGTCGGCTCGCTTCACACCTTCACCGGGCTCGGCACCAAACGCGAGAAGAAGGTGCTCGCCCGCGTGGTCACCGTCAATGCGGTGACCCAAGTTGACATCCCTCGCTTCCTCAACTGGTCCGAGCAAGGCATCACCTGGAGTCGCCAAGATCACGCGCCCAGGATCGAGTATCCAGGGCGAGTCGCCCTGGTGGTCAGGCCCAAAGTGGCCGACTACTGGCTGCCCAAGACGCTGATGGATGGCAGAAGCTCCATCAACATCATGTACTTAGACACATTCAAGAGGCTGCACCTCCAGGAGTCAGCGATCGAGTCAACACTCACCACCTTCCACGACATCGTCCCCGGTCGGAAGGCGTATCCAATCGGCAAGGTGACGCTGCCAGTCACCTTCGGCACACCAGCGAATTTCTGCACCGAGCGGATCATTTTCGAGCTGGTGAACTTCAGCAGCCCTTACCACTGCGTCCTAGGGCGCCATGCATTCGCCAAGTTCATGGCGACCCTGCATTATGCCTACAACATGATGAAACTCCCAGGGCCAAGTGGCATCATCACCGTCCACGGTGACCCCGACATGGTCGTGGAATGCAAGGACAAAGGCACCGAGCTTGCCAGCCTTGTCATCGCCGCGGAAACCGACCACGTGGAAGAGCTCGCGAAATATGCAGGCAGCATCAACAAGGACGACCCCACCATTCTGAAGAAGCCAACCGCCGCGAGCTCCATGTTCGAGGCGACCACGCACACCCGCACCGTCAAGCTTGTCCTGGGCGACTCCAGCCAGACGATCACCATTGGGGCGCACATGAGCCCCGCATAGGAAAGCACGCTCCTCGAGTTCCTCCGTGAGAATCGCTACATCTTTGCATGGAAACCATCTGACATGCCCGGTGTCCCGAGGGAACTCGCTGAGCACAAACTCAATGCCGACCCCAAAGTGCGACCAATAAAGCTGTCGTTGCGGCCCTTCAATGAAGAGCGTCGTTGAGCAATCGCCGAAGAAGTACAGCGCCTGCTAGCCACAGGCTTCATTCGACCAATCAAGTACTCCAAGTGGCTGGCAAACCCAGTCCTGGTCCTGAAAAAGAACAACACCTGGAGAATGTGTATCGACTACACCAACCTCAACAACGCCTACCCGAAGGAGGAGTTCGTTCTACCGCGCATCGACTAGATCATCGATTCGACCACGGGATCGGAGTCGCTGCGCTTCCTCGATGCGTATTCTGGCTACAACCAGATCAAAATGGTAGTCGAGGATGAGGAGAAGACGGCATTCATCATGCCATTCGGCGCCTTCTGCTACACGGCCATGATGTTTGGCCTCAAGAACGCCGGCGCCACCTACCAAAGGTGCATGCAGGAGTACCTCGTGAGCCAAATTGGCCGCAACATACATGTCTACATCGACGATGTGGTGGTAAAGTCCACCCGCTAGGACGACCTGCTCGCTGACCTGGCCGAAACCTTCACAAACCTGTGGAGGTACAATATCAAGCTCAACCCAGGAAAATGCACTTTCGGCGTCCCCACCGGATAGCTCCTGGGGTACGTGGTCTCCAAATGAGGCATCGAGGCCAACCCCACCAAGATCGACACCATCGCGTGACTCAGGAAACCCGAGTGCCTGCGTGACGTCCAGAAGTTGGCCGGGCGAGTCGCGGCTCTCAGTCGCTTCATCCCCCGGCTCGGTGAGAATGCAATGCCCCTCTACCTCCTGATGCGCAAGAACCCCACGTTCCAATAGGACACAGAGGCGGAAAACGCACTCAAAGCACTCAAAGAGGTGCTACTCGCGGCTCCACTATTCGCCGCCCCAGTCGACAAAGAGCCAATGCTCGTTTACGTGGCGGCTACCACTCGAGTCATTAGCACCGTGATGGTCGTAGAATGACTAGAAGAGGGCAAGGAGCGCCCAGTACAACGCCCTGTCTACTACATCAGTGAGGTCCTGACAGATTCAAGGCAGCGCTACCCGTAGTACCAGAAACTAGTATACGCGGTATTCCGAGCCTAGCAGCGACTCTCGCACTACTTCCAGGAGCACCCAATCATGGTCGTATCCTCCGTGCCACTACAGGATATCATCCGCAATCGTGAGGCAACTGGGTGAGTGGCCAAGTGGGCCATCGAAATCGGCGTCCACAACATCAAGTACGAGCCACGGAAAGCGATCAAGTCGCAAGCCCTAGCCGATTTCCTCGCCGACTGGGAAGAAACACAGCAGTCAGAGAAGCTACCATACCTCCACTATTGGTCGCTCCACTTCGACGGATCCAAGAACACTGACAGCGCAGGGGCCGAGGTCATATTGACCTCACCCAAGGGAGACAAGCTGCGCTACGTGCTCCACCTCGACTTCATGCCCTGCACCAACAACATGGCCGAGTACGAGGCCCTCCTTCACGGCATGCGGGCCACCAAGGAGATGAATGTCAATCGCCTACGGTGCTACGGCGACTCCGACCTAGTCGCCGACCAAGTCACCGGGACCTACGACGCCATCTCTCCAACGATGATAGCATACCGACAAGCCATCGACCAGCTCGGAGGGCACTTCGCTGGCTACTCAGTCGAGTGGATCGACAGGCGAAAGAACGAGGAGACAGACGCCCTCTCCCGAATCGGGTCGGCCACGCAAACGCCACCCGTAGGAGTCTTCCTCGACATCATCCACAAGCCTTCGGTCTCCCCGCCAAAGGAGATCGACATCGGGATTCCACTACAGCTCGAGCATGCACTCGTCGCCATGGTCACAAAGCCTAGCGACTGGACTACACCATACGTCACCTTCCTCAAGCACAAGATTCTCCCAAGCAACAAGACGGAAGCGTGAATGATCGTGCGCCACTACAAATCCTTCATCATCATCAATGGCGAGCTCCACAAACGCAACATGATCGGCGTGTTCCAGTGCTACGTACAGCCAAAAGAAGGATGCAAGATCCTCCAGGACATCCACGCCGGCGACTGCGGCCATCACGCCGGCGCCAAGTCACTGGTCACCAAGGCCATGCGGCATGGCTTCTACTGGCTCACCGCGCACGCCGATGCCACCAACATCGTCCAACGATGCATCGAGTGCCATAAGTATGCTAACCAGACGCATCTCCCTGGCTCGACACTCAAGACCATCCCTATCACCTGGCCATTCGCCGTATGGGGCATGGACATGGTTGGTCCATTCAAGAAGGCCTCATCCAGCTTCACCCACCTCCTGGTTACGGTCGACAAGTTCACCAAGTGGGTCGAAGCCAAGCCGATCAAAAAGTGTGACGGCAAGATGGCCACCAAGTTTCTCCGCGAGCTCATCTACCGGTACGTCTACCTGCACAGAATCATAACGGACAATGGCACCAACTTCGCCAAGGGTGCCATGGCAGAATTCTGCGAACAGCATAGCATACGAATCGACCTCGCCTCAGTCGCCCACCCGGAGTCGAACGGCCAAGCAGAACGCGCTAATCAGAGTGTCCTCCACGGGCTCAAGCCGCGACTTCAAGTGCCCCTTGAGCGAACGCCAGGATGCTAGGTCGAAGAGCTCCCCTCTGTAATATGGGGGATCCGCACCTCTGTCAACCGATCCACAGGGTTCACGCCCTTCTTCATGGTGTTCGGCGCCGAGGCAGTAATGCCAACCAACCTAGAGCACGACTCACCTCGAGTTGCGAACTACGTCTAAGCGACAAACGAGATCGCCCGCCAAGACAGCATCGACCAGCTCGACGAGGCACACGACCTAGCTCGCTCCCGCATCGCCATCTACTAGTAGGGACTCTGCCGCTACCACAACCGCGGAGTCCGGACCCGTACCTTCCAGGAAGGCGACTTGATCCTACAACTGACCCAGGACAAGAAGGGCATGCACAAGCTTCTCTCCCATGGGAGGGGCCATTCGCCATAGGGCGCGTCCTTGGTAACGACGCCTACTACCTCATCGACATACGAGGCAATGGCTAGCTTGAGGTCGGGAGGCCATGGAATGTAAACCTCCTCCAAAAGTTCTATACATAGAACTAAAACTTGTACCCAGATGATATATAATGAAATTCATTCAGATCGCACAAATTGTGTCTACTCGCCATACTCTTGTGCCACTCGCACTCGTACATTTAGCAATATGCTACCTACAGAAGTCAACCCTTGGTCGAGCGACCGACACGGCTAAGTAGTGCCGCCCAAGAGCACCGAAGTTATTCGGGCTTTGTGTCGTCCACGAACACGCCAACCCGGAGCCACCATCAGAGTCGCCCCGCTCGAATGGCCCACCGGGCCAAGACGACCGACAAACGCTTCCCACAGTGACCTATCCTCCCCATCCTCGCGCAAAGCGACTCGAACGGTTAAGTACCACGCACGGGGACTTCGCAACAAGAAACCCTCACATGGCTCAGGAACACACCAAGTAAGAGAGCTGCCTTGGACTCACCACGCGACTGGCTCTCCGAGCCAGGGGAAGAGACGCGTTACAAACAACCCACTAGACCTTACAATAGGCACATGCCCAAGACGGCTAAGTACCACGCTCGGGGACTCGCCTAAACCAAACTCACTCGCGCTCGGGGACTCACCCCTTCGGGGTCGCAAGGCGACTGGCCCCACACACCACGGAAAATCAGTCACAACCAATACAAAAATCCAAAGCAAACAAACAGGTACACAAACGAGCTATACCCCACTAAAGGGCGGATGCGCTCGGGGACTCGCTCAAACAAAAGTCAAAACATACCACATAACTGACCAGGCATTGCGAGTCGACTGACTCCCCTTACTTCCATACATACGTATTGTTCATATCACAAAATGGCCATCAGGCATAATTTACAAAAGCCCTAGGGCAGCTATCTATTTTGTAGGCCCTGACGAAGAAGCGCCACCACCGCCCTTGACACGAACATATGGCTCCCACGGATTCGTCGGGTACGTCGTCGGCGACTTTGACAGCGCCGACCGGAAGGGTTGCTCCGACTTCAGGTCATGATGCTCTGGCTCGGGGTCGCCCGACGCCACCACCGTGTCCTGGTACGGCAACAAGTCCCCCATCGCCAGCACCCGACCTGCGAAGGGAGTAGCCTTGGAGGTTAGCCTCAACACCTCCAATATCTCCACCAAGCCAGTCGCCGAAGGGTAGCCGTTGGTGACATCGTCGAGGTCAAAGTCGTCAGGGAAATGCGCGAGCCCCAGGCTCAACACCGTGGTGGCCCCGCGCTTGAAAGGCGAATGCGCCATCCATTCTACAACGGCGGGTGCCTCTTCTAGGTAGCACCATACTTCAGTCAGTCCCCCGGGTATAACCTCGGTGGGAGACATCCCTTGAAGCACCGTCTGGACGCACAACGCCAAGGCGGTGGCCGCGTTCACCACCGCAGTCACGCACTATGAGGCGTTGAAGGTCTGCACCACCGGATCGCCTTGCCCTATCAAATTTGCAACATCAGACGCCCAGTGTCACTATGGACTCACCCACTCAGGGATTCGCATCATATATCAAAGAAAAGAGCAACGACTCACCAAGGAGTTTCCGGCAGTTCTCGGTCACATCCTTCTCCAAGGTAGCAAGATCGCTCTGCAGCCCAAGGATGATTAAGTCAGCAGCCTTCCGCTCCTTGTCAGCCACAGCGACTGCGGCCTTGGCCCTATCCTCAGAAGAGATCATCGACGCCTTTGCCTCCTCCAACTCCATCACCAGCGAGTCGATACGCCCATTCGCCACGTCCAGCTCTGCAACCAAAACATACCCCTCTCGGTCTTTGGCAATGGTAGCCGGAAGACCATCTAAAAGGAATATTAACAACAGTCAGCTTACTGTAAACACCAGCAGCTCGCAATCGCCAAACAAAACAATTACTCACCGGCAGTCTCCTAGAGTCATCGGTTAGACTCCTGCGCCACGTGCAGGTCACACTCTAGGCACTCCTTCACAGCCTGCCGATCAGCCGATTCCCTCTGCAAGCCCTACATGCAGAATGAACAATTAGCAACTGCAAAAATACAAATTCAGTGCCTAGCCGCTGAAATTCAGCAACTAGAAACTTGGGGACTGGTGACTAGAAGAAATTTAGTGCCTAGCCGCTGAAATTCAGCGACTAGACACTCGGGGACTGGCGACTAGAAGAAACTCAGTGCCTAGCCGCTGAAATTCAGTGACTAGACACTTGGGGACTAGACTTACCTGAATGGCGGCACCAAGCATACTATGAAGCCCACTGGCGTCCGTTGAAGGGATCACGAAGGAGGCGTGCCCACGATGAGGTCCAACATCCTCATCGACGATCTCTGGCATCTGCGGAGACTGGTTTTCCGCCACAATCGGAAAACCCTTCGCCATGAAGCACGGAAACGATGCGGACGCCCTCGCCGGGGCACTGGTTGCTGGGGCCGGCGGTTCTATCGTCGGAGCCTCCTCAGCTGGCTGTGATTGAGTGGCAGCCACCTCCTCGCTGCCGGCGGCAGGGTCACTCCCCTTGGTGCTGTCTTTTGCTGCAGCATCATCGGGCTCACCCCTCTGCTTCTTCGCGCCCTCAGCGCGTGCAACATCCACAACAGACTTCCTCTTCCTGGGGGGATCGCCTTCCCCCGTGGCAACGACCGGCGGAATCTTAGCCACTGAAGGGCGACCTATCTTCTTAGCACCGGACCTACAAAACCACCAAAGTAAGCAAAGAAATCATACAAGAAGTCCTCCAAGAATTGAAAGGAAAACTCGTGACTCACTTGGTGACTGGAAGAACGCGTAACCCCGTGCTGATGTGGGCGGGTTTGTCTAGCTCCAGGCCTAGCTTGCGCGTGAGACCCTTCTCGAAAACATCCGAAGCCCATGACACCGCGGGCTTCTTCGATGATGAAGCCGCGGTTGCGGGAATCTCCGGCTCAGACGACGCGGCCGTCCCTGAAGGTTGTGGCGACTTTGACGTTAGAACTTAGCAGCCTCCGACGTAAGCTGTGGCCGGGCGTGATCACATGAGCGGAACTTCCACCGCCACTGCCGCGTCCTCAGCCTCCGATCCCATCATTGGAGTCACACCCTCCGGGATCTCGTGTGAGGTTTTGGTCACATCGTCGTCAATTCATTGTCCGACTCAAACACCACCGCCGATTTGGGTGGCGACGCCGGGTTCGGAGCTGGATTCTTCGCGGGCGACTTCGGTTTGCACACAGGTTTCACCGGTGTGGCCGTTCGCCGCGAGCTGTGCTCTTGCAAAACCTCGTCGTCTTTGTTGCTCTCTTCAAGACTACGGCTCACCTCAAACTGGCGTTGCTTCTGCATGCAAGTCTTGCGAGCCACGGGCGCTGGGGGAGGAACCTCCCTCTCTTCCTCTTTGCTCTCGAAGGACTCTCCTTCGGCCCCCTCCTCGAGCTCCTTGGGGACCTCTTCGTCGAGCGGGGGAAGCTAGCCCTCGAGGACCTGAAATAGCTGAGAACGGCCACAAGTGAGCATCATAATTAAAGAGAATGGCTGCGAGTAAATTTGATGAGAGTGGCCTACCGTGGGAGCTTCATTCTTCTAAGGCACATACGGAGCGAGCCTGGCCGATGTGGTGGTGAATTTCGCGTCAGTGATCTTCTTCAGAGCGGCCTTGTAATCCGCAACATCCCACGACTCCTTGCTGGTCCAGGAAGGGTCATTATTCCTGGTGTACTCATACATCCAATGGGGCCGGGTCGCCAATGGGACCAAGTGCCGCTCGAGCCAGCAATTGTACAGATTAATTGTGGACAATCCCTTGTCCTTCAGCTCCTGCATCTGGTCCAACATCTCTGCGACGGCATCCTCTGATCATCGGGAAGCTTGTCCACTGTTAGCCGGCGGGGCTCGCTTC
The DNA here is from genome assembly GCA_023614405.1 of Avena insularis. Lineage (NCBI taxonomy): Eukaryota > Viridiplantae > Streptophyta > Magnoliopsida > Poales > Poaceae > Avena > Avena insularis. The sequence continues at coordinate 536,656,240 of CM042694.1, forward strand.
TTTCCACGACGTACTCGGGGAGCGCCACTTCGCTGGAGGGAGTGGATTCTTTCACATAGAACCAACTTATCTTCCACTCGCTCGCGGCTTTCTTCAGCAGCAGGAGCTTGAAGAAGTTGGCCTTCGTCTTCAACTGGAACGTAACGCCCCCTGCCGCTAAGATCGGGCTGCCGGACCCCTCATGCACAATGCGGCCGTGGAACAGCTCCAACAATAGTGGAAAGTACGGCCTGCAACCGAGGTAACATTCGCAGAAGGCAACAAAGATTGCCAATTGCTCGATGCTGTACGGGTCGAGATCTGATGGCTTGATCGCGTAGTATGCGCTTAATCGCCGGAAGAATACCGAGGTGGGGAATCCCAAGCCCCTCTCCAAATGGCTTGGGAAGCAGATGAACTCGCCGGTGCGTGGCTTCGGCTCGACCTCAAAAGACGCGGGGATCCGCCAATTCCCCTTACAGAGGACCCCGCGTCCTCAAATGACTTGAGTTGCGCCGCAGCGCACTTAGATTTCCCCATAGACCTTTCGGAGGTGCCATCAAGAAAGAAGAAAGGTCACTTGGTATGGAGAATCTAGATCGAGGGGAGACAAAGGTAATGGATGTGCAAAGATGAGGAATGCGAGGAAGGGTCTACAGGACTGATCCGTCACTCCCCTTATAAAGAAGCGTTACCCACCAATCTCGAGATAGCCGTTACCCGCGGTAATCATGCCGAAGTTACCGTTGGACTACCCAATGGATAGTTTGACCAAGATGATGGTCCAACTCCTTCCACTCGACTCGCCTGCAACTATGCCCAATCCGGTCGACGGGGTCAGCGAATCGATAGTGATTGCATTCGCCAAAGCTACGACTGGAGACCCGGTGGAAAATTTCCTCAGTTCTCGGCAGAGTCCATCGCCGATTCAACTAGGCATCCAAATTGGACTCGCCTACTCCGACTGCCAAATGAACACCTACGTTTGAATCAACGATGGCCTCGGGGACTACTGGTGGGGATATGCTGAATGGGGTATGCCTAGCAGGACGTTCCGATCGGGCCAAAGGCCTAGCGAGTGGGCCTGCAGGACGGCGACTGGAATGCGACTGAGGAGAAGCCCTGGCGATTGGAGACTGAAGGCCCATAAGCATACTTGAAGCCCAGTCGGATTAGGTCAAAGCCTCTGAATCCATATCTTGTTCGGTTGTAAACTGTAACCCTAGCGAGGTGCCTCCTATATAAGCCTCCCTAGGGTACTCTAAGGACTTATGTTCCATCATACACCCCTTCAAGCGACTTGCTGCTTAGACGCCGAGCTCGCCACCCCTATAACTCGCTCGCCATCAATCTAATCTACCAGGAGTAGGTCTTTACCCTCCGGGGGGCCAAACCTGGATAAATCCATGTGCATCCGCCCCCATCTCGCACCACAGATGGCCGCTAGCTCTCGCCCCCAATTCTATCAATCGCTGCCTATGGCAGCGACTGCTGTGTCCATTTCCACGACATTCCCTTTCTCTCTTAGAGGAATAGCAAAAGAATGGTTGCTATCTTTGCCTAGAAATACCATTACATCATGGGTGGAATGTACATCTTTATTTATGACTAAATTTTTCTCACCTGCAAAGACTATGCAACTAAGATCTAATATTACTGGTTTTAGACAGGAAGAGCATGAGTCACTAGTGCTTGCATGGAAGAGAATGAAAGAATACATGAGAAACTGTCCTAGTCATGCGATGGAAGACTGGTTAATTCTCCATTTATTTTATAATCCTCTTAACCCAGTGTCTAAGTCTATGCTTGATACTGTAGCTGGAGGAACATTTATGGGTAAACATATTACCGAAGCAAAGCAGCTGCTAGACAATATGCAAGACAACCATGCCCAATGGCATGTGGATGTATCAAACACGACGAAGGTGAACTCCGTCTCACCACAAGAAAATGAAGAACTCAATGCTAAGTTAAATGAGCTAATATTAGCCGTAAAAGGTAAGGAAAGCCAGGTAAGATCTATCCCTGAATCAAATATTTTAGAAATAGACTTTATAGCTTGTAATGATTATAACCCTGCTTGGAACAAGAATTATAATCCTACTTTTCAGAAACATTATTCTAGTCCTACAGGTAACTCTAATAATAATATGGGAACTAGTAATGGTAGTCTCCAAGAAACACTTAAGTCCTTTATAGACTCACAAAATGAGCAAAACAATATTCTTGTTAAAATAACGGAGAACCATGATGCTATGCTTGGTAAATTATCTAACCAAGCTATTAGTTTGAGGAATGATTTGCAGGCCCTCCAAGAAAGAACGAGGATTTTTGAAGCACAACTAGGTAAGATAACCGAGAGTCAAACTCTTGTTCTAGCTAAATTTGCAGGTAAAGATGAGCCCAATCCTGTTGAAGACCTCAATATGATAAGAATCCAAAGGAAGGATCCTGAAGAACTTGATTATAGTAATGCTCCTTCACCAAATTACACTGCTGAAGACCTTGTGAAAAGGATCAATGTCAAAATTCCGGTAAGTGAAGGAAATGAGGAAGCTATGTACCAACACTTTGTTAATCAGGTAGCAATAAAGGTACGTGAGCTTGAGGGAGAATATAAGAAAATTGTTGAAAAATTACATGTGAAGCTTGATGATATATTTGAGCCTACTATTAAGATTAAAATTGGGACCAATGAGATAGCTGCACTTTGTGATCTAGGTGCAAGCGTCTCAACAATTCCAAAAAGTCTTTTCAATAATTTAAATATTGGCTCTTTTGAAATCACCGAGTTAAAATTGCATCTAGCAGATTCTACCTACAAACTAGCTGTAGGGATTAAGGAGAATACTTTAGTATACGTTAAAGGTTATCCTGCTCTTATTGATTTTGTTATTGTTGACATGCCTGAAGATGCTACTGCTCCTATTATATTAGGCCGTCCATTCTTAAGAACTATTAAGGCTTTGATTAATATACATGAAGGGAACACGAAGCTTCAATTTCCTTCGCGGGATCCTTTTGTTATGCATTTTCTCAGGAAGAAGAAAGCCAAGCATGATGAAATGGAGGCCATCACTTTGAAGGGCAACTATTTTGGAGTGGGTGTTCCACTCATCTGGCCTAAGTGAGCAACATTGAGGTCAAGCTATTGACCATAAAAGAGCACTTCATGGGAGGCAACCCATGTGAAATAAAGGTTTGAGTTAAGTTTTTAAGTTTTAGTTTAAGTTCATGTTTAATAAAAAGTGCTAGAAAGCTCTAGTTGAGGAGAAGAAGTTCGGTAGTACTAAAAATCCTGCTTAATACATGCTGACGTTGGTCGACAATATTTACTGTCATTTTTCTATCAAAAATAAGGTGTTTCGCTAAGTTTCAGGATGAGAAAGAATTGTCGAAGAAATATAATTTTTTTGATAAATACAGAAGGTTTAACGACCAACTATACGACAGGAATAAAAATTCTGGCCGTATAGATATTTTTGCCATCGACAATTTTTCTTTCATAAGTACTGACGGTTTAATGACCAACTATACGGTGAGAATAAAAATTCCGGCCGTATAGTTCCGGTCGTATAGATATCGATGCTTTCGTACATTTTCTTTTCTAGGTACAGAGGGTTTGACGAGCAACTATACGGCAGGAACAAATTATTCCGGCCGTATAGTTCTGGCCGTATAGCTGCGCTGCTAGGTGGAAACCCTAAAATTTTGATAGCAGGTCAACTATACGGTGGGAACACATTGTTCCAGCTGTATAGTTTACCCTTATAGTTGTGTCCGACCACAAAAACGCCATGGGAAGGTACCTCCAACCCCAAAACTTCAATCATTTTTCTCTCTTCTACCTCCAAACTCCCTCAAAACCTCAAGAGATCTTCATCTCTACTCAATTTCGTTCGATTTCCTCGCACACAAGTGATATATGGTATGTTTCTCCTCTGATCCTCCAATTAATTTTTGCAAATTCATCTTCGATCTATTGTCATTATCAATCTAGGGTGAGACCTACTATGAACTAATTACCATGATTCTCTTGCCTAGATTATTATTTTGAGGGGATTCTTTAGTGTGCTATGATGAGGAATATGTTATGCTTATTATTGTTGGATCAAAAAGTTTTTTTTTGTCTTTCTTATTTATTATTCATGATGAACACAAGGAGACAAACTTGTGCTCGTGCTGCCGCTTGCGCTTTTCGGGCCATCTCTCAAGAACGCATGGGGATGCAGTTCAGGAATGAGCTCCAACATGATCGCTTCAACAAGATCAATAACCGAGAAGTGAAGGCAACCAAGTGGGCTTGCCCCATTATATTGAACCAACTCGCTATTTCTGATGACTTTAATTTACTTTGCAATAGGGATGGCCTGCAAAACTTTGTATTCAATGATGTGCCTACTTATCGCCGGTTAACTCTCGAATTCCTAAGTTCTTTGCAAAGCACCGTTAAACTATGGCATGTAGAGGACAAGATTTCTTTCCGACTTATGAACTACAATTACACTTTATCACTAGATTAATGGTGCGCATGCTTTAATTTTCCAAACAATAATGATAATGACTTGCGCGCATCCTTTACTGGCTTAGACCCTTCCTTGGAACAATATTATAATGGAATGAGCTTCACTTCTAGAGTGAGCAAGGGGAAGAATATTCAACATCTAGCAATTCGCTATTTGTTCTATGTTATTGCTAACACTTTGCAGACACGAAATGAGTTCACGAGACTCAATGAGGAGGACATCTTAGTCCTAGCAAAAGCTGCCTACAACAACTGTGACTTGTCACTCAACTTGGGCGCAATCCTTGTGCGCTACCTAGAGCACCAATCCTCCTAAAGCCAAGGACCAATCACAGGTGGAGGCATCATCACCGTGCTTGCCATTTCCCTAGGCATTGACCTAGGTGAGTTGCAACCTGTGCTAGGTGAGCGACGTGTTGGTTTCTCTACTTTAAAGGCGTGTGGAATGCTCACTAGGAGAGGTGGTATTTATTACTTGCATATTGCTGGAGCTGGGCGTCTCTACCCTGCTCTTGTGCCTAATGGTCTTTTCTCTATCGAGGAAGGACGTTTGCTATATGACTTGCAGGTTGAGCAACACCAAGTCGAGGAGGAGATTCCGGATGAAGACCAAGAAGAGGACCAAGAGTTTCTTATCAAGAGGAGCAGCCACCAACCCGGCTCGCTACATACCAAGACTTCCAAGAACTTGGAGGGACTATGGAGAGGATGCATAGCCTCTCCTTGAACCTCCGAGGAACAACTAGTAATTTATCAACTCAATTTGCGAACTGGAGTAATGACCTTTTCCTGCTACTACAATGATTTGAAGGGCTTGCAAAAGCCTAAGCTTGGGGAAGTTTCCTCATTTATCTTTATTTGGCATTCATTTTCTTTTATTTATTTCAAGGTTATGTTTTTAATTCGAGCTTATAATCACCCGCGTTGGTTTCCCCAACACTTTATCTCTAGTTATTTCTATTTGTTTTCGAGATTTTCTAGCCGAGCTTTCCTGCCAATTTTCTATTCTTTAAATTCCATCTCTTAAAAACAACAAAAATATTTCTCCATTTATCTTTACTTTCCCTCTTTCTTTTCTTTCTGCCTCGAGGTTCTCATGTATTTGCAGGAAGAGTGATTGACTTCGAGTTTCCAAGAAACAAGTCAAAAGGGAAGAGAGAAGTGGAACCAAACATGAGAGGTATGCCTTATGACTCCCCACTTTTGAAGTTTCAGAAACCCATGCTAGTTAGTAGTAAATGTTGGGATATTATATTGGTGGAGTGAGTCTTTATATTGTAGTAAAGTTTTGTTTGCATGGGTATTTACTTGGGTATGTTTTGTTCCAGCTCTTATAGTTAACCAAGTATTTCCTAAAATTTGCTAAACAATTGTAATAAGAAAAAGTCTCACAATTGAAGGCTTGGGTGTTGAAGTGTTTAGTCTTGAAGGCTTATTTCTAGAGACACTCAACACCACGGAAAATAATAATTGACTTGATAGCTCTCTTTGAAAGGATTTGTTCAATTGAATTAATGTTTAGCGGTTTTTGTGATCATACCAAAGTTTGACTTGTTAATCATAAGAATGATATAGCTTTATGCGTGTCAAACTTCGTGGGATGCCTACGAACGATCTTCATGGAGGAAACTCCTAGATTTCGGCTATGAGTTGATTAAACACATGTAGCAGCAATGCTATAGTGGGTAAGATTTCTTGGCACTCTCGGGTAGCTATGTTCATGATGGAATCACTCCTCTGACTGATATGAGTAATCATTATACAAAAGGAACAAAAACTTTAGTGATGCCATGAGTGTCCATCACAGCCTGATAAACTAATATTTTTTTTGGCATGCTCTCAATTACTTAAGAACTGAAATTCTTGAAGGACAATGAATGGCAAAGAGTACTTGAAAAGTCTTGATTTATTGATGTGGGAGAATTGAGATACTCTAGTGTATATGCTTTTCATGAAAACTCTCACACTCTCAATTTTACATGATTATACTTTATTGTTCAAAGGAAAGCCTATGAGTTGATTACATGACATGGAATAAAGTTTACTCATTTGAATCATCCATGCTAACAATAATTTTGCTACGCTACAAGGATGCATAAAAAACCGTATGATATGCTTACCATTACTCTATCTATGCTGAAGTTTTGCAGATTTATGAAGTGGAGGAAACATGAGACTACCAATCATGAGTAAGATCATCATCTCGTTATTTTCAGTTTAAATGTTGAGTTCCTTTTTTATTTTGGTTTTCTTGCTCAAGGACGATCAAGTTTGGATCCGAAATATAGCCATCTACGTCCACATTTAAACTGGATATTATTCATATTTTTGATGAAATATCTCTCTAAACCCTGCCACTAATGCCTAATGATTAAAGGGGTATGCAATCCTTTCTTGCTATTTTTCCCTGCACAGATAATAACGTTTGATGATGGGAATCACTACATTAAATTCAATGATACGAGATTTCCAACAACCCAAAGAAACCAGGAGTCGTGAAGTGGAGACAGATACTTTAACGACCAACTATACGGTGGTAATAAAATTCCGACCGTATAGTTGCAGTCGTATAGTTGCCGCCGCCACCGCTAGGTCAAACAGAACAACTTTCATGAAGGGACCCCTATATAAAGAAGCCTCGGGCGACGAGAAAAGAGCCCTTCCTTGCCTCCTCGCCACCAGAACCCTGCATCCACAACACCGAAGAGCCGTCGGAGTAATAGACTTAGATCTAATCTCCAAACCATTCTCCACCACCATAGCCATATTACACCACTTGTAATAGTAGATCTCATCTTCGATTGGCGACATTGTAAGACTATTTGCTATCAATCTCATGGTTTCCATTGTAATGTTTATGATTGTTGATTTCATCTCTATGTGTGAGTAATTCTCTTTGGGTTAAGGGCTTCGGCCTAGCCATGTAGCTTTTGTGCATGTTATTTATCATAGATGGGATCATGTATTAGTTTGTATGACATGATGATTATTGTATCCTCTCTTGCCTCAATCCAAGGACTTGTTAGGTACCCAAGACCCCGAGGATTGAGACAGGTATATGGAGTATGAGTAATGACTAATCTGCAGGTTGGGAACCCCAGTGAAAGAAGGGGTAGTACAGCTGTATGTGAGGGATTTACTTGGGATTAACGGTGACGTCACTATGCATATCATTAGTTCTCTTTCTTCTATGGATGAGACTAGTAGGTTATTGCTATAAGAGGTTGCGGAGGCAATAGCAATTATGGATGCACTGCCTGTAGGGGTTCGCGTATGAAAACAATAAAATTTTACCCTAGGCCCCTGAATCCCTGATGCTGCCAGGACATATCTATTAGTAGTTCATTAGCAGGAGGGGATTTTCGCGAACTTACCCTTGAAGACCGAAAAGCGTTGTCAACGCTTAGGAGAGCATGGTTGATGTAGACGAGCCGAAGCCGACCTTAAGGTCGTGATGAAGTCCTTGCGCTCCTGTGGCTCTAATGACTTGAGTGCCTCAAATGTGACACCTCGCAGGGAGTTATATGCATCTGGTGCCTGGCGATGACTCCTGCTTCCCCGATTCAGCAGTAGTTGCGGAAGTAGAGCTCCTGGATCCGAATCCCGCAGCGTGATGGTGCTCTGCGGTGAAGATGTCTCTCATTCGCGCATTCTAAACTTGGGACCACAGTCACAGGAGAGAGAGAGAAATATCAATTGGAGGTCTCCCCAAAAGGGAGGAAAGCTTTATTGAATATTGGTTGTGTATTTTTTGGTCAAAATACCCCACTATATATAGGTTGTGTACTACCTCCCTCAAAGTTCCGGGGTGGGACTAATCATGGCAGAGGGGTGGGGAGGCGCACCGGCCTGCCCCCCACCATGGGCCCCACGTGGGGCAGGCCCACTAGGGCGGCTGTCCACCCCCTAGTCCCCTCCTAGGGGTGTGGTCCCCTCTTGGGCCTTGTCCCCTCTGGGATTTGGCCCATTAAGCCCTTTGACCATTTAATTGATTTCTCTTTTATTAAATAATTATGAATAAATGATTAAATCAATATTTAACATTCATTCACTCTCCATGGCTATGGAACACCTTCCACCTCCACTCCGGACATCATCCGAACTTACCGAAACCCTTCTGGTTTTCTCTCTTTCTATTCTTCGGTGATTGTACCGATCCTGTAAACACTCTCTAAGCATCATCAAGCCCTTAAGGGTGATACCCAATGGTTCGGGAACACTCTAGACACGGTCGGGACACTCTCGGACCAATGATCGATAGAGGGACCTGGATGGCCATGTGACCCATGTGCATTCCACGAGGATCTTTCGTCGTTTGAACCGGGACAGTCGTGTCTTATTCCTTTTGTCCCTCGATACTTGCATTGCTCGAGATCTGATCAATGACATCATCATGTCGTGTTCAATCTCGTTACCGAACAATGCCACTTGACTCGTTTTCACAAGTGATATCCCTGTGATCAAATCACACGCTGTGCCGCTATTGGATCTAACTTCTTCGAGTGGGCCCTCAACTATATTTCCGTCACGCGGATGGAAAAATAGCGCTCTTGACATATATTGCCTCTACGATTCCTCTGAATACCTGAACACACCTTTATTGTTAGTGTATTACCAAGTGACGTTTGATGATATGTAAGCATTCTCAGGAGACAGTGATTGATATAGCCTCACGGTCTAAGAAATAGGCTACAAGGTCTATTCTAATCATCATACTTGAACTTCGTGAAATGATCGGGTCACGATGTTTAGGTTGGGTATTGTTTCATCATCTCATTCTCAGAATGAGCTACCTAATGTCTGCAAGAGCACAGATCGTTTGTAGCTAGTTTCAAAGTTCAGATATCGATCCCATAGGGAGCCCAAAGGTAAGTGTTTATTGGTGAAGTCTTTGTCACACCCGAAGTTGTCACAAGTCTTCGAGTGAATTGACTGCAAGTATTGAAATAAGAATGGGGTTTTGATTAAATGCGATAGATTTAAATAAAACTATAATGTAAACTTCAGAAATATAAAGCATAAAAATAAAGAATGACTTTGCTTGTTTGTTGTTTCCTGCAAATGACAAAAGAAGGCGCGGGGAGGTTCAGTTCATGGTGATAGTGATTGTGCCAGGTGTACGAGTGGTAAAGGTAACAATTATAATCTTATAGATATATGTGTAGGCGAGCAACCCATAATTAGCTGGAACTCCTCTTGGTAGATTTCATCCCAACTTCAATAATCCTATTAGCCTACTACCAAAACCATGGTCAGACACTAGACGATTAAGACCCTTTAGGTTGCTTAGCTATGGGGTGTATTGGCTTGGAGGTCGAAGATCATGGAGCAAGATGAAGAACGTCTTCTCCTTCTTCTCCGGATCTCTTCTTTCTCCCTTCTGGATGGTGTGGCGGCTGCTGCGTTGTGTTTTCGTCCCTGGTCCCTTCATGGAAGTTGTCCCTTTTGACAAGACAGAGGCGGTGGCAACTATATAGCGGGAACTGTATGGTCGGAAAAATATTCCTGCCATATAGTTGCTCGTTAAAGCTTCTGATGACTCCTTTTTCATGCTTCCAAAGTGAGACTCGCTTGTTTTCCCCAGAATATTGTGTTTCTCTAGTTAAATCCTCTTGTTGATGTTCAGACCCTGTAACACACATTAAAAACCAAGTTTTCTTTGCTACCGAAGTATTATCATTAGGTAAAGCCAGAAAACGATCAAATTCGGGAGAAAACCATCAAATAAAGCCATCAAAAATGTGTCGAATCTCACAACTATCAACTCCCCCAAGCTTAGATGTTGCTCTCCCTCGAGTGACAAGGAAATCAAGAATAATAGTGGAGATTCGAAACTGAAAATAGAGGAACTCACAAGTTTGAATTGGTGTCAAATTCTTTTCTTCACAATCCCTGCAATCTTAAATATAACCATACAAGTATTCACAAGATTGCACTGAGTCCACTTCCTAACCACGTGTATCTTGTTAGCAAATAAATCATATGCCCAAGCAAGTGTCGAAAGTTTTAGCTAGGAAAGTGAGACAAATTCTTTTGGTCACTCTCTTTATAGAGAGATGAAAGCCTTTTGTTCTTGTTTGTTTACCAAATTAAGAGTACTCAAGTAAGCATCAAAGTATGTAATTTGAGAACAACTCATCTATCCCATGTCAAAATATCAAGACTATGAAAGCACCTTCTTTCTTTTCTTTTGCCTTTCAAAAACTTCAGCTCTTTCATAGAGAAATCATGCCACTATTTTTATCATGTTTAATTGGAGCTGTGTTGTACACTCGTGACTATGCCAATAAATGATTATTGAGCAATAATGGGCCAGAGGAGTACTACAACTTCACTTGGAACGTGAGACCATGAGGAGACTAAAAAATTTACCCGTCATAGCATTGCCGTTATAGATGTTCACATAATTCAATAGCCAAAATCAAGTGGTTTCCCACATTTAGATCGTTCGTTGGCCAGTGGAGTTAATAGTTTCCCATGGAGCACGATAGAGTTGTAACGACACGCGTAAAGCAATACCTTATGGTAATTGTTAGAAAAAGTAGTGGCATAATTTCTACTACTTCGAAACATCCGTTTCATCAAATAATTTCAATCAAGGGTACTATCAAGTCTATTTATATTAAGCACAAATGGGATGGAGTGGTTCCAAAATTAAATTCTTTGGGCTAAACATGGACTCAATTCATCTTTCAGATGCTTTTTGTTGTTGTAAAAATGTATGAAGTATTTTAAACCAAGTTCTTTGCTCATTATTTCAAGGCTAAAATGGAGACACTAGCAAAGGAATAAAATTTATGGGATAACAAGCTAAGTGGGGAGCATCCTTAGTGCAAGCGAGTAAATATTTGTAGGATCAATTTAAGGTTTGCAGACAGGATGATGAAAGGAACGTGATACCTCCTCTAGCTTGCTTCATTCTTGTATTTGAGTCGAAACCCCTCTATGCTTTCCTATTGCCAAGTCACCTGAAATTAAGCAATCTCCGAGAGAAACAAATAAACAAACTTGCAAATAAAATTACAAATAGTTTTTTTGTATTTTTTCAGACATGCAAAGCTGAAAGTAAACATGCAAATTTGAAGTAATTAAATAAATCAAAAGAATAAAATAAAAATATGTATGCAAAGTTTGGAGGTTTTCAAACCTCCCCTAAGCTTAGGAAATTGTCAGGCTCAGTTGTTGCCATCATTTGGCGGCTGACGTGGATACTGCTGGTAGAAGTCGGGGCAGTGGGTCATGAAGTGACTGAAGTTGTGTGTCAAAGTGTTCTCATCTTCATTCACATCCTAAAGAGTATGGTCGATCTCTCCAACATGCTGGTTGAGCTGCTGGAACTCCTGGTAGGGGACGTAGTCGTACCCCTGTTGTGGCTGGTTGGGCCACGGGTCCCATGCCCCTCCTTGCTGCTGCTACTGCTGTCCTTCCCAAGCAAGGTTGTGTCCCTGGTCTTCCTCCTTCTCCTGCTCCTGCTCCTCATCATCTTGCTACCCTTCTTCTTCCTCCTCGGGTTGGTGCTCGGCCAAGATTGCCGTCACTTGGTCCTTGGTGAAGATCCAAGTGTTCTTGTCCACAATTGAGAAGGCCTGGGGGCAGGGGAACTGAACCTGCTCACCCTGTACATCATCAAGATAACCGAACTGATATGCTCGGATCAGGGTGTAAGTGGAGATGGCTGCCCATGGCGCCGCCAAGCCGTTCCCATTTATTTCCATGTGTGGACACCCACGAGTAAGAATGGTAAACTGGCAGGCAGCCATGGTCCGTCCGCTACCGTCGCTAGACCACTACAAGCTACGATTTCTGTCATCATTTGTTCGGTATAGATTTGTTCCATTGGTCACTGAAACCAACAAGCACAGACCGAGCGAGAAATTGACCGATTGCACTAACTCGACCATAGCCTACATCTACCTCGGCGCCGGTGCCATGGTGGAGGGCATATGATCTGGACTGGTGTCGTAGACGCCGTCTTCAGCAAGGCCATGTCCGGTGTACCATCTCCAGGGACATATGGGCAAAGATCTTCACAAACCCCTTTGCTTTTCTTGCACCATCCCTAATTGATTAGCAGTTAGCCTCTCGCCTAGAGCATGGTGCCGGTAGATCTTGATCTGGCGGACAACTTAGCTGCGGCTAGCGGGAGGAGGGGCGGGGCCAAGTTCCCGGCGCCAACGGCGGAAGCGGCATCGACCTAGAATAACTGCGTGATGGACCGACCTTCCAGGATGCCCAGCTCTCCGGCCATCGCCGGCACGTCCGGATGAGGGAGCACTGCCGCTGTGATGAGCTCTGTCAGCACAGGAGAACACACAGATGACCATGGTACCAACTGATGCAGAGGCGACTAATTGGCGCTTCTGGTAGCAGGGCTGGATTCAGAACAAGTGGTGGAGGCTAGCTGGGTGGAGAACGGCTGTCGGCGGCGAGGCCAATTGTGCGGCCATGAGTGGAGATAGGATACTTACGAGAAAACAAAGGAGTTGAGTGGAACTTCAGTTGTGTTTCGCTGTTGTTATATTTAATCGGGTTTGACGGCAGCCGCGGAACTAAACTAGGATTAGGTGGGCAAAATCACAGTACCTTTTTAATTAAAGGGGCACAGACGGCAAGCCCACGGGCAGCCGTGGACGTGGCCACTTACAGGTTGATGCTCGGAGCCTCGGGTTAGCATGGCAAACACCAAGGAAGCCACAAGAAGTCAAATACTTGACGTCCATAAGTTTCGAACCGTCAACAGGTTCCATAACAGGTAGTATAACATTCAATGCATAGGCAAGGTGGGTTACCAATCCACCAATGCAAATATCACCTTTGGTCTTGTTGCTTTGGTGGCGGAAGTGCTGGATGAGTAGAGCTGCAGGACTGGGGCTCTGCGGTGAAGTAGGGAAAAGAGCCTTGGTGATCATTGCCATGTCCGCATTACCATGGAGCCTGTGTCACCTCTCCCCAGTAGTGTGTTGGCAAGGAAGAGAACATAGTAGCGAATGGTTGGTTTCTGAATGGTGGACATCTTCTTCTGATAAAAATGCATGCCACCATTAATAGAAATAACCTCCCAAGTTGTCCCACTTGTGATGCTATAGAGGTTAGTAATATTGGGCTCCCCAATATGGGGAGGCTAAAAGCAATGCAAAATTGTTCGAAATTTATTTCATAGTGATGTCGGTTCATGGTGAAGCTGATAGTGCACATGTTACCTTTCTCCTTGTGGTCGTCGTAGAAGGAGGCAAGGAACTCGTGGGTCAGCTCAGCATAGGTGTCGTGGCTTGCGAAGTTGATCACCGCCAGCCCCGACCTACTACACATGAGGTCGAAGTCCTCCTTCAACCCTGCCGCGGTGATAAAGTTGTGGTCGGCCCAACATGTGGGCAGCACCCTCCTCGATGAGACCATGTCCAACTTGGAGTTGCGTGAAGCTCGGGACCCCAAGCTTGAGCCCTCACCCCGCTGGCGCTTGCTCGAACGAAAGAGGTTACCGATTTTGTTCATCGTGATGCACTAAAAAATTTCACCATAAAACCTTAGGAATATAGTTTCTATATGATATATGATCGATTCTACATGGAAAAATTCAATCCTAGCGTGAGAAATTAATAGAAAAAACAATATAAGCTTGAGTTCATCCACTAGATCAATGCAAGAGTTTCAACCATAGAAATCTGAAAATAAAGCATGGATAGAGAGAGAAACATATCGATTTGTTGATTCCCCCACTCAGACGAATGAAATCCGCGAAGAATCGAAAGTTCTAGGTGGATTTTGAGAGGTTTGGAGAGAGAATATGAGAGAAATAATGAGGAGAGGAGGAAGACCTAGCCGCTCTGGTGCGTTTAGGTGGTCGTATCGACCTATACGGCTGGAACTATACGGGCGGGTGATGTTGCTCCGCCCGTATAGTTGCGGTGCCATAGCAAACTAGGGTTTCTTTATTCAAAAAACAGCTATACGGGCGTAACTATATGGCCGGATCAAAATGATCCCGCCGTATAGTTGGTCGTTAAACCGTCTACTGATGACCCACAAGTATAGGGGGTGTATCGCAGTATTTTCGAGGGAAGTGAAACCCAATTTATTGATTCGACACAAGGGGAGCCAAAGAATATTTATAAGCCTTAACAACTGAGTTGTCAATTCTGCTACACCTGGAAACAATCTTGCTCACAGCAATTTATCAGTAGCAACAGTTTTGTAATAGGAGTAGTAAAGTAACAGCAGTAGTAAAGTAAAGACATCAGTAACAATAGCAGTAAACAGTAAGATTCGAGTGCGGTAGGCATAGGGATGGATGGACGGGTGTTGCATGGACAGGACAATTCACAAGCAATCAGAACATAGGGCAATTGAAGATAAATAAGATAAAGCATCCAAGTACTAGATAATCCTAGGCATGTGTTCCATATATAGTCTGACGTGCTCGCAATAAGCACTTGCACAACATCTTTTGTCCTGTCAGCCCGTTTGTAGGAGGGCCTCAAGGGAACTACTGGTAATTAAGGTGCTCCTTTTAATAGAGCACCGGAGCAAAGCATTAACACTCTGTGAACACATGTAATCCTCACATCAAAGCCATTCCCTCCGGTTATCCCGATTTCTGTCACTTCGGGGCATTGGTTCCGGATAACAACGTGTGTATACAACTTGCAGGTAAGACCATAAACAATACTATCATAATGAATCAATAACATGTTCAGATCTGAAATCATGGCACTCGGGCCCTAGTGACAAGCATTAAGCATAACAAGTCGCAACAAAGTCATAAAGCACTAATAGAAGATACTAGGCACCATGACCTAACAATCTAATGCCATTATATGAACGATATCATCCAATCCCTACCATCCCCATAGCCTACAGCGGGGGATTACTCACTCATAGATGGGGAAACATGGATGGTCGATGGAGCAGCGATGGCGATGATGATGGTGATGATCTCCTCCAATTCCTCGTCCCGACAGGGTGCCAGAATGGAGTTTCTGGTGCTGTTTCATGGAATCTGGTGGTGGCGGCGGAGCGGAACTCCTTCTGGAAAACATCGAACCCTCCTTGAGTTTTTAGGTCAGAAGGCATTGTTATAGGCGAAGAGGGAGACCGAGGGGGTGCCTGGGGCGGCCAGAACACCCCCTGGCGCGGCTTGGGCTAGCCCGCGCGGCCAGGTGGTGTGGCCTGGGCCCAGCCCCACTCCGTCTCATATTCTGGCTCCGGGAGTCTTCTGGTGAAATAGGATTTTTGGCTTTTGTCCCGTCCAATTCCGAGAATATTCATTTTCTGACTTTCCTGGAACCAAAAACAGCAGAAAACAGGCAGCTGGCACTGTGGCTCTTGTTAATAGGTTAGTCCAAGAAATCATATGAAAAGTACTCCAAAGTGTGGACAAAACACAAGAAAGTAGATAAAACCAAGCATGGAACATCAAAAATTATAGATACATTTGCAATGTATCATCTACCTCTGGAGATAAATTTCTAAAACTAGCATCGATATCTATAAGGCCGGAACTATACGGTCGGAATTTTTATTCCCGCCGTATAGTTGGTCGTTAAACTCTCAGTACCTTTGGGATGAAATTCTATGAAGGCATGGATATCTATACGACCGCAGCTATACGACCGAAATTTTTATTCCCACCGTATAGTTGGTCGTTAAACTCTCAGTACCTTTCAGAAATCTTTGTACGGAGGCATCGATATCTATACGACCACAGCTATATGGCCGAAATTTTTATTCTCGCCATATAGTTGGTCGTTAAACTCTCTGTGCCTTCAAAGAAAATTTGTTGATGCAAAGATAACTATACGACCGGAGCTATATGGCCGGAATTTTTTATTCCCGCCGTACAGTTGGTCGTTAAACCATCAGTAAACATAAAAAAATCTAATTCTTCGAGGATACCTTCTTATCCCATAACTTAGCGAAATACCTAGTTTTTAACAGAAAAACGATAGTAAAAACTGTTGACCAACATTAGCACATTAAAAGCAAAATTTTAGCTTCTGCAAATAGAAAACTCAAACTTTATTCTTATTATTGTTCTCTACATATTCAATCGATGTTTCTACTACTTTTTGACAGCTGCATCTTTACGGGCGCGCTTCCGCAAGAATATCTATGAAAAAGTGGTAGGAATGCAATGAACTTCTTATTCTTTATTCTACTAAATTGACGAAAATGGGTTGACTCCCATCAAGCATTTATTAAGAATGGTTGAAGAACTCAACCTCTTCTCTCTTCTCGAATTCTTACCTTCGGTTGCCCCTTATCAATGACACTTACCACGTGAAGTCGTTTTGCCGGTGGAACATATCTTTCTCCTACTTCTAGCTTCTTTGAAAAATACTAGATGATTTCAGCATCATAAACATTAAAGATTATCTTCGCTTCTGCACAATCTACTGATGCACCTGTAGTACTAAGGAAGGGTATTCCAAGTATTATAGATAATCTTTTATCTTCTGGCATTTCAAGAATAATAAAATCAGTGGGAATAACATGTTCATCTATCCTAAGTAAGACATCCTCAATCATACCAACGGGTTGTTTAGTGGACTTGTCAGCCATCTGTAAAGTGATAGTAGTAGGATAATACTCCCCTAAACCCAACCTTTTATAGAGGGAGTATGGCATTACACTAACTCATGCTCCTAGGTCACACAAGGCATTGTGAATATCAGTTTTACCTATTGAGCATGAAATAGTTGGTATTCAGGGATCTCCAGACTTAGACAACAGCTTCCCATGAGTAGGATAGCTAGTTACCATGGCAATAGTTTCAGTTATTTCTTTCTTTCTACTAAGAATATCACGAAGTAATTTACCATAAGGAGGAACTTTGATTGCATCCGCAAATGGAATTTCTAGATGAAGGTCACTAAGTGCCTTTGTAAAAGAATTATAAATTATCTCATCTGATGCTTTCTTTTTTCGATCAGGATAAGGAAGCTTTTTCTCACTTGACTTACTCTTGTCCTTTACCTTTTTTGGGGGGTCAGGTTCTTTTGTTGCTTTCTTTTGCTATTGCTTATTGCTTTTCTTCTTTTCTACTACAACAACTTCATCTTCCTTACTTGTTTCTTTATCTTCTCTTGGATCAACCGTCTCTGCATCAGAGTCATAGTGATCAGTGCATCATTTTGGTCCCCCTTGGTCTGCTCTTGCGTCTCAGTTTCATCTTGAGGATCCACTAATGTATCATCTTCTTGGCTTGCTTTAAGCAAGGCTTTTTCCTTGCGCTCTTTTTCAGCTTCATATTTTGGTGGTCCTAAGGGTCCTGTAACAACTTCACCCCTTCTTGTGAAAACATTAGCAGAAACAGGAATATCTTCGTCTTCACGAAGAAAAATTTGATAACCGGATGCTATTTGCTCACACTGGGTTTCAATCATACTAAGATACTGATGAAATAATTTTATTTCTTGGCCTATCTCATCATAATTTTCCATGAGTTCTGCCAAAATCTTTTTATGTTTTTGGAAATGCCTATGCAAGTTATTATGAGATTTTACTTGTCGATGTTTTAATTCTTGAAAAACTTTTCTAGTTTCATCTTCTTCAATAAAAACTTGAAACAAATCTTCTTTGTTTTCCGTAGCAAGTTAAGAAGGTATATATTTTTCTTTCATAGATTTGTGTACCTCAGGCATAAGATTAGGAGTTATCGAAGTATCCCTTTTTCCGGCTTAGTGCCAAAATCAAGATTATATAGAGAATCATTTTTATCCCTAGTAGACATTAATTCCAAACATTCTTTAATAGTTAAAGTATTTATTGATCCTCCTGCCAAGAAGTCAAGCAACTCTCTACATTGAGTATCGAGACCATGGTAAAATAAATGGCAAATGGTTAGTTCAGAATAGCCATGATTAGGAATACTATTGATCATTCCAAAGAATCTTTCCCAGGCTTGTGGGTAGTTTTCTCCGACGTTCTGACTAAAATTGCCTATGTTCTTTCTTAGTTTAGTTACCTTTTTAAAAGGAATAAACCTGTTTATGAATTTAGTAATGCAGTTTTCCCAACATTTAATATAATGGCGAGGGAGAGAATATAACCAGTCTAGAGCTTTACCTTTAAGACACTATTGAAATAATTTAAGACGAGAGAAGTCTCTGGGCAAACCTTTTGGTCTGAGCGATGTTATCACATTGTCAAATTCTCTAATGTGTCTTCCTGGGTCTTCATCTTCCCTTCCACTGAAAGCTTTCTCCTGCAAAATTTTAATGATTCCACCATCAAATCGATGTTCTCTAACTCTAGGATTATGGAATTCTATTGGTTGTTTAAGAAATTCAGAACTTGGATCACTATATTCCCTTAGAGTTTTCTCAGGTTTCATAGGAGTTGTCCTGTAAATAGACATAATTTCCATAATATCGCTCAGGTTTTCAACTTCAACTTTATTTGATCTTAAAAGTTTTTATATAATTTCTTCGCGCCTTTGAGCAGGCACGCGCTCAATATAATCTGGCAGATAAGTCCTACCAGAGCGTGTAGACCCTTTGTATCCTAAGGAGAACATTTTCTAGTAGCAACACCTAAAATGTCAAAAGACAAACACTTAGCGCTTAGCTTCCCGGCAACGGCACCAGAAAATAGCTTGATGTCTACAAGAGCACAGATCATTTGTAGCTAGTTTCGAAGTTGAGATATTGATCCCAAAGGGAGCCCAAAGGTAAGTGTTTATTGGTGAAGTCTCTGTCACACCTGAAGTTGTCAGAGGTCTTCGAGTGAATTGACTGCAAGTGTTGAAATAAGAATGGGGTTTTGATTAAATGCGATAGATTTAAATAGAAATAAAATGTAAACTTCAGAAATATAAAGCATAAAATAAAGAATGACTTTGCTTGTTTGTTGTTTCCTGCAAATGACAAAAGAAGGCGCGGGGAGGTTCAGTTCATGGTGATAGTGATTGTGCCAGGTGTACGAGTGGTAAAGGTAACAATTATAATCTTATAGATATATGTGTAGGCGAGCAACCCATAATTAGCTGGAACTCCTCTTGGTAGATTTCATCCCAACTTCAATAATCCTATTAGCCTACTACCAAAACCATGGTCAGACACTAGACGATTAAGACCCTTTAGGTTGCTTAGTGATTAAGCTCCTTGGATTGGACTAATGCAATAAGCACAGTGGTTACTCATTATCCTCGAGTCAACTAGCTTTCCATTGATATCCATGTGTCACCTGAGGGTCGCTGGTCCACTAGTGTACAAGATCTTATCTATGTAGAACAAGGTATCATGTTGTCTGGGCCCTTAATTGGACAAAAGGCATTAGGCATCCCACAGATAGTCAAGCACACATATTATAGTAATTAGAATCAATTACAAACTAACGGAAAATATATGAAGGCACATCACATCTCACCAATCCCCTACATCTACCACGCCCAAGGGAATTACTCACACATGAGAGAAGAACAGATCATCAATATAATTGAATAAAGGGAATTCGTCTTTGTATTACCGTGGAGATCCACAATAATAATAGAAAAATATCCAACACAATTCAAGATGGGAAGAAACAATCTCAAACCCTAGTCTTGCAAGGTGGATATCCCTCTCTCTCTCAAGTACAAGTAGTGGCTATGGGGCGTATTGGCTTGGAGGTCGAAGATCATGGAGCAAGATGAAGAACGTCTTCTCCTTCTTCTCCGGATCTCTTCTTTCTCCCTTCTGGATGGTGTGGCGGCTGCTGCGTTGTGTTTTCGTCCCTGGTCCCTTCATGGAAGTTGTCCCTTTTGACAAGACAGAGGCGGTGGCAACTATATAGCGGGAACTGTATGGTCGGAAAAATATTCCTGCCATATAGTTGCTCGTTAAAGCTTCTGATGACTCCTTTTTCATGCTTCCAAAGTGAGACTCGCTTGTTTTCCCCAGAATATTGTGTTTCTCTAGTTAAATCCTCTTGTTGATGTTCAGACCCTGTAACACACATTAAAAACCAAGTTTTCTTTGCTACCGAAGTATTAGCGTTAGGTAAAGCCGGAAAATGATCAAATCCGGGAGAAAACCATCAAATAAAGCCATAAAAAATGTGTCGAATCTCACAGCTATCACTAACTCCATTTCCAACTAGCATAAATGCCACATGATCAGGAAACCTTGATCATATGTTGACCAATAAACCAGTGACTACAGTTTCACCGGGAACCCCTGGTTGTTTATATATCACACGTGTATTGATGTTTCCTTTCAATACAGTTATAACATGATATAACACTTAATCATAAACTTTATGAAATATGATAATAATCCTTATTATTATTTGTCTCTAGGGCATATTTCCAACACTGCCCACATATAATTATCTTTCTCTAAACAATTACATGCATACTTTATTATTATCTTTTATTCCCATCAGATGTTTTGCATAGCTACAGGTGAAACCGAAAGCCCTAGGCCCTCTCATCATGTCATACAAACTAATACATGATCCCATCTATGATAAATAACATGCATAAAAGCTACATGGATAGGCTGAAGCCCTTAGCCCAAAGAGAATTACTCACACATAGAGATGAAACCAACAATCATAAACATTGCAATGGAAACCATGAGATTGATAGAAAATAGTCTTACAATGTCACCAATCGAAGATGATATCTACTATTACAAGTGGTATAATATGGCTATGGTGGTGGAGAAGGGTTTGGAGATTAGATCTAAGTCTATTCCTCCGGCGGCTCTTTGGTGTTGTGGATGCAGGTGTCTGGGATTCTGCGGCGGCTCCCCCGTGCTCTGTTTCTCGTTGCCTGAAGCCTCTTTATATAGGGGTCCCTTCACGAAAGTTGTTCTATTTGACCTAGCGGTGTTGATGGCAACTATACGGCCAGAACTATATGGCCGGAATTTTATTCCCACCAGATAGTTGGTCGTTAAAGCTTCTGTCTCCACTTCACACCCCCTGGTTTCTTTGGGTTGTTGGATGTTGTGATTCCCATCATCAAACGTCATTATCTGCATGGGGAAAAATAGCAAGAAAGGATTGCATACCCCTTTGATCATTAGCCATTAGTGGCAGGGTTTAGAGAGATATTTCATCAAAAATATGAATAATATCCAGTTTAAATGTGGATGTAGATGGCTATATTTCACAGCCATCAACTTCCCCAAGCTTAAACTTGATCGTCCTCGAGCAAGAAAACCAAAATCAAAAAGGAATGCAACATTTAAACTGAAATAACAAGATGATGATCTTACTCATGATTGGTAGTCTCATGTTTCCTCCACTTTATTAATCTGAAAAACTTCAGCATAGATAGAGTAATGGCAAGCATATCATACGGGTTTTTATGCATCCTTATAGCGCAGCAAAATTATTGTTAACATGGATGATTCAAATGAGTAAACCTTGTTCCATGTCATGTAATCAACTCATAGGCTTACCTTTGAACAATAAAGTATAATCATGTAAAATTGAGAGTGTGAGAGTTTGTCATGAAAAACATATACACTAGAGTATCTCAATTCTCCCATATCAATAAATCAAGACTTTTCAAGCACTACTTTTATGTTCATTGTCCTTCAAGAATTTCAGTTCTTAAGTAATTGAGAGCATACCAAAAAAATTAACTAGTTTATCAGGCTATGATGGACACTCGTGGCATCACCAAGGTTTTTGTTCCTTTTGCACAATGATTACTCATAACAACTAGAGGAGTGATTCCATCATGAACACTGTTACCCGAGATTGCGAAGAATCTAACCCATTATAGCATTGCTACTACATATGTTTAATCAACTCATAGCCGAAATCTAGGAGTTTCCTCCATGAAGATCGTCCATAGGCTAGCGGAGTTGTTGGAATCTCATGAAGTTTGACATGCATAAAACTATATCATTCTTATGATTCACAAGCCAAACTTTGGCATGCTCACAAAAACCGCTAAACATTAATTCAATTGAACAAATCCTTTTACAAAGAGCTATCAAGTCAATCATTATTTTCTGTGGTGTTGAGTGTCTCTAGATATAAGCCTTCAAGACTAAACACTACAACACCCAAGCCTTCAATTGTGAGACTTTTTCTTATTACAATTGTTTAGCAAATTTTTAGGCAAGACTTGGTTAACTACAAGAGCTAGAACAAAACACACCCAACTAAATACCCATGCAAACAAAACTTTACTACAATATAAAGACTCACTCCACCAATATAATATCTTAACATTTACTACAAACTAGCATGGGTTTCTCAAACTTCAAAAGTGGGGAGTCTTAAGACATACCTCTCATGATTGGTGTCACTTCTTTCTTCCCTTTTGATTTGCTTCTTGGAATCTCGAAGTCGATCACTCTTCTAGAAATATGTGAATGCCACAAGGAAAATAGAAAGGAAGGAAGAGGGAAAATAAAGATAAGTGGAAAATCTTTTTGTTGTTTTTAAGAGAGGGAATTAAAGAATAGAAAAATTGGCAGCAAAGCTCGACTAGAAAATCCTAAAAACAAAAGGAAATAACTAAAGATAAAGTGTTGGGGAAACCAACACGAGTGCTTATAAATTCAAATTAATAACATAACCTCTAAATAAATAAAAACAAATGAACGCCAAATAAAGATAATGAGGAAACTTCCCCAAGCTTAGGCTATTGCAAGCCCTTCAAATCATTGTGGTGGAGGGGAAAGTTGTAACTCTAGTTCACAAATTGAGTTGATAAATTACTCGTTATTTCTCGGAGGTTCAAGGAGAGGTTATGCATCCTCTCCACTATTCCTCCAAGTTCTTGGAAGTCTTGGTATGTAACAAACCGGGTTGGTGGCTGCTCCTCTTGATAAGGAACTTCTTGCTCCTCTTCTTGGGCCTCACCCTCATCCAGAATCTCCTCCTAGGGTTGGTGTTGCTCAACCTGCAAGTCATATAGCAAATGTCCTTCCTCGATAGAGAAAAGACCATTAGGCAAAGGAGCGGGGTAGAGACGCCCAGCTCTAGCAATATGCAAGTAATAAACACCACCTCTCCTAGTGAGCATTCCACAAGCTTTTAAAGTAGAAAAACCAACACATCGCTCACCTAGCACTGGTTGCAACTCACCTAGGTCGATGCCTAGGGCAATGGCAAGCACAGTGATGAGGGTTTAACTCATCAATGCCCATTGTCATGGACTTGAGTTTTGGAGAACGAGGGAGCGCTGGAGGCATCGGTCGGCTAGCAAACAAGCACACGGGGACGCAAGTTTTTCCCAGGTTTAGGCCTCGTAGAGGTCCCTACTCCTTCTTGTCTACTCTTGAAATTAACAAAGGAATCAAATATTACAAGGGCGTGTAGATGCAATCTGGAGAGAGTTGTGGAAACTAGGTTGGTGATCGTCCTCCTCGCTGCCCCCTCCTAGCCTTTATATAGATAGGCTAGGTATCTAGTAGCAGTTCGAGTCAGTTACAGATTAGGGTTTTCCCTTTGAACTTTCTATCTTAAGCTTCTTCTTGTCTCACAAGCAATCGAGAGTCCGTGGGCCACTTGAATTCTCCACTGGGCCTTGGCAATGCCATGGGCTTCTGCCGTATCTGGACCGTATATACCAAAATCGAGTACCTGTAGGGTATACCCATGTCAGTAGCCCCCGAGTGTCTAGTGGAATCGGAGATTCGACTAGGGACTTTATGAAGTCTTTCGAGTGCATAACTGAACGTTTTTCAGGTGTTCTGTTTATGTCATAGGGATTGTTGATATACGTGCCTAATTTATCCGATGTATCGGTATCAGTTAACTGCCTTAGGCTAAAACAACGCAATCTACTCAAACTCGAGACCCCGGACTCGAATTCGGAAAAATGCTGGTGTAATTCGACTCAGGCCGTGGAGGTCTTACAGGAGTCGAATTCTAGTATATAAGTATGAGCACTCGATGCATCCGTCAAGGCATGTTCATCGCACCTGTAGGTACGGATATATTTCTGGTAGTGCGCAGCAGATGCGTTGCCAGGCCTTATTCGGGTCTTATCTTCATGCTGTAAGCGTGGCATCCGAATTTTTTGTCATCGCGGAGATGATTCAGGTGGCCCAGGAGATGCAGTCTCTTTGTAAGGGAAGATATGAGGCGGAGTCGCCATAGTATTCGAGTGTGGATGTTATCGACACATAATACGATGTACAAATAATCATAGGGTGCGCGACCAGCGCTCCCTATGGGAGTAGCCCCCGAGTGCCTGGTTGAGTCGAAGACTCAAGCAGGGGCTAAAGAACTTTTGTGACTGATGTCGTCTTTTGTTGCTTGTTTCAGTCGAATTTGCTTCCGGCGCTCCCTATGGGAGTAACCCATAATTCACAATCGAATCGTAGATTTGAGTGTTGGGTATGTCCTGAATGTTCATATACCTGCATAAAGATAAATCGTAGGGTGCGCGACCAGCGCTCCCTATGGGAGTAGCCTCCGAGTGCTTGGTTGAGTCGAAGACTCGAGCGAGGACTAAAGTAGTTGAAATATTCTGCTGCTGAAATCAATGACGTCGGTGCTGACAATGTGATGAGCTCGGTTGTCCACGTGAGCGGCTTTGATGGGACGTGACTAGTGGTGGGTCCCACTTTCTGACTTCGATTTAATCGGGCGTGTGTAATCTTCTTTTTTTAACTGCGTCTCCTCGATTTCCGTGCATAATAGGAATAGTGGGGGACGGTTCGTGTTTTAGCTTCGCCACATGTCGATGGTGATGTGCACCATGCATATAGTAGGGTTTCTGCTGGCCGTTGGATGGTGTCTGCGAGGAGGTTAAGTAGCAGCGCAGCTGCGGTAATTTCCCCATCTGTCTTCTTTGCTCGTGCCTCCATCGCCATTGCTGCTGCTCTCTGCTTCCTTGTGCACTTTCTCTTTGCGGCACTGGACCAGCTCCATGTCTTCCCCAGTTACTTCCTCTGTTCTCACCGCCATCGGAAGATGGGCAAGAAAAAGGGGGGCGCAGCCGCTAGGTCCGTGGTCACCATTGCCGCCACCAAGAAGAAGGGTGGTACCGCCACCATGGGCACCAGCGCCGCTGGTGCTGGGAAGAAGAAGGGTGCGGGCACCCGCATCGCCAACGGCGCCTGGCGTGTGTCCATCATCAATCCCGCCGAGCTGCAACTTCATCGTCAAGATGGAGTTCTTCCGTCCGTGGAAGACGACTCGCGAGTGCCCGGCGAGGAGGTAATTCCTTTTCCTCCTCCTGGTTTCTGGGTGATGTTCCTTGCGTTCATCATCCGAGGTCTTTCTCTCCTCCTGCATCATTTCTTCAGGGGTCTCCTTTGCTTCTATGGGCTCCAGCTGCATCAGCTGTCCCCAAATTCTATTCTCCACATCTCCTGCTTTATTACTCTTTGCGAGTGCTGGCTCAGAATCGAGCCGCACTTTGGCCTCTTCAAGAGGCTTTTTAAGCTGAAATGCCAGTCGGCGTCCGGTTCGGTAGTCTACGACGTAAGAGGCTACGGAATCCACATTGACTCTGCTGTCACCTACTTTGATATCAAGCTCACTGCGTTCGTCCAAGGGTGGAGGGACAAGTGGTGCTGCATCCATGACCAGAAGGTCAACGGAGAGCACTACGGACTCGTGCCCTTCGATCCCGCAACGCCGTCCAAGAGGAGGCGCTCTTGGAAGAATATCGTGATGCCTAGCGAGTCCGAGGAAACGGATGTGCTGTATAAGTGTGTCTGCGACCTCAAGAGTCGCATAGGCAAAGAAGAGGGAGGTGCTTCTCTCATTCGCACATGGATGTGCCACCGTGTCCAGCCCCTGCAGGCCAGAGCCCACCCCATATTTCGCTGGGCCGGTGCGAATGATGCCACTCGCGTATCTACCGATGGCATTTCCGCAGGTGAGGTAGACAGGAGGTTGCGATTAGTGACCAAATATACCGCCAAGGAGGTCTCCCGAGCGAACTAGTCGTGCCTCCTTTCGACGCCTCTAATCCTCCTCCTGAGGTAGAATTGTACTACGAAGTAGTTCTTTTGTCGACTGCCACCGGGTACTTGATATATAATGTTGTATCTTTTGAATGCAGGACTAGAAGGTGTCTCCCAATTTCCCCCTCGTCCTGAGGGGGTTATCCTCGCGAAGTGGATGAAGAGGACGAGTCGGAATTGACCGTCCCAATCGAAGAGGAGGAGGGAGCCCCCGATTCCAGCGACCAGGATACTCGCAAGCGTTCCTGCAGCAAGGACTCGGATGCCTCGTCGCCAACGATGCCAGAAGGCCATTCTGTTGTTTTAGAGGAGCCAATCCCCGCCGTTCCTGTGTGCTCCATGGCTCCTCCTGCCCGGAAGAAGCTGCGACTGCCAAAGGAGTCGTCGGAGTCGGAGGGTCAATCCTTCGACCTAGATAAATTTGACTGGTGAGTTCTGCATTCGTGACTTTGTGTTGGTTTCTTTTTGGAGCTGCTTTTCCTGAAGTTTTTGCTGGCTGTGTTTTGTAGTCAAGCAGCGTCGTCGTCTTCTAAAGACGTCCAATATCTGGAGGAATCCGGAGTCGCATACTCCAAGGCCAAGGAAGTGGCCGAACGATCTTCCTCTCCTCCATTGGCGGCCCACTCCGGGCACAACTCGTCGAGTTCCCCGCATCCTGGGGGACACCAGATGGTTGCTCGGATGGCTACACAACAGTCATCTTCAGAGTCTCTGGAGGATCATGTAAGCATCCTTTTGTTGTTTTGGTAGTTGAATATATACTTGGTGTTGTTGTTGAACTTTTGTTTTCTTCTGGTGCAACTCGTCATGAAGGAAGCTGCTCGCCTGGCAGAGAAAGTCCTTGATATGGGTCGACAGCATGCGCAGCTGGACAATCGCCATCGCATTGTTGAAGGTTAGTTTTGGCTTTGTCTTTGTCTTCGTGAAGTTTCTAGACTCGATTGATGATACGTCTTGTGCTTTGCAGTTGAGCATAACGAACTTCTTCGTCATGCTGCTTCCCTTAAAAAGGCGCTTGCCGTGGCGGTGAAGAGTCGCGACGAGGCAATCGTGGCCCTGGAGGAGTCGCAAAAGCGCGAAGAGGACTTGCGTGCCTCCAATGCTGAGAGGGAGAAGTTGCTAGAGGAGAAACTTTTCTTGATTGCTAAGTCCCTCTCAAGTATTCTTTCAGATAAATTTTCGGTGTTTCTTTCTTGGACATCGTGTTATTGTGCTAACACTTTTCTATATGCAGATGCCAGCGGCCTGAGCTTTGACACCCAGGCCTTTCGCCGTGAAGATGCGTTGGCTGGTGTTGTCGCCGTAGTTGAAGACCGCAGCGCTTCCCTTTAGGGGACGCTGACAAAGGCCAAGGGCGTTCTCAGTCGCATACATAAGGATCTAACCCCCAAGGCTGAGCTGATTGACAACCTTGAGGACCTGGTGGAATCCCTTGCTAGGGGTATTCCCATGGACTTCAGGAACTCCCAGCGGTCTGTCGGTGCCACCATGGCCCTCGTGATGGTGCAAGCCCATGGCGTGGAGGTGGAACCTGCTGCGATCTCCAAGGTGATGCCCGTCGGCGCGGATGGCCAACAGGTAGTGTTTGCTCCCTTCGCTACTGGCTGTGGTAAGTATGGGCCACAGCTCATCAATACAGTCGCCAAATACTCCGAAGAGCTGCAGCGAGCGAAGAATGCGGCGAAGGCGCATTTGTCCGGAATGAGCTTGATCCAGTAGCGGCCGAGGTCATGAAGACGTCGTACGCCAACTTCTGGTAGTGCAGGTACCGCTGTTTTGTTCGTGTGAGCACCTCACTGAGGTAGTAGACTGTGCGCTAGACCCCATGGGCCTTGTTTTTTTCGGCTCGTTCCACCACAAGCACCGTGCTGACCACCTGGTTGGTGGTGGAGATGTAGAGCAACAGCGGCTCTTTTTCGCGTGGAGTTACCAGTACCGGCGAGGTGGATAGTAAACGCTTGAGGTCCTCGAATGCTTCTTGTGCCTCGACTGCCCACTCGAACTTGTCGGTTTTGCGGAGAAGTTGGTAGAAGGGCAATGCCTTTTCGCCCATGCGACTGATGAATCGACTGAGCGATGCGATTCGTCCAGCCAATTGCTGGATGCCTCTTACATTCTTCGGCTTCTCCATGGCTAGTATGGCCTTTATTTTGTTCGGGTTTGCCTGGATCCCTCTCGCGGAGATGAGATACCCGAGTAACTGCCCCGATGGCACGCCGAAGGCGCATTTGTCCGGATTGATCTTGATCCGGTAACGGCCAAGGTTGGTGAAGGTGTCGCGTAGATCGTCGATTAGTGTGGCTTCCTCCTTGGTTTTCATGACGGTGTCGTTAACATAGACTTGGATGTTGCGACCAAGTTGGTTCTTGAGGCAAGCCTGCATGCACCGCTGATAGGTGGCTCCTACGTTTTTTAGCCTGAATGGCATCGTGTTGTAGCAGAACACACCAAAGGGCGTTGTAAATGCCGTTTTCTCTTGGTCTTCCTCCTTCATTTGAATCTGATTGTAGCCTGAGTAGGCATCAAGGAAGCAGAGACGCTCACATCCCGCGGTGGAGTCGACGATTTGGTCGTTTCGCGGCAACGGGAAGTGATCCTTTGGGCAGTGCTTATTCAGGGAGGTGAAGTCCACGCACATCCGCAGGATATCCGTGTCTTTTTTGGGCACAAGCACCATGTTAGCGAGCCAAGTGCTTTCCTTGATCTCGCGTATGAATTTTGCATCGAGGAGTCTATTGATCTCCATTTCGACTGCTTTTGCTCTTCTTGGTTGAGCAGTCACGAAATTATGCTTTGGTAACCTTGTGGTCTTTCACGTTCGGTGAGTGAGGGTTGAATCCACAGGAACTCTGGCATGTCCGCTGGACACCAGGCGAAGATCTCCCAGTGCTCATGGAGGAATTCGACGAGCGCGAGTTCCTATGTGGAACCCAAGTTGTTGGCGATGAGGGCAGTCTTGGTCGGGTCTGTTGGGTGAACCTGGACTTTCTTCGTGTGAACCGACGAGTCGAAGGACAGGTCGGGTGAACTTGGCCTGCTCAGGGGAGGCAGACTATTGTATGTCGACTCCTTTAATCTTGCGAGTTCCTCCTGCATGCCGAAGGACTGGGAGATTCTGTTGAATTCCCTGTCGCAGTTGTCGAATCTCTCGAAGTTGCCGTTGATTGTGATTACGCAGTTTGGACCTGGCATTTTCATCTGCAGGTAGGCGTAATGCAGCACTGCCATGAACCTTGCGAACACGACACATCCGAGGATGCAGTCGTATTGTGAAGGCCAGTCGACGACTTCAAAGTCGATGCGCTCTCGCTGAAATTTTTGCGGTGTGCCGAAGATGACGTCAAGGTTGATTTTGCCCAGGGGATATATGCCCTTCCGTGGGACGATGCCGTGGAACGTTGTGTCTGAAAATTCTAGACACATCAGAGGGATCCTCATCACACGCAAGGTACTCGCGAACATGAGGTTAATGCCGTTGCCGCCATTCATGAAGACGCGACTCATGTCGAATCCCCCAATTTGTGCCTCGAGTACGAGGGGACAGTGGCCTGGATGAGGAACTTGGCGCGGGTGGTCACACCTGTCGAAGGTGATGCAGGAGTCGCTTCCACTGAGGTACTCAGTGGTGGAAGGTGGAGATTTTATCGCCAAGTTGACTTGGCGAGTGATGGCCTTCTGCACTCGATTTGTGGGACGCCCTTTTTGGATCATCCCCATGTTGCCCATGGCTAGTGGGTATGGTTCGCCTCCATGATGCTGGACCGGCGCGGCCGCGGGTGGTTGTGGTCCGGGCGGTGGTGGAGGAGCTCCATGTGACACAGCGCCTGGGGCGGCTCCATAGCCCCTGTTGACCGTGTCGCGATTCATCCGGGCCAGGCCCTCGTGAAGTTTGAGGAACTCACGGCAGTCCTTGAGAAGGTGGCAGGATTTCTTCTTGCCATCGTGCTTGTCAATGTAGAAGTGCACGTTGCATGGCCCGGACAGTTTGTCCTCGATAGATGTTGCGGGTGCCTCTTCGCGAGTGCGGTGTTGCCACACCTGCGTGGTTTTTCTGCTGTCACGGTATCCATATTGAGCTCGTCGCGGTCATCGTAAACACGCATCCAACATTTGCCTCGGCGGTCACGTCTGCGCCCGAGGTCGTCGTCGTCATCGGAGTAGGTGCGGTTCTTCACCGAGTCTACTCCGTCAGCCCACTGATTCGTGATTTGCATCAGGTGGTTGATCATTTTGGGATTCGAGCGGCCCAACTCCTCCTGAGCTCTATATGGTGAACGTCGCCATTGAATGCGTTGATTG
This sequence comes from Avena insularis, assembly GCA_023614405.1. Classification (NCBI taxonomy): domain Eukaryota; kingdom Viridiplantae; phylum Streptophyta; class Magnoliopsida; order Poales; family Poaceae; genus Avena; species Avena insularis. Next base: position 536,686,912 of record CM042694.1, read on the forward strand.
CGTGGTCCTCCGAGATGTTTTCTGTGGAGTTCTTGATGATGGACCACCTCTGGATGTACGAGCGTAGCGATTTGCGTGATCTTTACAGGTAGCTTCTCAGCTCTTTGATTAATGCGGGCCTTTTGTAAGTGCCTTGAAATTGTGCACGAAGCTGTAGACCGGCTCTTCCCAACTGCGAATGGATCCACGCAGGAGGTTGTTGAGCCATGCGCGAGCGGTGATCTGCAGCTGTAGCTGCAGGCATTGCATGGCCTTGCTTCGACTCCCGCCATGTAGTCTGGCGGAGGAGATGTGGTCCTCCAACCAGATTTTCAGGTCCTGTAGACCGTCAAATTTTGGGTTCTCCGACGGGAGTTTGAACCCTTTAGGAATTCTCTTCTGCCTGATGGCCCTGCTGAAGCATCTGGCGCCACAGAGCTCAGTCTCATCTTCTTCTGAGTCAGTCAAACGAGTGTGTCTTGCCCGCATCTTGTCGACTTTGCGCTGCGTGAGGTCATCGCACACATCGTAGTCGCGATCATGCCGCTGTGAGCGGAGACACCGAGACAGATCATGGCTATCATCGCTGGACGAGGGTGAGGAGTAGCATTTTGCTAGAGCCTTGCTTTTCTTTGGCTATGGTGCGGGCTCTTTGTCGAGGGAGGCCTCGACCAGCCCCAAGCCCGCGATCGTAAATTGGTGCATGGCAGCTCGTGGATCTCCAGCTGGCGGCTGGTTGTTGAGGAGGTACATGGTGGCCGCCGTTACCGCTGCTTGCAGCGTCTTCGGGAGCACGTTGCCCCGCATATCCACCATCATGGAGCCGAAGTCGAGGACTTTCTCAGCTTCTACGCGCTCATCCTCAGTGAGGTGGGCCAATCGAGATCTTCTCTTGTTGGCCAGGTACTCGTTGCCTTTGGAGGAGGATCCTCCGTGGGAGGAGAGCCCGGCTCGCCGAAGGCTTGACTCGTCTGCCGCCTTTTTACATGCCTCGAGTCACGCGATTGCATGTAGCTGGTGTATGTATTCCTCCTTCATTAGCCAATGGTATCCCATTAGCATATCTTGCGGGGAGTTGAGGGGCAGAGGATTGCCCCGTAGAGCTTCTCGACAGCGGGCCCACTCGTTGTCGTTGAGCTTGATCACTACACGCTCTCCAGTGTGTTCATTCGCTATGGTCGGTGGTTCTCCTCCCGCTCCATTGTTGACGGGCGCATTGTTGCCACCGTTGGTGGGGTCGCCGTTGGGAGTACTACCGTTGGGTGGTCCGGTGTCGTTCGGCGCGCTGCCGTTGGGCAGTCTGGCGCCAGATCCGGTGCCAACGTTTTCGCGATTGGCGGTAGTGTTGCCTGTGTTGATGACTGCGCACATGAAGTGGTTGGGGAGGCTGTTGCTCTCGCAACTTTCAGATCCAGAGCCGTAGGCTCTGTCTTCAGTGGCCCGGTCACCCAAATCGGATCCGCGACTGATGTCACTATCCGTGCTCCCAGCTGTTGCCGAGGCGTTGAGCTCGCCGAGGGTGCCAATCGGTGGCGGGAACCACGATGCTGGAGAAATCGCGGGTGCCATCGGCTAGTCAGGTATGTGAAGCGTGCCCATCTGACCAACCTGGAAGCGGAAGCTCCCAAACGCCAGACTGATTCCATCGCCCACGGACTCGAAATCCGGGCGAGTGGCTAGCGTGTGCACGGTGAAGTCGAACGCGCCGAAGAGCTGGCGAATCTCCGCTGTTGCAGAGTTGTAGATCGTGATTGATGGGGCCGAAGAAGCCGCGACATCAGCACTCCTAGTTCCCGCAGATGGCGCCAATTGACGAGGGTTTAACTCGTCAATGCCCATTGTCATGGACTTGAGTTTTGGAGAAGGAGGGAGCGCTGGAGGCATTAGTCGGCTAGCAATAAGAACACATGGACGCAAGTTTTACCCAGGTTCAGGCCTCGTAGAGGTCCCTACTCCTGCTTGTCTGCTCTTGAAATTAACGAAGGAATCGAAGATTACAAGGGTGCACAGATGCAATCTGGCGAGAGTTGTGGAAACTAGGGTGGTGATCGTCCTCCTCGCCGCCCCCTCCTAGACTTTATATAGATAGCTAGGTCTCGGGTAGCAGGTCGAGTCGGTTACAGATTAGGGTTTTCCCTTTGAACTTTCTATCTTAAGCTTCTTCTTGTCTTGCAAGCAATCGAGAGTCCGTGGGCCACTCGAATTCTCCACTGGGCCTTGGCAACGCCATGGGCTTATGCCGTATCTGGATCGTATATACCAAACTCGAGTACCTGTAGGGTATACCCATGTCACACGGTGATGACGCCTCCACCTGTGATTGGTCCTTGGCTTTGGGGGGATTGGTACTCCAGGTAGCGCACAACAATTGCGCCTAAGTTGAGTGAGAAGTCGATGTTATTGAAAGAAGCTTTTGCAAGGACTAAGATGTCCTCCTCATTGAGTCTCATGAACTCATTTCGTGCCTGCAAGGTGTTAGCAATAACATAGAACAAATAGCGAATTGCAGGATGTTGAATATTCTTCCCCTTGCTTACTCTAGAAGTGAAGTTCATTCCATTATAATAAAGTTCTAGGGAAGAGTCTATGCTAGTAAAGGATGTGTGTAAGTCATTAGCATTATTGTTTGGAAAATTAAAACATGCACACCATTCATCTAGTGATAAAGCATAATTGTTGTTCATAAGTAGGTAAGAAATCATGTCCTCTCCATGCCATGCTTTAATGGTGCTTTGCAAAGAACTTACAAATTCAAGAGTTAACTGGCGATAAGTAGGCACATCATTGAATACAAAGTTTTGCAGGCCAACCCTATTGCAAAGTAAATTGAATTCATTAGAAATACCGAGTTGATTCAATATAATGGGGCAAGCCCACTTGGTTGTCTTCACTTCTCGGTTCTTGATCATGTTGAAGCGATCATGTTGGAGCTCATCTCTGAACCGTATCCCCATGTGTTCTTGAGCGGTAGCCCAAGAAGCACTAGCAGCGTCACAAACACGAATTTGGCTCCATGTGTTCATCATCTAAAATAATAAGGAAAGACAAAAAAAATTGATCCAACAATAATAAGCATAACATATTCCCCATCTTAGCACACTAAAGAGTCCCCTCAAAATAATAATCTAGGCAAGAGAATCATAGCAATTAGTTTATAGTAGGTCTCACCTTAGATTGATAATAATAACAGATCAAAATGAATTTGCAAAAATTAATTGGAGGATCGGAGGAGAAACATACCGTAGATCACTTGTGTGTGAGGAAATCGAATGAAATTAAGTAGAGATGAAGATCTCTTGAGGTTTTGAGAGAGTTTGGAGGTTGAAGAGAGAGAGAAAGGATTGAAGTTTTGGTGTTGGGGGTACCTTCCCGTGGTGATTTTGTGGTCGGATGCAACTATACGGCCGAACTATACGGACAGAACAATTTGTTCCTGCCGTATATTTGGTCTGATGTCAAACAATTAGGGTTTTCACCTGGCGGCGCAACTATACAGCCAGAACTATACGGCCGGGATTTTTATCCCTGCTGTGTAGTTGGTCGTCAAACCTTCTGTACCTGGAAAAGAAATTTTACAAAGGCATCCATACCTATAAGGCGGGAACTATACAGCCGGAATTTTTATTCCCGCCGTATAGTTGGTCGTTAAACCTTCAATACTTAGAAATAAATTTTACAAAGGTATCTATATCTATACGATGGAACTATACGGCCGGAATTTTTATTCCCACAGTATAGTTGGTCGTTAAACCTTCAGTACCTAAGAAAGAAAATTTGTCGATGGCCAAACTATACGGCTAGAATTTTTATTCCCGCCTATAGCTGGTCGTTAAACCTTCTATAGTCATCAAAAAAAATCTATTTCTTCAAGAATTCTTTCTTATATTGAAACTTAGCGAAACACCTTGTTTTTGACAGAAAAATGACAGTAAAAATTGTTGACCAACATCAGCATGTATAAAGCAGGATTTTTTAGTACTACCGAACTTATTCTCCTCAACTGGAGATTTCTAGCACCCTTTATTAAAAATAAAACTAAAACTAAAACTTAAAAACTTTACTCAACCTTTATTTCATATGGGTTGCCTCCCATGAAGCGCTCTTTTATGGTCAATAGCTTGACCTTGATGTTGCTCGCTTAGGCCAGATGAGTGGAACACCCACTCCAAAATAGTTGGCCTTCAAAGTGATGGCCTCCTTTTCATCATGCTTAGCTTTCTTCTTCCTGGGAAAATGAATAACAAAAGGATCCCGCGAAGGCAATTGAAGCTTCATGTTCACTTCATGTAGATTAATCAAAGCCTTAATAGTTCTTAAGAATGGACGGCCTAATATAATAGGAGCAGTAGAATCTCCAGGCATGTCAACAATAACAAAATCAATAAGAGCAGGACAACCTTTAATGTATACTAAAGTATTTTCTTTAATCCCTACAGCTTGTTTATAAGTAGAATCTGCTAGACGTAATTTTAACTCGGTGATTTCAAAGGAGCCAAGATTTAACTTATTAAAAAGACCTTTTGGAATTGTTGAAACACTTGCACCTAGATCACAAAGTGTAGATATCTCATTGGTCCCAGTGTTAATCCTAATAGTAGGCTCAAATATATCATCAAGCTTCACAGGTAATTTTTCAACAATTTTCTTATATTCTTCCTCAAGCTCATGTACCTTTATTGCTACCTCATTAACAAAGTGTTGATACATAGCTTCCTCATTTCCTTCACTTACCAGAATCTTGATATTGATCCTTTTTACAAGATCTTTAACGGTGTAATTTGGTGAAGGAGCATTACTATAATCAAGTACTTTAGGCCCCTCCCTTTGGATTCTCAACATCTTGAGGTATAACAGGATTGGGCTCAGCTTTACCTGCAAATTTAGCTAGAATGAGAGTTTGACTCTCGGTTTTCTTACCTAGTTGTGCCTCAACAATCAGCGTTCTTTCTTGGAGGGCCTGCAAATCATTCCTCAAACTTACAGCTTGGTTAGATAATTTACCAAGCATAGCATCATGGTTCTCCGTTATTTTAACAAGGATATTGTTTTGCTCATTTTGTGAGTCTATAAAGGACTTAAGTGTTTCTTGGAGACTACCATTACTTGTTCCCATATTATTATTAGACTTACCTGCAGGACTAGAATAATGTTTCTGAAAATTAGGATTATAATTCTTCTTCCAAGCAGGGTTATAATCATTACGAGCTATGAAGTCTATTTCTTCAATATTTGATTCTAGGATAGCTCTTACCTGGTTTTCCTTACCTTTTATGGCTAATATGAGCTCATCTATCTTAGCATTGAGTTCTTCATTTTCTTGTGATGATATAGAGTTCACCTTCTTCGTGTTTGATCTATCCACATGCCACTTGGCATGGTTGTCCTGCATATTGTCTAGTGATACATTGCAAATGTATCTATAATTTTTGATGCTCCATGCTTGGTTTTATCTACTTTCTTGTGTTTTGTCCACACTTTGGAGTACTTTTCATATGATTTCTTGGACTAACCTATTAACAAGAGCCACAGTGCCAGCTGCCTGTTTTCTACTGTTTTTGGTTCCAGGAAAGTCAGAAAATGAATATTCTCGGAATTGGACGGGACAAAAGCCAAAGTGCTTTATTTTCCGGAAGACATCTAGAGCCAGAATACGAGACGAAGAAGGGCTAGGGGCGGCCACACCACCTGGCCACGCGGCCAGGCCCAGCGCCAGGTGGTCCGGCCGACCCCACCCCTCGGCCTCTCCTTACGCTTATATATTGCCCTGGGACCAAAACCCTAGGCACCGATCAAAAATCCACGGAAGAGTGCAGGCCGCCGTCATCTCCATCCCTAGATCGACGGATCTGAAGCTCTTCCGGACCACGGAGAGGGAATTCACCGAGGCCTTCTTCATCATCATGCAAGCCTCCGGTGTGATGCGTGAGTAGTTCATCTCTGGACTACGGGTCCATGTAGTAGCTAGATGGCTGGTTCTCCTCCTTTGTGCTTTCATGTCTAGATCTTGTGAGCTCTGTTCATGATCAAGATCATCTATTTGTAATTCTGCATGTTGTGTTTGCGGGGATCCGATAGATATTGAGATGCTATTTCAGATTTATTATTGATTCTATCAAGTTTATGCATTATATTTCACTCCATGGAAATGATAAGTGATCAGGATTTTATTAGCACAACATTATCATGTCCTAAGTGCGGTTTAAAAGAGTTCAAAGGTGTATAATTTTGGTATAATTTTCGTATATGCATTACATTTCACTATATGAAAATGAAGCAACAGCACGGGCGCGGGCGCGGGGCTAGATCGGGGTCCCATCTTGTAATGCCAACCTGGGTAAGTTGTGGGTCTGGCGCTCACGTGGATAAGCTGTGGGTTCGGTGCTCATGTGGATAAGCTGTGGGTCCGATGCTAATATGGATAAGTTGAGAGAGGTGTCCACTACGGGAATCGACTGAACGCGGCCCCACTTGTCAGCATGTAACGACAAGCGTATACTATGGGCCCCGACAGAACACGGCCCTACTCGTCAGCATGTAACGGCGAGGGTCCACTACAGGACCCGACTGAACACGGCCCCACTTGTCAGCATGTAACGACAAGGCTGACGGACGGCGAGTTTCAAACCATGTGAGAGTTTCGTACAAGGAGATGGGCAAAAGTGAAGAAAAACTAAGCGGCTAGGGAAAACTGAGTACAACTAACGAACCGAGGGCACAAAATAGAAATCCCTTTATAAAATTGTATATCAAATATATACCTTTGTCATAGATGACCTCTCCGGTGATTGATTCGACCTTTACATTTCTGAAACGTAATATGAAATCCTAGAAATCCAATGTTTCCGTATCACCACTCATGATGCTATTCTAGACATGTCCTTCGTAGCTGGGAGGCAGCGATCGAAGCAGCATGCTATCGCAAATGACTCAGTCATCCAGTGGTCCATGAAGTAAACCAGTCTCATGTGTGAATCAAGCATGCACTCCAAGTGACTCTTCAGACAAGTGTGTTCATCCATCTTTATGGAAAGTAACTCTCCAAGGAGCTCGTTCTTCCACATGTGCACATGGCTTATGAACTCTGCTCTTAGTTGATCCACCATCGAATATGGATCAAGATCACCCATGAGCAGGTGCAGTTCATCCACCATCCTATAACGCATTATAATCTGGATGAAAGTCGACATCTCTTGGTGATAGTGGCGGTCTGCCCGCTCTCGTGGGGTCTCATAGACGTCAGGCTCGGCCAATTACATCGTGTGGCGTATGTAATCCACCACATGATTCCTACTAAGGCGATCATTCAGGCACACAAGCCAACCAAGGAAGTTGGATCCATCAAGTCTAAGTTTCTCACCAACTACCCACTCATCAACGTCAAAGTATGCTTCACGGTGAGCCATCTCTACATTTATAATTGCAAAAAGGATTTTAGACTAAGTTTATAATTAAATGAGTTAAATAATAACTCCACTAAAAACACCTATCCCCAGAAGGGTTCTAGTGATTACACGATCCCTTTTCCTCACATCTCCCACGATCGTCATAGCCATCAATGTGGGTGCTAGGGTGGATTTTACAGGTCGATCACATCATCCATGTGACTCGTGCTTGATCTTTAGATCGATGTGTTCCGAGGCCATGTCTACACGGGATAGGCTCGCCAACTCAACCTTAGCGTATTCACTGTGAAACATGGCTTACACCCACTGTATGCGAACGTAGATATGTCTGACACCCGATCGTCACAGCATGCCTCATACCGAAGAACTTTCTTGGTGGTGCACACTAAGGGAGAACACTTTCATTAGTATTTTAATAGGGATCATCTTATTATGCTACCATCGAGTATCTAATACTAGCACACAATAAGATATACAAACAATAAACATTGAATGTAAGAGTGATGCGATATGGTCCTTCTCGCCGTGATCTTCATCCCGCGCCTCCTGATTCTGGCACTAGGGTACTGGTGCATTCCGGCGTGGTAGTCCGTCAGCTCTGTGACCGTCTACTACTACTTAGCAGCTAGAAGGTAATTACTTTACCTTTGCCACAACCATATCACATCACAACGCCCCCCTGCAAAACAAAGTTAGACGCCTCTACTTTATCTTTGCATGTTTTACGTGGCTGAATGGGCTTTCGCACAAGAACCATTCTTACCTATGAACTTTCACCACAACGCTGATCAAGTATTTGTCTATACTACACCCCTTTTGGGGCCCTCCATTGCAAATGGCATACCAACTAATGCGAGAGAGAGAGAGACCCCAAATCCACTTTATACAGTACAAGCCGTATGTCAAGTGTTAACCAGTCTCGCGAATGAACGCGTAAAATCGGTTGGGGGCGCTTCATCAAGAATTGTTGTGGTATACACAAGTACACGTGGGAGGGTAACAACTAAAAGATCAACGCCCACACGCTACATATCGTGTGTTCTACCCGTACTAGCAATACTACGCATCGATCTAGCTCTGATACCACTGTAGGGGTTCACGTATGAAAACAATAAAATTTTACCCTACGCCCCTGTACCCCTTTGTTGCCAGGATCTATTTATTAGTAATGCAGTAACGGGAGGGGCTTTTCGCGAACTTACCCTTGAAAACCGAAAAGCGTTGTCAACGCTCGGGAGAGCGTGGTTGATGTAGACGAGCCGAAGCCGACCTCAAGGTCATGATGAAGTCCTCATGCTCCTGTGGCTCCAACGACTTCTAGTGCCTAAAATGTTGCACCTCGCAGGGAGTTATATGCATCCGGTGCCTGGCGATGACTCCCGCTTCCCCGAACCAGCAGCAGTTGCAGAAGTAGATCTTCTGGATCCGAATCTCGCAGCATGACGGCGCTCCGCGGTGAAGATATCTCTCGTTCGCGCAGTCCGAGCTTCGGACCATGGTCACGGGAAAGAGAGAGAGAATACCAATTGGAGGTCTCCCCAAAAGTGAGGAAACCTTTATTGAATATTGTGTGTGTTTATTTGGTCAAAATACCCCCACTATATATAGGGGGAAGGGGAGGTACTCCCTCCCTCAAAGTCCTGGGTTGGGACTAAACAAGGGAGGAGGTGGGGGAGGCATCACCGGCCACCCCACCATGGGCCCCACATGGGGGGCTGGCCCACTAGGGCCACCGGCCACCCCCTTGGCCCCTCCTAGGGATGCAACCCCCTCTTGGGCCCTTTCCTCTCTAGGATTTGGCCCATTAAGCCTTTTGACCTTTTAATTGATTGTCTCTTTATTAAATAATTACGAATAAATGATTAAATAGATATTTAACAATCATCCACATATTATTAAATTCCGTGGTTATGGAACACCTTCCACCTCCACTCTGGACATCCTCCGGACTTATCGAAACCCTTCCGATTTTCTCTCTTCTCTTTCTTCGGTGATTCTACCGATCCCATAAACACTCTCTAAGCATCACAAAGCCCTTAAGCGTGATACCCCACGGTTCAGGAACACTCTAGACATGGTCGGGACCCTCCCAGACCAATGATCAACAAAGGGACCTGGATGGCCATGTGAACCCTGTGCATTCCACAAAATCTTTCGTTGTTTGAACCATGAACGTTGTGTCTTATTCCTTTTGTCTCTTGATACTTGCATTGTTCGAGATCTGATCAATGACATCACGATGACGGGTTCAATCTCGTTACCGACAAATGCTACTTGACTCGTTCCGACAAGTGATATCCCTATGATAAAATCACACGCTGCACAGCTATTGGATATAACTTCTCCGAGTGGGCCCTCGAGTATCTTTCTGTCGTGCGGATGGACAAATCCCGCTCTTGATGTATAATTCCTCTACTGTTCCTCCGAATACCTAAACACACCTTTATGATCACCGTTTAACCGTATGAGGTTTGATGCTATCAAAGTACCCTCGGGTAATAGTGATTGATATAGCCTCATGATACCTTCGATCCAGATTCCGAATGTAGTATAACACTTTTTCCCTAGTAGACCTAGGTTTATCGAATCCTCGGGAAGCAGAAAGCATAGTGAAATTACTTTAACAGACCTTCAGGAGTTTTAAAATTCCTTTTGTGTTTTTACCAGACCAAGAGTTTGTTGTCTTTTGTTGTTGTCGATGATGGAGAGAGAGGGCCTAGGGCTTTCGGTTTCACCTGTAGCTATGCAAAACATATGATGGGAATAAAAGATAATAATAAAGTATGCATGTAATTGTTAGAGCAAGATAAACTATATGTGGGTAGTGCATCCATAATTACTATTGCCTCCACAACCGCTTATAGCAATAACCTACTAGTCTCATCCATAGAAGAAAGAGAACTAATGATATGCATAGTGACGTCACCGTTAATCCCAAGTAAATCCCTCACATATAGCCGTACTACCCCTTCTGTCACTGGAGTTCCCAACCTGTAGATTAGTCATTACTCATACTCCCTATACCTGGCTCAATCCTCGGGATCTTAGGTACCTGATAAGTCCTTGGATTGAGGCAAGAGAGGATACAATAATTATCATGCCATACAAACTAATACATGATCCCATCTATGATAAATAACATGCACAAAAGCTACATGCCTAGGCCGAAGCCCTTAGCCCAAGGAGAATTACTCACACATAGAGACGAAATCAAAGATCATAAACATTGCAATGGGAATCATGAGATTGGTAGCAAATAGTATTACAATGTCACAAATCGAAGATGAGATCTACTATTACAAGTGGTGGAATATGGCTATGGTGGTGGAGAATGGTTGGTTAGATCTAAGTCTATTCCTCCGGCGGCACTTCGGTGTTGTGGATGCAGGGTTCTGGTGGCGAGGGGCGAGGCAGGGCTCTTTTCTCGTCGCTCGAGGCCTCTTTATATAGGGGACCCTTCATGAAAGTTGTTCTGTTTGACCTAGCGGTATGGCTAACTATATTTATCAAGAACTATACGGCCGGAATTTTATTCCCGCCGTATAGTTGGTCGTTAAAGCGTCTGTCTCCACTTCACAACTCCTCGTTTCTTTGGGTTGTTGGAAATATCGTATCATTGACTTTAATATAGTGATTCCCATCATCAAACGTCATTATCTATGCATGGAAAAATAGCAAGAAAGGATTGCATACCCCTTTGATCATTAGGCATTAGTGGCAGGGTTTAGAGAGATATTTCATGAAAAATATGAATAATATCTAGTTTAAATGCGGACGTAGATGGATATATTTCAGAGCCATCAACCTCCCTAAGCTTAAACTTGATCTTCCTCGAGCAACAAAACCAAAATCAAAAAGGAACTCAGCATTTAAACTGAAATAACGAGATGATGATCTTACTCATGATTGGTAATCTCATGTTTCCTCCACTTCATAAATCTGAAAAAAATCAGCATAGATAGAGTAACGGCAAGCATATCATACGGGTTTTTATGCATCCTTGTAGCACAGCAAAATGATTGTTAACATGGAAGATTCAAATGGGTAAACTTTATTCCATGTGATGTAATCAACTCATAGGCTTGCCTTTGAACAATAAAGTATAATCATGTAAAATTGAGAGTGTGAGAGTTGTCATGAAAAGCATATACACTAGAGTATCTCAATTCTCCCACATCTATAAATCAAGACTTTTCAAGTACTACTTTGCCATTCATTATCCTTCAAGAATTTCAGTTCTTAAGTAATTGAGAGCATGCCAAAAAAATATTAGTTTATCGGGTTGTGATGGACACTCATGGCATTACTAAGGTTTTTGTTCCTTTAGCACAATGATTACTCATATCAGTCAGAGGAGTGATTCCATCATGAACACAGCTACCCGGGAGTGCCAAGAATCTTACCCATTATAGCATTGCTGCTACATATGTTTAATCAACTCATAGCTGAAATTTAGGAGTTACCTCCATGAAGATCATTCGTAGGCTGGCGGAGTTGTTGGCATCCCATGAAGTTTGACACGCATAAAGCTATATCATTCTTATGATTAACAAGTCAAACTTTGGCATCCTCACAAATACCGCTAAACATTAATTCAATCGAACAAATACTTTTAAAGAGAGCTATCAAGTCAATCATTATATTCCGTGGTGTTGAGTGTCTCTAGAAATAAGCCTTCAAGACCAAACACTACAACACCCAAGCCTTCAATTGTGAGACTTTTTCTTATTACAATTGTTTAGCAAATTTTTAGGCAAGACTTGGTTAACTGCAAGAGCTAGAATAACCCAACTAAATACCCATGCAAACAAAACTTTACAACAATATAAAGACTCACTCCACCAATATAATATCTCAACATTTACTACTAACTAGCATGGGTTTATCAAACTTCAAAAGTGGGGAGTCATAAGGCATACCTCTAATGTTTGGTTCCACTTCTCTCTTCCCTTTTGATTCGTTTCTTGGAAACTCAAAGTTAATCACTCTTCCTGCAAATACATGAGAACCTCGAGGCGAAAAGAAAATAAAGAGGGAAAATAAAGATAAATGGAGAAATCTTTTTGTTGTTTTTGAGAGAGGGAATTTAAAGAATAGAAAATTGGCGGCAAAGCTCGGCTAGAAAATCTCAAAAACAAATAGAAATAACTAAAGATAAAGTGTTGGGGAAACCAACACGAGTGCTTATAAGCTCAAATTAAAAACATAAACTCGAAATAAGTAAAAGCAAATAAACGCCAAATAAAGATAATGAGGAAAACTTCCCCAAGCTTAGGCTTTTGCAAGCCCTTCAAATCATTGTGGTGGCGGGAAAAAGTCGTTACTCCAGTTTGCAAATTGAGTTGATAAATTACTAGTAGTTCCTCGGAGGTTCAAGGAGAGGCTATGCATCCTCTCCATAGTCCCTCCAAGTTCTTGGAAGTGTTGGTATGTAGCGAACCGGGTTGGTGGTTGCTCCTCTTGATAAGGAACTTCTTGCTCCTCTTCTTGGTCCTCATCCTCATCCGGAATCTCCTCCTCGGGTTAGTGTTGCTCAACCTGCAAGTCATATAGCAAGTGTCCTTCCTCGATAGAGAAAAGACCATTAGGCATAGGAGCGGGATAGAGACGCCCAGCTCTAGCAATGTGCAAGTAATGAACACCACCTGACGAGGGTTAAACTCATCAATGCCCATTGCTACGGACTTGGGTTTTGGAGAAGGAGGGAGTGCTAGAAGAATAAATCGGCTAGCAAACAACCACATAGGGACGCAAGGTTTACCCAGGTTCAGGCCTCGTAAAGGACCCTACTCCTGCTTGTCTTCTCTTGGAATTATCGAGGGAGTCAGAAGTTACAGGGGGTGCGTAGGTGTAATCTGGCGAGGTTGTGGAAACTAAGGTTGTGATTGTCCTCCTTGCCGCCCCATCCTAGACTTTATATAGATAGGCTAGGTCTCGGGTAGCAGGTCGAGTTGGTTACAAGTTAGGGTTTGTCCCTTTAAACTTTCTATATTTGAACTTGCCATGTGTCGCAAGCAGTCAGAGTGTCCTTCGATCACCCGAATCTTTGATTGGGCCTTGGTAACACCGTGGTATATACCAAGCTCGAGCACTTGTAAGGTATGCCCACATCAGTATCCCCCGAGTGTTTGGTTGAATCGTAGATTCGAGCGGAGACTTATGAAGTCTTTTGAGTGCATAGCTGAGCATATTTTCAAGTGTCTGGTTTGTATCATAGGGATTGTTGATATACGTGTCTGATTTATCCAATGTATCGGGATCAGTTAACTGCCTTAGGGCAAAACAACGCAATCTACTCAAACTCGAGTCCCCGGACTCGAATTCGGAAAAGTGTTGGCTTAATTTGACTCAAGCCACGGAGGTCTTATAGAGTTGAATCCCAGTGTATAAGTGTGAGCACTCGACGCGTCCGTCAAGGCTTATTCATCATACCTGTAGGTACGGATTGTTTTTAGTAGAGCACAGCAGATGCGTTGCCACGCCTTGTTCAGGTCTTATCTTCACGCTGCAAGCGTGACATCCGAATTTTTATCATCGTGGAGATGATTCGGGTGACCCAAGAGACGCGGTCTCTTTGTAGGGAAATTATGAGACGGAATGGCCGACACTATCGAATGTGGACGTAGTCAACACAAATTTTATGTGCAAGAAAACATCATAGGGTGCGCGGCTAGTTCTCCCTATGGGAGTAGCCCCCGAGAGCCTATTCGAGTCGTAGACTCGAGTAGGGACTTATAAGTTTTTTGTGACTGTTGTCGTCTTTTGCTTGTTTCAGTCGAATATGCTTCAAGCGCTCCCTATGGGAGTAACCCGGAGTCCACAGTCGAATCGTGGATTCGAGTGAAGGGTTTTGTGAGGAAATATGTTCTCATAATGCTTGGATGTCGTACAAAGTTCCTCGGGTGCGCGGCCAGCGCTCCTGTTAGGAGTAGCCCTCGAGTGCTTGGTCGAGTCGAAGACTCAAGTAAGGACTAGAGTAGTCAAAGTGTGTTCCTTCTAGAGTTAATGATTTCAGTGTTGACGGTGAGATGACCTCAGTTGCCCGCATGAGCGGCTTTGACGGGACGTGACGAGTAGTGGGTCCCATTTTCTGACTTGGACTTGACCAGGCGTGCGTAATCTTCTGGTTTAACTGTGTCTCCTCGATTGTTGCACGTAATGGAGGGAGTGGGGTGACAGTTCGTAGTTTACCCTTGCCACGCGTCGACGTCGATTTGTTCCACGTGTCAGGTTGGTCTTCTCCTTGCCGTTGGTTGGCATGTGTGATGAGGTTAAGTAGAGGTCCGCCATGCGGTAATTTCCCCACATCTTCTTCTCACTCACGCACTTATGCCATTGTTGTTGTTGTTCCATTGTTCTTGTCCTCCTTGTGGCACTAGACCAACTCCGCACGTTCTAGAGCTACTTTATGTTCTCCCATCGCAAGCGCCAAATGGGAAGAAGAAGGGAAGCTCTATCGCTGGATCTGCAGCGGCCACTGCTGTGGCCAAGAATAAGGGCATTGCCACTACGGGCACCAGCACTGCCGCCGCGGCTGAGAAGAAGAAGGGCCCGGGAACCCGTGTCACCAATGGTTCGTGGCGCCCATCCTTCATCAAGCCCTCAGATCTTTTCACCCAGCGCTAGGATGGAGCGCTCTCCACTGTGGAGGATGACTCCCGCGTTCCTGGTGATGAGGTAATCCCCAGTCCTCCTGTGGGGTTTCTAGTGATATTTCTTGCTTTCATCATTCGCGGTCTTTCTCTCCCCCTTCACCATTTTGTGAGGGGGTTGCTTTGTTTCTATGGGCTTGAGCTGCACCAGCTGACCCCAAACTCTATCCTCCACATCGCCTGCTTCATTACTCTTTGCGAGTGCTGGCTCAGAATCAAGCCACACTTCAGCCTCTTCAAAAAACTCTTTAAGCTCAAACGTCAGTCGGCCTCGGGTTCAGTAGTCTACGATATAGGAGGCTGCAGGATCCAAGTCGACTCCAACGTCACATATTTCTCCATCAATCTCACTATGTCTGTCCAAGGATGGAGGGAGAAGTGGTTCTATATCCGTGACTAGAAGGTCGATGGAGAGCACTACAGACTCACACCCTTCGATCTGGTGGCGGCCTGCAAGAGGAGGAGGTCATGGAAGAACACCGTGATGCCCAACAAAGTCGAGGAAACAAAGGCCTTGTATCAGCATGTATGTGACCTCGAACATCACATAGGCAAAGAAGTAGGCCACGCGGATCTTATTTGCACTTGGATGCGTTGCCGAGTGAAGCCTCTGCAGGCTAGGGTGCATCCTATGTATCACTGGATTGGTACTGGTGATGTCACTCACATCTCTGCAGAGGGCATTTCTTTTGGTGAAGTGGACAGGAGGTTTCGACTGCTGACCAAGTACACCACCAAGGAGGATCTCCCGGGTGATTCAGTCGTGCCTCCATTCTACGCCAGCAATCCTATGCTTGAGGTGGATTTCTTTTTGAAGTTTTCTTGATTTTCAATTGCCTGTTAGGTGACTTTTATACTGATGCTTCTTCTGATTTTAGGATTGGAACGTGGCTGCCAACTTGCCTCCTCAGCCCAAAGGAATAATTCCGTGCGAGGTGGAAGAAGAGGACGAGTCGGGTTCCACCGTCCTTGTTGGTGAGGAGCAGGAAGCCCCCGAGTTCAGCGGGCACGGGACTCGCAAGCGCTCTCGAAGCAAGGATTCAGACGCCTCATCATCGACGACACCGGAGGGTCCTCCTACTACTATAGAGGAGCCGATCCCCACCGTGCCTGTGCACGCCATGGTTCCTCCCTCGCGGAAGAAACTAAGGTTGCCGAAGGGGTCGTCTGGAGACTACTTCGACCTTGAAAATTTTGACGGGTAAGTCTTTATATGTTTGCGAGTTCGTCTTGTATTTCTCAAAATCTTTTCCTTCTGAATTGGTGTTGGATACTTGGCAGTCAAACGGCATCGTCGTCCTCTAATGACTACCAATTTGTCAAAGAGTCTGGAGTCGCAAACTCCAAGAACAAGGAGGTGGCGGCATAGTCTCCTTCTCCTTCGGTGGCGGCCCACTCCGGTGCCAATTCTTCGAGTTCTCCCCACACTGGGAGGCACC
Source organism: Avena insularis (assembly GCA_023614405.1). Lineage (NCBI taxonomy): Eukaryota > Viridiplantae > Streptophyta > Magnoliopsida > Poales > Poaceae > Avena > Avena insularis. The sequence goes on from CM042694.1 coordinate 536,703,385, forward strand.
AGATTGTTGCCCGGACGTCGATTCGGAAAGAATCTTCGGAGTCCCTGGAGGAACATGTGAGTTCTTCTCTTGTTGCTGGCAATCGAATTTTTATTAATGTTGATGCTTCTTTTTTCTTTGGTGCAGCCTATCTTGAAGAATTCTGCTCGCCTCGCCGAACAGATCGTTTCCTTGGGTCGACAGCATGCTATGCTGGATAACCTCCATCGTGCTTTCGAAGGTTAGTGTTATACTTGTCTCTCCGCTCTTCTTGTGTAGAGGTTGCTGAGCTCAAGTGTTGCCATCTTTGTCCCTTGTAGGTGAGCATAATGAGCTTCTTCGTCGCGTCACTTCCCTCAATAAGGGACTTGCCACGGCGGAGAAGAAACGTGACGAGGCAGTCAAGGCTCTAGAGGAGTCACAAAATCACGAGGAAGATTTGTGTTCTTCCACTACTGAGAGGGAAAAAGTGTTCACAGAACAGCTCCTCTCTATCGTGAAAGCGCTCTCCGGTATGACACTATCTCTCTTTGTATTTGCCATGTACTTTGCCTTAATGTTATTGTACTCATATGCGTATTCTGCAGATGATGCTGGTGTTAGTTTTGATGCCCAGGCTTTGGCCCGCGTGGAATGCTTGGCCAGCATCATGGCCACAGTCGAGGACCGTAGCGTCTCTCTCCAAGTCACACTTGGAAAGGCCAAGGGCGTGCTTAGCTGCCTTCGAGAGGATATGGTCCCCAAGGCCAAATTAATCGACAATCTTCATGGCTTGGTGGAGTCCTTTGTAGAGGGCGTCCCGATGGACTTCAAGAATTCGCAGAGGTCAGTTGGCGTGACCATCGCACTCGCAATGGCGCAAGCCCATAGCGTGGAGCTGAACCCCAGCGAGATCTCTGAGGCGATGCCGGTCACTGCGGATGGCCAGCAGGTAGTGTTTGCTCCCTTCATTGGTAGTTGCAGTAAATATGGGCCTTGGCTCATTGAAACAGTCGCCAATTACTCAGCAGAGCTGTGGCAAGTGAAGGCAGCAAAGGTTGCGGCATTGATGGCTCTGAAATATAGCCATCTAACGTCCACATTTAAACTAGATATTAGTCATATTCTTGATGAAATGTCTCTCTAAACCCTGCCACTAATGCTAATATTCAGAGGGGTATGCAATCCTTTCTTTCGTATTTTTCCTGCGCAGATAATGTCGTTTAAAGGAGGGAATCACTACATTAAAGTCAAAGATACGATATTTCCTTCAACCAGAAGAAATCAAGAGCCGTCCAACAAAGGCAGACGACGTAACGACCAACTATACGGCCGGAGAAAAAATTCCGACCATATAGCTCCGGTCGTATAGTTGGCGCCGCCGCCGTTAGGTCAAACAGAACAACTTTCATGAAGGGACCCCTATATAAAGAAGCCTCGGGCGACGAGAAACAGAGCCAGACCCCAAAGAAAGTCCCTGCCACAGATCACCAGCCGCCTCCAGATCTCCAAACCCTTCTCCATCTCCATAGCCATACTCTAGCACTTGCAATAGTAGATCTCTTCTCCGATTGGTGACATTGTAAGACTATTGCTATCAATCTCATGATTTTTATTACAATGTTTATGATTTTTGATCTCATCTCTATGTGTGAGTAATCCTCCTTGGGCTAAGGGCTTCGGCCTAGCCATGTAGCAATTGTGCATGTGAATTATCATAGATGGGATCGTGTATTAGTTTGTATGACATGATGATTATTATATCCTCTCTTGCCTCAATACAAGGACTTGTCAGGTACCCAAGACCCCGAGGGTTGAGCCAGGTATAGGGAGTATGAGTGATGACTGATCTGCAGGTTGGGAACCCCAGTGACAGAAGGGGTAGTACGGCTGTATGTGAGGGATTTGCTTGGGATTAATAGTGACATCACTATGCATATCATTAGTTCTCTTTCTTCTATGGATAAGACTATTAGGTTATTGTTATAAGCGGTTGCGAAGGCAATAGCAATTATGGATGCACTGTCCACATATAATTTATCTTTCTCTAACAAGTACACGCATGCTTTATTTCTATCTTTTATTTCCATCAGATGTTTTGCATAGCTACAGGTGAAACTGAACGCCCTAGGACCTCTCTCTCCATCATCGACAACAACCAAAAGACGCAAACTACTGGTCTGGTGAAAACACAAAAGGAATTCTAAAACTTCCGAAGGTCCGTCAAAGTAATTTTACTACGCATTCGCTTCCTGAGGATTCTAGGTCTACTAGGGAAAAAGAAGCTATGCTACATCCGTAATCCGGACCGAAGGTATCAACACTTTTTCTGGCGCCGTTGCCCGGGAAGCAATAGCTACCATGTTGAGGTTATTAGGAACCTTGCTAGTTTTAATTTTTGTTTTTAATTTTGTTAGTTTGCTTTCAGTCTTTATTTGATAAACCAAAAAAATTAGTTAGTCTTTAAATTCTTGTTTTTACATTTATAATTCTTTATCTAAAGAAAACCCAAAAACATAGGAAGTATGGCTGAAAAGAAGCTTGGGGAGTTTGCTACTCCCAATAATGATTATTTGCGTACTCCTATTACTCAGCCAGCAATCGCTGTTGATGACTATGAAATTAAGCCCCATTACTTAAGTTTGGTTCAACAGAATAAATTTTAAGGCTCTGTTGTTGAAGATGCAGGTATGCACTTAAATACTTTCACTGAAATATGTGATATGATGCGTATAAAAGATGTTGACCCTGATGCGATCAAATTGCATCTATTTCCTTTCTCTCTAAGAGGAAGAGCTAAAGAATGGTTGCTATCTTTTCCTAAAAATACTATTACATCATGGGTGGGATGTACTTCTTTATTAATGACCAAATTTTTCCCACCTGCAAAGACTATGCAACTTCGATCTAATATTACTGGCTTTAGATAGAAAGAGCGTGAGCCACTAGCGCTTGCATGGGAAAGGATGAAAGAATGCCTAAGAAGCTGTCCTAGTCATGGGATGGAAGATTGGTTAATCCTCCATTTATTTTACAATACTTTTAATCTTGTATCCAAGTCTATGCTTGATACTGCAGATGGAGGAACATTTATGGGTAAACATATTACTGAAGCAAAGTAGCTGCTAGACAATATGCAAGATAACCATGCCCAATGGCATGTGGAAAGATCAAACACTAAGAAGGTGAACTTTGTTTCACCACAAGAGAACGAAGATCTCAATGCTAAGTTGGATGAGTTCATACTAGCCGTAAAAGGTAAGGAAACTCAGGTAAGAGCCACCCCCGAAACAAATATTGAAGAAATAGACTTTGTAGATCGTAACGATTATAATCTTGCTTGGAAGAAGAGTTGCAATCCTAACTTTTAGAAACACTATGCTAGTCCTGTAGGAAATTCTAATAATAATATGGGAAATAGTAATGGTAGTCACCAAGAAACACTGAAGTCTTTCATAGACTCACAAAACAAACAAAATAATATTCTAGTTAAAACTACAGAGAACCATGATGCTATGCTTGGTAAACTATCTAACCAAGATGTTAGTTTGAGAAATGATTTACAGGCCCTTCAAGAAAGAACAATGATTGTTGAGGCACAGCTAGGTAAGATAACCGAGAGTCAAACTCTCATTCTAGCTAAGTTTGCAGGTAAAGCTAAGCCCAATACTGTTGAGGAACTGAAAATGATGAGGATCCAAAGGGAGGAGCCTGAAGAACTTGATTATAGTAATGCTCCTTCACCAAGTTACACCGTTGAAGATCTCGTAAAAAGGATCAACATCAAGATTCCGGTAAGTGAAGGTAGTGATGAAGCTATGTACCAACATTTTGTCAATCAAGTAATGATAAAGGTACCGAGCTTGAAGAAGAATACAAACAAATTGCTGAAAAATTACCTGTTAAACTAGATGACATATTTGAGCCTACTATTAAGATTAAAATTGGAACCAATGAGATAGCTGCACTTTGTGATCTAGGTGCAAGTGTCTCAACAATTACGAAGAGTCTTTTGAACAAGTTAAATTTTGGCTCCTTTGAAATTACTGAGTTAAAATTGCATCTAGCAGATTCTACCTACAAACAAGCTGTAGGAATCAAGGAGAATACTTTAGTATACCTTAAAGGCTGTCCCGCTATTATTGATTTTGTTATAGTTGACATGCCTGAAGATGCTACTGCTCCTATTATATTAGTCCATCCTTTCTTAGGAACTATTAAGGCTTTGATTAATCTGCATGAAGAGAACTTGAAGCTGCAATTTCCTTCACGGGATCCTTTTGTTATTCATTTCCCCAAGAAGAAGAAAGCCAAGCATGACGAGAAGGAGGCCATCACTTTGAAGGCCAATTACTTTGGAGTGGGTGTTCTACTCATCTGGCCCAAGTGAGTATCAGCAAGGTTAAGCTATTTGTAACATCCCAAAACTTTAATCAAGGTTATCAAAGTTCTAATCACCCAATTTAGGGTTAACAAAAACTTTTATTAAGAAAAAGCATAGGAATGCAGGTGTGTTTGCATTAGTGTAGAATTGAGTGTATATGCCATGATTGATTGTTCCCAATGATATGAAATGGTTTAAAGGTGAATGCCACATCATCTAGACAATTTGCAAACAAAATCCAAAGAGAAAGAAATCAAATAAGATTAAATAAGGCAAATGGTCATTTTGACCATTTTAAACCACTAGGCCACTTTAGGTGTTCCTAGGAGAAGAGTTCTAACAGTAACATTTCCAACTCTTTTCCCTCCTTGCTAGACCAAGTAAAAGTGTATCAAGGCCCACTTTACAAACTTACAAAAACATCTATCAAATCAATTTAATGGACATTTAAAAATTGAATCAAGTGTATGTGCTAAGATCACACTTTTCCAAAAACTCATCAAATGAATTCACCTTGACTTATCCAAGCAAACCTAGTCTCTCAAGCTTAATATAAGATCACTCAAAAAATTTGAATCAAAATTTCAAAAGTAAATTTCATGTGGCCATTTCATCAAACACTTAGCATGCACAGAAAAAGCTCTAGCCTAACTTCACTGTTTGGTATAGTGATCATCGACCAAATGGTTCCCTAGTTACTACCCTGTCTCCCCTAAGCCTAACCCAGCCCCAGACCAGCTTCCCCTTAGCTCGCACCAGACCACCTTGCGCCCATCCAGCATGTCCACTAGCATCGCCGCAGCCTACCGCTAGTCCCTGTCCAGGCCACAGCCCCAACCGAGCCGTGGACCAACTAGCACCGCTGTGCACCGCCTCTCTATGCAGCGTCCAGAGCGTGCCAGTGCACCGTGCCCGACCAGCCCCGCCAGCTCGCGCCTTGCCCTCACCGCGCACGCGCAGCCTCGCCATGATCACGCCACCCCGGCAGACACCCCCATTCACCGCCGCGCAACCCATAGCAGCCGCATGCCGCCACTGCCTCCGCCACGCCACGCCGCCCACGCCATGCCATTAAGTCCGTGAGAACCGCCAGGGAGCACCGCACTGTCCTACGCCCTCACCCATGCCATTAGCTTCCTGTAGTGATGCCACCGTCGAGCTTACCGCCGCACTGCTTGGTCTCCTCGTCGAGCTATAAAAGGAGGCCACCCCCGCCTCCATTCTGCACACCATTCGACTCCCCAGTCATCTCTGACCTTCCCCACCTCTCCCCGGAGCTAGGCGAGCAACACCGTGCCAGAATTTCACCGGAGTCCACCGTTGCTGGAGGAGAAGGGCGTCGTCGATTGCGACCACCCCAAGCCTCGCCGTGACCACGCCTCACCTCGCTGTCGTCTACCACGCCGTTTGCTCCTATCGCCGAGCCTAACTGGAGCCCAGGTGAGCCCCGTGAGACCCCCACCACCGTGTTAGGTTTAGCTCATCGAAGGAGCTGTTCGTCGTCAACGACGACCCTCAGCCATTAGATTAGAATTAGATTGTAGCGCCCAGATTGAAAGATATCGATTCGCGTTAGATAAGTCACTGACTAGTGGACCCCCTCTGTCAGCCGCGCGCTACGCTGCGCTGTGCAGTTTTGCCGGCCCGTTAGCTTTCTCGCGCTGGCCCAAAAATTCAAATAATTGATTTTCCTTTTAAGTTGAAATCCTATTCTATCCACTTATTCAAAAATCAATTCATGGAGTTTCACTTAACCAAATGGCATGATTCAAATTTTGTTAGAAAGATAATTAAATTATCTATCCAAGCTTGTTGGATTTAAATCATTTGGAGTTAGAGATAATCTATAGCAAAAATAATAAGACAGAGACTTTTGCAACTTCAAATATTTTTCAAAAATCAACCATAATAGCTTTTTAGTTGATTCTAACTCTCAAAAATCACATTTGATAATATCTATCTGAATATGTAAAAATATTTAGGGTTGCGTGCAGTGACATTGGACTTGTACCAAAATAATGCTATTAGAGCATTTCTAGTCACTTTAAATCATTTAAATGATAATCTTAAACTTTATAAAATGTGACCATCCCTTTAAATCACATTCCCATGTATTAGAATATGTGGTGATGACATGTGTCCACATGATCCCATATTTTAATTGGAGAATATTAAATCTTAATTAATTTCAATGAGTAGAAATTACTTTTCTCAAATAAACTAAATAATACTAGTTCTTTATTTCATGTGATGTTTTTGATGATGCTAGATCATCAAGTGTGAGCCTTAGTGTGCTAAATAGACTTAGTTACGTATTGTTTGGTGATTGTGTACCCCGTATTCCTTTATAGACGATAGTACCGACCAAGTCTACGAGGAGGAGGAGTTCTACCCCGAAGAAGACGAAGAAAACTTCAATCACTGCACCAATCAAGGCAAGCTATTATTGGGAAGCTAATACTTGCAATCCATCACTAGATACAAGTTAACCTAGGCAAGATGCCTTAGGCATGCTTGGGTTATATATTTTGATTTATACACATCCCAAGTTTTACTTGCAAGCTTTACTTTCTTTTACTTTACTAAAGTTCTTTACTTTTAATATAGATAGCATAAAGAGTATAAAACTAGGCCTATCTAGTTACACTTAGATGTCATTCTATGGCATGAAATTGAAGATTAGCATCCCTCATTAGTGAACACTCTTAACCTTAGTGGCTAGTGCTAAACATAAAACTTGATCACTTTAGAAGGGAATACTTGGTGAAAATGATTATGAAAACCTTGGAATGATGAGTCATTCTATTGAGATGTTTTGACATGTGTTGAGAAACACAAATGGATATGGTGATGAAAATGTTGAGGCATGAGCCTTAGCCCTTTATAAAAACTGATGGTTGGGTTCATATGCGATACCATTCCAATTTTACCGTACAACCACAATACTTGAATTGGGTAAGGCTTAGCCAGAAGTTTATATGCATTAGTATGGGTTCCCTCGTGGAAGAGGTTTGAGCTGAGGCTACCTCTTGATAATGTCCACCTATGCAGTGCCCAGGATGGCAAATGGCCATGGCTGGGAGGCCAAGCTCATATGAGAGGTGCTTATACTAGAGTGTGTAAAGGAAAGGTTATGATTGATTATCCACATACTAAGTATGATGATTCAGGGTTATCCCTGACGGATGTATCAAATTTTGTGGTGAAAGTGTACCACCTCTGCAGAGTGTCAAACTATTCGAATAGTTGCGTCTGCGGTCATGGACAGTTGGAGTGGCCATATTGTTCCGTCGTCAGATGTTTTCAAAATGACTTGTGAAGTGAACTATGACTTTGACTTGACCACAATAGGGTTGTGACTATGAAAACTAAGTTCCCACTTAGGTGATTTAGACATTAATTTAACTTTCTTTACTTCGGAACTCAACTTTAGATAAATCTAGCTTTTGCAAATAAACTTAGAGTTTAGCATTCCTACCAGAACTACCTTACTTGTTAGTGATAGTTTGCGAGTACTTAAAGAGTACTCATGGCTTTGTCCCTAGCTATTCCTATGGCCAGACTATGAGGAGGACTACCAGGAGGAAGGATAGCAGGACGGCTACGACAACTAGGATCATCTCCCATCGTCAGCATTGCCTGTGACACTGAAGATGGAGCCCACTACTACGCTTATTATTCCACTGCTTGTTTGTATTAAGACTGGATCATGAGATCCTTTATTTTTGTAAGACCTTATTATGGTTTGTAATAGATGATGTACTATGATATCCAATCTGTTATGTCTCGCAAAAATGGTAATCCTAGGATTGTGATGTATGGCATAACAGGCATCTGGGATTAAAAATCCGGGTGTTGACACTATTGACCATAAAAGAGCGCTCCATGGGACGCAACCCATGTGAAATAAAGGTTTGAGTTAAGTTTTTAGTTTTAATTTAAGTTTTTGTTTAATAAAGAGTGCTAGAAAACTCCATTCGAGGAGAAGAAATTTGGTAGTACTTAAAATTCTGCTCTATTCATGCTATTGTTGGTCGACAATATTTGTTGTCAATTTTCTGTCAAAAACAAGGTATATCACTAAGTTACTGGAAAAGAAATAGTCTACGAAGAAACGAAATTTTTTTGAAGCGTACAGAGAGTCTAACGACCAACTATACGGCAGGAATAAAAATTCCGGCCGTATAGCTTCGTTCGTATAGTTAACTTTGCTATCGTAATTATTGTGCAATATGTACTGAGAGTTTACCGACCAACTATATGGCGGGAATAAAAAATTCCGGCCGTATAGCTCTAGTCGTATAGATATCGATGCATCCGTACAATTTCTTTTCATATGTTCTGAGAGTTTAACAACCAACTATACGGCGGGAATAAAATTTTTGGCCGTATAGTTCCGGTCGTATAGATATCGATCTCTTTGCAAATTTTCTTTCGCAGGGACAGACAGTTTAACGACCAACTATACGGCCGGAACATTTTGTTCCGCCCGTATAGCTGCGTTCATATAGTTGCGCCGCCAGGAGGAAAACCTAGAATTTTGACAAAAGGCTAACTATACGGCCAGAACACATTGTTCTGACCGTATAGCTGCGCCCGTATAGTTGCGTCTTACCACAAAATCGCACGGGAAGGTACTCCCAACTACAAAATTTCAATCATTTTTCCTTCTTCTACCTCCAAACTCTCTCAAAACCTTAAGGGATCTTCATCTCTTCTCAATTTCATTCGATTTCCTCGCACACGAATGATCTACGATGATGAACACAAGGAGCCAAACTCGTGCTCGTGCCACCTCTAGCGCTTCTCAGGCTGTCGCTCAGGAACGCATGGGGATACGGTTCAAGAATGAGGCCCATCATGATCGCTTCAACAGGATCAAGAACCACGAAGTGAAGGCCACCAAGTGGGTTTGCCCCATCATACTGAACCAACTCGATGTTGCTGATGACTTTAATTTACTTTGCAATAGAGCTGGCCTGCAAAACTCTATGTACAATGATGTACCTACCAATCGCCGCTTAACCATTGAATTCTTGGGATTAACGGTGACATCACTATGCATATCATTAGTTCTCTTTCTTCTATGGATGAGACTAGTAGGTTATTGCTATAAGCGGTTGTGGAGGCAATAGCAATTATGAATGCACTTCCCACACATAATTTATCTTGCTCTAACAAGTACATGCATGCTTTATTTCTATCTTTTATTTCCATCAGATGTTTTGCACAGCTACAGGTGAAACCGAACGCCCTAGGCCCTCTCTCTCCATCATCGACAACAACCAAAAGACGCAAACTACTGGTCCGGTGAAAACACAAAAGGAATTCTAAAACTCCCGAAGGTCCATTAAAGTAACTTTGCTACGCATTCGCTTCCCGAGGATTCGATAACCTAGGTCTACTAGGGAAAAAGAAACTATACTACATTCGTAATCCGGATCAAAGGTATCATTCAACAAAAACCAATCAGGTAAATTTTGATGTGGACAGTCATGCATCAATTTTGAGAACCTACTATAAGCTTGTATTAAATCCTCATTGTTGCTCTGCTTCAAACTCAGGATATGAAGCCTACGCTCATAAGTTTTCTTTTGTGATAAATACTTACCGATAAAAGCTTCGAAAATATCTTTACATGAATTGAAGTGTCCTGCGAGATGTGATTTTAGCCAATCTTTAGCTTTTCCTTTCAGCGAGAACCGGAACAGATATAACTTCAGCTTGTCATTTGTCCATCCATTTGCCTTCATCGTAGAACACAATGAAGTAAATTTGTCAATATGCTCACATGGATCATTGTCCGGATCTCCTGCAAAAGCTATTCCCATGATCATATTTATCCACATAGGATTAATCTCATATCCATCCACATCAATAGCGGGTTGAACAATAGGAGCATCTAAATGATCAACACTCGGGAAGCATACTTTGCAAGACTTTTACTTTCCATAGTTCCTATGTTTTTGAATTTCCTATAAATAAAATAAATAACAAGACTACTGACAAAAGGTAAACTAATTTTTTTGTTCTTTTCAAATAATCAATAGCAATAAGATAAATAGCAACAAATGGAAATAAACTATGTGCGAGTAGGAAGGTAATAACCGGACGCTTATCTCTCTGGCAACGGTGTCAATTTGATGACTGGATTCCTGCACCAACAACAGGGTTATTGTAGTACTTGTAGAAGCAAATATTTAAGAGTTTGTCCTGATGGGAGATCGACGAACAGAAACAACACGATCCTGCAGCCATGTTGTCAATGCGGCCACGTTTCGCACCCAAACCGTGGTTTGGAAATAGCCTATTCTATAAATTACTAGAACAATGATAATTGAGAGAGGTTTAAAATATCTAATAACAAAGAACTTTTAACAAGAACAAACTAAACTAAGAAGGAAAGTAAACAGGAATATGAACTGAACTAAAGAGATTGTAGTTGTAAGATTGAATGGAATGAGAGAGGGCTTCTAGGCTTCGGTCTCACTAGTACTAGATGGGCAAATATATGTGTGATCTATAAGAGATTTCTCAGACAAATAAACGTTCCCCATTTGATTACCGGGTTGTCACACTATGCGCACTATGCATGATTCTCGCGCGTCACTGCAAGGCAAAAGGCACTTTCGGACCAAAGGATCACATAAACTCATCTTAGATCACAATAAATTCTAACTTAGCGCACTAGATCATACCTCAACCTAGAATTGAATCAATCAATCACTCGCACATGGATGAATAGCAAAACATATATAAATATATAACAATATCACAACCGTGTTCAATCTTACAATTACTAAACACAAGAGAGAGGGGGAGATGGAGATGATGATGGAGATGGAGATCGATGTGTGGTGGTGGTGATGTTTTCCTTCTCCTCCCCTTCTTATTGCTTGGATGCCTTGATGGTGATGGTGTTGAGGGAGATCTAGATCTCAGAGGTGTGGTTGAGGTAGAGCTCCGTCGCTATGGAGATCAGATGGGTGGCAGCAGCAGGGCTCCGCCCCTGAAGGGCTATGGTATGGTTGCTCTCTCTTGGGTCCTGCCTGCTTTATATAGGCCTTGGGGTGCCCTAGGGTTCCCCCAATACCATTATATGACTTAGGGAAGGTTCTGGAGCTTTTCTGGGCAAAATCCGTCGTTTGCAACCTTTTTGACAACTATACGGGCGAAGCTATACAGCCAGAAAAATAGCTCCGGCCGTATAGTTGCTCGTCAAACCGTCTGTCCCCTTTAGTATTTTGGCTGCCATTTCTTTATACAAACTCCGTTTTGGGTGTTCTTGGGCTCGTTGAGTTCATATCGTCGAGGGCTATAACCCTATAGTATTGGATAGTTATTTTGAAAAGTTGGAAAATTTCATTTTTTTTTCAACCTCTCAAATGGCTAAGTCTGGTCCCTGCAGCTCTTCCATACTATGCTCTCTTTGTTCCTTTTGCTTTTGTTTTCTCCATAATCATCATCAACACCTACACACATGTCATAGACAAGGAAAAGTGATAAAATTCTACCTAAACTACTAAATGTGCAAAGCTCATATGAAAGTAAATGAGAACTAGAAGTCATGCATATAAAGCATAACTATAGCTGAAAGAAACATAGTATGAGAGATAAATGGCTCATTTTATATGACTAAAAGAGGTAGTATTTCACATCCATCAAGAGTCACTATCACCATGAACTGAATCTCCCCGCGCCTTCTTTTTCCATCTGCAGAAAACAACAAACAACCAAAGCCGTTCTTTACTTTTTATGCTTTATATTTCTGAAGTTTACATTTTAGTTCTATTTAAATACATATCATTTAATCAAAACCCCATTATTATTTCAACACTTGTAGTCAATTCACTTGAAGACCTGTGAAAACTTCGGGTGTGATAGAGACTTCACCCATAAACACTTACCTTTGGGCTCCCTGTGGGGTCGATATCTATACTTTGAAACTAGCTACAAACAATCTGTGCACTTGCAAACATCAAGTTATTTTCTGGCGCCGTTGTCGGGGAGCTAAGTGTTAAGTGTTTGTCTTTTGACATTTCAGGTGTTGCTACTACAAAATGTTCTCCCTAGGAGATAAAGGGTCTACACGCTCTGGTAGGACCTATCTACTGGATTATATTGAGCGTGTGCCTCCTCAAAGGCGCGAAAAAATTATTGAAAAACTTTTAAGATCAAATAAAGTTGAAGTTCAAAACCTGAGTGATATTATGGAAATCATGTCTATTTACAGGACAACTCCCATGAAACCTGAGTAACCTCTCAAAGAATACAGTGCTCCAAGTTCTGAATTTCTTAAACAACCAATAGAATTCCCTAATCCTAGAGTTAGAGAATATCGATTTGATGGTGGAATTATTAAAAATTTGCAGGAAAAAGCTTTTAGTGGAAGGGAAGATGAAGACCCAGGAAGACATATTAGAGAGTTTGACAATGTGATAACATCGCTTGGACCAAAAATTTTGCCAAGAGACTTCTCTCGTCTAAAATTATTTCGATGGTCTCTTAAGGGTAAAGCTCTACACTGGTTATATTCTCTCCCTCGCCATTACATTAAATGTTGGGAAAATTGTATTGTTAAATTCATAAACAGGTTTAATCCTTTTAAAAAGGTAACTGAACTAAGAAATAATATAGGCAACTTTAGTGAGAACGTGGGAGAAAACTACCCACAAGCCTAGGATAGATTCTTTGGAATGATCAATAACATTCCCAATCATGGATATTCTGAATCGACTATTTGCCATTATTTTACCACGGTCTTAATACTCAATGTAGAGAGTTGCTTGACTTCTCAGCAGGAGGATCGATAAATACTTTAACTATTAAAGAATGTTTGGAATCGATGTCTACTAGGGCTAAGAATGATTCTTTATATAATACTGATTTTGGCACTAAGATGGAAAAAGGGATACTTCGGATAACTCCTGATCGTATGCCTAAGGTACGCAAAACAATGAAAGAAAAAAGGTATACCTTCTGAACTTGTTAAGGAAAACAAAGTAGATTTGTTACAAATTTTAAGTGAAGAAGATGAAACTAGAAAAGTTTTTCAAGAATTAAAACATCGACAAGTAAAATCTCATAAATACTTGCATAAGCACTTCCAAAAATACAAAAAGATTTTTGTGGAACTCACGGAAAATTATGATGAGATTGGCCAAGAAATAAAATTATTTCACAAGTATCTTAGTATGATTGAAACCCAGTGTGAACAAATAGCAACTGGTTATCAATTTTTCTTCGAGATGATAAAGATATTCTTGTTTCTACTAATGTTGTCACAAGAAGAGGTGCAGTTGTTATAGGACCATTAGGACCACCGGAATATGATGCTGAAAAAGAGCGAAAGGAAAAAGCCTTGCTCAAAGCAACCCAAGAAGATGATACATTTGTGGATCCTCAAGATGAAACTGAGACACAAGCTCAAACCAAGGAGGACCAAAATGATGCACAAGATGACCATTATGACTCTGATGTAGAGACAGTTGATCCAAGAGAAGAAAAATAGATAAGCAAGGAAGATGAAGTTATTGTAGTAGAAAAGAAGAAAAGCAATAAGCAACAACAAAAGAAATCAACAAAAGAGCCTAACCCCCACAAAAGGTAAAAGACAACAATAAGTCAGGTGAGAAAAAACTTCCTTATCCAGATCTAAAAAAGAAAGCACCAGATCAAGTAATCTATAATTCTTTTACAAAGGCACTTAGTGACCTTCATCTGGAAATTCCATTTGCGGATGCAATCAAAGTTCCTACCTATTCTAAATTCCTCAGTGATATTCTTAGTAGAAAGAAAGAAATAACTAAAACTGTTGCCATGGTAACTAGTTATCCTGCTAATGGGAAGCTATTGTCTAAGTCTAGAGATCCCGTAATACCAACTATTTCATGCTCAATAGGTAAAACTGATATTCACAATGCCTTGTGTGATCTAGGAGCATGAGTTAGTGTAATGTCATACTCCCTCTATAAAAGGTTAGGATTAGGGGAGTATTCTCCTACTACTATCACTTTACAGATGGCTGACAAGTCCACTAAACAACCCATTGGTATGATTGAGGATGTTCTACTTAGAATAGATGAGCATGTTATTCCCACTGATTTTATTATTCTTGAGATGCCAGAAGATGAAAAATTATCCATAATACTTGGAAGACCTTTCCTTGGTACTATAGGGGCATGGGTTGATTGTGCTGAAGGAAAGATAATCTTCAATGTTTATGATGCTGAAATTATCCAGTATTTTCCAAAGAAACTAGAAGCAGGAGAAAGATATATTCCATCGGCAAAATGAGTTCATGCGGTAAGTGCTTTGATAAGGGGCAACCCAAGGTAAGAATTCGAGAACAAAGAAGAGGTTGAGTTACTCAACCATTCCTAATAAAATGCTTAATGGGAGTCAACCTATCTCATCAATAAAATAAAGTAAGAATAAAAAGTTCATCACATTCCTACAACCTTTTCACAGACATTCTTGTGGAAGCGCGCCCGTGAAGATGCAGCTGTCAAAAAGTAGTAGAAACATCGATTGAATGAGTATAGAATAAGAATAAAAATAAATGTTTGAGTTTTTCATCTACAAAAGCTAAAATTTTGCTCTTAATACACTAATATTGGTCGATAGTTTCTACTATCAAGTTTTGGTATAAGAAGGTATTCTCGAAAAAATAGAAATTTTGTGATGACTACTGATGGTTTAACGACCAACTATACGGTGGGAATAAAAATTCTGGTCGTATAGATATATTTGCCATCAACAAATTTTCCTTGAAGACACAGAGAATTTAACGACCAACTATACGTCGGGAATAAAAAGTATGGCTGTATAGCTCCAGTCGTATAGATATCAATGCCTTCGTACAAAAACTTTTGAAAAGTACTGAGAGTTTAACGACCAACTATACAGCGGGAATAAAATTTTTGGTCATATAGCTCCGGTCATATAGATATCGATGCCTCTCTTAGAAATTTATCCCAAAGGTACTGAGAGTTTAAGGACCAACTATATGGCGGGAATAAAAATTACGGCCGTATAGTTCCAGTCGTATAGATATCGATGCTTGTTTTAGAAATTTATCTCGAGGGACTGACGGTTTAACGACCAACTATACGGTGGGATCATTGTGATCCGGCCGTATAGTTGCATCCGTATAGTTGTTTTCTACATAAAGAAACCCTAGTTACCGGCGTTGATACGTTGCTAACGTATCCATAATTTTTGATGTTTCATGCTTGGTTTTATCTACTTTCTTATGTTTTATCCACACTTTGGAGTACTTTTCATATGATTTATTGGACTAACCTATTAACAAGAGCCACAGTGTCAGCTGCCTGTTTTTTGCTGTTTTTGGTTCCAGGAAAGTCACAAAATGAATATTCTCGGAATTGGACGGGACAAAAGCCAAAGTCAGTTTTTCACCGAGGGACACACGGAGCCAGAATACGAGACGGAGAAGGGCCAGAGGGCGGCCACACCACCTGGCCGCGCGGCCAGGCCTGGCCCGCACCAGGGATGGTGTGGCCAGCCCAGGCACCCCCTCAGCCTCTCCTTCCGCCCATAAGATGCCTCCGAGACAGAAACCCTAAGCACCCAATCAAAATTCCACGAAAGAGTCTGTAGTCGCCGTCATCTCCATCCCTAGATCGGGAGGGATCTGAAGCTCTTCCCGGCACCCTGCCGGAGAGGGGAATTCACCCTGGAGGCCTTCTTCGTCATCATGCAAGCCTCCGGTGTGATGCGTGAGTAGTTCATCTTTGGACTATGGGTCCATGTAGTAGCTAGATGGCTGGTTCTCCTCCTTTCTGCTATCATGTCTAGATCTTGTGAGCTCCGTTCATGATCAAGATCATTTATTTGTAATTCTGTGTGTTGTGTTTGCGGGGATCCGATGGATATTGAGATGCTATTTCAGATTGATTATTGATTCTATCATGTCTTTGTTATTTGTGATCTTGCATGCTTTCTGTTGTTAGTAGCTATCTTGGCCAAGTAGATGCTAGCAACTCCAAGAGTTAGTATTTATGCTCGATAGTGGGTTCATGCCTCTGGTAATCTGGGGAAGTGACAGAAATCTCTAAGGTATTAGATGTGTTGTTGCTGCTAGGGAGAAAACACAATCCTTTGTTCATAGAACAATCGTATTGTTTACTTTACACGCAATTCGTAATGCAATTATCCGTTGCTTGCAACTTAATACTGGAGGGGGTTCGGATGATAACCTGAAGGTGGATTGTTAGTCATAGATATAGTTGGATGGCGGTCTATGTATAATGTTGTAATGCCCAATCAAATCTCAAAGGAGTCAAGATGAGTAGTATATGCTTGTATGCTTTCTCGATGTTTTTCAATTTCCCCGCTGTAATTTGTTCACCCAACATGTCATCTATCTTAAGGAGAGCCACCTCTAGTGAACTATGGACCCCGGTCCTTTCTTTTACTATCAATCTACAATCATCTGTTTACTGCTTTGTGTTTACTTTCTGCAAACTATTACTTTCTTCCACTCAATACGTTTAATCCTTTGTTTTCAGCAAAACCGGTGAGATTAACAACCTCATCGCAAGTTGGGGGCAAAGTTCTGTGGTTGTGTTGTGCAGGTATCCACGTTGCTGCTGGCACCAGTAGTGCGCCCTGCCAAAGTTCAGCTAGCTACACCTTTGGGGTGTTCCCTTGCTCCTACGGGTTCGATTAAACCTTGGTTTCATAATTGAGGGAAAACTTGCTGTTGTGCTCATCATACCTTCCTCTTGGGGTTCCCCAACGAGCTCGATATATTTTGGGCCATCAAGCTATTTTCTGGCGCTGTTGCGGGGGAGTCCAGGACATCTTAACAAGGGGAGTCCCTCATAACCAATCTTTTTACTTTGTTATTTTTGTTTTTCTTAGTTTACATTTTCTTTGTTTGCTTGTATTCTTTATCAAAAACACAAAAAAATTAGTTTTACTAGTTTGCTTTCTTTATTAAAAACACACAAAAAAATTAGTTCCTATCTTAAATTGCCTTTATGTCTAGCATTGCTCCAATCATTATGTCACCTGAGGAAATGATTTTCACTTTTAAACAAGGAATTGAAGAGAGTTTCAAAGAAGCTTGGTCTAGAATCTCTGATCTACATGAAAAAACTGAACCTAAAATGACTCAAAGCTTGTTCCTTAGCAGCTTTTACCTTGGAATCGCTCTTTGTTATAGATATGCTTTAGATGCTGTAGTGGGAGGAGATTTCCTCCAATGCAATGAGAATGATGTTGTTAATGCCATAAATAAGTTGGTCTTTACTTACAACTTGCCTAGCAAATTTGATTCTTCCTTCATAAACATATTTGCTAGATTAAATACTCTTGAGACCAGCACTGCTAGTTTGAAAGATTGCTATAATACACTTAGAGAGCATCATAACTATGTTCCAATAAATTCCGAACCCTCAAAATGGCTTCCCATAGTAAAGATTGCTATAAACAATGAAACTTTTCATGCTCGCTGTGATATCATGTCTGAATTTTGTCTTATGCCCAAAGATATTTATGAATCTTTGGGGGCTTTCTGAAGGAGGAGAAGAATTTTTTCTTGCTAATAATGCCACAATATTACCCATTGGAATAGCTGAAGGAGTGTTTATAAAGATCCTAGGGAAAATGGTTTCTACTGAATATCTTGTTATTGAATGTGTAGGAAAATGACAAATCACACTTGGAAGATCCCTATTGAAACTCCTTGGAGCAATAATAGATGTGGAAAAGGGAACCATGCACTTTGTTTCTCCACCAAGCATTCATAAGTTCCCCAAGGTTAAGAATAAAAGTAAGAGAGGTAAGGGCAAGAAATTTGGTTTTAATGCTTCTTCAAACACTTGATTCTTTTTCTTGCTTCGTATGCCTAACTTTAAGGCGTTAAAGAAAAGTACTTATTGGGAGATAACCCGAAAGTTTTAGATGAGTCTTGGAAGTTATTACTTCAGTAATAACCTCTCCTTATCCTTTTTATTTGCTTTTTGTGCCAAGAGTAACCTCTAATGAGAGAGAAGTAATGATTGGGAAAGTTGACGAGGTTTGATCTCGTCAATGCCCATTGTTATGGACTTGGGTTTTGGAGAAGATGGGGATGCTGGAGATCGTGGCACGGTTAACAGACAAGCAACCAGGGGACACAAGATTTACCCAGGTTCAGGCCCCGGAGAAAACCCTACTCTGCTTATGCGCTCTTTGATTCTGGCGGAAGAAGGTTCTGAGGTGCCTGATTCGATCTGGCGTGGATGCGTGAAAGTATGAGTCGATTTGTTGCCCTAGGACGTGCCCTCCTGGCCTTTATATAGACTTAGGCAGGTCCCGGGCGTAGTCCTAGTCGGTTACAAGTTGTATTCAAACTCTAATCTTGCTCTCCAAGGATCTGAAGGCGTCATGGGCCTTGGCCACCCGGAAATCTTCATGGGCGGTATATACGTGTGGGCCTTCCTTGGGCTGGACTAGGTATACTGAAGTTACGTACCCGTAAGGTATAACCATGTCAGTAGCCCCCGAGTGATCAGTCGAATCGTAGATTCGACTGAGGACTCTTCAATCCTTCGGGTGCAACTCTGTATTTCAAGAGAATGTGTAGGGATTGCTGATACGTGTGCCTGACTCTCTCGGATCAGGGTCGATTAACTGCATCTTAGGACAAAACAACACGATCTTCTTGAGTTCGGGTCCCTCAACGGACTGGAACATATCTTGGCGTAATTCGACTCGGGCGCGGAGGACTTACAGGAGTGGAATTCGGTGATTTTAAATGATGTACCCAACGCGTCCGTCGGGATTTTTTCATCACGCTTTGTTGGCATGGATTTATACTAGCGAAGCCTTGATCGGTGTGTTGCGGGCCATCGGATGATATCTGTAGGTCTTATCTTTGTGTCGCGAACCTGACATCGAATGTTTGTCACCTGGAGGTGCTTGGGTGGCCAGGAGATTGTTTGCTCACTTAGCGTTTTGTTGGGGCAGAGTTGCCAAAAGTTTTGCGTGCTGATTCGGAAGATCGCGATCGAAGATTTTATAGGGTGCGCGACCAGCGCTCCCTATGGAGTAACCCCAAGTGTCTGTTCGAGTCGTAGACTCGAGCGGAGACTTTAGTGCAAGCATTGCTCAGTTGTTTTAGTCCGTAGGACTCGAAAATTTTTGGATGCTTAAATCCATTCTCCCTATGGGAGTAGCCCCTGAGTCCGTAGTGGAGTCGCAGACTCGACGTAGGACTCAGAGAAGTGCTTTGTCTTCATTTGTCTTTCGGTGCGGCGCCGCTCGATAGGAGTACCCCCGAGTATTTAGTCGAATCATAGATTCGAGTGAGTACTCTTAGCTGTGTAGCCGAAGTTGGTGCTAGTATAGCTTTTGATGACGTCAGTGCTGACGATCGATGACCTCAAGCGCCTGCTACGCCAGAGATGACTTGACTGGATGAAGCGTGGGTCCCACTTCCTGACTTTGAATTGACCAGTCACGCACGGCGTGGAGATGATTATGGGTCTCCTCGATTTCCGCGCGTAGTGGACGGCGTGGTAACGACGGTTCATTTTGGTGCTGACACGTGTACGGCCAGATCTACCGTTGGCGTTAGGTCTTATCGATGGACGGCCAGCGTGCGTCGTCTTTGCTGTTATAATCCTTGGTGAAATCGTGGTTTGTTTTTCACCGCAGCAGTTCTTGTGTTTCACCGCCTCCTTGCGCTCGAGCGATTCTTGCTTCGCATTGAGAGTTTTCTTCCGCATTTCCTTTGTCTTCGTCGTTGGCAATTCCACCACCGCCGTAGCGCCATGGGTAAGCCAAAGAAGTCCTCATCTGCAGTTGGGACCAGCGCCGTCGGAGGCAAGAAGGGCGCCGCCACTGCTCGTGTCACCGATGGTGGCTGGCAGCGATCAGAGACGCGGGAGAGCGATCTCCGCAAGCTACGCAGCGAGCCTGATCCGCAGGATGAGATCTGACGGCGTGAGGCTCCCCGGTAATGAGGTAATCCCCCGTCCCCCATCTGGGTACCGGGTTATGTTCCTCGCCTTCGTTTTGCGTGGGTTTTCGTATCCAGTCCATGACTTCCTTCATGGACTGCTCTTCTTCTATGGGATTCAGCTGCATTATCTGTCTCCCAATTCTCTTCTCCACATTGCATGCTTTATCACACTTTGCGAGTGTTGGCTTGGCATTGAGCCGCACTTTGGCCTCTTCCGGAAGCTTTATTCCATGAAGAGGCAGTCTGGTTCGGATGGTGTGTATCCCATTGGGGGTTTCATCATCTCCCTTAGTCCCAATGTGCAATTCTTTTCCTTTTCCATGTCCGAATCTGTCCAGTACTGGCCGAGGAAATGGTTTTACATCCGTGACTCCGTACTGCCTGGGCAAGATTTTGGTCTCGTTCCTTTTGACCCCTCCCAGTTGATTGAGAAGAAAAGATCCTGGAAAAAACAAATCTTGGATGGTGAGGTGGCGGAGGTAGAGGCCCTGTACCGTCGGGTGGAGGAGCTCCAATTGATTCCTGAGAAGGAGGTGAACGGTGTCGACATCATCCGGACGTTTCTTGAGCGTCGGGTGCAGCCTCTCCAAGCGAGGGCGCATCCGATGTTTCTTTACTCTGGGCATCGTGATCCGACGAGGGTTTCGAGTGAGAAAATCTCCGAGGTGGAACTTGACAAAGCTCTTCACGTGCTGTTGAAGTTCAAGGCTGACGAGAAAATCCTGGGGAAGTCGCTGGCTCCTCCCTTTTCTTCGACGTTGGCTGTGCCAGAGGTGTAGACTTATGCACGTAGTTCTCCCTTTTTGCTGGTGGGTGTTTATTTGTGTCCTTTGTTTGCTAACAAAGTTTCTTCTCATCTTGTAGAGCTTCAAAGTGCCGGGCATGGCACCACCGTTGCCCGAGAGGTATCCGAATGCCCCGGATAATGAAGTGGTGGATTCCATGTCCAGCTACCGTCGGTATGATCCCGATGGAGGATGCCGACGAGTCGAGTGAGGACCATTCATAGCGATCACGGAGCTCGGCGAGTCTTCGGATGCTTCAACTCCTCCGACTCCCAGGAATCCTCTGGGCCTTGAGCGTCATGATGATGTTCATGGGGGTTCTTCCTCTCCCCTTCCTGCCATTCCTGTGCGAGCTGTTGCTCCTCACCCGCCAGCAAAGCGGAAGAAGGAAGAAAAGAAGGAGGAGAAGAAGGAAGAAAAGAAGGAGGAGAAGAGGGCCCGAAGGGCTTCTCCTATCTTTGACCTGAGCGCGTTGGGCTCGTAAGTGATCTTGTTGCCACTGTTGTCTTTTGTTCCCTTGTTATTTTTGCGCCTGTGTTGATTGATTCGTATGCAGGCAATCCTCCGACGGCTCTAGTGATGGAGCGCGCGAGATGATGGGGGAGTCGAACATTGCGTCGCCTCCTCCTCAGACAGTGGCGACTTCGGGTGGCGCCTTTCCGGATCCTCCTGTGCAGGAGAGGCTGGTGGTTGCGCCTCAGAATTTCGTAGGCGGGCCTGCGGGTTCGCCGAACACGTAAGTTAAATCTGCTTCATGTCACGGGGAGCCCCGGCGTCTTCGTGTGCTGATGTTGTTTATGCTTCTTTGTATTGGGCGTAGCCCCAAGTCCATGCTTAATGCTATTGCCTTTTACGCAGCCTTTTGTCCAAGAGGCCAAGCGGTTTGGTGGAGGAACGCCTTGAGGCTGGAGGCAGCTATTTGCAAGGTATTCGTCTGCCTTGTAGTACTCATCTTGCTATATCCTGGTCCTGTTTGTTGACACTTGCTTGTTGTAAATGCAGAGGAGCATAACGACTCTCTCCGTGAGGTTGATGCTCTGAAGAAGAGCCTTGGCCAACTAAATGAAGGCAGCTTCTTTGAGCGAGGCGCCTTGAGCTGGAGCGACGAAGGCAGCAGCGAAAAAGCGTCTGCAGCAGGAGGCCGCAGATCGTGAGGAGCAGCTGGCCACCGTTGCGGCTGCTCATGAAAAAGGGGTGGCGGAGAAGCTCATGGCTGCTGCCAAGGCTATTTCGGGTGAGCGTTAGCTTTTGTACTTGTTCCTTTTTTCTGCGGATCGTCTTCTATGTTGCTTTTCTTCATGTTGTCTTCTTTTTGTCTCAGATGCCGCAGGCATCGAGTTCGACCGCGGTGCTCTGGAGCACGGGAGTGCTCTAGATGATGCCCTTTATGGCGGTCGAAGACCGTTGCTTACCGTCGTCAACTCCTTGCCAAGGCAAAAGAGGTCCTTGGTCGCTTCTACCGGAGCTCTTCCGAAGGCGCATCCCTTGAAGGCGTGGGTGCCTGGCAGAGGCTCTATCAGCGAAGCGCTGCGGTGATATAAGCATAGCGAAGGGCATCGGCGCGTCCGTGGGCTGGCGATAGCCATGGCGGTAGGCGAGCTGGACCTGCCCAGTTACTTCTCGGATGCCGGCGGCTGCCGATGGATCGGTAGCCTTCGCCGCCTACTCCGCTTCGCTGCAAGCGATATGGGCCCAAGCTCATTGACTTCTTTGTCGAGTGCATTGCGGCAGCGGCGAGCCAAAAGCTTCGCGATCTGTTACGAGGCGACTCAGTGCCCTCTGTCATAGGCGTGGTAGACGTAGGGTAGCTTGTAGTCTATTTTTGTTGTAAATATCTTTTGTAGTACCATCCTTGTGCCACGTAGTGGCCTTATATACTTTAATGAATTTCTCCGAGCTGTGCTCTATCCTTGGCTGAATGTCTGTGTGCCTTCTTTTTTCTTCTCCTATAGGTTCCTTGGTCTTGACCGGTTGACACTACATCAAAGACCCTTGCAAGCATCATTGGATGACTCCTCGCTCGCTTTTCTTGAGATCGCATCGCAGCTTGGAAGAGATTTGCTTGGGTTATCTTGATGTGGCGTTTGGAAGTCCAGCGGACCGTGGTGCAGCCAGAGAGGAGTATTTGATGGCGGAGCTGGGTCGGCTGTCCGAGCAGCTGCAATGTAAGTTGATCCTTCTTTCGAGCTGTAGCTTAGTTCTTCGGGTGAGCCTGCTGGCCTGCTGTAGCTTAGTCCTTGTTTTGTGCGGTTGTCGCAGGTGCCAATCTTGCTCCGAGGGAAGAAAAGGAGCGTATTGCTGTTCGAGTCAATTGCTTGACTCAACAGGACATGGAGGCCGGCGGCTTCTTCTGGATGGATCGTGATCGAGCCATAGTTCTGGCGACGTTGCAGGATCGTGTCTAACAGGTTTCGCGCGTGCTCCGCCAGTTGCAGACATCGCTTTCCTCGGTCTGCGTCATGTTTCCGTTGGATGCCGTGCCAACGACCCTTGCAGTCTTCGGCGAAGTTTGGAGTGCCGGCAATGTCAAGGAGCTGGTCGGCAGCAACTCATCGCAGTGTGAAGGCTGCCTTGTCTCTTGTGAGGTGCAGCCCTGATGTAGATTTGGCTGCTTTGTGGCGGCTGGGCCACCTCCTCGACCAGATGGTGGCGAGTGGAATATCGCCCGCATTACTGGCGGTATGTAACAGATTGTAGATTTGTTTGAGCATCGTGCTCAGGTTATTCTTCAGAATAGGTAGGACCTGAAAATAAACAGATAGATGTAAAATTTGTATATTGCGGCTGGGCGTGTATGTGCCCTTTGTTGTAAAGGTTCGCTTGTTAGCGAGCACGCAGTGCTTTGAGGTAGTACGTGCCCTTTTCGTTTGTCTGACGTGGTCAGCTACTCAGGTGTACACGTTTTGTCCTCAGCCGATGAAATCGTGAGGTGGGGGGAGCCCCCGAGCACGCAGTGCTTTGATTTAGTACGTGCCCTTTTCGTTTGCCTGACGTGGTCAGCTACTCAGGTGTACACGTTTTGTCCTCAGCCGATGAAATCGTGAGGTGGGGGAGCCCCGAGTGTGTTTGTAGCATGTGATAAAGTTGCGGAGAAATAGTCAAGAAGGGTTGAAGTGGCGACTTAGCTTTATTTGTATCGTAATGGAGGAGGTACATGGTTGGCTGAGTAGCCTTGGCTGTAAGCCTTATCGAAAATGGTACATTGCTATGGGTAGAATAAATCGCGAGTGCGAGATGTTCCATGGGTTGGAGTATCGACTCAGACTCCGTGCTTGAGGCGATAAGGCGCCACAGGATGACCTCGGTGATGGCATAGGGTCCTTCCACGGTGACTCGAGTTTATTGGTCGCTTTTGCTTGAGTCGCAAGACGAGGTCTCCTTCAACAAAGGACCTTGGGGCGCGGCGGCGGCTGTGATAGTTCGGAGACTCTTGGTACACCGCTGATCGAGCTGCTGCTATATCCGTGCCGTCGAGTGTGTTGACGGCGTCTTGAGTGCAGCCGTGGATTCGGCTTTGGCGACGACTCGTGGAGCCTGGTGGCGTACTTCGGTTGGTAGCACGGCCTCAGCTCCGTGCACCATGAAGAACGGTGTGTAGCCGGTGGAGCTGTTTGGCGTTGTCCGTAAGCTCCACAGGACAGACGGTAGCTCTTTTGTCCAGTTTTCGGCTTTGTGCTCGAGTGAGCTCATGAGGCGCTTCTTGATGCCGGCGCTGATTAGACCGTTGGCCTTTTCCACTTGCCCGTTTGTTCGCGGGTGTGCCACTGAGGCATACGTGATGTTGATCCCGAGGCCTTCGCAGAAGTCCTGGAATTCTTCGGAGATGAAGTTCGATCCGTTGTCGGTGATGATGCTGTGCGATATGCCAAATCTGTAGACAATGGATTTGAAGAATTTGACGGCGGTTTTGCCCTTCTGGTTGGTGACTGGCATTGCCTCGATCCACTTGGTGAATTTGTCGACTGCGACCAGGAGGAAGACGTGTCCTCCCTTCGATTATTTTGGCAGTTTGCCGATCATGTCGAGGCCCCATTGGGCAAAAGGCCAGGCTATGGGTATGGGTCGAAGTTCGGACCCAGGTGCGTGCGGTTTGTCGGCGAACCGTTGGCACCCGTTGCATCTTCGGACGATGTCCTTCGCGTCGCTCATGGTCGTTGGCCAGTAGAATCCTGCTCGCAGAGCTTTGGCGACGAGGGAGCGGCTACCTGCGTGGTGGCCACATATGCCCTCGTGGATATCTTGGAGTATGGCCTTGCCGTCATTGATGGTGACGCACCGTTGTAGTACGCCCGTAATGCTGCGTTTGTACAGCTCGCCGTTGATGATGGTGAAGGCTTTTGACCGACGAGATATCGCCAGGGCATCTGTCGGGTGTCCGGCAATTCTCCGTTTATCGAGGCGGAGGTATGGGCGTGTCCAAGTTTAAATCGATCGCCATGACCTGCATCAGGTTGACCATGGCAACCGGTATCAACTTTTCGGGTCCTTCATGACCTTGGTAGTGTAGCCCCAGTGTTACCTTCTTTGGGTGATCCTTGGGAATTTTCGCGATGGATGGCACGCAGATCTCGAGAACACACCTGGTGGTACCTTTGCACAAGTGGAGCCGATGTTGGCGAGTCTATCGGCCTCCTCGTTGCTCTCTCTTCCGGCGTGCGAAGTTCGCGCCGTCGAATTCTCCTTCGAGTGTGTTGTATAGCGCGATGCGCGATCATGTTTTCGGCGTGTCGTCGCACTCATTCATCGTCTGGCATGCGACAAGGTTGGAGTCACCGTAGATGACCGGCGCGTTGCGCCACATATTTGCCATCTTCATGCCATGGATGAGGGCTTCGTATTGACCTCGTTGTTGGAGGCTCTGAAATTCATCCGAAGGACGTACTTCACCTTGTCACCTTGCGGGGAGGTCAGTATGACTCCTGCCCCTGCTCCGGCTTCGCGTTTGGAGCCGTCAAAATGCATTGTCTAGGACTGCGACATATGCAGGGTGTCGAGCGGCTGCAGCTCCATCCGGTGCACCAGGAAGTCCGGAAGGACTTGAGATTTGATGCGTGTCGCTTCCGTAGATGATGTCCGGGGTGATAGTTCAATGCCCCGCAGGGGCCTAATACAGGTTATTCAGGGATCTTTGTTTAGGGGTGCCTCGTTGGCGACAATCACTGATGCTCACGGAAGTAGTGGCTCGATCGTCGAGCCGTCATGAACACGCCGTAACCACAGTAGTCTGGTACTGCTGTTTTGTTGGAGTGAGAACCTCGTGAGGTAGTAAATTAGGCGTTGTACCCGTGGGTCTTGCCTTCTTGGTCGTTCGACCACGAGTCTATCTTGACCACACAGTGCGTGGCTGCTATGTCAACAGCGGGGCTCGCGCTCTTTTGGCGTGACCAAAACTGGCGAGTGGAGAGGAGCAGCAGGGTTTTCGAATCGTCGTTGGCTTCGGTGTCCACTCGAACTTATGCGCCTTTGGCGTATGGTAAAATGGTAGGGCCTTCTCGCCCATGCGGTGATGAACACCTTAGTGCCACTACTTCGCGAGCTGCTGAGAACGCCTTGAGGTTTCGGCTTCTCCATTGTCATGATAGCTTTGATTTTCTTGGGTTCGCGATCCCTCGTTGAGAGATGAAGTACCCGAGCGGTGACCGAGGGGCGCGAGCGCACTTTATGGATTGAGCTTGATCACTGGCGATCAAGGTTGTCGAGCGTCTCGCGGAGATCGTCGATAAGTGTTCTTGCCTCCTTGGTTTTTATGACTATGTAAATCGACATAGACTTGGGCGTTGCGACCGATCTGGTCCTTGAGGCGAACTGCATGCATCGCTGATGCGTGGCACCGCGTTCTTTAGCCGAAGGGCATTGTGTTGTAGCGTATACTCGAACGGTGTGATGAACGCCGTTTTCTCGATCTTCGACCTTGAGTCGAATCTGGTTGTAGCCTGAGTAGGTGTCGAGGAAGGAGAGTTTCTCACAACCTGCAGTCGAATCGATGATCTGGTCGATCCGAGGAAGAGGGAAGTGGTCCTTAGGGCAATGTTTATTTAGTGACGTGAAGTCCACGCACATCCGCAGGATATCCGTGTCCTTCTTCGGGACCATCACCGTGTTTGCCAGCCATTCGCTTTCCTTGATTTCCCGGATGAAGTCTGCTGCGAGTAATCTGTTGATCTCCTTGCCGATAGCTTCGGCTCGTGGCTCGGCAGGTCTTCGGATGGACTTGGCGGCTTGGTATGCAGGAAGACATTGAGTGCGTGCTCGGCGAATTCCACAGGAACTCTGGCATGTCCGCAGGACACCGGTAATTTCCAGCTCACGGAGGAATTCGACGGCGCCTTCTCTTGATGCTGAGGTCGTTGGCGATCAGCACCGTTTTGGAGGCATCCGTTGGGTGGACCCGCACTTTTTTGGTGTTGATGGTGGAGTCGAAAGACATGTCAGGTGCGTTCTGCTTTGTGACTGGGGATAGCCCGTTGTCCGTCACCTCGTGGAGCCTTACAAGCTCGTCTTGCATGCCGAAAGATTGGGAGATTTTGTTGAAATCCCTGTCGTATTGGTCCGATCGGGTGAAGCTCCCATGGACTGTGATGACGCCCCTTGGTCCTGGCATCTTGAGTAGTAGGTATGCGTACTGTGGGACGGCCAGGAACCTTGCGAATGCTGGCGTCGAGGATGGCGTGGTATTGCGACGGCGATCCACCACTTGAATTCTAGGCGCTCCTGTCGAAAGTTGTCCGGCTTCCCGAAGATGACGTCGAGCCCTATTTTGCCCAGGGGGGAGATGCCCTTCCCTGGGACAATGCCGTGGAACGTTGTGTCTGATTGTTCCAGGCTACATTGTGGGATCCGCATAGCTGCTAGAGTGCTTGCAAACATTAGGTTGATGCTGCCACCGTCCATGAAGACGCGACTCATCTCGAAGCCTCCGATCTGCGCCTCGGCACGAGCGGCATGACACGGGCGAGGATCCGGCAAGGGTGATCAGCGAGTGAATGTGATCAGGACTCGATCCGCTGAGGTACTCGGGGATTGCGGTGAGTTGCCACGGCCATATTGATTTGTCGGGTGATTTTCTTACGCACCTGTTGGTTGGGCGTCCTTACGGATCATATTTAGTGCTCCCTTTGGTGGGGGGTATGCGACCCCGGCGTTGTTTTGCGCTGGTGCGACTGGTTGATGTGGGCCTCCAATAGGCGGCGGTGGAGGAGCTCCGTGTGCTATTTCGCCTGGCGCAGGTGCGTTTCCGAACACAGGAATTGGAGCTTGTTGTCTCATCTGCACCATGCTTTCGCTGAGTTTCTGGAACTCGCGGCTGTCCTTGAGCATGTGGCTAGATTTCTTTTTGCCATCTTGTTTGTCGATGTAGAAGTGGATGGTGCATGGACCCGAAAGTTTGTCGAATGCTGAAGGTCCATTGTCGCGGTCGCGGCGTTGCCACAACTGCGTTGGTCGTCCTTTGTCGCGGAAGTTTCCGCTGTGGTATCCTCCACTGTTGCGGCTGTTGTCGTTACGGTGGTGTAGCCGTCGCTCGACCATGTCGTCCTTCGCGGTCCTCGTGAGCGCGATCTCCTCTTCTTCTGCGGCGTTAGCGTCTTGGCGTGGTCGTCCTCTTCATCTCGATTGCCCGCTGGATGCAATCTTGCTACCGCCTTAGCGTTGGCGATTTCCATGAGCTGGTCGAGTGTCTTGGGTTTTACACGTCCAAGTTTCTCCTTGAGGTCTGGGCGTTTGACGCCGTCCCTGAAGGCGTCGATGGCCCGCTCTTCGGAGATGTGTGCTGCGGAGTTCTTGGTCGTAGACCAGCGTAGTATGTCTGGCGAATAGATTCACCCGTTCTACGAGGGCAGGCTCGCAACTCTTGATTGGCGGGCCTTTTGCTGGTGCCTTTGAAATTTCGGATGAAGCTATAAGCGAGCTCCTCCCAGCCGGATGGATCGATGAGAGGCTGCTAAGCGGACCAGCGCGCCGCTGTCGGTGCGGTGAAGGCATTGCATGGCGGTTTCTTTGTTGCCTCCGTGAAGCAGCGGATGAGATGGTCGCTGAGCGGGACTTTGGGTCTTGCGTGCGTTGAACTTGGAGTATCCGAAGGAAGCTTGAAGTTGCGTGGCATCCGTGTTCACGGACGGATCTGCTGAAGCATCGAGCCCGCGAGTTCTCCTTCGTCTTCATCCATCTCAGATTGCACGAGCATGCGCGTTTGGCACGTGCTTTTGTCGATCTTGGCTGTGTAAGCTTGTCTCTGGCGTCGAGTCGTGTTTATGGCGGTGCGATCTCTTCTTTCTTGAGGAAGATCGTGTTCTTCTTCATCTTGGATGAGGGGTGGGGCTCGGTCGCGCTGGCGGAGCTTTCTTCTTTGGCTCCGTGGGGCGTCTTCGTGGGCGCAGCTCCGATTAGTCCTAGTCCGGTGAGTGCGGACCTATGCATGGCCCTTTTGGATCCCCCTCCAGAGGTGGGTGAGCGCGAGATCTGTGATGGCTGCCATGATCGCAGCTTGTGGCGTCTTCGGGTGATGTTGCCGTCGGCGTCCATATCCATGAACGATGTGTGGAGAGTTGGTCACGTCACGCCGCTCCTTGGTCCATGTTTTCCACCGAGTGGTGCTTGTTTCCCTGGTTTCCGTTTGTGCTAGAGCCGGGTCCCATGGCGGAGCGCCTTCGTCGCCTGACTGGACTCAGAGGCTGCCTTCTTGTGTTTGTCGGCGTCTCCGCATCTTGACTTGCTTCTTGTGCTCCTCGATGAGGAGGTAGTGGTATGCCATCAGCAGATCACGTGGGGAGTCCAGGTAGGACTATTTCGCTTGACGGCGGCGTGCTTGACCCATCCTTCTTTGCTAAGTTGGATGAGGTGGCCCCTGTTTCGTCGTTTCCATCGTTGCCGTTTACATCCTGCGGGTTGGGGTTGGGGCGGGTTGGCGTTCCTCGTCGGTTTGGATGATTGCGGCGCATAAGCGCCGCAGATTGGTTGGCTGCTGCCGCGCTTTGGATTCGAACCGTAGGTTCCTTCATCCGAAGGTGGATCGCCTGATCGGAGTTGCAGCTCTCGCATTGTAGAACTCATCTGTTGATGGTGACGTGCGTAGCACGGGGTGTGGAGCCCATGAAGCGGGCCTGATGGACGGCACGGGCATCCGCTCAG
Organism: Avena insularis; assembly: GCA_023614405.1. Taxonomy (NCBI): domain Eukaryota; kingdom Viridiplantae; phylum Streptophyta; class Magnoliopsida; order Poales; family Poaceae; genus Avena; species Avena insularis. Next base: position 536,733,614 of record CM042694.1, read on the forward strand.
GGAGGCGGAGGGTGCCAGTTTGTCCCACCTGGAAGCAGAAGCTCCCGAACAGAATTTCGGGTCCATCGCCTATGGGCTCGAAGTCCTTCATGGTATCCGGCGAGTGGGCGGTGAAGTCGAAAGCGCCGAATAGGTGGTGATTCTCCGTCGCCGCGGAGTTGTAGATCGATCGGGTCGGAACCGTCACGACCGCACAATCAGCAGCCCCAATTCCCACAGACGGTGCCAATTGACGAGGTTTGATCTCGTCAATGCCCATTGTTATGGACTTGGGTTTTGGAGAAGATGGGGATGCTGGAGATCGTGGCACGGTTAACAGACAAGCAACCAGGGGACACAAGATTTACCCAGGTCCAGGCCCCCGGAGGGAAAACCCTACTCCTGCTTGTCTGCTCTTTGATTACGGCGGAACCGAAGGTTACAGGGTGCGCAGATTCGATCTGGCGTGGATGCGTGAAAGTATGAGTCGAGTTGTTGCCCTAGGATGTGCCCTCCTGGCCTTTATATAGACTTAGGCAGGTCCCGGGCGTAGTCCTAGTCGGTTACAAGTTGTATTCAAACTCTAATCTTGCTCTCCAAGGATCCGAAGGCGTCATGGGCCTTGGCCACCCGGAAATCTTCATGGGCCAGCGTATGTCTGCCGTGGGCCTTCCTTGGGCTGGACTAGGTATGCTGAAGTTACGTACCCGTAAGGTATAACCATGTCAAAAGTTGTTGTCCCGAAACAGATTTCTGTGCTTCACCGTAAAAATTCATGTAAAATCTCTGTACATCCTTTTGAGGCGTGAATTTTTGTGCTTCTGCACCAGGTTGTTATCTAACTTTCGTTAGTTCAACACTTTTATATTTGAGCAACAGAAGGTCTTCGAAATAATTCGTCTTTACCTGCTGGTCTGTTTTGATAGATTTCTAGCATTATTTGCATTTGCTTCTTGTTGGTTCCTTTTTGAGTTCTTTTGGGGAATTGAGCTTTTTGAGGGAAGTGCTACAGTAGCTAGTGTTTTAATGGAAGTTTTATTGGTGTTAGAACTGAACCTAAAGACTTATTATCTTGAGTACACTAATGTTGCTAATAAAGATTGTGTGAAGTTTTGTATGAAGGAAAAATTTCAGGTGTATGGAAGGAATGAGTAATGAGATGAAGGATGGACTAAAGCTCAAGCTTGGGGATGCCACGCGTGTCACCCCAAGAAATATCCAAGAAGTACAAGCGTCAAAGCTTGGGGATGGCCAAGGCATCCCCCTCTTCATCAATAAAAATCCCAGGTTTCTTCCAAACACTTCATTTTATTGTTTCATACACAGTTGTGTTGTTCTTGGAGCATCTTCTTTTTCATTTTCGTTTTGGTTTTTCGTTTGCTTGATTTTCTTAGTTTGCTGAATAAATTGGTTGGACCCCCTCTTTCATACATTGGTTTTCAAATAGTTTGGTTTGGATTGGAAAAGAGTAGGAAAGTTCATGTTTAAGTGGTAAAGAGAGCTTGTTTTTGACTGTGGCCTATGCTTTGTCATGCCATGCTCGATATTGTTTTGTCTTTATGCTTAGTATTCTTTGTTGTAGCATGACTTGTTATAAACAATTGAGATTGCTTAATGTGCCTTGGAAGGATCATGCATTATTTTAGCATATTAAAGCATAATATTGTGGTATTCTCCTTTGATGCTTTATTTGGGTTGGCTTGGCACGTGCTCACACCATGTTCTGACTATCCCAAGTGACCATAGCCTTTATGATCCTTTATTTTTCAACTTGTAGTATCACTTTATGCTTTGATCAATGATGTTTTGTTGCTCTACATGATTATGGCCATTATTGCTCTCTTAGTTGGTCGCTCCCAGTCTTTTGCTAGCCTCTGCAACCAAAGTATGAGTTCCACTCATGCATCCAACTCCTAAAACCAAGTTATTCCAAAGAGTCCACCATACCTACCTACTAGCATATTCTATTCCAAGTATATTCATATTTTTATCTACCTTCCGAATTAAACTTGTTATGAGAAAACTAGTGATTAAAGCTCTCACGAACTTGATGGCACACTTTACTTTTCTTGCCCTTAATAAACTTGAACCATTGTGTCGTCTATGTTGTATATGCTTGCACTTATTTGTTGGGGATTAGCAGAACCATGATGTCATGGGGAATGCTTTCAACATTGCACTTGTACTTTGTACCTAGTTGATATCATGCTCTTTTGTTTATGGATGTCGTTGGTGTGAAATGAAAGGGGAGCTTGTAAGTCCATGGAGTTATGTATATGTGTTAGAGAAACGCCTAGGTCGCTGGTCTAATCCATGCTGTCATGGTGGAAACCTGCAGTGTAACCATAATGAGTTGTCTATGAAGCATTCTTCTTATAAAAAAAGAGTCAAATATTGAGAAAAAATAGAAAAAGAAAAGAGAAAAACAAGAGATATACAAAAAGAGGAAAGAGAGAAAAAAAAGGACCATATTCCCATGGTAAATAAGAAGATTGTTGATATGCTCGTTGTCTGCTTGCCTTGTCATTTTGATATGGGGATTCTTCTGTATCATCGGGCAAGGGGTACCCCATTCGCGGTTCTCTATGATACACATGTACTTACGATGACAAGAACTTACTGGTGACTAAACTTGAGTAGCATGAGGAGCGGCCATCGTATTCAAGGGACATGAGATTTCCAACTTATACTTTTCAAGCATATACTCCATAGTTTGTTCACTTTAACCTTAATCACTTCAAGATGCTTATGATAGGGGCAATGGGAGCTAAAAGCTATTAAGTACCATAATTTTTGGAAGCTCTTTATGAAACTTGAATCCCTACTTCCTTCTATGAAGGCCTTTCTTTTACTTTTTTGTTGAGTCTCCACCTTCTACCTTTATGCACCTACTTTGAGAGCATAGTGGCCATTCTTAGTTCTATGTGCACTGTCCCAAGACTTGTTGATTGATGCATAACTTTGATATTGCTCATTTTAAACAATTTGTATCTAGTCACTCTTATGAACTTTGAAGGTGTCCTATGCATTTATGTTTGCTACTCTATGAGGGACAAGTTGAATGCCACTATGCTATGTTTTCTTTATGTGAAACAAACAAACGTCTTGCAAAGCATTGTTATTCATTAATCTTTTGTTTGTGCATTTTCATGTTGCAACATAGTTTCTTTGTCTTATTGCTAGAAATTTGGCTTTCATGTTATGATTGAAGTAATATGATCCAAGCTTTGAATATTTTACAAATACTTTGATCAAGTTTATGATGGTGCATGTCACCTCAAAAATTATTCTTTCTTTTTATCACTTACCAACTCGAGGACGAGCAGGAGTTAAGCTTGGGGATGTTGATACGTTGCTAACGTATCCATAATTTTTTATGTTAAATGCTTGGTTTTATCTACTTTCTTATGTTTTGTCCACACTTTGGAGTACTTTTCATATGATTTCTTGGACTAACCTATTAACAAGAGCCATAGTGCCAGCTGCCTGTTTTCTGTTGTTTTTGGTTCCAGGAAAGTCAGAAAATGAATATTCTCGGAATTGGACTGGAGAAAAGCCAAACTTAGTTTTTTACCAAGGGACACCCGGAGCCAGAATACGAGATGGAGAAGGGACAGAGGGCGGCCACACAACCTGGCAGCAGGCCAGCCTCGGCCTCTCCTTCCGCCTATAAGATGCCTCCAAGATAGAAACCCTAAGCACCCAATTAAAATTCCACGAAAGAGTCTGTAGCCACCGTCATCTCCATCCCTAGATCGGGAGGGATCTGAAGCTCTTCCCGGCACCCTGCTAGAGAGGGGAATTCACCCTGGAGGCCTTCTTCATCATCATGCAAGCCTCCGGTGTGATGTGTGAGTAGTTCATCTTTGGACTACGGGTCCATGTAGTAGCTAGATGGCTGGTTCTCCTCCTTTGTGCTATCATGTCTAGATCTTGTGAGCTCCGTTCATGATCAAGATCATTTGTTTGTAATTCTGCATGTTGTGTTTGCGGGGATCCGATGGATATTGAGATGCTATTTTAGATTGATTATTGATTCTATCATGTCTTTGTTATTTGTGATCTTGCATGCTTTCTGTTGTTAGTAGCTATCTTGGCCAAGTAGATGCTAGCAACTCCAAGAATTAGTATTTATGCTCGATAGTGGGTTCATGCCTCTGGTAATCTAGGGAAGTGACAGAAATCTCTAAGGTATGAGATGTGATGTTGCTACTAGGGAGAAAACAACAATCCTTTGTTCATAGAACAATCGTATTGTTTACTTTACACGCAATTCGTAATGCAATTATCCGTTGCTTGCAACTTAATACTGGAGGGGGTTCGGATGATAACCTGAAGGTGGATTATTAGTCATAGATGCAGTTGGATGGCGGTCTATGTATAATGTTGTAATGCCCAATCAAATCTCAAAGGAGTCAATATGAGTAGTATATGCTTGTATGCTTTCTCGATGTTTGTCAATTGCCCCGCTGTAATTTGTTCACCCAACATGTTATCTATCTTAAGGAGAGCCACCTCTAGTGAACTATGGACCCCGGTCCTTTCTTTTACTATCAATCTACAATCAACTGTTTACTGCTTTGTGTTTACTTTCTGCAAACTATTACTTTCTTCCACTTGACACGTTTAATCCTTTGTTTTCAGCAAAACCGGTGAGATTGACAACCTCATCGCAAGTTGGGGCAAAGTTCTGTGGTTGTGTTGTGAAGGTCTCCACGTTGCTGCTGGCACCGGTAGTGCGCCCTGCCAAAGTTCAGCTAGCTACACCTTTGGGGTGTTTCCTTGCTCCTACTGGTTCGATTAAACCTTGGTTTCATAATTGAGGGAAAACTTGTTGTTGTGCTCATCATACCTTCCTCTTGGGGTTCCCCAACGGACTCGATATATTTTGGGCCATCAAGCGCTGTCGCAACTATACGGGTGGAACAACATCACCCGCCCGTATAGTTCCGACTGTATAGTTTGGTGCGACCACAAAATCGCACCGGGGCAGCTAGGTCTCTCACCCCTTCTCATTATTTCCCTCATATTCTCTCTCCAGACCTCTCAAAATCCACCTAGAACTCTTGATTCTTCGCGGATTTCGTTCGTTTGAGTGGGGGAATCAACAGATCGGTATGTTTCTCTCCCTATCCATGCTTTACTTTCAGATTTCCATGGTTGAAACTCTCACATTGATCTAGTGGATGAACTCAAGCTTATTTTGTTTTTCCTATTGATTTCTCACGTTAGGATTGAATTTTTCCATGTAGGATTGTTCATATATCATGTAGAAACTATATGCCTAAGGTTTTATGGTGAAATTTTTCAGTGCATCATGATGAAAAAAATTGGTAACATATTTTGCAAGAGCAAGCGCCAACATGGTGAGGGCTCGGGCTCGGAGTCCCGAGCCGAGCACAACCCCAAGTTGGCCATGGTCTCATCGAGGAGGATTCTACCCACACGTTGGGCAGACCATAGCTTTCTCACCATGGCGGGGTTAAAGGCGGACTTCAACCTCATGTGTAACAAGTCCGGGCTAACAGTACTTGGCTTCGCAAGCCACGACACCTACGCCGAGCTTACCTACTAGTTCCTTCCCTCCTTCTACGACGACCATAGGGAGAAAGGTAATATGTGCACGGTAAGCTTCACCATGAACCGACATCACTATGAAATAACTTTCGAACAACTTTGCAATGCTTTCGGCTTCCCCCATGTTTGGGAGCTAACTGTTACTAACCTCTATGGCGTCACAAGCGGAGAAACTTGGGAGGTCATTTCTGTTAATGGTGGCACCAACTTCTATCAAAAGAAGATGTCCACCATTCAAAACCCAATCATCCGCTACTACGCCTTGTTCCTCGCCAACACACTACTGGGAAGAGGTGACACTGGTTCCATGGCCAATGCGGACATGGCAATGATCACCAAGGCTCTCTTCCCCACTGCGCCGCAAAGCCCCAATCCTGCAGCTCTACTCATCCAGCACTTTTGCCACCAAAGCAACAAGACTAAAGGTGATATTCGCATTGGTGGATTGGTAACCCACATTTCCCATGCATTAAAATTATACTACCTATTATGCAATCTGTTGACGATTCCAAACTTATGGACATCAAATACTTAGCTGCGTGTGGCTTCCTTGGTGATTACCAAGCTAACCGGAGGCTCTGAGCATATCAGTTTGGTTATCCTGGTGATGCACAGGGTGAGCAGGTTCCGTTGCCCTGTCCCCAAGCCTTCTCGATTGTGGAGAAGGACGCTTGGATGCTCACCAAGGACCAACTGATGTAGATCATGGCTAAACTTCAGCCTGATGAGGAGGAAGATGAAGAAGGAGAGCAGTAGGATGAGGATGAGCAGGAGCATGAGGACGAGCAGGGGCACGACCCTGCTTGGGAGGGACAGCAACAACAGCAAGGGGGAGCTTGGGACCCGTGGCCAACCAGCCACAACAGGGGTACAACTACGTCCCCTATCAGGAATTCCAGCAGCTCAACCAGCACATTGGGGAGATCGACCACACTCTTCAAGGAGTGAATGAAGATGTGAGTACTTTGACTCACAACTTCAGTCACTTCATGACCCACTTCCCCGACTATACCAGCAGTATCCGCACCAGCCGCCAAATGACGGCAACAACTGAGCCTGGCAATAGCCTAAGCTTGGGGGAGGTTTGAAAACCTCCAAACTTTGCATTCATATTTTTATTTCATCTTTTGATTTATTTTATTTCTTCAAGTTGCATGTTTATTTTCATTTTGCATTCCTAAACCAAAAATACAAAAAAAAATAGTTGTAACTTTATTTGCAAGTTTGTTTCTTTGTTTCTCTCGGAGATTGCTCAATTTCAGGTGACTTGGCAATATGGAAATACAAAGGGGGTTCAACTCAAATACGAGAACAAAGCAAGCAATAGGAGGTATCACATTCCTTTCATCACCCTTTCTGCAACCTTAAATTGATCCTACAATTTACTCGCTTGCACAGGAGTCACTCCCCGCTTAGCTTGTTATCTGCTGACTCGTATATTAACGAGCTCGTTGGGGAACCCCAAGAGGAAGGTATGATGAGCACAGCAGTAAGTTTTACCTCAGTTATGAAACCAAGGTTATCAATCCAGTAGGAGCAAGGAAACACCCCAAAGGTGTAGCTAACTGAACTTTGGCAGGGCGCACTACTGGTGCCAGTAGCAACGTGGAGACATGCACAACACAACCACAGAACTCTGTCCCCAACTTGCGATGAGGTTCTCAATCTCACCGCTTTTGCTGAAAACAAAGGATTAAACGTATCGAGTGGAAGAAAGTAATAGTTTGCAGAAAGTAAACACAAACAAGTAAACAGTTGATTGATAGTAAAAGAAAGGACTGGGGTCCATAGTTCACTAGAGGTGGCTCTCCTTAAGATAGATGACATGTTGGGTGAACAAATTACAGCGGGGCAATTGACAAACATAGAGAAAGCATACAAGCATATACTACTCATCTTGACTCCTTTGAGATTCGATTGGGCATTACAACATTATACATAGACCGCCATCCAACTGCATCTATGACTAATAATCCACCTTCAGGTTATCATCCGAACCCCTCCAAAGATTAAGTTGCAAGCAACGGATAATTGCATTACGAATTGCATGTAAAGTAAACAATATGATTGTTCTATGAACAAAGGATTGTTGTTTTCTCCCTAGTAGCAACAGCACATCTAGTACCTTAGAGATTTATGTCACTTCCCTAGATTACCAGAGGCATGAACCCACTATCGAGCATAAATACTAACTCTTGGAGTTGCTAGCATCTACTTGGCCAAGATAGCTACTAACAACGGAAAGCATGCAAGATCACAAATAACAAAGACATGATAGAATCAATAATCAATCTGAAATAGCATCTCAATATCCATCGGATCCCCACAAACACAACATGTAGGATTACAAATAGATGATCTTGATCATGAACGGAGCTCACAAGATCTAAACATGATAGCACAAAGTAGGAGAACTAGCCATCTAGCTACTACATGGACCCGTAGTCCAGAGATGAACTACTCACACATCACACCGAAGGCTTGCATGATGATCAAGAAGGCCTCCAGGGTGAATTCCCCTCTCTGGCAGGGTGTCGGGAAGAGCTTCAGATCCCTCCTGGTCTAGGGATGGAGATGACGGCAGCTATAGACTCTTTCGTGGATTTTTGATCGGATCCTTAGGGTTTCTGTATCAGAGGCAATATATAGGCGGAAGGAGAGGCTGAGGGGGTGCCTGGGGTGGCCAGACCACCCCCTAGTGTGGGCCAGGCCTAGCCGCGCGGCCAGGTGGTGTGGCTGGGCCCCAGCCCCTCGATTCTCGGTGAAAAATTGACTTTCGCTTTTGTCCCGTCCAATTCCGAGAATATTCATTTTCTAACTTTCCTAGAACCAAAAACAGCAGAAAACAGGCAGCTGGCACTGTGGCTCTTGTTAATAGGTTAGTCCAAGAAATCATATGAAAAGTACTCCAAAGTGTGGAAAAACATAAGAAAGTAGATAAAACCAAGCATGGAACATCAAAAATTATGGATACGTTAGCAACATATCAACATCCCCAAGCTTAACTCCTTCTCGTCCTCGAGTAGGTAAGTCATAAAAAGAAATAATAATTTTTGAGGTGACATGCACCACCATAAACTTTATCAAAGTATTTGTAAAACATTCAAAGTTGGGATCATACTACTTCAATCATCACATGAAAGACAGAGTTCTAGCAATAAGACAAAGAAACTATGTTGCAACATGAAAAGGCACAAACAAAAGGTTCATGAATAACAATGCTTTACAAGACGTTTTTTTGTTTCACATAAAGAAAACATAGCATAGTGGCATTCAGCTTGTCCCTCATAGAGTAGCAAACATAAATGCATAGGACACCTTCAAAGTTCATAAGAGTGACTAGATACAAATAGTTTAAAACAAGCAATATCAAGGTATGCATTAATCAACAAGTCTTGGGACAACACACATAGAACTAACAATGGCCACTATGCTCTCAAAGTAGGTGCATAAAGGTAGAAGGTGGAGACTCAACATAAAAGTAAAAGAAAGGCCTTCATAGAAGGAAGTAGGGATTCAAGTCTCGTAAAGAGCTTCCAAAAATTATGGTACTTAATAGCTTTCAGCTCTCATTGCCCCTATCATAAGCATCTTGAAGGTTATTAAGGTTAAAGTGACACAACTAAGAGGATATGCTTGACAAGTTATAAACCGAAATCTCATGCCCCTTACTTACGAAGACCAAACCTCATGCTACTCAACTTTAGTCACAAGTAAGCTCTTGTCATTGTAAGTACATATGTATCATAGAGAACCGCCAACGGGGTACCCCTTGCACATGATACAGGAGCTATCCCATAATCAAAATGACAAGGCAAGTAGACAATGAGCATCTCAGCGATCTTTTTATTTGCTATTTGCATAGGTTTTTATTGAGGATGCTTCATAGAATGCTCATTATGGTTATGCTGCAAGTTTCCACCATGATTAGGCATGGCTTAGGCTAGTGCCCAGCGTTTCTAACACACATACAAACTCCATGATCTTACAAGTTCCCCTTTTATTTCACACCGCCGGGATCCATAAGTAAAAGAACATGATATCAACGAGGTACAAAGTACAGGTGCAATGTTGAAAGCATTCCACATGATACATGGTTCTGCTAACTTCAACTTATAAAGTGCAAGAATATACGCAGCAAATATGGACGCAATGGTTCAAGTTTATTAAATGCAAAAAAGTAAAGTGTGCCATCAAGTTCGTGAGAGCTTTAATCAATAGTTTTCTCATAACAAGTTTAATTTGGAAGGTAGACAAGAACATGAATATACTTGGAATAGCATATGATAGTAGGTAGGTATGGTGGACTCTTTGGAATAACTTGGTTTTAGGAGTTGGATGCATGAGTAGAACTCATACTTGGTTGTGGAGGCTAGCAAAAGACTGGGAGCAACAAACTAAGAGAGCAATAATGGCCATAATCATGCAGAGCGGCAAAACATCATTGATCAAAGCATAAAGTGATACTACAAGTTGAAAACTAAAGGATCATAAAGGCTATGGTGACTTGGGATAGACATAACATGGTGTGAGCATGTGCCAAGTCAACCCAAATAAAGCATCAAAGGAGAATACCACAATACTATGCTTTAATATGCTAAAACAACGCATGATTTTTCCAAGGCACATTAAGCAATCTCAATTGTTTATAACAAGTCATGCTATAGCAAAGAATACTAAGCATAAAGCCAATACAATATCGACCATGGCATGACAAAGCATAGGCCATAGTCAAAAACAAACTCTCTTTACCACTTAAGCATGAACTTTCCTACTCTTTTTCCAATCCAAACCAAACTATTTGAAAACCAATGTATGAAAGAGGGGGTCCAACCAATTTATTCAGCAAACTAAGAAAACCAAGCAAACGAAAAAACAAAACGAAAACGAAAAAAGAAGACGCTCTAAGAACAACACAACTGTGCATGAAACAATAAAAATGAAGCGTTTGGAAGAAACCTGGGATTTTTATTGATGAAGAGGGGGATGCCTTGGGCATCCCCAAGCTTTGACGCTTGTACTTCTTGGTAATTTCTTGGAGTGACACGAGATGGCATCCCCAAGCTTGATCTTTAGTCCATTCTTCATCTCATTACTCATTCCTTCCATACACCTGAAATTTTTCCTTCATACAAAACTTCACACAATCTTTATTAGCAACATTAGTGCACTTAAGATAACAAGTCTTTAGGTTCAGTTCCACCACCAATAAAACTTTCATTAGAACACAAGATACTGTAGCATTTCCCTAAAAAATCTCAATTCCCCAAAAGAACTCAAAAAGGAACCAACAAGAAGCAAATGCAGAAAATGGCACAAATCTGTCAAAACAGACCAGCAGGTAAATACGAATTTGTTTGAAGACCTTCTGTTGCTCAAATCGAAAAGTGTTGAACTAACAAAAGTTAGATCATAACCTGGGGCAGAAGCACAAAAATTCACGCCTCAAAAGGACTCACAAGATTTTACACGAATTTTTATGGTGAAGCACAGAAATCTGTTTCGGGACAGCAACTTTCCCAATCATTACTTCTCTCTCATTAGAGGTTACTCTTGGCACAAAAAGCAAATAAAAAAGATAAGGAGCGGTTATTACTGAAGTATTTACTTCCAAGACTCATCTAAAACTTTTGGGTTATCTCCCAATAAGTACTTTTCTTTAACGCCTTTAAGTTAGGCATAAGAAGCAAGAAAAAGAATCAAGTGTTCTCAAATGAAGAAGCATTAAGAGCAAAAAAAAATTTCATAGGAGAGGCAAAAGAAATCTTCTCTCTCTTCTTAGCGAAGTGTTCTATACCTTTCTTGAGTGGGAGTTGATATTTAATGGTGCCTTCTTTCTTATCAATAATGGCACCAACAGTTCTAAGAAAAGGTCTTCCCAAAGTAATAGGACAGGAAGCATTGCATTCAACATCCGAAAGATAGAAATCAACGGGGACATAGGCATTGTTAACCATAATAAGAACATCATTAATACTCCCCATGAGTTTCTTTTTAGCATTATCATCAAGTGGGACATTCAAATAACAATCTTCAATTGGTGGCAAATCAAGCATATCATAAATCCTTCTAGGCATAATAGAAACACTACTATCAAGATCACATAAAGCTTTGAAATCAAAATCATTCACTTTCATTTTAATGATGGGTTCCCAACCATCTTCTTGTTTTATAGGAATAGAAGCTTTATGTTTCATCTTTTCTTCTTTAATCTTTATGAGAGCATCCGTAATGTGTTTTGTAAAGGCCATGTTCATAGCACTAGCATTAGGACTTTTAGCAAGCTTTTGTAGGAACTTAATCACTTCAGAGATATTGCAACCATCAAGATCAAAATCATAATTATCATCTAAAGTAGTAGAGCTATTACTAGCCTCAACATTGGTAGTACTGATAGTATAAACACTAATGTTTCTAGCAATTTCATCTTCTCTTTCCCACTTAGCATGCAATTCAGCTAATAGTCTAAAATTTTCATCAATTCTTACTTGTATGGCATTAGTAGATGCAAAGGGATTATCAATAGTTTCAGGTTTAGCAACCATTTTATTCAAAGAAGATTGAGCTTCAGCCAAAGATGCTATATTTCTTTAAGCATTAGAGAGTTTTTCCTCAATAGTTTTATTAAAAGCAGTTTGTTTACTAATAAAGTCCTTAAGCATAACTTCTAGTTCAGAGGGAGCACTCCTATTGTTGTTGTAGGAATTTCCATAAGCATTACCATTGTTGGGAGGATATGGCTTATAATTGTTGTTACCAAAATTATTCCTGTAGGCATTGTTGCTAAAATTATTATTTCTTATAAAGTTCACATCAACTTGCTCTTCTTGAGCAACCAAAGAAGCTAAGGGAACATTATTTGGATCAATATGGTCTTTCCCATTAACAAGCATAGACATAATAACATCAATCTTATCACTCAAGGAGGAGGTTTCCTCAATAGAATTTACCTTCTTACCTTGCGGAGCTCTTTCAGTATGCCATTCAGAATAGTTAACCATCATATTATCTAGAAGCTTTGTTGCAGCACCCAAAGTAATGGTCATAAAGGTACCTCCAGCTGCAGAATCCAATAGATTTCTTGAAGAATAGTTCAATCCTGCATGATCATCCAAGCAGTCAGTCCATGAGTGGGACAATTCTTTACCAAAGATTTCATTCTTTCCCAAGCTTGAGCAACATGTTCATTATAAGATTGTTTAAACTTCATTATTTCACTTCTCATAGATATAATCTTAGCAGGAGGATAGTATTTTCCAATGAAAGCATCTTTGCATTTAGTCCAAGAATCAATACTGTTCCTAGTTAAGGAATTCAACCATTCTTTAGCTTTTCCTCTCAAAGAGAAAGGAAACAATTTAAGCTTAATAATATCTCCATCTATATCCCTATGCTTTTGCATCTCACAAAGTTCAACAAAGTTATTTAGATGAGCAGTAGCATCTTCATTACCAATACCAGAAAATTGTTCTCTCATAACAAGATTGAGTAAAGCAGGTTGTATCTCAAAGAAATTAGCTTCAGGAACAGGTGGAGCAATAGGTGTGCTCATAAAATCTTTGTTGTTGGTGCTAGTGAAGTGACACAACTTAGTATTTTCAACAGTAGTCATTTTTGTGTTTTTATTAAAGAAAGCAAACTTGTAAAACTAATTTTTTTGTGTTTTTGATAAAGAAATAAGCAAACAAAGCAAAAGTAAACTAAGCAAAACAAAAATAACAAAGTAAAGAGATTGGTTATGAGGGACTCCCCTTGTGAAGATGTCCTTGACTCCAAGAACGCAGCCTGGAAAAAGTACTTGCTGACTCGTATATTAACGAGCTCGTTGGGAAACCCCAAGAGGAAGGTATGATGAGCACAGCAGTAAGTTTTCCCTCAGTTATGAAACCAAGGTTATCAATCCAGTAGGAGCAAGGAAACACCCCAAAGGTGTAGCTAGCTGAACTTTGGCAGGGCACACTACCAGTGCCAGCAGCAACGTGGAGACCTGCACAACACAACCACAGAACTATGTCCCCAACTTGCGATGAGGTTGTCAATCTCACCGGTTTTGCTGAAAACAAAGGATTAAACGTATCGAGTGGAAGAAAGTAATAGTTTGCAGAAAGTAAACACAAACAAGTAAACAGTTGATTGATAGTAAAAGAAAGGACCGGGGTCCATAGTTCACTAGAGGTGGCTCTCCTTAAGATAGATGACATGTTGGGTGAACAAATTACAGTGGGGTAATTAACAAACATCGAGAAAGCATACAAGCATATACTACTCATCTTGACTCCTTTGAGATTCGATTGGGCATTACAACATTATACATAGACCGCCATCCAACTGCATCTATGACTAATAATCCACCTTCAGGTTATTATCCGAAACCCCTCCAGTATTAAGTTGCAAGCAACGGATAATTGCATTACGAATTGCGTGTAAAGTAAACAATACGATTGTTCTATGAATAAAGGATTGTTGTTTTCTCCCTAGTAGCAATAGCACATCTAGTACCTTAGAGATTTCTGTCACTTCCCCAGATTACTAGAGGCATGAACCCACTATCGAGCATAAATACTAACTCTTGGAGTTGCTAGCATCTACTTGGCCAAGATAGCTACTAACAACGGAAAGCATGCAAGATCACAAATAACAAATACATGATAGAATCAATAATCAATCTGAAATAACATCTCAATATCCATCGGATCCCCGCAAACACAACATGTAGGATTACAAATATATGATCTTGATCATGAACGGAGCTCACAAGATCTAAACATGATAGCACAAAGGAGGAGAACCAGCCATCTAGCTACTACATGGACCCGTAGTCCAGAGATGAACTACTCACGCATGGGGATTGCATGATGATGAAGAAGGCCTCCAGGGTGAATTCCCCTCTCCGCCAGGGTGTCGGGAAGAGCTTTAGATCCCTCCCGATCTAGGGATGGAGATGACGGCGGCTATAGACTCTTTCATGGATTTTTGATCGGGTCCTTAAGGTTTCCGTATAAGAGGCAATATATAGACGGAAGGAGAGGCCGAGGGGGTGCCTGGGGCGGCCAGACCACCCCCTGGCACGGGCCAGGTGTGGCCGGGCCCCAGCCCCTCTCCGTCTCGTATTCTGGCTCTAGGTGTCCCTCAGTGAAAAACTGACTTTGACTTTTGTCCCGTCCAATTCCGAGAATATTCATTTTCTGACATTCCTGGAACCAAAAACAGTAGAAAACGGGCAGCAGGCACTGTGGCTCTTGTTAATAGGTTAGTCCAAGAAATCATATGAAAAGTACTCCAAAATGTGGACAAAACATAAGAAAGTAGATAAAACCAAGCATGGAACATCAAAAATTATGGATACTTTAGCAACGTATCATTATCCTATAAATTTATTACTTTGCTAGTGTCTTGTTTTTAGCCTTGAAACAATGAGCAATGAACTTGGTTAAAAATACTTCCTACACTTTTACAACAAGAAAAACCATCTAAAAGATGACTTGAGTCCATGTTAGCCCAAATAATTTGATTTTAGAACTAGTCCATCCCATTTGAGCTTAATATAAATAGACTCGACAGTACCCTTGATTGAAATTGTTTGATAAAATGGATGCTTCGAAGTAGTACAGATTATGCCACTACTTTTTCTAATAATTACCAAGATATTTCTTTACGCGTGTCATTACGACAATGTCGTGCTCCATGGGAAACTATTAAATCTGTTGGCCAACAAACAATCTAAATATGGAAAACCACTTGATTTCGTCAATTGAGTTATGTAAACGTCTATAGCAGCAATTCTATGACTAAATTTTTTAGTCTCCTCATGGTTTCATGTTCCAAGTGAAGTTGTATTACTCCTCTGACCCATTATTGCTTAACAATTACTTATTGACATGGTCACGAGTGCACAACATAGTCCTACTTAACATGTTAAAAATAGTGACATGATTTCTCTATGAAAGAGCTGAACTTTTTGAAAGACAAATGAAAGAAAAAGGTGCTTTGAGAGTCTTGAAATTTTGACATGGGAGTAGATGAGTTGTTCTGAAATTAAATGTTTTGGTGCTAACTTGAGTACTCTTAATTTATTAAACAAATAAGGACAAAAAAATTGCATCTCTCAACAAAGAGAGACACCAAAAGAATTTGTCTCACTTTCCTAGCTAAACTTTTGACACTTGCTTGGGCACATGATTTATTTGCTAACAAGATATACGTGGTTAGGAAGTGGACTCAGTGCATCTTGTGAATACTTCTATGGTCATATTTAAGATTGCAGGGATTGTGAAGAAAAGAATTGACACCAATTCAAACTTGTAAGTTCTTTTATTTTCAGTCTTGAATCTCCGCTATTCTTTCTTATTTTCTTGTCACTCGAGGGCGAGCAACATCTAAGCTTTGGGGAGTTGATAGCTGTGAGATTCGACACATTGTTGATAGCTTTTATTGATGGTTTTCTCCTAGATTTGATCATTTTCTAGCTTTACCTAACGATAATACTTTGGTAGCAAAGAAAAAATGGTTTTTAATGTGTGTTTGAGGTTCTGAATGTCAACAGAAGGTTTTAACTAGAGAAACACAATATTCTGAAAAAACAAGCAAGTCTCTCTTTGGAAGCACTCGAGGGGAGCATACAGAGGATTTAACGAGCAACTATACGGCGAGAATATTTTTCGGCTGTATAGTTCCCGCCGCCTCTGTCTTGTCAAAAGGGACAACTTCCGTGAAGAGACTAGATGTGAAAAAAAAACACAACAGCCACCATACCATCCAGAAGGGAGAAACAGGAGATCCGGAGAAGAAGGGGAAGCCGTTCTTCATCTCGCTCCACGATCTTTAACCTCCTAGCCAATACACCCCCATTGCCACTACTTGTACTTGAGAGAGAGAGGGATCTTCACCTTGCAATACTAGGGTTTGAGATTGTTTCTTCCCATCTTGAATTGTGTTGGATATTTTTCTATTCTTATTGTGGATCTCCACGGTAGTATAAAGACGAATTCCCTTTATTTGATTATATCTATGATCCGTTCTTCTCTCATGTGTGAGTAATTTCCTTGGGCTTGGGAGATGTAGGGGATTGGTGAGATGTGATGTGCCTTCATATATTTTCCATTAGTTTGTGATTGATTCTAATTGCTATATTATGTGTGCTCAACTATCTGTGGGATATCTAATGCTTGTTGTCCAATTAAGGGCCCAGACAACATGATGCTTTATTCTATATAGATAAGATCTTGTTCGCTAGCAGACCGGCGACCTCCGGGTGACACGGGGATATTAATGGAAAACTAGTAGACTCGAGGATAATGAGGAACCACTGTGTTTATTGCATTAGTCCGATCTAAGGAGCTTAATTGCTAAGCCACCTGAAGGGTTTTAATCGTCTAGTGTCTGACCATGGTTTTGGTAACAGGCTAATAGGATTATTGAAGTTGGGATAAAATCTACCAAGTGGAGTTCCGGCTAATTATGGGTTGCTCGCCTACACATATACTTATAAGATTATGAGTGTTTGGCCGTTGACCAAAGTTCATTAATAAAGGTGGAATGCAAGGGCGTGGAGAAGGGCAATGATCGTCTTGGATCTTATACTATGCCTCGTACCATGAATGTGTGAATGGGAAGGTACTCCTAGTTGTGCAGCAAGGATATGAATCTCTTGTCAGTAAAGTAGCAGACTCTATGAAGTGTAATAAAGTGGCTTGTCACTCCCTATTTCGGTAAAAAACTACGATCTTGGAGACTCCATGAAGTTCTCCACAACCCATGAAAACTGGCACGCATAGTTTTTCAAAATAAAAATTGACCTTTTCAACAAATGTTTTCAAAATTTTGCACAAGCCTAGGATCTATGCTCTACAGTTATAGTTAGTGCATCAAACACCTTGTCTGTTGAACTTGTTAAGTATGCTTGTCCTTATCAATACCTTTTTAAACCTTGCTTAGATTTCGGAGTAGAAAAATACCTTATACAAACCCAATAGGACGCAAAGGAGAACCGGTACAAAGAGCTCAAGCTACCCAGCGGAGCGAAATGAGTCAAATATTACATCAGTGTTGGTGAAAATCAAGACGTAGCATAGAAGAAGGACCAATCTCGAGATAATAGAATCTATAGTTGTAGAGCATTGTTGTAGCAGCAATCGCTAGCCAAGAAGGAATAGAGTTGGATCATTGGTTTGTCTATGAGTTGTTATTTTTGGATTTTCACTTGAAAGGAACTTACCTCGATGAGCGGGGAAGGTTTTGAAAATCTTTTGTATGGATATGAGTTGTAATAATATAGCATGATGTGGACCTGTAATGTTTTTATTGTAATACTCTGTTAGATAAAATATTTATAGAATGGTGTTTCACTATTGTTATATCAAGGACTTGCGTACTACACCATAGAGTGGTGTGTTGGGGTCTTCACACAAAATTTGATAAATTTTAGAGATTTTTTACCCAAAATCTAAGGAAAAACGTGTCCTCCATAGTCCCTCGGAGCACACACAAATGTAAGTTGCCATGGTATTTTTCATTTTTACCATG
Source organism: Avena insularis (assembly GCA_023614405.1). Classification (NCBI taxonomy): domain Eukaryota; kingdom Viridiplantae; phylum Streptophyta; class Magnoliopsida; order Poales; family Poaceae; genus Avena; species Avena insularis. The sequence goes on from CM042694.1 coordinate 536,751,692, forward strand.
ACAATTTTCATTGTTTCTGACTTTTTGTGTGTTTTTTCTTGCACCACCGGATCGAAATCATGCGGCCGGCCGGAGCTTCGCGCGCGCATGCGCGGGCAAGTTCGCGCCCTAGCAGATCCCATTTTTAAAGATATCCATACTCTGATCGACAATTTTATTATTTTAAGTGTAGCTCGTTATATAAAGTATTTGAAATTGATATTTTATATTGTTGTGGGTTATATAATTGGCTACATCTGAATGTTTTTAAAATTCAGAAATATAACTTTTAGTTTTTTATAAAAACTCGATATCATGCTAAAGGAACACACATAAATCTCCAATATGTACTACTGTGCCGCATATATTAATCTATGGGAGTGTCTAGATCTCAGGCGCCTGAGAATTTCTTAGGTCTAAGTCGCTGATGTCATCCTAATATTTGTGCTAATTCTCAGTTGCAACCTAGTTGCAACTCATCAAATTCTCAGTTACACCCTAGTTGCAATTTATGTGAAACTTCCAGTTTGCACGAATCACGAGGTAAATCGAACGATGAAAGAGACGACTAAGACCTAAGAAGTTCTCAGGCGCCTAAGAACTAGCAAAAACGTTAATCTATTTGTACACCAAGAGGCCTACACGAGCTGCTGGGATAGTCAATCACTTGTGGAAACGCGTAACACGGGTTTGCAACTATCACTCATATTGGGTCGCGTATTTTGGGGCCTGCTTGGTGCAGCTCACACCCACGAAAGAGTTTCAAATGTCAGATTTGGGCCTGTAGAGAGCTTTGTTTCAAATGTCAGATTTGGGCCTGTAGAGAGTTTTCTTAAGTCTGCCGTGACTTGTTGTAAACTGAGCCCTATTGCAAGTCCAAAAAGAAAAGGAAGCCTCACAGAACGAGCATGTAGAAGCAGATCAGACAAACAACCACAAGTGATTCTAAAAATCTATTTCTATACCTAATAATAAATAACGAAGTGTTTCTTGCGGTCCAATACTTTTTTAAATCGATTTATCCCTGTATTTTGAAGATATTTATAGAACCTGCCACCGACTAAGAAAATACCGACACGAATGATTTTTTTTTGTATATGCATTAGTCAGCCAGCCAACAGGGACGCACACGTGCGATCGTGATGGGCCGATGGATCTCGTCTGAGACTAGTCATAGTGGGAGTATCATATTACTAGTATCATACATATGATACTAGCGTATGATACTATCTCTCTAGTGGTTAGTATCATCTAGTAGTATCATAATACCATTGTATTTAATTTTTTCTACAATCTCAATGCAATTGTGTGTATGAGATGTACTGGTCATTAAATTACCTAGTTTCACGAGCTATAATACGGTATCATATTATGATACTACTAACACCTCTCTCTTTATTAATTGTGATGTCACATCAGATTTTTGTCAAGGTGGCATGTATCATACTCCTTATGATACTTCCACTAGGACTAGCCTCAGACGGCCAGATACGTAGCAGGGTAGCTCTTAATAGAGCAGTAGATCTAATTGAGTTGGTCCCTAGTCTGTAGAATGGATGTGATGCAAACTTTTAATTTATTACTCCCTCCATCTCAAAATAGATGTCTTAGGTTTGTCAAATTTTGAATAAAGACGGAGGGAATATTATTTTCTTTTACCCAACCTAAAATAATTGATTCGATTTTGTCTAGATACATATATACGTAGACATGTTTTAGTGTGTAGATACGCATAGAAATTTAAAAAGGTCCAAGTCACTTATTTTAGGATAGAGGAGTAATATAGATGAAGAAGAGTGGTGCAGGAAGCAATAGCATATTTACATTGCTGGAGAAAGCATCAACAGCAAAAAAAAAACTGATAAAACATCAACACCGAATCAGATTGTTTCACATTCTCTACTTCCTCTGTTCATCCCGAGAGCAATCTACAATTGGGGCTATTGCTAGCACCTGATACATAACATGAACATGAGAGCAGAGGCGTGACCCAATACAGAACATAAATGTGGGATTTGGGGGAGGAAGAGGGCACGGATGAAGCGGCGGTCTCTATGCTGGTCCCAATTTTTTTTTTAAATATAAGATATTTTATGTTTGTGAAGGCAGTGTATCTAGAAATTATAATAAAGATGTATTACATTGAGACAAAAAGAGATTACAATGAATACCCAGCCCCTGTTTCCTGGCGCCGCCACTGGGACTAGGCAGGCCTAACCTGGGCGAAAGACGAAAGCGGCAACGGGAGCGAGTTCAGAGGCGCGAATGCCGGCAGTCACCGACGTGGTTGTTGTGTTTGGCGAACACACGTCCCCGTACTACCCTGAGACTCTGAAACATCCTGTAATCAGGCTTCGTTTGATGCGTGAAAGCAGATTTGTGTCGCTCGCCCCCTTGAGGGAAAAACATCATCGTGTAATGTTAATTTTCTGATGATTTATGACCTCTATGATTTCTTACTGCAATTTAGACGCACCATGTTAGGTGGATGCTGGAAACTACCTCCATTCCATAATATAAGCCTCTTTAGCAAACTATTTTAGCCTTCTAAAACATAAAACGTGCATGGAGTAAGATTGTCTTCACGTTTTTATCTACCGGTGCAACGCAAAAACACAATCGTGTCTTTTCTCAATTGAAGCATTGAGAATTTGGGATTGTGAAAGAGTATCATTCCCTCCGTTTCATAATATAAGATGTTTTAAGTTTTATGAGACGAATATATCTAGGCATCTTTCAGTGTGTGGTTTATGTGCTAACCTTGACCTGGACAGAAAAAGGTATACTTTTTTTTTAAAATTTCACCGATTTATTAATAATCATCAACAATAGTATAAAGAGTCATAAGAGTAATATAAATTACAAATAGATTATTGGACCACCTAGCGACGACTACAAACACTAGCACGGTCTGAACACTTTCTGCAAATGCCATGTGGATAGAGATGCGAGTAGGTCGCAATTAGGCCATCCTCTATCCTCTCTAATTCAAAAAATGAAATAACTTTTCAAAACGATCATGTACCCGAGTAGTGACCCACATGCATGTGAAGGTCTGCCACATCGCTATGAAAAAAAACATGTTTTAAAACCGTTCGACCGATCGTGTTTCACTTCGAAGCTACTCAACGACGGTCTCGCGCTCCGCAACGTTTGAAGCCACTGACGTCGAATAACAATCTGCGGTGCTCTCAAACAATATGTCAAATCGCTTTCGGACTTCTCCATATGAGAAATTCAGTGTGCATTTTTTAGTGACTCAACGATGAGTTGCCGAGTAGATTTCTCATTGAAATAGAGTCCTCAGTTCAAAAATAAGTGCATTGGATTTGTATATTCATATGTATCTACATACTGTTTCTCGGAACAAGAGGAAGAAAAAGAAAAATGTAACGCCTATTGTTTCTCAGGTTCCAACAGGGTCGGTGCAACCCCAGTATCAGCAGGTTCAACCCCTGTTCACGCCAACACCCATTGGGCCAACGCATGTTCCTAATGCTGTTCGAGTTAGTACACCGGTTCCTTCGGTTGTCACTTCTCAGGTGTTTGGACCCTCAGTTTAGCAGGATAAGCCAAAGAAGACGGTCAAATGCTGGAAGTGTTCTGTGGATACGCATGCTACGGAGAATTATCCAGTCCAACATTACTGTTCTTGTTTGTAATAATCTGACGCATCCAACTAATAGATGTCCTACTTTGAAATTACCCAAGCCCTCTCCTTTTGTGGCTGGTAACGGTACTGATGAGACATGTTTAATCAGCTTCCTGACAATATTTATAAGGCACATCTGGCACCCAAGCGCTCCCCGGTTGCGAAAGTGTATTGTTGGAGCAGCTATTTCTGCTACTATTATTGAGTCTCAGATGACAAGAATTTGCCCTCTCAGTACTCAGTGGAAGTGGGATGCTCTTCCTCATGGCGATGATGCCTTTTTGGTCAACTTCCCTTCTTGTCAAGATCTGCAGCGAGTTGACGGTATTCAGATGCCAGTCCCTGCTCATGATTCCCGTATTGTCATTTCTACTTGGGAAGTAGAAGAAATTAAGCATCAGTTTGTGCTTCCGTAGTTGTGGGTTCATGTTGAAGGGGTCCCACATACGATTCGTCATTTTCACGGGCTATGGGCTATTGGCTCTCTGTTGGGCACTAGTGTTGATGTTGACCTGGTTACCCTCCATAGTCGCAATGTTATTCGTATTTGTGTGGCTATGATGAATCCCAAGGCATTGCAAAAATGCATGGATGAAAAGGGTCCGCACATTCGAGTTAATGCAACTTTGAGGTTGTTGGGGTACGATTTTGTCTTCAGGCAGGAGACACCTGACTTTGTTCCTGATCCTGGTTTCATGCCTTTTTCTGGAGACGCAAGACTGACGATCCAGATGAAGAGGACGGATGGAAAGATGGGGATAAAGAGGCCCCTCCAGGAAACACTACCCCTTCTACACCACAGGTGACTAACATGGAGGTTGACACATCACAGTCACACAGGGTGTGTTTGGTAGCCCGGGTGGGCTATCTTACCGGATACAAGCCGAGTTCAGCTATGTTGACCATATGCAAGTATGATTTTTTTGATGTGTTTGGTAGGTTGTATTAGCTCAGCTGAGTTCACTTCAGATCTTGTTTGGTAGGTTGTATGAATCGAGCTATGTCATATAAAAATAAAAAAGCAACCGTTCCTGAAAACAAAACCAAAAAGCAATCGGGTCCCTGGTCGGAGCTCCGCCGCCTCCACGCTCCTCTGCCACGCGCCACGGCCTCAGGCTGGTCGGAGCACCACTGCCATAGGCCCTGGAGAGCCACCGCCGGCGCTCCATGAGGCGAGCCCCTCTCAACCCGATGCCAGGAGTCTAACCCTCGTTAGTCGCGGTCGAGCTCCTCGTTAACAAGCCGCCACCAGCTTCTGGAATTTCTCCTCAACAGGCCGCCGCCAGTCTTCTCCAACGATAGGAGCCGCCTCCATGCGCAGACTCCGCCAGGAGACCGAGCTCCTTCTTCCCCGCCGCCAAAAGACCGACCTTCGACGCACGCCGCCAGGAGCTCGCGGAGCTGCAGCGGACGAGGCAAGGAGAGGCGGCAGGAGGCCATACGCGCCATCAGGACCTTGACGGGGACATGCACAAGGGCGGTGGAGCTTGGATGGGGATGGTAGAGGTCGAGCTCGGACGGGGATGGTGGAGCTCGAGTCAGGACGGGGCTGCACATCGTGCGAGAAGGGGCGAAATGAGGAAACGGGTCGTCGACCCCTATCGGTCTGGAGCGCTGGCGCGGGACGGACTCAGCACTACCCGGTTGCGAAGCTCGATTCCAGCTTCTCAACTGGGCAGGGCTGAGGGGGCTTTTTCGCATGAGGTGGGCACTGCCCGTTGTAACCGACCCGACCTAACAAACAACAAAACGTGGGATGAGGTCAGAATATCTAGGTTTCCCCGGTCTACCAAACACACCCACAGTGTATCTGGTGGTACTTCTGCAAACAAGTTGGCGTTGGTTCCTGCTGCCGGTATTGCTGTCACGCCGTTTAATTCGAACCCGCGGACTCCACGTGGAAAGGAGATTGTGGCACAGGCTCTTGGTTCGCCATTTGTGTATGCTAGGCGATTATTCCCAACTCATCAGATGATGCCTGTACTGGAGGAAGTGTTCCCTGCTAAGCCTCTTGTTTCTGCTACGGATGTTTGTATGTCTATTGGGACTACTACTGAGAAGGATGGGCTGCTACCTGTTACTGATGTGCCACATGCGGCTGCTGATCGTTCTCATATGACCAATGTGCTATTGCAGCTTGCTGGCCAGCTCCCGCTTGATGGACCGCTTGATGGGCCTCTGCCACTCGCTGGGTCGCGGTCACATGATGGATCACCGACATTTGTTGAGCCGTCAACGCTGGGGTCTCCAGCGACCGAGCCAGTTGCTTCTGGAGGAATACTGGGTCAGCGGGGATCGGTGGAGCAGCTGACCAGCTGGGCCTCCCGCGTCACCATCCTGGAGCCCATGGAGGAGCCTTTGCCTGCGATGCAGATTCCTATCGGTACTGCCTAGGGAAACGATCCCCAGTGTGTTGGGGGGCTTCTACGTCGGCTATGGCCACCTCACCACTTGCGCCTCCTCTGGTGACCGCGTCTTTAGTATTGGATGCTTCTACTTCAACGACGCATGCCCCCATAGCGAACTGGCAACTGGCAGATGGGGCTTTGACGAAGACCAAGGTTCCTGGCACTCATGTGCCTCGTCGGAGTGGACGCCACCTGGTACACGATGATGGGTCTATGGTGACTGATGAGGATACTATGATCAAGGCCATACGGAGGAAGGCAGAGAAGAACCTGGACTCGAATGGTAATACATCATCGTCTAAATCATTTCTTTCTTTTTCATCTACGCAAATTTATTCAAAGTTGAATAGTATTGGTGTTAGTCTTGGTTCCAATGCTAGATCTGTTTCTATCTCTACAAAGGTTTTGAAGCGGATGGAATTTGACTGTCTAACAGTTAATCCAAAAGCATCGACCTCTATTGATACCACCTATATAGATGATGAGGATGTGAATGCCACAACTGATGGTCAGCTCCTATCTCATCTAGTGGGTGAAGTACTAGAGGTTGGTTTGGATGATGACAGATTGAGTTCATTATATGAATTAACAGCTTCTGGTCGTAAATCAACCTCGGGTAAAAATGTAATAAATCTCGGAAACAAGATATTGCTCCGCAATCTATATTAGTTTCCCAATGAATGGCATATTTTTGAATAGCAGAGGTCTTCGTGACTTGGCTAAACATCTACATATTGCTCATTGTTCTCGGGATCATAATCTAGATTTTATGGCTATTTCTGAAACGAGTAAACGTGAATTCTCATAGAGTTTACTTGACCGCCTTTCAGGGGGTATAGACTTTGTGTGGAATTCACGTCCGTCTAGGGGGCGTTCAGGTGGTATTTTACTCGGCGTCAGGGCTGATACCATGGATATTTTAGCTTGTTCCGAAGGGGAGTTTCATATTAAACTCCATATTTGTAATAAAGCTGACAATTTCACATGGAGTCTTGTTGTTGTGTATGGTGCTGCATAGGATGATTTTAAGGCTGATTTTCTTCGAGAATTGGTGAACCTAGCAAAAGACAATCCGTACCCTATTCTCATAGGGGGGTTTCAATTTGCTTTGCTTTCCATTTGAGAAGAGTAGAGGCCGATTTGATGATCATTTGCCGTTCCTTTTTAATGTTGTCATCGACAGTCTTGATTTGAAGGAAGTAACCATGATTGGACGACAATTTACTTGGGCTAACAGTCTTCCAGAACCAACATATGAAAATTTTGACCGTGTACTGATGGACTCAGATTGGGAAGATAAATTTCTCCTAGTATCGATACGAGCTCTAGAACGTAGTGAGGCTCTGTCAGACCATGCTCCCATTTTGTTGACCACCGGTTTGCCTAGGCCACGTTGTAATCGACCATTCAAATTTGAACTAGGATGGTTACAACAGGAAGGCTTCCAGGAGATGGTCAAAACAGTATGGGAAAGACCAGTTGCGGGTACTACTCCAATTCAAAGGTGAAATAATAAAGTGTGTGTGATACGCAAACACCTTGGGGTTGGGCACACCATACAACTGGTGTTCTTAAAAAAAGAAAAGCTACTATTGATGAACTCGAAGCATTATCACAATTTTGTTTGTTGACGACGCATGAGATTGAGCTTAAAAATCAGTCGAATGCAGAGTTAGCACGACTTTTGTGTGAAGAGGAAATCAAATGGTATCAACGTTCTAAATCTCAATTCATTTTAAATGGGGATTAGAATACAAGATACTTTCATAGTGTTACCAATGGTAGACACAAGAAGAAACGTATTCATTCCTTATCTCAAGACGAAGGAATGATTGAAGGACACAAGCCATTAAAATCGTACATAAAAAATTACTATAAAGGTTTGTTTGGGGCACCAGAAGAAGGAAAATTCTCCTTCGATGAGTTACAAACTGATGATATTCCCCAAGTTTCCGATGAGGAAAATAATCTATTGACTGCTCCATATTCTGAGGAGGAGATCAATAAGTTTGTTTTCCAAATGGAACATAATAGGGCCCCTGGCCCTGATGGCTTACCAGCTGAGTTTTACCAAACCTTCTAGGATGTTATCAAAACAGATCTTCTGGACTTGTTTTATGCTCTGCATTCTGGTCACCTTGATCTATTCTGGCTGAATTTTGGTGAGATAACTTTATTATCTAAGGTTAATGGGGCAGAACGGATTTAACAATATAGACCGATTTGCCTTCTTAATGTTAGTTTTAAGATTTTGACCAAAGTCGCCACTATTAGGCTAAAATCAGTGGTTGATCATGTAGTTCGTCCTTCTCAAATTTCCTTTATGCAAGGTAGAAACATACTTGATGGTGTGGTCACCTTGCATGAAGTAGTACATGAACTACATAGGAAGAAACTAAATGGGGTCATTTTTAAAATCGACTTCGACAAAGCCTATGACAAGGTCAAATGGTCTTTCCTTCAGCAGACTCTTAGAATGAAAGGTTTCTCAGCTACGTGGCGTACTCTAATCAATAACTTTGTGTCAGAGGGTAGTGTTGCCATCAAAGTCAATGACGATGTTGGTAAATACTTCCAGACGAAAAAAGGTTTGAGACAGGGAGATCCATTATCACCATTGCTATTTAATATAGTGGCTGATATGCTCGCTGTCATGATTGAGCGTGCCAAGTTTGATGGTCAAATTGAAGGTGTGATTCCTCATCTAATAGATGGAGGCTTATCAATCCTTCAGTACGCCGACGATACAATTTTATTTATGGAACACGACCTTGAAAAATCGAAAAATCTAAAACTAATTCTCTCAGCTTTTGAGAAACTTTCGGGTTTGAAAATTAACTTCCATAAAAGTGAATTGTTTTGTTTTGACGAGGCTCAGGATGTAGTTGGTCTTTATGCTGATCTCTTTGGCTGTAGCCAGGGCATTTTTCCGATTCGGTATTTGGGCACTCCGGTTCACTACCGGAGGCTCACAAATGTTGAATGGAAGATTGTGGAGGAAAGATTACAGTTAAGGTTGAGCAGCTGGAAAGGTAAACTGCTCTCCATAGGGGGAAGATTGGTACTCATTAATTCACTACTCAGCAACATGGTACTGTATATGATATCTTTTTTCCAACTACCAAAAGGAGTCTTACAAAGGTTAGATTATTTTCGATCAAGATTCTTTTGGCAAGGAGACAGTGAGAAAAAGAAGTATTGGCTGGCTAAATGGAGTGTACTATGCCGCCCCAAAGACCAAGGCGGGTTGGGTATTCATGATCTAGAGATCAAAAATACAGCCCTCCTTAGCAAATGGCTATTCAAGTTATTAATTGAAGACGGGGTATGGCAAACACTACTTAAAAGAAAATATATTGGTTCAAAAGCATTGCCCCAGGTAGTTTGGAAACCTGGGGACTCTCACTTTTGGGCTGGTCTGATGGCAAGGAAGAAAGACTTCTTCCGCTTCGGAACATTTTCTATTAAGGATGGGTCTTAGATACGATTCTGGGAGGATAAGTGGCTAGGTAATGCTACGCTTCGTGAACAATATCCCGCGTTGTATTCTATTGTCCATTATAAGGATGAAACGATATCCACTGTACTGGAATCTTTCCCGCCCAACGTGACTTTCAGACAAGATCTGATCGGAACCAGGCTTGACTCTTGGATCGCATTGCTATATCGTTTAGCTCATGTTCAACTGTCAGCTGGACCAGACTAATTTCGATGGAACTTGAGTGAGAACGGTTCATTCTCGTTAGTTCCTTATACAATGCTTTAGCCCAGCCAGTCTTACCAGTTTTAGATAATAGGATGATTTGAAAGATGAAGATACCTCTAAAAAACAAAACAATTGCGTGGTACCTTTGTCGAGGAGTTATCCTTACAAATATAATCTTATTAACGAAATGGCATGGGAATCCTATGTGTGTGTCTTGTCATTATAATGAGACAATCAAACACTTATTCTTCCAATACAACTTTGCTAGGTCTATATGGTCAGTTATTCAAGCAGCTTTAGGCTTGTATCCACCACGTAGTATTGCCAATATTTTAGGAAATTGGTTACATGGTATAGATCACAAGTATAAGTTACTTCTTCGGATTGGAGCAATTGCATTATATGGTCGCTATGGTTGTGTAGAAATGATAAAGTTTTTAATAATGTGAATTGTTCTCTTCTGCAGGTTATCTATCGGTTATCAATACCCTGTGTTCTTGGTCAGTCCTACATCGTGCGGAGTATCACGGCCTTTTTACGGAGGTGTGTACGCGTCTAGAGGATACGGTGCGGGATCTGTTTACCCGCCATGGATGGCAGCATAATCTACGGATCGGTTCTCCTTTAGCATCTTAGGCATTTTACAATTTCTCAATATGATACGTAATCCGCATAACTTCTTTCTATTTGGATCTGTGAATTTTGTCGGTTGTGTGCATCTTAGCTATGAAGAGATCGGGTGTAATAATGCTTAAACCTTTTAAGTAATAAAGTGCCCTTTATCGAAAAAAAATGTATCTATATACTACTCCCTCGGTCCATATTAATATTCTCAACTTTATCTAGATTCGTATGTATCTTTTTAAGTATTTAGACTTGATACATCCGTATCTAGACAAAGTTGAGAACACTAATATGGACCGAAGGTAGACTAAAACGTGTCTAGGTGCATGTAAATTTAGCAAACTCAAAAGTAAGTGACTTGGATTTGTATATATTCGTATGTATCTATATACTACTAAAACGTGTCTATGTGCATGTAAATTTAGCAAATGCAAGTCAAATTTTTGGATGGAGAGAGCATATATAAATAACTTGCTAGACGGGACATATGAAATGCAGCGAAAGTCGCACTAAGTAGCTAATTGTTCCCTGCAAAAAAAAGTAGCTAATGATTATTCAGAATAACTTGCGCACACCAGTCCCCTTCAATCCTTTATCTGCAAATACGTAAGCAATGTAAAATACCACTTCAAAGATCTTGATTTCTACCGGCCGGCGTTCTGCGCTCAGCAGCATCCGAACTTCATGTGCAGCTTAGAGCAAGTCTAACCGAACCCCATATAGTTTAGATGAGCAAAAGATTCTAAAAAGATCGGCTCACGTAACCGAAACCGCATCGGTGTTAGAGAATCTCTAGATATTGCACCGCGAGCGAAATCCTAAAATAACTCCTGTTTTGCGGTACGTGGTAAGAAAAGTAGTTATTCTAGATGCTGCATAGGCTACTGCGTTCTTAAAAAAATGGCCGCTTCCCCCATATCAACCCCTAGTCACTGCATATCTACGGTTTTTCGTCGCCCATTTGCCACTCCCCGCATCCGCTGCTCAATCCACGCACGCTGAAAATTCAGGACGCTCGTGAGAGGAATCCTTGTCCGCCGCCACCGGCACCGCCACAGGCCCATCAGATTCGCCCTGTTCCGGGCCCCTCGTCACCGCCCCTGTCCTCCCGCACCGTGTCGCCACCGTGGTGGCCAACACCCCTCGAGCGACGGAATCGGTCCGTAGCCTCCTAGTCCCCGACCAATCTTTAGCTAGTGCGCCAGATCCGCTCCACCGCCCGTCCGTCGTCATCGTCGTCCTAGCGGTAAGCTTTTTTCTCCTCTTTCGATTTGGCTACGAATTCAAAAATCGTTAGATTTAGCATCTGTTTGCCCGCAATTTGTAGATGAGTCCGTCGTGGAGTGAGTCTTAGTGTTCGGTGACTAGTTTGTCGGTTAAGTTTTGTTGAGGACTCCTCGTCCGACGAGTCCGATTGGGAAGACAACTTCGTAGATGATGACGACGCGGAGGACACCCTTCTTCTTGCTGCGATTGATGAACTTGAAGCTGAGGAGAACAACCGAAAGAGGAGGAGGGGATCCACTTTCGGCCGTTTATGCATCCCTCACAACCGCATTCTTGACCACAAAATGCCCATGCGGGACTATTTTGCCGAGGTACCCATCTATCCTGCTCGTCTCTTTCGCCGCCGATACCGAATGAGACGCCCCCTATTCGAGAAGATAGTGAAAGCCTGCGAGGCGGATTGTCGTTATTTCACGCGAAGTAGGAATTGTGCTGGGTTGCTTCGTTTCAGTTCATACCAAAAGATCTCAGTCGCCATGAGAGTGATCGTGTATGGAGTGTCAGCTGACTACACTGATGGCGATGATACTACGATGAAATGCATGTGTATGTTTGCGAAGACACTAGTCAAAGTCTTCGGTCCAACGTACCTCCGAGCACCAAACAAGGAGGACACGAAGAGGCTCATGAAAGTGAATTAGGCTAGAGGTTGGCCGGGGATGCTCGGAAGCGTCGATTGCATGCACTGGAGGTGGAAGAACTATCCAAAAGCATGACACATGCAGTACATTGGTCATCACCGAGATACAACAGGCGTGCTCGAAGTAGTGGACTCACAGGACTTGTGGATATGACATAGCTTCTTCGGTCTTCCGGATTCTCTGAATGACATCAACGTGTTGCAGAGATATCATCTCTTTTCTAAGCTAGCTAATGGAGAACACCCGGCGTGCAACTGCAGAATCAATGGGTAGATTACAATATGGGTTATTTATCTTGCTGATGGCATCTATCCTCAATGGGAAACATTTGTGAAGACCATTCCTACACCCCAAAACCCAAGAAGCTCATTTCGCCGCTTGTCAAGAAGTAGCCCGCAAAGACACTGAAAGAGCTTTTGGGGTGCTCCAAGCTAGGTTTGCAATTGTCCGAGAGTCTACTCACTTCTGATAAAAGAAACACCTCAACAACATCATGACTGCATGTATCATTCTTCACAACATAATCATTGAGGATGAGAAGGATAAGAAGTTGCCCTTGGAGTTGACAATGTTGGTTGCCGGGTCAAACGTAGAAGAAATCTAGACAAGATCGAAGCATTTGTTGGAACCTACCGGCAAATTGAACACAACATACCCAGCTCCGTCAATATCTTATTGCCCACCGCTAGTACTTGCATAGGAGATAGCTCCCTTATCATTCAATCGATTTCATGTGTTTCCATTTGTAATTTGAACCATTCTTTGCTTCGGGACCATTTACTTGTGTTCTTCAATTATTCAGTTTTAAACTATTGTTTTAATCTATGGATTACTGTTGATTTGTTAATTTGTGACTGTGGAATATTCATTAATTTGAAGAATAGACGTTGTATGCATGTTGTTGTGATCTGGAAACACATTTCTAGGTTGAACACACAATTCTGTTTTGCGGCATGCATAGTATATGTTCCGCGCCGATGTTTTTCGAAAAAAAAGGGTTATGCAGTACACCACATCCATATTTTGCAGCACCGCGGGATGCAATATCTGCTAGGGATGCTCTTAGCTGATAAAAATAGTGATCGGCCTCCGCGACTTGCAAAGATAGCCGGCCCCAAGCTCGGGCGAGGAAAAAAGATTCCCCTCCTGTCCACGCGCACAACCGCCCCGCTACGCCGCCATTCTGCTGACGCTCATACCGCCAACCACCTCTAGCCTCTCGACTGCCCAAGATGTTCTTCGTCTCCCCTCTCCACCCCGCCTCGCTGGCCGGCCGCTGTCGTCGCTAGAATCGGGCTATGGAGACGCGACATCCATTCAAATCTCGTCATTGATTTGATGGTGTTTCCGGCCTCGACGAGCTAGGTTCATTCAAAGTCGTGGTCGTCGGAGCATGGGGAGGTCGTAGATAGTCCGCTGAGAACTTGGGCGTGGTGGGAACCGAGAGACGCAATATCTTCTCCGTCGAGCGGTTCCAGCAGTGGATTCAACGTAGCTCGATCGATGCCCGACTAGTAGCGGATTCTGCAATCATGACATCGACTTCCGGTGGTCGCGCAGCCCCGGCCGTGGTCTCAGCCCTCATCGACGGCTCTACTCCGCCGATCACAGTTCTCAACTCCGCCGCCCAATAGGCGTTCGACAATTTTACTAGGTGAGTTTCTCAACTTCGGTTGTAGATGAAGATGTTGAGGGCTATGATCTTCGATGACTCTCCGTCGTCGGAGGAGGAAGACGAAGATGAATTCGGTCTGTAATATTAAATGTTTGATTGAAATGAGTTGGTTTGCAACAAATGTGAGAATTGTGTTTTATCCTCTAAATATAGGAGTTCGGCTAGAAACAACTTTCCTTTAGATGATAAAAAATAAGAAGGTAAGGATAAGGAGCCTTCTTATCATCCAAACTATTTGGGTTCGGTTAGAGGTGCTCTTTGGAAGAGAATGCAGGTGTTTTCCTCAAAATAATTAAGACCTACTGATCTAGTTACTCTGTCAACCTAACACCCAACTGCAGTTTGACATATGAAACGCACATCTTATTCGAAGGCCGACAAGCAACAAAGACTTGGACGAAGGGGATGCACCACTCTGAAAGGCAGGCATTATTAGCAGGAATGCACTGGCCACCTAACAAGACCAAACATCTCCGCTACAGAGCCAAATCAGGTTCAAGTTTAGCTTGATTTTAGACAAGCACGCTGGAGTGGCCTACCACACGCATCCCCAAATGATTAGTCCTGCTTCGACAGCTAGATGGAGTAACTGCAAATGCACACATGAGCTTCTGACAAAACGCGAAATGGCCACGCTCTCTCTCATTAAACAAAACCTTTGCCTAATACTGTAGTTAACTCACTAATCCAGAGAGAATGCTCTGGAGCCAAGCCTTATCTGGAGCAGAATCCAACCGTGTAGAGGGACGAGTGGCAACATGGAAGAAGAAAAAAACAAGTCCTATAGTACAACTTTGTCTACTAGTAGTAGAAACACCAAGCAGGTGCAGGAGATCTCACCAGTCAACAGAGCAGAGGGAGGATTTCTGCAGCATTCTGGTGATCCGCAAGATGAGATCATAGCGATGAAGGAATCTGCAGAATCTGATGCCGCTGATCTCCACCGGGAGCACACGGAAAATTAAAGTATCATCACGGTCAAGTGTTCTAGTTAAAACTTAAAAGAAGAAGAATGCCGAAAAATCACTGCCTCGAATCACATTGGAGGAGGAGCTGAATCCTTTCCTCTGCCGCCACTCCTGCTGCTGAAGCACGACCTGCCAGCCGACGGCAATTTCTTCGTCGGCGCAGGGTTTGTCCCATCCGTCGGTGCTCGGCCGCCGCCGTCCTTGCTGTGCTCCCCGTGGCACCGCCTCGAGGAGCCTGCCTGCAGGAGGCCGCTCTCTCTGGCCACCGTCAGCTCGTCTTCCATGCTGGCCTCCAGCACGTCGGCGATGGACATGCGGGCTTCACGGTGCGTGTCTGACAGCGACGACGGCGTTCTGAGCGAGACCGGTGGCGCGGCGCCGTCCTCTCTGATCTCAACTACCACGCCATTGGCCGCGTCGGATCTCCCTGGACGATCCTTCGGCTCCTGATTGCTGCTCGCCACCGTCTGCGGCTCGTCGCGCCTTTGTCCCGCGGGCTCCGAGTAGTCTTGTATGGTGAGAACGAAGTCGTGGTTGCCTGTCCGGTCCTCTGGCCCCGGCGAGACGATGCCGACGGCGACGAAGGCGATGTTGCATCGGCAGAGCGGGCAATTGGAGTGCGACTTGAGCCAGGTGTCGATGCAGGGCAGGTGGAAGGCGTGGCTGCACTTGGGCAGCAGGCGCAGGCTCTCGCCGTCCCGGAACTCGCCGAGGCAGACGGAGCAGTCGGTGCTGTCGACGAACCCGTCGCCTCGCCTGTACTTGCACACGGTGATCTTGTTGATGAGCGTCTCGTCCATCCCGTCGGACGGCGCGACGTCCCACGGCTCCTGGCCCCCGGAGTCGCCGTGGCCGTGGCCGTCGCCGCCCGCGCCGGAGCCGGGGCCGAAGAGCATGTTCCGCAGGGAGCTGAAGGTGCCGCAGTACTTGGAGACGATGGTGTAGTAGCTGACGAGGAGGAAGGCGGTGGCGAGCACCCCGATGATGGCGATGACGAGGGGCGAAAAGGCGGGGCCGGAGGAGTCGTCGCCGTCGCCGCTGGTGCCGGCGATGTCGAAGACCGGCGGCGGGGGCGGGAAGATGAAGTAGCACCACTGCGGGCAGTACATGCTGCACAGGCCCTGGGAGCAGTCCCTGGTTGGCTCGTAGGGCATCCACGTCGGCTGCGGCCGGAGAGCTGGAGGAGGAGGGTTGGCCATTGCCGCCATGGACAGTGGGAGGATTCAGAGGAACGGAGAAGAACAATCCCAAGAAACTGAGATGAGTAAAATCTCTACTCCTGTCAGGCCATCCTGTAAGTTGTAGAACCAGCAGAGCAGAGCAGAGGGATCTGTACGAGTTCGTGGCCCAACTAATTGTGGCGAGAGAGATGAGACAAGGGAACTAGTAATGTGGCTGCCTCTGCTTTGCAATTCGGTGCTCTCCTGCTTTCCAGGTGTTGGGAAATGGGAAAGGGGATGGAGGGAGGGGCGCAAGGAGATGGATCATGAGACGAGATGCTTCCGAGAGTGAGAGGGGTATTCGATCTGATGGCCGATGCTACTGAAAGTGTGGGAGAAATTAACCAGTGCGTGCTTGTTTGGAAAGCAACGAATTTTCGGGATCGGGTGCGAGAGGGGTTGGGAATGAGACGGCCTTCGTGGTGGTGGTGGTTGGAACTGGGGCCTACCCCGCCGTCCCACACAGGCCACAGGTTGCTCTCGTTTCGTTTTCTTTCCTTTCCGTCCGCTGCTGAGTGCTGAGCTGCTCCGCCTGTAGCCCTGTACCCTCGTTTGTCTCCTTCGGAATAAATACAAGGCAAAGGCGGTGATCCCGCCCGGTAACTAGGAATAATTACTTCTGCTTCAGTACAGTACAATGAAGCAACGAACGGATAACATGAATGAGCGGTGCACTTGCAGCAACAGCAATGCAATGCAGGGAGCAGATCGTCCACCTTCAAAACCGTACCTCGCTCGCTAGTTGAGTTGGAGACGAGCCAAACTGTGTTAACTATGGTTTTTTTAAGGAACATTAGATATCAATTACGTCCAGTCTCTGCAACAATACAGTATCCTAATGATAATACGGATGGACACGTCCAAACAAAGAAAGAATTACAGGGAAAAAAAGACGAGGACCACAATTCTGTAATGTATCAGACCCCGTGATCTCAGCGACCACGGAAATATCGAATTGAGATAGCACATGATTTTAGTCACCGCGAAATAGGACAACCTATGATTCACGTGAAAAAATTACTGACCGTCACATGATGTTTAAGAAAAAAACAAAGGTTTGAAGGACCGTGGCGTATCCAGTTCTCGTCCGGAAGACACTCCTGTTGTCATTGTCAAGTATGTTCAGACGCCTGCCCTTTTCACGCTTAATTCTCCCTCTTGCGACACTTGCCCCTTCCTTCTTTCACAGCAAGTCATTGATCAGTTTGCGTTGGTACAGCTACACCAGACCGTGGCCACCTAACCATCTACAGTACCTTTACTCACACTGACCCGAGACCATATTGACCTACTAACTTGGCCTAACGCAGACAAAGACTGTATAACGGTACGTGACTTTCTAGTATAGTACCGAAAGCTGGTGGAGAAAATCGATTTTTTTTGTTGCAGGGATTGGAACAAAAGCATTTTAATACAGCTGTGATGCTTGTCACCTGGAGCATATGGAAGGAAAGAAATAAAAGGATGTTTGATAATAGCTACATGACTTTGGAGCAGATCATTGTTCAAATCAAGTAAGAGGCGCAAGTTTGAGTCACTGCTAGTGCTAGTGGAGGTCGTTTTAGACTGCGGGACTCTTAGAGCCGTTGGAGTTTTTCTGTAAAACTCAGTTTTAGTTTTGGTTGTATAGGGGTCGCTTAGACTTGGTTCTGTCGTGGTTGTTCGTCTTTTTTTTTTTTTTGGCGTGAGTTCAGGCTATTTCTTAAGCTTTATAAACTTCCTACCCATCTTTTTTGGGTTT
Source organism: Avena insularis (assembly GCA_023614405.1). Lineage (NCBI taxonomy): Eukaryota > Viridiplantae > Streptophyta > Magnoliopsida > Poales > Poaceae > Avena > Avena insularis. Next base: position 536,769,593 of record CM042694.1, read on the forward strand.
TTCTTTTCTAATATATCACCTGCAGTCCTCTTGCATAGTTCGCAAAAAATTATAGTACCGAAAGAGGGCACTCCAAAATGGTATAGTAGCAACCAAATCGTCAATCGTGTCATGTGAACAAGAAGCTTTTTTCACTGCAGGGTTTTACACAGGAAGACGTAACAAATCATGATTGATGAGTGTACGACATGTAGCTGGTGACACAAAGATCATTTGATCCGGTAGTGCGTGAAGGCCGATCTGATTCATTGGGTACGTATGTTCCACTTATTTTTTGGGCCTCAACACATCATTGTCAGTCGACATTTGCGTCGGCAACCTGTGACACCAACAGGATAAGCTGATGACGAAAAGCTTTAAGGGACATGCGGACCAAGGGAGCTCGGCGGTTTCATTCCGTTTGAAAGATAAAGGCCACCTAACCGAGTCTTTGTTGGTAAACAACAAAGAAGACTAGTAACGAATAACACCTCGAGGATTTCACACACCCCAGTAAGCAATCCAACAAAGTGCATCAGCACGCATGAATAAAGTCTCATGCACGGTTCGCATTAGAACACAATCTCGCGATTATTTTTTTCTAAAATGAAGGCAAAAATATGCCCTATCTATTAATTAAGAAAAAAGAAGTTACTATTACGGAAAATATAGAATCCCTAATATTTCAGTTGTGTATTGATTTGACCCTCATGGAGAGTATATATAGACGTACAAACTTGGAGGGCAAGAAGCCTATGACTTGGAGTACAAGATGATCTCTAAAGTTCTAGTCTATCTCTAGTTGTGTATGTATCCTAACATCCCCCTCAGTCGCAGCGGGAGTGAAGCGGACACTTGCGACTGGATTTGAAGTCTTGTGCTTCTGTCGTCTTCACCTCCTTGTCATCATCATCTGCGTGGACATGATCATGGCGTAGGGGCGTGCGTCCCTTACGGTGCCTCTCTTCCTCCCGCATGATCCACTGGGAGTGGCGTGGACGCAAGTGACGACGCGAACGCTGTTGACTGGAGTTCTTGAGTTGCTGTAGACGTTGTTCTTGATGTAGATTGCGAGGTAGACGATCATGATGTAGTCGTGGTCGAGGTGGGTGTGGTCGATGTCGTAGTCGTCGTATGTTGTGTGGCCGCCATTGCCGGAGGCGCAAAAAATTGTGCAGTTTTTGTTGTTGTTGTTGTTGTTGACGAAGCTGCAGTTGTAGACGTTTGCACCTTGTAAAAGTACCGTCGGGGGCGTCTCGTGGACGCGGTCGTAGGTGAGACCACCAGTTTTGCCAGAACTGGAGGAAGCCACCAAGCACACACGGTTTTGCCAGAACCGTATGCGCGGTCGTAGGGGCATCACAATTGTGATGCCGGTTTGTTGATGCAGTCGTCGGTGTCGTGGACGCGGCCGATGCCGTCGTCGGGGTCGTGGACGCGGCCATGCCGTCGTCGTGCCTTGCAGTACATGTACTGTCAGAGGGCGTCATAGTTGTATGTCCATCGTGTGGACGATGTAGCGGCGACGGCGGTGTGTCGACGAAGATGATGATGAAGACCACGTTGATGTAGACCTTGGCGATGATGTCTCGGCGATGAAGGAGTAGGCGTGTCGGTGATGATCGTCCGCTCGAAGGTGTCCCTTGTGGCGGCGATGATGTCAAAGCCTTGCTCCTAGTTTGATGGTATCGTACAGCTTGATGTAGTTGTTCGGGTGGTTGTAGTCCGGCTTGGTGCAGTGTAGATCGGTACGTATGTCGATGTAGATGGCGCGCCGATGCGTGGTGTGTAGTCGATTTAGTCAGCGGAGATTGGGTTCGACCGCGTATTCCGCAATCGGTGAAGACGCACGGGCCCTCCTGGTGTCCCATGCCGCAAACAGGGTGTGCATCAGTACTTGAATTTTTTACTAGTACCTGTGCATGCACGTTCGTTGCATGCACGTACGATGCGCTTGCAGCTTATGGAGTCGTGGAGATCGGCCAGGATGATGGCCCTGATGGGACTGACGTGCTGCCTTCACGCGCGTGACGGCTTGAACGCCGCCGGTGCCAATGCTCCTTATGTTCCATGTGTCCGCCGTGATCGATTTCTTTGATAAATTTTATATTGATTTGCGCCGGACGAGAGTAGATGTAAGGTTTAGGAATTTTATTTGTGGCTAACTGGATCTAGTCTAAGGAGAGGAACTTCGAAAATTGGATCTAATCTATATAATTGGGAATTGAAATTGAATCTAATCTAGTCTAAAGAACCAATCCGATCTTTGATCGAGACCGGGTGCCGCGCCCCGAGGAGAAGATTAATCTCCCCGGGGGCGGCGCAATGTGGAAGTGTTGGAAGAACCTAGGATCGGCGCCGTGGGGCTAACCGCTCTGATACCATGTAGAAAATATAGAATCCCTAATATTTCAGTTGTGTGTTGATTTGACCCTCATGGAAAGTATATATAGACGTACAAATTTGGAGGGCAAGAAGCATATGACTTGGAGTACAAGATGATCTCTAAAGTCCTAGTCTATCTCTAGTTGTATACGTATCCTAACAACTATGATATTCACTTGGCTCCCAGGTGCAAATGCACCCATTGTGAGATAACATATTTTGAAATGTCAAAAAAATTGAAAAACAAATTTTGCATATACATTCGAACATTTTATGTTGGTTCACAAGTTTCCGGGATGAAAGAACATTTTTTGTGTCGTGTATAAAAAAGAAAAAATATGTCACAGAAATACGACTATTCACGTGACTTTTTTGTCTTTTTATACATGACACATAAATTGTTCTTTCATCTCGAAAACTTGTGAACCAACATAAAATATTTGAATGTATATACAGACTTTTTTCGAATATTTTTATATTTCAAAATATGTTTTCTCACACTGGGTGCATTTGCAGCCGAATTGCCACCTCCGAAGTTACTCAAGTAATTTACACAATCCAACCGAAAAAGGTAACTACTACCAAGCCCGCACTATCACAAAACTGCTGGACAAACACCCTCATCACGAGACTCTTGCAAACCCCTCACACCACCAGTGTCTCAACAACTCAAAGATTCAAAGAAACCATAGGAATCATGATATGGGTGAAACTAGAAGAGTCGAGATGCTCAAGAGAAGCCGGATCGACGAGGAAGTATATATCCAGTGCTTCCAAGAGTGTATCATTTTGGTTCCCGCGGTCTTGGTAGTCCAGAATTGTAATTAAGCCATTCCAAATGGATATTTACAAGTTTCGTAAAATTCTAAATAGCTTATCATCCATATATGTATTTGGCTTGTTCAGTAGGAACTTAGTTTGTAGGCTACACAAGAGACAAATGTTGGCAATAAAAAGGAAAAACAAAACGTAATTCTATGTTGCTCCACATATTTGTCCTTTTAGTGTATATCACAACTGAAATATTGAAATATATGTTCATGAACTTTGTACATACTACAGTATTATACACCTATATTACTGTACTTTTTTTGAGATTTCAAAATGTTAGTCAAATGAGCTCCCTAGAGCTCGGGAGCTATTATGACTTTGGGATGCTTCCAGTAATTTCATTCACTCCTACAGAAGCACTAACACAAATCAATCTACCGTGTGAGGAGATTTAAATCTAAATTCGATACACGTGGAAAAATATGCATTCTTGTAAATGTTCTTCTGGTGGCATGTGCACCGGACAAAAAGCTTAGAGGCTAATAGTAGTACCTACTACTGCTGCCTCGGTGATTATATATAGGGATAATCTAGACTTTGACTATGTATAAATTTGCAAATAGAAGGGGGACTTATCATTCTCCTATGGTACTTGTTGGACCACTCTTGTAAATGTTCTTCTTGTGGAATGTGCACCAGACTATATTGGTTCTCATAAATTCGATACTAAGCAACATGGTACTGTATATGATATTCTTATTCGAATTACCAAAAGGAGTATTAAATGATTGGCTTTTTTTAAGATAAAAGACGACTTTAAATTAATAAAGCCCACTAAGTTCACTAACATTATGTGAGACCAGGCACATGGCTTAATAGGATTGATAGAATACTCATACCAACAAGTTGCAACTTCTTTTCCGGAAGCTCATTCGAAAAGAACTCTAAGGTTAAGCGTGCTTGGCCTAGAGCAATTCTAGGATGGGTGACCGACCGGGAAGTGGGTAGCAAGGCGCAGTGAGGACAAAGTCTTGCAGAAAAAGACTAGTGTTGATGCAGTGGGGATCTAAATATCCTATTAAGGCTGCAGAGTGACACCCCCGGCCTGTGGAGGTGTTACACATTATAGCATACAAGTTAGTAATAAAAACGGAGTCGGACATAGCTAAGCCAAAGGGACACACATGGGCAGAGAAACTCGACCACACTGGTCACAACTAGAACTACGCTAGAGCTACAAACTTAGGACTTGGTTTTCTGCTTCAGCTGGCACATGATTGGATTGTTTTTGATCAAGATTCTTTTGGTAAGATAATAGTGAGAAATAGAAGTATCGACTGGCTAAGTGGAGCATGGTTTGTCGCCCCAAAAACCATGGAGGAGCTAGGTATCATGATCTTGAGTGTTAGATATAGATTTGAGAAAGCACGGTTTAGTGAAATCTATCTCAATATGTTTCGACCTTGCATGGAATACTGGATTTGCTAACAAATAAGTTGCTTCCAAATTATCACACCATAAACGTGGTATTTGAGTCAATTTGACTCCAAATTTTTCAAGAAAAGACTGTACCCAGATTAGCTCGGTAGTGACATTAGCTACTGGCTTATATTCTGTTTATGTTCTGGACCTGGAGATTTTAGCTTGTTGGTCCAAAGAACACAGTGAAGATCCCGGTAAACTGACGATCATCTACATAACCAACCCAATCTGCATCCAAAAAGTCACTAACTAGTGTCGAATTAGACTTCATAAAAGTCATTCCAACGCTAAGTGTATCCTTGACATATCTCAACACGCCTCATGGGAGCATGCAAGTACTGGCAAATTTTGTTAATAACATAAGAAACATCATGTTTTGTAAGAGTTAGATACTGTCAGGGGCGGAGCTTCCAGTAGGTCAAGATAGGGCGGGCTGCTTTGATTTTTGGCAAAAAGTTTCAGATGCGTATGTTTTTTCTGAACAATTTGAGTGATCATACGCTGAAAGCGGATTTTGTATGAGAAAGTAATGCTTGTTTTAGTGAACACTTCGCAAAAACTGATTCCGAGGTAAAATAAGGACTAGTTGTAGTCTAGTTTTAAACCAACTATTTCTCTTTACAATAGCTAATTCTCAATCTAATAAAACTCAATGTCCTAGATGGGATATCTAAGTATGACATGAGAGTATTGGCCACCTTATGACGTGTGCCCAAAACCAACTCTAATTATGTGACGGTTTATATTTTATTTTCTACTTTGGCTTGTATATACTATTGATCTAAAAAACTAATTGACATGCAACTGAAGAAATGATGATTTAGAGCCCTCCTGTAAGATGTGACTTCGTGCAAAAAAATGAAATCACAATCCTAAGTATAAACGAAATGGTAATCAAATGAGTGAAAAGTCACTAAAAGCGAGAAGACACTATCTCACTATTGATTATTTTGGCGTGGACACCTTCTATTTTTCTATAGAATCTATTACAACTAAATTTGACCATCGCTTTGATGAGTCGTTAAAGTTGCTTTAAAACTTTATCTTAACTCAAGTGACTCATTTTATAGGTCAATGTGAATACTTTCTCGACTTACAGAGATTTAACATGGGGATTTATCTTATTAAGTATGGGCCTATATAAGATAACCTTGAGATACTTGTTATTCATATGCGGAGAATTAAAGACTTCATCCTACCTAAGATTTTTTCCATCCTGCGCCACTGGATATTGTAGTTAATCTACCATGCTTTTGTATTTGGTGTTGTCTTCTTATGCTGTTAAGAAAGTTTAGTCACCCTATATGGAGTACTATACCATTTCGATGCTACCATATGACCATATTAAGTTACTCAGGAGGTTACAGAAGTTACTCAGGAAAAAACTGCAACAAAGTAAAGTGACCATGCAGATTTGCAAGAGCCTCATCCACTCAAGCTCATTATAGCCTGACAGAGCGGGGACGGCCTCTTTACACCATGTACGAGTTACAAATGGTCCTGTTTTCTTGCTCCTGGCCTGCACTACAGAACAACATCTTGCTACAGCGAACATATGTCCGCAGTCCGCGTGCAACAAATGGTTCTGTTTATGGACAAAGGACGCTATATAGAACTTCCTCTTGTCAGAAACAAGTGACTTGGATTTTTTTTACTTTTATATGTATCTATATATATTTTAATTTATAAATACATATTAATCTAGACAAATACAAGTCAGTTATTTTTAGACGAAGCGAGTATGCTCTTCTTACCCGTTACCTACACTTTCTGAAAACCGTTATTCAATACTGATGTAATATATATGGATAGCTGTGGTGTTATTTTGTACCCCAGACGAAACTTATAAAACTGGAGCATTCAGACCTGAAAAGAAAAACAAGGGTAGGAAAGTGAAGAAGTTGGTTGAAAAGAAGTGAGCCTAGCTCATTTGTCTAGGAAAGTGGATGTACAACCCAGCCACCTAGGTTTAAGTCCTCATGAATGCAGATTTGGGTTCTTATTTTTAAAATACAAAGTCGTTGTAGGAGTTTCTCCTAGGCATTCCTTTCAAACAAGTTTGCGGAAATTGTCTTTGGCTCCTGAGCACCAATGCTTACTTCATTAAAAAAACCCGTATTTTACCGATTACAAAAATATCTAAAAATAATGACATAATCAATGTTGTATCCCACAAACATGCAAAACCATGACGTAAAATTCTTTGTATTTTGCATAAGAATGACGCATCTGATGAAATTTGGATATTTGAAAATATACTTGCACATATCTACACTCTTATCATTTTTGTACAGCTCGGAATATAAAATATTTAAAATTGATATTTTGCACGTTTGTGGGATAAATCATGAGCTATATCCTAATTTTTAAAATATGTTTAGCACTCACAAATATGATTTTGAATTTTTTTAAATAACCAAAGCACTGGAGCTTGGGGGCCAAAAATGAATTTTGCCAGTAATTTGCTACACATATTATTATTTTCCTGTAAGCGAAGAGGTGGTCCAATCTCGCTGTTTTTTAATACTCTTTTTTATTTAAATTAGTTGATTTGGTTTTGTCTAGATTCGGATGTATCTAACACTAAAACAAGTCTAGATACATTTAAATCTACATAAATCTGAGTCAACTAGTTTGGATCTAGGATAAACTTCTGGAGGGAATCAAATTAGCATCAAAGGATGAAAATAGAGTGGTCTGATCTCTGGCGAGTGGCATAGTTCAATCGTCGCTTTTCTGGAAAAGCATGGACAATGGCAACTGAGTTTGGACTTTCCTTAGCTTTGATGAGGTGTAAAAGGAGGGATCCCACTTGCTGGACCTCACTTTTGGACAATAAAATAAAGATGTGCACTATGAAAAAGAGAAAATGTGGAGCTATGTGGCACATCCATCCATCAATCCAGCAACTACTGGTATCTTCCGATCCTAACTGTTTGAAAGCAAAATGGGACGAATGAAACACTGCAAATCAAGGTGTGATAATGGCAACTGCAAGCTGAGGAGTAGAGGTGGTGTCTCTCTCGGAAGAGCGTGGACAAACACTAGCAGAAAGCAACCATGGCAGCATGCTTGAAGCAAGGGCAATATAATTACAGTTAGCTGGTGCCTTGGCGATTGGATTCGATGCATAGGTAAAGGTGCAGAAACTCACACCTGAGCTGGTCTTTCCTGAACATGGGGGACCTGGCAGTCTTTCCTGGGCTTACAGTTGAAGCCATTGAGTTCTGAATTAGTTTCAGTCTGGCAGAATCATATGCCAGCAACACTGTTCGTAGTCGAAATTAATACGGCAATTGGCACGAGCAATACTCATAACTAAGAGATATAGTTTTCAGAGTGATTTTTTTTGTATTTTTCGTAAGATATGATAGCCCAGGAACCTATCCTTCTGCTATCCAGCACTATCGAAGGAACCACGTCAACAATACGCTTCGATCAAAGTTAAGCGACTGCTGTCAACCCGAGTACCATAAGCTTAAAGTTGCTGGGGAAAGAAAAGCTAAAAAATCAGTCCTCCTGTAGAGCACAAATGCATAATCAGGCCACATGAAAGTTATGCCTCTCAAAAAGCTAGGCATATTCTACTCACGGACTTTGCCATCATCTTTCTTAGTTTTTGGGTTCATGTTCGCCAAGCGATAGATAACGGTGCAGCCTTTTTCTTTTTCTTTTCTTAGTTCTTACAAATAACAATGTCAAACTTCATCTCTAGAAGCAGAGATGCGTTTGGCAAGCTGGAAATGTAACTGTACTGTAAAGTGTCGAGTTCTGAACAAATTCCAGTCCGAGAACAACACTTCTACAGAGCAAAGGTTCAGCGAATACTGTCTTAGGGGGGAGATGTCTTAACTACCAATGCAGGTGATAAGTAAATCGTAGGGTGGATAGTCATATACGTGATCTCCTAAAGTCTGCGTAGAGCCGTGCAAAGAGTTAAATACACTAGCAGTCCTTATACTTGTACATGTGGCTCGATTTAGTCCTTGTAGTCGCAATTTGCACAATTTTATGTATGTATTTGTAAATCTAACTCAATTTAAATCTAAACTAGGTTCAAAATGGAGCTGAGGTGGATGGCATGTGGACACTGGACCCACTTGTAGACATTACCTCTCCTAGAAATTTGCATATCGGCCCCTCCCAATCGCATCGATCGCACTTGATGATGGACAGCTCCTTGTGGGAACATGGTACTCCTTCTCCGTACCTAAGCTCCAACCACCAGAGCGGCTCTCCATGCTCGAGCTCCAACCACAGGAGCCGCTCGCCAAAGAGGAGGTTGGGGCGGAGAATAGGGGACGAAGGGATGATCTAGTTTTAGGGATTAGAGGAAGTAGGGATTTTAGAGTAGAGGATATATAAGTAACAAATGAGGGTTCACTAACCATAGTGGAGTCACGCGGGAGGGGATAAGTGCAAAATTTCAGGGCTGCTTCTCTCCGAGTGGGACCCATGTCGATGTGTCGTCCGCGGCAGCGCGATTTCGACGACAAACATGGTTTAGGACTAAACCGAGTCAAACTGATGACTTCGTGGGTAAAATTGTGCAAATTGCGAGTGTCGTGGACTAAATCGAGCTACACCCACAAGTACATAACTGTTTGTATATTTAACTCCTGTGCAAATGGTGCGAAGAGAAAACTCTGGACGGACATAGGGTTTGGTGGTCTCTCACTTTCGGCGCACTTACAGCCCTTGACAGCATCCTCGAAGAACCAAGCGTCAGAGAGGCGGGGATGCACGGAAAGGTTTGCCCCGTGCGCCCTGGCTCTGCTATCTCGGCGAGCCGATCTCGTCAGCCATGGCCGCCGAGCCTTCGCACGCATTGGGCAGCAGAGACGCGCGTATTGGATTGGATGAGATCGGGGAAGAACAGGGCGCCTCGATAGGTCCGGCCGAGAGGGAAGCTAACCAAAGTACTCCAAACAAGCGCGCAGATTTCCGTGTATCTGATCTTATCTACCCCCTTTTTTTTTTTTTAAAGCTTGTCTGCCCCTTCTTTTGCATGCGACAGAAACGAGAAATTCCAGACATTCGTAAACAAAAAAAAAAGTCTAAACAAAAAAAATGATTTCTTTTTTTTAGACTAAAAAATAGAAAGGATTTCCTAGGCGACAGCTATCACGGGCCGCGTGCTAATGAATCGCCGTCGAATTGTTGTCTCTTCGGTGGCCCATGAATAGACCCGACGAGATAACCTGAATACGTTCTTTTAGTAAAGTTTTGTCAAAAATTTCAAACAAATACTTTGACGGCACGTATGGCAATGTAGGCACTGCAAGCGGCACATCAACTGCCACATAATCAAACCCATCCAAAACCCAATTTTAAGATGTTACTTGTACTCCGTCCGATCTAAATTAATGTTCTCAAATTTATCTAGATGCGGATGTATTTAGTTACGTTTTAGTGCTAGATATGTTCGAATCTAGATAAATCAAAAAACATTAATTTGGATCGGAGTATTTGATTTTAATTTTTATGCAATATCGGGTGACATTTCGTACAAAGTTTAGTTCAAGATGACACAAGTTATGGTCATTTGAGGGTTTCCGTCCTTTGTTTTGGGTTTTTTCTAGTGTCTACTTCGGGCGGCGAGGCAAGCTTGAGGGCTGAATAAAGTTCTTTCCGTTCTATCCACGCTCCCGTGGTGCATCTAGTGCCAGTGGTGGGTGCGTGTAGCCGGCGTGTCTAGTAGATCTTTTTTAATTCGGTTAGTTTTCGTGTTTATTGGTGTGGTTTTCGATCTATGTTGTCATTATTGATGATGGCTGCTTCTCTAGTGCACTGGTTCTTCGGGGTTTTAGCACGACGACTTCATGTCAGTCTACTACAACAAGCTCTAGTACACCAAGCATTGCCCAACTCCAGCGATGGAGGGCGAGGACGACGCCGCGTCTTCGGCTCGTGCTAGTGTATGTAATCATCTTCATGTGGTCTAAGGGCCTATTTTTAATTTTTATTACTCCCTCCGACCCAAATTAGTTGACTTAGATTTGGCTAGATTCGAATGTATCTAGACTTGTTTTAGTGCTAGATACGTCCGAATCTAGACAAAACCAAGTCAACTAATTTGGGTCGGAGGGAGTACTTTTAGTTCTCTTTGTACCGTTGTTGATGATTATCAATAGATTTGTTGAATTTTCGTAAAACAAGAAGAAGTTCGAATTCAAAATGAAGTGGAACATAGTTGAAGGTAATTGAAGTTGGGTTCAAGTCGAGGTGGTCGTGACATGTGTATGATTACTCGGGTCCTTATGATTGGTTACCCTAGTTACATAAAGGCTCACAGCCCACGAAGCCTAAGAAGAAGGCACAGAAAGCATCCGACGGAAAGCATAGGTTTGTTTGATAAGGAAATAGAAACTGACATTGTATTAGTGTTGTAATTGTAAGATTGTAACCTATCCATATACGTATATAGGCTGGGAGGAGCCAATGGAGAGGTACCGAAAAACCCTTGAGCATTCTGTAATCCATTTGACTTAACACAATCAGACGACTTCGACTCTCTTGTTTGTCTGATCAACCGAGGAAATCCCCAGCGTTCTCTTTTCCACGAAACCCTAAATCCATAACAATGAGCATTGCCAAGGTTACCCCTCTTCAATTGGCGCCGTCTGTAGGAAACATGGACATAGAGTCATGGATTCGGCGACCCTCTCTACATCAAGCAACAAGCCAACACCAATAGATCCATGCCTGCCCACCCCTGTCTCGGTTCCCGCTGACTTCAATGGTGGATCCGATCTCACCATCGGGAGCTTCCACTTTTGCGTGGAGGAAGCAGAAGAATCTTCCCTATCGGTCTCGCTTTTTCCGGGTCTGTCAGCCTCAAGAGCAGCGCCTACGACGGCACCCAAAATTTCTGTCAGCTCACCTAAAGAAACCACACCACAGCCGATAAACGACGAGAAAAACTCTGGAAACTCAGGAGATCTAAAGGATCTGGCCGATCTATATGACGGTCTCTCCTTCAGGTCCAACGCCCAGTTAACGTCACCACATAGCTCAAGTTCGGCAGACGCTGCATCCGAGGAAAACAACGAAAGTATTGACTTCGGAATCAGGATGGTTGAAATCTATCCAGAACAGAAAACACAGGATTTCACTATTTTCCCAAACAGTGTCTCCTGCTGAACAAACGACGATGTCAGCAGCCCATACATAGCGCACCACCAAGTGTGTGTGATCCTAGGGGATACTTCACGCCACGCGACTCCAACGGTAATCCCATCCTTGATTTCAATGATATTTTATCGGATGACAATGCATGAAACCACGGAAACAAAGAAGATCCGCCTAGCAACCGTGTCGTACAAGAAAGAGAAGAAACACGCGACAGCGAGCAACTAACTCTTCGGTTATCAGTGGAAACGTGGGAAAGAGCAAGAGATGCAATATCGGGTGCAGTCCCGATGACAGCAGGAGCAACACGTGAGGATCTAATGGCCTACCAATACTTAATCCACCACAAGAAAATGGACCTACTCAGGATGTAGAGGTAACTCGACGAAAGGAAATAACTAGCCGACGAATCTAGCCTACGATGGGAGCAACTAAGCTCTACCTAGGGATCAGGAAGCGTGACTGGAGGCGTGCCACCAAGGAGAGGAACTTCGAGGTTATAGAACATCCCCGAAGCAAAAAGGAATGAGATGGCACAAAACCTCGATCTATTGTTTATGTCGATAGACAAAGAGGGACACATAAGAGCAAAAATAGCGTAGGCCGCAATCGTCGCCGCCCAGACCTACCTAATCACAACTCAACCCGCAGTCGTTGATCCCTGTGCGATCCTCCATCGAAGTGCTCTCGTGAATATCGGTATGGTGGGAGCGTCTCTCGCACAAGGAGAACAAGGAGTCACACGACAACCCAACAGATCCCCACACCATCGCAGTAGCCCTCGGCACGTGGGACACACCCGACGATCACATCGGGTGCACTTTTCGAACACCGAGCCACGAGATGATACAGGAAATGACATTACACATCGCAAGATTGATATATACAGGGAAGAGCGCGGCAACCGAAGATACTACAACGGTGAAAGCGAGTATGAGTACGATTTATGTGGGGCCAGTTGTTTACCTAGCGGATTCGCAAAACGCTGGTACCCAAAGATTTCAAACCCCCTCATGATCGCCAAAAGTACGATGGTCTCCAGGAACCCGAAGCTTGGCTTGCAGAATATCTCGCAACTATCAAACTACGAGGTGGCTCCAAAGCCACCACAATGCAAAGTTTGCAGTTACACTTAAGCGGCACCTCACGATCATGGCTCAGATAGCTACCCAAAGAATCCATCTGCTGTTGGAACGACCTCGAAGATAAGTTCATCCGAAACTTCACATCCACATTCAAGCGACCCGCATCTTTGGAGCACTTACGGGCATGCAAACAGAAACCACGTGAGACAATATGATCCTTCATCCAGCAATAGAACATCATCAAAAACTTGGCTGAAGCCATATCCGATGAAAGGGCGTTTGATGCATGCAACGACGTCCTTCGGTGAGGCGAGTTTATAGAGGAGCTGGGGCGGGTCAAGCCCAAAACAATCTCGCAATTAATGGACATGGCAAATCATTGAGCAGATGGCGAAGACGTAGTAAACAACAAGCGAGGGTGCTCACACGAAGAAGACCGAGACATGCGCAATAATGACAGAAGAAGGCACAACAACGACAGATATGGAGGGATGAGATATGTTGCGGTTGGGTTCTCAGGAGAGGATAACCGAAGAAACAATGATCGTAATAGTGTATACCGCAACAGCAGGGAAGATGCTGGTGCAGCCATACCAGCCAAGGGCTCGGGAACCACCAATGTATCTACTACAAATGTTGGAAGGACCCTACAACATGCACTGCTACTTTGACTCTGCAGGAAGGAGACGATCAAACCACCTCATGAAGGTCTGCCGCACTTTCTTAAATGCAGGAGGTATGCAATGTAAAAGCAGCAGAAGCAGCAAATCAAGGATACGCCGCATCACCTGGTACCCTAGCCATTGGCGCACCACCACCACTTCCAGTACAACTACCAATGGGACAACAACAACCCACAACAAACACAAACCAGGAAGATGAGTACCCAAGATCCAAAGGTGAAATGTCAATGATTCAAAAAGGGCGCCCATCAAATAGGACCCAGAAGATGATCACACGGCAAGTCAACATGGCAGTAACAACAACACCGCCCACACCTGAATATTTTCACTGGTCCAATAAAGAAATCACATTCAGTAGAGCCGATCATCCACTTCGGGTCCCGTGACCAGGTCACTCAGCTCTAATCGTTGAGGCACAAATCGGCAGATTTGATATGAGCAAGGTTTTCATGGATGCGGGAAGTAGTATCAACCTAATATATGTCAAAACTCTATGTGCAATGAATTTTTCTTTGACAAATTTGGTGCCAACAGACACATCCTTCCACGGTATAGTACCAGGTAAATCCGAAATTCCTTTAGGCAAAATTTATCTTGATGTTGTCTTTGGATCCAAAGATAATTTCAGGCGTGAAAAGCTTGAATTCGACGTCATGGACTGACCATCGCAGTACGATGCGATCCTGGGACACCCAGCCTTCGCACGGTTCTGTGCCACATTATGCATATCTGGTCATGAAAATGCCAGCACCAAGAGGAATCATAAACGTAAAAGGCAACTTCATCCGACCTGACAATTGTGATCGGGAATTCAACAAAATATCTGTACCTTTTGGGATGGAAGCAGAATTTAAGCATCTAAAAATGCAATAGACACATAACCATTGACAACATCATGGATCAACCCCGACCAAGCTTTCGACACCACAAAGGACACACGAGAAGTCTAGGTGCACCCTACGGATCCAAAAAAAGACAACCTTTGTGGCTTCCAATCTCGGTCCTGCATAGGAAAGCACGCTCATCGAGTTCCTCCGTGAGAGCTGGGAGATCTTTGCATGGTTACCAGCCGACATGCGAGGAACCCCTAGGTAACTCGTTGAGCACGCACTTAACTTGAACCCACACGCTAAGCCATTAAAACAATCACTTCGCCATTCCCCAGAACCCAAGTGCAAGGCCATTAGAAAAGAACTTCATCGCCTGGGAGGTGCCAAATTCATCAAAGAACTAAAGAAGGTAGAATGGGTCGCTAATCTAGTATGCGTCTCGAATAAAAATACAAAGGAACTACGCATGTGCATTGTCTTCACCGCGCTAATTAAACATTGTCCAAAGGATCACTTCTCACTACCATGAATCGATCAAATAATCGATGCAACGACGGGGTGTGAACGTCTTTCCTTTCTAGACACATATTTAGGGTATCACCAGATTCGGATGAAGGGGGAAAACTAGGATAAAACAACATTTATCACACTTTATGGTGTATTCTACTACACAACAATGCCCTTTGGACTCAAAAATGCGGGTGCAACGTACCAGCAGATGATGCAAAATTGCCCAAGAGGCCAAATTGGAACAAATGTACATGTATATATTTATGACGTCATAGTTACGATAAAACAAGGGTCGACCCTTATGATCTTCGAGAAACATTCGATAACCTTGACAAGTATTGCATCAAGCTCAACCCAACAAAGTGCTCCTTTGGAGTCCTTACAGGGCAACTACTCGGGTACCTTGTGTTAGCAAGAGGAATAGAGGCCAATCCCAAGAAAATACAGACAATCCTTATGATGAAAAAGCCAACAAATCTTCATGGTGTACAACAATTGGTCGGAAGTGTCAGGACGCTCAGTCGGTTCATCACCTGCTTGTGCGAGAAATCATTACCGTTTTACGTCCTCATGAAGAAATCAGATAAATTTGAGTGGACAGACGAAGGTCAGCGAGCCTTCGAAGACCTAAAGAAAATACTTTCGACATCCCCTTTTGTCGTGTCTCCAAGAGAAAAAGAACCCCTGCTACTTTACATCGCCGCCACTAATCAAGTGGTAAGCATAGCTTTGGTCGTCGAGCAACCCGAAGAAGGAAAAATTCACGGTGTCCAAAGACCAGTTTACTTCCTAAGAGAGGTCCTCTCTCCATCCAAGCAAATGTATCCACACTACCAGAAGCTAACTTATGGAGTTTTTATGACAACACGTAAATTGCGCCACTATATTTCGGAACACCCATAGTCAATGAGGCACCTCTCTCCAATATTCTCAACAATCCCGAAGCCATATGACGCGTCTCTCTATGGGGCATTGAGTTATCCCCTCGAGATATTACGTATGAGAAATGAAAAACAATTGAGTCCCAAGTTTTGCCTGACTTTATTACTGAATAGACATAACTGCAATGCACGGGTCCGCCAGACCTCTCCAGCGCATGGACTATGTATTTCGATGAGTCCAAAAGGATAGAACGAGCAGGAGCTGGGGTAATAACGGTGTCACCTCAAGGCAATAAGATGTGCCATATACTTTGCATGAGTTTTGCAAATGCGTCAAACAATGAAGCTGAATATGAAGCCTTGTTGCATGGTATGCGTATGGCTAAAACTTGTGGTGCAACTCGCTTAAAAATAGTTGGTGACCCAAATCTTGTGGCACAATAAGAAATGAACAAGTGTGATGCTGTCAGCGACAACATGATTTCTTACCATGATATGTATAACATCATGGAAGCTCAATTTGACGATTGTGAAGTATCACACATAGGAAGGGAAAGAAACAAGGAAGCCGACAATTTGGCAAATATCGGATCCCTATGCTTACCTGTACCACCCGGAGTTTTTTGGGAAGAAATAATGGAACGCTCCATCAAAGCCAAAAGGATCTCTAAGGTCATGACACCAAAGACACGAAAGAAGGTAAAATCGCAAAACAACTTGTGGGTTGTGCCAATACCCAAAAACACAAAGGGGATCTTGGATAAAAAGATAGAATTTGACGAAGTCATCATAATAGAGCCCACATGGATGCATCCATATGAAGCATACATGATGAGAGGAGAACTTCCCGAAGACATCATAGAAGCACCACGAATCACACGTCGATCAAAGGCGTTCAGAGTCACTAAAGGAGAATTATACAAAAAAGCATATCGGGTGTGCTACATCGATGTGTTACACCCGAGGAATGGAAGCTTATCCTCAAGGATATACATGAAGGAGTATGTGGCCATCATGCTAGCACCCGATAAATTGCGGCCAACGCCTTTTCGGCAGGATTCTATTAGCTCACAGTAGTACAAGATGTAAAATATATGGTACGAACATGTGAAGAATATCAATGTTTCACAACGAAACCCAATGCACCTGCTGCAGAACTTAACCCCATACCTCTCACTTTGTCGTTCGCTCAATGGGGACTCGACGTGGTGGGTAAACTTCACAAATCTTCGCCTGGAGGACACATCTTTCTGCTAGTAGCAGTCGACAAATTTACAAAGGGGATTGAAGCAATGCCCATCTCCACCCAAGATGAAACATTGGCTGTGAATTTTATCAAGTCAATAGTGTTCCGATTCGGGGTACCATACAGTATTATCACTGACAATGGAACTAACATTGCCTCCAATGAATTTAAAGAGTACTGCAAGGAGATAGGTATAAAAGTAAGATACGCTTCAGTTGCTCACCCGCAAACCAATGGGAAGGTAGAAAAGGCCAACGGTCTCGTCACCAATGGTATCAAGAAGAGATTGTTGGCACCACTTAACAGAGAAAAAGGAGCTTGGGTAGATGAGTTACCCTTCGTACTATGGAGCCTGCGCACTACACTGAACAATTCGACACAAGAGACACCTTTCTTTCTGGTCCATGGCGTAGAAGTTGTCCTCCTAGTCGAAGTAACCCATAATCTCCTCAGGTCGCGGATATGAAGAAGAAGCATCCCAAGAAGCACTCAAAGATGATGTTGACACACTTGGCGAATATCGCGATATCGCTCTACAAAGAGCAACCATCTATCAGCAGAATCTACGCAACTATCACAGCCGACGATTGCTGGAATCAACATGGGAAGGGCCCTATATCGTGACAAAAGTCATCCCTGGCGGAGCATATAGGCTCCAAGACAAGAAGACAGGTCCATGGAATGTTGCACATCTGTGACGATTTTATGCTTAGAATTTTTCTGAAATTTACATTAAATAAAGGCCAGCGGCCAGGAAACTATGCCAAGACATGTACCTTCGCCATCAGTTTTACAATAGAAGATAGTTCTCCAAAACTCAGCTTTAAATTCTCCTATATTCAGAGGCTCCATCAATAGAATATATTTATGCTTTTAAAAGTTATCACAAATATTAGTTTGCAGACAACAAAGAGCCATAACTATGAGCCTATGTTCCGATGCAAGCATCCGAACATAGCCTTGGGGGCTACTCCCATCAAGAGCACTGATCGCGCACCCGATAAAGGCGTCATGACAATTCTAGAAAAAGATAATCTCAATCGACGACTTCCTCGAAAGACTACAGACATGAGCCTATAATCGAATACAAATATTTGACTATAACCTCGGGGGCTACTCCCATCGGTGCGCCGTGCACCTGATAGAAAATTTTCACTCTACATATATATGGTCAAACCATGACACGAAAAAGAATTATCCTCATGCACACCCCATAAAAATAAAAACCTCCAACAGATACGAAAGGTACAAACTTATGAGTATTACATCATTTATCCTCAAACGTTTCTCCCATCGGGAGCATTTATGAAACATCACCCAAGAAAATAAGAAGCTGACAACTTCAGCAACTCTAGCAGCCAAACAAAGCAGTTGATAAATTTTCAAAAAAAATCTTGGACCACGCCTGACGCGATAATAAGTCTAAATTTCGTGTCCCATGAGATGAAGGTAATGTAGGGGTTTCGCGCATGAAAACAATAAAATTTTACCCTACACCCCTGAACCCCTGAAGCTGCCAAGACCTATCTATTAGTAATACAGTAACGGGAGGGGCTTTTTGCGAATTACCCTTGAAGACCGAAAAGCGTTGTCAACGCTCAGGAGAGCGTGGTTGATGTAGACGAGCCGAAGCCGACCTCAAGGTCGTGACGAAGTCCTTGCGCTCCTTCTGGCTCCAACAACTTGACTGCCTCAAGTGCGACACCTCACGGGGAGTTACACACGTCCGGTGCATGACGATGACTCCCGCTTCGATCCAAAGGCAGCTATGAAGTAGAGCTCCTGGATCCAAATCCGGCAGCGCGACGGTGCTCCGCGGTGAAGATGTCTCTCGTTCACGCAGTCCAGACTTGGGACCACGGTCACGAGAGAGAAGGGGGGAGAGAAAATATTAGTTAGAGGTCCTCCCAAAAGTGAGGAGACCTTTATTGATTATTGGTGTATTTTTCCAGGCCAAATACCCCACTATATATAGGGGGAGGAGGGGGTACACCCTCCCTCAAAGTCCCGGGGTGGGACTAATCATGGGAGAGGGGTGGGGTGGCGCGTCGGCTAGCCCCCACCATGGGCCCCACATGGGGGAAGGCCCACTAGGGCCGTCGGCCATCCCCTAGGCCCTTCCTAGGGGTGGGATCCCCTCTTGGGCCTTTTCCCCTCCGGGAATTGGCCCATTAAGCTTTTGACCATTTAATTGTTTTTTCTCTTTATTAAATAATTATGAATAAATGATTAAATAATTATTTAACATTCATTCACATATTATTCAACCTTCGTGGCTATGGAACACCTTCCACCTCCACTCCGAACATCCTCCGGACTTACCGAAACCCTTCCGGTTTTCTCCCTACTTTTCTTTGGCGACTCTACCGATCCTATAAACACTCTCTAAGCATCATCAAGCCCTTAAGCGTGATACCCCATGGTTCGGGAACACTCTAGACATGGTCTGGACACTCCCGCACCAATGATCGACAGAGGGACTTGGATGGCCATGTGACCCCTGTGCGTTCCACGAAGATCTTTCGTCGTTTGAAGCGGGACAGTCATGTCTTATTCCCTTTGTCTCTCGATACTTGCATTGCCCGAGATCTGATCAATGACATTACCATGTTGTGTTCAATCTCGTTACTGAACAATGCTACTTGACTCGTTCCGACAAGTGATATCCCCCGTGATCAAATCACACGCTGCGTAGCTATTGGATATAACTTCTCGGAGTGGGCCCTTGAGTAATGGATGGAAAAATCCCGCTCTTGACATATATTGCCTCTACGGTTTCCTCCGAATACCTAAACACACCTTTATAACCACCATTTTACCAGATGGCGTTTGATGCTATCTAAGCACTCTCGGGAGACAATGATTGATATAGCCTCACGGTCTAAGGAATAGTCTACGAGGATCCATTTCTAATCATCGTAACTTGAACTTCGTGACATGATCTGGTCATGATGTTTAGCTTGGGTATGACTCCATTTCCAACTGGCATAAATGCCACATGATCAGGAAACATGATCATCTGTTGACCAATGAACCAGTGACTAGAGTTTCACTGGGAACCCCTGATTGTTCGTATATCACACGTGTATTGATATTTCCACTCAATACAGTTATAGCATGATATAAAACTTAATCATAAACTATATGAAATATGATAATAGTCCTTACTACTATTTGACTCTAGGGCATATTTCCAACAGTCTCCATCTTGCACTAGAGTACAAACACACTAGCTGCATTTGTTCTCAATCATTGGCACCATATAACCGGTACTTAGAACATGCTTGCTCATGGAAGAGGTTGAGTCTTGGGTCTGTACTTTACACTCCTTAATCCTTTGAACCTTACTAATGTAACTTTGATTGACATTACTTTATCATCACATGATAGCATCTGTGTGAATGCATCGTTGCTATGGCAGCAGAACGAGGCCTGATTCCAGGAGCCTACAGTGACGTTAGATCAACATCGAGGGCTTTCTCATGGGCACTGTGCCCTGGGACACATCATTCTACATTAAAAGCGAACTAGCCCCACCATAACTTTATACAACACTTTAGATGGTACCCTTATCTATTATTATAAATGTATTCATCGAAACACTAGTGCACTATGTGCAACTTTTGATGTTTTGTTCACCTCATTTCCTACTTGACTTTAATTGGTATCTATAGGAGTTTCCAACATATTCCCTTATAACATAACCCTTTATGTTTTAAGATATGTCATCCTTTATGGATTTGGAAAACATGTCTATAGTTCTCTATTAGACACTGTGGACAAACTTAGCTCAACATTCTGTGATTCGAACTTAATCACTTTTAAACGTTCCTTATTTGGATCACATATTATGCTAAGTTATCATCATGGTTTACTAAGATAGAACCTATGTCTTTAACATAGTGGATGACGATCATCCTTTTCCTTTCTTTCAACCATTGATGTTAAACTTAATACTATTCCTAATTTGAGTTATTAAGGACCAGTTCCTCAATTAACTTCTATTCTGAAACCCCTTCCAGAATCCTTTAAGGAATACTGCATAATATCACAATACACATATTATCAACTTCTACATCTTATAAATCATTATTTTTAAGTGTTTGTGCTTTCATTCTTAACATATTTAAGAATTACTCCTATAAGCTCCCACTCAAAATATGTTCCTACATATTTGAATTTGAGACTTATATTGCTCCCACTTCAAAATATGTCAATCACATATTGTTTCAGGAAGACTTTCATAGCTCCCACTCAATTTTATGCAAATTGCATATCCACTCACTATTTTGAACAGCTTCAAAATTCTTTGATCAAGTATCAAAGTTGGAGATTTACTATGAGATACTAATACTGTTACTAGTTTTAAATCCTCAGACATTTAGCACACATGAATCAAATTCATCTGAATTCATCCAATGCTTGACAAATTGTGCTTTTGTCATTCACCCCCCTTTTGCTACTATGACTTTACAGTCATTTGGGAAAATTCAAGTAACTCCTTTTACTTGTGAGATTTAGCAAGGAATTGCTTTCTAATCTCAAGGGAATTTTGCTTTTAGGACTTCTCATAATTCTAGTTTACCATTATTTCCTTAGTAGTTCGTAGGTATGTCATATTCCAAAAATTATGACAAGTAATTCACAAATGTCTCCATAGAAGATATGGATTACATTTTGAATCCTACTCTATGTAGTGAAAACACCAGTGGGGAAAACACAATGATCAATATCATTGATTCTTTCCTTCTGTGAAGAGAATCGTTCAGGAACGTTGTCCGTTGCGTTTCTGAACACTTTGATGCAGGGTTTTGAATCCTCATCGTGTTTTTCACTAATTTCCATTTGCTCCATAATTGAGAAACATTACAAGAAGTGAGCTTTCTCAAGAATGCGCCAAAACCCAAGCAATACGAATCTTGCTTTCCTTTTGGTTTCAGTTATGGGTTTTGTATTCAAAGTTTCCAATGAATACTCTACAAGGACTTATTCGCTATTGTTTTGGTTATATCGAATAACCCCAAAACTTTCACGAATTCAAATGGTTTACCAATTCTAATTGAGTGTTAACTATTTCTAAGCTAATGGTCTCTACATCTACAGTACAACGATTTATTTGGTGCCTTCTATTCAACCCCTTTTGATATCTAATATCACATTGTGATGCTTTGTATTCTGATGTTCCAGAACGCTTTGCATTTCACAATTTCTTTTATGCCATTCTTATAAAGTTGAATTTTATTACTATTGATCAAATCATAGTAATTGGATTCTCTCTTATCTTTATACCCTTTTATTGATGAAACACTTTGATCAAATCAAATAGTTTCATATTCATGTTTCCTTTGGTAAACTACTTTACACATTTAAACAATCATTTAATGATAATTACCATTTTCGTTAAAACACAATACATCGAATATGTATTAACTTTTAACAATTTTTTAAACACTTTGTATCCAAGTAATACACGGTGTTCAAGTTATTTTGACGAACTTAGGCATGATTTATATGTGATAAGAAATCGAATGACTTTCACATATTATCACATAACTTTGAATTTAAACAATGGTTTTTCATTCATTAATGATCATATCATTAAGTTGGGTATTTTTAAACAAGGCATTTTAATGTTTTACAAATGTTCATGCATTATCAATTAGTTTCAAACAACAAGGATAATTCACACGTAATCAAACAAGATATGAACATGAATAGAAATCATTCATAAAAGTGGAACAACTGTTTGTTACAAACTCATATGAATAACCGTCTCACAAAGGGTGAGACACACTAAAGAAGTTCACAATCTCTTGATTACAATAATCATCCTAAACACGAACTAAATGATAAATGTCGAGGGAGAGTGTCATCGGCCGTCATCATCATGCTCGCCATCAACACACAACGTCACCTCCTCTCTAGCAAGCACCTCTCATGCAGAAGGACCTATTTTCAGCAAAACAGAATAAAGTATCAGATATACTTAACACTGCAAATGTGTTTGCAAGATTATAACATTTATAAAACTGTATATCAAATATATACCTTTGTCGTTGACGACCTGAGCGCCATCTGGTTCAACTAACACATTCCTGAGATGTGTCATGAACCGGTGGAACTCCATTGTTTCTGCGTCGCCCCTCATTATGCAAGTCCTGACTTGTGCTTGGTAGCTTGGTGGCAGCGACCCCAACACAGCAGCGTTTGCAAAAGAGCCCGTAATCCAGACGTCCAGGAAGTATGCTGGCCTCATGTACACATCATGCATGTGCTCCAAGTGGTCGTCCAATGATGAGTTCTCCTCCATCTTAATGGAGAGGAAGTCTCCCATCAGCTCATGCTCCCAAATATGCGCTCCACGAAATGTGTCCTAAGCTGTAGCATTACTGAACGAGGGTTGACATCACCCACGAAAGGCCACAGCTCATCCACCATTCCGAAACGCATCACAACTGAAATATAGGAGGCCATCTCACGACAGAGATAGCGGTCTTTCCGCTCCTCTGGGGTCTCAAGGTCCGTGGGCTGATCCAAATCCATCTCGTCGAGTATGTAGTCCACCATGTCGTTCTCGCTAAGGAGAACATGGAGACCTGCAACCCAAATGGAGAAGTTCGATCCATCTAATCTGAGCTTCTCTCCTTCTAACCATTCAATTGTCAACACGAAAGGTCCCATCTACATTTATAATTGCAAAAGGAATTTAGACTCAGTTTATAATTAAATGAGTTAATAATAACTCTACTCAGAAACACCTATCCCCAAAAGGGTTCCTAGTGATAACACGACTCCTATCAGCCACATCTCCCCCGATCGTCACGGCCATCAATGTGGGTTCAAGGGTGGACGCTAAACGTCGGTCACATCATTCATGCGACTCGTGCTCGATCTTTCGACCATCCGTGTTCCGAGGCCACGCTTCTCTAGCGTGCTAGGCTCTCCAACTCAACCTTAGTGTATTCACTGTGCAACATGGCTTACACCCACTGTATGCGAACGTAGATATGTCTGACACCCAGGCTTGTAACCCTGGATCGCCTCATACCGAAGAACTTTCTTGGTGGTGCACACTAAGGGGGAACACAATCGTTGGTAATTTTAACAGGGATCATCTTATTAGGCTACCGTCGAGTATCTAATACTAGCACACAATAAGACATACAAACAATAACATTGAATGTAAATGCTATGTGATATGGTCCTTCACGTCGTGATCTCCATCCGTCGTCACCGGATTCCAGCGCCAGGGTTCTGGCGCCGTAGACACCAGGGTACCGGTGCCATTCCGGCGTGGTAGTGCGTCACCTCCGTGACTATCTACTACTACATAACAAAAGGTAATTACTTTACCTTTGCCACAACCATATCACAGAGCAACGCCCCCCTGCAAAACAAAGTTAGACGCCTCTACTTTATCTTTGCATGTTTTACGTGGTTGAATGGGCTTTCGCACAAGAGTCGTTCTTACCTACGAACTTTCAGCACAACGCTGATCAAGTAGTTGTCTCTACTACACCCCTTTCGGGGCTCTCCGTTGCAAATGGTATACCAACTAATGCGAGAGAAACAGACACCCCCCTAAGCCACTTTATACGGTACAAGCCGTATGTCAAGTGTGGACCAGTCTCGCGAATGAACGCGTAAAGTCGGTTGGGGGCCGCTTCATCAAGCATTACTGCGGTATACACAAGTACACGTGGGAGGGTAAGAACTAAAAGATCAATGCCCTGATGACCCACAAGTATAGGGGGTGTATCGCAGTATTTTCGGGGGAAGTGAAACCCAATTTATTGATTCGACACAAGGGGAGCCAAAGAATATTTATAAGCCTTAACAACTGAGTTGTCAATTCAGCTGCACCTGGAAACAATCTTGCTCACAACAATTTATCAGTAGCAATAGTTTTGTAGTAGGAATAGTAAAGTAACAGAAGTAGTAAAGCAAAGACAGCAGTAACAATAGCAATGGCATGGGATTCGAAAAGTAGGCATAGGGAAGGATGGGCAGGGCGTTGCATGGACAAGACAATTCACATAGCAATCAGAACATAGGGCAATTGCAGATAAATAAGATAAAGCATCCAAGTACTAGATAATCCTAGGCATGTGTTCCATATATAGTTATACATGCTCGCAATGAGAACTTGCACAACATCTTTTGTCCTGCCAGCCCGTTTGCAGCGGGGCCTCAAGGGAACTACTGGAAATTAAGGTGCTCATTTTAATAGAGCACCGGAGCAAAGAATTAACACTCCGTGAACACATGTGATCCTCACATCAAAGCCATTCCCTCCGGTTATCCCGATTTCTGTCACTTCGGGGCCATCGGTTCCGGACAACAACGTGTGTATACAACTTGCAGATAAAACCATAAACAATACTATCATAATGAATCAATAACATGTTCAGATCTGAAATCATGGCACTTGGGCTCTAGTGACAAGCATTAAGCACAACAAGTCACAACAAAGTCATAAAGCACTAATAAAAGATACTAGGCACCATGCCCTAACAATCTGATGCCATTACATGAACGATCTCATCCAATCCCTACCATCCCCATATCCTACAGCGGGGGATTACTCACTCATAGATGGGGCAAACATGGATGGTCGATGGAGAAGTGATGGTGATGATGATGGCGATGATCTCCTCCAATTCCCCGTCCCGACAGGGTGCCAGAACGGAGTTTCTGGTGCTGTTTCGTGGAATCTGGTGGTGGCGGCGGAGTGGAACTCCTTCTGGAAAAACATCGAACCCCCCGAAGTTTTTAGGTTAGAAGGCTCCTTATAGGCGAAGAGGGAGACCGAGGGGGTGCCTGGGGGGGCCACACCATCCCCTGGTGCGGCCTGGTCTGGTCCGCGCCAGCAGGTGGTGTGGCCACCCCCTGGCTCTTCTCCGTCTCGTATTCTGGCTCCTGGAGTCTTCGGGTGAAATAGGATTTTTGGCATATTTTCCCGGATATTTCCTGATAGTTGGTTTTCTGCGCAAAAAGTAGACACCAAGACAATTCTGCTGAAAACTGCGTCGGTCTACGTTAGTTGTATCCAAATCACACAAGTATAGAGGAGAAACAATAGCAAAAGTGTTCGGGAAAGTAGATACATTTTGGACGTATCAACTCCCCCCAAGCTTAGCTTATTGCTTGTCCTCAAGCAATTCAGTTGAAAACTGAGTGCGATAAAAGAACTTTCACGAACATATTTGCTTCATATGATGTAAATATTCTCAGCAATGTGATCAACTACTTAGACAATTCATAATAAAGAGTATGCAACTAAACTTACTTAATAGGCATTGCAAGCTATGAAGAGATTCCAACTCAAAAATAATAAGTAGCATGAGGCATAAACATAAGCAACATTACAATGCTCATAGAAAGGTATGATAGAGTGGTATCCCGCTTGCCTTTGATTATGAATATCAAGGCACCTCTGAAGTTCAAGTGATGACTAGAAGTAAAGATATCAAGGATACAAGCTTCAAAGTCATAACACAAATAATCAAGTAATGGGACAAGCACAACGAATGACAACTATGCTCTCAAGAAGGTGCTCAAAGAATAAATGGAGACTCAACAAGTAAAGGAAAAGGTTTTGAATAATTTGAAAGGCTTCCAAATGCTGAAACTATGGTACACATTAGCTTTGAGCTCTCATTGCCCCTATCATAAGCATCTTTAATGTGGTTAAGGTGAAAGTGAGGTCCAATCTAAGTTATATGCTTGACAGACTATAAACTGAAAATCCCATGTCCCTTGAGTACGAGGGCCGCTCCTCATGCTACTCAACTTTAGTTACCGGTAAGTTCTTGTCATCGTAAATATGTGTGTATCATTGAGAACAGCCAACGGGGTACCCGTTGCCCGATGATACGGAAGAATCCCCATATCAAAATGACAAGGCAAGCAGACAATGAGTATCTCAGCAATCTTCTTATTTACCATGGGAAAATGGTGCTTATTTCTCTCTTTCCTCTTTTCATAAATCTTTTTTTTTCTTTTTCTCAATAGCTATCTCTCTCTTCTTTTTTGTAAGAAGAATGCTTCATAGATATCATTATGGTTACGCTGCATGTTTCCACCATGTCAGCATGGATTAGACCAATGACCAGCGCTTTCTAACACACATACATAACTCCATGGACTTACAAGCTCCCCTTTTATTTCACACCGACGACATCCGCAAATAAAAGAGCAAGGTATCAACTGGGTATATATTTACAAG
The DNA here is from genome assembly GCA_023614405.1 of Avena insularis. Classification (NCBI taxonomy): domain Eukaryota; kingdom Viridiplantae; phylum Streptophyta; class Magnoliopsida; order Poales; family Poaceae; genus Avena; species Avena insularis. The sequence goes on from CM042694.1 coordinate 536,796,804, forward strand.
TGTTGAAAGTGTTCCCCGTGACAGCACGGTTCTGCTAATCCCCAACCTATAATTAGCAAGCATATAACTTTCATGGAGAGTTCACAATGGTTCAGGTTTATTAAGTGCAGGAAATAAAGTGTGCCATCAAGTTCGTGAGAGCTTTACTAACTAACTTTCTCATAACAAGCAAACATTTTATTCGGAAGAAAACAAGGCATATTGAATATGCACGGAAGTAGCAAATAATGCTAATAGGTAGGTATGGTGGACACCTTGGCAATATTCGGTTTTAAGGGAGTTGGAAACATGAGTAAAACACTCAGTGGAAGTGAAGGCTAGCAATAGTAAGGGAGCGACAAACAAGAGAGCAATAGCTGTCATTATCATGCTTGCAACAAAATAGGACTACTCATGGCATGAAAGTGATTCAAGATCCTCAAGGCAAAATAATTCATCGAGGCTCAACTGATTATTACAGTCATGTGCATGCATGAGCATGTGCTAAGTCAATTCAAATGAAACATTTAGAGGAGGATACCACGGTGTCATACCGATTTATGAATAGAGCAATGCAAGCAAACATTCATAAGACATGCTACAAACTATTAGCGAGCTGGAGCTAATCATAAGAAAGCAAGAACTACTAAGCATCCAAAGAAAACATACACTGTACATGAACAGACTAAGCATGCCCACAGTGATGAGTATATGTACAAAAATGAAAACAAGTAGAGTTCATTACCAGCCTCTTACCACGCCTCAAGTTGTCATTAATCCTCATTATTGCTCTTCACTTGTGTGGCTTGAATAATAATATGAAACCAATATTCCACTGAGGACTGCCGAACCCTGTAGCAAACTCACAAAAACCAAAGAAGAATGACAAATATTTTTGTTGTTTTTGATTTTTTAAAACAAGAACCAAAGGAAAAACAAGCAAAGCAAAATCTTTTTGGGTTTTTCAAATAGTTCAAACAAAGCAAAAAGGGAAAAACAAACCAAGGCAAAAAGAAGAAGCAAACCAAAGAGAAACAACAGAAATATTTTTGGTCTTTTTGTGTTTTAGAAATCAAAAGCAAAGAAGAACGAAAACTAAAAAGAGAACGAAAATATTAATATACAAAGTACCGACACAACATGATATGAAGATAAGTGCGGTGTCGGCGTACCTCCCCCCAAGCTTAGGCTTTTGGCCTAAGTGGGTATCAATCCCAAGCCAGCCAGGATGATGTGTCACCATAGTATGACGAGGAGGTCCCCTCGTCCTGGTGCGAGCTCGAGTACGTCCCTCCGTAATGCGCAGAGTAATCATAGGAGGGCACATCCTCCTGGTGCTGCTCGTGGAAACCCAGCAAGCGAAGCTGCTCATCCACCTCCTCCTTGGAGCGCGACCACGGTCTCCTGTGAACACTAAACAAAGAAGGTTGTGGCAAAAGGATCTCCCTTTCATCCCCGTCTGTGAAAAGCATCCTATATACTAGACTGTCCAAATCAGAAGTAGGAGTGACAAAGTGATGAGTTTTCATACCAACAAGGTCAAGCCTCTGTGGTGCCAGCATAGTATCATTGGGATCCACTATACCAGGGAACAAATGCTCCAAATTTCAGCAAGAAAGATGGGTTGAGCAAGGAGATCGAAAAAATCGAGAGCAAGCATAGCAAGAACACGATTTTGATCAATGAACTGGAGCTTACTCGGGAGAGAGAAGAAAGTGGCAGGTGAGAGAGTTAGTGGGGGGGGAAGGGGTGGCCCACACTAGCGCATGGCGCCACCCAGGGCTGGCCGCGCCACCATGTGGTGTGCCTACCTGGTGGGCCCCCCTGGTACCTCCCAGGTACTCCTCTGCCCCTTTTTTCACGTAAAAATTTAATATGACTTTTTTGGAATTTTTCGAGACACTTTATTCTTGGGCATTTTTCAGGTATAGATGGATGATTTTTCTGACAGACGGTTTTTTGGAAACATGATACATGGACAAAACAAGGCTAGAACTGCATAAGTTCTAAGACACTCTAACATGCAAGCAACTAACAACAAAGAAAACTAACGAAAACTAAAACTAAAATGGAAAGGATAGAAATAAACAGAGATAATCATAGTGAAAACATTGTTTTGTTCAATGAAATCCTTTTGTTAACAAGGTTGATCAGGTCTTGCTACCAAAACAATTCCATATGAGACAAAACTTTGTATTCCACTAATGATTATGTTACCTCAACCTTGATAGCAATGGTCCCAATCATAATAGTTTCAAATTTTTCTCTTGGTATGGGACAATATATTTCTCCAACTTGAATGCCCTCAACATGTTCAATTGAGTTCAAACCATAAGTCCTTTCAATCTTCTTGGGGAAATAGACAGTATGTTCCTTGTCATTCACATTGAAGGTCACCTTTCCTTGATTACAATTAATAACAACTCCTGTAGTATTAAGAAAAGGTCTCCCAAGAATAATAGACATATTATCATCTTCAGGCATTTCAAGCACAATAAAATCAGTTAATATCAAGCAATTGTGAGCCACTTGAATAGGTACATCCTCACATATACCCACAGGAATAGTGGTAGATTTATCAGCCATTTACAAAGATATATCAGTTGGTATTAATTTTTCAAGTTGAAGCCTCTTATAGAGAGAGAAAGGAATAACACTAACTCTAGCTCCCAAATCACACAAAGCAGTTCTAACATAACTGTTCTTAATAGAGTAAGGGATAGTTGGAATCCCTGGGTCTCCAAGTTTCTTAGGAACCTTACCATTGAAGGAATAATTAGCAAGCAAAGTAGAAATTTCTTCATTAGGGATCTTCCTTTTATTCGAGACAATATCCTTCATATACTTTGAGTAAGGAGGCAATTTAATAGCATCAATCAAAGGAATTTGCAAGAATAAAGGCTTCATCCACTCACAAAACTTATTATAATGTTCATCTTCCTTAGACTTGTGTTTCTTATCAGGTAAAGGCATAGGTTTTTGGACCCAAGGTTCTCTTTCACTACCATGTTTCTTAGCAATAAAATCCTCTTTAGTGTATTTGGTATTCTTAGTGTGGTTTTCAGGTTCTTCTTCAACTTTTTCTTCATTAGGAACTTCATTTTCTTCATTACCACTTTCAGTTTCAGCATCAGAGATAGATATACTATTAGGATCTATAGCAGGTTCAGAGGGTTCTACAATAGTTTTATGCTTCTTTTTCCTTTTCTTACGAGTAGAACCACTATTTTCAGTTTGTTGAGAATCCTGCTCAATTCTTTTGGGATGCCCCTCAGGATATAGAGGATCCTAGGTAGCAGCTCCACTTCTAGTTCTAATTTCATAAGCATGTTTTTCTTTAGCAGCATTAACTAGCAAGTTGTTTTGCACTTTAACGAGTTGATCTATTTGAGTTTGAACCATTTGAAAGTGTTTAACAATCATTTTAACATCATTAGAGGTTCTTTCCACAATATCTTTCAACTCAACAATAGCTCTAGTGTTTTCCATTAGATGATTTTGCACTCTTTTATTAAAGTTATCTTGCTTAACAATAAAGATATCGAATTCTTCTAAGCATTGATCAGGAGGTTTAGAATAAGGGATATCACCTTCATCAAAGTGTTGGAGAGAGTGTACCTCAATAGTGGATGAGTAGGGGATAGGCTTACATAATTCTTCTATAGGAGGTAAATTCTTGACATCCGCAGCTTTAATTCCCTTCTCCTTAAGACATTTCTTAGCTTCCTTCATTACTTCATCATTTAATTCAATAACTCCCCTCTTCTTTGATGTTGGAATATGCACAGGAATAGATGGTTCAGGTACAATTACTTCAGGTATAGCTTGTTTAGGAGGAGTCCAATCTTCATAATTCTTGCTTATTTTAGCCATTAATTCCTCAGCTTCCTTAGGAGTCCTATTCCTGAAAACAAAATCAGCGCAACTATCTAGGTATGTCCTAGATTCTTCAGTTAGTCCATTATAAAATATATCAAGAAGCTCATTCTTAGGTAATGGACTTCCAGACTGTGCATGAATCAAAGCACAAAACCTTGCCCAAGATTCGGGCAATACCTCTTTTTCTCCCTGTTTAAAATCAAAAAGTTCCTGCAAAATAGCATGTCTAGCACTAGGAGGAAAATATTTCTGCAGGAAAGTACTAATCAAGCACTCAGGGCTATCAATAGATCTAGGAGGTAAATTACTAAACCAAGTTTTAGCTTCTCCTTTCAGTGAAAAGGGGAAAATCTTGGCAACAAAGTAAGTACGCATCTTAATATCATCAGAAAACAAGCCACTCATGGTAGAAAGTTCATTCATATGTGCTACCGCACTTTCATTCTTAGTCCCACAAAAAGGTTCTTTCTCGACAATAGCTATGTAAGATAGATCGAGAGAGAAATCATAATCTTCATCTATAATGTTTATGGGAGAAGCAGCAAACTTAGCAGTAGGAGCCAATTTGGGTCTAATAGTACGCCTCTCAAGGAGACTCTTAGCAGCGCTCCTATCATGGGTGTTTTTTACATTCTTTAATAAATTCATCGGTCATCTCAACATAACCATCTTAAATATCATAACTTTCACTAGACTCAGGTGAACTAACAAGTGTAGTAGCGTCTTCATTAGGAGTTTCAGTATTTCCAGCTATAGTTCTAGCAATCGTAGCATCTAGGAAAGGACCTATTGAACCACTCTTATCAAGCACGGTAGAAGTAGCATCATAAGCATCAAAAGTTTCAGATTCAGTAGTAGTAGCAGTGTGTGTAACATGTGTATGTGGTGGTGTAATGAGCTTACTTATAACAGATGGTGAATCAAGAGCAGCAGAGGTGTTCAGAATCGTACCACTTCTTGTGGTGGATGGTAAAATAGGAAACTTGCCATCACGAGACTTACCCATGATGGATGGATAGCAGCGAACAATAGAGAATCCAAGTGAACTTGATAAATAAAGCTATGCTCCCCAGCAACGGTGCCAGAAAATAGTCTTGATGACCGACAAGTATAGGGGGTGTATCGCAGTATTTTCGAGGGAAGTGAAACCCAATTTATTGATTCGACACAAGGGGAGCCAAAGAATATGTATAAGCCTTAACAACTGAGTTGTCAATTCAGCTGCACCTGGAAACAATCTTGCTCACAGCAGTTTATCAGTAGCAATAGTTTTGTAGTAGGAATAGCAAAGTAACAGCAGTAGTAAAGCAAAGACAGCAGTAACAATAGTAGTAAATAGTGGGATTCGAGTGCGGTAGGCATAGGGATAGATGGACGGGCGTTGCATGGACAAGACAATTCACATAGCAATCAGAACATAGGGCAATTGCAGATAAATAAGATGAAGCATCCAAGTACTAGATAATCCTAGGCATGTGTTCCATATATAGTCATACGTGCTCGCAATGAGAACTTGCACAACATCTTTTGTCCTGCCAGCCTGTTTGCAGCGGGGCCTCAAGGGAACTACTAGCAATTAAGGTGCTCATTTTAATAGAGCACCAGAGCAAAGCGTTAACACTCCGTGAACACATGTGATCCTCACATCAAAGTCATTCCCTCCGGTTATCCCAATTTCTGTCACTTCGGGGCCATCGGTTCCGGACAACAACGTGTGTATACAACTTGCAGATAAGACCATAAACAATACTATCATAATGAATCAATAACATGTTCAGATCTGAAATCATGGCACTCGGGCCATAGTGACAAGAATTAAGCACAAGTCACAACAAAGTCATAAAGCACTAATAAAAGATACTAGGCACCATGCCCTAACAATCTGATGCCATTACATGAACGATCTCATCCAATCCCTACCATCCCCATAGCCTACAGCAGGGGATTACTCACTCATAGATGGGGGAAACATGGATGGTCGATGGAGAAGTGATGGTGATGAAGATGGCGATGATCTCCTCTAATTCCCCGTCCCGGCAGGGTGCTAGAACGGAGTTTCTGGTGCTGTTTCATGGAATCTGGTGGTGGCGGTGAAGCGGAACTCCTTCTGAAAAATGTCGACCCCCCGAAGTTTTTAGGTCAGAAGGATCCTTATAGGCGAAGAGGGAGACCGAGGGGGTGCCTGGGGGCCCCTCACCACCCCCTGGCGCGGCCTGGCTCACCACAGCCAGTGGTGTGGCCACCCCGGCTCTTCTCCGTCTCAGATTCTGCTCTGAGTCTTCGGGTGAAATAGGATTTTTGGCATATTTTCCCGGATTTTTCCTGATAGTTGGTTTTCTGCGCAAAAAGTAGACACGAAGGCAATTCTGCTGAAAACAGCGTCAGTCTTCGTTAGTTGTATCCAAATCACACAAGTATAGAGGAGAAACAATAGCAAAAGTGTTCGGGAAAGTAGATACATTTTGGACGTATCACGCCCACACGCTACATCTCGTGTGTTCTACCTGTACTAGCATTACTACGCATAGATCTAGCTCTGATACCACTGCAGGGGTTCCGCGCATGAAAACAATAAAATTTTACCCTATGCCCCTGAACCCCTGAAGCTGCCAGGACCTATCTATTAGTAATACAGTAACGGGAGGGGCTTTTCGTGAAATTACCCTTGAAGACCGAAAAGCGTTATCAACGCTCAAGAGAGTGGTTGATGGTAGACGAGCCGAAGCCGATCTCAAGGTCGTGATGAAGTCCTTGCGCTCCTTCTGGCTCCAACGACTTGAGTGCCTCAAGTGCGACACCTCACGGGGAGTTACACACGTCCGGTGCCTGACGATGACTCCCGCTTCCCCGATCCAGCGGCAGTTGCGGAAGTAGAGATCCTGGATCCAAATCCCGCAGCGCGACGGCGCTCCATGGTGAAGATGTCTCTCGTTCGCGCAGTCCAGACCTGGGACCACGGTCACGAGAGAGAGGGGGAGAGAAAATATCAATTAGAGGTGCTCCCAAAAGTGGGGAGACCTTTATTGATTATTGGTGTATTTTTCTAGGCCAAATACCCCACTATATATAGGGGGAGGAGGGGATACACCCTCCCTCAAAGTCCCGGGGTGGGACTAATCATGGGAGAGGAGTGGGGTGGCACGCCAGCCAGCCCCCACCATGGGACCCACGTGGGGGAAGGCCCACTAGGGCCGCCGGCCACCCCCTAGGCCCTTCCTAGGGGTGGGATCCCCTCTTGGGCCGTTTCCCCTCCGGGAATTGGCCCATTAAGCCTTTGACCATTTAATTGATTTTTCTCTTTATTAAATAATTATGAATAAATGATTAAATCATTATTTAACATTCATTCACATATTATTCAACCTTCGTGGCTATGGAACACCTTCCACCTCCACTCCGGACATCCTCCGAACTTACCGAAACCCTTCCGGTTTTCTCCCTACTTTTCTTCGATGATTCTACCGATCCTATAAACACTCTCTAAGCATCATCAAGCCCTTAAGCGTGATACCCCACGGTTCGGGAACACTCTAGACATGGTCGGGACACTCCCGCACCAATGATCGACAGAGGGACCTAGATGGCCATGTGACCCCTGTGCGTTCCATGAAGATCTTTCGTCGTTTGAACCGGGACAGTCGTGTCTTATTACCTTTGTCTCTTGATACTTGCATTGCTTGAGATCTGATCAATGACATTACCATGTCGTGTTCAATCTCGTTACTGAACAATGCTACTTGACTCGTTTCGACAAGTGATATCCCCGTGATCAAATCACACGATGCGCAGCTATTGGATATAACTTCTCTGAGTGGGCCCTTGAGTATCTTCCCATCACATGGACGGACAAATCCCTCTCTTGACATATATTTCCTCTACGATTTCCTCCGAATACCTGAACACACCTTTATAACCACCGTTTTACCAGATGGCGTTTGATGCTATCTAAGCACTCTCAGGAGACATTGATTGATATAGCCTCACGGTCTAAGGAATAGTCTACGAGGATCCATTTCTAATCATCGTAACTTGAACTTCGTGACATGATCTGGTCATGATGTTTATCTTGGGTATTGGTTCATCATCTCATTCTCAGAATGAGATGACTCCATTTCCAACTGGCATAAATGCCACATGATCAGGAAACATGATCATCTGTTGACCAATGAACCGGTGACTAGAGTTTCACTGGGAACCCCTGGTTGTTTATATATCACACGTGTATTGATATTTCCACTCAATATAGTTATAGCATGATATAAAATTTAATCATAAACTATATGAAATATGATAATAGTCCTTACTACTATTTGACTCTAGGGCATATTTCCAACAGGTAAGACCCCAGGATTTATCCCGTGTGGCCTGGTAATCGCACATGAATGCGCTCTGCTAGTAAAATTATCCATATCCATGATACGATGAAAAATCCAGACGGACGCGTTGGGTACCCAAAATAATAGAACTAGAATTCAGTATTCGATAAGACCTCATTGGTCTGAACTGAATTACGCCGATAAAACTCCGAGTTCAAGCCTGGGGACTTGAATTTGATGTAGGTCATAGTGTTTTTTGTCCTGGCACAATTAACTGATTTCTAATCCGTCAGATGCATCAAGCCTGTTGCACCAAATCCCTACAAAGATTTAAGCAAAAGAAAAAACTCCGGTTTGCCGTAAAATGTTATTTGAGACTCAATCTGAATCTATGTTTCAGATGGAGTTTCGGGGGGTACTAACATAGGTATGATTACTCAGGTCCTTATGATTGGTTACCCTAGTTACATAATGGCTCATAGCCCATGAAGCCCAAGAACAAGGCCCAGGGAGCATTCGACAGAAAGCATATGCTTGTCAGATAAGGAAATAAAAACCGACATTGTATTAGTGCTGTAATTGTAAGATTGTAACCTAACCGTATATGGCGTCGGGACCCAGCCTATTATATATAGGCTGGGAGGAGCCAACAGAGAGGTACCAAAAAACGCTTGAGCGATCTATATATGATTTAACTTAAGTCAATTAGACGACTTCGACTCCCTTATTTGTCAAATCAACCGACAAAATCCCTAACATTCTCTTTTCCACAAAACCTAAGTCCATAACCATGGGTATTGCCGAGGTTACCCCTCGTCAGGTGGCCTTGTGGAGGATCGACCTGGAAGGATCATGACGAGCAGCCGACGGTAGCTAGCACGACGTGGGTGTGCAATGGTGCCCCACGATGACTGCCTGCGTGGGGAATGGAGGAGAAGGGCGGGCTCGATCTAGGCCTACACGGGCTGATCTGGGATTTTTGGGATGGGGTCGCTGTAGCGCGTGAAGGTTGCCCGGAGTGGGTGACGACCGTTGCAGCGTTCCTGGTCAGTGACAGAGGTGGTCAGAGGCTGCATCCTCGTCCATGATAAAGGTGGAAGATGGACCACGTCTCAACCATGCGGGTGTTGGAGTACTGCGGTTGTGCGGCGACGAAGGCAAAGAGCTATGGTGGCGACAGTGCGAGGCTACATGGACGGAATTTCCCAATCCTTAGAGTGTGGCGATGTGCGATGTTACGGACGAAAGTCCTGCTCGTCTTGATCGGGCCGGCGGTGACGGTGCCTATGGGTGTCGTTCCCCAGCTTCGAAGCGTCACCGACATGTGTCGGCATCCCCGCTCACTTGTGTTGGCTGTCTTCGGGCGAAAGCCTAGATTCGGAGCAGGATCGACACGATGGTGGCGTCCTCGACGTTGTTACTATTTTGCGAGCACCGTGCTTGAAGACATGGCTGTGAGGTCCTATGTTGCAGTCCTCGGGTGATTACCCATGTCCAAGTTGATCTTCAGCGGCGCAATGCACGTCCTCGCCGTTGAGTCCAAGATAGTGCCTTCCTCGGAGCGGATGAAGTCATGCGATCCACTTGCCACCTCCAGGGTGGATGGTGTGTCGACAAGGGAAGTTCTTTGGGGGTTTTGATCTTCGAATGTGACTGGCATCGGTCGAGACTTGACAATGTATGCTCGACTTAGGACATGCTTTTTTTCTTTGTAGTTGTTTTATAGTAGTTTATTGTCTTCATATTAGCCGGGTGTGGAGTTGGTGCTACTCTAGTTGTTCGCAGCGATCTGTGGACTTCTTATACTCACAATTCTGCCTTCTATAAATTACGGTACACCTCAGCATACTCTCGAGAAGTTTGGTTCTCTAGTGTCTAACGAACAGGGATTGATCTAAATAAAAAATAACTAGAAGGAGGGGTCTGCACCCGAGTTTTTATTAAAGGTAGGGCGAGAGCATCTCCACTCTCCCTCCCCCCATACGGCATCTAGAGTGGCCTTTTTTGGCTCGTATGGGGGTGTGTCGGCGTGGATATGGTTATGGGGAAGCGCTGGTGTCCAGACATTCACCCCATATGCACCTCAAATACACTATTTTTGATATAATTGAATTTAAAATAACAAATTAGATAAATTAGACATAACTCAACACTATAATTCATTACAAGATTATCAAATCAAAGAAATAATTCAACAAGTTCAATATAGTAAACAAATAATGTAACAATCTGAATCACAACGGAAAAAAGATAAATAAACTAGGCGGCTCCTTTGATCCTCCACAAATGTTCCACCAGATCATCATGCAGTTGGTGATGAGTATTTGTGTCCGAGACTTCTTGCCACCTAGTGAGGAAAGAAGCAAACGCGGGTGGCACCTGGTGACCAACATCTGTAATAGGACCCTGGAGATAATATGGTTCAGTGTCAAACACTAGAGTCTCTTGCTCGCTCTCAGTGATCATGTTGTGCAAGATCATATAGGCAGTCATGACCTTCCACATCCGATCTTTCGACTAGGTAGCAGGGTATCGGATAATGGCAAATCGACCTTGCAGCACACTGAATGGCCTCTCCACATCCTTTCTGCAAGCCACATGCTGTGTCACAAAACAAGCTTTTTCCCCTTCAGCCACGGGTTTCAGATTGTCTTCACATGACCATCTAGGATAGATGCCATCTACCAGATACTATCCTTTGTCGTAGTGGTGGCAATTGATCTCAAACTCCATCAAAGGAGCTCTACATTTAACAAGCTTGGCAAACACATTTGGGCACTATAGCACATTGATGTGATTCTGTGATCTTGCCAAACCAAAGAAAGCATGCCAAATCCACAGATCCTGATCTGCCACAGACTCAAGTACCACACTACATGATCCCTTATGACCTTTGTACATGCCTTGGTGTGCAAATGGATAGCTTCTCCATCCAATGGATATCCTTGACAAAGGGTACTATTTATATCATAATCTACTTCCATGCCCAGTGCATACAGTCGATGCTTTCAAGCATCCCTGGAAATCCTCTTTCTACATTCTATGCTAGGATCCGAACTATGTCTTCTGCATTGGGTGTTCTTAGATACTTCTTCCCAAACACTACCACAATTGACCTGCAAAACCTGTAAACGCAATCGATGGTTGTGGACTCGGCTATGCGTAGGTAGTTGTCATGTGTATCTCTAGAGAATTCTATATGCAAGCATCCAGCGGGCAACCGTGTATTTCTAAATTGTGGAGAAACCAAGCAAGCCAACGATGTATCTCTTCAGTTTGAAGTAGTCATCAAACTCCCTCAAATTCTCGACAATCTTCAGGAAGAGCTTTCTTCTCATACTAAAATGATACTGAAATATCACTTCACCGTGCACTGGGTTACTGGCGAAGTAGTCGGTGTACATCATGCAGTAGGATTCCATCCACTACATCGTCTTGATTTTGCGGCACCCTGCTTTGAACCTCTAGTAAACGAATTTTGATCATTGATGATCATGCCCAGGAGGGCAGTGAGAATCATCAAATGATTGTCATCACCGACAGTTTCTTTCGCACCAGCAGCAATGATGACTTTATCGTACATCAGAGCGGCTAGCATCTCTTCATCATCCGAATCAATCGCATTGGCAAACCAATGAACGCCTAGTGGGAAGGGCGGCTGCGGGGTTGGCTTGGAGCTACCAAGGAGGTCGAACGGTGGTGACACAGTGTGGAGCGGCGGCACAGTAGGCGAGGAAGTATATCGGCGGATGTGTGAGTTTTCTAGTGGCAGGAAACGGTCAACGGCTACGGCAGCGAGCGGCTGTGGGGTGGCCCTCGCTTGGAGGACAGTCAAGATGGGGTGTTTTCCTATGTGTGTTGCCGATAGGGCTGACACATGTTGCTTTCAGCTCCATCTGGTTGTAGGGGTTCGCGTATGAAAACAATAAAATTTTACCCTACGCCCCTGAACCCCCGATGCTGCCAGGACCTATCTATTAGTAATACAGTAACGGGAGGGGCTTTTCGCAAACTTACCCTCGAAGACCGAAAAGCGTTGTTAACCCTCACGAGAGCGTGGTTGATGTAGACGAGCCTAAGCCAACCTCAAGGTCGTGATGAAGTCCTTGCGCTCCTACGGCTCCAACGACTTCTTAGTGCCTCAAGTGTGACACCTTGCAGGGAGTTACATACATCCGGTGCCTGGCGATGACTCCCGCTTCCCTGATCCAGCAACAGTTGTAGAAGTAGAGCTCCTGGATCCGAATCCCACAGCGCGACGGTGCTCCACGGTGAAGATGTCTCTCTTTCGTGTAGTCCGGACTTGAGACCACGGTCACGGGAGAGAGAAAGAAATATCAATTGGAGGTCTCCCCAAAAGTGAGGAAACCTTTATTGAATATCGTGTGTATTATTTGGTCAAAATACCCCACTATATATAGGGGGAAGGGAAGGTACTCCCTTCCTCAAAGTCCTGGGGTGAGACTAATCAAGGGAGAGGGGGAGAGGGGGTGGTCACCGGCCCCAAGGGACCCTAGTGGGCCCACACGGGGTGCTAGGCTCAGCCGGCCACCTCCTCTTCCTTCCTCCCTTTGGCTTTCCCTCATGGGCCCTTCTCCCTCCGAAATTTGGCCCATTAAGACTTTTGACCTTTTAATTGATTTTCTCTTTATTAAATAATTATGAATAAATGATTAAATCAATATTGGGCATTCATTCACATGTTATTCAGTCTCCGTGCCTATGGAACACTTTCCACCTCCACTCCGGACATCCTCCGGACTTACCAAAACCCTTCCGGTTTTCTCTCTTTTTATTCTTTGGCGATTCTACCAATCCTGTAAACACTCTCTAAGCATCACCAAGCCCTTAAGCGTGATACCCCACGGTTCGGGAACACTCTAGACATGGTCGAGACACTCTCGGACCAATGATTAACAGAGGGACCTCGATGGCCATGTGACCCTTATGCATTCCACAAAATATTTCATCGTTTGAACCTTGACTGTCGCGTCTTATTCCTTTTGTCTCTCGATACTTGCATTGCCCGAGATCTGATCAATGACATCGCCATGTCGGGTTCAATCTCGTTACCGAACAATGCTATTTGACTTGTTTCGACAAGTGATACCCTTGTGATCAAATCACACGTTGCGCAACTATTGGATATAACTTCTCCGTGTGGGCCCTCGAGTATCTTTCCATCAAGCGGATGGAAAACCCCGCTCTTGACATATATTGCCTCAACTGTTCGTCCGAATACCTGAACACACCTTTATGATCACTGTATTACCAAGTGACGTTTGATGCTATTAAAGTATCCTCGGGAGAGACAGTGATTAATATAGCCTCACGGTCTAAGGAATAGTCTACTAGGTCTATTCTAATCATCATAACTTGAACTTCGTGACATGATCGGGTCATGATGTTTAGGTTGGGTATTAGTTCATCATCTTGTTCTCAGAATGAGAGACTCCATTTCCAACTGGCATAAATGCCACATGATCAGGAAACCTTGACCATCTGTTGACCAATGAACCAGTGACTAGAGTTTCACCGGGAACCCCTGGTTGTTTATATATCACACGTGTATTAATGTTTCCTTTTAATACAGTTATAGCATGATATAAAACTTAATCATAAACTTTATAAAATATGATAATAATCCTTATTACTATTTGTCTCTAGGGCATATTTCCAACACTGGCGCCCTCGCTTACCCCTCCTTGGGTTGGGTTCGTCTTGGGGCGATGTAGGGTCATTGTCACCCAGGGTACCTAGACCCACCAGTTGCTAGGCCTACTGTCGAAACGGGGGCAGCCTCGCGAGTCCGCATCCCCTTGACATACCTGGCAGTTCTTGATTGCCATACTCCTAAGCCATCTGATGGCTACTATCGGTCCAAGGCTTTAGGGGGTGCCCTGGCCCACTTGTGGCTAGACCGCCGCCCTGACGGGAAATCGTTCCGCGAGGGATACGCCAGGCCTCGCCAGCGCTCAGCAAGGGAACTTCCACAGAAGGAGCCTCTAGAGGGGGATCCTCATCCGCAGCCCCCTTCTGGAGGACTCGCGGATCCTTCTGACCTCACCAGAGTCACTATGGTAATCTGCTTACCCCAGAAGAAGACGAAAAGCCCAACGGGCAGTCCCCATGTCGTGTAGACCACACGGTCCGCCTCGGCAAGGAGGAGATGTTGCTTGGCCACTTCGGTGATAAAGAAGGGCCGACGGCACCAGCGTCAGCCCCTCTACCCCTTTGCCACTTTAGTGCAAGGAGGCGGTGGATGGCTCCATGCTACAGGGGAGACGTCAGCGACAACCACAACTTTATGCTAACTGGCAGCCTTCGAAGGTCCTAGACCTAGTCCATGTAAAGTAGTCTTTTAGACCAGTTCCTTTGACGGCAATGTGGTAGCCCTTCCCGCTCAAAGGATTGGGGGAAGAGGTCCAACGCCACTATAAAAGGGAGCCACCCCAACCATAGAAGGGGTCGATCCTCGCGAAGCACTATGAGCAATACACCCAAGCAGGTGTAGGGGATTTACATCCTCACGAGGGTCCCAAACCTCGGTAAAAAACCACCGTGTCATCTCTCTGTCGTGTGCAAGTTCCGTTGCTGCCATTGTCATCGAGGAGATCTATATGTGTGTTCAGTCCCCTCACGAATCCGGGGCTTGTTGGTACCCTGTTCTTTCGCGGGACGTCAATCTCCGACATTTGGTACGCCACGTAGGGGACTGAGGCGTGCTTTCAAGGTCTTCTTCAACCTCACTAGCATGTGCAAATTCCCAAGATTGCTTATTATTTTCAAAATGAGTAAATTAAATGTATTATTTGAAAAAAATAACCCTTTACTTTTTGGCTTCTTTAAATAAAATGAGAAAATATTGTCCGTTATATTTCAAAAAGGGGAACAAATGACATGATCATGACCACTCAAAGAGCAAGGAAAGGGGCCAAGAAGTCTTGGCGTCGTGCCCTCGAGTCATCGTGCCATTGTTTGGGCGGCGCAGTATGGTGTGGGCGGGCGGCAATACGTCATGACTTCTGGACTAGGATGTGGAGGCGTTCTACGGTCCTGCTTCCGTGGTACTCCCTCCGTTTTAAAATATAAGATGTTTTAGTTTTGTAAAGCAAATGTATTTAGACTTCTTTTAGTATATAGTTTCACTCAGGTTTGGAATGAATCTACAATAAAAGAAGTCTAGATACATTTTCTTCATAAAACTAAAACATCTTATATTTTAAAACGGAGGGAGTACTTACATGGGTATGTATAATGGTTGATAAGACAGTCTTATCTTATACATGACAATCATTTGATATGACAATAAACTATGATATACAATGGGTTTTTTTTTAGTCTTATCACTAAATGTTTCTAAATATGTGGTAAGACATATTGTTGCTAAGAGATGATCTCTTAGCCAAGAGAAGGCATATGTCTTTTTTCTATTTCTCTCTCCTCCAACTTAGCAATCATCCTATGTGGCATTGCTAAGATAAGACCATTGTACGTGTCCAGTGCGCGTGTCGAGATGCAGACGCCGACATAGTGCGAACTGCAGTGCACGGGACTGTAGCCAGGGCCGGTCCTGAGGGGGGACTGGTGGGGCGGCCGCCCCGGGCCTCCGAATCCAAGGGGCCCTCGGTAGGGAAGAAATATGCAGCAAGGACGAATTCTTGGAGCACCGCCATTAGAGGAGTTTGAGAGTTTTTCTGCGCTATAGGCGACGAAGAACCAACCGTTACCTCCGCTGGTTCCGTGTGCTCTCATAGGTGGCCATTTTTCCTTTGATGCTTGGGCCTCCTTTTTGCTTTTTCTGGATCTCCTTTTTGCTTTGGTTAGCCTGGCCCTTTTGCTTTCGTTAGCTACAAATCAATGTTTTTTTTTGAGAATAAGTTAGCTACAAATCTGTAATGGGATTAAATGGGGGTGGGGCCGGTTGACTAAATCATGCACGCATGAGTCCACATGATGCAGACAATAGGTGCATTTTTGTTTCATGGTGTCCTGATTGATCTAACAATTTTTCTCTTTTCTATAATAAAAACCAATTTTCTACTTAATTGCTCTAATATCTAAAGGCCAAACAACCTAGTGGGATAATAGAAACGGAGGCACAAAATGTTGAGAGCGCATGTGCGTTACGCAAACCAAATGATAGATGGTTGAGTGCCAGAAAACGGTCTGACAGTGTTGACAAGGTTTGGCCTAAACCAAATACAATAAAATTAAGGGCCCATATTATATATAGTATATATAAACATTACTATCATATTTATCATATTTGTATTAAGGGCCCATATTATAGTCTCGTGTCCCGGGTCCTCGAAATCTCAGGACGGGACCTGACTGTAGCTTGGATGCACTTGATCCGCGCTTGCCACCAGCAGCAGCAGGTGTCGCCGCACGTCCATCTCGCAGAGAAAACGCGCCATCGTATGAGAGCCGTGGAAACCCGGTCCGGTGCGCCGATAAATGCTCGACGTTGATCGGATCCCCGGCCTCTTCTGAACGGGCGGCGACCGGTGGAAAGTAAAGGCGGTGGACGATGGCAGAGGCAGGCAGGCGTCGCCGTCAGTGCGGCCGCTTTCCGGGACAAATGGCGGGTCGATCAAGTTAGGCGGCGTCGCACGGCACGGCACGGCACGGCACGGCTCGGCATCATCGTCCACTCCCGGTGGTGGACGAAACCAAGTTGTCTCTCTCCAGAAGATACCACCAGCCAGCCCCAGGGGGCTCCTTTTCCACGCGCGCGAACGGTCCAAGCACGTGCCGGCCTTCCCTCCCCCGTCTGCCACACGCACACAGTCGTCTTCTTCCAGCCGGAGGCTAAAATGTCGCCGGCGAATCTCCCGCGGCAACCGCATTAATGGGTGGCTCTGTGCTGAGTGTCAGAGCACTGGCACTGCTGCGAGTGAGTGAATGGTGAGCGGCATGGATGAATCGTGCCCTGCATAGCTCTGCAGCATTGGGAACACCAGGTCATGATTGCGTAATTAGGAGCAGCGCTTTCTTATTACAGTAACACGCTAGCCCCTCCCCGGCACTATTACGCCGGCGGCCGGCGGCCGACCTCCGCGCCCGGAAGCACAGGATTTACCTCTCGGCTATGTCATGTAGTAGTATACAGTATGCTACAGAGTGTTGTTGATGAGGGCCGGCAGACACGCGCACTTCGCTATGCGCGCTGTCCTAGAACTCCACGATGAGGCTGCCGAACGGCGACCGGTGCGGGATGCCCTTCCGTCGCTTGTTGCCGGTGCGGTAGCTGCTGGAGGCGGCCGGCGGGGTCGACGGCGTGAAGCTCTGCACCACGCTGCTCTTGTCGCTGCTGCTGCCGCCGCTGGTGCTCGTGCACGAGTGCTCAGAGTCCGACCGCGTGTCCTTGAGCGCCGCCCTCTTCTTCTTCTTCTTGCCGCCGCCGCCGCTGCTGCTTTGTTTCTTCCTCGGGCGGTGTCCACCACCGGACGTGCCTACAATCTGAGGAACACAAGATGCCGCGTGTCGGTTACAGACTTGCAATGCACCTGGCAGACTTGCAAGGATTTGCGCACAGCACATACCTTGCATCCGAGGGAGCAGAAGCGGAAGGTGTCGAGGAGGCTGCGCTCACAGACGTCGCAGGTGTTGGTGACCCCCTTGCCGGGCCTCGGCTGCGGCCGCTCGTTCAGGAACACCACGCGCGCGCTGTTGATGATGTACGTCTGCACGCCGGCGATGTCCAGCACCCTCTGTATCTCCGACACCCGGATCACGTCGTGGTACGACGACCTCCGTATCTGCTCACACAAGCATCATCATCAGTCATCACGAAAACCGACAGGAAGAAGAAGGTCCAGCATTATATACCGACCTGGATGGCGTGGTGGTCGCGGTGGTGGGCGAGGCAGAGTGGGCAGAGCGCGCCGTTGATGCAGTCGAGGCAGTACATGTTGCACTCGCTCTTGTGCGCGTCGGCGTGGACCCTGCATTGCACGAAGAAGCTCGTCGCCAGCAGCGGCTTGAGCCACGGCGGCCACCGCTGGTTCTCCGTCTCGTCCTCGCACTCCGCTCCTCCCTGCACGCGCAATACATTCAGTCCGGCACCGCACCGCCATTAGGACCAATCCCCAGAACCAAGAAAGACGGAGCAGGAGAACAAACACCATGAGCAAATCGACCAGCTAATTACCGTGGCGCCTCTGCTCTTCAGTACCAGAGGGGACGCATGGTCTATTGCCATCTCGACCTGTCCGGTGAACCGAGAAGAATGTGGATGCAGGAGACCAGAGACGAGGAAGGGGAGAGAGAGGCTTTGAAGAAAGCAGTTGGCCGGCACAGGAGTGTGACGGCTTTGTAGACCGGGGAAAAGTAGTGCGTGCGACACTGGTGGAAGGTACCGAAACAAATGGGAGGAAGGAAGACTCGGCGGGCGGGCGAGTGAGTATATTTGATACTATCATACTAGTACTGAGCTCTCGGGCTCGTTCTTATCGACTCGTCAAGGATTCCGGGCCGTTCCGCGACCCGGCAAACACATGTATACGACCGATCGAGTTGCATACAACTCTGAAACCTTATTAGCAGACAGGCCTATTAGTTATTAATTTTCTTTGTGAATCTACTGGTGTGACCAATCAACTGCAAACATGACATACTCTATCTACACGACCGCCGTAGAAGGACTACCGTCCACTGAACTCATCTTTACATGTATTTCTTTCGCTTTGGAAATAGCACTTGGTGCATCCACGATTCTCCTGGATATTCCAGTGCATTTTGGGGCACGCCTAGCTCGTCCCACGTAAACGGTTACAAAGCCCACGTTTTCTCCTCAATCAAAAAGTGAAAAGAAAAAAACGCACAACAGTTACCACTAACGACGCCATTGCTGCACCTAATGTGTCACCCATTGGTCACTCCCGCACCATTCTTCTCCCCGAGCAAGTGGCTCAAATAAAAGGAGGATCGGATGCGTCCTTACCCGTGCGGCGCGTGTACCGCCATATCCTTCCCTATATACTACCATATCTTTTTCGATGCTCGCCCGGCGTTCTGGAAGCAGGGGGCTCGCCCTTTTTCTAGTGGCCGAACTTGT
Organism: Avena insularis; assembly: GCA_023614405.1. Lineage (NCBI taxonomy): Eukaryota > Viridiplantae > Streptophyta > Magnoliopsida > Poales > Poaceae > Avena > Avena insularis. The sequence continues at coordinate 536,816,040 of CM042694.1, forward strand.
CTCGTGGCCTCGACCGGCGAGGCGACGATGGACACCACGCCACACCACCCAATCCCGGATGCCGAGCCGTCCGGGTCATTTGCCGTTTTGTACCTAACCCGGGCTGGGGTCTGCCGTCGCCGATTCGGCAAGTGATGCTACCGGTGCATGCTGGTTTGGTCACCCACTCCTGTAACCTCCCAACAATCTCGCTACAGCCTACACTCACGTTTCAAAATGATCTATACCGGGTAATGCTTTGCTTACCGATAGACCGAGCTCACGTTTTGTGCATTCTCGTGTGGAATCCTGATCCTGTGTGTTTCTCCCCTCCAGATCATCTCATTCTCAGGTTTCATGTGTCAAGATATCGCGGCTGGTTCACTGTCAGGTCACGGCGGAAAAAACAAAGTACGGTTATTACACCCTAGCTAGTGGTATAAATTAGTCTCGCTACGGTTATACGTCGCGTCACCCTCCTTGGAGCCGGTCCTAATCTCCTCTCGCCGATGGTGACGAGCAACTACGATCTACTACTAGGCCAATCAATATATTGTCGTAGCTAGCTCGCCCACCGAGATTTTCTTTCGAGCTGAATCCATTCTCTTTAGTTATTGATGAGTTCCGAAGACACGGACAGGTTGGTGTTGCTTGAAGCATCACGGCACGTATACACGGCCGGAGACTTCTGACAAAGTTTTCTGTATTGTGGCAGTTTCCCGGGTTTACGGGTCTGACGTTACGGGTTTTCTGTATTGTCTCTGAACATCATCTTGGCTCTTTGTGTCGTAGGCAGCGGTTCAGATCATCGCCAACCTCCACTAAGCCGTCTCCCGTCTGCAACTCTGCATCGCGCACGTTCAGATCATTTCGGTGGGATGGCACATTGGCATCTCCAGTTCAAAAGCGAGGTCTCGCTCTGGCTGGCATAAAGGCCAATAATCTAAAAAAGCCATCGAATCTCCTCACCATACACTGCCGGGGTTTAGCTTCCTGCTGATTCCTCCGGCGCTAAGTCATTCCTGAATCATCTATGGGAGACAGAACAGCATCGTCCCAGTAGCGTACTCTTCTTCTCTGCATGACTCCATCGAGCGATCGATCCTACCCGAATGATCCGTCTAGAAAGATGCGCTTTTCCGAGCTTTCCTCGGTTCTGAATGCGTCGTTCGTCGTGAGCTCCGGCCTCCAGGTGCGCATGCGGCACCGTGGCTGCAGGTTTTTCTGGAAATGATGTTCCTGTACAACAAAAGAATGAGCAGTGCAATCAACCTCTCAATCAATAAAGAAAAAAAATCAATAAGGAAAAGAAAAAGGATTTCGTAGGCATTGCGTGCTTGCTGCATTTCCATGGCGGCTGCCGAGCAACACGGGCGCACGACAAGATCACCGCGTTGTTTAGTCAGCTGAATTATGTGGTTTCTGCACACTGCTTAGAAGTACTGTACTCGGTACTACCTACGTGTCTACGTCGCGATCCTAGTGTGGCCGTCACAGTGCGATAGCGTTCGTTCAGCCAGGAGGAAAGAACCTGATATGGGGAATAGTGAGTTTTTTTTAGACCACCGGCTGCTGCGGATCGCTGAGACTGACGCACGGATAGATAAGATAAACGAATGGGACCGAGGCGACGGCATGGATGATTGCTCCCGGAAATGGCTATTCAAACATGGGCTCTCTGACGGCTTGACACGTACGTGCCCGGGTCTGGTCCTTGTCCTGGGATTATGTCACGTTCTTTTTCCACTTCTTTTGGTTTCCGGGAAAAAGTAGAGCTGTGTGGTGGATTTAGCTCAGCTGACACGACGGCGTACAAGGCACGAGCTAGTCATCACAGACGCACTTTGCATTCACAGGCTCACTGTAGGGCTGTAGCTCCCTGAAATAGCGTCGAGGGCCCAAGAAAATGAGGGACTGCATGCTTTGTGTTTTTACCTTCCCTCCGTCTCGTAAAAGATGTCGCGAGGGTCATTTTGTGAAAATCCCCTTGCCAAATTCCCGACAAACTTCGAGGTACACGGATGCGTCTTCTTCCTCCTCGCTCTCTCCCTTCTTCCTCGCTTGACGCCATCGGACGCCAGCCACCGCCTTGCTCCACCACCACCCTCCCGCCCCATGCTGCCGCCTCTGCCTTGCTTCTCCCGAGCCGCGCTGCCGCCTCCTTCTTCCTCTGGCGTGTTGCCGCCTCCCTCTTCCTCCCTCGCGTGTCCACCTTCACCTCGAGTTCAAAATGTGATTTTCCCCCACTCCGGCAGCTGGATATGCAGCGATTAGCACTAGATCTTTAGTGGTGGTGGACTTCCGGAGCTACGAGAGACTGAGGACCCCATCGGGGAGCTGCTGTTGCCGGAGCTGAAGACCGGGATCTGCCGCTGCTAGAGCAAAATAAACGTCTTCCCCAAGCTGAAGCCGCCGGCCACCTATCCGGCTTGCTTCTGCTGCTTTCGGTTGACATCCAGGGGGCGCTGCAAGGCCGGTACCCATCCTACCATGTGAGCACGACCTCTCCCCTCTCCATTTTTACAAAATTCAGTCTATGAATTCTCCAAATGAGTTGCAGATTGCAGAGTAATCTTTTAGGCTTCCTATAAAATTCACCCGTTCCACTTGCTAGCATTCAGTTCATAATTCTTCTGGCCGCCGGCAGCTCACGCGTACCAGAAATGGAATGTAGTAGGCCAAGAAGCTACGACAAAGTTGCGAAGCCTGGTTAATTTGTGTAGGCACTAATGTATACCTTTCTTCAAATATCCATGAAATAACATTATTTTTTCTTGTCAATTGTACACTTAAGCCATTCATAATTCTCATGAAACTAGTTTTCAACTGAATGTACAGATGGAGTACTATATGAGCAAGAACCATAAACAATCTGAAACTATATGAGCATTTTATTTTCCTTTTACATAACTAGAACTGCAACAAGTTAAAGTGTTGTTTATCTAGCAAATTTTGGACAAGATAACAGAAGAGAATGATGAGCTGGCCAGGTCAATAAGCAAGGCCAGCAGTTCTGGCACGGAAGGCGGTGAAGTTCTACTCGACCTGCTTCGGCTTCCTCGATCTGTACAAGGTGTTCGTCGATGGCACCTTCGCCCACCACCTCGTGGTCCACCACCGCCAACACCCTCCACGAGCTCCTCTCTGCCTTCAGGTTCACCCCTCTATTCACCTCCAAGTTCAGAGCTATTGTAGTGTTTGCTTATCTGAACAAAGTTCAGAGATGGACCATATAGTCAGTTTTGGGCATTTGATTGTTTTCGTGTTGTTCTAATGTTCTAATGTTGATTGATTGTGTTCTTCCTGTATCCACATAAAGCGTTTCAACTTTGTGCTATTTTCTTTTGACATTAATCAGGCAACTTTGGGCAACAAAAAACAATTGATAAATTTGTTTATTTAGATTAAGTCACTGGATAAGAAGATGGACTTAAAAATGACCGAAAATTATGTACTTGAGTGCATCTGCCAGTGCTGTCTGATTTAGACTCCTAGATGCACTAATGCATAAATGGGAGTTTGAGTGAATCGTGTAGAAATGGCTATTTCTAGCTTAGTAAATTAGTAGTCTTGTTAACTTGGAAGGTGAGCTTCTTAGTTTCCTTGACTTGCTTGTCGCTTTCTTCACTTATGCTTTCAGCAAAGATGAAGGTACACTCTTTGTTAGATATTGCATCAGCATTCCATGTTTTTCTATAGTATATGTTGTTTGCAATATACCATAGTAAGTCAGAGGAGAAGAGAAGCAAGAAATTGAATGTTCAGACTAATAATAAGAAATTGTCTATTTTACAGGAAGCAAATTGGGAGTGTTCTGTTCTGTTCTTGAAATAGTGAGTGTTTTATATCGTGAACATAATCAAGGTATTTCTATGTGGTTGAATTTAATATTGGATTTCCATGAAGAAATTGAAATAATCTGAATTTCTATTCTTCCTTTTACCTTTCTTGCTTATAACTGTACATGACACAGAGGCACAAGCTTTTTACTGAATATATGTGTTACTGGTAGCATCTTAGTAGTTCCAGATATGTACACAAGCTTTGGCACACCATTCTTGTGGTTATACTCCTTCAGTGTTCAGTGTACAAATATATCGTGAACATAATCAACCCTCTCACCCTAGCTTGACCCCGTGATTTTGTTCTCAGTTGCAAACTAGGGATATTTTCTCTGCTCAAAACATGTATGTGCACTGCTAGTACACTATATGCACTACTAGTACAGCTAGTATGTGCATGTATTTGAGAACAACGAGAACAACAAGGAGACAACATGTATGCGCACTGCTAGTACAGCGAGCTGAACCTGTGTTATCATCTGTCAGTGTAGTCAGCTATAAATTGAACCTATGCATGTATTTTTAGGGACATGAATTCTTTTCCATGTTATCTCATATCCTGATATGTTGCTTGTTTTTACCATGTTTCAGAATGTGTATTCATCTTTTACCATGTGTTATCATCTTTTACCATGTTTGTTTTGTCCACATAGAATGTCTATAAACTTCAGCCCTGAATTGTTTCTTCAGTCAACAAGTGCATTTTTTTGAACAGTTCAGGCACAAGGTCCTGCTTGCAGCTGGAGCTTCCTCTTGGCCGTGGCGGCGATGGTGACGAGCTCCGATGCAGAGCTACCTTCCTCGGCGGAGCTGCACAGCCGTACAAGGGAGCGCAGTAGGCCGAGCAGCGCGGCCGTAGGTGGGGGCGCGATGAGCCTCCCCGTCTGGCGAGGTATCCTACGCGTCTGCGAGCTTGGACGGGGAGTCGATGTGGCGAGCTCTGATTGGTCACCATCTCCTAGGACGTCGCCGACACGCCTGAACTCTGGCGTTGCCCCGCTACCTGGCGCCACCGGATGCTCGTCTCGCTGCTGCACACCGAGGAGGAGGACGAACCCCGCGGGGGCCCTACGACGGCGAGGAGGGTCAGGTGGGGCGACCCACGCGGGATCACTCCCACGCAACCGGAGAGGCGAACGCCGGGGACGCCGTGGACTACGGGAGGACGCCGGAGACTGTGGGGGTACGACAGACTGATAACAGAGACAAGATTTGTTGTTGAATCGGCTAGATTTGAAACGATTTGACTATGTTGAGGAGGTTTTTGCAAAATCAAATTTGAACTAGGTAGGGGATCCATCCCGACATCTTTTCTAGGACGGAGGGAGTAGTACGAGCCAAAAGCACACGTTGGCCTGTCGGGCGGACCAGAGCGAAAATAACCCGGTGTCACACTTCTAAGCCACACATTTTTTACCTGAAATTAGGGGTGTCACACACTACAAATGGATGCAATATATCAAAAAAATCCATTTTTACCCGGTGTCCTATGACCCCTAGAGCTATAACGTGGGTACGCCCCTGCCTGTCGCCATGGTATCTCTCCTACATAATCACCTGGTCACGCGTTGGAGTAATCTGCAGGCCTACGCACACCGTGGATCAGGGGTTCCAAGGACTTGCAGTTTTTTTTTTTTGAGTATGTGACTAACATAAAAACAGAACGAGATAGACGGGCCACTGGGCCACATAATCGCGAAATACTATTTTCTCCGACCTTTTAATCACCACCATACTGATGGGCCACATTAAGCAAGGTCTTTTCCGTCTTGCATACTACTACTCCTGTCGCCCTACCGGTTCTTAAGAGGGCTGGCCCAATCCCAAAATAAATATTAAGTGGGCGGACCCAGTTACAAGCGGTAAAGCTAGACTTACGGACTGGTTTGGTCACGGGAATCCTAGGGACAGACGTGGGTTAAATTGGTTGGTTGAATTTGCTTAAAAGTCGGAGCACGTTTCGATTTCAGCCCTAGGTGATGTGCCACGTACGAGTCCGTAAGAATTTTTTGTAAAACCTGTCCGTAGATGTAGCGTTACTCACTTACAAGATCCTCCACCGTTTTTTCGTTTTTCTTTTTTTTTCGTGAGGTTTTTCCGATCTTTTTGATCGGTTTCCGCTGTTTTTTCTTTCTGTTTTTCTTATTTATTTTTTCCTACGGTTTTTTTTGAAAATATTTTAAATTTAAATCTTTTCAGATATGAATATTTTAAAATTTTAATTTTTTAGAAATCTGAGCATTTTGTAGAATGTTTTTAAATATGAACAATTTCAAATTTTGACCTTTTTAACAATTTCAATTTTGACCAATTTTTAGAAATCTGAACATTTTGTATAATGTCTTCAAAATTAGCTTTTTAAGAATCTGAACATTTTTATAAAAAATAAAGAAAAAAGAGAAATGCATGAGAGAAAAATATTAAACACATTGTTTGGGCTAGCCCACCATGTGGAAGCATTTAACATCATGTCAGAACCGACGCTCAAAGTGTCAAGTAGGCCAAATGAAAGGAAAGAAAATCATAGTTAGGGATGGCTATTAGAAAGATCCAAAAACCCGATCGATCCACGGTTAGAGAACCCATTGAAACTCGTTTTTGGGTCTCATAGTGATCTACAAGACACTGAAATCTAGGCTTTGGCACCATTAAGCTATGTTGCATACGAGACGAGGATCCTATCTTATAATATCTCCAGCGGATCCCTTAAAGTTGGTTAGAATAAAATTTCGGTTTTACTTCTCTAAACCGCATCTAGTCAATCCTCTATTAGATTAAGAGGGGTAAACTTCGTAAGAGTCAGCCACTCGGCCATTTATATTTACCCGTCTATTGAGTGGAGGAGTAAAAGTTCCCCTCCACCACCAACCCTCATGAAGTCAGCAAATACATTCCGTTGCCGCCAAAGCCACACCGCACCACTCTGTGGCCGCCTTGCCGAGATGATGATCGGGTCCTCCCAGCGATGTTCCTCTCCACTGATTCATGATGAGGATCCACATCGCGCAACAGAGCCCCGAGCCCGCAACAGTTCCTCCCCTCGAGCTCGCGGTTGTTCCTCCTTCTGCCTCCTCGACCCATTCATGTTTAGATTGGCACATACCAATCGAGAACATGCACCTCCACAGCTTGTACGCGGGGAGGCTCAAATTCCTGTTGGGAACACCTGACCCGTGTCAGACTTGGCCCCTGCTGACGGTAGTGTGGCGCCTCGAGGTGGAGAGTGTCGATGACGAGTGTATGGAGGAGCTCCACCTCCGGAACCCGGAGTGTGTCGAGGTGGAGCACCGGGCATACGAGTAGTACAATGCGAGGAGGAGCTCCACCATTGCAAGGTCATCTTGTTCCGCCGCTGGGCCATCTTCTTCTACCACCGCTAGGATGTCCCGGGCGGTTGTTGATCTCACTAGAGACAGCGACCTCTCACTGTTAGAAATATGACCTAGAGGCAATAATAATTATTCTATATTTCCTTGTTCATTATTTAAGTTTATTATTTTATGCTAGAACTGCTATATGTCTTGATTGTGAGAATCAAAGGGAACCCCATATGCACGTGTAGGAAGATAAACACCAAGTTGTTCTTTGTCATGAGGACTAGCCCATGTGTTCTCTAATAATCAAGTGTCCTGATCATGGTATAAGTTATTGTAACTGAGCATACCACCAACAATAGGAGTACATTGTCACAAGGACAATGGTACATAACTGATTCAACAGATGATTTACTATGAGGTGTAATCATTGATGTTAATAGTCAATAATCATTATTATCTTATCGGCCATCTTCTTCCGCCGCCGGTAGGATGTCGTGGGCGGTTGTTGACCTTACCGGGGACAGCGACTCCTCACTATTGGAAATATGCCCTAGAGGCAATAATAGTTACTATAAATTTGGCTAATTATTATTTATGTTTATTATTCTATGCTATAACGGCTATGTGTCTTGATTGTGAGAATCAAAGGAAAACTCATATGCACGTGGAGAAATATAAATACCGAGTTGCTCCTAGTCACGCATCTAGAACTAGCCCATGTGTTGTGTGATGATCAAGTTTCCTGATCGTGGTATAAGTTATTGTAACTAAGGATACTACCAACAATGGGAGTACATTGTTAAAAGGACAAGGTATATAACTGATCCAATGGATGATTTACTATGAGGTATATGTCGGTGATGGGTGGATTTAGGCATGTATCCTACATGGGCCTAAACCCGCGATTCTTGCCCATGCCTATGTCTATGATCAAGAACTTGAAGGTCTGCATATACAAGCTCTCAACCGACCTTACCTCAACTGACTTGACTTGTGGGGCTGCAAGACGACTCTCTGGAGATCCTGAAGAACAAACGTACATCCGAGAGAGATCGGATATCAATATTATGTGCAAGACAATATGAAGACCTAATGTGACCAAGCAAGACTCCACCACCATAAACACCTATAAGTACTAGAGAACATTCACCTGAGAGGGCCATGCCATAATCGCATGAGTCTTTACCATTAGCCATATTTATAGGTCTAGCTTCATCTCTCGTCGGGTGTTATTATAAACCCACTAAGGCCTCTTCTAGACACATTGTACGATCTCCCGATCATCTTATAAATAAAGTCTGAGGGAATCGTCTCATTACACATATATGTTCGTCTTTGTATTTGAGAGATCCAATACCAGCTGGCCCAAGCCAATTATCAAACAAATAAACTCTATTTCATTCCTCAGAAGTGAGACTACGGGAGGATCGTGAAAACTATCCTTTATTAGTTGGCGCGCCAGGTAGGGGTCATGGGGCCACCAGGGCGATCAGTTGCTCACCAGTCGGTGATGGGCGGCGCGCCATGTAGGGGTCGTGGGGCCCCGGAACTAGAAAACAGGACCGCCAGGGCGATCATTCGCTCACCAGTAGCAGTGCAAGCTATCATAGCAGCGATAGCTAGCTCCAGTACAACCCACATGCCGAGTGTTGTGCTCACTACAAGGACAAGCGAAGCTCGAGAAGGAAAGAAGCTCCTACCAGCCGGGAGGTGACGCCTTGCCGACTCCTTGCATCATCAAACAGCACGTACGCCTCACTAGGTGCTACAAGACAACTATGGCAAAGTGCCAAAGCTAGAAGCTGAGCGAGGCGATATCGGCTGACCGCTAAAGCTCCAGCTGACCGTTAAAGCACCGAATGACGCCCAAAGCACCGGCGCTAGGACACTGTAGCATTGTCCCCCATGTACTAGAGGCTTGCCTAGGTCCTGGCCCATCGGCTGGACTCGGCCAGCCGTCCTGCTTTGTAAACCCAAAACCCAAACACTAAACCCTAGAACCCATATTGTAACCTACCTCTCCCAGCCAGTATATAAGGGAGGGTAGAGCTAGGGTTCTAGGTAGGCTCAAGTTCTTTCTCACAGTTCATCTTCTTCCTCTAACTCTCCATAGCATCTAGGGAAACAGCTCAAGGAGCACTTGTACTAGGCATACGCCCCCCAATATAGTATATCCTTGTAGGAGTACGAGTGTTACCTGATACATTGTAAATGTATCTATAATTTTTGATGTTCCATGCTTGGTTTTATCTACTTTCTTGTGTTTTGTTCCAACTTCAGAGTACTTTTCATATGATTTCTTAGACTAACCTATTAACAAGAGCCACAGTGTCAGCTGCCTATTTTCTGCTGTTTTTGGTTCCAGGAAAGTCAGAAAATGAATATTCTCGGAATTGGACGGGACAAAAGCCAAAGTACATATTTTTCCGGAAGGGATAAAGTGCTAGAATACGAGACGGAGAAGGGCCAGGGAGCCACCACACCACCTGGCCGCGTGGTCAGGCCTGGACCGTGCCAAGGGGTGGTGTGGCCGCTCCCGGCACCCCCTCGGCCTCTCCTTCCGCCTATATATTGCCCTCGGGACGAAAACCCTAAGGACCCGATCAAAAATCCACGAAAGAGTCTATAGCCACCGTCATCTCCATCCCTAGATTGGGAGGGATCTGAAGCTCTTCTCGGCACCTTGCCAGAGAGGGGAATTCACCCTGGAGGCCTTCTTTATCACCATGCAAGCCTCCCGTGTGATGCGTGAGTAGTTCATCCTTGGACTACGGATCCATGTAGTAGCTAGATGGTTGGTTTCTCCTCCTTTGTGCTTTCATGTTTAGATCTTGTGAGCTCTGTTCATGATCAAGATCATCTATTTGTAATCCATACATGTTGTGTTTGCGGGGATCCGATGGATATTGAGATGCTATTTTAGATTGATTATTGATTCTATCATGTCTTTGTTATTTGAGATCTTGCATGCTTTCCGTTGTTAGTAGCTATCTTGGCCAAGTAGATGCTAGCAACTCCAAGAGTTAGTATTTATGCTCGATAGTGGGTTCATGCCTCTAGTAATCTGGGGAAGTGACAGAAATCTCTAAGGTACTAGATGTGTTGTTGCTACTAGGGAGAAAACAACAATCCTTTGTTCATAGAACAATCGTATTTTTTACTTTACACACAATTCGTAAAGCAATAATCAGTTGCTTGCAACTTAATACTGGAGGGGGGGTCGGATGATAACCTGGAGGTGGATTATTAGTCATAGATGCAATTGGATGGCGGTCTATGTATTATGTTGTAATGCCCAATCAAGTCTCAAAGGAGTCAAGATGATTAGTATATGCATGTATTGCTTTCTCGGTGTTTATCAATTGCCCCGCTGTAATTTGTTCACCCAGCATGTTATCTATCTAAGGAGAGCCACCTCTAGTGAACTATGGATCCCGGTCTTTTTTCTTTACATACAATCTATAAACTGTTTTTGCTTTGTGTTTACTTTCTACAAACTATTACTTCTTTCCATTCGATACGTTTAATCCATTGTTTTCCGCAAAACACGGTGAGATTGACAACCTCATCGCAAGTTGGGGACAAAGTTCTGTGGTTGTGTTGTGCAGGTCTCCATGTTGCTACTAGCACCGGTAGTGCGCCCTGCCAAAGCTCAGCTAGTAACACCTTTGGGGTGTTTCCTTGCTCCTACTGGTTCGATTAAACCTTGGTTTCATAACTGAGGGAAAACTTACTGCTGTGCTCATCATACCTTCCTCTTGGGGTTCCCAACGAGCTCTACGTTGAAAGTCGAGCGCATCAAGATCTTTTCTGGCACCGTTGCCTGGCAGTCAAGGAGATCTTCACAAGGGGAGTCCTTCATAACCAATCTCTTTACTTTGTTGTTTTTGTTTTGCTTAGTTTTATTTTTGCTTTGTTTGCTTGTTTTGTTCTTCAAAAAACACAAAAAAATTAGTCTTACTAGTTTGCTTTCTTATTTGAAAACCCAAAAAAAATGACTACTCTTGAAAACACTAAGTTGTGTGACTTCACTAGCAGCAACAACAATGATTTTATGAGCACACCTATTGCTCCACCTGTGGCTGAAAATACTTTCTTTGAGATAAAACCTGCTTTGCTCAATCTTGTTATGAGAGAACAATTTTATGGTATTGGTAATGAAGATGTTGCTTCCCATCTAAATAACTTTGTTGAACTTTGTGAGATGCAAAAGCATAGGGATATAGATGGTGATATTATTAAACTGAAATTGTTTCCTTTCTCTTTGAGAGGAAAAGCTAAAGAATGGTTGAATTCCTTAACTAGGAATAGTATTGATTCTTGGACTAAGTGCAAAGATGCTTTTATTGGAAAATACTATCCTCCTGCTAAGATTATATCCATGAGAAGTGAAATAATGAAGTTTAAACAACTTGATAATGAGCATGTTGCTCAAGCTTGGGAAAGAATGAAATCTTTGGTAAAGAATTGTCCCACTCATGGATCGACGCTTGGATGATCATCCAAACTTTTTATGCAGGATTGAACTATTCTTCAAGGAACCTATTGGATTCAGCTGCTGGAGGTACCTTTATGACCATCACTTTGGGTGCTGCAACAAAACTTTTGGACAATATGATGGTTAATTATTCTGAATAGCATACTGAGATAGCTCCACAAGGTAAGAAGGTAAATTCTGTTGAGGAAACCTCCTCCTTGAGTGATAAGATTGATATTATTATGTCTATGCTTGTTAATGGGAAAGCCCATATTGATCCAAATAATGTTCCTTTAGCCTCTTTGGTTGCTCAAGAAGAGCAAGTTGATGTGAACTTCATAAGAAATAACAATTTTGGCAACAATGCTTATGGTAATAATGCTTATAGGAACAATTTTGGTAACAACAATTATAAGCCATATCCTCCCAACAATGGTAATGCTTATGGAAATTCTTACAACAATAATAAGAGTGCTCCCTCTGAACTTGAAGTTATGCTTAAAGAGTTTAGTAGTAAACAAACTGCTTTCAATAAAACTATTGAGGAAAAACTCTCTAATGCTGAAAGAAATATAGCATCTTTGGCTGAAGTTCAATCTTCTTTGAATAAAATGGCTGCTAAACCTGAAACTAATGAGAATCCCTTTGCAACTACTAATGCTATACAAGTAAGAATTGATGAAAATGTTAGACTATTAGCTGAATTACATGCTAAGTGGGAAAGAGAAGATGAAATTGCTAGAAACATTAGTGTTTCTACTATCACCACTACTAGTGTTGAGGCTACTAATAATTCTACTACTTTAGATGATAAAGTTGATTTTGATCTTGATGGTTGCAACATCTCTGAAATTATTAAGTTCCTACAAAATCTTTCTAAAATTCCTAATGCTAGTGCTATGAACATGGCCTTTACAAAACACATTATTGATGCTCTCATAAAGATTAAAGAAGAAAATATGAAACATAAAGCTTCTATTCCTATAAAATAAAAGGATGGTTGGGAACCCATCATTAGTATGAAAGTGAATGACTTTGATTTCAAAGCTTTGTGTGATCTTGATAGTGGTGTTTCTATTATGCCTAGAAGGATTTATGATATGCTTTATTTGCCTCCTCTTGAAGATTGCTATTTGAATGTCCCACTTTATGATAATGCTAAAAAGAAACTCATGGGGAGTCTTAATGATGTTCTCATTATGGTTAATGTTTCCTATGTCCCCATTGATTTCTATGTTTTGGATGTTGAATACAATGCTTCTTGTCCTATTACTTTGGGAAGACCTTTTCTTAGAACTGTTGGTGCCATCATTGATATGAAGGAAGGCACCATTAAATATCAACTACCACTCAAGGAAGGTATAGAACACTTCCCTAAAAAGAGATAAAAGATTTCTTTTGCTTCTCCTATGAAAACAAAATTTGGTCTTAATGCTTCTTCATTTGAGAACACTTGATTCTTTCTTTGCTTCTTATGCCTAACTTAAAGGCGTTAAAGAAAAGTACTTGTTGGGAGATAACCCAAGAGTTTTAGATGAGTCTTGGAAGTTATTACCTCTGTAATAACCTCTCCTTATCCTTTTTATTTGCTTTTTGTGCCAAGAGTAACCTCTAATGAGAGTGAAGTAATGATTGGGAAAGTTGCTGTCCTGAAACAGATTTTTGTGCTTCACCGTAAAAAATTCTGAGAGAGCTCTGTATGTCGGATTGAGCTGTAATTGTTCGTGCTTCTGACCCAGGTTGTTATATAACTTTCGTTAGTTCAACACTTTTTGATTTGAGCAACAGTAGGTCTTCGAAAAAATTCGTCTTTACCTGCTGGTCTGTTTTGACAGATTTCTGCCATTTTCTGCATTTGCTTCTTGTGGGTTCCTTTTTGAGTTCTTTTGGGGAATCGAGATTTTTGAGGGAAGTGATACAGTAGCTAGTGTTCTAATGGAAGTTTATTTGGTGTTAGAACTGAACCTTGAGACTTATTTATCTTAAGTGCACTAATGTTGCTAATGAGATTGTGTGAAGTTTTGTATGAAGGAAAAATTTCAGGTGTATGGAAGGAATGATTAATGAAATGAAGGATGGACTAAAGCTCAAGCTTGGGGATGCCACGCGTGTCACCCTAAGAAATATCCTAGAAGTACAAGCATCAACGCTTGGGGATGCCCAAGGCATCCCCTTCTTCATCAATAAAAATTCCAGGTTTCTTCCAAACGCTTCATTTTTATTGTTTCATGCACAGTTGTGTTTTTATTGGAGCGTCTTCTTTTTCGTTTTAGTTTTGGTTTTAGTTTGCTTGGTTTGCTTAGTTTGCTGAATAAATTGGTTGGACCCCCTCTTTCATACATTGGTTTGCAATTAGTTTGGTTTGGTTTGGAAAAGAGTAGGAAAGTTCATGCTTATGTGGTAAAAAGAGCTTGTTTTTTACTGTGGCCTATGCTTTGTCATGCCATGATTGATATTGTTTTGACTTTATGCTTAGTATTCTTTGCTGTAGAATGACTTGTTATAAACAATTGAGATTGCTTAATGTGCCTTGGATGAATCATGCGTTGTTTTAGCATATTAAAGCATAGTATAGTGGTATTCTCCTTTGATGCTTTATTTGGGTTGACTTAGCACATGCTCACACCATGTTATGACTGTCTCAAGTCACCATAGACTTTATGATCCTTTAGTTTTCAACTTGTAGTATCACTTTATGCTTTGATCAATGATGTTTTGTCGCTCTGCATGATTATGGCCATTATTGCTCTCTTAGTTTGTCGCTCCCAGTCTTTTGCTAGCCTCCACAACCAAGTATGAGTTCTACTCATGCATCTAACTCCCTAAACCAAGTTATTCCAATGAGTCCACCATACCTACCTACTAGCTTATGCTATTCCAATTATATTCATGCTTTTGTTTACCTTCCACTTGTTATGAGAAAACTAGTGATTAAAGCTCTCACGAACTTGATGGCACACTTTACTTTTCTTGCCCTTAATAAACTTGAACCATTGTGTCGTCTATGTTGTATATGCTTGCACTTATTTGTTGGGAATTAGCAGAACCATGCTTTCATGGGGAACGCTTTCAACATTGCACTTGGTACTTGTACCTAGTTGATATCATGCTCTTTTGTATATGGATGTCGTCGGTGTGAAATGAAAGGGGAGCTTGTAAGTCCATGGAGTTATGTATATGTGTTAGAGAAACGCCTGAGCTGGTCTAATCCATGCTGACATGGTGGAAACCTGCAGCGTAACCATAATGAGCTGTCTATGAAGCATTCTTCTTATAAAAAAGAGTCCTATATTGAGAAAAAAGAGAAAAAAAAGAGATACTATGAAAAGAGGAAAGAGAGAAAAAAGCACCATATTCCCATGGTAAATAAGAAGAATGCTGAGATGCTCGTTGTCTGCTTGCCTTGTCATTTTGATATGGGGATTCTTCCGTATCATCGGGTAAGGGGTACCCTGCATGTTCTCAATGATACACATGTACTTACAATGACAAGAACTTACGGTGACTAAACTTGAGTAGCATGAGGAGCGGCCCTCAGATACAAGGGACATGAGATTTCGACTTATACTGCCAAGCATGTACACCATAGTTTGTTCACTTTAACCTTAATCACTTCAAGATGCTTATGATAGGGGCAATGAGAGCTGAAAGCTATAAGTACCATAATTTTTGGAAGCTCTTTATGAGACTTGAATCCCTACTTCCTTTTACAAAAGGCCTTTCTTCCACCATTATATTGAGTCTCCACCTTCTATCTTTATGCACTTACTTTGAGAGCATAGTGGCCATTCTTAGTTCTATGTGCATTGTCCCAAGACTAGTTGATTGATGCATAACATGTTATTGCTTGTTTTAAACTATTGTATCTAGTCACTCTTATGAACTTTGAAGGTGTCCTATGCATTTATATTTGCTACTCTATTGAGGGACAAGCTGAATACTATTATGCTATGTTTTCTTTATGTGAAACAAACAAACGTCTTGCAAAGCATTGTTATTCATGAATCTTTTGTTTGTGCCTTTTCATGTTGCATCATAGTTTCTTTGCTTATTGCTAGAACTTTGTCTTTCATGTTATGATTGAAGTACTATGATCCCAGCTTCGAGTGTTTTGCAAATACTTTGATCAAGTCTTTGATGGTGCATGTCACCTCAAAAATTATTCTTTCTTTTTATCACTTACCTACTCGAGGACGAGCAGGAGTTAAGCTTGGGGATGTTGATACATTGTAAATGTATCTATAATTTTTTATGTTCCATGCTTGGTTTTATCCACTTTCTTGTGTTTTGTTCCAACTTCGGAGTACTTTTCATATGATTTCTTGGACTAACCTATTAACAAGAGCCACAGTGCCAGCTGCCTGTTTTCTGCTGTTTTTGGTTCCATGAAAGTCAGAAAATGAATATTCTCGGAATTGGACGGGACAAAAGCGAAAGTGCCTATTTTTCTGGAAGGGATCAAGTGCTAGAATACGAGACGGAGAAGGTCCAGGGAGCCACCACACCACCTGGCTGCACGGCCAGGCCTGGCCCGTGCCAGGGGGTGGTGTGGCCGCTCCCGGCACCCCCTCGGCCTCTCCTTTCGCCTATATATTGCCCTCGGGACGAAAACCCTAAGGACCCAATCAAAAATCCATGAAAGAGTCTATAGCCGCCGTCATCTCCATCCCTAGATCGGGAGGGATCTGAAGCTCTTCCCGGCACCCTGCCGGAGAGGGGAATTCACCCTAGAGGCCTTGTTCATCACCATGCAAGCCTCTGGTGTGATGCGTGAGTAGTTCATCCTTGGACTACGGATCCATGTAGTAGCTAGATGGCTGGTTTCTCCTCCTTTGTGCTTTCATGTTTAGATCTTGTGAGCTCCGTTCATGATCAAGATCATCTATTTGTAATCCATACATGTTGTGTTTGCGGGGATCCGATGGATATTGAGATGCTATTTCAGATTGATTATTGATTCTATCATGTCTTTGTTATTTGAGATCTTGCATGCTTTCCGTTGTTAGTAGCTATCTTGGCCAAGTAGATGCTAGCAACTCCAAGTGTTAGTATTTATGATTGATAGTGGGTTCATGCCTCTAGTAATCTGGGGAAGTGACAGAAATCTCTAAGGTACTAGATGTGCTGTTGCTACTAGGGAGAAAACAAAAATCCTTTGTTCATAGAACATTCGTATTGATTACTTTACACGCAGTTCGTAAAGCAATAATCTGTTTCTTGCAACTTAATACTAGAGGGGGTTCGGATGATAACCTGAAGGTGGATTATTAGTCATAGATGCAGTTGGATGGCGGTCTATGTATTATGTTGTAATGCCCAATCAAGTCTCAAAGGAGTCAAGATGATTAGTATATGCATGTATTGCTTTCTCGGTGTTTGTCAATTGCCCCGCTGTAATTTGTTCACCCAGCATGTTATCTATCTAAGGATAGCCACCTCTAGTGAACTATGGATCCCGGTCCTTTTTCTTTACATACAATCTATAAACTGTTTTTGCTTTGTGTTTACCTTCCTCTTGGGGTTCCCAACGAGCTCTACGTTGAAAGTCGAGCGCATCATTACCTCGCCAAGAGGGCTCCGAACCTGGGTACATCGCCGTGTCTACAGTATCTGTGCCCAACCCATTGTGAATAGCCACCAACAACATCCTGATTGTCCCCTCTCATGCCATCCTGATGGCACTGCCGTGTTCCACAACACGACAATAACCATCGGAAGGTGAGAGATGGAAGGAATTCACCTTTGTATGAATGGTTGGTGTAGGATGATATGGACCAATGATGATTCCTGTATGTTGGGCTACATCAGAAATATTGATAGCATGCTATAGTCATTCATTTGAACCAAGAAGAGCCATAAAGAGTATTAACATGATCCAATGATATTGATAATAAAAAAGAAAGAGGCTGTGTTATCAAAGAATTGTAAATGAAAGGAAAAGTGCAAGTTGACAAAATGTACTCGAGCAATGATCATGAATTATTCATTACTCAATCAAGTGTTCGTCTAATTGAACTTGATGATTTATAATATGCCTAATCTTCAAAAAAATTATAAACTATTGATATGAAAGGTGTGGAAGCCTCTAAGTCATGTGACGTGTGAGAGGGGGTTGTTCGTCTGCGGTACCAAAGTTCGCAGGCCAGCGCATAGCGGTACCTAAGTTGCCTGAAATTACCGCGTTTCGAAAAAGTTGGGCCGCCAACTACTGAGAGGGGCCATTTCGAGGCAAACTCATCTCACCCCTGCCAAATACAAACATTCCGTTAAACCGCTCCGTGAAGTAGACGGTCGGCACCCACATGTCGGTCATCTGTCCGTGACGCGGGCGCCAACGCGGCAACCTCTTAGGCAAATCGAGCAGCTAAGTGGATTGGATGCGTTGACCAATTTCACAAATCCATTCCTAGCTTTCCCCTAGCACCGGTGGTGTCGGAATCCACCCTCCAGGCAGGACGATCCCTTTGGACATTTGACTTCCGGGGCTGTTGTTGCGCCATTGCTAGTCGCCTAATCGATACCGAGCTCCAATGGCGATGTCAGAGCCGCTATGCAGGTTTCAGGCTCTAGCCGCCACCGACGAGCCGAAAGTTCGGCGGATGGCAAATCCTACTATCAAGGAAGAAGAAGTTCGCTACAAGCGGTGAGCTACCCTTCTCTCGATATTCGCACTTATTACAACCGCTAACAGCCATCGAACCTCAAATTTGTGTTAGCCCAACGCGACAAACATATTTTGTCCACAGTTTACATCAAGGGATCTCATGGACCCCCTTACCTGGTTACGGTAGTCCTCTATAGGTACGACTCTAAGGGCAAGTGGTATGGAAGCCATTGTTTCACGATGGAAGAAGCGCCTGCGCAGATCTGCACTATATCTGGTATGGTTGCTGCTCTGCGTAATCATGTTGAATTATGGCCGAAGCAGACAACAAAGTTCAGCTTCATGGATGAACGTGGCATCATAGTTCCTATAACGTGTGACAACCAGCTAATTGGGTTGATGAAAAGGTATGCTTTAGCTGCCATGTTTGACCTGAAATGTCATGTACTGGATGTGGAAGCTGCTGCAACTGGGGGTCGCCCTTCTATTCTTGGACATGGTGGTTGCTCGAACCCAATTAGCTCCTGGTAAGCAAAGGTCGCTTGGGGTTCGCATGTTTGTGCTGAATTGTAATTTTTGTTTATTTACTCTATAGATATTGGGCAGTTATGCAACAGTCTTGTTTCTTTGACAGGAAGCGCCGCAAGGTTAGAAACATGACTGTCGGGTTAGTCATTTTGCTGCCCGAAGGAATTAAAAACAAGTGGAAAGATGATGTTGGACATGATTTTGGTGCCCATTGTCCCGGCGATGCAGAGTACGTGAAGCTAAGAAAATTGGCACCGAGGAAGAGGAAGAAGGCAGGAAATGAAGAAGCCAATGGACGTGAAGGCTTGGCACCCAGGCTACGAAATAAGGCTGCTGGCAATGAAGATGCATAGTAATGCGTTGAACTTGAACCTATATATGTAATTCTGTTAAATTCTGGAGCTCTGTGTGTGGCACGTTGCTGGGCGAAACAATCTACCCACGTTCTCTGAGTAAAATGTACCGTGACTTAGGGTTTGGAAACGCCCGAGTCAGTAGTTGAATTCGAAATTGTGATTGTGCCACTGCTATATGAAAACAAGGATCCACCGGTTCCACGATTGCTGAGGGGCAGGAGGTCTCCAAATACGACGGAATGTAAGTGACACAGAAATAAATTATTTAAGCTGCCACACTCCACGAAGCAGCAACTTATTTCAGATGCTACACAACGACGTGGCAACATAAACAACAATGTTCTCACTGATAATGCCCAGATGAGGAGGAAATTGGTACCACTTTATGGCCTAATCTTTAGCCCGTTTATCTCACCGCCTCTCTGCTCCTGCATCCCAAGATCCGATAAGCTCCGGATCTCCAAAGAACCGGGTGGACATGCTTCCACTTTATAAATTGTGGTTGTGCCATTTGCATGCGGCCAAATCCACGTAGATTACATTTAAACAAACCACCAATGTGAGAATACACTAGTATAAAAGGGGTCTTTGGTCCACGGTCACGTTCCCTATCCGGTACAGAGATCTAAATCGAGGCAGAAATTGATCTATATCACAAATTCTTCCACAAATTAATCGAGACAGAGATCTAAATCGAGGCATTTCATTAATTTAACCACAAATTCTTCTAAACAAAGGTGCAATTTCACATCCTACATTAATTCAACCACTAGTCAACAATTTCACTTCCGCAGCCGCTGTCCTCCGAGCCGCCGGCTTCCTCGTCTTCGTCGGACGGAACCTCCACGATTTCTACATTGTACGCGAGACGGAGCACCTCTTCGCGGCGAGCGGCGGCGATGGCGGTGAACTTGGTCCATCCAGGGATGGACCAGAACCTCTCCGCCCTTCTCGGTTGCGGAGATCTTGGTGCACCACGCGGCCGTAAACTATGCGGTTGCCAATCTTGGCCTTCTGCTCCTTCTTGAACAGCGCCGGCCAGTACGGGCTGGCCGCCGTGTACCGGGGCAGCGCCATCTTCCACGCGGGCATCTGGCGGCGGCGCGCCGCGATTTCGCTCTCCATCATGGCTCCGCCGGGATGAGGAGTGGAGCCACCGGCACCCACGCATAGCTGATGCGCCATCCGTGGGGCACCGTCGTGGCCGGAGGCGCGAGGATTTCGAAGTGCGCGAGCATCACCGCCTCGTAGAAGTTCAGCGAGGGCATCTCCATGGTGGTGCGGTGGAGATTGGAGAGGGAGCGAGGGGGTGGACGACGAAGTGATGGCGCGGTGGAGATTGGAGAGGGCGAGGGGATGGGCGATGAAGCGACGCGCTGTGGCGCCTCCTATTTGTACACGAGGACGACAAAGCGACGGGCGGAATATCCAAGGGGCATTGGTCAGACAAAAGGAAGTAATGTGGGGTTAAGACAGATTAACGGGCGACCAATTTTTTTACTCCTAAGACTCCGGAGCCAATAGTTCAAACCGCTAGGTCAACAAGTATAACTATTACAACTTAAAAAGGCACAGAGCTTAAGCTAAATAGAACTAGTTATCACACATCTCCTCGATCTTCCTAATCTTAGCCCTATGCGCATCTTCATGCGAGAGCAAGGATCGAATCGTCTGCTCCTTCCTTTTAGCATCTTCCTTGCACAACTTCAATTGTTTCTCTGCATCTTTCCTCATGCACTTGTCAATACTCGTAGTTGTGAACTGCAGGACTTTGGCCTGGTGAAGATCCTTCCTTGCTTGAGTCAGTTCTTGCTCTGCTTTAGCCTTCAGGGCCAACGCCATGTCCCTCTCCTTCTCGACTTTGCTAACCTTGTCTTCCACCCCCATGAGATCTCACTTATGCTTGGTCGTGTCAACTGGTTCCCATAGCTTCATCTCAACATTGTCAAGAAGTGAGCTGAATGCGGATTCTTTCAACTCAATAGTCATTTCCCATAGTTTGTCCAGCGTTTTCTGCATCGATTTGGGCCCCTCTGGATCTACCCATTTGACAACACCGCAACTTCCGCCTCGCATCATTGAACGATGTCTTTGACACCGTAGAAACCTCCTGCCTGTGTTTCGTCCTTCGAACGCTACAAATTTAGCAGGCACATATCCATGTTTACATAGCAGAGGACTGTCTTCATCCGCTAAATCGTGATAGTCGGCATCATACATCGTCTGGTTGGCCTAACACATCGTACGCACATGAGTAAACGAAATAGATCTGGCTCAAAATAGATAACTGGCCACGAATGATAGAGATAGAGATGAGACGACTCACATCGAAATCACCGTAGCTGTCATCACGACGTGTTTCCTCGCTGTCTCCCCTTGAACCCATGGAGAGAGGGGAGGGGGGTGGCTGTTGGAGAGGGGATTGGGATGGAGGCACTATCGGCTTGCGGCTACGACAGGATGGGAGTGAAGTGGGGAATGTGGCTTCGAGGGGAACGAAGAGAAGTAATAGGGACGTGACACTGGTATATGTCCCCCTCAACTCGTGAGTCGTGACACTCGCAATAGGTGAGCCCCCGGTGTTGCCAGTTTGTCCAGAGCAAGCGTGGCCAATCATGCCGCAGAACAGACTACTCGCGGATCGATCTCACGAAAACCATCTCAATCGTCCAAGCGCCCCGATCGAACGGTATGTAACAATCGTCAAGCAGAACATCTGTGTTAGGGCGTGCCTTCTAGAAGACTCGGTCTAACGCTAAGGTTAGGGCTCTCCTAAGGTTAATTAGGATCCATATGCGATTTATGAAAAGAACATGCATCCAATGACACTGGTGGATCCATATGTGGTTTGTGAGAAGAGCAGACATGCAATGACACTGGTGGATCCATGTGTGGTTAATGAGAAGAACACACATGCAATGACACTGGGTGTGGTTCACGATATGGTTTGTGAGAAGAACACACATGCAATGACACTAGCTGTGGTTCATGAGAAGAGCAGACATGCGATGACTCTAACTGTGGTTCATGAAAAGAGCAGACATGTGATGCCACCGGTGGATCCATGTCTGGTCTATGAGAGGAACACACATGCAATGACACTGGTGGATCCTTACGTGGTTTGTGAGAATAACACACATGCAATGACACTGGTGGATCCATATGTGGTCTGTGAAAAGAACACACGTGCAATGACACTAGTGGATCCATGTGTGGTTCATGGGAAGAACACACATGCAATGACACTGGTGGATCCATGTGTGGTCTATGGGAAGAACACACATGCAATGACACTGGTGATATGTGGTTTGTGAGAAGAACAAACATGCAATGACTCTAGCTGTGGTTCATGAAAAGAATAGACATGCGATGACACTGGTGGATCCATGTGTGGTTCATGGGAAGAACACACATGCAATGACACTGGTGGATCCATGTGTGATCTGTGGGAAGAACACACATGCAATGACACTGGTGATATGTGGTTTGTGAAAAGAATAGACATGCAATGACTCTAACTGTGGTTAATGAAAAGAGCAGACATGCAATGACACTGGTGGATCCATGTGTGGTTAATGAGAACAACACACATGCAATGACACTGGGTGTGGTTCATGATATGGTTTGTGAGAATAACACACATGCAATGACTCTAGCTGTGGTTCATGAAAAGAGCAGACATGCGATGACACCGGTGGATCCATGTGTGGTCTATGAGAGGAACACGCCTGCAATGACACCGGTGGATCCTTACGTGGTTTGTGAGAATAATACACATGCAATGACACTGGTGGATCCATATGTGGTCTGTGAAAAGTACAGACATGCGATGACACTGGTGGATCCATGTGTGGTTCATGGGAAGAACACACATGCAATGACACTGGTGGATCCATGTGTGGTCTGTGGGAAGAACACACATGCAATGACACTAGTGATATGTGGTTTGTGAGAAGAACAAACATGCAATGACTCTAGTTGTGGTTCATGAAAAGAACAGACATGCGATGACACTGGTGGATCCATGTGTGGTTCATGGGAAGAACACACATGCAATGACACTGGTGGATCCCTGTCTGGTCTGTGGGAAGAACACACATGCAATGACACTGGTGATATGTGGTTTCTGAAAAGAACAGACATGCAATGACTCTAACTGTGGTTAATGAAAAGAGCAGACATGCAATGACATTGGTGGATCCATGTGTTGTTAATGAGAAGAACACACATGAAATGACACTGGGTGTGGTTCATGATATGGTTTGTGAGAAGAACACACATGCAATGACTCTAGCTGTGGTTCATGAAAAGAGCAGACATGCGATGACTCTAACTGTGGTTCATGAAAAGAGAAGACATGCGATGACCCCGTGGATCCATGTGTGGTCTATGATAGGAACACACATGCAATGACACCGGTGGATCCTTACATGGTTTATGAGAATAACACACATGCAATGACATTGGTGGATCCATATGTGGTCTGTGAAAAGAACACACATGCAATGGCATTGGTGGATCCATGTGTGGTTCATGGGAAGAACACACATGCAATAACACTGGTGGATCCTGAAGGGAATATGCCCGAGAGGCAATAATAAAGTGGTTATTATCTTATTCCATGTTTATGATAAATGTTTATTTTACATGCTATAATTGTATTGATCGGAAACATCAATACATGTGTGTTTAATAAACAAAAAGGGTTCCTAGTTATGCCTCTCTTATAGACTAGCTTGTTGATTAACAAGATGATCAAGGTTTCCTGATCATGGACATTGGATGTTGTTAATAACAAGGTCACACCATTGGTGGAATGAAGTGATGAACATTCATCCGAAGTATAGAATTACGATCAAAGTGATTATGTTTATATTGCTATAACATCATACGACGTAATATTTATCCTTAGACCATGAGATCATGTTAATTGCTAACACCGGAAGAGTATCTTGATAACATCAAACGTCACACCGTAACAGGGTGACTATAAAGGTGGGTTCAGTGCTACGAAGGTGTTATGTTGAGGCTCATGGGTCAAGAGTGGGATTTGTCCATCCCGATGACGGATAGATATACTCTGGGCCCTCTCGGTGATATCACAATGAAATAGCTTGCAAGCAAGTGATGTGATCACTAGAATGTTATATCACAGGAACGAGAAAAGAGTGCATGTCGGTAACGAGATCAAACTAGGTATGGAGATACCGATGATTGAATCTCGGACATGTAATATATCGCGGGACAAAGCGATTTAGTTACTAGCGTTAAAGGTTCTCACGATCACAGAAGTCATCGTTGAATGTGTAGGAGTCGAGATGGATCTCCGTGTCCCGCTGATTATTGATCGGAGAGGGGTCTCGATCATGTCTGCATTATTCGCGAACCGTAGGGTGACACACTTAAGGGATACTGACACCATTTGGAGCAAATATGTTTCAGATAAAGATTTAAGAAAGCATTGGAATTATTTCAATAGACACCGAAACTGTTTCGGGTGAAATTGCTGAAATTGGTTCTGCATGTAATATTGAAATTTGCAGGGGGTTTTATGTGAATGTTTGTTAATTAAAGTAATTAACAAAATTCTGAATAAAAATAATAAAAGAGTTTTATTAAATGAGAGAGCATTAAATTTGGAGAAATTTAATGCATTTAAAGTGGAGACTTCAAAAGAGAATGTGAAGGGGCAAATTTATGTGGAGGGAGTTACCACCACATGAATGGAGGAGGTGAAGAGTCACCTCCTCCATGCGCCGTCCATGAAGGAGGGGCAACCCCCTCCTCCTATAAAAGGCCACCCCCTCCTCACTTCTCACACACACCTCCTTGTGAAGGATCTCTCTCCCCCTCTAGTATTATTCCCCCATGGTCCCGGATTAGCGAGATACATGTTCCCGGTGGCTTTATCTGGAAAGGAGTTGCTGCTTCCGCTGCTTTGCTGGAGCGAGGGACGGAGGTTGTCGGGGTACCGGACGTGTGTGCGATCACGGATGCACCGCTGCTTTGCGGTGCTGGACTTGGTGCTGCTGGAGCTGGATCTGATGGACGTGCGGGAGCCGGACCTGCTGGACTTCCTCACGATCTTGAGATCGGCAAGTGTACGACTACATAAACCATGAGTTCCTACTCGTTAACAAAGCTCGTTGTCTATGAGGGTAAGTTCTCGTTGGATGTATGTCCACCCGTTGCTTTGTACCTATTAGATAGATCTTGGCGTGTAGTTCACACCGTAGGATTTTTTTTGTTTTCTATGCTGCGGACCCAACAGTGGTATCAGAGCCTGATCTATGCGTAGGTGCTTAGCACGGGTAGTACACATATGTTGATATGTGGGCGATGATGATCATGTTATTGCATCTTCTATGTATTTTGGATATTGGTGGCATAGTGGGATGAAGCGGCCCGGACCAACCTTACATGTCATCGTACATGAGACCGGTTCCACGACTGACATGCAACTTGTTTTGCATAAGTGGCTGGCGGGTGTCTGTCTCTCCTACTATAGTCAATATCTGATTTACAACGAGTTGCTAATAACTTAGTTATCCTCGTTGTGGTTCATGTTCGTAGGTAAGAACGGTTCTATCTCCAAAAGCCCTAAGCCACGTAAAACTTGCAATTGATAAATTAGAGGCATCTAGTTTAGATCATTGCTGGGCTAGTGTATTGATATGGTATTGTTGTAAGTAGATGTATGATAGATACTCTTACAACACACTCAACGTGTAAGTTCCATAGACCTTGGCCTTACACACAAAGGAATGATAGAGATCATACCACGATGCAAGTGATAGAGATCAAATGCATGGACCATATCATCTCACTTTACACATTAGATGTTAGCATCTTATACTGCTAGTTTGGCGCTTTCTGTAGCATTGTAAGATGATCCCTCTTTTAGATATCAAGATAAAAATGTGTTCTTCCTTAAGTATGCACTATTTTGTGGATCGTATTTCGAGACATCACGTGATGATTGGGTGTACTCGACTCTATGCTTTCATACAAACAGGTGTAAGACAGTTTTACACATGCGAGTACTAAGGTTCTTACTTGGCGAGCCTAGCATGTACAGACATGGCCTCGGAACACGGACCGAAAGGTTAAGCATGAGTCATATAGTTGATATGATGCCCATATAGATGCTCGCCTTTGAAGCTACATCAACTCACGTGATGATCGGACTTGGTGTAGTGGATTTGGTTCATGTAATCACCAAAAAGGCACAAGGGATGACGTTTTTGAGTGGGAGTTCATTTCTAATTTGGATTAGTCGAACCAAATTTGTCATAAATTAAATCAAAGTGAATTTTCATAGTTTGTTGTAGTCATTGGCATTCGTTTTCTACCTTATGCTTAGTTTTTATTTGAGATAATAGAACTATAGAATTCTGGATATTTACTTTACAAACTGGTATCGTGTTTTGAATGTCAATTTAAAGTTTATAAGTCCTATTGCAAACTTTCAGCAAACTCTATATACTCCATGGAGTTTAATAAGTAGTATTAAATCAAGAGTAAGAATTCCAATGTTAGTATCTAAAGTATCATGTTTGCCTCCATGATTATTGATATTCAAAAAGTTGTTTTAATATCAAGATTATATTGGAGCTGGAAATTGTTTCAGAAACCATCATGTGTGAAAGATATTGTGATATCTGAAACAATGTTTTTGGTTGCATTATGATAGAGTATAATTTAGCAAAATACATGTTCTCATATTGTATGAGAATTTGTGAAGGATGGAGATGCTAGGCATCCGAATCTACCAAAAAGGTTTTGGGAACTGATATTATACTCGTGATTCTTCCTTATAAGCTATAGTAGCTTGATCATGAAAGTTGTCATGATAAGGATGAATAGAAGATGTAAGTAAAATGTTTACTACACTAATAGATTACTAAAGAATGGATTTTTGAAAGAATGCCAAACATTTGATGATGGTGATCCACTTCAAAGTGCAAGTCCAAAGGTATTAGTATTTGACTATATACGCTTTGTACTATGTGTCATGTGAATTACACCACTATTTATGTTGATAGATTCTTTTAAAAGAAAAAGGAATTGCTGAAAGAGAATCTATAAAATATTTGGCAGAAAATATAAGGTTGGAGATGTCCAATTTGGGTATATAGAAGATATACATGTTATGGTTGTATTCCTTGCTTGTTAAAAAAATTGTGGTTCTTAGGTATTGGATACCAAATTGGTTGGTATGAAGTGTCATACAGGACAACGCAATTCATGAACTACAATGGCCTAAGTAAACCAGCAAGAGAATGAGTGATGATGTTCATTGAAAACAAATAAAGTGTTATTGTGTTTTTCGTTGTCATCAAACCAAGCCTTCAAGATTTGTTTAAATAAATGTTATTTTGTTCTGGTATCATGAGAACAATGGATGTTCAAATAATTACCGTATTCCATAAAGGATGGATGAACTTTTACAAGTCTAGTTGGAGAAATCACATCCATAAACACTATTGCTAAATGTCACAAGACAAATGATTGAAAGATCACTTATGAAGTGACATCGCTGTTTAAATTATATTTGAAAGAAAACATGAAGAAACTCCATGTTGATGGATTTTTGGAGTCTTTGATTTTGATCAATTGATGCATGTGAGACTTTCCTCGAGATAATTGAAACTCCGTCCATAGGCCAGAGAGGAACGGATGACTAGCTTATTGGAAATTGTGCATGCTGATGTGCATAGTCCATTATGTGTAGCCATATGCGATTGATCTTTTTTGCTTCATATGCTTTCTCCGAAAATTTGAGTGAATATATCTATATATTTACTTAATAAGGAAGAAGTATGAAACATTTGAAAATTGTTCAAAGACTTTCAAGATGAAGTGGAAAATCATTGTAACAAGAAAATAAAGAGTTTATGATTCGATCATAAAGGAAGATATTTGAGTTACATGTTTAGCAAAAACACCTAAGACTTGAGGAATTGTTCCATGATTTGTGTTTCCCGATAAACCATAGGAGTATGGCATATTCGAGAGATAAAATCAAACCATGTTTGACATGGTAAGATCAAGGGTGTCATTTATAAAACTGCCATTATGTTTTAAGGATTGAAGCTTTAGAGACTACCACTTTTACATTGAAAAGAGCACCATCGTGATCCATTGAAATGACACCATATGAGTTATGGTTTGGGATAAAACCCGAATTGTCTTTTCTTAAATTTTGGTATGCTATGCATAAGTAAAATGTTTACAACCAAAGTCGGATAAGCACGTCTTTGTAGGTTATCCCAAAGAATTTGTTGGGAATTTCTCCATAACACCGAGGACAAAAGAGTTTGTTACTTGGAACGTCAAGTTTCTTGAGAAGGAATTTTTCGTTAAAAGTTAAGTGGGAGGACAATACAACTTTGATAAGGTTGTTGAACCTTAGCTATATGTGCTAAATGGCAAGCGCGGAAAGTGTCCCGGTGGCGGCCACAATGCTCATGGCTCTCGTGATTACAAAAGGTGTGATCTCGGAGATTAGAGTTCCTATAGAACCGTGTGGGTCGGTAAGAATCAAATAGTAAGATTTGAGAAGCAAGTCGTTATTGTTTTGACAATGATGAACCGACTACATGCAAAGAAGCGATGATGGGCCCTGACTCCATAAAATGACTAGAAGTCATAGAATCCGTGATAGTATCCATAAAACAAGTTTCTGAACTTGGAAGACCCTCCGGAAAGGTGTGAAGCCTATCGGTCGTGTTTGGATCTATAAAGAAATAAGACATGGATGTTTAACATCTATGAAATAGTCGACATGTCGGAAATAAGTTTACGACAATGTTCAAGGAGTTGACTATGACAAGATTTGATCTTTCATAGCGATATATAGTCTTGACGGATTAATGTAGCAACCACTACATATAATTTGGTATATGGTAGTTGAATAAACAAAACAAGGTTCTTCTAATAGAACGGTAACCTAGGACATGTACATGACATGGTCCGAAGGGTTTTGTTAATTCAAAGGGTGCTAAAAGGGCATATAAACTTCAATAGTTGAAGTAAGCATAGCGGAGTTGGAATCTTCACCATGATGAAACTGTTAAAAGAGTTTAAATTCATCGAAGATGATGAAGATGCTTGCATTTGCAAGAAATTAAGTGGGAGCGCTAAGACATATTTCTAATACATTATGTAGAGGACATATTGTTGATTGGAAATGATGTATCTTGTATTGACACAAGTTAAGGATTTCATTAAAATAAGATTTTGATGAAAGACTTGGGCAAACCCAGAATATTAGGCATCAATATCTATATGGATAGATTAAGGCGCTAATATGGTTGTGCCAGACATACATATATAAGATATTGAAAGGGTTCAATATGAGATATTGAAAGGGTTCAATATGGAAACAACAAGAAAGGTTCTTGCTGCATGGAAAGGATTGTATCAAGATTCAAGTGTTTCAACACTTGGTGAGTAAAATCACATGAAATTTTTGATCGATTATACCATGATATGTATATATCCAGAGTGTCCTATGCTCTAAATGTTATGAGCATATACCAGAATGATTCATAAGATGATCATTGGACAATAATAAAGATATTCTTATGAGCTTTGGAAGAACTAAGAATATATCATGTATAAGTGACAAATAGTTAAAGGTAGTTCATTGTAAAGTGTTACATTGATACTAGTTTTGTCACAAGATACAAATTAAATTTATCTCAATTTAGACTATGGGTGGCACAATATAATGGAAAGGATGTTCCATGATGGATTTGGATGAGTTCCAAAGTTGAGACATTGTGACGGATACTACAACAAAAGGCTAAGTATATGACTGCTATAGTAGCAGCATAGGAGGGCATTTGTGTTAAGTAGTTTGTTATCAAACTAGGTGTGGTTCAAAGTGGGCTAATACTATGAAGATATATTGTGTGACAACAATATCAACATATTTTGAGCCAAACGAACTAAAGGTCTCACCAAAGGACCAAATCTATACAATGCCATCTCATTTGAGAATGAGTGATGCGTAGAGGCAGACATGCAAATACACGGACCTGAAACATGGGATCCAGAGATTAAGTTAACCACTAGCAATTGCATATATGCAACACCAGAAAGCCATAGGTGTTCAATACGCAAAGTTTTTCAAACTAGATTATTAACTCTAGTGCAAGTGGGAGACTGAAGGGAATATGCCCGAGAGGCAATAATAAAGTGGTTATTATCTTATTCCATGTTTATGATAAATGTTTATTTTACATGCTAGAATTGTATTGATCAGAAACATCAATACATGTGTGTTTAATAAACAAAAAGGGTTCCTAGTTATGCCTCTCTTATAGACTAGCTTGTTGATTAACAAGATGATCAAGGTTTCCTAATCATGGACATTGGATGTTGTTAATAACAAGGTCACACCATTGGTGGAATGATGTGATGAACATTCATCCGAAGTATAGCATTACGATCAAAGTCATTATGTTTATATTGCTATAACATCATACGAAGTAATATTTATCCTTAGACCATGAGATCATGTTAATTTCTAACACCGGAAGAGTATCTTGATAACATCAAACGTCACACCGTAACAGGGTGACTATAAAGGTGGGTTCAGTGCTACGAAGGTGTTATGTTGAGGCTCATGGATCAGGAGTGGGATTGTCCATCCCGATGATGGATAGATATACTTTGGGCCCTCTCGGTGATATCACATTGAAATAGCTTGCAAGCAAGTGATGTGATCACTAGAATGTTATATCATGGGAACGAGAAAAGAGTGCATGTCGGTAACGAGATCAAACTAGGTATGGAGATACCGATGATCGAATCTCGGACATGTAATATATCGCGGGACAAAGGGATTTAGTTACTAGCGTTAAAGGTTCTCATGATCATAGAAGTCATTGTTGAATGTGTAGGAGTCAGTATGGATCTCCAGGTCCCGCTGCTGATTATTGATCGGAGAGGGGTCTCGATCATGTCTGCATTATTCGCGAACCGTAGGGTGAGACACTTAAGGGATACCAACACCATTTGGAGCAAATATGTTTCAGATAAAGATTTAAGAAAGCACTGGAATTATTTCAATAGACACCGAAACTGTTTCGGGTGAAATTGCTGAAATTGGTTCTGCATGTAATATTGAAATGTTGCAGGGGGTTTTATGTGAATGTTTGTTAATTAAAGTAATTAACAAAATTCTGAATAAAAATAATAAAAGAGTTTTATTAAATGAGAGAGCATTAAATTTGGAGAAATTTAATGCATTTAAAGTGGAGACTTTAAAAGAGAATGTGAAGGGGAAAATTTATGTGGAGGGAGTTACCACCAGATGAATGGAGGAGGTGAAGAGTCACCTCCTCCATGCGCCGGCCATGAAGGAGGGGCAACCCCCTCCTCCTATAAAAGGCCACCCCCTCCTCACTTCTCACACACACCTCCTTGTGAACGATCTCCCTCCCCCTCTAGTATTATTCCCCCATGGTCTCGGATTAGCGAGATACATGTTCCCGGTGGCTTTATCTAGAAAGGAGTTGCTGCTTCCGCTGCTTTGCTGGAGCGAGGGATGGAGGTTGTCGGGGTAAAGGACGTGTGTGCGATCACGGATGCACCGCTGCTTCGTGGTGCTGGACTTGGTGCTGCTGGAGCTGGATCTGATGGACGTGCTAGAGCCGGACCTACTGGACTTCCTCACGATCTTGAGATCGGCAAGTGCACGACTACATCAACCACGAGTTCCTACTTGTTAACAAAGCTCGTTTTCTACGAGGGTAAGTTCTCGTTGGATGTATGTCCACCCGTTGCTTTGTACCTAGTAGATAGATCTTGGCGTGTAGTTCACACCGTAGGAATTTTTTTGTTTTCTATGCTACGGACCCAATAGATCCATGTGTGGTTTGTGGAAAGAACACACATGCAATGACACTGGTGATATGTGATTTGTGAGAAGAACACACATGCAATGACTCTAGCTGTGGTTCATGAAAAGAGCAGACATGCGATGACACTGGTGGATCCATGTGTGGTTCATGGGAAGAACACACATGCAATGACACTAGTGGATCCATGTCTGGTCTGAGGGAAGAACACACATGCAATGACACTGGTGATATGTGGTTTGTGAAAAGAATAGACATGCAATGACTCTAGCTGTGGTTAATGAAAAGAGCAGACATGCAATGACACCGATGGATCCATGTGTGGTTAATCAGAATAACACACACGCAATGGCACTGGGTGTGGTTATGATATGGTTTGTGAGAATAACACACATGCAATGAATCTAGCCGTGGTTCATGAAAAGAGCAGACATGCGATGACTCTAACTGTGGTTCATGAAAAGAGCAGACATGCGATGACACCGGTGGATCCATGTGTGGTCTATGAGAGGAACACACATGCAATGACACCGGTGGATCCTTACGTGGTTTGTGAGAATAACACACATGCAATGACACTGGTGGATCCATATGTGGTCTGTGAAAAGAACACACACGCAGTGACATTGTTGGATCCCTGTGTGGTTCATGGGAAGAACACACATGCAATAACACTGGTGGATCCATGTGTGGTCTGTGGGAAGAACACACATACAATGACACTTGTGATATGTGGTTTGTGAGAAGAACACACATGCAATGACTCTAGTTGTGGTTCATGAAGAGAGCAGACATGCGATGACACTGGTGGATCCATGTGTGGTTCATGGGAAGAACACACATGCAATGACACTGGTGGATCCATGTGTGGTCTGAGGGAAGAACACACATGCAATGACACTGGTGATATGTTGTTTGTGAAAAGAACAGACATGCAATGACTCTAGCTATGGTTAATGAGAAGAGCATACATGCAATGACACCAGTGGATCCATGTGTGGTTAATGAGAAGAACACACATGCAATGACACTGGGTGTGGTTCATGATATGGTTTGTGAGAAGAACACGCATGCAATGACACTGGTGGATCCATGTGTGGTTCATGGGAACAACACACATGCAATGACACTGGTGGATCCATGTGTGGTCTGTGGGAAGAACACACATGCAATGACACTGGTGATATGTGGTTTGTGAGCAGAACACACATGCAATGACTCTAGTTGTGGTTCATGAAAAGAGCAGACATGCGATGACTCTAATTGTGGTTGATGAAAAGAGCAGACATGCAATGACACCGGTGGATCCATGTGTGGTTAATGAGAAGAACACACATGCAATGACACCAGTGGATCCTTACGTGGTTTGTGAGGATAACCCACATGCAATGACACTGGTGGATCCATATGAGGTCTGTGAAAAGAACACACATGCAATGACACTGGTGGATCCATGTGTGGTTCATGGGAAGAACACACATGCAATGACATGGTGGATCCATGTGTGGTCCGAGGAAGAACACACATGCAATGACACGGTGATATGTTGTTTGTGAAAAGAATGTACATGCAATGACTCTAGCTATGGTTAATGAGAAGAGCAGACATGAAAAGACACGGTGGATCCATGTGGTTAATGAGAAGAACACACATGCAATGACACCGGGTGTGGTTCACGATATGGTTTGTGAGAAGAACACATGCAATGACTCTAGCATGGTTCATGAGAAGAACAAACATGCGATGACTCTAACTGTGGTTCATGAAAAGAGCGACATGCGATGACACCGTGGATCCATGTGTGGTCTATGAGGAACACACATGCAATGACACCGGTGGATCCTTACGTGGTTTGTGAGAATAACACACATGCAATGACACTGGTGGATCCATATGTGGTATGTGAAAAGAACACACATGCAATGACACTGGTGGATCCATGTGTGGTTCATGGGAAGAACACACATGCAATGACACTGGTGGATCCATGTGTGGTCTGGGAAGAACACACATGCAATGACACTGGTGATATGTGGTTTGTGAGAAGAACACACATGCAATGACTCTAGCCGTGGTTCATGAAAAGAGCAGACATGCGATGACTCTAACTGTGGTTCATGAAAAGAGCAGACATGCGATGCCACCGGTGGATCCATGTGTGGTCTATGAGAGGAACACACATGCAATGACACTGGTGGATCCTTATGGTTTCGAGAATAACACACATGCAATGACACTGGTGGATCCATATGTGTGCGTGAAAGAACACACAAGCAATGTCACTGGTGGATCCATTTGTGGTTCTTGTGAATAACACACATGCAATGACACTGGTGGATCCATGTGTGGTCTGTGGGAAGAACACACATGCAATGACACTGGTGATATGTGGTTTGTGAGAAGAACACACATGCAATGACTCTAGTTGTGGTTCACGAAAAGAGCAGACATGCGATGACTCTAACTGTGGTTCATGAAAAGAACAGACATGCAATGACACCGGTGGATCCATGTGGTTAATGAGAAGAACACACATGCAATGACACCGTGGATCCTACGTGGTTTGTGAGGATAACCCACATGCAATGACACTGTGGATTCATATGTGGTTCGTGAAACGAACACACATGCAATGACACTAGTGGATCCATGTGTGGTTCATGGGAAGAACACACACGCAAAGACACTGGTGGATCCATGTGTGGTCTGAGGGAAGAACACACAAGCAATGACACTGGTGATATGTTGTTTGTGAAAAGAACAGACATGCAATGACTCTAGCTATGGTTAATGAGAAGAGCAGACATGCAATGACACCAGTGGATCCATGTGTGGTTAATGAGAAGAACACACATGCAATGACACTGGGTGTGGTTCATCATATGGTTTGTGAGAAGAACACTCAAGCAATGACTCTTGTGGATCCATGTGAGGGACATGGGAACTACACACATGCAATGACATGGTGGATCCATGTGTGGTCTGGGAAGAACACACATGCAATGACACTGGTGATATGTGGTTTGTGAGAAGAACACACATGCAATGACTCTAGTTGTGGTTCATGAAAAGAGCAGACATGCGATGACTCTAACTGTGGTTCATGAAAAGAGCAGACATGCAATGACACCGGTGGATCCATGTGTGGTTAATGAGAAGAACACACATGCAATGACACCGGTGGATATTTACGTGGTTTGTGAGGATAACCCACATGCAATGACACTGGTGGATCCATATGTGGTCTGTGAAAAGAACACACATGCAATGACACTGGTGGATCCATGTGTGGTTCATGGGAACAACACACATGCAATGACACTGGTGGATCCATGTGTGGTCTGAGGGAAGAACACACATGCAATGACACTGGTGATATGTTGTTTGTGAAAAGAACAGACATGCAATGACTCTAACCGTGGTTCATGAAAAGAGGAGACATGCCATGACACTGGTGGATCCATGTGTGGTTCATGGGAAGAACACACATGCAATGACACTGGTGGATCCATGTGTGGTCTGTGGGAAGAACACACATGCAATGACACTGGTGATATGTGGTTTGTGAAAAGAACAGACATGCAATGACTCTAACTGTGGTTAATGAAAAGAGCAGACATGCAATGACACTGGTGGATCCATGTGTGGTTAATGCTAAGAACACACATGCAATGACACTGGGTGTGTATCATGATATGATTTGTGAGAAGAACACACATGCAATGACTCTAGCTGTGGTTCATGAAAAGAGCAGACATGCGATGACACTGGTGGATCCATGTGTGGTTCATGGGAAGAACACACATGCAATGACACTAGTGGATCCATGTCTGGTCTGAGGGAAGAACACACATGCAATGACACTGGTGATATGTGGTTTGTGAAAAGAATAGACATGCAATGACTCTAGCTGTGGTTAATGAAAAGAGCAGACATGCAATGACACCGATGGATCCATGTGTGGTTAATCAGAATAACACACACGCAATGGCACTGGGTGTGGTTATGATATGGTTTGTGAGAATAACACACATGCAATGAATCTAGCCGTGGTTCATGAAAAGAGCAGACATGCGATGACTCTAACTGTGGTTCATGAAAAGAGCAGACATGCGATGACACCGGTGGATCCATGTGTGGTCTATGAGAGGAACACACATGCAATGACACCGGTGGATCCTTACGTGGTTTGTGAGAATAACACACATGCAATGACACTGGTGGATCCATATGTGGTCTGTGAAAAGAACACACACGCAGTGACATTGTTGGATCCCTGTGTGGTTCATGGGAAGAACACACATGCAATAACACTGGTGGATCCATGTGTGGTCTGTGGGAAGAACACACATACAATGACACTTGTGATATGTGGTTTGTGAGAAGAACACACATGCAATGACTCTAGTTGTGGTTCATGAAGAGAGCAGACATGCGATGACACTGGTGGATCCATGTGTGGTTCATGGGAAGAACACACATGCAATGACACTGGATCCATGTGTGGTCTGAGGAAGAACACACATGCAATGACACTGGTGATATGTTGTTTATGAAAAGAGCAGACATGCAATGACTCTAGCTATGGTTAATGAGAAGAGCAGACATGCAATGACACCAGTGGATCCATGTGTGGTTAATGAGAAGAACACACATGCAATGACACTGGGTGTGGTTCATGATATGGTTTGTGAGAAGAACACGCATGCAATGACACTGGTGGATCCATGTGTGGTTCATGGGAACAACACACATGCAATGACACTGGTGGATCCATGTGTGGTCTGTGGGAAGAACACACATGCAATGACACTGGTGATATGTGGTTTGTGAGCAGAAC
Source organism: Avena insularis (assembly GCA_023614405.1). Lineage (NCBI taxonomy): Eukaryota > Viridiplantae > Streptophyta > Magnoliopsida > Poales > Poaceae > Avena > Avena insularis. The sequence goes on from CM042694.1 coordinate 536,852,855, forward strand.
ACACATGCAATGACTCTAGTTGTGGTTCATGAAAAGAGCAGACATGCGATGACTCTAATTGTGGTTGATGAAAAGAGCAGACATGCAATGACACCGGTGGATCCATGTGTGGTTAATGAGAAGAACACACATGCAATGACACCAGTGGATCCTTACGTGGTTTGTGAGGATAACCCACATGCAATGACACTGGTGGATCCATATGAGGTCTGTGAAAAGAACACACATGCAATGACACTGGTGGATCCATGTGTGGTTCATGGGAAGAACACACATGCAATGACACTGGTGGATCCATGTGTGGTCTGAGGGAAGAACACACATGCAATGACACTGGTGATATGTTGTTTGTGAAAAGAACAGACATGCAATGACTCTAGCTATGGTTAATGAGAAGAGCAGACATGAAATGACACCAGTGGATCCATGTGTGGTTAATGAGAAGAACACACATGCAATGACACTGGGTGTGGTTCACGATATGGTTTGTGAGAAGAACACGCATGCAATGACTCTAGCTGTGGTTCATGAGAAGAACAAACATGCGATGACTCTAACTGTGGTTCATGAAAAGAGCAGACATGCGATGACACCGGTGGATCCATGTGTGGTCTATGAGAGGAACACACATGCAATGACACCGGTGGATCCTTACGTGGTTTGTGAGAATAACACACATGCAATGACACTGGTGGATCCATATGTGGTATGTGAAAAGAACACACATGCAATGACACTGGTGGATCCATGTGTGGTTCATGGGAAGAACACACATGCAATGACACTGGTGGATCCATGTGTGGTCTGTGGGAAGAACACACATGCAATGACACTGGTGATATGTGGTTTGTGAGAAGAACACACATGCAATGACTCTAGCCGTGGTTCATGAAAAGAGCAGACATGCGATGACTCTAACTGTGGTTCATGAAAAGAGCAGACATGCGATGCCACCGGTGGATCCATGTGTGGTCTATGAGAGGAACACACATGCAATGACACTGGTGGATCCTTACATGGTTTCTGAGAATAACACACATGCAATGACACTGGTGGATCCATATGTGGTCTGTGAAAAGAACACACACGCAAAGACACTGGTGGATCCATGTGTGGTTCATGGGAACAACACACATGCAATGACACTGGTGGATCCATGTGTGGTCTGTGGGAAGAACACACATGCAATGACACTGGTGATATGTGGTTTGTGAGAAGAACACACATGCAATGACTCTAGTTGTGGTTCACGAAAAGAGCAGACATGCGATGACTCTAACTGTGGTTCATGAAAAGAACAGACATGCAATGACACCGGTGGATCCATGTGTGGTTAATGAGAAGAACACACATGCAATGACACCGGTGGATCCTTACGTGGTTTGTGAGGATAACCCACATGCAATGACACTGGTGGATTCATATGTGGTCTGTGAAACGAACACACATGCAATGACACTAGTGGATCCATGTGTGGTTCATGGGAAGAACACACATGCAATGACACTGGTGGATCCATGTGTGGTCTGAGGGAAGAACACACAAGCAATGACACTGGTGATATGTTGTTTGTGAAAAGAACAGACATGCAATGACTCTAGCTATGGTTAATGAGAAGAGCAGACATGCAATGACACCAGTGGATCCATGTGTGGTTAATGAGAAGAACACACATGCAATGACACTGGGTGTGGTTCATCATATGGTTTGTGAGAAGAACACGCATGCAATGACACTGGTGGATCCATGTGTGGTTCATGGGAAGAACACACATGCAATGACACTGGTGGATCCATGTGTGGTCTGTGGGAAGAACACACATGCAATGACACTAGTGATATGTGGTTTGTGAGAAGAACACACATGCAATGACTCTAGTTGTGGTTCATGAAAAGAGAAGACATGCGATGACTCTAACTGTGGTTCATGGAAAGAGTAGACATGCAATGACACCGGTGGATCCATGTGTGGTTAATGAGAAGAACACACATGCAATGACACTGGTGGATATTTACGTGGTTTGTGAGGATAACCCACATGCAATGACACTGGTGGATCCATATGTGGTCTGTGAAAAGAACACACATGCAATGACACTGGTGGATCCATGTGTGGTTCATGGGAACAACACACATGCAATGACACTGGTGGATCCATGTGTGGTCTGAGGGAAGAACACACATGCAATGACACTGGTGATATGTTGTTTGTGAAAAGAACAGACATGCAATGACTCTAACCGTGGTTCATGAAAAGAGGAGACATGCCATGACACTGGTGGATCCATGTGTGGTTCATGGGAAGAACACACATGCAATGACACTGGTGGATCCATGTGTGGTCTGTGGGAAGAACACACATGCAATGACACTGGTGATATGTGGTTTGTGAAAAGAACAGACATGCAATGACTCTAACTGTGGTTAATGAAAAGAGCAGACATGCAATGACACTGGTGGATCCATGTGTGGTTAATGCTAAGAACACACATGCAATGACACTGGGTGTGTATCATGATATGATTTGTGAGAAGAACACACATGCAATGACTCTAGCTGTGGTTCATGAGAAGAACACACATGCGATGACTCTAACTGTGGTTCATGAAAAGAGCAGACATGCGATGACACTGGTGGATCCATGTGTGGTCTATGAGAAGAACACACATGCAATGACACTGGTGGATCCATATGTGGTCTGTGAAAAGAACACACATGCAATGACACTGGTGGATCCATGTGTGGTTCATGGGAAGAACACACATGCAATGACACTGGTGGATCCATGTGTGGACTGAGGGAAGAACACACATGCAATGACACTGGTGATATATTGTTTGTGAAAAGAACAGACATGCAATGACTCTAGCTATGGTTAATGAGAAGAGCAGACATGCAATGACACCAGTGGATCCATGTGTGGTTAATGATAAGAACACACATGCAATGACACTGGGTGTGGTTCATGATATGGTTTGTCAGAAGAACACGCATGCAATGACACTGGTGGATCCATGTGTGGTTCATGGGAACAACACACATGCAATGACACTGGTGGATCCATGTGTGGTCTGTGGGAAGAATACACATGCAATGACACTGGTGATATGTGGTTTGTGAGAAGAACACACATGCAATGACTCTAGTTGTGGTTCATGAAAAGAGCAGACATGCGATGACTCTAACTGTGGTTGATGAAAAGAGCAGACATGCAATGACACCGGTGGATCCATGTGTGGTTAATGAGAAGAACACACATGCAATGACACCGGTGGATCCTTACGTGGTTTTTGAGGATAACCCACATGCAATGACACTGGTGGATCCATATGTGGTCTGTGAAAAGAACACACATGCAATGACCCTGGTGGATCCATGTGTGGTTCATGGGAGGAACACACATGCAATGACACTGGTGGATCCATGTGTGGTTCATGGGAAGAACACACATGCAATGACACTGGTGGATCCATGTGTGGTCTGAGGGAAGAACACACATGCAATGACACTGGTGATATGTTGTTTGTGAAAAGAACAGACATGCAATGACTCTAGCTATGGTTAATGAGAAGAGCAGACATGCAATGACACCAGTTGATCCATGTGTGGTTAATGAGAAGAACACACATGCAATGACACTGGGTGTGGTTCATGATATGGTTTGTGAGAAGAACACGCATGCAATGACTCTAGCTGTGGTTCATGAGAAGAACAAACATGCGATGACTCTAACTGTGGTTCATGAAAAGAGCAGACATGCGATGACACCGGTGGATCCATGTGTGGTCTATTAGAGGAACACACATGCAATGACACCGGTGGATCCTTACGTGGTTTGTGAGAATAACACACATGCAATGACACTGGTGGATCCATATGTGGTATGTGAAAAGAACACACATGCAATTAAAATGGTGGATCAATGTTTGGTTCATGGAAGAACACACATGCAATGACCTTGGTGGATCCATGTGTGGTGTGTAAAGAACACACATGCAATGACAATGGTGATATGTGGTTTGTGAGAAGAACACACATGCAATGACTCTAGCCGTGGTTCATGAAAAGAGCAGACATGCGATGACTCTAACTGTGGTTCATGAAAAGAGCAGATATGCGATGACACCGGTGGATCCATGTGTGGTCTATGAGAGGAACACACATGCAATGACACCGGTGGATCCTTACGTCGTTTGTGAGAATAACACACATGCAATGACACTGGTGGATCCATATGTGGTATGTGAAAAAAAACACATGCAATGACACTGGTGGATCCATGTGTGGTTCATGGGAACAACACACATGCAATGACACTGGTGGATCCATGTGTGGTCTGTGGGAAGAACACACATGCAATGAAGTTGGTGATATGTGGTTTGTGAGAAGAACACACATGCAATGACTCTAGCTGTGGTTCATGAAAAGAGCAGACATGCGATGACTCTAACTGTGGTTCATGAAAAGAGCAGACATGCGATGCCACCGGTGGATCCATGTGTGGTCTATGAGAGAACACACATGCAATGACACCGGTGGATCCTTACGTCGTTGTGAGAATAACACATGCAATGACACTGGTGGATCCATATGTGGTATGTGAAAAGAACACACATGCAATGACACTGGTGGATCCATGTGTGGTTCATGGGAACAACACACATGCAATGACACTGGTGGATCCATGTGTGGTCTGTGGGAAGAACACACATGCAATGACACTGGTGATATGTGGTTTGTGAGAAGAACACACATGCAATGACTCTAGTTGTGGTTCATGAAAAGAGCAGACATGCGATGACTCTAACTGTGGTTCATGAAAAGAGCAGACATGCAATGACACCGGTGGATCCATGTGTGGTTAATGAGAAGAACACACATGCAATGACACCGGTGGATCCTTACGTGGTTTGTGAGGATAACCCACATGCAATGACACTGGTGGATCCATATGTGGCATGAAAGAACACACATGCAATGACACTGGTGGATCCATGTGTGGTTCATGGGAAGAACACATGCAATGACAGGTGGATCCATGTGTGGTCTGAGGAAGAACACACATGCAATGACACTAGTGATATGTTGTTTGTGAAAGAAACAGGACATGCAATGACTCTAAGTGGTTCATGAAAGAGGAGACATGCCATGACCTTTGGTGGATCCATGTGTGGTTCATGGGAAGAACACATGCAATGACAGGTGGATCCATGTGTGGTCTGTGGGAAGAACACACATGAAATGACATGGTGATATGTGGTTTGTGAAAAGAACAGACATGCAATGACTCTAACATGGTTAATGAAAAGCGGACATGCAATGACCTTTGGTGGATCCATGTGTGGTTAATGCTAAGAACACACATGCAATGACACTGGGTGTGTATCAGGATATGATTTGTGAGAAGAACACACATGCAATGACTATAGCTGTGGTTCATGAGAAGAACACACAAGCGATGACTCTAACTGTGGTTCATGAAAAGAAGCGGACATGCGATGACGAGTGGATCCATGTGGTTTTTGAGAAGAACACACATGCAATGACACTGGTGGATCCTTACGTGGTTTGTGAGTATAACCCACATGCAATGACACTGGTGGATCCATATGTGGTCTGTGAAAAGAACACACATGCAATGACACTGGTGGATCCATGTGTGGTTCATGGGACGAACACACATGCAATGACCTTTGGTGGATCCATGTGTGGTGAGGGAAGAACACACATGCAATGACACTGGTGATATATTGTTTGTGAAAAACAGACATGCAATGACTCTAGCTATGGTTAATGAGAAGAGCAGGACATGCATGACACGGTGGATCCATGTGTGGTTAATGCGAAGAACACACATGCAATGACACTGGGTGTGGTTCATGATATGGTTTGTCAGAAGAACACGCATGCAATGACACTGGTGGATCCATGTGTGGTTCATGGGAACAACACACATGCAATGACACTGGTGGATCCATGTGGTCTGGGAAGAATACACATGCAATGACACTTTGGTGATATGTGGTTTGTGAGAAGAACACACATGCAATGACTCTAGCTGTGGTTCATGAAAAGAGCGGACATGCGATGACTCTAACCGTGGTTGATGAAAGAGCGGACATGCAATGACACCGGTGGATCCATGTGGTTAATGAGAAGAACACACATGCAATGACCGGTGGATCCTTACGTGGTTTTGAGGATAACCCACATGCAATGACAGGTGGATCCATATGTGGTCTGTGAAAAGAACACATGCAATGACTCTGGTGGATCCATGTGTGGTTCATGGGAGAACACACATGCAATGACAGGTGGATCCTTGTGTGGTTCATGTGAAGAACACACATGCAATGACACTGGTGGATCCATGTGTGGTCTGAGGGAAGAACACACATGCAATGACACTGGTGATATGTTGTTTGTGAAAAGAACACACATGCAATGACTCTAGCGGTGGTTAATGAGAAGAGCAGACATGCAATGACACGTTGATCCATGTGTGGTTAATGAGAAGAACACACATGCAATGACACTGGGTGGTTCATGATATGGTTTGAGAAGAACACGCATGCAATGACTCTAGCTGTGGTTCATGAGAAGAACAAACATGCGATGACTCTAACTGTGGTTCATGAAAAGAGCAGACATGCGATGACACCGGTGGATCCATGTGTGGTCTATTAGAGGAACACACATGCAATGACACCGGTGGATCCTTACGTTTGTGAGAATAACACACATGCAATGACCGGTGGATCCATATGTGGTATGTGAAAAGAACACACATGCAATGACACTGGTGGATCCATGTGTGGTTCATGGGAAGAACACACATGCAATGACACTGGTGGATCCATGTGTGGTCTGTGTAAAGAACACACATGCAATGACAATGGTGATATGTGGTTTGTGAGAAGAACACACATGCAATGACTCTAGCCGTGGTTCATGAAAAGAGCAGACATGCGATGACTCTAACTGTGGTTCATGAAAAGAAGCGGATATGCGATGACACGGTGGATCCATGTGTGGTCTATGAGAGAACACACATGCAATGACACCGTGGATCCTTACGTGGTTTGTGAGAATAACACACATGCAATGACACTGGTGGATCCATATGTGGTATGTGAAAAGAACACACATGCAATGACACTGGTGGATCCATGTGTGGTTCATGGGAACAACACACATGCAATGACACTGGTGGATCCATGTGTGGTCTGTGGGAAGAACACACATGCAATGACACTGGTGATATGTGGTTTGTGAGAAGAACACACATGCAATGACTCTAGCTGTGGTTCATGAAAAGAGCAGACATGCGATGACTCTAACTGTGGTTAATGAAAAGAGCAGACATGCGATGCCACCGGTGGATCCATGTGTGGTCTATGAGAGGAACACACATGCAATGACACCGGTGGATCCTTATGTCGTTTGTGAGAATAACACACATGCAATGACACTGGTGGATCCATATGTGGTATGTGAAAAAAAACACATGCAATGACACTGGTGGATCCATGTGTGGTTCATGGGAACAACACACATGCAATGACACTGGTGGATCCATGTGTGGTGGTTGGGAAGAACACACATGCAATGACACTGGTGATATGTGGTTTGTGAGAAGAACACACATGCAATGACTCTAGTTGTGGTTCATGAAAAGAGCAGACATGCGATGACTCTAACTGTGGTTCATGAAAAGAGCAGACATGCAATGACACCGGTGGATCCATGTGTGGTTAATGAGAAGAACACACATGCAATGACACCGGTGGATCCTTACGTGGTTTGTGAGGATAACCCACATGCAATGACACTGGTGGATCCATATGTGGTTTGTGAAAAGAACACACATGCAATGACACTGGTGGATCCATGTGTGGTTCATGGGAAGAACACACATGCAATGACACTGGTGGATCCATGTGTGGTCTGAGGGAAGAACACACATGCAATGACACTGGTGATATGTTGTTTGTGAAAAGAACAGACATGCAATGACTCTAACCGTGGTTCATGAAAAGAGGAGACATGCCATGACACTGGTGGATCCATGTGTGGTTCATGGGAAGAACACACATGCAATGACACTGGTGGATCCATGTGTGGTCTGTGGGAAGAACACACATGCAATGACACTGGTGATATGTGGTTTGTGAAAAGAATGTACATGCAATGACTCTAAGCATGGTTAATGAAAAGAGCAGACATGCAATGACACTGGTGGATCCATGTGTGGTTAATGCTAAGAACACACATGCAATGACACTGGGTGTGTATCATGATATGATTTGTGAGAAGAACACACATGCAATGACTCTAGCTGTGGTTCATGAGAAGAACACACATGCGATGACTCTAACTGTGGTTCATGAAAAGAGCAGACATGCGATGACACTGGTGGATCCATGTGTGGTCTATGAGAAGAACACACATGCAATGACACGGGTGGATCCTTACGTGGTTTGTGAGGATAACCCACATGCAATGACACTGGTGGATCCATATGTGGTCTGTGAAAAGAACACACATGCAATGACACTGGTGGATCCATGTGTGGTTCATGGGAAGAACACACATGCAATGCCACTGGTGGATCCATGTGCGGACTGAGGGAAGAACACACATGCAATGACACTGGTGATATATTGTTTGTGAAAAGAACATACATGCAATGACTCTAGCTATGGTTAATGAGAAGAGCAGACATGCAATGACACCAGTGGATCCATGTGTGGTTAATGAGAATAACACACATGCAATGACACTGGGTGTGGTTCATGATATGGTTTGTCAGAAGAACACGCATGCAATGACACTGGTGGATCCATGTGTGGTTCATGGGAACAACACACATGCAATGACACTGGTGGATCCATGTGTGGTCTGTGGGAAGAACACACATGCAATGACACTGGTGATATGTGGTTTGTGAGCAGAACACACATGCAATGACTCTAGTTGTGGTTCATGAAAAGAGCAGACATGCGATGACTCTAATTGTGGTTGATGAAAAGAGCAGACATGCAATGACACCGGTGGATCCATGTGTGGTTAATGAGAAGAACACACATGCAATGACACCAGTGGATCCTTACGTGGTTTGTGAGGATAACCCACATGCAATGACACTGGTGGATCCATATGAGGTCTGTGAAAAGAACACACATGCAATGACACTGGTGGATCCATGTGTGGTTCATGGGAAGAACACACATGCAATGACACTGGTGGATCCATGTGTGGTCTGAGAAGAACACACACATGCAATGACACCGGTGATATGTTGTTTGTGAAAAGAACAGACATGCAATGACTCTAACCGTGGTTCATGAAAAGAGGAGACATGCCATGACACTGGTGGATCCATGTGTGGTTCATGGGAAGAACACACATGCAATGACACTGGTGGATCCATGTGTGGTCTGTGGGAAGAACACACATGCAATGACACTGGTGATATGTGGTTTGTGAAAAGAACAGACATGCAATGACTCTAACTGTGGTTAATGAAAAGAGCAGACATGCAATGACACTGGTGGATCCATGTGTGGTTAATGCTAAGAACACACATGCAATGACACTGGGTGTGTATCATGATATGATTTGTGAGAAGAACACACATGCAATGACTCTAGCTGTGGTTCATGAGAAGAACACACATGCGATGACTCTAACTGTGGTTCATGAAAAGAGCAGACATGCGATGACACTGGTGGATCCATGTGTGGTCTATGAGAAGAACACACATGCAATGACACGGGTGGATCCTTACGTGGTTTGTGAGTATAACCCACATGCAATGACACTGGTGGATCCATATGTGGTCTGTGAAAAGAACACACATGCAATGACACTGGTGGATCCATGTGTGGTTCATGGGAAGAACACACATGCAATGACACTGGTGGATCCATGTGTGGACTGAGGGAAGAACACACATGCAATGACACTGGTGATATATTGTTTGTGAAAAGAACAGACATGCAATGACTCTAGCTATGGTTAATGAGAAGAGCAGACATGCAATGACACCAGTGGATCCATGTGTGGTTAATGATAAGAACACACATGCAATGACACTGGGTGTGGTTCATGATATGGTTTGTCGGGAAGAACACATGCAATGACACGGTGGATCCATGTGTGGTTCATGGGAAACACACATGCAATGACACTGGTGGATCCATGTGTGGTCGTGGGAAGAATACACATGCAATGACACTGATATGTGGTTTGTGAGAAGAACACATGCAATGACTCTAGTTGTGGTTCATGAAAAGAAGCGGACATGCGACTCTAACTGTGGTTGATGAAAAGAGCGGACATGCAATGACACGGTGGATCCATGTGTGGTTAATGAGAAGAACACATGCAATGACACGGTGGATCCTTACGTGGTTTTGAGGATAACCCACATGCAATGACACTGGTGGATCCATATGTGGTCGGTGACAAGAACACCCATGCAATGACCCTGGTGGATCCATGTGTGGTTCATGGGAGGAACACACATGCAATGACACTGGTGGATCCATGTGTGGTTCATGGGAAGAACACACATGCAATGACACTGGTGGATCCATGTGTGGTCTGAGGGAAGAACACACATGCAATGACACTGGTGATATGTTGTTTGTGAAAAGAACAGACATGCAATGACTCTAGCTATGGTTAATGAGAAGAGCAGACATGCAATGACACCAGTTGATCCATGTGTGGTTAATGAGAAGAACACACATGCAATGACACTGGGTGTGGTTCATGATATGGTTTGTGAGAAGAACACGCATGCAATGACTCTAGCTGTGGTTCATGAGAAGAACAAACATGCGATGACTCTAACTGTGGTTCATGAAAAGAGCAGACATGCGATGACACCGGTGGATCCATGTGTGGTCTATTAGAGGAACACACATGCAATGACACCGGTGGATCCTTACGTGGTTTGTGAGAATAACACACATGCAATGACACTGGTGGATCCATATGTGGTATGTGAAAAGAACACACATGCAATGACACTGGTGGATCCATGTGTGGTTCATGGGAAGAACACACATGCAATGACACTGGTGGATCCATGTGTGGTCTGTGTAAAGAACACACATGCAATGACAATGGTGATATGTGGTTTGTGAGAAGAACACACATGCAATGACTCTAGCCGTGGTTCATGAAAAGAGCAGACATGCGATGACTCTAACTGTGGTTCATGAAAAGAGCAGATATGCGATGACACCGGTGGATCCATGTGTGGTCTATGAGAGGAACACACATGCAATGACACCGGTGGATCCTTACGTGGTTTGTGAGAATAACACACATGCAATGACACTGGTGGATCCATATGTGGATCCATGTGGTTCATGGGAACACACATGCAATGACACTGGTGGATCCATGTGTGGTCTGTGGGAAGAACACACATGCAATGACACTGGTGATATGTGGTTTGTGAGAAGAACACACATGCAATGACTCTAGCTGTGGTTCATGAAAAGAGCAGACATGCGATGACTCTAACTGTGGTTAATGAAAAGAGCAGACATGCGATGCCACCGGTGGATCCATGTGTGGTCTATGAGAGGAACACACATGCAATGACACCGGTGGATCCTTATGTCGTTTGTGAGAATAACACACATGCAATGACACTGGTGGATCCATATGTGGTATGTGAAAAAAAACACATGCAATGACACTGGTGGATCCATGTGTGGTTCATGGGAACAACACACATGCAATGACACTGTGGATCCATGTGTGGTCTAATGGGAAGAACACACATGCAATGACACTGGTGATATGTGGTTTGTGAGAAGAACACATGCAATGACTCTAGTTGTGGTTCATGAAAAGAGCGGATATGCGATGACTCTAACGTGGTTCATGAAAAGAGCAGACATGCAATGACACCGGTGGATCCATGTGTGGTTAATGAGAAGAACACACATGCAATGACACCGGTGGATCCTTACGTGGTTTGTGAGGATAACCCACATGCAATGACACTGGTGGATCCATATGTGGTTTGTGAAAAGAACACACATGCAATGACACTGGTGGATCCATGTGTGGTTCATGGGAAGAACACACATGCAATGACACTGGTGGATCCATGTGTGGTCTGAGGGAAGAACACACATGCAATGACACTGGTGATATGTTGTTTGTGAAAAGAACAGACATGCAATGACTCTAACCGTGGTTCATGAAAAGAGGAGACATGCCATGACACTGGTGGATCCATGTGTGGTTCATGGGAAGAACACACATGCAATGACACTGGTGGATCCATGTGGTTCATGGGAAGAACACACATGCAATGACACTGGTGATATGTGGTTTGTGAAAAGAACAGACATGCAATGACTCTAACTGTGGTTAATGAAAAGAGCAGACATGCAATGACACTGGTGGATCCATGTGTGGTTAATGCTAAGAACACACATGCAATGACACTGGGTGTGTATCATGATATGATTTGTGAGAAGAACACACATGCAATGACTCTAGCTGTGGTTCATGAGAAGAAGAACACACATGCGATGACTCTAACTGTGGTTCATGAAAAGAGCAGACATGCGATGACACTGGTGGATCCATGTGTGGTCTATGATAAGAACACACATGCAATGACACGGGTGGATCCTTACGTGGTTTGTGAGTATAACCCACATGCAATGACACTGGAGGATCCATATGTAGTGCGTGAAAAGAACACACATGCAATGACACTGGTGGATCCATGTGTGGTTCATGGGAAGAACACACATGCAATGCCACTGGTGGATCCATGTGCGGACTGAGGGAAGAACACACATGCAATGACACTGGTGATATATTGTTTGTGAAAAGAACATACATGCAATGACTCTAGCTATGGTTAATGAGAAGAGCAGACATGCAATGACACCAGTGGATCCATGTGTGGTTAATGAGAATAACACACATGCAATGACACTGGGTGTGGTTCATGATATGGTTTGTGTAGAAGAACACGCATGCAATGACACTGGTGGATCCATGTGTGGTTCATGGGAACAACACACATGCAATGACACTGGTGGATCCATGTGTGGTCTGTGGGAAGAACACACATGCAATGACACTGGTGATATGTGGTTTGTGAGAAGAACACACATGCAATGACTCTAGTTGTGGTTCATGAAAAGAGCAGACATGCGATGACTCTAACTGTGGTTGATGAAAAGAGCAGACATGCAATGACACCGGTGGATCCATGTGTGGTTAATGAGAAGAACACACATGCAATGACACCGGTGGATCCTTACGTGGTTTTTGAGGATAACCCACATGCAATGACACTGGTGGATCCATATGTGGTCTGTGAAAAGAACACACATGCAATGACCCTGGTGGATCCATGTGTGGTTCATGGGAGGAACACACATGCAATGACACTGGTGGATCCATGTGTGGTTCATGGGAAGAACACACATGCAATGACACTGGTGGATCCATGTGTGGTCTGAGGGAAGAACACACATGCAATGACACTGGTGATATGTTGTTTGTGAAAAGAACAGACATGCAATGACTCTAGCTATGGTTAATGAGAAGAGCAGACATGCAATGACACCAGTTGATCCATGTGTGGTTAATGAGAAGAACACACATGCAATGACACTGGGTGTGGTTCATGATATGGTTTGTGAGAAGAACACGCATGCAATGACTCTAGCTGTGGTTCATGAAAAGAGCAGACATGCGATGACTCTAACTGTGGTTCATGAAAAGAGCAGATATGCGATGACACCGGTGGATCCATGTGTGGTCTATGAGAGGAACACACATGCAATGACACAGTGGATCCTTACGTGGTTTGTGAGAATAACACACATGCAATGACACCGGTGGATCCATATGTGGTATGTGAAAAGAACACACATGCAATGACAGTGGATCCATGTGTGGTTCATGGAACAACACACATGCAATGACCTGGTGGATCCATGTGTGGTGCATGGGAAGAACACACATGCAATGACACTGGTGATATGTGGTTTGTGAGAAGAACACACATGCAATGACTCTAGCTGTGGTTCATGAAAAGAGCAGACATGCGATGACTCTAACTGTGGTTCATGAAAAGAGCAGATATGCGATGACACCGGTGGATCCATGTGTGGTCTATGAGAGGAACACACATGCAATGACACCGGTGGATCCTTACGTGGTTTGTGAGAATAACACACATGCAATGACACTGGTGGATCCATATGTGGTATGTGAAAAGAACACACATGCAATGACACTGGTGGATCCATGTGTGGTTCATGGGAACAACACACATGCAATGACACTGGTGGATCCATGTGTGGTCTGTGGGAAGAACACACATGCAATGACACTGGTGATATGTGGTTTGTGAGAAGAACACACATGCAATGACTCTAGGTGTGGTTCATGAAAAGAGCAGACATGCGATGACTCTAACTGTGGTTCATGAAAAGAGCAGACATGCGATGCCACCGGTGGATCCATGTGTGGTCTATGAGAGGAACACACATGCAATGACACCGGTGGATCCTTATGTCGTTTGTGAGAATAACACACATGCAATGACACTGGTGGATCCATATGTGGTGCATGAAAGAACACACACGCAAAGACACTTGGATCCATGTGCAGTTCATGGGAACAACACACATGCAATGACACTGGTGGATCCATGTGTGGTCTGTGTGAAGAACACACATGCAATGACACTGGTGATATGTGGTTCGTGAGAAGAACACACATGCAATGACTCTAGTTGTGGTTCATGAAAAGAGCAGACATGCGATGACTCTAACTGTGGTTCATGAAAAGAGCAGACATGCAATGACACCGGTGGATCCATGTGTGGTTAATGAGAAGAACACACATGCAATGACACCGGTGGAACCTTACGTGGTTTGTGAGGATAACCCACATGCAATGACACTGGTGGATCCATATGTGGTTTGTGAAAAGAACACACATGCAATGACACTGGTGGATCCATGTGTGGTTCATGGGAAGAACACACATGCAATGACACTGGTGGATCCATGTGTGGTCTGAGGGAAGAACACATGCAATGACACCGGTGATATGTTGTTTGTGAAAAGAGCACACATGCAATGACTCTAACCGTGGTTCATGAAAGAGGAGACATGCCATGACATCGGTGGATCCATGTGGTTCATGGGAAGAACACACATGCACTGACACTGGTGGATCCATGTGTGGTCAATGGGAAGAACACACATGCAACGACACTGTGATATGTGGTTTGTGAAAAGAACAGACATGCAATGACTCTAACTGTGGTTAATGAAAAGAGCAGACATGCAATGACACTGGTGGATCCATGTGTGGTTAATGCTAAGAACACACATGCAATGACACTGGGTGTGTATCATGATATGATTTGTGAGAAGAACACACATGCAATGACTCTAGCTGTGGTTCATGAGAAGAACACACATGCGATGACTCTAACTGTGGTTCATGAAAAGAGCAGACATGCGATGACACTGGTGGATCCATGTGTGGTCTATGAGAAGAACACACATGCAATGACACGGGTGGATCCTTACGTGGTTTGTGAGGATAACCCACATGCAATGACACTGGTGGATCCATATGTGGTCTGTGAAAAGAACACACATGCAATGACACTGGTGGATCCATGTGTGGTTCATGGGAAGAACACACATGCAATGCCACTGGTGGATCCATGTGTGGACTGAGGGAAGAACACACATGCAATGACACTGGTGATATATTGTTTGTGAAAAGAACATACATGCAATGACTCTAGCTATGGTTAATGAGAAGAGCAGACATGCAATGACACCAGTGGATCCATGTGTGGTTAATGAGAATAACACACATGCAATGACACTGGGTGTGGTTCATGATATGGTGTGTCAGAAGAACACATGCAATGACTGGTGGATCTATGTGTGGTTCATGGGAACAACACACATGCAATGACACTGGTGGATCCATATGTGGTCTGGGAAGAACACACATGCAATGACCTTTGGTGATATGTGGTTTGTGAAGAACACATGCAATGACTCTAGTTGTGGTTCATGAAAAGAAGGACATGCGATGACTCTAACGTGGTTCATGAAAAGAGTAGACATGCAATGACGGTGGATCCATGTGTGGTTAATGAGAATAACACACATGCAATGACACGGTGGATCTCACGTGGTTTTGAGGATAACCCACATGCAATGACACTGGTGGATCCATATGTGGTCTGTGAAAAGAACACACATGCAATGACCCTGGTGGATCCATGTGTGGTTCATGGGAAGAACACACATGCAATGACACTGGTGGATCCATGTGTGGTTCATGGGAAGAACACACATGCAATGACACTGGTGGATCCATGTGTGGTCTGAGGGAAGAACACACATGCAATGACACTGGTGATATGTTGTTTGTGAAAAGAACAGACATGCAATGACTCTAGCTATGGTTAATGAGAAGAGCAGACATGCAATGACACAAGTGGATCCATGTGTGGTTAATGAGAAGAACCCACATGCAATGACACTGGGTGTGGTTCATGATATGGTTTGTGAGAAGAACACGCATGCAATGACTCTAGCTGTGGTTCATGAGAGGAACAAACATGCGATGACTCTAACTGTGGTTCATGAAAAGAGCAGACATGCGATGACACCGGTGGATCCATGTGTGGTCTATTAGAGGAACACAGATGCAATGACACTGGTGGATCCTTACGTGGTTTGTGAGAATAACACACATGCAATGACACTGGTGGATCCATATGTGGTATGTGAAAAGAACACACATGCAATGACACTGGTGGATCCATGTGTGGTTCATGGGAAGAACACACATGCAATGACCTTTGGTGGATCCATGTGTGGTGCATGGGAAGAACACACATGCAATGACACCGGTGATATGTGGTTTTTGAGAAGATCAGACATGCAATGACTCTAGCTGTGGTTCATGAAAAGAAGCGGACATGCGATGACTCTAACGTGGTTCATGAAAGAGCGGACATGCGATGCCACCGGTGGATCCATGTGTGGTCTATGAGAGGAACACACATGCAATGACACCGGTGGATCCTTACGTGGTTTGTGAGAATAACACACATGCAATGACACTGGTGGATCCATATGTGGTCTGTGAAAAGAACACACACGCAAAGACACTGGTGGATCCATGTGTGGTTCATGGGAACAACACACATGCAATGACACTGGTGGATCCATGTCTGGTCTGTGGGAAGAACACACATGCAATGACACTGGTGATATGTGGTTTGTGAGAAGAACACACATGCAATGACTCTAGTTGTGGTTCATGAAAAGAGCAGACATGCGATGACTCTAACTGTGGTTCATGAAAAGAGCAGACATGCAATGACACCGGTGGATCCATGTGTGGTTAATGAGAAGAACACACATGCAATGACACCGGTGGATCCTTACGTGGTTTGTGAGGATAACCCACATGCAATGACACTGGTGGATTCATATATGGTTTGTGAAAAGAACACACATGCAATGACACTGGTGGATCCATGTGTGGTCTGAGGGAAGAACACACATGCAATGACGCTGGTGATATGTTGTTTGTGAAAAGAACAGACATGCAATGACTCTAGCTATGGTTAATGAGAAGAGCAGACATGCAATGACACCAGTGGATCCATGTGTGGTTAATGAGAAGAACACACATGCAATGACACTGGGTGTGGTTCATGATATGGTTTGTGAGAAGAACACGCATGCAATGACTGGTGGATCTATGTGTGGTTCATGGGAACAACACACATGCAATGACACTGGTGGATCCATGTATGGTCTGTGGGAAGAACACACATGCAATACACTAGTGATATGTGGTTTGTGAGAAGAACACACATGCAATGACTCTAGTTGTGGTTCATGAAAAGAGCAGACATGCGATGACTCTAACTGTGGTTCATGAAAATAATAGACATGCAATGACAGCGGTGGATCCATGTGTGGTTAATGAGAAGAACACACATGCAATGACACCGGTGGATATTTACGTGGTTTGTGAGGATAACCCACATGCAATGACACTGGTGGATCCATATGTGGTCTGTGAAAAGAACACACATGCAATGACACTGGTGGATCCATGTGTGGTTCATGGGAACAACACACATGCAATGACACTGGTGGATCCATGTGTGGTCTGAGGGAAGAACACACATGCAATGACACTGGTGATATGTTGTTTGTGAAAAGAACAGACATGCAATGACTCTAGCTATGGTTAATGAGAAGAGCAGACATGCAATGACACCAGTGGATCCATGTGTGGTTAATGAGAAGAACACACATGCAATGACACTTGGTGTGGTTCACGATATGGTTTGTGAGAAGAACACGCATGCAATGACTCTAGCTGTGGTTCATGAGAAGAACAAACATGCGATGACTCTAACTGTGGTTCATGAAAAGAGCAGACATGCGATGACACCGGTGGATCCATGTGTGGTCTATGAGAGGAACACACATGCAATGACACCGGTGGATCCTTACGTGGTTTGTGAGAATAACACACATGCAATAACACTGGTGGATCCATATGTGGTATCTGAAAAGAACACACATGCAATGACACTTGTGGATCCATGTGTGGTTCATGGGAGGAACACACATGCAATGACACTGGTGGATCCATGTGTGGTCTATGGGAATAACACACATGCAATGACACTGGTGATATGTGGTTTGTGAGAAGAACACACATGCAATGACTCTAGCTGTGTTTCATGAAAAGAGCAGACATGCGATGACTCTAACTGTGGTTCATGAAAAGAGCAGACATGCGATGCCACCGGTGGATCCATGTGTGGTCTATGAGAGGAACACACATGCAATGACACCGGTGGATCCTTATGTGGTTTGTGAGAATAACACACATGCAATGACACTGGTGGATCCATATGTGGTTTGTGAAAAGAACACACACACAAAGACACTAGTGGATCCATGTGTGGTTCATGGGAACAACACACATGCAATGACACTGGTGGATCCATGTGTGGTCTGTGGGAAGAACACACATGCAATGACACTGGTGATATGTGGTTTGTGAGAAGAACACACATGCAATGACTCTAGTTGTGGTTCATGAAAAGAGCAGACATGCGATGACTCTAACTGTGGTTCATGAAAAGAGCAGACATGCAATGACACCGGTGGATCCATGTGTGGTTAATGAGAAGAGCACACATGCAATGACGCCGGTGGATCCTTACGTGGTTTGTGAGGATAACCCACATGCAATGACACTGGTGGATCCATACGTGGTCTATGAAAAGAACACACATGCAATGACACTGGTGGATCCATGTGTGGTTCATGGGAAGAACACACATGCAATGACACTGGTGGATCCATGTGTGGTTAATGCTAAGAACACACATGCAATGACACTGGTGTGGTTCATGATATGATTTGT
This sequence comes from Avena insularis, assembly GCA_023614405.1. NCBI lineage: Eukaryota > Viridiplantae > Streptophyta > Magnoliopsida > Poales > Poaceae > Avena > Avena insularis. The sequence goes on from CM042694.1 coordinate 536,872,360, forward strand.
GAGAAGAACACACATGCAATGACTCTAGCTGTGGTTCATGAGAAGAACACACATGCGATGACTCTAACTGTGGTTCATGAAAAGAGCAGACATGCGATGACACCGGTGGATCCATGTGTGGTCTATGAGAAGAACACACATGCAATGACACCGGTGGATCCTTACGTGGTTTGTGAGGATAACCCACATGCAATGTCACTGGTGGATCCATATGTGGTCTATGAAAAGAACACACATGCAATGACACTGGTGGATCCATGTGTGGTTCATGGGAACAACACACATGCAATGACACTGGTGGATCCATTTGTGGTCTGAGGGAAGAACACACACGCAATGACACTGGTGATATGTTGTTTGTGAAAAGAACAGACATGCAATGACTCTAACCGTGGTTCCCGAAAAGAGGAGACATGCCATGACACTGGTGGATCCATGTGTGGTTCATGGGAAGAACACACATGCAATGACACTGGTGGATCCATGTGTGGTCTGTGGGAAGAACACACATGCAATGACACTGGTGATATGTGGTTTGTGAAAAGAACAGACATGCAATGAATCTAACTGTGGTTAATGAAAAGAGCAGACATGCAATGACACTGGTGAATCCATGTGTGGTTAATGCTAAGAACACACATACAATGACACTGGGTGTGGTTCATGATATGATTTGTGAGAAGAACACACATGCAATGACTCTAGCTGTGGTTCATGAGAAGAACACACATGCGATGACTCTAACTGTGGTTCATGAAAAGAGCAGACATGCGATGACACTGGTGGATCCATGTGTGGTCTATGAGAAGAACACACATGCAATGACACCGGTGGATCCTTACGTGGTTTGTGAGGATAACCCACATGCAATGACACTGGTGGATCCATGTGTGGTTCATGGGAAGAACACACATGCAATGACACTGGTGGATCCATGTGTGGTCTGAGGGAAGAACACACATGCAATGACACTGGTGATATGTTGTTTGTGAAAAGAACAGACATGCAATGACTCTAGCTATGGTTAATGAGAAGAGCAGACATGCAGTGACACCAGTGGATCCATGTGTGGGTAATGAGAAGAACACACATGCAATGACACTAGGTGTGGTTCATGGTATGGTTTGTGAGAAGAACACGCATGCAATGACACTGGTGGATCCATGTGTGGTTCATGGGAACAACACACATGCAATGACACTGGTGGATCCATGTGTGGTCTGTGGGAAGAACACACATGCAATGACACTGGTGATATGTGGTTTGTGAGAAGAACACACATGCAATGACTCTAGTTGTGGTTCATGAAAAGAGCAGACATGCGATGACTCTAACTGTGGTTCATGAAAAGAGCAGACATGCAATGACACCGGTGGATCCATGTGTGGTTATTGAGAAGTACACACATGCAATGACACCGGTGGATCCTTACGTGGTTTGTGAGGATAACCCACATGCAATGACACTGGTGGATTCATATGTGGTCTGTGAAAAGAACACACATGCAATGACACTGGTGGATCCATGTGTGGTTCATGGGAAGAACACACATGCAATGACACTGGTGGATCCATGTGTGGTGAGGAAGAACACACATGCAATGACGCTGGTGATATGTTGTTTGTGAAAAGAACAGACATGCAATGACTCTAGCTATGGTTAATGAGAAGAGCAGACATGCAATGACACCAGTGGATCCATGTGTGGTTAATGAGAAGAACACACATGCAATGACACTGGGTGTGGTTCATGATATGGTTTGTGAGAAGAACACGCATGCAATGACACTGGTGGATCCATGTGTGGTCTGAGGGAATAACACACATGCAATGACACTGGTGATATTTTGTTTGTGAAAAGAACAGACATGCAATGACTCTAACCGTGGTTCATGAAAAGAGGAGACATGCCATGACACTGGTGGATCCATGTGTGGTTCATGGGAAGAACACACATGCAATGACACTGGTGGATCCATGTGTGGTCTGTGGGAAGAACACACATGCAATGACACTGGTGATATGTGGTTTGTGAAAAGAACAGACATGCAATGACTCTAACTGTGGTTAATGAAAAGAGCAGACATGTAATGACACTGGTGAATCCATGTGTGGTTAATGCTAAGAACACACATATAATGACACTGGGTGTGGTTCATGATATGATTTGTGAGAAGAACACACATGCAATGACTCTAGCTGTGGTTCATGAGAAGAACACACATGCGATGACTCTAACTGTGGTTAATGAGAAGAACACACATGCAATGACACCGGTGGATCCTAACGTGGTTTGTGAGGATAACCCACATGCAATGACACTGGTGGATCCATATGTGGTCTGTGAAAAGAACACACATGCAATGAAACTGGTGGATCCATGTGTGGTTCATGGGAAGAACACACATGCAATGACACTGGTGGATCCATGTGTGGTCTGAGGGAAGAACACACATGCAATGACACTGGTGATATGTTGTTTGTGAAAAGAACAGACATGCAATGGCTCTAGCTATGGTTAATGAGAAGAGTAGACATGCAATGACACCAGTGGATCCATGTGTGGTTAATGAGAAGAACACACATGCAATGACACTGGGTGTGGTTCATGATATGGTTTGTGAGAAGAACACGCATGCAATGACACTGGTGGATCCATGTGTGGTTCATGGGAACAACACACATGCAATGACACTGGTGGATCCATGTGTGGTCTGTGGGAAGAACACACATGCAATGACACTGGTGATATGTGGTTTGTGAGAAGAACACACATGCAATGACTCTAGTTGTGGTTCATGAAAAGAGCAGACATGCGATGACTCTAACTGTGGTTCATAAAAAGAGTAGACATGCAGTGACACCGGTGGATCCATGTGTGGTTAATGAGAAGAACACACATGCAATGACACCGGTGGATCCTTACGTGGTTTGTGAGGATAACCCACATGCAATGACACTGGTGGATCCATATGTGGTCTGTGAAAAGAACACACATGCAATGACACTGGTGGATCCATGTGTGGTCTGAGGGAAGAACACACATGCAATGACACTGGTGGATCCATGTGTGGTTTGAGGGAAGAACACACATGCAATGACACTGGTGATATGTTGTTTGTGAAAAGAACAGACATGCAATGACTCTAGCTATGGTTAATAAGAAGAGCAGACATGCAATGACACCAGTGGATCCATGTGTGGTTAATGAGAAGAACACACATGCAATGACACTGGGTGTGGTTCATGATATGGTTTGTGAGAAGAACACGCATGCAATGACTCTAGCTGTGGTTCATGAGAAGAACAAACATGCGATGACTCTAACTGTGGTTCATGAAAAGAGCAGACATGCGATGACACCGGTGGATCCATGTGTGGTCTGAGGGAAGAACACACATGCAATGACACTGGTGATGTGTTGTTTGTGAAAAGAACAGACATACAATGACTCTAGCTATGGTTAATGAGAAGAGCAGACATGCAATGACACCAGTGGATCCATGTGTGGTTAATGAGAAGAACACACATGCAATGACACTGGGTGTGGTTCATGATATGGTTTGTGAGAAGAACACGCATGCAATGACACTGGTGAATCCATGTGTGGTTCATGGGAACAACACACATGAAATGACACTGGTGGATCCATGTGTGGTCTGTGGGAAGAACACACATGCAATGACACTGGTGATATGTGGTTTGTGAGAAGAACACACATGCAATGACTCTAGTTGTGGTTCATGACAAGAGCAGACATGCAATGACACGCTTGGATCCATGTGTGGTTAATGAGAAGAACACACATGCAATGACACCGGTGGATCCTTACGTGGTTTGTGAGGATAACCCACATGCAATGACACTGGTGGATCCATATGTGGTCTGTGAAAAGAACACACATGCAATGACACTGGTGGATCCATGTGTGGTCTGAGGGAAGAACACACATGCAATGACACTGGTGATATGTTGTTTGTGAAAAGAACAGACATGCAATGACTCTAGCTATGGTTAATGAGAAGAGCAGACATGCAATGACACCAGTGGATCCATGTGTGGTTAATGAGAAGAACACACATGCAATGACACTGGGTGTGGTTCATGATATGGTTTGTGAGAAGAACACGCATGCAATGACTCTAGCTGTGGTTCATGACAAGAACAAACATGCGATGACTCTAACCGTGGTTCATGAAAAGAGCAGACATGCGATGACACTGGTGGATCCATGTGTGTTCTATGAGAAGAACACACATGCAATGACACCGGTGGATCCTTACGTGGTTTGTGAGGATAACCCACATGCAATGACACTGGTGGATCCATATGTGGTCTGTGAAAAGAACACACATGCAATGACACTGGTGGATCCATGTGTGGTTCATGGGAAGAACACACATGCAATGACACTGGTGGATCCATGTGGTCTGCGAGGAAGAACACACATGCAATGACACTGGTGATATGTTGTTTATGAAAAGAACAGACATGCAATGACTCTAGCTATGGTTAATGAGAAGAGCAGACATGCCATGACACCAGTGGATCCATGTGTGGTTAATGAGAAGAACACACATGCAATGACACTGGGTGTGGTTCATGATATGGTTTGTGAGAAGAACACGCATGCAATGACACTGGTGGATCCATGTGTGGTTCATGGGAACAACACACATGCAATGACACTGGTGGATCCATGTGTGGTCTGTGGGAAGAACACACATGCAATGACACTGGTGATATGTGGTTTGTGAGAAGAACACACATGCAATGACTCTAGTTGTGGTTCATGAAAAGAGCAGACATGCGATGACTCTAACTGTGGTTCATGAAAAGAGTAGACATGCAATGACACCGGTGGATCCATGTGTGGTTAATGAGAATAACACACATGCAATGACACCGGTGGATCCTTACGTGGTTTTTGAGGATAACACATGCAATGACACGGTGGATCCATATATAGTGCGTGAAAAGAACACACATGCGATGACCTTGGTGGATCCATGTGTGGTTCTTGGGAAGAACACACATGCAATGACACGGTGGATCCATGTGTGGTGAGGAAGAACACACATGCAATGACACTGTGATATGTTGTTTGTGAAAAGAAGACATGCAATGACTCTAGCTATAGTTAATCGGAAGAAGCGGACATGCAATGACACGGTGGATCCATGTGTGGTTAATGAGAAGAACACACATGCAATGACACTGGGTGTGGTTCATGAGATGGTTTGTGAGAAGAACATGCATGCAATGACTCTAGCTGTGGTTCATGAGAAGAACAAACATGCGATGACTCTAACTGTGGTTCATGAAAAGAGCAGACATGCGATGACACCGGTGGATCCATGTGTGGTCTGAGGGAAGAACACACATGCAATGACACTGGTGATATGTTGTTTGTGAAAAGAACAGACATGCAATGACTCTAGCTATGGTTAATGAGAAGAGCAGACATGCAATGACACCAGTGGATCCATGTGTGGTTAATGAGAAGAACACACATGCAATGACACTGGGTGTGGTTCATGATATGGTTTGTGAGAAGAACACGCATGCAATGACTGGTGGATCTATGTGTGGTTCATGGGAACAACACACATGCAATGACACTTGGTGGATCCATGTGTGGTCTGTGGGGAAGAACACATGCAATGACACTGGTGATATGTGGTTTGTGAGAAGAACACACATGCAATGACTCTAGTTGTGGTTCATGAAAAGAGCAGACATGCGATGACTCTAACTGTGGTTCATGAAAAGAGTAAACATGCAATGACACCGGTGGATCCATGTGTGGTTAATGAGAAGAACACACATGCAATGACACCGGTGGATCCTTACGTGGTTTGTGAGGATAACCCACATGCCATGACACTGGTGGATCCATGTGTGGTTCATGGGAAGAACACACATGCAATGACACTGGTGGATCCACGTGTGGTCTGTGGGAAGAACACACATGCAATGACACTGGTGATATGTGGTTTGTGAAAAGAACAGACATGCAATGACTCTAACTGTGGTTAATGAAAAGAGCAGACATGCAATGACACTGGTGGATCCATGTGTGGTTAATGATAAGAACACACATGCAATGACACTCGGTGTGGTTCATGATATGATTTGTGAGAAGAACACGCATGCAATGACTCTAGTTGTGGTTCATGAGAAGAACACACATGCGATGACACTGGTGGATCCATGTGTGGTCTGAGGGAAGAACACACATGCAATGACACTGGTGGATCCATGTGTGGTTTGAGGGAAGAACACACATGCAATGACACTGGTGATATGTTGTTTGTGAAAAGAACAGACATGCAATGACTCTAGCTATGGTTAATAAGAAAGCGGGACAAAGGATGACACAGTGGATCCATGTGTGGTTAATGAGAAGAACACACATGCAATGACACTGGGTGTGGTTCATGATATGGTTTGTGAGAAGAACACGCATGCAATGACTCTAGCTGTGGTTCATGAGAAGAACAAACATGCGATGACTCTAACTGTGGTTCATGAAAAGAGCAGACATGCGATGACACCGGTGGATCCATGTGTGGTCTGAGGGAAGAACACACATGCAATGACACTGGTGATGTGTTGTTTGTGAAAAGAACAGACATACAATGACTCTAGCTATGGTTAATGAGAAGAGCAGACATGCAATGACACCAGTGGATCCATGTGTGGTTAATGAGAAGAACACACATGCAATGACACTGGGTGTGGTTCATGATATGGTTTGTGAGAAGAACACGCATGCAATGACACTGGTGAATCCATGTGTGGTTCATGGGAACAACACACATGAAATGACACTGGTGGATCCATGTGTGGTCTGTGGGAAGAACACACATGCAATGACACTGGTGATATGTGGTTTGTGAGAAGAACACACATGCAATGACTCTAGTTGTGGTTCATGAAAAGAGCAGACATGCGATGACTCTAACTGTGGTTCATGAAAAGAGTAGACATGCAATGACACCGGTGGATCCATGTGTGGTTAATGAGAAGAACACACATGCAATGACACCGGTGGATCCTTACGTGGTTTGTGAGGATAACCCACATGCAATGACACTGGTGGATCCATATGTGGTCTGTGAAAAGAACACACATGCAATGACCTTTGGTGGATCCATGTGGTCTGGGAAGAACACATGCAATGACACTGGTGATATGTTGTTTGTGAAAAGAACAGACATGCAATGACTCTAGCTATGGTTAATGAGAAGAGCAGACATGCAATGACACCAGTGGATCCATGTGTGGTTAATGAGAAGAACACACATGCAATGACACTGGGTGTGGTTCATGATATGGTTTGTGAGAAGAACACGCATGCAATGACTCTAGCTGTGGTTCATGACAAGAACAAACATGCGATGACTCTAACCGTGGTTCATGAAAAGAGCAGACATGCGATGACACTGGTGGATCCATGTGTGTTATATGAGAAGAACACACATGCAATGACACCGGTGGATCCTACGTGGTTTGTGAGGATAACCCACATGCAATGACACTGGTGGATCCATATGTGGTCTGTGAAAAGAACACACATGCAATGACACTGGTGGATCCATGTGTGGTTCATGGGAAGAACACACATGCAATGACACTGGTGGATCCATGTGTGGTCTGAGGGAAGAACACACATGCAATGACACTGGTGATATGTTGTTTATGAAAAGAACAGACATGCAATGACTCTAGCTATGGTTAATGAGAAGAGCAGACATGCCATGACACCAGTGGATCCATGTGTGGTTAATGAGAAGAACACACATGCAATGACACTGGGTGTGGTTCATGATATGGTTTGTGAGAAGAACACGCATGCAATGACACTGGTGGATCCATGTGTGGTTCATGGGAACAACACACATGCAATGACACTGGTGGATCCATGTGTGGTGCATGGGAAGAACACACATGCAATGACACTCGTGATATGTGATGTGTGAGACGAACAGACATGCAATGAATCTAGGTGTGGTTCATGAAAAGAGCGGATCACGATGACTCTATAGTTCATGAAAAGAGTAGACATGCAATGACACCGGTGGATCCATGTGTGGTTAATGAGAAGAACACACATGCAATGACACCGGTGGATCCTTACGTGGTTTGTGAGGATAACGCACATGCAATGACACCGGTGGATCCATATATGGTCTGTGAAAAGAACACACATGCGATGACACTGGTGGATCCATGTGTGGTTCTTGGGAAGAACACACATGCAATGACACTGGTGGATCCATGTGTGGTCTGAGGGAAGAACACACATGCAATGACACTGGTGATATGTTGTTTGTGAAAAGAAAGACATGCAATGACTCTAGCTATGGTTCATAAGAAGAGCAGACATGCAATGACACCAGTGGATCCATGTGTGGTTAATGAGAAGAACACACATGCAATGACACTGGGTGTGGTTCATGATATGGTTTGTGAGAAGAACACGCATGCAATGACTCTGGTGGATCCATGACATGCGCTTCTGGTGGTTCATGAAAAGAGCAGACATGCGATGACACCGGTGGATCCATGTGTGGTCTGAGGGAAGAACACACATGCAATGACACTGGTGATATGTTGTTTGTGAAAAGAACAGACATGCAATGACTCTAGCTATGGTTAATGAGAAGAGCAGACATGCAATGACACCAGTGGATCCATGTGTGGTTAATGAGGAGAACACACATGCAATGACACGGTGTGGTTCATGATATGGTTTGTGAGAAGAACACGCATGCAATGACTCTGGTGGATCCATGTGTGGTTCATGGAACAACACACATGCAATGACTCTAACTGTGGATCCATGTGTGAATGGGAAGAACACACATGCAATGACCTTGGATATGTGGTTGTGAGAAGAACACACATGCAATGACACCGGTGGATCCATGTGGTTCATGAAAACACACATGCAATGACTCAGTGGATCCATGGTTCATGAAAAGAGTACACATGCAATGACACGGTGGATCCATGTGTGGTTAATGAGAAGAACACACATGCAATGACACGGTGGATCCATGTGGTCTGTGAGGATAACACACATGCAATGACACGGTGATATGTTGTTGTTTGTGAAAAGAAACATGCAATGACTCTAACGAAAGAGAGGAGACATGCCATGACACTGGTGGATCCATGTGTGGTTCATGGGAAGAACACACATGCAATGACACTGGTGGATCCATGTGTGGTCTGTGGGAATAACACACATGCAATGACACTGGTGATATGTGTTTTGTGAAAAGAACAGACATGCAATGACTCTAACTGTGGTTAATGAAAAGAGCAGACATGCAATGACACTGGTGGATCCATGTGTGGTTAATGCTAAGAACACACATGCAATGACACTGGTGTGGTTCATGATATGATTTGCGAGAAGAACACACATGCAATGACTCTAGCTGTGGTTCATTTGAAGAACACACATGCGATGACTCTAACTGTGGTTCATGAAAAGAGCAGACATGCGATGACACTGGTGGATCCATGTGTGGTCTATGAGAAGAACACACATGCAATGACACCGGTGGATCCTTACGTGGTTTGTGAGGATAACCCACATGCAATGACACTGGTGGATCCATATGTGGTCTGTGAAAAGAACACACATGCAATGACACTGGTGGATCCATGTGTGGTTCATGGGAAGAACACACATGAAATGACACTGGTGGATCCATGTGTGGTCTGAGGGAAGAACACACATGCAATGACACTGGTGATATGTTGTTTGTGAAAAGAATAGACATGCAGTGAGTCTAGCTATGGTTAATGAGAAGAGCAGACATGCAATGACACCAGTGGATCCATGTGTGGTTAATGAGAAGAACACACATGCAATGACACTTGGTGTGGTTCATGATATGGTTTGTGAGAAGAACACGCATGCAATGACACTGGTGGATCCATGTGTGGTTCATGGGAACAACACACATGCAATGACACTGGTGGATCCATGTGTGGTCTGTGGGAAGAACACACATGCAATGACACTGGTGATATGTGGTTTGTGAGAAGAACACACATGCAATGACTCTAGTTGTGGTTCATGAAAAGAGCAGACATGCGATGACTCTAACTGTGGTTCATAAAAAGAGTAGACATGCAGTGACACCGGTGGATCCATGTGTGGTTAATGAGAAGAACACACATGCAATGACACCGGTGGATCCTTACGTGGTTTGTGAGGATAACCCACATGCAATGACACTGGTGGATCCATATGTGGTCTGTGAAAAGAACACACATGCAATGACACTAGTGGATCCATGTGTGGTTCATGGGAAGAACACACATGCAATGACACTGGTGGATCCATGTGTGGTTTGAGGGAAGAACACACATGCAATGACACTGGTGATATGTTGTTTGTGAAAAGAACAGACATGCGATGACTCTAGCTATGGTTAATGAGAAGAGCAGACATGCAATGACACCAGTGGATCCATGTGTGGTTAATGAGAAGAACACACATGCAATGACACTGGGTGTGGTTCATGATATGGTTTGTGAGAAGAACACGCATGCAATGACTCTAGCTGTGGTTCATGAGAGGAACAAACATTCGATGACTCTAACTATGGTTCATGAAAAGAGCAGACATGCGATGACACCGGTGGATCCATGTGTGGTCTATGAGAGGAACACACATGCAATGACACCGGTGGATCCTTACGTGGTTTGTGAGAATAACGCACATGCAATGACACTGGTGGATCCATATGTGGTATGTGAAAAGAACACACATGCAATGACACTGGTGGATCCATGTGTGGTTCATGGGAAGAACACACATGCAATGACACTGGTGGATCCATGTGTGGTCTGTGGGAAGAACACACATGCAATGACACTGGTGATATGTGGTTTGTGAGAAGAACACACATGCAATGACTCTAGCTGTGGTTCATGAAAAGAGCAGACATGCGATGACTCTAACTGTGGTTCATGAAAAGAGCAGACATGCGATGCCACCGGTGGATCCATGTGTGGTCTATGAGAGTAACACACATGCAATGACACCGGTGGAATCTTACGTCGTTTGTGAGAATAACACACATGCAATGACACTAGTGGATCCATATGTGGTCTGTGAAAAGAACACACATGCAATGACACTGGTGGATCCATGTGTGGTTCATGGGAACAACACACATGCAATGACACTGGTGGATCCATGTGTGGTCTGTGGGAAGAACACACATGCAATGACACTGGTGATATGTTGTTTGTGAAAAGAACAGACATGCAATGACTCTAACCGTGGTTCATGAAAAGAGGAGACATGCCATGACACTGGTGGATCCATGTGTGGTTCATGGGAAGAACACACATGCAATGACACTGGTGGATCCATGTGTGGTCTGTGGGAAGAACACACATGCAATGACACTGGTGATATGTGGTTTGTGAGAATAACACACATGCAATGACTCTAGCTGTGGCTCATGAAAAGAGCAGACATGCGATGACTCTAACTGTGGTTCATGAAAAGAGCAGACATGCGATGCCACCGGTGGATCCATGTGTGGTCTATGATAGGAACACACATGCAATGACACCGGTGGATCCTTACGTGGTTTGTGAGAATAACACACATGCAATGACACTGGTGGATCCATATGTGGTCTGTGAAAAGAACACACACGCAAAGACACTGGTGGATCCATGTGTGGTTCATGGGAACAACACACATGCAATGACACTGGTGGATCCATGTGTGGTCTGTGGGAAGAACACACATGCAATGACTCTAGTTGTGGTTCATGAAAAGAGCAGACATGCGATGACTCTAACTGTGGTTCATGAAAAGAGCAGACATACAATGACACCGGTGGATCCATGTGTGGTTAATGAGAAGAACACACATGCAATGACACCGGTGGATCCTTACGTGGTTTGTGAGGATAACTCACATGCAATGACACTGGTGGATCCATATGTGGTATGTGGAAAGAACACACATGCAATGACACTGGTGGATCCATGTGTGGTTCATGGGAAGAACACACATGCAATGACACTGGTGGATCCATGTGTGGTATGAGGGAAGAACACACATGCAATGACACTGGTGATATGTTGTTTGTGAAAAGAACAGACATGCAATGACTCCATGTGGTTCATGAGAAGAACACACATGCAATGACACTGGTGGATCCATGTGTGGTCTGTGGGAAGAACACACATGAAATGACACTGGTGATATGTGGTTTGTGAAAAGAACAGACATGCAATGACTCTAACTGTGGTTAATGCAAAGAGCAGACATGCAATGACACTGGTGGATCCATGTGTGGTTAATGATAAGAACACACATGCAATGACACTGGGTGTGGTTCATGATATGATTTGTGAGAAGAACACGAATGCAATGACACTAGCTGTGGTTCATGAGAAGAACACACATGCGATGACTCTAATTGTGGTTCATGAAAAGAGCAGACATGCGATGACACCGGTGGATCCATGTGTGGTCTATGAGAAGAACACACATGGAATGACACCGGTGGATCCTTACATGGTTTGTGAGGATAACCCACATGCAATGACACTGGTGGATCCATATGTGGTCTGTGAAAAGAACACACATGCAATGACACTGGTGGATCCATGTGTGGTTCATGGTAAGAACACACATGCAATGACACTGGTGGATCCATGTGGTGCGAGGAAGAACACACATGCAATGACACCGTGATATGTTGTTTGTGAAAAGAACAGACATGCAATGACTCTAACCGTGGTTCATGAAAAGAGGAGACATGCCATGACACTGGTGGATCCATGTGTGGTTCATGGGAAGAACACACATGCAATGACACTGGTGGATCCACGTGTGGTCTGTGGGAAGAACACACATGCAATGACACTGGTGATATGTGGTTTGTGAAAAGAACAGACATGCAATGACTCTAACTGTGGTTAATGAAAAGAGCAGACATAGGTGGATCCATGTGTGGTTAATGCTAAGAACACACATGCAATGACACTGGTGTGGTTCATGATATGATTTGTGAGAAGAACACACATGCAATGACTCTAGCTGTGGTTCATGAGAAGAACACACATGCGATGACTCTAACTGTGGTTCATGAAAAGAGCAGACATGCGATGACACCGGTGGATCCATGTGTGGTCTATGAGAAGAACACACATGCAATGACACTGGTGGATCCTTACGTGGTTTGTGAGGATAACCCACATGCAATGACACTGGTGGATCCATATGTGGTCTGTGAAAAGAACACACACGCAAAGACACTGGTGGATCCATCTGTGGTTCATGGGAACAACACACATGCAATGACACTGGTGGATCCATGTGTGGTCTATGGGAAGAACACACATGCAATGACTCTAGTTGTGGTTCATGAAAAGAGCAGACATGCGATGACTCTAACTGTGGTTCATGAAAAGAGCAGACATACAATGACACTGGTGGATCCATGTGTGGTTAATGAGAAGAACACACATGCAATGACACCGGTGGATCCTTACGTGGTTTGTGAGGATAACTCACATGCAATGACACTGGTGGATCCATATGTGGTATGTGGAAAGAACACACATGCAATGACACTGGTGGATCCATGTGTGGTTCATGGGAAGAACACACATGCAATGACACTGGTGGATCCATGTGTGGTCTGAGGGAAGAACACACATGCAATGACACTGGTGATATGTTGTTTGTGAAAAGAACAGACATGCAATGACTCTAACTGCGGTTCATGAAAAGAGGAGACATACCATGACACTGGTGGATCCATGTGTGGTTCATGAGAAGAACACACATGCAATGATACTGGTGGATCCATGTGTGGTCTGTGGGAAGAACACACATGAAATGACATGGTGATATGTGGTTTGTGAAAAGAACAGACATGCAATGACTCTAACTGTGGTTAATGAAAAGAGCAGACATGCAATGACACTGGTGGATCCATGTGTGGTTAATGATAAGAACACACATGCAATGACACTGGGTGTGGTTCATGATATGATTTGTGAGAAGAACACGAATGCAATGACACTAGCTGTGGTTCATGAGAAGAACACACATGCGATGACTCTAATTGTGGTTCATGAAAAGAGCAGACATGCGATGACACCGGTGGATCCATGTGTGGTCTATGAGAAGAACACACATGCAATGACACCGGTGGATCCTTACATGGTTTGTGAGGATAACCCACATGCAATGACACTGGTGGATCCATATGTGGTCTGTGAAAAGAACACACATGCAATGACACTGGTAGATCCATGTGTGGTTCATGGTAAGAACACACATGCAATGACACTGGTGGATCCATGTGTGGTCTGAGGGAAGAAAATACATGCAATGACACTGGTGATATGTTGTTTGTGAAAAGAACAGACATGCAATGACTCTAACCGTGGTTCATGAAAAGAGGAGACATGCCATGACACTGGTGGATCCATGTGTGGTTCATGGGAAGAACACACATGCAATGACACTGGTGGATCCACGTGGGTCTGGGAAGAACACACATGCAATGACACTGGTGATATGTGGTTTGTGAAAAGAACAGACATGCAATGACTCTAACTGTGGTTAATGAAAAGAGCAGACATGCAATGACACTGGTGGATCCATGTGTGGTTAATGCTAAGAACACACATGCAATGACACTGGTGTGGTTCATGATATGATTTGTGAGAAGAACACACATGCAATGACTCTAGCTGTGGTTCATGAGAAGAACACACATGCGATGACTCTAACTGTGGTTCATGAAAAGAGCAGACATGCGATGACACCGGTGGATCCATGTGTGGTCTATGAGAAGAACACACATGCAATGACACCGGTGGATCCTTACGTGGTTTGTGAGGATAACCCACATGCAATGACACTGGTGGATCCATATGTGGTCTGTGAAAAGAACACACATGCAATGACACTGGTGGATCCATGTGTGGTTCATGGGAACAACACACATGCAATGACACTGGTGGATCCATTTGTGGTCTGAGGGAAGAACACACACGCAATGACACTGGTGATATGTTGTTTGTGAAAAGAACAGACATGCAATGACTCTAACCGTGGTTCATGAAAAGAGGAGACATGCCATGACACTGGTGGATCCATGTGTGGTTCATGGGAAGAACATACATGCAATGACACTGGTGGATCCATGTGTGGTCTGTGGGAAGAACACACATGCAATGACACTGGTGATATGTGGTTTGCGAAAAGAACAAACATGCAATGACTCTAACTGTGGTTAATGAAAAGAGCAGACATGCAATGACACTGGTGGATCCATGTGTGGTTAATGCTAAGAACACACATGCAATGACACTGGTGTGGTTCATGATATTATTTGTGAGAAGAACACACATGCAATGACTCTAGCTGTGGTTCATGAGAAGAACACACATGCGATGACTCTAACTGTGGTTCATGAAAAGAGCAGACATGCGATGACACTGGTGGATCCATGTGTGGTCTATGAGAAGAACACACATGCAATGACACCGGTGGATCCTTACGTGTTTTGTGAGGATAACCCACATGCAATGACACTGGTGGATCCATGTGTGGTTCATGGGAAGAACACACACATGCAATGACACTGGTGGATCCATGTGTGGTCTGAGGGAAGAACACACATGCAATGACACTGGTGATATGTTGTTTGTGAAAAGAACAGACATGCAATGACTCTAGCTATGGTTAATGAGAAGAGCAGACATGCAATGACACTAGTGGATCCATGTGTGGTTAATGAGAAGAACACACATGCAATGACACTGGGTGTGGTTCATGATATGGTTTGTGAGAAGAACACGCATGCAATGACACTGGTGGATCCATGTGTGGTTCATGGGAACAACACACATGCAATGACACTGGTGGATCCATGTGTGGTCTGTGGGAAGAACACACATGCAATGACACTGGTGATATGTGGTTTGTGAGAAGAACACACATGCAATGACTCTAGTTGTGGTTCATGAAAAGAGCAGACATGCGATGACTCTAACTGTGGTTCATAAAAAGAGTAGACATGTAGTGACACCGGTGGATCCATGTGTGGTTAATGAGAAGAACACACATGCAATGACACCGGTGGATCCTTACGTGCTTTGTGAGGATAACCCACATGCAATGACACTGGTGGATCCATATGTGGTCTGTGAAAAGAACACACATGCAATGACACTGGTGGATCCATGTGTGGTTCATGGGAAGAACACACATGCAATGACACTGGTGGATCCACGTGTGGTCTGTGGGAAGAACACACATGCAATGACACTGGTGATATGTGGTTTGTGAAAAGAACAGACATGCAATGACTCTAACTGTGGTTAATGAAAAGAGCAGACATGCAATGACACTGGTGGATCCATGTGTGGTTAATGCTAAGAACACACATGCAATGACACTGGTGTGGTTCATGATATGATTTGTGAGAAGAACACACATGCAATGACTCTAGCTGTGGTTCATGAGAAGAACACACATGCGATGACTCTAACTGTGGTTCATGAAAAGAGCAGACATGCGATGACACCGGTGGATCCATGTGTGGTCTATGAGAAGAACACACATGCAATGACACCGGTGGATCCTTACGTGGTTTGTGAGGATAACCCACATGCAATGTCACTGGTGGATCCATATGTGGTCTGTGAAAAGAACACACATGCAATGACACTGGTGGATCCATGTGTGGTTCATGGGAACAACACACATGCAATGACACTGGTGGATCCATTTGTGGTCTGAGGGAAGAACACACACGCAATGACACTGGTGATATGTTGTTTGTGAAAAGAACAGACATGCAATGACTCTAACCGTGGTTCATGAAAAGAGGAGACATGCCATGACACTGGTGGATCCATGTGTGGTTCATGGGAAGAACACACATGCAATGACACTGGTGGATCCATGTGTGGTCTGTGGGAAGAACACACATGCAATGACACTGGTGATATGTGGTTTGTGAAAAGAACAGACATGCAATGACTCTAACTGTGGTTAATGAAAAGAGCAGACATGCAATGACACTGGTGGATCCATGTGTGGTTAATGCTAAGAACACACATGCAATGACACTGGTGTGGTTCATGATATGATTTGTGAGAAGAACACACATGCAATGACTCTAGCTGTGGTTCATGAGAAGAACACACATGCGATGACTCTAACTGTGGTTCATGAAAAGAGCAGACATGCGATGACACTGGTGGATCCATGTGTGGTCTATAAGAAGAACACACATGCAATGACACCGGTGGATCCTTACGTGGTTTGTGAGGATAACCCACATGCAATGACACTGGTGGATCCATATGTGGTATGTGAAAACAACACACATGCAATGACACTGGTGGATCCATGTGTGGTTCATGGAAAGAACACACATGCAATGACACTGGTGGATCCATGTGTGGTCTGAGGGAAGAACACACATGCAATGACACTGGTGATATGTTTTTTGTGAAAAGAACAGACATGCAATGACTCTAGCTATGGTTAATGAGAAGAGCAGACATGCAATGACACCAGTGGATCCATGTGTGGTTAATGAGAAGAACACACATGCAATGACACTGGGTGTGGTTCATGATATGGTTTGTGAGAAGAACACGCATGCAATGACACTGGTGGATCCATGTGTGGTTCATGGGAACAACACACATGCAATGACACTGGTGGATCCATGTGTGGTCTGTGGGAACAACACACATGCAATGACAATGGTGATATGTGGTTTGTGAGAAGAACACACATGCAATGACTCTAGTTGTGGTTCATGAAAAGAGCAGACATGCGATGACTCTAACTGTGGTTCATAAAAAGAGTAGACATGCAGTGACACCGGTGGATCCATGTGTGGTTAATGATAAGAACACACATGCAATGACACCGGTGGATCCTTACGTGGTTTGTGAGGATAACCCACATGCAATGACACTGGTGGATCCATATGTGGTCTGTGAAAAGAACACACATGCAATGACACTGGTGGATCCATGTGTGGTTCATGGGAAGAACACACATGCAATGACACTGGTGGATCCATGTGTGGTTTGAGGGAAGAACACACATGCAATGACACTGGTGATATGTTGTTTGTGAAAAGAACAGACATGCGATGACTCTAGCTATGGTTAATGAGAAGAGCAGACATGCAATGACACCAGTGGATCCATGTGTGGTTAATGAGAAGAACACACATGCAATGACACTGGGTGTGGTTCATGATATGGTTTGTGAGAAGAACACGCATGCAATGACTCTAGCTGTGGTTCATGAGAGGAACAAACATGCGATGACTCTAACTATGGTTCATGAAAAGAGCAGACATGCGATGACACCGGTGGATCCATGTGTGGTCTATGAGAGGAACACACATGCAATGACACCGGTGGATCCTTACGTGGTTTATGAGAATAACGCACATGCAATGACACTGGTGGATCCATATGTGCTATGTGAAAAGAACACACATGCAATGACACTGGTGGATCCATGTGTGGTTCATGGGAAGAACACACATGCAATGACACTGGTGGATCCATGTGTGGTCATGGAAGAACACACATGCAATGACACTGGTGATATGTGGTTTGTGAGAAGAACACACATGCAATGACTCTAGTTGTGGTTCATGAAAAGAGCAGACATGCCATGACTCTAACCGGTGGATCCATGTGTGGTCTATGAGAGGAACACACATGCAATGACACCGGTGGATCCTTACGTGGTTTGTGAGAATAACACACATGCAATGACACTGGTGGATCCATATGTGGTCTGTGAAAAGAACACACACGCAAAGACACTGGTGGATCCATGTGTGGTTCATGGGAACAACACACATGCAATGACACTGGTGGATCCATGTGTGCTCTGTGGGAAGAACACACATGCAATGACACTGGTGATATGTGGTTTGTGAGAAGAACACACATGCAATGACTCTAGTTGTGGTTCATGAAAAGAGCAGACATGCGATGACTCTAACCGTGGTTCATGAAAAGAGCAGACATACAATGACACCGGTGGATCCATGTGTGGTTAATGAGAAGAACACACATGCAATGACACCGGTGGATCCTTACGTGGTTTGTGAGGATAACCCACATGCAATGACCTTGGTGGATCCATATGTGGTTTGTGGAAAGAACACACATGCAATGACACTGGTGGATCCATGTGTGGTTCATGGGAAGAACACACATGTAATGACACTGGTGGATCCATGTGTCATCTGAGGGAAGAACACACATGCAATGACACTGGTGATATGTTGTTTGTGAAAAGAACAGACATGCAATGACTCTAACTGTGGTTCATGAAAAGAGGAGACATGCCATGACACTGGTGGATCCATGTGTGGTTCATGGGAAGAACACACATGCAATGACACTGGTGGATCCATGTGTGGTCTGTGGGAAGAACACACATGCAATGACACTGGTGATATGTGGTTTGTGAAAAGAACAGACATGCAATGACTCTAACTGTGGTTAATGAAAAGAGCAGACATGCAATGACACTGGTGGATCCATGTGTGGTTAATGATATGAACACACATGCAATGACACTGGGTGTGGTTCATGATATGATTTGTGAGAAGAACACGAATGCAATGACTCTAGCTGTGGTTCATGAGAAGAACACACATGCGATGACTCTAACTGTGGTTCATGAAAAGAGCAGACATGCGATGACACCGGTGGATCCATGTGTGGTCTATGAGAAGAACACACATGCAATGACACCGGTGGATCCTTACGTGGTTTGTGAGGATAACCCACATGCAATGACACTGGTGGATCCATATGTGGTCTGTGAAAAGAACACACATGCAATGACACTGGTGATCCATGTGTGGTTCATGGGAAGAACACACATGCAATGACACTGGTGGATCCATGTGTGGTCTGAGGGAAGAACACACATGCAATGACACTGGTGATATGTTGTTGGTGAAAAGAACAGACATGCAATGACTCTAACCGTGGTTCATGAAAATATGAGACATGCCATGACACTGGTGGATCCATGTGTGGTTCATGGGAAGAACACACATGCAATGACACTGGTGGATCCACGTGTGGTCTGTGGGAAGAACACACATGCAATGACACTGGTGATATGTAGTTTGTGAAAAGAACAGACATACAATGACTCTAACTGTGGTTAATGAAAAGAGCAGACATGCAATGACACTGTTGGATCCATGTGTGGTTAATGATAAGAACACACATGCAATGACACTGGATGTGGTTCATGATATGATTTGTGAGAAGAACACACATGCAATGACTCTAGCTGTGGTTCAGGAGAAGAACACACATGCGATGACTCTAACTGTGGTTCATGAAAAGAGCAGACATGCGATGACACCGGTGGATCCATGTGTGGTCTATGAGAAGAACACACATGCAATGACACCGGTGGATCCTTACGTGGTTTGTGAGGATAACCCACATGCAATGACACTGGTGGATCCATATGTGGTCTGTGAAAAGAACACACATGCAATGACACTGGTGGATCCATGTGTGGTTCATGGGAAGAACACACATGCAATGACACTGGTGGGTCCATGTGTGGTCTGAGGGAAGAACACACACACAATGACACTGGTGATATGTTGTTTGTGAAAAGAACAGACATGCAATGACTCTAACCGTGGTTCATGAAAAGAGGAGACATGCCATGACACTGGTGGATCCATGTGTGGTTCATGGGAAGAACACACATGCAATGACACTGGTGGATCCATGTGTGGTCTGTGGGAAGAACACACATGCAATGACACTGGTGATATGTGGTTTGTGAAAAGAACAGACATGCAATGACTCTAACTGTGGTTAATGAAAAGAGCAGACATGCAATGACACTGGTGGATCCATGTGTGGTTAATGCTAAGAACACACATGCAATGACACTGGTGTGGTTCATGATATGATTTGTGAGAAGAACACACATGCAATGACTCTAGCTGTGGTTCATGAGAAGAACACACATGCGATGACTCTAACTGTGGTTCATGAAAAGAGCAGACATGCGATGACACTGGTGGATCCATGTGTGGTCTATGAGAAGAACACACATGCAATGACACCGGTGGATCCTTACGTGGTTTGTGAGGATAACCCACATGCAATGACACTGGTGGATCCATATGTGGTCTGTGAAAAGAACACACATGCAATGACACTGGTGGATCCATGTGTGGTTCATGGGAAGAACACACATGCAATGACACTGGTGGATCCATGTGTGGTCTGAGGGAAGAACACACATGCAATGACACTGGTGATATGTTTTTTGTGAAAAGAATAGACATGCAATGACTCTAGCTATGGTTAATGAGAAGAGCAGACATGCAACGACACCAGTGGATCCATGTGTGGTTAATGAGAAGAACACACATGCAATGACACTGGGTGTGGTTCATGATATGGTTTGTGAGAAGAACACGCATGCAATGACACTGGTGGATCCATGTGTGGTTCATGGGAACAACACACATGCAATGACACTAGTGGATCCATGTGTGGTCTGTGGGAAGAACACACATGCAATGGCACTGGTGATATGTGGTTTGTGAGAAGAACACACATGCAATGACTCTAGTTGTGGTTCATGAAAAGAGCAGACATGCGATGACTCTAACTGTGGTTCATAAAAAGAGTAGACATGCAGTGACACCGGTGGATCCATGTGTGGTTAATGAGAAGAACACACATGCAATGACACCGGTGGATCCTTACGTGGTTTGTGAGGATAACCCACATGCAATGACACTGGTGGATCCATATGTGGTCTGTGAAAAGAACACACATGCAATGACACTGGTGGATCCATGTGTGGTTCATGGGAAGAACACACATGCAATGACACTGGTGGATCCATGTGTGGTCATTGGGAAGAACACACATGCAATGACACTGGTGATATGTTGTTTGTGAAAAGAAAGACATGCAATGACTCTAGCTATGGTTAATGAGAAGAGCAGACATGCAATGACACCAGTGGATCCATGTGTGGTTAATGAGAAGAACACACATGCAATGACACTGGGTGTGGTTCATGATATGGTTTGTGAGAAGAACACGCATGCAATGACTCTAGCTGTGGTTCATGAGAGGAACAAACATGCGATGACTCTAACTATGGTTCATGAAAAGAGCAGACATGCGATGACACCGGTGGATCCATGTGTGGTCTATGAGAGGAACACACATGCAATGACACCGGTGGATCCTTACGTGGTTTGTGAGAATAACGCACATGCAATGACACTGGTGGATCCATATGTGGTATGTGAAAAGAACACACATGCAATGACACTGGTGGATCCATGTGTGGTTCATGGGAAGAACACACATGCAATGACACTGGTGGATCCATGTGTGGTCTGTGGGAAGAACACACATGCAATGACCGTTGTGATATGTGGTTTGTGAGAAGAACACACATGCAATGACTCTAGCTGTGGTTCATGAAAAGAGAAGACATGCGATGACTCTAACTGTGGTTCATGAAAAGAGCAGACATGCGATGCCACCGGTGGATCCATGGGTGGTCTATGAGAGGAACACACATGCAATGACACCGGTGGATCCTTACGTGGTTTGTGAGAATAACACACATGCAATGACACTGGTGGATCCATCTGTGGTTCATGAAAAAGAACACACATGCAATGACATCAGGATCCATGTGTGCTCTATGGGAAGAACACACATGCAATGACACTGGTGATATGTTGTTTGTGAAAAGAACACACATGCAATGACTCTAACCGTGGTTCATGAAAAGAGCAGACATGCCATGACACTGGTGGATCCATGTGTGGTTCATGGGAAGAACACACATGCAATGACACTGGTGGATCCATGTGTGGTCTGTGGGAAGAACACACATGCAATGACACTGGTGATATGTGGTTTGTGAGAAGAACACACATGCAATGACTCTAGCTGTGGTTCATGAAAAGAGCAGACATGCGATGACTCTAACTGTGGTTCATGAAAAGAGCAGACATGCAATGCCACCGGTGGATCCATGTGTGGTCTATGAGAGGAACACACATGCAATGACACCGGTGGATCCTTACGTGGTTTGTGAGAATAACACACATGCAATGACACTAGTGGATCCATATGTGGTCTGTGAAAAGAACACACACGCAAAGACACTGGTGGATCCATGTGTGGTTCATGGGAACAACATACATGCAATGACACTGGTGGATCCATGTGTGGTCTGTGGGAAGAACACACATGCAATGACACTGGTGATATGTGGTTTGTGAGAAGAACACACATGCAATGACTCTAGTTGTGGTTCATGAAAAGTGCAGACATGCGATGACTCTAACTGTGGTTCATGAAAAGAGCAGACATGCAATGACACCGGTGGATCCATGTGTGGTTAATGAGAAGAACACACATGCAATGACACCGGTGGATCCTTACGTGGTTTGTGAGGATAACCCACATGCAATGACACTGGTGGATTCATATATGGTTTGTGAAAAGAACACACATGCAATGACACTGGTGGATCCATGTGTGGTCTGAGGGAAGAACACACATGCAATGACACTGGTGATATGTTGTTTGTGAAAAGAACAGACATGCAATGACTCTAGCTATGGTTAATGAGAAGAGCAGACATGCAATGACACCAGTGGATCCATGTGTGGTTAATGAGAAGAACACACATGCAATGACACTGGGTGTGGTTCATGATATGGTTTGTGAGAAGAACACGCATGCAATGACACTGGTGGATCCATGTGTGGTTCATGGGAACAACACACATGCAATGACACTGGTGGATCCATGTGTGGTATGTGGGAAGAACACACATGCAATGACACTAGTGATATGTGGTTTGTGAGAAAAAAACACATGCAATGACTCTAGTTGTGGTTCATGAAAAGGGCAGACATGCGATGACTCTAACTGTGGTTCATGAAAAGAGTAGACATGCAATGACACCGGTGGATCCATGTGTGGTTAATGAGAAGAACACACATGCAATGACACCGGTGGATATTTACGTGGTTTGTGAGGATAACCCACATGCAATGACACTGGTGGATCCATATGTGGTATGTGAAAAGAACACACATGCAATGACACTGGTCGATCCATGTGTGGTTCATGGGAAGAACACACATGCAATGACACTGGTGGATCCATGTGTGGTCTGAGGGAAGAACACACATGCAATGACACTGGTGATATGTTGTTTGTGAAAAGAACAGACATGCAATGACTCTACCTATGGTTAATGAGAAGAGCAGACATGCAATGACACCAGTGGATCCATGTGTGGTTAATGAGAAGAACACACATGCAATGACACTGGGTGTGGTTCATGATATGGTTTGTGATAAGAACACGCATGCAATGACTCTAGCTGTGGTTCATGAGAAGAACAAACATGCGATGACTCTAACTGTGGTTCATGAAAAGAGCAGACATGCGATGACACCGGTGGATCCATGTGTGGTCTATGAGAGGAACACACATGCAATGACACCGGTGGATCCTTACATGGTTTGTGAGAATATCACACATGCAATGACACTGGTGGATCCATATGTGGTATGTGAAAAGAACACACATGCAATGACACTGGTGGATCCATGTGTGGTTCATGGGAAGAACACACATGCAATGACACTGGTGGATCCATGTGTGGTCTGTGGGAAGAACACACATGCAATGACACTGGTGATATGTGGTTTGTGAGAAGAACACACATGCAATGACTCTAGCTGTGGTTCATGAAAAGAGCAGACATGCGATGACTCTAACTGTGGTTCATGAAAAGAGCAGACATGCGATGCCACCGGTGGATCCATGTGTGGTCTATGAGAGGAACACACATGCAATGACACCAGTGGATCCTTACGTCGTTTGTGAGAGTAACACACATGCAATGACACTGGTGGATCCATATGTTGTCTGTGAAAAGAACACACATGCAATGACACTGGTGGATCCATGTGTGGTTCATGGGAACAACACACATGCAATGACACTGGTGGATCCATGTGTGGTCTGTGGGAAGAACACACATGCAATGACACTGGTGATATGTGGTTTGTGGGAAGAACACACATGCAATGACTCTAGTTGTGGTTCATGAAAAGAGCAGACATGCGATGACTCTAACTGTGGTTCATGAAAAGAGCAGACATGCAATGACACCGGTGGATCCATGTGTGGTTAATGAGAAGAACACACATGCAATGACACCGGTGGATCCATACGTGGTTTGTGAGCATAACCCACATGCAATGACACTGGTGGATCCATATGTGGTCTGTGAAAACAACACACATGCAATGACACTGGTGGATCCATGTGTGGTTCATGGGAAGAACACACATGCAATGACACTGGTGGATCCATGTGTGGTCTGAGGGAAGAACACACATGCAATGACACTGGTGATATGTTGTTTGTGAAAAGAACAGACATGCAATGACTCTAGCTATGGTTAATGAGAAGAGCAGACATGCAATGACACCAGTGGATCCATGTGTGGTTAATGAGAAGAACACACATGCAATGACACTGGGTGTGGTTCATGATATGGTTTGTGAGAAGAACACGCATGCAATGACACTGGTGGATCCATGTGTGGTTCATGGGAACAACACACATGCAATGACACTGGTGGATCCATGTGTGGTCTGTGGGAAGTACACATGCAATGACACTGGTGATATGTGGTTTGTGAGAAGAACACACATGCAATGACTCTAGTTGTGGTTCATGAAAAGAGCAGACATGCGATGACTCTAACTGTGGTTCATGAAAAGAGTAGACATGCAATGACACCGGTGGATCCATGTGTGGTTAATGAGAAGAACACACATGCAATGACACCGGTGGATCCTTACGTGGTTTGTGAGGATAACCCACATGCAATGACACTGGTGGATCCATATGTGGTCTGTGAAAAGAACACACATGCAATGACACTGGTGGATCCATGTGTGGTTCATGGGAAGAACACACATGCAATGACACTGGTGGATCCATGTGTGGTCTGAGGGAAGAACACACATGCAATGACACTGGTGATATGTTGTTTGTGAAAAGAACAGACATGCAATGACTCTAACCGTGGTTCATGAAAAGAGGAGACATGCCATGACACCAGTGGATCCATGTGTGGTTCATGGGAAGAACACACATGCAATGACACTAGGTGTGGTTCATGATATGGTTTGTGAGTAGAACACGCATGCAATGACTCTAGCTGTGGTTCATGAGAATAACAAACATGCGATGACTCTAACTGTGGTTCATGAAAAGAGCAGACATGCGATGACACCGGTGGATCCATGTGTGGTCTATGAGAGGAACACACATGCAATGACACCGGTGGATCCTTACGTGGTTTGTGAGAATAACACACATGCAATTATACTGGTGGATCCATATGTGGTATGTGAAAAGAACACACATGCAATGACACTGGTGGATCCATGTGTGGTTCATGGGAAGAACACACATGCAATGACACTGGTGGATCCATGTGTGGTCTGTGGGAAGAACACACATGCAATGACACTGGTGATATGTGGTTTGTGAGAAGAACACACATGCAATGACTCTAGCTGTGGTTCATGAAAAGAGCAGACATGCGATGACTCTAACTGTGGTTAATGAAAAGAGCAGACATGCGATGCCACCGGTGGATCCATGTGTGGTCTATGAGAGGAACACACATGCAATGACACCGGTGGATCCTTACATGGTTTGTGAGAATACCACACATGCAATGACACTGGTGGATCCATATGTTGTCTGTGAAAAGAACACACATGCAATGACACTGGTGGATCCATGTGTGGTTCATGGAAACAACACACATGCAATGACACTGGTGGATCCATGTGTGGTCTGTGGGAAGAACACACATGCAATGACACTGGTGATATGTGGTTTTTGAGAAGAACACACATGCAATGACTCTAGTTGTGGTTCATGAAAAGAGCAGACATGCGATGACTCTAACTGTGGTTCATGAAAAGAGCAGACATACAATGACACCGGTGGATCCATGTGTGTTTAATGAGAAGAACACACATGCAATGACATCGGTGGATCCTTACGTGGTTTGTGAGGATAACCCACATGCAATGACACTGGTGGATCCATATGTGGTCTGTGGAAAGAACACACATGCAATGACACTGGTGGATCCATGTGTGGTTCATGGGAAGAACACACATGCAATGACACTGGTGGATCCATGTGTGGTCTGTGGGAAGAACACACATGCAATGACACTGGTGATATGTTGTTTGTGAAAAGAACAGACATGCAATGATCTAGCTATGGTTAATGAGAAGAGCAGACATGCAATGACACCAGTGGATCCATGTGTGGTTAATGAGAAGCACACACATGCAATGACACTAGGTGTGGTTCATGATATGGTTTGTGAGTAGAACACGCATGCAATGACTCTAGCTGTGGTTCATGAGAATAACAAACATGCGATGACTCTAACTGTGGTTCATGAAAAGATTAGACATGCGATGACACCGGTGGATCCATGTGTGGTCTATGAGAGGAACACACATGCAATGACACCGGTGGATCCTTACGTGGTTTGTGAGAATAACACACATGCAATGACACTGGTGGATCCATATGTGGTATGTGAAAAGAACACACATGCAATGACACTGGTGGATCCATGTGTGGTTCATGGGAAGAACACACATGCAATGACACTGGTGGATCCATGTGTGGTCTGTGGGATCCATGTGTGGTCTGTGGGAAGAACACACATGCAATGACACTGGTGATATGTGGTTTGTGAGAAGAACAGACATGCAATGACTTTAGCTGTGGTTCATGAAAAGAGCAGGCATGCGATGACTCTAACTGTGGTTAATGAAAAGAGCAGACATGCGATGCCACCGGTGGATCCATGTGTGGTCTATGAGAGGAACACACATGCAATGACACCGGTGGATCCTTACATGGTTTGTGAGAATACCACACATGCAATGACACTGGTGGATCCATATGTTGTCTGTGAAAAGAACACACATGCAATGACACTGGTGGATCCATGTGTGGTTCATGGAAACAACACACATGCAATGACACTGGTGGATCCATGTGTGGTTTGTGGGAAGAACACACATGCAATGACACTGGTGATATGTGGTTTGTGAGAAGAACACACATGCAATGACTCTAGTTGTGGTTCATGAAAAGAGCAGACATGCGATGACTCTAACTGTGGTTCATGAAAAGAGCAGACATACAATGACACCGGTGGATCCATGTGTGGTTAATGAGAAGAACACACATGCAATGACATCGGTGGATCCTTACGTGGTTTGTGAGGATAACCCACATGCAATGACACTGGTGGATCCATATGTGGTCTGTGGAAAGAACACACATGCAATGACACTGGTGGATCCATGTGTGGTTCATGGGAAGAACACACATGCAATGACACTGGTGGATCCATGTGTGGTCTGAGGGAAGAACACACATGCAATGACACTGGTGATATGTTGTTTGTGAAAAGAACAGACATGCAATGACTCTAACTGTGGTTCATGAAAAGAGGAGACATGCCATGACACTGGTGGATCCATGTGTGGTTCATGGGAAGAACACACATGCAATGACACTTGTGGATCCATGTGTGGTCTGTGGGAAGAACACACATGCAATGACACTGGTGATATGTGGTTTGTGAAAAGAACAGACATGCAATGACTCTAACTGTGGTTAATGAAAAGAGCAGACATGCAATGACACTGGTGGATCCATGTGTGGTTAATGATAAGAACACACATGCAATGACACTGGGTGTGGTTCATGATATGATTTGTGAGAAGAACACACATGCAATGACTCTAGCTGTGGTTCATGAGAAGAACACACATGCGATGACTCTAACTGTGGTTCATGAAAAGAGCAGACATGCGATGACACCGGTGGATCCATGTGTGGTCTATGAGAAGAACACACATGCAATGACACCGGTGGATCCTTACGTGGTTTGTGAGGATAACCCACATGCAATGACACTGGTGGATCCATACGTGGTCTGTGAAAAGAACACACATGCAATGACACTGGTGGATCCATGTGTGGTTCATGGGAAGAACACACATGCAATGAGACTGGTGGATCCATGTGTGGTCTGAGGGAAGAACACACATGCAATGACACTGGTGATATGTTGTTTGTGGAAAGAACAGACATGCAATGACTCTAGATATGGTTAATGAGAAGAGCAGACATGCAATGACACCAGTGGATCCATGTGTGGTTCATGGGAAGAACACACATGCAATGACACTGGTGGATCCATGTGTGGTCTGTGGGAAGAACACACATGCAATGACACTGGTGATATGTGGTTTGTGAAAAGAACAGACATGCAATAACTCTAACTGTGGTTAATGAAAAGAGCAGACATGCAATGACACTGGTGGATCCATGTGTGGTTGATGATAAGAACACACATGCAATGACACTGGGTGTGGTTCATGATATGATTTGTGAGAAGAACACACATGCAATGACTCTAGCTATGGTTCATGAGAAGAACACACATGCGATGACTCTAACCGTGGTTCATGAAAAGAGCAGACATGCGATGACACTGGTGGATCCATGTTTGGTCTATGAGAAGAACACACATGCAATGACACTAGGTGTGGTTCATGATATGGTTTGTGATAAGAACACTCATGCAATGACTCTAACTGTGGTTTATGAAAAAGGCAGACATGCGATGACTTTAACTGTGGTTAATAAAAAGAGCAGACATGCAATGACACTGGTGGATCCATGTGTGGTCTATGAGAAGAACACACATGCAATGAACTCTAGTGGATCCTTACGTGGTTTATGAGAAGAACACACATCCAATGAACTCTAGTGGATCTATCTTGGCATAATTTGATGTATGCCATGATGTATTTCATTGTACAAGACACTCACTTTCCATTTTTATACTACTCAGTATCGCCCTTGGTTTTATGTGGTACTACTCACTTTTTCCCCCCCCCCCTCTCTCTATCTTTCGTAGAAGCACAAACCTGTGCTCACCCTGTCTGCTACTCCCTGATTGGTTATCACAGTTGTCACGCGGATCGTGCGCACCAACCGTTGATTCTGTGTGATCCAACGATGATCATTGCACACGTCGTGCCCTTCATAGTACAACGTGGCCCCAGCGTGAGACAGCACAGACGTCTCCCTCAGCGAGACTTCTACAAGAAGGAACACGATGCCGTCCATGGAAAAAGTCGTCGAGCGGTCATGTCATGTTTAATCAAGTCTGAAAAGCCAACTACTGCTACTACTACGCCACAACGCATGCGTCGAAAGTGCATCGTCGATGGACAGCTGCAATTTATTGCCACTTGATTTTAATAAGACATATCCCATTTTTTACGCAGCGGCTCTCAATCTCACTTCCAACTGGGCCCGACCGTAAGAAGCTTGCACGCGCTAGCCGGAGACCGAAGAGCTGAGCTCGACGAGACCTAACGTCTCTGCCTTCATCAACACATCCCTCTACCCGATGTAGCACAACCCCACAAATCTCACCATACAGCCACCTACCTTCCCCTCTACATTTCCACTTTTAACTATCGCCAATTTTAGGGTCGTGTCAAACTTCGTACATAGAAATTGTGTATGTGCCCTTTGCATGCGGCTCAATACAGAACTGCCATGCATGGCTCGGGAAAAAAACGTGACGCATCTGCGGCGCATGTCGCGTGCACGTGCAAGAGATCATGCAGCTGGCGTTGTGCGGTGGTGCAACGAAACATGCCTTGCTTCCATCCTGGCTATATACTATTTCTGTTTGAATGCATCGAACCTCGTTAAGCAACCTACTTTCTATCGCTATATCCTATTTAGCTGGGCACAGCTATATCTACATTTGTTTTGTTTTCTGAATGAATGTATTCTGCCTGGTGTGATTTGTGGCTCTAGATTTGCTACCTGACCGGAGGCAAAAAGAGGTCCAAAAGGGAACGAAATATCGAAGTGAGAATCTTCTCTAGATTTGCTACCAATTTGGGCAAAATGAAACATATCTGTTTAGCGAGAGAGGAAAAGGGCACTCTTTCAAACTGCCAGTTAAGAAGCTACCATCTTGACAAGCTACAAGACACATACATAAACATAACACAACAAGGGTTAAATTTATTTTACTAGTATCACTTGAGGCGCTAGACATCTTGGCAAGCTAACTGAGTTCCACAAAACAGAAACATAACACTGACAAGTAAAATTTAATTCACTCCTCATCAGACCACTTGAGGTGCTTGCCATCGTTCCTAGGCGACAAACTGCGACCATTCCAGGTACTCCACAACTCACGAACTGCTTTGTTCCACCTGGCATCTGACTTGGCTTCCCTATCTTTAGCGTCCTGTGGCACAATTAGCGGTGCATCACAGGCTTGATTATTGCCGCTACAAGATGCTTCCTCTGTTTGCCGCTTCAGCTGCAGCCTCTCTATCAGCTGCTTCTTCAGCTGCAAGCTCTCTTTTAGCTGCTTCTGCAGCCTCTCTGTCAGCTGCTTTAGATGCAGCCAATTTCTTTGCATATGCAGCTTCAAACTCAGCTATTCTGCATTTTCTACAAAGGGCTCCCCTAAGCTCGTCTTTCCTCTTGCAAATAGGGCAAAACACGAGGTAACGTAGAAAAAAATGGATCTTCTTGTACAGCTGGTAGGTCACGTAAGCATCTATGGCTGCATACTTTAGGTTTATATCAGACAACAGCCACTCGTCCTAGAAATCGTGCCTATTCGTAGGGAAATCTTCCTTCATTTTGTTGTACGACTCATCGAGGATTCTAGTTGCGAGTGATGCCGTTCCATCCTTCCTCGAGCCCCTAGGATCTTGACAAGACTCTGAATATCCATCCACTTGTGCGCAGGAATTATAATTTTCTCTTGATACAATTTCGAAAAATCAGTTGTTTTATCGATAGCTGCAGAAAACAATTCCCTTTTCTACAAGGAATCTGCTATTGGGACATTTCTGTCGATCTGAAAGTATGTAGTTTGTCATCACCAAAATTTGTAACTACAAATATTTTGTCAATGCAAGATCATCATCTCAATATAATTTTGAAAAGTTTAGTAAATGCAAGATCAAGACTCTCAACATTGTATTGTCATAATTTATTCGGTTTTTCTATTTCTCAGTCGACTGAACGAGTTGCACATTTCTTTTAACTACGGTTGCACTTTTCTTAGGTGATTGAGACTAAGAAAATCTCAGTCGATTGAGACATAGGCAAACCCTAATTTATTTGGTCCTAAATAAAGTCTAGTAGTTGCAAGATGAGCAAGTGGATAAAGAACAAGAGGAGAAAACCCTAAAAGCGGTTATCTACAGAGAGCAGATCTACAAACCGGGAGAGGTGGTAGATGAGGACGTGTTTCCGCATGGCCAGTTGAACGATGGCGACTTCACTCCCTTCATATGGGTTCTCCGGGGTGTACTCGAGGTCCAATCCCACAAACTTGTCCTCGTCTATCCCAAGTCAACCCTCGTACATCCTTAGGACACGCACCACTATCTCCTCCTTGTTGGTGTAGACAACGTCTATCTTCTTATTGTCATGGGTAGTGATGCTTGTCTCTAGAGTACGTAGATCTTCCATGGCAGCAAGGATAAGAAGGGAAGAAGATAGTAGATGACAGGAAGAAGAAGAGTGGTTTCTGTGAGGCAGGGGAACGGTGGAACCATCAATGCACTTTTAAGGTAGTGGTTAACGATTGGGACGGAAGTCCAAGGAGAGACGCGTGGCGGTAGCCGTTCCAGCTTCTGAGTAAACAAAAAATAATTATAATGCCGATACATGTGCCCTGTTTTGTCACGTTAATACACTGGGTAGGGGGTGTTGTCCTATCTACTGTGCCAACGCTGCAAGCCTACGTGACAGCCACCCCGCCTAAGCGACGGGAGCGACATAACGGCGAGAACTGATAGGGGGCCCAACTTGACGGCTGTTATCCTGATTTTTTGTATTAAAACGTAAAGTTGAATTCGTACCGAAAAAGACCCTCTGAGTATTTGGCACACCAACTGTAGTCACCCCGGCTGATTTTAGACAACTTGGGTACCGCGTTGCCTATACACCCCAACTTTCGGGCCACAAAATGATATTCTCGTGTGAGAGTATGTAACTCATGATGCAGTTCTATATATTATATTGTAATTATGCTTCATATTGCCTCATTTATTGTAACGGCTCGTGCCTCATGAACATGATGACCTTGTCCATAAGCCACCATGTTCCTCGGGGACGAGCAAGAGTCTAACTTGGGGAAGTTGATGAGTCCATTTTTGAAGCATATTTACCTTATGTTTTTGCACAACTAGAGTAAGATTTTTGTTATTTTACTATGCTCGCACGCACTTTTGTCCTTGTCCTAACAAGATCTCGAATTATTAAGTATTTTATGAATATATCAATTGGGGCTATCATGTTATGCAGTAATATGATATTTCTAAGTGATAAATATCATTAAATGATTTCTCCACGCACCTAGGAGAAAGGAGAATGTAGAGAAATGCTACACAGAGTTTAATGACGTGTGGTACGGGCGTAGCTTGCCCGTACCATTCGCCCGTACCACCTACCAGCGCATCCGCCTCGTCAAATACTCTCACCATGCAAAGATGGGTCTAAGATCTGAGATTCAGAGGAACTTCTAGCCTCGAAACAGCACGCCGGAGAGGGATCTAGAGGAGGAACTTGGTGAATCCTTGCTGCTTCACGGATCATCGGATGACATCACATCATCAACCGTTGCATCTCCATCACCATTGCCATTCTCCTCTTCCATACATTAGATCTTGTTGTAATTCCAAGTACAATGATGGTTTGCACTAGATTTATCTTTACACTTTTAAGGATGGTGTTATTGATTGCTTCCATGAGTGAGTAGTTTACTTTGTTCTTGGGGAGATGGAGAAACCTAGTATTATTATGAAATGAAATAAAGATGATCTATTACTTTGGTCCATGATCCACTGATCTATGATGGTATGTGAAGTCGACCACATAGCATTTTCCTTTGGAACTAAAGAGAGGGAGATACCTTTGGGACGTGTACGGGAGTATGTCCGGTGTTACTTTGTGACTACAAGCATTGGCTTATAACCTACACGGTCCAAGAAGAATTAAGATAGATTCACTAAGCTTATTACGATATCCACGGGAAAACCCTTAATTGTAGTGGTTTGTACAAGTGATTGCTCTTAGCATCGCGGTGGTTATTTAGAGATGACCTCGATACCTGATTCAAGAAGCGAATACTCATGAGTCCTGTAGTGAATATCTTTTTATGGAGCTCTCTCCATACATATCATGATGAAAGAAATATATTATCCTAATAATGAATAATTGTCATATGCTACTGGTGTATCCTACATCACCAAGAAGGTTTTAGCCTTATTGAGTTCCAACACCGTTTCCCAACGCTTTCATTACTTGTGTACTTTTTGCTTTTACTACTTTCCTGCACACAAACACAAAATCCTTCAAACACCCTTTACTTGAAATCAAAGACAACTTACAAGTATCCTTTGGTAGATTGTGACAAGGGGCATAAAGACTTTAACCAAATAGCTCTCTGTGGGTTCGACACTCTTATTTAGAACTAGCTACAGTTGATATGTGCTCTTGCAGTCATCAGACGCCAACCCAATACTTCTCGTCGCGCCATCCGGGGTCCTGCTAGTTGATGCCGGCAGCAAGGAGACGCTATGGCCGATGACCTCGAGTAGGTCATTGTCGGTGGGCATGGGCAGAATAGCATTGCCGTTATGGGAAATGTTTCACCCGCCCGGCACGCGCCAGTACATCGGTACAAGGAGGTTCGCCTCGTAGTGGAATTCCGCCTCCTCGAGGGTAAGGTTGTGTGCCCTTGCACCGCTGATCCTGGTGCCACTAACCTCGTGATCATTATGTGGCATGGTGGCTCTCTGAGGTTTGGATGGGGAGGATAGGACAATGTGAGATTAGATGGGAGAGTGTGTGCCAGTGAGGAGCGGGGGCACCTTTTATTGGCGTTGGGGATGTTGTAGGCCAAACATCCACCACACTATTAACTCTGACACGTCAGGAGGCAAGTCGTCACACGGACGCTAGCATCCGAAACCGGCAAAGACCCACGCGCAGAGCATATGGAACCGACGCAGAGTCATAACTATGTTGGCCGGTCATGTTGGGTGGCTGTCCACTGGGCCAGGTGTGAGCGAACACGTCCGGACGAGCCGTCACGCGGGCAATAGCGTTTGAAATCGGCGAAGACCCACGCGCGAGCGTATGAAACCAGCGTAGAGTCATTAACTCCATGGACCTGCCGCTTGGCACAAGTGAACGCGCTCGTCCGACATGGCTTGCGTTGCCGGTAGTCCATCCCGGCCCTTGTTGAGCGGTCCAAACTATCGGTGCTGGTTGGAGGCCACCAGTCATTTTGGTCTCCGCCCCCAACTCGGTTGGAGGTTGGGTTGGAGGCGTCAGTGGAGATGTTCTAAGGGTATCTCCATCGGGTCGACCCAACCATCTCGGGCGTGTCCGAACTTGTCCTCGCGGACGCATGAGACATGCGTGGCTTTGTAGCAGCATGACCCATTCGTCCTAACGCGCCTAGCTCGACCCATCCTCACACCTAATTTGCATGACCACTGGGTCGTCCTAGACAACGCGCATGGCCTCGTGTGTCCAACCATACCTTTTGGTGGTCCCTTTCGCCAGGGGCACACAGATCACTCCACTTCTCCCTCCAAAAAACCTTTCCCAAAATTCCTACTAGCGAGAGCGGCGGGAAAGGCGATGGATCCCGTCGCCATAGTCGACGTTGCGCCCGCTGGCGTTCCTGCCACGAAGAAGTGTGGCCGGCCGAAGAAGCTCGTGGCCGACATGACACTGGAGGAGAGGAGAATCGAGATGGAGAAGCGCGCTGGCCGGTGGCTAGCGACGCGAGTTCGACTCACCAAAGCCAAGCTCAAGAAGGAGCTCCGAGAAGAGAACGAGTGCTTCCTCGCCGCGCATAACAGGGCCAACCAAAAGGAGCTAGCAGTGGATGCCGCCAAGCATGCCGTGCACATGATAAAGCAGGAGGCGCTGACCGCCGTGTTTGGTGGCACCGTGGCCTTCGGTGCTGGCGGCGTCGCTATCCCCAGCCTGTCCATGGAAGGCGTGTCCTTTACCAGCTCCGTCACCTCCACCCCTTGCGGCCAGCCCATGACGCCATGCCCACGCACACCTTCGCTCGGAGGCCGCACTCGGATCGTCGCCTCGCTCTCCCGGTTCATCCATCTCTGGACAGCGTCATTGGAGGTGAGAGAGCCCACCATCGACCTCAACCACACTCCAACCCCCACGTGCCATCGGATTGATGACAAGTACGCCATGAGGGGGTCCTCGAGGCGTGTGGAAGAGAGGGGTGTGAGACGTATGGTGTTCCGGGACAGTGAGCACACAAGTTTACCCTGGTTCGAATCTGCCGGCTTTGGACATATCCTACTCCTGCTAGCAATCGAGTAATACGGCAGAGCTGGAATATGGGTTACGAGGGTTTCTCCTGTGCGAGTTGAGATTGTAGACTATTGTGAGAGTGCCCTAAAGGCTCTCCCTAGGACGGCTTATATAGATATCCGGCCTAGGGTTTACAGGAGATACCTATCCGGTTATGATTTAGAGTCGGTTACAGAGTACATCTTGAACTACAAGTAACACTATGGGCCTATGTCGGTAAGTCATCTGGGCCTTCCCATAGCCGGATTGGACTCTGTATTTTCTCCCTGACTGGGCCGCCCGTGAAGCAATGCTCTAGCACCACGGTAACCGGCTCATG
This sequence comes from Avena insularis, assembly GCA_023614405.1. NCBI lineage: Eukaryota > Viridiplantae > Streptophyta > Magnoliopsida > Poales > Poaceae > Avena > Avena insularis. The sequence continues at coordinate 536,909,338 of CM042694.1, forward strand.
CACACCATTACCAAGAGCAGGTCGGACTCTCTTCTCATCTGCTCCACGCCATATCCGGAAAAGGAATATCAGTCCCAAATCAAATGGCTGATCAAGGAGAAGGTCGAGAGGAATATTTCGGACTTGTCTTTGGACATGCACACAGCTGACGATCCAGTGACACCAGTAAGTTTTCCAGCAACAACTCGAACTATGTGTCCATCTTATACATTGTTTTGCAATACTGAGATTCCATTTTCCTTTTTAGCTTGCTGACCTCCCCAAGTCGGAGCTTGCTCCTATCGAAGGATATCCTCCTGAGTTATCTCAGGACAATGGAGAGTTGGTTCCACTGCCAGACACATTTCCTCGGAAGCGTAAGGCTCTGATAGTGTCTATCGGTAGAAAGGAGGTGCCCGTTGTGAAGAGGTAATCTTTCCTCACAAGGTCTTTGTATTTTATGTCTTATTCTTTCTGAAGTGTAATGATTTTTGTTCTATTACCTCTTTAGAGCTAAACAGCTCACCAAGAGCAAAGGGAAGGGAGCCTCGTCAAAGCCCCTGCACCAGTCAAAACTTAATTTGACTTCTCCTGCCGCAGCGCCTCCAACTCCTGCCCCTCAGCCTTCTGCGGCGCTGGAGATTACTCCATCTCTGACCGTCATAGAAGATCCGGCTCAACAAGCAGAGCCAGCAATCCTCGGATCGCAAACTAACATCACCATGAGTGACTCAGGTTTTGATAAGGGTGAACCCTCTTCGGGTAATGATCCCTCGGTGGAGGTCTTTGCTGAAAACCTCCTCAACAATCTGGGTCTTGCCAAGCTTGGAATTACTCAGAAATCTGTGGAGGATATCCAACGGCTAGCCCAACAATGCTTGGAAAGCCGGAATATTACTACCGAGGAAGAGGCAAAAGAAGCAGAGGACGTCAAGTACTCCGAACTTCTTGAACAAGTTCGTCTTCGCGGTGAGAAACTGAGAACTGGTGAGCTTCCGCCACCATCGGTGATCCCGCTCACTCTTGCCGAGAAGGTTACCACAGAGGTGAACATGAGTTTGAACAAACTCACTCATGAACAATATGTATGTTAGAATTCCAACTTACTTTTTTACTTTACTTTATGTCATATCCTCTAGCCCCCAAGCATGAAGTTGGATAGATAATCCGGATTTATGCTTCCTTAGGATGCCAAAGAATGAACTAGTGTAGCCCCCAAGGCTCATGCTGATATTAGTAAAAATATTAGCTCGAGTATTTAGTAGACTTCTAACTCTGGGTATTCTAACTTACAGAAAGTTAATTCATATAACCAGGAATTGTTGAGGAATATCTGCAACAAGCGGAGAGAAATCAGATCTCTCCGGCTTGAAAATGCTCAATTGAGAGTGTCAAGGGATGAGGCTGAAGGTAAACATTTCAGTACTCAAACCTTGCCTTTCATTTCATAGTTGAATTTTTTATTCAACTATTTATCTTTTGACTACAACACTGGTAAATCAATCCTATGCTATTATTGAAGAAGCCGAGAATCTAAAGACCCTGGCGGTGGAGAACACCGACTTACGTCGGGAGCTGGACAAGCTGAAGGTGGATCATGAACGGAGCATTCCTCAAATTCTTGAATCCTCTTCCATGGCCACCGACGAACGTGATCGAAAGATCGCGGCCCAGGATCAAAGAATCTCATATATCAATAATGAACTATTCAGAGAGAAGGACATTACCGAGGCACTCCGGGCTGAACTCCGGAGTCTTCGTGAAGAGAAGACCAAAGTTGACGATGTCATCTTCGGTATGTTTCCCCCTTTCTAAATTTCTGCCTTTTCCGACTTATGGAATTCGGATATATTTGCTAACCTTTTGCATTACATGCGCAGGTCCTCTGAACTTACTGGATTCTGCCTCCGCCGAGTCTCGCACTAGCCGTCTTACCCAAGTCGGCGATTTACTTCATGATTTCCGCCAATCCTTTGAGGATATTGGCGAAGTTCTCAAGGTTCCGGACATGCATAGAATGTCCGGTTTTGAAGTGCGAGACAAGGCCAAAGATATGCCTCAGCTCATCCAGGACTGGAACATGTCCTACGCACGGACCGTAGCGCAGAATGCTCTCACCATGGTTATGAGCCACCATGGAAGCATGGAAATCTGGCAAGTAACCAGAGGGTATTCGACTGTGGATGAAGACGGTCAGGAGCAGGACATCAAAGCAATCATGGACTCCTGTGCCAGATATGGGTGCCACGTAGCTGACTTGACTAGCTACGACACTCCTTTCTTCACTCGCATAGAGACACCGCCTCCGCCTGCCGAAGAAACTGGTGAAGTTTCTAACGATGAACAAACCATTTCGGATTTGAACGTCTCGGAAAGATATCGAGGCGAGGCTGATGTCTCCAGTGAGCCGGCAGCTCCTACCTCTCCCCCTGCATCGTAGAGTATCAGAAAAAACAATGTGTTATTCTGAAAACAATTTGGGTTGTAAATAAGTAGTATAATACTTTTTTGCTAGTGCTAACTTTTACTATATTTATTTAGCACTTTTGGCTTTTATATTTATCGTTCCTGAAATTTCTACATAAGCACTTATGTTTTTTGTCTATACTTATTATTTATCTAGCTTTCCACCTCATCCCTTTCGTGAGCCGGCCAACCTTTAGCACGGAAACTTTGTCGAGCAACGGAGCTCAATTGCTAAACCAGTTTAAACTCGGAAACAAAGTTGGCTTCCAGTACCAACAATTCACTACTCGGAAAATGCCCGCATCCGCCAATCAGATAAATAACTAAAGTATAGACTAGAAATATTAAATTTATACCCGAAGGTAGCAATTTTAGAATCAGAAATTTAAACTAGAACAAACATGAGCATAAATTACTTTCAAGTATTCTGGGATCTTCGACTATGACATGATCATTCAGAAATAAGATGGCAAAAAACTTCTCAGAATTTTTTTGAGGCAACCAATACTTTATTTCTTATTGAACATGTACAGATATATGATTACAAAAAAGATAAACTAAGAATAAAAGGATGTAGCTGAGCAATATTCCATGGTCTGTCCAATTCTTTCGGATCTATACTGCCTCCAGCTCTCTTTCTTTTCTTAGTAGCAGGTCTTTCTTTGACTGGCCGCATATGAGTTAGATAATAAGAACCATTGTGTAATACTCGGCTAACTAAAAAGGGCCCTTCCCATACTGGGGAAAGTTTGTGCTTCCTTTTCTGCACAAGCCGGAGAACCAAATCGCCTTTATTGAAAGACCGATTTCTGACCCTCTGGCTATGATACTTGCGTAACTTCTGCTGATAGGCTGTTGATCTCATCTCAGCAACGACGCGAATTTCTTCGACTAAGTCGAGATCATTTTGTCGAGAAATTTCAGCATCCTCTTCAATATACGCGGCAACTCTAGGAGAAGTGTGAATCAAATCACTAGAAAGAACTGCTTTGACACCATAGACCAAGAAGAAAGGTTTGTATCTGGTTGACCTGTTCGGAGTTGTTCGCAAGCTCCATATTACAGATGGTAATTCCTCTGCCCAAGCCCCCGCAACACGTCGTAGTGGTGCTTTGAGTCTTGGTTTTAGGCCTTGTAGGATTAAACCATTTGCTCTTTCGACTTGTCCATTAGCCTGCGGATGGGCGACTGCTGCAATGTCAAGCCGGATATTTTGTTCGTTGCAGAATTTAGCAACCTTTTCCATAGAGAAGTTACTCCTGTTGTCCGTGATAATGCTATGTGGATAACCGTATCGGATTATGACATCCTCAACAAATCTTCTGGATGTTGCTCCATCACAACTAGTGATGGGTTTAGCCTCTATCCATTTTGTGAATTTATCCACCATCACTAAGAGATGAGTAAATCCACTTGGAGCCCGTTTAAACGGTCCTACCATGTCAAGCCCCCAGACCGCGAAAGGCCATGTTATAGGTATTGTTCGTGGCTGATCAGCTGGAACATGAGCTTGCTTGGCGTACTTTTGGCATCCTTTGCACGTCTTGACCAGCCGTTCAACATCTACCTTGGCTATAAGCCAGAAAAAACCATGTCGGAAAGCTTTTGCCACTAGAGATTTGGCTGCAGCATGGTGACCACACTCGCCTTCGTGGATTTCTCGTAAGATTTCCACTCCTTCTTCTGGAGATACAAAGCACTCAAAAACCCCACACACGCTCCGTTTATAGAGCTCACCACTAATTATAGTATAGGCTTTTGCTCGTCGGACGATCTGCCGGCTCAGAACTTCGTCTTCAGGTAATTTGCCATCTACCAAATAATCAAGGTAGGGTTCAGTCTAGTTGGGAATTACAGCTAGAACTGCTACTAAAGGTGAGTCGAATTTGGTCAGATATTCCTCATCTACTCCTTTTATAGAGGGAACTTTGAGGTGCTCTAAAAAGCACCATCCGGGACCTTTTTCCGCGCAGAGCCTATTTGAGATAATGCATCTGCTTCCTCATTTTCTGTTCGAGGGATGTGTTGAATCTCAAACCCTTCGAACGATTTAGATAACTCATCCACGACAACTCTATATGCTTCCATGTGTTTATTCGCATTACATATATCCGACACTTGTTGGGTAACAAGATTTGAATCTCCATAACACACCAAATGTTGGATGTCGATATCCTTAGCAATCCGGATTCTATGCAGTAGTGCTTCATACTCGGCAATGTTATTCGTCAACGTGAAGTGGATCTGCAATACATAGAAAAGTTTATCTCCTTTGGGTGATTTGAGCACCACGCCAGCCCCGAGCGCCTTAGACCCGTCAAAATGTAAGGTCCAGTATTCCGACTCTTGTAGGGTCATATTTTCCGTTGTCTCTGGCCAGTCAGCGACAAAGTCAGCGAGGATATGGGATTTGATTACTGTATGAGGTTTATACTCAATGTCGAAAGCTGAAAGCTCTATGCCCCATTTTGCGACGCGTCATGTAGCATCGTTGTTGTTGATTATATCTCTCATGGGAGCTGTGCTCACCACGGTAATTGGATGTTCCTGAAAATAATGTCGGAACTTATGAGATGCAAAAAAACACCATAAGCCAGCTTTTGATAGTGCGGATATCGCTGCTTTGATTCTGTTAGGACCTCACTGAGATAATAAGTCGGACGTTGCACCAGGTGCTCCTGATTTTCCTCCGGTCTCTCCACCACCATGATGACACTGATGACTCTGTTGGTCGCAGCAAGATAGAGCAACATCGGTTATCGTGGTTCTGGTGCTGCAAGGATAGGAGCAGATAGAGTACTTCTTTCAGGTCTTGTAGTGCAGCCTTAGCTTCATCAGTCCAAACAAATTTTTGGTCTTTTTCAGGAGCTTGTAAAGTGGTACGGCTCTTTCTCCGAGCTGGCTTATGAACCGACTAACTGCAACAATGCAACCAGTTAGTCTTTGAACATCCTTCAGGCGAGTCGGCCTGGAAATATTGAGTATAGCCTTAATCTTGTCTCGGTTCACCTCTATGCCTCTTTAAGACACGATGAAACCTAACAATTTCCCGGCTGGTATTCCAAAGAAACACTTCTTCGGATTAAGCATTATGTTCTATTTTCGTAGATTGGCGAACATTTCCTCCAAGTCAGAAATTAATGTTTCCTTCTTTTTGGACATCACCGCAATGTCATCCACGTATGCATGTACATTGCGTCTGATTTGGTGGTGAGGCAATGCTGCATAGTGCGCTGGTACATAGCTCCTGCATTCTTGAGCCCAAAGGGCATCGTAACAAAACAGAAGGTTCCGAAGGGGGTTATGAATGAAGTTTTGACTTTGTCTGACTCCTTCATCCGAATCTGGTGATAATCGAAATATGCGTCGAGAAAACACAGGACTTCCGAGCCTGCCATGGAATCGATAACTTGATATTCTAGGCAGAGCGAACGGATCTTTGGGACAAGCCTTGTTCAAGGCAGTATAGTCAACACACATCCTTAAATCAGTGGTGTCCTTTTTAGGGACCATTACAGGGTTGGCCGACCAATCCGTATGGATGACCTCTTCTATGAATCTGGCTAACTCAAGCAAGGCTAGTTCCTTAGCTATTTCCTTATAGTTTACATCGCCAAAACATCGTAGGGACTGTTTTACGGGTTTAGCATTCGGGTGTACATTTAAAGAGTGCTCGGCAAGTTCCCTAGGTACTCCGGTCATGTCAGATGGCTACCATGCGAAGATATCTTGATTTGCTTGGAGGAACTTGACGAGCGGGCTTTCCTATGCGCTATCTAGGCCTACACCTATCTGGGTCACCTTGGAGGGGTCATCATCCTTCAATGGTGTCTTCTTCGTCCCTTCCGATGCCTTGAACTCCGGATTCAGCTTTGTCACCTCCTTCTTCATTGCGGGCATCTCGAACAGATCAATGGTCTTCTTAATCTCCTGGTACTCCTGGGCGTGCAGCACGGCTTCAGCAAAGGCGGCATTTTCATCCTCGCACTCTCGCGCCTTCTTTGGGTCTCCCCTGATTGTGATCACGCCTTTGGGACCTAGAATTTTCATCATATTATAAATGTAGCACGGACGAGCCATAAAAGCCCAGTAAGCCGGTTGTCTGAATATAGCGTGATACGCACTCTTGAACGGGACCACTTCGAAGGAAAGTGCCTCCGTCCAATAGTTCTTTGGAGTTCCAAAGGTAACACCCAAAGTGATCTCTCCCAGGGAATTTTCTTGTCTTTCTGGAACAACTCCGTGAAAGATCACAGAGCTGTGATTCAGCTGGGTCTCCAAGATCCGCATCCGGCGTAGCGTTTCGACATACATGATATAAATGCTGCTGCCGCCGTCCATGAGAGTCTTGGAGAAACCATAGCCATCAATAAGTGGGTTGACGACTAAGGCGTATTTTCCTCGCTTGTGCAACTTAGGCGGATCATCAGCACGGTGAAAGGTGATTGCCATTTCCGACTAGTCCAAGAATTGTGGGACAGCCGGAACAGTTGCGTTGATCTCATGCAGAACTGCTTTCTTGACCCTAACTGGTTGAGATCCGAGGAAGGTGACGTAAGTGTCTTTCTTTGTTGGGAAGTTTTTCTTTCCCTCCGGCTTGGGATTTGAAGGGTCAGTTTCCTCCATGTCGGATTCTTCCTTGGTCTCTTTATCTTTTCCGGGATTCTTCTTTCCCTTCTTCCACTTAGCCTTGTAGCCAGTGGTATCGTCTTTCTTGATGTCGTCATTAAAACGACACTCGGCGTTTGTGTGAGATGAGCCCCCACTGGCATCTAAGTGATGCACACATGGGTTATTGGCAATGTCGGCCCAAGAGTAGGTTTTCCAGGCTGCTGGTCTCCTCTACCCTGGACTCTTGATGTCCCATGACCGCGTCTGCAGCCATCGCCACGTCCTCCTCGTCCTCTAGACCCAAAAGTATAAGTGACCACTGCCGTTTCTGCGTTGGGTTTTTCTTCCGAGGTGTTCTTGCGCTTCTGAGCTTGCTGCTTTGGTTGTTTTACCGAATGTGGCACAGCTAGGGCATTCAGTAATCCCTCTGCGTCGTCGTCAGCATCTGCATACTTTCTCGCTGTTTCTATCATCTCTCCCAGATTAGTGACTTTGTCACACTTCAAGCGATGACGTAGTAAACCAATTGGGAGCCCTGCAATGAAATCTTCAATCGCAGTTTGGTCATTTACTCCTTCACAGGAGTTCTTAGTTTCGATCCATCATCCGAGGTAATCTCAGCAAGTTTCTCCGGCTTTCTGGGTGCAACGCTGTAGGTCTCCTACCGTACAGGGCCTCCGATATGTGCCTTCGAAATTCCAAAAGAACGCGCTTTGCATGTCATACCAGTTGTGTATGGTGTTCTCCGGAAGTTCATTGAGCCATGATCATGCCGTCTTCCGCAACATAAGTGGTATATATCGGGTTATGACCAAGCTGTTTCCGCCTTTGGTGATGCAGCAAGCCTGGAAAAAATCCTGGAGCCAAGTATCTGGCCGGGCTACACCGATGTATCTTGAGATAGCAAATCCTTCCAAGAAGTGTGTTTGTTAAATCCGTGGTCCGGAGCATTTTGGGCCCACGTATATATCATTGTTTTCATAGCGCCGCGCCTGAAGGAAATATGCCCTGAGAGGCAATAATAAAGTTGTTATTATGTATTCCTTATATATGATAGATGTTTATTTTGCATGCTAGAATTGTATTGATCGGAAACATCAATACATGTGTGTTTAATAAAAAAAAAGGGTTCGTAGTTATGCCTCTCTTATAGACTAGCTTGTTGATTAACAAGATGATCAAGGTTTCCTGATCATAGACATTGGATGTTGTTAATAACAAGGTCACAACATTTGTGAAATGATGTGATGAACATTCATCCGAAGTATAGCATTACGATCAAGTCATTGTGTTTATATTGCTATAACATCATACGAAGTAATCTTTATCCTTAGACCATGAGATCATGTTAATTCTAACACCTAGAGAGTATCTTGATAACATCAAACGTCACACCGTAACAGGGTGACTATAAAGATGGGTTCAGTGCTACGAAGGTGTTATGTTGAGGCTCATGGATCAAGAGTGGAATTTGTCAATCCCTATGACGGATAGATATACTCTGGGCCCTCTCGGTGATATCACATTGAGATATCTTGCAAGCAAGTGATGTGATCACTAGAATGTTATATCATAGGAACGAGAAAAGAGTGCATGTCGGTAACGAGATCAAACTAGGTATTTGGATACCGATGATCGAATCTCGGACATGTATTATATCATGAGACAAAGGGATTAAATTACAAGGGTTAAAGGTTCTCACGATCACAGAAGTCATCGTTGAATATGCAGGAGTCAGTATGGATCTCCAGGTCCTGCTTCTGACTATTGATCTGAGAGGAGTCTCAATCATGTCTGCATTATTCGCGAACCGTAGGGTGACACACTTAAGAGTTACCGGACACCATTTTGGAGAACATATGTTTCAGACGAAAGAATTGCAAAGCGCAGGAATTGTTTCGATAGAAACCGGAAATTGTTTCGGGTGAAATTGCAGAAAGTGGTTCTGCATGTGATATTGAAATATTGCAAGGGGTTATATGTGAATGTTTGTTAATTAAAGTAATTAACAAAATTCTGAATAAATTTAATAAAAGAGTTTTATTAAATGAGAGAGCATTAAACTTGGAGAATTTTAATGCATTTAAAGTGGGGACTTTAAAAGGGAATGTGAAGAGGCATTTTAATGTGGAGGGGTTACCACCACATGAATGGGGGAGGTGAGGGGTCACCCCCTCATGCGACGGCCATGAAGAGGAGGGGCACCCCCTCCTCCTATAAAAGGCCACCCTCCTCCTTCTTCTTCCTCACACCTCCTTGTGAAGGATCTCTCTCCCCCTCTAGAATTATTCCCCCATGGTCTCGGATTAGCGAGATACATGTTCCCGGTGGCATTTCGTCTGGAAGGAGTTGCTGCTTCCGCTGGATCGCTGGAGCGAGGAGGTGGAGGTTGTCCGGTGGCTTGAACGTGTGTGCGAGTACGGATGCGTTGCTGAGTTGCGGCGCTCGGACTTCCACTCGATCTTGAGATTGGCAAGTGTACGACTACATCAACCACGAGTTACTACTCGTTAACAAAACTCATTGTCTTCAAGGGTAAGTTCTCGTTGGATGTATGTCCACCTGTTGCTTTGTAACTAGTAGATAGATCTTGGCGTGTAGTTCTCATCGTAGGAATTTTTTTGTTTTCTATGCTGCGGACCCAACAACGCCTCTATATTAGAATTAATTCAGTGTCTCGCGTCACTTGGTGACAAGGAACACCATCTTTGTTGTTTGCTATAGCTATGGTGCCTTGGAGCCGGATTTCGGCTTCTGCCACCACCTCCTCCACCACGACGCCCTCCTTACCCTCCTTGAGAGCCGTTGTAATGGCTACTTGGTGGAGAGGGTGGAGTAGCTGGACTGTTTCTGGCTGATCACCGGCCTCCGTCCGGAGCATCATTATTCCGGTTCCGGGGAGGGTCTTCATTGCGACGAGCCCCCTGCCGGCTTGACTCGGCATGGTGTTCGTCGTTTCTTCATCCGTTACTCCCACCGTGATGGGGTTTAGCCGGACGGCTTGTATGTCTAGGAGGTGGCATTCTTTGACGGTCTTCCTACCGACGTTTCTCTTTGTCTTCTTCCCTGCGATCATTCGACTCTCGCCGAGGAGGATTTCTCGGATACAGTGTAGCAATTGCATTTTGCTCGGCGGCTGGAGCAACGTTGTGCCAGTCACGTGTAGTTCGGTGGTGCTGACCTGAAGATTTGGTTCTTGAGTAGTTGTCTTCCCGACGGTTGGAACGGTGATGCTGTTCCAGAACCCATTGGGGTCTTACATCATTCCAGGCCGGATCCGTGCGACATTGGTCTGATTGAGAGACTAGTTTTCTGCTCCCGGATTTCGCGACCTTTTGCTATTCCAGACCCTTGGTGAGTAGCTTAATGCCCAATAGAACATGTTCTGGGCCTGGATTATTTGCCAGGATATCTCGAGCTGCGGCAGTGTTTTGTATTGGTGTTGGGTACACCAGATCTCCATTACTGTCGAGCCGAGGCATCCTCGGATCTCCCTGATATGTCCTTTTTGCATCACTATTCTATGTCATAATTCATTGTTATTCATTGATATATTTCGTATTGAGAGGTGATACTTATGCTATTTCATCTATTTTTGTATGGTTGATGACTTTTGGAGCATGGACCGCTGTAGTCAGGATTCTGATGGAAAAGGTGCTGTTTGGAGGCAAAATTCGCGAAGATCAGAAAATCCGGGAAAATATACGGAAAATCCTATTTTTCTAGAAGAAAGGAAGCTGGGGGATGGAGATGGGCCAGGGGGCCCAAACCACCTGGCGCGGCAACCCTAGGCCGCCACAGTGGTGTGGCCGCCTGCCCACTCGAGCCTCTCGGCGATATTATCCTCCCGAAACCCTAAGACTCGGGGAGTGACCACATAAAGATTTTGCCGCCTCTGCGGGGCGGAAAACCTCGAGAGAGAAAGATCTCTCCGCCAGACAGATTTCTGCTGGGGGAATTCCTTCCCGGAGAGGGGAGATCGTCGCCATCAACACCACCATCAAGCTGGACTTCATCGGGATCATCATCATCATCACCACCACCATCATAACCATCATAACCCTCATCACCATCTCCATATTGCTGTAACAATTGCATTGAATCTTGCATTAGTTCTTAGGGGAAACTTTCCCGGTGTTGATTACTCTTTGTAGTTGATGCTATTGAGTGAACCATTGCATTATTGTTTATGTTCAGATTGTTATACATCATTATTCCATCTCTGATCATGATCCATATGATGTCTTGTGAGTAGTTCGTTTTGTTCTTGAGGACATGGGAGAAGTCATGTTGTTAGTAGTGGAGTTGTGTTGAGAAAGATTCAATAGTTTGATATTTAAGTTGTGGTGTACTTCTTCTAGTGGTGTCATGTGAACGTCGACTACATGACACTTCACCTATATGGGCCTAGGGGAATGCATTGCGTATTTGGCTACTAATCGTTGGGGTTGCCGGAGTGACAGAAACCTGAACCCCCGTTAGGAAACCATAGCACAAGGGACGTAAGGGTCTTAGAGTTTGAAGCTGTGGTTAGGTTTCTACCTTAATTACTTTCTTGTACTTACGGATGTTTGCAAGGGGTATAATCACAAGTATGTATTAGTCCTAGTAAGGTCGGTACATTAGCACAGGTTCACCCACACAACACTTAGCAAGCTAAAGAGGATTAATCAACCATATGAAGCGAAAGCACTTGACAGTCTTCCCATGTGTCCTCGAGAACGTTTGGTCATCTTAAGTAATACAACCGGCTTGTCCTTTGCTGCATAAAGGATTGGGCCACTTGCTGCATTTATTCCTACTGTCTTTTGTTTACTCGTACTTTGTTTACTTGCTTTATCAAAAACCCCTAAAAATCCGTTTGCTGAGTATTTGCAGAGAATTCCTGATCCATACCACTAGCCAGCACCTTCTGCTCCTCGTTGGGTTCGACACTCTTACTTATCAAAAATAATGCGATACACCCCCTATACTTGTGGGTCATCAAGACTATTTTCTTGCGCCGTTGTCGGGGAGTGAAGCGCTATTGGAAAGTGGAACTGGTAAAGGAAACTTCTACTATGAGTATTGTTTATTTCTGTTAGTTGCTTTATTCTCGTTATGGATAATTCACTGAGTTTCTTATTTGGTAATGCTACTACCACTGCTAAGGTAGTAGATAAGCCACCACCTGCTGAGAATGATGTTTTTAAAATACCTACAAGAATTATTGATCGTGTTATGGATAACTACTATGTTGGGGATGGAACTGTCCATCTCGGTGATCATTTACTCTTTATACACGAATTATGCGAGTTGTTCAAGTGTGCAGGTATTACTACAGATCAAGTTAAGAAGAAGTTATTCTCATTATCGCTGAAAGGAAGAGCTGAGGAATGGTATAAGCTGCTGAAGAATGGTCAAGCTCTAGAATGGGAGGAAATAGTGCCTCTCTTTTATTCAAAGTTTTATCCTCCTAGTGAGATTCATAAAGATCAGAATCAAATATACAACTTTTGGCCTCTTGATGGAGAGAGTACAGCTCAAGCTTGGGGGAGATTGAAGTTACTAATGCTCAAATGTCCCATTCATGAGCTCCCCAACAATATTATTATCAATAACTTTTATGCAAGACTCCCTCTACATGACAAGGATTTATTGGATGCTTCTTGTGCTGGATCATTCACTCGCATGGAAGAAGAAGCTAAATGGGATCTTCTGGACCATATTCAAGACAATGCTGAAGCTTGGGAGAATGACAAAGGTAGAAAGTCAGGTATAAATTATGATTATGAATGCATTGAATCTTTTATGGGAACTGATGACTTTCAAAATATTAGTAATGCGTATGGTCTTGATTTGCAAGTTATTACGAATTGCTTTAGAGCTTTTGCTTCTTATATTGTAATTCCAAAAAGGGGATGGAATAAATACCATGCACCTTACAAAGATGTTGTTGACTATGTTCCTATTGGGAGTGCTGAGTATTGCATTATTGATCCCATCTTACCTGAACCTTATATCTAGAAGATTCCCTTCCCAGAAAAGGTAAAGGATCATCCTATGATAACTAATGTAATCACCAAAAGTGAAAAAAGAACTGTAAAACCTGATGAACAAATAAACGTTGAACCTGTGGTAGCAATTGTGAAAGACCTTGTCACTAAAAGCATAGAAGACGGACACATAGTCTTTTGTGAGGATGCTTTTAATATTGTTTCACATCCTAATAGAACTAAAAAAGCTAGTGTTCATGTGCTTTCTGTTAGAATTGGTGATCATTGCTATTATGGTTGATGTGATATTGGTGCAAGTTCCAGTGCTATTCCTTATGAGCTTTATAGAGAAATTATGCATGAAATCAGTCCCTGCGAATTGGAAGAGATTGATGTGGTTATTCACCTTGCTAATAGAGAGACCATCTCTCCAATTGGTATTGTACGAGACGTGGAAGTTCTTTGCGGTAAGATTAAGTACCCTGCTGATTTTCTAGTACTCGGTTCAGCTGCTAGTAAAACTTATCCTATTATCTTTGGAAGACCTTTCTTGAGTACTTTTGGAGCTATTATAGATTGCAAAAGGGAGAAAATCTTGACTAAGTTAGCTGGGGAATCTTATGAGTTTAATTTCTCGAAATTCACCAAGGAACCTTGTGAAGAGGAAACCCATAATGAGGATTTTAGAGTTGAACAACTTGCTTATATTTCTCTTGCTCCTAACAATGCTTTGCAGCAATTTATGGAAGATCATGAAAGTGAAATCTTCATGGAAGAAAGGAATGAGATTGACAAGATTCTCTGTGATCAGCCTAAGATGCTCAAGCATAACTTGCCTATAGAAGACTTGGGTACCATGTTGCCACCTAAAAAGGATCCGGTTTTCGATTTAAAACCTCTCCCTGATGATCTTAAATATGCTTATATTGATGATAAAAAGATATATCTTGTTATTATTAGCGCTAAACTTTCAGGAAAGGAAGAAGAAAGACTATTGGAGGTTTTGAGGAAACACCGAGGAGCTATGGGCTATACTCTGGATGATTTAAAAGGGATTTCACCTACTATATGTCAACATTCTATCAACATAGAACCAGATGCAAAGCCGGTTGTAGAGCACCAACGACGTTTAAATCCTAGGATGAAGGAAGTGGTAAGGAATGAGGTATTGAAACTCCTTGATGTTGGTATTATTTACCCTATTGCTGATAGTGAATGGGTTAGTCCTGTTCACTGTGTTCCAAAAAAGGAGGTATTACCGTTGTTCCTAATGATAATGATGAGCTTATTCCTCAAAGAATAGTAGTAGGCTATAGGATGTGCATTATTTTAGAGAAGTCAATAAAGTTACTAAGAAAGATCACTACCCGCTTCCTTTTATTGATCAAATGTTGGAAAGGTTGTCTAAAAGACCCATTTTTGTTTTCTTGATGGTTATTCTGGTTTCTCTCAAATTGCTGTTAAACAACAAGATCAAGAAAAAACTACTTTTACTTGCCCTTACGGGACTTATGCTTATAGACGAATGCCTTTTGGTTTATGTAATGCTCCTGCTACTTTTCAAAGGTGCATGTCTTCTATCTTTCATGGTTTTTGTGAGGAAATTGTAGAAGTGTTCATGGATGACTTTTCTATCTATGGAACTTCTTTTGATAATTGTCTGCATAACCTTGATAAAGTTTTGCAGAGATGTGAAGAAACTAATCTTGTTCTTAATTGGGAGAAATGCCACTTCATGGTTAATGAAGGGATTGTCCTCAGGCATAAAGTTTTTGAAAGAGGCATAGAAGTTGATAGAGCTAAGGTTGAGGCAATTGAGAAGATGCCATGTCCAAGAGACATCAAAGGTATTTGTAGTATCCTTGGTCATGTTGGTTTCTATAGAAGGTTTATTAAAGACTTTTCTAGGATATCAAAACCCCTCACTAATCTTCTTCAAAAAGATGTACCCTTCGTTTTTGATGATGGTTGTAAGGAAGCTTTTGAAACTCTTAAGAAGGCTTTAACTACAACCCCTATTATTCAACCACCTGATTGGAGTTTATCCTTTGAAATAATGTGTGATGCTAGTGATTTTGCTGTAGGTGCTGTCCTTGGGCAACGAATTGATAAAAAGTTAAACGTTATCCATTATGCTAGTAAGACTCTAGACGTTGCTCAAAGGAATTATGCTACTACTGAAAAGGAATTTCTAGCTGTCGTTTTTGCTTGTGATAAGTTTAGGCCCTATATTGTAGATTCAAAAGTCACCATTCATACTGATCATGCTGCTATTAAATACCTTATGACGAAGAAGGACGCTAAGCCTAGGCTTATTAGATGGGTGTTGCTTTTACAAGAGTTTGATCTACATATAGTAGATAGGAAGGGTGCTGAAAACCCTGTAGCTGATAATTTATCTCAATTGGAAAACATCTCTTTTGACCCTATGCCTGTTAATGATAGTTTCCCAAATGAACAGTTAGCTGCAGTAGGGGTAAGCTCGCGAGGGAGCCCTTGGTACGCTGATTATGCTAACTTTATTGTCTCCAAGTATTTGCCTCCAACTTTTACAGCTCAGCAAAGGAGGAAGTTCTTCTATGATTTGAGGCATTATTTTTGGGATGACCCACACTTATACAAAGAGGGAGTGGATGGTATTATGTGAAGATGTGTTTCAGAATATGAACAAAAGGAGATATTGCGTAAATGTCATGGTAGTGCTTATGGGGGACATCATGCAGGAAATAGAACTGCACAAAAGGTGCTACAATCAGGTTTCTACTGGCCTACCCTTTTTAAAGATGCAAGGAAAAAATTTATCTTGTGATGAATGTCAGCGTGTTGGTAATATTTCTAGACGCAATGAAATTCCTATGAATTACTCTCTAGTTATTGAACCCTTTGATTGCTGGGGATTTGACTTTATGGGTCCTTTCCCTCCTTCGAAAGGTTACACTCATATTCTTGTTGTCGTTGATTATGTTACTAAGTGGGTAGAAGCCATTCCTACAAAGAGTGCTGACGGGGAGACTTCTCTAAAAATGCTTAAGGATGTTATCTTTCCTAGGTTTGGAGTGCCTAGGTATCTCATGACTGATGGGGGTTCTCATTTCATTCATGGTGGTTCTAGAAAGACCCTTGCTAAATATGATGTTAATCATAGAATTGCTTCAGCTTATCACCCCCAAACTAGCGGGCAAGTAGAGTTATCAAATAGAGAAATTAAATCCATCTTGCAAAAGAGTGTTAATAGATCTAGAAAAAACTGGGCTAAAAAGTTGAATGATGCTTTATGGGCTTATAGAACTGCTTACAAAAATCTTATGGGGATGTCTCCTTATAAAATGGTTTACGGGAAAGCTTCTCACCTACCCTTAGAATTAGAACACAAAGCTTACTGGGCAGTTAAAGAACTAAATAGAGATTGTAAGCTCGCTGGTGAGAAAAAATTATTTGACTTAAGTTCTTTAGATGAATGGAGGAGTGAAGCCTATGAAAATGCTAGGCTCTTTAAGGAAAAAGTTAAAAGATGGCATGACAAGCGAATACTTAAGAGAGAATTTCATGTTGGTGAGAAAGTTCTATTGTATAGGTCTCGTCTCAGATTTTTTTGCAGGAAAGCTACTCACAAATGGGAAGGACCTTTCATTATTGAAGAAGTATACTCAGAGCAATATAAATTTCTTCTTTAAAAGATGATACTACACAAGTAGTGAATGGGCAGCGACTCAAGCACTATATTGCTGGAGATTCTTACAATGAAGATGTTGATGCCTTTCAAGTTATAACTCCGGAAAGATTTATCAAGGACCAAATTCAGAGACTTGCAGAGTCCGCTTCCAAATAGGTGATATTTCTGGTAAGAAAAGTTCCGCGAAAATACTATCCAACTATATTTTTGCAGTTTTTAGTCAATAAGGAAAGTTACGAAGCGATTAACGGAGCTGGTGGCACACACACCCCGTGGCGGGCCCACCGGCCCGCGCCACTGTGTGGTGAGTCCACCCCGGACTCCGCCTCCGTATCGTTTTCTCCCAGTACCTTCCTTTTGATATGAAACTTCATAATATATAACCCCCCAGATCCCCCGAGGTTCGTATATCGTGTTTTCATCGTGTTTTTGTTTCGATCTGTTTCTGCCAGGACATACTCTTTGAAGGTTTAGAAGCACAATGGTGTCCGCCAAGGATAAAGGGAAGGAGCCTATGGAGGAAGACCTCCAAGACCCCGGGAAGGAGAAGGAGATCAAAAGTGAAGATGAAGAGGAGCAAGGCCAACATCCGCACACCGGCACTACCATTGCAAGCATTGGAGTGGTGACAAAACCTGCCAGAGGTAGAAGGACTGCACGGATGCAGACTGGGGGGAAAGCTCCTCGTCACTGCTTGGCTCCACGGTCACCTTCTCCAAGTACCAAGAGTCCCTTCCATACCTTTATCCATAACCATGCAGGAAAAGAAGACCGCAAGGAAAGAGAGCGGAAAAGGAATCACAAGAGCTAGGATCCACAATATGACATGATCATGCACCGCATCGAGCACAACTCGGAGTTGATTCGTACCCTCACCCTCGAAATTGGTCAAGAAGCTCATCGAGAGGATACCACCACCACCAAAGGAGTAATTCGTCATCAGGTTTGGAATCCCCTTGGTTTGTTCCAAGCTTGGGGGAGTGCCGCGGTATCACATCACTATCTTCTATCTTTTTACCTTATTAGTAGAGTCATATCATGAATAGAAAAGTTATTATGTAGTATGGTTTGCATTATGGAAGTGTCCCCTCTCTTGTTAGATGTGTATCCCTTGGTGTGAGTTGCCGTTATGGAATATTAATGAGAAGTTCTATCATTCACTCTTTTTCATAGCTTATATTAGTTTTCAATTCGTGGTTATATGATTGATCTTGTTGTTAGTATTGGTATCACTTTGGGATCATTGAGTTAATTTAGTTGGTTTTGGCAAACCTGGCTCGGCCAAGAGTACACACTATTTTTGAGAGTTGAAAGAAAAGATAAAAGTACCTTTAAAGAAAAATAATTTCATCATCTTTCTTTCTTGATTTGCTCATAAGTTTAGTATTCTCTAGTTAAGATCTTTTGTGCTTCCAAGGAAGATTGCATGTTTGTTTTTATCACTTGTATGTTTGGTTGTTTCCTTCAACTCTTATACTTGCTACCCAGCCTTGCTAGCCAAAAACCTGTACTGAGAGGGAATTCTTCTCGTGCATCCACTCCTTTAAACCAAAACCTTTACCATCTGTGTCCACCATACCTACCTAGTAGCATTATTGTTATTCCAAGTAAATTCTTGTTTTGTCTACCTTCCAAATTAAACTTGTTATGTGAAAATTAGTGATTAAAGCTCTCACGAACTTGATGGCACACCTTACTTTCTTGCATTTAATAAACTTGAACCATTGTGCTCACCTATGTTATGATATGCTTGCGCTTTGTAAGTTGTGAATTAGCGTAACCATCTTTGTCATGGGGAACGCTTTCAACATTGCACTGGTACTTTGTACCTAGTTGATATCATGTTCTTTTGTCTATGGATGTCGTCAGTGTGAAATGAAAGGGGAGCTTGTAAGTCCATGGAGTTATGCATATGTGTTAGAGAAACGCCTGGGCCATTGGTCTAATCCATGCTGACATGGTGGAAACCTGCAGTGTAACCATAACGAGCATCTATGAAGCATTCTTCTTATAAAAAAAGAGTCCGATATTGAGAAAAAAGAGAAAAAGAAAAAAAGAGATTATGAAAATAGGAAAGAGAGAAAAAAACACCATATTCCCATGGTAAATAATAAGATTGTTGAGATGCTCGTTGTCTGCTTGCCTTGTCATTTTGATATGGGGATTCTTCCATATCATCGGGCAAGGGGTACCTCACATGGTTCTCTATGATACACATATGCTTACGATGACAAGAACTTACCGGTGACTAAACTTGAGTAGCATGAGGAGCGACCCTCGTATTCAAGGGACATGAGATTCTCAATTTACAACTTGTCAATGCATATCCTCATGTTTAATCACTTTAACCTTAATCACCTAAAGATGCCTATGATAGGGTCAATGAGAGCTGAAAGCTAGTAAGTATCATAATTTTTGGGAGCTCTTTATGAGACTTGCAATCCCTGCTTCCCTCTACGAAGGGCCTTTCTTTTACTTTTTAGTTGAGCCAGTAAACCTACTCCCTTCTATCTCAGCAAATATTTTGAGTTGTTGTGTTTCATTCATTCATATGATGATTTATTCAATCATGTTTCTTATGTTCCTTGTTTTGCACATTGCTCTTATCTTGATGTTTACTACTTTGAAAGCTATCATTGAAAAACCAGTTATTTGTGAACTCCAGCAAATTATCAACTATTCTTCGACCAAGAGCTAAGTTTGCCATTACCAATTATGATTCACTTTATGTATCTTTATTGTGTTTCCTTTACTCATTGCAAGTTGAGTTATATAATAGTGAGTTGTCTTCTATTATGATCTATGTATTTGATGAATGTTATGCTTCTTGTCTGTATTCTTTTATCGACTCTTCACTCCATAAACCCGAGGCCATGTTTATTGAGATCAGTTTCACTTGGGGACAAGCGAAGTCTAAGCTTGGGGGAGTTGATACGTCCATTTTGCATCACTATTCTATGTCATAATTCACTGTTATTCATTGATATATTTTGTATTGAGAGGTGATACTTATGTTATTTCATCTGTTTTTGTATGGTTGATGACTTTTGGAGCATGGACCGCTGCAGTTAGGATTCTGATGGAAAAGGTGCTGTTTGGAGGCAAAATTCGCGAAGATCAGAAAATCCGGGAAAATCTACGGAAAATCCTTTTTTTCCAGAAGACGAAGGAAGCCAGAAGGGGGCTAGAGATGGGCCACAGGGGGCCCACACCATCCCTGGCGCGGGCAGCCCTAGGCCACGCTAGCAGGTGGTGTGGCCGCCCTGGCCTACTCCAGGCTCTCCCCTCTGGCGTATATTATCCTCCCGAAACCCTAAGACTCGGGGAGTGACCACAGAAAGATTCCGCCGCCTCTGCAGGGCGGAAAACACCGAGAGAGAAAGATCTCCGTGCATGATTTCGCCAGGGAATTCCTTCCTAGAGAGGGGAGATCGTCGCCATCAACACCACCATCAAGCTGGACTTCATCGGGATCATCATCATCATCACCACCACCATCATAACCATCATAACCCTCATCACCATCTCCATATTGCTGCAACAATTGCATTGAATCTTGCATTAGTTCTTAGGGGAAACTTTCCCGGTGTTGATTACTCTTTGTAGTTGATGCTATTGAGTGAACCATTGCATTATTGTTTATGTTCAGATTGTTATACATCATTATTCCATCTCTGATCATGATCCATATGATGTCTTGTGAGTAGTTCGTTTTGTTCTTGAGGACATGGGAGAAGTCATGTTCTTAGTAGTGGAGTTGTCTTGAGAAAGATTTAATAGTTTGATATTTAAGTTGTGGTGTACTTCTTCTAGTGGTGTCATGTGAACGTCGACTACATGACACTTCACCTATATGGGCCTAGGGGAATGCATTGTGTATTTGGCTACTGATCGTAGGGGTTGGAGTGATGTAAACCTGAACCCCCGTTAGGAAACCATTGCACAAGGGACGTAAGGGTCTTAGAGTTTAAAGTTGTGGTTAGGTTTCTACCTTAATTACTTTCTTGTACTTATGGATGTTTGCAAGGGGTATAATCACAAGTATGTATTAGTCCTAGGAAGGTCGGTACATTAGCACAGGTTCACCCATACAACACTTAGCAAGCTAAAGAAGATTAATCAACCATATGAAGCGAAAGCACTCGATGCCTTCCCATGTGTCCTCGAGAACGTTTGGTCATCTTAAGTAATACAACCGGCTTGTCCTTTGCTGCATAAAGGATTGGGACACTTGCTGCATTTATTCCTACTGTCTTTTGTTTACTCGTACTTTGTTTACTTGCTTTATCAAAAACCCCTAAAAATCCGTTTGCTAAGTATTTGCAGAGAATTCCTGATTCATACCACTAGCCAGCACCTTCTGCTTCTCGTTGGTTTCGACACTCTTACTTATCGAAAATACTGCGATACACCCCCTATGCAAGGCATGGATGGATGTTTCGCAAGATCCACTATGCGGCGTCGAGCAAAAGGGCTTTTCCTACTGGAAAAAGGTGAGCAGGTTCTTCCATGAGCATAGGAAATTCAGGAAGGACGCCTTCTATAGTGACCAAAATGATCTCTCTCTCCAAGCGATGGGGCACCATCCATGCCGAGTGTAGCAAGTTCCAAGGCTCCTACGAGATGGTGATGAAAAGGAAAATAAGCGGCATGTTGCCGGTTGACATGGTAAAACCTCTTTCTCACCTTGTCGATATCTTGCATATGCATTGATCCATTGTTGGCATCCATATGTGTAGGTCATGAAAGCAATGGAGCATTTCTAGAAGGTGAATGATAACAAGGCCTTCACGTTAACTCATTGTTGGATGTTGATCAAAGACTGAAAAAATGGGACACTAGCTATGCCCTTTGAAAAGAACTTGACAACCAGAAGAAGGGCAGGAGCAATGCTTCTACGGGCGGTGTCATCGACCTAGACGACGGTGGCACCGATGAAGGCTTCACCAACCCTGTAGGTGCACGCGCTCACTATCCTGGAGGCCATAAGGCTACGAAGGCCGACATCACCCGTCAGGCTGGTTCCTAGCATTCCATGAGACGTTGACGAAGATCATGGAGAAGAAAAAAGAGGCCATCGCCGAGATGGAAGAGAGGTGGCGCAAGGAGAAAGAGGTCGCCGCAAAGGCCTTTGTCGAGCTCCAGACGAGGTTTATCGAGGTGGACGAGGCCAACGCCAAGGCCGGGCTAATGGAGATTGAGGCGAAGGCAAAGCAATGGAGGCTGAAGCCAAGGCCAAGGAGGCCGAGGCTAGGTCTAGGGTGGCGCACTACTAGAGAAAAGGCTATAGGAGACATGCTTATAGGAGTCGCATCATGACCATATGCGTCTCTTATAAAATAGGCGAGACGCACTGCCTTGGCATGTGCCTCTAGTATCAAAATAGGCGAGGCGCATATTATTAGGATACGCCTCCTATAATCCCTGTACGGACAAAATCTGGCAGCCCCAGATTATGCGAGGCGCATTCTAATAATATGCGTCTCCTATATATTAGATAGGCGAGGTGCATTTGGGAAGAATACGCCCCGCATAAGCTGCGTGGACCCGGGAGGAGATCTGTGGTCGAATATGTGAGGCGCATATGGTTATATGCACCTCCTATACTTGATAATATGCGAGGCACCTGGCACCACCCCCGGGATCGCCTTTTAAGTTTTATAAAAAATAAACAAAAATGATAAAAACTTCAAAAAAATAGTTCCTTTGAGTTGTAGTTATATTTTAGGGTATATTTGTAGATAAAATTGAAAAACATGAATTTCTATGTATTTTGCAAAAAAAAGGTTATGGACCGGTAAAACGGCCTAACTTTTGCATATGATGTTGGAAAAAAAGTTTAATATATCAAAATGATCGTCTCGAAATTTCCTACTCGATTTCAACCGCTGGAAGCCGTTTAAGATTTTACAGATTCCGCAAATTCGAAAAGAGTAAAAGTTATGGCAGACAGAAGTTTTCTTTCTCCAAAAAAACAAATATGATATGCACCTCGGATAAGTGAAACCAGATTCAAATTCGAAACAGCCACCACCTACCACACCTACCACCTCCCCTCCTTCTCCTTCTCCTTCTCCTCCACCTCTCCTCCTTCTCCTCCACCTCTTTTTCTTCTCCCCTTCTCCTCCTCCTCCTCCACCCCTGGTGGCATCCTCCTTCTCTTCCTCCGGCGACCTTCTCCTCCTCCGGTGGTATCCTCCTCCTCTTCCTCCGGCGACCTTCTCCTCCTCCTCCTCCTCTTCCGGCAACCACTCCGGCCGTGGCCTCCACAACCACACCGACCACCTCCACCTTCTTCTCCTCCACCTCCGATGACCACCTCCGGCGACAACCTTCGGCGGCCTCATCCTCCTCCACCATCTCCAGCGATGACCTCCGGCGGCCTCATCCTCCTCCACCATCTCCGGCGACCCCTATGGCCTTGGCCTCCCGCACATGCCTGCGGTGGTAGGTTGTGGCCACGGGCACAGCCTCCGACGAAATTCCAGCCAAATCCAGATCTGACCGACATTTTTTTTAAATTCAAAAATAATATACGAGGCGCATTCGAGTCAATATGCGCCTCGCATATGCAGAATATAGGAGACGCATTCGAATCAATATGCGTCTCGCATATGCAGAATATACGAAGCGCATTCGAATCAATATGCGCCTCGCATATCTAGGATATAGGAGGCGCATATCATATGCGCCTCGCATAAAAAATACTAGAGGCGCGGCGAGGCGCATATGCGCCTCCCATAGCATTTTTGGTGCGTCTCACATAGCGTTTTTCCTAGTAGTGGCGGAGACAGAGGCCAAGGCCAAGGAGGCCGAAGGCAAGATCATGGCCGAGGAGAAACCATCATGCTCACTGACCTAGACACCATTACCGACCCCGATCACAGGGCTTGGATCGCTCACAGGCAGCAGGCCATCCGGACTGGCGACGCTTGAACGACAATGGTGACGGTGGTTGCAACCTTTTGGACAAGAAGCCGCTATTCTTTTGGACATTGTGTATGATATTGCTCCCTTTTGTATATTTCAGAACCACTGACCACTAGTTGATGATGCCGAAAGAGCGATGACACTCGTCTGCTAATTTATCTGATAGTCAGTTTGTGTATAAATTTGAGTGTTCGACCATTGACAAAGCCTTGGCCAGCGACATACGGATCGCGTCACGGACGACGGATCGACCGGACAGCTGCACTCGCCCCAAAGCAACCGTAAACCGACCAAACGAACAAAAAGGACAGTTTCGATCACGGCGTTTTGGTCGGTCCAGATGGCCTAAACAACCTAGTAAACTGCTCCCAGCGACTAGGGCCACACTGTAACGCAGCAACGGCAACGTGATAGCGAGATTACGACGCCCGTTAAGTACCAGGCGCGCATGAAGGGAACCGGGACGCAGACTAGTCGATCCCCGTCGCCGTTGTGGGGACATGTGACGCCGACCGCGCGGTTGGACGTTGCGCCGCCCGCCATGTGCCGTGCGTGCACGTACGTACCTACTGATGATGATTAGGGTGTTTCCGAACCGTCGTGTCGGAACGCATGCCCGTGTGGCACCTGGTAATCGATACAGCGTCAGTCCAGGGAACAATCCATGTGTACGTGCCTGGTTATTATCTGGTTCGTGGTGATTGTTTACGGGGTCGTTGATGCTTGTTTTAGTTTACGATAGAGATAGGACAGACTCGAGATGCTTAGCAAAACGCCAGAAAAATCTTCGAAGACATGACATCATAGGATAAGGAAAAATCGTGAACTCTCCGGTCTCTGCCGACACGTTGGGTAAACTGTATAGGGAATACTAGTACTTACTGTGATGGAGCTCATGGACTCTAGTGCGAAAGAAGGTTTGGCATTCGTCTCTTTCAGCGCAAATTGGAGGTTTCCGGGAGCAAGGTCCAGCAATGATGAGTGTCGATAGGCGGTTTGAGAACGAAAGGTTCTGCTGCATATGACATCTTCCGTTTTCCTCCGTAGCACACTAGCACTGTACTCGTCATTCATCCGATGGTTTGGTTCCTAGTGACTTTGGCGATATGAATTTTGTTCCATATAACACTGTACTGGTCGTCCATCCGGTTGCTCGGCTACTACTAGTTGAATTCCGGAATGCTGTCGAAACTTCAGGTAAGAACGTGCCAGTATTCGTTTACCGGAGTTTGATTTTCCGGCTCGCTTTGTCCGAAGAATTTTACTCCAAGATGTCCACTTAAGTCAACAAGTCTCGCCTAACAGGTTAGACTCGTGCCCCCATCCGAGACAACAAGCCCTAGACACATGGGATACTAGTAGTCCCACTTGTCAACCACACGTGCGTTCATGAACGTCGGTATCCGGCATTGCACCCTCGGTAGCGGAGTACGTATAATACTCCGTGCATTGTGCGTGTAAACTAGATCCCGTGTGACTGACCCCATGCGCGGCTCATTCTGCCCCGCACGTGCGGGGGCAGCCTTATCTTTCAAGACCTCACGGGATCCTCTGCAACCAAGGATACAGTCGCTCCTCAATTGTTTGGCTGTTGCTGTTGCTCAAATTTCTGAACTCACGTCGAACTAGATTTGCGCAACTCAGCAACTGTACAAACAAACTAGTTGTACAGAGATATTTTCGGTACAGAGAGAAGAGAAAACAAAACCAAGGTCTCGCTGTCCTGAATAACTAGATTATGTAGACACGCGTTGCCGCGCCAGTCTATTAAAAATATATAATGTTAAAAAATGATATAAATCTATTTAGAGTCATGTTAATAACTATTATGAGGTACACAGAAAATTTGCTAAGTCACCATCTTCAGACATTAGAGCTCCCCTTTTAGGGGGTGTCAACTGCAACAAGAGCATGATCGGAAAAAAAACTACAACAAGAGCAAAATGTCTTTAGTTTTCAAACCATGTTGTCGATGGTTCAGTTCAGATCCAATCCACGGAAATATTAAGAGAATGCATGAAATTACCAACAAGGATAGATCAGTGCAAAATCATTGAAATGGTAATGGTTCATGATAAAATCTTCATTTGTTTCTTTACATGAGATACCACCACCTCAAAATGAAGAAGATCCTATTTTAATCACTTCTCTCGCATCCTTACCATCTACTGGTCTTCCATGTAGTGCAAATAATCCTGGCAAAATGAATGAAGTGAAATACATAAAGAACACTGAGTAAAATAAAAAAATTACTCTCGTGTAAGTGTACTTGCTACTCCACGTGCTACAGGAGCATCTCCAGTTCAGTATTTTATGTAGGAATTTCAGTCGTGTAAGTGTACTTGTTGCTCCATGTACTGCAGGGGTAGACATGATGCCAAACTATCACCCTTTTATCTCCCAATCCTGAGCACCATAGCTGTGAGGGAAGCCATAGCCGATACGCGAACAGAGGATGGAGATGAAGCGGCGATCAGACTGAGGGTTGACATTGAGGGAAGTGGGTCACAGGAAGGGGAGGTGGATATGCATCTCTCGTATCCCTTGTTGATCCATAGGGCCAAGAGCACGTCGAGGGGAGAGGCCAGGCGTGCTGGCGAAACATCCTCTCCAGTCCCATGTCGTCGACTTTCACAGGCATCGTGGCCTTGGAGAGAGAGTAGGCTGCGACATCCTAATCGAGACATGATCCGCCGTCACTGTCTCTGATAGGGTTAGGTAGTACGGGAGGGGAAGGGGAGGGTGGTGTGGCGTGGGAACGAAGAGCTCGGGAATTTCCTGATGATATGAATGGGCTCAATGCACAAGCCGAACTAACAAGAGTGGGCTGCTACAATAGTTTTGGCCCATTCACCATAAAATGCCAATTTGATGTATAGAGAGCCATCCTTTAGGGATAACTGTGACCAATTCGGGAGCATAAGTAGCACAAGTAAATCGGGCGGCTAAAACTGGTTTCATGCGATGATCGGTCGGTCAAAAACACTCCCTTTTGTCCCAATTATAATATCCATAATCTCTGCAACTTTGACGATTCTCCTACTACTAGGGTTTTTTCGTAAATTTCTTCTCAACTGCACGCAGAAAATCCCGCTGGAACCGCTGCTCAGCTGTAACGATGGCACCGTCGTGAATAACCGCAAACTGCGTGCCTTCTTCCCGTACCCGCAAAACCACACGCCGTTAAGCCCCGCCGGCGTGGCTCCTTTATTACGCTCCGGCGCGGCCCCTCCCTCCCTTTTTCTGCAGCGACGCTGTGAGTTCGTAACGCCTCCCTCTCTCATCACTCACCAGTTACCAAGAAGGGCTCACAAGCAGAGAGAGAGAGAGAGAGAGCAGTCGCACGGAGATGAAGGCGGAGAAGGCAACGGTCGCCGTGGCCGTCGGCGGCGGCGGGGACGAGTGGCGGTGCAGGAAGCACCCCGCGGCTAGATCCGGCGGAGGGGTGTGCCCGTACTGCCTCCGCGACCGGCTGCTGCGCCTCTGCCCCAACTGCGCGCGCGTGCGGCCCTGCCCCTGCACGTGCGCATCCCCTTCGTCCTCCTCCTCGGCGTCCGGCGACGCCGTCGGCCGGGTCCACAGCCTCATCGAGCGGGAGCATCGAATCGCGCGCTCGCGGTCCGTCGCCGCGTCCTCCTCCGCCGCGATGGCCCCCGTCGTCGCTGCCGGCGTCGGCGGGAGGCGAAAGGCGAGGGTTTGGGGGTGGACGCCGTTCTGGAAGGCTTCCGCGAAGGAGGTAGGCGCTGCGGACGAGGACGAGGAGGACAGGCTGGGGCTGGCGAGGTCCAGCTCGGTTTCCGCGACGGCCGTGGAGGCCAAGGCCGTCGCAGCGAAGGCGGCGGCGGCCAAGGCGCGGTGGGTGTGGCACTTCCCGAGCCCGATGAAGGCGTTCAGGCACCGGAGATCGTCGGCGAGCATGCCGGAGCGGGGCTGAGATTCCTCCCTCGCTCGCCACCAGTGGAGGAATCTTGTTGCTTTAGGAGGTGATTATAATTAATCGATTAACTATATGCGGGGTATTATTAGAGGAGGACCCTTTTCCTTTTTCCGCTTTTGTGGCTGGCGTGCTAATGTTATGATGATTAAGCTATAGTAGATTAAACTCGAAAGCCTGTGGTTTGGGCGCAATGCGGGCATATACCTATGTTTCTACCTGCGTGTTGCCTCTTGGTGGTGTGTTTGTACCATCAAATTGGACAATTTTAAGCTCCCCGATTTGATCTGCATCACTTTCTTTTAGTACCATTTGTGAATCTGCAATTTGATCCTTGCTGGGTTTTCATGGCACTACGATAAAAGGCAGAAATCCCAGGGCCTGTGAGACAGATCGACCCAACACAGCATCAATAAGCTGTCAAGCACGGTACCAGTACTGTCATTAGCTTTTGAGAGGAAGCCAGTTAAGCACGGTCAGTCATTAGCTCGAAAGGTAAAGAGGGCACCGGCGCGGCGTTCATTGATACTATTTGTGGACTAGGAGTACTATGTAAGTACGTGAGCGGATAGATTAGCTTGTGTGCCGTGCATACTTGTGTAGTCGTGCTGCTTTGGCTGGAGCAGGTTTAGGACTAGGAATAGCCTCACGCGTGATGTCCTTGGCTCGCCGACACGTGGGCCACCTACATAGCTCACGCGTGCGTACCTGGTCTAGTGCCTCTGCCCTGCCCCCCGCCGCTGCCTCCACGGCTGACGCAGCATTGGTGGTCAGTTCAGCGCCCGGTGTGGAGTAGGGATTTTCCCTCCCCCTCGTCAAGGCATTGCTATACTGCGTGGTCGACTGGCTCATCGTTTGATGCCTCCGCTCCCGTCGAAACCTAGCTCACTGTTTGCACCGATGAGGTAACCATTAACCAACCGCTCGAGCTTTGCCCCTGGAATATTTCCGAAAGGATTGCACTTCCCCAAAGGCACCAGTACGTGGTCCGTTTCACTTTACTACTGCCTGCAGCACTGCAGCAGTAGGCTACGATATTCTTTCTTTGGAGCATCCTTCGCAAGCGTCCGAGAACGCGAACCCTCTCGATCGACGCGGCGCTGCCCACGTCCCGTTCAAAATCGGCTGATGCTGCTTCAGTTCCCTTCAAAATCGAGCTCACTGTTCGCACCGATGAGGGTAATCATTAGCCCACAGCTCGGGCTTTGTCCCTGGAATCTATCTTTCCGAGAAGATTGTAGTTCTACCAGCAGCGGTACTGTTGATCCGCGTTGTTCGCCAATCAGTGACAGGTGCATTCGTCTCGTCGCAAGCGTCCAAGAACCCTCTCGGCCTCTCGATCGACGCCGCTGCCCACTTCCCGTTCAAAGCGGCCGGTTGGCGCCACGTCCTCGTCATCCCCGAGTGCGGACGGGCGACGGAACCGCGTCGACTTGCCGTGCGCCACGCCGCGTCCCGACGAGCCCTTGCTCTCGTGTACATATCCAGTGCAGCAGGAGAACCTATGCACCCTGCGCACCTTCTCTCTTCAGCCGTGGTAGATAAGTGTTGGCACGGATGCATTGACTGCGGTCATACTTATAAAAAGTACTTCGTATATTTCACTAAAATCAATCCTCACTCCCCACAGTTGGAGATTTTTAACAGGACTACGACATTAAAAGAACGGCAAATATATGTTCAGGCAAAACTCGGCGGGTTCCTTTGCACCGTTCGATCAATTCTTATCTCCTCCGTGTGCGTCATCTATCTCTACTTGTCTTCTCCCCATCTGGCTGCCCAACAGCAAGATTCGCAGAGCCCCGAGCTTCAGCCCCTCGACTCGGTGGCCGTCGACGAGCTATGGGTGACCCGGTGCAGAGCCTCCTCGTCTGCCGCCAAGGTATGTCTTCGCGTCGCGCGACGCCTCGTCCGCGAGGCAAGCTTCTGGGGCTGCATGGCCGGGTCGGAGTTTAGGAGCCGCTGCTGGAGCTCGATTGGGCGCTGGAGTAGTGGCGCCTGGAGGTGATGCGGGTATTCCAACAACACCTGGACCAGGCGGCACCGCCATAATGAGGAGGTGGAGGGCGCGTGCGGTCGCTGTGAGGGCACTCGACAATGCCGCCTGCTGTTTCTCCCACCTGCGTCTTGTGTGTTGCTTCGTGTGCTCGCTGGAGAGGAGCCCGCGACTTGTAGGCTGGCTGTACCACCGTGACTTGAGAAGTTAAGTTGTACTAGATTGCTAGTTTATTTTAGTCCGAGTGCTTCATCCTGCATGATTCATGTTGGATGGTCATGTAACATGCGTTGTTGCTGAGTGATCCATTGCTATCGGCTGAAGCCGTGCATCAGTGCATCTAGTAATCTTGTTTAGGTAGTGATTCAAACTACTTCCATAACAAGCGTCGAGGCTTTATTTCAAATTTAATCAAAATTAAACTAAAACTTTGACATTTATTACGAAGGGAGTACTAAATTGTTGTCAGCCACTAGAATTATGTTATTGTGTGCTAAAGTCTTCGTCAATGTTAGGGTGATATATATTGAAACCGTTATAGTTTGTACTCTCTCTCTAAATAATGTCATAAATTTGTCTACATTTGTTACTCCTTCCAAAAGTTTAGTTTGTGCGTTTTGTTGAGTTTCACTAAAAAATCACTGAAAATACTAATTTTGACTATTTCATCTTGGGCCGGTAAAAAAATCAAAGCAAACAAGCAAATGTTGGTCTGTTAGTGCCTCAGTGATAACCATCTCCGAACGACTTCATATGTCGAAGCACCAACACCAACACGATAGAGGGCGCGATGGTGGTTACATGTGGATTACTTTTAGTTTCAAAAAAGTCTATGAAAGCCATCAAGATAGGATCTTGTTTTAAAGATCTCATCACGAATAGTGTAATGATGAAAACTAATAATGGGAAATCTATCAAGCTAACTGGTGGATGACTCTGTACACATATGCACGGATAACTGCCACATAAACTGGTGGATAACCTGTATACATATGCCTGGATAACTACTGCATAAACTGGTGGATAACTTGTATACATATGCCTGGATAACTGTTGCATAAACTGGTTGATAACTTATATACATATGCATGAATAACTATTGTATAAACTGTTGGATAACTTGATTTTCATACCCCACGTGTGATTTCTTATCTTTGATTATGCTTTTTTTACTTTTTTCCTACTGTCAAGTTTTTAGTGTACTTGTCTAGTCACACACAACACTATTGAATATATGTCTAGTGATGATTTGTGGTGTAACTTCTACATATTAGCATGGATAACAATAGTGTTAGCTGGATGTATAATTTGTACTCATATTTCTGGATAACTGCAGTGTTAGCTTCTGGCTAACTTGTACTCACATGTCTAGATAACTGTTATATAAACTGGTGGATACTTTCATTTTTATACCCCTATGTGTGATTTCCTATCTATGATTGTGCTTTTCTACTTTCTTCCTACTATCAAGTTTTTAATACAGTTGGCTAGTCACACATAACACTGCTGGATATATGTCTAGTGATGATTTCTGGGATAACTTCTACGTATAAGCATGGATAACTGTAGCGATAGCTGGTGGATAACTTTTACTCATATTCCTGGATAACTGCTATGTTAGCTGCTGGATAAGTTGTACTCATATGTCTGGATAACTGCTATATAAACTGGTGGATAACTTGATGATTATACCCCCATGTGTGATTTCCTATCTCTGATTGTGTATAAACATCATACCTTCATTCATAACTTGCATAATAGCATCTGTGTGTGAAATATCGGCATGTTCCTCCTCTTCTATTTCTTGGTCTGGTTCGTGGCACGCCCGCTCCCCACCCCCAAGTAGGTGGAGTGGAAGCGCCGCATTGCCTAGCTAGCGGCGAGGAAGCGAGAAGCGCGCTGGTACACCAACCACGACGAGATGCCGCCGGCCTAACTACGTTGGTGAAACTTCAGCCACGATGATGAGGAGGCTAGATGTTCACGAAGGAGAGCGCGATGGGCACCTACCCTACCACCGCTAGTCGAGGAGTGGGGGAGGAGGACTATGGCAGGCGCATGGTGGATCTGACCGACTTCATCGACGACGACGCCGCCGAGCGGGCCGCTACTCCGAGGTCAGAACTGACATGCGAAGCTACGGAGCGACACGAGGCGATCATGGTAGTGGTGGCGCAGCAGGCCAGCAAGAAGGAGCTCGCGACACGCCGTGTCAAGTAGGAGATCGTCAACATCGTGCCTGACTCCGATTGTTCGCCGACCGTATCGCCGACGCAACTCGTGGGCTCCTGTGAGGATTCCCAGCGTCGCGTTTTGGTTAGGGTTGTGGCTTCTTTTAGGATGATCCAATGTATATATGATCGACTGTGCGTGATGATCCGAAGTTTGATCTGATTGTGTTCATGTTTATAATTTTACCATGAAGGTAGCGCTGTCTGAATTTTCAAAAGTTCAGTCTCGTAATTTTGGTACTTGTTCATGCCGAAAGGTCTGCAAACTGAAAAGGTGTTTAGATTCACTCTTACATACTACAACCCGGATAATTCACGTGTTACGGGTGGATAATTTTTATGTCCGAAAAATTTCGTCAAAACATATCAACATGTGATCTAGTTTCGGAGATCTCGCTGCGACTAGACCAACAATGAAAACGGATTCTAAATCGGACGAGCGATTTGATCTACGATACATTTTCAATTTTCAGATTTGAATTTAGCTGGCTATAATCGGTTTCATCGCTTAGTGCTGATTCCATGTGCACACGAGGCGGCTCTCACTTTTGGTCCTAAACGAGGCTGTTTTGGCTCGGGCAATCGCGGACGAAGCGGCACATCCTTGCTGTCCGATCCACCGGGTTTTATATTTTCTAGAACGGTCGTTAAGTAGCAGTGTCTAAAGAAACATAGAATAGTACAAAACAGCTAAAAAACAAAATTACATCGAAACCCTTGACAATTCCTTCATCTTCAACATCCAGACAATGTCGACGGCACGCCGCCACTGCCGCTCCACCCTAAGCCGGCCTGACAACGTTAGTTGCGGACAGAAAATCGCCGAATAAGTCAAAACTCAAAAGGACCACATTTGTCCCGGAAACGAACAAGGACGAACTGCCAATGAAGCTCCTTGACGATCCGAAGATCCGCACAGTCAGAACAAGTCCTCGAGAACAACACCACTCCCACAAGCTCCTCGTCGTCGCCGTCGAGATGGGGCTGAAGTTGGGGAGACCTTATTAAAAGAAATACTGCCGCCACCACCTGAGCGTCACCCCACCAAAATTTAACCCTAAAAAAGGAAAACGGAGTCCTCTCCTGGCGGTCCTAGATACCCCGTTCCCATGCCTCGAAGGTTATTTTAGCTGCATGCAAGATTGTATTTAGCTACATGCAAGATTGTATTTGCAAACATTCTACAGCCTATATTTCTTGTGTCTGGTCGCCTTTTAATTCAAGGCCTAGAAAACAAAAGTACAACCGGTGCACAAATTGAAGGAAATATTCTTAGATGCAATAATAAATGTTATTATTTATTCTCATATTCATTATTATTATTTAATATCTTTATGCTCTTTTTGTGAATATCAGTATGAGTTTCAATGGAAAACTCACATACATGTGTAAAGATTGTAAAGAGGTAAACACAAAAGAGTTCTTACTCCCGTCTCTATGACTAGCTCATGTGTCCTTTGATGATCCTGTTTTCCACATCATGACATAGTTATAGTAACGAGGATGAGAATGACGATGAGAACATATTGTTACAAGAACAAGTATACTCAAACTCCACAATAGACTATGAGATTACATTGTTATTGTTATATAGTTGTTAGTTTTATCATAAGATTGTTGCTTGTACTTTTGGATCCTAAGACCATGGGGATATTGGAAAGTCTCATATGAGAAGAATTACTTTGATGATCATCAAACACTGTCTGTAACAGGATAAGTAATAAAGGTTACAGTTGGGTAATTTGAAAACGTACAAAGAAACACGATAGTCCAAGAATGAGAATTTCTCTTCTAACAATAGAGATACCTTACATGCCCTCTTTGTATGAAGAAATATAATCTTCTGACCGGACACAGCGTGATATGAATCACGTGGGATGACGGAATATGGTAACAAGAAAAGAGAGCAAACATGTAATGAGGTAACCAGGTACAGTGACCAGTGTGTTGATTCATAAGGATGCCAAACTATCTCACATCGGGTTTGTAATGTATTGTGAAGCAATAGGAAATATATATAAGTAAAAGAGGTCCGTTGTAACACCCCAATTTCAGCAATCCTGATTAGTTGTCTAGAATACAAAAATCAGTTGTAGTGTGATGCGGTGTTTGCTTGATGTTTACTTGTGCTTGTGCATATGAATGTATTCCATATGATATACTCCTTACCTCACCGTCAGTTGACAAAACCTATTTAACAAAACTGTCTTGGCTCATTTTATATATTCTCAAATGTTCTGGTATTTCAAAACATGAGCCAAGATGCCTTTGCAAGTCTAACTATTTTAGTAGCTTCTATTGACAAAATTGGAGATCTATAAGATATAATCTCCTTATGTTTTCAAGACAAAACCTTCAAAATACTCTTACCTCTAGGTTTCTCTAAAACCTTTTTATAAATTTTTTGAACTCTACTCTTGGTAGAAGTACCAAGGATCTTACCTACTTCAAACTCCAACCCTTTTCAAAACAACCACCCTTACCTCAAGCTAGGATTGATGGTAAACCCTAGTACTAACTTAGTTGCTTGTTAAGATGAATTGTCTTGATCTGCTGTCTGATAAACAGCCTTGATGTGCTGCTTGTTTTTTCTGCTTAAGAAGTAGTATGAGCTACACTAGGAGCTCATCATCTAGCCTCTACCTAGTCCAATAGTATCAACCCTAAGAAATATATCCAAGATGGAATCTAAGCTATAGCCACTAGATGATCATCTAAAATCCTTAACCCGGTCACTTTTGAAGATTTTCTTTCTAGAAGCTTCCAAATAAAAATAGACTAATATCAAGCATGGATCCTTTCTACTCAATCTACACTTCAAAATCATACATTTGATGATGATTGGTAACCTTGCATCCTCTCAAAATCATCCCCTCTTATATTCTAGTCAAAATCTCCCACTCTGCCAGAAATGGCTGTCTGGAAATCCGATATCAATATCACATCTTTGAGTCTCCCTCATTTCCAACCCCTCTGCATTTTTGGTAATGCACTTGAACCATCTTGTAGGTCATCTTAAGGACTATCAAGTCCCACTCTTGCCCTTGGATAGACCATCCTATAACCCACTTGTTCTTCATGGTTTTGTAGGCAAGAAAATGATAATTCCTTCAAATCTTATCAACATGCCTACTTTGGAAGAAGCTCACATCTTCATATTATCTTATTTGGACCAACTCTTGGCATGGTTGTACTCTACTCATGAAGGTATATCCATACCTACTTCAACTATTTCAATTGGAGATTTGTGCTTCCTAAACCCACCTGGTTTTGAGAGCTACTTGATAATCTGTTATGGCGCCCTTATTTTATTCAAAGTTTATCATCGATCCTTGGAGAGGTCAACGGTGATCAACCTCAAACCTCTGCACCATGGTTATCTAACCCACTGGGTATATCCGTCCATATAGCCCATGACCCAAGTGGAGATCTGAGCTCCAAGATCTAACCAGGTTTAGAAGGGATAAAATTAACAATGCCTAAGATCCTCTTTTCCTTTGCTTCTACCCAAATCAAGTTAACTTATCAAAACCCAAGGTATACCATGGTGGATACATAAGTAGGACATCAAATACTATCAAACCCTAGGAGATAACTATTTATTGAAATCTGGATGATTTTTAGTAAATAAAACCCTTCCGCCTGTAGTTATTTCACTAATAAATCCACTCCAATAGTTCTGTGACTCCAAAAAGGGTGATTCCAATTTATTAGGAAAGGTATTGGAAATAACTAGCATGTGCATTTGGAGTCATATCAAAAGCCATGTAGATTAAATCTAGTGAAAAAGACAAATAGCCTCCAGAACTGACTTTGGGAATTTCCAGAGGGCATTCTATTAAATGTTTTGAAGTGATTCCAACTCTCACTGAACCAGTCCATCAAACCCTACTTAACCATACAGGGAAATAATGTTTGGACTCACAGAACTTTTCTGGTGAATTATTTCCTAAAACTAGAGTTTTTATCACTAGAAAATCCATAGTAAATCAAAGGAGATTGATAAATTAGTGAAACCACTTTTGTTGGCTTCCTATTATCATTACCTACCTGATTGTATCATTTTTATATAATGATATCATACTGAACCAAGCCTTGTTCTTAAACTCCCTAATTGAGTGATACATGCCACATAAATCTAAAGCTCCACAAAAGCAAATAAAGTAATTTCAATTACTATGAACTCAATATATCAAAACCTACTAAAGTGAGTGATGTTTTATATGTATGTTTGATGTACTGTACTGGTGCTTGTATGCCTATTATTGATTGATGTATTACTTGTTTGCATGAATACTCGATGACGGCGATAGTTGCGATTGTACTGACGACAAGAAGAAGAGGTATTTTACTATTAGTGGTATTGGTATTATTGGTTATCTAAAGAAGAAGTCCAGGGACATATATTGCCATATTGCTAATCATAGGAAAGCCACCATTCCTGAATTCCAATACTTGCCTTACTCCTTTTATTACCTGTTTTCTATCTCCTTTATAAATTGCATACTATCAGCTCCTCCAATTTATGACTTGGTGTCCCTCATGGCAGCCACCCTGATGTAAACCTACCATTTACCCCTTTGGATCGAGGTTATGATGATTAACATCCTACCCCGTTGGAAACCACAGATTTTTGATGAATAAATTATTTTGGGATTTACCCTACTACAAATGTTTCGAAAATGCTTTGTAAAACCCTTGGGAAGAGGCATCGTTTCCAAGTGGATGTTTTAACTAAAGAAATGGTGATGATGAGAAGTGAGAAAAAATGGACAAGAGAAAGAGAAGGGATGTTCTACACCTTTACCAGAAAAATTTATCCATGCAACCACATTACCCTAGGAGATGGGGCTTAGCTCGTAGTTTGTTATCTTTAGCCGGGGAAGCTTGTACACTGCTAATTGGGAGAAATCCCTTGAACTCCGGGTGGGCTCTAGAACAGATCTAGGGATCTGGGGCCTGCAGCTTGCTTCGGCTAGTTGCTGGTGCAACAATTGGGTCTCCCGTGGATGGTATGCCTTAGGTAGTACGGAAGGAAGTGGAGTCACCAAATTAAGGTATACGCCAAGCTGCGGTTTGGGTATACGCGTGTACGGAAGGCAGGACTATGGTGCGGGGCGCCACATACTCGTTGCCGGGGAGAACAAACCCAAAAGGAAAAGCTGCCTTTGCTAGGGATGACAAATGAAAAGATAGGTTTGATTATCCGAACCCCCGTTTACCGTGTGTAGCGGGCCGTGGTTGTATCACGGTGGATGTATTGATTCTTGTGGGTAAAGTGCACAAACTCTGCAGAGTATAATCTATTCGAATAGCCGTGTCCACGGTCAAGGACAGTTGGAAAGGTGATTGCTAGGAGTACCCAAATGGTGGTCTTGGAAAGATGGATGAAAGTATGGAGGTTCTGAGAGGACCTGTGATTAAAGGTTTTGTTTTGACCAGAGATGGTCAAAGATGTTTAAAAGGGGTTTTTCTCTAAACTATTTTCAAAAAGGTTTTCAACAAGGGTATGGAGATACCCATATTTTAAAACGGAGACATCTTTTCAAAACTCTTTTTCAACAAATATATAGAGATGCCATATCTACAAGAGAAATCTAGGCTTTTCAAAAACAACCCTAGATAGATCTATCTCGCCACAACCAAACTACATTGTCTTGTTTAACTTATATTGGTGGTTTGCGAGTACATTCAAAGTACTCACTGGCTTTGTCCCTGGCTATTAACTTGGTCAGATATCAAGAAGACGATGAAGTTGAAGTCTATGTGAGCTAGGACGTTCTCCTAGACAGCTACCTGTAGGTTAGGCATGGCTCGGGCTCTACGCTTAATGAAGTTCCGCTGATGGTTATTGATGTAGCCATAATGGCATGTAAGGTATGACATGCATGTATCTGCTTAAGTAATGGATGTTTACTATGATACTTGTCGGTTATGTGCCACGACTAACTGATCATGGGATTGTGGTGTATGCATAACAGGGATTCTCGGAGTATTAATCCGGGGGCCCCCACAGACTTGGTATCAGAGCCATCCTGATTGTAGGAGAACCTTAGTTAGCATGGTTGTTAGATAGGAAAACTATTTTTGGAAACACCGGCGTTCGGAAACTATCTTACCAAATGCCTTTTGAAAAGTTCTACTTCTCATCTTACCCTAAATTAAATGATTTTGAACATGGTTTATTCTATCTCTTGTCCAAACTTGGTGGAATGGTGTGATGAACATTGGTGGAATGGTGTGATGAACATTCATCCGAAGTATAGCAATACGATCAAAGTCATTGTGTTTAAATTGCTATAACATCATATGAAGTAACTTTAGTCCTTAGACCATGAGATCATGTTAATCACTAACACCGGAAGAGTAACTTGATAACATCAAACGTCACACCGTAACAGGGTGACAATAAAGGTGGGTTCAGATACTCTAAAAGTGTTATGTAGAGGCTAATGGATATCAAGAGTGAGATTTTTCCATCCCGATGATGGAGAAATATACTCTGGGCCCTCTCGGTGATATCACATTGATGTAGCTTGCAAGCAAGTGATAAGATCACTAGAATGTTATATCTCGGGAACAAGGAAAGAGTACTTGTCGGTAACGAGATCAAACTAGGTATGGGGATACCGATGATAAAATCTTGGACATGTAACATATCGCGAGACAAGCGGATTTAGTTACAAACATTAAAGGTTCACACGATCACTGGAGTCATCGTTGAATGTGTGGGAGTCAGTACGGATCTCTAGATCCTGCTGCTGATTACTGATCGGAGAGGGGTCTCAATCATGTCTGCATTATTCGTAACCTTAGGGCGGCACACTTAAGGGATACCGACACCATTTAGGAGGAAATATGTTTCAGACAAAGATTATGAAAGCGCTGGAATCATTTCGATGAAAATCGGAATTGTTTTGGGTGAAATTGCTGAAACTGGTTCTGCATGTGATATTGAAATGTTACAAGGGGTTTTATGTGAATGTTTGTTAACTAAAGTAATTAACAAAATTCTGGAAAAAATAGTTTAATTAAATGAGAGTTGCATTAATTTTGGTGGAAAATTAATGCATGTGAGTGGAAGTGTGAGTGGAGGCATGTTTATATGAGTGGAGCATCCACCCACATGAATGTTGGAAGAGGTCAGGGCACCTCCATGGCCTCTGGCCATGGGAGGGGGCTACCCCCCTCTCCCTATAAAAGTCCCCCTCTCCTCCTCTCACTTCACACCTCCTTGTGAAGGATCTCTCTCCCCCTCTACTTTATTTTCCCATGGTCTCAGATTAGCGAGAGACATGTTCCCGGTGGCTTTGTCTAAAAGGAGTTGTTGCTTCTGTTGCATCGTTGGAGCGAGGATGCGGAGGTTGTCGGAGGACTGGACGTGTGTGCGATCATGGATGCACTGCCGAATTGCGGTGCTGGACTTCCTCACGATCTTGAGATCGGCAAGCGAACGACTACATCATCCAAGAGCCCAACCTCGTAACGCTTTGTCGCTCTTCAAGGGTATGTTCTCTATGGATGTATATCCACCTGTTGATTATATATAGATAGATAGATCTTTGTGCTTAGTAGGTCACATTGTAGGAAAGTTTTTGTTTTCTATGCTGCGAACCTAACACCTCCCCTCTCTCGGTCTCCTTCTCTCTCTCATGTAATACATGCGCCCTTAGGCTGCGCATACACTATGGACATCTTCAACCTGAATGGGTGAAGCTCTGGCGGATCGAAGGAGACATACGGGTGAACACGGGTATAGGAATCATACGTTTGATTCTTGATCAAGAACTCCATTAACCAATTCTTATCTGTTGCATCGTTGGTAAGAACTAGATCATATATATAAATGTATTATCCATAGTTTGGATCTTGACTACAAGTCGATCTTTTTTGTTTTCCCTATGATTCCCAACAGTGGTATCAGAATCTTGGTATATGTAGATGCCCCGATGATATAGAATGCATAGATGATGTACATGTATTGCATGAGACTAGATCGATTCTTATCGATAGATTAGACCTAATCATGCGAGTAATTTAGATTAGATCTATTTGCTTTCTAGTAGATTAGAAATATTATTGTGAAGCAAAGTAGATTTGATCTATTACTTTATGTCCATGTTCCTTCTCTTGAATTTCCAATTATTGATCTCCGCGATATAGAGAGTTCTGGCTATCTACGATCCTTCTAGTTGCTCTTGAGTATATCTGGTTGTATCTCTATATCAAAGATGTTCTTTAGTTTAATGGGTTTATCTATAGTGAGGAAAGATGTAACTCTTGCAAAAAAGATAGGAAATGTAGATGATTATACATGGGGGTTATGCACAATGCAATCCTTTATATATGGTTGAGATTTTTCACGAGATCTCTTCTCTCTATCACCCCGCAAGTTAATCTAGCACACGAAGTATCATATTTGATGGTTAGGGTAGGTAGTCTCTCAGAAACCCTATAAGCCATGTTAAAATCTTGCAAACAAATGTGTAGAGGCGTCTAACTCATTTTGTAGGACATACATGTGATGTGGTATAGTCTTTGTTAATTTTCAATGTGTGAGATGCTATACGATTGTAATTAAGGCATGATGGTAGAAGTTATATGATTGTCATGCGGGACATGAGTGTCCATATCCATGTAGTGCATTTTTAAATCTTTACTTATAGATATATCATTAGTTTTATTATGCATGGACATGAAGATAATGACCATGCATCGTAGGACATCGATGTTGTGCCACAAAGCAAAGAAGGAGTTCGACGCAAAAGAAGAAGGACTATACCATATCACACATTTATGAATTGCCTTGGATGAGTTTATTTTTTAAGGACTTGTTTTCTATGTGATGTAGGTGTGTTTAATAGGATGATCCTTCGAACAATATCAGGTTGTTAGTCCCGATGCAACACCATATGTAATATGTTTCACTTTAGAATGTACCGGGATCACCCGAACAAAAACGGTTTGACGCATATGATACGTGTGTGAATAGTTCATGCAGCCGAAGAAACATATGGTTCTCTTGATGTTCGAATGTGATAGATGCTTGTTGGTCCAAAATATATCGAGCTTGTTGGGGAACCCCAAGAGGAAGGTATGATGAGCACAACAGCAAGTTTTCACTCAGTTATGAAACCAAGGTTATCGAGCCAGTAGGAGCAAGGAAACACCTCCAAGGTGTTGTTTCCAACTTGGAATCCTGCACAACACAACCACAGAACTTTGCCCTCAACTTACAGTGAGGTTGTCAATGTCACCGGTTTTGCTGAAAACAAAGGATTAAACATATTGTGTGGAAGAAAGTAAAAGCTTGCAGAAAGTAAACAGTTGTAGATTGATGGTAAAAGAAAGGACAGGGGTCCATACTTCACTAGTGGTGGTTCTCCTTAAGATAGATGACATGTTGGGTGGACAAATTACAGCGGGACAACTGACAAACATCGAGAAAGCATACATGCATATACTAATCATCTTGACTCCTATGAGATTTGATTGGGCATTACAAGATTATACATAGACCATAAACCAAC
Source organism: Avena insularis (assembly GCA_023614405.1). Classification (NCBI taxonomy): domain Eukaryota; kingdom Viridiplantae; phylum Streptophyta; class Magnoliopsida; order Poales; family Poaceae; genus Avena; species Avena insularis. The sequence continues at coordinate 536,950,663 of CM042694.1, forward strand.
TTCATATATGACTAATAATCCACCTTCAGGTTATCAATCCGAATCCCCTCCAGTATTAAGTTGCAAGCAACAGATAATTGCATTACGCATTGTGTGTAAAGTAAACAATACGATTGTTCTATGAACAAAGGATTGCTGTTTTCTCCCTAGTAGCAATAGCACATCTAGTACCTTAGAGATTTCTGTCACTTCCCTAGATTACTAGAGGCATGAACCCACTATCGAGCATAAATACTCCCTCTTGGAGTTGCTAGCATCTACTCGGCCAAGATATCTGCTAATAACAGAGAACATGCAAGATCACAAATAACAAAGACATGATAGAAATCAATAATCAATCTGAAATAGCATCTCAATATCCACTGGATCCCCGCAAACACAACATGTATGATTAGAAATAGATGATCTTGATCATGAACGGAGCTCACAAGATCTAGACATGGTAGCACAAAGGAGAAGAACCAACCATCTAGCTACTACATGGACCCGTAGTCCAAGGATGAACTACTCACGCATCACACCGGAGGCTTGCATGGTGATGAAGAAGGCCTGTGGTGAATTCTCCTCCGCAGGTGCCGGAAGAGCTTGATCCTCCCGATCTAGGGATGGAGATGACGGCTCATGCACTCTTCGTGGAATTTTGATGGGTACTTAGGGTTTCAGATCGGAGGCATCTTATAGGCGAAAGGGAGGCCGAGGGGTGCCAGGGCGGCCGCACCACTCAAGGCCGGGCTGCCTGGCCAGCTGGCCAGTGGTGTGGGCACCCCGCCCCTCTCCGTCCTCAGATTCGCTCCGTGTCCCCTCAGTGACATACTGACTTTGGCTTTTGTCCCGTCCAATTCGAGAATATTCATTTTCTTACTTTCCGGAACCAAAAACAGAGAAAACAGGCAAATGCAATCTGTGGCATCTTGTTAATAGGTTAGTCCAAGAAAATGTATAAAAAGTACTCCAAAGTGGGGACAAAACATAAGAAAGTAGATAAAAACCAAGCATGGAACATCGAAAATTATAGATACGTTAGCAACGTATCAACATCCCCAAGCTTAACTCCTGCTCGTCCTCGAGTAGGTAAGTGATAAAAAGAAAGAATAATTTTTGAGGTGACATGCACCATCATAAACTTGATCAAAGTATTTGTAAAACATTGATAGCTGGGATCATAGTACTTCAACATAGCATGAAAGATAAAGTTCTAACAATAAGACATAGCAACTATGTTGTAACATGAAAAGGCACAAACAAAAGATTCATGAATAGCAATGCTTTGCAAGATGTTTGTTTATTTCACATAAAGAAAACATAGCATAGTGGCATTCAGCTTGTCCCTCGTAGAGTAGCAGATCATAATTGCATAGGACACCTTCAAAGTTTAGAAGGGTGACTAGATACAAATAGTTTAAGAACAAGCAATATCAAAGTTATGCATCAATCAACAAGTCGTGGGACAATGGACATTAAACTAAGAATGGCCACTATGCTCTCTCAATAGGTGCATAAAGATAGAAGGTGGAGACTCAACATAAAAGTAGAAGAAAGGCCTTCATAGAAGGAAGCAGGGATTCAAGTTTCATAAAGAGCTTCCAAAATTATGGTACTTATTAGCTTTCAGCTCTCATTGCCCCTATCATAAGCATATTGAAGTGATTAAGGTTTAAGTGAACAAACTATGGAGTATATGCTTGACAAAGTTTAAGTTGGAAATCTCATGTCCCTTGAATACGAGGGCCGCTCCTCATGCTACTCAAGTTTAGTTACCGGTAAGTTCTTGTCATAGTAAGTATATGTGTATCATAGAGAACCGCCAACGTGGTACCCCTTGCCCGATGATACGAAAGAATCCCCATATCAAAATGACAAGGCAAGCAGACAACGAGCATCTCAGCAATCTTCTTATTTACCATGGGAAAATGGTGCTTTTTCTCTCTTTCCTCTTTCTCATCTTTTTTTTTCTTTTTCTCAATCTCTATCTCTTTTTTTATAAGAAGAATGCTTCATAGACAGCTCATTATGGTTACGCTGCAGGTTTCCACCATGATTAGGCATGGATTAGACCGGCAGCAAAGTGCTTCTCTAACACACATACATAACTCCATGGACTTACAAGCTCCCCTTTCATTTCACACCGACGACATCCATAGACAAAAAGCATGATATCAACTAGGTACAAAGTACAAGTGCAATGTTGAAAGCGTTCCCCATGATAGCATGGTTCTGCTAATCCCCAACATATAAGTGCAAGAATATACAACATAGACGACACAATTGTGGCATCCCGCTAAAACCACTACTAGAAAATCGTTGTGTTTGTGTGCATTGCATCATCATGACCGCATGCTCATGTCATCATGCCACATTGCATTTGAGCATCGTCATCATCATGCATGGTTTGCCAAAGATTATTTTCTAAAAGCCTATTTGTTTTTCTAAATATTCCCCGTCTTAATTTCAAATCAAAACCCCCCGTCTTTATCGGGCCTTTTATTTGTCTAAAAACTATTTACAAAAGTCTAATCAGACAAAATAAAAATAAAAGAAAACTATGTTTTTAGGGGGAGGTAGCCGGCCGGGCCAAAAGGCCCAGCTAGCCACCTACCACCCCCATTATCCTAACCCTAAGCCCTCCCCTCTCCACACAGCCACCTACCCCCTCCTCCCTCCTTTTCCCTCCCAGCCACCGCCACCTGGGCGCGCACCCCACCCCCACCTGGTCGCCTCCTGTCGCACACCACCCCATCCAACGCTGCTTCCCCATCCCCATGTTCCCTTGCCCGCACCCCCACCCTTCCACCTGGCCCCACCCCGTGCTGTGTACCGCACCCCCCCAGCGTGCACGCTTGCTCACCTCCCGACCAACTCCCAGCCATGTTCCACCTGCCCATGCGCACGCTCAGCCGCCCACCCCGCGCACGTCGCCTGGCCCCAATCCCCGCCCGTCCACCCCGCTCGCCCTGCCACGTTCCCAGGCCCCATCCCACCGACCACGCCCACGCTGACGGAACACGTGCACCCACACGCGATACCACCACCCTACTCCACCTGGCCCCACCATCTTGTCCCGATCCTTCCCCACCTACCGCGCTCCTCTCGTAGTCTTCCTCCCGTCGCAGCAGCGTGCCAACCCGCTCGATCTCCTGCAGCGCTGCCCCAAGGACCGAGCCGCACCGCCCCTTCTCTCCCGTCTCGCCGGAGCCCACCCTAGGACCGCCGCCACGACCTCCGCTTGGCCTCGCCCTTGGCGCCAGGGATGCCCTCGCCTGGGCCTCGACTCCCTCACGACCACGCCTCCTCGCCGAAGCTCCCTCGACCAGCCGCCGGTCGTGCCCCTCCCCACCGGTATGCTTCCCCTCGCCTCAAAGCCGCCTTTGCGAGCCACGCGCGTCTGCCCGGAGTCGCCGTGGCCTTACTCGCCTCCGGCCAGCATCCCCAACCACCATCACCGTCGATCCCCTCCTCGCTGTAGAGCTCATCGGCCCGAGATCGTCCTCCTGGAGCTTCGCCGTCACCAGCACCTCCTCTCCACCGCCGCCTCTGTGGACCCCGCCGTCGCGAGGTCCTCCACTGCCTCGCCTTGGTCTCCTCTTCTCGGGCCAGCCCCTCGTCTCCGACCACCGCGTGGTGCCCCGCGCCGTCCCTGCAACCTCCGTGATTACGCGCCAGCGACACAGGCGCTGCAGGTACCTACGGCCACCGACGAACCCTGTGGTGACTGCTCGCCAGACATGTGCTTGTGACCAAGTGGTGCCCCTGAAGGTTGCTTGTTATGGTACTCCCGTCGTCTCACTCGCTCTGTACATGCACACGCATTTGTGTTTGCTTGAGCACTTGATAATAAATCTTCTGCATGCTGATGTTTAGGACCCTCGTGATTGATAGATCAATGGGAATTCCAACAAGATATTCTCCTTCCCGTACCCTAAGACCCCTGACATGGAACCCCGAAGCCTCGATCCGAAGTCGAGACTACAAAGTGGAGACATCGCCGAGTTCTTTCGATGTTCGATGAGAAAAGTGAGACGAGCCAAACCGAGCATGGTGCCACCCCAAGACCACTGATGCTTGGAGATGTACCCGAGCGATTTCGAGAAGGCACGCCAAGAACCCCTTCCCCGGATCCGAAGACCCGATCTTGGAGTCCGAAGACCCCGAATCCGAACCCGAACCCTTCGACCCCCTCGGTGAACACCAAGCTCGCCGAACCACAATGTGTGATCCCTTTCTCGAAACCCTATTTTATAAATGATATATACTTGTTGCATTAAATGGTTCACCCTTGCATGCATATTGGGTGTTTGGGGCTATTTCGGTAATTCACCTAAATTAAATATGGAGTCTATATGCGAGCTATTCTAGTATTATTCCGGACTCCATTTAAATTTGCGTAGCGAACCGATGCCATGTTTTGTCTTGCTAAGACAACATTTAAAATCCGGGGTATCTAAATAACTCGAACCGTCTAATTAATTGTTGGGACCCCGGTTCCGCTTAATACTACCTAATTGCACCGCATCTGTGCCATGCCAGGCATCATATCATAAGCATGCCGGATCTTCTGCAGTAGTTTTAAATATTGCATCCGATGTTTCTTCTAGTGTTTGCTTCTTCGCGGATTAGGCCGATGAGTTGATGCGAGTATCGACAAGTTCTCCGGATATAACCTTCGGCAGTGTTTCTAGGCGAGCATCTCTCCCCCTTTACCTATGTTGCATTTATAGTCTTTATTTCCTCCTGTGGATCTATTGCTATCTGTGTCGCGATGCTTTAGTTTCCGAACACTAGTTATATCCCGTGCAGCCTCTATATTGCCTTGGACACCTCCTATTACCTGTGTTTGGTAGATAGCTGGCCTTGCGAGTCGTAGTTGCTTGCTCAGGTGCGATCTCGTGTTGTCGAGTACCACAGTTGTTGGAATGCTGGCAGATGTTTATGGTGGAGATGATCATGAATTTAAATACAACTATTAAAATGCTAGATATAACTAATGCAGAGGCATCGGTGGGCAATAGATGTTATTTGGTTCTTCCACGCTCACTTGTGTCCCATAGGACCCCGAGTACTTGATACTTGTTCCTTGACTATTCGCACTATCCACATCCGGGAGGCCTTATGGACCCCCCCTGAGCCAGAGCTTGATTCATTTCTATTTCTTGGGGCCACAAAGTAGTTTGGGGTTTTATTACTATCCTGTACCTATGCCATGCTTTACTGCTTTATTTACGATTGTGCGTGGAGCACCTGTACTGTTTTGGAACGTGGAATGTTTTCGCGGTATCTACAAGCCTAGTCACACTTTCGGGTTCCTGTGCGCTTTACCATTGTCACAAACCTGGGTCCGCTTTCAGCCGCCAACTTCGCTATGGGTAGCTTAGTGGGGTGGCCCCCTGAAATATTTTATGAATCCTGTGATTGCTTTGTCGTGAAAGCCTCGTTGGGTTTTGAGTTGGTTTTTCCGAGGTTGATCGAGTGTGTGTTGCTATTTGTGCACCCCTGCAGGGTAAATCTTTCTGAAAGCCGTGTCCGCGGTTATGGACGACTTGGAGCACAGTATCTCGATCATAGACAAGCATAACTAAAGTAGTGTTATAAATTTGACTTAATATGTGACTAGTAATTCAGCTTCACTACAATGGAATGGATATAAAAATGCCAACAACTGGTGGACCTGGGTTGTTTTGTTATATTTGCCTAGTAAGTATTGCAACCCCAATGGAATGTGATAAAAGTGCCAACAATTGCCGGGTTTTGGGATTCCTCAGGACAATTATATCTGACTAGTAAATGTACCAACTACAACAGAATGGTAATTAAAATTGCCCACTACTTATGCTTCAGGATAACTCACGCTATCTATATCTGAATAGTAAGTGCTGCAACTATAACGGAATGAGTAAAATTGCCAACTGTGTGAGTTCCTTGGTCCGACTTCCTCGTTTGGTCTCGAGGGGGAAATACCAGGATGGGTATGTTTGGTATTAGTATCAGGTTGGGACCGAATAGGTCTTTCTTATCTCTCTCTAATAGCCGATAGTTAATCGAGTCTCTATAGGTTGTTTAGTGCATGCTGCGCTGCCGCTTTAGTCCACTATACCTATGTAGGCGAGAGCCGCCGAATTCTAGCCTCGCCGTGCATCGGCCTCGCATCGACGCTCCTCTTTTTCCTTTGCCTTTGTCGGCACCTTTTGTTTGAGCAGGTTTTGAGATCGACGTCGTTATCGAGGTTACCCTTCCGCTTGGCTCAGGTGGTTATGGACGCCATTGGTTATTCTTCAGGGCTCTTAGCCCAATTTGCATCTTGTCCGTACTCGGATGCTGTATCGTTTTCAAGGTGATTTGGATCTTTGTATTGTATATCTGCATTCTTGACTCTTGGAGTCGTGTTGTATATGTATCTGTTCTGTGGGTCCCATCGAGGACTGTTGTGTAATGGTATTACTTCATTTCCACCCGCATGAAAGTGCCTGGTGGGCGTCCTTGAATCGTTTCTATGCGGGTTTGGCGGAAAGGGCTAAAACTTGCATAGGGCCGATTTGAGGGTGTTACAACAATGGTTCAAGTTTATTAAGTGCAAGAAAAGTAAAGTGTGCCATCAAGTTTGTGAGAGATTTAATCACTAGTTTTCTCATAACAAGTTTAATTCGGAAGGTAGATAAAAACATGAATATACTTGGAATAGCAAATGCTAATAGGTAGGTATGTTGGACTCTTTGGTATAACTTGGTTTTATTTGGTGTTGGATGCATGAGTGGAACTCATACTTGGTTATGGAGGCTAGCAAAAGACTAGGAGCGACCAACTAAGAGAGCAATAGTGGCCATAATCATGCAAAGCGACAAGACATCATTAATTAAAGCATAAAGTGATATTACAAGTCGAAAACTAAAGGATCATAAAGGCTATGGTGAATTGGGATAGTCTTAACATGGTGTGAGCATGCGCCAAGTCAACTCAAATAAAACATCAAAGGAGAATACCACAATACTATGCTTTAATATGCTAAAACAACGCATGATTCTTTCAAGGCACATTAAGCAATCTCAATTGTTTATAACATGTCATGCTACAGCAAAGATTACTAAGCATAAAGCCAAAACAATATCAAGCATGACATGACAAAGCATAGGCCACAGTAAAAAACAAGCTCTCTTTACCACTTAAGCATGAACTTTTCCTACTCTTTTCCAATCCAAACCAAACTTAACTTTTGAAAACAAATGTATGAAAGAGGGGGTCCAACCAATTTATTCAAGCAAACTAAGAAAACCAAGTAAATGAAAAACCAAAAACAAAAACAAAGACGCTCCAAGAACAACATAACTGTGCACGAAACAATAAAAATGAAGTGTTTGGAAGAAACCTGAGATTTTTATTCATGAAGAAGGGGATTCCTTGGGAATCCCCAAGCTTTGACGCTTGTACTTCTTGGATATTTCTTGGGGTGACATGCGTGGCATCCCCAAGCTTGAGCTTTAGTCCATTCTTCATCTCATTACATCATTCTCTCCATACTCCTAAAATTCATCCTTTATACAAAACTTCACACAATCTTTATTAGCAACATTAGTGCACTCAAGATAATAAGTCTTTGGGTTCAGTTTCCACACCAATAAAACTTCCATTAAAACACAAGCTACTATAGAACTTCCCATGAAAAGCTGAATTCCCCAAAGAGAACCCAAAAAGGAACCAACAAGAAGCAAATGCAAATAATGGCAGAAATCTGTCAAAACAGACCAGCAGGTAAAAACCAATTTTTTCAAAGACATTCTGTTGCTCAAATCGAAAAGTGTTGAACTAACGAAAGTTAGATAACAACCTGGGGCAGAAGCACAAAAATTCACGCCTCAAAACGACGTACAGAGATTTTACGCGAATTTTTATAGTGAAGCAAAAAAATCTGTTTCGGGACAACAAGTTTTCCAATCATTACTTCTCTCTCATTAGAGGTTACTCTTGGCACAAAAAGCAAATAAAAAAGATAAGGAACGGTTATTACAGAGGTAATAACTTCCAAGACTCATCTAAAACTTTTGGGTTATCTCCTAATAAGTACTTTTCTTTAACGCCTTTAAGTTAGGCATAAGAAGCAAGAGAAAGAATCAAGTGTTCTCAGACGAAGAAGCATTAAGAGCAATTTTTTTCATAGGAGAGGCAAAAGGAATCTTATCTCTCTTCTTAGGGAAGTGTTCTATACCTTTTTTTGAGTGGGAGTTGATATTCAATGGTGCCTTCTTTCATATCAATAATGGCACCAACTGTTCTAAGAAAAGGTCTTCCCAAAGTAATAGGACAAGAAGCATTGCATTCAACATCCAAAACATAGAAATAAACGGGGACATAAGCATTGTTAACCATAATAAGAACATCATTAATACTCCCCGTGAGTTTCTTTTTAGCATTATCATCAAGTGGGACATTTAAATAAAAATCTTCCAATGGTGGCAAATTAAGCATATTATAAATCCTTCTAGGCATAATAGAAACACTACTATCAAGATCACATAAAGCTTTAAAATCAAAGTCATTCACTTTCATATTAATGATGGGTTCCCAACCATCTTCTAGTTTCATAGGAATAGAAGCTTTATGTTTCATCTTTTCTTCTTTAATTTTTATGAGAGCATCAGTAATGTGTTTTGTAAAGGCCATATTCATAGCACTAGCATTAGGACTTTTAGCAAGCTTTTATAGGAACTTAATTACTTCAGAGATATTGCAACCATCAAGATCAAAATCATAATTATCATCTAAAGTAGTAGAGCTATTACTAGCTTCAACACTAGTGGTAGTGATAGTAGAAACACTAATATTTCTAGCAATTTCATCTTCTCTTTCCCACTTAGCATGCAATTCAGCTAATAGTCTAACATTTTCATCAATTCTAACTTGTATGGCATTAGTAGTAGCAAAGGGATTTTCAATAGTTTCAGGTTTAGCAGTCATTTTATTAAAAGAAGATTGTGCTTCAGCCAAAGATGATATATTTCTTTTAGCATTAGAAAATTTTAATTGTAAACTAGGAATTTCCCTATTTAAACTCTCAAGTTGATGACTAATATTTTTAAAAATGGTAGATTGTTCCTCCATAGTTTTGGTAAATAATTTATTTTGTTCATATTGCATTTGCATGAAGTTTTTAGTGGCTCTTTCAACTTCTAAAATTCTTCCTTCACTAGGTATTCCAGGTTTGCCATGATAACCATAAGTATTATTAAGAGGGTAAGGCCTATAATTGTTATTACCATAAGCATTGTTGCCAAAATTATTATTTCTTATAAAGTTCATATCAAATTGTTCTTCTTGAGCAACCAAAGAGGCTAAGGGAACATGATTGGATCAATATGAGCTTTCCCATTAACAAGCATAGACATAATAACATCAATTTTATCACTCAAGGAGGAGGTTTCTTCAACAGAATTTACCTTCTTACCTTGTGGAGCTCTCTCGGTATGTCATTCAGAATAGTTAACCATCATATTATCCAGAAGCTTTGTTGCAGCACCCAAAGTAATGGTCATAAAGGTAACTATAGCAGCGGAATCTAGTATATTTCTTGAAGAATAGTTCAATCCTATATAAAAGGTTTGGATAATCATCCAAGCAGTCAGTCCATGAGTGGGACAATTCTTTACCAAAGATTTCATTCTTTCCCAAGCTTGAGCAACATGTTCATTATAAGATTGTTTAAACTTCATTATTTCACTTCTCATAGATATAATCTTAGCAGGAGGGTAGTATTTTCCAATGAAAGCATCTTTGCATTTAGTCCAAGAATCAATACTATTTCTAGTTAGGGATTGCAACCATTCTTAGCTTTTCCTATCAAAGAGAGAGGAAACAATTTAAGCTTAATAATATCTCCATCTATATCCCTATGCTTTTGCATCGCACAAAGTTCAACAAAGTTATTTAGATGAGCAGCAGCATCTTCAGTACCAATTCTAGAAAATTGTTCTCTCATAACAATATTAAGCAAAGAAGGTTTAATTTCAAAGAAAGTAGCTTCAGGAACAAGTGGAGCAATAGGTGTGCTCATGAAATCATTGTTGTTGGTGCTAGTGAAGTCACACAACTTAGTGTTTTCAAGAGTAGTCATTTTTTATGTTTTTAGTAAACAAAGCAAACTAGTACAACTAATTTTTTTGTGTTTTTGATAAAGAAACAAGCAAACCAAGCAGAACTAAACTAAGCAAAACAAATAAAACAAAGTAAAGATATTGGTTATGAGGGACTCCCCTTGTGAAGATGTCCTTGACTCCCCGGCAACGGCGCTAGAAAAAGCTGCTTGTTGGTCCAAAATATATCGAGCTCGTTGGGGAACCCCAAGAGGAAGGTATGATGAGCACAACAACAAGTTTTCCCTTAGTTATGAAACCAAGGTTATCGAACCAGTAGGAGCAAGGAAACACCTCCAAGGTGTTATTTCTAACTTGGAATCCTGCACAACACAACCACAGAACTTTGCCCCTAACTTACAGTGAGGTTGTCAATCTCACCGGTTTTGCTAAAAACAAAGGATTAAACATATTGTGTGGAAGAAAGTAAAAGCTTGCAGAAAGTAAACAGAAAACAGTAAATAGTTGTAGATTGATGGTAAAAGAAAGGACTGGGGTCCATAGTTCACTAGTGGTGGTTCTTCTTAAGATAGATGACATGTTAGATGAACAAATTACAGAGGGGCAATTGACAAACATCAAGAAAGCATACATGCATATACTAATCATCTTGACTCCTATGAGATTTGATTGGGCATTACAACATTATACATAGACCGTAATCCAACTGCATCTATGACTAATAATCCACCTTCAGGTTATCAATCCGAACCCCCTCCAGTATTAAGTTGCAAGCAACAGATAATTGCATTATGCATTGTGTTTAAAGTAAACAATGCGATTGTTCTATGAACAAAGGATTGTTGTTTTCTCCCTAGTAGCAACAGCACATCTAGTACCATAGAGATTTCTGTCACTTCCCCAGATTACTAGAGGCATGAACCCACTATCGAGCATAAATACTCCCTCTTGCAGTTGCTAGCATCTACTCGGCCAAGATATCTACTAACAACGTAGAGCATGCAAGATCACAAATAACAAAGACATGATAGAATCAATAATCAATCTGAAATAGCATCTCAATATCCATCGGATCCCCGCAAACACAACATGTATGATTACAAATAGATGATCTTGATCATGAACAGAGCTCACAAGATCTAGACATGGTAGCACAAAGGAGAAGAACCAACCATCTAGCTACTACATGGACCCGTAGTCCAAGGATGAACTACTCACACATCACACCGGAGGCTTGCATGGTGATGAAGAAGGCCTCCAGGGTGAATTCTCCCCTCTGGTAGGGTGCCGGGAAGAGCTTTAGATCCCTCCTGATCTAGGGGTAGAGATGATGGCGGCTATAGACTCTTTCGTGGAATTTTGATCGGGTACTTAGGGTTTCTGTATTGGAGGCATCTTATAGGCGAAAGGGGAGGCCGAGGGGGTGCCCTAGGCGGCCGCACCACCCCTAGTGCTTGGTTAGGGCCACTTCAGGTGTGGTGGGCCCCTGGTTGGGTGGTGTGGGGCCCTGGCCCCTCTCCGCTCTCAGATTCAGCTCCATGTCCCCCTCGGTGAAATATTGACTTTGGCTTTTGTCCCGTCCAATTCCGAGAATATTCATTTTCTGACTTTCCTGGAACCAAAAACAGCAGAAAACAGGTAGCTGGCACTTTGGCATCTTGTTAATAGGTTAGTCTAATAAAGTGTATAAAAAGTACTCCAAAGTGTGGACAAAACATAAGAAAGTAGATAAAAACCAAGCATGGAACATCAAAAATTATAGATACGTTAGCAACGTATCAATTGACATGAGTTTGGAATGCACACATCAAAGGATGAACACCAATTACATTGGCAAGTTGGCCTACCCTTTGATTTCTTTTTCATCAATGATGTTCATATCAATGGCAAGGGGTCTTCTCGGTCTTGAATCATTATAAATCATTTTTTATAATTGATTTGAGCGGGTGTGTACTTAAAAATTAATTTAGTTAATTTAAGTACAAATCAATTTTGGACAAGGTCTAAGTGAATTTTGTTTTAGTTATAGAAAAATGACCCGCAACACTGCCTTTACCACCATTAACTTAGCTCCCATGCTTCAGAAGGATACATTAGGAAATAATTGTGAAGATTGGGTTCGCACCCCTTAGGATAGTCCTCAGCGTGCTAAATAAAGAGTACATTCTAGATGTGACTTGATGATCCACAAGTATAGGGGGTGTATCGCAATATTTTCGATAAGTAAGAGTGCCGAACCCAACAAGGAGCAGAAGGTGCTGGCGAGTGGCTAGGAGCAGGAATTCTCTGTAAATACTTAGCAAACGGATTTTTAGGGTTTTTTGATAATGCAGGTAAATAAAGTACGAGTAAATAAAAGACAATAAGAATAAATGCAGCAAGTGGCCCAATCCTTTCTTTAGCAAAGGACAAGCCGGTTGTATTACTTAAGATGCCCAAACGTTCTCGAGGACACATGGGAATATCGTCAAGTGATTTCGCTTCATATAGTTGATTAATCTTCTTTAGTTTGCTAAGTGTTGTGTGGGTGAACCTGTGCTAATGTACCGACCTTCCTAGGACTAATACATACTTGTGATTATACCCCTTGCAAGCATCCGCAAGTACAAGAAAGTAATTAAGGTAGAAACCTAACCACAACTTTAAACTCTAAGACCCTGACATCCCTTGTGCAAAGGTTTCCTAATGGGGGTTTAGGTTTCTGTCACTTTGCCAACCCCTACGATTAGTAGCCAAATACACAATGCATTCCCCTAGGCCCATATAGGTGAAGTGTCATGTAGTCGACGTTCACATGACACCACTAGAAGAAATACACCACAACTTAAATATCAAACCATTGAATCTTTCTCAACACAATTCCACTACTAACAACATGACTGCTCCCATGTCCTCAAGAACAGAACGAACTACTCACAAGACATCATATGGATCATGCTCAGAGATGAAATAATGATGTGTAACAATCTGAACATAAACGATAAATCAATGGTTCACTCAATAGCATCAACTACAAGGAGTAATCAACACTAGGAAAGTTTCCCCTAAGAACTATGCAAGATTCAACCCAATTGTTACAGTGGTATGAAGTGGTGATGATGGTGATGGTGGAGATGATGGTGGTGGTGGTGATGATGATGATCCCGATGTAGTCCAGCTTGATGGTGGTGTTGATGGCGATGATCTCCCCTCTCCAGGAAGGAATTCCCCTGGCAGAATTTTGTCTGCCAGAGAGATCTTTCTCTCTTGGTGTTTTCCGCCCTGCAGAGGCGGCGGAATCTTTCTATGGTCGCTCCCCGAGTCTTAGGGTTTCGGGAGGATAATATACGCCATAGGGGAGAGCCAAGAGTGGACCAGGGCGGCCACACCACCTGGTGGCATGGCCTAGGGTGGCCCGCGCTAGGGGGTGGTGTGGGCCCCCTATGGCCCATCTCCACTTCCCCTTCTGGCAATCTTCGTGTAGCACCCCGATAAAACCACTACTAGAAAATCGTGTGTTGTTTTATTTTTGTGCATCATCATGCCCACATGCTCATGTCATCATGCCACATTGTATTTGAGCATCATCATCATGCATCTATTTGCCTAAAAGTATTTGCTAAAAGCCTATCTTGTTTTCGAAATATCCTCCGTCTATATTTCAAATCAAAACCCTAGTCTCTTCCGGATATTTTATTTGTCTAAAAACTATTTGCAAAAGTATTCTAAAAATAAAATAAATAAATAAATAAAATGTTTTCCAGGGAGGCACCGCCCAGGCCAAAACCTAGGCGGCGAGCCTACCACCCCGGCTAGATCCTGACCCTAGATCCCCTCTAGTACCAAACCCTAACCCTAAATGCCTACCAAAATCTAATCCTAGTCCACCCCTTCCCCGTCGCCAGAACCCATACCAACCTAACCCACACCAACGTTTGGACCCAAACCAACTCGCCCACCACACCGCACGCGAGCGTTGCACGACCCAGTCCCGCGAACCCGACACCCACACCCACAACTGCCCCACCGCCACAACACACATGCTGGCTCGCACCGCGCGTGCAGCCCGCTCGTCATGCTCGCTCCCACACGCAGCGCACGCCAGTGCAGCCCCGCGAGCACACACGCGCGGTCACGCAACATGACACCCAGGCGCACCACACGCGCAGTCCCACCACGGGTCACGCGCTACACGCCACCAACCCCCCGCTCGAACCAATGCCTACCCCGCACGATCCTCTGCTCGCCCTGCCTCCACTCGCCTCGTCCGCCGCCGCCGCCTCTGACGATCCTCGCCAAGCTCGGCCTCGCAACCTCGTCCTTCCCCGATTGGCTCCCGATTCAGCCGCGCGCTACCACCGCCGTGTTCGTGGACCGCCGCCACCCCTCTTCCTCACCCCGTATCGCCAGCAGCCGCCCTGCGAGCAAGGCCGGCCGACCCATCCTCGAGCTCAGCGTCCCATCTCCAGGGCCCTACCTCATCGAGCCGCGTCGTCGTCGCCGCCTTTGCTGTTCTCCTCGCGCCGCCCCTCTCCAGCGAGCCTCGCTGTCGTCGCGGTCCCGTCTCCTCCGGCCAGACCTCGAGCTTCCTCGCCGGCCTCGCCCTGGCCATGGTGCTGCCTCGACTCCCGGCCCCGACCCTTCTGCCCGCAGGCGCGCGCCATCTCCCTTCTTCGTCGATCCCGCAGGCGCTTCCCCGATGCAGAAGCTCGCCCAACCGTGCATCGCCTCTCGCTGGTGTTGGCCTTCCTCTGCTGTCGCTGCCCATATCTTTTTTTCCTCAGGCCTATACCTGTTGATACATTGCAAATGTATCTATAATTTTTGATGTTCCATGCTTGGTTTTATCTCCTTTCTTGTGTTTTGTCCACACTTTGGAGTACTTTTCATATGATTTCTTGGACTAACCTATTAACAAGAGCCACAGTGCCAGCTGCCTGTTTTCTGCTGTTTTTGGTTCCAGGAAAGTCAGAAAATGAATATTCTCAGAATTGGACGGGACAAAAGCCAAAGTGCCTATTTTTCCAGAAGACTCCAGGAGCCAGAATACGAGACGGAGGAGGGCCAGGGGCTGGCCACACCACCCCTAGGCGCGGGCTGGGCCTGGCCGCGCCAGGGCATGGTGTGGTGGCCCCAGGCACCCCCTCGGTCTCCCCCTTTGCCTATAAGAAGCCTTCTGACCTAAAAACTCCGGGGGGTTCGACGTTTTTCCAGAAAAAGTTCCGCAGCGCCGCCACCACCGAAGGGGAGATTCGGGGAATAGAAAGTCTCTATTCCGACACCCTGCCAGGACGAGGAAGTGCCCCCGGAGCCATCTCCATCGATCTCCACCATCATCTCCATTAACCATCCATGTTTCCCCCATCTATGAGTGAGTAATCCCCCGCTGTAGGCTATGGGGATGGTAGGGATTGGATGCGATCGTCATGTAATGGCATAAGATTGTTAGGGCATGGTGCCTAGTATCTTTTATTAGTGATTTATGACTTTATTGCGACTTGTTGTGCTTAATGCTTGTCACTAGGGCCCGACTGCCATGATTTTAGATCTGAACATGTTATTGATTCATTATGATAGTATTGTTTTTGGTCTTATCTGCAAGTTGTATACACACGTTGTTGTCCGGAACCTATGGCCTTGAAGTGACAGAAATCGGGATAACCGGAAGGGAATGGCTTTGATGTGAGGATCACATGTGTTCACGGAGTGTTAATGCTTTGCTCCGGTGCTCTATTAAAAGGAGCACCTTAATTGCCAGTAGTTCCCTAGAGGCCCCGCTGCAAACGGGCTGGCAGGACAAAAGATGTTGTGCAAGTTCTCATTGCTAGCACGTATGACTATATATGGAACACATGCCTAGGATTGTCTAGTACTTGGATACTTTATCTTATTTATCTGCAATTGCCCTATGTTCTGATTGCTATGTGAATTGCCTTGTCCATGCAACGCCCGTCCATCCATCCCTATGCCTACCGCACTCGAATCCCACTGTTTACTGCTTTTGTTACTACTGTCCTTGCTTTACTACTGTTGTTACTTTACTATTCCTACTACAAAACTGTTGCTACTGATAAACTGCTGTGAGCAAGATTGTTTCTAGGTGCAGCTGAATTGACAACTCAGTTGTTAAGGCTTATAAATATTCTTTGGCTCCCCTTGTGTCGAATCAATAAATTGGGTTTCACTTCCCTCGAAAATACTGCGATACACCCCCTATACTTGTGGGTCATCAAGACTATTTTCTGGCGCCGTTGCCGGGGAGCATAGCTTTATTTATCAAGTTCACTTGGATTCACTATTGTTCAAGCTAAGTTTATTTTCTCCTTGTTTGCTTGTTTCTTTATCGAAAATACAAAAAAAAGGTTCCTACTCTAGTTGTTATTTTCATTGGTATGTTATTGTCTTGCTTTATCATGCTTGTTGTCAATGGTTGGTTTCTTTGAAATTGAATCTTATTGGCAAGGTGGGTTCATGGAGGATCAAAAATATTATTATAAGGAACACCACTTGTCACAAAAAGGGAAACACTTATGGGGACAAATTGATAGATTGTATACCATTGCTAGAAATGTGTGCTCTACTTATAATGTTACTTATTGCCTTGATAAATCTTGTTGCTGTAGGAGGTACAAACACCTCCCTTTTCAATGTGAGTATAATGATAATGTTACCATATCTTCCCATGTTAAGGGAAATTATGACCTTTATGACGTGGAACAAATTGAGGAATTTATTGCTTGGAAGGGTGCATGTGAACTTTCTAGTTTGCTTGAAAATATTGATGATTCACCTTATAAGTATGAGGTTTATGGTATACTTAAATTTTGCTTTGATAATTACAAGGATGAAAATGGCTATATTCTTGAATATTTTAATAGATGCTTTCCACAAATGGAAGAGACTGCCTTGCAGGATCCTATGGAAGAAGAAATTGATGAACCTGAAATCTCATTAGATGAAAAAGAGAAGGAGAGTGATGAACAAAAGGAGGAAGAATGGATTAGCTACCCATGCCTACCTTCTAATGAGAGTAACTCTTTATCCCTTACATTATTTGATTGTCCCCCATGCTTACTAAAGAAGGATGAATGTTATGTTCCTGAGGATTCTTTTGAAGATGTTTATGATAAAGCTCTAGTGCTTGTAGATCATGAAAAGCATGCTTTATGTGATAGTTATATTGTTGAGTTTATTCATGAGGCTACTAAAAATAATTATGAGAGAGGAAAATATGGTTGTAGAAGTTTTCATGGTATTGAAACACCTCTCTATGTGCTGAAAGTTTTGAAGTTACTCTTGTTTTATCTTCCTATGCCTATCACTTTATTCTTTGCGAATTTATTTGCATACACGATTCCTATGCATAGGAAGTGGGTTAGACTTAAATGTGTTTTGGATTTGCTTCTTGATGCTCTCTTTTACTTCACTTCATATTTCTTATGTGAGCATCCTCTCAAACTAATATGCCTGAAGATGATAATATGTCTATTATTCTTGGGAGACCTTTTCTTAATACTGCAGGAGCTGTTATTAATTGTAATCAAGGGAAGGTGACCTTCAATGTCAATGACACGAAACATACTATCTATTTCCCCAAGAATATTGATAGGACTTATGGTTTTGAATTCAATTAAACATGTTGAGGGCATTCAAGTTGGAGAAATATATTGTCCCATATCAAGAGAAAATTTGAAACTATTATGATTGGGACCATTGCTATCAAGGTTAAGGTAACATAATCATTAGTGGAATAAAAAGTTTTGTCTCATATGAAATTGTTTTGGTAACAAGACCTGATCAACCTTGTTAACAAAAGGAATTCATTGAACAAAATAATGTTTTCACCATGATTATCTCCGCTTACTTCTATTCTATCCATTTTAGTTTTTGTTTATGCCTAACTTAAAGGCGTTAAAGAAAAGTACTTATTGGGAGATAACCCAAAAGTTTTAGATGAGTCTTGGAAGTTATTACTTCAGTAATAACCGCTCCCTATCCTTTTTATTTGCTTTTTGTGCCAAGAGTAACCTCTAATGAGAGAGAAGTAATGATTGGGAAAGTTGTTGCCCCGAAACAGATTTCTGTGCTTCACCGTAAAAATTCATGTAAAATCTCTGAATGTCTTTTTAAGGCATGAATTTTTGTGCTTCTGCCCCAGGTTGTTATCTAACTTTTGTTAGTTCAACACTTCTTTATTTGAGCAACAGAAGGTCTTCGAAAAAATTTGTCTTTACATGCTGGTCTGTTTTGACAGATTTCTGCCATTTTCTGCATTTGCTTCTTGTTGGTTCCTTTTTGAGTTCTTTTGGGTAATTGAGATTTTTGAGGGAAGTGCTACAGTAGCTAGTGTTCTAATGGAAGTTTATTTGGTGTTAGAACTAAACCTTAAGACTTATTTATCTTGAGTACACTAATGTTGCTAATAAAGATTGTGTGAAGTTTTGTATGAAGGAAAAATTTCAGGTGTATGGAAGAAATGAGTAATGAGATGAAGGATGGACTAAAGCTCAAGCTTGGGGATGCCACGCGTGTCATCCCAAGAAATATCCAAGAAGTACAAGCGTCAAAGCTTGGGTATGCCCAAGGCATCCCCTTCTTCATCAATAAAAATCCCAGGTTTCTTCCAAACACTTCATTTTTATTGTTTTATGCATAGTTGTGTGGTTCTTGGAGCGTCTTCTTTTTCGTTTTCATTTTGGTTTTCTTAGTTTGCTGAATAAATTGGTTGGTCCCCCTCTTTCATACATTGGTTTTCAAATAAGTTTGGTTTGGTTTGGAAAATAGTAGGAAAGCTCATGCTTAAGTGGTAAAGAGAGTTTATTTTTGACTGTGGCCAATGCTTTGTCATGCCATGCTTGATATTGTTTTGGCTTTATGCTTAGTATTCTTTGTTGTAGCATGACTTGTTATAAACAATTGAGATTGCTTAATGTGCCTTGGATGAATCGTGCGTTGTTTTAGCATATTAAAGCATAGTATAGTGGTATTCTCTTTTGATGCTTTATTTGGGTTGACTTGGCACATGCTCACACCATGTTATGACTATCTCAAGTCACCATAAGCCTTTATGATCCTTTAGTTTTCAACTTGTAGTATCACTTTATGTTTTGATCAATGATGTTTTGTCGCTCTGCATGATTATGGCCATTATTGCTCTCTCGTTTGTTGCTCCCTTACTATTGCTAGCCTTCACTTACACTGAGTGTTTTACTCATGTTTCCAACTCCCTTAAACTAAATATTGCCAAAGTGTCCACCATACCTACCTATTAGCATCATTTGCTACTTCCGTGCATATTCAATATGCCTTGTTTTCTTCCGAATAAAATGTTTTCTTGTTTTGAGAAAGTTAGTTAGTAAAGATCTCACGAACTTGATGGCACACTTTATTTCCTGCACTTAATAAACCTGAACCATTGTGAACTCTCCATGAAAGTTATATGCTTGCTAATTATAGGCTGGGGATTAGCAGAACCGTGCTGTCATGGGGAACACTTTCAATACTTGTAAATATATACCCAGTTGATACCTTGCTCTTTTGTTTGCGGATGTCGTCGGTGTGAAATAAAAGGGGAGCTTGTAAGTCCATGGAGTTATGTATGTGTGTTAGAAAGCCTGGGTCATTGGTCTAATCCATGCTGACATGGTGGAAACCTGCAGCGTAATCATAATGATATCTATGAAGCATTCTTCTTATAAAAAAAAGAGAGATAGCTATTGAGAAAAAGAAAAAAAGAGATTTATGAAAAGAGGAAAGAGAGAAAAAAGCACCATTTTCCCATGGTAAATAAGAAGATTGTTGAGATACTCATTGTCTACTTGCCTTGTCATTTTGATATGGGGATTCTTCCCGATCATCGGGCAAGGGGTACCCCGTTGGCGGTTCTCTATGATACGCACATACTTACGATGACAAGAACTTACCGGTAACTAAAGTTAAGTAGCACGAGGAGCGGCCCTCGTACTCACGGGACTTGGGATTTTCAGTTTATAGTCTGTCAAGCATATAACTCAGATTGGACATCACTTTCACCTTAACCACATTAAAGATGCTTATGATAGGGGCAATGAGAGCTCAAAGCTAATGAGTACCATACTTTCAGCATTTGGAAGCCTTTCAAACTTTTCAAAACCTGTTCATTTCCTTGTTGAGTATCCACACATTCTATGAGCACTTTCTTGAGAGCATAGTGGCCATTCTTAGTTCTATGTGCATTGTCCCAAGACTTGTTGATTGATGCATACCTTGATATTGCTTGTTTTAAACTATTTGTATCTAGTCACTCTTATGAACTTTGAAGGTGTCCTATGCATTTTTATTTGCTACTCTATGAGGGACAAGCTGAATGCTATTATGCTATGTTTTCTTTATGTGAAACAAACAAACGTCTTGCAAAGCATTGTTATTCATGAATCTTTTGTTTGTGCCTTTTCATGTTGCATCATAGTTTCTTTGTCCTATTGTTAGAACTTTGTCTTTCATGTTATGATTGAAGTACTATGATCCCAGCTTTGAATGTTTTACAAGTACTTTGATCAAGTTTATGATGGTGCATGTCACCTCAAAAATTATTCTTTCTTTTTATCACTTACCTACTCGAGGATGAGCAGGAGTTAAGCTTGGGGATGTTGATACATTGCAAATGTATCTATAATTTTTGATGTTCCATGCTTGGTTTTATCTCCTTTCTTATGTTTTGTCCACACTTTGGAGTGATTTTCATATGATTTCTTGGACTAACCTATTAACAAGAGCCACAGTGCCAGCTGGCTGTTTTCTGCTATTTTTGGTTCCAGGAAAGTCAGAAAATGAATATTCTCGGAATTGGATGGGACAAAAGCCAAAGTGCCTATTTTCCAGAAGACTCCAGGAGCCAGAATACGAGACGGAGGAGGGCCAGGGGCTGGCCACCACCCAGTGGCCGGGCTGGGCCGCACTCAGGCATGGTGTGGTGGCCCAGGAACCTCGGTCCCTCTTCGCCTATAAGAAGCCTTCTGACCTAAAAACTCCGAGGGGTTTGCGTTTTCCAGAAAAAAGTTCCGGCCGCCACCACGAAGGGAGATTGGACAGAAAGTCTGTTCGCACCTGCCGGACGGGAATGCCCGGAGCCATCTCCATCGATCTCCACCATCATCTCCATCGACCATCCATGTTTCCCCCATCTATGAGTGAGTAATCCCCCGTTGTAGGCTATGGAGATGGTAGGGATTGGATGAGATCGTTCATGTAATGGCATCAGATTGTTAGGGCATGGTGCCTAGTATCTTTTATTAGTGCTTTATGACTTTGTTGCGACTTGTTGTGCTTAATGCTTGTCACTAGGGACCGAGTGCCATGATTTTAGATCTGAACATGTTATTGATTCATTATGATAGTATTGTTTTTGGTCTTATCTGCAAGTTGTATACACACGTTGTTGTCCGGAACCTATGGCCCCGAAGTGACAGAAATCGGGATAACCGGAAGGGAATGGCTTTGATGTGAGGATCACATGTGTTCACGGAGTGTTAATGCTTTGCTCC
This sequence comes from Avena insularis, assembly GCA_023614405.1. Classification (NCBI taxonomy): domain Eukaryota; kingdom Viridiplantae; phylum Streptophyta; class Magnoliopsida; order Poales; family Poaceae; genus Avena; species Avena insularis. The sequence goes on from CM042694.1 coordinate 536,972,237, forward strand.
GATGCTCTATTAAAAGGAGCACATTAATTGCGAGTAGTTCCCTAGAGGCCCCGCTGCAAACGGGCTGGCAGGACAAAAGATGTTGTGCAAGTTCTCATTGCGAGAACGTATGACTATATATGGAACACATGCCTAAGATTGTCTAGTACTTGGATGCTTTATCTTATTTATCTGCAACTGCCCTATGTTCTGATTGCTATGTGAATTGCCTTGTCCATGCAACGCCTGTCTATCCATCCCTATGCCTACCTTTTCGAATCCCACTGTTTCTTGCTTTTATTATCTTGTCCTTGCTTTACTATTCCTACTACAAACTGCTCTTGATAAACTGTTGTGAGCAAGATTGTTTCCAGGTGCAGCTGAATTGACAACTCAGTTGTTAAGGCTTATAAATATTTTTTGGCTCCCCTTGTGTAGAATCAATAAATTGGGTTTCACTTCCCTCAAAAATACTGCGATACACCCCCTATACTTGTGGGTCATCACCTGTGCAGGACATCCTTGTTGCAGCCGATGAACAGCTCCGTTGGCTGACTGGCGATTTCGTTGAGACCATCTGAAGGCATGTGGATGTACACTCTGCTTCTGCGTGTCTTGTTCGCTTCCCTGACCACAGATGAGGACCGTTCAAAATCAAGATCTGCCGAAGCCAGAGGTCACGATGATAGAGTGCAGGAACCCCAAGTGCGACGACATGGACCAAAGACGCCAAACCCCAAGATCTTCGACAAGGATACCGAGTTCTCGTTCATGGATCCGAAGGCCCTGATCCGATCCAAGGTCCCGAACCCGGAGACCTTCTTCGCGAACGCGAAGTTCGCCGAGACCTCGGGTGTGCCGTTCCCGGAGTCCGAAGACCGATCCCGCTGAGGCCGAACCCCGTCGAACCCCAAGACCCCCGGATCCAAACCCCTATGTGTGACCCCTTTATCCGAGACCCCTATTTTTATAATATGACATTATCAAATGTTGCATATTAAATTGTTCATACTTGCATGCATATTGTGGGTGTTGGGGCTATTTTGACGATTCAACTAAATTATATATGGAGGCTGTATGCGGGCTATTCTAGTCTTATATTGCCTTTATTTAATTTTGTGTAGCGAACTGATGCCTTATTTTGCCTTGTTAACACAACCTTTAAATTGCTGGGTAGCTAAACAACATGAACCATCTAATTAATTGTCAGAACCCTAGTTCCGCTTAATATTGCCTAATTGCACCGCATCTTTGCCATGACATGCATCATGCCCCATCTTCTGCCGTAGTATTAAATAGTGTATCCGGTGTTTCTTCTAGTGCTTTGCTTCTTCACGGATTAGGCTGTTGAGTGGATGCGAGTGTCGACCCGATCTCCAGATGAATCTTCGGCTATGTTTTCCAGGCGAGCATTCTCCCCCTTTCTACCTATTTTGCGTTTATAGTCTTTATTTCCTCCTATTGATCTATTACTATCCGTGTTGCAATGCTTTAGTTTCCGTGCACCATTTATATTCCCTGCAGCCTCTATATTGCCTTGGACACATCCTATGGACTGTTGTTTGATAGACAGTCGGCCTTGCGAGTCGTAGTTGCTTGCTCAGTTGCTGCTTCACATCGTTAACGTTCCACCGTTGTTGGAAGGTTGACACATTCTTAATGGTGGAGATGCTTAAGGGTGGAGATGATCATGGCTTTAATTACAACTTGATATTAAAATGCTAGGAATAGATATAACTAATGTAGAGGCACCGGTGGGCAATAGCTAATATTTGGTTCTTCCACGCTCACTTGTGTCCCGTAGGCCCCGAGTACTTGATACTTGTTCCTTGACTATTCGCACTATCCACATACGGGAGACTCTATGAATCCCCCTTTGCCTGAGCTTGATTCACACTTTATTTCTTGGGGCCACAAACTAGTTTGGGGCTTTATTACTATCATGTACATATGTCATGCTTTACTGCTTTATTTACGATTGTGCGTGGAGCACCTGTACTGTTTAGGACTTGTGACATGTTTTCGCGGTATCGACAAGCCCAGTCACATTTTCGGGTTCCCAGTCGTCTACACAAACCTTGGGTCTGTCTCGGAGTCGGCCAACTTCGTTGCGGGTAGCTTAATGGGGTGCCCCCCTGAAATGATTTATGAATCTTGTGCATGCTTTGTCGTGAGGCCTCGTTGCTTTTTATTTGGTTCTTCCCGAGGTTGATTGTGTGTGTGTTGCTATTTGTGCACCCCTGCAGGGTAAATCTTTCTGAAAGCCGTGTCCGCGATTATGGATGACTTGGAGCATAGTATCTCGATCATAGACAAGCATAACTAAAGTAGTACTATAAATTTGACTTTGACATGTCTAGTAATTAGTTTCACTACAACGGAATGAGTAAATAAAAGTGCCAACAACTGCTGGATTTGGAATGTATTATGCTCATTGTATCTGACTAGTAAGTGCTACAACTATAATGGAATGAATAAAACTGTCAACTGTGTGAGTTCCTCGGTTTGACTTCCTCATGTGGTCTCGAGGGGGAAATACCAGGATGGGTATGTTTTGGTGTTACTATCAGGTTGGATCCGAATAGGTCTTTCTTATCCCTCTCTAATAGCCGATAGTTGAATCGAGTCTCTATAGATTGTTTAGTGCATGTTGCGCTGCCGCTTCAGTCCACCATACCTATGTAAGCGAGAGCCGCCGAATTCTAGACTCGCCGTGTACTAGCCTCAGTACTGACCGCTCCCTTTTTCCTTTGCCCTTTGTCGGCACCCCTTTTGTTTTAGCAGGTATGAGATCGACATCGTTAGCAGGGTTACCCTTCCGGCTTGGCCTAGGCAGGGTTATGTACGCCATTGGTTATTCTTCAGGGCTCTTAGCCCCATTTGCATCTTATCCGCACTCGGATGTTGTATTGTTTTAAGAGTGATTTGGATCTTTGTATTGTATATCTGTATTATTGACTCTGAAGTCGTTGTTGTATATATATGTTCTGTGGGTTCCATCATGGACTATTGTGCAATGGTATTACTTTGTTTTTCCACCCGCACGCAAGTGCTTGGTGGGCATCTTTGAATCGTTTCTATGTGGGTTTGGCGGAAATTGCTAAAACTTGCATAGGGTCGATTCGAGTGTGTTACACTTCGTCTTCTGGAAAAATAGAATTTTCCATGTATTTTCCCGGATTTTCTGATCTTCGCGAATTTCGCCTCCAAACAGCTCCTTTTCCATCAGAATCATGACAGCAGCGGTCCATGCTCCAAAAGTCATCAACCATGCAAAAATAGATGAAATAACATAAGTATCATCTCTTAATATGAAATATATCAATGAATAACAGTAAATTATGATATAGAATAGTGATGCAAAATGGACGTATCAACTCCCCTGTTAGACTTCGCTTGTCCCTGTTTAAATTGAACTCAATAAACATGACCTCAGGTTTATGGAGTGAAGAGTCGATAAAAGAATACGGACAAGAAGCATCACATTCATCAATACATAAATCATAATAGAAGACAACTCACTATTATATAACTTAACTTGCAATAAGTAAAGGAAACACAATAAAGATGTTGGAGATATGCCCAAGAGGCAATAATAAAAGTGGTTATTATTATATCTTTGTGTTTATGATGAATGTTTACATCCCATGATATAATTGCATTATAAGGAAACACTAATACATGTGTGTTTTGTAAACATAAAAGAGTCCCTAGTAAGCCTCTTGTGGAACTAGCTTGTTGATTAATTGATGATCATGGTTTCCTGATCATGGACATTGGATGTCATTAATAACAAGGTTATATCATTAGGAGAATGATGTGATGGACACACACCCATAGTAAGCCTAGCATAAGATCAAGTCATTAAGTTCGTATTGCTATAAGCTTTCAAATGCATAGTAACCTAATCCTTCGACCATGAGTTATGTTAATCACCATCACCGGATGGGTACTTTGATGACATCAAACACCGCTTCATAACTGGGTGGTTATAAAGGTGTCATTGGGTATTCTAAAAGTATGTGTTGAAGCGCATGGACCAAGATTGGGATTTGTCCATCCATATGACGGATAGATATGCTCTAGGCCCTCTCGGTGGAATGTCATCTAGTTAGCTTGCAAGCATGTGACTGGGTCACAAGGGATGACATAACATGGAACGAGTAAAGAGTACTTATCAAGAATTGAGGTAGAACTAGGTATGGAGATACCGACGATCAAACCTCGGATAAGTAGAATATCGCGTGACAAAGGGAATTGGTTTCGTATGTTAATGGTTCTATCGATCACGAAGTCATCGTTGAGTATGTGGGAGCCGTTATGGATCTCTAGATCCCGCTGATGGTTATTGATCGGAGAGGTGTCTTCATCATGTCTGCATATTCACGAACCGTAGGGTGACACACTTAAGGTTCGAAGTTGTTTTAAGTAGATATGGAATATGCGTTGGAGACCGAATGTTGTTCGGAGTCTCAGATTGGGTCCGGGACATCACGAGGAGATCCAGAATTGTCCGGAGAATAAGATTCATATATTGGGGATCATTTTCTAAGTTAGGAAATGTTTCGGAGTATTTGTATGGGGATTCTAGAAGGTTTCGGAATGTTCCGGAAGGTTCTAGTAGATTTCTTGGAGTTTGCTTGAAAACCAAGAAAGGATCAAGGAGTCTTTATGGGGCAAGACACGGATTCGTGGGGGAGGAGGATTCCTCCCCCCTACCAATCCGCCGGCCAAGGAGGGAGGGGAGTCCTACTAGGACTCCCCTTCCCATGGCGCCTCCCTCCTTTAAATAGAGGGGAGGGGGCGCCACCCCCTAGCTCTCTCCCATAACAAACCCTAGCCGCCGCCTCTCTCCTCCTCCATCGCTCTGCTCCGGCTTAGGCGAAGCCCTGCAAAATTCTCTACTCCACCACCACCACCACACCGTCGTGCTGCTGGGATTCCGTGGAGAAGATCTACTACCTCCGCTGCTCGCTGGAACGGGGAGAGAAAGGTCTGCTTCGACTCAGACGTGACCGATCAAGTGAAGCGTTTTAACGCTGGCAGGCGCCGGAAGGATCGTCCACACGATCTTGAGATCAGCAAGTGATCGACTACATCAACCCCGAGATCTAATCTCGTAACGCTTTTGGTTCTACGAGGGTTAGTACAGATCTATCTCGTTGCACATGTCTAATAGATTAGATCTTGGCTTTTATCTAGATTAGATCTGGGTTTTGTTCGTTCTTGCGGTAGAATTTTTTTGTTTTCCATGCTACGAACCCATCAAAAGATACATAAAGTAAATCACAAGTGGTAATGGCAAACTTAGCTCTTGGTCGAAGAATAGTTGACAATTTGCTAGAGTTCACAAATAACTGGTTTTCAATGATAGCTTTCAAAGTAGTAGACACTAAGATAAGAGCAAGGTGCAAAACAAGGAACATAGGAAACATGATTGGATAAATCATCATATGAATGAATGAAACACAATAACTCAAAATACTTGCTAAGATAGAAGGGAATAGGTTTACCGACTCAACTAAAAAGTAAAAGTTAGGCCCTTCGCAGAGGGAAGCAGGGATTTCAAGTTTCATAAAGAGCTTCCAAAAAATATGGTACTTATTAGCTTTCAGCTCTCATTGCCCCTATCATAGACATCTTTAGGTGATTAAGGTTAAAGTGATCAAATATGAGGATGTGCTTGACAAGTTACAAGTTGAAAATCTCATGTCCCTTGAATACGAGGGTCGCTCCTCATGCTACTCAAGTTTAGTCACCGGTAAGTTCTTGTCATAGTAAGTACATGTGTATCATAGAGAACCGCCAACGGGGTACCCCTTGCCCGATGATACGGAAGAATCCCCATATCAAAATGACAAGGCAAGCAGACAACAAGCATCTCAGCAATCTTCTTATTTACCATAGGAATATGGTGATTTTTCTCTCTTTTCTCTTTTCTCATCTCCTTTGTTTCTTTTTCTCAATCTCTATCTCTTTTTTATAAGAAGAATGCTTCATAGATGCTCATTATGGTTACGCTGCAGGTTTCCACCATGACAGCATGGATTAGACCGGTGGCCCAGGCGTTTCTCTAACACACATACATAACTCCATGGACTTACAAGCTCCCCTTTCATTTCACACCGATGACATCCATAGAAAAAAGAACATGATATCAACTAGGTACAAAGTACCGATGCAATGTTGAAAGCGTTCCCCATGACAACATGGTTCTGCTAATTTACAACTTACAAAGCGCAAGCATATACGCGACATAGATGGGCACAATGGTTCAAGTTTATTAAGTGCAATAAAGTAAAGTGTGCCATCAAGTTCGTGAGAGCTTTAATCACTAATTTTCACATAACATGTTTAATTCGGAAGGTAGATAAAAACATGAATTTACTTGGAATAGCAATAATGCTAATAGGTAGGTATGGTGGACACAAATGGCATAAGTTTTGGTTTAAGGATTGGATGCACGGGAAGCATTCCCTCTCAGTACAGGTTTTTGGCTAGCAAGGCTGGGTAGCAAGCATAAGAGTTGAAGGAAACAAACAAACATACAAATGATAAAAACAAACATGCAATCTTCCTCGGAAGCACAAAAGATCTTACCTAGAGAATACTAAACTTATGAGCAAATCAAGAAAGATGATGATGAAATTATACTTCTTTAAGAGTAATTTTATCTTTTTCATTCAATTCTCAAAATAGTATTGCTACTGACCGAGCCAGGTTTGCCAGAACCAACTAAATTAACTCAATGATCCCAAAGTGATACCAATACTAATGACAAGATCAATCATATAACCATGAATTGAAAACTAAAATAAGATATGCAAAAGGGTGAATGATAGAACTTCTCATTAATATTCCATAACGGCAACTCACACCAAGGGATACATAGATATCTAACGAGAGAGGGGACACTTCCATAATGCAAACCATCCTACATGATAATTTCTCTATTTATGATATGACTCTACTAAAAAGGTAAAAAGATAGAAGATAGTGATGTGATACCGCGGCACTCCCCCAAGCTTGGAACAAACCAAGGGGATGTCAAAACCTGATGATGAATTACTCCTTCGATGGTGGTGGTATTCTCTCGATGAGATTTTCGATCAATTTCCTCAAGTCCTCAATCTCGAAGGTGAGAGTATGAATCAACTCCGAGTTTTGCTCAATGTTGTTCATGATCATGTCAGGTTGTGAATCCCAGCTTGCACGATTCTTTCCCCACTCTTCCTCCTTGAAGTGTTCTTTTCCTGCATGGTTAGAACGAGGCATATCTCAATTGGAGGGTAGTTTCTCCTTGGGCATATTCTGGTATTGATGTTCATGGATAAGGGTATGGAAGGGATTCTTGGTGTGTGGAGGAAGTGACCATGGAGCCAAACAGTGACGCGGAGGCTTCCCTCCAGTTGACATCCGTGCAGTCCTTTTGACCTTGGCAGGGTTCGCCAACACTCCAATGCTTGCAATGGTAGTGTCGGTGTGCGGATGTTGGCTTTGCTTTGCCTCCTCTTCATCTTCACTCTTGATCTCCTTCTCCTGCCCGGGGTCTTGGAGATCTTCCTCCATAGGCTCCTTTCCCTTATCCTTGGCGGACACCATTGTGCTGCTAACTTTCAAGAATAGTTCCTGGCAGAAACAGATCGAAACGAAAACACAACGAGAACACGATATATGAACCTCGGGGGATCCGGGGATTATATATTACGAAGTTTTACAACAAAAGGAAGATATCGGAGAAAGCGGGTCGAGGCAGTCCGGCAGCCACCACCTGCCTTGGCCGGGTCCATGCCAGGGGGTGGTGTGAGCCACCCTAGCTCCGTTTCCGTCCCTCTTTCGCTTCGTAGCTTTCCTTGTTGGATGAAAACTGCAAAAATATAACTGGATAAAATTTCCGCGGAACTTTTCTTACCAGAACTGTTACCTATTCGAAAACAGACTCTGTAGGTCTCTGAATTTGGTCTTTGATAGATTCTTCTGGAGTCACCACTTGGATAACATCAATATCTTCATATTTATACACTTATTGCTTGAGTCATGAAACCTTTCACTTTCTTATTACACCATTTTCTCCACTAACCTGGAAATTTCTTTCACACAAAACTTTACACAATTCTCATTAGCAACATTAGTATAAGCAAGGTAATAAACCTTTTAGGTTCAATTTCAACTGAAATCCGTCAAAACATAAGATACTGTAGCAACTCCTTCCGAAAACCCAAAAAGAATTCAAAAACGAAATCGACTTAAGAAGCAAATGCAAGAGTGGTTAAAAATCTGTCAAAACAGACCAGCGGGTAAAGATCAATTTTTTCGAAAGTCTTCTGTTGCTCAAATCAAAAAGTGCAAAACTAATGAAAGTTAAATAATAACCTGGGTCAGAAGCACAAAAAATTACAGCTCAATCCGACATACAGAGATCTCTCATGAAATTTTACGGTGAAGCACAAAAATCTGTTTTGGGACATCAACTTCCCCAAATCTTACTTCTCTCTCATTAGAGGTTGATCTCGACACAAAAACCAAACAAAAAGGATAAGGAGAGGTTATTACCGAAGTAATAACTTCCAAGACTCAAAGAAACAAAAACAAACTGAAAGCAAAAATATATTGGGTTGTCTCCCAAAAAGCTCTTCCTTTATAGCCGTTAAGATGGGCATGATAATTTCAATGGTGCCCACATAATAATATGAATTGAAGTGAAAGAGAGCATTAAGAAGCAAAAATATACATGTTTAAGTCTAACCCACTTCCTATGCAAAGGAATTTTGTAAACAAACAAGTTGTTGAAACCAGAGGCCACTAGCATAGGAAGGCAAAAGAAGTGCAACATAAAAACTTCCAGCATAAAACGAAGAAACTTAATATTATTGAGATGCATTAGAACACTCTTTCCTCTCTCATAATAACTTTCAGTATCATGCATAAACTTAATGATATAACTATCACAAGAACCATTGTAGCAATGATCACTTATCCTAACAGAAAACACAGGGACACTAACTCTCATAACACTACTTTGTGAAACAATATTAGGGATATCCTTACAAAGGATAGTGTGTCCATCTTCTACATATTTAGTGACAAAATCTTTCACATTTGCTATTATAGGTTCATCATCCATTTGTTTATCAGGTTCAACAACTTTATTTGTACTTCCATTAACCATACTAGCTATCATAGAATGTTCCTTTACTTTAACTGGGAAAGGTATTTTCTCAATATAAGGTTCAGGTAAAACATGATTAGCAGTATAAACTTCAGTATTTCTTGCAGGAACACACTTAGCAATACCTTTATATGGTTCATGATACTTATTCCACTTCTTTTTAGGCACTTCAATATAGGAAGCAAATGCCTTAAAATAAGTTGCAATAGCTTGAGAGTCTAGACCATAAGCATTTTTAATATTTTGAAAGTCATCAGTTCCCATAAAATATTCAATGCATTCATAATCATAATTTATACCTGACTTTCTTCCTTTGTCATTCTCCCATGCTTCAGCATTGTCTTGAATACGGTCTAGAAGATCCCATTTAGCTTCTTCTTCCATGCTTGTAAATGATCCAGCACAAGAAGCATCCAATAAATCCTTATCATGAAGAGGGAGCCTTGCATAAAAGTTATTGATAATAATATTGTTGGGGAGCTCATGAATGGGACATCTGAGCATTAGTAACTTCAATCTCCCCCAAGCTTGAGCTGTACTCTCTCCATCAAGAGGCCAAAAATTGTATATTTGATTCCGATCTTTATGAATCTCACTAGAAGGATAAAACTTTGAATAAAAGAGAGGTACTATTTCCCCCCATTCAAGAGCTTGACCATTCTTCAGCAGCTTATACCATTCCTTAGCTCTTCCTTTCAGTGATAATGAGAATAACTTTTTCTTCACTTGATCTGTTGTAATACCTGCACACTTAAACAACCCGCATAATTTGTGTATAAAGAGCAAATGATCACCGGGATGGACAGTTCCATCTCCAACATAATAGTTATCTATAACACGATCAATAATTCTTGTAGGTATTTTAAAAGTATCATTCTCAGCAGGTGGTGGTTCATCTACTACCTTAGCAGCGGTAGTAGCATTACGAAACAAGAAACTCAGCGAATTATCCATAATAAAAATAAAGCAACTAACAAAAATAAACAATACTCACAGTAGAGGTTTCCTTTACCAGTTCCACTCTCCAATATTGCTTCACTCCCCAGCAATGGCGCTAGAAAATAGTCTTGATGACCCACAAGTATAGGTGGTGTATCGCAGTATTTTTGATAAGTAAGAGTGTCGAACCCAACGAGGAGCAGAAGGTGCTAGCGAGTGGCTAGGAGCAGGAATTCTCTATAAATACTTAGCAAACGGATTTTTAGGGTTTTTTGATAATGCAGGTAAATAAAGTACGAGTAAATAAAAGACAATAAGAATAAATGCAGCAAGTGGCCCAATCCTTTCTTTAGCAAAGGATAAGCCGGTTCTATTACTTAAGATGACCAAACGTTCTTGAGGACACATGGGAATATCGTCAAGTGCTTTCGCTTCATATAGTTGATTAATCTTCTTTAGTTTGCTAAGTGTTGTGTGGGTGAACTTGTGCTAATGTACCGACCTTCCTAGGACTAATACATACTTGTGATTATACCCCTTGTAAGCATCCGCAAGTACAAGAAAGTAATTAAGGTAGAAACCTAACCACAACTTTAAACTCTAAGACCCTGACATTCCTTGTGCAAAGGTTTCCTAACGGGGGTTCAGGTTTCTGTCACTCCGGCAACCCCTACGATTTGTAGCCAGATACACAATGCATTCCCCTAGGCCCATATAGGTGAAGTGTTATGTAGTCGACATTCACATCACACCACTAGAAGGAATACACCACAACTTAAATATCAAACCATTGAATCTTTCTCAACACAATTCCACTACTAACAACATGACTTATCCCATGTCCTCAAGAACAAAACGAACTACTCACAAGACATCATATGGATCATGACCAGAGATGAAATAATGATGTGTAACAATCTGAACATAAACGATAATTCAATGGTTCACTCAATAGCATCAACTACAAGGAGTAATCAACACCGGGAAAGTTTCCCCTAAGAACTATGCAAGATTCAACCCAATTGTTACAACGGTATGAAGTGGTGATGATGGTGATGGTGGAGATGATGGTGGTGGTGATGATGATGATGATCCCGATGAAGTCTAGCTTGATGGTTGTGTTGATGGCGACGATCTCCCCTCTCCGGGAAGGAATGCCCCCCGCAGAATTCTGTCTGCCGGAGAGATCTTTCTCTCTCGATGTTTTCCGTCCCACAGAGGTGGCGGAATCTTTCTATGGTCGCTCCCCGAGTCTTAGGGTTTTGGGAGGATAATATACGCTAGAGAGGAGAACCAGGAGTGGACCAAGGCGTCCACACCACCTGGTGGCGTGACCTGGGGTGGCCCGCACCAGGGGGTGGTGTGGGCCCCCTGTGGCCCATCTCCACTTTCCCTTCTGGTAATCTTCGTCTTCTAGAAAAATAGAATTTTCCATATATTTTCCCGGATTTTCTAATCTTCGCGAATTTCGCCTCCAAAGAGCATCTTTTCCATCAGAATCCTGACTACAGCGGTCCATGCTCCAAAAGTCATCAACCATGCAAAAATAGATGAAATAACATAAGTATCATCTCTTAATATGAAATATATTAATGAATAACAATAAATTATGATATAGAATAGTGATACAAAATGGACGTATCATGACTCTTCCAGCAACTCCGGCAAATGAGTCACAGATGCAGAAAAAATGCCACACAAGTGGATGATGGCACTGCACCACTCAAGTGCCACCTCATACTTTCATAAGCATCGATAATGTAACAGCACAAAATTTTAGAAATTGGGACTGATTTTTTTTTGTTTGCATGTCATTCATGAACATTGTATTGCATCCATGCAAATTTGCAAAAAAATGAATTTGAAAATCCTAACCCTAATCGGTTTTGCAAATATTCCTACAAGGGATAAATAAGGATTCTATAAATCCGATATTTTTGAACTAAAGAAAATGGTACAAAATGACCCTACAATTATCTACAGGATTTTAGAACTTTTTAAAAACAAATTTCAAGTCATTTGGAATTAATATGTAAAAGATATGAGGGAAATAGGAAATGAGAAAAAGAATAAAAGAAAAGAATAAAAAAATAAAACTGAACCTAAACCGCACCTGTGGACCACCCCGGCCTAACCTAACCCCGGCCTATCTACCGCTGTAGCCCCGCCCACGCAACACGCAACACCTGCCGCCGCTAGTCCGGCTCAATGCTTCTAGTGGATAGCGTCAGCCTGCTCCCCTTCTGCTCGCTGACACGCGGCCCACCCGTTGGAAACCACTCCCATGAGCTGGTGCACTCTACCTCACATACACCAAATGTAATGGGGTATATGCAATAATTTGGGTCTATTCCAATTGTTGTGAGGAGCACACCTTTGTATGTTGTTTTAATATGGCAACCATCTAAGAAAAGGAAAGGCCTACATCTAGTAAGAAAACCCCTTTTGCAAGCATAATAGCTCTAATAAAAAGTGGCCAAATGCTCCTTCAGATCATTGGCTGAATTTGTAGTGAGCAAGAACTTAGAACCAGGGTTGCTTCTCCTAAGCTCTTGCCCATATTCATGTAGATGCTTAAACTTATCTTCCTCATCACTATGGATCTTTTGCAATGTTGTTGCCCTTGCCCTACATAGCTTCCACCTAGGTGGGCACATCTTGAGTTCCCTGATAACCCTTGCACCAAAACCCTGCAGACCAAGCTTCTGATTATCCCTTAACTCATGTAAAAACTTGTCAACAAGAATTTTTTATGTGATTGCTTTTATTGGTCAACTTACCTCACATGTATGGTTACCTTCATATGAAGTGATCACAAAGCCACCAGTACTTCTAGCATCATTGGATGCCTTCAACAACCAAGTACATCCTGGAGCACACACTACATGTAGCCTCTTTCTTTCATTTTTTTGTCTTCTTAATTTTCTTTCTATTTCTGATGATGTATGTGGTTAAAGCCTTTCTCAACTCCTCAACAGAACTAAACTTCATCCCAAGTCTAAATGAAGGATTATCCATGTAAACCTCTACGTTGAAAGCCTTTATCTTGTTCTTCAGAAGCAGTCCGTCACCTCCATGCATATCTAGATGATCATCCTCTAGAGCTTCCTCATCTTCTATGTCATCCCAAATTTCCTTCTCATTATGATCATTGACTGATCTGTCAATATTGACTGCAAAAATATCATCATCACCTGATTCAGCATTATAGTCACTGTCATAAAAATCATTGTCATCACTATCATCATTGTCACTTTGACCTATTTGCATATTTTGATCACTTTCTCATCTTTAGAACTTCCACAACAAATGAATGTGAATGCTCAGCTTCTTTGTCATCTATTTGCCTCATGATAGAAGACTCATGATGTGTGGAGGAAGCTGGAGTTGGATCATGATTAGCTGGAGTTGGATCAGATGAATTTGGAAGCCTCATAATGGCATCTTGTCTTAAACCCTTCAGAAAGTTTGTGTGGTCAATGAATAACACAAGTGTCTTAAAAGAACTACTGCATTGATCATTTGTCTGGTGTTAGACTACTTTTCAATAAGCACCAACCCATCATCTTGGTCCATATCTGGTAACAAGCAATAAACTGACAACCTCTCATCTTTGTTGTAGCCCAAAATACTAAGAATCTGATTAATCTATCCAAATGACCAAGTGTCATCAATGCAATTATCAAAATGAGCAGTTGATGCAGATTCATAGGTGATTTTGCCTCTTAACCCACAAAGGAATCCATTGTGAACTACTTTGAACATGCCATCATCCTCTCTTGGAAAAACAACTACAGAGCATCATAAAAATAGCAGACACAATTCAGTTTTATCTAACAAAAATTCAACAAACAGTATAAAGTAAGTTCACAAAAGTACTTGGTCATGACATCAAACAATGAATAACTCTCCTCCCAAAATGATGGTGCTGATGACTGTCTAGTTCAGCTAAATATGCAGGGAACTCAATATTCAGTTAGCTGAACCAGGCGGTGATCATCAACAAACCATGATAAAACCTAGTTCTTTGATTTACCCGAGCTTCCTTTCATGCACATGCAGTACAGATTGCACGGAAAAGACTATTTTTTTTACCTAGATCCATGGAATTCGACGGCTCCGACGAGCGTAGCCATGGCCGAGAAGAGCCAATGTACCCTCTACATATCGGGCATAAATCACTATAAAAACCTTACCATTCGCTTTACCCGTGATGCTTACCATATTTCCCATCGATATCCTGAGCTAAAAAACCAGTAAAACGGCGACGATCAAGCACCCACCTTGAGCTCGCCGTCAGGCACGAGAAGGAGCAGGGAAGAAGGAGATTGAGGGAGAAAGAAGTTGTACCATAGGCCGGCGGGTCTTCGCCGTACTCGCGGTAGTGCATGGCCACGGGGATCCAGACGGAGACGGCGTGGATGGCAACCTCGACGACGCCGCGTACCTCGCCGTGCAGCAGGGCTGAAACTTGCGGTCTTCTGTTCTTGACGAAAGAAGGTATGAAAGGAAGTGGAGATAAGGAGACGGAGGTTTTTTTTTGGAATTTGATCACCACCAGCGCGTACAAATGACGAAGGCGTAAATATTAGCTCTTTCCTGAACATGCACGTGAGTAATTACAATTAAGAGACCACTGGCATGGCAGCTTTGGACCAAATTTGTTCGACTAGTGCAAGTTGTGATACCAGATTTGTGTAGTTTACAAGATGTGGTACTAAAGTGCAATCCTCGGACAAAGATGTGGGACCAAAAGTGTGGGAAACGCCTCTTCTTAATCTCAAAAGAAAAAGATCTCTTCTTTATTTTGGAGCAGGAAATGCCAGCGCCAATCCCAAAGCATTGGCCTTGCTGAAAAGTTGCCTTCAAACATAATCGTGTGGACAAAACGTGAATGTACAAACCATTGGTTCTAGGTTAGGTGTCTAGACGGTAGATGCATCGAGGGACCGTAGCTGACCATAGCCGTCGTCTGGTCCTGCGCCTCAAAGCAACGCAACACGGGAATGGACCTATGCAGCTTTTGTCCATGAATAAATAGCAACCAATTTTTTACCTGACTACCTATGGAACCGAGGAAAAGGAAAACTGAAAAGAAAAGTGAGTGACAATTCCTCCTGACACCAACATGATATAGCCTTGCTTATCAAGGCTGCACGCTGCAGTACGGCAAAAGCCCACCGCACTGTCCGGTCCTATCGACGGTCCGTTTCCACTCGCTCTCGAGGACCTACAGCAAACCGCGGGCCACAGATGTAGAACGGCGTCCAGGTTCCAGATCGCAAGGAGAAACGGGGAAAATCATTTTTATCTTTGTTAATAGTGCAAGAACAGCACATCAGACACTAGGCCCCTGCGATTATCTCAGCTCGGACTTTTACAGGCAAAGCACTGGAGCTAATGAGTAGAGTATGACAATGCTGAGTCGGAAAGGGAACACTTCATGCTTAAGCTTAGCACTGAATCCACTGGTGTCAGAAAATGGTCATAGAGCTCAATAGTCAATACAGTACCATTCTAGATGAGGTTTTTCTGCTTTCAGTCCAAACATTATTATTTTTATGTTCCTAATTATAATCAGCTCTTCTTGGTCGGTACCACAACCATAATCAACAACTAGAAACAAGATCTGCTACAAAATGTTCCAAGTTGCAACTCAAATTGTCATCAGGATGATGTAGAACTGAACGAACAGATTCGCATATGGCATAACCAGACTTGCAGTTGAGTGGGAGCATCCACTTCAAGTTACACATGTTTAAATGGAGTTTTTTTTTTTTGAAACGGGATTTAATGGAGATTTTGACATGACAGCACCAACAAATTATGCTCTGTACATAATGTGGACTGGTGTATGGTGATGATTGTTCCAAGGTCACTGTACTTTGTAGATTTGTCAAGACTTGCATAGAGAGCTCAGAAGATAAACACAACTCATTTCTCAGTATTTAGTCTCTGCAGCCACAAATTTTGATGGCACGAGAACTCCATTTTATGTGGTTCTAGTACATGGACTTCATTACGCAACATGGGTTTCCTTGGTTAAAAAAAAGTCGATTTCTCTTCTTTTTAGCCATGGTTCATGATGAAAAGGAACCATTTTTCCGTTTTTGTGCAAGTCAAATAGTGAACAGCCAAGAGTTACGATTGGAAAGTGGGTAATGTATCTCATTCTAGCAAAAGTGCAACAGCACATGGCAGGATCCATTGCAGTGCTACAGAAGAATAAATACATGTCCAATCGTCATCAGAGATGCTAGTGAAGAAGTCCGGGAACAAACAAGCTGTACCTACTACTGATCAATGGGGCTCCCATTCTCTCATATGTTGGGCCCTGGAAATCATAGGTACAAAAATCAACAGTGAGATGCGAAGAAAACTCTCCATAGCTTTGCATGCTACCCAAACATGGATTTCCCATGTTGGGCATTTGAGTTCAACTGAACTATCTTACCATTTAGAAGAATGCTCTATGCCAAGGCCATTGCAGGTAAGTATCATACCCTTAAATCTTGTAAGGTACTCCTAAAATAGAGAAAAAACATGTAACAAATTAAATGAAACCACCCAAAATAAGAATGTGGTGTCTAGTTAAAGAAGAAGCTCTCACACGCGCAGTATATTGATTGATCTTGTAACCGCCAGAAAAGTCATATTCAAGTCGTGTAATTGGATCACTTAAAACTGGAAGACATAGTAACTGAATTAGCAAACTCAAGTTCAAGAACGCTGTAACATATTAGTGTCATAATAACACCAATTTGTTATTAATAGAGAGTAGAAAGGGATAAGATAATTAGTGTCTAAAGACAGACTGAAAATTTGGAAACATACTTTTGTAAGCTTCATTGATTTCCTGAAATTTAGCAGTGACATCATCTTCGCCCTTATGCTTGTCCGGATGCCACTTCTGGAGACGGGACAACATATGACGGTTAAATAATGAGTTGATCTATGATTTTCTTCGAGAAGAAAATACTCCGTTTAGTATTGGTTCAAAGAAAAAAAAAAGGTGGACATCAGATTACCAAAGCTAATCTTCTATAACTCAATTTGATGGTGTCGTCAGATGCATCATAATCGACCTCCAGAACTTTGTAGTAGTCCTGCAATCACAGATGAACTTTAGAAATGAATATGATATGATGGGGACACGATGCAATGAACATGCGGGTGTAACTGTGCCAAAACTATTTATTGTGACTTACACCCACTTCACTAAACATGAATAGTGTTATAGTCCATAAGACTACAGCACATGTGAGTTATAGATAAATAATGCACATTAGGAGTACCCATACATAGTCTCAGCACAGGTGAATACTGAGAAAAGTACCCCATAGCAGCACACAGATCCACAAGAAGTACCCATATCACAATCCATGATCATTAAAATGTAGGCAACATTTTGAGAAAAAACCTACAGTTTTGCCACTTGATAATCATAGCATATTCAGCTGAAGAAGCAGATTTGCCAAGAAACCAACTTTCTCCAATTCAATACAAGTTTTGCTTCAAGCACTCGGGTAAGCAAATTGATCAGGAAAATGAACACCACCAATACAACAATCAGCTTCCTAACACAAATCAAGTCTAGTTTAGGCAAGCATGGTGAACCTAAACAGGATGTTGTCTTGGGAGGAGCTCAACTAGAGAGTTGCTTCAGCAAGACAGCAGAACTGGCAAGTCCGTCCATTTCATGCTAGTTAAGAGCATACATCAAAAGCTGTTCACTGCACATAGCTAAAAAAACATAGTGGCCTAGCAAGCTAACCGTGTACTCATGGTTAGTAACTGATTCATTTCGCAACAACCTTCGTAGCTTTTATCAATTGGTGAGATGGTGCTGCACTAATTTGGGTTTGTTGCATTCCACAACTGGCATGTAGTTTCAGGATGAACAAGCAAACCTTTACATAAATATTGGTAACAAAAGGCCATCAAGCGGAGTAATATATGCTAATTTTATGCCGAAATAAAATTAAACACCAGCCCAGACAGTACTCATATACTCATAGCCTCGCAATATACTCGAGCCTGAACTATTTGGGGGCATCTCCAAACTAAAAGGGACAGCCGCCCACTCGCGGCACAAGATTCTTCCTCTTCCAACAAGCGCTACACGATCGAACTGGAGCTACAGATCGGTGAACCGAAGCTAAAACACTCGATCTTTCGTACAGAGGCCTTAGATTATCAAGAGATCACCGGGGTCAGCGGCTGCGCACCTTGTGGAGAGGCTCCTCGCTTGCTCCGTCCATGCAGCGTAACAATTCATCACCACCGGCCTCTCTTCGCGTCGCCCGTCTTCTCCTCGCTCCGCTGTGCGCGTTGGGGGGGATTCCGGATTCAGCCTGGCCAAGGGCAGCGAGGAAAGGAGAGGAATCGCTGTGTGGATCACGAGGGCAGGGCGGGTGTGGGCATCGGAGGAGTTCTTGTTCCCCTCTCCTCTCCTCTCCTCTCCTCTCCTTATTGTTTTTATTTTCCTCTTTTTGTTTTACGAAGTTCTCCGTGATGGATAAAGAGGGGAAGGTGGGGACGTGGATCCGACTGGGGCACCTGTCCTTTCGTGTCGCCTGAGGTCCCCCGGCTGAAATGTTTTTTTTTGGGCGCGTCTAGATCTCAGTCCAACGAGTAAATCTCAGGGGCTGACCTTATCCTATTACTAGTATTATTCTTGACACATAACAATTTTTAGCTTTATAAATAATTTCTTTTATTGAACAAAAAAAAATTGTACAGCGTGAAAAAAATGTACTGCGTGAACAAAAATATTGTGTTGCATGAACATTTACTTAGAGGTGAGAAAGGTAAAAGCAAGCTATGCAAATCCCTTATTTTTAGGGAACCGGTGCTTGTTTCGGTGTGTTTGAGTGGCTCGCTAGCAGTATCGCGCGCTTGGCTTTCAGGAGATTTTGTATGGACCGGTTCTTATAATCCTTGGGAAAATTAAGGATGCAAATGGATAAACTTTAGAGTAACCTCTATTCTCTTTAGTACTCCCTCCGTTCCACAATATAAGTCTTTTTAGCAAGATGTTTTAGTTTGCTAAAAAAAACTTACATTATGGGACCGAGCAGTACAAAACAATGAACTGCATTTTCACGGATAGTCACTTTTTGAGAAAACTGACTAGACTAAAATATATGGTATCCTAGAGGTTCCAAACCACTTGCATCTCTAGGGAAGAGATGATGTATCTTTCTACACCGATCACATATTTACTCTTCAGCTTTTGATTCTAAAATCAATTTTTAGCAGCTTTCTCCTCTTAGTCTCGTCTGAGGTGAGGTCATCCAGAAGACCAGGAGTTAAGCTAAGGAATGGATGAAACACATGATAAAACGCAAGGATGAACAGACAGCACTTGCCACTTCATAATACAATGCTGCTTAATGAGTTCTACACTTGACCTTGCAGAGTTACAGGGTATATGTGAGAGGGGGGCACGACACCCCCACAGCAAAATCCTGTGTTGCACGAAAACTGTGTAATGTATCCTAAAAGAGAAGTTAAAAAAATCTGGCAAAAGGGTGTGCCAAGTATCATTCAACTACACCTGTATTCGTCTGAGTTGTTACATATATCATCAGCACGTTCAAAAACTTGAGACTGCCCCAATATCACATACGGGTGGGTGAATCTTCACATCAAACGGCCGGCATACTGTGCTCTAGAGTATTTTTGTTGTAGCTGGGGCCACTGAACGAAAAACTGGTCTGCTAACCGTAGCTTGTACAACAGTAAACCACTTAAGGAAAGCTTCTTCACTCTTGCAATACTTTCAATGTAGAAAATGGAGGACCATCCCAAACCAAGCACCTGTAACAATGAGCAATTCGATACTCTGTAAAACTGAAAGTATTGTAACTTGATATTTAGGACAAAAAAATGGTGTGATGACCGTACTTATGGCAAACATAATTTATGGCAATATTGACATCCTACTCTCCTAGTTTATGTTCTGTAATAAACAAAAGGTACTACGAGTGTTATGGTTGCATCCAGCATTAATCTTCTGCTGAGCTATAGCCTAATATAAAACGTAAGGTGTAATGTTACCTTCAGAAGGAAAGCTGAAGCACAAAGAGGAATGCATGTTCCCGGACCATTACAAAATATCTGCAGGGGTATTAGAAGCAATCAGTATAACTGCGCTCATGCAGTATAATGGGCGCTACTAAGTTTGAAGAGTGCACACCACTTGTGGTCTGATTCTTATTATTAGCCACATAGCATGCAAAACAGCAAGCAGTGTTGTTGCAATGGAGGTAATATAAGATTGCCCCACTTCACGGCTACGATATATCTGCATGAACTGGGCGTCCTCAATGATCTTCTCTCTATCACCCTAAAAAAGGCATCACTAAAGTCATACTCAAACCTGGAATCACTTGCAAAAAACATCATAATTGACCTCCACCTGAATCAATGACTTCTCATAGACCTGTGCCTTCTGAAGGCTCATGTTGTCAGTAAGTGCAGCCACATAGTACCTTGGCGTAAATCTATCCTTCTGTAGCTCGGTTAGAATATTCATCATTTCTGCAGTATGCCCCCCTGTGAAAGAAACCCGAAAATTAATAGGTGAACATAATGCTGCATTCTTTTGAGGGGAGTTATACTTGTATAGTGCAATCTAATGCTTTCCCAATAGTGTGGGAGGGCAATTTTCCAGTAAAATAGCAGTAACATTGCTGAATACACTACGTGAGTGCACAATGTGACCAAATGCATAGAACCGAACAGATCATATGTACTCACGATAGAGATGACAATGAACATAAATCTGCTTATTCATACCAGATAAAAATTTCTGCATAGAAATATTGTATTTACACTATAATCAGAAAAAAATATGCACGGGCTATATAGGGTTAGAAACTTTTAATGAAATGCATCCAAATGTGAACCTTTTGCAACGTAACTGAGTTCAAATACAAGAAAACTAGAAATTTACAGCCTATTAAGAACATAAACTGGTGCTTAAAAGAAGTGGCCATGGGAGACTGAGACTGGATGCTGTGTTTCATCAAACTTGTACAAGGAGCACCAACATTTCCAGATATTTAAACTGACACCGTAGCTAATCAAGAAACCGCCTCAGGTGTTTTACTACTTCACCTTCTCTGGGTATGATGGTTTGTTCTTTCTATTGAAGACCAGATCGCATGGATAATATACACTGAATTTTATTCTAGGTTATAGTTTTCAAACATGTTATGCCTAGAATATCCTTTGAATTAACAAATTTGGTAGTCCAGGGGTTGGTTATGAAGCGAGATATACCGTTTGGAAAACTTATGTACACTACTCACTGCGAAAAATGATTCTACAAGCAGAACGCCTCCAACACCACTGCACAAATTTGTTCGACTGGTACTAAGATTTTGAACTACGGTTAATAGAATATTTATGGATTATGATTAAACTGGGGTGGAGGAGCGCGTATAGCCAAACAATTTCCACTAGAACCTGCTAGTAATATGTATGTTCTCTGTAGTAATCGACCATTTTATTTGATGGTCAAGGCGTACTCACCAGACCCGAGGACGATGAGACACCGCAATCCGACAGCATGGGGATTCGACGGCGGCAGGCCGCTGCGGCAAAGCACGTAAGCCACACGGACGGCGAGTAAGGATACGAGTACTGGAATAGCACAGCACACGGCCGCAAAGGCGTCGTGCCCCATCTCAGTCGAAGCGGCGGAACAGGGTACGAGATCTGAGTGGTGCCGATCAACAGTATCGCCGAGCTGGCGGCGGGGAGGACGCTGGCTCCGGGGCAAGGGCGGGGGAGGCGAGCGCAGGTAGATCCGGAGAGGATGGCGGGGAGTGCTCCTGCAAGCAGTTTGTGGGGGAAGAGGTGGACAGTGGCGGCGGCGGCGGCCGGCTCCAGTTGACGTGCGCCTCTCGATCTGGCCAACGACGGTTCAGATTGGGGCCTATTCAGGTTGCAGCTCGATGTATGACCCTATCGGGGGTATTAGTAGGGTGTCAAGCGGGGCGGGTTGCGGCACAACTTTTTTATTAAGTCTTCTCTAATCTTCTATATCTAAATAGAAGTCTCCCATTACCTTATTTCTCTTAACATGCAAGCTATCCACATCAGCAAGCCTATAATTGGTCCACATCATTTAACCATGAACATTTGGTAATGCCACATAATATTCAATATTTTGACGACAGTGAATTTTAATCAAGCAGGCCGTTCACTTCGTGTGTTCGGTTCCTCTTATTTCCCCCACATAGTGGACGTTCAAAAGCAGCAGTGTTTTCCTGTAACTTCCAACCTATTAATTCATGTCTTCCTCTTCATCTTCTACGCACTACAGTATTGCAAAAGAAACTGATCGGTCTTACCATCTCATTCGTCTCCCCCATCCAAAAACTTCAGCAGTAATTAATGGAGAATTGCTCTCCAATTTAAATACTACAGCTGCTCCATTCTCATGTTCTCTACAACTCATACTCGCCCCTGCTTGAGAGCTACTCAGCGCCCTTCCTCTGTTGAACGAGATTTCACCGATCACACTTACTACATTGGATCCAGCGGATTTCTCCCTGGTACAATGCCGTTTTTGATTGGAACTAGGTTTAATTTTTAGATTTTTAGATTTTACATGCGATTGCCGAGTCCAAGTGTGCTCGATGATTTGTTGTTGAATTCAAGGGCTTTTGAGGCAACGTTGCTGCGTAGATTCTGCTCACATTGGTACGTATGCTTCCCATCTGGAACCCCAATCTCAATTTAAGTATTTGCATTCGATGGATCTGTTATCAGTCTTGGTGGATTGTTGTTCCTGTATCTGTTCTCACGAGTTTTATGTCTCTATTTTTTGTAGGTGACACCTGATATTTCGTCTCTAGAAATCAGTTGCACTTACGACTCTTGAAGCTACCAACTATAAACCGCAAATGTTTTACTCCTACTTCTCAAATGTATTTCACACTAACCTTTTTTCTCATAATAGAGTACATGAAAAGTTGGAATAAAAAAATAACTTAGGGTAGTGTTTTTTTAGAAAGATTTTTTGGTATTCTGCTAATCCACTTATCGCTTCTATGATCTTGAATCTAGCAGCTTACTTAGTTGGACAAGGCATGAATTTTCAAACATGCATCATCCGTGGTGAGTACGAGATGAAAACTATATCATTTAAATTGCAATATCTTTCTTTCTTTCTGCTAGCTACTGTTCACCGATTCCAGATAATTATGTGTCATGAATCTGTATAATTATATTTTGATCTATAACTGTAGGGCAAAAACCCAGCTCTGTAGTGCTTCATTCAACAATAAACTTACTTTCATAGAAGACGAAAAAAGAAAAAAAATCAGTAGATTCTCATTCCATTTTGACAAGTACAAAATGTTTCTCATTCATCTTACAGAGACTTTGTGCAATTTAATCTCTGATCGTATATGTGGCCTTTGCCGCAAAATTTGACTACCGTCAAATGAATACTTACAGCCTATATGCGGGGACATATAAAGTCCATTTTAGACATGAACTAATCTTCTAAAGCTCTCCTTTTCTGTTCAAATTTATAGTTGAATGATGTGTGCAACTGTTGACCAATTCCTCTTATTAACTGTTCTGACTAATAAGAATGGCTCTAGATTTTTGTGCAACAAATAATTGATGAAGATTGCTGACAAGACATATTAATGATTAATTTTTCAGCACACGGCTACACCAATCAAGATCTTTGCATCGTGGGTGGTAACTGGAGGTGTTTGCGATTGAGGTGACTGAACTCAAATCAATGACTTCAAATAATTTATATCACTGCCTTTTCCAGGAACTTTTGTTTGCAGTTATATCTTTATTTACTCATTCTATCCACCGACTCTGAAATTTTTACAAAGATTTGATGTTTTACACTAAGTATAAAGTGTAAATCTTAGTGATTATGGTATGTCAGGACAATTAAAAGCATATTTTCATTTCTTAATTCATGTGAGGCATAGGATTTTTTAGGGTCATCCATGATGCTTTTATCTTTGTAATTACATTCGTTCTTGATACGTGAAACTCTTTTATTCACGCATTTCCGCAGCAACGCGCGGGGTATCATCTAGTTTTACTAACTTTTAAGACCCCTTTTGACTATATTTTGTTTCGCGGGTCGTTACGCGGGTGCCGCTTGCCACCCTAGGTATTAGGCCTTTCACAATGGGTGTATCTTAGCTCTATATCCTAGGCAATTTGCTTATGCGACACTATAGTTAATGGTGAAAGAGAGTGGTGTTGTATCTTAGGCTAGTCCTGTTGTATCTTAGGCTAGTCCTAGAGTATCATAAGGAATATCATACATGCCACCTTGACAAAAATCTGATGTGCCACCACAATTAATGAAGAGAGAGGTGTTAGTAGATCATAATATGATACCGTATCATTGTAGGGGTTCGTAGCATGGAAAACAAAAATTTTCTATCGCATACAAACAAACAAGCCAAGATCTATCTACTAGATTGTAGCAACGAGTCGATAGAGGAACTCACCCTCGAAGATTCCAAAGCGGTTAACGAGAGCAGATTCTCGTGGGTGATGTAGTCGTACTCTTTCCGATCTCAAGATCACAGAGACGATCCTTCCAAATACCACGTTCGGCAGCGCTCCCGATCGGTCACACGTTCGATTTTCGTAAGACCTTCTCTCCTTGTTCCAGCAGAAAATGGAGGTTGTAGCACTCTCTCGCGATTAGGTAGCCTGGCGTGAATGCAGGAAGTAGAGGGAAATCATGCAGGCTTAAGCCGGCCAAGTAGTATGGTGGAGCTTATGAGAGAGGCTATTAGTGGTCTAGTAATTAGACACACCAATTAGAAGGCTCTAAACCAATTAGAAGGCTCTAAACCTGGCTAAAGCAATTAGAAGCTCTAAACCAAAGCGGCTCTAAACAGGAGATCTAGAGGTGGAAACTTATGTGTGCTAGGGAGGAGCCCTGCCTCCTTATATAGGTGGGAGGGCGGCCAAGGGAGGAGAGTCCCTCCCAAGTCGGCTTGGTGGGCGCCGGCCAAGGGAGAACCCTCCTCCAATTCGGCCTCCACCAATCCTCCTCTCTTCCCACTTCCCAAAATTGTTGCTTGACTTTCAAACTAGCCGTTTGACTTTTCAATTTAGGATTTAAATAAACCCTTTATTTTGGACAGCAAGAACACCTAGTACATGATGCAATCATTCCAACTTACAATGACACATTCATGTACCCTTCCCCAGAGCGGACATTAGGAACCTTCTAGAACATTCCGATGAAAACACCTAACCATTCCCCAACTCCAAACGGACTTTCCTTATATGAATCTTATTCTCCGGACCATTCCGGATCTCCTCGTGATATCCGGATCCCATCCGAGACTCAACAACATTCGGTCTCTTTCTCATAATACCATAACTACTCAAAACAACGTCGAATCCTTAAGTGTGTCTCCTACGGTTCGTGAATTATGCGGACATGATCGAGACACTTCTCCAACAATAACCAATAGAGGAATCTGGAAATTCATATGGCTCCCACATATTTCTCGATTACTTTGCATCGAATGAACCACTTACATACGATACCAATTTCCCTTTGTCTCACGATATGTTACTTATCCGAGGTTATGATCGCCAGTATCTCGCATACCTAGTTCAACCTCGTTCGATAAGTACTCTTTTCTCGTTCCGTGATATGTGATCCCTTGTGAGCCAGTCACATGCTTGCAAGCTAATTGGATGACATTTCACCGAGAGGCCCAGTATATCTATCCGTCATGTGGATGGACAAATCCCTCTTGATCCATGTGTCTCAACCAATACTTTCCAAACACTCAATGCCACCTTTATAACCACCTGTTACGGTGTGGTGTTTGATGACATCAAAGCATCCATCCGTAAAGGTGATATGCATGATCTCATGGTCAAAGGAATCAGGTTACTATGTATCGTAAAGCATATAGCAATTGAACTATTGAAATGACTTGATCTTTATGCTATGCTTATCTATAGGAGTATGTCCATCACATCATTCTCCTAATGATATGACCTCGTTGTTAATAACATCTCTATGTTCATGATCGTGAAACCATGATCATATATTAACCAACAAGCTAGTTTAACAAGAGGCTTTACTAGGGACTCTTTTATGTTTACAAATCACACAAGTATTAATGTTTCGTTAATACAATTATAGCATGGTATGTAAACATTTATCATAAATATGAAGATATGATAATAACCACTTTATTATTGCCTCTTGGGCATATCTCCAACAGTCTCCCACTTGCACTAGAGTCAATAATCTAGTTTCAAACCTTTGTGTATTCAACACCTATGGCTTTCCGGTGTTGTATGTACCGATTGCTAGTGGTCAATCGATCTCGGATCGACACTTCCAGTCCGTGTAATTGCATATCTTTGCGTCTCTATGCATCACTCATTCTCTAATGAGATGGCTTTGTATAATTTGTTCTTTCGGTGTGACCTTTAGTTCTTTGGGGTTAAAACATGTTGATAATATTGTCGCACAATATATCTTCATAGTATTATCCTCATGAACTACACCTAGTTTGATAACAAACTACTTGACACAAATGCCCTCTTTGCTGCTATAATAGCAGTCATATACTTAGCCTTTTGTTGTAGTACATCACAATGTCTTAACTTTGGAACTCATCCAAATCCATTATGGAACTTACTTTCCATTATATTGTGCCACCCTTAGTTTAGATTGAGATAAAACTTAATTTGTACTGTGACAAAACTAGTATCAATGTAGTACTTTTACAATGAACTAACCATCTATTCGTCACTTCTACAAATAATATACTCTTAGTTCTTCCAAAAGATCATAAGAATATCCTTACTATCGTCCAATGATCATCTTATGAATCATTCTGGTATATGCTCATAACATTTAGAGCATAGGACATATCTGGATTTGTACATACCACAGTATGATTGATATAAACACTCTTTGTGATTTCATACATCAAGTATCAATCTATATTTGAATCTTTGTTTCACTTACCAAATGTCAATACATTTGAATATATCATCAACATTGAACTCATTCAATCCTTTCTGTGCGACAAGAACCTGTTCTTGTAGTTTCTATATTGAACTCATTCAATATCTCGTTTATGTATACGGCACAACCATATTAGCGTCTATTGATGCCAAATATTTGGGTTTTGCCTAAGTCTTTCATCGGGATGAAATTCTTAATTTGTGTTAATAAAGATACATCATTTCCAATCAACAATATGTCCTCCACATAATGTATTAGAAATATGTTTTAAGCGCTCCACTTAATTTCTTGCAAATGCAAGCATCTTCATTGTCTCTGATGAAATTAAACTCTTTTAACAGTTTCATCATAGTGAAGATTCCAACTCCGCTATGCTTACTTCAATCATTGAAGTTTGCATATGCATTTAGCATCCTTTGAATTAACAAAACCCTTTGGACCGTGTCATGCACACGTCCTAGGTAACCATTCTATTAGAAGAACTTGTTTTGTGTATTCTACTACAAAATTATATGTAGTGGTTGCTACATTAATCCGTCTAGACTAAATATCGCTATGAAAGATCAGATCTTGTCATAGTCAACTTTGAACACTGTTGTGAATTCTTTCCCAACATGTCGACTATTTCATAGATGTGAAACATCCATGTCTATTTCTTTATAGATCCAAATAAGACTGTAAGCTCATACACCTATCTAGAGGGTCCTTCAAGTTCAAGACTTGATTTCGTGTATGGAACTTTCACGGATTTTATGGCTTCAAGCCATTTGGCGAGTCGAGGCCCATCATTGCTTCTTTGCATGTAGTCCGTTCATTATTCTCAAATAATGATTCAACCCTCAAATCTTGGTATTTGATTGTTTACTTGACCTACTTGGTTCAATAGAAACTTAGACCTCCGTGACCACAACCTTTGAGGCACGTGAGCCATGATCATTGTTCGCCTCCTAACACTTTTGGTCTTTCGCAACTCTGCACATATAGCTAAGGTTCCTTTAACCTTATCAAAGTTCTATTGTCCTCCCACTTAACTTTTCATGAAAAATTCCTTCTCAAAGAAACTTGACGTTCTAAGCGACAAACACTTTTATCTCCGGTGTTTATGGAGGAATACTTAACATTTATACAAAGACAGGTTCATCCGACTTTGGTTGCACACATCTTTCTTATGCATAGCATACCAATGTTTAAGAAAGGACAACATGAGTTTTATCCCAAACCATAACTTTATATGGTGTCATTTCAACGGATTATGATGGAGCTCTTTTTAGTGGAAAAGCGGTAATCTCTAAAGCTTTTAATCTTAAAAATATAATGGCAGTTCTATATATTACACCTTTGATCTTACCATGTCAAACAAGGTTTTAATTACATGTCTCGAACACTCCATACTCTTATGGTGTTTTCGGGAAATGCAAATCCACGGAACGATTCCTTAAATCTTAGGTATTATGCTAAACTTGTAACTCAAATATCTTCCTTTATGATCTTATCATAAACTATTTATATTCTTGTTACAATGATTTTGCACTTCATCTTGAAAATCTTTGAACTTTTCAAATATTTCATACTTCATCCTTATTAAGTAAATATTCACATATTCACTCAAATTTTCGGAGAAAGTATATGAAGTTAAAATCCATCGCTCTTGACTACACATAATGGAGTTCGTACAACAATATGCACAAGTTCCAATAAGCTAGTCATTCATTCCCTTTTGGCCTATGAACAAAGTTTTAATTATCTCTAGGAAAGTTTCACAAACGTCATTTGATCAAAATCAAAAGGCTCCAAAATTCCATCCACATGGAGTTTCTTCATGTTTTCTTTCCAATATAATTTAAACGGCGATGTCACTTTCTAAGTGATCTTTCAATCAATTTGTCTTTTGACATTTTTTAGCACTAGTTTTATGGATGTGATTTCTCCAATGAGATTTGTGAATCATCCATCTTTTATGGATTACGGCAATTATTTGAACAACCCTTTTGTTCTCATAATACCTGATAAAACAAATCCTGAAGGCAAGCTTTGATGTTTAACGAGCAACACAATAACCCTTTATTTGTTCTCGATAAACATCATCACATATTCTTTTGCTAGTTACTTAGGCCATTGTAGTTCATGAATTGTGTTGTTTCGTATGACGATTCATACCAACAAATTCAGTATCAAATACTTAAGAACCACATTGTTTAATAAGCAAAGAATATAGCCATAACATGTATATCATCTATATACTTAAACTGAACAATTCTAGTCTTTTCTTTTCTGCCATATATTTATGAGATTCTCTTTCAGTATTTCCTTTTCTGTTTGAAAGAATCTATCAACATCAATAGTGGAGTCATACATATGACACATAGTCCAAAGCGTGTATAGTTAAATACCAATGTCTTTGGACTTGCACTTTGAAGTAGATCACCTTTATCAAATATTTGGTGTTTCTTTAAAATTCCTTTCTTTTAGTAATCTCTTGGTGTAGTAAACATTTTACTTACATCAAATATTCACCCTCATCATGGATTTATCCATGATCTAACTACTTTTAGCTTGTAACGGTGAATCGCGAGTATAATGTTGCTCTCCAAAACCTTTTGGAAGATTAGGACAACTAGTGTCTCCAACCTTTTGCAAATTCTCATCAAATATGAGAACATGACTTTTGCCATATTATACTCTATCATGTTGTAACCAAAACTTCATTTCAGATATCACAATATCTTCCACACATCATGGTTTCTGAAACAACTCTTTCAGATCCTAGATAACCTTGATATTAAGACAATCCTTTGAATATCAAGAATCATGGAGACAAACATGATACTCAAACACTAACACTTGGAATTTTCATCTTGTTTTAATACTAATTATTAAACTTTATGGAGTAACCGGAAATTACTGAAAGTTTGCAATAGGACTTTTAAACTTTAGATTAACACTTCAAAACAATACGATACCAGTTCGTAAAGTAACTAACCAGAATTCTATAGTTCTATCATCTCAATTATAACTAAGCGCAAGGTGGTAAACGGATGCCAATGACTACAACAACTATGCAAATACACTTTGATTTAATTTATGATAAATTGAGTTCTAATTAATAATTAAATTAATCCAGGTGAACTCCCACTCAAAACAACATCCCTCACATTGTTTTAGTGATCACACGAACCAAATCCACCACATCAAAACCGATCATCACGAGAGTTGATGTAGCTTCAATGGCGAACAATCAACATGTTCATCATATCTACTATATGACTCATGCTTTACCTTTCGGTGATCCGTGTTCCTGAGACCATGGTCTGTACATGCTAGGCTCGTCAAGATCAAACCTTAGCTACCGCATAAGCAAATCTGGCTTGCTTACGTTGTATTCACCCGCGGAATCAAAGACACCCGATCATCACGTGGTGCTTGAGCGGCAAGCTTTGCAACGGTGCATACTAAGGGTGAACACTTTAGAACTTGAAATTTATGTGCATGAGGGATCATCTTATAATGCTACCGTCGTCTACTAAGCAATACAAGATGCATAAAGGATTAACATCATGCAATTCATAATATGTGATATGATATGGCCTTTCTTCTTTGTGCTTTCGATCTTCATCTTCAAGCACGAACATGATCTCCATCATCACCGGCATAGCATCAAGGTCAATGACGCTTCTTCATGGTTGTCGTCCACCAGCTTCAACTATTACAACTACTTTGAATAGACACGCAGGTCTTAACAAAATTAAAGACAACCATATGGCTCCTAGCGGTTGCCAACTTACAATAAGGAACATTGCATACATCAAATATAATCACAATCATGGCCATATCACATCATCAGCACACCTGCAAAACAAAGTTAGACGCCTCTACTTTCTTTGCATATTTTACGTGGTTTGGGGCTTTCAATAAGTGTCGTTCTAACTTACGAACAAGAACCACAACATTGATACTAGCATTGTTGATTACCCGTTGTAAATTGGATCTTAACTATGCTAGGAGAAAGCAGGCACCAGAGCCACTTATGCAATACAAGTTGCATGTCAAGCGTGGAGCAAGTCTCATGAACGATGTCATGTAAGGTTAGCCCGGCGCTTCATCCCAACATACCGCTAGATGCAAAGTACACAAAAGCAATCTACAATAAAGCATCAATGCCCACAATGACCATTGTGTTCTACTCGTCTGCAGATCTACATATAGACACGGCTCGATACCCTTTGTAGGGGTTCGTAGCATGGAAAACAAAATTTTCTATCGCATACAAACAAACAAGCCAAGATCTATCTACTAGATTGTAGCGAGTCGATAGAGGAACTCACCTCGAAGATTCCAAAGCGGTTAACGAGAGCAGATTCTCGTGGGTGATGTAGTCGTACTCTTTCCGATCTCAAGATCGCGAGACGATCCTTCCAGCGCCACGTTCGGCAGCGCTCCAGATCGGTCACACGTTCGGATTGACGAAGACCTTCCTCTCCTTGTTCCAAAGCAATGGAGGTTGTAGCACTCTCCTCGCGATTCCGCAAAGACCTGGCGGCGTATGCAGGAAGTAGAGGAAATCGAGGCTTCTTAAGCGGTGCAGTATGGTGGAGCTTATGAGAGAGGCTATTAGTGGTCTAGTAATTAGACACACCAATTAGAAGGCTCTAAACCAATTAGAAGGCTCTAAACTGGCTAAAGCAATTAGAAGCTCTAAACCAAAACGGCTCTAAACGGAGATCTAGAGGTGGAAACTTATGTGTGCTAGGAGGAGCCCTGCCTCCTTATATAGGTGGGAGGGCGGCCAAGGGAGGAGAGTCCCTCCCAAGTCGGCTTGGTGGGTGCCGGCCAAGGAGAACCCTCCTCCAATTCGGCCTCCACCAATCCTCCTCTCTTCCCACTTCCCAAAATTGCCGTTTGACTTTCAAACTAGCCGTTTGACTTTTCAATTTAGGATTTAAATAAACCCTTTATTTTGGACAGCAAGAACACCTAGTACATGATGAAATAATTCCAACTTACAATGACACATTCATGTACCCTTCCCCCGGGCCTTTGGACATTCCGGAACCTTCTAGAACATTCCGATGAAAACACGGAACCATTCCCCAACTCAAACGGACTTTCCTTATATGAATCTTATTCTCCGGACCATTCGGATCTCCTCGTGATATCCGGATCCCATCCGAGACTCAACAACATTCGGTCTCTTTCTCATAATACCATAACTACTCAAAACAACGTCAATCCTTAAGTGTGTCTCCCTACGGTTCGTGAATTATGCGGACATGATCGAGACACTTCTCCGAACAATAACCAATAGAGGAATCTGAAAATTCATATGGCTCCCACATATTTCTACGATTACTTTGCGATCGAATGAACCACTTACATACGATACCAATTTCCCTTTGTCTCACGATATGTTACTTATCCGAGGTTATGATCGTCGGTATCTCTGCATACCTAGTTCAACCTCGTTCTTGATAAGTACTCTTTTCTCGTTCCGTGATATGTGATCCCTTGTGAGCCAGTCACATGCTTGCAAGCTAATTGGATGACATTTCACCGAGAGGGCCAGAGTATATCTATCCGTCATGTGGATGGACAAATCCACTCTTGATCCATGTGTCTCAACCAATACTTTCCAAACACTCAATGCCACCTTTATAACCACCCTGTTACGGTGTGGTGTTTGATGACATCAAAGCATCCATCCGGTAAAGGTGATATGCATGATCTCATGGTCAAAGGAATCAGGTTACTATGTATCAGAAAGCATATAGCAATTGAACTATTGAAATGACTTGATCTTTATGCTATGCTTATCTATAGGAGTATGTCCATCACATCATTCTCCTAATGATATGACCCTGTTGTTAATAACATCTCTATGTTCATGATCAGGAAACCATGATCATATATTAACCAACAAGCTAGTTTAACAAGAGGCTTTACTAAGGACTCTTTTATGTTTACAAATCACACAAGTATTAATGTTTCCTGTTAATACAATTATAGCATGGTATGTAAACATTTATCATAAATATGAAGATATGATAATAACCACTTTATTATTGCCTCTTGGGCATATCTCCAACAATCATAGCTCGTGAAACTAGGTAATTTAATGACCAATACATCTCATCCACACAATTGCATTGAGATTGTAGAAAAAATTAAATACAATGGTACTATGATACTAATAGATGATACTAACCACTAGAGAGGTAGTATCATACACTAGTATCATATGCATGATACTAGTAATATGATACTCCCATTATGACCAGCCTTAACTAAGCTACACCTCCTGCACGCAACCATAGGCAGAAAAATTGGCTAGCCCAATCCTATGCATGCATGAGCCCCAAATCATTAAATGCATGAACTCATAAGATACACCCTTAAAAAAATCCATTGTAGAGACCGTTTCTTAGAATATAACACTGCCTATGATAGCGCGCTAAGAAACGGTCCATTGTGAAAGGCCTTATTTGAACGTTGAGGCTGGTCATAGCGGAGAGTAACATAGACTAGTGTCATACATATGTTACTAGTCTATGTTATCATCTCCATAATAGGAAGTAACTTCAATCTAGTATCATGCAATTTATTAGCTTGTAGACTCATCTTGTATTGAGGTGTGTGATGTTATGGTAACATAGCTAGTTACCACCTCCATCTCTTTCATCATTTAATGGCATGCCATGTCATCAAAATGCCTAGTTGACACTCCATGTAGATCTATATTACTACTTATTTTACTCCCACTATGACTAGCCTGATTGAACTATACAATCAGGAATCCATGGTGATGAAACCATAAAACTATAATCCAATACAGGAGCATTGGTTTTTTCCTTTATTGAACTAATATTCTTTCTTATTTTGAGGTACATAATTATCAAGGGTGGCCTTATCTAAGTTAAGAGTGTTCTTATCTAAGGATACCTATTAAGGGAAAAAGGTTTCCCCCCATGAGGCTCGGCCTATAGGCCTTCCTCTCATTCCTCCCTTCCAAATTGGACAGGACTTCCCCCTACCCCCATGGGGGTTTCCACCCCCGTGGCGATGATCCGTACATCGAACGCCTGTTTTGAGAAGAGGGCATTGCTAGGATGGTTTGTTCGAGGGTCACGATCTGACTAGACCCACACATCTTAGCAATGTGGACTATCCTACTGAGCTAATGAAAGAAAACCCGAGACTAAATATTTCTAGTAGAAACGAACTATGAGACATTAGACAACTGTGAGACAAGGGAGCATCATGTGAACCATTTGCTTAGCAGTGAGCCCTGATTCATTGTGCAGAATAGAAGCTAACCCAACTACTGGTTGTGATCTCTGTGGGTCTTGAGTTTGAAAGACGACTTCGGTTCACACGTGAAAGTGCTTCGAAAGGCACCGGCTCCGTGAAATTCTTGCCCTGAGTGCATAAAGTAGGCTCAACTTCTTAGGTTTCTAAATATCTTGTAGTAGCCGAAGGCAGTCCAGTGATACATTGCAAATGTATCTATAATTTTTTATGTTCCATGCTTAGTTTTATCCACTTTCTTGTGTTTTGTCCACACTTTGGAGTACTTTTCATATGATTTCTTGGACTAACCTATTAACAAGAGCCACAATGCCAGCTGCATGTTTTCTACTGTTTTTGGTTCTAGGAAAGTCAGAAAATGAATATTATCGAAATTGGACGGGATAAAATCCAAAGTGCCTATTTTTCTGGAAGTCATCAGATGCCGAATCTGAGGCGGAGAGAGGGCCGAGGCCGGCCACCACCAGCAGCGGCCAGGCTGGGCCCGCGCCAGGGGGTGGTGTGGTGCCCCCTGGCACCCCCTCAGCCTCCCCTTCTGACTATAAGATGCCCTCGGGACGTAAACCCTAAGGCCCGATCAAAAATCCACGAAAGAGTATGTAGCCGCCGTCATCTCCATCCCTAGATCAGGAGGGATCTGAAGCTTTTCCCGTCACCCTATCGGAGAGGGGAGTTCACCCTGGAGGCCTTATTCATCACCATGCAAGCCTCCGGTGTGATGCGTGAGTAGTTCATCCTTGGACTACGGATCCATGTAGTAGCTAGATGGCTGGTTCTCCTCCTTTGTGCTTTCATGTCTAGATCTTGTGAGCTCCGTTCATGATCAAGATCATCTATTTGTAATTCTGCATGTTGTGTTTACGGGGATCCGATGGATATTGAGATGCTATTTCAGATTGATTATTGATTCTATCATGTCTTTGTTATTTGTGATCTTGCATGCTTTCCGTTGTTAGTAGCTATCTTAGCCAAGTAGATGCTAGCAACTCCAAGATTTAGTATTTATGCTCGATAGTGGGTTCATGCCTCTGGTAATCTGGGGAAGTGACAGAAATCTCTAAGGTACCAGATGTGATGTTGCAACTAGGGAGAAAACAACAATCATTTGTTCATAGAACAATCGTATTGTTTACTTTACACGCAGTTCGTAAAGCAATAATCTGTTGTTTGCAACTTAATAATGGAGGGGTTCGGATGATAACCTGAAGGTGGATTATTAGTCATAGATGCAGTTGGATGGCGGTCTATGTATTATGTTGTAATGCCCAATCAAGTCTCAAAGGAGTCAAGATGATTAGTATATGCATGTATTGCTTTCTCGATGTTTGTCAATTGCCCCACTGTAATTTGTTCACCCAGCATGTTTTCTATCTTAAGGAGAGCCACCTCTAGTGAACTATGGATCCTGGTCCTTGTCTTTTACATACAATCTATAAACTGTTTACTGCTTTGTGTTTACTTTCTGCAAACTTTTACTTCTTTCCATTCGATACGTTTAATCCTTTGTTTTCCATAAACACGGTGAGATTGACAACCTCATCGCAAGTTGGGGACAAAGTTACGTGGTTGTGTTGTGTAGGTCTCCATGTTGCTACTAGCACCGGTAGTCGCCTCAAAGCTCATTAGTAACACCTTTGGGGTGTTTCCTTGCTCCTACTGATTCGATTAAACCTTGGTTTCTTAACTGAGGGAAACTTGCTGCTGTGCTCATCATACCTTCCTCTTGGGGTTCCCAACAAGCTCTACATCAACCACGCACCAGCACTTTTCTGGGCGCCGTGCATTGAGCCATCATCCAGCCCATATATATTCCGAATTTCATATTCATCACCACGGGCAATCAGAAGTCGTCGTGTTGGTTCTAGGATGGAATGATCTTTTGATCCAAAGATGTCGGTGCTAAAACCTCTTGTGTCTCTTTTAATAGGACCGCAAAGGCAAGAGCATTGAGGAAGCAATGATTCTCCCATAACGAATTAATGCGGAGAAAAAAAAGATTTCACTAAAAAAGGTGCCTAACCCCGGGATTTTTCGATACTTTTCTTGAAACTGACTTGATTTGGAAGAAAATCAACTTTGGATCCAATTCGGGATTTTTATTGGGAAGTTTCGGGAAGAAATTGGAATGGAATAATATAGATTCATACAGAGGAAAAGGTTTTCTATTGATGCAAACGATGTACCTAGAGGATAGGGATAGAGGAAGAGGGAAAAATCGAAATGAAATAAATAAAGAATAAAACAAAAAAATAAGTCGAAGATAGAAGAGCCCAGATTCCAAATGAAAAAATGGAAACTCAAAAAGGATCCTTCTGATTCTCAAAAAATGAGGGGCAAAGGCGGAACAAAGAAAATCCACCTTCCTTAGAAAATGAATTCCTGACTTTGAAGTATCAAAGGAGACTTGGGTGGCGCCTTCTGAAGAGCCCTTCATTCTATGACTCAGGTTAAGATTCGTGTCTCAGCCGGAAGGGGTCGTAGGACTGGCTCAGACAATGCGTTAGAAGTTCGATCTCCAAATCTATAAGCTTTGGCCTAGGAAGAAAACGTGAAAAGAAGAACCGTTGATGTCATTATATCTTTCTCCAAAGTTCCAGATAACTGGTGCTCAGTGACGTGCTCTAGAAAAGATTTCTCTGTGTGAAGAGAACAATACCTATGAATACCTGTAAATGGACAAGGGTATCCTCCGATATCTCTAGAGAGATTGCACAAGGCGCCCTTTTTCCAAAAAATAGGGGACTTTCTAAAAACCATAGTATCATAGCTTGTCGGAGGTATGAAAGGCAACTCCTCAGCAGAAGGCTTCGAGAAGCCATAGTAGGGATTACATCAGTACATTCTTAGGCAAGAAGTGGGTTATATCACCCCTATTTTTGACCATCTTTATTTTTGTAGGCATGGGACCGGTTGATCGAAGTTGAACATTCCTATGGAACTCTCCTTCAGATATTTGTAGACAAAGCGGGTTCGGAATTGTCTTTCCTTCCAAGGATAACTTGTATCCATGTGCTTCAGATTATTAGCCTGGAGTTCACCACCAGCAGTATAGCCAACCCTACCCTATCACGTCAATCCCACAAGCCTCTTATCCATTCCCGCTCGCTCGTGGTGGGGGGAGTAAGTCAAAATAGAAAAAACTCACATTGGGTTTTGGGATAATCAGGCTTGAACTGATTACTTCCACCACGTCAAGGTGACACTCTACCGCTGAGTTATACCCCTTCCCCGTTCCATCGAGAAAGAGAATTAACGAATCCTAAGACAAAGGGGCGAGAAAATCAAGGCCACTCTTCCTTTGGGCTTTCTTTCCACACTATTATGGATAGTCAAATAATGGGAAGGCCAACTAAACTGCGTCACCAAAGCGATTCCTGTTGATGGAAGAATGGCGAATTTCGTTTGATCCGATCCGCCTATGCCAGTTCATGTATCTCGAATGGGACTCGAGTAATTTGTTTCTAGTTTCTACTTGATATAGGTATGATTACTCAGATGCTTATGATTTGCTACCTGATACATTGCTAACGTATCTATAATTTTTGATGTTCCATGCTTGGTTTTTATCTACTTTCTTATGTTTTGTCCATACTTTGGAGTACTTTTTATACACTTTCTTGGACTAACCTATTAACAAGATGCCACAGTGTCAGCTGCCTATTTTCTGCTGTTTTTGGTTCAAGGAAAGTCAGAAAATGAATATTCTCAAAATTGGACAGGACAAAAGCCAAAGTCAATATTTCACCGAGGGGGGCACGGAGCCAGAATACGAGACGGAGAGGGGCCAGGGGCCGCCCACACCACCTGGCCACGCGGCCAGGCCTGGCCCGCGCAAGGGGGTGGTGCGGCCGCCTAGGGCACCCCCTCGGCCTCCCCTTTCGCCTATAAGATGCCTCCGATACAAAAACCATAAGTACCCGATCAAAATTCCACGAAAGAGTCTGTAGCCGCCATCATCTCCATCCCTAGATCGGGAGGGATCTGAAGCTCTTCTCGACACCCTGCCGGAGGGGAGAATTCACCCTGGAGGCCTTCTTCATCACCATGCAAGCCTCCGGTGTGATGCGTGAGTAGTTCATCCCTGGACTACGGGTCCATATAGTAGCTAGATGGTTGGTTCTTCTTCTTTGTGCTACCATGTTTAGATCTTGTGAGCTCCATTCATGATCAAGATCATCTATTTGTAATCCTAAATGTTGTGTTTATGGGGATCCGATGGATATTGAGATGCTATTTCAGATTGATTATTGATTCTATCATGTCTTTGTTATTTATGATCTTGCATGCTCTGTGTTGTTAGTAGATATCTTGGTCGAGTAGATGCTAGCAACTCCAAGAGGGAGTATTTATGCTCGATAGTGGGTTCATGCCTCTAGTAATCTAGGGAAGTGACAGAAATCTCTAAGGTACTAGATGTGTTGTTGCTACTAGGGAGAAAACAATAATCCTTTGCTCATAGAACAATCATATTGTTTTCTTTACATGTAATGCTTAATGTAATTATCTGTTACTTGCAATTTAATACTGGAGGGGGGTCGGATGATAACCTGAAGGTGGATTATTAGTCATATATGCAGTTGGATTACGGTCTATGTATAATGTTGTAATGCCCAATCAAATCTTAAAGGAATCAAGATGATTAGTATATGCATGTATGCTTTCTTTATGTTTGTCAATTGCCCCGCTGTAATTTGTTCACCCAACATGTCATCTATCTTAAGGAGAATCACCACTAGTGAACTATGGACCCTGGTCCTTTCTTTTACTATCAATCTACAATCTACTATTTACTGCTTTTTGTTTACTTTCTAGCTATTACTATCTTGCACACAATATGTTTAATCCTTTGTCTTCAGCAAAACTGGTGAGATTGACAACCTCACTGTAAGTTGGGGGCAAAGTTCTGTGGCTGTGTTGTGCAGGATTCCAAGTTGGAAACAACACCTTGGAGGTGTTTAATTGCTCCTACTGGTTCGATAACCTTGGTTTCATAACTGAGGGAAACTTACTGATGTGCTCATCATACCTTCCTCTTGGGGTCCCCAACGAGCTCGATATCAACCACGAGCCAGCAAGTATTTTTTTGGCACCGTTGCCAGGGAGTCAAGGACATCTTCACAAGGGGAGTCCCTCATAACCAATCTCTTTACTTTGTTTTATTTGTTTTGCTTAGTATATTTCTGCTTTGTTTGCTTGTTTCTTTATCAAAACACACAAAAAAAATAGTTGTACTAGTTTGCTTTCCTTATTAAAAACACAAAAAAATTAAGTCTTTCTATAGTTGCTACCTCTTTCTTAGCCCACCATGTTGATCCCTAAATTCACCCTGAAAGACCTTTCAATAGGTAGTGCCTCTATAATTGGAAAATATAATATTGAAGAATTCTTTAATCATGTTAGTAAGCATGAGGATACTGAGGATAGATCCCTTGCAGAACTTGCTCCAAATTATAAAATTGCTGCAGCTTCTTTAGTTCACATGTTGGAAGCTAGGTTTGTTAACCTTAACCCCTTAGTGCAAGTAATGTTTCTTAAACTTAAAGAAATTGAGGACCCTAAAAAGAGAGATTTTATTCTGGAAACTTTGCTTAAGGAATTCTATGATGTTGCCAAGGAAGCTAGAAAAGTATTTGAACGTTTTAATATGCTAGGCTCATGTGTATATGTTATTGGTACACGAGAGAAGATGGGCAAAACCGAACCTAATGGGGAGGAAATTAAGATACCAATACCTTTTAAACTTGTAGCAATGCATGAAGCCATAGAAAAGAATCTTGATTGGATTGTTCCCGAAAACCCGTTTGATGAAAATAGTGAACCCAAGAGCATTGAGAGAGGATCCTCTAAAACTTATTTGGATGAGATACCTTGCCTTGTTGAAGATATTTCTGGTATCAATCTTAATGCTTCTTCATTTGAGAATACTTGATTCTTTTCTTGCTTCTTATGCCTAACTTAAAGGCGTTAAAGAAAAGTACTTATTGGGAGATAACCCAAAAGTTTTAGATGAGTCTTGGAAGTTATTACCTATGTAATAACCTCTCCTTATCCTTTTTATTTGCTTTTTGTGCCAAGAGTAACCTCTAATGAGAGAGAAGTAATGCTTGGGAAAGTTGTCGTCCGGAAACAGATTTTTGTGCTTTGCTGTAAAAATTCGTGTAAAATCTCTGCACCTCGTTTTGAGGTGTGAATTTTTGTGCTTCTGCCCCAGGTTGTTATCTAAATTTCTTTAGTTCAACACTTTTCTATTTGATCAATAGATGGTCTTCGAAAAAATTGGTTTTTACCTGCTGGTCTGTTTTGACAGATTTCTGCCATTATTTGCATTTGCTTCTTGTTGATTCCTTTTTGAGTTCTTTTTGGGGAATTAAGCTTTTTTAGGGAAGTGCTACAGTAGGTTTGTTTTAATGGAAGTTTTACTTGTGTTGGAACTGAACCCAAATACTTATTATCTTGAGTGCACTAATGTTGCTAATAAAGATTGTGTGAAGTTTTGTATGCAAGAAAATTTCAGGTGTATGGAAAGAATGATGTAATGAGATGAAGAATGGACTAAAGATGAATCTTGGGGATGCCACGCGTGTCACCCCAAGAAATATCCAAGAAATACAAGCGTCAAAACTTGGGGATGCCCAAGGCATCCCCTTCTTCATCAATAAAAATCCCAGGTTTCTTCCAAACACTTCGTTTTTATTGTTTCATGCACAGTTGTGTTGTTCTTGGAGCATCTTTGTTTTTGTTTTTGGTTTTCATTTGCTTGGTTTGCTTGAATAAATTGGTTGTACCCCCTCTTTCATACATTAGTTTTCAAATAAGTTTGGTTTGGTTTGAAAAAGAGTAGGAAAAGTTCATGCTTAAGTGGTAAAAGGAGCTTGTTTTTGACTGTGGCCTATGCTTTGTCATGTCATGCTTGGTATTGTTTTCGATTTATGCTTAGTGATTTTTGCTTTAGCATGACATGTTATAAACAATTGATATTGCTTAATGTGCCTTGAAAGAATCATGCGTTGTTTTAACATATTAAAGCATAGTATTGTGGTATTCTCCTTTGATGTTTATTTGGGTTGACTTGGCGCATGCTCACACCATGTTAAGACTATCCCAAGTCACCATAGCCTCTATGATCATTTAGTTTTCGACTTGTAATATCACATTATGCTTTAATTAATGATGTTTTGTCGCTTTGCATGATTATGGCCATTATTGCTATCTTAGTTGGTCGCTCCCAGTCTTTTGCTAGCCTCCATAACCAAGTATGAGTTCCACTCATGCATCCAACTCCAAATAAAACCAAGTTATTCAAAAGAGTCCACCATACCTACCTATTAGCATTTGCTATTCCAAGTATATTCATGTTTTTATCTATCTTCCGAATTAAACTTGTTATGAGAAAACTAGTGATTAAAGCTCTCACGAACTTGATGACACACTTTACTTTTCTTGCCCCTAATAAACTTGAACCATTGTGTCATATATGTTGTATATGCTTGCACTTATATGTTGGGGAGTAGCAGAACCATGCTGTCATGGGGAACGCTTTCAACATTGCACTTGTACATTATACCCAGTTGATATCATGATCTTTTGTCTATGGATGTCGTCGGTGTGAAATGAAAGGGGAGCTTGTAAGTCCATGGAGTTATGTATGTGTGTTAGAGAAACGCCTGGGCTGTTGGTCTAATCCATGCCTAATCATGGTGGAAATATACAGCGTAACCACAATGAGCAATCTATGAAGCATTCTTCTTATAAAAAAGAGATAGAGATTGAGAAAAAGAGAAAAAGAAAAAAAAAAGATGAGAAAAGAGGAAAGAGAGAAAAAGCACCATTTTCCCATGGTAAATAAGAAGATTGCTGAGATGCTTGTTGTCTGCTTGCCTTGTCATTTTGATATGGGGATTCTTCCGTATCATCGGGCAAGGGGTACCCCATTGGCGGTTCTCTATGATACACATGTATTTACTATGACAAGAACTTACCGGTGACTAAACTTGAGTAGCATGAGGAGCGGCCCTCGTATTCAAGGGACATGAGATTTCCAACTTATACTTTGTCAAGCATATACTCCATGGTTTGTTCACTTTAACCTTAATCACTTCAAGATGCTTATGATAGGGGCAATGAGAGCTGAAAGCTAATAATTACCATAATTTTTGGAAGCTCTTTATGAGACTTGAATCTCTGCTTCCTTCTATCAAGGCATTTCTTTTACTTTTATGTTGAGTCTCCATCTTCTATCTTTATGCACCTATTGAGAGAGAATAGTGGCCATTCTTAGTTTAATGTGCATTGTCCTAAGACTTATTGATTGATGCATAACTTTGATATTGCTTGTTCTTAAACTATTTGTATCTAGTCACCCTTATGAACTTTGAAGGTGTCCTATGCATTTATGTTTTGCTACACTATGAGGGACAAGATGAATGCCACTATGCTATGTTTTCTTTATGTGAAACAAACAAATGTGTCGTGGTGGTGTCACGGCAGATGCCATGGATAGGCTAACGGTGGGGACTAATACACGCTAGGGGAATCCAGGGAGGGATAGTGGAGTGATTCTCCACACAGAAGTTTGTATTGCTATATCTGCAAGATTACAAGTGCTCCTTGAGCTGTATTGGCGAGAGGAGGAAGAAGGAGCTCTCTTACTCCTGCCTACTATTTTTCCCTAGAACCCTAGATCAACTAGCCCTATGGAATCACCAAACCAACTAGCACTCAACCAACCCCCTCTACCAGAAACCTAGCCCCCCTTATATAGAGGAAGTTCGGTCCCTGCCTAGGGCATACGTGGAGGCATATTCCTAAGAATATGCCCCCTCCCAAAGTGGTAACCTGATCGGGGTGCTTTTCCCCCGCGTCACACATGCTTTAGCGACGTAAGCCTCTGCGGCGCCCGCGTCATCCGACATGGGCGTCGTCACCCTTGTCGGCCACGACCCGGTGGTCCTGCCCTTGCTTTCTCTGCTCATGCAGTGTGTACCGGACCTTCTTTTTGACCAGAGAGATTCCTTCCTTCTCCCAGAAGCTAAGCGAGGACCCGGATCATAGTAGATCCGGCCACACCTGTTCCTGCATATAAGTTAAACAAGCACTTCCGACTTACTCCTTAAGTCGGATGAGAAAGTGTTAGACGACCCCCCTGGTCCGGGTTACTCCGTGATCCGGCCTGCTTTGAGGTGACCCGGCCAGCATCCGCTTTGACCTTGCCGAACCTCGGCTAACTCGGCCCTTATACCCCGGAGTGACCCTACCCGGGGTATCCCCCCAACATTAGTACCCGAAGCTGGTGCGGTCTTAGCTGCCTTGGCCGCTAAGGCCACATCAGGTTCATTTATGTTCGAGCCTCGGACGTTTAATTCCGGGTTAGCTCCTTATCTCGGACTATATGGATTTACGTTCCCTTCGCATGTTCCAAGTTTTCACTTGCCGGCCGGGTCACCACTTTGGCTCGGATCCCATGGTTATCATGGTTTGATCCGGGCCCCGTTTCCTTCTCTCATACGCCAACCCACGTGGAGGCTAATCATTACCTCGTCTTATTTATGGGCCTGCACAGTAACCTCCGCAGTAATTGTCAGTTATTACTGTGCGTGGGTCACGTCATGCCTGCCTCCTTGTTTACCGCATCACCGCGTCGCATCATGGGATTGCTTCTACTTTGTGGCCTCCTGTGTGGCTTTTCTCCGATTGGCTGATGCAGATGATACACGGCCACACCGTGTGGCTCGTCGGTGCAGCGCGATCCCACTCATCCATCTCTGGGGGTGGTTAAGTAGTGGAGGGGTGCACCCCTTAGCGTTTTTCCACTTCTGCGCCCCTCTTCCTGTTGCCTTTCTCCTTCGTCTTCCTAGCGAAGGCCATTGCTTCTAGCCGCGCCGCGCGCTTGCCCTTCTAGCAGCAGCGCGCCATGCACCTTCCCGTGCCTCTACCGCTGCGCAGCTCTTCTTCCGGGGGTCACGCCAATCCAGGCCTCAGATCTCTGCCACCGCTAGCTCTAGCGAGGATAGTGGATACGAG
The DNA here is from genome assembly GCA_023614405.1 of Avena insularis. NCBI lineage: Eukaryota > Viridiplantae > Streptophyta > Magnoliopsida > Poales > Poaceae > Avena > Avena insularis. The sequence continues at coordinate 537,016,660 of CM042694.1, forward strand.
ATGACGGAGGAGGAGCTCGTCGTCGCCGAGTAGGAGATGGAGGAGGACGCCGGTGCGGTGGACCGCGGCGTGTGGGCCGGGTCATGGGTCTGTCAAGATGACCTTGACTGGCTCTACCGGACCAGGCGCATTCCTGCCAGCGTCACCGCTCGTCTCCCCTCCGCCGAACTGGCCCCCTCACCCAATCCGGGTGAGTTCGTTGTATTCCTGTCCCACTTCCAACGGGGATTTGGTCTGCCGGTGAGCGATTTCTTCCGGGATTGGGTTAGGACCTACCACTTGCAGCCGCACCATCTCCCAGCGAACGCTATCACCTCTCTTTCCGCCTTTGCCTCTACGATCGAAGGCTACACCGGACTATGGCCCACGAAGGAGCTGTGGATTCGGTTCTTTGGCCTTCATCGCAACGTCATCCCCAATATCCAAGTAGAGTCTGAGGATAAGCAGCTCACCCAATTCGGAGCTGCCTCCATCTTGCCCCGGAGACTTTCCGTCTTTCCCTGGGTTACCGGGCTTGACTCCTGCAAAGGATGGGCCCGGACCTTCTCCTACGTCCGGAATGAGGGTACTGAAGATTTGATTCGGTTGCTTCCCTATGCTCCGGGTCTACCTGACACGGATTTCTAGGAGGAGGTCCCCAAGAAGCCTACAACTCTGGCCAACCAAGTTAACAAGAGGTTCGTGGAGCTGAAGAGACTCGGATTGCGCAACGAGGATGCTATGATCACGTTCGTGCGCAACCGAATCTCTCCCCTCCAGAAGCGCACCCACAAGTTGTGCCACATGAGTTTCGGCCGCGACCCCAACCGAACCTCCTCCTTCGAATTGAGCAACACGGAGATCTTTCGCCGGGTTAAGGCTCTTTTCACCACCCACAAGGATTTCTCCGCTGAATGGACGTGGGGAATTGAGCACTACTGTCGTGACAGGCTCCCTCCCGCGGTAAGCTTCATGGGGCAAACTTATTTCGGATCAAGTATGCGTCGGTTTTTGTTGTATTTTTGACTCTGTTCTTCGTGCTTTTTCTCAGCTGTTCCTTCAGCAAACTCTTGAGGATGGTACGGACCCGACCCTTAAGTGGGCACCGGACCGAGAAATCCCGGATGAGGAGGAGCCGGACTAGGAGATGTTCCTCCCTATGACCGACGCTACCAAACGACCCAGCGGTAAATTCTCTTCTCTTAGAGATTGGCCCGATGATGAGGATGACTCGGATGTCGGCGTGATTGAACCTGTTGAGGCTGTCCCTCTTTCTTTTGCCTTTCGGCATCAGCTAACCCGGTGGGCATATCCACGAGGATCCTCCACTTACTACAGGCGAGCGGTTCCGGTGGCGTCGAAGAAGAAGCGCGGAGCCGCATCAAGTTCTTCCTCCGAACCTTCTCAGCCCACAAAAAGGCAAAAGAAGGCCGGAGACAAGACTGCCTCCAAGCGGGCAGGCAAAGCCCCGGCACGGAGGACCCGGAAACCGAAAGAGGCCGAAACCTCGGACGCGTAAGTCATTTTTCATTGCGTAACTCACTTTTTCTTGCATCGTGGTAATTTCTCTTCTGACATTATTCTCTTTTTCAGGCCTCCGGTGGAGGTCCCTCAGAGCGGATCAAGCATCTCTTCACCCTTCGGTCCGACCCTTCTCCTCCTCGTGACAACGAGTCACTCCCGCTGAGCCCTATTCCGGAGGGTTCTGCGGGGGCTCCGGGTTCCGCAGTGCCTCATCGAGAGGAACGCGACTTTGGAGCGGGAGGGGTCAGTCCAGCCGAGGCGACGACATCCACCACTTCGGCATCGCCACAACCAGCAACCACCGAGTCTATCACAACACCAGCACCAGCAGCAGCTCCAGTACCAGCGACTGAGCCAGCACCTGTCCCGGCACCAAGGAAACCAACAACAGCTCCAAGTCCAGCTACAAGAGATCCAGTGCCAAGTTCTTCTGCCTCGTCCGAGTCATCTCAGCCTCGGCGAGGAACTATTCCAGCAGCTTCTAAAGGGAAATCCACCGCAATTACTTCTTCCCAGCAAGCTAAGGCAGAAGGGCTCCGGATACTACCAAGTCTGCATCCGTCGAGGCCGGGCAGCGAACCCTATCGTCGATGCTTCCAAAGAAATCACCAGCAGCGAAGGATGTTCCTGCCGAGCCAACTGATGCGCAACAGATGGTTCTGCATACCAGCCCAGCTCTTGCCCTAGTTGAGAGGAAAGAAGATCACACGAAGGGCTTGGTGGCACCCCGTATGCCCACCGGCGAGCGGTACCCTCCGAGCCTTATCGAGTTCATCATGAACTGGAACAAGGCGGAGTTCGTCCACAACGATGATCTCCCGGAAAAGTTCGGCCCCGTAGAATTTTCCGCTCAGATGAATACCGCCGCTAAGGCAATTAACCTCGCGGGGCGAATGATGGAGGTATGCCGTTTCTCCTTTACATGCTGTAGATAATAACCATTAGTCCCCGAGCCTCCGGTGGAGTAGCTTGTTACTCGGCCGGATGCTCATTAGAAAACTAACGTAGCTGCATGTAAACTTCGAATCTGCACACACCTAGAGCCGGGTTAAGTTCCACTTGGCCCGGATCTTGTACACTTCAAATATGCACACACCTAGAGCCGGGTTAAGTTCCACTTGGCCCGGATCTTGTACACTTCGAATATGCACACACCTAGAGCCGGGTTAAGTTCCACTTGGCCCGGATCTTGTACACTTCGAATATGCACACACCTAGAGCCGGGTTAAGTTCCACTTGGCCCGGATCTTGTACACTTCGAATATGCATACACGTAGAGCCGGGTTAAGTTCCACTTGGCCCGGATCTTGTACACTTCGAATATGCACACACCTAGAGCCGGGTTAAGTTCCACTTGGCCCGGATCTTGTACACTTCGAATATGACCAAGTTAATTTTACACTTCTGTACTTTTTTTTAGGTAACCACCAATCGCCGGAGCGCTGAATTCCAATGCCTGCTTGATACCCACAAGATGCTACGCGCAAAACATGTTGCACTTGGTGCATAACATGAAAAGAGGGGTAATTTTCTCCCTCGGCACCTCTCCGTTTTTCTTCACTTTCTTTCGCCGAACTAATCTCCTCATTCGATTTCTGCAGCTGGGGTGGAGGCTGAGAACAAGATCATGCGGAAGAACTTGGAGGAAATCCGGGTCATGTCCTCTTTTGTTCGACCTCGTAGTGTTTTCCATTTCTTCTTCTCCTTGGCTCGGCAAACATTCACTCCTCGGCTCTGTCGGGTCAACATACTATTTCAGCATCGCTTGAGGATAGTGTGCCCGTGCCTGATATGATGCTGCATTTTCTCGAACAAGCAGGGCAGCATCAAGCCGAGCTGAAGAAAAAGGATGATGAGCTTGCTCTCCTCCGGACTAAGGACAACGAGATTGCCAAGATCAAGGCTGAGATGGAGAAGATGAAGGCCCAGCACCAAACCGAGCTCCAAAAGGTTGGCTAGAACTTCACAGAAGAGCGTGAGCGCCTTACCCTCCGATCTCCAAGGACCAGGACCTACTCAGAGAATCCGACCTCCAGCTTGGGTCGGCAAACGCTGAGCTTGAGCAACTTCGCAAAAGACGCGATGCCTGCATCAAGGAGTTAACCCGGATCCATAGCCATATTTCTCGTAAATTCCTTTCCCTTGTCCGACATAATTCTCCGAGTTACCTCATATGTCTTTTCTTTACCTTCTTCCTTTGCCTTGTTTCTAGACCACTTTCCAGAGGGTACTTCTATTGCAAGCGCTGCTGTTGCCAAATTTCGCCAAGAGAGGGGTACTCCCGTCGTTCCTGACAGTGAGAGCATTCCTTTAGACATGGAGGACCTATTGGTCAGCCTGTCAGCTCGCGTGGAAACTATCAAGAATTATGGCAAGGATATCCTCAACGTTGCAGTTCGCATTTTCAATACGTTCTGGCCCAGAGAGAGTAGCCCAGAGACCATCGCGACTCTCGTCAAGAAGTTAATGGAGATTGAGACCCATCTTGACCTCTGGAGAGAGTCCGCTGGTCGTGCCGCAGCTGATACCATCCTTCACCATATTCTCACATGGTACGAGAAGATCGACCTCAGCCTCCTTACACGCCGGCGCACCGGATCCAGATGGACCGATGATCCGGAGTGTGTAGCTCGGCGCCAGGCTTGCGCCTACAGCCTCGTCGAATATTCTCCTATTCATGACTGGATTGAAGGACCGAGCTTCCTGGAATCCGCTGGGGACGAGCACAATGAGAACGTTGAAGATGGGTCAGATGAGGGCGGAGAAGATGATGCTTCTGATATTGAAGATAGCGACGACAACGCCGAACTTCCTCCTCATGCTGCTCCTTAGTTCCAAAAAGCTTGAAAATTTATCAGATCCCCGGTATGCCGGGTGCAATTGTATGCTGGATATGCGATATTTTGCTACTACATTTCTATGCTGGATTAACTTGGGCGCAGTCCGTGTCTTTGGCTCGGTCCGTGTCTACCTTGATTCGGTTTTACGACTTACGAACCCGAGCTTCAAAAATTGTTTTAACAATACTTAGAAACTTTTAGGCTTGGCTCAAAATAATTTAGCATAATAACTTGAAAATAAATATAGGGTTAGTCAGAAAAACAAGCGTTAGCTCGAATAAACTCGTTTCCTTAGTCGTTTTTCATGTGCTACGCAATTCCAAACTTGTTCCCTTGCTTGCCATGAAGCCAATTCTTGTTGGACAGCAGCAAGTCGAAGAGTTGGGTTTTTGGTGCTCACACATTACTAATCCGGGTTAAGTAGAATGACTTATTCCAGCTACCGCATAAGAAATAACAACAAACGTTATTAAGGCAGTCCTCGAGTTACTGCTCGAGGCGCTGCTATTTCATTGATAAGCTCATTGCCGACATACATACCGACATATGAGACGACTCGGATACATGCACTTCTTAGCTAAGTGTAGAAGGGACGAAGTAGTGCTACATTCCACGGTCGCTTGGATTCCTCTCCGGACCTGTCCGCCTTGTTCTTTTCTTGTGGCTTTGCATCTATGAGATAGTAAGAATCATTGTGCAATGCTTTGCTCACAATGAATGGCCCTTCCCATGGGGGGGATAATTTATGCATACCAGTAGTACGTTGTACCAACCGGAGCACCAGATCGCCTTCCCAAAAGACTCGGGGGCACACTTTCCGGCTATGATAGCGTCGGAGATTTTGCTGATATATGGCAGATCTAGATAGTGCCAGTTCTCTCGCTTCTTCCAGCAGATCAACATCATTTTGCCGGGCTTCTTGCACTTCGGCTTCTGTGTATTGGGTGACCCTAGGCGAATCATGCTCTATGTCGGCTGGTAATACAGCCGCCCCATATACCATAAAAAATGGCGTATAGCCCGTTGATCGATTCGTAGTTTTTCTTAAACTACACATTACCGGTAGTTCTTCTATCCAGCACCCCGCTGATCTTTGCAGCGTCTCAATGAGCCGGGGTTTTATCCCGGATAATACTAATCCGTTGGATCTTTCCACTTGTCCGTTTGACGCGGGGTGGGCTACCGAGGCGACATCGAGTCGGATATTCTTGTCTCGGCAGAAGCGCGCAAATGCTCCTTCCGCAAAATTTGTTCCATTATCGGTTATAATACTGTGTGGATAACCGTATCTCAAGATGATGTCTTTGAGAAATGTCACGGCCGTAGCTCCATCACATTTTCTTATAGGTTTCACTTCAATCCATTTTGTAAACTTGTCCACCATGACCAAAATGTGTGTCATGTTTCCTCTCGCCGGTTTGAACGGGCCAACCATATCCAAGCACCATACTGCAAATGGCCACGTAATTGGTATGGTCTTGAGTTCCGACATAGGCATATGTGTCTTGGTGACGTACCTTTGACAACCATTGCATTTTCTCACCAGATCTTCTGCTTGTTCCAAGGCACTTGGCCAGTAGAATCCATGCCGGAATACCTTTGCCGCCAAGGCTCGGGATGAGGCATGATGCCTGCATTCTCCTTGGTGTATATCTCGGAGGATGTCAAGCCCTTCTTCTGGGTCAACGCATCGTTGGAGGACATTGGTTACACTTCGTTTGTACAACTCGGAATTGATGATTGTGTATGCTTTTGCTCTCCTCTGAGTTTGCCTGGCTAACACCTCCTCAGCGGGTAACGTTCCATCTTTCAGGAATTGGAATATAGGCAGTGCCCAAGCCGGTATCGCTCGTGGAGGGAACATCTCCTCATCAATTTCCATCTGATCCACCAGCATAACTTCAGCCGGATCACGCTGAGCAGTCCCCGAGTCTAGCGAGGTAGTCCCTGGGTTTGCCGAGGCAGTCCTCGGGTTTGCTGATGCAGTCCCCGGGTCTCGCGCACTACCTCCCGTGTCAATGTCCATGGGCTCAGCTCCAGATTCCGTATTTTCCGGGACATAGATCGAGTCGGTTCCTGGGGACGGTCTGATAGATGGTTTTCTGAGGTGTTCCAATGCTACACCCGGTGGAATTGCCTGTCTGGTCGATCCGAGCTTCGACAACATGTCGGCAGCCTCGTTTTCCACTCGGGGTACATGGTGAAATTCACACCCCTCGAAGTAACCAGATATCTTCTGCACGTGAAATTTGTATAGTGCCATGTTTGGATCCAGGCGTCCCACACTCCGGACACCTGCTGTACCACTAGATCCGAGTCGCCAAAGCATATTATCCGACGTATGCCAATCTCTTTTGCCACTTTGAGCCCATGCACAAGAGCCTCATACTCAGCGACATTGTTCGATGCCGCGAAATGGATCTGCAATACGTACTTTAGCTGGTCCTTCTTTGGCGAGGTAAGCACAACCCCGGCGCCTAGTACGGTTTTGGTTTTCGACCCGTCAAAGTGCATCCTCCAGTAATTTGGATCTGGTGGCGGTGGTTCGTATTGTACCTCGGCCCAATCCACAAAAAAGTCCGCCACAGCCTGAGATTTGATCGCTTCTCTTACGTCAGATTAGCGCATAAGGGGCTAACTCAATTACCCATTTTGCAATTCTGCCACTCACATCCTTGTTACCCATTATCTCGGATATGGGGGCTTCACATATTACTTTGATGGGGTGCTCCTCAAAGTAATGCTTTAACTTCTTTGCTGCCATATAGACACCGTATGCCACCTTTTGAAAGTGCGGGTAGTTCTGTTTTGAGGCAGACAATACCTTGCTCAGGTAATATACTGGCCTCTGCACCGACTTACCCTCTTCATTGTGCTCCACTACAATTACTCTACTTACAACTCGGTTGGTTGCGGCTATGTAGAGCAACATTGGCTCCTTTGATAGTGGAGAGGCTAACACTGGCGCAGTGGCCAACATCTTTTTTAAGTGGGCAAAGGCTTCATCGGCCTGTGGCGTCCAAACGAATTTATCCGACTTTTTCATGAGTTGGTAGAGAGGCAGTGCCTTTTCTCCCAACCGACACACAAACTGACTCAACGATGCTAGGCATCCAGTGAACTTCTGGACATCGTTAAGACACTTTGGCAGCTCCATTCGTTCGATGGCTCGGATCTTAGTTGGATTAACTTCGATACCTCGGCTAGAGACGAGAAATCCGAGTAATTTTCCAGCCGGGACACCGAAGGTACATTTTTCTGGGTTAAGCTTCATTCGAAACCTTCTCAAGTTCGCGAATGTTTGCCTTATGTCGTCAAGGAGCGTTGTGCTTTCCTTGGTCTTGATAACCACATCATCCACGTATACTTGTACATTTTGACCTATTTGGTCGTGCAAACATTTTTGCATACATCTTTGGTACGTTGCACCTGCATTACGTAAACTGAACGGCATTGTGCGATAGCAGTAAGCCCCGTACGGGGTAATAAACACGATCTTTATTTGATCATCCGGGTTCAGAGGTATCTGGTGGAAGCCAGAATATGCATCAATGAATAACAACAGTTCGCATCCCGCGGTCGAATCTATGACCGGATCTATCCTCGGCAGTGGAAATGGATCTTTTGGACACGCCTTGTTCAAGTTCGTGTAATCGATACACATACGCCAAACCACTACCATGTTCGGATCGTCCTTCTTCTTTTCTACCAGCACCGGATTAGAGAGCCAATCCGGATATAGTACCTCCATGATAAATCCTGCTGCTAGTAACCGAGCTATCTCGTCTCCAATGACTTTTCTCCTATCCTCGGCGAAGCAGCGGAGAGGTTGCTTCACCGGCCTTGCTCCGGGTCTTACGTTCAAAGAGTGCTCGGCCAACTCCCTCGGAACACCTTGCAAGTCCTGTGTAGACCAAGCAAAAATATCCCGATTCTCACGGAGGAAGTTGATGAGCTCGCTTTCCTATTTGTCAGTTAACTCGGCACCAATTGTTACGGTGCGCTCCGGGAACATGTTATCAACTGGAACCTTCTTGGTGTCCTTCACGGCTTGAAATGAAACGCTGCCATGCGGGTTACTTAACGCCAGCATATATTGTTGCGCGGACTGAGCTAATGCCGCCACCTCTTGGATTTTTCTTTTCTCTTGCACAATCACGAGTGACTCGGCTAGGTTAGACCCAGCTGAAGCACACTCAATGGAACGTCGGAAATCTCTAGCAATGGTAATCACTCCATTTGGTCCGGGCAACTTCATCTTCAGATAACTGATGTGACAGTTTGCCATGAATTTGTTCAATGTTGGTCTTCCAAGTAACGCATGATATGCACTTTCCATGTTCACCACTTCAAACTCCAGATTTTCAGTTCGGCAGTTATCCCTTGTGCCGAATAGCACGTCGACCCGGACTTTACCTATGGGCTCACAAGAAATGCCTGGTACAATGCCATGGAAAGTTGTTCTCGTAGCCTAGAGCATGTTCTCCGAGATGCCCAACTTGCGCATCGTATCTGCATACATGATGTTAATGCTACTGCCATTATCAATCAAAACACTGGAGAACCTCACGTTGATGTTCGGTCCAATGAATGTCGGATCTAGCACTAGCGCATATGAACCTGGACTCGGCATAAGTTTAGGATGATCTTTGATGTTCCAGGTGATTTCCTGGTCCGACCAAGGCATGTACCTCGTCACTGCTGGCATGACCGCATTGACCTCCATATGTCGGTGCTGCAAGCTCTTTCTATCTGTTTCCTCAGTCGTGAACACACAATAACTCTGGTGATGTTCCCTGTACTCATTCCTCCCCTCGTTTCCGGGGTACCTCTGATCCGGTTGTTTCTGATTTTCCACCTGATGCACTGCATCCCTTCTCTCATTGTTGTCATACCTCGGCGGAGGGGGAGGCAACATTAGCTGCTGCGTGTTTGCCCCGGAGAGCAATTGCTGCCGAGGTAACTCCTGCCGAGGTTGCTCATTCCGGGGTGCCTGAGCATTCCCCGAACCACCTTGCTCTATCTTACACATCCACTCACATTGCCTCGTCGTGTGACCCGCCGGGCTATTCAGATTTGGCGTGTGAAACTTACACGGCTGGTCCAACATTGACTCGTAGGTATACCTCGGACGGTCTTTCTTTTCTTGCCACTGTTTCTTTTGCTCTGGAGTCCATGTCTTCTTTCCATCATTTCTTGGAGTCCATTGCCCTCCCGTTCTCTGATGTTGGTTGCTCCCTGCTCCGGGTTGATCTTGATTCACAGCTGCAACTTGTTGCGAACCGTAGCGATGATCCGGTCTATCATCTCTCCTTTTTCCTCTGTAATCGTTCCTCCGGGATGACCTAGCTCCATCCCTCTGATAGTATTCCTCGTTTGACTCGTTTGACGCGAGCCTAGGTTGAGTCGGATCGCCCAAAGCATACGAATCAGCAATCAGATCATCTCTGCCAGCGTAATTGGCATTTTCCTTTGCAACTTCATCCACAGCTCGCTGCCATATCTGCATCCTTGCGCAAACCACGCTATGGCCTGTGACTCTATGACACCCTCACACGAGTTTCTCACGGTACACCACCAGGTCAAGAATTCACGATCCGTCTCGTTAGGTCTTTGCTTGCACATTGCTAGGGTCTGCGGTCTATTCGGCCTCTGATATGTACTTGAGAAGTTGCTGATAAACATTTCTTCAAAATCTATCCAGCAGTTGATGCTTCCGGGTGGTAAATTATTCAGCCATACTCTGGCCAGGCCTTCCAACATCTGAGGTACATAACGTACAACCCATCTCAAGTTGCCAGTTGCAATTTTCACCGCCGTAGCATAGTTTATCAGCCAATCCTCCGGCTTGGTACTGCCGTCATACATCTTCGTGCCTCTGGGTAACTGGAAGTTTGGTACCGGCGGTTCCTTCATGATCCGGGGTCCAAAGCACGCTGGACCCGGATGTAACTACCTCGATGAATTACGCTCCTAGTACAAGCCTGGATGATCAGAAATGGTTGAAATAGTACGGTGGGGCCCAATGCCACTCACAGGTAGACCTTTCGGCCGTCCCAACCATTTCCAAACATCGGGACAAGAACGGGCAGCGTAATCGGCAGGCGAAGGGATCAACTACATTCACAAATGAGTATGTATGCAAGCCACCATACAATAGTACATCAGAGCCATTCCATCTAAAAAGAAAGGAAATATAGCAACGCCATACGGCAAGATCCAAATATCCTAGATAGATATAATAGTGTAGGATATCTCCTCATACATCAATCAACAGAGTATCAAGCGAAGCGAAGACAAAATCGAGTACGGATAAGAAGCAAATCGGCATAAGATGCCCCATAAATAAGCACATCCGCCCACAGATCTCACGGATCCCGTTCCGGAATCTCTACACGAATGATCGTTGCCCACATCGTCCGTCTCTTCCACCCAAAGATCCATCTTGTGAGTGTACTGTCATCCGAACCAATAATTTATCGTGTGAGACCCTAGGGTACTCAAAGAAGTCTTTATGCCTCTAAAGGGGACACAACCTGGGTGACGAATTGCAGCAAAAGATAAACCCTAGCAATTCTATAGATACCGCTAACCATCCGCCCAACCAGAGATAGACGGATGTCCGTGAATCAATAACAACAGTTATAACGTAATAACGGTAATATCCAGATCCATCCTCCTCCGCCATCGACGAGGAAGCGGACGAACAACCCCCATCCGTTGGCAGTTTTATTATCCATTCCGTGAGTATTGCACTATTTACTAGTCAGGTACCTAGTCTAGTCAAATTAGAAGCGGTACTTTAGTTATGCTTGTCTATGATCGAGAAACTGTGCTCCAAGTCGTCCATAACCGCGGACACGGCTTTCAGAAAGTTTTACCCTGCAGGGGTGCACAAATAGCAACACACACTCGATATGCCTCGGAAAAACCAAATCAAAACCCAACGAGGCAGTCACGACAAAGCAATCACAGGATTCAGAAATATTTCAGGGGGCCACCCCATTAAGCTACCCGCGACGAAGCTGGCCGGCTACGAGACGGACTCAAGGTTTGGGTGGACGGTCAGAAACGATCGGGAACCCGAAAGTGTGACTGGCTTGTCGATACCGCAAAAACGTGTCCCGCCCTAAATGATACAGTGTGCTCCTCGCACAATCTTAAATAAAGCAGTAAAGCATGGCATAAGTACATGATAGTAAATAAAACCTCAAACTAGTTTGTGGCCCCAAGAAATAAGAACGAATCAAGCTCTGGCTCAGGGGGGTCCATAAGCCTCCCGGATGTGGATAGCGCGAATATTCTTGGAACAGGAATCAAGTACTCAGGGTCTTACGGGACACAAGTGAGCCTGAAAAACCCAAATAGCGAATATGGCTCACCGATGCCACTTTCATTAGTTATCCCATTACTACTCGGTTAAGTTGTTTAGGTACCTCGTTATCCATCGACACTCACATACCCTACACATGTCGTTCTCGACTCACATGGCTCAAACAACTCCTGTAGTAATGGCTCATGGGATGGAGGAACAAGCTTTGGGGTTTAAAATAAAGGCTATGCAATACTTGGGATTCAATTTAATGCAATGTGACTCAATGATGCAAGAATAAGATAGAGGCAATAGGTACTATATGTATGCAAGCATGGGGTAGTGCTTGCTGGCAGCTCGATTGAAGCAAGTGATGGATCTCAGTGCTCCTGGTTCTCTTGATATATCCCCTACTCAGCGTCTATTCGAAGAAGAACCAAACAAACAAGGGCCAACATAAATAAAGTGCACAAGCATATGAATAAATGCATCAAGCAAACAATCATGCCATGATGAATGATGCACAATTTGCATGGCAATGTAGTAGCATGGCATGGGTGAGGTGTGGAACACAAGAATAAATCATTTTATTGAGTTTTAGCCCCATTTTAATCTCATATTAGTTGCTGTATACTTTATATTTATATGATGCATGCTTCAATTCAAACCATGGAATGCATAAACAGAAAGGTCTCGTCGAGCTAATCATTTTAGACATATCATTTGTTAAATTTGGAGTTATAAAACAAAAGATATTAATTTATTAAAGAAAAGGGGCATTTATTGTAATTTAATAAACTTGGAATTTTATATGTCCAAAATATATTTTGGACTGCATATTTGAATTCCTTATATTTTTCTGACTTGAAAACATATGTTATTTGTATTATTTGGATTTGCCAAATAAAAGTTATTAAAAACAGAATTCAATTCATATTTAAACATTTTCAGAAATTGTTTTATTTAAAACAGAAAACACACAGACTTTTGGTACTCAGCGGATCTCAGCCCGTGATGCTGACTGGTGGGCCATCATGACCGGGGGCCACCCATGAGGAAGAACCTTCGCCATCATGGCTTAGCCAGCCCAGGCGCTGACATGCGGGCCCGATGGTGAAGCAGGTCCCACGGGTCAGCGAGGGGGCACGGGTGAGCCACGTTGCGCAGCGGGGAAGGAGTGCGGGTTGAGGGTCCGAAAAGCTGGGGGGGTTTTCTGCCAAAAGTCGGCAAGCGGTGGGGCATCTTTGCTAGGGACCTGGGCGTGATCGACCGAAGCTTGGGAGGGGTTTTTCGCAAAACTACCACGCGAGCCCTGACTGAACTAACGCTGCTCTCTGAATCTCGTCGACGACTGGCGACGGCGAGATCTTCCGGCGAGGGTGGCGTCGCATCCGCGGCGAGATAGATCTTCCCGACAAAACGAAATTTGCAGAGGGAGGATCTGGCTACCGATCTCACAAGGAAGGGTCGATGGCGGCGTGTTGCACAGGACGGGGCACGTCAGGGAACAGAGAGGAGAACGCCGGCTTGGGCCTGCGCGTCGGCGGGGCGGCTCGTCGGCGGGGGTCACAAATAGGCGGTGCTAGGCAAGCAGAAGGGGGAAACGGAAGAGGGTCGGGGGAGGAGCTCACCTCGATCGATTTCCACCGGAATCGAGGAAGGAGGTGGTCGGAGCGGAGCGGACGGCGAGGTCGGGTCGGTGGTGTTGGCGGCTCTCTGTCGAGGGGGACTCCGGGCGTGCTTGGCGTCTCCCAGCGGCAGGATCGGCTCCACGGTCCACGGCGACGCACCCCGGCGAGTGCTCGGTCTCCGGCGGGCGGCAACGTCGTCGCAAGCGCTGGTCCAGGGCAGCATGTCCGTGGGGAAGGGGAAGGGAGCACGAGGATGGCAGCTAGGGGGAAGAGGGCCTAGGGTTCGGGGACTCGCCTCGGGTGGATAAGAAGGGGATATGGTGACGCGGATGACGGCGGGGAGGCGACCACCCCCTCTCTGTCGAGCAGAGGAGAGAGGGGAGAAACGGGCCAGCGTGGGGAGAAGAAGAACAGGGAAAGGCGACGGCGACGGGCGGTATGGCTGGGAGGCCGTGGGGAGTGGCCGGGAGGTGGGCCATGGTGGGGAAGGCTGAGGGTGGGCTGTCAGGCTGCACTGCCATCGGGCTGCAGGTAAGGGTTTCTTTTTCCTCTCTTTAACTCTTTTCTTTTTATTTTAACAAAAACTGTTTGGATTTGTTTTGTTTTGTTGCAGGTTTAAACAACCTAAGAAATACCTCTTTAAGGAAGTTTTTGCAAATTTTGTTATGAAACAGAGATAGCTAAGGAGTGGAGAGAGGCTTAGGGGAAGAGATAGAAAAAGAGAGAGGTAAGAGAGATTAGGGTTAGAGATGGTTTGGTTTAGCCAAACCAAAGAGGTAGTTTTAAAATATGGTTTAAGAGATTCAAAAACAAGGAGCACCTAGTTTGACTTTAAAACCAAGCTCCAACCAACCAATAAAACAAAACAAAAGAAGAAGTCCAAGGGTTATGGTTGCATGGCCCATGCATACCCATTAATGCTAGGTGTTATCTTGTGGAAACAACATAAATGTCCATGGCATTTATTCATATGCATTCCAAACATGGAATAAGGCCAAGCAAAAGAATTAAAAGGATGCCCCATGTGAAGTAGATGGAGATGACCATATTTGAAATACAATGGGACTTGCTAGTGTGTATATGCCACTAGATGTTTAATAAGCCCACAAAATATCCCAACCTGATGATAACTCCAAGACAACACATAAAGGATCTAGGAATAGGGTTCCACCCACAAGGCATGCAAAGGTGGCCATGTGGCTCTCATATATCAATAATGTGAAAACAAGATGATGCCAAGATGAGAGCATGTGGAAAAAGAATTGAATCCATCCCAACCCACATGAGCTAGAGGTAAACTCAAATAAAATGCAAAGCTCATATTTAGTTGGATGGTGGAATTATAAGGTGGTGAAGGAAAGGTGGTGGAGTTAATAAAAGATATGACCCCAACTCAACTTGGGCATTAAACAATATATCAAGAACCAAATACAATATCAAGAGGCAAATACAATTAATAATGCATATGAGAGAAGAACCAAATCAAAAGGGTTTTATATGATGCTCAAATGCAAGGAGGCATGATGACATGAGCATGATATAATGATGATGCTACAATTATATATTTGAAGTAGCCATTATATTACTAGACCAAGTAGCATTACAATTGTTAGACAATTGGGATGCTACAACTCTCCCCCACTAAACAAGAATCTCGCCCCGAGATTCCTAGGAAATAGAAAACAACACAAGGAGAGGAGGGTGTTCGGAACGAAGGTGACCCTCACGTTCCCAAGAAGATGAAGAACGGAATGGTGTGACCACTACACCTTGCAAAATTTGCTAGACTTGTTGCGAGTCTTGCATTTTGCTAGAGAAACAACTGTTAGAAGAGTTGAAGGATTGTCGTGAGACAAGAAGGATAGGATGGACATAGCTCCGGTATTCTTAAGAAACATGATAAGAGAAAAAGGACCACTTGAGAAAGAAAGGACAGGATGATGTAGCATGGATAAAGAAAGGCACACCGATAAGATTAAAGATTTACCGATACTAGAGAGGATGAATCTTTGTCTCGCCAGAAGAAAAGAGCTAGATTGGAGAGGTTTTGAAGCACTATGACAATAGCATCGTATTCTCTCTCGGATTGAAGAAATGAAGTGCGGAAACAATATTTCCTTCAAACAATAGAGTCCCTTGATATCAACAGAAAGATTTAGATAGACATCTTCGGATTAGATTCTTGTTGCGCCGGTAAGAACCAAAGGATCACGCAGTTGAGGTGCGCGGATATAACTTCCAGAGATGGACGTGAAACTAGATCATGGGGGAATCCCGAGAAGCAAAGAATATGGAGGATCTGGAGTTTATTGTAGAGATACTTATTGCTTTCTTTAGCCTTGAGGCTAACGCAATAGATTTGCGGGTGATGGCATCAACCATAATTGGCTTTACCACCGAAAAAGAATTGATGAAAACAAAGAGAGAGATAGTTTCCTTCCATCTTGTTTGAGGATGTCGAGCACCGGTAGAAAGACGAGGAACGAAAGGAGTTTGCGTTTGTTTCCACCAGATAACTGAAGATTGGCTCCTTGTAGGAAAAGACGAGATCACCAACAAGAGATTATTGATTACTTTCTTCGAGAGAGCACTCCGGAAAAACAAGGACGGAAGTTAAAGTATCGAGGAATAAAGGCCACTTCTAACTTTCGTGGAATGAGTGAAATCACATAATTCACCAATTCAATGTACAAGAGCGAATGATAAGAGTAGTGGTATGGTAGCTACTCCATCCCGCACTCAAAGCATTACTCCGCACATGAATAAGAAAACCATGCAACCCAACTACCAAAACAGACTGAAGGTATTGATAAGAAGAGCTCATGGAACTTCGTTAGAAAACAAGGATAGATGCAAACGGTTCGCCGGATTCAAGATAGATAAGGGTGACGATGTTGTCGTCATAACGGAAGTACCAAGCCACCGGAAAGATATGAAGGAAGATCACGGAGACAACTGCAAGATTCCACAGTTAAAGAAAAAGATAGCACCACTTGCACCTAAGGATTACGAAAGATCTGAAAAGTCTTCATGGCCTCCGGTGGATTGAGCATAGATGATAGAGCGAGAGGGTTTCAAGAGATCACTTGACGAGACTGAGGTGAAAGGAACTCCATGTTCTTCTTGAAATGATTGAGAGAGATTTAGCAATCTTGAGGAAACTTCAGCGGAACGACGATGATAACTTGCCAACAAGGAACAACTCCAGATTGGTCGAAGATGGAGGATGGAATTCACAATGGACTTGCTGATTCCAGAATTGAAGCAATGTATTTAGCAGAAGGACATGGTCGAGATAGGGGACTTCAAAAAGTCAGAAATCTCACTTTGAGACTTTGCACACAGGCATTGCTCACGGAGATTGAGAGAAAGAGACACAGATGATCTTCCATGTCCTTCCATTGATATGGAATAGGCAAGCATATTATCAACATATACCACCATGGATTAACAGGATATTCCCAGAATATCAAGTTCAAGAGGCGAGAGAAACGAACAAATGCTCGAAACACTTCCTGAGCTCAACGCTCTTTGAAAGATCAATATTAAGAGCACGGGTTCGTGTTGAAGAAGATGCACTGGAAGAATAGATTATCTGGTCCTTCCGAAGAAAAGAGAGGTCACCTGGTTCACATTGTCGCTAGGATCACCGGTTACAAAGATAAAGAGATCTTGGATGAGAAACGATGATATAGCTTTGCTTATGGTATGAGCTATCAGAGACGAAAAGATGTGCGATATGGAGTTGAAAAGATGTGAAACATGATGGATAGATGATACCGCCAGTAGTGCTTGAGAAGCTCGGATTGCCAAAGATGCTTGAATATGATAACGATATGATCACGGTATAACTCAAGATCACAGGAGATAACCTTACCCCCCAGATGGTGACGGTTGATAGCATTTTTCCATATTCCAATCGTCACTTATCATGAGTGGAATATAGCTATGCCGAGAGCCAAGTTACAATCATCCGCATCGGATCGACACACGTTATGTGATTAGCCCAAGAGAAAAGGAGATGAAAAGGAACCTGTGATTAAGCGCCGGTGACAAAAGAATGAGTTAGCATGGACATGCTGACGCAAGGGAGATAGATAATGTTTCACACACGACTGAAAAGGAGTGTGGAAACACAGATGTATCAAAGAAAAATTTTCCGCATTTTTCGGCATTAAAATACCAATAGATGCGCAAAATCAGATAACGAAACAAGATTAGCGACTCTACCTCTCTACCTGATAAGTGATTTTGCACGGAAGGTGGAGTTGCTGGAAGGAAGAACGCCCTTAAGAAGATGGCACCGGTTAACAAGGAGTCAGATAGATCGCGCCGGTATACAACGAATCAGATAGATCTCGTCGGTTTGCAAAAGCCTGTCAGTATGGAATGTACCAACAGTTGATAACCAAAGGCAGATTGTGATAACAAACTGGATGCAACAGATAGACAAGGATTTACACACACACACACACACTTTCTATGGTACTACGGAAACCCAGAACACGTGAATCCTAGTTTGAATTTTTAGAAGAGGATTGAAAACGTTACACTCCCTTACCAGAAAAGGTGGTGGTTGGGTAAGAAGAAAAGTGAAAGCAGTCCTACACTCACGTTTTGTTTTTCCCTAGTATACATAACTACCAAAAATATTTGCTAGACAGACAACGGCCATTTGGCTGAGACCCTGAAGGGCGGGATGGCTCTGATACCAATTGTAACTACCTCGGTGAATTACGCTCCTAGTACAAGCCTGGATGATCAGAAATGGTTGAAATAGTACGGTGGGGCCCAAATGCCACTCACAGGTAGACCTTTCGGCCGTCCCAACCATTTCCAAACATCGGACAAGAACGGCGGCGAATCGGCAAAGAAGGGATCAACTACATACACAAATGAGTATGTATGCAAGCCACCATACAATAGTACATCAGAGCCATTCCATCTAAAAAGAAAGGAAATATAGCAACGCCATACGGCAAGATCCAAATATCCTAGATAGATATAATAGTGTAGGATATCTCCTCATACATCAATCAACAGAGTATCAAGCGGAAGCGGAAGACAAAATCCGAGTACGGATAAGAAGCAAATCGGCATAAGATGCCCCATAAATAAGCACATCCCGCCCATAGATCTCACGGATCCCCGTTCCCGGAATCTCTACACCGAATGATCGTTGCCCACATCGTCTGTCTCTTCCACCCAGTATCCATCTTGTGAGTGTACCTATTCATCTGAACCAATAATTTATCGTGTGAGACCCTAGGGGTACTCAGCAAGTCTTTATGCCTCTAAAGGGGACACAACCTGGGGTGACGCAATTGCAGCAAAAGATAAACCCTAGCAATTCTATAGATACTCGCTAACCATCCGCCTAACCAGAGATAGACGGATGTCCGTGAATTAATAACAACAGTTATAACAGTAATAACGGTAATATCCACAGATCCATCCTCCTCCTCGCTTACCGACGAGGAAGCGGACGAACAACCCCCATCCGTTGGCGCTTTATTATCCATTCCGTGAGTATTGCACTATTTACTAGTCGGTACCTAGTCTAGTCAAATTAGAAGCGGTACTTTAGTTATGCTTGTCTATGATCGAGAACCGTGCTCCAAGTCGTCCCATAACCGCGGACACGGCTTTCGAAAGTTTTACCTGCGGGGTGCACAAATAGCAACACACACTGATATGCCTCGGAAAACCAAATCAAAACCCAACGAGGCGCCACGACAAAGCGATCACAGGATTCAGAAATATTTCAGGGGGCCACCCCATTAAGCTACCATGACGAAGGCTTGGCTACGAGACGGACTCAAGGTTTGGGTGGACGGTCAGAACGATCGGGAACCCGAAAGTGTGACTAGGCTTGTCGATACTGGCAAAACGTGTCCGGCCCTAACAAGACAAAGTGTGCTCCTCGCACAATCTTAAATAAAGCAGTAAAGCATGGCATAAGTACATGATAGTAAATAAAACCTCAAACTAGTTTGTGGCCCCAAGAAATAAGAACGAATCAAGCTCTGGCTCAGGGGGGTCCATAAGCCTCCCGGATGTGGATAGCGCGAATATTCTTGGAACAGGAATCAAGTACTCGGGGTCTTACGGGACACAAGTGAGCCTGAAAAACCAAATAGCGAATATGGCTCACCGATGCCACTTTCATTAGTTATCCCATTACTACTCAGGTTAAGTTGTTTAGGTACCTCGTTATCCATCAGACACTCACATACCCTACACATGCTGTTCTACGACTCGCATGGCTCAAACAACTCCTGTAGTAATGGCTCATGGGATGGAGGAACAAGCTTCGGTGGGGTTTAAAAATAAAGGCTATGCAATACTTGGGATTCAATTTAATGCAATCGCGACTCAATGATGCAAGAATAAGATAGAGGCAATAGGTACTATATGTATGCAAGCATGGGGTAGTGCTTGCCTGGCAGCTCAGTTGAAGCAAGTGATGGATCTGGGTAGTGCTCCTGGTTCTCTTGATATATCCCACCTTTCGGCGTCTATTCGAAGAAGAACCAAACAAACAAGGGCCAACATAAATAAAGTGCACAAGCATATGAATAAATGCATCAAGCAAACAATCATGCCATGATGAATGATGCACAATTTGCATGGCAATGCAGTAGCATGGCATGGGTGAGGTGTGGAACACAAGAATAAATCATTTTATTGAGTTTTAGCCCCATTTTAATCTCATATTAGTTGCTGTATACTTTATATTTATATGATGCATGCTTCAATTCAAACCATGGAATGCATAAACAGAAAGGTCTCGTCGAGCTAATCATTTTAGACATATCATTTGTTAAATTTGGAGTTATAAAACAAAAGATATTAATTTATTAAAGAAAATGGGCATTTATTGTAATTTAATAAACTTGGAATTTTATATGTCCAAAATATATTTTGGACTGCATATTTGAATTCCTTATATTTTTCTGACTTGAAAACATATGTTATTTGTATTATTTGGATTTGCCAAATAAAAGTTATTAAAAACAGAATTCAATTCATATTTAAACATTTTCAGAAATTGTTTTATTTAAAACAGAAAACACACAGACTTTTGGTACTCAGCGGATCTCAGCCCGTGATGTCGGTGGGCCATCGCGACTGGGGTCACACTGCTGAGGAAGAACCTCTGCTATCATGGCTTAGCCAATTTGATGACATGCGGGCCCGATGGTGAAGCAGGTCCCACGGGTCAGCGAGGGGGCACGGGTGAGCCACGTTGCGCAGCGGGGAAGGAGTGCGGGTTGA
Source organism: Avena insularis (assembly GCA_023614405.1). Lineage (NCBI taxonomy): Eukaryota > Viridiplantae > Streptophyta > Magnoliopsida > Poales > Poaceae > Avena > Avena insularis. The sequence continues at coordinate 537,037,224 of CM042694.1, forward strand.
GGGTCCGAAAAGCTGGGGGTTTTTCCAAAAGTCAGGCGGTGACGGGTGGGGCCTGGAACTGCTAGGGACTGGGCGTGATCGAGAAGCTTGGGAGGGTTTTTCGAAAACTACCACGCGAGCCCGACTGAACTAACGCTCTCCGAATCTACGAATCGGCGACGGCGCGAGATCTTCCGTGAGGGTGGCGTCGCATCCGCGGCGAGATAGATCTTCCCGACAAAACGAAATTTGCAGAGGGAGGATCTGGCTACCGATCTCACAAGGAAGGGTCGATGGCGGCGTGTTGCACAGACAGGCACGCGTGGAACGAGAGGAGAACGCCGGCTTGGGCCTGCGCGTCGGCGGGGCGGCTCGTCGGCGGGGGTCACAAATAGGCGGTGCTAGGCAAGCAGAAGGGGGAAACGGAAGAGGGTCGGGGGAGGAGCTCACCTCGATCGATTCCACCGGAATCGAGGAAGGAGGTGGTCGGAGCGGAGCGGACGGCAAGGTCGGGTCGGTGGTGTTGGCGGCTCTCTGTCGAGGGGGACTCCGGGCGTGCTTGGCGTCTCCCAGCGGCAGGATCGGCTCCACGGTCCTGGCGACGCACTCCGTGAGTGCTCGGTCTCCGGCGGCAACGTCGTCATGGCGCTTTGCGGCGCGCTGGTCCGGTGGGGAAGGGGAAGGGAGCACGAGGATGGCAGCTAGGGGGAAGAGGGCCTAGGGTTCGGGGACTCGCCTCGGGTGGATAAGAAGGGGATATGGTGACGCGGATGACAGCGGGGGAGACGGCCACCTGCCCCTCTCTGTCAGAGCAGAGGAGAGAGGGGGAAAGCAGCGTCGGCCGGGAGAAGAAGAACAGGGGAAAGCGGCAGCGGCAAGCGGTATGGGCTGGGAGGCCGGTGGGAGTGGGCGGGAGGTGGGCCGCATGACGAGGGCTGCAGGGTGGGTTCTTTGTCTTTGGGAAATGCAGGTAAGGGTTTCTTTTTCCTCTCTTTAACTCTTTTCTTTTTATTTTAACAAAAACTGTTTGGATTTGTTTTGTTTTGTTGCAGGTTTAAACAACCTAAGAAATACCTCTTTAAGGAAGTTTTTGCAAATTTTGTTATGAAACAGAGATAGCTAAGGAGTGGAGAGAGGCTTAGGGGAAGAGATAGAAAAAGAGAGAGGTAAGAGAGATTAGGGTTAGAGATGGTTTGGTTTAGCCAAACCAAAGAGGTAGTTTTAAAATATGGTTTAAGAGATTCAAAAACAAGGAGCACCTAGTTTGACTTTAAAACCAAGCTCCAACCAACCAATAAAACAAAACAAAAGAAGAAGTCCAAGGGTTATGGTTGCATGGCCCATGCATACCCATTAATGCTAGGTGTTATCTTGTGGAAACAACATAAATGTCCATGGCATTTATTCATATGCATTCCAAACATGGAATAAGGCCAAGCAAAAGAATTAAAAGGATGCCCCATGTGAAGTAGATGGAGATGACCATATTTGAAATACAATGGGACTTGCTAGTGTGTATATGCCACTAGATGTTCAATAAGCCCACAAAATATCCCAACCTGATGATAACCCCAAGACAACACATAAAGGAGCTAGGAATAGGGTTCCACCCACAAGGCATGCAAAGGTGGCCATGTGGCTCTCATATATCAATAATGTGAAAACAAGATGATGCCAAGATGAGAGCATGTGGAAAAAGAATTGAATCCATCCCAACCCACATGAGCTAGAGGTAAACTCAAATAAAATGCAAAGCTCATATTTAGTTGGATGGTGGAATTATAAGGTGGTGAAGGAAAGGTGGTGGAGTTAATAAAAGATATGCCCCCAACTCAACTTGGGCATTAAACAATATATCAAGAACCAAATACAATATCAAGAGGCAAATACAATTAATAATGCATATGAGAGAAGAACCAAATCAAAAGGGTTTTATATGATGCTCAAATGCAAGGAGGCATGATGACATGAGCATGATATAATGATGATGCTACAATTATATATTTGAAGTAGCCATTATATTACTAGACCAAGTAGCATTACAATTGTTAGACAATTGGGATGCTACACCGGAGGACCTTGACATTCGATCTGTTCCGACCTATACAGGCGATCTAGTTTTAACCTGGCGTCATCCGACATTAAATCCCTGCTTCCCAATCTTGACCCTTTCACATGATAGTCTGGTCTAGGGTACCCTGCGTTCACCATCTCCGAATCACCGTCGTTGTATCGGTTTTGCTCTCGTTGCGTGCCTTTCTGCTGCATACCTCGGCCGGCGCTTTGCTCTTGCCTTGGTATATTCCGCTGCTGCGGTTGTCCTGCTCCCGCGGAGTCGCGCTGTCCGACATTGCCGTTGGCAGCGTTCCCTTGACCGGCATTGCCTTGGTCGTGATTACCTCGGCCAGCTTCACCTCGGCTCACACTCCGTCGATCATCACTTTTCCGCATCTCTTTTTCTTTTCCCGCACGCGTCGGGTCGTACGGGACGATCTGTTTGTTCCGTCTGGCCGAGGTTACTACCTCTTCTCTCCTTGGACCACCATGAGGCGATGATGCGGCTCCAGCGGACTTCTCCGGGTTACCCATCACCGAATGGACGATTTTGGAAGCTCCAGCTCTCTCTGGGTTAGCTCTCAGCAGCTCTTCGTTCTGTCTGTTCGCAATCCGAACCTGCTCGTTAACCCTATCTTGCTGTCTTCGACGGGCCTCACCCGTCAGACCCTCTAACTCGGACGCAGCCGCATCTGCCGCTCTGAGGTTCTTCGCCGGGGTACTATACTTCGGCAACCCCACAGACAGATAGTTTTCCAACCCTTCTGCTCCACCATCACCTTCCCTGTTCATCTCGCTTATGAGATTTCTCCCTTTTACTTTTACCGTATCAACTTTGTTTGCCTTTGCGTACTCATGCAGCGTCATGTTCAGCGACTGCTGAGCCGCGGCTATTTTCTTTGTGCCCTCCAGTATCTTTTGCCTAGTTTCCTCTAGCTCGGCTTGTGCCTGAGCCGGATCTACCACTGTTGCTACCGGGTTAGCCAAGCTATCCATAGCTTCTCTCAGTACATTCTCAGGCCTCTCTAGTGGAGGCCCTCTACCTTTCCTCGGTGCCTTAGGTGTTACCTCCGGGTCTGGTGCTGGGTCCTTGCTTGCGCCCGCACCTGGCGCAGTCATCATCACCTCCGCATGGTCCGGGGAGCGAGCGATACGTGCCCCACGAGCCACAGTGAGGGGTGGTTCCCCCGCATCGATGACGCGGCGCGGATGAACGCATGATACGTCCACAGCAACATAGACCTTGTGCGCACCGAGCTTGACAAATAGGCCGTTGCGCGGAAGTGGGTGCGTGCCGAAGTAGCCAGCGTTGTCGCTGACAAAATCCAGCGCTCCAAAGCGCTGAACGAGCCCAGAGATGACACGTTCGCCGGTGCCGATGAGGTTTCCCGTCCGGATCTTCACCCCTGCTAGCGCCGCTAGCCCCACGGTGGACGCCAACTGTCATGGTGGTGTCACGGCAGATGCCATGGATAGGCTAACGGTGGGGACTAATACACGCTAGGGGAATCCAGGGAGGGATAGTGGAGTGATTCTCCACATAGAAGTTTGTATTGCTATATCTGCAAGATTACAAGTGCTCCTTGAGCTGTATTGGCGAGAAGAGGAAGAAGGAGCTCTCTTACTCCTGCCTACTATTTTCCCCTAGAACCCTAGATCAACTAGCCCTATGGAATCACCAAACCAACTAGCACTCAACCAACCCCCTCTACCAGAAACCTAGCCCCCCTTATATAGAGGAAGTTCGGTCCCTGCCTAGGGCATACGTGGAGGCATATTCCTAAGAATATGCCCCCTCCCAAAGTGGTAACCCGACCGGGGTGCTTTTCCCCCACGTCACACATGCTTTAGCGACGTAAGCCTCTGCGGCGCCCGCGTCAGCCGACATGGGCGTCGTCACCCTTGTCGGCCACGACCCGGTGGTCCTGCCCTTGCTTTCTCTGCTCATGTAGTGCGTACCGGACCTTCTTTTTGACCAGAGAGATTCCTTCCTTCTCCTAGAAGCTAAGCGAGGACCCGGGTCATAGTAGATCTGGCCACACCTGTTCCTGCATATAAGTTAAACAAGCACTTCCGACTTACTCCTTAAGTCGGATGAGACAGTGTTAGACGACCCCCCTGGTCTGGGTTACTCCGTGATCCGGCCTGCTTTGAGGTGACCCGGCCAACATCCGCTTTGACCTTGCCGAACCTCGGCTAACTCGGCCCTTATACACTGGAGTGACCCTACCCGGGGGTATCCCCCCAACAAAATGTCTTGCAAAGCATTGTTATTCATGAATCTTTTGTTTGTGCCTTTTCATGTTACAACATAGTTGCTATGTCTTATTTTTAGGAGTTTATCTTTCGTGCAATGTTGAAGTACTATGATCCCATCTATCAGTTTTTACAAATACTTTGATCAAGTTTATGATGGTGCATTTCACTGATACATTGCAAATGTATCTATAATTTTTGATGTTCCATGCTTGGTTTTATCCACTTTCTTGTGTTTTGTTCCAACTTTGGAGTACTTTTCATATGATTTCTTGGACTAACCTATTAACAAGAGCCACAGTGCCAGCTGCCTGTTTTCTGCTGTTTTTGGTTCCAGGAAAGTCAGAAAATGAATATTCTCGGAATTGGATGGGACAAAAGCCAAAGTGCCTATTTTTCCGGAAGGGATCAAGTGCCAGAATACGAGACGGAGAAGGGCCAGGGAGCCACCACACCAACTGGTCGTGCGGCCAGGCCTGACCCGCGCCAGTGGTGGTTTGGCCGCTCCCGGCACCCCCTCGGCCTCTCCTTCCACCTATAAGTTGCCCTCGGGACGAAAACCCTAAGTACCCGATCAAAAATCCACGAAAGAGTCTGTAGCCGCCGTCATCTCCATCCCTAGATCAGGAGGGATCTGAAGCTCTTCCCGGCACCACCGGAGAGAATTCACCCTGGAGGCCTTCTTCATCACCATGCAAGCCTCTGCTGTGATGCGTGAGTAGTTCATCCTTGGACTACAGATCCATGTAGTAGCTAGATGGCTGGTTTCTCCTCCTTTGTGATTTCATGTTTAGATCTTGTGAGCTCCGTTCATGATCAAGATCATCTATTTGTAATTCATACATGTTCTGTTTGCGGGGATCCGATGGATATTGAGATGCTATTTCAGATTGATTATTGATTCTATCATGTCTTTGTTATTTGTGATCTTGCATGCTTTCCATTGTTAGTAGCTATCTTGGCCAAGTAGATGCTAGCAACTCCAAGAGTTAGTATTTATGCTTGATAGTGGCTTCATGCCTCTGGTAATCTGGGGAAGTGACAGAAATCTCTAAGGTACTAGATGTGCTGTTGCTACTACGGAGAAAACAACAATCCTTTGTTCATAGAACAATCGTATTGTTTACTTTACACGCAGTTCGTAAAGCAATAATCTATTGCTTGCAACTTAATACTGGAGGGGGTTCGGATGATAACCTGAAGGTGGATTATTAGTCATAGATGCAGTTAGATGGCGGTCTATGTATTATGTTGTAATGCCCAATCAAGTCTCAAAGGAGTCAATATGTTTAGTATATGCATGTATTGCTTTCTCGGTGTTTGTTAATTGCCCCGCTGTAATTTGTTCACCCAGCATGTTTTCTATCTTAAGGAGAGCCACCTCTAGTGAACTATGGATCCCGGTCCTTGTCCTTTACATACAATCTATAAAATGTTTCTGCTTTGTGTTTACTTTCTGCAAACTTTTACTTCTTTCCATTCGATACGTTTAATCCTTTGTTTTCTACAAAAGACAGTGAGATTGACAACCTCATCACAAGTTGGGGACAAAGTTCTGTGGTTGTGTTGTGCAGGTCTCCACATTGCTACTAGCACCGGTAGTGCGCCCTGCCAAAGCTCAGCTAGTAACACCTTTGGGGTGTTTCCTTGCTCCTACTGGTTCGATTAAACCTTGGTTTCATTACTGAGGAAAAACTTGCTGTTGTGCTCATCATACCTTCCTCTTGGGGTTCCCAACGAGCTCTACGTCGATCGTCGAGCGCATCAAGACATTTTAAGCGCCCGTTGTCTTGAGTCAAGGACATCTTCACAAGGGGAGTCCCTCATAACCAATCTCTTTACTTTGTTGTTTTTGTTTTGCTTAGTTTCTTTTTTCTTTGTTTGCTTGTTTTGTTCTTCAAAAAACACACAAAAAAATAGTTTACTTGTTTGCTTTCTTATTTCAAAAACACAAAAAAATCAAGTCTCCTTTAGTAGTCACCTCTTCCTTAGCTCACCATGTTGATCCCTACTTTCACCTTGAAAGACCTTTCAATTGGTAGTGGTTCTATAATTGGGAAAGATAATATTGAAGAATTCTTTAATCATGTTAGCAAGCATGAAGATACTGAGGATAGATCCCTTGTAGAACTTGCTCCAAATTTTGAGATTGTTGCAGCTTCTTTAATTCACATGTTAGAAGCTAGGTCTGTTAACCTCAACCCCTTAATGCAAGTAATGTTTCTTAAGCTTAAAGAAATTGAGGACCCTGAAAAGAGGGATTTTATTCTAGAAACTTTGTTTAAGGAGTTCTATGATGTTACCAAGGAAGCTAGAAAAGTTTTTTAACGTTTCAATATGCTAGGCTCATGTGTAGATGTTGTTGGTACACGAGAAAAGATGAACAAAACCGAACCTAATGGGGAGGAACCTAAGATACCAATACCCTTTAAACTAGTAGCAATACATGATGCCATAGAAAAGAATCTTGAATGGGTTGTTCCTGCAAACCCTTTTGATGAGAATAGTGAACCTAAGAGCATTGAGAGAGGATCCTCTAGAACTTATTTGGATAATATACCTTGCCTTTTTGAAAATATTTCTGGTTTGGTCTTAATGCTTCTTCATTTGAGAACACTTGATTCTTTCTTTTCTTCTTATGCCTAACTTAAAGGCGTTAAAGAAAAGTACTTATTGGGAGATAACCCAAGAGTTTTAGATGAGTCTTGGAAGTTATTATCTCTGTAATAACCGCTCCTTATCCTTTTTATTTGCTTTCTGTGCCAAGAGTAACCTCTAATGAGAGTGAAGTAATGATTGGGAAAGTTGCTGTCCCAAAACAGATTTTTGTGCTTCACCGTAAAAATTCCTGAGAGAGCTCTGTATGTCGGATTGAGCTGTAATGTTTTGTGCTTCTGCCCCATGTTGTTATCTAACTTTCGTTAGTTAAACACTTTTTGATTTGAGCAACAGAAGGTCTTCGAAAAAATTCATCTTTACCTGCTGGTCTGTTTTGATAGATTTCTGCCATTTTCTGCATTTGCTTCTTGTTGGTTCCTTCTTGAGTTCTTTTGGGGAATTGAGCTTTTTGAGGGAAGTGCTACAGTATCTAGTGTTCTAATGGAAGTTTATTTGGTGTTAGAACTGAACCTTAAGACTTATTTATCTTAAGTGCACTAATGTTGCTAATGAGATTGTGTGAAGTTTTGTATGAAGGAAAAATTTCAGGTGTATGGAAGGAATGAGTAATGAGATGAAGAATGGACTAAAGCTCAAGCTTGGGGATGCCACGCGTGTCACCCCGAGAAATATCCAAGAAGTACAAGCGTCAAAGCTTGGGGATGCCCAAGGCATCCCCTTCTTCATCAATAAAAATCCCAGGTTTCTTCCAAACGCTTCATTTTTATTATTTCATGCACAGTTGTGTTTTTCTTGGAGCGTCTTCTTTTTTGTTTTGTTTTGGTTTTTAGTTTGCTTGGTTTGCTTAGTTTTCTGAATAAGTTCGTTGGACCCCCTCTTTCATACATTGGTTTGTAGATGGTTTGGTTTGGTTTGGAAAAGAGTAGGAAAGTTCATGCTTATGTGGTAAAAAGAGCTTGTTTTTGACTGTGGCTATGCTTTGTCATGCCATGCTTGGTATTGTTTTGGCTTTATGCTTAGTATTCTTTGCTGTAGCATGACTTGTTATAAACAATTGAGATTGCTTAATGTGCCTTGGATGAATCATGCGTTGTTTTAGCATATTAAAGCATAGTATAGTGGTATTCTCCTTTGATGCTTTATTTGGATTGACTTGGCACATGCTCACACCATGTTATGACTGTCACAAGTCACCATAGCCTTTATGATCCTTTAGTTTTCAACTTGTAGTATCACTTTATGCTTTGATCATTGATGTTTTGTCGCTCTGCATGATTATGGCCATTATTGCTCTCTTAGTTTGTCGCTCCCAGTCTTTTGCTAGCCTCCACAACAAAGTATGAGTTCCACTCATGCATCCAACTCCCTAAACCAAGTTTTTCCAAAGAGTCCACCATACCTACCTACTAGCTTATGCTATTCCAAGTATATTTGTCTACCTTTCACTTATTATGAGAAAACTAGTAATTAAAGTTATCACGAACTTGATGGCACACTTTAATTTTTTGCCTCTAATAAACTTGAACCATTGGGTCCTTCTTTTTTGTGTATATGCTTGCGCTTTATAAGTTGAAATTAGCAGAACCATGTTTCATGGGGAACGCTTTCAACATTGCACTTGTACTTTGTACCCCATTGATATCATGTTCTTTTGCTTACGGATCCGTGATTGTGAAATAAAAGTGGAACTTGTAAGATCATGGAATTTGTATGTGTGTTAGAGAAGCGCTGGGCATTAGCCTAATCCATGCCTAATCATGGTGGAAACTTGCAGCATCACCATAATGAGCACTCTATGAAGCATCCTCAATAAAAACCTATGCAAATAGCAAATAAAAAGATCGCTGAGATGCTCATTGTCTGCCTGCCTTGTCATTTTGATTATGGGAAAGCTACCGTATCATGCGCAAGGGGTACCCCGTTGGCGGTTCTTAATGATACACATATACTTACAGTGACAAGAGCTTATTCGTGACTGAAGTTGAGTAGCATGAGGATCGGTCTTCGTAAGTAAGGGGCATGAGATTTCGGTTTATAACTTGTCAAGCATATCCTCTTAGTTGTGTCACTTTAACCTTAATCACCTTCAAGATGCTTATGATAGGGCAATGAGAGCTGAAAGCTATAAGTACCATAATTTTTGGAAGCTCTTTATGAGACTTGAATCCCTACTTCTTTTTACAAAAGGCCTTTCTTCCACCATTATATTGAGTCTCCACCTTCTATCTTTATGCACTACTTTGAGAGCATAGTGGCCATTCTTAGTTCTATGTGCATTGTCCCAAGACTAGTTGATTGATGCATACTTTGATATTGCTTGTTTTAAACTATTGTATCTAGTCACTCTTATGAACTTTGAAGGTGTCCTATGCATTTATATTTGCTACTCTATTGAGGGACAAGCTGAATACTTTTATGCTATGTTTTCTTTATGTGAAACAAAAAAACGTCTTGCAAAGCATTGTTATTCATGAATCTTTTGTTTGTGCCTTTTCATGTTGCGTCATAGTTTCTTTGCTTATTGCTAGAACTTTGTCTTTCATGTTATGATTGAAGTACTATGATCCCAGCTTTGAATGTTTTGCAAATACTTTGATCAAGTCTTTGATGGTGCATGTCACCTCAAAAATTATTTCTTTTTATCACTTACCTACTCGAGGACGAGCAAGAGTTAATCTTGGGGATGTTGATACATTGCAAATGTATCTATAATTTTTGATGTTCCATGCTTGGTTTTATCCACTTTCTTGTGTTTTGTTCCAACTTTGGAGTACTTTTCATATGATTTCTTGGACTAACCTATTAACAAGAGCCACAGTGCCAGCTGCCTGTTTTCTGCTGTTTTTGGTTCCAAGAAAGTCAGAAAATGAATATTCTCGGAATTGGACGGGACAAAAGCCAAAGTGCCTATTTTTCCGGAAGGGATCAAGTGCCGATATCTGAGGCGAAGAAGGGAGGAGCCACCACACCACTGGCACGGCCAGGCCTGGCCAGCTAGGGTGGTGTGTGGCTCCCATCACCCCCTCGGCCTCTCCTTCCGCCTATAAGTTGCCCTCGGGACGAAAACCCTAAGTACCCGATCAAAAATCCACGAAAGATTCTGTAGCCGCCGTCATCTCCATCCCTAGATCGGGAGGGATCTGAAGCTCTTCCCGGCACCCTGCTGGAGAGGGGATTTCACCCTGGAGGCCTTCTTCATCACCATACAAGCCTCCGGTGTGATGCGTGAGTAGTTCATCCTTGGACTACGGATCCATGTAGTAGCTAGATGGCTGGTTTCTCCTCCTTTGTGCTTTCATGTTTAGATCTTGTGAGCTCCGTTCATGATCAAGATCATTTATTTGTAATTCATACATGTTGTGTTTGCGGGGATCCGATGGATATTGAGATGCTATTTCAGATTGATTATTGATTCTATCATGTCTTTGTTATTTGTGATCTTGCATGCTTTCCGTCGTTAGTAGCTATCTTGGCCAAGTAGATGCTAGCAACTCCAAGAGTTAGTATTTATGCTCGATAGTGGGTTCATGCCTCTGGTAACTGGGAAGTGATGTAAATCTCTAAGGTACTAGATGTGTTGTTGCTACTAGGGAGAAAAAACAATCCTTTGTTCATAGAACAATCGTATTGTTTACTTTACATGATTAAGTAAAGCAATAATCTGTTGCTTGTAACTTAATACTGGAGGGGGTTCGGATGATAACCTGAAGATGGATTATTAGTCATAGATGCAGTTGGATGGCGATCTATGTATTATGTTGTAATGCCCAATCAAGTCTCAAAGGAGTCAAGATGATTAGTATATGCATGTATTGCTTTCTCGGTGTTTATCAATTGCCCCGCTGTAATTTGTTCACCCAACATGTTTTCTATCTTAAGGAGAGCCACCTCTAGTGAACTATGGATCCCGGTCCTTTGTCTTTACATACAATCTATAAACTGTTTCTGCTTTGTGTTTACTTTTTGCAAACTTTTACTTCTTTTCATTCGATACCTTTAGTCCCGTTTTTTTTCAAAAAAAAAATCCAAAAAAAAATTCAATTTTTTTTTCAAATTTTTCTTGAACTTTCGAATTATCTGACTCGCTAATCCTCACATCTCTGATTTTTGACACTAACTATACTTAATATTAGGTTAAATTACACTTATGGTCAAACTTCCCGGTCGGTCACCCATCCTAGCACTACTCCACCCCCAACAATTGCTCCCTCTCCTAAAGAACTCACCAAGGTCTGCTTTCCATTCCGAGTATCACAAGCATGTCTCCTTTAACTTATATGCCTACGGAGCAGCGCTCCATCTGGTTGTACTGCTGAGAACCAAGCGCTGGCTTAGTGGCAAGGCTTGCGAGTGCGCAACCAGCCCACTCGGGTTCAAGTCCCTATGGGGACCGAATTAAACGCGGTGTTATCCAAGCGCGTATAATTCGCTGCTGGAGAGGTCTCATCTACCTAACCACATATAACCCGCCGGGATCATTCCCCGGGGGTCAACATTTTTATCTGGTTGTACTGTTGGCGGGGTTTTGTTGGCTTTGTATTCTGTGTCATGGTGTAACACATGCTTTAATACACTTGTTTGTTCTCAAGATGAATTTTATTTAGTGAAGTCTCTGTAAATTTTGTCTCAATTGTTTAGATTTTGATCAAACATGCATGCATTTTATCTTATCCTATTACTGAATTTTCAATTCAGAGTGGATTTTCAGTGACTAAATATCAAAATTGATTGCGCCGCCAGAAGTCTCAGGTCAGCAAGTTGCCAATTTTCCATCTGCTACAAGCTGGACCCAACCATACTGGGGAATGATTTTTTTTCAACATTCAACAAATAGGTAGACAGGTATTAGGTGGTACACCAGTTAATCTAAACTATGTTTTCCGATGTAGTGAAGTCTTTGTTACTATGTGTTTTAAAAATCTATTATCTGTAGAGGTAATAAACTTGAACGATTTGGGGCAATAATGCATTAACGTTTCAATTCGGTGGATGCTAGACCACTTCATTTTTATTGTTCGTTTATCTATGTTCCTCAATAGAGACTCTTAGTTTGCATTACACTGTATCTGTAGGGAAAATTGTGTTCCTGTGTTCCTTTTGGTTAATTTTCCATTCAAGGGGGTAGGCTTGCATTTGGTCAGTTTCTCAACAGAATCCGAGAAAAATAATAATTGTTGAGGACCTCATGAGATAATAGGTTTCAGTATGCTAATATCTCAGTTTCAAACTTTAACTGATTCGTATTCGCTTATTACTATGACATGTCTATTAGTCTTATGCATTGTTCTTGCTATAAGAACAAATATGCCAGGGAGTGGAGTAGTCTGCCATGCGTGCTAGAAATGGAGCAAAGTAAGTATTGATCAGGGGTAACTTTTATCACACAGGAGATCAATCAACTACTTTATGTAGGAACTTTTCTTATGTTAGAGACTAAAGCGTGAAAACTAAGGTAAGCCGTGTTGTCTAATTGTGGTCGTATGTCCACTAGAACTGCTACCTGGTCTCGGTCAGGTCCGTACTAAATTCTGGCTCTTTGCCAGAAGGAGTTTAATCATGCTACTTGGTCAATATATTTTACCTTTCACATAAAAAATTAATTAACTTCTTTTTGAAGAATACGTGTATTTTCTTTCTATAATTATAGTGGTGGTTAAATATAGAACGTGAAAGGGAGGTGATTTAGCGGAAAGCACTGAGATGAACTTTCTTCCATGAAGAAGCACTTCACGATACAGAAGTGTCAATGAGCAACCTCGTCAAGAATGGGGAACATAAAAGAAAATTAGCTTTATCTAGCATAAAAATGTATAAAAATTGTTAGTATAATCAGTAGGTTATACGCTAATTTCATTGTAAAAAGTTTCGATGAACACCGAGTGTTTTTAAACAAATATGTTGAGACATGCGTGCATGTGCAGACTTACTAGTTAAAAAAAGTTTTCTCGAAAGCCAAGATCAAAAGTCTATACTCCCCACTCCCTCCTATCCGAATTATTGGAATCAGATTTATCTAGATTCGTGTACTACTACCTGCGATTAAAAATAATTAATAATATGAGTCATCATAGCTTACGAAAAAACTGATCTACAATATTGCCTATCGTGAATGAACATTCTTGGACTATAAGCCGAACGACAAAGGTAATATCCATATGTACATCATACTTTATGGTAATGTTACCATATATCCGGTAGATGTATGTATCTTGGCATTGTGAAAAATGGCGTCAACCGGAGTTTCCAACTTATAGGAACAAGAAAACTTTATCAATTTTTGAAGCGACGAGATTTTTTTCTGTAAAGCAAGCACGGATAAAAATGCATGGTTCGGAGTGCCACAACAACAACCCCCGTTTTCCGCCAAAGTGTGTACAATGATCCACTTACGACTGATTACCAAGTTTTATGAGTTCTCAAGCTTAAGCGAGCTTCGCCAACTTAAATGAACTTAATTCGATTTGTCAATATTAGGTAAAATTTGAACTACTAGTGAGTGGTAGCAAGATTGCTCTTAAGATTATGCAAGTATCTTTAGAAGTACCCACCAGGGTGTCAATATATCAAAAACCAACGAATTTGTTGAAAGAGTCAACTTCTAGCACTAAGATTTTGCATGTAGAAAAATTTGATCTTGTTTCGAAAACAACAAAAATAAAAAGTAAAAAATGCCGCACGACGTCCTCTAACTTGTACTACTTGTTGTGAAAAATGATAATCATGATTATGAACAACTTCCAAAAAAATAAACTACTTCAAAATATGACCTGCCATATATGAATATTCTTAGGCTTCAGGCCGAGCGATAAGGATAAATTGCCATACTTTATGGTAATGTTCGATCTCATATTTGGTAGATAGATGCATCTTAGCATGATGAACAAAAAATCTACCAAAAAGAGAAAATTATATCCAAGTTCATATATTTAGTACAAATGACCCTAAAATAAGCATGGAAAAGCAATCGGGACTGGCTCTCCTTCTCGACCCACTAGTTGAGGCATATTGTTCATACTAGAACTATTGCTTTCTTAAAAAAAATGAAATCAATGCGGTGCTCACGTTTGCCAGATCTTATTGATAAAGTGCATCGAATGAGATGGGACGTTTGGGAAGCAAGTGAAAAAATGGAACCAGAATAGTTTGATTCGCTAATACTTTTTGCTGCCGCCCCAACTCAAGGCCCAAAGTGGTTCCTTCCTATGCACACCAACACAACGTAGGTGACAAACACATCAGAGAGATACACAAAGCCATCGTACCATGGATAGGGTTGCAAGCGGGATCCCGTGAAAGTCCCGCTTCTAGTTCATTTTGAGGTTTACTAGTTTAACTTTTCTCAAAAATATTGTACTCCTATAGAATCTTCAAATGAACATGAAGAGGAACTTTCTCGGGATCCCGCTCGCAACCCTAACCATGGCACACGTGCTCAGCGCCATGTTGTGGACGAGGGAGAGATCAGCTGTCAGGTGTACACGAGGTTGCCAAGAACATACATACTCTTCTTTTCAGAGTAAGGGCATCCACCGTGTTAGCAACAAGGCTATCCATAAGCAAAAAGTAGTCCACATGGAGTTCCACATTCATAGTGGAGGCTATCAATAAGCTATCAATAGGCTCAAAACCTTAAGGGTGACATACAAGCTTGTGGGTTGTCCATAAGTAATAGAATACTATTTTAGTTTCTCCTCTCTCTCTTGCATGTGTGCAATTTTAACCGACATGTGGGTCCGTATTATAGACAAGTTCAACTAGATACATTGTGGTGCAATCAATTAGCTTGTGGTATGGTACGCGGGTCCAAGATTATGGAAACATTCTGCCACATGCATAGGTGATACCCTAATACTAGTATGAAAATAGAAGCTGTAAATAGTAAATAATATATATCATCAAACTGACATGATGAGACTATACTGTGCCAGGAAGTGACATGGTTAGTTTATTAGTGTATAGCCGCATGCTAGTCTATCACGCTAGCCGACATCCTCGATGCAGCCGCTTCCTACAGCAGAAGAAAATAAAAAACATCTTTCAAAGAGCCATCACATCTTCCCCATATCTGTTTAGTTTATCTCCATTCACCGATGCCGCCTAGCCGCATCTCTAGCGCGTGCTTCACACATTTTCCTCACAATCTTGCCCGCTGCATCACTCCCTCCAGGCAACCACCACTCTCCTCTAAAAACCACCACCCCTCTCCTCCAAAAACCACCAACAAATCCACATAGATTCACCCTAACCTCCAATCCATCCAGACGCGATGGCGCAGTCGAGGTGCTACCCGCGGCACTACGGCTGGAGCAAGGTTGGCGATGATGTATTCAATGAAACCTCTATGTGTCTGGACACTACTAGCGCTGTTAGGCTGGTCGCATGATCCAAGGAGCTATACCACCAGGTCACCGATGGAAAAGGTAGCAGATGCCCCGACGACTGTTGTTGGTCATTGATCTCCTACAATGATGTCTATGAGGACAATATCCTATGCTACTACACCTCGTGTGCAGTCTGCACAGAGCCAGGATGCGAATTCCTCACTCGGCCATTGATTGTGCACGAGCTCTATGACCACTTGAAACTTGCCCACAAGAGGCATTTGCCCGAAGTGACCTACTTCCACAAGAACTGGTTCCCAACTGAGCCGATGCCCGTACCAGGCTCGGAGAGAGGAGAGATCACCTCATCAACGTCGGGAAAGAGGGCACGGAGTTTGCCGCCCAAATTGAAGGTACACCATAGACATCATCCTATCCGTCAGGTACGTCAGGTCGGCGGCGTGCGTATCACCGCAGTACAAGGTGATGTTATGGTCGATGTCGTCATGGCATAAGCTCCATTCGGTCGAAATGGTGGCGACATGTGAGCTGACGAGCAGGCCTTCATCGGCTGAAGTCGCACTGAATAGGCTTATGTCGTACCCGTCGAAACCACGGCGTTACTTGCAAACTTCTCCATCGGTCATTGGAATTCCCACCTAGATTACAGGTATATCAACAACTAGTTTCAAGTGTGAGTTAACACATATAAATCTTCTTGTGATGATCCTAATATGAATATATGTAATGTCGTACTAATTAATTACTTTATGTTGGTGATAGACCCAATTGGTATCGGTTGTCCAGCCATATAGGTCTTCATGTTTAATGCGCGTTACTGTAGTACCGTGGAACTACGTGGTGCCTGGCTATGAGTTCGACACCCTTCCGTTTGTGTTCCTTTCCCACCTCAGAGAAGCGCACTCCATGAGGTTACGCATTTTCCGCTACGATAGGAAAGGCATGTACATCTCTAAGCCGGTGCCGAGTGTCGGCACCGGGCTCATAGAATGTAGATATCGGGGTAACCGGGGACAATGGCATGGTGTTCTACGTGCTATTTGATGGGCGCGACAAATTCATCTTGATATCCGTCGTGTGCGTCAGACTGGTGGCGCGCTTGTCGCTGCATTACAGGTTGAAGTTAAGCTCTTTCTATCCAAATGGCTTGTGTGAGGAGGTATTCTTTGTGAAGTCTAAAGTCACTTGCTCTTTGTCGGTTTGTCGGTCTAATCTAGCCGCTCATCGTCAGAATCGATGATCTAAGTTCACCATGGAATACAAGCTTCGTATCGACAAGATTCTCTAGAGAGTAACATATATTAATCTTCTTGTGATGATCCTAACTTGAACCCATGTACTCCTCGACAAGATTTTCTTATCATTTTTGGACATGTGGTTCCTAGCTTAAGGTAGTTCTGAGTATTTTGTATGGAGTTCTACTATTGCTAATCTATTTTATAGTAGGAGTAATACCTATGTACTAGTACTTGTTGAGACTGACGGGCCGAGTGCAGAATATGGTCTCTCTTCCTTTTGAAGCATGGCCATGCTACATCTACCAAATTTCAGTGTCTGTGTTACTGAATCTGTCAATTGTTTTGGTCATTATCTATACTGCTAAATTGGTCACTTTGAAATGTTGCTAAATATGTCACATCCCACTTATTATGAACTCGGAATCTATTGATATTTTGCTGTCTTATTCAGTACTGCTAAATCTTTCAATTGCTAGTGAATCTGTCAAATGTTCTGTTGTTGCTATTACTAAAGTATTTTTAGAACTAATAGTGATATATTGGTACTTGTTTAGATCAAGGGCAGTAGATGGTCTTGCTCTTCTTTTGAAACATGGCCAGAATATGGTCTCTCTTTCCTTTTGAATTATGACCTTGCTACATTTATTGAATTTTAATGTGTGCATTGTAAATCTGTGAATTATTCTGGTCATTATCTGTACTACTAAATCGGTCACTTTGAAATGTTATTGAAACTGTTAAGTGCCGCTGATTATCTATTGGGAATCTATTAATATTTTCTATTCTATCCAGTACTGCTGAATCTTTCAAATGCTAGTGAATCTGTCAAATGTTCTATCATTTTTATTATAGTACTAAAGTATTTTGTAGAACTAATACTGACGTACTAGTACTTGTTTAGGTCAAGGGTAGTAGATGGTCTTGCTGTTATTTTGAAACATGGCCTTGTCATAATCTAGATAAAGCTTGGAGCATTTTGGGTTGCATATGTGGGTCACACAGGCATTGATGTGAGTAGAAGGTATGCACAGAAAAGTGGACTTGATCGTCAGTTTTGCTTGCTTCAATGATCGAGTGTGTTCGGAGAAAAGCGACCGATCCCACGCCAAGGTTTTTAGGGCTGAAACAAGAATTGATTCTCACTGTCGTGCTATTGAATTTTAGAGCCTGTATTACTGAATCGGACACTTTGAAATGCTGCTGAATATGAACTTTGAACCTGTCGTTATTTCACCAAGCATGATGCAATTTAGCCATGGGTTCTTGCATTTCTAGAAGTTTTAGTAATTTTTGTAGCCATGCAAAACTTTGCAAAGGGGTATGTTTCTAGAAAGTTCATATGAGGTTCAGCATCTTGGTATTTTGGTATGAAGTACCGGAAAACGTAAGTGACTCAACTTACAACTACTCTATCTAACTGATGTGAATCTAGACAAAGTTGAGGCCACTATAATACGAACTAGAGGGAGTAGTATAAAAATGGAAGCAATACATAAATCATCTCTCAGTTCTAATAATTGAGGTGATGAGAGAACACTCCATGGCAGCGTGTCAGTCTAGAGTAGCTATAGTACTCCATACTCCATAACTCTAGTAGGCATCCTCGATGCAGCTACGCACGGTAGAAGACACATGAAGGAGCATGACAAAAAACCCTCGTTCAAAGAGTTATCCCCAACTCTGTGAGGCCACATTTGGATATTCTCGAGCGCGCAGTTCCAGGACGCCACTCCTCTCCTACAAATATGCCCAACAGTCATACATAGATCCACCCTTACCCCAATCCATCCGGACAGGATGATTGTGGGTTCGAGGCACAATCGGCTGAACGGCGTCTAGACGAAGGTTGGTAACAATGTCTTCAACAAAATAGCTATGCATCTGGACACTACCAGCGCCATCCAGCTGGCCGCATGCTCCAAGGAGCTGTACCACCAAGTCGCTAGCAGAAAAGGTAGTGGATGCACCAACGACATCTGCTAGACTTTGGTCTCCTACAAGGACGTCTAGGACCACAAGATCACGTGAAACTGCCGCTGGTGTGTCTACATGGAGCCAGGATGCGAGTTCACCGGCATCAAGAAAGTGTTCATAGAGCACCTCATATCTGCCCACTCGATGACGGTGCTCAGATATATCCCTCAAAAATGGGACCCGTCTATGCCGGTTCATGCACCGGGCTCGCTGAGAGCTGAGGTCATCGGCATCGGGAAGGAGGGAAAGTTGCTTATCGCCCAAATTGACGGGCATAGCATGGACTTGCTCCTGCCCGTCAGGCCGGTCAGGTTGGCAGCGTGCGAAGTTGGTCTTGTTTGCTAGTTTCAATCAGCTCGTAGTAACAAGGTCATCCGAGATAACGATTAGGCCTTCAACGGCCGACACCACACAGGAAGTGCTCACGTATTTTATGTCGAAGCCGTGGCTTTATTGGCATACTACTGAACCTGTCGTCGGACAAGATTCACCGATGAGATATCACATCTTAATCCTCTTGTGATGATCCTAGTGTGAGTGTATGTAATGTTGTACTAATTCGCTAGTTTATGTTGGTGGCAGATTCCCTTCATAATTGGAATTGCGAAAAATTAAGGATCCTGAATTTCTTAGTTTGTCATATGAATTTTACATGTATGTTGCTGACCTAGAGGCCGACAGGCGACAATGAAATGAGATATGCGTCCCAGGAAGGAAATCAAGTGCTCCGCCCGGCCAGCACTTTGACACGCTGAAGCATTCTATTTTCTTCGAGTACGTATGATGGGACATGTAGTGGTTCCTAGCTTAGTGTAAACTTGTAGTTCTACACTTCTACTGAGTATTTTGTATGGAGTTCAGCTACTGCTAATCTATTTTATAGTAATAACTATGTACTAGGACTCGTTCATATCAAGTGGAGAATATGCAGGGTCTCGCTTTCCTTTTGAAACTTGGCCTTAACGCATTGTTGTATAGCCATTGAATTTCAATATCGGCATTGCTGAATCTATCAAATCTTTTGGTCATTTTCTACCACCGCTGAATCGGCCACTTTAAATTGATGATGAATCTTTCAAGTGCTGCTAAATGTGAACTGGGAACCTGTAAGATACTTTTCCAGTCTTATTATGTACGACCGAATCTTTCAAATGCTACTGAATCTATCAAATTTTCTGTCATTGCTTTTACTAAAGTATTTCGTAGAGCTAATATTGATGTATTGGTACTTGTTTAGATCAAGGGCAGTAGATGGCCGGTCTTGCTTTTGTTTTGAAACATGGCTTTGTAACAATCTAGATGAGGCTTGGACATTTTGGGTTGCATATATGTTGGTCACACAGGCATTGATGTAAGAATGAGGTATGCACATAAAAACAGACTTGATCGTCAGTTTTGCATGCTCTAATGATGGAGTGTGTTCGGAGAAAAGGGGCAACCTCATCGTACGCTAATGTTTTTAGAGCTGAAACAAGAATTGATTACCTCTGTACTACTATTAAATGTCAGTGTCTGTATTGCTGAATCAGCCACTTTGAAATGTTCTTGAATCTGTCAAGTGCAGCTGACTACGAACTGGGAATCTGTCGATATTTTTTTATCTTATTCTGTACTTCTAAATCTTTTAAATGCTAGTAAAAAATCTGTCAAAAGTTTTGTCATTGCTAACTGGCTATTTGCACTAGAGCTTTTGCCTTTCTGTCATTGGAACCATTGGATGCGTGTTTTGGACAAATATGCGAGGGGTAAAGACACAACATGATTTCACCAAGTGAATTCATAGGGTATCAGTCTAATTTTGACGCGGGCGAAGGGCATGTCCATGGTTCTTTTGACTTTTCACATGAATATCCATCAAAATAATTATCGCTTTTTCCACCTCCCTCTGTGAAGTATTTGTTTTGAATCCAGCCGATCCACATCACAATGCAATTTTCATTAATGAGGAGAATAAATCTATCCCATTCCGCCCCTCTTTAGCCTAGAACATTTTAATTCAGCCTTTTCAGGGTCAAGAGACTGCTGACCATAGCCCACTAAAATTTGAGAAAGGAGGCCATGGAGCACAACCCATAACATTATATTTCTGCCTTTTTAGGGTCAGGGAACTACTGAGCACAACACAGTGAAATTTTAGAAAGGAGCCAATGGAGCATAGCCCATGGAGTATAACCCAAAATATTTTAATTCGGCCTTTTGTGCATTGCCCCCACCCCTTCAAAAAAACTCCGCCTTTCCATGTTTTTAAGAAACTACTCTATTATGTGGCATTTTATAAAATGAGATGCCAGGAGCACTGCTCTTTTATATTTTAAAAGAGATAAATATGGACACAAAATATTTATAAAAAGACTAATACATAAGTTGTAGTACTAATAAATGTTTAATGATAACTTTTCTATAGATATCTTTGGTGTAGTTGTAACGCACTCAGTTTACATCTATTTAATTCAAACGTCTTGAGTTCGAATCCCCTATGTGCACATATATATATATCTTGGGTTTACATTTTTTCTAGCAATATCGCATTACAGAGAGGCTGACATCATGGACCCACCAGCCTACAACATCCCTCATGTTTAATGGGCGGTTTGAAAGAAAAGTTAAATAGTTGTATAGAGAGGCTGGCATTGGGGACCCACCAGCCAGAACATACAAGGCTGTAATGGGGACCCACAAGCTAGAACCTACCAGAGAGGCTAACATGGGGGCCCCAGTAGCAAGACCATACACGGATGCCGCATCGAGCAACGTTGCAAAGGTCAAAACAACGGACGCAGGCGAAAAAAGGTCCATCGTACACACGTTTCATTTACAGATAGACCGACATGTTGGACCCACCAGGAGACCTTATACATGAGCTGCATCGAGCATCATTACTAAGTTCGAAATAGGGAGGCGTGAGCGAGAAAACATCCAGCATGCACACGTTTCTTCTAATGAGAGCCTGACATGGGGGACCCAGCAACCTAAAAAAAGGCTGATGCAGTGAGCAACTTTATCAAGTTCCAAACACAGAGGCGCGAGTGAAGAGAAAAAGACAATCATACAATATATCCTTCTAATAAGAGGCCGTCATGTGGGACCCAACTGCGTGACCAAACAACAGATTCGATGCTATCTAGGTCAGAATAGGGTAGCGCTAGAGAAGAAGAAGAAATTCCCTCATACCCATGATTCTTCTAATGTGAGGCTGAGATAAGGGACCCACCAGCCTGAATAAATGGATGATGCAACGAGCAACACTATCAAGTTCGTAACACGAAGGCGCGACCTAGGGCAAAATCATCAACACACGTTTCTTCTAATGAGAGGATGACATGTGGGGCCTAGCAGCGGGATTAAACAGTAGATGCATCGAGCAACACTATCAAGTTTGGGACAGGATAGCGTGAGCGAAGGAAAAATCATCATACACACAATTCTTCTAATGAGAGGCTGACATATGGGACACAATAGCATGACTAAACGGTAGATGCATTGATCATCGCTATCAAGTTCAGAATAGGGTAGCGTGAGTGAAGGTAAAATTCCATCATACCCACGTTTCTTCTAATGAGAGGATGACATGTGGGTCCCAGTAGCCTGATTAAACGGTAGATGCATCGAGCAACACTATCAAGTTCAGAACATGGTAGCACGAGTGAAGGAAAAAAATTCCATCATACACACGATTCTTCTAATGAGAGGCTGACATGTGGGTGTAGTAGCCTGGCTAAACGGAAGACTCGTCGAGCAACGTTATCGAGTTCAAATCAGGGAGGCACAAACGAAAAGTATGGTTTGCTAGAGACACTAACATCTAGGACCCACACGCCTCAAAAGAGTTCGGCAAGTAAACATCGCACGAGGAACCGAAAATCCTGCTTGTGCCACGTGCTAGCCGAGCTTCCTCCATGTTTTTAGCGGTTTCGTTGTAGTAGAGGGCCGCTAAACCAGAAAAAACCTTTTCCATCAGCCACGGTCTAGCCGAGAAATTCATCACGGAAGACACGCCTTCTACGATGACCGACGGGCCAAGTCCTTGTGGATGGACACTTTTCTTGTAGTGACTATGGGTCAGTGGCTCGCACGGCCACTACGGACAGGGATGGTCCCGTAAGTTCCCTAAAAAGTTTCTTGAAAATGGTACTGTAGCAGTATATTCTTTGTGTTCTTCCATTCTTTTCCATGCTGAAAGTGGTCTCTATAACCTGGATGTATCGATGTTCTATAAAAGTTCTCTCGGTTTGCATCATGTTTTTGTGGAAGCCTCTGTGACACCATCTTCTTCTTTATTTATTGTAGCAAGGTGGTACATACCTACGAACATGCGGTCCTCTAGGTGCGACAAACAGGATGATGCCCCCACATGCCATAGGATCCGTCCAGTACCACTACTCACCAAACAAGCGCAAGTCCACTGCCCTGTTGAGAGGGCCCAGCTTAAATATAAGGGTATATTTTCTTAATCCACTTACCATGGTGTAGTCTGATTTAATTATTATTTGCTTAGTTTCATGCATTCTTATCAGATGTTCAGAAAAATATGTGTGATTTTATTAATTCTATCACTATGTTTATGTGAACACAGATCTGGATCTACCTGTCTGTCTGATTATCTCATACAGTCATATGACTACTATAGTATTAAACTATTGAGCTCTATTGCTATTTATGCAGGTTGAAGGTGTTATTGCGGAGGCTGAGGCTATTGTAGTGGCTAGTAGATTGTTCATGCCCCCACCAAAAGCAGACATCATCTACATGTCAAGGAAGCGCAAACACAGTACTCAGGTGGGCAATGGCCTCTCTAAGAAGTGGGTATAATTTGGAAATCCACAATTTCACATGTTATAATTTCCTGTGTCATTGTTATCAACTTTATCTTTACACTTATCAAAAGTTCACAAACATCAAATCAGTTTTATTTACATGCGATGAGTTTGCCTGATATTATTAGATTTACATGCTCTTTACATAATTTAACCTTTCCACTTAATTTCATTCAGTACCATGCACCAACTGCTTAGACCTTTGTTCTACCGCCCTCTTGTCAAGGTTGTGGGTTGAAAGGGGGTCCATGTATGCCCTTCAAAAGGCAGAGAAAAGATAAATGGTGCATGGCCACCCTTTGCGAAGGGTACCCATGGTATCAGGTATGGTTTGCAAGGGTTTAGAACGACTTGATGTAAGATCTTGTATCTCACTTTTCTTGTTGTCGTCTTACTTATTTATCAATTTTCTCATGAAGGTTGTCCCTTGTGTTGCTTTCCCCATTATAAACAAGTTGTGCGGAAATGACAAGTTTCTGACTCTATATAGCGAGGGCCCTAAAGGCATGTGGGAACTATATGATGTGGATGACTCCTAGATGATGGCCGCCACCTATTTGGGTGGACAAGGTTGGTCCAAGTATGTCAGTCAGAATGATCTGAAGTAGGGGGATGTGGTGGCCCTTGATTATAGCAAGCCTAGGCAGATACTTGCAAGTCATTATACACCTGTTCACCTAAGGACCAAGAATAGAGGTAGTACTAACTTAATCTGCTTCTATACTCATTGCAACCTCTAATGACTTTCTTGCGAGTAATTGTTTTGCACCATTGTCTTGTACTCATCATATGACTGACCACTTCTGTAGTCTGCTTCCCCTTATGTACCCCAGGAAGGAATCCAACATCAAGATGCTAGCACCGGTAGTGATCCCAGTTCCTACAACAACACCTATTGACCTAATTAGGAGAAAGAATAGAGGTAGTAACTTAATTTTCTTGTACACTCATCATATCCTTTGATCACTATCTTGGGAGTAACTATTGTATAAGAAACCATTTTGCTTGTACACATCTCATATGACTCTCTGACCACTCCTGCAGTCCCCTTACCCACCCCCAGAAGGTAACCAACATCAAGTTGCTAGCACCGGCACTGGCACCCACACTGGTCCTAGTTCCTACACTAGCACCTGTGGATCTAAGGAGAAAGAATAGAGGTAGTAACTTAATTTTCTTGTATACTCATCATATATCCTATGATCACTGTCTTGTGAGTAACTGTTGAATAAAGGACCATTTTGCTTGTACACATCTCATATGCCTCTACCGGCACCTGCATCAGCCCCCTACAAATAACTGCATCAACACCATCTCCTGCACCAGTCCCTGTTCCTGCACCAGCACCAGCTACTGCACCAGCCCCAGCACATGCACCAACACAAGCTCCTGCATCCGCCCGAGTACTGCTGTGTCGCATATTTTCCTACACATGTCTGATCACCAGGTCACATAGGACTATGTTTGTGAGTGTATGGCAGTAGATAAACTGCCCTGAATGTCTTCTCCTTAAGTTTCACACGATTCAGTGCATTTATCTTATTAATTGTGTGTTTATTTCTTGATTTGGCTCAGAAATTGCCTAAGAGTGCCACAAACCAACTCCAGGCCAGACAAAAGGGCACAATAGTCTTCAAGATGCAGAGAGAAGGAGTGCAAATCAAGGGACGCTACGCCATTAATTGGATATGGGCGCTTAGCAGCTACTCCTAGGTGGATCAAGTTCCAGAAAGTAGTCAAACTTGCCATCAGAAGAATGGTCAAGGTCAATGTATCTCGCTGCCCTGAAAGTCACACTCTAGTTATGAAGTTCCTAGCTGTCTAGATCATTGGTCACATGCTTTTGAAATTAATTATGTGGTTGTCTTATCTCCACTGATCATATACGAGTGGTAAAACTATGATAACCTCTTCCTGGATTGGAGCTATGACTAGTACATACTGGTATGGTATATCTGTATCTATATGACGGTTCCCTATATGACCAACTATTACGAAAATGATTGTGTTCCATCTTAATTTGTATTTTGGCCATGGGCTGCTAGGGAATAAGCAGATTGAACTCTAAGGGGCAAATTGACCATGCACCAAGGTTTTTAGAGCTGAAACAACTGATTCTCTCTGAAAAGTTTTTATACATGAATATCTATCAAAAGAACTACTCCCTCGGTCCGGAAATAAGTGACTTGGGATTGTCTGGATTCGTATGTATCTATGCACTAAAGCGTGTCTAGATACATTCGAATTTTGATAAATCCGACTCACTTATTTGTGGACAGAGGGATTATATCTTCTTTTTACTCCCTTGCTGAGGTCTTTTTTAAAATCCGGACGAGCCACAACACAATGCATTTTTTACTAACGAGCATATGAAATCTAGCCCATTCGACCCCTCTTTAGCAAAAAATCTTCTAATTCGGCCTTTTCAGGTCAGGGGACTACTAAGCACTGATGTCTGGGTTTCCTGCGATCAATAATAGGGATATTGCAGTACTTGTAGCAGTAAGTATTATTTATAAAGTTTTTCCCTTGGAAGCTTTGCATATGGAAACAACACAACCCCGTAGCCACGTTGTCAGTGAGGCCACGTTCGCACCCAAAACGGTGTTTGGAAATAGTCTACACTATAATTTGCTATAATAGTAATGAAAAGAGAGATAAAAGTAACTGGTAACAAAGGAAATAACAAAAGCAAACTAGAGCAAGAGAGTGTTTATGAAGTGTTGTGTGATATGATTGAGGGGTTCTCAAGGAGTGTAGGATTCACCACTAGCATGGGAGAACTATAACTGATTAGTATAATCTATGTATTTTGTCATGACATGTGTGGAGAGAGCTTAATAATAAGATGTTCCCTCCAAGACCTATAGGCAGCCGCTTTCTTGAATCAAGTAATGAGGTCATCTCTAAATAACCAGTGCGATGCCTGAGAGCAATCACTCATACAAACCACCACAATTAAGGGTTTCCCCATGGATATTGTAATAAGCTTTGTGAGTCCCTCTTAATTCCCCCTTTGATCGTGTAGGTCATAAGCCAATGTTTACTGTTACATCTTAGCACTAGACATACTCCCATACATGTCCAAAGGGTGTCACCCTCTCTTTAGTCCCAAAGGCAAATTATATGTGGCCGACTACACATACCATCTAAAGAGATAGATCAAACATGATATCATAAATCAATAGATCAAAGACCAAAGTTATAGATCATTTTTATTTCAATGCATAATAATACTAGGGTTTCACCATCTCTCCATAAGAACAAGGAAACTACTTATACAATAAGGGGATCAACATCATGGCAATAGTATGGATGATATATGAAGGTACAATTGAATACATGTGCAAATCCACAATAGAAATTGGGTTACAACAAAGTAAACGAAGGGGATCGAAGTTGGCGATGTTGTTGATGAAGATGATGATGAATATCGATGTGTAGCCCTTCAAGATGCAAGCCTCCTCTTCCTCTTGAGTGGTATGGTGGTGTAGATATTGTGGGTGGCGGTTATGGAGGTGGCGGAGTGGCAGGGCTATCTTTGCCCTATGGCGTGTGTGGACTCTCCCCCTCGCATCTAGGGTTTCCCCTCTTTAAATAGGCATTCTGGAGGCCGGTTCGCGAACCGACAGAGCTTAGGGATGAATATGCCCATTGGGACTTCACAAATCTTGTTCTGGTTGACGAAACGAAGCTGTCGGAGGGTGACCGTATGATACAGGCGGGCTCTTTTCGTACCGGTGATCGTTACACCCTTTGGTTGCTACGGCGTTTTATCTGTCATTTCTTCATACGGACTCCGATTGAGGTGTTTTTTGGCTCGTTAGATTCGTATGGACGAGGGCTACAACACCATGGCCTTGGGTATTAATTTGGAGTTGATGGAAAAATCCAATTTTTCCTCCCCTCAAATGGCTAACTCTGGTGCCTACAACTCCTCCAGATTGAATCCTCTTGGCTCCTTTTATCCATGATTGTTCATAGCACCTACACACAAGTCAAAGACAAGGAAAAATTAATAAAATCCTACTAAACTACTAGTTGTGCAAAGTCCATGTGAAAATGAACGAGAACTAGTAATCATACATAATAGGCATAGTTGTATCTAGATATAGCATGTAATGAGTGACAATATGAATACTTTGTATACTTAAATTTGCATCATATTTGCACTCATAAAATTCCCCAAGCTAAACATTGCTCGTACTCGAGTAAGAGAGTTTATAAAAACACATGCTTTCATCTAGCTTACCATAGAAGATCGATGCCTTGTATCCTTATT
The DNA here is from genome assembly GCA_023614405.1 of Avena insularis. Taxonomy (NCBI): domain Eukaryota; kingdom Viridiplantae; phylum Streptophyta; class Magnoliopsida; order Poales; family Poaceae; genus Avena; species Avena insularis. The sequence continues at coordinate 537,064,783 of CM042694.1, forward strand.
TTCCCTACAAGCTCAAAGTAACATTGAACATATTCATATAAGGCAAGACAAGTTTAGTTATGTCAGTCCATAAAAGATTAATTAAAACTTCAATGCTCGATATCAAGAGTAAATCTAACCTGAAAGCAAACTTGTGATCCTCCTATTGCGCCTTTTATATTTTGTATCCTCACTTTTGTAAAGTAAAGGCTTAGAAATGAAGAGTGAGAGATCATGTCATAAGAAGCATAGCATTAGAGTGTCTCATTATAACACCCATATCAATATATCAAGACTATCAAACACTACTATTCCATTCGCTGTCTTTCAACAAAACTCATGTAGTAGTAATGAGACCATGCCAAAAAATTGTTGTATTGATCTTCATTTTCAAGGGTAATTCTCAACAAGGATCATTGAGTGATTTTTTAAAACAATAGTTTGCACAACCTTCAAGAGTACCAATACTTTTTCCCATTATGGTGACAAGTGCCATCCATGTCGTCAACTCATAGCCGAAATCAGGGGTTGTCCCATTGATTGTTCGTAGGCCAGCAGAGTTCTTGGCATTCAAAGGAGTGCACCAAAAACATAGAACTTTGTAAATAGTATCACAGTTTGATCCATAAGATTAGCTTTGGCATGGATCAAGGTCAATCAAACAACTTCTTTTCAAGAGTGTTATCAAGTCTATCAATAAATCTATGTGTCTTAGTGTGTCAAACCATGGTGATAGAGACCAAAAACACATAGGAAAGCAGCTTCCACATTGCATGTTGCACCAGTGTGGCAGAAGTTGCAACACAGAATCGACTGGAGTGTGTGTTGTCATCTGGATCAGTGTGGTTTAGGAAAAGAACACATGCAATGTCACTAGTGGATCCATGTGTCAAACCTTGGTCACAAAGACCAAAAACACATAGGAAAGCGGCTTCCACATTTCATGTTGCACCAGTGTGGTAGAAGTTGCATCACAGAATCCACTAGAGTGTGTGTTGTCATGTGGATCAATGTGGTTTAGGAAAATAACACATGCAATGACACTAGTGGATCAATGTGGTTTAGGTAAAGAACACATGCAATGACACTAGTGGATCAATGTGCCAAACCATGGTCACAGAGACCAAAAACACATAGGAAAGCAGCTTCCACATTGCATGTTGCACCAGTGTGGTAGAAGTTGCATCACAGAATGCACTGGAGTGTGTGTTGTCATGTGGATTAGTGTGGTTTAGGAAAAGAACACATGCAATGGCACTAGTGGATCAGTGTGGTTTTGGAAAAGAACACATGCAATGACACTAGTGGCTCAATATGGTTTAGGAAAAGAACACCTGCAATGACACTAATGGATCAATGTGTCAAACCATGGTGATAAAGACCAACAACGCATAGGAAAGCAGCTTCCAAATTGCATGTTGCACCAGTATGGCAGAAGTTGCATCACAGAATCCACTTGAGTGTGTGTTGTCATGTGGATCAGTGTGGTTTAGGAAAAGAACACATGCAATGACTCTAGGTGATCAGTGTGGTTTAGGAAAACAAAACATGCAATGACACTAGTGGATCAATGTGTCAAACTGATACATTGCAAATGTATCTATAATGTTTGATGTTCCATGCTTGGTTTTATCCACTTTCTTGTGTTTTGTCAACACTTTGGAGTACTTTTCATATGATTTCTTGGACTAACCTATTAACAAGAGCCACAGTGCCAGTTGCCTGTTTTCTGCTGTTTTTGGTTCCAGGAAAGTCAGAAAATCAATAATCTTGGAATTGGACGGGACAAAAGCCAAAGTTCCTATTTTACCAGAAGACTCACGGAGCAAGAAGCAGAGACGGAGGAGGGCCAAGGCCTGGCCACACCACATGGTGGCGCCTATAAGAAGCCTCCCGATGCATAAACCCTAGAGAGTGAATCAGAAATCCACGAAAAGTTCCGCAGCGCCGCCGCCACCGATGGGGAGATTCGAGGGATAGAAAGTCTTTGTTCCGGCACGCTGCCGGGACGGGAAAGTGCCCTCGGAGCCATCTCCATCGATCTCCACCACCATCTCCATCACCGTTGCTGATTCCCATGATGAGGAGGGAGTAGTTCTCTCTCGAGGCTAAGGGTTCTACCGGTAGCTATGTGTTCATCTCTCTATGCATGATCTTATTGAGATCATGAGCTTGTAATCTATAGATCTACCTTACTACTCAAGTGCTTTAATAGATCTCTGCTCTCCCCATGTGTGTGAAAGTGACAGCATGCACACCATGGTGGCACTTAGGCTAGAGATTACAAATACTTGTTATGCGTTATATTTGGAGTTGGATGTCTTTATGAAATTGTGGTGTTTGTTAGACTCATCTAGTGCTCAAGGTGACAGTGTGGGGTTTTCTAGATGGGAAAGACTAACTTTGAGGAGTGCTGTTATAGCCCTACCGTGGATTAGAGTGTCCAACCAGAGAGTAGTTCAGTGTAGTATCATAAAGAAGAAGATATTTATATGAGAGTGTTCACTAGTGAAAGTATGATCCCTAGGCCTTGTTTCTAAGCACTAAAACACCGTTTGCTATTAGATCTGTTACATGTTTGCTTGCTTCCATCTTTATTTCAGTTTTACTTTAGTCTTTTCCATGCCATCAAGTTATCTTCTATCACCGTTACCACTTATAATTATCCATACCACTTGTATTTCACTATCTCTTCGCCGAACTAGTGCACCTATACACCTGACAAGTGTATTGGATGTGTTGGGGACACAAGAGACTTCTTGTATCTTGATTGCAGGGTTGCTTGAGAGGGGATACCTTTGACCACTTCCTCCCTAAGTTCGATAAACATTGGGTGATCCACTTAAGGGAAAACTTACTGCTGTTCTACAAACCTCTGCACTTGGAGGCCCAACAACTGTCTACAAGAATAGAAGTGCGTAGACATCAAGCTTTTTTCTGGCACCGTTACCGGGGAGGTAAGGTAAAAAGTATTCACATCTGAGGATTAAAGAAGAAGAACCTCCCATGGCAAACTCCTATTTTCTGGCGTCGTTTCCGGGGAGGTAAGGTAAAAGGTACTCACATCCTCCGGTGTGAGTGCTCGAAGTTATTTCCTTTAGATTCTGCAATTTTGTCTTTTTGTTTCTTGTTTTCACTAGTTGAAGCAATGGAAAACAACAACAAAATTAGAGAGCTTTATAGTATTTATCTTGAGTTAGGACATGAAGTGTTTGAAGAGAAAATTTAAAAACCTATGGAACTTTATTTGCATGCTAATAGCAATGTTGTTAGTATAAATTCTTTGGACACCATTATTGCTAATGCTATGGAAAAGTCTAAGCCTGGGGAAGCTAGTTTTTATGAAAATGATCTTTTTAGTCCCCCAAGCATGGAGGAGAAAATTTACTTTGATGATTCTATGCCTCCAATATATGATGATTACAATGATGAATATGATATTTTCAGTCCACCTACTATTGAGGAGAAAATTATTGATTTCAATATGCCTCCTATATTTGATGATTATGGTGATGAGAATAATAATGATAGCTATTTTGTTGAATTTGCTCCCACTACAATTAATAAGAATGACTATGTTTATGTGGAGAGTATTAATTCTTTTATGCATGCGGCTCATGATAAGAATGATTTATGTGATAATTATATTTTTAATTTTATTCATGATTCTACTGAAAGTTATTATGAGAGAGGGAAATATGGTTTTATGCATCTCAACAATATTAAGTTTCCCCTCTTTATGTTGAAAATTTTGAAGGTGCACTTGTTTTGCTTTACTATGCTTGTTGCTTTGTGCTTTCATGACTTGTTTCTTTACAAGATTCCTATGCATAGGAAGTGGGTTAGACTTAAATGTGCTTTGAATTTGCTTCTTGATGCTCTCTTTTACTTCAATTTATATTTCCTATGTGAGCATCTTCTCAAACTATCATGCCTAACTTAAAGGCGTTAAAGAAAAGTACTTATTGGGAGATAATCCAAAAGTTTTAGATAAGTCTTGGAAGTTATTACTTCAGTAATAACCGCTCTTTATCCTTTTTATTTGCTTTTTGTGCCAAGAGTAACCTCTAATGAGAGAGAAGTAATGATTGGGAAAGTTGCTGTCCCAAAACAGATTTCTGTGCTTCACCGTAAAAATTCGTGTAAAATCTCTGAACGTATTTTTGAAGCGTGAATTTTTGTGCTTCTGTCCCAGGTTGTTATATAACTTTCTTTAGTTCAACACTTTTTGATTTGAGCAACAAAAGGTCTTCGAAAAATTCGTCTTTACCTGCTGGTCTGTTTTGACAGATTTCTGCCATTTTCTGCATTTGCTTCTTGTTGGTTCCTTTCTGAGTTCTTTTGGGGAATTGAGCTTTTTGAGGGAAGTGCTACAGTAGATAGTGTTCTAATGGAAGTTTATTTGGTGTTAGAACTGAACCTTAAGACTTATTTATCTTGAGTGCACTAATGTTGCTAATAAAGATTGTGTGAAGTTTTGTATGAAGGAAAAATTTCACGTGTATAGAAGGAATGAGTAATGAGATGAAGGATGGACTAAAGCTCAAGCTTGGGGAGGCCACGCATGTCACCCCAAGAAATATCCAAGAAGTACAAGCGTCAAAGCTTGGGGATGCCCAAGGCATCCCCTTCTTCATCAATAAAAATCCTAGGTTTCTTCCAACCGCTTCATTTTTATTGTTTCATGCACAGTTTTGTTGTTCTTGGAGCGTCTTCTTTTTCGTTTTAGTTTTGGTTTTTCGTTTGCTTGGTTTGCTTAGTTTGCTGAATAAATTGGTTGGACCCCCTCTTTCATACATTGGTTTGCAAATAGTTTGGTTTGGTTTGGAAAAGAGTAGGAAAGTTCATGCTTAAGTGGTAAAGAGAGCTTGTTTTTGACTGTGGCCTATGCTTTGTCATGCCATGCTTGATATTGTTTTGGCTTTATGCTTAGTATTCTTTGCTGTAGCATGACTTGTTATAAACAATTGAGATTGCTTAATGTGCCTTGGATGAATCATGCGTTGTTTTAGCATATTAAAGCATAGCATAGTGGTATTCTCCTTTGATGCTTTATTTGGGTTGACTTGGCGCATGCTCACACCATGTTATGACTATCTCAAGTCACTATAGACTTTATGATCCTTTAGTTTTCAACTTGTAGTATCACTTTATGCTTTGATCAATGATGTTTTGTCGCTCTGCATGATTATGGCCATTATTGCTCTCTTAGTTTGTCGCTCCCAGTCCTTTGCTAGCCTCCACAACCAAGTATGAGTTCCACTCATGCATCCAACTCCTTAAACCAAGTTATCCCAAAGAGTCCACCATACCTACCTACTAGCTTATGCTATTCCAAGTATATTCTTGCTTTTGTTTACCTTCCGAATTAAACTTGTTATGAGAAAACTAGTGATTAAAGCTCTCACGAACTTGATGACAAACTTTACTTTTCTTGCCCTTAATAAACTTGAACCATTGTGTCGTCTATGTTGTATATGCTTGCACTTATTTGTTGGGAATTAGCAGAACCATGCTTTCATGGGGAACTCTTTCAACATTGCACTTGGTACTTGTACCTAGTTGATATCATGCTCTTTTGTCTATGGATGTCGTCGGTGTGAAATGAAAGGGGAGCTTGTAAGTCCATGGAGTTATGTATTTGTGTTAGAGAAACGCCTGGGCCGCCGGTCTAATCCATGCCGACATGGTGGAAACCTGCAGCGTAACCATAATGAGCTGTCTATGAAGCATTCTTCTTATAAAAAAAGAGTCCTATATTGAAAAAAAGAGAAAAAGAGAAAAAAATAAGATATTATGAAAAGAGGAAAGAGAGAAAAAAGCACCATATTCCCATGGTAAATAAGAAGATTGCTGAGATGCTCGTTGTCTGCTTGCCTTGTCATTTTGATATGGGGATTCTTCCGTATCATCGGGCAAGGGGTACCCCGTTGGCGGTTCTCTATGATACACATGTACTTACGATGACAAGAACTTACCGGTGACTAAACTTGAGTAGCATGAGGAGCGTCCCTCGTATTCAAGGGACATGAGATTTCCAACTTATACTTTGTCAAGCATATACTCCATAGTTTGTTCACTTTAACCTTAATCACTTCAAGATGCTTATGATAGGGGCAATGAGAGCCGAAAGCTAATAAGTACCATAATTTTGGAAGCTCTTTATGAAACTTGAATACCTACTTCCTTCTATGAAGGCATTTCTTCCACCATTATATTGAGTCTCCACCTTCTTTCTTTATGCACTTACTTTGAGAGCATAGTGGCCATTCTTAGTTCTATGTGCATTGTCCCAAGACTTGTTGATTGATGCATACCTTGATATTGCTTGTTTAAACTATTTGTATCTAGTCACTCTTATGAACTTTGAAGGTGTCCTATGCATTTTGTATTTGCCACTCTATGAGGGACAAGCTGAATACTACTATGCTATGTTTTCTTTATGTGAAACAAACAAACGTCTTGCAAAGCATTGTTATTCATGAATCTTTTGTTTGTGTCTTTTCATGTTGCAACATAGTTTCTTTGTCTTATTGCTAGAACTTTGTCTTTCATGTTATGATTGAAGTACTATGATCCCAGCTTTGAATGTTTTACAAATACTTTTATCAAGTATTTGATGGTGCATGTCACCTCAAAAATTATTCTTTCTTTTTATCACTTACCTACTCGAGGACGAGCAGGAGTTAAGCTTGGGGATGTTGATACATTGCAAATGTATCTATAATTTTTGATGTTCCATGCTTGGTTTTATCCACTTTCTTGTGTTTTGTCCACACTTTGGAGTACTTTTCATATGATTTCTTGTACTAACCTATTAACAAGAGCCACAGTGCCAGTTGCCTTTTTTCTGCTGTTTTTGGTTCCAGGAAAGTCAGAAAAGCAATATTCTCGGAATTGGACGGGACAAAAGCCAAAGTTCCTATTTTACCGGAAGACTCACGGAGCCAGAAGAAGAGACGGAGGAGGGCCAGGGCCTGGCCACACCATATGGTGGCGCGGGCTAGCCTTGGCCACGCCACCAGGTGGTGTGGGCCCCCTGGCACTCCACCGACCTTGCCTCTTCGCCTATAAGAAGCCTCCCGATGCATAAACCCTAGAGAGTCAATTAGAAATCCACGAAAAGTTTCACAGCGCTGCCGCCACCGAAGGGGAGATTCGGGGGACAGAAAGTCTCTGTTCCGGCACGCTGCCGGGACGGGGAAGTGCCCCCGGAGCCATCTCCATCGATCTCCACCACCATCTCCATCACCGTTGCTGATTCCCATGATGAGGAGGGAGTAGTTCTCTCTCAAGGCTAAAGGTTCTACCGGTAGCTATGTGTTCATCTCTCTCTCTATGCATGATCTTATTGAGATCATGAGCTTGTAATCTATAGATCTACCTTGCTACTCAAGTGCTTTAATAGATTTCTGCTCTCCCCATGTGTGTGAAAGTGACAGCGTGCACACCATGGTGGCACTTAGGCTAGAGATTACAAATACTTATTATGAGTTATATTTGGACTTGGATGTCTTTATGAAATTGTGGTGTTTGTTGGACTCATCTAGTGCTCAAGGTGACAGTGTGGGGTTTTCTAGATGGGATAGACTAACTTTGAGGAGTGTTGTTATACCCTACCGTGGATTAGAGTGTCCAACCGAAGAGTAGTTCAGCGTAGTATCATAAAGAAGAAGATATTTATATGAGAGTGTTCACTAGTGAAAGTATGATCCCTAGGCCTTGTTTCTAAGCATTGAAACACCGTTTGCTATTAGATCTACATGTTTGCTTGCTTCCATCTTTATTTCAGTTTTACTTTAGTCTTTTCCACGCCATCAAGTTATCTTCTATCACCGTTACCACTTATAATTATCCATACCACTTGTATTTCACTATCTCTTCGCCGAACTAGTGCACCTATACACCTGACAAGTGTATTGGGTGTGTTGGGGACACAAGAGACTTCTTGTATCTTGATTGCAGGGTTGCTTGAGAGGGGATACCTTTGACCACTTCCTCCCTGAGTTCGATAAACCTTGGGTGATCCACTTAAGGGAAAACTTGCTGCTGTTGTACAAACCTCTGCACTTGGAGGCCCAACAACTGTCTACAAGAATAGAAGTGCATAGACATCAAGCTATTTTCTGGCGCCATTGCCGGGGAGGTAAGGTAAAAATTATTAACACCGGAGGATTAAAGAAGAAGAACCTCCCACGGCAAACGCCTATTTTCTGGCGTCGTTGCCGGGGAGGTAAGGTAAAAGGTACTCACATCCTCCGGTGTGAGTGCTCGAAGTTATTTCCTTTAGATTCTGCAATTTTGTCTTTTTGTTTCTTGTTTTCACTAGTTAGGCTTAATGCAAAACAAAAAAAAATTAGAGAGCTTTATAGTATTTATCTTGAGTTAGGACATGAAGTGTTTGAAGAGAAAATTAAAAAACCTATGGAACTTTATTTGCATTCTAATAGCAATGTTGTTAGTATGAATTCTTTGGACACCATTATTGCTAATGCTAGGGAAAAGTCTAAGCCTAGGGAAGCTAGTTTTTATGAAAATGATCTTTTTAGTCCCCCAAGCATGGAGGAGAAAATTTACTTTGATGATACTATGCCTCCAATATATGATGATTACAATGATGAATATGATATTTTCAGTCCACCTACTATTTAGGAGAAAATTATTGATTTCAATATGCCTCCTATATTTGATGATTATGGTGATGAGAATAATAACGATAGCTATTTTGTTGAATTTTCTCCCACTACAATTAATAAGAATGACTATGTTTATGTGGAGAGTATTAATTCCCCAGTGCAAACCTCTGCATGTTGGGAAAACCTTGGGTGATCCACTTAAGGGAAAACTTGCTGCTGTTCTACAAATCTCTGCACTTGGAGGCCCAACAACCGTCTACAAGAATAGAAGTGCGTAGACATCACAAACCATGGTGAAAAAGACAAAAAACACATAGGAAAGCAGCTTCCACATTGCATGTTGCACCAGTGTGGCAGAAGTTGAATCATAAAATCCACCTGAGTGTGTGTTGTCATGTGGATTAGTGTGGTTTAGGAAAAGAACACATGCAATGTTACTAGTGGATCAGTGTGTCAAACCTTGGTCATAGAGACCAAAAACACATAGGAAAGCAGCTTCCACATTTCATGTGGCACCAGTGTGGCAGAAGTTGCATCATACAATCCACCAGAGTGTGTGTTGTCATGTGGATCAGTGTGGTTTAGGAAACAAACACATGCAATGTCACTAGTGGATCAGTGTGGTTTACGAAAAAACACATGCAATGACACTAGTGGATCAATGTGGTTTAGGAAAAGAACACATGCAATGACACTAGTGGATCAATGTGTCAAACCATACTGATAGAGACCAAAAACACATAGGAAAACAGCTTCCATGTTGCATGTTGCACTAGTGTGGCAGAAGTTGCATCATAGAATCCACTTGAGTGTGTGTTGTCATGTGGATTACTGTGGTTTAGGAAAAGAACACATGCAATGACTCTAGGTGATGTGTGTGGTTTAGGAAAATACCACATGCAATGACACTAGTGGATCAATGTGTCAAACCATGGTGATAAAGACCAACAACGCATAGGAAAGCAGCTTCCAAATTGCATGTTGCACCAGTATGGCAGAAGTTGCATCACATAATCCACCTGAGTGTGTGTTGTCATGTGGATCAGTGTGGTTTAGGAAAAGAACACATGCAATGACTCTAGGTGATTAGTGTGGTTTAGGAAAACAAAACATGCAATGACACTAGTGGATCAATGTGTCAAACTGATACATTGTTAGGTGGATTAGTGTGGTTTAGGAAAATAACACATGCAATGACACTAGTGGATCAATGTGGTTTAGGAAAAGAACACGTGCAATGGCACTAGTGGATCAATGTGTCAAACCATGGTGATAGAGACCAAAAATACATAGGAAAGAAGCTTCCACATTGCATGTTGCACCAGTGTGGTTTAAGTTGCATCATAGAATCCACTGGAGTATGTGTTGTCATGTGGATCAGTGTGGTTTAGGAAATGAACACATGCAATGGAACTAGTGGATCAGTGTGGTCTAGGAAAAGAACACATGCAATGACACTAGGTGATCAGTGTGGTTTAGGAAAAGAACACATGCAATGACACTACTGGATCAATGTGTCAAACCATGGTGATAGAGACGAAAAACACATAGGAAAGCAGCTTCCACATTGCATGTTGCACTAGTGTGGTAGAAGTTGCATCATAGAATCCACTGAAGTGTGTGTTATCATGTGGATCAATGTGGTTTAGGAAAAGAACACATGCAATGTCTCTAGGTGATGTGTGTGGTTTAGGAAAATACCACATGCAATGATACTAGTTGATCAGTGTGTCAAACCATGGTGATAGAGTCCAAAAACACATAGGATAGCAGCTTCCACATTGCATGTTGCACTGATGTGGGAGAAGTTGTATCAGAGAATCCACTGGAGTGTGTGTTGTCATGTGGATCAGTGTGGTTTAGGAAAAGAACACATGCAATGGCACTAGTGGATCCATGTGTCAAACCTTGGTCATAGAGAACAAAAATACATAGGAAAGCAGCTTCCACATTTCATGTTGCACCAGTGTGGCAGAAGTTGCATCACAGAATCCACTAGAGTGTGTGTTGTCATGTGGATCAATGTGGTTTGGGAAAATAACACATGCAATGGAACTAGTGGATCAATATGGTTTAGGAAAAGAACACATGCAATGACACTAGTGGATCAATGTGTCAAACCATGGTCGAAGAGACAAAAAATACATAGGAAAGAAGCTTCCACGTTGCATGTTGCACTAGTGTGGCAGAAGTTGCATCACAGAACCCACTAGAGTGTGTGTTGTCATGTGGATCAGTGTGGTTTAGGAATGGAACATATGCAATGGATCTAGTGGATCAGTGTGGTTTAGGAAAAGAACATATGCAATGACACTAGTGGATCAATGTGGTTTAGGAAAAGAACACATGCAATGACACTAGTTGATCAACGTGACAAACCATAGTGATAGAGACCAAAAACACATAGGAAAGAAACTTCCACATTGCAGGTTGCACTAGTGTGGCATTAGTTGTATCACAGAATCCACTGGAGTGTATGTTGTCATGTCGATCAATTTGGTTTAGGAAAATAACACATGCAATGACTCTAGGTGATCTGTGTGGTTTAGGAAAAGAACACATGCCATGACACTAGTGGATCAGTGTGTCAAACCATGGTGACAGAGACCAAAATCACATAGGAAATCATCTTCCACATTGCATGTTGCACCAGTGTGGTAGAAGTTGCATCACAGAATCCACTTGAGTGTGTTGTCATGTGGATCAGTGTGGTTTAGGAAAAGAACACATGTAATGACTCTAGGTGATTAGTGTGGTTTAGGAAAACAAAAGATGCAATGACACTAGTGGATCAATGTTTCAAACCTTGGTGAAAAAGACCAAAAACACATAGGAAAGCAGCTTCCACATTGCATGTTGCACCAGTGTGGCAGAAGTTGAATCATAAAATCCACTGGAGTGTGTGTTCTCATGTGGATTAGTGTGGTTTAGGAAAAGACCACATGCAATGTTACAAGTGGATCAGTGTGTCAAACCTTGGTCATAGAGACCAAAAACACATAGGAAAGCAGCTTCCACATTTCATGTTGCACCAGTGTGGCATAAGTTGCATCACAGAATCCACTGGAGTGTGTGTTGTCATGTGGATTAGTGTGGTTTAGGAAAAGAACACATGCAATGTCACTAGTGGATTAGTGTGGTTTATGAAAAAACACATGCAATGATAATAGTGGATCAATGTGGTTTAAGAAAAGAACATAGGAAATGACGCTAGTGGATCAATGTGTCAAACCATAGTGATAGAGACCAAAAACACATAGGAAAACAGCTTCCACATTGCATGTTGCACCAGTGTGGCAAAAGTTGCATCACAGAATCCACTTGAGTGTGTGTTGTCATGTGGATTAGTGTGGTTTAGGAAAATAACACATGCAATGACTCTAGGTGATCAGTGTGGTTTAGGAAAAGAACACATGCAATGATACTAGTGGATCAATGTGTCAAACCATGGTGACAGAGACCAAAAACACATAGGAAAGCAACTTCCACATTGCATGTTGCACCAGCATGGCAGAAGTTGCATCACAGAATCCACTGGAGTGCGTGTTGTCATGTGGATCAGTGTGGTTTAGGAAAATAACACATGCAATGTCTCTAGGTGATCAGTGTGGTTGACAAAAATAGCACATGTAATGACACAAGTGGATCAATGTGTCAAACTATGGTCACAGAGACCAAAATCACATAGGAAAGCAGCTTCACATTGCATGTTGCACCAGTGTGGCAGAAGTTGCATCATAGAATCCACTGGAGTGTGTGTTGTTAGGTGGATTAGTGTGGTTTAGAAAAATAACACATGCAATGACACTAGTGGATCAATGTGGTTTAGGAAAAGAACACGTGCAATGACACTAATGGATCAATATGTCAAACCATGGTGATAGAGACCAAAAAACACATAGGAAATGAGCTTCCACATTGCATGTTGCACCAGTGTGGTAGAAGTTGCATCATAGAATCCACTGGAGTGTGTGTTGTCATGTGGATCAGTGTGGTTTAGGAAATGAACTCATGCAATGGAACTAGTGGATCAGTGTGGTCTAGGAAAAGAACACATGTAATGACAATAGGTGATCAATGCGGTTTAGGAAAAGAACACATACAATGACACTAGTGGATCAATGTGTCAAACGATGGTGATAGAGACGAAAAACACATAGGAAAGCAGCTTCCAAATTGCATATTGCACTAGTGTGGCAGTAGTTGCATCATAAAATCCACTGGAGTGTGTGTTGTCATGTGGATCAATGTGGTTTAGGAAACGAACACATGCAATGGCTCTAGGTGATGTGTGTGGTTTAGGAAAATACCACATGAAATGATAGTAGTTGATCAGTGTGTCAAACCATGGTGATAGTGTCCAAAAACACTTAGGAAAGCAGCTTCCACATTGCATGTTGCACCGGTGTGGGAGAAGTTGTATCACAGAATCCACTGGAGTGTGTGTTGTCATGTGGATCAGTGTGGTTTAGGGAAAGAACACATGCAATGGCACTAGTGGATCCATGTGTCAAACCTTGGTCATAGAGACCAAAAACACATAGGAAAGCAGCTTCCACATTGCATGTTGCACCAGTGTGGCAGAAGTTGCATCACAGAATCCACTTGAGTGTGTGTTGTCATGTGGATTAGTGTGGTTAGGAAAATAACACATGCAATGACTCTAGGTGATCAGTGTGGTTTAGGAAGATAACACATGCAATGACACTAGTGGATCAGTGTGTCAAACCATGGTGACAGAGACCAAAAGCACATAGGAAATCTGCTTCCACATTTCATGTTGCACTAGTGTGGTAGAAGTTGCATCACAGAATCCACTTGAGTGTGTGTTGTCTTGTGGATCAGTGTGGTTTAGGAAAAGAACACATGCAATGGCACCAGTGGATCAGTGTGTCAAACCTTGGTCACAGAGACCAAAAACACATAGAAAAGCAGCTTCCATGTTGCATGTTGCACTAGTGTGGGGCATAAGTTGCATCACAAAATCCACTGGAGTGTGTGTTTTCATGTGGATCAATGTGGTTTAAGAAAAGAACACATGCAATGACACTAGTGGATCAATGTGTCAAACCATGGTAATAGCGACCAAAAATACATAGGAAAGCAGCTTCCATATTCATGGGCAGAGCAAGCTCCCGGTGACCCGGCCTGGTTGCCCGGGCTCATCCGGCATCACTCCACTAGCACTTAGCATAAGCAAGATGCTTAACAGTGATACTTACTGGGCAAAAGATGGTTTGTACTGTTGTATGCCTGTATGTAGTCTTTTGCCCATGCTCTTTTGCCTAGGCTCCGTGCGTGAGCTAGCTCCGCCAATATGCACATTCCATGTTGTACCAGGGTGGCAGAAGTTGCATCACAGAATCCATTGGAGTGTGTGTTGTCATGTGGATCAGTGTGGTTTAGGAAAGGAACACATAACTAGTGGATCAGTGTGGTTTAGGAAACAAACACATGCAATGACACTAGTGGATCAATGTGGTTTAGGAAAAGAAAACATGCAATGACACTAGTTGATCAATGTGTCAAACCATGGTGATAGATACCAAAAACACATAGGAAAGCAGCTTCCACATTGCATGTTGCACCAGTGTGGCAGAAGTTGCATCACAGAATCCATTGGTGTGTGTGTTGTCATGTGGATCAGTGTGGTTTAGGAAAATATTAATGCAACGAATCTAGGTGATAATTGTAGTTTAGGAAAAGAGCATATGCAATGACACTATTGGATCAGTGTGTCAAAACATGGTGACATAGACCAAAATCACATAGGAAAGCAGCTTCCACATTGCATGTTGCACCAGTGTGGCAGAAGTTGCATCACAGAATCCACTTGAGTGTGTGTTGTCATGTGGATCAGTGTGGTTTAGGAAAATACCACATGCAATGACGCTAGTTGATCAGTGTGTCAAACCATGGTGATAGAGACCAAAAACACATAGAAAAGCAGCTTCCACATTTCATGTTGCACTAGTGTGGCAGAAGTTGCATCACAGAATCCACTAGAGTGTGTGTTGTCATGTGGATCAGTGTGGTTTAGGAAAAGAACACATGCAATGACACTAGTGGATCAATGTGGTTTAGGAAAAGAACACATGCAATGACACTAGTGGATCAATGTGTCAAACCATGGTGATAGAGACCAAAAACACATAGAAAATCAGCTTCCACATTCATGGGCGGAGCCAGCTCCCGGCAAACCGGGGCGGCTGCCCGGGCTCGTCCGACATCACTCCACTAGCAATTAGCATAAGCAAGATGTTTAATAGTGATACATACTGGGCAAAAGATGGTTGCTGATGGACCAAAATATATCGAGCTCATCGGGGAACCCCAAGAGGAAGGTATGATGAGCACAACAACACGTTTTCCCTCAGTACGAAACCAAGGTTATCAATCCAGTAGGATCAAGGAAACACCCCAAAGGTGTTGCTAGCTGAGCCTTGGCAGGGCGCACTACCGGTGCTAGTAGCAACGTGGAGACCTGCACAACACAAGCACATAACTTTGCCCCCAACTTACGATGAGGTTGTCAATCTCACCGGTTTTGCTGAAAACAAAGGATTAAACGTATCGAATGGAAGAAAGTAATATTTTGCAGAAAGTAAACACAAAGAAGTAAACAGTTGATTGTAAAAGAAAGGACCGGGGTCCATAGTTCACTAGAGGTGGCTCTCCTTAAGATAGATAAAATGCTGGGTGAACAAATTACAGCGGGGCAACTGACAAACATCAAGAAAAGCATAGAAGCATATACTAATCATCTTGACTCCTTTGAGATTCGATTGGGCATTACAACATTATACATAGACCGCCATCCAACTGCATCTATGACTAACAATCCACCTTCAGGTTATCATCCGAACCCTCTCCAGTATTAAGTTGCAAGCAACAGATAATTGCATTACGAGTTGTGTGTAATGTAAACAATACGATTGTTCTATGAACAAAGGGTTGTTGTTTTCTCCCTAGTAGCAACAACACATCTAGTACCTTAGAGATTTCTGTCACTTCCCCAGATTACTAGAGGCATGAACCCACTATCAAGCATAAATACTAACTCTTGGAGTTGTTAGCATCTACTTGGCAAAGATAGCTACTAACAACGGAAAGCATGCAAGATCACAAATAACAAAGACATGATAGAATCAATAATCAATCTGAAATAGCATCTCAATATCCATCGGATCCCCACAAACACAACATGCAGAATTACAAATAGATGATCTTGATCATGAATGGAGCTCACAAGATCTAAACATGATAGCACAAAGGAGGAGAACCAGCCATATAGCTACTACATGGACCCGTAGTCCAGAGATGAACTACTCACGCATGACACCGGAGGCTTGCATGATGATGAAGAAGGCCTCCAGGGTGAATTCCCCTCTTCGGCAGGGTGCCGGGAAGAGCTTCAGATCCCTCCCGATCTAGGGATGGAGATGACGGCAGCTACAGACTCTTTCATGGATTTTTGATCGGGTACTTAGGGTTTCCGTATCAGAGGCAATATATAGGTGGAAGGAGAGGCCGAGGGGGTGCCTGGGCTGGCCACACCACCCCCTGGCGCCGACCAAGCCTGGCCACGCGGCTAGGTGGTGTGGCCGCCCTATGGCCCTTCCCCGTCTCGTATTCTGGCTCCAAGTGGCCCCCGGTAAAATAATAACTTTGGCTTTTGTCCCGTCCAATTCCAACAATATTCATTTTCTGACTTCTTGGAACCAAAAACAGCAGAAAACAGGCAGCTGGCACTGTGGCTCTTGTTAATAGGTTAGTCCAAGAAATCATATGAAAAGTACTCCAAAGTGTGGACAAAACACAAGAAAGTAGATAAAACCAAGCATGGAACATAAAAAATTATAGATACATTTGCAATGTATCAACATCCCCAAGCTTAACTCCTGCTCGTCCTCGAGTAGGAAAGTGATAAAAAGAAAGAATAATTTTTGAGGTGACATGCACCATCGTAAACTTGATCAAAGTATTTGTAAAATATTCAAAGCTGGGATCATAGTACTTCAATCATAACATGAAAGACAAAGTTCTAGCAATAAGACAAAGAAACTATGATGCAACATGAAAAGGCATAAACAAAAGATTCATGAATAACAATGCTTTGCAAGACGTTTGTTTGTTTCACATAAAGAAAACATAGCATAGTAGCTTTTAGCTTGTCCCTCATAGAGTAGCAAATATAAATGCATAGGACACCTTTAAAGTTCATAAGAGTGACTAGATACAAATAGTTTAAAACAAGCAATATCAAGGTATGCATCAATCAACTAGTCTTGGGACAATGCACATAGAACTAAGAATGGACACTATGCTCTCAAAGTAGGCACATAAAGGTAGAAGGTGGATACTCAATATAATGGTGGAAGAAAGGCCTTCATAGAAGGAAGCAGAGATTCAAGTTTCATAAAGAGCTTCCAAAAATTATGGTACTTATTAGCTTTCAGCTCTCATTGCCCCTATCATAAGCATCTTGAAGGTGATTAAGGTTAAAGTGACACAACTAAGAGGATATGCTTGACAAGTTATGTCAAATCTCATGCCCCTTACTTATGAAGACCGAACCTCATGCTACTCAACTTTAGTCACGAGTAAGCTCTTGTCATTGTAAGTACATATGTATCATAAAGAACCGCCAACGGGGTACCCCTTGCACATGATACAGGAGCTATCCCATAATCAAAATGACAAGGCAAGCAGACAATGAGCATCTCAGCGATCTTTTTATTTGCTATTTGCATAGGTTTTTATTGAGGATGCTTCATAGAGTGCTCATTATGGTGATGCTGCAAGTTTCCACCATGATTAGGCATGGCTTAGGCTAGCGGCCAGCTTTCTCTAACACATACAAACTCCATGATCTTACAAGTTCCACTTTTATTTCACACCGCCGGGATCCATAAGCAAAAGAACATGATATCAACGGGGTACAAAGTACAAGTGCAATGTTGAAAGCGTTCCCCATGATACATGGTTCTGCTAATTTCAACTTATAAAGCGCAAGCATATACGCAACATAGAAGGACCCAATGGTTCAAGTTTATTAAATGCAAAAAAGTAATGTGTGCCATCAAGTTCGTGAGAGCTTTAATCACTAGTTTTCTCATAACAAGTTTAATTCGGAAGGTAAACAAAAACAGGAATATACTTGGAATAGCATATGCTAGTAGGTAGGTATGGTGGACTCTTTGAAATAACTTGGTTTAAGGAGTTGGGTGCATGAGTGGAACTCATACTAGGTTATGGAGGCTAGCAAAAGACTGGGAGCGACAAACTAAGAGAGCAATAATGGCCATAATCATGCAGAGCGACAAAACATCATTGATCAAAGCATAAAGTGATACTACAAGTTGAAAACTAAAGGATCATCAAGGCTATGGTGACTTTGGATAGTCGTAACATGGTGTGAGCATGCGCCAAGTCAACCCAAATAAAACATCAAAGGAGAATACCACAATACTATGCTTTAATATGCTAAAACAACACATGATTCATCCAAGGCACATTAAGCAATCTCAATTGTTTATAACAAGTCATGCTACAGCAAAGAATACTAAGCATAAAGCCAAAACAATACCAATCATGGCATGACAAAGCATAGGCCACAGTCAAAAACAAGCTCTCTTTACCACTTAAGCATGAACTTTCCTACTCTTTTCCAAACCAAACCAAACTATTTGAAAACCAATGTATGAAAGAGGGGGTCCAACCAATTTATTCAGCAAACTAAGCAAACAAAGCAAACGAAAAACCAAAACAAAAACAAAAAAGAAGATGGTCCAAGAACAATACAACTGTGCATGAAACAATAAAAATGAAGTGTTTGGAAAAAACCTAGGATTTTTATTGATGAAGAGGGGGATGCCTTGGGCATCCCCAAGCTTTGACGCTTGTACTTCTTGGATATTTCTTGGGGTGACACGCGTGGCATCCCCAAGCTTGAGCTTTAGTCCATTCTTCATCTCATTACTCATTCCTTCCATACACCTGAAATTTTTCCTTCATACAAAACTTCACACAATTTTTATTAGCAACATTAGTGCACTCAAGATAATAAGTATTTAAGTTCAGTTCTAATACCAATAAAACTTCCATTAAAACACTATCTACTGTAGCACTTCCCTCAAAAAGCTCAATTCCCCAAAAGAACTCAAAAAGGAACCAACAAGAAGCAAATGCAGAAAATGGCAGAAATCTGTCAAAACAGACCAGCAGGTAAACATGAATTTTTTCGAAAACCTTCCGTTGCTCAAATCAAAAAGTGTTGAACTAACGAAAGTTAGATAACAACCTGGGGCAGAAGCCCAAAATTTCACGCCTTAAAAGGACGTACAGAGATTTTACACGAATTTTTACGGTGAAGCATAGAAATCTGTTTCGGGACAGCAACTTTCCCAATCATTACTTCTCTCTCATTAGAGGTTACTCTTGGCACAAAAAGCAAATAAAAAGGATAAGGAGCGGTTATTACTGAAGTAATAACTTCCAAGACTCATCTAAAACTTTTGGGTTATGTCCCAATAAGTACTTTTCTTTAACGCCTTTATGTTAGGCATAAGAAGCAAGAAAGAATCAAGTGTTCTCAAATGAAGAAGCATTAAAACCAAATTTCTTGCCCTTACCTCTCTTACTTTTATTCTTAACCTTGGGGAAAATATGATTGTTTGGTGGACAAGCAAGGTGCATGGTCCCCTTTCCCACATCTATTATTGCTCCAAGGAGTTCTAATAGGGACCTTCCAAGTGTAATTTGTCCTTTTCCTGCACATTCAATAACAAGATAATCAGTAGAAATCATTTTACCAAGGATCTTTGTAAACACTCCTTCAGCTATTCCAATAGGTAATATTTTAGCATTATTAGCAAGATATATTTCTTTTCCTCCTTTAGAAAGCCCCCAAAGATTCAAAGATTCATAAATATCTTTGGGCATAAGACAAGATTCAGACATGACATCACAACGAGCTTGAAAAGTTTCATTATTTATATCAATCTTTACTGTGGGGAGCCACTTTGATGGTTCAGAATTTATCGGAACATAATTATGATGTTCTCTAAGTGTGTTATAATAATCCTTTAAACTAGTAGTGCGGGTCTCAAGAGTGTTCAATCTAGCAAATATGTTCATAAAGGAAGAATCAGTTTTGCTAGGCGAGTTGTAAGTAAAGATCAATTTCTTTATAGCATTAACAACATCATCCTCATTGCATTGGAGGAAATCTCCTCCCACAACAGCATCTAAAGCATATCTATAGCAAAGAGCAATTCCAAGGTAAAAACTACTAAGGAACAAGTTTTGAGTCATTTTAGGCTTAGTTTTTTCATGTAGATCAGAGATTCTAGACCAAGCTTCCTTAAAGCTCTCCTCAATTCCTTGTTTAAAAGTGAAAATCATTTCCTCAGGTGACATAGTGATTGGAGCAAGGCTAGACATAATGGCAACTTAAGATAGGAACTAATTTTTTGTGTGTTTTCAATAAAGAAAGCAAACTTGTAAAACTATTTTTTTGTGTTTTTGATAAGGAAACAAGCAAACAAAGCAAAAGTAAACTAAGCAAAACAAAAACAACAAAGTAAAGAGATTGGTTATGCGGGATTCCCCTTGTGAATATGTCCTTGACTCCCCGGCAACGGCGCCAGAAAAAGACTTGCTGGCGCGTGGCTGACGTGGGAGCTTCTTCTTCTTCTTCTTGAGTCCCCGGCAACAGCGCCAGAAAAAGAGCTTGATGGCCCAAAATATATCAAGCTCATTGGGGAACCCCAAGAGGAAGGTATGATGAGCACAGTAGCAAGTTTTCCCTCAGTACGAAACCAAGGTTATCAATCCAGTAGGAGCAAGGAAACACCCCAAAGCTGTTGCTAGCTGAGCCTTGGCAGGGCGCACTACCGGTGCTAGTAGCAACGTGGAGACCTGCACAACACAACCACAGAACTTTGCCCCCAACTTACGATGAGGTTGTCAATCTCACCGGTTTTGCTGAAAACAAAGGATTAAACATATCAAATGGAAGAAAGTAATAGTTTGCAGAAAGTAAACACAAAGCAGTAAATAGTTGATTGTAAAAGAAAGGACCGGGGTCCATAGTTCACTAGAGGTGGCTCTCCTTAAGATAGATAAAATGCTGGGTGAACAAACTACAGCGGGGCAATTGACAAACATCGAGAAAGCATACAAGCATATACTAATCATCTTGACTCCTTTGAGATTCGATTAGGCATTACAACATTATACATAGACTGCCATCCAACTGCATCTATGACTAATAATCCACCTTCAGGTTATCATCCGAACCCCCTCTAGTATTAAGTTGCAAGCAACAGATAATTGCATTACGAATTGCGTGTAATGTAAACAATATGATTGTTCTATGAACAAAGGATTGTTGTTTTCTCCCTAGTAGATGATGACCCACAAGTATAGGGGGTGTATCGCAGTATTTTCGAGGGAAGTGAAACCCAATTTATTGATTCGACACAAGGGGAGCCAAAGAATATTTATAAGTCTTAACAACTGAGTTGTCAATTTAGCTGCACCTGGAAACAATCTTGCTCACAGCAGTTTATCAGTAGCAATAGTTTTGTAGTAGTAATAGCAAAGTAGCAGCAGTAGTAAAGTAAAGACAGCAGTAACAATAGCAGTAAACAGTAGGATTCGAGTGCGGTAGGCATAGGGATGGATGGATGGGCGTTGCATGGACAAGACAATTCACATGGCAATCAGAACATAGGGAAATTGCAGATAAATAAGATAAAGCATCCAAGTACTAGATAATCCTAGGCATGTGTTCCATATATAGTCATACGTGCTCGCAATGAGAACTTGCACAACATCTTTTGTCCTGCTAGCCCGTTTGCAGCGGGGCCTCAAGGGAACTACTGGCAATTAAGGTGCTTCTTTTAATAGAGCATCGGAGCAAAGCATTAACACTCCGTGAACACATGTGATCCTCACATCAAAGCCATTCCCTTCGGTTATCCCGATTTCTGTCGCTTCGGGGCCATTGGTTCCGGACAACAACGTGTGTATACAACTTGCAGATAAGACCATAAACAATACTATCATAATTAATCAATAACATGTTCATATCTAAAATCATGGCACTCGGGCCCTAGTGACAAGCATTAAGCACAACAAGTCGCAACAAAGTCATAAAGCACTAATAAAAGATACTAGGCACCATGCCCTAACAATCTGATGCCATTACATGAACGATCTCATCCAATCCCTACCATCCCCATAGCCTACAACGGGGGATTACTCACTCATAGATGGGGGAAACATGGATGGTCGATGGAGAAGCGATGGTGATGATGATGGCGATGATCTCCTCCAATTCCCTGTCCTGGCAGGGTGCCAGAATGGAGTTTCTGGTGCTGTTTCGTGGAATCTGATGGTGGCGGCGGAGCGGAACTCCTTCTGGAAAAACATCGAACCCCCTTGAGTTTTTAGGTCAGAAGGCAACTTATAGGCGAAGAGGGAGACCGTGCGTGAGCTGGTTCCGTCACAGTCCACATTGCATGTTGCACCAGTGTGGCAGAAGTTGCATCACAGAATCCACTATAGTGTGTGTTGTCATGTGGATCAGTGTGGTTTAGGAAAAGAACACATGCAATGGCACTAGTGGATCAATGTGGTTTAGGAAAAGAACACATGCAATGACACTAGTGGATCAATGTGGTTTAGTAAAAGAACACATGCAATGCCACTAGTGGATCAATTTGTCAAACCATGGTGATAGAGACCAAAAACACATAGGAAAGCAGCTTCCACATTGCATATTGCACTAGTGTGGCAAAAGTTGCATCATAGAATCAACTTGAGTGTGCGTTGTCACGTGGAACAATGTGGTTTAGAAAAGGAACACATGCAATACCTCTAGGTGATATGTGTGGTTTAGGAAAAGAACACATGCAATGACACTAGTGGATCAGTGTGTCAAACCATCGTGATAGAGTCCAACACATAGGAAAGCAGCTTCCACATTGCATGTTGGACCACTGCGGGATAAGTTGCATCACAGAATCCACTAGAGTGTGTGTTGTCATGTGGATCAGTGTGGCTTAGGAAAATAACACATGCAATAACACTAGTGGATCCACGTGTCAAACCTTGGTCATAGAGACCAAAAACACATAGGAAAGCAGATCCACATTTCATGTTACACCAGTGTGGCAAAAGTTGCATCACAGAATCCACTAGAGTGTGTGTGTTGTCATGTGGATCAACGTGGTTTAGGAAAAGAACACATGTAATAACACTAGTGGATCAATGTGGTTTAGGAAAAGAACACATGCAATGACACTAGTGGATCAATGTGTCAAACAATAGTGCTAGAGACCAAAAACACATAGGAAAACAGCTTCCACATTGCATGTTGCAACAATGTGGCAGAAGTTGCATCACAGAATCCACTTGAGTGTGTGTTGTCATGTGGGTTAGTGTGGTTTAGGAAAATAACACATGAAATGACTCTAGGTGATCAGTGTGGTTTAGGAAAAGAACACATGCAATAACACTAGTGGATCAATGTGTTAAACCATGGTGACAGAGACCAAAAACACATAGCAAAGCAGCTTTCACAATGCATGTTGCACTATTGTGGCAGAAGTTGCATCACAGAATCCACTAGAGTGCGTGTTGTCATGTGGATCAGTTTGGTTTAGGAAAATAAAACATGCAATGTCTCTAGGTGATCACTGTGGTTTAGGAAAATAACACATGCAATGACACTAGTGGATCAATGTGTCAAACCATGGTGACAGAGACCAAAAGCACATAGGAAAGTAGCTTCCACATTGCATGTTGCACCAGTGTGGCAGAAGTTGCATCATATAATCCACTAGAGTGTGTGTTGTCATGTGGATCAGTGTGGTTTAGGAAAAGAACACATGTAATGACATTAGTGGATCAATGTGGTTTAGGAAAACAAGACATGCAATGACACTAGTGGATCAATGTGTCAAACCATGGTGATAGAGACCAAAACACATAGGAAAGAAGCTTCCACATTGCATGTTGCACCAGTGTGGCAAAAGTTGCATCACAGAATCCACTGGAGTGTGTGTTATCATGTCGATCGGTGTGGTTTAGGAAAATAACACATGCAATGACTCTAGGTGATCAGTGTGGTTTAGGAAAAGAACACATGCAATGAAACTAGTGGATTAGTGTGTCAAACCATGGTGATAGAGACCAAAACACATAGGAAAGCAGCTTCCACATTGCATGTTGCACCAGTGTGACAGAAGTTGCATCACAGAATCCACTGGAGTGTGTGTTGTTATGAGGATTAGTGTGGTTTAGGAAAAAACACATGCAGTGACTCTAGGTGGTCAGTGTGGTTGAGGAAAAGAACACATGCAATG
Source organism: Avena insularis (assembly GCA_023614405.1). Lineage (NCBI taxonomy): Eukaryota > Viridiplantae > Streptophyta > Magnoliopsida > Poales > Poaceae > Avena > Avena insularis. Next base: position 537,088,775 of record CM042694.1, read on the forward strand.
ACACTAGTGGATCAATGTGTCAAACCATGGTGATAGGGCCCAAAAACACATAGGAAAGCAGCTTCCACATTGCATGTTGCACCAGTGTGGCAGAAGTTGCATCACAGAATCCACTAGAGTGTGTGTTGTCATGTGGATCAGTGTGGTTTAGGAAAAGAACACATGCAATGGCTCTAGGTGATCAGTGTGGTTTTGGAAAAGAACACATGCAATGACACTAGTGGATCAGTGTGGTTTAGGAAAATAAAACATGCAATGACACTAGTGGATCAATGTGGTTTAGGAAAAGAACACATGCAATGACACTAGTGGATCAATGTGGTTTAGCAAAAGAGCACATGCAATGACACTAGTAAATCAATGTGTCAAACCATGGTGATATATACCAAAATCACATAAGAAAGCAGCTTCCACATTTCATGTTGCACTAGTGTGGCAGAAGTTGCATCACAAAATCCACTCGAGTGTGTGTTTTCATGTGGATCAATGTGGTTTCGAAAAAGAACACATGCAATGACACAATTGGATCAATGTGGTTTAGGAAAAGAACATAGGCAATGACACTAGTAGATCAATGTGTCAAACCATGGTCACAGAGACCAAAAACACATAGGAAAGCAGCTTCCACATTGCATGTTGCACAAGTGTGGCAGAAATTGCATCACAGAATCCACTAGAGTGTGTGTTGTCATGTGGATCAGTGTGGTTTAGGAAAATAACACATGCAATGACTCTAGGTGATCAGTGTGGTTTAGGAAAAGAACACATTGAATGACACTAGTGGATCAGTGTGTCAAACTATGGTGACAAAGACCAAAAACACATAGGAAAACAGTTTCCACATTGCATGTTTCACCAGTGTGGCAGAAGTTGCATCAGAGAATCCACTGGAGTGTGTGTTGTCATGTGGATCAATGTGGTTTAGGAAAATAACACATGTAATGACTCTAGGTGATCAGTGTGGTTTAGGAAAAGAACACATGCAATGACACTAGTGGATCAATGTGTCAAACCATGGTGAAAGAGACTAAAAACACATAGGAAAGCAGCTTCCACATTGCATGTTGCACCAGTGTGGCAGAAGTTGCATCACAGAATTCACTGGAGTGTGTGTTGTCATGTGGATCAGTGTGGTTTAGGAAAAGAACACTTGTCTTTGTCCCGGTTGTTATAGTCCATTCGATTGTGGCACGTCCAATGGTGGTCATTAGATCGCGTCTTCAAGATGGCATGCCTCGTGAAGAACTTGTTGTCTGACGTGATTGTTGCAGACCGTTCGATTGGGGAGCATGGACGATTAAGATGGTCTTCGTAAGAGCGATCCATGAGTAGGCTTTTCTGCGACATGATTAGCCACGCTTAATTTTCACTTATATTATTATTATTTCCACTCCCCGCTAGCCTACTTGTAATATCATAGAGCTCATGAGTGAGCACGTCTCCTCCACCATCCCCTCTGAAAGGGCATTTATGCCCTTCATATTGTTTTGATGTTTGTTGACAAGACTTGGATATGTTTAATCTGTTGGTAAATGTTTCAGGAGATATCAGCTACATTAGTGTAATTTGTACCTAAGGAAAAAGGGCTCCCCAGGATCAAATCTGTGTAGGGACAAAGTCTTGCCGGAGTGTCCGACAGTTGTGCGCCGGAGTGTCCGGCCTCACCGGACTATCCGAACGGTTTCTGCCAGACTGTCTAGCCCTGAAGATTCGTTGCCCAGTGTGGATAGTCAGAATACCACATCGGACACCACCCGAACACTGGCCGGAAACTCTGCCAGACCGAAGTGTCCGATGGTTGTTATCCGGAGTGTTCGGCTGGGTCGGACTATCCGGCTGCTTTTTGCCGGACTATCCAGGGTAAGTGGCTCCCAACGGCTCTAATTCCAGGGGCCCTATATTAAGGCCCCTTCTTCTACCTTGGGAGATGCTCGTCCAGTTCAAGAACAACATCACCATTTGAGCCACCAAATCCTCAAGATCTCTTCACTCAACCATCCAAAGTCATTGATCTTTGGAGAATCAAAGGAGGAGGCCTTGATCTATAGCTTCACCAAGAGAGATATTCATTTCCCCCTCATTCACTTGAGGGCCCCTTGCTCTAGTGTTTCTTTGGAAACCCTATCTTGTGATTTGGTTCTTACAAGCTTGTCTTTGATTGTTTGACAGCTTGCTTGTATTCGGGAGCCTCCAATTAGGTTTTGGATGTGTGCCTCGAACTTGTTGTAAAGGTGCCGCCTTCCACCTCGAAGGTTGCCGATATAGTGGAAGAGGTGAATCGAATCCGTTGGGGTGAGGTTCATCGGAGAACAAGGGAGACGTCTCGTGTCATTGGTGGTTTGAAACCACCCCCTCTCCAAACGTAGACGTACTTCCCCTCAAAAGGAAGGAACTACGGGAAACAAACCCTTGTGTCTCTGTGTGCTCCACTTTGGTTACTTCTATCCTTTACTGCACTTTACTTATCTTGTTCTTGCTTAGTGTTTGTGCTAGATTGACATATAGGTAAATTCACCATAGTTGCATAATCTAGAGAATTTACCTTTTGTGTCAAACCCTAATTTGAAAATGAGTAAAATTTGAAGTAGCATCTATTCACCCCCCTCTAGGTGCCCATACGATCCTTTTAATTAGTATCAGAGCCCCAGCTCTTTATTCGGGCTTAATTGCCTAAGAGACTATGGGCAACCCAGGAGATGAGGGAGAGGGTGAGGCTAGAAACTTGGTGACCATGGTAGATATCAAGAATTTGGAAACAAGCTTGAGCTCTACCTTGGGAAACGAAATCCAACAGTTGCGTCAACTTGTTGAGCGACTTGTTATGGAAAAGTCGGCCTCACCACCTCCCTCTCAAGAGGAATCACCACCTAACCCTAAGGCAAATGCTCCGGCTAAGCCAATAGGTGAAGTGGTGGGGGATGAACATAATTCCACTAACTCCACCACCAAAAAGGGTGATGGGAAGGAAGAGCACCATGCGGTTCCCGGATGGTACTCTCCCGACTCTCCAATCCCTCATGCCCATATAAATAATAGAGGTGACCCACCTAAGTTAGCTGCACATACCTTTGCTCAATGGCAAGTTTTAATGAAATCTCATGTGTGCAGCTCTTGCATTGACTTGTGGAACATTATTGAAGAAGGACTCAAAATTGAGGATCCAACCAACTTGACTGGAAGAGAAGTGGTCAATAGCCAACTCAATGTGATAGCCTTGCACATGATCCAACTTGGAGTGGGGCCAAAGGATGTCCCCACATTGAGCACTACAATACCGCCAAGGAAGCTTGGGATGCTCTCATTGACTTGTTTGTTGGCAATGAGAGCATGAGAAGAAATAGGTATGATTCCTTGAGCAATGAGGCTAAAGGTTTATTTATGAAGGATGGTGAGGATCATGAAGACATGTTTCGAAGACTCAAATCCACAGCCACCGCCTTCAGGAATGTTGGTGCCTCTCATATTGATGATGCTTGGATCAAGAGGAAGTATGTGAGTGCACTCATGCCCTTTGAGCCCACTATCTTGAAGAGTCTCCAAGGAAGACACAACTACCATCTCATGACCTCCAATGAAGTTATGCAAGAGATGGCCGCTTTCAAGGTTGCTGCCAAGAATGCCAAAGATGCCTGTGCTCATGCTATTGGAATGAGTAGTGGTGTCAATCTTGCCTTGAAGGCCAAGGTTGTGGAGTATGATGAAGAAGAAGGGAGTGATGATGCACTTTCAATGAGCCACCTCGAAGATGTCAAGGTTGCTCATGGTGAATACATGTCTTTCCAAAAGAAACTTTTGGAAAAACCCCGCCAAGGCCAAGATGGAGATGAAACAAAGAAGCAACCCCAATGGGAGAAGAGACAATGGGTCTAAATTGAGAACTTTCTTCACTTGTGGTGTCCGCTATCACTTTGTTGTTGGTTGTCCCTATGAGAAAAGAGAAGATCATGGGGGTAAACTTGTGTTGAAGAAAACCTCCAAAGATCCTTTCAAGAAACCCTTCATCAAGAAGAATCCCACCAACAATAAGTTGGGTGAAATTGTCTTGATAACACATGAAGAATTCTCCCCCGACAATGATGATGATGAAGATGAAGAGGAGGAAACATCAAGTGGTGTGGCTGCTCTTGCCACTACTTTTACACCTACCTTCTCCCTCTTTGACTCTCCAAATGAGAATGTCTCCAACAAGAACATCACTTGCCTTATGGCAAGAGGAACAGAGGTATTGTCATCATCACACCCCATCTCCTTGGTTGATGATGAATTTGATGATGAGATAACTCTTGAGGTCAAAAAGGAATTAGTTGCTTTTGATGTGTTTATGACTAACTTGCAAGGGGAGCACAATAAACATTTTGTGGACCTCTTAAATCAACTTTCTCACACACAAGAGCTTCTTGATGAGAGATGTAAATTAGGAAGAGAGCACATGATTGAGGTAGAAGCTTTAAATAATGCTCTAGAAGAAGAACAAGAGACTAGGATGTCTCTTGAAACTAAACTTGAAGGGCTTGATGAAGCAAATGACCTAATTATTAATAAACTCATCAAGGAACGTGACATGCTATTGCTAAATATAAAAAGGCTAAAAAGGACAAGATTGAGTTTGGTGTTGTTCATGAAAAACTTGTCGAGGAATTTAGGATGCTTGACAAGGCTCACACGGCCTTGGAGAGTGAACTCTTGTTACTCACAAAGTCACGTGAAAAGCTTCAAACTCAATTGACCAATATTTCTTCACCTAGTACTTTCATTCCTTCTAGTTGTACAAATATACTTGAAGAAAATGCTAGGTTGAAGGGGGAGCTAGCTAAGGCCACCTTTCCCAAAGGAAACAAGTCAATTGATGACCTCTTGAGTAAGCAGAGGCCAAATGGTGAGAAAGGGGGCATTGGCTTTGTCTCCAAAGCCAAGAAGAAGAACAACAACAAGAAGAAGGCCAAGCCTGCACAAGAAAAAGACAAGGCCATTGTGGGTAGTAAGACCACAAGTGGCAAAACTATGTCTCACGATGACTTTGCGGGATGTGCTAACCCTCACTATGTTTTAGTGCGTGATTATTATGGTGATGTGTATGCACAAATATACTTGAAGAAAATGCTAGGTTGAAGGGGGATCTAGCTAAGGCCACCTTTCCCAAAGGAAACAAGTCAATTGATGACCTCTTGAGTAAGCAGAGGCCAAATGGTGAGAAAGGGGGCATTGGCTTTGTCTCCAAAGCCAAGAAGAAGAACAACAAGAAGAAGAAGGCTAAGCCTGCACAAGAAAAAGACAAGGCCATTGTGGGTAGTAAGACCACAAGTGGCAAAACTATGTCTCACGATGACTTTGCGGGATGTGCTAACCCTCACTATGTTTTAATGCGTGATTATTATGGTGATGTGTATGCACAATTATACTTGAAGAAAATGCTAGGTTGAAGGGGGAGCTAGCTAAGGCCACCTTTCCCAAAGGAAACAAGTCAATTGATGACCTCTTGAGTAAGCAGAGGCCAAATGGTGAGAAAGGGGGCATTGGCTTTGTCTCCAAAGCCAAGAAGAAGAACAACAAGAAGAAGAAGGCCAAGCCTGCACAAGAAAAAGACAAGGCCATTGTGGGTAGTAAGACCACAAGTGGCAAAACTATGTCTCACGATGACTTTACAGGATGTGCTAACCCTCACTATGTTTTAATGCGTGATTATTATGGTGATGTGTATGCACAATATGTTGACCCATTTGATGGTTATATTGCTTGGTCTATTTGGGTTCCCAAGACCCTTGTTGCTAACAAAAGAGGACTCATTGAAAAATGGGTACCTAAAAACTACTTTGATCTTTTGTAGACCTATGCTTCCAGAGGATCAAAATGGGTGCTTGATAGTGGATGCACAAGTCATATGACCAGAAGCGCATCTAGTGTCAAGGAGTTGAGACCAAATGTTGATCAAATATCCGTGACATATGCCGACAAGTCAAAGTATAAGGTAATGGGTTTCGGCAAGGTTGTGGTTGCCCACGATATTACTCTCGTGGACGTCATGCTTGTTGAGACCCTTGGCTATAATTTACTTTTAGTCCGTGCTCTTGGAAAGGTGGGCTTTGCTGTCTTTATTGATAATGATACTGTGATCCTCATGTGGAGCAAGTCTCTAAAGGTTGCTTTTGTTGGGTACGTCGAAAATGACTTGTATGTGGTGGAATTTTCTGGGAAAACCACTACAAGTGTGATGTGCTTATTCGAAAAGGCCGATGTGGGTTGGTTATGGCATCGCCGTCTAGCCCATGTCAACATGAGAACTTTGCAAAGTCTCCACAAGGATGGTCATATTGTTGGACTAAAAGAAAATGTTTGTTTTGCCAAAGATCATGTATGCAGGGCTTGTGTTGAAGGAAAGATGCATGATTCTCCCCACAAGCCGAAGAACTACATCAAGTCCAAGAGGATCTTGGAGCTCCTTCATGTGGATCTCTTTGGTCCTCCATCTCATGCAAGTCTTGGTGGGAAGAAATATTGTTTGGTGATTGTTGATGACTACTCAAGATACACATGGGTATATTTCTTGAAGCTGAAAAGTGAGACCCAAGAAAACTTCATTGACTTCATCAACATGGCTCAACATCAACACAATGTCCCTATGTTGATAATGTCATGGTGGTGGCACGGCAGATGCCATGGATAGGCTAAAGATGGGGCCAATGTGTGCTAGGGGAATCTAGGGAGGGAGAACGTGGTGATTCCACGCACAGAAGCTGTTGTATTTCCTCTATCAATGGAGTTTACAAGTGCTCCTCAAGCTATTGGTGAGAAGGAGACTATGTCTCTTACTCCCCACAACCTAGCTCTAGAGTTCTACCTTAGATAGAGAAAATGATCGATCCCTCTCTATGGAGGCCCCGGTGCTCCTTATATAGGGGAGCCCGGGTTACAATGTTAGGGCACACGTGGTAGCATCTTCCCCGAATATGCTCCTCGACTAAAGCTAGATGCTTCTTTATTCTCTTTAACGGCTCGTCCGGGCTTTAGACGTAACCCACGGTGTAATCCTTGCCTTTAAGCTTCGCCAGACACGGGCTTATGTTAGCTAACGCTGCCCGCGTCACCTTGGTCGCCCCTGCCCTGCTGGTCCTTCCCTCTCCTTTGCTTTGATCATGATACAGCTAGCAAAGGCCACCTTTTGACCAGCGGGAGATTCCTTCCTTCTCTTGGAAGCCAAGTTGTAATCCGGTTAGCACACGTCTAATCCGGCTATGAGGGTACCTGCATATTAGACAGATAAATGTGGCCGACATACAATTTATGCTGGCTGGGTTAAGTCTAGGGAGATGTTCCATGGACCGGGTTACTCTGTAGGTCGGCCTGCCTTGAGGTGACCCGGCCAGCACTTGCTTTGACCGTGCCGTACCTCGGCTAACTCGGCCTTTATACCTCGGCGTGACCCTACCGAGGAGTTTCCCCCCAACATTAGTCCCCGAAGCTGGTGCGGTCTTAGCAACTTCTGTTGTTAAGGCCACGGCAAGTTTCCCTATCTGGATCTTTGCCTCCTTGGCCGAGTTACTCCGTAATCCGGACCTTTTTCTTTTGCATTCCCTTGGCTCATTCCGAGTTATCTCTCGCTGGCCGGGTCTTGGATCGTATATCCGAGTTACCTTTCCTTCTTTCATACGCTTCCCACGTCCTACGTGGAGGGTAATCATCACTTTGCCTCATTTTAAGGGCCGCACCCATTTACTGCGTCGATTACTGTTGTAATGTCAGGAATAACTGCTACACATGTCCCTTCACTACAGCGACTCGTTAACCATAACACCATGTCACGTCATGGGATCTTCCGCTACCTATGGCCCTTGCTGTGGCCACGCTCTAATTGGTTGGTTTGGTCACGTACACGCCCGTTACGTGTGGCAGGGCCACCGCAAAGGATCCCACTATGCGCCCACACGCACGGTTAAATAGGGGACTATGGGCAATCTTGGGGAAGTTCCCCAGACATTGGACACTCCTCTGCCTCCTTTCTTCTTTGCTGTGACATTGCTGGCACTACTGCTTCTTCTCCAGTGCTACGCCGCCGCAATCGCCTCTAGATTCTCTCAGCGACCACGCCGCTGCCTTTGTTCAAGATCTCCACCATGGGGCCCTGTGCTTCCAGGTTCCCCGCCTCCGGCTACCTCTACTCCGACCTCATCCTCGAGGACCTTGATTTCACCATGACCGAGGAAGAGGCCGCCGTGGTCGCGCAACAAGAGGAAGATGAGGGACGCGAGCACGGTGGCTAGGACGGCGCCTTCGTCTGTGAAGACGATCTAGATTGGATCCACGCCACGCACTGCATCCCCGCCGGCGTTGCCTGCCGCCTCGTCGCCGACGAGATTTCCCCCTCTCCAAATCCAGGGGAGTACGTTTTTTCTCTCCCATTTCCAGCACGGCTTTAGCCTTCCTATTTCCGATTTCTTCCATGATTTCATTTCCACTTATCAATTGCAACTGCACCATATCCCCGTCAACGCCATTACCTCTGTCTCCTCTTTTGCCTCCAGCATAGAGGGATACCTTGGCCTCTGGCCCTCCAAGGAGATGTGGATTAAGTTCTTCGGTCTCCGGAAGAATGTCGTTCTGGCTAAGGAGCTTACTCCAACCGAGAAGCATCTGACCCAATGCGGTGGGGCCTCCATATCTCCCTGCAAGAGGTCCGCCTTTCCCCGGGTTATCGGGCTTGAGTCTTGCAAAGTCTAGGCCCGGACTTTCTTCTACGTCCGGAACACTACGGACGAGGACCTGATCTGGCTCCTTCCCTTCAAGTTCGGATCCCCAGACACATCTCTTTGGGAGAGTATTCCGAAGTGACCCACGGCTCTGGCGAATTTGGTTGACCGCCGGATCAAGGAGCTGCTCAAGGAGAAGCTGCGGGGGGAGGATATTATGATCACCTTCGTTCGCAGCCGGTTTCCCCTGCAGAAACGTGCCCACAAGATCTGCTACTTGAGCAGCCCCCTCGATCCCCACCGGACTTCCTCTTTCGAGCTTGATAACTCGGTGGTTTACCGTCGGGTTACGACCATCTTCAATGTGGAGAAGGAATTCTCCAAGGCTTGGGAGTGGGGACTTGCGCCTTACACCCGGGACAACCCTCCTTCAGAGGTAAACTTCTCTCTTTACTGTTTTTCCGGGTCTTCTTTATATGCCGGGCAACTCTTTTAACTTGATCCCTACTGCTTTGTTCTCAGCGATTCCTTCGGCAACAACTAGAGGATGGCCAGGAGTTGGCAAGCAAGTGGGTGTCGGATCGAGCCAAGCCGGACGAGATGGAACCTGATCCGGAGACTTTCCTGCCTACTCCGGATACCGTCAAACGTTCCTCTAGTAAGGCCTCTTCTTTAAGGGATTGGTAGGATGACGATGACTTGGATGTTGAGGTTCTGGAGGTACTTGACCTAGTACCCATCTCTTACGCATATCTGGTTATGTTCGAACCTTCAGCTAACCTGGTCGGTCAGGTCCTCGAGGTTCCCTCCCTCGCCACGGGTGGTCCGGTCCCTGCTCCCTCCCAAAAGCGCGCGGCAACCTCGGTGGCATCTTCGGAGGCGCCGCCACTCAAGAAGAGGCAGAAGAAGTCCGGGGTGAAAGCCTCGACCAAGCTAGCGGCCAAGAGAACGGTTCGGAGGGTGCCCAAACCTCGGGCACCTCCAACCTCGGATGAGTAAGTCTCTCCGTGTTTGCTCTTGGGTCTTTCCCTTTCTGTTTTTGCCTTTTATTTGTTCTTTCTTTCTCTTCATAAGTTGCCGCACTTTTATTTTCCATAGCTCCTAGGGTCATTCCCCAGAGCGGCTCCGGCATTGCCTCCCCGATCCGGAGCAGTCCCTCTCCCCCCTGCAGTGACGACGTTCGCCCGCTCAGTCCTATTCAAGAGGACTTTGCGGCTGCGCCTGACCAGAGCCCACCTCGCCACGAGGAGGGCAACATCGGCGCGGGGGTTAGTGGGGCAGCTTAGGATATGGCTATGCCGGATCATCCTAGATCCTCTTCAGCGCCACCGCCCAGTTCTGAGGTGCCAGTTTCATCGGCACCGCCCCAATCAAGTTTTTCTCCACTTCCAGTTTCTTCTGAACCAGCAGCACCAACATCATCAGCACCAGCTACACCAGTACTAGCAGCACTAGCAGCACTAGCCCCAACAGCACCAGTAGCACCAGCAGCTCCAGCACCAGCAGCATCAGCAGCGCCAAAACCACCAGTAGCAGCATCAACACTAGCGGCTCCAGCACCAACCTCGGCACCAAGGCCAGCAGCAGCAACAGCCTCCACAAAGCCTCCGAAGAGGAAAGCTCCATCAACTGCCTCCGGATCGACGGTGTCTGTTGCGGACATCTTCCGGCCAGCTTCTCAGGCTCCTTCCAGATCAGCAGCCTCGGGTCCTCTCTAGCGCTCTGTGTCATCCGTCCAGCTCAAAAAAGCTGCCGGGCCAGCCATGGGCATCACTTTCGGGTCTCCCGCTGCCGGATCAGAGGGCAGTAGGCAACTGGTTCTGCATACTAGTCCCGCTGTCGCTCAGTCCGCGAGGCGAGAGGCCCATGCTAAAGGCTTGGTGACGAGTCAATCCCAGCAGCGAAAGTTACAACCCACTGCTCTTGGAGTATGTGAACAACTAGAACAACATAGAATTCATTGATCCCAAGGATGATCTGCCGGAGAAGTTCGGTCCTGCGGAATTTAGTGCTCAGATGAACTCCGCCACCAAGGCCATCTCTTTGGCTGGCCGAATGATGGAGGTAACTCTCTTCTTCTGCTATGGTACTTTACACGCAAGCTTATAGACATATCCCCAAGTCCCCGAGCCTCTGAGGGAGTAACTTGTTACTCGGTCGGATGCTCCTAGAGAATTTATTTCACGTCCTTAGCAAATTCAAATAGTGATAAAGTTAGAGCCGGGTTAAGTTCCACTTGGACCGGATCTTGTAGATTTCGAATATACACACGCCTAGATCCGGGTTAAGTTCCACTTGGCTCGGATCTTGTAGACTTCGAATATCCACACACCTAGAGCCGGGTTAAGTTCCACTTGGCCTGGATCTTGTAGATTTCGAATGTCCACACACCTAGAGCCGAGTTAAGTTCCACTTGGCCCGGATCTTGTAGACTTCGAATATCCACACACCTAGAGCCGGGTTAAGTTCCACTTGGCCCGGATTTTGTAAACTTCGAATATCCACACAGCTAGAGCCGAGTTAAGTTCCACTTGGCACGGATCTTGTAGACTTCGAATATCCACACACCTAGAGCCGGGTTAAGTTCCACTTGTCCTGGATCTTGTAAACTTCGAATATCCACACACCTAGAGCCGGGTTAAGTTCCACTTGGTCCGGATCTTGTAGACTTCGAATTGTTTTTACTCTCCCTTTGAACTAACCTTGTCTTATTTCTTCAGATCACCACTAACCGCCAAACTGCTGAGTTCCAGCACCTGCTGGACTGCTACAAAGATGTTCGCGCGCGTTATGGCAAGCTCCTAGAGGATCACCTAAGGAAGGGTAACTTTCTTTACTCCATACTTTTCATTTGCATTTATTCGAGTTATCCATGATCCGTATTGACTTGTTATCTCAATTATGCAGCCGAGGTTGAGGCTGAGAACATTATCATGCGGAAAAATCTCGCTGAAATCCAAGGTATTTTGTCTTGTTCAAACGATCATTGTGCACTCTTCTTTGACTCGGTTGATATTTATACTTCAGCTCCGCCAGATTAACCCACTGTTGCAGTTGCCCTTGAAGACATCGTATCTATTCTTGATCTGATGACACATTCTCTCGAACAAGCAGGCAAGCACCAAGCCGAACTAAAGAAGAAGGATGGCGAGATAGCTCGGCTGCGCCTCCAGAACTCGGAGATTACTCGGCTGAATGTCGAAATCTAGAGGCTTAAGGACCTCCACAAATCCGAACTGGATAAGGCTGACCAGGAGTTTGCCGAGGAAAAAGAGTGTCTAACCACGCAAATTTCCAAGGACCAGGACTTGCTGCAGGAAACCGACGTAAGGAATATGAGAAACTCCAGGCCCACAGTGCCAATGTCCATGTCGAGCTTCAGCGTCTCCTCTTCCAGATTTCCCGTAAGTTTCTTTCCCTTGCTCGATTTTCATTTCTCCGGATTTAGTGCTATTGCTCATTTTTTCCTCTATTCTGTTCTCAGGCAAGTTTCTAGAAGGTGACACTCTTGCTGCTACTGCTGTAGCCTGATCTCGCGAGCAACGTGGTATTCCCATGGGTCCTGCTTCCGGGTCAATCCCTTACACGACAGAGGATCTTCTTGTGAGCCTCGTTGCTCGCTTGGAGCTGGTAAGGAATTACACTGCATATATCATGCCGGTCGCCATGCGTATGCTCAACTCCCTCTAGCCCGGTGAGCCCACTCCCAAAGGAAATGCAGCACTGGTCGCCAAACTGATGGAGTGCGAGCATCAGCTGAACCTGTAGCGAGAATCTACTGCACGAGCCGGGGCTGATATCGTGCTGCATTTCGTCCTGTCATGGTATGAAGGAATAGACTTGGGGCTGCTCACTCACATGCGCACCGGATCGAAGTGGTCCAAAAATCCGGAGTGCGTTGTGCGTCGCAAAGCCTGTGCTAACAAGCTTATCCAGTACTTCTTCTGCTATTCTTGGAATGAGGGGCCGAGCTACCTCGACGTATTTGACGATGAAGCTGCTTCTGAGGCCGAGGAAGACAAAGAAAGCGAGGGCGAGGCCTCCGAACTTGGTGACGAAGCTGAGGATCCGGAAGATGGCGAGGGAGAGGCCAACTTCGAGGATGAGGCCTAGGCTAACGCCTCGCCCACAAATTCTGAAGTATCTCCACCGTTGGCCGATGATTCGGCTTCTGCCCCTTGATGACCCTCCAGTATAGGGGGTGTATTGCAGTATTTTTGATAAGTAAGAGTGTCGAACCCAACGAGGAGCAGAAGGTTCTGGCTAGTGGTATGGCTCAGGAATTCTCTGCAAATACTTAGCAAATGGATTTTTAGGGGGTTTTGATAAAGCAAGTAAACAAAGTACGAGTAAATAAAAGACAGTAGGAATAAATGCAGCAAGTGGCCCAATCCTTTATGCAGCAAAGGACAAGCCGGTTGTATTTCTATAGATGACCAAACGTTCTCGAGGACACATGGGAAGACTGTCAAGTGCTTTCACTTCATATAGTCGATTAATCTTCTCTAGCTTGCTAAGTGTTGTGTGGGTGAACCTGTGCTAATGTACCGCCCCATCCAAGACTAATACATACTTGTGATTAAACCCCTTGCAAACATCCGTAAGTACAATAAAGTATTTAAGGTAGAAACCTAACCACAGCTTTAAACTCTAAGACCCTTACGTCCCTTGTGCAATGGTTTCCTAACGGGGGTTCAGGTCTCTGTCACTCCGGCAACCCCTACGATTAGTAGCCAAATACACAATGCATTCCCCTAGGCCCATATAGGTGAAGTGTCATGTAGTCAACATTCACATGACACCACTAGAAGAAGTACACCACAACTTAAATAACAATCTATTGAATCTTTCTCAACGCAACTCCACTACTAACAACAAGACTTCTCCCATGTCCTCAAGAACAAAACGAACTACTCACAAGACATCATATGGATCATGATCAGAGATGGAATAATGATGTATAACAATCTGAACATAAACAATAATTCAATGGTTCACTCAATAGCATCAACTACAAAGAGTAATCAACACCGAGAAAGTTTCCCCTATGAACTATGCAAGATTCAACGCAATTGTTACAGCAATATGGAGATGGTGATGAGGGTGCTGATAATGATGATGGTGGTGATGATGATGATCCTGATGAAGTCTAGCTTTATGGTGGTGTTGATGGCGATGATCTCCCCTCTCCGGGAAGGAATTCCCCCGGCAGAAATCTGTCTGCCGGAGAGATCTTTCTCTCTCGGTGTTTTCCGCCCCGCAGAGGCGGCGAAATCTTTCTGTGGTCGCTCCCCGAGTCTTAGGGTTTCGTGGGGATGATATACGCCAGAGGAGAGAGGCTGGAGTGGGCCAGGGCGGCCACACCACTCCCAGGCGCGGCCTAGGCCTGCCCGCGCCATGGGGTGGTGTGGCACCCCTGTGGCCCACCTCCACTCCATCTTCTGGCATCCTGAGTCTTCTGGAAAAATAGGATTTTCCGTATATTTTCCCGGATTTTCTGATCTTCGTGAATTTTGCCTCCAAACAACACCTTTTCCATCAGAATCCGACCGCGGTCCATGCTCCAAAAGTCATCAACCATGCAAAAATAGATGAAATAACATAAGTATCACCTCTCAATACGAAATATATCAATGAATAATAGTGAATTAAGACATAGAATAGTGATGCAAAATGGACGTATCAACTCCCCCCAAGCTTAGACTTCGCTTGTCCCCAAGCGAAACTGAGCTCAATAAACATGACCTCAGGTTTATGGAGTGAAGAGTCGATAAAAGAATACGGACAAGAAGCATCACATTCATTAAATACGTAGATCATAATAGAAGAAAACTCACTATTATATAACTCAACTTGTAGTGAGTAAAGGAAACACAATAAAGATACATAAAGTGAATCATAATTGGTAATGGCAAACTTAGCTCTTGGTCAAAGAATAGTTGATAATTTGCTGGAGTTCACAAATAGCTGGTTTTCAATGAAAGCTTTCAAAGTAGTAAACATCAAGATAAGAGCAATGTGCAAAACAAGGAACATAAGAAACATGATTGAATAAATCATCATATGAATGAATGAAACACATCAACTCAAAATACTTGCTGAGATAGAAGGGAATAGGTTTACTGACTCAACTACAAAGTAAAAGAAAGGCCCTTCGTAGAGGGAAGCAGGGATTGCAAGTCTCATAAAGAGCTCCCAAAAATTATGATACTTACTAGATTTCAGCTCTCATTGCCCCTATCATAGTCATATTTAGGTGATTAAGGTTAAAGTGACACAACTAAGAGGATATGCTTGACAAGTTATAAGTTGAAATCTCATGCCCCTTACTTATGAGTACCGATCCTCATGCTACTCAACTTCAGTCACGAGCAAGCTCTTGTCATTGTAAATACATGCGTATCATTGAGAACCGCCAACGGGGTACCCCTTGCACATGACACGGGAGCTATCCCATAATCAAAATGACAAGGCAAGCGGACAGTGAGCATCTCAACCTTTTTTTTATTTGCTATTTGCATAGGTTTTTATTGAGGATGCTTCATAGAATGCTCACTATAGTTATGCTGCAAGTTTCCACCATGATTAGGCATGGCTTAGGCTAGCGGCCCAGGCGTTTCTCTAACACACATATAAACTCCATGATCTTACAAGTTCCACTTTTATTTCACACCGCCGGGATCCATAAGAAAAAGAACATGATATCAACTAGGTACAAGTACCGATGAGGTGTTGAAAGAGGTCCCCATGATACATGGTTCGGCTAACTTCAACTCATAAAGCGCAAGCATATACGCAACAAAGAAGGACCCAATGGTTCAAGTTTATTAAACGCAAGAAAGTAAAGTGTGCCATCAAGTTCGTGAGAGCTTTAATCACTAATTTTCACATAACAAGTTTAATTTGGGAGGTAGATAAAACAAGAATTTACTTGGAATAGTAATAATGCTACTAGGTAGGTATGGTGGACACAAATGGCATGGGTTTTGGTTTAAAGGAGGTGGATGCACGAGAAGAATACCCTCTCAGTACAGGTTTTTGGCTAGCAAGGCTGGGTAGCAAGTATAAGAGTTGAAGGAAACAAACAATCATACAAATGATAAAGACAAACATGCAATATTCCTTGGAAGCACAAAAGATCTTAACTAGAGAATACTAGACTTATGAGCAAATCAAGAAAGAAAGATGATGAAATTATTTTTCTCTAGAGTACTTCTATCTTTTTCTTTCAACTCTCAAAAAAAGGTGTTGCTACTGACCGAGCCAGGTTTGCCAAAACCAACTAAATTAACTCAATGATCCCAAAGTAATACCAATACTAACAACAAGATCAATCATATAACCACAGATTGAAAACTAACATAAGCTATGCAAAAGAGTGAATGATAGAACTTCTCATTAGTATTCCATAACAGAAACTCACACCAAGGGATACATATCTAACGAGAGAGGGGACACTTCCATAATGCAAACCATACTACAAAATAACTCCTCTATTCATGATATGACTCTATTAATAAGGTAAAAAGATAGAAGATAGTGATGTGATACCACGACACTCCCCCAAGCTTGGAACAAACCAAGGGGATGCCAAACCTGATGACGAATTACTCCTTCGGTGGTGGTGGTATCCTCTTGATGAGCTCTCTGATCAGTTTCCCCAAGTCCTCAATCTCGAAGGTGAGAGTACGAGTCAACTCCGAGTTGTGCTCAATACGGCTCGTGATCATTTCAGTTCGTGGATCCCAGCTCTCGTGATTCTTTTTCCGTTCTTCCCTCTTGGAGTCTTCTTTTCCTGCATGGTTATGGATGAAGGTATGGAAGGGATTCTTGGTGTGTGGAGGAAGTGACCTTGGAGCCAAAATGTGACGGGGAACTTTCCCCCCAGTCTGCATCCGTGCAGTCCTTCTGATCTTGGTAGGTTTCACCACTCCAATGCTTGCAATGGTGGTGCCGGTGTGCGGACGTTGGCCTTGCTCCTATTCACCTTCACTCTTGATCTCCTTCTCCTTCCCGGGGTCTTGGAGGTCTTCCTCCATGGGCTCCTTCCCTTTATCCTTGGCAGACACCATTGTGCTTCTAAGCCTTCAAAGAGTATGTCCTGGCAGAAACAGATCGAAAAAAACACATGACGAAAACATGATATATGGACCTCTGGGGGTCCGGGGGTTATATATTACGAAGTTTCATATCAAAAGGAAGGTACTGGGAGAAAACGAGTCGGAGGCGGAGTCTTGGGTGGCCTCACCACCTGGTGGCGCGGCCAGGGGTGGGCCCACGCCACAGGGTGGTGTGGCTACCCTGCCCGTTCCGTCCCTTTTCGCTCAAACTTTCCTTATTGACTGAAAACTGCAAAAATATAGTTGGATTGTATTTTCACGGAACTTTTCTTACCGTAATCATACCTATTTGAACACGGACTCTGCAGGTCTCTGAATTTGGTATCTAGTAGATTCTTCCAGAGTCATCTCTTGAATATCATCAATATCTTCATCTTCATACACTTATTACTTGAGTCATAAAACCCTTCTCTTCCTTATTACACCATTATCTCCACTTCCTGGAAATTTCTTTCACACAAAACTTCACACAGTTCTTATTAGCAACATTGGTATATATGAAGTGATAAAACCTTTTGAGTCCAACTTCAACTGAAAACCAACAAAACAAAAGCTACTGTATCAACTCCTTCCAAAAACCCAAAAAGAATTCAAAAAGGAAATCGAATAAAGAAGCAAATGCAAGATTGGCAAAATCTGTCAAAACATACCAGCAGGTAAAGATCAATTTTTTCGAAACTCTTCTGTTGCTCAAATCAAAAAGTGCAAAACTAATGAAAGTTAAATAACAACCTGGGTCAGAAGCACAAAAAATTACAGCTCAATCCGACAGACAGAGGTCTCTCACGAATTTTTACGGTGAAGCACAAAAATCTGTTTCGGGACAACAACTTCCCCAAATCTTACTTCTCTCTCATTAGAGGTTGATCTTGACACAAAAACCAAACAAAACGGATAAGGAGAGGTTATTACCGAAGTAATAACTTCCAAGAATCAAAGAAACAAAAACAAACTGAAAGCAAAAACAAATTGGGTTGTCTTCCAGAAAGCTCTTTCTTTATAGCCATTAAGATGGGCATGATAATTTTGAAGAAGCTCTGATAGGAATATGAATTGAAGTGAAAGAGAGCATTAAGAAGAAAAAACACACATTTAAGTCTAACCCACTTCCTATGCAACGGGATCTTGTAAACAAACAAGTTATTGAAACCAGAGGCAACTTGCATAAGAAGGCAAAATAAGTGCAACATAAAAACTTTCAGCATAAAATGAGGAAACTTGATATTATTAAGATGCATAAGAACACCTTTCCCTCTCTCATAGTAGCTTTCAGTATCATGCATAAACTTAACAATATAGCTATCACAAGGACTATCATAGCAATGATCACTTATTCTAACAGAAAACACAGGAATACTAGCTCTCATAACACTACTATGTGAAACAATATTAGAGGTATCCTTGCAAAGGATAGTGTGTCCCTCTTTTTCATATTTAGTGACAAAGTCTTTCACATTTGCTACAATAGGTTCATCAACCATTTGTTTATCAGGTTCAACAGCTTTATTTGTACTTTCATTAACCATACTAGCTATCATGGAATGTTCCTTTACCTTGACTGGGAAAGGCATTTTCTCAATGTAAGGATCATGTAAGACATGATTAGTAGTATAAACTTCAGTATTTCTTGCAGGAACACTCTTAACAACATCTTTATAGGGTTCATGATACTTATTCCACTTCTTTTTAGGCACTTCAATGTAAGAAGCAAAAGCCTTAAAATAAGAAGTAATAGCTTGAGAGTCTAGACCATAAGCATTTTTAATATTTTGAAAGTCATCAGTTCCCATAAAAGATTCAATGCATTCATAATCATAATTTATACCTAACTTTCTACCTTTGTCATTCTCCCAAGCTTCAACATTGTCTTGAATACGGTCTAGAAGGTCCCATTTAGCTTCTTCTTCCATGCGAGTGAATGATCCAGCACAAGAAGCATCCAATAAATCCTTATCATGTAGAGGGAGCCTTGCATAAAAGTTATTGATAATAATATTGTGTAAGATCCCTCCTTTGAAAAGGAAAAGATCCCTGTGATTGCAATGCTAGTCCCTGGATCAATGCTAGCATCCACAGTTTAAGATGAAGTACACAGATACAAAGGTCGTTTATTACAGTCATTCCAGAGATAAACATAGTCTTTTACAACTCATGGCCAAAGGCCTAATACAAGAGTTTATGGAATATGTAAATAAACATAAGTCTTCATCTTCATGTGCCACAGGCAAGCATGTTGAGTGTAGACTCATGACTCCTATTCATCATCAGAGTAACCTGCAACATCATAAGTTACAGCCACAGAGGGTCAATACTTTGGAATAGTATTGGCAAGTGATACCTTAGTATATATTTAATTGGACTATAAGACTATATGCATTTGGCTGGTGGAGCTTAGGCTTGCATTGCTCAAAATAGATTTTTCCTGAACTTTTTGAAAACACTAAGTTTTTGCTTGACAAAGTCCATCCCAAGGTATCTACCAATCAGAGACTGAAGATCCACTCAGGGCATCTACCAATCAAAGACTGAAGATCCTTTAACCCTTGTTCACCCACAAGTTTTATTCAGAAATTGGAGTGATGAGATTCTTGAAGTTTCCATGTCTTGATGCTCAAATTGTCCTTTAGTGGACATGGCTAAGTACTTAGGTTTTACACTCTGCAGAGGTGGTGCACTTTCCCCACAAGCCTTGGTTTCCCAAGACATGATCCTTCAGTAGCCTTTCCTTAGTCAAATGGACGCGCTCCAACCTATCAACCCATCTACCACCCACTGTCCAAGAGACTAAGTTCCAGCATCCTAAGATCATGGCAGAGCCCATAATACCAAGTGGTTGCACTTGAAGCTTCTCAACATTTGACAACTCAAATCTCTTTGTTCTGGGTGGCCACAAGTGAGATACACAAGGTTCACCAGTACCCCTGGCCTTGTGTAACCACTCAACATACCCCATTCTTTCCATTCCACCCAGGTGATTCATTAACTTAGTTGTTTTGTTTAATAAAAACAAGTCCTTAGACTTAGAATATTTTTCCATAGTGTGAATATATAAACCACCCTTGTTTTCTAGTAGCTAAGCTAAGCATGATAGTAATAGGAATCTTGACTTAGGTAATTTTCACTAAGGTTTTACCTAATAGGTTTTCCCAAAGCTTAGCTTGTACTTAGCAAAAATCCATGCAAGTCCTATACTTAGAAAAATAATACTAATGCATATATAAAATATAGGAATGGAATATTCATGATGATATCACTTGCCTTGGTAGTGTGGAGAGTAGCACTCGTCACAATCACAATCACTAGCAAAATCTACACACAAAGTTATAGCACACAATTACACACAAATATATACAAACAAAAATATTATGAATGCATGCATGCATGAATCTACCAAGTGATGATTTTTGAAAACTCAACCAAGCAAGTGCATGAATACAGAAACTAAACAAGTCACAAAATAGCCAAGACAACTTAAATAACCCTAAAACAAAATACTAAACTAAATCTATACTCAAAAAGGCCTCAAACAAGTTTCTGCAATTTAAGCCAAACTAATGGTTACTATTTGCTAAACAAAAAGGATAGGCAGAAAGGTCTTGTTTTTCTGAATCCAACGGTATAAAGTTTGCAAAATTCTAACGTGGAATTCAAAAGATATTGGCATTTGAAATCTGGATCAAAATCTGTTTTAAATTCTATTTTCAGATCAGCTCCTAGCCACGCGTCATGTTCTTATTCGCCCGTACCGGTTCGCACTGGATCGAGCTCCACAGCCGTAGGATCTAAATGAAATCTGGCGGCTCAGATCGTGTACCGCTTCGGGGTTAAGTGATCTATCGTAGGCGTTTGATCCAGATCTAACGGCTACTACTGCCTGGCCACAGATGGGCGGCGCTGCGCGGTGGCTACCGGCGGCGGAACTGTCGGTCGACGACGTTGCCGATGATGCAGACGGCGAGGGAGAAGGAGGAGTAGCTCACCGGGCTCAGGAGGTCACGGCGAAGCTTGTCGTACTCGCGGTTGGTCAAGGGGCGCTCGGGCACGGCTGCGATTCCTCACCGGAGTTGCTGTGGGCGGCGGTTGCGTCGGGTGGTCGTCGTGGACGTCGCTGTGAATCACCCCGAGGCAAGATAATGACACGGTTAGGTTCACAGGGTCAAGGCAGAGTCGTGTGCGTGAACTAGAAGGCGCGGGGCGGTCTGTACTTACCACTAGAGTTCGCCGGAGTTTGTGCAGACGTCGGTGGCGACTAGTCGATGATGTTGCCGGAGCTATGGTCCATGCGAGAGCAAACGAAATGTGTTAAAAGATGCGCAGGGATTCACTGAATCAGTTTGCAAGAACGAGAGGCAGAGGGAAGCTCTGGACTCACCGGAATTGATCGTCGGAGGCAATGCGGGGTTTCGAGGGTAATGCGCCAGCCTGGTGGCGCTCTGGGTTTGGGGTTTGAGGGAGAAGAGAGGGCAGAGGGGTTCTTATAGCCTGGTCACAGCGAATCACTCGCCAATAAATCGAATTGACGCCGATTAAACGAAACGCCTGCTGATTTGGGGATGAACGGTCGTGGCGGTGGAGACGACGCTTTGACGGGAGAAGGCCTTGGTCTGCCGCTGAGGAGTCGGGTGGGGTGTTCTGTCTGCGTGGGTCATGGCGTGTGAGAAAAAAGGAGGTCCCGGGTGGGCTTGTTTGGGCTCCATCCGCTCTGGGCGATTACGGCGCGGCCTTTTTCTTTTCTTTAAGCTTTTTCTTTTTCTAATTCTATTTTCTGGATAGAATTTGATATGAATTCAAATCCTTTTGAATTCAAACTTCTTTGGGATTTTTTTGCAGGGTTCTGTAGGTTCAAGAATAATCAAATAACCTAGTGGTTACCTTGCAAAGGCTTGGTCAAGCTTGGGTTTCAAAACAAACAGAGATTTGCTCTAGTTGCAAATAATTGGAAATAAGGTTTAGAAAATATTTCTAAATTGGAATTTTGGTTTTAAATGCTTCTCCTATTCTTTCCAACCATGGTGGCAAGCAAACAAGATCATGGACAAACAAATCCCAAAGGGTGTTGGCCAATTGAGACAATTTGCCCACATGAAATCATAGCTCAAACTTCTGTCTCCAAATGATTTTGAGAAAAACCCTATATGAATGAATGATGCAAGAATGAAATGAATGAGTTTTTGAAACATGATTTTTGGGATGTTACAAATCTAACCCCCTTAAAATGAATCTCGCCCTTGAGATTCGGATTGGCTAGCAAATAGGTGAGGGTGGTCTTTCCGAAGATCATCTTCTCTTTCCCATGTTGCTTCTTCTTCGGAATGATGATTCCATTGTACTTTGCAAAATTTGATAGTCTTTGTTCTTGTGACTCTTTCTGTGGTCTCAAGAATCTTGACAGGCTTTTCTTCATAGGTGAGATCACTTTCTAGTTGAACTTCTTCCAAAGATATGGTATCTTTCAAAGATGTTTCTTCCATTTCTGGGTGACATTTCTTGAGCTGGCTCACATGAAAAACATTGTGGATTTGCTAGTAAAGATCTTTGGCGATTCGATTTCATATGACTTCTCCTTGCGACTTAAAATGTTGAATGGTCCCACATATCTTGGTGCTAACTTTCCTTTGACTCCAAATCTTTTTACTCCACGAAGTGGTGATACTCTAAGATAAGCTCTATCCCCAACTTCGTAAATGACTTCTCTACGCTTAGCATCTGCGTAGCTTTTCTGTCGAGACTGTGCTATCTTCAATCTGTCTCTAACTAATTTGACCTTTTCTTCGGCGTCTTTGATAAGGTCTGGTCCAAACAAACTTCTTTCTCCCACACCATTCCATAGCAATGGGGTGGTACACTTTCTTCCGTATAGAAACTCAAATGGTGCCATCCCAATACTAGATTGGTGACTGTTGTTGTAAGAGAACTCTGCGTAAGGCAGACTTTCATCCCAACTTGCTCCATAGTCCAGGGCACATGCCCTCAACATGTCTTCAAGAATTTGATTAGTCCTTTCTGTTTGTCCATCAGTTTGAGGATGAAAGCGATGCTGAATTCCAACCTCGTTCCTAGAGATTCATGAAGTTGTCTCCAAAAGTGAGAAGTGAACTGAGTTCCTCTATCAGACACAATACTCTTAGGTACACCGTGAAGGCATACAATTCTGCTCATGTAGATTTTGGCTAACTTGGCACTAGTATAAGTTGTCTTCTGGGTATAAAATGAGCCACTTTAGTTAGGCGATCTACTATTACCCATATGGAATCATACGACCTGGTCCTTGGTAATCCAGTAATGAAATCCATACCAATATTTTCCCACTTCCACTCAGGAATAGGCATTGGTTGAAGCAAACCTGCTGGTTTCTGATGCTCCGCTTTCACTCTACTACACACATCACACAAAGCAATGTGTTCGGCGATGTCCCTTTTAAGATTGTTCCACCAAAATCTTTCTTTCATATCCATATACATTTTGGTGTTTCCCGGGTGAATAGAATATGGAGAGTTATGGGCTTCTTGCAGAATCAGTTTCCGCATTTCTGGATCTTGTGGAACACAAATACGTTTCTCGTGCCATAAAGTACCTTGTTCGTCCATATGGAAACTTTTAGCTTTCCCTTGGCTAATCCTTTCCTTGATCTCTTCGATCTCTTTATCCGTCTTTTGGGCTTCTTTAATCTTATCCAACAGAGTGGGTTGAACATCCAAAGACATGAGATGTCCTTCCGGCACAATCTCCAACCTGAGTTCCTTGAATTGCTTACACAAATCATCAGGCAATTCACCTTTGGTAAGACCATTTACAAACGCCTTACGACTTAGAGCATCTGCTACTACATTTGCTTTACCGGGGTAGTATTGCAAACTCAAGTCGTAATCCTTAATAAGTTCTAGCCATCTTCTTTGTCTCATATTGATCTCCTTCTGGGTGAAGATATATTTCAAGCTCTTATGGTCGGTGAACACTTCACAACGTTTTCCCAAAAGGTAGTGTCTCCATGTCTTGAGTGCATGGACAACAGCGGCTAACTCTAAATCATGAGTAGGATAATTTATTTCATGAGTTTTGAGTTGTCTCGAGGCATAAGCCACAACTTTTCCGCCTTGCATAAGTACGGCTCCTAATCCTTGATGAGAAGCATCACAATATACTTGGAAATCCTTTTCCAAATCTGGTAAGCACAGAACTGGTGCTGACACAAGTCTCTTCTTTAGTTCTTGAAAGCTGAGTTCACATCCTTCAGACCAAGCAAATTTCTTATCTTTCTTTAACAATTCCGTCATTGGTTTAGCAACCTTAGAAAAATTTTCAATGAATCTTAGAGTAACCTGCTAAACCAAGGAAACTGAACCTCTTTTACGTTCTTAGGGATTCCCATTACATCACAGCCGAAACTTTAGCAGGATCAACTGCTACACCATCCTTTGTCATAACGTGACCAAGAAATCCAACTTCCTCTAACCAAAA
Organism: Avena insularis; assembly: GCA_023614405.1. Classification (NCBI taxonomy): domain Eukaryota; kingdom Viridiplantae; phylum Streptophyta; class Magnoliopsida; order Poales; family Poaceae; genus Avena; species Avena insularis. Next base: position 537,113,034 of record CM042694.1, read on the forward strand.
CTCACACTTGCTGAATTTGGCATAAAGCTTATGTTCCCTTAGTTTCTCAAGTATCAAGCGTAGATGTCTTTCATGTTCATCCTTGCTCTTGGAGTAGACTAAGATGTCATCGATGAAAACGACAACGAACTTGTCGAGAAATTCCATGAACACTTTGTTCATCATATTCATGAAGTATGCTGGAGCGTTCGTTAAACCAAAAGGCATCACCGTGTACTCATACAATCCATACCTTGTGGTGAAGGCTGTTTTAGGTATGTCTTGCTCTCTTATCTTGAGTTGAAAATAACCTGACCGAAGATCAATCTTCGAGAACACACAAGCTCCTTCTAGCTGATCAAACAAGTCATTGATTCTTGGCAAAGGATATTTGTTCTTGATGGTTACCTCGTTGAGAGAACGGTAATCTATGCATAACCTTTGAGTTCTATCTCTCTTTTCTACGAACAGAACTGGAGCTCCCCAAGATGAAGAACTTGGCTGGATGAATCCTTTCTGCAATTGTTCTCCAAGTTGTTTCTTGAGTTCCTTAAGTTCGTCAACTGACATTTTATAAGGCCTCTTTGCCCTTGGTCCAGAACCTGGTACCAATTCTATTATAAATTCCACATCTCTATCTGGTGGCATTCCTGGTAACTCTTCCGGGAACACATCCGGATACTCACACACAATTGGCACACTATCCATGCTAACCCCCTTAAGAGAATTTAGCTTGCTTCCTTTAGATTTAAAATTGGACTTAAATGTTATCCTCTTACCTTCAGGGGTTATGAGTGAAATTGTGCGATTTGCACAATCTAGTACTCCCTCATACTTAGCCATCCAATCCATTCCCAAAATTACATCCAATCCTTGGGAATTTAGGATTATTAGGTTTACTGGAAACTTATGTTTTCCGATCTCTATGACTAGATCCCGGCATCCAAGACTCACTATCATATCCCCTCCCGGAGAGCTAACTTTTATCGGACACCCAATGTTTTCAGATGCAAACCCATTTATATCAACAAATGCTTTTGATATGAATGAATGAGATGCACCAGTGTCAAAGAGTACAAATGCTGAGATGGAATTGAGTCTGAACTTACCAACGGCATCGGGTTCTTCATAGACTTCCTCCACATTGATGTGGTTAACCCGTCCTTTACGAAAAGGGTTGGGTTTGTTAGGTCCTTCAACGTTCTTCTCAGGGCACTCATTAGCATAATGCCCCACTTCTTGCATTTGAAGCATTCAACTTTGTTGTTGTCCTTCTTAGGTTGACTTCCACTTCCACTTCCACTTCCACTATGGTGGCTCTTATATCCACTCTTGTGGTTCTTGTACTTATCATTGTCATGACTGCGATGATGCTTGTTGTCATGACGGTTGTGGTTGTGGTGCTTGTTAAACTTCCCATGCTTGTGGGATCTCGAGTGACACTATCATCATAGTGAGATCGTTTATAATCGATCGAGCTATGCTTGTCAGAGTGTTTCCTCTTTCTACTCTCAACTTGCTTCATTTTATTCTCCACAATAACAGCCTTGTCACACAATGATCGATAAGTTGGAACATATGCCATGAGACATTGCAGATTTAGCTCATCATTCAAGCCTTCTAGAAACTTTTCCTTCCTTTTGGCATCAGTGTCAACCTCATCCGGTGCATAGCGCGCCAGATTGTTGAACTCTTCGATGTATTCAGCCACGCTGTGTTGGCGCTGCTTCAAGTTGTGAAATTCCTTCTTTTTCAGGCTCATCATACCTGGTGAGATATGAGTAGTACGAAATCCATCTTCAAAGATAGCCCAAGTCACCTCATCAATAGGCGTGGTAATCTGGAAGTTGTCCCACCATCGTGGCTGGTCCTTCCAACAGATGTGCTGCAAACCTAACCTTTTCAGCATCTGTGCATCCTACGGTCACTAAGTCTTTGTTCACAGAACGTAGCCAATCATTGGCCACCATGGGATCAATCGTTCCTGAAAACTTAGCTGGCCTCAGACGCAGAAATCTGGTGAGCATATCAAAACCTGGAGGGTTGTTGTTGTTGTTGTTGTTGTTATTGTTGTTGTTGTTATTGTTGTTGTTGGGGTTGTTGTTGTTGTTCTGGTTCTGGATGAACGTCGTCATCATTTGCATAAGCTGTGTCTGCGCATTCATCATTTGTTGCATTTCCGGGGTAATGTTGGGGTTGGGGTTGGTGTTTGCGCGACGGGGAGGCATCTGTGGTTTATTCATATAGAGATAAGAATGAGATACCCTTACATGATTTATGCATAATACATTACACAAGCAACCACATAGCAAGCAACACTAGGATAAAAGCTAAACAACAAGATAACAAAAGTCTCAAAGTACAAACACACAAGTGGCAAGCCATCCACATGTCGGATGGTCCAACAATAAGTTCTCAAATAACAAGTGCGGAAAATAAAGATAACTGAGTAGTCAAATCTACTCGTCGGCATCAATCTCCTCCTCGACAAAGGTAAGACCTGCGTTCTCCATTGCGGTCTTGTTCTCCTCGATGGTAGTGGTCAAAGAGTCGATCTTGGCCTTGAGAGCCCTCTTCTGGGAGCGAAGCCTCTCAATCCCTGTCTGCTGCTCTAACTCGAAGTCCTTGGACTGCAGCTCCTCGGTCATATCACGAATCCTCTTGTTCCTATCCTGGACACGCTTCTCTTGACTCTTGAACTTACGGTCTTGGGTCTCGAACCTTGCCTCCATCTCCTTGACTATCTCGTCCTGCTGCGCGAAGAGCTTGTCCTTCTCGCGAAGCTGCACCTGGAGCTCGTCATTACTAAGCATGACGTTGGTCCTATCGGTATCCACGTGCCTAATAAGAGTCTCTAAGTCCTGGAGGTACAGGCGTATCGGCTCTGCTGTGACCCTCGAGTCGTCCTCAAAGTCAATGGACTCTCCGTCATCATCACGCCTTCCGAAGGCGTGGAAGTGAGTGCCTCTAACCTGTCGGGAGTGACGGCCTAACAGTCGTCCTATCAGATCCTGCATGACAACCTCCATGCCTCTCTCCCTGTCATCGTGCATAAGCTTGAAGACGATGGCCTCCGTAGTAGGCTCTGACTGGCGTCCTGGCTGGTTCACCTTGAAGCCCCAAAGGTCCTTCCTTTCAAACTTGGTGAGTGGGTGCACCGTAATGATAGGAAGAGGGAGATCGAGTAAAGTAGTAAGCTCTACGATACGAGGACCAAAACGGGTAGCCTGGAACTCCTCAACAGTGCTGATGGCAATAGGCATCTATTTATAAGATTGAAAAAGTTAGAACAACACAATTTAAGATAAACAAGACAAACATTCAAGCATAACCATAAAAACACACAAGCATAACCATAAAAACACACAACTTATTTAAGGTCTTATTTTGGAAAATAAGGTGGTAGGTGGTGGTCAACTAACGAAGTGCGCTTACAATCCTATCTCATTGGATCTGGTGGCTAACACAATGTTCCTAGTGGCAATCACCCTATCTTGTTCACATGCTTCTATCACTAAGTCTATGATATCTCCTCTTAAGGATTGGTTGGTGACTTCCAACTCTTGGGTATGTTCCTTCTCTTTCTCTAAGTCTTTTTGGAGGTTGAGTATCCTGCACTTGACTCTAGCACTTAGTTCCTTGATAGTCTTCCAAGCTGCTTCTTTTGCTGACTCAAAGAATGTGGTGTGCATAAAAGTGTTGGTGTACATGCAGAAGCCTTTTTCCTTGTGGTTGTCTTCCTTGTTCTTGTACAAGTGAAGTTGCACCCACCAATACTCCACTCCATCCTCCATCACTGGAAAGCCCTTGTACACAGCTGCACCATGTACTCCCATGGTTTCCATGAGGTCCTTGAGAATCTTGGGAAACTCAGTCTCACACTCCAAGGTCATGGTCATGAGTGGTCCTTTCTTCACGGCTTAGTTGTGGAGTTCATCTACAAATAGAGATGAGAAGGAGAAGATTAGAAAAGTTTACGAGAAGAATAGACAAGTGTAGAAGAAGTAAAATTTTTCCTTAGTGGTTTCCAATCCTAGGGTCATAATCCTACAGGCAACACAGTGCTCTGATACCATCTGTAAGATCCCTCCTTTGAAAAGGAAAAGATCCCTGTGATTGCAATGCTAGTCCCTGGATCAATGCTAGCATCCACAGTTTAAGATGAAGTACACAGATACAAAGGTCGTTTATTACAGTCATTCCAGAGATAAACATAGTCTTTTACAACTCATGGCCAAAGGCCTAATACAAGAGTTTATGGAATATGTAAATAAACATAAGTCTTCATCTTCATGTGCCACAGGCAAGCATGTTGAGTGTAGACTCATGACTCCTATTCATCATCAGAGTAACCTGCAACATCATAAGTTACAACCACAGAGGGTCAATACTTTGGAATAGTATTGGCAAGTGATACCTTAGTATATATTTAATTGGACTATAAGACTATATGCATTTGGCTGGTGGAGCTTAGGCTTGCATTGCTCAAAATAGATTTTTCCTGAACTTTTTGAAAACACTAAGTTTTTGCTTGACAAAGTCCATCCCAAGGTATCTACCAATCAGAGACTGAAGATCCACTCAGGGCATCTACCAATCAAAGACTGAAGATCCTTTAACCCTTGTTCACCCACAAGTTTTATTCAGAAATTGGAGTGATGAGATTCTTGAAGTTTCCATGTCTTGATGCTCAAATTGTCCTTTACCAGGGACATGGCTAAGTACTTAGGTTTTACACTCTGCAGAGGTGGTGCACTTTCCCCACAAGCCTTGGTTTCCCAAGACATGATCCTTCAGTAGCCTTTCCTTAGTCAAATGGACGCGCTCCAACCTATCAACCCATCTACCACCCACTGTCCAAGAGACTAAGTTCCAGCATCCTAAGATCATGGCAGAGCCCATAATACCAAGTGGTTGCACTTGAAGCTTCTCAACATTTGACAACTCAAATCTCTTTGTTCCTGGGTGGCCATCCACAAGTGAGATACACAAGGTTCACCAGTACCCCTGGCCTTGTGTAACCACTCAACATACCCCATTCTTTCCATTCCACCCAGGTGATTCATTAACTTAGTTGTTTTGTTAAATAAAAACAAGTCCTTAGACTTAGAATATTTTTCCATAGTGTGAATATATAAACCACCCTTGTTTTCTAGTAGCTAAGCTAAGCATGATAGTAATAGGAATCTTGACTTAGGTAATTTTCACTAAGGTTTTACCTAATAGGTTTTCCCAAAGCTTAGCTTGTACTTAGCAAAAATCCATGCAAGTCCTATACTTAGAAAAATAATACTAATGCATATATAAAATATAGGAATGGAATATTCATGATGATATCACTTGCCTTGGTAGTGTGGAGTAGCACTAAATCACAATCACAATCACTAGCAAAATCTACACACAAAGTTATAGCACACAATTACACACAAATATATACAAACAAAAATATTATGAATGCATGCATGCATGAATCTACCAAGTGATGATTTTTGAAAACTCAACCAAGCAAGTGCATGAATACAGAAACTAAACAAGTCACAAAATAGCCAAGACAACTTAAATAACCCTAAAACAAAATACTAAACTAAATCTATACTCAAACCGGCCGCAAACCAGTTTCAGCACTTTAAGCCCAACTAAGGGTTACTATTTGCTAAACAAAAAGGATAGGCAGAAAGGTCTTGTTTTTCTGAATCCAACGGTATAAAGTTTGCAAAATTCTAACGTGGAATTCAAAAGATATTGGCATTTGAAATCTGGATCAAAATCTGTTTTAAATTCTATTTTCAGATCAGCTCCTAGCCACGCGTCATGTTCTTATTCGCCCGTACAGGTTCGCACTGGATCGAGCTCCACAGCCGTAGGATCTAAATAAAATCTGGCGGCTCAGATCGCGTACCGCCGGGTTAAGTGATCTATCGTGGCGTTTGATCCAGATCTAACGGCTACTGCTCGCCACAGATGGGCGGCGCCATGGCTACCGGCGGAAGCTGTCGGTCGGCAGCGTTGCCGATGATGCAGACGGCGAGGGAGAAGGAGGAGTAGCTCACCGGGCTCAGGAGGTCACAGCGAAGCTTGTCGTACTCGCGGTTGGTCAAGGGGCGCTCGGGCACGGCTGCGATTCCTCACCGGAGTTGCTGTGGGCGGCGGTTGCGTCGGGTGGGCGTCGTGTGAATCACCCGAGGCAAGATAATGACAGTTAGGTTCACGAGGTCAAGGCGAGTCGTGTCGCGTGAACTAGAAGGCGGGCGATGCATGTACCACTAGAGTTCGCGGAGTTTGTGCGGCGTCGGTGGCGACTAGTCGATGATGTTGCGGAGCTATGGTCCATGCGAGAGCAAACGAAATGTGTTAAAAGATGCGAGGATTCACTGAATTAGTTTGCAAACGAGGCGGAGGACTCTGGACTCACCGGTCGCCCGGCCGGATCGTCCGGAGGCGGGGTTCAGAGGTAATGCTCGCAGCCTGGTGGCGCTCGGGTTTGGGGTTTGAGGAGAAGAGAGAGAGGGAGAGGAGGGGTTCTTATAGCCTGGTCACGAGAATCACTCGGCCAATAAATCGAATTGAAGTCGCTAATTAAACACAGAAACGCACGCTTTGATTTGGGGATGAACTGGTCGTGAGGGTGGAGACGACGGTGAAGTGGAGAAGGCCCTTTGCCGAGGAGCGGAGTGCAGGTGGGGTCGGTGTCGCTGTCTCTGTGGGCTCAAGGCGTGTGAGAAGAAAAAGGAGGTCCCCGGGTGGGCTTGCTGGGCTCCATCCGCTGCTGGGCCAGATTCTGGCCGCGCGGCCTTTTTCTTTTCTTTAAGCTTTTTCTTTTTCTAATTCTATTTTCTGGATAGAATTTGATATGAATTCAAATCCTTTTGAATTCAAACTTCTTTGGGATTTTTTTGCAGGATTCTGTAGGTTCAAGAATAATCAAATAACCTAGTGGTTACCTTGCAAAGGCTTGGTCAAGCTTGGGTTTCAAAACAAACAGAGATTTGCTCTAGTTGCAAATAATTGGAAATAAGGTTTAGAAAATATTTGTAAATTGGAATTTTGGGTTTAAATGCTTCTCCTATTCTTTCCAACCATGGTGGCAAGCAAACAAGATCATGGACAAACAAATCCCAAAGGGTGTTGGCCAATTGAGACAATTTGCCCACATGAAATCATAGCTCAAACTTTTGTCTCCAAATGATTTTGAGAAAAACCCTATATGAATGAATGATGCAAGAATGAAATGAATGAGTTTTTGAAACATGATTTTTGGGATGTTACATATTGTTGGGGAGATCATGAATGGGACATTTGAGCATTAGTAACTTCAATCTCCCCCAAGCTTGAGCTGTACTTCCTCCATCAAGAGGCCAAAAGTTGTATATTTGATTCCGATCTTTATGAATCTCACTAGGAGGGTAAAACTTTGAATAAAAGAGAGGCACTATTTCCTCCCATTCCAGAGCTTGACCATTCTTCAGCAGCTTATACCAGTCCTCAACTCTTCCTTTCAGTGATAATGAGAATAGCTTCTTCTTAACTTGATCTGTAGTAATACCTGCACACTTGAACAACCCGCATAATTCGTGTATAAAGAGTAAATGATCACCGGGATGGACAGTTCCATCCCCAACATAGTAGTTATCCATAACACGATCAATAATTCTTGTAGGTATTTTGAAAACATCATTCTCAGCAAGTGGTGGTTTATCTACTACCTTAGCAGTGGTAGTAGCATTACCAAATAAGAAACTCAGCGAATTATGCATAACAAAAATAAAGCAACTAGCAGAAGTAAACAATACTCACATTAGAAGTTTCCTTTACCAATTCCACTCTCCAATAGCGCTTCACTCCCCGGCAACGGCACCAGAAAATAGTCTTGATGACCCACAAGTATAGGGGGTGTATCGCAGTATTTTCGATAAGTAAGAGTGTCGAACCCAACGAGGAGCAGAAGGTGCTGGATAGTGGTATGGATCAGGAATTCTCTGCAAATACCTAGCAAACGGATTTTTAGGGGTTTTCGATAAAGCAAGTAAACAAAGTACGAGTAAATAAAAGACATTAGGAATAAATGCAGCAAGTGGCCCAATCCTTTATGCAGCAAAGGACAAGCCGGTTGTATTTCTATAGATGACCAAACGTTCTCGAGGACACATGGGAAGACTGTCAAGTGCTTTTGCTTCATATAGTCGATTAATCTTCTCTAGCTTGCTAAGTGTTGTGTGGGTGAACTTGTGCTAATGTACCGCCCCATCCAAGACTAATACATACTTGTGATTAAACCCCTTGCAAACATCCGTAAGTACAAGAAAGTATTTAAGGTAGAAACCTAACCACAACTTTAAACTCTAAGACCCTTACGTCCCTTGTGCAATGGTTTCCTAACGGGGGTTCAGGTTTCTGTCACTCCGGCAACCCCTACGATTAGTAGCCAAATACACAATGCATTCCCCTAGGCCCATATAGGTGAAGTGTCATGTAGTCGACGTTCACATGACACCACTAGAAGAAGTACACCACAACTTAAATAACAATCTATTGAATCTTTCTCAACGCAACTCCACTACTAACAACAAGACTTCTCCCATGTCCTCAAGAACAAAATGAACTACTCACAAGACATCATATGGATCATGATCAGAGATGGTATAATGATGTATAACAATCTGAACATAAACAACAATTCAATGGTTCACTCAATAGCATCAACTACAATGAGTAATCAACACCGGGAAAGTTTCCCCTATGAACTATGCAAGATTCAATGCAATTGTTACAGCAAGATGGAGATGGTGATGAGGGTGCTGATAATGATGATGGTGGTGATGATGATGGTGGTGATCCCGATGAAGTCCAGCTTGATGGTGGTGTTGATGGCGACGATCTCCCCTCTCTAGGAAGGAATTCCCCCGGCAGAAATCTGTCTGCTGGAGAGATCTTTCTCTCTTGGTGTTTTCCGCCCTGCAGAGGCGGCGAAATCTTTCTATGGTTGCTCCCCGAGTCTTAGGGTTTCGTGGGGATGATATACGCCAGAGGAGAGAGGCTGGAGTGGGCCAGTGCGGCCACACCACTCCCAGGCGTGGCCTAGGCCTGCCCGCGCCATGGGGTGGTGTGGGCCCCCTGTGGCCCACCTCCACTCCATCTTCTGGCATCCTGAGTCTTTTGGAAAAATAGGATTTTCCGTATATTTTCTCGGATTTTCTGATCTTTGCGAATTTTCCCTCCAAACAGCACCTTTGCCATTAGAATCCTGACTGCAGCGGTCCATGCTCCAAAAGTCATCAACCATGCAAAAATAGATGAAATAACATAAGTATCACCTCTCAATATGAAATATATCAATGAATAATAGTGAATTAAGACATAGAATAGTGATGCAAAATGGACGTATCACCCCTGCTCCTTGAAAACACTTAATCATATTTGTCAGATCCCCGGAATGTCGGGCGAAGATGTATTTAAATACCTTGGTTCGGTTTTGCTATAATGTATGATGTTTGCTACTAAGTTTTTAATGTCGGATTATCGTGGGCGAAGTCCCCGAGTTTCCTTTTCTTGTTCTCCCAATTTTACTCGGCTCGCGTCTACCTGGATTCGGTTTTTTGACTTACGAGTCCGAGGTTCAAAAAATTGACTTAACAATACTTGAAACTTTGAGATTAACTCAAAATAATCCGGCGATAGACAAATAAAGTAAACGAGGGGTTAGTCCAACAAACAAATGTCGGTGCGCTTAGGTTCTTTCCCTTAGTCGTTTTTCATGTATTTTGCAATTCCAAACTTGTTCTCTTGCTTGCCATGAAGACAATTCTTGTTGGATAGCAGCAAAGTCGAAGAGTTGGGTTTTTGGTGCTCATACATTACTAATCCGTCTAAGCTACAAGTATTGTAAGACATCCGACATATAAAGAACATTTAAATAAGAAAGACAATTATTATGGCAGTCCCCGAGTTTCTGCTGGGGGTGCCGAAATTTCATTGATAAGCTTGTTGCTGACATACGAGACACTCAGATACATTCACCTCTCTTCTAGGTGAAAAGGGACGAAGTAGTGCTATGTTCCACAATCGCTTAGATTCCTCTCCACACCTGTCCACCTTGTTCTTCTCCTGTGGTTGTGCATCGATAAGATGGTAGGAATCATTGTGCAATGCTTTGCTTACAATGAATGGTCCTTCCCATGGAGGGGATAACATATGCATGCTAGCAGTGCGCTGCACCAGCCGAAGTACCAGATCACCTTCCTAGAAAACTCGGGGATTTACTTTCCGGCTATGGTAGCGTTGGAGATTTTGCTGATATATGGCGGATCTAGACAAGGCCAGTTCTCTCGCTTCTTCCAACAGATCAACATCACTTTGCCGGGCTTCGCGCACTTCGGCTTCTGTGTATTGGGTGACCCTTGGCGAATCATGCTCTATATCGGCTGGTAATACAGCTTCAGCCCCATATACCAGAAAAAATGGCGTATAGCCCGTTGATCAATTTGGAGTTGTTCTTAGACTCTAGAGTACCGCTGGTAGTTCTTCTATCCAGCACCCCGCTGATCTTTGAAGCGGCTCTATGAGCCGGGGTTTTATCCCGGACAACACTAGTCCGTTGGATTTTCCACTTGTCCGTTCGATGCGGGGTGGGCCATAGAGGCTATGTCTAGCCGGATTTTCTTCTCTCGGCAGAACCTCGCAAATGCTCCTTTGACGAAATTTGTGCCATTATCAGTTATTATATTATGGGGGTAGCCATATCTCTAGATTATATCCTTGAGGAAATGCACTGCTGTTGCCCCATCGCATTACCTGATTGGCTTCACTTCAATCCATTTAGTAAATTTGTCCACCATAACTAGGATATGGGTCATTCCTCCTTTAGCTGGCTTAAATGGTCCTACCATATCTAGGCACCATACAACAAATGGCCAAGTAATGGGAATAGTTTTGAGTTCCGACATTGGCAGGTGGGTTTTTGTGGCATATCTCTGATAGCCATTGCATTTCCTCACCAAATCTTCTGCCTGTTCCAAAGCACTTGGCCAATAAAATCCATGTCGGAAAGCCTTTGCCACTAATGCTCTTGAAGATGCATGGTGGCCACGTTCTCCTTGGTGGATATCTTGGAGTATGTCCAGTCCTTCCTCCGGGTCCATGCATCGCTACAACACTGTGGGTACACTTCTCTTGTATAGTTTGGCATTGATAATGGTATAGGCCTTTGCCCTTCTCTGGATCTGCCTTGAGAGTACCTCATCATCCGGCAAGATTCCTTCTTTCAGGAAATCAAATATTGGCTTGGCCCAATCGGGTATAGCTCGGACGGGAAAAGGTTCCTCATCAATTTCCATCGCATCCACCAACATAACTCTGGCCGGGTCTGGCTGAATAGTCCCCGGGTTTGCTGAGGCAGTCCTCGGGTTTGCTGAGGTGCCTCCCCAATCTATCTCCATAGGTGCAGCTCCTGATCCGGAGAGTGCGAGGATATAAATTGAGTCGGATTCAGGCGATGGTGTGATAGACGGTTTTCTCAAGTGCTCCAAAGCAACATCTAGCAGGATTGGTTGCCGGGATGAGCCCAACTTGGACAGTGTGTCGGCCGCCTCGTTTTCAATCCGAGGTACATGATGGAATTCACATCCTTCGAAAAATCCGCTTATCTTTTGAACATGGAATCTGTAACGGGCCATGTTAGCATCCAAGGCATCCCAGTTACCAGACACTTGTTGCACCACCAAATCCGAGTCTCCAAAGCACTGTATCTGACGTATCCCCACTTCTTTTGCCACTTTGAGGCCATGCACCAGTGCCTCATATTCTGCGACATTATTCGAGGCTGTGAAGTGGATCTGGAGGACATACTTTAATTGATCCTTCTTGGGCGAGGTAAGGAATACTCCGGTGCCTAGTCCTTCTTTTAATTTTGATCCGTCAAAGTACATTCGCCAATAATTAGAGTCCGGCAGAGGTGGTTCATACTGCATCTCGGCCTAGTCACAAAGAAATCCGCCACAACCTGTGATTTGATCGATCTCTTCTGTCAAACTGTGGTGCATATGGGGCTAGCTCAATTTCCCATTTTGCTATTCGGCCACTAGCGTCTTTGTTACTCATAATCTCTGGTATGGGTGCCTCACATATCACCTTGATGGGATGTTCTTCAAAATAGTGTTTGAGTTTCTTGGCCAACATATACACGCCATACGCCATCTTCTGATAGTGAGGGTAGCTTTGTTTTGAAGCCGATAACACTTCACTCAAATAATATACCGGCCTTTGCACTGAATTTCCCTCTTCTTCGCGCTCCACCACAATTACTGCACTTACGACTTGGTTGGTTGCAGCTACATAGAGAAACATTGGCTCCTTGGATAGTGGTGCGGCTAGGATCGGTGCGGTAGACAACATCTTTTTTAACTCTCGAAATGCACTATCCACTTGTGGCGTCCATGTAAATTTATCTACTTTTTTCATTAACTGGTAGAGGGGTAAGGCCTTCTCTCCCAGCCGACATACGAACCGGCTTAATGATGCCAGGCAACCAGTGAACTTCTGCACATCGTTAAGGCATTTTGGTAGTTCCATTCTCTCTATAGCCCGGATTTTCGTTGGGTTAGCTTCAATGCCTCGGCTAGACACTAGAAAACCTAGTAGCTTCCCTGCGGGGATGCCAAAAGTGCATTTCTCCGGATTAAGATTCATCCGGAACCTTCTCAGGTTCGCGAACGTCTGCCGGATGTCATCAAGGAGCGTATTGCTTTCCTTAGTTTTTATCACCACATTGTCCATGTACACTTGCACATTTCGACCTATTTGGTCATGTAAACATTTTTGCATGCATCGCTGGTACGTTCCTCCGACATTATGTAATCCAAATGGCATAGTGCGATAGCAATAAGCCCCGTACGGGGTAATAAACACAGTCTTTATTTGATCCTCCGGGTTTAAGTGTATCTGGTGGAAACCAGAATACGCATCGATGAATGATAACAGTTCACATCCGGCAGTTGAGTCTATGACTTGGTCTATTCTAGGGAGTGGAAATGGATCTTTAGGACACACCTTATTGAGGTTCATGTAGTCAATGCACATGTGCCATACCACTGCCATTTTTGGATCATCCTTCTTCTTTTCCACAAGCACCGGATTAGAGAGCCAATCCGGATAGAGTACTTCCATGATAAACCCGGCTGCAAGGAGCCTAGCTATCTCATCCCCAATGACTTTTCTTCTGTCCTCGGAAAATGTCGGAGAGGTTGCTTCACCGGCTTAGCACCGGGTCTCACATTCAAAGGGTGCTCGGCCAACTCCCTCGGCACACCTTGCAGATCCTGTGTGGACCAAGCAAAGATATCCCGATTCTCACAGAGGAAGTTGACGAGCTCGCTTTCCTATTTGCCGCTTAACCCGACACCAATGGTTACAGTGCTCTCTGGGAACTGATCATCGATTGGCACTTTCTTTGTATCCTTGGTTGCCTGGAATGACACACTTCCATGCGGGCTGGTCAGCGTCGGCATATGTTGCTGCGTGGACTGAGCCAATGCCGCCACTTCCTGTATCCTCCTCTTTTACTGAGCTATCACGAGTGACTCGGCCAAGTTAGATCCAGCAGAGGCGCACTCGATCAGACGCCTGAGGTCCCCTGATACGGTTATCACTCCCCTAGGTCCGGGCAGTTTCATCTTTAAGTAACTGATATGAGTACTTGCCATGAACTTGTTCAGCGCGGGCCTGCCGAGCAACGCGTGATAGGGGCTCCCCAGATTCATCACTTAGAACTCCAAATTTTCAGTCCGACAGTTGTCCCTCGCACCGAATAGAATGTCAACCCGGACCTTACCAATTGGCTCACAAGAGATACCTGGTACAATGCCATGAAAGGTGGTCCTTGTAGCTTGCAGCATATTCTCTGATATGCCCAACTTGTGCATGGTGTCCTTGTACATGATGTTAATGCTACTGCCATTATCTATCAACACCTTGGAAAAACTCACATTAAGGTTCGGTCCAATGAGCGTCGAATCTAGGACCAGTGCGTAGGTCCCCGGGCTTGGCATGATATTTGGGTGATCCTTGATACTCCACGTAATCTCTTGATCTGACCAAGGCATATATCTCACCACTGCTGGCATTACTGCGTTTACCTCCATATGCCGGCACTGCAAGCTTTTCTGGTCAGTTTCTTCCGTGGTAAACACACAGTAACTTTGGTGATGCTCCCTATACTCGTTTCGTCCCTCATTCGCGTGGTAACCTTGGTCTTGTTGCTGATTATTGTTTACTTGATGCACAACATCCCTCCTTTCCTGATTTTCATACCTCGGCGAAGGTGGTGGCAACATTAGTTGCTGTCCATTCCCCCTGTTAGTAATGGCTGCCGAGGTGCTTCATTCCGAGGTGCTTGAGAATTCCTCGAACTACCTTGTTCTAGCTTCCTCATCCACTCACACTGCTGGGTTGTATGATTCGCTGGGCTATTCGGACTTGGCGTATGAAATTTGCAAGGTTGATCCAACATAGACTCGAATGTGTACCTCGGACAATCTTTTCGCCCCTGCCATTGCTTTTTCTGCTCCGGGGTCCAAGGCTTCTCCCCCTCGCTTTTCTGTTGCCAGTTTTTCCCTCCAGTTTTTTGGTGCTGGCTGCCGCTGGCATTGGGCTGATCTCGGTCCATCGCTGCTACCTGCTGCGAGTTTTATCTGTAATCTGAACGCCCATCCCTTCTCTTTCCTCGGAAATAGTTTCTCCTTGGTGATCCGGAGCCATCTCGGTTGTAATACTTCTCGCTTGCCTCACTTGACATTAGCCGGGGTTGTGTTGGATCTCCCAAGGCATACGAATCTGCGATCCGGATCATCTCAGCCAAAGTGGTTGGCATATCTCGTTGCAGCCTTTGCCACAACATACTTCCATATCTGTAGCCCTGGGCGAACCACGCAATTGCTTGTGATTCAATTACCCCCTCGCATGAGTTTCGCACGTTGCACCACCGAGTCAAGAAATCTCGGTCTAGCTCATTTGGTCTCTGCCGGCATAACGCCAGAGTCTATGGCCTGTTGGGCCTCTTGTAGGTGCTTGAGAAATTGCTAACGAATAACTCCTCAAAGTCCAGCCAACAGTAAACACTCCCTGGCGGCAAGTTGTTTAGCCAAACCCTTGCTGGCCCCTCCAACATTTGCGGCACGTATCTCACTGCCCATCTCAAATTTCCAGTTACAATTTTGACTGCTGTTGCATAATCAATAAGCCAATCCTTAGGTCTGGTGCTACCATCGTAGGTTCTTGTTCCTATGGCCAACTGAAAGTTCGGTATTGGCGGCTCCCTCATGATCCGGGGCCCAAAGCATGCCGGACCAGGTGGACCCTGTACCTCGATCAACTCTGACCTATAAATCCTATCCAACTTCAGCCTTGCATCATCTAGCTGCAAGTTTCTGCTCCCTAGCCTTGATCCAGTTACATGGTGCTCCGGTCTAGGATATCCGTCATTAACCATCGCCAAATAACCATCATTGTACCTTTCTTGATCCGGACAAGCATTTTGCTGTTGTGCTGCTTGACCTGCACTTCTCTCCTGTCGAGGTGCGCGTTGTTGCAGCTGCCAAGGTACGTTTTGTCCCGTTCCCGCCGGATCACGTTGTCTAGAATTGCCGTTGGCAGCATTCCTTTGACCGGCATTGCCTTGGTCGCGGTTACGTCGGCCAGCCTCACCTTGGCTGGTATTGTGACGATCTTCATCAACTTGCACTGCTTTGCCTTTTCCAGCCCTCACCGGGTCATAAGGGACCATCTATTTCTCTCTTCTTCCGGAGTTCACTACTTCTTCTCTCCTGGGATTGTGACCCGGAGATGATGCGGCTCTGTCGGACCTGGCCGGGTTATTTCTAGCCGAATGAACCACATGCGATGCTCCTGGTGGTACCGGGTTTGCCTTGTTCATTTCCTCGTTTTGTTGGCAGGCGACCCTCAGCAAGTGGTTCACCCTCTCCTGTTGCCTTTGCCGGGCCTCTCCGGTTAGACCCTCTAACTCGGATGCAGCTGCATTTGCCGCCCTGAGGTTCTTTACTGGGGTATTGTACCTATCCAGCCCTCCTGTTACTATCGTGGCTGTCTGACCTAGCCTAGGCTCATATTCCTTGTCGATCTCAGTAAACAGGTTGCTACCTCGGATTTTTACCCCATCGACACGGTTTGCCTTCGCATATTCTCTCAAAGTAATGTTCAAGGACTGCTGTAGCTCGGCCACCTTCTTTGCGCCAGCTAACATTTTTTGCCTCGTTTCCTCCAACTCAGCTTGCGCCTGAGCCGGGTCTACCATAGGAGCTATTGGCGTTGCTAGGCTATCTATCGCTTGCTAGAGCACATTCTCTGGACTTTCTAATTGTGGAAACCTAGATCTTGCCTGTTTTGGCATGACTTTTGGCTCTAGCGCCGAGTCCTTGATTGCACCCACGTCTGGTGCGGCCATCATGACCTCAACACTGCTAGCAGGGCGAGTGATACACACGCCACGAGCTATGATGAGAGGCGGTTCACCTCCCTCGACGATGTGCCGTGGATGAACGCAGGTCTCGTCCACACCGACGTAGATCTTGTGCGCGCCAAGATTGATGAAGACATCGTTGCACGGAGGGAGGCACCAGCCGAAGCTCCCTGTGTTGTCGCTGACATAGTCTAACACTCTGAAGCGCTGAACTAGGCCAGAGACGACGCGCTCGCCATTGTTGGAGATGCTTCCCGTCTGGATTTTCACCCCTGCTAGCACCGCTAGCCACACGGTGGGCGCCAACTGTCATGGTGGTGGCACGACAGATACCATGGATAGGCTAAAGATGGGGCCAATGTGTGCTAGGGGAATCCAGGGAGGGAGAATGTGGTGATTCCACACACATAAGTTGTTGTATTTCCTCTATCAATGGAGATTACAAGTGCTCCTCAAGCTATTGGTGAGAAGGAGACTATGTCTCTTACTCCCCACAACCTAGCTCTAGAGTTCTACCTTAGATAGAGAAAATGATCGATCCCTCTCTATGGAGGCCCCGGTGCTCCTTATATAGGGGATCCCGGGTTACAATGTTAGGTCACACGTGGCAGCATATTCCCCGAATATGCTCCTCGACTAAAGCTAGATGCTTCTTTTTCTCTTTAACGACTCGTCTGGGCTTTAGACGTAACCCACAACGCAATCCTTGCCTTTAAGCGTCACCAGACACGGGCTTATGTCAGCCGATGCTGCCCGCATCACTTTGGTCACCCCTTCCCTGTTGGTCCTTCCCTCTCCTTTGCTTCGCTCATGATACAACTAGCAAAGGATACCTTTTGACCAGCAGGAGATTCCTTCCTTCTCTTGGAAGCCAAGTTGTAATCCGGTTAGCACACGTCTAATCCGGCTACAAGGGTACCTGCATATTAGACAGATAAATGTGGCCGACATACATTTTATGCCAGCCGGGTTAAGGCTAGGGAGATGCTCCATGGGCCAGGTTACTCCATAGGTCGGCCTGTCTTGAGGTGACCTGGCCAGCACTTGCTTTGACCGTGCCGTACCTCGGCTAACTCGGCCTTTATACTCCGGCGTGACGCTACCCAGGGGTATCCCCCCAACAGATAATAAGGAGTGACAACAACACCAAGTTCAAGAACTACACCTTGAATGGATTTCTTAGTGATGAGGGGATAAAACACCAATATTCCGCTGCATATACCCCTCAACATAATGGTGTAGCTGGGAGGTAGAACCGGACTCTTATTGATATGGCAAGGACCATGTTGGCGGAGTTTAAATCTCCATACAATTTTTGGGCCGAAGCAATCTCCACCGCATGCCATGCATCAAACCAGCTCTACCTCCGCAAAGAATTGGTTAAGACTCCATATGAAATTCTTACCAGTAACAAGCCCAACATTTCATACTTCCAGGTGTTCGGTTGTAAGTGTTTCTATCGCATAAAGTGTGTTCGTTTGTCCAAATTTGATTCCAAAGCATTAGAGGGTATTTCTGCTGGTTATGGTCTCGAATCCCACACTTATAGAATCTATAACAAGCTCTCTGGAACTGTCATAGAATCTTGAAGTGTGGTTTTTGAAGAATATGATTGTAACATCCCAGCATTAGGATCCAACGGAGGGTAAAAATAGGAATATAAGTTTGTGCATGCATGCATCTATAAAATCAGGGTAAATTTTTCGCCAAACAAAACACTAAAGGGATCAGAGTTTCTTTCACTAACTAGAGGTAGGAATAGCTCTTGTTAGTGATTGCTATAAATTTTGACATGACCTTTAGGCAGTATTAAGAATTTGGGGGAATTACTTGGAACTTAAATTTCAAATTCAAATCAAATTGAAAGCATTTAAATGTTAGAAGTTATTAATATTGAAGGGTATTTAAATAAGAAATAATTCTTATTTCTCTATTTTATAATAAGGTCACAACTAATGACAAATACATCAAAGGTATAAGGTTACAAAGAACAGAAATTTAACTTTATTAACTTGTAATAATATCTTTACAAGATCCTTTACAAAAAGATTACAAAGAAGGTTACAAGTAGAACCTATACTACTTATCTACTCCTATACTAATCTTGTGAGTCCAGATCTTGTTCCTGCAAATAAGATAAACAACTAGAAAGGAAATTAGGGGTTAGTTAGATAATTTTTACTCTCAGTGTTGAACAGTGAAGTGCACTGTTCATGGTACATCATTGTGTAAGTAAAAGGGGTAAGTTCACCAAAAGTGAAGTATCTGTTCTTCTCAGTAAATAGTCAAGATTACAATAAAAGCCAAGTGGATAAAAGTAAGTTTGACCAGGCTGTCAATCAGTAAACAGGTAAGAGTAAAAGCCAAGTTACTTGAGCTGATCCACATGCATAGCACACACACACAGCTTAGTCAACTAACTCCATGGTGTGTGCTGTCAAGCCAATAGCAGCAGTACAAGCAACCACACAGAGCACCAGCTGAAGGAGAACACAAGAGCTCATTTCTCCTTCTCAGGCACACACTCAGAGCTATAGAGCTTGCTGAAACCATAGCCAAATACTCCACCAACTTACCAAATCAACCATCAAATCTCCACTTGATGGTAACATAAGGAGGGGGTGGAGCAGGTGGAAAGAAAGGTCAAGCACAAAGTCATAGGAGCAGCACCAGGTGGTGCAGAGCTAGAGCAAGCAGCAAGCAACACACAACCTCATCAACCAACAAGTAATCTGGTGAGTGTAAAAAACACCACCACATGATCAGATTATCATAGAGTCAAATGAGTATATGTTGTTTATTTAATCTTCTCAGAAAAAACCCAAGTGGGGTGTACATTCATCCCAGAAGTATCTAGATGAAAGACAATGACAAATCCTTACAAACAAATCCAAGATCTCAGCCTATGCATCATAGATCTTGGATATACACTCAAATCTCCACATTCCTATATAACAGCAGCCTTAGAACAAGATTTCAGGGCACATCTCTTAAGGAGTAGCACCTTTGGAATCTAATGATCTTAAGGATCAATATTTAACAGTGAGGATGCCAATCATTTTCTTAAAGAATTTAAGAATCATTAGCTGATACCATGCATCAGAGCACATCTATGAGGGACAACTAGTAACAACTTAATTTTACCTAGCTATGCCTCAGACCAGCATCATGGGCTAATAAATTTGTAGCATCTTAAGGATAATAAATCCAGCAGAAGATTTAAATTCATTTAGCTCAGCCATACTTGGACACAGGAAATATTTAGCCAATAGAAGTATGGACACTTGTGTACCATTCTAAAGAAGGTGTCACAAGTATAACTTCTAAACCAAGCAGATACTATACTTAGATTTCATTAGTAAACTAGTAGTTAGCTAGCTAATCATTTTCCTAGAATAAACACTCAGGAATCATACTCATGGTTGCATATATACAAAGAATCATAGGAGTATCATATTAACCCCAATCTGGAAGATCAACACAAACTAGTGTATAAAGATCAAGTGAACAATTGCTAACAGTACCATTGTCAGTACTAAGATCATGAAAGAATAGTGAAATCCACATCACTAGCATAAGTGGATAAACATTCAGGACAGTATAACCGCTATAATCAGTCCTAATGAAGTCATCATAATCAAACTAGAGGGATGAACCCTAATCAAACCATGAACCCCAATTAGGGATTGATCACTAGATGCACACAGAGGTTATCGAGCAAGGTAGAGGATAGAGAGCACAGAAGGGGAGTAGCCAAACTTACTCATAGTCCTCGCAAAAAGAATCGAAGAGGAGGCAGAGGATGGCCGAAGCAAGCGTAAAAGCAAGACGGGAGCACCCCAAAGGCCAGCAACCCACACCTACTGCAAGGCCGATCCACCGGAGAAGAGGCGGCGCCCGTGAGAACCAGGTGCTCCATCACCGATTCTCCAGAGCAACCAACCCTAACCCTAGTTACGGGCAGGAGTCAGCGCGGCTAGGAGAGATCCCCAGTGGCGAATCTGCTCAGATAGAAGGGAGCGGCGTCGTCGACTTAGTCACCCTGCACCGTGGTAGCGGCAACGGCGGCTAGATTCAGCCGGAATCATGCGCGGCAGCGGCAGCAGACGGAGGAGGTGACCGTGTGAACGAGAGAGAGAGAGAGATAGAGAGATGAGTGTGAGTGTGTGGGGGGTAGTGGGCGTAACCAGGCCAAGTGGGCTGGGTTAGGTTGGGCCGGGCCAGCCCAATGGGCTAGGCCCATATGTTAATAGGGTTGTTTAAAAACAATAATAATTATTACAAATATACCCCTGAAATAAAAACAACTCTAGATAAATAAATAAAAATCTTAAAAATACAACTAATATCTCTATGAACTCACAAAAATATTTTCTATTGAGTAAAAATAATCAATAGAATTTTTGGCAATTAAAATTTAAGGTTATTAGTAAAAGGATGCTAATGACTTTTGAATTTTACAAAAATATAGGAAACACTTAAAATTGAATAAAATTCACTTTTAAGATCCTAAATGAATATAATACTATAGAAAAAATACTAATTTGTATTTTTGAAAAGTAAATTTGTTGTGATAGAAATAAATCTTATTTCCTTAAAGGAACCTCAGAAAATATATAAATGAAATAAATTCAT
Organism: Avena insularis; assembly: GCA_023614405.1. NCBI lineage: Eukaryota > Viridiplantae > Streptophyta > Magnoliopsida > Poales > Poaceae > Avena > Avena insularis. The sequence goes on from CM042694.1 coordinate 537,134,113, forward strand.
AGAATGATAATTGTATTTTATTAATTAAATAAAATAGTAAGCTTTTACTAAAAGGGTACAACATGCAAAGAAGCAAATAATAAATCATTGCAAGACATTACTATGCATTGCATATTGCTTCTTTAAATATTATCTTTATCGGGCAATAATGGTTCTTTGTAGAAACCGGAGCTCAAGGTCAGGTGGAAGCATCCGACTTCACTACCTTGCAGTCACAAGGCAAGTTCATAACTTGCTCATGTCCTTTGAAGAGTCTTTATCAAAAATATTGCAAATTGTGTGTTATCATCTATGATTTGGAGAAAGAAAATGATATCTTCTCTAATTAATAAGATGTAGTATCATCCTAAGTGATAATAAAGATCAGCAATGGAACTTAGGGTTCCAATTGCATAAGTCACATAGGCTTAACAACCCATGACATCAGTGATTCTAGCACCGTATAATACAAGTTAACCATGAGATTTGGAATGGGACAGAGAAGTCAGCTGTATCTTCTTCCTTTCATATGGAGGCAATATGACCTTATCGTGATGTTGGGATTCCTGGTATGGATCCAACATATGGGTGGGCACCCTTAGGCCCCATGATTTTGGTGTCTAGATTATTTATGAGTGGTTGCCGGAGGTATAGTCGGGCCTTTTATGGAGCTTACCAGGGGCATCACCACTTCATAGAGTCTTCGGAAACTCACCAGGGTTATAGCTTGCCCTAGTTGGAGGCTTAACGGAGGTGTAGTCAGCCTCGGAGGATCGTGCAGACATATGGGGTCGTGGAAAGGGCAGTGATTGGCTTGGATCACCTATTGGGCCCCACATCATGGTATTGTGGACGGGAAAGTACGCCCAGTTGTGCAACAAGGAGTTGGTCTCTCATGGGTAAAGCAACGCACCTCTGCAGAGTGTAAGAATTGTGACATGTTACTCCCTGTTCCGGGAAGGAGCTACGAACGCGGCAGGAAAGGAACTCCATGAAGTTCTGGTCAACCTGTGAAGGCTGATGGGCATAGTTTTTAATAATAAAATCAATCTTTGAAGAAATGTTTACGAAAATTGCATAGTACCAAGGACGTATTGTCCGAGGTGATAGATAGAGCATCAAACTTCCCACATTGCATATAATGAACTTGCTAGGTAACGCTGTTACTCATTCTTTCATTTGAACCCCTGCTTAGACTCTGAGAATCCAGAAGACACTTCGATGTACGTAGCTGATGGACAAGAGGACGTCTGTTACAAGGAACCTGACCTGTCCAGAGGAGTTGAAGGGGTGGACTACGAGATTCGATATGGAGTGGAGGGCAAGGAGTCCGAGTAGTTGCCTTAGTTATTAGTAAACCATTTGAGCCAAGCAGCAGGAACTATATAGAATAAGTTGTTTAGCTCAATTCAAAGTATGAGTTTGGATTTTATATCTTCCGCTGAAACTACTTAAGTTTGGTTTGTAATTTCATAATACTTGAAGTTTGAGAACTTTTGGTTTGTAATAATGAAATGTGTATGTTTGTAATATGTACCCGCAATGTTTCTGTTGTACCACTCTGAGGGGTGTGATATTTACAGAACGGTGTTCTATGAATGTCATATCAACGACTATAGTGTACTACACATGCGTGGTATGCTGGGTCACCGTAGCTGGTATCAGAGCAATTGCTTTGACCTTAGGTTGGAAACCTAGTAAAGGGAAATAACTGTAGGAGTCTAGGAGCAACGGTAAAGAGTTCTCTAGATTATATGATGACTATTCAATTGGGAATATTTCGTTATATTTTTTAGTGCGATAATTATTTATTATGATGCATCATTATAATTAGTGGATACTAATTATATTTATATCTATACAGTGGAAATGGCACCAAAGTTTCCAAAACAGACTTTGGCAAGGAAAGAACAGACTCTCGATAATTATCAGGGGGCTTTAACTGAACAGCTTCGAGAACTTCTAAAGGTTTTTGGTTGCACAACTAATATCCCAGTCAATACCATTACCTACCATGATGGGCGAATGTTAGCCAAATATCGTGTTAGCATCCAACTACCAAAGAAGCTTGGTTTATATCACAACTTACCTATGGGAGAAGGTAGAAGTCACCTAGCAGCATATCATGTTGCTATTGTGGAGGCAATAGCCAATGTTTGGGAACACAAAGCAGAAGAGTTAGCTGGAAGCACATATTCTGTGATTCCTCATGACTCTATAGACGACAAGAGGACGTCTGTTACAAGGAACCCGACCTGTCCAGAGGAGTTGAAGGGGTGGACTACAAGATACGATATGGAGTGGAGGGCAAGGAGTCCGAGTAGTTGCCTTAGTTATTAGTAAACCAATTGAGCCAAGCAGCAGGAACTATATAGAATAAGTTGGTGAGCTCAATTCGAAGTATGAGTTTGGATTTTATATCTTCCGCTGAAACTACTTAAGTTTGGTTTGTAATTTCATAATACTTGAAGTTTGAGAACTTTTGGTTTGTAATAATGAAATGTGTATGTTTGTAATATGTACCCGCAATGTTTCTGTTGTACCACTCTGAGGGGTGTGATATTTACAGAACGGTGTTCTATGAATGTCATATCAACGACTATAGTGTACTACACATGCGTGGTATGCTGGGTCACCGTAGCTGGTATCAGAGCAATTGCTTTGACCTTAGGTTGGAAACCTAGTAAAGGGAAATAACTGTAGGAGTCTAGGAGCAACGGTAAAGAGTTCTCTAGATTATATGATTAATATTCAATTGGGAATATTTCGTTATATTTTTTAGTGCGATAATTATTTATTATGATGCATCATTATAATTAATGGATACTAATTATATTTATATCTATACAGTGGAAATGGCACCAAAGTTTCCAAAACAGACTTTGGCAAGGAAAGAAGAGACTCTCGATAATTATCAGGAGGCTTTAACTAAACAGCTTCGAGAACTTCTAAAGGTTTTTGGTTGCACAACTAATATCCCAGTCAATACCATTACCTACCATGATGGGCGAATGTTAGCCAAATATCGTGTTAGCATCCAACTACCAAAGAAGTTTGGTTTATATCACAACCTACCTATAGGAGAAGGTAGAAGTCACCTAGCAGCATGTCATGTTGCTATTGTGGAGGAAATAGCCAATGTTCGGGAACACAAAGCAGAAGAGTTAGCTAGAAGCACATATTCTGTGATTCCTCATGACTCTATAGATGAGGAACCGGAACCGGATCATCTTACTTTAGTAAGGAAGCATCCAAAACTAGCCTCTAAGTTTATGGATCTCTATCGACTGATGGTTGGGTATTTGTATAAGACACATCAGGTTATCGTAGAAGATCAGGTTGATATGCTAGAGGATTTAACGAATCCTGAAAGAAGGGATAAGTTAGCATCTAAACTGGAAAATGAAGCAATGGATAGGGATAACCCAGTTTTCAAGGATATACCTATAGATCCAGCATCTTTTACACCATATCCCTATTCACCGATACTAGAACCTATTAGATATCCTGATGAGGGCACTAGTCATCCAGTACCACAAAGTTCTTAGGGAACTAAGGACTCAGAATTACCTATTGGGAATTCTGAAGGATGGAGGTACGGATCAATGGATGGATCTGCCGGGAATCCTATTCTAGTGGAAGATTCAGTTGGAGATATCGAGCAAACTAGTCGCATGGGTGTAAGATCTTATTCTGTTGATGGAAGAGATGTCCATGTGGAAGATGTAGAGTCCGAGGAGGAAGATCCTGAAGAAAGGGTGTTTGAGTCAATAGAAAATTATCCTACTCCAGATAATGTGCACTATCCAATCATAGCTGAGGACTATCGTACCCAGTAGAGTACTTGGGGGGCACCGGAAGGGGAATATTCTATAGATTCCTCTAGAATTGGGATGCAGGAGATGGATGAAGAAGAAAGTGAGGAGGATGACTCGGTAGATACTTCAGATGAGTTGGAAGGTATGGATACACTTCAGCTGAATGATGTGTCAAGTTCGGAGACTTCTGATACTGAATATCGTCCGTCGAAGAGGCAAGTCGTTTCACAGTCGGTGCGTCGTACTTCACGTTAGCATGGTTGTACTCCGGGTATGTACGATGAACGACACAACTTATGGGGAGTGTGACTTTGATTAGGAGCATCTCCGCAGGAGACGAGAGTTGGAGTTGTAGGACTTGATGTAAATAAATAAGTGAGATAGTACCACATGAGCTTGTAATGTTTAATGAGTAAGGGCTTGTAATCACATTGTATAAATTATATTGCTTGTAATGTAGAATATGTGTGTAATGCATATTTGGTTCTTATCTGGATCTTGTTTTCCATTGTGTGACTAGTTTTGTGCATGAAGTTGAGCTCAGAACACATATGCATGATGTAATTATGAGTATTCGCTTATGTTATAGGACTATGGGGGTATGGAAACGGGTGTAGAAAACGAGGCCGAACAGCAGCGCATGGAGCGCGAAACCAAAGAAAAGGCGGATGAAGACACCAGAATGCAAGCGAATTTACCACCACCACCACCAATGAGGCCACTGATGGAGCAGAACTTTATGCAGTACATGCAAATGATGAAAGAGTCACAGAACAAATTCATGGAGGGGTTAGTAGACCGTGTTGGACAGCCAAGGGCACCTCAAGGACATGGTGTTAGTCTTTCGGATTTCCAGGATACCAGGCCTTTACCTTTCGCATCCGCTCCAGAACCAATGGATGCAGAGGACTGGTTAACAGATACCGAAAGAAAGTTGAGAACTGTAGGATGCAATGAGGAAGAGAAGTTGAGGTATGCAACACATTTATTGACCGGACCTGTAGCGTCATGGTGGGAGAGTCAGCTAGCAATGCAACCTCCAGGAAGAGAGTACAATTGGGAGGAGTTCAAACAAAGATTTCGTGAATATCATGTTCCGGAAAGTATCATAGAGTTGAAGCATAGGGAGTTTGAAGAACTACAACAAGGATACTCCAGTGTCATGAAGTATATTCAGGAGTTTAGTGATTTATCTCATTATGCTGCTGAAGAAGTTAGCACGGAGGCGAGTAGGAAGAATATGTTCATACGTGGACTAAATCCATTTGTGAAGATGCAGTTGAGGCTTGCCAACACTCAAACTTTTCAACAGTTGCTTGATGCAGCTATCACCTTTGAAGCTGATTACAAAAATGTCCAAGAGGACCGTAGGAAGAGAGCAAAGAAGGAGATAAAGAGGATTTAGGCAAGTAAACCCAAAACCAATCTGGAGTTTCAACCTAGAAACCGACCCTACAACAACAACAACAGGAGTATCAACAACACTGGAGGACAATTCAACCCAGAAGGAATGTCATATGTCATAATTGCAAACTTCTAGGACATATCAGCAAGGATTGTCAGAAACCAGTGATAATTTGTTATGGATGTGGACTAAAGGGTCATATTAAGCCTGATTGCCCAAACAAACCACCCGGTGGTTGGCCCACAAAAGGTGGAGGACAAGCCAGTGGAGGCGGAGGTGGACAACCTAACAGAGGTGGAAGCTATGCCAAAAATAATAATGGGAAGAGAGGTAGACCTACAGGAAAGCTGAATTGCGCAACCTTGGAGGAGATGGATAATTCAAATCAGGCGGTGATAGGTACGCTCAATATTCTCACAAATCCTAGAAAGGTTTTATTTGATACTGGTGCAACTACTTCTTTCATATCTGAAGAGTTTTGTGATAAATTCAGGATTAGAAGGGCACCGTTAGAAAAACCTATGACCGTAGTTACCGCCGGAGGGATCGTGGTAGTTAGACATATTAAACTAAACCAAGTCATCTCAATCTGTGGTCAAACCTATTATGCGGATCTTTATGTGATCCCATTAAAAGGAATAGAAGTAGTGCTGGGAATGGATTGGGTGACAGACTATGGAGCTCAGATCAATTGTGAAGAGAAAACTGTTTCAATCAGGTCTCCAAGTGGAGGAAGGATAAACTATCAGGCGGATAAACATAGTCATATCATGGTAGATCTGCAGTTGAACTCAATGAAGGAGGCCAAATTAGAAGATATTCTAGTGGTGAAGGAGTTTCAAGATGTTTTTCCAGCAGAATTACTAGGAATACCACCTGATCAGGAGATAGAGTTCACTATTGACCTGATACCTGGTATAGCACCAATAGCTCAAGCACTATATAAGATGGGGCCGAAGGAATTAAAAGATCTTAAGGAGCAAATTGATGAATTAGCCTGGAAAGGATTCATACAAGAAAGTGTATCTCCGTGGGGAACTCAGGTGATCTTTGTGGATAAACGAGATGGTGGATTATAGAAATCTCAACAATGTCACTATCAAGAACAAGTATCCATTACCAAGGATACAAGATTTATTTGACCAAGTCAAGGGAGCAGGAGTATTCTCCAAGATTGATCTACGATCAGGATACCATCAGATAAAAATTAAACTTGAAGATGTTCCTAAAACAACATTTGTAGCAAGGTATGGACATCATGCGTATGTAGTCGTACCTTTCGGTCTGACTAATGCACCAACAATATTCATGAATTTGATGAACAAAATCTTCATGCCTTACTTGGACAAGTTTGTCATAGTATTCATTGATGATATTCTGATATACTCCAAAGATACAGAAGAGCATGCAGAACATTTGAGAGTAGCATTACAAATATTAAGAGAACATAAGCTTTATGCTAAGTTCAGTAAGTGTGAATTTTGGTTGGACGAAGTAGAGTTTCTTGGTCATGTGATCAATAAGGATGGAATTGCTGTAAATCCATCCAAAGTTCAATCAGTACAGGATTGGAAGGCACCAACCAATGTGAAGCAAATCCAAGGTTTCCTAGGTATGACCGGATATTATCAGAGGTTCATTGAAGGTTTTTCCAAGATAGCTGGACCAATGACCAAATTGTTAAGAAAGAACACACTGTTCATATGGAATGAGAAGTGCGGGGCGAGTTTTCAGGAGCTGAAGACCAGATTAACTACAACACCAGTCCTAGCAATTCCAGAACCAGGAAAAGATTACACAATATATTGTGATGCATCCAAGGAAGGATTAGGTTGTGTGCTTATGCAAGATCGTAAGGTAATTGCTTATGGATCTAGGCAATTGAAACCACATGAAGTGAATTATCCAACCCATGATTTAGAATTAGCAGCAGTAGTGTTTTCTTTAAAAGGATGGAGACATTTTCTTTATGGGGCAAGATGTGAGTTATATACTGACCACAAAAATCTCAAATATTTCTTCACTCAAAAGGAATTGAATATGAGGCAGAAGCGTTGGCTGGAGTTGATTAAGGATTATGATCTAGCAATCAATTATACTCCTGGAAAAGCAAATGTTGTGGCAGATGCTTTATGTCGGAAAAGCACAGATATACAACCTTTGAATAGAGAATTGCCAAAAGAACTACAAATGGATTTGGAAAGGATGGAAATACAATTTATAAGTACAACAGTTCTTGGAGGATTAGCTACTATGCGGGTGATTGAGGAACATAGTAGTGATCTTTGACATGAAATCTTTAGACATCAAGATGAAGATCCTTTTATTGCTGAAGAAGTTCGAAGAATCTCTCAAGGTCAAACCTCAGTTTTTCACTTAGGAGATTATGGGTCCCTATGGTTTCAAAACCGTCTTTGTGTACCCGATGTGCCAGAGATTCGAGAAGTGATACTTCGAGAAGCCCATGAAACACCATATTCCATACATCCGGGTAGTACAAAGATGTACATGGATTTAAAGGAATTGTTCTGGTGGAATAATATGAAAAGAGATATTGCAAAATATGTATCGGAATGCCATACTTGCCAAAGGGTTAAGGCAGAACATCAAAGTCCAGCAGGACCATTACAACCTTTGGAAATTCCAGAATGGAAGTGGGAAGAAATTGGTATGGATTTTATCATAGGACTACCCATGACATCTAAGCGAAAAGATATGATATGGGTAATTGTGGATAGACTCACAAAAAGTGCACATTTTATTCCAGCGAACCAAAAGGATAATGCTGAGAAATTAGTGGAAGTTTATGTCAAAGAGATTCTGAGTAAGCACGGTGTACCCAAGAAAATTGTGTCTGATAGAGGATCTGTGTTTACATCAGCATTTTGAAAACAATTACATGCAACACTAGGTTCAAAGTTGGATTTTAGCACAGCTTATCATCCAGAAACTGGAGGCCAAACAGAGAGGACCAATCAAATCTTAGAAGACATGCTTAGAGCTTGTGCATTTGATTTTGGAGGTTCATGGGAAGATCATCTACCATTGGTAGAATTTTCCTACAACAATAGCTATCAGAGTAGTCTGAAGGTAGCACCTTATCAAGTACTATATGGAAGAATGTGTAGATCACCTATATGCTGGTATGAACCTGGTAGTAGCAAAGAATTTGCACTAGATTATATCAAGGAAAGACAAGATATCATCGATATCATTAGAGATCGGTTGAAGATAGCTCAGAGTCGATAAAAGAGTTATGCTGATCAAAGTCGTAGATCATGGCATCCAGAAGTAGGAGATATGGTATATCTCAAAGTAAGTCCGATGAAGGGAGTAAAAAGATTCGGAGTCAAAGGAAAACTAAGCCCAAGATATATTGGACCATTCAAGATATTAATTCAGAACAGAACAATAGCTTATGCTCTGGAGTTACCAAAGAGGTTAGCTCAGGTTCACAATGTTTTCCATGTTTCACAACTTCGGAAATGTCTTAAAGTTCCTGATGATGCCATCACACATCAAGAGATTGAGTTACAAGCAGATTTAACTTATGTTGAGAAACCCTGTAAGATTCTAGAGGTAAACTGGGAAAGGTTGAGAAACAGGGCAATCAAATATTGCAAGGTACAGTGGGAACATCACCCAGAACGAGAAGCCACCTGGGAGAAAGAAGATGACTTGAGGGAAGCATATCCGGAATTATTCAGGTACCCATCCGCAAACTTCGGAACGAAGTTTAATCTAAGGGGGGAAGTCTGTAACATCCCAGCATTAGGATCCAACGGGGGGTAGAAATAGGAATATAGGTTTGTGCATGCATGCATCTGTAAAATCAGGGTAAATTTTTCGCCAAACAAAACACTAAAGGGATCAAAGCTGCTTTCACTAACTAGAGGTAGGAATAGCTCTTGTTAGTGATTGCTATGAATTTTGACATGACCTTTAGGCAGTATTAAGAATTTGGGGGAATTACTTGGAACTTAAATTTGAAATTCAAATCAAATTGAAAGTATTTAAATGTTAGAAGTTATTAATATTGAAGGGTTTTCCAAAAGAAAACCTTATTAACATTGTTTGATTTTAAGAAATAAATAGTAATCAAAAATAAGAATTAATGGCAAGGAAAATTAAATAAGAAATAATTCTTATTTCTCTATTTTATAATAAGGTCACAACTAATGACAAATGCATCAAAGGTATAAGGTTACAAAGAACAAAAATTTAACTTTATTAACTTGTAATAATATCTTTACAAGATCCTTTACAAAAAGATTACAAAGAAGGTTACAAGTAGAACCTATACTACTTATCTACTCCTATACTAATCTTGTGAGTCCAGATCTTGTTCCTGCAAATAAGATAAACAACTAGAAAGGAAATTAGGGGTTAGTTAGATAATTTTTACTCTCAGTGTTGAACAGTGAAGTGCATTGTTCATGGTACATCATTGAGTAAGTAAAAGGGGGTAAGTTCACCAAAAGTGAAGTATCCGTTCTTCTCAGTAAATAGTCAAGATTACAATAAAAGCCAAGTGGATAAAAGTAAGTTTGACCAGGCTGTCAATCAGTAAACAGGTAAGAGTAAAAGCCAAGTTACTTGAGCTGATCCACATGCACAGCACACACACACAGCTTAGTCAACTAACTGGATGGTGTGTGTTGTCAAGCCAATAGCAGCAGTACAAGCAACCACAAAGAGCACCAGCCGAAGGAGAACACAGGAGCTCATTTCTCCTTCTCAGGCACACACTCACAGCTATAGAGCTTGCTGAAACCATAGCCAAATACTCCACCAACTTACCCAAATCAACCATCAAATCTCCACTCGATGGTAACATAAGGAGGGGGTGGAGCAGGTGGAAAAAAGGTCAAGCACAAAGTCACAGGAGCAACACCAGGTGGTGCAGAGCTAGAGCAAGCAGCAAGCAACACACAACCTCATCAACCAACAAGTAATCTAGTGAGTACAAATAACACCACCACATGATCAGATTATCATAGAGTCAAACAAGTATATGTTGTTTATTTAATCTTCTCAGAAAAACATCCAAGTGGGGTGTACATTCATCCCAGAAGTATCTAGATGAAAGACAATGACATATCCTTACAAAAAAAATCCAAGATCTCAGCCTATGGATCATAGATCTTGGATATACACTCAAATCTACACATTCCTATATAACAGCAGCCTTAGAACAAGATTTCAGGGCACATCTCTTAAGGAGTAGCACCTCTGGAATCTAATGATCTTAAGGATCAATATTTAACAGTGAGGATGCCAATCATTTTCTTAAAGAATTTAAGAATCATTAGCTGATACCATGCATCAGAGCACATCTATGAGGGACAGCTAGTAACAACTTAATTTTACCTTGCTATGCCTCAGACCAGCATCATGGGCTAATAAATTTGTAGCATCTTAAGGATAATAAAGCCAGCAGAAGATTTCAATTCATTTAGCTCAGCCATACTTGGACACAGGAAAGATTTAGCCAATAGAAGTATGGACACTTGTGTACCATTCTAAAGAAGGTGTCACAAGTATAACTTCTAAACCAAGCAGATACTATACTTAGATTTCATCAGTAAACTGGTAGTTAGCTAGCTAATCATTTTCCTGGAATAAACACTCAGGAATCATACTCATGGTTGCATATATACAATCAGAGAATCATAGGAGTATCATATTAACTCCAATCTAGAAGATCAACACAAACTAGTGTATAAAGATCAAGTGAACAATTACTAACAGTACCATTGTCAGTACTAAGATCATGAAAGAATAGTGAAATCCACATCACTAGCATAAGTGGATAAACATTCAGGACAGTATAACCGCTATAATCAGTCCTAATGAAGTCATCATAATCAAACCAAAGGGACGAACCCTAATCAAACCATGAACCCCAATTAGGGATTGATCACTAGATGCACACAGAGGTTATCGAGCAAGGTAGAGGATAGAGAGCACAGAAGGGGAGTAGCCAAACTTACTCACAGTCCTCGCAAAAAGAATCGAAGAGGAGGAAGAGGATGGCCGGCGGTGAAGCAGAAATGGCGGCACGGGGAGCACCCCGAAGGGGCGCTAGAACCCACACCTACCGCACGTCAGATCCATCGAAGAAGAGAGGCGTACACAGTGAGAACCCGGCGCACCATCGTCGATGCTCCAGAGCGGCCAACCCTAACCCTAGTTTCGGGTAGGAGTCAATGCGGCTAGGAGAGATCCCTAGCGGCGAATCTGTTTGGATAGAAGGGAGCAGCGTCATCGACTTAGTCACCCTGCACCATGGCGGTGGCAACGGCGGCCAGATTCAGCCAGAATCATGCGCGGCGGCGGCATCAGACGGAGGAGGTGACCGCGTGAGTGAGAGAGAGAAAGATAGAGAGGAGCGTGAGTGTCAAGGGGGGCTGTGGTGGCATTGATACTACCACAGTGGGCGTAACCAGGCCAAGTGGGCCGGGTTAGGTTGGGCCGGGCCAGCCCAATGCTAGGCCCGTATGTTAATAGGGTTGTTTAAAAAAAATTACAAATATACCCCTAAAATAAAAACAAATCTAGATAAATAAATATAAATCTTAAAAATACAAATAATATCTCTATGAACTCACAAAAATATTTTCTATTGAGTAAAAATAATCAATAGAATTTTTGGCAATTAAAATTTAAGGTTATTAGTAAAAGGATGCTAATGACTTTTGAATTTTACAAAAATATAGGAAACACTTCAAATTGAATAAAATTCACTTTTAAGATCCTAAATGAATATAATACTATAGAAAAAAAATACTAATTTGTATTTATGAAAAGTAAATTTGGTGTGATAGAAATAAATCTTATTTCCTTAAAGGAACCTTAGAAAATATTTAAATGAAATAAATTCATAGAATGATAATTGTCTTTTATTAATTAAATAAAATAGTAAGCTTTTACTAAAAGGGTAAAACATGCAAAGAAGCAAACAATAAATCATTGCATGACATTACTATGCATTGCGTATTGCTTCTTTAAATATTGTCCTTATCGGGTAATAATGGTTCTTTGTAGAAACCAGAGCTCAAGGTCAGGTGGAAGCATCCGACTTCACTACCTTGCAGTCACAAGGCAAGTTCATAACTTGCTCATGTCCTTTGAAGAGTCTTTATCAAAAATATTGCAAATTGTGTGTTATCATCTATGATTTGGAGAAAGAAAATGATATCTTCTCTCATTAATAAGATGTAGTATCATCCTAAGTGATGATAAAGATCAGCAATGGAACTTAGGGTTCCAATTGCATAAGTCACATAGGCTTAACAACCGATGACATTAGTGATTCTAGCGCCATATAATGCGTGTTAACCATGATATTTGGAATGGGACAGAGAAGTCAGCTATATCTTATTCCTTTCATATGGAGGCAAGATGACCTTATCGTGACGTTGGGATTCCTGGTATGGATCCAACATATGGGTGGGCACCATTAGGCCCCACGATTTTGGTGTCTAGATTATTTATGGGTGCTTGCCGGAGGTATAGTCGGGCCTTTTATGGAGCTTACCAGGGGCATCACCACTTCATAGAGTCTTCAGGAACTCACCAGGGTTATAGCTTGCCCTAGTTGGAGGCTTAACGGAGGTGTAGTCAGCCCCAGAGGATCGTGCAGACATATGGGGTCACAGAGAGGGCAGTGATTGGCTTGGATCACCTACTGGGCCCCACATCATGGAATTGTGGACGGGAAAGTACGCCCGACTGTGCAACAAGGAGTTGGTCTCTCATGGGTAAAGCAACACACCTCTGCAGAGTGTAAGAATTGTGACATGTTACTCCTTATTCCGGGAAGGAGCTACGAACGCGGCAGGAAAGGAACTCCATGAAGTTTGGTCAACCTGTGAAGGCTGATGGGCATAGATTTTAATAATAAAATCAATCTTTGAAGAAATGTTCACGAAAATTGCATAGTACCAAGGACGTATTGTTCGAGGTGGTAGATAGAGCATCAAACTTCCCACATTGCATATAATGAACTTGCTGGGTAACGCTGTTACTGATGTCTACGCACTTCTATTCTTGTAGACAGTTGTTGGGCCTCTAAGTGCAGAGGTTTGTAGAACAGTATGGATCTCCAGGTCCCGCTTCTGACTATTGATCTGAGAGGAGTCTCAATCATGTCTGCATCGCGCCCGAACCATAGGGTGACACACTTAAGAGTTACCGGACACCATTTTGGAGCACAAATGTTTCAGACGAAAGAATTGCAAAGCGCAGGAATTGTTTTGATACAAACGAGAAATTATTTCGGGTGAAATTGCAGAAAGTGGTTCTGCATGTGATATTGAAATATTGCATGGGGCTATATGTGAATGTTTGTTAATTAAAGTAATTAACAAAATTCTGAATAAATTTAATAAAAGAGTTTTATTAAATGAGAGAGCATTAAACTTGGAGAATTTTAATGCATTTAAATTTGGGACTTTAAAGGGGAATGTGAAGAGGCATTTAGTGTGGAGGGGTTACCACCACATGAATGGGGGAGGTGAGTGGTCACCCCCCATGCGCCGGACATGGAGAGAGGGGGTACCCCCTCCTCCTATAAAAGGCCACCCTCTTCCTCCTTCTTCCTCACACCTCCTTGTGAAGGATCTCTCGCCCCCTCTAGAATTATTCCCCCATGGTCTTAGACTAGCGAGATACATGTTCTCGGTGGCATTTCGTCTGGAAGGAGTCGCTGCTTCTGCTGGATCGTTGGAGCGAGGAGGTGGAGGTTGTCCGATGGCTTGAACGTGTGTGCGAGTATGGATGCGCTGCTGAGTTGCGGCGCTCGGACTTCCACTCGATCTTGAGATCGGCAAGTGTACGACTACATCAAACACGAGTTCCTACTCGTTAACAAAAATAGTTGTCTTCGTGGGTAAGTTCTAGTTGGATGTATGTCCACCCGTTGCTTTGTACCTAGTAGATATATCTTGGCGTGTAGTTCTCATCATAGGAATTTTTTTGTTTTCTATGCTGCGGACCCAACAGTGGTATCAGAGCCTGATCTATGCGTAGGTGCTTTGCACGGATAGTACACATATGTTTATATGTGGGCGATGATGATCATGTTATTGCATCTTCTATGTATTTTGGATATTGGTGGCATAGTGGGATGAAGCGGCCCGGACCAACCTTACATGTTATCGTACATGAGACCGGTTCCACGACTGACATGCAACTTTTTTTGCATAAGTGGCTGGCGTGTGTCTGTATCTCCTACTATAGTCAATATCTGATTTACAACGAGTTGATAATAACTTAGTTATCCTCGTTGTGGTTCATGTTCGTAGGTGAGAACGGTTATATCTCCGAAAGCCCTAACCCACGTAAAACTTGCAATTGATAAATTAGAGGCGTCTAGTTTAGATCGTTGCTGGGCTAGTGTATTGATATGGTATTGTTGTAAGTAGATGTATGATAGATACTCTTACAACACACATTCAATGTGTAAGTTCCATAGACCTTGGCCTTACACAGAAAGGAATGCTAGAGATCATACCATGATGCAAATGATAGAGATCAAATGCATGGACCATATCATCTCACTTTACACATTAGATGTTAGCATCTTATACTGCTAGTTTGGCGCTTTCTGTAGCATTGTAAGATGATCCCTCATTTAGATATCAAGATAAAAATGTGTTCTTCCTTGAGTATGCACCGTTTTGTGGATCGTGTTTCGAGACATCACGTGATGATCGGGTGTACTCGAATCTACGCTTTCATAGGAACAAGTGTAAGACCATTTTACACACGTGAATACTAAGGTTCTTACTTGGCGAGCCTAGCATGTACAGACATGGCCTCGGAACACGGACCGAAAGGTTAAGCATGAGTCATATAGTTGATATGATGCCCATATAGATGCTCGCCTTTGAAGCTACATCAACTCACATGATGATCAGACTTGGTGTAGTGGATTTGGTTCATGTAATCACCAAAAGGACACGAGGGATGTCGTTTTTTAGTGGGAGTTCATTAGTAATTTGGATTAGTTGAACTTACTCTATCATAAACTTAGTCTAAATAAACTTTAGAAATTCTATTGTAGATGGCACCACCTGCTTTTAATTTCAATGTGTTCATGGAGAAAGAGAAACTTGCTGCGAATGGTAGCAACTTCACCAACTGGGCTATGAATTTGAGGATTCTCCTCACTGCTGCACAAAAGCAATATGTGCTAGATGCACCGCTAGGCCCCCCACCAGCTCCTGATACCCCTGACGAGGAAAAGAATGTCTATGTGACTTGTCAGGAGGACCACAACTTAGTTCATTGCGACATACTGTATGGGCTAGAGCCAGAACTTCGAAAGCGTTTTGAAAATGGCAATGCCTTTGATACCATGGTAGAATTGAAAATGATTTTCGATACCCATGCTGCCGTAGAGAGTTATAATGCTACTGAAAAGTTCTTTAGCTACATGATGGAGGAGAACAGCTCCGTTAGTGAGCATGTACTCAAAATGTCTGGGTACGCCGATAAGCTTGTGTCCTTGGGAATAACGATTCCCATTGACTTGGGCATACATCGTGTTCTCCAATATCTTCCACCTAGCTACAAGAGCTTCGTGATGAACTATAATATGCAGGGCATGAAGAAGACTCTTCCCGAGCTTCTGTCAATGCTTAAAACTGCAGAAGTGGAGATTAGGAAAGAACATCAAGTGTTGATGATCAATAGGACCACTGGTTTCAAGAAGGCCAATAAAGGCAAGCACAAGGGAAAGAAGGGTGGCAAATCTGTTGCGACGCCTGAAAAGAAACCCCGAGCTGGCCCTAAGTCCGATACCGAGTGCTACTATTGCAAGGGATCGCCATTGGGCATAATCGCCCCAAGTATTTGGCGGACAAGAAGTCCGGCAAGGCAAACAAAGGTATATGTGATATACATGTTATTGATGTGTACTTGACTAGTACTCACAGTAGCACCTGGGTATTTGATACGGGATCGGTTGCTAATATATGTAACTCGGTTCAGGGGCTACGCAACAAGCGACAACTAGCAAGGGATGATGTCAGGATGTGGGTCGGCAATGGATCAAAAGTTGATGTGATCGCCGTCGGGACGCTACCTCTCCATATGCCATCAGGATTAGTTATAAACCTAAATAATTGTTATTTGGTGCCTGCACTGAGCATGAACATTGTATCTGGATCGTGTTTGATGCAAAGTGGTCATTCCTTTAAATCTGAAAACAATGGTTGTTCGATTTATAAGAATGATATCTTCTATGGTCATGCACCTATGTTGAATGGTTTATTTCTGATGGATCTCGATAGTAATATTACGCATATTCATAATGTTAATGCTAAAAAGATTAAACTTGATAATGATATATCTGCATATATGTGGCACTGCCGTCTAGGTCATATTGGTGTTAAACGCATGAATAAACTCCATTTTGATGGACTTTTGGAATCACTTGATTTTGAATCATTTGATACATGTGAGCCATGCCTTATGGGCAAGATGACTAGAACGCCGTTTTCCAGTTCAATGGAACGGGCGACAGATTATTGGAAATCATACATACGGATGTGTGTGGACCAATGAGTGTGTCAGCGCGAGGTGGATATCGTTATTTTGTTACTTTCACGGATGATTTGAGTAGATACGGGTATATCTATTTGATGAAACACAAGTCTGAAACTTTTGAAAAGTTCAAGGAATTTCAGAATGAAGTGAAAAAACATCGTAATAAAAAGATCAAATTTTTACGGTCTGACCGTGGAGGAGAGTATCTAAGTTACGAGTTTAGCACACACATGAAAGAGTGTGGAATAGTTTCACAACTCACGCCTGCCGGAACACCACAACATAATGGTGTGTCGGAACGTTGTAATCGTACCTTATTGGATATGGTTCGATCTATGATGTCTCTGACTGACTTGCCACTATCATTTTGGGGTTATGCACTGGAAACAGTTGCATTCACTTTAAATCGGGCACCATCTAAATCCATTGAAACGACACCGTATGAATTATGGTTTGGAAAAAAACCTAAGTTGTCATTTCTTAAAGTTTGGGGATGCGATGTTTATGTGAAGAAACTTCAGCCGGATAAACTCGAACCCAAAGAGGAAAAATGCGTCTTCATAGGATACCCTAAGGAAACGATTGGGTATACCTTCTATCACAGATCCGAGTGCAAGGTTTTTGTTGCCAAGAATGGATCCTTTCTTGAGAAGGAGTTTCTCACGAAAGGTGTGAGTAGTCGGAAGGTAGAACTCGAAGAGGTTATTGAACCTTCTCTTCATGAAATGGCGAGTAGTGCAGCACCGGAAGTTGTTTCGGAGTTGACTTCACCTAATGAAGAGAGAGCTAATGACATTGATCATGAAACTCCGAAAGATGACACTACCAAACCTCGCAGGTCAAGCAGGACACGTGCAACTCCTGAACTGTACGGCAATCCTGTTGTGAATTTCATGGTTGATGAAATGGATGACCCTGCGACGTATGAAGAAGCGATGATGAGCCCGGATTCCAACAAATGTCTAGAAGCCATGAAATACGAGATGGAATCCATGTACGAGAACCAAGTTTGGACCTTGGTGGACTTACCTCACGATCAAAAAGCCATTGAGAATAAATGGATTTTCAAAAGAAAAACTGATGTTGATGGTAATGTGACCATCTATAAGGCTCGACTTGTCGCAAAGGGGTTTCGACAAATTCAAGGAGTTGACTACGATGAGACATTCTCTCCCGTAGCGATGCTTAAGTCAGTTAGGATTATGTTAGCAATTGCTGCATATTTCGATTATGAAATCTGGCAGATGGATGTCAAAACTGCGTTCCTCAATGGTAATATTAAAGAAGAGTTATATATGATACAACCTAAGGGTTTTGTCGATCCTAAGGATGCTAATAAGGTATGCAAACTTCAGCGATCCATCTATGGACTGAAGCAAGCATCCCGGAGTTGGAATCTCTGCTTTTATGAGGTGATCAAAGAGTTTGGATTTGTCCAAACTTATGGAGAGGCTTGTATTTAAAAGAAAGTGAGTGGGAGCAATGTGGCATTTCTGATATTATATGTGGATGACATATTATTGATTGGAAATGATATAGATCTTTTAAACAGTGTTAAAAGTTATCTAAACAGCAAATTTTCGATGAAAGACCTTGGTGAAGCGTCATATATATTAGGCATTAAAATCTATAGAGATAGATCAAGGCGCCTAATTGGGCTATCAAAGAGTACATACCTAGATAAGATATTAAAGAAGTTTAATATGGACGAAAGTAAGAAGGGGTTCTTACCTATGTTGCAAGGCAAGACATTGAGTAAGACTCAAAGTTTGGCTATGGCGGAAGAAAGAGAGATGATGGATAAGATCCCCTATGCCTCGGCCATAGGCTCTATTATGTATGCCATGCTATGTACAAGACCGGATGTGGCACATGATATTAGTTTGACTAGTAGGTACCAATCTGATCCAGGTTCGGAACACTGGATAGCGGTCAAGAACATCCTCAAAGTACTTGAGACGAACTAGGGATATGTTTCTTATATACGGAGGTTAAGAAGAGCTAGTCGCTAAGTGTTATGTCGATGCTAGCTTTGACACTGATCCGGATGACTCTAAGTCTCAATCCGGATACGTATTTCTCTTGAACGGAGCAGCAGTTAGTTGGAGGAGTTCCAAACAACCTGTGGTGGCTGGATCAACGACGGAGGCGGAATATGTTGCTGCTTCAGAAGCGGCGCAGGAATCGGTTTGGATGAAAGAGTTCATTACGGAACTAGGTGTGGTTCCTAGTGCATTGGACCCGATGGTGATCTATTGTGACAACAATGGAGCCATAGCCAACGCAAAGGAACCGAGGTCTCACAAGAATTCCAAGCATATTAAGCTCCGGTTTCACTCCATCCGCGAGCATGTCAAGGATGGAGATATAAAGATTTGTAAAGTACACACGGACCTAAATGTAGCAGATCCGTTGACTAAAGCTCTCCCTAGGGCAAAACATGATCAACAAGAGAACTCCATGGGTGTTAGATTTATCACTATGTGAACTAGATTATTGTCTCTAGTGCAAGTGGGAGACTGAAGGAAATATGCCCCGAGAGGCAATAATAAAGTTGTTATTATGTATTCCTATATATGATAGATGTTTATTTTGCATGCTAGAATTGTATTGATCAGAAACATCAATACATGTGTGTTTAATAAACAAAAAGGGTTCCTAGTTATGCCTCTCTTATAGACTAGCTTGTTGATTAACTAGATGATCAAGGTTTCCTGATCATGGACATTGGATGTTGTTAATAACAAGGTCACACCATTGGTGGAATGATGTGATGAACATTCATCCGAAGTATAGCATTACGATCAAGTCATTATGTTTATATTGCTATAACATCGTACGAAGTAATCTTTATCCTTAGACCATGAGATCATGTTAATTGCTAACAGCTGAAGAGTATCTTGATAACATCAAACGTCCACATCGTACAGGGTGACTATAAAGATGGGTTCAGTACTACGAAGGTGTTATGTTGAGGCTCATGGATCAAGAGTGGAATTTGTCAATCCCGATGACGGATAGATATACTCTGGGCCCTCTCGGTGATATCACATTGAGATAGCTTGCAAGCAAGTGATGTGATCACTAGAATGTTATATCACGAGAACGAGAAAAGAGTGCATGTCGGCAACGAGATCAAACTAGGTATTTGGATACCGATGACCGAATCGCAGACATGTATTATATCAAGAGACAAGGGATTTAGTTACAAGCGTTAAAGGGTCTCACGATCACAGAAGTCATCGTTGAATATGCAGGAGTCAGTATGGATCTCCAGGTCCCGCTTCTGACTATTGATCTGAGAGGAGTCTCAATCATGTCTGCATTATTCGCGAACCATAGGGTGACACACTTAAGAGTTACCGGACACCATTTTGGAGCACATATGTTTCAGACGAAAGAATTGCAAAGCGCAGGAATTGTTTCGATAGAAACCGGAAATTATTTCGGGTGAAATTGCAGAAAGTGGTTCTGCATGTGATATTGAAATATTGCATGGGGCTGTATGTGAATGTTTGTTAATTAAAGTAGTTAACAAAATTCTGAATAAATTTAATAAAAGAGTTTTATTAAATGAGAGAGCATTAAACTTGGAGAATCTTAATGCATTTAAAGTAGGGACTTTAAAGGGGAATGTGAAGAGGCATTTTAATGTGGAGGGGTTACCACCACATGAATGGGGAAGGTGAGGGGTCACCCCCCCATGCGCCGGCCATGGAGAGAGGGGTACCCCCTCCTCCTATAAAAGGCCACCCTCTTGCTCCTTCTTCCTCACACCTCCTTGTAAAGGATCTCTCTCCCCCTCTAGAATTATTGCCCCATGGTCTCGGATTAGCGAGATACATGTTCCCGGTGGAATTTCGTCTGGAAGGAGTTGCTGCTTCCGCTGGATCGCTGGAGCGAGGAGGTGGAGGTTGTCCGGTGGCTTGAACGTGTGTGCGAGTACGGATACGCTGCTGAGTTGCGGCGCTCGGACTTCTGCTCGATCTTGAGATCGGCAAGTGTACGACTACATCAACCACGAGTTCCTACTCGTTAACAAACTCATTGTCTTTGAGGGTAAGTTCTCGTTGGATGTATGTCCACCCGTTACTTTGTACCTAGTAGATAGATCTTGGCGTGTAGTTCTCATCGTAAGAATTTTTTTGTTTTCTATGCTGCGGACCCAACAATCAAGATAAAAGAAGGCTCTTGTGTCCCCAACACACCCAATACACTTGTCAGGTGTATAGGTGCACTAGTTCGGCGAAGAGATAGTGAAATACAAGTGGTATAGATAATTATAAGTGGTAACGGTGCCAGAAAATAGCTTGATGGCGTGGAAGAGACTAAATGCAAACTGAAATAAAGATGGAAGCAAGCAAACATGTAATAGATGTAGTTGCAAACAGTGTTTCAATGTTTAGAAATAAGGCCTAGGGATCATACTTTCGCTAGTGAACACTCTCATATAAATATTTTCTCTTCATGATACTACTCTGAACTACTCTCCGGTTGGACACTCTAATCCATGGTAGGGCTATAACAGCACACCTCAAAGTTCACTTTCCCATCTAGATAACCCCACACTGTCACCTTGAGCACTAGATGGTTCCAACAAACACCACAATTTCATAGAAACATCCAACTCCAAATATAACTCATAACAAGTATTTGTAATCTCTAGCCTAAGTGCCACCATGGTGTGCGCGCTGTCACTTTCACACACATGGGGAGAGCAGAGATCTATTAAAGCACTTGAGTAGCAAAGTATATCTACTTGATTACAAAGCTCATGATCACAATATGATCAATGATAGAGAGAGATGAACACATGGCTACCGGTAGAACCCTTAGCCTCGAGAGAGAACTACTCCCTCCTCATCATGGGAGTCAGCAATGGCATGGAGATGGCGGTGGAGTCGATGGAGATGGTGGTAAAGATGGTGAAAAGGAGGCGGCGGCAGCGGCGACGGCGTGGAGGACTCCTTCTCCGCCGCCGGTATCACAGGGGAGCACCGCCCCTTAGCACCCTTCCTTCATGGATTCTTGGGAGCCCTTCCCCATGGAGATGGGATCCATGGGGGAGGCAAAAAAGTGGCTTTGGTGGCTGCAAATTCGTGGGTGGAGGTGTCTCCCACGAATTAGGTTTCCTCCCTTTATATAGCTTCTCGGATTCCTGTCACCCCATCTTGGGCTGCAGTAAATCAGGGCTAACAGGCCCGTCCGGACTCGGAATCAGCTAAATTTTATGTCCATAACGTTTGTCGTCAAATTTCCAACAACTTTGTAGTTGACGAGTTTTCCGTTTGACGCCGTCTTCGACTCGAAATGTGACCATCTTCAAAAAGAGTTCTGCGACAGATTTCTGGAAAATCCCAATTTGACTCCAACAAGGTTTCCACTTGTATTCTTGGTAATTCCTACACATCAAAGTGTAAAACAAGAACATTGTGCACTTTTGCAACTATTAGTAGGTTAGTCCAAATAAATCATAAACTTTATATAAAAAGGAGTATCAAAAGCATATTATTAGCATAAAAGCATCAAAAATTATAGATACGTTATGGACGTATCAGTTACTCACTCTTTCCTTTGAACCCCTGCTTAGACTCTGAGAATCCAGAAGACACTTCGATGTACATAGCTGATGGACAAGAGGACGTCTGTTACGAGGAACCCGACCTGTCCAGAGGAGTTGAAGGGGTGGACTACGAGATATGATATGGAGTGGAGGGCAACGAGTCCGAGTAGTTGCCTTAGTTATTAGTAAACCAATTGAGCCGAGCAGCAGGAACTATATAGAATAAGTTGTTGAGCTTAATTCGAAGTATGAGTTTGGAT
Source organism: Avena insularis (assembly GCA_023614405.1). Classification (NCBI taxonomy): domain Eukaryota; kingdom Viridiplantae; phylum Streptophyta; class Magnoliopsida; order Poales; family Poaceae; genus Avena; species Avena insularis. Next base: position 537,156,694 of record CM042694.1, read on the forward strand.
TTTATATCTTCCGCTGAAACTACTTAAGTTTGGTTTGTAATTTCATAATACTTGAAGTTTGAGAACTTTTGGTTTGTAATAATGAAATGTGTATGTTTGTAATATGGACCCACAATGTTTCTATTGTACCACTCTGAGGGGTGTGATATTTACGGAACGGTGTTCTGTGGATGTTATATCAATGACTATAGTGTACTACACATGCAGTGGTATGCTGGGTCACCGTAATGATGGTCCCCAAGGGGGCGTGTTGATGTTTGTGATGTAGATGATGAAATACCTCAGGATTCCATAGGAAGAATGGGTGTGGGATTCATCCGCCCTGTTGAGGAACCCCTTATGGGGGATCGAGAAGAACTATGGTCTACTCAAGTGGAGCCCTCATTTTCACAACATCAACAAGCTCCTATCGAGGAGGATAATGACCCAAGCCCAAGACAAGCCATGGACCCTTAACAAGTTGATCAGGGAGAAACCTCTAGCTAGGAGGAGCTTGAGTCTCCATTTGACAGAATGTCCAGCACTGCTCAGTCTATTGTACAAGGAAGATCTATACAATCTGCCATAAGATCAGCTCAACGCCTGTCTACAAGTGTGCCTGATCAATACCAAGGTCAATCTTTGCCTCTTAATGAACAGAATGATTCCGATGATGATCAAGGTCAAGTTAATGGTCAAGAGGAGGACCAAAATGATGAAGAGATTCCCACAAGAAACAACAAGGAGATCAAAACTCATCGCTAAGCTAGAATGGATAGAATGTTGGAATTAAGAGACCACACTCTAGAGAATGTGGTAGGGGATCTAAGAAGAGGGATATCCACTAGAGCTCAATTGAAGAGTTTTGGTGAACACCAAGCACACATTTCCATGGTGGAACCAAAGAAAGTATGGGAAGCTCTTAAAGATTCGGTTTGGTTGGAAGCAATGCATAAAGAGCTCAACAACTTTGAGAGAAACAAAGTATGGAAGTTAGTTGAAAAGCCAAAATAATGCCGAATGTTATAGGTACCAAGTGGATATTCAAGAACAAGCAAGATGAGCATGGAATTTTTGTGAGGAACAAGGCAACATTGGTTGCACAAGGGTTCTCTCAAATTGAAGGCATTGATTATGGAGAGACATATGCACCAGTGGCTCGCCTTGAGTCCATCTGTATCCTTCTTGCCTATGCGGCACATCATAACTTTAAATTACAACAAATGGATGTAGAAAGTGCATTTCTTAATGGTCCATTGCATGAGTTGGTATATATAAAGCAACCCTCGGGGTTTGATGATCCCAACTTTCCAAACCACGTCTACAAACTTGATAAGGCGCTCTATGGGCTCAAACAAGCCCCATGCACGTGGAATGAGCACCTTAGAGAGTTGTTGTTAGATCGTGGGTTTGAGGTTGGGAAAATCGATCCCACTCTTTTTACTAAGAAGGTCAATGGGGATATTTTTGTATGCCAAATATATGTTGATGATATTATCTTTGGCTCATCTAACAAAGCTTTTAATGATGAATTCTCAAAGCTTATGACTAATAGGTTCCGGATGTCTATGATGGGGGAATTGAGAGTATTTCTTGGTTTTGAGATCAAGCAAGTAAGAGGAGGAACATTCTTCAACCAAGCCAAGTATACTCAAGATATGCTAAAGAGATTCAACATGAAAGATCTAAATGGAGCTCCTACTCCCATGGCAACAAAGACTCATCTTGAACTAAACCCAAATGGTAAAGATGTGGATCAAAAGGTATACCGGTCTATGATTGGTTCTTTGCTTTACCTTTGTGCATCTAGACCCGATATTGTGTTGAGTGTAGGAGTGTGTGCAAGATATCAAGCGACTCCTAAAGAAAGCCATTTGATGGTGGTCAAGAGAATCTTTCGATATTTGGTTCATACCCCAAACTATGGTATTTGGTATCCTAGGGGCTCAACTTTCTCTGTTTGTGGATACACGGATGCGGCTTGGGCTGGTGATAAGGATGATAGAAAATCAACCTCAAAGGCTTGCCAATTACTTGGAAGGTCCTTGGTGTGTTGGTCTTCTAAGAAGCAAAATTGTATATCTCTTTCCACCGCCGAAGCCGAGAATGTGGCAACTGCTAGTGCTTGTACTCAATTGCTATGGATGAGGAAAACTTTAAAGGAATACGGTGTCCATTGTGACAAAGGGCCTCTTCTATGTGACAATGAAAGTGCTATAAAGATTGCCTACAACCAAGTGGATCATACAAGGAGAAAGCATATTGAGATTCATCATCACTTCATTAGAGACCATGTTGCTTGAGGTGATATTGAGCTATCTTATGTGTCAACGAAAGACCAACTTGCCGACATTTTCACGAAGACACTTGATGAAGCAAGGTTTTGTTATTTGAGGAATGAAATAAATATCATAGATTCAAGGAGCTTGACTTGATCACCTTGCATACTCACCTATGTCTTGACTCTTATTTGGTTTAGGTGCAGGCATGGAGATAGGGGAGTGCGGTCCTAATACATTGGATTATCCCTCCCCCCATAATGCCAACATTAAGAAATTCAATTCTCTTAATATCATTTTGTGATATGTGAGCTTCATTCATGAGTAGTGGCTATGAACCCAAGGATAATTCTTCACGGTGTCATGCCACAAACTCTTACATGGTGGCCTCGGCCACCGCCCTCTTCTTATTGAAGAGTTGGTTCTTGTTTCGTTTGATTTGGAACTTAATTTGTCATCTTCTTGAATATATATTGGTTCTTCATAGTACATCTTCTGAATCCCAGGCCTATTCTCATCTCTAAACATGCTCCTCTCGCCACACATTTGTCCACTACTTGAAACTGGGCTTTCTAGTCGTGGGGGGCCGGACTGTCCGCACTGAACCAACCGGAGTGTCTAGCCAGGCCGGACTATCTGCTTGATTGACTCCAGACATTCCGGCCGGGACGAAGACTCCGGTGCATTTCACCCGGACACTCCGGCCCCAACGGTTTTGAACTAGTAAAAGGGGTCGGGGAGAAGTGGACGGTTCAGTCCTCCTTCTCCTTCCCGACTCCCTCTTGCACACAACCTGTTGCCCCTGACCAAGAGCACCACCGAGAGGGCTCCTCCACCCCGGATCCTGGCGTTGCCGCTGGCCATTGCCTTCCCTTTGCCGCTAGGATCCTTTCCTCTCCGATGAAGGTCTCCATGGATGCTGGTATAGTGCCCCTCCCCTTCTCCATCTCTAGGGTTTGCTCTAGATGAATTTTTGGGGGCATTGTCTTACCTAGATCCATGGGTACATTATATTGCATGCAATACTCATCCTTGTAGTGGTTCTAGCAATCCCGATCTGCTCTGGTTGAACACTCACGAACTGCTCGAAAATCATCAAGGCTCCAGCCATAATGTCCGGCGTTTATGGGTTGGACACTCCGGTCCAGCCGGAATGTCCGGCGCATACGCACCGGAATGTCCGGGCAAGGCGGAGTCTCCGGGGTGGTTTTTCCGGACAGTCTGGGTGTTTTCAGCCAGATCAGCTCCTATATTACTTTAACTACTTCTATGTGTTTGTATCTCCAGGACAAATTTGCTTACCCATATGCTATCCTTCTACTCTGATCTCACAGGTAGCTCTCGCCCTCGTCGGTCTAAGGCTACTCAAAAGTCTCGTCCTCGTAGGCTCCATGATGAAGACATTCATGTAGATCCATCTGTGGTTAGGCAGGCTGCTCGTGACCGTGCTGCAGCAAAGCAAGAAAAGATCAGAAAATTGAAAAGGGATGAAGCCAAGCGCATGAAGTTTGAAGCATTGACAACTCTGGCAGATTTGGGTACCGAGGAGTTTGTGGAGATGAGAATCCAGCAGTTCTATTCTCTGTCTCGCACCTCGGATGATGATCGCTTCTGGAGAAATGAACAAGCCCTACTCTTTTCTGAGGTGTTTTGTGGGTTTAGGACTCCTGCGTGCCCCATGCAGTGGTTGGATCTTAAGAAGCTCCAAGCTCATAGGTACTTTGAGGACGCTCTTCGGGTGACTGAGAAGATGGGGATGCACACCATCTTTCAAGTAAAAGAAGACTACAATGTTGAGTTAGTCCAGCAGTTATATGCCACGGTGGTCTTTGGGGACACTACGGATATTCCCCTTGAGTGGATGTTTGGCACTACTAGGTGTCGTTCCAACATGGCTCAGTTTGCACACATTCTTGGATTGCCTTTCAATCCCTACGCTCCTAGTGGTCTCAGAATGCATATACATGATCAGGCATATGACAAGAAGAGGTTGGCCCCAATCTACTCTCAGAATGGTGTGGTTGGCGAAACCACCAACATCAAGCTCACCTACAACATTCTGCTTCGCATGTTTTGCCAAACACTCACTCCCAAGGCGGGCAACAAGGATGAGATGAGAGGTGATGGGGGAATACCAATCGGGGTATGCACACGAAGCGGAGTCGCCAGCTGGAGCGAGCTAACTGAAGCCAACTCCAGAGCGGGTCGACTCGCCAAATATGGCGACTGGCGCATATTGGACCCATACGACTCGCCGACTGGAGGCCCATGACATCGACTCCAATACAAAGCCCATTAGTGCACTTGTAAACCCTAACTGGCTGCATATATAAAGCCACCAGGGGCACCCCTTTGGGGGGCTCTCCCACGTCATATTAGATCTAGTCTCCCCCTCCGCCTCCGACGGCTCCATGTAAACCAACCTATGATCATATACTGGATTGATAGCAGGACGTAGCGATCCTCCACCGAGGGGACATAAATCTGGGTACATCGTGTGCCAATCTCACTCCCGAATTCTCCTACGTCGTCCTGCCCTTTCCTCTACGTAGGCTACCATGTAGCATTTGCCGTGGCCAATACCACGACAGTTGGCGTCTACCGTGGGACAAGCGGTGTTGGAGTCGTGAACCGGGTGGGATCACTCATCATCGACGGCGACGAGTTTGCACCTAGTCGTCTGATCATCTTCAATGCCGCCACAGATTTCTGGACATGATGTGGAGGTAAGATCTATGTTTTATTATGATACGGATGATTTCTTTTGGAGATGTAGGCAGGCTTCCTTCCGATCACATACTTACGTATGGCAAATTCAAAGGATAGAGAGAGCGATCGGCAGCCACATCAAGTCCCGAGATAGCAAGGCATCGGTGAAATACTGGAAACCATCACGTGACCTTGTCCCTCAATTGATCAGTTCTTTTCAATCCAACATGATGATTTCTCTCTCTCTTTAATTAAAAAATCTGCCGATGTATCTCTCATTTATTCTATTCAGATTTAATCCTCCACACACATGTACGTTTATTTGTATAAATGTTTAATCTGGAATAACCATGATTCCAAGATGAGATTGGAGAAGGGTGTATTGATCTTCAGATGATACAGCTCTGGAGCAGAATTCCAAACGGCGGAAGACGATTGAAACCCGACTGATACAGTCACACGCCGCTCAATTTTGTTTAAATTAATATATTCTATATGTCTACTGATCATCTTGTCTTTGCAAATACTCGGAGGACCGGGTCGTTATACGAAGTCCGCGGAACCACACAAGTCGGCATATGTTGTGTGGTCAACTCGTTGGTGACTCGTCACGGCGGGTCGCTTCCGGCCTCCTCGCCGCCGCTGCAGCCAACTACAGAATTGCGACTCCGTCACTACGCTGGTTTCATCCCCCGCGTCGACTCCTTCGGGTTAATCGCCGCCCCAATCAGTCACGGGTTCACCCATTGCTGACTCGCTATTTGCGGAACCGTCCTATTCATGGACTCGCCTGCAACGAACTTGCCACGTTCGGCGACTCGCCATGCTACAGACTACCGCACTTCTCCACCAAAACAACTTCGCCACGCGACTCTGTTCGACCAATGGTCCGATCGAGATCGCTACCACTACTCATCGCCACAGCGCGACCTCCGTCCACCGCGTCGACACCGTGTCCGCCGCGTCGACTTCGTCATAGCGCGACCTTCGTCCGCCGCGTCGAACCCTTGTCCGCCGCGTAGACTTCGCCATAGCGCGACCATGGTCCGCCACGTCGACCCCGTGTCCGCCGCGTCGACTTCGCCATAGCGCGACCACAGTCCGCTGCGTCGACCCCGTGTCCGCCGCGTCGACTTTGCCATAGCACGACCTTTGTTCGCCACGTCGACCTCGTGTCCGCCGCATGACATCGCCATAGCGCGACCTCCGTCCGCCGCATCAACTTCTCCATAGCGCGACCTCCGTCCACCGTGTTGACCCTATGTCCGCCGCGTCGACTTCGCCATAGCGCGACCACAGTCTGCTGCGTCGACCCCGTGTCCGCCGCGTCGACTTCGCCATTGCGCGACCACGGTCCGCGTCGACCCTGTGTCCGCCGCGTCGACTTCGCCATAGCGCGACCCTGTGTCCGCCGCATCGACCCCGTGTCTGCCGTGTCAACTTTGCCATAGCGCGACCTCCGTCCGCCGCGTCGACCCTGTGTCCGCCGCATCGACTTGACCAAAGTGCGACCATCCGTCCACCACGCCGACCCCGTGTCTGCCGCGCCGACTTTGCCAAAGCGCGACCATACGTCCGCCGTGTCAAATCTTTCCGGCTACGTCGAATGCGTACGCCGCGCCTACTAAGCGACCTTCATCGTCCGAGTCGCCAGAGAGGGTCGTATGTCACACTGCATGGACTCACCACTGGGTGTCTCTTCCCTGGGGAAAATCTTTTCGCCTTTGTCAACCTTTGAAAGAGCGACTCACAATGGCCAAGTAGTGCGGACGAGGACTCACAAACCGAGCCTCGGACCATCCACGAAAAATGCTAACCGATAGCCATCATTGGAGTCACCTTGCTCGACTGGCCTTCCGGGCCAAGACAAATGGCAGTGCTATAAAAACAGCATCATATCTTCCTCAACCTTAGACAGTGCGACTCGCACGGCCAAGTACTGCGGACGAGGACTCGCAAACCGAGCCTCAGATCGTCCAGGAAGAATGCTAAGCCGAGAGCCATCTTTGGAGTCGCCATGTGACAGGCCCCCCGGGGCAGAGATGAGAGACTCGCTAACAAAAATAGCGCAAACAACGTCAACGCAGACTCGCCACACTCGGGGACTCTCCCCTCGCGGACTCGCAATCATCGTGGACTCTGTTGGGTCCGCAGCATAGAAAACAAAAATTTTCCTACGATGAGAACTATACGCCAAGATCTATCTACTAGATACAGAGCAATGGGTGGACATACATCCATGGAGAACTTACCCTCGAAGACAACGAGTTTTGTTAACGAGTAGGAACTCGTGGTTGATGTAGTCGTACACTTGCCGATCTCAAGATCGTGATGAAGTCCAGCAGGTCCGGCTCCAGCACGTCCATCAGATCCAGCTCCAGCACCACCAAGTCCAGCACCGCAAAGCAGCGGTGCATCCGTGATCGCACACACGTCCGGTACCCCGACAACCTCCGTCCCTCGCTCCAGCAAAGCAGCGGAAGCAGCAACTCCTTTCCAGATAAAGCCACCGGGAACATGTATCTCGCTAATCCGAGACCATGGGGGAATAATACTAGAGGGGGAGAGAGATCCTTCACAAGGAGGTGTGTGTATGAAGGTGTGAGAGAGGGGCCTTTTATAGGAGGAGGGGAGGGTACCCCTCCCCATGGCCGGCGCCCCAAGGGGTGACCCCTCACCTTCTCATTCATGTGGTGGTAACTCCCTCCACATAAATTTGCCCCTTCACATTCTCTTTTAAAGTCTCCACTTTAAATGCATTAAATTTCTCCAAATTTAATGCTCTCTCATTTAATAAAACTCTTTTATTATTTTTATTCAGAATTTTGTTAATTACTTTAATTAACAAACATTCACATAAAACCCCCTGCAACATTTCAATATTACATGCAGAACCAATTTCAGCAATTTCACCCGAAACAGTTTCGGTGTCTATTGAAATAATTCCAGCGCTTTCTTAAATCTTTATCTGAAACATATTTGCTCCAAATGGTGTCGATATCCCTTAAGTGTGTCACCCTACGGTTCGCGAATAATGTAGACATGATCGAGACCCCTCTCCGATTAATAATCAGCAGCGGGACCTGGAGATCCATACTGACTCCTACACATTCAACGATGACTTCTGTGATCGTGAGAACCTTTAACGCTAGTAACTAAATCCCTTTGTCCTGCGATATATTACATGTCCGAGATTCGATCATCGGTATCTCCATACCTAGTTTGATCTCGTTACCGACATGCACTCTTTTCTCGTTCCCGTGATATAACATTCTAGTGATCACATCACTTGCTTGTAAGCTATTTCAATGTGATATCACCGAGAGGGCCCAGAGTATATCTATCCGTCATCGGGATGGACAAATCCCACTCTTGATCCATGAGCCTCAACATAACACCTTCGTAGCACTGAACCCACCTTTATAGTAACCCTGTTACGGTGTGACGCTTGATGTTATCAAGATACTCTTCCAGTGTTAGCAATTAACATGATCTCATGGTCTAAGGATAAAGATTACTTCGAATGATATTATAGCAATATAAACATAATGACTTTGATCGTAATGCTATACTTCGGATGAATGTTCATCACATCATTCCACCAATGGTGTGACCTTGTTATTAACAACATCCAATGTCCATGATCAGGAAACCTTGATCATCTTGTTAATCAACAAGCTAGTCTATAAGAGAGGCATAACTAGGAACCCTTTTTGTTTATTAAACACACATGTATTGATGTTTCTGATCAATACAATTCTAGCATGTAAAATAAACATTTATCATAAACATGGAATAAGATAATAACCACTTTATTATTGCCTCTCGGGCATATTCCTTGATCTCCCACTTGCACTAGAGTCAATAATCTAGTTTGAAAAACTTTGCGTATTGAACACCTATGGCTTTACGGTGTTGCATATACTAATTGCTAGTGGTTAACATAATCTACGGATCTGCAGGTTTCAGGTCCGTGTATTTGCATGTCTTTGCCTCTCATCACTCATTCTCAAATGAGATGGCATTGTATAAATTTGGTCCTCTGGTGAGACCTTTAGTTCGTTCGGCTCAAAATATGTTGATATTATTGTCACACAATATATCTTCATAGTATTATCCCACTTTGAACCACACCTAGTTTGATAACAAACTACTTAACACAAATGCCCTCCTTTGCTGGTACTATAGCAGTTATATACTTAGCCTTTTGTTGTAGTATCCGTCACAATGTCTCAACTTTGTAACTCATCCAAATCCATCATGGAACATCTTTTCCATTACATTGTGCCACCCATAGTCTAAATTGAGATAAATTTCATTTGTATCTTGTGACAAAACTAGTATCAATGTAACACTTTACAATGAACTACCTTTAACTATTTGTCACTTATACATTATATATTCTTAGTTCTTCCAAAGCTCATAAGAATATCTTTACTATTGTCTAATGATCATCTTATGAATCATTATGGTATATGCTCATAACATTTAGAGCATAGGACATTCTGGATATATACATATCATGGTGTAATCGATCAAAATCTTCATGTGATTTTACTCACCAAGTGTTGAAACACTTGAATTTTGATACAATCCTTTCCATGCAGCAAGAACCTTTCTTGTTGTTTCCATATTGAACCCTTTCAATATCTCATATATGTATGTCTGGCACAACCATATTAGCGCCTTAATCTATCCATATAGATATTGAAGCCTAATATTCCGGGTTTGCCCAAGTCTTTCATCGAAATCTTATTTTAATGAAATTCTTAACTTTTGTCAATACAAGATACATCATTTCCAATCAATAATATGTCCTCTACATAATGTATTAGAAATATGTCTCAGCGCTCCCACTTAATTTCTTGCAAATGCAAGCATCTTCATCATCTCTGATGAATTTAAACTCTTTTAACAGTTTCATCATGGTGAAGATCCCAACTCCGCTATGCTTGCTTCAACTATTGAAGTTTACATGCCCTTTTAGCACCCTTTTAATTAACAAAACCCTTCGGACCATGTCATGTACATGTCCTAGGTTACCGTTCTATTAGAAGAACCTTGTTTTGTTTATTCAACTACCATATACCAAATTATATGTAGTGGTTGCTACATTAATCCGTCAAGACTATATATCGCTATGAAAGATCAAATCTTGTCATAGTCAACTCCTTGAACATTGTCGTAAACTTCTTTCCGACATGTCGACTATTTCATAGATGTTAAACATCCATGTCTTATTTCTTTATAGATCCAAACACGACCGATAGGCTTCACGCCTTTCCCGAGGGTCTTCCAAGTTCAGAAACTTGTTTTCTCGTGTATGGATACTATCACGGATTCTATGACTTCTAGTCATTTTATGGAGTCAGGGCCCATCATCGCTTCTTTGCATGTAGCCAGTTCATCATTGTCAAAACAATAACGACTTGTTTATCAAATCTTACTATTTGATTTTCACCGACCCACACAGTTCTATAGGAACTCTAATCTCCGAGATCACACCTTTTGTAATCACGAGAGCCATGAGCATTGTGGCCGCCACCGGGACACTTTCCGGCGCTGCGCTACTTAGCACATATAGCTAAGGTTCAACAACCTTATCAAAGTTCTATTGTCCTCCCACTTAACTTTTCACGAAAAGTTTCTTCTCAAGAAACTTGACGTTCCAAGCGACAAACTCTTTTGTCCTCGGTGTTATGGAGAAATTCCCAACAAATTCTTTGGGATAACCTACAAAGACGTGCTTATCCGACTTTGGTTGTAAACATTTTACTTATGCATAGCATACCAAAATTTAAGAAAAGACAATTCGGGTTTTATCCCAAACCATAACTCATATGGTGTCATTTCAATGGATCACGATGGTGCTCTTTTCAGTGTAAAAGCGGTAGTCTCTAAAGCTTCAATCTTTAAAACATAATGGCAGTTTTATAAATGATACCCTTGATCTTATCATGTCAAACATGGTTTGATTTTATCTCTCGAATATGCCATACTCCTATGGTTTATCGGGAAACACAAATCATGGAACAATTCCTCAAGTCTTAGGTGTTTTCGCTAAACATTTAACTCAAATATCTTCCTTTATGATCGAATCATAAACTCTTTATTTTCTTGTTACAATGATTTTCCACTTCATCTTGAAAGTCTTTGAACAATTTTCAAATGTTTCATACTTCTTGCTTATTAAGTAAATATACAGATATATTCACTCAAATTTTCGGAGAAAGCATATGAAGCAAAAAGATCCATCGCATATGGCTACACATAATGGACTATGCACATCAGCATGCACAATTTCCAATAAGCTAGTCATCCGTTCCTCTCTGGCCTATGGACGGAGTTTCAATTATCTCGAGGAAAGTCTCACATGCGTCAATTGATCAAATCAAAGACTCCAAAAATCCATCAACATGGAGTTTCTTCATGTTTTCTTTCAAATATAATTTAAACAGCGATGTCACTTCATAAGTGATCTTTCAATCATTTGTCTTGCGACATTTTAGCAATAGTGTTTATGGATGTGATTTAACCAACTAGACTTGTAAAAGTTCATCCATCCTTTATGGAATACGGTAATTATTTGAACAGCCATTGTTCTCATGATACCGGAACAAAATAAGAATTATTTAAACAAATCTTGAAGGCTTGGTTTGATGACAACGAAAAACACAATAACACTTTATTTGTTTTCGATGAACATCATCACTCATTCTCTTGCTGGTTACTTAGGACATTGTAGTTCATGAATTGCGTTGTCCTGTATGACACTTCATACCAACCAATTAGGTATCCAATACCTAAGAACTACATTGTTTAACAAGAAAGGAATATAGCCATAACATGTATATCTTCTATATACCTAAGTTGGACATCTCCAACCTTTTATTTTCTGCCAAATATTTTATAGATTCTCTTTCAGCAATTCCTTTTCTTTTAAAAGAATCTATCAACATCAATAGTGGTGTCATTCACATGACACATAGTACAAAGCGTATATAGTCAAATACTAATACCTTTGGACTTGCACTTTGAAGTGGATCACCATCATCAAATGTTTGGCATTCTTTCAAAAATCCATTCTTTAGTAATCTATTAGTGTAGTAAACATTTTACTTACATCTTCTATTCATCCTTATCATGACAACTTTCATGATCAAGCTACTATAGCTTATAAGGAAGAATCGCGAGTATAATATCAGTTTCCAAAACCTTTTTGGTAGATTCAGATGCCTAGCATCTCCATCCTTCACAAATTCTCATACAATATGAGAACATGTATTTTGCTAAATTATACTCTATCATAATGCAACCAAAAACATTGTTTCAGATATCACAATATCTTTCACACATGATGGTTTCTGAAACAATTTTCAGCTCCAATATAATCTTGATATTAAAACAACTATTTGAATATCAATAATCATGGAGGCAAACATGATACTTTAGATACTAACATTGGAATTCTTACTCTTGATTTAATACTACTTATTAAACTTCATGGAGTAAATAGAGTTTGCTAAAAGTTTGCAATAGGACTTATAAACTTTAAATTGACATTCAAAACAATACGATACCAGTTCGTAAAGTAAATATCCAGAATTCTATAGTTCTATTATCTCAATTAAAACTAAGCATAAGGTAGTGAACAGATGCCAATGACTAAAAAAATTATGCAAATTCACTTCGATTTAGTTTATGACAAATTGAGTTCGACTAATCCAAATTAGAAATGAACTCCCACTCAAAAACGACATCCCTTGTGCCTTTTTGGTGATTACATGAACCAAATCCACTACACCAAGTCCGATCATCACGTGAGTCGGTGTAGCTTCAGAGGCGAGCATCAATATGGTCATCACATCAACTATATGACTCATGCTTAACCTTTCGGTCCGTGTTCCGAGGCCATGTCTATACATGCTAGGCTCGCCAAGTAAGAACCTTAGTATTCAAGGTGTAAACTGTCTTACACCCGTTGCATGAAAGCGTAGAGTTGAGAACACCCGATCATCACGTGATGTCTCAAAAACACGATCCATAGAACGGTGCATACTTAAGGAAGAACACATTTTATCTTGATATTTAAATGAGGGATCATCTTAAAATGCTGCAGAAAACGCCAAACTAGCAGTATAAGATGCTAACATCTAATGTGTAAAGTGAGATGATATGGTCCATGCATTTGATCTCTATCACTTGCATCGTGGTATGATCTCTATCATTCCTTTGTGTGTAAGGCCAAGGTCTATGGAACTTGCACGTTAAGTGTGTTGTAAGAGTATCTATCATACATCTACTTACAACAATACCATATCAAGACACTAGCCCAGCAACGATCTAAACTAGACGCCTCTAATTTATCAATTGCAAGTTTTACGTGGCTTAGGGCTTTCGGAGATAGAACCGTTCTTACCTACGAACATGAACCACAACGAGGATAACCAAGTTATTAGCAACTTGTTGTAAATCAGATATTGACTATAGTAGGAGAGACAGACACCCGCTAGCCACTTATGCAAAACAAGTTGCATGTCAGTCGTGGAACCGGTCTCATGTACGATGACATGTAAGGTTGGTCCGGGCCGCTTCATCCCACTATGCCACCAATATCCAAAATACATAGAAGATGCAATAACATGATCATCATCGCCCACACATAAACATATGTGTACTACCCGTGCAAAGAACCTCCGCATAGATCAGGCTCTGATACCACTGTTGGGTCCGCAGCATAGAAAACAAAATTTTTCCTACGATGAGAACTATACGCCAAGATCTATCTACTAGATACAGAGCAACGGGTGGACATACATCCATGGAGAACTTACCCTCGAAGACAACGAGTTTGTTAGCAGTAGGAACTCGTGGTTGATGTAGTCGTACACTTGCCGATCTCAAGATCGTGATAAAGTCCAGCAGGTCCGCCCAAAGACGTCCATCGATCCAGCTCAAAGACCACCAAGTCCAGCACCGCAGCAGCGGTGCATCCGTGATCGCACACACGTCCGGTACCCGACAACCTCCGTCCCTCGCTCCAAAGAAAGCAGAAGCAGCAACTCCTTTCCAGATAAAGCCATCGGGAACATGTATCTCGCTAATCCGAGACCATGGGGAATAATACTAGAGGGGGAGAGAGATCCTTCACAAGGAGGTGTGTGTATGAAGGTGTGAGAGGGGGGCCGTTTATAGGAGGGGAGGGTACCCCTCCCCATGGCCGGCGCCCAAGGGGTGACCCTCACCTTCTCATTCATGTGGTGGTAACTCCTCCACATAAATTTGCCCTTCACATTCTCTTTTAAAGTCCCCACTTTAAATGCATTAAATTTCTCCAAATTTAATGCTCTCTCATTTAATAAAACTCTTTTATTATTTTTATTCAGAATTTTGTTAATTACTTTAATTAACAAACATTCACATAAAACCCCCTGCAACATTTCAATATTACATGCAGAACCAATTTCAGCAATTTCACCCGAAACAGTTTTGGTGTCTATTGAAATAATTCCAGCGCTTTCTTAAATCTTTATCTGAAACATATTTGCTCCAAATGGTGTCGATATCCCTTAAGTGTGTCACCCTACGGTTTGCGAATAATGTAGACATGATCGAGACCCCTCTCCGATTAATAATCAGCAGCGGGACCTGGAGATCCATACTGACTCCTACACATTCAACGATGACTTCTGTGATCATGAGAACCTTTAACGCTAGTAACTAAATCCCTTTGTCCTGCGATATATTACATGTCCGAGATTCGATCATAGGTATCTCCATACCTAGTTTGATCTCGTTACCGACATGCACTCTTTTCTCGTTCCGTGATATAACATTCTAGTGATCACATCACTTGCTTGTAAGCTATTTCAATGTGATATCACCGAGAGGGCCCAGAGTATATCTATCCGTCATCGGGATGGACAAATCCCACTCTTGATCCATGAGCCTCAACATAACACCTTCGTAGCACTGAACCCACCTTTATAGTCACCCTGTTACGGTGTGACGTTTGATGTTATCAAGATACTCTTCCGGTGTTAGCAATTAACATGATCTCATGGTCTAAGGATAAAGATTACTTCGTATGATATTATAGCAATATAAACATAATGACTTTAATCGTAATGCTATACTTCGGATGAATGTTCATCACATCATTCCACCAATGGTGTGACCTTGTTATTAACAACATCCAATGTCCATGATCAGGAAACCTTGATCATCTTGTTAATCAACAAGCTAGTCTATAAGAGAGGCATAACTAGGAACCCTTTTTGTTTATTAAACACACATGTATTGATGTTTCCGATCAATACACTTCTAGCATGTAAAATAAACATTTATCATAAACATGGAATAAGATAATAACCACTTTATTATTGCCTCTCGGGCATATTCCGTTCAGACTCGCCACACTCGGAGACTCTCCCCTCGCGGACTCGCAATCATCATGGACTCGCCACACTCAAGAACTCTCCCCTCATGGACTCGCAATCATCATGGACTCGCCACACTCGGGGACTCTCTCCTCGCGGACTCGATCACCGCGAACTCTCCCCACGCGGACTCACCATGCTTGGAAACAACCACTACTATTTTCAGAATATGCATCTCTAAAGAGCCTCAAGTCGCCTCTACAAGCCAACTCGAGGCTCGGGGACTACTCCTAGGCATACTGCGTGTGTGCATGGTTCCACGACCGCGGCTCGCCACGCTCGGGGACTCGCCCTCGCGTACTCAACACGCTTGGGGACTCGCCACTGTGGACTCGCCCTCGCGTACTCAACACGCTCGGGGACTCGCCACCACGGACTCGCCCTCGCGTACTCAACACTCTCGGGGACTCGCCCCTCGCGGACTTGTCTCGCATATTCCCCTGCATCGAGTTGGCGACTTCACCATCAATGATTTGGTGGCCTCCACCTCCTCTACGACAGCAAGTTGACAAGGCGCCAGCCAAACTTCTCCAAGGGGCGACTCCATCCAATGACGACTCGCTTGACGCGTCGACTCGCCTTGGCGATTGGGCTACTTCATGAGCTATTTATCTGTTTCAATTGCTCGCCAACGACTCACCATCGACTCCACCCTGGAATCACCTGCGCTGATTCGGCGACTTGAAGTCATCGCCGAGTCCCTAATGCGCTCGGGGACTACTGATGGGGGAATACCAATCGGTGTATGCCCACGAAGCGGAGTCGCCAGCTGGAGCGAGCCGACTGAAGCCAAGCCCAGAGCGGATCGACTCGCCAAATACGGCGACTGGCGCATATTGGACCCATACGACTCGCCGACTGGAGGCCCATGACAGTGACTCCAATACAAAGCCCATTAGTGCACTTGTAAACCCTAACTGGTTGCATATATAAAGCCACCAGGGGCACCCCTTTTGGGGGCTCTCCCACGTCATATTAGATCTAGTCTCCCCCTTCGCCTCCGACGGCTCCATGTAAACCAATCTATAATCATATACTGGATTGATAGCAGGACGTAGCGATCCTCCACCGATGGGACGTGAACCTGGGTACATCATGTGCCAATCTCGCTCCCAGATTCTCCTACGTCGCCTTACCCTTTCCTCTACGTAAGCTACCCTGTAGCATCTGCCGTGGCCAATACCACGACAAGAGGTGCAGAAATAAATATTATGGCCCATGCTCACTCAGTGTACACTCATGGTCCAGACCATCTAGGTGGTGCTATAGATGTCATGGATTTCATCTATTAGGACTTATACAAGTGCATCACTAACAAGAAGTGTCCTCTGTTTGCTCCTTATGTGATGAAGCTCATTGCTGCTTAGACTCCAGCAACTCCATTGCTATAGAATGATCTTGTTCCACACTTTCCTACCAAGCTACAGAGGAAGGGTGCCCCTACCACCAAGGCTCCTCGTGGATATCCCCCTACTCAGGACATTTTTGAGGATGATGTGATGGATGTAGATACTTCTGATAGCGAGGATGGTTCTGAGGGGGTGCAGGAGGTTGTGACCCGTGGCCCTCGTATGAAGCATGCTAGCAACGCATATCGCTTCAACACCTCTAAGGAGGAAGTGCACAAGAAGGTGAAGAAGGCCTCTTGGTGGAAGAAGCTTCTCCTATGCCATAATATTGACATTCGCCATGGACAGTATGATGCCTACAAGGCTAACCGGAATGTCATGAAGGAACTCAAGCGGATCAACCAGCCCATGGATGTTGATCCTTCTCAGCAGCAGGCATCAGATGGCACTCTTTCCTATGGTCACTAGAGTCAGGGACGTGTGGACTGGTCCATGTTTGAGGACGTGACTTCTTCTTCTCGCCCTCACAGCCAGAGCTCTACTTAGGATGATCATGATGATGAGGATGGCGATGAGGATGAGGATGAGGACAAGGATGAGGATGCCTCCGACAACGACTATAGTGGCTAGAGTTGGCTTGGGGATGCTTTAGTTGTGCTCTTTTCTCTTTTTGGCGTCTCGATGCCAAAGGGGGAGAAGTAGCCCTTTTATTAGGTTGCTACCAGGGATTTGCATGGGGTACACGAGCTTCACGTTATTTCGATTTGCCACTTTGAAGCTTCGTGTCTTTATATTATTTACTTGAGTACTATGTTGTGTTGAACTCTATTATGTGTGTTAAGACATGCTTACCCGGTTACGTTAAAGACTATGTTATGCTTAGCTTATTGATCTAGTCTTGATTATATCATGTCATAACCTGTTACCCATAAAATCTAGAGAGGATGTGATCCTAGGGTGTGTGGTCTTGTATTCAAATGCAAAGCTAAATTGGTCACACATCTAGGGGGAGCCTTACTATATTTTGTAAATCTCCTATTGTCAAAATTATTAACTATCCTATATGCAAATCCTTGGGTTGTCATCAAACACCAAAAAGGGGGAGATTGAAAGGGCATTTATGCCCTTCATATTGTTTTGATGTTTGTTGACAACACTTGGATAGGTTTAATCTATTGTTAAATGTTTTAGGAGATATCAGCTACATTAGTGTAATTTGTACCAAAGAAAAAAGGGCTCCCCAAGATCAAATCTGTGCAGGGACAAAGTCTTGCCGGAGTGTCTGGCAGTTGTGCGTCGGAGTGTCTGGCCTCACCAGATTATACGGCCGGTTTTTGCTAGACTGTCTGGCCCTAAGGATTCATCGCTCGGTGCAGACTGTCAGAATACCACATCGGACACCACCCGGACACTGGCTGGACTCTGGCCAGAAACTCTACCAGACCGGAGTGTCTGGTGGTTGTCACCCGGAGTGTCCGGCTAGGTTGGACTGTCCGGCTGCTTTTTGCCAGACTGTCCGGGGTAAGCGGCTCCCAACGGCTCTAATTCCAGGGGACCTATATAAAGGCCCCTTCTTCTACCTTGGTAGTTGCTTGTCCAGTTCAAGAATAGCATCACCATTTGAGCCACCAAATCCTCAAGATCTCTTCACTCAACCATCCAAAGTCATTGACCTTTAGAGAATCGAAGGAGGATGCCTTGATCTATAGCTTCACCAAGAGAGATCTTCATTTCCCCCTCATTCACTTGAGGGCCCCTTGCTCTAGTGTTTCTTTGGAAACCCTAGCTTGTGATTTGGTTCTTACAAGCTTGTCTTTGATTGTTTGATAGCTTGCTTGTATTCGGGAGCCTCCAATTAGGTTGTGGATGTATGCCTCGAACTTGTTGTAAATGTGCCGACTTCCACCTCGAAGGTTGCCGATATAGTGGAAGAGGTGAATCGAACCTATTGGGGTGAGGTTCATCGGAGAACAAGGGAGGCCTCTCGTGGCGTTGGTGGTTTGAAACCACCCCCTCTCCAAATGTAGACGTACTTCCCCTCAAAAGGAAGGAACTACGGGAAACAAACCATTGTGTCTCTGCATGCTCCAGTATGGTTACTTTTATCCTTTACCACACTTTACTTATCTTGTTCTTGCTTAGTGTTTGTGCTAGATTGACATATAGGTAAATTCACCATAGTTGCATAATCTAGAGAATTTACCTTTTGTGTCAAACCCTAATTTGAAAAAAAGTAAAATTTGAAGTAGCACCTATTCACCCCCCTCTAGGTGCCCATACGACCCTTTCACCCTCCTCCACCACACGTTAGCGTGCCTGGATGACGCCATCGGCTTTTGTGCGTAGTGCCTAGACGATAGCCGCTGATTTTTGGGTCAGTACCTTCAGGTAAGAAATCATTTTACAAGCGTTTGAATTTATCTTACATATTCCTTCTATTGGCTGAACTAACTGCGGATCTTTTATCCAATTTCTCGATGAACTTCAGATGTGGGAGCTGCCGAAGGAGGAGTGCGAGATGTTGCATCCCAAGAATTTTGAGATCATCACGCGCTACATCTCAGCGACGTACCCGCTCGTGTGCTCCCACCTAGGATTCTTTCAGCGTTATTCCTACTACGAGCTCCCGCTCCATGAGCTCGCGTGCCTGCACGGCGCGTGCGCCTGCATGGAGCCGGGCTGCAACTACACCAGCCCGCCGACAGAGCTCCTGGCCCACCTTGCAGAGGATCACTTGATTGAAGTGGTTAGGATCCCATACGGCCACGTCAACTTCACCAAGAGCAGGTGTCATTCCATGACTCAACATGCTGCCCGCTAATTCTTGAGGGGGAGGACAACTCTTTTTTCGTCCTAACCATCACCACCGACGTTCCGGGAACCAGAGCTAGGCCCACCATCATGTGTGTGGTGTGCGTCTGTTCAGTCTCGAGCGCCTGGCCCCTATACACGGTGTGCATGTGGACGAACGCCTAGCTGCCATCGTCCGATAACATGCTTATGCTAGCCGAGGAGCCAAGCTGCCTGATGCTGCGGGAGGTGGAGTATGTGGACCTAAGGTCAGTCCTATGTGTGCCATCTCAGTACCTTGTTGGTGCTGGACCGTACATGTAGATGCATTTCTACATTTGTATCGAGAAGACCGATAGGGAGCTATAGTACTTATGTTGTCGTTAAGTGTAAGACTTAAGAGATGCTTCTCCGGTATGGAGAGCATACGTGTTGTGCAAATGTATCCCAGTTTTTGTTTTTTAGTACTCCTTAATAATTCTACGAGTTTACTAATACGATGGATAATAATAAGTCGTATCAGCTTGTTGTTGTCACGTTGCAACATCCGCTTGCTCTAGACTAACTGGCAATACCGCGTGCTCCCGCCTGTCAGTGTCACGTGTTTCCTGGGCCCAGCTGCCAGTGTCACATCCCCTTTACTTCTCTTCCTTCCCCTCGAAGCCACTGTCCCCACTTCTCTTCCATCCTGCCACTATCGTCTGATGGTTGTAATCTAATTTCGTTGGTTTCTTTACATGTAATCTACGTGGATCCTCCAACATGCAAATGGCACAGACATAATTTCTAAATTGGAAGCACTTACACCCTGTTATTGCACTAAAAGCAACTATCTATATTTCTCAATATAGCTTGCCAAACCCATTACAATAATTGTACTCGCACTGAACACAACTGAAATTGCAACTATCCTAAACAACATCTAAACCCATATCGCAGCACTGTCATTGGAGTCCACCTCGATTGGTGACCCTGTCGTGCCCTTCCCAGCGACATCCACTCCCGCCCGTGTCTTGCCCTTCGCCAAGGAGGCAACAATGGCATTCTGCATTGCTTTGTCCCCGTCGTCCTCCACATTGGAATATACAATGACGAAGGGGACGGGGGTGGCATGGACCGAGCCCCATCGCGCCTGGCGGCTCCTTCTCAAGCTCGACGCTGCAGCAGTCCTTCTACAGATCGGAGGGGCCGAGCTCGGAGACATAGCGCAACTGTTCGGCTTAAGAAACCATGCCTATTTGATACTACAATGGTAGGATCTTGGGGTGGATCCATCGTGGCGAGCCCGACCGCGAGCGGTGGAGCGGATGGATCTACCGGCGCGGGCCATGACAAGTTCTGAGGGAGTAAGAGTGTGGGCTAGGTGTGTCTGGTTTGCAAGGCCTCCTAGTGATATGTACACGGGTAAGGTGCCAAATGTTTTTGTCCAATGCACGCGAGAGGGCCTTTGAACCACGAAGGCGTGAGGTTTGGTTGACAAGTCTGCATGCTAGGTCCCCCACCTGTCAGCCGAATGTGGATGGTAGGATTCTGCCCGAGTTAAGTGGAGATAAATCATGCTTCATAGTGCCCCTACTCTAACATCCAAAGGCTCCTCTTCCCTCGCTCCCCTCGCTCATGGCTTGCAGCTCATGCAGTTTGTCTCGGGCAAAATCAGGGTCGACTCAATGTTGTCAGGCAGGTGCCCCCATCAGGTACCAGAAGTTGTCCTACGTTTACTACCCCGAGATGTTGTGTTTGTGCGGTGAGAAGATGCCGAGATGGATTTCGTGGACTAACGAAAATACTGCAGGAAAATTTAGCAACTACAGCATCAGAGCAGTAATTTCCTATGGTAGGTAAAGTGGTAACCCGGATCCAGGAAGCGTAATGTAATTCTTTTTTTTTGTTTCCTTCGATCTACTTGGCAGGAGGGGAGGGGAACTAGCTATGACAAGTTTGTGTGGATCGAAAAGCCCCTGATAGGTTTTCACAAAGAGCTTATTCATGATCTACATGATGTTGTGTGTGACAAGAAAGACGAGATTCATGCGTTGGAGCGAGAGATCCGGGAGCTTTGCTAGATGCAGGGGAGGCAGGAGCAGGGAGGTGGTGAGATAGACGGGCTCAAGATTAGGCCAGATAGTGGAAACAATTTCCTCATTATCTGGGCATTATCTGTTTCCTTTGTAGTTTATGTTGCCATGTCATTGTCAAGCAGCTGAAATAAGTTGCTTCTTTGTGGAGTGCATCAGCCAGCTTAGAACTTGTTTTTAAGCTCAAAACTTTATCATAAGTCTAATGCCAAAAGCAAGGATTTATTAACCACTTATAAAAAATTTATGTCTGTGCCACTAACATCCATCGAATTTGGTGACCCCCCTCCCACCGCTCAGCTATCGCGGTCCCGGTGGTGCGATTGTTCAGATAGTAGTGGCATAGTCATAATTTTGGATTCAACTAGTGGATTCGGCCGTGTCCAAACCTCAAGTCACAACACATTTTACTCCGAGAACGGGAGGCAGATTGTTTCGCCCGACAAGTTCCACACACACAGCTTCAGAATTTAATCGAACTACATATATAGGTTAAAGTTCATCACACTATTAGGCTTCTACATTGCTAGCCTTCTTTCTCTGTCTAGGTGCCAACTTTCTTCCTCTTGCCTTCACTCCTCTGGCTTCTTCATTTCCTGCCTTATTCCTCTTCCTAGGTGCCAATTTTCTTACATTCACGTACTCTGCATCTCTGGGTCAAGGGAAGTTAGGCCAATCAGCACTAGAATCGCGTCTAGCATCATCACTCCACTCATTTTGGTTTTCTTCCCATAGAAAAAGCACTGAGTCAGCGGTCTTGTTTCTTACCTAGCGCTTCCTATAAAAAAATAGTACATGCCTTACTACCTAATATCTACAGATTATAAACAAAAAAAGATTGAATGTATGATATGTTGCTAACGTATCCATAATTTTTGATCTTCCATGCTTGGTTTTATCTACTTTCTTATGTTTTGTCCACACTTTGGAGTACTTCTCCTATGATTTCTTGGACTAATCTATTAACAAGAGCCACACTGCCAGCTGCCTGTTTTCTGCTGTTTTTGGTTCCAGGAAAGTCAGAAAATGAATATTCTCAGAATTGGACGGGACAAAAGCCAAAGTCAGTTTTTCACCGAGGGACACACCTGGAGCTAGAATACGAGACGAAGAGGGGCTGGGGCCCGGCCACACCACCTGGCCGCACGGCCAGGCTTGGCCCACGCCAGGGGGTGGTATGGCCGCCCTAGGCACCCCCTCGGCCTCTCCTTCCGCCTATATATTGCCTCCAATACAGAAACCTTAAGTACCTGATCAAAATTCCACGAAAGAGTCTGTAGCCGCCGTCATCTCCATCCCTAGATCGGGAGGGATCTGAAGCTCTTCCTGGCACCCTGCCGGAGAGGGGAATTCACCCTGGAGGCCTTCTTCATCACCATGCAAGCCTCCGGTGTGATGCGTGAGTAGTTCATCTCTGGACTACGGGTCCATGTAGTAGCTAGATGGTTGTCTCTCCTCTTTTGTGCTATCATGTTTAGATCTTGTGAGCTCCGTTCATGATCAAGATCATCTATTTGTAATTCCTACATGTTGTGTTTGCGGGGATCTGATGGATATTGAGATGCTATTTCAGTTTGATTATTAATTCTATTATGTCTTTGTTATTTGTGATCTTGCATGCTTTCCGTTGTTAGTAGCTATCTTGGCCAAGTAGATGCTAGCAACTCCAAGAGTTAGTATTTATGCTCGATAGTGGGTTCATGCCTCTAGTAATCTGGGGAAGTGACAGAAATCTCTAAGGTACTAGATGTGATGTTGCTACTAGGGAGAAAACAACAATCCTTTGTTCATAGAACAATCGTATTGTTTACTTTACACGCAATGCATAATGAAATTATCCGTTGCTTGCAACTTAATACTGGAGGGGGTTCGGATGATAACCTGAAGGTGGATTATTAGTCATAGATGCAGTTGGATGGCGGTCTATGTATAATGTTGTAATGCCCAATCGAATCTCAAAGGAGTCAAGATGAGTAGTATATGCTTGTATGCTTTCTCGATGTTTGTCAATTGCCCCACTGTAATTTGTTCACCCAACATGTTATCTATCTTAAGGAGAGCCACCACTAGTGAACTATGGACCCCGGTCCTTTCTTTTACCATCAATCTACAATCAATTGTTTACTGCTTTGTGTTTACTTTCTGCAAACTATTACTTTCTTCCACTCGATACATTTAATCCTTTGTTTTCAGCAAAACCGGTGAGATTGACAACCTCATCGCAAGTTGGGGCAGAGTTCTGTGGTTGTGTTGTGTAGGTCTCCACATTGCTGCTGGCACCGATAGTGCGCCCTGCCAAAGTTCAGCTAGCTACACCTTTGGGGTGTTTCCTTGCTCCTACTGGTTCGATTAAACCTTGGTTTCATAACTGAGGGAAAACTTGCTGCTATGTTCATCATACCTTCCTCTTGGGGTTCTCCAACAAGCTCGATATATTTTGGGCCATCAAGCTCTTTTTCTGGCGCCGTTGCCGGGGAGTCAAGGATATCTTCACAAGGGGAATCCCTCATAACCAATCTCTTTACTTTGTTATTTTTGTTTTGCTTAGTTTACTTTTGCTTTGTTTGCTTGTTTCTTTATCAAAAACACAAAAAAATAGTTTTACAAGTTTGCTTTCTTTATTAAAAACACAATTTTTTTAGTTCTTATATTAAGTTGGCATTATGTCTAGCATTTCTCCAGCTACTATGTCACCTGAGGAAATGATTTTCACTTTTAAACAAGGAATTGAAGAAAGTTTCAAAGAAGCTTGGTCTAGAATATCTGATCTACATGAAAAAACTGAACCTAAAATGACACAAAGCTTGTTCCTTAGAAGTTTTTACCTTGGAATTGCTCTTTGCTATAGATATGCTTTGGATGCTGTAGTCGGAGGAGATTTTCTCCAATGCAATGAATATGATGCTGTTAATGCCATAAAGAAGTTGGTCTTTACTTACAACTTGCCTAGCAAATCTAATTCTTCCTTCATAAACATATTTGCTAGATTGAATACTCTCGATACCAGCATTACTAGTTTGAAAGATTGCTATAATACACTTAGAGAGCATCATAACTATGTTCCAATAAATTCTGAACCCTCAAAATGGCTTCCCACAGTAAAGATTGCTATAAACAATGAAACTTTTCATGCTCGATGTGATATCATGTCTGAATTTTGTCTTATGCCCAAAGATATCTATGAATCTTTGAATCTTTGGGGGCTTTCTGAAGGAGGAAAATAAATTTTTCTTGCTAATAATGCCACAATATTACCCATTGGAATAGCTGAAGGAGTGTTTACAAAGATCCTAGGGAAATGGTTTCTACTGATTATCTTGTTATTGAATGTGTAGGAAAAGGACAAATTACACTTGGAAGGTCCCTATTAGAACTCCTTGGAGCAATAATAGATGTGGAAAAGGGCACCATGCACTTTGTTTCTCCACCAAGCATTCATAAGTTCCCCAAGGATAAGAATAAAAGTAAGAGAGGTAAGTGCAAGAAATTTGGTTTTAATGCTTCTTCATTGGAGAACACTTGATTCTTTTTCTTGCTTCTTATGCCTAACTTAAAGGCGTTAAAGAAAAGTAGATTTAGATGAGTCTTGGAATTTATTACTTCAGTAATAACTGCTCCTTATCCTTTTTATTTGCTTTTCGTGCCAAGAGTAACCTCTAATGAGAGAGAAGTAATAATTGAGAAAGTTGCTGTCCTGAAACAGATTTCGGTGCTTCACCGTAAAAATTCGTGTAAAATCTCTGTACGTCCTTTTGAGGCGTGAATTTTTGTGCTTCTGCCCTAGGTTGTTATCTAACTTTCGTTAGTTCAACACCTTTTGATTTTATCAACAGAAGGTCTTCTAAAAAATTCGTCTTTACCTGCTGGTCTGTTTTGACAGATTTCTGCCATTTTCTGCATTTGCTTCTTGTTGGTTCCTCTTTCAGTTCTTTTGGGGAATTGAGATTTTTGAGGGAAGTTCTACAGTAGCTAGTGTTTTAATGGAAGTTTTATTGGTGTTGGAACTGAACCTAAAGACTTATTATCTTGAGTGCACTAATGTTGCTAAGAAAGATTGTGTGAAGTTTTGTATGAAGGAAAAATTTCAGGTGTATGGAGGGAATGATGTAATGAGATGAAGAATGGACTAAATCTCAAGCTTGGGGATGCCACGCGTGTCACCCCAAGAAATATCTAAGAAGTACAAGCGTCAAAGCTTGGGGATGCCCAAGGCATCCCCTTCTTCATCAATAAAAATCCCAGGTTTCTTCCAAACACTTTATTTTTATTGTTTCATGCACCGTTGTGTTGTTCTTGGAGCGTCTTTGTTTTTTATTTTTGGTTTTCGTTTGCTTGGTTTTCTTAGTTTGCTGAATAAATTGGTTGGACTCCCTCTTTCATGTATTGGTTTTCAAATAGTTTGGTTTGGATTGGAAAAGAGTAGGAAAGTTCATGCTTAAGTGGTAAAGAGAGCTTGTTTTTGACTGTGGCCTATGCTTTGTCATGCCATGCTTGATATTGTTTTGGCTTTATGTTTAGTATTCTTTGCTGTAGCATGAATTGAGATTTCTTAATGTGCCTTGGAAGAATCATGCGTTGTTTTAGCATATTAAAGCATAGTATTGTGGTATTCTCCTTTGATGCTTTATTTGGGTTGACTTGGCACATGCTCACACCATGCTATGACTATCCCAAGTCACCATAAGCCTTTATGATCCTTTAATTTTCAACTTGTAGTATCACTTTATGCTTTCATCAATGATGTTTTGTCGCTCTGCATGATTATGGCCATTATTTCTCTCTTAGTTGGTCACTCCCAGTCTTTTGCTAGCCTCCATAACCAAGTATGAGTTCCACTCATGCATCCAACTCCTAAAACCAAGTTATTCCAAAGAGTCCACCATACCTACCTATTAGCATATGATATTCCAAGTATATTCATGTTTTTGTCTACCTTCCGAATTAAACTTGTTATGAGAAAACTAGTGATTAAAGCTCTCATGAACTTGATGACACACTTTACTTTCTTGCATTTCATAAACTTGAACCATTGCGTCCTTCTTTGTTGCGTATATGCTTGCGCTTTATAAGTTGAAGTTAGCAGAACCATGTATCATGGGGAACGCTTTCAACATTGCACTTGTACTTTGTACCCCCGTTGATATCATGTTCTTTTGCTTATGGATCCCGGCGGTGTGAAATAAAAGGGGAACTTGTAAGATCATGGAGTTTGTATTTGTGTTAGAGAAACGCCTGGGTCGCTAGCCTAAGCCATGCCTAATCATGGTGGAAACTTGCAGCATAACCATAATGAGCACTATATGAAGCATCCTCGATAAAAACCTATGCAAATAGCAAATAAAAAGATCGCTGAGATGCTCATTGTTTGCTTGCCTTGTCATTTTGATTATGGGATAGCTCCTGTATCATGTGCAAGGGGTACCCCGTTGGCGGTTCTCTATGATACATATGTACTTACAATGACAAGAGCTTACTTGTGACTAAAGTTGAGTAGCATGAGGTTCGGTCTTTGTAAGTAAGGGGCATGAGATTTCGGCTTATAACTTGTCAAGCATATCCTCTTAATTGTGTCACCTTAACCTTAATCACCTTCAAGATGCTTATGATAGGGGCAATGAGAGCTGAAAGCTAATAAGTACCATAATTTTTGGAAGCTCTTTATGAGACTTGAATCCCTACTTCCTTCTATGAAGGCCTTTCTTTTACTTTTATGTTGAGTCTCCACCTTCTATCTTTATGCACCTACTTTGAGAGCATAGTGGCCATTCTTAGTTCTATGTGCATTGTCCCAAGACTTGTTGATTGATGCATAGCTTTGATATTGCTTGTTTTAAACTATTTGTATCTAGTCACTCTTATGAACTTTGAAGGTGTCCTATGCATTTATGTTTGCTACTCTATGAGGGACAAGCTGAATGCCACTATGCTATGTTTTCTTATGTGAAACAAACAAATGTCTTGCAAAGCATTGTTATTCATGAATATTTTATTTGTGCCTTTTCATGTTGCAACATAGTTACTTTGCCTTATTGTTAGAACTTTGTATTTCATGTTATGATTGAAGTACTATGATCCCAGCTATCAATGTTTTAAAAATACTTTGATCAAGTTTATGATGGTGCATGTCACCTCAAAAATTATTCTTTCTTTTTATCACTTACCTACTCGAGGACGAGCAGGAGTTAAGCTTGGGGATGTTGATACGTTGCTAACGTATCCATAATTTTTGATGTTCCATGCTTGGTTTTATCTACTTTCTTATGTTTTGTCCACACTTTGGAGTACTTTTCATATGATTTCTTGGACTAACCTATTAACAAGAGCCACGAGTGCCAAGCTTTTCTGCTGTTTTTGGTTCCAAGAAAGTCAGAAAATGAATATTCTCAGAATTGGACGGGACAAAAGCCAAAGTCAGTTTTTCACCGAGGGACACCTAGAGCCAGAATACAAGACGGAGAGGGGCTGGGGCCCAGCCACACCACCTGGCCACGCGGCCAGGCTTGGCCCGCGCCAAGGGGTGGTCTGGCCGCCCTAGGCACCCCCTCAGCCTCTCCTTCCGCCTATATATTGCCTCCGATACAGAAACCCTAAGTACCCGATCAAAATTCCACGAAAGAGTCTGTAGCCGCCGTCATCTCCATACCTAGATCGGGAGGGATCTGAAGCTCTTCCCGGCACCTTGGGAGGGAATTCACCACGAGGCCTTCTTCATCACCATGCAAGCCTCCGGTGTGATGCGTGAGTAGTTCATCTCTAGACTACGGGTGCATGTAGTAGCTAGATGGTTGGTTCTCCTCTTTTGTGCTATCATGTTTAGATCTTGTGAGCTCTGTTCATGATCAAGATCATCTATTTGTAATTCCTACATGTTGTGTTTGCGAGGATCCGATGGATATTGAGATGCTATTTCAGTTTGATTATTGATTCTATCATGTCTTTGTTATTTGTTATCTTGCATGCTTTCCGTTGTTAGTAGCTATCTTGGCCAAGTCGATGCTAGCAACTCCAAGAGTTAGTATTTATGCTCGATAGTGGGTTCATGCCTCTAGTAATCTGGGGAAGTGACAGAAATCTCTAAGGTACTAGATGTGTTGTTGCTACTAGGGAGAAAACAACAATCCTTTGTTCATAGAACAATCATATTGTTTACTTTACACGCAATGCATAATGCAATTATCTGTTGCTTGCAACTTAATACTGGAGGGGGTTCGGATGATAACCTGAAGGTGGATTATTAGTCATAGATGCAGTTGGATGGCAGTCTATGTATAATGTTGTAATGCCCAATCAAATCTCAAAGGAGTCAAGATGCGTAGTATATGCTTGTATGCTTTCTCGATGTTTGTCAATTGCCCCGCTGTAATTTGTTCACCCAACATGTCATCTATCTTAAGGAGAGCCACCACTAGTGAACTATGGACACCGGTCCTTTCTTTTACCATCAATCTACAATCAATTGTTTACTGCTTTATGTTTACTTTCTGCAAACTATTACTTTCTTCCACTCGATACGTTTAATCCTTTGTTTTCAGCAAAACCGGTGAGATTGACAACCTCATCGCAAGTTGGGGGCAGAGTTATGTGGTTATGTTGTGCAGGTATCCACATTGCTGCTGGCACCGGTAGTGCGCCCTGCCAAAGCTCAGCTAGCTACACCTTTGGGGTGTTTCCTTGCTCCTACTGGTTCGATTAAACCTTGGTTTCATAACTGAGGGAAAACTTGCTGCTGTGCTCATCATACCTTCCTCTTGGGGTTCCCCAACGAGCTCGATATATTTTGGGGCATCAATGTACCATCTCATACCTAGGTTTGGGAACATTAAGGGGACATCTCGCTTAAAAGGATATAGATGCCACCTAGAGGGGGGTGAATAGGCGGTTAAAACTTTTCCGAGGGTGGCTCAACAAAGGCAGAATTAAACTAGCATTTACTTTGTTAAGAACAAAACCCAGGAAAACTAGGGTTCACCTATTTGCACCAACAACTTATGCTAAGCAAGACAATTAACTATGTGATAACAAGATATATATACTTCAAGCATGAAGGCTATCACAAAGTAAAGTGCATAAGTAAGAGCTCGGATATAGAGATAACCGAGGCACGCGGAGACGACGATATTTTACCGAGTTCCTCCCAACATGGAGTACGTCTCGTTTGAAGAGGGGGTGGTATCAAACCACCAACACGACAAAAGGCCTCCCTTATTCTCCGATGAATCTCACCCCAATGGGATCAATCCACCCTTCCACTATATCGGCAACCTTCGAGGTGGTAGCTGGCACCTTTACAACAAGTTCGAAGCACACATCCACAACTTAATTGGAGGCTCCCGAATCCAAGCAAGCTGTCACAACAATCAAAGACAAGCTTGTAATAACCAAATCAAAAGCTAGGGTTTCCCATGAAACACTAGAAAAAGGGGCCCTCAAGTGAATGAGGGGGAAATGGAAATCTCTCTTGGTGAAGTAGTAGATCAAGGCCTCCTCCTTCGATTCTCCAAAGCTCAAGGACTTTGGATGGTTGTAGATGGAGTTCTTGTTGATTGGTGGCTCTAGGGTTAGGGTTCTTCAATTTTGGAACGAGCAGCTTCTCAAGGTAGAAGAAGGGGCCTTTATATAGGGCCCCTGGAAATAGAGCCGTTGGGAGCCACTTACCCCGGACAGTCTGGCCAACATTAGTCAGATAGTCCAGCCCAGCTGGACACTCCGGGCGAGACTAGTCGGACACTCCAGCCCGGCCAAGTTTTAGGATATGGCTACATAGCATCTGAATGTCCGAGCTGATCGACGAATCCTCAGGGCCGGACAGTCCGGCCGGCACCAGCCGGACATTTCGACAAGGCTGAATACTCCAACTAAAATCTACCGGACAGTCTGGCGTTGTAACACCCCCGGGATCAGGGTTAAACAAACCCCAGACCTTAGCCTGACATAAGCTTAACCTAGAGCTCGAGGATATCCAGTGAGAAATGGTAACACAATAGTAACCCTACGACACAAAAATTATTACAGCAAGCTCATAACTGAGCGAAGAACCAAAATATTCAAGCATAGGTCACTGACCACAAACATCAAACAACGGAAGGCAAATTATGCTATTAAGTATAGCAAACTTAACAAATGGCCTAAGAGGCCTAAAGCATAATGATGACGTCCCAACCCATAGATACCAGGCTACCGGTCGGGAACCCCAAGCTACTCGTCGGTGTCGATGTTGTACGGAACTTGTTTTCAGGGGAACACTTACTCTGAAAGTATCAACAAAGCAAGGGTGAGTACAGGGTGTACTCCGCAAGACTTATGGCTAGTGGGGTTATTTTGCATGAAGCCATCTTTGTTTATAAAACAAGAGGGAGAAGAAGCTCATCTAATCAGAGTATTTTAAAAGGGGATAAGAGAGCGACATCTCCGAAGAACTGATCATCATGTTTTGATATCCACCAAAGTAATCATCATCTCACAACTAGGATCACCCCCTCGTACCCATGAGGAAGCATCCTTAAGCACACGTTGATCTGCCAAGTTTTACGATTAGGTTAATGTTCTCTATGATCTTAGAATTCGGTCACCAAGCGTTCATAACCGTGAACACAACTTTTCGAAAAGATTTAACCCTGCAGGGGTGTACAACTTTACCCACACGTACCAACCGACTCTTAATGCCACTAGTAATAGCCCTCTTCCTTGGAAGGCCGACAGAGGGTGGTTGGACACAACCTTTACCTTGCTTTCGCCGAGACCATGAGTCACGCCCTAAGGAGGGTTCCGCCGTAATGGGTCAAATCCTGAAGCCGGTCCCTAGAGATGTGAGTCTAGGTTGGTTTACCAGGGGCTCCATCCACCCCAAGCAACCTCAGACACGCTTACCTACATGTATGAATGCACCTCCTTCACCGCCTTCGAGAACAACCAGAATGCATATGTCGAATGGAACGCCCGAAGTATGTGACTCATGGAATCTACTAGGCAAGTTAGTTACTCGTGAGGTTTTCTAGGCCTCGTGTGGCTGTACGCTCGTTTCGGTTCCAAAGGCAAGAACTCAGTTCCTAGTAGTGGTGAGCATGGGACTAGAAAAACCACATCCCACCGTGGCCTCCCATACAAGCCTTAGCATGTTTAACATTTACCACTGATCTTATCTCATCAGTATACATCGTTCTCCTATCATACTAGATTCTCTGCATTTGGTACATCTTCTCGATGATCCAGCACTGACAGCTAAGCAAGGCTAAGAAAGACATAGATAAGCTCTAGCAGTGCACACAAGTCAAACCTAGTTATGCTAGGAGCAGTGGATCAGGTAATATAAGCTCAAGGGAGTAACACAACAGATAGGATACTCTATCTATCGACAAAAGACCATAATAGAATCATATGCATCATGGAAAGAATGAAATACTTTTGAAATCATAGGATTCTTTTATGTGTGGAGTTATGCTTGCCTTGTTTGTGGATACCCATAAAGCAGATCTTCGGAAGTCTTGTACTTGACTGGATTATAGTTGGTCAAGTATTGTTCGTCCATCTTTGATGGTGTTGATCTCGGTCTTCGATCTTGATCTCGATATCGTATTCTACCGGGAAGAAGCAAACACCAAAAAGAAAGGAAACAATCAACACATGGCATCGATGCAATGCTTAAGCAATGATGATGATATGACAAGTTTAATAGCATTGAAATGAAACCCTAAAGCATGCTTGGAAATTTAAGCGGGATCCGAGGGTCTAAACCCTAATACAGGAGGAACCCCAGAATCACCTGTGAGTGGTTGATTTGTTCTTCTAATTAAACTTGTAAAAAAGTTGCTGAACAATGCATGATTATAGCTTAAACAGATAGATCTCATTTTTCTGAACATTTTGATATATTATACATATTTTTCTGAATTACAGAATAAAAGATATTGATTTTCCAGTATTTATCCTTTTTCTGAAATTGTTAAAACAATTTAAAACATTTACTGCATCATTATGACGTCAGCACAGGCAAAAACAGTTTTGCACCGCAGCTGGGTCTAGCCACTGTGACTGATTTGTGGGGCCAGGGCCACGTAAGCAGCCATCATGGCAAAGCTTGTCTGCTGCCAAGCCACGGCCACCACGACGCCACGTGAGTGCCACGTCGGGGACACCTCGACGCCACCTAGGCTCGCCAGAGACACCTCGGACGGGCACCAGGGATGGCGGAGGAGGGGGATCTGGGGCACGCTAGGAGGCTGGCTAGCTGCAGCGTGACGCGGCGAACCTTATATTGGATGCGCTGCTGCTATATGGTCATTGGAGTAGTGACTTTAACGGCGACCAGCGGTGGCAGGCGGCGGTGTGCGAGGTGAGAGCAGGCCAGAGCGAGGGGTAGGGAGTGGAGAGGTCCAGAGGAACCGTGAGCTCACCCTGAGTGTGTAGGGGACGACGGCGAGGCTAGAGATGGGCGGTGGTGACGGTGATTGCGACGGCGGCGCTCAGTCGAGCTCGGGGAAGACAAGGTCGATGCCGAACACTGGAGGCGCCCGGGCTTGATTCCTTCGGCGTGGAGGTTTAGTACAGCGAGGCGGAGCTTCTAGAAAGCTCAGATGGTCTCGGGCGCTGCGGAGTAGCGGCGATTCAAGTCGGCAGCGAGCTAGGTTTCGATGCCCAGCAGAGAGAGGTAGAGAGATCTTGCGAGGAGGAAGAGAGTGATAGAGGAAGAAGGTCACATCTTAGCGGGGTCTTATCCTCTCGTTCAGGGCAGCGGGCGGGGATCTAGGCCCGTCGGCTGACGGACGGCATCGCGGCGGCCACCGAGCTGCTTGACGGTCACGAGGAAGACGACAGGGAGAAAGGATCGAACTGGTTCGCGGGTTAGGCTTTGCTGGGCTGCTGCTGGGCCACGGGACGCTACACGCAAGCGGTAGGTAGCATAGGGGAAGGTTGGGCCGGCCTGGGCTGCACGGCCTGGAGGCTCTGGCTTTATATTTTTTTAGCAAAACCTTTTTGTTATTTCTGTTTTCGTTATCCCTTTTGTAAACCATTTTCTAATCTGTTTTGAACCATTTCAAAAATACTAGAGGTTTTGTAAAATATAGAAAATATAGAAACCATTTGGGCTCCAACATTTTGTACTTTCCAAATTCAAAACCTTTTGAATTCATTTTAGAGAGGGGAAAAATAGCTAGGGTTAGGGTTTTGCATTAGTTCTTCTTTCCTACATGCATTTTTAAAGAATGATGCTCATGAATGCACAATCAAAGCCCTAATTTAAGTTTAGCTAAAACTGGGGCGTTACAGGCATAGACTTGATTCTGCACGCTGGAGACTCGGTCTAAAAACTTGTCAGAGGCAAACCTGATAGAAACAATA
The DNA here is from genome assembly GCA_023614405.1 of Avena insularis. Taxonomy (NCBI): domain Eukaryota; kingdom Viridiplantae; phylum Streptophyta; class Magnoliopsida; order Poales; family Poaceae; genus Avena; species Avena insularis. The sequence goes on from CM042694.1 coordinate 537,190,650, forward strand.
AAACTGTAATGATCATAACATTTGCATCCGGACTCCGATTGACCCGAAACTAATTTTTTTGGAAAGGGGTTGATAAGAGCTACCCAACAAAAAGGGGTCGAAATATTGGATACCACCAAGAGAGAGCATTTCATGTATTATGATGTGAGATACCTCTCTTGGTGAGAAACCGGAAAAACCTCCAAGATCAAAAACACAATTAGGTATATAGGGAAATCTGTTTTTGATGAACTAGAGCTTGCTATGAATTACCACAAGATCTAAATGCTCACATGGATAAGATCCAAATAAGAACCAATAAAGATGATGCTAAGTATGCAAAGGTAGGATCTCTCTCCGAAGGATATGATCTAGTCACTCACTTGAGAGCCCCTCTTGATAGCACGATTATCGATCCTATAACCCGATCTCTCCAACTAACACCACGAGACCTGTAAGAAGGAAACCCTATCAAGACCATACCTTTGCCTTGCACATATTCCACTTGAGCTCGATGATGACGATCTTCTCTACGTCAAGATGGAACACCTTTCTTGATTGCGCTAGCTTGGTGAAGACTTGCAAATCCCCCCCCCCCATACTCCACTATGGTGGAACTTCTCCTTTGGGCATATCATCTTCCTATATCCATGATCACCATAGGATGGCAAGATTTAAGCAAGTGATCTCTTCGAGATGGCTCATCTTGAACTTGCACAATAATTTTTCTTTCTTCATTATGTTGGTGTCTTGAAGGTATATAAGAGATATCTCTCCAACTTTATTCTTCAAGACACACTTTCTATAGGCCCAACTCTTACTTGACCAATCTCCGGATCACTCATTGAAACCTTGGTCAACACTTGATATTCTCTACTTTCTTCTTCTCCCAAACTTGAAGCCAACATATGGTTCAAACATTGCCTATGGACAAATCCTACAAGTAAAACTCAATGCAAACATAAGTCAATAAAGATTGTCATTAATTACCAAAACCACACATGGGGGCACACATGCACTTTCACCACTGCTCTATGGCCTATAATATGGTAAGTCTTGATCTATTTTTACCCTTCTTGCTAGCACAAAAAGGCGAATCCTTCTTCTCGAGAAAATTCTTAAACCTATTCACCCAAGGTCTTCCTTTGCCCCTTTTTGTAACTGGCTAGCAAAGCTCGAAACTCAGTTGGACTTGAGGCCACTGAGATGGGTTTGTACAGGGCTTGACGGATCCAGCGTACGCTACTCTGAACTTTTCCAGAGAGTAGTAGTCAGACAAATATTGATGCAAATGTGGTAGAGTTCTTTTCTTCACCAAGAAGGCCAAGGCAGGTGCATTCTCGCTGCTCGATGTTCACAACATCCCTGTGGCCACTATTGGACATATCGACCACCTCACAGCTGTTGTTGTTTGATGGGAGAACCCTAAGATGAGCAAATCCTTGGCTTCTCTTGCGTAGTTGCTATACAATATGTGGTAGCATATGTCCTGTAAGTCTCCTACCGATCTCTCTCCTTATATTTAGCAGCTTCATGATCATACCACGTATGATGTCCATCAAGATATGAACATGACATACTTTTATGTCCTTCACCCAGTTATTCAGGCATTCTGCAAGGTTGTTGTTTATGTAATCAACTTTGATGTTAGTGTTGAATTGACTCCTCTTCCATAGTTGTGAATGATGGATGGCTAAGAACTGTGGAAGTTCATGGGCTTCCGCAAAAATCTTGCTCATGAAATATTCGCTGCTCTGAGCTTTGTAAGCTCTAGCAGCAGGAAATATGTAACGAAATATGCTGCCTGCATAGTGTGAGTACAAGTTGAGCATTAGATGGGCATGGAATTCTCTGCCTTCGGCTCGTGGGAACACTTCCTTCACTGTATTCGTCAGTACCTTGCATGCATCCCTGGGTATAGCGAATGGATCCACGTGGCCTATTGATCTCCTGAGCTGCCTCATAAACTAGACCCAGTTTTCCTCTATTTCTGTTTCGAACATCCTGAATGCCACTGGGAACATCCAGTTGTGACCATCAAGTGCTAGCACAGATGCCAGACAGCCTTTCCATTTGCAAGTTAGGATAGTGTTGTCAACACTCAGATATGGCCTATAACCGTCCTTGAATCCCTGGATGCAAGGTTTAAGCGCTATGAAAAATCCATTGAAATAAATTTTCCCACCTTATGATTCAGTGTCAATCTCCACAACACTCCTTGGACACCTTGCTTGTACCTCAGCCTTGAAGTTGTACAACATCCTGAAGCTATTAGTTCAATCCCCATGCAAGACCCTCAGAGTTTTCTCTTTACCTTTCCAAACCATGTAATATGGTAGGACAATGTTGTATTTAGAACCGAGGCTAGTCTAAATATTCTTCGCGGTCTCTTTAGGGTTATCCTTTAGTATGGAAATAGCTTGTATAGCCACCCACTCCGTATCAGCCATTGAAAATTTCACCTTGCAGCCTGTCGGACACATGTGGGGAGGGCCCATTTTGTTCACCTACAACATATATTAATTTACAAGATAAGCATAGTCGACTCGTTGCTAGAAAGATCTTGCACATCAATTGTAGTTATAGAGTGAAAAAGAGAAAGTTCAAATGGTTTGATGCATTCATTGCCCCAATACCCTAATTGCCTTTTGTCGGAGATTTGTCCCGCGAAGGAACTAGGGTCCAATGATCCCTTGGTTTGTGAGGGGGCTAAACATGCGATTTCGAAGGAGTTCGGCGATGGCTATGGAGGATGAGCGGATGCACGACATAGAGTTGACACCGGGTTTTTTACCCAGGTCTGGGACCCTCGTGAGGAGGTAAAGCCCCTACTCCTGCTTTGTTGTATTGCTCGCTTGTCCCACGAGGTTACAATGGTGGATGAAAGTCTAGGGTTTTAGATCTTTGGGATCTGTCCCTTGTAAGTTAGGATAAGGACTCCTTATATAGGGCGGCGTCAGGCCTCTCCCCCTGGTCCACAGACGGGGAGGGTCAACATAGTGCCACCCTCCTGGGCGCCAGTCTACGAGGCTACTTTTGATGGACCAGGTCCTCCTGCTTGGACGCGCCTCCACCGGTTGATAAAGCAGCCTTCCTTTTTCCATTTCGTCTTCATCCGCACCTGCCTGTTGTCCCCTTGACACCCAAATGGCAACTGGCGCACCCACTACGCCCGGGTCATCGGTCTTCCTGCTTCAATGGAAAGGTCGGTAGACCGGATCTTCCTTTACCGAGGCAGATGGCGAGGACGTAGTGGCCGCGCCCTTTGTCGCGGCACGACTCTCCTTCTAACCATTTAGCAACCTTGCAGAAGGGCCAGAGGGACGTTCTGAAGCACCCTCGAGAGGATCAGTGGGCGATTTCACCTAGGGAGTCATTTTCATCGAGGGGAGGCCCTCTCCTCCTCAAGAGGGAGAGTAAGCCCTTGTGTGGTACCTTGAGGAGTTGGAGGCTGCTGACCATCAGGATGTGGTACCCCGGTCACCAGGGCCACGATAGTAGCCCCCGGGTGATTGACCTGTATGTGTCCCTCCTGAAGGGCTCGAAAGGGCAATTGACCCCGGACGGCTGGTGGGCCCGAGCGCCTAACCATGAAATTATGACCTTGCACTGCTGCCGACTTGACCGCAGGATCAAGGTGTCCGTGGGCCATTAACCGCTAGGCTCGCGCATGCTACCCTGCTCCGAGGGTCACTCCCACGATGCGACGATACATGGGGCCTAGCGGTTAATATCACGCAAGTGCCACAACGATACGTCTCTTCAGCTGGCGCGATTAAAGGTGGGGAAGGAATCTTCCTGCTACCTCTTTCTTCCTTCCACGCGCTCCTGAGTCGAATACTTCCCCCTTTCCATGGCGCCGAAGCGTTTCTCGACCAAGGAGAAGGGCAAGGTTGTGAAGACCGAGGCGGTAGAGACTCGGTTGGTGAAGCGTGGCCTAGGGCGGCCACGCGGGAGTGGTCGAGGGATGTGCGGTGGATGCGGTATGGCTCTCGCCATGCTTGCTCCTGCAGAGGCGGAAGCGGCCTCAGGAGTAGCTTATGTCAAGCATGGGCGCGGCTGCCCTCGCGGGAGCGGCAGGGGTCGTCATGGAGGGCGTGGCGGTAGGCTCGAAGTTGAATCTGGCCCGGACACTCCCGATGCTGCCGAGGCCCCTGCTCTAGAGGCCCCTGCCTCCGTGATCATCAAGATTGAGGATGACCCTGAGCCTGAAAGTGTCATCGTTTCATCTTCATCCTTGGGAACCCCGGTTGGTTCCTCAAGGTAAGGCTCCCGACCCGCTTCGCCCTGGGAGTCATGGTGGACCTTTCGGAGGAGGTGGAGCTGCAGCACTCCAGCGGAGACCAAAGGTGGCGGGTGCACGTGAAGACCCTCCCGCCCGATGAGATGTACCTCTACGATAGCTAGGGCCAGTTCCTCGCTGATCACCGCATTCACCATGGTTCCATGCTGTAGTTCCACTTTGTCGATGAAGGGGAGTTCTCTGTCTCCGTGTTTGATACCCTGCTATGCAGGGTGGACTACCCTGCTCACCTCCCTTGAGGATCCAGGGCTTGGCCCATACAATGCTCGCTGCCTTGGCTCCGGAGCTGCGAGTATTTTGCTAGTGTAGGGGTGGCACCATCTAGTACTCTGCTCCCGTGTGGGGCTTGCAAGAAAGACTTGTTTTTATGTCTGTAAGCGTATCTTTATGCTAGTTATTTCTCCCTTGTACTGTTCATGGTGTAGCGACCTCTTGCCGAGGCCCGAGAGGGTGGCTCATGCTTTATTTTTGTAGGGACAGCCTTCTAGGAGCATCGGGCGTGTCCATCGATGGGCTAAGCTTCTAGGGGCGGAGCCCTCGCGAGGCGAGGTTTAGGAATAGCACATGGGGAGGAAATTTCCGGGGACGGCACTTGGGGGTGCTGCTAGCGGGGCTCCCCTCAACCACTGGGTCGGCCCGCCGCAGAGCAGGTCGCACCTGATTAGGTCAGTGAGGCTCTTAGTGCCTGAAGAGGGTGGTGCCCCATGGTCATGAGGAATAGCTCAGGCTATGGGGCCTCTAGGCACCCCGGCAGCTCATCGTAGTTTGCTGATTGCAGCGGAGTCAGGCGATTCTCTTGTGAAGAAACTCCAACGCCCGCCCTCGAGGAGGGGTCTTGTGCCAACTTTTGGAGCCTATCTTCTTGAGAGAGGGCGCAACCTCACGAGGCTCACGTGCCTTTCCCGGGCGCCTCCCATGGGGATGAGCCATAGGTGAGGTAACTAACCCCCGTCTAGGGCTGTAAGTTTAGAGCTCACGCTTTTGGACCCACAAAGTTTTACCACTGAAGAGTGTGTCTCCAGGGTCACCTCGTAAGCCTCTCGAGGAGAAAATCGTTGGATTAGGTGTTCTTTCTTCTAGCACCCATGTCAAGGGTTTTGTGGGTTTCGCGTGAGTTTTTCATAAATGTCAGGGACTAGGGGTGAGATGACTCACGACCGAGGAACGAGCCATAGAGCTCAGAGCTCAACACTTTAGGTTTGACAAGCTCGGGTTGCAGAGGGACATGGCCCCATGAGCCATCGTGAGGACAAAGACGAGGTCAGGAACCATGGGTGAGGTAACTCACAGCCGAGGAATGGGCCATGGAGTTCAGAACTTGACACTTTAGGTCCTGATGAACTCGGACTACAGAGGAACATGGCCTCATAAGCCAACAGAAAGATAAAAACAAGGTTAGGAACCGTGGGTGAGGTAACTCACGGCCGAGGAACGGGCCATGGAGTTCAGAGCTCGACACTTTAGGTCCTGACGAGCCCGGGCTGCGAAGGAACATGGCCTCATGAGCCATCGCAAAGATAAGAACAAGGTCAGGAACCGTGGGTGAGGTAACTCACAGCCGAGGAACGGGCCGTGGAGTTTAGAGAGCTGGCCCGGTGAAGGGTACCGTCCCTAGCCCCCGCTCACGTGGAGCATGTGAGGGAAATCCGGTGGTGCGGTTTTTCAGAGAAAATGCTTTTTCGAAGAAAAAACCAAATAGCCAAATGTACGCGCGGCACAAGATCCTAGGAAGCGCCAGTAGTACAGGGTTATTACAAATGCCACCACAGGTCGCATGGGGTCTAATCGAGAGGCAGACCCGCAAGGGGTGAGGGTTTTTCAGGGTTCACCTTCAAAAAGTCACGGAGTAAGGTGCGCCATTCAGAGAGGTCTATCCACCTTCCAGCAGCTCGGCCCGCTGGCCCATCTGGTCGCTTAGCTACCGTCACCGGGGCAGGAGGTGCTGTACACGTGCTGGGTATAGTCCATGGGAAACCTGGGGTCCTCGCGCCATCACCGTCCTCAGGAGGCACCTCATCCCTCACGAGGATAGGAGGGGAAGCTCCCGATCCCCTCTTGAGGTCACGGGCACTGGTCATGCTCGGCCCCTCGTGAGGCGGGAACAACGCGGATGCTGCCCTCTTTGCCATGGCGTTCTCCTAGGCCATCATCTGCTTCCTCCTGGTGGAGCCTTCGACATAGTCTAGGGTGCTCACATCCTCGGGATAGGTGGCACCAATGGTCTTGTAGGCGTGCGCCAGGGAAAGTAAGGCTTCCACCTCGTCGCAATGGACCGTGATGATTCCGCCGCTGCCGCTAGGCATGTTGAGCATGTTGTAAGCGTGGTGAGTGGCGGCCATGAACTTGGCTAGCGCAGGGTAGCCGAGGATGGCGTTGTACGGAAGGTTGATGTCCACCACATTGAAGTCGATGATCTCGGTGCGGTAGTTGTCACGTGTTCCGAACATGACAGAGAGGTGCACCTGCCCGATGGGTATGGTGGACCGGCTTGTCTCCCCGAAGAACGACATGGTCAACATCACCCTATCATCAGGCACTTGTAGCTGGGCGAAGGTCTTGGTGGAGATCATGTTCATGCCTGCGCCTCCTTCGATGAGGGTCTTCACAACGGTGATGTTGTTGATGGTGGGGGTGCAGATTAGGGGGAGTGTGCCCATAGGCCTGGTGGAGATGAGGTGGTTGCTGGCGTCGAAGTTGATGGCACACTGGTACCATTTGGGCTTCAGCGAGGGAATTCCTGGTCTAGTGGCTGCGACCTCGTGAGTGAGTAGCTGAAGTGTCAGTTGGACGTGGGGGCTTGGGAGCCACCAAGGATGCAGGCTATAGCACCTTGTGGCACCTGGTAGCCCCCAGGATCCTCAGCGCGTCCTTGCTCATGTGGGTGCGGATGCTGTTGCGCGGCGTTTGCTTGGTGGCCCACCAAAGGGGCATCACGCCCATCGGAGTTGTTGTTCTAGCAGTTTCCTCCTTGGTTACCCTTGCCTTGGCTGCCTTGCTCGTCTCCTGGCCTTCCCTTTCTCTGGCTATTGCGCAGGTCACGGAGTTTCTTGAGCTCGTAGTAGTCATCGGTGGGGTGGCCTGGCTTCTTGTGGAAGTGGAAGTACGAGCTGTCATCCTGCTCCTGCTCGCTAGCCCCCTCGCGAGGGCTCTTCCGATCCGGCTCTGCCACTAGGACGATGGTGGTCTTGCGCTTGGGCTCCTTGTTTTTACCCTTGGATGAACCGGAGGCCTTAGGAGTGGTTTCTGCCTCCGTGAGGCTGAACATCCGCCCCGCCTCATCCTTGGCGCACTTCTCAGCCATGATGAAGAGCTCGGTAGCGATGGTGAGGATCTCGCCTCGAATCCTGATCTTTTCCCTCATATTGACGTCCTTCATGCCCTCGAAGAAGGCAGTGATGACATTGGAGTCTGAGATCTTGGGGATTTTGTGGCGGAATCGACTGAACCTCTGCAGGAACTTGAAGAGGGTCTCCCCAGGCTGCTGATGTATCTGGTGGAGGTCGTAGTAGGTGAGAGGGCGCTCATAGGTCCCCTTGAAGTTGGAGATCAAGAGGGAGTTGAGCTCCGCCCATGAGTCGATTGACTCCTCGGGGAGGTTCATCCACCAGGTACTGGCCGCCTCCTTCAGAGACAGGGGAAACCAGTTCGCCATGACATGGTCGTCTCCTTCCGGCGCTTCGACGCACGTGGTGTAAAGCTGGAGGAATTTGCACGGGTTCGTGATGCCATCATAGCGCGTCGGCGTCTCCAGGCAGAACTTGTGCGTCCAGACCATGTGGCGGAGGTTCTTGGTGAAGGCAAGGCAGCCGTTGGCCTGGACCTCCCTGCCGTTGTTGAGGGACGCGCAGTTCTGCTTCCCCGTGGCGGTAATTTCCTCGACAAGGCGATCCTTGCGCTCGCGTGGCGACGCCACGGCGACCGGAGGCGGGATGATCTAGCAGCTATTCACGGGCGGTGGCGAGGCGTCACCTGGCTTGGCCGCACTCCTGCGTCGACGGTGCGGGAGCGAGCCCCTATCCCCTGGGCCCTCTGGGGAGAGGGTGGCAGCGTTGAGGAGCTCGGCAATCCGATCGTGCCACTTCTCCTGGCCCTGCTTGGCCGGCGGGTGTTCTAGTATCTCACACGCCATGCACTTAGCGGCCTCCGGGGTGAGCAGCTCAGGGTGGCCGCGAGTAGATACGGTGTGGGAGAGTGAAATGACGCGCGTGAGGAGGGGATAGCTCCTATGATGGGTGGTAGGAGGAGCCCCCTCGTCCTCCGTCCATGGTACTTGCTCGGAGGCGGTGTGCTGTGGGGCCGGCTCCGTCTGGGCTTTGCTTGTCGCACAACGGAGAGCCCGCTCAGCACGCGTCTCATTGCCGGCCGTCATGTTGCCGAGGTCGTCGAAGATCCTAAAAACGCACCTCAGCCCCTACCTGGCGCGCCAAATGTCAGATATTTGTCCTGCGAAGGAACTAGGGTTCAACAATCCCTTGGTTCGTGAGGGGGCCGAACATGTGAATCCAAAGGAGTTTGGCGACGGCTATAGAGGCGGAGCGGATGCACGACAGAGAGTTGACACTGGGGTTTATTACCCAGGTTCGGGAACCTCGTGAGGAGGTGAAGCCCCTACTCCAGCTTTTTTGTATTGCTCGCTTGCCTCGCAAGGTTACAATGGTGGATGAAAGTCTAGGATTTTAGATCTCTGGGATCCATCCACTGTAAGGTAGTATAAGCACTCCTTATATAGGGCAGTGTCGGGCTTCTCCCCTGGTCCACGGACGGGAAGGGTCACCATAGTGCTTCCCTCCTGGGCGCCGGTCCACGAGGGTACTTTTGATGGACTGGGTTCTCCCGCCTGGACGTGCCTCCACCGGTTGATAAAGCGGCCTTCCTTTTTCCATTTTGTCTTCATTCGCACCTTCCCACCCCTTGTCACCCAAACGGAAACTAGCGCACCCACTACGCTGGGGTCGTCTGTCTTCCTGCTTCAATGGAAAGTGGGCGGACCGGATCTTCCTTTAATGAGGCGGATGGTGAGGACGCAGGGGCCGCGCCCTTTGTTGTGGCCCAGCTCACCTTCTGGCCATTTAGCAGCCTTACAGAAGGGCCAGGGGACGTTCTAAAGCACGCTCAGGAGGTTCGGCAGGCGCTTTCACCTGGTGAGTCATTTTCTTCGAGGGGAGGCCCTCTCACGGACCTCTCTGCCTCAAGAGGCAGAGTAAGCCCTCGTCGACTCGGTACCTCGAGGAGTTGGGGGCTGCCGGCCGTCGGGACATGGTACCCCAGTCACTAGGGCCCGACACCTTTGACGCGGGTAAGGCTCTGGCTGCGATCTGATGGCTCTGAAATATAGCCATCTACGTCCACATTTAAACTAGATATGATTCATATTTTTGATGAAATATCTCTCTAAACCCTGCCACTAATGCCTAATATTCAGAGGGGTATGCAATCCTTTCTTTTTATATTTTTCCCGTGCAGATAATGTCATTTGAAGATGGGAGTCACTACATTAAAGTCAAAGATACGATATTTCCAACAACCAGAAGAAACCAGGAGCCGTGAAGCGGAGGCAGACGCTTTAACAACCAACTATACGACCGGAGCAAAATTCCGGCCATATAGCTCCGGTCGTATAGTTGGTGCCGCCACCGTTAGGTCAAACAGAACAACTTTCGTGAAGGGACCCCTATATAAAGAAGCCTCGGGCGACAAGAAAACAAGCACCAGCCGCCCCTAGACCATAGACATCTCCAGCCGCCTCTAGATCTCAAAACCCTTCTCCATCTCCATAGCCATATTCCACCACTTGTAATAGTAGATCTCTTCTTCGATTAGCGACATTGTAATACTATTGCTATCAATCTTATGATTTTCATTACAATGTTTATGACTTTTGATCTCATCTCTATGTGTGAGTAATTCTCCTTGGGCTAAGGGCTTCGGCCTAGCCATGTAGCGTTTGTGCATGTTATTTATCATAGATGGGATCATGTATTAGTTTGTCTGACATGATGATTACTGTATCCTCTCTTGCCTCAATCCAAGGACTTGTTAGGCACCCAAGACCCCGAGGGTTGAGCCAGGTATAGGGAGTATGAGTAATGACTCATCTGCATGATGGGAACCCCGGTGACAGAAGGGGTAGTACGACTGTATGTGAGGGATTTACTTGGGATTAACGGTGACATCACTATGCATATCATTAGTTCTCCTTCTTTTATGGATGAGACTAGTAGGTTATTGCTATAAGCGGTTGTGGAGGCAATAGCAATTATGGATGCACTGCCCACATATAATTTTTCTTGCTCTAACAAGTACATGCATACTTTATTTCTATCTTTTATTCCCATCAGATGTTTTGCATAGCTACAGGTGAAACCGAACGCCCTAGGCCCTCTCTCCACATCATCGACAACAACAAAAAGACGCAACCTATTGGTCCGGTAAAAACACAAAAGGAATTTTAAAACTCCCGAAGGTCCGTTAAAGTAACCTAGGTCTACTAAGGAAAAAGAAGCTATACTACATCTGTAATCCAGAAAAATTAAGCCCCATTATTTAAGTTTGGTTCAACAGAATCAATTTGGAGGCTCTGTTGTTGAAGATGCAGGTATGCACTTAACTACTTTCACTGAAATATGTGATATGATGCGTATAAAAGACGTTGACCCTGATGCGGTCAAATTGCGTCTATTTCCTTTCTCTCTTAGAGGAAGAGCAAAAGAACGGTTTCTCTCTTTGCCTAGAATACTATTACATCATGGGTGGGATGTACTTATTTATTTATGACTAAATTTTTCCCACATGCAAAGACTATGCAACTCAGATCTAATATTATTGGCTTTAGACAGGAAGAGCATGAGCCACTAGCACTTGCATGGGAGAGGATGAAAGAATGCATGAGAAACTGTCCTAGTCATGGGATGGCAGACTGGTTAATTCTCCATCTATTTTATAATGCTCTTAACCCTGTGTCTAAGTCTATGCTTGATACTGCAACTGGAGGAACATTTATGGGTAAACATATTACCGAAGCAAAGCAGCTACTAGACAATATGCAAGATAACCATGGCCAATGGTACGTGGATAGATCAAACACAAAGAAGGTGAACTCCATCTCACCACGAGAAAATGAAGAACTCAATGCTAAGTTGGATGAGCTCATATTAGCCGTAAAAGGTAAGGGAACCCAGGTAAGAGCTATCCCTAAAACAAATATTGAAGAAATAGACTTCATACCTCGTAATGATTATAACCCTGCTTGGAAGAAGAATTATAATCCTAATTTTCAGAAACATTATTCTAGTCCTGCAGGTAACTCTAATAATAATATGGGAACTAGTAATGGTAGTCTCCAAGAAACACTTAAGTCTTTTATAGACTCACAAAATGAACAAAACAATATTCTTGTCAAAATAACGGAGAACCATGATGCTATGCTTGGTAAATTATCTAACCAAGTTGTTAGTTTGAGAAATGATTTGCAGACCCTCCAAGAAAGAATGAGGATCGTTGAGGCACAACTAGGTAAGATAACCGAGAGTCAAACTTTCATTGTAGCTAAATTTGCAGGTAAAGCTGAGCCAAATCCCGTTGAAGACCTCAAGATGATGAGAATCCAAAGGGAGGAAACTGAAGAACTTTATTATAGTAATGCTCCTTCACCAAGCTACACCGTTGAAGATCTCGTAAAAAGGATCAACGTCAAGATTCTGGTAAGTGAAGATAGTGAGGAAGCTATGTACCAACACTTTGTTAATCATGTAGTAATTAAGGTACGCGAGCTTGAGGAAGAATATAAGCAAATTGCTGAAAAATTACCTGTGAAGCTTGATGACATATTTGAGCCAACTATTAAGATTAAAATTGGAACCAATGAGATAGCTGCACTTTGTGATCTAGGTGCAAGCATCTCAACAATTACAAAGAGTCTTTTTAACAAGTTAAATCTTGGATCCTTTGAAATCACTGATTTAAAATTGCATCTAGAAGATTCTACCTACAAACAAGCTATAGGAATTAAGGAGAATACTTTAGTATACATTAAAGGCTGTCCCGCTCTCATTGATTTTGTTATTGTTGACATGCCTGAAGATGCTACTGCTCCTATTATATTAGGGCGTCCTTTCTTAAGAACTATTAAGGCTTTGATTAATCTATATGAAGGGAACGTGAAGCTTCAATTGCCTTCGCAGGATCCTTTTGTTACTCATTTTCCCAGGAAGAAGAAAGCCAAGCATGATGAAAAGGAGGTCATCACTTTGAAGGCTAATTACTTTAGAGTGGGTGTTCCACTCATCTGGCCTAAGTGAGCAACATTAAGGTCAAGATATTGACCATAAAAGAGCACTTCATGGGGGGCAACCCATGTGAAATAAAGGTTTGAGTAAAGTTTTTAAGTTCAGTTTAAGTTTATGTTTAATAAAGAGTGCTAGAAAACTCCAATTGAGGGGAAGAAGTTCGGTAGTACTAAAAATCCTGCTTTATTCATGCTGTTGTTGGTCGACAATATTTACTATCAATTTTATCTCAACAACAAGGTATATCACTAAGTTACAGGAAAAGAAGTAATTTTCAAAGAAACAGAATTTTTTGATGCACACAGAGAGTTTAACGACCAACTATACGGCGGGAATAAAAATTCCGGCCCTATAGCTCCGGTCGTATAGATATCTTTGCCATCGAATATTTTCTTTAACATGTACTGAGAGTTTAATGACCAACTATATGGCAGGAATAAAAATTCCGGCCGTATAGCTTCGGTCGTATAGATATTGGTCCCTCCGTACAAATTCTTTTCCAATATACTAAGAGTTTAACGACCAACTATACGGCGGGAATAAAAATTCCGGACGTATAGTTCCGGTCGAATAGATATCAATGCCTTTGTATATTTCTTTTCCCGGGGACAGACAGTTTGATGACCAACTATACGGCGGGAACATATTGTTCCGGCCGTATAGTTCCGGTTGTATAGTTGTGCCGCCAGGAGGAAACCCTAATTTTTTTACAAAAGGCCAACTATACAGCGGGAACGCATTATTCCGGCCATATAGTTGCCCCCGTATAGTTGCGTCCAACCACAAAATCGCACGGGAAGGTACCTCCAACTCCAAAACTTTAATCCTTTTTCTCTCTTCTACGTCCAAACTCTCTCAAAACCTCAAGAGATCTCCATCTCTACTCATTTTCGTTCAATTTCCTCGCACACACATGATCTACGGTATGTTTCTCCTCTGATCCTCCAGTTACTTTTTGCAAATTCATCTTCGCTCTATTGTCATTATCAATCTAGGGTGAGACCTACTACAAACCAATTGCCATGATTCTCTTGCCTAGATTATTATTTTGAGGAGATTCTTTAGTGTGCTATGATGAGAAATATGATATACTTACTGTTGTTGGATCAAAAGTTTTATTTTTGTCTTTCTTCAAAGTTTTAGATGATGAACAGAAGGAGCCAAACTCGTGCTCGTGCCACTACTAGCACTTCTCGGGATGTCGCTCAAGAACGCATGGGGATATGGTTCAGGGATGAGCCCCAACGTGATCGCTTCAACAAGATCAAGAACCGCGAAGTGAAGGACACCAAGTGGGCTTGCCCCGTTATATTGAACCAACTCAGTATTTCTGATGACTTCAATTTACTTTGCAATAGAGCTGGCCCGCAAAACTTTGTGTACAATGATGTGCCCACTTATCGCCGCTTAACCATTGAATTCCTATGTTCATTGCAAAGCACCATTAAACAATGGCAAGGAGAGGACACTATTTCTTTCGACTTATGAACAACAACTACACTTTAACTTTAGATGAATGGTGAACATGTTTTAATTTGCCAAACAATGGTGTTAATGCCCTATGCGCATCCTTTACTGGCTTAGAACCTACCCCTGAACAATACTATAATGGAATGAGTTTCACTACTAGAGTGAACAAGGGGAAGAATATTCAACATCCTGCAATTGGCTATTTGTTTTATGTTATTGCTAACACTTTGCAGGCACGTAATGAGTTCACGAGACTCAACGAGGAGGACATCTTAGTCCTTGCAAAGCCTGCTTACATCAACTGCGGCTTGTCACTCTACTTGGGCACCATCCTTGTGCGCTACTTGGAGCACCAAGCCTCCCAAAGTCAAGGACCGATCACAGGTGGAGGCGTCATCACCGTGCTTGCCACTGCCCTAGGCATCGACCTAGGTGAGTTGCAACCCGTGCTAGGTGAGCGATGTGTTGGTTTCTCCACTTTGAAAGCTTGTGGAATGCTCACTAGGAGAGGTGGTGTTTATTACCTGCATATTGCTGGAGCTGGGCATCTCTACCCCGCTCCTATGCCTAATGGTCTTTTCTCTATCGAGGAGGGACGTTTGCTATATGACTTGCAGGTTGAGCAACACCAACCCGAGGAGGAGATTCTGGAGGAGGATGAGGACAAAGGGAGGAGCAAGAAGTTCCTTATCAAGAGGAGTAGCCACAAACCTAGTTCGCTACATACCAAGACTTCCAAGAACTTGGAGGGACTATGGAGAGGATGCATAGCCTCTCTTTGAACCTCCAAGAAACAACTAGTAACCTCTCAACTCAATCCGCGAACTGGAATAACGATTTTTTCCCGCCACCACAATGATTTGAAGGGCTTGCAAAAGCCTAAGCTTGGGGAAGTTTCCTCATGCATCTTTATTTGGCGTTCATTTGCTTTTATTTATTTTGAGGTTGTGTTTTTATTTGAGTTTATAAGCACTCGTGTTGGTTTCCCCAACACTTTATTTTTAGTTCTTTCTATTTGCTTTCGAGATTTTCTAGCCGAGCTTTGCTGCCAATTTTCTACTCTTAAAATTCCCTCTCTTAAAAACCACAAAAAGATTTCTCCATTTTTCCTTATTTTCCCTCTATCTTTTCTTTCCGCCTCGAGGTTTTCATGTATTTGCAGGAGAGTGATCGACTTCGAGTTTCCAAGAAGCAAATAAAAAAGGGAAGAGAGAAGTGGAACCAAACATGAGAGGTATGCCTTATGACTCCCTACTTTTGAAGTTTGAGAAACCCATGCTAGTTAGTAGTAAATGTTGAGATATTATATTGGTGGAGTGAGTCTTTGTATTGTAGTAAGATTTTCGTTTGAATGGGTATTTAGTTGTGTACATTTTGTTCTAGCTCTCGTAATTAACCAAGTCTTTCCTGAAAATTGCTAAACAATTGTAATAAGAAAAAGACTCACAATTGAAGGCTTGGGTGTTGTAGTGCTTAGTCTTGAAGGTTTATTTCTAGAGACACTCAACACCACTGAAAATGTTGGTTGACTTGATAGCTCTCTTTAAGAGGATTTGTTCGACTGAATTAATGTTTAGCGGTTTTTGTGAGCATGCCAAAGTTTGACTTGTTAATCATAAGAATGATATAGCTTTATGCATGTCAAATTTCATGGGATGCCAACAACTCCGCTGGCCTACGGACGATCTTCATGGAGGAAACTCGTAGATTTCGGCTATGAGTTGATTAAACACTTGTAGCAACAATGCTATAGTGGGTAAGATTCTTGGCACTCTCGGGTAGCTGTAATCATGATGGAATCACTCCTCTGGCTGTTATGAGAAATCATTATGCAAAAGGAAAAAAACCTTAGTGATGCCACGAGTGTCCATCACAACCCGATAAACTAATAAAAATCTTTGGCATGCTCTCAATTACTCGAGAACTAAATTCTTGAAGGACAATGAATAGAAAAGTAGTGCTTGAAAAGTCTTGATTTATTGATGTGGGAGAATCGAGATACTCTAGTGTATATGCTTTTCATGACAACTCTCACACTCCCAATTTACATTATTACACTTTATTGTTCAAAGGCAAGCCTATGAGCTGATTACATGACATGGAATAAAGTTTACTCATTTGAATCATCCATGTTAACAATAATTTTGCTGCACTATAAGGATGCATAAAACCCGTATGATATGCTCACCATTACTCTATATATGCTGAAGTTTTTCAGATTTATGAAGTGGAGGAAACATGAGCCTACCAACCATGAGTAAGATCACCATCTCGTTATTTCAGTTTAAATGCTGAGTTCCTTTTTGATTTTGGTTTTCTTGCTTAGGGACGATCAAGTTTAAGCTTGGGGAGGTTGATGGCTCTGAAATAGAGCCATCTACGTCCACATTTAAACTGGATATTATTCATATTTTTGATGAAATATCTCTCTAAACCCTGCCACTAATGCCTAATATTCAGAGGGGTATGCAATCCTTTCTTTTTATATTTCCTACGCAGATAATGTCGTTTGAAGATGAGAATCACTACATTAAAGTGAAATATACGAGATTTCCAACAACCAGAAGAAACCAGGAGCCGTGAAGCGGAGGTAGATGCTTTTACAACCAACTATACGACCGGAGCAAAATTTTGGCCGTACAGCTCTGGTCATATAGTTGGCGCCGCCACCGTTATGTCAAACAGAACAACTTTCGTGAAGGGACCCCTATACAAAGAAGCCTCAGGCGACGAGAAAACAAGCACCAGCCGCCCCAAACCATAGACATCTCCAGCCGCCTCTAGATCTCAAAACCCTTCTCTATCTCCATAGCCATATTCCACCACTTGTAATAGTAGATCTCTTCTTCGATTGGCGACATTGTAAGACTATTGCTATCAATCTTATGATTTTCATTACAATGTTTATGATTGTTGATCTCATCTCTATGTGTGAGTAATTCTCTTTGGGATAAGGAATTCGGCCTAGCCATGTAGCGTTTGTGCATGTTATTTATCATAGATGGGATCATGTATTAGTTTGTATGACATGATAATTATTGTATCCTCTCTTGCCTCAATCCAAGGACTTGTCAGGTACCCAAGACCCCGAGGGTTGAGCCAGGTATAGGGAGTATGAGTAATGACTGATCTGCAGGATGGGAACCCTAGTGATAGAAGGGGTAGTATGGCTGTATGTGAGGGATTTACTTAGGATTAACGGTGACATCACTATGCATATCATTATTTCTCTTTCTTCTATGGATGAGACTAGTAGGTTATTACTATAATTGGTTGCGGAGGCAATAGTAATTATGGATGCACTACCCACATATAATTTATCTTGCTCTAACAAGTACATGCATACATTATTTCTATATTTTATTCTCATCAGATGTTTTGCACAGCTACAGGTGAAACCGAACGCCCTAGGACCTCTCTCTCTCCATCATCGACAACAACAAAAAGATGCAAACTATTGGTCCGGTAAAAACACAAAAGGAATTCTAAAATTCCCGAAGGTCCGTTAAAGTAACTTCACTATGCATTCTCTTCCCGAGGATTCAATAACCTAGGTCTACTAGGCAAAAAGAAGCTATACTACATCCGTAATCCGGATCGAATGTATCACGATCCTCCATGGACAACGTACCACGACTCGTCCATTCCTCCACATTAACCTGCAAACGGGCTCATACCTCTGGGCAGTGTTCTTTAGTTAATGAACATCGAACTTCCCCTTGATACAAAAATGCCGGAACGACATCCTGAACTCATGCATGCTTATAAACTCGGTGCCGACCAAAATTATAGGATACTCGTGGTCCTATTTCATTTCTTATACGTCGACACACAAATCATCGACTAGAATGCCAGCCTCGTTTAAGTTTCTCATCTATTTCATCATATCCATATTATTGATTTTCCACAGTGCCCTCTTCTACATCTAATTCAGAATCTTAGCCATCATCTCTAATGCCTAATACTACACACATCATATTGGCTCCCAGCGATGGGGCTGCACCATCATCTCCACCCGGATGGACCGGAACATTGGCCCAATCTACCTCACCGGCAACTCTGTTTTCTCCCAAACACTATGTTCGTTCTGCTGCAACCACAGGGGGTAGTCTTACATTTGCACGTATCCCAGGTTCTTCAGTAGACAAACAATAGTCAGAATCTATTTCATCTTGAATGTACAGAACCCTCTTGCTATTCTTGTGTACATCCTCCTTCCCGATGTAATCTTTCCTGATGGTATCAATAGGGCTTGACATCTGTGCTTTGTTCCCCATCGAACTAGGATTTTTGGTGATGCTCTTACATGTGCTTCCCCTCATGGGTGTTGGCTCCAGGGTGCTGGCATTATCGCCTAACCTCTGCGGTGTCTTCTTCTTCGGATTAGCCCTTTTGCTGCTACTATTGGGAATGTTCTCCTTCATGTTGGCATTATTGCCTGACCTCAGCGGTGTGTTCTTCTCCAAATTAGCATTTTTCTGCTACCACTTGGTGTGGTATCCTCCGTGCTAGCTGATGGCTCAAAATGTAGAGCTCGTTGGGGACCCCAAGAGGAAGGTATGATGAGCACAGCAGCAAGTTTTCCCTCAGTTATGAAACCAAGGTTATCGAACCAGTAGGAGCAAGGAAACAACCTCAAGGTGTTGCTAGCAACTTGGAATCCTGCACAACACAACCACAGAACTTTGCCCCCAACTTACAGTGAGGTTGTCAATCTCACCGGTTTGCTGAAAACAAAGGATTAAATGTATTGTGTGGAAGATAGAAATTGCTTGCAGAAAGTAAATAGTAAATAGTAACAATAGATGGTATAGTAATGGTAAAAGCATGGACCAGGGTCCATAGTTCACTAGAGGTTATTCTCCTTAAGATAGATAACATGCTGGGTGAACAAATTACATCAGGGCAATTGACAGATTCGAGAAAGCATACAATGCATATACTAGACATCTTGACTCCTATGAGATTTGATTAAGCATTACAACATTATACATAGACCGTAATCCAAGTGCATCTATGACTAATAATCCACCTTCAGGTTATCATCCGAACCCCTTCCAGTATTAAGTTGCAAGCAATAGATAATTGCATTAAGAAAAGTGTGTAAAGTAAACAATACGATTGTCCCATGGACAAAGGATTGCTGTTTTCTCCCTAGTAGCAATAGCACATCTACAACCTTAGAGATTCCTGTCACTTCCCCATATTACTAGAGGCATGAACCCACTGTCAAGCATAAATACTCCTTCTTGGAGTTGCAAGCATCTACTTGGCCAAGATAGTTACAAACAACGGAGAGCATGCAAGATCACAAATAACATAGACATGATAGAATCAATAATCAATCTGAGATAGCATCTCAATATCCATTGGATCCCCGTAAACACAACATGTAAGATTACAAATAGATGATCTTGATCATGAATGGAGCTCACAAGATCTAAACATGATAGCACAAAGGAGGAGAACCAACCATCTAGCTAATACATGGACCCGTAGTCCAAGGATGAACTACTCACGCGTCACATCGGAGGCAGGCATGGTGATGAAGAAGGCCTCTAGGGTGATCTCTCCCCTCCGGCAGGGTGCCAGGAAGAGCTTCAGATCCCTCCCGATCTAGGGATGGAGATGACCGTGGCTACAGACTCTTTCATGGAATTTTGATCGGGTGCTTAGGGTTTTTGTCCTGGGAGGCTTTTATAGGCGAAGGGGCAAGGTCGGTGGAGCACCAGGGGCCCACAGTGGCGTGGCGTGCCCCAGTGCATGGCCACCAGTGTGTGGCCTCAGTGCGCCACTCTCCTCCCTCTGGACTCCGTGTTGCCTCGGGTAAAATATTGACTTTGGTTTTGTCCTGTCCAATTCCGAGAATATTTCCCTACTTGCGTTTCTGAAACCAAAAACAACAGAAAATAGGCAACTGGCACTGTGGCATCTTGTTAATAGGTTAGTCCCAGAAAATGTATAAAAATACCTCAAAGTATGAATAAAACATAAGAAAGTAGATACAAAACAAGCATGGAACATCAAAAATTATAGATACGTTTATGACGTATCAACATCCCCAAGCTTAACTCCTACTCGTCCTCGAGTATGTAAGTGATAAAAATAATATTTTTTGAGGTGACATGCACCATCATAATCTTGATCAAGGTATTTGTAAATCATTGATGGCTGGGATCAAAGTACTCTAACATGAGCATAAAAGACAGAGTTCTAACAATAAGACATAGCAACTATGTTGTAACATGGAAAAGGAACAAACAAAAGATTCATGAATAACAATGCATTTAAAAGACATTTGTTTGTTTCACATATAGAAAACATAAGAAGAATGGTATTCAGCTTGTCCCTCATGGTATAGCAAAATATAAATGCATAGGACACCTTCAAAGTTCATAAGGGTGACTAGATACAAATAATTTAGGAACAAGCAATATCACAGTTATGAATCAATCAACAAGTTTTGGAACAATGCACATTAAACTAAGAATGGTCACTATGCTCTCTCAATTGGTGCATAAAGATATAAGATGGAGACTCAACATAAAAGTAAAAAGAAAGGCCCTTCATAAGAGGGAAGCAGGGATTAAAAGTTTCATAAAGAGCTTCCAAAAATAATGGTACTTATTAGCTTTCATCTCTCATTACCCCTATCATAAGCATCTTTTAGGTGATTAAGGTTAAAGTGAACAAATATGAGGATATGCTTGACAAGTTATAAGTCGAAAATCTCATGCCCCTTGCCTACGAGTCCCGGACCTCATGCTACTCAACTTTAGTCACAAGTAAGTTCTTGTCATTGTAAGTACATGTGTATCATGGAGAACTGCCAATGTGGTACCCCTTGCCCCATGATACATGATCTATCCCATATCAAAATGACAAGGCAACAGACAATGAGTATCTCAGCGATCTTTTTATTTGCTATTTGCATAGGTTTTTATTGAGGATGCTTCACAGAATGCTCACTATGGTTATGCTGCAAGTTTCCACCATGATTAGGCATGGCTTACGCTAGCCGCCTAGGCGTTTCTCTAACACATATACAAACTCCATGAGCTTACAAATTCCCCTTTTATTTCACACTGTCGGGATCCATAAACAAAAGAACATGATATCAACTGAATAATAAGTGCAATGTTTAAAGCGTTCCCCATGACAACATGGTTCTGCTAATTCTCAACTTATAAAGTGCAAGCATATACGCAACATACATGGATGCAATGGTTCAAGTTTATTAAGTGCAAGAAAGTAAAGTGTGCCATCAAGTTCATGAGAGATTTAATCACTAATTTTCACATAACAAGTTTAATTTGGAAGGTAGATAAAGGCATGAATATACTTGGAATGGTGTAACACACCATGCATAGGAACTTATAGTGGACTCTATGGAACAACTTGGTTTTCTTGGGGGTTGGATGCATGAGTGGAACTCATACTTAGTACATGTGGAGGCTAGCAAAAGACTGAGAGCGACCAACTAAGAAAGCACTAATGGCCATAATCATGCAAAGCAACAAAACATTATTAATTAAAGCATAAAGTGATATTACAAGTCAAAAAACTTGATGATCATAGAGGCTAAGGTGATTTGTTCATAGTCTTAACATGGTGTAAGCATGTGCCAAGTCAACCCAAATAAAGCATCCAAGGAGAATACCACAATATTATGCTTTTGTATGCTAAAACAACGCATGATTCTTTCAAGGCACATTATGCTATCTCAATTGTTTGGAACAAGTCATGCTATAGCGATAATCACTAAGCATAAATTCAAAGTAATATCAAACATGACATGATAAAGTCTAGGCCACAGTTAAAACAAAACTACTTTTGTGCCACCTATAAGCATGAACTTTCCTACTCTTTTCCAATCACCAATCAATTTATTTGAAATATCATATGAATGCAGGGGTCCATCAAATTTATTTAAGCAAACTAAACAAAAGAAAACTAAAATAAAAAATGAAGACGCTCCAAGAACAACACAATTATGCATGAAACAATAAAAATGAAGTATTTTGGAAGAAAACCTGAGATTTTTATTGATGAAGAAGGGGATGCCTTGGGCATCCCCGAGCTTTGATGCTTGTAATTCTTGAATATTTCTTGGGGTGACACGGGTGGCATCCCCAAGCTTGAGATTTTGTCCATACTTCATATTATCACATTATTTTTCCCCTACACTTGAAAATTTCCTTCATACAAAACTTCACACAATCCTCATTAGCAACATTAGTGTATTCAAGATAATTGGTCCTATGGTTTAGTTTCATCACAAGTAAAACTTCCATTAGAACACAAGCTACTGTAGCAATTTCTTCTAAAAGCTCATGTGATCAAAGAGAACTCAAAGAGAAAGAGATTAAGAGGCAAATGCAAATAATGGCAGAAATCTGTCAAAACAGACCAGCAGGTAAAAACCAATTTTTTTGAAGACCTTCTGTTGCTCAAATCAAAAAGTGCTGAACTAACAAAAGTTAGATAATAACCTGGGTCAGAAGCACAAAAAATTACAGCTAAATCCGACGTACAGAGATTTTTACGAATTTTTACAGTGGAGCACAAAAATCTGTTTCGGGACAACAACTTTCCCAAGTCTTACTTCTCTCTCATTAGAGGTTATTCTTGGCACAAAAACCACACAAAAAGGATAAGGAGTGGTTATTACAGAAGTAATAACTTCCAAGACTCAACAAAAGAAAAACTTATTGAATAGAAATTTGGGTTCTCTCCCAATAGTGCTATTCTTTAACGCCTTTGAGCTAGGCATAGGAAGCAAGATTCAAGTATTTTCAAATGAAGAAGCATTAAGATCAATACCAGAAATATCTTCAACAAGGCAAGGTATCTCATCCAAATAAGTTCTAGAGGATCCTCTCTCAATACTCTTGGGTTCACTCGTTTCATCAAACGGGTTTTCGGGAACGATCCAATTGAAGTTCTTTTCTAAGGCTTCATGCATTCCTACAAGTTTAAAAGGTATTGGTATTTTAATTTACTATCCATTGGGTTTGGTTTTGTTCATATTTTCTCGTGTACCAATGACATCTACACATGAGCCTAGCATATTAAAGCAGTTGAATACCTTTCTCGCTTCCTTAACAACATCATAGAACTCTTTAAGCAAAGTTTCTAGAATAAAATCTCTCTTTTCAGTATCCTCAATGTCTTTAAGTTTAAGAAACATTACTTGCATCATGGGGTTAAGGTTAACAAACTTGGCCTCCAACATGTGAACGAAAGAGGCTGCAGCAATTTCATAATTTGGAGCAAGTTCTGCTAAGGATCTATCCTCAATGTCTTCATGCTTGCTAACATGATTAAAGAATTCTTCAATATTATCTTTCCCAATTATAGAACCACTACATATTGAAAGGTCTTTCAGGGTGAGCTTAGGGATCAACATGGTGAGCTAAGAACAAGGTGACAACTACAGAAAGAACTAGTTTTTGTGTTTTTGATATAGGAAGCAAGCTAGTATACTAAAATTTTTGTGTTTTTGGTAAAAAGAAACAAGCAAACTAAGCAAAAATAAACTAAGCAAAACAAAAAAACAAAGTAAAGAGATTGGTTGTGAGATGAAGTTGTCCTTGACTCCGTGGCAACAGCGCTAGAGAAAGTGCTTGATGGCTCAAAATGTAGAGCTTGTTGGGGACCCAAAGAGGCAGGTATGATGAGCATAGCAGCAAGTTTTCCCTCAGTTATGAAACCAAGGTTATCGAACCAGTAGGAGCAAGGAAACAACCCCAAGGTGTTGCTAGCAGAACTTTGCCGCCAACTTATAGTGAGGTTGTCAATCTCATCGGTTTGCTGAAAACAAAGGATTAAACGTATTGTGTGGAAGATAGTAATTGCTTGCAGAAAGTAAACAATAAATGGTAACAGTAGATGGTATAGTAATTGTAAAAGCATGGACCAGGGTCCGTAGTTCACTAGAGGTGATTCTCCTTAAGATAGATAACATGTTGTGTGAACAAATTACAGCGGGGCAATTGACAGATTCGAGAAAGCATACAATGCATATACTAGACATCTTGACTCCTATGAGATTTGATTGGGAATTACAACATTATACATAGACCGTAATCCAACTGCATCTATGACTAATAATCCACCTTCAGGTTATCATCCGAACCCCTTCAAGTATTAAGTTGCAAGCAACAGATAATTGCATTAAGCAAAGTGTGTAAAATAAACAATACGATTGTCCCATGGACAAAGGATTGATGTTTTCTCCCTAGTAGCAACAGCACATCTATAACCTTAGAGATTCCTATCACTTCCCCAGATTACTAGTGGCATGAACCCACTATCAAGCATAAATACTCCCTCTTGGAGTTGCAAGCATCTACTTGGCCAAGATAGTTACAAACAACGGAGAGCATGCAAGATCACAAATAACATAGACATGATAGAATCAATAATCAATCTGAAATAGCATCTCAATATCCATCGGATCCCTGCAAACACAACATGTAAGATTACAAATAGATGATCTTGATCATGAACGAAGCTCACAAGATCTAAACATGATATCACAAAGGAGGAGAACCAACCATCTAGCTACTACATGGACCCGTAGTCCAAGGATGAACTACTCACGCATCACACCGGAGGCATGCATGGTGATGAAGAAGGCCTCCAGGGTGATCTCTCCCCTCCGGCAGGGTGCCAGGAAGAGCTTCAGATCCCTCCCAATCTAGGGATGGAGATGATGGCGGCTACAAACTCTTTCGTGGAATTTTGATCGGTGCTTAGGGTTTTCATCCCAGGAGGCTTTTATAGGCGAAGGGGCAAGGTCGGTGGAGCACCAGGGGCCCACACCCCTGGTGGCGCGCCCGGCATGTGACCACTAGGTGTGGCATACAGTGCGCCACTTCGTCTCCCCTCAGGACTCCGTGTTGCTTCGGGTAAAATATTGACTTTGCCTTTTGTCCGGTCCAATTCCGAGAATATTTCCTTACTAGCTTTTATGAAACCAAAAATAGTAGAAAACATGCAACTGGCACTGTGGCATCTTGTTAATAGGTTAGTCCCAGAAAATGTATAAAAATACCTCAAAGTATGAACAAAACATAAGAAAGTAGATATAAAACAAGCATGGAACATCAAAAATTATAGATATGTTTACGACGTATCACTAGCCATCTTAGCATTTTTGCTACCACTCCTGGTTGTGTTCACCACCATGTTCGCCCTCTTAGCGTTTTTGCCGCTACTGTTTGGTGTGGCATTTTTACTAGATCTTAGGGGTGTACTCTATGACGTGGTGCCTTTTTTCGTGTGACTCTTGGGCATCCACTTCTCTGGTGTAGTCTACTTGGTGATGTTCTTCTTTAGGGTGCCCATTTTGGGGATGCTCTTCTTTCTCCTCTTTATGATGCTCCTATGTAAGACTCTCCTCTGTTCGAAGCTACCCTCAGCCGCACAATCCTTAGTGATGCCATGGAGCAGGTCACACATGCCTTCTACAAGTCCATCATCTCTATTGTCGAAATCCAATTCCTCTCCAACCATTTGCACCATCAAGTGGATGTACACTTCACGTCTAATATGTTTCCTTGTAAACGGTATGGTTAAATCACTGGTAACTTTCAGTTGTATAGCCTTTTTGGTCCTATAACAATAATATACCAACTATGATACCTAGGAGGACCCCCACTCCACCTTCACACATAATAATGCCTTCAAGTCAGATAATTGTACCACATTAGGATCGTATCTGCCAAGGATTATATCAATGTCATCATAGAATTTTTTTGTGCCATCATCTAATTTTGCAGTGAACTTCGTGACACCGATACGAATGCTTACTTTGCCATCATCAGGTGCTGCAGGATCGAAACCTCCGAGAGGTTCGAGAGGTGGAGTGGCACCATCAGACCTAGCCACAATGCCACCATCGCCATCACCAGCATCATCGGTAGCTGGAGCAACCTCGGTGGAAGTATCAACACGAGGAGAAAGGCGAGGTCCCTTAGCAGCAGGAGCTACAATACCTGGTGGATAGGCAGGGCCACGACTAATGGCAGCCACAATAGGAGCAGTTGTTGCCACGCCACATCGACGACCAGGAGCAGTTCCCACAATAGTCGTGCTTCGAGTGCTACTAGAGTCCAGACCATGAGCTAGCTCTAGAACAGCAGCCCACTGAGCTTGAGCACGGGTTCGAGGAGGAGGAGCACCCAAGATAGTAGTCTTGGCAACAACAGCGGGGCTACCTCTGGAAGACTTAGTTTGCTCAACAGCGGCATGGATTGGGTCAGCAACAGCCAGATAAACTACACCACGGGGACAACCAGTACCAGAAGATTCTAGAGCATGGGTTTGCACAACTTGAGCACGGGTTCGAGGAGGATCAGCACACAAGGCAACAGTCTTGGCAACAATAGTGAGGCAGCCTCTAGAAGCCTTAGTTTGCTCAACAGCGGTAGGAATTGGGTCAATAGCAGCCAGAGCAACAACACCATGGGGACGACCAGTACTAGCAGATTCTAGAGTAGGGGTTTGCACAACTTGAGCACGGGTTCAAGAAGGAGGAGCACACAAGGCAACAGTCTTGGCAACAACAACGGGGCAACCTCCGGAAGCCTCAGTTTTCTCAACAGCGCATGGATTGGGTCAGCAGCAGCTAGAGCAACAACACCATGGGGATGACCAGTACCAGCAGATTCTAGAGCAGAGGTTTGCACAACGGGAATACGAGGACTCCTACGAGGAGGTTGCCCGACAGAAGCATGGCACAGACGACAAACCACATTTTGCTTAACAGAAGTAGGGGTTCGAGTTAGACCACCCTGTCCAAGAATAGCTAGGTGACTCCCAATAGCAGCAGCTTCCACATCCAATATTTTCCAATTCAGCATAAACACGTGAAACCCATGAAACCGTTTCATCAACCCAATTAGATGACTTTCACATGTTACAGGAACCATGATGCCTCATTTATCCATGAAGTTGAATTGTGCAGTCTGCTTTGGCCCCATTTCATGCACAGCATAAACCATACCAGGGACAGTGCATAACTGCGCAGGTGCTACTTCCATCTTCAAACAATGAAGTTGAGTCCACTTTCTCTTCCCATCTTCTAGTTTAATGTAGTAGCCGTAGATGGTTACCGTAACCGTGAAAGTGTGGTACGCGGAGATCCTACTTTACAGAAAATTTGGGACAAAAGATAAGCATTGTTTGCCAGTGTTGTGCTAGCAACCAATTGTAGGTTCGATTTATCTCTAAAATGTCAATAGATAGCTAGCAGTTATAGTTGCGAATAGCAAAGAGAATAGTAGCTCACCCGCAATTAGCCAGAACTTCTTCTTCCTTGATAGTAGGATCTGCCATCCTTCGTGCTACTCAGCTCGTCGGAGGCAAAGGCAGGCTAGCGCCTCACAATGGCGGGCATGACATGAGGCATTAGAACTCAGGATCAGCGAATAGGCACAGCAACTTGGCGCCAGAAGTCAAATGTTCGAAGGGATCATTCTGGTTGGAGGGTGGATTTTGACGCTGCCGGTGCTAGGGTTCATGCAAAAGGTGGGAGTGGATTTGTGCATTTGGTCAATGCACCAAGCCCCTTAGTTCCTTGATTTTCCTAAGTGGTTGCCGCGTTGGCGCTAGCTTCACGGACAGATTACTGATATGAGGGTCCCGACCATCTACTTCACAGGGCAGTTTGACGGAATGTTTGGATTTGGTAGGGGTGAGATGAGTTTGCCTCGAAATGGCCCCTATCAGTAGTTGGCAGCCCAACTTTGCGAAACATGACAATTACAAGCAAGTTGAGCCCCGCGATGCACTCGCCTGAGAACTTTGGGGCCACAAACAAACAATCTTGCGAAGACGTGTGGCGGCGCGTGCACTGAATCGTTATTGCACGATCCCCACTCGGCGTGAAAATCGAGGAGCCACAATTAAAACCCCAAAGTTACACGACACTGGTCAAATACGGTCAGACATTGGGGCCCACGATCGTCATGTCCTATCAGCACCGCTCACGCATGCGGCTGATCTCATCCAATCATCATCAATGATGTCATCAGCACTAACACCATCAACATCTCGAGGAAAAGGTGTGTAACGGTAATTTTTTCTCCGACTCACTTAGTTTTTGCTCGAGTCTAAGACTCAACCAAATACTCGGGGGCGACTCCTAACAAGAGCACTAGTCGCGCACCCAAGGATCTTTCGGGTCCAGTGAACAAGCCATCCACACACAAATCCAAGGAAATTACACCTCGACCCCTCCCTCAAATCAACGATTCGACTATGGACTCGGGGTCTACTCCCATAGGGAGCACTGGAAGCCCAAACAGCAAGCTACGGTCAATGAAAGTAGTCGCAAAAGTTTAAAGTCCCTACTCGAGTCTACGATTCGAATAGGCACTCGGGGGATACTCCTAGAGGGAGCGCTGGTCATGCAGCCTATGAAAAGGAAATGCAAACTATTTATGGCAAAAAAGCATTAACCACGTACGCACCATGAGCATTCGAAGCATTCAGCGATCTTGTCTCCAACCAAAGATCAAATTTCCTGAAAAACGAGACAACTTCTCCTAGGCCACCCGAAACACCTCCGCGGTGATAAAACTTCGGATGCCGCATTTACAAACGTGAAGGTAAGACCTGCAGATACAATCCAAAGGCCTGGCAATGCACCTACTACGCTCTACCAGAAGTATACCGTGCCTATAGGCATGATGAAAAAGCCTTGATGGACACATCGAGTGCACACATTAAGCACTGGAATTCGACTCTGTAAGGCCTCCACGACATGAGTCGAATTACGCTAGCAATTTTCCGAATTCGAGTCCGAGGACTCGAGTTTGAGTAGATAGCGTTGTTTTGCCCTAAGGAAGTTAACTGATCTCGATCCGATAGATGAATCAGGCATGCATATCAACTATCCCTATGACATAAGCAGACACATGATAAAATGTTCGGATGTGCACTCGAAAGACTTCATAGTCTCCATTCGAATCTACGATTCGAACGGACACTCGGGGGCTACTGACATGGGTGTTCCCCACGGATACCGGGATTAGCCTATACGGTTTGGCCTAGGAGGAACCCACGAGACGATTGAAGCCCAACAAGGGACTCCTTGAAGGACACGACAAGGATAAATAGAAACTTAAAGGGAAAACCCTAATCTATAATCGACTCGACCTGCTATCCTGAGACTTGGCCTGCCTATATAAACAACAAGAGGGAGCAGCGAGAAGGACATTCGCAGCCCTAGTTTACACACTGCTAGACTGCATCTGTGCACCCCCTATAACTTTTTACTCCTCGATAATCAAAGAGCAGACAAGCAGGAGTAGGGTCCCTTTTGAGGGCCTAGACCTAGGTAAACCGCGTGTCCCTGATGTGCTTGTTTGCTAGCCGATCGATGCCTCCAGTGCTCCCCACTTCGTGTAACCCAAGTCCATCAATGATGTGCATTGACGAGTTAACCCCTCGTCAGTAACCCACTGACCTAAGATTGTCAAAATAAAAAGATTAGAGGGGTTATAACCTTTTTGTACCCATCCCTGCCCTTGTTGCGCGGTGCTGCTCCTTGGTACAGGTGCGTGGTATGGACGGGCTCCACCCGTACTGCACCTTGTCTTCTCCTTTTCTCTTTTTTTCGACGAAGTCAGTACGACCGGGTGGTACAGGCGAGGGCGCCCGTATGGGTGGTTGTTAAACTTGTAGTAACTTTTCTAGAAAAATTTCTGTTTCTTTCGATGTCTCACATGAGTGGTACGGGCGTGCGATACGGACGGGTCCACCCGTACTGTTGCTCGTTAAGATCACTGTAAGCTCTAGAACAAGTTGTTTTCTCTAAAAATTTTATTATAGACCTGAAACGTTAGTCCAACATCTAAACAAAACATACAAATATTTTTTGCTAAGAAGATTGAACCAAGATAAGCAACACATGATTAGGGCAACAATCAATTCTACCTTTTGAAGATAGTCCCAAGCCAACTCTAATAGTAAATCATGCAAAGACACAAGTGCCAATGCAACATGAATGCAACTAAACTCAAGACAAAAAATTAAGAAAGACACCTAAAACCTTTCGGGTTGCCTCCCGGGAAGCGCTTTCTTTAAAGCCATATAGTCAGGCTTAGATGCTCCATTAAATCATCCACCTGGATCCCATGGTGTAATGGTACTTACCTCCAGCAAAGAGTTGGAGCATCTCATAGTAGAGTATGATTAAAGTCATACCCTCTTATGGTGCATCGTCATCATATAGATAAATAATTTCTCGCTTCCAAGCGAGCATGGATGTACCAAGTGTGGTGAGCATGCCTTCTTATGTAGCTGCAATGAGATGATTAGAGGTTGAAATATAATTATTGAACTTTTAGCTTGGTTACCATTATAGGGGAACACTTCATAGTATTCTTTCTTTGCAACAAGCAGTAAATCAAGTCCCTGCATTTAGCTTTGAAAGATTCATAGCAAGGTTCTATCTCTAGTTCATCATTAGTAATGCTCTCATCATGAGTGTCTAGGCACAACACCTCCACAGATAAATCATAATCGGTTTTAGCATTATAAGAATCATTACTAGAGAGAGAGGCATCATAAGCAAATGTAGTATTTGTAGTGTGCCAATCTTTTCTAACCTCACCTTTTTTGTTCCTCCTCTTTATCTTGTGGTTCCTGCAAATGGTTAACTTCGGGCACAATAGACCGTGCCTTACCCTCTACCACAAGTGGATTATCACTAAGAAGTTCTTGGCAATAAGATTGTAACATTGGTAACAAGTTGATAAGTTTCGTATGAAGCATACTATCACTACTATTTCTCATGATTGAATCTTTTGAGAGTAGATCATGGACACCGACTTCAAATCCAGTGTAAGATACTAGGGATTCTTCAAGAGTAAAGGAACATTGAAACTAAGGTGGACAGTCGGCATACATTTATCACAAATCTCATGATATGAATTACAAAATGATTTTGCATAACCATCTAATAGATCATACAAGTTAAACAAACCCATACCAGCGGCAGTAGCATGTTCACTGTGGTGTACATCCTTTTCTTGTTTCTTCTATGAGTCCTATAAAAGGTTAGTCTCTTCCACAACAGAAGTGGTCAAAAATGCAGTACTACTGAAGTTATCAAAACAACAATAGTATATATGATGTACTACTCCATAGATTCTATCTAGTTCTTTATCTTCTTCATTTATATTTCCCATGCGAGCTAGCAACTCGCAACAACCAGTAAAAAGCACATATTCTAAAACCTCCACACCAATAAAGCATTTAGTACTTTCATTGTAAGATGCTAATGTGTTATCAATACTACACTCACATTGATAATTAATATGATCTATGGATCCGCAATTTTCAGAAACAAATTTGTATGAGGCACATAATATGGAGAAATAACCATTCAACCATTCTTCTAATTGTCGTGGTGTGGAACACGGCAGTGCCATCAGGGATGGCATGAGAGGGGACAATCAGGATGCTATCGGTGGCTACTCGCAACGGGTTGGGCACAGATACTGCAAACATAGCGATGTACCCAGGTTCGGAGCCCTCTTAGTGAGGTAAAACTCCTACTCCTGCAAGGATCTACTATCAAGGGGCGAATGCCCAGTACAGATGCTCCTTGAGTTGTTTTCCTGGCTACTCCTTGCTAGAAGAAGAAGAAGAAGGAACTACTCAACTTGTTCAACCTATGGAACTTCTAGCTTGTAATTGTCTCTACCTTGAACCCAAGCACCACCCCCCTTATTTACTGGTTGAGGAGGTAGTTTACAAGGTGGGTTCTAGGGTTTACTGTTTGGATTTGGGCTTTACAAAGTGGGCCGGCTGGATAGGGCCGAATGGTAGGCCTGGGTCCAATCAAGCCTCCAGTACATGGAAGGACGACGCTACAGTATCCATCGCCCTTGCTTTACTCGTCAACCGGCTCTTTATCCGTTAGCCGGCTCTTTATGCGTAAGCTAGAGCTTTACTCATCAGCCCTAGCTTTGCTTGTTAGTCTTCAGCTTTGGCACAGTTGTCCGGTAGCGCTGACCGGGCCCACCAGCCTGTCCGGTCAGAGGTGCACTCAGCAAGGGGTGTCACCCCCCAGTACTAGGGCCAGCCGATCCGAGGCGGCCGACTAGGAGCAGCCTCCTAGCCGGTTCTTCTGGCCACCCGGCTAGACGCGCCAACCGGGGAGTCTTGGGTGCGGGCCGGGTGGAGAATTCTATCCGGCTGTTGTTTCTTGTCTTAGGTGCAAACAGCCAGAGCTCTTTGGAGCCGGCCGGTTGGTCCCGTCTTGGCCTACCCGGGGGTCATCCCCCCGACACTAGTCCCCGAGCGTGTTAGGACTTCACCTCGTGGAGAAGTTCTTGCGTGCTCATTTGGTCGAGGTTGAAATGATTATCGATGCAGAGGCTTTGTCGTTTTCTTTTATCTTGTAGCTTTTGTCTTGTAGTTTTTGTCTTGTTCCGGCTTGAGATTCTTCACTGTTTCTCGACTGGGGTTTACCGGCTACGGAGCCGATGGCCCCACCCACAGCATGTGAGCGGTGATCTCCTGGACCGGCTGCCACACCCGGCCGGGAGAGGGATCGCCAGTTTGCTGTCGTCATTGCCTGCGTCAGCCACTCCTGCCACTTCTAATACGTGTCACGTCAGTTTGACTTCTTGGTCTACTGCAACAGTTTTTTGGTAACCACATGCACGTCTTCATCATCACGGTTTTCTCGGGGGTCATGGGAGCGGTTTGCCTCCCGCAGTAACGCCTGCAGGATCCTCTGTGCATTTTGCGCGGGCGTACACGATCCGCCCCGAACCGTCACGTTGAGGTGGGACCGTTGCTTGCCGCGTGGTGGAGAGGGAGGGTAACCGGCGTAGTTCTTCTTCCCCAATAAATAGGGATGCCATGGAGCGGGGTTCCTCACTTCATTTTCTTGCACTCACTGCCTCCGTTTTCTAGTGCGCCTTATCCCGCTTCTGCTTGCTCGCGCCCTTGCTGCCTGGTTGCCAGTGCCAACCTTGTTCTTTTTCTTCGAGGACAGGCCCGCGTGTTTCAAACACAGCCACCTTCCCCAACAACATGTTGCTGGACGTCACCGGCGGGTGGTGCGGCCCCTACGTCATGGAGGAGCTGGTGCGGAAGTACCGGTGGGGGAAGTTTCTGCCACCAGAACGCTTGGTGGCACACCGCCTCGTGCTAGAGGGTGAGCGGGTGCCCAACCCCCAGCCCGGCGAGTCCGCCCTCCTCCTCACCCATTTCGCCCGTGGCCTTGGGCTGCCGTTGAGCAGGTTCGTCTTCGAGCTGCTCGGCTCCTTCGACCTCCAGATCCACCACCTCGGAGCCAACACCATGGCGATGCTGGCGCATCATGCGGCCTGCTGCGAGGCGTACCTTGGTGTCCGCCCCGACGCCACGAACTTCCTGAAGTTCTTCTACTTCAAGGTTCAGGTGGTGGGGAAGGGCGGCCCGCTGACGGAGACGGGCTGCTGCGCCATCTATCTGCAGCCGTCGACGGTGATGCCGCACCTGGAGCTCTCGGACACCGTCAAGCTATGGCAAGATCGTACTTCTACGTGCGCAATGCCATTGAGGTAGACTGGATCAAGATTCTGGTCTTCTCGAACGTCCCTTCCACCCGGAAGACCCGGAGCATCCAGCACTTGGGAACCCAGGGAGACATCAACCGGATGGCCACCCGGCTGGCGGTTCTGGTGGAGAAGGAGCGGCTCACCGCCCGAGACATCCTGCTATCCTGGATGGCGAACCGCGTGCTTCCTCTGTAGTAGCGGTCGCACAAGATGTGCCACCTCTTTGGCCATCTGGATCCCACCCGGGTCTCCCGGCTGGAGGTGCCGCACGCTGCCCTCCGTGAGTGGCTTTCCACCATCTCGAAGTAGGTGCTGGCGGAGGACTGGCAGTTCTCCTGCCGGCCGTACCACCGCCGCTGGCTCCCGCTGAAGGTAAGCCTTTTCTCCCCTTTTCTGGGTGAATTTTCCTCGAGGTACTCCTGCTTCGTGCCTCTTATCTTCCCTTGTTGAGTAGCTTTTTATGGTGCAGCTAGTAGAGGACGACATGGGGGATGTCGAGCTCCCCGTCTTCTCTGCGGACTACAAGCCCTCGAAGTATCCACAAACAGAGCCAGAGCGGTTCCCCAGGCGGTCTGACGAGGGCTGCGAGTTCCCACTCGGTGAGGAGTTTTGCCTTTTCCTTGTCTGCCTTGCCCTTACTGTGTTTTAGCCGTGAACTTGACATTTTTCTTGTGTGTTGGAGCAGCCACGCACGGCGAGGATGTGGATCTTGCCGAGGCCACCGCGTCCAGGGCCCGAGGGAAGCAAGCCGCCTCGAACAGCACCGCGCCGGCTGGGGGTGCCTCCAAGAAGAGTCGTCGTCCAGAGCCACGGCCACCATGCCAAGTGTTGTCGGGTATGTGCTCCTTTGCTCCTTATATACTTGTACTGATGGGCTTGCACTTTATTATTTCGCCCTTGTCCTTCTCGCAGCGAGGCAATGGCTTTGCCCGGCTCCGCGACCATCGCCACCGCGTCCGCCCCTCCGCCTGCTGGGGACGGAGGTGCGCCGGCTGCGACGTCCAAGGTTGCGCCGGCTGCGACGCCCGAGGCTATGCCTTCTGCGCCGGCTAGGGCGGATGCGGATGTGGTGGTGCCGCCGGCTGCGTCCGTGATGCTGCATCGGGCTGGCGCCATCTCCCGTCTCGTCGAGGCTCTCCTGCCTGGGCGTAGCGGTGCGGCCACGCCTCCCTCCGGCCCGACGGTGGGTGCTGACTCCAGCGCCTACCGGGTGGAGGAGCCGGTGGAGGTGCCACCGCCAGAGGTCCCGGCCCAGCCAGCGGGTGGGCCCTCTACGGCCGCGGGGAGCAACGACGACCTTCAGGTCACCGGCTAGACGCCGGCTCGAGCTGCGCCATCGCTGGACGCTGCCTTGGCGCCGCTATGCAGGATGGCGCCCACAGCTGCCGAGCCGATTAGTGGAGGGCGGGCTGCGCTGGGCGCTTACTTAGCCAAAAGGCTGGGGGCCTCCATCGAGGTATGTGTCTCTTTGCCGATTCCGATGTTTTTTCCACCGTCTTGCACCACACCCGGATCCTTTGGTTCTTACTTTTCTCTTCTATGTAGAGGGCCCTTGCCGATGCCGCCAAGACCTTGCAGGACCTAGGTCATAAGATTGCTTGCTCTGTCATGTCTTCCCGATTACGCGATTTCTCGCGCTTTTTGTTGAATATTGGTTACCCTCCTGCAGCTCTGCTGGCGGACCAGGACCGCGAGGTGGCCTGGTTGACGGGGGAGGTTGCCCGACTGGAGGATTCCAACAAGGCTCACCAGGACCAGATCGCCTAGTTGGCTGTGCATCAGCAGCAGATGGAGATCAAGGCTGGCCAAGCCAAGAAGGTGGTGGACCTTCAAACCAATGCGCTGAAGAACCTGGAGGTGCTCTATACCACCCAGAAGGATTCTCTCAAGGCCTCCAAGGCCAAGGAAGTGGCGACGCTGGGAGAGCTCTGTCAGATCACCGAGATGATCGTCAGTAAGTGTTCTCAATCCAGGCCAGTATTGTAGTTTTTCCTTCTGCGGCCAACATTGATTATTGTCTCCTTTCCTGGGTGTAGCTCAGTATCCTGAGGCGACAGATTAGGTAGTGGCCCGCATCCCTGAGATGGCTCCAGATCGGGATCTCCACCCGGGCGAGCTGGTGGCGGCTGTCAGTGAGGAGGCGAACCGGCTGCGTGTCGTCGCTCTCGAGGTCTATGACTATGTCTGGCCTGACACCGCCTAGCCGGCCACCATGGATGCTCTGGCCGAGCGTCTTTCGGGCGCTCCGGACCTCATGGACGTGGCTCGGGAGTGGGCGGCCCACGGTGGCGCGGAGATGGTGCTAGCCCTGCTGAAGTTCTGGTACCCAGATGTGGATCTATGCAGCCTTTCTCGCGGATTTCTCCAAGGGACCAGCTATGATCAGCTTTGCACCGAGGTTCCTGACATCCACTCTTGTGGCGTGAAGATTGGGAGCTTCGTCGCGCTGGACCGGGACTTCAGTGACCCGGCTGGCATGGAGCCGTATCACCATAGTCCGGACGCGCCGCGCACCGAAGCCCTAGCTGCGCCCCAGACCGCCTCGGCCGACATCGCCTCTAGGAGCCAAGCTCCAGCCAATGCCTCCGGCCCTTCTGCCAATCAGCCAACTTGATCCCCGGTATGCCAGGAGTATTTGTAGATGAAAAACTTGTGTTTTTGTGTTGGTGAACAATCGTCTCTGCTCTGTTGTTGAACTCTGGTGGGAGTAATGTCTCCCTTTGTATATTTGCTTCGTGCTTCTCGTTTGCACTTTTTGTTTCGCACTTGTTGCATGCTTGTTTCTGTGTGGGGGCGCGCGAGCGCACCCACATGGTGTAGTCCCCGAGGTTCGGGCCGGCTAGAGAATATAGCTGGGTTAAAGTTCCTTTATATTGTTGTCTATTTGCAGGTTTCTGTGTGGGGGCGCGCGAGCGCACCCACAGGGTGTAGTCCCCGACGTTCAGGTCGGCTGGAGAATACAACCGGGTAGAAGCTCCTTTGCCTGCTCTTCTGCCGCCTGGGAGCTATTAGCATCCGGCTTGGGTGTTCGTCGTGGAACTTTGGCTCATGCAAAGATGAAAAACAAGTTGTTTGTCTGGTTAAACAAGTGCAAGTTGAATTGTAATCTGAGATTCACTGGTTTTGAAATTTTGCTGTTTCGCACGAAGCCAAGGACTTTTCCCTTTTCTCAGTGAGCATTGGCCAATTTTATGTTGTGCCCTTGCCGGCTTCGAGCCGGAGTCGAAGGGGTAGCTTAGTAGGCATATTGCATGATACTTCGGGTTTGGGTCATTGGCCTAGGGCGAGCGAGCGTGACCGGAATGTCCAGGCGTATTTATCTTCCTTGTAGCTTTTTCATGTAAGGGTCTTCGAGCGTTCTGCTCTTGCCGGATCTGTAGCCGGCTTGTGGTCTATAGCCGGAACCGAAGAGTAAGCCATAAGAGCTGCGTACAGTACTTTGCCGTGAGGATTGCGCAGCCGTCTGGGCCAACCGGCGAGTCCCCGAGACGGATCACCGGCTCCAGGGTTAGAATAGTGCAGCAGGGAAAGCCAAATTGTGCAGCATGAGTTGCTAATTTATTGCGGAGTCCTCGAGACTGTGTCGAGGCTCCCATGCTTGTTCATTACATAAAGGTAAGATACATACACTTCTTGTTCAAGTGTAAAAGGGGCGAACCAGGATCGCGTTCCATGGGTGCTCAGTTTCTTCGCCTGAACGATCCATCTTGTTCTTTTCCGGCTGGAGGGTGTCGATGAGGTAGTATGAGTTGTTCTGCAGTGCCCAGGTGATGATGAATGGGACCTCCCAAGCTGGAGATAACTTGTGCCTCCCCTTGGTGTCCTGTACCACCCTTAATACCAGGTCGCCCTCGCGGAACGAGACGCTACGGATCTGGCTGGAGTGGAAGCGGCGCAAGTTTTGCTGGTAGATGGCGGATCTGGACAAGGCCAGCTCACGTGCCTCCTCGAGGAGATCGATGTTGTGTTCATGTGCTTCTTTGGCCTACTGCTCAGAGTACAGCAACTTGCAAGGTGCGTCGAACTCGACGTCCATTGGTAAGACCGCCTCCGCCTCGTAGACGAGGAAGAAAGGGGTGTAGCCGGTGGACCGGTTTGGCGTGGTGCGAAGGCTCCAAAGCACAGTCGGTAGCTCCTCGATCCAGTAGCCGAGGGATCGCATCAGTGGCTCGATCAGCCAGGGCTTGATTCTGGATAGGACCAGTCCATTTGCTCGCTCGCATTGCCTGTTGGATTGGGGGTGTGCCATGGATGCCAGATCCAGACGGATGCCCTTGTCTCTGCAGAAACGCGCAAAAGCCCCTTTGGCGAAATTTGTGTTGTTGTCCGTTATGATGTTGTTGGGGTAGCCAAAGCGCATGATTATATCCGTGAAGAACTTGACCACTGTTGGTCCATCCAGCTTCTTTATTAGCTTCGCCTCGATCCACTTTGTGAATTTGTCCACCGCCACCAGTAGGTGCGTCATGCCGGATCGGGCTATTTTGAAAGGGCCGACCATATCCAGCCCCCAAACGGCAAAGGGCCAAGTGATGGGAATCGTCTTGAGTGCCGCAGACGGAGTGTGCTTTTGCTGGCTGAACTGCTGGCAACCGTTGCATGCCTTGACTATTTGTCCAGCGTCTTCGAGCGCCGTGGGCCAGTAGAACCCATGGCGGAATGCCTTTGCCACTATGGCTCGTGATGACACGTGGTGTCCGCATTCGCCCTGGTGAATGTCAACCAGCAACCAGATCCCCTCCTCCTGGCTCACGCATTGCTGATAAATGCCCCCAACACTGCGCTTGTAGAGCTTGTTGTTGATCATAGTGTATGTGCTGGCTCTGCGCTTCACCTGACTTGCCTCTACCTCTTCTTCGGGCAGCTCTCCTCTGGCTAGCAAATCCATGAACGGCTTGGCCCATGTTTGAGTTTTCCGGATGGCGTATACCGCCTGCATTAGCAAGTTCACCTCTGCGCGGATGACCGGGTCGGTCTTGTCTAGAGGCCGACCGGGTGGAGTAGTGGAGCCGGCAGCCTCTAGGTTGGACGCGGCAGTCCCCGGGTGTGGTGGAGCTGTTGCGGAGGTCTTGGAGCCCGCAGTCCCCGGGTGCGGTGAAGCAATCCCCAGGTGTGGTGGAGCCGTTGCAGAGTTCCTGGAGCCGGCAGTCCCAGGGTCTGCGTCCAGTATGATGGAGTCGGATTCTGGAGATGGCTTGCGCAGGTGTTCGAGGGAGATTCTAGGCGGAATTGCCTATCTTGTTAACCCGATGCGGGCGAGCGCATTTGTGGCCTCGTTGTTTGCTCTAGGGACATGGTGAAACTCGCATCCTTCGAAACAGGTGCATAGCTGTTGTACGAAGAAACGATATAGAGCCATGTTTGCATCCCTGGCGTCCCACTCGCCCGACACTTGCTGCACCACCAGATCCGAGTCGCCAAAGCATAATATGCGGTGGATGCCGATCTCTTTGGCCATCTTGAGGCCATGGACGAGCGCATCGTACTCAGCGACGTTGTTGGAGGCGTGGAAGTGGATCTGCATCATGTACTCTAGCCGGTCTCCCTTGGGAGAGGTGATGACCACTCCGGCTTCGAGCCCCCCGTACATCTTGGTGCCGTCGAAATGCAGCTTCCAATGCGTGGAATCAGGGCAAGGCGGCAAGTATTGCGTCTCTGCCCAATCAACAAGGAAATCTACCAAGGCTTGAGACTTGATCGCCGTTCTTAGATCGTATTGTATGTGGTTGGCGGTGAGCTCTATGGCCAATTTCGCCACCAAGCCCGTGGCATCTCTGTTGCCGATGATCTCCGAAAGTGGCGCTAGCGCCACCACCCGGATGGAATGTTCTTGGAAGTAATGCTTCAATTTCTTGGCGGCCATGTACATGCCGTATACCAGCTTCTGGTAATGAGGGTAGTTCTGCTTCGAGAGCAAGAGTACCTCACTCAAGTAGTACACTGGTCGTTGCACCGGCTGTGCCTTTCCTTCTTCCGGTCTATCCACTACTAGAACCACGCTGACAAACCTATTAGTGACTGCGATGTACATCAGCATGGGCTCCTTTGCCGCCGGGGCTGCCAGTATAGGTGGCGAGGTGAGCATGCGCTTGAGGTCGCGGAAGGCTTCATCCGCCTGCGATGTCCAGACGAACTTGTCCGTCTTCTTCATGAGTTGGTATAGTGGGAGTGCTTTCTCGCCTAGCCGGCTGATGAACCGGCTGAGGGAGGCCAAGCATCGGTGAACTTCTAGACGTCTCGCAAGTTCTAAGGCGGCTGCATGCGCTCGATTGTGCCAATCTTCTCCGGGTTTGCCTCGATTCCTCGTTTTGACACAAGAAAACTGAGTAGCTGGCCGGCTGGGACACCAAACAAACATTTCTCCGGGTTCAGCTTCATCTGGAACCAACGAAGGTTGGTGAATGTTTCCTTCAGTTCTTCAAGGAGTGTCTGGTGCTCCTTGGTCTTGACCACCACATCATCGACGTAGGCGTGTACGTTTCTGCCGATATGAGCCTACAGGCATTTTTGTATGAAGCGCTAGTATGTTGCTCCCGCATTCTTCAATCCAAACAGCATGGTGGTGTAGCAGTAAGCTCCATAGGGAGTAATGAATGTTGTCTTTATTTGATCAGCAGGGTTTAGCCAGATCTGGTGGTAGCCAAAATATGCATCTAGAAACGACAACAGCTCGTAGCCGGCCGTGGAATCGATCACTTGGTCTATCCTTGGCAGGGCGAATGGATCTTTGGGGCATGCTTTGTTGAGGCTGGTGTAGTCAACACACATGCGCCAGGTCCTGTTCTTCTTCAACACCAGTACGGGGTTTACCAGACATTCCGGGTTGAAAACCTCCATGATGAATCCGGCCGTGAGCAGTCGTGTGATCTCCTCACCGATGGTTCTTCTTTTTTCTTCCACGAAGCAGCATAGTGATTGTTTGACCGGCTTTGCATCCGGCCTGACATGTAAAGAGTTCTCGGCGAGCTCCCTCGGAACACCTGGCACGTCTTTGGGGGACCATGCGAAGATATCCCGATTCTCACGGAGGAAGTCGACGAGTGAGCTTTCCTATTTGCTGTCGAAGCCGTCTCCTACCAGGACGAACTTGTCCGGCTCAGACTCGTCCAGCGGGATCTTCTTCGTGCCCTTGGATGACATGAACTATGCTTCTCTGGCCGGCTTGGGTTCGCTAGCCGGCACGTCCTTCTGCAGGGCTGCCACATTTTGCATGATAATGCGCTTCTCTTACGTGATGATCATGGCCTCCGCTTTCATGGACCCATCCGTGGCGCATTCCACAGATCGCCTGTAGCAGCCGGCCACGATGATGACACCCTTTAGCCCTGGGAGCTTCATATTGAGGTACGCATAGTGTGGTACCACCATGAACTTGGTCAGCACCGGGCGCCCCAGGATTGAGTGGTATGCGCTAGAGAGGTTGACCACCTCGAACCAGATAGGATCGCGGCGGAAGCTGTCCTCCATGCCGAAGATGAACTCTAGCCGGATCTTTCCGACGGGCCCAGAATGGCTCCGTGGAAGGAGGTGCTTGACGGCTCCAGTTGCGACTCGCTGATACCGAGTCGGTCTAGCGAGCTGCGGTACATGAGGTTGATGATACTCCCACTTTCTACGAGGATGCGGGAGAATCTGCAGGAATGCTTCTTGGAGACAATGGTAGGATCCAGAACCATTGCATAAGTGCCTAGGTGAGGCAGCTCGGCTGGCTGGTCCTTCTGGCTCTATGCAACTTCTTGCTTCGACCAGTTGAGGTACTAGGGGACGGGAGGAACGATCGCGTTCACATCCGCGTCACGGCGTCTCTTGTGCTTGGTCTCCGGCTCTGTCGTGAAGATGTGGTAGTTTCCCACCTGGCGGGGGTAGTTGTCATCATCATTCTCC
Source organism: Avena insularis (assembly GCA_023614405.1). Lineage (NCBI taxonomy): Eukaryota > Viridiplantae > Streptophyta > Magnoliopsida > Poales > Poaceae > Avena > Avena insularis. Next base: position 537,232,142 of record CM042694.1, read on the forward strand.
CTCTGGTGCTAGTTATCACGGTCGCCTGGCGGCCCACCAACAGGGGGTGGTGGAGCCTGCCTAGCCGGCGCGCCAGCAATTTTTGCCATCTTCTTCGTCCACGTGCATTGGCATGTGGTATGTGTAGCCGGTTTGTTGCCTCCACTGTGGAACTTGCATGTCCCATCAAGCATTGACTCGATGTTGTATTTGGGCCTCGGGGGCCGGTCATCAGGCTTCTGTCTCCGGCTTCCGCCTGCAGCTGGATCCTCCTGCACTACCGCCATCTGCCTGGAACCATATTGTTTATCTGGCTGGTCTTCCTTTCTTTTGTCGTGGCAGTTGTCATGCCGCCTGGAGTTATGGTCGTTCCCATCCGGCTGGCGTCGATCCATAGCCACGTCGACGATGATTTTCATTGCCGCGTCGGCGGTGGCGTACTTGTCCGCGATGGCCATGGTCTGTGCCATGGTGGTAGGCTCCACCCGACGAAGCTTGTGCTTGAGCATGCTGCCATCTCTGCAGCCGTTGACGAAAAAATCGACCGCTTGGTGCTCGCGCACCCCCTCGCAGGAGTTGTGCATGCTTGTCCACCGGGTGACGTAGGAGCGGTCAGATTCATCTGGCCCCTGCATGCAAAGAGCGAGCTCGCCGGGTCGACCTGGGCGCTTGTAGGTGCAGGTGAAGTTGCGGACGAGCACCTGCTCGAAATCAATCCAAGCGTTGATGCTGTTGTTGGGGAGGTTGTTGAGCCATGTCCTGGCCGAGTAGAGGAGCATGAGGGGGGCGTAGCACACGGCTACCCGGTGATTGCCATTTGCGATGCCCACCGTGGTGGTGTAGTCCACCAGCTAGTCCTCCGGCTTGACTGAGCCATTATACTTTGGAGTATCCCTTGGGAGCGAAAATACCTTTGGAAACGGTTCATTCTGGATTCGCGGTCCGAAGCATCTTGGACTGGCTAGACTTTCTTTTTCTAGTGCGCGTGACTGGACCAGCAGGTCGATGCGTGCGCGCGCATCTTGTGGTTCTTCCGGCTCGAGCGGTCCCAGTCGGCCAAATAGGGGGGACTTGGGCAGCGCTTGGACTTTTCCGGCTTCGTCGGTCGGCTCGCGGTTCTTGCTGGTAACAGCTGCCGCGTCACGGGCGTTGTGCCCGCGGTTCGCTGATCCGCCGCACGGACAGTTGCTCGGCCTTGCTCCGTTTGGGGAAGATGCCTTGTTGGCGCCTGCAGTCGGATCCTCCATCCGGCGAGCCGGTTGGGTCCTGCTGTTGCCAGCCATGCTGAGTTCAGCCTCAGCCTGCTGTTTGTTTTCCATGACCACGAGGAGCTAGACACATGCCTGCTGACGGAGCAGCTCCTCGCCCTCCAGGTGGCTTAGTTCTGCGACTGCTGCCTCCGTGGCCCTCATGTTTTTGGCGGGAGTGTTGTACACTTGCTGCACCACGGGTGTACGCGGATCAGCAGCACGATCCATCTCTGAACCAAGGTTTCGACCTTGGGGCTGGGCCAGACGGCTGGCGCCGGGTAAGCGGGTGAAGTCATGCACAATGTTGTACTCGCGCATGGTCGTGTTCATTCGCCGTTGGGTGGCTGCTACTTTGCTAGCTTCTTCCATGAGGCTCTGGCGAGTGGCCTCTAGGGCTGCCGCAGCTGCTGCTGGATCCGCCTCGATGGGTGTGATGGGGTTGCGGAGGTGCTCGATGGACGGGTTGACCAGGTCCTGGTTCGGGAGGCACGAGTTGGCAGCACGGCTCTCCCCATTGCGCCCCAGAGGTGGGCGCCGGTTCTCACCTAAGCCCGCCATCATGACCTCGACGCGGCCGCTGGCGACACACGAAGTGGAGAAGCCAGGAGGCCACGTAGACATGGTGCTCGCCAAAGTGCATGATGGAGCCTCCGCTTGGGAAGGTTCCCCCAGCGAAGCAGGATGTGTTGTCGAGGACGCAGTCGAAGGAACCGAAGGTGAGAACGAGGTCGGAGGCGACTCGCTCACTAGTGACGAGTGGAAGTCCCGTGCGAAAGATGACCCCAGCCGAAGCATTGTGCTCCATGATGGGCACCAACTGTCGTGGTGTGGAACATGGAAGTGCCATCGGGGATGGCATGAGAGGGGACAATCAAGATGCTATCGGTGGCTACTCGCAACATGTTGGGCATAGATACTGCAAACACGGCGATGTACCTAGGTTCAGAGCCCTCTTGGTGAGGTAAAACTCCTACTCCTGCAAGGATCTACTATCGAGGGGCGAATGCCCAGTACAGATGCTCCTTGAGCTGTTTTCCTGGCTACTCCTTTCTAGAAGAAGAAGAAGGAACTACTCAACTTGTTCAACCTATGGAACTTCTAGCTTGTAATTATCTCTACCTAGAACCCTAGCACCACCCCCTTATATACTGGTTGAGGAGGTAGTTTACAAGGTGGGTTCTAGGTTTTACTGTTTGGATTTGGGCTTTACAAAGCGGGTCGGCTGGACAGGGCTAAACGGTAGGCCCGGGTCTAGTCAAGCTTCCAGTACAGGGAAGGACGGCGCTACAGTGTCTAGCGCCCTTGCTTTACTCGTCAGCCGGCTCTTTCTCCGTCAGCCAACTCTTTATGATAAGCCGAAGCTTTACTCGTCAGCCCTAGCTTTGCTTGTTAGTCTCCAGCTTTGGCACAGTTGTCCGGTAGCACCGACCTGTCCAGCCAGCCTGTCCGGTCAGAGGTGCGCTCAGCAAGGGGCGTCACCCCCTAGTACTAGGGCCAAGAGATCCGAGGCGGCTGGCTAGGAGCAGCGTCCCAGCCGGTTCTTCTGGCCACCGGCTAGACGGGCCAGCCGGGGACTCTTGGGTGCGGGCCGGGTGGAGAATTCCATCCGGTTGTTGTTCCTTGTCTTGGGTCCAGACGGCCAGAGCTCTTTGGAGCCGGCCTGTTGGTCCCGTCTTGGCCTACCCGAGGGTCATCCCCCTCACACTAATGTCTCTAGCCTCTTAACATAAAATCCAAAGGTTCCGGACTGCTTCTCCTCCATTGCCAGCTTTATCTGTTCAAAAAGAGTAATCTCGGATGACATGATTAGTAGCAAATGTTTTTATAATTTTTGTTTTCTAAATTTTTATGGGTTTTTGGTTTTATATTTTTTTTGTTCTTTTCAAATAAGTAAAAGCAGTAAATAGAAACATAAAGAAATAAACTATATGCGAGTGGGTAGGTAATAACAAAACACTATGCTCCCCAGCAACGACACCAATTTGATATCTGGGTTTCCTGCGATAAATAACAGGGTTATTGCAGTACTTGTAGCAATAAATATTATTTATAAAGTTTGTCCATTGGAAGCTTTGCGGATGGAAACAACACAACCTCGCAGCCACGTTGTTAGTGAGTCCATGTTCGCACCCAAAAGGGTTTTTCTAAATAATCTACACTATAAATTGCTAGAATAGTAGTGAGCAAGAGAGAATAAAAGTAACTAGTAACAAAGTAAATAACAAAAGCAAACTAGAGCAAGAGAGTCTTTATGAAGTGTTGTGTGATATGATTGAGGGGTTATCAAGGAGTATATGATTCACCACTATCATGGGAGAATTATGAATGATCAGGATAACCTATGTATTTTGTCATGACATGTGTGGAGAGAGCTCAATAATAATATGTTCACTACAAGACTCGTAGGCAGCCGCTTTCTTGAATCAAGTAATGATCCTATCTCTATGAAGGGAATATGCCCTGAGAAGCAATAATAAAATTGTTATTATCGTATTCCAAGTATATGATAGATGTTTATTTTACATACTATAATTGTATTGATTGGAAACATTAATGCATGTGTGTTTAATAAACAAATAAAGGGTTCCTAGTTATGCCTCTCTTATAAACTAGCTCGTTGATTAACAAGATGATCAAGGTTTCCTGATCATGGACATTTGATGTTGATAATAATGAGGTCACAACATTGGTGGAATGATGTGATGAACATTCATCTGAAGTGTAGAAAAACGATCAAAGTCATTGTGTTTAAATTGCTATAACATCATACGAAGTAATTCTAATCCTTAGACCATGAGATCATGTCAATCACTAACACCAGAAGAGTAACTTGATAACATCAAATGTCACACCGTAATAGGGTGACTATAAAGGTGGGTTCAGATACTCCGAAGGTGTTACGTAGAGGCTCATGGATCAAGAGTGGAATATGTCCATCCCGATGATGGATATATATGCTCTGGGGCCTCTCGGTGATATCACATTAAGATAGCTTGCAATCAAGTGATGTGATCACTAGAATGTTATATCACAGGAACGAGAAAAGAGTGCATGTCGGTAACAAGATCAAACTAAGTATGGAGATACCGATGATCTAATCTCGTACATGTAATATATCGTAAGACAAAGGGATTTAGTTACTAATGTTTAAGGTTCTCACGATCACAGAAGTAATTGTTGAATGTGTAGGAGTCAGTATGGATATCCAGGTCGCGTTGTTGGTTATCAATCGGAGAAGGGTCTCGATCATGTCAGCATTGTTCATGAACCGTAGGGTGACACACTTAAGGGATACCAACACCATTTGGAGCAAATATGTTCCAGAGAAAAGAATTGCAAAGCGCTAGAATTATTTCAATGGACACCAGAATTGTTTTGGGTGAAATTGCTGAAATTGGTTCTGCATGTGATAGTAAAATATTACAGGGGTTTTATGTGAATGTTTGTTAATTAAATTAATTAACAAAATTCTGAATAAAGTAAATAAAAGAGTTTTATTAAATGAGAGTTGCATTAAATTTGGTGGAAATCTAATGGAGATAAGTGGAATTTTAAGTGGAAGGGAAATTGATGTGAGTGGGAGCTCCACCACATGAATGAGGAAGAGGTGGAAGAACCTCCCTTGGCAGCCGGCCATGGAGAGGGGTTGCCTCCCTCTCCCTATAAAAGTCTCCCACTCCCTCCTCTCATCTTACACCTCCTCGTGAAGGATCTCTCTCCCCCTCTAGAATTATTTCCCCATGGTCTCGGATTAGCGAGATACATGTTCCCGGTGGCTTTTCATCTGGAAGGAGTTGGTGCTTCCGCTGCATCGCAGGAGTGAGGAGGTGGAGGTTGTTCGGTGTATAGGATGTATGTGCGATCACGGATGCACTGCTGATTTGCGGCGCTGGACTTCCTCTCGATCTTGAGATTGGCAAGCGAACGACTACATCATCCATGAGTCCAACCTCGTTATACTTTGTCGGTCTTCAAGGGTATATTATCTATGGATGTATATCCACCCATTGTTTATATCTAGGTAGATAGATGTTGGTGCTTAGTAGTTCCCATCATATGAATTTTCTTGTTTTCTATGTTGCGAACCCAACAGTGGTATCAGAGCCTGATCTATGCGTAGATGCTTTGCACGGGTAGAACACATAAGAGTATGTGGGTGATGATGATCATGTTATTACATCTTATATGTATTTTGGATATTGGTGGCATAGTGGGATGAAGCGGCCCAGACTAACTTTACATGTCCTCGCACATGAGACCTGTTCCACGCTTGACATGTAACTAGTTTTGCATAAGTGGATAGCGGGTGTCTGTTTCTCCTACTATAGTCAATATCTGGTTTACAACTAGATGCTAATAATTTGGTTATCATCGTTGTGGTTCCATGTTCGTAGGTAAGACCGGTTCTATCTTCGAAATACCTAAGCCAAGTAAAACTTGCAATTGATAATTTAGAAGCGTCTAGTTTAGATTGTTGTTGGGAAAGTGTCATGATATGATAATGTTATAATTTGAAGTATAGTTGATACTCTTGGAAATTATAGCATACCTAACGTGTAAGTTCCATAGACCTTGGCCTTACACATAAACGAATGATAAAGATCATACCACGATGCACATGATAGTGATCAAGTGCAAGAACCATATCATTTCATGTTATGCATATGATGTTTTGTTTGCATCTTATATTGCTTGTATGGAGCTTTAGTAGCATTATAAGATGATCCCTCATTTACATATCAAGATAAAATGTGTTCTTCCTTAAGTATGCACTGTTAAGAAAGTTCGTCGTTTCAAGACACCACATGATGATTGGGTGTTTTTTACTCTACGCTTTGATACAACGGGTGTAAGACAGTTTTACACACGTGAGTACTAAGGTTCTTACTTGGTGAGCCTAGCATGTACAGACATGGCCTCGGAACATGGACCGAAAGGTTAAGCATGAGTCATATGGTTGATATGATGCCCATATAGATGCTCGCCTTTGAGGCTACACTAACTCACGTGATGATCGGACTTGGTGTGGTGGATTTGGTTCATGTAATTACCAAAAAGACACGATGGATGTTGTTTTTGAGTGGGAGTTCATTCGTAATTTGGATTAGTTGAACTCAATCTATCATAAACTTATTCTAAATAAACTTTACAAATTCTATTGTAGATGGCACCACCTGCTTTTAATTTCAATGTGTTCATGGAGAAAGAGAAACTTGCGACGAGTGGTAGCAACGTTTCCAACTGGGCCCTGAATCTAAGGATTCTCCTCACTGCTGCACAAAAGCAATATGTGCTAGAAGCGCCGCTAGGCCCCCCACTAGCTCCTGATGCCCCCGACGAAGAAAAGAATGTCTATTTGACTCGTCAGGAGGACCACAATATGGTTCATTGTGGCATACTGTATGGGCTAGAGCCAGAACTTCGAAAGCGTTTCGAAAATGGCAATGCCTTTGATACCATGGGTGAATTGAAAATGATTTTTGATACCCATGCTACCGTAGAGAGTTATGATGCTTCAGAAAAGTTCTTTAGCTGCATGATGGAAGGGATAATCTCCGTTAGTGAGCACATACTCAAAATGTCTAGGTACGTCGATAAACTTGTGTCCATGGGAATAATGATTCCCATTGACTTAGGCATACATCGTGTTATCCAATCTCTCCCACCTAGCTACAAGAGCTTCATGATGAACTATAACATGCAAGGCATATTGGGGGGATACCCCCAGGTAGGGTCACATCAGGGTATAAAGGCCCAGTTAGCTGAGGTACGGCAAGGCCAAAAAGTATGCTGGCCGAGTCACCTCAAGGAAGGACGACTTACGGAGTAACCCGGACCGGAGGATGTCCACCTGACCAGGTCCCGGCCAACTTATGGCGTATGCCGGCAGGCTCTTTGTAACTTGTATGTAGGTACCCACGGGGCCGGATTAACCAGGCATGATCCGGGTTATATCAGGCTTGCAAGAGAAGGAAGGTATCTCGTTGGTCAAAGGTGACCTCTGTGCGCAGGAGCGTGAGCGAAGCAAACAGAGAGAAGGACCACCAAGGCGTGGCCGACAAGGGTGACGTAGCCTGTGTCGGATGACGCTGGCGCCACAGAGGCTTACGTAGCCTCTGCATGGCTTATGGTGGCAAAAGGTGACCCGGTCGGTTTACTATTTTGGGAGAGGCATATTCTCAGAGGCATGGAATATGCCTCCACGTATGCCCTAGCTATTAGCCTGGCCTCCCCTTTATAAGGAGTGCCAAGACCTCAGTAGAAGGGGATCGGAAGTTGTTTAGTCCTACGCGTGAGTAGTGGGTAGTGGTGAGAGTAAGAGAGCTCCTTCTTCCTCCTCTCCCCAATACAGCTCAAGGAGCATCTGTAAACTCATCAAGCTTGGAGAATACAAAGCATCCGTGTGTGGAATCACCACACTATCCTCCCCGGATTCCTCTAGTGCATATTGGCCCCACCTTTAGCCTATCCATGGCATCTGCCGTGACACCACCACAACAGTTGGCGCCCACCGTGGGGCTAGCGGCTCTAGCAGGAGTGAAGATCCGAACTACTGGAGAATGCATTTTGACGGATCAAAAACAAAAACCGGGTTAGGCGCCGGAGTTGTGCTTACCTCGCCCAAGAAAGACCAGCTAATGTATGTGCTGCACATCTACTTTGCAGCATCAAACAATGTTGCCGAATATGAAGCACTTGTGCATGGGCTCAAAGTGGCAAAAGAAATTGGCATACGTCGGATCCAGTACTTTGGTGACTCGGATTTGGTAGTTCAGCAAGTCTCGGGGCAATGGGATGCATTGGATGCAAACATGGCACAGTACAGATTTCATGTGCAGAAAATATCGGGATACTTCGACGGATGCGAGTTCCATCATGTACCCCGACTCGAAAATGAGGTTGTCGACGTACTATCGAAACTCGGATCAACCCGACAAGTGATTCCACCAGGTGTAGAACTAGAGCACCTCAGAAAGCCATCTATCAGGCCATCCCCAGAATTCGAATCAATATATATCCCGGCGAATCTGGAGTCAGAAGCTGTGCCCATGGACATTGACGTGGGAAGTGGTTCAGGTAACCCGGGGACTGCTTCGCAAAACCCGGGGACTGTGCAGCTTGACCCGGCAGAGGTTATGTCGGTGGATCGAATGGAAGTGGACGAGGATGTGTTTCCGGTGCGAGCTATACCATCTTGGGCACTGCCCATATTCCAGTTCCTGAAGGATGGATCCTTGCCCGATGAAGAAGTGCTTTCAAGGCAAATTCAGAGGAGGGCAAAGGCATACACAATTATCAATGCCGAGCTATACAAGAGGAGTGTCACTAATGTCCTGCAACGGTGTGTTTCCCTGAAGAAGGGCTTGACATCCTCCGAGATATACATCAAGGGGAATGTGGGCATCACGCCTCATCCAGGGCCTTAGTGGCAAAAGCTTTCCGGCATGGATTGTACTGGCCAAGTGCCTTGGAACAAGCAGAAGATCTAGTAAGAAAATGCAATGGTTGTCAGAGGTATGCTACCAATACACACATGCCTATGTCGGAGCTCAAGACCATACCAATTACCTGGCCATTTGTTGTATGGTGTTTGGATATGGTTGGTCCATTTAAGCCGACGAGAGGGAACATGACCCATATCTTGGTCATGGTTGACAAGTTTACAAAGTGGATTGAAGTAAATCCAATAAGAAAATGTGATGGAGCTACAGCCGTGACATTCCTCAAAGATATCATCTTGAGATATGGCTATCCTCACAGTATCATAACAGATAACGGCACCAATTTTGCTGAAGGAGCATTTGCGCGATTCTGCCAAGATAAAAAGATCCGGCTGGACGTTGCCTCGGTAGCCCACCCTGGATCAAACGGATAAGTGGAAAGATCCAACGGATTAGTGTTATCCGGGATAAAACCCCGGTTCATTGAGCCGCTGCAAAGATTAGCGGGGTGCTGGATAGAAGAACTACCAGCGGTATTATGGAGTTTAAGAAAAACTCCGAATCGATCGACAGGCTATACGCAATTCTTTCTGGTATATGGGGCAGAAGCTCTATTACCAGCCGACATAGAGCATGATTCGCCTAGAGTCACCCAATACACAGAAGCCGAAGTGCGAGAAGCCCGGCAAAATGACGTTGATCTGCTGGAAGAAGCGAGAGAATTGGCATTGTCCGGATCCGCCATATATCAGCAAAATCTCCGACGCTATCATAGTCGGAAAGTAAACCCCTGAGTCTTCCGGGAAGGTGATCTGGTACTCCGGCTGGTACAACGTACTGCTGGCATGCATAAGTTATCCCCCCCATGGGAAGGGCCATTCATTGTGAGCAAAGCATTACACAATGACTCTTATTACCTCATCGATGCAAAACCACAGGAGAAGAACAAGGCGGACAGGTCCGGCGAGGAATCTAAGCGTCCATGGAATGTAGCTCTACTTCGTCCGTTCTACACTTAACAAATAAGTGTGTGTATCCGAGTCTCTCATATATCGGTATGTATGCCGGCAATGAGTTTATCTACGAAATCTTGGTACCTCGAGCAGTAACTCGGGGACTGCCTTAGTAATATTTGTTGTCTTCTGTATTTATTATTTATATGTCGGTTGGCGTAAGTTGCTTCTACCTAAGCCGGATTAGTAGTGTGTGAGCACCAAAAACTCAACTCTTCGACTTGTTGTTGTCCAACAAGATTTGGCTTCATGGCAAGAAAGAGAACAAGTTTGGAATTGCGAAGCACACGAAAAACGACTAAGGAAAAGAACTTAATCAAGCCAACATTTGTTATTCAGACTAACCTTGTGTTTACTTTACTTTTACTGCGCTAGATCATTTTGAGCTAATCCTCAAGTTTCCAAGTATTGTTAAATCAATTTTTGAAACTCGGACTTGTAAGTCATAAAACCGAATCAAGGTAGACACGAGCCGAGCCATGAAATTGGAGAAACAAGAAAATGAAACTCGGGGACTACGCCCAAGTTAAGTCGGTGTAAACAAATTAATAGCAAAATATAATCAGTATGCTTAATACATCTGCACCCGGCATACCGGGGATCTGATAAATTTCAAAGTGTTATTTCGTGCTCAAGGAGCAGCAGCAGGAGGAGGTAACTCGACGCCAGCAGGTGGAACTTCAGCCTCAGCCTCATCGTCATCTTCATTTTCTTCAACATCTGAGGCTTCGTCCTCTCCCTCCTCATCCGAACCATCTTCGACATATTCATCGTCAACGGCGTCACGGACGGCTGAATCCAGGAGACCCGAACCATAATTCTTCATAATTTCAACTCGGGAGGATAGGCTGACTATCAGATCCTCCATGTCAAAAGGAATGGGTTCAGAGCCAGGACCAGCTGGAGTACCCCTTTGCTGGCGGAACTTGGCAACGGCAGTAGATGCAATGGTATCGCCCTCTGGGAATTTGCCTAAAGACAAAGCAAGTAAATAAGTAAAAGAATTTAACACGGAAAAATACATGTCGGCTGAAGGAAAGGAGCTTACGGGAGATATGACTATGGATCTGAGTCAGCTCCTTGGTGCAATTATCACGTCACTTCTGGAGCTTTTCAAGTTCAACGTTAGCCGAGCCAAGCTTGACGTCGGCCTCCTTCAGCAAATCTTGATCCTTTGCGAGTTGGAGGCTAAGACGTTCTCGTTCCTCGACGAAGTCTTGGCCAGCCTTGTCCATTTCAATCTTATGGAGCTCTTTGAGTTTTTTCATCTCGGCCTTGAGCTTGGCAACTTCATCGTCCTTGGCTCGGAGTTTGGCAAGCTCATCATCCTTCTTCTTAAGCTCAGCTTGATGTTGCCCTGCTTGTTCGAGAAAATGCAGCATCATATCAGGCACGGGCACACTATCCTCAAGGGATGCTGAAACGGTTTGTTGACCCGCCAGAGCCGAGGTATAAATATCTGCCAAGCTTAGGAGAAAGGAGAGAGGGCACGGAAATTGAGTAATCAAAGCGAATTACCTTTTATCTCGGCCAAGTTTTTTCGCATGATTTTGTTTTCGGCATCCACTTCGGCTGCGCAATTCGAATGAAATATTAGTTCGGCGAGAAAAGACTCAGAAAGATAGGAAAAAGTCAAAGTGAAAACTTACCCCTTTTCTCCAACTCAGCAAGAAGTGTAGCATGTTTCGAGCGTAGCGCCTTGTGTGTGTCCAAGAGGCGCTGAAACTCAGCGCTCCAGCGATTGGTAGTGACCTGAAAAAAGCAAGGGTGGCTTAGTTATGTGTATATTCGAAGTATACAAAATCCAGGCCAAGTGGAACTTAACCCGGCTCTAGGTGTGTGCATATTCGAAGTGTACAAAATCCGGACCAAGTGGAACTTAACCCGGCTCTAGGTGTGTGCATATTTGAAGTGTACAGAATCCGGGCCAAGTGGAACTTAACCCGTCTCTAGGTGTGTGCATATTCGAAGTGTACAAGATCCAGGCCAAGTGGAACTTAACCCGGCTCTAGGTGTGTGCAAATTCGAAGGGTACAAGATCCGGGCCAAGTGGAACTTAACCCAGCTCTAGGTGTGTGCATGTTTGAAGTGTACAAGATCCGGGCCAAGTGGAACTTAACCCGGCTCTAGGTGCGTGCATATTCGAAACTACTAAGGAGCTACGCTAGTTCTCTAAGGAGCATCCGGCCGAGTAGCAAGTTACTCCCCCGGAGGCTCGGGGCTAATGGATATGTCTCTAAGCAGTTGTGCCTATTAAGTAAAAGACAAAGTAGCATTCCTCCATCATCCGGCCAGCGAGGTTGATAGCCTTAGCGGCTATGTTCATTTGTGCGCTAAACTCGGCGGGCCCAAACTTCTCCGGGAGATCGTTGTTATTGACGAACTCCACTCTGTTCCAATTATCGATGTATTCTATCAGAGCCGGAGGATAACTCTCTCCACTGAGCATGTGGGGCGTGACCAAGCCTTTGGCGTGGGCCTCCTTCCTTACAACTTGGGCGGCAGTAGGGCTGGTGCGCAATGCAAGTTGCTTGCTGCTAGCAGACCCGGAGGGAGCATCTTTCTTCGGCAGCATGGACGCGAGCGTGCGCTGTCCAGCCTCGATGGATGCTGCCCTGGTGGCCTCAGAACTTTTCTTGGCCTTAGGCTGCTGCTGAGAGGCTGAGGTTTGAGCTGCAGATTTGGACGTGGGTGCAGCCTTGGTCCTAACTGGGCCCTCTCGCCGAGTCTTGGAAGACTCGGACGAGGCAGAAGGAGTTGGTGCTGGTCCTGGTGCTTGTGTTGCTGCTGGTACTTGTGGTGCTGCTGTTGGTGCTTGCGCTGGTGCTGGTGCTGGTCTTGGCGGTGGTGTTGTTGCTGCTGTTGGTACCTCGGTGGTGACGGGTTGCGGCTGGGCCGATGAGGAGCTGGGAGCATCAGCTGCCTCGGTCGTGCCACTTTCCCCTGCTCCGAGGTTGCTTTCCTCTAGACGAGGTGGGCTATGACCCGGAGCAGCCACTAAACCCTCCTGAATTGGGCTCAACGGGCGTGTATCGTCACCACGAGGGGGAGATGGGGTGCGCCGGAGGGGTGAAGCAATGCTGGAGCCGCTCTGGGGAACCTCCACCGCAGCCCTACCGAATCAAACGATGAATAACAAGTTACAACAAAAGAAAGGCATATAGATAGAAAAACATGAAGTAGAGAATTAGACAAAGAGAAAAGTGACTTACTCGTCAGAAGTCAAAGGCTCCTTGGGTTTTTGAGATCTTCGGACTATGGCCTTAGTCGAAGGCTTGGTGGCGGTCTTATCAGCGGACTTCTTCCGCCTCTTGGTTGTTTTGGGAGGTCTGGAAGAAGCAGTGGAAGTGGTAGCCCGTTTCTTGGACACCGCTGGGACCGGCTCACCCGTAGCAAGAGGGGGATCTTCATGGATCTGCCCTGCCGGGTTAGCTGAAGCCGGAAATGCGTAAGAAATGGGTACAGCGTCAAATGCTTCCATCACCTCAACGTCAGAATCATCTTCATCGTCAGGCCAATCCCTTAAGGAAGAGAAGTTACCAGTGGGTCGCTTGGTTGCATCCGGGAATGGCAGGAACATTTCCTGATCTGGCTCCTCCTCGTCCGAGGCAAGTCGATCCTTCACCCATTTGAGGGAAGGCTCGGTGCCATCTTCAAGGGTTTGCTAAAGAAACAACTAAAAAGAAAATGCAAAAGGATCAAATAAACAACATACTCCGACATAGGATATAACTCGGAAAGAGATTGAATCACGAGATCTACCGTAGGAGGAGGCTTGTCCCAGCAGAAATGCTCCATCCCCCACTCCCAATTAGCGGAGAAGTCTTTGTCGGTCGTGAAGAGGGCCTTAACCTGGCGGAATATCTCGGTATTATTCAATTCGAATGAGGAAGTCCGGTTGGGGTCAAGTCGCCATCTCATGTGGCAAAGTTTGTGTGTGCGCTTCTGGAGAGGGGAGATCCGGCTGCGGACGAATGTGATCATCGTGTCCTTGTTGCGCAGCCCCAAATCCTTTAGCTCCTGGAACTACTTGTTGACTTGATTCGCCAAGACAGTTGGTTTCTTGGAAACCCGGTCCCACAAATCCGGATTAGGAGGACCTGGAGCATAAGGGCGCAGCCGGATCAGATCCTCATCCGTGCCATTCCTCACGTAGAAGAAGGTCCGGGCCCAGCCCTTGCAAGAGTCAAGCCCCGTGACTCGGGGGAAGACGATTGCTTCCGAGGAGAAATGGAGGCGGCACCAAATTGAGTCAGATGTTTATCCTCCAGGGCACACAGCTTATCTGGAATCACATTCCTTCGCAGACCGAAAAACCGAATCCAGAGCTCTTTGGTGGGCCACAGGCCGACATATCCTTCTACGGTGGAGGCGAATGAAGAAAGGGACGTAATGGCATTCACCGGAAGATGGTGAGGTTGGAATTCGTAGGTGTTGAGGAAGTCATGGAAGAAATCACTCACTGGCAGGCCGAAGCCGCGCTAGAAGTGGGACAGGAAGACCACGAACTCACCCGGATTGGGCGAGGGAACGAGCTCCTCGGAGGCGAGGCGAGCAATCACACCCTCGGGGAAGCGGCGGGTGCGGTAGAGCCAATCCAGGTCATCCTGGCACACCTAGGAACCGGCCCAGGCACCACGCTCCATGGTATCCCCCTCCTCCATCTCTTCTTCAGCGACGGTGAGCTCCTCTTCGGTCATCTCCAGTCATCCTCCTCAGGCCCTACTCGGTCGGAGGGGGGCAGAGGCTTAGATTGGCGCGGACCCATGGCGATGAAGTAGTGTGGGAGCGGCGGCGAGTCTAGTGCAAAAAAGCACGGTGCGGTGGCGGCCCTGCAGAGCAGATGCGGTGGCGGCGGCGCTGTTGCTGGGAAGAAGAAGAGGCAAGGAGGCAGGGCGCAAGAAGGAGAAAACGCCCAAGGGACGCGCCCCCTCCCCTATTTAACCGCGTCCCAGTGGTGGGTAGTGGGATCGTGCGATCGTCAAGGCCACACGGTGTGGCCGTGTATCAGCTGGTCACCCATCGGGAGGAAAAGCCACGGGAAGGGCCGGGGCACAAGGGATCCCATGACACGACGTGGTGATACAGTTAACAAGGAGGCAGCTGCGACGCGACGTGTCGTGATAACCCGACAATAAGTGCGATGGCGGTCTGAGGGCCCTTAAAATAAGGCAAGGTAATGATTACCCTCCACGTAGGACGTGGGGAAACGTATGAGAGAAGGAAGGATAACCTGGAAAACTGAAGGGTAGCCTGGCCAGCGAGTAATGACTCGGAATGTGCCAAGGGAATGCTACGTCGGCGGGATCCGAGCTACGGAGTAACTCGGAAAAAGGAGCAAAAAGATTGAACCTACCGTGGCCTTAGCAGCTGAGGTTGCTAAGACCGCACCAGCTTCAGGGACTAATGTTGGGGGGATACCCCCGGGTAGGGTTACACCGGGGTATAAAGGCCGAGTTAGCCGAGGTACGTCAAGGCCAAAGCGTATGCTGGCCGACTCACCTCAAGGAAGGCCGACTTATGGAGTAACCCGGATCGGAGGATGTCCACCTGACCATGTCCCGGCCGACTTATGTCGTATGCCGGCAGGCTCTTTGTAACTTGTATGCAGGTACCCACGGGGCCGGATTAACCAGGCATGATCCGAGTTATATCAGGCTTGCAAGAAAAGGAAGGTATCTCGTTGGTCAAAGGGTGACCTCTGTGCGCAGGAGCGTGAGCGAAGCGAACAGAGAGAAGGACCACCGAGGCGTGGCCGACAACGGTGGCGCAGCCTGTGTCGGATGATGCTGGCGCCGCAGAGGCTTACGTAGCCTCTGCATGGCTTACGGTGGCAAAAGGTGACCCGGTCGGTTTACTATTTTGGGAGAGGCATATTCTCAGAGGCATGGAATATGCCTCCACGTATGCCCTAGCTATTAGCCTGACCTCCCCTTTATAAGGAGCGCCAGGACCTCAGTAGAAGGGGATCGGAAGTTGTTTAGTCCTACGCGTGAGTAGTGGGTAGTGGTGAGAGTAAGAGAGCTCCTTCTTCCTCCTCTCCCCAATACAGCTCAAGGAGCATCTGTAAACTCATCAAGCTTGGAGAATACAAAGCATCCGTGTGTGGAATCACCACACTATCCCTTCCCGGATTCCTCTAGTGCATATTGACCCCACCTTTAGCCTATCCATGGCATCTGCCGTGACACCACCACGATAGGGCATGAAGAAGTCTCTCCCCGAGCTTGTGTCAATGCTTAAGACTGCAGAAGTGGAGATCAAGAAAGGACATAAAGTGTTGATGATCAATAAGACCACCGATTTCAAGAAAGACAAGAAGGGTAAACAAAAGGGAAAGAAGGGCGGCAAATATGTTGTTGCGCCTGAAAAGAAAACCCGAGCTGGCCCTAAGTCTGATACCGAGTGCTATTATTGCAAGGGGACTGGTCATTGGAAGCGCAACTGCCCCAAGTATTTGGCAGACAAGAAGGCTCGCAGTAGCACCTGGGTATTTGGTACTGATTTAGTTGCTAATATATGTAACTCGAATCAAGGGCTATGGAACAAGCGACAACTAGCAAGGGATGAGGTCACGATGTGTGTCGGCAATGGATCAAGAGTTGATGTGATCGCCGTTGGAACGCTGCCTCTCCATCTACCGTCGGGACTAGTTATAAATCTGAATAATTGTTATTTGGTGCATACTCTGAGCATGAACATTATATCCGGATCATGTTTGTTGCAAAGCGGTTATTTGTTTAAATCCGAAAACAATGGTTGTTCAATTTGAATAATATCTTCTATGGTAATACACCTGTGATGAATGGTTTATTTCTATTGAATCTCGATAGTAGTGATACACATCTATATCTTCTTATAAAGCAAACCCCCACTAAGAGTTATTTATGATAGTCTATCTCCACATGCAACATAGCCACATCATCAAGTAATCACAAGCGTATGATTGTCTATCTCCAACCGTCCATTGTTTCGTGCCAATCTGGACGATGCGGCAATCGTACAAAGTTGCGTTCAGGCTCGTGTGAAAAAAGGGCCCCCCGTAAAGAAAAGAGTCCCACGCAACGTGACCCTCTACCTATCCCGTTATTATTACAGGGAGTTCAACCGGTCATTCGTTCTGGTCGCTTCAAAGCATGTTCCACTCAATGAGCTTTGTGACTATACTATCCATCGCTTCAACTCCTCTCCCTCATAGGGTCACAGCATATCTACCCGATGGCCATGTCTTCACCGTCACTCTTCGTCGCACGAGCCAACCAAAATTCTCTTCACGTCGTATCTACCAAACGGTTTGGTATCTTCCCGTTCTCCTCAGTCCTTGCAGGCAGTGGAAACCAGTGACAAGCCGACAAGCAGCGGACGTACGTGGGCGCTTATGTTTGGGGCGGCGGCAATCCATTGACAACCAGATCAAAGATTAAGCCGTCATGAAGGAAGGCCGCACCCAGTTCTTTCAGCTTTAATCTTACAGAATTTCATTCGGATCTGTGATTGTTTTTCGTTTTTTTTTCCATGATGGATGGTCCAAAGGAAAAGGTGGGATAATAGCCTGCATGTTGGATGGTCCATTCGGATGATCAAACCTACATTGCTGACCATTTGTCCACTCTATTTCAGCCTTACCAGCAATCTATTCAGGTTCATGCTCTGGTGGGAAATTAACTGCTATGTTCTTTTTTTGTCCTTTGTTCAGATCTAGATCAGTGGACATATGTATGGAGCATATGCTCTTTTGCTTCTATGAAATACTACAAGTAGGTGATGGGCACCTCTCAGGTCTCAAGTCCCTCCTATTTCAATTGGCTTTGGAAACCTCCTGTTAGGTCAAGTGCTCAACCACAACAATTTTTTGGCACCCCACTCAATGCAGAGTCAACGCTCCAAATCTTCTCCATTCTTAATTTTCCTCCTCCCATGTTAAAATTGGGCCTTATCTAAGGATCATATCAAGGAATACTGCAGCACCTTTTCTAAGACTGTTGATTTTCTTGCATTCTGCAAAGCTTGGGCTTCCTCTGCACTTCATGGAGAATGGGCATTTAAATTATGGAGCGATGGAGATTGTTAAACAATAAATCAACAGACTACTGTGGAAATTGAAACTCCTATTTTGGAACCCGGTGCATTTGGCAAAATATTATAATATATGGTTCCAAGCGTTGGCTGTCGTTGAATTCAGGTTGATAGCTCCTACACGTAAAACTGAATTCTAGAGACAGAAGAAGTCATTTTCTTTGTTGCATGGTTAGTTTATATGGTAAGCTGAGCACGTTTTTTCCCTCAAACTCAGAAATTAACTCCATATTTACCTTCAGACTAAATATATGTCTTAATTATCTGAAATATTAGATTATGTTTATGCTCAAGATATTGTTATTGATATGTTTTCTCATTGTCCCCAAGTACTCAAATTTTGAGTATATAACATAGTTGTTGCTCCCCTTTTAGTTGTATGCAAGAAAATACCCTAATGATTCTACTTTACCGATACATGCAAGAGAATGGAGATTAAACAATCACAATATTCTATTTTTGCATGAACGAACCTGGCAAAGAGCACCATATTGTCAAAATTTTCAATTTATTCAGTATAGTACCTATTTACAACCACTAATGATTTTTATTTTTAAACATGCGGGGAACCTTTTTATTCATACAAGAGAATCCTTAAATTGATTCCCGCTGCAAAGCGCGGAGCATTCTTCTAGTATTAATAACGTTGATGCTAAAAGGATTAAACTTGATAATGATATATCTGCATATATGTGGCATTATCGTCTAGGTTATATTAGCGTAAAACGCATGAAGAAGCTCTATTCTGATGGACTTTTTGAATCACTTGATTTTGAATCATTTGATACATATGAGCCATGCCTTATGGGCAAGATGACTAGAACCCTATTTTTCGGTACAATGGAGCGGGCGACAGATTTGTTGTAAATCATACATACTGATGTATGTGGTCCAATGAGTGTGTCGGAGCGAGCTGGATATCGTTATTTTGTTACTTTCACGGATGATTTAAGTAGATATGGGTATATCTATTTGATGAAACACAACTCTGAAACCTTTGAAAAGTTCAAAGAATTTCAGAGTGAAGTGGAAAATCATCGTAATAGAAAGATTAATTTTATGCGGTCCGACCGTGGAGGTAAGTATCTAAGTTACGAGTTTAGCACACACATGAAAGAGTGTGGAATAGTTTCATAACCCACGCCTACCAGAACACCACAGCGTAATGGTGTATCAGAGCGTCGTAATCGTACCTTATTAGATATGGTTCGATCTATGATGTCTCTGACCGACTTGCCACTTTCATTTTGGGGTTATGCACTAGAAACCGCTGCATTCACTTTAAATCGGGCACCATCTAAATCCGTTGAAAAGGCACCATATGAATTGTGGTTTGGAAACAAACCTAAGCTATCATTTCTTAAAGTTTGGGGATGCGGTGTTTATGTGAAGAAACTTCAGCCTGATAAAATCAAACCCATAGCAGAAAATGCGTCTTCATAGGATACCCTAAAGAAACAATTGGGTATTCCTTCTATCACAGATCCGAGGGAAAGGTTTTCGTTGCCAAGAATGGATCCTTTCTAGAGAAAGAGTTTCTCGTGAAAGGTGTGAGTAGTCGGAAGGTAGAACTCGAAGAGGTTATTGAACCTTCTCTTCATGAAACGGTGAGTGGCGCAGCGCCGGAAATTGTTCCGGAGTTGACTTCACCGAATGAAGAAGGAACTAATGATAAAGATCATGAAACTTCAAAAGAGGACACTACCAAACCTCGCAGGTCAAGAAGGACACGTGCATCTCCTAAATTGTACGGAAATCCTGTCATCAATTTCATGGTAGATGGAATTGATGAACCTGCGACGTATGAAGAAGCGACGATGCGCCTGGATTCCAATAAATGGCTAGAAGTCATGAAATCCGAGATGGGATCCATGTACGAAAACCAGGTTTGGATCTTGGTGGACTTACCTCACGATCGAAAGGCCGTTGAGAATAAATGGATTTTCAAGAACAAAACTGATGATGGTGTTAATGTGACCATCTATAGAGCTTGACTTGTTGCAAAGGGGTTTCGACAAAAATCAAGGAGTTGACTACGATGAGACTTTCTCTCCTGTAGCGATGCTAAAGTCGGTTAGGATTATGTTAGAAATCACTACAAGAAAAGTTGGTTTTTACAATAGACGATTTTCATGGTTGAAGGCCTATTTTTTGTGGCCAAAGAGTCTTGCACGATGGATGGCCTTAGTGGTAAAAGCCCCGTCACAAATGAATTAACCATGGTTTTTTTTGCCCGTGGCGGATCACACCCTTCAGCAATGAAAACATGTTCCGTCGTAGATCTGTTCGCCAGCCACGCTGACATCCGACGTCAAGCAAACTGCCACATGGAAGCCGCCGTTAGCGGCCGGTAACCACTATTAACGGTCATAGAAACCATGGTAGAAGCCAGGCCCAGTCAAGGCCTGCTAAATACTAACTGGCCAGCCCATCAGGGGAGCCCAACAAGAAGATGGCCCATTACTGTTTTGTCCTACACTGTTTGAAATAGGCCCAGAGATGCGGCCCGCGAACTTTCAGGCCCGATTCTGTTTTGGCCTAAAGAAGGCCCATGTTTGTCTAACACTATGCTGCCACTTGAGGCCTACACACGCCTGGCCCTACACTGTCCAGGCCTGTTACCAATTTAGCCTTTTACTGTTCAGTTTTGTTACTGTTTCAGCCTTTTAGGAATTTCGACCCGTTACTGTTTAGGCCCATTAGTGTTTGGGATTTTTCCTGTTAAGGCCGGCACTGTTTGGCCTGTTACTGTACTAGTCTGCCACCATACTGGCCTTTTGCTGTTGATACCTTTTATGGTTCCGACCTTTTACTATTCTGGCATTTTCACTATTCTGGCCTTTTACTGTTCTGGCCTTTTATGGTTCTTTCCTTTTACTGTTCTGGCCTTTTGTGCTACAGACTTTTACTGTTCTGGCCTTTTGCTGTTCTGGACTTTTAATGTTTTGGCCTTTTACTGTTCTGGCATTTTACTGTTCTGGTCTTTTACTGTTCTAGTCGCTTTGGGCCGTCCATGCGCACGTTGTTTCAATGTTCAGCATGCTACTGCTCCGGCTTGTTACTGTTTCGTACTTTTTTTGCTAGCGCCTACTTTTCACAGAACAGGTGAATATCAAGTCATCAATTAATAAACACACAAAAATTAAAATTACTTATTACACAACAATAAAAGTTTGTTACAATAGGTTATACAACAAGGTCGTAATTCCGACAGATTACAACGTGTTAGTACCATCAATAAGAGATCGGTACATGGCGATTCGCTTCACTGTATTATTTGTCCTCTTATTTAACATTTCAGCTACAGATCTAAGAGCAACTACACCCTTTCGTTCTGCATGTAATACATCATTTATATATTTATCACATGCAGGAGTTGTTCTAGGTGGACTGTTAAGTAAGTTTGCTTCGGTAATGCAATGGGAGGATGAATGGGACAAGGGATCACAACTTTCAGTCCTGCCTTCCAAGGACTCCTGCTGTGTTTTAACTACAGTCTGCTAAAATATTGTCAAACAGGTTAAAACAAACAACAAGGGAAACAAGTAGTATTATATAAAGTAGAGATCATTTAAAGTAACTATGAACTTAAAGTAGGATGTTCAGGCTGACAGTGGCTCCTTCTCGAGCGGGTGCGACTCCTGGTTAATCTGCCAGAAGAATCTGAGCAGAGCAGTTGGAACTCTAGTCCTTGTACTCCATTGTCATTTCTCTGCATGACATTTGAAACCAAGTTGGTTGGTTTGGAAGGATGAAAACTCTTGAAAAACACCAAAAACATAGCATTAAAAATTACCAGATGTATGTTTCAAACTAGATAGCTGGTTTGGAAGGATGAAAGCAGGTGAAAACACCAACATATAGCATTAAAATGACCAGATATATCATCCTAGATGAACATTTTCCGAATTAATCATTCGCACATATATTCACAACTGAACATAAATGCAAATGTCATGGCAAGTTCTTAGGTAGAATGATAACTAATTAACATGACAAGAAACTGGCCTAAGTAACACAAGGAAACCTCACGATTCAGCCTTGCTGGGTGTCAGATTGTCAGTGTTGGATCCTCTATGAGTTGTTTGCATGACCCATGCGAGCGCTCGGAAAGAATAGAATCTATGAGTTCGTGTTGGAGGACTAAACCGATAGCGTGAGAATGAAGAAAGGGAATAAAAGCAAGAAACTAATGAGGTGGATCAGACCTACAAGATGAAGGGTGCAAACGAAATGGCAATATAATCCAGGATATTGAGCAACATCCTGAAGATTTCGTAGCTTACGAGTAACAAAAATATAGCAAACGAGCAAGAGAAATTACCACTGCGCGGCGAGGACGGGTGGGAAGGGCAAGTGGGCGACAGGGGCGGCGGCTCGGTATTTTAGGGTTAGCAACAAATGATTCAGCAAAGCGGCCTCGGTAATGGTGTTGGCGAAGCAGATCCGGTGCCGCGAGGGAGTCGGTGAAATAGTTCCGATAAATAGCGCTTGTAGTGCAAGAGCTCCGGTGTGGAAGAGAGGGCCGACGGTGAAGCAGCTATAGGAAGGTCGCGGTTGGAGGGGTGTGGGCGGGGAAGAGACGATGGGGGGATATAGGTGGGTTGACGCACATTTACGACCTATACCCCTCTATTATTGCAGTACTCCCACGGTCCTTGTTTCCAGAGCAGGGATAGAAGAGGAATTTTGCATTTGCAAAAAGCGGGGCGGGATATTTGAATAGATGCGCGGGATATTTGAATAGATGTGCACAGGATGTTTCGTCGCCATGTGGAAATTTTGAGGTTGAAGCTTCCGACGTACGCTACTCCGATGCGACCGCTCTCACGTGTTGGCCCCGTCTAGACCCACACGCCAGCAATAGTATGCTTACGAACATATAAATGAGTTTCCACACATTTGCCGAAATTGATAAACAATATATTTTGAAGGCTTTCATACAAGATGACTAAGCTCACGGCCATATCTCTGTTTTAGTTTATAATAGCGTGTCCATATCTAGTAGATAGCTACATCTTGGCATTTCAAAAGAAGATTCTAGATTTGATGGACAATGCCCAACTTTCATGAATTTCCAAACTTTCTAGCTAAATCTATGCAATAAAATGACTTTTTGACAATCTGAAGTAAATATGTCTAATTTTGAACTAGAAAGTGTGTGATATACCTTGCTCTTGACTTTTTAAAATAATTCAAAGATATCAAGTAGTCAAATATTGGAGAACCATCGAGAGTTTTGGAAAATTCAACTTTTTGATATGAATGGTAATGACACCTAATTTCATCCATTTTAAAAAAATACAAAGAAACAAAATATAAAAAGAAATGCATCCATTATTTTCTCTATTCATGTCTCACTATGTGCACTAGCTAGTTTCCATGGAAAAATATAATCTTGAAATTTGATAATTTCTGAGAAAAAATTGTATCACAATATATATGGAGTACCATGTAAGAATATGCATGGCTTTCAATCCAGATGACCAAGGTCATGGCCATATCTTTTCTATAGTTTATAATAACCTATCCATATTTGTTATGGTGTGTATTGGCATTTAAAATATTATTTACAAAGGAAGCTTCCGAATTGGAAGTTATTTCAATTTTCTAATGCACAACAATGGCGTTAGTCATGAAGCTACTACAAAACATGGCTTTAAATCCCACTACCCCGGTTTTCACTCAAAGTATATATAGCCTAGGGTTAATTAAGTTTAGGGTTCGGGGTTTTATTTTGGGTTGAGGGTTTAAGGGTTCATGGTTTATGGTTTAGAATTTTAGGGTTTAGGCTTTTAGGGTTTAGTGGTTTAGGGTTTAGGGTTGTTCAAGGTTTTAGGGTTTATGATTGTTTAGGTTTTAAGGTTTAGGGAATTTTCAATAATAATGTTCAAGCTTTATATATATGGTTATATTCATGGAATAGAATGGCGTTATCGCAATTTAATAAAAGTATTTGAAAATTTGATCTATAAGTGCATTATACCTCCTTGGTAAGGGTTTAGGGTTCTAGGGTTAGGAAGTTAGAGTTTTAGGGTTAGGAGGTTATTAGGGTTTACAGTTAAGGGTTTATGATTTTCAATAATGTTCAAGCTTTATGCTTATATTCATGTAATAGAATGGCGTTGCCACAATTTAACGAAAGTATCTCAAATTTTGATCTATAAGTGCACGGTATGTGCTAGTTTAGGGTTTATGGGTCGATGATTTAGGGTTTCACGAATTAGGTTTTATGGGTTGTTTAGGTTTTAGAGATTAGCAATTTTTCAATAATGCTCAAAGATTTATACTTATATTCATCGAATAGAATGGCGTTACCTACTTTAATGAAAGTATCACAAATGTTGATCTTTAAGTGCATGATACCTGCTTGGTTAGGGTTTTACAGTTTAGGTTTTATCATTGTATAGGGTTTAGAGGTTAGCTAATTTATAATAATGCTCAAGCTTTATTGTTATATTTGTCGAATAGAATGACATTACCTAATTTAATGAAAGTATCTCAAATTTTGATCTATAAAGTGCATGATACCTGCTTGGTTAGTGTTTATGGGTTGAGGGTTTGGGTAGGGTTTAGTTTTTAGGTGTTGTTTAGGGTTTAGGGTCTAGGGAATTTTCGATAATGCTCAAGATTTATGCTTATATTCGTCGAATAAAATGGCATTAGCAAATTAAACGAAAGTATATCAAATTTTGATCTATAAGTGCATGCTACGTGCTTGGTAAGGGTTCAGGGTTTAGGGTTTTAGGGGTTTAGGGTTTTGGGTTTTAAGAATTTTTGATAATGTTCAAGTTGCTTTATGCTTATATTCGTTGAATAAAATGGCATTACAATAATTTATTGAAAGTATCTCAAATTTTGATGTATAAGTGCACAATACCTGCTTTGGTTAGGTTTTATGGGCCGAGGGTTTAGGTTTATAGGTTTTTATGGTTTAGTTTATGGGTTGTTTAGGGTTTAGGGTTTAGCGAATTTTCAATAATGCTCAAGATGTATGCTTATACTCGTAGAACAGAATGGGTGTTAGCTGATTTAATGAAAATATCTCAAATTTTGGTCAATGTGTGCATGACACATGCTTGGTTAGGGTTTATGGCTCAGGGTTTAGGGCTTTAGGGTTTAGGGTTTAAGTTTTAGGGGTTGTTTAGGGTTTAGGGAAATTTCGATATTACTCAGGATTTATGCTTATATTCATCAAATAGAATAGCGTTACCCAATTTAACGGAATTGTCTTAAATTTTGATCTATAAATGCATGCTACGTGCTTGGTGAGGGTTTATGGTTTAGGGTTATAGGGTTTAGGATTTGGGTTTTACAGGTTTCGGTTTTCGGGAATTTTCAATAATGTTCAAACTTTATTGTTATATTGGTGGAATAGAATGGTGTTACCGCAATTTAATGAAATATCGAATCTCAGATTTTGATCTATAAGTCCATGATACCTGCTTGGTTAGGGTTTTTATATGGGTCGAGGGTTTAGGGTTTTAGGGTTTTACGGTTTAGGTTTTTTGGACTGAATAGGGTTTAGGGGTTTTATCGAATTTTCAATAATACTCAAGCTTTATGCTTATATTTGTCGAATAGAATATATATGGCGTTACCTAACTCATTGAAAGTATCTCCAAATTCGATCTATAAGTGCATGATACCTGATCTGTTAGGGTTTATGGGTTGCGGGTTGGGGTTTAAGGTTTAGGTTTTATTAGAGGTTGTTTAGGGTTTAGGGTATTTTCGATAATGCTCAAGATTTATGCTTATATTCATCGAATAGAATGGAGTTACCAGTTTAATGAAAATATATCAATTTTGATGGATAAGTGCATGCTACGTGTTTGGTAAGGATTTAGGGTTTAGTGTTTAGATTTCAGGGTTTCAGCAATTTTAAATAATGTTCAAGCTTTATGATTATATTCGTGGAATAGAATGGCGTTACCGCAATTTAATGAAAGTATCTCAAATTTTGATATATATATATAAGTGCATGATACCTACTTGATTAGGGTTTATGGGTCGAGGGTTTAGGGTTTTACAGTTTAGTTTTATGGGTTGTTTCCGGTTTAGGGTTCAGAGAATTTTTGGTAATTCTCATGATTTATGCTTATATTCGTCTAATAGAATGGCGTTACCTGATTTAACAAAAGTATCTCAATTTTTGATCAATAGTTGCACGATACCTGCTTGGTCAGGGTTTAGGGGTTTAGATTTTATGGTTTAGGATTCTGTGAATTCTGAATAATATTTTCAAACTTTATGGTTATATATATTCGTGGAACAGAATGGTGTTACCGCAATTCAATGATAGTATCTCAAAAATTGATCTACAAGTCGATGATATCCTGCTTGGTCATATTTTTTGTTAAATAAAATTGAAGGTACCCGGGTACTAAAACAAGGGAGAGACAGGAAGAGTTCCTTGAGATTTAGGCGCTGTTTGGTTGGGCTCGAATTTTGGCTTTTGATTTTTGGCTTATAAAGCTATGGACGTGTTTTTGGCTTTGTTTTTTTTAGCTTTTACTCTCACATAGTAGAATGATAGTATAAGCAAGGTTGGATGATTTTAACGATTTTATCTCGGTTTAGCGAAAAATGTTCGAATTTTGAACAACAACCGATGGGAATCTCTACTTCTCGTAATTCTGGCTCACTGACATGTGGGTCACTTTCATAGTGGGTCCAAAAAGTCGGTGTAGGTCGGAGTGGGCAAGCAGGTAAATATTGAAGAAGGGCTGGGAAACATGGATGGGGTGATGCACTTGGGAGAACGCAAATTTACCACCTATATCCCTCTGTTATTGCAGTGCTCCCTTGGATTCTTGTTTCTAGAGCAGGGATAGAAGAGGAATTTTACATTCTAGAAAGAGGTGAAGCATGTTTGAATGGATGCGCGGGATATTTTAATGGATGGGTGCGATGTTTGGGCACTGTACCAAATTTTGAGGTCGAAGCTTCTAGCATACGCTACTCCGGCGTGGGCCTCTCAAACGCGCTATCACCGTCTAGGCCCACACGCCAGCGAGAGTTGCTTCCCAGCATTTAAACAAGTTTATAGGTATTTGCTGAAATTTTCGAACAATTTAAGGCTTTCAAGAAGATGATCATCGTCCAAAAAAAAGGTGACCAAGGTCAAGGAAATAGTTTATGATGACATGTCCGTATTTGGTAGATCGGTGCATCTTTGCAAATCAACCAATATGTTTGCTTCCAAATTTGAAGTTTGTTTTCGAATTTCCAAGTAACAACAATGTGTTTTGTTGTGAAGCAACTACAAAGATGATGGCTCAAAATGCCACCGCCCCCTTTTTCACACAATGTATAACGCCCTTTCAAGCTTCTAGGCTAAATTTGTGCAATAAAATAATTTTTGGGGCTAGATGTTTTTTTCGGCTGGATGTTTGAATGGATTGGTGGGATGTTTGAATGGGTGGGCGGGATATTTCGGCGCTCTGCCGAAATTTTGAAGTTGAAGCTTCTAAGGTACGCTACTCCCACTTGGGATGTTGTCCCCATCAGATAGACCCACAGGCCTGTATGCTTTTCAACATTTAATGAGTTTATAGACATCTGCCGAAATTAATGAACATTAATTCAAGGCTTTCGAACGAGAGGAGCAAGGTCACAGCCATAGTTTCTATACCTTTTTCATCTTTTGTACTACTCCGTACATTGAAGCATCTTCGCCAACCAAGCTTACAAACCTAGCCATATTTGGTAGATCAGTGCATCTTGGCATTTTAAGCAATTGTTTACAAATGAGATTCTAGATTTGATGGATAATGCCCTACTTTCATGAGTTTCCAAACTTTCTAGCTGAAGATGCTAAAATTAAATAACTTTTTGACGATTGAAAGTAAGTATATTTACATACTACAAAGTGTGTGATATAGCTTGCTCTTGACTTTTTAAAAATAGTTTAAAGGTATCGAATTAGTCAAATATTGGAGAACCACCGAGAGTTTTGCAAGATTTCAATTTTTTTATATGGATAGTAATGACACCAAATTTGGGCCAGTTTTTTAAAAAAAATAAAGAAACAAAATATAAAATGAAATACAACCATTCGTTTCTCCGTTGGTGTCTCACTGTGTACATTGGCTAGTTTCCATGAAAATATATAAAATTTGACAAGTCTTGAAAAACTCGTTTCACAATATGATGTACCATGTTTGAACATTCATGGCTTTCAAAAACTAGATGACCAATGTCAAGGCCATATGTGTTACCATACTTTATGATAATGTAATCATGTTTGGTAGATTGGTGCATATTGGGATTTCAACATTGTTTAGAAAAAGAGCTTCCATATTTGGAGTTATTTTAAAAGCTCCAATC
The DNA here is from genome assembly GCA_023614405.1 of Avena insularis. Taxonomy (NCBI): domain Eukaryota; kingdom Viridiplantae; phylum Streptophyta; class Magnoliopsida; order Poales; family Poaceae; genus Avena; species Avena insularis. The sequence goes on from CM042694.1 coordinate 537,260,231, forward strand.
AATAATAATGGCTTTAATTTTGTCATATGATATATGGCGTACCATGTATGAATTTGCATGGCTTTCAAACTAGGTGACCAAGGTGATGGCCACACCTTTGCTATAGTTTATAACAACATGTTTGTATTTGGTAGATTGGTCTGTATTATTGGCATTTAAAATATTATTTACAAAGGAAGCTTCTGAACTTGAAGTTATTTTCAATTTTTCAAGCAACGACAATTGCTTTTGTCATGAAGAAACTACAAATAAGTATGGCTCAAAATCCCATTGCCCTAGTTTCCACACAAGATATATACAGCCTGGGGTTTAGGGTTCGTGTTTTTTGGGTTGAGGGTTTAGGGGTTTAGGGTTTATGGTGTATGATTTAGGATTTTAGGGTTTAGGGCTTAGGAGTTTAACGTTGGTATTTAGGGTTTAGGGTTTTAGGGTTTTCTAGGTTTTAGGGTTTATGAATTTTCAATAATAATGTTCAAGCTTATATATATATATGCTTATATATATTCGTGAAATAGACTCATGTTATCGCACTTTAATGAAAGTATGTCGGATTTTGATCTATAAGTGCATCATACCTGCTTGGTAAGTGGTTGAGGGTTTAGGGTTTTTATGGTTTTTAGGGTTTAGGTTTTTTGGGAATTTTCGATAATATTCAAGATGCTTTATATATGCTTATATTCATGGAATTGAATAGCGTTAGCACAATTTTAGGAATGTTTATCTGAAATTTTGATCTACAAGTGCATGTGATACCTCATTTGCCAATGTCGTTTAAGCGGGGTTGAGGGTTTAGGTTTTTAGGGTTTAGGGCATTTTCGATAATGTTCAAACTTTATTGTTATATTCGTGTAATAGAATGGTGTTACCGCAATTTAATGAAAGATCGAATCTCAGATTTTGACCTATAAGTCCACGATAGATGTTTGGTAAGGGTTTATATGGGTTGAGGGTTTAGGGTTTTATGGTTTTACGGTTTAGGTTTTATGGACTGAATAGGGTTTAGGGGCTTTATCCAATTTTCAATAATACTCGAGCTATATGCTTATATTCGTTGAATAGAATATGGTGTTACCTAACTCAATGAAAGTATCTAAAAAATTGATCTATAAGTGCATGATACCTGATTGGTTAGGATTTATGGGTTGAGGGTTTGGGGTTTTAGGTTTAGGTTTTATTAGGGGTTGTTTAGAGTATTTTTGATAATGCTCAAGATTTATGCTTATATTCATTGAATAGAATTGGAGTTACCAGTTTAATGAAAATATATCAATTTTTGATCGATAAGTGCATGCTACATGCGGTGTTGAGGGTTTAGGGTTTTAGGGTTTACGACATTTCCAATAATGTTCAAACTTTATTGTTATATTCGTGGAATAGAATGGTGTTACCGCAATTTAATGAAAGATCGAATCTCAGATTTTGATCTATAAGTCCATGATACCTGCTTGGTTAGGGTTTATATGGGTCGAGGGTTTAGGGTTTTAGGGTTTTACGGTTTAGGTTTTATGGACTGAATAGAGTTTAGGGGGTTTATCAAATTTTCAATAATACTCAAGCTTTATGCTTATATTCGTCGAATAGAATATATATGGCGTTACCTAACTCATTGAAAGTATCTCCAAATTTGATCTATAAGTGCATGATACCTGATCTGCTAGGGTTTATGGGTTGAGGGTTTGGGGTTTTTAGGTTTAGGTTTTATTAGGGGTTGTTTAGGGTTTAGGGTATTTTCAATAATGCTCAAGATTTATGCTTATATTCATCAAATAGAATGGAGTTACCAGTTTAATAAAAATATATCAACTTTTGATCGATAAGTGCATGCTACGTGTTTGGTAAGGATTTTGGGTTTAATTAGTGACGACGGTTTAACTCACCAATGCCCATTGTTATGGACTTAGGTTCGGGGAATAGGGGTGCACTGGAAATCTCGATCGGCTAGCAAACAAGCACACAGGGAGACTCGAAGATTTACCCAGGTTTAGGCCTCGTAGAGGACCCTACTCCTGCTTGTCTGCTCTTGATTGATGATGATCCGAAGGATTACAATGTCGCCGATGGCGGTGGACACGCAGATTGGATCTAGCGTATGTGTATGCGAGAGATTGATGTCTAGATCTATTGTCTATTGTGGCGATGTGGGAGATCGTAGATCTATCTATTGGGGGAGTCATGATGCCTTCTCGTTGGACCCTCCTAGCCTTTATATATGGGGAGGCTAGGTCTCAGGTACCAATACGAGTTGGTTACAAGTTAGATTCAAACTCTAGTATTGAGACTTCCTTGTCTTATGTGTTTGGGAGTCCGTGTCCATATGGGCTTCATACCACTCGAACCGTCATAGGCATCATGGACCTTGGCAATTCATCGAGTGGGCCTTTCGTCGAGCCGCACCAGGTAGGCCAATGGTAGGTGCCTGTAGGGCATACCTATGTCAGTAGCCCCCGAGTTTCCATGCGAATCGTAGATTCGGGTGGAGACTTAGAAGTCTTGAGTCTTGCATTAGGATGTCGGAGTCGACGATTGTGTCGAGTGCGAATCACTCACCCGAAAGTTCATCGGGTCAGTCGAATTTGTAGTAGTTCATAAGGATGATGGTAAACATGCATGGTGCGCTCGACGGATCAGGACCAGTTAATTGCTCTAGGGCAAAAGCAACGCTACCTACTCAAACTCGAGTCCCTGGACCCGAAGAAATATGCTGGTGTAATTCGACTCAGGCCGCGGAGGTCTTATAGAGTCGAATCCCAGTGTGTAAATGTGAGCACTCGACGCGTCCGTCAAGGCTTATTCATCGTACCTGTAGGTACGGATTATTTCTAGTAGAGTGCAGCAGATGCGTTGCTAAACCTTATTCAGGTCTTATCTTCACGCTGTAAGCGCAACATCTGAATTTTGTCATCGCGGAGATGATTCGGGTGACCCAGGAGACGCAGTCTCTTTGCAGTGAAAATATGAGGCGGAGTCGCCATAGCATTCGAGTGTGGATGTTATCAACACACGGTGTAATGTATAAGAAAAATCATAGGGTACGCGGCCAGTGCTCCCTAAGGGAGTAGCCCCCGAGTGCATATTCGAGTCGTAGACTCGAGTGGGGACTATAAATATTTGCGACTACTATCGTCTTTTGCTTGTTTCAGTCGAATATGTTTTCAACGCTCCCTATGGGAGTGACCCGAAGTCCACAATCAAATCGTAGATTCGAGTGAAGGGTTTTCATGATGCTTGGATATCTTCACAAATTTCTTGGTCTTGTGAGTAGCCTCCTAGAATGGCCCAGGTCCTTAGTTGAATCGTGGATTCGAGTGAGGATTCAGAGCGTGTCACTCGAGGATCTTGTATATGCGCAACCAGCTCTCTAGTTTGGAGTAGCCCCTGAGTGTCTGGCGGAGTCATAGACTCGGGTAGAGACTCGAGTCTTGTATCTTGCAGTGGTAGTCGAAAACCATGCGAGGAGAAAACACTGACCTGGAAGTTCATCGAGTCAGCGTCTCACGCATAAGGACCCAAGAGTCGACGATGTAGTCGGAGTCGACGTAGCGGTGTCATGCGGCGATTAGCCGAGTGAGTCGACGACGTGGATGGAGTCGACGCAGTCACTTATGTCGGGTGCATGGCCAACGTGGCGTGTGTGTAGCATCAAGCGATGCAACCATCCGAGGAGGGACTCGACTCAGGTGTTGAGTGTATATCGTAGCCAGTTGTTTTGTCGACTCCTGTTGGAGGACCCAATAGAATAGTTCGACACAATCGACATCCTTGTAAGCTACATTTAACATTAAAAATTGTGATGTACTTGTATCTTGCAAAGGATATTTGCATGTCGGTTTGCAAAGTAAAATTCTGGTGCCAATCGAGTCGACACTTTTGCACTGCATGCTAGGCCTTTTCATTAGCCTGATTACCCTTAGTCTCAGTACCTTGCCGAGGTACTCGGAGTTCAAGGATTCGACGATCAGGCAGAATCGGCTACTCGGGCTGTCTCGTATGAGGTGCTCGAGTGCGTGGAGTCGACGACACATTAGGTTACTCGAAGAGGCACAACCCCCAAGTGTTCCGAGTGCAATTAAAGTAAATAGTGAAAAAATAATCAACTCTAAGTAGAGGATAACTTAGCTTTATTGATAGTCGCCATGGTTGAAGGACTCGACACGATGGCGAGTCGTGCAACATTTGGCTGAAAGTAGGCACGATGGATGCATGGTCGAGGTCAACAGAGTTGCGAGATGATGGAGTCGGCCCAACAGCGAGTTGCACGGTGGACACAAAGTCAACACCGTAGACGCAGTCGATATGGCGGCGAGTCGTATGGTGGAAGGAGTCGTTGCGGTAGCAGGTCACGCGGTGGACCGAAGTCGTGTGGTGATGACAAGTTGCCGCATATGAAGACTGTAACGGGCCACAACAGTCGAAGACCGCATCGGGTCACCTTATCCGAAGACCGCAGAAGGTCGCCGAAGTCGAATGACATGGCGGGTCGCCATAGAGGAGGGATCCCTCGAGGCAATGGAGCTGAAGATCGCAGCGGGTCACTGGAGTCGAAGGACGCGGTGGGTCGCCGTAGAGGAGGGAGCCCCCGAGTCACTAGAGCCGAAGACCGAAGAGGGTCACGCGGTGTCGATGGTAGTAACCCGTCATGCGGCGGAGTCGAAGACCGTGGCGGGTCGTGTCAACTGAATACCGAAGCGAGACGCGGCAAATCCGGTGCAGCCCCCGAGTGTAGAGTCAACACGGTCGGATGGGGACATCGTTGATTCCGGATCATAGAGGAGCTGTCAGGAGATGGCGAGGAGGACGTTGCAGTAGCTGATGGTGATGTCAACTTCTTCGGCATCGATGACAATGTTGTTCACCATGGTTGAAGTCGTCGATGGCCACGATGAAGGTGAAGATGATTGCGGCGAATTCGAAATATTTTTCGAGTTGTCAACATAACTCGATAATTTGCTGGTACAGTATACTGCTGACTCACGTAAAAATATTGATGTCTTCTTCTTGAAAATTATGCACATCAGTGTACTAGCTCTAATTTAGCTAGCACCTTGAACGATGCCCTTTTTGTCTAGATCAACTGATATGATCTGAGTCGATTTTTCTTTCAACTAAGCTAATGGAATTCTTATTTTTTTCCTGTCGTTTTCTTCTTCTCCGTTGGATGACTAGCTCATTATGAACTCCTTTTCTTTTCTAATCCGGATTGATATGATTGCTTCAAGACACTATGTACGAACATGTCTGATAGGATTCTTGTTTTTTCCTCTGCCCACCAGGGAAAAGCGTGCGTGCGCGCGCCACCTGACATGAAAATAATAAACACAACAGTTGCAGCGGCCGCATGACTCGCAGATTAATTTGTTTGAGGTCTCCTTAAAACTTTATCCGCGATGGACTGACTGCTTGTTATTCCACAGTGATCTCGCGAGGCGCTAGCTTTCCGAGGCGAGGCAAGTCGGCAGTCTCGCAATTGTGGTTGAACTTAGCAATCAAGCGTAAGACAACCTGATGAAAGAGGAAAGCTCGGTACCACCAGTCTGATCAGCTGAGGGGGAGGGCAAAGCTGACATGGAGCCCCCGCATATGTGTTGGTGAAGATAAAATTGACAGAGACGTCGACCGTGGATGAATTGACCAGACGTGATCCAGCTGTGTAGATTATTAGGGAGCCGAATCGGATCTGGTCTCTAATGCCGACGAATCGTAGATCGCCGGAGATGAGGCCGTCGAGATTGCAACATCAGCGCGCCCAATTCCCACAGACGGTGTCAATTGACGAGGGTTTAACACATCAATACCCATTGTTATGGACTTAGGTTCGAGGAATAGGGGTGCGCTGGAAATCTCGATCGGCTAGCAAACAAGCACATAGGAAGACTCGAAGATTTACCCAGGTTCTGGCCTCGTAGAGGACCCTACTCCTGCTTGTCTGCTCTTGATTGATGATGATCCGAAGGATTACAATGTCGCCGATGGTGGTGGACTCGCAGATTGGATCTGGCGTATGTGTATGCGAAAGATTGATGTCTAGATCTATTGTCTATTGTGGCGATGTGGGAGATCATAGATCTATCTATTGGGGGAGTCACGATGCCTTCTCGTTGGACCCTCCTAGCCTTTATATATGGGGAGTCTAGGTCTCAGGTACCAATACGAGTTGGTTACAAGTTAGATTCAAACTCTAGTATTGAGACTTGTCTTATGCGTTTGGGAGTCTGTGACCATATGGGCTTCATACCACTCGAACCGTCATAGGTGTCATGGACCTTGGCAATTCATCGAGTGGGCCTTCCGTCGAGCCGCACCAGGTAGGCCAATAGTAGGTGCCTGTAGGGCATACCTATGTCAATTAGTGTTTATATTTTAGGGTTTCGGGAATTTTCAATAATGTTCAAGCTTTATGCTTATATTCATGGAATAGAATGGCGTTACCGCAATTTAATGAAAGTATCACAAATTTTGATATATATATAAGTGCATGATACCTGCTTGATTAGGGTTTATGGGCCGAGGGTTTAGGGTTTTACATTTTAGTTTTATGGGTTGTTTCCGGTTTTGGGTTCAGAGAATTTTTGGTAATGCTCATGATTTATGCTTATATTCGTCTAATAGAATGGGGTTACCTGATTTAACAAAAGTATCTCAATGTTTGATCTATAGTTGCGTGATACCTGCTTGGTCAGGGTTTAGGGGTTTAGATTTTATGGTTTAGGATTCCGTGAATTCTCAATAATATTTTCAAACTTTATGGTTATATATATTCGTGGAATAGAAATGGTGTTGCCGCAATTTAATGAAAGTATCTTAAAAATTGATCTACAAGTCGATGATATCCTGCTTGGTTATATTTCTTGTTAAATAAAATTGAATGTACCCGGGTACTAAAACAAGGGAGAAACAGGAAGAGTTCCTTGAGATTTAGGCGCTGTTTGGTTGGGCTCGAATTCTGGCTTTTGATTTTGGCTTATAAAGCTACCAACGTGTTTTTGGCTTTGTTTTTTTTAGCTTTTACTCTGACATAGTGGAATGATAGTGTAAGCCAGGTTGGATGATTTTAACGATTTTATCTCGGTTTAGCGAAAAATGTTCGAATTTTGAACAACAAGCGATGGGAATCTCTACTTCCCATAATTCTGGCTCACTGACATGTGGGTCACTTTCATAGTGGGTCCAAAAAGTCGGTGTAGATCGGAGTGGGCAGGCAGGTAAATATTGAAGAAGGGCTGGGAAACATGGATAGGGTGATGCACTTGGGAGAACGCAAATTTACCACCTATATCCCTCTGTTATTGCAGTGCTCCCTCGGATTCTTGTTTCCGGAGCAGGGATAGAAGAGGAATTTTACATTCTAGAAAGAGGTGAAGCATGTTTGAATGGATACGCGGGATATTTTAATGGATGGTGCGATCTTTGGGCACCGCACCAAATTTTGAGGTCGAAGCTTCTAGCATACGCTACTCCGACGTGGGCCTCTCAAACGTGCTATCACCGTCTAGGCCCACACGCCAGCGAGAGTTGCTTCCCAGCATTTAAACGAGTTTATAGGCATTTGCTGAAATTTTCGACCAATTTAAGGCTTTCAAGAAGATGACCATCGTCCAAAAAAAAGATGACCAAGGTCATGGAAATAGTTTATGATGACGTGTCCGTATTTGGTAGATCGGTGCATCTTTGCAAATCAACCAATATGTCTGCTTCCAAATTTGAAGTTTGTTTTCGAATTTCCAAGTAACAACAATGTGTTTTGTTGTGAAGCAACTACAAAGATGATGGCTCAAAATGCCACCCGCCCCTTTTTCACACAATGTATAACGTCCTTTCAAGCTTGCAGGCTAAATTTGTGCAATAAAATAATTTTTGGGGCTGGATGTTTTTTTTGTGGCTGGATGTTTGAATGGATGGGTGGTATGATTGAATGGGTGGGCGGGATATTTCGGCGCTCTACCGAAATTTTGAAGTTGAAGCTTCTAAGGTACGCTACTCCCACTTGGGATGTTGTCCCCGTCAGATAGACCCACAGGCCTGTATACTTTCCAGCATTTAATGAGTTTATAGACATCTGCCGAAATTAATGAACATTAATTCAAGGCTTTCAAACAAGAGTAGCAAGGTCACAACCATAGTTTCTGTACCTTTTTCATCTTTTGTACTACTCAGCACATTGAAGTATCTTCGCCAACCAAGCTTACAAACCTGGCCATATTTGGTAGATCGGTGCATCTTGGCATTTCAAGCAATTGTTTACAAAGGAGATTCCAGATTTGATGGATAATGCTCTACTTTCATGAGTTTCCAAGCTTCCTAGTTGAAGATGCTAAAATTAAATAACTTTTTGACATAAAGCCATTCGTTCACAAAGTGCAATGCTATGTGCATTAGTTTCCATGGTAAAAGATAAACTTGTATATTGACAAGTTTTGGATCAATTTTGATCTATGGTGACTGGCAGGTGGGCCACGTATATGGTGGTGCCTAAAGCAGGGTAGGTCAGAATTTCCAAAGTTATCCCTCTGCAGTCTGCACCCCTTCGTGCTAAGTATTAACTTCCACCCTCTGCCGCCTAGGCCTCACCCCCTTCCCCATAAAACAAACGCGCTTACGGCCACTCCTCATCACCAACATGCGCGAAGAAGCTTTCCCTACCCGTCGGTCTTCTTGAGACGCACCAGTGGGCACGTCGATCCCACGGTAGTCCTTCTATCTCTAGCTCGATCTGGTTGGAATTTTTATTGCCCTTTCAAATACTCCTACGTAGTTTAATTTGTCCTCAATTTGCATGGTCATAGTTTATTCTGTGCTGGATCTGTGTTCCTAAACACCTTCGGCGATTTTTGCTGTCAATATGTTTGCTGAAACGCATATGCATATATAGTTCTTGTACTTCATCTATATGTTTCGTGCTTTTCTTTTAATAATAACCAACCTTGTATGTCATAATTAAACAGATGGGTAGATTTTGGATAGAGATTGTTCCATTAGGCAGCGCTAAACATATCCTTGATGTTCTACGATTTATGGGATTCGTTAGAGCTCATTGTGACAACTCAAAAGTACATTGCGCCTGCCGGTTGTGTGTGAATCGTAGGGTGTTGCCTCAAAGTATAGTGGAAGACCATATTTTTATATTTGGGTTGCTTAGCACATATGTTAGATGGGTATTTCATGGTGAACCATATGATCCTCCATATGAACCGGGGGAAGCACATCTTTATCATCAAGATAAAGTAGGGGAAGCAGATGTTGATCAACTAGATCAACTGACAGAGGCAGCTCCTGAGCATCTAGATCAACTTGGAGAAGGGGGGGGAGAAAAAGCGTAAGCTGCATGAAACGGGTTTCATTTCTAGTACTACCACTATGCCAGATGACAAGGTATATCTGTAGAACGACAAATGTTCAGGTTATGTGTCTTTGATGTTTGTCTATAAACGTATCTGTTAATCTACTAATCATAGAAGCAGATGACTGAAGAGGACTTTGATGGTAATGGCGATGACCTGTTCATTGATGAGCCTGTACCTAAGGCTGTGGATCGGGTACACTGCGTCTGGATGGATTTGATGCAGGGTTGCTGATCATCAGGAGTGTACTTTTAGTGCCGTTCATGACCACTAGCCCAGCTGCAAAACTCTTGGGGTGTAGAGCTATCCCATGATTGGTTCGCTACTGTCATAGTTCTGTAATATGGAGCTACGTTATTATGATTTCTAGGCCTTTGTTAGCAGAACTGTAATTGGAAACTATTCTGTATATTAGTATATACGGAGTATATGTGTGTTTGTGTGTGTTTCTAGTCTGAAATCCGAGCTTATCATTTTATCGGTTCCTAAACTGTTTTGAGGCCCCAGCGCTGGTGCCCTATGCTGCAACTACTGCCATCTTGTCCACTACTCCATGAGACGAATTAGTAGAAGGATAATAAGTTGGGACCAATTTGATTCGAAGAGGGGTGATTTTCTCTGTCCTTGGAGAGGAACCCGGGAGAACTAGTACTGGTACCAAGGGAAGGAGGAGGTTGGCTCGGTCAATTATCTCACCCACTTGATGTGGGACCTGCTTTAACTCACCCCTGACATGGGTCCCGCTTGAAACAGCTGTAGGCCACCACGTGATAGCTGGGATCAAAAATTCAGGATTCTCTCTCGGTAAAATGTTCCCTCCACCGCCACTTAAAAATACTGTAGAAAAAAGTGTACTGCCTAGCCCTACTACTACTAGTACTACTATTGCCCTGCCCATGCCTTTCTACCGACGACAAGACAAGAAACCATCACTAGCTAGCTCTCATCCAGCAAGCAACTGTTGGAACTGGTGTAGCCAATGATTGGGGAGTTCTTGTTAAAATAGGTGGGTGTATTTGCTCACCTCGAAATCCGGCTTTGCTTAATTTCTTTCGATTGGGCCATTGGGGGTACTATTAGTACTAGGAGTAGTAGTATTCGGTATGCTTTGATTGTGGAGTTCTTTCTTATTGCTCACCTCGGAATCACCTAATCAGGATATTTTTCCTCTTCTCTAATCGATTGGGTCATTTGGGTGGTGGTGGGGATGGGGGTGGGGGTAGGGGGAGGTGGTACTGATTTCATATGGATTCCGGATTGGGGCATGGTCACCGCTGTTTTGATTGGGGCATTTGGTCGGGTTCGATTTTGGTGTTCTTCACTTATGTAACCTTTAGTTGATACTCGTAATGTGCATTGGATTTTGCGTCAGATTCTGTATGGAGAACTATGGGTCAGTGGCGCGCACGAACACTGCGGACAGGGATGGTCCCGTCAGTTTCCTTAAAAGTTGCCTAAAAAAGGTAATGTAGCAGTATATTCGTTGCGTTCTTCCATTCTTTCCAATGCTGAAAGTGGTTAGCTGCAACCTGGATGTATCCCTGTGCTAAAAGTTGTCTTTGTCTGCATCCTGTTTTTGTGGAAGCCTCTGTGACACCATATCTTCTTCATTTACTATAGCACGGTGGTACATACCTGCGAACGTGCGGTGCTCTAGGTGCGGCAAACAGGATGGTACCCCCACATGCCGCAGGATCCTGCGAGTACCACTACTCACCAAAAAAACAAGCGCAAGGCCATTGACCAGCTGGGAGGTCCCATCTTAAAGAGAAAGGCATTTATTCTTAATACCCTTATTACCATGGTGTAGACAGATTTAAGCGTTACCCGCTTGTTGTGATGCATGCTTATCAGATGTTTAGAAACATATGTGTGATTTTATTAATTCTGGCACTATGTTTATGTGAATCCAGATCTGGATCTGTCAGACTGTCTCATACAGTCAATATATGACTACTATGTACTATACTCCCTCTGTCCCAAGGCTTAGGCATATACTGTATTTTTTGAAAAGTCAAGCGACGGAAAGTTTGACCAAACTTTACATAATATTGAACTATTGAGCTTTGTTGCTATTTATGCAGATCGAAGGTGCTGCTGCGGAGGCTGAGGCTACTATAGATGGTAGTAGATTTCTGATGCCCGCACCAAAAGAGGACATCCTCTACACAACGAGGAAGCGCCAACACAGTACCCAGGTGGGAAGTGACCTCTCTAAGAAGTGGGTATAATTTGGAAATCCACAATTTCACATGTTATGATTTTCCATGTTATTTTTATCAGCTAGTACTATATGTTTACGCTCATTAGAAGTTCACAAAAATAAAATCTGTTTGCTTCTGCAATTGTTTTTCTTATATTATTAGATTTACTTGCTCTTTACATAATTTAACATTTCCACTTAATTTCAATCGTACCACTTTTCAAATGCTCAGCCCTTTCTGCTACCCTCCTCTTGTCAAGCTTGTGGATTGAAAGGGTGCCCCTGTATGCCATTCCAAAGGCAGAGGGATGAAAAATGGTGCATGGCCACCCTTCGCAAAGGGTACCCATGGTATCAGATATGGATTCCAAGTGGTTTAGACCGACTTGATGTAAGATCTTGTATCTCACTTTTTTTGTTGTCGCCTTACTTCTCTATCAATTTTCTCATGAAGACTGTCCCTTGTGTCGCTCGCCCCAATATAAACAAGATGTTCGGAAACGACAAGTTTCTAACTCTATATAGCGAGGGCCCTAAAGGCACGCGGCAACTATATGATGTGGATGTCTCCTAGACGATGGCCACCACCTATTTGGGTGGCCGAGGTTGGTCCAAGTATGTCCGTGAGAATGGTCTGAAGCAGGGGGACAAGGTAACATTCGATTTAAGCAAGCCTGGGCAGATACTTGCTCGCCATCGTACACCTATTGACCGAAGGACCAAGAACAAAGGTAGTACTAATTAATTTGATTATGTACTCATCACAACCTCTAATGATTTTCTTGCGACTAACTGTTCTGCACCATTGTCTTTACTCATCATATGACCCTGACCACTTGAGTCCGCTTCCCTTATGTACCACCGGAAGGTGCGACATCAAGTTGCTGGCACCGGCACCAGCACCGGCCCCAGTTCCTGAAACGGCACCTGTTAACCTCAATAGGAGAAAGAATAGGGGTAGTAACTTAATTCGCTTATATACTCTCATCTCTGTCTAGGAGTTACTGTTGTATAAGAAACCATTTTGCTTGTCCACATCTCATATGCCTCTCTAACCACTCCTGCAGTCCCCTTACCTACCCCTCAGAAGGAAACCAGCACCAAGCTGCTGGCACCCCCAATGACACTAGCCCTAGTTCCTGCTCCGGCACCTGTTGACCTAAGTAGAAAGAATGGAGGTAGTAACTTAATTTTCTTGTATACTCATCATATCCTCTAATCACTGTCTTGTGAGTAACTTTTGTAAAGGAGGCCATTTTGCTTGTACACTTCTCATCTGCCTCTACCATCCCTGCAGTCAGCTTAGCTATCCCTCAAAAGGAATCTAGCATCAAGCTGCTGGTGCCAGCATCGCTTCTGGGCCTTATGGCTCCTGCACCAGCCCCTCTACAATTAGTGGCACCATCTCCTGCACCAGCACCAGCCCCAGCACAGGCACCGGCACAAGCTCCTTCATCACCCGGCAGCACCTTGTCAGACCATATCCAACACATGTGTCATCACAAGGTCGCACCGGATTATGTTTGTGAGTATATGGCGGCAGATAAACTGTTCTGAATGTCTTCTCAAGTTTCACATGATTCAGTTCATCGCTCTTAGTAATTATGCGTCTATCTCTTGCTTTGATTCAGAAATTGCCTAAGAGTGCCACAAAGCAACTCTACGCCAGACGAAAGGGCACAATAATCTTCACGATGCAGAGCGAAGGATTTCTTATCGAGGGACGCTACGCCATTAACTCGACTGATGGGCGCTTGGCAGCTACTTCTAGTTGGATCAAGTTCCGGAAAGCAGCCAAACTTACTATTGGAAGAACGGTCAAGGTAGATGTATCTCGCTGCCCTGAATGTGGCATGCTGTTCATGAACTTCCTAGCTGTCTAGCTCTTTGGCCGCATGCTATTGTAATTAATTATGTGGTTGTCTTATCTCCACTGATCATATATGGGTGGTAAAACTGTGATAACCTTTTGCTGGATTGGAGCTACGACTAGTACGTACTGGTATGGTATATCTGTATCTATATGACGATTCCCTATATGAGCAAATATTATGACAAACTGATTGCGTGGCATGGTTTTTAGAGCTGAAACAAGAACTGTCTCTCTCTGTAGTGATATTGAATTTTAGTGTTTGTATTGCTGAATCAGTCACTTTGAACTGCTTTTGAATTGGTGAAGTGTTGCTGAATATGAACTAGGAATCTGTCGATTTTTTATGTCTTATTATTCTGTACTCCTTAATCTTTCAAATGGTATTGAATTTGTCAAAAGTTCTGTCATTGCTGCTGGCTGCTTGCTCTAGAACTTTTGCCTTTGTGTCATCGGAACCGTTGGATGCATTTTGGACAGAGATGAGAGGGTAAAGAAATACAGCGTGATTTCACCAAGTGAAGTCATTGGATACTAGCCCTGTTTTGGCGCATGTGGTGTGTGTTCATTAGATATTTTTACATGAATATCTGTCAAAGGAATTATCGCTTTTTTCCTCCCTCGAAGAGGTCTGTGTTTGAATCTGGCGAGACACAGCCGAGTAAAATTTGAGATAGGAGCCCATTGACCATAGCCCAAAAACTTTTTAATTTGGCCTTTTTGGCAGTGCCCCCCACCTCTAAAAAAACTCTGCCTACCCATGTTTTTAAGAAACTAATCCATTATGTGGATTTTTATAAATCGAGGTTCTAGTAGCACCGCTCTTTTATTTTAAGAGAGATAACATGGAAACACAACAATATTTTTTAGAAGACTGATACATAAGTTGTAGTGCTAATACATGTTTAATGATTCAATTTCTATTAGTATCTTTGGTATTGTGGCAAAACACTCAGTTTATGTCTATTTGATTTGATTTGAAGGTTTTTAGTTCGAATCCACTGTGTGTACATATTTGTATATATCTTGGGTTTACTTTTTAGCATCGCATTATGGAGAGGCTGACATCACGGACCCACCAGCCTGTAGCATCCCTCGAGTTTAATGGTCGGGTTTGTAAAAAAGGTTAAATACTTGTACAGAGAGGTTGGCATCAGGGACCCACCGGCCAAAACATACCAGAGAGGGTGACATGGGGGCCTCAGCAGCAAGACCATACACGGTTGCCACATCGAGCAACGTTGCCAAGGTCAAAACAGCGGACGCGGCCAAAAAAAAGTCCATCATACATAGGTTTGGTATACAGAGAGACTAACATGTGGGACCCAGTAGCGCGGCCTTATACAGGTTCTGCCTCGAGCGACATTGCCAAGTTCGAAATAGGGAGGCGTGAGCGAGAAAAAAGTCCAGCATGCACACCTTTCTTCTAATGAGAGGCTCACATGGGGGACTCAGCAGCCTGGAAAAATGGCTGATGCATCAAGCAATGCTATAAAGTTCGAAACACAGAGGCGCGACCGAGAGCAAAAATTCCATCATACACATGTTTCTTCTTATGAGTGTATGACATGTGGGGGGGACCTACATCATGATTAAACGGTAGATGCAGCGAGCAGCGCTATCAAGTTCGGAACACGGAGGTGCGACCGAGGGAAAAAATTCTATCATACACACGTTTCTCCTAATGAGAGGATGACATGTGGGGTCTAGGAGTTTGATTAAACGGCTGATGCAGCAAGCAACGCTATCAAGTTCGGAACACGAAGGCGTGACAGAGGGTAAAAAATCCATCATACACACGTTTCTTCTAATGAGAGGATGACATGTGGGGCCCAGCAGCGTGATTAAATGGTAGATGCATCGAACAACGCTATCAAGTTCAGAATAGGGTAGCACGAGCGAAGGGAAAAAAATCCATCATACACGTGTTTCTCCTAATGAGAGGATGACATGTGGGACTCAGGAGGTTGGTTAAATGGTAGATGCATCGAGCAGTGCTATCAACTCGGAACGGGGTAGCGGCAGCAAAGGAAAAAAATCCATCATACACACGTTTCTTCTAATGAGAGGATGACATGTGGGGCCTAGCATCGTGATTAAACGGTAGATGCATTGAACAACGCTATCAAGTTCGGAACAGGGTAGCGCGAGCGAAGGAAAAAATCCATCATACACACGTTTCTTCTAATGAGAGGATGACATGTGGGGCTCGGGAGGTTGGTTAAACGGTAGATGCATCGAGCAACGCTATCAACCCGAAACAGGGTAGCGCCAGCGAAGGAAAAACTTCCATCATACACACGTTTCTTCTAATGAGAGGATGACATGTGGGTCCCAGGAGGTTGATTAAACGGTAGATGCATGGAGCAGTGCTATCAACTTCGGAACAGGGTAGCGCGAGCGAAGGAAAAAAATTCCATCATGCACACGATCCTTCTAATGAGAGGCTGACATGTGGGACCAAGCAGCCTGATTAAACGGCAGACGCCTCGAGCAACGTTATCGAGTTCAAATCAGGGAGGCGCGACCGTAAAGTATGGTTCGCTGGAGACACTGACACGCCTCAAAAGACTTCGACGAGTCAACATCGCGCGAGGAAACGAAAATCTTGCTTCTGCCACGTGTTGGCCGAGCTTCCTCCATGTTTTTAGCAGATCCGTCATAGTAGAGGGCCGCGAAACCGGAAAAAAAAGTTTTCCATCGGCCATGCCGAGCCGAGAATTTCGTCGCGGAAGACGCGCCTTCTGCAACGACCGTAGGGCCAATTCGTTGCGGAAGGAAACTTTTCTTGTAGTGAATTGTTGCACATTTTGATTATGAAATATGGCAGATGGATGTCAAAGCTGCGCTCCTCAATGGTAATATTGAAGAAGAGTTGTATATGATACAACCAAAGGGTTTTGTCGATCCTAAGGGTAATGACAAGGTATGCAAAGTTCAGCGATCCATCTATGGACCGAAGCAAGCATCTCAGAGTTGGTATCTCCGCTTTGATGAGGTGATCAAAGAGTTTGTATTTGTCCAAACTTATGGAGAGGCTTGTATTTACAAGAAAGTGAGTGGGAGCAATGTGGTATTTCTAATATTATATGTGGATGGCATATTATTGATTGGAAATGATATAGATCTTTTAAATAGTGTTAAAAGTTATCTAAACAACAAATTTTCGATGAAGGACCTTGGTGAAGCGTCATACATATTAGGCATTACGATTTGTAGAGATAGATCAAGACGCCTAATTGGGCTGTCACAAAGTACATACCTTGATAAGTTTTTAAAGAAGTTTAAAATGGATGAAAGTAAGAAGGGGTTCTTACCTATGTTGCAAGGCAAGACATTGAGTAAGACTCAAAGTCTGGCTATGGTGGAAGAAAGAGATAATGGATAAGATCCCCTATGCCTCAGACATAGGCTCAATATTGTATGCCATGCTATGTACAAGACCGGATGTGTCACATGCTATTAGTTTGACTAGTAGTTACCAATCTGATCTAGGTTCAGTACACTGGATAGAATATCCTTAAGTACTTAAGAAGAACTAAGGAAATGTTTCTTGTGTACGGAGGTGAAGAGGAGCTGGTCGCTAAGTGTTATGTTGATGCTAGCTTTGACATAGATCCGGATGACTCTACTTCTCAATCCGGATACGTATTTGTCATGAACAGAGCAACATTTAGTTGGAGGAGCTCCAAATAACCTGTGGTGGCGGGATCAACAACGGAGGCGGAATATGTTGCTACTTCAGAAGAGGCGCAGGAAGAGGTTTGTATGAAGGAGTTCATAAATGAACTAGGTGTGGTTCCTAGTGCATTGGACCCAATGGTGATCTATTGTGACAACAATGGAGCCCTAGCCAATGCCAAGGAACCAAGGTCTCACAAGAATTCCAAGCATATTAAGTGTCGGTTTCAATCCATCAGCGAGCATGTCAAGGATGGAGATATAAAGATTTGTAAAGTACATACGGATCTGAATGCAGCGGATCCGTTGACTAAAGTTCTCCCTAGGGCAAAACATGATCAACACCAGAACTCCATGGGTGTTAGATTTATCACTATATAAACTAGATTATTGTCTCTAGTGCAAGTGGGAGACTGAAGGGAATATGCCCTGAGAGGCAATAATAAAGTTGTTATTATCGTATTCCAAGTATATGATAGATGTTTATTTTGCATGCAATAATTTTATTAATTGGAAACGTTAATACATGTGTGTTTAATAAACAAATAAAGGGTTCCTAGTTATGCCTATCTTATAAACTAGCTCGTTGATTAACAAGATGATCAAGGTTTCCTAATCATGGACATTGGATGTTGTTAATAACAAGGTCACAACATTGGTGGAATGATGTGATGAACATTCATCCGAAGTATAGCAATACGATCAAAGTCATTGTGTTTAAATTTCTATAGCATCATATGAAGTAATTCTAGTCCTTAGACTATGAGATCATGTCAATCACTCACACTATAAGAGTAACTTCATAACATCAAACGTCACACCATAATAGGGTGACTATAAAGGTGGGTTCAGATACTCCGAAGGTGTTATGTAGAGGCTCATGGATCAAGAGTGGGATTTTTTCATCTCGATGATGGATAGATATACTTTGGGCCCTCTCGGTGATATCACATTAAGATAACTTGCAAGCAAGTGATATGATCACTAGAATGTTATATCATGGGAACAAGGAAAAAGTGCATGTCGGCAACAAGATCAAACTAGGTATGGAGATACCGATGATCGAATCTCAGACATGTAATATATAGCGAGACAAAGGGATTTAGTTACTAATATTAAAGGTTCTCACGATCACAGAAGTCACCGTTGAATGTGTAGGAGTCAGTATGGATCTACAGGTCCCACTGCTAGTTATTGATCATAGAAGGGTCTCGATCATGTTTTCATTGTTCGTGAACCATAGGGTGACAAACTTAAGGGATACCAACACCATTTGGAGCAAATATGTTCTATAGAAAAGAATTGCAAAGCACTGGAATTATTTCAATGGACACCGGAACTGTTTCGGGTGAAATTGCTGAAATTGGTTCTGCATGTGATATTGACATGTTACAGGGGGTTCTTATGTGAATATTTGTTAATTAAAATAATTAAAAAAATTCTGAATAAAATAAATAAAATAGTTTTATTAAATGAGATTTGCATTAAATTTGGTGGATTTAATGGAGATGAGTGGAATTTTGAGTGGAAGGGAAATTTATGTGAGTGGGAGCTCCACCACATGAATGAGGAAGAGGTGGGGGCACCTCCCTTGGCCGCTGGACATGGATAGGGGTTTCCCCCCACTCGCTCCTCTCATGTTACACCTCCCCGTGAAGGATCTCTCACCCCCTTTAGAATTATTTTCCCATGGTCTCAAATTAGCTAGATACATGTTCCTAGTGGATTTTCATCTGGAAGGAGTTGATGCTTCGCTGCATCGCTGGAGCAAGGAGGCGAAGATTGTTCGGTGGGCCGGACGTGTGTGCGATCACAGATGCGCTGCTGATTTGTGGCGCTGGACTTCCTACCGATCTTGAGATCGACAAGCGAACAACTACATCATCCACGAGTCCAACCTCATTACACTTTGTCGGTCTTCAAGGGTATGTTCTCTATGGATGTATATCCACCCGTTGTTTGTATCTAGGTAGATAGATCTTGGTGCTTAGTAATTCCCATCGTAGGAATTTTTTTGTTTTCTATGCTGCGAACCCAACACTCTAAATACCACTATGATGCCTGAGAGCAATCACTCATACAGACCTCCATAGTTAAGGGTTTCCCCATGAATATCATAATAAGATTTATGAGTCCCTCTTAATTCCCCCTTTGACCGTGTAGGTTATAAGCCAGTGTTTATTGTCACCTCTTAGCACTGGACATACTCGCATACACGCTAAAAGGGTGTCACCCTCTCTTTAGTCACAAAGGAAAATTATATGTGGACGACTACACATACCATCTAAAGAGAGAGATCAAACACGATATCATAAATCAATATATCAAAGACCAAAGTTATAGATCATCTTTATTTCATTGCATAATAATACTAGGGTTTCACCATCTCTCCCAAAGAACAAGTAAACTACTCATACATGAAGGGGATCAACATCATGGCAATAGTATGGATGATATATGAAGGTACAATTGAATACAAGTACAAATCCACAATAGAAATTGGGTTACAACAAAGTAAATAAAGGGGATCAAAGTTGGAGACTTTGTTAATGAAGATGATGATGAGGATCGATGTGTAGCCCTTCAAGATGCAAGCCTGCTCTTCCTATTGAGTGGTATGGTGGTATAGATCTTGTGGCCAACGGATATGGAGGTGGCGAGGCGGCAGGGCTCCGCCCCTTTGGCGTTTGTGGACTCTCCCCCTAGCGTTAAGGGTTTTCCCTATTTAAATAGGCATTCTAGAGGTCGGTTTCACGATCCGTGGAGATCGGGGCCAAATATGCCAATTGGGCCTTCAAAAATGTTGTTCCGGTTGACGAAACAAAGCCATCGGAGGGTGGTATGACCATACGGTACGAGCAGGCTCTGCCCGTACCTCTGGTCATTATGCCCTCTGATTGTTGTAGTGTTTTGGCTGCTATTTCTTCATACGGACTCCTATTGAGGTGTTTTTTAGATTGTTAGATTTGTATCGATGAGGGATACAACACCATGACCTTGGATCTTCATTTGGAGTTGATGGGAAAATCCACTTTTTCTCCCCTCAAATGGCTAAGTTTGGTGCCTATAACTCCTCCATGTTGAATCCTCTTGGATCCTTTTATCCATGATTGTTCATAGCACCTACACACAAGTCAAATATAAGGAACAAGTAATAAAATCCTACTAAACTACTAGTTTTGCAAAGTCCATGTGAAAATGAATGAGAACTAGTAATCATACATAATAGGCATAGTTGTAGCTAGATATAGCATGTAATAAGTGCAATATGAATAATTTTTATATTGAAATATGCATCATATTTGCACTCATCAAGTAGAGCCCATTGAAATTCGAGAAAGGACCCCATGGAGTATAGCCCAGCAGAATAGCCAAAATCTTTTCAATTCGGCCTTTTGGGCATTGCCCCCCACGTCTTAAAAAAACTCTGTCAACCCCTGTTTTTAAGAAACTACTCATTATGTTGCGTTTAATAAATTGAGATGCTAGGAGTGTTGCCCTTTTATTTTAGAAGAGACAAATATTCACACACAAAATCTTTTTAAGACTAATACATAAGTTATAGGTACTAATAAATGTTTAATGATAACTTTCCAAGAAATATATTTTGCATAATGTCCATGCACTCAACTTATATCTATTGAAAGTATTGAGTTCGAATCCTCTGTGCGTACATATATTTATCCTGGGTTCACATCTTGTCCTTTACCAATATTGCTTTACGGTCACAGACCAGCATCCCTCGAGTTTAATGGGCATGTTTGAAAAAGGAAGTTATGTAGTTCAATAGAGAGGTTAGTGTAATACCTCAGAAATTACACTCTAACTTCAAGCCTGGACGAATCAAAAGTGGATAAGTGACTCTACCGTGGAGGCCCAAGGCCACCCACGTGTAGGCCCGTCGAAGCGGGGTAGGGCACGGTACCGGCCTACCACCTTATCCACTTTCAAGAACATCGGGACAAGAGCGAGCGGCGTAAGCGACAGGTAACGCGACCATGACATACACAAATGAGTATGTATGCCTGCGACTTACAATAGACATCAGAGTCACACCATCTAAAAGAAATAGAAATAGGAATATTCAATGCCATACGGCAAGATCCAAATATCCTAGATAGATATAATATTTTAGGATACATCCTCAAACATCACGCAACAGAGTATCAAGCGGAAGCGGGAAACATGATCCGAGTACGGATAAGAAGCAAATCGGCATAAGATGCCCTGAAAATAAGCACATCCCGCCCACAGATCTCAAGGATCTCCATCCCCGGAATCTCTACACCTGACGGTCGTTGCCACCATCATCCGTCTCCTCAAGCCAGTAGCCTTCCTGAGAGTATACATGTCCACCTAAACCAAATATTTATCGTGTGCACATATATGAATACATACGGCCACTAGTGTGTGTTTTCCCACTAGATCTACTTGTAGCCAAATATAGCACATACATGAGCATATAGTAATAAAATCTTATGGAAGCTTAGAAAATGGAAATATACTCACATGGCATGCAAAGGTGGCAATGAGCTCTCCACATTTATTATTGTGAAAACAATGAGAGAACATATATGGAAGCATGTTGTCATGGTGGTGTCACGGCAGATGCCATGGATAGGCTAAAAGTGGGGACTAATATGCGCTAGGGGAATCTAGGAAGGGATAGTAGAGTGATTCTCCACACAGAAGTTTGTATTGCTATATCTTAAAGATTACAAGTGCTCCTTGAGCTGTATTGGCGAGAGGAGGAAGAAGGTGCTCTCTTACTCTGGCCTACTATCTTGCCCAAGAACCCTAGATCAACTAGTGCTATGAAACTACCAAACCAACTAGTGCTCCACCAACCAGAATCCTCTCAACCCCCTCTACCAGAACCCTAACCCCCTTATATAGAAGAGGTTCGGTCCTGGTCTAGAGCATACGTGGAGGCATATTCCTAAGAATATGCCCCCTCCCAAAGTGGTAACCCGACCAGGTTGCTTTTCCCTCGCGTCACACATGCTTTAGCGACGTAGCCTCTGCGGCGCCTGCGTCAGCCGACGTGAGCGTCGTCACCCTTGTCGGCCATGACCCGGTGGTCCTTCCCTTGCTTTATTCGCTCATGCAGTACGTACCGGACCTTCTTTTTTGACCAGAGAGATTCCTTCCTTCTCCTAGAAGCTAAGCGAGGATCCAGATCATAGTAGATCCGGCTACACCTGTTCCTGCATATAAGTTAGACAAGCATTTCCGACTTACTCCTTAAGTCGGATGAGACAATGTTAGGCGACCCCCCTGGTCCGGGTTACTCCGTGATCCGGCCTGCCTTGAGGTGACTCGGCCAGCATCTGCTTTGACCTTGCTGAACCTCGGCTAACTCGACCCTTATACCCCAGAGTGACCCTACCCGAGGGTATCCCCCCAACATTAGTCCCCGAAGCTGGTGTGGTCTTAGCTGCCTCGGCCGCTAAGGCCACATCAGGTTCATTCATGTTCGAGCCTCGGACATTTAATTCCGAGTTAGCTCCTTATCTCGGATTATATGGATTTACGTTCCCTTCGCACGTTCCAAGTTTTCACTTGCCGGCCGGGTCACCACTTTGACTCGGATCCCATGGTTATCATGGTTTGATCCGGGCCCTGTTTCCTTCTCTCATATGCCAACCCACGTGGAGGCTAATCATTACCTTGTCTTATTTTAAGGGCATGCACAGTAACCGCCGCAGTAATTGTCAGTTTCACTGTGCGTGGGTTACGTCATGCCTGCCTCCTCGTTTACCGCAATAGCACGTCGCGTCATGGGATCTCTTCTACTCTATGGCCCCCTGTGTGGCTTCTCTCTGATTGGTTGATGCCGGTGATACACGGCCATAGCGTGTGGCTCGTCGGCGCAGCGCGATCCCATTCATCGACCACTGGGGGTGATTAAATAGGGGAGGGGCGCGTCCCTTAGCGTTTTTCCACCTCCGTGCCCCTCTGCCCGTTGCGTTTTCTCCTTCGTCTTCCCTGCGACCACGCCGCCGCCGGTGCTTTCCAGCAGCAACGCCGCTGCCGCACCTCCCCGTGCCTCCGCACCACGGCCACCGCTGCGCAACTTCTTAGCCACGGGTCCTCGCCAATCCAAGCCACAGATCCCCGTCGCCGCTAGCTCCAGCGAGGACAGCGAATACGAGATGACGGAGGAGGAGCTCGTCGTCGCCAAACAGGAGATGGAGGAGGACGCCGGTGCGGCGGACCGCGGCGCTTGGGCCGGGTCATGGGTCTGTCAAGATGATCTTGACTGGCTCTACCGGACCAGGCGCATTCCCGCCGGTGTCACCGCTCGTCTCCCCTCCTCGGAACTGGCCCCCTCACCCAATCCGGGTGAGTTCGTTGTATTCCTATCCCATTTCCAACAGGGATTTGGTCTCCCGGTGAGCGATTTCTTCCGGGATTGGGGTTAGGACATACCACCTGCAGCCGCACCACCTCCCAGCGAACGCAATCACCTCTCTTTCTGCCTTTGTCTCTACGATCGAAGGCTATACCGGACTATGGCCCACGAAGGAGCTGTGGATCCGGTTCTTTGGTCTTCGTCGCAACGTCGTCCCCAACATCCACGTTGAGTCGGAGGACAAGCAGCTCACCCAGTTCGGAGCTGCCTCCATCTCGCCCCGGAGATTTTCAATCTTTCCCCGGGTCACCGGGCTTGACTCCTGCAAAGGATGGGCCCGGACCTTCTTCTACGTCCGGAACGAGGGTACCGAAGACTTGATTCGGTTGCTGCCCTACGCTCCGGGTCTACCTGACACGGATTTCTAGGAGGAGGTCCCCAAGAAACCTACAGCTCTGGCCAACCAAGTCAACAAGAGGTTCGTGGAGCTGAAGAAGCTCGGATTGCGCAACGAGGATGCTATGTTCACGTTCGTGCGCAACCGAATCTCTCCCCTCCAGAGGCGCACCCACAAGTTGTGCCACATGAGCTTCGGTCGCGACCCCAACCGAACCTCCTCCTTCGAATTGAGCAACACAGAGATCTTCCATCGGGTCAAGGCTCTGTTCACCACTCACAAGGATTTCTCCGCCGAACGGACATGGGGAATCGAGCATTACTGCCGTGACAGGCTCCCTCCCGCGGTAAGCTTCGCGGGGTAAACTTATTTCGGATCAAGTATGTGTCGGTTTTTGTCATATTTTTGACTCTGCTCTTTGTGCTTTTTCTCAGCTATTTCTTCAGCAAACTCTCGAGGATGGCACGGATCCGACCCTTAAGTGGGCGCTGGATCGAGAGATCCCGGATGAGGAGGAGCCGGACCAGGAGATGTTCCTCCCTATGACCGACGCCACCAAACGTCCCAGCGGTAAATTCTCTTCTCTTAGAGATTGGCCCGATGATGAGGATGACTCGGATATCGATGTGATTGAACCCGTTGAGGCTGTCCCTCTTTCTTTTGCCTTTCCAGCATCAGCTAACCCCGGTGGGCATATCCACGAGGATCCTCCACTTGCCACGGGCGAGCCGGTTCCGGTGGCGTCGAAGAAGAAGCGCGGATCCGCGTCAAGTTCTTCCTCCAAACCTTCTCAGCCCACAAAAAGGCAAAAGAAGGCCGGAGACAAGACTGCCTCCAAGCGGGCAGGTAAAGCCCTGGCATGGAGGGCCCGGAAACCCAAGGAGGCCGAGACCTCGGATGCGTAAATCATTTTTCACTACGCAACTCACTTTTCCTTGCATCGCGGTAATTTCACACCTGACCTTATTCTCTTTTTCAGGCCGCCTGTGGAGGTCCCTTAGAGCGGATCGAGCATCTCTTCTCCCCTTCGGTCTGGTCCTTCCCCTCCTCGTGACGACGAGTCACGCCCACTGAGCCCTATTCCAGAGGGCTCTGCGGCTGCTCCGGGTTCCGCAGTACCTCATCGAGAGGAACGCGACCTCGGAGCGGGAGGGGTTGGTTCGGCCGAGGCGACGGCGTCCACCACTTCGGCATTGCCGCAACCAGCAACCACCAAGTCTACAGCAACACTAGCACCAGCAGCAGCTTCAGTACCAGCTACCGAGCCAGTACCTGTCTCGGCACCAAGGAAACCCACAGCAGCTCCAGTGCCAAGTTCCTCTGCCTCTTCCGAGTCATCTCAGCCCCGGCGAGGAACCATTCCAGCAGCTTCCAAAGGGAAATCCACCATGGTTACTTCTTCCCAACAAGCTAAGGGCAAGGAGGCTCCGGATACTGTCGAGGCCGGACAGCGAACCCCCTGCCGACAAGCTCAAGAAATCCAAAGAGCGACGGATCTTCCTGCCGAGCCAACCGATGCGCAGCAGATGGTTCTTCACACCAGCCCAGCTCTTTCCCTAATTGAGAGGAAGGAAGCTCATTCAAAGGTCTTGGTGTCACCCCACATGCCCACTGGCGAACGGTACCCTCCGAGCCTTATCGAGTTCGTCATGAACTGGAACAAGACGGAGTTCGTCTACAACGACGATCTCCCGGAAAAGTTTGGCCCCGCAGAATTTTCTGCCCAGATGAATACTGCCGCCAAGGCAATTAACCTCGCGGGGCGAATGATGGAGGTATGTCGTTTCTCCTTTACATGTTGTAGATAATAACCATTAGTCCCCGAGCCTCCGGTGGAGTAGCTTGTTACTCGGCCGGATGCTCATTAGAAAATCAACGTAGCTGCATGTAAACTTCAAATATGCACACACCTAGAGCCGGATTAAGTTCCACTTGACCCGGATCTTACACACTTCGAATATGCACACACCTAGAGCCGGGTTAAGTTCCACTTGGCCCGGATCTTGCACACTTCAAATATGCACACACCTAGAGCCGGGTTAAGTTCCACTTGGCCCGGATCTTGCACACTTCGAATATGCACACACCTAGAGCCGGGTTAAGTTCCACTTGGCCCGGATCTTGCACACTTCGAATACGCACACACCTAGAGCCGGGTGAAGTTCCACTTGACCCGGATCTTACACACTTCGAATATGCACACACCTAGAGCCGGGTTAAGTTCCACTTGGCCCGGATCTTGCACACTTCGAATATGCACACACCTAGAGCCGGGTTAAGTTCCACTTGGCCCGGATCTTGCACACTTCGAATATGCACCAAACTAATTTTACACTTCTATACTTCTTTCAGGTAACTACCAATCGCCAGAGCGCCGAATTTCAACGCCTGCTTGATACCCACAAGATCCTGCGCGCAAAACATGTTGCACTAGGCGCAGAGCATGAAAAGAGGGGTAATTTTCTCCTTCAGCACCTCTCCATTTTTCTTCACTTTCTTCCGCCGAACTAATTTCCTCATTCGGTTTTTGCAGCTGGGGTGGAGGCTGAGAACAAAATTATGCGGAAGAACTTGGAGGAGATCCGGGGTATGTCCTCCTTCGTTCTACCCTATTGTGTTTTCCATTTCTTCTTCTCCTTGGCTCAGCAAACATTCACTCCTCGGCTTTGTCGGGTCAACATACTATTTCAGCATCGCTTGAGGATAGTGTGCCCATGCCTGATATGATGCTGCATTTTCTCGAACAAGCAGGACAGCATCAAGCTGAGATGAAGAAGAAGAATGATGAGCTTGCCCTCCTCCGGACCAAGGATTACGAGATAGCCAAGCTCAAGGCTGAGATGGAGAAGATGAAGGCCCAACACAAAACCGAGCTACAAAAAGTTGGCCAGAACTTCACCAAAGAGCGTGAGCGCCTTACTCTCCAGATCTCTAAGGGCCAGGACCTACTCAGAGAATCCGACGTCCAGCTTGGGTCGGCTAACGCTGAGCTTGATCAACTGCGCAAAACACACGATGCCTGCATCAAGGAGTTGACCCGGATCCACAGCCATATTTCTCGTAAGTTCCTTTCCCTTGTCCGACATAACTCTCCGGGTTACCTCATATGTCTTCCCTTTACCTTCTTCTTTTGCCTTGTTTCCAGACCACTTTCCAGAGGGTACTACGATTGCCAGCGCTGCTGTTGCCAAGTTTCGCCGAGAGAGGGGTACTCCCATTGCTCCTGATGGTGAGAACATTCCCTTAGACATGGAGGACCTATTGGTCAGCTTGTCCTCTCGCGTGGAGAACATCAAGAATTATGGCAAGGATATCCTCGACGTTGCAGTGCGCATCTTCAATACGTCTGGCCCGGAGAGAGTAGCCCGGAGACCATTGCAACTCTTGTCGAGAAATTAATGGAAGTTGAGACCCAGCTTGACCTCTGGAGAGAATCTACTGGTCGCGCTGCAGCTGACACCATCCTTCATCATATTCTCACATGGTACGAGAAGATCGACCTTAGCCTCCTCACACGCCGGCGCACCGAATCCAGATGGACCGATGACCCGGAGTGGGTAGCTCGGCGCCAGGCCTGCGCCTACAGCCTCGTTGAATATTCTCCTATTCATGACTGTATTGAAGGGCCGAGCTTCCTGGAATCCACTGGGGACGAGCAAAATGAGAATATTGAAGATGGGTCGGATGAGGACGGGGAAGATGATGCTTCAGATATTGAAGACATCGATGACGACGCTGAACCTGCTCCTCCTGCTGCTCCTTAGTTCTAAAAAACTTGAAAATTTATCAGATCCTCGGTATGCCGGGTGCAATTGTATGCTGGATATGTGATATTTTGCTACTACGTTTTTATGCCAGATTAACTTGGGCGTAGTCCCCGAGTTTCATTTTCTTGTTCGTCCAATTCTCTGGCTCGGTCCGTGTCTACCTTGATTCGGTTTTATGACTTACGAATCCGAGCTTCAAAAATTGTTTTAACAATACTTAGAAACTTTGAGGCTTGGCTCAAAATAATTTAGCATAGTAACTTGAAAATAAAAATAGGGTTAGTCCGAAAAAACAAACGTCAGCTCGAATAAATTCGTTTCCTTAGTTGTTTTTCATGTGCTACGCAATTCCAAACTTGTTCCCTTGCTTGCCATGAAGCCAATTCTTGTTGGACAGCAGCAAGTCGAAGGGTTGGGTTTTTGGTGCTCACACATTACTAATCCGGGTTAAGTAGAACGACTTATTCCAGCTACCGCATAAGAAATTACGATAAGCATTATTAAGGTAGTCCCCGAGTTACTGCTCGAGGTGCTGCTATTTCATTGATAAGCTCATTGCCGACATACATACCGACATATGAGAAGACTCGGATACATACACTTCTTAGCTAAGTGTAGAAGGGACGAAGTAGTGCTACATTCCACGGTCGCTTGGGTTCCTCTCTGGACCTGTCCGCCTTGTTCTTTTCCTGTGGCTTTGCATCTATAAGATAGTAAGAATCATTGTGCAATGCTTTGCTCACAATGAATGGACCTTCCCATGGGGGGGATATTTTATGCATGCCAGTAGTACGTTGTACCAACCGAAGCACCAGATCGCCTTCCCGGAAGACTCGGGGGCACACTTTCCGGCTATGATAGCATCGGAGATTTTGCTGATATATGGCGGATCTGGACAGGCTGCTTCTTCGCTTCTTCCAGCAGATCAACATCATTTTGCCAGGCTTCTTGCACTTCGGCTTCTGTGTATTGGGTGACCCTAGGCGAATCATGCTCTATGTTGGCTGGTAATACAGCTTCTGCCCCATATACCAGAAAAAATGGCGTATAGCCTGTTGATCAATTCGGAGTTGTTCTTAAGCTCCATAGTACCGCCGGTAGTTCTTCTATCCAGCACCCCGCTGATGTTTGCAGCGGCTCAATGAGCCGGGGTTTTATCCCGGATAACACTAATCCGTTGGATCTTTCCACTTGTCCGTTCGATGCGGGGTGGGCTACCGAGGCGACATCGAGTCGGGTCTTCTTATCTCGGCAGAAGCGCGCAAATGCTCCTTCCGCAAAATTTGTTCCATTATCAGTTATAATACTGTGTGGATAACCGTATCTCAAGATGATGTCTTTGAGAAATGTTACGGCCGTAGCTCCGTCACATTTTCTTATAGGTTTCACTTCAATCCATTTTGTAAACTTGTCCACCATGACCAAAATGTGTGTCATTCCTCTCACTGGTTTGAACGGGCCAACCATATCCAAGCACCATACAACAAATGGCCACGTGATTGGCATGGTCTTGAGTTCCGACATAGGGATATGTGTCTTGGTGGCGTACCTCTGACAACCATTGCATTTTCTCACCAGATCTTCTACTTGTTCCAAGGCACTTGGCCAGTAGAATCCATGCCGGAACGACTTTGCCACCAAG
Source organism: Avena insularis (assembly GCA_023614405.1). Taxonomy (NCBI): domain Eukaryota; kingdom Viridiplantae; phylum Streptophyta; class Magnoliopsida; order Poales; family Poaceae; genus Avena; species Avena insularis. The sequence goes on from CM042694.1 coordinate 537,289,481, forward strand.
GCTCGGGATGAGGCATGATGCCCGCATTCTCCTTGGTGTATATCTCGGAGGATGTCAAGCCCTTCTTCCGGGTCAACGCATCTTTGGAGAACATTGGTTACACTCTGTTTGTATAACTCGGAATTGATGATTGTGTATGCTTTTGCTCTCCTCTGAGTTTGCCTGGATAACACCTCCTCAGCGGGTAACGTTCCATCTTTCAGGAATTGGAATATAGGCAGTGCCCAAGCTGGTATGGCTTGTGGAGGAAATATCTCCTCATCAATTTCCATCTTATCCACCGGCATAACTTCAGCCGGATCACACTGAGCAGTCCCCGGGTCTAGCGAGGTAATCCCCGGGTTTGCCAAGGCAGTCCCCGGGTTCGCTGACGCAGTCCCCGGGTCTTGCGTACCACCTCCCATGTCAATGTCCATGGGCTCAGCTCCGGATTCCGTATTTTCCGGGACATAGATCGAGTCGGTTCCTGGGGACGGCCTGATAGATGGTTTTCTGAGGTGTTCCAATGCTACACCTGGTGGAATCGCCTATCTGGTCGATCCGAGCTTCGACAACATGTTGGCAGCCTCGTTTTCCGCCCGGGGTACATGGTGAAATTCACACCCCTCGAAGTAACCAGATATCTTCTGCACGTGAAATTTGTATAGTGCCATGTTTGGATCTAGGGCGTCCCACACTCCGGACACCTGCTGCACCACCATGCCCGAGTCGCCAAAGCATATTATCCGACGTATGCCAATCTCCTTTGCCACTTTGAGCCCATGCACAAGAGCCTCATACTCAACGACATTGTTCGATGCCGTGAAATGGATCTGCAATACGTACTTTAGCTGATCCTTCTTTGGCGAGGTAAGCACAACCCCGGCGCCTAATCCGGTTTTGGTTTTCGACCCGTCAAAGTGCATCCTCCAGTAATTCGGATCTGGCGGCGGTGGTTCGTATTGTACCTCGGCCCAATCCACAAAAAAGTCCGCCACAGCCTGAGACTTGATCGCTTCTCTTCTGTCGTACTGGGGCGCATAAGGGGCTAGCTCAATTTCCCATTTTGCGATTCTGCCACTCGCGTCCTTGTTACCCATTATCTCGGATATGGGAGCCTCACATATCACTTTGATGGGGTGCTCCTCAAAGTAATGCTTTAACTTCTTTGCCGCCATATAGACACCGTATGCCACCTTTTGAAAGTGCGGGTAGTTCTGTTTTGAGGCAGACAATACCTCACTCAGGTAATACACTGGCCTCTGCACCGACTTACCCTCTTCATTGCGTTCCACTATGATTACTGCACTTACAACTCAGTTGGTTGCGGCTACGTAGAGCAACATTGGCTCCTTTGATAGTGGAGAGGCTAAGACTAGCGCGCTGGCCAACATCTTTTTCAAGTGGGCAAAGGCTTCATCGGCCTGTGGCGTCCAAACAAATTTATCCGACTTCTTCATGAGTTGGTAGAGAGGCAGTCCCTTTTCTCCCAACCGACATACAAACCGACTCAACGATGCCAGGCATCTAGTGAACTTCTGGACATCGTTAAGACACTTCGGCAGCTCCATTCATTCGATGGCTCGGATCTTAGTTGGATTAACCTCGATACCTCGGCTGGAGACGAGAAATCCGAGTAATTTTCCAGTCGGGACACCGAAGGTACATTTTTCCGGGTTAAGCTTCATCCGGAACCTTCTCATGTTCGCGAATGTTTGCCTTATGTCGTCAAGGAGCGTTGCGCTTTCCTTGGTCTTGATAACCACATCATCCACGTATACTTGTACGTTTTGACCTATTTGGTCGTGCAGACATTTTTGCATACATCTTTGGTACGTTGCACCTGCATTACGTAAACCGAACGGCATAGTGCGATAGCAGTAAGCTCCGTACGGGGTAATAAACGCCGTTTTTATTTGATCATCCGGGTTCAGAGGTATCTGGTGGAAGCCCGAATATGCATCAATGAATGACAAAAGTTCGCATCCCGCGGTTGAGTCTATGACCTGATCTATCCTCGGCAGTGGAAATGGATCTTTTGGACACGCCTTGTTCAGGTTCGTGTAATCGATACACATGCGCCAAACCACTGCCACGTTCGGATCGTCCTTTTTTTCTTTCTACCAGCACCGGATTAGAGAGCCAATCCGGATACAGTACCTCCATGATAAATCCTGCTGCTAGTAACCGAGCTATCTCGTCTCCAATGATTTTTCTCCTATCCTCGGCGAAGCTGCGGAGAGGTTTCTTCACCGGCCTTGCTTCAGGTCTTACGTTCAAAGAGTGCTCGGCCAACTCCCTCAGAACACCTTGCAAGTCCTGTGTAGACCAAGCAAAAATATCCCGATTCTCACGGAGGAAGTTGACGAGCTCGCTTTCCTATTTGTCAGTTAACCCGGCACCAATTGTTACGGTGCGCTCCGGAAACATGTTATCAACTGGAATCTTCTTGGTGTCCTTTGCGGCTTGAAATGAAACGCTGCCATGCGGGTTACTTAACGCCGGCATATATTGCTGCGCGGACTGAGCTAGTGCCGCCACCTCTTGGATTTTTCTTTTCTCTTGCGCAATCACGAGTGACTCGGCTAGGTTAGACCCGGCTGAAGCACACTCCATGGAACGTCGGAAATCTCCAGCAATGGTTATCACTCCATTTGGTCCGGGCAACTTCATCTTCAGATAACTGATGTGACAGCTCGCCATGAATTTGTTCAATGCCGGTCTTCTGAGTAGCGCATGATATGCACTTTCCAAGTTCACCACTTCAAACTCCAAATTTTCAGTTCGGCAGTTATCCCTTGTGCCGAATAACACGTCGACCTGGACTTTTCCTATGGGTTCACAAGAAATGCTTGGTATAATGCCATGGAAAGTTGTTCTCGTATCCTGGAGCATGTTCTCCGAGATGCCCAACTTGCGCATCGTATCCGCATACATGATGTTAATGCTACTGCCATTATCAATCAAAACCTTGGAGAACCTCACGTTGATGTTTGGTCCAATGAATGTCGGATCTAGCACTAGTGCGTACGAACCTGGGCTCCGCATAAGTTTAGGATGATCTTTGATGTTCCAGGTGATTTACTGGTCCGACCAAGGCATGTACCTTGTTACCGCTGGCATGACCGCATTGACCTCCATATGTCGGTGCTGCAAGCTCTTTCTATCTGTTTCCTCAGTCGTGAACACACAATAACTCTGGTGATGTTCCCTGTACTCATTCCTTCCCTCGTTTCCGGGGTACCTCTGATCCGGTTGTTGCTGATTTTCCACCTGATGCACCGCATCCCTTCTCTCATTGTTGTCACACCTCGGCGGAGGGGGAGGCAACATTAGCTGCTGCGTGTTCGCTCCGGAGAGCAATTGTTGCCGGGGTAACTCCTGCCGAGGTTGATCATTCCGGGGTGCCTGAGCATTCCCCGAACCACCTTGCTCTATCTTTCACATCCACTCACATTGCCTCGTCGTGTGACCCGCTGGGCTATTCGGATTTGGCGTGTGAAATTTACACGGCTGGTCCAGCATCGACTCGTAGGTATACCTCGGACGGTCTTTCTTTTCCTGCCATCGCTTTTCTTACGCTCGAGTCCATGTTTTCTTGCCATCATTTCTTGGAGTCCACTGCCCTCCAGTTCTCTGGCGTTGGTTACTCCCTGATCCGGGTAGATCTTGATTCACTGCTGCAACTTGTTGCGAACCGTAGCGATGGTCCGGTCTGTCATCTCTCCTTTTTCCTCTGTAATCATTCCTCCGGGACGACTCGGCTCCATCCCTCTGATAGTACTCCTTGTTTGACTCACTTGACGCGAGCCTAGGTTGAGTCAGATCGCCTAAAGCATACGAATCAGCAATCTGGATCATCTCTGCAAGCATAACTGGCATTTTGCTTTGCAACTTCATCCACAGCTCGCTGCCGTATCTGCACCCTTGCGCAAACCACGCTATGGCCTGTGATTCTATGACACCCTCACACGAGTTTCTCACGGTACACCACTGGGTCAAGAATTCACGATCCGTCTCGTTGGGTCTTTGCTTGCACATTGCCAGGGTCTGCGGTCTATTCGGCCTCTGGTATGTACTTGAGAAGTTGCTGATAAACATTTCTTCAAAATCTATCCAGATGCTTCCGGGTGGCAAATTATTCAGCCATACTCTGGCCGGGCCTTCCAACATCTGGGGCACGTAACGCACAGCCCATATCAAGTTGCCAGTTGCAATTTTCACCGCCGTAGCGTAGTTTATCAGCCAATCCTCTGGCTTGGTATTGCCGTCATACGTCTTCGTGCCTCTGGGTAACTGGAAGTTCGGCACCGGCGGTTCCTTCATGATCTGGGGTCCAAAGCACGCTGGACCCGGAGGACCTTGACATTCGATCTGTTCCGACCTATACAGGCGATCCAGTTTTAACCTGGCGTCATCCGGCATCAAATCCCTGCTTCCCAATCTAGACCCTATCACGTGATAGTCCGGTCTGGGATACCCTGCGTTCACCATTTCTGAATCACCGTCGTTGTATTGGTTTTGCTCTCGTTGCGCACCTTTCTGCTGCATACCTCGGCCGGCACTTTGCTCTTGCCTCGGTATATTCCGCTGCTGTGGTTGTCCGGCATTGCTGTTGGCAGCGTTCCCTTGACCGGCATTGCCTTGGTCGTGATTACCTCGGCCAGCTTCACCTCGGCTCACACTCCATCGATCATCACCTTTCCGCATTTCTTTTTCTTTTCCCGCATGCGTTGGGTCGTACCGGACGATCTGTTTGTTCCGTCTGGCCGAGGTTACTACCTCTTCTCTCCTTGGACCGCCATGAGGCGATGATGCGGCTCCAGCGGATTTCTCCGGGTTACCCATCACCGAATGGACGATCTTAGAAGCCCCAGCTCTCTCCGGGTTAGCTCTCAACAGCTCTTCATTCTGTTTGTTCGCGATCCGAACCATCTCGTTAACCCTGTCTTGCTGTCTTTGACGGGCCTCACCTGTCAGACCCTCTAACTCGGACGCAGCGGCATCTGCTGCTTTGAGGTTCTTCGCCGGGGTGCTATACCTCGGCAATCCCACAGACAGATAGTTTTTCGACCCTTCTGCTCCATCATCACCTTCTCTGTTCATCTCACTTATGAGATTTCTTCCCTTTACTTTCACCGCATCAACTTTGTTTGCCTTTGCGTACTCACGCAACGTCATGTTCTGTGACTGCTGAGCCGCGGCTATTTTCTTTGCACCCTCCAGTATCTTTTGCCGAGTTTCCTCTAGCTCGGCCTGTGCCTGAGCCGGATCTACCACTGCTGCTACCGGGTTAGCCAAGCTATCCATAGTTTCCCTTAGTACGTTCTCAGGCCTCTCTAGGGGAGGTCCTCTACCTTTCCTCGGTGCCTTGTGTGTTACCTCCGGGTCTGGTGCCGGATCCTTGCTCGCGCCTGCACCTGGCGTGGTCATCATCACCTCCGCATGGTCCGGGGAGCGAGCGATACGCGCCCCACGAGCCACAGTGAGGGGTGGTTCCCCCGCATCGACAACGCGACGCGGATGAACGCACGAGACGTCCACAGCAACGTAGCCTTGTGCGCGCCGAGCTTGACGAAGAGGCCGTTGCACGGAAGCGGGCGCGTGCCGAAGCAGCCAGCGTTGTCGCTGACGAAATCCAATGCTCCAAAGCGCTGAACGAGCCCGGAGACGATGCGTTCACCGGTGCCGATGAAGTTTCCCGTCCGGATCTTCACCCCTGCTAGCGCCGCTAGCCCCACGGTGGGCGCCAACTGTCGTGGTGGTGTCACGGCAGATGCCATGGATAGGCTAAAGGTGGGGACTAATATGCGCTAGGGGAATCCAGGGAGGGATAGTAGAGTGATTCTCCACACAGAAGTTTGTATTGCTATATCTTCAAGATTACAAGTGCTCCTTGAGCTGTATTGGCGAGAGGAGGAAGAAGGTGGTCTCTTACTCTGGCCTACTATCTTGCCCAAGAACCCTAGATCAACTAGTGCTATGAAACTACCAAACCAACTAGTGCTCCACCAACCAGAATCCTCTCAACCCCCTCTACCAGAACCCTAACCCCCCTTATATAGAAGAGGTTCGGTCCTGGTCTAGGGCATACGTGGAGGCATATTCCTAAGAATATGCCCCCTCCCAAAGTGGTAACCCGACCGGGTTGCTTTTCCCCCGCGTCACACATGCTTTAGCGACGTAGCCTCTGCGACGTGAGCGTCACCCTTGTCAGCCATGACCCGGTGGTCCTGCCCTTGCTTTATTCGCTCATGCAGTATGTACCGGACCTTCTTTTTTGACCAGAGAGATTCCTTCCTTCTCCTAGAAGCTAAGCGAGGATCCGGATCATAGTAGATCCAGCTACACTTGTTCCTGCATATAAGTTAGACAAGCATTTCTGACTTACTCCTTAAGTCGGATGAGACAACGTTAGGCGACCCCCCCTGGTCCGGGTTACTCCGTGATCCGGCCTGCCTTGAGGTGACTCGGCTAGCATCCGCTTTGACCTTGCCGAACCTTGGCTAACTCGGCCCTTATACCCCGGAGTGACCCTACCCGGGGTATCCCCCCAACACATGTAGAATTAGAAGTGGTTCCATCCCAACACACATGAGCTAGATGTAAATATCAATAGAAAGGCAAAGGCTCACATATAGTTGGATGGTGGAATTATAAGGTGGTGACAAAGAAAGGTGGTGGAGTTGAAAGAGATATTCCCCCAACTCAACTTGGGCATCAACAATTTATCAAGAAGCAAATACAATATATCAAGAGGCAAATACAAGTGATACAAATGCATATGAGAGCAGAACCAAATGAAAGGGGTTTTATATGATGCTCAAATGCAATGTGGCATGGCGACATGAGCATGATATAATGATGATGCAACTAATTATATGTAGGAAGTAGCATTATATAGACTAGGCAAGTAGCATTGCAATTGTTAGACAATTGGGATGCTACAACTCTCCCCCACTAAACAAGAATCTCGCCCCGAGATTCCTAGGAAAAAGAAAAAGGCACAAGGGGAAGTCGGGTGTTCGGAACAAAGGTGGTCCTCGCGTTCCCAAGTTGATTCATCAACGGAATGGTGCGACCATTACACCTTGCAAAACATGCTAGACTTGTTGCGAGTCTTGCGTTTGCTTCTTAGAACAAAGGTCTTGAAGAACCTGGAGGATTGTTGTGAGACAAGAAGGGTATGATGAACATAGCTCCGGTGCTCTCGATAACATGATAAAAGGATAGAACCACTTCTAGAAAGAATTAGAAAGGACGATGTATCGAGGAGAGGAAGGAAAGACACATCATTAGGATTCAAGACCAAAAGCTGCAAGTGAGGATGATTCTTGCCCTCACCGGAATAAAAGAATTGCTTTGGAGAAGTTATCAACCACTATGAAAATAGCATTGTTTCTTCCTTTAGATTAAAGAATGAAATTCAGAAGAAACAATATTGCCTTCAAACAATAGAGTCCCGTGATAACAAAGAAAGAATATTTGAATAAAGAAATTCTCGTATTAGCTTCTTCTTGCACCGGTAAGAACCAAAGGATCACGTAATTGAGATGCGCAGATATATATCTTCAATAGAAGGAGGTGATGCTAGTTTTATGGTGGAATCCCAGGGAAGAAGTTAAATTTTGAATATCTGGAGATTATTATAGAGATGCTTATTGCTTTCCTTAACCATGAGGGTATTGCAATTGATTTTTACGATTGATGGCACCGACCATAATTGGCTTTACCAAGAGAAAAGGATTTGGCAATTGAAGTCAGAGATATCTTCCATCCATCTTGTTTGATGATGTCGAGCACCGGTAGAATGAAGAGGATGAAGAAGATTTTGCATTTTCTTTCCACTAGACCATTGAAGATTTTGCTCCATCTTGAAATAGACGAGACCACCAACAAGAGATCGTTGCTCATGATCATCGAGAGAACACTCCCGAAAAACAAAGAGATGGACAGAAGTAAAAGTATCAAGAGATAGAGGCCACTTCTAACTTCCGTGGAATGAGTGAAATCGCATTAATCCACCAATTCAGTGTACAAGATCGAATGATAAGAGTAGTGGTATGGTCATGAATCCATTCCACACCCAAAGCATTACTCCGCACATGAATAGGAAAATGGTGCAACCCAACTCTCAAAAATTTAGACTAGAGATCTTGACAAGCAAAATTCCTGAAGATTCGTAAGAAAAGGATTTGATTCAAAGATTCATCGGATCCAAGCAGATAAAGATGATGATGCTTTCGTCGTGTCGGAAGTCGCAAACCATCAGAAAGATATGAATGAAGACATGGAGATAGATAAAAGATTCAATAGACAGATCAAGGATAGCACCAAAACATTGATAGAAGGATTATAAAAGATCTGGAAACTCTTCGTGGCATCCGGTGGATTGAGGACAGAAGATAAAGCGAGAGGGTTTCCAAAGATTTCTTGATGAGTCAGAGATCATAAGAATTGCTTGTCCTTCTTTAGAATTATCTGGGAGAGATTTAGCAGTCTTGAGGAAACTTCAGCGAAACAACGATGATCACTTGCCAAACAAGGAAAAACTCTGGATTTGGTTGAAGGTGAAGGATGGGATTAACAATTGACTGGACGATTCCAGAATTACAACGATGTATTTAGCAGAAGGAAGTGGCCGAGATAGGTGACTTCAAAAGGTCAGAACTTGCACTTTGAGAAAATTGCACAGATGCGGTGTTCACGAAGCTTGAGAGAAAGAGAAGAAGATATTCTTCATGTTCTTCCATTGATGTAGAATAGGCAAGCATATCGTCAAGATATACCACCAAGGATTAAAGAGGAATAGATGAGTGCTCAAAACACTTTCTTAGATCCATGCTCTTTGAACGATGAACATTAAGAGCAAGGATTCATGCTAAAATATATGCATTGGAAGAATAGATGATCTGACCCTTCGGATGATAGAAGAGATGTCGAGTTGTCCACATAGTTGATCGGCTCACCGCTTGCAAAGATAACGAGATCTTGGATAAAGAGTCGATGATAACTCATACTTTACGCAAAGCTATCAGAGATGAAAGGATGATATTCTCCCGTACCGAAGAGAACTTTTGAGGATATGGAGTTCAACAGAGGTAGAAAGCACCAACAGTCGGATGAAAATCCCTCATAGTGCCTTAAGAAATCCCCGGATTGCCAAAGATACTTGAATATGATATAGGTATGATCACGGTATAACTCAAACTCACAAGAGATAATCGCCATCATTTGAGGGATTAGATTGATAGCATTGGCCATGTTCCACTCATGATAAGCGTCATATAGCAATACCGAGAACACAATCACAAGCATCAGATCGACGCAAGTTATGTATTTAGCCCCAAAAGAATTGAAGTTGAAGTTGAAACTCCAGATTGAAGCGTCGGTAACAAAAGATCGAGTTAGCATGGACATGTAAACAAAGAGAAGGTGAAAAATGTATCACACACGACTGCAAAGGAGTGTGAAAACACAGATGTAACAAAGAAAAAATCCGCATTTTTCGGCATTAAAATACTAATAGATGCGAAAAAACACTTAATGGATAGAGATTAACAACTCCACATTCTATGAAAGCATGCAGGAAGGGAGAAAACCCTTAACAAGATTGTGTCTATTAACAAAGAATCAGATAGATCGCATCGGTTTGCAAATAATCGGATAGATCGCGTCGGTTTACACAAAGCCTGTCGGTACGGAATGTACCAACAGTTGATAACCAAAGGCAGATTGCGATAACAAGGTTGGATACAACAGATAGACAAAGAATTACACACACATCCTATGGTACTACGGAAACCCCAAACACGTGAATCCTAGTTTGAATTTTTAAGAAGAGGATAGATAAACGTTACACTTCCTTACCAGAAAATGGTGGGTGGGTGGGTAAGAAGAAAAATGGAAGCATTCCTACTCTCACGTTTAGTTTTTACCTAGTATACATAGCTACCAAAATATTTTCTAGACCAACAGTGACCATCTGGCTGAGACCCTGAAAATCGGAATGGCTCTGATACCAATTGTAATACCTCGGAAATTACGCTCTAAGTTCAAGCCTGGACGAACCAAAAGTGGGATAAGTGACTCTACCGCGGAGGCCCAAGGCCACCCACGTGTAGGCCCGTCGAAGCGGGGTAGGGCATGGTACCGGCCTACCACCTTATCCACTTTCAAGAACATCGGGACAAGAGCGATCAACATAAGCGACAGGTAACGGGACCACGACATACACAAATGAGTATGTATGCATGCGACTTACAATAGACATCAGAGTCACACCATCTAAAAGAAATAGAAATAGGAATATTCAACGCCATATGGCAAGATCCAAATATCCTAGATAGATATAATATTTTAGGATACATCCTCAAACATCACGCAACAGAGTATCAAGCGGAAGCGGGAAACATGATCCGAGTACGGATAAGAAGCAAATCGGCATAAGATGCCCTGAAAATAAGCACATCCCGCCCACAGATCTCAAGGACCTCCATCCCCGGAATCTCTACACCTGATGGTCGTTGCCACCATCATCCGTCTCCTCAAGCCAGTAGCCTTCCTGAGAGTATACCTGTCCACCTAAACCAAATATTTATCGTGTGCACATATATGAATACATATGGCCACTAGTGTGTGTTTTCCCACTAGATCTACTTGTAGCCAAATATAGCACATACATGAGCATATAGTAATAAAATCTTATGGAAGCTTAGAAAATGGAATTATACTCACATGGCATGCAAAGGTGGCCATGATCTCTCCATATTTATCATTGTGAAAACAATGAGAGAACATATATGGAAGCATGTAGAATTAGAAGTGGTTCCATCCAAACACACATGAGCTAGATGTAAATATCAATAGAAAGGCAAAGGCTCACATATAGTTGGATGGTGGAATTATAAGGTGGTGACAAAGAAAGGTGGTGGAGTTGAAAGAGATATGCCCCCAACTCAACTTGGGCATCAACAATTTATCAAGAAGTAAATACAATATATCAAGAGGCAAATACAAGTGATACAAATGCATATGAGAGAAGAACCAAATGAAAGGGGTTTTATATGATGCTCAAATGCAATGTGGCATGGTGACATGAGCATGATATAATGATGATGCAACTAATTATATGTAGGAAGTAGCATTATATAGACTAGGCAAGTAGCATTGCAATTGTTAGACAATTGGGATGCTACAGTTAGCATTAGGGACCCACCAGCAGAACATACACCGCTACATCGAGATATCTTAAGAAGGTCAAAGTAACGGACGCGACCAAAATAAAAAGTCCAACATAGACACGTTTTTGTACAAAGAGGCTGACATCAAGGACCCATTAGTCAAAACATTCATGGCTACTGCATCGAGCAACATTGGCAAGGGCATAACGGCGATCACGACCAGAGAAAAGAAGACCAAGATAGACACATTTCTTGTCCAGAGAGGTTGACATTAGGGCCGTAGCAGCAAGACTATACACGGCTATTACATCGAGCAACGTTACCAAGGTCAAAATGACGGACGCGGCCAGAAAAATGTCCAACATACACATGTTTCCTCTACATAGGAGGATGACATGTGGGACCCACTAGCCTGAATAAACGGTTGATGCATCGAGCAACGATATCAAGTTTGAAACAGGGAGGCGCGAGCGGATATAGATAGTCCATCATACACATGTTTCTTTTAATGTATGGGTGACATGGGGGCCCACTAGCCTGACTAAAAGGCTGATGCATCGAGCAATGTTATCGAGTTCAAATCCGGGAGGGGCGACCGAGTAAAAATATCCATCATACACACGTTTCTTCTAATGAGAGGTTGACATGTGGGACCTAGCAGCCTGAATAAATAGCAGATGCATTGAGCAACGTTATCAATTTCAAAATAGGGTAGCACGAGCGGAGGGGAAAATTCCATCATACACACGATTCTTGTAATGAGAGGCTGACACTGGGGACCCAGCAGTCTGAAAAAAATAGTGGATGCATTGAGCAACGTTATCAAGTTCAAATCAGGGAGGCACGATCGAAAAGTATGACCGCTAGAGAGAATGACATCCGAGACCCACACGCCTCAAAAGATTTCGCTTAGTCAACATCGCGTGAGGAACCAAAAATCTCACTCCTTCCATGCACCGGTCGAGCTCCGTCCATGTTTTAGCGGTTTCGTCATAGTAGAGGGCCACAAAAATGGAAAAAAAATTCCATCGGCCACGGTCGAGCGAAGAAATTTGTCGCGGAAGAGGCCCCTTCTATGATGCTCGACGGGCCAAACCGTTGCGGGTGGAAACATTTCTTGTAGTGTGTAGTCTCCAATGCGTTGAGTCGGGAACCGGTGGTAGGTACTGGGTTTCTGCTGAGTCGACTAGGAAGTCGGCTAGGGCCTAGGACTTGATTGTTGTTCTTCGCTCGTACTGGATGCAGTGGGCGGCGAGCTCAATTGCCCATTTCGCCGCCCGGCCGGTGACATCTTTGTTGTCGATGATCTCAGAGAGTGGTGCCGTGGTGAGCACCCGGATGGAGTGCTCGTGGAAGTAGTGATTGAGCTTCTTGGCGGCCATGTACACGTCATACACCAGCTTCTAGTAAAGGGCATAATTCTGCTTCGAGAGCGAGAGCACTTCGCTTAGATAGTACAACGAGCACTAGACTAGTTGCGCCTTCCCCTCTTATGGTATCTCCACCACAAGAACTACACTGATGACCTGGTTGGTGGCCATGATGTATGCTAGCATTGGCTCCTTCGGGGTCCGTGATGCCAAGATGGGGGACTAGAGAGCATGTGCTTGAGTTCGTGGAAGGTCGTGTCCATCTAGGCTGACCAGACGAACTGGTTGGTCTTCTTCTTGAGCTAGTACAGTGGGAGTGCTTCCTCGCCTAGTCGGACGATGAACCGGCTGAGGGAGAATAGTTATCCGGTGAACTTCTAGACGTCACGCAGGTTTTTTGGCGGCTGCATGCGCTCGATTGCACCTATTTTCTCTGGGTTTGCCTCAATCCCTCACTTTGAGATGAGGAAACCTAGGAGCTCTCCAAGTGGGATACCAAACACACACTTCTCTAGGTTCACCTTCATCTAGAACTGGTGGAGGTTCGTGAATGTCTTGTTGGGGGGATACCCCCGGGTAGGGTCACACCGGGGTATAAAGGCCAGGTAAGCCGAGGTACGGCAAGGTCAAAGCGTATGCTGGCCGAGTCACCTCAAGGCAGGTCGACTGATGGAGTGACCCGGCCCCAATGGTGTTCATCTAACCTTGACCCGACCAGCATATAGCATATGTCAGCAAGGCCTTTGTAAGTTGTTTGTAGGGAATCACATGGCCGAGTTAGCCGGGTTACCACTTGGCTTCCAAGCGAAGGAAGGAATCTCGCTGGTCAAAAGGTGGCCTCTGTCCACTATAGCGTGAGCAAAGCAGACAGAGGGAAGGACTAGCGGGGCGTGGCCGACAAGGATGACGTAGCCAATGTCAGCTGACGCCACCAGTGTCAGGTGATGCCACGCCGCAGAGGGGCTCAGGGAGGTTTACACCCTGAGTCCGGACTAGCCGTTTAAAGTGTAAAAGGAGCATCTTGCTTTAGGGCATATTCGTAGAATATGCCTCCATGTATTCCCTAGATTTGTAACCTAGGCTCCCCTATATAAGGAGCACCAGGGCCTCCATAGAAGGGGTCGGTCATTTTGGTCTAAGGAAAAACCCTAGAGAGTAGTTGTGGGAAGTAAGAGAATTAGTCTCCTTCCCATGAACAGCTCGAGGATCCCTTGTAATCCTTCATCAACAAGAGAGAAATACAAACACATGTGTGTGGAATCACCACACTATCCCTCCCTAGATTCCTCTAGTGCACATTGGCCCCATCTTTAGCCTATACATGGCATCTGCCGTGCCACCACCATGATAGTTGGCGCCCACCGTGGGGCTAGCAGCGCTAGCAGGAGTAAAAATCCGGATGGGAAACATCTTCAGCACCGGAGAACGCATCGTATCCGGGCTTGTTCAGCACTTTGGAACACTGGACTATGTCAGCGACAATGTTGGAAGCTTCGGCAGGCGCCCTCCTCCATGCAACGGACTCTTCATCAAGCTTGGCACCCATAAGATCTATGTCGGTGTCGACGAGTCCTGCGTTCATCCGCAGCACGTCATCGAGGGAGGCGAACCACCTCTCAATGTGGCATGCGTCACGCGTATCACTAGCCCCGCAAGCTACGTTGAGTTCATGATGACAGCGCCTAATGCGGGAACAAGCAAGGACCCGGCACCAGATCCGGATGCCACGGCGAAGCAGGCAAGGTCTAGATTCCCTCCACTAGAGAGGCTACAGAATGTACTGCAGCAGGCAATAGATAGCTTAGCAACACCCATAGCGCCAGTGGTAGATCCGGCTCAGGCACATGCCGAGTTAGAGGAAACTAGGCAGAGAATGCTAGCTAGTGCAAAAAAGGTAGCTAAGTTACAATAGTCACTAAACATCACTCTACTGGAGTATGCAAAGGCAAACCATATAGACAGAGTAAAAATCTGAGGTAGAAACCTGATACTGAGATTGACAAGGAGTATGTGCCTAAGTCGGGTCAGACAGTTACTATAGTGACAATAGGGCTGGAGAGGTATAGTACCCCGTCAAAGAATCTCAGGGTCGCCAATGCAACTACGTCCAAGTAAGAGGGTTTAACCGGTGAAGCCCGAGAAAGGAAGCAAGAGAGAGTTAACCACTTGTTAAGGGTAGCATGTCAGTAGAATGAGTAAATAAACAAGGCAAACCCGGTACAACCCGGAGCATCACACGTAGTTTATTCGGCAAGGAATAACCTGGCCAAGTCCGCTGGAGCTGCGTCGTCATCTCATGACGGCCCCAGAAGAGAGGAAGTGGTAACCTCGGGGAGAAAAGACAAGCAGATGGTCCCGTATGATCCAGTAAGGGCAGGAAAAGGAAAATCAGTGCAAATTGATGAGGATCGCCATAGTGCCAGCCGTGGAGAAGCTGGCCGAGGTAACCGTAACCAAGGCAATGTCGGTCAGAGAAACGCTACCAATAGCAATGTCGGACAGCGTAATTCGGTGGAAACTGGGAAAAATGTACCTCGGCAACAACAGCAGGAGTACGCACCTCGGCAGGAGAGAAGTGCCGACCCAACAATGCAGCAACAAAATGCTCATCCAGGTCAGGATAGATACAATGATGGTTACTCGGCAATGGCTGATGCTGGATTTCCTAGAATGGAGCACCATGTGATTGGATCGAGATTGGGGAACAGGAATTTACAGCTGGATGACGCAAGACTGAAACTGGACCGAATCTATAGGTCAGAAATGATTGAAGTGCAAGGTCCTCCGGGTCCACCATGTTTTAGACCTCGGATCATGAGGGAGACGCCAGTGCCGAACTTTCAGCTGGCCAGGGGAATAAAGATGTATGATGGTAGCACTAAGCCGGATGATTGGCTCATTGACTATGCTACTGCGGTTAACATAGCCGGAGGAAATTTGAGATGGGCAGTGAGGTACGTACTTCAAATGTTAGAAGGGCCAGCTAGGGTTTGGTTAAATAACTTGCCAGAGGGAAGCATCAACTGCTGGATAGACTTCGAGGAGATTTTTGTTAGTAATTTCTCAAGCATGTACAAGAGGCCAAATAGGCCACAGACTCTGGCATTATGCAAGCAAAGACCGAATGAAACAGACCGGGAGTTCTTGACTCGCTGGTGTAATGTGAGAAATTCCTGTGAAGGGGTAATTGAATCACAAGCTATTGTGTGGTTTGCCCAAGTGTGTAGGTATGCAAGTATGCTATGGCAAAGATTGCAGAGATATGACAACTACCTTGGTCGAAGTAATCCGGATTGCTGATTTGTATGCCTTGGGAGATCCAACCCAGCCTCGGATGATGTCCAGTGAATCCAACGATGAATACTACCCTCATGAGGGTGCCGGATTATCGTGGCGCAATGACTTCCGGGGTAAGAGGAGATATGATCGTCAGGATTACAGGTATAGCTCGCAGCAAGTGGCTGCTGTAGATCAGGATCAGACCAATGCCGGTGCTAGCCAGCGTCAAAAAACCGGAGGGCAACATTGGCAGCAAAAGGGTGAGGGAAAGAAACCTTGGACGCCATAGTAGAAGAAACAGTGGCAGGAAAGAAAGGATCGGTCGAGATACACATTCGAGTCTATGTTGGATTAGCCGTGCAAGTTCCACACGCCAAGTCTGAATAGTCCGGTGAATCATACAAGCCGGCAATGTGAATGGATGAGGAAGAGCAGAATGGCTCGAGGAATGCTCATGCACCTCGGCATGATGCCCCATGGCATGATGGACCTCGGCATGAAGAACCTCGGAACGATGCACCTTGGCAGCAATAGCTCACTTGGGGGAATGGATGGCAACTGATGTTGCCTCGACCTCCGACGAGGTATGATAATCAAAGAGAAGGGATGCGGTGCATCAGGTGAATAACCAGCAGCAACAAAACCAAGGATATCATGGCAATGATGGCAGGAATGAGTATAGAGAGCATCACCAAAGTTAATGTGTGTTCACCACAGAGGAGACTGATAGAAAGAGTTTGTAGCACTGGCATATGGAGGTAAACGCGGTAATGCCAGCTGTGACGAGGTATATACCTTGGGCAGAACAGGAAATCACTTGGAGCATCAAGGATCACCCCGGTCTCATGCCGAGTCCTTGATCGTATGCACTGGTGTTAGATCCGACATTCATTGGGCTGAATATCAATGTGAGATTTTCCAAGGTCCTAATAGACAATGGCAGTAGCATTAACATCATGTACAAGGATACCATGCACAAGTTGGGAATATCGGAAAATATGCTCCAAGCAACAAGGACCACTTTCCATGGCATTGTGCCGGGTATCTCATGTGAGCCCATTGGCAAGGTCCAAGTTGACGTGTTATTCGGCACAAGGGACAACTTCCAAACTGAAAACTTGGAGTTTGAGGCTGTAAACTTGGAAAGCGCATATCATGTGTTACTCGGCAGGCCTGCTTTGAACAAATTCATGGCAAGCACTCACATCTGTTACCTGAAGATGAAATTGCCTGGACCAAGGGGGGTTATTACCATAGCTGGGGACTTCAGGCATTCTATTGAGTGCGCTTCCACCGGATCTAACCTGGTCGAGTCACTTGTGATTGCTCAAGAGAAAAGGAGAATTCAGGAAGTGACGGCATTGGCTCAGTTCGCGCAGCGGCATATGCCGGCTCTGACCAACCCGCATGGAAGTGTGTCGTTTCAAGTGACAAAAGATACAAAGAAGGTGCCCATTGATGATTAGTTCCTAGAGCGTATCGTAACCATTGGTGCCGGGTTAGGCGACAAATAGGAAAGCGAGCTCGTCAACTTCATCAGTGAGAATCAGGATATCTTTGCTTGGTTCACACAGGACCTGCAAGGTGTGCCGAGGGAGTTGGCCGAGCACTCTTTGAATGTAAGACCCGGGGCAAAGCCGGTGAAGCAACCTCTCCGCCGCTTCGTCAAAGATAGGAGAAAGGTCATTGGAGATGAGATAGCTCGGCTCCTTGCAGCTGGGTTTATCATGGAAGTGCTTTACCCGGATTGGCTCTCTAACCCGATGCTCGTGGATAAGAAGAAGGATGATCCGAATGTGGCTGTGGTTTGGCGTATGTGCATCGATTACACGAACCTGAATAAGGCATGTCCAAAATATCAATTTCCACTACCAAGGATAGACCAGGTCATAGATTCAACCGTAGGGTGTGAGTTGTTATCTTTCATAGATGCTTATTCCAGCTTTCACCAGATACCTTTGAACCCGGATGACCAAATAAAGACTGTGTTTATCACCCCATATGGGGCTTATTGCTATCACACTATGCCGTTTGGTTTACGTAATGCAGGAGCAACATATCAACGATGCATGCAAAAATGTCTACATGACCAAATTGGTCGAAATGTGCAATTTTATGTGGATGATGTTGTGATAAAAACTAAGGAAAGCAAAATGCTCCTTGACGATATCCGACAAACATTCGCAAACCTAAGGCAGTTCCAGATGAAACTTAACCCGGAGAAATGTACTTTTGGCGTGCCGTCTGGGAAGTTACTCGGTTTTCTCGTATCCAGCTGAGGTACCAAGGCTAACCCCACAAAAATCTGAGCCATAGAAAGAATGGAACTGCCAAAATGTCTTAATGATGTGCAGAAGTTTACTGGTTGCCTAGGATCGTTAAGTCGGTTTGTAAGTCGGTTGGGAGAGAAGGCATTGCCCCTCTACCAGTTAATGAAAAAGGCAAACAAATTTACATAGACACCGCAAGCTGATAGTGCATTTCGTGAATTAAAAAAGATGTTGTCTTCTGCACCAGTGTTAGCCTCGCCACTATCTAAAGAGCCGATGTTGCTCTATATAGCCGCGACCAACCGAGTCATAAGTGCAGTAATTGTGGTGGAGTGTGATGAGGAAGGTAAGTCGGTGCAAAAACCAGTGTATTACCTGAGCAAGGTGTTATCAACTTCGAAGCAAAATTACCCTCAGTATCAGAAAATGGCATACAGTGTATACCTGGCAGCAAAGAAGCTCAAGCATTACTTTGAGGAACACCTCATCAAGGTGATATGCGAAGCGCCCATATCTGAGATTATGAGCAACAAAGATGCTAGTGGCTGAATTGCAAAATGGGCAATTGAGTTAGCCCCATACACGTCGCGGTTTGATAGAAGAGGTGCGATCAAATCTCAAGCAGTAGCAGATTTCTTCGTGGATTGGGCTGAGATACAATATGAACCACCTTTGCCGGACTCAAAGTATTGGAGAATGCACTTTGATGGATCAAAGCTAAAGGAAGGACTAGGGACGGGGTAGTACTTACCTTGCCCAAGAAAGATTAGTTGAAATATGTCCTCCAAATCCATTTTAGCGCATCGAACAATGTTGCCAAGTATGAAGCACTCATGCATGGACTTAAGGTAGCAAAGGAAGTGGGGATACATTGGATACAATGTTTTGGTGATTCAAATTTGATGGTGCAGCAAGTGTTTGGCAATTGGGATGCTCTGGATGCAAACATGGCCCTTTATAGATTCCATGTTCAAAATATAAGTGGGTTCTTTGAAGGATGTGAATTCCACCATGTACCTCGGTTTGAGAATGAGGCAGCCAACGTACAATCTAAGTTGGGGTCATCTCGGCAGCCAATCCTTCCAGGTGTTGCATTGGAACACTTGAGAAAACCATCCATCACACCTTCACCAGAATCCAACTCAATCTATGTCCCGGCTCACTCCGGATCAGAAGCCACCCCAATGGATATATATTTGGGGAGCACCTCAGCAAACTCGATGACTACTTCGGCACGCCCAGGGACTACCTCGCAGAACCCGGGGACTGTTCAGCTTGACCTGACTAGAGTTATGTTGGTAGATGCAATGGAAATTGATGAAGAGCTTTTCCCCGTTCGAGCGATACCTAAATGGGCAAAGCCACTATTTGAGTTCTTAAAAGAAGGAACCTTGCCGAGTGATGATATACTTTCAAGGCAAATCCAAAGAAGAGCAGAGGCATACACTATTATCAATGCCGAAATATACAAAAGAAGTGTTACAAGTATTCTACAACGATGCGTTGACCCGAAAGAAGGGCTTGACATCCTCTGGGATATCCATCAAGGGGAATGTGGTCATCACGCATCATCCAGAGCATTAGTGGCAAAAGCTTTCCGGCATGGATTTTATTGGCCAAGTGCCTTGGAGAAAGTAGAGGATCTTGTAAGAAATTGCAATGGTTGTCAGAGGTATGCCACGAAGAAGCATATGCCTATGTCGGAACTGAAAACTATACCTATCACTTGGTCGTTTGAGGTATGGTGTTTGGATATGTTCGGCCCATTTAAGCCAGCAAAAGGAAACATGACTCATATATTAGTTATGGTGGACAAGTTTACCAAGTGGATTGAGGTAAAGCCAATCAGGAAATGTGATGGGGCAATAGCTGTGACATTCCTCAAAGATATAATCTTGAGATATGGCTATCCCCGCAGTATTATAACTGATAATGGCACAAATTTTGTTGAAGGAGCATTTGCGAGGTTCTGCCGAGAAAAGAAGATCCGGCAAGATATTGCGTCAGTAGCCCACCCCGGATCGAATGGACAAGTGTAAAGATCCAACGGACTAGTTCTGTCCGGGATAAAACCCCAGCTCATTGAGCCGCTGCAAAGATCAGCAGGGTGCTGTATAGAAGAACTATCAGCGGTATAGTGGAGTTTAAGAATAACTCTGAATCGATCAACAGGCTATACGCCATTTTTTATGGTATATGGGGCAGAAGTTGTACTACTAGTTAACATAGAGCATAATTCACCTAGGGTCACCTAATACATAGAAGCCGAAATGCGAGAATCCCGGCAAAATGATGTTGATCTGCTGGACGAAGCGAGAGAACCGGCCTTGTCTAGATCCGCCATATATCAGTCAAATCTTCGATGCTACCATAGCCGGAAAGTAAACCCCCGAGTCTTTCGGGAAGGTGATCTTGTACTTCGGCTGGTGCAGCGCAATGCTAGCATGCATAAGTTATCCCCTCCATGGGAAGGACCCTTCATTGTAAGCAAAGTGTTGCACAATTATTCCTATTATCTTATCGATGCACAGTCACATGAGAAGAACAAGGCGGACAGGTCCGGCGAGGAATCTAAGGATCCATGGAATGTAGCTCTACTTCATCCATTTTACACTTAGCAAAGCAGTGTATGTATCTGAGTCTCTCATATGTAGGTATCTATGTCGACAATGAGCATATCAATGAAACCTCGGCACCCCAAGCAGAAACTCAGGGTCTGCCTTAATAATTGTCTTTTCTATGTTTACTTTTTATATGTCAGTTGGCTTAAATTACTTACACCTTAGCCGGATTAGTAGTGTGTAGGCACCAAAAACCTAACTCTTCGACTTGCTGCTATCCAACAAGATTTGGCTTCATGGAAAGCAAGAGAACAAGTTTGGAATTGCAAGGCACATGAAAAACTACTAAGGAAAGGAACGTAATCGAGCCGACATTTGTTATTTGAACTAGCCCTGTATTTATTTTATTAATGTTGTGTTGAATTATTTTGAGCTAATCCCAAAGTTTCAAGTATTGTTGAGTCAATTTTTTGAACCCCGGACTCGTTAGTCAAAAACCGAATCAAGGTAGACGCGAGTCGAATCATAGAATTGGGGGAACAAGAAAAGGAAACTCGAGGACTCCGCCCAAGTTAATCTGACATTAAAAACATAGTAGCAAAGTGCAACCATTGTGCTTAATATGTTTGCACCCGGCATACCGGGGATCTGATAAATGTTAATGTTTTTTGGCTCAAGGAGCAGAGGCAGGAGCCGGATCATCAGTGGCAGGAGGGTGTAATTCGGCCTCAGTGGGCAGGGCTCTAGTCTTTGCCTCATCCTCCAGATGGGCCCCGACATTTTCTGGATCTTCGGTATCCTCGGAAAATTCTGAGGCTTCTTCGTCTTGTTCGCCATCTGATCCGTCCGAGACATAGGCATCGTCGACGAGGCCAAGGAAGCTCAGACCTTCATTCTAGTTGTGGCAGAAGGCGTATTGGATGAGTTTGTAGGCGCAAGCCTTGTGTTGAGCGATACACTACGGATCATTAGTCCATTTTGATCTGGTGCGCATGCGGTCAAGCACCTTCAAATCCAGCGTCTCATACCACGAAAGTACAAAGCTTAATGTCATATCAGCCCCCGCATGCGCAGCAGATTCTCGCCAGAGGTCCAGCTGAGTCTCGCATTCCACTAACTTTTCAATAAAAGCCTCTGAACCTTCGGGAGTTTCATCATTGGGACACAAGGCATTGAAGATCCGGACGGCTATGGGCATAATGTATGCACCATAGTTCTTCATGACTTCTGCTCGCACCGCCAGGCTCACCATCATGTCCTCCATATCATAAGGAATGGGATCAGTGGAAGGACCAGCCGGGGTACCTCGCTGCACATGAAATTTGTCAACTGCAGCGCAGGCGAGAGGATCAGATTCGGGGAATTTGCTTGAAAATGGGAAAAACAAGTGAATTCAACACAAATACAAGGGCCAAACCCAGACAAAGAAATGACGACAAAGGATGGAAAACTCATAGGCAATGTGGCCAAGGATCTGACCTAGTTCAGCAAGTGAAGAAGTGTTTCTTTGCTTGAGAATTTCACATTCTTCGTTCACTGATGTAAACTTGGTGTCGGGCTTCTTCAGCAAATCTTGGCTCTTAGGCAGCTGAGTCTTTAGCCGCTCCTTTTCCTCGAAGAAGTTCTGGTCTGCCTTGTCTAGTTTAGCCTTATGAAGATCTTTGAGCCTCTGGATTTTAGCGTCCAGCCGAGTTATTTCGTCATCCTTGAGGAGAAGCTTGGCGATCTCATCATCCTTCTTTTTAAGTTCGGCCTGATGCTTTCCTACGTGTTCGAGAAAGTGAAGCATCATGTCAGGCATAGGCACACTATCTTGAAGTGTCACTGCAATAGTTGGTTGACCCGGCGGAGCCGAGATATAATCATATGCCAAGTCAAAGTAAGGGTAGACAAAGGCTAAGTCACACACCCACAATGATCCTAAGTGAAAGATATTTATGGGTATCCAGAAGCCGCTGGAACTCGGCAGTGCGGCGGTTCATTGTGATCTGAAAAAGAACAGTGTGTGAATATTTGAATTTTACATGATCCGGGCCAAGTGGAACTTAACCTGGCTCTAGGTGTGTGAATATTCGAAGTTCGCAAGATCAGGGCCAAGTGGAACTTAACCCAGCTCTAGGTGTGTGAATATTCGAAGTTCACAAGATCCGGGCCAAGTGGGACTTAATCTAGCTCTAGGTGTGTGAATATTCGAAGTTCACAAGATCCGGGCCAAGTGGAACTTAACCCGACTCTAGGTGTGTGAATATTCGAAGTTCACAAGGTCTAGGCCAAGTGGAACTTAACCCGACTCTAGGTGTGTGAATATTCGAAGTTTTCAAGATCCGGGCCAAGTGGAACTTAACCCGGCTCTAGGTGTGTGAATATTCGATGTTTTCAAGATCCGGGCCAACTGGAACTTAACCCGGCTCTAGGTATGCGAATATTTGAAGCTACTAAGGACCTACGCTAATTTTCTAAGAGCATTCGGCCGAGTAACAAATTACTCCCCCAGAGGCTCGGGTACTAGTGGATATATCTCTAAGTACTTGCATATATGTAAAAGTTTGACGAAGAGGTTTACCTCCATCATTCGGCTGGCAAATGTAATTGCCTTTCAAGTAGTATTCATCTGGGCGCTGAATTTGGCAGGCCCAAACTTCTCCGGGATCTCCTTATTGAGGTTGACAAACTCAGCCTCGTTCTAGTTATTGACATATTCAACCAAGGGGCCATAGATTTCCCCGGAGAGAGTCTAAGCAACGACCAAGCCTCTGGCATGCGCCTCCTTCCTAGTCATCTGGGAAGCAGCGGGACTAGTGTGCAAGGTAAGCTGCTTGCTACCGTTAGACCCGGCAGCAAATGACACGGAGGCAGCGCCATCCTTCTTCATCATGGACAAGAGGGTACACTGCCCAGACTCGATGTTGGTGCCCTTGGAGGCTGGGTCCTTGACAACCTCGGTAGGTTTCTTGCTCTTGCTGCCAGACTTGGGCCGCTGCAGAGGAGCAGAGGCTTGCGCTCTGAACTGGGCCTAGGATGCTGGTTGAAATATCTCCCTCATAGAAGGAGTTAACCCGGACAAAGCAGTCTGAGGATTTTTGGGTGCTGATGCTAGTGATGGTGCTAGCGCTGGAGCTGATGCTAGAGTTGGTGTTGATAATAGTGCTGGTGCTAGAGTTGGTGCTGGAGCTGGTGTTGGTGCTGGAGCTGGTACTGATCCTGGTGCTGGTGCTAGAACTGGTGGAGGAGAAATTTGGGTTGGTGTCGATGAAACGGGCACCTCAATGATGGCAGGTTGCGGCTGAGCCAAAGAGGAGCTGGGGAGATCCGGCATTGCCGTATCCTCGGCAGCACCTCTTCCCCCCGCACCAACAATGCCCTCCTCATGACGAGGTGGGCTCAGATTCGGAGCGGCCGCTGAGCTCTCTTGAATAGGGCTTAGCGAGTGAACGTCATCGTTGCGAGGGGAGAGGGGGCACTGTGGATAGGCGAAGCGATGCTAGAACCACTTTGGGGGATCTCCCTGGCAGCCCTGCCGAGTTAGGAAAAGAGGAACAAGTTTCTATACCTAATAATAAAGAATGCAACGTTTCTGTCCTTTGTCTGTTTTTTGGACAATTTTGCCCCTGTGAGTCTGGAGTATTTACTGGGTCTGCCATCGCAAAAGATAAACTGGCCGGTTTGGTGCTCCCACCGCCAAGGCGACCGACTCCCCCCTCCCATGTCCTGCCGATGGACTCCACCTTCCTCCTCGACGGCGTACACCACCCTCCCATCCCCTCCTCTCCTCTTACTCCACCAGAAACCGCAGGATCCCGCCACCGACCAACTTCCATTCTCCCCATCTCTCCTCCCGCATGCAGCATGGTTAGCTTTGTCGCCCTTATCCTCCAACTCTTCCCGCATCCAAAGCTCTCTAGTCTCGCCGGCACCCACAGCTGTTCATGAACACGGCGCCTGAAGAAAGAAGGGGTGACCGCACCACAATTCCTTATCCTTCGCAGCAGCTGGTGGAGGGAATTGTCAAACGCACCACCATGCCTTTTCTATCCTGCCTAATTAATCAGATCTAAGACCCTGGTTCGCTTGGTCACTTGGAGGAGGCACAAAGGTAGAGTGTTGGATGGCTGGAGACCTGGAGTGATGGGTCTGGTGCTGCATCCATGAGAACACCAGGAGTTTTGAAGAGACGTGTCAACAGTGTTTGGTACTTCGGTGGGCATTGATGAAGATCCCACCAGCGGAGATCAATCTACAACTTCGTCCTGCCCAAACAAGCCCATGTCGATCTCGGTCGGCTCCACAATGACGTCTAGCGTGCCTAGACCAGCCCATGGATGCCGATCTTGACCGGCTCCACAACCACGTCCAACGAGTCTGGCTTGTTGCCGTGGCCAGCCTCCAGGCCTTCCTTCGGTGTGAGCAGTTGAGCTCAATGTAGACCAGTTGATCTATGCAGCCCATCGTGGTACCCACTGGCCGTGGCTCCGGCCTTGGCCTCTTGAATTTTGTCCGTCCTCTAATCGAAGGACAACATTTGAAGAAGACTGCTCTGCTTGTCGTGTGAGCTTCTCCATCGGTTTAGAGAGATAGTGTGTGAAGTTCAGAGACAAATACTGCTGCAGGTGTTGTACTATTTCTGAACTGTTGCTCTCTTTTTGATTTTTTGATTTTTTGTATATAAATTGTGTGATGTATGCATCCTCTCCTTTCTTCCATTGATGGGTAGTAGTATGCGCCCCCCACCCCCTGCCCGGAAGGTCTCACTCTCACGTAAACGCTTCCCTACGGCCTGCGCCCCTGCTCCGTTGAACTGTATTGTATTCTCTGTTGTCGCTTGGTCACTTGGAGGAGGCACAAAGGTAGAGTGTTGGATGGCTGGAGACCTGGAGTGATGGGTCTGGTGCTGCATCCATGAGAACACCAGGAGTTTTGAAGAGATTTGCCGACTATTTGGGGTAGTGCTTCATGGATGTGAAACCATGGCAGATTTGTTGGTGTTTTGGACAGACTGACTTCTAGACTGTGATATTGCTGCTGTTCCTTCAATGGGGCTCCTAGAAATTGGCAAAATTGTTTAGTCTCTCATGTTTTAAAGTGGAGCAATGCTACACTTACGGAATTTTTCTTACGGATGAAGAATTGATACTTATCACGGGACAGTTGGAATTTCCTAGCACATGAGAATATATGGTTGCTCATACTCTAGGTTGCAGAAGCTTTTACATGTTTTACGGATGCTGCCAGTTCATGAGGTTGACGACTCGCAAATTTTATGTTTCTCTGTGTCTTTTGCTGGCCTCGGGTTCCTGTTTGGCTAAAATATCAAAGTTTTCTTTCGAAAAGGCCCTGTTACAAACTCTGCATTGTTCTTCTACTTCTTGTCGCACCTTAGGACATGTACACTGGGTGACGCAAGTATGGGCGCTTAAGATAAACAAAAAAGGAAAGAAATCATATTTTATTTCTAAGATTCCTAGCTCGCAACGGCGGGCGCTAATCGTGGACGCCAAACTACCATGCTGTTTCGCACCTTATCTCCGGCTTTGCCTTGTATGAGTGAAAAAAGGACTTACCAGCTGTCGCTTACTTTTGCATCGATGCTCATGGATGCCAGGAATAAAAGCCTAAAATGTATATCTTCTAGGAAAATGATCCTGGTGCCCAGGGATTAGCACCCACGTTGTACATGCTCTTAATGGTCGTCTCTCGAATAGGCACCATTGGCAAGTTGTGTGTACTGGTGGCATTTTAGGCAGGTCTGACAGGATTATATACACCCCAAAACTAATAAAAGTAGAACTTGGAAGTTTTAAACATGTGGATTTTTGAAATAGATCTTCTCAGATGGATTCCTACTATGCTCGTAGAATGCTTCAACGACATATTCAAGGACATCGATAAAAACTAAGTGCTAATCATCGCCCGAGAGACGGGTTTTGTCAAGACCACACATATACCCAATACCTCTACGAACTTGGGGACATGGTGAAGGAAACAAGGTAGAGTGCTCTTAAGGATGGGAAGATAACCGCCAAGAAAAAACTATCATTCTTGATGGTATAAAAAGTTGGAGTTAGACACTCTTTGTTTCTGTATCGGACTGCTAGCTTTTATTCCCGATTCAACGCACGGACATTTGTGCTAGTTATAGCAAAAAGAGAGAAACAAGAAATACGCGAAGATAGTGAAGTACAATCCAAAAATGGACAAGGAAGGAAAAAGGGCTTACTCGGATGAGGTTGGAGGTTCCTTGGGCTTCGACACTCGCCGGACCGTGGCCTTGGGCACGGGTTTGCCAGCACCCTTGACACTGGATTTCTTCTGCCTCTTCTTGGGGAGGTGCCTCAGAAGCAGCAGCCGAGGTTGCCTAGCGTTTCTTGGGGGGCAAGAACTAGGTCGCCCATGGCGAGAGGAGGATCCTCGTGGACCTACCCAGCCAGGTTAGCTGTAGCCGAATCAACCATAAACAAGTAAGAAGTGGCACCAAATCAAGTACCTCCATAATCTCAATATCGGAGTCGTCATGATCATCCGGCCAATCCCTTAAAGAGGAGGCCTTACCAGGGGCTTGTCTGTAAGTCGAATCTGGGGTGGGCAAGAAGGTCTCAGGATCCGGCTCCACCTCGTCTGAAGCCTCGTGGTCTTTCCCCCATTTAAGGGAGGGCTCGGGGCCATCTTCGACGGTCTGCTGAGTAAACAACTGAAGACAAAAGTTCATTAGCTCAAGTAAGGGAAATAATCCGACATACTACATAACTCGGGAAGTTGATCAAGTAAGGAAACATACCCCAGGAGGCGTCTTGTCTCGGCAGAAATGCTCAAATCCCCACTCCAATCTAGGTTGAACTCCTTGTCCACCTTGAAGATAGCCTTGACTCGGTGGAATATCTCGGTATTGTTGAGCTCGAAGGAGGAGGTGCAGTTTGGGTCAAGATGGCCACTCATGTGGTAGAGCTTGTGTGTACGCTTCTAGAGGGAGGAGATCTGGCTGCGGATAAAGGTGATCATGATGTCTTCGTCGTGCAGCTTCAATGCGACCAACTCCTTGAGCCTTTTCTCCACTTGAACCACCAAGGAAGCAGACTGCCTTGGAACCCGGCCCCACAAAGTTCGGTCCAAAACACCGATCTGGTAAGGGAAGAGCCGAATCAGGTCTTCCTCAGTGTTGTTGTTCCTCACATAGAAGAAAGTCCGGGCCCAACCTTTGTAGGACTCAAGTCCAGTGACCCGGGGGAAGATGGAGTTCTTACGGGGAGAAATTGAAGTTGCCCCACATTGAGTCAAGGATTTGTCGGTGGGGGCAGCCTCCTTATCTGGAATAACATGGGCTTGGAAGGAAAATAACTTGAACCAAAGATGGACTATGGGCCAGAGGCCGAGGTAGCCCTCGACTCCGGAAGCAAAGGCAGAAAGGGAAGTGATGGCGTTCACCGGAAGATGAGGTTGGAGTTCAAAAGTGTTAATGAATTCATGGAATAAATCACTAACGGGAAGGCTAAAGCCTGGAAGTGCGACAAGAACACTATGAACTCACCCAGATTGGGTGAGGGAGCAATCTCCTAGCAGGGGAGACGGCAGGTGACTCTAGCAGGGATGTGGCTGGTCCGGTACAGCCAGTTGATGTCGTCCTCACGGACCCAAGAACTGGCCCAGCCTCCCCGCTCTTCGACGATGGTGAACTCCTCCTCCGCCATCTCCTAATCTCTAACCTCGTAAACCTAATCAGTGACGGGGCGCAAGGATCGAGATTGGCAAGGCCCCATGGCGGCAAGGTCGCGCAAAAGCGGTAGCGCGGCTACGAGAAGAAGGGTAGCAGCGGCGCAACACGGAGCAGAAGCAGCGGTGGCGGCGGTGTTGCTGTGGGAAAGAAGGAAGAAGATGGGTAGGAGCGCGTGCGATGTGGGGGAAAATCCCCAAGGGGTGCCCCTTCCCCCTATTTAACCACGCCCCTGAGAGGGGTAGTGGGATCCAGCACTGTGATAGAGCCACACGGAGTGGCCGTGTATTTGCCAAGTCAACCAATCAGACGCAGGCCACACAAAGGGCCACAGGGAGCAACGGATCCCATGACGCAACGTGGTGATACAGTTAACAAGGAGGTTGCCATGATGTGACGTTTGCAGCAGTTATTCCCGACAGTGAATACAATAACTAGCATAGTAACTGGCGCAAGCCCTTAAAATGAGGCAAAATAATGATTACCCTCCACATAGGACGTGGGGAAGCGTACAAGAGAAGGAAAGATCACTCGGATAAATAGAGAATAACTCGGCCAGTGACTAATAACTCAGAATGAGCCAAGGGAATTTCAAGCCAAAGGAGCCAAGTTACAGGATAACTCGGTGAAGAGAACGTAGAACTTGGTAGGTTGAACCTGTTGTGGCCTTATTAGATGAAGTTGCTAAGACCGCACCAGCTTCGAGGACTAATGTTGGGGGGATACCCCGGGTAGGGTCACACCAGGGTATAAAGGCCAGGTAAGCCGAGGTACGGCAAGGTCAAAGTGTATGCTGGCCGAGTCACCTCAAGGCAGGCTGACTTACGGAGTGACCCGGCCCCAATGGTGTTTGTATAACCTTGACCCGGCTGGCATATAGCGTATGTTGGCAAGGCCTTTTTAACTTGTTTGCAGCTACCCACATGGACGAGTTAGTTAGGCGCTAGCTGGGATACCACTTGGCTTCCA
This sequence comes from Avena insularis, assembly GCA_023614405.1. Taxonomy (NCBI): domain Eukaryota; kingdom Viridiplantae; phylum Streptophyta; class Magnoliopsida; order Poales; family Poaceae; genus Avena; species Avena insularis. Next base: position 537,318,794 of record CM042694.1, read on the forward strand.
AGAGAAGGAAGGAATCTCGCTGGTCAAAAGGTGGCCTCTGTCCACTGTAGCGTGAGCGAAGCAGACAGAGGGAAGGACTAGCGGGGCGTGTCCAACAAGGATGATGTAGCTAATGTTGGCTGACGCCACCAGTGTCGGGTGATGCCATGCCGTAGAGGGGCTCAGGGAGGCTTACGCCCTAAGTCCGGACTAGCCGTTTAAAGTGTAAAAGGAGCATCTTGCTTTACCAAGGGCATATTCGGAGAATATACCTCCACGTATGCCCTATATTTGTAACCTAGGCTCCCCTATACAAGTTGCACCAGGGCCTCCATAGAAGGGGTCGGTCATTTTGGTCTAAGGAAAAAACCCTAGAGAGTAGTTGTGGGCAGTAAGAGAATTAGTCTCCTTCCCACAAATATCTCGAGGAGCCCTTGTAATCCTTCATCAACAAGAGAGAAATACAAACACCTGTGTGTGGAATCACCACACTATCCCTCCCTGGATTCCTCTAGTGCGCATTGGCCCCATCTTTAGCCTATACATGGCATCTGTCATGCCACCACCACGACATGTCTCCTCCAAGTCCTCGAGGAGTGTGCCTTGCTCTTTGGTTTTCACTACCACATCATGAACGTACATGTGTAAGTTTCTCCTGATTTGTGTGTGCAAGCATTTCTGCATGCAGCACTAGTAGGTTGCATCTGCATTTTTCAAACCGAATGGCATAGTGACATAGTAATAAGCCTCATACGGGGTAATGAAGGTTGTCTTTATTTTCTCTACAGGATTCAACTTAATCTAGTGGTAGCCAGAGTAGGCATCTAGAAAGGATAACAGTTCGCAGCCAGTCGTGGAGTCGATCACTTGATCTATCTAGGGTAGGGCGAATGGATCTTTGGGACAGGCCTTGTTCAAGCTGGTGATGTTAACACACATGCACCCATGTATAGTTATTATTCGGCACTCTAGGTGGTATACCTCCATAATAAACCCAGCTGCAAGGAGTTGGGTGATCTCCTCGCCAATGTTCTTCCGCTTCTCCTTGGTGAAGCAGCACAGAGATTGCTTGATTGGCTTCGCATTTGGCCGTACATGAAGAGAGTGATTGACAAACTCCCTCGGAACATCTGACATGTCCTTTGGGGACCATACAAAGATATCCTGAGTCTCATGGAGGAAGTCAACAAGTGCGCTTTCCTACTTGCTGTTGAGGTTGCTTCCCACCAGGACAAACTTGTCCGGCTAGGCCTCGTTGAGCAAAATCTTCTTGGAGCCTAGAACCGGCTTGAACTGCGTCTCACCAACTAGCTTTTTGCCGACAGTTGGCATCTTGGTTTGTGCCAGTGCCATGTTTTGCATGATGATGTGCTTATCTTCTACTATGACCAGCGACTCGGCCAGCTTGGAGCCAGCGGAGGTGGACTCCATCGACCACTTGTAGCAGCCAACGATGGTGATTACCACTTCTGGCCTTGGGATCTTGACCTTGAGGTATGCATAGTGCAGCACCGCCATGAACTTGGTGAGCGTTGGGCTTCCGAGGATGGCATGGTAGGCAGTGGTGAGGTTAACCACCTCAAACCAGATGGGCTCGCGGCGCAAGTTGTCTTCCACGCTGAAGATGGTGTCCAGCAGGACTTTTCCGATTGGAGAGCATGATGTACCCAACACGACGTTGTGGAAGACTATGGAGGTGGGTTGGAGCTGGGACTCGTGAAGGAGATATGCCCTAGAGGCAAATAATAAATATGTTTATTATCGTATCTCATTAGTTCATAATAGTTTTATATCATGCTATAACGGTATCAAGCGGAAACATTGATACATCTGTGATATATAAACAAACCAAAGGTCCCTAGTAGCCTCTATTCAACTAGTTCATTGGGCAGCTAATGATCAAGGGTTTCTGATCATGGTGCATTTATGCCAACTGACAAGGAAGTCATATCATCTGGAAATGATGTGATGGACATTACCCACTAATGATTGTTGCATCACGACCATGTCACAAAGTTCATAGTTGCAATTGTCAGAAATGAAGTGTCCTAATCTTTAGACCGTGAGATCATATTTAATCACTGTCACCCGAGGCTGCTTTGATTGCATCAACCGTCATGACCGTAACTGGGTGACTATAAAGGTGTATGTTGTGTATTGCATAGGGGCATGTTGAGGCGTATGTATCGAGATCGGGATTTGTTCTCCTATGTGACGAGAAGATACATTGGGCCCACTCTATGAATTACATCCATAAGTTGCGCAGCGTATGACTAGGTCATGGGGATAGAATTTCACGTGAACGAGTAAAACATTACTTGTTGGAAACAAAATTGAACAAGGTATCATGATACCGATGATTAGATCTGGGACAAGTCACGTATCAAAATAATAAGGGAATTGGATTCGACTTTTATGGTTCGACACAACGTTGTTTCGTGGAATGCACATGGGTCATTACGGGCATCCCGGACCTACTATTGATCATTGGTTTGAGATCGTCTCGATCATGGTTGTGTCATTCCCGAACCGTAGGGTAACACACTTAAGGGTATTACGATGCCTGGAGATCATACTAGAATTAATGGAATCACAAAAGAAAGAGAAGAGAGAAACCGGAAGTGTTCCATGAGAAAACCGAAATCTTTCAGAAGAGGATCAGAAGATGTTCGGAAGAAGGAAAAGACCAAAAAGGTGTTTTTGATACATAGCAATTTATAATATGCATTTATATATGTTGATTCTGAATTAATATATTTTAAATAAATATTTAAATTCATATTTATGGGGAAACTTCCTCTATAGGGCTAGATCCCCGGAGGGAACCGACCATGAGGGAAGCCACCCCAAAGGGCAGCTCAAGCCACCACTACAGGTGGGCCCCGGCCGACCCACACGGGCAGGTGAGCGAATGCGGGCTGGTGCCACGCAGGCGTCGGCAACCAGCCGCCGCTAGTGGGCTGCGGCCATCCAGACCCACCCGGGAGTGGGCATGCATGCTGGCGGGAGCTAGTGAGCCGGTGCGTGGTGGGCCGCGCCAAGGCCCACTTGGCCACTGCTTCCCCACCGCCTCGCTACTAGCGGGATGCTAGGCAACACGCTGGGCTGGCACACACGCGGGAGGCGGCCCACCCGGCCACTGTTGGCCTAATCGATTACTCCTCTCCTTTGCCTTTTCTTTAGTCCCACATGGGGAACTCTTGGGAAGAGTACACCCTTTTCTCCTATATAAAGGGGTGCCCATCGGTGGGAATAAAAAACAACAATTGAGATATCTCTCTAAGGCATTTTCCTTAGGGAATTATCCCCCTTTCTCTCTTGTTGCCTTTTGCGGTGGCATAGTACCTACAAGGATTGAAAATTCAAGAGAATAATATTGTGCCATGCCATCGTGCTATGGTGATTCCAGCCAGGAGATCTACTTCCGCAATCTTGGCAGGGATCAGATATCTGGGAGTCATCGTCTTGCACCGCACGTGCATGATACCGCGGGGGTGCTACCACTTATCGCATCGGACCATCATACGAGGACCTATACAAGGTGTGACTTGCGAGGAGATTCGTGACATTGAGGTCAGACGAGTACGACTACATCATCCACATTCTTGCACGAGCGTTCTATGCTTATGGTCTACAAGGGTATGTTATCAATGTCTTCTCTCTATACTACATTACTCCTAGATAGATCCTGGCTAGGTGTGTTCCAAAGTATGTTTCTTTTGTTTTTTTCCATGGAACCCCTTCAGTGGTATCAGATCCAATCTATGCGTAGTATGCTAGTACAAATAGATACATGCTGAATATGGGCATTGATTCTCTAATTGTTACCCTCCCACGTGTATTTGTTTAGATCACGGCACTGTTTGATGAAGCGGCCCAAACCGACCTTACGTCTAATCTTGCGTGAGACTAGTTCCACACTCGGCATAAGGCTTGTACCGTATAAGTGTCCAGCGGGTGTATATCTCTCTCATAGTAGTTGATATAGCATCTATGATGGATGGTCCCGAAAGGGGTGTAGTATAGACAACTGTTGGATCCATGTTGTGGTTGGAAGTTCGTAGGTAGAAACAGTTCTATTGTGAAAGCCTAACATCCATGTAAAACTTGCAATAGATAAAGTAGAGGCATCTAATTTTATGTTGCAGGGAGGCTTATGATGTGATCTGGTTATAATTGTGAACAAGGTAAGGTAGTTTGCTTTTCCTATTACTAAGTTGTATAGTAGTAGTCATCACGATGATCAACGATAAGACCATTGGTGGCATGGACTTAGCATTGTACTGGTGGCAAGATGGAGATCATGCCAGAGCACCTGATGGAGATCAAGGAGCGCGAAGACAACCATGTCATATCACATATAAATTACGTGTGATGTTAATTTTTTATGTGCATCTTGTTTGTTTGCTAGTATTTATACACAATGGTAGCATCAAAACAAGATGATCGCTAACTAATATCACCATAGTGTTCTGCCATTAGTGTGCACCACCAAGAAAGTTCATCATTATGAAGCAGGTCATGATGATTAGATGCTAGACATCTCAGCGTTTGCATACTGTGGGTGCAAGCCATGTATGCACTTTGAACACACTAAGGTTGAGTTGGTGAGCCTAGCATGTACATACATGGCCTCGAAACACAGTAGATCGAACGATCAAGCACGAGTCACATGGATGATGTGATCTATGGATATAGTCCACCTTGGCAACTGTATCGAAGGCCATGATGATCAGGGATGATATAGTGTAAAGGGATCGTGTAATGACTAAATTTTCTTAGGGATGATAGTTTAAGTGGGAGCTCATTTGTTAATGTTATTACAAATATTAACTCATACTATGAACTTAATCTAAGTCTTTGCAAAAGTATTATAGACGATGGCCATTCCCCGAGTTTCGGACACTTTTGGTCCATTAATGAACGGGGAAAAACTTAAGCAAGATGGGTCGAATTTCATCGACTGGTACCAACGCCTCAGGGAGATCCTCATAGAAAACGATCTTCTCTATGTCCTATGTGAACCCTAGAAGATTTCCCTAAAGACTCCGACTGACGAGGGGTTAACTCGTCAATGCCCATCATTGATGGACTTAGGTTCAAGGGATTGGGGAGAGTTGGAGGTGTCGATCGACTAGCAAACAAGCACATAGGGAGACACGCGGTTTACCCAGGTTCAGGCCTCGAAGAGGACCCTACTCCTGCTTGTCTGCTCTTTGATTATCGGGGAGTCGAAAGTTACAGGGGGTGAGAGATGCAATCTAGGGAGGTGTATGCTACGGTTGTGGATGTCCTCCTCGCTGCCCCCTCCTAGCCTTTATATAGGGAGGCTAGGTCTCGAGATAGCAGACCGAGTTGGTTACGGATCAGGGTTTTACCCTTTTGAATTTCTATCTATTGCTTTCTGTGTCCTTCAAGGAGTCGTCTTCCTTTGGACCTGGGCCACATGAATCCTTGTTGGGCTTCGATTGCACCATGGGCTCCTCTTGGGCTGGACCGTATAGGATAAACACGAGTACCCGTAGGGTATACCCATGTCAATAGCCCTCGAGTGTCTAGCCGAATCGTAGATTCGGGTGGATACTATAAAGTCTTCGAGTGCATGGAATGTAGGCTCACCAGAAAGTTCTTTCGGGTGCCACAATTTGTGTCATAGGGATTTTTGATAAACGTGCTTGATACAATGGACGAATCAGGATCAGTTAACTGCCTTATGGCAAATCAATGCTATCTAATCAAACTCGAGTCCTCGGACTCGAATTCGGAATGCTACTGGCGCAATTCGACTCCTGCCGAGAAGGTCTTACATAGTTGAATTCCAGTGTTTTGGTGTGAGCACTCAATGCATCCATCAATGCTTTTTCATCATTCCTATAGGCACGGATTATATCTGGTAGAGCGCATCAGGTGCGTTGCCAGGCCTTTCGCATGTCTTATCTTCATGTTGTAAACGCGGCATCCGAAAGTTTATTCACTGTGGAGGTGATTCGGGTGATCCGGGAGATGTTATCTGTTTGTAGGGTATGTTCAGCGATTATGAGGCGGAATCGCCGAATGCTTCAAATACTCATGGTGTGGACATGGTCAACGCTTTTTTCCATGGATAACTATTTTTCATTTTCATAGGGTGCACGACCAGCGCTCCCTATGGGAGTAGCCCCCGAGTGCCTACTCGAGTCGCAGACTCAATTAGGGACTTTGAACATTTGTCGACTGCTGTTGTTTATATTTAGCTTGTCGATTGTGCTTCCGACGCTCCCTCTGGGAGTAGCCCCCGAGTCCGCAATCGAATCGTTTATTCAAAAGAGGGTGGTTAAGATGTAAATGTATTTCATTTTTACCAAGGAAATTTTATACCCATAAAATATTCGGGTGCATGGCCAGTGCTCCTATTAGGAGTAGCCCCCGAGTGTTTGGTCGAGTCGTAGAGTCGACCAAAGACTAGATCAGTCGAAGGGAACTCCTACTAGAGTACGTATCTAGATGGCGTCAGTGCTGACGGTCTGATGAGATCAGTTGCCCGCATAAGCGGTGCTGATGGGGCGTGACAGAGGTGGGCCCCGAAGTCTAACCGGGATTTGACCGGTCACACGTAGATTACGGTTTTAACTGTGCCTCCTCAATTTTCGTGCAGCGTGGGGGTCGTGCAACGATGATTCAGTACGCACGCTGCCACGTGTGCCTGCCGATATGCTCCACGCGTCCAGATGAAGTTTTGTTGGCTGTTGGATGGCATTCCTCGGTGGTTTAGTCAAGATCTGGTGCGATAATTGATACATTGCAAATGTATCTATAATTTTTGATGTTCCATGCTTGGTTTTATCTACTTTCTTGTGTTTTGTCCACACTTTGGAATACTTTTCATATGATTTCTTGGACTAACCTATTAACAAGATGCTATAGTGCCAGTTGCCTGTTTTCTACTGTTTTTGTTCTAGGAAGTCAGAAAATGAATATTCTCGAAATTGGACGGGACAAAAGCCAAAGTTACTATTTTCCCAGAAGGAGAGTCGGAGAGGGGCCACAGGGTGGCCACCTCCCCTTAGCACGGGCCAGCCCAGGCCACGCCAGGGCATGGTGTGGGCCCCCTGGCCACCCACCGACCTTGCCTCTTCGCCTATAAAAAGCCTCCCGATGCATAAACCCTAAATCATCAATCAGAAATCCATGAAAAGTTCCGCAGCGCCGCCGCCACCAAAGGGGAGATTCGGGGGACAGAAAGTCTCTGTTCCGGCACCCTGCCGGGACGGGGAAGTGCCCCCGGAGCCATCTCCATCGACCTCCACCACCATCTCCATCACCATTGCTGATTCCCATGATGAGGAGGGAATAGTTCTCTCTTGAGGCTAAGGGTTCTACCGGTAGCTATGTGTTCATCTCTCTCTCTCTATGCATGATCTTATTGAGATCATGAGCTTGTAATCTATAGATCTACCTTGCTACTCAAGTGCTTTAATAGATCTCTGCTCTCCCCATGTGTGTGAAGTTGACAGTGTGCACACCATGGTGGCACTTTGGCTAGAGATTACAAATACTTGTTATGAGTTATATTTGGAGTTGGATGTCTTTATGAAATTTTGGTGTTTGTTGGAACCATCTAGTGCTCAAGGTGACAGTGTGGGGTTATCTAGATGGGAAAGGCTTACTTTGAGGTGTGCTATTATAGCCCTACCATGGATTAGAGTGTCTAACCAGAGAGTAGTTCAGCGTAGTATCATAAAGAAGAAGATATTTGTATGAGAGTGTTCACTAGTGAAAGTATGATCCCAAGGACTTGTTTCTAAGCACTGAAACACCGTTTGCTACTAGATCTGTTACATGTTTGCTTGCTTCTATCTTTATTTCAGTTTGCCTTTAGTCTTTTCCACGCCATCAAGCTATTTTCTAGTACCATTACCACTTATAATTATCCATACCACTTGTTTCACTATCTCTTCGCCAAACTAGTGCACCTATACACCTGACAAGTGTATTGGGTGTGTTGGGGACACAAGAGACTTCTTGTATCTTGATTGCAGAGTTGCTTGAGAGGGGATACCTTTGACCACTTCCTCCCTGAGTTCGATAAACCTTGGGTGATCCACTTAAGGGAAAACTTGCTGTTGTTCTACAAACCTCTGCACTTGGAGGCCCAACAATTGTCTACAAGAATAGAAGTGCGTAGACATCAAGCTATTTTCTAGCGCCGTTGCCGGGGAGGTAAGGTAAAAGGTACTCACATCCTCCGGTGTGAGTGCTCGAAGTTATTTCCGTTAGATTCTGCAATTTTGTCTTTTTGCTTATTGTTTTTATTTTCACTAGTTAGGCTTAATGGAAAACAACAACAAAATTAGAGAGCTTTATAGTATTTATCTTGAGTTAGGACATGAAGTGTTTGAAGAGAAAATTAGAAAACCTATGGAACTTTATTTGCATGCTAATAGCAATGTTGTTAGTATGAATTCTTTGGACACCATTATTTCTAATGCTATGGAAAAGTCTAAGCTTGGGGAAGCTAGTTTTTATGAAAATGATCTTTTTAGTTCCCCAGCTTTGGAAGATAGCTATTCTATTGCTTATGATGATACCAAACCTCCGATATATGATGATTACAATGATGAATATGATATTTTTAGTCCACCTACTATTGAGGAGGAAATTAATTATGACTAATATATGCCTCCTATATTTGATGATTATGGTGATGAGAATAATAATGATAGCTATTTTGTTGAATTTGCTCCCACTACAATTAATAAGAATCACTATGTTTATGAGGGGAGTATTAATTCTTTTACGCATGTGGATCATGATAAGAATGTTTCATGTGATAGTTATATTGTTAATTTTATTCATGATGCTACTGAAAGTTATTATAAGAGAGGGAAACATGGTTTTATGCATCTCAATAATATTAAGTTTCCCCTCTTTATGTTGAAAATTTTGAAGTTCCACTTGTTTTGCTTTCCTATGTTTGTTGCTTTGTGCTTTCATGACTTGTTTCTTTACAAGATTATTTTTCATAGGAAATGGGTTAGACTTAAATGTGCTTTGAATTGCTTCTTGATGCTCTCTTTTACTTCAATTCGTATTTCTTATGTGAGCATCTTCTCGAACTATCATGCCTAACTTAAAGGCGTTAAAGAAAAGTACTTATTGGGAGATAACCCTAAAGTTTTACATGAGTCTTGGAAGTTATTACTTCAGTAATAACCGCTCTTTATCCTTTTTATTTGCTTTTTGTGCCAAGAGTAACCTCTAATGAGAGAGAAGTAATGATTGGGAAAGTTGCTGTCCCGAAACAGATTTATGTGCTTCACCGTAAAACTTCGTGTAAAATCTATGTACGTCTTTTGGAGGCGTGAATTATTGTGCTTCTGCCCTAGGTTGTTATCTAACTTTCGTTAGTTCAACACTTTTCGATTTGAGCAAAAGAAGGTCTTCGAAAAAATTGGTTTTTACCTACTGGTCTGTTTTGACAGATTTCTGCCATTATTTGCATTTGCTTCTTGTTGATTCCTTTTTGAGTTCTTTTGGGGAATTGATATTTTTGAGGGAAGTGCTTCAGTAGCTTGTGTTTTAATGGAAGTTTTATTGGTGTTGAAACTGAACCTAAAGACTTATTATCTTGAGTGCACTAATGTTGCTAATAGAGATTGTGTGAAGTTTCGTATGAAGGAAAAATTTTAGGTGTATGGAAGGAATGAGTAATGAGATGAAGGATGGACTAAAGCTCAAGCTTGGGGATGCCACGCGTGTCACCCCAAGAAATATCCAAGAAGTACAAGCGTCAAAGCTTGGGGATACCCAAGGCATCCCCTTCTTCATCAATAAAAATCCCAGGTTTCTTCCAAACGCTTCATTTTTATTGTTTCATGCACAGTTGTGTTGTTCTTGGAGCGTCTTCTTTTTCGTTTTTGTTTTGGTTTTTTATTTTCTTTGTTTTCTTAGTTTTCTGAATAAATTGGTTGGACCCCCTCTTTCATACATTGGTTTTCAAATAGTTTGGTTATGTTTGGAAAAGAGTAGGAAAGTTCATGCTTATGTGGTAAAGAGAGCTTGTTTTTGACTGTGTCATGCCATGCTTGATATTGTTTTGGCTTTATGCTTAGTATTCTTTGCTATAGCATGACTTGTTATAAACAATTGAGATTGCTTAATGTGCCTTGGATGAATCATGCGTTGTTTTAGCATATTAAAGCATAGTATAGTGGTATTCTCCTTTGATGCTTTATTTGGGTTGACTTGGCACATGCTCACACCATGATATGACTATCCCAAGTCACCATAGCCTTTATGATCCTTTAGTTTTCAACTTGTAGTATCACTTTATGCTTTGATCAATGATGTTTTGTCGCTCTGCATGATTATGGCCATTATTGCTCTCTTAGTTTGTCGCTCCCAGTCTTTTGCTAGCCTCCACAACCAAGTATGAGTTCCACTCATGCATCCAACTCCCTAAACCAAGTTATTCCAAAGAGTCCACCATATCTACCTACTAGCTTATGCTATTCCAAGTATATTCATGCTTTTGTTTACCTTCCAAATTAAACTTTTTATGAGAAAACTAGTGATTAAAGCTCTCACGAACTTGATGGCACACTTTACTTTTCTTGCCCTTAATAAACTTGAACCATTGTGTCGTCTATGTTGTATATGCTTGCACTTATTTGTTGGGGATTAGCAGAACCATGCTGTCATGGGGTACGCTTTCAACATTGCACGGGTACTTTGTACCTAGTTGATATCATGCTCTTTTATCTATGGATATTGTCGGTGTGAAATGAAAGGGGAGCTTGTAAGTGCATGGAGTTATGTATATGTGTTAGAGAAACTCCTGGGCCGCTGGTCTAATCCTTGCTGACATGGTGGAAACCTACAGCGTAACCATAATGAGCTGTCTATGAAGCATTCTTCGTATAAAAAAAGAGTCCTATGTTGAGAAAAAAGAGAAAAAAAAGATTATGAAAAGAGGAAAGAGAGAAAAAAGCACCATATTCCCATGGTAAATAAGAAGATTGTTGAGATGCTCATTGTCTGCTTGCCTTGTCATTTTGATATGGGGATTCTTCCGTATCATCGGGCAAGGGGTACCCCGTTGACGATTCTCTATGATACACATGTACTTACGATGACAAGAACTTACCAGTGACTAACTTGAGTAGCATGAGGAGCGGGCCTCGTATACAAGGGACATGAGATTTCTGACTTATACTTCGTCAAGCATGTACACCATAGTTTGTTAACTTTAACCTTAATCACTTCAATATGCTTATGATAGGGGCAATGAGAGATGAAAGCTATAAGTACCATAATTTTTGGAAGCTCTTTATGAGACTTGAATCCCTACTTCCTTCTATGAAGGCCTTTCTTCCACCATTATATTGAGTCTCCACCTTCTAACTTTATGCACCTACTTTGAGAGCATAGTGGCCATTCTTAGTTCTATGTGCATTGTCCCAAGACTAGTTGATTGATGCATACCTTGATATTGCTTGTTTTAAACTATTTGTATCTAGTCACTCTTATGAACTTTGAAGGTGTCCTATGCATTTGTATTTGCTACTCTATGAGGGACAAGCTGAATACTATTATGCTATGTTTTCTTTATGTGAAACAAACAAACGTCTTGCAAAGCATTGTTATTCATGAATCTTTTGTTTGTGCCTTTTCATGTTGCAACATAGTTGCTTTGCCTTATTGTTAGAACTTTGTCTTTCATGTTATGATTGAAGTACTATGATCCTAGCTATCCATGTTTTACAAATACTTTGATCAAGTTTATGATGGTGCATGTCACCTAAAAAATTATTCTTTCTTTTTATCACTTACCTACTCGAGGACGAGCAGGAGTTAAGCTTGGGGATGTTGATACATTGCAAATGTATCTATAATTTTTGATGTTCCATGCTTGGTTTTATCTACTTTCTTGTGTTTTGTCCACACTTTGGAGTACTTTTTATATGATTTCTTGGACTAACCTATTAACAAGATGTCATAGTGCCAGTTGCCTGTTTTCTGCTGTTTTTGGTTCCAGGAAGTCGGAAAATGAATATTCTCGGAATTGGACGGGACAAAAGCCAAAGTTACTATTTTCCCGGAAGACTCACGGAGCCAGAAGGAGAGTCAGAGAGGAGCCACAGGGTGGCCACACCCCCCCTTGGCACGGGCCAGCCCAGGCCGCGCCAGGGCATGGTGTGGGCCCCCTAGCCGCCCACCGACCTTGCCTCTTTGCCTATAAGAATCCTCCCGATGCATAAACCCTAAATCATCAATTAGAAATCCACGAAAAGTTCCGCAGCGCCGCCGCCACCGAAGGGGAGATTCGGGGGACAGAAAGTCTCTATTCCGGCACCCTGCCGGGACGGGGAAGTGCCCTCGGAGCCATCTCCATTGATCTCCACCACCATCTCCATCACCATTGCTGATTCCCATGATGAGGAGGGAGTAGTTCTCTATCGAGGCTAAGGGTTCTACCGGTAGCTATGTGTTCATCTCTCTCTCTATGCATGATCTTATTGAGATCATGAGCTTGTAATCTATAGATCTACCTTGCTACTCAAGTGCTTTAATAGATCTCTGCTCTCCCCATGTGTGTGAAGTTGACAGTGTGCACACCATGGTGGCACTTAGGCTAGAGATTACAAATACTTGTTATGAGTTATATTTGGAGTTGGATGTCTTTATGAAATTGTGGTGTTTGTTGGAACCATCTAGTGCTCAAGGTGACAGTGTGGGGTTATCTAGATGGGAAAGGCTTACTTTGAGGTGTGCTGTTATAGCCCTACCTTGGATTAGAGTGTCCAACCGGAGAGTAGTTCAGCGTAGTATCATAAAGAAGAAGATATTTGTATGAGAGTGTTCACTAGTGAAAGTATGATCCCTAGGCCTTGTTTCTAAGCACCGAAACACCGTTTGCTACTAGATCTGTTACATGTTTGCTTGCTTCTATCTTTATTTCAGTTTGCCTTTAGTCTTTTCCACGCCATCAAGCTATTTTCTAGCACCATTACCACTTATAATTATCCATACCACTTGTATTTCACTATCTCTTCGCCGAACTAGTGCACCTATACACCTGACAAGTGTATTGGGTGTGTTGGGGACACAAGAGACTTCTTGTATCTTGATTGCAGGGTTGCTTGAGAGGGGATACCTTTGACCACTTCCTCCCTGAGTTCGATAAACCTTGGGTGATTCACTTAAGGGAAAACTTGCTGCTGTTCTTCAAACCTCTGCACTTGGAGGCCCAACAACTGTCTACAAGAATAGAAGTGCGTAGACATCAATAATTTCTTCACTATGCTTCTTCCTCCCTTTCACACTACTGTCATTGTCATTCTTCCTCTGCTTCACTGCGCCCATCTTTCTTGCTATGCTGGACGTTCTCAAGACATTTCCTAGCTACTTCCACCGATCTCTATGCCACCGAAGAATGGGGAAGAAGAAGGGTGCCGTTGCTATGGGATCTGATGCCGCTGCCACCGTGGCAAAGAAGAAGACTATCGCCGCCACTGGTTCAGGCACTTCCACTGCGGCCATGAAGAAGAAAGGCACCGGGACCCGCGTGACCAACGGGTCATGGCAGTTGACAACCATGAAGGTGCATGAACTTTAGCCTCAGTGCCAGGTTGGACTGCTACCGGCCGAAGAAGATGATTGTCGTATCCCTAGACTAGAGGTAATCCTCGATCCTCCCGCTAGGTTTCGGGTGATGTTTTTGGCCTTTATCCTTCGGGGCCTCTCTCTCCCCTCCACAAGTTTGTGCAAGGGTTGTTGTGCTTTTATGCGCTTCAACTCCATCAGTTGTCTCCCAACTCCATCTTGCACATAGCGTGCTACATTACTCTCTACGATTGTTGGCTCGGTATCGAGCCACACTTTGGTTTTTTCAAGAAGCTGTTCAAGATGAAGAGGCAATCGGGGTCTGGTTCTGTGGTCTATGATCTTGGCGGCTGCGGCATATATGTGCACCCCAATGTCTAGTATTTGAGCGTCAACCTTGTCGAGCCCGTCCAAGGATGGAGGGAGAAATGGTTTTATATCCGAGACCAAAAAGTCGATGGAGAAAGATTCGGACTTGCTCCTTTTGACCCGAAGGCTGAGCTGAGGAGAAAAGATCATGGAAAAATGTCGTGATGCCTGGCGAATTAGAGGAAGTCGAGGTCTTGTACAAGTATGTTTGTGACCTTTAGTTTGTCCGAGGCCAAGAAGTCACCAGTGTGGATCTCATCCGCACATGGTCGCGGCATTGGGTGTAGCCCCTGTAGGCTAGGGCACACTCGATGTCATGTTGGACCAGTGTGGCGGACCCAACTCGCGTTTCTTCTGAGGATCTATCATCGGTGGAGGTGGATGAGAGAGTTAGGGTGCTGACCAAATTCACCGTGAGGGATGCTCTTCCTAGGGATTCAGCCATGTTGCCATTTCGTGCGAGTAACTCTCCTCCTGCGGTGAACTTTCTATCGACTCTTCTTCTTCTTTCGTGTTCGTGGGACATTTTGTGATTGTAATTTGATGCTTGCACCAGGACTACAAAGTGGAGAGTGCGCTGCCGCCTCAGCCAGAGGGATACTTCCTCCCGAGACTAAGGAGGAAGACGAATCAGGGTCGACTCTGCCCATCGTTGACGCGCGGGAAAACCTGGATTCTAGCGAAAGTGGCACTCGCAAGTGCTCCCGGAGTGAGGATTCAGATGCGTCTACGCCGAGGGTGTTGGGGTTCCGCGTATGAAAACAATAAATTTTACTCTACGCCCCTGAACCCCTAAAGCTGCCAGGACCTATCTATTAGTAATATAGTAACAGGAGGGGCTTTTCGCGAACTTACCCTTGAAGACCGAAAAGCATTGTCAACGCTCAGGAGAGCGTGGTTGATGTAGACGAGTCGAAGCCGACCTCAAGGTTGTGATGAAGTCCTTGCGCTCCTTGGCTCCAACGACTTGAGTGCCTCAAGTGCGACACCTCGTGGGGAGTTACACACGTCCGGTGCTTGACGATGACTCCCGCTTCCCCGATCCAGCAGCAGTTGCGGAAGTAGAGCTCCCGGATCCGAATCCCGCAGCGCGACGGCGCTCCGCGGTGAAGATGTCTCTCGCTCTCGCAGTCCAGACTTGGGACCACGGTCATGGGAGAGAGAGTGGGCAAGATAAAATATCAATTAGAGGTCCTCCCAAAAGTGGGGAGACCTTTTATTGATTATTGGTGTATTTAAATTGGCCAAATATCCCCACTATATATAGGAGGAGGGGAGGTACTACCTCCCTCAAAGTCCCGGGGTGGGACTAAAGGACAGGACGGGGAGGGGTGGCCGCCGGCCACCCTAGTGGGCCCCGCGTGGGGAGGGGGGCTAGGCCCAGCCGGCCTCCCCCTTGGCCCCTCTCCCTCTCTCCTTTCCCCTAATGGGCCCTCTCCCTCCGCAATTGGCCCATTAAGCCTTTGAACATTAAAATTGATTTTCTCTTTATTTAAATAATTATGAATAAATGATTAAATCAACATTTAACATTCATTCACATATTATTCAACATCCTTGGTTATGGAACACCTTCCACCTCCACTCTGGACATCCTCTGGACTTACCGAAACCCTTCCGGTTTTCTCCTACTCTTCTTCGGTGATTCCACCGATCCTATAAACACTCTCTAAGCATCATCAAGCCCTTAAGCGTGATACCCCACGATTCAGGAACACTCCAGACATGGTCGGGACACTCCCGCACCAATGATCGACAGAGGGACCTAGATGGCCATGTGACCCCTGTGCGTTCCACAAAGATCTTTCGTCGTTTGAACCGGGCAGTTGTGTCTTATTCCCTTTGTCACTCAATACTTGCATTGCCCGAGATCTGATCAGTGACATCGCCATGTCGTGTTCAATCTCGTTACCGAACAATGCTACTTGACTCGTTCCGACAAGTGATATCCCTGTGATCGAATCACACGCTGCACAGCTATTCGATATAACTTCTCTGAGTGGGCCCTTGAGTATCTTCCCGTCACATGGACGGACAAATCGCGTCTGGACATATATTGCCTCTACGGTTTCCTCCGAATACCTGAACACACCTTTATAACCACCATATTACCAGATGGCATTTGATGCTATCTAAGCACTCTCGGGAGACAGTGATTGATATAGCCTCACGGTCTAAGGAATAGTCTACGAGGATCCATTTCTAATCATCATAACTTGAACTTCGTGACATGATTGGGTCATGATGTTTTGGTTGGGTATTGGTTCATCATCTCATTCACAGAATGAGATGACCTTATTTATAACTGGCATAAAGGCCACATGATCAGTAAACTTGACCATCTGTTGACCAATGAACCAGTGACTAGAGTTTCACTAGGAAACCCTGGTTGTTTGTATATCACACGTGTATTGATGTTTCCACTCAATACAGTTATAGCATGATATATAACTTAATCATAAACTATATGAAATATGATAATAGTCCTTACTACTATTTGTCTCTAGGGCATATTTCCAACAGTCTCCCACTTGCACTAGAGTACAAATACACTAGCTGTATTTATTCTCAATCATTGGCACCATATATCCGGTACCCTGAACATGCTTGCTCATGGAAGAGGTTGAGTCTTGGGTATGTACTTTACATTCCCAAATCCTTTGCAACTTACTAATGTCACCTGGATTGACATTAATACTCTATCATCACATGATAGCATCTGTGTGTATGCATCGTCGCTATGGCAGCAGAACGAGGCCTGATTCCAGGAGCCTACAGTGACGTTAGATCAACCTCGAGGGCTTTCTCATGGGCACTGTGCCCTGGGACACATCATTCTACGTTAAAAGCAAACTAGCCCCGCCATAACATTATACAACACTTTAGATGGTACCCTTATCTATTATTATAAATGTATTCATCGAAACACTAGTGCACTCTATGCAACTTTCGATGTTTTTTGTTCACCTTGCTTCCTACTTGACTTTAATCGGTATTTACAGGAGATTCCAACATATTCCCTTATAACATAACCCTTTATGCTTTAAGATATGTCATCCTTTACGGATTTGGGAAACATGTCTATAGTTCTCTACTAGACACTGCGGACAAAACTTAGCTCAACGTTCTGTGATTCAAACTTAATCACTTTTAAACGTTCCATATTTGGATCACATATTATGCTAAGTTATCATCATGGTTTTCTAAGACAGAACCTATGTCTCAACATAGTGGATGATGACCATCCTTTTCTTTCTTTCAACCATTGATGTTAAACTTAATACTATTCCTAATTTGAGTTATTAAGGACCAGTTCCTTAATTAACTTCTATTCTGGAACCCCTTTCAGAATCCTTTAAGGAATACTACATAATATCATAATACACCTATTATCAACCTCTACATCTTATAAATCATTATTTATAAGTATTTGCGCTTTCATTCTTAACATACTTAAGAATTACTCCTATAAGCTCCCACTCAAAATATGTTCCTACATATTTGAATTTGAGACTTATATTGCTCCCACTTAAAAATATGTCAATCACATATTGTTTCAGGAAGACTTTCATAGTTCCCACTCAATTTTATGCAAATTGCATATCCACTCACTATTTTGAATAACTTTAAAATCCTTTGATCAAATATCAAACTTAGAGTTTTACTATGAGATACTAGTACTATTACTAGTTCTGAATCCTCTAGACATTTAGCACACTTGAATCAAATTCATTTGAATTTGTCCAATACTTGACAAATTGTGCTTTTGTCATTTACCCCCTTTCCATTATGGCTTTGCAGTCATTTGGGAAAATTCCAAGTAACTCCTTTTACTTATGAGATTCAGCAATGAATTGCTTTCTAATCTCAAGGGAAGTTTGCTTCTAGGATTTCTCATAATTTTAGTTTACTATTATTTCCTTAGTAGTTCGTAGGTATGTCATATTCCAAGAATCATGACAAATGATTCACAAATGTCTCCATACAAGATATGGATTTACATTTTGAATCCTACTTTATGTAGTGAAAACACTAGTGGGGAAAACACAATGACCAATATCATTGATTCTTTCCTTCTATGCAGAGAATCGTTCAGGAACTTTGTCCGATGTGCTTCTCATCACTCTGATGCAGGGTTTTGAATCCTCATCGTGTTTTTCACTATCTTCCATTTGCTCCATAATTGAGAAACATCACTAAAAGTGAGCTTTCTCAAGAATGCACCAAAATCCAAGCAATAGGAATCTTGCTTTCCTTTTAGTTTCAGCTATGGGTTTTGTATTTAAAGTTTCCAATGAATACGCTACAAGGACGTATTCGCTATTGTTTTGGTTATATCGAATAACCCCAAAACTTTCACGAATTCGAATGGTTCACTATATTCTAATTGAGTGCTAACTATTTCTAAGCTAATGGTCTCTACATCTACACTACAACGATTTATTTGGTGCCTTCTATTCAACCCATTTTTGATATCTAATATCACATTGTGATGCTTTGTATTTTGACGTTTCAAAACACTTTGCATTTCACAATTACTTTTATGCCATTCTTATAAAGTTGAATTTCATTACTATTGATCAAATCATAGTAATTGGATTCTCTTTTATATTTATACCCTTTTATTGATGAAACACTTTGATCGAATCAAATAGTTTCATATTCATGTTTCCTTTGGTAAACTTCTTTACACATTTAAACAATCATTTAATGATAATTACCATTTTCGTTAAACACAATACATCGAATATGTATTTACTTTTAACAATTCTTTAAACACTTTGTATTCAAGTAATACACGGTGTTCAAGTTATTTTGCCGAACTTAGGCATGATTTATGTGATAAGAAATCGAATGAATTTCACATATTATCACATAACTTTGAATTTAAACAATGGTTTTTCATTCATTAATGAACATATCATTAAGTTGGGTATTTTAAACAAGGCATTTTAATGTTTTATAAATGTTCATGCATTATCAATTAGTTTCAAACAACAAGGATAATTCACACATAATCAAACAAGATATGAACACGAATAGAAATCATTCATAAAAGTGGAACAACTGTTTGTTACAAACCCATATGAATAATTGTCTCATGAAGTGTGAGACACACTAAAGAAGTTCACAATCTCTTGATTACAAAAAATAATCCTAAAACATAAACTAAGTGATAAATGTCGAGGGAGAGTGTCGTCGGCCGTCATCATCATGCTCGCCATCAACACGCAACGTCATCTCCTCTCCAGCAAGCACCTCTCATGCAGAAGGACCTGTTTTCAGCAAAACAGAACAAGTATCAGATATACTTAACACTGCAAATGTGTTTGCAAGATTATAACATTTATAAAACTGTATATCAAATATATACCTTTATCATTGATGACTCCAGCGATGTTCGGTTCATCTACCACATTTCTGAAATGTGATATAAACTCGAGGAAATCCAGTGTTTCCGTGTCGCCTCTCATAATGCAGATCCCGACCTGTGCTTGGAAGCTTGGTGGAAGCGACCGTAGCACAACTCCCATCGCAAATGATCTTGAGTACCAGTTGTCCAGGTAGTATGACAGACTCATGTATGCATCGTATATGCTCAATAAGTGCTCGTCTAGTGAGGAGCGCTCCTCCATCTTTATGGAGAGGAAGTCCCCCATCAGCTCATACTCCCACATGCGCACTTGTTCCACGAAATGTGATCTCAGATGTGCCAAGACCACTCGGGGTTTAAAACTTCCCACTATTGGCCACAGTCCATCCTCCATTCCAAGTTGCATTGTCACTGATATGAATGTGGCCATCACAGGACGACGGCAGCGCAGATCCCGCTGCTCCTAGGTCTCATGAGAATAGGGTGGCTCCAAATACATTTCGCAGGTCATGTAGTTAGCTACATTGTTCTCACCAAGGATATCAAACAGGCATATGACCCATGCAGAAAAGTTGGATCCATCTAACTTGAGCTTTTCTCCTTTTAACGAATTGTCGATAGGGAAGGTAATCTCGGGGAGAACCATTTTCTACATTTAAAATTGCAAAAAGGAATTTAGACTAAGTTTATAATTAAATGAGTTAATAATAACTCCACTCAAAAACACCTATCCCCAATTGATAACACGACCCCTATCAGCCACATCTCACCCGATTGATCACGGCCATCAATGTGGGTTCAAAGGTGGACGCTAAACGTCGGTCACATCATTCATGCGACTCGTGCTCGATCTTTCGACCATCCGTGTTCCGAGGCCATGCTTCTTTCGCGTGCTAGGCTCGCCAACTCAACCTTAGTGTATTCACTGTGCAACATGGCTTACACCCATTGTATGCGAATGTAGATATGTCTGACACCCAGGCCTGTAACCCTGGATCGCCTCATACCGAAGAACTTTCTTGGTGGTGCACACTAAGATGGAACACAATTATTGGTAATTTTAACAGGGATCATCTTATTAGGCTACCGTCGAGTATCTAATACTAGCACACAATAATACATACAAACAATAACATTGAATGTAAATGCTATGTGATATGGTCCTTCACATCGTGATCTCCATCCGCCATCACCGGGTTCCGGCGCCAGGGTTCCGGCGCCGTAGACACCAGGGTACCGGTGTCATTCCAGCGTGGTGGTCCGTCACCTTCGTGACTATCTACTACTACGTAACAAAAGATAATCACTTTACCTTTGCCACAACCATATCACAAAGCAACGCCCCCCTGCAAAACAAAGTTAGACGCCTCTACTTTATCTTTGCATGTTTTACGTGGCTGAATGGGCTTTCGCACAAGAACCATTCTTACCTACGAACTTTCAGCACAACGCTGATCAAGTAGTTGTCTCTACTACACCCCTTTCGGGGCCCTCCATTGCAAATGGTATATCAACTAATGCGAGAGAGACAGACACCCCCCTAAGCCACTATATACGGTACAAGCCGTATGTCAAGCGTGGACCAGTCTCGCGAATGAACACGTAAAGTCGGTTGGTGGCCGCTTCATCAAGCATTACTGTGGTATACACAAGTACACGTGGGAGGGTAACAACTAAAAGATCAACGCCCACATGCTACATCTCGTGTGTTCTACCCGTACTAGCATTACTACGCATAGATCTAGCTCTGATACCACTGTTGGGATTCCGCGTATGAAAACAATAAATTTTACTCTACGCCCCTGAACCCCTGAAGCTGCCAGGACCTATCTATTAGTAATACAATAACGGGAGGGGATTTTCGCGAACTTACCCTTGAAGAGCGAAAAGCGTTGTCAACGCTCCGGAGAGCGTGGTTGATGTAGACGAGTCGAAGCCGACCTCAAGGTCGTGATGAAGTCCTTGCGCTCCTTGGCTCCAACGACTTGAGTGCCTCAAGTGCGACACCTCGTGGGGAGTTACACACGTCCGGTGCTTGACGATGACTCCCGCTTCCCCGATCCAGCAGATTCTATGAAGTAGAGCTCCGGATCCGAATCTCAAGGCACTTGGCGCTCCGCGGTGAAGATGTCTCTCGCTCTCGCAGTCCAGACTTGGGATTACGGTCACGGGAGAGAGAGGGGGAGAGAGAAAATATCAATTAGAGGTCCTCCCAAAAGTGGGGAGACCTTTTATTGATTATTGGTGTGTTTAAATTGGCCAAATACCCCACTATATATACGGGAGGGGAGGTACTACCTCCCTCAAAGTCCCGGGGTGGGACTAAAGGAGAGGAGGGGGAGGGGTGGCTGCCGGCCACCCTAGTGGGCTCTGCACGGGGGGGGGGGGCTAGGCCCAGCCGGCCTCCCCCTTGGCCCCTCTCCCTCTCTCCTTTCCCCTAATGGGCCCTCTCCCTCCGGAATTGGCCCATTAAGCCTTTGACCATTAAAATTGATTTTATCTTTATTTAAATAATTATAAATAAATGATTAAATCAACATTTAACATCCATTCACATATTATTCAACCTCCGTGGCTATGGAACACCTTCCACCTCCACTTCAGACATCCTCCGGACTTACCGAAACCCTTCCGGTTTTCTCCTACTCTTCTTCGGTGATTCCACCGATCCTACAAACACTCTCTAAGCATCATCAAGCCCTTAAGCATGATGCCCCACGGTTTGGGAACACTCCAGACATGGTCGGGACACTCCCACACCAATGATCGACAGAGGGACCTGGATGGCCATGTGACCCTTGTGCGTTCCACGAAGATCTTTCGTCGTTTGAACCAGGACAGTAGTGTCTTATTCCCTTTGTCACTCGATACTTGCATTGCCCGAGATCTGATCAGTGACACCGCCATGTCGTGTTCAATCTCGTTACCGAACAATGCTACTTGACTCGTTCTGACAAGTGATATCCCTATGATCGAATCACACGCTGCGCAGCTATTGGATATAACTTCTCCGAGTGGGCCCTTGAGTATGTTCCCGTCACATGGACGGACAAATCCCGCTCTTGACATATATTGCCTCTACGGTTTCCTCCGAATACCTGAACACACCTTTATAACCACCATATTACCAGATGGCATTTGATGCTATCTAAGCACTCTCGGGAGACAGTGATTGATATAGCCTCACGGTCTAAGGAATAGTCTACGAGGATCCATTTCTAATCATCGTAACTTGATCTTCGTGACATGATCGGGTCACGATGTTTAGGTTGGGTATTGGTTCATCACCTCATTCTCGGAATGA
This sequence comes from Avena insularis, assembly GCA_023614405.1. Classification (NCBI taxonomy): domain Eukaryota; kingdom Viridiplantae; phylum Streptophyta; class Magnoliopsida; order Poales; family Poaceae; genus Avena; species Avena insularis. The sequence goes on from CM042694.1 coordinate 537,341,404, forward strand.
GATGACCTCATTTCCAACTAGCATAAATGCCACATGATCAGGAAACTTGATCATTTGTTGACCAATGAACCAGTGACTAGAGTTTCACTGGGAACCCCTGGTTGTTTGTATATCACACGTGTATTGATGTTTCCACTCAATACAGTTATAGCATGATATAAAACTTAATCATAGACTATATGAAATATGATAATAGTCCTTACTACTATTTGTCTCTAGGGCATATTTCCAACAGAGGGGTCCTTCGGTTGAGGTGGGTACTGCGAGTCCAATTCCAGCGGTACCTGTCCACAGTATGACTCCGCCGCCACTGAAAAAGCCGAGGAGGCTGAAGAAACATCTGGATGATGACTTCGACCTCGACAGATTTGATAGGTGAGTGTTTGCAACTTGATGTGTTTAAATATTATTATGGGCTACAATGTCTTTGTGCTCAATGTCTTATTATGCTTGTGGAAGCGTGACTGCATCGTCATCGTCTGGCACTGACCGTGTCCTGGAGGACGTTGGAGTCACGGACACGAAGGGTAAGGGTGTGGATGAATCCGAGCCCTCCCCAAAGACAGCGTCCCCTCTGGCGTGAGTTCCTTGAGTTCTCCCAACTTGGAGGAACATAGGGTTCTTGCCTGGATGTCAACCCAGAAGGAACCTTCAGAGTCTTCGGGTGACCATGTAAGAGTATGTAAATTTATTGTTCGGAAAATCCCTAGTGTCACCTTCAATCGTGATGCATTTCATTATGCAACCTATTCTCCAAGACACGGTTCGTCTTGGTGAGCAAGTTGTTAACCTTGTTCAGCAGCATGCTCGGGTAGATACTGACTATCGCCAGCTGTAGAGTGAGTTTCTGCTCCTGTCGTGCTTTTGCTAAACACGGATTTCAATTGTGTTTGACTTGCTTCCTTCATTTTTCCAGATGAAAACAATGACCTTCTTCGCCGTCTAAGATCCCTTGAAAAGGGGCTCAGCACGGCGGAGAAAAAGGGATGAGGCGCTCAAAGCCCTCGAGCTCCTCAAGCAGGACTCGAAGAAGCGCGAAGAAGACTCGTTGGCCACTGCAGCTGACAGAGAGAAGGGGTTCGCAGAACAACTTCTCTCTGTTGCGCAAGCACTTTCTGGTATGCTTTGTCGTAGTTTTGTTTAGTTCAAATTTTCTTATTTGTCTTTCTGTTTTCCTTTGCTGATTTGTGCGAGTCAACCGTAGATGCCGCCGAAGTGAACTTCGATCGCCAGGTGCTGGCCCGCGAGGATGTCCTGGCTAGTGTTGTCGTGGTAATCGAAGATCGCATCGTCTCCACCCAGGACTCACTCAAGAAGGCCAAGACCGTGCTTGGACGTCTTAGAGAGGAGATGCTCCCCATGGCCAACCTTGTTGAAGATATTGACGGCCTGGTTGAATCCTTCATCGGGGGCGTTCCTGCGGACTTCAAGAACACGCAAAAGGGAGTCGGTGCTTCTCTAGGGCTGGTGATGGCGCAGGCCTGTGGTGCTGACTTGAACGTGAGAAAGATCAGTTCGAGGATGCCGACGATTGTGGAGGGTGAAGAGGTAGCTTTCGGCTCATTTGCTACTCATTTCCATAATTGCGGGCCTCGTCTTATAGAGACGCTCACAAATTACTCGGTGAAGCAAAAGCATCGTACCACAGTGAAAGCCATAGCGTCCGGAGCTACTACTGCTAAGGTCATGACATCGGATGCTGCCACTGAGTCTACGAAGCCCTCGAGTGCCGATGCATAGGCATGGATGCCTTTCCTATTTTCTTTTGTAGCGGTGCTGAGACTTTAGGCTTGTATTGAACTACTTTTGTGGGGGTGCCCCTGTCGGAACTTCTTGTTAAGTTCGATGTATAAATCTTCTGCATGCTTCTTTCACTCGAATTCCATGCTTAGGAGTTCTTATGATTCGAACTTTTTGATTGGTTAGGGGTCTTCGAGTGGCGTGCCGAGTATGCCCTCTTCTGTTGTGCATGTGGCGCCACCATGTTCAAAGGCGGAGGACATGTCGCTTTTGTCCCGACTGCGTGATCGCGTGAAGCATTTGGAGCGGGACGTGCTGATGATTCACGGTAATGCCGATGTTTGGAAGTCGAAGGCAGAAAAGGCATCGGAGAGAGAAACTTATCTTCTCGACGAAGTGGCTCAAATCAATGATCAACTGCAATGTTCGTGTTTTTTGACTCCCTTGTTCTTGGTTTTCTGTATCATCATAGTGTTGACTAATACTTTGTTGTTGCCATATGTGTAGTTATCAATCTCATTTTGCAGGAACAGAGGGATCATATTAGCATTCGACTTAGCTGTTTGACTCAGGAGCAGCTCGAAGCTGGTGGGTTCTTCTAGACTGACCGAAATCATGCAATTATGCTTGCAACGTTGCAGGATCGCGTGTCACGGGTGCTGCATTTATTGAGGAAGGCCCGGTCATTCTTGAGGCAAATATTTGTGGCGGTGTACCCGTTGGACGCCGTCCCGGCTAGCTTGTTGGCATTGCTTCGTAGGTTTCAAAATGCTGGTGTTGTACGCGAGTGCGTGCATCAGCAACTTGTCACGGGTGCTAAGTCTACACTAGCACTTGTGCGTATGTAGCGCCTAGACGTGAATTTTGAGGCAATTGCAAAAGGTCCGCCAACACCTCTAGAGGGAATGGCATGGAATATGGTTCCGCATTATCGAGTGGTCGCTGAGCCAGCGGAGAATATTGTAAACTTGTTTGATGAATGCACCAATGTACTCCTTCAGCGTCAGTAGAATAGTTATGTCCTGCACAAGATGTATAAGTGTTGTAAAGCTTCGACTAGGCATTTCGGTACCCATGCTGTATGTGAGGCTTGTTAGCCTGTGTGTTTTGCGAGTATGTTTCTTATGCAATGCCTTTTCGTTAGCTTGACGCTTGTGGATCTCAACACCTTGCCAGGATGTCAGTTGCATTACAACTGGGTTGGAGTTATCAAGGGTTTGATTGACAGCATAGTCAGCTACTCGGGTCATGCGTTATGAGGTTGTATATGTGACGAGGTCGTTAAGAAGGCGCATCCCCCGAGTGCAAAATAGGAATAAAAGTAAATGTAACAAGATGCATAGTTGAGGCACTTAGATTTATTTATTTGGAGAATATCAAGAGGTACAATGTTTGGCTAAGTAGCCTTATTGTAAAGTAAAAACATCTAGGGGTAGAAGCATCGCAACTACATGATGTTCCATGGGTTGGAGTATTCGACTCCACTCTCTACATCCTTCAAGCGATAGGCGCCACGTGGGATTACTTCAGTGATCACGTAGGGTCCCTCCTAGGGGGATTTGAACTTGAGGTGCCCCTTCTACTTTAGTCGTAGGACTAGGTCGCCTTTGATGAAGGATCTTGGAAGGAGCCATCGGCTGTGCTAGTTGCAGAGGCTTTGCTGGTAGATCATTGATCGCTCTCCGTGATCTCGCGTGCTTCGTCGAGGAGGTCGACGGAGTCCTCAAGTGCTTTCGTAGATTCAGCCTCGTTGTAAGCAACGACCCTTGGGGCTTTCTAGCACACTTCTGCGGGTAGTACCACCTCAGCGCCGTGCACCATGAAGAACGGGGTGTAGCCTGTGGCGCTGTTTGGTGTCGTGCGCAGTCTCCACAGTATGGAGGGCACCTCCTTAGCCCAACAACCAACTACCCACTTGAGTGGTCGAAGAAGTCTCTTCTTGATGTCATTGCAGACGAGGCCATTGGCCTTCTCGACTTAACCATTGGTCTAGGGGGTGTACCATGGAGGCGTAGCTGATGTTGATTCCCAGGTTTTCGCAGAAATCGTGGAACCCGTTCGTGGTGAAGTTCACCGCGAACCTAAAGATGATGGATTCAAAGAACTTGACGGCGGTGGCACCTGTCTGGATGTCACCGGCATGGCCTCGATCCACTTGGTGAACTTGTCAACTGCGACGAGGAGGTAGACATATCCTCCGGGTGATGATTTCTATAGCTTGCCGACCATTTCGAGTCCCCATTGCACAAAGGGCCAAGCCACATGTATTGGCCTGAGTTCCATGCCTGGTGCATGCGGCTTATCCATGAATATTTTGCAAGCGTTGCACTTCTGGACGATGTCCTTGGCATTATGCATTGCGGTTGGCCAATAGAAGCCAGCTCGTAGAGCTTTAGCGACAAGGGCGCGACTGCCGACATGATGTCCGCAGGTCCCCTTGTGTATCTCGAGGAGGATACCCCTTCTATCACCGTTGGTGACGCATTGCTGGAGGATGCCTGTGATGCTGTGCTTGTACAACTCGTCGTTGATAATGGTGAAAGCCTTGGAGCATCGCGCTATGTGTCACACATCTGTTGGGTCATCTGGCAGCCTTTTGGTGAGCAGGTATGTAATGTATGGATGCGTCTAGGATGGCTCGATGAGCATGACCTCCATGGGACCATCGCGTGCGGATCCCTACTCTGCATTGCTAGAACCCTTGGCTTCTTCGGGTGGCGTAGCCCCCGAGTCCGTTGTTGTGACCGATGGTCCTGCAGGAGTCTTCAGCTTAATGGAGCACTCGTAGATCTGCTCGAGGAATGCGGCTAGTGGCACCGAGGCGCAGGTAGAGCCTATGTTGGCGAGCATGTTAGCCTCATCATTTCTTTCGCGACCTACATATGCCACATCTCGCAGCTATCGAAGTCTCTTTTGAGTGTGACATGGGTATGCCCAACAGGCACCCGACTACAGCCTACCTGGTACGGCTCGACGGAAGGCCCACTCGACAACTTGCCAAGGTCCATGACGCTCATGAAGGTTCGAGTGGTATGAAGCCCATATGGACACGGACTCTCAAATGCACAAGACAAGCAAGTCTCAATATGAGAGTTTGAATACAACTTGGAACCAACTCGTATTGGTACCTGAGACCTAGCCTCCCCATATATAAAGGCTAGGAGGGTCCAACGAGAAGGGCATCGCGACTCCCACAATAGACAATAGATCTAGACACCGCAATAGACAATAGACAGATCTACGTTCTCCCATATGCCACAATAGATCTAGATAACACCCGTAGCATACACATACGCCAGATCTAATCTGCGCATACATCGCCATCGGCGACATTGTAATCCTTTGGATCATCATCAATCAAGAGCAGACAAGCAGGAGTAGGGTCCTCTACGAGGCCTCAACCTGGGTAAACCTTGTGTCCCTGTGTGCTTGTTTGCTCGCCGATCGAGATTTCCAGTGCCTCCCTCCTTCTCCAAATCCCAAGTCCATAACAATGGGCATTGATGAGTTAAACCCTCGTCAATTGGCGCCGTCTGTGGGAAACGGGAGTGCTGATGTAGCGGCTTCTTCGGCCCCAACCGCGATCTACAACTCTGCAACAGCGGAGATTCGCCAGCTCTTCGGCGCGTCCGACTTCACTATCCACACGCCGGCCACCCGCCCGTATTTCGAGTCCATAGGCAATGGAATCAACCTGGCGATTGGGAGCTTCCGCTTCCAAGTTGGTCAACTGGGCACGCTTCGCCTACCTGACCAGCCAACAACACCCGCGATCACTCCAGCGTCATGGTTCCGACCACCAATCGGCACCCTCAGCGAGCTCAACACCTCGGCAACTGCCGGGAATACGGACAGCGACAACAGTCGCGGATCCGATCTAGGTGACCTAGCCACAGAACATGGAGCCTACGGCTCCGGATCTGAAAGTTGAGGGAGCAACAACTTCCCCAACCACTTCATGTGCGCTGTCATCAACGCGGGCTATAAAATCGCCAATCGTGAAAATACTGGCACCAGATCTGGTACCGGACCGCCCAACGGCAGCACGCCCAACGGCGACATACCAGTCTCGAACGGCGGCCCTACCAACGGTGGCAATGGTGCACCCGTCAACAATGGAGTGGGAGCGGAACCGCCGACCATAATAAACGAACACACTGGAGAGCGGGTAGTAATCAAGCTCAATGACAATGAGTGGGCCCGCTGTTGAGAAGCTCTACGAGGCAACCCTCTGCCTCTCAACTCCACGCAAGACATGCTAATGGGCTACCATTGCCTACTAAAGGAGGAATACAGACGCCAGCTACATGCAATCGCGTAAATCGAGGCGCGTAAAAGGGCGGCAGACGAGTCAAGCCTTTGGCGAGCTGGGCTCTCCTCCAAAGGCAACGAACACGTTGCCAACAAGCGGCGCTCTCGATTAGCTCACCTCACAGAGCAAGAACGCATAGAGGCCGCGAAAGTCCTCGACTTCGGCTCCATGACGGTGGACACGCAGGGCAACGTGCTCCCAAAAACGCCGCAAGCCGCGGTAACGGCGACCACTATGTACCTCCTCAACAACCAGCCTCTGGCTGGAGATCCGCGAGCTGCCATGCACCGATCTACGATCACAGGCCTAGGGCTAATCGAGGCTTCCCTCGACAAAGAACCAACGCTAGAGCCAAAGAAAATCAAGGCTCTGGAAAAGTACCATTCGTACTCCTCTAGTGACGACAGTCACGATCTATCACGGTGACGTCGCTTACGACAGCACGATCACGACTACGATGCGCGCGATGACCTCACACGGCACAAAATTGACATATCAAGGGCAAGACGCGGTCGTTCGACTGACTCTGAAGAGGACGAGACTGAGCTCTGCAGCGCCAGATGCTTCAGCAGGGACATTAGGCAAAAGCGAATGCCTAAAGGGTTCAAGCTCCCGTCGGAGAACCCAAAAAATTCGACGGCCTGCAGGACCCGAAAATCTGGTTGGAGGACCACATCTCCTCCGTCGGGCTTCACGGCGGGAGTCGAAGCACGGCCATGCAATGCCTGCAGCAACAGTTGTAGGGCACCGCCCGCGCATGGCTAAACAACCTCCCGCGCGGATCCATTCGCAGCTGGGAAGAGCTGGTCTATAGCTTTGTACGCAACTTCAAGGGCACTTACAAAAGGCCCGCATCAACCGAAGAGCTGAGAAGCTGCCAGCAAAGATCTGGCGAATCGCTACGCTTGTACATCGAGAGATGTTCTATCATCAAGAACTCCACAGAAAACATCTCGGAGGACCGCAGAATCGACGCGTTCAACGGCGGCATTCGCCGTATAGAGCTTAGGGAGGAGCTGGGACGCTCAAAGCCCAAAAGAATCTACCACCTGATGGAAATCGCGAATCGGTGGGCTGATGGAGAAGACTCGGTGAAACCCCGTACCTACTCTGACAACGACCTTGGACATAGACGCGACTGCCGAAGCAAATGTCGAATGCGCGTCTACAACGACCATGACAAGGTCAACATGGTCGCAGCCGGCTACACCGACAAACGCGATGATAACCGCAACAGCGGATACCGCAGTGGTGGATACCACGACAGCAGAACGACCACGCAGGTGTGGCAGCACCGCACTCACGACAAGGCACCCTCAACATCTATCGAGAACAAACTATCCAGGCCATGCAACGTGCACTTCTACATCAACAAGCACGATGGCAAGAAGAAATCTAGCCACCTTCTCAAGGACTGCTGCGAGTTCCTCAAACTCCACGAAGGCCTGGCCCGGATGAATCGCGACACAGTCAACACGGGCTATGGAGCCGCCCCAGGTGCCGTGGTACACGGAGCTCTCCCACCGCCACCCGGACTTGCACCACCCGCGGCCACACCGGTGCAGCATCATGGAGGCGAGCCATACCCATGAGCAGTGGGCAACATGGGGATGATCCAAAAGGGGCGTCCCTCAAATCGAGTGCAGAAGGCCATCACTCGCCAAGTCAACTTGGCGATAAACTCCCCACCTTCCACCACTGATTACCTCAGTGGAAGCGACTCCTGCATCACCTTCGACAGGCGCGACCACCCGCGCCAAGTTCCTCGTCCAGGCCACTGTCCCCTCGTACTCGAGGCGCAGATTGGGGGTTTAGACATGATTCATGCCTTCATGGATGGCGGCAGCGACATTAACCTCATGTTCGCGAGTACCTTGCGTGCAATGAGGATCCCTCTGACTTGTCTGGAAGTTTCAGACACGACGTTCCACGGCATCGTCCCAGGGAAGGGCGTATATACCCTGGGCAAAATCAACCTCGACGTCATCTTCGGCACGCTGCAAAATTTTCGGCGAGAGCGCATCGACTTTGAAGTCATCGACTGGCCTTCCCAATACCACTGCATCCTCGGACGTGTCGCATTCGCAAGGTTCATGGTAGTGTCGCACTACGCCTACCTGCAGATGAAAATGCTAGGTCCAAATGGCGTAATCACAATCAACGGCAACTTCGAGAGGTCCGGTAGCTGTGACAGGGAATTCAACAGAATCTCCCAGTCCTTCGGCATGCAGGAGGAACTCGCAAGATTAAAGGAGTCGACAGACAACAGTCTACCTCCCTTGAGTAGGCCAAGTTCACCCGATCTGTCCTTCGACTCATCGGTGCACACAAAGAAAGTCCAGGTCCACCCATCGGACCCGACCAAGACGGCCCTCATCGCCAACAACTTGAGTTCCACATAGGAACTCGCGCTCGTCGAATTCCTCCGCGAGCACTGGGAGATCTTCGCCTGGTATCCAGCAGACATGCCAGGGGTCCCTAGGGAATTCACCGAGCACGCACTCAACATGAATCCAGAAGCAAGGCCAGTCAAACAAACAATTCGGCGACTGTCTGAGCTTAGAGCAAAAGCGGTCGGAATGGAGATCAACAGACTCCTCGAGGCAAACTTCATACGCGAGATCAAGGAAAGCACCTGGCTCGCTAACACCGTGATTGTGCCTAAAAAAGACACGGATATCATGCGGATGTGCGTGGACTTCACTTCTTTGAATAAGCATTGCCCAAAGGATCACTTCCCGCTGCCACGAATCGATCAAATCATCGACTCCACCACGGGATGTGAACGCCTCTGCTTCCTCGACGCCTACTCAGGCTACAATCAAATTCGAATGAAGGAGGAAGACCAAGAGAAGACAGCGTTTACAACGCCTTTGGGTGTCTTCTGCTACAACACCATGCCATTTGGGCTAAAAACGCAGGAGCTACCTATCAGTGGTGCATGCAGGCCTGCCTCAAGAATCAACTTGGTCGCAACATCCAAGTCTATGTTGACGACATCGTCATCAAAACCAAGGAGGAAGCTTCGTTAATCGACGATCTCCGCGAGACCTTCGCCAACCTCGATCGCTATCGGATCAAGCTCAGTCCGTATAAATGCGCCTTCGGTGTGCCATCTGGGCAACTACTTGGGTATCTCATCTCCGCGAGAGGGATCGAAGCAAACCTGAAGAAAATAAAGGCCATACTGGCCATGGAGAAGCCAAAGAATGTAAAAGGCGTCCAGCAGCTGGCTGGGCGAATTGCGACGCTCAGTCGATTCATCAGTCGCATGGGCAAAAAGGCGTTGCCCTTCTATCAACTACTCCGCAAAGCTAACAAGTTCAAGTGGACAGACGAGGCGTAAGAAGCATTCGAAGACCTCAAGCGTCTACTATCCACCTCGCCAGTACTGGTGACACCTCGTGAAAAGGAACCACTACTGCTCTACATCTCCGCCACCAATCAGGTGATCAGCATGGTGCTTGTGGTGAAACAAGCCGAAGAAAACAAGGTCCACGGGGTCCAACGCCCGGTCTACTACCTCAGCCAGGTGCTCACGCCAACAAAGCAGCGGTACCCGCACTACCAGAAGCTGGCATACGGCGTATTCATGATAGCCAGACGACTGCGCCACTACTTCTAGGAGCACTCAATCGTGGTGGTCAACGACGCCCCGCTCGGGCACATCCTCAATAACCCTGATGCCACCGGGCGAGTCGCGCTTTGGGGGATCGAACTGTCTCCACGAGACATCACATACGAAAAGCGCGACGCGATCAAGTCGCAAGTCCTCCCTGATTTCCTCGTACACTGGATGGAGAACCAGCTCCCTGAAAAGCTAGATATGTCCTATCTCTAGACAATGCACTTCGATGGGTCCAAATGAAAGGACGACGCTAGCACATGTGTCATATTGACATCGCCCCAGGGAGACAAGCTGAAATACATTCTACGAATGCAGTTCACCGCCTCCAACAATGAAGTTGAGTACGAGGCTCTAATCCATGGGATGCGGATGGTGAAAGCTTGTGGCGCCAAGAGGCTCATAATCGACGGCGACTCCAAACTGGTGGTCAACCAAACGATGCACGAGTGCGACGCACTGAGCGACAACATGATCGCCTATCATGACCTCTACGACACACTCGAATGGGACTTTGACGGCTGCGAGCTACGACATGTGGGCCACGAAAGCAATGAAGAGGCGGATCTACTCGCCAATATTGGCTCCACCTGTGCCCCCATACCACCTGGGGTATTTCTCGAGCGCATCTGCAAACGCTCCATCAATCCCAGGGCTCCAACGAAGAAAGAAAGCACGTCAACGGACTCGGGGGCTACGCCACCTAACGAGCCAATGGCACTCGACGACCTGGAGCTCGATACAGGACTCGAAGGACCAATGGGCGTCATGATGATCGAGCCATCTTGGACACAACCCTACATCACATATCTACTCAGCAAGAAACCGCCAGATGATACGACTGACACGCGGCACATCGTGCGATGATCCAAGGCATTCGCCCTCATCAACGGCGAACTATACAAGCGTAGCATCATAGGAGTACTCCAACGATGCGTCTCCAACAGGGACAGAACGGCTGTCCTCCTAGACATCCACGAAGGCACTTGCGGGCACCATGCTGGCAGTCGCGCTCTCATTGCCAAAGCTCTACGAGCTGGATTCTACTAGCCCACGGCCATGCGTGATGCCAAGGACATCGTCTAGTGCTGCAACGCTTGCTAGCGATTCACAGACAAACCTCACGCACCTGGCGCGGAACTTCGGCCCATACCATTAGCTTGGCCCTTCTCTAAGTGGGGACTCGACATGGTCGGCAAGCTCCCAAGATCCTCACGAGGAGGGTATGTCTACCTCCTGGTCGCAATCGACAAGTTCACCAAGTGGATCGAGGCCACGCCGGTGACAAATCAATCAGGAGCCAACACTGTCAAGTTCTTCGAATCCATCGTCTACCGCTTTGGAGTGCCACACAACATCATCACGGACAATGGGATGAACTTCACCTCTAAGGAGTTCCAGGAAATCTGTGAAAACCTGGGAATCAACATAAGCTCTGCCTCGGTGGCTCACCCGCAGACCAACGGTCAAGTCGAAAAAGCCAACAGCCTCGTCTACGGTGGAATCAAGAAACGACTCATTCGACCACTCGAACAAGCCACTGGATGCTAGACAGACGAGCTGCAATCTGTACTTTGGAGCTTACACACAACTCTAAACAGCGCCATGGGATACACTCCGTTCTTCTTGGTACAAGGAGCCGAGGCGGTGCTACCCGCAGAGGTACGCTACAAAGCCCCACAGGTGGTCGCTTACAGCGAGGAGGAGTCAACCCTTGCACTCGAAGACTCTGTCGACCTCCTTGACGAGGCACGAGAAATCGCAGCGGAGAGATCGACAATCTACCAGCAAAGTCTCCGCAACTACCACAGCAGAAGGCTACGCCCTAGGTCCTTCGTTGAAGGAGACCTGGTCCTGCAATTGAAGCAACAAGGGCATCTAAAGCTCGAGTCCCCCTGGGAGGGACCATATGTGATTACAGAAGTAATCCCAGGTGGCGCCTATCGCCTTAAAGACTTCAAGACATGAGTCGCATACTCCCACCCTTGGAACGTCGCGCAGCTGCGTCGTTTCTACCCTTAGTCGTTTTTATATTACAAATAAGGCTATCAAGCCAGGCTACTTAGCCACACATTGTACCTCGTACTATTCTGCAAATAAATAGAGCTAAGTGCCCCAAAACTCTATGTATTTTTCTACTTTCTAGCAATTTCATCACTCGGTGGCTGCGCCACCCTTTACACCCCTGTTCTACGAACTAATCGCAGTATCCTGAGTAGCTGACATACTAATCGAACCCTTGATAAACACCAACCCAGCTGCAACGCACCTGACAGGTTGGCAAGGCGCTCAGATAAACACACATCAGGCTAACAGAAAGGAACTGCAGCATGCAACACATTCGAGACTCACATAAGCTAACAAGCTCTTCACATATCAACGGGTGCTCAATGCACCCAATACAATCATTCGAACTTTACAACACTTGTACAATTATGTGCATGATACAAGTCATGCTACTACTGCAACAGAAGAACGTTCGTCTGTCCCTCAAAGAAGTCGACAATGTCTTCCGCTGGGCGATCAACCGCTTGGTAGTGCGGAACCATGTCCCAGGTCATACCTTGTGGCAGAGGTGGCGACCCAGGGGCAAGAGCTGCAACATCTACATCAGGCCTATGCAGTTGCACCAACGACAACATAGCCTTAGCCCCGGCTATCAACTGTTGTTGCACGCACTCGCGAACTGCACTCAAATCCTGGAACTTTGCTAGAAGAGCCAACAGGATTGAAGGGACGACGTCCAATGGAAACATCATTTGGTAGATATGCCTAAGGCTCGACTGCGCCTTCTTCAAAAAGTGAAGTACTCGAGAAGCACGATCCTGCAGGATTGCAAGCACGGTCGCACGATCTTGGTCCACCCAGAAGTACCCACTCGCCTGTAGTTGCTCCTGGGTCAGATCATTCATTCGAACGGCAATCCGGTCCTTCTCATCATGCGGATGACGGGCACTGACAACTACACCAAGCAAAAAGGCGAAGTATGAAGACAAAACATCTTCGCGATTGACTAAAAGAAAAGATAAGAGGGCAGAAAGCTAACATTTGAACTGCTCACTCAGCTGTGTCACCTCCTCTAAGAGATACTGCTCGCGGGCGGTAGCCTTCTCTGCTTTCGACTTCCATACATATGCGCTACCACGGAGGATGGGAAACTCACGCTCTAGTTGCTTAACGCGATCGCGCAGTCGCGAAAGCGGAGACAACTCATCCACCCTTGAGCGCGGCTGTGCCAAGGTCTCATCGGTGGGTGGAGGATCACGAGGATCACTCGAGGGACCACTCGACGTACCCTATCATAAACCAAGAAAGAGCAAAATAAGGGACCAAGAGTACATTGATAAAAGGCTCGAACGCATTCAGAAACGACAAAGTCTCGACAGGGATACTCCCACAAAACCATAGTTTCAACACAAAATAAAACTACAACTATTACAGAATAGCTACTAATGAGCAGCCTGCTTCTTCGACTTCGACTTGGACTTCGGGGGCCTCGTCGAATCTGTGGCGGTCTATGACGCCACAGACTTTCCAGTGCTAGCCCCTGATCCCGTAGCCTTCACCGCATTCTTCACTTGTTGTAGCTCCTCGGAGTATCTGGCGACTGTATTGATGAGCTGTGGCCCATATTTACCACAGCCAGTAGCGAAGGGAGCAAACACTACATGTTGGCCATCTGCGTCGACGGGCATCGCCTTGGAAATCACGGCGGGGTCCACCTCCACGCCATGGGCTTGAACCATCGTGAGTGCCATGGTCACGCCGACAGACCGCTGGGAGTTCCTGAAGTCCATGGGAATACCCCCAGCAAGAGATTCCACCAGGTCCTCAAGGTTGTCAAGCAGCTCAGCCTTGGGAGTTAGATCCCTGCGTATGCGACTGAGCACACCCTTGGCCTTCATCAGTGTCCCTTGAAGGGAAGCGCTGCGGTCTTTGACTGTGGCCACAGCACCAGCCAAAGCATCATCGCGACGAAGGGCCTGGGCGTCAAAGCTCAGGCCGTGGCATCTACATACAGCAAAGTGTTAGCACAATAACATGATGTCGAAGCAAGAAGCAATGAAAATTCAGCTGAAAGAGTACCTGAGAGGGACTTGGCAATCGAGAAAAGCTGCTCCTCGAGCACCTTCTCCCTCTCGGCATTGGAGGAACGCAAGTCCTCTTCGCGCTTTTGTGACTCCCCTAGGGCCGCGATTGCTTCGTCACAACCCTTCTCCGCCGCGGCAAGCGCCTTTTCGAGTGAAGCAGCATGATGCAGAAGTTCGTTATGCTCAACTGCAAAGAACAGGACGTATCATCAATCGAATCTAGAAACTTCACCAAGACAAAAGACAAAGGCACAACTAACCTTCAACAACGCGATGGCGATTGTCCAGCCGTGCATGTTGTTGACCCATGTCCAGGACTTGCTCCGCCAGGCGTGCAGCTTCCTTCATGATGAGCTGCATTAGAAGAAAACAAAGTTCAGCAACAACACCAAGTATATATTCGACTGACAAAACAACAAAGATATGCTTACATGGTCCTCCAGAGACTCCGAGGATGATTGTTGCACAGTCATCCAGGCAACCACCTGGTGTCCCCCAGCATGCGGGGAACTCGATGAGTTGTGCCCGGAGTGGGCCGCCAATGGAGGAGAGGAAGATCATTCGGCCACTTCCTTGTACTTGGAGTCTGCGACTCCGGATTCCTTCAAAAATCGGATGTCGCTAGAAGACGACGATGCCGCTTGACTACAAAACACATCCAGCACAAAACTTCAGGGAACGCAACTCCAAAAAAGAAACCAAGACAAAAGTCGCGAATTCACCAGTCAAATTTATCGAGGTCAAAGGTGTGCACCTCTGACTCCGATGACTCCTTCGGCAGTCGCAGTTTCTTCCGGGCAGGAGGAGCCATGGAGCGCACAGGAACGGCGGGGATCGGCTCCTCCGCATCAATAGAAGGGCCTTCTGGCGTGGTCAGTGATGAGGCATCTGAATCCTTGTTGCGGGAACGCTTGCGAGTGTCTGGGTCACTGGACTCGAGGGCTCCCTCCTCCTCTTAGATTGGGATGGTTGACTCCGACTCGTCCTCTTCATCCACCTCGTGAGGGATAATCCCTTCAGGACGAGGGGGGAAATTGGGAGACACCTGCCAGTCATGCATTCAGAAGATACAATATTATATATCACAGCATCGTAAAAGGTAATCGAAAACGAAAGCTACTTCGTCATACAAGTCTACCTCAGGAGGAGGGTTTGAGGCGTCGAAAGGAGGAACGACTGGTTCGCCTAGGAGAAACTCCTTGGTGGTGTATTTGGTCACCAGTCGCACCCTATTATCAACCTCACCCGCAGAAATGCCATCGGCAGATACCCGAGTGGCATCATTCGCACCGGCCCAGCGGAACATGGGGTGGACTCTAGCCTGCAGAGGCTAAACACGATGGCACAACCATGTGCGAATAAGGGCAGCTCCTCCCTCTTCTTTTCCTATGCGACTCTCGAGGTCGCAGACGCGCTTATACAGCACCTCTGTTTCCTCGAACTCGCCAGGCATCACGATATTCTTCCAAGAGCGCCTCCTCTTGCACGGCGTCGCGGGATCGAAGGGCGCGAGTCTGTAGTGCTCTCCGTCAGCCTTCTGGTCGCGTATGTAGAACCACTTGTCTCTCCACCCTTGGACGGACGCAGTGAGCTTGATATCGAAGTAGGTGGCGGAGGAGTCGACGTGGATTCTGCAGCCTCCTACATCGTAGAATACCGAACCAGACGCCAACTGGCGTTTCATCTTTAAAAGCCTATTAAAGAGGCCAAAGTGCGGCTTGACTCCGAGCCAGCACTTGCAAAGAGTAATGAAGCAGGAGATGTGGAGAATAGAATTTGGGGACAGCTGATGCAGCTGGAGCCCATAGAAGCAAAGGAGGCCCCTGAAGAAAGGATGCAGGGGCAGAGAAAGACCGCGGATGATGAACGCAAGAAACATCACCCGGAAACCAAGAGGAGGACAAGGGATTACCTCCTCGCAGGGCACTCGCGAGTCGTCTTCCACGGAGGGAAGAACTCCATCTCAACGATGAAGATGCAGCTCGGCGGGCTTGATGATGGATGCACGCCAAGCACCATTGGTGACGCGGGTGCCCGCACCCTTCTTATTCCCAGCGCCGGCGGCACTGGTGCCCACGGTGGTGGTGTCGCCCTTCTTCTTGGCGGCGGCAATGGCGGTCGTGGACCCAGCGGCGACGCCTCCCTTCTTCTTGCCCATCTTCTGATGGCGGTGAGAACGGAGGAAGTAATTGGGGAAGACACGGAGTTGGTCTAGTGCCGCAAAGAGAAAGTGTGCAAGGAAGCAGAGAGCAGCAGCAATGGCGATGGAGGCGCGAGCAAAGAAGATAGATGAGGAAATTACTGCAGCTGCGCCGCTACTTAACTTCCTCGCAGATACCATCCAACGGCCAGAAGAAACCCTACTACACATGTGGTGCACATCGCCATCGACACATGGCGAAGCTGAAGCACGAACCGTCCCCCCACTATTCCCACTACGCGTGGAAATCGAGGAGACACGGTTAAAACAGAGGATTACGCACGCCCAGTCAAATCAAGGTTAGAAAGTAGGACCCACCGCTCGTCACGTCCCGCTGAAATCACTCGTCACGTCCCGTCAAAGCCGCTCAAATAGGAAAATGAGGTCATCACATTGTCAGCACTGATGTCATTGACACTAGCAGAAGAAACTTTTGACTACTTTAGTCCTTGCTCGAGTCTTCGACTCAACCAAGCACTCGGGGGCTACTCCCATAGGGAGCGTTGGTCGTGCACCCTACAATTATTTTTCTGCAGGTATATGAGTGTTGAAGACAAACCAATCACTCGAAACTACGTTTCGATTGTGAATTATGGGTTACTCCCATAGGGAGCGCCAGAGGCAAATTCGACTGAAACAAGCAACAAAAGACGACAGCAGTCGCAAAAAGGTCTTTAGTCACCGCTTGAGTCTTCGACTCAACTAGACACTCGGGGGATACTCTCATAGAGAGCGCTGGCCGTGCACCCTATGATTATTTGTACATCGTACTATGTGTTGATAACATCCACACTCGAGAGCCATGGCGACTCCGCCTCATATTTTCCCTGCAAAGAGACTGCGTCTCCTGGGTCACCCGAATCATATCCGTGGTGATAAAATTCGGATGCCGCGCTTACAGCGTGAAGATAAGACCTGAATAAGGCCTAGCAACGCATCTACTATGCACTACCAGAAGCATATCCGTGCCTATAGGTACGATGAACATGCCTTGACGGACGCGTCGAGTGCTCACACTTATACACTGGAATTCGACTCTTGTAAGACCTCCGCGGCCTGAGTCGAATTACGCCAACATTTTTCTGAATTCGAGTCTGGGGACTCAAGTTTGAGTAGATTGCGTTGTTTTGCCCTAAGGCAGTTAACTGATACCGATACATCGGTTAAATCAGGCACGTATATCAACAATCCCTATGACATAAACAGAACACTCGAAAATGCTCAGTCATGCACTCGAAAGACTTCATAAAGTCTCCAGTCGAATCTGCGATTCCATTGGACACTTGGGGGCTACTGACATGGATATACCCTGCAGGTACTCGAGTTTGGTATATACGGTCCAGATACGGCAGAAGCCCACGGTGTTGCCAAGGCCCAATGGAGAATTCGAGTGGCCCACGGACTCTCGATTACTTGCGAGACAAGAAGAAACTTAAGATAGAAAGTTCAAAGGGAAAACCCTAATCTTTAACTGACTCGACCTGCTACCCGAGACCTACCCTATCTATATAAAGGCTAGGCGGGGGCGGTGAGAAGGACGATCACCACCTTAGTCTCCACAACTCTAGCCAGATTGCATCTGCGTGCCCCTGTAATCTTCAATTCCTTCATTAATTCCAAGAGAAGACAAGCAGGAGTAGGGTCCTCTATGAGGCCTCAACCTAGGTAAACCTTGCATCCCTGTGTGCTTGTTTGCTAGCCGATTGATGCCTCCAGCGCTACCTCCTTCTCCAAAACCCAAGTCCATAACAATGGGCATTGACGAGTTAAACCCTCGTCAATTGGCGCTGTCTGTGGGAAACGGGAGTGCTGATGTAGTGGCTTCTTCGGCCCCATCAACCCCGATCTACAACTCCGCAACAGCGGAGATTCACCAGCACTTCGGTGCATTCGACTTCACCGTCCACACGCCGGCCACCCGCCCGGATTTTGAGTCCGTAGGCGATGGAATCAGCCTGGCGATTAGGAGCTTCTGCTTCCAAGTTGGTCAACTGGGCACGCTTCGCATGCCTGACCAGCCAACAGCACCCGCGATCGCTCCAGCATCGTGGTTCCGACCACCAATCGGCACCCTCAGCGAGCTCAACACCTCGGCAACTGCCGGGAATACGGACAGCGACAACAGTCGCGGATCCGATCTGGGTGACCTAGCCACAGAAGATGGAGCCTATGGCTCCGGATCTGAAAGTTGCGGGAGCAACAGCTTCCCCCAACCACTTCATGTGCGCCGTCATCAACACGGGCGATACCACCACCAATCGCAAAAACACTGGCACCGGATCTGGCACCAGACCACCCAACAGAAGCACGCCCAATAGTGGCATACCGGTCGCGAACGACGGCCCCACCAACGGTGGCAATGGCGCACCCATCAACAATGTACCAGGAGAGGAACCGCCAACCATAATAAACAAACACACTAGAGAGCGGGTAGTAATCAAGCGCAATGACAATGAGTGGGCCCGCTGTCAAGAAGCTCTACGAGGCAACCCTCTGCCTCTCAACTCCTCGCAAGACATGCTAATGGGCTACCATTGGCTACTAAAGGAGGAATACAGACACCAGCTACATGCAATCGCGCAACTCGAGGCGCGTAAAAGGGCGGCAGACGAGTCAAGCCTTCAGCGAGCCGGGCTCTCCTCCCATGGAAGATCCTCCTCCAAAGGCAATGAACACGTTGCCAACAAGCGGCGCTCTCGATTGGCTCACCTCACCGAGCAAGAACGCATAGAGGCCATGAAAGTCCTCGACTTTGGCTCCATGATGGTGGACACGCGGGGCAACATGCTCCCCAAAATGCCGCAAGCCGCGGTAACAGTAGCCAATATGTACCTCCTCAATAACCAGCTGATACGTTGCAAATGTATCTATAATTTTTTATGTTCCATGCTTGTTTTATATCTACTTTCTTAAGTTTTGTCCATACTTTGGAGTAGTTTTATACACTTTCTTGGACTAACCTATTAACAATATGCCACAGTGCCAGTTGCCTGTTTTCTGCTGTTTTTGGTTCCAGGAAAGTCAGAAAATGAATATTCTCGGAATTGGACCGGACAAAAGCTAAATTCGTTATTTCCCGGAAGACTCACGGAGCTAGAAGGAGAGACGAAGTGGGTCCACAGGGTGGCCACACCACCCCTTGGCGCGGGTCCCCCTGGCCGCGCCAGGGCATGGTGTGGGCCCCCTGGCCGGCCACCGACCTTGCCCCTTCGCCTATAAAATCCTCCCGATGCAAAAACCCTAAGTCGTCAATCAGAAATCCACGAAAAGTTCCATAGCGCCGCTGCCACCGAAGGGGAGATTCAGGGGACAGAAAGTCTCTGTTCCGGCACCCTGCCGGGACGGGGAAGTGCCCCCAGAGCCATCTCCATCGATCTCCACCACCATCTCCATCGTTGTTGCTGATTCCCATGATGATGAGGGAGTAGTTCTTCCTCGAGGCTAAGGGTTCTACCGGTAGCTATGTGTTCATCACTCTCCCTATGCATGATCATATTGTGATCATTAGCTTTGTAATCAATTAGATCTACCTTGCTACTCAAGTGCTTTAATAGATCTCTGCTCTCCCCATGTGTGTGAAAGTGACAGCGTGCACACCATGGTGGCACTTAGGCTAGAGATTACAAATACTTGTTATGAGTTATATTTGGAGTTGGATGTTTCTATGAAATTGTGGTGTTTGTTGGAACCATCTAGAGCTCAAGGTGACAGTGTGGGGTTATCTAGATGGGGAAAGCGAACTTTGAGGTGTGCTGTTATAGCCCTACCATGGATTAGAGTGTCCAACCGGAGAGTAGTTAAGAGTAGTATCATGAAGAGAAGATATTTATATGAGAGTGTTCACTAGTGAAAGTATGATCCCTAGGCCTTGTTTCTAAGCATTGAAACACCATTTGCAATTAGATTTGTTACATGTTTGCTTGATTCCATATTTATTTCAGTTTGCCTTTAGTCTCTTCCACGCCATCAAGCTATTGTCTAGCACTGTTGTATTATATCCATACCACTTGTATTTCACTATCTCTTCGCCGAACTAGTGCACCTATACACCTGACAAGTGTATTGGGTGTGTTGGGGACACAAGAGACTTCTTGTATCTTGATTGCAGGGTTGCTTGAGAGGGATACCTTTGACCACTTCCTCCCTGAGTTCGATAAACCTTGGGTGATCCACTTAAGGGAAACTTCTTTCTGTTCTACAAACCTCTGCACTTGGTGGCCCAACAACTGTCTACAAGAATAGAAGTGCGTAGACATCAAGCTATTTTCTAGTGTCGTTGCCTGGGAGGTAAGGTAAAAGGTACTCACATCCTCCGGTGTGAGTGCTCGAAGTTATTTACTTTAGATTCTACAATTTTGTCTTTTTGTTTCTTGTTTTTATTTTCACTAGTTAGGGCTAATGGAAAACAACTACAAAATTAAAGAGCTTTATAGTATTTATCTTGAGTTAGGACATGAAGTGTTTGAAGAGAAAATTAAAAAACCTATGGAACTTTATTTGCATGCTAATAGCAATGTTATTAGTATGAATTCTTTGGACACCATTATTGCTAATGCTAGGGAAAAGTCTAATCTTGGGGAAGCTGGTTGTGATGAGCATGATATTTTTAGTCCCCCAAGCACGGAGGAGAAAATTTACTTTGATGATACTATGCCTCCAATATATGATGATTACAATGATGAATATGATATTTTTAGTCCACCTACTATTGAGGAGAAAATTAATTATGATTACAATATGCCTCCTATATTTGATGATTATGGTGATGAGAATAATAATGATAGCTATTTTGTTGAATTTTCTCCCACTATAATTAATAAGAATGACTATGTTTATGTGGAGAGTATTAATTCTTTTAAGCATGTGGCTCCTGATAAGAATGTTTTATGTGATTGTTATATTGTTAATTTTGTTCATGATGCTACTGAAAGTTATTATGAGAGAGGGAAACATGGTTTTATGCATCTCAATAATATTAAGTTTCCCCTCTTTATGTTGAAAGTCTTGAAGTTGCACTTGTTTTGCTTTACTATGCTTGTTGATTTGTGCTTTCATGACTTATTTCTTTACAAAATTCCTATGCAAAGGAAGTGGGTTAGACTTAAATGTTCTTTGAATTTGCTTCTTGATGCTCTCTTTTACTTCAATTCATATTTCTTATGTGAGCATCTTCTCAAACTATCATGCCTAACTTAAAGGCGTTAAAGAAAAGTACTTATTGGGAGATAACCCAAAAGTTTTAGTAGAGTCTTGGAAGTTATTAACTCTGTAATAACTGCTCCTTATCATTTTTGTGTGGTTTTTGTGCCAATAGTAACCTCTAAAGAGAGAGAAGTAATGCTTGGGAAAGTTGTTGTCCCGAAACAGAATTTTGTGCTTCGCTGTAAAAATTTGTGAAAAATCTCTGTACGTCGGATTGAGCTGTAATTTTTTGTGCTTCTGCCCCAGGTTGTTATCTAACTTTCATTAGATCAACACTTTTCGATTTGAGAAACATAAGGTCTTTGAAAAAATTGGTTTTTACCTGCTGGTCTGTTTTGACAGATTTCTGCCATTATTTGCATTTGCTTCTTGTTGATTCCTTTTTTGGTTCTCTTTGGGGAATTGAGCTTTTCAAGGGAAGTGCTACAGTATCTTGTGTTTTAATGGAAGTTTTATTGGTGTTGGAACTGAACCCAAAGACTTATTATCTTGAGTACACTAATGTTGCTAATAAAGATTGTGTGAAGTTTTGTATGAAGGAAAATTTCATGTGTATGGAGAGAATGATGTAATGAGATGAAGAATGGACTAAAGCTCAAGCTTCGGGATGCCATGCGTGTCACCCCAAGAAATATCTAAGACGTACAAGCGTCAAAGCTTGGGGATGCCCAAGGCATCTCCTCCTTCATCAATAAAAATCTTAGGTTTCTTCCAAACACTTCATTTTTATTGTTTTATGCATAGTTGTGTTGCTCTTGGAGCGTCTTTGTTTTTGTTTTTAGTTTTATTTTGTTTGGTTTGCTTAAATAAGTTGGTTGGATCCCAACACACTACTTTTGGAAAGAGACACACCCCGTTATTCATTGCCTAGAACACTCTAGTTTTCGTTCTTATTGTTTTGTGAGTGTTCTCTTTTGCTAGTACTAGGTTTAGCATTAGTTTTCTTGTGCTTTCAGCGTAGAACTTTTTAGTTCTTCCTTTTTGGATTTGTGAGACAAGCTCACTGATCTTTATTTATTATTATATTTGTGAGTTCTTTCAAATAAGTTGGTTTGGATTGGAAAAGAGTAGAAAAGTTCATGCTTAACTGGTATAAAAGGAGCTTGTTTTTGACTGTGGACTATGCTTTGTCATGCCATGCTTGATATTGTTTTGGCTTTATGCTTAGTGATTTTTTATGTAGCATGACATGTTATAAACAATTGAGACTGCTTAATGTGCCTTGAAAGAAGCATGCGTTGTTTTAGCATATTAAAGCATAGTATTGTGGTATTCTCCTTTGATGCTTTATTTGGGTTAACTTGGAGCATGCTCACACCATGTTATGACTATGCCAAGTCACCATAGCCTTTATGATCCTTTAGTTTTCGACTTGTAGTATCACTTTATGCTTTAATTAATGATGTTTTGTTGCTTTGCATGATTATGACCATTATTGCTCTCTTAGTTGGTCGCTCCTAGTCTTTTGCTAGCCTCCATAACCAAGTATGAGTTCCACTCATGCATCCAACTCCTAAAACCAAGTTATTCCAAAGAGTCCACCATACCTACCTATTAGCATTTGCTATTCCAAGTATATTCATGTTAATATCTACCTTCCGAATTAAACTTGTTATGAGAAAATTAGTGATTAAAGCTCTCACAAACTTGATGGCACACTTCACTTTTCTTGCCCCTAATAAACTTGAACCATTGTGTCGTCTATGTTGTATATGCTTGCACTTATACGTTGGGGATTAGCAGAACCATGATGTCATGGGGAACGCTTTCAACATTGCACTTGTACATTGTACCTAATTGATATCATGCTCTTTTGTCTATGGATGTCGTCGGTGTGAAATGAAAGGGGAGCTTGTAAGTCCATGGAGTTATGTATGTGTGTTAGAGAAATGCCTGGGCCGCTGGTCTAATCCATGCCTAATCATGGTGGAAACCTACAACATAACCATAATGAGCAATCTATGAAGCATTCCTCTTATAAACAAAGAGATAGAGATTGAGAAAAAAACAAGAAAAAAAAGAGATGAGAAAAGAGGAAAGAGATAAAAAAGCACCATTTTCCCATGGTAAATAAGAAGATTGCTGAGATGCTCGTTGTCTGCTTGCCTTGTCATTTTGATATGGGGATTCTTCCGTATCATCGGGCAAGGGGTACCCCGTTGGTGGTTCTCTATGATACACATGTACTTACTATGACAAGAACTTACCGGTAACTAAACTTGAGTAGCATGAGGAGCGGCCCTCGTATTCAAGGGACATGAGATTTCCAACTTATACTTTGTCAAGCATATACTCCATAGTTTGTTCACTTTAACCTTAATCACTTCAAGATGCTTATGATAGGGGCAATGAGAGCTGAAAGCTCATAAGTACCATAATTTTTGGAAGCTCTTTATGAAACTTGAATCCCTACTTCCTTCTATGAAGGTCTTTCTTTTACTTTTATGTTGAGTCTCCATCTTCTATCTTTATGCACCTATTGAGAGAGCATAGTGCCCATTCTTAGTTTAATGTGCATTGTCCCAAGACTTGTTGATTGATGCATAACTTTGATATTGCTTGTTCTTAAACTATTTGTATCTAGTCACTCTTATGAACTTTGAAGGTGTCATATGCATTTATGTTTGCTACCCTATGAGGGACAAGCTGAATGCCACCATGCTATGTTTTCTTTATGTGAAACAAACAAACGTCTTGCAAAGCATTGTTATTCATGAATCTTTTGTCTGTGCCTTTTCATGTTACAACATAGTTGTTATGTCTTATTGTTAGAACTATATCTTTCATGCTATGTTGAAGTACTATGATCCCAGCTATCAATGTTTTATAAATGCTTTGATCAAGATTATGATGGTGCATGTCACCTCAAAAATTATTCTTTCTTTTTATCACTTACCTACTCGAGGACAAGCAGGAGTTAAGCTTGGGGATGTTGATACGCTGCAAATGTATCTATAATTTTTGATGTTCCATGCTTGTTTTATATCTACTTTCTTATGTTTTGTCCACACTTTGGAGTGTTTTTATACACTTTCTTGGACTAACCTATTAGCAAGATGCCACAGTGCCAGTTGCCTGTTTTCTGCTATTTTTGTTTCCAGGAAAGTTAGAAAATGAATATTCTTGGAATTGGACTGGATAAAAGCCAAAGTCGTTATTTTCCCAGAAGGCTCACGGAGACAGAAGGAGAGACGAAGTGGGTCCACAGGGTGTCCACACCACCCCTTGGCATGGGTCCCCCCTGGCCACACCAGGGCATGGTGTGGTCCCCCTGGCCGGCCATCGACCTTGCCCCTTTGCCTATAAAATCCTCCCGATGCAAAAACCCTAAGTCGTCAATCAGAAATCCATGGAAAGTTCCATAGCACCGCCGCCAATGAAGGGGAGATGCGGGGGACAGACAGTCTCTGTTCCGGCACCCTACCGGGACGGGGAAGTGCCCCCGGAGCCATCTCCATCGATCTCCACCACCATCTCCATCGTCGTTGCTGATTCCCATGATGATGAGGGAGTAGTTCTTCCTCCAGGCTAAGGGTTCTACCGGTAGCTATGTGTTCATCTCTCTCTCTATGCATGATCATATTGTGATCATGAGCTTTGTAATCAATTAGATCTACCTTGCTACTCAAGTGCTTTAATAGATCTCTGCTCTCCCCATGTGTGTGAAAGTGACAGCGTGCACACCATGGTGGCACTTAGGCTAGAGATTACAAATACTTGTTATGAGTTATATTTGGAGTTGGATGTTTCTATGAAATTGTGGTGTTTGTTGGAACAATCTAGAGCTCAAGGTGACAGTGTGGGGTTATCTAGATGGGGAAGCGGACTTTGAGGTGTTCTGTTATAGCCCTACCATGGATTAGAGTGTCCAACCGGAGAGTAGTTAAGAGTAGTATCATGAAGAGAAGATATTTATATGAGAGTGTTCACTAGTGAACGTATGATCCCTAGGCCTTGTTTCTATGCATTGAAACACCGTTTGCAATTAGATCTGTTACATGTTTGCTTGCTTCCATATTTATTTCAGTTTGCCTTTAGTCTCTTCCACGCCATCAAGCTATTTTCTAGCACCGTTGTATTATATCCATACCACTTGTATTTCACTATCTCTTCGCTAAACTAGTGCACCTATACACCTGACAAGTGTATTGGGTGTGTTGGGGACAAAAGAGACTTCTTGTATCTTGATTGCAGGGTTGCTTGAGAGGGATACCTTTGACCACTTCCTCCATGAGTTCGACAAACCTTGCGTGATCCACTTAAGGGAAACTTGCTGCTGTTCTACAAACCTCTGCACTTGGAGGCCCAAAAACTATCTACAAGAATAGAAGTGTGTAGACATCACCAGCCTCCGGCTAGAGATCCGCGAGCTGCCATGCACTGATCTACGATCGCAGGCCTAGGGCTAATCTAGACTGCCCTCGACAAAGAACCAATGGTAGAGCCAAAGAAAAACAAGGCTCTAGAAAAGTACCATTCGTACTCCTCCAGTGAAGACAGTCATGATCTGTCACGGCGACATCGCTCACGGTGGTACGATCACGACTACGATGCGCGCGATGACCTCACGCAGTGCAAAATCGACAAATCAAGGGCAAGACGTGCTCGTTCGACTAACTCAGAAGAGGACGAGACTGAGCTCTGCGGCGGCAGATGCTTCAGCGGGGCCATCTGGCAAAAGCGAATGCCTAAAGGGTTCAAGCTCCCATCGGAGAACCCAAAATTCGACGGCCTGCAGGACCCGAAAATCTGGTTGGAGAACCACATCTCCTCCATCAGGCTTCACAGCGGGAGTCAAAGCACGGCCATGCAATGCCTGCAGCTACAGCTGCGGGGCGCTGCCCGCGCCTGGCTAAACAACCTCCCGCACGGATCCATTCGCAGCTGGGAAGAGCTGGTCTACAACTTTGTATGCAACTTCAAGGGAACTTACAAAAGGCCCGCATCAATCGAAGAGCTGAGAAGCTGCCAGCAAAGATCTGGCGAGTCGCTACGCTCGTACATCCAGAGATGGTCTATCATCAAGAACTCCGCAGAAAACATCTCGGAGGACCACGCAATCGACGCATTCAACTGCGGCATTCACCGTATAGAGCTCAGGGAGGATCTGGGTCGCTCGAAGCCCAAAACAATCGACCAGCTGATGGAAATTGCGAATCGGTGGGCTGACGGAGAAGACTCGATGAAACCCCGTACCTACTCCGACGATGATGATGACCTTGGACGCAGACGCGACCGCCGAAGCAAACGTCGAATGCGCGTCTATGATGACCGCGATGAGGTCAACATGGTCGCAGTCAGCTACGCCGACAAACGTGACGATAACCGCAATAGCGGATACCGCAGTGGTGGATACCACGACATCGGAAAGACCACGCAGGTGTGGCAGCACCGCACTTGCAACGAGGCACCCGCAACATCTATCGAGGACAAACTGTCCGGGCCATGCAATGTGCACTTCTACATTGACAAGCACGGTGGCAAGAAGAAATCCAGCCACCTTCTCAAGGATTGCCACGAGTTCCTCAAACTCCACGAAGGCCTGGCCCGGATGAATCGCGACGCAGTCAATAGGGGCTATGGAGCCGCCCCAGGCACCATGGCACACGGAGCTCCCCCCGCCGCCCGGACCTGCACCACCCGCGGCCGCACCGGTACAGCATCATGGAGGCGAGCCATACCCACGAGCAGTGGCCAACATGGGGATGATCAAAAGGGGCGTCCCTCAAATCGAGTGCAGAAGGTCATCACTCGCCAAGTCAACTTGGCGATAAACTCCCCACCTTCCACCACTGAGTACCCCAGTGGAACCGACTCCTGCATCACCTTCGACAGGCACGACCACCCGTGCCAAGTTCCTCGTCCAAGCCACTGTCCCCTCGTACTCGAGGCGTAGATTGGGGGTTTCGACATGAGTCGCATCTTCATGGATGGCGGCAGTGGCATTAACCTCGTGTTCGCGAGTACCTTGCGTGCGATGAGGATCCCTCTGACTTGTCTGGAAGTTTCAGACACGATGTTCCACGGAATCGTCCTAGGGAAGGGCATATATCCCCTGGGCAAAATCAACCTCGACGACATCTTCGGCATGCCGCAAAATTTTCAGCGAGAGCGCATCGACTTTGAAGTCGTCGACTAGCCTTCCCAATACCACTGCATCCTCGGACGTGTTGCGTTCTCAAGGTCCATGGCAGTGCCGCACTATGCCTACCTGCAGATGAAAATGCCAGGTCCAAACAGCGTAATCACAATCAACGGCAACTTCGAGAGGTCCGACAGCTGCGACAGGGAATTCAACAGAATCTCCCAGTCCTTCGGCATGCAGGAGGAACTCGCAAGATTAAAGGAGTCGACAGACAACAGTCTGCCTCCCTTGAGCAGGCCAAGTTCACCTGATCTGTCCTTCGACTCATCGGTGCACATGAAGAAAGTCTAGGTCCACCCATCGGACCCGACCAAGACGGCCTCATCGCCAACAACTTGAGTTCCGCATAGGAACTCGCGCTCGTCGAATTCCTTCGTGAGCACTGGGAGATCTTCATCTGGTGTCCAGCAGATATGCCAGGGGTCCCCAGGGAATTCGCCGAGCATGCACTCAATGTGAATCCAGATGCAAGGCCAGTCAAACAAACAATTCGGCGACTGTCTGAGCCTAGAGCAAAAGCGGTCAGAATGGAGATCAATAGACTCAATCGACAGCAACCATGCAGCTCGTAGTTGGGATCAAAGTACACGACAAGGATAAATTCCATACAAAAGGCTTCAGATCATCACACGTGGATCATGTTCAAAAAACTAGCTACGAGTGCAAAGATTTCTCGGTTAAATTGATGAAATCAACACCATGTCGCAGTGCACCGGTCGGTGATCGCTCATCGAGCGGGTTGATTTCAATGTCGTCATCATAGTATACTTCGCTTCACTAGATCTGCTATTTCATCACTGTTGTGGTACGGTATTCGGCTATGGCGATTTGCTGCCGCCTTCATTTCCAGTGACTCGGGGGTGGCGTTGATTCTGCCGTGAGACCCATTACCACCATTAGATTTGGTGACCCGCTTCCGCGTTGACTCCAGTCTGCCGTATCGGCTCTGTCCGCTGCGTCGACTACATCGACCACATCGACTCCACACCTAGGGGCTGCACCGCACGAACCGTTGTGGTCTTCGGATACGATGACCTGCTGCAGTTTTCGACTATGGTGGCCCACTGAGTTTTCGGATGCGCTGAATCCACCATGTAACCCATTGCCGTTATCGACTACGACGACCTGCTACAATCTTCAGTTGCGACAACACGCTACCTCCATCGGCTTTGGTGACCCACTGCCGCATTGACTCCGGTATGCCGCTTCGGCCCACGAACGCGGTCTTTGACTCGATCAACCACCTCGATGCTACATTCGGGGGCTCCTTCGGCTCCAGCGACCCGTTGCAGTTTTTGGATCCACCGACCCAATGCGGTCTTCGGATCCACCGACCCATTGCGATCTTCGGATTTAGCGACTCGGGTGCTCCCTCGGCTTCCACGACCGCGAGCCACAACAATCTTTGAGTCGCGCGACCCGCTGGCCGAATCGGCTTCCACGACAGCAACCGCTGCCGACATCGTCTACGACAACCGGCTACGATCTTTGGTTGCGGCAAACTGCTGCCGCCAACGGCTTCGGCGATCTGCGGCCGCTTTGACTCCGGTCCAATGCATCGGATCTTGAACGCCACCTCAACTACATCAACCACATCGAGTCTACACTCAGGGGCTCCACCGACTCCGTCGTGAGGCCATTGCCGCCTTCGGCTACGGTGACTCACTATGGTCTTCGACTCCGCCGACCTGCTGTGTCTTCGACTCCTTCACATGACCCCCTGTTGCATCGACTACGTCCATGATTGCATCGACTTCGTCCATGGCGACTACCAATAAAGCTAAGTTACCCTCTACTTAGAGTTGATTCTTTTTAACTATTTACTTTAATCGCACTCGAAACACTCGAGGGTTGCGCCCTCTTCGAGTAACCTAATGTGCCATCGATTACACGCACGCGAGCACCTCATACGCGATAGCCCAAGTAGCTGATTCTGCCTGATCAACGAATCCTTGAACTCCGAGTACCTCGTCAAGGTACTGAGACTAAGGGTAATCAGGCTAACGAAAAGGCCTAGCATGCAGTACAAAAGTGTCGACTCGATTGGCACCAAAATTTTACTTTGCAAACTGACATGCAAATATCCTTTATAAGATACAAGTACTTCACAATTCTTAATGCTTTATGCAGCTTACAAGGATGTCGACTACATCGAGATATTCTATCGGGTCCTCCAATAGGAGTCGACAAAACAACTGACTAAGCCATACACTCAAGACCCGAGTCGAGTTCCTCCTCGGATGGTTGCATCGCTTGATGCTACAAAGACGTGATGCTAGCGACGCACCCGACAGAAGTGACTGTGTCGACTCCAACTACATCGTCGATTCAAGCTCCTTATGCGTGACACACTGACTTGACGCACTTCCGGGTCAGTGGTTTCTCCTTGCATGATTTTCTACTACCACTTCAAGATACAAGACTCGAGTCTCTGCCCAAGTCTATGACTCCGCCAGACACTCGGGGGCTACTCCAAACTGGAGCGCTGGACATGCATATACAAGATCCTCGAGTGACACGCTCTGAATACTCGGCTACTCCCATAGGGAGCGCTGGCCGCGCATTTGAAAAAGTGTCGGTGTTAATGGCATTCACAAGATCATTTGAAGCATTTCCGGATCATTCTGTCTATGCAACCGACGACTATAAGTCTCTGATCGAGTCTACGACTCGAATAGACACTCGGGGGCTACTCCATAGGGAGCGCTGGCCACGCACCCGAAGAAATTTGTGAAGATATCGAAGAATCATGAAAACCCTTCACTCGAATCTACGATTTGATTGTGGACTTCGGGTTACTCCCATAGGGAGCGCTGAAAGCATATTCGACTGAAACAAGCAAAACATGACAGCAGCCGCAAATACTTATAGTCCCTACTCAAGTCTACGACTCGAATACGCACTCGGGGGCTACTCCCATAGGGAGCACTGGCCGCGCACCCTATGATTTTTTATTATACATTGCACCATGTGTTGATAACATCCACACTCGAATGCTATGGCGAATCCGCCTCATATTTTACCTGCAAAGAGACTGCGTCTCCTGGGTCACCCGAATCATCTCCGTGATGACAAAATTCGGATGTCGCGCTTATAGCATGAAGATAAGACCTGAATAAGGCCTGGCAACGCATCTACTGCGCTCTACCAGAAATAATCCATACCTACAGGTACGATGAATAAGCCTTGACGGACGCGTCGAGTGCTCACATTTACACATTGGGATTTGACTCTATAAGACCTCCACGGCCTGAGTCGAACTACACCAGCAATTTCCGAATTCGAGTCCGGGGACTCGAGTTTGAGTAGGTAGCGTTGTTTTTTCCATCGAGCGCACCAGGCACTTCTACCACCATCCCTATGAACTACTATAAATTCGACTGACCCGATGAACTTCCAGGTGAAGTGCTTCGCACTCGACACAACTATCGACTTCGACTACCAAATGCAAGACTCAAGACTTCTAAGTCTCCACTCGAATCTACGATTCGCATGGACACTCGGGGGATACTGACATGGGTATGCCCAACAGGCACCCGACTACAGCCTACCTGGTACGGCTCGACGGAAGGCCCACTCGACAACTTGCCAAGGTCCATGACGCTCATGACGGTTCGAGTGGTATGAAGCCCATATGGACACGGACTCTCAAACTCACAAGACAAGGAAGTCCTAATACTAGAGTTTGAATACAACTTGTAACCAACTCGTATTGGTACCTGAGACCTAGCCTACCAATATATAAAGGCTAGGAGGGTCCAACGAGAAGGGCATCACGACTCCCACAATAGACAATAGACAGATCTACGATCTCCCATACGCCACAATAGATCTAGACAACACCCGTAGCATACACATACGCCGGATCTAATCTGCACATGTACCGTCATCGGCGACATTGTAATCCTTCGGATCATCATCAATCAAGAGCAGACAAGCAGGAGTAGGGTCCTCTACGAGGCCTGAACCTGGGTAAACCTTGCATCCCTGTGTGGTTGTTTGCTAGCCGATCGATACTTCCAGTGCCTCCCTCCTTCTCTAAAACCCAAGTCCATAACAATGGGCATTGATGAGTTAAACCCTCGTCAAAGTGTGTTGTAGAGGTCATGGTACGCAACCATGTTGTCGCTTAGAGCATCACACATGTTCATGGTTTGCTGGACCACGAGGTTGGAGTCGCCGTAGATGATGAGCCACGTAGCCCCACAGGCCTTGGCCATCTGCATCCCGTGGATCAGCACCTCATACTTCGCCTCATTGTCGGATGCGCGGAACTTCATCTGAAGGATGTAGCGCATCTTGTCACCTTGAGGGGACGTCAGGATGACGCCTGCACCAGCTCCATCCTTGCGCTTAGACCCATCAAATTTCATGGTCCAGAGGTTGGACATATCGGGTGTATCAGGGAGCTGGTTCTCCATCCAGTGGATGACGAAGTCTGGTAAGACCTGCGACTTGATCGATACTCGCTTCTTGTAGGTGATGTCCCGTGGGGACAGCTCGATGCCCCAGAGGGCGACCTACCCCGTGGCGTCGGGGTTGTTGAGGATGTGATTCAGCGGGGCGTCGTTCACCACGACTATTGGGTGCTGCTGGAAGTAGTGGCGCAGTCGTCGTGTTGTCATGAAGAAACCGTAGGCCAACTTCTGGTAATGCGGGTACCACTACTTTGTTGGTGTCAGGACCTCACTGAGGTAGTATACAGGGCGCTGCACCCCATGGATCTTGTTATCTTCGTCTTGTTCTACCACTAGCACGGTATTGATCACCTAGTTGGTGGGGGAGATGTAGAGCAACATTGGTCCTTTTCCCTGGGGGTCACCAGCACGGACAAGGTGGATAGAAGGCGCTTGAGATCTTCAAATGCTTCTTGCGCCTCATCCGTCCACTCGAATTTCTTAGTTTTGCGGATGAACTGGTAGAACGGTGGTGCCTTCTCCCCTATTCGACTAATGAATCGACTGAGCGCCGCGATTCGCCCGGCCAGCTGCTGGATGCCTTTGACGTTCGTTGGCTTCTCCATGGCCAGTATGGCTCTTATCATCTTCGGTTTAGCCTCGATTCCCCTAGCGGATATGTGGTACCCGAATAATTGCCTGGATGGCACGCCGAAGGTGCACTTCTCCGGATTTAGCTTGATCCGGTAGCGATTGAGGTTGTCGAAGGTCTCGTGGATATCATCGATGAGTGTAGCTTCCTTCTTGGTTTTAACGATGATGTCATCGACATAAACTTGGATGATTTGACCGAGCTGGTTTTGAGGCAAGCCTGCATGCACCACTGATAGGTGGCTCCTACGTTCTTCAGCCCAAAGGGCATTGTGGTGTACCAGTAAATGCTAAAGGGTGTGATGAAGGACATCTTCTCCTAGTCCTCCTCCTTAATTCGAATCTGATGATAGCCTGAGTAGGCGTCGAGGAAGCAGAGGCGTTCGCATCCCACGGTGGAGTCGATTATCTGATCGATCCGCAGTAATGGGAAGTGGTCCTTCGAGCAGTGCTTGTTGAGAGATATGAAGTCCACGCACATCCGCAGGATATCCGTATCCTTTTTAGGAACAAGCACAGGGTTAGCTACCCAGGTGCTTTCCTTAATTTTGCATATAAAATCGGTGTCGAGGAGTCTGTTGACTTCCATGCCGACTGCCTTTGCCCTTGGTTCTGACAGTCGATGCATCGACTGCTTGACTGGTCTTGCATCTAGATTCACGTTGAGTCCATGCTAGGCGAATTTCTTGGGAACTCCTGGCATATTTGTTGGACACCAGGCGAAGATCTCCCAGCGCTCACGGAGGAATTCGACAAGCGCGGGTTCCTATGTGGGACTGAAGTTGTTGGTGATGAGGGCCATCTTGGTCGGGTCCGTTGGGTGGACCTAGAGCACCTAGAGCATCTTGGTCTGGTGCGTTTTGCTTCCTCACAGGATGAAGTGTGTTATTTGTCGACTCCTTGAGCCTTGCCAGCTCTTATTGCATGCCGAAGGATTGGGAGCTTCCGTTGAATTCCCTGTCACAACTATTTGACTTGGCGAAGCTCCTGCTGACAGTGATAATGCCGTTGGGTCCTTGTATCTTCATCTACAAGTAGCCGTAGTGCAGGACTGCCATGAACCTCGCGAACGCGAGACGTCCGAGGATTGTGTGGTATTGCGAGGGCCAGTCGACCACCTCGAATTCGAGGCGTTCTTGCTGAAAGTTTGCGGGCGTGCCGAAGATGACATCTAGATTGATTTTTCCCAAGGGGTATACGCCTTTCCCTAGGACGATGCTGTGGAAGGTTGTTTCATATGCATCCAGGCAGGAGAGGAGGATCCGCATAGCACACAGGGTGCTATCGAACATGAGGTTGATGACGCTGTCGCCGTCCCTGAACACTCGACTCATCTCGTAGCCACCAACGTGTGCTCGAGCACCAGGGAGAATGACCTGGGTGCAGCACTTGGCACGGGTGGTCACTCTTGTCGAAGGTGATGCAGGACTCGCACCCACTATGGTACTCAGTGGTCGAGGATGGAGAGTTGATGGCCAAATTGATTTGGTGAGTAATCGACTTTTGCGTCCTATTGGAGGGACACCCCTTCTGGATCATACCCATCTTCCCCAGCGCTCGTGGGTACTGTTCGCCTCCGTTGTTTTGTACCAGCGCAGCCGCAGGCGGCGCGGGTTGATGTCTGCAAGTGCACAGATCGTTTGTAGCTAGTTTCGAAGTATAGATATCGATCCCACGGGGAGCCCAAAGGTAAGTGTTTATGGGTGAAGTCTCCATCACACCCGAAGTTGTCACAGGTCTTCGAGTGAATTAACTGCAAGTGTTGAAATAAGAATGGGGTTTTGATTAAATGAGATGTATTTAAATAGAACTAAAATGTAAACTTCAAAAGTACAAAGCATAAAAGTAAAGAATGACTAGGTTGTTTGTTGTTTCCTACAGATGGCAAAATTAGGCGCGCGGAGATTCAGTTCATGGTGATAGTGACTATGCCAGGTGGACGAATGATAAATGTAACAATTATAATCTTATAAATATATGTGTAGGTGAGCAACCCATAATTAGCCAGAACTCCTCTTGGTAGATTTCATCCCAACTTCAATAATCCTACTAGCTTGTTACCAAAACCATGGTCAGACACTAGACCATTAAGACCCTTCAGGTCGCTTAGCGATTAAGATCCCTGGATCGGACTAATGCAATAAGCACAGTGGTTCCTCGTTATCCTCAAGTCTACTAGTTTTCCATTGATATCCCCGTGTCACCTGGGGGTCGCCGGTCTGCTAGCAAACAAGATCTTATCTATGTAGAACAAAGCATCATGTTGTCTGGGCCCTTAATTGGACAAAAAGCATTAGGCATCCCACAGATAGTCAAGCACACATAATATAGTAATTCGAATCAATCACAAACTAATGGAAAATATATGAAGGCACATCACATCTCACCAATCCCCTACAACTCCCTCGCCCAAGGGAATTGCTCACACATGAAAGAAGAACGGATCATCAATATAATCAAATAAAGGGAATTTGTCTTTATATTACCGTGGAGATCCACAATAAGAATAGAAAAATATCCAACACAATTCAAGATGGGAAGAAACAATCTCAAAGTTTAGTCTTGCAAGGTGGAGATCCCTCTCTCTCAAGTACAAGTAGTGGCTATGGAGGTGTATTGGCTAGGAGGTCGAAGATCATGGAGCGAGATGAAGAATGTCTTCCCCTTCTTCTCCGGATATCTTCTTTCTCCCTTTTAGATGGTATGGCAGCTGCTGTGTTGTGTTTTTGTCCCTGGTCCCTTCACGGAAGTTGTTGTTGGGTCCGCAGCATAGAAAACAAAAAATTTCCTACGGTGTGAACTATACGCCAAGATCTATCTACTAGGTACAAAGCAATGGGTGGACATACATCCAACGAGAACTTACCCTCGAAGACAACAAGTTTTGCTAACGAGTAGGAACTCGTGGTTGATGTAGTCGTACACTTGCCGATCTCAAGATCGTGAGGAAGTCCGAGCGTCGCAACTCAGCAGCGCATCCGTACTCGCACACACGTTCAAGCCACCGGACAACCTCCACCTCCTCGCTCCAGCGATCCAAATGGAAGCAAAGAACTCCTTCGGATGAAATGCCACTGGGAACATGTATCTCGCTAATTGAGACCATGGGGAATAATTCTAGAGGGGAGAGAGATCCTTCACAAGGAGGTGTGAGGATGAAGGAGGGAATGGGTGGTTTTTATAGGAGGAGGGTGCCCTCCTATCCATGGCGGCGCATGGGGTGACCCTCACCTCCCCCATTCATGTGGTGGTAACCCCTCCACATTAAAATGCCTCTTCACATTCCCTTTTAAAGTCTCCACTTTAAATGCATTAAAATTCTCCAAGTTTAATGCTCTCTCATTTAATAAAACTCTTTTATTAAAAAAATTCAGAATTTTGTTAATTACTTTAATTAACAAACATTCACATATAGCCCCTTGCAATATTTCAATATCACATGCAGAACCACTTTCTGCAATTTCACCCGAAACAATTTCCGGTTTCTATTGAAACAATTCCTGCGCTTTGCAATTCTTTCGTCTAAAACATATGTGCTCCAAAATGGTGTCCGGTAACTCTTAAGTGTGTCACCCTACGGTTCACGAATAATGCAGACATGATCGAGACCCTTCTCCGATCAATAATCAGATGGGACACGGAGATCCGTACTGACTCCTACACATTCAACGATGACTTCTGTGATCGTGAGAACCTTTAACGCTTGTAACTAAATCCCTTTGTCTCGCGATATATTACATGTCCGAGATTCAATCATCGGTATCTCCATACCTAGTTTGATCTCGTTACCGACATGCAGTCTTTTCTCGTTCCCGTGATATAACATTCTAGTGATCACATCACTTGCTTGCAAGCTATCTCAATGTGATATCACCAAGAGGGCCTAGAGTATATCTATCCGTCATCGGGATTGACAAATTCCACTCTTGATCCATGAGCCTCAACATAACACCTTCGTAGTATTGAACCCATCTTTATAGTCACCCTGTTACGGTGTGACGTTTGATGTTATCAAGATACTCTTCTGGTGTTAGCAATTAACATGATCTCATGGTCTAAGGATAAAGATTACTTCGTATGATGTTATAGCAATATAAACATAATGACTTGATCGTAATGCTATACTTTGGATGAATGTTCATCACATCATTCCACCAATGGTGTGACCTTGTTATTAACAACTTCCAATGTCCCTGATCAGGAAACCTTGATCATCTTGTTAATCAACAAGCTAGTCTATAAGAGAGGCATAACTAGGAACCCTTTTTGTTTATTAAACACACATGTATTGATGTTTCCGATCAATACAATTCTAGCATGTAAAATAAACATTTATCATATATAAGGAATACATAATAACAACTTTATTATTGCCTCTCAGGGCATATTTCCATCAATTGTCCCTTTTGACAAGACAAAGGCGGCGGGAACTATACGGCGGGAACTATACAGTCGGAAAAATATTCCCGTTGTATAGTTGCTCGTTAAATCTTCTGCATGGTCCCCTCGAGTGCTTCCAAAGAGAGACTTGCTTGTTTTCTCCAGAATATTGTGTTTCTCTAGTTAAAACCTTCTATAGACATTCAGAACCTGAAACACACATTAAAAACCAAGTTTTCTTTGCTACCGAAGTATTAGCGTTAGGTAAAGCTAGAAAACGATCAAATCCGGTAGAAAACCATCAATAAAAGCCATCAAAAATGTGTCAAATCTCATAGCTATCAACTCCCCCAAGCTTAGATGTTGCTCACCCTCGAGTGACAACGAAATAAGGAAGAATAGCGGAGATTCGAGAATGAAAATAGAAGAACTTACAAGTTTGAATTGGTGTCAAATTCTTTTCTTCCCAATCCCTGCAATATTAAATATGATCATACAAGTATTCACAAGATTGCACTGAGTCCACTTCCTAACCACATATATCTTGTTTAGCAAATAAATCATATGCCCAAGTAAGTGTCAAAAGTTTAGCTAGGAAAGGGAGACAAACTCTTTTGGTGTATCTCTTCATCGAGAGATGAAAACTTTCTGTTCTTGTTTGTTTAATTAATTAAGAGTACTCAAGTTGGCACCAAAACATTTAATTTAAGAACAACTCATCTACTCCCATGTCAAAATTTCAAGACTCTCAAAGCACCTTTTTCTTTCTTTTGTCTTTCAAAAACTTCAGCTCTTTCATACAGAAATCATGCCACTATTTTTAACATGTTAATTGGGGTTGTGTTGTGCACTCGTGACCATGCCAATAAATAATTGTTTGAGCAATAATGGGTCAGAGGAGTACTACAACTTCACTTGGAATGTGAAACCATGAGGAGACTAAAAATTCTACCCATCATAGCATTGCTGCTACAGACAATTACATAACTCAATAGCCGAAATCAAGTGGTTTCCCACATTTAGATCGTTCGTTGGCCAGCGGAGTTAATAGTTCCCCATGGAGCACGATAGAAATGTAATAACACGCGTAAAGCAATATCTTACGGTAATTATTAGAAAAAATAGTGGCATAATATCTACTACTTCGAAGCATCCATTTTATCAAACAATTTCATTCAAAGGTACTATCGAGTCTATTTGTATTAAGCTCAAATGGGATGGAGTAGTTCTAAAATCAAGTTCTTTGAGCTAAACATGGACTCAAGTCATCTTTCAGATGCTTTTTCTTGTTGTAAAAATGTAGGAAGTATTTTTAACCAAGTTCATTGATCATTGTTTCAAAGCTAAAAAGGAGACACTAGCGAAGGAATAGAATTTGTAGGATAACAAGCTAAGTGGGGAGTGACTCTAGTGCAAGTGAGTAAATAATTGTAGGATCAATTTAAGGTTGCAAAGAGGGTGATGAAAGGAATGTGATACCTCCTCTTGCTTGCTTCGTTCGCGTATTTGAGTCGAACCCCTTCTGTATTTCCATATTGCCAAGTCACCTGAAGTTGAGCAATCTCCGAGAGAAACAAATAAACAAACTTGCAAATAAAGTTATAACTATTTTTTGAATTTTTGATTTAGGAATGCAAAACTAAAAATAAACATGCAAATATCAAGAAATAAAATAAATCAAAAGAAGAAATAAAAACATGAATGCCTTTGGAGGTTTTCAAACCTCCCCCAAGCTTAGGCTATTGCTGTGCGGATGTTTCCGCATTTGGTAGTAGTCCGGGAAGTGGGTCATGAAGTGACTGAAGTTGTGAGTCAAAGTACTCACATCTTCATTCACTTCCTGAAGAGTGTGGTCGATCTCCCCAACGCACTGGTTGAGTTGCTAGAATTCCTGATAGGGGACGTAGATGTACCCCTGTTGTGGCTGGTTGGGCCACGGGTCCCAAGCTCCCCCTTGCTGCTACTGCTATCCCTCCCAACCAGGGTTGTGTCCCTACTCCTGCTCCTCCTCATCATGCTGCCCTCCTTCTTCATCTTCCTCTTCATCAGGCTGGAGCTCGTCCATGATCTCCATCACTTGGTCCTTGGTGAGGATCCAAGTGTCCTTCTCCACAATCGAGAAGGCTTGGGGGTAGGGCAACTGAACCTGCTCACCCTATGCATCACCAAGATAACTGAATTGATATGCTCGGAGCCTCTGGTTAGCATGGTAAACACCAAGGAAGCCACAAGCAGTCAAATACTTGACGTCCATGAGTTTGGAGCCATCAACAGGTTGCATAACAGGTAGTGTAATATTTAATGCATGGGTAAGGTGGGTTACCAATCCACCAATGCGAAAATCACCTTTGGTCTTGTTGCTTTGGTGGCGAAGGTGCTGGATGAGTAGAGCTGCAGGATTGGGCTTTGCGGTGAAGTGGGAAAGAGAGCCTTGGTGATCACTACCATGTCCGCATTGGCCATGGAACCGGTGTCACCTCTTCCCAGTAGTGTGTTGGCGAGGAACAAAGCATAGTAGCGGATGGTTGGGTTCTAAATGGTGGACATCTTCTTCTGGTAAAATTGCCTGCCGCCATTAACAGAAATAACCTCCTAAGTCTCTCCACTTGTGACGCTATAGAGGTTAGTAACAGTAGGCTCCCCAACATGAGGGAGACCAAAAGCATTGCAAAATTGTTCAAAATTTATTTCATAGTGCCACTGGTTCATGGTGAAGCTTACTATGCACATATTACCTTTCTCCATGTGGTCGTCATAGAAGGAGGCAAGGAACTCATGGGTAAGCTCGACGTAGGTTTCGTGGCTTATGAAACCAAGTATCGTTAGCCTGGACTTGTTACACATGAGGTTGAAGTCTGACTTCAACCCCGCCGCTGTGAGAAAGCTGTGGTCGACCCAACGTG
The DNA here is from genome assembly GCA_023614405.1 of Avena insularis. Lineage (NCBI taxonomy): Eukaryota > Viridiplantae > Streptophyta > Magnoliopsida > Poales > Poaceae > Avena > Avena insularis. Next base: position 537,381,050 of record CM042694.1, read on the forward strand.
TGGGCAGCACCCTCCTCGATGAGACAATGTCCAACTTGGGGTTGCACGAGGCTCAGGACCCCGAGCTCGAGCCCTCACCCCGTTGGCGCTTGCTCGAACGAAAGAGGTTACCGATTTTGTTCATCATGATGCACTGAAAAATTTCACCATAAAACCTTAGGCATATAGTTTCTACATGATATATAAACGATCCTATGTGGAAAAATTCAATCCTAACATGAGAAATTAATAGGAAAAACAAAATAATCTTGAGTTCATCCACTAGATCAATGTGAGAGTTTTAACCATGGAAATATGAAAATAAAGCATGGATAGGGAGAGAAACATACCGATCTATTGATTCCCCCACTCAAAAGAACGAAATCCACAAAGAATCAAGAGTTCTAGGTGGATTTTGAGAGGTTTGGAGAGAGAATATGAGAGAAATAATGAGGAGGGGTGGAAGACCTAGCCGTCTAGGTGCAATTTTATGGTCGCACCAAATTATATGGCCGGAACTATATGGGCGGGTGATGTTGTTCCGACCATATAGTTGCGACGGTGCCACCAACTAGGATTTCTTTATGCAGAAAACAGCTATACGGATGCAACTATACGGCCGGATCACAATGATCCCGATGTATAGTTGGTCGTTAAACCGTCTGTCCCTCGAGATGAATTTCTAAAACTAGCATCGATATCTATACGACCGGAGCTTTACGGCTGGAATTTTTATTCCCGCCGTATAGTTGGTCATTAAACTCTTAGTACCTTTGGGATAAAATTCTAAGAGAGGCATCGATATCTATACGACTAGAGTTATACGGTCTGAATATTTATTCCCGCCATATAGTTGGTCATTAAACTCTCAGTACTTTTTAGAAAATTTTGTACGAAGGCATCCATATGTATACGACCAGAGCTATATGGTCGGAATTTTTATTCCCCCTGTATAGTTGGTTGTTAAATTCTTTGTTCCTTCGGAAGAAAATTTGTTGATGGCAAAGATATCTATATGACCGGAACTATACAGCCGGAATTTTTATTCCTGCCGTATAGTTGGTCGTTAAACCATCAGTAGTCATAAAAAAAATTCTATTACTTTGAGAATACCTTCTTATCCCAAAACTTAGCGCAATACCTTATTTTTGACAGAAAATTGATAGTAGAAACTGTCGACCAACATTAGCGTATTAAGAGCAAAATTTTAGCTTCTGTAGATGGAGAACTCAAACTTTTATTTTTATTATTATTCTATACTCATTCAATCGATGTTCTACTACTTTTTGGCAGCTGCATCTTCAGGGGCGCGCTTCCGAAAGAATGTTTGTGAAAAAGTGATAGGAATGCGATGAACTTTTTATTCTCTAATCTATTTTATTGACGAGATGGGTTGAATCCCATTAAGCATTTTATTAAGAATGGTTGAGTAACTCAACCTCTTTTCTGTTCTCAAATTCTTACATTGGGTTGCCCCTTATCAAAGGCACTTACCACATGAACTCGTTTTGCCGGTGTAATATATCTTTCTCCTGCTTCTAGCTTCTTTGGAAAATACCGGATGATTTCAGCATCATAAACATTGAAGATTATCTTTCCTTCAGCACAATCAACTGATGCCCCTGTAGTACTAAGGAAAGGTCTTCCAAGTATTATACATAATTTTTCATCTTCAGGCATCTTAAGAATAATAAAATTAGTGGGAATAACATGCTCATCTATTCTAAGTAGAACATCCTCAATCATACCAACGGGTTGTTTAGTGGACTTGTCAGCCATCTGTAAAGTGATAGTAGTAGGAGAATACTCCCCTAATCCTAACCTTTTATAGAGGGAGTATGGCATTACACTAACTCCTGCTCCTAGATCACACAAGGCATTGTGAATATCAGTTTTACCTATTGAGCATGAAATAGTTGGTATTCCGGGATCTCTAGACTTAGACAACAGCTTCCCATTAGCAGGATAACTGGTTACCATGGCAACAATTTCAGTTATTTCTTTCTTTCTACTAAGAATATAGCGAAGGAATTTAGTATAAGTAGGAACTTTGATTGCATCCACAAACAGAATTTCCAGACAAAGGTCACTAAGTGCCTTTGTAAAAGAATTATAAATTACCTGATCTAGTGCTTTCTTTTTTCGATCTGGATAAGGAAGCCTTTTCTCACCTGACTTACTCTTGTCTTTTACCTTTTGTGGGGGATGGGGATCTTTTGTTGCTTTCTTTTGTTGTCGCTTATCGCTTTTCTTCTTTTCTACTTCAACAACTTCATCTTCCTTGCTTATCTCTCTTTCTTCTCTTGGATCAACTGTCTTCGCATCAGAGTCATAATGGTCATCCTGTGCATCATTTTGGTCCTCCTTGGATTGATCTTGTGTTTCAGTTTCATCCCGAGGATTCACCAATGTATCATATTCTTGGCTTGCTTCGAGCAAGGTTTTTTCCTTTCGCTCTTTTTCAGCTTCATATTCCGGTGGTCCTAAAGGTCCTGTAACAACTGCACCCCTTCTTGTGACAACATTAGTAGAAATAGGAATATGTTTATCATTGCGAAGAAAAATTTGATAACCAGATGCTATTTGTTCACACTGGGTTTCAATCATACTGAGATACTTGTGAAATAATTTTATTTCTTGGCCAATCTCATCATAATTTTCCGTGAGTTCTGCCAAAATCTTTTTGTGTTTTTGAAAATGCTTATGTAAGTTATTATGAGATTTTACTTGTCGATGTTTTAATTCTTGAAAAACTTTTCTAGTTTCGTCTTCTTCAGTTAAAACTTGTAACAAATCTACTTTGTTTTCCTTAACAAGTTCAGAAGGTATACCTTTTTCTTTCATTGTTTTGAGTATCTCAGGCATGAGATCAGGAGTTATCCGAAGTATCCCTTTTTCCAGCTTAGTGCCAAAATCAGGATTATATAAAGAATCATTCTTAGCCCTAGTAGACATTAATTCCAAACATTCCTTAATAGTTAGAGTATTTATACACCCTCCTGCTGAGAAGTCAAGCAATTCTCTACATTGAGTGTTAAGACCGTGGTAAAATAAATGGCAAATAGTTGATTCAGAATAGCCATGATTAGGAATACTATTGATCATTCCAAAGAATCTTTCCTAGGCTTGTGGGTAGTTTTCTCCCACATTCTGACTAAAGTTGCCTATATTCTTTCTTAGTTCAGTTACCTTTTTAAAAGGATTAAACATGTTTATGAATTTAACAATGCAGTTTTCCCAACATTTAATGTAATGGCGAGGGAGAGAATATAACCAGTCTAGAGCTTTACCTTTAAGAGACCATCGAAATAATTTAAGACGAGAGAAGTCTCTTAGCAAACCTTTTGGTCCAAGTGATGTTATCACATCGTCGAACTCTCTAATATGTCTTCCTGGGTCTTCATCTTCCCTTCCACTGAAAGCTTTTTCCTACAAAATTTTAATAATTCCACCATCAAATTGATATTCTCTAACTCCAGGATTAGGGAATTCTATTGGTTGTTTAAGAAATTCAGAACTTAGAGAACTCTATTCTCTGAGAGTTTTCTCAGGTTTCATGGGAGTTGTCCTATAAATAGACATGATTTCCATAATATCACTCAGGTTTTCAACTTCAACTTTATTTGATCTTAAACGTTTTTCAATAATCTCTTCGCGCCTTTGAGCATGCACGCGCTCAATATAATTTGGTAGATAGGTCCTACCAGAGTGTGTAGACCCTTTGTCACCTAGGGAGAACATTTTGTAGTAGCAACATCTGAAATGTCAAAAGACAAACACTTAGCGCTTAGCTACCCGGCAACAGTGTTAGAAAATTTCTTGATGTCTGCAAGTGCACAGATCGTTTGTAGCTACTTTCAAAGTATAGATATCGATCCCACAGGGAGCCCAATGGTAAGTGTTTATGGGTGAAATCTCTATCACACCTGAAGTTGTCACAGGTCTTCGAGTGAATTGACTACAAGTGTTGAAATAAGAATGGGGTTTTGATTAAATGAGTATTTAAATAGAACTAAAATGTAAACTTCAGAAATATAAAGCATAAAAGTAAAGAACGACTTGGTTTTTTGTTGTTTCCTGCAGATGGCAAAAGAAGGCGCGGGGATATTCAGTTCATGGTGATAGTGACTGTGCCAGGTGGACGAATGATAAATGGAACAATTATAATCTTATAAATATATGTGTAGGCGAGCAACCCATAATTAGCTAGAACTCCTCTTTGGTCAGACACTAGACAATTAAGACCCTTCAGGTCGCTTAGAGATTAAGCTCCTTGGATCGGACTAATGCAATAAGCATAGTGGTTCCTCATTATCCTTGAGTCTACTAGTTTTCCATTGATATCCCCGTGTCACCCAGGGGTCGTTGGTCTGCTAGCGAACAAGATCTTATCTATGTAGAACAAAGCATCATGTTGTGTGGGCCCTTAATTGAACAACAAGCATTAGGCATCCCATAGATAGTCAAGCACACATAATATAGTAATTAGAATCAATCACAAACTAATAGAAAATATATGAAGGCACATCACATCTCACCAATCCCCTACATCTCCCATGCCCAAGGGAATTACTCACACATGAGTGAAGAACGGATCATCAATATAATCAAATAAAGGGAATTCGTCTTTATATTACCGTGGAGATCCACAATAAGAATAGAAAAATATCCAACACAATTCAAGATGGGAAGAAACAATCTCAAACCTTAGTCTTGCAAGGTGGAGATCCCTCTCTCTCAAGTACAAGTAGTGGCTATGGAGGTGTATTGGCTAGGAGGTCGAAGATCATGGAGCGAGATGAAGAATGTCTTCCCCTTCTTCTCTGAATCTCTTCTTTCTCCCTTCTAGATGGTATGGTGGCTGCTGTGTTGTGTTTTCATCCCCGGTCCCTTCATGGAAGTTGTCCCTTTTGACAAGACAGGGGCGGCGGCAACTATACGACCGGAAAAATATTCCAGCCATATAGTGTCTCGTTAAAGCTTCTGTATGCTCCCCTCGAGTGCTTCCAAAGAGAGACTTGCTTGTTTTCTCCAGACTATTGTATTTCTCTAGTTAAAACCTTCTGTTGACATTCAGAACCTGAAACACACATTAAAAACCAAGTTTTCTTCACTACCAAAGTATTAGCTTTAGGTAAAGCTAGAAAACGATCAAATTCGGTAGAAATCCATCAATAAAAGCCATAAAAAATGTGTCAAATATCACAACTATCATGGGTCCTCCGGCGGTGGTGGTGGCGCTCCATGAGCTATGGTGCTTGGGGAAGCTCCATACCCCTGCTTTATCGCGTCACGATTCAGCTGGATGAGGCCTTCATGGAGTTTCAGGAACTCGCGGTAGTCCTTGAGGAGGTGGCTGGACTTCTTGTTGCCATCGTGCTTGTCGATGTAGAAGTGGACGTTGCAGGGTCCATAACTTCTCCTGTATGGATGTTCTAGGTGCTTCATCACGGGTGCGGTGTTGCCACACTTGTGCGGGTTTCCCACTGCCACGGTAGTTGCTGCTATGGTACCTGCTTCTACGGTTGTCTTCGTCGTGTTTGTCAGCGTAGCCAGCCACGACCATGTTGACTTCTTGCGGTCCTCATAACCGCGCATCCGACGCTTTCCTCGACGGTCACGTCTGCGGCTGAGGTCGTCCTCGTCATCTGAATGAACACGGTTTTTGTGCACTTAGTCTTCTCCATCCGCCACCGATTCACGATGTCCATCAGGTGGTCAATGGTTTTGGGCTTCATGTGGTCCAGCTCCTCCCTATGCTCTCTGCAGTGGACATCATCGTTGAACGCATCGATTGCATGATCCTCAGAGATATCTTCTGCTGAGTTTTTAATGATGGACCACCTTTGGATGTAGGAGCGAAGGGATTCGCTCGGCATCTAGCAGTAGGCTCTGAGCACTTCGATTGATGCGAGCCTTTTGTAGGTGCCCTTGAAGTTTCAGACAAAGCGGTAGACCAGCTCCTCCCAGCTGCCGATCAACCCGCAGGGTAGATTATTGAGCCATGCACGAGAAGCGCCTTGTAGCTGTAGCTCGAGGCATTGCATGGCTATGCACTTGTTTCCGCCATGTAGCTTGATGGAAGAGATGTGGTCCTCCAGCCAGATCTTCGGGTCCTAGAGGCCATCCAACTTCGGGTTCTCCAAAGGAAGTTTGAACCCTTTTGGCATTCGTGTCTGCTGTATGGCTCTGATGAAGCAGCTGGCGCCATAGAGCTCTATCCCTTCATTCTCTGACTCTGTTGAGTAGGCGCACTTGGCACGCATCTTGTCAACTTTGCGCTGCATGATGTCATCACGCGCGTCGTAATCACGATCGTGTCGATGTGAGCTGTGGCGTCACCGTGACAGGTCGTGCTCATCCTTGCTGGAGGATAGTGAGTAGTACTTTGGTGGAGCCTTTCTTTTCTTCGGCTCCGGTGTTGGCTCCTTGGCCAGCGCATCCTCGAACAGTTCTAGTCTAGCGATTGTGGACCGATGTATGGCAGCTCGTGGGTCTCTGGTTGGTGGTTGTTTGGTGAGCAGATACAAGGTGGCTGCTGTCACCACTGCGTGTGACATTTTCGGGAGCACGTTGCCCTACGAGTCCACCGTCATGAACGAGAAGTCGACGGCTTTAGTAACTTCTTCTCGATCTTTGTTGTTGAGGTGGGCTAGTCGAGAGCACCTTTTGGCGGCTGCATGGTTGTTGCCCTTAGAGGAGGATCCGCCAATAGAGGAGAGTGATGCCCGCCGAAGGCTCGACTCATCCGCAGCCCTCTTGCGCTCGTCGAGTTGTGCCATCATCGCCCACTGGCGGTTGAATTCCTGGATGAGGAGGTAATGGTACCCCATCATCATCTGTTGTGATGAGTTTGCCGGCATGGGGTTGCCCTGTAGGGCTTCCCTGCATCGCACATACTCAGCGTTGTTGAGGTGTATCTCTTGCTACCTCGTCTCATTGTTAACGGGTTCGCCCTGATTATCAGGGTTGGGCAGGTTTGGCTGTTCGCCAATGATGGGGCCGATGTTGGGGGCTCGTTTGGCAGTCACGTTGTTGGTGGGCCCGCTGTTGGTGGTGTCCCTTTGAGTGCCTCTGTCGCCGGTGTTGATGACAACGCACATATAGTGGTTTGGGAAGCCACTACTCCTGCAGCTCTCAAATACGAAGCCGTAGGCTCCATCTTCCGGTGTCAGATCGCACATATCAGACTCGCAACTATTGTTGATATCCGTATCACAGGTCGGTGCTGAGGCGTTGAGCTCACTCAGGGTGCCAATCGGTGGTGGGAACCATGAGGCATGATCAATCGAAGGATCGTGTGGGTGATCGGGGAAGCGGAGCGTGTCGATCTGACCGACCTGAAAGTGTAGGCTTCCGATCATCAAGCCGACTCCGTCGCCCACAGATTCAAAGTTTGGGCGAGCCGTTGGCGAGTGGACGATGAAGTCGAAGGCACTGAAGAGGAGGCGATTCTCCACTCTAGCGGAGTTGTAGATCATAGTCGATGGAGCCGAGGAAGTCGCAACATCAGTGCTCCTAATTCCCTTAGATGGTGGAGAATATGTGATTCTTCATGCCAGCCGTGACACCTTCGTGACTGTCAAGTACACCATTATCCATGCCATGGAATCTGGCTTGAGGGTGCACTTCTATGAAATCGACACTATTGATATGCTCGATGGATTGAAGAGCATGTTCCCATAGCAGGTCAGACATAGACGATATGAGTACATAGATGAGTTTACTTCCACTCAAATGGAAGAAAACTCCAACCTGGAAATCCACCTACACACCATGGAAGAGATCCATGTTTGCCTTGTGGAAGCTATGGGCTACTGGCTGACTAACGACTTTGCGATAGATGCGGTGTTGCATTCACTTCCTCCCATCTATAAGGACGTCATCACGAACTATGTTGTGAAAGGCATACCGCATACCTTCCGCGAGTTCATAGCCAAGCTGGGGACCACCAAGGTTGAATCCATTGTAGGGGTCATTAGAAACGGAGAAGGTATATGTTGATATACTAGTAATAAATGTTTCCATGAAACACTTATGTATTTCAAGTATTGGATACTTACTCTAGTTTTATTGGAAAACGGGACCGTTTGCGTGAGAGTTGCTGGATGGAACGGGGCGCTGACAACATGATGACAACAACAATCTGGTTGATGGCCGACGACACTCCTTCCCTTGAAGTTTATCATTAGGATTAGAGGATTTCAATAAAAGATTGGTAATGAAATTTGTGAACCTTATTAGTGTGTCTTGCTTATTGCAAGATGGTTATTCATATAAATAAGCTACAATCAATTGTTCTTTTTCTATGAATAATTTCTTTTATGATTCACATTGTGATTATAAACAAGTTATTCTGGTCTTTGTTTGCCTGATAATAGAGCATTTATGAAAAATATGAAAAAATGTCAAAAGATATCCAATACTAAGGTGAATATAAAATTAACAAGAATGTCAACGTCTCTATGATTTGATCAAAGTGACAGTGAATTAAAGTTATTGACAATTTGGCGCGAGGACTTAGGGAAAACTGTTTCACAAATTATGACACTTGGATAAATCAAATTGTATTGATATGTCTAAAACATCATAGCCACAATGTATGAGATACATATGGTCTTAAGTAATCTTCTACTGGATTAACCTTAGAAATTAGAGTTATGAGATTGAAATAGTAAACACTCAATCGAAAGTACAAGGAACATCTAAAGATTTGTGGAAACAACACCATATGGGATATGGCAAGTTCGAGTTTCTAGAGATTTTGATAATTCAAGATCGTTACGAATAAGTAAATCTTTGTAGTGTATACTTAGGCAACTATGAATACAAATTCCAAACTAAAACCAAAGGAGGAAAAACTTGTATTGTATTAATGAGGTGCTTCCTTGAGAAAGTGTCTTCTTGTGGAAGATGTTACTAGGAAAAGGTATAAGTATAAGCAAGGTTTGACCTAACCTCCAAATTGTTGAGTAAGTGAAACGGAACATGTTCCAGGAGATGAACTCTGCACATAGAGGGGAAACTGATGATAAAGTAATCATGACATTTCAACTAATACTTTACTAAAAGAAAGTAGGATTCAATGATATGTTCAGCCACTTGCAGGATTTATTCACTTGTCATGTTATTGGAACAAGACATACCTACAAACTATAAAGAAAGAATGATGAACCCAAATACAGTAAATGACTAAGAGTCATGGAATCCCAAAAATAAGTTACATTTGAGATTACAAAGTAAAAGTTACTTGATCTAATTGAGTAATGGCATTTACTTAGTCCTTCCCAGTAAACTGCAAAGTTGAAAGGGAGAAATGAAACTTAAGAGGAAGACACAAAATCTCGATTTGTCACAAAGGATGTTTTTGACAAATTCAAGAGATTGACTACAATATGTAGAGATGCTTAAAGTCTATTGGATTTACCTCAGCAATTAGTCCAATTTGGAAATTTGTGAAGGACTATTCAAAACTTCAAAGTCTTCAAGATTTTGAAGAAAAGGTTGTAACTAGTATAACAAGTAGGCTTTGGCTAATCATGAGATTGCTGGTATCTTGGAACAAAGAATTCTCGATTTGATGAAGGATCAAAGAATTTTGGATAAACCAAGATTATCGAGATAATCTATGATTGAGTGGGAGCTAAGAAGTTTTCCAAGTTGAATACGCGGATGACATATTTGAGTGGGAGTCGAATGATATTCTAGTATGTCAAATATGGAGTGCATATTTGAGTGGGAGCACAACAACACTCTTGTATATGTAATTAACAAATTAAGAATAAGTGTGCTTGGTATTAGAAATGACTAGATCATTATATGGATGAAATTTTATATATTTTAAACACAGAGGGTCTATGTGGATTGATCATGATGTTTGATAAACATTAAATGTCGAAATCCTTCAAGGATTCTAAAAGAAGTTCAAAATATCATAGTTGAGATTCCGAAATAGTTCAAAATGGATTCAAGTGAAAAATTGGTCCTTACTTATGAAACTAGGAGAAGCATTGAGTAGTGACTCGGTATTCATGAGAATGGTTAAAAGGAAAAAGAGATGCATTGCATCACCTATGCCTTGGCCATTGGTTTTCTAGATAAACTCATTTATTTATCCTCAACATTATGTGACCCAAGTTCTTAGTTGTAAGAACAGGTTCCTAAGTGATCAGAGTTAATCACTGAACCAGAATTAAGTTTAAGCGCAAAGGAGCGTGATCAGGTATCAAAGTTGCAAATATTGCAATTTGATCAGAGTCTATATAGATGCACAAGTATTAGAATACTTCAGAATTAGCAAGAGTGGTTTTGGATTAAGAAAGTTCGACTTTCGGCTAAGTGTGTTTTATAGGTATACATGACAACATTGAAAGTCCAATTAACTGATTGACCATCATTGTATACGCTATAAAAAGTTTCACTTTGTCACCAAAACAAATAATTTAGGACATTATATGATAATGGTGTTAATGTCAAATAGGTGACATTAAGGATTTGCAAAAGGACTAAAAGGATCTACTAACACAGATTTAGGACAGGAAGTTTTCCATGAGCAAGCATGATCAATAAACACATATGTGATATGGTTTATGATTAACAACAATGCAACTAGATTATTTGTACTCTAGTGCAAGTGGGAGACTGATGGCCCAAAATATATCGAGCTTGTTGGGGAACCCCAAGAGGAAGGTATGATGAGCACAGCAACAAGTTTTCCCTCCGTATGAAACAAAGGTGATCAATCCAGTAGGAGCAAGGGAACACCCCAAAGGTGTAGCTAGCTGAACGATGGCAGGGCGCACTACTGGTGCCAGCAGCAACGTGGAGACCTGCACAACACAACCACAAAACTCTGTCCCCAACTTGCGATGAGGTTGTCAATCTCACCGGTTTTGCTGAAAACAAAGGATTAAACGTATCGAATGGAAGGAAGTAATAGTTTGCAGAAAGTAAAAAAAAGCAGTAAACAGTTTATAGATTGTATGTAAAAGAAAGGACCGGCATCCATAGTTCACTAGAGGTGGCTCTCCTTAAGATAGATAACATGCTGGGTGAACAAATTACAGGGGGAAATTGACAAACATCGAGAAAGCAATACATGCATATACTAATCATCTTGACTCCTTTGGAATTCGATTGGGCATTACAACATTATACATAGACTGCCATCCAACTTCATCTATGACTAATAATCCACCTTCAGGTTATCATCCGAACCCCCTCCAGTATTAGGTTGCAAGCAATAGATTATTGCTTTACGAATTGCGTGTAAAGTAAACAATACGATTGTTCTATGAACAAAGGATTGTTGTTTTCTCCCTAGTAGCAACAGCACATCTAGTACCTTAGAGATTTACATCACTTCCTAGATTACTAGAGGCATGAACCCACTATCGAGCATAAATACTAACTCTTGGAGTTGCTAGCATCTACTTGGCCAAGATAGCTACTAACAACGGAAAGCATGCAAGATCACAAATAACAAAGACATGATAGAATCAATAATCAATCTGAAATAGCATCTCAATATCCATCAGATCCCTGCAAACACAACATGCAGAATTACAAATAGATGATCTTGATCATGAACGGAGCTCACAAGATCTAGACATGAAAGCACAAAGGAGGAGAACCAGCCATCTAGCTACTACATGGATCCATAGTCCAAGGATGAACTACTCACGCATCACACCGGAGGCTTGCATGATGATGAAGAAGGCCTCCAGGGTGAATTCCCCTCTCCGGCAGGGTGTCGGGAAGAGCTTCAGATCCCTCCCGATCTAGGTATGGAGATGACGGCGGCTACAGACTCTTTCATGGACTTTTGATCGGGTACTTAGGGTTTTCATCCTGAGGGCATCTTATAGGCAGAAGGAGAGGCCGAGGGGGTGCCTGGGCTGGCCACACCACCCCCTGGCGCGGCCAGGTGGTGTGGTGGCCCCCTGGCTGCTCTCCGTCTCGTATTCTGGCATCTGATGACTTCCGGAAAAATAGGCACTTTGGCTTTTGTTCCGTCCAATTCCGAGAATATTCATTTTCTAACTTCCTGCAACCAAAAATAGCAGAAAACAGGGAGCTGGCACTGTGGCTCTTGCTAATAGGTTAGTCCAAGAAATCATATGAAAAGTACTCCAAAGTGTGGATAAAACACAAGATAGTGGATAAAACCAAGCATGGAACATCAAAAATTATAGATACATTTGCAATGTATCAACATCCCCAAGCTTAACTCCTGCTCATCCTCGAGTAGGTAAGTGATAAAAAGAAAGAATAATTTTTGAGGTAACATGCACCATCAAAGACTTGATCAAAGTATTTGTAAAACATTCAAAGCTGGGATCATAGTACTTCAATCATAACATGAAAGACAAAGTTCTAGCAATAAGACAAAGAAACTATGATGCAACATGAAAAGGTACAAAAAAAGATTCATGAATAACAATGCTTTGCAAGACGTTAGTAGCAAATATAAATGCATAGGACACCTTCAAAGTTCATAAGAGTGACTAGATACAAATAGTTTAAAACAAGCAATATCAAGTTATGCATCAATCGACTAGTCTTGGGACAATGCACATAGAACTAAGAATGGCCACTATGCTCTCAAAGTAGGTGCATAAAGGTAGAAGGTGGAGACTCAATATAATAGTAGAAGAAAGGCCTTCATAGAAGGAAGTAGGGATTCAAGTCTCATAAAGAGCTTCCAAAAATTAAGGTACTTATAGCTTTCATCTCTCATTGCCCCTATCATAAGCATCTTGAAGGTGATTAAGGTTAAAGTGACACAACTAAGAGGATATGCTTGACAAGTTATAAACCGAAATCTCATGCCCCTTACTTACGAAGACCGAACCTCATGCTACTCAACTTTAGTCACGAGTAAGCTCTTGTCATTGTAAGTACATGTGTATCATAAAGAACCGCCAACGGGGTACCCCTTGCACATGATACAGGAGCTATCCCATAAGCAAAATGACAAGGCAAGCAGACAATGAGCATCTCAATGATCTTTTTATTTTCTATTTGCATAGGTTTTTATTGAGGATGCTTCATAGAGTGCTCATTATGGTGTTGCTGCAAGTTTCCACCATGATTAGGCATGGCTTAGGCTAGTGGCCCAGGCGTTTCTCTAACACACATACAAACTCCATGATCTTACAAGTTCCACTTTTATTTCACACCGCCGGGATCCGTAAGCAAAAGAACATGATATCAACGGGGTACAAAGTACAAGCGCAATGTTGAAAGTGTTCCCCATGATACATGGTTCTGCTAACTTCAACTTATAAAGCGCAAGCATATACGCAACAAAGAAGGACCCAATGGTTCAAGTTTATTAAGGGCAAGAAAAGTAAAGTGTGCCATCAAGTTCGTGAGAGCTTTAATCACTAGTTTTCTCATAACAAGTTTAATTTGGAAGGTAAACAAAAGCATGAATATACTTGGAATAGCATAAGCTAGTAGGTAGGTATGGTGGACTCTTTGGAATAACTTGGTTTAAGGAGTTGGATGCATGAGTGGAACTCATAATTGGTTGTGGAGGCTAGCAAAAGACTAGGAGCGACAAACTAAGAGAGCAATAATGGCCATAATCATGCAGAGCGACAAAACATCATTGATCAAAGCATAAAGTGATACTACAAGTTGAAAAATAAAGGATCATAAAGGCTATGGTGACTTGAGATAGTCATAACATGGTGTGAGCATGTGCCAAGTCAACCCAAATAAAGCATCAAAGGATAATACCACTATACTATACTTTAATATGCTAAAACAACGCATGATTCATCCAAGGAACATTAAGCAATCTCAATTGTTTATAACAAGTCATGCTACAGGAAAGAATACTAAGCATAAAGCCAAAACAATATCGAGCATGGCATGAAAAAGCATAGGCCACAGTCAAAAACAAGCTCTTTTTACCACATAAGTATGAACTTTCCTACTCTTTTCCAAACCAAACCAAACTATTTGCAAACCAATGTATGAAAGAGGGGGTCCAACCAATTTATTAAGCAAACTAAGAAAACCAAAGCAAATGAAAACCAAAACGAAAACGAAAAAGAAGTCGCTCCAAGAACAACACAACCATGCATGAAACAATAAAAATGAAGCGTTTGAAAGAAACCTGGGATTTTTATTGATGAAGAAGGGGATGCCTTGGGAATCCCCAAGCTTTGACGCTTGTACTTCTTGGATATTTCTTGGGGTGACACACGTGGCATCCCCAAGCTTGAGCTTTAGTCCATCCTTCATCTCATTACTCATTCCTTCCATACACCTGAAATTTTTCCTTCATACAAAACTTCACACAATCTTTATTAGCAACATTAGTGCACTCAAGATAATAGGTCTTAAGATTCAGTTCCAACACAAAATAAACTTCCATTAGAACACTAGCTACTGTAGCACTTCCTTCAAAAAGCTCAATTCCCCAAAAGAACTCAAAAAGGAACCAACAAGAAGCAAATGCAGAAAATGGCAGAAATCTGTCAAAACAGACCAGCAGGTAAAGATGAACTTTTTCGAAGACCTTCTGTTGCTCAAATCAAAACGTGTTGAACTAACAAAAGTTAGATAACAACCTGGGGCAGAAGCACAAAAATTCATGCCTCAAAAAGATGTTCAGAGATTTTACACGAATTTTTTAGGTGAAGCAAAGAAATCTGTTTCGGGACAGCAACTTTCCCAATCATTACTTCTCTCTCATAAGAGGTTACTCTTGGCACAAAAATCAAATAAAAAGGATAAGGAGCGGTTATTACTGAGGTAATAACTTCCAAGACTCATCTAAAACTTTTGGGTTATCTCCCAATAAGTACTTTTCTTTAACGCCTTTAAGTTAGGCATAAGAAGCAAGAAAGAATCAAATGTTCTCAAATGAAGAAGCATTAAGACCAAATTTTGTTTTCATAGGAGAAGCAAAAGAAATATTCTCTCTCTTCTTAGGTAAGTGTTCTATACCTTTCTTGAGTGGGAGTTGATATTTAATGGTGTCTTCTTTCATATCAATAATGGCACCAACAGTTCTAAGAAAAGGTCTTCCCAAAGTAATAGGACAAGAAGCATTGCATTCAACATCCAAAACATAGAAATCAACGGGGACATAGGCATTGTTAACCATAATAAGAACATCATTAATACTCCCCATGAGTTTCTTTTTAGCATTATCATCAAGTGGGACATTCAAATAACAATCTTCAAGTGGAGGTAAATCAAGCATATCATAAATCCTTCTAGGCAAAATAGAAACATTACTATCAAGATCACATAAAGCTTTGAAATCAAAATCATTCACTTTCATATTAATGATGGGTTCCCAACCATCTTCTTGTTTATAGGAATAGAAGCTTTATGTTTCATATTTTCTTCTTTAATCTTTATGAGAGCATCAGTAATGTGTTTTGTAAAGGCCATGTTCATAGCACTAGCATTAGGACTTTTAGCAAGCTTTTGTAGGAACTTAATAACTTCAGAGATATTGCAACCCTCAAGATCAAAATTAAATTTATCATCTAAAGTAGTAGAGCTATTACTAGCCTCAACACTAGTGGTGGTAATAGTAGAAACACTAATGTTTCTAGCAATTTCATCTTCTCTCTCCCACTTAGCATGTAATTCAGCTAATAGTCTAACATTTTCATCAATTCTTACTTGTATAGCATTAGTAGCTGCAAAGGGATTATCATTAGTTTCAGGTTTAGCAGCCATTTTATTCAAAGAAGATTGAGCTTCAGCCAAAGATGCTATATTTCTTTCAGCATTAGAGAGTTTCAATTGTAAACTAGGAATTTCCCTATTTAGACTCTCAAGTTGATGGCTAATGTTCTTCAAAATGGTAGATTGTTCCTCCATAGTTTTAGTGAATAGTTTATTTTGCTTATATTGCATTTGCATGAAGTTTTTAGTGGATCTTTCAACTTCTAAAATTCTTCCTTCACTAGGTAATCCAGGTTTACCATTATAGCCATAAGTATTATTAGGAGGGTAGGGCATATAATTGTTATTACCATAAGCATTGTTGCCAAAATTGTTATTTCTTATGAAGTTCACATCAATTTGCTCTTTTTCAGCAACCAAAGAGGCTAAAGGAACATTATTTGGATCAATATGGGCTTTCCCATTCACAAGCATAGACATAATAATATCAATCTTATCACTCATGGAGGAAGTTTCCTCAACAGAATTTACCTTCCTACCTTTTGGAGCTCTCCCAGTATGCCATTCAGAATAATTAACCATCATATTGTCCAGAAGTTTTGTTGTAGCACCCAAAGTAATGGTCATAAAGGTCCCTCCAGCAGCAGAATCCAATAGGTTCCTTGAAGAATAGTTCAATCCTGCATAAAAAGTTTGGATGATCATCCAAGCAGTCAGTCCATGAGTGAGACAATTCTTAACCAAAGATTTCATTCTTTCCCAAGCTTGAGCAACATGCTCATTATCAGATTGTTTAAACTTCATTATTTCACTTCTCATAGATATAATCTTAGCAGGAGGATAGTACTTTCCAATGAAAGCATCTTTGCACTTAGTCCAAGAATCAATACTATTATTAGTTAAGGAATTCAATCATTCTTTAGCTTTTCCTCTCAAAGAGAAAGGAAACAATTTCAGCTTAATAATATCACCCTCTACATCCCTATGCTTTTGCATCTCACAAAGTTTAACAAAGTTATTTAGATGGGCAGCAGCATCTTCATTACCAATACCAGAAAATTGTTCTCTCATAACAAGATTGAGCAAAGCAGGTTTTATCTCAAAGAAAGTATCTTCAGGCACAGGTGGAGCAATAGGTGTGCTCATAAAATCATTGTTGTTGGTGCTAGTGAAGTCACACCACTTAGTGTTTTCAAGAGTAGTCATTTTTTTGGGTTTTCAAATAAGAAAGCAAACTAGTAAAACTAATTTTTTTGTGTTTTTGGTAAAGAAACAAGCAAACAAAACAAAAAGAAACTAAGCAAAACAGAAATAAGAAAGTAAAGAGATTGGTTATGAGGGAGTCCCCTTGTGAAGATGTCCTTGACTCCCCGGCAACGGCGCCAGAAAATATGCTTGATGGCCCAAAATATATTGAGCTCGTTGGGGAACCCCAAGAGGAAGGTATGATGAGCACAGCAGCAAGTTCTCCCTTAGTACGAAACCAAGGTTGTCAATCCAGTAGGAGCAAGGAAACACCCCAAAAGTGTAGCTAGCTGAAAGATGGCAGGGCGCACTACCGGTGCCAGCAGCAACATGGAGACCTGCACAACACAACCACAAACTCTATCCCCAACTTGTGATGAGGTTGTCAATCTCACCGGTTTTGCTAAAAACAAAGGATTAAACATATCGAATGGAAGGAAGTAATAGTTTGCAGAAAGTAAACACAAAGCAGTAAACAGTTTATAGATTGTATGTAAAAGAAAGGACCAGGATCCATAGTTCACTAGAGGTGGCTCTCCTTAAGATACAAAACATGCTGGGTGAACAAATTACAGCGGGGCAATTAACAAACATCGAGAAAGCAATACATGCATATACTAATCATCTTGACTCCTTTGGAATTCGATTAGGCATTACAACATTATACATAGACCGCCATCCAACTGCATCTATGACTAATAATCCACCTTCAGGTTATCATCCGAACCCCCTCCAGTATTAGGTTGCAAGCAATAGATTATTTCTTTACGAATTGCGTGTAAAGTAAAAAATACGATTGTTCTATGAACAAAGGATTGTTGTTTTCTCCCTAGTAGCAACAGCACATCTAGTACCTTAGAGATTTCTGTCACTTCCCCAGATTACTAGAGGCATGAACCCACTATCGAGCATAAATACTAACTCTTGGAGTTGCTAGCATCTACTTGGCCAAGATAGCTACTAACAACGGAAAGCATGCAAGATCACAAATAACAAAGACATGATAGAATCAATAATCAATCTGAAATAGCATCTCAATATCCATCGGATCCCTGCAAACACAACATGCAGAATTACAAATAGATGATCTTGATCATGAACGGAGCTCACAAGATCTAGACATGAAAGCACAAAGGAGGAGAACCAGCCATCTAGCTACTACATGGATCCGTAGTCCAAGGATGAACTACTCACGCATCACACCGGAGGCTTGCATGATGATGAAGAAGGCCTCCAGGGTGAATTCCCCTCTCCGGCAAGGTGTCGGGAAGAGCTTCAGATCCCTCCCAATCTAGGGATGGAGATGACGACGGCTACAGACTCTTTCATGGATTTTTGATTGGGTACTTAGGGTTTTCATCTCGAGGGCATCTTATAGGCGGAAGGAGAGGCCGAGGGGGTGCCTGGGCTGGCCACACCACCCCCTGGCACGGCCAGGCCTAGCCTGCACGGCCAGGTGGTGTGGTGGCCCCCTGGCTCCTCTCCGTCTCGTATTATGGCATCTGATGACTTCCGAAAAAATAGGCACTTTGGCTTTTGTCCCGTCCAATTCCGAGAATATTCATTTTCTGACTTTCCTAGAACCAAAAAGCAATGGTAAAGCAGCACCTTTGTGGCTCTTGTTAATATGTTAGTCCAAGAAATCATATGAAAAGTACTCCAAAGTGTGGACAAAACACAAGAAAGTGTATAAAACCAAGCATGGAACATCAAAAATTATAGATACATTTGCAATGTATCAGAGACTGAAGGAGATATGCCCTATAGGCAAATAATAAAGAAGTTTATTATCATATCTCATTAGTTCATGATAGTTGTATATCATGCTATAACTGTATCACACAAAAACATTGATACATGTGTGATATATAAACAAACCAAAGGTCCCTAGTAGCCTCTATTCAACTAGTTCATTCGGTAGCTGATGATCAAGATTTCCTGATCATGGTGCATTTATGTCAACTGACAATGAAGTCTTATCATCTGGAAATGATGTGATGGACATTACCCATTGATGATTGTTGCAAAACGATCATGTCACAAAGTTCAGAATTGCAATTGTCAGAAATGAAGTGTCATAATCCATAGATCATGAGATCATATTTAATCACTTTCACCCGAGGTTGCTTCGATTGCATCAACCGTCATGACCGTAACAGGGTGACCATAAAGGTGTATGTTGGTTATTATAGAGGGGCATGTTGAGGCGTATGTATCGAGATCGGGATTTGGTCTCCTATGTGACGAGAAGATACATTGGGCCCACTTAGTGAATTACATCCATAAGTTGCACAACGTATGACTAGGTAACAGGGATAGAATTTCACGTAAACGAGTAAAATAGTAATTGTTGGAAACGAGATTGAACAAGGTATCATGATACCGATGATCAGATCTCTGACAAGTCACGTATCAAAGTAACAATAGAATTGGATTCGATGTTTATGGTTTGACACGACGTTGTTTCGTGGAATGCACATGTGTCATTATGGACATCTTGGTCCCGCTATTGATCATTGATTCGAGATCGTATCGATCATGGTTGTGCCATTCCGGAACCCTAGGGTAACACACTTAAGGGCATTATGACGCCTGGAGATCATACTGGAATTAATGGAATCACAGAAGAAAGAGAAGAGATAAACTGGAAGTGTTCTATGAGAAAACTAGAATCGTTCCAAAGAGGATTCAAAGATGTTCGAAAGAAGGAAAAGACCAAAGAGGTGTTTAGATAAATGTCAATTTATAATATGCATTTGTATATGTTGATTGTGAATTAATATATATTAAATAAATATTTAAATTAATATTTAAGTGGCAACTTCCTCTATAGGGCCAGATCCCTGGAGGGAACCAGCCCAAAGGGAAGCCACCCCCAAAGGGAAACTCAAGCCGCCACTATAGGTGGGCCCTGGCCGGCCCACATGAGCAGTCGAGCGGATGTGGGCGGTCGATAATTAGTTGTCGTTGGTGGGCCACGGCCATCTAGGCCCACACGGGAATGAGCGTGTGCCAAGGCCCACTCGGTCGCCGCTTCCCCACCACCTCGCTACTAGCGAGCTGTTGGGTGTCGCGTTGGGCTGGTAGGCGCAGGAGGTAGCCCACCTAGCCGCTGCTGGCCCAGTCGGCTGCCCCCTCTCCTTTGCCTTTTCTTTAGTCCCACATGGGGGAGCTCTTGGTAAGAGTACACCCTTTTCACCTATATAAAGGGGTGCCCATGGGTGGGAATAAAAAACAATTGAGATATTTCTCTAAGGCATTTTCCTTATGGAATTCTCCCCTCTCTCTAGTTGCCTTTTGCGGTGGCATGGTCCCTAGAAGGACTGTACACGCAAGAGACAACAACTTTGAATCATGCCATTGTGTTGTGGTGATTCTAGCCAGGATATCTACTTCCGCAATCTCGGCAGTGATCAGAGATATGGGAGTTACCGTCTTGCACCACGCGTGTGCGATACCTCAGGGGCGCTGCCACTTGTGGCACCGGAACTATACAAGGGGTGACTTGCAAGGAGCTTCGCAACCTTGAGGTTGAAAGAGTATGACTACATCATCCATGTTCATGCATGAGCGTTATACATTTACGGTCTACAAGGGTATGTTACCGATGTGTCGTGGTATTGCTGATGAGTACGCCATGGAGGGGTCCTCACAGTGCATGTTTAGAGACGTGGGGTAAGGCAAAGAGTTGGCGGGTACGAGGTAACACAGCTTACCCAGGTTCAAGTCCCACAACAGTGGCAGAACTCTAGTCCTGCTATAAATCACTATAATGGCAATACACCGAGTTACAGAGATAGGTTCGATGTGCGTGGTGTTGCGCGTTGTACGCTGCAATCAGAGAAGTTGTCTATGAATCGTTGCCCTAAAGGCTCCCGCAGGCTGGCTTATAAAGGCGCCAAGACCTAGGGTTTACAGGGAAAGATCCTTGCTGGACAAGGTAAAGAGTCCTACACCTACACGAACTAGTCTTCTGTGTCTTGTACTCCAAGGCTCCGAGTATGTCGGTGACTCCTGTGTAGCCTTCCTTTATCCGGCATGGGCCTCCCTTCAGGATCCATCTAACTGGGCCGCCCAGTAAGCCATAGGCCTTGCTACCAACTATGGGCCACCCGGGTTAGGCGGATTGGTGACATTCTATGAGGATACCCATATAGCATATCCCCAACAGTAGCCCCCGAAGGACTTTGAAATCTTGCACCGTCTTGCTCGTTGATGTCTGAATATCCCATCTAAGTGATGCCGGCAATCCATCAAGCAATATCTCAAAGGTCTCCCAAAGAACCCTGCAATCCTCTCTGGCTTCGCAATGTAGCCAGAGATTCCTTGAGTCTTTGTTTCCAGAGTCGGATGATCTCCGTCTTTGATGAATCTTTGGACATGACCCTTCACTGCAACTGTCAGGAGGATGACGTAGGGTACAACCTACGCTACCTCGAAACTCACAGAAGCAAAGAATTAATCATTAGCTATTTTTACACGCGCGAAATCCGAAACAGTGGAGCGGCAAAAGATGGAGGACATGGCAAAATTACCACGCACGTTCACTTCCACGTCAGTAGCGTTCTATCCATTAGATATTTTTGCACGAATCTTGACGCGAGGCTTATATATTTCCACCATAGTCAATTTATTTCTTTTTACCCGCATTTTCTCCCAGTCTTCGTCTTCCTCCAGCCGCACGACCGTTCGAGCTCCTCTACGAAAAACCCTAACCAGAGCCCTTTCTTTCTCCACACACCCCCGTTGTAATGGCCACCAGCAGCTCTGCTCCTTCCAAAGTGGCAATTCCCGAGGCTACGATGGAGCCATCCCATGGAGTTATCGTTCCGCCAAAGTGGGTGGTCGTCCCCGTCTCTACCGTGACGTAATCCGCTGGTGATGACCAAGAACGAGCGGCACCCGAAGCCGCTAAAGAGGAAAACGACTCCCATAAGGGGGTGTGGAGAGGCTCTGATCTCTCCGCCGAAGATCTCCAAGAGTTGATCGACGAGGGGTACGTCCCTGCGGCGGAGAAGTTTATCTGGCGGGCGGCACCGGCCGGCGAGGTGGTCCCTTCTCCCCAAACCGGAGAGAAGGTGTACCTCTAATCTCAGCTGGTACGCGGCGTAAGCCTGCCAGTCTCCAACTTCTTCCTGGATGTTCTTCGACACTTCCGGGTACTTCCCCACAACCTCTCTCCCAACAGCATCCTAGTCCTTAGCAACTTTGTAGCTATGTGCGAAGGATATCTAGGAATCAAACCTAGATTAGATCTGTTTGTATATTTCTTCACCGTCAAGAGAGAGTCCATATATTTCTTCACCGTCAAAGCATTATTATTCATGAATCTTTTGTTTGTGCCTTTTCATGTTGCATCATAGTTTCTTTGTCTTATTGCTAGAACTTTGTATTTCATGTTATAATTGAAGTACTATGATCCTAGCTTTGAATGTTTTACAAATACTTTGATCAAGTTTATGATGGTGCATGTCACCTCAAAAATTATTCTTTCTTTTTATCACTTACCTACTCGAGGACGAGCAGGAGTTAAGCTTGGGGATGTTGATACATTGCAAATGTATCTATAATTTTCGATGTTCCATGCTTGGTTTTATCTACTTTCTTATGTTTTGTCCACACTTTGGAGTACTTTTCATATGATTTCTTGGACTAACCTATTAACAAAAGCCATAGTGCCAGCTGCCTGTTTTCTGCTGTTTTTGGTTCCAAGAAAGTCAGAAAATGAATATTCTCGGAATTGGACGGGACAAAAGCCAAAGTTATTATTTTACCGGGGGACACTTGGAGCCAGAATACGAGACGGAGAAGGGCTAGAGGGCGGCCACACCACCTGGCCGCGTGGCCAGGCTTGGCCCGTGCCAGGGGGTGGTGTGGCCAGCCCAGGCACCCCCTCGGCCTCTCCTTCCACCTATATATTGCCTTTGATACGGAAACCCTAAGTACCCGATCAAAAATCCACGAAAGAGTCTGTAGCCGCCGTCATCTCCATCCCTAGATCGGGAGGGATCTGAAGCTCTTCCCGGCACCCTGCCGGAGAGGGGAATTCACCCTAGAGGCCTTCTCATCATCATGCAAGCCTCCGGTGTGATGCGTGAGTAGTTCATCTCTAGACTACGGGTCCATGTAGTAGCTAGATGGCTGGTTCCCCTCCTTTGTGCTTTCATGTCTAGATCTTATGAGCTCCATTCATGATCAAGATCATCTATTTGTAATTCTGCATGTTGTGTTTGCGGGGATCCGATGGGTATTGAGATGCTATTTCAGATTCATTATTGATTCTATCATGTCTTTGTTATTTGTGATCTTGCATGCTTTCTGTTGTTAGTAGCTATCTTGGCCAAGTAGATGCTAGCAACTCCAAGAGTTAGTATTTATGCTCGATAGTGGGTTCATGCCTCCGTAACTGGGAAGTGACAGAAATCTCTAAGGTACTAGATGTGTTGTTGCTACTAGGGAGAAAACAAACAATCCTTTGTTCATAGAACAATCGTATTGTTTACATTACACGCATATCGTAATGCAATTATCTGTTGCTTGCAACTTAATACTAGAGGGGGGTCGGATGATAACCTGAAGGTGGATTATTAGTCATAGATGCAGTTGGATGGCGGTCCATGTATAATGTTGTAATTACCAATCGAATCTCAAAGGAGTCAAGATGATAAGTATATGCTTGTATGCTTTCTCGATGTTTGTCAATTACCCCACTGTAATCTGTTCACCCAGCATGTTATCTATCTTAAGGAGAGACACCTCTAGTGAACTATGGACCCCGGTCCTTTCTTTTACAATCAATCTACAAATTGTTTACTGCTTTGTGTTTACTTTCTGCAAACTATTACTTCCTTCCATTTGATACGTTTAATCCTTTGTTTTTAGTAAAACCGGTGAGATTGACAACCTCATCGTAAGTTGGGGCCAAAGTTCTGTGGTTGTGTTGTGCAGGTCTCCATGTTGCTACTAGCACCGGTAGTGCGCCCTGCCAAGGCTCAACTAGCTACACCTTTGGGGTGTTTCCTTGCTCCTACTGGATTGATAACCTTGGTTTCGTACTGAGGGAAAACTTGCTGCTGTGCTCATCATACCTTCCTCTTGGGGTTCCCCAATGAGCTCGATATATTTTGGGCCATCAGTGGAGAACAAGAAGTCCACCGGCATTCCCCTCACCAAGGCTCCTGCCGTGGATTAAGTACTTTCATTCTCCGGCTTGTATTTTTCAGCTCGCACCTTTTTTCAACCCTTGTACTTATACCTTGTATGTTTCAGGAGGAAAGCCGGTGTTAGTTTGAAGCGATCCTCCAAAGATGTTGGAGGGTCAAAAAACATTCGTGACATGTTGACCAAGGGTCCGTCCACCAAGCCCTCTCCCGACACCGCTCCCCCTACTCCTGCCGCCATTCCCTCAGCTGGTCCTACTAGGTCGTCATCCCCGTCATCCCCGAGACCTCTGCCATGCAGATAGATATCAATCCAAACCTTGATGTCTCAGGCTCTGTCGAGGTAGACGTTTATCGCAGCGGCCAGGCAACTCAGGGGAGCATCTCTTCTAAAGTGGATGAAGCTCCGGCTAAGGATGCCACCGAGAAGGGGAAGGAAGTGGAAGAGGTGGACGTCAAAGCTACGGTTGAGGCGGGAGCCTCCGCGCCAAATACTGCCTTGAAGGTGCAGGAGGCAGCTAGGGCTTCATCCATGCCTCCGGCTTCGACCTCTCCATTGGCTGCGACTCCTCCGACGTTGAACCTAGATGATCTCATCAAGCAGGCCAACGCAATCTATAAGAATGCTCGGACCTTTCATGATTCCTATGCTCATCTGGCCAACAATCTTAGGATCATTGCCATCGTAAGTTTTTTGAACTTCACTTGCTTTACTTTGTGTAGTATATCCCACTGTAGCCACCAGTCTCTTTGGCGGATAAGTCAATAGTTATTGGCCTGAGTGCTCCAGAGAACTAAGCATAGAACTTGTTCGTGTAGCCCCCGAGCGTTTAGTTGAAACTGAAAAGTTCCGACTAGATGCTCTAGAGAAACTAGCTTACTTTAAAATTGTGTATTGCAGCCCCCGAGCGTTTAGTTGAAACTTGAATAGTTCCGACTAGATGCTCTAGAGAAACTAAGCATGCTTATATCATGTGCAGAATGAGAATAAATGGAGGATAGACGCCAATGAGAGGTTTGCTGCTCTTCGGAAGGAGATGGACCTTAAACAGGGTAAAACCAAATTCCTGAAGGTACAGATCAAAAATAGCCAGAGTCTGTTTCCTACGACAACTCCTTGCTTTCCCATTAAGTCATTTTTTCCGTCTTTTGATAGCACTTTTTGATTTCCGTCTTACAGAAGCCAATGCTAAGGATAAGAGCATCGTCAAGCAATCCAAGCATATCCAGGAGCTCGATGATGAAAACAAGATTCTGAATAAGGACCTGGCCGAGGCCGTCAAGGGCCATGAGGCAACGATAAAGGCTATGCAAGAGTCTGCGGATGTTGAGATGCAGCGCCTGAAGGATGAGATTGTACAGCTCAAAGACCAGAACCAAGCTGCCAAAGAGCAAAATGCTAGGAGTCTTGAGATGTTCAAGTCAGTCCAGAAGGAACACGATGTCTTGGCGGAGACATGCATGCAAGCAGAAACAAGCATCTTTGGTAACCTTTCTCCATCTTGGTCTTTTCTGTAAGTTGGACAACCATTTTACTTGTTTGTACTCATGGTCCTTGTGTTTTGTGCAAACCGCAGCTCCCATTGGCTTAGCCAACTCGGGTGATGGTGCTCCAAGTTCCAAGGAACACATGATTCTTGCTGGCAACTTCGTCAGCACCGCCCACGCCAAATCCAAGGAGATAGCTGAACCTCTGGGTATAAATATCAAGGCGGCAGACTCAGCAGCCAAGTTCGTGGAAATCCTACGCCGACCCCCAAGAAAGTCAAGGACTGGAAAGCCTCTAGCGTCCGGGCTGGTGCAAGGATGACCCTGTCCTTGGTCAAGGCGCACTATGACAATGCCGACATCGACCTGGTGACCTCCGGTTTTCCCAAGGTAGATGAGGAAGGTCAAGTGATCAATAGCGATGCTATTTGGAACTCCCTAGCTAAGATGGTCAAGGCAGATGTCTTCGTGCCTACCGAGATCATTGATGAAGACCTGACTTCGTCCAAGTCTATCCCCTCTCCTTTAGAGTTTGACGATCTCTCTCGGCCTGGCTCTCCTGATGATGCCACCACGAAGTCCCCTGCAGCAAAGCCATGAAAAACAATGTTTGTATTAAATGTGTCTCTACAGAATGTATGCGGAAAAAACTTGTGTTTGTCTAAGGCAAAAAACTTGTATTCAAGCTTCCTGCAACTTATCTATTTCCAGCATGTGTATATATATTTTTTAAGCATGTGTTGGCGTATCCATTATTCTGGTTCATATGCTTGACCTTTCGTGAGACGGAAAACTCTCAGCATAGAACTATGCTCTCAGGTGATGATGCTTAATAGCACCGTCCAGAACCTAAGAACAAAATCACCGGCTTTGAGTGCCAAAAAGTCACTACTCCGGAATCCACATAAAAACTTCAAAAAACGTGTAAACCAGAAAACTAAAGCTAACACCCGTAGGCGGAATTTTCACAAGGGCAAATGCAACCTTACGCA
The DNA here is from genome assembly GCA_023614405.1 of Avena insularis. NCBI lineage: Eukaryota > Viridiplantae > Streptophyta > Magnoliopsida > Poales > Poaceae > Avena > Avena insularis. Next base: position 537,407,574 of record CM042694.1, read on the forward strand.
TAAAGGGTTTATATGATCCAAAAATGAACAACTAAAGGAGGTAAAAGACTCAAAGAATATGAGTGAACCAAATGCTTTGTTTCATTGATCATATAAGAAACTTATTACATAATATAAATATGATAAGTGTAAAAGGGACGTAGCTGTGCTATGTTTCATGGCTAATCTATCTCTGGGTAATCATCATCGGAGTCACGTTGCTTGCGCTTGCGATTTTTTGGCCTATCTTTCAACTCACGAATATCGACGAGGTAATAGGAACCATTGAGCAATGCGTTGCTTATGATGAACGGTCCTTCCCAAGGCAGGGATAATTTGTGTGATTTTCCTACTTGAGTCTAAGCACCAGATCCCCTTCTTTAAACGAGCGATGCTTTACACGGCGACTATGGTAGCCCTGAAGCTTCTGCTGGTAGACAGAAGATCTCTGGCATGCTAGCACGTTCTCTTCTTCAAGTAGGTCCACAGATAGCCGTCTGGATTCTTCAGCATCATCTTCCATGTAGGCGGAAACTCTTGGTGCATCGTGGAGGATGTAGGATGGAAGAACTGCTTCTGCTCCATAAACCATGAAGAAAGGAGTTAAGCCGGTAGATTTGTTAGGTGTTGTTTGTAAACTCCACAAAATAGATGGTAGTTCCTCCGCCTAGGCTCCTGCTGCTCTACGCAGTGGTGCCTCTAAGCGTGGCTTGATTCCTTGTAGAATTAGTCCATTGGCCCATTCAACTTGTCCATTTGACTGCGGATGTGCCACAGACGCCAAGTCAAGGCGGATGCCTTTCTCATGACAGTACTCCTCAACTTCTCCAAGAGATAAATTTCTGCCATTGTCGGTGATGATGCTATGTGGGAGACCAAATCTCACCACTAGATCCCGGACAAACTTTAGGGTTGTTTCCCCATCAAGCTTTCTAATGGGTTTAGCTTCAATCCATTTTGTGAATTATCCAATGCTACTAGCAAGTGTGTGAATCCATAGGGTGTTGTCTGCAAAGGTCCCACCATGTCCAGCCCCCAGACTGCGAACGGCCAAGTTATTGGTATTGTTCGCAATTCTTCAGTTGGAACATTTGGTTGTCTTGCATAAAACTGACACCCAAGGCATGTTTGTACCAATTTGTCGGCGTCCGCCTTGGCAGTTATCCAGTAGAATCCTTGTCGGAAGGCCTTCTCCACCAACGATCGGGGAGCGGCGTGGTGCCCGCAATCTCCAAGATGTATTTCTCTAAGGATTTCAATACCTTGCTGCTAGGAGACGCACCGTAGGAAAACTCCTGTGGTACTTATTTTGTATAGCTGGCCGTCAATGATGACGTAACCATTTTCTCTGCGTACTATTTTCCAGCTTTCAACTTCGTCGGCGGCAAAGTTTCGTCTTGTAGATAATCCATGAACGGCTTCATCCAAGCCGGAGAGGTCACTGTTACTGCGTTAACAAATGAGTCCACTCTATCCGGGTTGTCAGGGTCCCCTCCCTTCACGAATGGAGTCCGTAAATGCTCCAGGAAAACGCCTGGCGGAATTAGCCAACGAGCTGATCCAAGCTTTGACAGCAGATCTGCCGCCTCATTATCCTCCCTCTTGACGTACTTGACTTCGTAGCCATCAAAGCACTTGGCTATTTCGTCTACTTCATATCGATATGCCGCCATCATAGGGTTCTGCGTGTTCTAGGTGCCAGCTACTTGCTTGGCAACCAAGTCAGAATCTCCACAGCAAACTATGCGCTTGATGCCAATATCCTTGGCTACACGAAGTCCATGAATGAGGGCCTCGTACTTCGCCATGTTATTTGTAGCGTTGAAGTGGATCTACAGGATGTATTGAAACTTCTCTCCTATTGGTGATTGCAATAATACACCAGCCCCCGAGCCATTGAGTAACTTGGATCCGTCAAAGTGCATGACCCAATACTCTGGCTCTGGCACATGAGTGTCTTCTAGTGGCTCTATCCAATCTGCAAGAAAATCCGCCAACGCTTGTGATTTGATAGGGTCACGTCGCTTGTAGGTGATGTCGAAGGCGGCAAGTTCAATGCCCCACTTTTCCACTCTCCCTGTAGCGTCGCTGTTGTTGATGATGTCGGACAGTGGAGCTTTGCTCACCACTGTGATTGGGTGCTCCTAGAAATAATGCCTTAGCTTACGCTAATCAAGGAAAACTCCATAAGCTATCTTCTGGTAGTGCGGGTAACGCTGCTTAGATTCCATCAAGACCTCGCTCACATAGTAAACGGGTCGCTGAACTCCATATTCGTGCGTTGGTTCCTTGCGCTCCACCACGATGTCGATGCTGATTACTCGGTTGGTCGCCGCCATGTATACCAACATAGGCTCCCTTGGCACTAGTGCTGCAAGTATAGGTGGGGAGGAGAGTATTCTCTTCAACTCCTGAAGTGCCGCGTCAGCCTCGTCCATCCATGTGAATTTGTCTGCCTTCTTGAGCAACTTGTAGAGCGGCATAGCCTTCTCACCAAGTCGGCTGATGAACCGGGTTACTGCTGCGGCGCAGCCTGTGAGCCTTTGTATGTCCTTCAGGCATGTCGGGCATTTGATGTCGAGGATGGCCTTGATTTCTCCGGGTTCACCTCGATTCCGTGATGCGAAATGATGAAACCCAACAGTTTGCCGGATGGTACCCCGAAGACACACTTCTTTGGGTTCAACATCATGCTGTATTTCCGGAGATTGTCGAAGGTTTCCTGCAAGTCAGCGATAAGATCATTTGATTTCTTTGACATTACCGCGATGTCATCCACGTAATCATTTACGTTTCGACCTATTTGGTTGTGTAGGCAATGTTGCATCGTCCGCTGGTACGTAGCGCCAGCGTTTTTCAACCCAAAGGGCATTGTGACGTAGCAATACGTGTCGTAGGGTGTGGTAAACGAAGTGGCCAATTGGTCCGACTTTCGCATCCGGATCTGGCGGTATCCTAAATAGGCATCGAGAAAACATAGAAGTTCTAAGACAGCCATTGAGTCAATGACTTGGTCAATGCGAGGCAAAGCAAACGGATCCTTCGGACACGCTTTGTTCAAGCCAGTGTAATCAACGCACATTCTTAATTCATTGGTTCCCTTTTTGGGGACAAGTATAAGATTTGCCACCCATCTGGTGTGAATAACTTCTCGGATAAAGCCAGCCTTAAGTAACCTAGCTATTTCTTTGCCTATAGCCCTTCGTCTTTCATCACCAAAGTGTCATAGAGGTTGTTTCACCGGTTTGGCATTAGGATCAATATTCAAGCTGTGCTCGACAAGTTCCCTAGGTACACCTTTCATGTCGGCAGGTTGCCAGGCAAAGATGTCCCTATTCTCATGAAAGAACTCGACGAGAACGCTTTCCTATTTGGGATCTAGGTTCGTGCCAATGGCGGTGGTCTTGGAGGAATCACCTTCGACAAGCTCCACCTGCTTGGTCTTGATGGCGGCCTTGAAGGCGGGTTCAGCAGCAGTGATCTGCTTCTTCGAAGCCGGCATCTTGGAGGCATCGGCCTGGTTCTGGATCTCCTTCAACTCCTCACCGTAGAGGACTGCTTCAGCGAAGGCGGCTTCACTGAGCTTGCACTCATGTGCCTTGGTGAAGCTTCCATCAATGGTGATGATGCCATTTGGTCCGGGAATCTTGAGTTTGTTGTAGACAAAACATGGTCTTGCGAGGAAGGAGTGGAAGATGTCGCATCCGAAGATGACGTGGTACACGCTCTTGAAAGGTACCACTTTAAAGGTCATGTGTTCTTGGCGGTAATTGTTTAGATCACCAAAAGCGACCGGAAGGGTGATGCAGCCCAGGGAATTTGCTTGTCAGCCAGGGACAACCCCATGGAACATGGTGTTGCTCTTCCTTAGCTGGGTCTCCATCAAGTTCATCTTATGCAGTGTATCTAGATACATGATGTTGATGCTGCTTCCACTGTCCACGAGGCACTTGGTGAACTTTGTGCCGTCAATCAAAGGGTTGATGACCATGGCATACTGGTTCTCTGTTGGGATAAGTTCTGGGTGATCCTTCCTATCCCAAGTAATTGGAACTTCATACCACCTAACGTACTGAGGAACTGGAGGGAGGGTAGCCATCAGTATCCTCAGAGAGATTTTCTGGGCCCGGACGGTTGGGGTACCAAAGAAGGTGTGGTAACATGGATCCTTTTTTCGAAGGAAATTTTCCCTTTATCCTCTCCCTTGTCAGAAGATTTTGGGTCCATGTCCTCGTCCATATCACTTGATTCCTTGGGTTCTTCCTCCTTCTTCTCCCATTTGCCCTTTTCGTGGGGTCTATTCTTCTGACTTCGCTTGTAGCCGGACTCAGGGTCCTCCTTCAGATCATTGACAAAGTTGCACTGGCGATTGGTGTGGGTGGATTTGCCATTAGCGTCGAGATAGACGAAACACGGCATATCGTGGTACTCTTCGTATGTTTGGGGAAGCGTGGTGCTGAGGGTGTAGTGTTACTCCTCTGCTGGCCACTGCTAGTTCCTCGGCCACGTCCACGCTGTCCGCCATTGCCTCTAACAGTGAATGTTGCGACGACCATGTCGGCTACTTGCTTCTCTTCGGGCGGATTCTTCCGCTTGTTATTGTTGTTCTTCTTGGCCTAGGTAGGGATTGCTATCGTCGGCAACGATCCACGCGCGTTGTCATCAGCCGCGGCGAACTCACTAGCCATGGTGATCATTGCATTGAGGTTGAGGTCATTGTTGTCTTGCTTGTGCTTCAACGTATGCTGGAGCAAAGTTCCCTTCTCCAGTCCGTCAATGAAGGCGGCATAGCGGTCTGTTCGTGCACCCCTGCGCAGGAATTTTTCATATCCAGCCAGCGAGAGAGGTAGGCATGGGAGGTTTCATCATTTTCCTGCACACACCGTTGTAGGTATCCGACAGTGCAGGGACGTTTGTACGTACCCTCGAAGTTTTTGGTAAATGCTTCATGCATGTCCAACCAATTGCATATTGATTTCTCTGGTAAGTCGTCGATCCATTGTCGGGCGGTGCCTGTCAGCATGAGTGGGAGGTACTTGTCGGCGACATTGGGGATTCCCCCTGTGATGTGAATCGCTTCGCTGTAGTCCTGCAACCATGTTGCTGGCCTGGCGGTGCCGTTGTAGGGCTTGATGGTCTTGTCTATCTGGAGGCCCTTGGGGTAGGTTGTGGCCCATATGACTAGTCCAAAATAACATGGCCCAAGGTATGGGAGCTCCCAAGCTTCTTGGATCTTGTCCAGCCGCGATCTTGCGTCATATAGCTCTGGTTGCTTCCCTTTTTCATCATGGGGAGGGGAGTTGTGGCGCGATTTGTGAGATCCGCCATGACCTCTGCCATGATGGCTGCTAGGTGGTGATGGCGGCGGTGGAGGCAGTGGGTTAGCTCTCTTGCTGTGCCCCTCCTGCGACTCCTCACACCTGTCGTGGTTGCTTGTCGGACGTGGCGGTTCCTTGTGGGACCTGCTCCTGTGTCTGTCATGGCCGCTGCGCTCTCCGGCATGCCAAGGCTGTTCGCCCTGATTGTTTACATCACCAAAAGCGACCGGAAGGGTGATGCAGCCCAGGGAATTTGCTTCAGCCAGGGACAACCCCATGGAACATGGTGTTGCTCTTCCTTAGCTAGGTCTCCGTCAAGTTCATCTTATGCAGTGTATCTAGATACATGATGTTCATGCTGCTTCCACTATCCGCGAGGCACTTGGTGAACTCCGTGCTGTCAATCAAAGGGTTGATGACCATGGCATACTGGTTCTCTGTTGGAATAACTTCTGGGTGATCCTTCCTATCCCAAGTAATTGGAACTTCTGACCACCTAACATACTGAGGAACTGGAGGGAGGGTAGCCATCAGTATCCTCAGAGAGGTTTTCTGGGCCCGGATGGTTGGGGTACCAAGGAAGGTGTGGTAACATGGAGCTTTTTTTCGAAGGGATTTTTCCCTTTATCCTCTCCCTTGTCAGAAGATTTTGGGTCCATGTCCTCGTCCATATCACTTGATTCCTTGGGTTCTTCCTCCTTCTTCTCCCCTTTGCCCTTTCCGCGGGGTCTGTTCTTCCGACTTTGCTTGTAGCCAGACTCAGGGTCCTCCTTGAGATCATTGACAAACTTGCACTGGTGATTGGTGTGGGTGGATTTTCCATTGGCGTCGAGATGGAGGAAACACGGCATATTGTGGTACTCTTTGTTTGTTTAGGGAAGCGGGGTGCTGAGGGTGTAGTGTTACTCCTCTGCTGGCCATTGCTAGTTCCCCGGCCATGTCCACGCTGTCCGCCATTGCCTCTATCAGTGAACGTTGTGGCGACCATGTCGGCTACTTGCTTCTCTTCGGGCGGATTCTTCCGCTTTTTATTGTTGTTCTTCTTGGCCTAGGTAGGGATTGCTATCGCCGGCAACGATCCACGCGTGTCGTCATCAGCAGCGGCGAACTCGCTAGCCATGGCGATCATTGCATTGAGGTTGAGGTCATTGTTGTCTTACTTGCGCTTCAACATATGCCGGAGCAAAGTTCCCTTCTCCAGTCTGTCAATGAAGGCAGCATAGCGGTCTGTTCGTGCACCCCTGTGCAGGAATTTTTCATATCTAGCCAGCGAGAGAGGTAGGCACGGGAGGTTTTATCCTTTTCCTGCACACACCGTTGTAGGTCTCCGACAGTGCAGGGACATTTGTACATACCCTCGAAGTTTTTGGTGAACGCTTCATGCATGTCCAACCAATTGCATATTGATTTCTCCGGTAAGTCATCGATCCATTGTCGGGCGGTGCCTGTCAGCATGAGTGGGAGGTACTTGTCGGCGACATTGGGGTTTCCCCCTGCGATGTGAATCGCTTCGATGTAGTCCTGCAACCATGTTGCTAGCCTGCTGGTGCCGTTGTAGGGCTTGATTGTCTTGTTTATCCAGAGGCCCTTGGGGTAGGTTGTGGCCCATATGACTGGTCCAAAACAACGTGGCCCAAGGTATGGGAGCTCCCGAGCTTCTTGGATCTTTTCCAGCCGCGATCTTGCGTCATATAACTCTAATTGCTTCCCTTTTCCGTCATGGGGAGGGGAGTTGTGGCGCGATTTGTGAGATCTGCGATGACCTTCGCCATGATGGTTGCTAGGTGGTGATGGCGGCGGTGGAGGCGGTGGGTTAGCTCTCTTGTTGTGCCCCTCCTGCGACTCCTCGCGCCTGTCGCGGTTGCTTGTTGGACGTGGCGGTTCCTTGTGGGACCTGCTCCTGTGTCCGTCATGGCCGCTGTGCTCTCTGGCATGCCGAGGTTGTTCGCCCTGATCGCGTATAACGATACCGAGTTGAGACCGTCTTGGAGGTAGCATGCTTGTTCGGTGGCACGGCGCTGGTTCCTCGTGACGTCGGGATGGTGGTGGAGGTGGCAAGCAGTGGGGACAAGCCTTTTCTCCGTGGTCAGAGCATATGGGGATAGCATCAGTCCTGTTGCGTGCCTCTCTCCGCCTTTGCTCTGTAGAGCTTGTGTGCGATCCTTCGTCACGGGGAGATTTTGGCCTTCTGCGGCTGTTCAGGGTTGACTGGCATAGCTCCGGGTTGGACTCAAGCCTTTGCGAGGCGGCCTTTTCCTGTTGCTTGCATGCCTTAGTGACGAGGTCGTACACCTAAGCAACTGCTTCTGGCGACCTGTCCTGCTCCAGGAGGGTCTTGGCGACAGCGATGTTAAGAGCGGGAGTTGGCATGACCTTTCTCCCCTCTGAATCTATGTAAGGGGTGGCCTTTGTCGGCTTAGACCCGTCAAATACCAAGCCTCGCCGAACACCAGGATCTTGGACGACGTGAGCTGGTACCTTCTTTGCTTTATGCTTCAACAGCAATTGCTTATATTCGGCCTCCATAGCTCTTGCCACCTTGATGGATTGTTGCGCCCTAGCCATGTCTTCGTCCAGCTTAGCGCCTTGCTCCGCGATGCACTTGGCCTCCGCTAATATTTCTGCACGCTTCTCATCAATCTCCATAACGCTCCGGATATGGGCGACGGTAATTGGCTTAATGAGGAGTGCGCCGTAGATTGCTCTGTTGGTGGGGGTGGCTAGTGGGTTGCCAGCTGCTGATGTTGACGGTGGCACTGGTGGTTGATTCGATTGGCAGGCCGTATTGGGGGTTGTGGTAAGTTCCTGCATCGGTGGCTGGCAGGTAACTGAAGGAGGCGGAGCCTTGGCCGGAGCCGGAGGCTTGGCGGCCTTTTTAGCTGCTGCTGCTCTAGTGACCGCTGGCGTGGGCGGAGCTCTCTCACGTTCCCGTTCCTGCCCGTCTTCTTCCATCATGTTCCCAATGGAGACTAGCACCTAATGGGAAGTGTTGGTCTTCTTGGCGCGCTCCTCCTTCTTGATCTCCTACTCGATCTCCCTCATAACAGCGTCGTATTTCTCCGAGTTAATGTCCGAGCCACCGACATCCATATTGATGTCGGCGTAGAGCGCATCCAGGACGGAGTCAGAGTTAGCCTCGGTGTCAGCGATGGCGGATGTTGAGGGTGATGGAGGCGGGCTGTTGTCGTTGTTGCCTCCTACGACTTCGATGGTGATCGCTGCCTTGGCTTCTTCATTGGCGTCCGCGTATTCATTGACGATGGCAACCATCTCACCAAGGGTGAGAGGGCATGCGGCCTGCCGCCTTCGGAGGGTATGTCGGAGGAGGGTTCCAGGTGTGAGCCCTTCCATGAAGTGGTACACGTGCTCGTCGGTGCGGTCGCCCTCTAGGGTTTCCCTCACCCTCATCCATCTGGCAAGGTATTCGTGGGGAGATTCTCCATCCCTTTGAATGCATCTAGCCAGATCGAAGATGGTGACGACACTGACAAAGTGTGACCTGCGCATCTCTAACACTCGGGGTAGCCAAGAAGATTTGCGGGGTCCTTCCACCTTTATATCCTGCACAGGGGCGGTTTGGGTGGGCCTTGAAATTTCCTGATCTGAGCCACCATACTCCAAAGAGAGGTATGGCCCAGATCCTTCCGCGAACGTGTCCTACTCATAGGCGGTCCGTGCAGGGCTTGACGAGTTTCCGACTTCCTGGGAGCTAGGACCCGAGTCAGTTTCGCCGATGAAGATGTGGATGTCTCCAAAGGGGATGACGGAGCAGCGTGTGGGGTTTGTCTTTGCTGGCACCCAGAACTCATCTGGAGGGACGGTCGGGACATTGCCGGAGAAGAGAACACGACTGATGGCTACGGTGTCGCTGATTCCCGCGAAGAGATTGGACCTCGCCCGGTGTAGAGCTCGAAGCGCCTCTTGCCCAACGCTGGGCGCCAACTGTCATGGTATTGCCGACGAGTATGCCATGGAGGGGTCCTCACAGTTCGTGTTTAGAGACGTGGGGTAAGGTGGAGAGTTGGCGGGTATGAGGTAACACAGCTTACCCAGGTTCAAGTCCCACAATGGTGGCGGAACTCTACTCCTGCTATAAATCACTATAATGGCAATACGCCGAGTTATAGATATAGGTTCGCTGTGTGAGGTGTTGCACGTTGTACACTGCAATCAGAGAAGTTGTCTATGAATCATTGCCCTAGAGGCTCCCGCAGGCCGGCTTATAAAGGCGCCAAGACCTCGGGTTTATAGGGAAAGGTCCTTGCCAGACAAGGTAAAGAGTCCTACACCTACACGAACTAGTCTTCTGTGTCTTGTACTCCAAGGCTCCGAGTATGTCGGTGAATCCTGTGTATCCTTCCTTTATCTGGCATGGGCCTCCCTTTAGGATCCGTCTAACTAGGCTTCCCAGCAGGCCATAGGCCTTGCTACCAACTATGGGCCACCCGGGTTAGGCGGATTGGTGACATGCTATGAGGATACCCATATAGCATATCCCCAACACGATGTCTCCTCTCTGTTACTTCATTACTCCAAGATAGAGCCTGGCTAGGTGTGTTCCAACATAGGATTTTTTGTTTTCTACCATGGAACCGCTTCAGCTTGGTGATACCGAGCTTTTCGATGGCGCTGTGATAGAGTAGGTTGATGTTGCTGTCGCCGTCGAGAAGGACGCACGAGAACCAGCAAGATTGCTTCTAGGATATGATGATGATGGGTTCAAGCACCATTGCATAGTTTCCTAGGTTTGGAAGCATAGCCAGATGGTCCTCCCTACTCCAGGTGATTGGCTTCTTCGACCAGTTCAGGTACTGGGGAACAGGTGGGACGATGGCGTTCACTTACGCCTTGCGACACCTCTTGATGTGCTTGTCATCCGGCTCGGAGGTGAAGACGTGATAGTTTCTCACCTAGCGGGGGTAGTCGTCATCTGCCATGTGGCGGTCGCGGTTGTTTGGTGGGCCACCAGTTGGAGGGGTGGAGGCGGTGGGAGGTTTGCTAGCTCCGCCGTTCTCTTGGTCTAGTTGCACTATTGGGTCATGTGCATAGTTGGCTTGTTGCCACCGCCGTGGTACTTACACGGCCCATCGATCATGGACTCGAATGTATACTTGGGCCGAAATGCCTGGTCATCCGGCTTATGCATGCAACTGCCTCCCACAGCTGGATCCTCCTGGATTGCCATAACTTGCTGGGAGCCGTACCGGTTGTCCGGCTGCTCGTCATTCCTTTTGCCTTGGCGGTTATCCTGGTTGTGCCGCTTGGAGTTGTTGTTCATATTGGGATCAACCGACTGGCACCTATCAGTCGGGTCATCAGCAATGATTTGCCCTTTATTGTCTACCTTGATGGACTTCTTCATCACGGAGTCGGCGACTGCGTACTTGTTCGTGATGGCCATGGTATCCGCCATGGTCTGGGGCTCTGTCCGATTCAGCTTGTGCTTTAGTACCATGCCATCTTTGCATCCGCTGGTGAAGAAATCAATCGACTGGTGCTTGCGCACTCCCTCACATGAGTTGTGCATGCTTGTCCACCGAGTGAGGTAGGCACAGTCGGACTAGTCCTTGCTCTGGATGCAGAGGGCGAGATTGCAAGGGCGACCTGAATGCTTGTGCGTGTCAGTAAAGTTGTAGATGAATGCCTGCTCGAAGTCCAGCCAAGCATTGATGCTGCCCTCTAGGAGGCTATTCAGCCACGTCCTGGCTGAGTCTAGGAGCATGCGAGGGACATAGTGTATAACTTCGCGCTTGTTGCCATTGGCGATGCCCACGGCAGTGGTATAGTCCACCAGCCAGTCCTCTGGCTTGGCGGTTTCGTTGTACCTAGGGGTGTCTCTTGGGAGCGAAAATACCTTGGGAAATGGCTCATTCCGGATGCGCAGCCCGAAGCACTTTGGACCGTCTAGACTTTCTTCCTCCGTGATGCGTGACTGTATCAACAAGTCGATGCATCCATGTGCATTCAGAGCCCCCATCTCGCAAGGACCGAGTCATCCAGTTAGATAGGGCACATGGGGAGCGTAACCTTGGCCGGATCCTCCTGCCGATTCTTGGCGCCGATGGACCTGGCCGGCTCTGTCAATCAAAACCTGGTAATGGTGACCGTAGTCGGCTCCACTAGCCGGTCCTTGTTGCTTGCTGGTGACAGTATCCAGGTCACAATATTGTTGGTTATTGCTACCGAATGCGCCACATGGTTGGATGCTCTGCCACGGCCCATGTGCCAAAGATGTGTGATGAGCCTTCTTTCCCCCACCGGGGTTTTGCGGATCCTGCATCTAGCAGGGGCCTGGGTTCTTGCTACCAGCTCTGCTTGGGCCAGCATCCTCCGCCAACCGGTTGGTGGTAGTGACTAGCTGCTTGGCACGCAGATGCTGGCGGCGCAAGTCCTCCCCCTTAAGGTTTTTCGTTTCTGCCGCCATGGCTTCCGACGCTCTCATGTTCTTGGTGGGGTGCTGTAGACCGGATGTCCCCCGGGGGTCTGTGGGTTAGCTACGTGGCCCATCTCTGCACCGAGGTTGTAACCTCATTTCCGAATGTAACGGCTGGTGCCGGGTACAATAGGGGTGAAGCCGTGTGCGGAGTTATACTCGTTCATGGTAGCGTTCGGCCGGCGCTGCATAGCGGCGACTCGGTTGTCCTCGTCTAGGAGGTTTTGGTGAGTCGAATCCAGGGCAGCCGTAGTGGTGGCCGGATAAGCCTCGTGGATGACGGGGTTGTGGAGGCGCTGGATGGAGATTGCTAACGGGTCAGGTTCCTGCTCGCGAGAGGTGGAGTTGTTGCCATCTGGATGACGCTTGGGAGGAGGGCAGAGGTTGTCGCTTGAGCCAACCATCATGACCTCGACACTGCGGCTTACTATGGCGGCACTAGGCGAGACACAACCAGACGACAAGGAGGAGATATAAAGGATTTCGCGAGGGAAAGCCTTGACAATGGTGGTGATGTAGATGCGGGGTCGCCAAAGTGGAATATGAAGCCGTTCTTAGGGAAGGCAGCCCCGACAAAGCATGATGCGTTGTTTATGACACAATCGAAGGTACCAACAGTGAGCACAAGCCCTGAGGCGACACGCTCACCGACGACAAGTGGAAGTCCCGTGTGGAAGATGATCCCAACAGCAGCATTGTGCCCCACAGTGGGCGCCAACTATCATGGTGTGGAACACGTCAGTGCCATCAAGGATGGCTTAAGAGGGGACAATCAGGATCTAGCGATAGCTTCCGCAGGCGGGATTAGGCAGATGCACTGCTAACACAACGATATACCCAGGTCGAGTGCCCTCTCAGCGAGTTAACACCCCTACTCCTGCAAGGACTCAATATATGAGGGATAAGTGCCCAGTATAGAGGCTCCTTGGGTTGTATCCTAGCTGAACTGGGGGAAATTGGAAGAGGAAGGGAGATTGATCCATCCTCCCAACAGAGGTGCTGCCCCCTTATATAATGGCTAGGGGTGCAGATTCCAAGGCATGTCCAGCTGCTGGGGGCTAGCTGGTGGGACTCGGTGCAATAGTCAATGCTATAGTGCTCCATCGTACCTGCTGCTACAGCTTTACCCCGCGCCAGACAGACGTCCCATCACATAGTCTAGAGGTGCCGCTCTTTTATCTAACGCGATGCCTAGGAGCTGGAGGCGTGCTATCGCATAGTCTGGTGTCGCTGCTCCTTTATTTGACGCGCCAACGGGATCCGGAGGCGTGCTTATAGTTTCACCATCACATGCTTCGGATAAACGGCATTGGTTCCGAGGTGACCGGATGGAGCTAGACACCTAGCTTGATCTTCTAGTTGACCGGCTAGACGGGCCAGCTCGGTGTTCTTGAGGGTTGACCGATTGGAGCTGGCCAACCGACTTGGTCTTCATACTTGCTGGCCATCTGGCCTGACCTTCTGGCTGAAGGCCATCCGGCTTGGCTGAGCCTACCCGGGGGTAATCCTCGTGACATCCCTTCAAGGGAGTACGACTAGTACGACATCCCTTCTTGTGAACCTCGCCATGAAATTCCGGATTCACTTCTCCACTATCCGTATCCTTCGAGACTGAAACCGACGGCTTTACAACATGCTCAGGGCACACATCCACAACTAAATTGGAGGCTCCAAGATCACCACAAACCTATAAAACAACAAAACTGTCTAGAGTTCCAAGAACCCAAGAGTAAAAAGCTTCTCACCTTTCACCCAACTAAATTCTCATCGAGAACTCAAATTGATGCACCAAATGCAATAGCAAAACACCATAAGTGCTCAAGACCTTCTCTCCCAAATTCCACCAAAGCTACAAAATCTATTGGGAGAATAAGAGAGGAAGAACACAAGAGGAAATCCACAAAAGAAACCCCAATATCTAGACCCCAAGATGTTCTCCTCACATAGACGAGAGATGGATTGGTGAAGTTATAGATCTAGGTCTTCCATTTCAAATCCCTACAAAAGATACAAGAAATATAGGAGGGAATGAGATTATTCGCAAGCTCTTGAAGATACAAACAATGGAGGAGAGAGGGAGATGCAAGCCCATCCCAAGGGGGAAGAAGGGGCCTTTTATATCCCGTCCAACCAAATATGACCATTGGGGACGACCTAGGCTTGATTACCCGCACCCAATATTTAGAATCACCAATGCCAAAATATGGCTAAGGACACTAGAGCGTGAGCCTCAGTATAGGAGGCAAATATTTGTATATTTGGGCCGGATAAATCGCCCCGCTGGAAACTAGTAGAAATAGCAAAACTGAAACGATCATAACTTTTGCATCCAAACTCCGATTTTGATGATCTTGGGCTCGTTTCGAAGATAGTAACGAGTTATAGAAGATCATGAAGGGAACTATCATAGTGCAGCGAGTTAGTATAGAGCAAAATGATGAAAGTTTTAACCCATCTATAAAAGACAAACCGGTAAAACCTCCAATATCAAAAAATGCAATAGAGAATGCATATGAAATCCGTTTTTGATGAACTTGAGCTTGTCATGGAGATAAACAGAAGCTCTAAATCCTCTCACGGATAAGAACCAGATAAGAACAAAGAAATATGATAGTATGCAAAGTTTTGAGCTCTCTCCGAAAGATATGACCAAGTTACTCACTAGAGAGCCCTCTTGGTAGTACGATTATCTATCCTATAAGCCGATCTCCCCAACTAACACCATGAGACCGGTAAGAAAGAAACCCTATCAAGAACATACCTTTGCTTGCGCATATTCCACTCGAGAATGAATAAATAGGGTGAAATAGGGTCCCCTTGTCGGATACCCCGAGTAGGCAGAAAAGTATCCAATTTCCTCCATTAAAAGGACTGAAAAACAAAGTGATGTCATGCACCATATAATTGCTTCAGTGAATATTGAACTAATCCCAAGCTTCAACATCACAACTTGTAAATATTCCCAGTTAACATGATCATAAGCCTTCATCATACCAAGTTTTAAAGCACAATGGCTTCATGAATTGTAGACACTCATAAGCCAATATAATATTAACAGTGATGAGTCTGCCTGGTATGAACACAATTTCTCTTCGGATATGACCCTTAGGGAGAATTACTTTCAACTTATTAGTTACAAACTTTGAGGCGGTCTTGTAGATCGAATTACAAAGACTTATTGGTAGACATTGTCCTATTTTTTTGGACTAGACACCTTTGGAACTAAGATAATGAACGTTTGATTGATCTTCTCTGGTGCTTCTTCTCTGTTGAGCACTCGTAGTATAATATCAGTAACCTCGTCACCACATAGCTCCCAATGACACTGAAAAAAGTGTGTTGGGAATCCATCAGGGCCCGGTGCTCTGGTTGGGAACATTTGAAAGAGTGCCATGCATACTTCTCCATACCGATTGTCCCTTTCCGTTGCATATAGATTTGAATAAAACTCCGTGGTCTTATTCTCTAGCTCATTACTATTATCAGCCAAAGAACCATTCGTTCTACCTAGTACTATAGTTTTATTTTTGTTCCTTTCCCACTTGTCTTCTTGTGGAAAATCCTCGTATTGCTATCTCATTCACTTAGAGCATCTCCACTAGCATTCCCAAGAGGGCCTCCCCAGGCTGATTTTTTCATCGAGAAGGTGTCATGGTATTGCCGACGAGTACACCATGGAGGGGTCCTTACAGAGCGTGTTTAAATATGTGGGGTAAGGTGAAGAGTTGGAGGGTACGAGGTAACATAGCTTACCCAGGTTCAAGTCCCACAATGGTGGCGGAACTCTACTCCTGCTATAAATCACTATAATGGCAATACGCCGAGTTATAAAGATTGGTTCGCTGCGCGAGGGTGTTGTGAATCGTTGTACGTTATGCCCTAAAGGCTCCCATAGGTCCGGCTTATAAAGGCACAAGAACTTAGGGTTACAGGGAAAGGATCTTGTCGTACAAGTTACAGAGTCTGACACTAATACTAACTAGTCTTCATGTCTTGTACTCCAAGGCTCCGAGTATGTCGATGAATCCTACGTAGCCTTCCTACATCCGGCATGGGCCTCCCTTATGGATCCGTCTAACTGGGCCACCAAGCAGGCCATGGGTCGTGCTACCAACTGTGGGCCACCCGCGTTAGCCGGATTTGAGACGTGCTATGGTGGTACTCATTTAGCATATCCCCAACAGTAGCCCCCGGAGGACTTTGATATGTTGCGTCGTCTTGCCCTTCAATCTTGAATGCTCCGTCTAGGTGATACCAGCAATATGTCAAGCAATATCTCGAAGGTCTCCCAAAGAACCCTACAGTCCTCTCCGTCTTCATGATGTAGCCGGAGATTATGTAAGTCTTCATTTATAGAGTCAGATATACTCCATCTTCGATAGAATCTTCGAATGTAACTACTCCACTGCAACGGTCAAAAGATGACATAGGCTGCACCCTACGCTACCTCAAAACTCACAAAAGGTAGTGAATTAATCATTAGCTATTTTTACGCGTGCAAAATACGAAACGTTAAAACGGCAAAGACGGAGGACGTGGAGGAATTACCGCGCACACTCATCTCCATGTCAGCAACGTTGCATCCGTCAGATCTTTTTGCATGAATCTTGACATTGGGGTCTATATATTTTAACTGTGGTCAGAATATTTCCTTTACCCGCATTCTCCCCTATGCCTTCTTCTTCCTCCAGCCGCACGACCGTTCAAGCTCTTCGACGGAAACCCCTAACCAGAGCCTTCTATCCTCGCCATCTCCTTCCACCTACGCTATGGCCTCTAGCAGTAGTGCTCCCTCAATGGCGGCAACCCCGAGGCTTCAACAGAGCCATCCCAGGGAGTAACTATCCCACCGGAGGGGGTTATCGTTCCTGTCTTCGCCGTGGTGGAAACCACCGGTGGTGACCAAAAAACGGGCGGCGCTAGACACTAAGAAGATGGCAACTCTCACAAGAGAGTATGGAGGGGTTCCGACCTCTTCATCGAAAATTTGCAAGAGCTCATCGCCGAGGGGTATCTCCCTACAAAGGAGGGCTTGGTCTGGCGGCTAGCACCGGCCAGCAAGGTGACTCATTCCTCCCAAGCTGGAGAGAAGGTGTACCTCAAAGCTGAGCTGGTATGTGGCATAAGCCTGCCGGTCTCCGACTTCTTCCTGGACGTCCTTCGTTACTTCCAGGTACTTCCCCACAATCTCGCTCCCAAGAGCATCCTCGTACTCAGCAACTTCATAGCTTTGTGCAAAGGATACCTACGAATTTAACCTAGGTTAGATATGTTTATCTATTTCTTTACCATTAAGAGAGAGTCCGTAGAATCCAAGGATAAGCTGCAGATCTGCGGAACCATTAGCTTTAAGGTCCGGCCTAGCCGGCGCTTCCCCGACATTGTGGGCCACGAGTCTTGTAAGAACTGGCAGCACACATATTTTTATGGCCCAGACATTCCTCTGCCCAACCGCCAAGACATGTACCCCGACTTTGTCGATGGGGATGCCGCCGAAGCTCCCACCTGGAGGTCCCAAGCCTCCCTTCCATCCAACGAAGAAGCCAACCGTGCTGTAAGGAAGATTGAATGGCTCATAGACGAAGGTCTGACCATCTTGGACCTAGCCATGTGCTGGTTCACTAGGTGGATCCAACCTCTACAACACCGTACCGAGCTGATGTGCATGTATTCCAAGGATAGAAAAGATCCCATGCGAATCTCGCGGGACAACTTCTCCAATGACTCCATCAAGCTCCAGCTTAAGGACATGGTCAAGGTGAAAGACAAGAAGCATGGCTTCAAAATCATCTTTGACATGTTCGAATGTGGCAAGTGTCAAGAGGTAGCTTCTGTTTCCTTTGTTGCTCGTTATATATACTCTAAGGTTTTTTCGTCTTGAAGTCATCAAACTAACACTTCTTCATCCTATAGTTGGCGACCTTGGCGGCGGATCAAATGGCCTCCCAGGTCTATGATCCCAAGCTGAAGGATATACAGGTGGTGTCCGATGATGATGCCTCCAAGGATCATCCGGCTCCGGCAGCATGAAAGTGGAAGAGCTCCACCTCTGACGCTGCTGCCAAGGGCAAGAAGAAAAAGAATATGGAGAGTGGAGTCTCTAGAAAATCCACTGTCGCCTTAGAGATGGAGAAGAGGAAGTCCACCAGCATCCCCTTAGCTAGGTAATCGACTGTAGTGTAAGCATATTCATTCTTCGGCTATAATTTTCATTGCACCTAATCAATTACTATACTTATATCATGTATGTTTCAGGAAGAAGTCTGGTGTTGGTTTGAAGCGGACCTCCAAAGATGTTGGGGGTTCCAAAACTATCCGCGACATGTTTTCCAAGTCGTCTCCTATTGCTGTTGCCCTAACCCCTACCGCTAAGCCTATAACAGGTCCCACTGGGCCTTCATCCTCCGTCATCCCTGAGACCTCCGTCGTGGAGATTGACATTGATCCGATGACGGATGTCTCAGGCTCTGTCGGCATGGATATTGCACCCAGTGGCTAGGCGACACAGGGGAGTACCTCCTCTAGAATGGCTGAATCTCCGGCTAAGGATGCCATCGAGAAAGGGAAACAAGCAGTGGAGGGAGCGGAGGCGGAGGCATACAAAACAACGGATGAGGCGGGATCCCTTGAGCCATCAACCGCCATTATAACACAACAGGTGGCTAGGGCTTCATCCATGCCTCCGGCTTCGACACCTCCTCGGGCTTTGACTCCTCTGACTTTCTGCCTAGATGATCTCATTAAGCAGGCAGATGTTGTGTACAACAATGCTCAGACCTTCCATAATGCATACGCTCATCTGACAAACAATCTGAAGGTTATTTTACTTTGTAATATATCCCACTGTAGCCCCCGATCTCTTAGGAAAAAAACCATTGTCTTTTGGCCTGAGTGCTCCAAAGAACTAAGTGTAGAACTTGTCAGTGTGACCCCTGAGTTTCTAGTTTAGAATGATAATTCCGACTAGACACTCTAAGAGAGAACACTTGTTGATTAAAATATGATATTGTAGCCCCCGAGCATTTAGTTGACACTAGATAGTTCCGACTAGATGCTCTAGAGAAACTAAGCATTTTGTTTTGTTTGCAGAATGAGAATAGTCGGAGAAAGGCCGCCAATGAGAGGTTTGCCGACTTGTAGAAGGAACTGGACATTGAACAAGGTAAAATAGCCTTCCTAAAGGAACAAATCAAAAATATCAAGCGTCTGTTTTCTCTTAACAACTTTGTATCTTTCTCATGGGTCTATTTCTTACGAACTCTCACAATACAGTTTGTGTTCCATCTTACAGAAGCCATTGCCAAAGCCAAGGGCATCATCAAGCAGTCCAAGCATATTCAGGACCTCGATGATGAAAATAAAATCTTGAAGAAAGACCTGGCTGACGCTGTCAAGGGACATGAACAAGCGATGAAGTCTATGCAAGAGTCTACCGACATCGAGATGCAGCGTCTGAAGGATGAGATTGAATAGCTCAAAGGTCAAAACCAAGCTGCCAAAGAGCAGAATGATCGGAACCTTGAGGTGTACAAGAAAGTCCAACAGGAGCATGACATCTTGGCGGAGATCTTCAAGCAAGAGGAGACGAGCATCTTTGGTAAATTTCCTCCGTCTTTGTGAATTCTGTAAGGTGAACATTTTTACTTATACTCATACCCTTTGTATCTAACAAAAACACAGCTCCCATTGGCTTATCCAATATGGGTGAAGGTGCTCTGGATCCAAAGGAATGCATGATTATTGTCAGTAACTTCATCAACACTGCCATCGCCCACGCCAAGGAGATAGCGCAGCCCTTGGGCATCAATATCAAGGTGGCAGAATCAGTGGCCAAGTACTCAGAAATCCTGCGCCGAGCCCCCGAGAAAGTCAAGGACTGGAAAGCCTCTTGCGTTTGGGCTGGTGCAAGGATGACCTTATCCTTGGTCAAGGCACACTACAACAATGTCGACATTGATCTGGTAACCTCCGACATGTCGAAGCTTGATGAGGAAGGGAAAGAGATCAATAGCAATGCTATTTGGAACTCCCTTGCCAGCTATGACACCAAGGTTGCCAAGGTGGTCAAGGCGGACGTCTATGTGCCCACCGAGGAGATGGATGATGACCTGGCATCTTCTGATTCTATCCCTAGACCCTCCGAGTTTGATGAACTCTCTAGGCCTGGCTCTCCTATTGCCGATGATGCAGCCACGAAGTCCCCTGTAGTAGAGCCATAAAAACATTGTTTGTATTAAATGTATCTCTCCAATGTGCATGCGGGAAAAACTTATAGAACTAAGGCGGATAACTTGTACTCAAGTTTCCTGCTACTTATCTGTTTCTAGTGTGTATATATTTTTTAAGAAAGTGATGGCTTATCCATTATTCTAGTTCGTATGCTTTGACCTTCGTGAGACGGAAGACTCATAGCACAGAACTATGCTCTTAGGCGATGATGCTTAATAGCACCGTCAGGAACCTAAGAGCAAAATCGCCGGCTTTGAGTGCCGAAAAGTCACTACTCTAGAATCGACATAAAAACTTTAGAAAATGTGTAGACCAGAAAACTTAAGCTAATCCCCGTAGGCGGAATTTTCACAAGTGCAAATGCAAACTTGCGCATTATATGATCCAAAAATGAACAACTAAAGGAGGTAAAAGTCTTAGAAAATATGAGTGAACCAAATGCTTTATTTCATTGATCATATAAGGTACTTATTACATAATATAAATATGCTAAGTGTAAAAGGAGCGTATATGTGCTATGTTCCATGGTTGTTCTGTCTCCGGGAAATCATCATCAAAGTCATGTTGCTTGCGCTTGCGATTTTTTGGCCTATCTTTCGACTTGCAAATATCAACGAGGTAATAGGAACCACTGAGCAATGCTTTGCTTATGACGAATGGTCCTTCCCAAGGCGGGGATAATTTGTGTGATTTTTCCTGCTTGAGTCTAAGCACCAGATCCCCCTTTGTAAATGAGTGATGCTTAATGCGGCGACTATGGTAGCCACGCAACTTCTGCTGGTAGATGGCGGATCTCTGGCATGCCAACACATGCTCCTCCTCGAGTAGGTCCACAGATAAGCATCTGGATTCTTCAGCATCATCTTCATCGTAGGCGGCGACTCTTGGTGCATCATGGAGGATGTCGGATGGTAGGACAACTTCTGCTCCATAAACCATGAAGAAAGAGGTCAAGCCGGTAGATCTGTTGGGTGTTGTTCGTAAACTCCACAGCACAGATGGCAACTCTTTCGCCCAGGCTCCAGATGCTCTATGTAGTGGTACCTCTAAGCATGGCTTGATTCTATAACACCCCAAAAATATTAATCAAGATTATCAAGTTCTAGTCACCCAAGTTTAGGGTTAACAAAAACTTTTATTATTAAATCTAATATGAGTGTATATGTGAATTGCATTAGTGTATGAATGAGTGAAATTGCCATGTTTGATTGCTACAAATGATAAGGAATGATTTAAAGATGAATACTACATCATCTAGGCCATTTATAAATAAAATCAAAAGAAAAGAAAATCAAATATGAATCAAATGATCAAATGGTCATTCTGGCCAAACTTATCCACTAGACCACTTTGAGTGTTCCTAGTAAAATATTTCTAACAGAAACTTTCCAAATTCTTTTCACCCCTTGCTAGACCAAGTAAAAGTGAACCCAAGCCCACTTTACAAAAAGACAGAAACTAAATTCAAATCTATTTTAGGGACAATTCAAAATTGAATCAAGTGTATGTACTAAGATCACCACTTTTCCAAAACCACTCAAATCAATTCACCTTGGCAAACCCAAGCAACCATAGACTATCAAGCAAGTACTCAGAACACTCACCAAAATTTACCCAAAAATTCAAATTTTGAATTCATGCGGCCATTTGGTCGAGCACCTGGCAGACACAAACAAACACTGCCTAACTTCTATTGTTCTGAGCAGTAAAATCCTCACCATTGTGCCCCATTTCTCTCCCCCGGTCTCCCCAGCACCCAGTAGTGCAGTGGACACACTCCCCCTTTTGTCATTCGCACCAGTGCAGCGTAGCTCGAAGCTCGTCGTGCCGGTCGACCAAGAACCACTCGCCATAGCCAGTGCCGCCCTCTCCCACGATGTCCAGGAGATAGGCGCCACACCACCGCCACCCTTTGTCCACCCCTCGACCGAAGACAAACCATGGACCAGCCGTGATCGACGCGCCCACCTCTCTGTCCGCCATGCTGAGAGCGCGCCAGAGCGCCGCATTAGACAAGCGCACACACATTGTGCCTTGCCCTCTCCGCGCGTGCCCGCACTCACCATGACCCCAGCTACCCCTAGACATGCCCGTTCGTCACCACGCGAACCGTGGCCACTGTGCACCGTCTCGAACGCCGCCGTTCCCGCACAGAGCATGGACCGCTCCCGACCATTCTCGACCGCCCCTTGCCGCGCCATCACGTACATGACAACCGCCCTGAAGCACCGCGTCAACCCCTACCCTTAGCCATGCCGATAGCCCTCTGTAACACTGTTTCCAGAGGAGCCCGACCATGCCACGATGTCCCTCTCGCCGGTGTATAAATAGAGGCCACCCCAGCCCCAATTCTCCACACCATCTCACTCCCCTCTCTCTCAGACACCTCCCACACCTCTCCCCGGAGCAAGGTGAGCACCAGCCCACCAAAATTTCACTGGAGCCCGCCGCTGCAGAGGAGAAGGGGAACTGGAGCTAGGAGCTGCCCCAGGAGCCACCGCGACCGCCATTCGAACCGCCGTTGATGACAGCCTCTTTCGCCCCCATCACCGACCTTAGTTGGAGCCAAGGTGAGCCCCCGCGTACCCCCACCATCGCGTTAGTGTTCGTTTCTCGCCGGAGCTAATCGCCGGAGACGACGAACCACAGCCGTAGATCTTAGTCTAATCGTAGGGCTGAGATTGAAAGATACCGTTTCGGTTTAGTTTAGTCGCTGACCAGTGGGACCATCCTGTCAGCAGCATGCTGCGCGCATGCTACGTAGCTGGGCCGGCCCAATTAGTTTCCCGTGTAGAGCCTAGTGATTCAAATAAGATTCTGTCATTTTAGTTAAAACCACATTCTATTAGTAGATTCAAAATTCAATTCAAAGAGATTCACTAAACAAAATTGCATGATTCCAATTTTGTTGAAAAGGTAATTAAATTATCTACCCAAGCCCGTTGGATTCAAACCATTTGAAATTATAGATCACCTATACCAAAAATAACAAGGCAGAGACTTTTCCAACTTTAAACATTTTTCAAAAATCAACCATAAATGATTTTGAGTTTATTCCAACTCTCAAAAATCACATTTGACAAGATCTATCTGAATATGTAAAAATATTTAGGTTTACATGGAGTGATATTGGAATAGTACCAAAATAAGGATATATAGGCAATTCTAGTCACTTTAATTTTATTAGATAGTAATTTTAAACTTTATCAAATATGACCAACACTTTAAATCACATCCCCAAGTATTAGAATATGTGGTGATGACATGTGTCAACATGATCCCATATTTTAATTGGAGGATATTAAATCTTAAGTATTTTCAATGAGTAGAAATTACTTTTCCCAAAATAAGATCAATAAGACTAGGTCTTTATTTCATGTGATGTTTGTGATGATGCTAGATCATCTAGTGTGAGCCTTTGTGTGCTAAATAGAAGTAGTTAAGTATTGTTTGGTGATTGTGTACCTCGTATTCATTTATAGACGCTAGTACCGACCCGGGATACGAGGAGGAGGAGTACTACAAAGAAGAAGAAGAAAACTTCAACCACTGCACTACTCAAGGCAAGCTAACACTTGCAAGTTTCATACCTATGCAAGCCATCACTAATTGCAAGCAAGTTAACTATGCAAGCCATCCTTGCAAAATAACTTATGCAAGATGCACTAGGCATGCTTTGGTTATGCAACCTTGATTATACCAATCCCAAGTTTTACTTGCAAGCTTTATTCTTTTACTTTTACCAAAGTTCTTTACCTTTAGTTAGTGATTTGTGAGTATTGGAAAAATAGGCTAGATGCCATAAAGAGCATAAAACTAGGCCTAGATAGTTAGATGCCATCAAAAGCATGAAATTAGATTTGGATAGTTACACTTGATTAGCACCCCTCATTAGTGACACCCTCATTACTAGTTGCTAGTGCTAAACTACTACTGATCACTTAGATGGGAATACTTGGAGAAAATGAGTATGAAAACCTTGGAATGATGATTCATTCTATTGAAATGTTTTGACATGTGTTATGAAACACAATGGTTAGATGATGAAACTTCTTGAGGCATGAGCCTTGACCCTTTATAAAAACTGATTGTTGGGTTCGGATGCGATACCATTCCAATTTTACCGTAACCACAATACCTGAATTAGGTAGGGCTTAACTGGAAGTTTATATGCTTTAGTATGGGTTCCCTCGCGGAAAGAGGTTGAGCTGAGGCTATCTCGTGAAAGTGAATGTCCACCTATGCAGTGCCCAGGATGGCAGATGGCCATGGCTGGGAGGCCAAGCTCATAGGAGAGGTGCCTATACTAGAGTGTGTAATTGAAAGGTTAGGATTGATTATACGCATACTAAGTATGATGATTCAGGGTTATCCCTGACGGATGTATCGAATCTTGTGGTGAAAGTGTACCACCTCTGCAGAGTGTCAAACTATTCGAATAGCCGTGTTCGCGGTTATGGACAGTTGGAGTGGCCATACTGTTCCGTTGTCAGATGTTTTCAAAATGACTTGTGACTTGAACTATGATCTTGACTTGACCACAACAGGGTTGTGGACATGAAAACTAGTTTGCCACTTAGGTGATGTAGAAAATTACATTAGGTTCTTTACTTTTGAACTCCTTATGAAATAAACATGGCTTTTTGCAAATAAACCTAGAGCTTAAGATTCCTACTAGAACTACCTTAGTTGTTAGTGATAGTTTGTGAGTACTTAAAGAGTACTCATGGCTTTGTCCCTAGCTATTCTCGTGGCCTGACTATGAGGAGGACTACCAGGAAGATGGACAGCAGGAAGTCTATGACAACTAGGATCATCTCCCATCGTCAGCATTGCCTGTGACCCTGAAGATGGGGCCCCTATTATGTTTACTTTCCGCTGCTTTGATTGTATTAAGACTAGATCATGAGATCCTTTATGTGTAAGACCTTTATTATGGTTTGTAATGGATGATGTACTGTGGTACCAATACTGTTATGTCTCACAAAAATGGTAATCCTGGGATTGTGATGTATGGCATAATAGGCATCTAGGATTAAAAATCCAGGTGTTGACAAGTTGGTATTAGAGCCATCCTGACCATAGGAGACCCTAGTTAGAATGGACGCTTGAACCAAAAACTTAGTTTCAAAACAAAAGAAGTGAGTATTTATGAAAACCTATTCCCACTCTTATCCTTGAGATTCTTTCAGAAAATTTTATGTTCCTCAAAAATTCTTGCAATCCTACATAAAATTTGACACACTTGATCACCCCACTAACTTGCTCACCCTAAATTCTTATAGATGGAGGTCAATTGTAGCAAGTTCTACCAGTTGGGCAACGAAGGAGGGCTCATCTTCGAGCGGGATTCAAGCCAGCTCTCGGATTTTCTGGAACGCCCGCACCCCGAGTTCTTTGGAGCGCAGCTCAATGATCAGCAAGGAGGAGAACTATAGTGGCTGATAGTTGTAGAGCTCAGAGGCAAGATGGAAGCACCCACCTCGGAGAAGATCCAATTCAGCTTGAGGGAGAACAACTGGCTAGACGGACTAGCCAGGGCTATGTAGGAGGCTCTTGCCTGTCTGTGTGGGTAAAACATCAACCAGATCAATGGCACTCGCTTTGCTCACTATGCAAGGCGTGATTCTATGGGAATGCCCTTGGAGATGCCAGGCCATCTAAAGCTGAAGCACCATGTGGATCATCTCAACTTCTTGTTGTATGATAGGCAGAAGGAGTTGGACAATGCCCGCGCCTACACCAACCACAACCATGCAATTGCAGTCAGGAAGGACCAGACCCTCGCCATCCTTGCCAAGGAGCGCTATTCACTTTGCTGTCAGCGTGACAATAAGGATCGCACCATCGATCATCTTCACAAGAAGGTGGCCACTCTTGAGAAGACCATCCGTGAACATGAGATCCAGCTTGAAGAGAAGGAGGAGGAAGGTGAAGATATCCGCGGAGATCTCTACTCCTACCTCAGTGATGATGATGACTACCTGGAGGACCTCGAACTGGAGTTCCACACTAACGATGATGATGCCGCCTTCATTGATGATGATTAGATGCACTTAAGCACTACCGTAGGAGTGAGATGTACCCTGTCTCTTTGTATCATAGTTTCCCAAAATGGTTCCTGAAACCATCTGTTTTCTATTTGTGTTGTGGTGTGTGTTTGTATTGGGTGCTATGAATGAAAGAATGAGAGGAAGTTGTTAGTTTCCAAAAACTGAGTTATACTCCAAGTTTAAAGTTTCTAAAATAAACCCATAACCCTAGAAATTTCCCCCTTGTCTCATTTATCTATCTCAATCTTTAGATGACTCGCGGAAATCCCGGAGGAAGCAGTTCATCTCAAGACCCAATGTTGCAGATTCTACAAATGTTAGTTTCTGACCGTGAAGCTAGTAGAGCAGAACGTCAAGCCAATCTAGCCACTCTTCAACAGATATCTCAGATGGCCCACAATAATCAAGGCCAAGGAAACCAGGATAACCATGGATCCAAGCTCAAGAACTTTCAAAACACCAATCCCCCTATATTTAATAAGTTTGAAGAGCCCTTAGATGCTGATGACTGATTGCAAACCATGGAGAACAATTTGGAGGTAGCAGGGGTTGAGACCAATGAAAAAGTACTGTTTGCCACCCATTATCTGGTAGGTGATGCAAGATCCTGGTCGAATAGCACTTGTACCATGAACGGAGGTCAGATGATGACTTGGGAAGAGTTCAAACTCAAGTTCAGCAGGACCCATGTGCCCCAGATACATTGCAAATGTATCTATAATTTTTGATGTTCCATGCTTGGTTTTATCCACTTTCTTGTGTTTTGTCCACACTTTGGAGTACTTTTCATATGATTTCTCGGACTAACCTATTAACAAGAGCCATAGTGCCAGTTGCCTGTTTTCTGCTGTTTTTGGTTCCAAGGAAGTCAGAAAATGGATATTCTCGAAATTGGACGAGACAAAAGCCAACGTGCCTATTTTTTCGGAAGTCATCAGATGCCAGAATACGAGACGGAGAGGGGCCAGGGGCCACCACACCACCTGGCCACGCGGTCCAGCCTGGCCCGCACCAGGGGTGGTGTGGCCGCCTCCGGCACCCCCTCGCCCTCCCCTTCCGCCTATAATATGCCCTCGGGACGAAAACCCTAAGGACCCGATCAAAAATCCACGAAAGAGTCTATAGCCGCCATCATCTCCATCCCTAGATCGGATGGGATCTAAAGCTCTTCCCGGCACCCTGCCAGAGAGGGGAATTCACCCTGGAGGCTTTCTTCATCACCATGCAAGCCTCGGGTGTGATGCGTGAGTAGTTCATCCTTGGACTACGGATCCATGTAGTAGCTAGATGGCTGGTTTCTCCTCATTTGTGCTTTCATGTTTAGATCTTGTGAGCTCCATTCATGATCAAGATCATATATTTGTAATCCATACATGTTGTGTTTGCGGGGATCCGATGGATATTGAGATGCTATTTCAGATTGATTATTGATTCTATCATGTCTTTGTTATTTGAGATCTTGCATGCTTTCCGTTGTTAGTAGCTATCTTGGCCAAGTAGATGCTAGCAACTCCAAGAGTTAGTATTTATGCTCGATAGTAGGTTCATGCCTCCTCGTAATCTAGGAAGTGAGAAATCTCTAAGGTACTAGATGTGATGTTGCTACTAGGGAGAAAACAACAATCCTTTGTTCATAGAACAATCATATTGTTTACTTTACACGCAGTTCAGAAGCAATAATCATTGCTTGCAACTTAATCTTTGGAGGGTTCGATGATAACCTGAAGGTGGATTATTAGTCATAGATGCAGTTGGATGGCGGTCTATGTATAATGTTGTAATGCCCAATCAAGTTCCAAAGGAGTCAAGATGATTAGTATATGCATGTATTGCTTTCTCGGTGTTTGTCAATTGCCCCGTTGTAATTTGTTCACCCAGCATGTTATCTATCTAAGGAGAGCCACCTCTAGTGAACTATGGATCCCGGTCCTTTCTTTTACATACAATCTATAAACTATTTACCGCTTTGTGTTTACTTTCTGCAAACTATTACTTCTTTCCATTCGATACGTTTAATCCTTTGTTTTCAGCAAAACACGGTGAGATTGACACCTCATCGCAAGTTGGGGACAGAGTTCTGTGGTTGTGTTTTGCATGTCTCCACGTTGCTACTAGCACCGGTAGTGCGCCCTGCCAAGGCTTAGCTAGCAACACCTTTGGGGTGTTTCCTTGCTCCTACTAGTTCGATTAAACCTTGGTTTCATAACTGAGGGAAACTTGTTGCTGTGCTCATCATGCCTTCCTCTTGGGGTTCCCAACGAGCTCTACATCAACACCGAGCCATCAGCCCCAGGTCTGATCACTAGGACGAGGGATGAGTTCAGGGAATTGAAGCAAGGGAGAATGATGGTAGTGGAATATCGTGACAAATTCTTATCTTTGGCTAGGTACGCCCCTGATGAGATTAGCACCGAAGCAAAGAAGAAGGAAAGATTCCTGAATTGTTCGCATGATGAGATGTAGACTGTGTTAGTCAACATTCGTTTTGCGGATCTAGAAGAACTAGTGGACTCTGCTATACAGATGGAAGGAAAGATCAACCAAGCCAATGACAACCGCAAGCGCAGGATGATGCACCAACCTGGATCCCACCATACCGAGAAGTATCGCCCCAACTCGTGTGCAGGATATGCCCCGAGAAACAACAGACCCCCTATGTTCCGTCCAAACTATCCCAATCGTGGCGGAGGAAACTTGAGGTCTGGAGGAAACCACAACAATAACCCCAGCAATTCCAATAACTTCAACCGTGCACCACCCAAGGCCAACAACAACAACACTAACAACAACAATACTGCCCCAAGGACTAGAAGCAATGCGGTGCCTATTGCAGGAAAAGACAAGTCCCTGATTACTTGCTTTGAATGCGGAGTCAAGGTTCACTACTCCAACGAGTGCCCCAAGAAGCTTGCAGCAGCCACCAATGTGAATGCACCCGCTCAACAGCAACACCGTGTCTAGCCTGGAAGGAGGTTTGCCCCAGGGAACTCGCTCAACTGCAATGGCCGTCTGTTCCACATGAATGCTGAGGAAGCTCAGGAAGCACCAGATGGCGTGCTGGGTATGTTTTCTATTAACTCAGTACTTGCAAGAGTGTTGTTTGATTATGGAGCATCACACTCATTTGTTACAGAAGAATTTGCATGCACTAGTAAGATTCAACCAACAAAATTGAAGCATGTTATGATAGTTCAAATACCTGGTTCAACCACCAAAGCTAGAAAAATTTGCAAGGTTGTACCTATCAGAATCCATGGAATAGATTTTTATGCTAATATAATAGTACTTGGAACCAAAGGTTTGGAAGTAGTACTAGGAATGGATTGGATGTCGAAACATAAAGGATTAATCGACTGTGCCAAGAAAGCCATAACCATGACCAGTAGCACCGGAGTATCAGTAGAGCATGTATCTGAGACACTGCCCCATCAGTTCAAATGCAATAAGAGTCTAGCCCAACCAACCCTAGACCAAGTCAGAGTAGTCTGTGAATACCCTGACATGTTCCCAGATGAATTGCCCGGTAAGCCCCCATATCGGGATATCGAGTTCATCATTGAACTACTTCCTGGAACTGGACCCATAGCTCAGAGACCTTATAGTATGAACCCATCTGAATTAGTGGAGCTAAAAAGCAACTTGATGCTATGCTGGAGAAAGGTTTGATACAACCAAGTGCATCGCCATGGAGATCCCCTGTTTTGTTTGTGGATAAGAAAGATGGAGGTAACCGTTTGTGTACGGATTATCGGAAGCTGAATGATGTCACCATCAAGAACAGGTACCCACTACCAAAGATAGAAGATCTGTTTGACCAGTTGGCTGGTGCTAGAGTGTTTTCTAAGATTGATCTTAGAACTGGTTATCATCAACTCAAGATTCGTGCAACGGATATCCCAAAGACTTCCTTCACCACCAGATATGGATTGTATGAGTACACGGTCATGTCTTTTGGATTAACCAATGCCCCCGCTTATTTCATGAATCTCATGAATAATATTTTTATGAACTTCCTGGATAAGTTTGTCGTTGTTTTTATCGACGATATTCTGATATATTCCAAGTCATAAGAAGACCATGAGCTACACCTGAGGACCATCCTTGAAACCCTTAGAGAGCATCAGTTGTATGCTAAGTTTAGCAAATGTGAGTTCTGGTTAAAGGAAGTAGGATTCCTAGGACATATCGTGTCAGTAGGAGGAATTGCTGTCGATCCCACCAATATTAAGGATGTTGAAGAATGGAAAATCCCAACCACTCAAACCCAAGTCCGCGCATTTCTCAGATTAGCCGAATACTATCACAAGTTTGTAGAAGGATTTTCAAGCATCGCAAGACCGCTGACCCAGCTGTTGAACAAAGATCAAAAGTTTGAATGGACGGACAAATGTGAAGCAAGTTTTCAAGAGCTCAAGAAGAGATTGATTTCAGCCCCAATTTTGATAATGCCGGATATCAAGAAGCCTTTTGATGTGCATTGTGATGCATCCAAGATTGGTCTCGGATGTGTGTTGATGCAAGAAGGCAAAGTAATATCCTATCTGTCTCGACAACTGAAGCAACATGAGCAGAATTACCCTACCCATGACCTTGAACTAGCAGCCGTAGTGTTAGCTTTGAAGACATGGCATCATTACCTCATGGGTAACCGCTGTGAGATTTATTCAGATCACAAGAGTCTGAAGTATATTTTCACCCAGAAGGAGCTGAATATGAGGCAAAGGAGATGGATAGAGTTAATCAAGGATTATGACCTTGACATTCACTATCACCCCGACAAAGCCAATGTGGTAGCGGATGCTCTTAGCAGATTGCCGTGTAGATTAAACACCATGATAAAAGAAGCCCAGCCAAGTTTGCATGAGGAGATGGAGAATTTCAGAGTAGAGCTAGTTAGCGAAGGATTCCTAGCTAGTATTGAACTTCAACCCACTTTGATCAGTCGGATCAAAGAGGCGCAGAAAGGAAATGCAAGTATTGACGGAATCAAGCGTCGTATCGGTACAGGGAAGGTACCCGGATTCACCGAAGATGAAGGAGTTTTGTGGTACAAAGGACGTATCTGTGTAGCAGCAGATTCCGAGTTGAAACAAGTCATCATGCAGGAAGCTCATGATACTCTTTATTCTATCCATCCTGGAGGAACAAAGATGTATCAGGATTTGAAGGAGAAATTTTGGTGGCACAAGATGAAGAGAGAAATCGGAAGCTACATAGCCAAGTGTGATATCTGTCAGAGTGTCAAAGCGGAACATCAGCGACCCGCAGGACTTTTGCAACCATTGCAGATTCCAGAATGGAAATGGGATTCTGTCATAATGGATTTCATCACCGGTTTGCCTACATCTAGTAGGGGAAATGACTCTATTTGGGTCACAGTGGATAGACTATCTAAGGTAGCCCATTTTATACCTGTCAAGACCACCTACCAGAGTTCGAAGCTAGTAGAGATGTACATTGCTAGAATCCTCAGTTTGCATGGAACCCCTAAGACCATAGTATCGGATTGAGGAACCCAGTTTACCTCAAGATTTTGGCAGAAAGTCCAAGAAGGATTAGGAACCAAACTGAACTTCAGCACAACTTATCTCCCGCAAACCGATGGACAAACTGAAAGAATCAACCAAATCTTAGAAGATATGTTGAGAGCTTGTGTGCTAGAATATGGATCAAAATGGGAAGATTGTCTGCCTTTCGCAGAATTCTCATACAACAATAGTTATCAAGCCAGTTTGCAAATGGCCCCCTTTGAATTTCTGTATGGAAGGAAGTGTCGTACCCCGTTGAATTGGTCGCAAGTAGGAGAGAGTCAGATTTTTGGACCCAACATCCTACAAGAAGCTGAAGAGAAGGTTCACAAAGTCCGTGAGCACCTCAAGACCGCTCAATCCAGACAGAAGAGTTATGCAGATAAAAGACGTCGAGACTTGACCTTCAATGTCGGAGATTTTGTGTATCTCGAAGTATCACCCTTGAAAGGAATGCAACATTTTCAACTGAAAGGGAAGTTAGCCCCCAGATATATTGGACCCTTCAAGATTTTGAATCGCCGAGGAGAAGTATCGTATCAACTGGAACTGTCGGAGGAGATGTCAGCCATAAATGATGTGTTCCATATCTCGTTACTTCGCAAATGTTTAGAAGTTCTAGAGAAGACCGAAGTTTTCAAGAATATTAATCACCAAGCCATAGATATCAACAAGGATCTAACTTATCGTGAAGTACCCATTTGTATCTTGGAAGAATCCTTTAGAACCACCAGGACCCGGAGTATCAAGTTTCTCAAGATCCAGTGGAGCAACCATACTGAAGAAGAAGCTACTTGGGAGCGAGAAGATTACATTAGGACTGAGTATCCCAATCTCTTTAGTTCCTAGTTTTTCTTAAATCTCGGGACGAGATTTTGTTTAAGGAGGGAAGGTTTGTAACACCCCAAAAATATTTATCAAGATTATCAAGTTCTAATCACCCAAGTTTAGGGTTAACAAAAACTTTTATTATTAAATCTAATATGAGTGTATGTGTGAATTGCATTAGTGCATGAATGAGTGAAATTGCCATGTTTGATTGCTACAAATGATAAGGAATGATTTAAAGATGAATACTACAACATCTAGGCCATTTACAAATAAAATCAAAAGAAAAGAAAATCAAATATGAATCAAATGATCAAATGGTCATTCTGGCCAAACTTATCCACTAGACCACTTTGAGTGTTCCTAGTGAAAGATTTCTAATAGAAACTTTCCCAATTCTTTTCACCCCTTGCTAGACCAAGTAAAAGTGAACCCAAGCCCACTTTACAAAAAGACAGAAACTAAATTCAAATCTATTTGAGGGACAATTCAAAATTGAATCAAGTGTATGTACTAAGATCACCACTTTTCCAAAACCACTCAAATCAATTCACCTTGGCAAACCCAAGCAACCATAGACTATCAAGCAAGTACTCAGAACACTCACCAAAATTTATCCAAAAGTTCAAATTTTGAATTCATGCGGCCATTTGGTCGAGCACCTCGCGGACACAAACAAACACGGCCTAACTTCTACTGTTCTGAGCAGTAAAATCCTCACCACTGTGCCCCATTTCTCTCCCCTAGTATCCCCATCACCCAGTAGTGCAGTGGACACACTCCCCTTTTGCTGTTCGCACTAGTGCAGCGCCGCCCGAAGCTCGCCGTGCCGGTCGACCAAGAACCACTCGCCACAGCCAGCGCTGCCCTCTCCCACGATATCCAGGAGACAGGCACCACACCACCGCCACCATCTGTCCACCCCTCGATCGAAGACAGACCGTGGACCAGCCGTGATCACCGGCCCACCTCTCTGTTCGCCATGCCGAGAGCGCGCCAGAGTGCCGCAGCTGACAAGCTCACACACGCCGGGCCTTTACCTCTCCACACGTGCCCGCACTCACTGTGACCCTAGCTACCCCCCAGACACGCCCGTTCATCGCCGCGCAAACCGTGGCCACTATGCGCCGTCTCGAACGCCGCCGTTCCCGCACAGAGCACGGACCGCTCCCGACCATTCTCGACCGCCCCTTACTGTGCCATCACGCGCATGACAACTACCCTGAAGCACCACGTCGACCCCTACCCTCAG
Organism: Avena insularis; assembly: GCA_023614405.1. Taxonomy (NCBI): domain Eukaryota; kingdom Viridiplantae; phylum Streptophyta; class Magnoliopsida; order Poales; family Poaceae; genus Avena; species Avena insularis. The sequence continues at coordinate 537,441,194 of CM042694.1, forward strand.
CCATGCAGATAGCCCTCTGTAACGCCATTGCCGGAGGAGCCCGACCATGTAGTGTTGTCCCTCTCGCCGATGTATAAATAGAGACCACCCTAGCCCCAATTCTCCACACCATCTCACTCTCCTCTCTCTCAGACACCTCCCACACCTCTCCTCGGAACAAGGCGAGCACCAGCCCGCTGGAATTTCACCGGAGCCCGCCGCTGTAGAGGAGAAGAGGAACTGGAGCTAGGAGCCGACCTAGGAGCCGCTGCAACCGCCATTCGAACCGTCATCGATGGCAACCTCTTTTGCCCCCATTGCCGACCTTAGCTGGAGCCCAGGTGAGCTCCCACGTACCCCCACATTCACGTTAGAGTTTGCTTCTCGCCGGAGCTAGTCGCCGGAGATGATGAACCACAGTCGTAGATCTTAGTCTAATCGTAGGGCTGAGATTGAAAGATACCGTTTCGGTTTAGTTTAGTCGCTGACCAGTGGGACCATCCTGTCAGTAGCCTGCTACGTGCACGCCGCGTAGCTGGGCCGGCCCAATTAGTTTCCCGCGCAGAGCCCAGTGATTCAAATAAGATTTTATCATTTTAGTTAAAACCACATTCTGTCAGTAGATTCAAAATTCAATTCAAAGAGATTCACTAAACCAAATTGCATGATTCCAATTTTGTTGAAAAGGTAATTAAAATATCTACCCAAGCCTGTTGGATTCAAACCATTTAAAATTATAGATCACCTATACCAAAAATAACAAGGCAGAGACTTTTCCAAATTTAAACATTTTTCGAAAATCAACCATAAATGCTTTTGAGTTTATTCCAACTCTCAAAAGTCACATTTGACAAGATCTATCTGAATATGTAAAAATATTTAGGTTTACAAGTAGTGATATTGGAGTAGTACCAAAAGAAGGATATATAGGCAATTCTAGTCACTTTAATTTTATTAAATAGTAATTTTAAACTTTATAAAATATGACCAACACATTAAATCACATCCCCAAGTATTAGAGTATGTGGTGATGACATGTGTCAACATGATCCCATATTTTAATTGGAGGATATTAAATCTTAAGTATTTTCAATGAGTAGAAATTACTTTTCCCAAAATAAGATCAATAAGACTAGGTCTTTATTTCATGTGTTGTTTGTGATGATGCTAGATCATCTAGTGTGAACCTTTGTGTGCTAAATAGAAGTAATTAAGTATTGTTTGGTGATTGTGTACCTCGTATTCATTTATAGACGCTAGTACCGACCCGGGATACGAGGAGGAGGAGTACTACAAAGAAGAAGAAGAAGAAGAAGAAGAAGAAGAAGAAAACTTCAACCACTGCACTACTCAAGGCAAGCTAACACTTGCAAGTTTCATACCTATGCAAGCCATCACTAATTGCAAGCAAGTTAACTATGCAAGCCATCCTTGCAAAATAACTTATGCAAGATGCACTAGGCATGCTTTGGTTATGCAACCTTGATTATACCAATCCCAAGTTTTACTTGCAAGCTTTATTCTTTTACTTTTACCAAAGTTCTTTACCTTTAGTTAGTGATTTGTGAGTATTGGAAAATAGGCTAGATGCCATAAAGAGCATAAAAATAGGCCTAGATAGTTAGATGCCATCAAAAGCATGAAATTAGATTTGGATAGTTACACTTGATTAGCACCCCTCATTAGTGACACCCTCATTACTAGTTGCTAGTGCTAAACTACTACTGATCACTTAGATGGGAATACTTGGAGAAAATGAGTATGAAAACCTTGGAATGATGATTCATTCTATTGAAATGTTTTGACATGTGTTATGAAACACAATGGTTAGATGATGAAACTTCTTGAGGCATGAGCCTTGACCCTTTATAAAAACTGATTGTTGGGTTCGGATGCGATACCATTCCAATTTTACCGTAACCACAATACCTGAATTAGGTAGGGCTTAACTGGAAGTTTATATGCTTTAGTATGGGTTCCCTCGCGGAAAGAGGTTGAGCTGAGGCTATCTCGTGAAAGTGAATGTCCACCTATGCAGTGCCCAGGATGGCAGATGGCCATGGCTAGGAGGCCAAGCTCATAGGGGAGGTGCCTATACTAGAGTGTGTAATTGAAAGGTTAGGATTGATTATACGCATACTAAGTATGATGATTCAGGGTTATCCCTGACAGATGTATCGAATGTTGTGGTGAAAGTGTACCACCTCTGCAGAGTGTCAAACTATTCGAATAGCCGTGTCCGCGGTTATGGACAGTTGGAGTGGCCATACTGTTCAGTTGTTAGATGTTTTCAAAATGACTTGTGACTTGAACTATGACCTTGACTTGACCACAACAGGGTTGTGGACATGAAAACTAGTTTGCCACTTAGGTGATGTAGAAAATTACATTAGGTTCTTTACTTTTGAACTCCTTATGAAATAAACCTGGCTTTTTGCAAATAAACCTAGAGCTTAAGATTCCTACTAGAACTACCTTACTTGTTAGTGATAGTTTGCGAGTACTTAAAGAGTACTCATGGATTTGTCCCTAGCTATTCTCGTGGCCAGACTATGAGGAGGACTACCAGGAAGATGGACAGCAGGAAGTCTATGACAACTAGGATCATCTCCCATCGTCAGCATTGCCTGTGACCCTGAAGATGGAGCTCCTACTACGTTTACTTTCCACTGCTTTGATTGTATTAAGACTGGATCATGAGATCCTTTATGTGTAAGACCTTTATTATGGTTTGTAATGGATGATTTACTGTGGTACCAATACTGTTATGTCTCACAAAAATGGTAATCATGGGATTGCGATGTATGGCATAATAGGCATCTGGGATTAAAAATCCGGGAGTTGACAGATTCCTTGCAGGATAAGTCTATTAGCCCGTTCAACTTGCCCATTTGACTATGGATGTGCCACAGATGCTAGGTCAAGGCGGATGCCTTTTTCATAACAGTACTCCTCAACTTCTCTGAGAGACAAATTTCCGCCGTTGTCGGTGATGATACTATGTGGGAGACCAAATCTCACCACTAGATCCCGAAAAAATTTTAGGGTTGTTACCCCATCGAGCATTCTAATGGGTTCGGCTTCGATCCATTTTGTGAACTTATCCACTGCTATTAGCAGATGTGTACATCCACAAGGTGTTGTTTGCAAAGGTCCAACCATGTCAAGTCCCCAGACTGCAAACGGCCAAGTTATTAGTATGGTTCACAATCCTTCAGCTGGAACACTTGGTTGTCTTGCATAAAAATGACACTCAAGACATGTCCATACCAACTTGTCAGTGTCCTCCTTGGCAGTTAACTAGTAGAATCCTTGTCGAAAGGCTTTTTCCACCAACGACCGGGGAGCAGCGTGATGCCCGCAATCTCTGAGATGTATTTATCTAAGGATATCAATACCTTGTTGCTAGGAGATGCATCGCAGGGAAACTCATGTGGTACTCTTTTTGTATAACTGGCTGTCAATGATGACGTAACCTTTTGCTCTGCGTACTATCTGCCGGCTTTTGACTTCATCGGCGGGCAAAGTTCCTTCTTGTAGATAGTCCATAAAATGCTTCGTCCAAGCTAGAGAGGTCACTGTTACTACATTCACAAATGAGTCCACTCTATCTGGGTTGTCGGGGTCCGCTCCCATCATGGATGGAGTCCGCAAATGCTCCAAGAAAACGCCTGGTGGAATTGGTCAGCAAGCTGATCCAAGCTTTGAAAGTAGGTATGCTGCTTTGTTGTCCTCAATTTTGATGTACTTGACTTCGTAGCCATCGAAGCACTTGGCTATCTCGTCTACTTCGTCTCGATATGCCACCATCATAGGGTTCCACAGATTCAGTGCCACCACTGGCTGGCAACCAAGTCAGAATCTCCACAGCAAACTATGCGCTTGATGCCAATATCCTTGGCCACACAAAGTCCGTGAATGAGGGTCCGATGACCCACAAGTATAGGGGATGTATCGCAGTATTTTCAATAAGTAAGAGTGTCGAACCCAACAAGGAGCAGAAGGTGCTGGCTAGTGGTATGGATCAGGAATTCTCTACAAATACTAAAGGAAATATGCCCTGAGAGGCAATAATAAAGTTGTTATTATGTATTCCTTGTATATGATAGATGTTTATTTTGCATGCTATAATTGTATTGATAGGAAACATCAATACATGTGTGTTTAATAAACAAAAAGGGTTCCTAGTCATGCCTCTCTTATAGACTAGCTTGTTGATTAACAAGATGATCAAGGTTTCCTGATCATGGACATTGGATGTTGTTAATAACAAGGTCACAGCATTTGTGAAATGATGTGATGAACATTCATCCGAAGTATAGCATTACGATCAAGTCATTGTGTTTATATTGCTATAACATCATACGAAGTAATCTTTATCCTTAGACCATGAGATCATGTTAATTGCTAACACCAGAAGAGTATCTTGATAACATCAAACGTCACACCGTAACAGGGTGACTATAAAGATGGGTTTAGTGCTACGAAGGTGTTATGTTGAGGCTCATGGATCAAGAGTGGAATTTGTCAATCCAGATGACGGATAGATATACTCTGGGCCCTCTCGGTGATATCACATTAGGATAGCTTGCAAGCAAGTGATGTGATCACTAGAATGTTATATCACAGGAACGAGAAAAGAGTGCATGTCGGTAACGAGATCAAACTAGGTATGGAGATACCGATGATCGAATCCGTGACATGTAATATATCGAGAGACAAAGGGATTTAGTTACAAGCGTTAAAGGTTCTCACGATCACAGGAGTCATCGTTGAATGTGTAGGAGTCAGTACGGATCTCTAGGTCCCGCTGCTGATTATTGATCGGAGAAGGGTCTCGATCATGTCTGCATTATTCGCGAACCATAGTGTGGCACACTTAAGAGTTACCGGACACCATTTTGGAGCACATATGTTTCAGACGAAAGAATTGCAAAGCGCAGGAATTGTTTCAATAGAAACCGGAAATTGTTTCGGGTGAAATTGCAGAAAGTGGTTCTGCATGTGATATTGAAACATTGCAAGGGGCTATATGTGAATGTTTGTTAATTAAAGTAATTAACAAAATTCTGAATAAATTTAATAAAAGAGTTTTATTAAATGAGAGAGCATTAAATTTGGAGAAACTTAATGCATTTAAAGTGGAGACTTTAAAAGGGAATGTGAAGAGGCATTTTAATGTGGAGGGGTTACCACCACATGAATGGGGGAGGTGAGGGGTCACCCCCCCATGCGCCGGCCATGGAGAGAGGGGTCACCCCTCCTCCTCCTATAAAAGTCCACTCATTCCCTCCTTCATCCTTACCCTCCTTGTGAAGGATCTCTCTCCCCCTCTAGAATTATTCCCCCATGGTCTCGGATTAGCGAGATACATGTTCCCGGTGGCATTTCGTCTGGAAGGAGTTGCTGCTTCTGCTAGATCGTTGGAGCGAGGAGGTGGAGGTTGTCCGGTGGCTTGAATGCGAAAAGTGAAGTGCGGATGCACCGCTTCGGACTTCCTCACGATCTTGAGATCGGCAAGTGTACGACTACATCAACCACGAGTTCCTACTCGTTAACAAAGCTCGTTGTCTTCGAGGGTAAGTTATCCATGGATGTATGTCCACTCGTTGCTCTGTATCTAGTAGATAGATCTTGGCGTATAGTTCTCATCGTAGGAAATTTTTTGTTTTCTATGCTGCGGACCCAACAAATACTTAGCAAACGGATTTTTATGGTTTTTTGATAATGCAAGTAAATAAAGTACGAGTAAATAAAAGACAATAAGAATAAATGCAGCAAGTGGCCCAATCCTTTATTCAGCAAAGGACAAGCCGGTTGTATTACTTAAGATGACCAAACATTCTCGAGGACACACGGGAAGACTGTCAAATGCTTTCGCTTCATATAGTTGATTAATCTTCTTTAGCTTGCTAAGTGTTGTGTGGTTGAACCTGTGCTAATGTACCGACCTTCCTAGGACTAATACATACTTGTGATTATACCCCTTGCAAACATCCATAAGTACAAGAAAGTAATTAAGGTAGAAACCAAACCACAACTTTAAGCTCTAAGACCCTGACGTCCCTTGTGCAATGGTTTCCTAACGGGGGTTCAGGTTTCTGTCACTCCGGCAACCCCTATGATTAGTAGCCAAATACAAAATGCATTCCCCTAGGCCCATATAGGTGAAGTGTCATGTATTCGACATTCACATGACACCACTAGAAGAAGTACACCACAACTTAAATATCAAACTATTGAATCTTTCTCAACACAACTCCACTACTAACAACATGACTTCTCCCATGTCCTCAAGAACAAAACGAACTACTCACAAGACATCATATGGATCATGATCAGAGCTGGAATAACGATGTATAACAATCTGAACATAAACAATAATTCAATGGTTCACTCAATAGCATCAACTACAAAGAGTAATCAACACCGGGAAAGTTTCCCCTAAGAACTATGCAAGATTCAACCCAATTGTTACAGCAATATGGAGATGGTGATGAGGGTGCTGATGGTGATGATGGTGGTGATGATGATGATGATCCCGATGAAGTCCAACTTGATGGTGGTGTTTATGGCGACGATCTCCCCTCTCCGAGAAGGAATTCCCCCGACAGAAATCTGACTGCCGGAGAGATCTTTCTCTCTCGGTGTTTTCTACCCCGCAGAGGCGGCGGAATCTTTCTATGGTCGCTCCCCGTGTATTAGGGTTTCGGGAGGATTATATACGCTAGAGGGGAGTGATACATTGCAAATGTATCTATAATTTTTGATGTTCCATGCTTGGTTTTATCCACTTTCTTGTGTTTTGTTCCAACTTTGGAGTACTTTTCATATGATTTCTTGGACTAACCTATTAACAAGAGCCACAGTGCCAGCTGCCTGTTTACTGCTGTTTTTGGTTCCAGGAAAGTGAGAAAATGAATATTCTCGGAATTTGACGGGACAAAAGCCAAAGTGCCTATTTTTCCGGAAGGGATCAAGTGCCAGAATACGAGACGGAGAAGGGCCAGAGGGTGGCCACACCACCTGGCCGCGCGGCCAGGCCTGGCCCGCGCCAGGGGGTGGTGTGGCCGTTCCCAGAACTCCCTCGGCCTCTCCTTCCGCCTATATATTGCCCTCGGGACGAAAACCCTAGGTACCCGATCAAAAATCCACGAAAGAGTCTGTAGCCACCGTCATATCCATCCCTAGATCAGGAGGGATCTGAAGCTCTTCCCGGCACCCTCTTGGAGAGGGGAATTCACCCTGGAGGCCTTCTTCATCACCATGCAAGCCTCCGGTCTGAGTAGTTCATCCTTGGACTACGGATCCATGTAGTAGCTAGATGGCTGGTTCTCCTCCTTTGTGCTTTCATGTTTAGATCTTGTGAGCACCGTTCATGATCAAGATCATCTGTTTGTAATTATGCATGTTGTGTTTGCGGGGATCCGATGGATATTGAGATGCTATTTCAGATTGATTATTGATTCTATCATGTCTTTGTTATTTGTGATCTTGCATGCTTTCCGTTGTTAGTAGCTAGTATTTATGCTCGATAGTGGGTTCATGCCTCTGGTAATCTAGGGAAGTGACAGAAATCTCTAAGGTACTAGATGTGCTGTTGCTACTAGGGAGAAAACAACAATCCTTTGTTCATAGAACAATCGTATTGTTTACTTTACACGCAGTAAAGAAGCAATAATATGTTGCTTGCAACTTAATACTGGAGGGGGTTCAGATGATAACCTGAAGGTGGATTATTAGTCATAGATGCAGTTGGATGGCGGTCTATGTATTATGTTGTAATGCCCAATCAAGTCGCAAAGGAGTCAAGATGATTAGTATATGCATGTATTGCTTTCTCGGTGTTTGTCAATTGCCCCGCTGTAATTTGTTCACCCAGCATGTTATCTATCTTAAGGAGAGCCACCTCTAGTGAACTATGGATCCCGGTCTTTGTCTTTTACATACAATCTATAAACTATTTACTTCTTTGTGTTTACTTTCTGCAAACTTTTACTTCTTTCCATTCGATACGTTTAATCCTTTGTTTTCCGCAAAACACAGTGAGATTGACAACCTCATCGCAAGTTGGGGACAAAGTTCTGTGGTTGTGTTGTGCAGGTCTCCACGTTGCTACTAGCACCGGTAGTGCGCCCTGCCAAAGCTCAGCTAGTAACACCTTTGGGGTGTTTCCTTGCTCCTACTGGTTCGATTAAACCTTGGTTTCATAACTGAGGGAAACTTGCTGATGTGCTCATCATACCTTCCTCTTGGGGTTCCCAACAAGCTCTACATCAACACCGCACCAGCACTTTTCTGGGTGCCATACACAGAGCCATCAAGCATTTTTATGGTGCCGTTGTCGGGGAGTCAAGGATATCTTCACAAGGGGAGTCCCTCATAACCAATCTCTTTACTTTGTTGTTTTTGTTTTGCTTAGTTTCTTTTTGCTTTGTTTGCTTGTTTTGTTCTTCAAAAAAACACAAAAAAATTAGTTTTACTAGTTTGCTTTCTTTATCAAAAACACAAAAAAATTAAGTCTCCTTTTAGTTGTCACCTCTTCCTTAGCTCACCATGTTGATCCCTACATTCACCCTGAAAGACCTTCCGGTTGGTAGTGGTTCTATAATTGGGAAAGATAACATTGAAGAATTCTTTAATCATGTTAGTAAGCATGAAGATACTGAGGATAGATCCCTTGTAGAACTTGCTCCAAACTATGAGATTGCTGCAGCTTCTTTAATTCACATGTTAGAATCTAGGTTTATTAATCTCAACCCCTTAATGCAAGTAATGTTTCTTAAGCTTAAGGAAATTGAAGACCCTGAAAAGAGGGAATTTATACTAGAAACTTTGTTTAAGGAGTTCTATGATGTTGCCAAGGAAGCTAGAAAAGTTTTTGAATATTTCAATATGCTAGGCTCATGTGTAGATGTTGTTGGTACACGAGAAAAGATGAACAAAACTGAACCTAATGGGGAGGAACCTAAGATACCAATACCCTTTAAACTAGTAGCAATACATGATGCCATAGAAAAGAATATTGATTGGATTGTTCCTGCAAACCCTTTTGATGAGAATAGTGAATCCAAGAGCATTGAGATAGGATCCTCTAGAATTTATTTGGATGATATACCTTGCCTTGTTGAAAATATTTCTGGTATTGATCTTAATGCTTCTTCATTTGAGAACACTTGATTCTTTCTTTGCTTCTTTTGCCTAACTTAAAGGCGTTAAAGAAAAGTACTTATTGGGAGATAACCCAAAAGTTTTAGATGAGTCTTGGAAGTTATTACCTCTGTAATAACCTCTCCTTATCCCTTTTTATTTGCTTTTTGTGCCAAGAGTAACCTCTAATGAGAGAGAAGTAATGATTGGGAAAGTTGCTGTCCTGAAACAGATTTTTGTGCTTCACCATAAAACTTCGTGAGAGAGATATGTATGTCTTATTGAGCTGTAATTTGTTGTGCTTATGCCCCAGGTTGTTATCTAACTTTAGTTAGTTCAACACTTTTTTATTTGAGCAACAGAAGGGCTTCGAAAAAATTCGGCTTTACCTACTGGTCTGTTTTGACAGATTTCTGCCATTTTCTGCATTTGCTTCTTGTGGGTTCCTTTTTGAGTTCTTTTGGGGAATTGAGCTTTTTGAAGGAAGTGCTACAGTAGCTAGTGTTCTAATGGAAGTTTATTTGGTGTTAGAACTGAACCTTAAGACTTATTTATCTTAAGTGCACTAATGTTGCTAATAAAGATTGTGTGAAGTTTTGTATGAAGGAAAATTTTCAGGTGTATGGAAGGAATGAGTAATGAGATGAAGGATGAACTAAAGCTCAAGATTGGGGATGCCACGCGTGTCACCCCAAGAAATATCCAAGAAGTACAAGCGTCAAAGCTTGGGGATGCCCAAGGCATCCCTTCTTCATCAATAAAAATTCCAGGTTTCTTCCAAACGCTTCATTTTTATTGTTTCATGCACAGTTGTGTTTTTCTTGGAGCGTCTTCTTTTTCGTTTTCGTTTGCTTTGTTTTCTTAGTTTTCTGAATAAATTGGTTGGACCCCCTCTTTCATACATTGGTTTGCAAATGGTTTGGTTTGGTTTGGAAAAGAGTAGGAAAGTTCATGCTTATGTGGTAAAAAGAGCTCGTTTTTGACTATGGCCTATGCTTTGTCATGACATGCTTGATATTGTTTTGGCTTTATGCTTAGTATTCTTTGCTGTAGCATGACTTGTTATAAACAATGGAGATTGCTTAATGTGCCTTGGATGAATCATGCGTTGTTTTAGCATATTAAAGCATATTATGTGGTATTCTCCTTTGATGCTTTATTTGGGTTGACTTGGCGCATGCTCACACCATGTTATGACTGTCTCAAGTCACCATAGCCTTTATGATCCTTTAGTTTTCAACTTTTAGTATCACTTTATGCTTTGATCAATGATGTTTTGTCGCTCTGCATGATTATGGCCATTATTGCTCTCTTAGTTTGTCGCTCCCAGTCTTTTGCTAGCCTCCACAACCAAGTATGAGTTCCACTCATGCATCCAACTCCCTAAACCAAGTTATTCCAAAGAGTCCACCATACCTACCTACTAGCTTATGCTATTCCAAGTATATTCATGCTTTTGTTTACCTTCCAAATTAAACTTGTTATGAGAAAACTAGTGGTTAAAGCTCTCACGAACTTGATGGCACACTTTACTTTACTTGCCCTTAATAAACTTGAACCAGTGTGTCGTCTATGTTGTATATGCTTGCACTTATTTGTTAGGAATTCGTAGAACCATGCTTTCATGGGGAACGCTTTCAACATTGCACTCGGTACTTGTACCTAGTTGATATCATGCTCTTTTGTATATGGATTTCGTCGGTGTGAAATGAAAGGGGAGCTTGTAAGTCCATGGAGTTATGTATATGTGTTAGAGAAACGCCTGGGCCGCTGGTCTAATCCATGCTAACATGGTGGAAACCTGCAGCGTAACCATAACGAGTTGTTTATGAAGCATTCTTCTTATAAAAAAAGAGTCCTATATTGAGAAAAAAAGAGATACTATGAAAAGAGGAAAGAGAGAAAAAAGCACCATATTCCCATGGTAAATAAGAAGAATGCTGAGATGCTCGCTGTCTGCTTGCCTTGTCATTTTGATATGGGGATTCTTCCGTATCATCGGGCAAGGGGTACCCCGTTGGCGGTTCTCAATGATACACATGTACTTACAATGACAAGAACTTACTAGTGACTAAACTTGAGTAGCATGAGGAGCGGCCCTCGTATATAAGGGACATGAGATTTCTGACTTATACTTCGTCAAGCATGTACACCATAGTTTGTTCACTTTAACCTTAATCACTTCAAGATGCTTATGATAGGGGCAATGAGAGCTGAAAGCTATAAGTACCATAATTTTTGGAAGCTCTTTATGAGACTTGAATCCCTACTTCCTTTTACAAAAGGCCTTTCTTCCACTATTATATTGAGTCTCCACCTTCTACCTTTATGCACCTACTTTGAGAGCATAGTGGCCATTCTTAGTTCTATGTGCATTGTCCCAAGACTAGTTGATTGATGCATAACTTGATATTGCTTGTTTTAAACTATTGTATCTAGTCACTCTTATGAACTTTGAAGTTGTCCTATGCATTTATATTTGCTACTCTATTGAGGGACAAGCTGAATGCTATTATGCTATGTTTTCTTTATGTGAAACAAACAAACGTCTTGCAAAGCATTATTATTCATGAATCTTTTGTTTGTGCCTTTTCATGTTGCAACACAGTTTCTTTTCTTATTGCTAGAACTTTGTCTTTCATGTTATGATTGAAGTACTATGATCCCAGCTTTGAATGTTTTGCAAATACTTTGATCAAGTCTTTGATGGTGCATGTCACCTCAAAAATTATTCTTTCTTTTTATCACTTACCTACTCGAGGACGAGCAGGAGTTAAGCTTGGGGATGTTGATACATTGCAAATGTATCTATAATTTTTGATGTTCCATGCTTGGTTTTATCCACTTTCTTGTGTTTTGTTCCAACTTTGGAGTACTTTTCATATGATTTCTTGGACTAACCTATTAACAAGAGCCACAGTGCCAGCTACCTGTTTTCTGCTGTTTTTTGGTTCCAGGAAAGTCAGAAAATGAATATTCTCGGAATTGGACGGGACAAAAGCCAAAGTGCCTATTTTTCTAGAAGGGATCAAGTGCCAGAATACGAGACGGAGAAGGGCCAGAGGGCGGCCACACCACCTGGCCACGCGGCCAGGCCTGGCCCGTGCCAGGGGGTGGTGTGTCCGCTCCCGGCACCCCCCTCGGCCTCTCCTTCCGCCTATATATTGACCTCGGGACGAAAACCCTAAGTACCCGATCAAAAATCCACAAAAGAGTCTGTAGCCACCGTCATATCCATCCCTAGATCGGGAGGGATCTGGAGCTCTTCCCGGCACCCTCTTGGAGAGGAGAATTCACCCTGGAGGCCTTCTTCATCACCATGCAAGCCTCCGGTGTGATGCGTGAGTAGTTCATCCTTGGACTACGGATCCATGTAGTAGCTAGATGGCTGGTTCTCCTCCTTTGTGCTTTCATGTTTAGATCTTTTGAGCTCCGTTCATGATCAAGATCATCTATTTGTAATTCTGCATGTTGTGCTTGCGGGGATCCGATGGATATTGATATGCTATATCAGATTGATTATTGATTCTATCATGTCTTTGTTATTTGTGATCTTGCATGATTTCCGTTGTTAGTAGCTATCTTGGCCAAGTAGATGCTAGCAACTCCAGGAGTTAGTATTTATGCTTGATAGTGGGTTGATGCCTCCGTAACTGGGAAGTGACAGAAATCTCTAAGGTACTAGATGTGTTATTGCTACTAGGAGAAAACAACAATCCTTTGTTCATAGAACAATCGTATTGTTTACTTTACACGATTAAGTAAAGCAATAATCTGTTGCTTGCAACTTAATCTTGGAGGGGTTGGATGATAACCTGAAGGTGGATTATTAGTCATAGATGCAGTTGGATGGCGGTCTATGTATTATGTTGTAATGCCCAATCAAGTCTCAAAGGAGTCAAGATGATTAGTATATGCATGTATTGCTTTCTCGATGTTTGTCAATTGTCCCGCTGTAATTTGTTCACCCAGCATGTTATCTATCTTAAGGAGAGCCACCTCTAGTGAACTATGGATCCCAGTCTTTGTCTTTTACATACAATCTATAAACTGTTTACTTCTTTGTGTTTACTTTCTGCAAACTTTTACTTCTTTCTATTCGATACGTTTAATCCTTTGTTTTCCGCAAAACACGGTGAGATTGACAACCTCATCGCAAGCTGGGGACAAAGTTCTGTGGTTGTGTTGTGCAGGTCTCCCCGTTTCTACTAGCACCGGTAGTGCGCCCTGCCAAAGCTCAGCTAGTAACACCTTTGGGGTGTTTCCTTGCTCCTACTGGTTCGATTAAACCTTGGTTTCATAACTGAGGGAAACTTGCTACTGTGCTCATCATACCTTCCTCTTGGGGTTCCCAACGAGCTCTACATCAACACCGCACCAGCACTTTTCTGGGCGCGACCACACCACCTGGTGGCACGGCCTAGGGTGGCCCGCGCCAGGGGGTGGTGTGGGCCCCCTGTGACCCATCTCCACTCCTCCTTCTGGCTTCCTTCGTCTTCTGGAAAAATAGGATTTTCCGTATATTTTTCCAGATTTTCTGATCTTCGCGAATTTCGCCTCCAAACAACACCTTTTCCATCAGAATCCTGACTACAGCGGTCCATGCTCCAAAAGTCATCAACCATGCAAAAACAGATGAAATAACATAAGAATCATCTCTTAATACGAAATATATCAATGAATAACAGTAAATTATGACATAGAATAGTGATGCAAAATGGACGTATCAACTCCCCCCAAGCTTAGACTTCACTTGTCCCCAAGCAAAACTGAGCTCAATAAACATGACCTCAGGTTTATGGAGTGAAGAGTCGATAAAAGAATACGGACAAGAAGCATCACATTCATCAATACATAGATCATAATAGAACACAACTCACTATTATATAACTCAACTTGCAATGAGTAAAGGAAACACAATAAAGATACATAAAGTAAATCATAATTGGTAATGGCAAACTTAGCTCTTGGTCGAAGAATAGTTGATAATTTGCTGGAGTTCACAAATAACTGGTTTTCAATGATAGCTTTCAAAGTAGTAGACTCCAAGATAAGAGCAATGTGCAAAACAAGGAGCATAAGAAACATGATTGAATAAATCATCATATGAATGAATCAAACACAACAACTCAAAATACTTGCTAAGATAGAAGGGAGTAGGTTTACTGACTCAACTAAAAAGTAAAAGAAAGGCCCTTCGTAGAGGGAAGCAGGGATTTCAAGTTTCATAAAGAGCTCCCAAAAATTATGATACTTATTAGCTTTCAGCTCTCATTACCCCTATCATAGGCATCTTTAGGTGATTAAGGTTAAAGTGACACATCTAAGAGGATATGCTTGACAAGTTATAAATTGAAGTCCCATGCCCCTTACTTACGAAGACCGAACCTCATGCTACTCAACTTCAGTCACGAGTAAGCTCTTGTCATTGTAAATACATGTGTATCATCGAGAACCGCCAACGGGGTACCCCTTGCACATGATACATGAGCTATCCCATAATCAAAATGACAAGGCAAGCAGACAATGAGCATCTCAGCGATCTTTTTATTTGCTATTTGCATAGGTTTTTATTGAGGATGCTTCATAGAATTCTCACTATAGTTATGCTGCAAGTTTCCACCATGATTAGGCATGGCTTAGGCTAGCGGCCCAGGCATTTCTCTAACACACATATAAACTCCATGATCTTACAAGCTCCCCTTTTGTTTCACACCGCCGAGATCCATAGGCAAAAGAATCATGATATCAACTAGGTACAAAGTACCAGTGCAATGTTGAAAGCGTTCCCCATGATACATGGTTCTGCTAACTTCAACTTATAAAGCGCAAGCATATACGCAACAAAGAAGGACCCAATGGTTCAAGCTTATTAAGTGCAAGAAAGTAAAGTGTGCCATCAAGTTCGTGAGAGCTTTAATCACTAATTTTCACATAACAAGTTTAATTTGGAAGGTAGATAAAAACAAGAATTTACTTGGAATAGCAATAATGCTAATAGGTAGGTATGGTGGACACAAATGGCATAGGTTTTGGTTTAAGGATTGGATGCACGTGAAGCATTCTCTCTCAGTACAGGTTTTTGGCTAGCAAGGCTAGGTAGCAAGCATAAGAGTTGAAGGAAACAAACAAACATACAAGTGACAAAGATAAACATGCAATCTTCCTTGGAAGCACAAAAGATCTTAACCAGAGAATACTAAGCTTATGAGGAAATCAAGAAAGAAAGATGATGAAATTATTTTTCTTTAGAGTACTTTTATCTTTTTCATTCAACTCTCAAAAATAGTGTTGCTACTGACCGAGCCAGGTTTGCCAAAACCAACTAAATTAACTCAATGATCCCAAAGTGATACCAATACTAACAACAAGACCAATCACATAACCACGAATTGAAAACTAATATAAGATATGCAAAAGAGTGAGGAAAAATGATAGAACTTCTCATTAATATTCCATAACGGCAACTCACACCAAGGGATACATATCTAACGAGAGAGGGGACACTTCCATAATGCAAACCATCCTACATGATAACTTCTCTATTCATGATATGACTCTACTAAAAAAAAGGTAAAAAGATAGAAGATAGTGATGTGATACCGCGACACTCCCCCAAGCTTGGAGCAAACCAAGGGGATGCCAAACTTGATGATGAATTACTCCTTTGGTGGTGGTGGTATTATTTCGATGAGCTCTTTGATCAGTTTCCCCAAATCCTCGATCTCAAAGGTGAGATTGCAAATCAACTTCGAGTTGTGCTTGATACCGTGCATGATCATATCAGATTGCAAATTCCAGCTCTTGTGATTCTTTCCCCACTCTTCCTCCTTGAAGTCTTCTTTTCCTGCATAGCTAGAACGAGGCAAATCCCAATTGGAGGGCAATTTCTCCTAGGGCATATTCTGGTATTGATGCTCATGGATAAGGGTATGGAAAGGATTCTTGGCGCGTGGGGGAAGTGACTAGGGATCTGAACGGTGATGAGGAGGCTTCCCTCCAATTGACATATTCCTGGCAGGGTTTTCCACTACTCCAATGCTTGCAATGGTAGTGCCAGTGTGCTTTGCCTCATCTTCATCTTCACTCTTGATCTCCTTCTCTTGCCCGGGGTCTTGGAGATCTTCCTCCATAGGCTCTTTTCCTTTATCCTTGGCGGACACCATTGTGCTTCTAAGCTTTCAAAAATAGTTCCTGGCAGAAACAGATTGAAACGAAAACACAACAAGAACACGATATACAAACCTCGGGGGATCCGGGGGATTATATATTACGAAGTTTCACGCCAAAAGGAAGGTACTGGGAGAAAACGGGTCGGAGACGGAGTCCGGGGTGGCCTCACCACCTGGTGGCGCGGCCAGGGGTGGGCCCGTGCCACAGGGTGGTGTGAGCCATCCTGGCTCCGTTTCCGTCCCTCTTTTGCTTCATAACTCCTTATTGGCTAAAAACTGCAAAAATATAGTTGGATAGTATTTTCGCGGAACTTTTCTTACCAGAACTGTTACCTATTTGAAAACGGACTCTACAGGTCTCTGAATTTGGTATCTAGTAGATTCTTTCGGAGTCACCACTTGAATAACATCAATATCTTCATCTTCATACACTTATTGCTTGAGTCATCAAACCTTTCACTTCCTTACTACACCATTACCTCCACTACCTGGAAATTTCTTTCACACAAAACTTCACACAGTTCTCATTAGCAACATTAGTATAAGTGAAGTGATAAAACCTTTTGAGTTCAACTTCAACTGAAAACCATCAAAACATAAGCTACTATAGCAACTCCTTCCGAAAACCCAAAAAGAATTCAAAAAGGAAATCGAATAAAGAAGCAAATGCAAGAGTGGCCAAATCTGTCAAAACAGACCAGCAGGTAAAGATCAATTTTTTCGAAAATCTTTTGTTGCTCAAATCAAAAAGTGCAGAACTAACGAAAGTTAAATAACAACCTGGGCAGAAGCACAAACAATTACAGCTCAATCCGACAGATAGAGATCTCTCACGGATTTTTACGGTGAATCACAAAAATCTGTTTCAGGCCAGCAACTTCCCCAAATCTTACTTCTCTCTCATTAGAGGTTGATCTTGACACCAAAACCAAACAAAAAGGATAAGGAGAGGTTATTACCGAAGTAATAACTTCTAATACTCAAAGAAACAAAAACAAACTGAAAGCAAAAATAAATTGGGTTGTCTCCCAAAAAGGTCTTTCTTTATAGCCATTAAGATGGGCATGATAATTTCAAAGAAGCTCACATAAGATATGAATTGAAGTGAAAGAGAGCATTAGGAAAAAAAATACACATGTTTAAGTCTAACCCACTTCCTATGCAAGGGAACTTTGTAAACAAACAAGTTGTTGAAACCAGAGACTGCAAGCATAGGAAGCAAAACAAGTGCAACATAAAAACTTTCAGCATAAAACGAGGAAACTTGATATTATTGAGATACATAAGAACACTTTTACCTCTCTCATAGTAACTTTTAGTATCATGTATAAACTTAACAATATAACTATCACAAGGACCATCGTAACAATGATCACTTATTCTAATAGAAAACACAGGAATACTAGTTCTCATAACACTACTTTGTGAAACAATATTAGAGGTATCCTTACAAAGGATAGTGTGTCCCTCTTGTACATATTTAGTGACAAAGTCTTTCACATTTGCTATTATAGGTTCATCATCCATTTGTTTATCAGGTTCAACAGCTTTATTTTTACTTTCATTAACCATACTAGCTATCATAGAATGATCCTTTATCTTAACTAGGAAATGTATTTTCTCAATATAAGGTTCTGGTAAAACATGATTAGCAGTATAAACTTCAGTATTTCTTGCAGGATCACTCTTAGAAACATCTTTATAAGGTTCATGATACTTATTCCACTTCTTTTTAGGCACTTCAATGTAGGAAGCAAAAGCCTTAAAATAAGAAGCAATAGCTTGAGAGTCTAGACCATAAGAATTTTTAATATTTTGAAAGTCATCAGTTCCCATAAAAGATTCAATGCATTCATAATCATAATTTATACCTGACTTTCTACCTTTGTCATTCTCCCAAGCTTCAGCATTGTCTTGAATACGGTCCAGAAGATCCCATTTAGCTTCTTCTTCCATGCGAGTGAATGATCCAACGCAAGAAGCATCCAATAAATCCTTGTCATGTAGAGGGAGCCTTGCATAAAAGTTATTGATAATAGTATTGTTGGGGAGCTCATGAATGGGACATTTGAGCATTACTAACTTCAATCTCCCCCAAGCTTGAGCTGTACTCTCTCCATCAAGAGGCCAAAAGTTGTATATTTGATTCCGATCTTTATGAATCTCGCTAGGAGGATAAAACTTTGAATAAAAGAGAGGTATTATTTCCTCCCATTCAAGAGCTTGACCATTCTTCAGCAGCTTATACCATTCCTCGTCTCTTCCTTTCAGGTATAATGAGAATAACTTCTTCTTAACTTGATCTGTAGTAATACCTGCACACTTGAACAACCCACATAATTCGTGTATAAAGAGCAAATGATCATCGGGATGGACAGTTCCATCCCCAACATAGTAGTTATGCATAACATGATCAATAATTCTTGTAGGTATTTTAAAAGCATCATTCTCAGCAGGTGGTGGTTCATCTACTACCTTAGCAGTGGTAGTAGCATTACCAAATAAGAAACTCAGCGAATTATCCATAACAAAAATAAAGCAACTAACAGAAGTAAACAATACTCACAGTAGAAGTTTCCTTTACCAGTTCCACTCTCCAATAGCGCTTCACTCCCCGGCAACAGCGCCAGAAAATAGTCTTGATGACCCACAAGTATAGGGGGTGTATCGCAGTATTTTCGATAAGTAAGAGTGTCGAACCCAAAGAGGAGCAGAAGGTGCTGGCTAGTGGTATGGATCAGGAATTCTCTACAAATACTTAGCAAACGGATTTTTAGGGGTTTTTGATAATGCAAGTAAATAAAGTATGAGTAAATAAAAGACAATAAGAATAAATGCAGCAAGTGGCCCAATCCTTTATTCAGCAAAGGACAAGCCGGTTGTAATACTTAAGATGACCAAACGTTCTCGAGGACACACGGGAAGACTGTCAAGTGCTTTCGCTTCATATAGTTGATTAATCTTCTTTAGCTTGCTAAGTGTTGTGTGGGTGAACCTGTGCTAATGTACCGACCTTCCTAGGACTAATACATACTTGTGATTATACCCCTTGCAAACATCCATAAGTACAAGAAAGTAATTAAGGTAGAAACCTAACCACAACTTTATACTCTAAGACCCTGACGTCCCTTGTGCAATGGTTTCGTAACGAGGGTTCAGGTTTCTGTCACTCCGACAACCCCTGCGATTAGTAGCCAAATACACAATGCATTCCCCTAGGCCCATATAGGTGAAGTGTCATGTAGTCGACATTCATATGACACCACTAGAAGAAGTACACCACAACTTAAATATGAAACTATTGAATCTTTCTCAACACAACTCCACTACTAACAACATGACTTCTCCCATGTCCTCAAGAACAAAATGAACTACTCACAAGACATCATATGGATCATGATCAGAGATGGAATAACGATGTATAACAATCTGAACATAAACAATAATTCAACGGTTCACTCAATAGCATCAACTACAAAGAGTAATCAACACCGGGAAAGTTTCCCCTAAGAACTATGCAAGATTCAACCCAATTGTTATAGCAATATGGAGATGGTGATGAGGGTGTTGATGGTGATGATGGTGGTGATGATGATGATCCCGATGAAGTCCAGCTTGATGATGGTGTTGATGGCGACGATCTCCCCTCTCTAGGAAGGAATTCCGTCGGCAGAAATCTGTCTGCCGGAGAGATCTTTCTCTCTTGGTGTTTTCCGCCCCGCAGAGGTGGCAGAATCTTTCTGTGGTCACTCCCCGAGTATTAGGGTTTTAGGAGGATTATATACGCTAGAGGGGAGAGCCAAAGGTGGGCCAAGGCGGCCACACCACCTGGTGGCGCGGCCTAGGGTGGCCCGCGCCAGGGGGTGGTGCGGGCCCCCTATGGCCCATCTCCACTCCTCCTTCTGGCTTCCTTCGTCTTTTGGAAAAATAGGATTTTCCGTATATTTTCCCGGATTTTCTGATCTTCGCGAATTTCCCCTCCAAACAACACCTTTTCCATCAGAATCCTGACTGCAGCGGTCCATGCTCCAAAAGTCATCAACCATGCAAAAACAGATGAAATAACATAAGTATCATCTCTTAATACGAAATATATCAATGAATAACAGTAAATTATGACATAGAATAGTGATGCAAAATGGACGTATCAGGGCCTCATATTCCGCCATGTTGTTGGTAGCGTTGAAGTGGATCTACATGACATACTATAACTTTTCCTCTATTGGTGATTGCAGTAATACACCAGCCCCCGAGCCGTTGAGTAACTTTGATCTATCAAAGTGCATGACCCAATATTCTAGCTCCGTACATGAGCGTCTTCTGGCAGTTATGTCCAATCCGCAATAAAATCCACCAATGCTTGAGATTTGATAGCGTCGCATCTCTTGTAGGTGCTTTCAAAGGCAACAAGTTCAATGCCCCACTTTGCCACCCTTCGTGTAGCGTTGCTATTGTTGATGATGTCGAAAAGCAGAGCTTTGCTTACTACTATGATGGGATGCTCCTGGAAATAATGCCTTAACTTTCGTGAAGGAAGGAAAACTCCATAAGCTATCTTCTGGTAGTGCATGTAATGTTGCTTGGATTCCGTCAAGACCTTGCTTACATAGTAAACTGGTCGCTGAACTCCGTATTCGTGTGTTGGCTCCTTGCGCTCCACCATGATGATGATGCTGATAACCCGGTTGGTTGCCGCCATGTACACTAACATAGGCTCCCTCGATACTGGTGCTGCAAGTATTGGTGCGGAGGATAGGGTTCTCTTCAACTCCTGAAGTGCTGCATCTGCTTCTTCCATCCATATGAATTCCTCCGCCTTCTTTAGCAACTTGTAGAGCGGCATGGCCTTCTCCCAAGTCGGATGATGAACCGACTTACCACTTCGACACATCATGTGAGCCTCTGTATGTCCTTTAAGCATGTCGAGCGTTTGATGTCAAGGATGACCTTGATCTTCTCCGGGTTGACCTCAATTCCACGGTGTGAAATGATGAAGGCCAACAATTTGCTGGATGGTACCCCGAAGACACACTTCTTGGGGTTAAGCATCATGTTATACTTCCGAAGATTGTCAAAGGTTTCCTGCAGGTCGGTGATGAGATCGTTTGATTTCTTTGACATCACCATGATGTCGTCCACGTAAGCGTGTACGTTGCGACCTATCTAGTCATGTAGGCAACACTGCATCGTCCGCTGGTAGGTAGCACCAGCGTTTTTCAACCCAAAGGGAATCGTGACGTAGCAGTATGTGCCATACGGTGTGGTGAACGAAGTGGCCAATTGGTCTGACTTTCGCATCTTAATTTGGTGGTATCCTGAGTATGCATTGAGAAAGCACAAAAGTTCTGAGCCAGCCGTCGAGTCAATGACTTGGTCAATGCGAGGCAAAGCAAACAGATCCTTTGGACACACTTTGTTCAAACCGATGTAATCAATGCACATTCTTAATTCTTTGGTTCCCTTTTTGGGGACAAGTACATGATTTGCCACCCAATGGGTGTGAATGACTTCTGGATAAAACTAGCCTTAAGTAACCTAGCTATCTCTTTGCCTATAACTCTCTGTCTTTCATCACCAAAACATCGTAGAGGTTGCTTCACCGGTTTGGCCTTAGGATCAATATTCAAGATGTGCTCGGCAAGTTCCCTAGGTACACCTTTCATGTCGGCAGGTTGCCAGGCGAAGATGTCCTTGTTCTCACGGAGGAACTCGACAAGCGCGCTTTCCTATTTGGGATCTAGGTCCGTGCCAATGGCGGCGGTCTTGGAGGAATCTCCTTCAACAAGCTCTACCTGCTTGGTCTTGATGGCGGCCTTGAATGCGGATTCGGCAGCAGTAATTTGCTTCTTCGGAGGCGGCATCTCCGAGGCATCAACCTGGTTCTGGATCACCTTGAATTCCACACCATAGAGGATGGCTTCAGCGAAGGCGGCTTGACTCAGCTCGCACTCCCTTGCCTTGGTGAAACTTCCGTCAACAGTGATGATGTCGTTTGGTCCGGGTATCTTGATCTTGTTGTAGACGAAGCATGGCCTGGCAAGGAAGGAGTGTAAGATGTCGCGTCCAAAGATGACGTGGTACACGCTCTTGAGGGGCACCACTTCAAAGGTCATGCACTCTTGGCGATAGTTGTTGACATCACCAAAGGCAACCGGAAGGGTGATGTAGCCAAGTGAGTTTGCTTGCCAGCCAGGAACGACGCCATGGAACACAGTGTTGCTCTTCCTTAGCTGGGTCTCCGTCAAGTTCATCTTGTGAGTGTATCCAGGTACACATGTTGATGCTGCTTCCACTGTCCATGAGGCACTTGGTGAACTATGTGTCATCAATCAATGGGTTGATGGCCATGGCATATTGGTTCTATGTTGGGATGAGGTCTGGATGATCTTGCCTATCCCAAGTGATTGGAATCTCCAACTATCGTCGGATTGATGACAAGTACAACATGAGGGGGTCCTCGAGGCGTGTGGAAGAGAGGGGTGTGAGACGTACAGTGTTCTGGGACGGTGAGCACATAAGTTTACCCAGGTTCGAATCCGCCGGCTTTGGAAAGATCCTACTCCTGCTAGCAATCCAGTAATACGGCAGAGCCGGAATATGGGTTACAAGGTTTCGCCTGTGCGAGTTGAGATTGTAGACTATTGAGGGTGCCCTAAAGGCTCTCTCTAGGATGGATTACATAGATATCCGGCCTAGGGTTTACAGGAGAGATCTGTCCAGCTACGACTAAGAGTCAGTTACAGAGTACATCTTGAACTACAAGTAACACTATGGGCCTAAGTCGGTAAGTCTTCTAGGCCTTCTCGTAGCCGGATTGGACTCCGTCTCTTCTCCCTGACTGGGCCGCCCGTGAAGCAAAGCTCTAACCCGAAGTGGGCCACCCTGGTCAGTGAGGAACTGTGAGGATACCCGGAAAGTATATCCCCAACAGCAGCCCCCGGAAGTCTCCAAGATCCAAAGTCGGATTCATCATCGTCTAGCTTGATCTTTGGCTTGCAGAATCTTGAAGGGTTCCTAAAACTTCACAACAAAAAATATGATCTGGGTCTTAAAAATAAGTCGGACCTATCAACATGTTACTCGGACTTTCCAGCTTGATTTCAAACTAAGCCAGAACTTGGTCTCTGACGTCATCTGACACTCGTCATGGTCAAGTCACGTCATCTGACAAACATCCTGTCAGCACGACCATTGGTGGGTCCGCCATTCGTGGAACTGAGGCATCGTTTTAATGCATACGTGGAGATCGAGGCGACGTAATCATCACGTGGGTCCTTCCCAGTTCCTTCCATGACGCGTGGCGTTTACACAGTGCTATTTGCACGAATCTTGGCGCAGGTAGGTGGTTATAAGGGGTGAGGATTTTCCTTCTCCTCTCTTCATCTGTTCCCTTTGCCGTTTCTTCTCCTCCACATCTCCCCAGTGCATAGAGCTCTCCCTCCTCCCAGATTTCCTAGCGCCGCCCATCTAAGGTCACCGGCGCACCGGAGAAATGGCTTCCTCTTCCTCTTCCGGCTTGGCAGCGGCAGCGGCGGCGGCAACGGCTGCGGCAGAGAAGGAGAGCAACCGGGGTGTCTGGATCCCGTGCCTGCTCGATGACGAGAAACTCCAAGGTGTGGAGAATGAAGGTCTCCTCCGCACCGGTGACTGGCGGAGCGGCTTCGGCGAAACCATCCCCCACCCGCGCGTCAACGAGCGGGTCCACTTTGGCACCCACCTCGACAGAGGTTTGTCCTTTCCTCCCTCGGAATTCTTTTCCGAGGTGATTGATCACTACGGTGTACAACTCCCCCATCTCCCCCCGAACTCCCTCTTAGAGATGAGTTCTTATGCAACTTTGTGCGAGGGGTATCTCGGCATTAGGCCAAGTCTCACTTTGTTTCGTTTCTACTTCCATGTCTGTAGAAACTCCATCACTACCGGTAATCCTTATATTACCGGCACTATTAGCCTTTTTGTTAGACACGAGCGTAGTTATCCTCGCATTTCCGCCAGTGACTCAGTCAAGCAATGGCCAACCACTTTTTTCTACCATAAGGATATTCCTGCTCCCGGCAAAGCTACTGCTTTGCCGGCTTTCATCGATGGAGCCGCCATGGCCCAACCGTCTTGGGACGAGGCTCCTCCGGCTCTCAGTGACGATCTGATCCTCACCAAGAGGTGGATCGAATATCTGATAAAACACAAGGGCTTGAAAGGATCTGACCTAGTCGAATGATGGGTCGCATGCCGGATCCAACCTCTCCAACATCACGGCGACCGTCTAATGCACTCCATCACGGTGTCAAAGAATGATTCCCTCTGCATCAGTCCTAAGGCTTTAAAGCCACAGGATTACATAAGCCAGATTAAATGGCTGATCAAGGAGCAGATTGAAAGGAAGATTCCGGACTTGTCTCTGGATATGCATACGACGGAAGACCCTGTGGTTCCGGTAAGCTTCAAGGATTAATCCCATTATGTGTTTCACCCTTTAAATTATTTCGCAATGCTGAGATATATTTTTTCTTTTCAGCTTGCCGACCTCCCCGAGTTGGAATTTGCCCCACTCAAGGGATATCCTCCAGAGTTTTCTCAGGAAGTGGAACTGGTCCCACTATCGGACATTGTGCCTAGGAAGCGCAAGGCTCCGACAGTGGCCGTCGTCACAAAGGAGGTGCCAGTTGTGAAGAGGTAACTTCCAACACAACTTCTGCCTTTGTACTTTACTCGAATTCTGCTTCCGAGATGTAATGGTTTTTACTCTATTACGTTCCTAGAGCTAAGAAGCTCATCAAGGGCAAGGGGAAGGGAATTCCTTCGAAGCCTTTGCGGCAGACGAAGCTGACTATCGCTTCTCCTACCGTAGCTCCTCCAACTCCTGCCCCACAACCCTTTGCAATGCCGGTGATCATTCCTTTGCCGGTTGTCGCAGAAGATCCGGCTCCTCATACGGGGCCAGCGACCCTTGAGTCGCAGACTGACGCCACCACGGGTGGCTCAGGTTTAGATAAGGGTGAACCCTTTTCGGGTAATGATCCCTCGGCAGAGACCTTTGCCGAAAACCTCCTGAACAATCCGGGACTTGCCAAATTTGGCTTGTCTCAGAAATCTGTAGAAGAAATCCAGCTTCTGGCGCAGCAATGCCTGGAGAAGAGAAATCTCTATGCCGAAGAAGAAGCACAAGAGGCGGAGGACATCAAATACTCCGACCTTCTTGAACAAGTTCGCCTTCGCGACGAGGGACTTAGATCTAGTGTGCTTCCACCACCTCCGGTTATTCCACTCACCCTCGCCGAGAAGGTTACCACCGAGGTGAACATGTGTCTGAGCAAGCTCACACATGAACATCATATAAGTCGGAATTCCAACTCACGATTTTCTTTATTGCATTTCATATCATATCCACTAGCCCCCAAGCATGAAGTAGGATATACAATCCGGGTTTATGCTTCCTTAGGATGCCAAAGAATGAACTAGTGTAGCTCCCAAGGCTCGTGCTGATATTAGTAAAAATATTAGCCCGAGTCTTCAGTAGACTTCTGACTCTGGGTATTCTGACTTACAGAAAGTTAATTCATATAACCAGGATTTGTTGAAGAACATCTGCAACAAGCAGAGAGAGATAAGAGCTCTCTGGCTTGAAAATGCTGAGCTGAAGGTCTCCAAGGATGAGGCTGAAGGTAAACATTCTAAGATTCAAATCTTGCCTTTGTGTTTTCATAGTCGAATATTTTTACTGAACTATTGTTCTTTTTGACTTACAGCACTGGTAAAACAGTCCTGCGCTATGATTGAAGAGGACGAGAACCTCAAAACCTTGGTGGTGGAGAACAAAGAACTTCGCCAAGAGCTGGATAAGCTCAAGGCGGATCATGAGAAGAGCATTGCTCAAGTTCTCGAATCCTCCTCCATGGATACTGATGAGCATGATCATAAGATTGTAGCTCAAGATTAGAGAATCTCGGATCTCAACAACGAGCTTTGCAGAGAGAAGGACCTTTCCGAGGCGCTCCGGGCTTAACTCCGGAGTCTTCGAGAAGAGAAGACCAAAGTTGACGACGTCATCTTTGGTATGTTTCCATCTCTCTGACTTGTGTATATTCTTCGACTCTTTTGATGTCGGATTTTATTAACCATTTTTGTGTTATATGTATAGGTCCTCTTAACTTGACGGATTCTGCCTCCACCGAGCCTCGCACCCACCAACTAACCCAAGTCGGTGATTTACTTCATGACTTCCGCCAATCCATCGAGGATATTGGTGAAGCTCTCAGGGTTCTGGACATGCACAGCATGTCGGACTTTCAGGTGCAAGACTTGGCGAAGGAGATGATGCAGCTTGTTCGGGATTGGAACATGTCCTACGCGCGATCCGCGGCGCAGAACGCTCTCACCATGGTCATGAGCCACCATGGAAACATGGAGATATGGCAAGTGACCAGAGGGTACTGAAAGGTGGATGAAGACGGCCAGGAACAAGATAGCAGTGCCATCATGTACTCCTGCACCGGATATGGGTGTCGCGTGGCTAACTTAACCAGCTACGACACTCCCTTCTTCACTCGCGTGGATACACCGCCCCCGCCTTCGGAAGAAGCAGCTGAACTTTCCGACAATGAACAGACCATATTGGATCTGAACATCTCGGATCGTTATCAAACCGAGGCCGATGCATCCAGCGAGTCGGCAGCGCCTACCTCTTATCCTGCACCATAGATTACCAGAAACAATTGTATTATTCCGAGAAACATTATGGGTCTGTAAAATATGCAGTACTATAATTTTGCTAGTGCTAATCTTTTGATCTATTCATCACTTTTGGCTTTAATTTTTATGTGCCTGAAATGTTTACATAAGCACTTATACTTTTTCATCTATACTTATCGTTTATCTGGCTTTCCGCCTCGTCCCTTTCACGAGCCGGCCAAACCTTCTGCACGGAAACTTTGCCGAGCAACAGAGATCAATTTCTAAACCAGTTTAAACTCGGAAACAAAGCCGGCTTCTAGTACCAACAATTCACTACTCGGAAAATACCCGCATCCGGCAATCAGACAAATAACCAAAGTATAGACTAGAAAATTTAGAGATATACCCGAAGGTAGCATTTTTAGAATCGGAAATCTAAACCAGAACAAACATGAGCATAAAGTACTTTCAAGTATTCTGGGATTTTCGACTATGACATGATCATTCAGAAATAAGATGGTAAAAACTTCTCAGAAAAAACTTGAGGCAACCAAGACTTTTATTTCTCACAGAGCATGTACATATGTATGATTAGAAAGAAGGATAAACTAAGAATAAAAGGGACGTAGCTGAGCAATATTCCATGGTCTGTCTAACTCATCCGGATTTGTACTGCCTCCAGCTCTCTTGCTCTTCTTAGTAGCAGGTCTTTCTTTGACTGGCCTCATGTCAGTTAAGTAGTATGAACCATTGTGCAATACTCGACTAACTAAAAAGGGCCCTTCCCATACTGGGGAAAGTTTGTGCTTTCTTTGTTGCACAAGCCGGAGAACCAAATCACCTTTATTAAAAGACCTATTTCTGACTCTCTGGCTATGATACTTGCGTAACTTCTGCTGATAGTCTTTTGATCTCATTTCAGCAATGACGCGAACTTCTTCGACTAAGTCGAGATCATTTTGTCGAGAAATCTCGGCATCTTCTTCGATATACGCGGCCACTCTAGGAGAAGTGTGAATTAGATCACTAGGAAGAACTGTTTCTGCGCCATAGACCAAGAAAAAAGGTGTTTATCCGGTTGACCTGTTCGGAGTTGTTCGTAAACTCCATATTACAGAGGGTAATTCCTCTGCCCAAGCTCCCGCAGCATGTCGTAGTGGTGCTTCGAGTCTCGGTTTTAGGCCCTATAGGATTAAACCATTTGCCCTTTCGACTTGTCCGTTAGCTTGTGGATGTGCGACTGACGCAATGTCAAGCCGGATATTTTGTTCGTTGCAGAATTCGGCCAATTCTCCCATAGAGAAATTACTCCCGTTGTCCGTGATAATACTATGCGGATAACCATACCGGATTATAACATCCTCGACAAATCTTTTGGCTATTGCTCCATCACAACTAGTGACGGGTTTAGCCTTAATCCATTTGGTGAATTTATCCACCATCACTAAGAGGTGAGTAAATCCACTTGAAGCACGTCTAAACGGTCCTACCATATCAAGCCCCCAGACTGCAAAAGGCCATGTTATAGGTATTGTTCGCAGCTGATCAGCTGGAACGTGAGCTTGCTTGGCATACTTTTGGCAGCCTTTGCACATCTTGACTAGCCGTTCGGCATCTGCCTGAGCTGTAAGCCAGAAAAATCCATGTCTAAAAGCTTTTGCCACTAAAGATTTGGCTACAGTGTGGTGACCACACTCGCCTTCGTGGATTTCTCTTAGGATCTCCACTCCTTCTTCCAGAGATACACAACGCTGAAAACCCCCAGAAACACTCCGTTTATAGAGCTCACCTTTAACTATGGTATAGGCTTTCGCTCGTCAGACGATCTGCCGGCTCAGAACCTCGTCTTCAGGTAATTTACCATCTACTAAATAATCAAGGTAGGGTTGGGTCCAGCTGGGAATTACAGCCAGGAGGGCTATTAGAGGTGAGTCGGATTTGGTCGGATATTCCTCACCCACTCCCTTTATTAAGGGAACTTTGAGGTGCTCTAAAAAAGCACCATCCAGGACCTCTTTCCGTGCAGAGCCTATCCGAGATAGTGCATTTGCTTCCTCGTTTTCTGCTCGAGGGATGTGTTGAACCTCAAACCCTTCGAATGATTTAGATAAATCATCCACGACAGCTTTATATGTTGCCATGTGTTTATTTGCGTTACAAATATCCGACACTTGCTAAGCAACAAGATTCGAATCTCCATAACACATCAAACGTCGGATGCAGATATCCTTAGCAATCTGGATTCCGTGTAGCAATGCTTCATACTCGGCAATATTGTTTGTCGATGTGAAGTGGATCTGCAACACGTATATAAGTTTATCTCCTTGGGGTGATTTGAGCACCACGCCAACCCCCGAGCCCCCTCGAGCCTTAGACCCATCAAAGTATAGTGTCCAATATTCCGACTCAGGGAGGGTCATATTCTCCTTCGTCTCTGTCCAATCAGTAACAAAGTCAGCAAGGATTTAGGATTTGATTGATGTTCGGGGTTTATACTCAATATCAAAAGCTGAAAGCTCTATGCCCCATTTGGCGACACGTCCTGTGGCATCACTGTTGTTGATTATATCTCTCATGGGAGCTGTGCTCACCATGGTAATTGGATGCTCCTGAAAATAGTGTCGTAACTTACGAGATGCTCGGAAAACACCGTAAGCCAGCTTTTGATAGTGCGGATACCGCTGTTTTGATTCTGTCAGGACCTCGCTAACAAAGTACGTCGGACGCTGCACCAAGTGTTCCGGATTTTCCTCGGGTCTTTCCACCACCATGACGATACTAACGACTTTATTTGTCATAGCAAGATAAAGCAACATCAGTTCCTGTGGTTCCGGTGCAGCAAGGATAGGAGCAGATGAGAGTACTTTCTTTAGGTCTTGTAGTGCAGCTTCAGCTTCGTCGGTCCACACAAAATCCTTGGTCTTTTTCAAGAGTTTGTATAATGGTGCGGCTCTTTCACCGAGCCGGCTTACAAACCGACTGACTGCAGCGATGCAACCAGTTAGTCTTTGTATGTCCTTCAGGCGAGTTGGCCTAGAAATATTGAGTATAGCCTTGATTTTGTCCCGGTTCACCTCTATGCCTCTTTGAGACACGATGAAACCTAACCATTTTTCGGCTGGGATTCCAAAGAAGCATTTCTTTGGATTAAGCATGATGTTGTATTTTCGTAGATTGGCGAACGTTTCCTCCAAGTCGGAAATCAGCGTTTCCTTCTTTTTGGACATCACCACAATGTCATCCACGTATGCATGTACATTGCGTCCGAGTTGGTCGTGGAGGCAACGCTGCATCGTGCGCTGGTAGGTAGCTCCTGCGTTCTTCAGCCCAAAAGGCATTGTAACAAAACAGAAGGTTCCGAAAGGGGTTATGAATGAGGTTTTGACTTTGTCAGATTCCTTCATCCGGATTTGGTGATAACCGGAATATGCGTCGAGAAAACAGAGGAGTTCCGAGCCTGCCATAGAATCGATAACTTGATCAATCCTAGGCAGAGCAAACGGATCTTTTGGACAAGCCTTGTTCAAGGCAGTATAATCAACACACATCCTTAAATCAGTGGTGTCCTTTTTAGGGACCATTACAGGATTGGCCGACCACTCAGTGTGGATGACCTCTTCTATGAATCCGGCTAACTCGAGTCGTGCTAGTTCCTTAGCTATTGCCTTAAGCTTTTCATCGCCGAAACATCGTAAGGACTGTTTGACGGGTTTAGCGTTCGGGTTTACATTTAAAGAGTGCTCGGCAAGTTCCCTATGTACTCCAGTCATGTCAGATGGCTGCCATGCGAAGATATCTTGATTTGCTTTGAGGAACTTGACGAGCGCGCTTTCCTATGCGCTATCTAGGCCTACGCCTATCTGGGTCACCTTGGAGGGGTCATCATCCTTCAATGGCGTCTTCTTCGTCTCTTCTGATGCCTTGAACTCCGGATTCAGCTTTGTCACCTCCTTCTTTGTTGCGGGCATCTCGGACGGATCTATGCTCTTCTTGATCTCCTGGTACTCACAGGCGGCAAAGCTTGACAAAGAAGGCGGCATTTCCATCCTCGCACTCTCACGCTTTCTTCGGGTCTCCCCTGATGGTGATTACGCCGTTGGGACCTGGAATTTTCATCATATTGTAAATGTAACACGGACGAGCCGTAAAAGCCCAGTAGCCGGACGTCTGAATATAGCGTGGTACGCGCTCTTGAACGGGGCCACTTCAAAGGAAAGTGCCTCTATCCGATAATTCTTTGGAGTTCCAAAGGTAACATCAAAAGTGATTTCTCCTAGGGAATTAGCTTGTCTTCCTGGGACAACTCTGTGAAAAATCACAGAGCTATGGTTCAGCTGGGCCTCCGAGATCTTCATCCGGCGTAGCGTTTCGACATAGAGAATATTGATACTACTGCCACCGTCCATGAGGGTCTTGGATAAACCATAACCGTCAATAAGTGGATTGACGATTAAGGCATATTTTCCTTGCCTGTGTAGCTTAGGCGGATGATCAGCGCGGTCAAATGTGATTACCACTTCTGACCAGTCCAGGTATTGGGGGACAGCCGGAACTGTTGCATTGAGCTCATGTAGAACTGATTTCTTGACCTTTGCTGGTTGAGAACCGAGGAAGGTGACATAAGTGTCTTTTTTGGTCGGAAAATTTTTCTTCCCTTCCGGCTTGGGATTTGAAGCATCGGCTTCCTCCATGTCGGAATCTACCTTGGTCTCTTTATCTTTTTCGGGATTCTTCTTTCCCTTCTTCCGCTTAGCTCTGTAGCCTGCGGTATCATCTCTTTTAATGTCATCATTGAAACAACATTCGGCGTTTGTGTGGGACGAGCCCCCATTGGCATCTAAGTGATGCACACATGGGTTATTGGCAATGTCGGCCCAAGTGTAGGTTTTGCCTGGTTGCTGGTCTCCTCTAGCTTGAACTCTTGAAGTCCCACGGCCACGCCCGCGGCCTCCGCCGCGTCCTCCTTGTCCTCCAGACCCGAAAGTAGCAGTAACCACTGCCGTTTCCGAGGTATTTTTGCCCTTCTGAGCTTGTTGCTTTGGTTGTTTTGCCGACTGTGGCACAGCTAGGGCGTTGAGTAATCCCTCTGCATCGTCGTCAGCATCTGCATACTTGCTCGCTGTTTCTATCATCTCTCCCAAATCAGTGACTTTGTCGCACTTCAAGCGATGACGTAGCAAACCAATTGGGACACCTGCAATGAAAGCTTCAATCGCAGTTTGATCATTTACTCCTTCACAGGAGTTCTTGGTATCGATCCATTGCTCGAGGTAATCTCGGCAAGTTTCTCAGGCTTTCTGGTTGCAACGCTGTAGGTCTCCAACCGTACAGGGCCTCCGGTATGTGCCTTCGAAATTCCAAAAGAACGCACTTTGCATGTCATACCAATTATGGATGGTTTTCTCCGGAAGTTCATTGAGCCATGATCTTGCCGTCTTCCGCAACATGAGTGGGAGATATCGGGTTGCGACCAGGCTATTTCCGCCTTTGGCAATGCAGTAGGCTTGAAAGAAATCATGTAGCCAGGTATCTGGCCGAGCAATGTTGTCGTAGGCTTGGATATGTCTTGAGATAGCAAATCCTTCCGGGAATCTTGTGGATCTTATGCATGGTCCGAAGCACTTTGGGCCCACGTAGATATCATCGTTTTCGTAGCGTCGCGCCTCTATATTGGAGTTGATCATGTGCCTTGCGTCATTCCGGGATAGAGATCGTCCCGAGTGTCGGCTGTGGTTGCGGTGCCTTGGAGCCGGACTTCGGCTTCTGCCACCACCTCCTCCACCACGACGCCCTCCATTACCTCCCTAGGGGGCGTTGTGATGGCTACTTGGCGGAGAGGGTGGAGCAGTTGGGTTATTTCCGGCTGATCGTCGGCCTCCATCCGGAACGTCATTAGTGCGGTTCCGGGGAGGGTCTTCATTATGACGAGCCCCCTGCCGGCTTGTCTCGGCACGGTGTCCGTCGTCTGGACGGCTTGCATGTCTAGGAGGTGGCATTCTTTGTCGGTCCTCCTCCCGACATTTCTCTTTATCATCGTCCCTGCGGTCTTTCGACTCTCGCTGGGGTGGGTTCCTCGGATTAAGTGCAGCAATTGCCTCTTGCTTTGCAACTGGGTTGACTTTACGCCAGTCACGGGCAGCTTTGTGGTGTTGTCCCGAAGATCCAGTTCTTGAGTAATTGTCCTCCCTGCGATCGGAACGGTGATGCTGCTCAGCGGCACTGGTCTTCGTGACGCCCCATGCCGGGTCTGTGCGACATTGGTCGGAATCAGAGACTAGCTTTTGACTTCCGGACATGGCGACCTTTTGCTGCTCCAGTCCCTTGTTGAGTAGTTTGATTCCCAACCGGATCTCCTCTGGGCCTGGATTAGCCGATAGAATTTCTCGGGCTGCCACGGTATTCTGTACTAGGGTTGGATACACCCAATCCCCTTTGCTATCTTTCTGTGGCTTCCCCATCTCTTCTCCGAAAAGGATGGCGTGAATCTGCGGGAATTGGTTGTCATTAGTATGACGCTTCCTGGTCTTCTAATATTGCCTGGAGTTGTACTTCTCCGCAGATGCTATGCGTTTCTTTTCCTCCTCAATGTTTTTGGCTTCATCGAGGAGTACTTGACGACGTGCTACTAGGGCTTGTGCCCTCTCGTCCAGTTCTTCAGCAGTAAGTTCTGCAGCTGTAGGAATAGGTGTGGTTAATGCAACATCGATGAATTTACGTGCACCTTCAGTGATCACGTGTCCATCCACCGGTTCTTCTTTTTTGGGCTCGTCTAGGATAAGCGCTCCATCCGAGTCTTCCTCATATTCCTCGGCAATCACCCCCTCTGCAAGAGGGTCTTTTGCCAGGGTCTTGTTCTTCTTCTTTGCCTTCTTGGCAGCGCCAGTAGCAAAGACGGATTTGGGTCCGTTTCCCGGAGTCAAGCTCTGATCGGTACTTTCGGACCTATGGATCTCGGGATTATCTCTGATTTCCATGTCATCATGCGTTTTGGGAGAGTGTTCCCCAGATCCTTCATCCATGGCTTCTCCTTCCTCTGCAGCTTTGGAGTTATACTCCTCTTCATATTCCACGGAGAACTTTCGGAAATCTGCTGACGTCATCGATTCATCCGAGGATGCGGGTATGTCGGCGTTTGTTCCAATTGCCTCCAGCACAGAGTCAGTGTTGTCTCCAGCATCAGCAGAGCCGGATCCGGATCCCACATACCCGACAAAGTGTGACGCGTGCTTCCTAAGGTACCTGCGGCTCTCGCGACCAACTTCATCGAAACTTTTGATGGTCTCGAGAATTGCATCTACGCCTGAGTTTTGCATTATCATACGTCACAGCGTGTACCTCAGGAAAGGCTTGTCTGTCCTGGCGTCATCAGAGCCGGAATCAGTGTCGTTGATATGCTCCTCCTGGATTTCGACTTCAGCAGGCGGGTCGATCTGGGATTCGGACTCTCCAAGGAGATCCACTCCAGATTCGATCTGGACCGCTAGGTCTATCTCAGGCTCGGATTTCTCCACTATCTCCGCAACTGGTGCGGGCTGGGTGGGATTAGGGTTTTCTAAGATCCAGAACTCTGCCGCCTCCGCGGACAAAGGGGATCTAGAAATTTCCCCTGCCTCTATCATCATCGCTGGGGTGGGTGGGACAGGTTCAGCAAAGCCGATGTAAACATCGATCTCGCCGAAAGACATGATTGTGTAGGTAGTCACAGCCTCCCTAGCCGGAATCCAGGTGACGAGGGTTTAACTCATCAATGTCCATTGTTATGGACTTGGGTTTTGGAGAAGGAGGGAGCGCTAGAGACATCTATCGGCTAGCAAACAAGCACACAGGGGACAAAGATTTACCCAGGTTCAGGCCTCGTAGAGGTCCCTACTCCTGCTTGTCTGCTCGTGGAATTATCAAAGGAACCGAAGGTTACAAAGGTGCGTAGATGCGATCTGGCGAGGGTGGTGGAAACTAGGGTTGTGTGTGTGTCCTCCTCGCCGCCCCTCCCAGCCTTTATATATATAGGCTAGGTCCCGGGTAGCAGGTCGAGTCGGTTACAAATTAGGGTTTTCCCCTTTGAACTTTCTATCTTTAGCTTCTTCTTGTTCTTCAAGCAATCGAGAGTCCGTAGGTTACTCGAATCCTTCATTTGGGCCTTGGCAACACCGTGGGCCTGTACGTATTTAGACCATATATACCAAGCTCGAGTACCTGTAGGGTATACCCATGTCGATGGCCCCAGTGTCGGTGGAATCATGATTCGACTAGGGACTTTTTGAAGTCTTTCGAGTGCCTGAACGAGTATATATTTAGACTGCTTTTAATTGTGTCATAGGGATTGTTGATATACGTGCCTGATATAACCGAAGTATTGGTATCAGCTAACCACCTTAGGGTGAAACAACGCAATCTACTCGAACTTGAGTCCCCGGACTCGAATCCGGAAAAGTGTTGGTGTAATTCGACTCAAGCCGCGGAGGTCTTACAGGAGTCGAATTCTAGTTATATGGGTGTGAGCACTCGACGCGTCCGTCAAGGCATATTCATCGTACCTGCAGGCACGGATATGTTTCTGGTAGTGCGCAGCTAATGCGTTGTCAGGCCTTGTTCAGGTCTTACCTTCACGCTGTAAGCGCGGCATTTGAATTTTATCATCGCGGAGACGATTCGGGTGACCCAGGAGACGCAGTCTCTTTGTAGGGAAAAATTATGAGGCGGTGTCGCCATGAGTTTTGAGTGTGGATGTTATCGACACACAATTTTTGCATAAATAATCATAGGGTGCGACCAGCTCCTATAGAGTAACCCGAAGTGCTGGTTGAGTCGAAGACTCAGGCAGGGACTAAAGAATCATTTTGCGACTGTTGTCGTCTTTTGCTTGCTTGTTTCAGTCGAATTTTTTCTAGCGCTCCCTATGGGAGTAACCCATGTCCATAGTCGAATCGTGTTTCGAGTGGTTTGGGTTTGCTTCTGATTGTCCATATTCCTAAAAAAAGAAAAGAAAAATCTTAGGGTGCGCGCCATCCTATGGGAAGTACCTCGAGTGCTTGGTGGAGTCGAAGACTCCAGCAAGGACTAAAGTAGTCAAAGTTTTCTGTTGCATAGCTTTGATGACGTCAGTGCTGATGCTTGTATTACCTCAGTTGCCCGCGTGAGCGAGTTTGACGGGATGTGACGAGCAGTGAGCCCTACTGTCTGACTTTGATTTGACTGGGCGTGCGTAATATTTATTTTAACTACGTCGCCTCGATTTCCATGCGTAATGGGAGTAGTGGAGGGACGGTTCGCACTTTCCCTTCTCCACATGTCCAACACGATGTGTGCCACGCATTCAGTAGGGTTTTTCTGAGCCGTTGTATTGCATCTTCCAGGGGTTAATGTTGGGGGAATACCCCCGGGTAGGGTCACGCCGGGGTATAATGGTTGAGTTAGCCGAGGTACGGCAAGGTCAAAGTGAATGTTGGCCGAGTCACCTCAAGGCAGGCCAAATCTCGGGGTAACCCAGACCAGGGGATGTCCACCTAAGTGAGTCTCAACCGACTTAAGCCGTAAGTCGGACAGATGAATCTAACCCTTATGCAGGAACAGGTGTAGCCGGATCAACTATGTACGATCCGGGTCATATCAAGCTTATAGGAGAAGGTATCTCGCTGGTCAAAGGTGACCATGACGCAGCGTGACGTGGCCAGACAGAGGCAGGACCACCGAGGCGTGGCCGACAAAGGTGACGATGCCAATGTCGGCTGACGCGGGCGCCGCAAAGGCTCACGTAGCCTCTGCATGGATGACGCGAGGGAAAAGTGACCCGGTCGGCTTACTATTTTGGGAGGGAATATGCCTCCACGTATGCCCTAATTGGAGACCTAGCCACCCCTATATAAGAAGGGCTAGGGCCTCTGTAGAAAGGGTTGATCTCGATTGGATTGAGTTTTACGAGATTGGTCTTTGGAGGTTAGGTTCTTCTAGCAAGTTACTGAGAGCTAGCTAGTTGTGATAGTAAGAGAGTTCCTTCTTCCTCCTCTCTCCAATACAGCTCGAGGAGCACTTGTAATCTGTGAGAGTGAATCAAATACAAAGCTTCTGTGTGTGGAATCACCACACTATCCCTCCCTGGATTCCCCTAGTGCATTTAGTCCCCACCTTTAGCCTATCCATGGCATCTGCCGTGACACCACCACGACAGTTGGCGCCCACCGTGGGGCTAGCAGCGCTAGCAGGAGTCAAGATCCGAACGGGAAACCTCATCGGCACGGTGAGCATCGTCTCGGGCTCGTTCGGTGCTTTGGGCGCTGGACTTTGTCGGCGATAACGCTGGCTGCTTCGACAGCGCCCTCTTCCCATAGCAACCTCTTTCGCAAGCTCAAGCACAAGGTCTACGTTTCTATCGATGTGTCATGCGTTCATCCGCAGCAGGTCGTCGAGGCAGGTGACCCACCCCTTAGCGTGGTTCACGGGGCGCATATCACTCGCTCCCCGGACCATGCTGAGGTGATGATGATTGCGCCTGGCGCTGGCGCAAGCAAAGATCCGGCACCAGATCCGGAGGCAACGCCTAAGGCACCAAGGAAAGGTAGAGGTCCTCCACTAGAGAGGCCAGAGAATGTGTTGAGGGAAGCGATGGATAGCTTGGCAAACCCTGTAGCAGCAGTGGTAGATCCAGCTCAGGCATAGGCCGAGCTAGAGCAAACTAGGCAAAAAAATCTAGGGGATGCAAAAAAGATAGCCGCGGCTCAGCAGTCGTTGAACATGACACTGCGTGAGTATGCAAAGGCAAATAAAGTAGATGCTGTGAAAGTAAAAGGGAGAAACCTTATGAGTGATACTAGGATTGAGGAGTCAAAGAACTGTTTATCTGTGGGGCTGCTGAAGTATAGTACCCTGGCGAAAAACCTCAGAGCAGCGGATGCAGCTGCATCCGAGTTAGAGGGTCTAACGGGTGAAGCCCGTCAAAGACAGCAAGATAGGGTCAATGAGTTGGTTCGGATCGCGAACAGGCAAAATGAGGAATTGCTCAGGGCTAACCCAGAGAGAGCTGGGGCCTCCAAGATCGTTCATTCAGCGATGGGTAACCCGGAGAAATCCGTTGGAGCTGCATCGTCTCCTCATGGTGGTCCTAGGAGAGAAGAGGTAGTAACCTCGGCCAGGAGGAACAAACAGATCGTCCCGTATGACCCGACAAGGGCAAGGAAAGCAAAAGAAGTACAGAGAAATGACGATCGACGAAGTGTGAGCCAAGGTGAAGCTGGCCGAGGTAACCGTGACCAAGGCAATGCCGGTCAAGGAAACGCTGTAAATGGCAATGCCGGACAGCACAACTCGGCGGGAGCAGGACAACCGCATCAGCAGAATATACCAAGGCAAGAGCAAAGTACCGGCCGAGGTATGCAACAGAGAGGTGCTCCACGAGAGCAAGACCGATATAACGATGGAGATTCGGAAATGGTAAACGCAGGATAGCCAAGGCCGGACTATCATGTGATAGGGTCAAGATTGGGAAGCAGGATTTGATGCACGATGATGCGATTAAAACTGGATCGTTGTATAGGTCGGAGCAGTTGAATGTCAAGGTCCCCGGGTCTACGTGTTTTGGGCCCCAGATCATGAAGGAGCCTCGGTACCTAACTTCCGATTACCTAGAGGCACAAAGGCGTATGACGGCAGTACTAAGTGGAAGATTGGTTGATAAACTATGCTACAATGTGAAAATTACTCTGAGCAACTTGAGATGGGCTGTGAGATCATTACCCCGGATGTTGGAGGGGCCAGCGGTATGGTTAAACAATTTGCCGCCCGGAAGTATTAACTGCTGGATCGATTTTGTGAAATGTTTATTAGCAATTTCTCAAAATGCGTATCGAGGCCAAATAGGCCCAGACCCTAGCTATGTGTGGCGAGACGAGCAGATGGACGGGAGTTTTAACCCGGTGGTGTATCGTGAGAAACTCGTGTGAGGGTGTGATAGAGTCACAGGCCATAGCATGGTTTGCGCAAGGATGCAGATATGCAAGCATGTTGTGGCAAAGATTGCAAAGAGATATGCCAACTACATTGGCAGAAACAATCCGGATTGTTGATTCGTATGCTTTGGGTGATCCGACTCAACCTAGGCTCGTGTCAAACGAGTCAAATGAGGAGTGCTACCAGAGAGATGGAGCCAGGTCATCACGGAGGAATGACTACCGGGGTAAAAGAAGCGATGATAGACCGGATTACCGGTATAGTTCACAACAAGTTGCTGCTATGAATCAAGATCAGCCAGGCGAGGGCAATCAACATCGAGCGGAGGGCAACAATGGACACCGAGAAATGATGGCAAGAAAACTTGGACGCCAGAGCAAAAGAAACAGTGGCAAGAAAAGAAGGACCATCCGAGGTATACTTATGAGTCAATGTTGGATCAGCCGTGTAAATTTCACACGCCAAATCCGAGTAACCCAGCGGGTCATACAACGAGGCAGTGTGAGTGGATGCGTAAGATAGAACAAGGTGGTTCGGGGAATGCTCAGGCACCTCAGAATGATCAACCTCGGCAGGAGTTACCCCGGCAGCAATTGCTCTCCAGAGCGAACACGCAACAGCTAATGTTGCCTCCCCCTCCGCCGAGGTATGATAACCATGAGAGAAGGGATGCAATGCATCAAGTGGAAGACCAGCATCAGCCGGATCAGAGGTACCCCGGAAATGAGGGGAGGAATGAGTACAGGGAGCATCATCAGAGTTACTGTGTGTTTACCACTAAGGAAACAGATAGAAAGAGCTTGCAGCGCCGACATATGGAGGTGAATGCGGTAATGCCAGCAGTGACGAGGTATATGCCTTGGTCGGACCAGGAAATTACCTAGAGCATCAAAGATCATCCCAAGCTTATGACAAGTCCCGATTCATATGCGCTAGTGCTGGATCCGACATTCATTGGGCCTAACATCAATGTGAGGTTCTCCAAGGTACTGATTAACAATGGCAGTAGCATTAACATCATGTATGAGGATACAATGCGCAAGTTGGGTATCACGGAGAACATGCTCCAAGCTACAAGGACAACTTTCCATGGCATTGTGCCAGGCATTTCTTGTGAGCCCATAGGCAAAGTCCGGGTTAACGTATTGTTCGGCACGACAGATAACTGCCGAACTGAGAATTTGGAGTTTGAAGTGGTGAACTTAGAAAGTGCGTATCACGCGTTACTCGGAAGACCAGCACTGAAAAAGTTCATGGCAAGTTGTCACATCAGCTATCTAAAGATGAAGTTGCCCGGGCCAAATGGAGTGATTACCATTGCTGGAGATTTCCGACGTTCCATTGAGTGTGCGTCAGTCGGGTCTAACCTAGCCGAGTCACTCGTGATTACACAAGAGAAAAGAAAAATCCAAGAGGTGGCGGCGTTGGCTCAGTCCGCGCAGCAATATATGCCGGCGTTGAGTAATCCGCATGGTAGTGTCTCATTCCAAGCCACAAAGGATACAAAAAAGTGCCCGTTGATGACATGTTCCCAGAGTGCACCGTAACAATTGGTGTCGGGTTAAACGATAAATAGGAAAGCGAGCTCGTCAACTTCCTCCGTGAGAATCGGGATATTTTTGCGTGGTCCACACAGGACTTGCAAGGTGTTCCGAGGGAGTTGGCCGAGCACTATTTGAACGTGAGACCCGGAGCAAGGCCGGTGAAGCAACCTCTCCGCCGCTTCGCCGAATAGGAGAAAAGTCATTGGAGATGAGATAGCTCGGTTACTAGCAGTAGGATTTATCATGGAAGTTCTTTACCCGGATTGGCTATCTAATCCGGTGCTGGTGGAGAAGAAAAAGGATGATCCGAATGTGGAAGTGGTTTGGCGTATGTGTATCGATTACACGAACCTGAATAAGGCGTGTCCAAAAGATCCATTTCCACTGGCAAGGATAGATCAGGTCATAGATTCAACTACTGGGTGTGAACTGTTGTCATTCATTGATGCATATTCTGGTTTCCACCAGATACCTCTGAATCCGGATGATCAAATAAAGACTGCATTTATCACCTCATATGGGGATTATTGCTATCGCACCATGCCATTTGGTCTACGTAATGCAGGGGCAACATACCAAAGATGTATGCAGAAATGTTTGCACAACCAAATAGGTCAAAATGTACAGGTGTATGTGGATGATGTGGTTATCAAGACCAAGGAAAGCAAAACGCTCCTTGACGATATCAGGCAGACATTCGCAAACCTAAGGAGGTTCCGGATGAAGCTCAACCCGGAAAAATGTACCTTTGGTGTCCCGGCTGGAAAATTACTCGGATTTCTTATCTCCAGCCGAGGTATCGAAGTTAATCCAACTAAGATCCGGGCCATAAAGCGAATGGAACTGCCGAAGTGCCTTAACGATGTCCAAAAGTTCACTGGCTGCCTGGCCTCGTTAAGCCGGTTTGTGTGTCGGTTGGGAGAAAAGGCATTGCCTCTCTATCAACTCATGAAAAAGTCGGACAAGTTCATTTGGACGCCGTAGGCCAATGAAGCCACAATTAAAGAAAATGTTAGCCACTGCACCAGTGTTAGCCTCTCCACTATCAAAGGAGCCAATGTTGCTCTATATAGCCGCAACCAACCGAGTTGTAAGTGCAGTAATTGTGGTAGAGCGCGACGAAGAGGGTAAGTCAGTGCAAAGGCCAGTATATTTTCTGAGCGAGGTATTGTCTGCATCAAAGCAAAATTATCCGCACTATCAGAAAGTGGCGTATGTTGTGTATATGTCAGCAAAGAAGCTAAAGCATTATTTTGAGGAGCACCCTATCAAAGTAATATGTGAAGCTCCCATATCCGAGATAATGAGTAACAAGGATGCAAGTGGCAGGATTGCGAAATGGGCAATTGAGCTAGCTCCTTATGCACCACAATATGACAGAAGAGAAGCAATTAAGTCTCAGGCTGTGGCCGACTTTTTTGTGGACTAGGCCGAGGTGCAATATGAACCACCGCTACTAGATCCGAACTACTGGAGAATGCACTTTGACGGGTCAAAAACAAAAATTGGGTTAGGCGCCGAAGTGGTGCTTACCTCGCCAAAGAATGACCAGCTAAAATATGTGCTACAGATCCATTTCGCAGCATCAAACAATGTCGCTGAATATGAAGCACTTGTGCATGGGCTCAAACTGGCAAAAGAAATTGGGATACGTCGGATCCAATGCTTTGGCGACTCGGATTTGGTAGTTCAGCAAGTGTCGGGGCTGTGGGACGCTCTTGATCCAAACATGGCATTATACAGATTCCATGTACAGAAAATATCTGGTTACTTTGAGGGATGCGAATTTAGCCATGTACCCCGGGTGGAAAATGAGGCTGCCGATGTATTGTCGAAGCTCGGATCAATCCGACAAGCAATTCCATCGGGTGTAGCATTAGAACACCTCAGAAAATCATCTATCAGACCGTCCCCAGAAACCGAGTCAATCTACATCCCGGAGGATCCGGAGTCCGGAGTTGTGCCCATGGACATTGACATGGGAGGTGGTGCGCGAAACCCGAGGACTGCCTCGGCAAACCCGGGGACTGCTCAGCATGATCCGGTTGAAGTTATGCCGGTGGATCAGATGGAAATTGATGAGGATGTGTTCCCTGTACGAGCAATACCAGCTTGGGCACTACCTATATTTCAATTCCTAAAAGATGGAACTTTACCCACTGAGGAGGTGCTATCCAGGCAAACTCAGAGGAGAGAAAAGGCATACACGATCATCAATTCCGAGCTATACAAAAGGAGTGTGACTAATGTCCTCTAGCGATGTGTTGACCCGGAAGAAGGGCTTGACATCCTCCGTGATATACATCAAGGGGAATGTGGGCATTACGCCTCGTCCAGAGCCTTGGTAGCAAAAGCTTTCCGGCATGGATTCTATTGGCCAAGTGCCTTAGAACAAGCAGAGGATTTGGTAAGAAAATGCAATGGTTGTCAAAGGTACGCTACCAAGACACATATGCCAATGTCAGAACTCAAGACCATACCAATCACTTGGCCATTTGCCGTATGGTGTTTGGACATGGTTGGCCCGTTCAAACCAGCAAGGGGAAATATGACTCACATTTTGGTCATGGTGGATAAGTTTACAAAGTGGATTGAAGTAAAGCCAATAAGAAAGTGTGATGGAGCTACGGCCGTGACATTTCTCAAAGACATCATCTTGAGATACGGTTATCCTCATAGTATCATAACTGATAATGGCACAAATTTTGCTGAAGGAGCATTTGCGCGATTCTGCCAGGATAAGAAGATCTGGATGGACGTTGCCTCGGTAGCCCACCCCGCATCAAACGGACAAGTGGAAAGATCCAATAGATTGGTATTATCCGGGATAAACCCCCGGCTCATTGAGCCGCTGCAAAGATCAGCGGGGTGCTGGATAGAAGAACTACCAACGGTATTGTGGAGTTTAAGAACAACTCCGAATCGATCAACAGGCTATACGCCATTTTTCTGGTATATGGGGCAGAAGCTGTATTACCAGCCGACATAGAGCATGACTCGCCTAGGGTCACCCAATACAAGCCGAAGTGCAAGAAGCCCGGCAAAATGATGTTGATCTGCTGGAAGAAGCGACAGAACTAGCATTGTCCAGATCTGCCATATATCAGCAAAATCTCCAACGCTATCATAGCCGGAAAGTAAACCCCCGAGTCTTCCAGGAAAGTGATCTGGTACTCCGATTGGTACAACGTACTGCTGGCATGCATAAGTTATACCCCCCATGGG
Source organism: Avena insularis (assembly GCA_023614405.1). Taxonomy (NCBI): domain Eukaryota; kingdom Viridiplantae; phylum Streptophyta; class Magnoliopsida; order Poales; family Poaceae; genus Avena; species Avena insularis. Next base: position 537,484,875 of record CM042694.1, read on the forward strand.
AAGGGCCATTCATTGTAAGCAAAGCATTGCACAATGATTCCTACTATCTTATCGATGCAAAACCACAGGAAAAGAACAAGGCGGACAGGTCCGGCGAGGAATCTAAGCGTCCATGGAATGTAGCTCTACTTCGTCCTTTCTACACTTAGCAGAGAAGTGTATGTATCCGAGTCTCTCAAATGTCGGTATGTATGCCGGCAATAAGCTTATCAATGAAATGTTGGCACCTCGAGCAGTAACTCGGGGACTGCCTTAATAATGATTACTGTCTTCTGTATTTATTGTTTAGACGTCGGCGGGCATAAGTTGTTCTACTTAGGCCGGATTAGTAATGTGTGAGCACCAAGAACCCAACTCTTCGACTTGATGCTGTCCAACAAGAATTGGCTTCATGACAAGCAAGAGAACAAGTTTGGAATTGCGTAGCACATGAAAAACGACTAAGGAAAGGAACTTAATCGAGCCGACGTTTGTTTTTGGACTAACCTGGTGTTTACTTTCGATTTATTATGCTGAGTTATTTTGAGCTAATCCTAATGTTTCCAAGTATTGTTAAGATAATTTTTGAAACTCGGACTCGTAAGTCGTAAAACCAAATCAAGGTAGACACGAGCCGAGCCAGAAGATTGGAAGAACAAGAAAATGAAACTAGGGGACTACGCCCAAGTTAATCTGGCATAAAAATTTAGTAGCAAAATATCACTTGTGTACTGGATACAATTCCACCCGGCATACCGGGATCTGATAAACTTTAAAGTTTTTTCACTCAAGGAGCAGAAGGAGGAGGAAGTTCGGCGTCATCTTTGCTGTCTTCGATGTCCGAGGCATCGTCCTCTTCGTCCTCATCCGAGCCATCTTCAATGTTTTCAGCGTTCTCATCATCCGCGCCACCAAGTAAGCTTGGACCCTCATTCCATTCATGAATGGGAGCATATTCGATGAGGCTATGGGCGCAAGCCTTCTTGAGCTACCCTCCGGTCCTTTGGTCCATTTGGATACGGTGCGCATGCGTGCTAGGAGGTTGAGGTCGATCTTCTCGTACCACATAAGCACATAGTGGAGAACGGTCTCAGCTCCGGCGCGTCCAGCGGATTCCCTCCAAAGGTCGAGCTGGGTCTCGCATTCCATCAACTTATCAACAAGAACTGCGGTTCCCTCCGGAGCGTCTTCTGCAGGCCAAAAATTGTTGAAGATTCGGATTGCAACGTCAAGGATATCCTTGCCATAGTTCTTCACGATTTCCACGCGAGAAGACAAGCTGACCAACAGGTCCTCCATGTCATAGGGAATCTCTTCAGCGTCAGGAGCAACAGGAGTACCCCTCTCTCGACAGAACTTAGCAACAGCAGTGCTCGCAATGGCATTGCCCTCTAGAAATTTGCCTGAAAACAAGACAAGAGAAGCAAGTAAAGAAAAGACATGTGAAGTAACCCGGAGAAATATGTCGGAGGAGGGAAAGGAACTTACGTGAAATATGGCTGTGGATCCGAGTCAACTCCTTGGTACAATCATCATGCCTTTTGCGAAGCTGCACAAGTTCAGTATTCGCCGACTCAAGTTTGATGTCGGCCTCCTAGATAAGTTCTTGGTCCTTGGCAATCTGGAGATTGAGGCGCTCGCGCTCTTCAGTATAGTCCTGGCCGCCTTTTTGAAGTTCGGATTGGTGTTGCGCTTTCAACTTCTTCAGATCTGCCTTGAGCTTGGCAATTTCATCATCCTTGGTTCGGAGGAGGGCAAGCTCATCATCTTTCTTCTTGAGCTCGTCCTGATGCTACCCTACTTGTTCGAGAAAATGCAGCATAATATCAGGCACGGGCACACTATCTTCAAGAGATGCTGAAATAATTTGTTGACCCGGCAAAGCCGAGGTATGAATGTTTGTCGAGCCAAGGATAAAAGGAGATAGAAAGCATAGCAAGGTCGCACAAAAGTAACTTACCCTTGATCTGGTCAAGATTCTTCCTCATGATGGTATTCTCAGCTTCCACCCCAGCTACGAAAACCGAATGATGGGTTAGTTCGGCAGAAAAAGATGAAGGAAAACGGGAAAATGTCAAGAAGAGAACTTACCCCTTTTCTCGTGCTCAGCGAGAAGTGCATTATGCTTTGCGCGCAACATCTTGTGAGTGTCCAGGAGACGCTGAAACTCAGCGCTCAGGTGGTTGGTGGTCACCTGAAAAGAGTACAAAAATATAGCTTAGGTGTGTGCATATTCGAAGTGTACAAGATCCGGGCCAAGTGGAACTTAACCCGGCTCTAGGTGTGTGCATATTCGAAGTGTACAAGATCCGGGCCAAGTGGAACTTAACCCGGCTCTAGGTGTGTGCATATTCGAAGTGTACAAAATCCGGGCCAAGTGGAAACTTAACCCGACTCTAGGTGTGTGCATATTCGAAGTGTACAAAATCCGAGCCAAGTGGAACTTAACCCGGCTCTAGGTGTGTGCATATTCTAAGTGTACAAAATCCGGGCCAAGTGGAACTTAACCCGGCTCTAGGTGTGTGCATATTCGAAGTGCACAAAATCCGGGCCAAGTGGAAACTTAACCTGGCTCTAGGTGTGTGCATATTCGAAGTGTACAAGATCCGGGCCAAGTGGAACTTAACCCGGCTCTAGGTGTGTGCATATTCGAAGTGTACAAAATCCGGGCCAAGTGGAAACTTAACTCGGCTCTAGGTGTGTGCATATTCGAAGTGTACAAAATCCGGGCCAAGTGGAACTTAACCCGGCTCTAGGTGTGTGCATATTCGAAGTGTACAAAATCCGGGCCAAGTGGAACTTAACCCAGCTCTAGGTGTGTGCATATTTGAAGGGAACAAGATCCGGGCCAAGTGGAACTTAACCCGACTCTAGGTGTGTGCATATTCGAAGCGTACAAAATCCGGGCCAAGTGGAACTTAACCCGGCTCTAGGTGTGTGCATATTCGAAGTTATCAAGGAGCTACGTTAGTTTTCTAAGGAGCATCCGGCCGAGTAACAAGTTACTCCCCCGGAGGCTCGGGGACTAATGGTTATATCACTAATATCTACAACATGCTAAGGAAAAGGTGAAGTAACGTACCCCCATCATCCGACCCGCAAGGTTAATTGCCTTAGCGGATGTGTTCATTTGAGCAGCAAATTCGGCGGGACCGAACTTCTCCGGGAGACCGTCGTTGTGGACGAACTCCGCCATTTTCCAGTTGTTCACGAACTCGATCAAGGTCGGAGGGTATCGTTCGCCGCTGAGCATGTGGGGTGCCACTAGGCCCTTGGCATGTGCTTCCCTCCTCTCAACCTGGGCAAGAGTAGGGCTGGTGTGCAAAACGAGTTGCGCGTCAGCTGGCTCGGCAGGGACGTCCTTCGGTGGTGGAGTTTTCTTCGAAAGCATGGACGCGAGTGTGCGTTGTCCAGCCTCAATGGACGTTGCCCTGGTGGCGTCAGGGGCCTTCTTGCCCTTAGGTTGCTGCTGAGAAGTGGAAGTTGTTGCAGCAGATTTACCCTTGGGAGCTGCGTTGGTGCTTTCTCGCCGATACTGGGAAGACTCGGACGAGGCGGAGGGGCTTGGTGCTGATGTTGTTGCTTTTGCTGCTGGTGCTTGAGTTGGTGCTGGTGCTGGTGCTGGTTTCTTCTTTGGTGGAGGTGCTGAGGTAACCTCGGTGGTAGCTGGTTGCGGCGGAGCCGACGTAGTGGTGGCCGCTGCCTCGGCAGAGCCAGTCTCCCTCGCTCCAGGGTTGCCCTCCTCTTGACGAGGTGGGCTGGAACCCGGAGCAGCCGCTGAACCCTCCGGGATTGGGCTCAGCGGGCGTGAATCGTCGCCACGAGGGGGAGAAGGGCTGTGTCGGAGTAGGGAGGCAATGCCGGGTCCACTCTGTGGTACCTCCACCACGGCCCTACCGAATCAAGCATTGTCGGATGAGAAACTATAACAATAGAAGAACAAGTAAATGGAAAAGGGAAAAGAGGCTTACTCATCCGAGGTCAGGGGCTCCTTGGGCTTCCGAGCCCTTCTGTTGTGGCCTTGGTTGCAGGCTTGGTGGCAGTTTTGTCCCCGGACTTCTTTCGGCTTTTGGCTGGCTGAGAAGGTCCGGAGGAAGAAGTTGATACGGCTCCCCTTTTCTTCTTCGGTGCAACCGGAACAGGATCACCCACGGCAAGGGGAGGGTCCTCATGGATCTGCCCACCAGGGTTAGCTGATGCCGGAAAAGCATAAGAAAGGGGGACAACGTCAAATGCTTCCATCACCTCAACATCCGAGTCATCTTCATCGTCGGGCCAATCTCTAATGGAAGAGAGTTTACCGGTGGGTCGCTTGGTCGCGTCGGCCATTGGAAGGAACATCTCCTGATCCGGTTCCTCCTTGTCAGAGGTATCCCGGTCAGGCGCCCATTTGAGGGAGGGCTCGGTGCCATCCTCGATAGTTTGTTCAAGGAATTGTTAAGGGAAAGAAAAGACAACAGAGTTAAATATATAACAATGACCGACATATGATTTAATTCAGAGAAAGTTTGTGGCATGAAGCTTACCACGGGAGGAAGCCTATCTTGGCAATAATGTTCCATTCCCCATGTCCACTCAGAGGAGAAGTCCTTGTGGGTGGTGAAGAGGGCCTTGACCTGGCGGTAGATCTCTGTGTTGCTCAACTCGAAAGACGAGGTCCGGTTGGGATTGCGGCCCCAGCTCATGTGACAGACTTTATGTGTGCATTTCTGAAGGGGGGAGATCCGGTTGCAGACAAACGTGATCATGGCATCCTCATTTCACAATCCGAGATCCTTCAACTCCTGGAACCTCTTGTTAACTTGGTTCGCTAAGACTGTGGGCTTCTTGGGGATAACGTCCCACAGTTCCAGATTGGGAGGACCCGGAGTGTAAGGGCGCAGCCAGATCAGATCCTCAGTAGTGTCGTTCCGAACATAGAAGAAAGTCCGGGCCCATCCCTTGCAAGAGTCCAGCCCAGTGACTCGGGGGAAGATGGACAGCCTCCGGGGAGAAATTGACGCAGCACCGAACTACGTGAGCTGCTTGTCCTCCGGGTCAAGCTGGATGTTCGGAATCACGTTCCGGCGGAGGCCAAAGAACCGGATCCAGAGCTCCTTCGTGGGCCATAGTCCAGCGTAACCCTCGATGGTGGAGGCAAAGGCGGAGAGAGAAGTGATGGCATTAGCCGGAAGATGGTGCGGCTGGATGTCGTACGTGTTTAGCCAGTCGTGGAAAAAGTCACTTACTGGGAGACCAAATCCGCGTTGGAAATGAGAAAGGAACACCACAAACTCACCCGGATTGGGTGAGGGGGCAAGCTCGGCGGAAGCGAGGCGTGCGGTGATGCCCTCTGGGATGCGCCTGGTGCGATAGAGCCAATCCACGTCGTCCTGGCAGACCCAAGATCTAGCCCACGCGCCGCGGTCGACGGTCGCTGCGTCTTATTCCATCTCCTGTTCGGCGATGGTGAGCTCTTCTTCTATCATCTTGAGGTCACTGCCCTCACTGGCGCTAGCGGTGGCGGGTGGCAGTGGCCTAGACTGGCAGCGACCCGTGGCGGAAGATATGCGCGGAGGCGACGGCGACACTGGTGCATGTGGAGGCAGCACAGCGGCGGCGCAGCTGCTCAGATGCGGCGGCGGCGGCGCTGTCGATGGAGAAGGAGAGGAAAAGGCAAAGGAAAAGGGGCGCGGGAGCGGGGAAATGAACCAAGGGGCGCGCCCCTCCCCTATTTAACCACTCCCATAAGGGGTAGTGGGATCGCATTTCATGGGCGGGCCACATCGTGTGGCCGTGTATAACCTGGATTGACCAATCAGCGATGAGCCACACGAAGGACCACAGGGCGTAGCAGATCCCATGACACGACACAGTGATACAGTTAACGAGGAGGCAGGCGTGACGTAACATGCGCAGAGTAACTCCTGACAATAACTGCGGCGGTTACTGTTGTTGGCCCTTAAAATGAGGCAAGCTAATGATTAGCCTCCACGTGGGGAAGCGTACGAGAGAAGAAAGAATGACCCGGATGAGAATGTGGTAACCCGGCCAGCAAGTGAAAACTTGGAATGTGCCAAGGGAAAGTAAACCCATGAGATCCGAGATAAGAGGTAACTCGGAAAAGGAACAGAAAGCTCGGTGAAATTGAACCTGTTGTGGCCTTAGCGGCTAAGACAACTAAGACCACACCAGCTTCAGGGACTAATGTTGGGGGGATACCCCCGGGTAGGGTCACGCGGGGTATAATGGCCGAGTTAGCCGAGGTACGGCAAGGTCAAAGCGAATGCTGGCCGAGTCACCTCAAGGCAGGCCGAATCTCGGGGTAACCCGGACCAGGGGATGTCCACCTAACTGAGTCTCAACCGACTTAAGCCGTAAGTCGGACAGATGAATCTAACCCTTATGCAGGAACAGGTGTAGCCGGATCAACTATGTACGATCCGGGTCATATCAAGCTTATAGGAGAAGGAAGGTATCTCGCTGGTCAAAGGTGACCACTGTATGCAGAGTGTGAGCGAAACGGACAGAGGCAGGACCACCGAGGCGTGGTCGACAAAGGTGACGATGCCAATGTCAGCTGACGCGGGCGCTGCAGAGGCTCACGTAGCCTCTGCATGGATGACGCGGGGGAAAAGTGACCCGGTCGGCTTACTATTTTGGGAGGAGGCATATTCCCTGGAATATGCCTCCACGTATGCCCTAATTGGAGACCTAGCCACCCCTATATAAGGAGGGCTAGGGCCTCTGTTGAAAGGGTTGATCTCGATTGGGTTGAGTTTTACGAGATTGGTCTTTGGAGGTTACGTTCTTCTAGCAAGTTACTGAGAGCTAGCTAGTGGTGAGAGTAAGAGAGTTCCTTCTTCCTCCTCTCTCCAATACAGCTCGAGGAGCACTTGTAATCTGTGAGAGTGAATCAAATACAAAGCTTCCGTGTGTGGAATCACCACACTGTCCCTCCCTGGATTCCCCTAGTGCATTTAGTCCCCACCTTTAGCCTATCCATGGCATATGCCGTGACACCACCACGACAGTTAAGTAGCAGCGATGCGACGGTAATTTTCACATCTGTTCTCATTCATCCTTGCTACCATCGCCATTGCTGCTGCTCCTCTGCTTTTCTCTGCGCCCGTTTCCTCCATGACGCTGGACCAGCTCCGCTCGTTTCCGAGCTACTTTCTTCGCTCGCATCGCCGTCGTGCAATGGGGAAGAAGAAGGAGGCGCTACTGCTGATTCCGCGGCCACTGTTGCCATGGCGAAGAAGAAGGGCGGCTCCACTGCTGTGGGCACAAGCACCGCCGCCGGCGGGAAGAAGAAAGTCGCGGGCACCCGCGTCATGAATGGTGCGTGGCGCCCTTCCATCATCAAGGCGTCCGATCTCCGTCTTATTCGCCAAGATGGAGTATTGTCTGCCTTGATGTGAGACGCGTCCCAGCGGTGAGACCATTCCTGCTCCACCCGCTGGTTTTCGAGTGATGTTTCTAGCATTCATCATTCGCGGTCTCTCCTTGCCTCTTCACCCCTTCTTTAGGGGTCTTCTTTGTTTTTACGGGCTCCAGCTCCATCAGCTGTCCCCAAATTCGATCCTCCATATTTCTTGCTTCATCATGCTAGGCGAGTGCTGGCTCAGAATCGAGCCACACTTTGGCCTTTTCAAGCGCATCTTCAAACTGAAGCGCCAGTCTGTGTCTGGCTCTTTAGTTTATGATGTAGGTGGTTGCGGAATCCACGTCGACCCATCTGCCACCTACTTCGACATCAAGCTCACGGCGTCCGTCCAAGGGTGGAGGGACAAATGGTTCTATATTAGTGATCAGAAGGCCAATGGTGAGCACTTTGGACTCGCGCCCTTCGATCCCGCGACGCCGTGCAGGAGGATGCGCTCTTGGAAGAACGTAGTCATGCCTGGCGAGCTCGCGGAGACAGACGTGCTGTATCAGCGCGTCTGCGACCTCGAGAGTCGCAGAGGCAAAGAGGATGGAGGCTGCGCTCTCATCCGTACTTGGCTGCGTCGTCGCGTCCAGCCCCTGCAAGCCAGAGTCCATCCCATGTTTCAGTGGGCTGGCACTGATGATGCCACTCGCGTGTCTGCCGATGGCATGTCCGCGAGTGAGGTGGACAAGAGGGTTCGACTGGTCACCAAGTACACCATCAAGGATGTGCTTCCCAATGAGCCAGATGTTCCTCCCTTTGATGCTTCGAACCATCCTCCCGAGGTATAGTTGTGCTACGCAGTAGCTGATTTTGTCGATTGCTTTTCTGTTGTTTACTTGCTTTTTGCTGAATTTCATTTTCTGTATGCAGGATTGGGCGGTGTCGCCTTGCATGCCTCCTCTTCCTGAGGGGATTATTCCTCACGAAGCCTTGGAAGAGGATGAGTCTGAGTCGACCGTCCCTTCTGATGTGGAGGAGGAAGCCCTCGAGTCCGATAGTCCAGACACTTGCAAGCGTTCGCGCAGCGAGGATTCCGACACGTCATCTCCTTCGACTCCGGAAGGTACAGGCGTTGGCGCAGAGTCGCCGATTCCTGTTGTTCCCATGAGCGTTGTGGCACCATCTTCTCGCAAGAAGATGCGATTGCCCAAGGAGTCTTCGTCGGAGTCGAAGGAGGCTACATTTGATTTTGACAAGTTTGACTAGTAAGTTTGCTAGCTTACTTGTCCTTTTCTGTTTTGCCCTTGTTGTCCTGTCTCTGGGTTTTCCATTTTGTTGATATGGTTTTTATCTTGCAGTCAAGAGGCGTCGTCATCTTCTGGCGACATCCAATTTTTGAAGGAGTCGGGAGTCGCGACCTCGAAGGCCAAGGAAGAGGTCGAGCGTGCTCCTTCCCCTCCAGTGGCGGCCCACTCCGGGCACAACTCTTCCAGTTCTCCTCATGCAGGGGAGCATCGAATGGTTGCCCGGATGACGGTACAACAGACATCTTTAGAGTCACTAGAGGACCATGTAAGTGTAACTTTTCTCCTTTGTAGTGTTGCAGTCGATGTTATTTATTGCTTATGATGATTCTTTGTTGTGCGACGGCTCCTTGTGAAGGAAGCCGCGCACTTGGCCGAACAAGTGATGGCGATGGGACGTCAGCATGCAATGCTGGAGACGCGTCACCGCGTGGTTAAAAGTGAGTGTTCTACACTTATTCTTCTTTGTCCTCTCCTTTTGATATAGTCGACTGATAATCAACTTTTGTTTGTCGAGTAGCTAAACATAATGCCTTATTGCGTAACGCCGCCACCTTGGACAAGACACTTGCCGCCGCTGTTAAGGGTCGCGATGAGGCAACCGCATCGCATGACGAGGCGCGGAAGCGTGAAGAGGATCTGTGTGCCTCCTTCGCGGCCAGAGAAAATTTGTTCGAAGAACAACTGTTCTCAATCGCTAAGGCTCTCTCAGGTACTTTTTCTTGTGGATATTGTTATCCTTCTCTGCTTCTAATGTTTTCGTCGGTGGTGCTGATATTATTTGTCCATGTGTGGGTTTACGTACAGATGCTGGCGATTTGAGCTTCGACCCGCAGGCCCTTCGTCATGATGACGCTCTAGCGGGTGCGCTGTCAGTAGTCGAGGACCATAGCGCCGCCGTCCAGGATACACTTTCCAAGGCCAAGGGCACCCTCAGCCGTCTCCGGGAGGATTTGATGTCTAAGGTGGAGCTGATCAATAATATGGATGAGCTGGTGGAGTCACTCGCCGGGGGTGTGCCCTCCAGCTACAAGAACTCACTCTGCATGGCTGGGGCGTCCATGTTGCTTGCCATGGTGCAGGCCCACGGAGTCGAGATCGATCCTGCCACGGTGTCGAAGGTGATGCCTGTTGGCGCGGACGGTCAGCAGGTAGTCTTTGCTCCTTTCGCGATTGCCTGTGGCAAATATGGCATCCTTTGATAAATACTGTTGCGAAGTACTCTGAGGAGCTCCAACGTGCCAAGAAGGCAGCGAAAGCTTCGGCGTCAGGGGCCGGCGGAAAGTCAGTGGCGTCTAACACTGCCACGGACTTGATGAAGCCCCTGAAGCCGCCGAAGTCGAAGAAGCCAGCTGCTTCTTAGATAGTTTTGTAATAGTTAGTTTAGATTGTGTCCTTTTGTTTTAAAGACATGCCTTCTAGCGAGTGTATCTGCTGATACTTTTGCTAGTCTTGAATGCATCTGATCCTTTTGTCTTTGTGTTGATTTGGTCGTCTTATTTGCTTCTGTCTTGACTTGTGGTAGGGTACATCGAGTGATCCTTTGAGGGAAACTCAGGATTCGCCGATCCTTGATGATACCGTTGCGCCGCCGTGCTCCAGGGTAGATGAGTTGTCCTTGATTTCACGACTGTGTGACCGCGTGAAGCAATTAGAGCGTGAGTTGCCCGTGCTCCACGGTAACGCGGATGTGTGGAAGTCGAAGACGGAGAAAGCTGCCGCCCGAGAGAAATATTTGCTTGGCGAGGTGATGCAGTTAGGCGACCAATTCAAGTGTTAGTTTGCTTGTTCTCATATTTTCCTTGCAGTCACTCGCAATTGGTACGTTGTACTCATACTGTTGTTGCTGCTTCGTGTAGTTGTCAGCGCGCGTCATCCGCAGGAGGAGAAGGATAGGATTGCCATTCGCCTGCATGATCTTACTCAGGAGCAACTTCAAGAGAGTGGATACTTTTGGGTAGATCATGATCGTGCGACTGCGCTGGCGACCCTACAGGATCGTGCGTCGCGAGTGCTACTTTTTCTGAAGAAGTCGCAGTCATGCTTGAGGAACATTTATTGGGTGATGTTCCCGTTGGATGATACTCCATCAAGCTTGCTGGCCCTGCTTGCCAAGTTTCAAGATCTGTCCGCGGTTCACGAATGCGTGAGGCAACAGTTGGTGGCTGGTGCCAAGGCTGCCCTATCAATGGTGCGACTGCACAGGCCTAACGTAGATGTTGCGGTGATTGCATCTGGGCCGCCTGCCCTACCAGCAGGTTCTACTTGGAATATGGTGCCGCATTACCAAGCGGTGGATCGCCCAGCAGAAGAGATCGTCGACTTCTTTGAAGAACAAACCAACATTCTCCTGCTGCAGTAGTAGCCTAGTTTGCATCCTGCACATAAGTGTAGTGTTGTAAAGTTCGTATAGGTCTTGTAAATAATTTATTGTCGAATGTGCATAAAGAGCTTTGTTAGATGGAGTGCGTTGCACTATGCGAGTCCTTTTCGTTAGCCTGGCCATGTTTTATCTCAGTCCCTTGTCAACCTGTCAGGTGCGTTGCAGCTGGATTGAAGTTGTGTTTAAGGGTTTCGATTGATGTACCAGCTACTCAGGATATCGCGTTTTGGTTCGAAGAACATATGTGTATAGGGTGGCACAGCCCCCAAGTAGGTAAATTGAAAAAGTAAAGGAGAACATAGAGTTTTGGGGCACTTAGCGTTTATTTATTCCAAGAATAGTGCGAGGTACAATGTCTGGCTAAGTAGCCTTGGCTGAGTAGCCTTATTTGTAATGAAAAGTAAAAACGACTAAGGGTAGAAGCGTCGCAGTTGTGCGACGTTCCAGGGGTTGGAGTATGTGACTCCTGTCTCTAAATCTTGAAGGCGATAGGCGCCACCTGGGATTACTTTTGTAATCATGTATGGTCCTTCCCAAGGGGACTCGAGCTTGAGATGCCCCTGCTGCTTCAGTCGCAGGACCAGATCACCTTCGACGAAGGATCTAGGGAGAAGCCTCCTACTATGGTAGTTGTGCAGGTTCTGCTGGTAGATCGTGGATCTTTCCGCGGCGATTTCCCTTGCCTCGTCAAGGAGGTCGACGGAGTCTTCGAGTGCGAGGGATGACTCTTGCTCACTTTAAGCGACCACGCGCAGTGCCTTGTACCGTACCTCGGCGGGTAGCACTGCTTCAGCTCCGTGCACCATAAAGAATGGCGTGTAGCCCGTGGCGCTATTTGGAGTTGTACGTAGGCTCCAGAGTACGGATTGCAGCTCGTCTGGCCAGCAACCCGCGGCTTGTTCGAGTGGCCAGAGCAGTCGCTTCTTGATGCTGCTGCAGACGAGCCCGTTTGCTTTTTCCACCTGACTGTTGGTCTGTGGATGTGCTACTAAGGCGTAGCTGATGTTGATCCCCAAGTTCTCGCCGAATTCTTGGAACTCTTTAGATGTGAAGTTCGTCCCGTTGTCGGTGATGATGCTGTGCGGCACCCCGAAGCGGTAGACGATGGACTCGAAGAATTTGACTGCGCTGTGTCCTGATTGGTTGGTCATTGGCATGGCCTCAATCCACTTGGTGAATTTGTCGACTGCGACCAAGAGGTAGACGTAGCCTCCTTGCGAGGACCTTGGAAGTTTGCCGACCATGTCGAGCCCCCATAGTGCGAAGGGCCAGGCCAATGGGATTGGCCGTAGCTCTGCGCCTGGTGTGTGTGGCTTGTCCGCGAATCGCTGGCAAGCGTTGCATTTTTGGACTATGTCCTTGGCGTCACGCATGGCCGTAGGCCAATAGAATCCAGCTCGTAGAGCTTTGGCAACGAGGGCGCGACTGCCGGCATGGTGCCCGTAGGTCCCTTCGTGAATGTCTAGGAGAACTGCTTTTCCATCGGTGATGGAGACGCATCGTTGGAGTACTCCCATGATGCTGTGTTTATATAGTTCGCCATTGATAACAGTGAATGCCTTGGATCGACGCGCGATGTGTCGTGCATCTGTCGGATCGTCTGGTAGCCTCTTGCTGAGGAGGTACGTGATGTATGGCTGCGTCCAGGATTGCTCGATCATCATGACGCTCGTTGGTCCCTCGAGTCCTGTGTCTAGCTCCAAGTCATCGAGTGCCCTTGGCTCATTGGGTGGCGTATCCCCCGAGTCTGTTGCTGCGCTTGTTTTCTTCCCTGCGGCCTTTGGCTTGATGGAGCGTTTGCAGATGCGCTCGAAAAATACCCCGGGCGGTATGGGGGCACAGGTAGAGCCTATGTTGGCTAGTGCGTCCGCCTCCTCGTTGCTTTCGCGACCTACGTGTCGCAGCTCGCAACCGTCAAAGTCTCCTTCGAGTGTGTCGTAGAGGCCACGGTACGCGATCATGTTATCGTTCAGTGCGTCGCACTCATGCATTGTTTGGTTGACGACCAACTTGGAGTCGCCGTATATGATGAGCCTCTTGGCGCCGTAGGCTTTTGCCATCCTCATCCCATGCAACAGGGCCTCGTATTCAGCCTCGTTGTTTGAGGCTGTGAACTGCATTCGCAGGATATATTTCAGCTTGTCCCCTTGAGGTGATGTCAGTATGACACCTGCGCCTGCTCCGTCTTTTCGCTTGGACCCATCGAAGTGCATTGTCCAGAGGTAGGACATATCTGGCTTGTCCAGGAGCTGGTTTTCCATCCAGTGCACTAGGAAGTCCGGGAGAACTTGCGACTTGATTGCGTCGCGCTTTTCGTATGTGATGTCTCGTGGAGACAATTCTATTCCCCAAAGCGCGACTCCTCCCGTGGCGTCGGGGTTATTGAGGATGTGTCCCAAGGGGGCATCATTGACCACCACGATTGGGTGTTCCTAGAAGTAGTGGCGCAATCGCCGGGCGGTCATGAAGACGCCGTACGCCAGCTTCTGGTAGTGCGGGTACCGCTGTTTTGTTGGCGTAAGGACCTCGCTAAGGTAGTATACTGGGTGTTGTACGCCGTGGACCTTGTTTTCCTCCGCTCACTCGACGACGAGCACTGTGCTGACCACCTGGTTAGTGGCAGAGATATATAGCAACAGTGGCTCCCTTTCTCGTGGGGTCACCAGTACTGGCGAAGTGGATAGCAGGCGCTTGAGGTCTTTGAATGCTTCTTGCGCTTCGGTGGTCCACTCGAATTTTTGGTTTTGCGGAGGAGCTAGTAGAAGGGCAACGCCTTTTCGCCCATTCGACTGATGAATCGGTGAGGCGCGATTAAATCGTCCAATTCTGGACGCCCCTTATGTTTTTCGGCTTCTCCATGGCCAGTATGGCTCTTATCTTCTTCGGGTTCGCCTCGATTCCTCTCGCGGAGATGAGGTACCCGAGCAACTGCCCAGATGGTACGCTGAAGGCGCATTTGTCCGGATTGAGCTTGATCCAGTAGCGGTCGAGGTTGGCGAAGGTTTCACGCAAATTGTCGATTAGAGAGGCTTCCTCCTTGGTCTTGATTACTATGTCGTCAACATAGACTTGAATGTTGCAACCCAGTTGTTCCTTGAGGAAAGCCTGCATGCATCGCTGGTAGGTGGCTCCCGCGTTCTTTAGCCCGAAGGGCATTGTGTTGTAGCAGAACACACCAAAGGGTGTTGTAAACGTTGTTTTCTCTTGATCTTCCTCCTTCATTCGAATTTGATTATAGCCTGAGTAGGCGTCGAGGAAGCAGAGGCGCTCGCATCCCGCGGTGGAATCGATGATCTGGTCGATCTGCGGCAACGGGAAGTGATCCTTTGGGCAGTGCTTGTTCAGTGAGGTGAAGTCCACGCACATCCGCAGGATATCCGTGTCCTTTTTTGGTACCAGCACCGTGTTGGCGAGCCAAGTGCTTTCCTTGATCTCGCGTATGAACTTGGCCTCGAGGAGTCTGTTGATCTCCATTCCGACTGCCTGCGCTCTTGGCTCAAACAATCGCCGAATTGTTTGTTTGACTGGCCGTGCGTCGGGGTTGATGTTGAGTGCGTGCTCGATGAATTCCCTGGGAACTCCTGGCATGTCCGCAGGACACCAGGCGAAAATTTCCTAGTGCTCACGAAGGAATTCGACGAGCGCGAGTTCCTATGCGGGACTCAAGTTATTGGCGATGAGGGCCGTTTTGGCGGGATCCGATGGGTGGACCTGGACTTTCTTTGTGTGCATAGATGAGTCGAAGGAGAGATCAGGTGAGCTTGGCCTGCTTAAGGGAGGCAGACTGTTGTCTATCGTCTCCTTCAGTCTTGCGAGTTCCTCCTGCATGCCGAAGGACTGGGAGATTCTATTGAATTCCCTGTCGCAACTGTCAGATCGCTCGAAGCTCCCGTTGATTGTGATGATGCCATTGGGACCTGGCATTTTCATCTGCATGTAGGCATAGTGGGGTACTGCCATGAACCTAGCGAACACGACGCGCCTGAGGATGCAGTGGTACTGTGAGGGCCAGTCGACGACCTCAAAGTCGATGCGCTCGCGCCGGAAGTTCTTTGGCGTACCGAAGATGACGTCGAGGTTGATTTTGCCCGGGGGTATACGCCTTTCCCTGGGACGATGTCGTGGAACGTTGTGTCCGATGCCTCCAGGCAGGTTAGAGGGATTCTCATTGCTTGCAAGGTACTCACGAATATGAGGTTGATGCCGCTTCCGCCATCCATGAAGACGCGGCTCATGTCGAAGCCTCCGATTTGCGCCTCGATGCGAGGGGCAATGGCACAGACGGGTACTGAGGCGGATGGTCGCGTTTGTCGAAGGTGATGCAGGACTCGCTTCCTTTGAGGTACTCGGTGGTGGATGGCGTGTGTGTCCAAGTTGACTTGGCGGTGATGGCCTTGCACCCTATTGGGCGTCCCTTTTGGATCATCATGGTGCCCATGGCCCGTGGGTACGGCTCGCCTCCGTGGTGTTGGTCCGGTGCAGCTGCATTCGAGGGTGGCCCAGGTGGAGGTGGCGGAGCGCCATGTGCCACGGTGCCTGGAGCGGCTCCGTAGCCTCTTTCGACTACATTGCGGTTCATTCGAACCAGTCCCTCATGTAGCTTGAGGAATTCGCGGCAATCCTTGAGGAGGTGGCTGGACTTCTTCTTGCTGTCATGCTTGTCGATGTAGAAGTGCACCGTACATGGCCCAGACAGTTTATCCTCAATGGAGCTTGCGGGTTCCTCGTCGCGAGTGCGGCGTTGCCACACTTGCGTGGTTTTCCCGGAGTCGTGGTATCCGTCGCTACGGTATCCACTGTTGCAGTTGTCGTCGCGTCTTTCGGCGTAGCCAGCCGCGACCATATTGACATCGTCGCGGTTGTCATAAATGCGCATGCGACGCTTGCCTCGGCGATCACGTCTGCGCTCGAGCTCTGCCTCCTCGTCGGAGTGAACGCGATTCTTCACTGAGTCTTCTCCATCGGCCCACCGATTCGCGATCTCCATCAGGTGGTCGATGGTCTTGGGCTTTGAGCGGCCCAGCTCCTCTCTGAGTTCTAAACGGCGGACGCCACCGTTGAATGCGTCAATCGCGCGATCCTCCGAGATGTTTTCTGCGGAGTTCTTGATGATGGACCACCTTTGGATGTAGGAGCACAGCGATTCGCCAGATCTTTGCTGGCAGCATCTCAGCTCTTCGATTGATGCGGGCCGCTTGTATGTGCCCTTAAAGTTGCGCACGAAGCTGTAAACCAGCTCGTCCCAACTGCGAATGGATCCACGTGGGAGGTTGTTGAGCCATGCTCGGGCGGCGCCCTGTTTGTAACTGCAAGCATTGCATGGCCGTGCTTCGACTGCCTCCATGGAGTCTGACGGAGGAGATGTGGTCCTCCAGCCAGATCTTCGGGTCTTGTAGGCCGTCAAACTTCGGGTTCTCCGACGGTAGTTTAAACCCTTTAGGCATTCGCTTCTGCCTAATGGATCTGCTGAAGCATCTGGCGCCGCAGAGCTCCACGTCCTCCTCTTCTGAGTCAGTCGACCGAGCACGTCGTTCTCTTGATTTGTCGATCTTGCGCTGCGTGATGTCATCACGTGTGTCGTAGTCGTGGTCGTGTCGTCGTGAGCGGCGACGTCGAGACAAGTCGTGACTGTCATCGCTGGATGAGGGCGAGGAGTAACACTTTGCTAGCGCTTTGCCCTTCTTTGGTTCTGGTGTCGTCTCCTTGTCGAGGGCAGCCTCGATTAATCCCAAGCTCGCGATCGTAGATCGGTGCATGGCGGCTCGGGGGTCTCCAGCTGGTGGTTGGTTGTTCAGGAGGTACATGGTGGCCGCTATCACCGCAGCCTGTGGCGTCTTGGGGACCACGTTGCCCCTGGTGTCGACTGTCATAGAGCCGAAGTCGAGGACCTTTGCGGCCTCTATGCGTTCCTGCTCGGTGAGATGGGCCATTCGAGACTGCCTCTTCTTGGCGAGGTGCTCATTGCCCTTTGAGGAGGATCCTCCGTAGGAGGAGAGTCCAGCATGACGAAGGCTCGACTCGTCTACCGCCTTTTTGTGCGCCTCGAGTTGCGCGATTGTTTGTACTTGGCGCTTGAATTCTTCCTTCAGGAGCCAGTGATAGCCCATCAGCAGCTCCTGTGGGGATCCGAAGGGTAGAGGGGTG
This sequence comes from Avena insularis, assembly GCA_023614405.1. NCBI lineage: Eukaryota > Viridiplantae > Streptophyta > Magnoliopsida > Poales > Poaceae > Avena > Avena insularis. The sequence goes on from CM042694.1 coordinate 537,502,039, forward strand.
CCTCGCGGCAGCGAGCCCATTCTTGCTCGTTGAGCTTGATTACGACCCGTTCGCCGGTTTGCTCATTTACTATGGTTGGAGGTTCGACTTCCCCTCCGTTGTCAACGGGGACGCGATTGCCACAGTTGCCGCCATTGCCACCGTTGCTGCCGTTAGGCGGGTCAGTTCCATTGCCACGATTGCCGCCGTTGTCGCGGTTGGCAGAGGTGTCGCCTGTGTTGATGACGCGCACATGAAGTGATTTGAGAAGCTTCTGCTTCCACAACTCTCAGATCCGGAACCATAGGTTCCATCTTCAGTGGCCAGATCGCTCATATCGGAGTCGCGACTGCTATCGCTGACTGTGTTCTCGACTGTTGTCGGGGCGTTGAGCTCGCTGAGGGTGCCGATCGATGGAGGGAACCATGATGATGGGGCAATCGTCGGTGCTGTCGGCTGATCAGGCATGCGAAGCATGCCCATCTGACCAACTTGGAAGCGGAAGCTCCCGATCGCTAGGCTGATTCCGTCGCCCACGGACTCGAAGGCCGGGCGAGTGGCTAGCGTGTGGACGGTGAAGTCGAACGCGCCGAAGAGCTGGCGAATCTCCGCTGTTGCGGAGTTGTAGATCGCGGTTGATGGGGCCGAAGAAGCCGCAACATCAGCACTCCCTATTCCCATAGACGGCGCCAATTGACGAGGGTTTAACTCATCAATGCCCATTGTTATGGACTTGGGTTTTGGAGAAGGAGGGAGTGCTGGAGACATCTATCGGCTAGCAAACAAGCACACATGGGACAAAGATTTACCCAGGTTCAGGCCTCGTAGAGGTCCCTACTCCTGCTTGTCTGCTCGTGGAATTATCGAAGGAACTGAAGGTTACAATGGTGCGCAGATACGATCTGGCGAGGGTGGTGGAAACTAGGGTTGTGTGTGTCCTCCTCGCTGCCCCCTCCTAGCCTTTATATAGATAGGCTAGTTCCCGAGTAGCAGGTCGAGTCGGTTACAAATTAGGGTTTTCCCCTTTGAACTTTCTATCTTTAGCTTCTTCTTGTTCTTCAAGCAATCAAGAGTCCGTAGGTTACTCGAATCCTTCGTTTGGGCCTTGGCGACACCGTGGGCCTATACGTATTTAGACCGTATATACCAAGCTCGAGTACCTGTAGGGTATACCCATGTCACCAGGTCTCGTCGAGAATGATGAGAGGGACGTCGTTGGCATAGAGGATGCAGCCGACAGCGATAGTCTCGCCGATTCTGATTCTTACAGATTCCGCTCGGAACGCAGATCTGAAGCTCACTTGCCTCACGGTGGGCGCCAACTATCATCGGATTGATGACAAGTACCCCATGAGGGGGTCCTCGGCGTCTTGAAGAGGGTGTGAGACGTCTGGTGTTCGGACGGTGAGCACAAGTTTACCAGTTCGAATCCATGACTTTGGACGGATCCTACTCCTGCTAGTAATCCAGTAATACGACAGAGCCAGAATATGGGTTACAAGGGTTCACCTGTGTGAGTTGAGATTGTAGACTACTGAGGGTGCCCTAAAGGCTCTCCCTAGGATGGCTTATATAGATATCCGGCCTAGGGTTTACAGGAGAGATCTGTCCGGCTACGACTAAGAGTCGGTTACAGAGTACATCTTGAACTACAAGTAACACTATGGGCCTAAGTCGGTAAGTCTTCTGGGCCTTCCCGTAGCCGAATTAGACTCTGTCTCTTCTCCCTGACTGGGTCGCCCGTGAAGCAAAGCTCTAACCCGAAGTGGGCCACCCTGGTCAGTGAGGAACTATGAGGATACCCGGAAAGTATATCCCCAACACCGACCACCTGAAGTACCGGGGAACCAGAGGAAGGGTGTCCATCAGTATCCTCAATGAGGTTTTCTAGGACTGGATGGTGGGGGTGCCAAGGAAAGTGTGGTAGACTGGGGCCTTCTTTTTGAAGGGGTTCTTGCCCTTGCCATCGCCCTTGTCGGTGGACCTAGGTTCCACATCTTCATCCATGTCACTTGATTCCTTGGATTCGTCATTCTTTCGACTTTGCTTGTAGCCGGACTCAGGGTCTTCCTTGAGGTCGTTGATGAACTTGCATTGGCGATTAGTGTGGGTGGTTGATACATTGCAAAAGTATCTATAATTTTTGATGTTGCATGCTTGGTTTTATCCACTTTCTTGTGCTTTGTCCACACTTTGGAGTACTTTTCATATGATTTCTTGGACTAACCTATTAATAAGAGCCACAGTGCCAGCTGCCTGTTTTCTGTTGTTTTTGGTTTCAGGAAAGTAAGAAAATGAATATTCTCTGAATTGGACGGGACAAAAGCCAAAGTGCCTATTTTTCCGGATGTCATCAAGTGCCAGAATACGAGACGGAGAGGGGCCAGAGGGCGGCCACACCACCTGGCCACGTGGCCAGGCCTGGCCCGCGCCAGGGGGTGGTGAGGCCAGTCCAGGCACCCCCTCGGCCTCCCCTTCCAACTATAAGATGCCCTCGGTATGTAAACCCTAAGTACCCGATCAAAAATCCACGAAAGAGTCTGTAGCCGCCATCATCTCCATCCCTAGATCGGGAGGGATCTAAAGCTCTTCCCGGCTGTTGGGTCTGCAGCATAGAAAACAATTCCTACGGTGTGAACTATACGCCAAGATCTATCTACTAGGTACAAAGGAAACGGGTGGACATACATCCATAGAGAACTTACCCTCGAAGACAACGAGCTTTGTTAACGAGTAGGAACTCGTGGTTGATGTAGTCGTACACTTGCCGATCTCAAGATCGTGAGGAAATCCGGCGCCGAATCAAGCAGCGCATCCTTTCGCACACACGTTCAAGCCACGGACAACCTCCACCTCCTCGCTCCAGTGATCCATGAGCAAAACTCCTTCGAGCAAATGCCACCGGGAACATGTATCTCGCTAATCCGAGACCATGGGGAATAATTCTAGAGGGGGAGAGAGATCCTTCACAAGGAGGTGTTTGGAAGAAGGAGGGAATGGGTGGCCTTTTATAGGAGGAGGGGGTGCCCCCTCTCTCCATGGCCGGCGCATGGGGGGGTGACCCCTCACCTCCCCCATTCATGTGGTGGTAACTCCTCCACATTAAAATGTCTCTTCACATTCCCTTTTAAAGTCTCCACTTTAAATGCATTAAGTTTCTCCAAATTTAATGCTCTCTCATTTAATAAAACTCTTTTATTAAATTTATTCAGAATTTTGTTAATTACTTTAATTAACAAACATTCTATATAGCCCTTGCAATATTTCAATATCACATGCAGAACCACCTTCTGCAATTTCACTCGAAACAATTTCCGGTTTCTATTGAAACAATTCCTGCGCTTTGCAATTCTTTCGTCTGAAACATATGTGCTCCAAAATGGTGTTCGGTAACTCTTAAATGTGCCACCCTACGGTTCACGAATAATGCAGACATGATCGAGACCCTTCTCCGATCAATAATCAGCTGGACACGAAGATCCATCTTGACTCCTACACATTCAACGATGACTCCTGTGATCGTGAGAACCTTTAACGCTTGTAACTAAATCCCTTTGTCTCTCGATATATTACATGTCCGAGATTCGATCATCGGTATCTCCATACCTAGTTTGATCTCGTTGACATGCACTCTTTTCTCGTTCGTGATATAACATTCTAGTGATCACATCACTTGCTTGCAAGCTATCCTAATGTGATATCACCGAGAGGGCCCAGAGTATATCTATCCGTCATCGGATTGACAAATTCCTCTTGATCCATGAGCCTCAACATAACACCTTCAGTGTCTTGAACCCATCTTTATAGTCACCCTGTTACGGTGTGACGTTTGATGTTATCAAGATATTCTTCCGGTGTTAGCAATTAACATGATCTCATGGTCTAAGGATAAAGATTACTTCGTATGATGTTATAGCAATATAAACACAATGACTTGATCGTAATGCTATACTTCGGATGAATGTTCATCATATCATTCCACCAATGGTGTGACCTTGTTATTAACAACATCCAATGTCCATGATCAGGAAACCTTGATCATCCTGTTAATCAACAAGCTAGTCTATAAGAGAGGCAAGACTAGGAACCCTTTTTGTTTATTAAACACACATGTATTGATGTTTCCTATCAATACAATTATAGCATGTAAAATAAACATCTATCATATATAAGGAATACATAATAACAACTTTATTATTGCCTCTCAGGGCATATTTCCTTCACCGGCACCCTGTCGGAGAGGGGAATTCACCCTGGAGGCCTTCTTCATCACCATGCAAGCCTCCGGTGTGATGCGTGAGTAGTTCATCCTTGGACTACGGATCCATGTAGTAGCTAGATGGCTGGTTCTCCTCCTTTGTGCTTTCATGTCTAGATCTTGTGAGCTCCGTTCATGATCAAGATCATCTATTTGTAAATCTGCATGTTGTGTTTGCGAGGATCCGATGGATATTGAGATGCTATTTCAGATTGATTATTGATTCTATCATGTCTTTGTTATTTGTGATCTTGCATGCTTTCCGTTGTTAGTAGCTATCTTGGCCAAGTAGATGCTAGCAACTCCAATAGTTAGTATTTATGCTCGATAGTGGGTTCATGCCTCTGGTAATCTAGGGAAGTGACAGAAATCTCTAAGGTACTAGATGTGATGTTGCTACTAGGGAGAAAACAACAATCCTTTGTTCATAGAACAATCGTATTGTTTACTTTACACGCAGTTGGTAAAGCAATAATCTGTTGCTTGCAACTTAATACTGGAGGGGGTTCGGATGATAACCTGAAGGTGGATTATTAGTCATAGATGCAGTTGGATGGCGGTCTATGTATAATGTTGTAATGCCCAATCAAGTCTCAAAGGAGTCAAGATGATTAGTATATGCATTTATTGCTTTCTCGGTTGAAAGGATCGTATGGGCACCTAGAGGGGGGTGAATAGGTGCTACTTCAAATTTTACTCCTTTTCAAATTAGGGTTTGACAAGAAAGGTAAATTCTCTAGATTATGCAACTAAGGTGAATTTACCTATATGACAAGCAAGCACTAACTAAACAATAACTAGATAAGTAAAGTGCAGTAAAGGGTAGAAGGAACCAAAGTGGAGCACACGGAGACACAAGGAGTTGTTTCCCGTAGTTCCTTCCTTTTGAAGGGAAGTACGTCTACGTTTGGAGAGGGGTGGTTTCAAACCACCAACGCCACGAGAGGCCTCCCTTGTTCTCCGATCAACCTCACCCCAACGGGTTCGATTCACCTCTTCCACTATATGGCAACCTTCGAGGTGGAAGCCACCTTCTAGCGAGTTCGGGGCACACATCCACAACTTAATTGGAGGCTCCCAAATACAAGCAAGCTGTCACACAATCAAAGACAAGCTTGTAAGAACCAAATCAAAACCTAGGGTTTCCAATGAAACACTAGAGCATGGGGGCCCTCAAGTGAATGATGGGGAAATGAAGATCTCCTTCGATTATCCAAAGATCAAGGCCTTTGGATGGTTGGATGAAGAGATCTTGTTGATTTGGTGGCTCAAATGGACATGGTGTTCTTGAGGTGGACGAGCAGCTGGAACAAGAGGATAAGGTCTCCTATTTATAGCCCTTACGTCGTGAACCGTTTTCGACCGTTGGAGAAGAAGCGGCGGAGACTCGGTCACCACACCGGAGACTCCGGTCCATCTCCGGACCAGCCTCTGGACCCCTTGACAGAATGACCCAGCTCAGTTGGGAGCCAAGTGGACCGGAGACTCCGGTCCCTCCACACCGGAGACTCCCGCCTGAGATAGAGACCGGAGACTCCGGACCAACCTCCGGACCAATCTTCGGACCACCTTACTGGCTGTCCAGGGTATGAAAACAGAGGCCACACCGGAGACTCCTGCGGAAACTCCGGATCACACCGGAGACTCCGATGCTGTAGAAGGAGACTCCGTCTGAATTTCCAACAGAAGGATCAGATGCAAGGAATGATCCGTAGGCCAGTGGTCCTTTTTCCTTTGTAGAATACCACCTGTAGACAATAGCAAACTGTGAAAGGGTCTACTAGTTGTTAACGAACACCAGAAGTGATTAAGACAGTAAATGTCCTTTCAATCTCCCGCTTTTTGGTGTTCGATGACAACTAGCGACTTTGCATGAAAGAAAGTCCGCAATAATGTATGACAGAGTATGGACATGCTCCCCCAGTCTCTGTGCACAAAGATAAACAAGTAGAGCAGTCAAGGTATGTAGAACATGGATAAACCACATAGTTCTCACATGAGTTATAGTAAAGTCGAAGCACCCACAGAGTCATACACACACACCCAAATAGCAAACAGTGTTCCACGAAAACATAAGAAGGCAAATGAATCAAGTAGCCCATCAAGTATCCCCCAAACCCATGCAAATCCCGATGACAATGTCTTCTCCCTCTTTGGCATCGAAACACCGAAAAAGGGAAAAGACCTAAGCTAGCATCCCAACGGATCAGTAGTCCTCGTCATCATCCTCCTCGTCCTCCTCATCCAGATCCTGATCCTCATCATCATCATAGTCCTCATCATCATCTGGAGCAGTAGGAACTTTGCCGTGAGGGTGAGAAGAGGAAGTACCTTGATACCCAAACCCAGATGTGACATCAGAGAAGGTCTTCCAATCCACCAAGCTGTCTTGATGGGCATTCCATGCCCCAAACGAAAGAGTGTGATCTGACACGGTGGACGGCTGAGCCCCATGCTCATCAGTGTACTCATCCTCACCTTCCTCATCATACGTTCACCCTGAGCCTTGATCTCCTTGAGTAGTTTCTCGATGCGACAATTGCTCTTGTAGGAATCATGTTGTTGCTTGCAGATGTCCACATTCATGCAACACAGGGTCCTCTCCCAGAATGAGGCCTTCTTCACCCTCTCGTGGACATAGTCACGTGTCATGGTTGGAAGAGGTGCATTGGAAGCATTCTTCCTTCGAGCCCTAGGAGGTGAGGGAGCCCGGCCAGACTCTGAAATCTCCTCTTCCACATGGGAATGGGAGCATCTAGGAGGAGCACTCATGGCCCCTTTCTGTTGTAGAGATATGAGAGTGTGCTCGGTAAGGTTGGGAGGCATAGCAAGTGGCGAACCATGTGGTTGAGTGTTGATGAGTCTCATCACCAGAGGTGCATATGGAGGGGCCTTCCTGTATAAGATGGCATGATACATCTCCTCAAATATGTAGTCCATCACATCAATAGGATCAACATCAGCGTCGGGGCCAGCCATGTAAGTCTTGTGGGTGTGATACAACAAGTTGACCAAACCACATCTGATGGCATCATCATTCCCAACACTAGGGGAGATGGTCTGGCGGAAGATCCTCAACATCAGATTGTAGAGAGACCTGAGTCCCTTGGACCTGCCCATAACCCCTTCACTGCCATATAAGGGAGCAAGCTTGTTCTTGTTCACCCCAAGAGCTGCTGAGTGCATGCGAACTCCAACATGAGTAGATACCCCCTGAAAAGTCTCGAAGATGGCCTCAGCAAAGTCATAGAACATGGCAGAGCAGCGGTGGTTGCCAGTCATCCAAGTCATAGTCCTGGCTTGGTCAGACCCAAACACAACAGTGGCGTAGAACTGCTGCACAAGGGTGATGTTGTAGTCTTCACGGATCTCCATCAAGTTGAACAGACCCAATTTCTCACTAATCCACAGAGCATCAAAGAAGTAGGGGCTCTTCCTCATCTGCTCAACACTCAAGTACTTCTGGGGGCATACATGAGACCTCTTGAGCACACTATAAATGTCTTTCATGAAGACAACTTGCTCCTTCCTCCAGTAATAGGGGTCATCACTAGTGCGAGGCAATTCATAGAAATTGGTCTTTCGCAGCTCACGATACTCCTGCTTAGACATGCGAGCCAATGACTGAATGTTGTCATATTTTGCCCTCTTGGCCCGTTTCTCTTCCTCAGCCCTTTCCTGCTCCCGCTGCATATAGGATGCGTCACGGGCTTGCTGTCTGCGGTTGGATGGGGGCACAATGTACTGACCCTTAGACTCATCATAGCGAGGTTCCCCTCTCTTCATCTTGGCCTTGGTGCGAGGAGGACGACGAGAGCCAGAACTTGTGAACAGCAGTGAGGGAGATATCATGAGGGTAAGTATATATGTCCCATCGAGGCAGCATAGAATCATTGAGACCATAAAAAAATGTTAGATTCAAACCACACCGGAGTCTCCGTGGTCCACACCGGAGTCTCTAGCTCAAACTGGAGTCTCCGGTCCACGGGACCGGAGTCTCCGGCCGGTGGGCCAGAGTCTCCGGTCTGGAGACTCGAGGGAAGAATAGGGAGGCTCCAGTGGGGTTGAATCCAGCAGATCGGGCATGGTAACAATGATAAAGTACTCAGGTGCATGCAAATAAGGAATTCCAGTGGTCAAAACTAGTACCAATCCTCAAAAAACAAGGTAAGGGAAGAACTCTAGGTGAGGAAGAGGAGGAGAGGTACCAGATCTGTCCATGGAGGAGATTCCACCAGTGGGAATCACCCAATGGTGGAAAGGAGATGAATGGCCAGCGGCACGGCGGATCCCGGGGGCTTCTTGACCTCCGGGGAGAAGATTTGGGAGAGGAGGCGACGGGGGCAGAGAGGGGAGGACGGGGGTGGCTGAATGAAACTGCTGTTTCAGTTCACCCTGTCCTCCCTTAAAGCGGACAGAAACCGCCCAGACCGAAGACTCCAGTCTTCACCAGAGACTCCGGTCCATACCGGAGACTCCGGTCCTCCTTGACCAAATACTTCCAGGATGTGTGATTGGGAACATATATGAGATAGAGAGGGTTTTCAAGACAGAGGGAGGGCTTGGGTTAAGATGACATACTGTGAAAACTCAAGAAAACCACGGAAAACTCTCCAAATGTTCATCAAAGTACCAAATAAATCCGAGCGAAGAGCCAATTCTACGAATGAGGAGAGGATGGTGGCCGAAGCCACCATGTAGGAGTTTGTGGCATGAAACCGCGAAGAATTATCCTTGGGTTCATGGCCACTACTCATCAATGATGCTCACATATCACTAAATGATACTAAGAGAATTGAATTTCTTAATGTTGGCATTATGGGGGGGGATAGTCCAATGAATTAGAACCGCACTCCCCCTCTCTCCATGCCTGCACCTACACCAAATATGGGTCAAGACATAGGTGAATTATGCAAGGCAATCAAGTCAAGCTCCTGGAATCCACGATATTTAGTTCATTCCTCAAATAACAAAGCCTTGCTTCATCAAGTGGCTTCGTGAAGATATCGGCAAGTTGGTCTTTGGTTGATACATATGAAAGCTCAATATCACCTCGGGCAACATGATCTCTAATGAAGTGGTGACGAATCTCAATGTGCTTTGTCCTTGTATGATCCACTGGGTTGTATGCAATCTTGATCACTTTCATTGTCACATAGAAGAGGCACTTTGTCACAATGGACACTGTGTTCCTTTAAAGTTTGCCTCATCCATAGCAATTGTGTACAAGCACTAGCAGCTGCCACATACTCGGCTTTGGCGGTGGAAAGAGATATGCAGTTTTGCTTCTTAGAAGACCAACATACCAAGGACCTCCCAAGGAATTGACAAGCCTCGGAGGTAGATTTTCTATCATCCTTGTCACCAGCCCATTCCGAATCCGTGTACCCACAAAGAGAGAAAGTTGAGCCCATAGGATACCAAATACCATAGTTTAGGGTATGAACCAAATATCGAAAGATTCTCTTGACTGCCATCAAATGGCTTTCTTTAGGAGCCGCTTGATATCTTGCACACACTCCTACACTTAACACAATATCGGGTCTAGATGCACAAAGGTAAAGCAAAGATCCAATCATGGACCGGTATACCTTTTGGTCCACATCTTTACCATTTGAGTTTAGTTCAAGACGAGTCTTTGTTGCCATGGGAGTAGGGGCTCCTTTGAGATCTTTCATGTTAAATCTTTTGAGCATATCTTGAGTATACTTGGCTTGGTTGAAGAATGTACCACCTCTCACTTGCTTGATCTCAAAACCAAGAAATACTCTCAATTCTACCATCATAGACATTCTGATCCTGTCAGTCATAAGCTTTGAGAATTCATCATTAAAAGCTTTGTTAGATGAGCCAAAGATAATATCATCTACATAAATTTGGCATACAAAAAGTTCCCCATTGACTCTCTTGGTAAAAAGAGTGGGATCGATTTTCCCAACCTCAAACCCACGATCTAACAACAACTCTCTAAGGTGCTTATACCACGTGTGTGGGGCTTGCTTGAGCCCATAGAGTGCCTTATCGAGTTTGTAGACGTGGTTTGGAAAGTTGGGATCCTCAAATCCCGGGGGTTGTTTCACATATACCAACTCATGCAATGGACCATTAAGAAATGCACTTTCTACATCCATTTGTTGTAGTTTAAATTTATGATGTGCCGCATAGGCAAGAAGGATACGGATGGACTCAAGACGAGCCACGGGTGCATAAGTCTCTCCATAATCAATGCCTTCAATTTGAGAGAACCCTTGTGCAACCAATCTTGCCTTGTTCCTTATCACAATTCCATGCTCATCTTGCTTGTTCTTGAAAATCCACTTGGTGTCTATAACATTGCGGCAATCTTTAGGCTTTTCAACTAACTTCCATACTTTGTTTCTCTCAAAGTTGTTGAGCTCTTTGTGCATTGCATCCAACCAATCCGAATCTTCAAGAGCTTCCCAAACTTTCTTTGGTTCCACCATGGAAATGTGTGCTTGGTGCTCACCAAAGTTCTTCAATTGAGCTCGAGTAGATATCCCTCTTCTTAAATCTCCAACCACATTCTCAAGAGTGTGGTCTCTTAATTCCAATATTCTATCCATTCTAGCTTGGCGACGAGTTTCGATCTCCTTGTTGTTTCTTGGTGGGATCACTTCATCATTTTGGTCCTCGTCTTGACCATCAAATTGACCTTGATCATCATTGGAAATATTCTATTCTAGAGAAGGAGAGGATTGACCTTGGTCATGATCAGTCCCACACCTGGCCAGGTATTCAGCTGTACTTATGGCAGTTTGTATAGATCTTGCTTGTGTAATGGCCTTAGCACCACTGGACATCCTGGCAAACGAAGACTCAAACACCTCTTGGCTGGAGGCATCTTCTTGATCAGTAGGTTGAGGGTCCACGACTTGTCTTTGGCATGGGTCGCCGTCCACCTCGACAGTAGCTTGTTGAAGTTGTGAAGATGAGGGCTCCACGTGAGTAGAGCATAGTTCTTCTCGATCCACCATAAGGGGTTCCTCAATAGGGCGGATGAAACCCGCACCCATTCTTCCTATGGCATCCTGAGGCATTTCATCATCTACATCACAAACATCAACACGCCCCGCTTGGGGACCATCATATTCTTCAAACACCACACTACAAGATTCTATGACAATTCCTGAGAGCTTGTCATAGATTATATAAGTGTGGGATTCGAGACCATAACCAACAAAAATACCCTCTAATGCTTTGGAATCAAACTTGGATAAACGAATGCCCTTAATGCGATAGAAGCACTTACAACCTAATACTCGGAAGTAAGAAACATTAGGCTTGTTACTGGTAAGGATCTCATATGGAGTCTTGATCAATTCTTTGCGGAGGTAGAGACGGTTTGATGCATGGCATGCGGTGGAGATAGCTTCAGCCCAAAAATTGTATGGAGATTTGAATTCCGCCAACATAGTCCTAGCCATATCAATGAGAGTCCGGTTCTTCCTCTCAGCCACACCATTTTGTTGAGGGGTATATGCAGCGGAATATTGATGTTTTATTCTCTCATCACTAAGAAATCCATTTAATGTGTAGTTCTTGAACTTGGTACCATTGTCACTTCTTATTGTTAATACTGGGACATTGTGTTGACGTTGGGCCATGTTGATGAAGTCGATGAAGTTCTCTTGGGTCTCACTTTTTAACTTGAAGAAATATACCCAAGTGTATCTGGAGTAATCATCAACAATCACCAAACAATATTTCTTCCCACCAAGACTTGCATGAGACGGGGGACCAAAGAGATCCACATGAAGAAGCTCCAAGATCCTCTTGGACTTGATGTAGTTCTTTGGCTTGTGGGGAGAATCATGCATCTTTCCTTCAACACATGCCCTGCATACACGATCTTTGGCAAAGCAAACATTTTCTTTTAGTCCAATAATATGACCATCCTTGTGGAGGCTTTGCAAAGTTCTCATGTTGACATGGGCTAGACGGCGGTGCCATAGCCAACCCACATCAGCCTTTCCGAATAGGCACATCGGACCTGTAGTGGTTTTCCCGGAGAAGTCCACCACATACAAGTCATCCTCGACGTACCCAATGAAAGCAACCTTTAGAGTCTTGCTCCACAAGAGGATCACAATATCAACATCAATGAAGACATCAAAACCCATCTTTCCAAGAGCACGGACTGAAAGTAAATTATAGCCAAGGGTCTCAACAAGCATGACGTCCATGAGAGTAATATCGTGTGCCACAGCAACTTTGCCGAAACCCATTACCTTAGACTTTGATTTGTCAGCATATGTCACAGATATTTGATCAACATTTGGTCTCAATTCCTTGACACTAGAAGCGCTTCCGGTCATATGACTTGTGCATCCACTATCGAGCACCCATTTTGACCCTCCGGAAGCATAGGTCTACAAAAGATCAAACTAGTTTTTTAGGTACCCATTTGTCAATGGGTCCTCTTTTGTTAGCAACAAGGGTCTTGGGAACCCAAATCGACCATGCAACATAACCATCAAAAAGGTCAACATATTGTGCATACACATCACCATAGTAATCACGCATTAAGACATAGCGAGGGTTAGCACAACCCGCAAAATCATCATGAGACATAGTTTTGCCACTTGTGGTCTTACTTCCCACAATGGCCTTGTTCTTTTTTTGAGCGGGCTTGGCCTTCTTCTTCTTGTTATTCCTTTTCTTCTTGGCTTTAGAGACAAAGCCTAAGCCCCTTTTTTCACCATTTGACCTTTGCTTGTTTAAGAGGTCATCAATAGACTTTTTTCCTTTGGGAAAGGAAGTCTTAGCTAGCTCCCCCTTCAACCTAGCATGTTCTTCAAGAGTATTTGTACAACTAGAAGTAATGAATGTACTAGGTGAGGTAGTATTGATCAATTGAGTTTGAAGCTTTTCACAAGACTTTGTGAGGGACATGAGTTCACTTTCCAAGGCCTTGTGAGCCTTGTCAAGTGTCCTAAGGTCCTCGGCAAGTTTTTTATGAACAACATCAAACTCAATCTTATCCTTTTTAGCCTTTTTGTATTTAGCAATAGCATGATCATGTTCCTTGATGAGTTTATTAATAATGAGGTCATTAGCTTCATCAAGGCCCTCTAGTTTAGTTTCAAGAGATATTCTAGTTTCTTGTTCTTCTTCTAGAGCATTACTAAGAGCTTCTACCTTAATCATGTGCTCTCTTCCTAAATGGCATCTCTCATCTAGAAGTTCTTGTGTGTGTGAAAGTTGATTTAGGAGGTCCACAACATGTTTCTTATGTTCCCCTTGCAAGTTATTCATAAACACATCAAAAGCGACTAGTTCCTTTTTGACCTCAAGAGATAACTCATCATCAAAATCATCATTGATTAAGGAAGTGGAGTGTGATGATGATAATACCTCCATTCCTCTTGCCATAAGGAAAGTGACATTCTTGTTGGAGATATTCTCATTTGGAGAGGCGAAGAGTGAGAATGAAGGAGTAGAGGTAGTGGCAAGAGCCGCCACACCACTTGGTGTATCCTCTTCTTCCACCTCCTCCTCATCATCAGAGGAGTACTCTTCATGTGTGATCAAGACAATTTCTCCCGGCTTCTTGTTGGTTGGATTTCTTTTGATGAAGGGTTTCTTGTATGGAACTTTGGAGGTCTTCTTCAACACAAGCTTTCCCCCATTATCTTCTCTTTTCTCATAGGGACAAGCTGCAACGAAGTGATAACGGTCACCACAATTGAAACAAGTTCTCAACTTGGACCCATTATCTCTTCTCCCATTGGGGTTGCTTCTTTGTTGCATTTCCATCTTGGCCTTGGCGGGGTCTTTCCAAAAATTTCTTGCATAGAAGGCCATGTATTCACCATGAGCAGTCTTGACATCGTCAGGGTGGCTCATTGAAGGTCCCTCATCACTTCCTTCATCTTCATCATACTCCACAACCTTGGCCTTCAAGGCAAGATTGACACCACTACTCATTCCAATGGCACGAGCACGGGCATCTTTTGCATTCTTGGCAGCAACCTTGAAGGCTGCCATCTCTTGCATCACTTCATTGGAGGTCATGAGATGGTAGTTGTGTCTTCCTTGGAGACTCTTCAAGTCAGTAGGCTCGAAGGGCATGAGAGCACTCACATACTTCCTTTTGATCCAAGCGGCATCAATGTGAGAGGCGCCAACATTCCTGAAAGCGGTGGCTGTGGATTTGAGTCTTCGATACATGTCTTCATGATCCTCACCATCCTTCATGAATAAACCTTTGGCCTCATTGCTTAAGGCATCATATCTGTTTCTCCTCATACTCTCATTCCCGACAAACAAGTCAATGAGAGCATCCCAAGCTTCCTTGGTGGTGTTGTAGTGCTCAATGTGGGGGAAATCCTTTGGCCCCACCCCAAGTTGGATCATGTGCAAGGCAGTCACATTGAGTTGGCTATTGACCACTTCTCTTCTCGTCAAGTTGGTTGGATCCTCAATTTTGAGTCTATCTTCAATAATATTCCATAAATCAATGCAAGAGCTGCGCACATGAGATTTCATTAACACTTGCCATTGAGCAAAAGTATGTGCAGCTAACTTAGGTGGGTCTCCTCTATTGTTTATATGTGGATGAGGGATAGGAGGGTCGGGAGAGTACCATCCGGGAACCGTATGGAACTCTTCCTTCCCATCACCCTTTTTGGTGGCGGAGTTAGTGGAATTATGTTCATCCCCTACCACTTCCTCCAAAGGCTTTGCCGGAGCATTAGCCTTTGGGTTTGGTGGTGTTTCCACTAGATGTGATGTTGCTACTAGGGAGAAAACAACAATCCTTTGTTCATAGAACAATCGTATTGTTTACTTTACACGCAGTTCGTAAAGCAATAATCTGTTGCTTGCAACTTAATACTGGAGGGGGTTCGGATGATAACCTGAAGGTGGATTATTAGTCATAGATGCAGTTGGATGGCGGTCTATGTATAACGTTGTAATGCCCAATCAAGTCTCAAAGGAGTCAAGATGATTAGTATATGCATTTATTGCTTTCTCGGTTGAAAGGATCGTATGGGCACCTAGAGGGGGGTGAATAGGTGCTACTTCAAATTTTACTCCTTTTCAAATTAGGGTTTGACAAGAAAGGTAAATTCTCTAGATTATGCAACTAAGGTGAATTTACCTATATGACAAGCAAGCACTAACTAAACAATAACTAGACAAGTAAAGTGCAATAAAGGGTAGAAGGAACCAAAGTGGAGCACAGGAGACACAAGAAGTTGTTTCCCGTAGTTCCTTCCTTTTGAAGGGAAGTACGTCTATGTTTGGAGAGGGGGTGGTTTCAAACCACCAACGCCACGAGAGGCCTCCCTTGTTCTCTGATGAACCTCACCCCAACGGGTTCGATTCACCTCTTCCACTATATGGCAACCTTCGAGGTGGAAGCCGGCACCTTTACAACGAGTTCGGGGCACACATCCACAACTTAATTGGAGGCTCCCAAATACAAGCAAGCTGTCAAACAATCAAAGACAAGCTTGTAAGAACCAAATCAAAACCTAGGGTTTCCAATGAAACACTAGAGCATGGGGGCGCTCAAGTGAATGAGGGGGAAATGAAGATCTCTCTTGGTGAAGCTGTAGATCAAGGCCTCCTCCTTCGATTCTCCAAAGATCAAGGCCTTTGGATGGTTGGATGAAGAGATCTTGTTGATTTGGTGGCTCAAATGGACATGGTGTTCTTGAGGTGGATGAGCAACTGGAACAAGAGGATAAGGTCTCCTATTTATAGCCCTTCTGTCAGCGAACCGTTTTTCTAACCGTTGGAGAAGAAGCAGACCAGAGGTTCCGGTCACCACACCGGAGACTCCGGCCTACACCGGAGACTCCGGTCCATCTCCGGACCAGCCTCCGGACCCATTGACAGAATGACCCAGCTCAGTTGGGAGCCAAGTGGACCGGAGACTCCGGTCCCTCCACACCGGAGACTCCCGCCTGAGATAGAGACCGGAGACTCCGGACCAACCTCCGGACCAATCTCCGGACCACCTTACTGGCTGTCCAGGGTATGAAAACAGAGGCCACACCGGAGACTCCTGGGGAAACTCCGGATCACACCGGAGACTCTGGTTTGTGTAGACCGAAGACTCTGGTCTGGAATTTCTAGCAAGCAGGATCAGATGCAGGGAATGATCCGTAGGCCAGTGGTCCTTTTTCCTTTGTAGAATACCACCTGTAGACAATAGCAAACTGTGAAAGGGTCTACTAGTTGTTAACGAACACCAAAAGTGATTAAGACAGTAAATGTCCTTTCATCGGTGTTTGTCAATTGCCTCGCTGTAATTTGTTCACCCAGCATGTTATCTATCTAAGGAGAGCCACCTCTAGTGAACTATGGATCCCGGTCCTCTTTTCTTTACATACAATCTATAAACTATTTACTGCTTTGTGTTTACTTTCTGCAAACTATTACTTCTTTCCATTCGATACGTTTAATCCTTTGTTTTCCGCAAAACACGATGAGATTGACAACCTCATCGCAAGTTGGGGACAAAGTTCGGAGTTGTGTTGTGCGGTCTCCACGTTGCTACTAGCACTAGTGATGCGCTCGCCAAGGCTCAGCTAGTAACACCTTTGGGGTGTTTCCTTGCTTCTACTGGTTCGATTAAACCTTGGTTTCATAGCTGAGGGAAACTTGCTGTTGTGCTCATCATACCTTCCTCTTGGGGTTCCCAACGAGCTCTACATCAACACCGCCATCAAGCATTTTTCTGGGCGCCGTGCATTGAGCCATCAATGGCCTTGCCGTTTGCGTCGAGGTCGACGAAACACGGCATATCACGGTACTCTGTGTACGTTTGGGAAAGCGGGGTGCAAAAGGTGTTGAATCACTCCTTTGTTGTCCATGGCTAGCCCCCCGGCCATGACCATGTTGTCTGCCTCCGCCTCTGCCAGCGAACATAGTGGCAACAATGTCGTCTGCTTGCTTTTCTTCTGGCGTAGAATTCCGCTTGTTGCTATTGTTTCTCTTGGCCTGGGTAGGGATGGCAATTGCCGACAATCAGCCACGAGCGTCATCATCAGCAACAACGAATTCACTAGCCATGCCAATCATCACGTTGAGGTTGAGGTTGTTGTTGTCTTGACGACACTTCAGCGTATGTCGGAGCAATGATCCCTTCTCCAGGCCATCGATGAAGGCGGCCATAGCGGTTTGTTCATGCACCCTCGCGCATGAATTTTTCATGTCAATCTAGCGGGATAAGTAAGCACGAGAGGATTCATCCTTTTCTTGCACACACCGCTGTAGGTCAGCGACGGTGCAGGGCCGTTTGTATGTACCCTCGAAGTTCTTGGTGAATGCTTCATGCATGTCCAACCAATTGCATATTGATTTCTCTGGCAAGTCATCAATCCATTATCGGGCGGTGCCAGTGAGCATTAGTGGGAGGTACATGACAACGACATTAGGATTTCCCCCGGCAATGTGAATCGCTTCGCTGTAGTCCTACAACCATGTAGTTGGCCTGGCGTGCTGTCATAGGGCTTGATGGTCTTGTCAATCTGGAGACCCTTGGGGTAAGTTGTGGCCCGTATTACCAGTCACAAACAACGTGGCCCTAGGTATGGGAGTGCCTGTGCATCTTGGATCTTGTCCAGCCGTGAACGTGCATCGTACGACTGCGGTTGCTTCCCTTTTCCATCATGGGGAGGGGAGTTGTGGTGCGATCTGTTGGACCCGCCATGTCCTCTGCCATGATGGCTGCTAGGTGGCGACGGTGGTGGTGGCGGCGGTGGGTTAGCCTTCTTGCTGCTCCCTCCATGCGAGTCCTCATGCCTGTCGCGATTGCTTGTCAGACATGGTGCTTCCTTGTGGGATCTACTCCCGTGTCCTTCATTTCCGCTACGCTCTCCATCATGCCAGGGCTGCTCGCCCTGGTCGCGTATAACGATACCGACCTGGGGACGCCTAGGAGGTGGCATGCTTGTGTGGTGGCGCGACTGTTGGTCCTCGTGACGTCGGGATGGCAGAGGTGGCGGCGATCTGCGAGGGTGAGCCTTATCTCCCTTGTCGGAAGATATAGGTATGGCATTAGCCCTGTTACGTGCATCCCTCCGCCTTCGCTCTGTGGAGCCCGTGTGGGATCCTTCGTCGCGGGGAGATCTTGGCCTTCGGTGGTTGTTTAGGGTTGACTGGCAGAGCTCTGGGTTGGACTCGAGCCTCTACAAGGTGGCCTTTTCTTGTTGCTTGCATGCCTTGGCGACGAGGTCATAAACCTGATCAAGTGCTTCTGGCGACCTGTCCTGTTCAAGGAGGGTCTTGGCGACGACCATGTTCAGGGCGGGCGTTGGCGTTACTTGCTTCCCCTCAAAATCAATGTATGGCGGTTGCTTTTCCTAGCTTGGAGGCATCCCACCCTAACTTGCATCGAATGCCGGGGTCTTCGATGACATGCGATGGAGCCTTCTTAGCCTTGTGCTTTAACAACAGTTGCTTGTACTCAACCTCCATTGCTCTTGCCGCCTTAATTGATTGTTGCGCCTTGGCCAGATCTCTGTCAAGCTGGGCACCCTGCTTCGCGATGCACTTGGCCTCCGTGAGGATTTCTGCACATTTCTCATCAAGCTCCGTAACGTTCAGTATATGGGTGATAGTGATAGGCTCGATGAGGAGTGGACCGTACATCACCTTGTCGGTGGGAATAACCAAGGGATTACTAGTTGTAGACATCGATGCTTATGGCGGCAAATTTGCTTGCTTGGCAGTACTGGGGACTGTGGCAAGTTCTTGTGCCTGCTGCGGTGGGACAGCTAGAGGAGGCATGGCTTTGGCCGGACCCAAAGGATTTGTGGCCCTTTTTGCTATTGCCGCTCTGGTGACCGCAGGCGTGGGCGGAGCTTTTTTAGGTTTCGGTACCTGGCCATCTTCTTCTATCACGTTCCCAATGGCGACTAGCACCTGACAGGAAGTGGTAGATTTCTTGGTGCGCTCCTCCCTCTCGATTTCCTGCTCAATCTCCCTCATAGCAGCATCGTATTCCTCCGAGTTAGCGTCTGAGCCACCACCATCCACGTCGATGTCGGCGTATAATGCGTCAAGCACTAAGTCGGAGTTGGCTTCGGTGTTGTCGATGGCGGAGGTGGAGGGGGATGGTGGAGGGTCGTTGTTGCTGCTTCCTCTAGCTTCAGGCCCATGCATGGCCTGAGTGTTCTCCTCGGCGTCCGCATAGTCATTGATGATTGTGACCATCTCATCGAGGGTGAGCGGGCCGGCGGCCTGCCATCTTCGGAGTGTATGCCGGAGGAGTGTTCCGGGCGTGAGACCTTCCACAAAGTGGTAGATGAGTTCGTCAACACGGCCATCTTCCAGGGTTTCCCTTTCCCATCCATCTGGCGAGGTATTCACGGGGAGATTCTCCCTCCCTCTGAATGCATCTGGCCAGATCGAAGATGGTGACAACACCGACAAAGTGCGACCTCCGCATCTCTAATGATCAGGGAAGCCAAGCGAATCTGTGGGGTCCTTCCACCGTTATATCCCGCACATGGGCGATTTCGGTGGGCCTTGAATTTTCCTGACCTGAGCTGTCATACTTTAGAGAGAGATATGGCCCATATTCCTCCGCGAACGTATCCTGCCCGTAGGCGGTCCGTCTGGGTCTTGACGAGTTTCCGACTTCCTAGGAGCTAGGACCCAAGTCGGTTTTGCCGATGAAGATGTGGATGTATCCGACTAGGACGGCGGAGCAGCGGGTAGGGTTCATCTTCGTCGGGACCCAGAACTCGTCGGGAGGGACGATCATGACGTTGCTAGAGAAGAGGACGCGCCCGATGTCTATGGTGTCGCTGATTCCTGCGAAGAGCTTGGACCTCGCCCGGTATAGAGCTCGAAGCGCCTCTTGCCCCACGATGGGTGCCAACTGTCGTGGTATTGCCGACGAGTACACCATGAAGGGGTCCTCACAGAGCGTGTTTAGAGACGTGGGGTAAGACGGAGAGTTGGCAGGTAAGAGGTAACACAACTTACCCAGGTTCAAGTCCCACAACAGTGTTGGAACTCTATTCCTGCTATAAATCACTTTAATGGCAATACGTTGAGTTACAAATATTGGTTTGATGTGCGAGGGTGTTGTGAATCGTTGTATGTTGTGCCCTAAAGGCTCCCATAGGTCCGGCTTATAAAGGCACCAGAACCTAGGGTTACAGGGAAAGGACCTTGCTAGACAAGTTACATAGTCTGACACTAAATACTAACTAGTCTTCGTGTCTTGTACTCCAAGGCTCCGAGTATGTTGTTGACTCCTACGTAGCCTTCCTACATCCGGCATGGGCCTCCCTTCTAGATTCGTCTAACTGGACTGCCTAGCAGGCCATGTGCCGTGCTACCAACTGTGGGCCACTCGGGTTAGCCGGATTAGAGACGTGCTATGGTGGTACTAACTGTGGGCCCCCAACAGACGGCAAAAAATTGCCGAGTCGCGTTCCGAGGCGCACTTTTCGCCGGATTTGTCCAATTTTACATCTGGGGTTCGTAGGACGAACCTGGGGCGCCTAGAGTCGCCTAGGAACTCAGGATGAAGCGGAATCTGCAGGAAAGAAAAAAATCGCGTGGTGCCCTGTCCTGTCAGCATGTGAACCGAGTCGTCCTCATCCCGTCCCCTTGGCTCCCGTGATGGACCGCCGAGCAACGACTGCCTGCCCTCGTCTTCCAGGCGTCATCGTAATGGTGCGCCACCGCCCGCCCACCTTCCCGTCGTTTCCACTTTTCCCTCCCACGCTGCTACACCCCTTCCGCCCTCGCCGCTCTTTCCTCTTTCGGCTATAAATTCCGGCCGCTCTCGTGGTACTCAGGCCACACACTCTCTCATCCCCATTCCCAACAAACTCACCTTTGGCGACGAGAAGAACCCCGAGCAATGGCAGAGCGCTTCCCATGCGATCCGGCGGCGACGAATGGCTTAGGCCAACAGTCTTTGCAGCCGTGGCAGGCGCGACTACTCCACGAGGCCGGCTACCCGGCGCTTCCCAACTTCCGCTCTAGCGTGGAAGCTCAGTGTGGGCGGCGTACCCATGCCGCCGGTGCTGGGGCCAGGCGAGATCCAGGCCGCCATCACTAGCATGGAGGACCCTGACCTCGTCGGGGACCCGAGGAACCTCGTGCACTAGGAGCAATACTTCATCGACCGACGGGAGGAACCGCTTGCCGCCTACGATGGCGCCGACCCATCGCCGCCAAGGAACAACTTGGCGAGACGACGGCGGTGGCGTAGCGTGCCCGGCCGCACGCTCGCTGCCGTCCTGGAGCACATCAACGCGGGGGACAACCCGCGCCTCGGCTACCCCCCGTTCGCCGCCGATGATCTCCTGGCGTCGTGGGTCCAGATGGATGTCGAGGAGGATGGCGAGGGTCCTCTGACTCGTCGTCGGCATCGGCATCCCGCTCGTTTGGCTCGGCGCCAGGGAGCACGCCAACCCCGTTTCGACCGGTGAAGCGTGAGGCGGCGTTGCCACCGCGCACGCATGCACGCAACATCGTCATCAACGAGGGCCACGCGCCCTCGCCGCCGAGTGGGCACCTTCGGCTAGCGAGGCCGAAGCTCCGCGCGCCGAAGATCGAGCCGGCGGACTGGGCCGTCCCCGTTGACGAGGACGCGTTCGTCTTGAGGATGGCCATGGAGCGGTCCCTCAACGACGTGCCGTCCATGTCGGCCCCTGACGTGTGCGCCTGGTCCTAGACGGACTAGGAGCACGAGGAGGCCGATCACGTTCTGCGTCTGCATGAGCAGGCCGAGCGCCAGGCCACACGCGGCACTTGCGACCAGCGCGCCTACGAAAGCGCCGCGCTCATCGTCCTCGACGAGGATGAGGACGACGAGGCCGGACCCTTAGCGTAGCCATGGCACCACAGCGACGCCGGGCAGGGTAGCTCCTAGCCACCGCAACCACCGAGCGACGACGACGGGACCCAAGACGCCGACCACACGTGGTTCTACCGCTATTTTGGCATGTGAACGGCGTCGGGCATATGCATCGGCCTCAACATCGCTTAGTGTTAATTTATCTCTATGTTTTTAAGTTTTTCTTAGCGTATATATCCGAATTTGACATAATATCTACGAATTTGATATTTTAATGAAATCACATATATTCGTCTATATTTCGCCGTGTTTTTTGCCAAAAGCGGGAACTTGGTCTGAGAACGCAAGTGGAAAACTGACCATTCTCAAACCGAATGTTACATCCGTTCGGCGCTAAATAGCGCCGAAATTGGGTCCGAGAACGTCAAACAAGTGGAGATGCTCTTAGGCATGGAATACGACTACATTGTTTCCACGCACGTCCTCACGGTAGCGCCGCCGCTAGCCGCAACTCCGCCGGCCGATTCCGAGCGCATCTGCCACCAGATCTACGCGATGTCGAGGCGTAGCGGCAGCTACTAGCTGGGGGGACGCCGTTCCGGAGGAGGGGGAGGCTGCAAAGACGACGAGGCCCACCACGCCTTCGTCCGCTCGGTGGGTGCTAAGAAGCGCGCGACCCTCAAATGGACCAACCGCGAGCTGTCGTCGTCGCCATCGCTCTGCGTGTACGTGCCGACGGGCTTCATCATCGCGAGGGTGCGGGCCGCCGGTGAGGGCTCTTCGCACGGTGACTGCTCCTCGCACGTCCCCGCGCCTCCAGCCTCCGACAGTGAGGACGAGTGGAGCTCGCCGTCTCCTCCGCGTGCGCGCGTGGTCGTCATGGACGACTACGCCCACGACTCGGACGAAGAGCGCCCGACAACGGAGATGCTGCTCCGCTAGTCGGAGCTAGAACGCGAGGCGATGATCCTCGTCGAGTAGGCCAATACGCGCTGAGCAATCGTCCTCGTCAAGGCGCGACTGGCGAGGGAGCGGGAGCCTGCCGTCTAGCCCGTCGTCAAGCTCGAGACGGCAGACATGGACATCTCCGACAACTAGAGTCGGAGCTGCCCAAAACGCCGCTGCAACCTGCAACTCCAGCTGTCGATCGAGCTCATTTTTGTTATAGGTTACGGCGACGTCCACATATATAGGTTAATTTATTAGATGTAGTTTAGTGACGCATCTTTTGGATCGCTGCGACAATGTGTAATTAAATGAATCGCGCAAATCTCCTCTGTTGTTCTTCGATGAATTTTGCTATGCAGTTCGTATTTACTGTTATTATTCCGCGCTGTATCGATCTTGTCCTGTATTTGTGTTTTCGGGAGACCGTATTTCGGCAGTTTGCGCTTTTACAGGCTCGTAGAGACCGACCCTCACAGGCATAGCTCAGCTATCCGACACCTCAACCTAATACTAGTGTAGATAGATTTTTCTGAGACAAACTAGAAGTATTGTATAGATAGTGTATATAGATTTTAAAACTTGAGCCAAAGCCCAAGAAAACCGGGCCGTGAAGCCTTGAAAAGTAGACCCAGTTCCACAAGACGGAACTGACCGGCCTGACCCATCGACGTGCAGCATTGGGCGGCGCTTTATTATATTGATTGATGATTGATTGAATAAAAACGATGCGGGGCAGCGGAGCGCGGCAAAAGATCGCCATTCCAATCCCCACTGGCTACCGAGCGGGAAACCGGAAACGGGAAACCATACACGTCCCCAGTCCCCACCGTCCCCCAACGACGGCCGTTCTCGATTGGCTGTTCCCACTTCCCCACCCATTCCCCATTTTCCCCTATCCCGCCGCGTGCGACACATTTCGACGCGCCCGCTTCCGTTTCAAACCCCCAAATTTTTTCCCTCCCCTCCTCGCCTCCGCCCAGCAATTCGTCCCCCGCCCTTTTGATCCCCCGCCACTTCGATTAGTCTTCCCAAATCCAACCAATCTTCCACCTCCCGATTCCCCCAATTCCAGCGACTCTCCTCTTCACCTGCCCCCTCGACCTACCCGCCACCTACCCCCCTGCGGAACCCTAGCCGGCGATTGACCCCGGCTAATGGCGGACGAGGACGTCGCCGTGAGCTTGAGCCAGCGCTCCCCCTCCCAGGTGAGATTCACGGGCTTGCTTTGTTACTTTCGGTGTTTAATTTGGTTCGGGCTTCGAACTCCCTGCCACGGGCGAGTCTCGTAATTAGCGCGTTTAGCTTACGCGGTACGGCTTGATCCTTAGTTGTTGCTAACCCAGGATGTGATTTGTTTTTGCGCGCGGTTGACTTTCTGTGTGGTGATTGTGTGAGGGTTTAGCGTCCGAGGTGTTTCTCCGGTTGGATCGTTGCGCTGGTTTTAACTTGAATCTCCATCTGGGTGGGGTGGATGTTGTCCGTGTGTCCGGGAATCCGGATTTGATTTACCCTGCGCCGCCATTTTTACTAGCCAGTGATCGTTGTTACTCAGGTAGACGTGATGGTGATCGGTCGAAATTGTTTCGACGCGATAGTTTACCTGTAGTCACACGAATTAAAATGGTGATAATTTTGACCTGCCTTTTAACCGAGCCTTCGGTTGTGCTCTATTGGTTGTAAATATCACAATGCATTTTTTTTATAAAGAAGACAGTGTCGTATCATGTAAACACAGATCTAACAGTGAGGATTGTTTTGCAGGGGGATATCTCTGGTGAAAACGGGGATGAGAAAGTGGAGCAGCACCGGCCATTTTTCTCTTGCCAACCGCTTCACACCGTTGTAAGATACTAAATCGTTCATATGCGCATCAATTTTGCACTCTATTGGCTACCACTTCCTAATTTGGTCATGTTGGTTCCTTGTTTGTGATTAACAGAGCTATTCAAATTCTTGGGATGGCGTTTGTGCTCCTGCAGCAACAGGATCTTGTCAAACTGTGAGCTACTAGCTACTGTCATTTTGATATTTAGTGTGAGTGTGCAATTTTGAATTTTGGTATCCCGTAGTTCTTATGGTTTGCATTTTATTTGGTGTTAGAGTGGCTTGGATTCCCTGGATGATGGATACACACCAAATGCACCTTGCTTGGATTCCCAATCCGAGGTATGATCTCTTCATCCTGCTTTAATTCAAGAGTTTGATTTTTCTAGTTAGTCTCCTGTGACGGCGACACTCGCTAAGTGGTGTTTATCAATGTGCTGTTTCAGAGCATTTCTGATAAAGTAGATGAAGAAAACAAGCTCTGTTCATTGCCTTCAACGGATAAGAAATGTGATGTGGAGCAACTTCCACCGGAATCTGCCCAATCAATGGTATGAAGTGTGAGCCTTGGCAGTTTGTTTCTGTGGCTATACTTCTGTTCTGTTTCTTTTCACATTACTTTTGCTTAGAACTCAGCCCTAAGGTTTTTTATAATTCATATAACTTACCCCACTCTATTACATATATCTCGAAACTTCCAGTTGCTTAAATTATCTTCTATGTGAGTCTTGTAACTGAAATCTGCTGTAAATTGAAGTACAACTAAATTTTGCATACTGGGCCTTTCTGTTACTAAGCTACTCCTACGCCTTTTATCTTAAAAAACAGCTTGCTGTAAGTTTTTAAATTCATAAAGTTAAAACTTATAGTATCAAGCAATACTTATCATGCAGCCAGCTGCTATTGAATTTTAATAATATATGATATCCTGAGTTTAGTTGTATATGACATTCATTCATGTAGTCCTTTTCTTATGTACTAGCTCTCCAACCCTGTCTTTTGTTTTTATGGTTGCTTTCTTAGGATGACTCAGGCTTGCTAGATGGGGGAGCAAAGCAGCAGCCAGAACCCCTTATCACAGAGAAACAGAGTTCTGTTGTAAGTTGTTCACCTTGTAGAGCTGCATTTCTATGTAAAAATCCTTGTGGGGCATGTGATTGAATTATGCGTGCTTGGCGATAAACAGAGTAGGCCATGGATATGTGTCTAACATTCCCTACTTGTGTTGTTGGTACTGCTGCAGGATCAAACAGAAAAATGGGAGGTGGAAACTAAGCAGCAGTCACCGCCCCCTTCTAACAGTAAGCACTGGAGCTCCAATGTAAGTGACTTCATGCCTATCATCTTACTCATGTTTTATATCTTCAAAGATTTCTTACTTGGCCCCTTTCTAACATTGTTTGAGGCAATTTTACTGACCACTTCATTTTAACAGTGGGGTATTGAACCTTGTGACAAGGAAAATAATCAGTTCTTTTCGTTCTCTCGCAGCAGCCAACCCCAATCAGTGGTATTTCCCATGTTTTTTCCTAAGTTTTGGCATGGTAGGTGTTCGCTTGGTTCCATTGATGTAATATCCCCATGTGCAGGGAGCTGGTCTTCGGAATATGGGGAACACATGCTTTCTGAATGCAACTCTTCAGTGCATCACTCATACTGTCCCACTTTTTAAGAAGCTCCGCTGCACTGACCACTCTACTCCATGCTCATGTATGTATAGTTTTGGATAATCACTTTTTATTATGTGAAAGTGTTCCAAATCTTTTTTGGGTTTGCTTTGCATGATTCAGTCCATTGTTACTGTACAGATGAGGAAGATGGGTTCTGTTCTTTCTGTGCCCTTAAAGAACACAATGAAGAATCAATTCGAAGGTCTGGGTCTGTTTTAATGCCAGCAAGATTCAAAGATAATTTAAGCAGTATCCTTTGCTTTTGAGTTCTATGCCTTGTCTATTTAATTTTGAGTTCTATGCCTTGCCTATTAAATTTTGTGACAAATGGTCATTTCCCCTGATTTTGCAACCCTGAAATTTGTATGTTTTCTCCTAACTTCATATGAAATTCTTATATCTTACTATCCATTGATATATTGCCATTTCTACAATTATGCTTTAAATTCTGTTGGGTTCCTTGACAAGTTTTTCCAGAATTATCTTCAGATTTTAGACCAGGACAACAAGAGGATGCACATGAGTTCCTTCGTTGCTTGCTGGATAATTTGCATAAGTGCACCCTTGATCCCAAGTCAAAGGGGAAGCCCTCATCTTTTGATGAGGAGAGTATTGTCAAGCAGGTGTTTGGAGGTCGACTAAAAAGCCAGGTCTGTACTTTGGCTTTGCCGATTTGTTGTGTATGCGCTTGTGCTTCCACTAATGCTATTCTGTTCATATAGTTGACATGCCATGAGTGTGGTCACTGCTCAGAGACATTTGAGCCCTTCCTTGATCTCAGCTTGGAGATTGATCAGGTAGATGACCTTGTTGCTGCTTTGGAATCGTTTACCAAGGTGGAGCAAATCGGTGATGCCGAGGACAAGCTCACCTGTGAAAGTTGTAACGTTCAAGTTTGTAAGAACAAGAGGCTTGTGCTTGATAAAGCACCTGATGTCATAGCATTTCAACTCAAGCGCTTCACCACACTTGATAGTTCCATCGAAAAAATTGACAAACGTGTGGCATACCCATCAGAGCTTGATTTAGAGCCATTCCACAGTAATCCAGATAACGAGGTGAGTTTTTGTCCTATTCTCTGTGTGTAGGCTTACTGGTGGAAAAAAGGCATAGTTTGATGTTCTGTTTGTATTTTTACATGCAGCAGGAACTGAAATATGACCTTTATGGTGTTGTTGAACATTCTGGCTTGCCTAACTATGGCCATTATGTGTGTGCGATTCGTTCTTCACCAAGCAGTTGGCACTTGATGAATGACTCCCATGTAGGTGTCACAACTCACTTGCTATTGCTTTATGGCATACATCTTTCCACCTTTTTATAGTCACATTTGTTGTGCAGGTTGAATCAATTACTGAGACAAGCGCACTACATCAGGAAGCATATATTCTCTTCTATGTTAGGCAGGGCATGTTTCCTTGGTTCTCAAGCTTGCTAGAGGAGGCTAGGAGCGGTGCATCCCCTGTGTCAGTTTTGGATAATATAGATCCAGACTGTTCAACATCCGGTAACAGTAGTTCTGGTGATAAGTTTGAGATTGATGAAGCAAGTCAATGCAAAGCATCTCTCCTTCCCAAGGAGCCAAATAAGAGCTGTTCAGTTGATGCTTTCAACAGCATGAACAAAAAAGAACAAATAAGAGCATCTCTCCAAGATGATGTGGTGATGAGTTGTGCGCCTAGTGCTACTGAAATCACCAGTACCGAGAGACCCTCAACTCCACCTCCACGACCCAAGCGAAGAAACCCCCTTAGTGACCTTGATGTGTTTGACTTTGAGAACTTAGGTAAGGATTTATCTTCAACTACATTTGCATCATCTGTTAAATGCATTCGAGCATAGTACCTGGTGCATCCACAATATATAATCTGGCTGTTATAGTATCTGTTTAACAATTTAATAACAAGTGAATGCGATGCTAATCTTTAACTGGACATCAGACAGGTGCTGTAGTTAATTAATTTCGGAGTCTGCTCATTACCTTGCATGATGTTCCTTTTTAGATTTTATTTTATTTCAAACAACATTAAGGTTCATCTTTTTGAATGTCTCATTTACAGATGATGAGGATACTCCTTTGATGCCAGTGGCTGAACACCAAACAAAGGCGAAGAAACCGAAGGCTGCATCTGCATCTAAATCTTTGAAGGGTTCTTGCCTCGATCAGAATGCAAATCGGTTAATCAGGAGCATGCCATCTGCACGAAGCAAAGCTTTGCTGGACTGCATTCACAAACAGCACAATGTGGAGCAAGGGTCTCGCAGTGGCTCTCGAAGTGACCCTCTGGGCAAAAAGAAGAGGAAGTATGGCATCTCGGTTTCGGTTCTTCAGTACTAAGTATTTTTCTAGTCAGGTTCGAGGTCTAAAATCTTTTTGCTGTAAGTAGTACCCCATCCATGTCTTTCTCCTGGACCAACTCAAGTTGCAATGGAGCTTAAAGAGTTTAGGTTGCTTAATCTATGTTCATTTTCTTTTGCTGCTTCCTGATGTGGAACACCTGGCCTATATATAGAGATGTTTTTTTCTTAAAAAAGTTCTATCGCCCAGCAACATACATACATATATTATCGCTAGATGAAATTCCATTATCACTATCTATTGCTACAAATAAATTAAGAAAAGAACACATCTCTCTGTGTAATTGCGAACACTCGTTTTAAGAAAAAGAAAAGGTAGCGTGGAGCTTTTACATTCAATTTACTTGGAGCCAAGGAAGAGATACCTAGATATAGAAGCACATGGTTCCTTGTCCAGGGACCTCATGAGCTCTGTCCCCCCTGCAGCTGTTGTTGCTGCTGCAAGTTGACGAGCTTGTGGTAAGCGCCGCTCTTGTTCTCTATCAGGTGCTGGTGATCACCCTGCTCGATGATCTTTCCGTCCTGGAGAACTGAGATGACGTCTGCGTTCTTGATCGTCGACAGCCGGTGTGCCACCATCACGGTGGTACGGTTCTTCATCACTCTGTCCAGCGCCTGTTGCACTACGCGCTCCGACTCCACGTCCAGAGCGCTTGTTGCCTCGTCGAGGAGCAGGATGGCGGGGTCCTTGACTATTGCCCGGGCGATGGCAATGCGCTGCTTCTGCCCGCCAGAAAGCTGCACGCCGCGCTCCCCAACCTTGGTCTGGTACCCCTCCGGCAGCGAGCTGATGAAGGTGTGCGCGTTCGCCAGCTTCGCCGCCTCGATGACCTCGGCCTCTGTTGTCCCGTCCTTGCCGTAGAGGATGTTTTCGTAGATCGTCGTCGCGAATAGAGCTGGCTCTTGCTGGACCAGGCCGATGTGCTTCCTTAGCGACTTCAGCCTAAGCTTCTTGATGTCCTTCCCTGAAAGACGCATCAATATACTTCGTTTAACTGATATGCTCATCTGGGACAGAAACTGTTATGTCTGAAATGTAAATTACCATCGATCAAGACTCTTCCGGCGATGGGGTCGTAGAAGCGGAGGATGAGCGAAAGAACAGTGCTCTTGCCAGAGCCACTCATCCCGACAAGCGCCATGCTCTTGCCGGCCTTCATCAGGAGGTCAAGGCCTTTGAAGATGGACACCTCAGACCTCGAAGGGTAGCGGAATTCCACATCCCGTAGTTGGATCACGCCTTCGACTTTCTTGATGTCATCACCTGTATCATTCCGGATTTCGGTCTTCCTGTCAAGGATCTCGAACACCGAAGACGCCATCTGGTTCCCCTTGATGATGTCTGGTGCCATCGCGAGTGTCTCGCCCATTGCCAGCGCTGTCACTATGAGCACCATGAAGGACTTCATCACGGACTTGAAGGTGGCCAACTCCTTGCTCATCAGCTGCGAACCGTACCTGAAGTTTCAAACATTTTCACAAGTTGCTCTTGGAGCACAGTAAATTTACACTGTGTTTCAGTAGCACTTTACCATAGTGCCAGCGCGTAGGAAGAGAAGAGGAAGAACTGAGAGACTCCATAGAAGACACCTGCTCCCTGTCCTCGCCGGAAGGACCTCTTCCCTGGCTCCTCGAGCTCGCCCTCGTAGAGCTTTATCACCTTCTCCTCCGCGCAGAAGGCTGCCACCGTCCGCATATTGCTCACCGCCTCAGCGGCGAGCATATTTGCCTTCAGATACGACTTGCCGAGGTTGCCTCCGTATCCTTTCATGAACATTTTCTGTGGCATCACAAATCAAGATCACCCAGTCTGGTTAAGCCACTGAAGTACTATAGGCGATTGCGGTTAAGATTAAACAGACTTGTGTTCACCTCACTGATGTGGCCGCTGACCATGAGAGGATACGTGGCAAGTACGACCAGCGTAATCCTCCAGTTGAGTATGAAGGCAATGATGAGCGACGTGACGATCATGCCGACGTTCTGCAGCAGGATGGTGGAGCGGTCGACGACGATGGTGCGCACGAGCGTGGCGTCCGTCTCGAGCCGCGATGCCAGCATCGCGCTGGTGTGGCTGGTGCTGTCGAACCACCCGATCTCGTTCCGCAGGATCGCCGCGAACATCTTCTCCCGGACACGCAGCGTGAGCCGCTCGCCCATGATGCCGAAGCTGAGGTGCTCGATGGCGTGGAACACCACGGTGAGCACCGCGCCGCAGCAGAAGAGCAGGGCGATCTTGCGCACCTCCTTCTTGGTGGTCTCCCACCCCATGTAGTAGGACACGAGCGCCTGCGTGACGCCGAGGGCGAAGAGTGGCATCTGGGCGCCCGCCACGAAGGCGCTGATGGTGCCCGACAGCCCGAACATCCAGTCGGGCCGCACCATGGAGTAGAGTTTCTTCATAGAGACTGGCTTTGCCTTGTGCCCTTCGTCGTACGCCTCCGCAGCGCCGAACCTGTTGATCGAGTCCTTGTCGGAGCGGAAGCTGGCACCCATGCTCGTCCTCCCTGACAACTCCCTTGAATACTTGAAACTACGCGCAAGAGACACCACTTAAGATCATCAATTACCGCATGGATGCCATTTGACATGAAGCTAAATTAAGGGATCCCAAATGGATTAAAATACTACCTTAGTGGCCTTGTCATGCTTGTGCTGTCCGAGAACGACGGCTTGTGCTGAAGCTGAGCAGCCTCCTGCAGCTGGATCAGCGAAGCGTAGGCACTGAGAGGGTTGGCCATGAGCTGCTCGTGCGTGCCTGTCTCGACGATCCTGCCGCCATCCACTACAGCGATGGTGTCGGCGTTCCTGATGGTGGACAGGCGGTGCGCGATCACCACGGTGGTGCGGCCGACCATGACGCGGTCCAGCGCCTCCTGCACGCTCTTCTCGGACTCGGCGTCCAGCGCGCTGGTGGCCTCGTCCAGGAGCAGTATCGATGGGTTCTTCAGTATCGCCCTGGAGATCGCGATCCGCTGCTTCTGCCCTCCCGAGAGCTGTATCCCGCGCTCGCCGACCTGCGTCTCGTACCGGTCGGGGAGGTTGTTGATGAAGGTGATCGCCTCCGACAGCTTCGCCGCATGGTTGATATCGTCCGCCGTGGCGTCGCCCTTGCCGTAGAGTATGTTCTCCCGGATGCTCGTCGCGAACAGCGCCGGCTCCTGGTTGACGAGCCCGATCTGGCCGCGCAGCCACCTGCAGTCCAGGCCTCTGATGTCGTGCCCGTCCAGGAGGACCGTGCCGGAGAGCGGCTCGTAGAACCGCTCGATGAGGGACACCACGGTGCTTTTGCCAGACCCGCTCCCGCCGACGAGCGCCACGATCTTGCCCGCCGGGAAGTCGAGGCTGAACCTGTCGAGGATGACGACGTCCGGGCGGGACGGGTACGCGAAGCGAACGTCGCGGAAGGCGATGTTGCCCTCGACTCTCTGCAGCTTGTGGCCGGCCTTGGAGCTCCTGGTGTTCACCGTGCTCCTCTCGATCATCTGGAAGATCGGGTACGCCGCCGTCCTTGCCCGCAGGAACGTCGATATGTTGGGCGCCGCCTGCCCGAGCGACCTAGTATATAGTAATCGCCATCAGTCAGCTAGCATTAATTGGTTATTACGAGAACGAGGAGGGTGTATTGTACTGACAGTCCGGCGATGACGACGTTGAGCATGGTGGTGAAGGACTCGCCGCCGTTGGAGATGCCCTTGTGGACGACGATGCCGGTGAACCAGACGAGCAGCGCCCAGGAGAGGAAGAGCGTCATGTGCATGGAGCCGAGGCCGAGGCCCTTGGCGAGGCCGCCCCGTTTCCCGTACTTGTACGTGGTGAGCAGCGCCTCCCGGTACGTCCTCACCGCCTTCTCCTCGCCGACGAACGCCTGCACCGTCCGCACGTTGCCGATCACCTCCTCGGCTATCTCGCCGGCCTTGACGTAGGACTTGCGGACGCGTGCCATGAGGCCGATGGTGACGTAGGCGTAGGTGCCGCCGGCGATGGCGATGAGCGGGACGATGGCGAGGGTGACCAGGCTGATCTGCCACACGCGCGAAAAGCCGATGGCGAACCCGGCCAGGAACCGGCTGATGTAGTGCATGAAGTTGCCCACCTGCGGCGATACAGCTTAATTCGTCAGAACACGCACATATAATTGATCGATTCAAGTCATGCGTCCACGCCAGTTTCTCGTGCAGGGAAATGCATAGTTTCTGCATTCGAATTGGTAGATTCTATAACAGCCTGATGGCATCTGTAATTGCGCAATGGATTTTCGTCGGTGCTCGTATAACTAGAGACTCTCCATATTTGAGAGTGCTGTTCAGTATATAAAAAGGAAAATGATGGGGATCATCCGGACGATGATCGTCCGGATCCACCAGGCACGCAAAAACTCCAGACGCCTCCGCCGGCGGCCGCCGCACGCCTCCGCGCCGCCGCCGCGTGGCTGCCCTCCTCCGCCGCGAACCTCCTTCGCCGCCGCCGCGCGGCCGCCCCTCCTCCGTGGCGAGCCTCCTCCGCCGCCGCATGCCTCCGCGCCACCGCCGCGCGGCTGCCCTCCTCCGTTGCGAGCCCCTCCTCGTCCGCGAGCCTCCGCTGCCGGGCTTTTTCCACCCTCTGCGCCCCTCGAAACCCTAGAATTAGATTTGCGCTTCCTTGCTTCTTTGCTACCTGCGTCGATCGGCGTTGCTACATGTGATAGACTATTTTGCTACATAACATGTTTTTGCGACTATATCTTCGGCGAATTCGGTTTTGCTACATTAGAAGAAGTTTGTTGCTACAACCGTCTTTTGGTTTTGCTACAACAGTGTCAACTATTTGCTACAAGATCTCCTGCGAGAGTCATGGGTGAGTTTTTTCGACGATGTCTTCGGTGAAGTCATTTTTGCTTCATTAGCATAACTTTTTTGCTGCATGGTTTCCGGCGAGGTCTCCGGCGAGACGTTCTATTTCTGAAACGAACCGTTTTTTTGCTTCGAAAGCAAAAGCGGGGACATTTGCAGCAAAACAGGGTGTTTTGCAGCAAAAACGGAATTTGGGGGCGATTTTGGGACACGTGTCGTGCGCGGAAGCAAGACGATGGGAGCTCTCCCATCGTCCGGTGGACGCCTAGCTCTTATCATATAAAAACGGTTTTGCCAAAAATCAGATGCCTGATTTTTAGTTATGTCTCAGTCGTCTCCTTTACTATTGGATATACTTGCGATTCGTGCAATACATGAGTTGCAACCAGGTTGGAACTGAAAATTTAATGAGTTGTAACCAGGTTGCAACTGTGAATTAGCAAGGTTTTATAAGTTACAACTAGGTTGCACCCGAGAATTAACTAAAAATAGTACAATGATGATAACGACTTAGACATAACTAAAAATCAGGCGCCTTAGCTACACTCTCCCATATAAAATCGTGCTCAGCAGAACCGGTCAAGTAGCAGCAGTAGCAACTGATCAACAATCTCAGCCAGGTGGGCAGAAGGCCGTGCGATTAAGATCTGACAGTGGTAGATGCTCTTTACCCAGGCCCACGGAGTATCATGCGGAGCAGAGTCCACATGTGCTAAGACCCACACTCAACATGTTTATCAGTTCGAGGACCACCAGGGTCTGCTCCTCCCTCAACTGTAAAAAAAGACGAGGACAATCCTCCCTCAATAGTGTTTCGGATACCGAGTATAGTTATTCTTTTGGTTTTGCTAGTTCTCGGTTAAGAATTAGCTCATTAGATTTGCATTGTGATTCGTGGAGTTTCAAGTTAGTTGCAACGGATTTTTCTTTCCGGTTACAACAAAGAAAAATGTTGGTTGGTGTTGGCTGGGAGTTATAAGTGGGTTGCAACTAACCAATCAATTTCTCACAATGTTTTTTTCAACAGCAACATGCTAAAGCTGCTAAACCGTAATGCGGAAAAAGAAACAATCGCCCCTAGTCTTTTATAGTGACTTGAATTTCAAACACATGTTGGCTAGTTTTTCATTTTTGACGAAAGGGATTTCTCCCTGGCTCCATGAACTGAAACCGCCGAGGTCCTTACAAGATCCAAAATACAGTAAAACACAGGCTGGCTAGTACGAGTGCACTGTAGTACGATCATAGGAAATAGTAGGTGAGGGAATTGGTGAACGGATGTGACACACGCATTTTGTGAAAGTGAAAGCAGCTGGCTCATGAACATAAGCACGCAAATGTAGGTCGTGCTATCAATATCAGGATACTTAAAAAGGTGCTGGTCGAGGTGTGTCTAAACAGTCGGTGGATCAGGGCATTCATTTATTGTGATTTATGTGAATCTGGAGAGATGGTCATGCATCAAAGTACATTTAATTTGTTTTGCTGCACATAAAAGAAAAGTGTCCAGCAGAATACTACTAGTATTGTACTTCCTCCGTTTCAAAATACTCTCTCCGTCCCAAAATAAAATAAGTGACTTGCATTTTCCTAATTTGGATGTATCTTACACTAAAACAAGACTAGATACATTCAAATCTAATCAAACCCATGTCATTTATTTTGGGACGGAGGGAGTATAAGATGTTTTAGCTTTGTGAATGGAGTGTATCTAGACTTCTTCTAGTGTATATGTTCACTTCAAAATTAGATGAACCTATATACTAAAAGAGTCTAGATACATTCTTTTCACAAAGCTAAAACATCTTATATTTTGAAACGGAGGGAGTACTATTTAAGGAGTTTTTCGTAACGAAACGAATAAGTATGATTTGAAAACTGAGAATCTTGTGAAAATTCAGATTGACTTTTCACTGAACTTGGAAGTTCAGGGGACGAATCGCCAGTTTTCGTTTCACCTAATATATGCCATGTATATATATAATCTATTATTCTCATTTTCTTGGCCATTATAAATAATTCGTCTCATCGAGCAACTTTATTTTGACATACAGAGATGCATGGGCCTGAACCTGAATACGCACAGGAGCCATCACACACACCTGACACGAAATTCAGATCGAGGGAGCGTTAAGATAGGACTCATGGGCATAACATGGAGCCGACGGATTTCGATCGGAGCTGTGTCCCGTCCTGTAGAATTCAATCTATCTACGGGACGGAGCCATAGATAGTATAGTAGTAGTACTGTACTGGTAGTTCGATGGCTGACCTCGCCCTCCTCCGGCTCCCGCAACGCCTTCAATGCCCTTCACCAACTCTAATAACTCGCCACACTATCAGCTCAAACTCACCAGTCAGCAGCGCCTGCTCTCTCCTCTTTCGCACCGCATGAACGGCCGGTTTGGCAACACCCGCATGTACGCGTACCACGTAGGGCTCGATCGACGAACCAACCCAGGAGAGGTCTAGCTAGCAGGAGCAGGCACGTACCTTCTCGGAGATGGCGTCCTGGACGACGAGGATGTCGCTGGTGATGGCGTTGATGACCTCGCCGGTGGAGGCCTCGGTGTCGAAGACGGCGATGTCCTGGTCCAGCATCGAACGCAGGTACGCCAGGCGCATCTTCGCCGCCTGCCGCTCGCCGGTGTGCATCCAGCATGCCACCTCTGCGACAGATCGAACACCACGCGTACGTACAGTACAATGAGACACATACCTAGGATCGCGCGTTTGTAGGATGCACGCACATACTAGAAGCCAGAGCCAGAGCGCGCACCTGTCCAGGAGGAGAATAGTATGACGATGCCGAGGTAGACGAAGTCGAGCGAGTACTTGGCGACGCGGCCGGAGACGGTGGTGGGGAAGAGGGTGGCGAGGCCGATGATGTTGATGAGCTTGCCGAAGAAGATGAAGAAGACGGGCACGGAGGCGCCGTGCGCGCAGGCGCCCACGGAGCCCACCGCCATGAGCACGTAGTCCCACCGGTCCGCGAACGAGAACAGCTTCAGGAACGGCACCTTCTCCACCTTCTCCTTCTCATCCTTCTTCTTCTGATCTTTATCGTAATAGCCTCCCGCGGCCTCGCTCTGGTAGTTCTGGTAGCGGTCCTGGCCGGCGCCGTGCACCGACGAGCTCATCTCGTCCTCCCTCCACGGCTGAGTCCGACGATCGAGCTGCGTGGCCGGCCGGCCAGAGACACCTTCGAATTGGTTCGTGTGTGCTGGGACTGGGAGAGGATCGAAATCTGCGCTGTGCTGGCTGGCTGTGTGCGTGGGAAGGTAGGGCTTTAAAGACTGTCTCGTTGGAGTGGTTGTAACTTGCCACCATTTTAGCTGTGGGGCGCTGCGCTGCGTTGCGTAGTGTTAGCGTCTACTTGGCCCAGCCCATCACCTAGCCTACGTTCTAAACGTTCATGCGTTCACGGTCCAACTATAAGAAGAGAGCCTACTTTATCCCAAAAGACCGGACTGAAAGGAGAAAGGAATCTCTCCCTTATAAGGTGGGTGTGGCCTGTAGACCAGCCCATCACCCAGCCTACGTTCTAAACGTTTATGCGTTCACGGTCCAACTATAAGAAGAGAGCCTACTTCATCCCAAAAGACCGGACTGAAAGGAGGAAGAAATCTCTCCCTTATAAGGTGGGTGTGGCCTCCTCCCGTAGACGATGTGGGACTAAACTCCGTGTAGCCTCACCGGTCAACAACAGTCTAACATCCCATCCCCTGAGAAGCCCCTCAGAAAGGCATGGCGATCGCTAGCTCTGATACCAGATGTTAGCGTCCACTTGGCCCAGCCCACCACTCAACCTACGTTCTGGACATTCATGCGCTCACGACCCAACTATAAGAAGAGAGCTCACTCTATCCCAAAAGCCGGACTAAAAGGAGGAAGAAATCTCTCCCTTATAAGATGGGTGTGGCCTCCTCCCGTAAACGAGGTGAGACTAAACTCCGTGTAGCTTCACCGGTCAACAGCAGCCTAGGTAGCCGTGGGCCGTCGCCGAGAAGGCGATCCGTGTGCGCGGTAGAGCTGAACAGATCAGCACAGCAGGGTCGAGGGGGTTCGGCGGTTAAAAATGGTTAATGCGGCGCGAGCTTCGTTTGACTCCATCGCCCCGTCGGGCCACTGCGTCAGGCCCAAGCTGCTGCCTGCAACTGCAACTGATGGGGCATGGCAAGCTGCGTGAATGAGATTTGCCTGAGAGCTGCCGTTGGAATTAACGACAAAGTTTACCCTCTCCTGCTCAGAGCTTCTGAAGTCAAGAGCTCTTCGGTGTGTGGTTGGCGATGAACGTTAATAAAACTGTGCGTGCATGGAGCTCATTTTAAGTCAAATACTCCGTATTATATTATGAGATAAGTCATTTTATTATTTTGTGCTAATTCTTAATTTATAAAATTTACACTAATGCTCATTTGCAAATTAGTTGTACCTTATTAAATTTTTGGTTACAAATAAGTTGCAACTCATATCTTGCACGAATCGCGAGGTATATCCAACGGTGAGGGAGGCAACTGAGACATAACTAAAAATCAGGCGCCCGATTTCTAGCGAAACCGTTATATTATATATGACATAAGAGCGGATTACAATATTTGGTGGATGAGCATTTGCAGCGGGCGCGACCTAAATGGTCCGAACCGGTCCGATCTAGTCCGCGCGGACAACAGGACAGCTGAACCATGGCCCAACGGCGCCAAACGGACCGACACGTGCAGACCCACCCATTCACTCATTAAATTTAGACCGCGAATGCGTCTGGTCTTACAATGCAACGTCCTCGCTCGTCCTCCCCTTGTCCACCCCGGGCCTTCCTGCCGATGGCACACAAGCAAGTCCCCACCTCAAACCGTCACCCGACATCTCCGCCGCCACCCTAGGGCACGCGCGGTCTGCACGTGTCTTGCCGTTGCCCTTGCCACTTTCGAGACAATCCTGCTGCGCGGAAGCTATGGTATCTTACCGACTAGCTAGTCGGCGCCGTAAGAGCTTGATGGTTGTTGCCATTCCCAGCCATTGTCCCCATTAGCCAACACCACCTGAGCCCCATCATCTTGCCAAAGGTGACCAGCTTCTGCGTCTGCATCCCGTGACGCCTATACTTCGCCCGCCGTACGCTCGGGCACATTGCTAGCCTGTGCGCCCAAGACCCGCTCAACCAATTGCCCGACCGTATTTGAGGTACTCCGGTCACCTATTTTTTTGACAACACCAACATAGTCATGGACATTAAAGCTGCGGCCATGAACTGACCAACGTCTTCTCTGTGCACACATGTAAAATAGGACAATCGAGTTTTCTATAAAAATGTCATCGAATCATCGTTGGAAGACGAGTCTAACAATGACACTGACATTTTGTTGGCCGCTGCAAGCATAATGCTCGAGCACAACTAGATGCCAATGCATAGGGGTTCATCGAAGAAGCGCAAGGCCAACATGGAGTGTGATCGATATGGTGGCCATGAGTGACTTTACATGGACTACTTGCACCAAACTGATCAGGTGTATGAAGAGAAGACATTCTATCATCGCTATCGGATGTCCATAAGGTTGTTCTTGCAGATTCTTGATGGTGTGAGGAATTATGATGACTACTTCGTGGTTGAGCCCAATGCTACCGTTAAGGTTGGCTTCTCATCATACCAAAAGTGTTCCATGGCCATTCCCATGCTTGCATATGGAGTAGCATATGATATCGTTGATGAGAACATGTGCATGAGAGAGTCCACATGCCTTGAATCGATGTACAAGTTTTGCAAAACAGTTTTCCTGGTGTTCGACAAAGTTTACCTGAGAGAGCCAAACACCAAACACATTGCCCAACTATTGTCGATCAACGATTCAAGGGGGGTTTCTAGGATGCTTGGGATCATAGAATATATGCACCGGGAGTGGAAGAACTTCCCTTTTGGTTGGTGGGGCAGTATAAAGATAACGTGGACGGGTGCATGGTCATACTAGAGGCTGTTGTATCACAAGATCTATGAATTTGATCCTCCTTCTTCAGCATGACAGGATCTAACAATGACATCAACGTGCTCCAATGCTCACTAGTATTTGCTAGGCTCATAGAAGGCAATGCTCCTAAGGTTAACTATGGGGTCAATGGAAATCCTTACAACAAGGGGTATTATCAAGCTGATGCCATCTATCCTTTCTGGTCAACATTTGTCAAGACAATCCGTAACCCCGAAGAAGATAAATGTAAGAGGTTCATGAAAGAACAAGAGGCTTGCAGGAAAGATGTGGAGCGGACATTTGGTGTGCTTCAATCTCGGTGGGAAATCTGTTGTGGGTTTCTTTGGGATTGACCCTTAGGGTGGCCCGATCTTCACGGATTTGGGTAGGGAAGTGAGGGGAAATGCGATGAACTCCACACAAAAGGCACACAAACACACACGTTTTGGTTATCCATGTTGTCCCTAATCACCAACTTGATAGAATTCTTGTGGAAGAGACCACTAGGTAGAGATCCAAAAAGGAAAAATCTATCCGAATCAGCTAGAATCTACTCGTGAAGAGATTGTAATCGATAGAGACCCAAAGGGAGATATCAACACAATAGAGATCACGAGATAGAAAAAGCGCTCAAATGGTGAGGGCCTTGTACAACCTAGGTCTTGATGTAGATCCCAGATAGGTCCCCCCTATGGAAAGATGGAGGCTAAGCCAATTCTACTCAATATTCATTCTAGGGTTTCTAGGAGGAGGTGGTGGCATATTATAGGCCATCCACTTAAACAGGGGTATTCTAGGCATAAATAGGAAGTTCTGGGCGAGATGGGGTGTTACCTAGCCATGCCTAGCTTCAAGGCACGCGTGCCTCCTTCTCAGGTCGGAGACTCTAGGGTGGCAGGGCCAGAGACTCTAGGGTGGCTGGAGACTCTAGCGTGGACTCTGGGGTAGTCTCTGGGGTCACCCCAGAAGCTCCTAGAAGTTAGGCCGGAGTCCTTGTGGGAGTCCTCATGGTGTCTCTGGGGTTCTTGTTGTAGGGGCCAGAGACCTTGGGGCGACATGCCGGAGACTCCGGGGTCCAGGGGTGGAGATTCCAGTCCTGGTCAGCAGCTTCTTGTGTCTTCTCTTCCATGCTTCTTGATTGTGGGTCTTTGCTCCCGAGGCATCCTTGTCTCATTCTCTTAGCATCATGGTCATGGGCCTAGTCATAGAATAGGCACTTGGCTCAAGTAGGATCCCATTCAAGTGATGACCAAAGGAAGACAAGTGATGGAAGGGGTTCACCTTTGTAGGAATGGTTGGCGTAGCATGATGTGGACCAATGGTGATTGCCATATGTTAAGCTCCATCATATCATACCTCTTGAAAAAGATTCGACCCCGATGATATCCCATCATCATCTTGTAAGGAAGGAGATGTACATGTTATGTCTTGTGGGATGCTCTCTAGAGCTCGTTTTGCCAACTCGTGCTCAATCGACGACATTAGAACACGAGCACCTACACACACCATAGATAAACAAAACAACATATGTGCGTGGTAGATGAACACATCATCCATAATGATGCGTCTTCTTGATTGCACATAACCATTAGCACCAAGTAATATATTATGAAAAAGATAGCTTAAGTGCAAACAAGGTGATGGGGCAAGGTCAATATGCGATGCATCATAATGTCCAATAGATGAGAAAGCTATTGGAGCATTCTGTTTTGCAATTTAATTAGCATCATGGTAATTAAAGCATTAGAAAGAGAAATTGTTCAACACAATTGATTCAATGATTGGCGGAAATATGAAGCGACTATAACATGGCATGTCTATATATGTCAAGATCATCACAACTATATGATGTTGCATGACCAACAATGTTTCATAGCAAAGTCTTACATGATGAAATCAAAATAGTGTGTGACATGGCAATAGAAGTATGCATAGCATGTAAGCGTTCAAAATTCATCATGTCCACTAGTGGGAGCATGGCATCACCAACACCTATATCATTACCTTTGTAGTTCCTCTCATGTAGAGTAGGCGTTGTGGTAGTTGTAGCATTCATACGCTTCTCTTCTTCATCCAAGGGAATGGTCATGTTTGTTCTTCTTGTAGCATCTGAAGGGTTCCGTAGTAGAAAACAAAAAAAATCCTACATTGGAATGCCCTAACTGCCCAAGATCTATCAATGTAGTAATACAGTAACGACCAGAGCATACAGAATACATACCCTTGTAGATCGTATGCGGTTAACGTTCCGAGAGGAACATAGTTGAAGTAGTCAAACTCGTGGCCGACCTCAAGGTCGTGAAGCTCCTTGCAGGTCACCTCTTGCTCCATCTTTATCGTGCAGCAGCTCCGGCTCATGACATCCAAGATGCCCTCATTTGAGACACCCTCGAGGTTTCGTACACACGGTGTACGATGATGACCTCCGACTCCCTTGATCCCTGTTGGGAGTGCGGAAGTAGATCTCCGGCTTGGAATCCCCACAACGCAATGGCGTGTTGCACGTGCAACGTCTCTTGCACGTACAGTCCTTTCTTGGGACCATGCCAGTGTGTGGAGACAACTAGAGAGAGAGAGAGAAGAGAGAATTCCCTAAATAAAATACCTTAGAAAACCTCTCAAATTGGTGTGTTTGATCCTACCCATGGGTACCCCTTTATGTAGGAGGAGGGGGCATGCCCTCTCCATTAGGTGCCCCATGTGGGACTAATTATTAAAGGAAAAAACAAGAGAGAGAAGGGGCTAGCCGGTCGGGCCAGCCAGCCACATCACGTGGCCAACCAGGTGGGCCGACGTGCCCACCAAGGTCCAGCGGCGCAACAATAGCAGCAGTGGTGTAGGAGCTAGCCGTAGTGGGCGGCGCTAACCAGCGTGGGGGACGCGGCCCAGGTGGGCCGGTTCCCCGCAGCCCGGCCTGGCAGCGGCCTACTCGCCACGCGGTGGTGAGTGGCCAGTGGCGGGTGGGCCGGCTCATGCCCGCGACCCACTAGCATGGCGCGACACCCTCCAATCTGTGCCCTGTGTGGAGACGCGACCTGCTTCTCTTGCTTAGGCCGGCCACAACGACCCAACATCGTTTCCAGCTACTTTTTTGTTGTTTCCTTTCTCCTTTTTCAGGGCGGCTTTCTCTAGGGCCAATTCCCTCGGGGTTTTTGGCCTAATGAGGAAGTTGCCCAATAAACTTTAATTTAAATATTTATTTAGTACATATTAATTCACAATTAATATATAACAAATGCATATATTAAATCACCATTTATCCGAAACACTTTTCAGCCTTTTCCTTTCTCCCTTCCTCCGAACACGTTCGAA
This sequence comes from Avena insularis, assembly GCA_023614405.1. Lineage (NCBI taxonomy): Eukaryota > Viridiplantae > Streptophyta > Magnoliopsida > Poales > Poaceae > Avena > Avena insularis. The sequence goes on from CM042694.1 coordinate 537,544,983, forward strand.
CCTCTCTGTGGAACAATTTCGGCTTTCTCTTTCTCTATTGTGATTCGAACTTATAGATGATCTCTAGCTCATCGCACCCTTACGTGTATTTCCACATGGCTCGGGAATGGCACAGACATGATCCCATCAATGATCAATAGCAGGACCGGGATGCCCATAATGACCCCTGTGCATTCCACGATGACAATGCTGTTTGAACCGTAAAACGCCGAGTCCAATTTCATTTGTTTCTCTAATATGAATTGTCCAAGATCCGATCATTGGTATCACATACCTTGTTCAATCTTGATACCGACAAGTTCTGTTTTACTTATTACCACGTTATTACATCCCGTGACCTAGTCACATGTTGCAACATTCTGGATGTAATCTCACCAAGTCGGTCGTATGTATCTTACCTGTCATGCGGTTGAATAAATCCCGATCTTGATCCATAGGTCATCTACCATTTCTCTGGAATACCTAACATACACTTTTGTAATCACCGTTTCACCGAGTGACACTTCATGCAATCAAGGCAGCCTTAGGAGACAATGAATAATATGATCTCACAGTCTAAGGAGAAGGAGACTATGTTTTTAATAACTATTGCAACAATGAACTATGTGACTTGATCAGGTCGCAATCTCTAGGTAATGTCCATCACATCATTCACCAATGATATGACCTTGTTGTCAACTAGCATATATGCTCCATGATCAGGAAACCTTGATCATCGGTTGCCCAACAAACTAGTATGAATAGAGGCTACTAGGGACTTAGTTTGTTTCATACCACACCTTTATCAATGTTTCCACTTGATATAGTTACAACACAATATGAAACTATTATGAACTAATTGAGATATTACAATAAAACCCATTTATCATTTGTCTCTAGGGCATATCTCCATCAGTCTCCCACTTGCACTAGATTACAAATAATCTAGCTCACATTTTACTAATCATAAACTATGTGTTTATTGATCATGCATGTTGATGGAAAACATCCTGTCCATGTTCTGTTTTACCAGATCATTATGTCTTTTGTAAATCGCTAATGTCTTCCTAATTTTGACATTCATACTATTATCTCATAGTGGGTTGAAGTATTTGTTTGGCGACAAAGTGAGACTTTGTTTCTAGTGTTTACAATGATGGTTGATGAGTCAATTTAACTTTCACCATTGTCACATAAACTTTTAAACACACTTAGCAGAAGTTGAACTTCTTTAGCCAAAATATATACTTCTATATCTATGTAGATCCTAGTGCATGAAATGCAACTATGTGCCTAGCTTCGCTTCTTGCCATTTAAGGACAAACTTAACTCTGGTTCAGTGATTGACTTAGGAATCACCACAAGACTTGTTCTTACAGATAAGAGCTTGTTCTTCCAATCAGAACCTTGGGTCATATTATGTCGAGTATACAATATGGTTGTATGGAAGAACCTATGACTGAGGCATAGGAGATGCAACACATCTCTTTCTTTCCTTTAACCATAGTTGTAATATTGAGACTAGCTCAATGCTTCATATAAGCAAGAACTACTTCCTTACCTTGTTATATTCTGAACTACTTCAGAATCTTGTCTGGGATATTCTGCACTTTTTCAGAATCAAATCCAGTAAGCATTCGACAATAATATTTATTAAACTTACCAATCTATCTCAATAGATTTCATTGTTTAATAACTTGTTCAACTTCATCCATATTTACTAACTTAAATGTTATTAATACCAATGACATCATTCATATATGTCATCCACATATTTCAGAATGATGTCATGCTCCCACTCAAATATGGCATCCAGATATGAGATCCAGGGATTTCACTTAGCTCCCACTCGAAATATGTATGCTACACATTATGATTTAGCCAAGCTACTTAGCTCCCACTCAAATGAAGGTCCTCCCAATAATCTTGGACATTTCAAAATTCTTTGATCATCATCAAGTTGAGAATTCTAGCTACGAGATTCCAATATCCATATATTAATGGTGAAAATCCAATAGACTCAAGCATCGCAACATTTATAGTCAACTCCTTGAATTTGTCCAAACATACTTTGTGACAAATCGAGCTTTATGTCCTTCATTAAGTTTCATTTCCTTATTATGACTTTGCAGTCATTTATAAATATCAAGTAATTATCTTTACTTAATAAGATCAAGTAACATATAACTTTGCAATCTTAAATGTAACTTAATATACGATTTTATGACTCCTAGTCATTTCTCGTACATAGGTCCATCACGCTTCTTTGTAGTTCGCAGGTATGTCTTGTTCAAATAACATGCCAAGTGCCAATAATATAATTCCGCAAACTTGCAGAATACATTGTTGAACCCTACTTTCTTTAGTAAAAGTATTCGCTGAAACTCTATGATCATTATCATCAGTTTCTCCTCTAGCTGTAGAGTTTGGTTTCACGGAACAAATTCCACTGCGCCACACAACAATCTAGAGACAAGGTCAAATACCTTATTTCTACAAATATTTGTTTATTCGCCATAATTTCGAATTATCAAAATCTCTAGAAACTCGACCGTGCCATAACTTTGATGGTGTTGTTTCCACGAATCTTTAGATGTTCCTTTGTACTTCAAACAAGTGTTTGCTCATTTTGATTTCTAACTCTAAACGAAAACTATAACCCCGATAAGAGATAATATTTGACCCAAAATGATTATGATATTCAGGCATTTCAATACACTTTAAATTTGTCCAATTGTCATAATTTGTAAAACATCTTTCACAAGTCCTTTTATGCAAAAAATTAACTTGAATACTTTCATCATGTTGATCTAATTGAAGAGACTTTGTATTTTTGTTCATTCAATATCCTCCTTTCATTTTGAAATCGTTTGAACAATTCAAAAATACTTTCAAATTTATGTTCCATTAAGTAAATACTCATATTCACTTAAATTCACAATGAAGTATGAAATAATGATTTCCAATATTTGTTAAAAATATGATACATCACTATGTATAAGATTCAACATTTCTTCACATATCACCGTTTTACCAGAATGTGAGTTTTAGTCATTTTGTCAAATGAGGCATGGTTTTGCAAAGTCTCTAGATCAAACATCTAAGACCACAATTTTCATTTAGAATAAAAAACATGCAATAACAACCATGCCTTAAACAATAGTGTCATGTCATTATTAAACTTTGGATATCTTTTAGCGTCCTAATCCTTTATAAATGCTTAAACTATTATCATTAACATACTGACGAGAATAACTCATTTATAATCGTAATGTGATCATGAAGATATTATTCATAAGAACAATACAACTGTCTTGTAACTTATTCATATGAATAATCGTCTTGCTAAAATCAAGACACACAAACAAGGATTACAAAATTATATTCATGTCCACTAATCCAAATGGTAAAGTTTGAGGAAAGTGGTGATATCGGCCGTCAACTATTTTGCTCGCCGTCATCAAGCCACATTGCCTCATTTCCAGCAATTCTCAAGCAGACAATCTTGTTTTCAAAAAATAGGACAAGTATCAAATATTTGTGAATTGCAATGAGTTTTGCAAGAACTACATTTATAATTTATATATCTAACATATACTCTTTTCATCCATGACCTCCACTGCAATTGTTGCGGAGTCATCAGACTATCTCCTAATGGTTATGGTATCAAGAATATAAGATTATCTAATTACGAGGATATCCCTCAGACGTGGGTATTAATCTATGAAGTTGGACCCTTCTGCTAAGTTCCACATTAAGCAAGAAATTTCATGGTCGCAAAGGACCTCAATGGGATAGGACACGATCTACTAAGATATTTACAAATAGACATCTAGACTAAGTTCATAATATGAGTTCAATCATAAATTGAGCTCCCACTAAAATTGTCACCCCCGGACAATTTTAGCGATCACACGATCCCAATCCACTACACCACCCCCGATCATCATGGTCGGCAATATAGTTTCAAAGGTAGACATTCCCCAATGTTAATCACATCATCCATGTGACTCATGCTCGACCTTTCAGTATCTTGTGTTCCGAGGCCATGTATGTACATGCTAGGCTCGCCAAATTAACCTTAGTGTATTGCATGGCACATACATGGCTTGTTATCCACACTGTATGCGAACGTATATATGTCTAGCCCCCTATCGTCACAACCGGCTTTATAACGATGAATTTTCTTGGTGTTTGTAGACATAAGGGAGGACATATTTATTGGAATTATTAGGCATTATATTATCTAATATGCTACCGTTGAGTATCCAATACTAGCACACAATAAGGAGAATAACAAGTATCAACATCACATGTATATTGTGATATGATATGGTCCTTCTTCTTGCGCCTTGATCTTCATCGAGCGCTCCGGCATGATCTCCATCTTGCCACCGATTTGATGCCAAGTCCACAACGCCACCAGAGGATTGTCCATCAGAACGATGACTATTACTATACTACTTAGCAACAGAAAAGTAAAGTACTTTACCTTCGTAACGACCAAGACCATATCACAACACAAGCCCTCCTGCAAAACAAATTTAGATGTTTCTACCTTATCTTTTGCAAGTTTTAGGTGGCTGTTAGGGATTTCACAATAAAACTATTTCTAATCTACGAAATTTCCAACCACAACATGGATCCAACAGTTGTCTCACTACACCCCTTTTGGGGACCTCCATTGTAAATGCCATATCAACTATTGAATAAGAGACACACACCCGCTAGCCACTTATACAGGACAAGCCGTATGTCGAACATGGAACCAATCTCGCGTAAGAATACGTGTAAGTGATACGTTGCTAACGTATCCATAATTTTTGATGTTTCATGCTTGGTTTTTATCTACTTTCTTATGTTTTGTTCCAACTTTGGAGTACTTTTTATACACTTTCCTAGACTAACCTATTAACAAGATGTCATAGTGCCAGTTGCCTGTTTTCTGCTGTTTTTGGTTCCAGGAAAGTCAGAAAATCAATATTCTCGGAATTGGACCGGACAAAAGCCAAAGTCGATATTTTATTGGAAGACTCATGGAGCCAGAAGACGAGACAGAGAGGGGCCACAGGGTGGCCACACCATATGTTGGCGCGGGCTAGCCCTGGCCGCCCACCAACCTTGCCTCTTCGCCTATAAGATGCCTCCCGATGCAAAAACCCTAAGTCGTCAAGCCTCCAGCCATGAAAAGTTCCACAACGCCGCCACCACCAAAGGGGAGATTCGGGGGACAGAAAGTCTCTGTTCTGGCACCCTGCCGGGACGAGGAAGTGCCCCCGGAGCCATCTCCATCGATCTCCACCACCCTCTCCATCACTGTTGCTAATTCCCATGATGAGGAGGGAGTAGTTCTTCCTCGAGGCTAAGGGTTCTACCGGTAGCTATGTGTTCATATCTCTCTCTATGCATGATCATATTGTGATCATGAGCTTTTTAATCAAGTAGATCTACCTTGATACTCAAGTGCTTTAATCGATCTCTGCTCTCCCCATGTGTGTGAAAGTGACAGCGTGCACACCATGGTGGCACTTAGGCTAGAGATTACAAATACTTGTTATGAGTTATATTTGGAGTTTCATGTCTCTATGAAATTGTGGTGTTTGTTAGAACCATCTAGTGCTCAAGGTGACAGTGTGGGGTTATCTAGATGGGGAAAGCGAACTTTGAGGAGTGCTGTTATAGCCCTACCATGGATTAGAGTGTCCAACCGGAGAGTAGTTCAGAGTAGTGTCATTAAGATAAGATATTTATATGAGAGTGTTCACTAGCGAAAGTATGATCCCTAGGCCTTGTTTCTAAGCATTGAAACACGCTTTGCAACTAGATCTGTTACATGTTTGCTTGCTTTCATCTTTATTTTAGTTTGCCTTTAGTCTCTTCCACGCCATCAAGCTATTTTCTGGCACCATTGTATTATATCTATACCACTTGTATTTCACTATCTCTTTGCCGAACTAGTGCACCTATACACCTGACAAGTGTATTGGGTGTGTTGGGGACACAAGAGACTTCTTGTATCTTGATTGCAGGATTGCTTGCGAGGGAATACCTTTGACCACTTCCTCCCCGAGTTCGATAAACCTTGGGTGATCCACTTAAGGGAAAACTTGCTGCTGTTCTACAAACCTCTGCACTTGGAGGCCCAACAACTGTCTACAAGAATAGAAGTGCGTAGATATCAAGCTATTTTCTGGCGCCGTTGCCGGGGAGGTAAGGTAAAAGGTACTCACATCCTCCGGTGTGAATGCTCGAAGTTATTTCCTTTAGATTCTGCAATTTTGTCTTTTTATTTCTTGTTTTCACTAGTTAGGCTTAATGGAAAACAACAAAAAAATTAGAGATCTTTATAGTATTTATCTTGAGTTAGGACATGAAGTGTTTGAAGAAAAAATTAAAAAACCTATGTAACTTTATTTGCATGCTAATAGCAATGTTGTTAGTATGAATTCTTTGGACACCATTATTGCTAATTCTATGGAAATGTCTAAGCTTGGGGAAGCTAGTTTTTATGAAAATGATATTTTTAGTTCCCCAGCTTTGGAAGATAGCTATTCTATTGCTTATGATGATACCAAACCTCCAATATATGATGATTACAATGATGAATATGATATTTTAAGTCCACCTACTATTGGGGAGAAAATTAATTATGATTACAATATGCCTCCTATATTTGATGATTATGGTGATGAGAATAATAATGATAGCTATTTTGTTGAATTTGCTCCCACCACAGTTAATAAGAATGACTATGCTTATGTGGAGAGTAATAATTATTATATGCATGTGGCTCATGATAAGAATGTTTTATGTGATAGTTATATTGTTAATTTTATTCATGATGCTACTGAAAGATATTATGAGAGAGGGAAACATGGTTTTATGTATCTCAACAATATTAAGTTTCCCCTCTTTATGTTGAAATTTTTGAAGTTGCACTTGTTTTGCTTTCCCATGCTTCTTGCTTTGTGCTTTCATGACCTGTTTATTTACAAGATTCCTATGCATAGGAAGTGTGTTAGACTTAAATGTGCTTTGAATTTGCTTCTTGATGCTTTTTTTACTTCAATTTATATTTCTTATGTGAGCATCTTCTCAAACTATCATGCCTAACTTAAAGGCGTTAAAGAAAAGTACTTTTTGGGAAATAACCCAAAAGTTTTAGATGAGTCTTGGGAGTTATTACCTCTGTAATAACATCTCCTTATCCTTTTTATTTGGTTTTTGTGCCAAGAATAACCTCTAATGAGAGAGAAGTAATGATTGGGAAAGTTGTTGTCCCGAAACAGATTTTTGTGCTTTGCTGTAAAAATTCGTGAAAAATCTCTGTACGTCGGTTTGAGATGTAATTTTTTGTGCTTCTGCCCCAGGTTGTTATCCAACTTTCGTTAGTTTAACACTTTTAGATCTGAGCAACATAAGGTCTTCTAAACAATTTGTTTTTACCTGCTGGTCTGTTTTGACAGATTTCTGCCATTATTTGCATTTGCTTCTTGTTGATTCCTTTTTGGGTTCTTTTTGGGGAATTGAGCTTTTTGAGGGAAGTGCTACAGTATCTTCTGTTTTAATGGAAGTTTTATTGGTGTTGAAACTAAACCCAAAGACTTATTATCTTGAGTACACTAATGTTGCTAATAAAGATTATATGAAGTTTTGTATGAAGGAAGAATTTCAGGTGTAAGGAAAGAATAATGTAATGAGATGAAGAATGGACAAAAGCTCAAGCTTGGGGATGCCGCCCGTGTCACCGCAAGAAATATCCAAGAAGTACAAGCGTCAAAGCTTGGGGATGCCCAAGGCATCCCCTTCTTCATCAATAAAAATCTCAGGTCTTTCTAGACACTTCATTTTTATTGTTTCATGCACAGTTGTGTTGTTCTTGGAGCGTCTTAGTTTTCGTTTTTTGTTTTATTTTTCTTTGTTTGCTTGAATAAGTTGGTTGTATCCCAGCACACTTCTTTTGGAGAGAGACACACTCCGTTTTCATTGCCTAGAACACTCTAGTTTTCATTCTTATTGTTCTGTGAGTGTTCTCTTTTGCTAGCACTGTGTTTAGCCTTAGTTTTCTTGTGCTTTCAGCTTAGAACTTTTTAGTTCTTCTTTGTGGATTTGTGATACAAGCTCACTGATCTTTATTGATTATTATCTTTGTGAGTTGTTTCAAATAGGTTGATTTGGACTGGAGAAGAGTAGGAAAGTTCATGCTTAAGTGGTATAAAAGGAGCTTGTTTTTTACTGTGACTTGGACTTTATCATGTCATGCTTGATGTTTTGCCCTTATGCTTAGTGATTATTGCTATAGCATGACTTATTCCAAACAATTGAGATTGCTTAATGTGCCTTGAAAGAATCATGCGTTGTTTTAGCATACAAAAGCATAGTATTGTGGTATTCTCCTTTGATGCTTTATTTGGGTTGACTTGGCGCGTGCTCACACCATGTTATGACTATCCCAAGTCACCATAGCCTTTATGATCCTTTAGTTTTCGACTTGTAATGTCACTTTATTCTTTAATTAATGATGTTTTGTCGCTTTGCATGATTATGGCCATTATTGCTCTCTTAGTTGGTCGCTCCCAGTCTTTTGCCAGCCTCCGTAACCAAGTATGAGTTCCACTCATGCATCCAACTCCTAAAACCCAGTTATTCCAAAGAGTCCACCATACCTACCTATTAGCTTTTGGTATTCCAAGTATATTCATGTTTTTATCTACCTTCCGAATTAAACTTGTTATGTGAAAATTAGTGATTAAAGCTCTCACGAACTTCATGGCACACTTTACTTTCTTGCATTTAATAAACTTGAACCATTGCGTCCATCTTTGTTGCGTATATGCTTGCGCTTTATAAGTTGAAGTTAGCAGAACCATGTATCATGGGGAACGCTTTCAACATTGCACTTGTACTTTGTACCCCGTTGATATCATGTTCTTTTGCTTATGGATCCCGGTGGTGTGAAATAAAAGGGGAACTTGTAAGATCATGGAGTTTGTATTTGTGTTAGAGAAACGCCTGGGCCGCTAGCCTAAGCTATGCCTAATCATGGTGGAAACTTGCCGCATAACCATAATGAGCACTCTATGAAGCATCCTCAATAAAAACCTATGCAAATAGCAAATAAAAAGATCGCTAGGATGCTCATTGTCTACTTGCCTTGTCATTTTGATTATGGGATAGCTCCTGTATCATGTGCAAGGGGTACCCCGTTGGCGGTTCTCTATGATACATATGTACTTACAATGACAAGATCTTACTTGTGACTAAAGTTGAGTAGCATGAGGTTCGGTCTTCGTAAGTAAGGGGCATGAGATTTCGGCTTATAACTTGTCAAGCATATCCTCTTAGTTGTGTCACTTTAACCTTAATCACCTTAAAGATGCTTATGATAGGGGCAATGAGAGCTAGAAGCTAATAAGTACCATAATTTTTGGAAGCTCTTTATGAAACTTGAATCCCTACTTCCTTCTATGAAGGCCTTTCTTTTACTTTTATATTGAGTCTCCACCTTCTATCTTTATGCACCTATTGAGAGAGCATAGTGGCCATTCTTAGTTCTATGTGCATTGTCCCAAGACTTGTTGATTGATGCATAGCTTTGATATTGCTTGTTTTAAACTATTTGTATCTAGTCACTCTTATGAACTTTGAAGGTGTCCTATGCATTTATGTTTGCTACTCTATGAGGGACAAGCTGAATGCCACTATGCTATGTTTTATTTATGTGAAACAAACAAACGTGTTGCAAAGCATTGTTATTCATGAATCTTTTGTTTGTGCCTTTTCATGTTGCAACATAGTTGCTTTGTCTTATTGTTAGAACTTTATCTTTCATGTTATGATTGAAGTACTATGATCCTAGCTATCAATGTTTTACAAATACTTTGATCAAGTTTATGATGGTGCATGTCACCTCAAAAATTATTCTTTCTTTTTATCACTTACCTACTCGAGGACGAGCAGGAGTTAAGCTTGGGGATGTTGATACGTTGCTAACGTATCCATAATTTTTGATGTTCCATGCTTGGTTTTATCTACTTTCTTATGTTTTGTTCCAACTTTGGAGTACTTTTTATACACTTCCCTGGACTAACCTATTAACAAGATGCCACAGTGCCAGTTGCCTGTTTTCTTCTGTTTTTGGTTCCAGAAAAGTCAGAAAATCAATATTCTCGGAATTGGACCTGACAAAAGCCAAAGTCGATATTTTATTGGAAGACTCACGGAGCCAGAAGACGAGAAGGAGAGGAGCCACAGGGTGGCCACACCATATGGTGGCACGAGCTAGCCCTGGCCGCGCCACCAGGTGGTGTGGGCCTCCTGGCCGCCCACCGACCTTGCCTCTTCGCCTATAAGATGCCTCCCGATGCAAAAACCCTAAGTCGTCTAGCCTCCATCCATGAAAAGTTCTGCAGCGCCGCCGCCACCGAAGGGGAGATTCGAGGGACATAAAGTCTCTGTTCCGGCACCCTGCCGGGACGGGGAAGTACCCCCGGAGCCATCTCCATCGATCTCCACCACCGTCTCCATCGCCGTTGCTGATTCCCATGATGAGGAGGGAGTAGTTCTTCCTCGAGGCTAAGGGTTCTATCGGTAGCTATGTGTTCAACTCTCTCTCTATGCATGATCATATTGTGATCATGAGCTTTGTAATCAAGTAGATCTACGTTGCTACTCAAGTGCTTTAATAGATCTGTTCTCTCCCCATGTGTGTGAAAGTGACAGCGTGCACACCATGGTGGCACTTAGGCTAGAGATTACAAATACTTGTTATGAGTTATATTTGGAGTTGGATGTCTCTATGAAATTGTGGTGTTTGTTGGAACCATCTAGTGCTCAAGGTGACAGTGTGGGGTTATCTAGATGGGGAAAGCGAACTTTGAGGAGTGCTGTTATAGCCCTACCATGGATTAGAGTGCCCAACCGGAGAGTAGTATCATTAAGATAAGATATTTATATGAGAGTGTTCACTAGCGAAAGTATGATCCCTAGGTTGTTTCTAATCATTGAAACACCGTTTGAAACTAGATCTGTTACATGTTTGCTTGCTTTCATCTTTATTTCAGTTTGCCTTTAGTCTCTTCCACGCCATCAAGCTATTTTCTGGCACCATTGTCTTATATCTATACCACTTGTATTTCACTATCTCTTCGCCAAACTAGTGCACCTATACACCTGACAAGTGTATTGGGTGTGTTGGGGACACAAGAGACTTCTTGTATCTTGATTGCAGGATTGCTTGAAGGGGAATACCTTTGACCACTTCCTCCCTGATTTCGATAAACCTTGGGTGATCCACTTAAGGGAAAACTTGCTGTTGTTCTACAAACCTCTGCACTTGGAGGCCCAACAACTTTCTACAAGAATAGAAGTGCGTAGATATCAGTAAGGTCGGTTCAGACCGCTTCATCAAACAATGCCGTGATATAAATAAGTACACGTTAGAGGATAACAACTAAGGGATCAATGCTCGCATAATACTTGTGCGTATTGGCTGTACAACACTCCTACGTATAGATCGGCTCTAATACCACTGAAGGGTTCCATAGTAGAAAACAAAAAAATTCCTACGTTGGAACGCCCTAACTACCCAAGATCTATCTATGTAGTAATGCACTAACGACTGGAGCATACATAATACATACCCCTGTAGGCCGTAGGCGGTTAACATTCTGAGAGGAACATGGTTGAAGTAGTCAAACTCGTGGCCGACCTCAAGGTCATGAAGCTCCTCGCATGTCACCCCTTTCTCCATCTTCATCGTGCAACATCTCCGGCTCAGGACATCCAAGATGTACTCATATGAGGCACCCTCGAGGTTTCATACACATATGATGTATGATGATGACCTCCAATTCTTGATCCCTGCCAGGAGTGCGGAAATAGATCTCCGGCTTGGAAACCCCATAGCGCAACGGTGTGCTGCAGGTGCGACGTCTCTTGTGCGTATAGTCCTTTCTTGGGACCGTGCCGATGCGTGGAGACAACTAGAGAGAGAGAGGAGAGAGAATTCCCTAAGGAAAATACCTTAGAAAACCTCTCAAATTGGTGTGTTTGATCCCACCCATGGGCACCCCTTTATATAGGCGGAGGGGGCATGCCCTCTCCATTAGGTGCCCCATGTGGGACTAATTATTAAAGGAAAAAACAAGAGGGAGAAGGTAGGCAGCCGGGTGGGCAGCCAGTCGGGTGGGCTGGCATGCCCACCAAGGCCCATCGGTGCATCAACAACAATAGTGGCGCAGGAGCTACCGCAGTGGGTCGGCGCACCCTAGCCCAGCAGCGCATGGACAGGCGGCCCCGGGTGGGCCGGTTCCCTGCCCGAGCACGCAGCGCTGCTCGCCCTCGAGGTAGTGGCCAACGGAGTGGCCAGTGCTGGTGGGCCGGTTAGCGCATTGCGGCCCACCAGCGTGACACATCACCCTCCAATCTGCCGCCCCATGCGGCGTCGTGGCCCGGTTCACTTGCTTGGGCCGACCACGACGGCCCAATAGCGTTTCTAGCTGCTTTTTTGCAGTTTCCTTTCTCCCTTTTCAGGGAGGCTTTCTCTAGGGCCAATTCCTTCCAGGGCTTTGGCCTAATGAGGAAGTTGCCCAATAAAATTTAATTTAAATATTTATTTGGTACATATTAATTCATAGTTAATATATAATAAATGCATATATTAAATCGCCATTTATCCGAAACACCTTTCGGCCTTTTCCTTTCTTTTTTTCTCTGAACAACTTCGGATCTCTCTATGGAACAATTTTGGCTTTCTCTTTCTCTACTGTGATTCCAACTTACAGATGATCTCTATATCATCGTACCCTTAAGTGTATTCCCCACGGCTCGGGAATGGCACAAACATGATCCCACCAATGATCAATAGCGGGACCGGGATGCCCATACTGACCCTTGTGCATTCCACGATGACAATGTTATTTGAACCGTAAAACATCGAGTCCAATTCCATTTGTTACTCTGATATGACTTTTATGATATCTGATCATTGGTATCATATACCTTGTTCAATCTCGTTACCGACAAGTTCTATTTTACTTGTTACCGCGATATTACATTCCCGTGACCTAGTCACATGTTGCAACATTATGGATGTATGTATCTTACCTGTCACGCGGGTAAACAAATTCCGATCTTGATTCATAGGTCATCTACTGTTCCTCTAGAATACCTAACGTACACCTTTATAATCACTGTTTCATCGAGTGATGTTTGATGCAATCAAGGCAGCCTCGGGAGATAGTGAATAATATGATCTCATGGTCTAAGGAGAAGGCGACTATGTTTCTAACTATTGCAACAATAAACTATGTGACTTGATCGTGTCACAATCTTTGGGTAATTGATGAGTGCATATTTGCATCATGTTTTACATTATTATTTTGCATTGTACATGTAGGATCTTGGTATTTTACGGCGCTCTCGCGCATATTTTATGTCTATTTTCACTAGGATCAGGACAGATGATGGATCCAATGGATACAATTCTTGGAGTAGTTGTACTGAGGAGAAAAGGAGTCAAAAACAACGTAAATCACGTATTTGGGAAATATTAATAATACCAGAAGAAAACCAGAAGCGAACAAAGGAGGCAGAGAGTTCAACGACCAACTATACGACCGGAGCAAAATTTTCGGCCGTATAGCTCCAGCCCTATAGTTGGCGCCGCCTCCGCCTCCTCAAATAGTTTCACCCCGTGCAACTGATTCGGAGAGACGACATACAGAGCACCTAGAAATCGCCGATACCTCACCTCCAGAAAGCATCCGGAGGGGGAACTCATCCGTCAGGGATCCATCTTCGACCTGCACAGATCCGGGAGGCTAAGGCATCGATCTTCATCATCCACCGCTGCATCACCACCATCTCCATCCATCCCATCTACATCTGGTCTATATCTAGTTGTAATTCCCATACTCGTTGTGGATTTATACAAGTACTATTCATCTATGATTGTTTCCATTACCATTGCTATGATGTTAATTGCCTCCATGTCTGAGTAGATCTCTAGTTCTTGGGGAGATGAAGAAACCCTAGCATATGATTGAGATGAGATAGAGATTATTATATTATACATCATTATGCGTATGTGTTAATTGTCTTTATCTTGATGTTGGGAGTTGTGCACCTCCTTAATATTTGCCTCTTATGGGGACTCGGTGAAGAGGATTACTTGTTGGTAGACGGAGTGATGATAACACTTACTATGACTATAAAGCTATTGTCATTCTTTACGTACTAACCTGGGGGAACAAGGAGAACTCATAAAGCCATGTCCATGCCATGGGAGAAATCCCTTAATAACGCAGTAATTTGATTGATGTCGATTGCTGTCTGCTGTGGTTATGAGGATGATTTGTGCAGCGGTTGCTGGCTATTCGTCCATATATGGAGTTCCTCCCACATACATACACATTATGAGAATATTTGTTATAGTAATCTTGATTGCTTAGTCTAAATTACTAGTGGTGTATCCACCACTCTCCGAGAACGCCTTTTTACCTATTGTAGTTCCAAATTCTATTACACACGCGATTCTTACTTTCTGCGTTAAGTTTTACTTTACTTTAAATTATCCTGTCCAACCAAAAACCCAAAAACAACTTTACTTTTCTTGCATCTTAAAGTTATTTCTTAAGTACTTCGTTTAGTTGTAGTTAAAAGCATTTTAGTCTTTCGCGTACTGCTCCCTGTGGGATCGATATCATTATTTTGAAACTAGCTACAAACGATCTGTGCACTTGCAGTCATCAAGCTATTTTCTGGCGCCATTGCTGGGGAGCTTAGCGCTATAAGTCACTTTACTTTTAGTTATTTACTTTCGTTGTACTAATTTTTACTTGAGTTGCAGGACCGTAACTATGGACAACACTCATCATTTAAACCAGCTTGAGGCAGTAAGGAAAATGGGTTTGCCCATGGACACTTTTATAGCTGTCAATAAAAGCATAAATCCGGATGGAATCGAGATCCACCCTTTATTATTTGAACTATTGCACTCTAAGAAATTTGCAGGAACCAATGAAGAGAGTCCATATGGACACTTACAATTCTTTGAAGACATTCTCAGTTCCTTCATTTTTGACGTCTGTAATCTTGATATGGTTAAAACCCAGTTGTTTAGACAAACTCTCTCTAATAATGTTTGCGACTGGTATAGATCTTTTTGTGCCGAAGAACCGAGGACTTGGGAGGAATTGACAACCAAATTCCTATCAAAATATTATTCTGAAAGCAAAGCTCACAGGATGAGAGGTATTATTATCAGTTTCAAAAATAATCCTAGTGAGGGCATATATGAAAGATATCTAAGGTACAAAAGCTACCTATATAATTGCCCCCATCATCGTTTGCCTGATTGGTTTATCACCCATACCTTTTATGGAGGGCTAAATATTGAAAATAGGATGAATCTAGACACTACTTCTAATGGCAGTTTTCTATCTTATACCTATGATGAAGCTTGGAATCTAATAATCAAAATGCGAGAAGCAACGAAAAATATTAAAGATAAGGAAAACATTACAAATAGTTTTTCTGAGTATGCTTGTATTAACGATTTCCTTGTAGATGAAAGGACAGATAAAATCATTAAAACCCTCGGTATTGATTCTTACTCAGTAAAGAAAATTATTGAGAATTATGCAGGGCATTAGCAGGTACCTACAGAATGGGAACCTCGTAAACCCCTCGAAAGAAGTGTGCAAGAGCGCTAATGGAAGAGTTCTCCTCGATACCTATTCAGGGGATTGTCGAAACAAGGCAAAAAGAGGAAGACCAAATGAAGAAGAGATCAAAGAAACCAGAAAGGAATCCGAAGCTACCAATATAAATAATCTTATATTAAAGGATCTTATGGAAGCACGAATAGTGGATGATGAAGTGGTTATGCTAGACCTTGAAACCTCAGAATTCATCGAAGGTAAGGTTTGAGGTAACGAAACTTCTAAACCAATGACCCCTATATATTGTGGAGAAATCTTCTTATATGGAATCCGTGATCCAATTTCCACTATAAATATCATGCCTTCATCACTTTATGAGGAACTCCGTTACAATTTAAATAATCCAGATGTGGAAACGGTAGTCACTACTATTAAATTCTCTAATAGAACCAATATAAAACCGGAAGGAGTAATCAGAAATATCTATGTCTTTATTGGGTCACTCATGTACCCCCATGATTTTCATATTGTTGATATGCCTCGAGATTCTTTTTGTCCTATTCTTTTAGGCATGCCTTTTATTTCCATCACCAAAGCCCGAGTTGATAATAAGAAGGAGACTATTTCACTGATGTTTGGAGAAGAGGAAATGACATTCCACTTTGCCAAACTAAAGAAGAGGCCATATAAAGTGGAGGATATCAAGGAAGAGAAGACTATTGTCGAGCTAGCGGCAATTCATTTCAGTACTCCACAAGATGAATTAGAGAGGAGCCTGATTAATTGGGAGGAAGCACCAGATGATGAGGAGAAAGAAGACATGGACGATTACCTTGATTCAATTCCAGAAGCACAAAATCCACATGACTATGAAAAACTGGTAAGAAAAGGAGATGAAGAGCCTTCATCAATAGAATTGAAAAAAATTCCAGACAATATGAGGTATGAGTTTTTAGATAATGAAAATAAATGTCCTGTCATTATTAGAAAGAATCTATCGGAAAATGAAACAAATAAAATCATTTTAGTTTTGGTTAAGCATCATGAAGCCTTTGGATATACATTGAGTGATATTAAAGGAATAGATCCATCTATCATAGCACATAAGATTACCATGCTTGATGATGCTGAACCTGTAGTAGATACACAAAGAAGGCTTAATCCTAAAATGAAGGAAGTAGTAAGAAAAGAGGTTATATGGTTACTAGATGCTGGCATAATATATCATATTTCTGACAGTAAGTGGGTTAGCCCAGCTCATTGCATACCAAGACAAGGTGGTCTTGATGCTGCTATGAATGAGGATGATGAGCTAGTTCCTGTAAGGCCCATTGTAGGATATCGTATGTGCATTGACTTTAGGAAGCTAAACCACGAGACGCAGAAAAATCATAAACCTATACCATTCATGGATAAAATTCTAGAAAGACTTAGTAATAATTCTTACTTTTGTTTTCTTGATGGTTATTCTGGATATTCTCAAATTGCCATACAACCGAAAGATCAAGAGAAAACAACTTTCACTTGTCCTTATGGCACATATGCTTATAGATTAATTCCATTTGGCTTATGTAATGCAACAACAACTTTTCAGGAATGTGTTTTAAAGATTTTTGATGATTTTGTTGAGAAGACTATGGAAGTTCTAACAAATGATTTTGTTGTTTGTGGAACAACTTTTGATAATTACCTCTACAATCTGACCAAAGTCTTGCAGAGATGCAAGCAATCAAACTTGGTTTTGAATTGGGAACAATGTCATTTCATGGAAAGAGAAGGTAAAGTTTTCGGGCATAAAGTTTCGGAGAAGGGAATAGAAATAGATAAAACTAATATAAATGCTATAGAAAGTCTTCCAATACCTCAGGACATTAAAAACCTAAAAATGTTTCTAGGACATGCAGGTTTTTATAAGCAGTTTATAAAAGATTTTGCTAAAATAGCTATGCCCCTCACCAATCTTCTTGATAAAGAAACTCCATTCTACTTAGATCATGACTGCATTGCAGCTTTTGAGAACCTTAAGAATAAATTAGTTTCAACACCTATCATGCAATCTGCAGAATGGGATGAACCTTTCAAAATCATGTGTGATGCTAGTGACTATTGCTTTAGGGGCTGTGTTGGGACAGCGAGATGGAAAGAATTTGAATGGTTATTATGCTAGTAGACCTCTTAATAAGATTTAGAAACATTGTGCTACTACAGAAAAAGAGTTTCTAGCTATAATTTTTGCTTGTGACAAATTTAGATCTTACATAATTAATTCTAAGGTAATAATTCATACGGATCACCAAGCTTTGCGTCACCTCCTTGTGAACAAGGATGCTAAGCCCATGTTGATTAGGTGGGTTTTATTACTACAACAATATGATTTTCAAATAGTAGATAGGAGGGGTAAAGATAATCCGGTAGCAGATCATCTCTCTAGGATGGAGGGAATAGTCAATAACCCCGTACCTATTAATGAATCATTTCCAGGAGAATATTTAGCAAATGTTGAAATTGCTGATCCATGATATGCAAATTATGCTAACTATCCAGCAGCAAAATTTATACCTCCTGGTATGTTAAGAAATCAAAGAATAAAATTCTTTAATGATCTTAAATATTACTTTTGGGATGATCCATATCTATATCATCATGGACTTGACGGAATGATTCGGAAGTGTGTCCCTAACCATGAAATGAATGTGATATTGAAATCTTGTCATGACAGTCCGTATGGAGGGCATCATGCAGGTAAGAGAACTGCTGCAAAGGTACTTCAATCCGGATTCTATTGACCCACCTTGCTCAAGGATGCACATAGATATGTGGAATACTGCGATGCTTGCCAAAGAAGAGGTAATATAGGCAGGAGACAAGAAATGGCAATGAATTATAGTCTCATAATTGAACCCTTTGATGTATGGGGAATGGATTACATGGGACCATTTATAGAGTCGAATGGTTATACTCATATTCTTGTTGTTGTTGACTATGTTACTAAATGGGTTAAATCTATTCCAACAAATCATGCAGATACAGCTACCTCAGTGAAGATGATCAAGAATGTCATATTCACCAGGTTTGGAGTTCCTAGATTTTTAATTACTGACGATGGTTCTCATTTTATGAAAGGAACTTTCAGGAAAATCCTCAGCAATTATGGAGTAACTCACCTTGTTGCTTCACCATACCATCCCCAAACAAGTGGTCAAGTGGAACTCTCTAATAGAGAATTGAAGACCGTACTCGAGAAGACGGTGGACAAATCAAGAAAAGATTGGTCATACAAGTTAAATGACACTCTTTGGACATACCGTACTGCATTTAAAAATCCAATGGGTATGACACCTTATAAGATGGTGTACGGTAAGGCATGCCATTTACCTTTAGAATTGGAATAAAAAGCTTTTTGGGCAATCAAGAACCTAAATTATGATCTCAAGGCAGCAGGGGAGAATCGTTTATTAGATATTCATGCTTTAGATGAGTTTAGAAGTGAAGCCTATGAGAATGCTAGGTTGTTTAAGGAAAAAGTGAAAAGATGGCATGATAGAAAAATAGAGAATAAGACTTTTAAAAATGGAGATAAAGTGTTGCTCTATATTCTCGTCTTAAGTTGTTTCCAGGAAAGCTCAAATCAAAGTGGAAAGGCCCATATATAGTTGAAGAAGCCTATTCATCGGGAGCAGTGAAGCTCCAAGGAAAAACACCCTCTCTTGCATGAGTGGTAAATGGACAACGCTTGAAGCATTATCGAGTAAGAGAAGATATAAGTGCAGTCACCATAGAGGTAATCACCCCTGAAGAAGTGATTAAGCAAAGGTATACAAGGAATGGAAACTGCAAAAAGAATGGACTCGAGACAAAATGAGCAATACTACGATCAAGTTATTGACCATAAAAGAGCGCTTCATGAGAGAAAACCCATGCGAAATTAAGGTTTGAGTAAGTTTTAAAATTATCAGTTGAAGTTTTATTAGAATATTGTGTTGAAATAAGAAACATTTGATGCTTTAGCAAAGAAGAAGGAAGATTGATTAAGCCAAAATTGGTCGAAAATCTAAGCTGACATTTTTCTATTAAAACTTGATATTTCATTAAGTTTCAGATTAATAAAGAATCCTTGGAGAAGCAGAAAATTTTTGGTGGACACAAAAGGTTTAACGACCAACTATACGGCAGGAATAAAAATTCTTCCCGTATAGTTGTGGTCATATAGTTTTTGCGACATCACCCCTTCCATCCACAAAAGGTACTGAGAGTTTAACGACCAACTATACGACCGGAATTAAAAATTCTGCCCATATAGCTGGGTCGTATAGATATCAACACCTTTGACAAAATAATTTCCTGGGTACTTAGAGTTTAACGTCTAACTATATGGCCGGAATTAAAAATTCCGCCCGTATAGTTGTGGTCATATAGTTATCATCCCATCTCCAAAAAATTTATTCAGAGTCTAGAGTGACATGGTTATACCCGACGGGTACATAACTTCAGCATACCTGGTCCAGCCCAAGGAAGGCCCACAGCAGACATACGCTGGCCCATGAAGATTTTCGGGTGGCCAAGGCCCATGACGCCTTCGGATCCTTGGAGAGCAAGACTAGAGTTCGAATACAACTTGTAACCTACTCGTATCGGTACCTGAGACCTAGCCTCCTCATATATAAAGGCTAGGAGGGGCCAACGAGCAGGACAGATCCATACTTTTCGTACACGCCTCCACGCCAGATCGAATCTGCGCACCCTGTAACTTTCAGTTCCGCCGTAATCAAAGAGCAGACAAGCAGGAGTAGGGTTTTCCCTCCGGGGGCCTGAACCTGGGTAAATCTCGTGTCCCCTGGTTGCTTGTCTGTTAACCGTGCCACGATCTCCAGCATCCCCATCTTCTCCAAAACCCAAGTCCATAACAATGGGCATTGACGAGATTAAACCTCGTCAATTGGCGCCGTCTGTGGGAATTGGGGCTGCTGATTGTGCTTGATCGTGGTTCCGACCGATCGATCTACAACTCCTCGGTGACGGAGAATCACCTCCTCTTCGGCGCTTTCGACTTCACCGCCCACTCGCCGGCCACCATGAAGGATTTCGAGCCCGTAGGCGACGGACTCGAAATTCTGTTCGGGAGCTTCTGCTTCCAGGTGGGACAAGCTGGCACCCTCCGCCTCCCCGAGCGGATGCCCGTGCCGCCAATCAGGCCCGCTTCATGGGCTCCACACCCCGTGCTACGCACGTCACCATCAACAGATGAGTTCTACAGCAGCAGCTGCTGCAACTCCGATCTGTGCGATCCACCTTCGGATGAAGGGACCTACGGTTCCGAATCCGAAAGCTGCGGCAGCAGCCAACCAATCTGCAGGCGCTATCTGTGCGCCGCAATCATCCAAACCGACGAAGACACGCCTAACCCGCCGCCCAACCCCAACCCGCAGGGCGGAAACGGCGAAAACGGGGAAACAGGCCACCTCATCCAACTTAGCAAAGAAGGATGGGCGAAGCATGCCGCGCCGTCGAAATAGTCCTACCCTGGACTCCCACGTGACCTGCTGATGGCATACCACTACCTCCTCATCGAGGAGCACAAGAAGCAAGTCAAGATGCAGGAGACGCTCGATAAACGCAAGAAAGCAGCCTCTGAGTCCAGTGCGCGACGAGTTGCACTCTCTGCCATGGAACCCGGCTCCAGCACAAACGGAAATCAGGGAAACAAGCACCACTCTCGGGTGGAAAACATGGACCCGAAGGAGCGGCGTGACGTGACCCAACCCTCCACACATCGTTCATGGATATGGACGCCGACGCAACATCACCTCAAGAGCGCCACAAGCCGCGATCATGGCAGCCATGCGTATCTTGCGGCTCACCCACCTCCGGAGGGACCGAAAAGGGCCATGCATAGGTCCGCACTCACCGGACTAGGACTAATCGGAGCTGCGCTCCACGAAGACGCTCCTACGGAGCCGAAGAAGAAAGCTCCGGCCAGGCGCGACCGGAGCCCCACTCCCTCATCCGAAGATGAAGAAGAACACGATCTTCCTCGAAGAAAGAAGAGCTCGCACCGCCATAAGCACGACTATGACGCCAGGGACAAGCTTACACAGCGCAAAATCGACAAAGCACGTGCCAAACGCGCATGCTCATCCGAATCTGAGATGGATGAAGACGAAGGAGAACTCTGCGGGGCTCGATGCTTCAGCAGACCCGTCCGGCGAACACAGATGCCACGCAACTTCAAGCTTCCTTCGGATACTCCGAAGTTCAACGGCACGCAAGATCCAAAGTCCTGGCTCAGTGACCATCTATCATCCGTTAAACTTCACGGAGGCAGCAAAGAAACCGCCATGCAATGCCTTCACCGCGGTGGCGACGCGATGCAGCTCAGCAGCCTATCATCAGGATCCATCCGAAGCTGGGAGAAGCTCGCTTATAGCTTCATCCGAAACTTCAAAGGCACCAGCAAAAGGCCCGCCTCAATCGAAGAGTTGCGAGCCTGCACTCAGAGAACGGGTGAATCTATTCGCTCGTACATACTACGCTGGTCCACGACCAAGAACTCCGCAGCACACATCTCCGAAGAACGGGCCATCGACGCCTTCAGGGACGGCGTCAAACGCCCAGACTTCAAGGAGAAACTTGGACGCGTAAAGCCCAAGACACTCGACCAGCTCATGGAAATCGCCAACAGTTGGGCAGATGGCGAAGATTGCATCCAGCAGGCGCTATCAGATGAAGAAGACGACTACGGCCGAAGACGCGAACGCCGCAGCAAGAGGAGACCGCACGTATACGAGGACCGCGATGGACCCGACACGGTCGCAGCCGGCTACGCCGACCGCCGTAACGACAACAGCCGCAGCAGCGGAGGATATCGCAGCGGAAACTTCCGCGACAATGGAGGACCAACGCAGTCGTGGCAATGGAAACTTCAGCATTCGACAAACTTTCGGGTCGATGCACCATCCACTTCTACATCGACAAACAAGACGGCAAAAAGAAAGCTAGCCACATGCTCAAGGACTGCCGCGAGTTCCAGAAACTCAGCGAAAGCATGGTACAGATGAGGCAACAAGCTCCAATTCCTGCGTTCGGAAACGCACTTGCGCCAGGCGAAATAGCACACGGAGCTCCTCCACCGCCGCCTATCGGAGGCCCACATCAACCAGCCGCACCAGCGCAAAACAACGCCGGAGTCGCATACCCCCCACCAAAAGGAGCACTCAATATGATACAGAAAGGACGCCCAACCAACAGGGTACAAAAGAAGATCACCCGCCAAATCAATATGGCCGTGACAACTCCACCTGCCATCCCTGAGTACCTCAGCGGATCGGAGTCCTGCATCACATTCACTCGCGCGGATCACCCTATTCAGATCCCTCGCCCAGTCATGCGCCACAGTCTGAGGCGCGGTCGGAGGCTTCGAGATGAGTCGCGTCTTCATGGACGGCGGCAGTGGCATCAACCTAATATTCGCAAGCACTCTAGCAGCTATGCGGATCCCGCAATACAGCCTGGAACAATCAGACACAACGTTCCACGGCATTGTCCCAGGGAAGGGCATCTTCCCCCTGGGCAAAATAGGGCTCGACGTCATCTTCGGGACACCGGACAACTTTCGACAGGAGCGCCTAGAATTCGAAGTGGTGGACTGGCCGTCGCAATACCACGCCATCCTGGGACGCGTAGCATTCGCAAGGTTCCTGGCCGTCCCACACTATGCATACCTACTACTCAAAATGCCAGGACCAAGGGGCGTCATACAGTCCACGGGAGTTTCACCCGATCGGACCAATGCGACAGGGATTTCAACAAAATCTCCCAGTCTTTCGGCATGCAAGACGAGCTCGTAAGGCTCCGCGAAGTGACAGACAATGGGCTACCCCCAGTCACCAAGCAGAACGCACCTGATATGTCTTTCGACTCCACCATCAACACCAAAAAAGTACAGGTCCATCCAACGGATGCCTCCAAGACGGCGCTAATCGCCAACGACCTCAACACCGCATAGGAAAGCGCGCTCGTCGAATTCCTCCGTGAGCACTGGGAAATCTTCGCCTGGTGTCCTGCGGACATGCCAGGAGTTCCCAGGGAATTCGCCGAGCACGCACTCAATGTCTTCCCAGACACCAAACCCGATCAGCGGTCCATCCGAAGGCGAGCCAGACCCTGAGCGAAGCTATCGGCAAGGAGATCAGATTACTCGCGGCAGACTTCATCCGGGAAATCAAGGAAAGCGAGTGGTGGCAAACAGTTGATGGTCCCGAAGAAGGACACGGACATCCTGCGGATGTGCGTGGACTTCATCCGAACAAACACGCCCTAAGGACCACTTCCTCTCCCTCGGATCGACGGATCATCGATTCGACCGCAGGTTGTGAGAAACTCTCCTTCCTCGGCGCCTACTCAGGCTATAATCAGATTCGACTCAAGGTCGAAGATCAAGAAAAACGCGTTCATCACACCGCTCGGAGTATACCGCTACAACACAATGACCTTCGGGCTAAAGAACGCGGGTGCCACGCATCAGCGATGCATGCAGTTCGCCTCAAGGACCAGATCGGTCGCATAGCGTCCAAGTCTATGTCGACGACATGGTCATCAAAACCAAGGAGGCAAGAACACTTATCGACGATCTCCGCGAGGCGTTCGACAACCTTGATCGCTGAGGATCAAGCTCAATCCAGAAAAATCGCCTTGGCGTCCCCTCAGTCACCTGCTCGGATACTTCATCTCTCAACGAGGATCGAAGCAAACCGAAGAAAATCAAAGCTATCATGACAATGAAGAAGCGAAAAACCTCAAGGCGTTCAGCAGCTCGCAGGCGAGTAAGCGGCACTAAGCGAGTTCATCGGCCGCATGGGCGAGAAGGCCCTACCATTTTACCAAGCCTGCGCCAGCGACAAGTTCGAGTGGACACCAGAAGCCAACGACGCATTCGAAAACCTCAAGCGGCTCCTCTCAACCTCGCCTGTTTTGGTCACGCCAAAAGAGCGCGAGCCCCTGTTGTACATAGCAGCCACGCACTGTGGAAAGCAGATTTGTGGTCGAACGACCGAAGAAGGCAAGACCCATGGGGTACAACGCCCAATTTACTACCTCAGCTAGGTTCTCACTCCAACAAAACAGCGGTACCCGCTACAGGCTGGCCTACGGCGTGTTCATGACGGCTCGACAGTGAGCCACTACTTCCAGAGCATCGGTGATGGTCGCCAACGAGGCACCCCTAAACAGCATCCCGAACAATCCAGAGGCCACAGACGCGTGGCCTGTGGGGCATCGAACTATCACCCTGGACATCACCTACGAAGCGACACGCAATCAAATCTCAAGTCCTTCCGGACTTTACGGTGCCTGGATGGAGCTACAGCTGCGACACCCCGGACATGTCGCATCTGGACAATGCATTTGATGGCTCCAAGCGAAGCCGAGCAGGGCAGGAGTCATACCGACCTCCCGCAAGGTGACAAGATGAAGTACGCCCTTCGGATGAAATTGAGCCTCCAACAACGAGGCGAATCTGAGGCCCTCATCCATGGCATGCGGATGGCAAAAATATCGGCGAACGCGCTGGTCATCTGGTGACTCCAACCTTGTCGTCTAGCAGCGATGAATGAGTGCGACGCACGCCGAAAACATGATAGCGCATCGCGCACTATACAACGACTCGAAGGAGAATTCGACGGCTGCGAACTTCGGCACGTTGGAAGAGAGAGCAACGAGGAGGCCGACAGACTCGCCAACATCGGCTCGACTTGCGCAAAAGTACCACCAGGTGTGTTCCTCGAACAGATCTGCGTGCCATCCATCAAGCGGAAATTCCCCAAGGGATCACCGGAAGAAGCAGAACACTCGGGGGATACGCTACCCGAAGGACAGGAAGGACCCGAAAAGTTGGATACCGAAGTCACCATGGTCAACCTGACGCAGGTCATGGCAGTCGAAGAAACTTGGACACGTCCATACCTCCGATTACGATAAGCGGAGAATTGCGGACAGCGACAGATGCGGGCGCATATCTCGTCGGTCAAAGCCTTCACCATCATCAACGGCGAGCTGTACAAACGCAGCATTACAGGCGTCCTACAACGGTGCGTCACCATCGACGACGGCAAGGCCATACTCCAAGATATCCACGAGGGCATCTGCGGCCACCATGCAGGCAGTCGCTCCCTTGTCGCCAAAGCTCTACGAGCAGGATTCTATTGGCCAACAGCAATGAACGACGCAAAGGACATCGTCCGAAGATGCAACGGGTGCCAACGGTTCGCCGACAAACCACACGCACCTGGGTCCGAACTTCGACCCATACCCATAGCAGCCTTCGCTCAATGGGGCCTTGACATGATCGGCAAACTGCCAAAATCCTCGAAGGGAGGACACGTCTTCCTCTTGGTCGCAGTCGACAAATTCACCAAGTGGATCGAGGCCATGCCAGTCACCAACCAGAAGGGCAAAACCGCCGTCAAGTTCTTCGAATCCATAATCTACAGATTTGGCGTACCGCACAGCATCATCACCGATAACGGATCAAACTTCATCTCCGAAGAATTCCAGGACTTCTGCGAAGGCCTCGGGATCAATATCACGTACGCCTCGATGGCGCACCGCAAACAAACGGGCAGTGGAAAAGGCCAACGGCCTAATCGGCGTGGCATCAAGAAACGCCTCACGAGCTCACTCGAGCACAAAGTCGCAATCGGACGAAAGAGCTACCGTCATCTGTGGAGCTTACGAACCACGCCAAACAGCTCCACCGGTTACACACCGTTCTTCATGGTACACGGGCTGAGGCGGTGCTACCGGCAATCGTCACCAGGCTCCACGAGTCGTCGCTACAGCCGAATCCACGGCCGCTTTCGAAGATGCCGTCGACACACTCGACGAAGCACGGATATAGCAATGACTAGATCCGCGGTGTACCAGCAAAGTCTCCGCAACTATCACAGCCGCCGGCTGCGCCCAAGGTCCTTCGTCGAAGGAGACCTCATCTTGCGACTCAAGCAAAAGCGACCGAACAAACTCGAGTCGCCATGGGAAGGACCCTACGCCATCACCGAGGTCATCCCAGGTGGCGCCTATCGCCTCAAGCACGTGGAGTCTGGAGTCGCATACTCCAACCCATGGAACATATCGCACCTGCGATGATTCTACCCATAGCAATGGGCAATGTACCCCTTTTACTTTCAATAAGGCTTACAGCCAAGGCCACTCAGCCGAACCATGTACCTCCTCCATTACGCTACAAATAAATCTAAGTATCTCGCTCCCAACCTTCGGTTGACTATTTCTCTGCAACTTTGTTACATGCTACTAACGCACTCGGGGGCTCCCCCCACCTCACGATTTCATCAACTGAGGACAAAACGTGTACACCTGAGTAGCTGACCACGTCAGGCTAACGAAAAGGGCACGTACTAAATCAAAGCACTCGGGGGCTCCCCCCACCTCACGATTTCATCGACTGAGGACAACACGTGTACACCTGAGTAGCTGACCACGTCAGGCAAACGAAAAGGACACGTACTACATCAAAGCACTGCGTGCTCGCTAACAAGCGAACCTTTACAACAAAGGGCACATACACGCCCAGCCGCAATATACAAATTTTACATCTATCTGTTTATTTTCAGGTTCTACCTATTCTGAAGAATAGCCTGAGCACGCTGCTCAAACAAATCTACAATTTGTTCGGCATCGCTTACTGCCAGCGTAATGCGGACGATATTCCACTCGCCACCATCTGGCGAGGAGGTGGCCCGATCGCGATAAATCTACATCAGGGCGATGCACCCTCACAAGAGACAAGGCAGCCTTCACCCCTGCGACAAGCTGATGCTGCACCAGCTCCTTGACATTGCTGGAACTCCGAAACTTCGCCAGAAGACCTGCAAGGGTCGTCGGCACGCCATCCAACGGAAACATGACGTGCAACACCGAGGCGATGATGTTCGCACTGGCGGAGCACCAGCGTAACGGAAGACGCGATCCCGCACTCGCTAGAACCATGGCACGATCGCGATCCATCCAAAAGAAGCCACCGGCTTCCATGTCTGTTGAGTCAAGCAATTGACTCGAACAATCTCGCTCCTTTTCTTCCTTGAGCAAGATTCGCACTGCGACAACGGCCTGAGAACAAGAGTAAGGCCAGCGAGGCTCACCGAAGAACTAAGTTACGACCCGAAAGAAGGACCAACTTACACTGCAGCTGCTTGGACAGCCGACCCAGCTCCGCCATCAAGTATTCCTCTCTGGCTGCACTACGGTCTGCCTTGGACTTCCAAACGTCAGCACGACCGCGTAGCCCAAGCAAATCCCTCTCCAAGCTGCGTACACGATCCCGAAGAAAAGCGAGCTGCGAGGTATCATCCAACGATGCTCGCAAGGGCCTTCGGATGAAGTACCAACTGGGTCAACACCCGAAGGAACCTAAAGCAGAAGGAAAAGAAGGCACACCGATACTCAGCCAAAGATAAAAGCCCAACTCGGAGGAATTCATTAAATAAGGCCACTGTGTGGCTCAAGAATGGTGCTACAAAAGATATTTACAGCAAAAATAAACTACATACTACCCTACATCTCCTATGCCTAAGGCGTAGGACAAAATCGCCTCGAGCAGCTGCCTAGCTTTGGCCTCGCCATTGCCATGGCGTACTCAGACAACAAGTCAATGAGCTTGGGCCCATATCGTCTGCAGCGAGCGGAGTAAGCAGCGAAGGCTACCTCTGATCCATCCGCAGCCGTCGGCATCCGAGAAGTGATCTGGGGCAAGTCCAGCTCCGCCCCAGCCGCCATGGCCATCGCCAGCCCGACGGACGCGCCGATGCCCTTCTGCTTGCGCTTGTACACTGCAGGCGCTTCGGCTGACAGAGCCTCTGCTAGAGCACCCACATCTTCAAGGGTTGCGCCCTTCGGGAAGAGCTCCTGGTAGAAGCGACCAAGGACCTCCTTCGCCTTGGCAAGGGAGTTGACGACGGTACTGCAGCGGTCTTCGACCGCCACAGTGGCATCATCCAGAGCACTCCCGTGCTCCAGAGCACCGCGGTCGAACTCGATGCCTGCGACATCTGAGACAACACAGAAGAAAACATGAAGAAAAGCAACATAGAAGAAGACCCGAAGAAAAAGGAGCAAGTGCAAAAGCTAGCACTCACCCGAAATTGCCTTGGCAGCAGCCATGAGCTTCTCCGCCGCCCCCCTTTCACGACCTGCGGCTTCCCGCTGCAGACGCTCTTTCGCTTCGGCTGTTTTCGTCAGCTCCAGCTCAAGGCGCTCTTTCGCCTCAGCGGCAGCCTCGGCCTTCTGCTCCACTTGGCCAAGGCTCTTCTTCAGAGCATCAACCTCACGAAGAGAGTCATTATGCTCCTCTACATTTACAACAGGCAAGTATCAAAGCACAGCACCAAGATAAGCAAGAAATGTAATACAAGGCATACGAATACCTTGAAGCTGCCGAAGTTTCGCCTCCAGCGTCAGGCGCTCCTCCACCAGCCGCTTGGCCTCTTGGACAAAAGGCTGCAGGAAAAACAATAGCGATGAAGAGGACTTGGGGGCTACGCCCAAAACACAGAAGCAAACACAACATCAGCACACGAAGACGCTCGGGGGCTCCCCCCGTGACATGAAGCAGACAAACTTACGTGCTCCGAAGACGAACCCGCAGGCCCGCCTGCGACATTCTGAGGCGCAACCACCAGCCTCTCTTGCACAAGAGGAACTGGCGCAGCACCACCCGAAGTCGCCACCGCCTGCGGAGGGGGCGACGCAATGTTCGACTCCCCCATCATCTCGCGCGCTCCATCACTCGAGCCGTCGGAGGATTGCCTGAATACGAAGCCAATCAACACAGGAGAAAAAATAACAAGTGAACAGCAGACAACAGTGGCAACAAGAACACTTACGAGCCCAACGCGCTCAGGTCGAAGATAGGAGAAGCCCTCCGGGCCCTCTTCTCCTCCTTCTTCTCCTCATTCTCTTCCTTCCGCTTTCTTTGGCGGGTGCGAAGCAACAGCTCGCCGCAGAACGGCAGGAATGGGAGAAGACGAACCCCCCTGAACATCATCATGACGCTCAAGACCCCGAGGATTTCTGGGAGTCGGAGGAGTCGAGGCATCCGAAGACTCGCTCGAGCTCCGTGATCGCTTACTCGAATGATCTTCACTCGATTCGTCGGCATCCTCCGCCGGAGATCGCGCCGAAGGAAGCTCGGACACGGAATCCACCACTTCATTATCCGGGGCATTCGGATACCTTTCGGGCAATGGTGGCGCCATGCCTGGCACTTTGAAGCTCTACAAGATGAGAAGAAACTTTGTTAGCAAACAAAGGGCACAAGTACACAACTGACAAAACATAAGGGAAGCACTACGTGCGCAAATCTACACCTTTGGCACGGCCAACGTCGACGAAAAGGGCGGAGTCAACGACTTCCCCGGGATTTCCTCGTCGGCCTTGAACTTCAACAGCACGCGAAGAGCTCTGTCAAGTTCCACCTCGGAGATTTTTTCACTCGAAACCCTCGTCGGATCACGACGCCCAGAGTAAAGGAACATCGGATGCGCCCTCGCCTGGAGCGGCTGCACTCGACGCTCAAGAAACACCCGGATAATGTCGACACCGTTCACCTCCTTCTCAGGAATCAATTGGAGCTCCTCCACCTGACGGTACAAGGCCTCTATCTCCGCCACCTCACCGTCTAAGATCTGATTTTTCCAGGACCTCTTCTTCACAATCAACTGGGAGGGGTCAAAAGGAACGAGACCAAAATCTTGCCCAGGCAGCACAGAGTCACGGATGTAAAACCATTTCCTCCGCCAGTACTGGACAGATTCGGACATGGAGAAGGAAAAGAATTGGACATCGGGACTAAGAGAGATGATGAAACCCCCAATGGGATACACACCATCCGAACATCGGCCTCCTCACGGAATACAGCTTCGGAAGAGGCCAAAGTGCGGCTCAATGCCAAGCCAACACTCAAAGAGTGATAAAACACGAATGTGGAGAAGGGAGTTGGGAGATAGATGATGGAGTTGAACCCCATAGAAGAAGCAGTCCACGAAGGAAGTCATGGACTGGATACGAAAACCCATGCAAAACAAAGGCGACGAACATAACCCGGTACCCAGATGGGGGACGGGGGATTACCTCATTGCCGGGGAGTTTCACGGCCGTCGCGTCCTGCGGGATTAGGCTCCGCTCGTGCAGCTTGCGAAGATCGCTCTCCCGCGTCTCTGATCGCCGCCAGCCACCATCGGTGACACGAGCAGCGGCGGCGCCCTTCTTGCCTCCGGCGGCGCTGGTCCCAACTGCAGATGAGGATTTCTTCTTCCCCATGGCGCTACGGCGGTGGTGGCGTTGCCAACGACGAAGACAAAGGAAATGCGAAAGGAAATCTCAGCACGCAGCAAGAATCGCTCGAGCGCAAGGAAGCAATGGACAGATGAACTACTACGGTAAAAGACATACCACGATTTCACCACGGATTATAACAGCAAAGACGACGCACGCTGGCCGTCCATCGAGAAGACCTAACGCCAACGGCAGATCTAGCCGTACACGTGTCAGCACCAAAACAAACCGTCGTTCCCACGACGTCCACTACGCGCGGAGATCGAGGAAACGCCGTAATCATCCCCACGCCACGCGTGACCGGTCAATTCAAAGTCAGGAAGTGGGACCCACACTTCGTCAAGTCAAGTCATCTCTGGCGCAGCAGACGCTTGAGGTCATTGATCGTCAGCACTGACGTCATCAAAAGCTATACTAGCACCAAACTTCGGCTACACAGCTAAGAGTACTCATTCGAATCTACGATTCGACTAAATACTCGAGGGCTACTCCTATCAGGAGCGCTGGTCGCGCACCCGATGTACTTCCGGGTCAGCGGTACGCCCACGAGATTTTCCCACTACCGTTGCATGATACAAGACTCGAGTCTCTGCCCGAGTCTATGACTCCGCCAGACAATCGGGGGCTACTCCAAACTGGAGCGATGGCCGTTCACACACAAAAGATTCGAGTCCTACGTCGAGTCCACGACTCCACTACGGACTCGGGGGCTACTCCCATAGGGAGGAAGGATTTCAGCATCCGAAAATTTTCGAGTCCTACGGACTAAACTGAGCAATGCTTGCACTAAAAGTCTCCGCTCGAGTCTACGACTCGAATAGACACTCGGGGGCTACTCCCATAGGGAGCGCTGGTCGCGCACCCTATGAAATCTTCGACTGCGATCTTCCGGATCCGCATGCAAAAACTTTTCGGCAACTCTGCCCCAATTAATGCTAAGTGAGTAACATCCTCCTTGGCCACCCGAAACACCTCCGCGGTGATAAACATTCGGATGCTGCGTCTGCGACGCAAAGATAAGACTCTGAGATACCATCGATGGCACAGCAACGCACTTTCTGCTAGTATAAATCCATGCCAACAGCGTGATGAAAAATCCCGACGGCGTTGGGTACATCATTTAAAATCACTGAATTCCACTCGTAAGTCCTCCGCGCTGAGTCGAATTACGCCAAGACATATGTTCGGGTTCGAGTCGAGGGACTACTGAAGAAGATCGTGTTGTTTTGTCCTAAGGCGATTAAGCGACCTGATCCGTCGGGTGAGTCAGGCACATGCATCAACAATCCCTACACATTCTCTTGAAAGACAGAGTTACACCCGAAGGATTGAAGAGTCCTCAGCCGAATCTACGATTCGATTGAACACTCGGGGGCTACTGACATGGTTATACCCGACGGGCACATAACTTCAGCATACCTGGTCCAGCCCAAGGAAGGCCCACAGCAGACATACGCTGGCCCATGAAGATTTTTAGGTGGCCAAGGCCCATGACGCCTTCAGATCCTTGGAGAGCAAGACTAGAGTTCGAATACAACTTGTAACCTACAGATCGGTACACGAGACCTAGCCTCCTCATATATAAAGGCTAGGAGGGCCAACGGGGCAGATCCATACTTTTCATTACACGCCTCCGCCAGATCGAATCTGCGCACCTGTAACTTCGGTTCCGCCGTAATCAAAGAGCGCAACAAGCGGGAGTAGGGTTTTCCCTCGGGGCTGAACACAGGTAAATCTCGTGTCCCCTGGTTGCTTGTCTGTTAACCGTGCCACGATCTCCAGCATCCCCATCTTCTCCAAAACCCAAGTCCATAACAATGGGCATTGACGAGATTAAACCTCGTCATAGAGAGTTTAACGACCAACTATACAGTAGGAATAAAAATTTCCACCCGTATAGTTCCGGACGTATAGTTAATACCACCGTAGATTTAATCTATAGTCGGTTCACAACTATACAACGGGAGTTATACGGGTTGCGTCCGTATAGTTGCTCATTACGAAAGGCGGCTAGGGTTTTTGACCTCTCCTTTTAAAGCTGATCGCATCTAACCTTTTTCATTAAGTTTTCACAGAGCCACAACCTCCAGCCTCGAAAAATCATCGCCATCCCTATACAAGCCCCTCTAACAACATCGTGCAGCAAAGACATGCAGCACTTCCATGTCAACAGGATCTGGAAGAAGAAAGAAGAGAAGCCCGTGAAGAGGATCGAAGAAGCAGAACCTAAAAGATCATCGTCATCATCTGGCCCAGAGATCAAGCCTCTCCCAAATTGGGAGGACATGTTCCCGCAAAGGATGGAGATGATGAGACAAGCTGAGCGAGGAAGGAATAAGGATGAGTATCTCCCTAATCCTTATTGTTACAACATAGGATCTTATTATAAACCTCCTCTTGGTCCATCACCTCTTAAACCTAAGAAGGTGCGGCAAGATGAGATTCATGATAAGATCTATGAGTTATAAAAAGCTTCGAAGGCATGCGTTGAAACAATTGGAGAAGGGATTGACTCCTACTGGATGATGAGCAAAGACCTTGAGAAAAAGGTCGATGACATGATGGTAGAGTTATTTTCTTGATTAAAACTGTCTTTGAGTTGACAGATGAGAAGAAATTCCTCAAGAATAAAATGTTGAAGCTCCAATATGACATGGCCAAGCTCAGCATTCGCTTTACAAGCATAGTTAAAGATGGCAACATAAAAGAAGAGGGCGACACTCTTTCTACCTAGCAGGAGGAATAGGTACCAACAAGGAGTAAATTGATCCTGCCTGGCTTGATTCCAAGCTTGGGGATATTTAAAGACCTTGTAATCTATCTTATAAGTTTTATATTACCGTTTTTGCATTAGTTCAAACTAGAAATAAAGTTTGCATCATTAGAATTCCCTTCAGGAATAGTCGATCCCTTTAATGAAATTCCGAGTTTATTATTATATATGGAGCAATTTTGAGTGTGGGTTTATTTTATTGGATATATGAATGGTTTGAGTATAATCTTACTTGCACTTGATGGTAGAAATAGGAGTCTTCCACACCATTGGTATTAATGGAACACCTAAAGATAATTTGGTCAATATGCTGTAAGTCTACGGTTTGATTTACAAAGAAAAATTATCTACGCAGTTAAGTTGAAAAAGAAACCTTGAACAAAGGAAAATGAAAGTGCTATCAAAATAAAATGAGAACAAGTCGAGGTAGAATGTTCAAGTCATAAGAATGCTTCATATATAGTTGGAATTTGGTAATTGAGATCGTTAAACTTTGAATTCCTACATGAAGTGGAATGTATGGCTAGCTCCTTTGCACATCACTTAAACAAAAGTGTGAGCATATATACAAAATAAAATAAAAGGAAGAAGAAAAATGGCGAGTGTGCAAAGAGCAAGTAGGCATACACCACTGTATTGTAGTATGACAAAGAGACACTTTTGAATTTTGAATCCCAAGTGAATATGTTGGTCCTAAAAACACTTGGGACTACCTCGTTAACTCATTCGGTTGAACCATATACTTTTACATTATGTTGGGATTCATCTTTTATGAACTGTTGATCACTAAGGTGTGGAAGCCTGCTAATACTATTCAGATGGTTCGAGTAAGGTACTATTCATGAACTTATTCCTATGTATCGTATATGATAAACACATGCTGCAACTGCCTCATTTATTTTATTGACTCAGCTTCATGAATATGAGGATCACATCCATTAAGCTAAAACTTGCTCGGGACGAGCAAGAGTCTAAGCTTGGGGAAGTTGATGAGTGCATATTTGTTGGGTTCGCAGCATAGAAAACAAAAAAATTCCTATGATGGGAGCTATACGCTAAGATCTATCTACTAGATACTAGCAACGGGTGGATATACATCCATAGAGAACTTACCCTCGAAGACAACAAAGCTTTGTTAATGAGTTGGAACTCGTGGATGATGTAGTCGAAAGCTTGCTGATCTCAAGATCGTGTGGAAGTCCTAGCACCACAAATCAGCAGCGCATCCGTCCTCTCACACACGTTCAGGCCATCGAACAACCTCCACCTCCTCGCTCCAGTGAATCAACAGAAGCAGCAACTCCTTCCAGACGAAAAGCCATCGGGAACATGTATCTCGCTAATCCGATACCATGAGGAATATATCTAGAGAGGGAGAGAGATCCTTCATGAGGAGGTCTCTTTTGTGAGGGAGGAGAGTGGGGCCTTTTATAGGAGAAGGGGGGCACCTCCCCTCCCATGGCTGGCGCCCATGGGGGTGCCCCCACCTCTTCCTCATTCATGTGGTGGAAGCTCCACTCACATCAATTTTGCCTCCACTCAAAGTTCCACTCACATGCATTAAATTTCCACCAAATTTAATGCAACTCTCATTTAATAAAACTCTTTTATTTATTTTATTCAGAATTTTGTTAATTACTTTATTTAACAAACATTCACATAAAACCCCTTGCAACATTTCAATATCACATGCAGAACCAGTTTCTGCAATTTCACCCGAAACAATTCCGGTTTCCATCAAAATGATTCCAACGCTTTGCAATTCTTTCGTCTGAAACATATATGCTCCAAATGGTGTTTGGCAATCCTTAAGTGTGTCACCCTACGGTTCGCAAATAATGCAGACATGATTGAGACTCCTCTCAGATCAATAATCAAAAGCGGTACCTAGAGATCCATTCTGACTCCTGCACATTCAACGATGACTTATGTGATCGTGAGAACCTTTAACGCTAGTAACTTAATCCCTTTGTCTCACGATATATTACATGTCTGAGATTCGATCATCGGTATCCAAATACCTAGTTTGATCTCGTTACCGACATGCACTCTTTTCTCGTTCCCATGATATAACATTCTAGTGATCACATCACTTGCTTGCAAGCTATTCTCAATGTGATATCACCGAGAGGGCCCAAAGTATATCTATCCGTCATCGGGATGGACAAATCTCACTCTTGATCCATGAGCCTCTACATAACACCTTCGTAGCATTGAACCCATGTTTATAGTCACCCTTTTATGGTGTGATGTTTGATGTTATCAAGATACTCCTCTGGTGTTAGTGATTAACATGATCTCATGGTCTAAGGACTAGGATTACTTCGTATGATGTTATAGCAATATAAACTCAATGACTTTGATTGTAATACTATACTTCGGATGAATGTTCATCACATCATTTCCCCAATATTGTGACCTTGTTTTTAACGACATCCAATGTCCATGATCAGGAAACTTTGATCATCTTGTTAATCAACGAGCTAGTTTAAAGAGAGGCATAACTAGGAACTTTCCATTTGTTTATTAAACATACATGTATTAACGTTTCCGTATTAATACAATTATAGCATGTAAAATAAACATCTATCATATACTTGGAATATACATAATAACAACTTTATTATTGCCTCTCAGGGCATATTCCCTTAAGTCTCCCATTTGCACTAGAGACAATAATCTAGTTACATAGTGATAAATCTAACACCCATGGAGTTCTGGTGTTGATCATGTTTTGTCCTAGGGAGAACTTTAGTCAACGGATCAACAATATTGAGATCCGTGTGTACTTTACAAATCTTTATATCTCCATCCTTAACATCCTCTCGGATGGAGTGAAACCGGCGCTTAATATGCTTGGAATTCTTGGCGTTGGCTATGGCTCCATTGTTGTCACAATAGATAACCATTGGGTCCAACGTACTAGGAACCACACCTAGTTCGGTTATGAACTCCTTCATCCAAACCGCTCGTGCCGCTTCGCAAAGAACATATTCCGCCTCCGTCGTTGATCCAGCCATCACAGGTTGTTTGGAACTCCTCCAACTAACTGCTTCTCCGTTCAAGAGAAATACGTATCCGAATTGAGACTTAGAGTCATCCGGATCGGTGTCAAAGCTAGCGTCGACATAACACTTGGCAACAAACTCTTCTTCACCTCTGTATACAAGAAACATATCCTTAGTTCTTCTTAAGCACTTAAGGATATTCTTGACCGCTATCCAGTGTTTCGTACCTGGATCAGATTGGTACCTACTAGTTAAACTAATAGCATGTGCCACATCCGTTCTTGTACATAGCATGGGGTACATTATAGAGCCTATAGCTGAAGCATAGGGGATTTTATCCATTATCTCTCTTTCTTCCGCCGTAGCCGGACTTTGAGTCTTACTCAATGTCTTGCCTTGCGACATTGGTAAGAACCCCTTCTTACTTCCATCCATTTTAAACTTCTTTAAAATCTTATCAAGGTATGTACTTTGTGATAGCCCTATCAGGCGCCTTGATCTATCTTTATAAATCTTTATGCCTAATATGTATGACGCTTCACCTAGGTCCTTCATTGAAAATTTGCTGTTTAGATAAATTTTAACACTGTTTAAAAGATCTATATCATTTTCAATCAATAATATGTCGTCCACATATAATATTAGAAATGCCACATTGCTCCCACTCAATTTCTTATAAATACAAGCCTCTCCATAAGTTTGGATAAATCCAAACTCTTTGATCACCTCATCAAAGTGGAGATTCCAATTCCGTGATGCTTGCTTCAGTCCATAGATGGATCGCTGAAGCTTGCACACCTTGTTAGCATCCTTAGGATTAACAAAACCCTTTGGTTGTATCATATACAATTATTCTTCAATGTTTCCATTGAGGAATGCAGTTTTGACATCCATCTGCCATATCTCATAATCGAAATAAGCAGCAATTGCTAACATAATCCTAACTGATTTTAGCATCGCTACGGGAGAGAATGTCTCATCGTAGTCAACCCCTTGAATTTGTCGAAACTCCTTTGCGACAAGTCGAGCTTTATAGACGGTTACATTACCATCAGCATCAGTTTTCCTTTTGAAAATCTATTTATTCTCAACGGCCTTTTGGTCGTGAGGTAAGTCCACCAAGGTCTAAACCTGGTTTTCGTACATGGATTCCATCTTGAATTTCATGGCTTCTAGCCATTGGTTGGAATCCGGGCTCATCATCGCTTCTTCATGCGTCGCCGGGTCATCTATTTCATTGACCATGAAATTTATAACAGGATTACCATATAGTTCAGGAGCTGCACGTGTCCTGCTCGACCTGCGAGGTTCGGTAGTGTCCTCTTTCGGAGTTTCATGATCATTATCATTAGTTCCCTCTTCATTCAGTGAAGTCAACTCCAGATCAATTTTCGGCGCTGCGCTACTCGCCGTTGCATGAAGAGAAGGTTCAATGACCTCTTCGATTTCTACCTTCCGACTACACATGTCTTTCGCGAGAAACTCTTTCTCTAGAAAGAATCCATTCTTGGCAACGAAAACCTTGCCTTCGAATATGTGATAGAAGGAATACCAAATAGTTTTCTTAGGGAATCCTATGAAGACGCATTTTTTCGCTTTGGGTTCGAGTTTATCCGGTTGAAGTTTCTTCACATAAACATCGCAACCCCAAACTTTAAGAAACGACAGCTTAGGTTTGTTTCCAAACCACAATTCATACAGTGTCTTTTCAACAGATTTAGATGGTGCCCGATTTAGAGTGAATGTAGCAGTTTCCAGTGCATAGCCCCAAAGTGACAGTGACAAGTCAGTCAGAGACATCATAGATCGAACCATATCTAATAAATTACGATTACGACGTTCCGACACACCATGACGTTGTGGTGTTCCGGTAGGTGTGAGTTGTGAAACTATTCCACACTCTTTTATATGTGTGCTAAACTCATAACTTAGATACTCACCTCCACGGTCAGATCACAGAAATTTGATCTTCCTATTACGATGATTTTCCACTTCATTATGAAATTTCTTGAACTTTTCAATGGTTTCAGATTTGTGTTTCATTAAATAGATATACCCGTATCTACTCAAATCCTCTGTGAAAGTAACAAAATAACGATAACCATCACGTGCCGACACACTCATTGAACCACATACATCAGTATGTATGATTTTTAATAAATTTATCGCCGTTCCATTGAACCAGAAAATGGCGTTCTAGTCATCTTGCCATAAGGCATGGCTCACATGCCAAAATAACCATCTCAGACCAAATGGGTCTGACCACTCGGCTGGCTTGCCATGCTGGACAACGACCAATTAAACCGACCACACATTGACCGCCCAACATGAATAGAAGTCCTTAACAATGTACTCCATCCGTTCCATAATATAACATCTTTAGTTTTATATCTAGATATCTTTTAGTATGTATATCCGAAATGAACCTACATACTAAAAGATGTGTAGTTACATTGGCTTCATAAAAGTTAGAACATATTATATTTTGAAACGCGAGTGTTTATCTTCAGTTTGGATTACTCCTTACTATACGATTTCTCTCTAATTATGGTAGCAGTACAGTACTTAACCTTACAAGCAGTTACGGTGTTATAGATGCAGTACAATAAAGGCGCACAGTACCGCAGTTGCAGAAATGTTGAGAAATCAGATTCTGTGGCCCTTCTAAAACCACCAACAGTTGACCTTTATTAGGCTAATCAAGGTATGTAGTTTGTATGAGCACTTTGGTATCTCCCTAAAGAGACGGCAAAACAGGCATACGCGCATCTATCAATCTCTGTGGTTCATGCAATCCTGTAAAACCGTCTTCTGAGCATTTCTGTTTGTACCACAAGCCGTAAGCTGAAGCTGTTTGTACTACTCCCTCCGACCCATATTACTTGATTTGAGTTTGTCTAGATTCGAATGTATCTAGACATGTTTTAATACTAGATACATTCGAATTTGGATAAATTCAAGTCAACTAATATGGATCGGAGGAAGTAGTAATTTTAGAGCACTTGTGTACTGTACCTGTCACCTCTTCTTACAGAGAGAGCAGAGAATTAAACCAAGCTGCACTGGTACAAGTACCTAGTAGCAAGTTCAGAGGAAAAGCGGTACTACTAGTACTGGGTACCAAAAAGGGTTTTCACTTGATCTGACACCGGAGCAGGCCGCGGAGTACCGAAACTGCACTGCTGCCAGTAAACTAAACTGAACTTAAATAATGGCGGAGGGGAAATTAAATGTGGATGGAAAATGCAGTTGCGGAAGCGAGAGATGGATGGATGGATCGATATGGACGAGTAGATAGATCGGTCGTGCGCGACAGATCAGGGCAGCGGTGGCCTCGCGAGGCGCTACAGGGATGCTCCGGGGCACGACGATGCTCGCCTCGAATCGGTGGTGGTGTGGTGTATGTGTACTGGTGTGGTGCCCCCACCCCACATCCCCGGAGAGTGACCACGACGTGTGATTTATGTCTGAGTTGGTGGCTGATCCGCCTCCCCTGTTCGATCGGCCAGCGCGACCCGCGACGCGAGTGGCCCGATTCGGGATACGCCGCTTCCGTTGGGATCGGGTGTCGCGGAAAGGCCGCTGATCTCCATGCCGTTTCTCCGCCTCTCCACCCAAGCGCGCTTCGCGTTGCGCCTTTGCGGACGCAGAACCGTCGACGATGACGCTCTCACGTACTAGAAACTAGAGAACCAGACGTGAACTGTGTAGGCCAGCAGGCTGGTGTAAGCTTCGTCTTCGTCGTCCATGAACATCGACCGTTGTAAGAACGACTGTGATTTCTGAGTAATAGAAATAAGGGGGAAACACCTTATCTCGAATAAAACCTGAGCATCGACCGTGTAGCTGAGAATGCCAAGCAGACAGCGAAATGTACGACGGAATGAATGCACTGCTTTCCGTGAAGGGGAAAAAGGGGAAGAACTGCGAAAGGAATGAGAGAAAAATGTGCTGCAGTTATGCTGACTCATTGCTAGCAGTACTGCAAGCGTACTACGTACACAACCCAAGCGCATGCGCGGCGGCGAACAACCGTGGTGGCTCTGAAATGCTTCGTAGCTGACTCATTCAACAGGTAAAAGTATATCCAAGTATCATCCACGCTCGCTGGGCCTGAACTTCCCGACAGCAAGCTACGCGAGCACAGTTATACCAAGTGGACCTGGTTCACACTGTAGCAAGCAGAAACCGAGGACAAGGAGGCCTTGATGGCCATGATCTGTATGGCTACAACATTCCATCAAACCAGATCTCTCCCTCATTCTCCCGAGAATCAATCCACACGGGATCCGTCCAAAATCATCGAAGGATTCCTCATGTATCGCCAAATAACCAGCCAGGCAAGGGGCAGTTGCTCCAGGCCTCCGAGACACAGGTTGACGGGAACTACGTGACCACTACTGCTCCTGCTTGGAGAGGCCTTTCTACCTCTGTTCGCGCGTTTACCCGCGCCAGACAGGTTTAAAAAATTCATAGGTGTAGACATGTACGTGGTTGGTTCGTGTCAAGATACAGATACAGTATTGGAAAACTTGCGCCAAGGAATTATTGGCCGCGGACACCCAGCTTTGACATGGCGACATCAACGCCTGCAACTGCAAGCCAAGTTTGCTGGTGCGTGGAGCATCGCCAACGTGAATTTGTCACGACTTCGTACCACGCCGTGACCAACCAGCGGCCCAAGGAAGCCCAAGCCCATAAAGGTGGCACCAGCGAAGCGAGGGCATTTCCCATGTAATGCGGATGTCGGTAGAGTTAGACACCCCCTCTGTTTCAAATTACTCTGGATTTGATCAAAGTTAAATATTTTAAAATTTACCATAGCATATCCAATAGAATACTAACATTTATAATATCAACTGCATATAGTACAAAACTATGTTTTCTGCTGAGTCTAGTTATATCTATTACTCCCTCCGTCCTAAAAAGGATGTTTTAGATTTACTAAACTTTGGATGTATCTACACACTATAACATGTCTAGATTCATTCAAATTTAGATAAATCTGTGACATTTTTTTAGGACGGAGGGAATACATATTTTAGATGTTGATATTTTTTCTTATATACGTAGTCAAAGTTTATAAAGTTTGCTTTGACTAGATCCAGAATGCAAACTATTTTTTTTCGAGAAAACACAAAATCATTTCATTGCAAAGATAGAGTTTGGTTTACATCCTCCTCGGAGGTACATGATTCATTACAAGCCGAAAGTCAAACTGGTACGTACCAGAAAAGAGAAGGAGCTCTCTAGGAGGCAGCGACAAACCCATCTAGGGTTTCTTCCCTTCGCCGGCGACGCCACCGGTATGTCCCGTTTCTGGCGGCCTTAGGGCCTTGGAGGCGGGCCGGACCACGGCCTCTCACCAGCGGGAGGTTTGAGTATTTTGTTTAGACTATTTTTAGTGTCTTCTTCGGGATGTTGAGACGACGGCTATGTCCTGAGGTCAGAATAATGTCCTTCCTGCCCTATCCTCGCTCTGGTGGTACGTCTAGCATCAGTGGAGGGCGTGTGGAGTCATGTGTCTGATGGATTCCTTGGGATCCGGTCGTTTTTCGTATGTATGTTTTGAGATCAGTCTCTTCTGATCTATATTGTTCATCTTTGGCGATGGTTGCTGCTCTGGTGTGCTGGTCCTTTGAGGCCTTAGCATGATGACTTCTCGTCCGTCTACTATAATAAGCTCTACTACGATAAGCTTTGCCCGGCTCCAGTGATGGAGGGGCGAGGACGGTAGCGCGCCTTCGGCTCGTGCCAGTTTGTAGTCATCGCTAGGTGGTCAATGGCCTATTTGTAATTTTTATTACTTTTGGAACTCTTTGTACTGTTGTTGATGATCATAATAGATCGGTGGAATTTCACAAAAAAGAGGTATATGATTGATTACAGGTACAAAGCTTATCCCAAGAGGACGACAGAACTACACGGAGGCCAAGTGCCCTAGCCCTTGCCCAAAGTCTGGCTTCATCTTTGATTTTGGCGATCAAGATCTGTGTCGATGGGCATGCTCCTTTGAAGATGCAGTTGTTTGTATGCTTCCAAATCATCCATGGGATGAGGAGTGCGGCGGAGGCGAGACCCTTACGCATTGGCTTGGGTGTGTTTCTCTTGGAAATTTGCCACCAGTCCATGACCGAGGCTTCGTGATCTGGGGGGAGCAGTCATTAACAGCCACTCCAGAATCCCGTACCACGCTTTTCTAGCGATGGGGCACTCCAACAACAGGTGTCTAATGGTCTCCGAGCTTTGGTCACAAAGAGTGCATTGGGGATGATCTTGGAGGTCATGGCGCTCTAGTTGCCCAGGAGTCCAACATCTGTTTTGGTTAGCTAGCCAGTGGAAAAACTTCACTCATGGCGGTGCCCAGCTTTTCCAGATGATCTTCCAAGAGAAACAAGAGGTTGATCCTTGGAAGGATGCTAGGTAGCAAGAGCGCGCGGAGTAGGCTCCGTCAGATGTCCGCTTCCATTGTAACTGATCATTGGCATCTCCGAGAGTAACAACTTGTAGTGTTAACCAAAGCTGCAGGTATTGGCCAATCTTATGTAGTCCAACCATTCCTTGTGTTGGAAATATGCCCTAGAGAATAAAAGTTATAAGGACTATTATCATATTTCATATAGTTTATGATTAAGTTTTATATCATGCTATAACTGTATTGAGTGGAAACATCAATACACGTGTGATATATAAACAACCAGGGGTTCCTAGTGAAACTCTAGTCACTGGTTCATTGGTCAACAGATGATCAAGTTTCCTGATCATGTGGCATTTATTCCAGTTGGAAATGGAGTCAACTCATTCTAAGAATGAGATGATGAACCAATACCCAACCTAAACATCGTGACCCGATCATGTCACGAAGTTCAAGTTACAATGATTAGAAATGGATCCTCGTAGACTATTCCTTAGACCGTGAGACTATATCAATCACAGTCTCCCGAGAGTGCTTAGATAGCATCAAGCGCTACTTGGTAATAAAGTGGTTATAAAGGTGTGTTCAGGTACTCAGAGGAAATCGTAGAGGCCATATATGTCAAGAGCGTGATTTGTCCGTCCATGTGACGGAAAGATACTCAAGGGCCCACTCGGAGAAGTTATATCCAATAGCTGCGCAGCGTGTGATTTGATCACATGGATATCACTTGTCGGAACAAGTCAAGTAGCATTGTTCGGTAACGAGATTGAACACGACATGGTGATGTCATTTATCAGATCTTGGGCAATGCAAGTATCGAGAGACAAAGGGAATAAGACACGACTGTCCCGGTTCAAACGACA
The DNA here is from genome assembly GCA_023614405.1 of Avena insularis. Classification (NCBI taxonomy): domain Eukaryota; kingdom Viridiplantae; phylum Streptophyta; class Magnoliopsida; order Poales; family Poaceae; genus Avena; species Avena insularis. The sequence continues at coordinate 537,589,031 of CM042694.1, forward strand.
AAAGATCTTCGTGGAACGCACAGGGGTCACATGGACATCCAGGTCCCTCTATCGATCATTGGTGCGGGAGTGTCTCGACCATGTATGGAGTGTTCCCGAACCGTGGGGTATCATGCTTAAGGGCTTGATGGTGCTTAGAGAGTGTTTATAGGATCGGTAGAATCACCGAAGAATAGTAGAGAGAAAACCGGAAGGGTTTCGGTAAGTCCGGAGGATGTCCGGAGTGGAGGTGGAAGGTGTTCCATAGCCACGTAGATTGAATAATATGTGAATGAATGTTAAATATTGATTTAATCATTTATTCATAATTATTTAATAAAGAGAAAATCAATTTAAAAGGTCAAAAGGCTTAATGGGCCAATTCCCGGAGGGGAGAGGGCCCATTAGGGAAAGGAGAGAGGGAGAAGGGACAAAGGGGGTGGCCGGCTGGGCCTAGCTACCCCGTGTGGGGCCCACTAGGGCCGGCCGGCGGCTGCCCCTCCCCCTCCTCTCTTTTAGTCCCACCCCGGGACTTTGAGGGAGGTAGTACCTCCCCTCCCCCTATATATAGTGGGGGTATTTGGCCAGATAAATACACAAAATATTCAATAAAGGTCTTCTCACTTTTGGGAAGACCTCCAATTGATATTCTCTCTCTCTCTCTCGTGACCGTGGTCCCAAGTTCGTACTGCGCGAACGAGAGATATCTTCACCGTGGAGCACCGCCGCGCTACGGGATTCGGATCCAGGAGCTCTACTTCTACAACTGCTGCTGGATCAGGGAAGCAGGAGTCATTGTCAGGCACCGGACGTGTGTAACTCCCCGCGAGGTGTGACACTTGAGGCACTCAAGTCGTTGGAGCCAAAGGAGCGCAAGGACATCATCACGACCTTGAGGTCGGCTTCGGCTCGTCTACATCAACCACGCTCACCTGAGCGTTGACAACGCTTTTCGGTCTTCAAGGGTAAGTTCGCGAAAAACCCCTCCCGTTAATGTATTACTAATAGATAGGTCCTGGCAGCATCAGGGATTCAGGGGCGTAGGGTAAAAATTTATTGTTTTCATACGCGGAACCCCTACACTGGTATCAGAGCTAGATCTATGCGTAGTAATGCTAGTACGGGTAGAACACACGAGATGTAGCGTGTGGGCGTTGATCTTTTAGTTGTTACCCTCCCATGTGTACTTGTGTATACTGCAGTAATGCTTGATGAAGAGGCCCCCAACCGACTTTACGCGTTCATTCACGAGACTGGTCCACGCTTGACATACAGCTTGTATCGTATAAAGTGGCTTAGGGGGGTGTCTGTCTCTCTCGCATTAGTTGGTATGCCATTTGCAACGAAGGGCCCCGAAAGGGGTGTAGTAGAGACAACTACTTGATCAGTGTTGTGCTAAAAGTTCGTAGGTAAGAACGGTTCTTGTGCGAAAGCCCATTCAGCCACGTAAAACATGCAAAGATAAAGTAGATGCGTCTAACTTTGTATTGCAAGGGGCGTTGCTTTGTGATATGGTTGTGGCAAACGTAAAGTGATTACCTTATGTTACATAGTAGTAGATAGTCACGGAGGTGATGGACTACCACGCCGGAATGACACCGGTACCCTGGTGTCTATGGCGCCGGAACCCTGGTGCCGGAATCCGGTGACGACAGATGGAGATCACGATGTGAAGGACCATATCACATCGCATTTACATTCAATGTTATTGTTTGTATATCTTATTGTGTGCTAGTATTAGATACTTGATAGTAGCCTAATAAGATGATCCCTGTTAAAATTACCAATGATTGTGTTCCCCCTTAGTGTGCACCATCAAGAAAGTTCTTTGGTATGAGGCGACCCAGGGTGACTGGGTGTCAGACATATCTACGTTCGCATACAGTGGGTGTAAGCCATGTTGCACAACGAATACACTAAGGTTGAGTTGAAGAGCCTAGCACGCCATAGAAGCGTGGCCTCGGAACATGGATGGTCGAAAGATCGAGCACGAGTCGCATGAATGATGTGACTGACGTTTAGCATCCACCCTTGAACCCACATTGATGGCCGTGATGATCGTGGGAGATGTGGCTGATAGGGGTCGTGTTATCACTAGAAACCCTTATGGGGATAGGTGTTTCTGAGTGGAGATATTATTAACTCATTTAATTATAAACTATGTCTAAATTCCTTTTGCAATTGTAAATTTAGAAAAGTTCTCCCTGATGCCACCTTTCCTGTTGACGATTGATTGGTTAGAAGGAGAGAAGCTCAGATTAGATGGATCAAACTTCTCTATATGGGTTGCGTGTATCCACGTTCTCCTTAGTGAGAATGACGTGGTCGCCTACATACTCGACGAGATGGATTTGGATCAGCCCATTGACCTAGAGACCCCAGAGCAGCGGGAAGACCGCTATCTCCGTCGGGAGATGGCCTCCTTCATTTCAGCTACAATGCGTTTCAGAATGGTGGACGAGCTGTGGCCTTTCGTGGGTGATGTCAACCCTCGTACGGTGATGCTACAACTTATGATACATTTCGTGGAACAAGCACGCATATGGGAGCATGAGCTGATGGGAGACTTCCTCTCCATTAAGATGGAGGAGAACTCATCACTTGACGACCACTTGGAGCGCATGCATGATGTGTACATGAGGCCTACATACTTCTTGGATAGCTAGATGACGGGCTCTTTTGTAGATGGCATTGTGCTGCGGTCGCTGCCACCAAGCTACCAAGCACAAGTCAGGACTTGCATTATGAGAGGCGACACATAATCAATGGAATTCCACCAGTTCATATCACATCTCAGGAATGTGTTGGTTGAACCAGATGTCGCTCAGGTCATCAATGACAAAGGTATATATTTGATATACAATTTTATAAATTTTATAATCTTGCAAACACATTTGCAGTGTTAAGTATATTTGATACTTGTTCTGTTTTACTGAAAACAGGTCCTTCTGCATGAGAGGTGCTTGCTGGAGAGGAGGTGACGTTGCGTGTTGATGGCGAGCATGATGATGATGGACGACGACACTCTCCCTCGACATTTATTACTTAGTTTATGTTTTGGATAGTTATTGTAATCAAAATATTATGAACTTCTTTAGTATGTCTGACACTTTGTGAGACGGTTATTCATATGAGTTTGTAACAAACAATTGTTCCACTTTTATGAATGATTTCTATTTGTGTTCATATCTTGTTTGATTATATGTGAATTATCCTTGTTGTTTGAAACTAATTGATAATGCATGAACATTTGTAAAATATTGAAATGCCATTAAAAATACCCAACTTAAATGGTATTCATTAATGAATGAAACCATTGTTTAAATTCAAAGTTATATTGATAATATGTGAAAGACATTCGATTTCGTATCACATATAAATCATGCCTAAGTTCGGCAAAATAACATGAACACCGTGTATTACTTGAATACAAAGTGTTTGATGAATTTTTGAAAGTAAATACATATTCGATGTATTGTGTTTTAACAAAATGGTAATTATCATTATGTGATTGTTTAAATGTGTAAATAAGTTTACCAAAGGAAACATAAGTATGATACTATCTGATTTGATCAAAGTGTTTCATCAATAAAGGGTATAAATATAAAAGAGAATCTAATTACTATGATTTGATCAATAGTAATGAAGTTCGACTTTATAAGAATGGCATAAAAGAAATTGTGAAATGCAAAGCGTTTTGAAATGTCAAAATGCAAAGCATCGCAATATGATATTAGATATCAAAATGGGTAAATACATGGCACCAAATAAATCATTGTAGTATAGATGTAGAGACCATTAGTTAGAAATAGATAGCACTCAATTAGAATATATAGTGAACCATTTGAATTCGTGAAAGTGGCTCCATATCTGGTATGGATCGTCGTAAAAGTTTTGGGGTTATTCGCTATAACCAAAACAATAGAGAATAAGTCCTTGTAGAGTATTCATTGGAAACTTTGAATACGAAATCCATAGCTAAAACCAAAAGAGAAGCAAAACTTGTATTGCTTGGATTTTGGTGCATTCTTGAGAAAGCTCACTTTTAGTGATATTTCTCGATTATGGAGCAAATGGAAGATAGTGAAAAACATGATGAGGATTCAAAACCCTGCATCAGAGTGTTGAGAAGCGCAACGGACAACGTTCCTAAATGATTCTCTACACAAAGGAAAGAATCAATGATAATGATCATTGTGTTTTCCCCACTGGTGTTTTCACTACATGAAGTAGGATTCAAAATGTAATCCATATCTAGTATGGAGTCATTTGTGAATCATTTGTCATGATTCTTGGAATATGGCATACCTACGAACTACTGAGAAAATAATGGTAAACTAGTATTATGAGAAATCCTAGAAGCAAAATTCCCTTGAGATTGGAGAGCAATTCGTTGCTAAATCTCACAAGTAAAAGGGGTTACTTGGAATTTTCCAAAATGACTGCAAAGCCATAGTGGAAAAGGGGGTGAATGACAAAAGCACAATTTGTCAAGTATTGGACGAATTCAAATGAATTTGATTCAAGTGTGCTTAATGTCTAGTGGATTTAAAACTAGTAAAAGTACTAGTATCTCATAGTAAAACTCCAAGTTTGATATTTGATCAAAGGATTTTGAATTTTTTAAAAATAATGAGTAGATATGAAATTTGCATGAAATTGAGTGGGAGCTATGAAAGTCTTCCTAAAACAATATGTGAATGACATATTTTTGAGTGGGAGCAATATAAGTCTCACATTCAAATATGTAGGAACATAGTTTGAGTAAGAGTAGTGACTCATACCCAAATGTGTTAGGAACATATTTTGAGTGGGAGCTTATAGGAGTGATTCTTAATTGTGTTAAGAATAAAAGCGCAAGTACCAATAAATAATGATTTATGAGGTGTAGAAGTTGATAATAAGTGTATTATGATATTATGTAGTATTCCTTAAGGGATTCTGGAAAGGGTTTCAGAATAGAAGTTAATTAAGGAACTGGTCCTTAATAACTCAAGTTAGGAATAGTAATAAGGTTAACATCAATGGTTGAAAGAAAGAAAAGGATGATCATCATCCACTATGTTGAGACATAGGTTCTATCTTAGAAAACCATGATGATAACTTAACATAATATATGATCCAATAAGGAATGTTTAAAAGTGATTAAGTTCGAATCACATAACATTGAGCTAAATTTGTCCGCAGTGTCTAATAGAGAACTGTAGATATATTTTCCAAATCCATAAAGGATGACATATATTAAAGCATAAAGAATTATGTTATAAGGGAATATGTTGGGAAACTCCTGTAATACCGATTAGAGTCAAGTAGGAAGCAAGGTGAACAAAAACATCGAAAGTTGCACTGAGTGCACTAGTGTTTCGATGAATACATTTATAATAATAGATAAGGGTACCATATAAGGTGTTGTATAATGTTATGGCGGGGCTAGTTCGCTTTTAACGTAGAATGATGTGTCCCAGGGCACAATGCCCATGAGAAAGCCCTCGAGGTTGATCTAAAGTCACTATAGGCTCCTGGAATCAGGCCTCGTTCTGCTGCCATAGCGATGATACATACACACAGATGTTATCATGTGATGATAAAGTATTAATGTCAATCAAGGTGACATTAGTAAGTTGCAAAGGATTTGGGACTGTAAAGTATAGACTCAAGACTCAACCTCTTGCATGAGCAAGCATGTTCAGGGTACCGGTTATATGGTGCCAATGATTAAGAACAAATGAAGCTAGTGTATTTGTACTCTAGTGCAAGTGGGATACTGTTGAACTATGCCCTAGAGACAAATATTTATAAGGACTATTATCATATTTCATATATTTTATGATTAAGTTATATATCATGCTATAACTGTATTGAGTGGAAACATCAATACACGTGTGATATATAAACAACTAGGGGTTCCCGGTGAAACTCTAGTCACTGGTTCATTGGTCAACAGATGATCAAGTTTCCTGATCATGTGGCATTTATGCCAGTTGGAAATGGAGTCAACTCATTCTGAGAATGAGATGATGAACCAATACCCAACCTAAACATCATGACCCGATCATGTCACGAAGTTCAAGTTACGATGATTAGAAATGGATCCTCGTAGACTATTCCTTAGACCGTGAGGCTATATCAATCACTGTCTCCCGAGAGTGCTTAGATATCATCAAGCGCCACTTGGTAATACAATGGTTATAAAGGTGTGTTCAGGTACTCGGAGGAAATCGTAGAGGCAATATATGTAAAGAGCGGGATTTGTCCGTCCATGTGATGGAAAGATACTCAAGGGCCCACTCGGAGAAGTTATATCCAGTAGCTGCGCAGCGTGTGATTTGATCACAGGGATATCACTTGTCGGAACAAGTCAAGTAGCATTGTTCGGTAACGATATTGAACACGACATGGTGATGTCATTTATCAGATCTCGGGCAATGCAAGTATCGAGAGACAAAGGAAATAAGACACGACTGTCCCGGTTCAAACGACAAAAGATCTTCGTGGAACGCACAGGGGTCACATGGCCATCTAGGTCCCTCTGTCGATCATTGGTGCGGGAGTGTCACGACCATGTCTGGAGTGTTCCTGAACCGTGGGGTATCATGCTTAAGGGCTTGATGATGCTTAGAGAGTGTTTATAGGATCGGTAGAATCACCGAAGAATAGTAGAGAGAAAACCGGAAGGGTTTCGGTAAGTCCGGAGGATGTCCGGAGTGGAGGTGGAAGGTGTTCCATAGCCACGTAGATTGAATAATATGTGAATGAATGTTAAATATTGATTTAATCATTTATTCATAATTATTTAATAAAGAGAAAATCAATTTAAAAGGTTAAAAGGCTTAATGGGCCAATTCCCGGAGGGGAGAGGGCCCATTAGGGAAAGGAGAGAGGGAGAAGGGACAAAGGGGGTGGCCGGCTGGGCCTAGCGCCTGGCAAGGGGGCCCACTAGGCCGGCCGTGCCGCCTCTCCCCCTCCTCTCTTTTAGTGCCACCCCGGGACTTTGAGGGAGGTAGTACCTCCCCCCCTATATATAGTGGGGGTATTTGGCCAGATAAATACACACAATATTCAATAAAGGTCTTCTCACTTTTGGGAAGACCTCCAATTGATATTCTCTCTCTCTCTCTCTCTCTCTCTCTCTCTCTCTCTCTCTCTCTTGACCGTGGTCCCAAGTTTAGACTACACGAACGAGAGATATCTTCACCATGAGCGCCGTCAAGATCAAGGGATTTGGATCCAGGAGCTCTACTTCGAATCGCCATCGGATCAGGGAAGCGGGAGTCATCGTCAGGCACCGGATGTGTGTAACTCCCCGCGAGGTGTCAAACTTGAGGCACTCAAGTCGTTGGAGCCAAAGGAGCGCAATAACTTCATCACGACCTTGAGGTCGGCTTCGGCTCGTCTACATCAACAACGCTCTCCTGAGCGTTGACAACGCTTTTCGGTCTTCAAGGGTAAGGTCACGAAAAACCCCTCCCGTTACTATATTACTAATAGATAGGTCCTGGCAGCATCAGGGGTTTAGGGGCGTAGGGTAAAAATTTATTGTTTTCATACGCGGAACCCCTACACCTTGGATGTCTCTAGCCTAGTTGTTCTTGTTTAGGCCATATGCTACTGTCTTGATCTTACATCGCCGCTTGGGGATACTGTTGTATAATTTGGGTGCGATCTCGCTGATGGAGCGGTGTTGGAGCTAGTGATTCTCCCAAAATAACACCTTCTCTCCATTTCCAACATGCATCATGGCGGGGGCATGGAATAGGGCACATTCCTCAGTGGAAAATTGCAGGTGGAGGGTGCTCCATGCCCTTTCGTCATATGCACGCGAAAACCATATCCAGCGTAGCCTGAGCGCCAGGCTCTGCTGCTCCAGGTCGGGGATACCTAGGCTACCCATGGAGGTAGGGCGGCGCACATGCTGCTAGTTGACGTGGAAATGCCCTCCGTTCACTGCTGCTTTTCCAGCCCTAAGAAATCCACGCTCGATCCTCCCTATCTGCTTGAGGGTTTCCATAGGTGGAGCATAGACAAGTAGCTGGTGCACCAGTATGGCGCAGAGGACGAATTTGACCAGCGCGAGGCGGCCAGCTTTCTACATCGGGCTGACTTTCCATGTTGGCAATCTTCTAGCAATCCCATCAACAAGTGGCTAGAGCTTGGCATCCATGGGTCGGTGCAGTGTGAGTGGTATGCCCAGGTAGGAGAATGGCATGTCAATGACTGGGCAACCCAACTGTGCAATGATCGACTCAATCTCATCAGGGTTGCATCGCAATAGTGTTGCCGAGATTTTGGTGAATTTCATTGTTAGCCATGAGGCATTTCCAAAGATCTACAGGATCCCTTGTATGGCTGGTATGTCGGTGTCTGTGTTGGATGAGTTTGCAATTCGGGGTGAAGCAAATACTGAGAGTATCTAGGATTACCGGTGATATGGGTAGATCAAGATCAAAAACATTCGAGTACTTTGAAGAGAGGATATGGAAGAAGATCCAGGGCTAGAAGGAGAGATTGTTATCTAATATGGGGAAAGATATCCTCATCAAAGCTTGTGCACAAGCTATACCCACATTTGCAATGTCATGTATTGACTTGACAAAGACTTTATGTGAGGAAATGAGTATGATGATATGAAGATTTTGGTGGGCGCAACAAGATAAGGAGAATAAAGTTCATTTGCTATGGTGGGAGCTTTTGACAAAGCTAAAGAGTGAGGGAGGTCTTGGATTTCGCGATCTATATGGTTTCAATCTAGCTATATATGCTGGCAATACAAGGGTGTGGAATGCTAACTAAACCTAATTCTTTGTGTGCAAGAGTACTAAAAGCTAGATACTTCCCCAATTCCTCGGTATTAGATGCTAAACCCCAAGGCGGTATCTCTTACTCGTGGATAAGCACTTTGAAGGGTATAACACTATTGAAGGAGGGACTGATTTGGACGATTGGTGATGGGTGAGTGTAAACATATGGAATGATCCATGGTTAACACTTGACGGAGGTCGGCAACCTGTTACACCTCGAGGACAAGGCTTGCTGACACATGTTAGTGAACTCATAAATCCTCTCACCAAGCAATGGGATGAAACGCTCATCCATGATACGTTCTGGGAGATGGATGCAAAGGTAATTCTAGTCACACCGATACGTGATGACTTTGAAGATTTTCCGGCATGGCATTTTGATGCTAAAGGAATTTTTCCAGTAAAATCCGCGTATCGACTATGTGTGCAACAGAGGGATGCTGAGGTCAACTCGTCATCAGGAAGACCGGAGGAGAGATTACTATGGAAAGGATTTGGGAGATGCCTTTCCTGCCAAAGGTTAAACAATTTATTTGGAGAATGGCGCATAATAATCTTCCTCTCATGATGTGCATTAATAGAAGAGGTATAGAATGCGATACCCTATGTGTATGTTGCCAAAGGCTGTATGAGGATGGAGGGCATCTATTTCTGAAATGCAAGGAAATGAAAGAACTGTGGCAGGGAATGGGGATGGAAGAATGCGTGATCAGATGTGCTCATATTGTTATATGTTGATCCAAATTCTACAAAGTATAGGCCAACTTCTGAAAGGTTTGTTTGCTGAGCTTTGTGGAGATGATTCTTGCATTACTTTGTTTTGTGACAGTCAAAGTGCCATATACCTTATAAAAGATCAGATGTTCCATGAGAGAACTAAGCACATTGATGTCAAGTACCATTTTGTTAGAGACATTGTTGCTCAAGGTAAATTAAAGGTATGCAAGATCAGCACTCATGATAATCCTGCTGATATGATGACTAAACATTCTGTTGATAAGTTTGAGCTTTGCTCGAACTTAGTTGGTTTAACTGATTAGCCCAAGTGGCTATTGGCGCCGAAAGTATTTGCTTTGTTTGTTCAGGGAGATGGTTGTTGTTGATGCTACAAGGAGGAATTTGTCTCAAGGTGGAGTTTGTTATATGTTGATCCAAATTCTACAAAGTATAGGCCAACTTCTGACGAGTGGAGCGAGGCCCGTCGCCGGGAGGCTTGGTACGGTACGGATCGTCGAAGACCTAGGTTTCCACCGATATATAAACCCCTTGTAAGCCGCCGGTTGGGAGAGTTGCATCTGTGAAATCCCCGGCATTTGTAAACACTCCTCGATATAGTGAAGTTTATTTGGTGGCGTGTGGTTTTTCCTCTCTTTGTTGGAGAGGTTTTCCACGTTAAATCTGTGTCTCCCTGCTGTGTTTTTTGTTTTCGTTCTTCGTTATCTTCTTGTCGCGATTGTAACACATATGAGACTGCACAAGATGTGGTGCAGGAAATACTGGCTCTCAATGACGAGAAGAAGGTCTTCATCTGCTGCATGCTGCATTCCTCTCTCTTCCGCATACGAATTTGAAAACATCTCAAATCTTGTAGCCTACTGAGTAGGCTTATTGTACATGCTCTTACAGATGCAAGCCCAGGCCTGCTTGGAGTACATGCATGCGGTTGTAGACTGGGAAATGGTGAATATCATCATTGAGACGGATTCCTCCATCCTGGATTGAGTTGTCACAAGCTCAGACTATGACAACAATCTGCCTCCCGAGAGAACCTTCTCGTCTCCTCCGGCGACGGAAGTATCTAGGGCGAGGATTCCATCTGGTGGACACGATCCCATCGTGCTCCTATCTGAGTGTGCATCCAGTGCAGATTTCGATTCCCCCTCCCTCTGCCTATCCTTTGGATCCCTAATCTCACTCTCTGGCCACAGTTCGGGGTGACTTAGGGGAAAATTTGGTCTTGTTGCCCACCGTTGGCTGTGCGCTGGATAGTTGAAATCGGGGCCGCGGGAGTGGTGGATTCGAGGGGAGGAGTGCAAGCTGAGATAGAGTCCGACGCCAATATCAATTTGGCAATGGCGGGGGTGGATTTGATGGAGAAGACGGCGGAGATGCTGGCTGGAGTAGCAGCAGATCAAGAGGACAGTGTGGCGGAGATGCTTGAGCGCCTCAATCTGACCTCAGAGGAGGCCGATGTAGTCATCCTAGAGGATGAAAATGAAGAGGATTTGGTCAGCCTGAATTGGGCTCTGATTGGAAAGGTATTATCCCCTAACGTTCTTCACATCCAAACAATTATGTCTGCGCTTAGACCAGCATGGGGGAACCCGAAGGGATTGGTGGCGAAGCCTGTAGGAGACAATGTCTTCATTGTAGAATTTGAGTCTAAGTCTGATAGAGATAGGATTAAGGAAGGTGCTTCGTGGACGGTTGGAAAACATGCAGTAATCCTCAACGATTTTGATCCTGGGCAAAAACCATCTGAGGTATCTTTTGATAGAATTATGTTGTGGGCAAGGATCTACAATCTTCGTTTTGAGCTAATGAACAAACTCTGGGGCGAATCTCTTGGAGCAAGAATTGGTAAGGTCGAAAAAGTGGATGTGGACAGCCAAGGTAGAGCCTGGGGTAATGCACTGCGAGTGAGGGTCTCAGTTAATATCACAAAACCGCTGATGAGGGTGGTATCTGCTTACTCAAAGAAGAACAAAGAGTATGAGATATATGAGGTTAAATATGAGAGGTTGCCTCATTACTGCTTTTCTTGTGGAATTATTGGACACTCGTCATTAGAGTGCCCAACACCTGGTGTAAGGGATGCCGAGGGGAAACTTCCATACAACACAGACAAATTGTGTGTGAAAGAGGAGAAGAAGAAGAATTTTTCTATGTCAAAATCTGGGCAGAGCTCTCAGTCAGGTGGCAGAAGCTCTCGACATGATGATAAACATGGAGATTCACAGTCTAATGAAAGAGGTACATCAGGGGAAGGAAGAACAGATTTCAATGGCACTCAAGAGGTTAAATCACCAATGAAACCAAAGGAACAAATCTCTAAACAAAATATGAGCATGGTTGTGGATAGGGATCTCTTTCCATTGCAGAAGGATGATGCAAGGCTAGCAGGGCAGAAAAGGAAGGAAATAAAAGTGTACAAACCAAAGGGACAAGGTCACATACAAGAGGAGAAAGTGTTACCTACTACTCCTAGTCTTGCCTTGATTCCTGCTAGACAGAAACAAACTAATAGCTATCCTAGTCAGGCTCTACAGCAAAGTGAAGACGAGCAGGCAAGCTCACACAAGAAAATGAGGAAAGAAACTTCTACACCCACCTCAAGATCGGCGGATCAGGCGGAGGCTGCGACAGAGCAGCCCTGCCACACGCAATGAGGCTCCTAGTCTGGAACTGTCGCGGCCTAGGGACGGACGCGACAGTTGGCGAGCTAAAATGGCTCGTAAGCAGATTTCGTCCCTCCCTCCTCTTCTTATCCGAGACGAAGATGAGGGACTCTAGAGCTCGGAACCTTATGTGGTCCCTAGGTTATAGTGGGTCCTTTGCAGTGAGTAGCGAAGGCCTGAGTGGGGGGTTGGCACTCTTTTGGTCCTCCTCCTTCTCGGTCTCTTTGAAAGCCTTCTCCATGCAACTACTGGATGCTCTTGTAAAAACTGAAGATGGTACAGAATGGCGTACAACTCTGATTTATGGTGAGCCAAGAAGGGAATTTAGGCACCAATTTTGGGATCGCCTTCGTTTTTTGAAGTCACAATGGAATGGGCCATGGTTGTGCGCTGGAGATTTTAATGAAGTTTTGAGTGGAGACGAGCACATTGGTCCCAAGGACAGAGGTGATAATCAGATGAATCTGTTTCGTGATTGCCTCGATGGTTGTGGACTCATAGATATGGGGTATACAGGTCCTAAATATACATGGTCAAATAGACAAGTTGGTGGACGCAATGTCAGAGCGAGGTTGGACAGAGCGGTTGCAAATGGGGATTTTCTGCAGACTTATGATGACTGTTCGGTGGAGAATATCATCACCACCTCCTCTGATCACTTTGCTATTTTGGTAACAATAGCAAAGAGAGGGAGCCAATGTAACATCAGCCCAGTACAACAATCTTTCAAATTCGAAGCTGCATGGCTAAGAGCACCTGATTATATGCAAACTGTTGAAGGAAATTGGAAGAGAGAGAATCCTCCTTCTTTGACTAACACCTGGAAAAATCTGTGTAGGATGTCCACAGTTTTACAAAAGTGGAGCAAAGAATCTTTTGGCTCGGTTAAAAATGAAATTAAGAAGCTAGAAAAGAGCTTAGCTGCTATACGAAGAAGCAATGATAATTGTAGCATATCCGAGGAGGAAAAGGTAATTGAAAGGAGGCTCTGCAAGTTATTTGAAAGAGAGGAGATCATGGCTAGACAACGGTCAAGAATTGAATGGTTGCGCGAACGGGATCGAAATACTTCCTTTTTTCATGCTAGGGCGTCAGCTAGAAGAAGAGCCAACAGAATTAAATATTTACGAAGACCTGATGGTTCGGTTTGTGTGGATCCAACGACTATCAGAAGTATGGTACATGAATTTTACTCAAACTTATTTACTTCTGAATCGTATGTCTCTTTGGAGACAGTTCTTAATGCCATCCCATGCAAAGTATCAGAAGAGATGAATGAGGAGTTGTGCAAGGAGTATACAGATGATGAAATCAAAACAGCATTATTCCAGATGGGACCTACGAAAGCTCTAGGGCCTGATGGTTTCCCGGCCCTATTTTACCAAAAACACTGGGATTTGATTAGAAATGACATTTGTGCTGCAGTAAAAGGTTTTCTCTTGGGATCAGATTTACCGGAAGGCTTCTGTGACTCGGTAATCGTCCTCATCCCCAAAATTAACAACCCAGACTTACTATCAAATTTTCGGCCAATAAGCCTCTGTAACGTGATTTATAAAATAGCATCAAAGGTCATTGCTAATCGACTTAAGGTTTTCTTGCCTGAAATTATTTCTGAACAACAAAGCGCCTTCGTGCCGGGCAGGTTAATCACCGATAATGTGCTTGTAGCTTATGAATGCCTTCATACAATTCGAAAACAAAAGGCTAAATTCCCTTTCTTTGCTCTGAAAATCGACATGACCAAAGCCTATGACAGGGTGGAGTGGAATTACCTTGAGGGGGTGTTATTAAAATTGGGTTTTCGTGCTAGATGGGTAGAAATGGTTATGAGGTGTGTAAAATCTGTCAAATATACAGTCAAGGTAAACGGTGAACTAACTGATCCCTTTCTCCCAACAAGGGGTATAAGACAAGGCGACCCGATTAGCCCTTATTTATTCTTATTATGTGCTGAAGGTTTATCTTGTCTAATGCAGCAAAAGGAGGCTGCGGGCGAATTAAAGGGTATCCGTAATGGAAAAAGTGGCCCTCCCATCTCCCATCTTCTTTTCGCCGATGATAGCATTTTCTTCACAAGGAGTGATGATAAAAGCACAAATGCTCTTAATTCTGCTTTGCAAGTTTATTGTGAGGGCTCAGGCCAGAAGATAAATCTTCAGAAATCTTCAATATTTTTTGGCACGAAGTGTGAGGAACAAGTCAAGGAAAAGGTAAAACAAAAACTGGGGGTGCAAGATGAGACACTGCAGGAAACATACCTTGGCATGCCGACCTGGGTGGGGCGTTCTCCAACGAGCAATTTTAACTTCCTCACTGGACGGCTTTGGAAACACCTAAATGGGTGGAGTGATCGACCTTTGTCAAGGGCTGGAAAAGAGGCTCTCTTGAAATCGGTGGCTCAATCTATCCCCACATATGTCATGAGTTGCTTCCAAATTCCCTTGACAATTTGTGAGAAGATGAGGAAGCCTTTAGCTAACTTCTGGTGGGGTAGTGAGAGTGGAAAAAAGAAGCTACATTGGAGATCTTGGAATTGGTTATCGTCACCAAAATATGTTGGCGGAATGGGCTTCCGTGACATGGCCATCTTTAACCAAGCTATGTTGGGGAAACAATGTTGGCGTTTACTAACCGATTCCAGTTCACTATGTGCCAGGGTTTTAAAAGGACGCTACCATCCTAATGGGGATTTCTGGACTGCTCAATGCCCAAGGTCCTCCTCATATACTTGGCGCATTATTATGCACGGTAAGAAATTACTAGATAAAGGCCTTTTATGGAGAGTAGGAGATGGCAAGTATATAAATGTGTGGAATGATAACTGGATCCCAGATGTATCACCCCATACTATCCCCAAACCCTCCTCCTCAAGCGATATTATTAAAGTATGTTCTCTTATGAAAGAGAATGGGCCGCAATGGGATGAAAATGAAATTAGGAAATATTTTCCAATGGAGGTTGCTGATAAAATACTGACCATTCCTCTGAGTTTGGTCGGTGGCAATGACTTCCCCTCTTGGCCTTTTTCAAAGAGCGGCTTATATACAGTTAAATCGGCTTACAATCTGGCTAGAACTCAATTGTTTTGGTCTGAACGTAGCTCTTCTGGCAAGGGTTCTTCATCAAACCAGGAAACTTTGGAGAAGTCCTGGAAGAAGCTCTGGGCAATTAAATGTCCTAACAAGATGAAGGTGGTGCTCTGGAGGATGGCCCATAATTGTCTCCCAACAGGTTCCCAACTCCAAGTGCGATCGATCCCCACAAGGTATGATTGTTATTGCTGCAACCGTGAGGAAAGCGTGGTCCATTGCTTTTTACAATGTCAATATGTGAGAGAGATATGGAAAGAAATAAAAAAGGTCTATGGTATTTACTTGAAGCTAAATAACCTTGTTAATATTAGGCAATGGATATTGGACTGGATAACTGAAGCTTCAGATTTCCATGCGACTATCCTAGCAATCACCATATGGCACATATGGGAAAACAGGAATAACGTCCGCAATGGCGAGGTGATGCCTCATCCATTTAGTGTTGTGGCAAAAATTAAAGCTTATGTTGACTTTTTTCACTTTGCATAATATCAGCTCATCAGGTCCCAACAGGCGTGAGACCTTGTCATCAATTCAAAGATGGTCTCCGCCACAGGAAGGGGTGGTGCTGATAAACGTTGATGCTGCAATTTTTGCTCGCTCTGGACAAGCTGGTTTTGGTGTCGTCCTACGTGATCATTAAGGATCAGTGCAGGCAGCAAGTCGAGGTGTGATTGACCATGTTCGATCTCCGGAAGTGGCCGAAGCCCTTGCTCTGCGACAGGCTCTCATCTTTGCAAAGAATTCAGGTTTTCAGAGTATTCAGGTGGCCTCAGACTGCCTCTCTCTGATTAATAAAGTGCAAAGTTCAGAGTTTGACAGATCCCCAACTGGAGTCATTGTCCAGGATATTAAAACTAGAGCCTCAATGTTTTTATCTTGTAATTTTGTCCATGTAAAACGTTGTAGTAATGTGGCAGCTCACGTTCTTGCAAAATCTGCTGAGCATGCAGTGGGGTCCTGCTGGTATAACGAGGTACCTGAAATTATCAGGACCATAGTTTGTAATGAGATGCTGATGAATGAATGAATGAATGGAGGGCTGCTGCCCATTGTCTCAAAAAAAAAGCTCAGACTATGACCTATCACCTGAAGGCATCTTGTTCCGTGATATCTAGTCGTTTATCCAGCTTAATTTCTGCCATATAGAAGTGTTGCATGTCCCTCGTTCTTGTAATAAGGTTGCAGACATGCTAGCTGCTTATGGTGCGTGTCAGTATGAGGCCAGGCTGTTGTGGCCCGAGTCTGTGTCGGATGATGTAAGAGTTGTGGTGGCCAGTGAGTCCGCTGAGCCAATTTAATGGAATCATGGAGTTCCTTGTCAAAAAAAAGTTACTGCTCGCTGGCTGCTTCTACTCTTCTTGTGATTCTTTTATCATACTCCCTCCTTGCCATAATGTAGTGCATATAAGATTTTTTAATGGAAATTTTAGCTTCAGACCGGTCGATATTTGGCAAAACCCGGCGGGCTCCCGTCGATCGTTCGATTCGCATCGAAGGTAGGCGGACAAACCCGCGCTGTGGGTGGCGATTTAATGAGCGCACACCTGATCATTTCATCGCCTTCACCTGGGTCCCCACTCGTCATCGTCTCCCACTCTGTCCACTTCTCTCGACCGTTTTCGCGTTGCATTGCTCCATCCCCTTCTTCTCCGGCAGTTCCTGTCCAATTCGCTTCGAATCAGTTCGCCCCTGCTGCCGCCGACGCGTCGACTCCTTCTAGGCACGCTCGCAGGTCCGTTCCTCCTCCGATTTCTCTCCACGGCTGCTCTGACCCTTCTCCTCTATCCTACTCTATTTCCGGCGGTTCCATTTCCGTCGGTTTAATCGTCGGCGTTGATTTCTGGTTGGTCCTATAGTTTAGGGTTGCTTGGAAGTTGTAATGCATGTGTTTTGCCCCCGATTTGGCCGCACTCCTTCATGCTTGAGTCCCCCGTTTTTGAAATGGGTTGAGCACTGCCCCTGATTCCGTTTGGTCCTATAGTTTTGAGTAATGTCCCCTAACCAGATCTACTGCGTGTGATGTAGTTATGATGTATCCATATGGATCGTTTCCCCCATGATCTAATCACTAATTTCCCCGTGTTGCCTCCTGTTATTTGATCTATGATACATTCTATTTGAAGTGGGTTAGATTGTATAGGATTCCTTGATAGCAATAGCACTAGTCATGGATAACATTGCATAGGATTCCTTGATAACAACAGATCTATCCATGGGTAACATTGGAGAGGATCCCTTGAAAACAACAGCACTAGCCATGTATGTGCTAACTTTTGTTTATGATCTGTTGGTAACTTTTGAGCAAAGTGCATAATAACATATGTGTAATGGTATGGCTAACTTGTGTACTGATGGCATGATAACATTAGACTATCTTGGGTGCCAATAACAAATCATATATAAATCATGATGCACTGCTCTGGATGTTTAGGCTTTTGAAATTAGGATTCCTTGATGACAATAACACTAGCCATGGGTAACATTGGAGAGGATCCCTTGATAACAAGTACACTAGCCATGTATCTGATAAATTTTGTTTATGATCTGTTGGTAACTTTTGAGCAAAGTGCATGATAACATATGTGTAATGGTATGGGTAACTTGTCTACTGATGGCATGATAACATTAGACTATCTGGGGTGCCAATAACAAATCATATATAAATCATGATGCACTGCTCTGGATGTTTTAGGCTTTTGAAATTAGGATTCCTTGATGACAATAGCACTAGCCATGGGTAACATTGGAGAGGATCCCTTGATAACAACATCACTAGCCATGTATCTGTTAAATTTTGTTTATGATCTGTTGGTAAATTTTGAGCAAAGTGCATGATAACTTATGTGTGGTGGTATGGGTAACTTGTGTACTGATGGCATTATTACATTAGACTATCTAGGGTGCCAATAACAAATTCAGGAGTGTGATGTAGGTTATCCCCTATGTGTACCATTGTAATGAATTCCTTGATAACAATTGCACTAGCCATGGGTAACATTGGAGAGTATTCATTGATAACAACAGTATTAGCCATGTAGCTGATAACTTTTTGTTTATGCTCTTTTGGTAACTTTTGGGCAAACTGCATGATAACGTTGTTGTATGATCATGGGTAACATTTTTGTTGGTGGTGCAATTGTTAACTGTTTGTTTATATCTGTTGATAAGTTTTTATCTTCTTGTATGATAACATTAGTTTATGATCATGTGTAACTTATGTACTGACGGATGGATAACATTATATTATATCTTTTTTGTCTTTCTTATTATGTATGGTATTTTAACATTATTTCATCTATATGTTAATTTTTGGTGTTGTTTTCCAATTTTCTATGAGTTTGTGTGTACCATTTGTGTTTTTTGTTGTTTAGTTTTGTATTTATGTTTTCATTTTAAATTGTTTGTATTGGACACGATGCCGAGAAAACGAAAGGCTGCTGCTGACGTTGTCGATGGTGAAAAACAGCCTGCCCGTAAATGTAACAAACATCTCCTTGTGCTGTGACCAGTTTATTTGAATTTTTATCAGACAAACAGAAGAAAGCAATTGATGGAGTTTGACAGTTTGCTAGATATCAAGTGCGCATCACAGCACGACGCATTTATGACCTAGTTTGCGAGTTTATATGACAAGCACACACGTGAATTTGTTGTGCCGGGTCGAGAAAGGATACCCCTTAATGAGGATACTGTATTCAGTTGTTTTGGGTTGCCGCTTGGGGAAGAGCCTGTACCATATTATGCTGATCCAGACATTCAGGCTTCCCTTGCCCCTGTTCTTTTTCCTGATGATGGCGGCATCCCTTTGAGAACTCGAGTTTTTGAAATATTGAAGGATATGACTTTATATGGCGATGAGTTCAAGCAAACATATGTCATGCACATTGTGTCGACTCTTCTGTCACCGACCACCCGGAATCATGTTAGCCATAAGTGCTACCCTATCATGGTTAGTTTCCCTTGTCATGTTTGTTCCTTTTAATATCTATCTTGGGTGGTAACTTATATGTTCTGATGTTGATAAATTTCTGTTTGTTGTGATGATAACCATTGTGTTATAGGGGTGGTAATATTTTTGTAAGTTTTGATGTTTTTTTCCATTATATAATTTCAGCACAACATTGGAAATGTGTCCAAGTTCTAGTGGTGCAAATTTGTCGCTGACCAACTACACGAGGAGCTTTCTAAGGGTACTCATACGCAGGCTTGCATTTTTCTCTTGCAGGTACACATTCCTATTTTTAATTTGTTTGAATATTACCTTCTACATCCAAATTTGTTGTATTTTTTAGTTACTGTATTGACTATATTCTTTTCTGGTTTTTTAATTTTTTTCGCAGCTGCTTTACGTTGACTCACTTGATGTTAGCGGGTCGGATATTGTTTTTTCGAAAGGGCGTTATGCTGTGAACATATGGTCCAGAGATCTAATTGATCAAGTGTTGAAGGCTGATCTGCAGAATGATGGAAAGGATTATGGAATGCTGGAGGTAGGTTATACTTTTTTTTGTAACATATGGGTTTTTATCTTGTGGATAACTTTTATGTTTAAGGTTGGTAACTTTTTATAAAACTGCTTGATCACATTTAGTAAAAACTGTGGGTAACTTATGTGTTTAGTGGGTGGTAACTTGTAGGTCAGAATGTGGGTAATGTGGGTAATATGTAGAAAACTGGTTGATCACATTTGCTAATTTTGTATTTTTTTGATCGTGCAATTGAAACCTCGGTATGGCATTAGCTTCAGACTATTTGGTGGTGCCCAAGGGTTCAATAAATGGTTTGACACTTGCACAGACCCTGGTTGTTCAAATGAGGTAACATTTTTAGTATGTTGATAAAGTACCGATCTTTTTTTGTATTGTTACTTTGTGTTCTTTGTTTTTTATTAATGTTCGTGTTTTTTTTTGCTTTTTCTTTGTGCAGCAAAAAGCAGTGATAACTAATCTGGTTGGCAGTTTTGCGTCTGGTTTTTTGGGTTAATGAGTACCCTTGTGCAAGGTTTGACGGTGGTGCAAGGTAATGCTGGTGCTGAAATAGCAAAACAATTTACTGCCCAGTTTGGTGGTCATCTTGCTGCGCAACCTATGGGAGGAATCCATGGGTAGAGCTAGCTCAAGTGCTGCTCATGGTGCTAGGGTTACTCGAGCTGGCACTCATGGAAGGAATGTTCCATGCAGTAATATAGTATTGTCTCCTGTTGTTCCTTCTGAATTCTGCTGGATTCAGACATCAGTAGCTCTGATAATGATGATGACACCCTTGAGTCCCAATCAGATAGCAGTGGAGATGACGATGCTGAACGGTATGTCCGTGCAGACAGAAAGGGGAAGGGTGTGGTAGGTGGTTGTGTGGGTGGTTCTTCTAATGTCGATCTATCCTTGAGTTTCCTGGATTCTGCTGAAGATCAGAATTACAGTCCAGTACCAAGATCACCTGCCTCTCCTTATATGTCAGCACCGCAAGATAGGTCACCTGTTCCAGATCCTATCTCATCGGTTAACCGGGTGATTAACGCTGTTGTTTCTATTGTTGTGGCTGGACAACAACAAACCCCTCTACGTGTCTATGAAAGGACTAGGAAGAAGAAGTCACTTACAGTCGAGGAGGTTGATAATGAAATCAAGTCTCTTGTCTGCAAAGAGATTGGCATTACTCCTATCATGATGCGATCTGCTATTTCTGGGAGGTATGAGCGAGCATATTATATTATCTTGGTCATTTTCTGTATTTTTTTTGTTAATCACTGGATAACTTTACTATCTTAGTGTTGATAACTGTAGCACTTTTTAACATGATAACTTATTTATGTTCATGTGGTTAACCTTTCTGTTTTTATCATATAGCTCTTGTTTACCCTTGTATCATTGTCTATGTAATGTCCATATCATATTTTGGGTATTATGTTGTAATTTTATGTTTTAAAGTTTGTAATTACTTTTGCAAACACATTTGTTATCATCTACAATTTGTATATGGGTAACTGTTTACTTTTTTGTGGATGGATAACTTTTATTAAATGTTATGGATAGGTTGTGCATTTATACCTGGATAACTTATCTATGTCAGTGTTGGTCACTGCAGTTTTTAAGACTATTTTATATCTATAGTTAGTGTAATGTATGTGTTTTATTTGCATTTTTGTTTGTTCAACTTTATATAATAATTGATGTTAATTATTTATTACAGCAAAAAAATCATTGAAGAAGACATCTGTTGTAGCTACAAGGTCTTCACCACGGTTGGCAAAACAACGTTCTGCAGATGGTGGCACATTTGTTATGGACATTGGTGGATCCTCTGCAATTCCTTCACCTACTCGTGTGGAAAGACCTGCTAATGATGATGCAAATCCTGATGTTGTGGATGCACCTGCTGAGAATCTTGAAGCTATTATATGTGGTGGAGAAACAAGTGCCAAGGCTGTTGCTATTGAAGATCTGTCTGTGACGAGTGCACCTACTATAGTTGTAGTAAGATTACCTGTCGATGTGACAATGAATGTAGCGCAACCAGATTCAGGAGCTCCATTGATTAAGCAAACCAGTGATCAGCCTGTTAGCAGCAGCGTGGTAAATGCCACGCAAACCAGACGGACAACATCACGGAAGTTGATGCTGCCACCACAGATGCTCCCCAGGTTGATGCCAATGTTCAGCCAGGTGGTTTTGTTTGTACTGATGGCATTGTTCTTGTTCCTGCGTCGTCGATGTTCACCAACCTTGCAGCAGCTTCTACTTCTATTGATGTGCCTGCAAGTCCTGCTGTCTGCTCGCTTGGAGATCTATCAACTCAGGGTGGGAGTGAAAATGAGCCTTCTAGATTGGATGATAGTACCTAGGGAGATGTACAACCTGTTTTATCTGGTCCTTTGGTTGCTGCGTCGAGTCTTTTCGAGCCCCCTATTAGCAGGCAGTCCCTGTGTATGATACATCTGCTGGTCCTTCAACATTTGTAAGTGGACATGTTGGTGGAGCTGGAAGTTCTGAAGCTGAAGTTACCGTTATCAAGAAAGCAAAATTGGTTGCTCGTGATGGAAAGTTGAGTCTTGCTGCTGGCATACCATTACATGTTTTATCTGGTGCTGTGAGGTTGGTGCATCTGCCTACTGCGGATCCTCCTGTTTCTCCTATTGTTGGTGCCCCTGCGCAACCCGATCCTACTGGTGGTGCCCCCGCGTAGGCCGCTCCTACTGCTGGTGCCCCTGTGGAGCCTGCTCCTACTGCTCCTGCTCAGCCTGATCCTAATGCTTTGCGTGTATCTCGTGACACTTCTGCTACTCCGGGTGATTTATTCCATGTTTTTGAAGCAGAAGATGTTCTTCCTTTGTCTTGGGCACCTTCTCCTAGCACTGGTACACACCTCCATTTTGCTTCATATGTCTTATATGCTTGTAACTTCATCATATGCTTGTCTTATATGCTTGTTTTTTGTAATGTAAAATTATATTCTATTAATGATGTTTTATTTCATGGTGGATCATGGGTTTTTATCATGACTGTGCATTCTTTTGTCTGTCTTGATAACTTTATATATATATGCTCTGGATCACTTTTATATATTAATGTTGATAACTTTAACTTAATTACGTTGGTAACATATACTGTTTTTGTATTCAAATGTCCTGTTTTATAATTTTTCAACTTGTAGCTCTAAGTGGTGGATTACTATACATATATTCATTGGTAACTGCTAGTTTAGTTAATATCATGTTTCTCTATGTGTTTTAAATTTCATGCAATCTTAGAAGAAAAACCTCCATGCTAGATGTATAATTTTAGTCGTATGTTTAGTTGGCATGAAGTACGAATTAACATGTTTTCTGTGTAGGCAACATGTAACAGATTATATGACATTAACAATATTTTTTTATTTGGTCCCTTTTTTTTCTTGTCTTTCTTTTTTGGGACTTACTCTATGCAACTGTTAACTTATTGAACTTACCAAAAACGGGTGGTGATAAAAATGAGGGTGTGGATGATGGATCTAGTTAATTGTTCCTTGGATGACAAACTTGAAGATCATCGTTGCGTTGGCTATTTGGGGCTTGGGTTTCATGGCGGTCGGGCTATCTTTGATGGAGGTTCTATTTTATGGTAGCCGTAGTTTAAATTAGGTTGCAGTTTATGGGAACTTTTCTTTTGTGATATGTCCTTCATGGAACAATTTGTGCTGTAATTTATATGACTCTATGTTTGTGTGATGTAATTAAAATACCCTTATTGTTTAATATATGTTTATGTTTTTCAATTTTTTCTTATGGTGATAAACATGTGGTACTTTTTCCACATGGGGTCCGCCATTTCTATCCTTTTTCATTTGGACATTTCCTTTTGTCCTTTCTTTAATATTTTTGTAGTGTATCAACAAATAGCTGATTGTAAGTGCAAAAAGCTGGTAAATGATGAAAATGTAGTTATTTCTCTTGATGATCTTTTGGTTGAAAAGATTCGTTATCAAGCTGTTCGGAGCTTTACGAAAGATACCAAACAGTTGAACCAGACTAGTTGTTCCATTCCAGGTATTGAAACAAAATTGTTTAGTTCTTCTTTTTGTATTTGAATGGATATTTTTTATGTGTTGCATTAATTTTGTTGTTGTTGTAGTTGTTCCTGATTATTCAACTCCTGGTATTAGTTCTGCTCTTCCAGTTGCTGTCGCTGGCAGTGTTACACCTGCGACGCGGCTGCGCACTGTTAGACTTATTCATCCTTCCAAGTCTCTTCTCCCTCCGTTCTCCTATACTAGGACAACTGCTGAAGAAGATGCATTGTATAAAAAGATTATCATACACATGCATAAAGAGAATAAGTCAAAGATTAGGAAGTATGTGCATGTTCTTTTTTTACAGTCTTTTACCCCTTTATTATTCTCTGTTGGTAACTTTTATACTTTACAATTGGTCACTTTCACTGTTTTATGGTTGATAACTTGACTTTTTATGGTACCTAATTGATAAATTGTACTAATCCCGGTGGGTCACTTGCACTATTTTTAGTGGATAACTCTTAGTTTTTACAGTGGATAACTTGAACCTTTTTTTCTGATACTTGTTTGATAACTTGTATTACTACTGGTGGATCACTTGTACTTTTTGTTGCTGATAACTTATGGTTTTCATAGTTGATAACTTTTATTCTAATCATTACATATGCTTTATGTTTTTGTAGCACACCGATTTGTAACATTGACCCAATGTGGGTGTCAACTAGTGATTTTGCTGGAAGTGTGATGCCATATGGCGAGCTTTCAAACAATATGTGTGATCTTGCTATTTCCGCAATGCAAGATAATTGTCCATCCAACAAAATTATATTTCCTTATATCGTGACTAAATATCTGTTGGAGGGAAGATTCACCGCCACTCTTGTTCGGAGGTCATTCAGAAGAGATGACAACTACAAACTCAGCCACAAACATATGGTATGCGGTCTAATTTGATTGTTTATTGTTTTTAATTTGTTGTATGCACTTGATAAGTTCAGATCATAATGTATGGTAACCATAGCTAATTTGTGTTGATAACTCTTTCATTTCTGCCTGGGTAACCACTGTTTTTTTCTGCATGTGCCCCTACTTATTTTATGTTCATTTTTTCTGTAGCTTTGCTTTGCTGTCCTTCAGGAGCTTGGGACTGATACATTGCAAATGTATCTATAATTTTTGATGTTCCATGCTTGGTTTTATCTACTTTCTTATGTTTTGTCCACACTTTGGAGTACTTTTCATATGATTTCTTGGACTAACCTATTAACAAGATGCCACAGTGCCAGTTGCCTGTTTTCTGCTGTTTTTGGTTCCAGGAAGTCAGAAAATGAATATTCTCAGAATTGGACGGGACAAAAGTCAAAGTTACTATTTTCCCGGAAGACTCACGGAGCCAGAAGGAGAGTCGGAGAGGGGCCACAGGGTGGCCACACCACCCCATGGCACGGGTCCACCTAGGCCGCGCCAGGGCATGGTGTGGGCCCCCTGGCCGGCCACCGACCTTGCCTCGTTCGCCTATAAGAGCCTCCCGATACCAAAACCCTAAGTAATCAATCAGAAATCCACGAAAAGTTCCACAGCGCCGCCGCCACCGAAGGGGAGATTCGGGGGCCAGAAAGTCTCTGTTCCGGCACCCTGCCGGGACGAGGAAGTGCCCCCGGAGCCATCTCCATCGATCTCCACCGCCATCTCCATCACCGTTGCTGATTCCCATGATGAGGAGGGAGTAGTTATCTCTCGAGGCTAAGGGTTCTACCGGTAGCTATGTGTTCATCTCTCGCTCTATGCATGATCATATTGTGATCATGAGCTTTGTAATCAAGTAGATCTACCTTGCTACTCAAGTGCTTTAATAGATCTCTGCTCTCCCCATGTGTGTGAAAGTGACAGCGTGCACACCATGGTGGCACTTAGGCTAGAGATTCAAATACTTGTTATGAGTTATATTTGGAGTTGGATGTTTCTATGAAATTGTGGTGTTTGTTGGAACCATCTAGAGCTCAAGGTGATAGTGTGGGGTTTTCTAGATGGGAAAGGTGAACTTTGAGGTGTGCTGTTATAGCCCTACCATGGATTAGAGTGTCCAACCGGAGAGTAGTTCAGAGTAGTATCATGAAGATAATATACTTATATGAGAGTGTTCACTAGTGAAAGTATGATCCCTAGGCCTTGCTTCTAAGCATTGATACACCGTTTGCTTGCTTCATCTTTATTTCAGTTTTACTCTAGTCTTTTCCACGCCATCAAGTTATTTTCTATCACCATTACCACTTATAATTATCTATACCACTTGTATTTCACTATCTCTTCGCTGAACTAGTGCACCTATACACCTGACAAGTGTATTGGGTGTGTTGGGGACACAAGAGACTTCTTGTATCTTGATTGCAGGGTTGCTTGAGAGGGAATACCTTTGACCACTTCCTCCCTGAGTTCGATAAACCTTGGGTGATCCACTTAAGGGAAAACTTGCTGCTGTTCTACAAACCTCTGCACTTGGAGGCCCAACAACTGTCTACAAGAATAGAAGTGCGTAGACATCAAGCTATTTTTTGGCGCCGTTGCCCGGGAGGTAAGGTAAAAGGTATTCACACCGGAGGATTAAAGAAGAAGAACCTCCCACGGCAAACACCTATTTTCTGGCGCCGTTGCCGGGGAGGTAAGGTAAAAGGTACTCACATCCTCCGGTGTGAGTGCTCGAAGTTATTTCCTTTAGATTCTGCAATTTTGTCTTTTTGTTTCTTGTTTTCACTAGTTAGGCTTAATGGAAAACAACAACAAAATTAGAGAGCTTTATAGTATCTATCTTGAGTTAGGACATGAAGTGTTTGAAGAGAAAATTAAAAAACCTATGGAACTTTATTTGCGTGCTAATAGCAATGTTGTTAGTATGAATTCTTTGGAAACCATTATTGCTAATGCTATGGAAAAGTCTAAGCTTGGGGAAGCTAGTTTTTATGAAAATGATCTTTTTAGTTCCCCAGCTTTGGAAGATAGCTATTTTGTTCCTTATGATGATACCAAACCTCCAATATATGATGATTACAATGATGAATATGATATATTTAGTCCACCTACTATTGAGGAGAAAATTATTTATGATTACAATATGCCTCCTATATTTGATGATTATGGTGATGAGAATAATAATGATAGCTATTTTGTTGAATTTGCTCCCACCACAGTTAATAAGAATGACTATGCTTATGTGGAGAGTAATAATTATTATATGCATGTGGCTCATGATAAGAATGTTTTATGTGATAGTTATATTGTTACTTTTATTCATGATGCTACTGAAAGTTATTATGAGAGAGGGAAACATGGGTTTATGTGTCTCAACAATATTAAGTTTCCCCTCTTTATGTTGAAAATTTTGAAGTTGCACTTGTTTTGCTTTCCTATGCTTGTTGCTGTGTGCTTTCATGACTTGTTTCTTTACAAGATTCCTATGCATAGGAAGTGGGTTAGACTTAAATGTGCTTTGAATTTGCTTCTTGATGCTCTCTTTTACTTCAATTCATATATCTAATGTGAGCATCTTCTCAAACTATCATGCCTAACTTAAAGGCATTAAAGAAAAGTACTTATTGGGAGATAACCCAAAAGTTTTAGATGAGTCTTGGAAGTTATTACTTAAGTAATAACCGCTCCTTATCCTTCTTATTTGATTTTTGTGCCAAGAGTAACCTCTAATGAGAGAGAAGTAATGATTGGGAAAGTTGTTGTCCCGAAACAGATTTCTGTGCTTCACCGTACAAATTCGTGTAAAATCTCTGAATGTCGTTTTGAGGCGTGATTTTTTTTGCTTCTTCCCCAGGTTGTTATCTAACTTTCATTATTTCATCACTTTTCGATTTGAGCAACAGAAGGTCTTCGAAAAAATTCGTCTTTACCTGCTGGTCTGTTTTGACAGATTTCTGCCGTTATTTGCATTTGCTTCTTGTTGGTTCCTTTTTGAGTTCTTTTGGGGAATTGAGCTTTTTGAGGGAAGTGCTACAGTATCTAGTGTTTTAATGGAAGTTTTATTGGTGTTGGAACTGAACCTAAAGACTTATTATCTTGAGTGCACTAATGTTGCTAATAAAGATTGTGTGAAGTTTTGTATGAAGGAAAAATTTCAGGTGTATGGAAGGAATGAGTAATGAGATGAAGGATGGACTAAAGCTCAAGCTTGGGGATGCCACGCATGTCACCCCAAGAAATATCCAAGAAGTACAAGCGTCAAAGCTTGGGGATGCCCAAGGCATCCCCTTCTTCATCAATAAAAATCCCAGGTTTGTTCCAAACGCTTCATTTTTATTGTTTCATGCATAGTTGTGTTGTTCTTGGAGCGTCTTCTTTTTTGTTTTTTGTTTGCTTTTGTTTGCTTAGTTTTCTGAATAAATTGGTTGGACCCCCTCTTTCATACATTGGTTTGCAAATAGTTTAGTTTGGTTTTGGAAAAGAGTAGGAAAGTTCATGCTTATGTGGTAAAAAGAGCTCGTTTTTGACTGTGGCCTATGCTTTGTCATGCCATGCTTGATATTGTTTTGGCTTTATGCTTAGTATTATTTGCTGTAGCATGACTTGTTATAAACAATTGAGATTGCTTAATGTGCCTTGGATGAATCATGCGTTGTTTTAGCATATTAAAGCATATTATTGTGGTATTCTCCTTTGATGCTTTATTTGGGTTGACTTGGAGCATGCTCACACCATGTTATGACTATCTCAAGTCACCATAAGCCTTTATGATCCTTTATTTTTCAATTTGTAGTATCACTTTATGCTTTGATCAATGATGTTTTGTCACTCTGCATGATTATGGCCATTATTGCTCTCTTAGTTTGTCGCTCCCAGTCTTTTGCTAGCCTCCACAACAAAGTATGAGTTCCACTCATGCATCCAACTCCCTAAACCAAGTTATTCCAAAGAGTCCACCATACCTACCTACTAGCTTATGCTATTCCAAGTATATTCATGCTTTTGTTTACCTTCCAAATTAAACTTGTTATGAGAAAACTAGTGATTAAAGCTCTCACGAACTTGATGGCACACTTTACTTTTCTTGCCCTTAATAAACTTGAACCATTGGGTCCTTCTTTGTTGCGTATATGCTTGTGCTTTATAAGTTGAAATTAGCAGAACCATGTACCATGGGGAACGCTTTCAACATTGCACTTGTACTTTGTACCCCGTTGATATCATGTTCTTTTGCTTACGAATCCCGGCGGTGTTAAATAAAAGTGGAACTTGTAAGATCATGGAGTTTGTATGTGTGTTAGAGAAACGCCTGGGTCGCTATCCTAAGACATGCCTAATCATGGTGGAAACTTGCAGGATCACCATAATGAGCACTCTATGAAGCATCCTCAATAAAAACCTATGCAAATAGCAAATAAAAAGATCGCTGAGATGCTCATTGTCTGCTTGCCTTGTCATTTTGATTATGGGAAAGATCCCGTATCATGTGCAAGGGGTACCGCGTTGGCGGTTCTTAATGATACACATATACTTACAATGACAAGAGCTTACTCGTGACTGAAGTTGAGTAGCATGAGGATCGGTCTTCGTAAGTAAGGGGCATGAGATTTCGGTTTATATAACTTGTCAAGCATATCCTCTTAGTTGTGTCACTTTAACCTTAATCACCTTAAAGATGCTTATGATAGGGCAATGAGAGATGAAAGCTATAAGTACCATAATTTTTGGAAGCTCTTTATTAGACTTGAATCCCTACTTCCTGTTATAAAAAAGGCCTTTCTTCCACCATTATATTGAGTCTCCATCTTCTACCTTTATGCACCTACTTTGAGAGCATAGTGGCCATTCTTAGTTCTATGTGCATTGTCCCAAGACTAGTTGATTGATGCATAACTTGATATTTCTTGTTTTAAACTTTTGTATCTAGTCACTCTTATGAACTTTGAAGGTGTCCTATGCATTTATATTTGCTACTCTATGAGGGACAAGCTGAATGCTATTATGCTATGTTTTCTTTATGTGAAACAAACAAACGTCTTGCAAAGCATTATTATTCATGAATCTTTTGTTTGTGCCTTTTCATGTTGCATCATAGTTTCTTTGCTTATTGCTAGAACTTTGTCTTTCATGTTATGATTGAAGTACTATGATCCCAGCTTTGAATGTTTTGCAAATACTTTGATCAAGTCTTTGATGGTGCATGTCACCTCAAAAATTATTCTTTCTTTTTATCACTTACCTACTCGAGGACGAGCAGGAGTTAAGCTTGGGGATGTTGATACATTGCAAATGTATCTATAATTTTTGATGTTCCATGCTTGGTTTTATCTACTTTCTTATGTTTTGTCCACACTTTGGAGTACTTTTCATATGATTTCTTGGACTAACCTATTAACAAGATGCCACAGTGCCAATTGCCTGTTTTCTGCTGTTTTTGGTTCCAGGAAGTCAGAAAATGAATATTCTCAGAATTGGACGGGACAAAAGCCAAAGTTACTATTTTCCCGGAAGACTCACGGAGCCAGAAGGAGAGTCGGAGAGGGGCCACAGGGTGGCCACACCACCCCATGGTGCGTTCCACCTAGGCCACACCAGGGCATGGTGTGGGCCCCCTGGCCGGCCACCGACCTTGCCTCCTTCGCCTATAAGAGCCTCCCGATACCAAAACCCTAAGTAATCAATCAGAAATCCACGAAAAGTTCCATAGCACCGCCGCCACCGAAGGGGAGATTCGGGGGACAGAAAGTCTCTGTTCCGGCACCCTACCGGGATGAGGAAGTGCCCCTGGAGCCATCTCTATCGATCTCCACCGCCATCTCCATCACCGTTGCTGATTCCCATGATGAGGAGGGAGTAGTTCTCTCTCGAGGCTAAGGGTTCTACCGGTAGCTATGTGTTCATCTCTCTCTCTATGCATGATCATATTGTGATCATGAGCTTTGTAATCAAGTAGATCTACCTTGCTACTCAAGTGCTTTAATAGATCTCTGCTCTCCCCATGTGTGTGAAAGTGACAGCGTGCACACCATGGTGGCACTTAGGCTAGAGATTCAAATACTTGTTATGAGTTATATTTGGAGTTGGATGTTTCTATGAAATTGTGGTGTTTGTTGGAACCATCTAGAGCTCAAGGTGATAGTGTGGGGTTTTCTAGATGGGAAAGGTGAACTTTGAGGTGTGCTGTTATAGCCCTACCATGGATTAGAGTGTCCAACCGTAGAGTAGTTCAGAGTAGTATCATGAAGATAATATACTTATATGAGAGTGTTCACTAGTGAAAGTATGATACCTAGGCCTTGCTTCTAAGCATTGATACACTGTTTGCAATTAGATCTGTTACATGTTTGCTTGCTTCCATCTTTATTTCAGTTTTACTCTAGTCTTTTCCACGCCATCAAGTTATTTTCTATCACCATTACCACTTATAATTATCTATACCACTTGTATTTCACTATCTCTTCGCCGAACTAGTGCACCTATACACCTGACAAGTGTATTGGGTGTGTTGGGGACACAAGAGACTTCTTGTATCTTGATTGCAGGGTTGCTTGAGAGGGAATACCTTTGACCACTTCCTCCCTGAGTTCGATAAACCTTGGGTGATCCACTTAAGGGAAAACTTGCTGCTGTTCTATAAACCTCTGCACTTGGAGGCCCAACAACTGTCTACAAGAATAGAAGTGCGTAGACATCAGGGACTAAAAAGGATCCTGTGGGCCATTGGTACATGCTTTTTGTTAACATGTCTGCCAAAAGGTTTGAGATTCTTGACTCGCTCCGTGGTGAAGCTAATGTAGAAATGATTGAACATGCAACCAAGCTAATGGAAGCAATAAAGAGAATGTACATCGTCAATTATTCTGATTCTAGAAGACAGATTGAAAATTTTGAGTTGATGCATGTCCCTATTCCGAAGCAAGTTGGCATGTTAGTGTTATTCATATCGTGGCATCATTGTTTTCTGTTCTTGTATAGTTATTAGTTTGTTTTGTATGCATGTAATTATATTTTGGTTTTGTATAATCATTGATATTATATTGTTTATTCTCTATTTTTTGTTTTATAACACTGATTGTGGTTTCTTCATGCTCAAGAACCTTGAATTGTGGAATGGAAGCGTCGTGCCTTGTATTTGTCAAGATATGATGCCGGGAATTAAGAAAAAGATGACTTCTTTTTGGTTGAACCACCCTCGTAATGTACTCTTGAATTGGAGGTCAATTTTGGAAGACAATAAGTTCTGAGGTATTTTTCCCAATTTATCCACAACCTTGCATGTTTGTTATACAGTCATATTTTTGTAAGTTATCCACACAGTTATATATAAGTTACCCATTTAATACATGTTTTCTTATATATGAGTGTTTTTTATGCTTTCTTTCTACTTTCAAGTTTTTTATTGTAGTTTGTTAGGCACACTCAATTCTGTTTGATAATTTGTCTATTGTTGATTTTGTGGGTTAATTTCTACATATAAGCATGGATAACTGTAGTTTTTAGCTACTATATAACTTCTACTTGTATGCATGGATAACTGTTGTGTTAGTGGTTGATAACTTGTAGTTATTTGTCTGGATAACTTCTGTTTTAAATAGTCTAGCAATGTTTTTGGGTAACTTCTACGTATAAGCATGGATAACTGTAGATTTTGCTATTGGATAACCTGTACTCGTATGCATGGATAACTTCTGTGTTAGCTGGTGGATAACTTGTATTCATATGCATGGATAACTTGAAACCACAGAATGTATAGCATGAACTATCATACGTAGAAACAACAAAGATATCATTGGCATATTGTGTACATAAACATTCTAATACATATGTTTTTTTGCACGGTTTGTCTAGATTTGGTATCCTAGCAGCTTCAACTTTTCCTGGCATTTCTTTATTGTGTGACCTTCGGCACTACAGTGGCTGCATTTCTTTGATTTCTTTGTAGCAAGGTCTAGTGGATTTTTGTTTGCTATCTGTCTTGGTCGCCCTTTTGTTACCGACTTCTCCGGATTCTTTATGTGCTTTGTTGATGACATGTGAGATCCCGATGTGCTTATTGTTTGAACTGCTGCGTAGTTGCTTGTTGACTGTTCATTGTTTGGTGGGGCAGTTGTCGAAGGTGTCACGCTTGCGTCGTTAGGAGCGCTAGACGATGGCATAGTAATTGCTTCATTTTCAGCTTCTCTTGCCTTCTCTTCTCTTCTTGCTATCACATCCAGCTCTTGTTTCATTTCCTTCAAGTGTTTCCTGATGATTTTTCTTCCATCATCTGTCTTTACTCCTATCTTTGCAGCTCTGGCAAACTCTTGTCTGTATGATGCAAACACCATCATATTTCTTGATTCTTCATGCATCTCTTTCTTTCCTTGTTTATGTTTGTCATTTCTTTCAGCTAGGATAGTTTCCGCGTCCAATGTCCACCTTTTTAGGATGTACCTATCTCGGATCTGATGGACTTTTATATGCATCATCACTTTTATAATGTGGCAGCATATCATACCACCACGATCAAATTTGCAGTAGTTGCATTCATATGTTCCTTCTTCCCAGTTTGCAAATACCCTATAACTTATGTAGCCATAGTGTGGGACTGGAATCCCTGTTATGCTCAGTTCAAACTGGTAGCCATTGAGGTGATCGCATTGGTATGACATGCTCTTTCGCATCTCATGTGACACCCCTGGGATCAGGGTTAAACAAATCCAGACCTTAGTCTAACAAAAGCTTAACCTAGAGCTCGAGGATATCCAGTGAGAAATCGGTAACACAACAGTAACCCTGCGACACAAAAATTATTACATCAAGCTCAAAACTAAGCGAAGAACCAAAATATTACAAGCAGAGGGTGAGTACAGGGTGTACTCCGCAAGGGTGAGTACATGGTGTACTCCGCAAGACTTATGGCTTGTGGGGTTATTTTGCATAAAGCCATCTTTATTTATAAAACAAGAGAGAGAAGAAGCTCATCTAATCGGAATATTTTAAAAGGGGACAAGAGAGCGACATCTCCGAAGAATTGATCATCATATTGATATCCACCAAAGTAATCCTCATCTCACAACTAGGATCACCCCCCTTACCCATGAGGAAGCACCCTTAAGCACACGTTGATCTGCCAATTTTTACGATTAGGTTAAAGTTCTCTATGATCTTAGAATTCGATCACCAAGTGTTCATAACTGTGAACACGGCTTTTCGAAAAGATTTAACCCTGCAGGGGTGTACAACTTTACCCACATGTACCAATCGACTCTTAATGCCAAGCTATTAGCCCTCTTCCTTGGAAGGCTGGTAGAGGATGGTTGGACACAACCTTTACCTTGCTTTCGCCGAGACCATGAGTCACGCCCTAAGGATGGTTCCGCCGTACCGGGTCAAATCCCGAAGTCGGTCCCTAGAGATGTGGGCGAGGTTGGTTTACTAGGGGCGCCATCTACCCCAAGCAACCCCGGCCACGCTTACCTACCTGTATAAATGCACCTCCTTCACCTCCTCTTTCGAAAACATTTTATATGCTTATGTCGAATGGAACGCCGAACTATGTGACTCATGGAATCTACTAGGCAAGTTAGTTACTCGTGAGGTTTTCCAGGCCCCGTGTGGATGTATGCTTGTCTCGGTTCCAAAGGCAAGAACTCGGGTCCTAGTAGTCGCGAGCATGGGACTACAAAAACCACATCCCACCGTGGCCTCCCATACAATCCTTAGCATGTTTAACCTTTACCACTGATCTTACCTCATCAGTATACCTTGTTCTCCTGTCATACTAGATTCTCTTCATTTGGTACATCTTCTGGATGAACCAGCACTGATAGCTATGCATGGCTAAGCAAGACACAGATAAAAGCTCTAGCAATGCACACAAGCCAAACCTAGTTATGCTAGGAGGAGTGGATCAGGTAATATAAGCTCAATGGGAGTAATGCAACAGATAGGATACTCTATCTATCGATAAAAGACCACAATAGAATCGTATGCAACATGGCAAGAATGAAATACTTTCGAAATCATATGATTGTATAATGGTGGGGCTTTGCTTGCCTTGTTTGTTGATACCCAAATAAACAGATCTTCGGAAGCCTTGTACTTGACTTGGTTACAATTGGTCAAGTATTGTTCGTCGGTCTTCGATGGTGTTGATCTCGGTCTTCGATCTCGATCTCGATATCGTATTCTACCGGGAAGAAGCAAACACTAGAAAGAAAGTGGGAACAACAATCAACACATGGCATCGATGCAATGCTCAAGCAAGGATGATGATATGACAACTTATTTAGAATTGAAAAATGTAACCCTAAAGCATGCTTGACCATTTAAAACAGGGTCCGAGGGTCACAAACCCTAGAACAGGGGAACCCAGGAACACCTGTGAGGGGTTGATTTAGTTCTCTAATTAAACTTGTCATTTAAGTTGTTTAACAATGCATGATTGTAGTTTAAACAGATAGATCTCATTTTTCTGAACATTTTGATATATTACACATATTTTTCTGACTTATAAATAATTACTTATTGAATATATAAGATTATACCTTTTTCTGGAATTATTAAACAATTTATTAAACTTTATTGCATCAGTGTGACGTCAGCACAGACACCTTTTTACGCAGGGGCTCGCCCTAGCCGCTGTGACTGACTGCTGGGCCCAAGCCACATCAGCAAGCCACGCGGGACCTAGCCCGGGTTTGACTAGGCTGACCCGTGCGCGGGTGATGCACGGGTGACGTCACTGTGACATCACACCGGCGGGGAACTCAGATGGACGGCTCTATACGATGATCTTGGACGCACGAGATAGCTAGTTCGAACGAGCGTGAAGCGGGGGACCTAAATATGGCGGCGCCGCTACGAGGTGGTCACCAGAGCTGCGTCTACGGCGAGCTCTGACGGTGGCCGACGATGGCGCACAGTGCGAGCACGGTACAGAGCAGGAGGAGGACGAGCAGGTGGTCCCTTCGAACTGGAAGCTCACCCTGAGCATGAAGCACGCGACGGAGAGGCCGGAGGAGGGCTGTGGCAACGACGCGAACATCGGAGGTGGTCGTCGGAGGCGGAGAAGACGGGCTCGATTGGGGCGCCTGGGAGCACACCGGCTCTCACGAGTAGGGGCGAAATAAGGAGGAGACCTCAGTGGTTCCAGTGGTGTGCTGGGTTGGGCGAGAGGTGGCCGGAAATGATGGGGCACCGACAAGGTCCAAGCTAGGGATCGGCGCTAGGGCAAAACAAAAGAAAGAGGTTGGGGGAAGAGTGAGAGGCCGAGGGGAAGTGGAGCACGGCTCGGCGGGGTCCTTATCCACCTCCAGGGCATTGGCATCGTGCATCACAGCGCATGCGCGCATCACGGCAGCGGCGAGCGGCGGAGGCTGCGCCAGGCAGCTGCTTGACGTCAGGGATGACGACGACAAACAACCGAAGCGGTACCCGGGCCGTGGTTGGGCTGGCGTGGGCCTTTGCTGGGCCACGAGAGTGTTGCACGGGCGGTAGAGAGAGGGAGGGAGAAAAGATGGGCCGGCCTGCTGCGGTCTGCCGCTCCATTTTTTTCTGCCAAAACCTTTTTCCTTTTCTGTTTTGTGTTTTCTCTTTTGTATTTCATTTCAAATACAAATATTTTTTGAGTATTTCAAAAATAGCATAAGCTTTTATAAAACTAGTAAAATATTGTGGGGCCCTCTTAATCCATTTGGGCTTCATAGTTTTGGCACTTTTCAAAATTCAAAACCTTTTTGAATTGCTTTTGGAGAGAGGGGGAAATAGCTAGGGTTTTAGGGTTTTACTTTGTTTTCTTTGCATGCATTTTTAAAGATGGTGCTCATGAATGCACAATCAAACCCTAATTAAACATTAGCTAAAACTAGGGTGTTATAGCTCTATCCCCTTACGAGAATCTCGACCCGAGATTCCAAAGGTAGGAATAGAGGGAAGGAAACAGGGTCACTCTAAGGATAAGAGGGAAACACACTAAACAACACACAGAGTATCTCATGGTCAACTCATGATGGAGTGTTGAAAACAACTCTGAGGTGACGAACATGAAACACATCAAGGTAAAGGAGGAAACAAGAGGAGAATGTTTCAAGTTGTTAGATAGTTGGTCTTCATAAGGATTGAGACCATGGAGCTTCAGAAGGGTTTAGGCTTCTGAAAAGGAAAGATTACAACTTAAAGAACTTGAACACAGACTTCGAGAGATGAAACTCTACTAAACGACTTAAGTAGAGCTTCTAGGGATACATCGATATGAATAACCAATCTGTTGAACTACTTTTGATACAGAAGGATCACTCTTTATTCAACAGAAGGTTAAGACGGAGTTAGATGAAGTTGTTGACCCTTCTCTCCAAATTCCGAGTAGCGCAACGGAAGCTGTTCCGAAACCACTCTCCAACATGGAAGAAGAGCCCAATTATAATGATCAAAACAACAACATCAAAACTCCTATGGTTCGCAAGTCTACAAGAGTTCGTGCCACTCATATTTAGATTCCTCTCATTTTTCTCATTGATTTGGATATATTATTTGTCGAATTACGATTTACGGATTTGTAGATATGAATTATTCAATATTAAATAGAAAAAAGGCAAAATAAATAAAATTTATTTTATTTTATTTGAATTCTAGATTATTATTACTTATTCATTATTATTTACTTAAATAATTATATGGAATATAAAATACACAAAGACGTCTAACATCATGGTCCAATGGTTAATAGGATTGATATAATAGTATTTACAACAAGTTTTAATTTCTTTGTCGAACGCTCATGTGGAAGGAGTGAAGAAGTTGCTGGAATAGTGTTAGGATGGGTGACCGATGGGAAAGTTTGACTATGAGTGCAATTTAACTTGAGATTAAGTGTACTTAGAGTTAAATATATTACTATAATATTAACAAATTAAACAATTCAAAAAAAGTTGAATTTTTTTTAGAAAAGAAACTGAAAAACAATTTGAAAAAAAATGGAAAAAAGCTAGACCGACGGCTTTGCCGTCGGCGTAGCCAAACGTCATCTAGGTGGCAGCCATATGGTCTATGCCGACGGCTTTGCCGTCGACGTAGCTATATACACTGATGGCTTTTCTATGCCGACGGGGTCGGGCCGTCGGCGCTTATCGCATTTTATGTAGTGATTTTTTATATCAGATTTGTGCATGCACTATTTATCTAGATGCTTTCTTAATATGTGAAACTTAAAGGAGTCGTTCTGCAAGATAAGAGCACGTGCCCTCAAGAAAAAAGGTTTTCTTACTATACGAAAGAAGATTGCATGTCAAAGCCCTCAATTCTAATCATATTTTTCACTCTGACTATAAGTATCACTTTGATTTTATATTTATTTTTCATTATGTGACAGATATCTAATGGCTCATATGTTAACTCAAATCTTGTGAGGAGCGTTGGTCTAGTGGTTGATACTCTATGTGTGGAGGCTAGCTCGGGTTCGAGTCCCGGCTATGGCAGACTCAATAAACCGAGTCCCAACTAAGGCATGCTCGAATGAACCGGCTATCTCACCTATCGAACAAGGCATATAACTAAGAGAGTGATCATTTCCGCGTTGGCAACATTTTTTAACTCAAATCTTGTTAAATTTCAGTCTGACTTATCAGAAGACAACATAAGAAAATAAGTCTCTTGATCATGTGGTTTCTCATCCCGAATTTTTGCATGTCATGCTGATGTAAAAGTTTGGTGTGGTTAATAGTTTTCACTTTTCATTCTTTTGTGACATAATCACACAAATGACACTAAGTTGATGAATTAAGGGTTCAACAATTTGCCTTGCAAGAGGTGTGTCATAACCACAAATCCACTGTCGCGGATCATAGGTTCTCATATATATATATATATATATGAGAAATAGCCAGCTAAACACGGGCGTAGATGCGCATAGGGTATCCACCGTTGATTCTTTCAATTTTGATATAGGGAGCACATGTTTTCATACCCAAATTGCTTGATCCGCATATGCCGTTACTAACACCGTTACTACCATGGATTGCAAACCCTAATTTTTTCCATGCATAAACCCTAACCTAAATAAGCCTTATTCATTCTTTCATCAATTTAGTCAGCTACACTCAAGCTACATGCACACTAGCACAAAGCGAACTAAGCCTTATTCATTCTTTCATCAAATTAGCCAGCTACACAAAAAGCTACATATACAAAACCCTAACCAAAGTAAGCCTTGTCCCTAACCAAAGTAAGTCTTGTTCATTATTTCATCAAATTAGCCTGCTACACAAAAGTTGCATTCACAAAACGGTGTGCAGGAGGCCTCCAATGCAAGGACAGCTAGAAGTACTATGGTTAGATGTTGAGCCGTCTATATTTTATAGTGTAGGATAGTAGCATGTATTGCGCCAAAGAACAAAAATAACCAACAGTCACGCGCGAGAATTAATTCTCTCCCACCCAAAAAAGACTCTACACTCTCCCGCTGGAAAGTTAGGGTTTGCTACACTCTTATAACTTGTTCTCACTACATTCCCATATTAGGTGCTAAATTTTCCTCAGCCAAACAGCGCTCTAAAATTTTAGGGTTTGTCCAAATAAGGCAGTACACTCTATAGCCAGATAGTTAGGGTTTGCATACTACCACAAGTAATTTGCCATGGAGCATTTGCATGCAAAACTATTATAAGCCTTGTTCTCAATACATTCCCCTTTTAGTTCTTAAAATTTTAGGGTTTGACCAAAACCCTAGCATTGCATGCATGCACAACAAAAAGAATTGAACACACACCGTTAGACGTTAGATGCCGTTTTCCCAATCAAATAGCCAGCCACTAGCATCTTAAAGAGCATATGCATGTGATCTCTATATCCAACGGTCCTAAGCCTATGCACAGCTACGCTTGTGTGTAGTAAATCCGCGTCGATATATATATATATATATATATATATATATATATATATATATATATATATATATATAGTCGCGCTATTCGACATCTATGGTGTAGAATAGTTACTCTACACCCACTCTTTATCTTTTAAACCGTATATAATTTTTATGTCACG
The DNA here is from genome assembly GCA_023614405.1 of Avena insularis. Classification (NCBI taxonomy): domain Eukaryota; kingdom Viridiplantae; phylum Streptophyta; class Magnoliopsida; order Poales; family Poaceae; genus Avena; species Avena insularis. The sequence goes on from CM042694.1 coordinate 537,628,781, forward strand.
TAAATTTTTTCTTACCTCGGAACTCAAGAAGAATATAAAAAATTTAAACATGTCGTAAAAAAGTTGTTTATATGTTGTATAAAAATACGGCGTAAAATGCGTATTTTTTATGTTTTTTACACTAAAATGACTCATAAATTGTATGTTTATGTCGATATTTTTGCATTTCTGATAAATATGAACATAAGTATTAGTATACAAAACATAAATTTCTAATTATGAGAACATAAAAATATGTGGGATGTGCAAAATAACTATTTTGCATCATGGATGCTGAATAGGGTTTCTATATATATATGGACGCGGATTTGCTACACATAGGCATAGTTGTGCATAGGCTTAGGTCCGTTGGATATAGAGATCACATGCAATGCTCCTTTAGATGCTAGTGGCTGGCTCTTGGAAAGGGATAACAGTGTGTAACGGTGTGTGTATCATTCCGTTTTTGTGCACACATGTAATGGCTAGGGTTTTGTACAAGCCCTAACTTTTTAGCGCGCTGTTTGGCTAAGAAATTTTTAGCATTTCAAATGGGAAGGTAGTGAGAACAAGGCTTATAAGAGTTTGCATAGAAATGCTTCATACTAAGTGCTTGTGCTAGTATGCAAACCCTAATTTCATTGGCCGCATGCAAAATCGAAACAAAACAAGCATTGTTTGAGTTAGGTTTACGTATGCACCTCACGTTTGGCATAAAAAACAATAGTTGTTTGAGTTAGGGTTACGCATGCACCTCAAGTTGGGCATAAAAACAATAGTTGTTTTTCTTAGGGTTTCGGGGGACACTAGATGCGAAATACAAACAACCGTTGTTTTGATTTGGGTGGCTGCACTCTATGTATGGCCACAAGATTTTGTGCACGGGTGTAACGCCGATTTATTATGTCTGAACATTCTAACAAAGTAGCTGGAAATTGTAGCGTGAATATTAGAAAGGGGATTGTTGTTTAAACAAAAAAATTGAGATTTGTCTGTTTTTGGTTTGCTCATTCGAATATGTGTAGTGAAATAAATATGTGGTCTTTTTTTTGGTATAATTTCATTTTTTGATCTATTGAGACAATAAAAAAATCCCAAACAACGGCGGAAAATTATGATGGAACGAGGTTTTCACGTAAGTGGATAATAGAGTACCGAAAAATGCAAAACTTCGATTACAACATATAGTTTTTCTAGCAATTTGGTGCTAATTCAAAACTTTAAATTTTACATGCTGGAATGAAAGTACCCAAAAACAGTAAAACTAGTCGTCTAATTCTTCAACAAATTATGGTGGGCGGCTTCCTAAATTGTTCTTAAGCTATAGCATGTCAAATAGCAAGTCCGCCGATGTTGGGCAATCCTTAGATGAGCATTTTAAAAAAAAGAAAATGTGATTAGTAATTACTTTTCATATTAACAATCATATTATGAGAGATGGTAGACACGAATGTCTTTCACCGAGCGGCTCTTGTGACCGCCGTTGCCGCTTCTCATACTCGCTATACATGCAATGAAATCACGTCAAATAAAAATGCATAAGTTGGTGTGGAGTGAATAAGAAAGGCATAGAAAAATTGCTTGTGATTATGGAAAACAATGGTACGTACAAAAAAAAGTTTGGCGACGACAGCGGCGTGCACGACGACAGATGGAGTAGAACAAAGAAAGCAATCACCGATTCCATCTTATTTATGCAATGAGCAAGGAAATTTGATGAAAGAATGAATAAGTGAGGCTATGGCCAGCAACTTGTAAAACAAGAGATAAAATGAAAAGAAGTTGTGGTCTACATGCAATAGCTAGTGCCCTCTTTTAGGGTTTTTGCTACTATACCTAAAGCAACGAAAACACATAGCATAATCTGAGAAGCTTAGTTTGATTAGAGTTTTTGCATGTCTTTGTCTATGGTACATTGAGTTTTGTGTTACAAAAGGAATAAGGCTTAGTTCGGTTAGGGTTTTGTGCATGTAGTGCATTAGGGTTTACACGCAGTCAAAGGAATGTAATCTGAGAAGCTTAGTTTGACTAGGGTTTTGTGCATGCCATGGTACGTACGATATTAGGATTTGCATTGAAAATAGCCAGCTAGTCAACTAGGGTTTCACTTCTCCATCAACTAACGATGTTAATAGACTCATATAGGGATCCACCGTTTTGGGTATGGAAATGTGTGCTCTCTATATCAAAAGGGGAGAGAATCAACGGTGGATAGGTTATACGCAGCTATGCCTATGTATAGCTGGCTATTTTGGATATATATATATATATATATATATATATATATATATATATATATATGACAGGACTATTCAGAAACACCCCCTTAAGAGGTTCCTAAATAAGCTTATTCAGCAAACCCACCACCCTAACTACCTTCTCTCCTTTCCCGCATCGCCAGGACCCGCCCTCCTACATCGTGCGCCACCTACCTCCTCCCCGCGCGCCACCACCTCCTCCGCCCCGAGCGCCCTCCGGCCCACACGCCGCTGCGCCCTCCTCCCCAGGGTCTCCTCATGGCCTTGACCTCCTCCGCCTCCTGGCCACCACATCCCCACAGCCTCCTGCCGCCGCCAACCTCCTCCTCGCCACCCCTCGCCTACAGGCACCCTCCGGCCCGCGTGCCGCCGTGCCCCCCTTCCCGTAGGCCTCCTCCACGTGCGCCACCGGCCTCCTTCGCCTCCTCCCTGTAGAAGTTACGAGACACACCACCGGTGCTGTAGGGGTTTCGCGTGTGAAAACAATAAATTTTACTCTACGCCCCTGAACCCCTGAAGCTGTCAGGACCTATCTATTAGTAATATAGTAACAGGAGGGGCTTTTCGCGAACTTACCCTTGAAGACCGAAAAGCGTTGTCAACGCTCAGGAGAGCATGGTTGATGTAGACGAGCCGAAGCCGACCTCAAGGTCGTGATGAAGTCCTTGCGCTCCTTGGCTCCAACGACTTGAGTGCCTCAAGTGCGTGTCAACACCCGGATTTTTAATCCCAGATGCCCGTTATGCCATACCTCGCAATCCCAGGATTACCATTTTTGCGAGACATAACGGATTGGATATCACAGTACATCATCCATTACAAACCATACATAAGGTTTTACACAAATAAGGATCTCATGATCCAGTCTTTAATACAACAAGCAACGGAAATAAACGATAAGCGTAGCGGTGGGGTCCATCTTCAGGGGCACAGGCAATGCTGACGAAGGCAGATAGTCCTAGTTATCATAGCCGTCCTGCTGATCATCATCTTGATAATCTCCTTCATAGTCTGGCCATAATAATAGACAGGGACAACAGCCATGAGTACTCTTTAAGTACTCGCAAACTACTACTAACAAGGGGTATAATTCTAAGTTAAAGTGCTGAATCTAAGTTAACTATCAAGTTAAGTTTGAAACCTAACCTGAGTTCAGAAGCAAAGAAAGATAAAGTAAGATTCTAGAATCACTTAAGTTGGGAAGCTATTATCATAAAAACAACCCTGTTGTGGTCAAGTCAAAGTTCATCATTCCTTTCAAGTTATTTAGAAAACATCTGACAACGAAACAGTATGGCCATTCCAACTGTCCATAACCGTGGACGCGGCTATTCGAATAGTTTGACACTCTCAGAGGTGGTACACTTTCACCACAAGATTCGATACATCTGTCAGGGATAACCCTGAATCATCATACTTAGTATGCAGATAATCAAACATAACCTTCCCTTTACACACCCTAGTACAAGCAACTCTCCTATGAGTATGGCCTCCCAACCATGACCATCAGTCATCTTGGGCACTGCATAGGTGGACATCATTGAGAGGTAGCCTCAGCTCAAACCTCTCCCGTGAGGGAACTAATACTAATGCATATGAATTTCCAGCTAAGCCTTACCCAATTCAGGTAATGTGGTTGTACGGTAAATTTGGAATGGTATCGCATCCGAATCCAACCATCAGTTTTATAAAAGGGTTAAGGCTCATGCCTCATCATTTTCATCATCATAAACCAGTTGTGTTTCTCAACACATGTCAAAACATCTCAATAGAATGACTCGTCATTCCAAGGTTTTCATAATTCATTTTCACCAAGTGTTCCCATCTAAAGTGACTCAAGTTTTTGATCTATACTAAGGTACTAAGTTAAGAGTGTTCACTAAGGAGGAAAGATGGGATCAATCTCATGCCATAGAATGACATCTAAAGGTTTCTAAGTAGGTCAAGTTTTATACTCTTTATGCTACCTTCAAAATTAAGTAAAGAACTTTGTGTATACTAAGGAAGGTAAAACTTGTCAATAAGACTTGGGGTACTAATAGTTAAAGGGGTGTGATCAAAGCATGCTTAAGGCATCTTTGCTAAACCATCTAGTTTTATTCTAGCTTGCTAAAGTATGTTTTGCAAGGGTTAGCTTGCCACTAATAGCTTGCCTTGGTTGGTGCAGTGGTTGAAGTTTTCTTCTTCTTCTTCTTCTTCTTCTTCTTGGTAGAACTCCTCCTCCTCGAAAGCTTGGTCGGTACTATCGTCTAGAAATACATAGGGAGTGCACAATCACCAAACAATACTTAACTAGGCTCAGTAGCATTCTAAAACACACAATTGATGATCTATTATCATCACAAGCATCACAAGTTTTAATTCAATAGTTTCAACCTTTTTATTTTGGAAAAGTAATTTCTACTCATTGAAATATTAACTAAAATTTAATATTCACCACCAAAATATGGGATCATGTGGACCCATGTCCTCACCACATATTCTAACATGTGGGAATGAGATTTAAAGGTTGGATCAATATTACTTGGGTTTAAGTTTATTATTTAATGATTTATAACTCTAATTGAATTAAATCCAACGGGCTTGGATAGATCATTTTAATACCTTTCAGACAAAATTGGTGTCATGCAATTTGGATTTCAAAAACTCTCTGAATTGATTTTCAAACTAGTGGACAGAAACTAGATTCAAACTAAAAGAAAAATCCAGATTTGAATCTGTGGGCTAACGCAGGAAAAGGAATGGGCCGGCCCAGTGGCGCTGGGGGCTCACCGACAGAGGGGTCCCGCGTGTCGTGCACTTAACACGTGAACGTGCACGTTGTGGGCCGTGCGATTAGAGGGTAGATCTACGGATGAGGGTCGTCGTCGACGACGAACGGGTCGCCGGCGAGCTCGAACCCTAGCGGCTCGGTGGGGGTCTACTTGGAGCGTACTAGGGCTCTAGCGGGGTCGGCGAGGCGGGCAAACAAAGTGTAAGACGACGGCGAGGCGAGGCGCGGTTGCGGCAGAGCTTGTGGTGGTCGCAATCAACGACACCCTTCTCCTCCAGAGGCGGCGGCTCCGGCTCCAATTCCGGCGAGCTGCTGCTCCACTTGCTCCGGCGAGAGGTGGGTGAGGTTCAGAGAGGTGAGGGGAGTGGAATGGTGTGGAGAAGAATGGCTGGGAAGGGCTCCTTTTATAGGCCCGACGGTGAGACCGAGCGGGATGGGCGGTCGACGGTGGCGACATGGTTACGGCGAGCTAGCGGCAGGGCTGGGGATGGCGATCAATGGGCGGTCCCCTGGCGGTGCTCTAGGATTTAAATGCAGCCGTAGAGCAGTGGTATGCGGTCTGGGCGAGGTGGCGCTCTGAGAGGCAGAGGCGGCGGTGTCCACGGCGAGCGGTGGCTGTGTGGCTTTGGGCGGCGAACGGGGGTGTCTGGGGTGTTCTCCAGGTCGAGGCGGAGGCTGGTTGGTGCCAAAGTGATGCATCTTGCCAGGCCTGATCTCGCTCTCTGGGGGCGGCGTCGGCATGCTCGACCAGCTCCGGGCGCGGCGGTTCCTGGCCGCTCTGCTCTCTGTCTCTGGCCTGGGGCTGGTTGGGCGATGGAGGTGGACCACTGGCAATGTACTAGACATGGCGAGAGGGGCTGGAGAGGGTTGCTGCTGCAAGTGCACGGTCGGCCGACGAGAGAGGGCTCGCATGGCGGCAAAGGCTTGGCTAGGGGTAGAGAAGAGGCTGGGGTTGGTCTGGTCTGGCTTGAGGGGGGACAAGATGATCAAAGCACTACAGAATTGCTTGACAAAATCAGCCCAAAATAGTAATAGTTAGGCCTTATTGATCTTGCTAACAAGGTGTTTGACAAAATGGCCGAAAGAGAAAAAGTTTTGAACTTTGAGTTCAAAATTTTTGAGTGATCTCCACTAGTGATAGGTAGTCTCTGGTTGCAAGGGTTTTGAAAATGGGGCTCAAAAATATGGTTTTTGAAATAGGGGTGATCTATGCATATGTATTATATTCAATTTTAAACTGTCATTTAAAATAGCTAACAAAATGTTTTTAACAGATCCAAAGGTGAGCCTTGGTACCTCATTATGTGTACTAGCAAGGGGTATAAAGATCAAGAATTGTTTCTATTAAGAATTGAGTACTAGGAATAGCCAAAGTAGGCATGAGAGTTAGATTTGTCAAAATGACCATTCTTTCTTTTTAATTCTTTTTGATTTGATTTTCTTTAGGAAAAGTTTGGGAATGATGTAGATGATGTTTAAATCACCTAAGAAACATTTTACAAGCATTGGATCAATCAATCATGGCAATTCAAACAACTCCTATTTTAAATGCACAGATATATGAATGCTTTCATTTTAAATTTGGAAAATTTTTTGTTAACCCTATTTTTGGATGATTTGATCTTGATAAGCTTGGATTAAAGTTTTGGGATGTTACAGTGCGACACCTCGCGGGGAGTTACAAACGTCCGGTGCCTGGCTATGACTCCCGCTTCCTTGATCCAGCGATTCTTGAAGTAGAGCTCCGGATCTGAATCTCAGAAGCGACGGTGCTCCGCGGTGAAGATGTCTCTCGCTCGCGCAGTCCAGACTTGGGACCACGGTCACGAGAGAGAGAGGGGGAGGAGAAAATATCAACTGGAGGTCCTCCCAAAAGTAAGAAGACCTTTATTGATTATTGGTGTATTTAAATTGGCCAAATACCCCCACTATATATAGGGGGAGGGGATGTACTACCTCCCTCAAAGTCCCGGGGTGGGACTAAAAGAGAGGAGGAGGGAGGGGTGGCCGTCGGCCACCCTAGTGGGCCCCGTGCGGGGGGGCTAGGCCCAGCCGGCCTCCCTCTTGCCCCTTCTTCCTCTCTCCTTCCCCTAATAGGCCCTCTCCCTCCGGAAATTGGCCCATTAAGCCTTTAACCATTTAAATTGATTTTCTTTTTATTAAATAATTATGAATAAATGATTAAATCAACATTTAACATTCATTCACATATTATTCAACCTCCGTGGCTATGGAACACCTTCCACCTCCACTCCGGATATCCTCCGGACTTACCGAAACCCTTCCGGTTTTCTTCCTAATCTTCTTCAGTGATTCCACCGATCCTATAAACACTCTCTAAGCATTATCAAGCCCTTAAGCGTGATACCCCACGGTTTAGGAATACTCCATACATGGTCGGGACACTCCCGCACCAATGATCGATAGAGGAACCTGGATGGCCATGTGACCCCTGTGCGTTCCACGAAGATCTTTCGTCGTTTGAACCGGGACAGTCGTGTCTTATTCCCTTTGTCACTCGATACTTGCATTGCCCGAGATCTGATCAATGACATCACCATGTCCTGTTCAATCTCGTTACTGAACAATTATACTTGACTCGTTCCGACAAGCGATATCCCCGTGATCAAATCACATGCTGCGCAGCTATTGGATATAACCTCTCCGAGTGGGCCCTTGAGTATCTTCTCGTCACATGGACGAACAAATCCCGCTCTTGACATATATTGCCTCTACGGTTTCCTCCGAGTACCTGAACACACCTTTATAACCACTGTATTACTAGATGGCGTTTGATGTTATCTAAGCACTCTCGGGAGACAGTAATTGATATAGCCTCACGGTCTAAGGAATAGTCTACGAGGATCCATTTCTAATCATCGTAACTTGAACTTCATGACATGATCGGATCACGATGTTTAGGTTGGGTATTGGTTCATCATATCATTCTCAGAATGAAATAACCTCATTTCCAACTGGCATAAATGCCACATGATCAGGAAACATGATCATCTGTTGACCATTGAACCAGTGACTAGAGTTTCACTGGGAACCCTTGGTTGTTTGTATATCACACGTGTATTGATGTTTCTACTCAATACAGTTATAACATGATATAAACTTAATCATAAACTATATAAAATATGATAATAGTCCTTACTACTATTTGTCTCTAGGGTATATTTCCAACAAGTGTCTCCTCCCTGAAAGTTAACTTGCATTTACAGGGAAGTTAATAAGAGCCGCAGAAGTTAAGAATGCATCGGGCGGAAGTTAACTTGCACACACAGAAAAGTTAATGAGGGTCATGGAAGTTAAGTTGCACAAGCAAAAAACACAAAAAAAATAGTGCTCCGTCAGAAAGTTAACTAGCATAGAAGACGGAGTTAACTTGTACACATAGAAAAGTTAAAGATGGTCGCAGAAGTTAAATAGCACATGTGAAAGTTAATATTTATATATTACTGCTACACACTGGAAGTTAACTTGAAAAGAAAAAAAATTAACTCGTGTTCGCGTGAAAGTTAACAAGGGGTTCCCGGTGTTCACGTGAAAAAAGGAAATAAGTACTCCGTCAGGAAGTTAACTAGCACAGAGAAGGGGAGTTAACTTGCACACACAGAAGAGTTAAGAACTTCGTGGAAGTTAACTTGTACAGGCGGAAGTTAACGTTCATTATCACTACTACAGACTGGAAGTTAGCTTGTAAAGAAAAAGAATTTAACTCCTGTCTGCGTGGAAGTTAACAAGATGTTCCTGCTATTCGCGTGAAGAAAAATAGAGGGTTCCTGAATAGTTATTTAGAAATCGATTCTTGAATAGCAGAGCTATATATATATATATATATATATATATATATATATATATATATATATTGGTGTCCGATAACTCTATCCGCCTTTTGAAACCTTCGTTGTTAGCTCAGTTTGTGCATGTGCCTTCTAGGATGTTTTCACTAGAGTATTGTAGGGATGCGAGGATGCAAAATATCTAAAGATATAAACGGTGGGGGTCCTGGGGCTTACCTCAAAAATTAGATTTGATTAGCCTTTGGATTATGTGCTTAGTAAATCTGTACCGTAGATTTATTCACCACGCCCTATATACGTAAAAGGCCAGCTCTGGAAACCTAGGCCAATTCCCACCCGTGCGCCGTCTCCCCTGGCCTCCTTCTCGCGCCGCCACTGCTCCTCCTCACCTCGCTAGCTCGTCCCTCCCCAATCCCTCATGCCACCTCCCCTTCTCTGCTCCACGCGCCTCTATGTCAATGCATCCCCTCGCCGGGCGCCTCTACGTCGCCGCATCCCCTCGCCGGGCCAGCAGAGACGAGCAGGAATAGGAGGAGCACCTGCTGCGACGGTGGGTGATCTCGTGGCAGTGCACCGCGACATCCCTCGCCGGCCAGCATGGGCGAGCAACAGTAGGAGGAGCAGCAGCGAAGTGGTCGTCCTTTTGTCGGCAAGATTGAGGTTTCTCACTCGTTCATCACAGTTCTTTGTGGCCTAAAATGGAGGGGTAGAGGCAGGGGATCTTGATTTTACATCCCACCGAGCTGCGGCTACTAGAAATAAAGCTCGCTTTTTGCTCTCCAATGTCTCTCCATCCTCTCCCTAATCGCCTCTTCCTCGATCTCTTGACCAGGTAGGAGGACCATGGAATCATGGCTGTAGCTTGAAGAAGGAGGAGCTCAGGATGCAAATGGAGCTACAACATTGGGTGTCACCGCTATTGCCCGGATTCGCTTCGCTGTCGCGCCCATTGAAGTGCCTAGGAAGGTATCTTTCTTGCTACGCCTGCATGCTTGGTACTGCACGAACTTTGAGTCTATTTTTTTTTGGTTGGAATCATGGCTTGACCTTGGTGATTGTAACATATGCTGTACATATTGCCCCCATTTTAAATATATAAGAAGTAGGACGCTCTCCTGCCATAATTTCTCTAAAACAATGGTGCTTGAAAATTTCATGTCAAGCTAATTCTTATGGGTCATCTACAGACTACAGATAATATTCATCTTTAGCTTGAGACATGGCCTCAGCTGATTCTTTGGGTCTCCCTCATTTCTGCAGGTTCACTTGTGATAGGTTGATCTCAAATTTTGTAGTTGTATTCCCCCCAAGATATGTTTATCTAGGAATATATATATCTCCAGTAGTGCCCCAAGAGGCAGAGCATTTGTTCGAAGCCTGTACATAGACATGATAACAAGAGCAGACATAACTTACAAATCAACTCTTGCAGGTGTGGTGGTCTTATGGCTGAATCAACGTTGCCTGGTAAAAGTTTCTTCGTTTTTTCTCTGAAAATTTGTGTTATACATGATTATGACGTATCGTGTAGGCTGTTTCTCTTTAACCCACAATTGTGACTTTAATGATTGAGGGTCTCTCCTTTTATTTTCTTCTCTTAAGTTTTGTAATCAGGTAGTTTAAATAAAATAACTATGTCTAGTGAGGATAGAATAGAAAAAAGGGGACTCTGAAATGCAACACGAGATTTATTGGGTAAAATCAGCCGCAACCATATTTTTGCAACATCATTTCAGGGTTCTCGGTACTCTGTATTATTACATATTTAGACTGAACATGTACCATGGTGACTGAAAATAGATAATGAATAAGAATTGGAAGAATGTTGTGCCTTTTTAGGGTTGATAATAACTTTCTGTTTAATTTTTCTACCATGCATCAGGTGAGGTTGAGATGTTGCTGCTGAAAATGGTACTGCTGTAGTGAGGAGGCAAATCAATTCTCCGACGGTTCAATGGTCATGTAAGTTCCCAATGTATCTAATATTTAGTCAATCTTAGAGAAATAGATGAAGCATTCATTTTTTATTTGGGCCATAATTTATTGGAATAAACTGATATGCTAGGAAACAGTCAAATGTATTATTTACTTATAAACATATGCAACATTTTTCTCTAATATTAGTTTATACTATATTTGGATAGAGTTGCTCTACAATGGGTTGTGCAAAAGAAATGTCAATGTGTATTGTATTTGCATAGTTCTCCAGCACGTATGAGCTGGTTCCCTCCAGACCTAGGTAATATTTTATTATAATGGATTTTTCTTCTCCGATCTTGCGCCTTGTGGATTTTTCTTCTTATTATGCGTGCGCCGCTGTGCCCGTCAATTTTGGTGATATAATGGTAGTTGTATATCCATCACGAAACAATGATAATATAACTTGCAAGACCAGATAGAAAGAGAATTGTATGATCCTATATCTTGCTTGAGAACACTGATAAATTAGTGAAATATAGAAGGTGATTTATACACACACCTGCCTCTCTACATAGCACACTGATACATACAGTCTTTTTACTTTCAGAGAGTTGTACACCAACATGTAGCACATTTTGTGAAGCGTCCATGTGGCATGGAGAAGAATGGCAGGTCGGAATGTGAGTCTCCTGTCTCTATGTGGATGCTTAGGAAAGAAAAATGGCAGAGGGTCGTGCCTAGCTGTAGCAATGGCATGCATACCTTGTCAGATTAGTTTCAGAGCCAAAAGGAGATGTATGAAACACCATAGCAGGCGACAAGACTGAAACCAATTTCTCGAAACTCCAAATACACACCTGCGATTCTTGTTGGCTCTATAATAGTATAACTTTCTCATGGCAAAGTCATGGCAAACTCCTTTCTCAAATCATTTCTACAGAAGTCAGAATGGTGCATATACATAGAAACAAAAGAATCTTGGGGACTTGGAAGTGAATTCTATAATATACAAACATAATAGATAGAGCCCATCATTCCAGTTTTACTTATACTAAGTAATACAACAAGACCTTTTCATGTCACAACAACCTTTTGTTATGTTCATTTGGATATAATAAGAAGCATATTCTGTTTCATCATAGAATCTGTTGCATATATATATATATATATACACACACACGCACTTTACATTCAGTTACTTTAACCACTTCTTTGTGTATAAATTGTGACACTTCAGTCCTCTCATTTTGCATCTCTTACATTGCATGAAACACTGTTGTTATCCTTACGGCCTCTTTCATCACGATGCTGATGTATTTTACCTTCCAGTATTCTTTCAAATTATTGATCTCAATAATTCCCCGCACTTTGTAATTTTTTAGAAAGTTTGTGTTCCATTATGCTATTGGGTAATATCGATTCACGCTATAACTTCAGGTATGCTCGCACAGTTGCCTGTAACTTAGAGATCCAGTAAGCCATAAACTTAGAGGTATATATACCTTTTATATTCAGTTACTTAGCCACTTCTATGTGTATAAATTGTGACACTTTAGTCCTCTGCTTTTTAGGTCTTACTTTATATACAGCACTGAGGTTATCCTCGCTGTCTTCTTTCATCACGTGTTTTAGATGGAATCAACCATATTATCTATTTTGCTTAATGAGCTTTGCAGTCTTTATTATTAATAGAACTACAGTAAAAAAATTGTGAGTTGTCCAGTCACTGGATGGAGAAGTCTGACAATGTCAAACATGATGAATTGTATAAGCTTTTCCTTGGCTTGGAGCTTTGAGGACTGACTATTCGTCCTCATTTCTACACCATTAGCTGAAAAAAATCTTTCTATGGCACCTTGATTTTTAGCGAGCTGAGCTGTGACGGGATTTGTTGAACTGCAGGTATAGAGGAGATATGGAGAACCAAATCCGGGTCTAAGACAAGGTCTTTAGAGGGAACAGACAGATAAAAGCTACATAGCCGACTTGGATTACTCCTTCCGTGTGTACTGACTATTATCCCAGGATATTACCATGCCAGATATTAGATTTTATGAATGATAATGTTACGTTTGTGGATGCCAGCCTATCACATGCTTCTTTATTATGTTCTACTTCTTATGAGACAAGGTAAGTTTCTACTTATTCACAGTAATGATTACTGCATGTTCCTAACCTTGATGTTCATAGTTATACACTTCCATTGAGATGGAAAAGGTAGCATTGCTTTCTCTCAAAATGGAATTTAGATTTTCTGTGTTTCTTTATATTTCAACCTTTATTCTTATCTTTTTTTGGCGATGCATGACACTGTTATATATAGGTGGAAACACCTACAAAGAGTTCTGTTTATTATTCTGGTTATGTATCATGTCAAGTGAAACTTTAGATTTTGCAGAAATTTTGTTGTATTACTCACTAGTAATAATGTTAGTTTTGGAGGATTGCAATTCACTTGCTTAGTTGTTATATATGGGAACATCGGACCATGAGTGCCAGAAAATGAAACATGTTCTTTGTATAGAAATATTGTGTTCTTTGCCAACTACACCCGGGAGTTGTATGAAATATTGTACTCCCTCTGACCCATATTAGTTGACTCGAATTTATCTAGATTCGGATGTATCTAGTCATGTTTTAGTACTAGATATATCCGAATCTAGATAAATCCAAGTCAACTAATATGGGTCGGAGGGAGTATTAGTTTTGTTCTAATACGATATTATGATTCTGCCTTGTTGAAATCGATACTTGAGAACAATAATCTCAGTCTTGGGATGCAGCTGATTTCATTTTTCTTTGGATGAAAATAGATGTGCCAATTTTTTCAAATTTTGCTGGGAGGAGGTTGGGTGGGGAAAATACACACATACATTGCAACATACAAATCTGGTGCATTTGTTCAGTGGAAATGTGAAAGGCTCAAAGGGTTGTTAGTCTTGTAGACATCAAAATAGAAGGTAGTGTTTTTTACCCAGATCATCTGTTGGCTTAGTTTTGTTAACAACTGAAGACACGGTAGCTCACACTCGTATACCGTTCTAGGTCTAAAATATTTTTTGGTGTTTTTTCTTTGCCTCGGTGCCTTATGCTCCTATTGCTCGAGTGGAAATAGTGCCATTCTACACTGGGTAATGTCGTCTCTGAAAACTTGTCTTTGTTGGTGACATAAAATCTTTAAAAGAACAGTAAAACATATGGCAGTTCAGTTTTGGTTTGGGCTGCACTTTTACTAGATTTTTACACTGAACATTATTTTAAACTAGAGTAGGTTACAAATGCTACCAATATTACATGTCTTGATGTCATATGCAAAGAATTTATTTTGTTTCCCAATGGGCGGGTTTTGTGGATACTTTTTCTGATTGGGCTTTTCCTTTTTATTTTTTGGAAGGTGGACTTGGACCTCGGAAACTAAGCGAGGAAACACTTAGCCAATGTTGAGCATGAGTGTCGGCTAAAAAGACAATCTCGGTGGAAGAGATTCAGTATGAGGTTTCTCGGCTTCGATAATATGTTGTATGCTTCACAATAATAGCACTTGAATGTAGCATAGTATTAGCTGAAATGTAACATGAAATAAAAAATAATGCAGCAAGGATTAACATCACAGTTGAGAAAAGGAATTAAACTTTATCAAGATTATCAAAGAATTGCATTTCTAATTTCAATGATGTCTACGATGTTGTTCATTATAAAATTGAATCCATGATTATAAATATGTTGTGATTACCAACTATTCAGTCTTTGATAAAAATGTACATATATTGCAGTCTGTTGTGCAAATTGATGACCCACAAGTATAGGGGGTGTATCGCAGTATTTTTGATAAGTAAGAGTGTCGAACCCAACAAGGAGCAGAAGGTGCTGGCTAGTGGTATGGATCAGGAATTCTCTGCAAATACTTAGCAAATGGATTTTTAGGGGTTTTTGATAATGCAAGTAAATAAAGTACGACTAAATAAAAGACAATAAGAATAAATGCAGTAAGTGTCCCAATCATTTATTCATCAAAGGACAAGCTGATTGTATTACTTAAGATGACCAAACGTTCTCGAGGACACATTGGAATATCGTCAAGTGCTTTTACTTCATATAGCTGATTAATCTTTTTTAGTTTGCTAAGTGTTGTGTGGGTGAACCTGTGCTAATGTACCGACCTTCCTAGGACTAATACATACTTGTGATTATACCCCTTGCAAGCATCCACAAGTACAAGAAAGTAATTAAGGTAGAAACCTAACCACAACTTTAAACTCTAAGACCCTGACATCCCTTGTATAATGGTTTCCTAATGGGGGTTCAGGTTTCTGTCACTCCGGCAACCCCTACGATTAGTAGCCAAATACACAATGCATTCCTCTAGGTCCATATAGGTGAAGTGTCATGTAGTCGATGTTCACATGACACCACTAGAATAAGTACACCACAATTTAAATATCAAACCATTAAATCTTTCTCAACATAATTCCACTACTAACAACATGACTTCTCCCATGTCCTCAAGGACAAAACGAACTACTCACAAGACATCATATGGATCATGATCAGAGATGGAATAATAATGTGTAACAATCTGAACATAAACGATAATTCAATGGTTCACTCAATAGCATCAACTACAAAGAGTAATCAACACCGGGAAAGTTTTCCCTAAGAACTATGCAAGATTCAACCCAATTGTTACAGCGATATGGAGATGGTGATGATGGTGCTGGTGGTGATGATGGTGATGATGATGATGATCCCGATGAAGTCCAGCTTGATGGTGGTGTTGATGGCGACGATCTCCCCTCTGTGGGAAGGAATTTCCCCGGCAAAATTCTGTCTACCGGAGAGATCTTTCTCTCTCGGTGTTTTCCTCCCTGCAGAGGTGGCGGAATATTTCTGTGGTCACTCTCCGAGTCTTAGGGTTTCGGGAGGATAATATACACCAGAGGGGAGAGCCAGGGGTGGACCAGGGCGGCCACACCACCTGGTGGCGCGGCCTATGCTGGCCCGCGCCAGGGGGTGGTGTGGGCCCCTGGTGGCCCATCTCAGCCTCTCCTTCTGGCTTCCTTCGTCTTCTGGAAAAATAGGATTTTCCATGTATTTTCCCAGATTTTCTGATCTTCGCGAATTTTGCCTCCAAACAGCACCTTTTCCATTAGAATCCTAACTGCAGCGGTCCATGCTCCAAAAGTCATCAACCATGCAAAAACAGATGAAATAACATAAGTATCATCCCTTAATATGAAATATATCAATGAATAATAGTAAATTATGATATACAATAGTGATGCAAAATGGACGTATCAACTCCCCCCAGGCTTAGACTTCGCTTGTCCCCAAGCGAAACTGAGCTCAATAAACATGGCCTCAGGTTTATGGAGTGAAGAGTCGATAAAAGAATACGGACAGGAAGCATCACATTCATCAATACATAGATTATAATAGAAGACAACTCACTATTATATAACTTAACTTGCAATAAGTAAAGGAAACACAATAAAGATACATAAAGTGAATCATAATTGGTAATGACAAACTTTGCTCTTAGCCGAAGAATAGTTGACGAATTGCTGGAGTTCACAAATAACTGGTTTTCAATGAGAGCTTTCAAAGTAGTAAACACCAAGATAAGAGCAATGTGCAAAACAAGGAACACAAGAAACATGATTGAATAAATCATCATATGAATGAATGAAACACAACAACTTAAAATACTTGCTGAGATAGAAAGGAATAGGTTTACTGACTCAACTATAAAGTAAAAGAAAGGCCCTTCGCAGAGGGAAGCAGGGATTTCAAGTTTCATAAAGAGCTCCCAAAAATTATGGTACTTACTAGTTTTCAGCTCTCATTGCCCCTATCATAGGCATCTTTTAGGTGATTAAGGTTAAAGTGATCAAATATGAGGATATGCTTAACAAGTTGTAAGTTGAAAATCTCATGTCCCTTGAATATGAGGGCCGCTCCTAATGCTACTCAAGTTTAGTCACCGGTTAGTTCTTGTCATAGTAAGCACATGTGCATCATGGAGAACCGCCAACGGGGTACCCCTTGCCCGATGATATGGAAGAATCCTCATATCAAAATGACAAGGCAAGCAGACAACGAGCATCTTAGCAATCTTCTTATTTACCATGGGAATATGGTGATTTTTTCTATGTTTCCTCTTTTCTCATCTTTTTTTTTATTTTCCTCTTTTTCTTAATCTCAATCTCTTTTTTATAAGAAGAATGCTTCATAGATGCTCATTATGGTTACGCTGCAGGTTTCCACCATGACAGCATGGATTAGACCGACGGCCCAGGCGTTTCTCTAACACACATGCATAACTCCATGGACTTACAAGCTCCCCTTTCATTTCACACCAACGACGTCCAAAGACAAAAGAACATGATATCAACTAGGTACAAAGTACCCGTGCAATGTTGAAAGCATTCTCCATGACAACATGGTTCTGCTAATTCACAACTTACAATGCGCAAGCATATACGCAACATAGATGGGCACAATGGTTCAAGTTTATTAAATGCAAGAAAGTAAAGTGTGCCATCAAGTTCGTGAGAGCTTTAATCACTAATTTTCACATAACAAGTTTTAATTTGGAAGGTAGATAAAACCATGAATTTACTTGGAATAGCAATAGTGCTAATAGGTAGGTATGGTGGACACAAATGGCATAGGTTTGGTTTAAGGATTGAATGCACAAGAAGAATTCCCTCTCAGTACAGGTTTTTGGCTAGCAAGGCTGGGTAGCAAGCATAAGAGTTGAAGGAAACAAACAAACATACAAGTGATAAAAACAAACATGCAATCTTCCTTGGGAGCACAAAAGATCTTAACCAGAGAATACTAAACTTATGAGCAAATCAAGAAAGAAAGATGATGAAATTATATTTCTTTAAGAGTACTTTTATCTTTTTCATTCAACCCTCAAAAATAGTGTTGCTACTGACTGAGCTAGGTTTTCCAAAACCAACTAAATTAACTCAATGATCCCAAAGTGATACCAATACTAACAACAAGATCAATCATATAACCACGAATTGAAAACTAATATAAGATATGCAAAAGAGTAAATGATAGAACTTCTCATTAATATTCCATAACGGCTACTCACACCAAGGGATACATATCTAACGAGAGAGGGGACACTTCCATAATCCAAACCATCCTACATGATAACTTCTCTATTCATGATATGACTCTACTAAAAAGGTAAAAAGATAGAAGACAGTGATGTGATACCGCGACACTCCCCCAAGCTTGGAACAAACCAAAGGGATGCCAAACCTGATGACGAATTACTCCTTCGGTGGTGGTGGTATCCTCTCAATGAGCTTTTTGATCAATTTCCCCAAGTCCTCGATCTCAAAGGTGAGATTATGAATCAATTCCGAGTTGTGCTTGATGCGGTGCATGATCATGTCAGATTGTGGATCCCAGCTCTTGCGATTCTTTTCCCACTCTTCCTCCTTGAAGTCTTCTTATCCTACATGGCTAGAACGAGGCAAATCCCAATTGGAGGGTAATTTCTCCTTGGGCATATTCTGGTGTTGATGCTTATGGATAAGGGTGTGGAAAGGATTCTTGGCGCGTGGAAGAAGTAATCGTAGAGCCAAATAGTGACATGGAGTTTTCCCTCCAGTTGACATCCGTGCAGTCCTCCTGACCCTGACAGATCTTGCCAACACTCCAATGCTTGCAATGGTAGTGCCAGTGTGCGGATGTTGGCATTGCTTTGTCTCCTCTTCACCTTCACTCTTGATCTCCTTCTCCTGCCCAGGGTCTTGGAGATCTTCCTCCATAGGCTCCTTTCCCTTATCCTTGGCGGACATCATTGTGCTTCTAAACTTTCAAGAATAGTTCCTGGAAGAAACAAATCGAAACAAAAACACGACGAGAACAAGATATACGAACCTCGGGGGATCCGAGGGATTATATATTACGAAGTTTCGCAACAAAAGGAAGGTACTGGGAGAAAACGGGTCAGAGACGGAGTCCGAGGTGGCCACACCACCTGGTGGTGCGGCTAGGGGTGGGCCCATGCCACAGGGTGGTGTGAGCTATCCTGGCTCCGTTTCCGTCCCTCTTTCGCTTCGTAGCTTTCCTTGTTGGCTAAAAACTGCAAAAATATAACTGGACAGATCTTTCGCGAAACTTTTCTTACCAGAACTGTTACCTATTTGAAAACGGACTCTGCAGGTCTCTGAATTTGGTATTTAGTAGATTCTTCCGGAGTCACCAGTTGAATAACATCAATATCTTCATCTTCATACACTTACTGCTTGAGTCATGAAACCTTTCACTTCTTTATTACACCATTATCTCCACTAACCTGAAAATTTCTTTCACACAAAACTTCACACAGTTCTCATTAGCAACATTAGTATAAGCCAGGTAATAAACCTTTTAAGTCCAATTTCAACTGAAATCCATCAAAACATAAGCTATTGTAGCAACTCCTTCCGAAAACCCAAAAAGAATTCAAAAAGGAAATCGACTTAAAGAAGCAAATGCAAGAGTGGCAAAATCTGTCAAAACAGACTAGCAGGTAAAGATCAATTTTTTCAAAAAGCTTCTGTTTCTCAAATCAAAAAGTGAAAAACTAACGAAAGTTAAATAACAACCTGGGTCAAAAGAACAAACAATTACAGCTCAATCCGACGTACAGAGATCTCTGACGAATTTTTATGGCGAAGCACAAAAATCTGTTTCGGGACAGCAACTTCCCCAAATCTTACTTCTCTCTCATTAGAGGCTGATCTTGACACAAAAACCAAATAAAAAGGATAAGGAGAGGTTATTACCGAAGTAATAACTTCCAAGACTCAAAGGAAAACAAAAACAAACCAAAAACACAAATAAATTGGGTTGCCTGCCAAAAAGCTCTTTCTTTATAGCCATTAAGATGGGCATGATAATTTTGATGATGCTCACTTAGGAATATGAATTGAAATGAAAGAGAGCATTAAGAATAAAAAATACACACGTTTAAGTCTAACCCACTTCCTATGCAAGGGAATTTTGTAAACAAACAAGTTGTTGAAACCATCAACCACTAGCATAGGAAGGCAAAAGAAGTGCAACATAAATACTTTCAGCATAAAATGAGGAAACTTGATATTATTGAGATGCATAAGAACACTTTTCCCTCTCTCATAGTAACTTTCAGTATCATGCATAAATTTAATGATATATCTATCACAAGAACCATCGTAACAATGCTCACTTATTCTAACAGAAAACACATGAATACTAGTTCTTATAACACTACTTTGTGAAACAATATTAGAGGTATCCTTACAAAGGATAGTGTGTCCCTCTTCTACATATTTAGTGACAAAGTCTTTCACATTTGCTATTATAGGTTCATCATCGATTTGTTTATCAGGTTTAATAGCTTTATTTGTACTTTCATTAACCATACTAGCTATCATAGAATGTTCCTTTATCTTAACTGGAAAAGGCATTTTCTCAATGTAAGGTTCAGATGAAACATGATTGGCAGTATAAACTTCAGTATTTCTTGCAGGAACACTCTTAGCAATATCTTTATAAGGTTCATGATACTTATTCCACTTCTTTTTAGGCACTTCAATGTAGAAAGCAAAAGCCTTAAAACAAGTTGCAATAGCTTGAGAGTCTAGACCATAAGCATTTTTAATGTTTTGAAAATCATCAGTTCCCATAAAAGATTCAATGCATTCATAGTCAAAATTTGTACCTGACTTTCTTCCTTTGTCATTCTCCCATGCTTCAGCATTATCTTGAATACGGTCCAGAAGATCCCATTTAGCTTCTTCTTCCATGCGAGTGAATGATCCAGCACAAGAAGCATCCAATAAATCCTTATCATGAAGAGAAAGCCTTGCATAAAAGTTATTGATAATAATATTGTTGGGGAGCTCATGAATGGGACATTTGAGCATTAGTAAATTCAATCTCCCCCAAGCTTGAGCTGTACTCTCTCCATCAAGAGGCCAAAAGTTGTATATTTGATTCCGATCTTTATGAATCTCACTAGGAGGATAAAACTTTGAATAAAAGAGAGGCACTATTTCCTCCCATTCAAGAGCTTGACCATTCTTCAGCAGCTTATAGCATTACTCAGCTCTTCCTTTCAGTGATAATGAGAATAACTTCTTCTTGACTTGATCGGTAGTAATACCCGCACACTTGAACAACCCGCATAATTCGTGTATAAAGAGCAAATGATCACCAGGATGGATGGTTCTATCCCCAACATAGTAGTTATCCATAACACGATCAATAATTCTTTTAGGTATTTTAAAAGTATCATTCTCAGCAGACGGTGGTTCATCTACTACCTTAGAAGTGGTACTAGCATTACGAAATAAGAAACTCAGTGAGTTATCCATAACGAAAATAAAGAAACTAACAGAAGTAAACAATACTCACAGTAGAAGTTTCCTTTACCAGTTCCACTCTCCAATAGCGCTTCACTCCCCGGCAACGGCGCTAGAAAATAGTCTTGATGACCCACAAGTATAGGGGGTGTATCACAGTATTTTCGATAAGTAAGAGTGTCGAACCCAACGAGGAGCAGAAGGTGCTGGCTAGTGGTATGGATCAGGAATTCTCTGCAAATACTTAGCAAACGGATTTTTAGGGGTTTTTAATAATACAAGTAAAATAAAGTACGAGTAAATAAAAGACAGTAGGAATAAATACAGCAAGTGACCCAATCCTTTATTCAGCAAAGGACAAACATGTTGTATTACTTAAGATGACCAAACCCGTTCTCGAGGACACATGGGAAACTCAGTGACCAAACGTTCTCGAGGACACATCCGTAAGTACAAGGAAGTAATTAAAGTAGAAACCTAACCACAACTTTAAACTCTAAGACCCTGACGTCCCTTGTATAATGGTTTCCTAACGGGGTTCAGGTTTCTGTCACTGCGACAACCCCTACGATTATTAGCCAAATACACAATGCATTCCCCTAGGCCCATATAGGTCAAGTGTCATGTAGTCGACGTTCACATGACACCACTAGAATAAGTACACCACAACTTAAATATCAAACCATTGAATCTTTCTTAACATAATTCCACTACTAACAACATGACTTCTCCCATGTCCTCAAGAATAAAACGAACTACTCACAAGACATCATATGGATCATGATCAGAGATGGAATAATGATGTGTAACAATCTGAACATAAACGATAATTCAATGGTTCACTCAATAGCATCAACTACAAAGATTAATCAACACCGGGAAAGTTTCCTCTAAGAACTATGCAAGATTTAACTCAATTGTTACAGCGATATGGAGATGGTGATGATGGTGCTGGTGGTGATGATGATGATGATCCCGATGAAGTCCATCTTGATGGTGGTGTTGATGGTGACGATCTCCCCTCTCCGGGAAGGAATTCCCCTCGCATAATTCTATCTGCCGGAGAGATCTTTCTCTCTCGGTGTTTTCCGCCCTGTAGAGGCGACGGAATCTTTCTGTGGTCGCTCTCCAAGTCTTAGGGTTTCGGGAGGATAATATACACCAGAGGAGAGAGCCAGGGGTGGACCAGGGCGGCCACACCACCTGGTGGTGCGACCTAGGCTGGCCCGTGCCAGGGGGTGGTGTGGCCCCTGTTGGAGATATGCCCTAGAGGCAATAATAAATGTAGTTATTATTATATATCTTTGTGTTTATGATAAATGTTTATATTCATGCTATAATAGTATTAACAAGGAAACATTAATACTTGTGTGAATTGTAAACTTAATTTGAAGTCCCTAGTAAAGCCTCTATATAATACTAGCTTGTTGGTTAATAGATGATTGTGGTTTCCCTATCATGAACATTGAGATGTTATTAACAACAAGATCATATCGTTAGGAGAATGA
Organism: Avena insularis; assembly: GCA_023614405.1. Classification (NCBI taxonomy): domain Eukaryota; kingdom Viridiplantae; phylum Streptophyta; class Magnoliopsida; order Poales; family Poaceae; genus Avena; species Avena insularis. Next base: position 537,651,386 of record CM042694.1, read on the forward strand.
TATGGTGGACATACTCCTATAGATAAGCGTAGCATAAAGATCAAGTCATTTCAATAGTTCAATTGCTATATGCTTTCTGATACATAGTAACCTAATTCCTTCGACCATGAGATCATGCATATCACCTTTACTGGATGGATGCTTTGATGTCATCAAACACCACCGTAACAGGTGGCTATAAAGGTGGCATTGAGTGTTCGGAAAGTATTGGTTGAAACACATGGATCAAGAGTGGGATTTGTCCATCCACATGACGGATAGATATTCTCTGGGCCCTCTCGGTGAAATGTCATCCAATTAGCTTGCAAGCATGTGACTTGGTCACAAGGGATCACATATCACGGAACGAGAAAAGAGTACTTATCGATGCGAGGATGAACTAGGTATGCAGAGATACCGATCATAACCTCGGATAAGTAACATATCGTGAGACAAAGGGAAATTGGTATCGTATGTAAGTGGTTCATTCGATCGCAGTAATCGTGAGAAATATGTGGAGCCATATGAATTTCCAGATTCCTCTATTGGTTATTGTTAGAAGTGTCTCGATCATGTCCGCATAATTCACGAACCGTAGGGAGACACACTTAAGGATTGACGTTGTTTGAGTAGTTATGGTATTATGAGAAAGAGACCGAATGTTGTTGAGTCTCGGATGGGATCCGGGATATCACGAGGTGATCCGGAATGGTCCGGAGAATAAGATTCATATAGGAAAGTCCCGTTTGAGTTGGGGAATGGTTCCGTGTTTTCATGAACATTCTAGAAGGTCCCGGAATGTCCGGCACTCGGAGGGGAAGGGTACATGAATGTGTCATTGTAAGTTGGAATGATTGCATCATGTACTAAGTGTTCTCGCTGTCCAAAATAAAGGGTTTATTTAAATCCTAAATTGAAAAGTCAAACGGCTAGTTTGAAAGTCAAGCAACAAGTTTTGGAAAGTGGAAAGAGGAGGAGAAGTGGAAACCGAGTTGGGAGGATTCCCTCCCCTCCCGGCGCCCACCTCAAGGCGAGTTGGGGAGGGACTCCACTCCCTCCCCTTGGCCGGCCCTCCCACCTATAAAGGGAGGGGCAGGGCTGCCCCTCCTAGTACACACAAGTTCCTATCCTCTAAACTAAACCCTAGACCTAAACCCCGGTTTAGAGCTATTTCGGTTTAGAGCCTTCTAATTGATTTAGAGCCTTCTAATTGGTGTGTCTAATTACTAGACCACTAATAGCCTCTCTCATAAGCTCCACCATACTGCACTTGCTTAGGCGAAGCCTGCGGATTTCCTCTACTTAGGTACGCCACAGTTGTCTTGAATCGCGAGGAGAGTGCTACAACCTCCGCTGCCTGCTGGAACAAGGGAGAGGAAGGTCTTCGTCGAGTACCAAACGTGTGACCGACTGCGGGAGCGCTGCTGGAACGTGGCGCTGGAAGGATCGTCTGCGCGATCTCGAGATCGGAAAGAGTACGACTACATCACCCACGAGAATCTGCTCTCGTTAAACACTTTGGAATCTTTGAGGGTGAGTTATTCCATCGACTCGTTGCTACAATCTAGTAGATAGATCTTGGCTTGTTTGTTTGTATGCGATAGAAAATTTTTGTTTTCCATGCTACGAACCCCTACAGTGGTATCAGAGCCAGGTCTATATGTAGATCTGTTGCACGAGTAGAACACAATGGTCATTGTGGGCGTTGATGCTTTTATTGTAGATTGCTTTTTGTGTACTTTGCATCTTGCGGTATGTTGGGATGAAGCGGCCCGGGCTAACCTTACATGACATCGTTCATGAGACTTGCTCCACACTTGACATGCAACTCGTATTGCATAAGTGGCTTTGCGGGTGCCTGTTTCTCCTAGCATAGTAAAGATCCAATTTACAACGGGTAATCAACAATGCTAGTATCAATGTTGTGGTTCTTGTTCGTAAGTTAGAACGACACTTATTAAAAGCCCCAAACCACGTAAAATATGCAAAGAAAGTAGAGGCGTCTAACTTTGTTTTGCAGGGTGTCGATGATGTGATATGGCCATGATTGTGATTATATTTGATGTATGCAATGTTCCTTATTGTAAGTTGGCAACGGCGAGAATATATGGTTGTCTTTAATTTACATTAAGACCTGTCTCTATTCAAAATAGTTGTAATAGTTGAAGCTGGTGGGCGACAACCATGAAGAAGCGTCATTGACCTTGATGCTATGCCGGTGATGATGGAGATCATGTTCGTGCTTGAAGATGGAGATCGGAAGCACAAAGAAGAAAGGCCATATCATATCACATATTATGAATTGCATGTGATGTTAATCCTTTATGCATCTTGTATTGCTTAGTAGACGACGGTAGCATTATAAGATGATCCCTCATGCACATAAATTTCAAGTTCTAAAGTGTTCACCCTTAGTATGCACCGTTGCCAAAGCTTGCTGCTTCGAAGCACCACGTGATGATCGGGTGTCTTTGATTCCGCGGGTGAATACAACGTAAGCAAGCCAGATTTGCTTATGCGGTAGCTAAGGTTTGATCTTGAGCCTAGCATGTACGGACATGGCCTCGTGAACACGGATCGCCGAAAGGTAAAGCATGAATCATATAGTAGATATGATGAACATGATGATTGTTAGCCATTAAAACTATATCAACTCTCGTGATGATCGGTGTTGATGTAGTGGATTTGGTTCGATGTGATCACTAAAACAATGTGAGGGATGTTGTTTTGAGTGGGAGTTCACCTAGTTTAATTTCATTAATTAATTTGAACTCAATTTGTCATAAACTTAGTCTAAACTATTGCAAATATGTTGTAGATCAATGGCAGCCCTACCATCAATTTTAATGCGTTCCTAGAGAAAGAAAAGTTGAAAAACAATGGAAGCAACTTGGATTGGTTCCGCAATTTGAGGATTGTCCTCACGGTGGTAATTTGACCTATGTGCTGGATGCACCGCTAGGTGACCCACTGCAGTGATGCTACCGATGAAGTAAAGAATGTTTACCTCGCTCGGAAGAATCGGTACTCCATAGTTCATGTGCTATCTTGTATGGTTTAGAATCGAGCTTGAGAAAAGGTTTGAAGAGTCGGATCCATATGATATTGTCGAGGATCTCAAATTAATCTTTGAGACTCATGCGGCAATTGAAAGTTATGAAGCTTCGAAAAGTTCTTTAACTGCAAGATGGAAGAGGGTAGCTGGTCGGTGAGCATGTGCTTAAGATGTCGGGCACGCATAAATAAACTTCAAAGTTTGGGTATAGTGATTCCTAATACTTTGGGAGTTTACCGCATCCTCCAATCACTACCACCAAGTTACAAGAACTTTGTGATGAACTACAACATGCGAACATGAACAAAGAGTTGCGAACTATTTGCTATGTTAAAATCTGCGAAGTGGAGATCAAGAAAGAGCACCAAGTGTTGATGGTCAATAAGACCACCAAATTCAAGAAAGGCAAGTCTAAGCGAAGGGACACTTCAAGAAGGGTGGTAAGAAAGTTACCATACCGACGAAGAAGATCAAGGCTGGACCCAAGCCCGACATCGAGTGCTTTCTTTGCAAGGGAGAAGGTCCTTTGAGCGGAATTGCCCAAAGTACTTGGCGGATTTGAAGAACGGCAACATCAAGAAGAAAGGTATATCGATATACATGTTATTGATGTGTATATCACTAGTATTCGTAGTAGTGCACGGGTATTTGATACTGGTTCGGTTGCTCATATTTGTAACTTTCGAAGCAGAGCTGCGAATAAACGGAAGCTAGTGAAGAACGAGGTGACGATGCGGCGTAGGAAGCGGATCAAAGGTTGATGTGATCATGGTCGGCACGCTACCTCTTCATCTACCATCGGGATTAGTTTTATACTTAAATAATTGTTATTTGGTGCTGCGTTGAGCATGAACATTATATCGGGATCTTGTTTATTGCGAGGCGGTTACTTGTTTAAATCCGAGAATAATGGTTGTTCGATTTATATGAGTAATATGTTTTATGCACATGCACCTTTGATAGATGGTCTATTCATATTGAATCTCGATAGTGGAAATACACATATCAATAACATTGAAGCTAAACGTTTGAAATCAGCGATAATTCGACCTATATGTGGCCGCTGTCGTCTTGGTCACATTGGAGTGAAGCGTATGAAGAAACTCCATTCGATGGACTTCTTGAATCACTTGATTTTGAATCACTTGAAAGATGCGAGGCATGTCGATGGGTAAAATGACTAAGACTCCATTTTATGGTATAATGGAGCGAGCTACAGACTTATTGGAAATCATACATACCGATGTGTGTGGTCCAATGAGTGTAGCATCGCGCAGTGGTTATCGTTATGTTCTTACCTTCACGGATGACTTGAGTAGATATGGGTATATCTATTTCATGAAACATAAGTCCGAAACTTTCGAGAAGTTTAAGGAGTTTCAAAGTGAGTAATAGAATCAACTTAACAAGAAGAATAAAATACAACTTTCAGAAAGTGGAGTTGAAAATCTAAGATACTAGTTTGGAGAGCATTTGAAAAAATGTGGAATACTTTCGATTGACACCGCCGGGAACACCAGCGTAATGGTGTGTCGAATGTCGAACTCTCTTAGATATGGTTCGTTCTATGATGTCACTTACAGATTTGCCGCTATCATTTTGGGGTTATGCATTAGAAACACGCATTCACTTTAAATAGGGCACCGCCTAAATCCGTTGAAACGACACGTATGAATTATGGTTTGGGAAGAAACCTAAATTGTCGTTCCTTAAAGTTTGGGGATCTGAAGCCTATGTAAAGAAGTTACAGCCGGACAAGCTTGAACCCAAAGCGGAAAAATCGTCTTCATAGGATACGAAGGAAACTATTGGGTATACCTTCTATCATAGATCCGAAGGCAAAATCTTCAAGGTTAAGAATGGATCCTTTCTAGAGAAGGAATTTCTCTCGAAAGAAGTGGCGGAAGGAAAGTAGAACTCGACGAGGTTGTCGAACCTTCTCGAAATTGCGAGTAGCGCAACCGGAAGAAGTTCTGTGGTGCCTGCACCAATAAGAGAGGAAGCTAATGATGGTGATCATGAAACTTCGGTTGAAGTTGCTTTCAGAGCCTCGGAGGTCAACGAGAAATCGTACCACTCCAGTTGGTATGATTCCGTTATGAATGTCATGTTGGTGGACAACACCGATGACCCCGAGACATATGAGGAAGCGATGATGAGCCCAGATTCCAATAAATGGCAAGAAGCCATGAAATCCGAGATTGAATCCATGTACGAAACCAAGTATGGACTTTGGTGGACTTACGGATGGCGGAAGGCTGTCGAGAACAAATGGATTTTCAAGAAGAAAACAGATCTTGATGGTAATGTTACTGTCTATAAAGCTCGACTTGTCGCAAAGGGTTTCGACAAATTCAAGGAGTTGACTACGATGAGACTTTCTCACGGTAGCGAAGCTAAAGTCTGTGAGGATTATGTTAGCAATCGCTGCATATTATGATTATGAGATATGGCAGATGGATGTCAAAACAGCATTCCTCAATGGAGACATTGATGAAGAGTTGTATATGATGCAACCCAAAGGTTTTGTCGATCCTAAAGATGCTAACAAGGTATGCAAGCTTCAACGGTCCATCTATGGATTGAAGCAAGCATCGAAGTTGGAATCAACGTTTTGATAAGGTAATCAAAGTTTTGGTTTTATACAAACTTATGGAGAAGCTTGTATTTACAAGAAAGTGAGTGGGAGCTCTGTAGCATTCTTAATACTATATGTGGATGACATATTGTTGATTGGGAATGATGTAGACCTTCTTAATAGTGTCAAAGAGTATTTGAATAATAGTTTTCAATGAAGGATCTTGGCGAAGCAGCTTACATATTAGGCATAAAGATTTATAGAGATAGATCGAAGCCAAATATCATTGTCACAAAGTACATATTTGGACAAAGTTCTAAAGAGGTTTGGAATGGAAGATAGCAAGAAAGGGTTCTTGCCCATGTTGCAATGTCGACCTTGAGTAAAACTCAAAGTCCGACATCGGCGGAAGATAGAAAGGATGAGTAAGACTCCCTATGCCTCAGCCATAGGATCTCTAATGTATGCCATGCTATGTACTAGACCCGACATCGCATATGTCGTTAGTCTAACTAGCAGATATCAAAGTGATCCGAGTGGATCATTGGAATGATCAAAAACATCCTTAAGTACTTGAGAAGAACTAAGGATATGGTTCTTTCTTATGGAGGTGATGAACAGCTCGTTGTTAATGGTTACACCGATGCTAGTTGGAACACCGATCCGGATGATTCTAAATCACAACTGGATCGTATTTATTTTGAATGGTGCAGCGGTTAGCTGGAGGAGTGCAAAGCAAAGCGTTGTGGCGAGATCTTCAACTGAATCGGAATACATGGTTGCCGGAGGCTTCACAAGAAGCGATATGGATGAAAGAGTTCATTACAGAGCTGGGTGTGGTTCCTAGTGCGCTGGACCCAATGTCTATCTCTTGTGATAACATGGGCGCCATAGCCAATCGCAGAACCAAGGTCACACAAGAAGCTGAAGCATATCAAGCTGCGTTTCACGCTATTCGAGAACATATCCAGGATGGGGATATAAAGATTTGCAAAGTACACACAGATCTGAATGTGGCGGATCCGTTGACTAAACCTCTCCCGAGGGCAAAACATGACCAACACCAAACTGCCATGGGTGTTCGGTATATTACCATGTAATCTAGATTAGATGACTCTAGTGCAAGTGGGAGACTGTTGGAGATATGCTCTAGAGGCAATAATAAATGTAGTTATTATTATATCTTTGTGTTTATGATAAATGTTTATATTCATGCTATAATAGTATTAACAAGGAAACATTAATACTTGTGTGAATTGTAAACTTAATTTGAAGTCCCTAGTAAAGCCTCTATATAATACTAGCTTGTTGGTTAATAGATGATTGTGGTTTCCCTATCATGAACATTGAGATGTTATTAACAACAAGATCATATCGTTAGGAGAATGATATGGTGGACATACTCCTATAGATAAGCGTAGCATAAAGATCAAGTCATTTCAATAGTTCAATTGCTATATGCTTTACGATACATAGTAACCTAATTCCTTCGACCATGAGATCATGCATATCACCTTTCTTGGATGGATGCTTTGATGTCATCAAACACCACACCGTAATGTGGTGGCTATAAAGGTGGCATTGAGTGTTCGGAAAGTATTGGTTGAAACACATGGATCAAGAGTGGGATTTGTCCATCCACATGACGGATAGATATTCTCTGGGCCCTCTCGGTGAAATGTCATCCAATTAGCTTGCAAGCATGTGACTTGGTCACAAGGGATCACATATCAGGAACGAAAAGAGTACTTATCGAACGAGGATGAACTAGGTATGCGGAGATACCGATCATAACCTCGGATAAGTAACATATCGTGAGACAAAGGGAAATTGGTATCGTATGTAAGTGGTTCATTCGATCGCAAAGTAATCGTAGAAATATGTGGGAGCCATATGAATTTCCAGATTCCTCTATTGGTTATTGTTCGGAGAAGTGTCTCGATCATGTCCGCATAATTCACGAACCGTAGGGAGACACATAAGGATTGACGTTGTTTGAGTAGTTATGGTATTATGAGAAAGAGACCGAATGTTGTTGAGTCTCGGATGGGATCCGGATATCACGAGGTGATCCGGAATGGTCCGGAGAATAAGATTCATATAAGGAAAGTCCCGTTTCGGAGTTGGGGAATGGTTCCGGTGTTTTCATCGGGAACATTCTAGAAGGTCCCGGAATGTCCGGCACTCCGGAGGGGAAGGGTACATGAATGTGTCATTGTAAGTTGGAATGATTGCATCATGTACTAAGTGTTCTCGCTGTCCAAAATAAAGGGTTTATTTAAATCCTAAATTGAAAAGTCAAACGGCTAGTTTGAAAGTCAAACGGCAAGTTTTGGAAAGTGGAAAGAGGAGGAGAAGTGGAAACCGAGTTGGGGAGGAATTCCTCCTCCCAAGCGGCGCCTCAAGGCCGAGTTGGGGAGGGACTCCTCCCTCCCTTGGCCGCCCTCCCACCTATAAAGGGAGGCAGGGCCTCCTAGTACACACAAGTTCCTATCCTCTAAACTAAACCCTAGACCTAAACCCCGGTTTAGAGCTATTTCGGTTTAGAGCCTTCTAATTGATTTAGAGCCTTCTAATTGGTGTGTCTAATTACTAGACCACTAATAGCCTCTCTCATAAGCTCCACCATACTCGCACCGGCTTAAGGCGAAGCCCTGCGGGATTTCCCCTCTACTTCCGGTACCACGCCGTTGTGCTGCCGGAATCGCGAGGAGAGTGCTACAACCTCCGCTGCCTGCTGGACCAAGGGAGAGGAAGGTCTTCGTCGAGTACCGAACGTGTGACCGACTGCGGGAGCGCTGCTGGAACGTGGCGCTGGAAGGATCGTCTGCGCGATCTTGAGATCGGAAAGAGTACGACTACATCACCCACGAGAATCTGCTCTCGTTAAACACTTTGGAATCTTCGAGGGTGAGTTATTCCATCGACTCGTTGCTACAATCTAGTAGATAGATCTTGGCTTGTTTGTTTGTATGCGATAGAAAATTTTTGTTTTCCATGCTACGAACCCCTGATGGTATCAGAGCCAGGTCTATATGTAGATCTGTTGCACGAGTAGAACACAATGGTCATTGTGGGCGTTGATGCTTTTATTGTAGATTGCTTTTTGTGTACTTTGCATCTTGCGGTATGTTGGGATGAAGCGGCCCGGGCTAACCTTACATGACATCGTTCATGAGACTTGCTCCACGCTTGACATGCAACTCGTATTGCATAAGTGGCTTTGCGGGTGCCTGTTTCTCCTAGCATAGTAAAGATCCAATTTACAACGGGTAATCAACAATGCTAGTATCAATGTTGTGGTTCTTGTTCGTAAGTTAGAACGACACTTATTAAAAGCCCCAAACCACGTAAAATATGCAAAGAAAGTAGAGGCGTCTAACTTTGTTTTGCAGGGTGTCTGATGATGTGATATGGCCATGATTGTGATTATATTTGATGTATGCAATGTTCCTTATTGTAAGTTGGCAACGGCAGAGCCATATGGTTGTCTTTAATTTACGTTAAGACCTGCGTCTCTATTCAAAATAGTTGTAATAGTTGAAGCTGGTGGGCGACAACCATGAAGAAGCGCCATTGACCTTGATGCTATGCGTGATGATGGAGATCATGTTCGTGCTTGAAGATGGAGATCGGACGCACACAGAAGAAAGGCCATATCATATCACATATTATGAATTGCATGTGATGTTAATCCTTTAGGCATCTTGTCTTGCTGAGTAGACGGTAGCATTATAAGATGATCCCTCATGCACATAAATTTCAAGTTCTAAAGTGTTCACCCTTAGTATGCACCGTTGCCAAAGCTTGCTGCTTCGAAGCACCACGTGATGATCGGGTGTCTTTGATTCCGCGGGTGAATACAACGTAAGCAAGCCAGATTTGCTTATGCGGTAGCTAAGGTTTGATCTTGACGAGCCTAGCATGTACAGACATGGCCTCAGGAACACGGATCGCGAAGGTAAAGCATGAATCATATAGTAGATATGATGAACATGATGATTGTTCGCCATTAAAACTATATCAACTCTCGTGATGATCGGTGTTGATGTAGTGGATTTGGTTCGTGTGATCACTAAAACAATGTGAGGGATGTTGTTTTGAGTGGGAGTTCACCTAGTTTAATTTCATTAATTAATTTGAACTCAATTTGTCATAAACTTAGTCTAAACTATTGCAAATATGTTGTAGATCAATGGCAGCCCCTACCATCAATTTTAATGCGTTCCTAGAGAAAGAAAAGTTGAAAAACAATGGAAGCAACTTCGCGGATTGGTTCCGCAATTTGAGGATTGTCCTCACAGATGGTAATTTGACCTATGTGCTGGATGCACCGCTAGGTGACCCACTGCGGTGATGCTACCGATGAAGTAAAGAATGTTTACCTCGCTCGGAAGAATCAGTACTCCATAGTTCAGTGTGCTATCTTGTATGGTTTAGAATCGGAGCTTCAGAAAAGGTTTGAAGAGTCAGATCCATATGATATTGTCGAGGATCTCAAATTAATCTTTGAGACTCATGCGGCAATTGAAAGTTATGAAGCTTGTGAAAAGTTCTTTAACTGCAAGATGGAAGAGGGTAGCTCCGTCAGTGAGCATGTGCTTAAGATGTCTGGGCACGCAAATAAACTTCAAAGTTTGGGTATAGTGATTCCTAATACTTTGGGAGTTTACCGCATCCTCCAATCACTACCACCAAGTTACAAGAACTTTGTGATGAACTACAACATGCAGAACATGAACAAAGAGTTGCCAGAACTATTTGCTATGTTAAAATCTGCAGAAGTGGAGATCAAGAAAGAGCACCAAGTGTTGATGGTCAATAAGACCACCAAATTCAAGAAAGGCAAGTCTAAGCAGAAGGGACACTTCAAGAAGGGTGGTAAGAAAGTTACCATACCGACGAAGAAGACCAAGGCTGGACCCAAGCCTGATACTGAGTGCTTTTACTGCAAGGGAGAAGGTCACTGGAAGCGGAATTGCCCAAAGTACTTGGCGGATTTGAAGAACGGCAACATCAAGAAGAAAGGTATATCGGATATACATGTTATTGATGTGTATATCACTAGTATTCGTAGTAGTGCTGGGTATTTGATCTTGGTTCGGTTGCTCATATTTGTAACTCGAAATGAGGCTGCGAATAAACGGAAGCTAGTGAAGAACGAGGTGACGATGCGGCGAGGAAGCGGATCAAAGGTTGATGTGATCGCGTCGACGCTACCTCTTCATCTACCATCGGGATTAGTTTTATACTTAAATAATTGTTATTTGGTGCCTGCGTTGAGCATGAACATTATATCGGGATCTTGTTTATTGCAGACGGTTACTTGTTTAAATCCTATTATACTGGTTGTTAGATTTATATGAGTAATATGTTTTATTCACATGCACCTTTGATAGATGGTCTATTCATATTGAATCTCGATAGTGGAAATACACATATCAATAACATTGTAGCTAAACGTTTGAAATCAAGCGATAATTCGACCTATATGTGGCAATCGTCTTGGTCACATTGGAGTGAAGCGTATGAAGAAACTCCATTCCGATGGACTTCTTGAATCACTTGATTTTGAATCACTTGAAAGATGCGAGGCATGTCTGATGGGTAAAATGACTAAGACTCCATTTTCTGGTATAATGGAGCGAGCCATGAGACTTATTGGAAATCATACATACCGATGTGTGTGGTCCAATGAGTGTAGCATCGCGATGGTTATCGTTATGTTCTTACCTTCACGGATGACTTGAGTAGATATGGGTATATATATTTCATGAAACATAAGTCCGAAACTTTCGAGAAGTTTAAGGAGTTTCAAAGTGAGGTAGAGAATCAACGTAACAAGAAGATTAAATTTCTACGCTCGATGGAGGTGAATATCTAAGTTACGAGTTTGGCGAGCATTTGAAGAAATGTGGAATACTTTCAGTTGACACCGGGGAACACCACAGCGTAATGGTGTGTCTGAACGTCGTAATCGAACTCTCTTAGATATGGTTCGTTCTATGATGTCACTTACAGATTTGCCGCTATCATTTTGGGGTTATGCATTAGAAACAGCCGCATTCACTTTAAATAGGGCACCGTCGAAATCCGTTGAAACGACACCGTATGAATTATGGTTTGGGAAGAAACCTAAATTGTCGTTCCTTAAAGTTTGGGGATGCGAAGCCTATGTAAAGAAGTTACTGCCGGATAAGCTTGAACCCAAAGCGGAAAAATGCGTCTTCATAGGATACTCGAAGGAAACTATTGGGTATACCTTCTATCATAGATCCGAAGGCAAAATCTTCGTTGCCAAGAATGGATCCTTTCTAGAGAAGGAATTTCTCTCGAAAGAAGTGACCGGAAGGAAAGTAGAACTCGACGAGGTTGTCGAACCTTCTCTCGAAATTGCGAGTAGCGCAGCACCGGAAGAAGTTCCTGTGGTGCCTGCACCAATAAGAGAGGAAGCTAATGATGGTGATCATGAAACTTCGGTTGAAGTTGCTCTGAGCCTCGGAGGTCAACGAGAAATCGTACCACTCCAGATTGGTATGATTCCGTTATGAATGTCATGTTGGTGGACAACACCGATGACCCCGAGACATATGAGGAAGCGATGATGAGCCCAGATTCCAATAAATGGCAAGAAGCCATGAAATCCGAGATTGGATCCATGTACGAAAACCAAGTATGGACTTTGGTGGACTTACCGGATGGCCGGAAGGCTGTCGAGAACAAATGGATTTTCAAGAAGAAAACAGATGCTGATGGTAATGTTACTATCTATAAAGCTCGACTTGTCGCAAAAGGGTTTCGACAAATTCAAGGAGTTGACTACGATGAGACTTTCTCACCCGTAGCGAAGCTAAAGTCTGTGAGGATTATGTTAGCAATCGCTGCATATTATGATTATGAGATATGGCAGATGGATGTCAAAACAGCATTCCTCAATGGAGACATTGATGAAGAGTTGTATATGATGCAACCCAAAGGTTTTGTCGATCCTAAAGATGCTAACAAGGTATGCAAGCTTCAACGGTCCATCTATGGATTGAAGCAAGCATCCCGAAGTTGGAATCAACGTTTTGATAAGGTAATCAAAGGTTTTGGTTTTATACAAACTTATGGAGAAGCTTGTATTTACAAGAAAGTGAGTGGGAGCTCTGTAGCATTCTTAATACTATATGTGGATGACATATTGTTGATTGGGAATGATGTAGACCTTCTTAATAGTGTCAAAGAGTATTTGAATAATAGTTTTTCAATGAAGGATCTTGGCGAAGCAGCTTACATATTAGGCATAAAGATTTATAGAGATAGATCGAAACGCCAAATATCATTGTCACAAAGTACATATTTGGACAAAGTTCTAAAGAGGTTTGGAATGGAAGATAGCAAGAAAGGGTTCTTGCCCATGTTTCAATATCGACCTTGAGTAAAACTCAAAGTCCGACATCGGCGAAGATAGAGAAAGGATGAGTAAGACTCCTATGCCTCAGCCATAGGATCTCTAATGTATGCCATGCTATGTACTAGACCCGACATCGCATATGTCGTTAGTCTAACTAGCAGATATCAAAGTGATCCAGAGTGGATCATTAGACAATGTCAAAAACATCCTTAAGTACTTGAGAAGAACTAAGGATATGGTTCTTTCTTATGGAGGTGATGAACAACTCGTTGTTAATGGTTACACCGATGTTAGTTGGAACACCGATCCGGATGATTCTAAATCACAACTGGATAATGATTTATTTTGAATGGTGCAGCAGCTTAGCTGGAGGAGTGCAAAGCAAAGTTGTGGCGAGATCTTCAACTGAATCGAATACATGGTTGCTCGAGGCTTCACAAGAAGCGATATGGATGAAAGAGTTCATTACAGAGCTGGTGTGGTTCCTAGGCTGGACCCAATGTCTATCTATGATAACATGGGCGCCTATAGCCAATGCGCAAGAACCAAGGTCACACAAGAAGCTGAAGCATATCAAGCTGCATTTCCACGCTATTCGAGAACATATCCAGGATGGGGATATAAAGATTTGCAAAGTACACACAGATCTGAATGTGGCGGATCCGTTGACTAAACCTCTCCCGAGGGCAAAACATGACCAACACCAAACTGCCATGGGTGTTCGGTATATTACCATGTAATCTAGATTAGATGACTCTAGTGCAAGTGGGAGACTGTTGGAGATATGCCCTAGAGGCAATAATAAATGTAGTTATTATTATATATCTTTGTGTTTATGATAAATGTTTATATTCATGCTATAATAGTATTAACAAGGAAACATTAATACTTGTGTGAATTGTAAACTTAATTTGAAGTCCCTAGTAAAGCCTCTATATAATACTAGCTTGTTGGTTAATAGATGATTGTGGTTTCTCTATCATGAACATTGAGATGTTATTAACAACAAGATCATATCGTTAGGAGAATGATATGGTGGACATACTCCTATAGATAAGCGTAGCATAAAGATCAAGTCATTTCAATAGTTCAATTGCTATATGCTTTCTGATACATAGTAACCTAATTCCTTCGACCATGAGATCATGCATATCACCTTTACTGGATGGATGCTTTGATGTCATCAAACACCACACCGTAATGTGGTGGCTATAAAGGTGGCATTGAGTGTTCGGAAAGTATTGGTTGAAACACATGGATCAAGAGTGGATTTGTCCATCCACATGACGATAGATATTCTCTTGGCCCTCTCGGTGAAATGTCATCCAATTAGCTTGCAAGCATGTGACTTGGTCACAAGGGATCACATATCACGGGAACGAGAAAAGAGTACTTATCAGTAACGAGGATGAACTAGGTATGCAGAGATACCGACGATCATAACCTCGGATAAGTAACATATCGTGAGACAAAGGGAAATTGGTATCGTATGTAAGTGGTTCATTCGACGCAAAGTAATCAGAGAAATATGTGGAGCCATATGAATTTCCAGATTCCTCTATTGGTTATTGTTCGGAGAAGTGTCTCGATCATGTCCGCATAATTCACGAACCGTAGGGAGACACACTTAAGGATTCGACGTTGTGTGAGTCGTTAGGGTATTATGAGAAAGAGACCAATGTTGTTCAGAGTCTCGGATGGGATCCGGATATCACGAGGTGATCCGGAATGGTCCGGAGAATAAGATTCATATAAGGAAAGTCCTGCTTTGAGTTGGGGAATGGTTCCGTGTTTTCATCGGAACATTCTAGAAGGTCGAATGTCCGCACCGGAGGGGAAGGGTACATGAATGTGTCATTGTAAGTTGGAATGATTGCATCATGTACTAAGTGTTCTCGCTGTCCAAAATAAAGGGTTTATTTAAATCCTAAATTGAAAAGTCAAACGCTAGTTTGAAAGTCAAACGCAAGTTTTGGAAAGTGGAAAGAGGAGAAGTGGAAACCGAGTTGGGAGGGATTCCTCCTCCCCAAGCCGGGCGCCCACCTCAGGCCGAGTTGGGGAGGGACTCCACTCCTCCCCTTGGCCGCCCTCCCACCTATAAAGGAGGGGCAGGGCTGCCTCCTAGTACACACAAGTTCCTATCCTCTAAACTAAACCCTAGACCTAAACCCCGGTTTAGAGCTATTTCGGTTTAGAGCCTTCTAATTGATTTAGAGCCTTCTAATTGGTGTGTCTAATTACTAGACCACTAATAGCCTCTCTCATAAGCTCCACCATACCGCACCGCTTAAGGCGAAGCCTCAAGGGATTTCCCTCTACTTCGGTACCACGCCAGTTGCCGGAATCGCGAGGAGAGTGCTACAACCTCCGCTGCCTGCTGGAACAAGGAGAGGAAGGTCTTCACGAGCAACGTGGACCGATCATGGAGCGCTGCTGGAACGTGGCGCTGGAAGGATCGTCTGCGCGATCTCGAGATCGGAAAGAGTACGACTACATCACCCACGAGAATCTGCTCTCGTTAAACACTTTGGAATCTTCGAGGGTGAGTTATTCCATCGACTCGTTGCTACAATCTAGTAGATAGATCTTGGCTTGTTTGTTTGTATGCGATAGAAATTTTTTGTTTTCCATGCTACGAACCCCTACAGCCCCCTGTGGCCCATCTCAGCCTCCCCTTCCGGCTTCCTTCGTCTTCTGAAAAAATAGGATTTTCTATGTATTTTTCCAGATTTTCTGATCTTCGCGAATTTTGCCTCCAAACAGCACCTTTTCCATCAGAATCCTGACTGCAACGGTCCATGCTCCAAAAATCATCAACCATACAAAAGCAGATGAAATAACATAAGTATCATCCCTAATATGAAATATATCAATGAATAACAGTAAATTATGATATACAATAGTGATGCAAAATGGACTTATCACAAATCACAGAGCAGGAGAAAGTTGAAGGCAGTCGTGTGAGCTATTTTCTCACTAATATGCTATTTTCTTAATGTCTATTTGTACCTATTGTAATATATTATCCTACTCTACTTATATGTATTCTATTCCTCTTAATATAGTTTGCCCTGGTTCAAGTAATTATGTTATTTGTGGACTAATATTACTCTCACTTAGTATAGCGGTTTACAATGACATTTATTCCTCGGCATGTTAGGGGTCGTGCCTTAGTATTTTATAATTTCTATTATGAACATCTATTAGTGATTTTTGCTTGGAAAAATCTGCCATTGCCGCTTCGAGCGCCACCACAACACATTGACATCCATGGTCATAGGTTCGTCATTCGTCGTCGGGCAGGGGCCGAGATAGTGGCTGTGGCCAGGGCCGCTCGTCGTTGTCTCCCTCGCGTTCGCCGTAGGAGATGGACATTCAGACCTCTTCGGTTTCGAGTTTAGCTTATAACCCTCAAAAGGAATTATCCTATTTTATTTATCACTGCAACACACAATGTAAATTACTGTAAAGATCATGGGTTGTACGCCAAGGCGCACACTTGGCGCACTCCTAAATCTAACTGGTTTATTTTGTCACCACTTAGGGTTTAGGTTTTAACATTGTTTCCAACAAATTTGTGATCACACATCATTACAATGTTTCACTTTATAGTTTTTTCCTTAGGGATTGCACAACAAATGTTTTTCACCTCCTCGGTATTTATCATCGCAATACATAATGTAAATTAACACGAAGGTCGTGCACCAAGACGCACCCCTAAATCTAGTAGAATTAGATACAATGACTTCAAGGGTCTCCGTGTAATAAAATACTATTATATAGTAGCGTAAGAAGGGCATTCTGATCGAGCCGATTGGCTCTCTGTCTGGTTTGGCGAAAGGTGAAAAGCACTTCAAATTTATTTTCAGACTTTGTTGAAGAAGAACACAACTACACAAGTATATTTTGTCACGGAAGTTCCATTTTCTTAGAGCATGACTAACAGGGCCCTTAAACGGCCGACCCGTAAAACGCGAGTATATACCCATGTACTCGCGATTTTTACGTTCGAGGGTGCCAGCGCAGATCATCGCACTTAAATCGACCTGTAAAACCGAAATTCAAAAATCCCTAGAAAGATCAACTCACGTGTTCGTTGTTCATTGTTCATACATACAATACATAGCAAAATTACATTAAAAACGAAAATAGAAGGGGAGAGCTCGCCAGAGGACGCCGCCGCATCCTCAAATGGCCAAAATCCGTGTTCTTTGCGCCTCGCCGAAACGCCTCTCTACCGACCTAGTCGTCGAGGACGACGATGTCCAGCTCCATGGCGCAGGGTCCGTCCGCCTCCTCCTCCGCGACGCGAATCGCCGTGATGGACTCCTCCAGATCCTCCTGCCGGTTGGCTGTCTCCACCGTGGCCACGGTGGCCGCTATCTCCTCCTCCTCGCAGCGCATCTTCTCCTCGTCGTCGGCCGCGGAGGCTGCAAGAGCCTTGCAGAGCTCCTCCATCTCCTCGTCGTCGCCGCAGCGCCGGCGTGAGGACAAGGATGAGGCCGAAGCGGAGTAGGAGCTCGTGGCGCTGGCGTAGTGCGGGCTCTGTCCACGAAGGGGGCGAGCGACGGCGGGGGACGAAGGCCCTAGTTGGTCCAGCGCCGGGTCACGCGCCGCTTGGCCCCGATGGAGCGGACCAGCGTCTTCGCCGCCTCGTCGCCGCATGGATCCGGTGAGGCCCTCCCAGGCGGCCGGCGGTCACCTCCTCCCCTGCCGCTACGACCACCCCCAAGGCCGGCTTGATGGTGCAGGGAAGACATCTGCTCGTCGACTGTGCTGGCGCCGGAGCAGCCGGAATCGCTCGCCGGAGGAGATGGATGCGAGCGGCGGCGGCGAGAGGATAGGGTTTGGAAGCGATGGAGGGATACGGGGTCTGACCCGTGTCAGCGGCTTGGAACGGTATTAGTAGGGGCTGGCACGGGCCGTTAACAGGGCCTCGTGAATTTAGTTTACGGGTTGGGCTGTTCACTCGCCCACGCGGACCAGAGCCCGCATACTCAATGAAAAAATACGGATTTGGGCCATTTAAGAGCTCTGATAGTCATGCTCTTAGAATGTATCCTAATTTTTTGCCTAATTCTTTTTGATCGTTTCAACCTCTGATAAAAAAGGTAGACCTTGGTTCTATTTCGTCCCTTCAACAAGTTTGTGGGTTTATGTTGTTGTGTATGTGTAGTTGTATTATTTTTCATCTAAACTCAGACTACTAGTTCACTTTGCTGAAAAGGAGGAATTAAGACTGAAGTCCCACTCCCCAGTTCTCTGCAGAATCTCCAAACGGGCACTGCTTCCCTGTTCTCGATCGCTAAAACACTCGACCGCCACAGAGAATCAGCTCCGCATGCAAGGATAGAGGTGCCGAACTCCCCGCGCTTTTCGCTCTTTGAATCGAGACTATGAAGCCCCTCCTTCCTAACCTGCGGGCGAAATCCAATTCATTCACCTCGCCTGTATATACGCGTCCCGCACCGTCGACCGATTTCGCGCCGTGCGCGGCCGCCGTACGTACGTGAAGGTCCGGCGGCCGGGGCAGCCATGCAGCCTTCCGCCGTGCGCGGCGCCCCGCAATGGCTGCGCGGCCTGCTGTCGGAGGAGTTCTTCGAGGCGTGCGCGGTGCACCCGGCTGAGCGCAAGAATGACAAGAACCACTTCTGCGCCGACTGCGCCGCCGCGCTCTGCCGCCACTGCCTCCCCCACGATCCCTCCCACAACGTCCTACAGGTATACGTACACACGCACGTACGCCGCCATCGATCTTCAATTACCGCGTTCGATCGATGAGATGTGTTTGCTTGCGATGTTCTAAATTTCTGATCGATCTCGTTCTTATTTGCTTTGACGGGTGGAAAAGATTTGGAAGTATGCGTCCTGCTTCGTCGTCCGCGTCGACGACCTGAAACTGTTCGATTGCACAGGCATCCAGGTACGTGCGCCGCCGATATCGCCCAATCCAGGTGTGATTGTTTCCTTTGGTGGCCTTCTACATATTATCTGACCATTCATCAATCATGTTTTGCCTGCAGTCGCACACGGTGAGCGACCACGAGGTGGTGTTCCTGAACGAACGCACGGCGCGGAAGCGCTCGGTCGGCGCCGAGAACCCCTGCGCCGCGTGCGCCCGGCCGCTCTCGTCAGGGCACGACTACTGCTCCCTCTTCTGCAAGGTAAAACATCCAAGTCATAGACCGATCGTGTTCGTAGTTGCGCGGCTTGATTTGACACGCATGTGGCCTGTCGCAGGTGAAGCATCTGGGGGAGAGCGAGCGGGGGCTGAGATGCGCGTTGCGCGTGAACCGGAAAGCCGCCGCCGTCGTGGAGGAGGCTGCTGCCGTGCTGGAGCCGCAGAACGGAAAGCGGCCAAGGGCGTCGGCGGAGGCGGGGCCGAGCTGTGGCGGGTCGTTCCGGAAGCGGAGCCGGAAGCAGCACCTGCCGGCTCGCTCGCCATTCTGTTGAGGAAGTGGACCGGCACCGGCCTGATAGACGTATATAGCCCCGGCCGTGCGTTGTGACTGCGCTTCTGTTGTTGTTCTTTCGTTATGTTATGTTTCTGCTATGTATTCCTTTTCAGAGCTTGATATGTGGCGGTTATACTAAGTACTCTCTCCGGATGACACAATACTGTTCGATTCAACTGCAAAAAGAACTTTGGATTAAGGGAGAGAGGGTTTGGTTACCGATGAGCCTCCCCTTAACGGTGGCGATTTCATTCTAAGCATGATCGGTCCAAGCGATCAAAGAAGAATGGAGCTGACCCCCTTCACTAGGATCGGCGGGTTCCATGAGGAGCCTGTCCTCCGGGCAGAATGAGATTCCTGGTATTGGGTAATACTGCGGCAGTCTTCGTAGAAGGATGAGGATGGATACTAGTATAATTCAAACTAGTGATGGAAGGAAAGGTGGTATTGTCGTGACGTGCAAAAGTGAAGTCAGAACATCCCAAATATATGCTTGTACAAACTATATTGATGTCCGGGTAGAAGAGGAGGAAAATAAAGTGCGGAGGTTTATGGGGATGTATGGAGAGTTTAAATGGGTGGATAAACATAAAACCTGGGGTAGATTACAGGGTAATTTCCATCAAAATACCTTACCGTAGTTGGTCATGGGTGATAGTAAATGAGATTCTTTATACTCATCAGAGAGAAGGAGGCCGAACTAGACCCGAAAGATTTACCAAAACTTTCCATGATTGCATAGATACTTGCAGATTGGAGAATATTGGTTATGTGGGTGACCTGTTCACCATGGCATAGAGGACAAATGAGGGACAGGTTAGACATAGGCCTTGTTAGGGAAGACGTCGGCGCAATCCTCGTTGGGGAAGAAGTCGGCGCAATCGCTATCCATAAAGGAGTCCGTGATGAAGTCAGTAGTTGCGCCAATAGCGCTTCCCAAAAACCTCATCGCCCTTCTCCCGTATAGGACTCGAAGCAGCGGGGTCTCGGAGACCTACTGTCCCGACAATGTACTCAAGCGTGTCCAAGGAGAGGAGCGACCTCTCACTCTTATACGCACGGGTAGACAGGCGAACATGCAGCGTCGGGAGAGAAAACAAACAGGCAACGACTAAAGCCAAACAATCTCCATTAAGTTCGAATTAAATCTCAGAGGAAACGTTCGAATTAAATCTCTGAGAAAACGTTTGAATTAAATGTAAGCTCTCGGCTCGAGACATTCCCGCAACCAGCGGCACGCGTGCATGTTGTGACGAGGCGAGGCTTGGTGTGGCGAGGCGAGGCGGGCATCAGAGGAGGAGAACGCGTGTATGTTCCTCTCCTTCTCATCCTTTTACCAAGTGGTGAAAGACCCCTTTATAAGGTGGTGAAATCTTCCTTCAACTAGCAATGTGAGATCAAACATTTGCCCCACCTCTTGCCATGCATGAATGGGCCACATGGGCCTCTAGGATTTTCAGGAATTATTAAAATGGAAATATGGACTGGGCCATTTAGGCAAGAATTCTAACAATCCCCCACCAGATCCCAGAGGCACATGAAGTTTGCCTTTGGTTTCAAAACATTGTTTATATATCGGTACTATAGTTGAGACTGTTAAGTTAAACTTCCACCTAGAACTTTATGCTACACTAGGTTGCAACTTGTACAGTGGACTATGCCTTGAACTGCAAGTTTGCTACAAACCTAGATTCACATAAAGTTTTGATCGATACTAGGCTGCCGTGGGACTTCCCTGCGGGTGGAGCTTGTGCGTCATACTCTATGGCCTTTCATGAGTTTATTACAGAGCACCATACTCTCATAGACCGTGATGTTTAATAGTCAGATTCATATAGGCGTGTTCTTCAAAAGATGTTCTGCAGGGCAACATCTCTGCTTAAGATAAGCCACTTAGAACATATTAAGATAAAAAATCAACCTGCCGTGTAGAATAGGAAAGTATTGCATCTTTATGGAGTGGTGTTCATTAAAGTAGGGATAATTTCCTCTCAGCTAATCAACAACTTGTCTCCCAATTCTAATTCACAGGATCTCTGATCATATAGACTGGTTTACCACTATGAAAAACTCATATTGTGGGTCTCGTACCCATCTCTTTCGATGCATTTTCTATCACATTGCGTGATAGATCCTTTGTGAAGGGATCTGCCAAGTTTTTAGATGTTTAGATATAATCCAATGCAATAACTTCGGAGTTTCTCATTTTCCTGACAGATTTCAGTCTCCTCTTCACATGTCTTGATGACTTCATATTATCCTTAGAACTATTTACTTTGAAAATCACTCTTTGATTATCGCAGTTCATAAGGATTGCGGGTATTGTTTTTTCAACCATAGGTAAGTTCATCAAGAGTTCATGAAGCCACTCTGCTTCAACTGTGGCTATGTCTAATGCTGTGAGTTCTGCTTCCATAGTTGACCTCGTTAAGATGGTCTGTTTGCCAGACTTCCAAGAAACAATACCACCACCAAGTGTGAATACATATCCACTCGTGGCCTTTATCTCATCAGCATTAGATATCCAATTTGAATCACTATAACCCTCTAGTACCCTCGGATACCTGGTATAGTGAATGTCGTAGCTCGCAGTGCCTTTTAGATAGCGCATAACTCTCTCAAGAGCATGCCAGTGATCATCTCCTGGATTTGAAACAAATTGACTGAGTTTGCTTATAACAAAAGCGATGTCAGGCCTCATGGCGCTAGCTAAATACAAAAGCGAGCCAATAATTTGAGAGTATCTCAGTAGGTCTCTAGTATTTCCTCGATTATTTCGAATCATCACACTAGGATCATACAGTGTAGGAGAAGACTTGCAGTCGCTATACTCAAAACGACTCAAGACCTTTTCCACATAGTGAGACTGAAGCAATGTAATCCCACCATCATTATCTCTCAATAGCTTGATGTTCAGGATAACATCAACTACACCCAGATCCTTCATCTTAAAGGAACGAGATAAGAAATCCTTGACTTCCTTAATTGCATTAAGGTTGGTTATGAAAATAAGTATGTCATCAACATACAAACAAAGGTTGACCCCTTCACCTCCACCATGGCGATGGTACACATTTGTCAGCTTCATTTACAACAAAGCCTACAGAAGTTAAAGTTCTTTCAAACTTCTCATGCCACTACTTAGGGGCTTGCTTTAGGCCATATAAAGACTTCAACAATTTGCACACCTTTCCTTCTTGACCATTTACCACAAAGCCATCTAGCTAATCCATGTAAATTTCCTCATCCAACTCTCCATTTAGGAAAGTTGTCTTAACATCCATTTGATGAACGAGAAGATCATGAGAGGCAGCCAATGAAAGTAGTACTCGAATGGTGGTCAATCTGGCAACAGGTGAATAGGTGTCAAAGAAGTCTTCACCTTCTTTTTGAATGTAGCCCTTGGCCACAAGCCGTGCCTTGTACTTCTCAATAGTACCATCAGGCCTAAGTTTTTTTAAACACCCATTTATATCCTACAGGTTTGCACCCATAAGGACGATCAGTTATCTCCCATGTTCCATTGTCTAAGATGGAATCCATCTCACTACGGACGGCTTCCTTCCAGTAGTCAGCATCGGGAGATGCATAGGCTTCTGAAATAGAAGTGGGAGTATCATCAATGAGGTACACAATGAAATCATCACCAAAGGACTTTGCAGTCCTCTGTCTCTTGCTCGTTTTAGGAATTTTATTAGTATCCTCCTTAGGATTTTCCACATGTTCAGTTGGAGTGGTAGGTTCATAATTTGTAGCAAATTCCTGACTGGATGAACTAGGTATCTCCTGATTTGATGAGCTAGGTATATCCTTCATAGGAAAGATATCCTCAAAGAAAGTCACATCAGCCGACTCCATAATTGTACCGACATGCATGTTAGGTACCTCGGATTTTTCTATCAAGAATCTATAATCGATGCTATGGAAAGCATAACCCAAAAATACACAGTCAACGGTTTTTGGTCCAAGCTTGCGCTTATTGGGAATTGGCACATGAACTTTTGCCAAACATCCCCAAGTCCTTAGGTAAGAGAATTTTAACCTTTTCTTCTCCCAATCTTCGAATGGAGTAATTTCTTTGTTCTTCGTGGGAACTTGGTTTAGGACATGGCGCATAGTCAATAGAGCCTCCCCCACCATTCCTTAGATAGACCCGATGTATCTAACATGGCGTTAACCAAATCTGTTAGAGTACGGTTCTTTTTTTCAGCTACACCATTTGACTGGGTGAATAGGGAGGCGTCCTCTCATAGATTATACCATGTTCCACACAAAAGGAATCAAACTCGTTGGAAAAAAATTCTCCACCACGTGGTGACCTAAGCCTCTTAATCTTTCTATCAAGTTGGTTTTCTACTTTAGATTTATAGATTTTGAAGAAGCCCAAAGCCTCATATTTTGATTTTAGAAGATACACATGACAATATCTTGTAGTGTCACCGATCAACGTTATGAAATATTTCTTTCCACCTTTTGTCAACACACCATTCATCTCACAAAGATCAGAATGTATGAGCTCTAGTGGTGTTAAATTTCTCGCTTCTGCAGTCGTATGTGACTTGCGAGGTTTTTTTGCTTGCACGCATACTTGGCACTTAGATCCCTTAACAGTAGTGAAATCAGTGATCAAATTCATGTTGACTAGTTGCGTCATACAACCAAAATTAATATGGCAAAGACGAGAATGCCAGACATTTGATTTAAAATTCGTGTAAATATGATTAAATACTTTATTACAAATGTCTGATAGAGATAAGCGGAACAGGCCTCCGCGCTCTTAACCTTTACCAATAATGGTTCCATGCTTAGAAATTACAAATTTATTGTATTCAAATACAATCTTGTAACCGTATCGACACAGAAGAGATCCGCTAACAAGATTTTTATTTATTTAGGGAACATGATGCACGTTCTTCAAGCGCATGGCCTTTCCCGAAGTGAAATTCAGATCGACCATACCAACACCATGAACAAAAGCGTGCGAGCCATTCCCCATCAGCATGGTTTGAGTCCCTCTGATCAGGCATGTACATTAGCGCCTGTGTCAATCCACCAATCAGGAGAATGGCACAATGAAAGGATAGTAGGTAATATACCATACCCAACATCTTTCATCTCAATGTCGCTCATGACAACATTAGCAGTCTTATTGCCCTTCCAATGATGGCGCTTGTCAAAGTGGTTGGGACAAGTAGGAGCCCAATGATCAGGATCACCGCACATATGACAAGCACCTTTCTTCTTATCAGTCTTCTTCTTGAAGCTAGTAGACTGTGAAACCTTGTTCTTTCCATCGAACTTTCCTTTGCCATCAAACTTGCCCTTGTTCTTGAGGCTGGAAGTTCCTTTTTTGTACCAGATTGGCATTAGAACCTCCCTCAGTACCTCGAGCACGTGTGTCTTTTGCTCTCGCCTTCTCTTCCACATCAAGAGTCCCAATGAGATCCGTTACGGAAAACTCTTGTCTCTTGTGCTTCAGAGAAGTAGCAAAATTCCTCCATGACTGGGGAAGCTTGGCAATAATGCCTCCGGCAACAAATTTGTTCGGTAACACACAAGTGAAGTGCTCAAGATCCCTGGAAAGTGACAGTATTTCATGAGTCTACTCCACAATGGAGCGGTCATCAACCATCTTATAGTCATAAAACTGTTCCATGACATACAGTTCACTGCCAGCATCGGAGACTCCAAATTTTCTCTCGAACGCATCCCACATATCCTTTCCATTGCTAAATGACAGATATGAATCGACACTATTGTCACCAAGAATGCTGATCAAGGCAGCCTTAAAAGTGGTATCAAGTTTTTGAAAAACCTCTTCCTGAGAAGGATTAAGATCTTCCTCAGGTGCGCCATAGATGACGTTATAGTAGCTCATGGTATGAAACCAGAGCACTGCCCTCGCACGCCATCTTTTGTAATTCACACCTTCAAACACAGGTGGCTTCGTGGATGCAACAAAGCCACTTGGAGTAAATTGCCTATAATAAGGTTTTTGGATTGTTGATAAAAAGAGCAATTTACCCAAGATAAACGCTAAATAAAACATGAATAGAATAGCAGAAGTTAAACTAATCATATGATTTAGCGGATACAAATTCGGCAGATATCCAAGAGGATTGCAAAGCATACAACTTGAGATAAGATCAGAGCAAGATCAATAGCAGACCAAAGGAAACGACATACTTTCTGACTAAGATAAACAAGATTGAGGAAGAAGATGTACATCGCAGTAGAGGGACCGCCAGAGGAACCGCCGGTGTTGGCATTGGCACCGTCGTCATCCATGTCGTCGAGGAAGAGGTTGCTGATGTCGAGAAAGAAGTCCTCGTTGAGGAAGACCTCAGCACAGTCCTCGTTTGGGAAGATGTTGGTGTAGTCGCTATCTGTGAAGAAGTTCGTGATGAAGCCAGTAGTCGCGCCAATAGCGCTCCCCAAAAACCTTATCACCCTGCCCCTTGTATAGTACTTGAAGAAGCGGGGTCTCGGAGGCCTACTGTCCCGGCTAGCGGTGCATGCCGCAAGACAGGATGGGAAAGAACGGAGCGGCAACACAATTCTATGGAAATGGAGGCGGTGTACTCAAGCGTGTCCAAGGAGAGGAGCGACCTCTCACTCTTATAGGCACAAGTAGACAGGCGAATAGGCAGCGTCGGGAGAGGAAACAAACAGGCAACGTCTGAAGCCGAACAACCTCCATTAAGTTCGAATTAAATCTCCGAGGAAACGTTCGAGTTAAATCTTAGAGGAAACACTCGAATTAAATCTCCATTGAGTGCATATTAAACACCCACTTACGCACACTGTTCATATTATTAATCCGTTCATGCGCGGCAAAAAGAAAGGGAAGCTCTCGGCTCGAGGCGGCATTCCCGCAACCCGCGGCGCGTGCGCTCGTCGTGACAAGGCGAGGTGGGCGGTGGAGGAGGAGCGCGTGTATATGTCTCTCTTCTTCTCATCCTTTTACCAAGTGGTGAAAGAGCCCCTCTTATAAGGTGGTGAAATATTTCTTCAACTAGCAATATGGGACTAAACATTTGTCCCACCTCTTGTCATGCATGAATGGGCCACATGAGTCTGTAGGATTTTCAGAAATTATTAAAATAAAAATATGGGCTGGGCCATTTAGGCAGGAATTCCAACACAAACTTGGTTTTCATGCCGAGTAGATTGATATGGTAGTGGCATGTGTTACTACGGTGTCTTATTCAGTCAGATTTAATTCTCGGTTGACTAGGGGATTTAATCCAACTAGAGATATTCGTCAAGGGAATCCTTTGTCCCCGTATTTGTTGCTTTTATGTGCGAAAGGGTTGTCTAGTTTGCAGGGGTCAAGGTGTGCAGGAATGCACCATCAGTATCACACCTATTATTTGTTGATGATTTTTTGATTCTGTTGAAGGTAGATTTACATAATCAATCTCATTGCAATAAGTGTTGGATTCCAATTGTACAAACTCGAGACAATTGGTTAGTGTGGCGAAATCTGGTATTTTCTTCAGCCGATACTTATGTGGATGTGAAGGTGGATATGTGCAACACATTAAACAAAAATACTAAAGCTACCTAGAATCAATATTTGGACCACCCGACCTTAGTGGGAGCGGATAGGACTGATTATTTTTGGCATTTTGTTGAAAGGGCCCTGTGGCGGAGAAAGGGATGAACGAAAAGATTTTGTCTATTGGTGGTAAGAATATTCTTATAAAAGCTATTCTCTAGACCATTCATGTTTATGACTAGACTTATGTCTACTCTCCGGGCGCGATTGGTAGGAAGAACTTCTTATGATATGATTGTGGTACAACCACGTGCAAGAGAAATGATATACTCTTGGAACGCTAACGTCGAGTTCTTATGGTGTGGGTCTCAGCGCATCAGAAAACCAGTCCCACACCACTAAGTCCTATGAGAATCTTCCGAAGAACATAGTATACGGTTTAGTCGACGCTAAAATTGTGCATCATAGTGCTGATGTACGTGCGTCGATGACTGTGGCCGTGTAGTAAGAGAGGGCACATAGCATTATAGGACATCGGAAAAACAGTTCGTTTGATGATAAAATTAGGCGACTCGGTGAATCCGTGGATTCGTCTGTGTTAGACTCTATCGTACACGTTTTGGTACCTAACCAGTTATTGCGCGATGATACTGTGTAAGATTCTATTGTACACGTCTTGATACTTAACGGTTATTGCGCGATAACTCTTACGTGGACACAATCTAAGTAAAACGTTGAACAAAAGAAACAGAAACAATACGTAAATATATAAAGTAAATATTACTCATTATCCATAAAAAATAGTACAATTAGATAAAATATGTTTAATATGCCAACATGTTGTACACAAGCAGATGCAAATTTGAACATTCGAATATCACATTCTTAGGTATTGCTACCTATCATCTTAGTTTTGATGATATACGTTCTTTATCAATTACTGGTTCTAGCGTCGAAACCACGCTCCCTCATTCAAGTATGGCGTCCACGCTCAATCGTCCAAGTATGTCTAATTGTTGCGTTCACGCTCTCTTGTCCAACTGTCATGTCCATGCTCCGTCATACAAGTATCGTGTTCACGCTCAGTCGTTCAAGTATCGTTTCCACGCTCCCTCGTCTAAGTATAGCATCCCAAGTCCAAGTATCATGTATACCATCCTTCATTCAAGTATGGTATTAACGCGTTAACATTTTCTTCATACCGTCATATTACAAAGTTTAGACGCATGCGTTATTACTGTTTTAGATCTTATCTATTCGTTAAAATCTAAGCGTTCTCATTTACGCAGGCTTAGTGTGTATGACAACAGATACAACTCTGTAAGTATGAAGCTCTAAGATCTCGGTTGTTAGTTTGCGTACGAGCTATTATCATTATTGTATTCTTGGCTAACGACATCCGAGTCAAATAGTCAGAGAAACGTTCCATCCGAAGCTAATAGACCGAGTCGGATCTGCCACATGTCACATCATAAGCTTCGCAACTGGGTCGCAAAAAAAGAACCAACAAACAAAAGTAAAGGAAAACGACAAAAGAAAATAAGCAGAAAGAAGAAAAAAGAAAAAAGAAAAAATAAGTAGATAAAAGACAACGAGAGATAGAAAAACAATCGAAATAGAGGATTAGAAACCTAAGAACTAAAACGCAAAAACATAGTCAAACTGCAAAGACAAAGAAAGGTGAAAAAGAGGAAGAACTTGGTAGTAAAACAAAGAAAAAAAGTTAGAGAATAACAACATGATGATTTTTTAAAGCCGACGAAAATAGGCAAAAAAAAATGCACGAAAATACGTAGAAAAAATAGTAAAGGCAAAGAGCCATATAATAAATACAATATAATAAATACAGGAAGAAAAACAGCAAAAATGAAAATAAAAAGAAAGATGTGGAGCGAAAGAAGAAAAGGAAACGTGAAGAAGCAGACGAGCCTAGCTCCGCATGTCGCGTAGAAAGACCAACACGTTTCCTGCCGGCCACCGTCGTAGGCGTCCCGACCGCTCCAGGAATGTTCACCGGAACGAGGGAAGAACCATACAATGGTGGCCAGAAGGCACACATGCGATGATCCTGTCTAGGGCAGCAGTCGAGACACGCCGCCCGTTCCATGAAAGTTCATCGGAAGGGCGGTAGTGTCCGTCTATGTCCAGTGGACCGTATACGTAGGTAGTGCTCCATCTCCCGCCCGTGAGAAGCTCCACCGTCTGGTCCAGGTGTGTTCGCCGGATGGACAAATGAAACCGATCACGGGAGAGAGACGAAGCAAAATAGCCATTTGCCAAGGCTGATAATGAGAAGATGGTTTTATAGAAGAAACGTTAGCGGGAAATGCAGATACGATGTCGTGTCAGAAAGCCTTGCTATGTGCGTTTTTTCTCCACCCACAAGAACCCGCGTATGCCGAGAATCTACGGTACCACCTATTCTATCGGCAGCGAGAAAGATCATGCTGATAGACATGCTCTCACACGTGCGACAATGCTATCATCTCATCTATACGCCCACAATAACCCACGTCGTCTACAACATATGATTCCATATGATATGGTTTACGGAGCCATGTCGCCTCTAGATGGGCCACACAATCGTGAGAAACCGTGGCCATCATGAGCTTACGCCACTGATGGCTCCGATTTTTGCCATCTTCAATATGTTTAAACGTTGTTTTTGGTCAAGCAATTGCCAAAGAAACTCTCAACTCTTTCCACTAATGACTAATAATTACAAAGATATGCAAATCCCTTCTTTGATTTATGTTGTGCAGGAAATCTCGGCTTTTAAAGCGAAATAAGGAGTCATAATGAAGGATTTTGAGGAAGTACACACGACCAAGTAACTGGAGAAGTATTCCAGGGCGTCAGCATGCACGACCACTGGTACGGGCGCAGTCCGCCCGTACCAGGTGGCTACGGCTTCGTCTCATCAAACCATACAAGTTTCGTGAAGACGCCTATATATTTTGAGGCTCCAGCCATCGGCCAGTGAGTCGTTATTCTCAGATTGCATCACACCACCACCAAAGGAGATCCACACCATTGTTCATCCATTGTTCACCAGTTTCTCCATACATCCATCCACTAGCCATAGCCATTGCTTTGTACTTTAGATCTCCTTGTGATTTGGTGATCATTGTAAGAATATTTGATTACAATCTAAGCATTTGCATGATGTTTTCTATCTCCGATCTATTTATTATGAGTGAGTAGTCCTTACGGGCTGCCGGTTGGGGAGAAAGATCGCATCAATTATGTGCATCTAGATCATGGGAGAATTGTATTTTGTTTGAATTTGTGATTTGTATCTTTTGTTTCTTCGTCTCTTGTCTCGATCTGTGGACTTGTAGATACCCAAGATCCCATATATTGATAAAGGCTTGAGGTGAGATACTTGGCTAGAGACGATCTCATAGGAACCTTAGTGACTGAAAGGATAGTACGGTCTTCGCTTAGTGCTCTATTCGGGATCAACAACAACATAACTAGTTAAAGCTTTGATCTGTGTTTTCACTTAATAATCGTTTGTAACCTGTGGCTTCGGTGTACTCCCAGTTGGATTAAAAGTCTATTGCTATGCCCGCTGCATCACGGGGGCTCTAGAATATTAGAATGTGCTGTCCACAAGAGATTATCTCAATACAAACATTATATATGACTATGCTTATTATTATCTTTTATCCCATTTGATGTGCAGCTGCAGGTGGATTTTCAAACCTGGCCTATCTCCATCCATTGATTCAAACCCATTATAAAGTAAACTAGATTGATCCGGTCAACTAAGGTAAAACAAACAAACAAAGTCTTGTAGACGTGTCCTTTTTTATTACCTTTTAGCAGTGCTTTTCGAGGTTCGATTAAACCTAGGTCTTCTATGGTAAAATCTATTATACTAGATTCGTGAATACGGATCAAAGGTATAAATCTCCATGTAGGCTATGGACGGCCCCATAACCGTGAGAAAGCATAGCCGGCTACAGCCTATAGCGCCACATATGCTCTCAACGGGCCCATGTCCGTGAGAGACTGAGGTCGACATGGGCTTATGGAACCACATCAACACTGGGTGGGACCAATGGGCACGAGAGACCGCTGACGGCATGGGCTCACGACACCACGTCGTCTCTCTGACATAGCGTGACATGCCCGCTAACACCAAAGGCGGGCCCATGGCACGCGAGAATATCATTTTGCGGCCCGAAAGTTGGGGCGCCCAGGCAACGCGGTACCCAAGTTCCCTGAAATCAGCCGGGATAACTACAGTTAGTGTGCCAAATACTAAGAGGGTCTTTTTCGGCACGAATTCAAATCTATGTTTCAATACAAAAAATCAGGCTAACGGCCGTCAAGTTGGCCCCCTTATCAGTTCTTGCCGTTATGTCGCTCCCGTCGCTTAGCTATCAATTAGGCTTGCAGCGTTGGCGCATGCATCCATTACGCATCTTCTTCTTCCCCGGAGCGGCAATCTGTGGGGCGTCGCAGCCATGACGCGGAGCTGGGACATGGAAGAACCTGCTCGGCCCAGCTCTCCTCCCTGTAGGCTTGTAGTGTTGGCTCCTGCATTCATTACGTGTTTTTTTCCCCAGAGCGGCAATCTGTGGTCGCGGCCATGGCGCAGAGCTGGGACGTGGCGAACCTGCTCGACCCCGCTCTCCTCCCCATCCCGAGTCGGAGCTCGCCCTTACCATGGACGCACCCATGGCACGGTGTGGGGATGAGAATTGGTTCCTGGTGAGATCTGTCACTGTGTCGACCATGCTCGGTTCTATTTTCCTCCTCTAGAATCCTAGCTTGCCGTCGTCGTGGTTGCACCCACACCAATTCTGCCACCTCTGCCGAGGTCTCTGTGGTAGCTCAAGTTCTGTCATATTGGACCTGTAAGCGAATTCGGAGTTGGGCGGCAGCAACCCGTTGTTGAACCTGCAAGGAATTTGCTGAAGACTGCGTGTCGCTCCAAGGTCTTCGGCTGATGCCTTTAGCTTCTGCCAACATCCACCGCCGATGTGAGATCATTTAGTTACTTTAATACAAAATTTCGACCAATTTAACTTGTTGATGTATTCCTTAACAATTATAATATAAACAAGCACTAGAAATATTTTATAGTGTGCATGAGCATGATCAGTAATATAATTGAACACTAGAAATTTTAAGACACTCCATATAAAGGAGTAGATTAATATATAAGGTTCACCAGAGACACCACTGATATATTGTCTTACATGCCACACATAGGTAATAATTAACTAAAATAAAATAAAAGCAGGGGCGGCAGCAGGAGGCCGGGACACGGAGACGCCTAGTAGGGCAGGGGCATATCAGCAGGAGGCAGCGACAGCCTAGTCGATGGGATACAAGCCAGTCCTGACATACTCCCGGAGAAATTTGCCAAAGGCTGCGTGCCATGCCAAGGTAATCTGCCTATGGCTTCTGCCTCCGCCTCTGCCAACGCCCACCGCATGCTAGATCATGCTGTCGAGGCCCACGTTGATTGCTCTGCCACCGAATGGGCAAACAGTCTCCCCCTATGATGGAAACAAATTAGCTCACACCGTAACCGCCTCAGCACGTAGCGGCTCTTGTTGTCCCTAGATACCTTGCTATCGTCCACTTTATCATCATCCTTCTGTTGATTTTTAAGAACATAACTTAGAACTCATACATATGATTGAATTTTATTACAACTCATGAATTGACAACATGTATATGTAAGACAATATATCCGTGGATATCAAATATAAAGCATCTCAGAAATAGTTTGATCGGTTCATATATCATTTCATCTCAACACAATGACAAATAATTGCATCAGAGTGAATGTAGGATAAATCTAGGGGCCTCATAAGTTTCTTCAGGGATAGAGTAGGTGAACCAAGTAACAATTGCACAACCTGTAATATTGTTGTACATCGCCTCAGGTTCACTAACTCATTCCTGAAAAAATCTTACACCAATGTGTCTGCCTCTCTTTTGGGACAAATTTGAATCATTGGCCACAATAAGAAATTAAAATGTAATCGTACAAAACATTATTCAGGGATATACATAGTCAGGTACAAAAATAAGCCTAAATATTGTAATTATAAATAAAAAACCAAACAATTAATCTTCAGGTACATGTTAAAAATACTTATGATCAAAACCATTCATATACATATGCATCATACCAATCATTAAAAGATCATAAACAATTCAAGGATCATATATGTAGTTCCATATGAGAATAAATCTAGGGCCTCATAATTTGTTTCAGAGATGGAATTAGCGAACCAAAGTACCAACAGCACAACCTATATTGTTTGTGTGCATTGCTGCCTCAGGTTCACCAACCCATCCCTAAAACACGACACCATCATACGTGTCTCCCCTTGAACTCTTTTGGGGCAAATTTCAATCATCGGCCTCAGTGATAAACTAAAATGTAATTCTTATACACTATGAATACATGGAATAGATAATTCAAATATCATAGTTCTATAAATGTAGAATAAAGATTGCGGCCTCGTAAGTTTCTACAGAGATGGCGTAAGCGAACCAAGTTATAATTGCACAGCTTATATTGATCTTGTACATGGCCCCAGGTTCGCTCACTCATCCCTGAAAAAATCTGACACCAATGTGTCTGCCTCTCTTTTGGGGCAAATTGGAATCATTGGCCACAATAAGAAATTGAAATATAATCGTACAAAACAATATTAAGGGATATACATATGCATCATACAACGCATTCATAGAGCAAAAACAATACAAGGATTATATATAGGTTCCATATGAGAAAAAAATTAGGGCCTCATTTTTTTCAGCGATGGAGTCAGAGAACCAAAATACCAACAGCACAACCTATATTGTTTATGTACATTGCTGCCTCAGGTTCACTAACCATCCCTAAGAAAACGACACCATCATATGCCCTTGCACTATTTTGGGGCAAAATTGAATCATTGGGCTCAGTAAGGAATAGAAATGTAATGTTATAAGAATGCTGTGTATCGAAATCAACACTCAACTAGCAAACTCAACTAGATGGCAGATGAGCAGATTGGGGTTTTGTGACTAGACGGATTAGGGTTTTGTGACTAGATGGCAGATGCATCAATCGACCGATCGAACCATATATATACTACCCTACTTCAAGAGCAAAAGAATTTGTACATAATTGAGCAAATCCTTTGTACGAACAGTGAAATCTGCGGCTGCGACTAGAGAAGCTAGCAATGTAGTACCTCGGACTCCTCATCAGGGACCTCCTCCTCGAACTCGTCATTCTCCGTGATTGCGTCGAAGATTTCTTGTAGCTCGATGGGGTCATTGATGTAGAGCACCGGATTGCCTCCGCCTGCCGCCTGCCCCCCATCCAGATCTGCCGTTGGCACCACGACATTGTCGGCCACCTGCTGCTCGGCGGCGACGTCTACTGGCTGGACGGATGAGCTCGCACCCTCGACGGTGCAGCGACGAGCGGCGTTCGTGCCCAGATAAGACGCCTCCACTTGCTTGGTGACGACCGAGCCATCTGCTGCTGCGCCTTCAACTGGCTTCACCTCCGGCTCGTCTCCACGCGTACGCTTCATGGCGCACCAAGGGAAGGAGGTAGTGCAAGCGAGGGAGCTTCGGCGCATGCGGTAGGTGTAGATTGGGGTCTTAGGACTAGACAGACTGGGGGAAAATGACACGAGCACATGGAAGAAGAAGGTCGAGCGGGTTTATAAACACTAGACCGTTCGTAGTCCTCGAGTGGACACATGTGGTGGGCGGGGGGCTACCACGATATCCACCTCTCTTTTTTTGGGTTCCCTTTTTTTTGAAACAACCACGATCTCCACTTTAGAGCTGCATTGAAAACACGCTCATGGCAGACCTCGATTCCACCGCATGCA
This sequence comes from Avena insularis, assembly GCA_023614405.1. Lineage (NCBI taxonomy): Eukaryota > Viridiplantae > Streptophyta > Magnoliopsida > Poales > Poaceae > Avena > Avena insularis. Next base: position 537,686,218 of record CM042694.1, read on the forward strand.
AGTGGCGCGCAACCAATTTCTAGCAACGTTAGATATACTCGAGGGGGGCCCTTGACTCTTGGAAGTTACTTCCGGTAGGGCCCAGTTGGAAGTGAGATTAAGAGCGCTGCGTAAAAATGGGATATGTCTTATTAAAATCAAGTGGCAATAAATTGCAGCGTCCCGTCGACAACCGTGCACTCGATGACCCCGTTGCCCTATGCATGTGTTGTAGTAGCAGTAGTAGCCTTTGTAGACTAGATTAAACGTGACATGACCACTCGACGACTTTTTCCATGGACGTCATCTCGTTCCTTCTAGTAGAGGGAGACGTCCGTGCTGTCTCGCGCTGTACTGTGAAGGGCACGATGTGTGGAACGATCATCGTTGGATCACACAGGATCAACGGTTGGTGCGCACAATCCGCGTGACAGCTATGACAACCAATCAGGGCATATCAGACAGAGTGAGCACAGGTTTGGGCTTCTACAAAAGAGAGAGGGGGAACCAAGGGAAAAACTGAGTAGTATCAAAAAACCAAGGGCAAAACTGAGTAGTATCAAAAAACCAAGGGCAAAACTAAGTAGTATAAAAAAACCAAGGGCAAAACTGAGTAGTATAAAAATCGAAAGTGAGTGTCTTCTACAATGAAATACATCAGTATCATTGCATGTCTGTTCTTTTCATGAACCACACACAGTGTCATTGCATGTGTGTTCTTCTCATAAACCACAGATGGATCCACCAGGGTCATTGCATGTCTTCTCTTTTCATTAACCATAGTTAGAGTCATTGCATGTATCTTCTTTTCACAAACCACATATCACCAGTGTGATTGCATGTGTGTTCTTCTCATAAACCACATATGGATCCACCCAGTGTGATTGCATATGTGTTCTTCTCACAAACCACATAAGCATCCACCAGTGTCATTGGATGTGTGTTCTTTTCATGAACCACACCCAGTGTCATTGGATGTGTGTTCTTCTCATAGACCACACATGGATCCACCAGTGTCATTGCATGTCTGTTCCTCTCATAAACCACACATGGACCCACCAGTGTCATTGCATGTGTGTTCTTCTCATGAACAACAACTAGAGTCATTGCATGTCTGTTCTTCTCACAAACCACATAAGGATACACCAGTGTTATTACATGTGTGTTCTTCTCATGAACCACACCCAGTGTCATTGCATGTGTGTTCCTCTCACAGTGTACACATGGATCCACCAGTGTCATTGGATGTGTGTTCTTCTCATGAACCACATCTAGAGTCATTGCATGTGTGTTCTTATCACAATCCACACATGGATCCACCAGTGTCATTGCATGTGTGTTCTTCTCATGAACCACAACTAGAGTCATTGCATGTCTGTTATTCTCACAAACCACAGCTAGAGTGATTGCATGTCTGTTCTTTTCACAAACCACATATGGATCCACCAGTGTCATTGCATGTCTATTCTTTTCATGAACCACACCCAGTGTCATTGCATGTATGTTCTTCTCATAAACCACACATGGATCCACCAGTGTCATTGCATGTGTGTTCTTCTCATGAACCATAGCTAGAGTCATTGCATGTCTGTTATTCTCACAAACGACATAAGGATACACCAATGTCATTGCATGTGTGTTCTTCTCATGAACCACACCCAGTGTCATTGCATGTGTGTTCTTCTCATGAACCACACCCAGTGTCATTGCATGTGTGTTCCTCTCATAGTGTACACATGGATCCATGATACGTTGCTAACGTATCCATAATTTTTGATGTTCCATGCTTGGTTTTATCTACTTTCTTGTGTTTTGTTCCAACTTTGGAGTATTTATATACACTTTCTTGTTGGGTTTGCAGCATAGAAAACAAAAAATTCCTACGATGGGAACTATACGCCAAGATCTATCTACTAGATACAAGCAACGGGTGGATATACGTCCATAGAGAACTTACCCTCGAAGACAACAAAGCTTTGTTAACGAGATGGAACTCGTGGATGATGTAGTCGTACACTTGCCGATCTCAAGATCGTGATGAAGTCCAGCAGGTCCGGCTCCAGCACGTCCATCAGATCTAGCTCCAGCAAGTCCAGCACCACCAAGTCCAGCATCGCAAAGCAGCGGTGCATACGTGATCGCACACACGTCCGGTACCCCGACAACCTCCATCCCTCGCTCCAGCAAAGCAGCGGAAGCAGCAACTCCTTTCCAGATAAAGCTACCGGGAACATGTATCTCACTAATCCGAGACCATGGGGAATAACTAGAGGGGGAGAGAGATCCTTCACGAGGAGGTGTGTGTTGTAAGGAGGAGAGGGGGCCTTTTATAGGGAAGAGGGGGGCACCCAAGGTCCATGGCATGGTAGCCATGGTGGTGCCCCCACCTCTTCCACATTCATGTGGGTGGAGCTTCCACTCCCATAAAAAGCCTCCACTCAAAATTCCACTCACACATGCATTAAATTTCCACCAAATTTAATGCAAGCTCTCATTAAATAAAACTCTTTTATTTATTTTATTCAGAATTTTGTTAATTACATTAATTAACAAACATTCACATAAAACCCCCTGCAACATTTCAATATCACATGTAGAACCATTTTCAGCAATTTCACCCGAAACAGTTTCGGTGTCTATTGAAATAATTCTAGCACTTTGTTAAATCTTTATCTAAAACATATTTTCTCCAAATGGTGTCGGTATACATTAAGTGTGTCACCATACGGTTCATGAATAATGCAGACATGATGGAGACCCCTCTCCGATCAATAATCAACAGTGGGACCTGGAGATCCGTACTGACTCCCACATATTCAACGATGACTCTTGTGATCGTGTGAACCTTTAACATCGTAACTAAATCCCTTTGTCTTGCGATATATTACATGTACGAGATTCGATCATCGGCATCCAAATACCTAGTTTGATCTCGTTACCGACATGCACTCTTTTCTCGTTCCCGTGATATAACATTCTAGTGATCACATCACTTGCTTGCAAGCTATTTCAATGTGATATCACCGAGAGGGCCTAGAGTATATGTATCCGTCATCGGGATGGACAAATCCCACTCTTGATCCATGAGCCTCAACATAACACCTTCGTAGCACTGAACCCACCTTTATAGTCACCTTGTTACGGCGTGACATTTGATGTTATCAAGATACTCTTCTGATGTTAGCAATTAACATGATCTCATGGTCTAAGGACTAAGATTACTTCGTATGATGTTATAGCAATATAAACACAATGACTCTGATCGAAATGCTATACTGCGGATGAATGTTCATCACATCATTTCATAAATGCTGCGACCTCGTTCTTAACCACATCCAATGTCCATGATCAGGAAACCTTGATCATCTTGTTAATCAACGAGCTAGTCTATAAGAGAGGCATAACTAGGAACCTTTTATTTGTTTATTAAACACAGATGTATTGACATTTCCAATCAATACAATTATAGCATGCAAAATAAACATTTATCATAAACATGGAATAAGATAATAACTCCTTTATTATTGCCTCCCGGGCATATTCCGTTCAGTGTCCCACTTGCACTAGAGTCAATAATCTAGTTTGAAAAACTTTGCATATTGAACACCTATGGCTTTCTGGTGTTGCATATACGCGATTGCTAGTGGTTAACATAATCTCCGGATCTGACAGTTTTAGGTCCGTGTGTATTTGCATGTCTTTGCGTCTTTATGCATCACTCATTCTCAAATGAGATGGCATTGTATAAATTTGGTCCTTTGGTGATACCTTTAGTTCGTTCGGGTTAAAATATGTTGATATTATTGTCATACAATATATCTTCATAGTATTAGCCCACTCTGAACCACACCTAGTTTGATAACAAACTACTTAACACAAATGCCCTCCTTTGCTGCTACTATAGCAGTCATATACTTAGCCTTTTGTTGTAGTATCCGTCACAATGTTTCAACTTTGGAACTCATCCAAATCCATCATGGAACATCCTTTCCATTACATTGTGCCATCCATAGTCTAAATTGAGATAAATTTAATTTGTATCTTATGACAAAACTAGTATCAATGTAACACTTTACAATGAACTACCTTTAACTATTTGTCACTTATACATGATATATTCTTAGTTCTTCCAAAGCTCATAAAAATATCTTTGCTATCGTCCAATGATCATCTTATGAATCATTCTGGTATGTGCTCATAACATTTAGAGCATAGGACATATCTGGATATATACATATCATGGTATAATCGATCAAAATCTTTATGTGATTTTACTCACCAAGTGTTGAAACACTTGAATCTTGATACAATCCTTTCCATGCAACAAGAACCTTTCTTGTTGTTTCCATATTGAACTCTTTCAATATCTCATATATGTACGTCTGGCATAACCATATTAGGGCCTCAATCTATCCATATAGATATTGATGCCAAATATTCCGGTTTTTCCCAAGTCTTTCATCGAAATCCTATTTTAATGAAATTCTTAACTTGTGTCAATAAAAGATACATAATTTCCGATCAACAATATGTACTCTGCATAATGTATTGGAAATTTGTCTCAGCGCTCCCACTTAATTTCTTGCAAATGCAAGCATCTTCATCATCTCCGATGAAATTATACTCCTTTAACATTTTCATCATGGTGAAGATTCCAACTCCGCTATGCTCACTTCAACTATTGAAGTTTGCATGCCATTTTACCACCCTTTGAATTAACAAAACCCTTCAAACCGTGTCATGTACACGTCCTAGGTATATGGGCGGAGCTAGAACTATTCATGGGTATGCAATGAATATCCAATATTTTTAGCAAAACATTTCAGTAAATAAGCTCATTTCTGCATATATATACATGTTAGGGTTCTTATGTAGGTGTTGAACTCGTGAAAATCGAAAAAGAGTGCTGTCCCGAGCGCTCCCGAGTCTGCCCGTTCCAACCTGGGCCGAATAACCAATTTAGGCTTTAGTTGGGCTCCCAGCAACCCACCTTAGCGAGCCTGCTAGCGACCCGAGACATGTAAATCTACACAGAAGCAAACTTCTCCTCTTCCTCGACTGGATCGACCTGTGCGCGCCTTCCCATCTCAGCGCCCGCCCGGCCCTCATTGAGTTCTCCACAGTCACAACTTCAAGGAAATACATTCCCGATCCCTCGACTAAATTCCTCCTAACGCCCGCCTTTGCAGCGCGCGATCTGCACCGATGCTGCACAAGATTGAGCTCGATAGGAACAACAACGCGTTTGAATTCCGGCAACCTGGGAGCGGTGACGGGCTGACGGAGGCCTTGCACAACAGCTAACCAATATAGATTCAGAGGCGCGGTTGCAGGCAGCCTCAGCGGTTTGTCCACCACGGACTACCGTCTACAATCTGAGCATGGTAAGGCGAAGAGGTGTTGACGTGTTGTGCTTTAGACCTTCGTTTATAATTTCTGTTGTTTTAATTACCTTGAATATAGAATTGTAAGTGACAATTTTTTACATTGAATTCATAATAGAATAAGAAGTGATCAGTTGGTGCTAATTTTATCTTGAATTCAAAATCAGAAGTGATCAGATTAGTTCACTCACGATAAGATGTGCTTCACTCATAATTTTTGTTTTGATTTTCTCCAATAGAGATTCTCCTTAATTAGTTAAAAGAATAATTATAGGTTTTGCTATTGCGAACCTACTTATAATATATTGGTGTTTTGTAAAAAAAGTTTAACTTCGAATACCCAATATGAAAATCCTAGCTCCGCCACTGCCTAGGTAACCATTCTATTAGAAGAACCTTGTTTTGTTTATTCAACTTCCATATACCAAATTATATGTAGTGGTTGCTACATTAATCCGTCAAGACTAAATATCGCTATGAAAGATCAAATCTTGTCATAGTTAACTCCTTAAACATTGCCGTAAACTTATTCCCGACATGTTGCCTATTTCATAGATGTTAAACATCCATGTCTATTTCTTTATAGATCCAAACACGACCGATAGGCTTCACGCCTTTCCAGAGGGTCTTCTAAGTTCAGAAACTTGATTTCTCGTGTATGGATACTATCACGGATTCTATGACTTCTAGTCATTTTATGGAGTCAGGGCCCATCACCGCTTCTTTGCATGCAGTCGGTTCATCATTGTCAAAACAATAACGACTTCTATTTAAAATCTTACTATTTGATTCTTACCGACCCACATGGTTCAATAGGAACTCTAATCTCCGAGATCACACCCTTTGTAATCACAGGAGCCATGAGCATTGTGGCCGCCACCGGGTCACTTTCCGGCGCTGTGCTACTTAGCACATATAGCTAAGGTTCAATAACCTTATTAAAGTTCTATTGTCCTCCCACTTAACTTTTCGCAAAAAATTCCTTCTCAAGAAACTTGACATTCCAAGCGACAAACTCTTTTGTCCTTGGAGTTATGGAGGAATTCCCAACAAATTATTTGGGATAACCTACAAAGACGTGCTTATCCGACTTTGGTTGTAAACATTTTTACTTATGCATAGCATACAAAAATTTAAGAAAAGACAATTCGGGTTTGATCCCAAACCATAACTCATATGGTGTCATTTCAACGGATCACGATGGTGCTCTTTTTAGTGTAAAAGTGGTAGTCTCTAAAGTTTTAATCCTTAAAACATAATGGTAGTTTTATAAATGACACCTTTGATCTTACCATGTCAAACAAGGTTTGATTTGATCTCTCGAACATACCATACTCTTGTGGTTTATCGGGAAATGCAAATTCATGGAACAATTCCTGAAATCTTAAGTGTTTTGCTAAACCTGTAACTCAAATATCTTTCTTTATGATCAAATTATAAACTCTTTTATTTTCTTGTTACAATGATTTTTCACTTCATCTTGAAAGTCTTTGAACATTTTTCAAATGTTTCATACTTCTTCCTTATTAAGTAAATATATAGATATATTCGCTTAAATTTCTAGAGAAAGCATACGAAGCAAAAAGATCCATCACATATGGCTACACATAATGGACTATATACATCAACATGCATAATATCCAATAAGTTAGTCATCCGTTCCTCTTTAGCCTATGGACGGAGTTTCAATTATCTCGAGGAAAGTTTCACAAGCGTCAATTGATCAAAATCAAAAGACTCCAAAAATCCATCAACATGGAGTTTCTTCATGTTTACTTTCCAATATAATTCAAAATAGCGATGTCACTTCATAAGTGATCTTCCAATCATTTGTCTCACGACATTTTAGCAATAATGTTTATGGATGTGATTTCTCCAACTAGACTTGTAAAAGTTCATCCATCCTTTATGGAATACGGTAATTATTTGAACAACTATTGTTCTCGTAATACCAGAACAAAATAACAATTATTAAAACAAATCTTGAAGGCTAGGTTTGACGGCAACGAAAACATGATAACACTTTATTTGTTTTCGATGAACATCATCACTTATTATCTTGCCAGTTACTTAGGCCGTTGCAGTTCATGAATTGTGTTGTTCTGTATGACACTTTACACCAACCAATTCGGTATCCAATACCGGTATCCAATACCTCAGAACCACATTGTTTAACAAGCAAGGAATACAACCATAACATGTATATCTTCTATATACCCAAGTTGGATGGATGAACAAATATTGTTCTCGTAAAATATTTTATAGATTCTCTTTCAGCAATTCCTTTTCTTTTAAAAGAATCTATCAACATCAATAGTGGTGTCATTCACATGACACATAGTACAAAGTGTATATAGTCAAATACTAATACCTTTGGACTTGCACTTTGAAGTGGATCACCATCATCAAATGTTTGGTGTTCTTTCAAAAATCCATTCTTTAGTAATCTATTAGTGTAGTAAACATTTTACCTACATCTTCTATTCATCCTTATCATGAAAACTTTCATGATCAAGCTACTATAGCTTATAAGGAAGAATCGCGAGTATAATGTTAGTTCCCAAAACCTTTTTGGCAGATCTGGATTGCCTAGCATCTCCATCCTTCACAAATTCTCATACAATATGAGAACATGTATTTTGCTAAATTATACTCTATCATAATGCAACCAAAAACATTGTTTCAGATATCACAATATCTTCCACACATGATGGTTTCTGAAACAATTTTTTAGCTCCTAGATAATTTTGATATTAAAACAACTTGAATATCAATAATCATGGAGGCAAACATGATACTTTAGATACTAACATTGGAATTCTTACTCTTGATTTAATACTACTTATTAAACTTCATGGAGTAAATAGAGTTTGCTGACAGTTTGCAATAGGACTTCTAAACTTTAAATTGACATTCAAAACAATACGATACCAGTTCATAAAGTAAATATCCAAAATTCTATAGTTCTATTATCTCAATTAAAATTAAGCATACAGTAGTGAACAGATGCCAATGACTACAAAAAATTATGCAAATTCACTTCGATTTAGTTTATGACAAATTGAGTTCGACTAATCCAAATTAGAAATGAAATCCCACTCAAAAACAACATCCCTCGTGCCTTTTTGGTGATTACATGAACCAAATCCACTACACCAAGTCCGATCATCACGTGAGTCGGTGTAGCTTCAAAGGCGAGCATCAATATGGGCATCACATCAACTATATGACTCATGCTTAACCTTTCGATCCGTGTTCCGAGGCCATGACTGTACATGCTAGGCTCGCCAAGTAAGAACCTTAGTACTCGCATGTGTAAAACTGTCTTACACCCGTTGTATGAAAGCGCAGAGTCGAGTACACCCGATCATCACGTGATGTCTCGAAACACAATCCATAGAATGGTGCATACTCAAGGAAGAACACATTTTATCTTGATATCTAAATGATGGATCATCTTTCAATGCTACTAAAAGTGCCAAACTAGCAGTATAAGATGTAAACATCTAATGTGTAAAGTGAGATGATATGGTCCATGCATTTGATCTCTATCATTTGGATCATGGTATGATCTCTATCATTCCTTTGTGTGTAAGGCCAAGGTCTATGGAACTTACACGTTAAGTGTGTTGTAAGAGTATCTACCATACATCTACTTACAACATTACTATATCAATACACTAGCCCAACAACAATCTAAATAGACGCCTCTAATTTATCCATTGCAAGTTTTACGTGGCTTAGGGATTTCAGAGATAGAGCCGGTCTTACCTACGAACATGGAACCACAACAAGGATAACCAAGTTATTAGCAACTCGTTGTAGATCAGATGTTGACTATAGTAGGTGACGAGGGTTTAACTCATCAATGCCCATTGTTATGGACTTGGGTTTTGGAGAAGGAGAGAGCGCTGGAGACATCTATCGGCTAGCAAACAAGCACACAGGGGACTCGAAGATTTACCCAGGTTCAGGCCTCGTAGAGGTCCCTACTCCTGCTTGTCTGCTCGTGGAATTATCAAAGGAATCAAGGATTACAATGGTGCGCAGATGCAATCTGGCGAGGGTTGTGGAAACTAGGGTTGCGTGTGTCCTCCTCGCCCCCCTCCTAGCCTTTATATAGATAGGCTAGGTCTCGGGTAGCATGTCGAGTCGGTTACAAGTTAGGGTTTTTCCCTTTGAACTTTCTATCTTTAGCTTCTTCTTGTTCTTCAAGCAATCGAGAGTCCGCAGGTTACTCGATTTCCTCATTTGGGCCTTGGCGACACCGTGGGCCTCTACGTATTCAGGCCGTATATACCAAGCTCGAGTACCTGTAGGGTATACCCATGTCAGTAGCCCCCGAGTGTCTAGTGGAATCACAGATTCGACTGGAGACTTTATGAAGCCTTTCGGGTGCATGACTGAGTATATTTTTTCGACTGCCCTGTTTGTGTCATAGGTATTGTTGATGTGCGTGCCTGATTTAACCGATGTATCGGTATCAGTTAACTACCTTAGGGTAAAACAACGCCATCTACTCGAACTCGAGTCCCCGGACTCAAATCTGGAAAAGTGCTAGTGTAATTCGACTCAAGCCGCGGAGGTCTTACAGGAGTCGAATTCCAGTATATGGGTGCGAGCACTCGACGCGTCCGTCAAGGCATGTTCATCGTACTTGTTGGCACAGATATATTCCTGGTAGTGCGCAGCAAATGCGTTGCCAGGCCTTATTCAGGTCTTATCTTCACGCTGTAAGCGCATCCGAATTTTGTCATCGCGGAGACGATTCGGGTGACCCAGGAGACGCAGTCTCTTTGTAGGGAAAAGTCATGAGGCGTTGTCACCATAAGCTTCAAGTGTGGACGTTATCAACACACAATACTGTGTACAAATAATCATAGGGTGCGCGACCAGCGCTCCCTATGGGAGTAGCCCCCGAGTGCCTGATTGTGTCGAAGACTCAGGCAGGGACTAAAGAACTTTTGCGACTGCTGTCATCTTTTGTTTGCTTGTTTCAGTCGAATTTGCTTCCAGCGCTCCCTATGGGAGTAACCCATGTCCATAATCGAACCGTGTTTCGAGTGGTTGGGTTTGCTTTGATTGTCCATGTTCCTGCAAAAAGAAGAAGAAAAAATCATAGGGTGCGCGACCAGTGCTCCCTATGGGAGTAGCCCCTGAGTGCTTGGTGGAGTCAAAGACTCGAGCAAGGACTAAAGTAGTCGAAGTCTTCTGCTGTGTAGTTTTTGATGACGTTAGTGCTGACGATTCCATGACCTCAGTTGCCCGCGTGAGTGAGTTTGACGGGACGTGACGAGCGGTGGGTTCCATTTCCTGACTCTGATTTGACAGGGCGTGCGTAATCTTTATTTTAACTGCGCCTCCTCGATTTCCACGCGTAATGTGAGTAGTGGGGGACAGTTCGTGCTTCAGTTCCTCCACGTGTAAAGCGCGATGAATGCCATGCGTCTGATAGGGTTTTTCTGAGCCGTTGGATTGCATCTTCCAGGGGGTTAAGTAGCGATGCAGCGACGATAAATTCACATCTACTTCTTTTTCATCCTTTGCCTTGATACATTGCAAATGTATCTATAATTTTTGATGTTCCATGCTTGGTTTTATCCACTTTCTTGTGTTTTGTCCACACTTTGGAGTACTTTTCATATGATTTCTTGGACTAACCTATTAACAAGAGCCACAATGCCAGCTGCCTGTTTTCTGTTGTTTTTGGTTCCAGGAAAGTCAGAAAATGAATATTCTCGGAATTCGACGGGACAAAAGCCAAAGTGCCTATTTTTCTGGAAGTCATCAGATGCCAGAATACGAGACGGAGAGGGGCCAAAGGGCAGCCACACCACCTGGCCGCGCGACCAGGCTTGGACCGCGCCAGGGGGTGGTGTGGCCAGCCCAGGTACCCCCTCGGCCTCTCCTTCCACCTATATACTGCCCTCGGGACGAAAACCCTAAGTGCCCGATCAAAAATCCACGAGAGAGTCTGTAACCGCCGTCATCTCCATCCCTATATCGGGAGGGATCTGAAGCTCTTCCCGGCACCCTGCCGGAGAGGGGAATTCACCCTCGAGGCCTTCTTCATCACCATGCAAGCCTCCGGTGTGATGCGTGAGTAGTTCATCCTTGGACTACGGATCCATGTAGTAGCTAGATGGTTGGTTCTCCTCCTTTGTGCTTTCATGTTTAGATTTTGTGAGCTCCGTTCATGATCAAGATCATCTATTTGTAATTCTGCATGTTGTGTTTGCAGGGATCCGATGGATATTGAGATGTTATTTCAGATTGATGATTGATTCTATCATGTCTTTGTTATTTGTGATCTTGCATGCTTTCCGTTGTTAGTAGCTATCTTGGCAAAGTAGATGCTAGCAACTCCAAGAGTTAGTATTTATGCTCGATAGTGGGTTCATGCCTCTGGTAATCTGGGGAAGTGACAGAAATCTCTAAGGTACTAGATGTGCTGTTGCTACTAGGGAAAAAACAACAATCCTTTGTTCATAGAACAATCGTATTGTTTACATTACATGCAATTCGTAAAGCAATAATCTGTTGCTTGCAACTTAATACTGGAGGGGGTTCGGATGATAACCTGAAGGTGGATTATTAGTCATAGATGCAGTTGGATGGCAGTCTATGTATAATGTTGTAATGCCCAATGAAATTCCAAAGGAGTCAAGATGATTAGTATATGCATGTATTGCTTTCTCGATGTTTGTCAATTGCCCCGCTGTAATTTGTTCACCCAACATGTTATCTATCTAAGGAGATCCACCTATAGTGAACTATGGATCCCGGTCCTTTCTTTTACATACATTCTATAAATTGTTTACCGCTTTGTGTTTACTTTCTGCAAACTATTACTTCTTTCCAATCGATACATTTAATCCTTTGTTTTCAGCAAAATACGGTGAGATTGACAACCTCATCACAAGTTGGGGACAAAGTTCTGTGGTTGTGTTGTGTAGGTCTCCACGTTGCTACTAGCACTGGTAGTGCGCCCTGCCAAGGCAAAGCTAGCAACACCTTTGGGGTGTTTCCTTGCTCCTACTGGTTCGATTAAACCTTGGTTTCATAACTCAGGGAAACTTGTTGCTGTGCTCGTCATACCTTCCTCGTGGGGTTTGATGTCTACGCACTTCTATTCTTGTAGACTGTTGTTGGGCCTCCAAGTGCAGAGGTTTGTAGAACAGCAGCAAGTTTTCCCTTAAGTGGATCACCCAAGGTTTATCGAACTCAGGGAGGAAGTGGTGAAAGGTATCCCCTCTCAAGCAACCCTGCAATCAAGATATAAGAAGTCTCTTGTGTCCCCAACACACCCAATACACTTGTCAGGTGTATAGGTGCACTAGTTCGGCGAAGAGATAATGAAATACAAGTGGTATGGATAAGTATAAGCGGTAACGGTTATAGAAAATAGATTGATGGCATGGAAGAGACAAAGGAAAACTGAAATAAAGAAGGAAACAAGCAAACATGTAACAGATCTAGTAGCAAACGGTGTTTCAGTGCTTAGAAACAAGGCCTAGGGATCATACTTTCACTAGTAAACACTCTCATATAAATATATTCTCTATATGATACTACTCTTAACTACTCTCCGGTTGGACACTCTAATCGTTGGTAGGGCTATAACAGCACACCTCAAAGTAAGCCTTTCCCATCTAGAAAACCCCACACTGTCACCTTGAGTACTAGATGAGTCCAACAAACACCACAATTTCATAAAGACATCCAACTCCAAATATAACTCATAACAAGTATTTGTAATCTCTAGCCTAAGTGCCACCATGGTGAGCACGCTATCACTTTCACACACATGGGGAGAGCAGAGATCTATTAAAGCACTTGAGTAGCAAGGTAGATCTATAGATTACAAGCTCATGATCACAATATGATCATCCATAGAGAGAGAGAGAGATGAACACATAGCTACCGGTAGAACCCTTAGCCTCGAGAGAGAACTACTCCCTCCTCATCATGGGAATCAACAATGGTGATGGAGATGGTGGTGGAGATCGATGGAGATGGCTCCGAGGGCACTTCCCCGTCCCGACAGGGTGCCGAAACAGAGACTTTCTATCCCCCGAATCTCCCTTTCGGTGGCGGCGGCGCTGTGGAACTTTTTGTGGCTGGAGGCTTGATGATTTAGGGTTTTGGTATCAGGAGGCTCTTATAGGCGAAGGAGGCAAGGTCGGTGGCCAGCCAGGGGGGCCACACCATGCCCTGGCGCGGCCTGGGCTGGCCCGCGCCAAGGGGGGTGTGGCCACCCTGTGGCCCCTCTTTGACTCTCCTTCTGGCTCCGTGAGTCTTCCGGGAAAATAGTAACTTTGGCTTTTGTCCCGTCGAATTCCGAGAATATTCATTTTCTGACTTTCCTGGAACCAAAAATAGCAGAAAACAGGCAACTGGCACTGTGGCATCTTGTTAATAGGTTAGTCCAAGAAATCATATGAAAAGTACTCCAAAGTGTGGACAAAACACAAGAAAGTAGATAAAACCAAGCATGGAACATCAAAAGTTATAGATACACTTGCAATGTATCAGGGTTCCCAACAAGTTCTACATCAACATCGCACCAGCACTTTTCTGGCGCCGTACACTGAGCCATCAAGCATTTTTTAGCACCGTTGCCGGGGAGTCAAGGACATCTTCACAAGGGGAGTCCCTCATAACCAATCTCTTTACTTTGTTATTTTTGTTTTGCTTAGTTTCTTTTTGCTTTGTTTGCTTGTTTTGTTATCAAAAACACAAAAAAATAGGTTTACTAGTTTGCTTTCTTTATCAAAAAACACAAAAAATTTAAGTCTCCTTTAGTTGTCACCTCTTCCTTTGCTCACCATGTTGATCCCCAAATTCACCCTGAAAGACCTTTCAATTGGTAGTGGTTTTATAATTGGGAAAGATAATATTGAAGAATTCTTTAATCATGTTAGCAAACATGAAGATACTGAGGATAGATCCCTTGCAGAACTTGCTCCAAACTATGAGATTGCTGCAACTTCTTTAATTCACATGTTAGAAGCTAGGTTTGTTAACCTCAACCCCTTAATGCAAGTAATGTTTCTTAAGCTTAAAGAAATTGAAGACCCTGAAAAGAGGGATTTTATTCTAGAAACTTTGTTTAAGGAGTTCTATGATGTTGCCAAGGAAGCTAGGAAAGTCTTTGAACGTTTCAATATGCTAGGCTCATGTGTAGGTGTTGTTGGTACACGAGAAAAGATGAACAAAACCGAACCTAATGGGGAGGAACCTAAGATACCAATACCCTTTAAACTAGTAGCAATACATGATGCCATAGAAAAGAATCTTGATTGGACTGTTCCTGCAAACCCTTTTGATGAGAATAGTGAACCTAAGAGCATTGAGAGAGGATCCTCTAGAACTTATTTGGATGATATACCTTGCCTTGTTAAAAATATTTCTGGTATTGATCTTAATGCTTCTTCATTTGAGAACACTTGATTCTTTTTCTTGCTTCTTATGCCTAACTTAAAGGCGTTAAAGAAAAGTACTTATTGGGAGGTAACCCAAAAGTTTTAGATGAGTCTTGGAAGTTATTACCTCTGTAATAACCTCTCCTTATCCTTTTTATTTGCTTTTTGTGCCCAGAGTAACCTCTAATGAGAGAGAAGTAATGATTGGGAAAGTTGCTGTCCCGAAACAGATTTTTGTGCTTCACCGTAAACATTCGTGTGAAATCTCTGAACGTATTTTTGAGGCGTGAATTTTTGTGCTTCTGCCCCAGTTTGTTATGTAACTTTTGTTAGTTCAATACTTTTTGATTTGAGCAACATAAGGTCTTCGAAAAAATTCGTCTTTACCTACTGGTCTGTTTTGACAAATTTCTGCCATTTTCTGCATTTGCTTCTTGTTGGTTCCTTTTTGAGTTATTTTGGGGACTTGAGATTTTTTAGGAAAGTGTTACAGTAGCTAGTGTTCTAATGGAAGTTTATTTGGTGTGAGAACTGAACCTTAAGACTTATTTATCTTGAGTGCACTAATGTTGCTAATAAAGATTGTGTGAAGTTTTGTATGAAGGAAAAAATTTCAGGTGTATGGAAGGAATGAGTAATGAGATGAAGGATGGACTAAATCTCAAGCTTGGGGATGCCACGCGTGTCACCCCAAGAAATATCCAAGAAGTACAAGCGTCAAAGCTTGGGGATGCCCAAGGCATCCCCTTCTTCATCAATAAAAATCCCAGGTTCTTCCAAACGCTTCATTTTTATTGTTTCATGCACAGTTGTGTTGTTCTTGGAGCGTCTTCTTTTTCGTTTTCGTTTTGGTTTTTCGTTTTATTTTGTTTGCTTAGTTTGCTGAATAAATTGGTTGGACCCCCTCTTTCATACATTGGTTTGCAAATAGTTTGGTTTGGTTTGGAAAAGAGTAGGAAAGTTCATACTTGTGTGGTAAAAAGAGCTCATTTTTGACTATGGCCTATGCTTTGTCATGCCATGCTTGATATTGTTTTGGCTTTATGCTTAGTATTCTTTGCTGTAGCATGACTTTTTATAAACAATTGAGATTGATTAATGTGCCTTGGATGAATCATGCGTTGTTTTAGCATATTAAAGCATAGTATAGTGGTATTCTCCTTTGATGCTTTATTTGGGTTGACTTGGCACATGCTCACACCATGTTATTACTATTTCAAGTCACCATAGCCTATATGATCCTTTGGTTTTCAACTTGTAGTATCACTTTATGCTTTGATCAATGATGTTTTGTCGCTCTCCATGATTATGGCCAATTGCTCTCTTAGTTTGTCGCTCCCAGTCTTTTGCTAGCCTCCTCAACCAAGTATGAGTTCCACTCATGCATCTAACCTCCTAAAACCAAGTTATTCCGAAGAGTCCACCATACCTACCTACTAGCTTATGCTATTCCAAGTATATTCATGCTTTTGTTTACCTTCCAAATTAAACTTGTTATGAGAAAACTAGTGATTAAAGCTCTCACGAAGTTGATGGCACACTTTACTTTTTTGCATCTAATAAACTTGAACCATTGGGTCCTTCTTTGTTGCGTATATGCTTGCGCTTTATCAGTTGAAATTAGCAGAACCATGTACCATGGGGAATGCTTTCAACATTGCACTTGTACTTTGTACCCTGTTGATATCATGTTCTTTTTCTTACGGATCTCGGCGGTGTGAAATAAAAGTGGAACTTGTAAGATCATGGAGTTTGTATGTGTGTTAGAGAAACACCTGGGCCGGTAGCCTAAGCCATGCCTAATCATGGTGGAAACTTGCAGCATCACCATAATGAGCACTCTATGAAGCATCCTCAATAAAAACCTATGCAAATAGCAAATAAAAAGATCGCTGAGATGCTCATTGTCTGCTTGCCTTGTCATTTTGATTATGGGAAAGCTCCCGTATCATGTGCAAGGGGTACCCCGTTGGCGGTTCTTTATGATACACATGTACTTACAATGACAAGAGCTTACTCGTGACTAAAGTTGAGTAGCATGAGGTTTGGTCTTCGTAAGTAAGGGGCATGAGATTTCGGTTTATAACTTGTCAAGCATATCCTCTTACTTGTGTCACTTTAACCTTAATCACCTTCAAGATGCTTATGATAGGGGCAATGAGAGCTAAAATCTATAAGTACCATAATTTTTGGAAGCTCTTTATGAGACTTGAATCCCTACTTCCTTTTATAAAGGCCTTTCTTCCACCATTATATTGAGTCTCCACCTTCTACCTTTATGCATCTACTTTGAGAGCATAGTGGCCATTCTTAGTTCTATGTGCATTGTCCCAAGACTAGTTGATTGATGCATAACTTGATATTTCTTATTTTAAACTATTTGTATCTAGTCACTCTTATGAACTTTGAAGGTGTCCTATGCATTTATGTTTTGCTACTCTATGAGGGACAAGCTGAATACTATTATGCTATGTTTTATTTATGTGAAACAAACAAACGTCTTGCAAAGCATTGTTATTCATGAATCTTTTGTTTGTGCCTTTTTATGTTGCATCATAGTTTCTTTTTCTTATTTCTAGAACTTTGTCTTTCATGTTATGATTGAAGTACTATGATCCCAGCTTTGAATGTTTTACAAATACTTTGACCAAGTCTTTGATGGTGCATGTCACCTCAAAAATTATTATTTCTTTTTATCACTTACCTACTCGAGGACGAGCAGGAGTTAAGCTTGGGGATGTTGATACATTGCAAATGTATCTATATTTTTTGATGTTCCATGCTTGGTTTTATCCACTTTCTTGTGTTTTGTCCACACTTTGGAGTACTTTTCATATGATTTCTTGGACTAACCTATTAACAAGAGCCATAGTGCCAGCTGCCTGTTTTTTGCTGTTTTTGGTTCCAGGAAAGTCAGAAAATGAATATTCTCGGAATTGGACGGGACAAAAGCCAAAGTGCCTATTTTCCAGATGTCGTCAAGTGCCAGAATACGAGACGGAGAAGGGCCAGGGGGCCACCACACCACCTGGCCGCGCGGCCAGGCCTGGCCCATGCCAGGGGGTGGTGTGGCCGCTCCCGGCACCCCCTCGGCCTCTCCTTCCGCCTATATATTGCCCTCGGGACAAAAACCCTAAGGGCCCGATCAAAAATCCACGAAAGAGTCTGTAGCCGCCGTCATCTCCATCCCTAGATCGTGAGGGATCTGAAGCTCTTCTCGGCACCCTGCCGAAGACGGGAATTCACCCTCGAGGCCTTCTTCAACACCATGCAAGCCACCGGTGTGATGCATGAGTAGTTCATCCTTGGACTACGGATCCATGTAGTAGCTAGATGGCTGGTTCTCCTCCTTTGTGCTTTCATGTTTAGATCTTGTGAGCTCCGTTCATGATCAAGATCATCTATTTGTAATTCTGCATGTTGTGTTTACGGGGATCTGATGGATATTGAGATGCTATTTCAGATTGATTATTGATTCTATCATGTCTTTGTTATTTGTGATCTTGCATGCTTTCCGTTGTTAGTAGCTATCTTGGCCAAGTAGATGCTAGCAACTCCAAGAGTTAGTATTTATGCTCGATAGTGGGTTCATGCCTCGTAACTGGGAAGTGACAAAATCTCTAAGGTACTAGATGTGTTGTTGCTACTAGGAGACAACAACAATCCTTTGTTCATAGAACAATTGTATTGTTTACTTTACACGTAGTTCGTAAGCAATAATCTGCTTGCAACTTAATCTTCGGAGGGGTTCGGATGATAACCTGAAGGTGGATTATTAGTCATAGATGCAGCTGGATGGCGGTCTATGTATAATGTTGTAATGCCCAATCAAGTCTCAAAGGAGTCAAGATGATTAGTATATGCATGTATTGCTTTCTCGGTGTTTGTCAATTGCCCCGCTGTAATTTGTTCACCCAGCATGTTATCTATCTTAAGGAGAGCCACCTCTAGTGAACTATGGATCCCGGTCCTTTTTCTTTACATACAATCTACAATTGTTTACTTCTTTGTGTTTACTTTCTGCAAACTATTACTTCTTTCCATTCGATACGTTTAATCCTTTGTTTTCCGCAAAACACGGTGAGATTGACAACCTCATCGCAAGTTGGGGACAAAGTTATGTGGTTGTGTTGTGCAGGTCTCCATGTTGCTACTAGCACCGGTAGTGCGCCCTGCCAAGGCTCAGCTAGTAACACCTTTGGGGTGTTTCCTTGCTCCTACTGGTTCGATTAAACCTTGGTTTCATAACTGAGGGAAACTTGCTGCTGTGCTCATCATACCTTCCTCTTGGGGTTCCCAACGAGCTCTACATCAACACCGCCATCAAGCATTTTTCTGGGCGCCGTGCATTGAGCCATCACACCTCTAGTGAACTATGGATCCCGGTCCTTTCTTTTACATACAATCTATAAACTGTTTACTGCTTTGTGTTTACTTTCTGCAAACTATTACTTCTTTCCATTCGATATGTTTAATCCTTTGTTTTCAGCAAAACACAGTGAGATTGACAACCTCATCGCAAGTTGGGGACAAAGTTCTGTGGTTGTGTTATGCAGGTCTCCACGTTGCTACTAGCTTGCAGGTAGGCTTAGCTTAGCTAGCAACACCTTTGGGGTGTTTCCTTGCTCCTACTAGTTCGATTAAACCTTGGTTTCATAACTGAGGGAAACTTGCTGCTGTGCTCATCATACCTTCCTCTTGGGGTTCCCAACAAGCTCTACATCAACACCACACCAGCACTTTTCTGGCGCCGTACACTGAGCCATCATGCCTCCATCGCCATTGCTGCTGCTCCTCTGCTTATTTGCGCTTCTTTCCTTCGCGGCGCTAGACCAGCTCCGCGTATTTCCCAGCTACTTCCTCTGGTCACATCACTGCCGCGGAATGGTTAAGAAAAAGGGAGGTGCTGCGGCCGATTCCGCTGCTACTGCTGCTGCGATGAAGAAGAAGGGTGGCTCCGCCGTTGCGGGCACCAGCACCGCCGTTGGCGGAAAGAAAAAGGGCATGGGCACTCGCATCACGAATGGTGCGTGGTGTCCATCTGTGATCAAGTCCTCAGAACTTCGTCTTCTTTGCCAAGACGGAGTTTTGTCATCCGCAGTCGCTGACGCGCGTGTCCCTGGCAACGAGGTAATCCCCTCTCCTGCTGCCAGATTTTGAGTGATGTTCCTAGCGTTCATCATCTGCGGCCTCTCGTTGCCCCTGCATCCTTTCTTCAGGGGCATTCTCTATTTTTACGGGCTCCAGCTCCATCAGCTGTCCCCCAATTCCATCCTCCATGTAGCTTGCTACATTAACCTTTGCGAGTGCTGGCTCGGAATCGAGCCGCACTTTGGCCTCTTCAAGCGCCTCTTCAAGTTGAAGCGCCAATCGACGTCTGGCTCCGTAGTCTATGATGTAGGCGGCTGCGGTATCCACGTCGATCCATCCGCCACGTACTTCGACCTCAAGCTGATGATGTCCGTCCAAGGGTGGAGGGACAAGTGGTTCTACGTCCGCGACCAGAAGGACGACGGAGACCACTACGGACTCGCGCCCTTCGACCCCGCGACTCCGTGCCAGAGGAGGTGTTCCTAGAAGAACATAATTATGCCTGGCGAGTCTACAGAGACAGATGTGCTGTACGAGCGCGTCTGCGACCTCGAGAGTCGCATAGGCAAAGAGGAGGGACGCTGCACCCTCATTCGCACGTGGCTGCGCTGTCGCATCCAGCCCCTGCAGGCCAGAGTCCATCCCATGTTCTAGTGGGCTGGCGCAGACGATGTCACTCGCGTGTCTGCCGATGGCATGTCCACGAGTGAGGTGGAAAAAAGGGTTCGACTGGTCACCAAGTACACCGTCAAGGATGTGTTCCCTAGTGAACCAGTCGTTCCTCCATTCGATGCTTCTAACCCTCCTCCTGAGGTATGGTTGTGCTATGTAGTATCTTTGTTTGTCGATTGCTTCTTTGCCGTTTCTTAACTTTGTGTTAAATTTGTTTTATGTATGCAGGATTGGGCGGTGTCACCCTGTATGCCCCCTCTTCCCGAGGGGGTTATTCCTCGTGAGGCCTTGGAAGAGGACGAGTCGGAGTTGACTGTCCTATCTGATGTGGAGGAGGAAGCCCCCGAGTTGGGTAGTCCGGATACTCGCAAGCATTCGCGCAGCAAGGATTTGGATGCGTCGTCTCCTTCGACTCCGGAAGGTGCAGGTGCTAGTGCAGAGTCGCCGATCCCCGCCGTTCCTGTGAGTGCCATGCGCCATCCTCTCGCAAGAACATGCGGCTACCGAAGGAATCGTCATCAGAGTCGGGGAATCAAACCTTCGACTTTGATAAGTTTGATTGGTAAGTATTCGAGTCTTCCTTTTTGGTTCTTCTTTGGAGTTGCCTTTTCTTGATGTTGGTTTGGTCTTGTAGTCAGCAGGAGTCGTCATCTTCTGGCGACGTCCAATTTTTGAAAGAATCTGGATTCGCGACCTCGAGGGCCAAGAAAGAGGTTGAGCGTGCTCCTTCCCCTCCATTGGCGGCCCACTCCGGGCATAACTCATCCAGCTTTCTGCACGATGGGGAGCATCGGATGGTTGCTCGGATGACTGCTCATCAATCGACTTCGGAGTCATTGGAGGATCATGTAAGTGTAGTATCTCTTCTTCTGATGCTGCAGTCAATTTTATCTATGGCATCTGCTGATCCTTTGTTGTTTTCCTTTTGCGATAGCTCCTTGTGAAGGAAGCCGCTCACCTGGCGGAGCAGGTGCTTGCGATGGGTCACCTGCATGCAATGCTGGATACGCGCTATCGCGTGGTGGAAAGTAAGTTCCTTTTACTTCTTCTTCTTCTACATCATTGTTATGTAGTCGACTGATAGTCTATCCCCCTTTTTTTGTTTTGCAGCTGAACATAATGCCCTTCTTCGTGACGCTGCCACCATGGAAAAGACGCTCGCCGTGGCTGTGAAGAGTCGCGATGAGGCAATCGCGGTGCGTGACGAGGCGCAGAAGCGCGAACAGGGTCTGCGTGCCTCCATCGCAGCTAGGGAGAAGATGTTCGAAGAACAGCTTTCTTCGATTGCCAAGGCTCTCTTAGGTATTTTGCTGGTCTGAAATTTGACCAACTGCCTATTTTTCGATTGCCTTCGATGCTGCTATTTGCTGCTGACGTCATGCTAATGCTTGATTCTTGTGTAGATGCCAGCGGTCTGAGCTTTGATGCAGAGGCGCTCCATCGTGATGATGCATTGGCGGGTGCTATCTCGGCAGTCGAGGACCGCAGCGCTGCTATGCAGGGTACGCTCGCCAAGGCTAAAGGCGTGCTCAGCCGTCTTCGGGAGGAGATGACACCCAAGGCTGAGTTGATTGAAAATCTTGATGAGTTGGTGGAGTCTTGCCGGAGGCATTCCTGCGGGCTTCAAGAACTTGCTCCGTTCGGCTTGTTCGTCAATGTCACTCGCGATGGTGCAAGCCCACGGAGTCGAAGTTGATCCTGCAGCAGTCTCAAGGGTGATGCCCGTCAGCACAGACGGCCAGCAGGTAGTCTTTGCTCCTTTTGTGACTGCCTGTGGAAAATATGGGCCACAGCTGATCAACACCGTTGCAAAGTACTCCGAGGAGCTGCAGCGAGCCAAGAAAGTGGCGAAGACTGCGGCGTCAGGGGCCGGCGGAAAGTTAGTGGCGTCTGATACTGCCACAAACTCGATGAGGCCCCCAAAGCCAAAGTCCAAGTCAAAGAAACCTGTTGCTCCTCAGTAGCCTTGTAATAGTTAGATAGCTTATGTCTTTTGTCGAAAACCTGCCTTTTGGCGAGTGTATCGGCCAATACTTTTGCTTAATCTTGAATGCACTCGAATCTTTTGTCTATGCATCGCTTTAGTCTTCTTATTGCTTCTTGCTTGGCTTGTGATAGGGCACATAGAGTGAACCACTGAGGGAACCTCAGGATTCGCCACCCCTTGATGACACTTTGGCACCGCCATGCTCAAGGGTGGATGAGCTGTCTCTGCTCTCGCGACTCCTTGATCGCGTGAAGCAGTTGGAGCGTGAATTTCCCGTGCTCCGCGGTAACGCAGATGTATGGAAATCGAAGGCAGAGAAGGCCGCCGCCCGAGAACAATATCTGTTGGGGGAGGTGACGCAGTTGGGCGACCAACTTAAATGTTAGCTTTCTTACTCTTATCTTTTTCCTGTAGTTACTCGCGATGGTGTGCTGTCCTCATGCTTCCGCTTTTTCCTTGTATAGTTGTTAGCACGCACCATCCGCAGGATGAGAAGGATCAAATTGCCATTCACATGAATGACCTGACCCAGGAGCAACTTCAGGTGAGTGGGTACTTCTGGGTGGATCATGATCGTGCAATCGCACTGGCGACCCTGCAGGATCGTGCGTCGCGAGTGCTGCACTTCCTGAAGAGGTCGCAATCATGCTTGAAGAGCATTTATCGGACGATGTTCCCACTGGATGTTGCTCCATCGAGCCTGTTGGCCCTCCTTGCCAAATTCCAAGACTTGACTGCGGTACGTGAGTGTGTAAGACAACAGTTGGTGGCTGGTGCCAAGGCCGCTCTATCGCTGGTGCGACTGCATAGGCCTGATGTAGACGTTGCGGCAATTGCGGCTGGACCACCTGCGCCACCAGCAGGCTCTGCTTGGAATATGGTGCCGCACTATCAGGCGGTGGATCGCCCAGCAGAGGAGATCGTCGACTTCTTCGAGGAGCAAACCAACGTTCTCTTGTTGAAATAGTAGTTTAGTTTGCATCCTGCACATAATTGTACCAATGTTGTAAAGTTCGTATGTATGTTGTGTATAATTGATGATGTATAAAAGAGCTTGTTAGCATGTATGTTTTGTGAGTGCGTTGCACTATGCGACTCCTTTTCGTTAGCCTGGCCATGTATTTATCTCAGTCCCTTGTCAACCCTTCAGGTGCGTTGCAACTGGGTTGATGTTTGTCAAGGGTTTCGATTGGTGTGCCAGCTACTCAGGATGTCGCGTTTTAGTTCGTAGAACAGATGTGTATAGGGTGGCGAAGCCCCCGAGTGGATAATTTGCGAAAAATAGAGGAAAACACAGAGTTTTGGGGCACTTAGCTTTATTTATTCGCGGGATAGTATGGAGTACAATGTGTGGCTAAGTAGCCTTGGCTGAGTAGCCTTATTTGCAATGTAAAAGAAAAAGCGACTAAGGGTAGAAGCGTCGCAGCTGCGCGACGTTCCAGGGGTTAGAGTATGCGACTCCTGTCTCTAAATCTTGAAGGCGATAGGCGCCACCTGGGATTACTTCTATAATCACGTAAGGTCCCTCCCAAAGGGACTCGAGCTTGAGATGCCCTTACTGCTTCAGTCCCAAGACCAAGTCGCCTTCGACGAAGGATCTAGGGCGTAGCCTCCTGCTGTGGTAGTTGCATAGGTTCTGCTGGTAGATCGGTTATCTTTCCGCGGCGATTTCCCTTGCCTCGTCAAGGAGGTGGACGGAGTCTTCGAGTGCCAGAGTTAACTCCTACTCGCTGTAAGCAACCACGCGTGGTGCTTTGTATCGTACCTCGACGGGTAGCACCGCTTCAGCTCCGTGCACCACGAAAAACGGGGTGTAACCCGTAGCACTGTTCGGAGTGGTACGTAGGCTCCAGAGTACTGATTGTAGTTCGTCTGGCCAGCAACCCACGGCTTGTTCGAGTGGCCTGAGGAGTCGCTTCTTGATGCCACCACAGACGAGCCCATTAGCTTTTCCGACCTGACCGTTGGTCTGTGGATGTGCCACCGAGGCATAGCTGACGTTGATTCCCAGATTCTCGCAGAATTCTTGGAACTCCTTGGATGTGAAGTTCGTCCCATTGTCCGTGATGATGCTGTGTGGCACTCCGAAGCGGTAGACGATGGACTCGAAGAACTTGACTGCGCTGTGTACTGATTGATTGGTTACTGGCATGGCCTCTATCCACTTGGTGAATTTGTCGACTGCGACCAGGAGGTAGACGTAGCCTCCTCGTGAGGACCTTGGGAGTTTGCCGACCATGTCGAGTCCCCATTGCGCAAAGGTCCAGGCCAACGGGATTGGCCAGAGCTCTGCGCTAGGTACGTGCGGCTTGTCTGCAAATTGTTGGCAAGCATTGCATTTTTGGATGATGTCCTTGGCGTCACGCATGGCCGTAGGCCAGTAGAATCCAGCTTGTAGAGCTTTGGCAACGAGGGCGCAACTACTGACATGGTGCCCGCAGGTCCCTTCATGGATGTCGAGGAGAACAACTCTTCCATCGGCCGTGGAGACGCATCGTTGGAGTACTCCTGTGATACTGCGCTTGTATAGTTCGCCGTTGATAATAGCGAATGCCTTGGATCGTCGCGTGATGTGTCGTGCATCAGTCGGATCGTCCGGTAGCCTTTTGCTGAGAAGGTACGTGATGTACGGTTGGGTCCAGGACTGCTCTATCATCATGATGCTCATTGGTCCTTCGAATCCTGTGTCCAGCTCCAAGTCATCAAGTGCCATTGGCTCATTGGGCAGTGTAGCCCCCGAGTCCGTTGCTGCGCTTGTTTTCTTCTCTGCGGCCTTTGGCTTGATGGAGCGTTCGCAGATGCGCTCGAGAAATACCCCACGTGGTATGGGGCGCAGGTAGAGCCTATGTTGGCGAGTGCATCCGCCTCTTCGTTGCTTTCGCGACCTATGTGCCGCAGCTCGCAGCCGTCGAATTCCCCTTCGAGTGTGTCGTAGAGGTCGTGGTAGGCGATCATGTTGTAGTTCAGTGCGTCGCACTCGTGCATTGTCTGGTTGACGACCAGCTTGGAGTCGCCATATATTATGAGCCTTTTGGCGCCGCAGGCTTTTGCCATCCTCATCCCGTGTAGCAGGGCCTCATATTCAGCTTCATTGTTGGAGGCGGTGAACTGCATTCGCAGGATATATTTCAGCTTGTCCCCCTAGGGCGATGTTAGTATGACACCTGCACCAGTTCCGTCCTTCTGCTTGGATCCGTTGAAGTGCATTATCTAGAGGTAGGACATATCTGGTTTTTCGGGGAGCTGGTTCTCCATCCAGTGCACGAGGAAGTCAGGGAGAACTTGCGACTTGATTGCGTCGCGTTTTTCATATGTGATGTCTCCTGGAGACAGTTCGATTCCCCAAAGTGCAACTCGTCCGGTGGCGTCGGGATTGTTGAGGATGTGCCCAAGCGGGGCGTCATTGACTACCACGATTGGGTGTTCCTAGAAGTAGTGGCGCAGTCGCCGAGCCGTCATGAAGATGCCGTACGCCAGTTTCTAGTAGTGCGGGTACCACTGCTTTGCTGGCGTGAGTACCTCGCTGAGGTAGTAGACTGGGCGTTGTACCCCGTGGACCTTGTTTTCTTCGGCTCGTTCGACTACGAGCACTGTGCTGACCACCTGGTTGGTGGCGGAGATGTATAGCAACAACGTTCCCTTTCTCGTGGGGTCACCAGTACTGGCGAGGTGGATAGCAGGCGCTTGAGGTCTTCGAATGCTTCCTGCGCCTCATTGGTCCACTCGAACTTGTCAGCTTTGCGGAGGAGTTGGTAGAAGGGCAGTGCCTTTTCACCCATCTGACTGATAAATCGATTGAGAGCCGCGATTCGCCCAGCCAGTTGCTGGACGCCCCTTATGTTTTTGGCTTCTCCATGGCCAGTATGGCTTTTATTTTCTTCGGGTTCGCCTCGATCCCTCTCGCGGAGATAAGATACCCGAGTAGTTGCCCAGATGGTACGCCGAAGGCGCACTTGTCCGGATTCACCTTGATCCGATAGCGATTGAGATTGGCGAAGGTTTCGCGCAAATCATCGATTAGTGAGGCTTCCTCTTTGGTCTTGGTTACTATGTCGTCGGCATAGACTTGAATGTTGCGACCGAGTTGATTCTTGAGGCAAGCCTGCATGCACCACTGGTAGGTGGCTCCTGCGTTCTTTAGCCCGAAGGGCATTGTGTTGTAGCAGAACACACCAAAAGGCGTTGTAAATGCTGTTTTTTCTTGATCTTCCTCCTTCATTCGAATCTGGTTATAGCCTGAGTAGGCGTCGAGGAAGTAGAGGCCCTCGCATCCCACGGTGGAGTCGATGATCTGGTCGATTCGCGGTAGCGGGAAGTGGTCCTTCGGACAATGCTTATTCAAAGAAGTGAAGTCCACGCACATCCGCAGGATGTCCGTGTCCTTTTTTGGCACTAGCACCGTGTTGGCGAGCCAAGTGCTTTCCTTGATCTCGCGTATGAATTTGGCGTCGAGGAGTCTATTGATCTCCATTCCTACTGCCTTTGCTCTTAGTTCAGATAGTCGCCGAATTGTTTGCTTGACTAGCCTTGTGTCTGGGTTGACGTTGAGTGTGTGCTCGTCGAATTCCCTAGGAAATCCTGGCATGTCCGCTGGACACCAGGCGAAGATTTCCCAGTGCTCAAGGAGGAATTCGACGAGCGCGAGTTCCTATGCGGGACTCAAGTTGTTGGCGATGAGAGCCGTCTTGGCGGGATCCGATGGGTGGACCTGAACTTTCTTCATGTGCACCGATGAGTCAAAGGATAGGTTGGGTGAACTTGGCCGGCTCAGGGGAGGCAGACTGTTGTCTGTCGACTCCTTTAATCTTGCGAGTTCCTCCTACATGCCGAAGGACTGGGAGATTCTGTTGAATTCCCTATCGCAGCTGTCAGACCTCTCGAAGCTTCCGTTGATTGTGATGACGCCGTTGGGTCCTGGCATTTTCATCTGTAGGTAGGCGTAGTGCAGCACTGCCATGAACCTAGCGAACGCGACACGTCCGAGGATGCAGTGGTACTACGAGGGCCAGTCGACGACCTCGAAATCGATGCGCTCGTGTAGAAAGTTTTTTGGTGTGTCGAAGATGACGTCGAGGTTGATTTTGCCAAGGGGGTATACACCCTTGCCTGGGACGATGCCGTGGAATGTTGTGTCTGACGCCTCTAGGCAGGTCAGGGGGATCCTCATTGCTCGCAAGGTACTCACGAACATAAGGTTGATGCCGCTTCCGCCATCCATAAAGACGCGACTCGTGTCAAAGCCTCCAATTGGTGCCTCGAGGACGAGGGGACAATGGCCTGGACGAGGTACTTGGCATGGATGGTCGCGCTTGTCGAAGGTGATGCAGGACTTGCTTCCGCTGAGGTACTCAGTGGTAGATGGTGGCGAGTTTGTGGCCAAGTTGACTTGGCGAGTGTTGGCCTTCTGCACCCTATTCAAGGGGCATCCCTTTTGGATCATCATGGTACCCATGGCCCGTGGGTATGGTTCGCCTCCCTGGTGCTGGTCTGGCACAGCTGCATTTCGGGGTAGTCCAGGCGGTGGCGGCGGAGCGCCATGTGCCACGGCGCCTGGAGCGGCTCCGTAGCCCCTTTCGACTGTGTTGCGATTCATCCGAACCAATCTCTCATGTAGTTTGAGGAACTCGTGGCAGTCCTTGAGGAGGTGGCTGGACTTCTTTCCATCATGGTTGTCGATGTAGAAGTGCATGGCGCATGGCCCGGACAGCTTGTCTTCAATGGATGTTGCGGGTTCCTCATCGCGATTGTGGAATTAGCACACTTGCGTGGTCTTTCCGGAGTTGCGGTATCCGCCGCTGTGGTAGCCGCTGTTGCGGTTGTCGTCGCGTCTGTCGGCGTAGCCGGCTGCAAACATGTTGACGTCGTCGCGATCATCGTAGATGTGCATGCGGCATTTGCTTCGGCGGTCGCGTCTGCGCTCGAGTTTTGCCTCGTCGTCGGAGTGAATGCGATTTTTCACCGAATCTTCTCCATCTTCCCAGCGATTCACGATTTCCATCAGGTGATCGATGGTTTTGGGCTTTGAATGGCCCAGCTCCTCCCTGAGCTCTATGCGACGTACGCCGTCATTGAATGCGTCTATCGCGCGATCCTCCGAGATGTTTTCTGCGGAGTTCTTGATGATGGACCACCTTTGGATGTAGGAGCGTAGCGATTCACCCGATCTTTGCTGGCAGCATCTCAGCTCTTCGATTGATGCGGGCCGTTTGTATGTGCCCTTA
The DNA here is from genome assembly GCA_023614405.1 of Avena insularis. Taxonomy (NCBI): domain Eukaryota; kingdom Viridiplantae; phylum Streptophyta; class Magnoliopsida; order Poales; family Poaceae; genus Avena; species Avena insularis. Next base: position 537,714,977 of record CM042694.1, read on the forward strand.
AAGTTGCGCACGAAGCTGTAAACCAGCTCTTCCCAACTGCGAATGGATCCGCGTGGGAGGTTGTTGAGCCATGCTCGGGCGGCGCCTTGCAGCTGTAGTTGTAAGCATTGCATGGCCATGCTTCGACTTCTGCCATGGATCCTGACGGAGGAGATGTGGTCCTCCAGCCAGATCTTCGGGTCCTACAGGCCGTCAAACTCCGGGTTCTCCAAAGGGAGTTTAAACCCCTTGGGCATTCGCTTTTGCCTGATGGCCCTATTGAAGCATCTGGCACCACAGAGCTCCACATCTTCGTCTTCTGAGTCAATCGACCGAGCATGTCGTGCCCTTGATTTGTCGATCTTGCGCTGCGTGAGGTCATCGCGTGCATCATAGTCGTAGTCGTGTCGCCGTGAGCAGCGACGTCGAGACAGGTCGTGACTGTCGTCGCTAGATGAGGGCGAGGAGTAGCGCTTTGCTAGCGCTTTGCCATTTTTCGGCTCCGGTGTTGGCTCCTTGTCGAGGGCGGCCTCGATTAGTCCCAAGCCCGCGATCGTAGATCGGTGCATGGCGGCTCGGGGATCTCCAGCTGGCAGCTGGTTGTTGAGGAGGTACATGGTGGCTGCTGTCACCGTAGCCTGCGGCGTCTTGGGGACCACATTGCTCCGTGTATCGACTGTCATAGAGCTGAAGTCGGGGACCTTTGCAGCTTCTATGCGTTCTTGCTCGGTGAGATGGGCCATCCGGGATCGCCTCTTGTTTGCAATGTACTCGTTGCCCTTTGAGAAGGATCCTCTGTGGGAGGAGAGTCTAGCACGATGGAGACTCGACTCATCAGCCGCCTTTTTGCGTGCCTTGAGGTGCGCGATTGTTTGCACTTGACGCTTGAATTCTTCCTTCAGGAGCCAATGATAGCCCATTAGCAGCTCTTGCGAGGAGCCAAAGTGTAGAGGGTTACCCGTAGGGCCTCGCGGCAACAAGCCCACTCGAGTTCGTTGAGCCTGATCACGACGCATTCGCCAGTCTGCTCGTTTATTATGGTAGGAGGCTCGGCTGCTCCCCCGTTGTTGGTGGGGGCGCCATTTGGCGATGGTCCGCCGTTGGGTATGCCACCGTTTGGCGAGTCAGCTCCATGGCCACCGTTTCCCGTGTTGTCACGATTGGCGGAGGTGTCGCCCGCGTTGATGACGGCGCACATGAAGTGGTTGGGGAACCTGCTGCTCCCACAACTTTCAGATCCGGAACCGTAGGCTCCGTCTTCAGTGGTCAGATCGCCCAGATTACATTCGCGACTGCTGTCGCTGACCGTATTCTCGACTGTTGTCGAGGTATGGGGCTCACTGAGGGCGGCGATCGGCAGAGGGAACCATGATGCTGGAGCAATCGATGGTACCATCGGCTCGTCAGGTATGCGAAGCGTGCCCATCTGACCAACTTGGAAGCGGAAGCTCCCGATCGCTAGGCTGATTCCGTCGCCCAGGGATTCGAAGGCAGGGCGAGTGGCTGGCGTGTGGATGGTGAATTCAAACGCGCCAAAGAGCTGGCGAATCTCCGCTGTTGTGGAGTTGTAGATCACGGTTGATGGGGCCGAAGAAGCCGCAACATTAGCACTCCCAATTCCCACAGACGGCGCCAATTAACGAGGGTTTAACTCATCAATGCCTATTGTTATGGACTTGGGTTTTGGACAAGGAGGGAGTGCTGGAGACATCTACCGGCTAGAAAACAAGCACACATGGGACTCAAAGATTTACCCAAGTTCAGGCCTCGTAGAGGTCCCTACTCCTGCTTGCCTGCTCGTGGAATTATCAAAGGAATCGAGGATTACAATGGTGCGCAGATGCAATCTGGCAAGGGTTGTGGAAACTAGGGTTGCGTGTGTCCTCCTTGCCGCCCCCTCCTAGCCTTTATATAGATAGGCTAGGTCTCGGGTAGCAAGTCGAGTCGGTTACAAGTTAGGGTTTTTCCCTTTGAACTTTCTATCTTTAGCTTCTTCTTGTTCTTCAAGTAATCGAGAGTCCGCAGGTTACTCGAGTTCCTCATTTGGGCCTTGGCGACACCGTGGGCCTCTACGTATTCAGGCCATATATACCAAGCTCGAGTACCTGTAGGGTATACCCATGTCAGTAGGAGAGATAGACACCCGCCAGCCACTTATGCAAAACTAGTTGCATGTCAGTCGTGGAACTGGTCTCATGTACGATGACATGTAAGGTTGGTCCAGGCCGCTTCATCCCACTATGCCACCTTGTAACATCCCAAAAGTTCAATCCAAGTGTATCAAAGATCAAATCATCTAAATTTAGGATTAACAAAAACTTTTCCATATTTAAAATGAAAGCATTCATATATGTGTGCATTTAAAATAGGAGTTGTTTTGAATTGCCATGATTGTGTGATACTTTGCTTCTAAAATGTTTCCTAGGTGATTTAAACATCATCTACACCATTCCCAAACTTTTCCTAAACGAAATCATATAAAAAAGAATTAAAATAAAGGAATGGTCATTTTGACAAAATTAACTCTCATGCCTACTTTGGCTATTCCTAGTACTCAATTATTAACAGAAACAATTCCGGATCTTTGCACCCCTTGCTAGTACACATAATGAGGTACCAAGGCCCATCTTTTGATCTTCTAAAAACATTCTGGAAACTATTTTAAATGGCAGTTCAAATTTGAATCTAATGCATATGCATAGATCACCCCTATTTCAAAAACCATGTAATTGAGCTCCATTTTCAAAACCCTTGTAACCAGAGACTACCTATCAATAGTGGAGATCACTCAAAATTTTTGAACTCAAAATTCAAAACTTTTTCTCTTTCGGCCATTTCATCAAACAGCTTGTGTGCACAAATCTGGCCAAATTTAAAACACTGTTTTGAGCAGTGATCTTGGTCACCATTTGTGCCTAACTTTGTCCCCTTGTTCCCTCAGTACCAGCCCTACCTTTTGCTAGCCCAGCCACACCCTGTGCACCCGACCAAATGGTCATGGCCATTAAGGCCGAGCACCTTGAGCACCCCCACCGGCGACATTGCGCCACAGCAGCCGCCAACTTCCCTCGCCATGTCTAGGAGGTAGACAACGCCACACCGCCCCTCTCTGTCCCTTTCCCAAGCCAAGAGCAGCCGTGGACCACCGAGGAGAAGCCGCGCCCAGTGCCACCAGACCATGCCGACGCTGCTCAGAGCGCTACTGCCCCTGTGCACAAGCCACCACTCGACACCAGCCCGTGCCCACCGCTCCGCCTCGACCTAGAGAACACCCCAGACACCTTTGTTCGCCGCCCAAAGCCCCACAGCCACCGCTCGCCGTGGAAACCGCCGCCTCTGCCTCTCAGAGCGCCACCTTACCCCGACCGCATGCCATCGCCCCTACGGCTGCATTGAAGTGCCAGAGCACCGCCAGGGGACCGCCCGTCGATCGCCATCCCTAGCCATGCCGCTAGCTCGCCGTAGCCATGTCGCCACCGTCGACCGCCCATCCCGCTCGGTCTCACCGTCGAGCCTATAAAAGGAGCCCTCCCCAGCACCAAAGACTCACACCATTCCACTCCCCTCACCTCTCTGAACCTCACCCACCTCTCGCCGGAGCAAGTGGAGCAGCATTCCGGAATTGGAGCCGCCGCCTCTAGAGAAGAAGGGTGTCGTTGATTCCGGCCACCCCAAGCTCCGCCACGACCACGCCTCGCCTCGTCGTCATCTTCCACTTCGTTTGCCCGCATCGCCGACCCTGCTGGAGCCCTGGTACCCCCCAGTAGACCCCAACCGAGCCGCTAGGGTTTGAGCTCGCCGGTGACCCGTCGTCGACGACGACCCTTAGCCGTCGATCTGCCCTCTAATCGCATCACCCACAACGCTGGTCATGGCGTTTAAGTGCTTTGACCTGGGACCCCTGTCACTGAGCCTGTGCCATAGCCACTAGGCCGGCCCATTTCCTTTCCCGCGCAAGCCCGTAGATTCAAATTAGGATTTTTTTCCTTTTAGTTAGAATATAGTTTCTGTCTAGTGTTTCAAAATTCAATTCTATGAGTTTGACAAATCCAAATTGCATGAAACCAATTTTGTCTGAAAGGTATTGAAATGCTCTATCCAAGACCATTGGATTTAATTCATTTAGAGTTATAGATTTCTCCTAATAAAAATAAGAAGACAGAAGCTTTTGCAACTTGAAACATTTTTATAAAATCAACCAAGTTATCTTTTGAGTTGATTCCAACTCTCAAAAATCACATTTCATCTTATCTATCCAAATATGTAATAATAATAAGGTTTACAGGCAGTGACTTTGGACTAGTACCAAAATAATGCTATATAGGCATTTCTAGTCATTTTAATTCATTAAATAATACACTTAAACCAAAGTAATAGTGATCCAACCTTTAAATCTCATTCCCACATGTTAGAATATGTGGTGAGGACATGTGTCCACATGATCCCATATTTTGGTGGTGAATGTTAAATCTTAGCTATTATTTCAATGAGTAGAAATTACTTTTCCAAAATAAAAAGGTTGAAACTATTGAATTAAACTTGTGATGATAATAGATTATCAATTGTGTGGTTTAGAATACTACTTAGCCTAAGTTAAGTATTGTGTGGTGATTGTGCACTACCTATGTATTTCTAGACGCTAGTACCGACCAAGCCATCGAGGAGGAGGAGTTCTACCAAGAAGAAGAAGAAGAAAACGTCAACCACTGCACCAACCAAGGCAAACTATTAGTGGCAAGCTAACCCTTGCAAACATGCTTTAGTAAGCTATGTTAGCAAGCTAGAATAAAACTAGATAGTTTAGTAAAGATGCCTTAAGCATACTTTGATCACACCCCCTTAGCTTACACCAAGTTCTTGTAATTAATTTTGAAGGTAGCATAAAGAGTATAAAACTTGACCTAATTAGAAACCCTTAGATGTCATTCTATGGCATGATATTGATCCCACCTTTCCACCTTAGTGAACACTCTTAACCTAGTGTTTTAGAATAGATCAAACATAAGTCATTTTAGATGGAAACACTTGGTGAAAAAGAGTTATGAAAACCTTGGAATGATGAGTCATTCTATTGAGATGTTTTGACATGTGTTGAGAAACACAATTGGCTTATGATGATGAAAATGATGAGGCATGAGCCTTAACCCTTTTTATAAAACTGATGGTTGGATTCGGATGCGATACCATTCCAAAATTACCGTACAACCACATTACCTGAATTGGGTAAGGCTTAGCTGGAAATTTATATGCATTAGTATTAGTTCCCTCACGGGAGAGGTTTGAGCTGAGGCTACCTCTCAATGATGTCCACCTATGCAGTGCCCAAGATGACTGATGGTCATGGTTGGGAGGCCATGCTCATAGGAGAGGTGCTTGTACTAGGGTGTGTAAAGGAAAGGTTATGTTTGATTATCTGCATACCAAGTATGATGATTCAGGGTTACCCCGATGATGTATCGAATCTTGTGGTGAAAGTGTACCACCTGTAGAGTGTCAAACTATTCGAATAGTCGCGTCATGTTATGGACAGTTGGAATGGCCATACTGTTTCGTTGTCAGATGTTTTCTAAATAACTTGAAATGAATGATGAACCTTGACTTGACCACAACACGGTTGTGTAGATGAAAATAGCTTCCCAACTTAAGTGATTCTAGAACTTTACTTTATCCTTTCTTGTTTCAGAACTCAGCTTAGGTTTCAAACTTAACTTGATAGTTATTCTTTCAATTCAGATTTTTAACTTAGAATCATAACCCTTGTTAGTTTTGCAGTACTTAAAGAGTACTCATGGCTTTTGTCCCTGGCTATTATCATGGCGGACTATGAAGGAGATTATCAAGATGATGGTCACAGGACGCTATGATAACTAGGACTATACGCCTTCACAAGATTGCTGTGCCTCGAAGATGGACCCCACCGCCACGCTATCATTTATTTCCGCTGCTTGTTGTATTAAAGACTGGATCATGAGATCCTTATTTGTGTAAAACCTTATGTATGGTTTGTAATGGATGATGTACTATGATATCCAATCCGTTATGTCTCGCAAAAATGGTAATCCTGGGATTGCGAGGTATGGCATAACGGGCATCTGGGATTAAAAATCCGGGTGTTGACAAGTTGGTATCAGAGCCATCCTGACCATAGGAGACCCTAGTTAGAATGGACGTCCAAACCAAAAACTTAGCTTCAAACCAAAGTGAGTATTTACGAAAAACTATTTCCTCTCTTACCCTTGTGAACTCATTCTTTCTCAAAAATACATGTTCCTCAAAATTGTTACATTACTACTTAAAATTTGACACACTTGATCACTTCACTAATTTCCTCATCCTAAATTCTTGTAGATGGAGACTCAGTTTAGCAAGTTTTACCAGTTGGGAAACGGAGGTTAGCTAATCTTCGAGAGGGATCTGGATTCACTGTCAGAATTTCTGGGACGCCCACATCCGGAGTTTCTTGGAGCTCAACTTCCAGGACCCCTAGGAGGATACCTACAATGGCTAGTCACCGCAGATCTTCGAGGAAGCATTGAAGCACCAACTTCTGGAAGAATTCAGTTCTCTGTGAGAGAGAACAACTGGCTAGATGGATTAGCCAGGGCAATGCATGAAGCTCTCGTGACGCCTATGTGCCCTCCCACAACAAGATTCAAGGAACCCGTTTTTCCCACTATGCAAGACGTGACTTCATGGGAATGTCGATGGAGATGCCAAGTCACCCAGAGTTGAGGCGTCAAGTGGAGAACCTTGACTTCTTGCTTCATGACCGACAGCAGGAGTTGGACAATGCCAGAGAGTTAGCCAACCAGAACCGTGTAATTGCCGACCAAAAGGCCCAGACTTTCACACTGGCGTCCAAGATCGCCAGTCTCTTCGTCGCCAGCGTGCAAAGAAGGATCGCACCATCGCCCATCTTTGCAAGAAGGTGGCCGACCTCGAGAAGACCGTCAAGGAGCAGGAAGCTCAGCTTGCCGCCAAGGAAGAAGATGATGAAGGAGAAGACATCCAGGGAGATATGGATTCGTACCTCAGCAACGATGACGATTTTCTGGCAGAGGATGCGGTGGACTTCTACACTGATGATGAAGACTCCGACTTCATCGACGATGAGTAGATGCACTAGAGCACCGTCGTAGCGTGAGATGTACCATCTCATTGTATCGTAGTTTGCAGAATGGTTCTTCAGACCATCTGTTTTCCCCTTTGATTGTTGTGGTGTGTGTTGTATCGTGTGCTTGCTTGCATGAATGAAAGTAAAGTTAGTTGAAAAACCTGAGTCTAACTCAAAATTTTAGCTTTGAAAACCCAAAACCATGAACCTTAGAATTTCCCTCTTACCCCTATATCTATCTCAATCTTCAGATGACTCGTGGAAACCAAGGAGGGAGCAGCTCATCGCAGGACCCAATGCTGCAGATCTTGCAGAATCTCATCACGGACCGTGAAGCAAGCAGGGCCGAGCGTCAAGCCAACTTAGCGACATTGCAACAGATCGCCCAAATGGCTCTCAACAACCAAGGACATGGAAATCAGGATCATCATGGATCTAAACTCAAAAATTTTCAGAACACCAATCCCCCAATCTTCAACCAATCTGAAAACCCATTAGATGCTGATGACTGGTTACAGACCATGGAAAACAACCTAGAAGTTGCAGGAGTTGATGAGAATGAGAAAGTTCTCTTCGCCACTCACTATCTGGCGGGAGATGCAAGAGCTTGGTGGAATAGCGTCCGCAACATGAACCATGGCCAGGTGATGACCTGGGAAGCATTCAAGGTCAAGTTCAGCCGCACCCACGTGCCGCAAGGTCTTGTCAACAGGATGAGAGATGAATTCCGTGAACTGAAGCAAGGAAGATGGACTGTAGTAGAGTACCGTGAAAAATTCTTGTCACTTGCCAGATATGCACCGGATGAGATCAACACAGAGGCCAAGAAGAAAGAGAGATTCTTAAACGGACTGCATGATGAGATGCAGACTGTCCTCGTCAACATCCGTTTCCAGGATCTTGAAGAGCTAGTCGACTCTGCCATTCAGATGGAAGGGAAGATTAACCAATCAAACGACAACCGCAAGCGTTGTATGATGCAGCGATCGGATCCATTGTCACCAAGTACCGCCCCAACCCTCACCAGTATGCACCAGAACAACCGACCCCAAATTCTCGCCTAAGCTACCCCAATCAGAGCGGAGGAAATGTGAAGCCGGAGGAAACAATCACAACTCCGCAATGCCAACAACTTCAACTGCGTTCTCCTAAGAGCAACAACAACAACACGCCCCTTAACGGCAGCAATGTTGTACTCACAGCCAAGGACAAGTCCCAGATCACGTGTTTCGAGTGTGGAGTGAAGGGTCACTACTCCAATGAGTGTCCCAAGAAGATCGCCGCCAATGCCCTGTGAATGCCCCACCAGAAGCAGCGTGTTCAGCAAGGCAGGAGATTTTCCCCTGGGAACCCGCACAACCGCAACAGTCGTCTCTTCCACATGAACATAGAAGAAGCCCAGGAAGCACCAGATGTAGTGCTGGGTATGTTTTCTGTCAACTCAGTTTTAGCAAGAGTATTGTTTGATTCTGGAGCATCGCATTCATTTGTCACCGAAGAATTTGTATGCACTAGTAAGGTTCGCCCAACCAACCTGAAGCATGTCATGATAGTTCAAATCCCCGGTTCAACAACAAAAGCTAGAAAAATTTGCAAAGCGGTACCTATCAGGATACATGGGATAGATTTTTATGCCAACCTAATCGTACTTGGAACCAAAGGTTTGGAAGTAGTACTAGGTATGGACTGGATGTCAAGGCATAAAGGACTGATGGACTATGCTAGGAAAGCCATCACCATGACCAGTAGTTCTGGAGTAACCGTAGAACATATCTCCGAAACCTTACCTCGTCAATTCAAGTGCAACAAGAGTGTAGCCCTGCCTACCATTGACCAAGTCAGAGTAGTCTATGAATACCCCGACGTATTCCTGCATGAATTGCTGTATGCCCCGGACAGGATATAGAGTTCATTATCGAACTAATCCGGAATCGGACCTATAGCCCAGAGACCCTATACCATGAACCCCTCAGAGTTAGTGGAACTGAAGAAGCAGTTGGATGCCATGTTAGCAACAGGCTTGATTCAGCCAAGTGCATCGCCATGGAGATCACCAGTGTTATTCGTCGACAAGAAAGATGGAGGCAACCGTCTGTGTACAGACTACAGAAAGTTGAATGATGTCACCATCAAGAACAAGTACCCCTTGCCAAAGATAGAGGACCTATTTGATCAGTTGACTGGAGCTCAAGTATTCTCAAAGATTGATCTTAGGAATGGTTATCACCAACTTAAGGTTCGTGCAACGGATATTCCGAAGACCGCCTTTACTACTCGCTATGGTTTATACGAGTATATGGTTATGTCTTTTGGATTAACCAATGCCCCTGCTTATTTCATGAATCTCATGAATAAGATCTTTATGAATTTCTTAGATAAGTTTGTAGTTGTGTTTATCGACGACATCCTTATCTACTCCAAGTTAGAAGAAGAGCATGAGCAGCATCTGAGAATCATGCTAGAAACCCTGAGAGAACATCAGTTATATGCCAAGTTCAGCAACTGTGAGTTTTGGCTGAAAGAAGTAAGATTCCTAGGCCATATTGTGTCTGCCGGAGGAGTCTCTGTTGATCCCAGCAAGATCAAAGATATCGAAGAATGGGAAGCCCCAACCAATCAAACCCAAGTTCGTTCATTTCTCGGATTAGCGAGATACTACCGCAAATTCATAGAAGGATTCTCGAGCATAGCCCGACCAATGACCCAATTGTTGAAGAAGGACAAGAAGTTTGAATGGACAGACAAGTGTGAAGCCAGTTTCCAGGAGCTGAAGAAGAGATTGATATCAACCCCAATTTTGATCATGCCAGACATCAAGAAGCCGTTTGATGTATATTGTGATGCATCCAAGATTGGTCTAGGATGTGTATTGATGCAAGAAGGCAAAGTCATCGCGTATCTGTCTCGACAACTGAAGCAGCATGAGCAGAACTATCCGACCCATGATCTTGAGCTAGCAGTTGTGGTTCTAGCATTGAAGACATGGCGTCATTATTTTATGGGTAATCGCTGTGAGATTTACTCAGATCATAAGAGCTTGAAGTATATCTTCACCCAGAAGGAGTTGAATATGAGGCAAAGAAGATGGATAGAGTTAATCAAGAATTATGACCTTGACATTCACTATCACCCCGGCAAAGCCAATGTGGTAGCGGATGCTCTTAGCAGATTGCCGTGTAGGCTTAACACCATGATCAAAGAGAAACAACCAAGTTTGTATGAGGAGTTGGAGCAGTTCAGGACTGAGTTAGTTAGCAAAGGATTCCTATCTAGCATTGAACTTCAACCCACTTTGATTAGCCAAATCAAGGAAGCCCAGAAGGGAAATGAAAGTATCGATGGAATCAAACGTCGTATTGGTACAGGCAAAGTACCTGGATTCACCGAAGACGAAGAAGGTGTACTGTGGTACAAGGGACGTATCTGTGTACCAGCAGATTCGGAGCTGAAGGAAATTATCATGAAGGAAGCTCATGATACTCTTTATTCTATCCACCCCGGAGGAACAAAGATGTATTAGGATTTGAAAGAGCAATTTTGGTGGCACAAGATGAAGAGAGAGATCAGAAGCTACATCGCGAAGTGTGACATTTGTCAAAGAGTCAAGGCAGAGCATCAGAGACCTGCAGGATTGTTGCAACCATTGCATTCCGAATGGAAATGGGATTCCATTGAATGGACTTTATCACCGGTTTACCTACTTCTAGTAGGGGAAATGACTCAACTGGTCATAGTTGATAGACTATCCAAGGTAGCCCACTTCATACCAGTCAAGACAACCTACCAGAGTGCAAAACTAGCGAGCTGTACATTGCTAGGATTGTTAGTCCGCATGGAACCCCCAAGACCATCAGACGATCGAGGAACTCAGTTTACTTCAAGATTTTGGCAGAAAGTTCAGGAAGGTTTAGGAACCAAGTTGAATTTCAGTACCGCTTATCACCCTCAAACAGATGGACAGACTGAGAGAGTCAACCAGATCTTGGAGGATATGCTTAGAGCTTGTGTGTTGGAATACGGATCAAAATGGGAAGATCGCCGCTTTTCGCAGAATTCTCATATAACAACAGTTATCAAGCTAGTTTGCAGATGGCACCCTTTGAATTCCTATACGGAATAAAGTGTCGTACCCCTTTGAATTGGTCGCAAGTAGGAGAGAGTCAGATCTTCGGACCTGACATTCTCCGAGAAGCAGAAGAGAAAGTTCACAAAATTTGTGAGCACCTCAAGACCGCCCAATCTAGACAGAAGAGTTATGCTGACAAGAGAAGGAGAGACCTGACTTTCAATGTCGGAGATTTCGTATATCTCAAGGTTTCACCATTGAAGGGAACTCAACACTTTAGTCTGAAGGGAAAGTTAGCTCCCAGATATATCGGACCTTTCAAGATTCTGAACCGCCGAGGAGAAGTATCGTATCAACTAGAACTGCCTGAAGAGATTTCAGCCATCCACAATGTGTTCCATATCTCGTTACTTCGCAAATGCTTGGAAGTGCCTAAGAAGACGGAAGTTTTCAAGAATATCGATCACAAAGCAGTGGAAATCAACAATGACCTGACCTATCGGGAAGTGCCCATTCGTATCTTAGAAGAAGCCAACAGAACCACCAGGACCAGGAGTATCAAGTTTCTCAAGATTCAGTGGAGCAACCATACCGAGGAGGAAGCTACTTGGGAACGCGAGGATTACATTAGGACAGAGTTCCCAGATCTCTTTAGTTCCTAGTTTTCTTGTAAATCTCGGGATGAGATTTTATTTAAGGGGGGAAGGTTTGTAACATCCCAAAACTTCAATCCAATTGTATCAAAGATCAAATCATCCAAATTTAGGATTAACAAAAACTTTTCCATATTTAGAATGAAAGCATTCATATATGTGTGCATTTAAAATAGGAGTTGTTTTGAATTGCCATGATTGTGTGATCCTTTGCTTCTAAAATGTTTCCTAGGTGATTTAAACATGATCTACACCATTCCCAAACTTTTCCTAAAAGAAATCATATAAAAAAGAATTAAAATAAAGGAATGGTCATTTTGACAAAATTAACTCTCATGCCTACTTTCGCTATTCCTAGTACTCAATTCTTAACAGAAACAATTCTGGATCTTTGCACCCCTTGCTAGCACACATAATGAGGTACCAAGGTCCATCTTTTGATCTTCTAAAAACATTCTGGAAACTATTTTAAATGGCAGTTCAAATTTGAATGTAATGCATATGCATAGATCACCCCTATTTCAAAAACCATGTAATTGAGCTCCATTTTCAAAACCCTTGTAACCAGAGACTACCTATCAATAGTGGAGATCACTCAAAATTTTTGAACTCAAAATTCAAAACTTTTTCTCTTTCGGCCATTTCATCAAACAGCTTGTGTGCACAAATCTGGCCAAATTTAAAACACTGTTTGAAAGTTGATCTTGGTCACCATTTGTGCCTAACTTTGTCCCCTTGTTCCCTCAGTACCAGCCCTACCTTTTGCTAGCCCGGCCACACCCTGTGCACCCGACCAAATGGTCATGGCCATTAAGGCCGAGCACCTTGAGCACCCCCACCGGCGACATCGCGCCACAGCAGCCGCCAACTTCCCTCGCCATGTCTAGGAGGTAGCCAACGCCGCACTGCCCCTCTCTGTCCCTTTCCCGAGCCAAGAGCAGTCGTGGACCACCGAGGAGAAGCCGCGCCCAGTGCCACCAGACCATGTCGACGCCGCCAGAGGCGTGCCACATTCTGTGTGCACAAGCCACCACTCGACACCAGCCCGCGCCCACCGCTCCGCCTCGACCTAGAGAACACCTCAGACACCTCCGTTCGCCGCCCAAAGCCCCACAGCCACCGCTCGCCGTGGACACCGTCGCCTCTGCCTCTCAGAGCGCCACCTTACCCCGACCGCATGCCACCGCCCCTACGGCCGCATTGAAGCGCTAGAGCACCGCCAGGGGACCGCCCGTCGATCGCCATCCCCAACCATGCCGCTAGCTCGCCGTAGCTATGTCGCCACCGTCGACCGCCCATCCCGCTCGGTCTCACCGTCGAGCCTATAAAAGGAGCCCTCCCCAGCACCAAAGACTCACACCATTCCACTCCCCTCACCTCTCTGAACCTCACCCACCTCTCGCCGGAGCAAGTGGAGCAACAGCTCGCCGGAATTGGAGCCGGAGCCGCCGCCTCTGGAGAAGAAGGGTGCCGTTGATTCCGGCCACCCCAAGCTCCACCGCGACCACGCCTCGCCTCGCCGTCGTCTTCCACTTGGTTCGCCTGCATCGCCGAGCCTGCTGGAGCCCTGGTACGCCCCTAGTAGACCCCCACCGAGCCGCTAGGGTTTGAGCTCGCCGGTGACCCGTCCGTCGTCGACGACGACCCTCAGCCGTCGATCTGCCCTCTAATCGCATGACCCACAACGCGTGTACCGCTTCGCATTTTAAGTGCCGCTGACTAGTGGGACCCCCCTGTCAGCTGAGTCCTGTGCCACACAGCGCCACTGGGCCGGCCCATTTCCTTTCCCGCGCAAGCCCGTAGATTCAAATTAGGATTTTTTTTCCTTTTAGTTATTATATAGTTTTTGTCCAGTGTTTCAAAATTCAATTCTATGAGTTTGACAAATCCAAATTTCCTGAAACCAATTTTGTCTGAAAGGTATTGAAATGCTCTATCCAAGCACATTGGATTTAATTCATTTAGAGTTATAGATTTCTCCTAATAAAAATAAGAAGACAGAAGCTTTTGCAACTTGAAACATTTTTATAAAATCAACCAAGTTAGCTTTTGAGTTGATTCGAACTCTCAAAAATCACATTTCATCATATCTATCCAAATATGTAATAATAATAAGGTTTACAGGCAGTGACTTTGGACTAGTACCAAAATAATGCTATATAGGCATTTCTAGTCACTTTAAATCATTAAATAATACACTTAAACCAAAGTAATAGTGATCCAACCTTTAAATCTCATTCCCACATGTTAGAATATGTGGTGAGGACATGTGTCCACATGATCCCATATTTTGGTGGTGAATGTTAAATCTTAGCTATTATTTCAATGAGTAGAAATTACTTTTCCAAAATAAAAAGGTTGAAACTATTGAATTAAACTTGTGATTCTTGTGATGATAATAGATCATCAATTGTGTGTTTTAGAATACTACTTAGCCTAAGTTAAGTATTGTGTGGTGATTGTGCACTCCCTATGTATTTCTAGACGCTAGTACCGACCAAGCCTTCGAGGAGGAGGAGTTCTACCAAGAAGAAGAAGAAAACGTCAACCACTGCACCAACCAAGGCAAGATATTAGTGGCAAGCTAACCCTTGCAAACATGATTTAGTAAGCTATGGTAGCAAGCTAGAATAAAACTAGATAGTTTAGTAAAAATGCCTTAAGCATACTTTGATCACACCCCCTTAGCTTACTCCAAGTTCTTGTAATTAATTTTGAAGGTAGCATAAAGAGTATAAAACTTGACCTAATTAGAAACCCTTAGATGTCATTCTATGGCATGAGATTGATCCCAACTTTCCACCTTAGTGAACATCTTAACCTAGTGTTTTAGAATAGATCAAACTTGAGTCATTTTAGATGGGAACACTTGGTGAAAATGAGTTATGAAAACCTTGGAATGATGAGTCATTCTATTGAGATGTTTTGACATGTGTTGAGAAACACAATTGGCTTATGATGATGAAAATGACGAGGCATGAGCCTTAACCCTTTTTATAAAACTGATGGTTGGATTCGGATGCGATACCATTCCAAAATTACCGTACAACCACATTACCTGAATTGGGTAAGGCTTAGCTGGAAATTTATATGCATTAGTATTAGTTCCCTCACGGGAGAGGTTTGAGCTGAGGCTACCTCTCAATGATGTCCACCTATGCAGCGCCCAAGATGACTGATGGTCATGGTTGGGAGGCCATGCTCATAGGAGAGGTGCTTGTACTAGGGTGTGTAAAGGAAAGGTTATGTTTGATTATCTGCATACCAAGTATGATGATTCAGGGTTACCCCTGACAGATGTATCGAATCTTGTGGTGAAAGTGTACCACCTCTGCAGAGTGTCAAACTATTCGAATAGCCGCGTCATGATTATGGACGCTTGGAATGGCCATACTGTTTCGTTGTCAGATGTTTTCTAAATAACTTGAAATGAATGATGAACCTTGAATTGACCACAACAGGGTTGTGTAGATGAAAATAGCTTCCCAACTTAAGTGATTCTAGAACTTTACTTTATCCTTTCTTGTTTCAGAACTTAGCTTAGGTTTCAAACTTAACTTGATAGTTATTCTTTCAATTCAGTACTTTAACTTAGAATCATAACCCTTGCTAGTAGTAGTTTGCGAGTACTTAAAGAGTACTCATGGCTTTTGTCCATGGCTATTATCATGGCCAGACTATGAAGGAGATTATCAAGATGATGGTCAGCAGAGGCTATGATAACTAGGACTATCTCGCTCACAAGATTGCTTGTGCCCCTGAAGATGGACCCCACCGCTACGCTATCATTTATTTCCGCTGCTTGTTGTATTAAAGACTGGATCATGAGATCCTTATTTGTGTAAAGTCTTATGTATGGTTTGTAATGGATGATGTACTATGATATCCAATCCGTTATGTCTCGCAAAAATGGTAATCCTGGGATTGCGAGGTATGGCATAACGGGCATCTGGGATTAAAAATTCGGGTGTTGACACACCTACATCCAAAATACATGAAAGAAGCAATAACATGATCATTATCGCCCACATATAAACATATGTGTACTACCCGTGCAAAGCACCTACGCATAGATCAGGCTCTGATACCAATGCTGGGTTCGCAGCATAGAAAACAAAAAATTTCCTACGATGGGAACTATACGCCAAGATCTATCTACTAGATGCAAGCAACGGGTGGATATACATCCATAGAGAACTTACCCTCGAAGACAACAAAGCTTTGTTAACGAGATGGAACTCGTGGATGATGTAGTCGTACACTTGCCGATCTCAAGATCGTGGTGAAGTCCGGCTCCAAAGACCGTCCATCGATCCAGCTCGTAAAGTCCACCACCAAGTCCAGCACCGCAAAGTAGCGGTGCATCTGTGATTGCACACACGTCCAGTACCCCGACAACCTCCATCCCTCACTCTAGCAAAGCAGCGGAAGCAGCAACTCCTTTCCAGATAAAGCCACCGGGAACATGTATCTTGCTAATCCGAGACCATGGGGAATAACTAGAGGGGGAGAGAGATCCTTCACGAGGAGGTGTGTGTTGTGAGGAGGAGAGCGGGGCCTTTTATAGGGAAGAGGGGGAACCCAAGGGCCATGGCATGGCAGCCATGGTGGTGCCCCCACCTCTTCCACATTCATGTGGGTGGAGCTTCCACTCCCATAAAAAGCCTCCACTCAAAACTCCACTCACACATGCATTAAATTTCCACCAAATTTAATGGAAGCTCTCATTAAATAAAACTCTTTTATTTATTTTATTCATAATTTTGTTAATTACATTAATTAACAAACATTCACATAAAACCCCCTGCAACATTTCAATATCACATGCAGAACCAATTTCAGCAATTTCACCCGAAACAGTTTCGGTGTCTATTGAAATAATTCCAGTGCTTTCTTAAATCTTTATTTGAAACATATTTGCTCCAAATGGTGTCGGTATCCCTTAAGTGTGTCTCCCTATGGTTCGTGAATAATGCAGACATGATCGAGACCCCTCTTCGATCAATAATCAGCAGCAGGACCTAGAGATCCGTACTGACTCCCACATATTCAACGATGACTCTTGTGATCATGTGAACCTTTAACATCGTAACTAAATCCCTTTGTCTCATGATATATTACATGTGTGACATTCGATCATCGGCATCCAAATACCTAGTTTGATCTCGTTACCGACATGCACTCTTTTCTCGTTCCCGTGATATAACATTCTAGTGATCACATCACTTGCTTGCAAGCTATTTCAATGTGATATCACCGAGAGGGCCCAGAGTATATCTATCCATCATTGGGATGGACAAATCCCACTCTTGATCCATGAGCCTCAACATAACACCTTCGTAGCACCGAAACCACCTTTATAGTCACCCTGTTACGGTGTGACGTTTGATGTTATAAAGATACTCTTCTGGTGTTAGCAATTAACATGATCTCATGGTCTAAGGACTAAGATTTCTCCGTATGATGTTATAGAAATATAAACACAATGACTCTGATCGTAATGCTATGCTTCGGATGAATGTTCATCACATCATTTCATAAATGATGTGACCTCGTTATTAAAAACATCCAATGTCCATGATCAGGAAACCTTGATCATCTTGTTAATCAACGAGCTAGTCTATCAGAGAGGCATAACTAGGAACCTTTTATTTGTTTATTAAACACACATGTATTGATGTTTCCAATCAATACAATTATAGCATGCAAAATAAACATTTATCATAAACATGGAATAAGATAATAACCACTTTATTATTGCCTCTCGGACATATTCCCTTCATTTCTTGGACTAACCTATTAACAAGTGCCACAGTGCCAGTTGCCTGTTTTCTGCTGTTTTTGGTTCCAGGAAAGTCAGAAAATCAATATTCTCGGAATTGGACCAGACAAAAGCCAAAAGTCAATATTTTACCAGAAGACTCACGGAGCCAGAAGACGCGACGGAGAGGGGCCACTACATGGCCACACCATGTGGTGGCCTTGGCAGCTAGCATTGTGTCAGGCCCGCCATCCCACCGACCTTGCATCTTCACCTATAAGATGCCTCCTGATGCAAAAACCCTAAATCATCAAGCCTCCAGCCACGAAAAGTTCCGCAGCGCCGCCGCCACCGAAGGGGAGATTTGGGGGATAGAAAGTCTCTTCCTAAGACTCCGGACGGGAAGTGCCCCTGGAGCCATCTCCATCGATCTCCATCACCATTGCTGATTCCCATGATAAGGAGGGAGTAGTTCTTCCTCGAGGCTATGGGTTCTACCGGTAGCTATGCGTTCATCTCTCTCTCTATGCGTGATCATATTGTGATGATGAGCTTTGTAATCAAGTAGATCTACCTTTCTACTCAAGTGCTTTAATAGATCTCTGCTCTCCCCATGTGTGTGAAGTTGACAGTGTGCACACCATGGTGGCACTTAGGCTAGAGATTAAAAATACTTGTTATGAGTTATATTTGGAGTTGGATGTATTTATGAAATTGTGGTGTTTGTTTGAACCATCTAGTGCTCAAGGTGATAGTGTGGGGTTATCTAGATATGGAAAATGAACTTTGAGGTTTGCTGTTATAACCCTACCATGGATTAGAGTGTCCAACCAGAGAGTAGTTCAGCATAGTATCATAAAGAAGAATATATTTATATGAGAGTGTTCACTAGTGAAAGTATGATCCCTAGGCCCTGTTTCTAAGCACTGAAACACCATTTGCTATTGGATCTATTACATGTTTGCTTGCTTCTATCTTTATTTCAGTTTTACTTTAGTCTTTTACATGCCATCAAGCTATTTTCTATCACCGTTACCACTTATAATTATCTATACCACTTGTATTTCACTATCTCTTCGCCGAACTAGTGCACCAATACACCTGGCAAGTGTATTGGGTGTGTTGGGGACACAAGAGACTTCTTGTATCTTGATTGCAGGGTCGCTTGAGAGGGGATACCTTTGACCACTTCCTCCCTGAGTTCGATAAACCTTGGGTGATCCACTTAAGGGAAAACTTGTCGTTCTACAAACCTCTCGCACTTGGAGGCCCAAAACTGTCTACAAGAATAGAAGTGCATAGACATCAAGCTATTTTCCGCACCATTCTTTGGGATGAAGAGGAAGAGTTCCACGTCAACCACGCCGCGCCAAGTATTTTCTGGCGCCGTTCGGGAGGTAAAAAGGTACTCACATCCTCCGGTGTGAGTGCTCGAAGTTATTTCCTTTAGATTCTGCAATTTTGTCTTTTTGTTTGTTGTTTTCACTAGTTAGGCTTAATGGAAAACAACAACAAAATTAGAGAGATTTATAGTATTTATCTTGAGTTTGGACATGAAGTGTTTGAAGAGAAAATTAAAAAACCTATGGAACTTTATTTGCATGCTAATAGCACTGTTGTTAGTATGAATTCTTTGGACACCATTATTGCTAATGCTATGGAACAGTCTAATCTTGGGGAAGCTAGTTTTTATGAAAATGATCTTTTTATTTCCCTAGCTTTGGAAGATAGCTATTCTATTGCTTATGATGATACCAAACCTCCAATATATATGACTACAATGATGAATATGATATTTTCAATCCACTACTATTGAGGAGGAAATTAATTATGACTACAATATGCCTCCTATATTTGATGATTATGGTGATGAGAATAATAATGATGGCTACTTTGTTGAATTTTCTCCCACTATAATTAATACGAATGACTATGCTTATGTGGAGAGTAATAATTATTATATGCATGTGGCTCATGATAAGAATGTTTTATGTGATAGTTATATTGTTAATTTTATTAATGATGCTACTGAAAGTTATTATGAGAGAGGGAAACATGGTTTTATGCATCTCAATAATATTAAGTTTCCCCTCTTTATGTTGAAAGTCTTGAAGTTGCACTTGTTTTGCTTTACTATGCTTGTTGCTTTGTGCTTTCATGACTTGTTTCTTTATAAGATTCCTATGCATAGGAAGTGGGTTAGACTTAAATGTGCTTTGAATTTGCTTCTTGATGCTCTCTTTTACTTCAATTCATATTTCTTATGTGAGCATCTTCTCAAACTATCACGCCTAACTTAAAGGCGTTAAAGAAAAGTACTTATTAGGAGATAACCCAAAAGTTTTTAGATGAATCTTAGAAGTTATTACTTCAGTAATAACCACTCATTATCCTTTTTATTTGCTTTTTGTGCCAAGAGTAACCTCTAATGAGAGAGAAGTAATGATTGGCAAAATTGCTGTCCCGAAACAGATTTCTGTGCTTCACCGTAAAAATTCGTGTAAAATCTCTGTACGTTCTTTTGAAGCGTGACTTTTTATGCTTCTGTCCCAGGTTGTTATCTAACTTTCGTTAGTTCAACACTTTCTGATTTGAGCAACATAAGGTCTTCGAAAAAATCCGTCTTTGCCTGCTGGTCTGTTTTGATAGATTTCTGCCATTATTTGCATTTGCTTCTTGTTGGTTCCTCTTTGAGTTATTTTGGGGAATTGAGATTTTTGAGGGAAGTTCTATAGTATCTTGTGTTTTAATGGAAGTTTTATTGGTGTTGGAACTGAACCTAAAGACTTATTATCTTGAGTGCACTAATGTTGCTAATAAATATTTGTAAAGTTTTGTATGAAGGAAAAATTTCACATGTATGGAAGGAATGAATAATGAGATGAAGGATGGACTAAAGCTCAAGCTTGGGGATGCCACGCATGTCACCCTAATAAATATCCAAGAAGTACAAGCATAAAATCTTGGGGATGCCCAAGGCATCCCCTTCTTCATCAATAAAAATTTCAGGTTTCTTCCAAACGCTTCATTTTTATTGTTTCATGCACAGTTGTGTTGTTCTTGGAGCGTCTTCTTTTTCATTTTTGTTTTAGTTTTTCGTTTGCTTTGTTTTCTTAGTTTTCTGAATAAATTGGTTGGACCCCCTCTTTCATACATTGGTTTTCAAATAGTTTGGTTTGGATTGGAAAATAGTAGGAAAGTTCATGCTTAAGTGGTAAAGAGAGTTTGTTTTTGACTGTGGCCTATGCTTTGTCATGCCATTCTTAATATTTTTTTGGCTTTAGGCTTAGTGATCTATGCTGTAGCATGACATGTTATAAACAATTGAGATTGCTTAATGTGCCTTTGAAGAATCATGCGTTGTTTTAGCATATTAAAGCATAGTATTGTGGTATTCTCCTTTGATGCTTTATTTGGTTTGACTTGGCGCATGCTCACACCATATTATGGCTATACCAAGTCACCATAAGCCTTTATGATCCTTTATTTTTCGACTTGTAATATCACTTTATTCTTTGATTAATGATGTTTTGTCTCTCTGCATGATTATGGCCATTATTGCTCTCTTAGTTGGTCGCTCCCAGTCTTTTGCTAGCCTCCACAACCAAGTATGAGTTCTACTCATGCGTCCAACTCCTAAAACCAAGTTATTCCAAAGATTCCAACATACCTACCTATTACATATGCTATTCCAAGTATATTCGTGTTTTTATCTACCTTCCGAATTAAACTTGTTATGAGAAAACTAGTGATTAAAGCTCTCACGAACTTGATGGCACACATTAATTTCTTGCATTTAATAAACTTGAACCATTGCGTCCATCTTTGTTGCGTATATGCTTGCGCTTTATAAGTTGAAGTTAGTAGAACCATGTATCATGGGGAATGCTTTCAACATTGCACTTGTACTTTGTTCCCCTCTGATATCATGTTCTTTTGCTTACAGATCCCGGCGGTGTGAAATAAAAGTGGAACTTGTAAGATCATGGGGTTTGTATTTGTGTTAGAGAAACACCTAGGTCGCTAGCCTAATCCATGCCTAATCATGGTGGAAACTTGCAGCATAACCATAATGAGCACTCTATGAAGCATCTTCAATAAAAACCTATGCAAATAGCAAATAAAAAGATCGCTGAGATGCTCATTGTCTGCTTGCCTTGTCATTTTGATTATGGGATAGCTCCTGTATCATGTGTAAGGGGTACCCCGTTGGCGGTTCTCTATGATACATATGTACTTACAATGACAAGAGCTTACTTGTGACTAAAGTTGAGTAGCATGAGGTTCGGTCTTCGTAAGTAAGGGGCATGAGATTTTAGCTTATAACTTGTCAAACATATCCTCTTAGTTGTGTCACTTTAACCTTAATCACCTAAAGATGCTTATGATAGGGGCAATGAGAGCTGAAAGCTAATAAGTACCATAATTTTTGGAAGCTCTTTATGAAAATTGAATCCCTACTTCCTTCTATGAAGGCCCTTTCTTTTACTTTTATGTTGAGTCTCCACCTTCTACCTTTATGCACCTACTTTGAGAGCATAGTGGCCATTCTTAGTTCTATGTGCATTGTCCCAAGACTTGTTGATTGATGCATAGCTTTGATATTGCTTGTTTTAAACTATTTGTATCTAGTCACTCTTATGAACTTTGAAGGTGTCCTATGCATTTATGTTTACTACTCTATGAGGGACAAGCTGAATGCCATGATGCTATGATTTCTTTATGTGAAACAAACAAACGTCCTGCAAAGCATTGTTATTCATGAATCTTTTGTTTATGCCTTTTCCTGTTGCAACACAGTTGCTTTTCCTTATTGTTAGAACTTTGTCTTTCATGTTATGATTGAAGTACTATGATCCTAGCTATCAATGTTTTACAAATACTTTGATCAAGTTTATGCTGCTGCATGTCACCTCAAAAATTATTCTTTCTTTTTATCACTTACCTACTTGAGGACGAGCATGAGTTAAGCTTGGGGATGTTGATACGTTGCTAACGTATCCATAATTTTTGATGTTCCATGCTTGGTTTTATCTACTTTCTTGTGTTTTGTTCCAACTTTGGAGTATTTCTATACACTTTCTTGGACTAACCTATTAAAAAGTGCCATAGTGCCAGTTGCCTGTTTTCTGCTGTTTTTGGTTCAAGGAAAGTCAGAAAATCAATATTCCCGGAATTGGACCGGACAAAAGCCAAAGTCGATATTTTACCAGAAGACTCACAGAGACAGAAGACGAGACGGAGAGGGGCCACAGGGTGGCCACACCATGTGGTGGCGCGGGCTAGCCCTGGCCGCGCCACCAGGTCCCGTGGGCCCCCTGGCCACCCACCGACCTTGCCTCTTCGCCTATAAGATGCCTCCCGATGAAAAAACCCTAAATCGTCAAGCCTCTAGCCATGAAAAGTTCCACAGAACCGCCACCACCAAAGAGGAGATTCAGGGGACAGAAAAAGTCTCTGTTTCGGCACCCTACCAGGACGGGGAAGTGCCCCTAGAGCCATCTCCATCGATCTCCATCACCATTGCCGATTCCCATGATGAGGAGGGAGTAGTTCTTCCTCGAGGCTAAGGGTTTTACTGGTAGCTATGTGTTCATCTCTCTCTATGCCTGATCATATTGTGATCATGAGCTTTGTAATCAAGTAGATCTACCTTGCTACTCAAGTGCTTTAATAGATCTCTGCTCTCCCCATGTGTGTGAAGTTAATAGTGTGCACACCATGGTGGCACTTAGGCTAGAGATTACAAATAATTGTTATGAGTTATATTTGGAGTTGCATGTCTTTATGAAATTGTGGTGTTTGTTTGAACCATCTAGTGCTCTAGGTGACAGTGTGGGGTTATCTAGATGTGGAAAGCGAACTTTGAGGTGTGCTGTTATAGCCCTACCATGGATTAGAGTGTCCAACCAGAGAGTAGTTCAGCGTAGTATCATAAAGAAGAATATATTTATATGAGAGTGTTCACTAGTGAAAGTATGATCCCTAGGCCTTGTTTCTAAGTACTGAAACACCATTTGCTATTAGATCTATTACATGTTTGCTTGCTTCTATCTTTATTTCAGTTTTACTTTAGTCTTTTCCACGCCATCAAGCTATTTTCTATCACCGTTACCACTTATAATTATCTATACCACTTGTATTTCACTATCTCTTTGCCGAACTAGTGCACCTATACACCTGGCAAGTGCATTGGGTGTGTTGGGGACACAAGAGACTTCTTGTATCTTGATTGCAGGGTGGCTTGAGAGGGGATACCTTTGACCACTTCCTCCCTGAGTTCGATAAACCTTAGGTGATCCACTTAAGGGAAAACTTGCTGCAGTTCTACAAACCTCTGCACTTGGAGGCCCAACAACTGTCTACAAGAATAGAAGTGCGTAGACATCAAGCTATTTTCTAGCGCTGTTGCCAGGGACTGAAGAAGAAGAAGCTCCCACGTCAACCACGCGCCAGCAATCCACCAGTGTCATTGGATGTGTGTTCTTCTCATGACCCACATCTAGAGTCAACTAGTGTGATTGCATGTCTGTTCTTTTCACAAACCACATATGGATCCACCAGTGTCATTGCATGTGTGTTCCTCTCATAAACCACACATGGATCCACCAAGTGTGATTGCATGTCTGTTCTTCTCACAAACCACATAAGGATCCACTAGTGTCATTGGATGTGTGTTCTTCTCATGAACCACACCTAGTGTCATTGGATGTGTGTTCCTCTCAGAGTGTCACATGGATCCACCAGTGTCATTGCACGTGTGTTCTTCTCATGAACCACACATGGATCCACCAAGTGTCATTGCATGTGTGTTCTTTCCACAAACCACATATGGATCCACCAGTGTCATAGCATGTGTGTTATTTTCATGAACCACACCCAGTGTCATTGCATGTCTGTTCCTCTCATAAACCAGACATGGATCCACCAGTGTCATTGCATGTGTGTTCTTCTCATGAACAACAGCTAGAGTCATTGCATGTATGTTCTTCTCACAAACCACATAAGGATACACCAGTGTCATTGCATGTGTGTTCTTCTCATGGACCACACCTAGTGTCATTGCATGTGTGTTCCTCTCACAGTGTACACATGGATACACCAGTTTCATTGCATGTGTGTTCCTCTCATAGTGTACACATGGATCCATCAGTGTCATTGGATGTGTGTTCTTCTCACGAACCACATCTAGAGTCATTGCATGTGTGTTCTTCTCACAAACCACACATGGATCCACCAGTGTCATTGCATGTGTCTTCTTCTCATTAAGCACAGCTAGAGTCATTGCATGTCTGTTATTCTCACCAACCACAGCTAGAGTCATTGCATGTCTGTTATTCTCACAAACCATAGCTAGAGTGATTGCATGTCTATTCTTTTCACAAACCACATATGGATCCACCAGTGTCATTGCATGTCTGTTCTTTTCATGAACCACACCCAGTGTCATTGCATGTCTATTCTTCTCATAAACCACACATGGATCCACCAGTGTCATTGCATGTGTGTTCTTCCCATGAACCACAGCTAGAGTCATTGCATGTCTGTTATTCTCACAAACCAAATAAGGATACACCAGTGTCATTGCATGTGTTTTCTTCTCATGAAGCACACCCAGTGTCATTGCATGTGTGTTCCTCTCACAGTGTACACATGGATCTACCAGTGTCATTGGATGTGTGTTCTTCTCATGAACCACATCTAGAGTCAACCAGTGTGATTGCATGTCTGTTCTTTCACAAACCACATATGGATCCACCAGTGTCATTGCATGTGTGTTCCTCTCATAAACCACACATGGATCCACCAAGTGTGATTGCATGTCTATTCTTCTCACAAACCTTATAAGGATCCACTAGTGTCATCTGATGTGTGTTCTTCTCATGAACCACACCTAGTGTCATTGGATGTGTGTTCCTCTCACAGTGTACACATGGATCCACCAGTGTCATTGCATGTGTGTTCTTCTCATGAACCACACATGGATCCACCAAGTGTCATTGCATGTGTCTTATTTCCACAAACCAGATATGGATCCACCAGTGTCATTGCATGTGTGTTATTTTCATGAACCACACCCAGTGTATTTGCATGTCTGTTCCTCTCATAAACCACACATGGATCCACCAGTGTCATTGGATGTGTGTTCTTCTCATGAACAACGGCTAGAGTCATTGCATGTGTGTTCTTCTCACAAACCACATAAGGATACACAAGTGTCATTGCATGTGTGTTCTTCTCATGAGCCACACCTAGTGTCATTGCATGTGTGTTCCTCTCACAGTGTACACATTGATCCACCAGTGTCATTGTATATGTGTTCTTCTCATGAACCACATCTAGAGTCAACCAGTGTGATTGCATGTCTGTTCTTTTCACAAACCACATATGGATCCACTAGTGTCATTGCATGTCACTTCTTTTCATGAACCACACCCAGTGTAATTGCATGTCTGCTCCTCTCATAAACCACACATGGATCCACCAGTGTCATTGCATGTGTGTTCTTCTCATGAACCACGGCTAGAGTCATTGGATGTGTGTTCTCTTCATGAACCACATAAGGATCCACTAGTGTCATTGGAGGTGTGTTCTTTTCATGAACCACACCTAGTGTCATTACATGTGTGTTCTTCTCACAGACCACACATGGATACACCAGTGTCATTGCATGTGTGTTCTTCTCATGAACCACATCTAGAGTCATTGCATGTGTGTTCTTTTCACATACCCCATATGGATCCACCAGTGTCATTGGATGTGTGTTCTTTTCATGAACCACACCCAGTGTCATTGCATGTCTGATCCTCTCACAAACCACACATGGATCAACCAGTGTCATTGCATGTGTGTTCTTCTCATGAATCACGACTAGAGTCATTGGATGTGTGTTCTCTTCATGTACCACATCTAGAGTCATTGCATGTGTATTAGTTTCACAATCCACCTATGGATCCACTAGTGTCATTGCATGTGTGTTCTTCTCATTAACCACAACTAGAGTCATTGCATGTGTGTTCTCTTCAGAGTCCACACATGGATCCACTAGTGTCATTGCATGTGTGTTCTTTTTACTAACAACAACTAGAGTCATTTCATGACTATTCTTTTCACATACCACATATGGATTCACCAATGTCATTGAAATGTGTGTTCTCTTCAGAGACCACACATGGATCCACCAGTGTCATTGCATGTATGTTCTTCTCATGAACCACAGCTAGAGTCATTGCATGTATGTTCTTCTCACAAACCACACAAGGATCCACCGGTGTCATTGCATGTCTGTTCTTTTCATGAACCACAGCCAGTGTCATTGCATGTGTGTTCTTCTCACAAACCACACATGGATCCAAATATGTCATTGCATGTCTGCTCTTTTCATTAACCACAGTTAGAGTCATTGCATGTGTGTTCTTTTCACAAACCACATATCACCAGTGTCATTGCATGTGTGTTCCTCTCGTAAACCACATATGGATCCACCCAGTGTGATTGCATGGGTGTTCTTCTCATGAACCACACCCAGTGTCATTGCATGTGTTCTCCTCTCACAGTGTACACATGGAGCCACCAGTGTCATTGGATGTGTGTTCTTCTCATGAACCACATCTAGAGTCATTGCATGTGTGTTCTTCTCACAAACCACACATGGATCCACCAGTGTCATTGAATGTATGTTCTTCTCATGAACCACAGCTAGAGTCATTGCATGTCGGTTATTCTCACAAACCACAGCTAGAGTGATTGCATGTCTGTTCTTTTCACAAACCACATATGGATCCACCAGTGTCATTGCATGTCTGTTCTTTTCATGAACCACACCTAGTGTCATTGCATGTCTGTTCTTCTCATAAACCACCCATGGATCCACCAGTGTCTTTGCACGTGTGTTCTTCTCATGAACCACAGCTAGAGTCATTGCATGTCTGTTATTCTCACAAACCACATAAGGATACACCAGTGTCATTGCATGTGTGTTCTTCTCATGAACCACACCCAGTGTCATTGCATGTGTGTTCCTCTCATAGTGTACACATGGATCCACGAATGTCATTGGATGTGTGTTCTTCTCATGAACCACATCTAGAGTCAACCAGTGTGATTGCATGTCTGTTCTTTTCACAAACCACATATGGATCCACCAGTGTCATTGCATGTGTGTTCCTCTCATGAACCACACATGGATCCACCAAGTGTAATTGCATGTCTGTTCTTCTCACAAACCACATCTGGATCCACCAGTGTCATTGCATGTGTGTTCTTTTCACAAACCACACCCAGTGTCATTGGATGTGTGTTCCTCTCATAGTGTACACATGGATCCACCAGTGTCATTGCATGTGTGTTCTTCTCATAAACCACACATGGATCCACCAAGTGTCATTGCATGTGTGTTCTTTCCACAAACCACATATGGATCCACCAGGGTCATTGCATGTGTGTTATTTTCATGAACCACACCCAGTGTCATTGCATGTTCGTTCCTCTCATAAACCACACATGGATCCACCAGTGTCATTGCATGTGTGTTCTTCTCATGAACAACAGCTAGAGTCATTGCATGTCTGTTCTTCTCACAAACCACATAAGGATACACCAGTGTCATTGCATGTGTGTTCCTCTCACAGTGTACACATGGATCTACCATTGTCATTGGATGTGTGTTCTTCTCATGAACCACAGCTAGAGTCATTGCATGCCTGTTCTTCTCACAAACTACACATGGATCCACCAGTGTCATTGCATGTGTGTTCTTCTCATGAACCACAACTAGAGTCATTGCATGTCTATTATTCACACAAACGACAACTAGAGTGATTGCATGTCTGTTCTTTTCACAAACGACATATGGATCCACCAGTGTCATTGCATGTCTGTTCTTTTCATGAACCACACCCAGTGTCATTGCATGTCTGTTCTTCTCATAAACCACACACGGATCCACTAGTCATTGGATGTGTGTTCTCTTCATGAACCACAGCTAGAGTCATTGCATGTGTGTTATTTTCACAATCCACCTACGGATCCACTAGTGTCATTGCATGTGTGTTCTTCTCATTAACCACAACTAGAGTCATTGCATATGTGTTCTCTTCAGAGACCACACATGGATCCACCAGTGTCATTGCATGTGTGTTCTCTTCAGAGACCACACATGGATCTATTAGTGTCATTGTGTGTGTGTTCTTCTCATGAACCACAGCTAGTTATTGCATGTCTGTTCTTCTCACAAACCACATAAGGATACACCAGTGTCATTGCATGTGTGTTCTTCTCATGAACCACACCCAGTGTCATTGCATGTGTGTTCCTCTCACAGTGTATACATGGATCCACCAGTGTCATTGGATGTGTATTCTTCTCATGAACCACATCTAGAGTCATTGTATGTGTGTTCTTCTCACAAACCACATAAGGATACACTAGTGTCATTGCATGTGTGTTCTTCTCATGAACCACAACTAGAGTCATTGCATGTGTGTTCTTTTCACATACCACATATGGATCCACCAGTGTCATTGAAATGTGTGTTCTCTTCAGAGACCACATATGGATCCACCAGTGTCATTGCATGTGTGTTCTTTTTACTAACCACATCTAGAGTCATTGCATGTCTGTTCTTCTCACATACCACATATGGATCCACCTGTGTCATTGAAATGTGTGTTCTCTTCAGAGACCACACATGGATCCACCAGTGTCATTGCATGTGTGTTCTTCTCATGAACCACACCCAGTGTCATTGCATGTCTGTGATGTCTACGCACTTCTATTCTTGTAGACAGTTGTTGGGCCTCCAAGTGCAGAGGTTTGTAGAACAACAGCAAGTTTTCCCTTAAGTGGATCACCCAAGGTTTATCGAACTCAGGGAGGAAGTTGTCAAAGGTATTCCCTCTCAAGCAACCCTGCAATCAAGATACAAGAAGTCTCTTGTGTCCCCAACACACCCAATACACTTGTCAGGTGTATAGGTGCACTAGTTCGGCGAAGAGATAGTGAAATACAAGTGGTATGGATAAGTATAAGCGGTAACGGTGATAGAAAATAGATTGATGGCATGGAAGAGACTAAAGGAAAACTGAAATAAAGAAGGAAACAAGCAAACATGTAACAGATCTAGTAGCAAACGGTGTTTCAGTGCTTAGAAACAAGGCCTAGGGATCATACTTTCACTAGTGAACACTCTCATATAAATATATTATCTTCATGATAATACTCTAAACTACTCTCTGGTTGGACACTCTAATCCATGGTAGGGATATAACAGCACACCTCAAAGTAAGCCTTTCCCATCTAGAAAACCCCACACTGTCACCTCGAGCACTAGATGGTTCCAACAAACACCACAATTTCATAGAGACATCCAACTCCAAATATAAATCATAACAAGTATTTGTAATCTCTAGCCTAAGTGCCACCATGGTGTGCACGCTGTCACTTTCACACACATGGGGAGAGCAGAGATCTATTAAAGCACTTGAGTAGCAAGGTAGATCTATAGATTACAAAGCTCATGACCACAACAAGATCATGCATAGATAGAGAGATGAACACATAGCTACCGGTAGAACCCTTAGCCTCGAGAGAGAAATACTCCCTCCTCATCATGGGAATCAGCAATGGTGATGGAGATGGCGGTGGAGATCGATGGAGATGGCTCATGACATTCCCTTCCGTCCGTGTGGTGCCGGAACAGAGACTTTCTGTCCCCCGAATCTCCCCTTCGGTGGCGGCGGTGCTGCGGAACTTTTCGTGGATTTCTGATTGACGATTTAGGGTTTTGGTATTAGGAGGCTCTTATAGGAGAAAGAGGCAAGATCGGTGGTGTGGCCACCCTGTGGCCCCTCTTTGACTCTCCTTCTGGCTCCATGAGTCTTCCGGGAAAATAGTAACTTTGGCTTTTGTCCCGTCCAATTCCGAGAATATTCATTTTCTGACTTCCTGGAACCAAAAACAGCAGAAAACAGGCAACTGGCACTATGGCATCTTGTTAATAGGTTAGTCCAAGAAATCATATGAAAATTACTCCAAAGTTGGAACAAAACACAAAGAAGTAGATAAAACCAAGCATGGAACATCAAAAATTATAGATACATTTGCAATGTATCTGTCTGTTCCTCTCACAAACCACACATGGATCCACCAGTGTCATTGCATGTGTGTTCTTCTCATGAACCACAACTAGAGTTATTGGATGTGTGTTCTTTTCATGAACCACAGCTAGAGTCATTGCACGTGTGTTCTTCTCACAAACCACACATGGATACACCAGTGTCATTGCATGTGTGTTCTTGTCATGAACCACATCTAGAGTCATTGCATGTCTGTTCTTCTCACAAACCACACATGGATCCACTAGTGTCATTGCATGTCTGTTCTTCTCATGAACCACAGCTAGTGTCATTGCATGTCTATTCTTCTCACAAACCACACAAGGATCCACCGGTGTCATTGCATGTCTGTTCTTTTCATTAACCACAACCAGTGTCATTGCATGTGTGTTCTTCTCACAAACCACACATGGATCCACCAGTGTCATTGCATGTATGCTCTTTTCATTAACCACAGTTAGAGTCATTGCATGTGTTCTTTTCACAAACCATATATCACCAGTGTCATTGCATGTGTGTTCTTCTCATGAACCACACATGGATCCACCCAGTGTGATTACATGTTTGTTCTTTTCACAAACCACATATGGATCCACCAGTGTCATTGCATGTGTGTTCTTTTCACAAACCACATATCACCAATGTCATTGCATGTGTGTTCTTTTCATGAACCACACCCAGAGTCATTGCATGTGTGTTCCTCTCATAAACCACACATGGATCCACCAGTGTCATTCCATGTGTGTCCTTTTTACTAACAACAACTGGAGTCATTTCATGACTATTTTTTTCACATACCACATATGGATCCACTAGTGTCATTGAAATGTGTGTTCTCTTTAGAGACCACACATGGATCCACCAGGGGCTTGTTCGTCTGCAGTACCAAAGTTGGCAGGCCAGCGCATGGCGGTACCTAAGTTGCCTGAAACTACCGAGAGGGGCCATTTCTATGCAAACCGTCTCACCCCTACCAAATCCAAACATGCCGTGAAACTACCCCGTGAAGTAGACGGTCGGGACCCTCATGTCAATAATATTTACGTGACGCGAGCGCCATCGCGGCAACCACGTAGGCGAAACGAGATACTAAAGGAGCATCGTGCATTGACCAAATTCACAAATCCACTCCCTTCCTCCTTTCGCATGAACCCTAGCACCGGCGGCGTCGAAATCCCCTCTCCAACCAGAATGATCTCTTCAGGCATTGGACTTCCGGCGCCAAGTTGCTGCGCCTACTCGCTGCTACTGAGCTCTAATGCTGAATGTCGTGCCAGCCTTTGCGACGATCTAGCCCACCTCTACCGCTGATGAGCTAGGCAGCGCGAAGGATGGCAGATCCATTTGCCGAGGAAGAAGTACTTCTGGCTAATTTCAGGTGAGCTACTCTTCTCTTTGCTATTCGCACTACCTATAACTGCTAGCTGGCTATTGGCATTACAGAGATATATCGAACATAGAATTGTTTGCTAGCACGATGCTGACAAACAATTCTTATATTTTGTCTCCAATTTTCTGTCAACTAGGATCTCCGCTGAACCCAAATACACGATTATGGTGAGCATATGCGGCTACCTCGTTAAATTAGCACATGGGAAGAGCACGTGGCAACAGGCTCAGAGTCTGAAGATGGAAGTAGTGCCTGTGCAGTTATGCACTATCCCTGGTTTGGTTGCTGATGTGCGTGAACTTGCTGAAATGAGGCCAAAGCAGACTGCACGGTTCAGCATCGTTGATGAACGAGGCTTCAGGGTTCCTATAGCGTGTGACAGTCAGCTAATTGGGTTGATGAAACAACATGTTAGGCTTCGCGTGGTTACGCTGGTGTGTAACATAGTGGATGAGGAAGATCCTGCTACTGGGAGTCGCCTAGCTATTATTGGACAGGGAGGTCTAACTCGAATCCCTTCTGTTGTTGAGCAAAATGTGGTTCCTCGTCCGCGACATGCTTCTGTCAGGCAACCTCTGATGGGTTCGTAGCATGGAAAACAAAAAATTTCTACCGCAAGAACGAACAAAACCCAGATCTAATCTAGATAAAAGCCAAGATCTAATCTATTAGACATGTGCAACGAGATAGATCTGTACTAACCCTCGTATATCCGAAAGCGTTACGAGATTAGATCTCGGGGTTGATGTAGTTGATCACTTGCCGATCTCAAGATCGTGTAGACGATCCTTCCGGCGCCATGTTCCGTGGCGCTTCATGATCGGTCTGCGTCTTGGTCGGCAGACCTTCCTCTCCCGTTCTAGCAAGCGGAGGTAGTAGATCTTCTCCATGGAATCCCAAAGCACGACGGTGTGGTGGTGGTGGTGGAGTAGAGATTCTGCAGGGCTTCGCCTAAGCGAGGCAGGCGAAGGAGGAGGAGAGAGGCGGCTAGGGCTTGTTATGGGAGAGTTCAGGGGTGGCGCCTCCCTCTATTTAAAGGAGGGAGGCGCCATGGGAGGGAGTCTAGTAGGACTCCCCTCCCTCCTTGGCCGGCGGATTGGGAGGGGGGAGGAATCCTCCTCCCCCACGAATCTGTGTCTTGCCCCACAAAGACTCCTTGATCCTTTCTTGGTTTTCAAGCAAACTCCAAGAAATCTTCTAGAACCTTCTAGAACATTCCGAAACCTTCTAGAATCTCCATACAAACACTCCGGAACATTTCCTAACTTAGAAAATGATCCCCAATATATGAATCTTATTCTATGGACAATTTCGGATCTCCTCGTGATGTTCCGGATCCAATCCGAGACTCCGAACAACATTCGGTCTCCAACGCACATTCCATATCTACTTAAAACAACTTCGAACCTTAAGTGTGTCACCCTACGGTTCGTGAATATGCAGACATGATGAAGACACCTCTCTGATCAATAACCATCAGCGAGATCTAGAGATCCATAATGGCTCCCACATATTCAACGATGACTTCGTGATCGATAGAACCATTAACATACGAAACCAATTCGCTTTGTCACGCGATATTCTACTTATCCGAGGTTTGTTCGTCGGTATCTCCATACCTAGTTCTACCTCGTTACTGATAAGTACTCTTTACTCGTTCCATGATATGTCATCCCTTGTGACCTATTCACATGCTTGCAAGCTAACTAGATGACATTCCACCGAGAGGGCCCAGAGCTTATCTATCCATCATATGGATGGACAAATCCTAACCTTGGTCCATGCGCTTCAACACATACTTTCAGAATACCCAATGTCACCTTTATAACCACCCAGTTACGAAGCAGCGTTTGATGCCATCAAAGTACCCATCCGGTGATGGTGATTAACATAACCTCATGGTCGAAGGATTAGGTTACTATGCATTTGAAAGCTTGTAGCAAAACGAACTTAATGACTTGATCTTATGCTATGCTTACTATGGGTGTGTGTCCATCACATCATTCTCCTAATGATATGATCTTGTTATTAATGACATCCAATGTCTATGATCAGGAAACCATGATCATCCATTAATCAACAAGCTAGTTTAACAAGAGGCTTACTAGGGACTCTTTTATGTTTACAAAACACACAAGTATTAATGTTTCCTGTTAATACAATTATAGCATGGGATGTAAACATTTATCATAAACATAAAGATATAATAATAACCACTTTATTATTGCCTCTTGGGCATATCTCCAACAGTCTCCCACTTGCACTAGAGTCAATAATCTAGTTAAAAACTTGTGCATTCAACACCTATGGCTTTCTGGTGTTGTATAGACACTATTGCTAGTGGTAAACATAATCTTCGGATCTGACACTTCCAGGTCCGTGTGTATTTGCATGTCCTTGCGTCTCTATGCATTACTCATTCTCTAATGAGATGGCATTATATAAATTTGGTCCTTTGGTGAGACCTTTAGTTCCTCGGGATTAAATCATGTTGATACAATTGTCGTTCAATGTATCTTCATAGTATTATCCCGCTATGAACCACACCTAGTTTGATAACAAACTACTTGACGCAAATGCCCTCATTTGCTGCTACAATAGTAGTCATATACTTAGACTTTTGTTGTAGTATCTGTCACAATGTTTTAACTTTGGTACTCAACCAAATCCGTTATGGAACTTCCTTTCCATTACATTGTGCCACCCATAGTTTAAATTGAGATAAACTTAATTTGTGATAAAACTAGTATCAATGTAACAATTTACAATGAACTATTTATCACCACTATATAAATAATATATTCTTAGTTCTTCCAAAGATCATAGGAATATCCCTACTATTGTCCAATGATCATCTTATGAGTCATTCTGGTATATGCTCATAACATTTAGAGCATAGGACATATCTGGATGTGTACATCTCAAAAATTGACTGATCAAAATATTCTTGTGATTTCACCAAGTGTCAAAACACTTGAATCTCGTGTCAACACACTTGAATCTTGATTCAGTCCTTTCCGTGCGTCAAGAACCTTTCTTGTTGTTTCCATATTTAACTCATTCAACATCTTATCTATGTACATTTGGCAAAACCATATTAGCGCCTCAATCTATCCATATAGACATTGATGCCTAATTCTTGGGTTATGCTTAAGTCTTTCATCAAAATGAAATTCTTAACCTGTGTCAATAAAAGAAACATCATTTCTAATCAACAATATGTCTTTCACATAATGTATTAGAAATATGTCTTAGCGCTCCCACTTAATTTCTTGCAAAATGCAAACATCTTCATCGTCTCTGATGAAATTAAACCTTTTAACGGTTTCATCACGGTGAAGATTCCAACTCCGTGATGCTCACTTCAACCATTGAAGTTTTGCATACTCTTTTAGCGTCCTTTGAATTAACAAAACCCCTTGGATCGTGTCATGGACACATCCTAGGTAACCATTCTATTAGAAGAACTTGTTTTGTTTGTTCAACTACCATATACCAAAATATATGTAGTGGTTGCTACATTAATCCGTCCAGACTAAATATCGCTATGAAAGATCACAGTCAATTCCTTGAACATTGTCATAAACTCTTTCCGACATGTCAAATATTTCATAGATGTGAAACATCCATGTCTATTTCTTTATAGATCCATATATGACTGTAAGGTCTTACACCTTTCCAGAGGGTCTTTCAAATTCAAAGCTTGATTTCTCGTGTATGGAATTATCATGGATTTTATGGCTTCAAGCCACTTAACGAAGTCAGGGCCCAACATTGATTATTTGCATGTAGTCGGTTCATCATTGTCAAACAACAATGATTTAACTCTCAAATCTTGGCATTTGATTACTTACCCGACCTACTTGGTTCAATAGTAACTTAGATCCCCGTGACCACATCCTTTGAGGCACGTGAGCCATGAGCATTGTTGCTGCCTCCGGGACACTTACCGACGCTGCGCAACTCAGCACATATTAGCCAAGGTTCAACAACCTTGTCAAAGTTCTATTGTCCTCCCACTTAACTTTTCACCAAAAATTCCTTCTCAAGAAACTCGACACTCTAAGCGACAAACAATTTTGTCTTCGGTGTTATGGAGAAATACCCAATGGTTATTCGAAATAACCTACAAAGACATGCTCATCCGACTTTGGTTGTAAACATTTTACTTATGCCTAGCATACCAAAAATTTAAGAAAGGACAACCTGGGTTTTATCCCAAACCATGACTTATATGGTGTCATTTCAACGGATCATGATGGAACTCTTTTCAGTGTAAAAGCGGTAGTCACTAAAGCTTTAATCTTTAAAATATAATGGCAGTTTTATAAATGACACCTTTGATCTTACCATGTCAAACAAGGTTTCATTACATATCTTGAACACTCCATACTCCTATGGTGTTTTGGGAAATGCAAATCCATGGAACGATTCCTCAAATCTTAGGTGTTTTGCTAAACTTGTAACTCAAACATCTTTCTTTATGATCCAATCATGAACTTTTTATTTTCTTGTTACAATGATTTTCCACTTCATCTTGAAAGTCTTTGAACATTTTCAAATGTTTCATACTTCTTCCTTATTGAGTAAGTATATACATATACTCACTCAAATCTTCGGAGGAAGCATATGAAGTTGAAATCCATCGCCCACGACTACACATAATGGACTATATACATCAATATGTACAAATTCCAATCAGTTAGTCGTCCGTTCCTCTTTTGGCCTACGAACGGAGTTTTAATTATCTCCAGGAAAGTATCACAAGCGTCATTTGATCAAAATCAAAGACTCCAAAAATCCATCAACATGGAGTTTCTTCATGTATCCCTAATATAATTTAAACGGTGATGTCACTTCGCAAGTGATCTTTCAATCATTTGTCTTGCGACATTTTAGCATTAGTTTTATGGTCATTATTTCTCCAACCAGACTTGTATATCATCCATCTATTATGGAATATGGTAATTATTTGAACAACCTTTTGTCGTCATAATACCTGATCAAAATAACAATTATTGAAACAAATCTTGAAGGTAAGCTTTGATGTTAACGAGCAACACAACAACCCTTTGTTTGTTTTCGATGAACATCATCACATATTCTCTTGCTAGTTACTTAGGCCATTGCAGTTCATGAATTGTGTTGTCCTGTATGACACTTTATACCAACCAATTCGGTATCCAATACCGCAGAACCACATTGTTTAACAACCAAGGAATACAGCCATAACATGTATCTTCTATATACCTAAGTTGGATATCTCCAATCTTTTATTTTCTGCCAAATATTTTATAGATTCTCTTTCAACAATTCCTTTTCTTTTAAAAGAATCTATCAACATCAATAGTGGTGTCATTCACATGACACATAGTACAAAGTGTGTATAGTCAAATACTAATACCTTTGGACTTGCACTTTGAAGTGGATCACCTTAATCAAATGTTTGGCATTCTTTCAAAATTCCATTCTTTAGTAATCTTTTAGTGTAGTAAACATTTTACTTACATCTTCTATTCATCCTTATCATGACAACTTTCATGATCAAGCTGCTATAGCTTATAAAGGTGAATTGCGAGTATAATGTTTCTTTTCCAAAACCTTTTGGAGGATTAGGACGACCAGCGTCCCCAACCTTCACAAATTCTCATCAAATATGAGGACATATACTCTATCATGTTGTAACCAACACATTGTTTTAGATATCGCAATACCTTTCACATATGATGGTTTCTGAAACATTGCTTTCAACTCTTAGATAAACTTGATATTAAAAACAATCTTTTGAGTATCAAGAATCATGGAGGCAAACATGATACATTAGATACTAACACTGGAATTGTTACTCTTGATTTAATACTGTTTATTAAACTTCACAGAGTAAATGGAGTTTGCTGAAAGTTTGCAACAGGACTTTTAAACTTTAGATTGACACTCAAAACAATATGATACCAGTTCGTAAAGAAAATATCCAGAATTTCTATAGTTCCACTATCTCAACTATAACTAAGCGTAAGGTGGTGAACGGATGCCAATGACTATAAGAAACTATGCAAATTCACTTTGATTGTGTTTATGATAAATTGAGTTCGACTAATTCAAATTACAAATGAACTCCCACTCAAAACAACATCCCTCTAGTTGTTTTAGTGATTACACGAACCAAATCCACTACACCAAGTCCGATCATCACGTGAGATGATGTAGCTTTAAAGGCGAACAATCAACATGTTCATCATATCATCCATATGACTCATGCTTTACCTTTCGGTATTTCATGTTCCGAGACCATGTCTGTACATGCTAGGCTCGTCAAGGTTAACCTTAGTATCGGCATGTGCAAATCTGGCTTGCACCCGTCGTATGCACACATAGAATCTATCACACCCGATCATCACGAGATGCTTCGAAGCAGCGAGTCTTAGCGGTGCCTACTAAGGACGAACACTTTATTACTTGATATTTAGTGAGAGGGATCATCTTATAATGCTACCGTCGCGATCTAAGCAATACAAGATGCATAAAGGATTAACATCACAGGCAATTCATAATTAGTGTGATATGATATGGCCCTTTCTTCTTATGCCTTTGATCTCCGTCTCCAAAGCACGGACATGATCTCCATCATCACCAGCATTGCGTCAAGGTCAGTGGAGCCGCTTCATGGTTGTCCATCATCACTAGCAACTATTACAACTACTTGGAATAAAGCTATTACAAGATGAATAGACACTTGGTCTTAACAGAATTAAAGACAACCATTAGGCTCCTGCCGGTTGCCATATTACAACAAGGATCATTGCATACATCAAATATAATCACAATCACATGATGGCCATATCACATCACAAAACCCCTGCAAAAACAAGTTAGACGCCTCTAATTTTCTTTGCATGTTTTACGTGGTTTGGGGCTTTCGAATAAGAACGGATCTTACCTACGAAACTGAACCACAACGTTGATACAAGTGCTATCAAGTGCAAAGTGTAGATTGGATCTATACAATGATGGGAGAGACAGACACCCGCAACGCCACTTGTGCAATACGAGTTAGCAAGTCTCATGTGCGATGACATGTAAGGTTAGCCTGGGCCGCTTCATCCCACCATACCGCAAGATGCAAAGTACACAAAGCAAAATACGGCACGAGCACCAACGCCCACAAAACCATTGTGTTCTACTCGTGCAACAGATCTACGCATAGACACGGCTCTGATACCACTGATGGGTTCGTAGCATGGAAAACAAAAAAATTCTACCGCAAGGACGAACAAAACCCAGATCTAATCTAGATAAAAGCCAAGATCTAATCTATTAGACATGTGCAACGAGATAGATCTGTACTAACCCTCGTAGATCCGAAAGCGTTACGAGATTAGATCTCGGGGTTGATGTAGTCGATCACTTGCCGATCTCAAGATCGTGTAGACGATCCTTCCGGTGCCACGTTCCGGCAGTGCTTCCGCAGTCGGTCACACGTGCGGAGTCGAAGCAGACCTTCCTCTCCCTATTCTAGCAAGCAGCGGAGGTAGTAGATCTTCTCCACGGAATCCCAGCAGCACGATGGTGTGGTGGTGGTGGTGGAGTAGAGATTTCTGCAGGGCTTCGCCTAAGCCGGAGCAGAGCGAAGGAGGAGGAGAGAGGCGGCGGGTAGGGCTTGTTATGGGAGAGTTCAAGGGGGTGGCGCCCCCTCCACTCTATTTAAAAGAGGGAGGCGCCATGGGAGGGGGAGTCCTAGTAGGACTCCCCTCCCTCCTTGGCCGGCGGATTGGGAGGAGGGGAGGAATCCTCCTCCCCCACGAATCCGTGTCTTGCCCCACAAAGACTCCTTGATCCTTTCTTGGTTTTCAAGCAAACTCCAAGAAATCTTCTAGAACCTTCCAGAACATTCCGAAACCTTCTAGAATCTCCATACAAACACTCCGGAACATTTCCTAACTTAGAAAATGATCCCCAATATATGAATCTTATTTTCCGGACAATTCCGGATCTCCTCCTGATGTCCCGGATCCAATCCGAGACTCCGAACAACATTCGGTCTCCAACGCAGATTCCATATCTACTTAAAACAACTTCGAACCTTAAGTGTGTCACCCTACGGTTCGTGAATATGCAGACATGATGAAGACACCTCTCTGATCAATAACCATCAGCGGGATCTGGAGATCCATAATGGCTCCCACATATTCAACGATGACTTCGTGATCGATAGAACCATTAACATATGAAACCAATTCCCTTTGTCACGTGATATTCTACTTATCCGAGGTTTGATCGTCGGTATCTCCATACCTAGTTCTACCTTGTTACTGATAAGTACTCTTTACTCGTTCCATGATATGTCATCCCTTGTGACCTAGTCACATGCTTGCAAGCTAACTAGATGACATTCCACCGAGAGGGCCCAGAGCATATATATCCGTCATATGGATGGACAAATCCCAATCTTGGTCCATGTGCTTCAACACATACTTTTAGAATACCCAATGTCACCTTTATAACCACCCAGTTACGAAGCAGCGTTTGATGTCATCAAAGTACCCATCCGGTGATGGTGATTAACATAACCTCATGGTCGAAGGATTAGGTTACTATGCATTTGAAAGCTTGTAGCAAAACGAACTTAATGACTTGATCTTATGCTATGCTTACTATGGGTGTGTGTCCATCACATCATTCTCCTAATGATATGATCTTGTTATTAGCGACATCCAATGTCTATGATCAGGAAACCATGATCATCCATTAATCAACAAGCTAGTTTAA
Source organism: Avena insularis (assembly GCA_023614405.1). Classification (NCBI taxonomy): domain Eukaryota; kingdom Viridiplantae; phylum Streptophyta; class Magnoliopsida; order Poales; family Poaceae; genus Avena; species Avena insularis. Next base: position 537,755,821 of record CM042694.1, read on the forward strand.
CAAGAGGCTTACTAGGGACTTTTTTATGTTTACAAAACACACAAGTATTAATGTTTCTTGTTAATACAATTATAGCATGGGATGTAAACATTTATCATAAACATAAAGATATAATAATAACCACTTTATTATTGCCTCTTGGGCATATCTCCAACAACCTCCTCGTAGGAGTCCCTGTATTGCCATTGTGGAAAACTCTGCTCTAGAATCTGCTGGTACTAGTCGTCCCCGTCCCCGTGCCCATGTTTCTGCGGCTGCTGCTCACCCAATCCATGCCGCTGTTGAGCAAACTAAGGCATCCGGAGGCTGCCCCGTTGTTGTTGCCAAGACCGCCGCCTTGTGTGCTGCTCCTCCTCGAAACCGTCCTCAAGTTGTGCGAACCCGTGCTCTAGAATCTGCCGGTACTGGTTGTCCTCGTGTTGTTGTTGATCTAGATGATGTTGACCCAATCCCTGCCGCTGTTGAGCAAACTAAGGCTTCCGGAGGCTGCCCCACTGTTGTTGCAAAGACTGATGCCTTCTCTCCTCCTTGAACCCGTGCTCGGGTTCACCGAGTTGCTGGTCTGAAGCCAGCTCATGGTCTGGACTCTGCTAGCACTCGAAACACTGCTGTTGTGGGAACTGCTCCTGATCGTCGAGGTGGCATGGCAAAATCGATCCTATTGTGGCTGTCGTTAGAAGGGCCTTGCACATCCACCATGTAATGTAGCTCCATTTGCTAAGGGCCCTCGCCTTGCTTGGTCCTGGTACTTCCACCGAGGTTGATCCATTAACGATGATCTTTGGTGATGGCGGCGGTGGCATTGGGGCTGGGTCTGATGGTGCCGCTCCATCTCTCGAACCTCTCGGAGGTTTCTATCCTGAAGAACCTGGTGATGGCAAAGTAATCGTTCGTATCGGTGTCGCGAATTATACTGCAAAATTATATGATGGCACAGAAAAATTCTATGACGAGTTTGATGTAATCCTTGGCGAATCGACCACGAAGTGGTAGAGTTATCGACACGATGGCATCGTTACGTGTGAAGGTGCTGTGGGGGTCCTCCTAGGAAGCACGTTTGTTATATTATGGTTACAGGAGCAAAAAGGCTATCGAAGTGAAAGATACGAGGGATTTAGTCGTACCGTTTACAAGGAAACATTATAGAGGTGAAGTTTACTTCCACTTGGTAGTGCTCACGGTTGGAGAGGAATTGGAACTCGACAATAGAGATGATGGACTTTTAGAAGGCATGCATGACCTGATCCATGGCATCATTGGGGCTGGTGCGTGCGAGGTGGCTTGAGCAGAGGAGAGTCTTCGGAGGAGGCGTCATAAAGAGGAGCAGGAAGAGCATCCCGAAAGGGCATCGAAGAAGAATGTCACCAAGGAGACCACGCCCGAGAAGAGGGCGCCCAAGAGTCATACGACAAAAGGCACCATGTCAGTACACCCCTGAGATCTAGTCAAAATGCCACACCGAACGGTAGCAGCAAAAACGCTAAGAGGGTTAGCACGGTGGTGAACACTCCCAGGAGTGGTAGCAAAGAGGCTAAGATGGCCAGCATGGAGGCTACCACACCTAGTGGGAGCAGAAAAAACACTAATTTGGAGCGGAACACGCCGCTGTCAGGGAATTATGCCAGCATGAAGGAGAACACGCCCAATAGTAGCAGCAAAAGGGCTAATTTGGAGCAGAACACGCCGCTGAGGTCAGGCAATAATGTCAGCACGAAGGAGAAGACGCCCAATAGTAGCAGCAAAAAGGCTAATTTGGAGCGGAACACGCCGCTGGGGTCAGGCAATAATGCCAGCACGAAGGAGAACACGCCAATAGTAGTAGCAAAAGGGCTAATTCGAAGAACACGCCGCAGAGGTCAGGCAATAATGCCAGCACCCTGGAGCCAACACCCGTGAGGGGAGGCAGTAAGGAGATCACACCCAAGAGCGGCAGCAAAAGGCCTAGTTCGATGGGGAATGGAACGCGGATGTCAAGCCCTACTGATACCATCAGGAAAGATTACATCAGGAAGGAGGATGTACACAGGAAGAGCAAGAGGGTTCTGTACACTCAAGATGAAATTGATTCTGACTGTTGTTTGTCCACTGAAGTACCTGGGATGCGTGCAAACGTAAGACCACCCCATGTGGTTGCAGCAGAACCAACCGAATGTCTTGGAGAAAACAGAGTTATCGGTGAGGTGGACTGGGGCAATGTTCCTGTCCATCCGGGTGGAGACGATGGTGCAGCCCCACCCATGGGAGTCAATATGATGTGTGCAGTATTAGACATTAGAGACGATGGTGAAGATTCTGAATCAGATGAAGAAGCAGGCACTATAGAGGATCAAGAATCTGGTGATGATGAAATAGACGAGGAACTTAACGATGAGGCTGGTATTCTAGTCGATGATTTGGGTGTTGAAGTAGAAGAAATTAAACATGACCATGAGTATCCTATAATTTCGGTCGGCACAGAGTTCAGGAGCATGCATGAGTTCAGGATGTCATTCCGGCATTTTTGTATCAAGGGGGAGTTCAACGTCTATCGACTGAAGAACTCTGCCGAGAGGTATGAGGCCGTTTGCAAGTTAACGTGGATGAATGGACGGGCCGAGGTACATTGTCCATGGAGGATCACAACAAGATCCTTACCTGCGTCGACTGCAATTAGGGTATTGGGGCAATGAATGCAGCAAACCATTAGAACTCTCTCTCTCTCTCTCTTTTCACTCTATAACTACAATTGATGTGCGATATCTTTCTGGCAACTAGTCGACTCCGCTTATCTTTTAAATGAATCTGTGTTGAAGGTGAACAGAATGGGACCTCCACACATGTGTCCGACAGGCAGCAAACTGAAATCCTCAATGGCTGATACGGAGTGGGTGGCTATGCAATCTATGTCCATACTAAAGGATAACCCTAAGGAGACCGCGAAGAATATTCGGACTAGCCTCGGTTCTAAATACAACATTGTCCTTTCGTATTACATGGTTTGGAAAGGTAAAGAGAAAGCTCTGGGGGTCTTGCATGGGGATTGGACCAATAGCTTCAGGATGCTATACAACTTCAAGGCGGAGGTACAAGCTAGGTGTCCGGGGAGTGTTGTGGAGATTGACACCGAATCATAAGGTGGTAAAATATATTTCAAAAGATTTTTCATGGCGCTTAAACCTTGCATCGATGGATTCAAGGGCGGCTGTAGGCCGTATCTGAGTGTAGACAACACTGTCCTAACTGGCAAATGGAAAGGCTGCCTGGCATCTGCCACAGCACTTGATGGTCACAACTAGATGTTCCCAGTGGCATTCGGGCTGTTTGAAACAGAAATGGAGGAAAACTGGGTCTAGCTTATGAGGCAGCTCAAGAGATCAATAGGCCACATGGATCCATTGGCTATATTCGTGGATGCATGCAAAGGGCTGACGAATGCAGTGAAGGAGGTGTTCCTGCGAGCTGAAGGTAGAGAATGCCATGCCCATATGATGCTCAACTTGTACTCACACTACGCAGGCAGCTGATGCGCTCAACTTTCAACGTAGAGCTCGTTGTGAACCCCAAGAGGAAGGTATGATGAGCATAGCAGTAAGTTTTCCCTCAGTTATGAAACCAAGGTTTAATCGAACCAGTAGGAGCAAGGAAACACCCCAAAGGTGTTGCTAGCTGAGCTTTGGCAGCGCGCACTACCGGTGCTAGTAGCAACGTGGAGACCTGCACAACACAACCACAGAACTTTGTCCCCAACTTGCGATGAGGTTATCAATCTCACCGTGTTTTGCGGAAAACAAAGGATTAAACGTATCGAATGGAAAGAAGTAATAGTTTGCAGAAAGTAAACACAAAGAAGAAACAGTTTATAGATTGTATGTAAAGAAAAAGGACCAGGATCCATAGTTCACTAGAGGTGGCTCTCCTTAGATAGATAACACGCTGGGTGAACAAATTACAGCGGGGCAATTGACAAACACCGAGAAAGCAATACATGCATATACTAATCATCTTGACTCCTCTGAGACTTGATTGGGCATTACAACATAATACATAGACCGCCATCCAACTGCATCTATGACTAATAATCCACCTTCAGGTTATCATCCAAACCCCCTCCAGTATTAAGTTGCAAGCAATAGATTATTGCTTCTGACTGCGTGTAAAGTAAACAATACGATTGTTCTATGAACAAAGGATTGTTGTTTTCTCCCCTAGTATGCAACACATCTAGTACCTTAGAGATTTCTGTCACTTCCCAGTTACGGAGGCATGAACCCACTATCAAGCATAAATACTAACTCTTGGAGTTGCTAGCATCTACTTGGCCAAGATAGCTACTAACAACGGAAAGCATGCAAGATCACAAATAACAAAGACATGATAGAATCAATAATCAATATGAAATAGCATATCAATATCAGTCGGATCCCCGCAAACACAACATGTATGAATTACAAATAGATGATCTTGATCATGAATGGAGCTCACAAGATCTAAACATAAAAGCACAAAGGAGGAGAACCAACCATCTAGCTACTACATGCATCCGTAGTCCAAGGATGAACTACTCACGCATCACACCGGAGGCTTGCATGGTGATGAACAAGGCCTCCAGGGTGAATTCCCCTCGGCCGGGAAGTCTTGGGCCATCCCTCGATCTAGGGATGGAGATGACGATAGCTCTGAGACTCTTCGTGGATTTTGATCGGGTACTTACGGTTTTCGTCCCGAGGGCAATATATAGGCGGAAGGAGAGGCTGAGGGGTGCTGGCTGGCCACACCACCTGGCGGCCAGGGCACAGCCACGCAGCCAGGTGGTGTGGACGCCCTCTGGCCCTTCTCTGTCTCATATTCTGGCACTATATCCCTTCCGGAAAAATAGGCACTTTGGCTTTTGTCCCGTCCAATTCTGAGAATATTCATTTTCTGACTTTCCTGGAACCAAAAACAGAAGAAAACAGGCAGCTAGCACTGTGGCTCTTGTTAATAGGTTAGTCCAAGAAATCATATGAAAAGTACTCCAAAGTTGGAACAAAACACAAGAAAGTGGATAAAACCAAGCATGGAACATCAAAAATTATAGATACATTTGCAATGTATCAGCAGCGTATTTCATTACATGTTTCCTGCTGCTAGAGTTTACAAACCTAGTAGCAGCGATTATTTCATGAGCAAGATTTTTGCAGAAGCCCCTGAACTTCCAGAGTACTTAGCCATCCATCATTCGCAGCTATGGAAGAGGAGTCAATTCAACCCTGACATCAAAGTTGATTACATAAACAACAACCTTGCAGAATGCCTGAATAACTGGGTGAAGGACATAAAAGTGCGTCCTGTTCATATCTTGATGGACAGCATACGTGGTATGATCATGAAGCTGTTAAATATAAGGAGAGGGATCGGTAGGAGACTTAGAGGACATACGCTACCGCCAGTTGTACAACAACTGCACAAGAGAAGCCGAGGACTTGCTCATCTTAAGGTTCTCCCGTCAACCAGCAAAAGCTGTGAGGTGGTCGATATGTCCAAGAGTGGCAAAAGGGATGTTGTGAACATCCAGCTGCGAGAATGCACCTACTTAGAGTGGCAGCATACCGGGAAACCTTGCGACCACGCCTTGGCCTTCTTGGTGAAGAAAAGAACTCTACCACATTTGGATCAGTATTTGTCAGACTACTACTCTATGGAAAAGTTCAGAGCTGCGTACGCTGGATCTGTCGAGCCATGTCTGAGACCCATCTCGGTGGCCTCAAGTCCAAGCATCTTTCGAGCTTTGCCCGAGTTACAAAAGGCGGAGGAAGACCCGGTGAATAGGTTTAAGAATTTTCTCGAGAAGAAGGGTTGACTTTACGTGCTACAAAGAAGGGCAAAACAGATGCAAGACCTGCCATCTTATAGGCCATAGAGTAGCTGGATGTCCCTTAATGCTCCCAAACCTAGGTATGAGATGGTACATTCACACAAAAAAATTGTTTATAGTCTGTAGATATAAGGTAGTAATCCATGTACTTTTTTTTACAGGAAGCGCAAGGTAAGAAACAAGACAGCCGACTCAGTGATTTTGCGGCGGGAAGAAAACCAAAACGAGTGGAGTGATGATGCCGGACAAGATTCATTCTGGTGCTGATTGGCCTGACTTCCCTCGGCCCGGAGATGCAGGGTACGTGAAGGTAAGAAAATTGGCACCCAGGAAGAGGAAGAAGGCAGGAGATGAATAAGCCAGTGGACGTGAAGGAAAGAGGAAGAAAGTTGGCACCCAAGCAGAGAAAGAGGCCTAGCAGTGTAGCAGCCTAATGATGTATTGAACTCGAACCTATATATGTAGTTCGGTTAAACTCTGGACCTGTGTGCGTGGAACTTGTCGGGCGAAACAATCTGCCTCTCATACTCAGAGTAAAATGTATCGCAACTTTAGGATTTGATACGGCCGAGGCCACTAGTTGAATCCAAAACTGTGACTGTGCCACTACTATCTGAACAATCGCGATAGCTGAGCGGTTAAATCCTCTCCAAAATCGATGGGTGTTAGTGGCACAGACATGATTTATTTATAGGCGCTTAATAAATCCCTGCTGTTGGCATTAAACTTATGATAAGTTTCTGGGCTGGAAAACAATTTCTTAAGCTGGCCACTACACTCCACGAAGCAGCAACTTATTTTAGCTGCTGGACAACGACATGGCAACATAAACTGCAAATGCAACAGATAATGCCCAGATAATGAGGAAATTGTGTCCACTATCTGGCCTAATCTTGAGCCCGTCTGTCTCACCACCTCCCTGCCCCTGCCTCCCACACTTGGCGAAGCTCCCGGATCTCTCGCTCCATCGCACGAATCTCCTCTTTCTTGTCCCACACAGCATCACGCAGATCCTGAACAAGCTCTCTGTGAAAACCTGTCAGTGGCGTTTCGATCCACACAAACTTGTCACAGCCAATCTCCCTCCCTTCCTGCGTAGTAGATCGAAGGAAACAAAAAGAATAATTAAATTACGCTTTCCGAATCCGGGTTACCATTGTACCTACAGTAGGAACTTACCGCTTTGATGCTGTAGTTGCTGAATTTTCCTGCAGTATTTTTGTCGGTCCACGAAATCCATCTCGGCATCTTCTCACCATACAAACACAGCATATCGGGGTAGTAATCGTAGGGCGCCCTCCGGTACCTGATGGGGGCACCCGCCTAACGGCGTTGAGCCGACCCCGATTCCAGCCAAGACGAACTGCACGAGCTGCAAGCCATGAGCCCGTACGAGATCCTAATCACTTTGATCAAGTGCCCATCTGCAAGGTGGACGATGAGCTCTACCGGCAGGCCGGTGTAGTTGCCGCCCGGCTCCATGCAGGCGCATGCGCCGTGCGGGCACGCGAGCTCGTGGAGCGGGAGCTCGCGGTAGGAGTAACGGTGAAAGCATCCTGGGTGGGAGCACACTAGCGGGAACGCCGCTGCAAAGTTGTGCGCGAGGATATCCAGATTCTTGGGCTCCCACATCTACCACAACTGAAGTTCGTCAAGAAATCGGAAAAAAGATCAGCAGTTAGATTGGCGAATAGCAGGAATGTGTAGGATAAGTTCAAAAGCTTGTAAAATGATTTCTTACCATGAAGGTAGTGACCGGAGAATTGGCGGATGTCGTCGGCTTGCGGCTACGGTAGGATGGAAGTGAAGTGGGGAAAGTGGCTTCGAGGGGAAGGAAGAGAAGTACGGGGAGGAAGAGAAGTAACGGGGACGTGACACTGGGATATGGCCCACTGAACTCGTGAATCGTAACACTCACAACATGCCAGTTTATCCAGAGCAAGCATGGACAATCATGCCGCAGAACAACCTACTCGAGGATCGCTCTCGCGAAAACCATCCCAATCGTCCAAGTGCCCCAATCGAACAGTATGTAACAATCGTCAAGCAGAACAACTGTGTTATGGCGTGTCTTCTAGAAGACTTGGTCTAACGGTGGATCCATTGGGGGGTAGTGCTAGTTTTAGTATAAGAACAAGCATGAAATGACTCAAATGGATCCATGTGTGGTTTGTGGAAATAACACACATGCAATGACTCTAGTGGTTGATCCATGTGTGGTTTGTGGAAATAACACACATGCAATGACTATAATGGATCCATAAGTGGTTTATGGAAAGAACACACATGCAATGACTCTAGTGGTTGATCCATGTGTGGTTTGTGGAAATAACACACATGCAATGACTCTGGTTGATCCATATGTGGTTTGTGGAAAGAACACACATGCAATGACCACTAGTGGATCCATGTGTGGTTTGTGGAAAAGAACACACATGCAATGACTGTAATGGATCCATAAGTGGTTTATGGAAAAGAACACACATGCAATGACCACTAGTTGATCCATATTTTGTTTGTGATAAGAACACACATGCAATGACTCTATTGGTTGATCCATGTGTGGTTTGTGGAAAGAACACACATGCAATGACAGTGGTGGATCCATGTGTGGTTTGTGGATAGAACACACATGCAATGACTCTAGTGGGTCCACATGTGGTTTGTGAAAAGAACACACATGCAATGACCACTGGTTGATCCATAAGTTGTTTGTGGAAAGAACACACATGCAATGAGTCTAGTGGATCCATGTGTGGTTTGTGGAAAAGAACACACATGCAATGACTCTAGTGCTGGTTTGTGGTTTTAGTATAAGAAAAACATGCAATGACTCTAGTGGTTGATCCATGTGTGGTTTGTGGAAAGAACACACATGCAATGACCACTGGTGGATCCATGTGGGGTTTGTGGAAAAGAACACACATGCAATGACCACTAGTTGATCCATGTGTGGTTTGTGGAAAGAACACACATGCAATGACTCTAGTGGTTGATCCATGTGTGGTTTGTGAAAAGAACACACATGCAATGACTTTAGTAGTTGATCCATGTGTGGTTTGTGGAAATAACACATATGCAATGACTCTAGTGGTTGATCCATGTGTGGTTTGTGGAAATAACACACATGCAATGACTTTAGTGGTTGATCCATGTGTGGTTTGTGGAAATAACACACATGAAATGACTCTAGTGGGTCCACATGTGGTTTGTGGAAAGAACACACATGCAATGACCACTGGTGGATCCATAAGTTGTTTCCAGAAAAGAACACACATGCAATGAGTCTAGTGGATCCATGTGTGGTTTGTGGAAAAGAACACACATGCAATAACCACTGGTTGATTGATGTGTGGTTTGTGGAAAGAACAAACATGCAATGACTCTAGTGTTGATTTTAGTATAAGAACACACATGCAATGACTCTAGTGGTGGATCCATGTGTGGTTTGTGGAAAAGAACACACACATGCAATGACTCTATTGGTTGATCCATGTGTGGTTTGTGGAAATAACACACATGCAATGACTCTAGTGGTTGATCCATGTGTGGTTTGTGGAAATAACATACATGCAATGACTGTAATGGATCCATAAGTGGTTTATGGAAAAGAACACACATGCAATGACCACTGGTTGATCCATATGTGGTCTGCGATAAGAACACACATGCAATGACTCCAGTGGTTGATCTATGTGTGGTTTGTGGAAAGAACACACATGCAATGACAGTGGTGGATCCATGTGTGGTTTGTGGATAGAACACACATGCAATGACTCTAGTGGGTCCACATGTAGTTTGTGAAAAGAACACACATGCAATGACCACTGGTTGATCCATGTGTGGTTTGTGGAAATAACACACATGCAATGACTCTAGTGGTTGATGCATGTGTGGTTTGTGAAAAGAACACACATGCAATGACTCTAGTGTTGGTTTTAGTATAAGAACACACATGCAATGACTCTAGTGGTTGATCCATGTGTGGTTTGTGGAAATAACACATATGCAATGACTCTAGTGCTTGATCCATGTGTGGTTTGTGGAAATAACACACATGCAATGACTCTAATGTTGGTTTTAGTATAAGAACACACATGCAATGACTCTAATGTTGGTTTTAGTATAAGAACACACATGCAATGACTCTAGTGGTTGATCCATGTGTGGTTTGTGGAAATAACACACACATGCAATGACTCTAGTGGTTGATCCATGTGTGGTTTGTGGAAATAACACACATGCAATGACTCTAGTGGTTGATCCATGTGTGGTTTGTGGAAATAACACACATGCAATGACAGTGGTGGATCCATGTGTGGTTTGTGGATAGAACACACATGCAATGACTCTAGTGCTAGTTTTAGTATAAGAACACACATGCAATGACTCTAGTGGGTCCACATGTAGTTTGTGAAAAGAACACACATGCAATGACCACTGGTTGATCCATAAGTTGTTTGTGGAAAAGAACACACATGCAATGAGTCTAGTGGATGCATGTGTGGTTTGTGGAAAAGAACACACATGCAATGACTCTAGTGCTGGTTTGTGGTTTTAGTATAAAAACAAACATGTAATGACTCTAGTGGTTGATCCATATGTGGTTTGGGGAAAGAACACACATGCAATGACTCTGGTTGATCCATATGTGATTTATGGAAAGAACACACATGCAATGACCACTGGTGGATCCATGTGTGGTTTGTGGAAAAGAACACACATGCAATGACCACTGGTTGATCCATGTGTGGTTTGTGGAAATAACACACATGCAATGACTCTAGTGGTTGATCCATGTGTGGTTTGTGAAAGGAACACACATGCGATGACTTTAGTGTTGGTTTTAGTATAAAAACACACATGCAATGACTCTAGTGGTTGATCCATGTGTGGTTTGTGAAAGGAACACACATGCAATGACTTTAGTGTTGGTTTTAGTATAAGAACACACATGCAATGACTCTAGTGGTTGATCCATGTGTGGTTTGTGAAAATAACACATATGCAATGACTCTAGTGGTTGATCCATGTGTGGTTTGTGGAAATAACACACATGCAATGACTCTAGTGGTTGATCCATGTGTGGTTTGTGGAAATAACACACATGCAATGACTCTAGTGGGTCCACATGTGGTTTGTGGAAAGAACACACATGCAATGACCACTGGTGGATCCATAAGTTGTTTCTGGAAAAGAACACACATGCAATGAGTCTAGTGGATCCATGTGTGGTTTGTGGAAAAGAACACACATAGAATGACTCTAGTGCTGGTTTGTGGTTTTAGTATAAGAAGAAACATGCAATGACTCTAGTGGTTAATCCATGTGTGGTTTGTGGAAAGAACACACATGCAATGACTCTGGTTGATCCATATGTGGTTTGTGGAAAGAACACACATGCAATGACCACTGGTGGATCCATGTGTGGTTTGTGGAAAAGAACACACATGCAATGACTAGTGGTTGATCCATGTGTTGTTTGTGGAAAGAACACACATGCAATGACAGTGGTGGATCCATGTGTAGTTTGTGAAAAGAACACACATGCAATGACTCTAGTGTTGGTTTTATTATAAGAACACACATGAAATGACTCTAGTGTTGGTTTTATTATAAGAACACACATGCAATGACTCTAGTGGTTGATCCATGTGTGGTTTGTGGAAATAACACATATGCAATGACTCTAGTGGTTGATCCATGTGTGGTTTGTGGAAATAACACACATGCAATGACTCTAGTGGTTGATCCATGTGTGGTTTGTGGAAATAACACACATGCAATGACTGTAATGGATCCATAAGTGGTTTGTGGAAAGAACACACATGCAATGACCACTGGTGGATCCATGTTGGTTTTAGTATAAGAACACACATGCAATGACTCTAGTGGTTGATCCATGTTTGTTTGTGGTTTTAGTATAAGAACAAACATCCTCTCTCTCTCTCTCTCTCTCTCTCTCTCTCTCTTTCGTAGAAGCCCAAACCTGTGCCCACTCTGTCTGCTATGCCCTGATTGGTTGTCACAGCTGTCACGCAGATCGTGCGCACCAACTGTTGATCCTGTGTGATCCAACGAGGCTCGTTGCACACGTCGTGCCCTTCACAGCACAATGCGAGACAGCACGGACGTCTCCCTCAACGAGACTTCTACAATAAGGAACATGATGCCATCCATGGAAAAAGTGGCCGAGTGGTCATGTCATGTTTAATCTAGTCTGCAAAGGCTACAAGTCTACTACACGGCAACTGGTCATCCACGGACCACCGGCTATACCATTTTTACTATGCAGCGCGCCTGCACTCTCACTTCCGTCAGGCCCCCACCACACGAACCTTCCACGCGGCAGCCGTAGCCGGAAGAGCTGTCAACCGGGGCCCTCGAGGAGGCCTAAACGTCCCCGCATTAAAAACCCAGCCTATCGGGTCCTCCATTCGCACTCATCCACTACTCTCTCTTCCCTATCCAGCAAATCACCACAATCTTGAACGTACTTGCACGAACCTTCTCCATGAAACCAGTGCGTGGGGGTGAGTGTCCGGGCATCGCCGCCGGGGTGGTGCTTCACGCGGCAGATCTGGAGGAGCATCACGCAGCACAGGCCGAGGAGGACGTGCAGTTCAACCCCTTGGGGGACCATGTGCACGCCGGTCTTGGCGACTGGGCGCCGATGAGGGCGTGGAGTTCGATGAACACGCTCCGCTCGTGTACCCGGAGGTACATCTATTTCTACATGTTTCATATTTTCTGCTCGAGCTTAATATATCCAGGCGTCATAAAAAAATCTAGTCCTAATGATTAGATGCAACGTACGAACCGGTACATAGAGAGATCTAGTCTGTTCTGAATGAATCCACATTATTTATTTATTAATAAGTTACCAAGAACACAAACCACATTAATTTAGGAGCGAGCTGGGGAGACGGCCGTAATGAACTGCTGAACCTGTATAGACATGTTATTGCATCGAAAGTAACTTGGAATGGTGGAAGGAATATATATTTATTATTTTGTTCATTTCGGTTTGTATTCCATACATTACAGGTGTATTCAAGTGAGATGGACTCTGACAAGGAGACCAGGGACAACAAGAGCCGCCATGTCATGAAGAAGCTCAAGAGCGGGATAATCCCTTTCCGCACTCGACTTGGGGAGCTCAGGTGCCCTTTCTGTAAGAAAGGAGTCAACCCGAGGATTGCCAGCTTGATTCCGCATGCGGTTAGCATCGGTAAAATCCCGGCTAGTAAACACAAGTCGGCGACCAAGGCTAAGCACGCTGCTTATGGCAAGTTCCTGAGGGAGTATGTCAAGAACGGCCTAGTGTCCCCTTACTTTGGAATCAACAACTCCTAGCCGACCAACCCCGTCACTATGTTGGCCCGGCCACTAATAATATTTAGTTCTCTTATCGTATCTAGACCCTTAAACTATGTGGATTCTATTTTCGTACCCTTCATAATATATTCAAGTTCATTTGTTTATGGTGTTAAAGTTCCGGTGGCATACTCGTTATTTTGCATGGATAGAGGGGTGCCCCCGACAGATATAAGGGTTATCCTGTCCGCTAGATCACAGAGGATCAACGGTTGGTGGGAAAAACTGAGTACAACTGAATCGCCATGGTTAGGCACGAGGGAAAAAAACGTGACTCACGATACGCGTGTGCGATTGCACGGGCGAAGCGGAACACGTATGGCGTGCACGGTGCATTAGCCTCGTGGTGCGGTAGTGCACGAACGCCACTTCCCTTCTCCTTTAATAGAGGCCTCCCCACTCCCACTCGCACTCATCACGCACTCGCTCACTCAACCGTTTCCACTGTCCCATCACCTTCTGCAAACGCCCAACAAAACCCCAACCACGCCGGCAATGGAGAAGATCGGCGCGGTGGCCATCGGCGCCTCCAAGGCAGCTGGCGAGGAGTCCCCCGTCCCCATCCCCGCATCCACCGTAGCCTCCGGCGAGGAGGCCCCCGCCGGTCTCGGACAGATCCCGCTCGGCTGGGACCCCTACGAGGAGGTTGTCTACATAAGGCCGGAGAACCCCTACGACACCAGCATCGCCGACCCGTAGTCTGAGGTAACCAGGGTCTTCTCCCCTTCCCTTGTTCTTCCCCCGTTCTCATTGTTGGATGCTAGATCGTATGTTATTAGGGCTCGGCTGTTCGTATTTTTTACAGTATCTAATCCTATTATGTTAGATCTCGATTTTCGATGAATCCCCCTGTTCGTAGTTGGGATCAGTATTCGATTTGGTTTGAGATTTGGGGAATAATCGGGAGATCTCATTCGCTTAATTTATGCAAAAAATCAATCCCGATAATCAAAGTATCTCAATCATGTCCTTATTTCACTCTTCTGTTTTTTTCCAATAGGAGGATAGCAGCGACCTCCGCATCGACGACGAGTCGCAGGACACCAAGACTCGTCATGTGCTGAGGAGACTAAAGTCCGGTCAGTACAACAACTTCTTCGCCGGTGACATGTACAGGTGCCCCTTCTGCCCCACCAGGAGGCTCCGTGACACGGACTTCAACTCCCTCGTGAAGCATGCCGACCACGTGAGGACTTGCGGCGAGTCCGTGAACGTCCATGGCTTCAGGGCCAAGCACCAGGCGCTCGGTCTTCACCTCTGCAACCTCTAGAAGGTGGCTATCGAGGAGGGTCGCATGCCCCCGATCAGACCCAAGGTGCCCAAGGTCAAGGGGCTGGGCAGCAAGAAGTGGAGGAGGCGCCAGAGGGAGGAGGCGGATGCCCTCCTGGCAGAGGCCACGAGGGGCCACTGATCAGCTGCTGATGCTGCTGCTGCTGTAAAGTAGCTTCTTTTTTCTTGTCTGTGTTGAAGCAGTCCGCTGCTGCTGTTGAGCAACCTAATTGTCGAACCTCGTTAAGTACCATACTATATAACCTATATTAGCTGCTTTATCTACATCTGCTCTGTTTACTGAATTTATTTATGGTGCTGGTTTGTTTTGTTGCTCTAGATTTGCTACTAGATTGGGGAAAAACGATCGCAAAAGGAACAATGAATGAAGAGAGAAGCTGCTCTAGATTCCCTACCTTTTTGGGCAAAAAAACACAACTATTAGAGACAGAGGGGAAATGGCGCTCTTTAAAAAGGCCACTTTAGGCGTCATGGCGCACGTAACGGCCAAGCCTTTGACCAGACGGCACCCCCCTCCGAGCGCATGTGAGGGCTTCGGAATATCGGGAGGGCAAAAGTGAGGACAAACGAGACACAATGTTGCTATAGCTAAATCTGACAAAAAGCTGAATTTGGCTTTACCATGCAATTTGGCTAGATCTCCACAATGTAGCTATTCTAAATCCCTAAACTATGTGGTGCGTTGAAACCTAATGCTTTTCCACCGACACGTGTATTGCAAAGTTGTTTGATCGTGCATGCTTACACAAGTGGCCTACAGAGAAACTTATAGAAGCATGGGCAAACGAGCTTCATTTTGGCAAATTCGGGACAAGCTTTGTGCAATCGGCAGGCCTGATCGGCTGGGCGGCTGCCCCAGGGTGCAGGGATGCTAGGTCCATGTCTATGCTTACACTTCTTAAACTTGTTAGGAATTAATAATAACTGTACACTTCCTTCTGTCCTGTCACGTTATGTCGTGATCAAGCGACCAGCCGTAGATCAAGAACGGACGGTGGTCTACGTGACGATCTGCGACACCAAAGCCACGTCTTTACCGTCCCCATCGCCCTCTTGGGACGCCGAATTTAATCGCTAGGATTGGAAACCATCGGTGCTCGCCCGGTTAAACTTGCTTCCGCATGGGTATGACCGGAATATTGGTAAACGGAATTTAAGCATCGCCTTCTGTCTCCTCAGCACATCACTGTGCAAAAATCCCCAACTCATTCCTTCCGCCAGCACCGCCACCGCAAGAACCATCGACACTGCCGCAGGCACCGCCTCCGCCTGGCCATACCACCGCAACAGATCACTCCACCTCCACACCCAGTCCCAGCCACCGCTAACGAAACTAGGCCACCGCCACTGCATTAGCTGCTGCCATGGACGCAGAGTACGGCGTGTTCGGCGACGGGAGCGACTACACCGACGAGTACATCGTCACCTCCCATGGCACCACCAAGCTGACGGTCGCCCACACAAATGCGTCAGCGGAGGTGACCAAGGTCATTGCAATGTACGAGCGGTGGCTACAAGATCCGATGGACAGGTACAAGATCGTCGGCCTTGACATTGAGTATACCAGAGATAGGAAGAGGACATCGCTTTTGCAGCTGTCCATGCGCAACCACTACCTACTATATCACGTATGTAGGGCCAAATCTATATACCCAGAGCTTCGCGAGTTCCTACACAGGAGGGAGATCTACTTCGCCAGCGTCGACATCAAGAACGACACTCCGAAGCTAGAACGGAATCTGCTCGTTCATGTCGTCAATCACGTCGATCTCCATCATTTGTGGAGGTACCCGGATGGCGGTACGGGGAAAGCCGGCATGGTTAGACTCGCTTCCGACATCATCGACCACGAGTACGCCGGCATGAAAATCGAGTTCTCGAAGCACCTGCACGAGCGATGGGAGTGGAGGCACCTGGATTACGATGCGATCAAGTACGCAGCCAGGGATGCGTATGTCTGCTACGAGATGCTCAACAGGATCTGGCAGGTGGGTGAGTGTGTTGTTTACCACTACTAGTTTCGCATTTTGTTCCTAGTTTTATCTCGCCTGTATTTTATCTTGCCTATATTTTCTAAGCATTCTGTGTGTAAGAACCAAGCTCGTATGATACCTGTGCTATTAGCTACTTAACTTGTATGAATTACATTCCCCCTTTTGTATGCTCAACATTCATTCTTACAAATTCTGCCTATGCCATTTGCATGCGGCAGAATCCAGGACTGACATGCATAAGGTGTGATACAGTCATAAATCATAACCAAACCCATATTATAGAGAATGATACAGTCATAAACCAGATTATAGTTTGATAAAGGTAATACACAGAAGTTCGTAATTGCTCACATAGTGTACTTATGAAATAACATGTTTTCATAAACACAATAATCATGCACTAATAGTCGACATCCCAGCCTGTTGGAGAAGGCAACCGATCCCAGTATGCCTTCGGTCGCTTGCCTCGGTTTGTAGATTCATCTACGATCTGGCATCTGGGACAAACAACCTGCCTTGGTGGTGGTTCAATGATGCGATGCCTAGAACGAGATTTTACAATCTGGCGGTACAGCTCGTGGCTAACATACCCGTCAATTGCAGTATACTTCAGATTAGGTTCAGAAAGTGGCTTATCCTCCCAGTAATCGTGCCCTAAACGCCTCCACGAACATCTCGGCAATTTGTCCTTCATGTCAGCGTACCACGGGTCTATGAGTTCAGAGGCAAGAGAGGTCATCCCGGTCTTGCCGCCCTTCGTCCTTGAGATCTAGTAAATTTCCTGGATGTCCACTCTGCACTCCTTTGGGATTCTAATGTTGACAGTCGGGCTTTCAAGCAGTTTACTGTCATTCGTGATGTCAACACCGGTAAATGTTATGTGATGGTTCACGAGAAAGTCATGAAACAGATCCCTAATGCTTTCACCCTACCTGCATGAAAATGAATTCAGACAAATAATATAGCAATAACTTTTGCAAACAGACGGTTCAGGAACAAAAAGGCAGCAAAGTCTACCAGATCCCGTCAGCCCCCTTCTTGCAAAACGGCTGGTATACGAGGATGTGCCCCTTCATGGAGAGTTGCACCACGGTGATCCTACGGCAATCGCGGTTGTACTCGAGGTCGAGACCTACGAACCTGTTTTTCTTCGAACTGCGGCCAACTCGTGAAATTATTCAGAGTGTTCCTCACCGTCCGAGGGTCGGTGGTGTAGACGACATCAATCTTCTTCCCGCCATGTACTTCGGTGTCGAAGTGTACAGTTTCTTGCCTGCCATCGTTTCGGACATCCGGAGCGTCCATGACTACAGGCAAGAGGGAAAGGATACTGAGGAAGAGGGTGATGTGGTGGTAGAGGAAATGGATGAGGCCGTGGAGGAGAAAGACGATGAGGCCGTGGAGGAGGAAATGAGACGGAGAAGTGAAAGATTGGAACTGCCCTTACCAATATCTAGAATGGTGCACGACCGTTCGTAGTAGGGTGAAGGTGGCGAAAAACGGCGGTTTTACACGTCGACGCTAGCACTTCCTAAAATTTGTTCTGCGCCACTTGCATGCGGTGGAATCAATTCAAACGTAGGCATGTTTACGCGTGCCGACCTTCATTCACTGACAGGCGGGCCGAACATTTCCCTTTTACGATTTATTTTTTCACTTCCTCTAGACGGTTCCGGTGCCCACCCTCAATAATTATGCCCCCCTTCTTTTCTTCCACGCGGACGAGAACCGGCAGCGGCGGCGGTTCCTTGCAGATTCGCTCCCCACTCGAACAACTGCCCCCATCCCTGATTCCACCCCCTCTCGAATCCATCCGCCTCCTTATCACAACACCTCCATTAATCTACCGGATTCCAGACTCCATTTGCCGCTATGGGTAGAGCTTGGGGTAGCAGCAGGCTGAAGCGAAAGGCATGCGACGACGATGCGGATGGCCAGGGCGACCGCTACCGCGAGGATTGAGGATGGCCGAACCTCAGCGCCGTGAACGTGCACAGGATCGCCTCGGAGTTGGACATCATCTCAGCCGGCCGCCTCGCTCGTGGCATCCCTAGCTACCGCGTGATGATGCGAAACATGGACGAACAACCGTTCGCCACGCCAGGCCTTCTTTACCCCGATAACAGCAAATGGCCAGACGACCGTGATGGCCACGTAAGTTCCAGTATCTAGCTTATTTGTTCAGTCATATCGTTGATTCATATGTGTTGAACTCTCATCAGAATCCTATGTTCCTTTCGTAGAACATGTTGTGTGCACACACGGTTTGAACAAATCGAACCATTTAAGACTATTCTGTACAGCGGAAGCTCTGCTCGTACCTGATATTCTGGTATTTTCGTAGTGACACAGTCTTACTTTAGGTGATAGACGAGTTTTCAATTTCGATTTTGCAATGGAATGCCTGCTAGGTGATATTCTGTTTCCTAAAATAAAAACAAACAAATTAGAGCATTAAGGCTGTTATGCCCCGAGCTGTTTAATTATGATCATCGTCAGGAGTTTGTTCTGGGGGGCTCTGCTCCTACTCCATATATTGAGTATCTTCGTAGTGACACATGCACAATTTAGGCAATATCTGAGGAGACACTCGTATTTAGGCGATATTTTGTGTACTTTAATCTAAAGGTCCAGTTGTCAAATTGTATTTGCAGTGGAATCCATGCTAGGTGATTGTACCAACTGACAACAAACTCTGCAGAATATTCATGCAAAACTGATGTTGCTGGATAAGTGGTCGGAATCAGTAGTGGTGAATATCAAGGAAGAAGAAGAGACGGAAATGAGAGATGACCAGAACTGGGTGGGTGGCAACGGCGAGTGGCTGGTCCTTTTATCCCAGGATGGGAGTACTTGGACTCTAAAAAATTGCTACAGATCGAAGAGACTTGCAGTGCAATCTTTGAAGGGTGTCGACATTACTGCATTCAACAGCAGGTGGCCGCCGCACATTTCTGAATTTGCTTACAGGTTCAACATGGCAGAACTTGAGCTCGTGAAGGTACAACTCCCACATAGACCGCGGGAGGGGGCGTGGAAGAACTGGGAGTACGACCTCTTAGCGGGGTTCGACAAGGCAATCGCATTCATTAGATGCCCAGAAGACAAGGAATGGAGCCAGGTCTTGCGGCGACTTCCCTGACGGAGAAGTATGCCGACGCCGTCTTCACCTACGGCTACTCTTCGTACAAACCGCAACGCATTTATGCGGTCACTGAACCTAGCGGCGACGTGCGTGTTTGGGAGCCGTCCATTTGGGGTGAGTCATGGTGACATATAGCATGTAAAATCCCATTCAAAATTCTGCTTACTGACTGTTAGTAACACGCAGGTACCCACGCAGCCCCGCGCATAATTCCATCTTCGGTCATCGAAGATGCGATGTGAATGCTGAACTTGGGACACGGCTGGTTCTGGCACCTCTCGGAGACAACACGGAACAGCATGATGAACTCTTGTGGATTCATATCAGGGGAGCACTAAACAGCGTTGGTGATACAATAGAACATATGGGGACACAACTTTCTTCATACCCATCGTTGCGGTGTCACGTTTTCTCGAGGTCCGCATGCCCATCCGAAGACCTAGTAGAGCAAGTCTGGAGCAGAGTCAACATTCTGAAGGGACAATCTGTGTTTCTTGGGATCAACTACCTTTCTTTGTCGGAGCCTGGAGCTGTTGAACCTGTAATTTCTCAGGCAGCCTTGGCCCCTGATGCTGCTGCTGCTGCTGGTGGTGGTGGTGGTGTTGGTGGTGGTGGAGCTGACGAAGAACTAGCTGCTGCTGCTGGTGAAGCTGATGAAATACTTGCTAATGCTGCTGCTGGTGAAGCTGACGAAATACCTGCTGAGGCTGCTACCGGAGTCCAGGAAGAACATGTTGGTGTTGTTGCTGAGGTGCCAGCACTTCCAGTGTTGATAGCAGACTATGTGTTTGCTGCACACTCACGCGCCTATCATGTTGACACTCCAGATCCGACCTGGAGCCGAAACCACGTCAGGGGGAGGGGGCCTACAATTGGCTCATCAATGGGGTCGTACTATTTGAAGGAGAATGAAAGACGGCCAAACGCAGCATTCTGGTTCATTCCGACGATACCACCAGCTCCACGGACCTAGTGCTCATACTGGCAAATCCGATGAACCATTTGTCTTTATCTTTGTCATTAGTTACGCTTATGTGTGTAAAGACTAAGCTGTGCTTTTTTGTGTAAGACTAAGTTAGGCCTAACTGCGTAATATTCAGTGAAGCCCAGCTTTTCTTTCCACGCCCATAACAACAGAATTGTAGCATAGAACATACAAATGTAATGTGCATACCACGCATTTTTGCTCAGGATAACAACCACTTCAAGCAAATGATACATCATGTACGCATTTGAACGCACCACTAGAATGTGCCACATATTGATGATTGATGACATGGATCTAGCTTTTCTGTGCTTATTTGCATTGAATCGCTCATTGATTTGTTCACATATTATTTGGCAATGGCTGATGAACTCCACTCTCTTGGTAACTTGCTTCGTCAGCGAGCACTTGTTGATGCAATGCAAAGTACAGAACATGGTCGTAATCATCATTCCATTTAGGTTCTCTATGTTTCGTCATCACGGAGCTACTAATTTCAAATGAAAATCTAGTAAACAATATATGTGTACATTGTTAGAGTATGCTACGGCCACGGTACATACATGTTTTTCTACAATCACAAGAAGAAAACTTGATGCATTTTCACCTTGTTGGCGTTGTGCCGAACTGGGTGGATGTGGCTTTGGGTTTCGGAGAGGAAGGCGTCGTGGCTGGTGCGTGTGCGACCACGGCGACGGCGAACTCGGATTCTGGAGGAGACCAACATGACCGAGCATGGTCGACATGGGTACAGATCTCACCCAGGAATGAATTCTCGTCCCCGCACCGTGCCAATGGTGCGGGCATGGTGAGGGCGAGCTCTGATTCAGGATCGGGAGGAGAACGGGCCGAGCAGGTTTGTCCAAGTCCTAGCTCCGCGCCATTGCCGCGACCATAGATTGCCGCCCCGGAGGAAGAAGCAGACGCGTAAAGGATGCATGCGCCAATGCTGCAAGCCTACAAGGCAGCCTACATGGCAGCGACGACGGAAGCGACATAACGGCGAAAGATGACATGGGGGACCCAACTTGACGGCCATTAGCCTGATTTTTTGTATTGAAACATAAAGTTGAATTCGGGACGAAAAGGACCCTCTGAGTATTTGGCACGCCAACTATAGTCATCGCGGTTGATATCAGGGAACTCGGGTACCGCGTTGCCTGGCCACCCCAACTTTCGGGCCACAAAATGATATTCTCATCCACCAGTGTCATTGCATGTGTGTTCTTCTCATGAACCACATCTAGAGTCATTGCATGTCTGTTCTTCTCACAAACCACATAAGGATACACTAGTGTCATTGCATGTGTGTTCTTCTCATGAACCACACCCAGTGTCATTGCATGTGTGTTCCTCTCACAGTGTACACATGGATCCACCAGTGTCATTCGATGTGTGTTCTTCTCATGAACCACATCTAGAGTCATTGCATGTGTGTTCTTCTCACAAACCACATAAGGATACACCAATGTCATTGCATGTGTGTTCTTCTCATGAACCACAACTAGAGTCATTGCACGTGTGTTCTTTTCACATACCACATATGGATCCACCAGTGTCATTGAAATGTGTGTTCTCTTCAGAGACCACACATGGATCCACCAGTGTCATTGCATGTGTGTTCTTTTTACTAACCACATCTAGAGTCATTGCATGTCTGTTCTTCTCACATACCACATATGGATCCACCTGTGTCATTGAAATGTGTGTTCTCTTCAGAGACCACACATGGATCCACTAGTGTCATTGCATGTGTGTTCTTCTCATGAACCACACCCAGTGTCATTGCATGTATGTTCCTCTCACAAACCACACATAGATCCACCAGTGTCATTGCATGTGTGTTCTTCTCATGAACCACAACTAGAGTTATTGGATGTGTGTTATTTTCATGAACCACGGCTAGAGTCATTACATGTGTGTTCTTCTCACAAACCACACATGGATACACCAGTGTCATTGCATGTGTGTTCTTGTCATGAACCACACCTAGAGTTATTGCATGTATGTTCTTCTCACAAACCACACATGGATCCACCAGTGTCATTGCATGTCTGTTCTTCTCATGAACCACAGCTAGAGTCATTGCATGTCTGTTCTTCTCACAAACCACACAAGGATCCACCGGTGTCATTGCATGTCTGTTCTTTTCATTAACCACAGCCAGTGTCATTGCATGTGTGTTCTTCTCACAAACCACACATGGATCCACTAGTGTCATTGCATGTCTGCTCTTTTCATTAACCACAGTTAGAGTCATTGCATGTGTGTTCTTTTCACAAACCACATATCACCAGTGTCATTGCATGTGTGTTCTTCTCATGAACCACACATGGATCCACCCAGTGTGATTGCATGTCTATTCTTTTCACAAACCACATATGGATCCACCAGTGTCATTGCATGTCTGTTCTTTTCACAAACCACATTGTTTGGGATATACTTTCAGGGTATCCTCACGGTTCCTCACTGACTTGGGTGGCCCACTTCGGGTTAGAGCTTTGCTTCACGGGCGGCCCAGTCAGGGAGAAAAGACGGAGTCCCATCCGGCTACGGGAAGGCCTAGAAGACTTACCGACTTAGGCCCATAGTGTTACTTGTAGTTCAAGATGTACTCTATAACCGACTCATAGTCGTAGCCGGATAGATCTCTCCTGTAAACCCTAGGCCGAATATCTATATAAGCCGTCCTAGGGAGAGCCTTTAGGGCAACACTCTAAACACCTCAATAGTCTACAATCTCAACTCGCACAGGCGAAACCCTTGTAACCCATATTCTGGCTCTGCCGTATTACTGGATGGCTAGCAGGAGTAGGATCCGTCCAAAGCCGGCGGATTCGAACCTAGGTAAACTTGCGTGCTCACCATCCCGGAACACTGTACGTCTCACACCCCTCTCTTCCGCACGCCTCGAGGACCCCCTCATGGCGTACTTGTCATCAATCCGACGACAGTTGGCGCCCACTGTGGGGCAAGTGAGCTTCGAATCTATGTTCCAAGCGGAATCTGCAATAATCGGAATCGGCGAGACTATCACCATCGGTCGCATCCTCTACGCCAGCGACGTCCCTCTCAACGTTCTCGACGAGACGTGGATTCCGGCTAGGGAGGCCGTGACTGCCTACACAATCATGTCTTTAGGCGAGATCGATGTTTACATCAGTTTTGCTGAACCTGCCCCACCCACCCCAGCGGTGATGATAGAGGCAGAAGAATCTTCTGGGTCCCCTTTGTCCACGGAGGCGGTAGAGTTCCGGATCTCAGAAAACCCTAATCCCACCTAGACCGCACAAGTTGCGGAGATAGTGGAGAAATCCGAGCCTGAGGAAGACCTAGCAGTCCAAGTCGAATCTGGAGTGGATCTCCTTGGAGAGGCCGGATCCCAGATCGAACCACCCGCGGAAGTCGAAATCTAGGAGGAACTCATCAATGACACTGATTCCGGCTCTAAGGACGCCGGGACAGACAGACCCTTCCTAAGGTACACACTACGATGTATGATAATGCAAGATGGAAGCGCATATGCAATTCTCGAGACCATCAAAAGTTTCGACATGGCTGATCGCGAGAGCCACAAGTACCTTAGGAAGCATGCATCACACTTCGTCGGATATGTGGGATCCGGATCCGGCTCTGCCGATGCTGGAGAAAACACCGAATCTGTGCTAGAGGCAATTGGAACAAACGCCGACGTACCCGCATCCTCGGATGAATCGATGACGTCAGCAGATTTCTGAAAGTTCTTCGTGGAATACAAAGAGGAGTATAACTCCAAAGCTGCAGAAGAAGGAGAAGCCATGGATGGAGGATCCGGGGAACACTCTCCCAAAGCGCAGGATGACATGGAAGTCGGAGATAATCCCGAAGTCCAGATGTCCGAAAGTACCGATCAGAGCTTGACTACGGGAAACGGACCTAAAGCCGTCTTTGCTACCGGCGCCGCCAAGAAGGCAAAGAAGAGGAATAAGAAGAACAAGACCCCGGCAAAAGACCCTCTGACAGAGGAGGTGATTGCCGAGGAATATGAGGAAGACTCAGATGGAGCACTTATCCTAGAAGAGCCGAAAAAGAAGAATCTGTGGATGGACACGTGATCACTGAAGGTGCACGTAAACTCATCGATGCTGCATTAACCACACCTATCCCTACAGCTGCAGAACTTACTGCTGAAGAGCTGGACAAAAGGGCCCAAGCCCTAGAAGCGCGTCGTCAACAACTCCTGGATGAAGCCAAAAACATCGAGGAGGAAAAGAAACGCATGGCAACTAAGGATTACATGTCGCGGTTGCATCAGAAGACCCAGAAACGTTACACAGGTGACGGTAAGTTTCCGAAAGTGAACAGGGTCCTCTTTGAAGGAGATCCAGGGATGCCTCATCTCGACAACAAAGGAGACCAGGTGTACCCAACACCGGTACAGAACACTGTCGCAGCACGAGATATCCTGTTAAATAACCCAAGCCCAGAACTGGTTCGATTGGGCATCAAGCTACTCACCAAGGGTCTGGAGCAACAGATGGCTGCGAAATCCGGAAGTGGAAAACTGGCCTCGAAATCCAACCAATGTCACACGGACTCAGCCTGGAATGATATAAGGCCCCAGCGTGTTCCAGAACAGCGTCACCGTTCCGACCGACGGGAAGACAATTACTCCAGAACCGGATCATCAGGATAGCATCACAGAACCGCACGTGATTGGAGCAACGTCGTTCTAGCGGCCGAGCAAGATGCCATTGCTGCACTGTATCCGAGGAACCCTCCCCGATGAGAGTCGAATGATCGAAGGGGAGAAGATAAAGAGAAACGTCAGGAGGAGGATCATCAAAAAATGCCACCTCCTAGACATACAAGCTGTCCAGCTGAGCCTCACCATGGTGGGAACGACGGACGAAGGAACGACGGAAACCATGCCGGAACAAGTCGGCAGGAGGCTCGTCATAGTGAAGACCCTCCCCGGAACCGGAATAATGACGCTCCGGACGGAGGCCGGCGATCAACCGGAAACAATCCAGCTGCCCCACCCTCTCCACCAAGTAGTCATCACAACGACTCTCAAGGAGGACGACGCGGCAGAGGAGGTGGTGGCAGAAGCCGAAGTCCGGCTCCTAGGCATCGCAGCCACAGCCAACATTCGGGATGATCTCTATCCCCGAACGACGCAAGGCACAGGATCAATTCCAACATAGAGGCGCAGCGCTACGAAAATGATGATATCTACGTGGGCCCAAAGTGCTTCGGACCACGCATCAGAGCTACAAGATTCCCGGAAGGATTTGCTATCTCAAGACATATCCAAGCCTACGACAACATTGCTCGGCCAGATACCTGGCTACAAGATTTTTTCCAAGCTTGCTGCATCGCCAAAGGCGGAAACAGCCTGGTCGCGACACGATATCTCCCACTCATGTTGCGGAAGACAGCACGATCTTGGCTTAATGAACTTCTAGAGAACACCATCCACAACTGGTATGACATGCAAAGTGCATTCTTTCGGAATTTCGAAGGCACATATCGGAGGCCCTATACGGTCGGATACCTACAGCGTTGCACCCAAAAGGCCGGAGAAACTTGCCGGGATTACCTCAGACGATGGATCGACACCAAGAACTCCTGTGAAGGAGTAAATGATCAAACTGCGATTAAAGCTTTCATCACAGGTCTCCCAATTGGTCTATTGCGCCATCGCTTGAAGTGTGACAAGGTCACTGATTTGGGAGAGATGATAGAAACAGCGAGCAGGTATGCAGATGCTGATGACAATGCAGAGGGATTACTCAATGCCCTAGCTGTGCCATAGTCGGCAAAACAACCAAAGCAACAGGCTCACACTACTAGGAAAACGGCCTTTAGTGGCGCACCTGAAAAGGCCATCTGTGGCGCACTAGCAGTGCGCCACGGGCCTCATGCTATGGCTATCTCCTAGCCGTGGCGCACTACCTGGTGCGCCATGGTTGTGTCGAGATAGGCGTGGCGCACGTGCCAGTGCGCCACGGAAAGTAGTCCAGGTGCACCACGCGTATGAAACGATAACCGTGGCGCACTAGGTGTTGTGCGCCACGGATATAAATTTCAAAATTCAAAAAAAAAGCAGCAGATCTGGATCTCGTCGTCAGTGTCGTCGCCCCGTCGTCGTCACCTCGTCGTCGTCACCTCGTCGTCTCGTCGTCGCCTCCTCGTCGTCACCTCGTCGTCATCGTCGGAACTGCAAGGAGGAGGAGGAGAATAGGAGGAAGAGGAGGAGAAGAAGAAGAGGAGGAGGAGAAGAAGAGGAGGAAGAGGAGGAAGAGGAGGAGAAGAAGAGGAGGAGGAGAAGGAGAAGAAGAAGAGGAGGAAGAGGAGGAGGAGAAGGAGGAGAAGAAGAGGAGGAGGAGGAGGAGAAGAAGAAGAAGAGGAGGCCTCATCATCGTCGGAACTACAAGGAGGAGGAGGAAGAGGAGGAGAAGAAGGAGCCCGCCGTCTCGTCGTCGGAACTAGAAGGAGGAGGCCGCCGCCATCACCATGTTCACTGCAAGGAGGAGGAAGAGGAGGAGAAGGAGAAAGAGAAGGAGAAGGAGGAGAAGAAGAAGGAAATGAGAAGGGAGGAAAAGGAAAAGGAGAGAAGGGAGGGAAGGTGGGCGGGGTGGGGATTCGAAATTTGAATCCCGCCCAAGCTTATCCGTGGCGCACTAGGTGGTGGTGCGCTACGGGTAAGCCGCCCTCTATTTTTTTTCTGCAGGAAAAAACGGTCTTTTGACCGTAACTTTTTACTCTTTTCGAATTTTGAAAATCCAAGAAATCGCTAAACGACCGTTCTCGTTCTCGTCATTTTGGTATATTATACGATTTTTTTCGATATCGTATGCAAAAGTTACGGCCTTTTTACCGTGGCATGACTTTTTTTTGCAAATAAAGTCAAAACTCATGTTTGTTAATTTTACTAGAAGCTATACCACATTACCTACCTAAATATGAAAGGATTTAATTTTTTGAAGTGTTTATCATTTTCTTTTATTTTTTGCAAAACCTAAAAAGGCGATCCAAGGGGGGGTGGAGTTGGTGCAGGATAGTTAGGCATAGGGCACTAGGGCAAGGTGCCCTACTACTAAGTTTATACATCTGTGGCGCACATGCCATAGTGCGCCACAGATGTGTCAACCGTTCACGCGAGAGGGGCATGCGCTTAGGCGTAGCGCACCCCCTCCATGTGCGCCACGGTTGACACTAACAACCGTAGCGCACCTACCCTATGTGCGCTACGGATGTTTGGCGTGCGGCCAACAGGGCCCTGGCCCACACACATCTGTGGCGCACTATGGTCATGTGCGCCACGGTTGTTCTAGTTACTAGTAGGGCACTGCCCATAGGTGAGCCACGCCTGTTTTAGCCATGGGGCACTTCAACCATGTGAGCCACGGATGTGCTGATTACCTATAGCCATTTTCCTAGTAGTGTCAGAAGCGCAAAAATACCTCGGAAGAAAAACCCAACACGGAAACGGCAGTGGTCACTGCTACTTTTGGGTCTGGAGGACGAGGAGGACACGGCGGAGGCCGCGGGCATGGGCGTGGAACTTCAAGAGTCCAAGGTAGAGGAGACCAGCAACTAGTCAAAACCTACTCTTGGGCCGACATTGCCAATAACCCATGTGTGCATCACCTAGACGCCAATGGGGGCTTGTCCCACACCAACGCTGAATGTCGTTTCAATGACGACATAAAAAGAGATGACACCGCGGCTACAAAGCTAAGCGGAAGAAGGGAAAGAAGAATCCCGAGAAAGAAAAAGAGACCAAAGGAAGATTCCGACATGGAGGAAGCTGATGCTTCAAATCCCAAGCCAGAAGGGAAGAAAAAATTTCCGACCAAGAAAGACACTTATGTCACCTTCCTCGGATCTCAACCAGTAAAGGTCAAGAAAGCAGTTCTACATGAGCTCAATGCAACAGTTCCGGCTGTCCCCCGATTCTTGGACTGGTCGGAAGTGGCAATCACATTTGACCGCGCTGATCATCCGCCTAAGTTGCACAGGAGAGGAAAATACGCCTTAATCATCAATCCACTTATTGATGGTTATGGTTTCTCCAAGACCCTCATGGACGGTGGTAGCAGTATCAATATTCTCTATGTCGAAACGCTACGCTGTATGAAGATCTCGGAAACCCAGCTGAACCATAGCTCTGTGATCTCTCACGGAGTTGTCCCAGGAAGACAAGCCAATTCCTTGGGAGAGATCACTTTGGATGTTACCTTTGGAACTCCAAAGAACTATCGGACGGAGGCACTTTCCTTCGAAGTGGTCCCGTTCAAGAGCGCATACCACGCTATATTCGGACATCCGGCTTACTAGGCTTTTATGGCACGTTCGTGTTACATTTCCAATATGATGAAAATTCCAGGTCCCAACGGCGTGATCACCATGAGGGGAGACCCAAAGAAAGCGCGAGAGTGCGAGGATGGAAATGCCGCCTTTGCCGAAGCCGTCTTTGCCTTGAGGAGTACTAGGAGATCAAGAAGAGCATAGATCCGTCCGAGATGCCCGCAACGAAGAAGAAGGTGACAAAGCCAAATCCGGAGTTCAAGGCATCAGAAGAGACGAAGAAGACACCATTGAAGGATGATGACCCCTCCAAGGTGACCCAGATAGGCGTAGGCCTAGGTAGCGCATAGGAAAGCGCGCTCGTCAAGTTCCTCCAAGAAAATCAAGATGTCTTCGCATGGCAGCCATCTGACATGACCGGAGTACCTAGGGAACTTGCCGAGCACTCTCTAAATGTAAACCCGAACGCTAAACCTGTCAAACAGTCCTTATGATGTTTCGGTGATGAAAAGTGTAAGGCAATAGCTAAGGAACTAGCACGTCTCGAGTTAGCCGGATTCATAGAAGAGGTCATCCACACTGAGTGGTCGGCCAATCCTGTAATGGTCCCTAAAAAGGACACCACTGATTTAAGGATGTGTGTTGATTATACTGCCTTGAACAAGGCTTGTCCAAAAGATCCGTTCGCTTTGCCTAGAATTGATCAAGTTATCGATTCTATGGCAGGCTCGGAACTCCTCTGTTTTCTTGACGCATATTCCGGCTATCACCAAATCCGGATGAAGGAATCCGACAAAGTCAAAACTTCATTCATAACCCCTTTCGGAACCTTCTGTTTTGTCACGATGCCCTTTGGGCTGAAGAACGCAGGAGCTACGTACCAACGCACGATGTAGCGTTGCCTCCACGACCAACTCGGACGCAATGTACATGCATATGTGGATGATATTGCGGTGATGTCCAAAAAGAAGGAAACACTGATTTCCGACTTGGAGGAAACATTTTCCAATCTACGAAAATACAACATCATGCTTAACCCGAAGAAATGCTTCTTTGGAATACCAGCCGGAAAATTGTTAGGTTTCATCGTGTCTCAAAGAGGCATAGAGGTGAACCGGGACAAAATCAAGGCTATACTCAATATTTCCAATAACTACTTTGAAGGACGTACAAAGATTAACTGGTTGCATCGTTGTGGTCAGTCGATTTGTAAGCCGACTTGGTGAAAGAGCCGCACCATTATACAAACTCCTGAAAAAGGCCAAGGATTTTGTTTGGACTAATGAGGCTGAAGCTGCACTACAAGACCTGAAGAAAGTACTCTCATCTGCTCTTGTCCTTGCAGCACCGGAACCTCAGGAATCGATGTTGCTTTATCTTGTTGCGACAAATAAGGTCGTTAGTATCGTCATGGTGGTGGAGAGACCGGAGGAAAATCAGGAGCACCTGGTGTAGCGTCCGACTTACTTTGTCAGTGAGGTCCTGACAGAATCAAAACGGCGGTATCCGCACTATCAAAAGTTGTCTTACGATGTTTTTCTAACATCTCGTAAGTTATGACACTATTTTCAGGAGCACCCAATTACCGTGGTGAGCACTGCTCCCATGAGAGATATAATCAACAACATTGACGCCACAGGACGTGTCGCCAAATGGGGCATAGAGCTTTCAGCTTTTGATATTGAGTATAAACCCCGTACAACAATCAAATCCCAGATCCTTGCCGACTTTGTCGTTGATTGGACAGAGACGAAGGAAAATATGACCCTCCCGGAGTCGGAATATTGGACCCTCTACTTTGATGGGTCTAAGGCTTGAGGGGGCTCGGGGGCTGGCGTGCTGCTCAAATCACCCCAAGGAGATAAACTTCTATACGTGTTGCAGATCCACTTCACAACAACAAATAATATTGCCGGGTATGAAGCACTACTGCATGGAATCCGGATTGCTAAGGATATTGGCATCCGAAGTTTGATGTGTTACGGAGATTCGGATCTTGTTGCTCAACAAGTGTCGGATATTTGTAATGCAAATAAACACATGGCAGCGTATAAAGCTGTCGTGGATGATCTATCATAATCGTTCGAAGGGTTTGAGGTTCAACACATCCCTCAAGCAGAAAATGAGGAAGCAGATGCACTATCTCGGATAGGCTCTGCACGGAAAGAGGTCCCGGATGGCGCTTTTTTAGAGCACCTCAAAGTTCCCTCAATAAAGGGAGTAGATGAGGAATATCTGACCAAATCCGACTCACCTCTAATAGCAGTTCTAGCTGTAATTCCCAGCTGGACTCAACCCTACCTAGATTATCTGGTAGACGGCAAATTACCCGAAGACGAGGTGCTGAGCCAGCAGATCATCCTACGAGCGAAAGCTTATACTATAGTTAAAGGTGAGCTCTATAAGCGGAGTGTTTCTAGGATTTTTCAGCGCTGTGTATCTCCGGAAGGAGTGGAAATCTTAAGGGAAATCCACGAAGGCGAGTGTTGTCACCACGATGCAACCAAATCTTTAGTGGTAAAAGCTTTTAGACACGGATTTTTCTAGCTTACAGCTCAGGCAGATGCCGAACGATTAGTCAAGACGTGCAAAGGCTGCCAAAAGTACGCCAAAAAAGCTCATGTTTCGGCTGATCAGCTACGAACAATACCTATAACATGGCCTTTTGCGGTCTGGGGGCTTGATATGGTAGGACCATTTAAACGAGCTCCAAGTCGATTTACTCATCTCTTAGTGATGGTGGATAAATTCACCAAATGGATTGAGGCAAAACCTGTCACTAGTTGTGATGGAGCAACAGCCAAAAGATTTGTCGAGGATGTTATAATCCGGTATGGTTATCCGCATAGCATTATCACGGACAACGGGAGTAACTTTTCTATGGGAGAATTTGCCGAATTCTGCAACGAGCAAAATATCCGGCTTGAATTTGCGTCAGTCGCACATCCATAGGCTAACGGACAAGTCGAAAGAGCAAATGGTTTAATCCTGCAAGGCCTCAAACCGAGACTCGAAGCACCATTACGACGTGCTGCGGGGGCATGAATAGAGGAATTACCCTCTATAATATGGAGTTTACGAACGACTCCGAACAGGTCAACCGGATACACACCTTTCTTCTTGGTCTATGGCGCAGAAGCAGTTCTTCCTAGTGATTTGATTCACACTTCTCCTAGAGTGGCCGTGTATATTGAAGAGGATGCCGAGATTTCTCGACAAAATGATCTCGACTTAGTCGAAGAAGTTCACGTCGTTGCTGAAATGAGATCAATAGCCTATCAGCAGAAGTTACGCAAGTATCATGGCCAGAGAGTTAGAAACAGATCTTTCAATAAAGGCGATTTGGTTCTCCGGCTTGTGCAGCAAAGAAAGCACAAACTTTCCCTAGTATGGGAAGGGCCCTTTTTAGTTAGTCGAGTATTGCAAAATGGTTCGTATTACTTAACTGACATGAGGCCAGTCAAAGAAAGACCTGTTACTAAGAAGAGAAAGAGAGCTGGAGGCAGTACAAATCCGGATGAGTTAGACAGACCGTGGAACATGTTCTATGAGAAATAAAAGTTTTGGTTGCCTCAAGTTTTTTCTGAGAAATTTTTACCATCTTATATCTGAATGATCATGTCATAGTCGAAAATCCCAGAATGCTTGAAAGTACTTTATGCTCATGTTCGTTCTGGTTTAGATTTCCGATTCTAAAACTGCTACCCTCGGGTATAACTCTAAACTTTCTAGTCTTTACTTTGGTTATTTGTCTGATTGCTGGATGCGGGCATTTTTCCGAGTAGTGAATTGTTGGTACTGGAAGCCGGCTTTGTTTCCGAGTTTAAACTGGTTTAGCAATTGAGCTCCGTTGCTCGGCAAAGTTTCCGGCAGAAGGTTTAGCCGGCTCACGAAAGGGACGAGGCGGAAAGCCAGATAAACGATAAGTATAAACGAAAAATGCAAGTGCTTATGTAAACATTTCAGGCACGCAAAAAATTTAAAGCCAAAAGTGCTGAATAGATCAAAAGCTTAGCACTAGTAAAGTTATAGTACTGCATATTTACAGGCCCATCATGTTTTTCAGAATAACACAAATATTTCTGGTAATCTATGATGCAGGAGAGGAAGGAGCTGCTGGCTCGCTAGATACATCGCCTTGATATCGTTCCGAGATGTCCACATCCAAAACGGTGTGGTCATCGTCGGAAACTTCTGCTGATTCTTCTGGAGGCGGAGGCGGAGTGTCCACGTGGGTGAAAAAAGGAGTTTTGTAGCTGGTCAAATCAGCTACGGGACACCCATATCCGGCACAGGAGTCCATGATGGCCTTGATGTCCTGCTCCTGGCCGTCTTCATCTACTTTGCAGTACCCTCTGGTCACTTGCCATATTTCCATGTTTCCATGGTGGCTGATGACCATGGTGAGAGCATTCTGCGCCACGGTCCGCGCGTAGTACATGTTCCAATCCTGGATAAGTTGCGGCATCTCCTTTGCCTTGTCCCGCACCTGAAAATCCGACATGCTCTGCATGTCCGGAATCTTGAGAGCTTCGCCAATATCCTCAAGGGATTGGCGGAAGTCATGAAGTAGGTCACCGACTTGGGTAAGCCGGTGGGTGCGGGGCTCGGCGGAGGTGAAATCCGTCAAATTCAGAGGACCTATACACAAAACAAGTTAAGAAAATCCGACATTGAAAGAAGTCGAAGAAAATAGAAAAGTCAGACAGATGGAACGTACAAAAATGACGTCGTCAATTTTGGTCTTCTCCTCCCAAAGACTCCAGAGTTTAGCCCGGAGCGCCTCGGAAAGATCCCTCTCTCTACATAGCTCGTTATTAAGGTCCGAGATTTTCTGATCTTGAGCAGCAATCTTGCGATCACGCTCATCAGTATCCATGGAGGAGGACTCGAGAATTTGAGCTATGCTCTTCTCATGATCCGCTTTGAGCTTATCCAGCTCTTGGCGATGTTCCTTGTTCTCCACCACTAAGGTCTTGAGGTTCTCGACCTTTTCAATCATGGTGCAGGACTGTTTTACCAGCGCTGTAAGTCAAAAAAGAACAACAGTTCAGTAAAAATTCGATTATGAAATCATGAAAGACAAAGTTTGAGTCTCGGAATGTTTACCTTCGGCCTCATCCTTAGCAACTTTAAGCTCAACATTTTTAAGTCGGAGAGCTTTGATCTCTCTCTGCTTATCACAGACATTCTTCAACAAATCCTGGTTATAGGAATATACTTTCTGTAAGTCAGAATACCCAAAGTCAGAAAGCTACTAAAGACTCGGGCTAATATTTTTGCTAATATCATCATGAGCCTTGGGGGCTACACTAGTTCGTTCTTTGGCATCCTAAGGAAGCATAAACCCAGATTATTTATCCTACTTCATGCTTGGGGGCTAGAGGATATGATATGAAATAAAGGAAAAATAGGAGTTAGAATTTCGACTTACATATTGTTCGCGAGTAAGTTTATCCAAAGGCGCATTCACTTATACAGCAACCTTCTCAGCGAGAGTTAGAGGGGTCACTGGAGCAGTTGGAAGCTCACCGGACCTGATCCTCTCGTTGCAAAGACGCACTTGTTCAAGAAGATCAGAGTGCTTGATGTCCTCTGCTTCTTGCGCTTCTTCTTCGGCAGATAAGTTTCTTTTCTCTATGCATTGCCTGGCCAGCCGCTGGATCTCTTCAGCAGATTTCTTGGACAGGCCAAACTTGGCAAGTCCTGGATTGCTAAGAAGGTTTTCGGCAAAGCTTTCTGCCGAGGGATCATTACCCAAGGAGGGTTCACCCTTATCTAAACCTGACACACCCATGGTGACGTCAGTTTGCGATTCAAGGATCGCAGGCTCTGTTGAAGGAGCCGGATCTTCTGCGACGGCCGGAGAAGGAATGATCACCGACGTTGCGGAAGATTGAGGGGCAGGAGTCGGAGGAGCCACAGCAGGAGAAGCTATGGTAAGCTTTGTCTGTCGCAGGGGCTTCAAAGAAGTTCCCTTCCCCTTGCCCTTGATGAGCTGTTTAGCTCTGAGAATGTGATAAAGTCGGAAACATTACATCTCGGAAGAGAATTTGAGTAAAGTGCAAAGGCGGAAGTTGTGATTGAAAGTTACCTCTTCATGACGGGCACCTCCTTTGTGCCGACAGTCACTTTCGGAGCCTTGTGTTTCTTAAGCGCAATGTCCGGCAATGGGACCAGTTCCGCCTCCTGAGAAAACTCCGGAGGATATCCTTCGAGAGGAGCAAGTTCCGACTCAGGGAGGTCAGCAAGGTGATAAAGAAGAAAACATATCAGTATTGCAGTACAACTTAAAGATTGAAACGCATAAAAAGGTTTGTTGATAGAAACTTACCGGCACTACGGGGTTTTCCGCCGTATGCATATCTAGAGAAACCTCCGGGATCCTCCTCTCGATCCGCTCCCTTATCAGCCATTTAATCTGGCTTATATAGCCTTGCATGGTGTAGGCTCTAGGGCTGATGCGGAGGGAGTCTTTCTTGGACAACATGGTGGAGTGCATTAGTCGGTCTCCGTGGTACTGAAGGGGCTGGATCCAGCGTGACACCCAGCATTGGACCAAGTCAGATC
The DNA here is from genome assembly GCA_023614405.1 of Avena insularis. Classification (NCBI taxonomy): domain Eukaryota; kingdom Viridiplantae; phylum Streptophyta; class Magnoliopsida; order Poales; family Poaceae; genus Avena; species Avena insularis. Next base: position 537,791,310 of record CM042694.1, read on the forward strand.
CCTTCAGTCCTTTGTGTTTGATCAGATATTCGACCCGCCTCTTAGAGAGGATTAGATCATCACTGAGAGCCGGAGCAACCTCGTCCCAAGACGGTTGGGCCGTGGCAGCTCCGTCGACAAAAGCCGGCAAAGCAGTAGTTTTGTCGGGAGCCGGAATATCCTTATGATAAAAGAATGTGGCTGGCCACTGTTTGACCGAGTCACTAGCTAAGATTTTGGGATATGCACGCTCGCGTCTAAGTGAAAAACTAATGGTACCGGTGATATAAGGAACATCGGCAGTAATAGAATTTCACCGGACATGAAAGTAATACCGGAATAAGGTCAAACTCGGCCTAATGCCGAGAAATCCCTCACACAAGGAAGCATAAGCGCTTGTCTCTAGAAGAGAGTTGGGAGGAAGTTGGTGGAGTTGAACACTATAATGGTCAATCACCTCGGAAAAGAATTCTGAGGGAGGGAATGACAAACCTCTGTCGAGGTGGGTGCCAAAGTGGACCCGCTTGTCGGCGTGCGGGTTGGGGACGATTTCCCCGAAGCCGCTCCGCCAGTCGCCGGCGTGGAGGAGCCCTTCGGTCTCCACACCTTGGAGCTTGTCATCATCAAGAACGTAGGGGATCTAGAACCCGCAGAAGCTTTCCTTCTCCATTGCCGCTTCCGTCGCTGCCGTCGCCGCCGCTGCCGCCAAGCCGGAAGAGGAGGAAGAAGCCATTTCTCCGGCGAGCAGATGACCTAAGATGGGCGGTGCTGGGAGTTTTTGGGGGAAAGCAGAGGAGCTCTGTGCGGGCGGGGGAGATTTTGAGGAGAGGAAAAGGCAAAGGAACAGGTGCAGAAAGGAGGAGGAGAATCCTCACCCCTTATATCTACCTAACCGCGCCAAGATTCGTGCAAATGCTACAGTGTAACCGCCACGCATCATGGAAGGAACTGGGAAGGACCCACGCGATGATTACGTTGCCTCGATGTCATGGTGGTGTCACGGTAGATGCCATGGATAGGCTAAAGGTGGGGACTAATACACGCTAGGGGAATCCAGGGAGGGATAGTGGAGTGATTCTCCACACAGAAGTTTGTATTGCTTTTCCTTCAAGATTACAAGTGCTCCTTGAGCTGTATTGGCGAGAGGAGGAAGAAGGGGCTCTCTTACTCTCACCCACAGTTCACCCCTAGAACCTTAACCAAAACCCTCTAGCCTCAAAGAACTCAACCCCCTTACTGAAACCCTAGCCACCCTTATATAGAGGGGGCTCGGTCTCTGCCTAGGGCATACGTGGAGGCATATTCCTAAGAATATGCCTCCTCTCAAAGTGGTAACCCGACCGGGGTGCTTTTCCCCCGCGTCATACATGCTTTAGCTATGTAAGCCTCTCATGGCGCCTGCGACATGGGCGTCATCACCCTTGTCGGCCATGACCCGGTGGTCCTGCCCTTGCTTTCTTCGCTCATGCAGTGCGTACCGGACCTTCTTTTTGACCAGAGAGATTCCTTCCTTCTCCCAGAAGCTAACCGGGGACCCGGATCATAGCAGATCCGGCCATACATGTTCCTGCATACAAGTTAGACGGGCACTTCTGACTTACTCCTTAAGTCGGCTGAGACAATGTTAGGCGATCCCCTCCTGGTCCGGGTTACCCCGTGATCTGGCCTGCCTGGAGTTGACCCGGCCAGCATCCGCTTTGGCCTTGCCGAACCTCGGCTAACTCGGCCTCTATACCCCGGAGTGACCCTACCCGGGGTTATCCCCCCAACACTCGATCTCCACGTATGCATTGAAACGGTGCCTCGGTTCCGCGAACTACGGACCCACCAACGGTCGTGCTGACAGGATGTTTGTCAGATGACGTGACTTGACCATGACTTGTGTTAGGTGGCGTTAGAGATCAAGTTCCAGCTTAGTTTGAAATCAAGCTGGAAAATCCAAGTAACATGTTGATAGGTCCGGCTTATTTTTAAGACCCGGATCATATTTTTTGTTGTGAAGTTTCAGGAACCCTTCAAGATTCTGCAAGCCGAAGATCAAGCTAGACGACGATAAATCCGACTTTGGATCTTGGAGGCCTCCGGGGGCTACTGTTGGGGATATACTTTCCGTGTATCCTCACGGTTCATCACTGACCAGGGTGGCCCACTTCGGGTTAGAGCTTTGCTTCACGGGCCCTCGGGAGAAAAAGAGTCCCATCCGCTAGGAAGGCCCAAGACTTCGACTTAGGCCCATAGTGTTACTTGTAGTTCAAGATGTACTCTGTAACCGACTCTTAGTCGTAGCCGGATAGATCTCTCCTGTAAACCCTAGACCGGATATCTATATAAGCCATCCTAGGGAGAGCCTTTAGAGCAACACTCTAAACACCTCAATAGTCTACAATCTCAACTCGCACAGGCAAAACCCTTGTAACCCATATTCCGGCTCTGCCGTATTACTGGATGGCTAGCACGAGTAGGATCCGTCCAAAGCCGGCGGATTCGAACCTGGGTAAACTTGTGTGCTCACCATCCTGGAACATCGTACGTCTCACACCCCTCTCTTCTGCACGCCTCGAGGACCCCCTCATGGCGTACTTGTCATCAATCTGACGACACACATATCACCACTGTCATTGCATGTGTGTTCTTTTCATGAACCGCACCCTGAGTCATTGCATGTGTGTTCCTCTCATAAACCACACATAGATCCACCAGTGTCATTGCATTTTTGCTCTTTTGATTAACCACAGTTAGAGTCATTGCATGTGTGTTCTTTTCACAAACCACATATCACCAGTGTCATTGCATGTGTGTTCTTCTCACAAACAACATAAGGATCCACCAGTGTCATTGGATGTGTGTTCTTTTCATGAACCACACCCGGTGTCATTGCATGTCTGTTCCTCTCATAAACCACACATGGATCCACCAGTATCATTGCATGTCTCCTCTTTTCATGAACCACAGCCAGTGTCATTGCATGTGTGTTCTTCTCACAAACCACACATGGATCCACCAGTGTCATTGCATGTCTGCTCTTTTCATGAACCACAGTTAGAGTGATTGCATGTCTTTTCTTTTCACAAACCACATATGGATCACCAGTGTCATTGCATGTGTGTTCCTCTCATAAACCACACATGGATCCACCAAGTGTTATTGCATGTGTGTTCTTATCACAAACCACATAAGGATCCACCAGTGTCATTGGATGTGTGTTCTTTTCATGAACCACACCCAGTGTCATTGGATGTGTGTTCTTCTCACAGACCACACATGGATCCACTAGTGTCATTCCATGTGTGTTCTTCTCATGAACCACTCATGGATCCAAGTGTCATTGCATGTGTATTCTTTCCACAAACCACATATGGATCCACCAGTGTCATTGCATGTGTGTTATTTTCATGAACCACACCCAGTGTCATTGCATGTATGTTCCTCTCATAAACCACACATGGATCCACCAGTGTCATTGCATGTGTGTTCTTCTCATGAACCACAGCTAGAGTCATTGCATGCCTGATCTTCTCACAAACCACATAAGGATACACTAGTGTCATTGCATGTGTGTTCTTCTCATGAACCACACCCAGTGTCATTGCATGTGTGTTCCTCTCACAGTGTACACATGGATCCACTAGTGACATTGGATGGGTGTTCTTCTCATGAACCACATCTAGAGTCATTGCATGTGTGTTCTTCTCACAAACCACATAAGGATAGACTAGTGTCATTGCATGTGTGTTCTTCTCATGAACCATAGCTAGAGTCATTGCATGTGTGTTCTTTTCACATACCACATATGGATCCACCAGTGTCATTGAAATGTGTGTTCTCTTCAGACCACACATGGATCCTGATGTCATTGCATGTGTGTTGTTTTTACTAACCACATCTAGAGTCATTGCATGTCTGTTCTTCTTACATACCACATATGGATCCACCTATGTCATTGAAATGTGTGTTCTCTTCAGAGACCACACATGGATCCACCAGTGTCATTGCATGTGTGTTCTTCTCATGAACCACACCTAGTGTCATTGCATGTATGTTACTCTCACAAACCACACATGGATCCACCAGTGTCATTGCATGTGTGTTCTTCTCATGAACCACAGCTAGAGTCATTGGATGTGTGTTCTTTTCATGAACCACAGCTAGAGTCATTGCATGTGTGTTCTTCCCACAAACCACATAAGGATACACCAGTGTCATTGCATGTGTGTTCTTTGCATGAACCACTTCTAGAGGCATTCCATGTCTGTTCTTCTCACAAACAACACATGGATCCACCGGTGTCATTTGTTGTGTTTTCTTCTCATGAACCACACCCAGTGTCATTGCATGTGTGTTCCTCTCATGAACCACAGCTAGAGTCATTGGATGTGTATTCTTTTCATGAACCACATATAGTGTCATTGCATGTGTGTTCTTCTCACAAACCACACATGGATCCACTAGTATCATTGCATGTCTGTTCTTTTCATGAACCACAGCCAGTGTCATTGCATGTGTGTTCTTCTCACAAACGGCACATGGATCCACCAGTGTCATTGCATGCCTTCTCTTTTCATTAACCACAGTTAGAGTCATTGCATGTCTGTTCTTCTCACAAACCACATATGGATCCACTTTGTCATTGCATGTGTGTTCTTCTCACAAACCGCATAAGGATCCACCAGTGTCATTGGATGTGTTTTCTTTTCATGAACCACACCTAGTGTCATTGCATGTCTGTTCCTCTCACAAACAACACATGGATCCACCAGTGTCATTGTATGTGTGTTCTTCTCATGAACCATACCCAGAGTCATTGCATGTCTGTTCTTCTCACAAACCACATATGGATCCAGCAGTGTCATTCGATGTGTGTTCTTTTCATGAACCACACCCAGTGTGATTGCATGTCAGTTCCTCTCACAGACCACACATGGATCCACCAGTGTCATTGCATGTGTGTTCTTCTCATGAACCACGACAACAGTCATTGGATGTGTGTTCTCTTCATGAACCACAGCTAGAGTCATTGCATGTGTGTTATTTTCACAATCCACCTATGGATCCACCAGTGTCATTGAATGTGTGTTCTTCTCATTAACCACAACTAGAGTCATTGCATGTGTGTTCTCTTCAGAGAGCACACATGGATCCACCAGTGTCATTGCATGTGTGTTCTTTTTACTAACAACAACTAGAGTCATTTCATGACTATTCTTTTCACATACCACATATGGATCCACCAGTGTCATTGAAATGTGTGTTCTCTTCAGAGACCACACATGGATCCACCAGTGTCATTGCATGTGTGTTCTTCTCATGAACCACAACTAGAGTCATTGCATGTCTGTTCTTCTCACAAACCACACAAGGATCCACCGGTGTCATTGCATGTCTTTTCTTTTCATGAACCACACCCAGTGTCATTGCATGTATGTTCCTCTCATAAACCACACATGGATCCACCAGTGTCATTGCATGTGTGTTCTTCTCATGAACCACAGCTAGAGTCATTGCATGCCTGATCTTCTCACAAACCACATAAGGATACACTAGTGTCATTGCATGTGTGTTCTTCTCATGAACCACACCCAGTGTCATTGCATGTGTGTTCCTCTCACAGTGTACACATGGATCCACTAGTGACATTGGATGGGTGTTCTTCTCATGAACCACATCTAGAGTCATTGCATGTGTGTTCTTCTCACAAACCACATAAGGATAGACTAGTGTCATTGCATGTGTGTTCTTCTCATGAACCATAGCTAGAGTCATTGCATGTGTGTTCTTTTCACATACCACATATGGATCCACCAGTGTCATTGAAATGTGTGTTCTCTTCAGAGACCACACATGGATCCACCAGTGTCATTGCATGTGTGTTGTTTTTACTAACCACATCTAGAGTCATTGCATGTCTGTTCTTCTTACATACCACATATGGATCCACCTATGTCATTGAAATGTGTGTTCTCTTCAGAGACCACACATGGATCCTGATGTCATTGCATGTGTGTTCTTCTCATGAACCACACCTAGTGTCATTGCATGTATGTTACTCTCACAAACCACACATGGATCCACCAGTGTCATTGCATGTGTGTTCTTCTCATGAACCACAGCTAGAGTCATTGGATGTGTGTTCTTTTCATGAACCACAGCTAGAGTCATTGCATGTGTGTTCTTCCCACAAACCACATAAGGATACACCAGTGTCATTGCATGTGTGTTCTTTGCATGAACCACTTCTAGAGGCATTCCATGTCTGTTCTTCTCACAAACAACACATGGATCCACCGGTGTCATTTGATGTGTTTTCTTCTCATGAACCACACCCAGTGTCATTGCATGTGTGTTCCTCTCATGAACCACAGCTAGAGTCATTGGATGTGTATTCTTTTCATGAACCACATATAGTGTCATTGCATGTGTGTTCTTCTCACAAACCACACATGGATCCACTAGTATCATTGCATGTCTGTTCTTTTCATGAACCACAGCCAGTGTCATTGCATGTGTGTTCTTCTCACAAACGGCACATGGATCCACCAGTGTCATTGCATGCCTTCTCTTTTCATTAACCACAGTTAGAGTCATTGCATGTCTGTTCTTCTCACAAACCACATATGGATCCACCAGTGTCATTGCATGTGTGTTCTTTTTATGAACAACACCCAGAGTCATTGCATGTCTGTTCTTCTCATGAACCACACCCAGAGTCATTGCATGTCTGTTCTTTTCACAAACCACATATGGATCCACCAGTGTCATTGCATGTGTGTTCTTTTAATGAACCACACCCAGTGTCAATGGATGTGTGTTCCTCTCATAGACCACACATGGATCCACCAGTCTCATTGCATGTCTGCTTTTTTCATTAACCACAGTTAGAGTCATTGCATGTGTGTTCTTTTCACAAACGACATATGGATCCACTTTGTCATTGCATGTGTGTTCTTCTCACAAACCGCATAAGGATCCACCAGTGTCATTGGATGTGTTTTCTTTTCATGAACCACACCTAGTGTCATTGCATGTCTGTTCCTCTCACAAACCACACATGGATCCACCAGTGTCATTGTATGTGTGTTCTTCTCATGAACCATACCCAGAGTCATTGCATGTCTGTTCTTCTCACAAACCACATATGGATCCAGCAGTGTCATTCGATGTGTGTTCTTTTCATGAACCACACCCAGTGTGATTGCATGTCAGTTCCTCTCACAGACCACACATGGATCCACCAGTGTCATTGCATGTGTGTTCTTCTCATGAACCACGACAACAGTCATTGGATGTGTGTTCTCTTCATGAACCACAGCTAGAGTCATTGCATGTGTGTTATTTTCACAATCCACCTATGGATCCACCAGTGTCATTGAATGTGTGTTCTTCTCATTAACCACAACTAGAGTCATTGCATGTGTGTTCTCTTCAGAGAGCACACATGGATCCTGATGTCATTGCATGTGTGTTCTTTTTACTAACAACAACTAGAGTCATTTCATGACTATTCTTTTCACATACCACATATGGATCCACCAGTGTCATTGAAATGTGTGTTCTCTTCAGAGACCACACATGGATCCACCAGTGTCATTGCATGTGTGTTCTTCTCATGAACCACAACTAGAGTCATTGCATGTCTGTTCTTCTCACAAACCACACAAGGATCCACCGGTGTCATTGCATGTCTTTTCTTTTCATGAACCACAGCCAGTGTCATTGCATGTGTGTTCTTCTCACAAACCACACATGGATCCACTAGTGTCATTGCATGTCTGCTCTTTTCATTAACCACAGTTAGAGTCATTGCATGTGTGTTCTTTTCACAAACCACATATCACCAGTGTCATTGCATGTGTGTTCCTCTCATAAACCACATATAGATCCACCCATTTACTGGAGATCCGAGAGCTTCCCCAGATGCAGGGGATGCATGAGCAAAGAGGCGGTGAGATATACGGGCTCAAGATTAGGCTAGAAAGTGGTACCAATTTCCTCCTCATCTGGGCATTTTCGGTTGCCATTGCTGTTTATGTTGCCACGTCGTTGTGCAGCATCTGAAATAAGTTGCTGTTTCGTGAAGTGTGGCAGCTTAAATAATTTATTTCGGTGTCAGTTACATTCCATCGAATTTGGAGACCTCCCGCCCCTCAGCAATCATGGAACCATTGCTGCGTGTTTTCAGATAGCAGTGGCACAATCACAATTTTGGATTCAACTACTGACTCGGGCGTTTCCAAACCCTAAGTCATGGTACATTTTACTCAGAGAATGTGGGTACATTGTTTCGCCCAGCAAAGTACCACACACAGAGCTCCACAATTTAACCGAATTGCATATATAGGTTCAAGTTCAACACATTACTATGCATCTTCATTACCAGCAGCCTTCTTCCGCAGCCTGGATACCAAGCATTCACGTCCACTGGCTTCTTCATTTCCTGCCTTCTTCCTCTTCCTCGATGCCAAATATCTTAGCTTCACGTACTCTGCATCGCCGGGACAATGGGCACCAGAATCATGCCCAGCATCATCTTTCCACTCGTTTTTAATTTCTTCGGGCAGCAAAATGACTGACCCGATAGTCATGTTTCTAACCTTGCGGCGCTTCCTGTCAAACAAACAAGACTGTTCCATAACTGCCCCATATCTATAGAGTAAATAAAACAAAAATTACAATTCAGCACAAATATGTGAACCCCAAGAGTCCTTTGCTTACTAGGAGCTAATTGGGTTCGAGCAACCACCCTGTCTAAGAATAGAAGGGCAACTCCCAGTCGCAGCAGCTTCCACATCCAGTACATCAAAATTCAGCTCAAACATGCAAGCTGAAGCATACCTTTTCATCAACCCAATTAGCTGACTGTCACACGTTAGAGGAACCACGATGCCACTATCATCCATGAAGCTGAACTTTGTATTCTGCTTCGGCCATAATTCATCATGATTACGCAGAGCAGGAACCATACCAGATATAGTGCAGATCTACACAGGCGCTTCTTCCATCGTGATACAATGGTGTCCATACCACTTGCCCTTAGAGTCGTACCTGAAGAGGACTACTGTAACCAGGTAAGGGTGGTCCGTGGAGATCCCACTTGATAGAAAACCGTGGACAAAATATGTTTGTCAGCATTGGGCAAACAAACAATTTTAGGTTCAGTAGCCAGCTAGCAGTTATAATTAGTGCAAATAGCAAAGAGAAGGGTAGCTCACCCGCTTGTAGCCAGAACTTCTTCTTCCTTGGTAGTAGGATCTGCCATCCTCCGAGCTGCTTGGCTCGTCAGCGACAGAGGCGGGCTAGAGCCTCGCAACAGTGGCTATGGCATGCGCCATTGGAGCTCGGGATCAGCGACTAGGCGCAGCAACTTGGCGCCGGAAGTCAAATGTCCGAAGGGATCGTCCTGCCTGGAGGGTGGATTCTGATGCCGCCGGTGCTAGGGGAAAGGTGGGAATGGATTTGTGAAATTGGTCAACACATCCAATCCACTTAGTTACTCGATTTTCCTAAGAGGTTGCCGTGTTGGCGCTCATGTCACGGACAGATGACCGACATGAGGGTCCCGACCGTCTACTTCACGGGGCAGTTTAACGGAATGTTTGAATTTGGCAGGGGTGAGATGAGTTTGCCTTGAAATGGCCCCTCTTAGTAGTTGGCGGCCCAACAATTCGAAACGCGGCAATTTCAGGCAACTTAGGTACCTTCATGCGCTGGCCTGCGAACTTTGGTACCGCAGACGAACAGGCCCATGGCATGCGCGGTCCACCATTAGGTGATCCGGGGTATGAATGCGCACACGACATATATACGCGTCAGTGAATCTTTCTCTCTAGCCCGTAGTGGAGCCCTCCTCATGGGATAGTAGGTCTCCATTGCAAAGTTGTCGCGTGTTCTTTTTGACGTTCATCCCATGTTTGAAAAGAATCGGAATGACATGGATAGCAGTTTGTGCCGAAATATTCTAGTGTTGTTGTTTACTCCTGACATGTCAGTCTTTATTTTGCCAAAAAATATCTGTAAGAAGATCACAGTTGTGATTTCACAATTCTGGTGGCAAGATGATGATCAAGGAAGAAAGATGCATTCACTAGTAGAAACAAGGGCTTCGGTTCAGAGCAGCTTCTGGCTCTTATCCTAGGTGGGTTATGGACCAGGACTAGTGTGAGCTCTAGTCCCGGTTTATCCTGACTCCAATTGCTAGGAGGTCGTGGCAGATATAGTCCCGGGTCGTTCCAGACCTCTAGACCCAGTTCGTGATACAGCCCGGGACTAGAGGGCCTGCGCCAGCCAGCCCCATGTGCAGAAGCTTGTAGTCCCGGTTGATATCACGGTCCAGGACTAGAGGTCAATCACTAGTCCTGGTTCATAATACCAACCAAGACTAAAGAAAACGGCCAAAAAGAAATCGTAGGTTCTACCGTGGCTGGAAAACGGGCAAAAATCCTACAGCGGCACGAGAACGGCTGTTCCACCCCTTGTGGCTGGAGATCGCCTTTTCTAGTTTCAAAAGCATGCGAATTTCTTTAAAAAAAATCCAAAATAAAATCCTTCGAACTATAGTTATATTAAGTGATTTAGTTGTTGCAAAAATTAACAAACATGAATTTCTACATAATTTGCAAAAAAATTCATGAAAACTTCAAATGGCCACAACTTTTGCATACGATGTCAGAAAAAAATGTATAACCTATCAAAACTTCAAATGGCCACAACTTCAAATGAACTAGTCTAGAGGATACCAGGGACTTGTTTTGTTTATATACCACACATGTATTAATGTTTCCACTTAATATAGTTATAACATGATACAAAAGTATTATGAAAATATGCGATATGTATTAATAAAGACAACTTTATTATTAGCCTCTAGGGAATATCTCCTTCAGGCTCCCACTTGCACTAGAGTACAATTACACTAGTTTACATCTGGCAATGATCTAATGCCAATAGATTCCCAGTGTTGATGATGCTTTGCTCGTGGTAGAGGCTTTGTGAATGGATCTGCTAAATTCACATATGTATATACTTTGCAAACTCTAATGTTACCCTTACTAACATACTCTCTTATTACATGGTAACATCGGAGTATGTTCTTGGTAGTGGAGTGGAATTTCTGATCCTTCACATTCGTAATAGCCCCCATGTTGTTGCGGTAGATGCACACAGGGTCTTGCGCACTTGGGAACACTCCAAGTTTGGCGGTGAACTTCCTCAGTTTCACAACTTCATTTGCCTCTTCTGAAGCAGCATGTACTCCAATTCCATTATAGATTGAGCCACCGAGGATTGCTTCCCGCTCCTCCATCTTACCATGCCACCGTTTACCAAAAACACATACCATGTTTGAGATTTCAAGTCATCTGGATCAGTGCTGAAGCTTGCATCCACGTAAACTGTTACGACAAGTTCTTCATCACATCCTCCAAATACAAGAACCATATCCTTACTTCTTCTCAAATACTTAAGGATGTTCTTAACTCTAGTCCAATGAACAATCGCAGGGTTAATTTGAAAACGACTCGTCAAACTAAGAGCTTGGGCCACATATGGTTCAAGTGCTCAGCATAGCATACATGATGGAACCAATGGTAGATGCATAGGGTATGCCTTTCATTGCTTCATTATCATGTACCGTTTCTGGGCATTGAGTCGTACTCAATAGTTTACCTTTCACAATGGGAAAGAAACCTTTCTTTGCCTCATCCATTCCGAACTATTTCATAACTTTCTCTAGGTAACTTCTCTAACCTAGTGCTAGTAAGCGCTTCGCTCTATCTCTATAGATCTTAATGCCTAGTATATATTAAGCTTCACCCATCACTACAACAAAAGTTGGCTTTTACAATGGACAATTTTTGTGGTTGAAGGCCCATTTTTTGTGTTCAAGAAGTCTTCTGCAATGGATGGATCCCGTGGTGAATGCCCCATCACCAAAGAGTCTAATACGTTTTTGTCGCAAACGTGGCGGATCGCACCCTTCAACCACGAAAACTTGTGCTATAGTAGATTGGTTTCGCCAGCCCCGTTGATTGCTGACGTCACGCAAACTACCACGTGGCAAGCACCTTTAACGGTCGGTTACGGTCACAAAACTATCGTAGAAGATAGGCTCATTCAAGGCTTGCTAATTATTAAGTGGGTTGGCTCATGACAGAAGCCCAATAAGAACATGGCTAGTTAATATTTTGGTCTACTGGAGGCCTGCGCTAATTGCAAGGGGCCCACAACATTGCATCCCAGCTGTGGCCTATTGAATTTTCGGCCCGTTACTGTTTCGGCCTGCATAAGGCCCATCTTGGTCCAACCCCGTGCATCCCATTAGCGGCCTACGCACCATCAGTCATGTACTGTTTAGGCCTGTCATAAGCGAAATGGATCGTATGGGCACCTAAAGGGAGGGTGAATAGGTGCTACACCAAATTTTTGTTTCTTTTTTAATTTTAGGCTTAACACAAAGGTAAATTCTCTAGATATGCAACTAAGAGGAATTTCCCTATATGTAAACCTAACTACTAAGCGATTAAAGACAAAGGGAGTGGAACAAGGTAACCGTAGTGGAGCACGTGGAGACATAGGATTTGTTTTACCGTAGTTCCTTCCTTGTTAAGGGAAGTACATCTATGTTGGAGGGGTGGGTGGTACTAAGACCATCACGCCACAATAGGCCTCACCCTATATCTCCGATGGATCTCGCCACCAAAAGCCAAATCCACCTTCCACTATTTGGTACCCATCTAGGCATGAACCGGTGCCTTTACAACACTAGCAGGGCATGCATCCACAACTGAATTGGAGGCTCCAGTGATGATAATAAGCTGCCACAAGAAAAAGTTTATAAATAACCAAAATAGAGATCTAGATATTTGCAAGAAATACTAGATCAAGAATCCTCCAAGTGAATGGAGGGGAAGTGAAGATCTTGATGGATGCCAATGTAGATCAAAGTCTCCTCCTTTAATTCCCCAAATCCCGTAGCCTTTGACTGGTTGACGATGGAGATCACACTTGAATCGATATGAATAGGGCAGAGATTTTTTGCAGGATCCAAGGGATCTGAAGGGCTATTTATAGCCCATCCAAAAAGCTATCGTTGGACGAATCGAGGGCCGGATTATCCGGCCGGGGCAAACATCCGGACCGAAATCGGAGAATCCAAACCAAATGTCTGACTCCTCTCTGCATGACGCGCCTTGGTCGCCTTTGGAAAACTCCTGGGGGTGGATTATTCGCCCCCCTAGTGGGGCAGATTATCCGGCCCGGGCAAAAGCTCTGGCCCTTGACAGTTAATCTAGGGGAAAATCCGCCCCCTTCCGCGTGACACGCCTTGGTGGACTTTGGAAAATGCCCCGGGGCGGATTATCCGGCCCGTGGTAGGGGTAGGGGCGGATAATCTGCCCCCCAAAGCACTGGTTTAGCTGCATTTGGTGTGAAAGATTTCTACACCACTAAACACACAATAAAATAATCCTTGGCATTGTTATCTAACACACAAAACACTAGAGATCGTGAAATGTTCTTTCAATATCCCCCTTTTTGGTGTTAGATGATAATACTAGGATTTGCAATAAAGCCCTACTAACACATCATTCCAAGTATGAAAAAGGAATCCCCCTAAATGTGTGCATATATTAAGTTTGCATTTGAATAGAAATGCACACACATAGGTTCAAAACTTTTTCATGAAATGGAAACTACTATCACATGATGAGTTAGAAAGATAGAGATAAGACATACCATCCATAACGAAGTCCTCAATAATATATTGATAGCCACCTTTTAGAACCCCAATACTGAGACTTCCGAGAATAACATCATGATGATACACCCACAAAGGTAAATCTAGAATACCATAGTGATAAATCCATAGTCTCATGACTCAATACGGACCAACGTAGTCTCACACAAACCAACCAAATGGCAAATAAGGAAGTTCAATGCTAAATGGGCACAAACAAGGAAAAAGAAAAAAAGAAATTGAAAATAAATGAGCTTGTGCCTGACCCATGCAAATCCCCTCGACACCTAATAGAACTATTTCTCCCCTTTTTGCATCAAAATGCCAAAAAGGGAAAAGAGCAATGCTAGTGCCATGAGAGATCACTCCTCGTCCTTGTCCTCATCATAGGCTTCCTCATCATCATCATCATACTCTGCATCCTCATCCTCATCATCAGCGGCTGGCGGAGTAGGGATAAGCTACTGAGTGTGAGCAATACCATTATGCTGCTGGTATGCCTCGTACTGCCCCTTGTGAGTGTCAACCCCCATGCAAAGAATTTTGCGCTGGAACCAATTGAGTTGCTTCACTTCTCGAGCAATAGATGGCATATGGGGCCTTCTCCCACTCGCCCTAGAATCTCCCATGAAGGACTCATGAGCTGTAGAGGGGTGAGAGGTCTTCCGATCCTTGGTATAGGTATTCTTGACCTTGTGTTCACCATTTAGTTTCCCACTGAAATCCTCATGGGGAAGCATATGCTTAATGAGCATCATGATGAAGCGAGCATATGGGATGGAAATCCTGTTGTACAAAGCCTCAGTCATCTCATGGAAGATAAAATCCATCACATCCAACTTGTAATCCACAACAGAGTCTTTAGAGGAGGAACACTCATAAGAAAAGCCAAGCAGTTGAACAAGGTGACCATGAATGCTGTCATTGTTGCTCCCACTCGGAGCAATGCAATCACGGAACATGCTAATCAGCTGAGCATAGAGTGGAGACAGACCGGCAACCTTACCAACGAAACCATTGGGTCCACAACATGGTGAGAGAAGTGTGTCCTTGTTGGGCTTGATAGGAGTGATGATGCGATACCCACTAGAATGATCTCAACCAGCAAACAAGTAGCCAAGTACCTCGGCAAAAGTGTAGAAATCAGCCTACAGAAAGTGGTCGTTGGTCATCCGCTTCATGGAGCGACGCTCATGTCCGCACACCACGAGAGTGGAGAAAAACTGCTTCACCAAGGAAGTATCATAAGAGCACTGACGTTGCATGAGATGGTGAAGCCCCATCCTTTCAGTCACAGCAAGAGCATCAACACATTGAGGCTTATGGCCTGCCTCGGTAAGGTCCATAGGGCGCATGGGGCGAATTTTCAAGCGGTCGTAGACGTCATCAAAGATGAACTTCTGATGAGCACACCAAAAGTTGGGTTCCCCAAGCTCCTCATCAATATTTGCCTCCAAGTACACATCATGATGCCGAAGAGCTGAGTACGAAATGATATCCATGTCCTTGTAGCTGACCCTTGTCTGCTTGCCCTTCCTCTTGGAACCAGCCTGAGACTTCCTGTCCTTCTTAGGCCATTCAGCCATTCTAGCGGCCTCTCTCTTCCTCTTTCTCAACTCAACCTCGTAAACCAACACACCCTCTTCGTTGGGCCTGAAATACCGAGGACATGGACGGCACTGATACGTTTTCGTGAAACCACGAGAACCACCTGTGAAGCGAACCAGGAAGATATCAAAGGGATAAGAACACAGACAAGTCCAGGAGGATTGCTAAAAACAGTAGAAAAACAACCACAAGTCAATCATATGCCACAATGTAGTCTGAGACCAACTGTAGCAAGTGCAAACTTTCCTGGCCAGATAATCTGGAAAATCCAGGGCCGGACAATCCGGCCCTGGCGAAATTTTTGCAGGACGTCTCAGATTAACAGTATAAACATAGATCGAGCAAATAGGTTGCTAGTCTATGATTTCCAACATGCAAAGGAACACATGGAACTTCTCGACCGAGTTTCAACCACAAAACAATAACTTCCATACACAAGATGATAGAGGGTATTACCCTCAAGCGTTGGAAGAAGAACTCAGAGGAGAAGGTACCTGGAGGAATGGTGAAGAAGATCTGGGGGAGGCCCGTATAATCCGGCCGCCGGAACAGTGTCGGGGAGGGCGAAGAGTGTCGGCGGCGGTTGGGGAGAGAGAGGGGGTCGGGGTGGGAGTGGCTGCTCTGTTTGAGCCCTCCCACCTGACGCTCTGCCTTGAATCAGACGAAACTGCCTGGGCCAGATAATTCGGCCCCCGCTTGGGGCGGATAATCCAGCCCTCTCCAATTTTTCTGTTTACACAGGAATTGGGCCAACACAACCCCTCAAATACCCTTGCAAGATAAACAACAGGCTTGTGTGCAAGATAGATGGCTCGGGGAGGGAGAAAGGCTTAGGTTTAGAGAGCCAAACTGAGATGGTACCACACACAAAGAATTGCAAAGCCCAAGATAATGAAAAGCCAATTGTTGGTGTGTTTTCCATAACAATAGAAGATGGGCAAATAAAAACCAATAAAACCCTCAAAGAACCAACTCTTCAACAAAGAAGAGGGCGGTGGCCAAAGACACCATGTAGAAGTAGATGGCATGACACCGCGAAAATGTATCTAGGGTTCATAGCCAATATTCATCAATAGACTCACATATCACAAAATGATATAAAGAGAAATGATTTATCTTGCTTTCAGCATTATGGGGGGAGGGTTAGCCCACTAATTAGGACCACACTCCCCCTATATTCATGCCCGCATCCAAACCAAATAGAGGAAGAGACATATGGGAGTATGCAAGGGAAATCAAGTCAAGCTCCTTGAATCCATGATATTTAGCTCATTCCTCAAATAGAAAAACCTTGCTTCATCAAGTGGCTTCGTGAAAATATGCGCTAGATGATTCTTTGTGCTCACAAATGATAGATCAATATCCCCACGAGCAACATGGTTGTGAATAAAATGATTGCGGATCTCAATATGTTTCATCCTTGTGTGCTACATCGGATTATAAGCAATTTTGATGGCACCTTCATTGTCACATAAAAGAGGCACTTTGTTACAATTGACATCATATTCCTTTAAAGTTTGCCTCATCCATAACAACTGAGTGCATGCACTTGTAGCAGCCACATATTCCGTTTTGGTGGTGGATAGAGATATACAATTTTGCTTCTTGAAAGACCAACAAACCAAAGATCATCCCAACAATTTACAAGATCTAGAGGTTGACTTCATATCATCCTTATCACCAGCCCAATAGGAATCTGTGTATCCGCACAAAGAAAAATTAGAGCCATTGGGATACCATAGACCAAAGTTAGGGGAATGAACCAAATATCGGAAGATTCTCTTTACCGCCACTAAGTGGCTTTCTTTAGGAGCCGCTTGATACCTTGCACACACACCTACACTCAACACAATATCAGGTCTAGATGCGTAGAGGTAAAGAAGAGAGCTGATCATGGACCGGTATACCTTTTGATCCACATCTTTACCATTGGGATTTAATTCAAGGTGACACTTTGTTTGCATCGGGGTAGGAACACCATTAAGACCGGCCATCTTGAATCTCTTGAGCATGTCTTGTATATATTTTTCTTAATTAGTGAAAGTCCCTTCTCGTAGTTGCTTGATTTCAAAACCAAGAAAGAACCTCAACTCGCCCATCATAGACATCTCAAACCTATCAGTCATAAGCTTTGAAAATTCATCATTAAAAACTTGGTTAGTTGAGCCAAAAATAATGTCATCAACATAAAGTTGGCATACGAAAATCTCCCATTAATCTTGTTAGTAAAAAGAGTGGCGTCAATCTGCCCAACTTCAAAACCCCGGTCTAACAATAACTCTCTAAGATGCTCATACCACACACGTGGGGCTTGTTTAAGGCCATAAAGTGCCTTATCGAGTTTCTAGACATGGTTTGGGAAGTTGGGGTCCTCAAAGCCTAGGGGTTGCTTAACATAGACCAACTCATGTAATGGATAATTAAGAAAGGATCTTTAACATCCATTTGTTGTAATTTAATGTTATGATGAGCTGCATAAGCAAGGAGGATACAGATGGACTCAAGGCGAGCTACTAGAGCATAAGTCTCACCGAAGTCGATGCCTTCCCACTACAAGAAAAGTTGGCTTTTACAACGGACGATTTTCGTGGTTGAAGGCCTGTTTTTCGTGGCTAAAAAGTCTTCTACGATGGATGCCCATCGTTGTAAAAGCCCCGTCACAAAAGAATCTACCACGGTTTTTTTCCTGGCCGTGGCGGATCGCACCATTAAGCCACGAAAACTTGTTCTGTCGTAGATCTGTTCACCAGCCGCGTTGATTGCTGATGTCATGCAAAATGCCATGTGGCAAACACCATTAACGACCAGTTACCGCCGTTAATGGCCACGGAAACTGTGGTAGAAGTCAGGCCTAGCCAAGGCCTACTCACAATTAAGTGGGCCGGCCCATCAAGAGAGCCCAATAAGATTACGGCCCTTTACTATTTCGTCCAACACTGTTTGAAATGGGCCCAAAGATGTGGTCGTGACTGACCGAATGTCGAACTGTTCTTGTTTGACTGCAAAAGCCCACAGTTTTCGAACACGGTGCGGCCCGTTAATAGTCTGTGACAAGTAGGCCCGATACTATTAAATCCCACTTTCAGCTCGTCACTATTCTCACAGCTCGTCATGGGCCACCTACGAATGGTCCACTTTTGAGAAGGATTGATACTGTTCTGGCCTTTTACTATTCTGGCTCGTTACTATTCTGGCCGTCTACTATTCATGTCCGTCACTGTTGTGGCCCTTTACTGTTTAGGCCTATTCGTGCTTCTCGCCGCTATTACGGCACGCTGGACATCGGTTCTCGCATGTTTGCTTTTCTAGTGCATTCTGTTACGGCCTATTATTGTCTTTGGGTTGCTCTTGTTCTCGTCTGGTGTTTTGGCCTGCTTTGTTTTGGCATATTCTTGTCCTAGCTTTACATCGTTACGCTGCTACTGTTCTGGCCTACTATTGTTTTAGCCAGCTACTGTTTTGGCATGCTACTGTTTAGGCCTATTACTGTTTTGGCATGTTATTGTTTTGGCCTGTTACTATTTTGGTGTGTTACTGTTTTGCCTGCTACTGTTTTGGTCTGTTACTGTTTTGTCATGTTACTGTTCTACCTAGTTGTTGTTACTATTTCGGTAATTCTGAAGGCCATGCAAATATCATAAAAGGAGTATAATTAGCGATCATCTTTTACTGTTCATGGAAGGCGCAATAAAAGAAGGGCAAATAACAAAACCCTATACAGTTACCTGATCGACCTAGCTGGCGCAGTTATGGTACCGCCATTTGTGGACGGCGTCAACTAAATGCCTACATGGCCTATGCGAGTTATCTAGATATTACATCAGCTGGAAACTTCTTAAAAATATTACATAATATGAACAAAAGGGAAAGAAAATTCAGCATTTCAGTTGCCAATCAAGTTGATAGCAGAGTCCTCAATTTGTTTTCTCAATCCATCAACTGCATCTCCCTTTGAGTGTGATAGCTACATTGGAAAACCACCTTGAGACATGATCTTACAGTCCCATATTTGGTGGCGATAGCAATAATTGCAGTCTGAAACTAACTAATAACAAGTTAATACATCAAAGAAGACAAACTACTCATAGCTAAGAATGAACCAGATAGGAATTATAACTGCATAATGCGAACATGTAGAGTAGGAATGCAAACCATGAATTAACTATATAGTAGAGGATAGTTATGTCGTTGCCTAGGATGAACCAGAACCAGATACGAGATATAATGGTGTGGCTTGTGAACCTGTAGAACAGGACAAACAAACATTAGATAAGTATGCCAACAATGAAATGAGCAATCAAACAAAGTGTTTCTTAGAATTTCAGTATAAACTAGCCAGGTCATTTCAGCAAATATATATGGAAGCAGTGGTATCTCCTGGAATGCAAGAGTCATTGGGTGACTCAGAATTTGCGGTGAGCTACACAATGGCATGCAGTTACTGTCGTAGCTAAGCATGAACCACATAGAAATTATAACCACAGCATACCAGAACTTTTGAGCAGGAATGGAAAACACGAATGAACTATATAGTAAAGAATAATTATGCCGTTGATTAGGACGAACCAGCACCCGATACAGAAAATATATAATGGCATCGCTGGTGGACCTGTAGGCTGTGCAAACCAACATGTTCAATGTTGCCTTTTTGAGATCTATGCAAAGAAAAAGAAAATAGTCAGTGTTGCAGCTTTTGAAGAACCATATGGCAACAACAAAATTATAATCGAACTAGTACGAAGAGTTTGAACGGGTACTACAGGATAGTAGAACGATGCCAGGGAGGAAATAATAGCAGGAACTTAGCTCAAGAATAACCAGATAGAGTCAGTAACTGTGGAGCAGGGAATCCACACTAATATTTTCCACTGACATTACATTTTGCAAGAACTACAAATAGCAGGCAATTACTGGTGTACGGAGCAGCTAAGATAAGAACATGTGCATGACTATAACAGACATGTGCATGACTTGAAATTTGTAGAGCAGCGAATGCAAACCAACATGTCTAATGACATTGTATGTACTAGCACGAAGAACAGGCATGCCCAGTGACTTGCATGTACTAGCACGATTACAAAAATGCAGTTCACTCTAACAGGCTTGAACCTGCTATACCGTTGACAAAACAAAACGGGTTGGAGATTTGGTTACCTTGGTGGGAGAGGCGTCTAAGCATCGTCGGTACCGTGCGAGTGATGTCCAGGTCACCGAGGGTGTTGCGGTTGCGGTGGCTATTGGCGTTGGGGAAGAAGATCTTGGGTGGTCGATGCCGGTGCAGTCAACGGCGACAACGGTGTAGCTAGTCTGGAGCAGTGGACATGGAACTTGTTGAACTAGATCCCGTTTGGTGGACAATGGTGAAGCTGCTCCGGTACAGTTGGGTAGCTTTCGGCGGCGGGGAAGCAGAGCGTGGGAGGTCGACGACGCCATAGGCGCGGTCAGCGAGACCACAGCTCTGGTGGAGTGGTAGAGAGACCCGATGAACTAGATCCGATGGGGTGGGCGTCGATGAAGCGGCTCCGGCAGCCGTGGAATTGCCGCCAGGCGGTGCGCGCGGTGGTCGTGGAGGTGAGGGCGTGGGAGAAAAGCCTGGGATTTTGGGAGGGCCAGCTGGAAAAGCTGCGCGAATCGGGACTATGGAGGTGAACAAAAAAATAATTATGATCGTGCCCCCAAGCTACCGACTTTAGCGTGCCCATAGGGCGTCTGAACAATGGGTAGAATGGGAATTTTAAAGTCAATTTTTTTGAAATGGAGGAGCACGAAATGCTTCAAGGTCGGTGTGTTATTTTGCTGCTCGATAGAGATTTTGAATTTGGCTACCGGCCAAATAATAATAATAGAAATGTGGTACTCCCCGGTGGGAGATTTCGGCTCAAAGTTTTTGAAACAGTGGGGCGGGAAATGCTTCAAAGTCGGTGTTTGATTTTGCCGCTCAATAGAGATTTTGAATTTGTCTACCGGCCAAATAATAATTAATAGTAAAGTGGTACTCCCCGATGGGATATTTGGCCTCGAAGTTTTTGAAACAGTGGGGCGGGAAATGCTTCAAAGTCGGTTTTTGATTTTGCTGCTCGACAGAGATTTTGAATTTGGTTACCGGCCAAATAATAATTAATAGAAAACTGGCACTCCTCGGTGGGAGATTTCGGCTCAAAGTTTTTGAAATGGTGGGGCGGGAAATGCTTCAAAGTTAGTGTTTGATTTTTCCACTCGACAGAGATTTTGAATTTGGCTACAGGCCAAATAATAATTAATAGTAAAGTGGTACTCCCTGGTGGGAGATTTGGCCTCAAAGTTTTTAAACACTGGGGTGGGAAATGATTCAAAGTTGGTGTTTGATTTTGCCGCTCGATAGAGATTTTGAATTTGGCTACCAGCCAAATAATAATTAATAGAAAAGTGGTACTCCCCGGTGGGAGATTTGCCTCAAAGTTTTTGAAACGGTGGGGCGGGAAATGCTTCAAAGTTGGTTTTTGACTTTGCCGCTCGACATAGATTTTGAATCTGACTACCAGCCAAATAATAATTAATAGAAAAGTGGTACTCCCCGGTGGGAGATTTGGCCTCAAAGTTTTTGAAACAGTGGGGCGGGAAATGCTTCAATGTTAGTGTTTGATTTTGCCGCTCGATAGAGATTTTGAATTTGGCTACCGGCCAAATAATAATAATAGAAAAATGGTACTCCCCGATGGGATATTTGACCTCAAAGTTTTTGAAACGGTGGGACGGGAAATTCTTCAAAGTCGGTTTTTTGACTTTGCCGCTCGACAGAGATTTTGAATTGGACTACCAGCCAAATAATAATTAATAGAAAATTGGTACTCCCCGGTGGGAGATTTGGCCTCAAAGTTTTTGAAACGGTGGGGCAGGAAATGCTTCAAAGTCAGTGTTTGATTTTGCCGCTCGACAGAGATTTTGAATTTGGCTACCGGCCAAATAATAATAATAGAAAAATGGTACTCCCCGGTGGGAGATTTGCCCTCAAAGATTTTGAAATGGTGGGGCGGGAAATGCTTCAAAGTCGGTTTTTGACTTCGTCGCTCCATACAGATTTTGAATTTGACTACCGGCCAAATAATAATTAATAGAAAAGTGGTTCTCCCCGGTGGGAGATTTGGCCTCAAAGTTTTTGAAACGGTGGGACGGGAAATGCTTCAAAGTCAGTGTTTGATTTTGCCGCTCGACAAAGATTTTAAATTTGGCTACCGGCCAAATAATAATAACAGAAAAATGGTACTCCCCGGTGGGAGATTTTGCCACAAAGTTTTTTAAACGGTGGGGCGGGAAATGCTTCAAGGTCAGTGTGTGATTTTGCTACTCGATTGAGATTTTGAATTTGTCTACCGGCCAAATAATAATAGAAAAAAGCTAGTAGACCGTACGCTATCTATCCAGGAATTCAAGTCCTAGAGTCACATCAACTAATCATCCATGAGCATAATAATTGTGCAGACTGATATTTTGAATTTGGCTAGCTCCCATGCAACATTTGGATAAAAGGTGTACTCCCTATTCAGGAATTGAAGGCCGAGAGTGACATTAACTTATCATCCAGAATGAAAATTGGATAACTCCGATTCAAACAGGGTTGGCTGCAGGTTTTGCCGATCGACTGAGATTTTTTAATTTGGTTAATGGTACTCCCTCGGTACGAATTTAAGGCTGATTCACATCAACTGATCATCAAAATACTTGCCATATTGGCAAAGAAATTGGATACATAATCTCCGATTCAAACAGGGTAGGCGGTAGGATTTGTTGATGGACTGAGATTTTGAATTTGGCGGTTTTCTAAAGAAGAAAAAACCTTTGTGAGGTTCATGAATCCAAGGCTGAGAGAGTGCAGTTGGGGCACAGGATTTTTGTGCATCGAGCATACGGTAAACAGATAAAAGCATGATGTGAAACAAATACTCCCTCTGTTTTTGTTACATGTCCCCAAACACAACCCGGGCTCTGTAGCAGGAACCATTTCACAGGACCATTGTACTCACCTTTCATTGTCAGGGTTCATCTTCAATTTAGATAAGTATCTTCATCTATGGGCTCTCGAGAATTCTGCTGATCTCGTAACATCTTCAACTCCGCATCACATGCTAATGCTTTTTTGTCTCATATCATCGATTGCTCGTCTATGCACTTCCTGTTCAGCCCGTAGTGCTACAATTTCTTCCTAACTAGACAAATACGGCGACTTGGACTTGGACTTGGACTTGCACTGCCACAACCCAACATTACGCATGAACATGCTTTTATGATAACCTTCACCTTTTAGTACCATTTTAAATGTTTCCAGACATTCTTCTTGGGTTTGTTCTAGACCATCTTTCCCAGGTTTTGCCATCTCCTCATTCAATTTAATCTGTAAGGTTATCCGTTGGTAGACATGGGTGAGAGAAGAAAAGCTAATACAGAGAAACATGCAAACAACACATTTAAGCTGTCTATGAACAAATCTTACAAGTTGGCATGGCTAATTACGCATCATATATATTGTAGTAAAAGTATAGCTATCTGATCATACTGATAAGAATTTTATCACTAGCACACAATAACAGGACTATGCCAACATGGCATCTGTCTGTTTCTTCATCGTCGGGTGCATGATATACATAAGACAACTCTTTGTACAGCTGAAAACTAAAACTCACACTAGTTGGAAACCATCTAGTACTTAAATTAAAAAGAAAACTAGGCAGAAGTTCAGGTAGTGTGGCACATCTAACTATGCATATAAATCAGTGCAGGTGTGTCATAACAAAATATCAATCGAACAGAAGACTTACAATAACACTCTCAGCGGAGGGATTGAGCCCTTCTTTTTTGCTCGTCTGGCATGCCTGGAATTTTTGCTACAGACTTACCGCACCTTTCTGCAAAGTGGGCGGAACACATTATCAAAATATAAGAAGCACAAAGTCTGTAGAAGATTAAAAAGTAATTATTCTTACTGTTGCGCTCAGGTGGCCAACCAATGCACGAGATCCAGTTCGGTTTGTTAAGTGTTGTGCGACACAGTTTCTCTTGTTTTTCTCAGTGTTCATCTGCAAAAGGAGACTAGTGATACATATGTGCAAATAGGAATTTTGAATGTGATATGGTATTGGTCTTCACAAACCATATGGTAATCTTTGGATCAAACCAGTGGTCGAGAAGATCTATCCAGTGTTAGTCAGTCATAGTGTGTTCCATAGGAGTCATTCTTTGAATATCCTTGCTTGCCTTACCATCAAAGTATTTACTCTTTAGCCTATGGCACTGCTGGCGCAAAGAATAGGAGAACATGTCCATGAGAACATACTCTACATCCTCATTATCCTGATCGAAGTTGAATTTTGTCTGTCGGCAAGAATGGAACATTTGATGAGTTATGTGACTTAGAATAGAACCAAGAGCAAGCTTGAATGCATGGGACAGAGCACCATGACTTACATGTAACTTCTGCAGTAATGAATTGTAATGGTAAGGGGTCTATTGGTGGAGCTTGAACGATGCGAAGATGGGAATATCATTCCTGACAAAAACGCCTATTTTGGATGCTAGAAAAGCAAATTCTTCTGGATCTTCTGGCCTTTGCTTGCCAGGCACAATAGAACTGATGTAATATCTAGATTGCGTTCCGGAAATTTTAGCTTCAAGATTTTTTCCTACTGGCGAGGGTTTAACTCATCAATGCCCATTGTTATGGACTTGGGTTTTCAAGGAGGGAGCGCTGGAAGCATCAATCGGCTAGCAAACAAGAACACATGGACACAAGGTTTACCCAGGTTCAGGCCTCGTAGAGGTCCCTACTCCTGCTTGTCTTCTCTTGGAATTAACGAAGGAATCGAAGATGACAGGGGCGCGCAGATGCAATCTAGCGAGAGTTGTGGAAACTAGAGTTGCGTGTGTCCTCCTCGCCGCCCCCTCCTAGCCTTTATATAGATAGGCTAGGTCTCGAGTAGTAGGTCGAGTCGGTTATAGATTAGGGTTTTCCCTTTAAACTTTCTATCTTTGATCTTCCTCTTGTCTCGCAAGTAATCGAGAGTCCGTGGGCCACTCGAAGTCTTCATCAGGCCGTGGCAACGCCGTGGGCTTCCACCGTATCTGGACCGTATATACTAAGTTCGAGTATCTGCAGGGTATAGCCATGTCAATAGCCCCCAAGTGTCGAGTGGAATCTTAGATTCGACCGGGGACTTTATGAAGCCTTTCGAGTGCATGAGTGAGTATTCTTTCGAGTGTTATGTTTATGTCATAGGGATTGTTAATATGCGTGCCTGATTTAACCGATGTATCGGTATCAGTTAACTGCCTTAGGGCAAAACAACGCAATCTACTCGAACTCGAGTCCTCGGACTCAAATTCAGAAAAGTGCTGGTGTAATTCGACTCAAGCCACGAAGGTCTTACAGGAGTCGAATTCCAGTATATGGGTGTGAGCACTCGACGCGTCCGTCAAGGCATGTTCATCGTACCTATAGGCACGGATATATTTCTGGTAGTACGAAGCAAATGCGCTGCCAGGCCTTATTCAGGTCTTATCTTCACGCTGCAAGCACGACATCCGAATTTTTGTCATCACGGAGATGATTCGGGTGGCCCAGGAGACACAGTCTCTTTGTAAGGAAAAATATGAGGCGCTCTCGCCATAGACTTTGAGTGTGGATGTTATCAACACACATTACGACGTACAAATAATCATAGGGTGCGCGACCAGCGCTCCCTATGGGAGTAGCCCCCGAGTGCCTGGTTGAGTCAAAGACACAGGCAGGGACTAAAGAACTTTTGCGACTGCTATCGTATTTTGTTTGCTTGTTTCAGTCGAATTTGTTTCCGGCGCTCCCTATGGGAGTAACCCATGATCCATAGTTGAATCGTAGATTCAAGTGGTTGGGTATGCTTTGAATGTCCATATTCCTGCATAAAAAAGAAAATCGTAGGGTGCGCGACCAGCGCTCCCTATGGGAGTAGCCCCCGAGTGCTTGGTGGAGTCGAAGACTCGAGCAAGGACTAAAGTAGTCGAAGTCTTCTAGTGCTCAATGTGATGACATCACTACTGACGATGTGATGATCTCATTTTCTGAATTTGATTTGACGGGACGTGACGAGCGGTGGGTCCCATTTTCTGAATTAGATTTGACCGAGCATGCGTAATCTTTCGTTTTAACTGCGCCTCCTCGATTTCCGTGCGTAATGGAGATAGTGGGGGACGGTTCGTGCTTTGGCTTCTCCACCTTTCGACCATGATGTGCACCATGCATCCAATAGGGTTTCTGCTGGCCGTTGGATTGCATCTGCAAGGGGGTTAAGTAGCAGCGCAGCTGCGGTAATTTTTCCATCTGCTCTTTTCTCTGCTTGTGCTTCCATCGCCATTGCCGCTGCTATTTGCTTCCCAGAGCTTGTCCTCTTCGCAGCGCTGGACCAACTCCGCGTGTTCCCAAGCTACTTCCTCCGCTCGCACCGCCATCGCAAGATGGGGAAAAGAAGGGAGGCGCCGCCACTGGGTCTACTGCCACCACCGCCATCGCCAAGAAGGGTGGATCCACCGCCGTGGGCACCAGCGCCGCCGGTGCCGACAAGAAGAAATGTGCGGGCACCCGCGTCACTAATGGCGCATGACGCGCATCTACCATCAAGGCCTATGAACTCCATCTTCTACACCAAGATGGAGTTCTTCCACTCACCGAAGACGATTTGCGAGTGCCTGGTGACGAGGTAACCCCTTGTCCTCCATCAGGTTTTCGGGTGATGTTCCTCGCGTTCATCATTCGTGGTCTGTCTCTGCCCCTGTATCCCTTTGTCAGGGGCCTTCTTTGTTTCTATGGGCTCCAGCTGTCCCCAAACTCTCTTATTCACATTGCGTGCTATATCACACTTTGCAAGTGCTGGCTCAGAGTCGAGCCACACTTTGGTCTCTTCAAGCGGCTTTTCAAGCTGAAGCATCAGTCAACTTCTGGCTCGTTAGTCTACGACGTAGGCGTCTGCGGGATTTATGTCAACTCCTCTGCTACCTACTTCGACATCAAGCTGACGGTGTCCATCCAAGGGTGGAGAGACAAGTGGTTTTACATCCGCGACCAGAAGGCCGACGGAGAGCACTTCGGACTCGCGCCCTTCGACCCCGCGACGCCGTGCAAGAGGAGGCGTTCTTGGAAGAATGTTGTTATGCCTGGCGAATCCGAGGAGACGGAAGTACTGTACGAGTGCGTCTGCGACCTCGAGAGCCGCATGGGTAAAGAAGAGGGAGGCGCCACCCTCATTTGCACATGGTTGCACCGTCGCATCCAGCCTCTGCAGGCCAGAGTCCACCCCATGTTCCAATGGGCTGGTGCAGGCGATGTCACTCGCGTATCTGCCGATGGCATTTCTGTGGGTGAAGTAGATAAGAGGGTGCGACTGGTGACCAAGTACACCACCAAGGATGTTCTCCCTAGTAAACCATTCGTGCCCCCCTTCGATGCCTCTAACCCTCCTCCTGAGGTATGATTGTGCTACGAAGTAGCTTTATTTGTCGATTGATTCTGAGTTCTTGACATATACTGAATTGTTTTATGTGTGCATGATTGGAAGGTATCTCTCAGTTTTCCTCCTCTTCCTGAGGGGGTTATTCCTCGCGAAGTAGATGAAGAGGACGAGTCGGAATCGACCTTCCCACTTGAAGAGGAGGAGGAAGCCCCTGAGTCCAGCGGTCCGGACACTCGCAAGCATTTCACGCAGTGAGGATTTGGATGCTTCGTCTCCTTTGACTCTAGAGGGGCCATCCATCGGTGTGGAGGAGCCGATACCCACCGTTCCTGTGCGCTCTATGGCTCCTCCTGCCCGGAAGAAGCTTCGACTACCAAAGGAATCGTCGGAGTCGAAGGAGCAGTCCTTCGATCCTCCTTTACTCACGAATTCATTTTGGTTTCTTTTTTGAGCCGTCATCTGTCTTGAAGCTCTTGTTTGATTGTGTGTTCCAGTCAAGTGGCGACATTGTCTTCTGATGACGTCCAATTTTTGAAAGAGTCTAGAGTCGCAGACTCCATGTCCAAGAAGGTCGCCTCGCGGTCTCCTTCTCCTCCATTGGCGACCCACTCCGGGCATAACTCATCGAGTTCCCCGCATGCTGGGGGGCATCAGATGGTTACCCGGATGACTATGCAACAGCCTTCTTCGGAGTCTGCGAAGGATCATGTAAGTACCTTGTAGTTGGCAGTCGAATTTATTCTTGGCGTGCTTTTACTTGAACTTGGAATATCTCTGATGCTGCTCATTGTGAAGGAAGCCGCCCGCTTGGCGAAGCAGGTTCTTAACATGGGTCGACAACATGCGTGACTAGACGATCGCCATCGTATTGTCGAAAGTAAGTTTTGTCTTCGTCCTTGTATTTTGCGAATATTATTGATTCGATTTGGTAACACTATCTGTTTGTTGCAGCTGAGCACAATGAATTACTTTGCCATGCTGCTGCATTGGAGAAGACATTGGTCGTGGCAACGAAGAATCGTGACGAGGCAGTCGCAGCCTTGGAGGAGTCGCGGAAGCGAGAGCAGGATCTCCTTGCCTCCACTGCTGAGAGGGAGAAGATGTTCGAGGAGTAGCTTCTCCCGATTGCCAAGTGCCTCTGAGGTATGGCCCTTTTCATCTGGATATGTCTTGCTCTTCTGCGCTTTGACGTATGATTGTTGTATTAATGCTTTTTGTATGCAGATGCCAGTGGCTTGAGTTTCGATGCCCAATCTCTACGCGGTGCAGATGCTTTGGCTGGTGCCATCGCTGCAGTCGAGGACCTCAGCGTTCCCCTCCAGGAGACGCTGGGGAAGGCCAAGGATGTGCTCAGTCGCATCCATGAGGACTTGACTCTGAAGGCTGGGATGATCGACAACCTCAGCGACCTGGTGGAATCCCTGTCTGGAGGAATCCCTACAGACTTCAAAAATTCGCAGCGCTCCGTCGGTGTCACCATGGCACTCGCAATGGTGCAGGCCCATGGCGTGGAGATGAATCCCGCAGCTATTTCTGAGGCGATGCATGTCGACGCTGGAGGCCAGTAGGTAGTTTTTGCTCCCTATGCTGGTAAATGCAAAAAATTACGGTCCCCGGCTTATCGAGACACTCACCAAGTATTCCAAAGAGCGACGTCAGGCAAAGGCTGCGAAGGCTGTGGCTTCTAGTGGTACTGCTGGCAAGTCCGTGGCGTTGGAGATAGCCACGGATGCAATGAAGCCCCCGAGGCCTAAGTCCAAGTCGAAGAAACATGCTGCGCCTTAGTCTCCTTTTGTAATAGCTGTAGTGGCTTAGCCTTTTGCTTTATGGAACAATGATTTTGTGGGGGTGTCCCAATCGAAACTTTTCCTTTGTCTGAATGCATATATACCCTCTGCCAAATGTATTTTTGGTCTCTTATTTGCTTTTTACTTGATTCGTATTACGGTACATCGAGTGCTCCTTCGAGTGATCCTTGTGATCCTCCTTCTACCGATGAGAACTTGGTGCAGCCTCGTTCGAAGGTGGAGGAGTTGTCGTTACTCTCACGACTGCGCGATCGTATTAAGAAACTGGAGCGTGAGTTGCCCGTCCTCCATGGTAGCACTAATGTATGGAAGTCGAAGGCGGAGAAAGCCTCTGCTCAAGAGAAGTACCTATTAGAGGAGGTGGCCCAGCTGAGTGAGCAGTTCAAGTGTTAGTCTTCTGTCCTCTTATCTTTTCCTTTAGTCAGTCGCAGCGATGCCCTTCTTTCACACTTTGCTTTTGTGTGGAGCAGTTGCCAGTGCTCGCCATCCGCAGGATGAAAAAGATCGGATCGCTGTTCGAATGAATGATTTGACCCAGGAGCAACTGCAGGCGAATGGGTACTTCTGGGTCGATCATGACCGTGCAATTACACTCGCGACCCTACAGGATCGTGCTTCTCGAGTGCTTCATTTTCTGAAGAAAGCGCAGTCGTGCCTCAGGCACATTTATCATATGATGTTTCCACTAGACGCTGTCCCTTCAAGCCTGTTGGCCCTTCTGGCAAGATTCCAGGATTTGAATGCAGTTCGTGAGTGCGTGCGGCAGTAGTTAGTGGCTGGTGCCAAGGCTGCCCTCTCGCTGGTGCGACTACATAGGCCTGATGTGGACATTGCGGCTGTTGCTACTGGGCCGCCGAATCCACCGGCAGGTTCGACCTGGAACATGGTTCCGCATTACCAGGCAGTGGACCGCCCAGCAGAGGAAATTCACGACTTCTTTTAGGAACAGACAAACGTTCGTCTGCTGTAGTAGTAGTTTTGATTTGTATCCTGCACATAGGTATATCAGTGTTGTAAAGTTTGTATGCATATGCTATATAAAATTGATTGATATTGATATGTAAAGAGCTTGCTAGCTCATGTATTTTGCGAGTGTATTTGTACTCTGCAGTTCCTTTTTGTTAGCCTGATTTATTTTATCTCAGTGCCTTGCTAACCTGCCAGGTGCGTTGCAACTGTGTTGGTGTATCAAGGGTTCGATTGTTGTTATGTCAGCTACTCGGGATACTGCGTATTGTTCGTAGAACTAGGGTGTAAAGGGTGGCGTAGCCCCCGAGTGATATAATTGCTAGAAAAATGAGAAAAACACAGAGTTTCAGGGCACTTAGCTTTATTTATTCGTAGAATCACTACGAGGTACAATGTGTGGCTAAGTAGCCTGGCTGAGTAGCCTTATTTGCAATGTAAAAAAGACGACTAAGGGTAGAAGCACCACATCTGCGTGACGTTCCAGGGGTTGGAGTATGCGACTCCTGTCTCGAAATCTTTGAGGCGATAGGCACCACCTGGGATTACTTCTGTAATCACGTATGGTCCTTCCCAAGGGGACTCGAGCTTGAGGTGCCCTTGCTGCTTCAGTCACAGGACCAGGTCTCCTTCGACGAAGGATCTGGGGCGTAGCCTTCTGCTGTGGTAGTTGCGCAGGTTCTGCTGGTAGATTGTCGATCTTTCTGCTGTGAAGTCCTGTGCCTCGTCAAGGAGATCGACGGTGTCTTCAAGTGTAAGAGTTGACTCCTGCTCGCTGTAAGCGACCACCCACGAGGCTTTGTAGCGTACTTCTGCGGGTAGCACCGCTTCAGCACCATGCACCATGAAGAACGGAGTGTATCCTGTGGCACTGTTTGGAGTTGTGCGTAAGCTCTAGAGTACAGATTGCAGCTCGTCTGGCCAGCATCCGGCGGCTTGTTCGAGTGGCCGGAGGAGTCGCTTCTTGATTCTGCCACAGACGAGGGCGTTGGCCTTTTCGACTTGACCATTGGTCTGTGGGTGAGCTATGGAGGCATAGCATACGTTGATTCCCAGGTTTTCGCAAAAACCCTGGAACTCCTTAGAGGTGAAGTTCGTTTCGTTGTCCGTGATGATGTTGTGTGGCACTCTGAAGCGATAGACAATGGACTCGAAAAACTTGACGGCACTGGCTCCTGACTGGTTTGTCACCGGCATGGCCTCTATCCACTTGGTGAATTTCTCGACTGCGACCAGGAGGTAGACATATCCTCCTCGTGCGGACTTTGGGAGCTTGCCGACCATGTCGAGTCCCCATTGCGCAAAGGGCCAAGCCAATGGTATTCGCTGGACCAGTAGAATCCAGCTCGTAGAGCTTTGGCGATGAGGGCGTGACTGCCGGCATGGTGCCCGCAAGTCTCTTCATGTATGTCAAGGAGGACGGCCCTTCTGTCCGTGTTGGAGACGCACCGTTGGAGTACTCCTGTGATGCTGCGCTTGTATAGTTTGCCGTTGATGACGGCGAATGCCTTGGATCGTTGTGCGATGTGTCGCGCGTCAGTCGGGTTGTCCGGTAGCCTCTTGCTGAGAAGATATGTGATGTAGGGTTGAGTCCAAGATGGCTCGATCATCATGACCCCCATTGGTCCCTCGAGTCCTGTGTCAAGCTCCAGGTCTTCGAGTGCCATTGGCTCATTGGGCGGCGTAGCCCTCGAGTCCATTGTTGCGCTTGTTTTCTTCTCTGTGGCCTCTGGCTTGATGGAGCATTCGCAGATACGCTCGAGAAATACCCCAGGTGGTATGGGGGTGCAGGTGGAGCCAATGTTGGCGAGTGCATCTGCCTCTTCGTTGCTTTCGCGACCTACGTGTCGCAGCTCACAGCCGTCGAAGTCCCCTTCGAGTGTGTAGTAGAGGTCGCGGTAGGCAATCATATTGTCATTCAGCACGCGCACTCGTGCATCATTTGGTTGACGACCAGCTTGGAGTCGCCGTAGATGATGAGCCTCTTGGTGCTGCAGGCTTTTTCCATCCGCATCCCGTGCAATAGGGCCTCGTATTCAGCTTCGTTGTTGGAGGCGGTGAACTGCATTCGCAGAATGTATTTCAGCTTGTCTCCTTGGG
Organism: Avena insularis; assembly: GCA_023614405.1. Lineage (NCBI taxonomy): Eukaryota > Viridiplantae > Streptophyta > Magnoliopsida > Poales > Poaceae > Avena > Avena insularis. The sequence goes on from CM042694.1 coordinate 537,823,949, forward strand.
GCGATGTCAGTATGACACCTGCGCCAGCCCTGTCCTTACGCTTGGATCTGTCGAAGTGCATCATCCAGAGGTAAGATATATCTGGTTTTTTGGGGAGCTGATTCTCCATCCAGTGTACGAGGAAATTAGGGAGGACTTGCGACTTGATCGCGTCGCGCTTCTCGTATGTAATGTCTCGTGGAGACAGCTCGATTCCCCAGAGCGCGACTCGTCTGGTGGCATCGAGGTTGTTGAGAATATGCCCAAGTGGGGCGTCTTTGACCACCACGATTGGGTGCTCCTGGAAGTAGCGGCGCAGTCCCCTGGCTGTCATGAAGACACCGTATGCCAGCTTCTGGTAGTGCAGGTACCATTGCTTTGTTGGCGTGAGCACCTCGCTGAGGTAGTAGACTGGGCGCTGCACCCCGTGGACTTTGTTTTCTTCGGCTCGTTCCACCACGAGTACTGTGCTGACCACCTGGTTGGTGGCAGAGATATATAGCAGCAATGGTTCTCTTTCGCGTGGGGTCACCAGTACTGGTGAGGTAGATAGTAGACGCTTGAGGTCTTCGAATGCTTCCTGCGCCTCATCGGTCCACTCGAACTTGTTAGTTTTGCAGAGAAGTTGGTAGAAGGGCTGTGCCTTTTCGCCCATTCGACTGATGAATCGACTGAGCGCCGCGATTCGCCCAGCCAGCTGTTGGACGCCTCTTATATTCTTTGGCTTCTCCATGGCCAGTATGGCTTTTATTTTCTTCGGGTTCGCCTCAATTCCCCTTGTGGAGATGAGATACCCGAGTAACTGCCCAGATGGTACGCTGAAGGCGCACTTGTCCGGATTGAGCTTGATCCGGTAGCAGTCGAGGTTGGCGAAGGTTTCACGTAAATCGTCGATTAACGAGGCTTCCTCCTTTGTTTTGATGACAATGTCGTCGATGTAGACTTGGATGTTGCGACCAAGTTGATCCTTGAGGCAAGCCTGCATGCACCGTTGATAGGTGGCTCTTGCGTTTTTGAGCCCGAAGGGCATTGTGTTGTAGCAGAACACACCAAAAGGCATTGTAAACACTGTTTTTTCTTGATCTTCCTCCTTCATTCGAATCTGATTATAGCCTGAGTAGGCGTCGAGGAAGCAGAGGCGCTCACATCCCACGGTGGAGTCGATGATTTGGTCGATTCGCGGTAGCAGGAAGTGATCCTTTGGGCAGTGCTTGTTCAGGGAGGTAAAGTGCACGCACACCCGCTGGATATCTGTGTATTTTTTAGTTACCAGCATCGTGTTGGTGAGCCAAGTGATTTCCTTGATCTCACGTATGAACTTGGCATCGAGTAGTCTGTTGATCTCCATTCTGACCGCATTTTCCCTTGGTTTGGACAGTCGCCGAATTGTCTGTTTGAAGGGCCTTGCGTCTAGGTTGACGTTGAGTGCATGCTCGGCGAATTCCCTGGGAACCCCTGGCATGTCCGCTGGACACCAGGCAAAAATTTCCTAGTGCTCACGGAGGAATTCAACGAGCGCGAGTTCCTATGCGGAACTCAAGTTGTTGGCGATGAGGGTCGTCTTGGTCAGGTCCGATGGGTGGACCTGGACTTTCTTCGTGTGCACCGACGAGTCGAAGGACAGGTTGGGTGAACTTGGCTGGCTCAGGGGAGGCAGACTGTTGTCTGTCGACTCCTTCAATTTTGCGAGCTCCTCCTGCATGCCGAAGGACTGGGAGATTCTCTTGAATTCCCTGTCGCAGCTGTCGGACCTTTCGAAGCTTCCGTTGATTGTGATGACACCGTTTGGACCTGGCATTTTCATCTACAGGTAGGCATAGTGCAGCACTGCCATGAACCTAGAAAACGCGATGCGTCCGAGGATGCAGTGGTACTGTAAGGGCCAGTCGACGACTTCGAAGTCGATTCGTTCGCGTCGAAAGTTTTTCGGTGTGCCGAAGATGATGTCGAGGTTGATTTTTCCCAGGGATATATGCCTTGCCTGGGAAGATGCTGTGGAACGTTGTGGCCGAGACTCCTAGACACGTCAGAGGGATCCTCATTGCTCGCAAGATACTTGTGAACATGAGGTTAATGCCGCTTCCACCATCCATGAAGATGCGACTCATGTCGAAGCCTACGATCTGCGCCTCGAGTACGAGGGGACAGTGGCCTGGACGAGGTACTTGGCGCGGATGGTCACGCTTGTCGAAGGTTGTAACATCCCAAAACTTTAATCCAGGTGATCAAGATCAAATCTACCCATTTTAGGGTTAACAAAAACTTTTCTATTTAAAAATCTTTAAGCATTCATATGTGTGTGCATTTAAAATAGGAGTTGTTTGAAATGCAATGATTGAGTGATCTATTGGTTGTAAAATGACTTTAAGGTGAATTACACATCATCTAGATCATCCCCAAGCAAATCCCAAAGAAAAAGAAATCAAAAAGAATTAAATAAGGCAAATGGTCACTTTTGCCATTTTAATCACCTAGCCCACTTTGGCTATTCCTAGCACTCAAATCCAAACAAAAACAATTGTGGATATTTGCACCCCCTGCTAGTACAAGTAGTGATGTGCCAAGGCCCACTTTGTGATCTCCCAAAAACATTCAAACTCTAAATTTAAGTGATATTTGAAAATTGAATCTAGTTCATATGTCTAGATACCACTTTTTCAAAAACCACTCAAATGAACTCCATTTCAAAATCCCAAGCAAACCTAGATGCTTAAGCATAAGATGAATCACTCAACCAAAAATCTTTCAAAAATTAAAAAGTTTCCCCCAGGCCCAACCAGACCTATCCCCTGGCTCCAGTGCACCGCCACCGCGAGGCCATGCTCGCCGGCCAAACGGGCACAAGCCACAGCAGACCACCAGCCCCTCTCCGCCGCTCCAGGGAGTGAGGCGTGACCTCACCGCCGCCCACGGTCCACCCCATGGCCCTTGCTAGCCACTGGACCACCTCAGAGCCGTGCCGCCCTTTCTCTCTACGTGCAACCAGAGCGCGCCAGAGCACCCTCGCCGCCAGCATGCCACAAACCACGCCTCGACACCAAATCGCGCACGCCGCTCCGCCTTGACCACCTCACCCCCCCAGACACGGTCGTGCACCGCCGCGTCACCCACAGTCGCCAGGAGCACCGTCGAGCATCGCCTCTGTATCCCAGAGCACGAGAAGCCCCCGACCAATTGCCACCACCCTTAGCGTCACCATTACGCCATAGAGAATCGCTAGCAGATCGCCCACCGTCTGCCTACCTCGCCCATGCCGGTAGCCCTCTGTATCACCGTCACCGATGAGCTCTGTCCACACCCGTCGGTCCACTCGTCGAGCCTATATAAGGAGGCCTCCCCAGCACCAATTCTTCACACCATCTCACTCCCCTCTATCCACTAACCATTTCCCCTCTCTCGCTAGAGTCGATCGAGCAGCACATCGCCAGAATTCCACCGGAGGTAGCCGCTTCAGAGGAGGAGAAGTCCCCGTTGATTTTGTCCACCTCAGCCCCTGCCGCGACCTCGCCTGAGTCTGCCGTCGCCGTCCAGTTTGTTTGCCCGCCTCGCCGCACTAGCTGGAGCCCTGGTACGTCCCCAGTAGACCCCCACCGACCGCGCTAGGGTGCAGTCTCGCCGGCGACGAGTCTGTCATCGATGACGACCGTGGACCGTTAGATCGTGTTCTAATCGTGTGGTTCTTATCGCCCCGTACCTCTTCGGGTTTTAAGTGCCGCTGACATGCGGGACCAGCTTGTCAGTCGCCCTCTGCGCCGCGCAGCGTCACTGGGCCGGCCCAATTAGTTTCCCGCGCGACCCAGTTAATTCAAATATAGGTTTTTCTAGTTTAGACTTAAATCAATTCTGTCCCTTAGTTCAAAAATCCATTCAGAGAGTTTTGCGAATCCAAATTGAGTGATTCCAATTTTTTTGAAAAGCTACTGAAAATATCTATCCAAGCCCGTTGGATTTAAAGCATTTAGAGTTAGAGATCTCTCCTAGTAAAAATAACAAGACAGAAGCTTTTGCACATTCAAACATTTTTATAAAATCAACCATAATAGCTTTTGAGTTGATTCCAACTCTCAAAAATCACATTTAACTATACCTATCTGAATATATAATAATATTGAGGTTTATATGCAGTGAATTTGGACTAGTACCAAAATAGTGCTATATAGGCATTCCTAGTCACTTTAAATCATTAATTATTAAACTTGAACTTATTAAAATGTGATCCAACCTTTAAATCACATTCCCATATGTTAGAATATGTGGTGATGACATGTGTCCACATGATCCCATATTTTAATTGGAGAATATTAAATATTAAATAATTTCAATGAGTAGAAATTACTTTTCTCAAATAAAATAAATGAAGCTAGTTCATTAAACCTTGTGATCCTTGTGATGATAATAGATCATCAAATGTGTGCCTTAGTGTACTAAGTAAACTAGTTAAGTATTGTTTGGTGATTGTGTATTCCGTATGTATTTATAGACGATAGTACCGACCAAGTCTACGAGGAGGAGGAGTTCTACCAAGAGGAGGAGGAAGGAAACTTCAACCACTACACCAACCAAGGCAAGCTAACACTTGCAAGTGTCTTAACTATGCAAGCTAACCCTTGCAAACTAGATAACCTAAGCAAAGGCATTAGGCATGCTTTGGTCATATCATTTTGACTTATACCTACTCCAAGTTTTATTTACAAGCTTTTACCTTCTTTACTTTACCAAAGTCCTTTACTTGTTTAAAGGTAGCATAAAGAGTATAAAACTTTCCCTATCTAGTTAGACTTAGATGTCATTCTATGCCATGAGATTGAATTTAGCATCCCACATTAGTGAACACTCTTAACTTAGTAGTTGGAACTAAACCAAAACTTGATTTACTCTAGATGGGAATACTTGGCGAAAATGATTTGTGAAAACCTTGGAATGAGGAGTCATTCTATTGAGATGCTTTGACATGTGTTGAGAAACACAAATGGTTTATGATGATGAAAACGTTGAGGCATGAGACTGAGCCCTTTTACAAAACTGATGGTTGGGTTCTGATGCGATACCATTCCAATTTTACCGTACAACCACAATACCTGAATTGGGTAAGGCTTAGCCGGAATTTTATATGCATTAGTATTAGTTCCCTCGCGGGAGAGGTTTGAGCTGAGGCTACCTCTCAATGTTGTCCCCCTATGCAGTGCCCAAGATGACAGATGGTCATGGTTGGGAGGCCATGCTCATAGGAGAGGTGCTTATACTAGAGTGTGTAAAGGAAAGGTTATGTTTGATTATCTGCATACTAAGTATGATGATTCAGGGTTATCCCTGACAGATGTATCGAATCTTGTGGTGAAAGTGTACCACCTCTGCAGAGTGTCAAACTATTTGAATAGCCGCGTCCGCGGTTATGGACAATTGGAGTGGCCATACTGTTCCGTTGTCAGATGTTTTGAAAACAACTTATGAAATGAATTGTGACATGATTTGACCACAACAGAGTTGTGACTATGATGACTAAGTTCCCACTTAGGTGTTTTCAAACTTTATTTTATCTTTCTTTGTTTTTGAACTTAGCTTAGGTTTCAAACCTAACTTTATAAATAAATTAGAGTTAGCATTCATACTAGAACTATCCTACTTGTTAGTGGTAGTTTGCGAGTACTTAAAGAGTACTCATGGCTTTTGTCCCTGGCTATTCCTATGGCCAGACTATGAAGGAGATTACCAAGATGAAGGACAGTAGGATGGCTATGATAACTAGGACTATCTCCCATCGCCAGCATTGTCTGTGACTCTGAAGATGGACCCCACCACTACGCTATTTATTCCGCTACTTGATTGTACTAAGACTGGATCATGAGATCCTTTATTTGTTGTAAGACCTTATTATGGTTTGTAATGGATGATGTATTGTGATATGCAATCTGTTATGTCTCGCAAAAATGGTAATCCTGGGATTGCGATGTATGGCATAACAGGCATCTGGGATTAAAAATTCGGGTGTTTACAAGTTGGTATCAGAGCCATCCTGACCATAGGAGACCCTAGTTAGAATGGACGTCCGAACCCAAAACTTAGTTTCAAAAACCAAAGTGAGTATTTATGAAAACTATTTCCTCTCTTACCCTTGGGAATTCTTTCTTTCAAAAAAATTCATGTTCCTACAAATTCTTACATTACTACATAAAATTTGACACAATTGATCACTTCACTAACTTTCTCATCCTAAATTCTTATAGATGGAAGCCCAATACAGCAAGTTCTACTAGTTGGGCAACGGAGGCCAACTGATCTTCGAGAGGGATCTTGATGCACTGTCTGAGTTCTTGGAGCGTCCTCATCCGGAATTCCTTGGAGCTCAACTCCCGGGTCCACCAGGAGGAGATTTACAATGGCTAGTGACTGCTGATCTTCGAGGCAAGATAGAAGCACCAGTATGTGGGAGGATTCAGTTCTCTGTGAGAGAGAACAACTAGCTAGATGGATTAGCCAGGCCAATGCATGAAGCTCTCGCATGTCTGTGTGCCCTCAGTGTCAACCTAATCCAAGTAACCCGCTTTGTTCACTATGCAAGGCGTGATTCCATGGGAATGCCGCTAGAGATGCCAAGTCACCCAATCCTAAAGCGTCAAGTGGAGAACCTCGACTTCCTATTGTATGACAGACAGAAGGAGTTGGACAATGCTAGAGAGTTAGCCAACCACAACCTCGCCATTGCCGCCCAGAAGGCCCAGACTTTCTCACTGCTCATCCAGGATCGTCAGTCTCTGCGCCGTCAATGCGCCAAGAAGGATCGCACCATCGACCGTCTTCGCAAGAAGGTGGCTGACCTCGAGAAGACCATCAAGGATCAAGAAGCTCAGCTTGTCATGAAGGAAGAAGAAGAGGAAGGTGAAGATATCCAAGGGATATTGACTCCTACCTCAGTAATGATGATGACTTTCTGGAGGAAGATGCCGTGGACTTCTACACCGATGATGATGACTCTGACTTCATCGATGATGAGTAGATGCACTAGAGCACTATCATAGAGTGAGGAGTATCAGTCCCATTGTATCGTAGCTTACAGAATGGTTCTTAAAACCATCTGTTTTCCTTTGATGATGTGGTGTGTGTGTGTGTTTGTATCATGTGCTTTGCTTGAATGAATGAAAAGAAGTTAGTTGCAAAATCCTGAGTCAAACTCAAAGTTTTAGCTCTGAAATCAAAACCATGAACCTTAGAACTTTCCCTCTTACCCCTTTATCTATCTCAATCTTCAGATGACTCGTGGAAACCAAGGAGGGAGCAGCTTATCGCAAGACCCAATGCTGCAGATTCTGCAGACTCTCATTGCAGACCGTGAAGCAAGCAGGGCAGAGCGCCAAGCTAATCTAGCAACACTGCAGCAGATTGCCTAGATGGCTCACAACAACCAGAATCATGGAAATCATGATCATCATGGATCCAAACTCAAAAACTTCCAGAATACCAATCCCCCAATCTTTAGTACTTCAGAGAACCCACCGGATGCTGATGACTGGTTGAAGACAACGGAGAATAACTTAGAAGTAGCAGGAGTGGATGCCAACGAGAAAGTTCTTTTTGCCACCCACTATTTGGCAGGAGATGCAAGAGCATGGTGGAACAGCATCCACACAATGAACCATGGTCAAGTGATGACATGGGAAGCCTTCAAAATCAAGTTCAGTCGCACCCACATGCCGCGGGGTCTAGTCACCAGAATGAGGGATGAGTTCAGAGAGTTGAAGCAAGGCAGAATGACTGTAGTGGAGTACCGTGACAGATTCTTGTCCTTAGCCAGGTATGCACCTGATGAGATCAACACGGAGGCCAAGAAGAAGGAGAGATTCCTGAACGGACTACATGATGAGATGCAGACTATCCTCGTCAACATCCGTTTCCAGGATCTCGAAGAGCTAGTCGACTCTGCCATTCAGATGGAAGGAAAGATTAATCAGGCAAACGATAACCGCAAACGTCGTATGATGCACCAAGCTGGATCCAACAGTCACCAGAAGTACCGTCCCAACCCTTCTGCGGGATATGCACCACGGAACAACCGACCCCCAATGTCTCGCCCAAGCTACCCCAACCGTAGCGAAGGAAATGTGAAGTCCGGAGGAAACAACAATCACTCCGGCAACACCAACAGTTTCAACCATGCACCTCCCAAGAGCAACAACAACAACAATACTGCACCCATAAATGGAAGCAATGTTGTGCCCATGGCAGCAAAAGACAAGTCTCAAATCACTTGTTTCGAGAGTGGAGTGAAGGGTCACTACTCCAATGAGTGTCCCAAGAAGATTGCCACCACTGCCAATGTGAATGCCCCAGCTCAACAGCAGTGTCGTGTTCAACCAGGAAGAAGATTTGCCCCAGGGAACCCTCACAACTGCAATGGCCGTCTCTTCCACATGAACACCGAAGAAGCCCAAGAAGCGCCAGATGTAGTGCTGGGTATGTTTTCTGTCAACTCAGTTTTAGCAAGAGTGTTGTTTGATTCTGGAGCATCGCACTCATTTGTCACCGAAGAATTTACATGCACTAGTAAGATTCACCCACTCCAACCTAAAGCATGTTATGATAGTTCAAATCCCCGGTTCAACTACAAAAGCTAGAAAAATTTGCAAAGTTGTGCCTATCAGAATACATGGGATAGATTTTTATGCCAATCTAATAGTACTTGGAACCAAAGGTTTGGAAGTAGTACTAGGAATGGATTGGATGTCAAAGCATAAAGGATTGATTGATTGTGCCAAGAAAGCCATCACCATGACCAGTAGCTCTGGAGTCTCAGTAGAGCATATATCTAAAACCTTGCCCCGTCAATTCAAGTGTAATAAGAGTCTAGCCCTGCCCACCATTGACCAAGTCAGAGTAGTCTGTGAATACCCCGACGTATTCCTAGATGAATTGCCCGGTATGCCACAGGATAGGGTATTGAGTTCATTATTGAACTAATCCCCGGAACCAGACCCATAGCCTAGAGACCCTATAGTATAAACCCCTCAGAGTTAGTAGAACTGAAGAAGCAGCTGGATGCTATGCTGGCAACAGGCTTGATTCAGCCAAGTGCATCGCCATGGAGATCGCCAGTGTTATTCGTTGATAAGAAAGATGGAGGCAACCGTCTGTGCACAGATTACAGGAAGTTGAATGATGTCACCATCAAAAACAAGTACCCTTTGCCAAAGATGGAGGATCTATTTGATCAGTTGACTGGAGCAAATGTGTTCTCTAAGGTCGATCTTAGGACTGGTTATCACCAACTTAAGATTAGTGCAACGGATATTCCGAAGACCGCCTTTACTACTCATTATGGTTTATATGAGTATACGGTCATGTCTTTTGGATTAACCAATGCCCCTGCTTATTTCATGAACCTCATGAATAAGATCTTTATGAATTTTCTAGACAAGTTTGTCGTTGTGTTTATCGACTATATCCTTATCTACTCCAAGTCGGAAGAAGAGCATGAGCAACATCTGAGAATCATCCTTGAAACCCTTAGAGAGCATCGGTTGTATGCGAAGTTCAGCAAGTGTGAGTTTTGGCTGAAAGAAGTAGGATTCCTAGGACATATTGTGTCTGCGAGAGGAGTCGTTGTTGATCCCGCCAAGATCAAAGATGTCAAAGAATGGGAAGCCCCAACCACTCAAACCCAAGTCCGTGCATTTCTCGGATTAGCGGGATACTACCGCAAGTTCGTCGAAGGATTCTCGAGCATAGCAAGACCCATGAACCAATTATTGAAGAAGGACAAGAAGTTTGAATGTACCGACAAATGTGAAGCCAGTTTCCAAGAGTTGAAGAAGAGATTGATTTCAGCCCCAATATTGATCATGCCAGATATCAAGAAGCCGTTTGATGTGTATTGTGATGCATCCAAGATTGGTCTCGGATGTGTATTGATGCAAGAAGGCAAAGTCATCACTTATCTGTCTCGACAACTGAAGCAACATGAGAAGAACTATCCGACCCATGATCTTGATTTAGCAACCGTAGTTTTGGCATTGAAGACATGGCGTCATTATCTTATGGGTAATCACTGTGAGATTTACTCGGATCACAAAAGCTTGAAGTATATTTTCACTCAAAAGGAGCTGAATATGAGGAAAAGGAGATGGATAGAGTTAATCAAGGATTATGACCTTGACATTCACTATCACCCCGGCAAAGCCAATGTGGTAGCGGATGCTCTTAGCAGATTGCCGTGTAGGCTAAACACTATGATCAAGGAGAAGCAACCAAGTTTGTATGAGGAGTTGGAGCAGTTTAGAACTGAGCTAGTTAGCAAAGGATTCTTAGCTAGCATTGAACTTCAACCCACTTTTATTAGCCAAATCAAGAAAGCCCGGAAGGGAAATGAAAGTATCGACAGAATCAAACATCGTATTGGTACAGGAAAGGTACCTGGATTCACCGAAGACGAAGAACGAGTTCTGTGGTACAAAGGCCGTATCTGTGTGCCAGCAGATTCGGAGCTGAAGCAAGTTATCATGCAAGAAGCTCATGATACTCTTTATTCTATCCACCCCGGAGGAACAAAGATGTATCAAGATTTGAAAGAGCAATTTTGGTGGCACAAGATGAAGAGAGAAATTGGAAGATACATCGCCAAGTGTGATATCTGTCAAAGAGTCAAAGTGGATCATCAGAGGCCCGCAGGACTGTTGCAACCACTGCAGATTTCGGAATGGAAATGGGATTCCGTCGGAATGGACTTTATCACCGGTTTGCCTACTTCTAGTAGGGGGAATGACTCAATCTAGGTCATTGTCGATAGACTGTCCAAGGTAGCTCATTTTATACCTGTCAAGACAACCTACCAAAGTTCGAAGCTAGCAGAGTTGTACATTGCTAGAACTGTTAGTCTGCATGGAACCCCCAAGACCATAGTATCAGATCGAGGAACTCAATTTACCTCGAGATTTTGGTAGAAAGTCCAAGAAGGATTAGGTACTAAGTTGAATTTCAGCACCGCTTATCACCCGCAAACCGATGGACAGACTGAAAGAGTCAACCAAATATTAGAAGATATGTTGAGACCTTGTGTGTTAGAATACGGATCAAAATGGGAAGATTGTCTGCCTTTCGCAGAATTCTCATATAACAACAATTACCAAGACAGTTTGCAAATGGCACCATTTGAGTTCCTATACGGAAGAAAGTGTCGTACCCCTTTGAATTGGTCGCAAGTAGGAGAGAGTCAGATTTTTGGACCCGACATTCTACGAGAAGCTGAAGAGAAGGTTCACAAAGTCCGTGAGCACCTCAAGACCGCCCAATCCAGACAGAAGAGTTATGCTGACAAGAGAAGGAGAGACCTGACTTTCAATGTCGAAGATTTTGTGTATCTCAAGGTTTCACCATTGAAGGCAACCCAACGTTTTAGTCTGAAAGGGAAGTTAGCCCCCAGATATATTGGACCCTTCAAGATTCTAAATCGTCGAGAACAAGTATTGTATCAACTGGAACTGCTAGAAGAGATATCAGCCATCCACAATGTGTTCCATATCTCGTTACTTCGCAAATGCTTAGAAGTGTCGGAGAAGACCGAAGTTTTCAAGAACATCGATCACCGAGTTGTTGATATCAACAAGGATCTGACGTATCATGAAGTGCCCATCCGTATCTTGGAGGAAGCTTACAGAACCACCCGGACCAGGAGTATCAAATTTCTCAAGATTCAATAGAGCAACCATACCGAAGAAGAAGCCACTTGGGAGCGAGAAGATTATATTAGGACTGAGTTCCCAGATCTCTTTAGTTCCTAGTTTTCTTTCTTAAATCTTGGGATGAGATTTTTTTTAAGGTGGGAAGGTTTGTAACATCCCAAAACTTTAATCCAAGTGATCAAGATCAAATCTACCCATTTTAGGGTTAACAAAAACTTTTCTATTTAAAAATCTTTAAGCATTCATATGTGTGTGCATTTAAAATAGGAGTTGTTTGAAATGCCATGATTCACTGATCTATTGGTTGTAAAATGACTCTAAGGTGAATTACACATCATCTAGATCACCCCAAGCAAATCCCAAAGAAAAAGAAATCAAAAAGAATTAAATAAGGCAAATGGTCACTTTTTCCATGTTAATCACCTAGCCCACTTTGGCTATTCCTAGCACTCAAATCCAAACAGAAACAATTGTGGATCTTTGCACCCCTTGCTAGTACAAGTATTGATGTGCCAAGGACCACTTTGTGATCTCCCAAAAACATTCAAACTCTAAATTTAAATGATATTTGAAAATTGAATCTAGTTCATATGTCTAGATACCACTTTTTCAAAAACCACTCAAATGAACTCCATTTCAAAATCCCAAGCAAACCTAGATGCTTAAGCATAAGATGAATCACTCAACCAAAAATCTTTCAAAAATTCAAAAGTTTCTCTCATGCGGCCATTTGATCGAACACCTTGTGAGCAGAATCATTATGGCCTAACTAATACTGTTTTGGAGCAAATCTTGTCGAGCCATTTGATGCACATTGATCACCTTGGTCTCCCCCAGGCCCAACCAGACCAAAACCACCCCATGCCCTAGCCCCTAGCGCTAGTGCACCGCCACCCCGAGGCCATGCTTGCCGGCCAAACGGGCACAAGCCACAGCAGACCACCAGCCCCTCTCCGCTGCTCCAGGGAGTGAGGCGTGACCTCACCGCCGCCCACGGTCCACCCCACGGCCCCTGCTAGCCACTGGACCACCTCAGAGCCGCGCTGCCCTTTCTCTCTGCGTGCAGCCAGAGCGCGCCAGAGTGCCCTCGCCGCCACCACGCCACAGTCCATGCCTCGACACCAAATCACGCACGCCTCTCCGCCTTGACCACCTCACCCTGCCAGACACGGCCGTGCACCGCCGCGTGACCCACAGTCGCCAGGAGCATCGTCGAGCACCGCCTCTGTCTCCCAGAGCGCGAGAAGCCCCCAACCAATTGCCACCGCCCCTAGCGTCGCCATTACTCCGTAGAGAACCGCCAACAGACCTCCCATCATCCGCCTACCTCGCTGACACCGGTAGCCCCATGTATCGCCGTCATCGACGAGCTCCGCCCACACCCGTCGGTCCCCTCGTCGAGCCTATATAAGGAGGCCTCCCTAGCACCAATTCTTCACACCATCTTACTCCCCTCTCTCCACTGAACATTTCCCCTCTCTCGCTGGAGCCGCTCGAGCAGCACATCGCTGGAATTCCACCGGAGGTAGCCGCTGCAGAGGAGGAGAAGTCCCCGTTGATTTCGTCCACCTCAGCCCCTACCGCGACCTTGCCTAAGTCCGCCGTCGCCATCCAGTTCGTTTGCCCACCTCGCCGCACTAGCTAGAGCCCTGGTACGTCCCCAGTAGATCCCCACTGACCGTGCTAGGGTTCAGTCTCGCCGGTGATGAGTCCGTCGTCGACGACGACCGTGGACCGTTAGATCATGTTCTAATCGTGTGGTTCTTATCGCCCCGTACCGCTTCGGGTTTTAAGGGTCGTTGACATGTGGGACCATCCTGTCAGTCGCCCTCTGTGCCGCGGAGCGTCACTGGGCCGGCCCAATTAGTTTCCTGCGTGACCTAGTTAATTCAAATATAGGTTTTTCTATTTTAGACTTAAATCAATTATGTCCCTTAGTTCAAAAATCCATTTAGAGAGTTTTACGAATCCAAATTGAGTGATTCCAATTTTGTTGAAAAGCAACTGAAAATATCTATCCAAGCCCGTTGGATTTACATCATTTAGAGTTAGAGATCTCTCCTAGTAAAAATAACAAGACAGAAGCTTTTGCACATTCAAACATTTTTATAAAATCAACCATAATAGCTTTTGAGTTGATTCCAACTCTCAAAAATCACATTTAACCATACATATCTGAATATGTAATAATATTAAGGTTTATATGCAGTGACTTTGGACTAGTACCAAAATAGTGCTATATAGTCATTCCTAGTCACTTTAAATTATTAATTATTAAACTTGAACTTATTAAAATGTGATCCAACCTTTAAATCACATTCCAATTTGTTAGAATAAGTGGTGATGACAAGTGTCCACATGATCCTATATTTTAATTGGACAATATTAAATCTTAGTTAATTTCAATGAGTAGAAATTACTTTTCTCAAATAAAATAAATGAAGCTAGTTCATTAAACCTTGTGATGCTTGTGATGATAATAGATCATAAAATGTGTGCCTTAGTGTACTAAGTAGACTAGTTAAGTATTATTTGGTGATTGTGCATTCCGTATGTATTTATAGATGATAGTACCGACCAAGTCTATGAGGAGGAGGAGTTCTACCAAGAGGAGGAGGAAGAAAACTTCAACCACTGCACCAACCAAGGCAAGTTAACACTTGCAAGTGTCTTAACTATGCAAGCTAACCCTTGAAAACTAGATAACCTAAGAAAAGGCATTAGGCATGCTTTGGTCATATCATTTTGACTTATACCTACTCCAACTTTTATTTACAAGCTTTTACCTACTTTACTTTACCAAAGTCCTTTACCTGTTTAAAGGTAGCATAAAGAGTATAAAACTTGCCCTATATAGTTAGACTTAGATGTCATTCTATGGCATGAGATTTAATTTAGCATCCCACATTAGTGAACACTCTTAACTTAGTAGTTGGAACTAAACCAAAACATGATTTACTCTAGATGGGAATACTTGGTGAAAATGATTTGTGAAAACCTTGGAATGAGGAGTCATTCTATTGAGATGCTTTGACATGTGTTGATAAACACAAATGGTTTATGATGATGAAAATGTTGAGCCATGAGCCTTAGCCCTTTTACAAAACTGATGGTTGGGTTCGGATGCGATACCATTCCAATTTTACCGTACAACCACAATACCTGAATTGGGTAAGGCTTAGCCGGAAGTTTATATGCATTAGTATTAGTTCCCTCGCGGGAGAGGTTTGAGCTAAGGCTAACTCTCAATGTTGTCCACCTATGCAGTGCCCAAGATGACAGATGGTCATGGTTGGGAGGCCATGCTCATAGGAGAGGTGCTTATACTAGAGTGTGTAAAGGAAAGGTTATGTTTGATTATCTGCATACTAAGTATGATGATTCAGGGTTATCCCTGTAAGATGTATCGAATCTTGTGGTGAAAGTGTACCACCTCTGCAGAGTGTCAAACTATTCGAATAGCCGCGTCCGCGGTTATGGATAGTTGGAGTGGCCATACTATTCTGTTGTCAGATGTTTTCAAAACAACTTATGAAATGAATTGTGACATGTTTTGACCACAACAGATTTGTGACTATGATGACTAAGTTCCCACTTAGGTGGTTTCAAACTTTATTTATCTTTCTTTGTTTCTGAACTCAGCTTAGGTTTCAAACCTAACTTTATAAATAAACTTAGAGTTAGCATTCATACTAGAAATATCCTACTTGTTAGTGGTAGTTTGCGAGTACTTAAAGACTATGAAGGAGATTACCAAGTTGAAGGATAGCAGGACGGCTATGATAACTAGGACTATCTCCCATCGTCAGCATTGCCTATGACTCTGAAGATGGACCCCACCACTACGCTATTTATTCCGCTACTTGATTGTACTAAGACTGGATCATGAGATCCTTTATTTGTTGTAAGACCTTATTATGGTTTGTAATGGATGATGTACTGTGATATCCAATCTGTTATGTCTCGCAAATATGGTAATCCTGGGATTGCAATGTATGGCATAACAGGCATCTGGGATTAAAAATCCGGGTGTTGACAAAGGAGATAGAGGAGTAGCTTCCACTAAGGTACTCAGTGGTGGATGGCGGAGAGTTTGTCGCCAAGTTGACTTGGCGAGTGATGGCCTTCTGCGCCCGATTTGAGGGGCACCCCTTTTGGGTCATCATGTTGCCCACATCCCGTGGGTATGGCTCGCCGCCTTGATTCTGGACCGGTCCGGCCGCTGGTGGTGGTACTCCAGGTGGTGGTGGAGGAGCTCCATGTGCTACAGTGCCTGGGGCGACTCCATAGCCCCTGTTGACTGCGTCGCGATCATCCGAGCCAAACCCTCGTGTAGCTTGAGGAACTTGCGACAGTCCTTGAGAAGGTTACTGGATTTTTTCTTGCCGCCGTGCTTGTCGATGTAGAAGTGCATATTGCACGGCCCGGACAATTTGTCCTCAATTGTTGTTATGGGTGCCTCTTCGTGAGTGCGGCACTGCCTTACCTGCGTGGTTTTCTCGGAGTTGTGGTGTCCGCCGGTGCGATAGCCACTGTTGCGGTTGTCGTCGCGCCTGTCAGCGTAGCCGGCTGCGACCATGTTGACATCATAGCGATCATCGTAGATGCGTGTTCGATGCTTGCTTCGGCGATCGCGTCTGCGCTCAAGTTCTCCTTCGTCGTCGGAGTGAACGCGGTTTTTCACCGAGTCTTTTCCATCTGCCCACCGATTCGCAATTTCCATCAGGTGGTCAATTGTTTTGGGCTTCGAGCGGCCCAGCTCTTCCCTGAGCTCTATGCGGCAAACGCCGCCATTGAATGCGTCGATTGCGCGATCTTCCGAGATGTTTTTTGCAGACTTCTTGATGATGGACCACCTCTAGATGTACGAGCATAGCGATTCACCCGACCTTTGCTGGCAGCACCTCAGTTCTTCGATTGATGCAGGCCTTTTGTAGGTGCCCTTGAAGTTGCGCACAAAGCTGTAGACCAGCTCTTCCCAGCTGTGAATGGATCCGTGCGGGAGATTGTTGAGCCATGCTCGGGCGGCGCCCTACAGCTGTAGCTGCAGGCATTGCATGGCCGTGCTTCGACTCCCGCCATGGAGCCTAATGGAGGAGATTTGGTCCTCCAACCAGATTTTCGGGTCCTACAGGCCGTCAAATTTTGGGTTCTCCGATGGGAGCTTGAACCCCTTGGGCATTCACTTTTGCCTGATAGCCCTGCTGAAGCATCTGGCGCCACAGAGCTCCACGTCTTCGTCCTCTTAGTCAGTCGAACGGGCGCGTCATGCCCTTGACTTATCGATTTTGAGTTGTGTGAGGTCATCACGCGCATCGTAGTCGTGGTTGTGTCGCCGTGAGTGGCGATGTCGAGACAGATCATGACTGTCGTCACTTGATGAGGGTGAAGAATAGCGTTTTTCTAGAGTTGTGCCTTTCTTCGGCTCCGGCGTCGGCTCTTTGTCGAGAGCAGCCTCGATTAACCCCCAAGCCCACGATCGTAGATTGGTGCATGGCGGCTCGGGGGTCCCCAGCCGGCGGCTGGTTGTTGAGGAGGTACATGGTGTTCGTTGTCACCGTAGCTTGCGGCGTCTTTGGGACCATGTTGCCCCGTTTGTCGACTCTCATAGAGCTGAAGTCGAGGACTTTCACAGCTTCTATGTGCTCCTGCTCGGTAAGGTGGGCCATTCGAGATCGCCTCTTGTTGGCCACATACTCTTTTCCCTTGGAGGAGGATCCTCCGTGGGAGGAGAGCCCGGCCCATCAAAGACTTGACTCGTCCGCCGCCTTTTTACGCGCTTCGAGTTGCGTGATCATTTGTAACTGGCGTCTGTACTCCTCCTTTAGTAGCCAATGATACCCCATCAGCAGATCTTGTGGCGTGCCGGGGGCAAAGGATTGCCTCGCAGAGCTTCTCGGCAACAGGCCCACTCAAGATCATTGAGCCTGATCACGACACGTTCACCAGTGTGTTCGTTCACCATGGTTGGAGGTTTGACTGCCCCTCCATTGTTGACGGGCGCGCCATTGCCACCGTTGGTAGGGCCACCGTTGGGTGGTATGTCGTTAGGTATGCCACCGTTGGGTGGATCAGGACCGTTGCCACCGTTTTCGTGATTGGCGCTGGTTTCGCCGGCGTTGATGACGGCGCACATGAAGTGGTTGGGGAAGTTGTTGCTTCTGCAACTTTTGGATCCGGAGCCGTAGACCCCATCTTCCGTTGCTAGGCCACCCAGATCGGATTCGCGACTGTTGTCGCTGTCCATGCTCTTAGCTGCTGCTGAGGTGTTGAGCTCGCTGAGGGCGCCGATTGGTGGCGGGAACCATGACACTGGAGCAATTGCGGATGCTGTTGGCTGGTCAGGCATGCGAAGCGTGCCCATCTGACCAACTTGGAAGCGGAAGCTCCCGATCGCCAGGCTGATTCCATCGCCCACAGACTCGAAAGTCGGGCGAGTGGCCGGCGTGTGGACAGTGAAGTCGAACACACCGAAGAGCTGGTGAATATCCACTGTTGCAGAGTTGTAGATCGCGGTTGATGGGGCCAAAGAAGCCACAACATCAGCACTCCCAATTCCCACAGACGGCGCCAATTGACGAGGGTTTAACTCATCAATGCCCATTGTTATGGACTTGGGTTTTGGAGAAGGAGGGAGAGCTAGAAGCATCAATCGCCTAGCAAACAAGCACACAGGGACGCGAGGTTTACCCAGGTTCGGGCCTCGTAGAGGTCTCTACTCCTGTTTGTCTGCTCTTGGAATTAACGAAGGAATCGAAGATTACAGGGGCGTGCAGATGCAATCTAGCAAGAGTTGTGGAAACTAGGGTTGCGTGTGTCCTCCTCGCTGCCCCCTCCTGGCCTTTATATAGATAGGCTAGGTCTCGAGTAGCAGGTCGAGTCGGTTACAGATTAGGGTTTTCCCTTTAAACTTTCTATCTTTAATCTTCTTCTTGTCTCGCAAGTAATCGAGAGTCTGTGGGCCACTCGAAGTCTTCATCGGGCCATGGCAACACTGTGGGCTTCCACCGTATCTGGACCGTATATACTAAGTTCGAGTATCTGCAGGGTATACCCATGTCACCTAACATTGGCCCCCTTTTCTTAAATCTTCGTGTAGCCCCCTTTTCTTAAATCTTTATATCCCATGCATCGATAATCCTTGGAACACATACCTTGTTTGGCGACGGGCTGATCAATAGGTTGGTGATCATCGCTAGCTTGTTGGTGTTGTGCCAGCAGTGTTAGGCAAGTAGAGGTCAAAACTGGTTCGGCTGTCAATTGTTGCTGGGTATGTTGATTGGCAATTGGTGATTGTGGAATGTGTGGGATGGTATTTGTTGCGTCTACTACTGTTGGAACCTGTGGTGTGCCGCCAAGACGACACTTTTTTAGCCGTATGTGAGTTTCCTGATTTTCGTTTATTGTATTTCACGGCGTGTGTTTGTGTTCCACCGGTAGCATTAGCAGGACTGCTTGTCGACGCTTAGCGTTTGGTACCTGAACGTGTCTTACATGAACCAGCTGATTCCTGACACACATAAACAATACTTCAATCTGTTATAGTTCTATATGTAATGAGATGCACATGGAACAGAAGAATAGTAAGGCAAAATGTTCTCTATATATATGATGCATGAACTAGGTAGAGGGCATTGCAAAATATTTGGTGGGATTGAAATACAAAACATGAAAAATGCAACATATATCACAATTAAAAAATAGAGCAAGCACCTTGGGGGTGGACAAGCTAGTGGACTAGCAGGGAGGTCCTCGATGGGTCCAACTTCCTGAGTCAGGTCTCCCTCGAAATATTGTTCATCAACAGAAACTAATGCTGAATCAGACACTTGTCGATCATAGTTTTTCTCCCTGCTGGTACCTGGAAGGGTCTTAGGTGAACCAGCTGATTCCTGACACACATAAGTGATACATTAATCTATCAAAGTCCTATGTAAAATGAGACGCGGATAGAACAGAAGAACAGTAAGGCAAGATATGCTGAACATATATGATGCATGAACTAAGCAGATGGCATTGCACAACATTTGGTGGGAATTGAGGTACGAAACATGGAAGATGAAACAAATATCACAATGACAAGATAGAGCGAGCACCTTGGGTAGTGGACAAGCAGGCGGATTAGGGAGGGGGTTCTCGACCGGTCCATCTTCCTAAGTCAGGTCTCGCTCTGGGTTTTCTTGATCTTGAGGATAAAATTCTGCATCCGAATCCTGGACTTCATGATTGGTGGTGGTAGCTACGAGAGATCTAACTCTCTATGGGCCGAGCGACCTTGCATATTTGGAATTCTTTAATAATCTATCTTCCCTAATCTTCCGTTCTTCCTCATCAGGAGGCCGCAAATCACCTTACATGCATCAGCAAAAAATATATCTTATGAGATTTAAGAGCGAGGTGTGTGTAGAAGAGGAAGTCAGTACAGTGCTAGCAAGCAGTTGAAAGCTCTAAAGGAATAATGATAGACATATGCTTAATTGCTTATATGATGCCTCGACAAGAAATGTCGGAGTAGAAGATAAAAAACTCAGTGCGAGAATGCAGTGAAACAAGCGATGAACTACTTTCAGACATCAAATGCGTAAAGATCATATGACGTGTATGGCGGCAACCTTTGTGACCACGATTACGCGATTTCCTTCCCGTGCCTTTGTCGGACTTATGGTGAGCTACGACCTCGCCGTTCGCCCTTGAGCGGGTTTGCCTCCCCATCTCTCCGGCGTTGTGGACAAGGTCGAGGAAGCAGATCCGATGCCGTGGAGTCGGGGAAGTGGATCCAACAAAGCTGCGACAGCATTGCTGAGCCGGCTCCGGCATCGTGGACCTCGTGTAAAGAGGATCTGATCTGGTGTGGGCCGGCGTCGGGATCTGGTAAAACGTCTTCACGGTCCCTACGGTGGCATACCGGTGGAGAGGTTGTGAAGGGGAGATGGGACGGAAGGAGCACGGCCGTGGTCGTGCAAGGTGATCTCGAGGGATTCAGCCCGAAGGGCGCGTGTGGTACTAGTATGTTTGAAACTTTGAATTATGTGACGCGTGGGAATTTACAAGAGAAACCATTTTGAGGAATGGCCTTTGGCGCGTTGTTTCTGGACCGAAGGGCGAGATGAAAATTTATTACCGTTTGAATTTTGGACGCAGGAGCCCATTGCGGGGGGTGTTTCTGGCGCACTGCTTGGTGGAAGAGGTGATTTAGGCTTGTGGTTTGTCTTGATTTTTTTGTACTCGATCTACTACTACAGTCTAAAAGTTTGACTTTAGGGCCACACAAGTATATAGTGCACGAATTTATTCATGGTAATGGGCACGAACTACCTTTCATGGTAATGTGTTAATTTTCGGCAAAACGTGTTTCCACAGATCTAAACGAAAGTGCAAAATGAGGCTTTTCCATTTTCCGAATGGCTAGAATGAGACTGGGATACATTGTCCAGATGAAGCAATTAGGTATAGTACAGTTTGATACATCATGCCAAAGAAAATATCAGGCTGACAACACAATGAAAGTCATCCTCATTATTCCAAATAACAATCTATTCACATGGAGGCTCTTTCATCACCCTTCGAAAATCATCTGCATGAAAAGATGCACGGAGAATCTCTGCTCGTGCTTTGACCTGTTCCAAAACTGTCACGTTGATCTCATTGACATCTGCATCAGCCGAATTGGGAACACGATTTTCAGCGACTAACTTCTGAAGATCAGCGGCAGCATCAAGGCCATCTTCAATAGTAGAAATGCATCCTCGGTTCAATTCTCTGATCCGCCAAGTGGTTGTGTCCAAATACTTTTGGAGAAGCCTAATCTTAGCTTCGGCCATGCACCATACTTCGGTTTGGTTCATAGAAATGGCTGTATCACTGGCACGCTGAATATCTGTGCTATGAACCTCCTTGGTAGGGACATGATCATGCACTTGATTCTGCAAATTGCAATGCAGCAAATCAATTAGTAAATAACACGCAAGATGCAACAAATAGCCATGTTTAGGGTACTCGACCAGGCCATGTTTCTGTACCAGTTGTGTTGTGCCGAGCGGGGCTAGATCCGCATGTCAAAAACTCTTCAGGATTCCTTGGCAAGACACGGCATGTTTCGGCAGTACCTCATCTTCCATGCCTTACAAAAAATATATACTAGTATGACAAAACAGGGCAAGCAAAGGCTGAACTACTCTCAAAAATAAAATGCATAACGACAACGCGCGTATATGCAAAATGGAGGCAAACCATTGTCTGGGGAGGATTGTTGGGGGTTATCATTGAGCTGGCGAGGCTTCGTACTAGTGCGAGATAACCAATTTGGCTTGACGACTAGCAGTTGCCTTCTTTTCTCTTTGAACCAATCCCGCGGTACTGCAACTAGCATGCATTAGAAATAATTGGTAACGAGAAGGCACAGCAAGGAAGCGATGAACTGCATTCAGAAGTGAAGGAAATATGCCCTGAGAGGCAATAATAAAGTTGTTATTATGTATTCCTTGTATATGATAGATATTTATTTTGCATACTATAATTGTATTGATAGGAAGCGTCAATACATGTGTGTTTAATAAACAAATAGAAGGTTCCTAGTTATGCCTCTCTTATAGACTAGCTCGTTGATTAACAAGATGATCAAAGTTTCCTAATCATGGACATTGGACGTTGTTAATAACGAGGTCACAACATTTGTGAAATGATGTGATGAACATTTATCTGAAGTATACCATTATGATCAAAGTCATTATGTTTATATTGCTATAACATCATACAAAGTAATATTTATCCTTAGACCATGAGATCATGTTAATTGCTGACATCAGAAGAGTAACTTGATAACATCAAACGTCACACCGTAAAAGGGTGACTATAAAGGTGGGTTCAGATACTCTGAAGATGTCATATTAAGGCTCATGGATCAAGAGTGGAATTTGTCAATCCCGATGATGAATAAATATACTCTGGGCCCTCTCGGTGATATCACATGAAGATAGCTTGCAAGCAAGTGATGCGATCACTAGAATGTTATATCACGTAAACAAGAAAAGAGTGCATGTCGGTAATGAGATCAAACTAGGTATTTGGATACCGATGATCGAATCTCGGACATGTAATATATCATGAGACAAAGGGATTAAATTACTAGTGTTAAGGGTTCTCACGATCACAGAAGTCATCGTTGAATGTGCAGGAGTCAGTATGGATCTCCAGGTCCCGCTTCTTGATTATTGATTTGAGAGGAGTCTCAATCATGTATGCATTATTCGCGAACTATAGGGTGACACACTTAAGGGTTGCCAAACACAATTTTGGAGCACATATGTTTTAGAAAAAAGAATTGCAAAGCGTTGGAATTATTTCGATGGAAACCGGAATTGTTTCGGGTGAAGTTGCAGAAAATGGTTCTGCATGTGATATTGAAATGTTACAAGGGGTTTTATGTGAATGTTTGTTAATTAAAGTCATTAACAAAATTCTGAATAAAATAAATAAAAGAGTTTATTAAATGAGAGTTGCATTAAATTTGGTGGAAATTTAATGCATGTGAGTGGAATTTTGGGTGGAGGCTAAATTGATGTGAGTGGAGCTTCCACCACATGAATGAGGAAGAGGTGGGGGCACCCCCCATGGGCGCCGGCCATGGTAGGGTAGGAGCCCCCCTCTCCTCCCTCACAAAGCACACCTCCTCGTGAAGGATCTCTCTCCCCCTATAGATATATTCCCCCATGGTCTCGGATTAGCGAGATACATGTTCCGATGGCATTGCATCTGGAAGGAGTTGCTGCTTCCGCTGATTCGCTGGAGCGAGGAGGTGGAGGTTGTTCGGTGGCCTGAACATGTGTGCGAAGACGGATGCGCTGCTGATTTGCGGCGCTAGGACTTACACGCGATCTTGAGATCAGCAAGCGTATGACTACATCATCCACGAGTTCCAACTCGTTAACAAAACTCTGTTGTCTTCGAGGGTAAGTTCTCTATGGATGTATATCCACCCGTTGCTCGTATCTAGTAGATAGATCTTGGCGTATAGTTCTCATCATAGGAAAAAATTTGTTTTCTATGTTGCGAATCCAACAGGAAGTAGTAATAGTAAAGTGCAAGGAAAGTGGGCATAGTAAGTGTGCAGCAACCTTCGTCTCGGTTGTACGGACTTCTAACCATCACCCTGGTGAGGGGTCCGCGTGGCGTACGCATCTCACGGTTGGGGTGGTGGGGAAGCTAACACTCTGAGTAGGGGAAGCAGATGCGACGAAGCATTGATGGTAGCGTGGATGATGGCGTCGCTAAGTAGACTCCGGCGACCTGGAAGTCGGCTAAGGAGGGATGGGATAGAGGATGATGTGAGTATGGATTGTGGAGTCGGCGAGCGAGCGAGCGAGAGGCCCCGTCAGTATGGAGGTAGCTAGCGTTTGCCGAGAACTGAGAAGTGCAGGAAGGGTTAAATTTTGGGAAAGGTAGAAGGGAGGGTCCCGCCAATAATCCTCAAAAATTTTGAACTAGAAGATCCCGCCAATATCACGCGAAAATTTAGTGCTGAATCGTGCTTGGCTCACCTCCCGAGTAGTATTAAAAGGAAGGCTCGAAAAGCAGCACGCATTGAATGCGATGGGACGGTGGCGTGTGCAGCTTGTGAAGAAAAGTCGGAGTCTAGTACGGTGGCGGATACTAGATGAAAAAGAAAATTGGGGTGGTGCTGGCTGCCAGCCGTGGCCCTCATAAAAAATAAATAAATATTTCAAATTCGTGTAAATACATCAAATAATTGATCCAACGGCCAGCATTCAAAGTTATTTGTATGAATGGGGCCCATATACTGTAGTGAGCGAAACGGCTGAGTGAACTTGGGTTTCTTAGCTAAACGGTGCGCATATGCATATGCCAACTCATTTGAACTAATTTAGGCAGACATACCTAGAAATCACAAGGAAAACATGCATGCTCCGCAATGTCCGGAAACATGGCGCGCTTGTCGCATTCCAAGCCAAATTCTTTTGAATTTCTTTACTAGTACGAAACATCCTCGTAATCACTTGGAAAAGTAAAAAATGTTCTTTCATAATTGTCTGAAACTCCCACGGTCAACATTGTTTACTACGCCAAGACGCACCCATTTACCCGATGTGAGAACCGTATCATAAAGTGTAGCTAGGGTATCGATATATATGGCCATGACCTTATTGGTCCTTTGGACTGAAACCCAAGAATGTTCATACATTCTAGGCTACTAGTAAATTGCATGTGCCATGCATGTGAGACTCATATAATAGACATATGGCATATCATCATTATATAAAATTATAATAGGTAAAGCACAACAAATTATAAATTTAATCAACATATATAAAGTATGGGTGTATATTTGGTTTTTGTACTTTGTATCATCATGTAGAAGTCAAAGATTATTAGCTACCTAACACTTGAAATTTTTGGTGACATGGTCTAGAGAAACGAGGGAGAGGATTCTAGGAGTATGATGGAGAAGTTGTTTTGAGGTTTGTGCATAGCATTCATTCTGCTGAAGACTATCTATAGAATCTTCTAAATGCTCGAATGGAAAAGAAGATCCAATGGTTGGAAATATTGAGATTCACGAGTATTGATCCAACGGTCATCATTCAAAGTTATTCGTATCTTACCACTATTAGTAAATTGCACATGCCCTGCACGTGAGACTCAGATAATAGACGCCTGACATATCATCACTATATAAAATTATCTCTATTATTATAATTGAGCAGTTTTGAATTGGATCCATAGCACCAATCCTGACCGTTGGGCTGTTAGATCCAATGGTTCAAAGCAGCTAGATTCGTGTTAAATAGTACCTAGAGAAAACTCCACCATGCTCTAGATGAAGGAAATATGCCCTGAGAGGCAATAATAAAGTTGTTATTATGTATTCCTTGTATATGATAGATGTTTATTTTACATGCTATAATTTTATTGATAGGAAACATCAATACATGTGTGTTTAATAAACAAAAAGGGTTCCTAGTTATGCCTCTCTTATAGACTAGCTTGTTGATTAACAAGATGATCAAGGTTTCCTGATCATGGACATTGGATGTTGTTAATAACAAGGTCACGGCATTTGTGAAATGATGTGATGAACATTCATCCGAAGTATAGCATTACGATCAAGTAATTATGTTTATATTTCTATAACATCATACAAAGTAGCCTTAGTCCTTAGACCATGAGATCATGTTAATTGCTAACACCGGAAGAGTATCTTGATAATATCAAACGTCACACCGTAACAGGGTGACCATAAAGGTGGGTTCAGTGCTATGAAGGTGTTATGTTGAGGCTCATGGATCAAGAGTGGAATTTGTCAATCCCGATGACAGATAGATATACTCTGGACCCTCTCGGTGATATCACATTAAGATAGCTTGCAAGCAAGTGATGTGATCACTAGAATGTTATATCACGGGAACGAGAAAAGAGTGCATGTCGGTAACGAGATCAAACTAGGTATTTGGATACCGATGATCGAATCTCGGACATGTATTATATCATGAGACAAAGGGATTAAATTGCTGACGTTAAAGGTTCTCACGATCATAGAAGTCATTGTTGAATATGCAGGAGTCAGTATGGATCTCTAGGTCCCGCTTCTGATTATTGATGTGTGAGGAGTCTCAATCATGTCTGCATTATTCGCGAACCATAGGGTGACACACTTAAGGGTTGCCGGACACCATTTAGGAGCACGTATGTTCCAGACAAAAGGTTTGCAAAGCGTAGGAAATGTTTCGATAGAAACAGGAATTGTTTCAATAGAAACCGGAATTGTTTCGGGTGAAATTGCAAAAAGTGGTTCTGCATGTGATATTGAAATGTTGCAAGGAGTTTTATGTGAATGTTTGTTAATTAAATTAATTAACAAAATTCTGAATAAAATAAATAAAAGAGTTTTATTAATTGAGCGTTGCATTTAATTTGGTGGAAATTAAATACATGTGAGTGGGATTTTGGGTGGAGGCCATGTTTATGTGAGTGGAGGTTCACCACATGAATGAAGGAGGGGAGGAGTCCCCCCCTCATGCGCTTGCTATGGAGGGAGGGTCTCCTCCTCCTATATAAAGCCCCCTCTCCCTCTCACAAACCACACCTCCTCGTGAATGATCTCTCTCCTCTAGATATTCCCCATGGTCTCGGATTAGCGAGATACATGTTCCTGTGGCCTTAAGGCCCGAAGGAGTTGTTGCTCGCTGATTCGCTGGAGCGAGGAGGTGGAGGTTGTCCGGTGGCTTGAACGTGTGTGCGAGGATGGATGCGCTGCTGATTTGCGGCGCTCGGACTTCCACACGATCTTGAGATCGGCAAGCGTACGACTACATCAACTACGAGTTCCTACTCGTTAACAAAACTCGTTGTCTTCGAGGGTAAGTTCTCCATGGATGTATGTCCACCCGTTGCTCTGTATCTAGTAGATAGATCTTGGCGTATAGTTCTCATCGTAGGAAAAATTTTGTTTTCTATGTTGCGGACCCAACACTAGAACCATCATTTCACCACCCCCAAAATTTCATAGCAGGGTAGGTTGTATTCTCAATATGTGTAGATAGTTATTATTAATAGACTTAATTTATGCATTTTGGGGGTGGTGACATGATGGTTCTAGAACATGGTGGAGTTTGCTCTAGGTCTATACTATATATTCAACACGAAACCAGTTGCTCTGAACCATTGGATCTAACAGCCCAACGGTCAAGATTGGTGATATGGATCCAATTCAAAACTGCTCCACTACAGTAGTAGAGAGAATACAGCCTACCATGCTATGAAATTTTGGGGGTGGTGGCATGATGGTTCTAGAACATGCATGGTGGAGTTTGCTCTAGGTACTATTCAACACGAATCCAGCTTCTCTGAACCATTATTGGATCTAACAGCCCAACGGTTAGGATTGGTGCTATGGATCCAATTCAAAACTACTCTATTATAGTAGTATAGATAGATATATCTTACCACTATATAGTGTACGAATAACTTTGAATATTGACCATTGGATCAAGACTCATGAATCCCAACATTTCCAGCTATTGGATCTTCTTTTCCATTCTAGCATCTAGAAGATTCTATTGATAGTCTTCAGCATAATGAATGTTATGCACAAACCTCAAAACACACTTCTCCATCATACTAGAATCTTCTCCCTCGTAGCTAATAATCGTTGACTTCTACATGATCGTATCTTATCTTATCTTACCACTATATAGTGTACGAATAACTTTGAATGTTGACCGTTGGATCAAGATTCGTGAATCCCAGCAATTCTAGCTATTGGATATCATGTAGAGGTCAACGATTATTAGCTATATAAAACTTTAAAATTTTGGTAACCTGCTGGTCTAGAGAAACGGGGCAGAATATTCTAGAATGATAAGTGTTATTTGAGTTTTGTGCATAACATTAATTGTGATGTAGACTATCAATTGAATCTTCTAGATGCTTGAATGGAAAAGAAGATCCAATGGCTCAAAATGATGGGATTCACGAGTCTTGATCCAACGGTCAATATTCAAAGTTGTTCGTATACTATATAGTGCTAATATAAGATCATGTAGAAGTTAACGATTATTAGCTATCTAAAACATGATTTTTTTTGGTAACATCGTCTAGATAAATGAGGGAGAAGATTCTGGAATGATGAGGAAAGTGTGTTTTGAGTTTTGTGCATAGCATTCATTGTGATGAAGACTATCAATAGAATATTCTAAACCGTTAAAAAAATAGAATCTTCTAGATGCTAGAATGGAAAATAAGATCCAACGGCTAGAAATGTTGGGCTTCGCGAGTCTTGATCCTATGATCAATATTCAAAGTTATTTGTACACTATATAGCGCTGAGATTATAACAGGTAAAGCAGAAAAAATATAAATTTGATCAACATCTATAAAATATGGGTGTATATATATATTTGGTTCTTGTACTTTGTATATCATCTAGAAGTACGTCAACGATTATTAGCTATCTAAAACTTTAAAATTTTGGTAACATGGTCTAGAGAAACGAGGGAGAAGATTCTAGAATGATGGAGAAGTGAGTTTTGTGCATAGCATTCATTGTAATGAAGATTATCAATAGAATCTTCAAGATCCTAGAATGGAAAAGAAGATCCAATGGCTGGAATGTTGAGATTCGCGAGTCTTGATCCAACGGTCAATATTCAAAGTTGTCCGTACACTATATAGTGGTAAGATCATGTAGAAGTCAACGATTATTAGATACTAGTAAGTTACACGTGCCTTGCACATGAGACTCAGATAGTAGACATATATCTATATACAATTATAATTGGTAAAGCACACAAAAAATATAAATTTGATCAACATCTATAAAGTATGGTGTATATATTTGGTCCTTGTACTTTGTATCATCATGTAGAAGTCAAAGATTATTAGCTACCTAACACATGAAATTTTTGATAACATGGTCTAGAGAAACAAGGGGGAAGAATCTAGTATGATGGAGAAGTGTGTTTGAAGTTGTGCGTAGCATTCATTATGCCGAAGACTATCAATAGAATCTTCTAGATGATAGGATGGAAAATAAGATCCAACGGCTCGAAAAGCTGGGATTCGCGAGTCTTGATCCAACGATCAACATTCAAAGTTATTCGTACACTGTATAGTGGTTTGTAATGAAGACTATCAATAGAATCTTCAAGATGCTAGAATGGAAAAGAAGATCCAACAACCGGAAATGTTGGGTCGCGAGTCTTGATCTAACGGTCAATATTCAAAGTTGTTTGTACACTATATAGTGGTAAGATCATGTAGAAGTCAACGATTATTAGCTACTAGTAAGTTGCACGTGAGACTCGAATAGTAGACATATGACATATCATCATCACTATATACAATTATCTTACCACTATATAGTGTACGAATAACTTTGAATGTTGACCGTTGGATCAAGATTCGTGAATCCCAGCATTTCTATCCATTGGATCTTATTTTCCATTCTAGCATCTAGAAGATTCTATTTGTAGTCTTCGGCATAATGAATGCTATGCACAAACCTCAAAACACTTTCCATCATTAGAATCTTCTCCATGTTATCAGATCATGTTATTTGACTTCTACACAAACAAGGATGCACCCATACTTTATAGATCTTGATCAAATTTATAATTTATTGTGCTTTACCAATTATAATTTTATATAGTGATGATATGTCATATGTCTACTATATGAGTCTCACGTGCAAGGCACGTGCAACTTACAGTAATTGGTATAGCACAAAAAAATATAAATTTGATCAACATCTATAAAGTATGGGTGTAAATTTGGTCCTTGTACTTTGTATCATCATGTAGAAGTCAAAGATTATTTAGCTACCTAACACATGAAAATTTTGATAACATGGTCTAGAGAAACAAGGGAGAAGCTTCTAGTATGATGGAAAAATGTGTTTTGAGGTTTGTGCATAGTATTCATTATGTCGAAGACTATCAATAGATTCTTCTAGTAGCTAGAATGGAAAAGAAGATCCAACTGCTAGAAACACTAGGATTCACGAGTCTTGATCTAACGGTCAACATTCAAAGTTATTCGTACACTATATAGTGGTAAGATAAGATCATGTAGAAGTCAACGATTATTAGCTACTCCGTACTAGGGAGAAGATTCTAGTATGATGGAGAAGTATGTTTTGAGGTTTGTGCATAGTATTCATTATGTTGAAGACTATGTATAGAATCTTCTAGATGCTAGAATGGAAAAGAAGATCCAACAGTTCGAAATATTAGGATTCGCGAGTCTTGATCCAACGGCCAGCATTCAAAGTTATTCATACACTATATAGTGGTTATATCTCTACTACTATAATGGAGCAGTTTTGAATTGGATCCATAGCACCAATCCTGACCATTGTGCCGTTAGATCCAATGGTTCATAGAAGCTGGATTCATATTGAATAGCACCTAGAGCAAACTCCACCATGCATGTTGTAGAACCATCATGTCACCACCCCAAAATTTCATAGCAAAGTAGGATGTATTCTCTCTACTAGTATAATGGAGCAGTTTTGAATTGGATCCATAGCACCAATCCTGATTGTTGGGCTCTTAGATCCAATGGTCCAGAGCAGCTAGATTCGTGTTGAATAGTACGTACCTAGAGCAAACTCCACCATGTTCTAGAACCATCATGTCACCATCCCCAAAATTTCATAGCACATTATTAGGCTGTATTCTCAATATGTGTAGATACAGTTATTATTAATACACTTAATGTATATGCATTTTTCTCTAACAAGACTATTAGTTAATAACAACTCATTTTTTGTTAAATCGCATTTCATACATTACAGAAAAAATGCATAAATTAAGTCTATTAATAATAATTATATACGTATATTTAGAATACGGCCTATTGTGCTATGAAATTTTGGGGGTGGTGACATGATGGTTCTAGAACATGGTGGAGTTTGCTCTAGGTACTATTCAACACGAATCCAGCTGCTTTAAACCATTGGATCTAACAGCCCAATGGTCAGGATTGGTGCTATGGATCCAATTCAAAACTTCTCCATTATAGTAGTGGAGATCTAAAACATGAAATTTTTGGTAACATGGTCTAGAGAAATGAGGGAGAAGATTCTAAAATGATGGAGAAGTGTGTTTTGAGTTTTGTGCATAGCATTCATTTTGATGAAGACTATCAATAGAATCTTCTAGACCGTTCAAACAAATAGAATCTTCTAGATGCTAGAATGGAAAAGAATATCCAACGGCTGGAAATGTTGGGATTCACAAGTCTTGATCCAACGGTCAATATTCAAAGTTATTCGTACACTATATAGTGGTAGGATAAGATTATAATAGGAAAAGCAAAAAAAAATATAAATTTGATCAACATCTATAAAGTATGGGTGTATATATTTCGTTCTTGTACTTTGTATGTCATGTAGAAGACAATGATTATTAGCTATCTAAAACTTTAAAATTTTCATAACATGGTCTACAGAAACGAGGCACAAGATTCTAGAATGATGGAGAAGTGTGTTTTGAGTTTTGTGCATAGCATTCATTGTGATGAAGACTATCAATAGAATCTTCTAGATGCTAGAATAATGGAAAAGAATATCCAACGGCTAAAAATATTGGGATTCGCGAGTCTTGATCCAATGGTCAATATTCAAAGTTCTTCGTATATTGTTTACCAATTGCAAGATATGCACATCTACTTGCTTGTAGTACTACCAAATATGGAAAATTTACCATAAACTATGATGTGGATATGTCCACGACCTTGCGAGGTTGCTCGGCCTGAAACTTGTTCATAAAAAAACAAGATGATTATTAATCCAGTAGATGGCTTGAATTTCAGGGAAAAAAGGTTGCTGTAAGTAGATCGGTGCGCCGTACCAAGTCACACGTGCGCAGCACCACGCTTGGGACGAGGAAGAGACAAGCCGAACTGTGCACCCGCGGCTGCAGAGAAGAGATCGATGGAGGATGGATGGTGAGAGCCAGCGAAGGAGAGAGAAAACACAACTTGTTTTGCGTGCATATTACTACTAGTAGGTCCATATATTTACTACTAGTGGAGTGTACCTCGTGTCACCAACCCATCATAGCTTTGCTCTGACATTGCACCGCCTTCCGATTCCTTCTCCCGCTGCTCTCGCGCTGCTTCCTTTTTTTGGAGAAGGAGCCGCCTCCCTTTTCGAGTAGTACTAGTACGGAAGTGGAGTAGTACTTTGCTTTATATAGAGAAAAATATTTCCATCGCTTAGAAAATTAAAGTTGTCACTTTTCCTACTATTTGGGAACTCCCATTGGCAAAGTTGTTTACCAACGCCAAGATGCACACATCTACTTTCTGTAGTACTACTACAAAATTCCCATAAACATGGATATGTCCGTGACCTTGCTTGGTCGCTCGTCCTGAAACCTGTTCATACTTATAATACATGGTAGGCCATTTTTGTGAAGCGGCTTTTTTCAAAAGTTGTGAAAAACTCATGTTTATTATTTTTCATGGCAGGTAGTACAAGCAAAAGGATGCCATGCATGAGTCCCCCTGTTTTTTTGGCCTATATCTCTCTCTTTTTTCAAAGCAGGTTCAACTTTGTCGGCATGCAAAGTCTAGAAAGAAGTTGAATCTTTGAAAACTCTCGGTCGTGTTCTCCATATATTGGCTATCTGGTGGGCAACTTCAAAAGATTTTTGTGGAATTTAAAGAGCAATTGGCAGCTCACATGTGGTCCGAAATAATTTGACATAATTTCGACAGACTCCCTCTGATCCATATTTAATGTTCATAGATTCATCTAGATTCAAATGTATCTAGTCATGTTTCTGTGCTAGATGCATATACCCGAATCTAGACAAATCTGAGAATATTAATTTGAATCAGAAACAAATCAGATAAGAGATGTCTGACATATCATCACTATATAAAATTATAATAGGTAAAGCAGAAAAATATAAATTTGATAAACATATATAAAGTATGGGTGTATATTTGGTTCTTCTACTTTGTATCGTCATGTGTAGAAGTCAAATATTATTAGCTACCTAACACTTGAAATTTTTGGTAGTAACATTGGTCTAGAGAAACGAGTGATAAGATTCTAGTATGATGGAGAAGTGTGTTTTGAGGTTTGTGCATATCATTAATTATGCTGAAGACTATCAATAGAATTTTCTAGATGCTACAATGCAAGAAGATAAGATTTGGAAATACTTTTGATTCACGAGTCTTGATCCAACGGTCAATATTTCAAAGTTATTTGTATTGCTATATAGTACTTATACTTGGTTGATAAGATATAACTTGACTATGAACTGAGAGTTGGATCTCAATACTTGCGAATCCCAATATTTCCAACCGTTGGATCTTCTTTTCCATTATAGCATCTAGAAGATTGTATCTATAGTCTTCAGCATAATGAATGCTACGCATAAACCTCAAAACACACTTATCCATCATACTAGAATCTTCTCCCTCGTCTCTCTAGACCATATTACCAAAAAATAAAGTGTTTTGGGTAGCTAGTAATCTTTGACTTCTACATGATCATACAAAGTACAAGAACCAAATAAACACCCATACTTTATGTATGTTGGTCAAATTTATAAGTTTTTGTGCTTTACCTATTATAATTTTATATAATTATGATATGTCATACGTTTATTATCCGAGTCTCACGTGCAGGGCACTCCTCTCGCTGCTCTCACGCTGCCTACCTTTTGGAGTAGCAGTACAGAATGAGGTGGAGTACTTTGCTTTATCGAAAAAATATTTCCAATGCTTTGTAGAGTTGTTACTTTTCCTAGTATTTGGAAACTCGCATTGGCAAAGTTGTTTACCAATGCCAAGATGCACACATCTACTTTCTTGTAATACTACCAAATTACCATAAACTATGATGTGGATATGTCCATGACCTTGCTTGGTCGCTCGTCCTGAAACATGTTCATACTTATACATGGTAGGCCATTTTTGTGAAACGGGTTTCTCCAAAAGTTGTGAAAGCTCATGTTTATTATTTTTCATGGTAGGCAATACAAGAAAAAGGACGCCATGCATGATTCCCCCTGTTTTGTTGCCTATTTCTCTCTCTTTTTCCAAAGCAAGGTCAACTTTGCTGGCATGCAAAGTCTAGAAAGAAGTTGAATCTTTGAAAACTCTCGGTCGTGTTCTCGATATATTGGCTATCTGGTGGGCAACTTCAAAAGATTTTTGTAAAAAGCAATTGGCAGCTCACATGTGGTTCGATATAATTTGCCTAATTTCGACACACTCCCTCCGATCCATATTAATGTTCATAGATTCATCTAGATTCAAATGTATCTAGTCATGTTTCTGTGCTAGATACATATATCCGAATATAGACAAATCTGAGAATATTAATTTGAATCGGATACAGTAGTGTAATTTAATTGGGTTAATTTATCTACGAACCTTCAAAACTCAAAGAACCTAGGAATCGCAAGTAAAACATGGATGGTTCGCTATGTCCAGAAACATGGCACGCTGCTCGCATTCAGTGTCACATTCTTCTGATTTTCTTCACTTCTAGTACAAAACATCCCCATAATCAGTTGGAAAAGTGAAAAATGTTTTTTCCTAATTGTTCGAAACTCCCACGGGCAACATTGTTTGATAGGCCAAGACGCACCCATCTACCCGATGTCAAAACCCTATGTAAAAGTGTAGCTAGGGTATATATCGATATAGAAGACCATGACCTTATTGGTCGTTCGTGCTGAATACCAAGAATTAATAATGTTACATCATGGTAAGCTATAATGTGAATGCGTTTTCCCTAAGGTTGTCGAATCTCATGTTTACCATTTTTCTTGGCAATTAATAATACTACTAGCAAAAGTACCCGAATCGTAATGAAGTCTCATGTTTTTATTTTACGCTTTATTTTGTTTGAATATTTTCCATACGCTGTCAAATTTGTCGGTATGCAAATACTAATCAGTAATGGCATTTTTCAAAACTATTGTTGGCCCATGATATATTGGCTGCCTGGGTACCTTCAAAAGAATTTTGGATTTTTTCAAGAGTAATAGTCTATCACGCTCATATGTATTCAAGTTTGACCTAATTTCATTTAATCGACTTAGAGTCATGCATTTAAGTGCACGTGGAGCTTTAGCTTGGAATTTTGAAAAATACTTAAACTTGGGAGCTATAAGAAAGAATTGTCCACTTTGTTCAAAAATTTGGTGGGGCCATTCTTTCTTATTTTTCTACCAGTAAAAGTACTTGAAAAACTCACACTTCTGGTATTGCCTACTATATCATGTACTACTATATATAAACTTTCTTGGGTTTCAAGCCAAATGACCAAGGTCATGGACATACCCTGTCTTCATCAAGATAATGACCGTGTGCCCATATTTTGGTATAGCTAGGTCGGTGCATGTTAGTATGCATGGTAAAGAAGTAAAAGTATTTTTTGGAAGGGAGTGCGATCAATATGGCTTAGAGTTTATAGCAGGTGCCATTTATTTACTATAGTACATAAAGTGGTTGGATAAATTACATGTCATATTTTTCAAGCTTAATTTTCTAGCTAATTTCACCCACTCAGACGACTTTTCGTTGATTTGTCGAATTAGGTCTAAATTAATATTATACAAGTGCATGAGAGCTAGTTCAATAGTATAACCGAGTGTTAGGTATAACAAAGTGACACGTCATCTATTGTCGGCTTTATACCAGCATGTACAATACCTAACATTTGAACTATAGAACAACTAGCATTACATGCAGCAACCTCATCAAAAAGCAAGAAGATTAAACATGATTAAAATGAAAAAAATCTATGCCCGCTTGAAAAATCCTAAAACTTGGGAATTGTAAGAAAGCATGGTACACTTAGTCTGAAAATTGGGGCAGTGACATTCTTTATTTCTTTTTTCGAACCTGAGTACCGTAGGTCCTGAAGGAGCGAGACACTCCAATTAGCGCACTAGGGTTTGTAGTCGTCGCAATGTGGTATGAGGACCTTTTTGTAATTATTATTATTACTTTTGAGACTTTTTTTATTGGTGTAGATGATTATTAATCTAGTAGATGGCTTGAATTTCAGGGGGGCGGCTGCTGGAAGTAGATCAGTGTGAAGTACCAAGTCACACGTGCGTAGTGCCATGCTGTGGACGAGGAAGAGACAAGTCGAACTGTGCACCTGCGGCTGCCGAGAAGAGATCGATGGAGGATGGATGGTGAGAGTCAGCAAAGGAGAGAGAAAACACAACTTGTTTTGCATGCATATTACTACTAGTAGGTCCATATATTTACTACTAGTGGAGTGTACCTCGTTTTAGCAGCCCATCATAGATTTGCGCTGACATTGCACCGCCTTCCGATTCCTCCTCCCGCTGCTCTCGCGTTGCCTCCTTTTTTTGGAGAAGGAGCCGCCTCCCTTTTCGAGTAGTACTAGTACGGAAGTGGAGTAGTACTTTGCTTTATACAGAGAAAATATTTCCATCGCTTAGAAAATTGGAGTTGTTACTTTTCCTACTATTTGGGAACTCCCATTGGCAAAGCTATTTACCAACGCCAAGATGCGCACATCTACTTTCTTGTAGTACTACTACAAAATTCCCATAAACATGGATATGTCCGTGACCTTGCTTGGTCGCTTGTCCTGAAACCTGTTCATACTTATACTACATGGTAGGCCATTTTTGTGAAGCGGCTTTTTTCAAAACTTGTGAAAAACTCATGTTTATTATTTTTC
Organism: Avena insularis; assembly: GCA_023614405.1. Classification (NCBI taxonomy): domain Eukaryota; kingdom Viridiplantae; phylum Streptophyta; class Magnoliopsida; order Poales; family Poaceae; genus Avena; species Avena insularis. The sequence goes on from CM042694.1 coordinate 537,860,804, forward strand.
ATGGCAGGTAGTACAAGCAAAAGGACGCCATGCATGAGTCCCCCTGTGTTTTTGGCCTATCTCTCTCTTTTTCAAAGCAGGGTCAACTTTGCCGGCATGCAAAGTCTAGAAAGAAGTTGAATCTTTGAAAACTCTCGGTCGTGTTCTCCATATATTGGCTGATTGGTGGGCAACTTCAAAAGATTTTTGTGGAATTTAAATAGCAATTGGCAGCTCACATGTGGTTCGAAATAATTTGACATAATTTCGACAGACTCCCTCCGATCCATATTTAATGTTCATAGATCTAGATTCAAATGTATCTAGTCATGTTTCTATGCTAGATGCATATACCCGAATGTAGACAAATCTAAGAACATTAATTTGAATCGGAGACAAATCAGATAAGAGACGTCTGACATATCATCACTATATAAAATTATAATAGGTAAAGCAGAAAAATATATATTTGATCAACATATAAAGTATGGGTGTATATTTGGTTCTTCTACTTTATATCGTCATGTGTAGAAGTCAAATATTATTAGCTACCTAACACTTGAAAATTTTGGTAGTAACATTGGTCTAGAGAAACGAGTGATAAGATCATGGAGAAGTGTGTTTTGAGGTTTGTGCATAGCATTAATTATGCTGAAGACTATCAATAGAATCTTCTAGATGCGATAATGGAAAAGAAGATCCAACGGAAATGTCGGATTCATGAAGTCTTGATCCAATGGTCAATATTCAAAGTTATTTGTATTCGTACACTATATAGTACTTGGTAAGATAAGATTGTACGAATAACTTTGAATGCCGACCGTTGGTTCTCAATACTCGCGAATCCCAATATTTCCAACTGTTGGATCTTCTTTTCCATTATAGCATCTAGAAGATTGTATTTCTATAGTCTTCAGCATAATGAACGTTGTGCATAAACCTCAAAACACACCTCTCCATCATACTAGAATCGTCTCCCTCATCTCTCTAGACCATATTATCAAAAAAATCAAGTGTTTTGGGTAGCTAGTAATCTTTGACTTCTACATGATGATACAAAGTACAAGAACCAAATATACACCCATACTTTATGTATGTTGATCAAATTTATAAGTTTTTGTGCTTTACCTATTATAATTTTATATAATTATGATATGTCATACCTCTATTATACGAGTCTCACATGCAAGGCACTCCTCTCGCTGCTCTCGCGCTGCCTACCTTTTGGAGTAGTAGTACAGAATGAGGTGGAGTACTTTGCTTTATAGAAAAAATATTTCCATTGCTTAGTAGAGTTGTTACTTTTCCTAGTATTTGGAAACTCGCATTGGCAAAGTTGTTTACCAATGCCAAGATGCACACATCTACTTTCTTGTAGTACTACCAAATTACCATAAACTATCATGTGGATATTCCATGACCTTGCTTGGTCGCTCGTCCTGAAACATGTTCATACTTATACATGGTAGGCCATTTTTGTGAAGCGGGTTTCTCCAAAAGTTGTGAAAACTCATGTTTATTATTTTTCATGGCAGGCAATACAAGAAAAAGGACGCCATGCATGAGCCCCCTGTTTTTGTTGCCTATTTCTCTCTCTTTTTCCAAAGCAAGGTCAACTTTGTTGGCATGCAAAGTCTAGAAAGAAGTTGAATCTTTGAAAACTCCCGGTCGTGTTCTCGATATATTGGCTATCTAGTGGGCAACTTCAAAAGATTTTTGTGAAATTTAAAGAGCAATTGGTAGCTCACATGTGGTTCGATATAATTTGACCTAATTTCGACACACTCCCTCCGATCCATATTAATGTTCATAGATTCATCTAGATTCAAATGTATCTAGTCATGTTTCTGTGCTAGATAGATATATCTGGATCTAGAAAAATCTGAGCATATTAATTTGAATCGGATACAATAGTGTAATTTAATTGGGTTATTTATCTACGAACCTTGAAAACTCAAAGAACCTAGGAATCGCAAGTAAAACATGGATGGTTTACTATGTCCGGAAACATGGCGCGCTTCTCGCACTCAGTGCCACATTCTTCTGATTTTCTTCACTGCTAGTACAAAACATCCCCATAATCAGTTGGAAAAGTAAAAAATGTTTTTCCTAATTGTTCGAAACTCCCACGGGCAACATTGTTTACTAGGCCAAGACGCACCCATCTACCTGATGTCAGAACCCTATGTAAAAGTGTAGCTAGGGTATACATCGATATAGAAGGCCATGACCTTATTGGTCATTCGTGCTCAAAACAAAGAATTAATAATGTTACATCATGGTGGGATATAATGTGAATCCGTTTTCCCTAAGGTTGTCGAATCTCATGTTTATCATTTTTCTTGGCAATTAATAATACTACTAGCAAAAGTACCCCAATCGTAATAAAGTCTCATATTTTTGTTTTACGCTTTATTTTGTTTGAATGTTTTCCATACACTGTCAAATTTTTCGGTATGCAAATACTAATCAGTAATGGCATTTTTAAAACTATTATTGGCCCATGATATATTGGCTGCCTGGGTATCTTCAAAAGAATTTTGGATATTTTAAAGAGTAATAATCTATCACGCTCACATGTATTCAAGTTTGACCTAATTTCATTTAATCGACTTAGAGTCATGCATTTAAGTGCACGTGGAGCTTTAGCTTGGAATTTTGAAAAATACTTAAACTTGGGAACTGTAAGAAACTTTGTACGAAAATTTGGTGGGGTCATTCTTTCTTATTTTTCTACCAGTAAAAGTACTTGAAAAACTCACACTCTGGTATTACCTACTATATCATGTACTACTATGTATGAACTTTCTTTGGTTTCAAGCCAAATGACCAAGGACATGGACATACTCTGTCTTCATCAAGATAATGATTGTGTTCCCATATTTTGGTATAGCTAGGTCGGTGCATGTTAGCATGCATGGTAAAGAAGTAAAAGTATTTTTTGAAAGGAAGTGCGACCAATATTGCTTAGAGTTCAGAGCATGTGCCATTTATTTACTATAGTACATAAAGTGGTTGGATAAATTACATGTTATATTTTTCAAGCTTAATTTTCTAGCTAATTTCACCAACTCAGACGACTTTTCCATCGATTTGTAGAATTGGGTCTAAATTAATATTCTACAAGTGCGTGAGAGCTAGTTCAATAGTATAACCGAGTGTTAGGTATAATAAATTGACACGTCATCTATTGTCGGCTTTATACCAGCATGTACAATACCTAACATTTGAGCTATAGAACAACTAACATTACATGCAGCAACCTCATCAAAAAGCAAGAAGATTAAACAGGAGTAAAATGAAAAAAAAAATCTATGCCCGCTTGAAAAATCCTAAAACTTGGGAATTGTAAGAAAGCATGGTACACTTAGTCTGAAAATTGGGGTAGTGGCATTCTTTATTTATTTTTCGGAATCTGGGTATAGTAGGTCCTGAAGGAGCGAGACACTCCAATTAGCGCACTAGGGTTTGTAGTCATCGCAATGTGGTTTGGGGACATTTTTGTAATTATTATTATTAATTTTGAGACTTTTTTTATTGGTGTAGATGATTATTAATCCAGTAGATGACTTGAATTTCAGGGAAAATGGTTCCTGAAAGTAGATCGGTGTGAAGTACCAAGTCACACGTGCGCAGTTCCACGCCGTGGACGCGGAAGAGACAAGCCGGACTGTGCACCCGCGGCTGAAGAGAAGAGATCGATGGAGGATGGATGGTGAGAGCCAGCGAAGGAGAGAGAAAATACAACTTGTTTTGCACGCATATTACTACTAGTAGGTCCATATATTTACTACTAGTGGAGTGTACCTCGTGTCAGTAGTCATCATAGCTTTGCTTTGACATCGCACCACCTTCTGATTCCTCCTCCCGCTACTCTCGTGCTGCCTCCTTTTTTTGGAGAAGGAGCCGCCTTCCTTTTCGAGTAGTACTAGTACGGAAGTGGAGTAGTACTTTGCTTTATACAGAGAAAAATATTTCCATCACTTAGAAAATTGGAGTTGTTACTTTTCCTAGTATTTTGGGATTCCCATTGGCAAAGCTATTTACCAACGCCAAGATGCACACATCTAATTTCTTGTAGTACTACTACAAAGTTCCCATAAACATGTATATGTCTATGACCTTGCTTGGTCGCTCGGCCTGAAACCTGTTCATACTTATACTACATGGTAGGCCATTTTTGTGAAGCTGCTTTTTTCAAAAGTTGTGAAAAACTCATGTTTATTATTTTTCATGGCAGGTAGTACAAGCAAAAGGACGCCATGCATGAGTCCCACTGTTTTTTTGGCCTATATCTCTCTCTTTTTTCAAAGTAGGGTCAACTTTGCCGGCATGCAAAGTCTAGAAAGAAGTTGAATCTTTGAAAACTCTCGGTCGTGTTCTCCATATATTAGTTGTCTGGTGGGCAACTTCAAAAGAATTTTGTGTAATTTAAAGAGCAATTGGCAGCTCACATGTGGTTCGAAATAATTTGAATTTCGACAGACTCCCTCCGATCCATATTTAATGTTCATAGATCTAGATTCAAATGTATCTAGTCATGTTTCTGTGCTAGATGCATATACCAGAATCTAGACAATCTAAGAACATTAATTTGAATCGGAGACAGTAGTATAATTTAAGTGGGTTAATTTATCTGCATACCTTGAAAACTCAAAGAACCTTGGAATCACAAGTAAAACATGGGTGGTTCGCTATGTCCGGAAACATGGGAACCTCAAAACACTTCTCCATCATTCTAGAATCTTCTCCCTCGTTTCTCCAGACCATGTTACCAAATTTTGAAGTTTTAGATTAGCTAAGAATCGTTCACTCTACATGATATACAAAGTACGAGAACCAAATATACACCCATATATTATAGATGTTGATCAAATTTATATTTTTTTCTGCTTTACCTATTATAATTTTATATAGTGATGATATGTCAGACGTCTATTATCTGAGTCTCATGTGCAGGACACGTGCAACTTACTAGTTTACTACTAGCACTACATGAATTTGTTGGATAAATTACATGTTATATTTTTCAAGCTTAATTTTATACTCCCTCCAACCCAAATTAGTTGACTTAGTTTTATCTAGATTTGGATGTATCTAACACTAAAACAAGTCTAGATACATGAATCTAGACAAATCTAAGTCAACTAATTTGGGTCGGAGGGAGTAGATAATTTCACCCAAAAGTGCATCATGCTTCAATCAACACGTTCGGTGGAATTAAGAGGTTACATAAAAAAATAGAAAATTACATCCAAGTCCATACAATTGGCACAAAGGCCCCTAAAATTAGCTTGGAAAGGCAGTTGGGTCCGGCTCAATTTCAACTGAGCAGCTGAGCCATACTCTTTCTACTACTGTTTGCTTCACACACGAAACACAGCGCGCACCTGCATGTTGATCATGGTCGAAGGGATGAGATTGCTCGGAACGAGTAGAGGAGCACAATGCCCCCATACCGAGTCGATTCCCCCAGCTGCACCTTCGTCGGTCGTAGGTTCCTCGTGCTTGAGCTCGAACTTGAGCATGTCCTGATGGTGAGCAAGGGCTAGCATAGGATCGATAGGCTCGAGGGAACCCAGGATGGCATCGTCTGCCACGGCCACGGTCACCTGGCGCCCCCCGAGTTGTCTGCCTCGGTCGCATGCTCACTTGTCGCAGGTTCCTCGTGCGCGAGCTCGAACTAGAGCACGTCCTGATCGTAAGCAAGGGCCAGCATAGGATCGATAGGCTCGAGGGGACCCAGGACGGCATCGGCCACGGCCACGGCAACCTGGCGCCCACCCGAGTTGTCTTCCCCGGTCGCATTATCGCTGGCTGCAGGTTCCTGGCGGAAGGATTGGCCACTGTCTTGCACGGGCTTAACTTGGCCACGGTTGATGTCCAGCCAGAGCGCCTGCCCGGACGCAGCTCCGTCACAGTCGAAAGGGAGGCCCACCGGGACCGGCGCTTTGTTGTAGAGGTCCACTTTTGTTTGCCTGCCGTGTTCACGCCTCCGTGACGTGGCCAGCGCAGGATCGTTAGCCTCGAGGATGCCCAAAATCGCGTCGTCGGCCGGCAGGGCCAACGCATGTTTACCGCGGGCGCCCAGGCGCTCTACGGAGGTGGCTCCAACAGTGGCTCCAACGGCGGCATGTTCCCGCCGGATGAACTGTTTCGGGGCCTGGCCTCGAGCCGAAGCAGACCTCCGAGGACAACGCAGCCAATCCACCGGGATTCCTTCAAGTATTTGTGAGGGTAACATGCCTTTGGTGGAAGAAAGAAATTTCGCCGGAGAGTAGAATGAAAGAGAAAGTATAGTACTAGTAGTATTACTAGCAGTGCTACTCAGTTTTGACCCAGTATTTTTCCAAGGAGTACTTTTTTTAGATGCTCCAAGGAGTATGCAGAGCGACCGCTTGGCGACGCGTGAGTTTTTTCGCAGTTGGTGGTTATCCAGGGCATTAACTCATAAGAGAAATGTCATATCGGTACTTGTAGCGGCTGTACTTTCAGTTGGCCGCAGTCTAATCGGATAGTAGGAGTGGTAGTACTATACACTCTCGAAATAGAGGTGGTGAGCAGCTGGCAGCTCGAGCAACGAGTCTGGTATATTCTTGGACTATGTATGTACTCTAGTATATAGTAGTAATAAGTTGCACATGCCTGACCGTACAGTGACACAAGGTACAAGAACCAATTATACACCCTATACTTTATGGACGTGGCTCAAAATTATAATTATTTTCAGTGATACCAACACAATCTCTTTCATCAATATAGTAGGTTGATTTCTACATGACACAAGGTACAAGAATCAATTATACACCCTATATTTTATGGACGTGGCTCAAAACTATAATTATTTTTCAGTGATACCAACACCTCATTATTAATTGCCATGACATATAAGCATTTTCCATACATGTAATAAGGTCTTTGACAATGGGGGAGTCTCTTAGCACGGCATACTAGGCAAAATGCTTTTGTGGCATGTCAATTACTAGTAGTAGTAGCTAAGATACACCCCTTGCACGTAATCATAGACAAAAAGAGTTGATTGTCCAATAAAATGCATGCATGAGAGAAAAAACATTAAATTAAGATACAACCTCTAAAATACAATGCATTGGAGAGGTTGTCTATTAGGTATTTATAACTCCTATGGTAAGCTACACCCTATTGTAAAAGGCCTAATGCATGATACAGTACGTACCACCTGATACCCCCATTGGGGCTAGTCTCATACTCTCATCCCAAACAGAGGTATAGTAGTACTAGTACCTCCATCCCGGAGTAGTACTGGAGTACAGTATTTAGTCTTCCACGTAGCCCTAGGTCATCAAAGCGACGTGTACACCGGGTCAGAGGGAGATAATTAATCGGGGAACACAGCGCTTCCCTAGTTTTCTCCACGTAGGTCTCTTGCCAAAGAGATAAGGTATCGGTTCATGACCGTTGAATTTGGATGGACGCGCGATATTCCCTAGAGTGAGATGAGGAGTCTAGTACTCCTAGTATTTAACTATTGTACCAGTCTCTCTCGCTCGCTCTCATCAACCCTCTTAGATCTGCGCTCCTCCCTCTGCTCTCGCTCGGTCTCAAAATCCCTATCAGATCCGCCGCAGTTGAAGAAGACGACTCTATGGCGGACGAGTGGTTTGAATCTATGATTGACATGAGTGCAATGAGGCAGGCCTTCAACTGCAGGCTATTTTCTCAAAATGTTCGTCGTCCCGCGTACATGGTTATTACTACTTCTTTCTTCATGATGTTTTCCACACTGGTTCAGTACAACTCTTGTTTTTGGGCTAAATCTCTTTTCCTTGCACGAGCAGTGCTTTGGAAAGGCCGCGGCGCACATTGCATGTGCACAATGTGTTGGAAAATTTTCCGATGGCCAGTGCCCGGGATGTGAATACGGAGGCGTCTTCGAACCAACCACTACCGTGGATCAGATGTCCTCAGGAATGAAGCTCAAGTGCAGCAACAAAGGTTGCGACATGGCTGGCAGCTTCCTCGAGTTCATCAAACACCAGAGGGCGTGCCCGCACGGGCAGAGGGCGATTGGTTCTTGACAAAAAAGAACCGTATGATATTCAGGTGTCTATGTGTGTGCTGATTCTGTCTAGAGTATGGTTTAGTTTCTGTCGTGGTTGTGTTGTACCTATACTACTTATGTTATATAAATAAATTGAATCATCATCGCATCCACATAGTTTCTCTCTTTTACCGATAGCAAGGGGAAGTACCACCAGCCTGTGCATTGATACGTTGCAAACGTATCTATAATTTTTTAAGTTCCATGCTTGTTTTATATCTACTTTCTTATGTTTGGTCCACACTTTGGAGTACTTTTACATATTTTCTGGAACTAACCTATTAACAAGATGCCACGGTGCCAGTTGCATGTTTTGTTCTGTTTTTGGTTCCAGAAAAGCCAGAAAATGAATATTCTTAGAATTGGACCGGACAAAAGCCAAAGTCGATAGTTTACCAGAAGACTCACGGAGCCAGAAGACGAGACGGAGAGGGGCCACGAGGTGGCCACACCACCTGGTGGCACGGGTCAGCCCAGGCTGCGCCAGGGGGTGGTGTGGGCTCCTCGGGTGCCCACCAACCTCACCCCTTCGCCTATAAAATCCCCCGGGGACGAAAACCCTAAATCGAAGAGCCTCCAACCACAAAAAGTTCCGTAGCGCCACCTCCACCGAAGGGGAGATTCGGGGGACAGAAAGTCTCTGTTCTGGCACCCTGCTGGGATGGGGAAGTACCCCTGGAGCCATCTCCATCGATCTCCACCACCATCTCCATTGTCGTTGCTGATTAACATGATGAGGAGGGAGTAGTTCTTCCTCGAGGCTAAGGGTTCTACCGGTAGCTATGTGTTCATCTCTCTCTATGCATGATCATATTGTGATCATGAGCTTTGTAATCAAGTAGATCTACCTTGCTACTCAAGTGCTTTAATAGATCTCTGCTCTCCCCATGTGTGTGAAAGTGACAGCGTGCACACCATGGTGGCACTTAGGCTAGAGATTACAAATACTTGTTATGAGTTATATTTGGAGTTGGATGTCTCTATGAAATTGTGGTGTTTGTTGGAACCATCTAGTGCTCAAGGTGACAGTGTGGGGTTATCTAGATGGGAAAAGCAAACTTTGAGGTGTGCTGTTATAGCCCTACCATGGATTAGAGTGTCCAACCGGAGAGTAGTTAAGAGTAGTATCATAAAGAGAAGATACTTATATGAGAGTGTTCACTAGTGAAAGTATGATCCCTAGTCCTTGTTTCTAAGCATTGAAACACCGTTTGCAACTAGATCTGTTACATGTTTGCTTGCTTCCATCTTTATTTCAGTTTGCCTTTAGTCTCCTCCACACCATCAAGCTATTTTCTGGCATCGTTACCACTTATAATTATCCATACCACTTGTATTTTACTATCTCTTCGCCGAACTAGTGCACCTATACACCTGACAAGTGTATTGGGTGTGTTGGGGACACAAGAGACTTCTTGTATCTTGATTGCAGGGTTGCTTGATAGGGGATACCTTTGACTACTTCCTACCTGAGTTCGATAAACCTTGGGTGATCCACTTAAGGGAAAACTTGCTGATGTTCTACAAACCTCTGCACTTGGAGGCCCAACAACTGTCTACAAGAATAGAAGTGTGTAGACATCAAGCTATTTTCTGGCGTCATTGCTGGGGAGGTAAGGTAAAAGGTACTCACATCCTCCGGTGTGAGTGCTCGAAGTTATTTCCTTTAGATTCTGCAATTTTTTTTTTGTGTCTTGTTTTCACTAGTTAGGCTTAATGGAAAACAACAACAAAATTAGAGATCTTTATAGTATTTATCTTGAGTTAGGACATGAAGTGTTTGAAGAGAAAATTAAAAATCCTATGGAACTTTATTTGCATGCTAATAGCAATGTTGTTAGTATGAATTATTTGGACACCATATTGCTAATGCTATGGAAAAGTCTAAGCTTCGGGAAGCTAGTTTTTATGAAAATGATCTTTTTAGTTCCCCATCTTTGGAAGATAGCTATTCTATTGCTTATGATGATACCAAACCTCCAATATATGATGATTACAATGATGAATATGATATTTTCAGTCCACCTACTATTGAGGAGAAAATGAATGATTACAATATTCCTCCTATATTTGATGATTATGGTGATGAGAATAATAATGATATCTATTTTGTTGATTTGCTCCCACCACAATTAATAACAATGACTATGCTTATGTGGAGAGTAATAATCATTTTATGCATGTGACTCATGATAAGAATGTTTTATGCGATAGTTATATTGTTAATTTTATTCATGTTGCTACTGAAAGTTATTATGATAGAGGGAAATATGGTTTTATGCATCTCAACGATATTAAGTTTCCCCTCTTTATGTTGAAAATTTTGAAGTTGCACTTGTTTTGCTTTCCTATGCTTGTTGCTTTGTGCTTTCATGACTTGTTTCTATACAATATTCCTATGCATAGGAAGTGGGTTAGACTTAAAGGTGCTTTGAATTTGCTTCTTGATGCTCTCTTTTACTTCAATTCAAATTTCTTATGTGAGCATCTTCTCAAACTATCATGCCTAACTCAAAGGTGTTAAAGAAAAGTACTTATTGGGACATAATACAAAAGTTTTAGTTGAGTCTTGGAAGTTATTGCTTCAGTAATAACCTCTCCTTATCATTTTTGTGTGGTTTTTGTGCCAAGAGTAACCTCTAATGAGAGAGAAGTAATTCTTGGGAAAGTTGCTGTCCCGAAACAGATTTTTGTGCTTCGCTGTAAAAATTCATGAAAAATCTATGTACGTCGGTTTGAGCTGTAATGTTTTATACTTCTGCCCCAGGTTCTTACCCAACTTTCGTTAGTTTAACACATTTCGATTTGAGCAACAGAAGGTCTTCGAAAAAATTGGTTTTACCTGCTGGTCTATTTTGACAGATTTCTGCCATTATTTGCATTTGCCTCTTAATCTCTTTCTCTTTGAGTTCTCTTTGATCATTCGAACTTTTTAAAGGAAGTGCTACAGTAGCTTTTGTTTTAATGGAAGTTTTATTGGTGTTGAAACTGAACCCAAAGACTTATTATCTTGAGTGCACTAATGTTGCTAATAAAGATTGTTTGTAAGTTTTGTATGAAGGAAAATTTTCAGGTGTATGGAGAAAATGATGTAATGAGATGAAGAATGGACTAAAGCTCAAGCTTGGGGATGCCATGCGTGTCACCCCAAGAAATATCCAAGAATTACAAGCGTCAAAGCTTGGGGATGCCCAAGGCATCCCCTTCTTCATCAATAAAAATCTCAAGTTTCTTCCAAACACTTCATTTTTATTGTTTCATGCATAGTTGTGTTGTTCTTGGAGCGTCTTTGTTTTTGTTTTTAGTTTTCGCTTGCTTGGTTTGCTTAGTTTTTTTGAATAAATTGGTTGGATCCCAACACACTTCTTTTGGAGAGAGACACACCCCATTATCCATTGCCTAGAACACTCTAGTTTTCATTCTTATTGTTTTGTGAGTGTTCTCTTTTGCTAGCACTGTGTTTAGCCTTAGTTTTCTTGTGCTTTCAGCTTAGAACTTTTTAGTTCTTCTTTGTGGATTTGTGAGACAATCTCACTGATCTTTATTTATTATTATCTTTGTGAGTTGTTGCAAATAAGTCGATTGGGGTTGGAAAAGAGTAGGAAAAGTCCATGCTTAAGTGGTATAAAGGAGCTTGTTTTTGACTGTGGCTTATGCTTTGTCATGTCATGCTTGGTATTGTTTTGGCTTTATGCTAAGTGATTTTTTCTATAGCATGACATGTTATAAACAATTGAGATTGCTTAATGTGCCTTGAAAGAATCATGCGTTGTTTCAGCATATTAAAGCATAGTATTGTGGTATTCTCCTTTGATGCTTTATTCGGGTTGACTTGGCGCATGCTCACACCATGTTAAGACTATCCCAAGTCACCATAACCTCTATGATCATTTAGTTTTCGACTTGTAATATCACTTTATGCTTTAATTAATGATGTTTTGTCGCTTTGCATGATTATGGCCATTATTGCTCTCTTAGTTGGTCGCTCCCAGTCTTTTGCTAGCCTCCATAACCAAGTATGAGTTCCACTCATGCATCCAACTCCAAATAAAACCAACTTGTTCCAAAGAGTCCACCATACCTACCTATTAGAATTTGCTATTCCAAGTATATTCATGTTTTTATCTACCTTCCGAATTAAACTTGTTATGTGAAAACTAGTGATTAAAGCTCTCACTAACTTAATGGCACACTTTACTTTCTTGCACTTCATAAACTTGAACCATTGTGTCCATCTTTGTTGCGTATATGCTTTCCCTTTATAAGTTGAAGTTAGCAGAACCATGTATCATGGGGAACGCTTTCAACATTGCACTTATATTCTGTTGATATCATGATTCTTTTGCTTATGGATCCCGGTGGTGTGAAATAAAAGGGGAACTTGTAAGATCATGGAGTTTGTATGTGTGTTAGAGAAATGCCTGGGCCGCTAGCCTAAGCCATGCCAAATCATGGTGGAAACTTGCACATAACTGTAATGAGCACTCTATGAAGCATCCTCAATAAAAACCTATGCAAATAGCAAATAAAAAGATTGCTGAGATGCTCATTGTTTGCTTGCCTTGTCATTTTGATTATGGGATAGCTCCTGTATCATGTGCAAGGGGTACCCCGTTGGCGGTTCTCTATGATACATATGTACTTACAATGACAAGAGCTTACTTGTGACTGAAGTTGAGTAGCATGAGGTTCGGTACTCGTAAGCAAGGGGCATGAGATTTCAACTTATAACTTGTCAAGCATATCCTCTTAGTTGTGTCACTTTAACCTTAATCACCTAAAGATGCTTATGATAGGGGAAATGAGAGCTGAAAGCTAATAAGTACCATAATTTTTGGAAGCTCTTTATGAGACTTGAATCCCTATTTCCTTCTATGAAGGCCTTTCTTTTACTTTTATGTTGACTCTCCATCTTATATCTTTATGCACCTATTGAGAGAGCATAGTGGCCATTCTTAGTTTAATGTGCATTGTCCCAAGACTTGTCGATTGATTCATAACTTTGATATTGCTTGTTCTTAAACTATTTGTATCTAGTCACTCTTATGAACTTTGAAGGTGTCCTATGCATTTATTGCTACTCATTGAGGGACAAGCTGAATGCCACTATGCTATGTTTTCTATATGTGAATCAAACAAAGGTCTTTCAATGCATTGTTATTCATGATCTTTGTTTGTATCCTTTCATGTTGCATGCATAGTTACTATGTCTTATTGTTAGAACTTCATCTTTCATGATCATGTTTAGAGTACTTTGATCCTAGCTTTCATGCTTTGCAAATGGTTTGATCAAGATTGTGATGGTGCATGTCGCCTCAAAAATTATTCTTTCTTTTTATCACTTACCTACTCGAGGACGAGCATGAGTTAAGCTTGGGGATGTTGATACATTGCAAACGTATCTATAATTTTTGATGTTCCATGCTTGTTTTATATCTACTTTCTTATGTTTGGTACACACTTTGGAGTACTTTTACTAACATATTAACAAGATGCCATAGTGCCAGTTGTCTGTTTTCTTCTGTTTTTGGTTCTAAAAAAGCCAGAAAATGAATATTCTTGGAATTGGACCAGACAAAAGCCAAAGTCGATATTTTACCAGAAGACGAGACGGAGAGGGGCCACCAGGTGGCCACACCACCTGGTGGCGCGGGTCAGCCCAGGCCGCGCCAGGGGGTGGTGTGGGCCCCTCGGGCACCCACCGACCTCGCCCCTTCGCCTATAAAATCCCCCGAGACGAAAACACTAAATCAAAGAGCCTCCAGCCACGAAAAGTTACGTAGCACCACCGCCACCGAAGGGGAGATTCGGGGGAAAAAAGTCTCTGTTCTGGCACCCTGTCGGGATGGGGAAGTGCCCCCGAAGCCATCTCCATCGATCTCCACCACCATCTCCATCACCGTTGCGGATTCCCATGATGAGGAGGGAGTAGTTCTTCCTCGAGGCTAAGGGTTCTACCAGTAGCTATGTGTTCATCTCTCTCTATGCATGATCATATTGTGATCATGAGCTTTGTAATCAAGTAGATCTACCTTGCTACTCAAGTGCTTTAATAGATCTCTGCTCTCCCCATGTGTGTGAAAGTCACAGCATGCACACCATGGTGGCACTTAGGCTAGAGATTACAAATACTTGTTATGAGTTATATTTGGAGTTAGATGTCTCTATGAAATTGTGGTGTTTGTTGGAACCATCTAGTGCTCAAGGTGACAGTGTGGGGTTATCTAGATGGGAAAAGCAAACTTTGAGGTGTGCTGTTATAGCCCTACCATGGATTAGAGTGTCCAACAGAAGAGTAGTTAAGAGTAGTATCATAAAGAGAAGATATTTATATGAGAGTGTTCACTAGTGAAAGTATGATCCCTAGGCCTTGTTTCTAAGCATTGAAACACCGTTTGCAACTAGATCTGTTACATGTTTGCTTGCTTCCATCTTTATTTCAGTTTGCCTTTACTCTCTTCCATGCCATCAAGATATTTTCTAGCACTGTTACCACTTATAATTATCCATACCACTTGTATTTTACTATCTCTTTGCCAAACTAGTGCACCTATACACCTGACAAGTGTATTGGGTGTGTTGGGGACACAAGAGACTTCTTGTATCTTGATTGCAGGGTTGCTTGAGAGGGAATACCTTTGACCACTTCCTCCCTGAGTTCGATAAACCTTGGGTGATCCACTTAAGGGAAAACTTGCTGCTGTTCTACAAATCTCTGCACTTGGAGGTCCAACAACTGTCTACAAGAATAGAAGTGCGTAGACATCATGCATCTACATAGTTGCTCTCTTTTAGCTAAAAAGCTTGGAAATCCGTAGAACTTGGGTGGCCCTCCACAGCGTATGCAAATATCGATGTCCAAACCACTTCTCATCCATCTGGCACCGGTGCCTATGCTGCACAGACGATGCCACACAAAAACAAGGATATGTTAAAATATTTGTCTTCCCTGTCTAGCTCAACAACCCTTCCTCTATTTAAGGCTGAGACAACAGCCATCCCTCTCGTCACGTGGGAGTAGTAACTTGCATGTATTGGTGACATGACATGATAATTAATGATGAAAAAGAGGGAGGTATTACCATAACATCACACATTTATATGAGTCTAGAACCTAATTAATTAGGTCTTGCATGACACCACACACGTGTTATCACCCACTATGAAGACAATAACATATGCAAGTTACTAGTATATTTAGGCTGGTCATGGTGGGGAGTAACTTAACATGCATATGTTACTAGTCTAAGTTACTACCTCCATTTTTGCAAAATAAAATAAAATAAGTTACTACCTCCATAGTGGAAAGTAACATAGGTGTGGTATCATGCAAAGTCTCATTATTGCAATGTAGACTCATTTTGTCTTGAAATTCTGCCGCAAGCGCACTCTGTAGTGAGGAGAGAGAAACAATGATTTTCTAATTCTTATGGTCAGGTCATACTGGTATGGTCGACCGCAAGGTTTCTTACGGGCTGTTTAAATTCCTATAGGATTGGAGTGAACATGACAATGCAATCCTACATTTTTCCTATTCCTATGATTGTCCTATCCTACAAATCAAATAGGCCCTCACCATTTTCCCCTGGCCTCTTCCCCCTCATCCAGGCTAGCACCATGGACTAGCCCCCGCCCCCACCCCTCCCCCCATCCCCCAAAAAAATCCCCAAATGGCGGCGCCGCCAGAACTGGAGCGCTCCTCACAGGGGCGCATCATCGAGTCTGGGCCCCATGTCTTCTGTGCCTGCCGCGTCTCCGCAGCCACAACCGACTTCTCCGTCTTCGAGCCACATTTAGTTAACATGGTGATGCCGTACACAATGACACTGAAGATCTTCTTCTCAAGGACGTACGAGCTCAGGAGGATGCCTGGCTCTATCCCAGCCCCTCTGGAGGAGGACGATGTCGCGACCACACCCTGCGAAGAGGAAGTGTTGAATCTCAGCCTGCCTCCTAGCAATCTGCGAAGAGCGAGCAAGGTCGTGGGAACTATGCGCAAGATTATTCGCTGTGTATGGCTGTTGAAGAACCTGCAACTCATGGCGGAGGAGTGGGATATCATCATGCCGTATGATATTCTGCACCGGCTCTGGCTTGAGGTGTGTATGTGGGTTGACGGGTTCCACTTCGACCTAACCCTCAGCCTGAATCTCCGGCTCATCGTCAACTTGCTGGTGCTTACAGTTGGTACCTGGTTGAGCAGGAGGATGGCCACTGCAACACATGCATGCATGCACTGTCGAAGCGCACAACGATGCGTCTTCGGGGATGCAACCATCCGTACCACCGCAAGTGCATCTTCACTTGGTTTGAAACCAACGCCAGCTGCCCTATATGCCGATACAATGTGCTTGCCCATCTCTACTGACACGAGGTGCATATGCCCCCTTCTGTATGAAACTTGTCATGTGATTGATAATTAATTAATGTACTGAACCAATGTTTCTACCGCACGCCAAGTGAACCTGTTCTATATATGTTTACACTTGTCGAATTAAGCTTAATCCAATTTAGACAGGGAAAACAATTAGTCTAGGATTACAATCCAACAGGAATTTTTCATCATGTCTCATACATTTTACAAAGAGAAAACCAATACGAATCACTATTCATCATATCACTGCATAATATGAAACAACAGTCTAATCATCGTCACCATCATCACTTTCGGCACCACCGCGTTCTAGATCCACATATTCCCACTGGGTTGGATCTTCTTCCCCTTGCCATTCATCATACATGTCCTGAGATTCATTAGGTATAACCAGTTTATTCCTGTCTTTGTCAACTACACTAACCTCGACAGTGAAATCTACTTGTCCATCATGCGCAGAGCCGCCTCTGGTAATCAAATTTTCATCGACGTCAGCTAGTTCAGTTACCATACAACCACTGGGATCATCTTGGTGGGCAACATCTGTGGTGACTGGCTCGTCATACTCATTCACATCATAGGTGCTCCTTGCCTCAAACTTTTTCACATATTGCCAGTCCTTATTATCTCTGTCATCCAAGAAAATTACCTTGGAAGCTTGAGTTACCAAAATATAAGGTTCCTCCTTGTACCACTCGGTAGTAGTATTGATCGATATGAAATTCCCATCATTTCTGGGGCCTCTTTTCTTGTTCGGATCTTGGTCATACCAATAACACTTAAATAGAACCACAGATCGACCACTAGTCTTGTCGTTATAATTCAACTCAATAACCTCTTTTATGCGACCATAATGATCATAGTCATCTGACTTCTTCATTTTGGCTGTCAAGTGCTCTCCATTGGTCGTGATGCCACTGTTTTGTGTCTTCAGATGTTTCTCACGCTCATAAGTGATGTAGTGGATACCATCGTCATTGCAAGCTGAAGCTGTCTGCACCCTCTTTGCCGGACCACGTGATAGGGCACAGAGACCATCACTAACATCGCCCGGATTCTCTTCACGCAGCTTCGTGATCTGTGGTTATACAAAATAATCAAGAGGCCATCTCATGTGCACAATTCGTATGCAATTCAAAGTTCAATTGACCATCTTACATGATTCCTAAACCATTCCTGAAACCCACCCCCACATACTGGTGCAGCATAATCTTTTCCTTTGGTTGCTTTAAATAACCTACAAAAACGATACTCAAGTAAGACATCAGAACATATCTTGCTACAAGTTTCATTTCATATATGTGAGATATTTATGAATAGTGCTTACGCAACAAAGTTTTCAGCCTCATCAGCGTTATTCAGCACATACCAAGTAAGTTGGTCATATTCATGATGCATTAATGTTCTATGTTCCTTCTTTCCTACTAGGCGAACACTATGGTTAAAAACAAAATTTTCAACTTCTTCAATTCTGCCACCCATATTGGATCTCGTTTTACGATCAGGAATGTATCTTGAGCAAAATGCAAATGCTTCAGCAGCAATGTATGCCTCTGCAATGCAATCCTCTACTATAGCCTTGTTCCTGACAGTACCCTTGAAAGTGCAAAGTCGACGTTTTATAGGGTACATCCATCCGTACTATACGGGACCTCTATAAAGTGCATCTTCAGTCAGATGAACAGCCAAATGCACCATCACATCAAAGAAGGCTGGTGGATATATCAGCTCAAGCTTGCACATGATTTCTGCTATGTCCGTCTGAAGACGCGCTACAACTCTTCTGTCCAGAGTTTTGCTACAGATTTCCCTAAAGAACTTTCCTAACTCTGCAAGCACGTTGTACAAATCCTTGTTCACTAAACCTTTAACGCCAAGAGCTAAAAGCCTTTGTAGTAGGATGTGGCAATCGTGAGTTTTCAACCCTTGGAGTTTGTTCCCCTCTGCATTAATACAATTTGCAATGTTGGAAGCAAATCCAGATGGGAACTTCACACCTCGGAGGAAGTCACAAAATAGTACCCTTTTATTCATCGGCAAGGTAAATCCTGCACCTCGAAATTTGTAATGTTTTTCACCGCCCTTATGAACCGTATCTTCAGGATGCAGCTTCAAGTTGTTGTTAACGTTGAGTTTTTCGCAGTCAAGCCTAGCATTATAGCTATCTTTTGTCTTAGATGGAATGTTGAGTAATGTGCCTATAATGCCGTCACATATATTTTTCTCCATGTGCATGACATCAATATTATGTCGAAGTATCTTACCAGCCCAATACGGTAAGTCCCATAGAGTGGATCTACACTTATAAAATATTCTTGGTTCCTTTTCCTTCCCTTGGGAATCTGCTGCTACTTCTTCCGCTCTCTTCCTTTTGGATGCTTCTCCTACTATCGGTGCATCTTCTGTATTCTTTCTTTTACCTCATCTGGTAGCTGGTTGTTTTCCTGGTTTGACATTTCTGACCTTTTGTAAATGCGCCTGCAACTCAGCTGCAGTGAACTTTTGTGGTGCAGTGCCATATTCAGTCATCTTTCCATAGAACTGCAATTTTTTCAAGTTTTTTTTGGAATTTGAGGCCTTGAGGAAGAAAAAACCGGTGGCCAAGGAAACCAGTCTTATTTTGTAGCCTCACTGTGACCTGTTTTCTCTCACAGCGAACACATGCGTTATAACCTGCTGTCACTCTGCCTGACATAGTGCCAATAGCTGGAAAATCATGGGTGCAGAATAACACAGCAGCACGCATAGGGAACTTGGCATCTTCATGGTTGCTGGAAAGAACATCAGGAGTCATGACACCCTTCCATAGTTCCTGCAAGTCTCGTATAAGAGGCTGCATGAACATATCAAAATACTTCCCAGGTGATTTGGGACCTAGGATGAGTAAAGCTAGTAAGCAGTTCGACTGATCAGTGCATGCCTAGGGAGGCAGGCTGTAAATTGTAACAAGTACTGGCCACATGTTGTACGAGTTACTCATGTTGCCAAATGGGTTAAATCCATATGTAGCTAGGCCAAGTCTCAGGTTCCTTGGATCCGCTGCAAATCCTGAACGGGCCTTGTCAAAGTTCTTACATTCATCACCATCAGCTGGATGTCTGAGTAAGTAATCGTCTAGCTTGAGAATCTCTTTGTGCCATCTTGTTTCCTTAGATGTTTGTTCTGACTAAAACAACCTCTTAAATCTATCTATAATTGAAAAATATCTCAGAACCTTACAAGGATCTTTCTTCTTTTTATCACCATTTTCCATCTTGATTCATTACATACTGGGCATTCATCGAGGTTTTCATAATCCTCCCAGAATAGTACACAGTTATTTGGACAAAAATGGATCTTCTCATATGATAGTCCAAGTACCTTGATGTACTATTTCATCTCATAAAAGGATTTTGGCAGTCCTTCCCTAGGGATTGACTCGATGTACACCTTAATCACTGAATCGAAAGCTTTGTTGGTAATCTTATTGAACGACTTCTCCTTAATTTCATTACTAGTTCGAATCTTGAGATACCAGAATCAGGGTCCACTAAACACTTGGCATCTTCTATCAGGTCAGAGAAAAGTGATCTTTTAAGAGAAGGAGCGCCTTTTTTGCTTGCAGTGGGGTACAGGTCCCTTAACAAACCAGAAAGGTCCTCATCCTCGATCTGATGAGCTTCAGGCGGATCAGCATCAGCTAGAAGATCAAGAACAGGCTGATCATATGGTTCACCATGTTTAGTCCACCTAATATATGTGTGTTGCATCCCATTAACGAAAGTATGGTCTGCGACTCTGCTCTAACTCAGCTTTTTATAATTAAGGCATTGTCGGCATGGGCAAAACACATCTGAGTCACCGTTATGCTGTCTAACAAACTTCATGAATTCATTAACACCTTCCCAATATGAAGGTGTTGCTTTTTTTCCATTCAGTATCCAATATTTGTCCTTCTGTTAAGGATAGAGATGGTCAGAAGCTTTCAAGATATTTCACCGAACAGGTTGATTATAGATCTAATTAAGCCAAGATATCTGAGCAACCTGATTGAATATAGAACTATAAGTGCCATGTAATTTTAGCTTATTTCAGAAATTGAGTGCATAACTATGTTACATATTTGAGAGAACAGATCGACCGAGCACAAAATGACAACCAATTCGAACAAATAGATCAAGTGCAGAACAATGTCAAACAAGCAGATCAAGTACGAAGCTACTTCTAGGGAATGATTGAGCGAACTAAGGATATTATAAGCATACTGTGGGGATCGACCAGTCGACCGGCTGGTGTGCGTCTCAAAGAAGCGTACCACCAGCAATGGTGTCAGGCTGCCTCGGCTGATAGACAGAATGTGAATGTTTTGGTGCGCGGCTTGTGGTTTTGACCGCATGCGCGTCTCTAGAAGAATGGTGCAAAGAGACAGTAGCTGGATGCTGGAGTGAAGGCACGAGTTGGAAGGCGTGAGTGGGAAAGTTTTGGCGCGCGCGGGGTATGTGTCCTGGTTGTCAACAATTTTCACGCAAAAATATCGGCCAAAATTTTCTCCCTAGTTTTGTTCTTCCTTGTTGAGGTCTGGAATTTTTATTACTGAGCCCATGAAATTAGCCTATCAGCTATAGCCCAAAACCTTCAATTCGGCCTTTTCATTGTCTTATGGCCGCCGACCATAGCGCATTCAATTTCAGAGTGAGCCCATGAAGAATAGGGCATCCGCCCCCAGTTATCCCAGAATCTTTTTAATTCGGCCTTTATGGTCATCCCCTTCCCCATCCCCCCTCCCCTCCTAGAAAAAGCTCTGCCTACCTATGTTGTTTTGTTGAAACTACTGCATTACTAGTAAGTTCCACGTACCTTGCACGTGAGAACCAGATAATAGACATGTGACATATCATCACTATATAAAATTATAATAGATAATTTTCAAAAAAAATTATAATTTGATCGACATCTATATAGTATGTGTGTATATTTGGTCCTTTACTTTGTAGCATGTATATTTAGACATAGCAACGGACCGATGTCAAAACAGTGGATGGGGCTGGAAAAAAGTCCATCATGTGCATGTTTCATTTACAGAGAGGCTAACACATGGGACCTAGCAGCGCAGCCTTATAGAGATGCTGCATCGAGCAGCATTGCCAAGTTCGAAATAGGGAGGAGCGAGCGAGAAAAAAGTCCAGCGTGGTGAGAGGCTAACATGGAGGACCCAGCAACGTTATCAAGTTCGACCCCAAAAAAAGTCCAACATACACACACACACCTATTCGAGGTCAGGGAGATTTTTTTTTACCGCAGGGTCAGGGAACTGCTGAGCATAGGCCAGTGAAATTTGAGAAAGGATCCCATAGAGCATAGGCAAGAACATTTTGATTCGGCCTTGTCAGGATTAAGGGACTGCTTAGCACAGCCCAGTGAAATTTAAGAAAGGAGTCCATTGAGTATAGCGCATGTAGATGGACCATGTAGAATAGCCCAAATTATTTCTAATTCGTCCTTTTGAGCATTGCCCCCCCCCCACCTCTTAAAAAAACTCCGTTATATTTTTAAGAAACTAGTCCATTATATATGTGGTATTTTATAAATTAAAATGCCAGGAAGCTGCCCTTTTATTTTTAAAAATATAAACACAGACACACGACGTCTTTTTAAAAACATTAAAACATAACTTGAAGGTACTAAGGAATGTTTAATAATATATTTTCTATAAATATCTTTGGGATAGTGGCGACACACATAGTTTAAATCTATTGGAAGTCCAAAACAGCAGACGTAGCCGAAAAAAGGTCCATCATACTTACACACATTTCATTTAAAGATAGATCGACATGTGGGTCCCACCAGCACCGCCTTATATAGGTGATGTATCGAGCAATGTTGCCAAGTTAGAAATAGGGAGGCGCGAGCGAGAAAAAAGTCCATCATGCGCACGTTTGTTCTAATGAGAGACTGACATGGGGGACCAAGCTGCCTGAAAAAAGGCTGATGCAGCGAGCAACGTTATCGAGTTCGAAACACGGAGCGCGAGCAGAGAAAAAAGTTAATCATACAACCGATCCTTCTAATGAGAGGTTGTCATGTGGGACTCAGCTGCGTGACCAAACGGCAGATTCGTCAAGCAACGCTATCTAGTTAGGAACAGGGTGGCGCTAGAGTAGAAAACAAGTCCGTCATACCCACGATTCTTCTAATGTGAAACTGACATAAGGAACCCACCAGCACGGCTGATGCAGCGAGCAACGCTATCAAGTTCGAAACACGGGGGCGCGACTGAGGAAAAAAAATTCTATCATACAACATTTCTTTTAATGAGAGGATGATATGTGGGGTCCAGGAGTTTGATTAAGAGGCTGATACAGCGAGCAATGCTATCAAGTTCGGAACACGAAGGCGCGATAGAGGGTAAAAAATCCATCATCCACACGTTTCTTCTAATGAGAGGATAACATGTGGGGCCCAACATCGTGATTAAACGGTAGATGCGTCGAGCAGCGCTATCAACTCGGAACGGGGTAGCGCCAGCGAAGAAAAAAAACCCATCATACACACGTTTCTTCTAATGAGAGGATGACATGTGGGGCTCAGGAGGTTGGTTAAACGGTAGATGCGTCGAGCAGCGCTATCAACTCGGAATGGGGTAGCGCCAGCGAAGGAAAAAATTCCATCATACACACATTTCTTCTAATGAGAGGATGACATGTGGGTCCTAGGAGGTTGATTAGACCATAGATGCATCGAGCAGCGCTATCAACTTCGGAACAGGGTTGCGCGAGCGAAGGAAAAAAAATCCATCATACACACGATCCTTCTAATGAGAGGCTGACATGTGGGACCTAGCAGGCTGACTAAACGGAAGATACCTCGAGCTACGTTACGAGTTCAAATCATAGAGGAGCGGTCGAAAAGTATGGTCTGCTAGAGACACTAACGTCCGGGACCCACACGCCTCAAAAGACTTCGGTGAGTCAACATTGCGAGAGGAAACGAAAATCTTGCTTCTGCCACGCGCTGGCCGAGCTTTCTCCATGTTTTTAGCAGATCCGTCGTAGTAGAGGGCCGCGAAAGCGGAAAAAAAGTTTTCCATCGGCCACGGCCGAGCCGAGAATTTCGTCGCGGAAGACGCGCCTTCTACGATGACCGTCGGACCAATTCGTTGCGGAAGGAAACTTTTCTTGTAGTGTCCACTTGGGAAAAACCTTGTGCCACAAGTCTTGCCTTGTTCCTCACAACAATTCCATTCTCATATTGCTTGTTCTTGAAGATCCATTTTGTGCCGATAACATTGTGACACTCTTTCTTTTTCTCAACAAGCTTCCAGACTTTGTTGCGCTCAAAATTGTTGAGTTCTTCATTCCTAGCCATGATGACTGCAAGTTCACATGTCGTTTGTAGCTAGTTTCGAAATAAAGATATCGATCCCACAGGGAGCAGAGTCTGAAGTCTAATAACTATATTGAATTAAATACTACAATATAAATGCTAAATAAAGTTCTAAGTGACAAGATAAAGTGCGAGTATTGCGTAAAAAGTTTTTTGGGGGTTTTGGTATAAGGAGAAACAATAAGTAAAGTAAAACAACTGAACACAGAAAGTAAGTATCGTGTATGTAAGAGATTGGAACTGCAATAGGGAAAAAGCGTTCTTAGGGAGTAGCAGATACACCACTAATATTATAAAGAACTAAAGTAAAGATTATTATCATGAACATTCTCAACTATGTATGTGTGGGAGGAACTCCATATTTGGACAAATAGGCAGCAACCACTGCTCACATCATCCTCATAACCACAATAGTCAGCAATCGACATCAATCGAATTACTGCGCTATTAAGGGACTTAATCATGTAGGACGTATCCCATGGCATGGATAGTGTTCCGTGAGTTTCCTCGGTTCCCAAGTTGATACGTAAGGGGCGTCAACAGCTTTATAGTCACTGTAAGTGCTAACACACCTCCGTCTACCAACAATTAGTTCCCTCC
Organism: Avena insularis; assembly: GCA_023614405.1. Classification (NCBI taxonomy): domain Eukaryota; kingdom Viridiplantae; phylum Streptophyta; class Magnoliopsida; order Poales; family Poaceae; genus Avena; species Avena insularis. The sequence continues at coordinate 537,885,199 of CM042694.1, forward strand.
ATCAAGTCCCCATGAGAGGCAAATATTGAGAGGTTGACTTCTCTCAACATGAAGAGAATCTAACACATGGTCACAACGATGAATATCATAATAAACTTTATCTTATTTCAATCTCATACTAGGGTTTCTCTATCTCCCCAAGAACTAAAGATCTACTCGGACATAGAGGCAATCAACATCATGACAATAACAATGGAATCTATCATAGATGAATAGTACTTGTATAAATCCACAATGAGTACGGAAATTACAACAAGATCTAGACAAGATGTAGATGGGATGGATGGAGATGGTGGTGATGCAGCGATTGATGATGAAGATCGATGCCTTAGTCTCCCGGATCTGCGCAGGGTGAAGACGGATCCCCGGTGGATGAGTTCCCTCTCTAGATGCCTTTTGGAGGTGAGGTTTCATCGGTTTATGGTTGTTCTATATGCCGTCTCTCTGATCCAGTTGTACGGGGTGAAACTATTTGAGGAGGAGGTGGCGGCACCAACTATACAGCGGGAACTATATGGCTGGAAAATTTAGTCTCGTCGTATAGTTGGTCGTTAAACCGTCTATGTGCCTTGATCGCTTCAGGTTTTCTTCTGGTATTATTGATATTTCCCAAATAAGCGATTTACGTTGTTTTTAACTCCTTTTCTCCCCAGTATAACTGCTCCAAGAATTATGTCCATTGTATCCATCATCTGTCCTGATCCAGGTGAAAATAGACATAAATAAAATGTGCGCGTGAGCACCGTAAAATACCAACATCCTACATCTACAATGCAAAATAATAATATAAAACATGATGCAAATATGCACTCATCAACTTCCGCAAGCTTAGACTCTTGCTCGTCCCGAGCAAGTTTAGCTTAATGGATGTGATCCTCATATTCATCAAGCTGAGTCGATAAAATAAATGAGGCAGTTGTAGCATGTGTTTATCATATATGATACATAGGAGTAAGTTCATGAATAGTACCTTACCCGAACCATCCGAATAATATTAGCAGGCTTCCACACCTTAGCATTTAACAGTTCACAAAAGATCACTCTCAATATGATGTAAAAGTATTCAGTTCAACCAAATGAGTTAGAGAGGTAGTCCCAAGTGTTTTAGGATTAACATATTCAACCGGGATTCAAAATCTCAAAGCGTCTCTTTGTCATACTACAATATAGTGGTGTATGCCTATTTTCTCTTTGCACATTCGCTCTTTTTCTTCTCTTTTTTTTTATTTTTTTATATATGCTCACACTTTTGTTTAAGTGATGTGCAAAGGAGCTAGCCATACATTCCACTTCATTTAGGAATTCAAAGTTTAACAATCTCAATTACCAAATTCCAATTGTATATGAAGCAATCTTTGTATCTTGAATATTCTACCTTGTCTTGTTCTCACTCTAATTTGATAGCACTTTTAATTCTCCTTTGTGCAATCTTTCTTTTTCAACTTAACTGAATATATGGGCTGCTGGGGAATAAGCAGATTGAATTCTGAGGGGGAAAACTAACCGTACTCCAAGATTTTTAGAGCAGAAACAACAAATTCTCTCTGGACAGTTTTTATACATGAATATCTGCGAAAAGAACTACTCCCTCTGTCTAGAAATAAGTGGCTTAGGATTGTCTAGATTCGTATGTATCTATACACTAAAACGTGTCTAGATACATTCAAATTTAGATAAATCCAACTCACTTATTTGTGGGTAGAGGGAGTATCTCATCTTTTTTTCCATTGGTATGGTATTTTTTTCAAATCTAGACGAGCCACAGCACAATGAATTTTGTACTAATGAGCAGATGAAAGCTAGCCTATTGGGTCCCTATTTAGCCCAAAATCTTCTAATTCGGCCTTTTTGGGATCATGGGACTGGTGAGCACAGCCTCGTCAAATTTGAGAAAGGAGCCCATGGAGCATAACCCATGTAGAATTGCCAAAATCTTTTTAATTCGACCTTTTGGGCATTGTCCCCACCTCTTAAAAAACTTTTCTAACCCATATTTTTAAGATACTACTCCATTATGTGGCATTTTGTAAATTGAGATGTCAGAAGTGCCACCCTTTTATTTTTGAAGAGATAAACATGGGCACACAAAATGTTTTTAAGAAGACTAATACATAAGTTATATGTACTAACAAATGTTTACTGATAGATTTCCAGAAATATATTTGGCATAGTGGCAACACACTCAGTTTACATCTATTGAAAGTCTTGAGTTCGAATCCTAGGTGCGTACATATATTTATCCTAGGTTCACATTTTTCCTTTACCAATATTGCTTTACGGTCGTGGACCCATTGTAGCATCCCTCGAGTTTAATGGGCAAGTTTGAATTTTTTTTTAAGTAGTTGTATAGAGAGTCTGGCATCAGGGACCCACCAACTAGAACATACATGGCTTTATCGAGATATGTTAAGAAGGCAAAGTAATGGATGCGACCAAAAGAAAAGTCCAACGTAGACATGTTTACTGTATAGAGAGGCTGACATCAGGGACCCATTAGTCAGAACATTCATGGCTACTGCATCGAGCAACATTGGCAAGGGCACAACCACGGTCATGATGAGAGAAAATAAGACCAAGATAGACACATTTATTGTTCGGAGAGGCTGACATTAGGGCCCCAGCAGCAAGACCATAAATTGATACCACATCGAGCAACATTACCAAGGTCAAAACGACGAACATGACCAATTTTTTTCCAACATACGTATCTTTCCTCTACAGACGAGGCAGACATGGGGGACCCACCAGCCTGAATAAACGGCTAATAATGCATCGAGCAATGATATCAAGTTTGGAATAGGGAGGTGCGAGCGGATATTGATAGTCCATCATACACATGTTTCTTTTAATGAGTGGTTGACATGGGGGACCCACCAGCCTGACTAAATGGTTGATGCATCGAGCAACATTATCGATTTCAAATCTAGGTGGCGCGATCGAGGAAAAAATTCCACCATACACATGTTTATTCTAATAAGAGGCTGACAAGTAGGACCCAGCAAACTAACTAAATGGCAGAAGTATCAAGCAACGCTATCAAGTTCGGAATAGGGTAGTGCAAGCAAAGGAAAGAATTGCATAATACACATGATTCTTCTAATGAGAGGCTGGCATAGAGGACCGAGAAGCCTGGCTAAACGGTGGATGCATCGAACAACCTTATCAAGTTCAAATTAGGGAGGCGTGATAGAAAAGTATGGTCCTCTAGAGACACTGACGTCTAGGACCCACATGCCTCAAAATATTTTGGTCAGTCAACATCACGCAAGGAACCAAAGATCTTACTTCTGCCACACACCGGTTGAGCTTCTTCCTCATTTTTAGTGGTTTTGTCATAGTAGAGGGCCGCAAAAATGGAAAAAAAGTTTTCCATCGGCCACGGTCGAGCGAAGAAAATCGTCACGGAAGAGGTGCCTTCTACGATACTCGACGGGCCAAACCATTGTAGATGGAGACATTTCTTGTAGTGCATGTCATTCATAGAGAATTTAATGTTAAATAATCTCTTACGCTATTCAGAAGATTCACATCATTCCCTATTAGTAATATGTCATCCACATATAGTACCAGGAATGTCACTGAGATCCCACCCATTTTCTTATAAATGCAGGCTTCTTATTCGTTTTGGACAAATCCGAAACCTTTTATAACTTGATCAAATCAAAGATTCCAGCTCCAAGATGCTTGCTTGAGTCCATAAATGGAATATTGAATCTTGCATACTTTCTTAGCATCCTTTAGATCGATGAAACCTTCCGATCGCATCATATACAACTCTTTCTCAATGTTACCTTTCAGGAATGCGGTTTTCACATCCATCTGCCATATTTCCTAATCGAAATTTGCAGCAACTGCTAGTAAAACCCGAATAGACTTAAGATTCTCTATGGGAGAGAATGTCTCCTCATAGTCAATTCCTTGAATTTGTCAGAAACCTTTCACGACAAGTAGAGATTTATAGACGGTGATGTTGCTGTTAGCGTCAGTCTTTTTCTTGAAGATCCATTTATTCCCCACGGTCTTGCGGCCTTTAGGAATATCAATCAAAGTCCATACTTGATTGTCGTACATGAATCCTATTTCAGATTTCATGGCTTTGAAAGGAATATGCCTGAGAGGCAATAATAAAGTGGTTATTATGCTATTCCAAGTTTATAACAGATGTTTGTTTTTCATGCTATAATTGTGTTAATAGGAAACATTGATACATATGTGATTTATAAACAGAAAAAGGTTCCTAGTAAAGCCTCTCTTAATACCACCTTGTTGATTAACCGATGATCACAGGTTTCCTGATCATGAACATTGGATGTTGTTAATAACATGGTCATATCATTGGGGAATGATATGATGAACAGTCACCCTAGGTAGGTGTATCAATACAATCATGTCCTCAAGTTTATATTGCTAGCACATTCGTAGTAACTCAATATCCTTAGACCATGATATCACGTCAATCACTTTCACCAAAAAGGTACTTTGGTTACATCAAACGTCACTTCATAACTGGGTGATTATAAAGGTGTCGTCGGGTACTTAGAAAGTGTTAGTTGAGGCTCTTGGATCAAGAGTGGGATTTATCCATCCAGATGATGGAGAGATATACTCAGGGCCCTCTCGATGATATCGCATTGACATAGCTTGCAAGCAAGTGATTTGATCACTAGAAATCTAAATAACTCGCATAGGCAATGTAGGTATTTAGTTGACGTCATCCACACATAGCGGTAGGCGGTACCATAATTAGCCAGCTAGGTCGATTAGGGAACAATATCGGGCTTTGTTATTGGCCCATCTTTATTGAGCCGACTATGAACATTAAAAGATGCTCGCTAATTATACACCTTTTATGATATTGGCATGGGCTTCAAAAAATGCCGAAACTATAAAAGACCGTAAACATAATGGGCATGCCGACCGGTGGAAAGTAGTAATAGTAACAAACCATTACAGTAACTGGCTAGAACACTAGTAGGCTAGAAAAGCAGCAGGCCAGCATAGTAACTGACCAGAACAGTAATGTGCCAGAACAATAGCGGCCAGAATAGCAGCATGCCAGAACAGAAACATGCCAACGTAGTAACTAGCTAGAATAGTAACATGCTATAACAGTAAAAGGCCAGGACAGTAACAGACCAGAACAGTAATAACCCAGAGCTGTAACGGGACAAACAGTAACTTGCCAAAACGATAAAGGACCACAACAGTAAAATACCAGAACAGTTAAAGGCCAGAATAGTAATGAGCTAGAACAGTAACATACTGAAAAAATTACCAGACAAGAACAGTAACATGTCGACAAAATTACTAGGCCAGAACAGCATTATAATATAATAGTAATAGGCCGCATGTGGGTCTGAACAGTTGACGTCAGGAATAGTAAAAGGCCAGAACAGTAACGGACCTTCTCAAAGAAGGGTTGTTAGTAGCCGGCCCACAACAGGCTGTGAGAACAGTGACGGGTGATAGGTCCAAAACGTATCTACTTTCCCAAACACTTTTGCTATTGTTTCTCCTCTATACTTGTGTGATTTGGATGCAACTAATGCGAACTGACGCTGTTTTCAGCAGAATTGCCTTGGTGTCTACTTTTTATGCAGAAAATCAGCTATCAGGAAAAATCCCGAAAAATATGCCAAAAATCCTATTTCACCCGAAGACTCCAGGAGCCAGAATACGAGACGGAGAAGAGCCCTGGGGTGGCCACATCACCTGGTGGCGCGGGCCAGGCCAGCCGCCAGGTGGTGTGGGCCCCTGTGCACCCCTCGGTCTCTCTCTTCGCCTATAAGGAGCCTTCTGACCTAAAAACTTTGGGAGGTTCGATGTTTTTCTAGAAGGAGTTCCGCTCCGCCGCACCACCAGATTCCATGAAACAACACCAGAAACTCCGTTCTGGCACCCTGTCGGGACGGGGAATTGGAGGAGATCATCGCCATCACCATCGCTTCTCCATCGACCATCCATGTTTCCCCCATATATGAGTGAGTAATCCCCCGCTGTAGGCTATGGGGATGGTAGGGATTGGATGAGATCGTTCATGTAATGGCATCAGATTGTTAGGGCATGGTGCCTAGTATCTTGTATTAGTGCTTTATGACTTTGTTGCGACTTGTTGTGCTTAATGCTTGTCACTAGGGCCCGACTTCCATGATTTCAGATCTGAACTTATTATTGATTCATTATGATAGTATTGTTCTTGGTCGTATCTGCAAGTTGTATACACACGTTGTTGTCCGGAACCTATGGCCCCAAAGTGCCAGAAATCAGGATAACTGGAAGGGAAAGGCTTTGATGTGAGGATCACATGTGTTCACGGAGTGTTAATGTTTTGCTCCGGTGCTCTATTAAAAGGAGCACCTTAATTGCCAGTAGTTCCCTAGAGGCCCCGCTGCAAACGGGCTGGCAGGACAAAAGATGTTGTGCAAGTTCTCATTGCGAGCACGTATGACTATATATGGAACACATGCCTAGGATTGTCTAGTACTTGGATGCTTTATCTTATTTATCTGCAATTGCCCTATGTTCTGATTGCTATGTGCATTGTCTTGTCCATGCAACGCCCGTCCATCCATCCCTATGCCTACCGCACTCAAATCCCACTGTTCACTGCTTTTGTTACTACTGTCTTTGCTTTAGTACTGTTGTTACTTTACTATTCCTACTACAAAACTGTTGCTACTGATAAACTGATGTGAGCAAGATTGTTTCCAGGTGTAGCTGAATTGACAACTCAGTTGTTAAGGCTGATAAAAATTCTTTGGCTCCCCTTGTGTCGAATCAATAAATTGGGTTTCACTTCCCTCGAAAATACTGCGATACACCCCCTATACTTGTGGGTCATCAAGACTATTTTCTGGCACTGTTGCCGGGGAGCATAGCTTTATTTATCAAGTTCACTTGGATTCTCTATTGTTCACTGCTATCCATCCATCATGGGTAAGTCTCGTGATGGCAAGTTTCCTATTTTACCATCCACTACAAGAAGAGGTACGGTTCTGAACACCTCTGCTGCTCTTGATTCACCATCTGTTATAAGTAAGCTTGTTACACCACCACATACACATGCTACACACACTGTTACTACTGCTGAATCTGAAACTTCTGATGCTTATGATGCTGCTTCTACTGTGCTTGATAAGAGTGGTTCATTAGGTCCTTTCCTAGATGCTACGATTGCTAGAACTATAGCTGGAAATACCGAAACTCCTAATGAAGACACTACCTCACCTGTTAGCTCACCTGAGTCTAGTGAAAGTTATGATATTGAAGAAGATTATGTTGAGATGACCGATGAGTTTATTAAAGAATGTAAGAACACCCATGATAGGAGCGCTGCTAAGAGTCTCCTTGAGGCGCATTATTAGACCCAAATTATATCCTGCTGCTAAGTTTGCTGCTTCTCCCATAAACATTACAGATGAAGATTATGATTTCTCTCTCGATCTATCTTACATAGCTATTGTCGAGAAAGAACCTTTTTGTGGGACTAAGAATGAAAGTGTGGTGGCACATATGAATGAACTTTCTACCATGAGTGGCTTGTTTTCTGATGATATTAAGATGCGTACTTACTTTGTTGCTAAGATTTTTCCCTTTTCTCTGAAAGGAGAAGCTAAAACTTGGTTTAGTAATTTACCTCCTAGATCTATTGATAGCCCTGAGTGCTTGATTAGTACTTTCCTGTAAATATTTTCCTCCCAAAGGTTAGACATGCTATTTTGCAGAACTTTTGATTTCAAACAGGAGAAAATGGTATTGCGAATCTTGGGCAAGGTTTTGTGCTTTGATTCATGCACAGGCTGGAAGTCCATTACCTAAGAATGAGCTTCTTGATATATTTTATAATGGACTAACCGAGGAATCCAGGACATACCTAGATAGTTGTGCTGATTGTGTTTTCAGGAATAGGACTCCTAAGGAAGATGAGGAATTAATGGCTAAAATAAGCAAGAATTATGAAGATTGGACTCCTCCTAAAGAAGCTATACCTAAAGTAATTATATCTGAACCATCTATTTCTGTGCCTATTCCAACATCAAAGAAGAGGGGAGTTATTGAATTAAATGATGAAGTGATGAAGGAAGCTAAGAAATGTCTTAAGGAGAAGGGAATTAAAGCTACGGATGTCAAAAATTTACCTCCTATAGAAGAATTATGTAAGCCTATTCCCTAGTCACCCATTATTGAGGTACACTCTCTCCAACACTTTGATGAAAGTGATATCCCTTACTTGAAACCTCCTGATCAATGCTTAGAAGAATTTGATATCTTTATTGTTAAGCAAGATAACTTCAATAAAAGGGTGCAAAATCATCTAATGGAAAACACTAGAGCTATTGTTGAGTTGAAAGATATTGTGGAAAGAACCTCTAATGATGTTAAAATGATTGTTAAACACTTTCAAATGGTTCAAACTCAAATAGATCAACTCGTTAAAGTGCAAAACGACTTGCTAGTTAATGCTGCTAAAGAAAAACATGCTTATGAAATTAGGACTAGAAGTGGCGCTGCTACCCAGGATCCTCTATATCCTGAGGGCATCCCAAAAGAATTGATCAGGATTCTCAACAAGCTGAAAAGGAAAAAGAAACATAAAACTATTATAGAATCCTCTGAACCTGCTATAGATCCTAATAGTATATCTATATCTGATGCTGAAATTGAAAGTGGTAATGAAGAAAATGAAGTTCCTAATGAAGAAAAAGAAGAACCTGAAAATCACACTAAGACTATTAAATACACTAAAGAAGATTTTATTGCTAAGAAACATGGTAGTGAAAGAGAACCTTGGGTCCAAAAACCTATGCCTTTCCCTGATAAGAAACACAAGTCAAAGGAAGATGAACACTATAATAAGTTTTGTGAGTGGATAAAGCCTTTATTCTTGCAAATTCCTTTGACTGATGCTATTAAATTGCCTCCTTACTCAAAGTATATGAAGGACATTGTCTCGAATAAAAGGAAGATCCCTAATGAAGAAATTTCTACTTTGCTTGCTAATTATTCCTTCAATTGTAAGGTTCCTAAGAAGCTTGGAGACCCAGGAATTCCAACTATCCTTTGCTCTATTAAGAACAATTATGTTAGAACTGCTTTGTGTGATTTCGGAGCTGGAGTTAGTGTTATGCCTTTCTCTCTCTATAAGAGGCTCCAGCTTGAAAAATTGATACCAACTGATATATCTTTGCAAATGGCTGATAAGTCTACTATTATTCCTGTGGGTATATGTGAGGATGTACCTGTTCAGGTGGCTCATAATTTCTTGATATTAACTGATTTTTTTGTGCTTGAAATGCCTGAAGATAATAATATGTCTATTATTCTTGGGAGACCTTTTCTTAATACTGCAGGAGCTGTTATTAATTGTAATCAAGGAAAGGTGACCTTCAATGTTAATGACAAGGAACATACTGTCTATTTCCCCAAGAAGATTGAAAGGACTTATGGTTTAAATTCAATTGAACATGTTGAAGGCATTCAAGTTGGAGAAATATATTGTCCCATACCAAAAGAGAAATTTGAAACTATTATGATTGGGACCATTGCTATCAAGGTTGAGGTAACATAATCATTAGTGGAGTACAAAGTTTTGTCTCATATGCAATTGTTTTGGTAGCAAGACTTGATCAACCTTGCTAACAAAAGGATTCCATTGAACAAAACAATGTTTTCATTATGATTATCTCCATTTATTTCTATCCTTTGCATTTTAGTTTTTGCTTTTGTTTAGTTTTCTTTGTGTTGTTAGTTGCTTACATGCTAGAACTTCTGTAGTTCTAGCCTTGTTTTGTCCTTGCATCATGTTTCCAAAAGAAAGAAAAATCTGTCTGTCAGAAAAATCATTCTTCTATTTCTGAAAAAAGCCCAAAATAAAGTGTCTCGAAAAATTCCAGAAAATTCATATTAAATTTTTACGTGAAAAAAGGGGCAGAGGAGTACCTGGTAGGTACCATGGGGGCCCACCAGGTAGGCATACCACATGGTGGCGCGGCCAGCCTTGGGTGGCGCCATGCCCTGGTGTGGGTCACCCCTAGCCCCCCCACTACTTCTCTTACCTGCCACTTTCTTCTCTCTCCCGAGTAAGCTCTAGTTCATAGCTCAAAATCGCATTCTTTCTGTGCTTGCTCTCGATTTCTTCGATCTCCTTGCTCAGCCCATCTTTCTTGCTGAAATTTGGAGCAATTGTTCCTTGGTATGTGACTCCTCCCCTTGTCCAAGTAGATTTGTGTTTAGTGGATTATATGTTGAGTATTTTGATGCTGCAGGTGACTGGTTTTGAGAGCTTGTAAGCTTGTTTGATGCTTAGAGATATAGTTTTGATGCATGTTTAGGCCTCTTGCAAGTCCCTATGAGTAGAATCCTTCATTATATTTACTTTGCAATCACTTGTTTAATAGGTGTTTAAATTTTAGAATACCAAGCCATGAACAACCATACTTTTGGAGATATATTTGAGAGTGATGCACCTAGGAGGTCGAGGCCCTCAAGAACAGCCTCTCAAGCTAGGCCATCATACAATGAAGATCTCATTGCAACACACATTGGCAGTGAAAGGGATGATGGAGACGCTCACCCATCTTCTTTTCCTTGTTTTACTTTCTTGCAAGCTGCAGGTATTCTTGATGATTTCTTGCTACTGATTGAGAGGGTTGTCTTGACCTCTTATATGCAAGATGAGAGTACACAATACGCTATGCTCACCAAAACTTTTGTTGAGAGCTTCTCATTTACTAACACATCCTATCAATCTACTGTCTCTTTTAAAATCTATGATATGCCCTTCACCATGCCTTTGGAGATATTTTGTAGTATTGTAGGTGTGCGTATGACAGGGACCATAAAGAAAATTCAAGGGCGGCCCGCTGATTTGTTGGAGCTTTACCGAGGGGTGACCAATGATGATGACCGTGTGGCGCGGCGCGGAAAGATAAGAAATATCCAACTCCCTGCTCTTAGATACTTTGCATACTATCTTGCCACTGGTGTTTTGGGTAGGGAGAACACTAGTAATATCTCCAACTATCACTTTGCTTTCCTTGCTGCTACGCTCAACAATGATACTCGGTACAATCTTGGCTCTCTTATTGCTCGCCGCCTAGCTGCTAGGGGGCCTATCTATGGGGGCATCATTGCCTCGCGTGTAGTCAATGCATTAGATCTTTCTGTGGCTCCTGATGATGGTATGCTAGCACCACAGAGGCTCGACCTTGTTGCCATGAAAACTCATCACTTTGTCACTGCTACCTCTAATTTGAACAATCTGGTATATAGGATGCTTTTCACTGAGGGGGGTGAAAGGGAGATCCTTTTGCCCCAGCCTGCTTTGTTCAGTGTTGATAGGAGACCGTGGTCGCGCTCCAAGGAGGAGGTGGACGAGCAGCTTCGCTTGTTGGGTTTCCACGAGCAGCACCAGGAGGATGTGCCCTCCTATGATTATTCTGCACATTACGGAGGGATGTACTCTGGCTCGCACCAGGATGAGGGTACCTCCTCGTCGTACCCCGGTGACACTTCATCTTGGCCAGCCTAGGACAGATACCCACTTAGGCCAAAAGCCTAAGCTTGGGGGGAGGTACGCCGATACCGCACTCATCTTCATATCATGTTGCGTCGGTACTTTGTATATTCATGTTTTTGTTCTCTTTTTAGTTTTCGTTCTTCTTTGCTTTTGCTTTCTGAAAAACACAAAAAGACCAAAAATATTTTTGTTGTTTCTCTTTGGTTTGCTTCTTCTTTTTGCCTTGGTTTGTTTTTCCCTTTTTTATTTGTTTGAACTATTCGAAAAACCCAAAAAGATTTTGATTTGCTTGTTTTTCTCTTTTGGTTCTTATTTAAAAATCTAAAACACCAAAAATATTTGTAGTTCTTCTTTGGTTTTTGCAAGTTTGCTACAGGGTTCGGCAGATTCTCAGTGGACTATTGGTTTCATATTATTATTCAAGCCACACAAGTGAAGAGCAATAATGAGGATCAATGACAACTTGAGGCGTGGTAAGAGGCTGGTAACGAACTCTATTTGTTTTCATTTTTGTACATATACTCATCATGTGGGCGTGCTTAGTTTGTTCATGTAGAGTGTATGTTTTCTTTGGATGCTTAGTAGTTCTTGCTCCAGCTCGCTAATAGTTTGTAGCATGTCTCATGAATGTTTGCTTGCATTGCTCTATTCATAAATTGGTATGACACTGTGGTATCCTCCTCTGAATGTTTCATTTGAATTGACTTGGCACATGCTCACGCATGCACATGACTGTAATAATCAGTTAAGCCTCGATGAATTATTTTGCCTTGAGGATCTTGAATCATTTTCATGCCATGATTAGTCCTGTTTTGTTGCAAGCATGATGATGGCAGCTATTGCTCTGTCGTTTGTTGCTCCCTTACTATTGCTAGCCTTCACTTCCACTGAGTGTTTTACTCAAGTTCCAAATGCCCTAAACCAAATATTTCCAAAGTGTCCACCATACCTACCTATTAGCATCATTTGCTACTCCCGTGCGTATTCATTATGCCTTGTTTTCTTCCGAATAAAATGTTTGCTTGTTATGAGAAAGTTAGTTAGTAAAGCTCTCACGAACTTGACGGCACACTTTATTTCCTGCACTTAATAAACCTGAACCATTGTAAACTCTCCATGAAAGTTATATGCTTGCAAATTATAGGCTGGGGATTAGCAGAACCGTGCTGTCACGGGGAACGCTTTCAACGCTTGTAAATATATACCCAGTTGATACCTTGCTCTTTTGTTTGCGGATGTCGTCGGTGTGAAATAAAAGGGGAGCTTGTAACTCCATGGAGTTATGTATGTGTGTTAGAGAAACGTCTGGGTCGCTGGTCTAATCCATGCTGACATGGTGGAAACCTGCAGCGTAACCATAATAATATCTATGAAGCATTCTTCTTATAAAAAAAGAGAGATAGCTATTGAGAAAAAGAAAAAAAAGGAGAGAGATTTATGAAAAGAGGAAAGAGAGAAAAAACACCATTTTCCCATGGTAAATAAGAAGATTGCTGAGATACTCATTGTCTGCTTGCCTTGTCATTTTGATATGGGGATTCTTCCGTATCATCGGGCAAAGGGTACCCCGTTGGCAGTTCTCTATGATACGCACGTATTTACGATGACAAGAACTTACTAGTAACTAAAGTTGAGTAGCATGAGGAGCGGCCCTCGTACTCAAGGGACTTGGGATTTTCAGTTTATAGTCTGTCAAGAATATAACTCAGATTGGACCTCACTTTCACCTTAACCACATTAAAGATGCTTATGATAGGGGCAATGAGAGCTCAAAGCTAACAAGTACCATACTTTTAGCATTTGGAAGCCTTTCAAAATTATTCAAAACCTTTTCCTTTACTTGTTGAATCTCCACTTATTCTCCGAGCACCTTCTTGAGAGCATAGTTGTCATTCTTTGTGTTTGTTCCATTACTTGATTATTTGTGTTATGACTTTGATGCTTGTATCTTTGATATCTGTACTTCTAGTCATCACTTGAACTTCAGAGGTGCCTTGGCATTCATAATCAAAGGCAAGCGAGATACCACTCTATCATACCTTTTTATGAGCATTGTAATGTTGCTTATGTTTGTGCTTCATGCTACTTATTATTCTTGAGTTGGAATCTCTCCATAGCTTGCAATGACTATTAAGTAGACTCAGTTGCATACTCTTTATTATGAATTGTCTAAGTAGTTGATCACATTGCTGAGAATATTTACATCATATGAAGCAAATGTGTTCGTGAAAGTTCTTTTATCGCACTCATTTTCAATCGAATTGCTTGAGGACAAGCAATTAGCTAAGCTTGGGGGGAGTTGATACGTCCAAAACGTATCTACTTTCCCGAACACTTTTGCTATTGTTTCTCCTCTATACTTGTGTGATTTGGATGCAACTAATGCGAACTGACGCCGTTTTCAGCAGAATTGCCTTGGTGTCTACTTTTTGTGCAGAAAATCAACTATCAGGAAAAATCCCGGAAAATATGCCAAAAATCCTATTTCACCTGAAGACTCAGAGTCGAATCTGAAACAGAGAAGAGCTGGGTGGCCACACCACCGGTGGCGAGCCAGGCCAGTCGTGCTGGGGGTGTTGGGCCCCCTGCACCCCTCTCTCTTTTCGCTTATAAGGAGCCTTTCCGACCTAAAAACTTTGGGGGTTCGACGTTTTTCGAAGGAGTTCGCCCGCTACCACCACCATATTCCATAAACAACACCGAAACTCGTTCGCACCTGCCGGGATGGTGAATTGGAGGAGATCATCGCCATCATCATCACCATCGCTTCTCCATCGACCATCCATGTTTGCCCCATCTATGAGTGAGTAATCCCCCGCTGTAGGCTATAGGGATGGTAGGGATTGAATGAGATCGTTCATGTAATAGCATCAGATTGTTAGGGCATGGTGCCTAGTATCTTTTATTAGTGTTTTATGACTTTGTTGCGACTTGTTGTGCTTAATGTTTGCCACTAGGGCCCGAGTGCCATGATTTCAGATCTGAACTTATTATTGATTATGATAGTATTGTTCTTGGTCTTATCTGCAAGTTGTATACACGTTGTTGTCCGGAACCTATGGCCTCAAGCGATGTAAATCGGGATAACCGGAAGGAAAGGCTTTGATGTGAGGATCACATGTGTTCATGGAGTGTTAATGCTTTTTGGTGCTCTATTAAAAGGAGCACCTTAATTTCCGATAGTTCCCTAGAGTCCCGCTGCAAAAGGGCGAGGACAAAAGATGTTGTGCAAGTTCTCATTGCGAGCACGTATGACTATATATGGAACACATGCCTAGGATTGTCTAGTACTTGGATGCTTTATCTTATTTATGCGCAATTGCCCTATGTTACGATTGCTATGTGAATTGTCTTGTCCATGCAACGCCGTCCATCCATCCCTATGCCTACCACTCGAATCCCATTGTTCCTTTGCTTTTGTTACTCATCTTTGCTTTACTACTGCCGTTACTTTACTATTCCTACTACAAAACTGTTACTCTTGATAAACTGCGTGAGCAAGATTGTTTCAGTGCGCTGAATTGATAACTCAGTTGTTAAGGCTGATAAATATTCTTTGGCTCCCCTCGTGTCGAATCAATAAATTGGGTTTCACTTCCCTCGAAAATACTGCGATACACCCCCTATACTTGTGGGTCATCAGCGGGCCAACCACAGGCCTTAACAGTATCGGACCGACTTGGCGCAGGCTGCTAATGGGCCGCACAGTATTGAAACAACATGGGCCTTCTGTAGGCCAAAACATTAGCGGGCCTAAAAGTCCGCAGGTCGCGGCTGGATGCCTTAATGAGCCCATTTCAAACAATGTAGGACGACACAGTAATGGGCTGACTTCTTGTTGGGCTCTTGTCATGGGTCAGCCCACTTAATAACTAGCATTGCCTTGGCTGGGCCTGGCTTCTACCTCGGTTTCTGTGACTGTTAAAGGCGTTTTCCATATGGCAGTTTGCATGATGTCAACAGGCAATGTAGCTGGCAAACAGATCTACAACAGAACAAGTTTTCATGGCTGAAGAGTGCGATCCACATGGTCCAGAAAAACCCGTGGTAGATTCATTTATGATGGGGCTTTTACCATGAAGGCCATCCATCGTAGAAGACTTTTTAACCACGAAAAACGGGCCATCAAGCATGAAAATCGTCTGTTGTAAATGCCAGCTTTTCTTGTAGTGTGACCTAAGGAATACACCGATGGCACACTACGGTGGTGTCTTTCTAGTACAGTTCATGAACCTAAGAATCTGCAGGTTGCCTTGGACGATCCGAACTGGGGGAGGTGATGGATGAGGAATTTGAAGCTCTCATGAAGAATAAAACATGGAGGCTTGTTCCACCACATCAAGGTAAAAACATTATTGATTGTCGATGGATATATAAAATCAAGCGTAGGGTAGTTGGTTCCATTGACAGGCACAAGGCGTGTCTTGTATCCAAAGGCTTCAAGGAGCTCTATGGTATTGACTATGAAGATACCTTTAATCTAGTTTTCAAGATTGCCACTGTTCGTCTTGTCTTAGCAGTTTCTGTTTCTAGGGGATAGAGTTTACGATAGTTAGATGTCAAGGACGTGTTTTTTCATGGTGTTCTAGAAGAGGAGGTCTAGATGACACAACCACCAGGATATGAGGACAAATAGAGACCTAATTTTATATGCAAACTTGACAAGGCGCTATATGGACTAAAACAAGCATGTCGAGCATGGTACTCTCGCTTGAACTCACAGTTAATTGAGTTTGGCTTTATTGCTTCCAAGTCAGATACCTCACTTTTTATTTATCATAAGTCCAATGTCACCATATTAATGCTCATATATGTTGATGATATCATAGTGGCTAGTTCCTCCCCAGCTACAACTGATGCTCTCGAGTTTGCACTTAAGGATCTTGGCAAGATTCATTATTTTGTAGGCATTGAAGTGAATAAAATTGGTGATGGACTAGTTCTGAATCAGGCAAAGTATGCTCATGATGTACTAGCACGAGTTGGTATGACAAATTGTATAGGTACCTTAAAAAAATACACCTCTATCATCTTTAGAAAAAAAATCTCTGCATAAGTGGGAAGCTTATTGGGCCATGAGGATAGTACTAAGTTCAGAAGCATGGTAGGTGCACTTTAGTACCTCACACTTACCAAACTGGATCTTGCATATGCAGTGAACAAAGTCTGTCAGTCTTTGCATGCCCCCCCTTACAATCGGACAATAGCAAAACGCATCCTAAGGTATGTTAAGAGTACCATCACTGTTGGACTGGCATTTACCAAGTCCTCCTCCACTTTAGTTAGTGCATTTTTAGATGCATATTGGGCTGGCTGTATTGATGATCGTAGATCAACTGGATGTTTTGTTGTGTTCTTTAGACCAAATCTGATCTCATGGAGTGCTAAGAAACAAGCCATTGTTTCATGGTAGGCAGAGTACAAATCCGTAGCCAATGTTATGACAGAGGTGATATGGGTACAGTCTTTACTTGATGAGATGGGGGTACGACAGACACAAACGCCATGTCTATGGTGTGATAATATGGACACAACGTACTTGTCAGCTAATCCTATGTTTTATGCTCGAGCCAAACACACTGAGATAGATTTTCATTTCGTCAGAGAACGAGTGCTCAATAAACAACTTGAGATCCGCTTCATAACATCCAAGGACCAAGTTGTTGATGTCTTTACAAAGCCACTGTTATATAGAGCGTTTGAGGCATTTAAGTTTAATCTCAACTTGACCAAGTTGTGATTAAGGGAGGGTGTTAGCGATACTAGTTTTTAGAGTCCTTTCGGTATTGTACTTGTGTTGTATTGCCAGCACCGCAACATGCCTATATAATGAGAATCCCAGGGACTCGAAAACCATCCGAGTAGAACCCTTTATTGCATCGTCTTTTTGACACTTGTCCCCACTTGTATTCCTTTATGAACAACACCTTTGCAACCTACAACACCTATCGAGACTAGTTCCTCCTATGATTTCTTGGCCTTTGCATATTTGTTATCTAGTAGAATTCTGAGCAATCGTGGATATTGTCATTGCCGGCTCCAGGCTTCAGCCATGGACCAGAAGCAAGGCTTTCGCCCAACACTAGCTTACCAATCCTCTATGCAAGATTGGATGGCTGCCTAACCCTTTACTAGCCGCAACACTCACTCATAAGACATCGCCGCCACGATGGGTCCATCGTCCTGCATCAATAATATTTGGGCCTACCTAGATCAATCTCCATCGAAATCAAGGCGTAGTTTGGAGCAGATCGATATGGTCAACAACCTGTTGCCACCAGGCGCAAACGCCATCTACAAGCCACTGAGGACGGAGGGATGACTCACTCGTCTTCCTTTTTGAACATCACGCCATTAGGCCATGTACAATAGGGAGTGCCTAGAGTGGTGCTTTTAAAAAATAAAGCCATTTTTAGCACTAACAATGCTTATTTCTATAGGGAGTGTCTATTTAAGCCTCTTCCTTGTAAAAATAAGCAGAGGCGAATTCAGAGGGGGACGAGGGGGGGGGGGGCAAGCCCCCGAGGGCCGGCCACCTCCAAGAATTCTCAGCAAGGGTCAGCACATATTTGCCGCGTATATGGTTTGACTAAGAGCATCTCCACTAGCATTCTTAGGAGGCCATTTCTAGGCTACTTTTTTCATCTAGATTGCAAAAAACGCCCCACTAGCGTTCCCAAGAGTCCGAATTTCGTCCACTTTACGTCCGGTGTTCCCAGGCCATTCTCGGGGCGCTGGGAACGCCCTGGGAATGCCGGATGAAACGTTTCCGTCCGCCTGGCCCACGAGTCAGTGAAAAAAGTGGAAAAGGTGGTCCTGTCCAACCCCTTTCTCTCTCCCAGCGGCCGAAGCAGAGAGGTGAGCGGGCAGCGGGGCGAGAGCGCGATGGGACGGGGGAGCGTGGCGTGGCCGGTGGATCTCGCAACGAGTGCGTGGGGCGGGGTGGAGCGCTGCCGGTGGAGCTCACAGTGAGCGTTGTGGGGCGGGGCAGAGCACGACGCGGTCGGCGGGGCGAGAGTGTAGTGGGGCGGGACGGAGTGCGGCACGGGCAGCGGAGCTCACAACGAGTGCGGTGGGGCGGAGTGGAGCTCGACACGGCCGACGGGTTGAGGATGCGGTGGGGCGGGGCAAAGCACGGCGCGGCCGGTGGGGCGAGAGCACAGTGGGGCGGCGCGGAGCGAGAGCGCACCTCGGCCATCCGACTTGGGGTCGTCGTCGAGGCGAGCTAGGAACACGGCTAGAAACGTGGCGTTCCCAGGTAAAAAAATATTCATCCATGCGGGACAAAATTTAGCGTGATAACGCCTCAACCAGTGGAGATGCTCTAAGCATACTTACTTATCTATAATCTATAATAACTAAATAGGTGATCCTCACTAAGTCTATTTCTCTCAACATGCAGCTATGCCACCTCATCTTCCATACCACATCATCCTTTTTTGCTACCACAACCTTCCACGTCGTCTTTTTAAGCCACATCATTAAATCGGCAACAGATGTCTCAGTACATATAAATTTCTCATCTGCTCCTCTTCCACGAGATCATCATTAATTCTCCTGGCCCATGTCCTTCAAGAGACCCTTCCTTTTGTCTTCCCGTCAAGTCTCAGTCACCTCCCCATTCTTCGTGTTTCGTATTATAAATCGGTCTCTTGAGTTCCCGTGCGTGTGCATCTGTTCAGAGTTTAGACTAAACTCCATAAATTCTTCTATCTAACCTGACTCGATCAGAATTGAACTGAAGATACGCAAGAAGTAGAGGAGATAGAACAAAAATGGGCCTATGAGGAATCAAGCAGCTTCTTCACAAGTCCCTCGTGTAGCGTACTTCTAAATGCCTGCCGCCGGCACCGTCTTCCGGCCATACATCCTATAATCTCTCTGTAACTTCCTACTGTGCGTCACCGGCAGATCACTGCTGAAATTGCTGGGTTTGGACGTTTTGATGTCAACAGAAGGTGCTCCAAGATACAACAGAAATCAAGGTTCCACTCCTTTTGATTATGTCTCTTTCTGTCTGTTAAAAATTTGCTCCGTTTCACCAATAGTGTTCACTTTCAGGATGCATCATCTTCACGTTAATTCCTTTGTTCAGTTGGTTGGATTCAGCCCTTGCCACCATAGGTTTACCCGCCGAATCATCGTATGCAGGTATAAAATAAAATTAGGATCCATTTTCCTTTCTTTTATTATCGGTTCTACACTTTTACTCTACATGGCCTTCACTTTACTATATCAGCAGAAAATATACTTTTGATCGTTGTATCCTGAAAGAATTAGTGCATACATAATTGGATGCATATTATATCAATCTAAGAGGTGAGAATCACATAGATGTATGCAGCTAATTTTGAGATGTGTACATATTGCTTCGACTGAATATATCTAGATATACATGAGGCATTGTTTCTTCTTTTCAGTGTGGGTGTTGCCATGTTTTAGTGGTCATGTATGTTGATCCAACCGAATCAGCTAGACATGCAGCTATTCTACGATGGCGAAGTCGGTAAGGTACACTTAAAATTATCATTATGTTTAACTTGATTAACCTTTTCTGTGATAGACATAGATTAGCAGTGAAAACTTGAACTCTCATTATTTGTTGTCAATCACACAATATAATGTATTGTAAAACCGATCAAGGTAACTAATATCTTTTGGTAATCCTCCGCTGTCAGGTCAAGCCATGTATTTTTTGAAAATATATCTGGTGCATTAGTGGAATGACTCGGATCTACTCCTCGAAGATAACATTAGCGAGACATAATGTGGTCATTCCATTTCATATTTCAGATGTAGAATTAAAGTAAGTCACTTAACTTGGTTCATTGTCATCTTTTTCCCTCTTAATGTTATATTACAATCTTTCAGCCATGTATTGTGAAGAATCAATGTCCTTATTCCTCAGTCATCACCTGTATAAATGTTTTTTTTCTGTATGAATCTCTCTTAAGTCACTAGCATACAGCTGCTTATATTTCATTGAAAAAAAAATCAAAGGGAAGTAGCATCTTTTTTTTACAAAACAAGTATGATGTACTACCTTATTATAATTAGGGATAACAGAAAAACCAAGAGTGAATTTTGTGACACCCTTATTAACATTACCACACATTATCCGCAAAGAAAAACATTACCATACATTTGTTTTAATGGATGATTCCTGAAAAAAAAAATTGGAACATCTATTTCCGCAGCAATCGCGCCGGGGCATCATCTGGTTATCGTGAATGAATTGTGTCTCATTCACGGTAAATTTCCCTTCCACACTCGTGCGAAAAACAAATCTGCGGCCGCCAAGAACCTGGACCGGGCCAAAACTTCCTCCCAGGACGCAGATCACTTTTCAGTGGCAGCCCATCTCCGCTCTTTGCCCCTTCCCTCCCAGGCTCCCAGCGGCGACGCCGCGACGGCCACCCCGAAGAACTCCCGAACGGCTAAACCCCAGCTGACGCAACCGACAAATCGCCCTTCTCCGCCGCCTCCCGTGGAACCAGCGCAGCCGCGACCGCATTCGGAAGCATGCCGAGGCCTCCTCCGCCCGGCCGAGGGGCTCCGGGAGCCAGGCGGCCGATGCGGGACTTCTTCGCCGCCTGGCTCGCAACCCTCCGCTCGCCGCTCCTCCCGTTGCTCCGCCGCGCGCTCTCTTCCTCCTCGGGCTCCTGGAACGACCCGATTTCCTCGGCAGCCGCTGCCGTCGAGGCCCACTTCCAGGCGCACTGGTCCGCCCTGGACGCGGCCGCCCGCCAGGACCCCGCCCAGGCCATCTGCGCTGGAGACTGGCGGTCGCCACTGGAACTCCCCTTCCTCTGGCTCGGCGACCTCCACCCCTCCCTCCTCACCTCCCTTCTCCGATCGTTATCGCCTTCGCCGCGGCTCCTCACCGCCGCCGACCGCGTCGACCGCCGAATCCGGGCCGCCGTCCCAGCCGTCTCCGACCGCCTACGCCACGCCCAGGAGGCATTCACCTCCGCTGAGGTGGCCGGCGCGGCCGATCTGGAGGCGTTTTTGAAGGAACTCAAGGCCGTCGCCCTCGAGGCCAATAGGCTTCGTCGAGGCGTTCTTACGGAGCTCGTCGCTGCCGCCGGGGGGCAACAGGCGGCGCTCTTCCTCGAGGCTCTGTCGCGCTTCGTGCTCTCCATGCACGACCCGGAGGTCCTCCGCCGCTTCGACCATTGCCGCCCCTCGCCCGGTAGTTAGCCCCTCTTCTTGCCTCGCTGGTTCTAGCTGTTATACTAGTACTTTTCTAGAAGTTCTCTGTATTGTGCAAATCTTGGTTTCTTGGAGGAATAGATAATATGGAAGCTCCATGTACGAAAATTTCAAGACAATGTTAATACATACAGCGAGGAGGAAATTGTATGTTTAGCTATCCGGTCTTCTTTTCTGTATGTTTGGCTGTGACTGTTCCTGTTTCTGACGGAAACTACAATACCTTGGAGAAGATGATAAGATATATGCAAGGAAATTGCTGTGCAAATTCTTATTGTAATGGCGTTCCGTTGAATTTATTCTCTGTATTGTTAAGATGTATTGTGTTAGGAGGTTTTATCTTTTTCTGAATTGTTTCCTGAAATTTTATCAGTAGCCCAATTGGATTTTCATGAAGTATCAAGAAACAATTTATGCTGCTTGTTGCATGTTCTTTTAACGTCTAGCTGAAAATTTGCTTGTCATTTAACTCTTTCAGATTGGATACTTCTGCAAAATTAGTGCTTCCTGTTGTTCTTCCTCTGAAAAATATTTCTCATTACATTAGCAATGCTGGTATTCACCATGTTCTTCACATTGTGTACAAATGTACATAGGGCCATAGGAATCAGTGTTACTTCGTATATTGCTTGTGTAGATCCTTTTTGTGATACAATGACTGGTTTATGCTAGATTTATCATTGACCCATCAATTCATTTGCTGAGAGTTAACAGACTTCTACATCAGATTGCTTTCCTGTGCAAGTTGTGCATGAAATGTACTTTGGCCTCACAAGTCACAACCATCATCTTTTGTGTCTGAAACTGAGGTGCGACACACTATGTTTATCTCATTTTCCAACACTTTGTTTTGTGCTTTCTGCAAGTACTGTTTTAGCAAAAGTAAAGTAGCCTAGATTAAGTGTTACTACATGACTCGTAATGTTCAATTGCCTTATGTATATTCTTTTCATTTTTTTACCTATTTCCATTACGCTAGACAACATTGCAATTAAATGGTTGCCATGATAGCTAGTTGAACACTACCAGAAGATGCCAATTCACTATATTTTAGGCAGCAGTGCCGCAAAGTTTAATTCGAATAATAGTGATAATTCTTCCAATGATCTTCCTATGGGTAATTCAATCATTAGTATTGCTGTAATCATGCATTAGCTATTGGAGAAAAATGTTTAACAACTGATTTGCCACAGTTCAATCAATTTGTACCTAAACACATGTGGTTTGTCCAAATTTCATTCTTCAAAGTCGTGCTGTTGGGCTGGAACAAATATTTATGGCTTTGATGGCAAAGAGACAACCTGGATTGATTATTATCTGGACTGAGAATAAGGTTAGAAATACAGCAAACAATTATCAGGTAGTCACTTTTAGCTAGTATTATAACTAGTCAGAATGAGAACTTGGAGTCGTTTGGCTAAAGGATTTTTCTCTCATGTCTTCCCATGATTATTTGATTTTAATCATAACTATACATGTTGAATACAACTCGAGCCAAGTCTCATTTTGTGAATACAGTTTTATGGCATCGGTTAAATATTTTGAAGAAATAAGACTTTCTGAAAGAACAACTTTACTTGAATCTTGTCAACTGTCAAGTTCGGGTGGAAACACACAGGGATGGCAATTTTACCCATGGCTACCTGACCTCGGGGTTAGGGCATCGATCATGTGTGTGTATGATTCATTGCCCATGGGTTACCAGATTTATATTCAAATAGTTAAGTAAATGTTTTTATTCTGTATGACTCGTGAGTTCATCGAGGGGTACACCAAAAAAGAGTGAAATTAAACTTGCACTGATCAGTTCAATGCATAGTACCAATAACACTACAACCTTATATGAAATGTCTGACCGAGCACAAACTTTACCCAGCAACTTTGCTATATGGGGGAATAGGTCCACGAGGTATCAATCTGAATGGGAGTTAACCACTGGATATGATTCAGCATTCAACATTATTTTTCTTTGGATATGTACCAAACACTAGACTTATGTTTGTGAATTCCAAACCTTGTGGTAGCTGCAAGATGTATTTTAGATGCATAGATTCTTCAAAGCTTCCCTGACTAATATTATACTTTTATTCTTTGCTTGAACTTATTAATTTTGTATTCTTGCTGTTAGGCACATATTTATCTGCATTAGCTTGGACAACTGTTTCCCAACAAACTGGACCAGATGCAGTGTGTAGAATTGGGTTCACACACACTAGTCATAACAGAAACCTAAGTTATGTGTGGTCCAAAGCAATAGGAATTCCTAGCTATGTAATGGAACTCGGAATAGTAAATGTTTTGGTGGTCCAATTCAAAGCATCGAAAGCTCCACTTACAAGCTACAGTCATATATTAAGTAAATAAATGTGATTGGTTAGCATTGTAAACGCATCGTGGTCCTAAAGAACAGTATCTTTACAGGTGCTTGCATGTGAGGATAACACTGTTGGGTTAGGTAATGGTCTCCAAATATGCATCCTAAGATCCAAATGTTTGCATAGTAGATCCACTATGTGTGGATACTCCTCTTGACTTCTGATGAATGATGCCCTCTAGGGTTCTTGTTGTTTCCAGTCTGGCAGTTGCACTTGTAGATGGCTATAACATATCTTACAGAAGCCGTGTCCATATTGTTCTCTTCTTGTTTAACCTCAGGAAAATAGAAGCGAAATGATGAAACGGTGATTCCACAGTTTCCTTGACATAGCTTCAAAATGAAATGTCCCTCCCTTTTTTAGTTATGTTATAAATGGTGTAGCAGTCTTTGGTGTTCCTTTTCATTCATCTGACAATCCCATAATTTTATTCTTTAGTATCACATTTTCTGAATTAGCATTTAGAGTTGCACTTTGAAACTTCTAAAGTAATTATAATTATTTTTCCTACTAGTAGTTTTTATGCAGTCTTCCATCTTTGGCCTAGCATAGCTGCAGTTGTCAGTGTTTATGGTATCTTGCCCATTAATTATACAGATGAAAATACCAAGTTGTAACATTAGTTACCACATACTAATAAAGATCTTGGAAGTTTTTGTAACCTCTCCTTGCATAAGTGCATCAAATAGTAATATACCATTTGAGAGCTTGCAAGAGAGCTGCATGTGAATTACACCAGATAATAATATCCTTGTTATCATGTTGTCTGGGTAAGGAGGGATGCACTGCAAAAGGGCAAATTGAAGTTATTTTTCTCATCTGCCAAGTTGGCCTATTTTGGAATCATAAGCTTCCCTAGAATAAAGCCTTGATCTCTAGGCGTGATGCTGGTATAGTTCTAAGCTGTTGCCGCGTCCTGTGCTAGCTTGTTTGTTTGCATAATGACAAGAGGAAACTCCTGAAGCCTGTGCATCATTTTGTTTCGTTATGCAACATGTTTTTTTTTTGTTAATGACAGTGATTTAAGACGATAAGATCAACACTCTTTGCTGGCTGGCTTTGCACTTGTTTAGCGTCTAAGCTTCATAGTTATCCAAAACACCTAACTACGTAGATCTGAGGGTTGCCCACAGCACATGCTTCTGAATCAAATGTACTCCTTAGATTGTAGGTTTTCCTTGTTGGCCAACCAGATCATCCATCAGAACTGCCTACTTCTGGCATCCTTTGAAGTTTATAATTGCACCGATCATTTCAATGCATAGTACCATTGATTTTACAACCCTATACGAAATGTCTGACCGAGCACACACTGCACTCAACCATAACTTGGCTATGTTGGGGGAATAGGTCCATGTACGATTGCCTTCCCTTGAAAATTTATCTTTTGGTATTAATCTGAAGGGAAGTTAACCACTGGATACAATTCAGCATTTCTCATTATTTTCTTTGGATCTGTACCAAAGACTAAACTTTTGTTTGTGAAATCCACACTTGGTGGTAGTTGAAAGATGTAATTTAGACGCATAGATCCTTCAAAGCTCCCCTAACCATTATTATACTTTTATTCTCCACTTGAACTTCTTAAGTTTGTATTCTTGCTGTTGGGGAACAAATTTACCTGCATTAGCTTTGACAACTATTGCCCAAGAAACTGGACAAGATGCAAGGTGTAGAATTGGGTTCACACGCACTAGTCAGAACAGAAATCTAAGTTATGTGCTCCAAAGCAATAGGATTTCCTTGCTATTGTAATGGAACTCAGCATAGTATGTACTCTGGTGGTCCAATCCAATGCATCAAAAGCTCGACTTACAGGCTACAGTCTTATAGAAATTAAAATGTGATTGGTTAGCATCGTAAACTCATCGTGGTCCTAAAGAACAGTATCTTTACAGTCTTCCATGCGAGGATAGCACTGTTGGGTTAGGTAATGGTGTCCAGAAATGCATCCTAAGATCCAAATGTTTCCGTAGTAGATCCACTATGTGTAGATGCCCTTTAGGGTTCTCGTGGTTTCCAGTCTGGCAGTTGCACTTGTAGATGGCTATAATAACAGATCTTCCAGAGTTCGTGTCCATATTGTTCTCTTCTTTTGTTTACCTCAAGAAAATATGGAGCTGAAATGATGGAACAGCGAATCCATCATTTTCCTTGACATAGCTTCAAGAACTGAATGTTCCTGTCGTTGCTAGTTCAGTTAAATGGTCGAGCAGTCTTGGGCATTCCTTGCCATGCATCTGGCAATCCCATAAATTTATTTGCTTTAGTATTACAGTTTATTAATTAGCATTTAAATCTTGTACACTTTGCAACTTCTGAAGTAATTATAATTATTTTGTCTGACGGATTTTTGTGCATTCTTCCGTCTTTTACCTCTTCGGTGCAGTTGTCATTGTATATGATATCTTCCATCTTTTACCTATTAATTATACAAAAGAAAACACCAAGTTGTTAACATTAGTTACAACAAACTCTTAGAGATCTTGGAAGTTTTTCAATCTCTAGTTGTACAAGTGCATCAAATAAATAATAATGTACTTTTTGAGACTATGCAGGAGAGGTGCATGTGAATTTTACAGCAAAAACTAATATCCTTGTGTTCATGTTGGGTGGGTAAACTGCAAAATTGCAAATTGAAGTGAAGTTGTTTTTCTCATCTGCCAAGTTGTGCTATTTTGTCGTACACACTAGTTCTTTGAATTTCGGAATCATAAGCTTCCCTACTAAGCATGACCTCTTCGGCGCGATGCTAGTATAGTTGGAGGCTGTTGCCGCGTCCTGTGCTAGCTTGTTTGTCTGCGTAGTGACAAGAGGACACTCCTGAAACCTTTTGTTAATCACAGTCATTTAAGACGATAAGAACAACAATCTTTGCTGGTTGGCTTGCACTTGTTTAACGTCCTAACCTTCATAGTTATCAAAAAGACCTACTAAGTATATCTGAAGCACATGCTTCTGAACTACTCCCTCCGTTCACTAATGTATAACCTCTCAGATATTTCAAAGTGAATTAGATACACTCCAAACTGAATGAACCTATATACTAAAACACAAATATATACGGGTGTATTACAAAAATGCTAGAATGTCTTATAGTATTAGTGAAGAGGAGGGAGTGTATGCTTGGTTGATCATACAAAATAGAGTATGGACGGCGGATAGACTTGAGAAAAGAGGATGGAAAATTGTGAACTATGCAAGCTTTGTAATCAAGTTAAAGAATCGGCCAAGCACCTAATGTTCCAATGCTGCCTCACCACTAGAGTGTGGTCCAACTTGATCTCTTGGCTCGGGCTTTATGGCATTGACCCAAGAGAGTGACATGATATTGGCTCCATCAATCGAGAAAAGCTTTGGCCTCTCTTGCAACGTTGGTTGCATATGGAGTTTGGAAAGAAAGGAGAGCCCACGTTTTTCGCAGTATATGATCGTTGCTAACATTAAAGAGGAGATGAAGTTTTGGTGCCTCGCCGGGGCAAAGGCCTTATGTAATATAATGTCGTGAGAGCAGTCGCTTACCTTTTGTTTTCCTCTTGGCCAAGGCCATGTAAGACTCTTAAACCTCCTCCTTATTAAATGAAAATGCAAATCTTTTACCTTGTTTAAGACGAGATCACCACCCATCTTACTTGGGGTATTTTTTTTCATGTGCTTAAAAGCAGCCATGTGTATGTTGTCGTGCGACGCATTGCTGTCGTATTGGTCCCGAACATTTTTCTTGGTACTTGCTGGGGTTGCTCTGGCTTACTCATCGATAGTAACGACTCCTGTAGCTAGAGCATCTAGAATGCTGCCCTGCGTAGGTAAATCTGAGTTCAGGCATCAGGATCCTATTGACTACTCACTGACCACATACGTGTCTTGCGACTGCAGGCATCTTTGGGAAGCACGAGACGCTGTAGCAACTGGGCAGTCAGCGAGGCGAGCCGACAAACCGAGAAGGCAGATCTGTTTTTTCCTGATTAGGTATGGTCTCGTTTTGCTACATCGGGCGCCCCTCTCTCGTTCGCACATGCGAAATCATCTCTCCTTGGCTTTGCCTTTTGGCAGTCGGCTAGAAGCGGCGGTGGAGGGAGGTCGCGTCCGGTCCGGGCGACTCGAAAACGTCACCGGCATCGATTCAGAATCCAGCGGTCGATTGCGCCGGTGGTCGGGGACGCATCATGGCAGGGCGCCAGCTTGGCAGCACTGACGTTCCAGTGTTAACACCTGTTCAACTCGACCTAATACCGTATCGTTTTTAGTTGGAGGCCGAAAGCGAAGATGCGATCTGCTCGTTTTGTTTATATAGTATATGGACTGACTGGTGTCGTCGGCGTGAAGTAAGCTAGCCAGCGTATCTACCAAATCTTTGCTTGATCTTACGAGAAGCAGTCGCCCGTGGCTAGTCGTGCACAGCGCATAATAAGGGCAATGCCGAGTGTAGTCCCCCGTCTTGTTATTTGAGAAGCAGTCGTCTGGCCATTCATATGCAATTTCCCCTTAATTACTTGATTCTTTTTTTCTGGCTTCGGTTGCTTACCTTGGAGGTATAGGGAGAACGGCGCCGTATATACGTTTTCTTTTCGGTTCAGAGGTTTCGCATCGATGATAACCATCGGCTATGCTGTTGAGTGAGTGGTTCCGTGCCTAGTTTATTTGCACAAGACCTGAACCGTCACTTGTTTATCTCATCTTCTTCGTCCGGTTCCAGCTCTGCCCTGCCACCAGGCATGGCGAACCGCTGTATTCTGTCCGTGGACAACATTTTTGAGAACCTCTCCTGTCCCACTGTCTCTAGCTTCCAACCGACTCACGAGGAGAAAAATAAGAGGAAAACGATGTAGCTATAGCTCTTGCGGTTGCGGTTGCGGTTGCGGCTCTTCTTGTCGCCCAAGAGCCAAAAGCCGGCCGGTCAGTCCTGCAGGGCAAATTGGCAGAGTGACCAAGGTACGATCACTTCACTGGCGGACGGGCGGCGACAGCTTTAATATCACCAGGTTCTTCTTCATAAATCATAACCGACGGTAGTACTCCGTACCATATATATGGACGTTGTTGTACGTACAAGTTGGAGAGAAGCTATTGCTACAGGCTGCAAGTTGCTGCAGGCCAGGCCGAGTCGAGAACGTGCAGCGGACAGCTACCGCGGCGAAAAGCCAGGGCGTGTTGTTGTCGTGCCGGTGGAGGGGGCAAGGCAAAGGCATCACCACACCACCCTACCCCGCGCGCGCTTTTCGCGGCAATCACGTCGGCGACGGTGACGGGGTACTCCGCCTCCGACGCTCACCAGCGCTGGATCCGGTCGGTGCCACCACCAGCGTTCGAACGGGGTACTGAAAGCGAGCGCACGCACCTGCAGTTCGACCGACTCGACCCAGGGTGCAGCCGTGCGGGCACTATCCAACCGTCCGTCCGTCCGTCCGTCCGTCCGTCCGTCCGGACTCCGGGGACGCGCCAACGGCCTACTATGTCCCTGTCGTCGCGCGAAAGCCAGAGGGGTACGGTCGGGCCGGGGTGTCAGTAACTGTGGACTCAAGCCAAAACCGTGGACGGGTTGTTTCCTTGCGACGGCGGCCGGGTTGGACTGGACCAAGAGGCGGCCGTGACTGACTGCTGCAGGGCCCGGGTGCGGGTGTGAGGGCCCGACGCGTCGACGCTGATGCGAGTCCAGCTCCACGCTGACAAGGACGCGGCCGCCGCGAGACCGACGTGGACGGGAGAGTGGACCGGGTGTCAGCGCAACCTCTGGGACCCACGTGTGAGTGGGGCTACGCGTCGGTCCGGTGGTTGAAGGCGTGCTGCGCGCGGTCGCTGGCGACCACTACGGGGGGTAAATTGCTGGGTGCACTGCGCACACACATGGCTTCTCACTGCACAATAATTAGGAGGTTTTCGTGTCATGCCAGCAACAGCAATTCACACAAATTCATAGCGTTATACTTACACGCTGTTCTGCATGTGTGTAAATATGTTTTGCGAGTATTCTTCCACACGTGTCGTTTCGCGGGTATTGTCATGAGTGTGTTTCGCATGTTCTCGTCGCTATTTCCTGCCTTGTAAATAAATCACTTTACAATGTCCATCCTAGCTCACGATACAAAATTGTACAGTTACAGGAAAACGCATCACGGTACATCTCCCCTGTCTAGACAAACAAAAGGCAATCTAAGTCTCACTTGCAGCCGCCGTCGCGGGTTCCCCTTGCCTCTGCCCGCCTTTCGTCGCCTAGGATGTGGGGAATCCCTGCCCGCATGGTCATGTCACCCTAGTTTTGCCTATAACTCGGTTGAGGTGTTATGTCGGCGGTGGCAAAGTGGTGGCGCTTGTTGTTGTTGTTGGGGGCTTGGAATAAGGTCTCCTCGTCATGTCTTCGTTGCGTTGGTGCTTTTGGTGTCACCGGAGGGTGTGTGGAGCTTGGCCATGGCCCAATATTTGTTTTGTTTTGTTTCCTAGGTCTTAGATGGCATTGTTCAGCAGAGTGGACGTTGATGTTTCTTGTATTGTTTTTCTAGCTAAGATCTGTCTGGTCGGATCTAGGGTTGTAGCCTAGCCTTCTACGCCTCCCTCTTCGGGAGGGTGATATTATCCTCAAATCATTGTCACCGTCATGTTCTGGTTCCAACCATAGACTTCTCGGTCATTGCGTCAACAACATTATCCGAGATACAACGCGTTTTGAAAATGCAAAGGCAGCATCGAGCTTTGCTCATGGCGTGCCCGACAATGACTAGATGAGGAATACGACGTCAATTTACCTAGGACATGTGTGTCATTTGTAAGAGTTGGATATCTTTAATATATGCCTTGGCCTTCTACCCAAAAAAAGAAAGATCTCATGGTATGAAAAGTCTATGTTATACTATGTCTTATCGGCTAATGTTGGACAAGTATCATTGACCAATCTACCTACAAGGACGAAGCTACAAGCCTCGAGCTCTAGATCCTCCATTCAAGGTAATAGAAGAAGTGATGAACTAGCTGAGTTTTCTTTGGGCCAATGGCCGACCAAAAAAACTTAGTAGTTTTCTCGGGATTTCTGACTAAGATAGCCCCGCCATTGCCTATGTATGAACGTAGAGGTTGACGCGGAAGATGTGGTCATCTATATACATATTGAAGTTTGGTATTTGTGCGGATTCACATTGACATGAAATTTGTGTGACATATTAAAGAAAGAAAAGCATGATCGACAGATTTTTTCTGTACCGAGAAAGAAATGTATATCTATTTTTTAAATCATTGAATTATTAGATTTGGTTACAATCTCCAAGAAACAACTGTGGTCATTGTTTTTTATGAAATATGTTAATATAAACGTGATAGAAACTACATAAGATTACAATATATTTCCATGAATATATTAGTTTAAGGTGTTTCTTATTTGGTCGGTATCAATCATGATTCGTTATTATACCGGACAAAATTAGAGAAACTTGACCATCGCGTAAATGGACATAGCATTTTGCAACCGAGACAATTTACCCAAGCATCCGCGGAATACTCAAACATGTGAAAATATGAATCCATTATTTTTCTTGTGCCATGTTTTATTTCCACAGGAATATGGTCGTGTAACCAAGCCGCTACTATTTCTTGGTCAACGGACATCGTGAGTCCTCGTTCGATGAATCTGTACACGAGAGAAGG
Organism: Avena insularis; assembly: GCA_023614405.1. NCBI lineage: Eukaryota > Viridiplantae > Streptophyta > Magnoliopsida > Poales > Poaceae > Avena > Avena insularis. The sequence continues at coordinate 537,916,936 of CM042694.1, forward strand.
GTTGGACAACTGCGTGGACTCTGCTGAGTGCGCCTAACAAATGAGCTGCCCCCTAACAAAACATGTACTCCCTCCGTTTCAAAATACAAGATATTTTAGCTTTGTGAATGGAGTGTATCTAGGCCCTTTTAGTGTGTAGATTTATCTAGATTTGAAGTGAACCTAAACACTAAAAAAAGTCTAGATACACTTCTTTTACAAAACTAAAACATTTTATATTTTGAAACGGAGGGAGTAGGCGCCATTGAATTCTCCAAGATTTTTCTCACACCCTTTTCTCCCCCTCCGCCTCTATAAATAGTCCTGGCATCGACGCCCATTCTCCTCCTCCTCTCTCTCTTCTCTGCCTCTCACCGTGTATTGTTGGGCTCACCTCGTTCAGTTCAAGCCTCTTCCATTAAGGTGTGCATGGTCTCCTTCTCCTAGCCAGTCTTCTATCTTTCCTAATTTACTTTTCGCTTGCAATGTTCAGTTAGTCCAATATTTGCTCCTGTTTTCTCTTTCGAGCGGTATTCTTTGAAATTCTTGGAAGTTCATTCCCCTGTATGCATCTGCCGAGAGGGAAAGGAAAAAAAAGCTGGGACGTCAGTTCTTGTCCCCCTCTTTCGAAAGAAATTGTGAATTTTGCTTGACAACTGAATCTCTTTCCTCCTAGTCTACTAGTTTGTTAGTGCCCTGCATATCTGTTGGCATGTGAGCGTGTATGATCAAGGTTCTACTGTATTTACTTTCTTGATCTTGTAATCTTCCACTCACGGTTTTTTCGTACAGAGCAATGTTGAAATATTACCAAACCAATTTAGTCAAGTCTTCATGCTGATTTCCACCTTGACCTCGTCACATGAACCTCTGTAAAATAACCAAACGTTTTCAGGCTTCCATCATGGTTAGCTGACGTTTTCGTGCTTCCGTCATGGCTCATAGCGAGCTGTACAAATGCAATTGCTCTTTTCAGGTTCGCACCCCTGGCAGTTGAGTTGTGTTTAACTTGCCTACAGACCATAGATGTGTTAGGCTTACCTACCGTTTATTAGGTTCAGAGGTCCTCGTAAAGAAATAAACAAAAGAAGAAGAAACAGAAACACTCACCAGGACATTAACACCTGGGCCCGAGCACAAATGGCCTCACTGATTACGCCGGCATTATCATTGCAGATGTTAACATATTTTTGTGGGGAAATGTTACAACATTGCACCTACCTGCTAACGAGCGCACCGACTTTATTTTGGTACTCCCTCAGTTCACTAATGTAATACCTTCTAGATATTAGACTATATTCATACTAAAATGGATGAATCTGAACAGTAAAACATGTCTAAATACATGCATTTCGAAGAAAAAAGCTACAAGGTCTTACATTAGTGAAAGGAGGGAGTAGATATTTTATGACTGATATTTTACCGTTAACTGCAGTTAAGGCTAAATCTAACTATGTGCAACTTTTTTACTTGGACCTTTTCTCTTCCTGCTCCTTGTGCCTTTTGGATGTTGTTTTCTTTCTTTACTCATGATAAGGACACATATTTAACATGGTTTGACGCTTTATCATGTCAAAGAAGTTGTCCATGTCATGGAATTATTAACTAGCCTACTATTTGATCTTTCCGGGTAACTGAAAAGAACCTGCTGTTGATTTCGTGCAGCTAAAACTCCTGAATATTGTAGTGCAACTGAGTACTAGTATATGGCTTTTGCTATGAAGCAATCCGCTCTTCTGAGGATATAGATGTGCCATCTCTCTCGACATGACAAGGTACAAGTCGTCCTGAAGTCGCCCTGTATTTTCGATCTCAAAGAGAAGAGCAACACCCTTTGTCTGACGCCTTCTCTGCTTCAGTTCTCAGGTACTCTGCTGTTGATGAACTTCCTGCACACCTGCAGTGGCAAGAAGACACTGAAGAAGTGGTTCTTCATCGACAAGACTGTAGGGTAACTGAAAAAGAATCCAGCTGAAAGAGGGACCACCTCCACACTTGACCCCACAGTTCTTTTGTTCGATCGAGAGCCGATGGATTTGAGCAACGGCTCGCCGGTCATCACCGATCCGATGGCAATGGGCCAGCAGTTGATGGGGGTCCTGCCTTCGAACATGATGCCGTTTTCAGTCATGCCCGGAGGCTACTCCGGCGCTGGTGGCGCCGGCGTAGGCGTCAGCAGGCGCAAGATCGAGGAGGTAATTGTCAACGGGCTGCTGGATGCCATGAGATCCTCGTCGCCACGTAAGAAGCACAACGTGGTCTTCGGCCAGGAAAACCTGCCTGAAGAAGATCCTGCCTACAGTGCGTGGCTGGTAAAGATTTCGAGATCCTCTAATTTAGTGTGGCCTAGTATAAAGTAGTAAAGGGTCCTCTTCTGAAGAAAGACTTAACAGATATGTGTCCTTGTGATGCAGGCAAAGTGCCCTTCTGCTCTGGCTTCCTTCAAGCAGATCGTAGCTAGTGCACAAGGAAAGAAGATCGCCGTGTTCTTGGACTACGACGGAACCCTGTCGCCGATCGTCGACGATCCCGACAAAGCAGTCATGTCCCCTGTGGTAAATTGCTGTGTTCCTGGAGTACAGCACCATTTCTTGGTTATCAATATAATAAAGTGAAGAGTTGCTTACGGTTGGTCCAAAAACATTTTTCCTCAGATGAGAGCTGCTGTGAGAAACGTCGCCAAGCACTTCCCCGCTGCAATCGTCAGCGGAAGATCCCGCAAGAAGGTATTATTGATTGCTACTATCCCTTTGCGTGTATATTACTGTTCTAATGTCAGGATCCTGTCTTATTAGGGGCGAAAGCCTATTTCGAGAGATCCTGTCTTATTTATATTCGCATTTATGCAGGTTCTTGAATTTGTAAAACTCAAGGAACTCTGCTATGCTGGAAGCCATGGGATGGACATAATGACGTCTTCAGCAAATTATGAACACAATATTGAAAAGGTAGGGATTTGTTGTCCACTGTTCTGGAACAAACCGTACCTTGTCCCTGTTGTGTAGGAGAGGAAATACTCATGGTTCCTTGACTCTGCTTATACAGGGAAAAGAAGCCAATCTATTCCAACCTGCGCGCGAGTTTCTGCCTATGATCGATGAGGTGCGTATCTTAGCTATACCAAAGCTAACAAACTGTAAATTGGAGAACTGAAACTTCAGAAACTGAGAGCGATTCGTGTAAAGTTCAGTGGCTTTTTCTTAACGGATGGGCAAAAAGGTCTCTAAATTCAGATGTATTAACCCGCATGTTCTGCAACAGGTTTCCAAGTCTCTGTTGGAAGTCACAAGCGGGATCGAAGGGGCGAGCGTCGAGAACAACAAGTTCTGCGTGTCTGTTCATTACCGCAACGTACACGAGAAGGTAAAAAGATCTGCCCATCAGGCACTCGATGGCCCTGCCCCAGCTCTGATTTTATGGATGACATGTACACCTGCAGATTCACCTGACATTGTTGCCTCGCAGGACTGGGAGCTTGTCGCACGGCTCGTAAACGAGGTGCTGGAGGGGTTCCCCCGTCTGAAGGTGACCAATGGACGAATGGTTTTAGAAGTTCGTCCGGTGATCGACTGGGACAAGGGGAAAGCCGTCGAGTTTCTGCTCCAGTCGCTCGGGCTAAGCGACTCCGAGAACGTGATCCCTATCTACATCGGGGACGATCGAACCGACGAAGATGCATTCAAGGTTTCCATTTCTCTTCTCTCTTGAAGAAATCTGCCCGTAGTCTGTACTTCTCAGTCGTATCTTTGGATCGGCGTAAACTCATCGTCTTCTTTGCGTTGGTTTGATTCAGGTGCTCCGGGAGAGAAACTGCGGATTCGGAATACTGGTCTCGCAGGTGCCCAAGGAAACCGAAGCCTTCTACTCCCTCAGAGACCCATCTGAAGTAAAAGCTCTTACTGCCTTTTTGTGCTCCCTTCTTCCCTGTTGATTCCGTCCAACAAAATGGACTCCTAACCGTTTGCTCCTCGTGCAGGTGATGGAGTTCCTGAATTCCTTGGTGAGATGGAAGAAGCACTCGATATGAAAATCGAGAAGTATTTTCTGATGCGACAATTTTGCAGCGTTGGAAACCGTAGTAGCTAGGGTCCAAAGATGTTGCTGTCCCCTTGTTAATTCGTTCTGATCTATTGATATTCTTGTACTGCTAGTCATGTTCTTTTGTCACTGAGAAATATGATCAGTGGCTGCGTCGGTCTCCTGACGTTGTAGCTCGCAAGCAAGATAGGCCTTTTGTCCTTCATCCAATTCTGATGAATAAACTGGAACCTCACTTTCCTGGAGATTCCATGTCCGTATTGTCAATGTGTCAAAGCAAAAAAAAAAAAGTAACTCAATTAGGCAAGTACCATTCTTGTAGTGTTTGTTGAAAATATATGGATAAAAAATTGCTATAGCATGATTATAGAAACAATAATTAAACAAATCATGCATACTAACATAGTAGATGAACAGATTGCATCTAAACGCTAGAACAAGAACATCTAGCAAAATCTGAAATAGAAAGTTTAGGGTCATGTATGGTGCCCTGTTTTATTTGGGTTATAACTCTTTGTAGAACAGGAAAACCCAGTTTTTTGTATTTTTAAGTTTTAGGGACCTAAACGAAGTCAAATGGACCTGAGATTTTTTGAGAATTATTTTTTCACGAAGACAAGGAGCTGGAGCACCTGAATCACCTGAGGAGAGGCCTTAGGCCCAATTGAGCCCAGGTGACGTGGCCCACCCCCTGGCCGTGCCACCCATGCTCTTTTCCTCCTAGAGGGTCGACAGTCGTCCATCTTCAGCCCTTATTCGAAGTCTTGACCTAAAAACGACTATAAAAAGGTCTCCCAAGGATCTTGAAGGAGACGGAGCACAAACATAGAAACATCGAAACAAAGCCAGATCCTGCGAGGATTGGAGGGGAAAATGCCACCAGAGCCACCACCGATTGGATCTCCATCCTCTCCAACATCATCAATATCATCTCCATGATGAAAAGGGAGTACTCTACAACTATACTATGAGTTTGTGGCAGTAGCTTGATCTACATCTCTCTCATGCTATCATTGTTTTAGTACCATATGAGCTGCCCAACATAATTATGGTCATCTATGTAATTTATATGTGATGGATCTTTGTTTTGCAAGATATTTGAGATTAAAATTCTATCATGTGTAAGAATGTATTGGTAGATGCATATTATGTATCTCATTCTTAAGTACTTGTTTTGATCATAGTTGTATGCAAGAATATGTGTGGGGGGGACGTGTGTATTAGATGGAGTAACCTGGTGGTCGAGATTGGGCGGTGACAGAAAACCCGAGATCCACTATGGTTTTTACCTTTATTTTGTTACCTCACTAGGGATAAAGTGAATGCATGTGTTATATTCATATTATGACAACAAAGATATTCTTGTTTGGTCAAGGTAGCACATATGTTATTCAAATATCACGTCAAAGTACCTAAAATATACTCTATTTATTCTTAATTCTAGATTTCATGGAGTTTTCCCTTTCTAGATAAGTATAACTGAGATGTTTTGCATCATCTTTATATAAAAGCAAACTTGGATGCTAGATGAGATGCTACAAACAAACGAGCGGGTTTCTTTGTCAAAGATCACCTTATTTCTTTTTCCCGTTTTGGTCCTCGCATAGTCAAATCCTAAATCAACGCCCCAGTCTCCACTTTCCTTTGTTATGTTCTAGTTCGGCAATTGGCGATGGCGAGTATGGGGATGGAGAGCTCGCATCTCTCTCCTCCACGATATGGCCGATAAACCACACCTGCGCAGATGGGACGAAGAGGCCCCTGAGTATGGTATGTTTCTTCTCCTCTCTTTCTTCAGCATCGGAGCTCTATTTCTTCCTCCTCAGAGCTCCTTTCATGGCCGTGGAGTGGCCAATGCCAGTAGGCTCATGCGCGTACGATCGTGGATTATTGATACGTCTAGAACGTATCTATAATTTTTGATGGTTTTATGCTAATAATATGCTTTTGATACTCCTTTTTATATAAAGTTTATGATTTATTTGGACTAACCTACTAATAGTTGTAAAAGTGCACAATATTCTTCTTTTACACTTTGATGTGTAGGAATTACCAAGAATACAAGTGGAAACCTTGTTGGAGTCAAATTGGGATTTTCCAGAAATCTGTCTCGGAACTTTTTTTGAAGATGGTCATGTTTCGGGTTGAAGACGGCATCAAACGGAAAACTCTTCAACTACAAATTTGTTGGAAATTTCGCGTCAAACGTTCTGGACATAAAATTTAGCTGATTCCGAGTCCGTACGGGCCCGATAGGCCCGATTTACTGCAGCTCAAGATGGGGTGACGGGAATCCGAGAAGCTATATAAAGGAAGGAAACCTAATTCGTGGGAGACACCTCCACCCACGAATTTGCAGCCACCAAAGCCACGTTTTTGCCCCCCTCATGGATCCCATCTCCATGGGGAAGGGCTCCCAAGAAGCCATGAAGGAAGGATGCTAAGGGGCGGTGCTCCCCTGTGATACTGGCGGCGGGGAAGGAGTCCTCCGCGTCGGTGCCGCCGCCGCCGCCGCCTCTTCACCATCTTCACCGCCATATCCATCGACTCCACTGCCATATCCATCGCCATTGCTGACTCCCATGATGAGGAGGGAGTAGTTCTCTCTCGAGGCTAAGGGCTCTACCAGTAGCTATGTGTTCATCTCTCTCTATGCATGATCATATTGTGATCATGAGCTTTGTAATCAAGTAGATCTACCTTGCTACTCAAGTGTTGTCAACACCCGGATTTTTAATCTCAGATGCCTATTATGCCATACATCGTAATCTCAGGATTACCATTTTTATGAGACATAACAGATTGGATATCACAGTACATCATCCATTACAAACCATAATAAGGTCTTACACAAATAAAGGATCTCATGATCCAGTCTTAGTACAAACAAGTAGCGGAATAAATATCGTAGCAGTGGGCTCCATCTTCAGTGTCACAGGCAATGCTGACGATGGGAGATGATCCTAGTTGTCGTAGCCGTCCTGCTGTCCTCCTTCAGGGTACTCCTCCTCATAGTCTAGCCACGGGAATAGCCAGGGACAAAGCCATGAGTACTCTTTAAGTACTCGCAAACTATCACTAACAAGTAAGGTAGTTCTAGTAGAAATGCTAAGTTCTAAGTTTATTTGTAAAGTTAAGTTTGAAACCGAAGCTGAGTTCAGAAACAAAGAAAGATAAAAATAAAGTTCTAAATCACCTAAGTGGGAACTTAGTTGTCATAGTCACAACTCTGTTGTGGTCAAGTCATGTCACAATTCATTTCATAAGTCATTTTGAAAACATCTAACAACGGAACAGTATGGCCACTCCAACTGTCCATAACCGCGGACGCGACTATTCGAATAGTTTGACACTCTGCAGAGGTGGTACACTTTCACCACAAAATTCGATACATCTGTCAGAGATAACCCTGAATCATCATACTTAGTATGCAGATAATCAAACATAACCTTTCCTTTACACACTCTAGTATAAGCACCTCTCCTATGAGCTTGGCCTCCTAGCCATGGCCATCTGCCATCCTGGGCACTGCATAGGTGGACAACATTGAGAGGTAGCCTTAGCTCAAACCTCTCCCGCGAGGGAACTAATACTAATGCATATAAACTTCCGGGTAAGCCTTACCCAATTCAGGTATTGTGGTTGTATGGTAAAATTGGAATGGTATCGCATCTGAACCCAACCATCAGTTTTTATAAAGGGGCTAAGGCTCATGCCTCAACATTTTCATCATCATCATAAACCATTTGTGTTTCTCAACACATGTCAAAACATCTCAATAGAATGACTCATCATTCCAAGGTTTTCACAAGTCATTTTCACCAAGTATTCCCATCTAAAGTGATCAAGTTTTTGGTTTAGCTCTAAACTACTAAGTTAAGAGTGTTCACTAATGTGGGATGCTAATATCAATCTCATGCCATAGAATGACATCTAAGTCTAACTAGCTAGGCCAAGTTTTATACTCTTTATGCTATCTATAAACAAGTAAGAAACTTTGGTAAAGTAAAAGAAGGTAAAGCTTGTAAATAAAACTTGGAGTAGGTATAAGTCAAAAGTTATAACCAAAGCATGCCTAATGCATCTTGCTTAGGTTATCTAGCTTGCAAGGTTTATCTTGCATTGTTAATGATGGCTTGCCTTGGTTGGTGCAGTGGTTGAAATTCTCCTCTTCTTCTTCGGGGTAGAACTCCTCCTCCTCATAGACTTGGTCGGTACTATCGTCTATGAATACATACGGAAATACACAATCACCAAACAATACTTAACTGGTCTATTTAGCACTCTAAGGCACACACTTTATGATCTGGTATCATCACTTTCATCACAAGATTTAATGAACTAGTTTCATTTATTTTATTTGAGAAAAGTAATTTCTACTCATTGAAATTAACTAAGATTTAATATTCTCCAATTTAAAATATGGGATCATGTGGAAACATGTCATCACCACATATTCCAATGTATGGGAATGTGATTGGATAACCTGAAGGTGGATTATTAGTCATAGATGTAGTTGGATTACGGTCTATGTATAATGTTGTAATGCCCAATCAAATCTCATAGGAGTCAAGATGATTAGTATATGCATGTATGCTTTCTTGGTGTCTGTCAATTGCCCCGCTATAATTTGTTGACCCAACATGTCATCTATCTTAAGGAGAATCACCTTGCTAGCCCAAAATATATCGAGCTTGTTGGCGAACCCCAAGAGGAAGGTATGATGAGCATAGCAATAAGTTTTCCCTCAGTATGAAACCAAGGTTATCAATCCAATAGGAGCAAGGAAACACCCCAAAGGTGTTGCTAGCTAAACTTTGGCAGGGCGCACTACCGGTGCCAGCAGCAATGTGGAGACCTGCATAACACAACCACAGAACTCTGTCCCCAACTTGCGATGAGGTTGTCAATCTCACCGGTTTTGCTGAAAACAAAGGATTAAACGTATCGAATGGAAGGAAGTAATAGTTTGCAGAAGGTAAACACAAAGAAGTAAACAGTTTGTAGATTTAATGTAAAAGAAAGGACCGGGGTCCATAGTTCACTAGAGGTGGCTGTCCTTAAGATAGATAACATACTGGGCGAACAAATTACAGTGGGGCAATTGAAAAACATCAAGAAAGGATACAAGCATATACTAATCATCTTGACTCCTTTGAGACTATATTGGGCATTACAACATCATACATAGACCGTCATCCAACTGCATCTATGACTAATAATCCACCTTCAAGTTATCATCCGAACCCCCTCCAGTATTAAGTTGCAAGCAACAGATTATTGCATTATGAATTGCATATAAAGTAAACAATACGATTGTTCTATGAACATAGGATTGTTGTTTTCTCCCTAGTAGCAACAAAACATCTAGTACCTTAGAGATTTCTGTCACTTCCCTAGATTACCAGAGGCATGAACCCACTATCGAGCATAAATACTAACTCTTGGAGTTGCTAGCATCTACTTGGCCAAGATAGCTACTAACAACGGAAAGCATGCAAGATCACAAATAACAAAGACATGATAGAATCAATAATCAATCTGAAATAGCATCTCAATATCCATCGGATCCCCGCAAACACAACATGCAGAATTACAAATAGATGATCTTGATCATGAACGGAGCTCACGAGATCTAGACATGAAAGCACAAAGGAGGAGAACCAGCTATCTAGCTACTACATGGACCCGTAGTCCAGAGATGAACTACTCACGCATCACACCGGAGTCTTGCATGATGATGAAGAAGGCCTCCAGGGTGAATTCCCCTCTCCGGCAGGGTGCCGGGAAGAGCTTTAGATCCCTCCCGATCTAGGGATGGAGATGACGGCGGCTACAAACTCTTTCGTGGAATTTTGGTCGGGTACTTAGGGTTTTCGTATCAAAGGAAATATATAGGCAGAAGGAGAGGCCGAGGGGGTGCCTAGGGCGGCCATACCACCCCCTGGCGCGGGCCAGGTGGTGTGGCCAGGCCCCAGCCCCTCTCTGTCTCGTATTTTGGCTCCAAGTGTCCCCCGGTAAAATAGTGACTTTGGCTTTTGTCCCATCCAATTCCGAGAATATTCATTTTCTGACTTCCTGAAACCAAAAACAACAGAAAACAGGCAGCTAGCACTGTGGCTCTTGTTAATAGGTTAGTCCAAGAAATTATATGAAAAGTACTCCAAAGTGTGGACAAAACACAAGAAACTAGATAAAACCAAGCATGGAACATAAAAAATTATAGATACATTTGCAGTGTATCAACATCCCCAAGCTTAACTCGTGCCCGTCCTCGAGTAGGTAAGTGATAAAAAGAAAGAATAATTTTTGAGGTGACATGCACCATCATAAACTTGATCAAAGTATTTGTAAAACATTCGAAGATGGGATCATAGTACTTCAATCATAACATGAAAGACAAAGTTCTAGCAATAAGACAAACAAACTATGTTGCAACATGAAAAGGCACAAACAAAAGATTCATGAATAACAATGCTTTGCAAGACATTTGTTTGTTTCACATAAAGAAAACATAGCATAATAGTATTCAGCTTGTCCCTCGTAGAGTAGCAAACATAAATGCATAGGACACCTTCAAAGTTCATAAGAGTGACTAGATACAAATAGTTTAAAACAAGCAATATCAAGGTATGAATCAATCAACTAGTCTTGGGACAATGCACATAGAACTAAGAATGGCCACTATGCTCTCAAAGTAGGTGCATAAAGGTAGAAGGTGGAGACTCAATATAATGGTGGAAGAAAAGCCTTCATAGAAGGAAGCAGAGGTTCAAGTTTCATAAAGAGCTTCCAAAAATTATGGTACTTATAGCTTTCATCTCTCATTGCCCCTATCATAAGCATCTTGAAGTGATTAAGGTTAAAGTGAACAAACTATGGTGTACATGCTTGACGAAGTATAAGTTAGGAATCTCATGTCCCTTGAATACGAGGGACGCTCCTCATGCTACTCAAGTTTAGTCACCAGTAAGTTCTTGCCATCGTAAGTACATGTGTATCATAGAGAATCGCCAACGAGGTACCCCTTGCCCGATGATACGGAAGAATCCCCATATCAAAATGACAAGGCAAGCAGACAATGAGCATCTCAACAATCTTCTTATTTACCATGGGAATATGAAGCTTTTTTCTCTCTTTCCTCTTTTCATAATTTCTTTTTTTTCTTTTTCTCTTTTTTCTCCATATAGGACTCTTTTTTATAAGAAGAATGCTTCATAGATAGCTCATTATGGTTACGCTGCAGGTTTCCACCATGTCAGCATGGATTAGACCAGCGGCCCAGGCGTTTCTCTAACACATATACATAACTCCATGGACTTACAAGCTCTTCATTTCACACCGACGACATCCATAGACAAAAGAGCATGATATCAACTAGTTACAAAGTACCCGTGCAATGTTGAAAGCGTTCCCCATGACAGCATGGTTCTGCTAAACCCCAACAAATAAGTGCAAGCATATACAACATAGACGACACAATGGTTCAAGTTTATTAAGGGCAAGTAAAGTAAAGTGTGCCATCAAGTTTGTGAGAGCTTTAATCACTAGTTTTATCATAACAAGTTTAATTTGGAAGATAAACAAAAGCATGAATATAATTGGAATGGCATAAGCTAATATGTAGGTATGGTGGACTCTTTGTAATTACTTGGTTTAGGGAGTTGTATGCATGAGTGGAACTCATACTTAGTTGTGGAGGCTAGCAAAAGACTAGGAGCAACAAACTAAGAGAGCAATAATGGCCATAATCATGTAGAACGACAAAACATCATTGATCAAAACATAAAGTGATACTACAAGTTGAAAACTAAAGGATCATAAAGGCTATGGTGACTTTGGATAGTCTTAACATGGTGTGAGCATGTGCCAAGTCAACCCAAATAAAGCATCAAAGGATAATACCACAATACTATGCTTTAATATGTTAAAACAACGCATGATTCATCCAAGGCACATTAAGCAATCTCAATTGTTTATAACAAGTCATGCTACAACAAAGAATACTAAGCATAAGGCCAAAACAATATCAAGCATGGCATGACAAAGCATAGGCCACAGTCAAAAAACAAGCTCTCTTTAACACTTAAGCATGAACTTTCCTACTATTTTCCAAACCAAACCAAACTATTTGAAAACCAATGTATGAAAGAGGGGGTCCAACCAATTTATTCAGCAAACAAAGCAAACGAAAAATCAAAACGAAAAAGAAAAAGAAGACACTCCAAGAACAACACAACTGTGTATGAAACAATAAAAATGAAGCGTTTGGAAGAAACCTGGAATTTTTATTGATGAAGAGGGGGATGCCTTGGGCATCCCCAAGCTTTGACTCTTGTACTTCTTGGATATTTCTTGGGGTGACACGTGTGGCATCCCCAAGCTTGAGCTTTAGTCCATCCTTCATCTCATTACTCATTCCTTCCATACACGTGAAATTTTTCCTTCATACAAAACTTCACACAATCTTTATTAGCAACATTAGTGCACTCAACATAATAAGTCTTTAAGGTTCAGTTCTAACACCAATAAAACTTCCATTAAACCACTAGCTACTGTAGCACTTCCCTCAAAAAGCTCATTTCCCTAAAAGAACTCAAAAAGAAACCAACAAGAAGCAAATGCAGAAAATGGCTGAAATCTGTCAAAACAGACCAGCGGGTGAAGACGAATTTTTTCGAAGATCTTCTGTTGCTCAAATCAAAAAGTGTTTAACTAACGAAAGTTAGATAACCACATGGGGCAGAAGCACAAAAATTCACGCCTCAAAAGGACTTTCAGAGATTTTACACGAATTTTTACGGTGAAGCACAGATATCTGTTTCAGGACAACAACTTTCCCAATCATTACTTCTCTCTCATTAGAGATTACTCTTGGCACAAAAAGCAAATAAAAAGGATAAGGAGCGGTTATTAATGAAATAATAACTTCAAAGACTCATCTAAAACTTTTGAATTGTCTCCCAATAAGTACTTTTCTTTAACGTCTTTAAGTTAGGCATAAGAAGCAAGAAAAAGAATCAAGTGTTCTCAAATGAAGAAGCATTAAGAGCAAATTTTGTTTTCATATGAGAGGCAAAAGAAATCTTCTCTCTCTTCTTAGGGAAGTGTTCTATACCTTTCTTGAGTGGGAGTTGATATTTAATGGTGCCTTCTTTTATATAAATAATGGCACCAACAGTTCTAAGAAAAGGTCTTCCCAAAGTAATAGGACAAGAAGCATTGTATTCAACATCCAAAACATAGAAATCAACGGGGACATAGGCATTGTTAACCATAATAAGAACATCATTAATACTCCCCATGAGTTTCTTTTTAGCATTATCATCAAGTGGTACATTCAAATAACAATCTTCAAGTGGTGGCAAATCAAGCATATCATAAATCCTTCTAGGCATAATAGAAACACTACTATCAAGATCACATAAAGCTTTGAAATCAAAATCATTCACATTCATATTAATGATGGGTTCCCAACCATCTTCTTGTTTTATAGGAATAGAAGCTTTATGTTTTATATTTTCTTCTTTAATATTTATGAGAACATCAGTAATGTGTTTTGTAAAGGCCATGTTCATAGCACTAGCATTAGGACTTTTAGCAAGCATTTGTCGGAACTTAATAACTTCAGAGATATTGCAACCATCAAGATCAAAACCATCATTATCTTCTAAGGTAGTAGAGATATTACTAACCTCAACACTAGTGGTGGTGATAGTAGAAACACTAATGTTTCTAGCAATTTCATATTCTATTTCCCACTTAGCATGTAATTCAGCTAATAGTCTAACATTTTCATCAATTCTAACTTGTATGGCATTAGTCGCTACAAAGGGATTATCATTAGTTTCAGGTTTAGTAGCCATTTTATTAATCAATGAAGATTGAGCTTTAGACAAAGATGATATATTCCTTTCAACATTAGAAAGTTTCAATTGTAAACTAGGAATTTCCCTATTTAGACTCTCAAGTTGATGGCTAATGTTCTTCAAAATGATATATTGTTCCTCCATAGTTTTAGTAAATAGTTGATTTTGTTCATATTGCATTTGCATGAAGTTCTTAGTGGCACTTTCAACTTGTAAAATTCTTCCTTCACTAGGTAATCCAGGTTTGCCATTATAACCATAAGTATTATTAGGAGGGTAAGGCCTATAATTGTTATTACCATAAGCATTGTTGCCAAAATTATTATTTCTTATAAAGTTCACATCAACTTGATCTTCTTGAGCAACCAAAGAGGCTAAGGGAACATTATTTGGATCAATATGGGCTTTCCCATTAACAAGCATAGACATAATAATATCAATTTATCACTCAAGGAGGAGGTTTCCTCAACAGAATTTACCTTCTTACCTTGTGGAGCTCTCTCAGTATGTCATTCAGAATAGTTAACCATCATATTATCCAGAAGCTTTGTTGCAGCACCCAAAGTAATGGTCATAAAGGTACCTCCAGCAGCAGAATCCAATAAGTTCCTTGAAGAATAGTTTAATCCTGCATAAAAAGTTTGGATGGTCATCCAAGCAGTCAGTCCATGAGTGGGACAATTCTTAACCAAAGATTTCATTCTTTCCCAAGCTTGAGCAACATGTTCATTATCAGATTGTTTAAACTTCATTATTTCACTTCTCATAGATATAATCTTAGCAGGAGGATAGTATTTTCCAATAAAAGCATCTTTGCATTTAGTCTAAGAATCAATACTATTCCTAGTTAAGGAATTCAACCATTCTTTAGCTTTTCCCCTCAAAGAGAAAGGAAACAATTTAAGCTTAATAATATCTCCATCTAAATCCTTATGCTTTTGCATCTCACAAAGTTCAACAAAGTTATTTAGATGGGCGCCGGCATATTCATTACCAATACTAGAAAATTGTTCTATCATAACAAGATTGAGTAAAGCAGGTTTAATTTCAAAGAAAGTAGCTTCAGGCACAGGTAGAGCAATAGGTGTGCTCATAAAATCATTGTTGTTGGTGCTAGTGAAGTCACACAACTTAGTGTTTTCAAGATTAGTCATTTTTTGTGTTTTTGATAAAGAAAGCAAACTAGTAAAACTAACTTTTTTGTGTTTTTGAAAAAGAAACAAGCAAACAAAACAAAAGTAAACTAAGCAAAAAAAAAATAACAAAGTAAAGAGATTGGTTATGAGGGACTCCCCTTGTGAAGATGTCCTTGACTCCCCGGCAACGGCGCCAGAAAAAGTCTCGCTGGCCCAAAATATATCGAGCTCGTCGGGGAACCCCAAGAGGAAGGTATGTTGAGCACAGCAGTAAGTTTTCCCTCAGTATGAAACCAAGGTTATCAATCCAGTAGGAGCAAGGAAACACCCCAAAGGTGTTGCTAGCTGAACTTTGGCAGGGTGCACTACAGGTGCCAGCAGCAACGTGGAGACCTGCACAACACAACCACAAACTCTGTCCCCAACTTGCGATGAGGTTGTCAATCTCACCGGTTTTGCTAAAAACAAAGGATTAAACGTATCGAATGGAAGCAAGTAATAGTTTGCAGAAAGTAAACACAAAGCAGTAAACAGTTTGTAGATTTAATGTAAAAGAAAGGACTGGGGTCCATAGTTCACTAGAGGTGGCTCTCCTTAAGATAGATAACATGCTAGGTGAACAAATTATAGCGGGGAAATTGACAAACATCAAGAAAGCATACAATCATATACTAATCATCTTGACTCCTTTGAGACTTGATTGGGCATTACAACATTATACATAGACCGTCATCCAACTGCATCTATGACTAATAATCCACCTTCAGGTTATCATCCGAACCCCCTCCAGTATTAAGTTGCAAGCGACAGATTATTGCATTACGAATTGCGTGTAAAGTAAACAATACGATTGTTCTATGAACAAATGATTGTTGTTTTCTCCCTAGTAGCAACAACACATCTAGTACCTTAGAGATTTCTGTCACTTCCCCAGATTACCAGAGGCATGAACCCACTATCGAGCATAAATACTAACTCTTGGAGTTGCTAGCATCTACTTGGCCAAGATAGCTGATGACCCACAAGTATAGGGGGTGTATCGCAGTATTTTCGATAAGTAAGAGTGTCGAACCCAACGAGGAGCAGAAGGTGCTGGCTAGTGGTATGGATCAGGAATTCTCTGCAAATACTTAGCAAATGGATTTTTAGGGTTTTTGATAAAGCAAGCAAACGAAGTACAAGTAAATAAAAGACAGTAGGAGTAAATGCAGCAAGTGGCCTAATCCTTTATGCAGCAAAGGACAAGCCGGTTGTATTACTTAAGATGACCAAACGTTCTCGAGGACACATGGGAAGACTGTCAAGTGCTTTCGCTTCATATAGTTGATTAATCTTCTTTAGCTTGCTAAGTGTTGTGTGGGTGAACCTGTGCTAATGTACCGACCTTCCTAGGACTAATACATACTTGTGATTATACCCCTTACAAACATCCGTAAGTACAAGAAAGTAATTAAGGTAGAAACCTAACCACAGCTTTAAACTCTAAGACCCTTACGTCCCTTGTGCAATGGTTTCCTAATGGGGGTTCAGGTTTCTGTCACTCCAGCAACCCCTACAATTAGTAGCCAAATACACAATGCATTCCCCTAGGCCCATATAGGTGAAGTGTCATGTAGTCGACGTTCACATGACACCACTAGAAGAAGTACACCACAACTTAAATATCAAACTATTGAATCTTTCTCAACACAATTCCACTACTAACAACATGACTTCTCCCATGTCCTCAAGAACAAAACGAACTACTCACAAGACATCATATGGATCATGATCAGAGATGGAATAATGATGTATAATAATCTGAACATAAACAACAATTCAATGGTTCACTCAATAGCATCAACTACAAAGAGTAATCAACACCGGGAAAGTTTCCCCTATGAACTATGCAAGATTCAACCCAATTGTTACAGCAATATGGAGATGGTGATGAGGGTGCTGATGGTGGTGATGATGATGGTGGTGATGATGATGATCCCGATGAAGTCCATCTTGATGGTGGTGTTGATGGCGATGATCTCCCCTCTCCGGGAAGGAATTCCCCGGCAGAAATCTGTCTGTCGGAGACATCTTTCTCTCTCGGTGTTTTCCGCCCCGCAGAGGTGGCGGAATCTTTCTGTGGTCGCTCCCCCGAGTCTTAGGGTTTTGGGAGGATAATATACGCCAGAGGGGAGTGCCAGGGATGGACCAGGGAGGCCACACCACCTGGTGGCGCGACCTAGGCTAGCCCGCGCCAGGGGGTGGTGTGGGCCCCCTGTGGCCCATCTCCAGCCCCCTTCTGGCTTCCTTCGTCTTTTGGAAAAATAAGATTTTCCGTATATTTTCCCGGATTTTCTGATCTTCACGAATTTTGCCTCCAAACAGCACCTTTTCCATCAGAATCCTGACTGCAGCGGTCCATGCTCCAAAAGTCATCAATCATGCAAAAACAGATGAAATAACATAAGTATCACCTCTCAATACGAAATATATCAATGAATAATAGTGAATTATGACATAGAATAGTGATGCAAAATGGACGTATCAACTCCCCCCAAGCTTAGACTTCGCTTGTCCCTGTTAAACTGAGCTCAATAAACATGGCCTCAGGTTTATGGAGTGAAGAGTCGATAAAATAATACGGATAAGAAGCATCACATTCATCAATACATAGATTATAATAGAAGACAACTCACTATTATATAACTTAACTTGCAATAAGTAAAGGAAACACAATAAGGATACATAGAGTAAATCATGATTGGTAATGGCAAACTTAGCTCTTGGTCGAAGAATAGTTGATAATTTGCTGGAGTTCACAAATAACTGGTTTTCAATGATAGCTTTCAAAGTAGTAAACACCAAGATAAGAGCAATGTGCAAAACAAGGAACATAAGAAACATGATTGAATAAATCATCATATGAATGAATAAAACACAACAACTCAAAATACTTGCTGAGATAGAGAGGAATAGGTTTACTGACTCAACTACAAAGTAAAAGAAAGGCCCTTCGCAGAGGGAAGTAGGGATTACAATTCTCATAAAGAGCTCCCAAAAATTATGATACTTACTAGCTTTTAGCTCTCATTGCCCCTATCATAGGCATCTTTAGGTGATTAAGGTTAAAGTGATCAAATATGAGGATATGCATTGACAAGTTGTAAATTGAGAATCTCATATCCCTTGAATACGAGGGCTGCTCCCCATGCTACTCAAGTTTAGTCACCAGTAAGTTCTTGTCATCGTAAGCATATGTGTATCATAGAGAACCGCCAATAGGGTACCCCTTGCCCGATGATACGAAAGAATCCCCATATCAAAATGACAAGGCAAGCAGACAACAAGCATCTCATCAATCTTCTTATTTACCATGGGAATATGGTGCTTTTTTCTCTCTTTCCTCTTTTTATAATCTCTTTTTTCTTTTTCTCTTTTTCTCAATCTTGGACTCTTTTTTTATAAGAAGAATGCTTCACAGATGCTCGTTATGGTTACGCTGCAGGTTTCCACCATGTTAGCATGGATTAGACCAGTGGCCCAGGCGTTTCTCTAACACATATACATAACTCCATGGACTTACAAGCTCCCCTTTCATTTCACACTGACGACATCCATAGACAAAAGAACATGATCTAAACTAGGTACAAAGTACCAGTGCAATGTTGAAAGCGTTCCCCATGACAGCATGGTTCTGCTAATTCACAACTTACAAAGCGCAAGCATATATGCAACATAGGTGAACACAATGGTTCAAGTTTATTAAGTGCAAGAAAGTAAAGTGTGCCATCAAGTTCGTGAGAGCTTTAATCACTAATTTTCACATAACAAGTTTAATTTGGGAGGTAGATAAAACAAGAATTTACTTGGAATAGCAATAATGCTAATAGGTAGGTATGGTGGACGCAAATGGCAAAGGTTTTGGTTTAAAGGAGTGGATGCACGAGAAGAATTCCCTCTCAGTACAGGTTTTTGGCTAGCAAGGCTGGGTAGCAAGTACAAGAGTTGAAGGAAACAAATAAACATAGAAGTGATAAAAACAAAAATGCAATCTTCCTTGGAAGGACAAAAGATCTTAACTACAGAATACTAGACTTATGAGCAAATCAAGAAAGAAGGATGATGAAATTATATTTCTTTAGAGTACTTTTATCTTTTCTTTCAACTCTCAAAAATAGTGTTGCTATGGACCGAGCCAGGTTTGCCAAAACCAACTAAATTAACTCAATGATCCCAAAGTGCTACCAATACTAACAACAAGATCAATCATATAACCACGAATTGAAAACTAATATAAGCTATGCAAAAGAGTGAATGATAGAACTTCTCATTAATATTCCATAGCGGCTACTCACACCAAGGGATACATATATAACGAGAGAGGACACTTCCATAATGCAAACCATCCTACATAATGACTTCTTTATTCATGATATGACTCTACTAAAAAGGTAAAAAGATAGAAGATAGTGATGTGATATCGCGGCACTCCCCCAAGCTTGGAACAAACCAAGGGGATGCCAAACCTGATGACGAATTATTCCTTTGGTGGTGGTGGTAATATTTTCTTAGTTGACGTGAGGAAATCTTCTAGCATCTTGTGAAGCCTATTATTCTCCCATTGAAGCATGCCCACCTTCCTCCGTAGGTCTCGGTACTTATCGCATAACTCCTTAGTGACTCGTAGGGCTTCCATTGATGCAGGGCAAGAGACTAAAGGTACCAGCCCTTGCTTGGGGTCTTGAAGATCCTCCTCGATATGCTCCTTCCCTTTATCCTTGGCGGACACCATTGTGCTTCTAAGCTTTCAAGAATAGTTCCTGGCAAAAACAGATCGAAACAAAAACACGACGACAACACGATATACGAACCTTGGGAGATCTGGGGGGTTATATATTATGAAGTTTCATAACAAAAGAAAGGTTATGGGATAAAACGGGTCGGAGATGGAGTCTGGGGTGGCCACACCACCTGGTGGCGCAGCCAGGGGTGGGCCCGCGCCACAGGGTGGTGTGAGCCACCCTGGCTCCGCTTCCGTCCCTCTTTCGCTTCCCTTATTGACTGAAAACTGGAAAAATATAGTTGGGTTGTATTTTCGTGGAACTTTCCTTACCAGAACTGTTACCTATTTGAAACAGACTCTGCAGGTCTCTGAATTTGGTCCTTGATGAATTTCTCCGGAGTTATAACTTGAAAGGCATCAACATCTTCATTATAAGAATCTCCAGCAATATAGTGCTTGAGTCGCTGCCCATTCACTACTTGTGTAGTATTATCTTTTAAAGAAGAAATTTTTATTGCTCCTGAACGGTATACTTCTTCAATAATGAAAGGTCCTTCCCATTTTGACAGTAGCTTTCCTGCAAAAAGTCTGAGACGAGACCTATACAATAGAACTTTCTCACCAACATGAAATTCTCTCTTAAGTATTCACTTGTCATGCCATCTTTTAACTTTTTCCTTAAAGAGCCTAGCATTTTCATAGGCTTCACTCCTCCATTCATCTAAAGAACTTAAGTCAAATAATCTTTTCTCACCAGCGAGCTTAGAATCTCTATTTAGTTCTTTAACTCCCCAGTAAGCTTTATGTTCTAATTCTAAAGGTAGGTGACAAGCTTTCCCATAAACCATTTTATAAGGAGACATCCCCATAGGATTTTTGTAGGCCGTTCTATAAGCCCATAAAGCATCATTCAACTTTTTAGTCCAGTTTTTTCTAGATCTATTAACAGTCTTTTGCAAGATGGATTTAATTTCTCTATTTGATAACTCTACTTGCCCGCTAGTTTGGAGGTGATAAGCTGAAGCAATTCTATGATTAACATCATATTTAGCAAGGGTCTTTCTAAAACCACCATGAATGAAGTGAGAACCCCCATCAGTCATGAGATACCTAGGCACTCCGAACCTCGGAAAGATAACATCCTTAAGCATTTTTAGAGAAGTTTCCCCGTCAGCACTCTTCATAGGAATGGCTTCTATCCACTTAGTAACATAATCAATGGTAACAAGAATATGAGTATAACCTTTCGAGGGAGGGAAAGGACCCATAAAGTCAAATCCCCAGCAATCAAAGGGTTTAATAGCTAGAGAGTAGTTCATAGGCATTTTATTGCGTCTAGAAATATTACCAACATGTTGTTGGGTCCGTAGCATAGAAAACAAAAAATTTCCTACGGTGGGAACTACACGCCAAGATCTATCTACTAGGTACAAAGCAAACGGGTGGACATACATCCATAGAGAACTTACCCTCGAAGACAACGAGCTTTGTTAACGAGTAGGAACTCGTGGTTGATGTAGTCTTACACTTGCCGATCTCAAGATCCTGAGGAAGTCCGAGCGCCGCAACTCAGCAGCGCATCCGCATTCGCACGCACGTTCAAGCAACCGGACAACCTCCACCTCCTTGCTCCAGCGATCCAGCGGAAGCAGCAACTCCTTCCAGACAAAATGCCACCGGGAACATGTATCTCGCTAATCCGAGACCATGGGGGAATAATTCTAGAGGGGGTGAGAGATCCTTCACAAGGAGGTGTGAGGATGAAGGAGGGAATGGGTGGCCTTTTATAGGAGGAGGGGGGGTGCCCCCTCTCTCCATGGCCGGCGCATGGGGGGGTGACCCCTCACCTCCCCCATTCATGTGGTGGTAACTCCTCCACATTAAAATGCCTCTTCACATTCCCTTTTAAAGTCTCCACTTTAAATGCATTAAGTTTCTCCAAATTTAATGCTCTCTCATTTAATAAAACTCTTTTATTAAATTTATTCAGAATTTTGTTAATTACCTTAATTAACAAACATTCACATATAGCCCTTGCAATATTTCAATATCACATGCAGAACCACCTTCTGCAATTTCACCCGAAATAATTTCCGGTTTCTATTGAAACAATTCCTGCGCTTTGTAATTCTTTAAATTCGAAACATATGTGCTCCAAAATGGTGTCCGTAACTCTTAAGTGTGCCACCCTATGGTTCACGAATAATGCAGACATGATCGAGACCCTTCTCCGATCAATAATCAGCAATGGACACGGAGATCCGTACTGACTCTTACACATTCAATGATGACTCCTGTGATCGTGAGAACCTTTAACGTTTGTAACTAAATCCCTTTGTCTCTCGATATATTACATGTCCGAGATTCGATCATCGGTATCTCCATACCTAGTTTGATCTCGTTACCAACATGCACTCTTTTCTCGTTCCCGTGATATAACATTCTAGTGATCACATCACTTGCTTGCAAGCTATCCTAATGTGATATCACCGAGAGGGCCCAGAGTATATCTATCCGTCATCTGGATTGACAAATTCCACTCTTGATCCATGAGCCTCAACATAACACCTTCGCAGCACTGAACCCATCTTTATAGTCACCCTGTTACGGTGTGACGTTTGATGTTATCAAGATACTCTTCCGGTGTTAGCAATTAACATGATCTCATGGTCTAAGGATAAAGATTACTTCGTATGATGTTATAGCAATATAAACACAATGACTTGATCGTAATGCTATACTTCAGATGAATGTTCATCACATCATTCCACCAATGGTGTGACCTTGTTATTAACAACATCCAATGTCCATGATCAGGAAACCTTGATCATCCTGTTAATCAACAAGCTAGTCTATAAGAGAGGCATGACTAGGAACCCTTTTTGTTTATTAAACACACATGTATTGATGTTTCCTATCAATACAATTATAGCATGCAAAATAGACATCTATCATATACAAGGAATACATAATAACAACTTTATTATTGCCTCTCAGGGCATATTTCCTTTAGTCTCCCACTTGCACTAGAGACAATAATCTAGTTCACATAGTGATAAATCTAACACCCATGGAGTTTTGGTGTTGATCATGTTTTTCCCTAGGGAGTACTTTAGTCAATGGATCTGCTACATTCAGGTCCGTGTGCACTTTACAAATCTTTATATCTCCATCCTTGACATGCTCGCAGATGGAGTGAAACTGGCGCTTAATATGCTTGGAATTCTTGTGAGACCTTGGTTCCTTTGTGTTGGCTATGGCTCCATTGTTGTCACAATAGATCACCATCGGGTCCAACGCACTTGGAACCACACCCAGTTCCGTAATGAACTCCTTCATCCAAACTGCTTCCTGCGATGCTTCTAAAGCAGCAACATATTCCGCCTCCGTTGTTGATCCAACTACCACAGGTTGTTTGGAGCTCCTCCAACTAACTGCTGCTCCGTTCAAGAGAAATACGTATCCGGATTGAGACTTAGAGTCATCCGGATCAGTGTCAAAGCTAGCATCGACATAACACTTAGCGACTAGCTCTTCTTCACCTCCGTATAAAAGAAACATATCGTTAGTTCTTCTCAAGTACTTAAGGATATTCTTGACCGCTATCTAGTGTTCTGAACCTGGATCAGATTGGTACCTACTAGTCAAACTAATAGCATGTGCCACATCCGGTCTTGTACATAGCATGGCATACATTATAGAGCCTATGGCTGAGGCATAGGGGATCCTATCCATTATCTCTCTTTCTTCCGCCGTAGCCGGACTTTGAGTCTTACTCAATGTATTGCCTTGCAACATAAGTAAGAACCCCTTCTTACTTCCTTCCATATTAAACTTCTTTAATATCTTATCAAGGTATGTACTCTGCGATAGCCCAATTAGGCGTCTTGATCTATCTCTATAGATTTTAATGCCTAATATATATGAAGCTTCACCAAGGTCCTTCATCGAAAATTTGCTGTTTAGATAACTTTTAACACTGTTTAAAAGATCTAAATCATTTCCAATCAATAATATGTCATCCACATATAATATCAGAAATGCCACATTGCTCCTACTCAATTTCTTGTAAATACAAGCCTCTCCATAAGTTTGGACAAATCCAAACTCTTTGATCACCTCATCAAAGCGGAGATTCCAACTTTGTGATGCTTGCTTCAGTCCATAGATGGATCGTTGAAGTTTGCACACCTTATTAGCATCCTTAGGATCGACAAAACCCTTAGGTTGTATCATATACAACTCTTCTTCAATATTACCATTGAGGAATGCAGTTTTGACATCCATCTGCCATATTTCATAATCGAAATATGCTGCAATTGCTAACATAATCCTAACTAACTTAAGCATCGCTACGAGAGAGAATGTCTCATCGTAGTTAACTCCTTGAATTTGTCGAAACCCCTTTGCGACAAGTCGAGCCTTATAGATGGTCACATTACTATCAGCATCAGTTTTCCTTTTGAAAATCCATTTATTCTCAATGGCCTTTTGGTCGTGAGGTAAGTCCACCAAGGTCCAAACTTGGTTCTCGTACATGGATTCCATCTCGGATTTCATGGCTTCTAGCCATTTGTTGGAATCCGGGCTCATCATCGCTTCTTCATACATCGCAGGGTCATCCATTTCATCAATCATGAAATTCATAACATGATTGCCGTACAGTTCAGGAGCTGCAAGTGTCCTGCTTGACCTGCGAGGTTCGGTAGTGTCCTCTTTCGGAGTTTCATGATCAATATCATTAGCTCTCTCTTCATTAGGTGAAGTCAACTCCGAAACAACTTCTGGAGCTGCGTTACTCGCCATTTCATGAAGAGAAGGTTCAATGACCTCTTCGAGTTCTACCTTCCGACTAATCACACCTTTCGCGAGAAACTCCTTCTCAAGAAAGGATCCATTCTTGGCAACAAAAACCTTGCCCTCGAATCTGTGATAGAAGGTATACCCAATTGTTTCCTTAGGGTATCCTATGAAGACGCATTTTTCCGCTTTGGGTTCGAGTTTATCCGGTTGAAGTTTCTTCACATAAACATCGCATCCCCAAACTTTAAGAAATGACAGCTTAGGTTTGTTTCCAAACCATAATTCATACGGTGTCTTTTCAACGGATTTAGATGGTGCCCTATTTAAAGTGAATATAGCGGTTTCCAGTGCATAACCCCAAAATGACAATGGCAAGTCAGTCAGAGACATCATAGATCGAACCATATCCAATAAAGTACGATTACGACGTTCTGACACACCATTACGTTGTGGTGTTCCGGCAGGCGTGAGTTGTGAAACTATTCCATAGTCTTTCATATGTGTGCTAAACTCGTAACTAAGATACTCTCCTCCATGGTCGGACCGCAGAAATTTGATCTTTCTGTAACGATGATTTTCCACTTCATTCTGAAATTCTTTGAACTTTTCAAAAGTTTCAGACTTGTGTTTCATCAAATAGATATACCCATATCTACTCAAATCATCCGTGAAAGTAACAAAATAACGATATCCACCTCGCGCCGACACACTCATTGGTCCACACATCAAGATGTATGATTTCCAATAGATCCGTCCGCCTGTTCCATTGAACCGGAAAACGGCATTCTAGTCATCTTGCCCATAAGGCATGGCTCACATGTATCAAATGATTCAAAATCAAGTGATTCCAAAAGTCCATCAGAATGGAGTTTCTTCATGCGTTTAACGCCAATATGACCTAGACGGCAGTGCCACATATACGTAGGTATATCATTATCAAGTTTAATCCTTTTAGCATCAACATTATGAATATGCGTAATACTACTATCGAGATCCAACAGAAATAAACCATTCAACATAGGTGCATGACCATAAAAGATATTATTCATATAAATCGAACAACCATTGTTTTCAGACTTAAATGAATAACCACTTTGCATCAAACATGATCCTGATACAATGTTCATGCTCAGTGCAGGCACCAAATAACAATTATTTAGGTTTATAACTAATCACGATGGCATATGGAGAGGCAGTGTTCCGACGGCGATCACATCAACTTTTGATCCATTGCCGACCCGCATCGTGATCTCATCCCTTGCTAGTTGTCGCTTGTTCCGCAGCCCCTGAACCGAGTTACATATATTAGCAACCGATCCAGTATCAAATACTCAGGTGCTACTGCGAGTACTAGTCAAGTACACATCAATAACATGTATATCACATATACCTTTGTTTGCCTTGCCGAACTTCTTGTCCGCCAAATACTTGGGGCAGTTGCGCTTCCAATGGCCAGTCCCCTTGCAATATTAGCACTCGGTGTCAGACTTAGGGCCAGCTCGGGGTTTCTTTTCAGGCGTGGCATCAGACTTGCCACCCTTCTTTCCCTTGTGCTTGCCTTTCTTGTCCTTCTTGAAACCGGTGGTCCTATTGATCATCAACACTTGATGTTCTTTCCTAATCTCCACTTCTGCAGTCTTAAGCATTGACAGAAGATCGGGAAGAGACTTCTTCATGCCCTGCATATTATAGTTCATCACGAAGCTCTTGTAGCTAGGTGGCAGAGATTGGAGAACACGATGTATGCCTAAGTCAATGGGAATCGTTATTCCCAAGGACACAAGCTTATCGGTACCTGCACATTTTGAGTACGTGCTCACTAACGGAGCTGTTTTCCTCCATCATGCAGCTAAAGAACTTTTCTGTAGCATTATAACTCTCTACGGCAGCATGGGTATCGAAAATCATTTTCAATTCTCCCATGGTATCAAAGGCATTGCCATTTTCAAAACGTTTTCGAAGTTTTGGCTCTAGCCCATACAGTATGCCGCAACGAACTAAGTTGTGGTCCTCCTGACGAGTTATATAGACGTTCTTTTCCTCACCAGGGGCATCAGGAGCTGGTGGGGGGCCTAGCGGTGCATCTAGCACATATTGCTTTTGTGCAGCAGTGAGGAGAATCCTCAAATTCATAGCCCAGTTGGTGAAGTTGCTACCATTCGCAGCAAGTTTCTCTTTCTCCATGAACACATTGAAATTAAAAGCAGGTGGTGCCATCTACAACGGAATTTGTAAAGTATATTTAGACTAAGTTTATGATAGATTGAGTTCAACTAATCCAAATTACTAATGAACTCCCACTCAAAAACGACATCCCTCGTGTCCTTTTGGTGATTACATGAACCAAATCCACTACACCAAGTCCGATCATCATGTGAGTCGGTGTAGCTTCAAAGGCGAGCATCTATATGGGCATCATATCAACTATATGACTCATGCTTAACCTTTCGGTCCGTGTTCCGAGGCCATGTCTGTACATGCTAGGCTTGTCAAGTAAGAACCTTAGTATTTGCGTGTGTAAAACTGTCTTACACCCGTTGTATGAAAGCGTAGAGTTGAAAACACCCGATCATCACGTGATGCCTCAAAACACGATCCACAAAACGGTGCATACTTAAGGAAGAACACATTTTATCTTGATATCTAAATGAGGGATCATCTTATAATGCTACCAAACGCGCCAAACTAGCAATATAAGATGCTAACATCTAATGTGTGAAGTGAGGTGATATGGTCCATGCATTTGATCTCTATCATTTGCATCGTGGTATGATCTATATCATTCCTTTGTGTGTAAGGCCAAGGTCTATGGAACTTACACGTTAAGTGAGTTGTAAGAGTATCTATCATACATCTACTTACAACAATACCATATCAAAACACAAGCCCAGCAACGATCTAAACTAGATGCCTCTAATTTATCAATTGCAAGTTTTACGTGGCTTAGGGCTTTCGGAGATAGAACCTGTCTAACCTACAAACATGAACCACAACGAGGATAACCAAGTTATTAGCAACTCGTTGTAAATCAGATATTGACTATAGTAGGAGAGAGGACACCCGCCACCACTTATGCAAAACAAGTTGCATGTCGATTCGTGGAACCGGTCTCATGTACGATGACATGTAAGGTTGGTCCAGGCCGCTTCATCCCACTATGGCACCAATATCCAAAGTACATAGAAGATGCAATAACATGATCATCATCGCCCACATATAAACATATGTGTACTACCCGTGCAAAGCACCTACGCATAGATCAGGCTCTGATACCACTGTTGGGTCCGCAGCATAGAAAACAAAAAAATTCCTACGGTGTGAACTACACGCCAAGATCTATCTACTAGGTACAAAGCAAATGGGTGGACATACATCCATAGAGAACTTACCCTCGAAGACAACGAGCTTTGTTAACAGTAGGAACTCGTGGTTGATGTAGTCGACACTTGCCGATCTCAAGATCGTGAGGAAGTCCGAGCAAGAACTCAGCGCGCATCCGCACTTTCGCACACGCTCAAGCCATCGGACAACCTCCACCTCCTCGCCCAGAGATCTAGCGAAGCAAGAACTCCTTCCGCACGAAATGCCACTGGGAACATGTATCTCGCTAATCCGAGACCATGGGGAATAATTCTAGAGGGGAGAGAGATCCTTCACAAGGAGGTGTGAGGATGAAGGAGAGAATGGGTGGCCTTTATAGGAGGAGGGGGTGCCCCTCTCTCCATGGCGGGCGCATGGGGGTGACCCTCACCTACCCCATTCATGTGGTGGTAACTCCTCCACATTAAAATGCCTCTTCACATTCCCTTTTAAAGTCTCCACTTTAAATGCATTAAGTTTCTCCAAATTTAATGCTCTCTCATTTAATAAAACTCTTTTATTAAATTTATTCCGAATTTTGTTAGTTACTGTAAGTAACCAACCTTCCCCTATAGCCCGTTGCAATATTTCAATAGCCCCTGCAGAACCACCTTCTGCCATTTCACCAAACAATTTCGGTTTCTATTGAAACAATTCCTCGCTTTGAATTCTTTTCGTCTGAAACATATGTGCTCCAAAATGGTGTCCGTAACTCTTAAGTGTGCCACCCTACGGTTCACGAATAATGCGTACATGATTGAGACCCTTCTTGATCAATAATCAGCAGCAGGACACGGAGATCCGTCGACTCCTACACATTCAACGATGACTCTGTGATCGTGAGAACCTTTAACGCTTGTAACTAAATCCCTTTGTCTCTCGATATATTACATGTCCGAGATTCGATCATCGGTATCTCCATACCTAGTTTGATCTCGTTACCGACATGCACTCTTTTCTTGTTCCCGTGATATAACATTCTAGTATTCACATCACTTGCTTGCAAGCTATCCTAATGTGATATCACCGAGAGGGCCCAGAGTATATCTATCCGTCATCTGGATTGACAAATTCCAATCTTGATCCATGAGCCTCAACATAACACCTTCGTAATCGAACCCATCTTTATAGTCACCACATTACGGTGTGACGTTTGATGTTATCAAGATACTCTTCCGGTGTTAGCAATTAACATGATCTCATGGTCTAAGGATAAAGATTACTTCGTATGATGTTATAGCAATATAAACACAATGACTTGATCGTAATGCTATACTTCAGATGAATGTTCATCACATCATTCCACCAATGGTGTGACCTTGTTATTAACAACATCCAATGTCCATGATCAGGAAACCTTGATCATCCTGTTAATCAACAAGCTAGTCTATAAGAGAGGCATGACTAGGAACCCTTTTTGTTTATTAAACACACATGTATTGATGTTTCCTATCAATACAATTATAGCATGCAAAATGAACATCTATCATATACAAGGAATACATAATAACAACTTTATTATTGCCTCTCAGGGAATATTTCCTTCACATGTTGGCATTCATCACAAGATAAAACAAACTTTCTTGCATCTTTAAAAAGGGTAGGCCAGTAGAAACCTGATTGTAGCACCTTTTGTGCAGTTCTATCTCCTGCATGATGTCCTCCATAAGCACTACCATGACATTTATGCAATATCTCTTTTTGTTCATATTCTGGAACACATCTTCGCATAATACCACCCACTCCTTCTTTGTATAAGTGTGGGTCATCCCAAAAATAATGCCTCAAATCATAGAAGAACTTCCTCCTTTGTCGAGCTGTAAAAGTTGGAGGCAAATACTTGGAGACAATAAAGTTAGCATAATTACCGTACCAAGGGCTCCCTCGCGAGCTTACCCCTACTGCGGCTAACTGCTCATTTGGGAAACTATCATTAACAGGCATAGGGTCAAAAGAGATGTTTTCCAATCGAGATAAATTATCAGCTACAGGGTTTTTGGCACCTTTCCTATCTACTGTATGTAGATCAAACTCTTGTAAAAGCAGCACCCATCTAATAACCCTAGGCTTAGTGTCCTTCTTCGTCATAAGGTATTTAATAGCAGCATGATCAGTATGAATGGTGACTTTTGAGTCTACAATATAGGGTCTAAACTTATCACAAGCAAAAACGACAGCTAGAAATTCTTTTTCAGTAGTAGCATAATTCCTTTGAGCAGCATCTAGAGTCTTACTAGCATAATGAATAATGTTTAACTTTTTATCAATTCGTTTCCCAAGGACAGCACCTACAGCAAAATCACTAGCATCACACATTATTTCAAAGGGTAGACTCCAATCAGGTGGTTGAACAATAGGGGCTGTAGTTAAAGCCTTCTTAAGAGTTTCAAAAGCTTCCTTATAATCATCATCAAAAACAAAGGGTACATCTTTCTGAAGAAGATTAGTAAGGGGTTTTGATATCCTAGAAAAGTCTTTAATAAACCTTCTATAGAAACCAACATGACCAAGGATACTACGAATACCTTTGATGTCTCTTGGGCATGGCATCTTCTCAATTGCCTCAACCTTAGCTCTATCAACTTATATGCCTCTTTCAGAAACTTTATGCCCAAGGACAATCCCTTCATTAACCATGAAGTGACATTTCTCCCAATTAAGAACAAGATTAGTTTCTTCACATCTCTGCAAAACTTTATCAAGGTTGTGCAGACAATTATCAAAAGAAGTTCCATAGACAGAAAAGTCATCCATAAACACCTCTATAATTTTCTCACAAAAACCATGAAAGATAGCAGACATGCACCTTTGAAAAGTAGCAGGATCATTACATAAACCAAAAGGCATACGTCTATAAGCATAAGTTCCGTAAGGTCAAGTAAAAGTAGTTTTTTCTTGATCTTGTTGTTTAACAGCAATTTGAGAGAAACCAGAATAACCATCAAGAAAACAAAAATGGGTCTTTTTAGACAATCTTTCCAACATTTGATCAATAAAAGGAAGCGGGTAGTGATCTTTCTTAGTAACTTTATTGACTTTTCTAAAATAAATGCACATCCTATAGCCTACTACTATTCTTTGAGGAATAAGCTCATCATTATCATTAGGAACAATGTTAATACCTCCTTTTTTAGGAACACAATGAACAGGACTAACCCATTCATAGTCAGGAATAGGTTAAATAATACCAGCATCAAGGAGTTTCAATACCTCATTCCTTACCAGTTCCTTCATCCTGGGATTTAAACGTCATTGGTGCTCTACTACTGGTTTAGCGCTAATAATAACAGGATATATCTTTTTTATCATCAATATAAGCATATTTAAGATCATCAGGGAGAGGTTTAGATCGAAAACCGGATCCTTTTTAGGTGGCAATGTGGTACCCAAGTCTTCTACCGGCAAGTCATGCTTTAGCATCTTGGGTTGACGACGGAGGATCTCGTCAATTTCGTTCCTTTCTTCCATGAAGATCTCACTTTTGTGATCTTCCATAAATTGCTGCAAAGCATTGTTAGGAGCAAGAGAGATAGAAGCAAGTTGTTCAACTCTAAAATACTCATTATGGGTTTCCTCTTCACAAGGTTCTTTAGTACATTTTGAAAAATTAAACTCATAAGATTCCCCATCAAACTTAGTCAAGATTTTCTCCCTCTTGCAATCTATAATAGCTCCACAAGTACTCAAGAAAGGTCTACCAAAAATGATAGGATAAGTTTTACTAGCAGCTGAAACAAGTACTAGAAAATCAGCGGGATACTTAATCTTACCACAAAAAAACATACACATCTCGTACAATGCCAATTGGAGAGATGGTCTCTCTATTAGCAAGGTGAATAACCACATCAATCTCCTCCAATTCGCAGGGACTGATTTCATGCATAATTTCTCTATAAAGCTCATAAGGAATAGCACTGGAACTTGCACCAATATCACATAAACCATAATAGCAATGATCACCAATTCTAACGGAAAGCACAGGGACACTAGCTTTTTTAGCTCTATTAGGATGTGAAACAATATTAGAAGCATCCTCACAAAAAACTATGTGCCCATCTTCTATGCTTTTAGTGACAAGGTCTTTCACATTTGCTACCACAGGTTCAACAGCTTTATGTGTACTTTCATTAACCATACTAGCTATCATAGAATGTTCCTTTATCTTAACTGGGAAAGGCATTTTCTCAATATAAGGTTCAGGTAAAACATGATTAGCAGTATAAACTTCAGTATTTCTTGCAGGAACACTCTTAGCAACATCTTTATAAGGTTCATGATACTTATTCCACTTCTTTTTAGGCACTTCAATGTAGGAAGCAAAAGCCTTAAAATAAGAAGCAATAGCTTGAGAGTCTAGACCATAAGCATTTTTAATATTTTGAAAGTCATCAGTTCCCATAAAAGATTCAATGCATTCATAATCATAATTTATACCTGACTTTCTACCTTTGTCATTCTCCCAAGCTTCAGCATTGTCTTGAATACGGTCCAGAAGATCCCATTTAGCTTCTTCTTCCATGCGAGTGAATGATCCAGCACAAGAAGCATCCAATAAATCCTTATCATGTAGAGGGAGCCTTGCATAAAAGTTATTGATAATAATGTTGTTGGGTAGCTCATGAATGGGACATTTGAGCATTAGTAACTTCAATCTCCCCCAGGCTTGAGCTGTACTCTCTCCATCAAGAGGCCAAAAGTTGTATATTTGATTCCGATCTTTATGAATCTCACTAGGAGGATAAAACTTTGAATAAAAGAGAGGCACTATTTCCTCCCATTCCAGAGCTTGACCATTCTTTAGCAGCTTATACCATTCCTCAGCTCTTCCTTTTAGTGATAATGAGAATAACTTCTTCTTAACTTGATCTGTAGTAATACCTGCACACTTGAACAACCCGCATAATTCGTGTATAAAGAGCAAATGATCATCGGGATGG
The DNA here is from genome assembly GCA_023614405.1 of Avena insularis. Taxonomy (NCBI): domain Eukaryota; kingdom Viridiplantae; phylum Streptophyta; class Magnoliopsida; order Poales; family Poaceae; genus Avena; species Avena insularis. Next base: position 537,949,820 of record CM042694.1, read on the forward strand.
ACAGTTCCATCCCCAACATAGTAGTTATCCATAACACGATCAATAATTCTTGTAGGTATTTTGAAAGCATCATTCTCAGCAGGTGGTGGCTTATCTACTACCTTAGCAGTGGTAGTAGCATTACCAAATAAGAAACTCAGCGAATTATCCATAACGAAAATAAAGCAACTAACATAAATAAACAATACTCACAGTAGAGGTTTCCTTTACCAGTTCCACTCTCCAATAGCGCTTCACTCCCCGTCAATGGCGCCAGAAAATAGTCTTGATGACCCACAAGTATAGGGGGTGTATCGCAGTATTTTTTATAAGTAAGAGTGTCGAACCCAACAAGGAGCAGAAGGTGCTGGCTAGTGGTATGGATCGGGAATTCTCTGCAAATACTTAGCAAACGGATTTTTAGGGTTTTTGATAAAGCAAGCAAACGAAGTACAAGTAAATAAAAGACAGTAGGAATAAATGCAGCAAGTGGCCCAATCCTTTATGCAGCAAAGGACAAGCCAGTTGTATTACTTAAGATGCCCAAACGTTCTCGAGGACACATGGGAAGACTGTCAAGTGCTTTCGCTTCATATAGTTGATTAATCTTCTTTAGCTTGCTAAGTGTTGTGTGGGTGAACCTGTGCTAATGTACCGACCTTCCTAGGACTAATACATACTTGTGATTATACCCCTTGCAAACATCCGTAAGTACAAGAAAGTAATTAAGGTAGAAACCTAACCACGGCTTTAAACTCTAAGACCCTTGCGTCCCTTGTGCAATGGTTTCCTAACGGGGGTCCAGGTTTCTATCACTCCGGCAACCCCTACGATTAGTAGCCAAATACACAATGCATTCCCCTAGGCCCATATAGGTGAAGTGTCATGTAGTCGACGTTCACATGACACCACTAGAAGAAGTACACCACAACTTAAATATCAAACTATTGAATCTTTCTCAACACAATTCCACTACTAACAACATGACTTCTCCCATGTCCTCAAGAACAAAACGAACTACTCACAAGACATCATATGGATCATGATCAGAGATGGAATAATGATGTATAGCAATCTGAACATAAACAATAATTCAATGGTTCACTCAATAGCATCAACTACAAAGAGTAATCAACTCCGGGAAAGTTTCCCCTATGAACTATGCAAGATTCAACCCAATTGTTACAGCAATATGGAGATGGTGATGAGGGTGCTGATGGTGATGGTGGTGGTGATGATGATGATGATCCCGATGAAGTACAGCTTGATGGTGGTGTTGATGGCGACGATCTCCCCTCTCCGGGAAGGAATTCCCCTGGCAGAAATCTGTCTGCCGGAGAGATCTTTCTCTCTTGGTGTTTTCCGCCCCGCAGAGGCGGCAAAATCTTTCTGTGGTTTCTCCCCCGAGTCTTAGGGTTTCGGGAGGATAATATACGCCAGAGGGGAGTGCCAGGGGTGGACCAGGGCGACCACACCACCTGGTGGCACGGCCTAGGCTGGCCTGCGCCAGTGGGTGGTGTGGGCCCCCTATGGCCCATCTCCAGCTCTCCTTTTGGCTTCCTTCGTCTTCTGGAAAAATAAGATTTTCCGTATATTTTCTCGGATTTTCTGATCTTCGCGAATTTTGCCTCCAAACAACACCTTTTCCATCAGAATCCTGACTGCAGTGGTCCATGCTCCAAAAGTCATCAACCATGCAAAAATAGATGAAATAACATAAGTATCACCTCTCAATACAAAATATATCAATGAATAATAGTGAATTATGACATAGAATAGTGATGCAAAATGGACGTATCAATAGCTACTAACAACGAAAAGCATGCAAGATCGCAAATAACAAAGACATGATAGAATCAATAATCAATCTGAAATAGCATCTCAATATCCATCGGATCCCCGCAAACACAACATCAGAATTACAAATAGATGATCTTGATCATGAACGGAGCTCACAAGATCTAGACATGAAAGCACAAAGGAGGAGAACCAGCCATCTAGCTACTACATGGACCCGTAGTCCAGAGATGAACTACTCACGCATCACACCGGAGGCTTGCATGATGATGAAGAAGGCCTCCAGGGTGAATTCCCCTCTCCGGCAGGGTGCCGGGAAGAGCTTCAGATCCCTCCTGATCTAGGGATGGAGATGACGGAGGCTACAGACTCTTTCGTGGAATTTTGGTCGGGTACTTAGGGTTTCCGTATCAGAGGAAATATATAGGCGGAAGGAGAGGCCGAGGGGGTGCCTGGGGCGGCCAGACCACCCCCTGGCGTGGGCCAGGCCTGGCCACACGGCAAGGTGGTGTGGCAAGGCCCCAGCCCCTCTCCATCTCGTATTCTGGCTCCAAGTGTCCCCCGGTAAAATAGTAACTTTGGCTTTTGTCCCGTCCAATTCCGAGAATATTCATTTTTTGACTTCCTGAAACCAAAACAGAAAAACAGCAGCTGCAATCGTGGCTCTTGTTAATAGGTTAGTCCAAGAAATCATATTAAAAGTACGCCAAAGTGTGGACAAAACACAAGAAAGTAGATAAAACCAAGCATGGAACATCAAAAATTATAGATACATTTGCAATGTATCAACATCCCCAAGCTTAACTCCTGCTCGTCGTCGAGTAGGTAAGTGATAAAAAGAAAGAATAATTTTTTAGGTGACATGCACCATCATAAACTTGATCAAAGTATTTGTAAAACATTCAAAGCTGGGATCATAGTACTTCAATCATAACATGAAAGACAAAGTTCTAGCAATAAGACAAAGAAACTATGATGCAACATGAAAAGGCACAAACAAAAGATTCATGAATAACAATGCTTTGCAAGATGTTTGTTTGTTTCACATAAAGAAAACATAGCATAATAGTATTCAGCTTGTCCCTCATAGAGTACCAAATATAAATGCATAGGACACCTTCAAAGTTCATAAGAGTGACCAGATACAAATAGTTTAAAACAAGCAATATCAAATTACGCATCAATCAACTAGTCTTGGGACAATGCACATAGAACTAAGAATGGCCACTATGCTCTCAAAGTAGGTGCATAAAGATAGAAGGTGGAGACTCAATATAATGGTGGAAGAAAGGCCTTCATAGAAGGAAGTAGGGATTCAAGTCTCATAAAGAGCTTCCAAAAATTATGGTACTTATAGCTTTCAGCTCTCATTGCCCCTATGATAAGCATCTTGAAGGTGATTAAGGTTAAAGTGACACAATTAACAGGATATGCTTGACAAGTTATAAACTGAAATTTCATGCCCCTTACTTACGAAGACCGAACCTCATGCTACTCAACTTTAGTCACAAGTAAGCTCTTGTCATTGTAAGTACATATGTATCATAAAGAACCGCCAACGGGGTACCAACTTCACATGATACAGGAGCTATCCCATAATCAAAATGACAAGGCAAGTAGACAATGAGCATCTCATTGATCTTTTTATTTGCTATTTGCATAGGTTTTTATTGATGATGCTTCATAGAGTGCTCATTATGGTTATGCTGCAAGTTTCCACCATGATTAGGCATGGCTTAGGCTAGCGGCCGAGGCGTTTCTCTAACACACATACAAACTCCATGATCTTACAAGTTCCACTTTTATTTCAAAAGAACATGATATCAATGAGGTATAAAGTACAAGTGCAATGTTGAAAGTGTTCCCCATGATACATGGTTCTGCTAACTTCAACTTATAAAGCGCAAGCATATACGCAACAAAGAAGGACCCAATGGTTCAAGTTTATTAAATGCAAAAAAGTAAAGTGTGCCATCAAGTTCGTGAGAGCTTTAATCACTAGTTTTCTCATAACAAGTTTAATTCAGAAGGTAAACAAAAACATGAATATACTTGGAATAGCATATGCTAGTAGGTAGGTATGGTGGAATATTTGGAATAACTTGGTTTAAGGAGTTGGATGCATGAGTGGAACTCATACTTGATTACGGAGGCTAGCAAAAGACTGGGAGTGACAAACTAAGAGAGCAATAATGGCCATAATCATGCAGAGCGACAAAACATCATTGATCAAAGCATAAAGTAATACTACAAGTTGAAAACTAAAGGATCATCAAGGATATGGTGACTTTGGATAGTCATATATGGTGTGAGCATGTGCCAAGTCAACCCAAATAAAGCATCAAAGGAGAATACCACTATACTATGCTTTAATATGCTAAAACAACGCATGATTCATCCAAGGCACATTAACAAATCTCAATTGTTTATAACAAGTCATGCTACAACAAAGAATACTAAGCATGAACCCAAAACAATATCAAGCATGGCATGACAAAGCATAGGCCACAGTCAAAAACAAGCTCTCTTTACCACTTAAGCATGAACTTTCCTACTCTTTTCCAAACCAAACCAAACTATTTGAAAACCATTATATGAAAGAGGGTGTCCAACAAATTTATTCAGCAAACTAAGCAAACCAAGCAAATGAAAAACCAAAACGAAAAAGAAAAAGAAGACGCTCCAAGAACAACACAACTGTGCATGAAATAATAAAAATGAAATGTTTGGAAGAAACCTGGAATTTTTATTGATGAAGAGGGGGATGCCTTGGGCATCCCCAAGCTTTGACGCTTGTACTTCTTGGATATTTCTTGGGTGACATGCATGGCATCCCCAAGCTTGATCTTTAGTCCATCCTTCATCTCATTACTCATTCCTTCCATACACCTGAAATTTTTCCTTCATACAAAACTTCACACAATCTTTATTAGCAACATTAGTGCACTCAAGATAATAAGTCTTTAGGTTCAGTTCTAACACCAATAAAACTTCCATTAAAACACTAGATATTGTAGCACTTCCCTCAAAAAGCTCAATTCCCCAAAAGAACTCAAAAAGGAACCAACAAGAAGAAAATGCAGAAAAATGGCAAAAATCTGTCAAAACAGACCAGCAAGTAAAGACGAACTTTTTCGAAGACCTTCTGTTGCTCAAATCAAAATGTGTTAAACTAATGAAAGTTAGATAACAATCTGGGACAGAAGCACAAAAATTCACGCCTCAAAAGGACTTTTAGAGATTTTACATGAATTTTTACGGTGAAGCACAAATATCTGTTTCAGGACATTAACTTTCCCAATCATTACTTCTCTCTCATTAGAGGTTACTCTTGGCACAAAAAGCAAATAAAAAGGATAAGGAGCGGTTATTACTGAAGTAATAACTTCCAAGACTCATCTAAAACTTTTGGTTATCTCCCAATAAGTAGTTTTCTTTAACGTCTTTAAGTTAGGCATAAGAAGCAAGAAAAAGAATCAAGTGTTCTCAAATGAAGAAGCATTAAGAGCAAATTTTGTTTTCATATAAGAGGCAAAAGAAATCTTTTCTCTCTTCTTAGAGAAGTGTTCTATACCTTTCTTGAGTGGGAGTTGATATTTAATGGTGCATTCTTTCATATCAATAATGGCACCAACAGTTCTAAGAAAAGGTCTTCCCAAAGTAATAAGACAAGAAGCATTGTATTCAACATCCAAAACATAGAAATCAATGGGGACATAGGCATTGTTAACCATAATAAGAACATCATTAATACTCCCCATGAGTTTCTTTTTAGCATTATCATCAAGTGGGACATTCAAATAACAATCTTCAAGTGGTGGCAAGTCAAGCATATCATAAATCCTTCTAGGCATAATAGAAACACTACTATCAAGATCACATAAAGCTTTGAAATCAAAATCATTCACTTTCATATTAATGATGGATTCCCAACCATCTTCTTGTTTTATAGGAATAGAAGCTTTATGTTTCATCTTTTCTTCTTTAATCTTTATGAGAGCATCAGTAATGTGTTTTGTAAAAGCCATGTTCATAGCACTAGCATTAGGACTTTTAGCAAGCTTTTGTAGGAACTTAATAACTTCAGAGATATTGCAACCATCAAGATCAAAATCAAATTTATCATCTAAAGTAGTAGAACTATTACTAGCCTCAACACTAGTGGTAGTGATAGTAGAAACACTAATGTTTCTAGCAATTTCATCTTCTCTTTCCCACTTAGCATGTAATTCAGCTAATAGTCTAACATTTTCATCAATTCTTACTTGTATAGCATTAGTAGCTACAAAGGGATTATCATTAGTTTCAGGTTTAGCAGCCATTTTATTAATCAATGAAGATTGAGCTTCAGACAAAGATGATATATTCCTTTTAGCATTAGAAAGTTTCAATTGTAAACTAGGAATTTCCCTATTTAGACTCTCAAGTTGATGTCTAATGTTCTTCAAAATGGTAGATTGTTCCTCCATAGTTTTAGTAAATAGTTGATTTTGTTCATATTGCATTTGCATGAAGTTCTTAGTGGCTCTTCCAACTTCTATAATTCTTCCTTCACTAGGTAATCCAGGCTTGCCATTATAACCATAAGTATTATTAGGAGGGTAAGCCCTATAATTGTTACTACCATAAGCATTATTGCCAAAATTATTATTTCTTATAAAGTTCACATCAACTTGCTCTTCTTGAGCAACCAAAGAGGCTAAGGGAACATTATTTGGATCAATATGGGCTTTCCCATTAACAAGCATAAACATAATAATATCAATCTTATCACTCAAGGAGGAGGTTTCCTCAACAGAATTTACCTTCTTACCTTGTGGAGCTCTTTCAGTATGCCATTCAGAATAGTTAACCATCATATTATCCAGATGCTTTGTTGCAGCACCCAAAGTAATGGTCATAAAGGTACCTCCAGCAGCAGAATCCAAAAGGTTCCTTGAAGAATAGTTTAATCCTGCATAAAAAGTTTGGATGATCATCCAAGCAGTCAGTCCATGAGTGGGACAATTCTTAACCAAAGATTTCATTCTTTCCCAAGCTTGGGCAACATGTTCATTATCAGATTGTTTAAACTTCATTATTTCACTTCTCATAGATATAATCTTAGCAGGAGGATAGTATTTTCTAATAAAAGCATCTTTGCATTTAGTCCAAGAATCAATACTATTTCTAGTTAAGGAATTCAACCATTCTTTAGATTTTCCCCTCAAGGAGAAAGGAAACAATTTAAGCTTAATGATATCTCCATCTATATCCCTATGCTTTTGCATCTCACAAAGTTCAACAAAGTTATTTAGATGGGCAGTAGCATCTTCAATACTAATACCAGAAAATTGTTCTCTCATAACAAGATTGAGTAAAGCAGGTTTTATCTCAAAGAAAGTAGCTTCAAGAACTGGTGGAGCAATAGGTGTGCTCATAAAATCATTGTTGTTGTTGCTAGTGAAGTCACACAACTTAGTGTTTTCAAGATTAGTCATTTTTTGTGTTTTTGATAAAGAAAGCAAACTCGTAAAACTATTTTTTTGTGTTTTTGAAAAAGAAACAAGCAAACAAAACAAAAGTAAACTAAGCAAAACAAAAATAACAAAGTAAAGAGATTGGTTATGAGGGACTCCCCTTGTGAAGATGTCCTTGACTCGACAACCAAGCACGTAAAAAGTTGTTGATGGCCCAAAATATATCGAGCTCGTTGGGGAACCCCAAGAGGAAGGTATGATGAGCACAGCAGCAAGTTTTCCCTCAGTATGCAACCAAGGTTATCAATCCAGTAGGAGCAAGGAAACACCCCAAAGTTGTTGCTAGCTGAACGTTGGCAGGGCGCACTACCGGTTCCAGCAGCAACGTGGAGACCTACACAACACAACCACAGAACTCTGCCCCCCAACTTGCGATGAGGTTGTAAATCTCACAGGTTTTGCTGAAAACAAAGGATTAAACACATCGAATGGAAGGAAGTAATAGCTTGCAGAAAGTAAACACAAAGCAATAAACAGTTTGTAGATTGAATGTAAAGGAAAGGACCGGGGTCCATAGTTCACTAGAGGTGGCTCTCCTTTAGATAGATAACATGCTGGGTGAACAAATTAAAGCGGGGCAATTGACAAACACCGAGAAAGCATACAAGCATATACTAATCATCTTGACTCCTTTGAGACTTGATTGGGCATTACAACATTATACATAGACCGCCATCCAACTACATCTATGACTAATAATCCACCTTCAGATTATCATCCGAACCCCCTCTAGTATTAAGTTGCAAGCAACATATTATTGCTTTACGAATTGCGTGTAAAGTAAACAATACGATTGTTCTATGAACAAAGGATTGTTGTTTTCTCCCTAGTAGCAACAACACATCTAGTACCTTATAGATTTATGTCACTTCCCCAGATTACCAGAGGCATGAACCCACTATCGAGCATAAATACTAACTCTTGGAGTTGCTAGCATCTACTTGGCCAAGATAGCTACTAAAAATGTAAAGCATGCAAGATCACAAATAACAAAGACATGATAGAATCAATAATCAATCTAAAATAGCATCTCAATATCCATCGGATCCCCACAAACACAACATGTATGGATTACAAATAGATGATCTTGATCATGAACGAAGCTCACAAGATCTAAACATGATAGCACAAAGGAGGAGAACCAGCCATCTAGCTACTACATGGACCCGTAGTCCAGAGATGAACTACTCACGCATCACACCGGAGGCTTGCATGATGATGAAGAAGGCCTCCAGGGTGAATTCCCCTCTCCGGCAGGGTGCCAGGAAGAGCTGTAGATCCCTCCCGATCTAGGGATGGAGATGACGGTGGCTACAGACTCTTTCGTGGAATTTTGATCGGGTACTTAGGGTTTCCGTATCAGAGGAAATATATAGGCGGAAGAAGAGGCTGAGGGGGTGCCTGGGGCGGCCAGACCACCCCTGGCGTGGGCCAGGCCTGGCCGCGTGGCCAGGTGGTGTGGCCAGGCCCCAGCCCCTCTCCGTCTGGTATTCTGGCTCCAAGTGTCCCCCGGTAAAATAGTGACTTTGGCTTTTGTCCCGTCCAATTCCGAGAATATTCATTTTCTGACTTCCTGAAACCAAAAACAGCATAAAACAGGCAGCTGGCACTGTGGCTCTTGTTAATAGGTTAGTCCAAGAAATCATATGAAAAGTACTCCAAAGTGTGGACAAAACACAAGAAAGTAGATAAAACCAAGCATGGAACATAAAAAATTATAGATACATTTGCAATGTATCACAAGCGTCAAAGCTTGGGGATGACCAAGGCATCCCCTTCTTCATCAATAAAAATCTCAGGTTTTCTTCCAAACACTTCATTTTTATTGTTTCATGCACAATTGTGTTGTTCTTGGAGCGTCTTCGTTTTTGTTTCTAGTTTTTGTTTGCTTAGTGTGCTTGAATAAATTGGTTGGACCCCCGTATTCATGCATAGTTTCAAATAAGTTGATTTGGATTGGAAAAGAGTTTTTGAAAGCTTATGTATCATCGGGCAAGGGGTACCCCGTTGGCGCTTCTCTATGATACACATATACTTACAATGACAAGAACTTACCTGTGACTAAAGTTGAGTAGCATGAGGTTCGATACTCGTAAGTAAGGGGCATGAGATTTTCAGCTTATAACTTGTCAAGCATATCCTCATATTTGTTCACTTTAACCTTAATCACCTAAAGATGCTTATGATAGGGGCAATGAGAGCTAAAAGCTAATAAGTACCATAATTTTTGGAAGATCTTTATGAGACTTGAATCCCCGCTTCCTTCTATGAAGGGCCTTTCTTTTACTTTTATGTTGAGTCTCCATCTTCTATCTTTATGCACCTATTGAGAGAGCATAGTGGTCATTCTTAGTTTAATGTGCATTGTCCTAAAACTTATTGATTGATTCATAACTTTGATATTGCTTGTTCTTAAACTATTTGTATCTAGTCACCCTTATGAACTTTGAAGGTGTCCTATGAATTTATGTTTTGCTACACTATGAGGGACAAGCTGAATACCATTCTCATTATGTTTTCTATATGTGAAACAAACAAACGTCTTTCAAAGCATTGTTATTCATGAATCTTTTGTTTGTACCTCTTCATGTTACAACATTGTTGTTATGTCTTATTATTAGAACTATATCTTTCATGCTATGTTAAAGTACTATGATCCTAGCTATCAATGTTTTACAAATACCTTGATCAAGATTGTAATGCTGCATGTCACCTCAAAAATTATTCTTTTTTATCACTTACCTACTCGAGGACGAGGAGGAGTTAAGCTTGGGGATGTTGATACATCGTAAACGTATCTATAATTTTTTATGTTCCATGCTTGTTTTATATCTACTTTCTTATGTTTTGTCCATACTTTTGAGTATTTTTACACATTTTCTGGAACTAACCTATTAACAAGATGCCACAGTGCGAGTTTCCTGTTTTCTGCTGTTTTTGGTTTTAGAAAAGCTAGTAAGGAAATATTCTCGGAATTGGACCAGACAAAAGCCAAAGTCAATATTTTACCGGAAGCAATACAGTGTCCGGAGGGCAGCCAAAGGGGGGCCACGAGGCGGCCACACCCTAGGGTGGCGCGGCTAGCCCTAAGCGTGCCGCCACCTGGTGTGGGCTCCTCGAGCCTCCACCGACCTTTCCCTTTCGCCTATAAAAGCCTCCCGAGACAAAAACCCTAGGCCCCGATCAAAATTCCACGAAAGAGTCTGTAGCCGCCGCCATCTCCATCCCTAGATCAGGAGGGATCTGAAGCTCTTCCTGAAGGAAATATGCCCTGAGATGCAATAATAAAGTTGTTATTATGTATTCCTTATATATGATAGATGTTTATTTTGCATGCTAGAATTGTATTGATCGGAAATATCAATACATGTGTGTTTAATAAACAAAAAGGGTTCCTAGTTATGCCTCTCTTATAGACTAGCTTGTTGATTAACAAGATGATCAAGGTTTCCTGATCATGGACATTGGATGTTGTTAATAACAAGGTCACATCATTTGTGAAATGATGTGATGAACATTCATCCGAAGTATAGCATTATGATCAAGTCATCATGTTTACATTGCTTTAGCATCATACGAAGTAATCTTTATCCTTAGACCATGAGATCATGTTAATTGCTAACACCGGACGAGTATCTTGATAACATCAAATGTCACACCGTAACAAGGTGACTATAAAGATGTGTTCAGTGCTACGAAGGTGTTATGTTGAGGCTCATGGATCAAGAGTGGAATTTGTCAATCCCGATGATGGATAGATATACTCTGGGCCCTCTCGGTGATATCACATTAAGGTAGCTTGCAAGCAAGTGATGTGATCACTAGAATGTTATATCACGGGAACGAGAAAAGAGTGCATGTCGGTAATGAGATCAAACTAGGTATTTGGATACCGATGATCCAATCTCAGACATGTATTATATCAAGAGACAAAGGGATTAAATTACAAGTGTTAAAGGTTCTCACGATCACAGAAGTCATCGTTGAATATGCAGGAGTCAGTATGGACCTCCAGGTCTCGCTTCTGATTATTGATCTAAGAGGAGTCTCAATCATGTCTGCATTATTCGCGAACCGTAGGGTGACACACTTAAGAGTTACCGGACACCATTTTGGAGCACATATGTTTCAGACGAAAGAATTGCAAAGCACAGGAATTGTTTCGATAGAAACCGGAAATTGTTTCGGGTGAAATTGCAGAAAGTGGTTTTGCATGTGATATTGAAATATTGCAAGGGGTTATATGTGAATGTTTGTTAATTAAAGTAATTAAAAAAATTCTGAATAAATTTAATAAAAGAGTTTTATTAAATGAGAGAGCATTAAACTTAGAGAATTTAATGCATTTAAAGTGGGGACTTTAAAAGGGAATGTGAAGAGGCATTTTAATGTGGAGGGGTTACCACCACATGAATGGAGGAGGTGAAGGGTCACCTCCCCCATGCGCCGGCCATGGGGAGGGGCACACCCCTCCTCCTATAAAAGGCCCCCATCTTCCTCCTTCTTCCTCACACCTCCTCGTGAAGGATCTCTCTCCCCCTCTAGAATTATTCCCCCATGGTCTCGGATTAGCGAGATACATGTTCCCGGTGGCATTTCGTCTAGAAGGAGTTGCTGCTTCCACTGGATCGCTAGAGCGAGGAGGTGGAGGTTGTCCGGTGGATTGAACGTGTGTGTGAGTATGGATGCGCTGCTGAGTTGCGGCGCTCAGACTTCCACACGATCTTGAGATCAGCAAGTGTACGACTACATCAACCACGAGTTCCTACTCATTAACAAAACTCGTTGTCTTTGAGGGTAAGTTCTCAATGGATGTATGTCCATCCGTAGCTCTGTACCTAGTAGATAGATCTTGGCGTGTAGTTCTCATCATAGGAATTTTTTTGTTATCTATGTTGCGGACCCTACAGTGGTATTAGAGCCTGATCTATGCGTAGGTGCTTTGCACGGGTAGTACACATATGTTTATATGTGGGCGATGATGATCATGTTATTGCATCTTCTATGTATTTTGGATATTGGTGGCATAGTGGGATGAAGCGGCCCGGACCAACCTTACATGTCATCATACATGAGACCGGTTCCACGACTAACATGCAACTAGTTTTGCATAAGTGGCTGACGGGTGTCTGTCTCTCCTACTATAGTCAATATCTGATTTACAACGAGTTGCTAATAACGTGGTTATCCTCGTTGTGGTTCATGTTAGTAGGTAAGAACGGTTCTATCTCCGAAAGCCCTAAGCCACGTAAAACTTGCAATTGATAAATTAGAGGCGTCTAGTTTAGATCGTTGCTGGGCTAGTGTATTGATATGGTATTGTTGTAAGTAGATGTATGATAGATACTCTTACAACACATTCAACGTGTAAGTTCCATAGACCTTGGCCTTACACACAAAGGAATGATATAGATCATACCACGATGCAAATGATAGAGATCAAATGCATGGACCATATCATGTCACTTTACACATTAGATGTTAGCATCTTATACTGCTAGTTTGGCGCTTTCTGTAGCATTGTAAGATGATCCCTCATTTAGATATCAAGATAAAAATATGTTATTCCTTGAGTATGCACCGTTCTGTGGATCGTGTTTCGAGACATCACGTGATGATCGGGTGTACTCGAATCTACGCTTTCATATGAACGGGTGTAAGACAGTTTTACACACGCGAATACTAAGGTTCTTACTTGGCAAGCCTAGCATGTACAGACATGGCCTCGGAACACGGACCGAAAGGTTAAGCATGAGTCATATAGTTGATGTGATGCCCATATAGATGCTCGCCTTTGAAGCTACATCAACTCACGTGATGATTGGACTTGTTGTAGTGGATTTGGTTCATGTAATCACCAAAAGGACACGAGGGATGTCGTTTTTGAGTGGGAGTTCATTAGTAATTTGGATTAGTTGAACTCACTCTATCATAAACTTAGTCTAAATAAACTTTACAAATTCTGTTGTAGATGGCACCACCTGCTTTTAATTTCAATGTGTTCATGGAGAAAGAGAAACTTGCTACGAATGGTAGCAACTTCACCAACTGGGCTATGAATTTGAGGATTCTCCTCACTGCTGCACAAAAGCAATATGTGCTAGATGCGCCGCTAGGCCCCCACCAGCTCCTGATGCCCCTGACAAGGAAAAATGTCTATGTGACTCGTCAGGAGGACCACAACTTAGTTCATTGCGGCATACTATATGGGCTAGAGCCAGAACTTCGAAAGCGTTTCGAAAACGGCAATGCCTTTGATACCATGGGAGAATTGAAAATGATTTTCGATACCCATGCTACCGTAGAGAGTTATAATGCTGCTGAAAAGTTCTTTAGCTGCATGATGGAGGAGAACATCTCCATTAGTGAGCATGTACTCAAAATGTCTGGGTACGCCGATAAGCTTGTGTCCTTGGGAATAACGATTCCCATTGACTTAGGCATACATCGTGTTCTCCAATCTCTTCCACCTAGCTACAAGAGCTTCGTGATGAACTATAATATGCAGGGCATGAAGAAGTCACTTCTCGAGGTTCTATCAATGCTTAAGACTGCAGAAGTGGAGATTAGGAAAGAACATCAAGTGTTGATGATCAATAGGACCACCGGTTTCAAGAAGGACAAGAAAGGCAAGCACAAGGGAAAGAAGGGTGGAAAATCTATTGCCACACCTGAAAAGAAACCCCGAGCTGGCCCTAAGTCTGACACCGAGTGTTACTATTGCAAGGGGACTAGCCATTGGAAGCACAATTGCCCCAAGTATTTGGCGGACAAGAAGTCCGGCAAGGCAAACAAAGGTATATGTGATATACATGTTATTGATGTGTACTTGACTAGTACTCGCAGTAGCACCTGGGTATTTGATACGGGATTGGTTGCTAATATATGTAACTCGGTTCAGGGGCTGCGGAACAAGCGACAACTAGTAAGGGATGAGGTCAGGATGCGGGTCGGCAATGGATCAAGAGTTGATGTGATCGCCGTCGGGATGCTACCTCTCCATATGCCATCGAGATTAGTTATAAACCTAAATGATTGTTATTTGGTGCCTACACTGAGCATGAACATTGTATCCGGATCGTGTTTGATGCAAAGTGGTTATTTCTTTAAATCTGAAAACAATGGTTGTTCGATTTATAAGAATGATATCTTTTATGGTCATGCACGTGTGTTGAATGGTTTATTTCTGTTGGATCTCGATAGTAATATTACACATATTCATAATGTTAATGCTAAAAAGATTAAACTTGATAATGATATATTTGCATATATGTGGCACTGCCGTCGAGGTCATATTAGCGTTAAACGCATGAAGAAACTCCATTCTGATGGACTTTTGGAATCACTTGATTTTGAATCATTTGATACATGTGAGCCATGCCTTATGGGCAAGATGACTAGAACGCCGTTTTCCGGTTCAATGGAACGGGCGACAGATTTATTGGAAATCATACATACTGATGTGTGCGGACCAATGAGTGTGTCGGCGCGAGGTGGATATCGTTATTTTGTTACTTTCACGGATGATTTGAGTAGATACGGGTATATCTATTTGATGAAACACAAGTCTGAAACCTTTGAAAAGTTCAAGGAATTTCAGAATGAAGTGGAAAATCATCGTAATAGAAAGATCCAATTTCTGCAGTCTGACCGTGGAGGTGAGTATCTAAGTTACGAGTTTAGCACACACATGAAAGAGTGTGGAATAGTTTCACAACTCATGCCTACCGGAAGACCACAACGTAATGGTGTGTCGGAACGTCGTAATTGTACTTTATTGGATATGGTTCGATCTATGATGTCTCTGACTGACTTGCCACTGTCATTTTGGGGTTATGCACTGGAAACAGCTGCATTCACTTTAAATCGGGCACCATCTAAATCCGTTGAAATGACACCGTATGAATTATGGTTTGGAAACAAACCTAAGTTGTCATTTCATAAAGTTTGGGGATGCGATGTTTATGTGAAGAAACTTCAACCGGATAAACTTGAACCCAAAGCGGAAAAATGCGTCTTCATAGGATACCCTAAGGAAACGATTGGGTATACTTTCTATCACAGATCTGAGGGCAAGGTTTTTGTTGCCAAGAATGGATCCTTTCTTGAGAAGGAGTTTCTCGCGAAAGGTGTGAGTAGTCGGAAGGTAGAACTCGAAGAGGTTATTGAACCTTCTCTTCATGAAATGGCGAGTAGCGCAGCACCAGAAATTGTTTCGGAGTTGACTTCACCTGATGAAGAGAGAGCTAATGATATTGATCATGAAACTCCGAAAGAGGACACTACCAAACCTCGCAGGTCAAGCAGGACACGTGCAACTCCTGAATTGTACGACAATCATGTTGTGAAATTCATGGTTGAGGAAATGGATGACCCTGTGATGTATGAAGAAGCGATGATGAACCCGGATTCCAACAAATGGCTAGAAGCCATGAAATTCGAGATGGAATCCATGTACGAGAACCAGGTTTGGACCTTGGTGGACTTACCTCACGATCGAAAGGCCATTGAGAATAAATGGATTTTC
This sequence comes from Avena insularis, assembly GCA_023614405.1. Taxonomy (NCBI): domain Eukaryota; kingdom Viridiplantae; phylum Streptophyta; class Magnoliopsida; order Poales; family Poaceae; genus Avena; species Avena insularis. Next base: position 537,965,642 of record CM042694.1, read on the forward strand.
AAAAGAAAAACTGAAGTTAATGGTAATGTGACCATCTATAAGGCTCGACTTGTCACAAAGGGGTTTCAACAAATTCAAGGAGTTGACTACGATGAGACATTCTCTCCCGTAGCGATGCTTAAGTCGGTTAGGATTATGTTAGCAATTGTTGCATATTTCAATTATGAAATATGGCAGATGGATGTCAAAACTACGTTCCTCAATGGTAATATTGAAGAAGAGTTGTATATGATACGACCTAAGGGTTTTGTCGATCCTAAGGATGCTAATAAGGTATGCAAACTTCAGCGATCCATCTATGGACTGAAGCAAGCATCCCAGAGTTGGAATCTCCGCTTTGATGAGGTGATCAAAGAGTTTGGATTTGTCCAAACTTATGGAGAGGCTTGTATTTACAAGAAAGTGAGTGGGAGCAATGTGGCATTTCTAATATTATATGTGGATGACATATTATTGATTGGAAATGATATAGATCTTTTAAATAGTGTTAAAAGTTATCTAAACAGCAAATTTTCGATGAAAGACCTTGGTGAACCATCATATATATTAGGCATTAAAATCTATAGAGATAGATCAAGGTGCCTAATTGGGCTATCGCAGAGTACATACCTTGATAAGATATTAAAGAAGTTTAATATGGATGGAAGTAAGAAGGGGTTCTTACCTATGTTGCAAGGCAAGACATTGAGTAAGACTCAAAGTCTGGCTACGGCGGAAGAAAGAGAGATGATGGATAAGATCCCCTATGCCTCGGCCATAGGCTCTATAATGTATGCCATGCTATGTACAAGAGAGGATGTGACTAGTAGGTACCAATCTGATCCAGGTTCGGAACACTGGATAACGGTCAAGAACATCCTCAAGTACTTGAGAAGAACTAGGGATATGTTTCTTATATACGGAGGTGAAGAAGAGCTAGTCGCTAAGTGTTATGTCGATGCTAGCTTTGACACCGATCCGGATGACTCTAAGTCTCAATCCGGATATGTATTTCTCTTCAACAGAGCAGCAGTTAGTTGGAGGAGTTCCAAACAACCTGTGGTGGCTGGATCAACGACGGAGGCGGAATATGTTGTTGCTTCAGAAGCGGCGCAGGAAGCGGTTTGGATGAAAGAGTTCATTACGGAACTAGGTGTGGTTCCTAGTGCATTGGACCCGATGGTGATCTATTGTGACAACAATGGAGCCATAGCCAACGCCAAGGAACTGAGGTCTCACAAGAATTCCAAGCATATTAAGCGCTGGTTTCACTCCATCCGCGAACATGTCAAGGATGGAGATATAAAAATTTGTAAAGTACACACGGACCTAAATGTAGTAGATCCGTTGACTAAAGCTCTCCCTAGGGCAAAACATGATCAACACCAGAACTCCATGGGTGTTAGATTTATCACTATGTGAACTAGATTATTGTCTCTAGTGCAAGTGGAAGCCTAAAGGAAATATGCCCTGAGAGGCAATAATAAAGTTGTTATTATGTATTCCTTATATATGATAGATGTTTATTTTGCATGCTAAAATTGTATTGATCGGAAACATCAATACATGTGTGTTGAATAAACAAAAGGGTTCCTAGTTATGCCTCTCTTATAGACTAGCTTGTTGATTAACAAGATGATCAAGGTTTCCTGATCATGGACATTGGATGTTGTTAATAACAAGGTCACAACATTTGTGAAATGATGTGATGAACATTCATCCGAAGTATATCATTACGATCAAGTCATTATGTTTACATTGCTATAACATCACACGAAGTAATCTTTATCCTTAGACCATGAGATCATGTTAATTGCTAACACCGGAAGAGTATCTTGATAACATCAAACGTCACACCATAACAGGGTGACTATAAAGATGGGTTCACTGCTACAAAGGTGTTATGTTGAGGCTCATGGATCAAGAGTGGAATTTTTCAATCCCGATGACGGATAGATATACTCTGGGCCCTCTCGGTGATATCACATTAAGGTAGCTTGCAAGCAAGTGATGTGATCACTAGAATGTTATATCATGGGAACGAGGAAAGAGTGCATGTCGGTAACGAGATCAAACTAGGTATTTGGATACCGATGATCCAATCTCAGACATGTATTATATCAAGAGACAAAGGGATTAAATTACAAGCGTTAAAGGTTCTCACGATCACAGAAGTCATCGTTGAATATGTAGGAGTCAGTATGGACCTCCAGGTCCCACTTCTGATTATTGATCTGAGAGGAGTCTCAATCATGTCTGTATTATTCGTGAACCGTAGGGTGACACACTTAAGAGTACCGGACACCATTTTGGAGCACATATGATTCAGACGAAAGAATTGCAAAGCGTAGGAATTGTTTCGATAGAAACCGAAAATTGTTTCGGGTGAAATTGCAGAAAGTGGTTCTGCATGTGATATTGAAATATTGTAAGGGGTTATATGTGAATGTTTGTTAATTAAAGTAATTAACAAAATTCTGAATAAATTTAATAAAAGAGTTTTATTAAATGGGAGAGCATTAAACTTAGGGAATTTAATGCATTTAAAGTGGGGACATTAAAATGGAATGTGAAGAGGCATTTTAATGTGGAGGGGTTACCACCACATGATTGGAGGAGGTGAAGGGTCACCTCCCCATGCGCCGGCCATGGGGAGGGGCACACCCCTCCTCCTATAAAAGGCCCCCCTCTTCCTCCTTCTTCCTCACACCTCCTCGTGAAGGATCTCTCTCCCCCTCTAGAATTATTCCCCCATGGTTTCGGATTAGCGAGATACATTTTCCCGGTGGCATTTTGTCTGGAAGGAGTTGTTGCTTCCGCTGGATCGCTGGAGCGAGGAGGTGGAGGTTGTCCGGTGGCTTGAACGTGTGTGCGAGTACGGATGCGCTGATGAGTTGCGGCGCTCGGACTTCCACACGATCTTGAGATCGGCAAGTGTACGACTACATCAACCACGAGTTCCTACTCGTTAACAAAACTCGTTGTCTTCGAGGGTAAGTTCTCGATGGATGTATGTCCACCCGTTGCTCTGTACCTAGTAGATAGATCTTGGCGTGTAGTTCTCATCGTAGAATTTTTTTGTTTTCTATGCTGCGGACCCAACACTTCCCGGCACCCTACCAGAGGGGAGAGATCACCCTGGAGGCCTTCTTCATCACCATGACTGCCTCCGGTGTGATGCGTGAGTAGTTCATCTGTGGACTACGGGTCCATGTAGTAGCTAGATGGTTGGTTCTCCTCCTATGTGCTACCATGTTTAGATCTTGTGAGCTCCGTTCATGATCAAGATCATCTATTTGTAATCTTACATGTTGTGTTTACGAGGATCCGATGGATATTGAGATGCTATTTCAGATTGATTATTGATTTTATCATGTCTATGTTATTTGTGATCTTGCATGCTTTCCATTGTTAGTAGCTATCTTGGCCAAGTAGATGCTAGCAACTCCAAGAGGGAGTATTTATGCTCGATAGTGGGTTCATGCCTCTAGTAATCTGGGGAAGTGAAAGGAATCTCTAAGGTACTAGATGTGATGTTGCTACTAGGGAGAAAACAACAATCCTTTGTCCATGGGACAATCGTATTGTTTACTTTACACATTTTGCTTAATGCAATTATCTGTTGCTTGCAACTTAATACTGGAGGGGGTTCGGATGATAACCTAAAGGTGGATTATTAGTCATAGATGCAGTTGGATTACGGTCTATGTATAATATTGTAATGCCCAATCAAATCTCATAGGAGTCAAGATGATTAGTATATGCATGTATGCTTTCTCGGTGTCTGTCAATTGCCCCACTGTAATTTGTTCACCCAACATGTCATCTATCTTAAGAAGAATCACCTCTAGTGAACTATGGACCCCCGGTCCATTCTTTTACCATCTATTTACTGTTTACTATTTAGTTTCTGCAAGCAATTACTATCTTCCACACAATACGTTTAATCCTTTGTTTTCAGCAAAACCGGTGAGATTGACAACCTCACTGTAAGTTGGGGCAAGTTTTGTGGTTGTGTTGTGCAAGATCCAAGTTGGAAACAACATCTTGGAGTTGTTTCCTTGCCCCTACTGGTTCAATAACCTTGGTTTCATAACTAAGGGAAAATTTGCTGCCGTGCTCATCATATCTTCCTCTTGGGGTTCCCAACAAGCTCGAATATATTTTGAGCCATCAACAGAGCATCTAGAAAAAATAAAGGAGCCAAAAGAAAACATGATGAAGAAAGATCATCCACTTCTACACCTCCAGCTAGAGGAACCAGAGGTAGGGGAATAAGAGGAAGAAGGCAACCATACAACACAGGGCCAGGTTCTGCTCATTACCTTTTGTTTGGTGATGAGGCAGCAACAAGGATAATCCTAGACCTAAATGAAGCTCTGCAGTCTGAAGATTTTCCAGAAGAGGTGCAACTCACTCAGAGTGCACGTGCTGAGTGAATTTTTTTCATATGTGAACATTCCGATCGTCTTCTCCTTTCCCTTTCTAATTCTACTGATGACAAACTAGATTCCTTTCTTCATTTTGCACAAAGCAGAGTCAGCTTTGAGTTCCGGAACCACTCTTTCAGGCGCAATACTAGGAATCAAATGTTTATGGTTAATGATATAACTGTTGCCAGCTAGTTGTTGTAGTCCTTCAGCAGCCTCTAGCCCCATTTGCATGTCCTTCCTCTCTTCCTCTGACATCCTTCTATACACCTGCAACTCCTTCTCTTTCTTCTATTTCCTGGAACCAATAGATCTCCTACGATATAACTGCATTTCCTTTCTTTACATGGCTGTAATGTTGTGAAAGCTGGAGAAGAAAGAAGGATAAGAAGGAATATAAAGAGAACAACCTGATAGTTCTAGAGTGAAGACAGATATTGCACAGTGCACATCATTCATAGCTCACAAGACAACTGTGTGAAGTGCACACAAAATTGCACATCTTTCATGACCACGAAAATATATTTTATTGCTCACTCAGTTGTACATGATTCTAAAAGATAGATTCCTACAATCATTAGACAAGTACCCTCACAAACATTGCACAAAGAGAGTACAAAATGACGACTCCAAACATTACTACAACAACTATATTCCTAGTTCTCGGCTCTGGCTTTATTATTTTCTTCTCAATCTGCAACTTTTCCATGGTGGATCGACGTTATGCTAAGTGGGGGCCTTGACCCACGTTTTATAAGACTAGTACTTTGTGCAAGGCCCCTGCTCCATCCAGCCCATTGGCCCCAGTCATGCCACAAAATTTCCCATCTCGAGAAGAATTTAAAGCCTCAAAGCATTTAACCTGTTCTATCAGTCTAGGCAAGGCACACACGAATCAGTCGGTTCCTAATAGGTGCGCATCTCAAAAAGAAAGTGTAACATCCCAAAACTTTAATCCAAGCTTATCAAGATCCAAATCATCAAAATTAGGGTTAACAAAAACTTTTCCCAATAAAAAAATGAAAGCATTCATATGTGTGCATTTAAAATAGGAGTTGATTTGAAGTGCCTTGTTTAAGTGATACAATGCTTGTAAAATGTTTCTTAGGTGATTTAAACATCATCTACATCATTCCCGAACTTTTCCCAAAGAAAATCAAATTAAAAAGGAGGAATGGTCATTTTGGCCATTTTAATCCACTACACTACTTTGAGTGTTCCTAGCACTCATTTCTTAACAGAAACAATTCATAATCTTTGCACCCCTTGCTAGTACACATAATGAGGTACCAAGGCCCACCTTGTGATCTGCAAAAATCTTTCAAATGCTAATTTTAAATGATAGTCCAAAACTGAATCTAGTTCATATGGGAAGATCCCACTTTTTCAAAAACCTTTCAAACAAACTCCACTTTCAAAACCCTTGCAACCGGAGACTACCTAGCACTAGTGGAGAACACCCAAAAAATTTGAAATCAAAATTCAAAAGTTTTTCTCTTTTGGCCATTTTGTCAAACACCTTGCTGGCAAGATCAATGTGGCCTAACTATTACTCTTTTGGGCTGATCTTGTCTAGCAAATTTGAAGTGCTTTGATCATCTTTGTCCCCCTCAAGCCTAACCAGACCCACACCAGCACATCCCCTACCTCCTAGTTGCACTGCATTGCCAGCCACCCTCCTCGCCGGTAGGACCGTGCACTCGCAGCAGCAGACCTCTCCAGCCTCTCTCGCCATGTCTAGCACGTCGCCAGTGGTCCACCTCCACCGTCCAACCAGCCCCATGCTAGAGACAGAGAGCAGAGCGACCAGGAACCGCCGCGCCCAGAGCTGGTCAACCATGCCGACACTGCCCGCAGAGCACGCTCTGTCCCTGCGTGCATAGACCGCCCCTTGGCCGCAGCCCGCGCCCACCGCTCCGCTATGACCTGGGGAACACCCCAGACACCCCCGCTGGCCGCCCAACTCACCCCAGCCACCACTCGCCATGGACACCGCCGCCTCTGCCGCTCAGATCGCCAGCTTGCCTAGACCGCATGCCACCGCCCCTGCGCCCGCATTCACTTCCTAGAGCACCGCCAGGATACCACTTGTCGATCACCATCCTCCTCCATGCCGCTAGCCGTGTCAGCTGTGTCCGAGTCGCACCATACCCTTGGTCTCACCGTCAGCCTATATAAACCAGCCTCCCCGCACCATTTCTCCACATCCACTCACTCCCCACCTCTCTGATCCTTTCACCCCTCTCGAGCCAAGCGAGCTCACGCCGAATTGAGCCGGAGCCGCAGCAGGAGGAGAAGGGCGCCTGCGATTTAGGGCACCCCAAGCTCCGCCGTAACCGCGCCTTGCCTCGCTGTCGTCTTCCAGTTCATTTGCCCGCCTCGCCTACCCTGCTGGAGCCCTGGTACGTCCCCAGCAGACCCCCACCGAGCCGCTAGGGTTCGAGCTCGGCGACTGCTCGTTGGCGACGACGACCCTCGTAGTAGATCCCTTTCTAATCCTATGGCCCACAACGCGCGTACCGTTTCACGTGTTAAGACCCACTGACAAGAGGGACCCCCCTGTCAGCTGAGCCCCGCGCCGCCGAGCGCCACTGGTCCGGCCCAAGTTCTTTCCCGTGCTAGCCCAACCGTTCAAATCTGGATTTTTCTTTTTAAGTTGAATCTAGTTTCTGTCCACTAGTTTAAAATTCAATTCTGGGAGTTTTATAAATCCAAATTGCATGAAACCAATTTTGCGTGAAAGGTATTGAGATGATCTATCCAAGCCCGTTGGACTTAATTCAATTAGAGTTATAGATCTCTCCTAATAAAAATAACAAAACAGAAGCATTTGCACCTTACAACATTTTTATAAAATCAACCAAGTTAGCTTTTGAGTTGATTCCAAATCTAAAAAATCACATTTCATCATATCTATCTAAATATGTAATAATATTAAGGTTTACATGCAGTGACTTTGGACTAGTACCAAATTAATTCTATATAGTCATTTCTAGTCACTTTAAATCATTAAATAATAAACTTAAACCAAAGTAATTATGATCCAACCTTTAAATCTCATTCCCACATGTTAGAATATGTGGTGATTACATGTGTCCACATGATCCCATATTTTAAGTGGTGAATATTAAATCTTAGTTAATTTTTCAATGAGTAGAAATTACTTTTCTAAAATAAAAAGAATGAAACTATTGAATTAAACTTGTGATGCTTGTGATGATAATAGATCATCAATTGTGTGTCTTAGAAAGCTATTTAGCCTAGTTAAGTATTGTTTGGTGATTGTGTACTCCGTATGTATTTATAGAAGATAGTACCGACCAAGCTTACGAGGAGGAGGAGTTCTACCAAGAAGAAGAAGAAAACTTCAACCACTGCACCAACCAAGGCAAGACACCATTAACAGTGCAAGCTAACACTTGCAAGTTTAGTGCTTAGCAAGCTAGGATCAAAATAGATGGTTTAGCAAAGATGCCTTAAGCATGCTTTGATCACACCCCTTTTTAACTAGTAGTTACCTCAAGTCTTTGTTTACAAGTTTTTACCTCCCTTAGTTTACACCAAGTTCTTTACTTGTTCTGAAGGTAGCATAAAAAGTATAAAACTTGACCTACTTAGAAACCTTTAGATGCCATTCTATGGCATGAGATTGAACTCATCACTTCCACCTTATTGAACACTCTTAACTTAGTAATTTAGAGTAGATCAAAAACTTGAGTCACTTTAGATGGGAACACTTGGTGAAAATGAATTATGAAAACCTTGGAATGATGAGTCATTCTATTGAGATGTTTTGACATGTGTTGAGAAACACAAATGGTTGATGATGATGAAAATGTTGAGGCATGAGCCTTAACCCTTTTATAAAACTGATGGTTGGATTCGGATGCGATACCATTCCAAATTTACCGTACAACCACATTACCTAAATTGGGTAAGGCTTAGCTGGAAATTTATGTGCATTAGTATTAGTTCCCTCGCGGGAGAGGTTTGAGCTGAGGCTACCTCTCAATGATGTCCACCTATGCAGTGCCCAAGATGACTGATGGTCATGGTTGGGAGGTCATGCTCATAGGAGAGGTGCTTATACTAGGGTGTGTAAAGGGACAGTTATGTTTGATTATCTGCATACTAAGTATGATGATTCAGGGTTATCCCTGACAGATGTATCGAATCTTGTGGTGAAAGTGTACCACCTCTATAGAGTGTCAAACTATTCGAATAGCCGCGTCCGCGATTATGGACAGTTGGAATGGCCATACTGTTTTGTTGTCAGATGTTTTCCAAATAACTTGAAATGAATGATGAATCTTGACTTGACCACAACAGGGTTGTGTATGACATTAGCTTCCCAACTTAAGTGATTCTAGAACTTTACTTTATCTTTCTTTGCTTCTGAACTCAGCTTAGGTTTTAAACTTAACTTTATAATTAAACTTAGATTTAGCAATTTAACTTAGAATTATAATACTTGTTAGTGGTAGTTTGCGAGTACTTAAAGAGTACTCATGGCTTTTGTCCCTGGCTATTCTCATGGCCAGACTATGACGGAGACTATCAAGATGATGGCCAGCAGGACGGCTATGATAACTAGGACTATCTGCCTTCGTCATCATTGCTTGTGCCCCTGAAGATGGACCCCACTACTACGCTTATCTTTTATTTCCGATGCTTGTTGTATTAAAGACTGGATCATGAGATCCTTATTTGTGTAAGACCTTATGTATGGTTTGTAATGGATGATGTACTGTGATATCCAATCTGTTATGTCTCGCAAAAATGGTAATCCTGGGATTGCGAGGTATGGCATAACGGGCAACTGGGATTAAAAATCCGGGTGTTGACAAGTTGGTATCAGAGCCATCCTGACCATAGGAGACCCTAGTTAGAATGGATGTCCAAACCAAAAACTTAGCTTCAAAACCAAAGTGAGTATTTATGAAAAACTATTTCCTCTCTTACCCTTGTGAACTCATTCTTTCTCAAAAATTCATGTTCCCCAAAATTCTTACATTACTACTTAAAACTTGACACACTTGATCACCTCACTAATTTCCTCATCCCTAATTCTTGTAGATGGAGACTCGGTTCACCAAGTTTTACCAGTTGGGAAACAGAGGTCAGCTGATCTTCGAGAGGGATCTAGATTCACTGTCGGAGTTACTGGGACGCCCACATTCGGAGTTTCTTGGAGCTCAACTTCCAGGACCCCTAGGAGGAGACCTACAGTGGCTAGTCACCGCAGATCTTAGAGGAAGCATCGAGCACCAACTTCTAGGATAATTCAGTTCTCCGTGAGAGAGAACAACTGGCTAGATGGATTAGCCAGGGCAATGCATGAAGCTCTCGCATGTCTATGTGCCCTCACCGTCAACAAGATCCAAGGAACCCGTTTTGCCCACTATGCAAGACGTGATTTCATGGGAATGCTGATGGAGATGCCAAGTCACCCAGAGTTGAGGCGTCAAGTGGAGAATCTTGACTTCTTGCTTCACGACCGACAGCAGGAACTGGACAATGCCAGGGAGTTAGCCAACCAGAACCGTGCCATTGCCGACCAGAAGGCCCAGACTTTCGCACTGCTCGTCCAAGATCGCTAGTCTCTTCGCCGCCAGCATGCCAAGAAGGATCACACCATCGCTCGTCTTCGCAAGAAGGTGGCCGACCTCGAGAAGACTGTCAAGGAGCAGGAAGCTCAGCTTGCCGCCAAGGAAGAAGAAGATGAGGGTGAAGACATCCAGGGAGACATGGACTCTTACCTCAGCAACGATGATGACTTTCTGGAGGAGGATGCTATGGACTTCTACACTGATGATGAGGACTCCGACTTCATCGACGATGAGTAGATGCACGAGAGCACTATCGTAGCATGAGTTGTATCGGTCCCACTTTATCGTAGTGGGCAGAATGGTTCTTCAAACCATCTGCTTTCCCTTTGTTTGTTGTGGTGTGTGTTGTATCGTGTGCTTGCTTGCATAAATGAAAATGAAGTTAGTTGAAAAACCCGAGTCTAACTCAAAGTTTTAGCTTTGAAAACCCAAAACCATGAACCTTAGAATTTCCCTCTTACCCCTATATCTATCTCAATCTTCAGATGACTCGTGGAAACCAAGGAGGGAGCAGCTCGTCGCAGGACCCAATGCCGCAGATCTTGCAGAATCTCATCACAGACCGTGAAGCAAGCAGGGCCGAACGCCAAGCCAACTTAGCAACATTGCAGCAGATCGCCCAGATGGCTCTCAACAACCAAGGACATGGAAATCAGGATCACCATGGATCCAAACTCAAAAAAATTCAGAATACCAATCCCCCAATCTTCAACCAATCCGAAAACCCATTAGATGCTGACGACTGGTTACAGACGATGGAAAACAACCTTGAAGTTGCAGGAGTTGATGAAAATGAGAAAGTCCTCTTTGCCACCCACTACCTGGCGGGATATGCAAGAGCTTGGTGGAATACCATCCGCAATATGAACCATGGTCAGGTTATGACATGGGAAGCATTCAAAGTCAAGTTCAGCTGCACCCACGTGCCTCAAGGTCTAGTCAACAGGATGAGAGATGAGTTCCATGAATTGAAGCAAGGAAGAATGACTATGGTGGAGTACCATGACAGATTCCTATCACTTGCCAGATATGCACCTGATGAGATCAACACGGAGGCCAAAAAGAAGGAGAGATTCTTGAACGGACTGCATGATGAGATGCAGACTATCCTCGTCAACATCCGTTTTCAGGATCTCGAAGAGCTAGTCAACTCTGCCATTCAGATGGAAGGGAAGATTAACCAGGCAAACGACAACCACAAGCGTCGTATGATGCAACAGTCTGGATCCAGTAGTCACCAGAAGTACCGTCCCAACCCTTCACCAGGATATGCACCAAGGAACCACTGACCCCCAAATTCTCGCCCAAGCTACCCCAACCGTAGCGGAGGCAATGTGAAGTCCGGAGGAAACAATCACAACTCCGGAAATGCCAACCATTTCAACCATGCCCCTCCCAAGAGCAACAACAACAACAACACTGCACCCAGAACTGGCAGCAATGTTGTGCCTGTCGCAGTCAAGGACAAGTCCCAGATCACTTGTTTTGAGTGTGGAGTGAAGGGTCACTACTCCAATGAGTGTCCCAAGAAGACTGCCGCTAATGCCCCTGTGAATGCCCCAGCTCAGCAGCAGCGTCGTGTTCAACTAGGAAGGATATTTGCCCCAGGGAACCCTCACAACCGCAATGGTCGTCTCTTCCACATGAACGCAGAAGAAGCCCAGGAAGCGCGGATGTATGTAGTTTGGGTATGTTTTCTGTCAACTCAGTTTTAGCAAGAGTATTGTTTGATTCTGGAGCATCGCATTCATTTGTCACCAAAGAATTTGCATGCACTAGTAAGATTAACTCAACCAACCTGAAGCATGTCATGATAGTTTAAATCCCCGGTTCAACTTCAAAAGCTAGAAAATTTTGCAAAGCTGTACCTATCAGAATACATGGGATAGATTTTTATGCCAACCTAATTGTACTTGGAACCAAAGGATTGGAAGTAGTACTAGGTATGGACTAGATGTCAAGGCATAAAGGATTGATAGAATGTGCTAAGAAAGCCATCACCATGACCAGTAGTTCTGGAGTCACAGTAGAGCATATCTCTGAAACCTTACCCCGTCAATTCAAGTGCAACAAGAGTGTAGCCCTGCCTACCATAGACCAAGTCAGAGTAGTCTGTGAATACCCCGACATATTCCCAGATGAATTGCCAGGTATGCCCCCGGATAGGGATATTGAGTTCATTATCGAACTAATCCCCAGAACCGGACCTATAGCCCAAAGACCCTATATCATGAACCCCTTAGAGTTAGTGGAACTGAAGAAGCAGTTGGATGTTATGTTAGCAACAGGCTTGATTCAGCCAAGCGCATCGCCCTGGAGATCACTAGTGTTATTCGTCGACAAGAAAGATGGAGGCAACTGTCTGTGTACAAATTATAGAAAGTTGAATGATGTAACCATTAAGAACAAGTACCCCTTGCCAAAGATAGAGGATCTATTTGATCAGTTGACCGGAGCTCAGGTATTCTCAAAGATTGATCTTAGGACTGGTTATCACCAACTTAAGATTCGTGCAACGGATATTCCGAAGACCGCCTTTACTACTCGCTATGGTTTATACGAGTATACGGTTATGTCTTTTGGATTAACCAATGCCCCTGCTTATTTCATGAATCTCATGAATAGGATATTTATGAATTTCCTAGATAAGTTTGTAGTTGTGTTTATCGACGACATCCTTATCTACTCCAAGTCAGAAGAAGAGCATGAGCAACATCTAAGAGTTATCCTAGAAACCCTGAGAGAGCATCGGTTATATGCCAAGTTCAGCAAGTGTGAATTTTGGCTAAAGGAAGTAGGATTCCTAGGACATATTGTGTCTGCCGGAGGAGTCTCTGTTCATCCCGCCAAGATCAAAGATGTCGAAGAATGGGAAGCCCCAACCACTCAAACCCAAGTCCGTGCATTTCTCGGATTAGCGGGATATTACCACAAGTTCGTAGAAGGATTCTCGAGCATAGCCGGACCAATGACCCAATTGTTGAAGAAGGACAAGAAGTTTGAATGGATAGACAAATGTGAAGCCATTTTCCAGGAGCTGAAGAAGAGATTGATATCAGCCCCAGCTTTGATCATGCCAGACATCAAGAAGCCATTTGATGTATATTGTGATGCATCCAAGATTGGTCTCGGATGTGTATTGATGCAAGAAGGCAAAGTTATCGCGTATCTGTCTCGACAACTGAAGCAGCATGAGCAAAACTATCCGACCCATGATCTTGAGCTAGCAGCTGTGGTTCTAGCATTAAAGACATGGCGTCATTATCTGATGGGTAATCGCTGTGAGATTTACTCGGATCACAAGATCTTGAAGTATATCTTCACTCAGAAGGAGCTAAATATGAGACAAAGGAGATGGATAGAGTTAATCAAGGATTATGACCTTGACATTCACTATCACCCCGGCAAAGCCAATGTGGTAGCGGATGCTCTTAGCAGATTGCCGTGTAGGCTTAACATCATGATCAAGGAGAAGCAACCAAGTTTGTATGAGGAGTTGGAGCAGTTCAGGACTGAATTAGTTAGCAAAGGATTCTTAGCTAGTATTGAACTTCAACCCACTTTGATTAGCCAAATCAAGGAAGCCTAGAAGGGGAATGAAAGTATCGACGGAATCAGACGTCAGATTGGCAGTGAAAGGTACTGGATTCTTGAAGACGAAGAAGGAGTCTTGTGGTACAAAGGACATATCTGGTGCCGCCAGATTCGAGCGAAGGAAGTTATCATGAAGGAAGCTCATGATACTCTTCATTCTATCCACCCCGGAGGAACAAAGATGTATCAAGATTTGAAAGAGCAATTTTGGTGGCACAAGATGAAGAGAGAGATCGGAAGCTACATTGCCAAATGTGACATATGTCAAAGAGTCAAAGCCGAGCATCAGAGACCCGCAGGACTATTGCAACCATTGTAGATTCCGGAATGGAAATGGGATTCCGTCGGAATGGACTTTATCACCGGTTTACCTACTTCTAGTAGGGGAAATGACTCAATCTGGGTCATCGTTGATAGACTGTCCAAGGTAGCCCACTTCATACCTGTCAAGACAACCTACCAGAGTGCGAAGTTAGCAGAACTGTACATTGCTAGGATTGTTAGTCTGCATGGAACCCCCAAGATCATCGTATCAGATCGAGGAACCCAGTTTACCTCGAGAATTTGGCAGAAAGTTCAGGAAGGATTGGGAACCAAGTTGAATTTCAGTACCGCTTATCACCCGCAAACAGATGGATAGACTGAGAGAGTCAACCAGATCCTCGAGGATATGCTTAGAGCTTGTGTGTTGGAATACGGATCAAAATGGGAAGACTGCCTGCCTTTCGCAGAATTCTCATATAACAACAGTTATCAAGCTAGTTTGCAGATGGCACCATTTGAATTCCTATATGGAAGAAAGTGTCGTACCCCTTTGAATTGGTCGCAAGTAGGAGAGAGTCAGATCTCTGGACCCGACATTCTCCAAGAAGCCGAAGAGAAGGTTCACAAAGTCCGTGAGCACCTCAAGACCACTCAATCCAGACAGAAGAGTTATGCTGACAAGAGAAGGAGAGACCTGACTTTCAATGTCGGAGATTTTGTATATCTCAAGGTTTCACCATTGAAGGGAACTCAACGCTTTAGTCTGAAGGGAAAGTTAGCCCCCAGATATATCGGATCTTTCAAAATTCTGAACCGCCAAGGAGAAGTATCGTATCAACTGGAACTGCCGGAAGAGATGTCAGCCATCCACAATGTGTTCCATATCTCGTTACTTCGCAAATGCTTGGAAGTGCCTGAGAAGACTGAAGTTTTCAAGAACATCGATCACAGAGCTGTGGAAATCAGCAATGACCTGACCTATCAGGAAGTGCCCATCCGTATCTTAGAAGAAGCCTACAGAACCACCAGGACCAGGAGTATCAAGTTTCTCAAGATTCAGTGGAGTAACCATACCGAGAAGGAAGCCACTTGGGAGCGAGAAGATTACATTAGGACAGAGTTCCCAGATCTCTTTAGTTCCTAGTTTTCTTTGTAAATCTCGGGATGAAATTTTGTTTAAGGGGGGAAGGTTTGTAACATCCCAAAACTTTAATCCAAGCTTATCAAGATCCAAATCATCAAAATTAGGGTTAACAAAAACGTTTCCCAATAAAAAATGAAAGCATTCATATGTGTGTGCATTTAAAATAGGAGTTGATTTGAAGTGCCTTGTTTAAGTGATCCAATGCTTGTAAAATGTTTCTTAGGTGATTTAAACATCATCTACATCATTCCCAAACTTTTCCCAAAGAAAATCAAATAAAAAACAAGGAATGGTCATTTTGGCCATTTTAATCCACTACACTGAGTGTTCCTAGCACTCATTTCTTAACAGAAACAATTCATGATCTTTGCACCCCTTGCTAGTACACATAATGAGGTACCAAGGCCCACCTTGTGATCTGCAAAAATCTTTCAAATGCTAATTTTAAATGATAGTCCAAAATTGAATCTAGTTCATACGGGAAGATCCCACTTTTTCAAAAACCTTTCAAACAAGCTCCACTTTCAAAACCCTTACAACCAGAGACTACCTAGCACTAGTGGAGAACACCCAAAAAATTTTGAAATCAAAATTCAAAAGTTTTTCTCTTTCGCCATTTTGTCAAACACCTTGCTGACAAGATCAATGTGGCCTAACTATTACTGTTTTGGGCTGATCTTGTCTAGCAAATTTGAAGTGCTTTGATCATCTTTGTCCCCCTCAAGCCTAACCAGACCCACACCAACACATCCCCTACCTCCTAGCTGCACTGCATTGCCATGCCAAGCCACTCCTCGCCGGCTGACCGTGCATGCCACCGCCCCTGCGCCCGCATTCACTTCCTAGAGCACCGCTAGGAGACCACTTGTCGATCGCCATCCTCCTCCATGCCGCTAGCCGCCCGTAGCTGTGTCGCCGGAGTCGCCTGCCCATACCCTTCGGTCTCACCGTTGGGCCTATATAAACCAGCCTCCCCCGCACCATTTCTCCACATCCACTCACTCCCCACCTCTCACTGATCCTTTGCCCTCCTCGCCTACCTCACTGGAGCCACAGTACGCCCCTCGGCAGACCCCACCGAGCCGCTAGGGTTCGAGCCACAATGACTGCTCGTCGTCGCATTCGTCGACGACCTCACCAGAGATCCCTTTCTAATCCTACCACAAGGTGCAAATTGCTTTCGTATTAAGACCCACTGACAAGCGGGACCCCCTGTCAGCCGAGCCCCGTGCCACAGAGCGCCACTGGGCCGGCCCAAGTTCTTTCCCGCGCTAGCCCAACCGTTCAAATCTGGATTTTTCTTTTTAAGTTGAATCTAGTTTCTGTCCACTAGTTTAAAATTCAATTCTGAGAGTTTTATAAATCCAAATTGCATTAAACCAATTTTTCCTGAAAGGTATTGAGATGATCTATCCAAGCCCGTTGGATTTAATTCAATTAGAGTTATAGATCTCTCCTAATAAAAATAACAAAACAGAAGCATTTGCACCTTACAACATTTTTATAAAATCAACCAAGTTAGCTTTTGAGTTGATTCCAACTCTCAAAAATCACATTTCATCATATCTATCTAAATATGTAATAATATTAAGGTTTACATGCAGTGACTTTGGACTAGTACCAAATTAATGCTATATAGGCATTTCTAGTCACTTTAAATCATTAAATAATAAACTTAAACCAAAGTAATTATGATCCAACCTTTAAATATCATTCCCACATGTTAGAATATGTGGTGATGACATATGTCCACATGATCCCATATTTTAAGTGGTGAATATTAAATCTTAGTTAATTTTTCAATGAGTAGAAATTACTCTTCTAAAATAAAAAGAATGAAACTATTGAATTAAACTTGTGATGCTTGTGATGATAATAGATCATCAATTGTGTGTCTTAGAAAGCTATTTAGCCTAGTTAAGTATTGTTTGGTGATTGTGTACTCCGTATGTATTTATAGAAGATAGTACCGACCAAGCTTACGAGGAGGAGGAGTTCTACCAAGAAGAAGAAGAAGAAAACTTCAACCACTGCACCAATCAAGGCAAGCCACCATTAACAGTGCAAGATAACACTTGCAAGTTTAGTGCTTAGCAAGCTAGGATCAAAATAGATGTTTAGCAAAGATGCCTTAAGCATGCTTTGATCACACCCCTTTTTAACTAGTAGTTACCTCAAGTCTTTGTTTACAAGTTTTTACCTCCCTTAGTTTACACCAAGTTCTTTACTTGTTCTGAAGGTAGCATAAAAAGTATAAAACTTGACCTACTTAGAAACCTTTAGATGTCATTCTATGGCATGAGATTGAACTCATCACTTCCACCTTAGTGAACACTCTTAACTTAGTAATTCAGAGTAGATCAAAAACTTGAGTCACTTTAGATGGGAACACTTTGTGAAAATGAATTATGAAAACCTTGGAATGATGAGTCATTCTATTGAGATGTTTTGACATGTGTTGAGAAACACAAATGGTTGATGATGATGAAAATGTTGAGGCATGAGCCTTAACCCTTTTAAAAAACCGATGGTTGGATTCGGATGCGATACCATTCCAAATTTACCGTACAACCACATTACCTGAATTGGGTAAGGCTTAGCTGGAAATTTATGTGCATTAGTATTAGTTCCCCCGCGGGAGAAGTTTGAGCTGAGGCTACCTCTCAATGATGTCCACCTATGCAGTGCCCAAGATGACTGATGGTCATGGTTGGGAGGCCATGCTCATAGGAGAGGTGCTTATACTAGGGTATGTAAAGGGAAAGTTATGTTTGATTATCTGCATACTAAGTATGATGATTCAGGGTTATCCCTGATAGATGTATCGAATCTTGTGGTGAAAGTGTACCACCTCTGCAGAGTGTCAAACTATTCGAATAGTCGTGTCCGCGGTTATGGACAGTTGGAATGGTCATACTGTTTCGTTGTCAGATGTTTTCCAAATAACTTGAAATGAATGATGAATCTTGACTTGACCACAACAGGGTTGTGTATGACATTAGCTTTCCAACTTAAGTGATTCTAGAACTTTACTTTATCTTTCTTTGCTTCTGAACTCAGCTTAGGTTTTAAACTTAACTTTATAATTAAACTTAGATTTAGCAATTTAACTTAGAATTATAATACTTGTTAGTGGTAGTTTGCGAGTACTTAAAGAGTACTCTTGGCTTTTGCCCCTGGCTATTCTTATGGCCAGACTATGATGGAGACAAGATGATGACCAGCAGGACGGCTATGATAACTAGGACTATCTGCCTTCGTCAATATTGCCTGTGCCCCTGAAGATGGACCCACTGCTACGCTTATCTTTTATTTCCGCTGCTTGTTGTATTAAAGAACGGATCATGAGATCCTTATTTGTGTAAGACCTTATGTATGGTTTGTAATGGATGATGTACTGTGATATCCAATCCGTTATGTCTCGCAAAAATGGTAATCCTGGGATTGCGAGGTATGGCATAACGGGCATCTGGGATTAAAAATCCGGGTGTTGACAGAAAGCTGGCACATGCTTTTCGTTTCTTTCCAGAACCCTTTAAATTTTTGTTATTTTTTGTACTATAGGCAAATGATGTCAATTGAGTTGTAATCCAAATTACTCCTCCGCTTACAAATCTTCTAGTGCTGCTACTACTAGGTTGTTTTCGTGGACAAGTTGGTTTCATTCTTAAAAAATAGTTTTTTCTTCTAGGCAAGTATACACAAAACATTTTATTTACAACTGTATTTATATTCATATCTATACTACTCTCTTCTTTCCGAAATAGCTGCTGTAAATTTGGCTAAATCTGGATATATCTAGACACTATTTAGACTTTTGATACATGCATATTTAGAGGAATTTACGACATATATTTCGAGATGGAGAGAGTACTTTTGATAACTTGGCACGTATGTTGTGATTTTTGGTTCAAGATGTTTAGTGTTGATCAACCCCTCTATCAAATCTACTATAGAAATTGTTTTTCTAACAAGATAGCAGCACTAACTATTTTATGAAGCCACGGACCAGTGAACATTTTTCATATGAGTGTAATACACGGTATTATCGCACTGGCGAGGGCTTGTGGGTCCCACAAGAAGATGCCTCCACTCGCTTTTTGTCCTGGGTCCGCCCCTTCTTTAGCCTTTAGTGCCAAGTTCTCTGCTGCTACTCCTAGTCCTCTAAGAATTATTGTGCTCCTGCATTGTTCCTTGATACGAGCACAATCACAACCTAGTTTCACACCATTGCTTCTCTCACTCATATCTACACTGTATTGTATTGCTGCTTGCATAAAAAAATAAATGGGAAAACATGTTTTGGTTTAGACAAAATTTAGAGAAACATCCTCTGCGACATCATTGCTATAGTACAAATTTCAGAGATACAATACACAATTCAGAGAAATCCAACGAGAAATTGGCTGGTGACCTCACCTTCGATCTCCTCGTTTGGTTCGTGCCATAGTACACCTCGCTGGTCAACTCCCACTCCCCGCCATTGACATTGTTGTTGGATCCTCCGTCTCCGCCTGCCTTGACCACCGCAAGGACCTCACTTTGCCGCCGCAAAGGCCCTCGGTAGACCCATCCCAAGGCAAGAACCATCAGCCTAACGGCGATGAAACCACCAGCGCCCCACCACCACGACGAGCCTCCCGCCTCCGCACTCTAGAAACTCTAGATTAGGGTTGTGGGAATCTAGGGTCAAAACACAACGCTTCGATTCAGTAAAGGTCTTATTTGCAAAAAATACGATCCACGTGCATGGCGTCTACTGTAAGTGGAGTCAAAATCAACACGTTTTCCCGTTTTGTATGACCGCACGTACTAGACAAGTTTGTGTATCACCTCACAACGTTTTACAAGAATTTGTACGAAAATGCAACAACTTTTTCAATGACCGGTGCAATTACCTCATCAATAAAGCTCGCGGGTTACTTAAAAAAAAAAATCTGCCTGACACTCCTTGAGTCAGACCAAGCTCAATCGAATCCTAAAAATTCGATCCACACCGGGATTTACGCTGGCAACCAAAACGTATGCAAACTGTGTACAGTTCAAGGATGACGATTCGACATAACTGTATATGGTTCCAACGATGACGATCGGACGGCTGAGATTGCGAAGGCTATCCTTGCAAGTCGGAGAAGGGATTCATTGCCGGCCGTGTTCGTGACGACTACCTTGCCTCTCCTGCCCGCCTCCTCCTCCTCGCGTTCCTTTTAACCCCAAGCGCAATTCCCACACGCCTGCCGCTGAGAGGACCAACCCCCGAATCCGGAGCCCCCCAATCAGCTAAGGCTTTCCGAGGCGCGACGTTCCATGGCTTCCTCCTCTAACCCCAGCTCCGGTCCCGCCGCCGGCGACGACCTCGACCAGCTCCTCGACAGCGCCCTCGACGACTTCACCAGCCTCGATCTCGCCGCTGCCCCCAAAAGGTCCACCTCGAGTCCCCGCTGACTCCAAACTGTTTCGCTAGGATTTTGAACTGAATCTGTGATTTGTTCTCCCCTCTCTGCCGCAGCGACGAGGCATCGGCGTCGTCGTCGTCCGGGAACGCGAGGCCGGTGAGGGGGCTGGGGATGTCGCTGCCTGACCCCAGGGCGCCGAGGCGGCGCGCGGCGAGGCAGCCCCCGCCGCCGCCGAGGGGCGCGCACGCGTCGGAGGCGCTCGAGAAGCTGACTCAGGAGACGCGGGAGGCGGTGCGGGGGCTCGAGACGGCCACCGGGGGGATCGGGGGGCTCGACGACGAGGCGATGATGGAGGACTTCGTGAAGCAGTTCCAGGAGTTCGCTGGTGCGCAGGTATGATTGCGTTACCTTGCTTGTTCAACGCAAATTAGAAAAGAACATGGGAGGCTTCAGATCCTTATGCTGGTAAAGGGTGTGACATGCTGAAATCCAATGGATGAAACCAAACAAGTGCCAACATTTGAAACTACTCCCTCCTTTTCGAAATATAAGATGTTTTAGCTTTTGTGAAAAGAGTGCATCTAGACGCACAAAAGACATCTTATATTTTGAAACTGAGGGAGTAGGATGTAACGGTGAACTGGCATTTGGAGATTCGTTTGTTTAAGATTCTTTGCCTGGGAAAGCTAATGCAGTTGCCTGCAGAAGGTGTGGGATTTTCTTTGAACAGTTATGATGTGTCAACTAAGGCGATAAATAGGGGACTAGTCAATCGAACTCCTAGGATAAGTTTGAAGGAAGCCATTGCTGTAATTTGATTTTGTATTGCAGACTCCTTAATTTTATAGCAATTCATCTGGTGTCGCAAATAAGGTCCAATCTTATGTGTAATGCGTTCAATTGTGCAACAACATCGCCAATTTTGGGCACGTGTGACTATTTCTGAGAAGTTCTAAAGATAGAACAGGTTAGAGGAGTATGTATGTATACCTAGTATCTTATCATATTTCTTTTCCACGCACGGGATCTCAAGGAATTCCTGGTGCAGCGTCCCTAGTTAATTTGGTACATAGTCACATATTTTGGCGGTTATTCTACTATTTATATGGCTCAACCGTTGGAAATTTCTTAGACAGAAGCTGTTAAACCAGTGTTTGATGTTAGGAAGTTTCAAAAAAAAAGTTCAAATGCATTTGACATTATGCTGTATTCATACGACAATGAACTAAATGCTTTACACTGCTTTTCTTCCACAGGATATGGACTCTATTGTTGAAACAATGATGAAGCAACTTCTGTCCAAGGAGATTCTTCATGAACCCATGAAGGACATTGTAGAGAAGTACCCACAATGGTTGGAAGATAACAAAAGCAAGATAAGCAAAGAAGAATATGAGCGTTACAGCAATCAGCTTGAACACATGCTGAAGCTTAATGAGGTCTATGAACATGAGCCTGAGAACATGTCTAAGATTTTCGAGATCATGCAAAACATGCAAGAATGTGGTCAGCCCCCCAGTGATCTTGTCCAAGATATTGTTCCAGATCTGGATCTGAGCAAGCTCGGACAACTGTAAGTCTTGCAGAAGTTCCCATTTAAACCATAATGCTGTCATTTACTGATTTTATTTGCATGTTCATCTAAACCGAAGTTCATTATATTGGGGCTACTGATATTTGAAAATTGAAGTTAATACAGTACCGCTAGACGCAAATTTATAGTTGTTACTTATATCTCGTGATGAATAATGGTTAAACTCCATAACTGAAGATTGCGAATGTTTTTTTTAATTGGTGGGAGATGTTTTTTGCTTATGTTCTATCTTATTTTGGGATGGTTGTTTATCTTCTATATGTTGTGGAACATTACTTAGCTGCTTTTGGATTCAAATTGCAAGATAGTAGACTGCCTGGATTCGCATGAATTGTGTGGATCCCGCCCTGAAAATGTCCGTACTATAGTGCGACATCTGTCTGCTAGATCAACATACATACATTCTATCATGTGAAGAAAAGTGGAGGTTATTCTTAACCATTTCCTCTTTAAACATTGTTTTGCTAGTTATTAACTGTGCTTAGTGCTAGTATGTCTTTGTCATCTGTATAAATTGTGAAGGCTACACCATAGGGCAAATTGAGTTGGTGATCAACTGATTATGGAGCCAAATTGGCAAGTTGATACAATTTCACAGTGAACATAAATTACACTTTAATGTTTTGTAAGACTAATAGATTTTGTTGTAGTTTAAGTAATTAGTTTGTTTAGTTGTAGAGTATTCTGATACTCCCTCCGTTCCAAAATATAAGATGTTTTAGCTTTTGTGAAAAAAGGCGACTAGATTCATTCGTTTCACAAAAGCTAAAACATCTTATATTTTGGAACAGAGGGAGTAGTACATCATTTATCTGATATCATATTGTTGTTCATAATACATACAACCTCTGACTAACTAGGTATTTTCACTGTATTGCAGTTCTCCCGAGATGCTCGAATCAGGAGAAAACTGCTGCATCATGTGACGAGCAAAGCATTCCATACTGGCTGCAAATTCCATGAAGTTCATTATCTGTACCATCTCGCCCTTTTTTAGTTTAAAGTTACTCCCGTTGGATCATTTGTAAAGCCCTACAGATATAAAATTAGTTCAGTGTTTACTTGATGGATATTACGTTCGCTTTGGTTGATGTACACTGATAATGGGAAAAAATAAGTCCATTTTCCTTATGCCATATGCCGGATTTCTGCACGCGCAAGTATTGGCGGTTCCTGCATGTTGTAACGCAGAGCACAAAGACATGTGTTTTTCTCTCATGACCTCCTTGCCTGGCCATGATTTAGAGCTGATGTTAAGTTTAGCGGGGTATTATTTTGAAACATTTTGCCACACTGATATTGAATCGCTGACGAGGGGGCGGATGTGATGAGATGAGATGAGATGTCGTTGATATGGAGTTTACAACTAATCCACCAGGACCGAATCCGCTGGGCTCCAAGACTCCAGCAGCGTCTTTAAGGCGGTGGCAAGCCGCCAACTACATGAAACGGGTTGGCTTTGGACAGGACAGGAGTCATAAACGTATTCAGTGTGTGGTGATACTCTTGAGTATCGTGGTTAGTGGTTAGCGATGAATTACAAAGTTATACATGGTACTCTGACTCTCTGAGTAGTCCATGTCACTAGGAGCTCACGAAACATACAGAAACTAGACGACATGCACGATTTACTTCATCAGGCGGACCGGAGAATCATCTTTCACATGGCGAGAATTGATGGAACATACGCGCTCGACGGTCCTATAAGACGGGCAGTGCACAGGAGACGGCCACCATGCATCCTCACATACCATTCATGAAGCAATCTAGCACTAAACTCGTTCCTAACACCAAGCACCCACCTTCCGCTGGGTCCGAACACTCGTCTCGCTCCGGCCACCTCGCCCTACCGTTCTACGGTCGTCGCTCACATCGGTCCCGCGATTTGAGGGCCCTGGCCGTCTCTGCCCATGGCGCCCGATCCCTTCAAGGCATCTCCGGCAAAAACATCAGCCACGATGCAAAGCCAAGGTTCCTCCAAAATTTCAACCCCCTTTTTTCTGAATCCCCACTTACTGTATTAGTTAGCCCAATATCATCTCCCTATTTCTGTCGATGCAATTCAATCAGGGCGGGCAAATTCTTCGAGCTGGAGATGAGCGTCCGCGAGGGCGATCTTGACCAGTATGGAGTCGTTAACCATGCCATCTACTGTGTCTACATGGAGAAAGGTGAGCCCTTGCACACCTACATGTACTTACATCCGGTCGATATCTGGAAACTTTTTAGAACTCGGGTTATTTTTTCCTTTTGATTCATATATCTTCGATTCGTCACCTCCTGCATGCAGCTCGAGAGAAGATAATTACGGATCTTGGCATCAGCACGGCCTCGGCCGAATGCGCCGGCAACGCGATGGCGCTGTCGGAGCTGAACCTCAAGTACTTCACGCCTCTAAGGGTAATGCCCATCTATGAGAAGTCTCTACAAAAAACAGTCGTCTCACTACGTTTGCATATGCCTGCAGGGCGGTGACAGGTTTTCCGTCAGGGTGAGGGTTGTCCAAATCAAGGGAGCGAGGATACTCGTGGAGCACTTCATCGAGACGCTGCCGGATCGAGAGGTAGTACATGATGCATACCTGTGAAAAAGATCTTAGCGTGAGTGCGCCGTTGCTAGCTTAGGCTTAGAGTATTGCCTGACACATCGTTCTCTCTTCTAATGGGCAATGGCAGCTCGTTCTGGAAGCGACGGCCACCGCCGTCTGCCTCAACAAGGACTACCGCCCGACTCGGGTCTTCCCGGAGATGTCGTCCAAGCTGCAGCACTTCTTCTCATCATCCCAGGATGGCTAGCATAAATGCCAAGAGTTTACAAGCTATAAGTACTCTACTTAACTTGTTAAGCATGCATTCGGTTTGGATATCTTAAACATGAACAATTACTTAGTGTCCTCACTTGGTATTACTACTAAACAAAAATATCCAGAAGCCAGCTGAAATGTAACGATTGTTTCCGACCCAACGAAAACAAGACCAAAGTGATGACTCAAAGGATTCGTCACTAGATCTAGTTGATAACTTGTTTGACAAAGGTAATTGTCATCTTGAAATATGCATATGACACCATCATGTTCATTAAAGAAGATGTGGAAGGGGATAGAAATTTGAAACTTCTGTTGTATATTTTTGAATCTAAATAAACTTTGAAAAAAGTAAGATCATGATGGTTCTAGGAGATGACTCTAAGCTCTCTGAGTATACTGATTTATTTAACTGTTAGAGAGGAAACTATCCCATCCATTATCTTGGGGTTCCAGTCTGTCATAGAAAATGTGCAGTTGCTGAGATGTCTTTTCTAGGAGAGAATTTGAAGTAGAAGATGGATGGGTGGATAGAGGGTGCCCTTTCTAGCAGATTGATCAGGGTTTCAGGTTTTAGCTTGCATTTCTAGCGTGGCTTTCTACCCCATGTCTCTGATGCTCTTGCACAAATCCAATGTGGAGGAGTTAGATAAACCAACCAAAGCCTTTTTTTATGGTATGGAGGGGCTAATAAGAAAAGGTATCATTCGGTTAAATGGAGACATGTGTATGTAATCCTAGGAAAAAAGTGGTTTGGGAGTAAAGGATCTCTACAAATTAATACAAGTTGGCCTAGTGTCAGATTGCAGATCCAAGTTAGAGAACTGCCGTTGGCACGGAGAGCCTTGACATTGTCTGATGAAGAAGACAAACCAAGATGGAAGTGGAATAAGTCAGGAAAATTCACCGTTAAATCTGTTTACAAGCACCTGCCTAACAATGGCGTGGACAGATCTTTCAAGCACCTGTGGAAATTGAAAATTCGTCTGTCTGTGGCTCATATGGCACAATGCCATAGCTACAAAATACAATATGATCAAGAGAAAATGGATTGGGATCCCAAAATGTTCTTTCTGTCAATAAGATGAAATATTCATCACCTTTTCTTTACATGTGTGGCAGCTGAGGTAATGATAGAAAACCACCACAATTGGACATGCTGTGTCACATAACCACTAGGTAGAGGCATGGGGGATAGAAACCACCGCACATTGGGGGCAGGTCTTCGACATATAGCACCGATTTCACGTTTTAGGGGTATAACCATGTTTCTGACAATGGGGACCGCTGTCAGGTGCTACTTGGCGATGTATTGATAGAAGGGCACACACGACCATTAGTTATGCGTCTGTCGGGGCGGTTTCGGTCAGTTTCTCCTCTTCTCCCCTCTCTTCTCCACATCCCGCAGACACGAAATGGCGATGGGAGGCGGCGACGGCGTGTTGTCGACAGGCAGGAACGTGTGGGAAACGACCACGCACGGTGAACATCATGTTTGGCGGCGGATCTAGAGTAGGTTTGTCCACTGCCGGCGCCCCTGCCTCCTCGCGACCCCTGGGAGAACGCATGGACATAGGGCAACAACTCGAGCTTCGACCCCATGAGCCATTACGTCTCCGACACCGGGTAAGCCATTAGAATTCCAACTTTTTGTTGTCCATGGATTTGCAGTAGCTAGGGTTCTCTATTATGTGATATTATATTAAATTAGGTGTTTTATTCGGTGAAATATTCTGAATAATTACATATATTTTAATATTTAGGTTAGAAACATAGACGTGGGAGTTGTTTGTGCAATTCGATGGGGTCAAATTTGGGCAGAAATCAATGCCTAGGTCAAACATTAGGTATCTCAACCTGTTGGCACTAATGGAGAAGGAGGGATATGGAATATGTGACTCAATGTACTATGTTAAAGAAGAAGGTGAGGGATTGGATGGGTTAGATATAGTTAACAACAATTTCAAGGTGGAAGAGATGATTAGAAAGTATGAACAAAGGAAGAAATTGGTACTGACTATCATGAGAGACAAGAAGAGGAAGCAGGCAATTGTGTTGTCACCTATGAAGTCCAAAAATTCAGAGAGTGTGAGAGCTAACTGTAGGCCAATTCACATTGATGTTGAGGAGGATGGGCCTGTTCCTTTTCAGATGTAGACTCAATAGAGTGTGTACTATGAGAAGCTCCCAACACAAGTTGCAGAGAATGAATTTGCTAGAGAAGAGGATAGGCAGTCAGAAAATGAAAGTGGAGATGCAGAGGAGATGCTAAAGAAAGAGGAGGAGTGGCTGAAGGAGAAACTTGCAGAAATGAAGAAGCAAAGGGAGGATCCTTTGACACATTGTGAGGGTGATACTGATATTGAGGATTTATTTGTTATTGAAGAAGATGTTGAGACAATTCAAGTAGTAGAACCTGTGAAGAAAATAGTGAAGAGGCAGGGCCCTACAACTAGATCACATGCTCAGGAAGAAAGGAAGGTGCAGCCAGACTGGGTTCCTTCTGATGATGAAGAAGATCAAGGTTTTCTGAATGCAGAAGATGATGATGGTTTTCAGGAGTCAGTTTTTATGTAACCCAAAGGGAGGAAGAGCGGGGCCAAGAAATACAAACCCATGGTTTGGTATGATCAGAAAGAGAGAATCCAAAGCAGCAGTTCAACTTGAAGCTATGTTTCAAAGATGTATATGAGTTCGGGGATGCTCTAGCTAGACTTCATATTCAGCAAGTTAGGAACTTCCACTATCACATAAATTGCAAGGACGGAATCATTGTGCACTGCAAGCAGAAGGAGGAGAAGAAGTTTGACTGTCCTTTTTATATGTCAGCTTCTCAGATCAAGCATGAGGACACCTTTTGCATTAAAAAGATGAATTTGTTGCACACATGTCCAACTGATCTTAGTTGTACAAGGGTCAACTCAAAGTTGCTTAGCAGTGTTTATGTTGACAGTTTCAGGTCTGACCCCAATACCAACATCACTACTTTGAAGGACAAAGCCAAGAAGGATTTTGGTGTAGATGTTCCCAACGGGATGGCATACAAATCAAGAACTAAAGCCAGGCAAAGGGTTCTTGGTGACCATAAGTAGTAGTATTTCAGAATCAGGGATTATCTCCAGACTGTTATTGACAACAACCCTAGATCTAGATGCATTGTCACAACTATTACTGGCCCATCAGAAGAAGAAACCAAGGCAACAAAGAGGGAAACACTGGTGAACATCAGCTATGAACCAAGATTTCATGGTTTGTTCTTTTGTGTTAATGCTGCAAAGCTTGGGTTTCTTGATGGTTGTAGGCCATCCTGGTGTTAGACCACTTGGAGGCTCCTATGCTGCTCCTTGTTCTTCTAAAGATCCAAGTTCGGATGTTCTGTGAGTTTGATGATGTAATCCTATGCTGGTAGTAGTTAAAACTTGTTATTTTGTGGTCAGTTGGTACTTGTTATCCCACAATGTTGTGAAACCTCCTATTTTGTGCTCTATTGATGTGTATAACAGATGCAAAACCTTGTGCTTCTGTTGCTGTGGTGTAAAACTATGTTATGGCATGTCAAAAACTTGTCTGAATGTGCTTCTCTTTTTGTGAAATGGTAGTTGTTGACTCTCTTCTCACAATTGTAATATTCCTCTCCAACATTCACAATTGTACCTAAATGGTAATATTCCTCTCAAACATTCACAGTTGAACATAATAATTCATAATTCAACTTAAACATCTAGAACACCACATGATTCAACTTATTACATCAATCTACTAGTTCATAACACAAATTACTAAATTGTCCAGCCACAAAGAAATACATCACCACCTAGTCATCACAACCAAAGATTATAGAGCAATCATGCCCACTACTCATCACAAATAGCTATGATCTTCCTAAGCTTTATTTTAGCCCCTTCATTTTGTTTCATTAGTTCTGCAATGTACTTTTCCAGCTTCTTCTGTTCTTCCTTAACTTTTTGGTACTCTTTCTCTGCCTTAATACTCAAAACCTTATGCATGTTAGAGGTTGATGCATCAAGTTTTTTCCTCTCCTCCAGTTCTGCCTTGCATCAATCAAAGCATGTTCAGCTTTGGCCTTCAAAGCTAGTGTCACCCGCTTCACTTCAACCACTTGCTTTAGATCATCTTGTGCTAGCTTCAGGTCCACCTTAAGCTTTGCAATCTCATCCTGAGCCTCATACCTCCTCTCCATACAATTGAGGGCATCATTAACCCTACCCTCTTTGCAAGTGTTGTACATTTCCCACAACTTGGACATGGATTTGCAAAGTGGTTTAGGCCACACATCATCGACCTAGTGTATAAAGTCACAAGTTTCACCTTCCTAAAATGTAGATAACATGAAAGAGAACAAATATGTAAAAACTTGGTAAAAAGCATTTTATCATCACAGACAGTGGATCACCAGTGGCACTAACCTCCCTTGCACAGGCCAAGAATCTCCTACCAGTCTAGCATCCCTTGAAAGCTACATGCTTCACAACCATGCAATTGCATTTGCAAAGCACATGCATATCTCCATCATCGGCTCTTCCACAATAATATGAGTCGTACATGCTATTGGGACCCTACCAATCCAAATGTGCAAGGTAAATAGCCTAAAATCAGGCACTGATAAAAAATCCCCAATTTGATATGAACCCTAACCCTAGCTACGCGAGATTGCAGAGGGAAACACATACCTCGGTGCCTAGAGAGCTCCCAACATAGGATGAATCACTCCAAGAAACCATTCCGTCGATGTGGTAGGGTCTGCGCAGCGCTGTGGTGGCAGGGTGCTGCGGGGTGTGACTGGAGGAGAGTGGAAAGAAGTGGACGAAGCCGCCATCACGAATGGCTATTTTATTACGCGGCAGACCTAACGGCCATGTGTGCCCTTCCATCAAGACAGTGCTAGGTGGCACCTGACAGCGGGCCCCATTGTCAGAAACGTGGTTAAACCACCTAAAACGTGAAATCAGTGCTATCTTTTGACGACCTGCCCCAATCTATGGTGGTTTCTATCCCCTGCCTCTACCTGGTGGTTATCTGACACTGCAGGCCCAATTGTGGTGGTGTTTTGTCATTACTTCGTGGTGGCTAAGTATGTTTGGAGTGTGTTTGCCATATCTATCCTGGCTCTTGTTCACATTATTTTTTGGTGGATTCCACAACTCTTACCTATCAGCAGGAACATTCAGATTAGAGCCTAAGCAGCGGTGTGCTGGGATATATAGAAGCCAAGGAATTGTGCTTGTTTTGAAAATAAACTGATAAACTCTCCTGTAGATCTTATTTGTTTTGCTTGTATTTTCATAAATTATTGGGCATGTCTCCATTCTGATGCGGAGCAAGCGATAGTAAGGACATGTGCAACTACCTTCTAGAAGAGAATACTGATGCTGATATTGATATGACTTGAGGAAGTTCAAGTTGAACTCAAAGAGTTGAGAAATTTGAAGAATAGGATGAGGAATTTCGTTTTGTAGTTCTGATTCTCTTGTGCTTAGCCTTCTTAGCTGTCGGTTCTCTCTCTTTTGCTCTAGATCTCTCTTGACACACTAGCAGCTATGGTGCCTGGAGGTTCTTTTCCCTACTGTAGTGATAGAACTGACTGCTACTCTAAACTTTGTTTTGTTTCTGTTCTACTAGTTGATAGTGGAACCCAACCCTGTTATCGAGGGTTGTATGGAGAAGAAAAAATGGAAACCAGAAAATAAAATATTGGATCAAAAGTTACCGACCATAGGCATGGAGCATCTTCTTTATCAAAAGGAAAAATAGGCACGGAGCATGAAAACACATGGGATGGGCGGAAGCAAAACAAAATGCATCTGGAGAGATGTCACTGGGAATTTGTTTAGTTGGACTAAAGCAGACGCTTAATCGGCCCGGTGCTTCCAAACAAGAGAACCAAAGACCGTCTGTTGCAATACATCTGTCACCGTAATGCTGATGCAGATCGTCTGTTGGTACAGCAGTCAGAGCAACTCTAACTGATCCTAAAAGCGCGAAAACTGTATAATAATCACCTTTTTACAGTTCCTGCAAGGAAACTATCCCTAACAGATCCCTTATAATTCCAAAAACCTTCAAAAAAATCTGATTCACCGCAATTTGCTCCCGCGGAACAGTACTTCTCCAGGTTTCACGAGTGAACTGGGCACCTCCCCCTTTTCCCCTCGTGAGCCTTGGCGCGTCGAAGGTTCAGTTCTCGCGCCTCCCACCTCTGTCGCCGCTGCCACCCGCCCCTTCCCGCCAACAATTTTTGGCCGCCCTAGGTTCCTTCCGTCACCAGAAGGTCGTCCCACGTCTACCACCACCATTCCGCGCAGTTCCGATCGCGGAGCTCATAGATCCAAGCAGTGGCAGAACTAGGCGAGGCGGTGGATGCCATGGATGCCGCTGAAATGGATCGTATGGGCACCTAGAGGGGGAGGGGGGTGAATAGGTGCTACTTAAAATTTTAATGCTTTTTCAATTTTAGGCTTGGCATAAAGGGTAAATTCTCTAGATAAACTATTAGGTGGAATTTCCCTATATGCAACCCTATCTACTAGCGAGTAAAGAGTGAGTGGAAGAGGAACGGGTAAACCTTAGTGAAGCACGCGGAGACACAGGATTTGTTTGACCGCAGTTCCTTCCTTGTTAAGGGAAGTACGCTTGCGTTGGAGGGGTGGGCGGTACTAAGACCACCACGCCACAATAGGCCTCACCCTATTCTCCGATGGATCCCACCACCAAAGGCCTGATCCACCTTTCCACTATAGGGACCCTTCGAGGCGGGTACCAGCGCCTTTACACAACTAGCGGGACACAACTCCACAATCAACTTGGAGGCTCCCGAAATGACAACAAGCTGCCACAAGAACAAAGTTATCAAATACAACGAACAAGATCTAGATATTGACAAGAATACTAGATCAGGGATTTCTCCAAATGAATGGAGAGGAGTTGATGCGCTTGATTCGTGATGACGACGATGATTCTCTCCTCCTTCAATTCCCCCAAAGATCGAAGCCTTCGGGTGGTTGAAGTGGGAGATTAAGAATGGGAGCTCTTGCACAATGTCTGGACAATTTCGAATGAATCAAGAGTTCTGAATGTTGGGGAAGAAGGGGTACTTATACCCCCTTCCAAAACCAGCCGTTGGAGACTTTGGGGGCCGGATTATCCGGCCCAAGTGAGGGCCGGATTATCCGGCCTGGGGAAAACTCCGCCCCAGACTCGGAATATCCGGCAGAAAGTCCACCCCTTCTCTGAGTGTCATGCAGAGCTTGCACTTGATCATCTTCTAGGGGCCGGATTATCCGGCCCCATGTGAAGGCCAGATTATCTGGCCTGGGGAGGAAAAACCGCCCCAGTTCGGATTTTCCGGGAGAAAATCCGACTGGACACTGAGCGACGCGCCTTGGCCTGCTTTGCTCAAAAACTGGGGGCCGGATTATCCGTCCCATGCGACAGCCGGATTATCTGGCATGGGAAAGAAAAACCGCCCCTAGTATGGATTTTCCGGGCGATAATCCGTCCCCTCTCTGGGTGACGCGCCTTAGTAGTCTTTGAGCAATGAGGTAGGCCAGATTATCCGGCCCTTGGTGGGGCGGATAATTCGGGCCCCCTCAAAGCTTCCTTCACACTTAGCACACATGAATAATCTCCACAGTATTGTTATCTAACACGCAAAACACAAGAAAACATGAAGTGTTCTTTCAATCTCCCCCTTTTTGGTGTTAGATGACAATACTAGGATTTGCAGGAAAGGATTACAGGACAACCAGGAAAAACATGGAAGAGACTCCCCCTCAATGTGTGCATATTAGAAATTTGCATTTGAATACAAATGCACACAAATAGGTGAGTTCATTCCATAGACATATGAGCAATATGATCATACCACCGAGGTAGAAGGGAGGCATCCTTGAAATAGCCTCACTTAACAACGTGATAACCAATATACGTGTCTTCCTTGATCAAGATTTCCAGCATAATAGGATATGAATAGATGAATCCATAAGCATACTCCATGAGATAAATCCAGACAACCACTAACGATAAATCCAGACAACCACTGACATAGAGTCTCAAACAAACCACAAATCACAAATTTAAAGTTCAACGCTAAATGGGCATAAGCGAGAAAACGACGAATAGAAAAAAATGCAAGTGCTTATGCCCGACCCATGCAAATCCTCGAAGATCCTAATAGAACTACTTCTCCCCATTTGGCATCAAGACACCAAAAAGGAAGAAGAGCGATGCTAGCGCCCCAAGGGATCACTCGTAGTCCTCGTCCTCATCCTCGTCCTCGTCTTCATTCTCGTCCTCATCCTCATCTTCAAGCTCCTCGGTGTCACCATCTTCGTCATCAGCAGCGGCCGCAGAGGGGAACAAGTGACGCTCTAGCTCACCATAGTTCAACCCGGAAGAAGAGTTCCACCAAGCATATGGAGTGGGAGGTGTAGGAGCCGGGGGGTCACCAAAAGCACCGGACAAATGATGAAGGATGAGCTGCTAGGAGTGGGCCAACTCATGGCGCTACTTGTATGCCTCGTACTGACCCTTGCGCATGTCCACTCCCATGCAAAGGATGTGCCACTGGAACCAGTTCAGCTGCTTGATCTCGCGGGCAACGGGAGGCACTGGGGTCCTGCGAGCATCTCTCCTGAGACCCTCAGGAGCAGAGGAGGGTTGAGAGGTCTTCCGAACCTTGGTGTAGATCTTCTTGGCCTTATGCACAAAATCAATGTTGAATTCTTCAGAAGGGAGCAGGTGCCTTATGAGCATCATAATGTAGGGTGCATAGGGGATGGACAGACGGTTGAACATAGCATCAGTCAATTCATGGTAGATGAAATCCATGACATCTAGCCTGTACTTCACAGACTCGTCCTCGCACGAGGCAACCTGATGAGAAAACTGAAGGAGCTGGACAAGGTGACCACGAATGCTGTCATTGTTGCCCCCACTTGGAGTGATGGAGTCACGGAAGAGGCCCACTAAGGCAGCATAGATAGGAGCAAGACCATCCAGAGTGCCCATAATGCCATTGTCCACTGTGTAAGGAGAGAGAGCTGCATCTTTGTTGGGCTTCAGCTGGGTGATGATGCGGTGGCCACTGGCTCTATCCCTGCTGCGGAAAGAGTACCCAAGAACCTCAGCAAACACATGGAAATCAGCAGTCATAGGCCTGTCGTGAGTCATCCACTTCATAGTGCGACGCTCATCTCCACAAATAACCAAAGTGGAAAAGAACTACTTCACCACCTCAGAGTCAAAAGAGCACTAGAGAGACATGAGATGGTGTAGCCCCATCCGCTCAGCCACAAACATTGCATCCACAAGGTGGGCCTTCTCCAAGGCCTCAGCAAGAACTAGTGAGTGCATAGGCCTAATGTTCATCCTGGCATACACATCTTCATAAATACCTTTCTGTTCAGCACACCAAAAACGAGCATCTCCCAGCTCATCATCACGAGGCAACTCAGCAAACAAGTCACGGTGACGGATGGAGGAGTAGGTGACTGCATCCAAAGCCTTGTAGTTGATCTTGGGCTCCTTTCCCTTCCTTTTGGACACTCCCTTCCTAGTTCTCTTTGCTTGTTCAACCATTCGCTTCTCTTCGTTCTTTCTCTTCCTCAACTCAACCTCGTCCACTAAGTTACCCTGTCCGTCGTCCCGGAAATATTTACCACGAGGGCGGCGCTTGTAGGTCTTGGGAACACTGGAACCACCTGTGAGAAGAAGAAGAGTGATAGCATGGGGATAAGCATACACACAAGTCCAGGAGAGAGCATGGAAAAAGTAGTCAAACAGTTCATAAGACAAATCTACACAATGCATACTCCATGGTGAAACTGAACCAGAGTTGAATCTGTCAGGACGGATTATCTGGCTTGGCCAGGGGCGGATAATCCAGCCCTGGCAGAAAATTTTGATTTCACCTAGATTGAATGCAAAAAAGTAGATCGGGCCTAGAAACTGCAAGACTACAATTTCTATGCGAAAAAACATCCTTCTAGTCAACGTTCCACCCAACAAGTAACACATCTAGCCAAAGATGGGGAGAGAGGGAGTTACCCTCACTCATTGGAGGAAGAACGCGGAGGAGAAGGTACCCGAAGGCGCGGAGAAGAAGATCCGGGGAGGCCCGAAAAATCCGGTGACCGGAGAGGCTCCGGGGAGGGTGGGGGACGGCAGGTGGCGGCTGAGGAGGAGGAGAGGGTTGGGGGAGAAGTGCTGCTCGTTATGAGCCCTTCCCCCTGATCCCTGCCCTTTAAGACAAAATCCGCCAGGGCCGGATTATCCGGCCTACACTTGGGCTGGATTATCCGGCCTCAAATCTGAAATTCTGTTGTACATAGATTCAGGCCCGCGCGTCCCCAAACAACACCCCCACAAGGTGTACAAGGGACTTGTGTGCAAGAATAGATGGCTTAGGGGTAGGGAAAGGCTTAGGATTAAGAGAGCCAAACTGAGATGGTACTGAAGGAAATATGCCCCGAGAGGCAATAATAAAGTTGTTATTATGTATTCCTTATATATGATAGATGTTTATTTTGCATGCTAGAATTGTATTGATCGGAAACATCCATACATGTGTGTTTAATAAACAAAAAGGGTTCCTAGTTATGCCTCTCTTATAGACTAGCTTGTTGATTAACAAGATGATCAAGGTTTCCTGATCATGGACATTGGATGTTGTTAATAACAAGGTCACACCATTGGTGGAATGATGTGATGAACATTCATCCGAAGTATAGCATTACGATCAAGTCATTATGTTCATATTGCTATAACATCATACGAAGTAATCTTTATCCTTAGACCATGATATCATGTTAATTGCTAACACCTGAAGAGTATCTTGATAACATCAAACGTCACACCGTAACAGGGTGACTATAAAGATGGGTTCAGTACTACGAA
The DNA here is from genome assembly GCA_023614405.1 of Avena insularis. Classification (NCBI taxonomy): domain Eukaryota; kingdom Viridiplantae; phylum Streptophyta; class Magnoliopsida; order Poales; family Poaceae; genus Avena; species Avena insularis. Next base: position 538,001,369 of record CM042694.1, read on the forward strand.
GATGTTATGTTGAGGCTTATGGATCAAGAGTGGAATTTGTCAATCCCGATGACGGATAGATATACTCTGGGCCCTCTCGGTGATATCACATTGAGATAGCTTGCAAGCAAGTGATGTGATCACTAGAATGTTATATCACGGGAACGAGAAAAGAGTGCATGTCGGTAATGAGATCAAACTAGGTATTTGGATACCGATGATCAAATCTCGGAAATGTATTATATCAAGAGACAAAGGGATTTAGTTACAAGCGTTAAAGGTTCTCACGATCACAGAAGTCATCGTTGAATATGCAGGAGTCAGTATGGATCTCCAGGTCCCGCTTTTGACTATTGATCTGAGAGGAGTCTCAATCATGTCTGCATTATTCGTGAACCGTAGGGTGACACACTTAAGAGTTACCGGACACCATTTTGAAGCACATATGTTTTAGACAAAAGAATTGCAAAGCGCAGGAATTGTTTCGATAGAAACCGGAAATTGTTTCGGGTGAAATTGAAGAAAGTGGTTCTGCATGTGATATTGAAATATTGCAAGGGGCTATATGTGAATGTTTGTTAATTAAAGTAATTAAAAAAATTCTGAATAAATTTAATAAAAGAGTTTTATTAAATGAGAGAGCATTAAACTTGGAGAATTCATTTAAAGTAGGGACTTTAAAGGGGAATGTGAAGAGGCATTTTAATGTGGAGGGGTTACCACCACATGAATGGGGGAGCTGAGGGGTCACCCCCCATGCGCCGGCCATGGAGAGAGGGGGTACCCACCTCCTCCTATAAAAGGCCACCCTCTTACTCCTTCTTCCTCACACCTCCTTGTGAAGGATCTCTCTCCCCCTCTAGAATTATTCCCCCATGGTCTCGGATTAGCGAGATACATGTTCCCGGTGGCATTTCGTCTAGAAGGAGTTGCTGCTTCTGCTGGATCGCTGGAGCGAGGAGGTGGAGGTTGTCCGGTGGCTTGAACGTGTGTGCGAGTACGGATGCGCTGCTGAGTTGCGGCGCTCGGACTTCCACTCGGTCTTGAGATCGGCAAGTGTATGACTACATCAACCACGAGTTCCTACTCGTTAACAAAACTCGTTGTCTTCGAGGGTAAGTTCTTGTTGGATGTATGTCCACCCGTTGCTTTGTACCTAGTAGATAGATCTTGGCGTGTAGTTCTCATCGTCGGAAATTTTTTGTTTTCTATGCTGCGGACCCAACAGTGGTATCAGAGCCTGATCTATGCGTAGGTGCTTTGCACGGGTAGTACACATATGTTTATATGTGGGCGATGATGATCATGTTATTGCATCTTCTATGTATTTTGGATATTGGTGGCATAGTGGGATGAAGCGGCCCGGACCAACCTTACATGTCATCGTACATGAGACCGGTTCCACGACTGACATGCAACTAGTTTTGCATAAGTGGCTAGCGGGTGTCTGTCTCTCCTACTATAGTCAATATTTGATTTACAACGAGTTGCTAATAACTTAGTTATCCTCGTTGTGGTTCATGTTCGTAGGTGAGAACGGTTCTATCTCTGAAGGCCCTAAGCCACGTAAAACTTGCAATTGATAAATTAGAGGCATCTAGTTTAGATCATTGTTGGGCTAGTGTATTGATATGGTATTTTTGTAAGTAGATGTATGATAGATACTCTTACAACACACATTCAACGTGTAAGTTCCATAGACCTTGGCCTTACACACAAAGGAATGATAGAGATCATACCACGATGCAAATGATAGAGATCAAATGCATGGACCATATCATCTCACTTTACACATTAGATGTTAGCATCTTATACTTCTAGTTTGCCACTTTCTGTAGCATTGTAAGATGATCCCTCATTTAGATATCAAGATAAAAATGTGTTCTTCCTTAAGTATGCACCGTTCTGTGGATCGTGTTTCGAGACATCACGTGATGATCGGGTGTACTCGAATCTACGCATTCATAGGAACGGGTGTAAGACAGTTTTACACACGCGAATACTAAGGTTCTTACTTGGCGAGCCTAGCATGTACAGACATGGCCTCGGAACACGGACCAAAATGTTAAGCATGAGTCATATAGTTGATATGATGCCCATATAGATGCTCGCCTTTGAAGCTACATCAACTCACGTGATGATCGGACTTGCTGTAGTGGATTTGGTTCATGTAATCACCAAAAGGACACGAGGGATGTCGTTTTTGAGTGGGAGTTCATTAGTAATTTGGATTAGTTGAACTCAATCTATCATACACTTAGTCTAAATAAACTTTACAAATTCTGTTGTAGATAGCACCACCTGCTTTTAATTTCAATGTGTTCATGGAGAAAGAGAAACTTGCTGCGAATGGTAGCAACTTCACCAACTGGGCTATGAATTTGAGGATTCTCCTCACTGCTGCACAAAAGCAATATGTGCTAGATGCGCTGCTAGGCCCCCCACCAGCTCCTGATGCCCCTGACGAGGAAAAGAATGTCTATGTGACTCGTCAGGAGGACCACACCTTAGTTCATTATGGCATACTATATGAGCTAGAGCCAGAACTTCGAAAGCGTTTCAAAAATGGCAATGCCTTTGATACCATGGGAGAATTGAAAATGATTTTCGATACCCATGCTGCCGTAGAGAGTTATAATGCTACTGAAAAGTTCTTTAGCTGCACGATGGAGGAGAACAACTCCGTTAGTGAGCATGTACTCAAAATGTCTGGGTACACCAATAAGCTTGTGTCCTTGGGAATAACGATTCCCATTGACTTGGGCATACATCGTGTTCTCCAATCTCTGCCACCTAGCTACAAGAGCTTCATGATGAACTATAATATGCAGGGCATGAAGAAGACTCTTCCCGAGCTTCTGTCAATGCTTAAGACTACAGAAGTGGAGATTAGGAAAGAACATCAAGTGTTGATGATCAATAGGACCACCGGTTTCAAGAAGGACAAGAAAGGCAAGCACAAGGGAAAGAAGGGTGGCAAATCTATTGCCGCGCCTGAAAAGAAACCCCGAGATGGCCCTAAGTCTGATACTGAGTGCTACTATTGCAAGGGGACTGACCATTGGAAGCGCAACTGCCCCAAGTATTTGGCGGACAAGAAGTCCGGCAAGGCAAACAAAGGTATATGTGATATACATGTTACTGATGTGTACTTGACTAGTACTCGCAGTAGCACCTGGGTATTTGATACGGGATCGGTTGCTAATATATGTAACTCGGTTCAGGGGCTACGGAACAAGCGACAACTAGCAAGGAATGAGGTCAGGATGCGGGTCGGCAATGGATCAAAAGTTGATGTGATCGCCATCGGGATGCTACCTCTCCATATGCCATCGGGATTAGTTATAAACCTAAATAATTGTTATTTGGTGCCTGCACTGAGCATGAACATTGTATCTGGATCGTGTTTGATGCAAAGTGGTCATTCCTTTAAATCTGAAAACAATGGTTGTTCGATTTATAAGAATGATATCTTCTATGGTCATGCACCTATGTTGAATGGTTTATTTCTGATGGATCTTGATAGTAATATTACGCATATTCATAATGTTAATGCTAAAAAGATTAAACTTGATAATAATATATCTGCATATATGTGGCACTGCCGTCTAGGTCATATTGGTGTTAAACGCATGAAGAAACTCCATTCTGATGGACTTTTGGAATCACTTGATTTTGAATCATTTGATACCTGTGAGCCATGCCTTATGGGCAAGATGACTAGAATGCCGTTTTCTGGTTCAATGGAACGGGCGACAGATTTATTGGAAATCATACATACTGATGTGTGTGGACCAATGAGTGTGTCGGCGTGAGGTGGATATCGTTATTTTGGTACTTTCACGGATGATTTGAGTAGATACGGGTATATCTATTTGATGAAACACAAGTCTGAAACTTTTGAAAAGTTCAAGGAATTTCAGAATGAAGTGGAAAATCATCGTAATAAAAAGATCAAATTTCTACGGTCTGACCGTGGAGGAGAGTATCTAAGTTACGAGTTTAGCACACACACGAAAGAGTGTGGAATAGTTTCACAACTCATGCCTGCCGGAACACCACAACGTAATGGTGTGTCTGAACGTCGTAATCATACCTTATTGGATATGGTTCGATCTATGATGTCTCTGACTGACTTGCCACTGTCATTTTGGGGTTATGCACTGGAAACAGCTGCATTCACTTTAAATCGGGCACCATCTAAATCCGTTGAAACGACATCGTATGAATTATGGTTTGGAAACAAACCTACGTTGTCATTTCTTAAAGTTTGGGGATGTGATGTTTATGTGAAGAAACTTCAGCCGGATAAACTCGAACCCAAAGCGGAAAAATGCGTCTTCATAGGATACCCTAAGGAAACGATTGGGTATACCTTCTATCATAGATCCGAGGGCAAGGTTTTTGTTGCCAAGAATGGATCCTTTCGTGAGAAGGAGTTTCTCGTGAAAGGTGTGAGTAGTCGGAAGGTAGAACTCGAAGAGGTTATTGAACCTTCTCTTCATGAAATGGCGAGTAGCACAGCACCGGAAGTTGTTTTGGAGTTAACTTCACCTAATAAAGAGAGAGCTAATGATATTGATCATGAAACTCCGAAAGAGGACACTACTAAACCTCGCAGGTCAAGCAGGACACGTGCAGCTCCTGAACTGTACGGCAATCCTGTTGTGAATTTCATGGTTGATGAAATGGATGACCCTGCGACGTATGAAGAAGCGATGATGAGCCCAGATTCCAACAAATGGCTAGAAGCCATGAAATCCGAGATGGAATCCATGTACGAGAACCAAGTTTGGACCTTGGTGGACTTGCCTCACGATCGAAAGGCTGTTGAGAATAAATGGATTTTCAAAAACTGATGATGATGGTAATGTGACCATCTATAAGGCTCGACTTGTCGCAAAGGGGTTTCGACAAATTCAAGGAGTTGACTACGATGAGACATTCTCTCCCGTAGCGATGCTTAAGTCGGTTAGGATTATGTTAGCAATTGCTGCATATTTCAATTATGAAATATGGCAGATGGATGTCAAAACTGCGTTTCTCAATAGTAATATTGAAGAAGAGTTGTAGATGATACAACCTAAGGGTTTTCTCGATCCTAAGGATGCTAATAAGGTATGCAAACTTCTGCGATCCGTCTATGGACTGAAGCAAGCATCCCGGAGTTGGAATCTCCGCTTTGATGAGGTGATCAAAGAGTTTGGATTTGTCCAAACTTATGGAGAGGCTGGTATTTACAAGAAAGTGAGTGGGTCAATGTGGCATTTCTGATATTATATGTGGATGACATATTATTTATTGGAAATGATATAGATCTTTTAAACAGTGTTAAAAGTTATCTAAACAGCAAATTTTCGATGAAAGACCTTGGTGAAGCATCATATATATATTAGGCATTAAAATCTATAGAGATAGATCAAGGCGCCTAATTGGTCTATCGCAGAGTACATACCTTGATAAGATATTAAAGAAGTTTAATATAGACAAAAGTAAGAAGGGGTTCTTACCTATGTTGCAAGGCAAGACATTGAGTAAGACTCAAAGTCCGCTCTGGCCGGAAGAAAGAGAGATGATGGATAAGATCCCTATGCATCGCCATAGGCTCTATAATGTATGCCATGCTATGTACAAGAGGATGTGGCACATGCTATTAGTTTGACTAGTAGGTACCAATCTGATCCGGTTCGAACCTTTGGATAGCGGTCAAGAACATCCTCAAGTACTTGAGAAGAACTAGGGATATGTTTCTTATATACGGAGGTGAAGAAGAGCTAGTCGCTAAGTGTTATGTCGATGCTAGCTTTGACACTGATCCGGATGACTCTTAAGTCTCAATCCGGATACATATTTCTCTTGAACGGAGCAGCAGTTAGTTGGAGGAGTTCCAAACAACCTGTGGTGGCTGGATCAACGACGGAGGCGGAATATGTTGCTGCTTCAGAAGCGGCGCATGAAGCGGTTTGGATGAAAGAGTTCATTAAGGAACTAGGTGTGGTTCCTAGTGCGTTGGACCCGATGGTGATCTATTGTGACAACAATGGAGCCATAGCCAACACAAAGGAACCGAGGTCTCACAAGAATTCCAAGCATATTAAGCGCCGGTTTCACTCCATCCGCGAGCATGTCAAGGATGGAGATATAAAGATTTGTAAAGTACACAAGGACCTAAATGTAGCAGATCCGTTGACTAAAGCTCTCCCTAGGTCAAAACATGATCAACACCAGAACTCCATGGGTGTTAGATTTATCACTATGTGAACTAGATTATTGTCTCTAGTGCAAGTGGGAGACTGAAGGAAATATGCCCTAAGAGGCAATAATAAAGTTGTTATTATGTATTCCTTATATATGATAGATGTTTATTTTGCATGCTAGAATTGTATTGATCAGAAACATCAATACATGTGTGTTTAATAAACAAAAAGGGTTCCTAGTTATGCCTCTCTTATAGACTAGCTTGTTGATTAACAAGATGATCAAGGTTTCCCGATCATGGAAATTGGATGTTGTTAATAACAAGGTCACACCATTGGTGGAATGATGTTATGAACATTCATCCGAAGTATAGCAATACGATCAAGTCATTATGTTTATATTGCTATAACATCATAAGAAGTAATCTTTATCCTTAGACCATGAGATCATGTTAATTGCTAACACCTGAAGAGTATCTTGATAACATCAAACGTCACACCATAACAGGGTGACTATAAAGATGGCTTCAGTACTACGAAGGTGTTATGTTGACGCTCATGGATCAAGAGTGGAATTTGTTAATCCCGATGATGGATAGATATACTCTGGGCCCTCTCGGTGATATCACATTGAGATAGCTTGCAAGCAAGTGATGTGATCACTAGAATGTTATATCACGGGAACAAGAAAAGAGCGCATGTCGGTAACGAGATCAAACTAGGTATTTGGATACCGATGATCGAATCTCGGACATGTATTATATCAAGAGACAAAGGGATTTAGTTACAAGCGTTAAAGGTTCTCACGATCACAGAAGTCATCGTTGAATATGCAGGAGTCGGTATGGATCTCCAGGTCCCGCTTCTGACTATTGATCTAAGAGGAGTCTCAATCATGTCTGCATTATTCGCGAACCGTAGGGTGACACACTTAAGAGTTACTGGACACCATTTTGGAGCACATATGTTTCAGACGAAAGAATTGCAAAGCGCAGGAATTTTTTCAATAGAAACCGGAAATTGTTTCGGGTGAAATTGAAGAAAGTGGTTCTGCATGTGATATTGAAATATTGCAAGGGGATATATGTGAATGTTTGTTAATTAAAGTAATTAACAAAATTATGAATAAATTTAATAAAAGAGTTTTATTAAATGAGAGAGCATTAAACTTGGAGAATTTTAATACATTTAAAGTAGGGACTTTAAAGGGGAATGTGAAGAGGCATTTTAATGTGGAGGGGTTACCACCACATGAATGGGGGAGCTGAGGGGTCACCCCCATGTGTCGGCCATGGAGAGAGGGGGTACCCCCCTCCTCCTATAAAAGGCCACCCTCTTCCTCCTTCTTCCTCACACCTCCTTGTGAAGGATCTCTCTCCCCCTCTAGAATTATTCCCCCATGGTCTCGGATTAGCGAGATACATGTTCCTGGTGGCATTTCGTCTGGAAGGAGTTGCTGCTTCCACTGGATCGCTAGAGCGAGGAGGTGGAGGTTGTCCGGTGGCTTGAACGTGTGTGCGAGTACGGATGCGCTGCTGAGTTGCGGCGCTCGGACTTCCACTCGATCTTGAGATCGGCAAGTGTACGACTACATCAACCACGAGTTCCTACTCGTTAACAAAACTTGTTGTCCTCGAGGGTAAGTTCTCGTTGGATGTATGTCCACCCGTTGCTTTGTACCTAGTAGATAGATCTTGGCGTGTAGTTCTCATCGTAGGATTTTTTTTGTTTTCTATGATGCGGACCCAACAGGTACTAGACACTCAAAATTGCAAGATCCAAATCAAATAAAAGCCAAGATTGAGTGTGATTCCCGTAAGAACATGAGAGAGCAAAAACATCCAAAAAGATCCAATTCTCCTCAAGGGAGAGGACGGTGGCCGGAGCCACCTTGTTGGAGTGTATGGTGTGACACTGCAAAGATATATCTTGGGTTCACGACCAATATTCATCAATAAGCTCACATATCACAAAATGATATTAAGAGAAATGTTTTATCTTGCTTTTGGCATTATGGGGGGGGGGGGGGTTAGCCCAATGAGGTAGGACCACACTCCCCCTATATCCATGCCCACACCTAGACCAAATAAGACTGAGATGTACGAGTGAGTGCATGGGTAATCAAGACAAACTCCTGGAATCAATGATATTTAGCTCATTCCTCAAGTAGCAGAATCTTGCTTCATCAAGTGGTTTCATAAAAATGTCCGCAAGTTGGTTCTTCATGCTCACAAAAGATAGATCAATATCGCCTCGAGCAACATGGTCTCGAATAAAATGATTCCGAATCTCAATATGCTTTGTCCTTGTGTGTTGTACCGGATTGTACACAATTTTGGTTGCACTTTCATTATCACATAAAAGAGGCACTTTGTCACAATTGACACCGTATTCCTTTAAAGTTTGCCTCATCCACAATAACTGAGTGCAAGCACTAGCAGCAGCAACATATTCAGCTTTGGCGGTGGAGAGAGATATACAATTATGCTTTTTAGAGACCAACACACAAGAGATCTTCCCAAGAATTGACAAGCTCCAGAAGTGGATTTCCGATCATCCTTATCACCAGCCCAATCTGAATCAGTATAACCACATAGGGAGAAATTGGAGCCCTTGGGATACCATAGACCAAAGTTAGGGGAATGAACCAAATATCGAAAGATTCTCTTGATCGCCACTAAGTGACTTTATTTAGGAGCTTCTTGATACCTTGCACACATCCCCACACTCAACACAATATCGGGTCTAGATGCGCAGAGGTAAAGAAGAGAGCCGATCATGGACCGGTATACCTTTTGGTCCACATCTTTACCATGAGGGTTAAGTTCAAGATGACATTTTGTTTGCATCAGAGTGGCGACACCATTAAGATCCGTCATCTTGAACCTCTTGAGCATGTCTTGGATGTATTTTGCTTGATTGATGAAGGTTCCTTCTCTAAGTTGCTTGATCTTGAATCCAAGAAAGAACCGTAATTCCCCATCATAGACATCTCAAACCTGTCAGTCATAAGCTTTGAAAATTCATCATTAAAAGCTTTATTAGTAGAACCAAAGATAATATCGTCTACATATAGTTGGCATATGAAGAGCTCCCCCTTAACCTTCTTAGTAAAAAGAGTGGGATCGATTTGCCCAACTTCGAAGCCACGGTGTAGCAAAAGCTTTTTAAGGTGCTCATACCACGCACGTGGGGATTGTTTAAGGCCATAGAGTGCCTTATCGAGTTTGTAGACATGGTTCGGGAAGTTAGGATCCTCAAAGCCCGGGGGTTGCTTTACATATACCAACTCATGTAGAGGACCATTCAGGAAAGCACACTTGACGTCCATTTGCTGCAATTTAAAATTGTTATGGGCAACATAAGCAAGAAGGATACGGATGGACTCAAGGCGAGCCACTGGAGCATAGGTCTCGCCGAAGTCAATGCCCTCAACTTGAGAGTAACCTTGTGCCACAAGTCTTGCCTTGTTCCTCACAACAATGCCATTCTCATCTTGCTTGTTTTTCAATATCCATTTGGTGCCGATAACATTGCGGCAATCTTTGGGTTTCTCCACGAGGTTCTAGACTTTGTTGCGTTCGAAATTATTCAATTATTCATGCATAGCAACAACCCAGTCTGGATCTTCAAGAGCTTCAAAGACCTTCTTAGGTTCCACCATTGAGATGTGAGCTTGATGCTCACCAAAACTGGCCAATTCCCTTCTTGTAGAAACCCTTCGTCGAAGATCACCAACAACCTTGTCGAGGGTGTGACCCCTTAACTCAAGGTTCCGATCAGCCCGAGCCTTGCAACGAAGTTCAGTAAGTTTGTTGTCTCTTGGTGGTGTAGTTTCATCACTTGAATCTTCATTGGAATCATTTGCTCGACCTTGATTAGAAACAGGGATAACAACAGTAGGTGATGATGAAGCGTGCCCTTGAGATGAGTCAGTAGCCGTAACAGGAGGCTGCTGAAGAACAAGTGAGTCAGGGCCAGATAATCCGGCCGATGGAGAGGCCGGATAATCCAGCCTAGGGGTACTTGTAGCAGCTTCATCAGGATGCCTGGGGATTGCTTGAACTGGTGAGGGGCCGGATAATCCGGGGCTGACCGGAAAATCCGGCCTAGAGCTTGCATCGATATCTTCAACACCAGGAGCAATATGGTCAGCAGGAGCGGGGTGGCCGGATAATCTGGTGTCCACCGAATAATCCGGCCTGGAGCTTTCTGGAACATCTTGACCTTCAGCAGTTGATGGAGATGGTGTAGAATATGCTCCCGTGGTGGGAACATGTTGGGTATGTGTAGATGAGGGCTCTTCATGAGTAGAGCATTGTCCTTCCCGATCCGCCATAAGGGGTTCCTCAATGGGACAGAAAATCCCACGCCCATTCTTCTTATGGCATCTTGGGGGTATTTCAACATCTGCATCACAAACACCAACTTGCTCTGCACGAGAACCGTCATTTTCTTCGAACACCACACTACAAGATTCTACAACAATTCCGGAGAGCTTATTGTAGACTCTATAAGTGTGGGATTCGGCACCATAACCAACAAAAATACCTTCTAGAGCCTTAGATTCAAACTTAGATAAACGAACTCCCTTGATGAGAGAGAAACACTTACACCCGAATACCCTAAAGTATGAGATGTTTGGCTTGTTACCGGTAAGTATTTCATATGGAGTCTTGTCCAAGATCTTACGGAGGTATAACCAGTTGGATGAGTGACAAGCGGTAGAGATTGCTTCAGCCCAGAAGTTATATGGAGACTTGAATTCGGCTAGCATTGATCTTGCCATATCCATTAGAGTCCGATTCTTCCTCTCGGCTACACCATTTTGTTGAGGGGTGTACGCAGCGTAATATTGATGTCTTATCCCCTCTTCACTTAGGAACTCATTTAAGGTGTAGTTCTTGAACTCAGAGCCGTTATCACTTCTTATAGCCAGTATAGGGACGTTGTGTTGTCGTTGAACCTCATTGGCGAAGTCGATGACCGTTTGTTGAGTTTCACTCTTCAACTTGAAGAAATAAACCCAAGTGTATCTTGAGTAATCATCAACAATCACTAGACAATACTTATTCCCACCGAGGCTTGCATGAGATGGAGGTCCGAAGAGATCCACATGAAGGAGCTCTAAGATCCTTATTGACGAGATAATAGTCTTCCTTCGATGAGGAGAGTCATGCATTTCCCTTCAACACACGCCCTGCAAACACGATCTTTGGCAAAGGAGACATTTTCTTTTAGTCCAAGGATGTGGCCACCCTTGTGGAGACTTTGCAAAGTTCTCATATTGGCGTGGGCTAGTCGGCGATGCCATAGCCAACCCGTGTCCGCCTTTCCGAAAAGACACATCGGGCCTGTAGTGGTTTTCCCTGAAAAGTCCACCACGTACAGGTCATTTTCGACATATCCCACGAAAGCGACTTTTAGAGACTTGCTCCACAATAGTACCACCAAATCAGCATCAATATAAACTGCAAAGCCCATCTTACCAAGGGCGCGAACTGAAAGTAAGTTGTACCCGAGGGTCTCAACAAGCATGACGTCCACGAGAGAGATATCGTGAGCCACCACAACTTTGCCGAGACCCAATACCTCAGATTTTGACTTGTCACCATAGGATATGGTTATATGATCATGATTTGGTCGCATCTCCGTGATGATCTCCTTGCTTCTGGTCATATGACTCGTGCATCCGCTATCGAGTACCCATTTAGAACCACTGGAAGCATATCCCTGCAAGAAAGTTACTTCTTGGTTTTAGGTACCCATTTTTCAATGGGTCCTCTCATGTTACTGACAAGGGTCTTAGGCACCCAAATAGACCAAGGAATGTAACAATCATAAGGGCCTACATAGCTAGCATAAAAATCACCATAATAATCGCAATATAATTCAAAGTTAGGATTGTTAGCCCCTGCAAAAACCATTATAATTAGTCTTGTCATTGGTAATGTTGCTAGTCTTTGGTTGAGCAGTCTTGCTCTTCTTCTTCTTCTTGTTTTTCTTGCTCTTTGTCTTGGGAATGTAACCAAGACCTTCTTTTCTATTGTTTGTCCTTTGCTTGCTCAGTATCTCATCAATAACCTCTTTACCTTTGTGTTGAGAACCACTTGCAAGATCTTCTTTTCCATAAGACGATGTGGAGGTACTTGGCACATCATACCGTTTCAATTGAGTTTGGATCTGGTCATGAGACTCATTTAAAGTAGAATGATCACTCTTCAATGCCTTGTGAGCACTTTCAAGATTATCAAACTTCTCCAAAAGTCTAGCATGAACAGCCCCAAATTCAACCTTTTCTTTCTTTAGCTTCTTTACCTTGGCAAGAGCATGGTCATGTTCTTTGATGAGCTGAGCCACAGCTTCTTCATGTGACTCCTCAATGGATCTGAGTCTCTCTTCCAGAGATACTCGAGCTTCCTCTTCTTCTTCCAAAGCATTCTTCAAAGAAGCTATCTCCAAGGCATCTTCTCTTTCGATTCTGCCCTTTTCTTCAAGAAGATCTTAGGCTTGAGCAAGTTGACTCATAAGAGCATCAAAATGGAGTTTGTGCTCACCTTGCAGGTTAGGAAAAAGGTATCCAAAGCAATGACTTCTTCTTTCATTTTAAGACTGTCATGATCATCCATATCCAAAATTATGTTAGTCTTAGGAAATGAAGAGCTAGAACTTGATACCTCGGACCCTCTTGCCATTAGGCAAGTAGCATTGTTGTTGATGACGTTCTCGTTTGGCAAGTCGAAGAGAGATGATGGAGTTGATGTGGTGGCTATAGCAGCCACCTCGCGAGAACTATCTTCATCCTCTTCATATTCACTTGCAGAGGAGTAGTCTTCTTGTGCCACTAAGATGATCTTGGGTTGCTTCTTGTAGGAGCCATTTTTCTTAATAAATGGCTTCTTCTTAGGTGCCTTGGATTTTTCTTTAAGAATGAGCCTGCCACCATTGTCTTCTCTATTTTGATACGGACACTCGGCTACAAAGTGAATCCTATCTCCATAGTTGTAGCAAGTTCTCAGTTTTGGGCCACTTTCTCTTCTTCCATTTGACGCATTCTTTTGCTCGAGTTCCGACTTGGCCTTGGCAGGATCCTTCCAAAAGTTCCTTGCATAAAATGCCATGTACTCCCCATGAGCACGTTTGACTTCATCGGGGCAGTCCATGGAGGCCCCATCAAATGCTCTTTCATCCTCCTCTTTCTCAACAACATTGGCTTTTAGAGCAACATTGACACCCTTTTGCATTCCAATGGCCCGAGCACGGTCATCTTCAACATTCTTTGCCACCACTTTGAATGACGCCATTTCTTGCATGACCTCATTGGATGTCATTTGATGGTAGTTATGTCTACCTTGTAGGCTCTTCAAGTCCGTTGGCTCGAAAGGCATTAAGGCACTCACATATTTTATTTTTATCCACGCATCATCAATGTGAGTGGCTCCATGCTTTCCAAATGTTGTTGCGATGCCCTTGAGTCTTCTATATATGTCTTCATGGTTTTCACCATCGAACATGTAGAATCCTTCAGCTTCATTACTAAGGGCATCATACCTATTCCTTCTCATGCTTTCATTCCCAACAAAGAGATCAGTAAGGGTATCCCAAGCTTCTTTAGCTGTGTTGAGATGTTCAATGTGCGGCATGTCCTTGGGACCCACACCAAGTTGTATCATGTGGAGAGAAGTGGCATTCAATTGGCTGTCCACTACTTCTCTTCTTGTCAAGTTGGTTTGATCTCCAATATGAAGACCCTCTTCAATAATCCTCCAAAGTTCAATAGAGGAGCTTCAAACATGAGACTTCATTAAGAATTGCCATTGATTGAAAGAGGATGTAATGAGCTTGGGTGGATCACCCCTATTATTTATATGAGGATGAGGGATAGGTGGGTCGGGGGAATATACATGACGAACCTCACTATATTCCTCCTTACCACTTCCCTTCTTGGAGGTGGAACCATTAAGTTTTTCACCCTCCGCATCATCATCCTTGGATCCGGTGTTAGCCTTTTCCTTAGATGATGGTGTGGCTGCCTCAGAGGAGGATGGAGATGGGGCTATGGATGATGTGAGGCGAGCAATCATTTGATTCATCTCCTCCATCTTGGCCTCAAAGGATTTCAACAAGGTTGTTTCCAACGTCTTGAGGTCATCCATTGTGACCTTATCCACAGCCTCATTCCCATCACCTTGGTACCCATACTACTCTTAGGCGGTTAAGCCCGAATTAAGAGCCGGGGCTCTGATACCAATTGAAATGGATAGTATGGGCACCTAGAGGGGGGGTGAATAGGTGCTAGTTCAAATTTTAATGCTTTTTCAATTTTAGGCTTGGTATAAAGGGTAAATTCTCTAGATAAACTATTAGGTGGAATTTCCCTATATGCAACCCTATCTACTAGCGAGTAAAGAGAGAGTGGAAGAGGAACGGGTAAACCGTAGTGAAGCACGCGGAGACACATGATTTGTTTGACCGTAGTTCCTTCCTTGTTAAGGGAAGTACGTCTGCGTTGGAGGGGTGGGCGGTACTAAGACCACCACGCCACAATAGGCCTCACCCTGTTCTCCGATGGATCCCGCCACCAAAGGCCTGATCCACCTTTCCACTATAGGGACCCTTCGAGGTGGGTACCAGCGCCTTTACACAACTAGCGGGGCACAACTCCACAATCAACTTGGAGGCTCCCGAAATGACAACAAGCTGCCACAAGAACAAAGTTATCAAATACAACGAACAAGATCTAGATATTGACAAGAATACTAGATCAGGGATTTCTCCAAATGAATGGAGAGGAGTTGATGCGCTTGATTCGTGATGACGACGATGATTCTCTCCTCCTTCAATTCCCCCAAAGATCGAAGCCTTCGGGTGGTTGAAGTGGGAGATAGAGAATGGGAGCTCTTGCACAATGTCTGGACAATTTCGAATGAATCAAGAGTTCTAAACGTTGGGGAAGAAGGGGTACTTATACCCCCTTCCAAAACCATCCGTTGGAGACTTTGGGGCCGGATTATCCGGCCCAAGTGAGGGCCGGATTATTCGGCCTGGGGAAAACTCCGCCCTAGACTCGGAATATCCGGCAGAAAGTCCACCCCTTCTCTGAGTGTCGCGCAGAGCTTGCACTTGATCATCTTTTGGGGGGTGGATTATCCGGCCCCATGTGAAGGCCGGATTATCCGGCCTGGGGAGGAAAAACCACCCTAGTTCGGATTTTCCGAGAGAAAATCCGACCAGACACTGAGCGACGCGCCTTGGCCTGCTTTGCTCAAAAACTAGGGGCCGGATTATCCGGCCCATGCGACAGCCGGATTATCTGGCCTGGGGAAGAAAAACCGCCCCTAGTCCGGATTTTCCGGGCGATAATCCGCCCCCTCTCTAGGTGACGCGCCTTAGCAGTCTTTGAGCAATGAGGTAGGCCGAATTATCCGGCCCTTGGTGGGGCGGATAATCCGGCCCCCCTCAAAGCTTCCTGCACACTTAGCATACATGAATAATCTCCACAGTATTGTTATCTAACACGCAAAACACAGGAAAACATGAAATGTTCTTTCAGCCGCTAGGAGCTCCAATTTGGTCTTAGGCTCTCAGCGGAGCCGTAGGCTCCCATATTTGGCTGCCCCTTCTGCCGCGTCTTCTGCCCCTCCAAGATTCGAAGGTAAAAAATCCCTTCCGATGTTCCGTTCCGTGTTTCGCTCGGTGCACCGGTCGTGCTCCGTTCTGCGATGATGATTTAATCTCCGATTTGTCCTTGATTTGCAGATGGATACGGACTTGACCCTGAGCGAGCAGTTCTTTCTTGGGGGCTCGTCCTCCTCGAACGACTTAGACCCCGAAGATTTGATCTTCGATGATGACATTGAGCAAATGATTCTCATCCTCGCCGCTTTACGGTTCCGTTTGCGGGATCTATTCCGCACGAGTCCTTGGGGGACTATGAACGAGTTTTTCTGTGCCCTTTCTACTCATTTCTATGGTGTTAGAATATGATACGTACACGGTTATTATGGTAGTTTAGGATAGTTAGGATTCTAGCATAACTCGTCTTGTACTCCAAGTTGATCCCTGTACGCCTATATATACTCGCTCATGAGGCTCAATAATATATCCATCATATTCCGCCAAACTCATTATCTTTCATGGTATCAGCCTAAATCGATCTCAAATCCTAGCTTCCACCGCGCTGCCTGTAATGCCCGGGAAAATATTCCCCAATTAGATTTGCCTGTTATTTGATTTTGTGCATCATCATGACATCATGCATATTTTTGCCCTAAAATATTTTGCCAAAAGCCTAATGTTGTTTTCTAATTATCCCCTCCTTTGTTTCAAATTAAAACCCTCGTCTTTTTCTAGATCTTTTATTTGTCTAAAAACTAACTGCAAAAGTCTTTCAAAAATAAAATAAATAAATAAAAGTATTTTTTTAGGGGGAGGCAGCCGGCCCAGCCGAAAGGGTCCAGCCAGCTACCTACAGCCCCCGCCGGCCCAAACCACCTAGTCTCGATCCAGCCAAACCCTAGACCCTAGCCAGACCACACCGGCCGCCGCCACACTCACACCACCTACAAGCCTAACCTAACCCGACACGATACACAGAACGCACCTACACACACACACGAACGCACGCACGAGTCTGAACCCAACACCCCATCGCTACCTATTCTGGCTCCACCAACCACCGGTAGTTTTGCAGCCGCCCCTTCATTGGCTTTTCCAACGCGACCGGGCCCCAATCCCCAACCTATCTCCTCTCCGGCGTGAGCCCGCACGCAACTCCCAGGTACTCACGCACGCTCACGAACCGCATGGGAACCCCACCTCCTCGATCCCATCGCCACCGACCCTGATGCCCTCGCCTCGCTCGCCTCCCCCTCGAGCGCCACCGCCACCAGCATCTCTCCCCGGCCGCCGCCACCTGCAGGAGCTCTTCCATGTTCTTTCCTCCTTCCGGCCGTGCGCCCATCTCCTGCGGCCTCCCGCTGCCTTGGAGCCATCGCCTCAGCCGCACATGACCTCGGGTCCTCGGGTCCTCGGGTCCTCGCGCCTGACCTCGACCTTCCCTGGTGCCGCGGTGCCCTCGCCCTGGCTGCCGCCTCCTGGCTTCCCCAGCTCGCCACCGCAGCCCCGAGCTGTCCTAGCCGCCGCCTGTAACTACCTCGGTGAATTACGCTCCTAGTACAAGCCTGGATGATCATAAATGGTTGAAATAGTACGGTGGGGCCCAAATGCCACTCACAGGTAGACCTTTCGGCCGTCCCAACCATTTCCAAACATCGGGACAAGAACGGGCGGCGTAATCGGCAGGCGAAGGGATCAACTACATACACAAATGAGTATGTATGCAAGCCACCATACAATAGTACATCAGAGCCATTCCATCTAAAAAGAAAGGAAATATAGCAACGCCATACGGCAAGATCCAAATATCCTAGATAGATATAATAGTTTTAGGATATCTCCTCATACATCAATCAACAGAGTATCAAGCGGAAGCGGAAGACAAAATCCGAGTACGGATAAAAAGCAAATCGGCATAAGATGCCCCATAAATAAACACATCCCGCCCACAGATCTCTCGGATCCCCATTCCCGGAATCTCTACACCGAATGATCGTTGCCCACATCGTCCGTCTCTTCCACCCAGTATCCATCTTGCGAGTGTACCTGTTCATCTGAACCAATAATTTATCGTGTGAGACCCTAGGGGTACTCAGCAAGTCTTTATGCCTCTAAAGGGGACACAACCTGGGTGACGAATTGCAGCAAAAGATAAACCCTAACAATTCTATGATAGCTAACCATCCGCCTAACCAGAGATAGACGGATGTCCGTGAATTAATAACAACAGTTATAACAGTTATAAAGGTAATCTTAACATATCCATCCTCCTCCTCGCTTACCGACGAGGAAGCGGACGAACAACCCCCCCCATCCGTTGGCAGTTTTATTATCCATTCCATGAGTGTTGCACTATTTACTAGTCAGGTACCTAGTCTAGTCAGATTAAAAGCGGTACTTTAGTTATGCTTGTCTATGGTCGAGAAACTGTGCTCCAAGTCGTCCATAACCGCGGACACGGCTTTCAGAAAGTTTTACCCTGCAGGGGTGCACAAATAGCAACACACACCGATATGCCTCGGAAAAACCAAATCAAAACCCAACGAGGCGCCACGACAAAGCAATTACAGGATTCAGAATATTTCAGGGGCCACCCCATTAAGCTACCCATGACGGGCTTGGCTACGAGACGGACTCAAGGTTTGGGTGGACGGCTGTAAAGGACTGGGAACCCGAAAATGTGACTGGGCTTGTCGATACCGTGAAATCGTGTCCCGGCCCTAAACAGTACAGTGTGCTCCTCGCACAATCTTAAAGGAAGAAGTAAAGCATGGCATAAGTACAGGATAGTAAATAAAACCTCAAACTAGTTTGTGGCCCCAAGAAATAAGAATGAATCAAGCTCGCTGTGGGGGTCCATAAGCCTCCCGGATGTGGATAGCGAATAATCTTGGAACAGGAATCAAGTACTTGGGGTCTTACGGGACACAAGTGAGCCTGAAAAACCAAATAGCGAATATGGCTCACCGATGCCACTTTCATTAGTTATCCCATTACTACTCAGGTTAAGTTGTTTAAGTACCTCGTTATCCATCAGACACCCACATACCTTACACATGCTGTTCTACGACTCGCATGGCTCAAACAACTCCTGTAGTAATGGCTCATGGGATGGAGGTACAAGCTTCGGTGGGGTTCAAAAGTAAAGGCTATGCAATACTTGGGATTCAATTTAATGCAAGCGCGACTCAATGATGCAAGAATAAGATAGAGGCAGTAGGTACTATATGTATGCAAGCATGTGGTAGTGCTTGCCTGGCAGCTCAGTTGAAGCGAGGAATGGATCTGGGTAGTGCTCCTGGTTCTCTTGATATATCCCCTGCTCAGCGTCTATCCGAAGAAGAACCAAACAAACAAGGGCCAACATAAATAAAGTGCACAAGCATATGAATAAATGCATCAAGCAAACAATCATGCCATGATGAATGATGCACAATTTGCATGGCAATAAGGTAGCATGGCATGTGTGAGGTGTGGAATACAATAATAAAGCATTTTATTTAGTTTTGGCCCCATTTTATTCACAATTAAGTTGCTGTATACAATATATTTATATGATGCATGATTCAAAACAAACCATGGAATGCATAAACAGAAAGGTATCGTCGAGCTAATCATTTTAGACATGTCATTTGTTAAATTTGGAGTTATAAATCAAAAGATATTAATTATTTAAGACAAAAGGGCATTTGATTGTAATTTAAATAAACTTGGAGTTTTAATTGTTCAAAAGATATTTTGAAGGCCATATTTGAAATCCTCACATTTTTCTGATTTGAAAACATATATTATTTGCATTAATTGGATTAATATTTGAAAAGATATTTAAAATGTAAATATATTTGAATTTGAAATAATTAGAAAAGATTTGAATTTAAAACAAACAGTAAAACTTTTTATACCTGCAGACCCTGCACCTGACACCGACGAGTGGGGCCGTTCTTGATCGGGCCGACGCAAGCACGTAAACGTTTACACCGCAATGCCGCTAACCCGTGAGATGTAGGTGGGATCTTGGCTCATGAGCCCACCTGACAGAGCGAGGTGGAGGCTGACCACATGGCTCTGCGGGGGACTGCGGGTTGAGTTTTAAAATTCCAAGGGGGGTTTCTGCAAAGCGGTGACAGACACCGACGGGTGGGCCTGGGCTTGACCGCGGTTTGCGAAACAAAAGGCGGAGGGGGGTATCTGCAAAAAGTGGGTCGCCAGATCGCTTGATCTTCTTCGCCTCGCGACCGATCGGTGGGCGGCAATGGGCGGGAATCGAACACGGGACCTAGGCTCGCTACAGAGGTGGCTACCATGCGGTGTGGGCTGGCGTGGTTGTCAGGGAGGGTGGATGGGCCTAGATAGGGCTTGATGCGCGCGTAAGCGAAGTGACTAAGCGGAGCATGTCCAGGAGGCTCGGGTGCTCACCGTGGGCTCGACGGCGGGCTCGGATCGGGCAGGCGAGCAGCAGGACGGCGGCGATGCAGAGACCCAACGAGCTAGGGTTTGGCGTCGGTGGCTGCGGTGTCCTTCGGCTCCGGTCCTTCTCCTCCTCCGCGACAGGTACTGGGCTGCAGGGGACCTCCTCGACTCTCGA
The DNA here is from genome assembly GCA_023614405.1 of Avena insularis. Classification (NCBI taxonomy): domain Eukaryota; kingdom Viridiplantae; phylum Streptophyta; class Magnoliopsida; order Poales; family Poaceae; genus Avena; species Avena insularis. Next base: position 538,021,748 of record CM042694.1, read on the forward strand.
CAACTCCCACGCCACGCCTCTTGCTGGATCGAGGGTTGGTGGAGGACACCACGGTGGCGGCGTTAGGCAGGTGGTGGTGGAGAGGAAGGGAGAGGATAGGCCAGCTGGGCGGATCTGGGAAGGCCAGAGGCGCCGTGTGGTGGTAGATAGGGACGGGGAAGGGAGGTGGTGCCGTGGGGGGAGTGGTTGGGGGTAAAGGTGGCTCGGCCACCTTTATCTTCCCTCTCCTTCACGTGCTTGGCAGGGGCAGGGCAAGGGGCGTACAGGTGGGGTAGGGTGCGGCCAGAGAGGTGGGAGGCTCGGGCTAGGGGTGGAGCTAGGCTCGGGTAAAGCTAGGTTTGGAGCTAGGTTAGGGTTTGGGGTGGTAGCTAGGGCAGGGAGAGGTGGCCAGGGAGAGAGGGTGGCCGGTGGGGCCAGCTAGGGTAGGCCATGGTGGGGTGGCTCGGCTTAGAAGGAGGAGAGAAAGAGGGGGGGTGCTTAGGGTTTAGGTTTAGCTTAGGTGTAGATTAGGGTTTAGGAGAGGGGGAAGGTTAGGTGCTAGGGTGTTCCTTTGTCAAGATCAAGCCAAGCACAAACCAAACCCCAACAAGATCAAGACTAGGAAAGAGAGGACAAGGTGATGTGGTTTTGCAAAAGATCTACTCAAAATGCAACTAAAACCAAAGCTAGCACAAGATGGTTCTTGCATGGCCCATGCATGATATTTAATGCCATACTTATGTTGTGAAAACAAGATGGTTTACATGGCATTATTACTATGCATTCCAAAATGTGGAGTAAGGCCTAAGCAAAAAGGATTTTAGAGATAGCTCCAAGGGAATAGATGGAGATGATCATGTTTGAGTATAATTGGGACTTGCTAGGGTGTATGCTCCACTAGATGATCAATAGTCCCAAACTATTCCAACATGAGCATAATTCCATGACAAACCAGATGAAAGCTAGAAGAAAGGGTCCCACTCACAAGGCATGCAAAGGTGGCCATGTGGCTCTCATATTTCAATATTGTGAAAACAACATGATGCTAAGATGAGAGCATGTGGAAATAGAATTGGATCCATCCCAACCCACATGAGCTAGAGGTAAACTCAATAAATGCCAAGCTCATATTTAGTTGGATGGTGGAATTATAAGGTGGTGAAAGAAAAAGGTGGTGGAATTAATAAGAGATATGCCCCCAACTCAACTTGGGCACTAAGCAATATATCAAGAACCAAATACAATATCAAGAGGCAAATACAATTAATAATGCATATGAGATAAGAACCAAATCAAAAAGGGTTTTATATGATGCTCAAATGCAAGGAGGCATGATGACATGAGCATGATATAATGATGATGCAACAATTATATGTTTGAAGTAGCCATTATATTACTAGACCAAGTAGCATTACAATTGTTAGACAAATGGGATGCTACAACTCTCCCCCACTAAACAGGAATCTCGCCCCGAGATTCTAGGAAGAAGAAGACACAAAGAGGGTAGGATACTTGGCACGGAGCTCATCTTCACGTTCCCAAGTGGCTTCATCAACGGAATGGTGCGACCTTGCACCTTGCGTAACTTGATGGACTTGTTGCAGTCCTTCTTCTGCGACTTCAAGGATTTTTGTGGGGTGTTCTTGATAAGACAGGTCTTCTTGGAGATTGATCAGCTCATGGTCCACGGTCCTGCCGGGATCCTTGAAGCACTTCTTGAGCTGAGAGATGTGGAAAACATCATGGACCTTGAGTTTCTCCGGGAGCTCCAGAGCATAAGCAACTTCTCCTCTTCTTCCACGAACTTTGAAGGGACCGATGTATCTAGGAGCCAGCTTCCCTTTGATACCAAAACGGTGCGTGCCTCTCATGGGAGTGACACGAAGGTAAACGAGATCACCAGGGACATACTCCATGTCCGTGTGCTTCCTGTCATAATTGCTCTTCTGGCGACTTTGAGCAATCCTCAGGTTCTCAAGAATGATGTGAACCTTCTCCTCCGCTTGAGTCACAATGTCAGGGCCAAACAAGATCCTTTCACCTGCACCCGACCAACCAATCGGAGTTCTGCATTTGCGACCATAGAGAGCCTCAAATGGTGCCATCTTTAGACTTTTCTGGAAGCTGTTGTTGTACGAGAATTCAGCATAAGGAAGACATTCTTCCCACTTCATGCCGAACGAGATGACGCAAGCACGAAGCATATCCTCCAGAATCTGATTGATCCTTTCAACTTGTCCTTGCGACTGAGGGTGGTAGGCTGTGCTGAAGTTCAACTTTGTTCCCAAAGCATTTTGGAAACTCTCCCAGAACTTGGAAGTGAAGATACTTCCACGGTCTGAACTGATCTCGAGAGGAACCCCATACAGAGAGACAATTCTGTTGATATAGAGCTCAGCCAACTGAATTGCAGAAATGGTTTCCTTGACGGGGAAGAAGTGAGCCACTTTAGAAAGCCTGTCAATGACAACAAAGATTGCATTGTTGCCCTTCTGCGACCTAGGAAAACCAGTGATGAAGTCCATCTCTACTTTCTCCCATTTCCATTCCGGGGGTTTCAATGGCTGTAGAAGACCGGAAGGTTTCTGATGAACAGCTTTCACTCTGCGGCAGACATCACACTCTGAGACATACTTGGCATAATACCTTTTCAAACCAGGCCACCAATATTGTGTTTTCAAGTCCATGTACATCTTTGTGCCGGGTGGATAGAAAGAACAGAATCATGCGCCTCCTTGAGAACTTGCTCTCAAACCCGGTAGTTCGGAACAAACATCCGTGTTCAAAGAAGAGCGTGCCTTGATCATCGACGTGAAGGACTCATACTTGGAAGCTGAATCTCGAGATGATCTTTCTTGTGCGGATCACCAAGCTGAGAAGAGCGAACCTTTTCTTCCAAGAGAGGTGTTGCTAGAAGGTTCAGGAGATACCCTGGTTCCACAATTTCCAGGTTGAGCTGACGGAATTCCTCGCACAAGAGAGGGTGTTGTTCCTCCATCATGAGGTTGTTGACATAGGCTTTGCGGCTGAGAGCATCTGCCATGACATTAGCTTTTCCAGGAGTGTAGTTGATGGTCAAATCGAAGTCATTGATTGCTTCAATCCATCTCCTTTGCCTAAGGTTGAGATCAGGCTGAGTAAAGATATACTTCAGACTCTTGTGATCAGAAAAGATCTCCCAACGGTTGCCAAGCAAGTAGTGCCTCCATACTTTCAAAGCAAAGACAATCGCATGAGCTCGAGGTCATGTGTAGGATAGTTGATCTCATGCGCCTTCAACTGACGAGAGGCATAAGCAACAACTTGTTTTTCTTGCATAAGGACCGCACCCAATCCATGCAAAGAGGCGCCATGAATATCTGAAACGGCTTGGATGTATCCGGAGGAACCAAGACTGGTGTGGAAGTGAGCTTCTCTTTGAGTGTCTCAAAGCTTGCTTGACATGCAGGAGTCCAAAGGTATTTCTTGCCTTTCTTGAGTAGATCGGTAAGAGGCTTCGCTATCTTCAAAAAGTTCTGAACGAAGCGACGGCAATAACTAGCCAAACCAAGGAAACTCCGCACTTCTTTGACATTAACAGGAGGAAGCCATTCAACAATTGTCTTCACAGTTTCCGGGTTGACTGCAATGCCCTTGGCAGAGATGACATGACCAAGATAGGTTACTTGAGGCAGCCAAAACTCACACTTGGAGAACTTTGCATACAAGCGGTGTTCACGAAGCTTGCTAAGGACACACCGAAGGTGTTCTTCATGCTCTTCTTGTGACTTGGAATAGACTAAGATGTCATCCAGGTAGACCACAACGAACTTGTCAAGATACTCCATGAAAACCGAGTTCATGAGCCTCGAGAAGGTGGCAGGTGCGTTGGTGAGACCGAAAGACATGACCGTGTACTCATACAGGCCATAGCGGGTGGTGAAAGCTGTCTTAGGAACATCTTCCTTGCGAATCTTGATTTGGTGATAACCACTTCTCAAGTCAAGCTTAGAGAACACCACAGCTCCAGCTAGCTGATCAAAGAGATCATTAATCCGCGGAAGGGGATATTTATTCTTGATGGTTTTAGCATTGAGAGCCCGATAGTCAACACAAAGTCTATCAGTCTGATCTCGCTTCTTCACAAAGAGAGTTGGGCTACCCCAAGAAGAAGTCTGCTGAATGAAACCCAACTTCTCTTGTTCATCAAGTCGACGCTTGAGTTCAGCCAACTCAGCAGGACCCATCTTATAAGGCCGCTTGGAGATAGGAGCGGTACCAGGTTCAAGCTCAATAACAAACTCAACCTCACGATCCGGAGGCATACCTGGCAACTCTTCAGGAAAGACATCTGGGAACTCACAGACCACCGGAACACTCTGAATAGCTTCCATAGCATCAACATTCAGAGTTGCCAAAGAGAAAAGCTGGATAGCAGGAGTCAGACTTGGAGAATAGACTATATGGCCTTCAGGAATCTTCAGAGAAACCGAGCGTTCAGCACAATCAATCACAGCCGCATTTGCTGTCAACCAATCCATGCCCAAGATGACATCAATGTCAGAATTGCCCAGAACGATTAAGGAAGCCGAGAACGAAGAGCCACCAATCTCAATTTGATTGCCATGGCTGATATGAGCAGCCCTCATGTTTGCACCAGGAGATAGAACCATTAACCGCTTGAGGAGAGGAGTCATAGCTAACTCATTCTCATTTGCAAACTTGTGAGACACAAAAGAATGCGATGCACCAGAATCAAACAAAACTCGTGCAGGGACTGAGTTAACGGATAGCATACCCATCACAACCTGTGCATGCTCAGCTTGAGCGGCGTTGATGCAGTTGGCACGAGCAACAGTAGACCCGGGCTTGGTGTTGATGTTGAGAGCCCGAGGTGGTGGTGCACGAACCAAAGGAGAGCTTGCCGCAGATCTTGGAGGTGATGGAGGAAGAGCGTTGTTCTTCATCGGACAGTTCCACTGTTGATGCCCAGAGTCTCCACAAGTGTAACAAGCACCAGGTGGACGTGGAGCAACGTAGCTGTGGGACTCCGCCAGCGCTCAGGTAGTGGTGGTTGTAGCCCCGGGAGCAGCAGGAGGAAGTTTGGTGGCCTTGCCGTAGCTTGAAGGTCTTGGTGGAGCCGGAGCGACGGTGGGTGTTAGGAACCTGCACACGACGCTTAGAAGGAGCTGACATAGTGAAGAGCTTGCTGCATCACGGCTGTGCTTCTTTGACTCCTCAAACACTTGCCTACTTGCCTCTTCTGCAGAGCTGTATGCTGAAGTTCCGTAAAAGACGCCGCCTTGCATGTGTGATTGCATACTTAATCGATGCGTTGAGCCCTTGCTGAACTCTTTTGCTTCTTCTTGTCATCAGAGATCTCATCGCCACCATAACGATAAAGGTTCATGAAGTTCCTGATGTAGGTATTGACATTATCATTGCCCTGCTTCAGGTTAAGAAACACTTCCTTCATTCTCTCCATGACAATTTCTGACAGATACTGCTCTTTGAAAGCTCCAGTGAACTGTTCCCAAGTGGGCTGAAAACCAGTGCAGTTTGCCTTCAGGTAATTCTCCCACGAGAGCTGCATCTCCTTGAAGGTGAGTAGCACACTTTACCCATTCTCGCCGGGAACATCAGATTGCCAGTAACCTTGACATCTCACGCAACCAATCATCAGCATCAAGTGGTTGATCAGAAACATCAAACTGGCGAGGGTTGAACTTCAGGAAGCTCTTGATGTCTCCTCGCTTGGGAGGTGGAGGTAGCGGCACAAACTCATTCCTCCTGACACTTTCCTCGAACCGCTGGTTCTCGCATTGCATTGCTGCCAAGGCATTGGCGATGCTTGACAAAGCTGCCCCCAGTTCAGGTTGTATGTCCTCCTCAGAACGGCGTGGTGGTGCCATCCTGTTATTGATATAACACACAAGTCAGTACTATGATGGAGAATAATAATAATCCAAAATAGTACCAAGATGGGATTACTCAAGATTAAGGATACAATTTACTAAGATGATATTAAAATATCAACAAAGTTCAAAGCACCTAGAAGATATTAAGCATATCGCATTAATCGAAAAGGAGTGTGGTACATATATATCAAAGAAAAAAATTTCCACAAATTTCGGCATTAAAATACCAATAGATGCGCAAAATTATTTAACGAATCAAGATTAGTGACTCTACCAATTCAATATAAAAGAGCGAATGATAAGAGTAGTGGTATGGTCGCGACTCCATCCCGCACTCAAATCATTACTCCGCATGAACAAGTAAAACACTTATCCCAACCCCTTCTTCTCACGATAACCTAAAGATTGGTAGCTACGTAAACGAACACCACAAACAAGATAGCGTGGGATAACAAAGAGTAAGACAGATCGCGTCGTTATAAAACTAATAAGATAGATCGCGTCGGTTTGCAAAAGCACGTCGGTATGGAATGTACCAACAGTTGATAACCAAAAGGCCGATAAAGATAACAACTTGATGCAATGATAGACAAAGATTTCACACACACACACACACACAACCTATGGTACTACGGAATCCCAGAACACGTGAATCCTAGTTTGAATTTAAGAAGAGAATTGAAAACGTTACACTTCCTTACCAGAAAAGGGTGGGTGGGTGGGTAAGAAGAAAAAGTGGAAGCAGTCCTACTCTCGCGTTTTATTTTTCCCTAGTATACATAACTACCAAAATATTTGCTAGACAGATGACAACGACCATTTGGCTGAGACCACGAAGGTCGGGATGGCTCGATACCAATTGTAACTACCTCGGTGAATTACGCCCTAGTACAAGCTGGATGATCGAAATGGTTGAAATAGTATGGTGGGGCCCAAATGCCACTCACAGGTAGAACCTTTCGGCCGTCCCAACCATTTCCAAACATCGGGACAAGAACGGTGGCGAATCGGCGTGAAGGGATCAACTACATACACAAATGAGTATGTATGCAAGCCACCATACAATAGTACATCAGAGCCATTCCATCTAAAAAGAAAGGAAATATAGCAACGCCATACGGCAAGATCCAAATATCCTAGATAGATATAATAGTTTTAGGATATCTCCTCATACATCAATCAACAGAGTATCAAGCGGAAGCGGAAGACAAAATCCGAGTACGGATAAAAAGCAAATCGGCATAAGATGCCCCATAAATAAACACATCCCGCCCACAGATCTCTCGGATCCCCGTTCCCGGAATCTCTACACCGAATGATCGTTGCCCACATCGTCCGTCTCTTCCACCCAGTATCCATCTTGCGAGTGTACCTGTTCATCTGAACCAATAATTTATCGTGTGAGACCCTAGGGGTACTCAGCAAGTCTTTATGCCTCTAAAGGGGACACAACCTGGGGTGACGCAATTGCAGCAAAAGATAAACCCTAACAATTCTACAGATACTCGCTAACCATCCGCCTAACCAGAGATAGACGGATGTCCGTGAATTAATAACAACAGTTATAACAGTTATAAAGGTAATCTTAACAGATCCATCCTCCTCCTCGCTTACCGACGAGGAAGCGGACGAACAACCCCCCCCATCCGTTGGCAGTTTTATTATCCATTCCATGAGTGTTGCACTATTTACTAGTCAGGTACCTAGTCTAGTCAGATTAAAAGCGGTACTTTAGTTATGCTTGTCTATGGTCGAGAAACTGTGCTCCAAGTCGTCCATAACCGCGGACACGGCTTTCAGAAAGTTTTACCCTGCAGGGGTGCACAAATAGCAACACACACTCGATATGCCTCGGAAAAACCAAATCAAAACCCAACGAGGCAGTCACGACAAAGCAATTACAGGATTCAGAAATATTTCAGGGGGCCACCCCATTAAGCTACCCGCGACGAAGCTGGCCGGCTACGAGACGGACTCAAGGTTTGGGTGGACGGCTGTAAACGACTGGGAACCCGAAAATGTGACTGGGCTTGTCGATACCGCGAAATCGTGTCCCGGCCCTAAACAGTACAGTGTGCTCCTCGCACAATCTTAAATGAAGCAGTAAAGCATGGCATAAGTACAGGATAGTAAATAAAACCTCAAACTAGTTTGTGGCCCCAAGAAATAAGAATGAATCAAGCTCTGGCTCAGGGGGGTCCATAAGCCTCCCGGATGTGGATAGCGCGAATAATCTTGGAACAGGAATCAAGTACTCGGGGTCTTACGGGACACAAGTGAGCCTGAAAAACCAAATAGCGAATATGGCTCACCGATGCCACTTTCATTAGTTATCCCATTACTACTCAGGTTAAGTTGTTTAAGTACCTCGTTATCCATCAGACACCCACATACCTTACACATGCTGTTCTACGACTCGCATGGCTCAAACAACTCCTGTAGTAATGGCTCATGGGATGGAGGTACAAGCTTCGGTGGGGTTCAAAAGTAAAGGCTATGCAATACTTGGGATTCAATTTAATGCAAGCGCGACTCAATGATGCAAGAATAAGATAGAGGCAGTAGGTACTATATGTATGCAAGCATGTGGTAGTGCTTGCCTGGCAGCTCAGTTGAAGCGAGGAATGGATCTGGGTAGTGCTCCTGGTTCTCTTGATATATCCCCCTTGGCGTCTATCCGAAGAAGAACCAAACAAACAAGGGCCAACATAAATAAAGTGCACAAGCATATGAATAAATGCATCAAGCAAACAATCATGCCATGATGAATGATGCACAATTTGCATGGCAATAAGGTAGCATGGCATGTGTGAGGTGTGGAATACAATAATAAAGCATTTTATTTAGTTTTGGCCCCATTTTATTCACAATTAAGTTGCTGTATACAATATATTTATATGATGCATGATTCAAAACAAACCATGGAATGCATAAACAGAAAGGTCTCGTCGAGCTAATCATTTTAGACATATCATTTGTTAAATTTGGAGTTATAAATCAAAAGATATTAATTATTTAAGACAAAAGGGCATTTGATTGTAATTTAAATAAACTTGGAGTTTTAATTGTTCAAAAGATATTTTGAAGGCCATATTTGAAATCCTCACATTTTTCTGATTTGAAAACATATATTATTTGCATTAATTGGATTAATATTTGAAAAGATATTTAAAAACAGAAATATATTTGAATTTGAAATAATTAGAAAAAGATTTGAATTTAAAAGCATGTAAACTTTTTTTATACCATGACAGCTGCGAGACAGCAATGGACGCAGAGGGGGGGTTGTTGATCAATGACGCAGCTGCAGAAGCGTTTTACACCGCAATGCTAGTGCGGAGATGACAGTGTGGGACTGCTGGCTCATGAGCCCACCGATGAGCGAGGTGGAGGTCACCACATGGCTCTGGGGACTGCGGTTGAGTTTTAAAATTCAAGGGGTTTCTGCAAAGCGGTGATGCATAACACCGACGGGTGGGCTTGACCGCGGGTTCAAAACAAAAGGCGGGGGTATCTGCAAAAGTGGGTCGCATCGTTGATCTTCTCTGCCTCGCATGACCGATCGGTGGGCGGCAATGTGGGAATCGAACACAGGACCTAGGCTCATGAAGAGGTGGCTACCACTGCGGTGGGCTGGCGTGGTTGTCAGGGAGGGTGGATGGGCCTAGATAGGGCTTGATGCGCGGCAGAAGCGAGCACACGACGGCGACAGCTAAGGCGGAGCATGTCCAGAGGCTCGGGTGCTCACCGTGGGCTCGACGGCGGGCTCGGATCGGCAAAGCAGCAGGGGACGGCATGGCGTCAGAGACCCAACGAGCTAGGGTTTGGCGTCGGTGGCTGCGGTGTCCTTCGGCTCCGGTCCTTCTCCTCCTCCGCGACAGGTACTGGGCTGCTGCAGGGGACCCTCCTCGACTCCTCGACAACTCCCACGCCACGCCCTCTTGCTGGATCGAGGGGTTGGTGGAGGACACCGACGGGTGGCCGGCGTTGGGCAGGTGGTGGTGGAGAGGAAGGGGAGAGGATAGGCCAGCGCTGGGCGGATCTGGGGAAGGCCAGAGAGGCGCCGTGTGGTGGTAGATAGGGACGGGGGAGGGAGGTGGTGCCGTGGGGGGAGTGGTTGGGGGTAAAGGTGGCTCGGCCACCTTTATCTTCCCTCTCCTTCACGTGCTTGGCAGGGGCAGGGCAAGGGGCGTACAGGTGGGGTAGGGTGCGGCCAGAGAGGTGGGAGGCTCGGGCTAGGGGTGGAGCTAGGCTCGGGTAAAGCTAGGTTTGGAGCTAGGTTAGGGTTTGGGGTGGTAGCTAGGGCAGGGAGAGGTGGCCAGGGAGAGAGGGTGGCCGGTGGGGCCAGCTAGGGTAGGCCATGGTGGGGTGGCTCGGCTTAGAAGGAGGAGAGAAAGAGGGGGGGTGCTTAGGGTTTAGGTTTAGCTTAGGTGTAGATTAGGGTTTAGGAGAGGGGGAAGGTTAGGTGCTAGGGTGTTCCTTTGTCAAGATCAAGCCAAGCACAAACCAAACCCCAACAAGATCAAGACTAGGAAAGAGAGGACAAGGTGATGTGGTTTTGCAAAAGATCTACTCAAAATGCAACTAAAACCAAAGCTAGCACAAGATGGTTCTTGCATGGCCCATGCATGATATTTAATGCCATACTTATGTTGTGAAAACAAGATGGTTTACATGGCATTATTACTATGCATTCCAAAATGTGGAGTAAGGCCTAAGCAAAAAGGATTTTAGAGATAGCTCCAAGGGAATAGATGGAGATGATCATGTTTGAGTATAATTGGGACTTGCTAGGGTGTATGCTCCACTAGATGATCAATAGTCCCAAACTATTCCAACATGAGCATAATTCCATGACAAACCAGATGAAAGCTAGAAGAAAGGGTCCCACTCACAAGGCATGCAAAGGTGGCCATGTGGCTCTCATATTTCAATATTGTGAAAACAACATGATGCTAAGATGAGAGCATGTGGAAATAGAATTGGATCCATCCCAACCCACATGAGCTAGAGGTAAACTCAATAAATGCCAAGCTCATATTTAGTTGGATGGTGGAATTATAAGGTGGTGAAAGAAAAAGGTGGTGGAATTAATAAGAGATATGCCCCCAACTCAACTTGGGCACTAAGCAATATATCAAGAACCAAATACAATATCAAGAGGCAAATACAATTAATAATGCATATGAGATAAGAACCAAATCAAAAAGGGTTTTATATGATGCTCAAATGCAAGGAGGCATGATGACATGAGCATGATATAATGATGATGCAACAATTATATGTTTGAAGTAGCCATTATATTACTAGACCAAGTAGCATTACAATTGTTAGACAAATGGGATGCTACACCGCCCTCGCTATCCCAGTCTGTTGCTCCGCCTCTTTGCATCGTCAGCTGCCGTCGCGACCTCCTGTCGCTGCAATAGCGGTCATCACCGCGTCTGCTACCTCGCCATCTATGTAGCACCGCGCCTCGAGCCCCTCGGCCAGGTCCTCCACTGCCAGACGCGCCTCGCCATCGCACGTGCGTCCTTGACGACGGTCTCCTCCCGAGCAGCCTCGGCCTTCCGGCCTCTGCCTCCCGGCGAGCCACCACATGGCATCCCCGCGTTTCCCAGATTGACGTCGGGCCCCTGTTGCCTCTGTTCCCTGGTAGTGTGCACTGGCGGCTGCCAGAAGCGTTAAGGCCACGCAGCTGCCCCAAGGCCTCTTGCTGTGTTCATGTTGATGTTGTAGCTTCTACTCCTTGTCCTGGTACAGTTTGATGTGATGATCTGTTGGCGAGGTGAAGTGATGCTTTTGTGGTGTACGGGTGATGATGCATAGATGTGATGATACGGATGAGGTGATGCCCGTCTGAAGATTGTGTGGTCTCGCTCGAAGATCCAGACACCTGAACCCAAGTCCGCCATCAACCACGACGTTAACAAGGATCCCTGCTGTGAAGCACCAAGACCTCCTACACGGATCCGAAGGTTGTTGCCCCGAAGACCGAACCCGAACCCACCGAGGCCCCAAGCTCTCCAATCCGACATGTGTGACCCATATCCGCCCCTATTTTTATAATATGATATACCACTTGTTGCATATAAAATTTACATGCTTGCATACATACTTTGTCACTTGGGGGTATTTTGGACGACTCATCTAATAATTACATATGGAGGCTATATGCGGGATAATTATGTCCTATCTCGATTGCATTTAAATTTGTGTAGCGAACTGATGCCATGCTTAATCTTGCTAACTCAACATTTAATTTGCGGGGTAGTTAAATAACTTGAACCATAATACTTATTTACCGGGTTTCGTTTCCCCTTAATATTGCTAAGATAGACCGCATATTGCCATGTCATGCATCATATCATGAACATGCCGAATCTTCGGCTGTATTATTAAATATTGCACCGGTTGTTCTTTCTAGTGTTTGCTTCTTCACCGGATAGGCCGTTGAGTTGATGCGAGATACGACAAGCCTTCGGTTGATCGTCACAGGCGAGCATTCTCCCCCCTCTTTCTACCTGTTTGGCATTTATAGTCTTTACTTCCTTCCTTTGACCTATTGCTATCCTTATTATCGATGCTCTAGTGTCGTCCCCTTTATTTACCTGCTCTACTATAAAGCCTTGGTTATCCTATTGCCTTTTGATTAGCTAGCTTTGCCCTTGCGAGTCGTAGCGCACGCTTAGGTCTGCTGCCCGCTCTCATAAAGGTGAACGTGATATCTGGTTATGGTTGATAACATGATAAATTAAATTGGTGACATTGGTTATGGTTATTATTATGGTTATGGTTTCACCTAATGATAAGGCCCCGACAGGGACCACCTTTGGGAACTGCTTGGGCCGACCTAGGACCCGTTTGTTCTATGATACTAGTTCTGAGTTGATCGCGCTAACCAAACGTGGGGCCCCTGGGATCCCCCCTCAACTACCGGCGCTATTCGTTTATCCAGAGGGTCACAGAATTGGTTTTCCATTTGGTGCATACGCATAATATGTCCTCGAACATGGGTTGAGTTGTGATATGATTTTGGTGGATTGCCATGGCTTTCATTGCATAAAATCGGGATTCCGTGCCAGAGGTGGGATGGAGCTCTACAAGTTATCTTCTGATCATCGACCGGCCGTAGACTCAAACGCTGTGCCACCTTGAGGCTCGGTCGTGCCTCTTGGCTGGGTAAAACATAGTAGGTGATACCTCTGGATATGCGCGTAGTTATGGGACAGTTCTTGTTGCGAGATTCGGAAGGCACGCGTATTATGTTGCCTGAAGGGTTGAGCATGCGTTTGGGTACAGTAGTGCACCCCTGCAGGGTAAATCTTTTCGAGAAGCCGTGTGTCCACGGTTATGGACGCCTCAGGAGTACGGTGTCATGATCATAGAAAATGCCACTAATTCTTTGCCTCTAATAACATGACTAGTAATTAGCCTTATCAACTAAATACATGCTTAATTAAAATTGCCACCGTGTGTGTTATGCAAGTAGACTTCCTCGACTGGTCTTCGAGGGGGAAACCTTCGGATGGGTTATGTTTGGTGCTTTATTATACTTATCGTATATCTCTCTTATCTCGCTCTAATAGCCGAAGTTGTAGTGTGTCTCTCTAAGTTAGATAGTGCAAGCTTTGCTACCGCTGAACCCACCATACCTATGTAGGCGAGGACCACCGAATTCTAGCATCGCCGTGTACTGGCCTCAGTACTGACCACTCTCTTTTTCCTTTGCCCTTTGTCGGCACCCCTTTGGCTTTGACAGGTATGAGATCGACGATGTTAGCAAGGTTACCCTTCTAGCTTGGCCTAGGCAGGGTTTATGGACACCACTTGGTTATTCTCCAGGACTCTTAGTCCAATTTGGTTCTTGTCCGTACTCGGATACTATTTGGCTTTCTTCCTGATTCATATCTTTGTATTGTATCAATTATATTCTTGACTCGTTGAGTCGTTGTTGTATATATAAGTTCTTGTGGATTATGATGTAAACTACTATGATGTACTACTTGTAATAACAACCCACCCACACGAAAGTGTCTGGTGGGCGCCTTTGAATCGCTTCTATGAGGGTTTTGGTGGAAAATGCTAAGATCTGCATAGACCCGATTCTAGGGCGTTACAAGTGGTATCAGAGCAAAGGTTTACGATACCCCACTGGTCCAGCCTATAGGTTAACCTTACCAACGGACATTGTCTAGTGTCAAAACTATTTTGCTACAAATGCGTTAGATAGATCTGATTAGTTCTGATTTTACTCCTCACCTCCATTCTTTCACCTCTTATCTTTACGTGTTTTTAATCCAATCTCTTACCTCTTTCAAGTCTAGGATTTCCCGTGGTTGGGTTTCCGTCGTATCTTTAGGATTTTGCTTCCCTCCTTTTGTAACGGTGGTGCTACATCTGGTTTTCGCTTTATCGAATCTTTCATACTTTGTTTCCAATGTTTTGCGACTTCTAAGACGACGACCTCCTTGTCTCCGGTTTTTTCCTCCAAAGCTTTCTGAATGAAGCTTGTTATGATCTTCAATCTAAATTCTAAGAGTTCGGTTGTCCGTTTCCCTATTCATGTACTAAGTAATAGTTTGGGTGCGTGATGGATTGGCCCCCATCCGACTACTCTTTCTATTCGCTTCTGTATGCTGAACTGGGCGAATGTGTGACTTTACTCTCTCCATGGAAGTTAGAGGTGGCTTCATCTTTTGAGACCTTTACATCCTCCTTTGTCTCTCCGGAGTGTTCTCTCGAAGAACGTGAGGAGCAATCCTTGTTGGTGGTGTCGACAACTTCACGACGGAGCAAAATTCTTGTTAGTGGTGCGCAACCATCAACCCGATGCAAGAAGATCAGATCATCAAACCTCTTTCCCCACCCCCCCCCGGTGTCTTTGCTTGGATCTCGGGACATGATCCTTTGTTAGTGGTGTCGAGTTATAATGCCCGGGAAAATATTCCCCAATTAGATTTGCCTGTTATTTGATTTTGTGCATCATCATGACATCATGCATATTTTTGTCCCAAAATATTTTGTCAAAAGCCTAATTTTGTTTTCTAATTATCCCCTCCTTTACTTCAAATTAAAACCCTCGTCTTTTTCCAGATCTTTTATTTGTCTAAAAACAAACTGCAAAAGTCTTTCAAAAATAAAATAAATAAATAAAAGTATTTTTTAGGGGGAGGCAGCCGGCCCAGCCGAAAGGGTCCAGCCAGCTACCTACAACCTCGGCTGGCCCAAACCACCTAGTCTCGATCCAGCCAAACCATAGACCCTAGCCAGACCACACCGGCCGCCGCCGCACTCACACCACCTACAAGCCTAACCTAACCCGACACGATACACAGAACGCACCTACACGCACACACGAATGCACGCACGAGTCTGAACCCAACACCCCATCGCTACCTATTCTGGCTCCACCAACCACCGGCAGTTTTGCAGCCGCCCCCTTCTTTGGCTTTTCCAAACGCGATCGGGCCCCAATCCCCAACCTATCTCCTCTCCGGCGTGAGCCCGCATGCAACTCCTAGGCACTCACGCACGCTCACGAACCGCGTGGGAACCCCACCTCCTCGATCCCATAGCCACCTACCCTGACGCCCTCGCCTCGCTCGCCTCCCCCTCGAGCGCCGCTGCTGCCAGCATCTCTCCCTGGCCGCCGCCACCTGCAGGAGCTCTTCCCCGTTCTCGCCTCCTTCCGGCCGTGCGCCCATCTCCTGCGGCCGCCCGCCGCCATGGCGCCACCGCCTCAGCCGCACATGACCTCGGGTCCTCGCGCCCGACCTCGACCTTCCCTGGTGCCGTGGCGCCCTCGCACCGACCGCCGCCTCCTGGCTTCCCCAGCTCGCCACCGTGGCCCCGAGCCGTCCTAGCCGCCGCCCTTGCTATCCCAGTCCGCTGCTCCGCCTCTTTGCATCGTCATCTGCCGTCGCGACCTCCTGCCGCTGCAACAGCGGTCATCGCCGCGTCTGCTACCTCGCCATCTATGTAGCACCACGCCTCGAGCCCCTCGGCCAGGTCCTCCGCTGCCAGACGCACCTCGCCATCGCACATGCGTCCCCGATGACGGTCTCCTCCCGAGCCGCCCCGGCCTTCCGGCCTCTGCCTCCCGGCGAGCCACCACATGGCATCCCCATGTTTCCCAGCTTGACGTCGGGCCCCTGTTGCCTCTGTTCCCTAGTAGTGTGCACTGGCGGCTGCCAGATGCGTCAAGGCCACGCAGCTGCCCCAAGGCCTCCTGCTGTGTTCATGTTGATGTTGTAGCTTCTACTCCTTGTCCTGGTACAGTTTGATGTGATGATCTGTTGGCGAGGTGAAGTGATGCTTTTGTGGTGTACGGGTGATGATGCATAGACGTGATGATACGGATGAGGTGATGCCCGTCTGAAGATTGTGTGGTCTTGCTCGAAGATCCAGACACCTGAACCCAAGTCCGCCATCAACCACGACGTTAACAAGGATCCCTGCTGTGAAGCACCAAGACCTCCTACACGGATCCGAAGGTTGTTACCCCGAAGACCGAACCTGAACCCTTCGAGGCCCCAAGCTCTCCAATCCGACATGTGTGACCCATATCCGCCCCTATTTTTATAATATGATATACCACTTGTTGCATATAAAATGTACATGATTGCATACATACTTTGTCACTTGGGGGTATTTTGGACGACTCATCTAATAATTACATATGGAGGCTATATGCGGGATAATTATGTCCTATCTCGACTGCATTTAAATTTGTGTAGCGAACTGATGCCATGCTTTGTCTTGCTAACTCAACATTTAATTTGTGGGGTAGTTAAATAACTTGAACCATAATACTTATTCACCGAGACTCCATTTCCCCTTAATATTGCTAACATAGACCGCATATTGCCATGTCATGCGTCATATCATGAACATGCCGGATCTTCTGCCGTATTTTTAAATATTGCATCGGTTGTTCTTTCTAGTGTTTGCTTCTTCACCGGATAGGCCGTTGAGTTGATACGAGATACGACAAGCCTTCGGTTGATCGTCACAGGCGAGCATTCTCCCCCTCTTTCTACCTGTTTTGCATTTATAGTCTTTACTTCCTTCCTTTAACCTATTGCTATCCTTATTATCGATGCTCTAGTGTCGTCCCCTTTATTTACCTGCTCTACTATAAAGCCTTGGTTATCCTATTGCCTTTTGATTAGCTAGCTTTGCCCTTGCGAGTCGTAGCGCACGCTTAGGTCTGCTGCCCGCTCTCATAAAGGCGAACCGTGATATCTGGTTATGGTTGATAACATGATAAATTAAATTGGTGACATTGGTTATGGTTATGATTATGGTTATGGTTTCACCTAATGATAAGGCCCCGACAGGGACCATCTTTGGGAACTGCTTGAGCCGACCTAGGACCCGTTCGTTCTACGATACTAGTTCTGAGTTGATCGCGCTAACCAAACGTGGGGCCCCTGGGATCCTCCCTCAACTACTGGCGCTATTCGTTTATCCAGAGGGTCACAAAATTGGTTTTCCATTTGGTGCATACGCATAATATGTCCTCGAACATGGGTTGAGTTGTGATATGATTTTGGTGGATTGCCATGGCTTGCATTGCATAAAATCGGGATACCGTGCCGGAGGTGGGATGGAGCTCTACAAGTTATCTTCCGATCATCGACCGGTCGTAGACTCAAACGTTGTGCCACCTTGAGGCTCGGTCATGCCTCTTGGCTGGGTAAAACATAGTAGGTGATACCTTTGGATATGCGCGTAGTTATGGGACAGTTTTTGTTGCGAGATTCGGAAGGCACGCGTATTATGTTGCCTGAAGGGTTGAGCATGCGTTTGGGTACAGTAGTGCACCCCTGCAGGGTAAATCTTTTCAAGAAGCCGTGTGTCCATGGTTATGGACGCCTCAGGAGTATGGTGTCATGATCATAGACAACACCACTAATGATTTGCCTCTAATAACATGACTAGTAATTAGCCTTGTCAACTAAATACCTGCTTAATTAAAATTGCCACCGTGTGTGTTCCACAAGTAGACTTCCTCGACTGGTCTTCGAGGGGGAAACCTTCGGATGGGTTATGTTTGGTGCTTTATTATACTTATCGTATATCTCTCTTATCTTGCTCTAATAGCCGAAGTTGTAGTGTGTCTCTATAAGTTAGATAGTGCAAGCTTTGCTGCCGCTAAACCCACCATACCTATGTAGGCGAGGACCGCCGAATTCTAGCCTCGCCGTGTACTGGCCTCAGTATTGACCGCTCTCTTTTTCCTTTGCCCTTTGTCGGCACCCCTTTGGCTTTCACAGGTATGAGATCGACGATGTTAGCAAGGTTACCCTTCCGGCTTGGCCTGGGCAGGGTTTATGGACACCCCTTGGTTATTCTCCAGGACTCTTAGTCCAATTTGGTTCTTGTCCGTACTCGGATACTATTTGGCTTTCTTCCTGATTTGTATCTTTGTATTGTATCAATTGTATTCTTGACTCGTTGAGTCGTTGTTGTATATATAAGTTCTTGTGGATTCTGTTGTAAACTACTGTGATGTACTACTTGTAATAACAACCCACCCACACGAAAGTGTCTGGTGGGCGCCTTTGAATCGCTTCTATGCGGGTTTTGGTGGGAAATGCTAAGATCTGCATAGACCCGATTCTGGGGCGTTACACTGCCCCCGGGGAGGTCGGTCTGCATGATCTCCGCCGGGGGCTGCTCAACCCGTATGCAGGGTTCATTCGCCGATCCGTGATCGGCTGCCCTGTAAGTCTTTTTCTCTAATCTCTTGATCGAATTTCTTTTTGGTTTACCGATCTTAGATCGGATTGAGTCACCCACCGCCGTCGTCATCATCGTGCCTCTACTCCTACCATCGGCATCGAGGATCTGCATCGCGTCCGTGCGCCTGCCCACTCCGCTGCTGCGCCTGCCTCGGCAGGCTGTCGCGGCCTCACGGCAGGCTGCCACGCACCACGGACGACTGCTTCGCCTTCCTCGGAAGGCTACCGCGGACGCCCTCCCTCGGACCCTTTTCGTCGTCATCGTCCGGGACTTCACCGACAACGTCGTCATCGAATCTGATCTACGCGTCGTCCACGCCATGGCGCATACGGTGCACCGTCGGTCTGATCAACCGATCACGCGCCTGTCAACGCCAAGCACGTCCTCGAGCACGCGCCTACCACCGATCGAGCTACGGGCTGCCGCTGTGTTGCCCCGTCGGGCCGCAGCGCCACCGTCTTTGGTCCACGCTATCGGCTTCTAACGCGCCTTCCTTGGCGTGTACGTCGCTGGTGGTCTCCCAGCCGCTGCACCTACTTGCGCCCTGCAGCTATGTCGCCCCCTCGGGTCGTAGCGTGGCTGCACGCAATCTACTTCGCTGTCCTCGTGCATCGACGGCCTCGACTTTCACCGCACCATCTCCTATGGCGCGGATCGCTGCCATCTGCACATGGTCTTCGTCACGTCGCCGGATCTTCCTCGCCTACTTCGAGCACCGCCGCCGCGCTTCACAAGGTAACCTGCAGGGCGCCCTCTCGCCGTCGTAGGTCCCACCGACTACCCCATCGCCACTCTAGGCATCCATCATGACTAACCCAGGTCGCCGCTAGTTTCGCCGCCTTCTACGTCTTCGTCCACTACAACTTCGCCGCCAGCGTCATCGCCTCATCCCCGACTACACCACCTGCTACTCTACTCCGACAACCGCGGACAGCGCCGACATCTCTCCCTTAGCCGCTCTGCGCGTCGCAACCGCTCTGGAGGCTTCCTCTGCTAGTCTTTCTGACATGGCGACAAGTTCATGATGGTCCCTGCCCCCGCACGCCTGGTACTGGCAACACCGGGAGTGCCTTCGTCCCTGACGCGTTCCCGATTCTGGCAAACTCGGATCGGCGCCTCGTCTTCATCGGCTTTGACAACGTCTTCTTCGGCACCGACCCCTCTACGACTGCCTCGACCGCGTCACCGACGAGTTCTTCTTTGCATACTCGGTTCTGGCAAAACCGGAGTGTGCGTTCGTCCCCGACGTGCGCCTAGTTCTGGCAAAACTATGGCCGCACCTCATCCTCGACGACTCGGACTGCATCGACTTCGGCATCGACACCCTCAACGACTGCCTCGACGCGTCTCTGTCATCCTCCTCGCGCACTATGCGCATGCGGCTTCACGTGCAGCTACCTCGACACGGGCATCCCCGACCACGACATCAACCACGGCGACCCATCACACGGCTACCTCAACCATGGCACCGCCTCATGCTCCCGGCTCCCTCGACATCGGCACAAGGGCTACCACCTCGCTTGAGCATCACCAGCTTCCTCAACAGTTCAAGCTACCGCGACGCGACACCGTCCAAGACGTTTCCGCTATGACTGCGGGGGATGTCAGCCTACTAGATGCTACTTCGGTTTATATCTAGTCTGACCGTCCGCAACATTCTGGTTGTTCACGACGCTACCGTTACGACTGCGGGGATGTTAGAGTATGATACATACATGGTTATTGTGGTAGTTTAGGATAGTTAAGATTTTAGCCTAACTCGTCTTGTACTCCAAGTTGATCCCTGTATGCCTATATATACTCGCTCATGAGGCTCAATAATATATCCATCATATTCCGTCAAACTCATACTCTTTCATATGGTTCACGTTCTAGTGGATCTGTTAGAGTTGCTCTAACATCCACGTAGCTTCTGGGCTAAGTCCCCCCCATTAGTGTTGCAAATATATTGGCAATTGGCTACATGCGGTAGACGCTAAGTACAAAACTCTTCTAAGGGTGGGAGCACTTGTTGTTATCTGATCGCTTTAGCTATGTAGAAATGACAAGGTTTTTAATCGAAAAATATCTTCTCCTATACAGATTATCTACCGTTATCTACCGATGCACAGGTACGCTCATTTTTGGTCGCATCTTCATCAGGTGGAGTGTCGAGACCTGTTTATGGAGCTCTATACATATTTGAAGAATACGGCGAAGGATATTTTTTCCCAATTGACAGCGTGATCTTCACATTGGGCCACCTTTGTCTTGTTGTCGGCGGTTACCATGTTCCCATACTTGTAATTCGCCTACAAATGTTATTTTTCGTTTCATCGTGAATCGTATGGGCTGTGTGCATCGTTATGCCGAGATAAGTACTCCCTCCGACCCATATTACTTGACTTGGATTTGTCTAGATTCGGATGTATCTAGACATGTGTTTTAGTCTTGAATACATAGAATCCAGATAAATCAAAATCATAATATCGGAAGTAATATATTACCCAATTAAAAAGAAAACCGCCACGCTGATGTAGATAGCGGAGCAGCCACGCTGATGTAGATAGCGGAGCATCTGTTTTCTTGGGTATATAAAACGAGGGATTCGGCCCCACATTTATACAGACAGCATCCGGGCGGGCTCCACGGACCGGTCTAGCCGTAGGAAGCAAATAACGTGAACGAGCTCCTTCTCTCTGTCGGCCCTGTCCATGTCGTTCGTAGGCTTGTTCACAGCATACCAGCGGTGAAGGCAAAGCAAGGCATAACATACGTACTCCGAAGTCCGAATCCTTTCGCATGGCAGCTTTTACGCTGGTCAAAAGAAACCGGACCATTCGAGCTACGGAGCGCACCGATCGAAAATGACACATTCGCCTTGTACGTACTGAAACTTAGCAGCTGAGCTCTGCTGCCCTGCTTGCTGTGTAACAACTGCAAACTGCAAGGCATGCGACCATGAGCTACATCATGCAGGCACATGCATCGGGTTTGTCGCGTAGGAGACAATGCACGAAACGATGCCAGGTACAGACGCGGTACTACTATACATTTATGTATCCATCGCAAGCAAACTACTGTGGTACTACGTGCAGTAGCTGACAGCGTCACAAAAGCGGCTCGGCAGTGCGAGCTAGCTTGACGCGGAAGAGAGGCGCAGGCGCCACCGCGCTGGCTATAGTGGACAAGCAAGGGCCACTAAGGTCTTGTTTACTTGTCTCGTATTTTTATTCACTAGAGTTTCGAAGATATGCGGAAATTTGATGTTCATCTAATACTCTCCAATCCCCTAAAATACCTTTTTCCAAAAATACTCTACCTTAGATAAGAGTTTTTAATCTAGACAAAAACATGAAGGATTTGCGGGATATGTCGGAATTATCCTGATCAAACCCGACGTGGTAAACGGACTACGGGGATTTTTGCGGGAATTGAAACAATCTCC
The DNA here is from genome assembly GCA_023614405.1 of Avena insularis. NCBI lineage: Eukaryota > Viridiplantae > Streptophyta > Magnoliopsida > Poales > Poaceae > Avena > Avena insularis. The sequence continues at coordinate 538,043,801 of CM042694.1, forward strand.
TACGATCCCCTACGATCCCCGCGAATACACTAGCGAATACGAGAGAAGTAAACAAGGCCTAATTCGGGACAGAATACTTCCGTTTTTCCTCACCGGCACCTCTCTTCCTAGTACTCCAAGATGCTTCCTGCTTCTGCTGTGTTCCCGCGCTCTAGCAGGCTAGCAAAGCTAGAAACACCTATTTGTATCTGTTCCACACTTCCAGTTCGGCACTAACCTCCCGTTTGAACAGCCAAAAGGGTGCAATAATACCAGCGGTACTTGCTCTTACCATCCATCTGCTTGCCTGTACAGTACCTAGCAACTGACATACGCTACGCGACTCATCAACGATCCATACTAGCTTCTCTCAAAAACAAAAACAATCCATACTAGCTATGGCCGTTGGAACACAGCTGATCGTGATCGAGCACATACCGGAAGTTTAATTAGCAACTTATTTACTGTACACGCCTAATCTTTTCTTTGCATATACTCCTAGCTAGCAGTAAAATTAGGTAGGGGATTAAGACGGGAAAAGGGAGAGAGGCGCGATCGATCTTGCTAAAGCTAACTGTCGTGGTGGATCGGTGGTCGCTTGTGGACCTGCATGCATGCCGCGCGCGGCGTGCCGTTTCCAGTGGCGAGACACAGCGTAAAGCGTGACGAGAGGTACAGTGTGCGCTGCGCCTCCCTGGCCTTGGCCTTCACGGCTTGCTTGTTTGCGAGCGAGGCTACCTACCAATCTACCATGTGAGCGAGCAACGAGACTGCTCCGTGCGACCCATCGTCGTCCAGGGAACGAACCACGTCTTATTAATGGCCACATCGGTCGATCTCCATCACATCTGCCCTGATCATAAGCAGACACGCTGCCCTGCTGGCATCCGTTGATCAAACCATTTGCATACATACCATGCATACATGCCCATAATCATCCTGCGCTTTTCCTTTAGCTCTCTTTCCTCCCCCCTCACCGAGGGCAAATTACCAGCTAAATTAAGAATAAAGCTTGGCAAACGTGTTTCGTTTGTAGTATGTTTTAGAATTGGGATCGGATGGCAGTTTGCTGGCTGTGCTAGCTAATGCTACTAGTATAAGCTAACTATGCCAGCACAGCTGGAGCCTGGATGCATCGACCGATCCATCCATCGGCCGTGGATCCATGCGAGTCGTGTGACCAACTTTACTGAACCAAGCTACAGAATCATGACTCATGCGTGCGTGCCTGCCTGCTCGGCACCTACATTTGTTGGGACTAGCATGGAAAAACGAGCAAAGGTTGGTACTAAGTTGGTTGCTGGATAGCTAGCAAGCTAGACAGCTCTGCGCGCTAGCTACTCAAGCAACAAGCTCACTTTCAGTGCCACCTTATACTAGTCCGGACGATCGGAGAATTCCCAGGCTTCCACTAGGGGGCAGGCAGGAATAGGACAGCAGGCAAAACTATATGCATGGCGTGCGCCGCGGTGTAGGCATATGCATCTCTTCCACTCGCAAGGAAACTCTCGAAGGACGACACGAGCAAAAAAGAAAAGTTTTTGGCGTAAAGCTAGCAAAGTACTAGTACTGTACGTCTTTGAGCGTCCAATGCACCATCAGCAGCAGCGAATTTGACCGTGTACTGGAAATGCAGTAGTACCTAGCGGCATGAGCAAATTAACCAAGCATCCGAAATTTCCATCGCAAAGTTTGATCATGATTTTGTACGTGCATTTTGCTTGGCCACCAGGGAAGCGACTAGGTGATGATGGCCTGACACGGACGTGCTCTACTCCAACCTCGATCGCACACAGGCCGACCGGCAAGCGTCCGACCTCGATCGGACGGCCGCGACAGCGCTGCCAACTTCACCCCCAAACCCCTAGCACCCCACGGCCATGCCTTGGCCCACCTCCCCGCGCACCCGTCCCGCACGGGTACGAGTACGACCAACAGTAGTATCCAGCTGCCCCCCCGGATGCGGTCCCCACGCGTCATCCTGATACTCCCCCTGCCTCCGTCGCGTGCACCAGGCATTTTGCCCTCGAGATCCGCTTCGGGCTCCGAGCCCACCGGCTTCTCTTCCAGATATGGCAGGCCAGAGGGGGATGGGGATCGGCGTCAAAACGCTACGCGTACAATTAATCCCCGCGTTAACTCCCGTGTTAATGTTAATTCCTGATGACCCCCGGATTCACCGGGTGCTGAATGACCGGCCGAAACTCGCAGCACCACCCACCGCCGCCGGGTACGGCGTCGCGCCACGTGGACGCCACCGGTGGAGGCAGAGATGTGAACCGCCCGCCTGCCTCCAAACTCGTGGAGCCCCGAGTCCTACAAAAACGATCGCCGTTTCTTCTCCATAAACAAAGAAGAGTAATGCTACACCTACGGAATATTTTTACGGACTGAACTTACGGAGACCAGGTGGTTCAGCCTGATTGGTCAGCGTGGAGCGGTTGTTCCGTTTTTAAGATCATCCCGTAACAAATCCTCCCGTAAATCTAGCATTATTGTACAAAGAATGGCTGCCTGCACCCCTTGGCTGGCCGTTATCATCCGCATACTAGTACTACGATCGCAATGGCCATATGACATCCGCAATTCTGCACTCCTCTACAATACGATGACCATTATACTACTCGGCTGGGACCCACGTGCAGGGAGAGATGGAGATCATGCAATGGAATAGTACTCCCTTCTCATCAGGGAACAAACACAAGGGACACACACGCAGGGTACGTACGAGCAGGCAGCCACTGTTCATATCCCAGCGACAGCAACCGATGAAGGGAATGCAGAACAGAACAGAATTGCAGGTGGCTGTGTGTGCACTCTGCACCGGGCAGTGGCCTGGCAGCAGCAGGAGCAGCAGCAAAAGAAAGGAAGCAACAGAGGGCACAGAGCAAAGCTACAAGAGTAGTACTACTGAACATTGCCTTGTCATTGTGGCTTTGGTGGACACTAGGCAAAAGCTAGCTAGCTAGTCTACTCTACTCTACTCCACTGCCATCCTTTTGTGCTTTTGTTTCTACTAGTATTGCCACCAGTTTCTGAACTACTCATGCTTGGTTAATGTGTGCAGTCTGGACTACTCTGCACTGCACACATGGGGAATGGTTCAGCTAAAAAACGTTCCTTTGTAGCACAAAATTTCTTCCATTGCGATGATGCTAGCTAGTTTCAGTCATCGGATCAGTAACAAACCAGAGCTAGTTACATCAATTCCATAGCTTGAAACGAATGGTAACTAAAAGAACATATTAAGCAATTCAACTGCTGAAAATTCTAAACACGGATCAATGAAATCGAATGTACGACCAGCAAATTGTCTGACTAACAACGGGACGAACTATCAAACATGCTTCTTTCTTATCTCTGTTTCTGTTTCTTTGTTTTTTTACCTTTATAGTTTCTTGGATTTATCTCCCTAATGATGCTCACCTCGGATCGCCTCCTCGATTTGGAACTAACCGCAATGGCGGTTGTCCGCTTGCTTCAGGAGCCTGGATTGGAAGCGAAGCGGGGATCTGACACGGCAGAGAGCTCGACCTCCTCGAACGGCAGCGCGATGTTCAGATCGATCATGCCGAGGTCTTTGATCGGGTCCGCGGGGGCGGCGGTGGTGGCGTGTGCCTGCGCTGCGGCGGCGGCGGCGGAGCACACGTGGGACCTCTTGTGGCCGCCGAGAGCTTGGCCGGAGGGGAACACGCGGTAGCAGTAGGGGCACTCGCGCGGCTGCCCCTTCCCGTCCATGTCTTCGTTCCCGTCGCGTTCCATCGTTGGCGGCTGCGGCCGCGGCTTCGGTGTGGGAGGAGGGGGAGCGACGGGGGGCGCGCAGCAGCCGCCCCTGCCGCCTCGCACGTGGCTGGCGCGGTGGCCGCCGAGGGCCTGGTAGGACCGGAACACCTTCTTGCACGCGCCGCACTGGAAACGCGTGCGCTTCTCCACCACCGGCGCCGGATCGGGAGCGGGGAGCGTGTAGTAGCCGTCGCTCTCGTCGTCCGAGTAGTCGCCGTACCCGGACCCGAGCCCCACCGATGGCCACGAGTCGCGGGAGAGCATCATCAGGGACATCGCCACGTCCTCCTCCGGCGTGGCCGCGTCGGACAACGAGCTCACCGGCTCGCCCTCGCCCCAGCCAGCGGCGGCCTGCGCACGCTTGGCCCGCGGCGGGGTGGACTCGGCCTCACTCTCGTGATCTGAGAAGCCCACGTCGGAGACTCGCAGGCTGCGCTTGGGATTCTCGCGGAGCGCGTAGATTGGGAGGGGCTTCTTGAAGCCTACGTCCTCGTTGGCGTTGGCGTCGGCGTCGGCGTTGGCGGCGGCGGCCGTGAACGAGGTGGACGCTGAGGACGCCGAGGAGATCTGTTGCTTCGCGGCGGCGGCGGCCATGGAGTGGGAGCGCATGTGCCCGGCGAGGGCGCGGGGGCTAGCGAAGCGGCGGAAGCAGAGCTTGCATGTGGTCTTTGCCATGGCGACAGCTTGGGGAGCTCGGGGAAAGCGTGGCAGGAGCTACGATGGCGAGGGGAGAGGACGGGAAGCAAACGAGAGAGCTGCGGGGGGAGTTAGAATATAGCGGAACAGCCAGGTTTTCTCTTTCCTATTTATTTTCCATCTGTATTTACTTTTCTCTCAGTTTTTATCTTAATTGATATTTTGCGTTGACACTTTCCATAGCTGGGGGCCTCTGCTTCCTGGCTTTTGCAGAGCATATCAAATCACGGATGTGCTGCTTGATATTTTTCAGCCTTAACTGCTTGGTGCAAAACTGCAAATCGCTTTCTATTTTTTTGGGATACACATGTGTAGTTTTATGATATGAAGTTATAACCACGATAAACTGTCATTAGTATATCATGCTAATATTTTCATGGTGACAAGTTTTCAAGACAATGGACCTCCCTCACAACAAATTGCAAAGCACCACCCGGAACCGCCAACCGCCAAGGGTGGTGGACATTCTTGTGACTACACTGTGCATAAGAAAAACTTCTCACCTATGGCCACGAACAAAGAGATGTCTGCTATGTGTGCCCCTACTTCATCTGTTCCTCACCTTGTACGGTGTGTCTATCACCGTCACACATCATCCATAATCCCCGACTCTATTTGAGATGTGCCACCAGTGAGTATGTTCCCCTTGCCCCGACTCTTTGAATCGCGTCTTTGGCATGGTGAGTGGGCCTCCATTGGCAAACTCTCCGTGATACAAAAGGTGAGCTTGAGCCACTTTTCTCGACTTGTCTTTGAGTCTACCATGGGTGATTATGATCCTATCCATCGACTTTGTGGTGTTTATGTCACGTGAGTATGTCCGCTTTCCCCCTCCCGTCCCTCAACTCTACGTAGCATGACTGCCACGCTCTAATGTGACTCTTTTCCCTAGCCTTTTCATGATATGGTTGACATAGGATGAGCATAACCCTTCACCAACTCACCCACACGTGTGCTACGTTGTTTCAGTTTGTCCTATCGTTTATTATTTATTACACTTGAAAGTTGCTCATAACACCCCTTCCACCTCCAACCTCCCTTTCCCTAGCGCCCGACACACACAAAGTTTATTTCATAGCGTAAAATTTTATTAATATTATTTATTGTAGCTGCACTCAATTGTGGAGTACAAAAGTAACATCGTCATGGAACATGAACACGTTGGCACCACCACCACCGGACGACCTGACCACCCACATGAAGCACACAAGAACCGCAAATAAGAAAGACCATCGTCGGGGTTGCCATCAAGCGTCATCGCCATCACTCCTCCTCAAACCAGCGAATCCGACTTCACCTCCTACAACCCAAAGGGAGCGTTACTGCAAACAACACTAGAACTCATGATGGCCCATGCCAACAATCGGCCACACGCTCCAAGGACAATCAGCTCCGTCTTTAACGACGAATGTCACAAGAGAAGTATGCTAGGCATGCGCTGACCGAGTCCTCTGCATAGACCAACGGTTGCCGGTCACCGTCACCTCCTGTACATGCTCCACAACAGCTTCGACTCCACATCTACACAGTGAAGCACAAAAGAACCCATTGCACACATCGGGAAAACTGCCTACTGAATCCCGAGCTACAACCAAAACTTTGCTCCATGCATTATCGTTGCGGACAACATCCTCAAATTAACCATCCTTCATAGGTCCAAGACTCAAGTCGGCTATGAGACGATGTCCACAAGGAGGAGAAAGACTCAAATGACACCTTCATCGCCTGATCCCAAGAATCTGAGGCTTCCCTCCAGAGCCAAAACCTCGGAAACAAGAGAAGCACAAATCCCTGGCGACGCCTCTAACAAGGTTCGTGGTGCCCACTGGTGCCATCGTCGACCAGATCCGGTAGAGGTCGGAGCAATAATTTCTTTTGGAGATGGGACCTCAAGCCATCCACCTGCCGCCTTTAGGCCAAACTCACTTTGGAGAGGAAGAGGCTGCACGCAGATCTTGTAGAGCCACAACCAGTTCCACAACAGCGAAGACGGCCATCATCCCCCAACTTCATCGTGGCCCTCACAGCTGAAGAAGCTGACAACCACTTTTAGACGATGACCGAACAACAGCTACGACGCCCTCGCGAGGACTAGCCATTGTTGCCTACCACTGTTCCATGGCGTTGGACTGGCATCCATCCTCCTATGCGTGCGTTGCAGCAGCCCGAGGGTCCGCGTTGCCCTTAGGGGAGCAGGGTCTGTTTTCACCACAGTTGACACCAATGGCAACAACGGTGGCACTCAAGGGGAACCCTATTAACGGGAGCATTTTAACCACTTAGATGTCCTACTTGAACATTTTTCACATGTCTCTTCTTTCACTTGAATCCATAATGCATTCTAATATTCAAAATTAACTAGTCCAAACTGTCAAACTTCATGTACTAACCAACTATTGTAAATGACCGATTTATGGAAAGTGGTAGGCAATCCACTTATACACTTCAACGCCCCTCATCACCTGTGATGGGAAGACAAGTCAACATCTGTAAACTCATAGGTATGCCTCGAGAGGCCAATACGTGGATGGAGGGGCACTAGCAATTTTAAGTTAAAATTGCGCCACATAGGACTCAAACTCGAGACCTTAGCTCTGATACCATGTCAAGCTTCATGAACTAATCAAATATTCTCAAAGACCAATCTAATGAAAAGTGGTAGGCCATCCACGTATACCTATTATTTTGTCCATTGTTCTCAATATTCCGGTTAAACTGTATTATTTCTGCCTAAATTCAGACTATATTAACAAATATCACGAGAACTTTTCTAGTGGAGGACAACTATGGTCATGTTAAAAGGTCAAATTTGTTCGTACTAGAGTTTTGGATTAAAAATTATCATTAGGAAATGTAGTGTGACCAAAATATCATAATAAAAATGAGCATGTGGAATATAATATCACCACAGGAATAAAAATGATTAAACTAAATAAATATGTGTAAATCCAATATTAGATTGTTAGCATAAAGCTTAAAAGGTAATAATTTGAATTAAAATAGCATTAATTACAATTATTATGGTTTCCTTATTTACCCTTGCTTTAATGACACTATTATTTACTTCCATTCTTAAATCCAAAAGTGCAAATTCCACATTAATCTTATACCATCATTTTTAGTACCAGTTAACAGCTGCCAATGAATATTAGCCATTGGATCACACATAATCGACATGGTAATCCAATACTTACTTAAACTATTAGATAAACAGGGAGAAGAGACAGATGTTTATGCCTATTGGCTCTCGTGTTGTGGTTGGCAACGCAGTGGTTGTTCGCTGATGACTACAACAAAACATGCACAATGTAGCTAGCTTTTGAATTAAGAGTATGAAACCACGGAGAGCTATTTGGTTAGAGTATTTATGCCCCTCATCACTATCTATCAAGGATTACTAGTAAGTGATGGCAACAAATGTAGCCACTTTTCGTTGGGACTCCAAGTGCAGAGTGTTGTACCAAGCTTCTTTTCTCCACAAGGGTGACTCAAGGGTTTATATCGAACTCTCAGAGAATTGGTTATTAAGGATGTTTGTCTTCTCCTCTTCAAGCAACCTGTAAAGTAAAATAATTAGTCTTATGTCCCCAACTCCACCAAGTGGTTATCAAGCACAAGGTTACGTATTATTAATATAAAATAAAATAAAAACAAACTAAAATAAAGTAAAGTAATGCAAACTAGATGATATGGAAGATAGTAGAGTTGTTTTTGGGTTTTTATAAGTGATTGCAAGTAGAGAAAGTATTTTTGAATTTTCAAAATAATAATTCATAAATTGTAAAGGATAGTAGATGCAAAGGAAATGTGTTTCTTATGATAAAGTCGGAGCAGGGTTCATGGGTTCACTTGTCTACTCTCTTTTTAGGTTGTAGTGATCACAAAACAATTTATCATTAATAAAGATTCATGAAAATTTATAAGTGATTGATAAAATAAATTAATATGGGCATCACATTCTAATATTGAGATGGAATACATCTCTCTTATACTTCTCAAGAAGGGAAATCTCCATGCAATCTTGATTAAGAATATATCAGAGTATAGCTTTAAGCAATATTATATGATGTTTGAAATACAAAATATGCTACCTTGATCTAGTCAAGGTCATCACACCGTCACGTCATAATTATAGCACACGATTTCACTTTACCCCTAGTGAGGTAGCAAAAGAAAGGTAAAAACCAAACTAGATCTCTACCCCCATGCTACTCCATCTAACACACACTTCTCCCCATACAAGTTCTTGCATACAAGTTGGATCAAAACAATAAATGAAGAACGGGGTGCATGATATGCATCTATTAAAACATCTTACACAAAATAGATTCCAATCTCAAACATCAAATCATAGAACAAAGATCCACCGCATAGGAATTACAAATATGACCATAATCATGTTGGGCAGCTCATATGGTACTAGATCTATGAAGAACAAGAGAGACATAGATTAAGCTATTGCCACAAACCCATAGCACGGAGATGGAGTACCACCTCTTCATCATGGTGATGAAGCTGGAGATGTTGGAGAGGGTGGACATCTCCCTAGAGGTGGCTCTGGTGGAGTTTTCCCCTCTAATATTTGCTAGATCTGACTCTATTTGGTGGTGTTTTCATCTCTGGTGGCTCTTTCTCCGAGGATGCCCCCGGGGTCCTTATATAGGGATTTTTAGGTCAAAGAACTCCGTGGGCGAAAGAATCAAGGTGATCGGACGATCGAGGAGCGAAAGAGCATGGGAGGCATGCCCACCAGGCCTCGGCGCGCCTCCTGGGCTCTTTTAGCCCTCCTGGCCTTCCTGGTGAGATTCCAGTACTCCAGATGCTTCTTATTGGTAAATATTGGCATTCCCAAAAGTACATGTCCATTTGACTTTGTTTAGGTCCTGAAACATTGAAAACAGGGTTTTTCTGCCCTGCAGGGTTATAACCAAAATAAAAGTGATCATTGGTAAATCCCCAAAATCAGTATAAAACAGGAATATAACATTATATATGATGCAAATATGTGGGAAAACATGTTAACAAACTACAAAGTTCATGTATGCATTTTACATGCATCAACATCCCCAAGCTTAACCTATGGTCGTCCTCGAGCATGAAGTGATAAAACTAAACATGGACTTTGGAGTTTGTTACCTTTGCTTCCTTCATTATTATGGAAAGTTCATAGGCTCAATTCCTTTCAATGAAACATAATATGTAAGTGTACTATCAAATTGTATCTTTTACACATCCATAAATATGCTAAACAATAAGTGATGGTGTGATAAAACAAATGATGAACAAAATAAATTTTCAAGCACACTTTGACGAACCTATAGAATAAGAGACTCTTTTCATGATTGACATTGGTATTTTATGCCTTTATTTTGGGCTACTTGATACGTCCATTTTGCATCACTATTCTATGTCTTAATTCACTATTATTCATTGATATATTTCATATTGAGAGGTGATACTTATGTTATTTCATCTGTTTTTACATGGTTGATGACTTTTGGAGCATGGACTGATGCAGTCAGGATTCTGATGGAAAATGTGCTGTTTGGAGGCAAAATTCGCGAAGATCAGAAAATCCGGGAAAATATACGGAAAATCCTATTTTTCCAGAAGACTAAGGATGCCAGAAGACGGAGTGGAGATGGGCCACAGGGGGCCCACACCACCCCCTAGCGCGGGCAGCCCAAGGCCGCGCCTGGAGGTGGTGTGGACACCCTGGCCCACTCCAGCCTCTTCCCTCTGGCGTATATCAACCTCCCGAAACCCTAAGACTCGGGGAGCGACCACAGAATGATTCCGCCGCCTCTGCGGGGCGGAAAACACCGAGAGAGAACGATCTCTCCGGCAGACATATTTCTGCCGGGGGAATTCCTTCCCAGAGAGGGGAGATCGTCGCCATCAACACCACCATCAAGCTGGACTTCATCGGGATCATCATCATCATCACCACCACCATCATCACCATCAGAACCCTCATCACCATCTCCATATTGCTATAACAATTGCGTTGAATCTTGCATTAGTTCATAGGGGAAACTTTCCCGGTGTTGATTACTCTTTGTAGTTGATGCTATTGAGTGAACCATTGAATTATTGTTTATGTTCAGATTGTTATACATCATTATTCCATCTCTGATCATGATCCATATGATGTCTTGTGAGTAGTTCGTTTTGTTCTTGAGGACATGGGAGAAGTCTTGTTGTTAGTAGTGGAGTTGTTATGAGAAAGATTCAATAGATTGTTATTTAAGTTGTGGTGTACTTCTTATAGTGGTGTCATGTGAACATCGACTACATGACACTTCACCTATATGGGCCTAGGGGAATGCATTGTGTATTTGGCTACTAATCGTAGGGGTTGCTAGGATGTGAAACCTGAACCCCTGTTAGGAAACCATTGCACAAGGGACGTAAGGGTCTTAGAGTTTAAAGCTATGGTTAGGTTTCTACCTTAATTACTTTCTTGTACTTACGGATGTTTGCAAGGGGTATAATCACAAGTATGTATTAGTCTTGGATGGGGCGGTACATTAGCACAGGTTCACCCACACAACACTTAGCAAGCTAGAGAAGATTAATCAACTATATGAAGCGAAAGCACTTGACAGTCTTCCCATGTGTCCTCGAGAACGTTTGGTCATCTTAAGTAATACAACCGACTTGTCCTTTGCTGCATAAATGATTGGGCCACTTGCTGCATTTATTCCTACTGTCTTTTATTTACTCGTACTTTGTTTGCTTGCTTTATCAAAAAAACCTAAAAATCCGTTTGCTAAGTATTTGTAGAGAATTCCTGATCCATACCACTAGCCAGCACCTTATGCTCCTCGTTGGGTTCGACACTCTTACTTATCGAAAATACTGCGATACACCCCTATACTTGTGGGTCATCAAGACTATTTTCTGGCGCCGTTGCTGGGGAGTGAAGCGCTATTGGAGAGTGGAACTGGTAAAGGAAACTTCTACTGTGAGTATTGTTTACTACTGTTAGTTGCTTTATTTTCGTTATGGATAATTCGCTGAGTTTCTTATTTGGTAATGCTACAACCACTGCTAAGGTAGTAGATAAGCCACCACCTGCTGAGAATGATGTTTTAAAAATACCTACAAGAATTATTGATCGTGTTATGGATAACTACTATGTTGGGGATGGAACTGTCCATCCCGGTGATCATTTACTCTTTATACACGAATTATGCGGGTTGTTCAAGTGTGCAAGTATTACTACAGATCAAGTTAAGAAGAAGTTATTCTCATTATCACTAAAAGGAAGAGCTGAGGAATGGTATAAGCTGATGAAGAATGGTCAAGCTCTAGAATGGGAGGAAATAGTGCCTCTCTTTTATTCAAAGTTTTATCCTCCTAGTGATATTCATAAAGATCAGAATCAAATATACAACTTTTGGCCTCTTGATGGAGAGAGTACAGCTCAAGCTTGGGGGAGATTGAAGTTACTAATGCTCAAATGTCCCATTCATGAGCTCCCCAACAATATTATTATCAATAACTTTTATGCAAGGCTCCCTCTACATGATAAGGATTTATTGGATGCTTCTTGTGCTGGATCATTCACTCGCATGGAAGAAGAAGCTAAATGGGATCTTTTGGACCGTATTCAAGATAATGCTGAAGCTTGGGAGAATGACAAAGGTAGAAAGTCAGGTATAAATTATGATTATAAATGCATTGAATCTTTTATGGGAACTGATGACTTTCAAAATATTAAAAATGCTTATGGTCTAGACTCTCAAGCTATTGCTTCTTATTTTAAGGCTTTTGCTTCCTATATTGAAGTGCCTAAAAAGAAGTGGAATAAGTATCATGAACCTTATAAAGATGTTGCTAAGAGTGTTCCTGCAAGAAATACTGAAGTTTATATTGCTAATCATGTTTTACCTGAACCTTATATTGAGAAAATGCCTTTTCTAGTTAAGGTAAAGGAACATTCTATGATAGCTAGTATGGTTAATGAAAGTATGAGTAAAGCTATTGAACCTGATAAAAAATGGTTGATGAACCTATAATAGCAAGTGTGAAAGACTTTGTCACTAAATATGAAAAAGAGGGACACCCTATCCTTTGTAAGGATACCTCTAATATTGTTTCACATAGTAGTGTTATGAGAGCTAGTATTCCCGTGTTTTCTGTTAGAATAAGTGATAATTGCTATTATGGTCCTTGTGAGAGCTATATTGTTAAGTTTATGCTTGATACTGAAAGCTACTATGAGAGAGGGAAAAGTGTTCTTATGTATCTCAATAATATCAAGTTTCCTCGCTTTATGCTGAAAGTTTTTATGTTGCACTTCTTTTTCCTTCTTATGCAAGTTGCCTCTGGTTTCAGCAACTTGTTTGTTTACAAAATTCCCTTGCATAGAAAGTGGGTTAGACTTAAATGTGTGTGTGTTTTTGCTTCTTAATGCTCTCTTTCACTTCAATTCATATCCCTATGAGAGCTTCTTAAAAATTATCATGTCTATCTTAAAGGCTATAAAGAAAGAGCTTTATGGGAGACAACCCAATTTGTTTTTGCTTTCAGTTTGTTTTTGTTTCTTTGAGTCTTGGAAGTTATTATTTCGGTAATAACCGCTCCTTATCCGTTTTGTTTGGTTTTTGTGTCAAGATCAACCTCTAACGAGAGAGAAGTAATATATGGGAAAGTTGCTGTCCCGAAACTGATTTTTTGTGCTTCACCGTAAAAATTCGTGAGAGATCTCTGTATGTCGGATTGAGCTGTAATTTTTTGTGATTCTGCCTCAGGTTGTTATTTAACTTCCGTTAGTTTTACACTTTTGATTTGAGCAACAGAAGATTTTCGAAAAAATTGATCTTTACCTGCTGGTCTGTTTTGGCAGATTTTGACACTCTTGCATCTGCTTCTTTATTCAATTTCTTTTTTGAATTCTTTTTGGGTTTTCTGAAGGAGTTGTTTCAGTAGCTTTTGTTTTGATGGTTTTCAGTTGAAGTTGGACTCAAAAGGTTTTATCACTTCACTTATACTAATGTTGCTAATGAGAATTGTGTGAAGTTTTGTGTGAAAGAAATTTCCAGGAAGTGGAGACAATGGTGTAATAAGGAAAAGAAGGGTTTTATGGCTCAAGTAATAAGTGTATGAAGATGAAAGATATTGATGTTATTCAAGTGGTGACTCCGAAAGAATCTACTAGATACCAAATTCAGAGACCTGCAGAGTCTGTTTTCAAATAGGTAACCGTTCTGGTAAGAAAAGTTCCACGAAATTACAATACAACTATATTTTTGCAGTTTTTAGTCAACAAGGAAAGTTACGAAGCGAAAAAGGGACGGAACCGGAGCCAGGGTGGCTCACACCACCCTGTGGCGCGGGCCCACCCCTGGCCGTGCCACCAGGTGGTGAGTCCACCCCAGACTCCGCCTCCGACTCATTTTCTCCCAGTACCTTCCTTTTGATATGAAACTTCGTAATATATAACCCCCGGATCCCCCGAGGTCCGTATATCGTGTTTTCGTCGTGTTTTTGTTTCGATATGTTTCTGTCAGGACATACTCTTTGAAAGCTTAGAAGCACAATGGTGTCTGCCAAGGATAAAGGGAAGGAGCCTATGGAGGAAGACCTCCAAGACCCCGGGAAGGAGAAGGAGATCAAGAGTGAAGGTGAAGAGGAGAAAGGCCAACATCCACATACCGGCACTACCATTGCAAGCATTGGAGTGGTGGAAAATCCAGCCATTGGAGGGAAGCCTCCTCATCACCGTTCAGATCCCTGGTCACTTCCTCCACGCACCAAGAATCCTTTCCATACCCTTATCCATGAGCATCAATACCAGAATATGCCCAAAGGGAAATTACCCTCCAATTGGGATTTGCCTCGTTCTAGCCATGCAGGAAAAGAAGACTTCAAGGAGGAAGAGTGGGGAAAGAATAGCAAGAGCTGGAATTCTCAACACGACATGATCATGAGCCGCATTGAGCAAAACTCACAGCTGATTCGTAATCTCACCTTTGAGATTGAGGACTTGGGGAAACTGATCAGAGAGCTCATTGTGAGGATACCACCACCACCGAAGTAGTAATTTGTCATCAGGTTTGGCATCCCCTTGGTTTGTTCCAAGCTTGGGGGAGTGCCGCGGTATCACATCACTATCTTCTATCTTTTTACCTTTTTAGTAGAGTCATATCATGAATAGAGGAGTTATTATGTAGTATGGTTTGCATTATGGAAGTGTCCCCTCTCTCGTTAGATATGTATTCCTTGGTGTGAGTTGCCGCTATGGAATATTGATGAGAAGTTCTATCATTCACTCTTTTGCATAGCTTATATTAGTTTTCAATTCATGGTTATATGATTGATCTTGTTGTTAGTATTGGTATCACTCTGGGATCATTGAGTTAATTTAGTTGGTTTTGGCAAACCTGGCTCGGTCAGTAACAACACTATTTTTGAGAGTTGAATGAAAAAGATAAAGGTACTCTAAAGGAAAATAATTTCATCGTCTTTCTTTCTTGATTTGCTCATAAGTCTAGTATTCTCTAGTTAAGATCTTTTGTGCTTCCAAGGAAGATTGCATGTTTGTCTTTATCACTTGTATGTTTGTTTGTTTCCTTCAACTCTTATACTTTCTACCCAGCCTTGCTAACCAAAAACCTGTACTGAGAGGATTTCTTCTCGTGCATCCACCTCCTTTAAACCAAAACCTTTGCCATTTGTGTCCACCATACCTACCTAGTAGCATTATTGCTATTCCAAGTAAATTCTTGTTTTATCTACCTCCCAAATTAAACTTGTTATGTGAAAATTAGTGATTAAAGCTCTCACGAACTTGATGGCACACTTTACTTTCTTGCATTTAATAAACTTGAACCATTGTACCCATCTATGTTGCGTATATGCTTGCGCTTTGTAAGTTGTGAATTAGCAGAACCATGTTGTCATGGGCAACGCTTTCAACATTGCACTGGTACTTTGTACCAAGTTGATATCATGTTCTTTTGTCTATGGATGTCATCGGTGTGAAATGAAAGGGGAGCTTGTAAGTCCATGGAGTTATGCATGTGTGTTAGAGAAACGCCTGGGCCGCTGGTCTAATCCATGCTGACATGGTGGAAACCTGCAGCGTAACCATAACGAGTATCTATGAAGCATTCCTCTTATAAAAAAAAGAGTCCGATATTGAGAAAAAAGAGAAAAAAAGAGATATTATGAAAAGAGGAAAAAGAGAAAAAAGCACCATATTCCCATGGTAAATAAGAAGATTGCTGAGATGCTTGTTGTCTGCTTGCCTTGTCATTTTGATATGGGGATTCTTCCGTATCATTGGGCAAGGGGTACCCCGTTGGCGGTTCTCTATGATACACATATGCTTACGATGACAAGAACTTACCAGTGACTAAACTTGAGTAGCATGAGGAGCGACCCTCGTATTCAAGGGACATGCGATTCTCAACTTACAACTTGTCAATGCATATCCTCATTTTTGATCACTTTAACCTTAATCACCTAAATATGCCTATGATAGGGGCAATGAGAGCTGAAAGCTAGTAAGTATCATAATTTTTGGGAGCTCTTTATGAGACTTGTAATCCCTGCTTCCCTCTTTGAAGGGCCTTTCTTTCACTTTGTAGTTGAGTCAGTAAACCTATTCCCTTCTATCTCAGCAAGTATTTTGAGTTGTTGTGTTTCATTCATTCATATGATGATTTATTCACTCATGTTTCTTATGTTCCTTGTTTTGCACATTGCTCTTATCCTGATGTTTACTACTTTGAAAGCTTTCATTGAAAAACCAGTTATTTGTGAACTCCAGCAAGTTATCAACTATTCTTCGACCACGAGCTAAGTTTGCCATTACCAATTATGATTCACTTTATGTATCTTTATTGTGTTTCCTTTACTTATTACAAGTCGAGTTATATAATAGTGAGTTGTCTTCTATTATGATCTATGTATTTGATGAATGTGATGCTTTTTGTCTGTATTCTTTTATCGACTCTTCACTCCATAAACCTAAGGCCATGTTTATTGAGCTCAGTTTCACTTGGGGACAAGCGAAGTCTAAGCTTGGGGGGAGTTGATACGTCCATTTTGCATTACTATTCTATGTCTTAATTCACTATTATTCATTGATATATTTCATATTGAGAGGTGATACTTATGTTATTTCATCTGTTTTTGCATGGTTGATGACTTTTGGAGCATGGACCGCTGCAATCAGGATTCTAATGGAAAAGGTGCTGTTTGGAGGAAAATTCGCGAAGATCAGAAAATCCGGGAAAATATACGGAAAATCCTATTTTTCCAGAAGACTAAGGATGCCAGAAGACAGAGTGGAGATGGTCCACAGGGGGCCCACACCACCCCTGGCACGGGCAGCCCTAGGCGCGCCTGGAGGTGGTGTGGCCACCCTGGCCCACTCCAGCCTCTCCCCTCTAGCGTATATCAACCTCTTGAAACCCTAAGACTCGGGGAGCAACCACAGAAAGATTCTGCCGCCTCTGCGGGGCGGAAAACACCGAGAGAGAAAGATCTCTCCGGCAGACAGATTTCTGCCGGGGGAATTCCTTCCTAGAGAGGGAGATCGTCGCCATCAACACCACCATCAAGCTGGACTTCATCGGGATCATCATCATCATCATCATCACCATCATCACCATCAGCACCCTCATCACCATCTCCATATTGTTGTAACAATTGCGTTGAATCTTGCATTAGTTCATAGGGGATACTTTCCCGGTGTTGATTACTCTTTGTAGTTGATGCTATTGAGTGAACCATCGAATTATTGTTTATGTTCAGATTGAAGGGTTATGGGTAGGCTACAGTAGCGTAAAATCAAAAATTTCTACCGCGTCAACCAGGAATACTGTGGTCATAGATCACAGGATTACCACTAGACGCGCAGTTGCGGAACTCGATAAAGCACCTCAGGGCAGTGTAGATGTTCTACGTCTCCTCCTCGTCCTCGTCCCACGAGCAGCTCCCCTTTGCGCGGCTTGTCCAAGTGCTACAGCTGCAGCACCTCCGAGGTATCCACACGTCCGGAGTGGAAGCCGTCACACGCCTGCATCGCTAGGTCCGCACTGCACAACACAAAAGGAAGAGGAGTGGCGGCTGGGTGGAATGCTCAACCCTATTCAGTGATGGGTTCGTAGCATGGAAAACAAAAAATTTCTACCGCAAGAACGAACAAAACCCAGATCTAATCTAGATAAAAGCCAAGATCTAATCTATTAGACATGTGCAACGAGATAGATCTGTACTAACCCTCGTAGATCCGAAAGCGTTACGAGATTATATCTCGGGGTTGATGTAGTCGATCACTTGTCCATCTCAAGATCGTGTGGACGATCCTTCCGGCGCCGCATTCCGGCAGCGCTTCCGAAGTCGGTCACACGTGCGGAGTCGAAGCAGACCTTCCTCTCCCCGTTCCAGCGAGCAGCAGAGGTAGTAGATCTTCTCCACGAAATCCCAGCAGCACGACGGTGTGGTGGTGGTGGTGGTGGAGTAGAGAATTCTGCAGGGCTTCACCTAAGCTGGAGCAGAGCGAAGGAGGAGGAGAGAGGCGGCGGCTAGGGTTTGTTATGGGAGAGTTCTAGGGGGTGGCGCCCCCTCCCGTCTATTTAAAGGAGGGAGGCGCGCCATGGGAGGGGGAGTCCTAGTAGGACTCCCCTCCCTCCTTGGCCGGCGGGTTGGGAAGGGGGGGAGGAGTCCTCCTCCCCCACGAATCCGTGTCTTGCCCCACAAGGTTTCCTTGACCCTTTCTTGGTTTTCAAGCAAACACCAAGAACTCTTCTAGAACCTTCCAGAACATTCCGAAACCTTCTAGAATCTCCATACAAACACTCCGGAACATTTCCTAACTTAGAAAATGATCCCCAATATATGAATCTTATTCTCCAGACAATTCCGGATCTCCTCGTGATGTCCTGGATCCAATCCGAGACTCCGAACAACATTCGGTCTCCAACGCACATTCCATATCTACTTAAAACAACTTCGAACCTTAAGTGTGTCACCCTACGGTTCGTGAACATGTAGACATGATGGAGACACATCTCCGATCAATAACCATTAGCGGGATCTGAAGATCCATAACAGCTCCCACATACTCAACGATGACTTTGTGATCGATAGAACCATTAACATACAAACCAATTCCCTTTGTCACGCGATATTCTACTTATCCGAGGTTTGATCGTCGGTATCTCCATACCTTGTTCTACCTCATTACTGATAAGTACTCTTTACTCGTTCCATGATATGTCATCCCTTGTGACCTAGTCACATGCTTGCAAGCTAACTAGATGACATTCCACCGAGAGGGCACATAGCATATCTATCCGTCATATGTATGGACAAATCCCAATCTTGGTCCATGCGCTCCAACACATACTTTCAGAATACCCAATGACACCTTTATAACCACCCAGTTATGAAGCGGTGTTTGATGTCATCAAAGTATCCATCCGGTGATGGTGATTAACATAACCTCATGGTCGAAGGATTAGGTTACTATGCATTTGAAAGCTTGTAGCAAAACGAACTTAATGACTTGATCTTATGCTATGCTTGCTATGGGTGTGTGTCCATCACATCATTCTCCTAATGATATGATCTTGTTATTAACGACATCCAATGTCCATGATCAGGAAACCATGATCATCCATTAATCAACAAGCTAGTTTAACAAGAGGCTTACTAGGGACTCTTTTATGTTTACAAAACACACAAGTATTAATGTTTTCGGTTAATACAATTATAGCATGGGATGTAAACATTTATCATAAACATAAAGATATAATAATAACCACTTTATTATTGCCTCTTGGGCATATCTCCAATAGTCTCCCACTTGCACTAGAGTCAATAATCTAGTTAAAAACTTGTGCATTCAACACCTATGGCTTTCTGGTGTTGTATAGACACTATTGCTAGTGGTAAACATAATCTTCGGATCTGACACTTCTAGGTCTGTGTACTTGCATGTCCTTGCGTCTCTATGCATTACTCATTCTCCAATGAGATGGCATTGTATAAATTTGGTCCTTTGGTGAGACCTTTAGTTCCTTGGGATTAAATCATGTTGATACAATTGTCGTACAATGTATCTTCATAGTATTATCCCGTTATGAACCACACCTAGTTTGATAACAAACTACTTGACGCAAATGCCCTCATTTGCTGCTACAATAGCAGTCATATACTTAGCTTTTTGTTGTAGTATCTGTCACAATGTTTTAACTTTGGTACTCAACCAAATCCGTTATGGAACTTCTTTTCCATTACATTGTGCCACCCATAGTTTAAATTGAGATAAACTTAATTTGTGAAAAAACTAGTATCAATGCAACAATTTACAATGAACTATTTGTCATCACTATATAAATAATATATTCTTAGTTCTTCCAAAGATCATAGGAATATCCCTACTATTGTCCAATGATCATCTTATGAGTCATTCTGGTATATGCTCATAACATTTAGAGCATAGGACATATCTGGATGTGTACATCTCAAATATTGATCAAAATATTCTTGTGATTTCACCAAGTGTCAAAACACTTGAATCTCGTGTCAACACACTTGAATCTTGATTCAGTCCTTTCCGTGCGTCAAGAACCTTTCTTGTTGTTTCCACATTGAACTCATTCAACATCTTATCTATGTACATTTGGCAAAACCATATTAGCATCTCAATCTATCCATATAGACATTGATGCCTAATTCTTGGGTTATGCCTAAGTCTTTCATCGAAATGAAATTCTTAACCTGTGTCAATAAAAGATACATCATTTCTAATCAACAATATGTCTTTCACATAATGTATTAGAAATATGTCTTAGCGCTCCCACTTAATTTCTTGCAAAATGCAAACATCTTCATCGTCTCTGATGAAATTAAACCTTTTAACGGTTTCATCACGGTGAAGATTCCAACTCTGCGATGCTCACTTCAACCATTGAAGCTTTGCATACTCTTTTAGCATCCTTTGAATTAACAAAACCCTTTGGATCGTGTCATGGACACATCCTAGGTAACCATTCTATTAGAAGAACTTGTTTTGTTTGTTCAACTACCATATTCCAAAATATATGTAGTGGTTGCTACATTAATCCGTCCAGACTAAATATCGCTATGAAAGATCAAATCTTATCATAGTCAATTCCTTGAACATTGTCGCAAACTCTTTCCGACATGTCGACTATTTCATAGATGTGAAACATCCATGTCTATTTCTTTATAGATCCATATACGACTGTAAGGTCTTGCACCTTTCCAGAGGGTCTTTCAAATTCAAAGCTTGATTTCTCGTGTATGGAATTAGCACGGATTTTATGGCTTCAAGCCATTTAACGAAGTCAGGGCCCATCATTGCTTCTTTGCATGTAGTCGGTTCATCATTGTCAAACAACAATGATTTAACTCTCAAATCTTGGCATTTGATCACTTACCCGACCTACTTGGTTCAATAGTAACTTAGATCTCCGTGACCACAACCTTTGAGGCACGTGAGCCATGAGCATTGTTGCTGCCTCCGGGACACTTACCGACGCTACGCAACTCAGCACATATTAGCCAAGGTTCATCAACCTTGTCAAAGTTCTATTATCCTCCCACTTGACTTTTCACCAAAAATTCCTTCTCAAGAAACTCGACACTCTAAGCGACAAACAATTTTGTCTTCGGTGTTATGGAGGAATACCCAATGGTTATTCGAAATAACCTACAAAGACATGCTCATCCGACTTTGGTTGTAAACATTTTAGTTATGCCTAGCATACCAAAAATTTAAGAAAGGACGACCTGGGTTTTATCCCAAACCATGACTTATATGGTGTCATTTCAACAGATCACGATGGAGCTCTTTTTAGTGTAAAAGCGGTAGTCACTAAAGCTTTAATCTTTAAAATATAATGGCAGTTTTATAAATGACACCTTTGATCTTACCATGTCAAACAAGGTTTCATTACATATCTTGAACACTCCATACTCCTATGGTGTTTTAGGAAATGCAAATCCATGGAACGATTCCTCAAATCTTAGGTGTTTTGCTAAACTTGTAACTCAAACATCTTTATGATCCAATTATAAACTTTTTTATTTTCTTGTTACAATAATTTTCCACTTCATCTTGAAAGTCTTTGAACATTTTCAAATATTTCATACTTCTTCCTTATTGAGGAGGTATATACATATACTCACTCAAATCTTCGGAGAAAGCATATGAAGTTGAAATCCATCGCCCACGACTACACATAATGGACTATATACATCAATATGTACAAATTCCAATCAGTTAGTCGTCCGTTCCTCTTTTGGCCTACGAACGGAGTTTTAATTATCTCCAGGAAAGTATCACAAGCGTCATTTGATCAAAATCAAAGACTCCAAAAATCCATCAACATGGAGTTTCTTCATGTATCCCTAATATAATTTAAACGGTGATGTCACTTCGCAAGTGATCTTTCAATCATTTGTCTTGCGACATTTTAGCATTAGTTTTATGGTCGTTATTTCTCCAACCAGACTTGTATATCATCCATCTATTATGGAATACGGTAATTATTTGAACAACCTTTTGTCGTCATAATACCTGATCAAAATAACAATTATTGAAACAAATCTTGAAGGCAAGCTTTGATGTTAACGAGCAACACAACAACCCTTTGTTTGTTTTCGATGAACATCATCACATATTCTCTTGCTAGTTACTTAGGCCATTGTAGTTCATGAATTGTGTTGTCCTGTATGACACTTCATACCAACCAATTCGGTATCCAATACCGCAGAACCACATTGTTTAACAACCAAGGAATATATCCATAACATGTATCTTCTTATATACCTAAGTTGGACATCTCCAATCTTTTCTTTTCTGCCAAATATTTTATAGATTCTCTTTCAACAATTCCTTTTCTTTTAAAAGAATCTATCAACATCAATAGTGGTGTCATTCACATGACACATAGTACAAAGTGTGTATAGTCAAATACTAATACCTTTGGACTTGCACTTTGAAGTGGATCACCTTCATCAAATGTTTGGCATTCTTTCAAAATTCCATTCTTTAGTAATCTTTTAGTGTAGTAAACATTTTACTTACATCTTCTATTCATCCTTATCATGACAACTTTCATGATCAAGCTGCTATAGCTTATAAAGGTGAATTGCGAGTATAATGTTTCTTTTCCAAAACCTTTTGGAGGATTAGGACGACTAGCGTCTCCAACCTTCACAAATTCTCATCAAATATGAGGACATATACTCTATCATGTTGTAACCAACACATTGTTTTAGATATCGCAATACCTTTCACATATGATGGTTTCTGAAACATTGCTTTCAGCTCTTAGATAAACTTGATATTAAAACAATCTTTTGAGTATCAAGAATCATGGAGGCAAACATGATACATTAGATACTAACACTGGAATTGTTACTCTTGATTTAATACTGTTTATTAAACTTCATAGAGTAAGCGGGGTTTGCTGAAAGTTTGCAATATGACTTTTAAACTTTAGATTGACACTCAAAACAATACGATACCAGTTCGTAAAGCAAATATCCAGAATTTCTATAGTTCTACTATCTCAACTATAACTAAGCGTAAGGTGGTGAACGGATGCCAATGACTACAACAAACTATGCAAATTCACTTTGATTGTGTTTATGATAAATTGAGTTCGACTAATCCAAATTACAAAAGAACTCCCACTCAAAACAACATCCCTCCAGTTGTTTTAGTGATTACACGAACCAAATCCACTACACCAAGTCCGATCATCACGTGAGATGATGTAGCTTCAAAGGCGAACAATCAACATGTTCATCATATCATCCATATGACTCATGCTTTACCTTTCAGTATTCTGTGTTCTGAGACCATGTCTGTACATGCTA
Source organism: Avena insularis (assembly GCA_023614405.1). Taxonomy (NCBI): domain Eukaryota; kingdom Viridiplantae; phylum Streptophyta; class Magnoliopsida; order Poales; family Poaceae; genus Avena; species Avena insularis. The sequence continues at coordinate 538,067,135 of CM042694.1, forward strand.
GGCTCGTCAAGGTTAACCTTAGTATCCGCATGTGCAAATCTGGCTTGCACCCGTCGTATGCACACGTAGAATCTATCACACCCGATCATCACGAGATGCTTCAAAACGACGAGTCTTAGCAATGGTGCCTACTAAGGACTAACACTTTATTACTTGATATTTAGTGAGAGGGATCATCTTATAATGCTACCGTCGCGATCTAAGCAATACAAGATGCATAAAGGATTAACATCACAGGCAATTCATAATTAGTGTGATATGATATGGCCCTTTCTTCTTATGCCTTTGATCTCCATCTCCAAAGCACGGACATGATCTCCATCATCACCAGCATTGCGTCAAGGTCAGTGGCGCCGCTTCATGGTTGTCCATCATCACTAGCAACTATTACAACTACTTGGAATAAAGCTATTACAAGATGAATAGACACGCATGTCTTAACAGAATTAAAGACAACCATTAGGCTCCTGCCGGTTGCCATATTACAACAAGGATCATTGCATACATCAAATATAATCACAATCACATGATGGCCATATCACATCACAAAACCCCTGCAAAAACAAGTTAGACGCCTCTAATTTTCTTTGCAAGTTTTACGTGGTTTGGGGCTTTCGAATAAGAACGGATCTTACCTACGAAACTGAACCACAACGTTGATACAAGTGCTATCAAGTGCAAAGTGTAGATTGGATCTATACTATGATGGGAGAGACAGACACCCGCAAAGCCATTTGTGCAAAGCAAGTTACACGTCAAGCGTGGAGCAAGTCTCATGTGCGATGACATGTAAGGTTAGCCCGAGCCGCTTCATCCCACCATACCGCAAGATGCAAAGTACACAAAGCAAAAGACGGCACAAGCACCAACGCCCACAAAACCATTGTGTTCTACTGCAACAGATCTACGCATAGACAAGGCTCTGATACCACTGATGTGTTCGTAGCATGGAAAACAAAAAATTTCTACCACAAGAACGAACAAAACCTAGATCTAATCTAGATAAAAGCCAAGATCTAATCTATTAGACATGTGCAACGAGATAGATCTGTACTAACCCTCGTAGATCCGAAAGCGTTACGAGATTAGATCTCGGGGTTGATGTAGTCGATCACTTGCCGATCTCAAGATCGTGTGGACGATCCTTCCGGCGCCGCAGCGTTCGGCGCTTCCGCAGTCGGTCACACGTGCGGAGTCGAAGCAGACCTTCCTCTCCCCGTTCCAGCGAGCAGCGAAGGTAGTAGATCTTCTCCACGGAATCCCAGCAACACGATGGTGTGGTGGTGGTGGAGTAGAGAATTCTGCAGGGCTTCGCCTAAGCCGGAGCAGAGCGAAGGAGGAGGAGAGAGGCGGCGGCTAGGGTTTGTTATGGGAGAGTTCTAGGGGGTGGCATCCCCTCCCCTCTATTTAAAGGAGGGAGGCGCACCATGGGAGGGGGAGTCCTAGTAGGACTCCCCTCCCTCCTTGGCCGGCGGGTTGGGAAGGGGGGGGAGGAGTCCTCCTCCCCCACGAATCCGTGTCTTGCCCCACAAGGTTTCCTTGACCCTTTCTTGGTTTTCAAGCAAACACCAAGAACTCTTCTAGAACCTTCCAGAACATTCCGAAACCTTCTAGAATATCCATACAAACACTCTGGAACATTTCCTAACTTAGAAAATGATCCCCAATATATGAATCTTATTCTCCGGACAATTCCAGATCTCCTCGTGATGTCCCGGATCCAATCCAAGACTCCGAACAACATTCGGTCTCCAACGCACATTCCATATCTACTTAAAACAACTTCGAACCTTAAGTGTGTCACCCTACGGTTCGTGAACATGTAGACATGATGGAGACACATCTCCGATCAATAACCATTAGCGGGATCTAGAGATCCATAACAGCTCCCACATACTCAACGATGACTTTGTGATCGATAGAACCATTAAATACGAAACCAATTCCCTTTGTCACGCGATATTCTACTTATCCGAGGTTTGATCGTCGGTATCTCCATACCTTGTTCTACCTCATTACTGATAAGTACTCTTTACTCGTTCCATGATATGTCATCCCTTGTGACCTAGTCACATGCTTGCAAGCTAACTAGATGACATTCCACCGAGAGGGCCAAGAGCATATCTATCCGTCATATGGATGGACAAATCCCAATCTTGGTCCATGCGCTTCAACACATACTTTCAGAATACCCAATGACACCTTTATAACCACCCAGTTATGAAGCGGTGTTTGATGTCATCAAAGTATCCATCCGGTGATGGTGATTAACATAACCTCATGGTCGAAGGATTAGGTTACTATGCATTTGAAAGCTTGTAGCAAAACGAACTTAATGACTTGATCTTATGCTATGCTTGCTATGGGTGTGTGTCCATCACATCATTCTCCTAATGATATGATCTTGTTATTAACGACATCCAATGTCCATGATCAGGAAACCATGATCATCCATTAATCAACAAGCTAGTTTAACAAGAGGCTTTACTAGGGACTCTTTTATGTTTACAAAACACACAAGTATTAATGTTTCTGGTTAATACAATTATAGCATGGGATGTAAACATTTATCATAAACATAAAGATATAATAATAACCACTTTATTATTGCCTCTTGGGCATATCTCCAACATTCAGCTCGCCTCACTCTCTCTTATATAGGCATCCCTGGTGGGCTTCTACATTATCATCCCATTAGCAGCCTAAGCCTGGTCTAATTCGGATCCAATCCTCATTAGGCTTCCAGCCCCTAAAGTGTGTGACCCTATAGGTTCATATATGTATAGACATGACACGAGTACACTTACTCTGTCCATAGTTGTTAGCGGCCTCTAGCAAGACGTGCCAACTCCTAAACGCATATAAAGATCATTCAGACGAACCATCACAAGGTTGAGTACATGTCTTTCCCTTTGCCTCACGATATTTGGTCTAGCTCCAAGCTGACCTCTCTTTCTCGATACTGTGATTCGGAATCCCTTTACTAGGTTAACTATTAACCATATGTAGCACGGCCATGCATTTCTGGATCCGATCACTCAAGGGGCCCAGAGATATCTCTCTCAAGTAGAGAGGGGCAAATCCCATCTTGATTGACCGATGCCTTGCAGTATGTATCAGGACAAACCCGAAAGTTACCTTTATAACTACTTAGTTACGGAGCCTCAAAGTAGGTCGGTCCACATCTCAAGTACATGCGACAATCTCAGGTCTAAGGACAAAACGTACACGATGTGTTGAGAGAGCTGCAAGTATTATTGCTAGTCTCAAGTTGGGTCAGTCCAACCCCATGTTCATAACATGTGTCCACATCATTGGTTTGACATCTCCATGTCTATGACTTGCAAAACATAGTCATCAACCAATCGATGTGCTAGTCTAATATTCACGTGTGTCCTCACATGAACTCCGAATAGGGACAATTATTAGATAACCATACAAGTAAAGAGTTTCACAAACAATTCACATAATTGCCAATCAATACAAGTTGCCTGGTATATGGATATTCAAGGAACATTATAAAAACTCATGGATACAAATGAAATACAATCATCTCTATGATTGCCTCTAGGGCATATTTCCTCCAGACTCCCACTTGCACTAGAGTCAATCTAGACAGTATCTAATACCTATTCCTCTTGTGTGCGCTTCATGTGCAGGCTGCGGGAGTGGCTTAGTCAAGGGATCAGCAACATTTGAGTCTGTATGTATTTTGCATAACATGACACTACCATCATCAATGAACTCACGAATTAGATGGTAACACATGCGAATATGTTTGTTCTTCTGGTGCTGTCTAGGTTCCTTGGCTTGTGCAATAGCACCATTGTTATCACAATAAACGTCCAAGGGATTGGACGAGCCCTGAACCACACCAAGAGCAATCAGGAAATTCCTAATCCAAACAGCTTCCTTTGCAGCCTCCGAGGCAGCAATATGTTCAGCTTCTGTTGAAGAGGAGGCCACTATATCTTGCTTGGAACTTTTCCAGCTCACAGCACCACCATTCATGACAAACACATAACCTGATTGCGATTTCGAGTCATCTGAGTCGTTAAGGTAACTCACATCTGTGTAACCCTTTACACTGAGTTCAAACTCACCTCCATAAACTAGGAACATGTCCTTAGTCCTTCTCAAGTACTTAAGGATATTCTTTACCGTTGTCCAGTGACTCTCACCTGGATCAACATGGTATCTGCTCGTAACGCTTAGAGCATAGGAAACATCTGGGCGAGTACATGTCATCGCATACATGATGGATCCAATAGCAGAAGCATATGGAACCCTACTCATGCGCTCTCGCTCATCAGTGGTCGAAGGACACTGAGTCTTGCTAAGTTTAATGCCGTGAGACATGGGCAAGAACCCTTTCTTAGCCTCTTCCATGCTAAACCGTTTCAACACTTTGTCAATGTACGTACTCTGGCTTAATCCAATTAGCCTCGTTGATCTATCTCTATAGATCTTGATGCCCAGAATATATGCCGCTTCTCCCAAGTCCTTCATAAAAAAACTATTTTTCAATGAGGTCTTAACAGACTCGAGCATAGGAATGTCATTTCCAATCAGTAATATGTCATCCACATATAAGATTAGAAACATGAGTGATTTCCCATTTTATTTCTTATACACACAAGGTTCTTGTTTGTTTTTGGTGAAGCCAAACTCCTTTACAACTTCATCAAATCGAATGTTCCAACTCCGAGATGCTTGCTTCAGCCCATAAATAGAATTTTGAAGTTTGCATACCTTTCCAACATTGTTTGAATCGACAAAACCTTCGGGCTGCATCATATACACGCCCTCAGAAAGGATTCCATTTAAGAAAGCCGTCTTGACGTCCATCTTCCATATCTCATAATCGAAATGTGCAGCAATGGCTAGAATGATCCGTATAGATTTAAGCATCGCTATGGGCGAGAAAGTCTCGTCATAGTAAACTCCTTGAACTTGTCGAAAACCTTTTGCAACAAGTCGATCTTTATGGATGTGAACATTTCCATCCATATCAGTCTTATTCTTATAGATCCACTTGCACTCGATGGCTTTAAAACCATTAGGCAGGTCAACCAAGTTCCAAACTTGATTGTCTCCTATGGAATCTATCTCGGATCTCATGGCAATCAGCCATTTCTCAGAGTCTGGGTCCACCATCGCTTCTGCATAGGTGGCAGGCTCATCATTGTCTAACAATAATAACTCTCGCGCTTCACGGAGCCTCGCCGACCTTCATGGCTGTGGTGCTTCTATTGCCACGGGTTCCTCAACTTGTTCTGCTACAATAGCATCACTCGTAGAAGCATCCCCGACTGGCTCATCTTGAACTTCTTCAAGTTACACCGACCTTCCACTTGTTCCCTTTGTGAGAAACTCTTTCTCTAGGAAAACACCGCTACGAGCGACAAACACTTTGCCCTCTTCTCGGTTGTATAAGTAATACCCTAAGGTTTCCCTTGGGTATCCCACAAAAATGCACTTATCCGATTTGGGTGTTAGCTTGTCCGATTGAAGTCGTTTGACAAATGCATCACAACCCCAAATCTTTAGAAAAGACAAACTAGGATTCTTTCCAGTCCACATCTCATATGGTGTCTTAACTATGGATTTAGACGGTACCCTGTTTATTGTGAAAGCTGCTGTTTCTAGCGCGTAACCCCAAAATGATAACGGTAAATCTGACTGGCTCATCACCGATCGAACCATTTCCAACAAAGTTCGATTACGCCGTTCAGAGACCCCGTTTCTTTGAGGCGTTCTGGGCGGCATGAGCTGTGGAACAATTCTGCAACTCTTAAGATGATTGCTAAACTCGTGACTCAAATATTCACCTCCACGATCAGATCACAAGGCCTTTATTCTCTTGCCACATTGATTCTCTACCTCATTCTGAAACTCTTTGAACTTTTCAAAAGTTTCAGACTTATGCTTCATCAAGTAGACATAGCCATATCTACTGAAATCATCAGTGAAAGTAATGAAGTAGTGATATCCTCCTCTGGCTATCGTGCTCATTGGTCCACATACATCAGTATGTATGAGTTCCAACAAGTCTGTCGCTCTCTGGAGAAACCCCGTAAAAGGCGTCTTGGTCATCTTTCCAAGTAAACAAGCTTGACATGTCTCGTATGATTCAAAATCAAACGAAGTTAGAATACCATCACTGATGGCTCAATGCACGGCGCCCAGAAAAATGCTCGGTGTTGATGTAGAGCTCGTTGGGAACCCCAAGAGGAAGGTATGATGAGCACGATAGCAAGTTTCCCTCAGTTATGAAACCAAGGTTTAATCGAACCAGTAGGAGCAAGGAAACACCTCAAAGGTGTTACTAATGAGCTTTGGTATGCACTACCGGTCCTAGTAGCAACGTGGAGACCTACACAACACAACCACATAACTTTGTCCCCAACTTGCGATGAGGTTGTCAATCTCACCGTGTTTTGCGGAAAACAAAGGTTAAAAGTATCGAATGGAAAGAAGTAAAAGTTTACAGAAAGTAAACACAAAGCAGTAAAAGATTCGTAGATTGTATGTAAAGTAAAAGGACCGGGATCCATAGTTCACTAGAGGTGGCTCTCCTTAAGATAGATAACATGCTGGGTGAACAAATTACAGCGGGGCAATTGACAAACACCAAGAAAGCAATACATGCATATACTAATCATCTTGACTCCTTTGAGACTTGATTGGGCAATACAACATAATACATAAACCGCCATCCAAATGCATCTATGACTAATAATCCACCTTCAGGTTATCATCCGAACCCCCTCCAGTATTAAGTTGCAAGCAACAGATTATTGCTTTACGAACTGCGTGTAAGGTAAACAATACAATTGCTCTATGAAAAAGGATTGTTGTTTTCTCCCTAGTAGCAACAACACATCTAGTACCTTAGAGATTTTTGTCACTTCCCCAGATTACCAGAGGCATGAACCCACTATCGAGCATAAATACTAACTCTTGGAGTTGCTAGCATCTACTTGGCCAAGATATCTACTAACAACAGAAAGCATGCAAGATCTCAAATAACAAAGACATGATAGAATCAATAATCAATCTAAAATAACATCTCAATATCCATCGGATCCCCGCAAACACAACATGTATGAATTACAAATAGATGATCTTGATCATGAACGGAGCTCACAAGATCTAAACATGAAAGCACAAAGGAGGAGAAACCAGCCATCTAGCTACTACATGGATCCGTAGTCCAAGGATGAACTACTCACGCATCACACCGGAGGCTTTCATGGTGATGAAGAAGGCCTCCAAGGTGAATTCCCCTCTCCGGTAGGGTGCCGGGAAGAGCTTCAGATCCCCCCGATCTAGGGATGGAGATGACGGCGGCTACAGACTCTTTCATGGATTTTTGATCGGGTCCCTAGGTTTTTCGTCCCGAGGGAAACTTATAGGCGGAAGGAGAGGCCGAGGGGGTGCTGGCGGCGGCCAGACCACCCCCTGGCGCGGGCCAGGCCCGGCTGCGTGGCTGTGTGGTGTGGTGGCCCCCAGCCCTTCTTCGCCTCAGTATTCGGCACTTGATCCCTTCCGAAAAATAGGCACTTTGGCTTTTGTCCCGTCCAATTCGAGAATATTCATTTTCTGACTTTTCTAGAACCAAAACAATGTAAAGCAGGGTAATTTGTGGTTCTTGTTAATAGGTTAGTCCAAGAAATCATAATAAAATTACTCCAAAGTTGGAACAAAACACAAGAAAGTGGATAAAACCAAGCATGGAACATCAAAAATTATAGATACATTTGCAATGTATCAACATCCCCAAGCTTAACTCCTGCTCGTCCTCGAGTAGGTAAGTGATAAACAGAAATAATTTTTGAGGTGACATGCACCATCAAAGACTTGATCAAAGTATTTGCAAAACATTCAAAGCTGGGATCATAGTACTTCAATCATAACATGAAAGACAAGGTTCTAGAAATAAGCAAAGAAACTATGATGCAACATGAAAAGGCACAAACAAAAGATTCATGAATAACAATGCTTTGCAAGACGTTTGTTTGTTTCACATAAATAAAACATAGCATAAAAGTATTCAGCTTGTCCCTCAATAGAGTAGCAAATATAAATGCATAGGACACCTTCAAAGTTCATAAGAGTGACTAGATACAATAGTTTCAAACAAGCAATAACAAGTTATGCATCAATCAACTAGTCTTGGGACAATGCACATAGAACTAAGAATGGCCACTATGCTCTCAAAGTAGTGCATAAAGATAGAAGGTGGAGACTCAATGTAATGGTGGAAGAAAGGCCTTTTGTAAAAGGAAGTAGGGATTCAAGTCTCATAAAGAGCTTCCAAAAATTATGGTACTTATAGCTTTCAGCTCTCATTGCCCCTATCATAAGCATCTTGAAGGTGGTTAAGGTTAAAGTGACACAACTAAGAGGATATGCTTGACAAGTTATGAACCGAAATCTCATGCCCCTTAATTACGAAGACCGATCCTCATGCTACTCAACTTCAGTCACGAGTAAGCTCTTGTCATTGTAAGTATATGTGTATCATTAAGAACCGCCAACGGGGTACCCCTTGCACATGATACGGCAGCTTTCCCATAATCAAAATGACAAGGCAAGCAGACAATGAGCATCTCAGCAATCTTTTTATTTGCTATTTACATAGGTTTTTATTGAGGATGCTTCATAGAGTGCTCACTATGGTGATGCTGCAAGTTTCCACCATGATTAGTCATGGCTTAGGCTAGCCCAAAGCGCTTTCTAACACACATACAAACTCCATGATCTTACAAGTTCCACTTTTATTTCACACCGCCGGGATCCGTAAGCAAAAGAACATAATATCAACGGGGTACAAAGTACAAGTGCAATGTTGAAAGTGTTCCCCATGAAACATGGTTCTGCTAACTTCAACTTATAAAGCGCAAGCATATACGCAACAAAGAAGGACCCAATGGTTCAAGTTTATTAGAGGCAATAAAGTAAAGTGTGCCATCAAGTTCGTGAGAGCTTTAATCACTAGTTTTCTCATAATAAGTGGAAGGTAAACAAAAGCATGAATATACTTGGAATAGCATAAACTAGTAGGTAGGTATGGTGGACTCTTTGGAATAACTTGGTTTAGGGAGTTGGATGCATGAGTGGAACTCATACTTGGTGGTGGAGGCTAGCAAAAGACTGGGGGCGACGAACTAAGAGAGCAATAATGGCCATAATCATGCAGAGCGACAAAACATCATTGATCAAAGCATAAAGTGATACTACAAGTTGAAAACTAAAGGATCATAAAGGCTATGGTGACTTGAGATAGTCATAACATGGTGTAAGCATGTGCCAAGTCAACCCAAATAAAGCATCAAAGGAGAATACCACTATACTATGCTTTAATATGCTAAAACAATGCATGATTCATCCAAGGCACATTAAACAATCTCAATTGTTTATAACAAGTCATGCTACAGAAAATAATACTAAGCATAAAGCCAAAACAATATCAAGCATGGCATGACGAAGCATAGCCATAGTAAAAAACGAGCTCTTTTTACCACATAAGCATGAACTTTCCTACTCTTTTCCAAACCAAACCAAACTATTTGCAAACCAAAGTGTGAAAGAGGGGGTCCAACCAACTTATTCATAAAACTAAGAAAACCAAGAAAACTAAAAACCAAAACAAAAACTAAAAGGAAGACGCTCCAAGAAAAACACAACTGTGCATGAAATAATAAAAATGAAGCGTTTGGAAGAAACCTGGAATTTTTATTGATGAAGAAGGGGATGCCTTGGGCATCCCAAAGCTTTGACGCTTGGACTTCTTGGATATTTCTTGGGGTGACACGCGTGGCATCTCCAAGCTTGAGCTTTAGTCCATCCTTCATCTCATTACTCATTCCTTCCATACACCTGAAAATTTTCCTTCATACAAAACTTCACACAATCTCATTAGCAACATTAGTGCACTTAAGATAAATAAGTCTCAAGGTTCAGTTCTAACACCAAATAAACTTCCATTAGAACACTAGATACTGTAGCACTTCCCTCAAAAAGCTCAATTCCCCAAAAGAACTCAAAAAGGAACCCACAAGAAGCAAATGAAGAAAATGGCAGAAATCTATCAAAACAGACCAGCAGGTAAAGACGAATTTTTTCGAAGACCTTATGTTGCTCAAATCAAAAAGTGTTGAACTAACAAAAGTTAGATAACAACCTGGAGCCAAATAAAAAAAAATTATAGCTCAATACGACATACATAACTCTCTCAGGAATGTTTACGGTGAAGCACATAAATCTGTTTCGGGACAACAACTTTCCCAATCATTACTTCACTCTCATTAGAGGTTACTCTTTGCACAAAAAGCAAATAAAAAGGATAAGGAGAGGTTATTACAGAGGTAATAACTTTCAAGACTCATCTAAAACTCTTAGGTTATCTCCCAACAAGTACTTTTCTTTAACGCCTTTAAGTTAGGCATAAGAACCAAAGAAAGAATCAAGTGTTCTCAAATGGAGAAGCATTAAAACCAACTTTCTTGCCCTTACCTCTCTTATTTTTATTCTTAACCTTTGGGAAAATGTGATTGTTTGGTGGAGAATAAAGGTGCATGGTACCCTTTCCCACATCTATTATTGCTCCAAGGAGTTCTAATAGGGATCTTCCAAGTGAAATTTGTCCTTTTCTTGCACATTCAATAACAAGATAATCAGTAGAAATCATTTTCCCAAGGATCTTTGTAAACACTCCTTCAGCTATTCCAATAGGAAATAAGGTAGCATTATTAGCAAGAGATATTTCTTTTCCTCCTTCAGTAAGCCCCCAAAGATTCAAAGATTCATAAATATCTTTGGGCATAAGACAAAATTCAGACATGATATCGCAGCGGGCTTGAAAAGTTTCAGTGTTTATCTCAATCTTTACTGTAGGGAGCCACTTCGATGGTTCAGAATTCATTGGAACATAATTGTGATGCTCCCTAAGCGTATTATATCAACTTTATAAGCTAGTAGTGCTAGCCTCAAGAGTGTTCAACCTAGGAAATATTTTTGCGAAAGAAATATCAGTTTGGCTAGGCATAGTGTAAGTGAGGATCAATTTCTTTATAGCATTGATGGCATCATCCTCATTACATTGGAGGAAATCTCCTCCCACAATAGCATCTAAAGCATATCTATAACAAAGAGCAATCCCAAGGTAAAAACTGCTAAGGAACAAGCCTTGAATCATTTTAGGCTTAGTCTTTTCATGTAGATCAGAGATTCTAGACCAAGCTTCCTTAAAACTTTCCTCAATTCCTTGTTTAAAAGTGAGAATCATTTCCTTGGGTGACATAGTGATTGGAGCAAGGCTAGACATAGTGGCAACTCAAGATAGGAACTAATTTTTTGTGTTTTTTTGAAGAACAAAACAAGCAAACAAAGCAAAAAGAAACTCAGCAAAACAAAAACAACAAAGTAAAGAGATCGGTTATGAGGGACTCCCCTTGTGAAGATGTCCTTGACTCCCCGGCGATGGCGCCAGAAAAATGCTTGATGGCTCAATGCACGGCGCCCAGAAAAATGCTTGATGGCGGTGTAGATGTAGAGCTCGTTGGGAACCCCAAGAGGAAGGTATGATGAGCACAGCAGCAAGTTTCCCTCAGTTATGAAACCAAGGTTTAATCGAACCAGTAGGAGCAAGGAAACACCTCAAAGGTGTTACTAGCTGAGCTTTGGCAGGGCGCACTACCGGTGCTAGTAGCAACGTGGAGACCTGCACAACACAACCACAGAACTTTGTCCCCAACTTGCGATGAGGTTGTCAATCTCACCGTGTTTTGGGGAAAACAAAGGATTAAACTTATCGAATGGAAAGAAGTAAAAGTTTGCAGAAAGTAAACACAAAGCAGTAAAAGATTCGTAGATTGTATGTAAAGTAAAAGGACTGGGATCCGTAGTTCACTAGAGGTGGCTCTCCTTAAGATAGATAACATGCTGGGTGAACAAATTACAGCGGGGCAATTGACAAACACCGAGAAAGAAATACATGCATATACTAATCATCTTGACTCCTTTGAGACTTGATTGGGCAATACAACATAATACATAGACCGCCATCCAACTGCATCTATGACTAATAATCCACCTTCAGGTTATCATCCGAACCCCCTCCAGTATTAAGTTGCAAGCAACAGATTATTGCTTTACAAACTGCGTGTAAGGTAAACAATACGATTGCTCTATGAACAAAGGATTGTTGTTTTATCCCTAGTAGCAACATCACATCTAGTACCTTAGAGATTTCTGTCACTTCCCCAGATTACCAGAGGCATGAACCCACTATCGAGCATAAATACTAACTCTTGGAGTTGCTAGCATCTACTTGGCCAAGATAGATACTAACAATGGAAAGCATGCAAGATCTCAAATAACAAAGACATGATAGAATCAATAATCAATCTGAAATAGCATCTCAATATCCATCGGATCCCCGCAAACACAACATGTATGAATTACAAATAGATGATCTTGATCATGAACGGAGCTCACAAGATCTAAACATGAAAGCACAAAGTAGGAGAAACTAGCCATCTAGCTACTACATGGATCTGTAGTCCAAGGATGAACTACTCACGCATCACACTAGAGGCTTGCATGGTGATGAAGAAGGCCTCCAGGGTGAATTCCCCTCTCCGGCAGGGCGCCGAGAAGAGCTTCATATCCCCCGATCTAGGGATGGAGATGACGGTGGCTACAGACTCTTTCGTGGATTTTTGATCGGGTCCCTAGGGTTTTCGTCCCGAGGGCAACTTATTTGCGGAAGGAGAGGCCGAGGGGGTGCTGGGCGAACACCTCCCTGGCGGGCCAACTGGCCGTGCGGCCAGGTGGTGTGGCCGGCCCCCATCCCTTCTCCGTCTCGTATTCTGGCACTTGATCCCTTCCGGAAATATAGGCACTTTGGCTTTTGTCCCATCCAATTCCGAGAATATTCATTTTCTGACTTCTCTGGAACCAGAAACAACAGAAAACAGGCAGCTGGCACTGTGGCTCTTTTTAATAGGTTAGTCCAAGAAATCATAATAAAAGTACTCCAAAGTTGGAACAAAACACAAGAAAGTGGATAAAACTAAGCATGGAACATAAAAAATTATAGATACATTTGCAATGTATCAATCACCATGGAGCTTCTTCATGCGCTTTTCACTTATATGCCCCAAACAACAATGCCATAAATAGGTAGGACTCAAATCATTTGGCCGAAGCCTTTTAGCACTAACATTCTAAACACATGCATTATCAAGATTTAAAATAAATAACCCATTCACAATGGGAGAATCAGCCACAAACATAACATTCTTAGAGATTACACAACCATTGTTTGTACTCGCGAATGAATAACCATCCCTCATCAAACATGAAGGTGATAAAATGTTTCGACCCATACTAGGAATGTAATAACAATTATTTAACTCCATAATAAATCCCGACGGAAGGTGAAGTTGCATGACACTGACGAACAATGCAGCAACCCTTGCTTTATTTCTGACGCGGAAATCCACTTCGCCTTTCTGCACTTCTCTAGTTCTTATTAGCCCCTGCATCGAATTGCAAATATGAGCAACCGATCCGGTATCAAATACCCAAGAGTTAACATAAGAATCTGCGAGAAAAATGTCCACAACATTTACAACAAGCCTACCTGAGTGGGAAGTACTCTTACTTCCACCCTTCTTCAAAGAAGCCTGGTACTTGCTACAGTTTCTCTTCTAGTGGCCATATTCATGACAAAAGAAACACTCAATGTCTTCTGCAGGTCCAGCCTTTTGCTTGGGTGCAGGGTTTGGCTTAGGGATCGTATCCTTAGCCTTGCCCTTCTTCTTCTTCCAAGAAGTGCCCTTTTTCTTGAAGCTAGGCTTGTTCTGCACAGCCATCACATGGCTATGCCCTACACACTTCTTAATGTCACATTCTGCTGTTTTTAGCATCCCGCATAATTCATTAAGGCCCCTCTCCACCCCATGCATATGGTAGTTCGAAATGAAATGCCCATAGCTAGATGGAAGAGATGCCAAGATGAAATCAGTGGCCAACTCTTGGCCTAATGGAAAACCAAGTTTTTCCAAAGTCTGACTGTAACCAACCATTTTGATCACATGGGGGCCTACAACTACTCCCTCTGCCAGCTTGCATTCCACAAAGGACTTAGCAACATTGTACCTCTCAGTCCTAGCCTGAGTCTGGAACATGTCCTTAAGCGCAACGAACATATCATACGCTTCCTGATCCTCAAACTTCTCTTGAAGATCAGGTTCCATGCATGCAAGCATAAGACAACTAACCTCAAGAGATTCATCACATGCTTTCTTGTAGGCATTCTTAAGGGCAGCAGTTGCATTATCAGCAGGTTCATCCGGGATTGGGGTATCCAGAATAGTTTCCTTTTTCTCAGCCCTGAGAACAATTCTCGTGTTACTGGACCCGATCAATAGTTTGTTCCATTTAGTTTATCCTTTTCAAGAATCGAACACAAAGCAAACGGTGATGAAATGTTCGGTGCCATTGGTCTACAACAAAAATATGCAAAATACTAAGCCACGTAACCATGAAAGAGTAAAACATATTAAACAATTTAATAGCATATACTCCCACTTAAATCAACATCCCTCTATTGATACTAAGTGATTCAAGATCCACAATTAACAAGTCGACTAGTGAGCTTTAGCATCACTGCTAGAAGACAAGGTAAATCGGTAAGCAACCTTTGCTAATCATATCACATATGACTCTTGTTGTTGGGTGACATCTCTATGTCAAAACTAGGCGCCCAACCTTTATGACCCAAGGTCCTTAACTATTAAGATGACCTTGTTAAGCTCACCAACCCTTATGCGTGTAGGTATCCGATACAAACCCATCCAGCCAAGGAAAACCGCGGCACCCTAATTTCATAGACCCACCAACGATTGTACATGGCATAGGATGGTGCAAGGTTTGGTTGGGAGGGCATGGTTTAACTTAAACTTTGTGAGGGATCATTCTACTTCTATCATCTAAGCATGCATAGTAGTAAAATGTATAAGAATAGCATCACATAGATGTGATACAATATGGCCCATTTTTCTCATGGTGATCTCCATCGCCATAGAACCTGTCCACCATGACGATCTCCATCTTCATGCTCTATGCGAGCCATCCTCCAAGTGATGAGTTCTCCAAGAACTAATACAAGCTATTACTCCTAACAGCTAGTAATCAAAATTACATGGTATTGGGATCATCACAAGTTGGCACGCAGGCCATTACAATAATTGACAACACATATGGCTCCAGCCGTGTTGCCCTACTCACAAACACGCAGGTCACGAAAAACACATACATGCATCACATACATTTTCGGGCCATACTGATCACATACATCCTGCAAAAACAAGTTGTGCATAGAATCGCATTCTACCAGATCATGTGAAATCGTAGCACCTATGAACCTTAACCTGATACAAAAGGGGCTACGACTAAGGGGGGTCTCCCCCTGCGGGGTTCAAAGGGGCAGCGCCCCTGGCGGATTTTGAAAAATGAGAGATAAAATCTATACAATTTTCTTTAAGGATTTTGATCGGCAAATCAAATTTACCATAAAACGACCATAGTTCCGATTCGACCAAACTCCTTTGATCACGGTACATCGATTCAGATCTAATTTCCGATTCGATCAATCATATTGATATTCGCGTGATTCAAAAGGATTTATGTGTCACTGTCTACCCTGATGGCGGAAACCGACCGGTAGGGGTAAGTCGTTCGACGACCTTAGAATCACAATCACGGAAAATAAGATCATAGATCAATCCAGAACCACCGCCATACAGACGATCACATCATCCATATCAATCTACATATCACCATATGCAAACTTCCCAAACCTATGACTGAACAACATCGGCTCTGATACCACTGACGGGTTACGGGTAGGCTACACTAGCGTAAAATCAAAAATTTCTACCGCGTCAACCAAGAATACTGTGGTCATAGATCACGGGATTACCACTAGACGTGCAGTTGCGGAACTCAATGAAGCACGTCGGGGCAGTGTAGATGTTCTACATCTCCTCCTCGTCCTCGTCCCACGAGAAGCTCCCCTTTGTGCGGCTCGTCCAAGTGCTACAGCTGCAGCACCTCCGAGGTATCCACACGTCCGGAGTGGAAGCCGTCACATGCCAGGCGCTGGAGATGCGCAACTGTCTGGCCGGAAGAGGAGTGGCGGCTGGGTGGAATGCTCAACCCTATTCAGCTCGCCTCACTCTCTCTTATATAGGCATCCCTGGTGGGCTTCTACATTATTAGCCCATTAGCAGCCTAAGCCTGGTCTAATTCGGATCCAATCCTCATTAGGCTTCCAGCCCCTAAAGTGTGTGACCCTATAGGTTCATATACGTATAGACATGACACGAGTACACTTACTCTATCCATAGTTGGTAGCGGCCTCTAGCAAGACGTGCCAACTCCTAAACGCATATAAAGATCATTCGGACAAACCATCACAAGGTTGAGTACATGTCTTTCCCTTTGCCTCACGATATTTGGTCTAGCTCCAAGCTGATCTCTCTTTCTCGATACTGTGATTCGGAATCCCTTTACTAGATTAACTCTTAACCATATGTAGCACTGCCATGCATTTCTGGATCCGATCACTCAAGGGCCCCAGAGATATCTCTCTCAAGTAGAGAGGGGAAAATCCCATCTTGATTGACCGATGCCTTGCAGCATGTATCAGGACAAACCCGGAAGCTACCTTTATAACTACCCAGTTAGGGAGTAGTGTTTGATAACCCCAAAGTAGGTCGATCCACATATCAAGTACATGCGACAATCTCAGGTTTAAGGACAAAACGTACACGATGTGTAGAGAGAGCTGCAAGTATTATTGGTAGTCTCAAGTTGGGCCAGTCCAACCCCATGTTCATAACATGTGTCCACATCATTGGTTTGACATCTCCATGTCTATGACTTGCAAAACATGGCCATCAACCAATTGATGTGCTAGTCTAATATTCATGTGTGTCCTCACATGAACTCCGACTAGGGACAAATATTAGATAACCATACAAGTAAAGAGTTTCACAAACAATTCACATAATTTCCAATCAATACAAGTTGCCTGGTATATGGATATTCAAGGAACATTATAAAAACTCATGGATACACATGAAATACAATCATCTCTATGATTGCCTCTAGGGCATATTTCCTTCACAGATTGTTATACATCATTATTCCATCTCTGATCATGATCCATATGATGTCTTGTGAGTAGTTCATTTTGTTCTTGAGGACATGGGAGAAGTCTTGTTGTTAGTAGTGGAGTTGTGTTGAGAAAGATTCAATAGATTGTTATTTAAGTTGTGGTGTACTTCTTCTAGTGGTGTCATGTGAACGTCGACTACATGACACTTCACCTATATGGGCCTAGGGGAATGCATTGTGTATTTGCCTACTAATCGTAGGGGTTGCCTGAGTGACAGAAACCTGAACCAGGGGGGGAAACCATTGCACAAGGGACGTAAGGGTCTTAGAGTTTAAAGCTGTGGTTAGGTTTCCACCTTAATTACTTTCTTGTACTTACGGATGTTTGCAAGGGGTATAATCACAAGTATGTATTAGTCTTGGATGGGGCGGTACATTAGCACAGGTTCACCCACACAACACTTAGCAAGCTAGAGAAGATTAATCAACTATATGAAGCGAAAGCACTGGACAGTCTTCCCATGTGTCCTCGAGAACGTTTGGTCATCTTAAGTACTACAACTGGCTTGTCCTTTGCTGCATAAAGGATTGGGCCACTTGCTGCATTTATTCCTACTGTCTTTTATTTACTCGTACTTTGTTTGCTTGCTTTATCAAAAACCCCTAAAAATCCGTTTGCTAAGTATTTGCAGAGAATTCCTGATCCATACCACTAGCCAGCACCTTCTGCTCCTCATTGGGTTCGACACTCTTACTTATCGAAAATACTGCGATACACCCCATATACTTGTGGGTCATCACTACTTCTTAGTTTCATGCCCTTAACTAGAAGACTCACTTCTTTGTTTTATGTCTTTCCTTAAGATGTTTTGCATCCCGTACTAAAAGTAAGCACTGAATGCACATGTTAATCCTCCATAAAGAATAAAAAATAGAATTTTGAGCTATGTAATTCATGTCAACAATACTAATAAGGATGGGGTTCCGAGCAGCTTTTTATTTTCACTTTGTTTTCAAGCATTTTATGGTTTATGTGCTAAACATATTACAAGTTGATTATTTCATGCACCTAGTCTATGATCTTGCACTCCTCATGCTACTCAACTTAGTCCTGTCATTGTATACTCACATTTGTTTTGTGAAACCGCATCACTGAAGTACCTACCCCTTGTGTAGCTATATGCCCCCCTTTTGGCATTTATTTATTTGCTTATTTATCATAAAAGATAATATAATTCCTTAATTGTGTTCAAGGTGGGAGGGGAAGTATCTCTACTTCAGAAGACAAGAAAAAAAGACATATGAATCATATCAACAAGGATCATCATGCTGTAAGTTTCCACCATGTCAAGCATGGCTTTGGCTAGAGTTCAGGAGCATTTTCTACCAACATGCCTACTCCAGTGTGCACACTTAATTTCACATCGATGTAATCCACATGTAGAATTTTAAACATGATTGATTATCAACATTCAACATTGAAAGCCTGTGCCATGCCAGCATGGTTTATCCAACAACAACTAATAAGATGTAAAGCACAAAAAATTCCATAGTGGTATCACCCCAGACCTTACTTTCTTATGAGCTTTAAAATACATGAAAAGGGGTGTTTTTAAGAATCTTTGGAGGATTAACATACATACTATACTTCAAAGTAGCTTTTGCCACAAGTAGGTGGATATGCCTAGTCTAGTTTTAAGGGGCTTGGAACAAGTCTTAGCTTGTGCAGAAAAAGGCTTAGCAAAAAGAGATCTAAAGAGTGTGCCATCTAGTTCATAATGTCAACATTTATTTTCTCACCTTGATTAATGTTGAAAATAAATATGCACAAGCAAAGGATACAAATTAATAGGCATAAAACAGATCATGTTTCATATAAAGTACTTGAGCTTAAGAACTAGACACAACATGAATTTCAGCTTTTGTTTTTATCTCCCCTTTTCTTTTATTCCATGGCATTCTTTTTCAGTTTTGATCTAATTAAGTAGAGTTTATTTTCAGTAGCTGATCATAAGCATTCATAATAATGGTGGTGGTCTTTCTAATGCAAAAAAGGTAAAATTACAAAATAGACGCTCCAAGTTCCTATGATAGTTCTATGTTGCTCAAAAAAACAAAGTTTAGAGGTTTGCAAACTAAGAGTTGAGTTGGTCCAGTGGGGCGCCGGGGCATCCCTAAGCTTATGTTTTTCATCATCCTTGGATTGATCTTGGTGTGGTGTTCCTCTATTCCCTATCAAAAAACTTTAGCATAAAACTTTTTCTCCCATCTCTTTTCTGAGAGGTGACATTAGTGGCACAAGAATATAAAACTTGCTGCATATATATCAACGACAAAATTCTTTCTAAATTTTCCAGCAATCATATAATGTTCCTAAATATCCCTAGCATATAATATGACTCATACAAATCATCTTAGGACACTTGGGAATGGTTAAAACAAAACATGGCAGAATCTATGCAGATTTTCAGCAACAACGAAATGAGTGTTTTTAGTCCACTTAGACATGTTAGAAATTTTAGCCAATTTTTTTGCATACATAGGATGAAAAGTTGTAAATTCTGTATGAACCCGAGCACAGTTGGAGTTACAGAAAAAATCAGAAACTTCACGCACTAAAAATTGTTATGCAGAAATTTGCTACTCCATGTGTTTAGCAACTTTTAAAACATCCAAAATGGGTTCCACTTGGTACTTTATTGAAAAATACAGAAATAAAACCAAAACAAAACTCTCTTGCTACAACAAGATTTCAAAACAAAAATCCAAAATAAAAAATAACCAGGTTGCCTCCCGCAAAGCGCTTTCTTTATAGCCATATAGCTAGGCTTTACTTGGTTTAGGTGATGTGGAACTCATGGGATAGCTTGTTCTTAGCTACCTTCTTCTTCCTTGGAAAATGTTACATGCACTATAATAGGGTCCCATGGTGTGCCCATGCCAATCAAAGAAATAATAAAATAGGAACATGGTATAGAGCAACACAAAGCATAAAAGTGATAATAACGCAGTCTAACTTTCTTCCTATGCATAGGGATTTTATATTTGAATAAGTTACAACAAACAAGAGCATATCTATGCATATTTCAGTAGGTGAATGAGTTTTATAATTATTATCAACATAAGGAGGGAACTAGCAACCTCCTCTTTCATAAAAGTTGCAAGTACTAGAAGTAAATTTAGCAATATGACCATTGGAAGCATGCACGTTTGTTATATGATGAGAATCATAATAATTATCATGGTATTCATTAGCATGCTTTCCTCTTTCAAAATAGTTGTTAGTATCATTCTCATTATTAAGATTATGGTTGCAATGATGATTTTCAACATAAGGTAACTACAAACCATATATATAGTTTCTGGCAAGTGCAAATTTCTCTTCTATGGTTAACATAGGAGAGTGCAAGAATGATATAGGACTCTTAGTCATAAGGGTATCATCATAGGCAGTGATACGTCGTAAACGTATCTATAATTTTTGATGTTCCATGCTTGTTTAGTATCTACTTTCTTATGTTTTGTCCACACTTTGGAGTATTTTTATACATTTTCTGGAACTAACCTATTAACAAGATACTACAGTGCCAGTTGCCCGTTTTCTGCTGTTTTTGGTTTCAAAAAAGCTAAAAAAAGAATATTCTCGGAATTGGACAGGACAAAAGCCAATATGCGTATTTTTCCCAGAGCAACACGGAAACACGAAGAAGAGACATAGTAGGGCACCAGGGTGGGCACACCCTATGGTGGCGTGGGCCACCCCTAGCCGCGCCACCAGGTGGTGTGGGCCCCTGGTCCACCCTCTGACATCGCCCGTTCGCCTATAAAATCCTCCAGGGACGAAAACCCTAAATAATCCAGGAAAAAACCACGAAAACCTCCGCAGCATCGCCGCCACCGAACAGGAGATTCGGGGGACAGAAGTCTGTGTTCTGGCACCCTACCGGGACGGGGAAGTGCCCCCGGAGCCATCTCCATTGACTCCACCGCCATCTCCATCGCTGTTGCTGACTCCCATGATGAGGAGGGAGTAGTTCTCTCTCGAGGCTAAGGGCTCTACCGGTAGCTATGTGTTCATCTCTCTCTCTATGCGTGATCTTATTAAGATCATGAGATTTGTAATCTAATAGATCTATTCTGCTACTCAAGTGCTTTAGTTAATCCCTGCTTATCCCCACGTGCGTGAAGTTGACAGTGTGCACACCGTGTGGCACTTTGGCTAAGATTACATACATACTTATCATGAGTATAATTTGAGTTGGATGTCTCTATGAGTTTGTGGTGTTTGTTGGAACCTTCTAGCGCTCAAGGTGACAGTGAGAGGTTATCTAGATGGGGAATGCAAACTTTAAGGTGAGCTGTTATAGCCCTACATCATCCAACCAGAGAGTAGTTCAGAGTAGTACCAAAAAGAGATGATATTTATATGAGAGTGTTCACTAGTGAAAGTATGATCCCTAGGCCTTGTTTGTAAGCACTGAAACACCGTTTGCAACTAGATCTGTTACATGTTTGCTTGCTTCCATCTTTATTTCAGATTGCCTTTAGTCTTTTCCTACCTGTCAAGCTCTTTTCTGGCACCGTTACCACTTATAATTATCCATACCACTTGTATTTCACTATCTCTTCGCCGAACTAGTGCACTGATACGTCCATTTTGCATCACTATTCTATGTCTTAATTCACTATTATTCATTAATATATTTCATATTGAGAGGTGATACTTATGTTATTTCATCTGTTTTTGCATGGTTGATGACTTTTGGAGTATGGACCGCTGCAGTCAGGATTCTGATGGAAAAGGTGCTGTTTGGAGGCAAAATTCACAAAGATCAGAAAATTCGGGAAAATATACGGAAAATCCTATTTTTCCAGAAGACTAAGGATGCCAGAAGACGGAGTGGAGATGGGCCATAGGGGGCCCACACCACCCCATGGCGCGGGCAGCCCTAGGCTGCGCCAGGAGGTGGTGTGGCCACCCTGGCCCACTCCAGCCTCTACCCTCTGGCGTATATCAACCTCCTGAAACCCTAAGACTCGGGGAGCGACCATAGAAAGATTTCGCCGCCTCTGCGGGGCGGAAAACAACGAGAGAGAAAGATCTCTCCGGCAGACAGATTTCTGTTGGGGGAATTCCTTCCCAGAGAGGGGAGATCGTCGCCATCAACACCACCATCAAGCTGGACTTCATCGGGATCATCATCATCATCACCACCATCATCACCATCAGCACCCTCATCACCATCTCCATATTGCTGTAACAATTGCGTTGAATCTTGCATAGTTCATAGGGGAAACTTTCCCGGTGTTGATTACTCTTTGTAGTTGATGCTATTGAGTGAACCATTGAATTATTGTTTATGTTCAGATTGTTATACATAATTATTCCATCTCTGATCATGATCCATATGATGTCTTGTGAGTAGTTCATTTTGTTCTTGAGGACATGGGAGAAGTCTTGTTGTTAGTAGTGGAGTTGTGTTGAGAAAGATTCAATAGATTGTTATTGAAGTTGTGGTGTACTTCTTCTAGTGGTGTCATGTGAACGTCGACTACATGACACTTCACCTATATGGGCCTAGGAGAATGCATTGTGTATTTGGCTACTAATCGTAGGGGGTTGCGGAGTGAAAACCCTGAACACCCGTTAGGAAACCATTGCACAAGGGACATAAGGGTCTTAGAGTTTAAAGCTGTGGTTAGGTTTCTACCTTAATTACTTTCTTGTACTTACGAATGTTTGCAAGGGGTATAATCACAAGTATGTATTAGTCTTGGATGGGGCGGTACATTAGCACAGGTTCACCCACACAACACTTAGCAAGCTAAAGAATATTAATCAACTATATGAAGCGAAAGCACTTGACAGTCTTCCCATGTGTCCTCGAGAATGTTTGGTCATCTTAAGTAGTACAAAGCTTGTCCTTTGCTGCATAAAGTTGGGCCACTTGCTGCATTTATTCCTCATCTTTTATTTACTCGTACTTTGTTTGCTTGCTTTATCAAAAACCCCTAAAAATCCGTTTGCTAAGTATTTGTAGAGAATTCCTGATCCATACCACTAGCCAGCACCTTCTGCTCCTCATTGGGTTCGACACTCTTACTTATCGAAAATACTGCGATACACCCCCTATACTTGTGGATCATCATGCACCTATACACCTAACAAGTGTATTGGGTGTGTTGGGGACACAAGAGACTTCTTGTATCTTGATTGCAGGGTTGCTTGAGAGGGATACCTTTGACCACTTCCTCCCTGAGTTCGATAAACCTTGGGTAATCTAGTTAAGGGAAACTTGCTGCTGTTCTACAAACCTCTGCACTTGGAGGCCCAAAAACTGTCTACAAGAATAGAAGTGCGTAGACATCAAGCTATTTTCTAGCACTGTTGCCGGGGAGGTAAGCTAAAAGGTACTCACATCTTCTGGCTACTAATCTATCTTCTAGTACTGTTGCTGGTGTGTGAGTGCTCGAGGTTATTTCCTTTAAATTCTGCAATTATATCTTTTTATTTCTTGATTTTATTTTCACTAGTTAGGCTTCATGGAAAACAACAAAAAAATTAGAGAGATTTATAGTATTTATCTTGAGTTAGGACTTTATGAATTATTTGAACACCATTATTGCTAATGCTATGGAAAAGTCTAAGCTTGGGGAAGCTAGTTTTTATGAAAATGATCTTTGTAGTCCCCCAAGCATGGAGGAGAAATTTTACTTTGATGATACTATGCCTTCAATATATGATGATTACAATGATGAATATGATATTTTCAGTCCACCTACTATTGAGGAGAAAATTACTTATGATTACAATATGCCTCCTATATTTGATGATTATGGTGATGAGAATAATAATGATAGCTATTTTGTTGAATTTTCTTCCATTATAATTAATAAGAATGACTATATTTATGTGGAGAGTATTAATTCTTTTATGCATGTGGCTCATGATAAGAATGTTTTATGTGATAGTTATATCGTTAATTTTATTCATGATGCTACCGAAAGTTATTATGAGAGAGGGAAACATGGTTTTATGTGTCTCAACAATATTAAGTTTCCCCTCTTTATGTTAAAATTTTTGAAGTTGCACTTGTTTTGCTTTCCTATGCTTGTTGCTTTGTGCTTTTATGACTTGTTTCTTTAGAATATTATTTTTCATAGGAAGTGGGTCAGACTTAAATTTGTTTTATATTTGCTTCTTGATGCTCTCCTTTACTTCAATTCATATCCTTATGTGAGCATCATTGAAATTTATCATGCCTATCTTAATGGCTATAAAGAAAGAGCTTTTTGGGAGACAACCCAATATATTTTTGCGTTTAGTTTATTTTTGTTTTGTTGAGTATTGGAAGTTATTGCTTCAGTAATAACCTCTCTTTATCCTTTTTGTTTGGTTTTTGTGCCAAGAATAACCTCTAATGAGAGAGAAGTAAGACTTGGGAAAGTTGCTGTCCCGAAACAGATTTTTGGTGCTTCACTACAAAAATTTGTGAAAAATATCTGTATGTCAGATTGAGCTATAATTTTATTAATAAATCCCCCAGGTTGTTAGCTAACTTCCGTTAGTTCAACAATTTTTGATTTGAGCAACATAAGGTCTTCAAATAAATTGGTTTTCACCTTTTGGTCTGTTTTGGCAGATTTGTGCCATTATTTGCATTTGCCTCTTTATCGATTTCTTTTTGGGTTATTTTTGGTGAATTGAGCTTTCTGAGGGAATTGCTACAGTATCTTTTGTTTCTAATGAAAGTTTTGCTATTTTAAAACTAAACCCCAAAGGTTTATTATCTTTTGAATGCACTAATGTTGCTAATGAAGATTGTGTGAAGTTTTGTATGAAGGAAATTTTCAGGTGTAGGGAAAGAATGATGTAATGAGATGAAGAATGGATAAAAACTTAAACTTGGGGATGCCACCCCGCGTCACCCCAAGAAATATTCAAGAGGTACAAGCGTCAAAGCTTGGGGATGCCCAAGGCATCCCCTTCTTTATCAATAAAAATCTCAGGTCTTTCTAGACACTTTGTTTTTATTGTTTCATGCACTATTGTGTTGTTCTTGGAGCGTCTTTGTTTTTGCTTTTAGTTTTATTTTGCTTGGTTTGTTGCAATAAGTGGTTGGATCCCAACACTTCTTTTTGGAGAGATACACACTCTGCTTTCATTATTTAGAACACTCTAGTTTTCATTCTTATTGTTTTGTGAGTGTTCTCTTTTGCTAGCACTGTGTTTAGCTTTAGTTTTCTTGTGCTTTCAGCTTAGAACTTTTTAGTTCTTCTTTTTGGATTTGTGATACAAGCTCACTGATCTTTATTTATTATTATCTGTGTGAGTTCTTTCAAATAAGTTGATTGGTGTTGGAAAAGAGTAGGAAAATTCATGCTTATAGTGGTACAAAAGGAGCTTGTTTTTGACTGTGGCCTAGACTTTATCATGTCATGTTTGATATTTCTTTGACTTTATGCTTAGTGGTTATTGCTGTCGCATGACTTGTTACAAACAATTGAGATTGCTTAATGTGCCTTGAAAGAATCATGCGTTGTTTTAGCATATAAAAGCATAATATTGTGGTATTCTCCTTTGATGCTTTATTTGGGTTGACTTGGCGCATGCTCACACCATGTTAAGACTAACCATAGCCTCTATGATCATTTAGTTTTCAACTTTTAATATCACTTTATGCTTTAATTAATAATGTTTTGTCGCTTTGCATGATTATGGCCATTATTGCTCTCTTAGTTGGTCGCTCCCAGTCTTTTGCTAGCCTCCATACCAAGTATGAGTTCCACTCATGCACCCAACTCCAAATAAAACCAAGTTATTCCAAAGAGTCCACCATACCTACCTATTAGCATTTGCTATTCCAAGTGTATTCATGTTTTTATCTACCTTCTGAATTAAACTTGTTATGTGAAAATTAGTGATTAAAGCTCTCACGAACTTGATGACACAGTTTAATTTTCTTGCCCCTAATAAACTTGAACCATTGTGTCATCTATGTTGTATATGCTTGCACTTATACGTTGGGATTAGCAAAACCATGCTGTCATGGGGAACGCTTTCAACATTGCACTCGTACATTGTACCCAGTTGATATCATGCTCTTTAGTTTATGCATGTCATCAGTGTGAAATGAAAGGGGAGCTTGTAAGTCCATGGAGTAATGTATGTGTGTTAGAGAAACGCCTGGGCCGCTAGCCTAAGCCATGCCTAATCATGGTGGAAACTTGCAGCATCACCATAGTGAGCAATCTATGAAGCATTCTTCTTATAAAAAATAGATAGAGATTGAGAAAAAGAAAAAAAGATGAGAAAAGAGGAAAGAGAGAAAAAAGCACCATTTTCCAATGGAAAATAAGAAGATTGCTGAGATGCTCATTGTCTGCTTGCCTTGTCATTTTGATTATGTCATAGCTCTTGTATCATGTGCAAGGGGTACCCCGTTGGCGGTTCTCTATGATACACATGTACTTACTATGACAAGAACTTACCAGTAACTAAACTTGAGTAGCATGAGGAGCGGCCCTTGTATTCAAGGGACATTAGATTGCCAACTTATACTTTGTCAAGCATATACTCCATAGTTTGTTCACTTTAACCTTAATCACTTCAAGATGCTTACGATAGGGGCAATGAGAGCTGAAAGCTAATAAGTACCATAATTTTTGGAAGCTCTTTATGAGACTTGAATCCCCACTTCCTTCTATGAAGGCCTTTCTTTTACTTTTATATTGAGTCTCCATCTTCTATCTTTATGCACCTATTGAGAGAGCATAGTGGCCATTCTTAGTTTAATGTGCATTGTCCCAAGACTTGTTGATTGATTCATAACTTTGATATTGCTTGTTCTTAAACTATTTGTATCTAGTCACCCTAATGAACTTTGAAGGTGTCCTATGCATTTATGTTTTGCTACACTATGAGGGACAAGCTGAATACCATTCTCATTATGTTTTCTATATGTGAAACAAACAAACGTCTTTCAAAGCATTGTTATTCATGAATCTTTTGTTTGTACCTTTTCATGTTATAACATAGTTGCTATGTCTTATTGTTAGAACTATATCTTTCATGCTATGTTAAAGTACCATGATCCCAACTATCAATGTTATAAATACCTTGATCAAATGGTGCATGTCACCTCAAAAATTATTCTTTTTGTCACTTACCTACTCGAGGACGAGCAAGAGTTAAGCTTGGGGATGTTGATACGTCGTAAACGTATCTATAATTTTTGATGTTCCATGCTTGTTTAATATCTACTTGCTTATGTTTTGTCAACACTTTGGAGTATTTTTATACATTTTTGGGAACTAACCTATTAACAAGATGCCACAGCGCTAGTTGCTTGTTTTCTCCTGTTTTTTGTTTCAGAAAAGCTAAAAAATGAATATTCTCGGAATTGGACGGGATAAAAGCCAATATGCCTATTTTTCCCGGAGCAACACGGAAACACAAAGTAGAGACGAAGTAGGGCACTAGGGTGGGCACACCCTATGGTGGCGCGGGCCACCCCTGGCCATGCCACCAAGTGGTGTGGGCCCCTGGTCCACCCTCTGACATCGCCTGATACATTGCAAATGTAAATATAATTTTTTATATTCCATGCTTGGTTTTATCCACTTTCTTGTGTTTTGTTCCAACTTTGGAGTACTTTTCATATGATTTCTTGGACTAACCTATTAACAAGAGCCACAGTGCCAGCTGCCTGTTTTCTGCTGTTTTTGGTTCCAGGAAAGTCAGAAAATGAATATTCTCGGAATTGGACGGGACAAAAGCCAAAGTGCCTATTTTTCCGGAAGTCATCAGATGCCAGAATATGAGACGGAGAGGGGCCAGAGGCTGGCCACACCACCTGGCCACGAGGCCAGGCTTGGCCCGCACCGGGGGTGGTGTGGTGGCCCCTGGCACCCCCTTGGCCTCCCTTTCTGCCTATAAGATGCCCTCGGGACGAAAACTCTAAGTGCCCGATCAAAAATCCACGAAAGAGTCTGTAGCCACCGTCATCTCCATCCCTAGACCGGGAGGGATCTGAAGCTCTTCCCGGCACCCTGCCGGAGAGGGGAATTCACCCTGGAGGCCTTCTTCATCACCATGCAAGCCTCCGGTGTGATGCGTGAGTAGTTCATCCTTGGACTACGAATCCATGTAGTAGCTAGATGGCTGGTTCTCCTCCTTTGTGCTTTCATGTTTAGATCTTGTGAGCTCCGTTCATGATCAAGATCATCTATTTGTAATCATACATGTTGTGTTTGCGGGGATCCGATGGATATTGAGATGCTATTTCAGATTGATTATTGATTCTATCATGTCTTTGTTATTTGTGATCTTGCATGCTTTCCGTTGTTAGTAGCTATCTTGGCCAAGTAGATGCTAGCAACTCCAAGAGTTAGTATTTATGCTCGATAGTGGGTTCATGCCTCTGGCAATCTGGGGAAGTGACAGAGATCTCTAAGGTACGAGATGTGTTGTTGCTACTAGGGAGAAAACAACAATCCTTTGTTCATAAAACAATCGTATTGTTTACTTTACACGCAGTTCGTAAAGCAATAATCCGTTGCTTGCAACTTAATACTAGAGGGGGTTCGGATGATAACCTAAAGGTGGATTATTAGTCATAGATGCAGTTTGATGGCGGTCTATGTATAATGTTGTAATGCCCAATCAAGTTCCAAAGGAGTCAAGATGATTAGTATATGCATGTATTGCTTTCTCGATGTTTGTCAATTGCCCCACTGTAATTTGTTCACCCAACATGTTATCTATCTTAAGGAGAGCCACCTCTAGTGAACTATGGATCCTGGTCCTTTTCTTTACATACAATCTATAAACTGTTGCTGCTTTGTGTTTACTTTCTGCAAACTTTTACTTCTTTCCATTCGATACGTTTAATCCTTTGTTTTCAGCAAAACACGATGAGATTGACAACCTCATTGCAAGTTGGGGACAAAGTTCTGTGGTTGTGTTGTGCAGGTCTCCACGTTGCTACTAGCACCGGTAGTGCGCCCTGCAAAAGCTCAGCTAGTAAGACCTTTGGGGTATTTCCTTGCTCCTACTGGTTCGATTAAACCTTGGTTTCATAACTGAGGGAAACTTGCTGCTGTGCTCATCATACCTTCCTCTTGGGGTTCCCAACGAGCTCTACATCAACACCGCACCAGCATCTTTCTGGCGCCGTTGCCGGGGAGTCAAGGACATCTTCACAAGGGGAGTCCCTCATAACCAATCTCTTTACTTTGTTATTTTTGTTTTGCTTAGTCTATTTTTGTTTTGTTTGCTTGTTTCTTTATCAAAAACACAAAAAAATAGTTTTACTAGTTTGCTTTCTTATTTGAAAAACACAAAAAAATTAGTTCCTTTCTTAAGCTGCCACTATGTCTAGCCTTGCTCCAATCACTATGTCACCCGAGGAAATGATTTTCACTTTTAAACAAGGAATTGAGGAATGTTTTGAGAAATCTTGGTCTAGAATCTCTGATCTACATGAAAAAACTGAGCCTAAAATGACTAAAAGTTTGTTCCTTAGCAGTTTTTACGTTGGAATTGCTCTTTGCTATAGATATGCTTTAGATGCTGTTGTGGGAGGAGATTTCCTCCAATGTAATGAGGATGATGCTAAAAATGCTATAAAGAAATTCATCCTCACTTACAACTTGCCTAGCCAAACTGATATTTCTTTTGCAAGAATATTTGCTAGGTTGAACACTCTTGAGACTGGCACTGCTAGCTTAAAAGATTGCTATAATACGCTTAGGGAGCATCACAATTATGTCCCAATAAATTCTGAACCATCAAAGTGGCTCCCTACAGTAAAGATTGAGATAAACACTAAAACTTTTCAAGCCCGCTGTGATATCATGTCTGAATTTTGTCTGATGCCCAAGGATATTTATGAATCTCTGAATACTTGGGGGCTTACTGAAGGAGGAAAAGAAATATCTCTTGCTAATAATGCTACCATATTACCTCTTGGAATAGCTGAAGGAGTGTTTACAAAGATCCTTGGGAAAATGATTTCTACTGATTATCTTGTTATTGAATGTGCAGGAAAAGGACAAATTACACTTGGAAGGTCCCTATTAGAACTCCTTGGAGCAATAATAGATGTGGAAAAGGGGACCATGCACCTTTCTTCTCCACCAAACAATCATATTTTCCCCAAGGTTAAGAATAAATGTAAGAGAGGTAAGGGCAAGAAATTTGGTCTTAATGCTTCTTCATTTGAGAACACTTGATTCTTTCTTGCTTCTTTTGCCTAACTTAAAGGCGTTAAAGAAAAGTACTTATTGGGAGATAACCCAAAAGTTTTAGATTAGTCTTGGAAGTTATTACCTATGTAATAACCTCTCCTTATCCTTTTTATTTGCTTTTTGTGCCAAGAGTAACCTCTAATGAGAGAGAAGTAATGATTGGGAAAGTTGCTGTCCTGAAACAGATTTCTGTGCTTCACCGTAAACATTCGTGTAAAATCTCTATATGTCGTTTTGAGGCGTGAATTTTTGTGATTCTGCCCCAGGTTCTTATCTAACTTTCGTTAGTTCAACACTTTTTGATTTGAGCAACAGAAGGTCTTCGAAAAAATTCGTCTTTACCTGCTGGTCTGTTTTGACAGATTTCTGCCATTTTCTGCATTTGCTTCTTGTTGGTTCCTCTTTGAGTTCTTTTGGGGAATTGAGCTTTTTGAGGGAAGTGCTACAGTAGCTAGTGTTCTAATGGAAGTTTATTTGGTGTTAGAACTGAACCTTAAGAACTTTTATCTTGTGTGCACTAATGTTGCTAATAAAGATTGTGTGAAGTTTTGTATGAAGGAAAAATTTCAGGTGTATGGAAGGAATGAGTAATGAGATGAAGGATGGACTAAAGCTCAAGCTTGGGGATGCCACGCGTGGCACCCCAAGAAATATCCAAGAAGTATAAGCGTCAAAGCTTGGGGATGCCCAAGGCATTCCCCTTCTTCATCAATAAAAATCTCAGGTTTCTTCCAAATGCTTCATTTTTATTGTTTCATGGACAGTTGTGTTGTTCTTGGATCGTCTTCTTTTTCGTTTTCGTTTTGGTTTTTCGTTTGCTTGGTTTTCTTAGTTTGCTGAATAAATTGGTTGGACCCCCTCTTTCATACATTGGTTTGCAAATAGTTTGGTTTGGTTTGACAAAGAGTAGGAAAGTTCATGCTTATGTGGTAAAAAGAGCTCGTTTTTGACTGTGGCCTATGCTTTGTCATTCCATGCTTGATATTGTTTTGGCTTTATGCTTAGTATTCTTTTCTGTAGCATGGCTTGTTATAAACAATTGAGATTGCTTAATGTGCCTTGGATGAATCATGCGTTGTTTTAGCATATTAAAGCATAGTATAGTGGTATTCCCCTTTGATGCTTTATTTGGGTTGACTTGGCACATGCTCACATCATGTTATGACTATCTCAAAGTCACCATAGCCTTTATGATCCTTTAGTTTTCAACTTGTAGTATCACTTTATGCTTTGATCAATGATATTTTGTCGTTCTGCATGATTATGGCCATTATTGCTCTCTTAGTTTGTCGCTTCCAGTCTTTTGCTAGCCTCCACGACCAAGTATGAGTTCCACTCATGCATCCAACTCCTAAACCAAGTTATTCCAAAGAGTCCACCATACCTACCTACTAGCTTATGCTATTCCAAGTATATTCATGCTTTTGTTTACCTTCCAAATTAAACTTGTTATGAGAAAACTAGTGATTAAAGCTCTCACGAACTTGATGGCACAATTTACCTTTTTGCATCTAATAAACTTGAACCATTGGGTCCCTCTTTGTTGTGTATATGCTTGCGCTTTATAAGTTGAAATTAGCAGAACCATGTTTCATGGGGAACGCTTTCAACATTGCACTTGTACTTTGTACCCCGTTGATATCATGTTCTTTTGCTTACGGATCCTGGTGGTGTGAAATAAAAGTGGAACTTGTAAGATCATGGAGTTTGTATGTGTGTTAGAGAAACGCCTGGGCTGCTAGCCTAAGCCATGCCTAATCATGGTGGAAACTTGCAGCATCACCATAATGAGCACTCTATGAAGCATCCTTAATAAAAACCTATGCAAATAGCAAATAAAAAGATCGCTGAGATGCTCATTGTCTGCTTGCCTTGTCATTTTGATTATGGGAAAGCTCCCGTATCATGTGCAAGGGGTACCGCGTTGGCGGTTCTCAATGATACACATGTACTTACAATGACAAGAGCTTACTTGTGACTAAAGTTGAGTATCATGAGGATCGGTCTTCGTAAGTAAGGGGCATGAGATTTCGGTTTATAACTTGTCAAGAATATCCTCTTAGTTGTGTCACTTTAACCTTAATCACCTTAAAGATGCTTATGATAGGGGTAATGAGAGCTGAAAGCTATAAGTACCATAATTTTTGGAAGCTCTTTATGAGACTTGAATCCCTACTTCCTTTTAGAAAGGCATTTCTTCCACCATTATATTGAGTCTCCACCTTCTATCTTTATGCACCTACTTTGAGAGCATAGTGGCCATTCTTAGTTCTATGTGCATTGTCCCAAGACTAGTTGATTGATGCATAACTTGATATTGCTTGTTTTAAACTATTTGTATCTAGTCACTCTTATGAACTTTGAAGGTGTCCTATGCATTTATATTTGCTACTCTATGAGGGACAAGCTGAATACTATTATGCTATGTTTTGTTTATGCGAAACAAACAAACGTCTTGCAAAGCATTGTTATTCATGAATCTTTTGTTTGTGCCTTTTCATGTTGCATCATAGTTTCTTTGTCTTATTGCTAGAACTTTGTCTTTCATGTTATGATTGAAGTACTATTATCCCAGCTTTGAATGTTTTATAAATACTTTGATCAAGTCTTTGATGGTGCATGTCACCTCAAAAATTATTCTTTCTTTTTATCACTTACCTACTCGAGGACGAGCAGGAGTTAAGCTTGGGGATGTTGATACATTGCAAATGTATCTATAATTTTTGATGTTCCATGCTTGGTTTTATCCACTTTCTTGTTATTTGTTCCAACTTTGGAGTACTTTTCATATGATTTCTTGGACTAACCTATTAACAAGAGCCACATGCGGTACCGCCTATTTTGCTGTTTTTGGTTCCGGGAAAGTCGAAATGAATATTCTCGGAATTGGACGGGACAAAAGCCAAAGTGCCTATTTTTCCGGAAGTCATTAGATGCCAGAATACGAGACGGAGAGGGGCCAGAGGCCGGCCACACCACCTGGCCGCGCGGCCAGGCTTGGCCCACGCCAGGGGGTGGTGTGGTGGCCCCTGGCACCCCCTCGGCCTCCCCTTCCGCCTATGAGATGCCCTCGGGATGAAAACCCTAAGTGCACGATCAAAAATCCACGAAAGAGTCTGTAGCCGCCGCCATCTCCATCCCTAGATCGGGAGGGATGTGAAGCTCTTTCCGGCACCACCAGAGAGAGAATTCACCACGAGGCCTTCTTCATCACCATGCAAGCCTCCGGTGTGATGCGTGAGTAGTTCATCCTTGGACTACGGATCCATGTAGTAGCTAGATGGCTGGTTCTCCTCCTTTGTGCTTTCATGTTTAGATCTTGTGAGCTCCGTTCATGATCAAGATCATCTATTTGTAATCATACATGTTGTGTTTGCAGGGATCCGATGGATATTGAGATGCTATTTCAGATTGATTATTGATTCTATCATGTCTTTGTTATTTGTGATCTTGCATGCTTTCCGTTGTTAGTAGCTATCTTCGCCAAGTAGATGCTAGCAACTCCAAGAGTTAGTATTTATGCTCGATAGTGGGT
This sequence comes from Avena insularis, assembly GCA_023614405.1. Lineage (NCBI taxonomy): Eukaryota > Viridiplantae > Streptophyta > Magnoliopsida > Poales > Poaceae > Avena > Avena insularis. Next base: position 538,101,117 of record CM042694.1, read on the forward strand.
TCATGCCTCTGGTAATCTGGGGAAGTGACAGAAATCTCTAAGGTACTAGATGTGCTGTTGCTACTAGGGAGAAAACAACAATCCTTTGTTCAGAGAAAAATCGTATGGTTTACTTTACACGCAGTTCGTAAAGCAATAATCTGTTGCTTGCAACTTAATACTAGAGGGGGTTCGGATGATAACCTAAAGGTGGATTATTAGTCATAGATGCAGTTTGATGGCGGTCTATGTATAATGTTGTAATGCCCAATCAAGTTCCAAAGGAGTCAAGATGATTAGTATACGCATGTATTGCTTTCTTGATGGTTGTCAATTGCCCCGCTGTAATTTGTTCACCCAGCATGTTATCTATCTTAAGGAGAGCCACCTCTAGTGAACTATGGATCCCGGTCCTTTTCTTTACATACAATCTATAAACTATTACTGCTTTGTGTCTACTTTCTGCAAACTTTTACTTCTTTCCATTCGATATGTTTTATCCTTTGTTTTCAGCAAAACACGGTGAGATTGACAACCTCATCACAAGTTGGGGACAAAGTTCTGTGGTTGTGTTGTGTAGGTCTCCACGCTGCTAGTAGCACCGGTAGTGCGCCCTGCCAAAGCTCAGCTAGTAACACCTTTGGGGTGTTTCCTTGCTCCTACTGGTTCGATTAAACCTTGGTTTCATAACTGAGGGAAACTTGCTGCTGTGCTCATCATACCTTCCTCTTGGGGTTCCCAACGAGCTCTACATCAACACCGCACCAGCATCTTTCTGGTGCCGTACACTGAGCCATCATCGCCCCTTCGCCTATAAAATCCCCCCGAGACAAAACCCTAAATAATCTAGGAAAAATCCACGAAAACCTCCGCAGCGTTGCCGCCATCGAAGAGGAGATTCGGGGGACAGAAGTCTCTGTTCTGGCACCCTACCGGGAGTAGGAAGTGCCACCAGAGCCATCTCCATCGAATCCACCGCCATCTCCATCGCCGTTGCTGACTCCCATGATGAGGAGGGAGTAGCTCTCTCTCGAGGCTAATGGCTCGACCGGTAGCTATGTGTTCATCTCTCTCTCTATGCGTGATCTTATTAAGATCATGAGCTTTGTAATCTAATAGATCTATTCTGCTACTCAAGTGCTTAGTTAATCTCTGCTTATCCCCACGTGTGTGAAGTTGACAGTGTGCACACCGTGTGGCACTTTGGCTAAGATTACATACATACTTATCATGAGTATAATTTGAGTTGGATGTCTCTATGAGATTGTGGTGTTTGTTGGAACCATCTAGCGCTCAAGGTGACAGTGAGGGGTTATCTAGATGGGGAATGCGAACTTTAAGGTGTGCTGTTATAGCCTACATTGTCCAACCGAAGAGTAGTTCAGAGTAGTACCATAAAGAGATGATATTTATATGAGAGTGTTCACTAGTGAAAGTATGATCCCTAGGCCTTGTTTCTAAGCATTGAACCACCGTTTGCAACTAGATCTGTTACATGTTTGCTTGCTTCCATCTTTATTTCAGATTGCCTTTAGTCTCTTCCTACCCATCAAGCTCTTTTCTGGCACCGTTACCACTTATAATTATCCATACCACTTGTATTTCAGTATCTCTTCGCCGAACTAGTGCACCTATACGCCTGATAAGTGTATTGGGTGTGTTGGGGACACAGGAGACTTCTTGTATCTTGATTACAGGGTTGCTTGAGAGGGGTACCTTGACCACTTCCTCCCTGAGTTCGATAAACCTTGGGTAATCCACTTAAGGGAAACTTGTTGTTGTTCTACAAACCTCTGCACTTGGAGGCCCAACAACTGTCTACAAGAATAGAAGTGTGTAGACATCAGGCATCAAGTTCATCATTTATATGTTGAATTGTTTTACATGGATGGTTATCAATAAGTATAGCACCATCATCTAAAGCATTTTCATATAGCATATCCAAAAAAATTCCTCATTATCATCACTAATTTTAGTAGTAACATTATTAGAAGACAAAGGTGCATAATTAATTCCATCATAATAGGAAGGGTTCTCATAAATAACCATTTGAGTTTCAATTCCCTCACAAGAAATGCATGGATTTTCAGTTCTACAATTATCATAGCTTGGGTTATCATAGATGACAAATGAGTTTTGAGCTTGAGTGTTACTATCATTTTTTGATTGTGAAGGTGGAAGATCCCACTCTTCCCCAAGCTTAGGTTGGATTATCTCTACTTCATTTTCTTCTTCACACACTTTTTCTTCCAAGCTTATGTTTTAATCATCCTTTTCTTGCAATATATTAGTACTTCTCATGGCAACAAGAGTTCTTTCTTTATATTTAATAACATAAGCACTATCACTAAATTCTTCATTGCAAATTTGAAGGATAATATCTATGTGTCCTTTCATTACCCGAGCATCATGACTAGTTTCAAATTTTTGATTTATAAGAGAGTCTAGCTCATGGGCTCCCACAGAGGCAATATATTTCTTAACTTGTTCTATATCATGGCATAAAAATATACACTCTTGGTAAGAAGCAATAATAGGATCACTATTATGCTTACGTTGATGGTGAGAGTGTTTATAGTCTTTTTTAGTGCAACAAGTTATATCATGTGACTCACAAAAGTCAATAGCAAACTTTAAGCAATTCATCCATTCTATTTCCTTCTTTGGTTGATCTATATTCATAGTAGGCTTTCAACATTTTGACATGACCTATAGGTATGTGGATTCCAAGTTTCTCCATATTTTAGCATGCATGTTTCAAGGTTATACTAATTTTTATGTGTTTTGTGTTTTAAGGAAAAACTTAAAAAGACTAAAAACAAGACAAAATAAAATACTTTAAAAATCTGAAAGGAGAAGAAAAATCTCACATTGGTGTAACCTCCCCAAGCTTGGGTTGTTGCACAAGCTGAAGAAGATGACGACACCGAAAAATAGGCAGTTGTCATGGGAGTTACCTTGCTCTTCAAACTTGCTCTTCAAACTTGATGAGGATGCAGTTGTGATGTACCTTCGTCAATTCCCCAGCAATGATGCCAACAAATAGTCAAGCAGTTGCAGTGGGAGTTGGCTTGTGCTTCACCATGCAACAACCACTATGATGTATCCTTCTTCCAATTCCCTGGCAACGACACCAAAAAATAGTCATGATGGCAACAAATGTAGCCACTTTTCGTTGGGACTCCAAGTACAGAGTGTTGTAGCAAGCTTCTTTTCCCCACAAGGGTGACTCGAGGGTTTATATCGAACTCTTGGGGAATTGGTTATGGAAGTATGTTTGTCTTGTCCTCTTCAAGCGTAAAATAATTTGTCTCGTGTCCCCAACTCCACCAAGTGGTTGTCAAGCACACGGTTTCGTATTAGTAATATGAAATAAAATAAAAACAAACTAAAGTAATGCAAACTAGATGATATTGAAGATATTAGAGTTGTTTTTGGGTTTTTATAAGTGATTGCAAGTAGAGAAAGTATTTTTGTATTTTCGAAATAATAAATTGCATAAATTGTAAAGGATGGTAGATGCAAAGGAAAGGTATTTCTTATGATAAAAATCAGACCGGGGTTCATGGGTTCACTTGTCTACTCTCTTTTTAGGTTGTAGTGATCACAAAAGAATTCATCAATGATAAAGATTCATGGAAATTCTATGAGTGCTTGATAAAAGGAATTAATATGGGCATCACATTCTAATATTGATATGGAATACATCTCTCTCTTATACTACTCAAGAAGGGAAATCTCCATGCAATCTTGATTTAAGAATAGATCAGAGTATAGCTTTAAGCAATATTATATGAGGTTTGAAATACAAAATATGCTACCTTGATCTAGTTAAGGTCATCACACCATCACATGATAACTATAGCACATGTTTTCACTTTACCCCTAGTGAGGTAGCAAAAGAAAGGTAAAAACCAAAGTAGATCTTGAATAATACGTGTCACAATTCAATCTCTATCCTCATGCTACTCCATCTAACACACACTTCTCCCCATACAAGTTCTTGCATACAAGTTGGATCAAAACAAGCAATGAAGAACGGGGTGCATGATATGCATCTATTAAAACATCTTACACAAAAAGATTCCAATCCCAAATATCAAATCATAAAACAAAGATCCACCACATAGGAATTACAAATATGACCATTATGATGTTGGGAAGCTCATATGGTACTAGATCTATGAAGAACAAGAGAGAAACAAATCAAGCTACTGCCGCAAACCCATAGCACGGAGGTGGAATACTCCCTCTTCATCATGGTGATGAAGCTAGAGATGTTGGAGAGGGTGGAGATCTCCCCGGAGGTGGCTTTGGCAAAGTTTTCCCCTCCAATCTTCACTGGATGTAACTCTATTTGGTGGTGTTTTCTTCTCTGGTGGCTCTTTCTCCAAGGACGCCCTGGGGGGTCCTTATATATGGGTTTTTAGGTCAAGATAACTCCATGTGCAAAAAACTCAAGGCGATCGGATGGCCGAGGAGGGAAAGAGCACGGGTGGAGCGCTGATGACTATAAGAGCACAAATTGTTTGTAGCTAGTTTCAAAATAAAGATATCGATCCCACAGGGAGTAGGAGTCTGAAGTCTAATAACTCTTGAAATAAATATTACAATAGAAATGCTAGATAAAGTTCTAAGTAACAAGATGAAATGCGAGTATTGTGTAAAAAGGTGTTTTTGGGTTTTGGGTATATGAGCAATAATAAAGTAAAGCAAAGTAACTTAATACAGAAATTAAGTATCGCGTATGTAAGAGATATTGGAAGTGCAATAGAGAAAAAGCATTCTCAGGGAGTAGCGGACACACCACTAGTATTGTAAAGATCTAAGATAAAGATTATCATCATGAACATTCTCAACTATGTATATGTGGGAGGAACTCCGTATATGGATGATTTGCCAGCAACCGCTACGCACATCATCCTCATAACCACAACAGACAGCAATAGACATCAATCGAATTACTTCGCTATTAAGGGACATAATCTCGTAGGATGTATCCCATGGCATGGATAGTGTTCTGTGAGTTTCCTCGGCTTCCCAAGTTGATACGTAAGGATTGTTAACAGCTTTATAGTCACCGTAAGCGCTAGCATGCCTCTGTCCACCAACAAGTAGTTCCCTCCATCAAGTCCCCACAAGAGGCAAATATTGAGAGGTCGACTTCTCTCAACATCAAGATGTAGAGAATCTAACACATGGTCACATCGATGAATATCATAATAGACTTTATCTTATTTCAGTCTCATACTAGGGTTTCTCCATATCCCCAAGAACTAATGATCTACTCAGACATGGAGGCAATCAACATCATGGCAATGGTAATGGAAACAATCATAGATGAATAGTACTTGTATAAATCCATAATGAGTATAGGAATTACAACAAGATCTAGACAAGATGTAGATGGGATGGATGAAGATGGTGGTGATGCAGCGGTGGATGATGAAAATCGATGCCTTAGCCTCCTAGATCTGCGCAGGGCGAAGATGGATCCCCGGTGGATGAGTTCCCCCTCCAGATCCCTTCTAGAGGTGAGGTTTCTGCGATTTTTGGTGTTCTATATGTCGTCTCCCTGAACCAATTGCACGGGGTGAAACTATTTGACGAGGCAGAGGTGGCGCCAGCTATACGGCTGGAGCTATACGGTGGGAATATTTCCTTCGCCCGTATAGTTGGTCGTTATGCTCTCTGTCTCCTTTGTTCGCTTCTGGTTTTCTTCTAGTATTATTAATATTTCCCAAATAAGCGATTTACGTTGTTTTGACTCCTTTTCTCCATAGTACAACTGCTTCAATAATTGTATCCATTGGATCTATCAGCTGTCCTGATCCTGGTGAAAACAGACATAAAATGTGCGCGCGAATGCTGTAAAATACCAAGATCCTACATCTACAATGCAAAATAATAATATAAAGCATGATGCAAATATGGACTCATCAACTTCCCCAATCTTAGACTCTTGCTTGTCCCGAGTGAGCTCTAGCTTAATGGATGTGATCCTCATATTCATGAAGCTGAGTCGATAAAATAAATGTGGCAATTGCAACATGTGTTTATCATGTACGATGCATAGGAATAAGTTCATGAATAATACCTTACTCGAACCATCGGAATAGTATTAGAAGGCTTCCACACCTTAGTGATCAATAGTTCATAAAAGATAAATCTCAACATAATGTAAAAGAATCCGGTTCAACCGAATGAGTTAACGAGGTAGTCCCAAGTTTTTTAGGATCAACGTATTCACTTGGGATTCAAAATCTCAAAAGTGTTTCTTTGGCATACTACAATACAGTGGTATATTCCTACTTGCTCTTTGCACATTCACTCTTTTTATTCTTATTTTTCTTTTCTTTTGCATATACATATGCTCACACTTTTGTTTAAGTGCTGTGGAAAGGAGCTAGCCATATATTCCACTTCATGCAGGAATTCAAAGTTTAGCGATCTCAATTACCAAATTCCAACTATATATGAAGCATTCTTATGACTTGAAGATTCTACCTTGACTTGTTCCTACTCTATTTTGATAGCACTTTATTTTCCTTCGTTCAAGGTTTCTTCTTCAACTTAATTGTGTAGATAATTTTCTTTTGCAAATCAAATCGTAGACTTACAATATATTGACTAAATTATCTTTAGGTGTACTATTAATACCAATGGTGTGGAAGAATCCTATTGCTATCATCAAGTGCAAGTAAAATTATACTCAAGCCATTCATATATAAATAAAGCAAACACAAACTCAATATTGCTCCATATATAATAATAAACTTAGAATTTCATAAAATGGATAGACTATTCCTGAAGGAATTCTAATGATGCAAACTTTAATTATAGTTTGAACTAATGCAAGAATAATAAAACTTATAAGATAGATTACAAGGTCTTAAAGATCTCCCCAAGCTTGGAATCAAGCCAGGCGGGATCAAATAATCCCTTGCGGTTATTTGATACTGTGATTGTTGTAGATTAACGTGGCGCTATGGCATGTAACACCACGGTGCGTAGCTTCTTGTTGGTCTCCTCCAAAGTGGTTATGCGGCTGTAGCACCTTCGCAAATCGGACTGCAGAGTGTCCATCCTATCAATGAGCTTAATCACCAATGGAAAGAGATCTTACTTCTTTTCCATCTCATCGAGACGGTGGCGGACTTCAACACGATGGAGTAGCTCCTGCTTCTGATATATCTCCAATGCCCGTACGTGATCCTTGGTCCTGGGTACAACTTCTTCTTCCTCATCCATAATTGATGGATCGAGGAAGTGGAAACTGTACCTCCACTCTTCTTGAGGCTTGACCTTAATGCGAGCACCAATGGTTGGCTTTGCAGGTGGCACCTCGTCTCTCTTGCTAGCACCTGCACCAGTATTAGATAATTCCTTATGCTTGTGTGGCCTTTGATCCGTAGTGATGAACTTGACCGTCTCCATGCGCCCTTTTCCATGCGGTTTGTGATCTTCTCTCTCTTGTTGAGCTTTCTTCATCGCCGCCCAATTCATCCCCGATGGATCATAGATGTCACGGTAGATGTAGACGTCAACCACATCATCGCCGGGATCATTGTTGAAGTGGCTTGGTTCAACGTACTCCTTGTACCTTGGGCTAAACCTCTCCACCTCCTCATCATCATCCTCCATGAAGGGGTACTTGAGCGGTCCCTGGACGGAGCAATGAGCCCCATGGGTTTTCCACGACCTGGGACAGGGTAGCGCATTGCTAGATTTGTTCCTGGAGATTATGATTATAGAGAGAGACAATGGCAGTATATAAGAGGGGTCAGAGGTCGGTAAAACTTGCGAGAAACACCAAATTGTCGTCCAAGAAAACAATCCAAACGGAATAGAAAAAGGAATCACGGATTTGGAAGTAACCCGTCGTGTAACGACCAACTATACGGACACGACCCGTATAGGTCCAACCGTATAGTTGGTTCTGAGTAGATATTTCCAAATATTTCGAGTCCAGGTCGATGAAATCACGACTCGGAACCGACAATAGTGTTTCTTTAGATGAATAAATGAAATATCAAATGATAAAGTGTCTGAGAGTTTAACGACCAACTATACGGCCGGAATTTTTGCTCCAGTCGTATAGTTGCGACCGTATAGATACAGACACGAAAATCAAAAGTGTCTGGAAGTTTAACGACCAACTATACGGCTGGAATTTTTACTCCGGTCGTATAGTTGCTACCGTATAGATACAGACACCAAAAAGCAAAACTATATGAGAGTTTAACGACCAACTATACAGCCGGAATTTTTGCTCCCGTCGTATAGTTGCGACCGTATAGGCTCAGATATCGAAAATAATTTTGCGAAGATGATATAGAGAGTTTAACGACCAACTATACAGCGGGAGCTTCCTCTCCGGTTGTATAGCTCCACCCGTATAGTTGGGAAAACCTCTCTAAAACTTCAGAAAAATGCAAGGAATTCAAAGGCAGAATTTTTAAGAGTAAGAACTGTGAAAATAAATCACTTATTTGGGTAAGAACACTTACCTTGTACTTACCATTGTTTATTCTGGGATGGAGAATTCCTCCCATAACAAAGACTTCTTCTCTTTTGGAGGAATTGACCTTAGTTCATCGAATAATTCTCGTAAACGAAAATCACCAGGACTAAAGTTCCTCTCAGTAAGATTAGTGTCTTGCGGGGCAATCATGGACACTGCATGTAGCATTTTTATTTCCTGCCTCTACATAATCTGCATCTCAAATTCTTGAAGTGAAAGAATCCAACGGATTAGCCTTGGCTTATGTTCTTTCCTTCCAATGAGTTCTTTTAAGCCATCACGATCCATGTGAACTCTTACCTTTGCATCAACTATATAGGAACGAAATTTATCACAAGAGAAAAACATAGCAAATACTTCCTTTTCTTCCTTAGGGTAGTTCTTTTGAGCACCATTGAGAGTTCTACTAGCATGATGTATAATATTAAATCTACGACCAATATGTTGTCCTAGAGTTACTCCTACAACATCATCACTAGCTTCACATATTAAATCAAAGGTTGTATCCCAAATAGGTGGTTTAATAATAGGAGCGCGAGATAAAGCATTTTTGAGTTTATCAAAGGCTTCAAGACACTTATCATCAAAATTAAATCTAATTCCCTTTCGCAAGAGGTTTGTCAAAGGTTTAGATATTCCAAAGAAATTTTTAATGAACCTTTTATAAAAGCCCACATGACCAAGGAAACTTTTTATACCTTTAATATCCCTTGGTGGTGGCATTATCTCTATTGCTTAAACCTTAGCTCTATCAACTTCAATTCCCCTACCTTATACCTTGTGTCCAAGGACTATACCTTCTTTGACCATAAAATTGCACTTCTCCCAGTTTAGGACGAGATTAGTTTCTTCACAACACCGCAAAACTCTTTTGAGATTATCTAAACAACTAGTAAACGAAGTTCCATAGACAAAAAGGTCATCCATAAATACTTCCATTATAAGTTCTATAAAATCAGCAAAAATAGCAGTCATGCATCTTTGAAAAGTAGCCGGAGCATTACATAAACCAAAGGTAATACATCGGTAAGCATGTAAACCGTAAGGACTTATGAAAGTTGTTTTAAGTTGGTCATCCGGATGAACAGCTATTTGAGAGAAACCAGAGTATCCGTCCAAGTAACAAAAACGAGTATGGTTTGCTAACCTTTCTAAAGTTTGATCTATGAACGGTAACGGATAGTGATCTTTCCCAGTTTCTTTGTTTAATTTCCTGAAGTCTATGCACATCCTATGCCCAACAACAGTTCTAGTAGGTATTAGTTCATTGTTTTCATTAGGGACAATAGTAAAACCGCCCTTCTTAGGAGCACAATGAACCGGACTTACCCATTCACTTTCTTTAACAGGATAAATTATACCTGCGTCCAGTAGGCATACAATTTCTTTTCTTACCACTTCTTTCATTTCAGGCTTCAGTCTTCTATTGAATTCCGCAACTGGTTTTGCACCTTCTTCCATGAATATCGATGGACAGCTATCATGGGACTAATTCCCTTCAAGTCATCCATTGAGTACCCAATGGCTTGACGATGGTCCTTAAGTGTCCTCATGAGTTCTTCTTCTTCTCCTGAAAGTTTAAAACTAATAATAACAGGGAATTTATTGGTATCATCTAAAAACCTGCATTTAAGATTATCTGGTAGAGTGTTCAATTCTAGGGGTGGCAATTCCATGTCAACACCCAGATTTTAATCCCAGATGCCTGTTATGCCATACATCGCAATCCTAGGATTACCATTTTTGCGAGACATAACAGAATTGGTACCACAGTACATCATCCATTACAAACCATAATAAAGGTCTTACAAATAAAGGATCTCATGATCCAGTCTTAATACAATCAAAGCAGCGGAAAGTAAACTTAGTAGGTGCTCCATCTTTAGGGTCACAGGCAATGCTGACGATGGGAGATGATCCTAGTTGTCATAGACCTCCTCCTGTCCATCTTACTGGTAGTCCTCCTCATAGTCTGGCCACGGGAATAGCCAGGGACAAAGCCATGAGTACTCTTTAAGTACTCGCAAACTAGCACTAACAAGTAAGGTAGTTCTAGTAGGAATCTTAAGCTCTAGGTTCATTTGCAAAAAAGCCAGGTTTATTTCATAAGGAGTTCAAAAGTAAATAACCTAATTTAATTTTCTACATCGCTTAAGTGGGAACCTAGTTTTCATGTCCACAACCCTGTTGTGGTCAAGTCAAGGTCATAGTTCAATTCACAAGTCATTTTGAAAACATCTAACAACGGAACAGTATGGCCACTCCAACTGTCCATGACCGCGGACGCGGCTATTCGAATAGTTTGACACTCTACAGAGGTGGTACACTTTCACCACAAAATGCGATACACCCGTTAGGGATAACCCTAAATCATCATACTTAGTATGCGGATAATCAATCATAACCTTTCAATTACACACTCTAGTATAGGAACCTCCTCTATGAGCTTGTCCTCCCAGCCATGGCCATCTGCCATCCTGGGCACTGCATAGGTGGACATTCACATTCACGAGGTAGCCTCAGCTCAACCTCTTTCTGCGAGAGAACCCATACTAAGGCATATAAACTTATAGTTAAGCCCTACCCAATTCAGGTATTGTGGTTGTACGGTAAAATTGGAATGGTACCACATCCGAACACAACCATCAGTTTTTATCAAAGTCAAGGCTCATGCCTCAAGAAGTTTCATCATCAAATCATTTTGTGTTTATAACACATGTCAAAACATTTCAATAGAATGAATCATCATTCCAAGGTTTTCATAATCATTTCCTCCAAGTATTCCAATCTAAAGTTATCAACTTTTATGCTTACACTAGCCACTAAAGTTGAGGGTATCACTATTGAGGGGTGCTAATCAAGTGTAACTATCCAAATCTAGTTTTATACTTTTTATGGCATCTAAGTATAACTACTTAGGCCTAGTTTTATACTCTTTATGGTATCTATCCTATTTTTCCAATACTCACAAATCACTAACTAAAGGTAAAGAACTTTGGTAAAAGTACAAGAATAAAGCTTGCAAGTAAAACTTGGGATTGGTATAATCAAGATTACATAACCAAAGCATGCCTAATGCATATTGCATAGGTTATCTTGCATAGGTATGAAGCTTGCAAGTTTTAGCTTGCCTAGTTAACTTGTAGTGTTAGGATTGAATAGTTATGAAGTTTGCAAGTGTTAGCTTGCATAGTTATGAAGTTTGCAAGTGTTAGCTTTCCTTGAGTAGTGAAGTGGTTGAAGTTCTCTTCTTCTTCGTAGTATTCCTCCTCCTCGTATCCCGGGTTGGTACTATCATCTATAAATGAATACGAGGTACAACATCACCAAACAATACTTAACTACTTCTATTTAGCACACTAAGGCTCACACTAGATGATCTAGCATCATCACAATCATCACATGAAATAAAGACCTAGTCTTATTTATCTTATTTTGGAAAAGAAATTTCTACTCATTGAAAATACTTAAGATTTAATATTCTCCAATTAAAATATGAGATCATGTTGACACATGTCATCACCACATATTCTAATACTTGGGAATGTGATTTAAAGTGATGGTCATATTTTATAAAGTCTAAATTACTATTTAATACAATTAAAGTGACTAGAAATGCCTATATAGCATTCTTTTGGTACCAGTCCAAGATCACTGCATGTAAACCTAAATATTTTCACATATTCAGATAGATCTTATCAAATGTGATTTTTGAGAGTTGGAATCAACTGAAAAGCATTTATGGTTTATTTTTGGAAAATGTTTGAAGTGGCAAAAGTCTCTGTCTTGTTATTTTTACTATAGGTGATCTATAATTTCAACTGGTTTGAATCCAACGGGCTTGGATAGATATTTTTAATACCTTTCTAACAAAATTTGAATCATGCAATTTGTTCAGTGAATCTATTTGAATTGATTTTTGAATCTACTGATAGAATATAGTTTTAACTAAAATGGAAAAGGTTTATTTGAATCAACGGGCTCTACGCGGGAAACTAATTAGGCCAGCCCAGCTACACGGCGTGCGCGTAGCGGGCTGTTGACAGGCGGGTCCTACTCGTCAGCAACTCAATTAACGCAAAGCGGTAAGTTTCAATCTCAGCCCTACGATTAGACTAGGATCTAACGACCGTGGTTTGTTGTCTCCGGCGAACTGCTCCAGCGAGACTGAACCCTAATCGTGATGGTGGGGGTACGTGGGGGATCACCTAGGCTCCAGCTAAGGTCGGTGATGGGGGCGAACGAGGTTGTCGTCGACGATGATTCGAATGGTGGTCGCGACGGCTCCTAGGTCGGCTCCTAGTTCCAGTTCCTTTTCTCCTCTACAGTGGCAAGCTCCGGTGAAATTCTGGCGATGTGGTGCTCGCCTTGCTCTGGGGAGAGGTGTGGGAGGTTTCTGAGAGAGAGGGGAGTGAGATGGTGTGGAGAATTGGGGCTGGGGTGGCATCTATTTATACACCGGCAAGAGGGACCGAGCGGCATGGCTCGGGCTCGTCGGCGACGTTGGTGCAGTGAGCTAGCGGCATGGCTGAGGGTAGGGGTCGACGCGGTGCTTCAGGGCGGCTGTCCTGCGAGTGATGGCGCGGCAATGGGCGGTCGAGAATGGTCAGGAGCGGTCCGTGCTCTGTGCGGTAATGGTGGCGTTCGAGACGGTGCACGGTGTCTACGGTCCATGCGGCAACCAACGGGCATGTATGGGGGGTAGCTGGGACACGGTGAGTGTGGGCATGCGCAGAGAGGGTGAGGCGCGGCGTGTGTGCGCGTGTCAGCTGCGACACTCTGGTGTGCTCTCAACATGGCAGACAGAGAGGTGGGAGCGGCGATCACAGCTGGTCCACAGCGTGTCTATGGTCTAGGGGTGGATAGAGGGTGGCGGTGGAGTGTTGCCTATCTCCTAGACATCGTGGGAGAGGGCGGCACTGGATGTGGCGCTGGGTTCCCTTCCGGCCGGCACGGCAAGCTCGACCGATGTAGCAATGGTGCGAACGACAAAGGGGAGCGTGTCCACTACAATGCTAGGTGCTTGGGGCGACCAGGGGAGAGAAATGAGGCACAGTGGTGAGGAAATTACTGCTCAGAATAGTAGAAGTTAGGTAGTGTTTATTGTTGTCTGCCAAGTGCTCGACCAAATAGCCGCATGAATTCAAGATTTGAATTTTTGGATGAATTTTGGTGAGTGTTCTGAGTACTTGCTTGATAGTCTATGGTTGCTTGGGTTTGCAAAGGTGAATTGATTTGAGTGGTTTTTGAAAAGTGGTGATCTATGCATTTGAACTTGATTCAATTTTTCAATGTCCTTTAAAATGATTTGGAAATTGTTTCTGTTTCTTTGTAAAGTGGGCTTGGGTTCACTTTTACTTGGTCTAGCAAGGGGTGAAAAGAATTGGAAATGTTTCTGTTAGAAATCTTTTACTTGGAACACTCAAAGTGGTGTAGTGGATAATTTTGATCAAAATGACCATTTGATCATATGATTCATATTTGATTTTCTTTTCTTTTGATTTTGTTTGTAAATGGCCTAGATGATGTAGTATTCATCTTAAACCATTCCTTATCAGTTGTAGCACTAAAACATGGCAATTGCACTCATTCATACACTAATGCAATTCACACATACACTCATATTAAATTTAATAATAAAAGTTTTTGTTAACCCTACACTTAGGTGATTTGAACTTGATAATCTTGATTAATATTTTTTGGGGTGTTACAAACCTTCCCTCCAAAAAATCTCGTCCCGAGATTTAAGAAAAACTAGGAACTAAAGAGATTTGGAAACTTAGTCCTAATGTAATCTTCTCGCTCCCAAGTAGCTTCTTCTTTAGTATGGTTGCTCCACTGGATCTTGAGAAACTTGATACTCCAGGTGCTGGTGGTTCTGAAGGCTTCTTCCAAAATACGAATGGGTACTGCATGATAGGTTAGATCCTTGTTGATATCTATGGCTCGGTGATCGATGTTCTTGAAAACTCGAAGTAACGAGATATGGAACACATCATGTATGGCTGACATCTCCTCTGGCAGTTCTAGTTAACATGATACTTCTCCTCGGTGATTCAAAATCTTGAAGGGTCCAATATATCTGGGGGCTAACTTCCCTTTCAGTTGAAAATGTTGCATTCCTTTCAAGGGTGATACTTTGGGATATACAAAATCTCCGACATTAATGGTCAGTTCTTGACGTCTTTTGTCAGCATAACTCTTCTATCTAGATTGGGCGGTCTTGATGTGTTCACGGACTTTGTGAACCTTCTCTTCGACTTCTCGTAGGATGTCGGGTCTGAAAATCTGACTCTCTCCTACTTGCGACCAATTCAAGGGGGTACGACACTTCCTTCCATACAAAAATTCAAAGGGGGACATTTGCAAACTAGCTTGATAACTATTGTTGTATGAGAATTCTGCGAAAGGCAGACAATCTTCCCATTTTGATCCATATTCTAGCACACACGCTCTCAACATATCTTCTAAGATTTGGTTGACTCTTTCAGTTTGTCCATCGGTTTGCGATTGGTAAGCTATGCTAAAGTTCAGCTTGGTTCCTAATCCTTCTTGGACTTTCTACCAAAATCTTGAGGTAAACTGGGTTCCTTGATCCGATACTATGGTCTTAGGGGTTCCATGCAAATTGACTATTCTAGCAATGTACAGCTCTGCTAGCTTCGAACTCTAGTAGATTGTCTTGACAGGTATAAAATGGGCTACCTTAGACAGTCTATCAACTATGACCCAAATTGAGTCATTTCCCCTACTAGAGGTAGGAAAACCGGTGATGAAATCCATTCCAACAGAATCCCATTTTCATTCTGGAATCTGCAATGGTTGCAAAAGTCCTGCGGGTCGCTGATGTTCCGCTTTGACTCTCTGACAGATATCACACTTGGCTATGTAGCTTCTGATTTCTCTCTTCATCTTATGTCACCAAAATTGCTGCTTCAAATCCCGATACATCTTCGTTCTTCCGGGATGGATAGAATAAAGAGTATCATGAGCTTCCTGCATGATGACTTGTTTCAACTCGGAATCTGCTGGTACACAGGTACGTCCTTTGTACCAGAAAACTCCTTCTTCATCTTCGGTGAATCTGGGAACCTTCCCTGTATCGATATGACGCTTGATTCCGTCGATACTTGCATTTCCTTTCTGCGCCTCTTTGATCTGACTGATCAAAGTGGGTTAAAGTTCAATGCTAGCTAAAAATCCTTCGCTAACTAGCTCCGTTCTAAACTGCTCCAACTCTTCATGCAAACTTGGTTGGGCTTCTTTAATCATGGTGTTTAATCTACACGGTAATCTGCTAAGAGCATCCGCTACCACATTGGCTTTGCCAGGGTGATAGTGAATGTCAAGGTCATAATTCTTGATTAACTCTATCCATCTCCTTTGCCTCATATTCAGCTCCTTTTGGGTGAAAATATACTTCAGACTCTTGTGATCCGAATAAATCTCACAGCGATTACCCATAAGGTAATGACGCCAGGTCTTCAAAGCTAAAACTACGACTGCTAGTTCTAAGTCATGGGTAGGGTAGTTTTGCTCATGTTGCTTCAGTTGCCTGGACAGATAGGATATAACTTTGCCTTCTTGCATCAATACACATCCTAGTCCAATCTTGGATGCATCACAATACACATCAAAAGGCGTCTTGATATCTGGCATAATCAGAATTGGGGCTGAAATCAATCTCTTCTTGAGCTCTTGAAAACTTGCTTCACGTTTGTCCGTCCATTCAAACTTCTGATCTTTCTTCATTAACTAGGTCATTGGTCTTGCGACGCTCGAAAATCCTTCAACAAACTTGCGGTAGTATCCCGCTAATCCGAGAAATGTGCGGACTTGGGTTTGAGTGGTTGGGGTTTTCCATTCTTCAACATCCTTAATCTTGGTGGGATCAACAACAATTCCTCCTGCCGATACGATATGTCCTAGGAATCCTACTTCCTTTAACCAGAACTCACATTTGCTAAACTTGGCATACAACTGATGTTCTCTAAGGGTTTTAAGGATGGTTCTAAGGTGTATCTCATGGTATTCTTCTGACTTGGAATAGATCATAATATCGTCAATAAAAACAATGACAAACTTATCCAGAAAGTTCATAAAAATCTTATTCATGAGATTCATGAAATAAGCGGGGGCATTGGTTAATACAAAAGACATGACAGTGTACTCATACAATCCATATGTGGTGGTGAAGGCGGTCTTTGGGATATCCGTTGCATGAATCTTGAGTTGATGATAACCAGTTCTAAGATGAATCTTAGAAAACACTCTAGCACTAGTCAACTGGTCAAACAGATCCTCTATCTTCGGTAGTGGGTACATGTTCTTGATGGTGACATCATTCAGCTTCCAATAGTCCGTACACAAACGGTTACCTCCATCTTTCTTATCCACAAACAAAACAGGCGATCTCCATGGCGATGCACTTGGTTGAATCAGACCTTTCTCCAGCATAGCATCAAGTTGCTTCTTTAGCTCCACTAATTCAGATGGGTTCATACTATAAGGTCTCTGAGCTATGGGTCTTGTTCCAGGAATTAGTTCAATGATGAACTCGATATTCCGATCTGGGGGCATACCGGGAAATTCATCTGGGAACACGTCAGGGTATTCACAGACTACTCTAACTTGGTCTAGGGTTGTCTGGGCTAGACTCTTGTTGCATTTGAATTGACGGGGCAACATCTCAGGTACATGCTCTACTGATACTCTAGTGCTACTGGTCATGGTTATGGCTTTCTTGGCACAGTTGATTAATCCTTTATGTTTCAACATCCAATCCATTCCTAGTACTACTTCCAGACCTTTGGTTCCAAGTACTATTGATTAGCATAAAAATCTATTCCATGGATTCTGATAGGTATAGCCTTGCAAATTTTTCTAGCTTTGGTGGTTGAACTAGGTATTTTAACTATCATGACATGCTTCAGTTTTGTTGGTTGAATCTTACTAGTGCATGAAAATTCTTCTGTAACAAACGAGTGCGATGCTCACGAATCAAACAACACTCTTGCAAGTACTGAGTTAACAGAAAACATACCCAACACGACATCTGGCGCTTCCTGAGCTTCTTCAGCATTCATGTGGAACAGATGGCTGTTGCGGTTGAGCGAGTTCCCTGGGGAAATCTGCTTCCAGGCTGAACACGGCATTGCTGCTGAGCGGGTGCATTCACATTGGTGGTTGCTGCAAGCTTCTTGGGGCACTTGTTGGAGTAGTGACCCTTGACTCTGCATTCAAAGCAAGTAATCAGGGACTTGTCTTTTCCTGCAATAGGCACAACATTGCTTCCAGTCCTTGGGGCAGTATTATTGTTGTTGGTGTTGTTGTTGTTGGACTTGGGAGATGCATGATTGAAGTTATTGGAGTTGCCGGGGTTATTGTTGTGGTTTCCTCTAGACCTCAAGTTTCCTCCACCACAATTGGGATAGTTTGGACGGGACATAGGGGGTCTGTTGTTTCTTGGGGCATATCCTGCAGACGGGTTGGGGTGATACTTCTGGGTATGGTGGGATCCAGGCTAGTGCATCATGCGACGCTTGCGGTTGTCATTGGCTTAGTTGATATTCCCTTCGATCTGGATAGCAGAGTCCACTAAAGCTTCAAGATCATCAAAGGGAATGTTGACTAGCACGGTTTGTATCTCATCATGTAGTCCATTCAGGAATCTCTCTTTCTTCTTTGCTTCTATGTCAATCTCATCAGCGGCATATCTAGCTAAAGATAAGAATTTGTCATGGTATTCCACCACAGTCATCCTTCCTTGTTTCAAATCTCTGAACTCATCCCTCATCCTCTTAATAAGACCCGGGGGCACATGGGTCCGGCTGAACTTGATATTGAACTCCTCCCAAGTCATCATCTGACCTCCGTTCATGGTACGGGTGCTATTCCACCAGGCTCTTGCATCACCTACCAGATAATGGGTGGCAAACCATACTTTTTCATTGCCCTCAACTCCTGTGACCTCTAAGTTGTTCTCCATGGTTTGCAACCAGTCATCAGCATCTAAGGGCTCTTCAGACTTATTAAATATAGGGGGATTGGTGTTTTGGAAGTTCTTGAGCTTGGATCCATGGTTATCCTGTTTTCTGTGGCCTTGATTATTGTGGGCCATCTGAACTATCTATTGAAGATTGGCTAAGTTGGCTCGATGTTCGGCTCTACTAGCTTCACGGTCAAAAACTAACATTTGCAGAATCTGCAGCATTGGGTCCTGAGATGAACTGCTTCCTCCGGGATTTCTGCGAGCCATCTGAAGATTGACATAGATAATGAGATAAGAGGGAAACTTCTAAGGTTCATGGTTTTGTTTCAAAAGCTTTAAACTTTGAGTTTGACTCAGGTTTTATAAACTAACAACTTCCTCTCATTCATTCATTCATTCATTCATTCATTCATTCATTCATTCATTCATTCATTCATTCATTCATTCATTCATAGCACCCAATACAAACACACACCACAACACAAATAGAAAACAGATGGTTTTAGAAACCATTGTACGGAACTACGATACAGTGGGACCGGGTACAACTCACTCCTATGGTAGTGCTTAAGTGCATCTAATCATCATCAATGAAGGCGGAATCATCATCATCAATGTGGAAATCCATGGCATCGTCCTCCAGGTAGTCGTCATCATCACTGAGGTAGGAGTAGAGATCTCCACGAATATCTTCACCTTCCTCCTCCTTCGCTTCAAGCTGGATCTCCTGTTCACGGATGGTCTTCTCGAGAGTGGCCACCTTCCTGCGAAGACGATCGATGATGCAATCCTTCTTGTTACATTGACGATGAAGTGAATGGCGCTCCTTGGCAAGATGGCGAGGGTCTGGTCCTTCTTGACTGCAATGGCATGGTTGTGGTTGGCGTAGGCACGGGTGTTGTCCAACCCTTGCTGTCTATCATACAACATGAAGTCGAGATTATCCACTTGGTGCTTCAGATCCGGGTGTCCTAGCATCTCCAAGGGCATTCCCATAGAATCACGCCTGGCGTAGTGAGCAAAGCGAGTTCCACTAATCTGGTTGATGTTTTGTCCACACAGACGGGCAAGAGCTTCATGCATAGCCTTGGCTAATCCATCTAGCCAGGTGTTCTCCCTCAAGCTGAATTGGATCTTCTCCGAGGTGGGTGCTACCATCTTGCCTCTAAGATCTGCAACTATCAACCACCGTAGATCTCCTCCTACGTGATCGTTGAGTTGTGCCCCGAAGAACTCCGGGTGCGGGCGCTCAAGATACTCTACGAGTGCATCTAGATCCCTCTCAAAGATCAGGTGGCCTCCGTTGCCCAGCTGGTAGAACTTGCTATACTTGACCTCCATATATAAGAATTTAGGGTGAGCAAGTTAGTGGGGTGATCAAGTGTGTCAAATTTTATGTAGGATTGCAAGAACTTTTGAGGAAGATGATTTTTTTGGAAAGAATCTCAAGGATAAGAGTGCGAATAGGTTTTCATAAATACTCACTTCTTTTGTTTTGAAACTAAGTTTTTGTTTAGACGTCCATTCTAACTAGGGTCTCCTATGGTCAGGATGGCTCTGATACCAACTTGTCAACACCCAGATTTTTAATCCTAGATGCCTGTTATGCCATACATCGCAATCCCAGTATTACCATTTTTCGAGACATAACAGAATTGGTACCATAGTACATCATCCATTACAAACCATAATAAAGGTCTTACAAATAAAGGATCTCATGATCCAGTCTTAATACAATCAAAGCAGCGGAAAGTAAACGTAGTAGGGGCTCCATCTTCAGGGTCACAGACAATGCTAACGATGGGAGATGATCCTAGTTGTCATAGACCGCCTGCTGTCCATCTTCCTGGTAGTCCTCCTCAT
This sequence comes from Avena insularis, assembly GCA_023614405.1. Taxonomy (NCBI): domain Eukaryota; kingdom Viridiplantae; phylum Streptophyta; class Magnoliopsida; order Poales; family Poaceae; genus Avena; species Avena insularis. The sequence goes on from CM042694.1 coordinate 538,121,474, forward strand.
AGTCTAGCCACGGGAATAGCCAGGGACAAAGCCAAGAGTACTCTTTAAGTACTCGCAAACTAGCACTAACAAGTAAGGTAGTTCTAGTAGGAATCTTAATGTCATAAGGAGTTCAAAAGTAAAGAACCTAATTTAATTTTCTACATCACTGAAGTGGGAACCTAGTTTTCATGTCCACAACCCTGTTGTGGTCAAGTCAAGGTCATAGTTCAATTCCCAAGTCATTTTGAAAACATCTAACAACAGAACAGTATGGCCACTCCAACTATCCATGACCGCGGACGCGGCTATTCAAATAGTTTGACACTTTGCAGAGGTGGTACACTTTCACCACAAAATTCGATACATCCGTCAGGGATAACCCTGAATCATCATACTTAGTATGCGGATAATCAATCATAACCTTTCAATTACACACTCTAGTATAGGCACCTCTCCTATGAGCTTAGCCTCCTAGCCATGGCCATCTGCCATCCTGGGCAGTACATAGGTGGACATTCACATTCACGAGGTAGCCTCAGCTCAACCTCTTTCCGCGAGGGAACCCATACTAAGGCATATAAACTTCCAGTTAACCCTACCCAATTCGGGTATTGTGGTTGTACGATAAAATTGGAATGGTATTGCATCCGAACCCAACCATCAGTTTTTATCAAAGTCAAGGCTCATGCCTCAAGAAGTTTCATCATCAAATCATTTTGTGTTCATAACACATGTCAAAACATTTCAATAGAATGAATCATCATTCCAAGGTTTTCATAATCATTTCCTCCAAGTATTCCCATCTAGAGTGATCAACTTTTATGCTTAGCACTAGCCACTAAAGTTGAGGGTATCACTATTGAGGGGTGCTAATCAAGTGTAACTATCCAAATCTAGTTTAATGCTTTTTATGGCATCTAAGTATAACTACTTAGGCCTAGTTTTATACTCTTTATGGTATCTATCCTATTTTTCCAATACTCACAAATCACTAACTAAAGGTAAATAACTTTGGTAAAAGTACAAGAATAAAGCTTGCATGTAAAACTTGGTATTAGTATAATCAAGGTTGCATAACCAAAGCATGCCTAATGCATCTTGCATAGGTTATCTTGCATAGGTATGAAGCTTGCAAGTGTTAGCTTGCCTAGTTAACTTGTAGTGTTAGGATTGCATAGTTATGAAGTTTGCAAGTGTTAGCTTGCATAGTTATGAAGTTTGCAAGTGTTAGCTTGCCTTGAGTAGTGTAGTGGTTGAAGTTCTCTTCTTCTTCGTAGTACACCTCCTCCTCGTATCCCGGGTCGGTACTATCGTCTATAAAAGAATACGAGGTACACAATCACCAAACAATACTTAACTACTTCTATTTAGCACAGTAAGGCTCACACTAGATGATCTAGCATCATCACAATCATCACATGAAATAAAGACCAAGTCTTATTTATCTTATTTTGGAAAAGTAATTTCTACTCATTGAAAATACTTAAGATTTAATATTCTCCAATTAAAATATGGGATCATGTTGACACATGTCATCACCAGATATTCTAATACTTGGGAATGTGATTTAAAGTGATGGTCATATTTTATAAAGTCTAAACTTACTATTTAATACAATTAAAGTGACTAGAAATGCCTATATAGCATTCTTTTGGTACGAGTCCATGATCACTGCATGTAAACCTAAATATTTTCACATATTCAGATAAATCTTGTCAAATGTGATTTTTGAGAGTTGGAATCAACTCAAAAGCATTTATGGTTGATTTTTGAAAAATGTTTGAAGTGGCAAAAGTCTCTGTCTTGTTATTTTTACTATAGGTGATCTATAATTTCAACTAGTTTGAATCCAACGGGCTTGGATAGATATTTTTAATACCCTTCTAACAAAATTGGGATCATGAAATTTGGTTCAGTGAATCTCTTTGAATTGATTTTTGAATCTACTGACAGAATCTAGTTTTAACTAAAATGCAAAAAGTTTATTTGAATCAATGGGCTCTGCGCGGGAAACTAATTGGGCTGGCCCAGCTACACGACGCGCACGCAGCAGGCTGCTGATAGGCAGGTCCTACTCGTTAGCGACTCAATTAACGTGAAGCGATAAGTTTCAATCTCAGCCCTACGATTAGACTAGGATCTAACGGTTGTGGTTTGTCGTCTCCGGCGAACTGCTCCGGCGAGACTGAACCCTAATCGCGACGGTGGGGGTACGTGGGGGCTCACCTGGGCTCCAGCTAATGTCGGCGATGGGGGAGAATGAGGTTGTCATCAATGACGAGTCGAATGGTGGTCGCGGCGGATCCTGGGGCGGCTCCTAGCTCCAGTTCCTCTTATCCTCTGTAGTGGTGAGCTCCGGTGAAATTCCAGCGATGTGGTGCTCACATTGCTCCAGGGAGAGGTGTGGGAGGTTTCTGAGAGAGAGGGGAGTGAGATGGTGTGGATAATTTTGGTTGGGGTGGCCTCTATTTATACACCGGTGAGAGGGACATAGCGGCATGGCTCGGGCTCGTCGGTGACGTCGGTGTAGTGAGCTAGCGGCATGACTGAGGGTAGGGGTCGACGCGGTGCTTCAGGGCGGTTATCCTACGAGTGATGGCGCGGCAAGAGGTGGTCGGGAGCGATTCGTGCTCTGTGCGGGAACAACGATGTTCGAGACGGCGCACAGTGTCCACGGTACGCGCGGCGGCGAACGAGCATGTCTGGGGGTAGCTAGGTTCACGATGAGTGCGAGCACGTGCGAAGAGGGCTGTGGCGCTCTGGCGCACTCTCGGCATGGCAGACAGAGAGGTGGGCACGGCGATCACGGCTAGTCCATGGCGTGTCTCTGGTCTAGGGGTGGAAAGAGGGTGGCGGTGGAGTGTTGCCTGTCTCCTGGACATCATGGGAGAGGGCGGTGCTGGCTGTGGTGCTAGGATCCCTTCCAGCCAGCACAGCGAGCTTGGGCGGCACGACACTGGTGCGAACGGCAAAGTGGGCTTGGGTTCACTTCTACTTGGTCTAGCAAGGGGTGAAAAGAATTGGAAATGTTTCTGTTAGAAATCTTTTACTAGGAACACTCAAAGTGGTCTAGTGGATAATTTTGATCAAAATGACCATTTGATCATATGATCCATATTTTATTTTATTTTCTTTTGATTTTGTTTGTAAATAGCCTAGATGATGTAGTATTCATCTTTAGACATTCCTTATCATTTGTAGCACTCAAACATGGCAATTTCACTCATTCATACACTGATGCAATTCACACATACACTCATATTAAATTTAATAATAAAAGTTTTTGTTAACCCTAAACTTAGGTGATTTGAACTTGATAATCTTGATTAATATTTTTGGGGTGTTACATTCCTCATCCCCTCTATTTTCTTGCTCTTTAAAAGCCTCATCAGTTGGAGGTCCCAAAATGGGTAGTGAGTCCAATTCATTTACTAGTTCTCCCAGGGACTTGTCCTCCATAATTATTTTTTCATAATTGAGATCTTCATCTATTTCTACTTCTTGATTACCTAAGAAAAGAGCCGCCATTTCCTCAATAGTTCTCTCTTCCTCTTGTATTGGTGGAGGTCTATCTTTAAATTTGGAGAAATGGAATTTATTTTCCGTTCCCCCAAGCTTAAGTGTCACAATCTCCTTCTTGAATTGACATAGGCACCTATATCACCCAAAAAACTTCTTCCAAATATAATAGAGCAAAGAGTGTCAGCTGTTATATCAACAACTACAAAGTCGATAGGAATTTTTTTGTTGCTGATTGTGACAGTTGCATTATCAACTACTCCCATTGGAATTCTAAGGTTCTTATTGGCTAACATAATTGTCATATCAGTATTTTCAATTGTAGCCGGTTCTATATCTTCTTTTATTTCTAGGTAGAAATCATAAGATATAACATTAACTTCGGTGCCAAGATCACATAAACCGTAATGAGAGGTTTCTTTAAATATGCAGGGAAGGATAGGCTTACCCACATTGTTTACTTTTGTGTTACCTTCAACCAATACGAACGTCTCTACATCAAGTTCAACTATGTTGCAGTGTGAGTACATAGCCATAATTGCTTCCTTGGTTACCTTTTCATCTTTGGTTTCTTCCAGATGTTCCACGACTTCTGGCATGCTTTCCTCTTCCCTCTTTTCCTGTACTGCTTTGACCTGTTCATATTCAAGAATATGCTTTTGTGCAGTGTTAGGGAAAGGCACTTCATCAATTGGTTCTACGAAGGCCAGTGTTGCTTCTTTTTTTTCTGGTTCGGGGGGGGGGGGGTGGATCATACTTGACTGGACCCTCCTTTGGAGCTTTAATATGTTCTGTAAAAGCTTTAACAACTTGCAACACAAGATCAGAATCTAAATAAAGTTCTTTAGATAGTTCTTTAACGTGGCCTTTTTTATTATAGTCATGAATACAATCATGCTCTATTTCTACGCCTCCTTCACTTCCTAGACCAAATTCCATGAAACTCTACGATCACGAATTCTATTAAGTAAATCCCAAGCTTTAGGTATAGGAAGATTCATAAAGGCTCCTTTAGCGAAAGAGTTTAGTTCAATTTTATTAGGTTCAATTAAACCACCATAAAAGATATGTAGTAAATACCATTCAGGCAAATCATGATGAGGACATAATCTTAGGAAATCTTTAAATCTAATATAGGATCTTACTAGTCCTTCATTAGCACGATTCTTCCAAGTCATTATAAGACGCCTGATTCCAAAAGATTTTGACAATGGATAATATTTTGATAGAAATTCGCAAGCTAGATTATCCCAAGTAGTAGTGGCTTCAGGGTGTAGAGATCTATGCCATGAGAGAGCTATACTTGTCAAAGTTTGACTAAAAAGTTTAACCCTTACCTCGTCGGCAGTATATCCCGTCAATAGAAAAGTGTCACATATATCTTTAAAACATGCAATATGCTCGTATGGATCAAGATCTTCTTCATCTCCAGTAAATTACTTCTTATGTAGAATACTAAGTAATAGAGGATTTATTTCAAACCCCCTTGTCTTCTCATTGGAGTTGTCTTTTTATAAATATCATAGGGCTTCCCAAAGTGGTTGAGTGGGCTATCACTAGTCATATGCTCAAACTCCATCATGTTGGTGGAAACCTGTAACTCAAAACAAAATTTAGCAAGACAAAAATAAATAAGAAAAAAATAAAAGACCTACAGCGCTTAGCTCCCCGACAATGATGCCAGAAAATAGCTTGATGACTGCAAGAGCACAGATCGTTTGTAGCTAGTTTCGAAATAAAAATATCGATCCCATATGGGAGCAGGAGTCTGAAGTCTAATAACTCTTGGAATAAATATTACAATAGAAATGCTAGATAAAGTTCTAAGTAACAAGATAAAATGCGAGTATTGTGTAAAAAGGTGTTTTGGGGTTTTGGGTATATGAGCAATAATAAAGTAAAGCAAAGTAACTTAATACAGAAAGGAAGTATCGCGTATGTAAGAGATATTGGAACTGCAGTAGGAAAAAGCATTCTCAGGGAGTAGCAAATACACCACTAGTATTGTAAAGATCTAAGATAAAGATTATCATCATGAACATTCTAAACTATGTATGTGTGGGAGGAACTCCGTATATGGATGATTTGCCAGCAACCGCTACACACATCATCCTCATAACCACAGCAGACAGCAATTGACATCAATCGAATTACTGCGCTATTAAGGGACATAATCCCGTAGGACGTATCCCATGGCATGGATAGTGGTCCATGAGTTTCCTCGTCTTCCCAAGTTGATACGTAAGGATTGCTAATAGCTTTATAGTCATCGTAAGCGCTAGCACGCCTCCGTCTACCAACAAGTAGTTCCCTCCATCAAGTCCCCATGAGAGGCAAATATTGAGAGGTCGACTTCTCTCAACATCAAGATGTAGAGAATCTAACACATGGTCACAGCGATGAATATCATAATAGACTTTATCTTATTTCAATCTCATACTAGGGTTTCTCCATATCCCCAAGAACTAATGATCTACTCAGACATGGAGGCAATCAACATCATGGCAATGGTAATGGAAACAATCATAGATGAATAGTACTTGTATAAATCCACAACGAGTATAGGAATTACAACAAGATGTAGAAAAGATGTAGATGGGATGGATGGAGATGATGGTGATGTAGCGGTGGATGATGAAGATCGATGCCTTAGCCTCCTGGATCTGCGCAGGGCGAAGATGGATCCCCGGTGGATGAGTTCCCCCTCCAGATCCCTTCTAGAGGTGAGGTTTCTGCGTTTTCTGGTGTTCTATATGTCGTCTCCCCGAACCAATTGCACGGGGTGAAACTATTTGACGAGGCGGAGGCGGCACCAGCTATATGGTCGGAGCTATACGGCGGGAATATTTCCTCCACCTGTATAGTTGGTCGTTATGCTCTTTGTCTCCTTTGTTCGCTTCTGGTTTTCTTCTAGTATTATTAATATTTCACAAATAAGCGATTTACATTGTTTTTGACTCCTTTTATCCACAGTACAACTACTTCAATAATTGTATCCATTGGATCCATCATCTATCCTGATCCTGGTGAAAACAGACATAAAATGTGTGCGTGAACGCTGTAAAATACCAAGATCCTACATCTACAATGCAAAATAATAATATAAAACATGATGCAAATATGCACTCATCACGCGCCCACCAGGCCTAGGCGTGCCACCTAGGCTCTTCTGCCCCTCCTTGTCCTCCTGGTGAGATTCTAGTGCTCCAGATGCTTCTCGTGGATAAATATTGGCATTCCAAAAGTACAGGTCCATTTGACTTTGTTTAGGTCCTGAAACATCAAAAACATTAAAAACAGGGTTTTTGTGCCCTGCAGGGTTAATAACCAAAATAAAGGGGATCATTGGTATATCCCCAAAAATCAATATAAAATAGGAATATAACATTATATATGATGCAAATATGTGGGAAAATATGTTAACAAAACTACAAAGTTCATGTATGCATTTTACATGCATCAATAAGTTGCCCTTGATCTCAAGTAAGAGTGATTAAAGAATATTGTTTTGTGCATATAAAGTAAAGACTAAAGAGTAAAGCAACAAGGAGACAAATGCGATGTAAATGGCAATAAAACTGTAGTAAGGCGATGTGTTCTCAAGGATTGTAGGATCCACCTCTAACATTTGTATTAAATATGATTAAGATAAATCTATCTATCTGTTCATGACATGTGTGGTGGCAGCTCCATAAATGAGTGATCACAAAAAGCCATTTGTTATTTCATCCCTAATAACCACTGCAATGATCGTAAATAAGCCACTCCAATCTCTCACAATTAAGGGTTTCCTAGTGGATATTGATACGAGATTAGTGCATCTCTCCTTATCCCCCTTGACCATATTAATAGCACACTGACACGTTATGTCACTTAGAACCATACATACTACCATACACCCAACGGTGATTCCCTCTCTAATCTTGAAGGCAAATATTACATGGTCGGCTTCACATAATATATATAGAGAAAACCAACACATAATCATAAACCAAAGTTATAGATCATCTTTGTTTCACATAATAATATTTCTAGAGTTATTTCATCCATGTAATTAAATGCACATAATCGTTGTGATGCTATTTCCCAACCCGCAGCCTGTGAGGACTACTCACACATAATAAGATCCGAAGGAGATATGCCCTAGAGGAAAATAATAAATGGGTTGATTATCATACATCAAACTAGTTCATAACAGTTTCATACTGTGCTATAACTATATCAGGAGGAAACATTGATATAGGTGTGGCATGCAAACAAACCTGGTCCCTAGTAGCCTTTATTCAACTAGTTCGTTGGGCGACTGATGATCAAGGTTTTCTGATCATGGAGCATTTATGCCAGTTGACAATGAAGTCATGTCATTGGGGAATGATATGATGAACATTACCCACATAAGTATTACAACACGATCTAGTCGCATGGTTCATCGTTGCGATAGTTAGAAAGGAAGTGACCTTCTCCTTAGACTATGAGATCATATTAATCACTGTCTCTAGAGGATGCTTTGATCACATCAACCGTCATGTCCGTAACTGGGTAACTATAAAAGTGTGTATTGGGTATTTTGAAGGAATAGTTGAGGCCTATGCATCAAGATTGGGACTTGTCCACCTGTGTTATTGGAAGATACACTAGGCCCACTCGGTGAGATTGTATCCAATAAAGCTACAACGTATGACTAGGTCATGGGGATAAAATATCATGATAACGAGTTAAGTAGACTTGTCGGTAACGAGATTAGTATATTGATGCTAAATATCAAATCTTGGACGAGTCATGTATCAAACAGACAAAGGGAATAGGATATAGAGTTTATGGTTTGAACACGAAAGATTTTTGTGGAATGCATGGGGGTCATTATGGACATCCTAGTCCTGCTATTGATCATTGATTGGAGAGTGATCTCAATCATGATTAATTCATTCCCAAACCATAGGGTAACACACTTAAGGGTATGACCATGTTCAGAGATCGCTATGAAAGTGAAGCGATCACCGATGGGAAAGAAAGATTGGAATTGTTCCGAGAAAGGAGTGTCAGAATAGTTTCGAAGAGGATCCAAAGATGGTCGGAAGAAGGAAAAGACCGAAAGGTGTTTCAGATAAATAGTTTTTTAATAAGCATTGTATATGTTAATGATGAATTAATATATATTAAATAAATATTTAAATAAATACTTATGGGGCAACTATCTCTATAGGGCCAGATCCCTAGAGGGAATCGACTAGAGGAAAGCCACCCCAAAACGGGCAGCACATAGCCACAAAGAAGAAGCCCACACAGGGGCCCACATGGCAAAGGCGTCTTGGGAGGGATCTAGTTACCGCTGCCGCTAGCGGGACCTGGCCTCAACCCATGCGGGCATGGGCGAGCGCTGGCTGGTGCACTGGCAGGCCGCTAGAAGCCCACCCGGCAAACACCGCCACCTACCTGCCACTGCCTTGCTTAGGGTTGGACCAGCTCGTGCGGGAAGTAGCCCACCTAGGCCACCGCCTCTCCTCGCCAGGTTGTGGGCTAGCGCGTGCCAGGGTCTAGCCGGCCACCGTCGGCCACAGCCGGCTGCTCCTCCTTTGCCCTTTTCCTTTAGTCCCACATGGGGACTTGAGGGGAGGAGTACCCCTTCCCCCCTATATAAAGAGGTGTATATTGAGGGGAAAAGAGACACCAAAAAATAAAAGAGGATTTCCTAAGGCTATTTTTCTTAGGGAATTTTCCTATCTTTATCAGTTGATTCTCACGAGTGCGGTTCTAAGAAGAAGTGCACACGAGAGATTCGACAACCACCGGCACATTGTCACGCTGCTAGATTCCGATTCTAGAGGGTCTACTTCTGCATCCTGGCTAGATCAGGGAGAAAGGGAGTCATCATCAGACATTGTACGTGTGCGATACCTCGGGGGCGCTGCCACTTGTGGTGCTAGGCTGTCGTGCAAGGACCAGGAGGAGATGAGCGAGGAGCTTCATGACCTTGAGGTTGGGAGAGTATGACTACTTCATCCACATTCCCCGCAGGACGGTAACAGTGTTTCGATCTACAAGGTTATGTAATTGAAACCTCATCCCGTTACTGCATTAACTCATAAATAGATTCTGGCTTCAAGAGTTGCGCTAGCTATTGAATTTTTTGTTTTTTGCTGTGAACCCCTTTAGTGGTATCAGATTCGATCTATGTGTAGTTATTCTAGTACAGGTAGACCACATGTTGAATGTGGAAATTGATCACTTAGTAGTTACCCTCCCACGTGTACTTGTTCCTATCACGACATTGTGAGATGAAGAGGCCTAGAGCTACTTAATGTGTAATCTTACACGAGACTGGTTCCAAGCTTGACATATGGCCTGTATCGTATAAGTGGCATGTGAGTGTCTATCTCTCTCATAGTAGTTGATATGACATTTACAACAGAGGACCCCGAGAGTCCAAAATTGAAGCATATTTACCTCCTGTTTTTGCATAAGTAGAGTAGGATTTTGGTATTTTACTATGCACGCACGTACTCTTTTGTCCTTGTTTCAGCATGATCCTGAATTACCAAGTATTATGTGAACATATCAATTGGAACTGTCATATTATGTAATAATATAATATTTCTAAGTGATAATAGACATTTATTTGATTTATCATCGCACCTGGGAGAATTGCAAACATGGTGGAAGCCTACAAAGACCTTAACGAGAACTGGTACGGGCGGAGCTTGCCCATATCGTCCACCCATACCATGTGTTAGGGCGTCTGCCTCGTCAAATATTTTCACCGCGTGAAGACGGATCTGAGATCTGACATTCATAGAAACCACCAGCCTCGAAATAGTATGCTAGAGAGGGATCTGGAAGACGAACTAAGAGAAGGGAAAATCCTTGCCGCTCTGCCGATCATCAGAGGACATCACATCATCCCCTTCATCATCAACCACTACATCTCCATCACCATTACCATTCCCCTCTTCCATACTTTATATCTTGTTGTAATTCTAGATTCAATTGTGGTTCACACTAGATTTATCACCATACTTTTATCCATCCATTTGAATATGATGATGTTGTTGATTGCTTCCATGTGTTAGTAGTTCCCTTTGTTCTTGGGGAGATGGAGAAACCCTAGCATTATTATTAAATGAAATAAAGATGATATATTACTTTGGTCCATGATCAGTTGATCTATGATATTGTGTTTGATCTCTCTCAAGATGGTATATGTAGTCGGCCACATATCATTTGCCTATGGGACTAAAGAGAGGGTGATACCCATTGGACATGTATGGGAGTATGTCCTGTGCTAAGAGGTGATAGTAAACATTGGCTTATAACCTACGGATGAGTGCATATTTGCATGATGTTTTATATTATTATTTTTCATTGTAGATATAGGATCTTGGTATTTACAGCGTTCGCGCGCATATTTTATGTCTATTTTCACCAGGATCAGGACAGATGATGGATACAATGGACATAATTCTTGGAGCAGTTGTATTGGGGAGAAAATGAGTCAAAAACAATGTAAATCCCTTATTTGGGATATATTAATAACGCTAGAAGAAAACCTGAAGCGAACAAAGCATACAGCCGGTTTAACGACTTACAACGGGAATAAATTTTCGGGTCGTACAGTTCCCGCCGTATAGTTGACGCCGCCACCGCCTCCTCTAATAGTTTCACCCCGTGCAACTAGATCAGGGAGACGACATATAGAGCAACAAGAAATCGCCCAAACCTCACCTTCGGAAGGCATCTGGAGGGGGAACTCGTCCACCGGGGATCCATCTTCGCCCTGCACAGATCCGGGAGGCTAAGGCATCGATCTTCATCGTCAATTGCTGCATCACCACCATCTCCATCCATCCCATCTACATATTGTCTAGATCTTGTTGTAATTCTTGTACTCGTTGTGGATTTATACAAGTACTATTCATCTGTGATAGATTCCATTGTTGTTGCCATGATGTTGATTGCCTCCATGTCTGAGTAGATCATTAGTTCTTGGGGATATGGAGAAACCCTAGTATGAGACTGAAATAAGATAAAGTCTATTATGATATTCATCGCTGTGACCATGTGTTAGATTGTCTTCATCTTGATGTTGAGAGAAGTCAACCTCTTAATATTTGCCTCTCATGGGGACTTGATGGAGGGAACTACTTCTTGATAGAAGGAGGTGTGTTAGCACTTACAGTGACTATAAAGCTGTTGGCACCCCTTATGTATCAACTTGGGAACCGAGGAAACTCACGGAACACTATCCATACCATGGGATACGTCCTACGGGATTAAGTCCCTTAATAGGGCAGTAATTCGATTGATGTCGATTGCTGACTGCTGTGGTTATGAGGATGATGTGAGCAGTGGTTGTTGGCTATTTGTCCAAATACGGAGTTCCTCCCACACATACATAGTTGAGAATATTCATGATAATAATCTTTATTTTAGCTCTTTATAATGCTAGTGGTGTATCCGCTACTCCCTGAGAACGCTTTTTCCCTATTGTAGCTCCAAATCTCTTCTACATACGCGATACTTACTTTCTGTGTTTAGTTACTTTACTTTACTTATTGTTCTCTTATACTAAAAACCCAAAAACACCTTTTTACACAATACTCGCATTTTATCTTGTTACTTAGAACTTTATTTAGCATTTCTATTGCAATAATTAATTCAAGAGTTATTAGACTTTAGACTCCTGCTCCCTGTTGGATCGATATCTTTATTTTGAAACTAGCTACAAACGATCTATGCACTTGTAGTTCAATAGAGGACTTGTTAAGGAATTACCGAGTGGGAGCAAACCAGAATTCGAGGTTAACCCTCGATTTATCGCTTTTCTTAAAGAGAAAACTTTTGTGGGAGATGATCCAGATAAGGATCCTTACACTCATTTAATGCATTTTACTAAGTTATGTTGGACACTCAGATTGAGAGACTATTCTGATGATGAACTCAAATTTAAACTATTTAGCCAATCTCTAACCAACACTTTTTTATCTTGGTATAGAATTTTCCCTCTAGAGAAAATTGATACTTGGGCAAATCTTAAAGGAGAATTTGTATTTCGATTCTTTCCCAAAGTAAAAACTGTTGAAGTAAGGAGGGAAATCACAAACTTCAAAAACCGCCCAGGAGAAGGATTGGTAAGATCTTTCAAAAGGTATAAATCCATCCTTCATAGATGTCCCCATCATTATTTACCTGAATGGTATGTTTTACATATTTTCTATGGGGGGACGTAATCAAGAAATTAAACATGAACTTGACACTAATTGTAGAGGTTCTTTTATGGATCTAACCATAACTAAAGCTTGGGAACTTCTTGAACAAATTTACCACAACAGAGAAATTTGGGGATTTGATTTAGGCGGTGAAGGGGGATAGAGATTGAATATGATTATGTGAATGCTTATAAGGAGTCCGGTAAGGTAAAGGAAACTACTAATGAGCTTCAACTTGATGATGATATTATTCTGCAAATTCTCTAGTCTTTTACAAAACACATTGAAGCTCCCAAGAAAGATTAGCTTCAACACACTCCACCACATGAGCAAGATGAGGATATTGGGATAAAAATTATGGCCCCTTTAGAGCCATTGAAAAAAGAAGCCCCTTATTATGAACCCCTTCCTTTTCCAAGGATGGCTAGAAAACATATGATGGCTCAACAACTTAGAGAATAGTAGGAAGAGGAAATATTGTTCCTCAAAAATCTAGAGAAAGAGGCAAAAGTAGAAGAGAAAAACCAAGTAAGTATTCAAGGGACATGTGAACCAACTAAAGGAGATATATTAACCATGTTTGCACAGTGTAACGTGATTGATCTAGACACTAAAGCTTCACAATTTGTTGAAGGTAAGGTAAAGCCAAAGATGTTGGTAAGCCTATTCTCCCTTGTACTTTTGGTGGATCTTTTCATTATGGCCTCTATGATATAGGAAAAGCTGTTAATGTGATTCCTTATAATTTTTATTTAAATATCCAAAATGAACTATTTCCAGCCAAGTCGGAGGGCACCGATATGACGGTATTGTTAGCTGACAAAATGCTCAAGAGTTCCTATGGGAGTGATTAGAGATGTTTGAATTTGTATTGGACCTTGAAAATATCCTATAGATCTTGAGCTTGTTGACATGCCTACTGATGTTTATTGTCCAATTATTATTGGAAGAAATTTTCTGAACACCGCAAGGGCATACATTCATTGCAAAAATGAAACTGTATCTCTCAAGTTCGGCGACAATAAAATGAATTTCCATTTCTCCAAGTTTGGCCATATTACAACCATTGAAGAATTCGATGAATTTGAGTATGGGAAGGAGGAGGAAGGTAATATTGCTAGTCTTGTCGCTGTATTCATTGAAACTCATGATGATAATTTAACAAGAAGCCTAGTGGATAGTAATAATCTTCCTGAAGATAAAGATAAAATGGAAATTGATGATTATATTGATTCAACTCCTGATGTTGATCCCGAAATGAATCAAATTTATAAGATACCCATAAAAAAAGGGCTGAGGCACCTCCACCTCCAACACTCAAAACCCTTCCTAGAGAGTTAAAATACAGGTTTTTCTATGAAACTAATAAATAACATGTTATTATAAGTTATAACCTTGCAGAAAAGGAGGAGGACAATTTAATCATAGTCTTAAGAATGCACCGATGAGCTCTTGGGTATTCGATGGATGACTTGAAAGGAATGATCCCCTCGATAGCCACCCATAGAATATTTATGGAAGAAGGATCTTAGCCGGTTGCAGACTTCCAAAGGGGACTTAAACCCCATATGAAGGAGGAGGTAAGGAAAGAGGTAATATGATTACTTGATGCAGGTACAATCTTTCATGTGGAGGAAAGTGAGTGGGTGAGTCGTGTTCATTGTGTTCCAAAGAAAGGTGGGTTCACTGTGTTCCCTAATTAACATAATGAGATGGTCCCAAATCGTACCGTCATTGGTCATAGGATGTGCATTGACTATAGAAAACTTAATAAAGAAACTAGAAAAGATCACTACTGTTTGCCATTTATAGATCAAACTTTAGAGATACTTGCTATGCACTCTAATTTTTGCTATTTAGATGGGTACTTCGGATTTTCTCAAATAGCTGTCCATCCTGATGACCAACTAAAGACAACTTTCACTTGCCCTTTTGGTTTATATGCTCATTGTTGTAAGGCTTTTGGCCTTTCCAATTCTCCTGCCACCTTCCAAAGGTGTATGACTGCCATATTTGCTAATTATGTTGAAAATATTATGGAAGTATTCATGGAAGACTTCTCCATCTATGGAACTTCATTTAACCATTGCCTTCATAATCTTCATAAAGTTTTACAGAGATGTGAAGACACTAACTTAGTTTTGAATACACAGAAGTGCCACTTCATGGTTCAAGAAGGTATAGTTCTTGGTTATCAAATTTCAGGCAAAGGTATAGAAGTCGATAAGGCGAAGATAGAAGCCATAGAAAGGCTTCCCCCTCCTCGTGATGTAAAAGGTATAAGGAGTTTCTTAGGTCATGATGGATTTTATAGAAGGTTTATCAATAACTTCTCTAAACTGTTAGACCATTAACCAATCTTTTACAAAAGGAAGTCATTTTTAATGTTGATGAAAGCTGCCTAATTGCTTTCACCATATTAAAGCAAGCCCTTCTTGATGCTCCTGTAATTAAACCACCTGATTGGAAGAAACCTTTTGAATTATTTTCTGAAGCCCTTTATGAAGCAGTGGGGGCTATTCTTTTCCAGCAAGATGGTGATGAACTCAATATCATCCATCATGCCATGCCAGCCTTACTTTAAACGGTGCCCAAAAGAACCACCTCATGGATGAAAAGGAACTTTTTGATGTTGTCTTCTCCTATGATAAATTTAGATCTTATATAATTGATTCAAAAGTAAGAGTGCATACTGATCATATTGGCTTGAAAGAAATCCTTGAAATAACTAACATTAATCCTAGAATGATTTGTTGGACTTTTCTTTTGCAAGAATTTGACTTGCAAATCCTACAAAGAAGAGAAGAGCAGGTCGACACGTCGATGGACATCGAAGAGATCAGAACACTAGAGAAGGTGTCATCTATTTGTGTACCATTAGGGACTACTCATCCCAAAAGAAAATTTGTTGTTTCTCTCTGCAATGGTATTAGCAACTTCTTGCGACCAAATTTATTCAAAGGGAATAAGAAGAAATAAATCCAAGAGATTAAGGGAGAAGAGGTGCCAAGGTAAAACTCATTACCACCAAATGAGTAAGGTAATCAAAACCTTGTTTTTGTGTTTTAATTGTCTTTTGATATTTTTTTAGCAGCATTTTTGAACTCCTTGTGCTTTTCTAAGGTCATTGTCGGTCTCACGAACTCGGTACGGACGCACCCACCTGTACTAGTGGTCGTTAACCTCTAGTAACTTTTCTTTGTTTTCATTTGTTTTCCATGCAAACGGTATGACCGAGTTGTAAGGGCAGCTCCCCCATATGGCAGGTTGTTAAGAGCTTTGTGCCGTTTCTGGTTTTTGCTCATTTTGTATTCAAAAAAAAGTTCTACTGACTTTGGAAAAGGTGGTAACTGCCGGTACGGGCGTGCCGTATGGGCGAAGCCCGTCCATACCAAAATGTCGGTAAGTTTCATACCGACTTTGGTTGACTGAATTTTCGGATGTACGTCAGGTACGGGCGCACCGTACATGCACCACCCTTACCACTGGTCGTTACCGCCTCTAATTCTTCCTTTTTCGTTTATTGCTTTCCTAATTTATTGGGATTCTTTTTTTGGTTTCCCCTTTTACTTCCAGCACGAGTCTTCCCTGCTTCTAACCCTTCATAAGCCTTTTGATGACTACAAGTGCACATATCAATTGTAGCTAGTTTCAAAATAAGAGTATCGAACCCACAAAGAGCTATTTGGTTAAGGTATTTATGCCTGTCATCATTGTCTACCAAAGAATACTTGTAAGCCGCCTTTGATCAAGTAAAGGGTGTTCGAAAAGTTTTTGGTTGAATGCAGAAAAGTAGTTAAAACAATTACAAGAAAGTAAGTAACAGTAGTGTTTGGAAACGTGGTTGAACTCAATAGGTCTAAAGCAATCTCGGGGATGTAGGATACACCTCTAGCATGATATTATTATTCATAATTAGGATAGTCTAC
Organism: Avena insularis; assembly: GCA_023614405.1. Lineage (NCBI taxonomy): Eukaryota > Viridiplantae > Streptophyta > Magnoliopsida > Poales > Poaceae > Avena > Avena insularis. The sequence goes on from CM042694.1 coordinate 538,138,107, forward strand.
TTCTTGTGTCATGATGTATGTGGAGAGAGCTCCATAATAAGATGTTCACTACAAGGCTTGTAGGCAACCACTTTGTTGAGCCAAGAATGAGGTCACTTTTAAATAACCACTCTGATGTTTGAGTGCAATCACCCATACAGACCACCGCCATTAAGGTCTCCCCATGGATATCGTAATTACCTTAGGGAATCTCTCTTAATCCTCATTTGACCATGCAGGTTGCTAGCCAGTGCCAATGAGCCAGGATAGCTTTCTGGGGCACGCTTCCAAACATGTCCAAAGGATTTCACCCTCTTCTTTAGTCCTGAAGGCAAATGATACGTGGCCGACTACACATACCATCTAAAGAGAGAGATCAAAACACATCATAAATCTATCATAGACCACTAAGTCATATGGACATAAGAATAAACCATCTTTATTTCAATTTCATAATAGTGCTAGGGTTTCTCCATCTCCGTAATAACTTGGCTAAACTACTCACACATGGAAGCAATCAACAACATCATCATAATCAAGTGAATGCATAAAACTATGGGGATAAATCTAGCACAAACCACAATTGAATCTAGAATAACAACAATATCTAATGAATGAAAGGTGGGGGTAATAGTGGTGATGGTGATGCAACGGTTGAAGATGAAGGGGATGGTCCTCCAATGATCTATGAAGTAGCAGGGATTTACCCTTCTCCAAGTTCCTCCTTCAAACCCCTTTTTGGTGTGGTTTTTCGTGGTTCAAGGTTAATGCATATGTCAGATCTGTGATTCGTCTTCGCCAGGAGAAAGTATTTGACGAGGCGGATGTGTTGCCGCATGGTACGGGCGGACGGTAAGGGCGGGCTCCGCCTGTACCACTGGTCATTATCACTGCAGAGGCCTTCCTCATGTTTGTTATTCTCCCAGGTGCGAAGGTAAATCAATTAAATGACTTTTATCACTTAAAATATCATATTATAACATAATATGATTGTTCCAATTGATATGTTCATAAGAGGCTCAGTTATCCAGGATCCTGTTGAAAAAAGCACAAAAGGTGCGCGCAAACGCAGTAAAAAATCCCTATTATACTTATGCAAACACGGAAGGTAAATATGCTTCAATTTTGGACTCATCAACTCCCCCAAGCTAGACTCTTGCTCGTCCCCGAGCAAGATGGTAGATTATGGACAAGATCATTATATTTATGAGGCACGATTCGTTACAATAAATGAGGTAGAAATTGAAACAGGAAGACAATATCAGATGTAAAGTTACTTCGGGGGTATTATCATACCCTTACACATCACATGACTTAGAGGCTTCCACACCTTTTCCAGTATCAATGAAGTTATAAGAAGCTTTTAGTGATTCAACATATTATATAATCATAAATTTAAATTAGTTGAGCACTTAATTTCAATAATGAAGATTCATGATCATTATTTTTCTCTTTCTCTTTTATTTTCCCTATAATTCGTTTGATAGTTGTTCTTTTATCTCTTCTTTTAGTATAGCCACTTGATAATGCTCACTACTTTTAATGGCTGCTACCAAAATTCTTCTTCTCATAGTTTAATCAATACTTGTATTGGTGTGGAAGTCCCTAAAATCATGATAGTTGTACAAGTATCATAACACTCAACCTAATTCAATCATATCATATAATTATCATGAATCAAAATATAACTTCAAATATCATAAAGTCTCGAAACTCAACGGATATAATTTTTTCTCGAACATAAGGGAGCTTGAAGATGATGCAACTAGTGCAAACTCTGGAATTGAAACCTAACATGCATGCAGTAAAGTAAACATGCTAAAAACTGTAAGATTGATTACAAGGTGTTATAGATCTCCCCAAAACTTGGATCAAGCCGATGGGATTAAATAATCCCTTGCAATTATTCGGTATCATGGTATGTCTTTAGTTCATAGAAGAAGTCCTAGAATTACGAAGGCTTGCACGAAGCGTCTTGTTTGATGCTTCTTGGATCATGATGTGAATTTGGCGCTGCTCGCTAATTTTATCCAATTGCTCCGCAAGTGCCTTATACATCTCAATCATTTGCTTCTATGCACTGATGGACTGGAGGCTGATGTCAAGGTTGGCTTCAAGTCGTTTCATTATCTTTAGGTCCATCTGGTCTAGATAACGATGCAAAAACTCACGTGTTTAGAAGAGCCAGGAGGTTTTACCTCGACTTTCTTGATGCAGAAATCGAGCCTGGCTAGGGAAGCTTGGATTTCCTATCCTTGCTGCTTCAGCCTCTCGAAGTAGGACTCTCCGTGTTCCTCTATATGGAGTTGAACTTCTTCAGAATCGCCTTGTTCACCCACACTGAGGCTGAACACTTTATGCCCGTCCTTGACCATCTTTATCATCTTGAATCCATCTTTGGCTCATAACTTATTACAAAGTGCTTCCTCCTCTTTCTTCTGCGTAGTGGCTACCACCTTAGCGTCTTCTGTGATCCTTGAAGAAGATCCCTAGCAATCCTCCTTGGCTTGAATGATGTTGCATGGGTAAGACATAGTTGCAAGGTTCATGGGTGGGAAGAGCGACGTGGGAAAGATTTGTTTGACAAGAGGGGAAAATAAACCTTTTGGAAGTCTTATGAAGTGTTAGAGACAGGAAAAATTCATACTAGGAGAAAAAGACTTGGCCAAGAAAAGAATCCCAACAAATAAGAAAAGAAATAAGTGAAAAAGGGAAGAAAATGCGATCATAACGACCACTGGTATGGGCGGACGCCCGTACGGCACGCCCGTACCAGGTATTTTCCAAAAATCTGACCTGTCGAAGGCAGTGAATAACCAACTGACTAAGTGGTACGGGAGGGACCCGCCCGTACGACCCGTCCGTACTGATTATTACCGACTTTGTTTCTCTCTTTTTTTTATAATAGAATACAAGAATCGAAAAGGGAACACAGAACTGGTAATGACCAGTCGTACGGGCGAATGCGTCTGTACTGCCCTGTCATACCAATATGTAAAAATCGAGCCAGACTCACTGACGGTTTACCGATCAGTGGTACGGGAGGGTGTGGTCGTACCGTCCACCCGTACCGACCTTGTAAAATCGGCTATGAATTCAGAAAATCAAGGGGAAACCGAAAATGCAAATAGAAACAACAAAAGATCAACCAGAACAAAGATATTTCAAGATTTTAAATACGTTGTTCATCAAGGGGAAAGAGTTTATTCGAGTACCTTCATCTCCTTTTAATTCTTGGATCAGCCTTTTCTTTTTCCCTTTGAACAATGTTGGTCGCAAGAAATTTCTAAAACCATTGCAAAGAGAAATTGAAAATTTTCTTTTAGGGATTGTAGTTCTTGACAGTATGCAAATGGATGACACTACCCCAGGAAAATCAATATCATCAGTGTCCATGGATGCTTCCTCTTGTTCTTCCTTTCTTTGAAGAATCTGTAAATCAAATGCTTGCAAAAGCAAAGTCCAACGGATCATTCTTGGCTTAACCTCAGTCCTTTCAAGAATCTCTTTCAAGCCAACACATTCAGTATGCACCCTTACCTTAGAGTGTATAATATAAGATCTAAACTTATCACAGGAGAAAACCACGGTGAAAAAAATCCTTTTCTGCCATGAGATAATTCTTTTGGGCACCGTTCAAGGTACGGCTAGCATGATGAATGATATTGAGTTCATCACCATCATATTGGCAAAGAGTTTCATGGAATGTATGGGGGTCATTATGGACATCCTGGTCCCGCTATTGATCATTAATCAGGGAGTGATCTCGACCGTGATTGTGCCATTCCCGAACCGTAGGGTAACACACTTAAGGGTCTAACGATGTTTAGAGATCGTTATGGAAGCGAAGGTATCACCGATGAGAAAGAAAGATTGGAATTGTTCCAATAAAGGAGTGTCGAAATAGTTCCAAAGAGGATCCAAAGATGTTCGGAAGAAGGAAAAGACCGAAAGGTGTTTCGGATAAATAGCTATTTTTAATATGCATTTGTATATGTTAATTATGAATTAATATATATTAAATAAATATTTAAATTAATATTTATGGGGCAACTTTCTCTATAGGGCTAGATGCCCGGAGGGAATCGTCCCAGAGGAAAACCACCCCAAAACGAGAAGCACATAGCCGCAATAGCAGGCCCACACGGGGCCCACGTGAGAAGGTAGGCGCCCATGGGCGTGTGGGCGGGTGCTAGTCGCCGCTGCCACCAGTGGGCCCTATCCTCGACCCACGCATGCGCGGCCGAGCGCAAGTTGGCACGCTGGAAGGCCACCAGCGGCCCACTCGGCCAGCACCGCCACCCACCTGGCCATCGCCTCGCCTGGGGATGGGTCAGCATGTGGGGGAAGCAGCCCACCTAGACCACCGCCTCTCCTCTCCAGGGCATTGGGTGGCGCATGTTGGGGCCTACCCGGTTGTTGGGAATATACTTTTGGTTATACCCAAAGTGACTCGCTGACCAGGGTGACCCACTTCGGGTTAGAGCTTTGCTTCACGGGCGGCTCAGTCAGGGAGAGAATACGAAGTTCTATCCGGCTATGGGAAGACCCAAAAGACTTACCGCCTTAGGCATGTTTAGTTACTTGTATACCAAGGTGTACTTTGTAACCGACTCTTAGGCATAGCCGGATAGGTTTCTCCTGTAACCCTAGGCTGGATATCTATATAAGCCGTCCTAGGGACCAGCCTTTAGGAAACCCACAATCTACAACCTCAACTCGCACAGGAGAACCTCTCTTGTAATATGTACTTTCGGCTCTACCGTATTACTGGATTGCTAGCAAGAGTAGGATCCGTCCAAAGCCGGGGGATTCAAACCTGGGTAAAACTTGTGTGCTCACTGTCCTGGAATACCATTGCCTCACACCCCCTTTCTCCACACGCCTCGAGGGCCCCCTATCGGCGTACATGTCTTCAATCCGACGATAGTTGACCCACTGTGGGGCAGGTGAGTTTCAGATCTTTGTTCTGGGCGGAATCTACGCGAATCAGAATAGGAGAGACAATCACCATCGGCCGGGTCCTCTATGCCAGTGACGTCCCTCTTGTCTTTCTCTACGAGACTTGGATTTTGGCTAGGGAACCTGTGACCACCTACACCATCATGTCTTTTGGCGAGATCAACGTTTACCTCGGTTTCACTAAACCTACCCAACCCACCCCAGCGGTGATGATAGAGGCAGAAGAAGTTTCTAGATCCACTTTGTCTGCAAAGGCAGCAGAGTTCCAGGTCCCAAAAAACCCTAATCCCACACAGCCCGTGCCTGAAGAGGAGATAGTGGAGAAGGTCGAATCTGAAGAAGATCTCCTCGTGGAGGCTAAACTTGAAGTAGATCTCCCTAAGGAGGTCGAATCTCAGGAGGCTCTTCACAAATAGGTCGATTCTCATGAAGATCAAAGCAGCTACAGCTCTGGATCCGGCTCTGCTGATGCTAGAGCAGGAAAGTCACTCCTGAGGTACACCATGAAGATGATGATGAACAGTACCATAGGCAACACAGATGTAATCCTCGAGACCATAAGATGTTTCGCGGAGGCTAACAAAGAAACCGCATCTACCTCAGGAAGCATGCATCACACTTTGTCGGATATGTTGGATCTGGATCCGGCTCTACCGATGCTGGAGACGACAACGACTCAGTGCTGGAGGCAATAGTAACAAATGTCGACTTACTGGCATCTTCGGATGACTCCATGACTTTCCACAAATTTCCGAAGTTCTCCGTGGAATATGAAGAGGAATTCAACTCCAAGGCTGCGGAAGAAGGAGAAGCTATGGATGACAGATCCAGAGAAAACTCTCCCGAACCGCAGGATCACATGGATCTTAGAGATAATCCCGACGTCCAAATGTCCAAGAGTACTGATAGAAGCTTGACTCCAGGACTCGGACCCAAAGCCGTCTTTGCCACCAGCATGGCCAAGAAGGCAAAGAAGAAGAACAAGAAGAAGACTCTAGCTAAGGACCTCCCAACTAATAAGGTGAGAGCCAAAGAATACGAAGAAGACTTAGATGGATCCCTAATCCCAGATGAGCCAAAAGATACTCCGTTGGACGGACACGTGGTTACCCCTGGTGCCTGTAAACTCCTCGGAGAAGAAATCACCACACCCATCCCGATAGCTGCAGAACTTACACCTGCAGAGTTGGAGGACAGGGCTCAAGCCCTAGAAGCACATCGTCAAGTACTCCTTGAGGAAACTACAAACATCCTCAAAGAGAAAAAGCGCATTGTAGCTGCAGGGTAGCCTAGCACCCGGCAGCACCAAAAGAGCCAGAACGGCCCGAAATTGGCTAACAAAAATCCGGATGTTCACAAAACCCTTTTCGAAGGATATACAGCCATAGGGAAACCTCGGATCGACATCAAAGGCAACTGGGTGTATGTCATGCTAGTAGAAAACTCTGTTGTGGCTCGAGATCTCTTGGCAAACAACCCAGGCCCATACCACATTCGGCTAAGCGTGAAGCTACTCACAAAGGGCCTGGAGTAGCAGAAGGTCGCCACATTCGGCAGCGGAAAGCTGGTCTCCAAGTCAGACCAATGCCGCATGGATATGGTCGACACCAAGATGTAAGTCCCCGATGGGAGCCGGAACAACGCTACCATTCCGACCCTCGGGAAGACAACTATTCAAGAACCGGATCTTTAGGACACCGACACAAACCCGCACGAAGCTGGAGCAATGTTGCCCCGGCCATAGAGCAAGACACCATTGTAGCAATGGTCCAACCTCCTCGGTGACAGTCGAACACTCGCAGGGAAGATGAAGAAGCTCAACATCAGGAGCAGGACCGGCAAGGAATGCCCCTCCTTGACACACAAGCCGTCCGGCTGATCCACGTCACAATGACGGCAATGACAAACAAAGAAACAATGAAAACCATGCTAGAACAAGCCAGCACGATGGCCATCACAATGAGGCCCCGACTAGGGGTAACAACCCACCACCACCTTCTCCGCCAGGCAGTCACCATAGTGGCTCACATGGAGGGCAGGGGGATGTCGTGGTGGAGGTGGTGGCGGGAGAAGTAGAAGTTCGGATCATGGACATCATAGCCACAGTGAGCAACCAAGACAACATGCTCTATCACGAAGTGACGCCAGGCACCGGATCAATTCAAACATTGAGGCACAATGCTACAAGTCGGACGACATCTACGCGGGTCCAAAATGCTTCGGACCGCGCGTACGACAAGCAAATTTTCCAGAGGGATTCGCCATCACAAGGCACATCTAGCCCTATGACTGTGTGGCCTAGCCAGACACCTGGCTCTAGGACTTCTTCCAGGCCTGCTACATCGCCAAAGGAGGAAACAACTTGGTCGCAACCTGGTATCTCCCGCTTATGCTGAGGAAGATGGCTCGATCATGGCTCAGTGAACTCCTGGAAAACACCATCCACAACTGGTATGATATGCAAAGTGCTTTCTTTCGGAACTTCGAGGGAATGTATAGGAGGCCCTGCACAGTCGGAGATCTGTAGCGGTGCACTCAGAAACCCGGAGAAACATGTCGGGATTACCTCGGACGATGGATCGACACGAAGAACTCGTGTGAAGGAGTAAATGACCGGACCGCGATCGAAGCATTCATCATAGGACACCCAATTGATTTACCGTGTCATCGCTGAAAGTGTGACAAAGTGACTGATTTGGGGGAGATGATAGAGACAGCAAGCAAGTACGCTAACACCGACGATGATGCAGAGGGACTGCTCAATGTGCTGGCCATACCACAGTTGGCAAAACAGCCAAAGCAGCAGCCCACCAAACGCAAGAACACCTCGGAGGAAAGATCCAATCCAGAAACCGCAATAGTCAATGCAACCTTCGGGTCTAGAGGATGAGGAGGCCGTGGAGGCGGTCGGGGACGAGGCCGTGGAACTTCTAGAGTCCAGGGTAGAGGAGACCAGCAACCTGGCAAAACCTACTCTTGGGCCGACATTGCCAATAATTCGTGTGTGCATCATCCGGATGGCAACAGGGCCTCGTCCCACACCAATGCTAAGTGTCGTTTCAATGACGACATCAAGAAAACGAATCCGCTGGCTATAGGGCCAAGCGACAAAAAGGAAAGAAAAATTCTGACAAAGAGAAAGAGTCCAAGGAAGATTCTGACATGGAGGAGGCAGAAGCTTCAAACCCCAAGTCGGATGGGAAGAAGTCCTTCCCAACCAAGAAAGACACTTACATCACCTTCCTTGGATCCCAACCAGGCAAGGTCAAAAACGTAGTAATGCATGAGCTGAACGCAATTGTTCCGGCTATCCCCCAATTTTTGGATTGGTCGAAAATAACAATCACTTTTGACCAAGGTGACCATCCGCCTAAGCTACACAAGCAAGGAAAGTATGATCTAGTCGTCAGTCCACTTATTGATAGCTATGGATTCTCCAAAACCCTCATGGATAGATACAGTAGCATAAACATCATCTGCATTGAGATGTTGCACCGGACGAGGATATCGAAAACATAGCTGAACTACATCTCTATGATTTTTCACGGAGTTGTCCTTGGAAGACAAGCAAATTCTCTGGGAGAGATCACTTTGGATGTCACCTTCGGAACTCCAAAGAACTACCAGACGGAAGCACTTTCCTTCAAAGTGGTCCCGTTCAAGAGCGCATACCATGCTATCTTTGGGCATTTGTCTTACTGGGCCTTTATAGATCGCCCTTGCATTTACAATTTGATGAAAATTCTAGGTCCCAATGGCGTCATCACAATCCGGGGAGACCTGAAGAAGCCAAGAGAATGCAAGGACGGAAATGCCGCCTTTGTTGAAGCCGTACTACACGCTCAGGAGTACCAGAAGATCAAGAAGAACATCGACCCGTCCGAGATGCCTGCAATGAAGAAGGAGGTGACCAAGCCAACTCCAGAGTTCAAGGCATCAAAAGAGGCGAATACGACACCGTTGAAGGATGATGATCCCTCCAAGGTGACCAATATAGGGGTAGGTTTAGACCACGCATAGGAAATAACGCTCGTCGAGTTCCTCAAAGCTAATAGAGGTATCTTTGCATGGCAGCCATTTGACATGACCACAGTACCTAGGGAACTTGCCGAGCACAGTCTAAATGTGTACCCAAACGCTAAACCCATCAAACAGTCCTGACGACGTTTCGACGATGAAAAGCGTAATGTAATAGCTAAGGAACTAGCCCGGCTCGAGTTAGCCGGATTCATAGAAGAGGTCATCCATACTGTTTGGTCAGCCAACCCTGGAATGGTCCCTGAAAAGTACACCTCACTGATTTAAGGATGTGCGTTGATTATACTGCCTTGAACAAGGCTTGTCCCAAAGATCCGTTTGCTCTGCCTAGAATTGATCAAGTTATTAATTCGATAGCAGGCTCAGAACTCCTATGTTTTCTCGACGCATATTCCCGATATCATCAAATTCGGATGAAGGAGTCAGACAAAATAAAGACTTTGTTCATCACACCTTTCGGAACCTTTTGCTACGTAATGATGCCTTTTGGGCTCAAAAACGCAGGAGGTACATACAACACACTATGCAGCGTTGCCTCCACGATCAAATCGGACACAATGTACATGCATATGTGGACGACATAGCTATGATGTCCAAAAAGAAGGAAACACTAATTTCTGACTTGTAGGAAACATTCACCAATCTACGAAAATACAACATAATGCTTAATCGAAGAAGTGTTTCTTTGGAATACCAGCAGGAAAATTGTTAGGTTTCATTGTGTCGCCAAAGAGGCATAAAAGTGAACCATGACAAGATAAACGCTATACTCAACATTTCCAGGCCAACTCGCCTGAAGGATGTACAATGACTAACTGGCTACATTGCTGCAATCAGTCGGTTTGTAAGCTGGCTCGGCGAAAGAGCCGTGCCACTATACAAGCTCTTGAAAAAGACCAAGAAATTCATCTAGACTCATGAAGGCGAAGCTGCACTTTAGGATCTGAAAGCTGTACTCTCATCCACCCCTATCCTTGCAGCACCAGAACCACATGAACCAATGTTGTTATATCTAGCTGCGACAAATAGAATTGCCAGTGTTATCACGGTGGTGGAACGGCCGGAAGAAAAACAGGAACACCTGGTGCAGCGTCCGACTTATTATCACAACGAGGTCTTGACTGAATCAAAGAAAATGTACCCTCATTACCAAAAGTTAGCCTATGGTGTATTCTTCACATCCATAAAGCTACGACACTATTTTCAAGAGCACAAGATTACCATGGTGAGCACGGCTCCCATGAGAGACATAATCAACAATAGTGATGCCATAGGATGCGTCGCTAAGTGGGGAATTGAGCTAGCATCTTTTGATATTGAGTACAAACCACGCACAATAATCAATTCCCAAATTCTCGCTGACTTTGTTGCAGATTGGAAAGAGACAGTCGAAAACACAGGCCTCCCAAAGACGGAAGTTTAGGCCTTGCATTTTGACTGGTCTAAAGCGCTCGGGGGCTCGGGGGGCTAGCATGGTACTCAAGTCACCCCAAGGTGATAAACTGTTCTATGTACTGCTGATTCACTTCACAGTGACAAACAACATTGCCGAGTATGAAGCCTTGTTACATGGAATTCGAATCACAAAAGACATCGGCATTCGCCGACTGATGTGTTACGGAGACTCGCATTTGGTTGCTCAACAAGTTTCGGATATCTACAATGCCAACAAACACATGATAGCTTATAGAGCCGTCGTGGATGAACTATCTAAATCGTTTGAAGGGTTTGAAGTCCAGCATTTTCCCTGAAAAGAAAATGAGGAAGTAGATGCTCTGTCAAGAATAGGCTATGCGCAGAAACATGTCCCAGATGGTGCTTTTTGGAGCACTTGAGAGTTCCCTCTATCACATGAGTTGATGAGGAGTATCCGACCAAATCCGACTCACCGCTCATAGTAGTTCTGGCTATAATTCCTAGCTGGACAAAACCCTACCTTGATTTCTTGGTAGAAAGAACATTACTCAAAGACGAAGTGCTAAGCCGGCAGATTGTCCGACGAGCAAAAGCCTACACAATGGTGGGAGGTGAGATCTATAAGTGGAGCACGTCTAGGGATTTTCAGCGCTACGTTTCTCCAGAGAAAGGCATGGAAATTGTAAGGGAAATTCATGAAGGCGAATGCGGACATCACGCTATCACCAGATCTTTAGTGCCAAAAGCCTTCAGACACGGATTTTTATGGCTTACGGCTAATGCAGATGCCGAATGGCTGGTCAAGACGTGCAAAGGTTGCCAGAAATATGCCAAACAAGCCCATGTTCCGGCTGATCAGCTGCGAACAATTCCGATTACATGGCCTTTTTGTGGTCTAGGGTCCTGACATGGCAGGACCGTTTTGGCGGGGTCAAAGTGTATACACTCACCTTCTTGTGATGGTGGATAAATTCATGAAATGGATAGACACAAAACCTGTCACAAGTTGCGATGGAGCAACAACCAAAAAGTTCATCAAGGACATGATCATCCGATTTGGGTATCCGCATAGTATTATTACAGACGACGGGAGTAACTTTTCCATGGGAGAACTAGTCGAATTCTGTAATGAACAAGGGATCTGACTTGATATTGCATTAGAAATTGATCTTTCAAGGAAGGCAGTTTGGTTCTTTGGCTAGTGCAAAAAAGAGAGGACAAACTTGCCCCTATATGGGAAGGGCCCTTCATGATTAGTCGAGTATTGCACAATGGTTCTTACTACCTAACCAACATGAGGCTAGAAAAAGAGAGACCTGCTACTAAGAAGAGAAATAGAGCTAGAGGTAGTACAAATACGGATGTGATAGACCGTCCATGGAATATTGCTCAGCTACATCCCTTTTATTCTTAAAATTTCTTTCTTTGTAATCATGTTTGTTATGGTTAGATTTCCGATTCTAAAAATGCTACCTTTGGGTATAAATCTAAATTTTCTAGTTTATCCTTGGGTTTTTGTCTGATTGCTATATGCGGGTATTTTCCAAGTAATGAATTGTTGGTACTGGAAGACGACTTTGATTTCGGGTTTAAACTGGTTTAGCAATTGAGCTCCGCAAAGTTTCCATGCTAAAGGTTAGCCATGTCACGAAAGGGACGAGGCATAAAGCTAGACAAACGATAAGTGTAAACAAAACAAAGTGCTTAAGTATTTTTTCAAGCACAATAAATAAAAAATCCAAAAGTGCTAAAAGAAGTAAAGCATAAGTTCTTACAAGCTTAGCACTAGCAAAATAATAGTCTACTTATTACAATTAGATTGTCTTTAGAAGAACATATTGTTTTTCTGGCACACTCTATGATGCAAGTGAAGACGCAAGATTTGTCGGGTCGCTCAACATATCACCCGTGTCACCCCGATATCTGTCCGAGACAAGTAAGTCAGACTCAGTCTGCTCATCATCTTCAGACACTTCAGTAACTACTTCCTTGGGGGGTGGTGGCACTTCAATGGGCGTGAAGAACGGATCATCATAGCTGGTCAACTCGGCCACGCGAGAAGTGTATCCGGTGCAAGAATCCTAGATCTCCTTGATGTTCTGATCGTTGTCGTCTTCATCGATAGTCGAATAACCCTTGGTAACTTGCCATATTTACATGCTTCCATGATGGCTCATTACCATTGTCAAGGCATTCTTTGCTGCTGTGTGTGCATAGGACATGTTCCAATCCTTGACAAGCTGAGGCATATCCTTCGCCTTGTCTCGTAGCTCAAAGGCCGACATTGCGTTTAAGCCAGAGAGCCAGACAGATTCACCAATTTCTTCCAGGGACTGGCAGAAATCATAAATCAGGTCCCCAACGGCAACAAGCTAGCTGGTACGAGGCTCAGATGAAGAGGCATAGAGCATGTTGAGAGGACTTATAAGAAAGAAATCAAGGTCAATGATATATCTGAGTCTCACAAATTCGAAAAAAACGACAACTCAGAGACAGGATAACTTACCGAAGATAGCATCATCTACTTTGGTCTTCTGCTCTTGAAGGCTTCGGAGTTCATTCCGGAGAGCTTTGGAGGTGTCCTTTTCCCTATCCAATGCATCTTGCAAGTCCAAGATTGTTTGGTCCGCTTTGTGATGGTGCGATCACACGCTTCAGTTGCATGATTGGAGGATTCAAGAACACTGGCAGTGCTGGTCTCATGGTCTATCTTGAGTCTCTCCAGCTCTGCAGGCAAGTCAACATTCTCCACCTCCAGGACCTTATAATCGTCGGCTTGTTCAATCATCTTACAGGACTGCTTCACAAGTTCTGATAACAACAATATACAAAAGCCGGATAAATATTCGGCTATAGATCAACAACATAGACTATGAAAATGAGGCTTGAAATGTTTACCTTCATCTTCATCCTTTGCAATTTTCAGTTGCGCATTTTCAAGTCTGGGAGCTCTGATCTCTCTCTACTTGTTGCAAATATTCTTCAATAGTTCCTGGTTATAAGCATTAACTTTCTCTAAGTCAGAATGGTAACCAGAGTCAGAAGTCTACTAAGACTCAGGGTATTATTTTAACTAAGTTAAATATCAGCATGAGCCTTGGGGGGTTATACTAGTTCATTCTTTGGCATCCTATAAAAGCACAAATCCGGATTCCTATCCAACTTCATGCTTGGGGGATAGAGGATATGATATGAAATACAATAAAAAGAAGAGTCGGATTATGACTTAAATAATGTCCATGAGTTAATTTATTGAGGCTCATGTGCACCTTAGAAGAAACCTTCTCGGCGAGAGTCAGAGCAATTGCTGGTTGTGGCAGAGCCACACCAGCCTTCAACTTCTTGTCATGAAGACGAACTTGGTCAAGAGGGTCGGCGAGTTTGACATCTTCGGCTTCTTGCGCCTCTTCCTCCACTGTGATATTCCGGGTCTCCAGGCAATGGAGAGCCAGCTTTTGGATCTCTTCTGTGCTCTTTCGAGTAAGGCCAAGTTTGGCAATACCCGGATTCTGCATAAGATTGTCCGTGAAGATCTCAGCTGAGGGATCATTACACTTTGGGGGTTCACCCTTATCAAGTTCCGAGTCACCTATGGTGATGTCGGTTTGCAAACCAAGGTTCACTGGCTCTGAAGCATGAGCCAAAAAATATTCAACGCGCGGAGAAGAGGCACCTTCCGGTGCTGATGATGTCCTTGGGGTAGGAGTCGGAGGCGGGGCAGCAGGTGAGGCCAGAATCAACTTCTGCTAGCGCAGAGTCTTCCCCGGCTTTCCTTTTGCCTTACCCTTGGCAATCGTCTTAGCCCTGGATGGTAACAGAGTAAAGATCATTGCAATTCAGTGGAAGTACAAATTGATACTAGAAACCTTGTGAAGAAATTTACCTCTTTACAATAGGCACTTTTTGAGTGCCCATAGAAACAACCGGAGCTTTGCGCTTCCGGGTAAGCACCTCCAGTAAAACTTCAAGTTCTTCATCCTCCTGAGGAATTAGATCCTCATGTGGATATCCCTCGAGAGGAGCAAGCTCTAAGTCGGGGAGATCGTGAAGCTAAAAGGGACATTGTTGTGAAAATGGCCACGGCAGTCGCTGTAGTAGGCAGCGATTGATAGAATCGGGGGCGAGAGCTGGCGGCCATCTGCGGTTTGAGAATGGGGCGGATGCACATGGGTTTACCCTGGAGGGTAAAGACCTACTCCTGCTATATTAGATTGATGGAGAGCGAGTTATAGGGACAGCGAGCTCGGCGTCTAAGCAGCGAGTCGCTCGAAGGGGTGTATGATGGAACGCAAGTCCTTAGAGTACCCTAGGGAGGTTTATATAGGAGGCACCTCGCTAGGGTTTACAGTTTACAACCGAACAATATATGGATTCAGAGGCTTTGACCTAATCCGACTAGGCTTCGAGTACGCTCAGGCTCTAGTCTCCAATCGCCAGCCTTCTCCTCGGCATTCCGGGCCATCCTGCAGGCCCACTCGCCAAGCCTTTGACCCAATCAGAATGTTCTGCTGGGCATACCCCGTTTGGCATATCCCCATCAGTAATCCCCGTGGCCATCGTTGATTCAAACGTAGGTGTTCATTTGGCAGTCGGAGTAGGCGAGTCCAATTTGGACACCCAGTTGAATTGGCGATGGACTCTTCCGAAACCAAGGAAATTTTCGACCAGGTTTCCAGTCGCTGCTTCGGCGAATGCAACCGCTATCAAGTCGCTGCTTCGGTGAATGGATAGGGCACAGTTGCAAGCGAGTCGAGTGAAGGAGTTTGACCGTCAACTTGGTCAAAACTATCCGTTGGGTAGTCCAACGGTAACTTTGACGCAATTACCGCAGGTAACGGCTACCCCGAGATTGGCAGGTAGCACTCCTTTATAAGGAGAGTGACATATCAGTCCTACAGATCCTTCCTCACGTTCTTCATTCTTGCACATCCATTCCTTCTGTCTTCCCTCGATCCAAACTCTCCAGACCAAGCGATGCGGCTTTCTTCCTGATGGCACCTCCGAAAGGCTCGTGGGGGAAATCTAAGTGCACCGCGGCGCAACTCGGGTCCTTTGAGGACGCCGAGGTCCTCCGCAAAGGGAATTGGCGGATCCCCGTGTCTTCCGAGATCGATCCGAAGCTGCGCGCCGGCGAGTTCATCTGCTTCCCAAGCCATTTGGAGAGGGGCTTGGGGTTCCCTACCTCATTATTCTTCCGGCGGTTCTGCGCACATTATGCGATCAAACCGTCGGATGTTGGCCCGCACAGCATCGAGCAGCTGGCGATCTTCATCGCCTTTTGCGAGTGCTACCTTGGTTGCAGGCCGTACTTCCTGCTGTGGCTGGAGCTTTTCCATGGCCGCATCGAGCACAAAGGGTCCAATGGACCAATCTTGGCGGCCGGAGGCATCACCTTTCAGCTGAAGCTGAAGGTCAACTTCGTCAAGCTCATGTTGTCGAACAAGCCCGCGAGCGAGTGGAAGAAGAGCTGGTTCTACGTGAAGGAGTCCACCCCCTCCGGTGAAGTGGCGTTGCCGGAATTCGTCCTGGAGAGAAGCGAGCCCCGTCGGCTGGCAACGGACAGGCTCCCCGACGTCAAACGATGGATGTCGCGGAAATGATGGACCAGATCCAGAACTGAAGGGCCAAGGGTTGTCTTTGATCAACCTGTATAACTGCTGGCTCGGGTGGCGCCTGGTTCTGTTGGCGGGCCGGCCGCACTGGATGTACGAGTACAGCAGGAAGAATGATCCTTCCTGGACTAGCAAGGAGTCGTGGGACGCTGAAGAATATAAGGTCGCCCTGAAGAAGATCACTGACGTGGAATTTACAACCACGTCGGCCGGGCTCGCTCCGTACGTGCCTGTGAAGATCGAAGCCCCCACAGTAAGTCCTTTTCTCTAAATTTATATTCAGTCGTGATTCCTGCGGTGCAATTTGCAGCCGCATCGTCTGAAACTCATTTGTGTCCACTCTCAGTTGTTCCAGGTTTTGGAAGGCTGGCTCCCCCCACTCGACGAAGAGGTCCCCCAAGAGTTCAAGGAGGGTGCCGCAGGAGAATCTTCTGAGCGAAATGGAGGTTCCTCCCCTAGCGCCCGCGGCCTGCAAGACTCGCATGCAGAAGCAGCACGAGTTCGAGCCGAGCCGTACTCTTGAAGAGCGCGCAGAAGAAGACGAGATCTTGCAAGAGCATAGTTCTCGGCGAACAGCCACGCCGGCGAAGCCCGTGCGCAAGCCAAAGTCGCCAGCGAAGAAGCCGCCGTCACCGCCCAGGTCGGTGGTGGTGTTCGAGTCGGATGGCGAGTCTGATGATGACACGGCCGAGACCTCACGCAAAATCCCGGAGGGCGCGATGCTGAAGATGGGATCGGAGGCTGAGGGCACCGAAGCAGCGGTGGAGGTTCCTCCTACGGTGATCGCGCTAACAACTTCGATGGCGCTAGAGAAGGAGGTAGCTGAGGCGGCGGCATCAAAGTCGTCGCGACCTTCAGGGACGATGGCGTCTTCTGAGCCAGAGATTCCTGCGACCGCGGCTTCATCATCGAAGAGGCCCGCAGTGTCGTGGGCTTCGGATGTCTTCGAGAAAGGTCTCACGCGCAAGCTAGGCTCGGAGTTAGATAAGCCCGCCCACATCAGAACGGGGTTGTGTGTTCTTCCAATTGCCAAGTAAGTCCTCAGAGGTTTCTTTTCTAATTGTTGGACTTATTTTTGTGTGATTTCTTTGCTGACTTTGGAGGTTTTTGCAGATCCGGCTCTAAGAAGATAGGCTGCCCTTTGGTGGCTAAAATTCCATCGACCGTCACCACGGGGGAAGGTGATCTCCCCAGGAAGAGGAAACCTGCTGCGGATGCTGAGCCTACTAAAGACGCGAAGAAGCAGAAGGGTGAGCCCGACGAGGCTGCAGGAAAAGATAGCGCCAGAGGGAGTGATGCCACCACGGATGGCGAGGAGGTGGTAGCCGCTAAATCGGAGCCAGCTGATGGGGCTCCAACGGCAGTACCGCCGGCTCCAACAACTAGTGCCCCGGTGAGGGCGTCCGCGTCATTCCCGCGCTTCATGGCGAGGGGTTTTCCGATCATGGCGGAAACCCAATCTTCGCAGATGCCGGAGATTGTCGATGAGGACGTCGGACCATGTCATGGGAGTACCTCCTTCATGGTCCCTACGACGGACGCCAGAGAACTTCACAATATGCTTGGTGATACATTGCTAACTTATCCATAATTTTTGATGTTCCATGCTTGGTTTTATCTACTTTCTTGTGTTTTGTTCCAACTTTGGAGTACTTTTCATATGATTTCTTAGACTAACCTATTAACAAGTGCCATAGTGCCAGTTGCATGTTTTCTGCTGTTTTTGGTTCCAGGAAAGTCAGAAAATCAATATTCTCGGAATTGGACCGGACAAAAGCCAAAGTTGATATTTTTCCGAAAGATTCACGGAGCCAGAAGGAGACACGAAGGGGGGCCATAGGGTGGCCACACCACCCCTTGGCACGGGCCAGCCCAGGCCACGCCAGGGCATGGTGTGGGCCCCCTGGCCGGCCACCGACCTTGCCTCCTTCGCCTATATATTCCTTCCGAGGCAGAAACCCTAAATCGTCAATCAGAAATCCACGAAAAGTTCCGTAGGGCCACCACCACCGAAGGGGAGATTCAGGGGACAGAAAGTCTTTGTTCCGGCACCCTGCCAGGACGGGGAAGTGCCCCGGGAGCCATCTCCATCGATCTCCACCGCCATCTCCATCACCATTGCTGATTCCCATGATGAGGAGGGAGTAGTTCTCTCTCAAGGCTAAGGGTTCTACCGGTAGCTATGTGTTCATCTCTCTCTCTATGCATGATCATATTGTGATCATGATCTTGTAATCTATAGATCTACCTTGCTACTCAAGTGCTTTAATAGATCTCTGCTCTCCCCATGTGTGTGAAAGTTGATGGGTTCGTAGCATGGAAAACAAAAAATTTCTACCGCAAGAACGAAAAAAACCCAGATCTAATCTAGATAAAAGCCAAGATCTAATCTATTAGACATGAGCAACGAGATAGACCTGTACTAACCCTCGTAGAACCGAAAGCGTTACGAGATTAGATCTCGGGGTTGATGTAGTCGATCACTTGCCGATCTCAAGATCGTGTGGACGATCCTTCCGGGCGCAAGATTCCTGCAGCGCTTCCAAGATCGGTCACACGTCTTGGTCGAAGCAGACCTTCGCCTCCTGTTCCAAGCAGCGGAGGTAGATCTTCTCCACGGAATCCCAAAGCAGACGACGGTGTGGTGGTGGTGGTGGAGGAGAGAATTCTGCAGGGCTTCGCCTAAGCCGGAGCAGCGCGAAGGACGAGGAGAGAGGCAGCGGCTAGAGCTTGTTATGGGAGAGGTTCAGGAGGCGCCTCCCTCTATTTAAAGGAGGGAGGCGCCATGGGAGGGAGTCCTAGTAGGACTCCCTCCTTGGCTGGAGTTGGGAAGGGAGAGTCCTCCTCCCCACGAATCCGTTCAGCCCCCACAAGGTTTCCTCGACCCTTTCTTGGTTTTCAAGCAAACTCCAAGAACTCTTCTAGAACCTTCCGAACATTCAAAACCTTCTAGAATCTCCATACAAACACTCTAACATTTCCTAACTTAGAAAATGATACCCAATATATGAATCTTATTCTCCGACCATTCGGATCTCCTCGTGATGTCCCGGATCCAATCCGAGACTCAACAACATTCGGTCTCCAACGCATATTCCATATCTACTTAAAACAACTTCGAACCTTAAGTGTGTCACCCTACGGTTCGTGAATATGCAGACATGATGGAGACACCTCTCCGATCAATAACCATCAGCGGGATCTGAGATCCATAACGCTCCACATACTCAACAATGACTTCGTGATCGATAGAACCATTAACATACGAAACCAATTCCCTTTGTCACACGATATTCTACTTATCCGAGGTTTGATCATCGGTATCTCCATACCTAGTTCCACCTCATTACTGATAAGTACTCTTTACTCGTTCCATGTTATGTCATCCCTTGTGACCTAGTCACATGCTTGCAAGCTAACTAGATGACATTCCACCGAGAGGGCCCAGAGCATATCTATCCGTCATATGGATGGACAAATCCCAATCTTGGTCCATGCGCTTCAACACATACTTTCAGAATACCCAATGACACCTTTATAACCACCCGATTAAGCGGTGTTTGATGTCATCAAAGTACCCATCCGGTGATGGTGATTAACATAACCTCATGGTCGAAGGATTAGGTTACTATGCATTTGAAAGCTTACAGCAATACGAACTTAATGACTTGATCTTATGCTACGCTTACTATGGGTGTGTGTCCATCACATCATTCTCCTAATGATATAACCTTGTTATTAATGACATCCAATGTCCATGATCAGGAAACCATGATCATCATTTAATCAACAAGCTAGTTCCACAAGAGGCTTACTAGGGACTCTTTTTATGTTTACAAAACACACATGTATTAGTGTTTCCTTATAATACAATTATAGCATGGGATGTAAACATTCATCATAAACACAAAGATATAATAATAACCACTTTTATTATTGCCTCTTGGGCATATCTCCAACAGTCTCCCACTTGCACTAGAGTCAATAATCTAGATTATTTGGTAATATACCTAACACCCATGGCGTCTGGTGTTGGTCATGCTTTGCTCTAGGGAGAGGTTTAGTCAACGGATCTGCCACATTCAGATCAGTGTGTACTTTGCAAATCTTTATGTCACCATCTCGGACATACTCGCGAATAGCATGGAAATGTAGCTTGATGTGCTTCAGCTTGCTATGTGACCTTGGCTCTTGTGCATTAGCTATGGCACCTGTGTTGTCACGAGATGGCCATCGGGTCCAACGACGGGAACCACGCCAAGTTCAGTAATGAACTCCTTCATCCATATGGCTTCTTGTGCAGCCTCCGAAGCAGTTATGTATTCCGATTCAGTTGAAGATTTCGCCACAATGCTTTGCTTGGCACTCCTCCAGCTCACTGTAGCACCATTCAAAATAAATACGTATCCGCATCGTGACTTGAGTCATCCGGATAGGTGTTCCAACTAGCATCGTGTAACCGCTTACAACAAGTCGTTCATCACCTCCATAAGAAAGAACCATATCCTTAGTCCTATTTAGGTACTTTAGGATATTCTTGATCGCTGTCCAAAGGTTCCATTCCGGGATCACTTTGATATCCGCTAGTCAAACTAACGACATGTGCTATATCTGGTCTTGTACACAAAGATGGCATACATGATAGAACCTATGGCGAGGCATAGGGAATATTATTCATCTTTTCTCTATCTTCTGTCAGTAGCGGACTTTGAGTCTTACTCAAGGTCTTACCTGACAACATGGGCACGAACCCTTTCTTGCTCTCTTCCATTCTAAACTTCTTTAGAACTTTGTCTAAGTATGTACTTTGTGAAAGCGCTATTAGGCGTCTTGATCTATCTCTATAAATCTTGATGCCTAGAATATATGCCGCTTCGCCAAGATCCTTCATTGAAAAACTATTATTCAAATAGGTTTTGACGCTATTAAGAAGTTCTATATCATTCCCAATCAACAATATGCCATCTACATATAGTACTAGGAATGCCACAGAGCTCCCACTCACTTTCTTGTAAATACAAGCTTCTCCATAAGTTTGTATAAATCCAAAGTTTATGATTACTTTATCAAAACGTTGATTCCAACTCCGGGATGCTTGCTTCAGTCCATAAATGGAGCGCTGAAGTTTGCATACCTTGTCAGCATCACTAGGATTGACAAAACCCTTGGGTTGTACCATATACAACTCTTCCTCAATGTCACCATTAAGGAACGCCGTTTTTACATCCATCTGCCAAATTTCATAATCGAAATATGCAGCGATTGCTAACAAAATCCTCACAGACTTTAGCTTTGCTACTGGTGAGAAAGTCTCATCGTAGTCAACTCCTTGAATTTGTCGGAACCCTTTTGCGACAAGTCGAGCTTTATAGACAGTAACATTTCCATCAGCATCTGTTTTTCTTTTGAAAATCCATTTGTTCTCGACAGCCTTACGGCCATCCGGTAAGTCCACCAAAGTCCATACTTGGTTTTCGTACATGGATCCCATTTCGGATTTCATGGCTTCTAGCCATTTGTCGGAATCTGGGCTCACCATACCTTCTTCATACATCGCAGGGTCATCAGTGTTGTCCACCAACATGACGTTCAAGGCAGAGTCATACCACTCAGGAGTGGTACGAACCCTCGTTGACCTGCGAGGTTCAGCAGTAACTTCGTTCAAAGTTTCATGATCAACATCATTAGCTTCCTCTCTAGTTGGTGCAGGCGGCACAAAAACATCTTCCGGTGCTATGCTACTCTCAACTCCGAGAGAAGGTTCAATAACCTCGTCGAGTTCTACTTTCCTTCCAGTCACTTCTTTCGAGAGAAACTCCTTCTCAAGAAAGGATCCATTCTTGGCCACGAAAACTTTGCCTTCGGATCTATGATAGAAGGTATACCCAATTGTTTCTTTCGGGTATCCTATGAAGACGCATTTCTCCGCTTTGGGTTCAAGCTTATCAGGTTGTAACTTCTTTACATACGCTTCGCAACCCCAAACTTTAAGGAACGACAACTTAGGTTTCTTACCAAACCACAATTCGTACGGTGTCGTTTCAACGGATTTAGATGGTGCCCTATTTAAAGTGAATGCGGCTGTCTCTAATGCATAGCCCCAAAACGATAGTGGTAAATCTGTAAGAGACATCATATACCGAACCATATCTAAGAGAGTTCGATTACGACGTTCGGACACACCATTACGCTGTGGTGTTCCCGGCGGTGTCAACTGCGAAAGTATTCCACATTTCTTTAAATGCATGCCAAACTCATAACTCAGATATTCACCTCCGCGGTCAGAACGCAGAAACTTAATCTTCTTGTTACGATGATTTTCCACTTCACTTTGAAATTCCTTAAACTTCTCGAAAGTTTCGGACTTATGTTTCATAAAGTAGACATACCCATATCTACTTAAGTCATCTGTGAAAGTGAGAACATAACGATATCCACCACGCGATGCTACACTCATTGGACCGCACACATCGGTATGTATTATTTCCAATAAGTCTGTAGCTCGCTCCATTATTCCAGAGAATGGAGTCTTAGTCATTTTCCCTATTAGACATGCTTCGCATATTTCAAGTGATTCAAAATCAAGTGATTCAAGAAGTCCATCAGAATGGAGTTTCTTCATACGCTTCACTCCAATGTGACCAAGACGACAGTGCCACATGTATGTAGAATTATCATTCAATTTTATTCGTTTAGCATCTATGTTGTGAACATGTGTATCACTACTATCGAGATTCAATAAGAATAAACCATTTATCTCAGGTGCATTACCATAAAAGATATTACTCATATAAATCGAACAACCTTTATTCTTAGACTTAAAAGAGTAACCGTCTCGCAATAAACAAGATCCAGATATAATGTTCATGCTTAACGCAGGCACCAAATAACAATTATTTAAATTTAAAACTAATCCCGAAGGTAGATGTAGAGGGAGCGTGCCGACAGCGATCACATCAACCTTGGAGCCATTTCCAACGCGCATCGTCACCTTGTCTCTTGCCAGTCTTCGTTTATTCCGCAGCTCCTGTTTCGAGTTACATATAGGAGCAAACGAACCAGTATCAAATACCCAGGCACTACTACGACTACTAGTAAGATACACATCAATAACATGTATATCGAATATACCTTTCTTCTTGATGTTGCTGTTCTTCAGATCTGCCAGGTACTTGGGGCAGTTACGCTTCCAGTGACCAGCACCCTTGCAGTAGAAGCACTCAGTTTCAGGCTTAGGACCAGCCTTGGGCTTCTTAGCAGGTGCGGCAGCTTTCTTGCCGTCCTTCTTGAAGTTGCCCTTTTTCTTAGGCTTGCCCTATTTCTTGAAATTGGTGGTCTTATTGACCATCAACACTTGGTGCTCCTTCTTGATCTCCACTTCAGCAGTTTTCAGCATGGACGATAGTTCAGGCAACGTCTTGTTCATGCAGTGCATATTGTAGTTCATCACAAAGTTCTTATAACTCGGTGGCAGTGATTGGAGGACACGGTGAATCCCTAACTCATTAGGAATCGTTATCCCCAACTCTTGGAGCTTGTTTGCGTGCCCAGACATGGTGAGCACGTGCTCGCTAATGGAGCTTCCCTCTTCCATCTTGCAGGTAAAGAACTTCTCGGAGGCCTCATAGCTCTCCACGGCCGCGTGAGTCTCAAAAATGAGCTTGAGCTCCTTAATGATCTCGAACGGGTCGTGGTGCTCAAAACGCTTCTGGAGCTCCGTTTCTAAACCGTACAGGATGGCACACTGAACTGTGGAGTAATGATTTTTCCGAGTGGCGTAAACATTCTTTACGTCATCGGTGGCATCATCTGCAGGTGGGTCACCTAGCGGTGCTTCGAGCACATAGGTCATCTGACCATCCCTAAGGACAATCTTCAGACCATGGAGCCAGTCCGTGAAGTTGCTTCCATTGTTCTTAAGCTTTTCTTTCTCTAGGAACGCATTGAAATTGATGGAGAGATTCGCCATAATATACAACAAATTTGCAAGTAGTTTAGACTAAGTTTTATGATAAATTGAGTTCTACTTTAATTCTTAAATTAACTAGGTGAACTCCCACTCAAAACAACATCCCTCACATTGTCTTAGTGATTACACGAACCAAGTCCACTACACCAAGTCCGATCTTCACGAGAGAAGATGTAGTTTCATCGGCGAACAATCTTCATGTTCATCATATCACTTATATGATTCATGCTCTACCTTTCGGTATTCCGTGTTCCGAGACCATGTCTGTACATGCTAGGCTCGTCAAGATTAACCTTAGTTTCCGCATGTGCAAATCTGGCTTGCACCCGTTGTATGCACACGTAGAATCTATCACATCCGATCATCACGAGATGCTTCGAGACGACGAGTCTTAGCAACGGTGCCAACTAAGGACGAACACTTTATTACTTGAAATTTAGTGAGAAGGATCATCTTATAATGCTACCGTCGCGATCTAAGCAATACAAGATGCATAAAGGATTAACATCACGGGGAATTCATAATTAGTGTGATATGATATGGCCCTTTCTTCTTATGCCTTTGATCTCCATCTCCAAAGCATGGACATGATCTCCATCATCACCAGCATTGCGTCAAGGTTAGTGGCGCCGCTTCATGGTTGTCCATCATCACCAGCAACTATTACAACTACTGGGAATAAAGCTATTACAACTACTTGGAATAAAGCTATTACAACTACTTGGAATAAAGCTATTACAAGATGAATAGACACGTAGGTCTTAACAGAATTAAAGACAACCATTAGGCTCCTGCCGGTTGCCATATTACAACAAGGATCATTGCATACATCAAATATAATCACAATCACATGATGGCCATATCACATCACAAAACCCCTGCAAAAACAAGTTAGACACCTCTAATTTTCTTTGCAAGTTTTACGTGGTTTGGGGTTTTCGAATAAGAACGAATCTTACCTACGAAACTGAACCACAATGTTGATACAAGTGCTATCAAGTGCAAAGTGTAGATTGGATCTATACTATGATGGGAGAGACAGACACCCGCAAAGCCACTTGTGCAAAGCAAGTTACACGTCAAGCGTGGAGCAAGTCTCATGTGCGATGACATGTAAGGTTAGCCCGAGCCGCTTCATCCCACCATACCGCAAGATGCAAAGTACACAAAGAAAACTCCCACAACATCATTGTGTTCTACTCGTGCAACAGATCTATGCATAGACAAGGCTCTGATACCACAGATGGGTTCGTAGCATGGAAAACAAAAAAATTCTACCGCAAGAACAAACAAAACCCAGATCTAATCTAGATAAAAGCCAAGATCTAATCTATTAGACATGAGCGAGATAGATCTGTACTAACCCTCGTAGAACTGAAAGCGTTACGAGATTAGATCTCAGGGTTGATGTAGTCGATCACTTGCCGATCTCAAGATCGTGTGGACGATCCTTCCGGCACCGTGTTCCGGCAGCGCTCGGTCACACGCATGCGAGTCGGCAGACCTTCCTCTCCCTGCTCCAAATGAGCAGCGAGGTAGTAGATCTTCTCCACGGAATCCCAGCAGACGACGGTGTGGTGGTGGTGGTGGAGAGAGAATTCTCTGAGGCTTCGCTAAGCCGGAGCAGAGCGAAGGAAGAGGAGAGAGGCGACTAGAGCTTGTTATGGGAGAGGTCTAGGAGGCGCCCCTCTATTTAAAGGAGGGAGGCGCGCCATGGGAGGGGGAGTCCTAGTAGGACTCCCCTCCTTGGCCGGCGGGTTGGGAAGAGGGGGAGGAGTCCTCCTCCCCCACGAATCTGTGTCTAGCCCCCACAAGGTCCTTGACCCTTTCTTGGTTTTCAAGCAAACTCCAAGAACTCTTCTAGAACCTTCCAGAACATTCTGAAACCTTCTAGAATCTCCATACAAACACTTCGGAGCATTTCCTAACTTAGAAAATGATCCCCAATATATGAATCTTATTCTCCGGACCATTCTAGATCTCCTCGTGATGTCTCGGATCCAATCCGAGACTCCGAACAACATTCGGTCTCCAACGCATATTCCATATCTACTTAAAATAACTTCGAACCTTAAGTGTGTCACCCTACAGTTCGTGAATATGCAGACATGATGGAGACACCTCTCCAATCAATAACCATCAGTGGGATCTGGAGATCCATAACGGCTCCCACATACTCAACGATGACTTCGTGATCGATAGAACCATTAACATACGAAACCAATTCCCTTTGTCACACGATATTCTACTTATCCGAGGTTTGATCGTCGGTATCTCCATACCTAGTTCCACCTTGTTACTGATAAGTACTCTTTACTCGTTCCATGTTATGTCATCCCTTGTGACCTAGTCACATGCTTGCAAGCTAACTAGATGACATTCCACCAAGAGGGCCAAGAGCATATCTATCCGTCATATGGATGGACAAATCCCAATCTTGGTCCATGCGCTTCAACACATACTTTCAGAATACCCAATGACACCTTTATAACCACCCAGTTATGAAGAGGTGTTTGATGTCATCAAAGTACCCATCCGGTGATGGTGATTAACATAACCTCATGGTCGAAGGATTAGGTTACTATGCATTTGAAAGCTTATGCAATCTGAACTTAATGACTTGATCTTATGCTACACTTACTATGGGTGTGTGTCCATCACATCATTCTCCTAATGATATAACATTGTTATTAATGACATCCAATGTCCATGATCAGGAAACCATGATCATCATTTAATCAACAAGCTAGTTCCACAAGAGGCTTACTAGGGACTCTTTTTATGTTTACAAAACACACATGTATTAGTGTTTCCTTATAATACAATTATAGCATGGGATGTAAACATTCATCATAAACACAAAGATATAATAATAACCACTTTTATTATTGCCTCTTGGGCATATCTCCAACAAAAGTGACAACATGCACACCATGGTGGCACTTAGGCTAGAGATTACAAATACTTATTATGAGTTATATTTGGAGTTGGATGTCTCTATGAAATTGTGGTGTTTGTTGGAACCATCTAGTGCTCAAGGTGACAGTGTGGGGTTATCTAGATGGGAAAGGCTTACTTTGAGGTGTGCTGTTATAGCCCTACCATCGATTAGAGTGTTCAACCAGAGAGTAGGTTAGAGTAGTATCATAAAGAGAAGATATTTATATGAGAGTGTTCACTAGTGAAAGTATGATCCCTAGGCCTTGTTCCAAGCATTGAAACACCATTTTCAATTAGATATGTAACATGTTTGCTTGTTTCCATCTTTATTTCAGTTTGCCTTTAGTCTCTTACATGGCATCAAGCTATTTTCTATCACTATTACCACTTATAATTATCTATACCACATGTAATTCACTATCTCTTCGCCGAACTAGTGCACCTATACACCTGACAAGTGAATTGGGTGTGTTGGGGACACAAGAGACTTCTTGTATCTTGATTGCAGGATTGCTTGAGAGGGGATACCTTTGACCACTTCCTCCCTGAGTTCGATAAACCTTGGGTGATCCACTTAAGGGAAAACTTGCTGCTGTTCTACAAACCTCTGCACTTGGAGGCCCAACAACTGTCTACAAGAATAGAAGTGCGTAGACATCAAGCTATTTTATGGCGCCATTTCCGGGGAGGTAAGGTAAAAGGTATTCACACCGGAGGATTAAAGAAGAAGAACCTCCCATGGCAAACGCCTATTTTCTGGCGCCGTTGCCGGGGAGGTAAGGTAAAAGGTACTCACATCCTCCATTGTGAGTGCTCGAAGTTATTTCCTTTAGATTCTGCAATTTTGTCTTTTTGTTTCTTGTTTTCACTAGTTAGTCTTAATGGAAAACAACAAAAAAATTAGAGAGCTTTATAGTATTTATCTTGAGTTAGGACATGAAGTGTTTGAAGAGAAAATTAAAAAACCTATGGAACTTTATTTGCATGCTAATAGCAATGTTGTTAGTATGAATTCTTTGGACACCATTATTGCTAATGCTATGGAAAAGTCTAAACTTGGGGAAGCTAGTTCTTATGAAAATGATCTTTTTAGTTCCCCAGCTTTGGAAGATAGCTATTCTATTGCTTATGATGATACCAAACCTCCAATATATGATGAATATAATATTTTCAGTCCACCTACTATTGAGGAGAAAATTAATTATGATTACAATATGCCTCCTATATTTGATGATTATGGTGATGAGAATAATAATGATAGCTATTTTGTTGAATTTTCTCCCACTACAATTAATAAGAATTACTATGCTTATGTGGAGAGTAATAATTATTATATGCATGTGGCTCATGATAAGAATGATTTATGTGATAGTTATATTGTTAATTTTATTCATGATGCTACTGAAAGTTGTTATGAGAGGGGGAAACATGGTTTTATGCATCTCAATAGTATTAAGTTTCCCCTCTTTATGTTGAAAGTCTTGAAGTTGCACTTGTTTTGCTTTACTATGCTTGTTGCTTTGTGCTTTCCTGACTTGTTTCTTTACAAGATTACTATGCATAGGAAGTGGGTTAGACTTAAATGTGCTTTGAATTTGCTTCTTGATTCTCTCTTTTACTTCAATTCATATTTCTTTTGTGAGCATCTTCTCAAACTATCATGCCTAACTTAAAGGCGTTAAAGAAAAGTACTTATTGGGAGATAACCCAATATTTTTAGATGTGTCTTGGAAGTTATTACTTCAGTAATAACCACTCCTTATCCTTTTTATTTGCTTTTTGTGCCCAGAGTAACCTCTAACGAGAGAAAAGTAATGATTGGGAAAGTTGTTGTCCCGAAACAGATTTCTATGCTTCACCGTAAAAATTCGTGTAAAATCTCTGTACGTCCTTTTGAGGCGTTAATTTTTGTGCTTCTGCCCCAGGTTGTTATCTAACTTTAGTTAGTTTAACACTTTTTGATTTGAGCAACAGAAGGTCTTCGAACAAATTCGTCTTTACCCGCTGGTCTGTTTTGACAGATTTCTGCCATTATTTGCATTTGCTTCTTGTTGGTTCCTTTTTTGAGTTCTTTTGGGGAATTGAGCTTTTTGAGGGAAGTGCTACAGTATCTAGTGTTTTAATGGAAGTTTTATTGGTGTTATAACTGAACCTAAAGACTTATTATCTTGCGTGCACTAATGTTGCTAATAAAGATTGTGTGAAGTTTTGTATGAAGGAAAAATTTCAGGTGTATGGAAGGAATGAGTAATGAGATGAAGAATGGACTAAAGCTCAAGCTTGGGGATGCCACGCATGTCACCCCAATAAATATCCAAGAAGTAGAAGCGTCAAAGCTTGGGGATACCCAAGGCATCCCCTTCTTCATCAATAAAAATTCCAGGTTTCTTCCAAACACTTTATTTTTATTGTTCATGCACAGTTGTGTTGTTCTTGGAGCGTCTTCTTTTTTGTTTTTGTTTTGGTTTTTCATTTGCTTGGTTTGCTTAGTTTGCTGAATAAATTGGTGGGACCCCCTCTTTCATGCATTGGTTTTCAAATAGTTTGGTTTGGTTTGGAAAAGAGTAGGAAAGTTCATGCTTAAGTGCTAAAGAGAGCTTGTTTTTTGACTGTTGCCTATGCTTTGTCATGCCATGCTTGATATTTTTTTGGCTTTATGCTTAGTATTCTTTGTTGTAGCATGACTTGTTATAAACAATTGAGATTGCTTAATGTGCCTTGGATGAATCATGCATTATTTTAGCATATTAAAGCATAGTATAGTGGTATTCTCCTTTGATGCTTTATTTGGGTTGACTTGGCGCATGCTCACACCATGTTATAACTATCTCAAGTCACCATAACCTTTATGATCCTTTAGTTTTCAACTTGCAGTATCACTTTATGCTTTGATCAATGATGTTTTGTCGCTCTACATGATTATGGCCATTATTGCTCTCTTAGTTTGTCGCTCCCAGTCTTTTGCTAGCCTCCACAACCAAGTATGAGTTCCACTCATGCATCCAACTCCCTAAACCAAGTTATTCCAAAGAGTCCACCATACCTACCTACTAGCTTATGCTATTCCAAGTATATTCATGTTTTTGTTTACCTTCCAAATTAAACTTGTTATGAGAAAACTAGTGATTAAAGCTCTCACGAACTTGATGGCACACTTTACTTTTCTTGCCCTTAATAAACTTGAACCATTGCGTCGTCTATGTTGTATATGCTTGCACTTATATGTTGGGGATTAGCAGAACCATGATTTCATGGGGAACACTTTCAACATTGCACTTGGTACTTGTACCTAGTTGATATCATGCTCTTTTGTTTATGGATGTCGTCGGTGTGAAATGAAAGGGGAGCTTGTAAGTCCATGGAGTTATGTATATGTGTTAGAGAAACGCCTGGGCCTCTGGTCTAATCCATGCTGACATGGTGGAAATCTGCAGCGTAACCATAATGAGCTGTCTATGAAGCATTCTTCTTATAAAAAAAGAGTCCTATATTGAAAAAAGAGAAAAAGAGAAAAAAAGAGATATATGAAAAGAGGAAAGAGAGAAAAAAGCACCATATTCCCATGGTAAATGAGAAGATTGTTGAGATGCTCGTTGTCTGCTTGCCTTGTCATTTTGATATGGGGATTCTTCCGTATCATCGGGCAAGGGGTAGCCCGTTGGCGGTTCTCTATGATACACATGTACTTACGATGACAAGAACTTACCGGTGACTAAACTTGAGTAGCATGAGGAACGGCCCTCGTATTCAAGGGACATGAGATTTCCAACCTATACTTCATCAAGCATATACACCATAGTTTGTTCTCTTTAACCTTAATCACTTGAAGA
Organism: Avena insularis; assembly: GCA_023614405.1. Lineage (NCBI taxonomy): Eukaryota > Viridiplantae > Streptophyta > Magnoliopsida > Poales > Poaceae > Avena > Avena insularis. The sequence continues at coordinate 538,168,853 of CM042694.1, forward strand.
TGCTTATGATAGGGGCAATGAGAGCTGAAAGCTATAAGTACCATAATTTTTGGAAGATCTTTATGAAAGTTGAATCTCTGCTTCCTTCTATGAAGGCCTTTCTTCCACTTTTATATTGAGTCTCCACCTTCTATATTTATGCACCTATTGAGAGAGCATAGTGGCCATTCTTAGTTCTATGTGCATTGTCCCAAGACTTGTTGATTGATGCATAGCTTTGATATTGCTTGTTTTAAACTATTTGTATCTAGTCACTCTTATGAACTTTGAAGGTGTCCTATGCATTTATGTTTGCTACTCTATGAGGGACAAGCTGAATGCCACTATGCTATGTTTTCTTTATGTGAAACAAACAAACGTCTTGCAAAGCATTGTTATTCATGAATCTTTTGTTTCTGCCTTTTCATGTTGCAACATAGTTGCTTTGCCTTATTGTTAGAACTTTATCTTTCATGCTATGTTGAACTACTATGATCCCAGCTATCAATGTTTTACAGATACTTTGATCAAGTTTATGAGGGTGCATGTCACCTCAAAAATTATTCTTTCTTTTTATCACTTACCTCCTCGAGGACGAGCAGGAGTTAAGCTTGGGGATGTTGATACGTTGCTAACTTATCCATAATTTTTGATGTTCCATGCTTGGTTTTATCTACTTTCTTGTGTTTTGTTCCAACTTTGGAGTACTTTTCATATGATTTCTTGGACTAACCTATTAACAAGTGCCACAGTGCCAGTTGCCTGTTATCTGCTGTTTTTGGTTCCAGGAAAGTCAGAAAATCAATATTCTCGGAATTGGACCGGACAAAAGCCAAAGTTGATATTTTCCCGAAAGATTCACAGAGCCAGAAGGAGACTCAAAGGGGGGCCACAGGGTGGCCACACCACCCCTTGGCGCGGTCCAGCCCAGGCAGCGCTAGGGCATGGTGTGGGCCCCCTGGCCGGCCACCGACCTTTCCTCCTTCGCCTATATATTCCTCCCGAGGCAGAAACCCTAAATCGTCAATCAGAAATCCACGAAAAGTTCCGTAGTGCCGCCGCCACCGAAGGGGAGATTCAGGGGACAGAAGGTATCTGTTCCGGCACCCTGCCAGGACGGGGAAGTTCCCTCGGGGCCATCTCCATCGATCTCCACCGCCATCTCCATCACCATTGCTGATTCCCATGATGAGGAGGGAGTAGTTCTCTCTCTAGGCTAAGGGTTCTACCAGTAGCTATGTGTTCATCTCTCTCTCTATGCATGATCATAATGTGATCATGAGCTTGTAATCTATAGATCTACCTTGCTACTCAAGTGCTTTAATAGATCTCTGCTCTCCCCATGTGTGTGAAAGTGACAGCGTGCACACCATGGTGGAACTTAGGCTAGAGATTACAAATACTTATTATGAGTTATATTTGGAGTTGGATGTCTCTATGAAATTGTGGTGTTTGTTAGAACCATCTAGTGCTCAAGGTGACAGTGTGGGGTTATCTAGATGGGAAAGGCTTACTTTGAGGTATGCTGTTATAGCCCTACCATCGATTAGAGTGTTCAACCGGAGAGTAGTTTAGAGTAGTATCATAAAGAGAAGATATTTATATGAGAGTGTTCACTAGTGAAAGTATGATCCCTAGGCCTTGTTTCCAAGCATTGAAACACCGTTTGCAATTAGATCTGTTACATGTTTGCTTGTTTCCATCTTTATTTCAGTTTGCCTTTAGTCTCTTCCACGCCATCAAGCTATTTTCTATCACTGTTACCACTTTTAATTATCTATACCACTTGTATTTCACTATCTCTTTGCCGAACTAGTGCACCTATACACCTGACACGTGTATTGGGTGTGTTGGGGACACAAGAGACTTCTTGTATCTTGATTGCAGGATTGCTTGAGAGGGGATACCTTTGACCACTTCCTTCCTGAGTTCGATAAACCTTGGGTGATTCACTTAAGGTAAAACTTGTTGCTGTTCTACAAACCTCTGCACTTGGAGGCCCAACAACTATCTACAAGAATAGAAGTGCGTAGACATCATTTGGCGCCGCCATTCAGGTACGTCCAGTCCTCGAGTGTCTAGTCGCTGAATTTCAGCGGCTAGGCACTGAGTTTCTTCTAGTCGCCAGTCCCCGAGTGTCTAGTCGCTGAATTTCAGCGGCTAGGCACTGAGTTTCTTCTAATCGCCAGTCCTCGAGTGTCTAGTCGGTGAATTTCAGCGGCTGGACACTGAATTTGTATTTTGCAGTTGCTTATTTTTCGTTCTTCTTGCAGGGCTTGCAAAGGGAGTCGGCTGACCGGCAGGCCATAAAAGAGCACATGGAGCGTGATCTGTGTGTGGCGCAGGAGGCAAACCGGTGACTTCAGGAGGCTGCCGGTGAGTGTTTGTTTTAGTTGGCGATTGCGAGCTGCTAATGTTGATAGAATTCTGACTGTTGTTTCTGTTCCATGCAGATGGTCTTCCGGCCACCATTGCCAAAGCCCGATAAGGGTACATTCTAGCTGCCGAGCTAGACGTGGCGAATGGGCGTATCAACTCGCTTGTGAAGGAGTTGGAGGAGGCGAAAGCGGCCGTGATCTCCTCTTAGGACAGGGTTAATGAAGGAAATATGCCTTGAGAGGCAATAATAAAGTTGTTATTATGTATTCCTTGTATATGATAGATGTTTATTTTGCATGCTATAATTGTATTGATAGGAAACATCAATACATGTGTGTTTAATAAACAAAATGGTTCCTAGTTATGCCTCTCTTATAGACTAGCTTGTTGATTAACAAGATGATCAAGGTTTCCTGATCATGGACATTGGATGTTGTTAATAACAAGGTCACAGCATTTGTGAAATGATGTGATGAACATTCATCCGAAGTATAGCATTATGATCAAGTCATTATGTTTATATTGCTATAACATCATACAAAGTAGTCTTAGTCCTTAGACCATGAGATCATGTTAATTGCTAACACCGGAAGAGTATCTTGATAACATCAAACGTCACACCGTAACAGGGTGACCATAAAGGTGGGTTCAGTGCTATGAAGGTGTTATGTTGAGGCTCATGGATCAAGAGTGGAATTTTTCAATCCCGATGACGGATAGATATACTCTGGGCCCTCTCGGTGATATCACATTAAGATAGCTTGCAAGGAAGTGATGTGATCACTAGAATGTTATATCACGGGAACGAGAAAAGAGTGCATGTCGGTAACGAGATCAAACTAGGTATTTGGATACCGATGATCGAATCTTGGACATGTATTATATAATGATACAAAGGGATTAAATTGCTGACATTAAAGGTTCTCACGATCACATAAGTCATCGTTGAATATGCAGGAGTCAGTATGGATCTCCAGGTCCCGCTTCTGATTATTGATCTGAGAGGAGTCTCAATCATGTCTGCATTATTCGCGAACCGTAGGGTGACACACTTATGGGTTGCCGGACACCATTTAGGAGCACATATGTTCCAGATAAAAGGTTTGCAAAGCGCAGGAAATGTTTCGATAGAAACCGGAATTGTTTCGATAGAAACCGGAATTGTGCGGGTGAAATTGCAGAAAGTGGTTCTGCATGTGATATTGAAATGTTACAAGGGGTTTTATGTGAATGTTTGTTAATTAAAGTAATTAACAAAATTCTGAATAAAATAAATAAAAGAGTTTTATTAATTGAGAGTTGCATTTAATTTGGTGGAAATTAAATACATGTGAGTGGGATTTTGGGTGGAGGCCATGTTTATGTGAGTGGAGGAGTCCCCCCTCATGAATGAAGGAGGGGAGGAGTCCCCTCCCTCATGCGCCGTCTATGGGAGGGGAGGGGTCTCCCTCCCTCCTATATAAAGCCCCCCTCTCCCCTCTCACAAACCACACCTCCTCGTGAAGGATCTCTCTCCCCCTCTAGATATTTCCCCATGGTCTCGGATTAGCGAGATACATGTTCCCGGTGGCCTTGCGTCTGGAAGGAGTTGCTGCTTCCGCTGATTCGCTGGAGCGAGGAGGTGGAGGTTGTCCGGTGGCTTGAACGTGTGTGCGAGGACGAATTTGCTGCTGATTTGCGGCGCTCGGACTTCCACACGATCTTGAGATCGGCAAGCGTACGACTACATCAACCACGAGTTCCTACTCGTTAACAAAACTCGTTGTCTTTGAGGGTAAGTTCTCCATGGATGTATGTCCACCCGTTGCGCTGTATCTAGTAGATAGATCTTGGCGCATAGTTCACACCGTAGGAATTTTTTTGTTTTCTATGCTGCGGACCCAACAGTGGTATTAGAGCCTGATCTATGCGTAGGTGCTTCGCACGGGTAGTACACATATGGTTGATATGTGGGCAATGATGATCATGTTATTGCATCTTCTATGTATTTTGGATATTGGTGGCATAGTGGGATGAAGCGGCCCAGACCAACCTTACATGTCATCGTACATGAGACCGGTTCCACGACTGAGATGCAACTTGTTTTGCATAAGTGGCTGGCGGGTGTCTATCTCTCCTACTATAGTCAATATCTGATTTACAACGAGTTGCTAATAACTTAGTTATCCTCGTTGTGGTTCATGTTCATAGGTAAGAACGGTTCTATCTCCGAAAGCCCTAAGCCACGTAAAACTTGCAATTGATAAATTAGAGGCGTCTAGTTTAGACCGTTGCTGGGCTAGTGTGTTGATATGGTATTGTTGTAAGTAGATGTATGGTGGATACTCTTACAACACACTCAACGTGTAAGTTCCATAGACCTTGGCCTTACACACAAAGGAATGATAGAGATCATACCACGATGCAAGTGATAGAGATCAAATGCATGGACCATATCATCTCACTTTACACATTAGATGTTAGCATCTTATAGTGCTAGTTTGGCGCTTTTGGTAGCATTATAAGATGATCCCTCATTTAGATATCAAGATAAAATGTGTTCTTCCTTAAGTATGCACCATTTTGTGGATCGTGTTTTGAGGCATCACGTGATGATCAGGTGTTCTCGACTCTACGCTTTCATACAACGGGTGTAAGACAGTTTTACACACGTGAATACTAAGGTTCTTACTTGACGAGCCTAGCATGTATAGACATGGCCTTGGAACACGGACTGAAAGGTTAAGCATGAGTCATATAGTTGATATGATGCCCATATAGATGCTCGCCTTTGAAGCTACACCGACTCACGTGATGATCGGACTTGGTGTAGTGGATTTGGTTCATGTAATCACCAAAAGGACACGAGGGATGTCGTTTTTGAGTGGGAGTTCATTAGTAATTTGGATTAGTTGAACTCAATCTTTCATAAACTTAGTCTAAATATATTTTACAAATTCTGTTGTCGATGGCACCACCTGCTTTTAATTTCAATGTGTTCATGGAGAAAGAGAAGCTTGCTGCGAATGGTAGCAACTTCACCAACTAGGCTATGAATTTGAGGATTCTCCTCACTGCTGCACAAAAGCAATATGTGCTAGAGGCGCTGCTAGGCCCCCCACCAGCTCCTTATGCCCCTGACGAGGAAAAGAACGTCTATATAACTCGTCAGGAGGACCACAACTTAGTTCATTGCGGCATACTGTATGGGCTAGAGCTAGAACTTCGAAAACGTTTCGAAAATGGCAATGCCTTTGATACCATGGGAGAATTGAAAATGATTTTCGATACCCATGTTGCCGTAGAGAGTTATAACGCTTCTGAAAAGTTCTTTAGCTGCATGATGGAAGAGAATAACTCCGTTAGTGAGCACGTACTCAAAATGTCTGGGTACGCTGATAAGCTTGTGTCCTTGGGAATAACGATTCCCATTGACTTAGGCATACATCGTGTTCTCCAATCTCTGCCACCTAGCTACAAGAGCTTCGTGATGAACTATAATATGCAGGGCATGAAGAAGTCTCTTCCCGAGCTTACATCGATGCTTAAGACTACAAGTGGAGATTAGGAAAGAACATCAAGTGTTGATGATCAATAAGACCACCGGTTTCAAGAAGGACAAGAAAGGCAAGCGAGAAGGGAAAGAAGGCGGCAAATCTGTTGCCGCACTGAAAAACCCCAGCTGGCCCTAAGTCGACACCGAGTGCTACTATTGCAAGAGGACTGGCCATTGAAGCTTAAGCGCCCCAAGTATTTGGCGATCAAGAAGGCCAAGGCAAACAAAGGTATATGTGATATACATGTTATTGATGTGTACTTGACTAGTACTGCAGAGCACTTTGGGTATTTGATACGGGATCGGTTGCTAATATATGTAACTCGGTTAGGGGCTGCGGATTAAGCGACAACTAGCGAGGGATGAGGTCACGATCTTGAATTGGCAATGGATCAAGAGTTGATGTGATCGCCGTCGGAACGCTGCCTCTCCATATGCCGTCGGGATTAGTTATAAACCTGAATAATTGTTATTTGGTGCCTGCACTGAGCATGAACATTGTATCTGGATCGTTTTTGATGCAAAGTGGTTATTCGTTTAAGTCTGAAAACAATAGTTGTTCGATTTATATGAATAATATCTTTTATGGTCATGCACTTGTGTTGAATGGTTTATTTCTGTTGGATCTCGATAGTAGTATTACGCATATTCATAATGTTGATGCTAAAAGGATTAAACTTGATAATGATATATCTGCATATATGTGTAATTTGCCGTCTAGGTCATATTGGCGTTAAACGCATGAAGAAACTCCATTCTGATGGACTTTTAGAATCACTTGACTTTGAATCATTTGATACATGTGAGCCATGCCTTATGGGCAAGATGACTAGAACGCCGTTTTTCCGGTTCAATGGAACGGGCGACAGATTTATTGGAAATCATACATACTGATGTGTGTGGACCAATGAGTGTGTCGGCGCGAGGTGGATATCGTTATTTTGTTACTTTCATGGATGATTTGAGTAGATACGGGTATATCTGTTTGATAAAACATAAGTCTGAAACCTTTGAAAAGTTCAAAGAATTTCAGAATGAAGTGGAAAATCATCATAACAGAAAGGTCAAATTTCTGCGGTCCGACCGTGGAGGAGAGTATCTTAGTTACGAGTTTAGCACACATATGAAAGACTGTGGAATAGTTTCACAACTCACGCCTGCCGGAACACCACAACGTAATGGTGTGTCAGAACATCGTAATCGTACTTTATTGGATATGGTTCGATCTATGATGTCTCGGTCGACTTGCCACTGTCATTTTGGGGTTATGCACTGGAAACCGCTGCATTCACTTTAAATAGGGCACCATCTAAATCCGTTCAAAAGACATCGTATGAATTATGGTTTGGAAACAAACCTAAGCTGTCATTTCTTAAAGTTTGGGGATGCGATGTTTATGTGAAGAAACTTCAACCGGATAAACTCGAACCCAAAGCGGAAAAATGTGTCTTCATAGGATACCCTAAGGAAACAATTGGGTATACCTTCTATCACAGATCCGAGGGAAAGGTCTTTGTTGCCAAGAATGGATCCTTTCTTGAGAAGGAGTTTCTCGCGAAAGGTGTGAGTAGTCGGAAGGTAGAACTCAAAGAGGTTATTGAACCTTCTCTTCATGAAATGGCGAGTAGCGCAGCACCGGAAGTTGTTTCGGAGTTGACTTCACCTAATGAAGAGAGAGCTAATGATATTGATCATGAAACTCCGAAAGAGGACACTACCGAACCTCGCAGGTCAAGCGGGACACGTCAGCTCACGACTCTGTACGACAATCCTGTTATGAATTTCATGATTGATGAAATAGATGACCCTGCGACGTATGAAGAAGCGATGATGAGCCCTGATTCCAACAAATGGCTAGAAGCCATGAAATCCGAGATGGAATCCATGCACGAAAACTAGGTTTGGACCTTGGTGGACTTACCTCACGATCAAAAGGCCGTTGAGAATAAATGGATTTTCAAAAGAAAAACTGATGTTGATGGTAATGTAACCATCTATAAGGCTCGACTTGTCGCAAAGGGGTTTCGACAAATTCAAGGAGTTGACTACGATGAGACATTCTCTCCCGTAGCGATGCTTAAGTCGGTTAGGATTATGTTAGCAATTGCTGCATATTTCGATTATGAAATATGGCAGATGGATGTCAAAACTGCGTTCCTCAATGGTAATATTGAAGGAGAGTTGTATATGATACAACCTAATGGTTTTGTCGATCCTAAGGATGCTGATAAGGTGTGCAAACTTCAACGATCCATCTATGGACTGAAGCAAACATCCCGGAGTTGGAATCTCCGCTTTGATGAGGTGATCAAAGAGTTTGGATTTGTCCAAACTTATGGAGAGGCTTGTATTTACAAGAATGTGAGTGGGAGCAATGTGGCATTTCTGATATTATATGTGGATGACTTATTATTGATTGGAAATGATATAGATCTTTTAAACAGTGTTAAAAGTTATCTAAACAGCAAATTTTCGATGAAGGACCTTGGTGAAGCTTCATATATATTAGGCATTAAAATCTATAGAGATAGATCAAGACGCCTAATTGGGCTATCGCAGAGTACATACCTTGATAAGATATTAAAGAAGTTTAATATGGACGGAAGTAAGAAGGGGTACTTACCTATGTTGCAAGGCAAGACATTGAGTAAGACTCAAAGTCCAGCTACGGCGGAAGAAAGAGAGATAATGGATAAGATCCCCTATGCCTCAGCCATAGGCTCTATAATGTATACCATGCTATGTACAAGACCGGATGTGGCACATGCTATTAGTTGACTAGTAGGTACCAATCTGATCCAGGTTCGGAACACCGGATAGCGGTCAAGAATATCCTTAAGTACTTGAGAAGAACTAAGGATATGTTTCTTGTATACGGAGGTGAAGAAGAGCTAGTCGCTAAGTGTTATGTCGATTCTAGCTTTGACACTGATCCGGATGACTCTAAGTCTCAATCCGGATACGTATTTCTCTTGGACGGAGCAGCAGTTAGTTGGAGGAGCTCCAAACAACCTGTGGTGGCTGGATCAACAACGAAGGCGGAATATGTTCTTTGCTTGAAGCGGTACGAGAAGCGGTTTGGATGAAGGAGTTCATAACGGAACTAGGTGTGGTTCCTAGTGTGTTGGACCCAATGGTGATCTATTGTGACAATAATGTATCCATAGCCAATGCAAAGGAACCAAGGTCTCACAAGAATTCCAAGCTTATTAAGTGCCGGTTTCACTCCATCCGCGAGCATGTCAAGGATGGAGATATAAAGATTTGTAAAGTGCACACGGACCTGAATGTAGCAGATCCGTTGACTAAAGTACTCCCTAGGGAAAAACATGATCAACACCAGACCTCCATGGGTGTTAGATTTATCACTATATAAACTAGATTATTGTCTCTAGTGCAAGTGGGAGACTGAAGGAAATATGCCCTGAGAGGCAATAATAAAGTTGTTATTATGTATTCCTTGTATATGATAGATGTTTATTTTGCATGCTATAATTGTATTGATAGGAAACATCAATACATGTGTGTTTAATAAACAAAAGGGTTCCTAGTTATGCCTCTCTTATAGACTAGCTTGTTGATTAACAAGATGATCAAGGTTTCCTGATCATGGACATTGGATGTTGTTAATAACAAGGTCACAACATTTGTGAAATGATGTGATGAACATTCATCCGAAGTATAGCATTACGATCAAGTCATTATGTTTATATTTCTATAACATCATACAAAGTAGTCTTAGTCCTTAGACCATGAGATCATGTTAATTGCTAACACCGGAAGAGTATCTTGATAACATCAAACGTCACACCGTAACAGGGTGACCATAAAGGTGGGTTCAGTGCTATGAAGGTGTTATGTTGAGGCTCATGGATCAAGAGTGGAATTTTTCAATCCCGATGACGGATAGATATACTCTGGGCCCTCTCGGTGATATAACATTAAGATAGGTTGCAAGCAAGTGATGTGATCACTAGAATGTTATATCATGGGAACGAGAAAAGAATGCATGTCGGTAACGAGATCAAACTAGGTATTTGGATATCGATGATCGAATCTCGGACATGTATTATATCATGAGACAAAGGGATTAAATTGCTGACGTTAAAGGTTCTCACGATCATAGAAGTCATCGTTGAATATGCAGGGGTCAGTATGGATATCCAGGTCCCGCTTCTGATTATTGATCTGAGAGGACTCTCAATCATGTCTGCATTATTCGCGAACCGTAGGGTGACACACTTAAGGGTTTCCGGACACCATTTAGGAGCACATATGTTCCAAACAAATGGTTTGCAAAGCGTAGGAAATGTTTCGATAGAAACAGGAATTATTTCGATAGAAACCGGAATTGTTTCGGGTGAAATTGCAAAAAGTGGTTCTGCATGTGATATTGAAATGTTGCAAGGGGTTTTATGTGAATGTTTGTTAGTTAAAGTAATTAAAAAATTCTGAATAAAATAAATAAAAGAGTTTTATTAATTGAGAGTTGCATTTAATTTGGTGGAAATTAAATACATGTGAGTGGGATTTGGGTGGAGGCCATGTTTATGTGAGTGGAGGTTCACCACATGAATGAAGGAGGGGAGGAGTACCCCCCCTCATGCGCCGGCTATGGGAGCGGAGGGGTCTCCCTCCCTCCTATATAAAGCCCCCCTCTCCCCTCTCACAAACCACACCTCCTCGTGAAGGATCTCTCTCCCCCTCTAGATATTTCCCCATGGTCTCGGATTAGCGAGATACATGTTCCCGATGGCCTTGCGTCTGGAAGGAGTTGTTGCTTCCACTGATTCGCTGGAGCGAGGAGGTGGAGGTTGTCCGGGGGCTTGAACTTGTGTGCGAGGATGAATGCGCTGCTGATTTGCGGCGCCCGGACTTCCACACGATCTTGAGATCGGCAAGCGTACGACTACATCAGCCACGAGTTCCTACTCGTTAACAAAACTCATTGTCTTCGAGGGTAAGTTCTCCATGGATGTATGTCCACCTGTTGCTCTGTATCTAGTAGATAGATCTTGGCGTGTAGTTCACACCATAGGAATTTTTTTGTTTTCTATGCTGCGGACCCAACAGTGGTATCAGAGCCTGATCTATGTGTAGGTGCTTTGCACAGGTTGTACACATATGGTTGATATGTGGGTGATGATGATCATGTTATTGCATCTTCTATGTATTTTTGATATTGGTGGCATAGTGGGATGAAGCGGCCCGGACCAACCTTACATGTCATCGTACATGAGACCGGTTCCACGACTGACAAGCAACTTGTTTTGCATAAGTGGCTGGCGGGTGTCTGTCTCTCCTACTATAGTCAATATCTGATTTACAACGAGTTGCTAATAACTTAGTTATCCTCATTGTGGTTAATGTTCGTAGGTAAGAACGGTTCTATCTCCGAAAGCCCTAAGCCACGTAAAACTTGCAATTGATAAATTAGAGGCGTCTAGTTTAGATCGTTGCTGGGCTAGTGTGTTGATATGGTATTATTGTAAGTAGATGTATGGTGGATACTCTTACAACACACTCAACGTGTAAGTTCCATAGACCTTGGCCTTACACACAAAGGAATGATAGAGATCATACCACGATGCAAGTGATAGAGATCAAATGCATGGACCATATCATCTCACTTTACACATTAGATGTTAGCATCTTATATTGCTAGTTTGGCGCTTTTGGTAGCATTATAAGATGATCCCTCATTTAGATATCAAGATAAAATGTGTTCTTCCTTAAGTATGCACCGTTTTGTGGATCGTGTTTTGAGGCATCACGTGATGATCGGGTGTTCTCGACTCTACGCTTTCATACAACGGGTGTAAGACAGTTTTACACACGTGAATACTAAGGTTCTTACTTGACGAGCCTAGCATGTACAGACATGGCCTCGGAACACGGACCAAAAGGTTAAGCATGAGTCATATAGTTGATATGATGCCCATATAGATGCTCGCCTTTGAAGCTACACCGACTCACGTGATGATCGGACTTGGTGTAGTGGATTTGGTTCATGTAATCACCAAAAGGACACGAGGGATGTCGTTTTTGAGTGGGAGTTCATTAGTAATTTGGATTAGTTGAACTCAATCTATCATAAACTTAGTCTAAATATATTTTACAAATTCTGTTGTAGATGGCACCACCTGCTTTTAATTTCAATGTGTTCATGGAGAAAGAGAAGCTTGCTGCGAATGGTAGCAACTTCACCAACTAGGCTATGAATTTGAGGATTCTCCTCTCTACTGCACAAAAGCAATATGTGCTAGAGGCGCTGCTAGGCCCCCCACCAGCTCCTGATGCCCCTGACGAGGAAAAGAACGTCTATATAACTCATCAGGAGGACCACAACTTAGTTCATTGCGGCATACTGTATGGGCTAGAGCCAGAACTTCGAAAACGTTTCGAAAATGGCAATGCCTTTGATACCATGGGAGAATTGAAAATGATTTTCGATACCCATGCTGCCGTAGAGAGTTAAAATGCTTCTGAAAAGTTCTTAGCTGCATGATGGAAGAGAACAGCTCCGTTAGTGAGCACGTTCTCAAATGTCTGGGTACGCCGATAAACTTGTGTCCTTGGGAATAACGATTCCCATTGACTTAGGCATACATCATGTTCTCCAATATCTGCCACCTAGATACAAGAGCTTCGTGATGAACTATAATATGCAGGGCATGAAGAAGTCTCTTCTCGAGCTTCTGTCAATGCTTAAGACTGCAGAAGTGGAGATTAGGAAAGAACATCAAGTGTTGATGATCAATAAGACCACCGGTTTCAAGAAGGAGAAGAAAGGCAAGCAGAAGGGAAAGAAGGGCGGCAAATCTGTTGCGTGCAAAAAAGAAACCCGAGCTGGCCCTAAGTCGACATCGAGTGCTACTATTGCAAGGATCGCCATTGAAGCAAGCGCCCCAAGTATTTGGCGATAAGAAGGCCGGCAAGGCAAACAAAGGTATATGTGATATACATGTTATTGATGTGTACTTGACTAGTACTCGCAGTAGCACCTGGGTATTTGATACGGGATCGGTTGCTAATATATGTAAATCGGTTCAGGGGCTGCGGAACAAGCGACAACTAGTGAGGGATGAGGTCACGATGCGGGTCAGCAATGGATCAAGAGTTGATGTGATCGCCATCGGAACGCTGCCTCTCCATATGCCGTCGGGGTTAGTTATAAACCCGAATAATTGTTATTTGGTGCCTGCACTGAGCATGAACATTGTATCTGGATCGTGTTTGATGCAAAGTGGTTATTCGTTTAAGTCTGAAAACAATGGTTGTTTGATTTATATGAATAATATCTTTTATGGTCATGCACCTGTGTTGAATGGTTTATTTCTGTTGGATCTCGATAGTAGTATTACGCATATTCATAATGTTGATGCTAAAAGGATTAAACTTGATAATGATATATCTGCATATATGTGGCACTGCCGTCTAGGTCATATTGGCGTTAAACGCATGAAGAAACTCCATTCTGATGGACTTTTGGAATCACTTGAGTTTGAATCATTTGATACATATGAGCCATGCCTTATGGGCAAGATGACTCGAACGCCGTTTTTCCGGTTCAATGGAACGGGCGACAGATTTATTGGAAATCATACATACTGATGTGTGTGGACCAGTGAGTGTGTCGGAGCGAGGTGGATATCGTTATTTTGTTACTTTCACGGATGATTTGAGCAGATACAGGTATATCTGTTTGATAAAACATAAGTCTGAAACCTTTGAAAAGTTTAAAGAATTTCAGAATGAAGTGGAAAATCATCGTAACAGAAAGATCAAATTTCTGCGGTTCGACCGTGGAGGAGAGTATCTTAGTTACGAGTTTAGCACACATATGAAAGACTGTGGAATAGTTTCACAACTCACGCCTGCCGGAACACCACAACGTAATGGTGTGTCAGAACGTCGTAATCGTACTTTATTGGATATGGTTCGATCTATGATGTCTCTGACTGACTTGCCACTATCATTTTGGGGTTATGCACTGGAAACCGCTGCTTTCACTTTAAATAGGGCACCATCTAAATCCGTTGAAAAGACACCGTATGAATTATGGTTTGGAAACAAACCTAAGCTGCCATTTCTTAAAGTTTGGTTATGTGATGTTTATGTGAAGAAACTTCAACCGGATAAACTCGAACCCAAAGCAGAAAAATGCGTCTTCATAGGATACCCTAAGGAAACGATTGGGTATACCTTCTATCATAGATCCGACGGAAAGGTCTTTGTTGCCAAGAATGGATCCTTTCTTGAGAAGGAGTTTCTCGTGAAAGGTGTGAGTAGTCGGAAGGTAGAACTCGAAGAGGTTATTGAACCTTCTCTTCATGAAATGGCGAGTAAGCGCGACCGGAAGTTGTTTCGGAGTTGACTTCACCTAATGAAGAGAGAGCTAATGATATTGATCATGAAACTCCAAAAGAGGACACTACCGAACCTCGCAGGTCAAGCAGGACACGTACAACTCCTGAACTGTACGGCAATCCTGTTATGAATGTCATGATTGATTAAATAGATGACCCTGCGACATATGAAGAAGCGATGATGAGCCCTGATTCCAACAAATGGCTAGAAGCCATGAAATCCGAGATGGAATCCATGTACGAAAACTAGGTTTGGACCTTGGTGGACTTAGCTCACGATCAAAAGGCCGTTGAGAATAAATGGATTTTCGAAAGAAAAACTAATGCTGATGGTAATGTAACCATCTATAAGGCTCGACTTGTCGCAAAGGGGTTTCGACAAATTCAAGGAGTTGACTACGATGAGACATTCTCTCTCGTAGCGATGCTTAAGTCGGTTAGGATTATGTTAGCAATTGCTGCATTTTCGATTATGAAATATGGCAGATGGATGTCAAAACTGCATTCCTCAATGGTAATATTGAAGAAGAGTTGTATATGATACAACCTAAGGGTTTTGTCGATCCTAAGGATGCTGATAAGGTGTGCAAACTTCAACGATCCATCTATGGACTGAAGCAAACATCACGGAGTTGGAATCTCCGCTTTGATGAGGTGATCAAAGAGTTTGGATTTGTCCAAACTTATGGAGAGGCTTGTATTTACAAGAAAGTGAGTGGGAGCAATGTGGCATTTCTGATATTATATGTGGATGACTTATTATTGATTGGAAATGATATAGATGTTTTAAACAGTGTTAAAAGTTATCTAAATAGCAAATTTTCGATGAAGGACCTTGGTGAAGCTTCATATATATTAGGCATTAAAATCTATAGAGATAGATCAAGACGCCTAATTGGGCTATCATGAGTACATACCTTGATAAGATATTAAAGAAGTTTAATATGGACGGAAGTAAGAAGGGGTACTTACCTATGTTGCAAGGCAAGACATTGAGTAAGACTCAAAGTCCGGCTACGGCGGAATAAAGAGAGATAATGGATAAGATCCCCTATGCCTCAGCCATAGGCTCTATAATGTATGCCATGCTATGTACAAGACCGGATGTGGCACATATTATTAGTTTGACTAGTAGGTACCAATCTGATCCAGGTTCGGAACACTGGATAGCGGTCAAGAATATCCTTAAGTATTTGAGAAGAACTAAGGATATGTTTCTTGTATACGGAGGTGAAGAAGAGCTAGTCGCTAATTGTTATGTCGATGCTAGCTTTGACACTGATCCGGATGACTCTAAGTCTTAATCTGGATACGTATTTCTCTTGAACGGAGCAGTAGTTAGTTGGAGGAGCTCCAAACAACCTGTGGTGGCTGGATCAACGACGATGAGAATATGTTCTTGCTTGAAGCGCAGAAGCGGTTTGGATGAAGGAGTTCATAATGGAACTAGGTGTGGTTCCTAGTCGTTGGACCCAATGGTGATCTATTGTGACAATAATGGAGCCATAATAGCGCCAAGGAACCAAGGTCTCACAAGAATTCCAAGCATATTAAGCGCCGGTTTCACTCCATCCGCGAGCATGTCAAGGATGGACATATAAAGATTTGTGAAGTGCACACGGACCTGAATGTAGCAGATCCGTTGACTAAAGTACTCCCTAGGGCAAAACATGATCAACACCAGAATTCCATGGGTGTTAGATTTATCACTATATAAACTAGATTATTGTCTCTAGTGCAAGTGGGAGACTGAAGGAAATATGCCCTGAGAGGCAATAATAAAGTTGTTATTATGTATTCCTTGTATATGATAGATGTTTATTTTGCATGCTAGAATTGTATTGATAGGAAACATCAATACATGTGTGTTTAATAAACAAAAGGGTTCCTAGTTATGCCTCTCTTATAGACTAGCTTGTTGATTAACAAGATGATCAAGGTTTCCTGATAATGGACATTGGATGTTGTTAATAACAAGGTCACAGCATTTGTGAAATGACGTGATGAACATTCATCCGAGGTATAGCATTACGGATCAAGTCATTATGTTTATATTTCTATAACATCATACAAAGTAGTCTTAGTCCTTAGACCATGAGATCATGTTAATTGCTAACACCGGAAGAGTATCTTGATAACATCAAACGTCACACCATAATAGGGTGACCATAAAGGTCGGTTCAGTGCTATGAAGGTGTTATGTTGAGGCTCATGGATCAAGAGTGGAATTTGTCAATCCCGATGATGGATAGATATACTCTAGGCCCTCTCGGTGATATCACATTAAGATAGCTTGCAAGCAAGTGATGTGATCACTAGAATGTTATATCACGGGAACGATAAAAGAGTGCATGTCGGTAACGAGATCAAACTAGGTATTTGGATACCGATGATTGAATCTCGGACATGTATTATATCATGAGACAAAGGGATTAAATTGCTGACGTTAAAGGTTGTCACGATCACAGAAGTCATCGTTGAATATGCAGGAGTCAGTATGGATATCTAGGTCCCGCTTCTGATTATTGATCTGAGAGGAGTCTCAATCATGTCTGCATTATTCGCGAACCATAGGGTGACACACTTAAGGGTTGCAGGACACCATTTAGGAGCACATATGTTCCAGACAAAAGGTTTGCAAAGTGCAGGAAATGTTTCGATAGAAACAGGAATTGTTTCGATAGAAACCGGAATTGTTTCGAGTGAAATTGTAGAAAGTGGTTATGCATGTGATATTGAAATTTTGCAAAGGGGTTTTATGTGAATGTTTGTTAATTAAAGTAATTAACAAAATTCTGAATAAAATAAATAAAAGAGTTTTATTAATTGAGAGTTGCATTTAATTTGGTGGAAATTAAATACATGTAAGTGGGATTTTGGGTGGAGGCCATGTTTATGTGAGTGGAGGTTCACCACATGAATGAAGGAGGGGAGGAGTCCCCCCCTCATGCACCGGCTATGGGAGGGGAGGGGTCTCCCTCCCTCCTATATAAAGCCCCCCTCTCCCCTCTCACAAACCACACCTCCTCGTGAAGGATCTCTCTCCCCCTCTAGATATTTCCCCATGGTCTCGGATTAGCGAGAACATGTTCCCGGTGGCCTTGCGTCTGGAAGGAGTTGCTGCTTCCGCTGATTCGCTGGAGCGAGGAGGTGGAGGTTGTCCGGTGGCTTGAACGTGTGTGCAAGGACGGATGCGCTGCTGATTTGTGGCGCTCGGACTTCCACACGATCTTGAGATCGGCAAGCGTACGACTACATCAACCACGAGTTCCTACTCGTTAACAAAACTCGTTGTCTTCGAGGGTAAGTTCTCCATGGATGTATGTCCACCTGTTTCTCTGTATCTAGTAGATAGATCTTGGCGTGTAGTTCACACCGTAGGATTTTTTTTGTTTTTTATGCTGCGGACCCAACAGCTAAGGCCGCAGTCACCGCGGCTGAGGAGGAGCGGAAGGCTGTAGACTCCATCATCCTTGGGCTGCAGGGCGATCTTGCTGCCTTGGAGAAGCACGTCACCGAACACTACCGGAATCTCCTTGGTGAGTCATTGCTCTCCTTTTGATATGTGCGAAGAGTCCCCGAGTGGGTGAATTCGTGGTGGCACTGACGTCTGACGTTGCAGATTTAATAGGTCAAAGCGATCCGGTGGTGCAAACCTTCAATGCTTCGCAGTGTGTGACCGCAGTGGTGAACGTGGCCACTGCCTCGGTGTTGTGCGTCCAGGCGGTTCTCCAGGGAATGCCTCCCACCGAGGTTATACCTAGGGGACTGACTAAAGTGTGGTGCTACCTGGAAGAGGTACCCAGCGTCGTAGAGTGGATGGCGCGTTCAGCTTTCAGGCGCGGGGCCACCACGGCATTGAGCCTGGGGCTCGCGCACTTCCCTGATGACTTCGACCTCGACAATGTCACTAGCGGCTACCCTTCGGTGACTGGCGCGGTGGAGATGTCGGAGGTGTTGAAGCTGACCACCAAGGCTGCCCCCTTTGCTGATCGGGTGCTGGCGATGGGAGACCTGCTGCCATACCAGGAGACAATGGTGGCGCCGGGCGACCCCGAGCCAAAACATCACGACCTGAAGTCGGAGCAACCCTTCCGGTCTGTGCTATCAAAGTCGCTAACGACCTACCCGACAAACCCATGGCAACCATTCGTCCGTGTCAAGGGTGGTGGAGATGCTTCTTCATCAGGGCCTGCGAAATAGATAGCTTCTCTGGGCAGTTTGTAAGATATGCCAAGTGGTGACTTTTGTAATATGAACAATATTTTGTATGGGAGTAAGAGGAGTCGATCGACTCGCAATGCAAGCTTAATTGTGTGGTGTGTTTAACAATTTGTTTAAGCGAGTCCCCGAGCATGTCCGCCCTTTAGTGGGGTATAACTCGTTTGTGTACATGTGTGTTTGTTTTGGATTTTTGTGATGTTTGTCCCTCACGACTTAAAGGGGCGAGTCCCTGAGTGCGAGTGTGGTTGTTTTAGGCGAGTCCCTGAGCGTGTGCGTATTACGGGTTGTGTGTGTGTTGTTTGTACTGCATCTCTGAAGGAGTTATGCCCTAGAGGCAAATAATAAAGTGTATTATTTGATATATCACCTATATGTTCATAATATGTTTCATACTGTGCTATAACTATGTTAATACGAAACGTTAATACATGTGTGGTATGTAAACAAACCGTGTCTCTAGTCACCTCTAGTGAACTAGTTCATTGGTCATCAGGATGGTCTGCATTTCAAGATCATGGGCATTTATGCCAACTGACAATGAGGTCATGTTATTAGTTGAATAACATGATAGACAAACATCCGACCGTTATATCTTAATGAGATCTGGTTACAAAGTTCACCATTGATGATAAAACACAGAGAACCTCACAACCTGATCCTTTGACTGTGAGGTAATGCAAATCACCATTCCGGAAGAAGCTTAGATGGTTATCAAGAATCATCTCGTAACAGGGTGATCAAAAAGGTGCCACTCAGGTTTTCCAAAGGGATGCGTAGAGGAGTATATATCAAGACCAGGATTTTTCTAGTCCATGTAACGGATAGATACATGTGGCCATCTCGGTGATGTTGCATTGACAAAGCTTGCAAGCATGTGACTAGGTCACGGAATGCAACAACATGAGAATGAGAAAACAAGTTAATCAGTAACGAGATCGAACTAAGGTATGGAGATACCGAAGATCAAATCTCAGATGAATTAGGTATCGAATGACAAAGGGAACGGGGAACGACTATCTCACGGTTCGAGCGATTGTATTCGAGAAACGCACGGGGGTCACATGGCCATCCAGGTCCCTCTATTGACCATTGATGTGAGAGTGGTCTCAATCATGTCCGGAGTGTTTCTGAACCGAAGGATGTCACGCTTAAGGGTAGGGACGCTTAGGGTAGATGAGGTATCATATGGGAAATAGAGAGAGAGAAACCGGAATAGTTTCGGTAACATCCGATGGAGATGGCAAGGGGTCCGGAAGATGTTCCGGAGCGAAGAAATAATATAATATGTGTATTTGAATGTTAATTGGAGAATTAATATTAAATATATATTTTATTTTATTTTTAAAGGCTCCATATTGCTAATGGGCCTCACCCGAAGGGAGGCCCAATAGGGCAAGGCGCCTAGGGAGTGGGGGCAAGCCGGCCTAGGCTTGGTGGGCCGCCCCAATGGGGCCCACCTAGGGCTGGCGGCTGCCCCTAGGTGGCTGGCGAGTGTGGGATTAGCCCCACACCGCCTGGCCCCTGGGTGGTGCCCCCTCTCACTATATATAGGGGTCTCCCCTGCCCCTTTGGAATCACGCATTCCCTCTCATTCTCTCTCTCTCATCCACTGAGGACTTCTCCGTAATATTGGGGAGGACCTCGTGGGTGAGTTCTCCACCTTCACACTACCATCGTGTGATCTGCGATCCGGCATCTACTTCTTCTGCTGCTCGGCTGGATCGGAGTCCCCGGTTGATGTCTCCTACACCGGACATGTGACGAACTTCGGAGGCACCACACTTGGGGTGCTGCTCGTCTTCATCAATATATGCCTTCCTGCGTAAGGCGTGCCTCTATCTCCAAAGGTATGAATATTGTATTCCTTCTCCGTTACTTATGTCTACATAGTATAGATCCTGGTATTAGTGTTCGAGTAGATAGAATTTTTTTGTTTTCTGCTACGGAACCCAACAGTGGTATCAGAGCGGGTCTATGGGTAGACATGTCGTACAGATAGAACACATAGCAATATGTGGGCATTGATTCTCTATTTTCTACCCTCTTTAATGTTATTGTTCATATCGCGACACTATTTGATGAAGCGGCCCCCAACCAACCTCACGTGGTGATTCACGAGACTGGTCCACAAATCAAAGTGGCTTAGGGGGGTGTCTGTCTCTCTACAGTAGTTGATATGGCATTGACACTGGAGGGCCCTGAAAAGGGAAGAAGAACGGAAATCATTGAATCCATGTTGTGGCTCGACGTTCGTAGGTAGGAAGGGTTTCTACTGTGAAAGCCCTAAAGCCGCATAAAACATGCAATAGTTAATATAGAAGTGTCTATCTTCGTTATTGCATAGGGGAAAGTATTATAACATGGCAATGACAAGTTTGTGAAACTTTAAGGCTGTTGATGATGATCATAAAGCTATAACCATGTCATAACACTTTACTTTTGAAGTATTACTTATTGTGCTAATATACTTAC
The DNA here is from genome assembly GCA_023614405.1 of Avena insularis. Lineage (NCBI taxonomy): Eukaryota > Viridiplantae > Streptophyta > Magnoliopsida > Poales > Poaceae > Avena > Avena insularis. The sequence goes on from CM042694.1 coordinate 538,189,811, forward strand.
TAGACGGTAGCATAATAACATAATCCCTCATAGTATTCCAGTTATCGTATTCCCCTTGTGTGTGCACCACCAAGAAAGTTCTTCGGTATGAGGTGCCCTGTGGTGAGTAGGGGTCAGACATATCTACATTCGCATACAGTGGGTGTAAGCCATGTTGCATTGTGAATACACACGAGTTAGAACTGGCGAGCCTAGAACGTTACAGAGACATGGCCTCGGAATACAAGAGACCGAAAGGTCGAGCATGAATCACATAGTTGATGTGATCGACATTAGGGAATGTCCACCCTTGATACTGCACTGATGGTTGTGTTTAACCGGGGGAGGTGCAGGGGATTGGGATCATGTGATCACTAAACGAGTAGAGGGATGTTCATTTAAGTGGGAGTTGCTTTAAATAATACTTGAACTCATTATTATGAACATAGTCTAAACACTTTGCAAATCCTTTGTAGATATCTCGCCCACCCACCTTCAATCTTAGCACTTTCCTCGAGAAGGACAAGCTGAAAACTGATGGAACCAACTTCACCGCATGGTTCCGCAATCTTAGGATCCTCCTAGTCCCCTACAAGTTGACTTATGTCATCGAGGATGAGCTTCCGGCTAAGCCTGTAGATTCCGCCTCCCAGGACGAAAAGAAAGTCTAGCAGTCCAAGGCGGATGATTTCTCCCTCATCTAGAGTGAAATGCTCTATGCCATGGAGCCGGAGCTTCAAAAGCGTTTTGAGAAGATGAATGCTTTTGAGATCATTGAGGATCTCAAGGCTGTCTTTGCTCCATAGGCTCGTGCAGAGAGGTATGATGCTTTTGAGCTCTTCTTCTCTGCTAAAATGGAAGAGCACAATAGTATTAGTGAGCATGTGGTCAAAATGTCTGGCTACGTTAAGCGCTTAAACGCCCTGGATTGCAAAATCCCGGAGGAGCTCGCTATAGATAGGGTGCTGCATTCGCTGCCCCTAGCTATAAGAGCTTTATGATTGTTGGGTCCGCAGCATAGAAAACAAAAAAAATCCTACGATGAGAACTATACGCCAAGATCTATCTACTAGATACAGAGCAACGGGTGGACATACATCCATGGAGAACTTACCCTCGAAGACAACGAGTTTTGTTAACGAGTAGGAACTCGTGGTTGATGTAGTCGTACGCTTGTCGATCTCAAGATCGTGTGGAAGTCCGAGCGCTGCAAATCAGCGCGATCCGTCCTCGCACACGTTCAAGCCACGGACAACCTCCACCTCCTCGCTCCAGCGAATCAGCGGAGCGACAACTCCTTCAGACGCTTAAGGCCACTGGAACATGTATCTCGCTAATCCGAGACCATGGGGGAATATCTAGAGGGGGAGAGAGATCCTTCACGAGGAGGTGTGTTTTGTGAGAGGGGAGAGGGGGGCTTTATATAGGAGGGAGGGATACCCCTCCCCTCCCATAGCCGGCGCATGAGGGGGGGGGGACTCCTCCCCTCCTTCATTCATGTGGTGAACCTCCACTCACATAAACATGGCCTCAACCCAAAATCCCACTCACATGTATTTAATTTCCACCAAATTAAATGCAACTCTCAATTAATAAAACTCTTTTATTTATTTTATTCAGAACTTTGTTAATTACTTTAATTAACAAACATTCACATAAAACCCCTTGCAACATTTCAATATCACATGCAGAACCACTTTCTGCAATTTCACCCGAAACAATTCCGGTTTCTATCGAAACATTTCCTGCACTTTGCAAACCTTTTGTCTGGAACATATGTGCTCCTAAATGGTGTCCGGCAACCCTTAAGTGTGTCACCCTACGGTTCGTGAATAATGCAGACATGATTGAGACTCCTCTCAGATCAATAATCAGAAGCGGGACCTAGATATCCATACTGACTCCTGCATATTCAACGATGACTTCTGTGATCGTGAGAACCTTTAACGTCAGCAATTTAATCGCTTTGTCTCATGATATAATACATGACCGAGATTCGATCATCGGTATCCAAATACCTAGTTTGATCTCGTTACCGACATGCACTCTTTTCTCGTTCCCGTGATATAACATTCTAGTGATCACATCACTTGCTTGCAAGCTATCTTAATGTGATATCACCGAGAGGGCCCAGAGTATATCTATCCATCATCGGGATTGACAAATTCTACTCTTGATCCATGAGCCTCAACATAACACCTTCATAGCACTGAACCTACCTTTATGGTCACCCTGTTATGGTGTGACATTTGATGTTATCAAGATACTCTTCCGGTGTTAGCAATTAACATGATCTCATGGTCTAAGGACTAAGACTACTTTGTATGCTGTTATAGCAATATAAACATAATGACTTGATCGTAATGCTATACTTCGGATGAATGTTCATCACATCATTTCACAAATGTTGTGACCTTGTTATTAACAACATCCAATGTCCATGATCAGGAAACCTTGATCATCTTGTTAATCAACAAGCTAGTCTATAAGAGAGGCATAACTAGGAACCCTTTTGTTTATTAAACACACATGTATTGATGTTTCTTATCAATACAATTATAGCATGCAAAATAAACATCTATCATATACAAGGAATACATAATAACAACTTTATTATTGCCTCTCAGGGCATATTTCCTTCAGTCTCCCACTTGCACTAGAGACAATAATCTAGTTTATATAGTGATAAATCTAACACCCATGGAGTTCTGGTGTTGATCATGTTTTGCCCTAGGGAGTACTTTAGTCAACGGATCTGCTACATTCAGGTCCGTGTGCACTTCTAAATCTTTATATCTCCATCCTTGACATGCTCGCGGATGGAGTGAAACCGGCGCTTAATATGCTTGGAATTCTTGTGAGACCTTGGTTCCTTGGCGTTGGCTATGGCTCCATTATTGTCACAATAGATCACCATTGGGTCCAACGCACTAGGAACCACACCTAGTTCCGTTATGAACTCCTTCATCCAAACCGCTTCTGCTTGCTTACGAGCGACAACATATTCTGCCTCTGTCGTTGATCCAGCCACCACAGGTTGTTTGGAGCTCCTCCAACTAACTGTTGCTCCGTTCAAGAGAAATACGTATCCGGATTGAGATTTAGAGTCATCCAGATCAGTGTCAAAGATAGCATCGACATAACACTTAGCGACTAGCTCTTCTTCACCTCCGTATACAAGAAACATATCCTTAGTTCTTCTCAAGTACTTAAGGATATTTTTGACCGCTATACAGTGTTCCGAACCTGGATCAGATTGGTACCTACTGGTCAAACTAATAGCATGTGCCACATCCGGTCTTGTACATAGCATGGCATACATTATAGAGCCTATGGCTGAGGCATAGGGGATCTTATCCATTATCTCTCTTTCTTCCGTGGCAGGACTTTGAGTCTTACTCAATGTCTTGCCTTGCAACATAGGTAAGTACCCCTTCTTACTTCCGTCCATATTAAACTTCTTTAATATCTTATCAAGGTATGTACTCTGCAATAGCCCAATTAGGCGTCTTGATCTATCTCTATAGATTTTAATGCCTAATATATATGAAGCTTCACCAAGGTCCTTCATCGAAAATTTGCTATTTAGATAACTTTTAACACTGTTTAAAAGATCTATATCATTTCCAATCAATAATAAGTCATCCACATATAATATCAGAAATGCCACATTGCTCCCACTCACTTTCTTGTAAATACAAGCCTCTCCATAAGTTTGGACAAATCCAAACTCTTTGATCACCTCATCAAAGCGGAGATTCCAACTCCGTGATGTTTGCTTCAGTCCATAGATGGATCGTTGAAGTTTGCACACCTTATCAGCATCCTTAGGATCGACAAAACCCTTAGGTTGTATCATATACAACTCTTCTTCAATATTACCATTGAGGAATGCAGTTTTGACATCCATCTGCCATATTTCATAATCGAAAATGCAGCAATTGCTAACATAATCCTAACCGACTTAAGCATCGCTACGAGAGAGAATGTCTCATCGTAGTCAACTCCTTGAATTTGTCGAAACCCCTTTGCGACAAGTCGAGCCTTATAGATGGTTACATTACCATCAGCATTAGTTTTTCTTTCGAAAATCCATTTATTCTCAACGGCCTTTTGATCGTGAGCTAAGTCCACCAAGGTCCAAACCTAGTTTTCGTACATGGATTCCATCTCGGATTTCATGGCTTCTAGCCATTTGTTGGAATCAGGGCTCATCATCGCTTCTTCATACGTCGCAGGGTCATCTATTTAATCAATCATGACATTCATAACAGGATTGCGTGCAGTTCAGGAGTTATGCGTGTCACCTTGACCTGCGAGGTTGTAGAGTGTCCTCTTTTGGAGTTTCATGATCAATATCATTAGCTCTCTCTTCATTAGGTGAAGTCAACTCCGAAACAACTTCCGGTGCTGCGCTACTCGCCATTTCATGAAGAGAAGGTTCAATAACCTCTTCGAGTTCTACCTTCCGACTACTCACACCTTTCGCGAGAAACTCCTTCTCAAGAAAGGATCCATTCTTGGCAACAAAGACCTTTCCCTCGGATCTATGATAGAAGGTATACCCAATCGTTTCCTTAGGGTATCCTATGAAGAAGCATTTTTCTGCTTTGGGTTCGAGTTTATCCGGTTGAAGTTTCTTCACATAAACATCGCATCCCCAAACTTTAAGAAATGACAGCTTAGGTTTGTTTCCAAACCATAATTCATACAGTGTATTTTCAACGGATTTAGATGGTGCCCTATTTAAAGTGAATGCAGCGGTTTCCAGTGCATAACCCCAAAATGACAATGGCAAGTCAGTCAGAGACATCATAGATCGAACCATATCCAATAAAATGACATTGACGTTCGGACACACCATTACGTTGTGGTGTTCCGTCGGCATGAGTTGTGAAACTATTCCACATCTTTCATATGTGTGCTAAACTTCGTAACTAAGATACTCTCCTCCACGGTCGGACCGCAGAAATTTGATCTTTCTGTTACGATGATTTTCCACTTCATTCTGAAATTCTTTGAACTTTTCAAAGGTTTCAGACTTATGTTTCATCAAATAGATATACCCGTATCTACTCAAATCATTCGTGAAAGTAACAAAATAACGATATCCACCTCGGCAAACACACTCATTGGTCCACACATCGGTATGTATGATTTCCAATAAATCATCGCCCGTTCCATTGAACCGGAAAATGGCGTTCTAGTCATCTTGCCCATAAGGCATGGTTCACATGTATCAAATGATTCAAAATCAAGTGATTCCAAAAGTCCATCAGAATGGAGTTTCTTCATGCGTTTAACGCCAATATGACCTAGACGATAGTGCCACATATATGCAGATATATCATTATCAAGTTTAATCCTTTTAGCATCAACATTATGAATATGCGTAATACTACTATCGAGATCCAACAGAAATAAACCATTCAACACAGGTGCATGACCATAAAAGATATTATTCATATAAATCGAACAACCATTGTTTTCAGACTTAAACGAATAACCACTTTGCATCAAACACGACCCGGATACAATGTTGATGCTCAGTGCAGGCACCAAATAACAATTATTCAGGTTTATAACTAATCCCGACGGCATATGGAGAGGCAGTGTTCCGACGGCGATCACATCAACTCTTGATCCATTGCCGACCCGTATCGTGACCTCATCCCTTGCTAGTTGTCGCTTGTTCTGCAGCCCCTGAACCGAGTTACATATATTAGCAACCGATCCCGTATAAAATACCCAGGTGCTACTGCGAGTACTAGTCAAGTACACATCAATAACATGTATATCACATATACCTTTGTTTGCCTTGCCGGCCTTCTTGTCTGCCAAATACTTGGGGCAGTTGCGCTTCCAATGGCCAGTCCCCTTGCAATAGTAGCACTCGATGTCAAACTTAGGGCCAGCTCGGGGTTTCTTTTCAGGCGCGTCAACAGATTTGCAGCCCTTCTTTCCCTTCTGCTTGCATTTCTTGTCCTTCTTGAAACCGGTGGTCTTATTGATCATCAACACTTGATGTTCTTTCCTAATCTCCACTTCTGCAGTCTTAAGCATTGACAGAAGCTCGCGAAGAGACTTCTTAATGCCTTGCATATTATAGTTCATCACAAAGCTCTTGTAGCTAGGTGGCAGAGATTGGAGAACACGATGTATGCCTAAGTCAATGGGAATTGTTATTCTCAAGGACACAAGCTTATCGGCGTACCCAGACATTTTGAGTACATGCTCACTAACGGAGCTGTTCTCTTCCACCATGCAGCTAAAGAACTTTTCAGAAGCATTATAACTCTCTATGGCAGCATGGGTATCGAAAATCATTTTCAATTCTCCCATGGTATCAAAGGCATTGCCATTTTCGAAACGTTTTCGAAGTTCTGGCTCTAGCCCATACAGTATGCCGCAATGAACTAAGTTGTGGTCCTCCTGACGAGTTATATAGACGTTCTTTTCCTCGTCAGGGGCATCAGGAGCTGGTGGGGGGCCTAGCGGCGCCTCTATCACATATTGCTTTTGTGCAGCAGTGAGGAGAATCCTCAAATTCATAGCCCAGTTGGTGAAGTTGCTACCATTCGCAGCAATCTTCTCTTTCTCCATGAACACATTGAAATTAAAAGCAGGTGGTGCCATCTACAACAGAATTTGTAAAATATATTTAGACTAAGTTTATGATAGATTGAGTTCAACTAATCCAAATTACTAATGAACTCCCACTCAAAAACGACATCCCTCGTGTCCTTTTGGTGATTACATGAACCAAATCCACTACACCAAGTCCGATCATCACGTGAGTCGGTGTAGCTTCAAAGGTGAGCATCTATATGGGCATCATATCAACTATATGACTCATGCTTAACCTTTCGGTCCGTGTTCCGAGGCCATGTCTGTACATGCTAGGCTCGTCAATTAAGAACCTTAGTATTCACGTGTGTAAAACTGTCTTACACCCGTTGTATGAAAGCGTAGAGTCGAGAACACCCGATCATCACGTGATGCCTCAAAACACGATCCACAAAACGATGCATACTTAAGGAAGAACACATTTATCTTGATATCTAAATGAGGGATCATCTTATAATGCTACCAAAAGCGCCAAACTAGCAATATAAGATGCTAACATCTAATGTGTAAAGTGAGATGATATGGTCCATGCATTTGATCTCTATCACTTGCATCGTGGTATGATCTCTATCATTCCTTTGTGTGTAAGGCCAAGGTCTATGGAACTTACACGTTGAGTGTGTTGTAAGAGTATCCACCATACATCTACTTACAATAATACCATATCAACACACTAGCCCAACAACGATCTAAACTAGACGCCTCTAATTTATCAATTGCAAGTTTTACGTGGCTTAGGGCTTTCGGAGATAGAACCGTTCTTACCTACGAACATTAACCACAATGAGGATAACTAAGTTATTAGCAACTCGTTGTAAATCAGATATTGACTATAGTAGGAGAGACAGACACCCGCCAGCCACTTATGCAAAACAAGTTGCTTGTCAGTCGTGGAACCGGTCTCATGTACGATGACATGTAAGGTTGGTCCGGGCCGCTTCATCCCACTATGCCACCAATATACAAAGTACATAGAAGATGCAATAACATGATCATCATCACCCACATATAAACATATGTGTACTACCCGTGCAAAGCACCTACTCATAGATCAGGCTCTGATACCACTGTTGGGTCCGCAGCATAGAAAACAAAAAAAATCCTATGATGAGAACTATACGCCAAGATCTATCTACTAGATACAGAGCAACGGGTGGACATACATCCATGGAGAACTTACCCTCGAAGACAACAAGTTTTGTTAACGAGTAGGAACTCGTGGTTGATGTAGTCGTACGCTTGCCGATCTCAAGATCGTGTAGAAGTCCGAGCGCCGCAAATCAGCAGTGCATCCATCCTCGCACACATGTTCAAGCCACCGAACAACCTCCACCTCCTCGCTCCAAATAATCAGAAGCAACAACTCCTTCTAGACGCACACCGGGAACATGTATCTCGCTAATCCGAGACCATGGGGGAATATCTAGAGGGGGAGAGAGATCCTTCACGAGGAGGTGTGTTTTGTGAGAGGGGAGAGGGGGGCTTTATATAGGAGGGAGGGAGATCCCTCCCCTCCCATAGCCGGCGCATGAGGGGGGGACTCCTCCCCTCCTTCATTCATGTGGTGAACCTCCACTCACATAAACATGGCCTCCACCCAAAATCCCACTCACATGTATTTAATTTCCACCAAATTAAATGCAACTCTCAATTAATAAAACTCTTTTATTTATTTTTTTCAGAATTTTGTTAATTACTTTAATTAACAAACATTCACATAAAACCACTTTCTGCAATTTCACCCGAAACAATTCCGGTTTCTATTGAAACAATTCCTGTTTCTATCGAAACATTTCCTGCGCTTTGCAAACCTTTTGTCTGGAACATATGTGCTCCTAAATGGTGTCCGGCAACCCTTAAGTGTGTCACCCTACGGTTCGCGAATAATGCAGACATGATTGAGACTCCTCTCAGATCAATAATCAGAAGCGGGACCTGGAGATCCATACCGACTCCTACATATTCAACGATGACTTCTGTGATCGTGAGAACTTTTAACGTCAGCAATTTAATCCCTTTGTCTCATGATATAATACATGTCCGAGATTCGATCATCGGTATCCAAATACCTAGTTTGATCTTTACCGACATGCACTCTTTTCTCGTTCCCGTGATATAACATTCTAGTGATCACATCACTTGCTTGCAAGCTATCTTAATGTGATATCACCGAGAGGGCCCAGAGTATATCTATCCGTCATCGGGATTGACAAATTCCACTCTTGATCCATGAGCCTCAACATAACACCTTCATAGCACTGAACCCACCTTTATGGTCACCCTGTTACGGTGTGACATTTGATGTTATCAAGATACTCTTCCGGTGTTAGCAATTAACATGATCTCATGGTCTAAGGACTAAGACTACTTTGTATGATGTTATAGCAATATAAACATAATGACTTGATCGTAATGCTATACTTCGTATGAATGTTCATCACATCATTTCACAAATGTTGTGACCTTGTTATTAACAACATCCAATGTCCATGATCAGGAAACCTTGATCATCTTGTTAATCAACAAGCTAGTCTATAAGAGAGGCATAACTAGGAACCCTTTTGTTTATTAAACACACATGTATTGATGTTTCCTATCAATACAATTATAGCATGCAAAATAAACATCTATCATATACAAGGAATACATAATAACAACTTTATTATTGCCTCTCAGGGCATATTTCCTTCAATGATCAACTACAACATGCAAGGGATGACTAAGACCCTTGCTGAGGTGTTCACCATGCTCAAAACTGCTGAGGTTGAAATCAAGAAGGAGCACACGGTGCTGATGGTCAACAAGACCACCAACTTTAAGAAACCGGGGCAAAAGGGGAAAGGCAAGGGTAAGAAGTCTAAGATGGATGGCAGGTTTGTTCCCAGCACCTCATTGATTGCCAAGCCTGGCCCTAAGCCCGGCACCTTGTGCTTCTACTACAAAGGGGATGGGAACTAGAAACACAATTGCCCCAAGTACCTTGAAGACAAGCGAGCTGGCAAGATAGCCACCCCGGACAAAGGTATATATGATATGCATGTTATTGATGTATTCCTTACGTTCACCAGGAGTAACACCTGGGTATTTGATACCGGATCTGTTGCTCACATTTGTAACTCTCATTAGGATCTGCAGAGTAGGAGACGCCTGAGGAAGGACGAGGTGACGATGCACGTCGGCAATGGCTCGAGAGTCGAAGTGATGGCCGTCGGCACCCTGCATCTCCGTCTACCATCAGGATTATTGTTGGTTTTGAATAAATGCTATTATGTATCCACATTGAGTATGAATATTGTGAGTGGGTCTTGCTTGTTGCAAGACCGTTATTTGTTTAAATCAGGAACAAATGGTTGTTCAATTTATATGAATGATGTTTTGTATGTTCATGCTCCTATATGTGAAGGTTTATTCTTACTTGATCTTGATTGTGATACACACATCCATAGTGTTGATGCTAAACATTGTAAGCATAGTGACGATAATTCCATGTTCATGTGGCATTGCTGTCTTGGTCATATTGGCGTAAAGCGCGTGAAGAAGCTTCATTCAGAAGGGCTTCTTGGATCATTGGATTTCGAATCCCTTGATACATGTGAGCCATGCCTCATGGGCAAGATGACTAGGACACCATTCTCCGGAATAGTGGAGAGAGCTATAGACCTACTTGGGATCATACATACGGATGTATGTGGACCAATGAGTGTATCAACGCATAATGGTTATCGCTACTTTGTTACCTTTACTGACGACTTAAGCAGATATGGATATATCTACTTGATGAAGCACAAATCTGAAACCTTTGAAAAGTTCAAGGAATTTCAGAAAGAGGTAGAGAATCAACTTAACAAGAAAATCAAGCACCTTCGATCGGATCGAGGATGCGAGTATTTGAGTTATGAGTTTAACATGCACTTGAATGACTATGGGATTATCCCACGGCTTACGCCAGCCGGAACACCACAGCGTAATGGTGTATTGGAACGTCATAACCGAACCCTATTGGATAGTGTATGGTCCATGATGTCTTTAACTGATTTGTTTGTGTATTTTTGGGGATACGCGTTAGACACCGCCACTTTTATTTTAAACCGAGCACGATCCAAATCCGTGGAGACAACCCCATATGAGATATGGTATGGGAAGAAGCTAAAGTTGTCATTTCTGAGAGTTTGGGGTTGTGAGGCTTACGTTAAGAAACTGCAGCCTGACAAACTCGAATCCAAATTGGAAAAATGTATCTTTGTAGGATATCCAAGGGAAACCACTGGGTATACTTTTTAGAACCAAGCCGAAGGCAAAATGTTTGTTGCAAGAACCGACACCTTTCTCGAGAAAGAGTTTCTTGTAAAAGGAGTGAGTGGAAGGAAAATTGAGTTAGATGAAATTGTTGACCCTTCTCTCCAAATTTCGAGTAGCGCAACAGAAGCTGTTTCGAAACCGCTCTCCAACATGGAGGAAGAGCCCGTTGATGATGATGAAAACAATGACATCGAGACTCTTGAGGTTCGCAGGTCTACAAGGGTTCTTGCCACTCCTGATTGGTACAGTAGCCTTGTGATGTCTGTCATCCTAGATGAACAGGAAGAACCTGCAAACTATAAAGAAGCTATGGATAGTGCTGACTCCGAGAAATGTCTAGAAGCCATGAAATCCGAAATAGGATCCATGCATGAAAACCAAGTTTGGACCTTGGTGGATCTTCCAGAAGGCCGCAAGGCCGTGGAAAATAAATGGATCTTTAAGATAAAGACAGATGCGAACGGTAATGCGACCATTCACAAAGCTCGACTTGTCACAAAGGGTTTTCAACAAATTCAAGGAGTTTACTACGACGAGACTTACTCTCCCGTAGTGATGCTTAAGGCTATCAGGATTTTAATAGCAATTGCTACACATTTCGACTATGAAATTTGGCAGATGGATGTCAAGACCGCATTCCTCAATGGTCACATTGATGAAGAGTTGTATATGATGCAACTAGAAGGTTTTGTTAATCCTAAGGATGCTGGAAAGGTATGCAAGCTTCAACAGTCCATTTATGGATTGAAGCAAGCATCTCGGAGCTAGAACCAACGTTTTGATCAAGTGATCAAGAGTTTTGGATTTGTCCAAAATCAACAAGAGTTCTGTGTTTACAAGAAAGAGAGAGGGAGCTTAGTTGTTTTCTTAGTAGTATATGTGGATGACATATTACTCATGGGAAACAATGTGGATCTTATGAAAAGCATGAAAGCATATTTGAGTAACCAATTTTCCATGAAGGATCTAGGTGAAGCTGCATATATATTAGGAATCAAGATCTATAGAGATAGATCAAGGCACCTAATAGCATTGAGTCAAAGTACTTACATAGAAAAGATTTTGAAGAGATTCAAAATGGAAAACACCAAAAGGGGTTTTACACCTATTATGAAGAATTGCAAAATGAGTATGACTCAATGTCCTATAATGGACAATGATAGAGAGAAGATGTCTTACATCCCCTATGCTTCAGCCATAGGATATATCATGTATGCAATGCTAAGTACACGACATGATGTGGCATTGGCTCTTAGTTTGACGAGCCGATATCAAAGTAATCCAGGACCGGATCACTGGACAGCTGTGAAGAATATCCTAAAGTATCTGAGAAGAACAAAGGATATGTTCCTAATCTATGGAGGAAATGATGAAGCTCAAAACATAACGGGTTACGTAGATGCGAGCTAGAATTCAGATCATGATGACTTGAAGTCTCAAACAGGATTTGTTTTCTTGGTGAATGGTGGGGCGGTAAGCTGGAAGAGCAAGAAGCAGCTGGTGGTGGCACAATCTTCAATGGAGTCTGAATATATTTGCTGCGGCTAATGTAGCAAATGAAGCTGTTTGGCTAAGGAATTTTGTCATCGAACTGGGAGTTTTTCCCAATGCGTAAGACCCCGTGACGATCTATTGTGATAACACGGGTGCTATTGCAAACGCAAGGGAACCAAGAACTCATTCCATAGACAAACACATCAAGATTACATTTCACGTCATCCAGTAGAACATTGACGAAGGTGAAGTCAAGCTTTGCAAAGTAGATACGAAACTGAATGTGGAAGATCCTTTGACTAAAGATCTCCATCTAGAAAATCACGAACAACACCGAGATTCCATTGGTGTTAGGTTCCTGCCTATTGTAAACTAGTTTTGTTTATACTCTAGTGCAAGTGGGAGACTGAAGGAGTTATGCCCTAGAGGCAAATAATAAAGTGTATTATTTGATATATCTCCTATATGTTCATAATACGTTTCATATTGTGCTACACCTGTGTTAATACGAAACGTTAATACACGTGTGGTATGTAAACAAACTGTGTCTCTAGTCACCTCTAGTGAACTAGTTCATTGGTCATGAGGATGGTCTGCGTTTCAAGATCATGGGAATTTATGCCAACTGATTGTGAGGTCATGTTATTAGTTGAATAACATGATAGGCAAACATCCGACCGTTATATCTTAATGAGATCTAGTTACAAAGTTCACCATTGATGATAAAACATAGAGAACCTCGCAACCTGATCCTTTGACTGTGAGGTAATGCAAATCACCTTTCCGGAAGAAGCTTAGATGGTTATCAAGAATCATCTCGTAACAGGGTGATCAAAGAGGTGCCACTCAGGTTTTCCGAAGGGATGCGTAGAGGAGTACATATCAAGACCAGGATTTGTCTAGTCCATGTAACGAACAGATACATGTGGCCATCTCGTTGACGTTGCATTGATAAAGCTTGCAAGCATGTGACTAGGTCACGGAATGCAACCACATGAGAACAATAAAACAAGTTCATCAGTAACTAGATCGAACTAAGGTATGGAGATACCGAAGAACAAATCTCGGATGAATTAGGTATCGAATAACAAAGGGAACGGGGAACGACTATCTCATGGTTCGAGCGATTGTATTCGTGAAATGCACGGGGGTCACATGGCCATCCAGGTCCCTCTGTTGATCATTGATGTGAGATTGGTCTCAATCATGTCCGGAGTGTTTCCGAACCGAAGGATGTCATGCTTAAGGGTAGGGACGCTTAGGGTAGATGAGGTATCATATGAGAAATAGAGAGAGAAACCGGAATAGTTTTGGTAACATCCGATGGAGATCGGAAGCGGTCCAGAAGATGTTCCGGAGTGAAGAAATAATATAATATGTGTATTTGAATGTTAATTAGAGAATTAATATTAAATATATATTTTAATTTATTTTTAAAGGCTCCATATTGCTAATGGTCCTCACCCGAAGGGAGGCCCAATAGGGCAAGGCGCCTAGGGACTAGGGGCCAGCTGGCCTGGGCTTGGTGGGCTGCCCCAATGGGGCCCACCTAGGGCTGGCGGCTGCCCCTAGGTGGCCGGCAGTGTGGGGATTAGTCCCACACCGCCTGGCCCCTGGGTGGTGCCCCCTCCCACTATATATAGGGGTCTCCCTCCCCCTTTGGAATCATCCATTCCTCTCATTCTCTCTCTCTCTCATCCACTAAGGACTTCTCCATAATATTAGGGAGGACCTCATGGGTGAGTTCTCCACCTTTGCACTACCATCGTGTGATCTGCGATCCGGCATCTACTTCTTCCGCTGCTTGGCTGGATCGGAGTCGGTTGACGTCTCCTACACCGGACATGTGACGAACTTTGGAGGCACCACACTTGGGGTGCTGCTCGACTTCATCAATATGCCTTCCTGCGTAAGGCGTGCCTCTGTCTCCAAAGGTATGAATACTGTATTCCTTCTCCGTTACTTATGTCTACATAGTATAGATCCTGGTATTAGTGTTCGAGTAGATAGAAATTTTTTGTTTTCTGCTACGGAACCCAACAGTCTCTCCCCCTGGCTCGGAGAGCCAGTCGCGTGGCAAGTCCAAGGAAGCTCTCTTACTTGGTGTGTTCCTGAGCCGCGTGAGGGTTTCTGTTTGCGAAGTCCCTGTCCGTGGTACTTAACCGTTCGAGTCGCTTTGCTCGAGGATGGGGAGGATATGTCGTTGTGGGAAGCAAACGTCGGTCGTCTTGGCCCGGTGGTCCAGTCGAGCGGGGAAACTCTAATGGTGGCTCTGGGTTGGCGTGTTCGTGGACGACACAAAACCTGAATGTCTTTGGTGCCCTTGGGTCACACTACTTAGCCATGCTGGTCGCTCGACCAAGGGTTGACTTCCGTAGGTAGAGTATTGCTTAATGTACGAGTGCGAGTGGCACAAGAGTATGGCGAGTGAACACAATTTGTGAGATCTGAATGAATTTCATTATATATCATCTGGGTACAAGTTTGAGTTCTATGTATAGAACTTTCGGAGAAGGTTTACATTCCATGGCCTCCCGACCTCGAGTTGGCCATCGCCTCGTATGTCGATGAGGTAGTAGGCGTTGTTGCCGAGGACGCGTCCTATGGCGAATGGCCCCTCCCATGGAGGGGAGAGCTTGTGCATGCCTTTCTTGTCCTGGGCCAATCGTTGGACCAAGTCACCCTCCTGGAAGGTGCGGGTCTGGACTCGTCGGCTGTGGTAGCGGCGGAGTCCCTACTGGTAGATGGCGGTGTGGGAGCGAGCCAGGTCACGTGCCTTGTCGAGCTGGTCGATGCTGTCTTGGTGGGCGGTCTCATTTGTCGCCTCTACATAGTTGGCGAATCTAGGCGAGTCGTGCCCCAGGTCCGTCGGCATCACGGCTTCGACGCCGTATACCATGAAGAAGGGCGTGAACCCCGTGGAACGGTTGACGGAGGTGCTGATCCCCTATATTACAGAGGGGAGCTCTTCAACCCAACATCCTGGTGTTCGCTCAAGGGGCACTTGGAGTCATGGCTTGAGTCCATGGAGGACGCTATAATTGGCGCGTTCTGCTTGGCCGTTTGACTCCGGGTGGGCGACTAAGGCGAGGTCGAGTTAGATGCTATGCTCCTCGCAGAATTCTGCCATGGCGCCCTTGGCGAAGTTGGTGTTGTTGTCCGTTATGATGCTGTGTGGGTAGCCGTACCGGTAGATGAGCTCGCGGAGGAACTTAATGGCCGTCTTGCCGTCGCACTTTTTGATCGGCTTGGCTTCGACCCATTTGCCGAATTTGTCGACCGTGACCAGGAGGTGGGTGAAGCCGGATGGGGCCTTCTTGAACGGGCCGACCATGTCCATGCCCCATACGGCAAATGGCCAGGTGATGGGGATGGTCTCGAGTGCCGAACTAGGGAGATGCGTCTGGTTGGCGTACTTCTGGCATCCGACGCATCGTTGGACAATGTCGGTGGCGTCGGCGTGTGTGGTTAGCCAGTAGAAACCGTGCCGCATGGCCTTGGCGACCAGCGACTTGGCGCCGGCGTGATGGCCGTAGTCGCCGGCATGGGTGTTGATACGTTGCAAACGTATCCATAATTTTTGATGTTCCATGCTTGGTTTTATCTACTTTCTTTTGTTTTGTCCACACTTTGGAGTATTTTCTATACACTTTCTTGGACTAACCTATTAACAAGAGCCACAGTGCCAGCTGCCTGTTTTCTGCTGTTTTTGGTTCTAGGAAAGTCAGAAAATGAATATTCTCGGAATTGGACGGGACAAAAGCCAAAGTCAGTTTTTTGCCGAGGGGGACATGAAGCCAGAATACGAGATGGAGGGGGGCCAGGGCAGGCCACACCACCTTGCCATGTGGCCAGGCTTGGCCCACGCCAGGGGGTGGTCTGGCCGCCTCGGGAACCCCCTCGGCCTCCCCTTTCGCCTATAAGATGCCTCTGATACAAAAACCCTAAGTACCCGATCAAATTCCACAAAAGAGTCTGTAGCCGCCGTCATCTCCATCCCTAGATCGGGAGGGATCTGAAGCTCTTCTCGGCACCCTACCGGAGGGGACAATTCACCCTGGAGGCCTTCTTCATCATCATACAAGCCTCTAGTGTGATGCGTGAGTAGTTCATCTCTGGACTACGGGTCCATGTAGTAGCTAGATGGTTGGTTCTTATCCTTTGTGCTATCATGTTTAGGTCTTGTGAGCGCCGTTCATGATCAAGCTCATCTATTTGTAATCCTACATGTTGTGTTTGCGGGGATCCGATGGATATTGAGATGCTATTTCAGATTGATTATTGATTCTATCATGTCTTTGTTATTTGTGATCTTGCATGCTTTCCGTTGTTAGTAGCTATCTTGGCCAAATAGATGCTAGCAACTCCAAGAGTTAGTATTTATGCTCGATAGTGGGTTCATGCCTCTAGTAATCTGGGGAAGTGACAGAAATCTCTAAGGTACCAGATGTGTTGTTGCTACTAGGGAGAAAACAACAATCCTTTGTTCATAGAACAATCGTATTGTTTACTTTACACGCAATGCGTAATGCAATTATCTGTTGCTTGCAACTTAATACTGGAGGGGGTTCGGATGATAACCTGAAGGTGGATTATTAGTCATAGATGCAGTTGGATTACGGTCTATGTATAATGTTGTAATGCCCAATTGAATCTCAAAGGAGTCAAGATGTTTAGTATATGCATGTATTGCTTTCTCGATGTTTATCAATTGCCCCTATGTAATTTGTTCAACCAACATGTCATCTATCTTAAGGAGAGCCACCACTAGTGAACTATGGACCCTCGGTCCTTTATTTTACCATCAACCTACAACTATTTACTTTTTGCAAGCTATTACTTTCTTCCACACAATACGTTTAATCCTTTGTTTTCAGCAAAACCGGTGAGATTGACAACCTCACTGTAAGTTGGGGGCAAAGTTCTGTGGTTGTGTTGTGCAGGTTTCCACGTTGCTGCTGGCGCCAGTAGTGCGCCCTACCAAAGTCCAGCTAGCAACACCTTGGAGGTGTTTCCTTGCTCCTACTGGATTGATAACCTTGGTTTCATAACTGAGGGAAAAATTACTGCTGTGCTCATCATACCTTCCTCTTGGGGTTCCCCAACGAGCAAGTATATTTTCTGGCGCCATTGCTGGGGAATCAAGGACATCTTCACAAGGGAGTCCCTCATAACCAATCTCTTTACTTTGTTGTTTTTGTTTTGCTTAGTTTATTTTTGCTTTGTTTGCTTGTTTCTTTATCAAAAACACACAAAAAATCAGTTGTGCTACTTTGCTTTCTTTATTAAAAACACAAAAAAATTAGTTCTTATCTTAAAGTTGCCATTATGTCTAGAATTGATCAAATCACTATGTCACCTGAGGAAATGATTTTCACTTTTAAACAAGGAATTGAAGAGATTTTCAAATAAGCTTGGTCTAGAATCTCTGATCTACATGAAAAAACTGAACCTAAAATGACTCAAAGCTTATTCTTAGCAATTTTTACCTTGGAATTGCTCTTTGCTATAGATATGCTTTGGATGATGTAGTGGGAGGAGATTTCCTCCAATGCAATGAGGATTATGCTTTTAATGCCATAAAGAAGTTGGTCTTTACTTACAACTTGCCTAGCAAATCCGGTTCTTCCTTCATAAACATATTTGCTAGATTGAATACTCTTGAGACCAGCACTGCTAGTTTGAAAGATTGCTATAATATACTTAGAGAGCATCATGACTATGTTCCAATAAATTCTGAACCCTCAAAATGGCTTCCCATAGTAAAGATTGCTATAAATAATGAAACTTTTCATGCTCTCTATGATATCATGTCTGAATTCTGTCTTATGCCTAAAGATATCTATGAATCTTTGAATCTTTGGGGACTTTCTGAAGGGGGAGAAGAAATATTTATTGCTAATAATGCTAAAATATCACCAATTGGAATAGCTAAAGGAGTGTTTACAAAGATCCTAGGGAAAATGGTTTCTACTGATTATCTTGTTATTGAATGTGTAGGAAAAGGACAAATTACACTTGGAAGATCCCTATTGAAACTCCTTGGAGCAATAATAGATGTGGAAAATGGCACCATGCACTTTGCTTCTCCACCAAAGAATCATATGTTCCCCAAGGTTAAGAATAAAAGTAAGAGATGTAAGGGCAAGAAATTTGGTTTTAATGCTTCTTCATCTGAGAATACTTGATACTTTTTTTTTGCTTCTTATGCCTAACTTAAAGGCGTTAAAGAAAAGTACTTATTGGGAGATAACCCAAAAGTTTTAGATGAGTCTTGAAAGTTATTACTTCAGTAATAACCACTCCTTATCCTTTTTATTTGCTTTTTGTGCCAAGAGTAACCTCTAATGAGAGAGAAGTAATGATTGGGAAAGTTGTTGTCCCGAAACAGATTTCTGTGCTTCACCGTAAACATTCGTGTAAAATCTCTATATGTCGTTTTGAGGCGTGAATTTTTGTGCTTCTGCCCCAGGTTGTTATCTAACTTTTGTTAGTTCAACACTTTTTGATTTGAGCAACTAAAGGTCTTTGAAAAAATTGGTTTTTACCTGCTGGTCTGTTTTGACAGATTTCTGCCATTATTTGCATTTGCTTCTTGTTGGTTCCTTTTTTAGTTCTTTTGGGGAATTGAGCTTTTTTAGGGAAGTTCTACAGTAGCTTGTGTTTTAATGGAAGTTTTATTGGTGTTGAAACTAAAACTAAAGACTTATTATCTTGAGTGCACTAATGTTGCTAATAAAGATTGTGTGAAGTTTTGTATGAAGGAAAAATTTCAGGTGTATGGAGAGAATGATGTAATGAGATGAAAAATGGACTAAAGCTCAAGCTTGGGGATGCCACCCCGTGTCACCCCAAGAAATATTCAAGAGTTACAAGCGTCAAAGCTTGGGGATGCCCAAGGCATCCCCTTCTTCATCAATAAAAATCCCAGGTTTCTTCCAAACACTTCATTTTTATTGTTTCATGCACAGTTGTGTTGTTCTTGGAGCGTCTTCTTTTTCGTTTTTGTTTTTGTTTCGTTTTCTTGGTTTTCTTAGTTTCCTCAATAAATTGGTTCGCCCCCCTCTTTCATGCATTGGTTTTCAAATAGTTTGGTTTGGATTGGAAAAGAGTAGGAAAAGTGCATGCTTAAGTGGTAAAAGGAGCTTGTTTTTGACTGTGGCCCATGCTTTGTCATGCCATGCTTTATATTTTTTTGGCTTTATGCTTAGTGATCTTTGCTGTAGCATGACATGTTATAAAAAATTGAGATTGCTTAATGTGCCTTTGAAGAATCACATGTTGTTTTAGCATATTAAAGCATAGTACTGTGGTATTCTCCTTTGATGCTTTATTTGGGTTAACTTGGCGCATGCTCACACCATGTTATGACTATCCCAAGTCACCATCGCCTTTATGATCCTTTAGTTTTAGACTTGTAATATCACTTTATGCTTTGTTTAATGATGTTTTGTCGCTCTGCATGATTATGGCCATTATTGCTCTCTTAGTTGGTCGCTCCCAGTCTTTTGCTAGCCTCCATAACCAAGTATGAGTTCCACTCTTGCATCCAACTCCTAAAACCAAGTTATTCCAAAGAGTCCACCATACCTACCTATTACCATTTTTCTATTCCAAGTATATTCATGTTTTTATCTACCTTCCGAATTAAACTTGTTATGAGAAAAACTAGTGATTAAAGCTCTCACGAACTTGATGGCACACTTTACTTTTCTTTCCCTTAATAAACTTGAACCATTGTGTCGTCTATGTTGTATATGCTTGCACTTATATGTTGGGGATTAGCAGAACCATCCTGTCATGGGGAACGCGTTCAACATTGCACTTGTACTTTGTACCTAGTTGATATCATGCTCTTTTGTCTATGGATGTCGTCGATGTGAAATGAAAGGGGAGCTTGTAAGTCCATGGAGTTATGTATGTGTGTTAGAGAAACGCCTGGGCCGCTGGTCTAATCCATGCTATCATGGTGGAAACCTGCAGCGTAACCATAATGAGCTGTCTATGAAGCATTCTTCTTATAAAAAAAGAGTCAGATATTGAGAAAAGGAGAAAAGGAAAAAAAAGATATGAGAAAAGAGGAAAGAGAGAAAAAAGCACCATTTTCCCATGGTAAATAAGAAGATTGCTGAGATGCTCGTTGTCTGCTTGCCTTGTCATTTTGATATGGGGATTCTTCCGTATCATCGGGCAAGGGGTACCTCGTTGGCGGTTCTATATGATACACATGTACTTACTATGACAAGAACTTACCGGTAACTAAACTTGAGTAGCATGAGGAGCGGCCCTCGTATTCAAGGGACATGAGATTTCCAACTTATACTTCGTCAAGCATATACACCATATTTTGTTCACTTTAACCTTAATCACTTCAAGATTCTTATGATAGGGGCAATAAGAGCTGAAAGCTAATAAGTACCATAATTTTTGGAAGCTCTTTATGAAACTTGAATCTCTACTTCCTTCTATGAAGGCCTTTCTTTTACTTTTATGTTGAGTCTCCACCTTCTATCTTTATGCACCTACTTTGAGAGCATAGTGGCCATTCTTAGTTCTATGTGCATTGTCCCAAGACTTGTTGATTGATGTATAACTTTGATATTGCTTGTTCTTAAACTATTTGTATCTAGTCACCCTTAGAAACTCAAAGGTGTCTTATGCATTTATGTTTGCTACTCTATGAGGGACAAGCTGAATGCCACTATGCTATGTTTTCTTTATGTAAAACAAACAAACGTCTTGCAAAGCATTGTTATTCATGAATCTTTTGCTTGTGCCTTTTCATGTTGCAACATAGTTGCTTTGTCTTATTGCTAGAACTTTATCTTTCATGCTATGTTGAAGTACTATGATCCCAGCTATCAATGTTTTACAAATACTTTAATCAAGTTTATGATGGTGCATGTCACCTCAAAAATTATTCTTTCTTTTTCTCACTTACCTACTCGAGGATGAGCAGGAGTTAAGCTTGGGGATGTTGATACGTTGCAAACGTATCCATAATTTTTGATGTTCCATGCTTGGTTTTATCTACTTTCTTATGTTTTGTCCACACTTTGGAGTACTTTCTATACACTTTCTTGTACTAACCTATTAACAAGAGCCACAGTGCCAGCTGCCTGTTTTCTGCTGTTTTTGGTTCCAGGAAAGTCAAAAAATGAATATTCTTGGAATTGTACAGGACAAAAACCAAAGTCAGTTTTTCTCTGAGGGGGACACGGAGCCAGAATACGAGACGAAGAGGCACCAGGGGCCGACCACACCACCTGGCCGCGCGGCCAGGCTTGGCTCGCACCAGGGAGTGGTCTGGCCGCCTTAGGCACCCCCTCGGCCTCCCCTTTCGCTTATAAGATGCCTCCGATACAGAAACCCTAAGTACCCGATCAAAATTGCACTAAAGAGTCTGTAGCCGCCGTCATCTCCATCCCTAGATCGAGAGGGATCTGAAGCTCTTCCCGGCACCCTGTCGGAAAGAAGAATTCACCCTGGAGGCCTTCTTCATCATCTTGCAAACTCCGGTGTGATTCGTGAGTAGTTCATCTCTGGACTATGGGTCCATGTAGTAGCTAGATGGCTGGTTCTTCTCCTTTGTGCTATCATGTTTAGATCTTGTGAGCTCCGTTCATGATCAAGATCATCTATTTGTAATCCTACATGTTGTGTTTGCGGGGATCCGATGGATATTGAGATGCTATTTCAGATTGATTATTGATCTATCATGTCTTTGTTATTTGTGATCTTGCATGCTTTCTGGTGTTAGTAGCTATCTTGGCCAAGTAGATGCTAGCAACTCCAAGAGTTAGTATTTATGCTCGGTAGTGGGTTCATGCCTCTAGTAATCTGGGGAAGTGACCGAAATCTCTAAGGTACTAGATGTGTTGTTGCTACTAGGGAGAAAACAACAATCCTTTGTTCATAGAACAATCGTATTGTTTACTTTACACGCAATGCGTAATGCAATTATCTGTTGCTTGCAACTTAATACAGGAGGGGGTTCGGATGATAACCTGAAGATCGATTATTAGTCATAGATGCAGTTGGATTACGGTCTATGTATAATGTTGTAATGCCCAATCGAATCTCAAAGGAGTCAAGATGTTTAGTATATGCATGTATTGCTTTCTCGATGTTTGCCAAATACCCTGCTGTAATTTGTTCACCCAACATGTCATCTATCTTAAGGAGAGCCACCACTAGTGAACTATGGACCCCGGTCCTTTCTTTTACCATCAATCTACAACTATTTACTTTCTGCAAGCTATTACTTTCTTCCACACAATACGTTTAATCCTTTGTTTTCAGCAAAAAAGATGAGATTGACAACCTCACTGTAAGTTAGGGGCAAAGTTCTGTGGTTGTGTTGTGCAGGTTTCCACGTTGTTGCTGGCGCCGGTAGTGCGCCCTGGCAAAGTCCAGCTAGCAACACCTTGGAGGTGTTTCCTTGCTCCTACTTGATTGATAACCTTGGTTTCATAACTGAGGGAAAACTTACTGCTGTGCTCATCAAACCTTCCTCTTGGGGTTCCCCAACGAGCTCGTTAATACACGAGTCCGCAGATGTCCTGGAGGATCTTGCGTCCTTCTTTTGGCTGTACGCAGCGCTGGAACATGCCGGTCACGCTGCGTTTGTGGATCTCGCCGTTGATGATGATGAAGGACTTGCATCAGCGCATGATCATTCGCGCTTCCGTCTCGTTGCTTGGGAGGATCTTGTGCTCGAGGAAGGCGACATATGGTGTTGTCCAGTCGCTGGGCTCCACGATCATGGCGACTAGGGCTGACTCAGGTTGTAGTGGTATCCCGACGTCGATCTCCTTCGGTGGGGAGACCGAAGGCTTGTGGATGATGTCGAGGAAGACGCCTGCGGGTGGTGTTTGCCGAGCTGACCCGATGCGGGAGAGGGCATCTGCTTCCTCGTTCTTTCGCCTGTCGATCCACTCGACTGAATAACCATCGAAGTGTCCTCCCAGCTGGTCTACCGCTTGGTGGTATGCTATCATTGTCGAGGAGACGACATCGCAGGTCCCGGCGACTTGGCCGGCGACTAGATCGGAGTCCTCCCAGCTGGTCTACCGTAAGTGGTTGATGTTCATCTCTTTGGCGGCTCGCATGTCGTGAAGGAGGGCCTCGTACTCCGCCATGTTGTTGGTGCAGGGCTTGAAGTTGAGGTGGAGCACGTAGTGGATATTGTCTCCCTTGGGGGAGGTCAGTATGACCCCAGCCCCGCCGCCATCAGTGTTCTTAGACCCGTCAAAGTGGAGCGACCAGTAGTGGAGGTATGGGAGCTTCACAGGCTGTTGTGCTTCTTCCCAGTCTGTCAGGAAATCAGCCAGGGCTTGCGACTTGATTGCTTTGTGGGGCTCGTACTTGATGTTGTGGACGCCGATTTCGACGGCCCACTTGGTGACTCCCCCAGTTGCCTCGCGATTGCGTATTATGTCCTGCAGCGGCACGGAGGACACGACCGTGATTGGGTGTTCCTGGAAGTAGTGTGGGAGTCGCCGTTGAGCTCGGAATACCGCGTATACCAGTTTCTTGTACTACGGGTAGCGCTGTCTTGAGTCCGTCAGGACTTCGCTAATGTAGTACACGGGGCGCTGTACGGGGCATTCCTTGCCCTCCTCTGGTCGTTCGATGACCATCACGGTGCTGACGACTCGAGTGGAGGCTTCCACATAGACGAGCATTGGCTCTTTGTCGATTGGGGCAGCTAGGAGTGAAGCCACGAGTAGCACTTCCTTTAGTGCTTTGAGTGCGTTGTCCGCCTCCGCGTCCCATTGGAACGTGGGGTTCTTGCGCATCAGGCGGTAGAGGGGCATTGCCTTCTCACCGAGCCGAGGGATGAAGCGACTGAGAGCCGCGACTCGCCCGGCCAACTCCTGGACGTCACGCAGGCACTCGGGTTTCCGAGTTGCGTGATGGTGTCGATCTTGGTAGGGTTGGCCTCGATGCCTCGTTTGGAGACCACGTATCCCAGGAGTTGTCCAGTGGGGACACCGAAGGTGCATTTCCCTGGGTTGAGCTTGATGTCGTACCTCCGCAGGTTTGCGAAGGTTTGGGCCAGGTCGGCGAGCAGGGCGTCCTGGCGGGTGGATTTTAGCACCACGTCGTCGATATAGACGTGTATGTTGCGGCCAATTTGGCTCGCGAGGCACTCCTGCGTGCACCTTTGGTAGGTTGCGCTGGCGTTCTTGAGGCCGAACGTCATGGCCGTGTAGCAGAAGGAGCCGAATGGCATGGTGAACACCGTCTTCTCATCCTCGACCGCCATTTTAATCTGGTTGTAGCCAGAATACGCATCAAGGAAGCATAGGGACTCCAATCCCGCGGTCAAGTCGATGATCTGATCGATGTGTGGTAGGACGAACTCCTCCTTCGGGCAGGCGCTATTGAGGTTGGTGTAATCGATACACATTCTCCACGTGTTGTTCTTTTTCAGGACCAGGACTGGGTTTGCCAGCCACTTGGAATATTTGATTGGCCGAATGAAGCCTACAGCTAGCAGGCACTATACTTCTTCGGCGATTGCTCGGCGACGCTCTTCATTGAAGGGCCACAGCGACTGCTTTACTGGTCACACTTTGGGGTCAGCGTTGAGTTTGTGCTCAGCGAGTTCCCTCGGGACACCGGGCATGTCAGATGGTTTCCATGTGAAGATGTCATGATTCTCATGGAGGAACCCGATGAGCGCGCTTTCCTATGCGGGCTTCATGTGCGCCCCAATGGTGACCGTCTGGCTAGAGTCGCTCGGGACAAGCTCGACGGTGTGGGTGTGTGTGGTCGCCTCGAATGTGGAGCTCGCGCCAGTTGGTTTCTTTAGGATTGTAGGGTCGTCCTTGTTGATGTTGCCCGCGTATTTTGCGAGCTCCTCCGCATGGTCAGTCTCCGCGGTGATGACGGTGATGGCCCAAAATATATCGAGCTCATTGGGGAACCCCAAGAGGAAGGTATGATGAGCACAACAGCAAGTTTTCCCTCAGTATGAAACCAAGGTTATCAATCTAGTAGGAGCAAGGAAACACCCCAAAGGTGTTGCTAGCTGAACGTTGGCAGGGCGCACTACCGGTGCCAGCAGCAATGTGGAGACCTTACAACACAACCACAGAACTATGTCCCCAACTTGCGATGAGGTTGTCAATCTCACCGGTTTTGCTGAAAACAAAGGATTAAACGTATTGAATGGAAGGAAGTAATAGTTTGCAGAAAGTAAACACAAAGCAGTAAACCGTTTGTAGATTGATTGTAAAAGAAAGGACCGGGGTCCATATTTCACTAGAGGTGGCTCTCCTTAAGATAGATAACATGTTGGGTAAACAAATTACAGTGGGGCAATTGACAAACATCGAGAAAGCATACAAGCATATACTAATCATCTTGACTCCTTTGAGATTCGATTGGGCATTACAACATTATACATAGACCACCATCCAACTGCATCTATGACTAATAATCCACCTTCAGGTTATCATCCGAACCCCCTCCAGTATTAAGTTGCAAGCAACGGATAATTGCATTACGAATTGTGTGTAATGTAAACAATACGATTGTTCTATGAACAAAGGATTGTTGTTTTATCCCTAGTAGCAACAGCACATCTAGTACCTTAGAGATTTCTGTCACTTCCCTAGATTACCAGAGGCATGAACCCACTATCGAGCATAAATACTAACTCTTGGAGTTGCTAGCATCTATTTGGCCAAGATAGCTACTAACAACGGAAAGCATGCAAGATCACAAATAACAAAGACATGATAGAATCAATAATCAATCTGAAATAGCATCTCAATATCCATCAGATCCCCGCAAACACAACATGCAGAATTACAAATAGATGATCTTGATCATGAACGGAGCTCACAAGATCTAGACATGAAAGCACAAAGGAGGAGAACCAGCCATCTAGCTACTACATGGACCCGTAGTCTAGAGATGAACTACTCACGCATCACACCGGAGGCTTGCATGATGATGAAGAAGGCCTCCAGGGTGAATTCCCCTCTCCGGCAGGGTGCCGGGAAGAGCTTCAGATCCCTCCTGATCTAGGGATGGAGATGATGGCAGCTCTGAACTCTTCGTGGAATTTTGATCGGGTACATAGGGTTTCGTATCGAGGCAATATATAGGCGGAAAGAGAGGCCGAGGGTGCACAGGGGCGGCCAGGCCTAGCCGCACGGCCAGGTGGTGTGGATGGGCCCCAGCCCCTCTCTGTCTCTTATTCTGGCTCCAAATGTCCCCCGGTAAAATAATGACTTTGGCTTTTGTCCCGTCCAATTCCGAGAATATTCATTTTCTGACTTTCCTGGAACCAAAAACAGCAGAAAACAGGCAGCTGGCACTGTGCCTCTTGTTAATAGGTTAGTCCAAGAAATCATATGAAAAGTACTCCAAAGTGTGGACAAAACACAAGAACATAGTTAAAACCAAGCATGGAACATCAAAAATTGTAGATACATTTGCAATGTATCAACATCCCCAAGCTTAACTCCTGCTCGTCCTCGAGTAGGTAAGTGATAAAAAGAAAGAATAATTTTTGAGGTGACATGCACCATCATAAACTTGATCAAAGTATTTGTAAAACAATCAAAGATGGGATCCTAGTACTTCAATCATAACATGAAAGACAAAGTTCTAGTAATAAAACAAAGAAACTATGTTGCAACATGAAAAGGCACAAGCAAAAGATTCATGAATAACAATGCTTTGCAAGACGTTTGTTTGTTTCACATAAAGAAAACATAGCATAATGGCATTCAGCTTGTCCCTCATAGAGTAGCAAATATAAATGCATAGGACACCTTCAAAGTTTATAAGAGTGACTAGATACAAATAGTTTAAAACAAGCAATATCAAGGTGTGCATCAATCAACAGGTCTTGGGACAATGCACATAGAACTAAGAATGGCCACTATGCTCTCAAAGTAGGTGCATAAAGATAGAAGGTGGAGACTCAATATATAAGTGGAAGAAAGGCCTTCATAGAAGGAAGTAGGGATTCAAGTCTCATAAAGAGCTTCCAAAAATTATGGTACTTAATAGCTTTCAGCTCTCATTGCCCCTATCATAAGCATCTTGAAGTGATTAAGGTTAAAGTGAACAAACTATGGTGTACATGCTTGACGAAGTATAAGTTAGAAATCGCAAGTCCCTTGAATACGAGGGCCGCTCCTCATGCTACTCAAGTTTAGTCACCGGTAAGTTCTTGTCATCGTAAGTACATGTGTATCATAGAGAACCGCCAACGGGGTATCCCTTGCCCGATGATACGGAAGAATCCCCATATCAAAATGACAAGGCAAGCGGACACCGAGCATCTCAACAATCTTCTTATTTACCATGGGAATATGGTGATTTTTTCTCTCTTTCCACTTTTCATAATCTTTTTTTTCTTTTTCTCTTTTTTCTCAATATCGGACTCTTTTTTTATAAGAAGAATGCTTCATAGACAGCTCATTATGGTTACGCTGCAGGTTTCCACCATGTCAGCATGGATTAGACTAGCGGTCCAGGCATTTCTCTAACACATATACATAACTCCATGGACTTACAAGCTCCCCTTTCATTTCACACCGACAACATCCATAGACAAAAGAGCATGATATCAACTAGGTACAAAGTACCCATGCAATGTTGATAGCGTTCCCCATGACAACATGGTTCTGCTAATCCCCAACAAATAAGTGCAAGGATATACAACATAGACGACACAATGGTTCAAGTTTATTAAGGGAAAGAAAAGTAAAGTGTGCCATCAAGTTCGTGAGAGCTTTAATCACTAGTTGTCTCGTAACAAGTTTAATTTGGAAGGTAAACAAAAACATGAATATACTTGGAATAGCATATGCTAATAGGTAGGTATGGTGGACTCTTTGGAATAACTTGGTTTAAGGAGTTGGATGCATGAGTGGAACTCATACTTGGTTGCAGAGGCTAGCAAAAGACTAGGAGCGACAAACTAAGAGAGCAATAATGGCCATAATCATGCATAGCGACAAAACATCATTAATCAAAGCATAAAGTGATACTACAAGTTGAAAACTAAAGTATCATAAAGGCTTATGGTGACTTGAGATAGTCATAACATGGTGTGAGCATGCGCCAAGTCAACCCAAATAAAGCATCAAAGGAGAATACCACAATACTATGCTTTAATATGCTAAAACAACGCATGATTCATCCAAGGCACATTAAGCAATCTCAATTGTTTATAACAAGTAATGCTACAGCGAATAATACTAAGCATAAAGCCAAAACAATATCGAGCA
Source organism: Avena insularis (assembly GCA_023614405.1). NCBI lineage: Eukaryota > Viridiplantae > Streptophyta > Magnoliopsida > Poales > Poaceae > Avena > Avena insularis. The sequence goes on from CM042694.1 coordinate 538,218,472, forward strand.
TGGCATGACAAAGCATAGGCCACAGTCAAAAACAAGCTCTTTTTAACACTTAAGCATGAACTTTCCTACTCTTTTCCAAACCAAACCAAACTATTTGAAAACCAATGTATGAAAGAAGGGGTCCAACCAATTTATTCAGCAAACTAAGCAAATGAAAAACCAAAACTAAAACAAAAAAGAAGACGCTCCAAGAACAACACAACTGTGCATGAAACAATAAAAATGAAGCGTTTGGAAGAAACCTGGGATTTTTATTGGTGAAGAAGGGGATGCCTTGGGCATCCCCAAGCTTTGACGCTTGTAATTTTTGGATATTTCTTGGGGTGACACGTGTGGCATCCCCAAGCTTGAGCTTTAGTCCATCCTTCATCTCATTACTCATTCCTTCCATACACATGAAATTTTTCCTTCATACAAAACTTCACACAATCTTTATTAGCAACATTAGTGCACTCAAGATAATAGGTCTTTTAGATTCAGTTATAACACCAAAAAAACTTCCATTAAAACAGAAGCTACTGTAGAACTTCCCTCAAAAAGTTCAATTCCCCAAAAGAACTCAAAAAGGAACCAACAAGAAGCAAATGCAGAAAATGGCAGAAATCTGTCAAAACAGACCAGCAGGTAAAGACAAATTTTTTCGAAGACCTTCTGTTGCTCAAATCAAAAAGTGTTGAACTAACAAAAGTTATATAACAACCTGGGGCAGAAGCACAAACATTTACGCCTCAAAAGGACATACAGAGATTTTACACGAATTTTTATGGTGAAGCACAAAAACCTGTTTCGGGACAGCAACTTTCCCAATCATTACTTGTCTCTCATTAGAGGTTACTCTTGGCACAAAAAGCAAATAAAAAGGATAAGTAGCGGTTATTACTGAAGTAATAACTTCCAAGACTCATCTAAAACTTTTGGGTTATCTCCCAATAAGTATTTTTCTTTAACGCCTTTAAGTTAGGCATAAGAAGCAAGAAAAAGGATCAAGTGTTCTCAAATGAAGAAGCATTAAGAGCAAATTTTGTTTTCATAGGTGAGGCAAAAGAAATCTTCTCTCTCTTCTTAGGGAAGTGTTCTATACCTTTCTTGAGTGGGAGTTGATATTTAATAGTGCCTTCTTTCATATCAATAATGGCACCAACAGTTTTAAGAAAAGGTCTTCCCAAAGTAATAGGACAAGAAGCATTGCATTCTAAATTCAAAACATAGAAATCAACAGGGACATAGGCATTGTTAACCATAATAAGAACATCATTAATACTCCCCATGAGTTTCTTTTTAGCATTATCATCAAGTGCGACATTCAAATAACAATCTTCAAGTGGCGGCAAATCAAGCATATCATAAATCCTTCTAGGCATAATAGAAACACTACTATCAAGATCACATAAAGCTTTAAAATCAAAATCATTCACTTTCATATTAATGATGGGTTCCCAACCATCTTCTTGTTTTATAGGAATAGAAGCTTTATGTTTCATCTTTTCTTCTTTAATCTTTATGAGAGCATCAGTAATGTGTTTTGTAAAGGCCATATTCATAGCACTAGCATTAGGACTTTTAGCAAGCTTTTGTAGGAACTTAATAACTTCAGAGATACTGCAACTATCAAGATCAAAATCATAATTATCATCTAAGGTAGTAGAGCTATTACTAGCCTCAACACTAGTGGTAGTGATTGTAGAAACACTAATGTTTCTAGCAATTTCATCTTTTCTTTCCCACTTAGCATGCAATTCAGCTAATAGTCTAACATTTTCATCAATTCTTACTTGTATGGCATTAGTAGCTACAAAGGGATTATCAATAGTTTCAGGTTTAGCAGCCATTTTATTCAAAGAAGATTGAGCTTCAGCCAAAGATGCTATATTTCTTTCAGCATTAGAGAGTATTTCCTCAATAGTTTTATTGAAAGCAGTTTCTTTACTAATAAAGTCCTTAATCATAACTTCAAGTTCAGAGGGTGCACTCCTATTGTTGTTGTAGGAATTTCCATAAGCATTACCATTGTTGGGAGGATATGGCTTATAATTGTTGTTACCAAAATTATTCTTGTAGGCATTGTTGCTAAAATTATTATTCCTTATAAAGTTCACATCAACTTTCTCTTCTTGAGCAACCAAAGAGGCTAAGGGAACATTATTTGGATCAATATGGGCTTTCCCATTAACAAGCATAAACATGATAATATCAATCTTATCACTCCAGGAGGAGGTTTCCTCAACAGAATTTACCTTCTTACCTTGTGGAGCTCTTTCAGTATGCCATTCGGAATTGTTAACCATCATATTATCCAGAAGCTTTGTTGCAGCACCCAAAGTAATGGTCATAAAGGTACCTCTAGCAACAGAATCCAATAGGTTCCTTGAAGAATAGTTCAATCCTGCATAAAAAGTTTGGATGATCATCCAAGCAGTCAGTCCATGAGTGGGACAATTCTTTACCAAAGATTTCATTCTTTCCCAAGCTTGAGCAACATGTTCATTATCAGATTGTTTAAACTTCATTATTTCACTTCTCATAGATATAATCTTAGCAAGAGGATAGTATTTTCCAATGAAAGCATCTTTGCATTTAGTCCAAGAATCAATACTATTCCTAGTTAAGGAATTCAACTATTCTTTAGCTTTTCCTCTCAAAGAGAAAGGAAACAATTTAAGCTTAATAATATCTCCATATATATCCTTATGCTTTTGCATCTCACAAAGTTCAACAAAGTTATTTAGATGGGTAGCAGCATCTTCATTACCAATACCAAAAAATTGTTCTCTCATAACAAGATTGAGTAAAGCAGGTTTTATCTCAAAGAAAGTAGCTTCAGGAACAGGTGGAGCAATAGGTGTGCTCATAAAATCATTGTTGTTGGTGCTAGTGAAGTCACACAACTTAGTGTTTTCAAGAGTAGTCATTTTTGTGTGTTTTTGATAAAGAAAGCAAACTAGTAAAACTATTTTTTTGTGTTTTTGATAAAGAAACAAGCACACAAAGCAAAAAGAAACTAAGCAAAACAAAAATAACAAAGTAAAGAGATTGGTTATGAGGGACTCCCCTTGTGAAGATTTCCTTGACTCCCCGGCAACAGTGCCACAAAATATGCTTGATGGCCCAAAATATATCGAGCTCGTTGGGGAACCCCAAGAGGAAGGTATGATGAGCACAGCAGCAAGTTTTCCCTCAGTATGAAACCAAGGTTATCAATCCAGTAAGAGCAAGGAAACACCCCAAAGGTGTTGCTAGCTGAACGTTGGCAGGGCGCACTACCTGTGCCAGTAGCAACGTAGAGACCTGCACAACACAACCACAGAACTCTGTCCCCAACTTGCGATGAGGTTGTCGATCTCACCGGTTTTGCTGAAAACAAAGGATTAAATGTATCGAATGGAAGGAAGTAATAGTTTGTAGAAGTAAACACAAAGCAGTAAACAGTTTGTAGCTTGATTGTAAAAGAAAGGACCGGGGTCCATAGTTCACTAGAGGTGGCTCTCCTTAAGATAGATAACATGCTGGGTAAACAAATTACAGCGGGGCAATTGACAAACATCGAGAAAGCATACAAGAATATACTAATCATCTGACTCCTTTGAGATTCGATTGGGCATTACAACATTATACATAGACCGCCATCCAACTGCATCTATGACTAATAATCCACCTTCTGGTTATCATCCGAATCCCCTCCAGTATTAAGTTGCAAGCAACGGATAATTGCATTACGAATTACGTGTAATGTAAACAATACGAGTGTTCTATGAACAAAGGATTGTTGTGTTCTCCCTAGTAGCAACAACACATCTAGTACCTTAGAGATTTCTGTCACTTCCCCAGATTACCAGAGGCATGAACCCACTATCGAGCATAAATACCAACTCTTGGAGTTGCTAGCATCTACTTGACCAAGATAGCTACTAACAACGGAAAGCATGCAAGATCACAAATAACAAAGACATGACAGAATCAATAATCAATTTGAAATAGCATCTCAAAATCCATCGGATCCCCGCAAACACAACATGCAGAATTACAAATAGATGATCTTGATCATGAACGGAGCTCACAAGATCTAGACATGAAAGCACAATGGAGGAGAACTAGCCATCTAGCTACTACATGGACCCGTAGTCCAGAGATGAACTACTCACGCATCACACCGGAGGCTTCCATGATGATGAAGAAGGTCTGTAGGGTGAATTCCCCTCTCCGGCAGGGTGTCGGTAAGAGCTTCAGATCCCTCCCGATCTAGGGATAGAGATGATGGCGGCTACAGACTCTTTCGTGGAATTTTGATCGGGCACTTAGGGTTTCCGTATCAGAGGCAATATATAGGCGGAAGGAGAGGCCGAGGGGGTGCCTGGGCGAGACTACCCCTGGTGGGCCAGGCTGGCAGCAGGCCAGTGGTGTGGCGGGCCCAGCCCTCTCTGTCTTGTATTCTGGCTCCATATGTCCCCTAGTCAAATAATGACTTTGGCTTTTGTCCCGTCCAATTCCAAGAATATTCATTTTCTGACTTTCCTGGAATCAAAAACAGCAGAAAACAGGCAGCTGGCACTATGGCTCTTGTTAATAGGTTAGTCCAAGAAATCATATGAAAAGTACTCCAAAGTGTGGACAAAACACAAGAAAGTAGATAAAACCAAGCATGGAACATCAAAAATTGTAGATACATTTGCAATGTATCAAACATCGTCAGCAGATTCAGTGCCTTTGTCTTCGCATTCCATAGCCATATCGGGGTCGCCGTGGACGGTGATGATGCCGCTTGGCCGTGGAAGCTTCATCATGTTGTAGGCGTAATGGGGGCCGCCATGAATTTGGCTAACGTTTGGCATCCCAGGACACAGTGGTAGGGGCTGCGGAAGTTCACCAACTCGAACTCGATCCGCTCAGTGCGGTAGTTTGCTGGTGTGCTGAAGGTGACTGGCAGGGTTACTTTTCTGATCGGGTACGCCTTCCAACCTGGGACGATGCCATGGAAGGTTGTCAGGGTCGGCTTGATTGCTGATTCTGGGAGCTGGAGCCTCTTGAATGTGTCTAGGTACATGATGTTGATGGAGCTCCCGCCGTCCATCAGTATCTTGGGCAGCCAGTAGTCGGCCACTTTGGACCTGACCACTAGGGCGACTTGCCTTGGGTATTCGATCTTTGGTGCGTGGTCTTGGCGACTCCAAGTGATGCTTTCCTCAAACCAGTTGAGGAAGTGGGGAATATCGACCTGTGTCACCGCATTAATGTTAACTGCGCGGGCGAGCACTTTCCTCTCGCGCTTGGTGCCGAGCTTGGTGAAGGTGTGGAGTGATCCGACGGTGTTGCCAAAGTCGCCGGCGTTTCTGTTATCCCGTGGCTGGTTGTTGTTGGGGTCGTCTCGTGCCCGCCTTGCTTTTTCGATCTCCTTGAGGGAGTGGCAGTCGGTGGTAGTGTGGGTGGCGGGTTTGCCCTCCCTGCTGTGGTAGACGCAGGGTTGGTTAAGTAGGTCGGCAGGGTCGAATTTCAGCCTTGTCGCGTTTTTGGCGCGGTAGTTTCCGCTGTCGCCGTAGTTTCCTCCGTCGCGGCGGAAGTTCTTCAGGTTGCGTTGGTCGTAGTCGGCGTTGGCGACGAAGTTGATCGCCCGTCACCGCGGCGCTTGCCGATGATGCGAGTCTTGCTGTAGCGCATATCGTGCTGTCGCCCGCTGTCATGGGCGCTGATGCGGCGTCTTCCCCCTGAATCATCGTCGGAGTCCTGGTTGGGGTCCTCCTCCGTGTAGCACTTGGCGATCTCGAGGAGGTCGGGTATGTTGTCGAGCGTCCGGTAGACCCTCTTGATCTTGGCAACCAAAGTTTCGTAGCGGCACACGTTCTTGAAGCAGTGTATTGTCGTGTCCGGGTGGATGCCGGAGGCGTTGATCCATAGCTCCTGCCACCTTTGGATCTAGTGGCAGGTCGACTCATGTTGTCCCTGGATGCATCGTTCGAGGTCCTCGATGGTGGTGGCGCGGGTGTAGGAGCCTTCAAAGTGCCTGACGAAGGCGTCCCGCATCTCCTCCCACAAGTCGATGTTGTCGGCGGGGAGGGTGTTGATCCATTGTCGGGTCGCACCCTCCATCATCAGGGGGAGGTAGCGAGCGGCTAGCAGGTCGGTGTGGCTAGCGATTCCCATCGCCATGAGGTATGCGTCCAACCAGACCGCTAGATCGTACGTCGGATTGTACTTTTCGATCTCCTTGGGCGCCTTAAACGTGGCGGGGTACTTCTCTCCTCGGATTATAGGTCCGAAGCACTGGGGGCCGACTCGGCTGAGCGAGCCCCTGGGTTCGGGGTCGCCACGGTTAGTGAGGGTGTGCCTCAAGTTGTTGGGCTGGCACGCCCGCCAAGCCTGGTTGTTGACAATGTGCGTTCAGGCATCGATGGGTTGCCCGTTGGCGGCGACCGTGTTGTTCACCGGTCGCGGCTCGTTGGTGGAGAGCGCGGGGTTGGCGGCCCGTGGCTGGTTCGCCAGGGGCTGTGGTGGTGGGCAGCTCACGGTGTTGGCGACGGTTGGGTGACCGCTTGAGGCCACCCTTCTTGCCGAGGAGCGGAAATACATCCGACCCCGCCGGTCGACTCCCGTGGCTTGCTGCTCGACGGCCCTAGCGAGTAGGGCCTTGGCATACTGGATTTGCAGCGTGCCTTCTCCTTGGACGTCAGGGTTTGCGACTGCGGCGTCGGCTGCAACGACGTTGTCCATCGGGATGGAGTACAGTGGGAGTCCGTTGGCTTCGCGGGCCTGTGGCGAGATTATGATCCGCGGCTGGTCTGGCAGGGGCGAGCGACCAATGGGTGGTGGCGGGGCCCCAGTCGTCGGTGCATCGGGTGGTGGTCGATTGCTGCCGCCTGGTGGTGCATTCTCGTAGTACTCACGTTCAGCCACGCATGCGGGTCGCTCTCGTCGTTGAAGTTTAGGACGCGGCCTTGGATGTTGGAGTTCCAGCGGGTCCTGATGCGGCGCTGGTGATAGAGCGACAGCTCCTGCGCCGTTGCTCGCGCGAGGCGGAATTTCTCGCGCTTGGCTAGCTCCTTGCGTTGCGCCTCCTCTAGTTGCAGGAGGGCTTCCTCCACCTCCATGGCCATCGCAGTCGGAGGGATTGGTGTGGAGAATGGATCTGGCGGGGCAACCGTGCTACCCGTCATGTAGATCGCGTTGAAGCGATTGGATATGGCGCGGAAGTCCTCGGGACACTCCGAGCCAGAGTCGGAATCGAAGATCCCAAGGATTGAGGAGTCCTCAAAGTCCTCAGGGTTGGAGACCTGCGTGATGGAGTCCTCTCGTGATGCTGCGGTGATGGATCTATCGACCGAGGCAGGGGTCCCGGAGTCGGCATCGTCATGGAGGGTCGCGGCGGTGTTGGTCTCGGTCGGGTTGCTGGCGGCCGAGTCATACTCGGAGGTGAGGCTCCTGATGGATCGGACCTGCTCCTCCGAGAGTAGATCGCGGCGTGGCGGTGATCCACCGACAATCACCGTCGCCGTCGGGTCGACTGCGCCGGTGAAGCCGACGAACAGGTTGATGGAGCCAACCGGCATTATCGCACTGTGGGTGACCGGGCGTGACGCTGGGATGTAGCTGATAGGCAGGATCTGTAAGATCCCGCCAATCGCGATCATGTGGCCGGTGGCGATCGGCCGGTCGATCGGCGAGTAGGGTCTCGCCGCAGAACTCAGGCCAGTCCGGCTAGGCCCCACGGTGGGCTCCACTATCGTGGAAATGGACACAGCAGTCGCTGGAGTAGGATGCGATTGATAGAATCGAGGGCAATAGCTAGCGGCCATCTGTGGTGCGATATGGGGGCGGATGCACATGGGTTTACCCAGGTTCGGCCCCCCGGAGTTTAAAGACCTACTCCTGCTAGATTAGATTGATAGAGACCGAGTTATAGGGGCGGCGAGCTCGGCATCTAAGCAGCGAGCCGCTCGAAGGGTTGCATGATGGAACGTAAGTCCTCAGAGTACCCTAGGGAGGTTTATATAGGAGGCACCTCGCTAGGGTTTACATTTTACTACCGAACAAGATATGGATTCAGAGGCTTTGGCCTAATCCGCCTGGGCTTTGAGTACGCTTCTGGGCCTCCAGTCTCAAATCGCTAGGCCTTCTCCTCAGTCGCATTCCAGTCGCCGTCCCTGCAGGCCCACTCGCCAAGCCTTTGACCCAATCGGAACGTTCTGCTGGGCATACCCCATTTGGCATATCCCCATCAGATATTATCTCAGTATTGTAAAACAACAACAAAGTATAGATGATCACATAATTGAGTATGAAGGATACAGCCGGAAACTTACTGGTGTCAAAGGATCATCAACATTATACATATCCAGAGAGAGGTCTAGAATCTTCCTCTCAACTCGCTCCTTGATCAACCATTTGATCCGGGACTCATATTCCTTGTCCGGGATTGGGAGTGAGCTGATCCTGAGGTTGTCCTTTTTATTCTTGGTGATTGTGTGCATAAGCCAATCACCATGGTATTGAAGGGGCGGAATCCGGCATGCCAGCCAACAATGGATTAGGTCGGATCCTTTCAAACCCTTGTGCTTCATTAGATACTCGATCCGCCTCTTGGCGAGAATCAGGTCATCATAAAGAGCTGGAGTTTCCATATCCCGGGACTCTTGGGGCGTGGCGGCGTGGCGGCGCCGTCAACAAAATCCGGCAAAGTAGTTTCTTTGCCAGGAGCCGGTTTGTCCTTATGGTAGAAGAACATGGACGGCCATTTCTTCACCGACTCGCTAGCCTTAATCTTGTGGTAGACTCGGTCTCTCCTAGGGGTCAGGCTAAGAGTCCCAGTAATGTAAGGATTACTAGAAGTGATGGAGTTTCTCCGGGTACCGAAGTAGTACCGAAACAAGACAAGACTCGGTTTTATTCTGAGATAAACCTCACATAATGAAGCGTAAGCGCTAATTTCTAAAATCATGTTTGGGGGGTATTGTGGAGTTGTACTCCATAGTAATCTATGACCTTACAAAAGAACTCTGAGGGGGAAAGCGCAAACCTTTGTCGAGGTGAGTGCTGAAGTGGACCCTCTCGTTGGTGCGAGGATTAGGGACGACCTCGTCAAAGCCGCTCTGCCAATCGCCAGTGTAGAGGAGGAGAATATAATTTTGTGGCCCGAAAGTTGGATCTCCAAGGCAAAGAGGTACCCAAGTTGCTTGTAATCAGCCATGTTTCCCACAATTGGTGTGCCAAATACGCAGGGGGTCTTTTTCGGCATGAATTCAACTTTACGTTTGAATACAGAATATCAGGCTAACGCCCATCAAGTTGGGCCCCTGTCAGTTTTCGCCATTATGTCGCTGCCATCGTGACTTCCATGTAGGCTTGCAGCGTTGGCGCCTACATCCATTACGTGTCTTCTTATTCCCCACAGCGACAATCCGTGGTCATGGGGAATTTCCCTATATGAAAACCTATCTACAAGCGAGTAAGGAGCGAGTGGAAGAGGAACGAGTGAACCGAAGTGAAGCACGCGGAGACACGGGATTTGTTTGACCGCAGTTCCTTCCTTGTTAAGGGAAGTACGTCTGCGTTGGAGGGGTGGGCAGTACTAAGACCACCACGCCACAAAAGGCCTCACCCTGTTCTCCGATGGATCTCACCACAACAGGCCTGATCCACCTTCCACTATAGGTATCCTTCGAGGCGGGCACTGGCGCCTTTACACAACTAGCGGGGCAACAACTCCACAACAACTCGGAGGCTCCCAAAATGACAACAAGCTGCCACAAGAACAAAGTTGTCAAACACAATAACAAGATCTAGGTATTGACAAGAATACTAGATCAAGGATTTCTCCAAGTGAATGGAGAGGAGTTGAAGCGCTTGATTCTTGATGTTGATGATGAACTTCTCCTCCTTCAATTCCACCAAAGATCAAGACCTTCGAGTGGTTGAAGTGGGAGATTGAGAATGAGAGCTCTTGCACAAGGTCTGGTCAATTTCGAATGAATCAAGAGATGTGGATGTTGGGGAAGAAGGGGTACTTATACCCCTTTCCAAAAACCAGTCGTTGCACACTTTGGGGGCCGGATTATCCGGCCCAAGTGAGGGCCGGATTATCCGGTCTGGGGAAACTCTGTCCTAGACTCGGAATATCCGGCAGACAATCCGCCCCCTCTCTGAGCGTCGCACCGAGCTTGCCCTTGATCAACTTCTGGGGGCCGGATTATCGGGCCCTATGAGAAGGCCGGATTATCCGGCCTGGGGAGGAAAAAACCGCCCCAGTTCGGATATTTCGGTAGAAAATCTGACCAGATACTGAGCGACGCGCCTTGGGTCCTTTTGCTCGAAAACTAGGGGCCGGATTATCCGGCCTGGGGAGGAAAAACCGCCCCAGTTCGGATTTTCTGGGAGAAAATCCGCCTGGACACTAAGCAACGTGCCTTGGCTTCCTTGAGAGATGAGGTAGACCGGATTATCCGGCCCTTGGAGGGGCGGATAATCCGGCCCCCCTCAAAACTTCCTGCACACTTAGCGCACATGAAAAGTCTCCATAGTATTGTTATCTAACACGCAAAACATAGGAAAACATGAAATGCTCTTTCAATGTCCCCCTTTTTGGTGTTAGATGACAATACCAGGATTTGCAGGAGAAAGACACAAGACAAACAGAGATAACTATGGAGAGGACTCCCCCTCAATGTGTGCATAATAGAGTTTTGCATTGGAATACAAATGCACACAAATCGGTGAATCTATTCCATAGACAAAAGGGCAAAAACACATACCACCGAAGTAGAGAATAGGCATCCTTGACATAAATCATCATTATTAGTGGATAACCATTATGAGCGCGCGCCTTCCGTGATAAATCACCAGCAGTAGGATATGAATAGATATAACCATGAGCATAATCCATGATATGAAGTCCATAGGCATCATCCAGACAACCACATAAAGTCTCAACCACAAATCACAAACCACGAATATAAAAGTTCAACCTAATAGAACTACTTCTCCCCCTTTGGCATCGAGACACCAAAAAGGGAGAAGAGCGATGCTAGCGCCCCATGGGATCACTCATCATAGTCCTCGTCCTCGTCCTCGTCCTCATGCTCTTCCTCATCCTCATCTTCAAGCTCCTTAGTGTCACCTTCCTCATCATCACTTGGGCCGGATAATCCGGCCCCCAAAGTGTGCAACGGCTGGTTTTTGGAAAGGGGTATAAGTACCCCTTCTTTCCCAACGTCCAGATCTCTTGATTCATTTGAAATTGATCAGACCTTGTGCAAGAGCTCTCATTCTCAATCTCTCACTTCAACCACTCGAAGGTCTTGATCTTTGGTGGAATTGAAGGAGGAGAAGTTCATCATCAACATCAAGAATCAAGCGCTTCAACTCCTCTCCATTCACTTGGAGAAATCCCTGATCTAGTATTCTTGTCAATACCTAGATCTTGTTATTGTGTTTGACAACTTTGTTCTTGTGGCAGCTTGTTGTCATTTCGGGAGCCTCCAAGTTGTTGTGGAGTTGTTGCCCGCTTAGTTGTGTAAAGGCGCGGTGCCTCAGAAGGGTACCTATAGTGGAAGGATCAGGCCTGTTGTGGCGAGATCCATCGGAGAACAGGGTGAGGCCTTTTGTGGCGTGGTGGTCTTAGTACCGCCCACCCCTCCAACGCAGACGTACTTCCCTTAGCAAGGAAGGAACTGCGGTCAAACAAATCCTGTGTCTCCGCGTGCTTCACTCCGGTTCACTCGTTCCTCTTCCACTCGCTCCTTTCTCGCTAGTACATCGGTTTGCATATAGGGAAATTCCCCACATTAGTTTATCTAGAGAATTTACCTTTGTGCTAAGCCTAAAATTGAAAAGGAATTAAAAATTTGGTATAGCACCTATTCACCCCCCGTCTAGGTGCCCATACGATCCATTTCAACGGCCATGGCCTGGATCTGGGACATGGACGAACCTGCTCAGCCCCGCTCTCCTCCCCATCCCGACTCGGAGCTCGCCCTCACCATGGCCACACCCATGGCACGACGCGGGGACGAGAATTGCTTCCTGGTGAGATCTTTCACCGTGTCGACCATGCTCGGTCCTGTTTTCCTCCTCCAGAATCTGAGCCCGCTGTCGCCCTGGTCGCACCCGCACCAATTTTGCCACCCCTACCGAGGTCTCTGTGGTAGCTCAAGTTCTGCTATGTTGAACTTGTTAGCGAATTCGGAGCTGGGCGGCGACAACCCATTGTTGAACCTGTAAGGAATTTGCTGAAGACTGTGTGCCGTGCCAAGGTATTCGGCCGATGCCAACGTCCACCGCTAATGTGAGATCATTTAGTTACTTCAATATGAAATTTCGACCAATTTAACTTGTTGATGTATTCCTTGACAATTATAATATAATTGAGCACTAGAAATATTTGGTAGTGTGCATGAGCATGATCAGTAATATAATTGAACATTAGAAATTTTAAGGCACTCCATATAAAGGAGTAGATTAATATATATATAGAAGGTTCACCAGAGACACCACAGATATATTGTCTTACATGCAACACATAGGTAATAATTAACTAAAACAAAATAAAAGTAGGGCAGCAGTAGGAGGCCGGGACACGGAGACACCTAGCAGGGCAGGGTCATCAGCAGGAGGCAGGGACAACCTAGTCGAGGGGATACATGCCAGTCCTGACATAATCATGGAGGAATTTGCCGAAGGCTGCGTGCCGTGCCAAGGTAATCGGCCTATGTTGTCTGCCTCCGCCTCTACCAACGCCCAACGCATGCTGGATCATCCTATCGAGGTCCACATTGATTGCTCTGCCACAGAATGGGCAAAATAGTCCCCCTATGGTAGAAACAGATTTGCCCGCACCGGAACCGCCTCAGCACATAGCGGCTCGTGTTGTCCCTAGATTCCTTGCTAGCGTCCACGCCATCATCATCCTCCTGTTAATTTTTAAGAACATAACTTAAAACTCATACATATGATTGAATTGTATTACAATTCAAGAATTGACAACATATATATGTAAGACAATATTAAGTTGATATCAAAGAGAAAGCATCTCATCAATAATTTGATCGGTTCATATATCATTTCATCTCAACAAAATTATAATTAATTGCATTAGAGTGTATGTAGAATAAAGATTGCAGCCTCATAAGTTTCTTTAGGATGGCATGAGCGAACGAAGGAACAATTGCACAACCTATATTGTTCTTGTACATCATCCTAGGTTCGCTAACACATCCCTGAAAAAATCTAACACCAATGTGTCTGCCTCTCTTTTGGGGAAAATTTGAATCATTGGCCGCAATATGAAATTGGAATGTAATCCTACAAAACAATATTCAGGGATATACTTATTTAGGTACAAAAACAATCCTAAATATTGTAATTATAAATAAAAAACCAAACGATTAATCTCTAGGTACATGTTGAAAATACTTATGATCAAAACCATGCATATACATATGCATCATACGAATCATTCAAAGATCAGAAACAATTCAAGGATCATACATGTAGTTCCATATGAGAATAAATCAAGGACCTCATAAATTTTTTCAGAGATGGAGTTGGCGAACCAAAGTACCAACAACACAACCTATATTGTTTGTGTACAGTGCTGCCTCAGGTTCACCAACCCATCCCTAAAAGAACAACACCATCATATGTGTCTCCCCTTACACTCATTTGGGGAAAATTTCAATCATCAGCCTCGGTGAACAAATGAAATGTAATTATTATACACTATGAATGCATGTATGCAATAACAATTCAAAGATCATAGTTCTATGAATGTAGAATAAATCTAGGGGCCTCATAAGTTTCTTCAAGGATGGTGTTACTGAACCAAGTAACAATTGTACAACCTATATTGTTCTTGTACATCACCCCAAGTTCGCTAACTCATCCCTAAAAAAATCTGACACCAATGTGTCTGCCTCTCTTTCGGGGAAAATTTGAATCATTGGCCATAATAAGAAATTGAAATCTAATCCTACAAAACAATATTCAGGGATATACATATTCAGGTACAAAAACAATCCTAAATATTGTAATTATAAATAAAAAACCAAACAATTAGTCTTCAGGTACATGTTAAAAATACTTATGATCAAAACCATGCATATACATATGCATCATACGAATCATTCAAAGATCAAAAACAATTCAACGATCATATATGTAGTTCCATATGAGAATAAATCAAGGGCCTCATAATTTTTTCCAGAGAAGGAGGAGGTGAACCAAAGTACCAACAGCACAACCTATATTGTTTGTGTGCATTGCTGCCTCAGGTTCACCAACCCATCCCTAAAAAACGACACCATCATATGTGTCTCCCTTGCACTCTTTTGGGGCAAATTTCAATCATCGGTCTTGGTGATAAACTGAAATGTAATTCTTATACACTATGAATGCATGCAATACATAATTCAAATATCATAGTTATGTGAATGTAGAATAAAGATTGTGGCCTCATAAGTTTCTTCAAGGATGGCATAAGAGAACCAAGTAACAATTGCACAACCTATATTGTTCTTGTACATCGCCCCAGGTTCGCTAACTCATCCCTGAAAAAATCTGACACAAATGTGTATGCCTCTCTTTTGGGGCAAATTTGAATCATTGGCCACAAAAAGAAATTGAAATGTAATCCTAAAAAACAATATTCAGGGATATACAAATGCATCATACAACTCATTCAAAGATCAGAAACAATACAAAGATTATATATATAGGTTCCATATGAGAATAAATCAAGGGCCTCATTATTTTTTTCAGAGATGGACTTGGAGAACCAAAATACAAATAGCACAACCTATATTGTTTATGTACATTGCTGCCTCAGGTTCACTAACCATCCCTAAGAAAATGACATCATCAGATGTGTCTCCCTTGCACTCTTTTGGGGCAAAATTGAACCATAAGGAATAGAAATGTAATGTTATATGCAGTTGTGTATCGAAATCAACACTCAACTAGCAAACCCTAAAACCCCTAAATCAAATGTTACAGATCGATTAAATTTACAGCACAAGAAGAACCGTATGAACAACAACGAGTTAAGAAAATGTAAAATTACTAGATGGCAGATGAGCAGATTGGGGTTTTGTGACTAGACGGGTTGGGGTTTTGTGACTAGATGGCAGATGCATCAATCGACCATTCGAACCATATATATACTAACCTAATTCAAGAGCAAAAGAATCTATACACAATTGAGCAAATCCTATGTATGAATAGTGAAATCTACGGCTGCGACTAGAGAACCTAGCAATGTCGTACCTTGGACTCCTCATCAGGGACCTCCTCCTCGAACTCGTCATTCTCTGCGATTGTGTCGATGATTTCTTGGATGGCGATGGGGTTGTTGATGTAGATCACCGGATTGCCTCCTCCTGCCTCCTACCCCTCATCCAGATCTACCGCTGGCACCACGACATTGTTGGCCACATGCTGCTCGACGGCGACAGCTACTGGCTAGATGGATGAGATCGAAGCCTCCACGGCGCAGCGACGAGCGGCATGTGTGCCCGGATAAGACGCCTCCGCCTGCTTGGCAACGACCGAGCCATCTGCTGCTGCGCCTTCAACTGGCTTCACCTCCGGCTTGTATCCACACGTACGCTTCATGGCGCACCTAGGGAAGGCGGTGGTGCAAGCGAAGGAGCTTCGGCACGCGCGGTAGGTGCAGATTGGGGTTTTGGGACTAGACAGATTGGGGAAATGACACGAGCTCATGGAAGAAGAAGGCCGAGTGGGTTTATAAACACTAGACCTTTGGTAGTCCTCGAGTGGACACGTGTGGTGGGCGGGGGGATGGGGCTACCACGATCTCCACTTTTTTTTGAAACAACCACGATCTCCACTTTATAACTACATTGAAAACACGTGCATGGAAGACCTCGATTCCGCTGCATGCAAGTGGCGAAGAACCAATTTCTAGCAACATTAGGTCTCCTCAAGGGGCCCCCTAACGAGTGGAAGTTTGTTGCGGTAGGGCCCAGTTGGAAGTGAGATTGAGAGCGTGCTGCGTAAAAATGGGATATGTCTTATTAAAATCAAGTGGCGGTAATTTTCAGTGTCCCGTTGACAACCGTGCACTCGATGACCCTGTTGCCCTGTGCATGTGTTGTGGTGGTGGTAGTAGTAGTAGTAGTAGTAGGCTTTTCAGACATGATGAAACATGACATGACCAATCGATGACTTTTTCCATGGACGGCTTCGTGTTCCTTCTTGTAGAAGTCTCGCCGAGAGAGACGTCCGTGCTGTCTCATGCTGTATTGTGAAGGGCGAGACGTGTGCAGCGATCCGCGTTGGATCACACAGGATCAATGGTTGCTGCACACGATCCTCGTGACAACTGTGACAACCAATCAGGGCGTAGCAGCCAGAGTGAGCACAAGTTTGGCTTCTACGAGAGAGATGGGGGCAAAACTGAGTAGTATCAAAAAACCAAGGGCAAAACTGAGTAGTATAAAAATGGAAAGTGAGTGTCTTATACAATGAAATACAGTGAAATCCTGCATCACCACACCTCATTAGATGTGTGTGTTGTGTGTGTGTGTGTGTGTTACTGTGCATCATTGTGGTTTTGGAAAAGAACACCTGCAGTGATGCCACCACAGCATGTGTCCAACCATGTCTAGGAACCCTGGGAGCATGTTGGGATTCAACTGCAGCATGCATTCTACCACCATCTTGAAAGATGCTGCATCACCACACCTCATTGGATGTGTGTGTGTGAGTGTATCAGTGTGCATCATTGTGGTTTTAGGAAAACAACACATTCCCATAGCATGTGGTGTCTAACCATGTCCAGGAACCCTAGCAGCATGCTGGGATTCAACTACAGCATGCATTCTACCACCAGCTCAAAAGATGCTGCATCACCACACCCCATTGGATGTGTGAATGTATCAGTGTGCATCATTGTGGTTTTAGGAAAACAACACATGTAGTGATGCCACCACAACATGTGTGTTCTTTTCATAAAACACATGGATCCACAAGAGTTCATTGCATGTGTGTTCTTTTCATAAACCACATGGATCCACTAGAGTCATTGCATGTGTGTTCTTTTCATAAACCACCTAGATCCACCGGTGTAATTGAATGTGTGTTCTTTTTCTAAACCACATATGGATCCATTAGAGTTCATTGCATGTGTGTTCTTTTCATAAACCACAACTAGAGTCATTGCATGTGTGTTCTTTTCATAAACCACATGGATCCACCAGTGTCATTGCATGTGTGTTCTTTTCATTAACCAAAGCTAGAGTCATTGCATGTGTGTTCTTTTCATAAACCACATGGATCCACCAGAGTCATTGCATGCGTATTCTTTTCATTGGATGTGTGAGTGTATTATTGTGCATCATTGGGTTTTTAGGAAAATAACACATGCAGTGATGCCACCACAACATGTTTTTTCATAAACCACATGGACCCACTAGGGTTCATTGCATGCGTGTTCTTTTCATAAACCACATGGATCCACTAGAGTTCATTGCATGTGTGTTATTTTCATAAACCACATGGATCCACTAGAGTCATTGCATGTGTGTTCTTTTCATAAACCACATGGATCCACCAGTGTCATTGAATGTGTGTTCTTTTCATAAACCACATCTAGAGTCATTGCATGTGTGTTCTTTTCATAAACCACACGGATCCACTGGAGTTCATTGCATGTGTGTTCTTTTCATAAACCACATGGATCCACTAGAGTTCATTGCATGTGTGTTCTTTTCATAAACCGCATGGATCCACTAGAGTCGTGTGTTCTTTTCATAAACCACATGGATCCACTAGAGTTCATTGCATGTGTGTTCTTTTCATTAACCACAACTAGAGGTTAATTATATACAATGAGGTTATGATTCTACTACTAGTATCATCCTACACATTCTCTTGCTCCCAGGGGTTGTACGCTGGTGTGCACATCTGTTGTCCATAATTAGTGCTGGTGCGCAAGCGCAGGCGCATGCCCATGCCGATTTGACGAAACGCGGTTGCGGTTGTTGTGGCTATGTGCATGCCATTGTCTCGTTTCCAGACGCTTTGCTAGGATTTCAAAGGCGTTTTTTTAAATGTGTGGCTCTGGAACCGCTTCCTCTGCCAGTTAACAGGACCGAGACCACACGAACGCCATCATCCATGGCCGACAAGAAGCAGCATGACTCACCATGGGCTAGTCTCCCTGAGGGACTCGTCCAGAAGATAGGTGACATCTTCCTTTCGACGGATGACTTCGACTACTACGCTGCCTTCCGAGCAGTATGCAATGCCTGGTGTGGCTGCACAGAGGAGCGCTTTATGCCAGCCAACTGGATTGTTCTGGAGCACCAGTTGCCGGAGGAGTATCCGGTAGACGATGCCGCCATCATGTTGCTGAACATGAGAACTGGCCGCCACCTTGAGAAGAAGATTAGCCGGGTTATTCGCAGGTGCTTTATTGATATTCATCTGTATATTTGTGATCCTTTTTTTTGCATTCACCTCCTATACTATCTGTTTTTCAAGATTTGTTTCTTCGTCTACTAGTTGGTTTACTTTGATTGAATCTCAGTCTATTTACCTTTACTAAATCTCTGTTTCTCCTCTTGAAGGTACTTTTATGTGGGTAGCACATCCGGCGGCCTACTTGTGCTTGGATAGAGGGTGCAGCCATACAAGATCCGGTTGTACAACCCCTTCTCGGGCGCTATCAAGCGCCTGAGGGTTGAGATACCGACTGAGCAGGTAGCTTCTGTCGCTGTGATGATGTTCCCATTGTTGATGGTGTTTACATCAAACCATCTGCACAACAATATTCGGTGGGAAGATGAGGGCACGGAGGAAGGGAGACGCTCGGTCTTTGGCGAAGGGTCATACTTGCCGTATGAATTCGTGAAACTCCGGACCATGACTTCTTACACTGGTGTTGTTTTCGTCGCAGACATATATGGGTCTGTCCTCTCGACTATGTGTGGTGCTGCTCGATACGTTGCAAACGTATCTATAATTTTTGATGTTCCATGCATGTTTTATACCAACTTTCTTATGTTTTATCCACACTTTGGAGTATTATTACACATTTTCTGGAACTGACCTATTAACAAGATGCCACAGTGCTAGTTGCCTATTTTCTACTGTTTTTGGTTTCAGAAAAGCTAGTAAGGAAATATTGTCGGAATTGGACCAGACAAAAGCCCAAGTCAATATTTCACAAGAAGGAACACGGAGTCCGGAGGGGAGACAAAGAGGGGAGCTAGGCCGGCCACACCTGGTGGTGGCGCGGCTATCCCTAGCCGTGCCAGCAGGTGGTGTGGGCCCCCTAGTACTCCACCGACCTTTCCCCTTCGCCTATATATTGCCTACAGGACAAAAACCCTAAGTACCCGATCAAAATTCCACAAAAGAGTCTATAGCCGCCGCCATCTCCATCCCTAAATCGGGAGGGATCTGAAGCTCTTCCCGGCACCCTGCCGAAGGGGAGAGATCACCCTGGAGGCCTTCTTCATCACCATGACTTCCTCCGGAGTGATGCGTGAGTAGTTCATCCCTGGACTACGGGTCCATGTAGTAGCTATATGGTTGGTTCTTCTCCTTTGTGCTACCATGTTTAGATCTTGTGAGCCCAGTTCATGATCAAGATCATCTATTTGTAATCTACATGTTGTGTTGCGGGGATCCGATGGATATTGAGATGCTATTTCAGATTGATTATTGATTCTATCATGTCTTTGTTATTTGTGAACTTGCATGCTTTCCGTTGTTAGTAGCTATCTTGGCCCAGTAGATGTTAGCAACTCCAAGAGTTAGTATTTATGCTCGATAGTGGGTTCATGCCTCTAGGAATCTGGGGAAGTGACAGAAATCTCTAAGGTACTAGATGTGCTGTTGCTACTAGGGAGAAAACAGCAATCCTTTGTTCATAGAACAATTGTATTGTTTACTTTACACACTTTTCTTAATGCAATTATCTATTGCTTGCAACTTAATACTGGAGGGGGTTCGGGTGATAACCTGAAGGTGGATTATTTGTCATAGATGCAGTTGGATTACGGTCTATGTATAATGTTGTAATGCCCAATCAAATCTCATAGGAGTCAAGATTATTAGTATATGCATGTATGCTTTCTCGGTGTTTGTCAATTGCCCCGCTGTAATTGGTTCACCGAACATGTCATCTATCTTAAGGAGAATCACCTCTAGTGAACTATGGACCCTGGACCATTCTTTTATCATCAATATACAAGCTATTTACTGTTTTCTGTTTACTTTCTGCAAGCAATTACTATCTTCCACACAATACGTTTAATCCTTTGTTTTCAGCAAAATCGGTGAGATTGACAACTTCACTGTAAGTTGGGGGCAATGTTCTATGGTTGTGTTGTGTAGGATTCCAAGTTGGAAACAACACCTTGGAGGTGTTTCCTTGCTCCTACTGGTTCGATAACCTTGGTTTCATAACTAAGGGAAAACATGCTGCTGTGCTCATCATACCTTCCTCTTGGGGTTCCCCAACGAGATCGACGTGTTGATCCGATCATCAAGCTCTTTTCTAGCGTCATTGCCGGGGAGTCAAGGACATCTTCACAAGGGGAGTCCCTCATAAACAATCTCTTTACTTTGTTTTATTTGTTTTGCTTAGTTTATTTCTGCTTTATTTGCTTGTTTCTTTTATCAAAAACACACAAAAATTAGTTATACTAGTTTGCTTTCTTTATATCAAAAACACAAAAAAATGACTACTCTTGAATCACTAAGTTGTGTGACTTCACTAGCACCAACAACAATGATTTCGTGTGCACACCTATTGCTCCACATGTTCCTGAAGCTACTTTCTTTGAAATTAAACCTGCTTTACTCAATCTTGTTATGAGAGAACAATTTTCTGGTATTGGTACTGAAGATGCTGCTGCTCATCTTAATAACTTTGTTGAACTTTGTGAGATGCAAAAACATAGGGATATAGATGGAGATATTATTAAGCTTAAATTGTTTCCTTTCTCTTCGAGATGGAAAGCTAAAGAATGGTTACAATCCCTAACTAGAAATATTATTGATTCTTGGACTAAATGCAAAGATGCTTGTATTGGAAAATACTATCCTCCTGCTAAGATTATATCTATGAGAAGTGAAATAATGAAAGTTAAACAATCGGATAATGAACATGTTTCTCAAGCTTGGGAAACAATGAAATCTTTGGTAAAGAATTGTCCCACTCATGGACTGACTACTTGGATGATTATCCAAACCTTTTATGCAGGACTAAATTATTTTTCAAGAAATCTACTGGATTCTGCTACTAGAGGTACCTTTATGACCATTAATTTGGGTGCTGCAACAAAGCTTCTGGATAATATGATGGTTAACTATTCTGTATGGCACATTGAGAGGGCTCCACAAGGTAAGAAGGTAAATTCTATTGAAGGGACCTCCTCCTTGAGTGATAAAATTGATGTTATTATGTCTATGCTTGTTAATGGGAAAGCTCATATTGATCCAAATCATGTTCCCTTAGCCTCTTTGGTTGCTCAAGAAGAGCAAGTTGATGTGAACTTTATTAGAAACAATAATTTTAGCAATAATGCCTACATGAATAATTTTGGTAATAATAATTATAGGCCATATCCTCCCAATAACGGTAATGCTTATGGAAATTCCTACAACAATAATAGAAGTGCACCCTCTAAACTTGAAGGCATGCTTAAAGATTTTATTAGTAAACAAACTGCCTTCAATAAAATTATTGAGGAAAAAGTCTCTAATACTGAAAGAAATATAGCATCATTGTCTGAAGCACAATCTTCTTTGAATAAAATGGCTTCTAAACCTGAAACCATTGAAAATCCCTTTGCTTCTACTAATGCCATACAAGTTAGAATTGATCAAAATGTTAGACTGTTAGCTGATTTACATGCTAAGTGGGAAAGAGAAGATGAAATTGCTAGAAACATTAGTATTTCTAGTATCACTACCACTAATGTTGAAGCTAGTAAACCTAATGGAACCTTTTCTAATAAAAATGCTGAAATTCTTCAAAATATGGGAAACAATAGCTCTACTACTTTAGATGATAATTATGATTTTGATCTTGATGGTTGCAATATCTCTAAAATAATTATGTTCCTACAAAAGCTTGCTAAAAGTCCTAATGCTAGTGCTATTCCTATGAAATTATAAGATGGTTGCAATATCTCTAAAGTAATTATGGCCTTTACAAAACACATTAGTGATGCTCTCATAAAAATTAAAGAAGAAAAGATGAAACATAAAGCTTCTATTCCTATGAAATTAGAAGATGGTTGGGAACCCATCATTAATATGAAAGTGAATGATTTTGATCTCAAAGCTTTATGTGATCTTGATAGTAGTGTTTCTATTATGCCTAGAAAGATTTAGGAAATGCTTAATTTGCCACCATTGGAAGATTGTTATTTAAATGTCCCATTTGATGATAATGCTAAAAAGAAACTCATGGGGAGTATTAATGATGTTCTTATTATGGTTAACAATGCCTATCTCCCCGTTGATTTATATGTTTTGGATGTTGAATGCAATGCTTCTTGTCCTATTACTTTGGGAAGACCTTTTCTTAGAACTGTTGGTGCCATTATTGATATGAAAGAAGGCACCATTAAATATCAATTTCCACTCAAGAAAGGTATCGAACACTTCCGTAAGAAGAGAGAGGATTTCTTTTTCCTATCCTATTAAAACAAAATTTGCTCTTAATGCTTCTTCATTGGAGAATACTTGATTCTTTTCTTGCTTCTTATGCCTAGCTCAAAGGCGTTAAAGAAAATCACTTATTGGGAGATAACCCAAATTTCATTAGGAATCTTTTGTTGAGTCTTGGAAGTTATTGCTTCAGTAATAACCTCTCCTTATCATTTTTGTGTGGTTTTTGTGCCAAGAGTAACCTCTAATGAGAGAGAAGTAAGACTTGGGAAGTTGCTGTCCCGAAATAGATTTTTGTGCTTCACTGTAAAAATTCGCGAAAAATCTATGTACGTCGGGGTGAGATGAAATTTTTTGTGCTTCTTTTTTCCCCGGGTTTTTATCCAACTTTCGTTAGTTCAACACTTTTCAATTTGAGCAACAGAAGGTCTTCTAAAAAATTGGTTTTTACCTGCTGGTCTGTTTTGACAGATTTCTGCCATTATTTGCATTTACCTCTTAATCTCTTTCTCTTTGAGTTCTTGCCAAAATTCTTGAACTTTTTAAAGGAAGTGCTACAGTAGCTTGTGTTTTAATGGAAGTTTTACTTGTATTTAAACTGAACCAAAAGACTTATTATCTTGAGTACACTAATGTTGCTAATGAAGATTGTGTGAAGTTTTGTATGAAGGAGATTTTAAAGTGTAGGGAAGAGTAATGTGATAAGATGAAGTATGGACAAAAGCTCAAGCTTGGGGATGCCACCCGTGTCACCCCAAGAAATATTCAAGAAGTACAAGCATAAAAGCTTGGGGATGCCCAAGGCATCCCCTTCTTCATCAATAAAAATATCAAGTTCTCTTCCAAACACTTCATTTTTATCGTTTCATGCACAGTTGTGTTGTTCTTGGAGCGTCTTCGTTTTCGTTTTTAGTTTTCATTTGCTTAATTTGCTTGAATAAATTGGTTGGACCCCCTCATTCATACATTAGTTTTCCAAAAAGTTGATTTGGATTGGAAAAGAGTAGGAAAGTTCATGCTTATAAGTGGTATAAAAGGAGTCTTGTTTTTTACTATGTCCTAGGCTTTATCATGTCATGCTTGATATTGTTTTGACTCTATGTTTAGTGATTATTTCTGTAGCATGACTTGTTACAAACAATTGAGATTGCTTAATGTGCCTTGATAGAATCATTTGTTGTTTTAGCATATAAAAGCATAATATTGTGGTATTCTCCTTTGATGCTTTATTTGGGTTGACTTGGCGCATGCTCACACCATGTTAAGACTATACCAAGTCACCATAGCCTCTATGATCATTTAGTTTTCGACTTGTAATATCACTTTATGCTTTAATTAATAATGTTTTGTCGCTTTGCATGATTATGGCCATTATTGCTCTCTTAGTTGGTCGCTCCCAGTCTTTTGCTAGCCTCCATACCAAGTATGAGTTCCACTCATGCATCCAACTCCAAATAAAACCAAGTTATTCCAAAGAGTCCACCATACCTACCTATTAGCATTTGCTAGTCCAAGTATATTCATGTTTTTATCTACCTTCCAAATTATACTTGTTATGTGAAAATTAGTGATTAAATCTCTCATGAACTTCATGGCACAATTTACTTTTCTTGCACTTAATAAACTCGAACCATTGTGCCCATCTATGTTGCGTATATGCTTGCATTTTGTAAGTTGTGGATTAGCAGAACCATGTTGTCATGGGGAACGCTTTCAACATTGCACTTTATTTAGTTGATATCATGTTCTTTTGCTTATGGATCCTGGTGGTGTGAAATGAAAGGGGAGCTTGTAAGGCTCATGAAGTTCGTATATGTGTTAGAGAAATGCCTGGGTGGCTGGTCTAATCCATGCCTAATCATGGTGGAAACCTGCAGCGTAACCATAGTCAGCAATCTATGACGCATCCACAATAAAAAAAGAAGCCTATGCAAATAGAAAAGAAAAAAAGAGAGAAAGAAAAAAAGAAAAAAAAAGAGATACCTATGCAAATAGGAAATAAAAGGATGCTGAGATGCTCATTGTCTGCTTGCCTTGTCATTTTGATATGGGGATTCTTCAGTATCATCGGGCAAAGGGTACCCCGTTGGCGGTTCTCTATGATACACATGTACTTACAATGACAAGAACTTACTTGTGACTAAACTTGAGTAGCATGAGGAACAGTACTCGTAAGTAAGGGACATGAGATTTTCAGCTTATAACTTGTCAAGCATATCCTCATATTTGTTCACTTTAACCTTAATCACCTAAAGATGCTTATGATAGGGGCAATGAGAGCTGAAAGCTAATAAGTACCATAATTTTTGGAAGCTCTTTATGAGACTTGAATCCCTGCTTCCTTCTATGAAGGCCTTTCTTTTACTTTTATGGTGAGTCTCCATCTTCTATCTTTATGCACCTATTGAGAGAGCACAGTGGCCATTCTTAGTTTAATGTGCATTGTCCCAAGACTTGTTGATTGATTCATAACTTTGATATTGCTTGTTCTTAAACTATTTGTATCTAGTCACCCTTATGAACTTTGAAGGTGTCCTATGCATTTATGTTTTGCTACACTATGAGGGACAAGCTGAATACCATTCTCATTATGTTTTCTATATGTGAAACAAACAAACATCTTTCAAAGCATTGTTATTCATGAATCATTTGTTTGTACCTGACATGGGTATACCCTACAGGTACTCGAGCTTGGTATATACGGCCTGAATACATAAAGGCCCATGGTGTCGCCAAGGCCCAAATGAAGAACTCGAGTAACCTACGGACTCTCGATTGGTTGAAGAATAAGAAGCTAAAGATAGAAAGTTCAAAGGGGAAAACCCTAACTGGTAACCGACTCAACCTACTACCCGAGACCTAGCCTATCTATATAAAGGCTAGGAGGGGGCGGCGAGGAGGACACACGCAACCCTAGTTTCCACAACCCTCGCCAGATTGCATCTGCGCGCCATTGTAATCTTCGATTCCCTTGATAACTCCACGAGCAGACAAGCAAGAGTAGGGACCTCTACGAGGCCTCAACCTGGGTAAATCCTCGAGTCGCCTGTGTGCTTGTTTGCTAGCCGATAAATGTCTCCAGCGCTCCCTCCTTCTCCAAAACCCAAGTCCATAATAATGGGCATTGATGAGTTAAACCCTCGTCAATTGGCGCCGTCTGTGGGAATTGGGAGTGCTGATGTTGCGGCTTCTTCGGCCCCATCAACCGCGATCTACAACTCTGCAACACCGGAGATTCGCCAGCTCTTCGGCGCGTTCGACTTCACCGTCCATACGCCGGCCACTCGCTCGGCTTTCGAGTCCGTGGGCGATGGAATCATCCTGGCAATTGGGAGCTTCCGCTTCCAAGTTGGTCAGATGGGCATGCTCTGCATGCCTGACCAGCCGTCGATTGCCCCAGCATCGTGGTTCCCTCCATCGATCGGCACCCTTAGTGAGCTCAACACCCCGACAATAGTCGAGAACACAGTCAGCGACAGCGCTCGCGACTCCGATCTGAGCGATCTGGCAACTGAAGATGGAGCCTACGGCTCTGGATCTGAGAGCTGCGGGAGCAGCAGCTTCCCCAATCACTTCATGTGCGCCGTTGTCAACACAGGCGACACCTCTGCCAACCGCGACAACACGGGAAATTGTGGCAACAAAACTGGCCCGCCTCTCGGTGGCAACGGCGGCAATGGTGGCAACAGCGGCAATCGCATCCCCGTCAACAATGGAGTAGTCGAGCCTCCGACCATAACAAACGAGCAAACCGGCGAATGTGTCGCGATCAGGCTCGACGAGCAGGAGTGGGCTTGCTGCCACGAGGCCTTACGAGGCACCCCTCTACCCTTCGGATCTCCACAAGAACTGCTAATGGGATACCATTGGCTCCTGAAGGAGGAATTCAAGCGCCAAGTGCAAACAATCACGCAACTCGAGGCACGCAAAAAGGCGGCAGACGAGTCAAGCCTTCGACGTGCTGGGCTCTCCTCCAACGAAGGATCCTCCTCAAAGGGCAACGAGTACCTCGCAAACAAGAGACGATCTCGGATGGCCCATCTCACCGAGCAAGAATGCATAGAAGCTGCAAAAGTCCTCGACTTCAGCTCTATGACAGTCGATACACGGGGCAACGTGGTCCCCAAGACGCCACAGGCCGCGGTGACCGCAGCCACCATGTACCTCCTCAACAATCAGCCGCCAGCTGGAGATCCCCGAGCCGCTATGCACTGATCTACGATCGCGGGCTTGGCACTAGTCGAAGCCGCCCTCAACAAGGAGCCAACACCGGAGCCGAAAAAAGGCAAAGTGCTAGCAAAGCGCTACTCCTCGCCCTCATCCAGCGACGACAGTCATGACCTGTCTCAACGTCGCCGCTCACGGCAACACGATCACGACTATGATGCGTGCGATGACCTCACGCAGCGCAAGATCGACAAATCAAGGGCGTGACGTGCCTGGTCGACTGACTCGGAAGAAGAAGATGTGCAGCTCTGCGGTGCCAGATGCTTCAGCAGGTCCATCAGGCAAAAGCGAATGCCCAAGGGGTTCAAACTCCCGTCGGAGAACCCAAAGTTTGATGGCCTACAGGACCCGAAGATCTGGCTGGAGGACCACATCTCCTCGTCAGGCTCCATGGCGGCAGTTGAAGCACGGCCATGCAATGCCTACAGCTGCAGCTGCAAGGCGCCGCCTGAGCGTGGCTCAACAACGTCCCACGCGGATCCATTCGCAGTTGGGATGAGCTGGTTTACAGCTTTGTGCGCAACTTCAAGGGCACCTACAAGCGGCCTGCATCAATCGAAGAGCTGAGATGCTGCCAGCAAAGATCGGGCGAATCGCTACGCTCCTACATCCATAGGTGGTCCATCATCAAGAACTCCGTAGAGAATATCTCGGAGGATCGCGCGATTGATGCATTCAACGGCAGTGTCCGCCGCATAGAGCTCAGGGAGGAGCTGGGCTGCTCAAAGCCCAAGACCATAGACCACCTGATGGAAATCGCGAATCGGTGGGCCGATGGAGAAGATTTAGTGAAGAATCACATTCACTCCGACGAGGAGGTAGAACTCGAGCACAGACGTGACCGCCGAGGCAAACGCCGCATGTGCATCTATGATGACCGTGACGATGTCAACATGGTCGCAGCCGGCTACGCTGATAGACGCGATGACAACCGGAGCAGCGGATACCGCAGCGGTGGATACCGCGACTCCGGGAAGACCACGCAAGTGTGGCAACACGACAATCATGATGAGGTACCCGCGACATCCATTGAAGACAAACTGTCCGGGCCATGTACGGTGCACTTCTACATCGACAAGCATGATGGAAAGAAGAAGTCCAGCCACCTCCTCAAGGACTGCTGCGAGTTTCTCAAACTACATGAAGGATTAGCTCGGATGAACCGCAAGGCAGTCGAAAGAGGCTACAGAGCCGCTCCAGACGCCGTGGCACATGGCACTCCGCCACCACCACCTGGAATGCCCCCAGACGTAGCTGCACCGGACCAGCACCAGGGAGGCGAACCCTACCCAAGGGCCATGGGTACCATGATGATCCAAAAGGGACGCCCCTCCAACAGGGTGTAGAAGGCCATCACTCGCCAAGTCAACTTGGCCACAAATTCGCCACCAGCTACCACTGAGTACCTCGGCGGAAGCGAGTCCTGCATCACCTTCGACAAACGCGATCATCTGCCTCAAGTACCTCGCCTAGGACTTTGCCCCTCGTACTCGAGGCGCAAATCAGAGGCTTCGACATGAGCCGTGTCTTCATGGACGGCGGAAGCGGCATCAAACTTATATTCGTGAGTACCTTGCGAGCAATGAGGATCCCTCTGACTTGCCTAGAAGCCTCGGACACAACATTCCACGGCATCGTCCTATGAAAAGGCATATATCCCCTGGGAAAAATCAACCTCGACGTTATCTTCGGCACGCCGAAAAACTTTCGGTGCGAGCGCATCGACTTTGAGGTCGTCGACTGGCCCTTACAGTATCACTACATCCTCGGACGTGTCGTGTTTGCTAGGTTCATGGCAGTACCACACTATGCCTACCTACAGATCAAAATGCCGGGTCCTAACAGCGTCATCACAGTCAACGGGAGCTTCGAGAGGTCAGACAGCTGTGACAGGGAATTCAACAAAATTTCCCAATCCTTCGGTATGCAGGAAGAACTCGCGAGACTAAAGGAGCCAAGTTCGCCCGATCTATCTTTCGACTTATCGGTGCACACAAAGAAAGTGCAGGTCCACCCATCGGATCCCGCCAAGATGGCCCTCATCGCCAACAAATTGAGTCCCGCATAGGAACTCGCGCTCGTCGAATTCCTCCATGAGCATTGGGAAATCTTCGCCTGGTGTCCAGCGGACATGCCAGGAGTTCCCAGGGAATTCGCCGAGCACGCACTCAACGTCAACCTAGACGCAAGACCAGTCAAACAAACAATCCGGCGATTATCTGAGCCATGGGCAAAGGCAGTTGGAATGGAGATCAACAGACTCCTCGATGCCAAATTCATACGCGAGATCAAGGAAAGCACTTGGCTCGCCAACACGGTGCTAGTACCAAAAAAGGACACGGATATCCTACGGATGTGCGTGGACTTCACCTCTCTGAATAAGCACTGTCCAAAGAATCACTTCCTGTTACCGCGAATCGACCAGATCATCGACTCCGCCGCGGGATGCGAGCGCCTCTGCTTCCTCGACGCCTACTCAGGCTATAATGAGATTCGAATGAAGGAGGAAGATCAAGAAAAAACAGCGTTTACAATGCCCTTCGGTGTGTTCTGCTACAACACAATGCCCTTCGGGCTAAAAAACGCAGGAGCCACCTACCAGCGGTGCATGCAGGCTTGCCTCAAGGACCAACTTGGACGCAACATTCAAGTCTATGTCGACGACATAGTAATCAAGACCAAGGAGGAAGCCTCCCTAATCGACGATTTGCGCGAAACCTTCACCAACCTCGACCGCTACTAGATCAAGCTCAATCCGGACAAATGCGCCTTTGGCGTCCCATCTGGGCAACTACTCGGATACCTCATCTCCGCGAGGGGAATCGAGGCAAACCCGAAGAAAATAAAAGCCATGCTGGCCATGGAAAAGCCGAAAAACATAAGGGCGTTCAGCAGCTGGCTGGGTGAATCGAGGCCCTTAGTCAGTTCATCAGTCGGATGGGTGAAAAGGCACTGCCCTTCTACCAACTCCTCTGCAAAGCTGAAAAGTTCGAGTGGACCAAAGAAGCGCAGGAAGCATTCGAAGACATCAAGCGCCTGCTATCCACCTCGCCAGTACTAGTGACCCTGCGAGAAAGGGAACCACTGTTGCTATATATCTCCGCCACCAACCAGGTGGTCAGCACAGTGCTTGTCGTCGAGCGAGCCGAGGAAAACAAGGTCCACGGGGTACAGCGCCCAGTATACTACCTCAACGAGATCCTCACGCCAACAAAACAGCGGTACCCGCACTACTAGAAGCTGGCGTACGGCGTCTTCATGACCGCCCGGCGACTGCGCCATTACTTCTAGGAACACCCAATCGTGGTGGTCAATGATGCCCCGTTGGGGCATATCTCAATAACCCCTACGCCACGGGACGAGTCGTGCTTTGGGGAATAGAATTGTCTCCACGAGACATTACATACGAAAAGCACGACGCAATCAAGTCGCAAGTTCTTCCTGACTTCCTCGTGCACTGGATGGAGAACCAGCTCCCTGACAAACCAGATATGTCCTACCTCTGGACAATGCACTTCGATGGATCCAAGCGGAAGGACGGAGCAGGCGCAGGTGTCATACTGACATCACCTCAAGGGGACAAGCTGAAGTACATCCTGCGAATGCAGTTCACCGCCTCCAACAACGAAGCTGAATACGAGGCCCTACTACACGGGATGAGGATGGAAAAAGTCTATGGCGCCAAAAGGCTCATTATATACGGCGACTCCAAGTTGGTTGTCAACCAAACAATGCATGGGTGCGACGCACTAAACGACAACATGATCGCCTACCGCGACCTCTACGACACACTCGAAGGGGACTTTGATGGCTGCGAGCTACGACACGTAGGCCGCGAAAGCAATGAAGAGGCGGACGCACTCGCCAACATAGGCTCCACCTGCGCCCCCATACCACCTGGGGTATTTCTCGAGCGCATCTACGAACGCTCCATCAGGCCAAAGGCAGCAGAGGAGAAAACAAGCGCAGCAACGGACTAGGGGGCTACGCCACCCAATGAGCCAATGGCACTCGACGACCTAGAGCTGGATACAGGACTCGAAGGACCAATGAGCGTCATGATGATCGAATCATCATGGACTCAGCCGTACATCATGTACCTCCTCAGCAAAAGGCTACCGGACGATCTGACTGATGCACAGCACATCGCACAGCGATCCAAAGCATTCGCTGTCATCAACAGTGAACTATACAAGCGCAGCATCACAGGATTACTCCAGCGATGCATCTCCATGGCTGATGGAAGAGCTGTTCTCCTTGACATCCATGAGGGAACCTACGGACACCACGCTGGTAGTTGTGCCCTCGTGGCCAAAGCTCTGCGGGCTGGATTCTACTGGCCCACGGCCATGCGCGACGCCAAGGACATCATCCAGAAATGCAACGTGTGTCAATGATTCGCGGACAAGCCGCACGCACCCGGCGCAGAGCTTCGACCAATCCCATTGGCCTGGCCCTTCGCGCAATGGGGACTCGACATGGTTGGCAAGCTCCCCAAGTCCTCACAAGGAGGCTACGTCTACCTCCTGGTGGCAGTCGACAAGTTCACCAAGTGGATAGAGGCCATGCCAGTGACCAATCAATCAGGGCACAGTGCCGTCAAGTTTTTCGAGTCCATCGTCTTTCGCTTCGGAGTGCCACACCGCATCATCACAGACAATGGAACAAACTTCACATCCAAGGAGTTCCAAGAATTCTGTGAGAATCTGAGAATCAACATCAGCTATGCCTCGGTAGCACATCCACAAACCAACGGTCAGGTCGAAAAGGCGAACAGGCTCGTCTGCGGCGGGATCAAGAAGCGACTCCTCCGGCCACTCGAACAAGCCGCGGGCTGCTGGCCAGACGATTTGCAATTAGTACTTTGAAGCCTACACACAACTCCAAACAGTGCTATGGGCTACACCCCGTTCTTTATGGTGCACGGGGCTGAAGCGGTGCTACCCGCCGAGGTATGGTACAAGGCGCCGCGCGTGGTCGCTTACAGCGAGCAGGAGTCATCTCTTGCACTCGAAGATTCCATCGACCTCCTTGACGAGGGAAGGGAAATCGCCGTGGAAAGATCAACGATCTACCAGCAGAACCTGCACAGCTACCACAGTAGGAGGCTATGCCCCAGATCCTTCGACGAAGGCGACCTAGTCCTGCGACTAAAGCAGCAAGGACATCTCAAGCTCAAGTCCCCCTGGGAGGGACCATATGTGATTACAGAAGTAATCCCAGGTGGCGCCTATCGCCTTCAAGATTTAGAGACAGGAGTCGCATCCTCCAACCCCTGGAACGCCGCGCAGCCGCGACGCTTCTACTCTTAGTCGTTTTTACTTTTACATCATGAATAAGGCACCCAGCCAAGGATACTTAGACACACATTGTACTTCGTACTGTCTCACGAATAAATAAAGCTAAGTGCCCCAAAACTCTGTGTTCCCCGTTATTTTTCCACAACTTATCCACTCGGGGGCTGCGTCACCCTATACACATCTGTTCTACGAACTAAAACGTCATATCCTGAGTAGCAGGCACATCAATCGAAACCCTTGACACACATCAACCCAGTTGCAACGCACCTGACAGGTTGACAAGGGACCGAGATAAGCGCATGGCCAGGCTAACGAAAAGGAGTCGCATAGTGCAACGCACTCACACACTAACACGCTCTTTATACATAATCGACAGTCAATTATACACAATGTATATACGAACTTTACAACATTGGTACACTTATGTGCCGGATACAAACTAAGCTAGTACTGCAACAAAAGAACGTTGGTCTGCTCCTCGAAGAAATCGACGTGTTCCTCTGCTGGGTGATCCACTGCCTGATAGTATGGCACCATATTCCAAGCAGAACCCACTGGTGGCGCAGGTGGCCTAGCCGCAATTGCCGCAACATCTACGTCAGTCCTATGCAGTCGCACCAGCGACAGAGTGGCCTTGGCACCAGCCACCAACTGTTGCCTTACGCACTCGCAAACCGCAGCCAGGTCTTGGAACTTGGCAAGAAGGGCCAGCAGGCTCGATGGAGCAACATCCAGTGGAAACATCGTCCGATAGATGTTCTTCAAGCATGACTGCGACTTCTTCAGAAAGTGCAGCACTTGCGATGCACGATCCTGCAGGGTCGCCAGCGCAATCGCACGATCATGATCCACCCAGAAGTATCCACTCTCCTGAAGTTGCTCTTGGGTCAGATCATGCATGTGAATAGCAATCCTATCCTTCTCATCCTGCGGATGGCGCGCGCTGACAACTATACAAAGCAACAACGAAAGCATGAGGACAGCACACCATTACGAGTGGCTACAAGGAAAAGATAAAGAGCAAGCAGACTAACACTTAAATTGGTCGCCCCGCTGCGTCATCTCCCCAAGCAGATACTGTTCTCGGGCGGCGGCCTTCTCTGCCTTTGACTTCCATATATCCGCGTTACCGCAGAGCACGGCCAATTCACGCTCCAACTGCTTCACACGGTCACGCAGTCGCGAAAGCAGCGATAGCTCATCCACCCTGGAGCGCGGTGGTGCCAAAGTATCATCAAGGGGCGGCGAATCCTGAGGTTACCTCAAAGATCACTTGATGTACCCTACCACAAGCCAAGCAAGAAGCAATAAAATCAAATCAACAAACAGACAAAAGATTCGAGTGCATTCAAGATTGGCAACAGTATCAGCAGATACACTCGCCAAAGGCATGTTCTTGACAAAAGACATAAACTAATCAACTATTACAAAGCTACTGAGGAGCGATTGGCTTGTTTGACTTAGACAGTTTCGGGGGCCTCGTCGAGTCCGTGGCGGTATCAGATGCCACTGACTTTCCGCTAGCCCCTGATGCCGCAACCTTTGCCGCCTTCTTGGCTCGCTGCAGCTCCTCAGAGTACTTTGCAACTGTGTTAATCAGCTGTGGCCCATATTTGCCACAGGCAGTCGCGAAGGGAGCAAAGACTACCTGCTGGCCGTCCATGCTAATGGGCATCGCCCTCGAAACCGCTGCAGGATCAACTTCGATTCCTTGGGCCTGCACCATGGCAAGTGACATCGACGCGCCAGCCGCACGGTGCGAATTCTTGAAGCTTGCAGGAACACCCCCGGCGAAGGACTCCACCAGCTCGTTCATGTTCTCGATTAGCTCAGCCTTGGGCATCAACTCCTCCTGGAGGCGACTAAGCACACCCTTGGCCTTGGAGAGCATATCTTGAACGACGGCGCTGCGGTCCTCGACTGCTGAAAGCGCACCCGCCAAGACATCGTCGTGGCGGAGGGCCTGAGGGTCAAAGCTCAAATCGCCAGCATCTGAACATTAACCCATACATGGACACGAAAATCAGCGCCAACGGCAAATTGAACAGAGAACAATAACGATATCCAAGCAAGTTACCTGAGAGGGCCTTGGCAATCGAGAAAAGCTGTTCTTCGAACAACTTCTCCCTGGCTGCGATGGAGGCACGCAGATCCTCTTCACGGCTTTGTGCCTCATCACGCGCCGCGATTGCCTCATCGCGACCTTTCACATCCGCGGCGAGTGTCTTCTCCATGATGGCAGCGTCGCGTAGAAGAGCATTATGTTCAGCTACAAAACAAAAGGGGATTGACTATCAGTCGACTACAAAAAACGATACAGAAGAAAGATAAGTGCAGAGCACTTACTTTCCACCACGCGATGGCGCGTCTCCAGCATTGCATGCTGGCGACCCATCGCAAGCACCTGCTCTGCCAAGTGAGCGGCTTCCTTCACAAGAAGCTATCGCAAAAGGAAAAACAAAAAAGGACCAGCAGAAGCCATAGATAACATCGACTGCAACATCAAAAGAAGAAGCCCTACACTTACATGATCCTCCAATCACTCTGAAGTCGATTGGTGCGCAGTCATCCGGGCAACCATCCGATGCTCCCCGTCATGCGGAGAGCTAGAGGAGTTATGCCCGGAGTGGTCCGCCAATGGAGGGGAAGGAGCACGCTCGACCTCTTTCTTGGCCCTTGAGGTTGCGACTCCTGATTCTTTCAAAAATTGGACGTCGCCAGAAGATGACAACGCCTCTTGAGTACAAGACAAAACCAACATCAAGGACAAGGCAAATCCAGTGAAGAATCAAAAAGGACAAATTGAATACTTACTAATCAAACTTATCAAAGTCAAAGGTTGGCTCCCCCGACTCTAACAAGGACTCCTTTGGCAGTCGCAACTTCTTGCGAGAAGATGGCGCCACGGCGCTCCCAGGAATGGCAGGGATCGGCGACTCCGCACCAATGCCTGCACCATTTGGAGTCGAAGGAGATGACGCATCGGAATCCTCGCTACGCAAATGCTTGCGAGTATCCGGACTACCCGACTCGGGGGCTTCCTCCTCCACATCGGATAGGACGGTCGACTCTGACTCGTCCTCTTCCAAGATTTCGCGAGGGATAACCCCCTCAGGAAGAGGGGGCATACAGGGTGACACCACCCAATCCTGCATACTGAAAACAATTTAGCACAAAGATTAGAAACAACAAAGAAGCAATCAACAAACTAAGCTACTGCGTAGCACAACCATACCTCAGGAGGAGGGTTAGCAGCATCGAACGGAGGAACAACTGGTTCACTGGGGAGCACGTCCTTGACGGTGTACCTAGTAACCAGTCGAACCCTTTTATCTACCTCACTCGCGGACATGCCATCGGCAGACACGCGAGTGACATCATTAGTGCCAGCCCACTGATACATGGGGTGGACTCTGGCCTGCAAGGGCTGGACACGATGTCGCAGCCACGTGCGAATGAGGGCACAGCCTCCTTCCTCTTTGCCTATGCGACTCTCGAGGTCGCAGACACGCTCGTACAGCACATGTGTCTCCGCGGACTCACCGGGCATAACGACATTCTTCCAGGAGCGCCTCCTCTTGCATGGCGTCGAGGGGTCGAAGGGCGCGAGTCCGAAGTGGTCTCTGTCGGCCTTCTGGTCGTGAACATAGAACCACTTGTCCCTCCACCCTTGGACAGACATCATCAGCTTGATGTCAAAGTATGTGGCGGATGGATCGACATGGATTCCGCAGCCGCCTACATCATAGACTACGGAACCAGATGCCGATTGGCGTTTCAATTTGAAGAGATGCTTGAAGAGACCGAATGTGGATCGATCCCGAGCCAGCACTCGCAGAGGGTGATGTAGCAAGCTACGTGGAGGATGGAATTGGGGGACAGCTGATGGAGCTGGAGCCCGTAAAAGCAAAGAAGGCCCCTGAAGAAAGGATGCAGGGGCAACAAGAGGCCGCGAATGATGAATGCTAGGAACATCACTCAAAAACCGGCAGGAGGAGAGGGAGTTACCTCGCCGTCGGGGACGCGCGTGTCGGCGACTGCGGCGGACAACACTCCGTCTTGGCGAAGAAGATGAAGATCAGAGGACTTGATGACGGATGGATGCCACGCGCCATTCGTGATGCGGGTGCCCGTGCCCTTCTTCTTCACGCCAGCGGCGGTGCTGGTGCCCACAACGGCGGAGCTGCCCTTCTTATTTGCCGCAGCAGCGGTAGCCGCAGAATCGTCCGCAGCACCTCCTTTCTTCTTCCCCATTGCACGGCGGCGATGCGACCGGAGGAAGTAGCTGGGAAACATGCGGAGCTGGTCCAGCGCCACAGAAAAAAAAAGCGCAGAGAAATCAGAGGAGCATCGGCAATGGCGATGAAGGCAAAGGATGAATGAAAGCAGATGAGAAAATTACCGTCGCAGCGTCACTACTTAACCCCTGGAAGATGCAATCCAACGGCTCAGAAAAACCCTACTGGACGCGTGGCGATCATCGTGCTAGACACGTGGAGGAGCTGAAACGCGAACCGTCCCCCCACTACTCCCATTATGTGTGGAAATCGAGGAGGCGCGGTTAAATTAAAGATCACGCATGCCCAGTCAAATCAGAGTCAGGGAGTGGGACCCACCGCTCGTCACGTCCTGTCAAACTCGCTCACGCGAGCAACTGAGGTCATGAAATTGTCAGCACTGACGTCATCAAGCACTATGCAGCAGAAGACTTCGATTACTTTAGTCCTTGCTCGAGTCTTCGACTCCATCAAGCACTCGGGGGCTACTCCCATAGGGAGCGCTGGTCGCGCACCCTATGATTTTTTCTTCTTATTTTATAGGAACATGAACAGTCTAAGCAAAACCCAATCATTCGAAGCACGGTTCGACTATGGACATGGGTTACTCCCATAGGGAGCGCCGGAAGCAAATTTGACTGAAACAAGAAAATAAAAGACGACAGCGGTTGCAAAAGTTCTTCAGTCCCTGCCTGAGTCTTCGACTCAACCAGGCACTCGGGGGCTACTCCCATAGGGAGCGCTGGTCGCGCACCCTATGATTATTTGTACAAAGTACTGTGTGTTGATAACATCCACACTCGAAGTTTATGGTGACACCGCCTCATAATTTTTCCCTACAAATAGACCGCGTCTCCTGGGTCACCCGAATCGTCTCCGCGATGATAAAATTCGGATGCCACGCTTACAGCATGAAGGTAAGACCTGAATAAGGCCTGGCAACGCATTAAGCTGCGCACTACCAGAAATATATTTGTGCCTGCAGGTATGATGAACATGCCTTGACGGACGTGTCGAGTGCTCACACCCATATACTGGAATTCGACTCCTGTAAGACCTCCGCGGCTTGAGTCGAATTACACTAGCACTTTTCTGGATTCGAGTCCAGGGACTCGAATTCGAGTAGGTGGCGTTGTTTTACCCTAAGGTAGTTAACTGATATCGATACATCGGTTAAAATCAGGCACGCACATCAACAATCCCTATGACATAAACAGAGCAGTCGAAAAATGTACTCAGTCATGTACTCGAAAGGCTTCATAAAGTCTCTAGTCGAATCTACGATTCCACTGGACACTCGGGGGCTACTGGCATGGGTATACCCTACAGGTACTTGAGCTTGGTATATACGGCCTAAATACATAAAGGCCCACAGTGTCGCCAAGGCCCAAATGAAGAACTCGAGTAACCTACGGACTCTTGATTGCTTGAAGAACAAGAAGAAGCTAAAGATAGAAAGTTCAAAGGGGAAAACCCTAACTTGTAACCGACTCAACATGCTACCCGAGACCTAGCCTATCTATATAAAGGCTAGGAGGAGGCGGCGAGGAGGACACACGCAACCCTAGTTTCCACAACCCTCGCCAGATTGCATTTGCGCGCCATTGTAATCTTCGATTCCCTTGATAATTCCACGAGCAGACAAGCAGGAGTAGGGACCTCTACCAGGCCTGAACCTGGGTAAATCCTCGAGTCCCCTGTGTGCTTGTTTGCTAGCCGATAGATGTCTCCAGCTCTCCCTCCTTCTCCAAAACCCAAGTCCATAACCATGGGCATTGATGAGTTAAACCCTCGTCAATACCTTTTCATGTTACAACATAGTTGCTATATCTTATTGTTAGAACTATATATTTCATGCTATGTTAAAGTACTATGATCCCAGCTATCAATGTTCTACAAATACTTTGATCAAGATTATGATGGTGCATGTCACCTCAAAAATTATTCTTTTTTATCACTTACCTACTCGAGGACGAGCAGGAGTTAAGCTTGGGGATGTTGATACATTGCAAATGTATCTATAATTTTTGATGTTCCATGCTTGTTTTATATCTACTTTCTTATGTTTTGTCCACACTTTGGAGTATTTTTACACATTTTCTAGAACTAACCTATTAACAATATGCCATAGTGCCAGTTGCCTGTTTTCTGCTATTTTTGGTTTCAGAAAAGCTAGTAAGGAAATATTCTCCGAATTGGACCGGACAAAAGCCCAAGTCAATATTTCACCAGAAGGAACACGGAGTCCGGAGGGGAGACAAATAGGGGAGCCAGGCCGGCCACACCTGGTGGTGGCGGGGCCAGCCCTAGTCGTGCCACCAGGTGGTGTGGCCCCCCTGGTACTCCACCGACCTTGCCCCTTTGCCTATATATTGCCTCCGGGCTGAAAACCCTAAGTACCCGATCAAAATTCCACGAAAGAGTCTATAGCCGCCGCCATCTCCATCCCTAGATCGGGAGGATCAAGCTCTTCGGCACCTCGGGAGGAGAGATCA
This sequence comes from Avena insularis, assembly GCA_023614405.1. Lineage (NCBI taxonomy): Eukaryota > Viridiplantae > Streptophyta > Magnoliopsida > Poales > Poaceae > Avena > Avena insularis. Next base: position 538,257,397 of record CM042694.1, read on the forward strand.
CCCTGGAGGCCTTCTTCATCACCATGACTGCCTCCGGTGTGATGCGTGAGTAGTTCATCCCTAGACTATAGGTCCATGTAGTAGCTAGATGGTTGGTTCTTCTCCTTTGTGCTACCATGTTTAGATCTTGTGAGCTCCGTTCATGATCAAGATCATCTATTTGTAATCTACATGTTGTGTTTGCGGGGATATGATGGATATTGAGATGCTATTTCAGATTGATTATTGATTCTATCATGTCTTTGTTATTTGTGATCTTGCATGCTTTCCGTTGTTAGTAGCTATCTTGGCCAAGTAGATGCTAGCAACTCCAAGAGGGAGTATTTATGCTCGATAGTGGGTTCATGCCTCTAGGAATCTGGGGAAGTGACAGAAATCTCTAAGGTACTAGATGTGCTGTTGCTACTAGGGAGAAAACAGCAATACTTTGTTCATAGAACAATCATATTGTTTACTTTACACATTTTGCTTAATGCAATTATTTGTTGCTTGCAACTTAATACTGGAGGGGGTTTGGATGATAACCTGAAGGTGGATTATTAGTCATAGATGCAGTTGGATTATGGTCTATGTATAATGTTGTAATGCCCAATCAAATGTCGTAGGAGTCAAGATGATTAGTATATGCATGTATGCTTTCTCGGTGTTTGTAAACTGCCCCGCTGTAATTTGTTCACCCAACATGTCATCTATCTTAAGGAGAATCACCTCTAGTGAACTATGGATCCCGGTCCATTCTTTTATCATCAATCTACAAGCTATTTACTGTTTTCTGTTTACTTTCTGCAAGCAATTACTATCTTCCACACAATACGTTTAATCCTTTGTTTTCAGCAAAAACCGGTGAGATTGACAACCTCACTGTAAATTGGGGGCAAAGTTCCGTGGTTGTGTTGTGCAGGATTCCAAGTTGGAAACAACACCTTGGAGGTGTTTCCTTGCTCCTACTGGTTCGATAACCTTGGTTTCATAACTGAGGGAAAACTTGTTGCTGTGCTCATCATACCTTCCTCTTGGGGTTCCCCAACGAGATCGACGTGTTGAGCCGATCATCACTGCTCATGGAGATGTCTAGCTGAAGTGCTCCGCACGGACCCTGGAGATGCATCCCACCTTTGCAGGCCCTGTTCTAGGCTGCCAGTTTGCAGAGAATCGGTTTTACCTTCTCGAGTCTAACGGAGAGTTGTTGTTCGTTGTGAGTGGACCGGTCTATGGCGGCAGGCCAGTTGTTTATCGGGTTGATACCCAGAACCGTGTCCTTCAGCTAGTCAGAGGCATCAGAAGTCGTGCTCTCTTTGTTGCTGACAATCGATGTGTTTGCGTCGATAGCCCCAGGGTACCCACAGTGCAAGCATGCAACATATACTATGTGGACCTATCCGAGATTAGATCTTACAACTTTGAGGCTCTTGTGTGGGAAGAGGATCCAAGGGTTATATATGGGTATGGAGTAGGAGGATTACGGATCAATGATCATCCTTTCTAACACGTAAGATTGCTGGTGGAGTATTGCAGAATTTACGAGCATTCTAAGCTAGAGATGGTGTCGCCTTATGACGAGGATGGTAACAACCACTACGATTACTATGATGGCTATCTGTTAGATTCATGGATCATGTGGGTCTGCTCTTAATGTATTCTCTTCAGGTCAGCTCTTTGTGTGTTCAGTTTTTTAGTGAACGTCTATGAATTATGCAAGTTCTATGCGGTGCCCGTGTAATACAATGGAAGTTCTCCCTGTTTCCAGAAGATCGTGTGTTGTACCTCTTACAATTTAACTGTTTTTTCATGTTTGTGTAGTAACTCCGATAGATGTTGGGTTTGTAACATTCCTCAAACAACTTACAACTGTGAATTACAACAGATTATTACAATTCTCAGTAAACTTGATAGTAACAAAATGAGACATAAAATTTGCACTCGCACTAAACACAACCAAAATTGCAACCATCCTAAACAATATCTAAACCCAGATCACACCTACTGTAAACAGCAGTAACTCACCCGCAATTAGCCAAAACTAATTCTTCCTCGGTTGTGGGTTCTGCCATCCTCCGTGCTGCTCAGCTCGTCGGTGGCGGAGGCGGGATACAGCCTCGCAACGGCGGCGGAGGCGTGCGACATTGGAGCTCGGGAACAGCGAATGGGCGCAGCAACTTGGCGGCAGAAGTAGAATGTCCGAAGGGATCGTTCTGCTTAGAGGGTGGATTTCGACGCCACCGGTGCTAAGGGAAAGGAGGGGAGGATTTGTGAAATTGGTCAACGCACCAAGCCACTTAGTTCCTCGATTTGACTAAGAGGTTGCCACGTTGGTGCTCGCATCACAGACAGATTACTGACATGTGGGTCCCGACCGTCGACTTCACGGGGCAATTTAATGGAATGTTTGAATTTGGTAGGGGTGAGATGAGTTTGCCTCGAAATGTCCCCTCTCGGTAGTTGGCAGCCCAACTTTGCAAAATGCGGCAATTTCAGGCAACTTGGGTACTGTGATGCACTCGCCTGGGAACGTTTGGGCCGCAAACCAACAAGCCCAGGAGGAGACCTTCCTTCTCAACGACGCGTAGTTTCTCGTTGTTGAGGATGCATGAGATCCACACTCCGCAGAAATTCTCCTTCTCCGCCGCTACAGTAGTCGCCGCCGTGCCGGATGAGGATGCGTCAGCCATTTTGCTGCTAATGGTGACCTTGGATGGGCGGCACTAAGTGATTTTGGGGAAGGAATAGAGGAGCAAGTGCATGGTGGTGTTGGGAGGAAGAAGAAGGCAGAAGCACTGGTAAGGAGGAATAAGGAGATCTGGACCCTTTATATGCCTCGCTTGCATCAAGATTCGTGTGAAACAAATAGTGAACGTGCCACGCATCGTGGAAGGAGCTAGGTAACCTCCTCGAGAAGATTACGCCACCTCAATTGTTGCACGTGCATTAAACGGTGCCTCGGTTCTGTGATAAACGAACGCACCAACGACCACACTGTCAGGAATGTCTGTCAGTGATGTGACTTGACCTTGATTGATGTCAGGTTGCTCAGAGACCAAGTTTTGACTTAGTTTGAATTTCAAGTTGGAAATCCAAGTAATATATTCACAAGTACGACTCAATTTGAGACTCGTATCCTACTTTTGTTTTGAGTTTCAGGAACCCTTCAAGATTCTACAAGTTGAAGATAGCTCAAGCTAGACGATGAAATCTAACTCTAGATCTTGGAGGCTTCCGAGGGCTACTATTGGGAATATAATTTCCGGGTATACCCACTGTGACTCGCTGACTAGGGTGCCCCACTTCGGGTTGGAGCTTTGCTTCACAGGTGGCCCAGTCAGGGAGAGAAGACGGAGTTCTATCCGGCTATGGGAAGGCCTAGAAGACTTACCGACTTAGGCCTGTTTAGTTACTTGTAGACCAAGGTGTACTTTGTAACCGACTCTTAGCCGTAGCCAGATAGGTTTCTCCTGTAACCCTAGGCCGGATATCCATATAAGCTGTCCTAGGGACCAGCCTTTAGGGCACCCACAATCTACAACCTCAACTCGCAAAGGCGAACCTCTCTTATAATATGTACATCGCGCCCTGTCGTATTACTAGATTGCTAGCAGGAGTAGGATCCATCCAAAGCCGGTGGATTCTAACCTAGGTAAATCTTGTGTGCTCACCGTCTCGGAATACCGTCGCCTCACACCCCCTTTCTCCACACGCCTCGAGGACTCCCTCTCAGCGTGCATGACTTCAATCTGACAACACCGGCCACCACTGGCCACAACCGCCTGCCCCTCCTTTGCCCTTTTCCTTTAGTCCCACATGGGAACTTGAGGAGAGGGAGTACCCCTTTCCCCCTATATAAATAGGTGTATAATGAGAGAAAAAGATACACCAAAAAAATAAAAGGGGATTTGCTAAGGCTATTTTCCTTAGGGATTTGTCCTCTCTTTCTTAGTTGATTCTCACGAGTGAGGTTCAGAGAAGAACTGCACACGAGAGATTCGACAATCACCATAACACTGTCGCACTACTAGATCTCGGTTCTAGAGGGTCTACTTCCGCATCCCGGTTGGATCAGGGAGAATGAAAGTCATCGTCGGACACCATAGATGTGTGATACCTCAGGGGCACTGCCACTTGTGGTGCTAGGATGTTGTGCAAGGACCAGGAGGAGACGAGCAAGGAGCTTCATGACCTTGAGGTCGGGAGAGTACGACTACTTCATCCATGTTCCCCGCAGGACGTTAACCGCGTTTGGATATACAAGGGTATGTAATCGAAACCTCATCTTGTTACTGCATTAAGTCATAGATAGATTCTGGCTTCAGGGGTTGTGCTAGCTAGTTTTTTTTGTTTTCTGCTACGAACCCCTTCAAGATCAAGGATAGAAAACATTGCAGAATTAATCAATACCAAATATCCTTACAAAGTTGCCAACCTCGAGGAGATCTTGAATACAAGTTATGGTTATGGCTATGGATATGATATGGAAATGGGGATAACGAACTATGGGGTGGTGAAGGGTGGATCTTCCTTGGTGTGTTTCAGATGCAATCTAAGGATGGTAGCTAGGAGTATCAAAATACCTATGGTCTTTCACAAAAGTTGCTCCGTTTTACCTGGTGAAGCCGCCTCCATGAGGTATGAGCGGAAGGTACTGGCGAGATCCACATGTACCAGTGCTCGTTAACACTTCTGGACTTCGGCTTTCCTCTAGTTGACCTGGTTGAGTTGGTAACGTTCATTCTAACTTAATTGCACCAGATTTCACCATAAAAGAGTGCTTTCCCGGACATCACAATTTAAAACAAGGATTAACACATCTTTGCAATAATTAGTCATTAGTGGTAAGGATGGAGAGATATTTCATCAATTGCTTGACTTAATATAAGATTTAAACACAAAATAAAGATGGCTATTTTCACAGCCATCATCGCACCATTCCATATTGATGATCGTTAACTCCACTGTTCCATTCAACAAAAATTGCAAAGCTTCATCTTTTGAGCCGTGATGTGGTACGGGCAGGCGGTACGGTCATACCTTATCGTACGGATGCTCGTTAACTCTCATGTGATCTTCAAAACTTTATTTTTTAGCAGATTTTTTGCACGCCTTTGCACATCATCTAAAATTCAAAAATGACAATAAAAATACAACACCAAATCAGTACTTCCTTTAACCATGTGTTAGCAAATAGAATGGAGTGAGATTACCTTTTATTCTCCTCTCTTTGTTGGATCTTTGAACACTATTAAAAACACTAATATGAATAAAAACTTTTATTTCACATGGGTTGCCTCCGATGAAGCGCTTCTAGTTAAGGTCAATTAGCTTGACCCAAATGGAGATCATTTTGGTTTTAGAAGCGAAATATCCACTCCAAAATAATTAGCTTTTAAAGTTACTAGATGACCTGGTGCACCACTAGCGCGAAGGTCAAAAGCGAGACAATATTTTAGCCACAAGTTTTATCTTTCATAAATTTTGATAATCTTAGCCGGAAAGAATATACATATTGTAATCCTAAATCAAATCATATTTTCTAACATGAATGTAACCGCTCCCGAATAGCTAAAGCAAGACAACATTCAAGCCATCAGTTCTATTTATGATAATTTCTCTTATTAATTGTTCTTAGGAATTGTGAGGTCTACCCAAAGTTAATTGGTCATGCTATTCAGAAACCCTGGCTACTCAATTCTTGTTGGTTTGTACAGGTACCATAAGTGGTAATGTAGCACCATCCTTGTGTACCGTAAATGTAAGTATTGTAATAATATAGAACATTGTATTTGCAGATCATATATTCCATTTACAGTAGGTAGATTGAGCATATATGAAAAGCTATATATCATTTTAGTCCAAAACCATTCGTTTTTTCAATCTTCAAATGAACCGTAGAAACGAAGAAAATGCTCGATACAGTAGTAGATTCTTTGCATGTGACTGGGTACAAGACTTGACATGATAGTATCGGCCTCGTTGAGCAGAATAGCACCATCATAGAAGCATTGCAGCTGAAGAAAAATTCTAAGGAGGATGATAGCATATCATGTGAACCATCTATGCTGTGTTTTTTCATGGGTTGTAATATAAACTTTGATTATGACAATTTAGATTCACGTGAACATAATATTGTTCCTTCTTGTCTTTATCTTTGTGGTATTATATAAAACCCCACAACTTCCATGCACCTAAACTCACAATTGAAGTAACATCAAAGTTCGATCAAAATATGCTAGTGTTTCTACGCCATGAGATAGGCAGCGATGCATATTTTATTTGGCAACTACCACTCGACTCACGAGGCAAATAATAGTGTTTTACCAAGCATACTATTTTTCTTATTTAGCAATCGTAACCTAATACCCAAAATCAGGGAATGGATGTTCTCCTGGTTAGAATACAAACTGCTAATTATGTTTGCTGTCTCACCTTGGAACAACCAAGCAAAGGATCTGGAGCAAATCGCACAGCAATACACCAAAAAAGAAACTACAACCGAGAGCAGATGATTGTATACCATGGTAACCAATGAATCTCACAACAAGAAAGAATTTCACAATCTAGTGATCAAGCGCAAGAAAACCAAGATAAGTATATGTCAGTACGAAGACCAAAACAAGGGAATAACACATATATGACTACAAAATATTTTTTTAAATACCGCAAAACAAAGTTAGTGGTAATAATGGCGAATATAACGCTAAAACTACAAAAAAAAATCTTTCACCCATGGTCCTTTTCCTAATGAAAAATTTCCATGGTATTTTTCCTCAAATTGTTTGGATTTCAGAAGATCCCTGAAACATCAAAATACAAAAAAGAGGTTTTCTGCCTTCCAAAAATTAAATACCAATGAAGGGGACTTTGTAGGAAAGTTCTGTTAATCATCTAAAAATGCATAAACAATGGTATACTGATGCAGATATCATTTTAAACTAATCATATATGTAGTTATTGCGATGATATAAAATGCACGTATCAGCACATCATTTCTAATAGCAACTACTTGATTAGAATTTTTTCTAATATTGGTATCATAGTTCTTCATGATTTTGATAAGAACATTGTTTTGCTCTATTGAGCTTGTATAAAAGTCTTGAAAGAATTTTCAAGTTGGAGGTTACCATAGTTTCTCCATTACTACTATTGAAGTTGTTATTATTATTTGTAGCATCTACAGAATTAGAATATTAATTTTGAAAGTTCAAGTATTAAATGGCACTAAATTTGTCACGCCTCATGGATGAGGTTAAGGGAGAGGGAGGAGAGTTGTAGCGGTCGATGGCTAGCAAGCCAGGAATCCAATCCACTGAACCATGAAAATAAAAAGTCAGACACGTACCTTGGCTGGCTTGTCAATCCAGGGACCGTTCATGATGTTCAAGATGCTGCAAGCGTCATTGTATTCCAGACGGCAGTAGATTGGGCGTCAGCAGGAAGCACCTACAACCACATTCGCAAACAGACAACACGCTGGTTAGCGAGCAAGCAGACACCGGCAGATCATCCAAGGGGAATAAACTGGTGCGTTTTGAGCAACTGACTGTGGTGTGTTCACTTGGCTCGCGGCTCTAACAAGCTGATGGCCATGGGATGATGGATATGTTGGATCACAAGGGGCAGTGAATACCCGCGGCAAGCAGGGGCGGAGGCAGCCGATGAGCTGCAAGTAGGGGTGGGTGCGGCTAACGAGCACGGGTGTAGGATGATGGTGCATCGCATCAGGGGCGGTGGCGCCGTTCGCCTGGGGAGGAACGGGTGTCGCGAGGCATCTATCCGGAGTGGGGATGGGTTTGGCTCTATACTACCATGGGTTTGGCTCTGGACGTGTCGACGATAGCGGGCTAGCGTTTGATGTCTACGCACGCTTCTATTCTTGTAGACATTGTTGGGCGTCCAAGTGAGAGGTTTGTAGAACAACAGCAAGTTTCCCTTAAGTGGATCACCCAAGGTTTATCAAACTCAGGGAGGAAGTGGTCAAAGGTGTCCCTCTCAAGCAACCCTGCAATCAAGATACAAGAAGTCTCTTGTGTCCCCAACACACCCAATATACTTGTCAGGTGTATAGGTGCACTAGTTCGGCGAAGAGGTAGTGAAATACAAGTAATATGGATGATTATAAGTGGTAATTGCAATCTGAAATAAGAATGGTAGCAAGCAAACATGTAATAGAACTGATTGTAAATGGTGTTTCAATGCTTAGAAACAAGGCCTAGGGATCATACTTTCACTAGTGGACACTCTCATATAAATATCTTCTCTTCATGATGATACCCTGAACTACTCCCCAGTTGGACGATGTAGGGCTATAACATCACACCTTAAAGTTCGCATTCCCCATCTAGATAATCCCTCACTGTCACCATGAGCGCTAGATGGTTCCAACAAACACCACAATCTCATAGAGACATCCAACTCAAATTATACTCATGATAAGTATTTATGTAATCTTAGCTAAAGTGCCACACGGTGTGCACACTGTTAACTTCACACACATGGGGATAAGCAGAGATTCATTAAAGCACTTGAGTAGCAGAATAGATCTATAGATTACAAAGCTCATGATCTCATAAGATCATGCATGGAAAGAGAGACGAACACATAGCTACCGGTAGAGCCTTTAGTCTCGAGAGAGAACTACTCCCTCCTCATCATGGGAGTCAGCAACGGCGATGGAGATGGTGGTGGAGTTGATGGAGATGGATCCGGGGGCACTTCCCCGTCTCGACAGGGTGTCGGAACAGAGACTGCTGTCCCCTGAATCTCCTCTTTGGTGGCGGTGGCGCTGCGAAACTTTTCATGGAATTCTGATCTAGTGCCTAGGGTTTTCGTCCCGGGAGGCTTTTATAGGCGAAGACGAAAGGTCGGTGGGCGCCCGAGGCAGTCAGACTGAAGGGTTTGCAGCATAGAAAACAAAAAAATTCCTACGATGTGAACTACTATACGCCAGGATCTATCTACTAGATACAAGCAATGGGTGGATATACATCCATAGAGAACATACCCTCGAAGACAACAAAGCTTTGTTAACGAGATGGAACTCGTGGATGATGTAGTCGTACACTTGATGATCTCAAGATCGTGATGAAGTACAACAGGTTCAGCAGGTCTAGCTCCAACACGTCCATCAGATCCAGCTCCGGCAAGTCCAGCACCGCAAAGCAGCGGTGCATCCGTGATTGCACACACGTTCGATACCCCGATAACCTCCATCCCTCGATCCAGCAAAGCAGCAGAACCAGCAACTCCTTTCCAGATAAAGCCACCAGGAACATGTATCTCGCTAATCCGAGACCATGGGGGGAAAATACTAGAGGGGGAGAGAGATCCTTCACGAGGAGGTGTGAGGAAGAAGGGTGAGAGGGATGGCCTTTTATAGGAGGAGGGGCTACCCCTCCCCATGGCCGGCGCCCCATGGGGGGTGACCCCTCACCTCCCCATTCATGTGGTGGTAACCCCCTCCACATTAAAATGCCCCTTCACATTCTCTTTTAAAGTCTCCACTTTAAATGCATTAAATTTCTCCAAATTTAATGCTCTCTCATTTAATAAAACTCTTTTATTAAATATATTCAGAATTTTGCTAATTACTTTAATTAACAAACATTCACATAAAACCCCCTACAACATTTCAATATTACATGCAGAACTAATTTCAGCAATTTCACCCAAAACAGTTTCATTGTCTATTGAAAGAATTCCAGCGCTTTATTAAATCTTTATCTGAAACATATTTTCTCCAAATGGTGTCAGTATCCCTTAAGTGTGTCACCCTACGGTTCGTGAATAATGCAGACATAATCGAGACCCCTCTCCGATCAATAATCAGCAGCGGGACCTGGAGATCCGTACTGACTCCTACACATTCAATGATGACTTATGTGATCGTGAGAACCTTTAACGCTAGTAACTAATCCCTTTGTCTCGCGATATATTACATGTCCGGGATTCGATCATCGGTATCTCCATACCTAGTTTGATCTTGTTACCGACATGTACTCTTTTCTTGTTTCCGTGATATAACATTCTAGTGATCTCATCACTTGCTTGCAAGCTAACCAATGTGATATCACCGAGAGGGCCCAGAGTATATCTATCCGTCATCGGGATGGACAAATACCACTCTTGATCCATGATCCTCTACATAATACTTTCGTAGCACTGAACCCACCTTTATAATCACCCTTTCATGGTGTGATGTTTGATGTTATCAAGATACTCTTCCAGTGTTAGTGATTGAAATGATCTCATGGTTTAAGGACTAGGATTACTTCGTATGATGTTATAGCAATATAAACACAATGACTTTGATCGTAATGCTATACTTCGGATGAATGTTCATCACATCATTCCACTAATGTTGTGACCTTGTTATTAACAACATCCAATGTCCATGATCATCTTGTTAATCAATGAGCTAGTTTATAAGAGAGGCATAACTAGGAACTTTCCTTTTTGTTTATTAAACACACATGTATTAACGTTTCCAAATTAATACAACTATAGCATGCAAAATAAACATTTATCATAAACAAGGAATAAGATAATAACCACTTTATTATTGCCTCTCGGGCATATTCCCTTCACACACCACCCCCTAGCGTGGCCTGGCCTGGCCCACGCCACCAGGTGGTGTGGGCCCCTCGTGGCCCCTCTCTGTATCATCTTCTGGCTCCATGAGTCTTCTGGTAAAATAGGAACTTTGGATTTTGTCCCGTCCAATTCTGAGAATATTTCTTTACGAGCTTTTCTAAAACCAAAAATAGCAGAAAACAGGCAACTGGCACTGCGGCATCTTGTTAATAGGTTAGTTCTAGAAAATGCATAAAAGTAGCTCAAAATGTAGACAAAACATAAGATAGTTGATATAAAACAAGCATGGAACATCAAAAATTATAGATACGTTTATGATGTATCAGCGTTCTAATCAAACGGATGGGAAAAGAAGATGATGTGGCTACTCTGCATGTTGAGATAGACTAACTTAGTGGGGGTCTACTTTATAAGAAGATATAGATTGCTTTTGAAAGTTCGAGTCAAAACTTTGACTCTTCCATGCAGGATTATAAGGATTTCGAGCTATGAAATCTACTTCTTCTACATTAGTGTTGGTGATAGCATTAATTTGGGTATCTTCCTTACCCTTAATAATACTTTGTAGATCATCTAACTTTGAAGTAAGCTCTTCATTCTTTTCCTCGGTGATTAAGTTCACATTTCTTGAGGAGGATCTCTCTACATTCTATTGGGCACGGTTGCTTTGCATATTGATACGTTGCTAACATATCCATAATTTTTGATGTTCCATGCTTGGTTTTATCTACTTTCTTGTGTTTTGTTCCAACTTTGGAGTACTTTTTATACACTTTCCTGGACTAACCTATTAACAAGATGCCATGGTGCTAGTTACCTGTTTTCTGCTGTTTTTGGTTCCAGGAAAGTCAGAAAATCAATATTCTCGAAATTGGACCGGACAAAAGCCAAAGTCGAAATTTTACCAGAAGACTCATGGAGCCAGAAGACAAGACGAAGAGGGGCCACAGGGTGACCACACCATATGGTGGCGCGGGCTAGCCCTGGCCGCGCCACCAGGTGGTGTGGGCCCCCTGGTCGCCCACCGACCTTACCTCTTTGCCTATAAGAAGCCTCCCGGTGCATAAACCCTAAATAATCAAGCCTCCAGCCACGAAAAGTTCCGTAGCGCTGATGCCACCGAAGGGGAGATTCGGGGGACAGAAAGTCTCTGTTCTGGCACCCTGCTAGGACGAGGAAGTGCCCCGGAGCCATCTCCATCGATCTCCACCACCATCTCCATCACCATTGCTGATTCCCATGATGAGGAGGGAGGAGATCTCTCTCGAGGCTAAGGGTTCTACCGGTAGCTATGTGTTCATCTCTCTCTATGCATGATCTTATTGGGATCATGAGCTTGTAATCTATAGATCTACCTTGCTACTCAAGTGCTTTAATAGATCTCTGCTCTCCCCATGTGTGTGAAGTTGACAGTGTGCACACCATGGTGGCACTTAGGCTAGAGATTATAAATACTTGTTATGAGTTATATTTGGAGTTAGATGTCTTTATAAAATTGTGGTGTTTGTTTGAACCATCTAGTGCTCAAGGTGACAGTGTGGGGTTATCTAGATGGGAAAGGCTTACTTTGAGGTGTGTTGTTATAGCCCTACCATGGATTAGAGTGTCCAACCGGAGAGTAGTTAAGAGTAGTATCATGAAGAGAAGATATTTATATGAGAGTATTCACTAGTGAAAGTATGATCCCTAGGCCTTGTTTCTAAGCATTGATACACCGTTTGCAATTAGATCTATTACATGTTTGCTTGCTTCCTTCTTTATTTAAGTTTGCCTTTAGTCTTTTCCCACGTCAACCACACACCAGCAAGCTATTTTCTGGCACCGTTACCACTTATAATTATCTATACCACTTGTATTTCACTATCTCTTCGCCGAACTAGTGCACCTATACACCTGACAGGTGTATTGGGTGTGTTAGGGACACAAGAGACTTCTTGTATCTTGATTGTAGGGTTGCTTGAGAGGGGATACCTTTGACCACTTCCTCCCTGAGTTTGATAAACCTTGGGTGATCCACTTAAGGGAAAACTTGTTGCTGTTCTACAAACCTCTGCACTTGGAGGCCCAAACGACTGTCTACAAGAATAGAAGTGCGTAGACATCAAGCTATTTTCTGCGGGAGGTAAGTAAAGGTACTCACATCCTCGGTGTGAGTGCTTGAAGTTATTCCCTCGATTCTGATTTTACTTTTTTGTTTTTTGTTTTTTTTCACTAGTTAGGCTTAATGGAAAACAACAACAAAATTAGAGAGCTTTATAGTATTTATCTTGAGTTAGGACATGAAGTGTTTGAAGAGAAAATTAAAAGACCTATGGAACTTTATTTTCATGCTAATAGCAATGTTATTAGTATGAATTCTTTGAACACCATTATTTCTAATGCTATGGAAAAGTCTAAGCTTGGGGAAGCTGGTTTTGATGAAAATGATCTTTTTAGTTCCCCAGCTTTGGAAGATAGCTATTCTATTGCTTATGATGATACCAAACCTCCAATATATGATGATTACAATGATGAATATGATATTTTCAGTCCACCTACTATTGAGGAGAAAATTAATTATGATTATAATATGCCTCCTATATTTGATGATTATGGTGATGAGAATAATAATAATAGCTATTTTGTTGAATTTGCTCCCACCGCAATTAATAAGAATGACTATGTTTGTATGGAGAGTATTAATTCTTTTATGCATGTGGTTCATGGTAAGAATGTTTTATGTGATAGTTATATTGTTAATTTTATTCATGATGCTACTGAAAGTTATTATGAGAGAGGGAAACATGGTTTTATGCATCTCAATAATATTAAGTTTCCCCTCTTTATGTTGAAAGTCTTGAAGTTGCACTTATTTTGCTTTCCTATGATTGTTTCTTTGTGCTTTCATGACTTGTTACTTTACAAGATTCCTATGCATAGGAAGTGGGTTAGACTTAAATGTGTTTTGAATTTGCTTCTTGATGCTCTCTTTTACTTCAATTCATATTTCTAATGTGAGCATCTTTTCAAACTATTAAGCCTAACTTAAAGGCGTTAAAGAAAAGTACTTATTGAGAGATAACCCAAAAAAATTAGATGAGTCTTGGAAGTTATTACTTCAGTAATAACCGCTTCTTATCCTTTTTATTTTCTTTTTGTGCCAAGAGTAACCTCTAATGAGAGAGAAGTAATGCTTGGGAAAGTTGCTGTCTCGAAACAGATTTTTGTGCTTCACCGTAAAAATTCGTGTAAAATCCTTGTACGTCCTTTTGAGACGTGAAATTTTGTGCTTCTGCCCCAGATTGTTATCTAACTTTTGTTAGTTTAACACTTTTCGATTTGAGCAACAGAAGGTCTTCGAAAAAATTCATCTTAACCTGCTGGTCTGTTTTGACAGATTTCTGCCATTATCTGCATTTGCTTCTTGTTGGTTCCTTTTTGAGTTCTTTTGGGGAATTGAGATTTTTGAGGGAAGTGATACAGTAGCTTGTGTTTTAATGGAAGTTTTATTGGTGTTGAAACTGAACCTAAAGACTTATTATCTTGAGTGCACTAATGTTGCTAATAGAGATTGTGTGAAGTTTTGTATGAAGGAAAAATTCCAGGTGTACGGAAGGAATGAGTAATGAGATGAAGGATGGACTAAAGCTCAAGTTTGGGGATGCCACGCATGTCACCCCAAGAAATATCCAAGAAGTACAAGCGTCAAAGCTTGGGGATTCCCAAGGCACCCCCTTCTTCATCAATAAAAATCCCAGGTTTCTCCCAAACACTTCATTTTTATTGTTTCATGCACAGTTGTGTTGTTCTTGGAGCGTCTTTGTTTTTGTTTTTGTTTTGGTTTTTAGTTTGCTTTGTTTGCTTAGTTTTCTGAATAAATTGGTTGGACCCCCTCTTTCATACATTGGTTTTTAAATAGTTTGGTTTGGTTTGGAAAAGAGTAGGAAAGTTCATGCTTAAGTGGTAAAGAGAGCTTGTTTTTGACTGTGGCCTATGCTTTGTCATGCCATGCTTGATATTGATTTGGATTTATGCTTAGTATTCTTTGTTGTAGCATGACTTGTTATAAACAATTGAGATTGCTTAATGTGCCTTGGAAGAATCGTGCGTTGTTTTAGCATATTAAAGCATAGTATTGTGGTATTCTCCTTTGATGCTTTATTTGGGTTGACTTGGCACATGCTCACACCATGTTATGACTATCCCAAGTCACCATAGCCTTTATGATCCTTTAGTTTTCAACTTGTAGTATCACTTTATGCTTTGATCAATGATGTTTTGTCGCTCTGCATGATTATGGCCATTATTGCTCTCTTAGTTTGTTTACTTCGTTTACTTGCTTTATCAAAACCCCCTAAAAATCCGTTTGCTAAGTATTTGCAGAGAATTCCTGATCCATACCACTAGCCAGCACCTTCTGCTCCTCGTTGGGTTCGACACTCTTACTTATCGAAAATACTGCGATACACCCCCTATACTTGTGGGTCATCAAGACTATTTTCTAGCACCGCTATCTTATATCCATACCACTTGCATTTCACTATCTCTTCGCCAAACTAGTGCACCTATACACCTGACAAGTGTAGTGTTGGGGACACAAGAGACTTCTTGTATCTTGATTGCAGGGTTGCTTGAGAGGGGATGCCTTTGACCACTTCCTCCCTGAGTTCGATAAACCTTGGGTGATCCACTTAAGGGAAAACTTGCTGCTGTTCTATAAACCTCTGCACTTGGAGGCCCAACAACCGTCTATAAGAATAGAAGTGCGTAGACATCAAGCTATTTTCTGGCACCGTTGCCGGGGAGTGAAGCACTATTGGAGAGTGGAACTAGTAAAGGAAACTTCTACTATGAGTATTGTTTACTTTTGTTAGTTGCTTTATTTTCGTTATGGATAATTCGCTGAGTTTCTTATTTGGTAATGCTACTACCACTGCTAAGGTAGTAGATAAGCCACCACCTGCTGAGAATGATGCTTTTAAAATACCTACAAGAAGTATTGATCATGTTATGGATAACTACTATGTTGGGGATGGAACTGTCCATCCCGGTGATCATTTACTCTTTATACACGAATTATGCGGGTTGTTCAAGTGTGCAGGTATTACTACAGATAAAGTTAAGAAGAAGTTATTCTCATTATCGCTGAAAGGAAGAGCTGAGGAATGGTATAAGCTGCTGAATAACTCAAGCTCTTGAATGGGAGGAAATAGTGCCTCTCTTTTATTCAAAATTTTATCCTCCTAGTGAGATTCATAAAGAACGGAATCAAATATACAACTTTTGGCCTCTTGATGGAGAGAGTACAGCTAAAGCTTGGGGGAGATTGAAGTTACTAATGCCCAAATGTCCCATTCATGAGCTTCCCAACAATATTATTATCAATAACTTTTATGCAAGGCTCCCTCTACATGACAAAGATTTATTGGATGCTTCTTGTGCTAGATCATTCACTCGCATGGGAGAAGAAGCTAAATGGGATCTTCTGGACTGTATTCAAGACAATGCTGAAGCTTGGGAGAATGACAAAGGTAGAAAGTCAGGTATAAATTATGATTATGAATGCATTGAATCTTTTATGGGAACTGATGACTTTCAAAATATTAAGAATGCTTATGGTCTTGATTTACAAGTTATTACAAATTGCTTTAAGACTTTTGCTTCTTATATTGAAATTCCAAAAAGGGGATGGAACAAGTACCATGAACCTTATAAAGATATTGTTGACTGTGTTCCTGTTGGGAATGCTGAGTATTGCACTGTTGATCCCATTTTACCTGAACCTTATATTGAAAAGATTCCTTTCCCAGATAAGGTAAAGGATCATCCTATGATAACTAATGTAATCACCAAAAGTGAAAAGAGAACTGTAAAACCTGATGAACAAATAAACGTTGAACCTGTGGTAGCAATTGTGAAAGACCTTGTCACTAAAAGCATAGAAGATGGACACATAGTCTTTTGTGAGGATGCTTCTAATATTGTTTCACATCCTAATAGAACTAAAAAAGCTAGTGTCCCTGTGCTTTCTGTTAGAATTGGTGATCATTTCTATTATGGTTTATGTGATATTGGTGCATGTTCTAGTGCTATTCCTTATGATCTTTACAGAGAAATTATGCATGAAATCAGTCCCTGCAAATTGGAAGAGATTGATGTGGTTATTCACCTTGCTAATAGAGAGACCATCTCTCCAATTGGTATTGTACGAGACGTGGAAGTTCTTTGTGGTAAGATTAAGTACCCTGCTGATTTTCTAGTACTTGGTTCAGCTGCTAGTAAAACTTATCCTATTATTTTTGGTAGACCTTTCTTGAGTACTTGTGGAGCTATTATAGATTGCAAAAGGGATAAAATTTTGACTAAGTTTGATGGGGAGGCTTATGAGTTTAATTTCTCGAAATTCACTAAAGAGCCTTGTGAAGAGGAAACCCATAATGAGGATTTTAGAGTTGAACAACTTGCTTCTATTTCTCTTGCTCCTAACAATGCTTTGCAGCAATTTATGGAAGATCATGAAAGTGAAATCTTCATGGAAGAAAGGAATGATATTGACAAGATTCTTCGTGATCAGCCTAAGATGCTTAAGCATAACTTGCCTGTAGAAGACTTGGGTACCACGTTGCCACCTAAAAAGGATCTGGTCTTCGATCTAAAACCTCTCCCTGATGATCTTAAATATGCTTATATTGATGATAAAAAGATATATCCTGTTATTATTAGCTCTAAACTTTCAGGAAAGGAAGAAGAAAGGTTATTGGAGGTTTTGAGGAAACACCGAGGAGCTATGGGCTATACTCTGGATGATTTAAAAGGGATTTCACCTACTATATGTCAGCATTCTATCAATATAGAACCAGATGCAAAGCCAGTAGTAGAGCACCAACGATGTTTAAATCCTAGGATGAAGGAAGTGGTAAGGAATGAGGTATTGAAACTCCTTGATGCTGGTATCATTTACCCTATTGCTGACAGTGAATGGGTTAGTCATGTTCATTGTGTTCCTAAAAAGGGAGGTATTACCATTGTTCCTAATGATAATGATGAGCTTATTCCTCAAAGAATAGTAGTAGGCTATAGGATGTGCATTGATTTTAGAAAAGTCAATAAAGTTACTAAGAAAGATCACTACCCGCTTCCTTTTATTGATCAAATGTTGGAAAGGTTGTCTAAAAAGACCCATTTTTGTTTTCTTGATGGTTATTCTGGTTTCTCTCAAATTGTTGTTAAACAACAAGATCAAGAAAAAACTACTTTTACTTGCCCTTATGGAACTTATGCTTATAGACGTATGCCTTTTGGTTTATGTAATGCTCCTGCTACTTTTCAAAGGTGCATGTCTGCTATCTTTCATGGTTTTTGTGAGGAAATTGTAGAAGTGTTCATGGATGACTTTTCTGTCTATGGAACTTCTTTTGATAATTGTTTGCACAACCTTGATAAAGTTTTGCAGAGATGTGAAGAAACTAATCTTGTTCTTAATTGGGAGAAATGCCACTTCATGGTTAATGAAGGGATTGTCCTTGGGCATAAAGTTTCTGAAAGAGGTATAGAAGTTGATAGAGTTAAGGTTGAGGCAATTGAGAAGATGCCATGCCCAAGAGACATCAAAGGTATTCGTAGTATCCTTGGTCATGCTGGTTTCTATAGAAGGTTTATTAAAGACTTTTCTAGGATATCAAAACCCCTCACTAATCTTCTTTAAAAAGATGTACCCTTCGTTTTTGATGATGATTGTAAGGGAGCTTTTGAAACTCTTAAGAAGGCTTTAACTACAGCCCATATTGTTCAACCACCTGATTGGAGTTTACCCTTTGAAATAATGTGTGATGCTAGTGATTTTGCTGTAGGTGCTGTCCTTGGGCAACAAATTGATAAAAAGTTAAACGTTATTCATTATGCTAGTAAGACTTTAGACGCTGCTCAAAGGAATTATGCTACCACTAAAAAAGAATTTCTAGCTATCGTTTTTGCTTGTGATATGTTTAGACCCTATATTGTAGACTCTAAAGTCACCATTCATACTGATCATGCTGCTATTAAATACCTTATGATGAAGAAGGATGCTAAGCCTAGGTTTATTAGATGGGTGCTTTTTTTACAAGAGTTTGATATACATATAGTAGATAGGAAAGGTGCTGAAAACCCTGTAGCTGATAATTTATCTCGACTGGAAAACATCTCTTTTGACCCTATGCCTGTTAATGATAGTTTCCCAAATGAGCAGTTAGCCGCAGTAGGGGTAAGCTCGCGAGGGAGCCCTTGGTATGCTGATTATGCTAACTTTATTGTCTCCAAGTATTTGCCTCCAACTTTTATAGCTCAGCAAAGGAGGAAGTTCTTCTATGATTTGAGGCATTATTTTTGGGATGACCCACACTTATACAAAGAAGGAGTGGATGGTATTATGCGAAGATGTGTTCCAGAATATGAACAAAAGGAGATATTGCATAAATGTCATGGTAGTGCTTATGGAGGACATCATGCAGGAGATAGAACTGCACAAAAGGTGCTACAATCAGGTTTCTATTGGCCTACCCTTTTTAAAGATGCAAGAAAGTTTGTTTTATCTTGTGATGAATGTCAACGTGTTGGTAATATTTCTAGACGCAATGAAATGCCTATGAACTACTCTCTAGTTATTGAACCCTTTGATTGCTGGGGATTTGACTTGATGGGTCCTTTCCCTCCCTCGAAAGGTTATACTCATATTCTTGTTGCCATTGATTATGTTACTAAGTGGGTAGAAGCCATTCCTACGAAGAGTGCTGACGGGGAAACTTCTCTAAAAATGCTTAAGGATGTTATCTTCCCTAGGTTTGGAGTGCCTAGGTATCTCATGACTGATGGGGGTTCTCATTTCATTCATGGTGGTTTCAGAAAGACCCTTGCTAAATATGATGTTAATCATAGAATTGCTTCAGCCTATCACCCCCAAACTAGCGGGCAAGTAGAGTTATCAAATAGAGAAATTAAATCCATCTTGCAAAAGACTGTTAATAGATCTAGAAAAAACTAGGCTAAAAAGTTGAATGATGCTTTATGGGCTTATAGAACTGCCTACAAAAATCCCATGGGGATGTCTCCTTATAAAATGGTTTATGGGAAAGCTTGTCACCTACCTTTAGAATTAGAACACAAAGCTTACTGGGCAGTTAAAGAACTAAATAGAGATTGTAAGCTCGCTGGTGAGAAAAGATTATTTGACTTAAGTTCTTTAGATGAATGGAGGAGTGAAGCCTATGAAAATGCTAGGCTCTTCAAAGAAAAAGTTAAAAGATGGCATGACAAGCGAATACTTAAGAGAGAATTTCATGTTGGTGAGAAAGTTCTATTGTATAGGTCTCGTCTCAGATTTTTTGCAGGAAAGCTACTGTCAAAATGGGAAGGACCCTTCATTATTGAAGAAGTATACCGTTCAGGAGCAATAAAAATTTCTTCTTTAAAAGATAATACCACACAAGTAGTGAATGGGCAACGACTCAAACACTATATTGCTGGGGATTCTCATAATGAAGATGTTGATGCCTTTCAAGTTATAACTCCATAAAAATTTATCAAGGACCAAATTCAGAGACCTGCAGAGTCTGCTTTCAAATAGGTAATAGTTCTGGTAAGAAAAGTTCCACGAAAATACTATCCAACTATATATTTGCAGTTTTTAGTCAATAAGGAAAGTTACGAAGCGAAAAAGGGATGGAAACGGAGCCAGGGTGGCTCACACCACCCTGTGGCGCGAGCCCACCCCTAGCCGCGCCACCAGGTGGTGTGGCCACTCCAGACTCCGTCTCCGACCCGTTTTCTCCCAGTACCTTCCTTTCATCATGAAACTTCGTAATATATAACCCCCCGGATCCCCCGAGGTTCGTATATCGTGTTTTCATCGTGTTTTCGTTTCAATCTGTTTCTGACGGGTAGAGTCCCAGATTTGGAGCTACAATGTCTTCCTCTGGATCAGCTAAGGAAGATTCTTTAGAGGATATCATCAACCCATACATGAGAGAGTTGAAGATTCATCCCAAGGAGTTGTTGCTTGATGATGGGGAACTCCAGATAAAAGAGGTTTGATGCCCTAAAGGTGAAGGAAGTCTGGAGGACAGGATGGAAGGGCTGGAGCAAGAAGTATTTAGGTACAAGAAGATGGCGGAGCGCGAAGTGGATATCATCCATAAGATTTGTTCCGAACTCATCACCGAGCACCAAAAGGAGACTGCTGAACTCAAGGATGAAGTCCTCTCACTCCGCCAAACAACCAACGAACTACAAGCACAGCTCTACGATGTTCAAAATCAAAACTGTGAGTATGAGGTTAGGTTTAAACGCATAAGTGCTGCTGCAAGTTTCAGGATGCTGGAAACCACGATGTCCTTTGTTGATGGGAAGCCCTTACCTTGGAAGTCGGACGAAGATGAGAGGATACCACCACCACCGAAGGATTAATTCGTCATCAGGTTTGGCATCCCCTTGGTTTGTTCCAAGCTTGGGGAGTGTCGCGGTATCGCATCGCTATCTTCTATCTTTTTACCTTATTAGTAGAGTCACATCATGAATAGAGAAGTTATTATGTAGGATGGTTTGCATTATGGAAGTGTCCCCTCTCTTGTTAGATATGTATCCCTTGGTATGAGTTGCCGTTATGGAATATTAATGAGAAGTTCTATCATTCACCCTTTTGCATAGCTTATATTAGTTTTCAATTCGTGGTTCTTGATTGATCTTGTTGTTAGTATTGGTATCACTTTGGGATCATTGAGTTAATTTAGTTGGTTTTGGCAAACCTGGCTCGGTCAGTAGCAACACTTTTTGAGAGTTGAATGAAAAAGATAAAAGTACTCTAAAGAAAAAATAATTTCATCATCTTTCTTTCTTGATTTGCTCATAAGTAGTATTCTCTAGTTAAGATCTTTTGTGCTTCCAAGGAAGATTGCATGCTTGTCTTTATCACTTGTATGTTTGTTTGTTTCCTTCAACTCTTTTACTTGCTACCCAACCTTGCTAGCCAAAAACCTGTACTGAGAGGGAATTCTTCTCGTGCATCCACCTCCTTTAAACCAAAACCCACGCCATTTGTGTCCACCATACCTACCTATTAGCATTATTGCTATTCCAAGTAAATTCTTGTTGTATCTACCTCCCAAATTAAACTTGTTATGTGAAAATTAGTGATTAAAGCTCTCAGGAACTTGATGGCACACCTTACTTTCTTGCATTTAATAAACTTGAACCATTTTGCTCACCTATGTTGCGTATATGCTTGCGCTTTGTAAGTTGTGAGTTAGCAGAACCATGCTGTCATGGGGAACACTTTCAACATTGCACTGGTACTTTGTACCAAGTTGATATCATGTTCTTTTGTCTATGGATGTCGTCGGTGTGAAATGAAAGGGGAGCTTGTAAGTCCATGGAGTTATGCATGTGTGTTAGAGGAACGCCTAGGCCGCTGGTCTAATCCATGCTGACATGGTGGAAACCTGCAGCGTAACCATAACGAGCATCTATGAAGCATTCTTTTTATAAAAAAAAGAGATAGATATTGAGAAAAAAGAGAAAAAGAAAAAAGAGATTATGAAAAGAGGAAAGAGAGGAAAAAAGCACCATATTCCCATGGTAAATAAGAAGATTGTTGAGATGCTTGTTGTCTGCTTGCCTTGTCATTTTGATATGGGGATTCTTCCGTATCATCGGGCAAGGGGTACCCCGTTGACGGTTCTCTATGATACACATATGATTACGATGACAAGAACTTACCGGTGACTAAACTTGAGTAGCATGAGGAGCGGCCCTTGTATTCAAGGGACATGAGATTCTCAATTTACAACTTGTCAATGCATATCCTCATATTTGATCACTTTAACCTTAATCACCTAAAGATGCCTATGATAGGGGCAATGAGAGCTGAAAGCTAATAAGTATCATAATTTTTGGGAGCTCTTTATGAGACTTGAAATCCCTGCTTCCCTCTGCGAAGGGCCTTTCTTTTACTTTTTAGTTGAGTCAGTAAACCTATTCCCTTCTATCTCAGCAAGTATTTTGAGTTGTTGTGTTTCATTCATTCATATGATGATTTATTCAATCAAGTTGCTTATGTTCCTTGTTTTGCACATTGCTCTTATCTTGATGTTTACTACTTTGAAATCTCTCATTGAAAATCAGTTATTTGTGCACTCCAGCAAATTATCAACTATTTTTCGACCAAGAGCTAAGTTTGCCATTACCAATTATGATTTACTTCATGTATCTCTATTGTGTTTCCTTTACTTATTACAAGTTAAGTTATATAATAGTGGGTTGTCTTCTATTATGATCTATGTATTTGATGAATGTGATGCTTCTTGTCCATATTCTTTTATCGACTCTTCACTCCATAAACCTGAGGCCATGTTTATTAAGCTCAGTTTCGCTTGGGGACAAGCGAAGTCTAAGCTTGGGGGGAGTTGATACGTCCATTTTGCATCACTATTCTATGTCATAATTCACTGTTATTCATTGATATATTTCGTATTGAGAGGTGATACTTATGTTATTTCATATGTTTTTGCATGGTTGATGACTTTTAGAGCATGGACCGCTGCAGTCAGGATTCTGATGGAAAAGGTGCTATTTGGAGGCAAAATTCGCGAAGATCAGAAAATCCGTGAAAATATACGGAAAATCCTATTTTTTCAGAAGACGAAGGAAGCCAGAAGGGGCTGGAGATGGGCCACAGGGGGCCCACATCACCCTGGCACGGGCCAGCCTAGGCCACGCCACCAGGTGGTGTGGCCACCCTGGTCCACCCCTGGCACTCCCCTCTGGCGTATATTATCCTCCCGAAACCCTAAGACTCAGGGAGCGACCACAGAAAGATTTCGCCGCCTCTGTGGGGCAGAAAACACCGAGAGAGAAAGATCTCTCCGGTAGACAGATTTCTACCGGGGGAATTCCTTCTCGAAGAGGGGAGACCGTCGCCATCAACACCACCATCAAGCTGGACTTCATCGGGATCATCATCATCATCACCACCATCATCACCATCAGCACCCTCATCACCATCTCCATATTGCTGTAACAATTGAGTTGAATCTTGCATAGTTCATAGGGGAAACTTTCCCGGTGTTGATTACTCTTTGTAGTTGATGCTATTGAGTGAACCGTTGAATTATTGTTTATGTTCAGATTGTTATACATCATTATTCCATCTCTGATCATGATCCATATGATGTCTTGTGAGTAGTTCGTTTTGTTCTTGAGGACATGGGAGAAGTCATGTTGTTAGTAGTGGAGTTGTGTTGAGAAAGATTCAATAGTTTGATATTTAAGTTGTGGTGTACTTCTTCTAGTGGTGTCATGTGAACGTCTACTACATGACACTTCACCTATATGGGCCTAGGGGAATGCATTGTGTATTTGGCTACTAATCGTAGGGGTTGCCGGAGTGACAGAAACATGAACCCCCGTTAGAAAACCATTGCACAAGGGACGTAAGGGTCTTAGAGTTTAAAGTTGTGGTTAGGTTTCTACCTTAATTAATTTCTTGTACTTACAGATGTTTGCAAGGGGTATAATCACAAGTATGTATTAGTCCTAGGAAGGTCGGTACATTAGCACAGGTTCACCCACACAACACTTAGAAAGCTAAAGAAGATTAATCAACTATATGAAGCGAAAGCACTTGACAGTCTTCCCATGTGTCCTCGAGAACGTTTGGTCATCTTAAGAAATACAACCGGCTTGTCCTTTGCTGCATAAAGGATTGGGCCACTTGCTGCATTTATTCCTACTATCTTTTATTTACTCGTACTTCGTTTACTTGCTTTATCAAAAACCCCTAAAAATCCGTTTGCTAAGTATTTGCAGAGAATTCCTGATCCATACCACTAGCCAGCACCTTCTGCTCCTCGTTGGGTTCGGCACTCTTACTTATCGAAAATACTACGATACACACCCTATACTTGTGGGAATCAAGACTATTTTCTAGCACCTCTATCTTATATCCATACAACTTGCATTTCACTATCTCTTCGCCGAACTAGTGCACCTATACACCTGACAAGTGTATTGGGTGTGTTGGGGACACAAGAGACTTCTTGTATCTTGATTGCAGGGTTGTTTGAGAGGGGATACCTTTGACCACTTCTTCCCTGAGTTCGATAAACCTTGGGTGATCCACTTAAGGGAAAACTTGCTGCTGTTCTACAAACCTCTGCACTTGGAGGCCCAACAACTGTCTACAAGAATAGAAGTGCATAGACATCATCGGGCAAGGGGTACCCTGTTGGCGGTTCTCTATGATACACATGTACTTAGAATGATAAAAACTTACCGGTGACTAAACTTGAGTAGCATGAGGAGCGGCCCTCGTATTCAAGGGACATGAGATTTCCAACTTATACTTCGTCAAGCATATACACCATAGTTTGTTCACTTTAACCTTAATCACTTCAAGATTCTTATGATAGGGGCAATGAGAGCTGAAAGCTATAAGTACCATAATTTTTGGAAGCTCTTTATGAAACTTGAATCCCTACTTCCTTCTATGAAGGCCTTTCTTCCACTTATATATTGAGTCTGCACCTTCTATCTTTATGCACCTACTTTGAGAGCATAGTGGCCATTCTTAGTTCTATGTGCATTGTCCCAAGACTAGTTGATTGATGCATGTCTTGATATTGCTTGTTTTAAACTATTTGTATCTAGTCACTCTTATGAACTTTGAAGGTGTCCTATGCATTTATATTTTCTACTCTATGAGGGACAAGCTGAATACTATGATGCTATGTTTTCTTTATGTGAAACAAACAAACGTCTTGCAAAGCATTGTTATTCATGAATCTTTTATTTGTGTCTTTTCATGTTGCAACATAGTTTCTTTATCTTATTGCTAGAATTTTATCTTTCATGCTATGTTGAAGTACTATGATCCCAACTATCATTGTTTTACAAATACTTTGATCAAGTTTATGATGGTGCATGTCACCTCAAAAAATATTTTTTCTTTTTATCACTTACGTACTCGAGGACGAGCAGGAGTTAAGCTTGGGGATGTTGATACGTTGCAAACGTATCCATAATTTTTGATGTTCCATGCTTGGTTTTATCTACTTTCTTGTGTTTTGTTCCAACTTTGGAGTACTTTTTATACACTTTCCTGGACTAACCTATTAACAAGATGCCACAGTGACAGTTGCCTGTTTTCTGCTATTTTTGGTTCCAGGAAAGTCAGAAAATCAATATTCTCAGATTTGGACCGGACAAAAGCCAAAGTCGATATTTTACCGGAAGACTCACGGAGCCAGAAGACGAGACGGAGAGGGGCCACAGGGTGACCACACCATATGGTGGCGCGGGCTAGCCCTGGCCACGCCACCAGGTGGTGTGGGCCCCCTGGCCGCCCACCGACCTTACCTCTTCGCCTATAAGAAGCCTCCCGATGCATAAGCCCTAAATAATCAAGCCTCCAGCCACGAAAAGTTCCACAGCGCCACCGCCACCGAAGGGGAGATTCGGGGGATAGAAAGTCTCTGTTTCGGCACCCTGCCGGGACGGGGAAGTGACCCCGGAGCCATCTCCATCAATCTCTACCACCATCTCCATCACCATTGTTGATTCCCATGATGAGGAGGGAGTAGATCTCTCTCGAGGCTAAGGGTTCTACCGGTAGCTATGTGTTCATCTCTCTCTATGCATGATCTTATTGAGATCATGAGCTTGTAATCTATATATCTACCTTTCTACTCAAGTGCTTTAATAGATCTCTGCTCTCGCCATGTGTGTGAAGTTGACAGTGTGCACACCATGGTGGCACTTAGGCTAGAGATTACAAATACTTGTTATGAGTTATATTTGGAGTTGGATATCTTTATGAAATTGTGGTGTTTGTTTGAACCATCTAGTGCTCAAGGTGACAGTGTGGGGTTATCTAGATGGGAAAGGCTTACTTTGAGGTGTGATGTTATAGCCCTACCATGGATTAGAGTGTCCAGCCGGAGAGTAGTTAAGAGTAGTATCATGAAGAGAAGATATTTATATGAGAGTGTTCACTAGTGAAAGTATGATCCCTAGGCCTTGTTTCTAAGCATTGATACACCGTTTGCAATTAGATTTGTTACATGTTTGCTTGCTTCCTTCTTTATTTCAGTTTGCCTTTAGTCTTTTCCCATGTTAACCACACGCCAGCAAGCTATTTTCTGGCACCGTTACCACTTATAATTATCTATACCACTTGTATGTCACTATCTCTTCGCCAAACTAGTGCACCTATACACCTGACAAGTGTATTGGGTGTGTTGGGGACACAAGAGACTTCTTGTATCTTGATTACAGGGTTGCTTGAGAGGGGATACCTTTGACCACTTCCTCCCTGAGTTCGATAAACCTTGGGTGATCCACTTAAGGGAAAACTTGTTGTTGTCCTACAAACCTCTGCACTTGGAGGCCCAACAACTGTCTACAAGAATAGAAGTGCGTAGACATCACATATCATCAAGAAGATTTTTAGAAACATCTACTTGCTTGCCCATGAATATGCCTCCGGCAGCAGTATCAAGCATAGACTTAGACACTGGGTTAAGTGCATTATAAAATAAGTGGAGAATTAACCACTTTTCCATCCCATGACTAGGATAGTTCATTACGTATTCCTTAATTCTTTCCCATGCAAGTGCTATTGGCTCGCGGTCTTCTTGTCTAAAGTTAGATCGAAGTGCATAGCCATAGCTGGTGGGAAAAACTTAGTCATAAAAATGTTAGTGCATTCCTACCATGAAGTAATAGTGCCCTTAGGCAAAGCTAGAAACCATTCGTTTGCCTTTCCTCTAAGAAAGAAAGGGAATAAGCGTAACTTGACTGCATCGGGGTCAACATCTTTTATGCGCATCATGTCCTATATTTTAGTTATGTGTTTAAGTGCAAATCTAAGTCTCAACAACTGAGCCTCCAAATTAATTCTGGTAAACTAAACTTAAAAGATTAGGCTTAATTTCATAGTTCTCCGCTATGATAGTAGGCTGAGTAATAGGTGCATGAACAAAATCATCATTGGGAATAGCATACTCCCCAAGCTCATTTTGATCCATGGTACCTATCTTTTTTGGTGTTTTTAGATTATGATGAACAATAAAACAAGTAACTATTTTTTTGGGTTTTCAATAGATAACAAAAAGTAAACTAATAACAATAATAAAACTAAAACAAAAATAAAACTAACTAACAAGGTCTCTAGTAATCTTACCAGGATAGCAAAATTGCTTTTTCAGCAACAAAGCCAGAAAATTGATTAATAGCTTTGATCCGGATTACGAATGAAGTATAATAGCTTTTTCCCTAGAATACTTAGGTTTATCGAACCTTCGGAAACACTTGAGAGCATCTACAAGACTTGCTAGTTCGTTTTAGCTTTCGTTTACTGGACCTACCCAGTTTACTTTGTATCTGGGATTGCGTTGATAGATGGAGATAGGCCAGGGTTGAAGATTCACCTGCAGCTATGCATACATATGGGATAAATACAATGTTAATCACATTCATATGTAAATTATCTAATATATATATATGATTTGTGGCAGCACGTCCATAATTACTAGAGCCCCTACGAGCCACAGGCATAGTAAATGTCTCTTGGTCCAACCGTTAATACCACGAAGCACCGGACTATGAACGATTATTAAGTAAATACAGACTAACGCATTAAGATCTACGATGTTGTTTTTGTTCCCAAATGGATCACTAAACGAATACATAAACTCCCTTGATGTTACTGGGTTTCACGCGTGACGCTGTTCACCACTCATCTTACCTCAAACCTTGATCAATCCGCAGGGTCTTGGGTACTTGACAAGTCCTCAAATCAAAGTATGAGACAAAGATACAATATACAAATATCTTATGAAATGACCACACCATATTCCCATGTAATTATATGCACATAATCGTTTGGAGGCTACTCCTCAACCCGCAGCCCGTGAGAATTATTCACTCATAATAATAAGATCAAGGATAGAAAACATTGTAGAATTACTTAGATTGAAATCAAATATTCTTACAATAGTCGCCAATCACGAGGAGATCTCAAATACAAGCTTATGACTATGGCTATGACGGGGATTGGATATGGGGATGATGAATTATGGTGGTGATGAAGTGGTGGATCTTCCTCGATGTGTTTCTGATACAATCTCAGAATGGCAGCTCTCTATGCGGCGGCTGGAGTCTCAAAATATATGGATCCCTTCACATAAGTTGTTGCGGTTGACACGGCGAAGGCAGCACCGGGTGGAATGAGCACGTGATACAGGCGGGGCTTGCCCATACCGGCGGTCGTTAACACTCCTGGAGGTAACTTTTCGACCCCAGTTGACTTGGCTATGTTGGTAACGTCTTAATCTTCCATAATTGCTCCTGATTTCGCCATAAAAGTGTGATTTCCTGTGTCACACTAATAAAGATAAAGGTTTGCACATCTTTGTAATAATTATTCATTAGTGGCAAAGCTAGATAGTTATTTAGTCAATTGGTTGACATGAAATAATATTTAAACATGGATAAAGATGACTATTTTCGTAGCCATCAACAAGTGAACCCATGAACCCCGGTCACTTTTTATCATAAGAAACCACTTTTACTTGTTTTTAATGTTTTTACATTTTTTGCAAGAATTAAATTCAAAAATACAAAAATAGTTTTATTTCTGCAACACTAAAAAAACCTCAAAAAGAACTTTACTTTCCTGCTTTTACTTTCTTCTTCTAGTTGTAGTTTACTTTACTATTTCTTTATTTTACAGCTTTAGTTTGAGCTTTACTAATACGAAACCTTGTTCTTGACAACCACACGGTGGAGTTGGGGACACAAGGCGAAAACTTTGTTTTGCAGGTTGCTAGAAGAGGACAAAAGACGAAGTTCTGTCAATTCCCAAGAGTTCAATATAAACCCTCGAGTCACTTTTGTGGGGAAAAGACGCTTGCTATAACACTCTGCACTTGGAGTCCCAACGAGTTGGTACACACAGAATTGTTGCCATCAAGGATCTTGTAAGCTTATCTCGTACATGTTACCCTCAATCATGAGGAGGACTGTATGACTTGGATTCTTGAGCCCTTGGGACAGTTCTCAACGGGATCTTTATACAGGGATCTCCATGATGGATCTGCGTTATTCATCTTCAAAGAACTCTGAAAGCTTAGGATCCCTCTTAAAATCAAACAATTCATGTTGCAAACTTGCGAGAGGTCGACTTCCTAGTGGAGATCAAGACCAAAAACGCCATGGACCGGGGGATGGGCTTTGCACCCTTTGTCGCCAGGACGAGGACCAAAGTCACATCCTTCTTCCTGTAGTTTGGCTTCCTTCTTCTGGGTCTGCTTTCGTGAAGTGTTGGGTTGCATGTTGGCTCCTAGTTCCTTTCACCATTTTTTCTCGCTTCTGCAATCTACCGCTGACCTCTCGAGGAGGATGTTGTGGCTCGCTTTTGTGACAATGGCCTGGGTGCTCTAGAATATTAGGAACAAGGCCCTAATAGAGGGCAGATTTATTCCTTCTACGGCTAATGGGTTTACAAACTTGTTGTATACTTGCAACAATAGTCTCACCTTGGCCGGACCTTGGAGCAGGGTACAATATCTTCCCTTATTGGGGTGATCAAGAAGAAGATTTCGAAGCTTGGATGGGCTCTTGTCTGAGGGGAGTAGTTGGAATCATCTCGACCCTCGCCTCTCCTCCCTCCGCTTGCGCTTGTAGTGTCTATTTCCCTAGCTAGTGTTTTTGGCGTTGCTTGCTTGAGGTTGTGGTGTGTCTTGTTAGAAATTGGTTGCTGAATTTCGCTCCGATTTGTTCCGGTTGTCTGTCCTGGCTTGACCCGTTGATGATGTACGCTATTGTTACCCTCTTGGTCCCTTGTGGCTTTATTTATAAAGCCTAGCTGTCAAGCCTTTTTTTCTAAAATAAACTATTAGAGAAACTTTCTTTAGGGATTTTGTATATAAACACTATATGATGAAGCGAGGAAGAGAATAACCATGCCGGACACCCCCTATGATGCGTAGGTGGCTGCTATCCGCAGCAATAAACACAATCATTTTTTTTGTAATTTTTAAAGTAACTATGGCAAGCATATGCTTCTCGTTCAGCTTTTCATACGAGTATAACATAACATACGTCTCTTAGCTACCCAAATCAAAATCCAAACAAAAAAAGCAACAAAAAATGGGCCACACATTGCCCACATTTATAAGTTTTCCTCCACACCAGCAGCGATCGAATTGTTCCTCAGAACCCTACGAACCCACCTAGCTTAATTTTCTCTGGTGCGGGGTGTCTACTGTTGAAAGCTAGCTCCAGCATACCATGATGATGGCAGATACCCTTAATTTTCTATAGTTGGTAACCTGGAGCTAGCTTAATTTTCTTGCTAGCCGTGCTCCGTCCCTTTCCCTGTCTCGAACTTCAGCAGCAAAGTTACGTCTGGTCATTTCGTAGGAGTACTCACTAGTAGCACACCGAGATACAGCACACACCGATGCATGCAGATGCAGGGGCGTGCGATCATGGTCAAAGACTCGGATCACAGCATGAACAACTCAAAGTCTCTTTTGGAATTCAGTAGCAGCAGCAACTACTAGCAAAGACTTGGAGGATGAAGCGTACTGGACGAACAGACCCTATCTTCAACAGATGGATAAAAGTGCATGATCCGCCTTGAAATCTGCGTGCCTTCACGAGGGGCAAGTGTGGAGTGGAGTCATCGCGTCCTTGGATTTAGCAATTTGGGAGAGGATGGATATGCACGCATGCATGGATCGATCGGGTCAAGATATGTGTGGCGTGCTGCGCCGATGCCTTGCTTTGGATCCATGTCCCTACTCAGACTGCACCTGCGTCTGCCAGGCCGGCGTGAACTCAGGCACTCGCTTGTTTAATTACTCTGGAAACGACTTCGAAGACGGCTGTTTTTCAACTGTTCAGGTGAAATTGTATACAGAAGACTGGTTAGTAGAAGAAAATGTAAAGAAAGAAGAAAGTAATCGACATATTGGCGCACTGTTTAGTCATTCAGGATTCTCCCAACGAACAAAACTCCGTCGTAGTCTAGGTGGTTAGGATACTCGGCTCTCACCCGAGAGACCCGGGTTCAAGTCCCGCCGACGGAATTTTTGTTATTTCCGGACACGATTTGGCAATATTTCTGACCGTCATATGCATGTTTCTTATATATTATATTAGACTAGCAAAAGTGGACGTGCGTTGTACCGGGAAGACCAATCTAATTCACATGAAGTTCTATTATCCTGCCTCATGATACCAGCGTCGAGTTGGATGTTTTTCTTATCTTCAAAGAAGTTATTCACATCGGTTACGGAGCTACGCGGCAACTTAGAAATTATTTTCTCTAACTATATTAACATGATTTGTAGAATTTTAGATAAACATTTTTCAAAATAATGTATCCTAATGCTCGTATCGATTTTATGTAAAAAGTCATACATATTCACGGAGGACGCGAATAGAAAAAGCAAAAAGAAGGAAAGAAAAACACATATTTTTGGAAGAAATTACACCTCAAAAAAGTGATTATCAATTATTCAAAAATACTACTCCCTCCGATCATATTAATTGTCGCTAAATCGAATGTATCTAGACAAGTTTTAGTGTTAGATACATCCAACTTAGCGACAAGTAATATGGATTAGAGGGAGTACTACTTTAGCGGTGTCATACTCGCAGCATTTGCTTGAGACACAATCTAAAATTAACTCTTCATAAGAAAACCTTCTCCAAAATGTCATATATAAAAAACTGAACAAGATCAATTTCTTCAACATATATTTTAAGCAGAACATGTTGATTCCATTTATTGTTGAATGCAAATGACATATCACAACTTGTCTTTCTTATATCTCTAAATCAAAACATGACTGGACATATCTAACACTCACAAGACTCACCTTTAATTGGCCCGAGTGTTGCTATGGTCTGTCTCTAATTTAACTCTTTAGACCATTGCATATTTGACGCGTATCATTGCATATTAAGAACTTTCATGCAATCATCTAATTTGTTCAAAATAAAAATGAAAAAAATTCCACTTGATATAAAACAAATTTCATAAAACAATAATGAAATGTTGTAACAAAAAACCTGCACTTGTTGGCTTGGTGAGTGAAGCAACGACCTTCTAGTATTTTTTTTATAGCGAACTGCCAATTTTGCAAATATACACTTGTGAAGCATAATACTATATATGTCTTTGTTTGTAGGAGGAAGACGAAATACACTATTTGCACAAGGGTACCAGTGAAAGTAAAAAAATCCAAAGAGATGCACATACCAGTAGAAGTTTTAGAAAATCTAAAGAGATACACGTCCGTATGTGGTACTTTCAGTAGAAATTCGGGGGCTTTACGTCCATGGAAACATAACCAAGAGCTCTCCCCTTTGTTTCTGGCAGTGGAGCAAGCCGTGAGAAAACAAAATCAGCAACCTTTGCTACAATGTTTGAGTCCAATAAAATGTTGCCAGCCTTGATTTCAAGGTGAAATATTAGAGGGTCCGCTTCTGTGTGCAAGTAGAGGATGTCTCGTGAGTCATGATGATCCCGGTGCAATTTGTAACCTCATGGCAAAATGTAGACCCTCTTTAGTTTTAGCTGCTAAGACTGGCAACACATCAAAACTATGGTACATAAATACGGTCTCAGTACACGTAAAGGAAAGAAAAATAATTCGCAAGCAATCAAAAAAGCATGGAGACTTCATTGGCTTGAGCTCAGCTATTAAAATCCAATAGTACAGATATAAAAAAACAGATTGAATGTGTTGCGTACAGAACGAAGTTCCAACCTGAAAGATTATCATGCAGAATACCATTTGGTACATACTTATACACCAGCATATGTGATACATGGTTCACACTATGAGTTCAGATCGTCGTAATGAAGTACCAATAGTCATAAACAGAAGAATATAGAAAACCATTGAGCTTCTGCCATTAATACCGCAAAGATGTGCTCTCAATAACAAAGTGTCAATCAACAGAAAATGAGCTTAGAATGAATCACTTCTGCACTAAACAATAAACAATGTGCTCAATTGCTCTAGCAGAAATAGGCCAATTAGTAAAATATGTGATGATGTATAGAAATTGCTGGAACGTGTGTTGCTGTACATGAAAACAGACGAATATCCAATTTTCCACAGCACATTCTAAAACATGAAAGCGGTTGAATAATAAACCAGCACTGTCACTTAATTTATAGAAGGACAAATGTTGCAGCAATTTTAGGCAGTTTAAATACAACACTAACAAATTAGACTTTTTTTTTTGAAAGTAAAATTAGACTTTCTAGTAACTGCACTATAGAACTTTCAGTGTTTCACCAAGCATCAAGGCAGAGGCACCAATCCTTCAACTATGAGTCCAGAATTAGAATCAGGCGCTGATAGTAGCATCATCACCAAAAAATTGGACAAGTTTTTGTGCACACCTGAATAACAACAAAAGGTCACCCTCATACATGCAGTCCAAACAATTTGGGAAGAGATCAATAGAGACAGAGAACATTAAGAATAGAGTGCCGACCTTGTAGCTCTCTACTTCCCTGATCTGCTTGCTGCTTCACACACGCATGAATTGGGAAGGAGAATAGCTGCTGAATTCCTACTCCACGCATCAAATTATATTCAGACCGGCAAAAAAACAAGGATGAGGACTCTGATTAATCCGATGTACGGGGAGTTACGGAATAGATCGGCGCCGCTGCATCGACAGACTCTGCTGGATCTAACTTATCTCGTCCGAGAAAGACAGGATTTGGCCCCCGTCGGCGTCGTCGCCATGGCAGCGGTCAGCAGCACTTCAGCGGGGGATGGGGCCATCACGAAGAGGGCTTTGGCCATGGGATCCCTGCGTCAGGAGCACTTCATAGGGATATGGGGGCCATCACGGAAAGGCCTTTGGCCTACTTGCGGTTTGCGTAGGCAGAGGGGTCGTTGCAGGCGAGGGATCACGCCGGATGCGGCGGATGGATCCGGTGAGGAGAGGAGTGGGTGCTGGCGGAGGTGCGCGACCCTCTCTGGTCGTGGAGGCGGGGGAGGGCGACGGTCGACGAGAGAGAAGGGATCGAGGTTTGGCCTTTTATTACGTGTCTAGCATCGGAACCGATCTCTTGTCTTATCGGGATGGACCTAGTCACCTAGCCATGACTTTTTCTTTTGCGAATACCTAGCCACGACCTAGTTTCCTTTACGTATACGATGCGATGCAGGACAATGCTCGGCCACGACAGGAACACACGGATCTGTTTTTCCTCGATTTATCGGTGGTGGCGTCGGTGGCAATATAATGTTTGGTGGAAGGATAAAAAGTCTAAAAAAATATTGGACCGGAAGGTATTAGGTATAGGTATTAGATATAAAAAAGGTAAATATACACGGAATATGTAATACCACGGATTACGAATACTGAATTTTTAGATCGTGGTCTTGTTTTTGCGGTGTTAAGGTCGATAATCACCCAGCAGTAAAAAAACTCCCCTACCGTCCTCACATTAAGCTGCCCCGTGTCAAGACATCATCCTGCCATCTGATGACGCCATCTGATGACGTACAAGTATAGAAGATCAATTATAATATCTTTCGATGAGGAAAGAGCAACTCCAACAGCCGTGCTAAAACCCGGCGACGTAAAAATAATCGTTGATATAGTGCGCGCGGTGATTTTCTCCCCTCCAGCAGTCACACGATAATTTGGGGCGCTCTAAAAAAATTCGGCTCACGTCAAATTGCCCACACCCACGACCACGCACCAAATTTGGTGCCCGGCCGCCAGCGCACGTTATCACTCTCACTCGCGCGCGAACACCAACTGCCACTGAAAAGTCACCCGCGCGTTCACTGCTTCTGTTCCCCTTTCACAATTACGCTGGCGCCGTCGCTTCGATTCGCCGCTGCCGCCGCCCGTCCGCGCGCGGAAGCTACAGATCTGTCGTCGTCACGCCTTCCCGCACCTCCTTGGAGCTCGCCATGTAGGAATCGACCGAGTGGGCGCGCCAGGTTCTTTCAGCGCCAAGCGAGCCGCCGCCCGCGCGCCTCAAGACTCGGCGATCGCGAGACGCTGCAGCCTCGACCACCATGTCCTTCTCAAGCCGGGAAGCTACTTGGCGCACGCTTTTTCGCCGCCGCAAGGTACGCTTCGCTGCCACCACGCCTCCAAATTTTATTTTACTTTCGTTAGACGAAGTGAGCGTATATTCGTGCTTGTAGAGGATCTCGTATGATTCATCCGATGAGAAACTAAAGCTCGAGGAAGATGAGAATATATCGATGCTATTAGCTTGGCGCGAGACGAAAGAACCGAATTGCGGTGGCTCGGTTTTTGGTAGGCGCAAGTTGTGGAGGGAAAGGATTGAAGGACATAAGAGGTTGATAAGGATGTATTTCAACGACAATGCCACCTTCCCGTAGGAGTATTTTCGTCGGCATTTTAGGATGAGCACCAGTTTGTTCAAGCGCATTTGCAAAGAGGTGACTAAGTTTGATCGGTTCTTTGAGCGAAGAAGAAATTCTGCCAGAGAGCTTGGGCATAGCACCTACCAGAAGGTGACCGCTGCCTTGCGTATGATGGCGTATGGTATACCAGCGGACCTTGTTAATGACCATTTGGCAATGAGTGACATTCAAGCCATTGAGTGTGTCAAGCGCTTTACCGTCGCAATTATGCGCGTGTTTGGCAACGTCCACTTGAGAGCTCCCAATGTCGAAGACACGTCTAGACTTTTGGAGGAGAACAAGACTCAGGATTCCCTGAAATGCTTGGCTCTATTGACTGCATGCATTGGAGTTGGAAGGATTGTCCTGTGGCATGGCATGGAAAATTCAAAGGTCACAAGAAGGATTGCATTATCATCCTTGAATCCATGGCGGATTATGAGACTTGGATTTGGCATGCTTTTTTTGGAATGCCCGGATCATGCAATGACATCAATGTTGTTCAACGGTCTCCTCTTATGTCAAAGATTGCATTGCGTGAAGGTCCACAAGTGAAGTTTGAAGCAAATGGCCGCACATACAACTATGGCTATTATCTTGCAGATGGCATCTACCTAAGGTGGCAAACTTGTGAACCGGTTCACAAACCCAAAGGTAAGAAAGAAAATGATTTCCACGCCACACAAGCGGCGGTTAGGAAAGATATGGAGAGAATCTTTGGGATTTTGCAAGCCCAGTTTACTATTGTACGAGAATCGCCTAGATTTTGGGATCAAGAATGTCTTTGGTACATCATGATCGCTTGTGTGATCATGCATAACATGGTCATAGAGAATGATCATGGCAAAGATGTAGATCGCAGCCACCACTATGACTTGATGGGGATTCCTGTACAAGTGCATAGGAATGAGCATAGGGTGACGCGTTTCATTGCCTCATATCATGCGATTTGTGACAGTGAGATCCATGATAATCTTCAAAAAGATCTCATCGAGGAGTGGTGGAAATGGTTTAGAGCACAACGTTGAGCCCTCCTTTTATTTATTGTTTGTTGTATTGTTGGAAAATCATTTGTTGATTTGTTGTAGTGTTGATGAAAAACTTTTTATATTTGTTTATGAACAATTTCTATATTTGTTGTACTATTCATGTTCTATTTGGTTGTGTTGTAATAACAACTAGACAATTTTTTGTTGAATTTATTTAGGTTTGTTCGAACTTCTTGATCATATAGTTTATTGTGAAACCTGTTTGCGCGGGCGTCCGCACGCTGTATTTTTGCGCGTCTGCATGGGGTTATATTTTGCTCTATTTTCGCGTGCCAAATTTAGCGTGTCCGTCGGAGGAGAAATATCACGCGCGCTAAGACTGAATCGTACGCACTCCATAGCAATTTTACAGCGCCGGGTTTTAGCGCAGCTGTTGGAGTTACTCTAATATGTGTTGAACCAACGAGGAACTCAACGAATTAGTTAATAGATTTAGCAAGTAAACGATAAAATCTGTAAGGTTTATATTTTTGGTTTTATCGATCTTGGACCTCTCACATGGCCTAGAGCGCAGGCTGTTGTCGCCAATTGTTGCGGGTCTTGCAAGGTCTACCCCCATGATGCTATGTCTTTTGTCAACACCATATGGCATGTTGACCACGACAAGTACAACACCATGATTTTGCCAATGGAGATGGGATTATCAAGGCGCGACTTTGTTCAACGGGATTGATGAGCCTTCGGAGGAAAAAGTTGAAGGGGTTCCGTAGCAGAAAACAAAAAAATTCTAACTATACGGTCACTAATACCAGGATCTATACTATGTAGACATAAGTAACGGAAGAGAGAGACGGTATTCATATCTTTGAAGACCGAGGCACGCCTTACGTAGGAAGGCGTATATTGATGAAGACGGGCAGCACCTCAAATGTGGTGCCTCTGAAGTTCATCACACGTCCGGTGTAGGTGACTTCTCCCGGACTCCGATCCAGCTGAGCAATGGAATAAGTAGATGCCGGATCGCTGATCACACGAAAGTGGTGTGAAAGTGGAGAACTCACAACCCACGAGGTCCTCTCCAATATTCCGGAGAAGTCCTCAATGGATGAGAGAGAGAATGGGAGAATGGCATGAATCCAAAGGGGGGGGAGACCCCTATATATAGTGAGAGGAGGCACACCACCCAAGGGCTAGGCGGTGTGGGACTAATCCCCACACCCGCCGGCCCTAGGTGGGCCCCACTAGGGTGGCCCACTGAGCCCAGGCCGGCTGGCCCCCTCTCCCTAGGCGCCTTGCCCCTTTGGCCTCCCCTTCGGGTGAGGCCCATTAGCATTGGGCTGCCTTTAATAATAAAATAAAATATATATTTAATATTAATTCTCCAATTAACATTCAAATACACATATTATCTTATTCCTTCACTCCGGACCACCTTCCGGACCCCTTCTGATCTTCGTCGGATGTTACCCAGACCTATTCCGGTTTCTCTTTCTCTATTTCTCCTACGATACCTAATCTACCCTGAGTGTCCCCACCCTTAAGCGTGACATCCTTTGGTTCAGAAACACTCCAAACATGATTGAGACTACTCTCACATCAATGATCAACAGAGGGACCTGGATGGCCATGTGACCCTCGTGCGTTTCACGAATATAATCGCTCGAACTGTGAGATAGTCATTTCCTATTCCCTTTGTCATTTGATACCTAATTCATCCAAGACTTGATCTTCGATATCCCCATACCTTAGTTCGGTCTCATTACCGATGAACTTGTTTACTCGTTCCCGTGTTGTTGCATTCCGTGACCAAGAACATGCTTGCAAGCTTCATTAATGCAATGTCACCGAGATGGCCACATGTGTCTATCCGTTACATGGATTTGACAAATCCTGGTCTTGATATGTACTCCTCTATGTGTCCCTTTGGAAAACCTGAGTGGCACCTTTTTGATCACCCTTTTACGAGATGATACTTGATAACCATCTAAGCTTCCTCCAGAACGGTGATTTGCATTACCTCACAGTCAAAGGATCAGGTCGCGAGGTTCTCTATGTTTATCATCAATGTTGAACTTTGTAACTAGATCTAATTAAGATATATCTGTCGGATGTTTTTCTATCATGTCATTCAACTAATGACATGACCTCATTGTCAATTGGCATAAATGCCCATGATCTTGAAACCCAGATCAGCCTCATGACCAATGAACTAGTTCGTTAGAGGTAACTAGAGACACGGTTTGTTTACATACCACACGTGTATTAACGTTTCGTATTAACACAGTTATAGCACAGTACGAAACGTATTATGAACATATAGGAGATACATCAAATAATACACTTTATTATTTGCCTCTAGGTCATAACTCCTTCAGTCTCCCACTTGCACTAGAGTACAAATAAAACTAGTTTACAATGGGCAGGAACCGAAGACCAATGGAATCTCGGTGTTGTTCATGCTTGACTTGTAGGAGAGCTTTAGTCAATGGATCTTCCATATTTAGTTCCGTGTCTACTTTGAAAATCTTGATTCCACCTTTGTCAACATTCTACCAGATGACGTGAAGCCTAAGCTTGATGTGTTTGGCTGTGGAATGAGTCCTTAGTTCCTTTGTGTTTGCAATAGCTCCCATGTTGTCACAATAGATCGTCACGGGGTCTTGCACACTTGGAATGACTCCTAGTTCGATGATGAAATTCCTTAGCCAAACAACTTCATTCGCTGCATCAGCCGCATCAATGTATTCAGACTCCATTGAAGACTGCGCGCCACCACCGGCTGCTTCTTACTCTTCCAGCTTATCGCCCTACCATTCACTAGGAACACAAATACTGTTTCAGACTTCGAGTCATCATGATCTGAGTTCCAGCTCGCATCCACGTAACCCGTTACGTTTAGAGCTTCAACACTTCCTCCATAGATTAGGAACATATCCTTTGTTTTTTTGAGATACTTCAGGATATTCTTCACAGCTGTCCAGTGATTCGGTCCTAGATTACTTTGGTATCGGCTCGTCAAACTAAGAGCCAATGCTACATCAGGTCGAGTACTTAATATTGCATAGATGATAGTGTTGGAAATATGCCCTAGAGACAAATAGTAATAAGGACTATTATCATATTTCATAAAGTTTATGATTAAGTTTTATATCATGCTATAACTGTATTGAGTGGAAACATCAATACACGTGTGATATATAAACAACCAGGGGTTCCCAGTGAAACTCTAGTCACTGGTTCATTGGTCAACAGATGATCAAGTTTCCTGATCATGTGGCATTTATGCCGCTTGAATGGAGTCAACTCATTCTGAGAATGAGATGATGAACCAATACCCAACCTAAACATCATGACCCGATCATGTCACGAAGTTCAAGTTATGATGATTAGAAATGGATCCTTGTAGACTATTCCTTAGACCATGAGGCTATATCAATCACTGTCTCCTGAGAGTGCTTAGATAGCATCAAGCGCCACTTGGTAATACAGTGGTTATAAAGGTGTGTTCAGGTACTTGGAGGAAACCGTAGAGGCAATATATGTCAAGAGCGGGATTTGTCCGTCCACATGATGGAAAGATACTCAAGGGCCCACTCAGAGAAGTTATATCCAATAGCTGCACAGCGTATGATTTGATCATAGGGATATCACTTGTCGGAACGAGTCAAGTAGCATTGTTCGGTAACGAGATTGAACACGACATGGTGATGTCATTGATTATATCTCGGGCAATGCAAGTATCGAGAGACAAAGGGAATAAGACACGACCGTCCCGGTTCAAACGACGAAAGATCTTCGTGGAACACACAGGGGTCACATGGCTGATACGTCCAAAACGTATTTGCTTTCCCGAACACTTTTGCTATTGTTTTTCCTCTAAACGTGTGTGATTTGGATACAACTAACACAGACTGACGCTGTTTTCAGCAGAATTACCTTGGTGTCTAGTTTTTTGTGCAGAAAATCAACTATCAGGAAAAATCCCGGAAAATATGCCAAAAATCCTATTTCACCAGAAGATTCACGGAGCCAGAAGACGATACGGAGGAAGGCCACGAGGGGCCCACACCACTTGGCCACGCAGGCCAGGACTGGCCATGCCAAGGAGTGTTGTGGCTGCCTCGGTCACCCCCTCGGCCTCCCTCTTTGCCTATAAGATGCCTCCTGGCCTAAAAACCCAGGGGGTCGACGTTTTCCAGAAAGAGTTCCGCTGCGCCGCCACCACCAGATTCCATGATTGAGAACTAGAAACTCCGTTCTGGCACCCTGTCGGGACGGGGAATTGGAGGAGATATCGCCATCATCATCACCATCGCTTCTCCATCAACCATCCATGATTCCCCCATCCATGAGTGAGTAATCCCCCGCTGTAGGCTATGGGGATGGTAGGGATTGGATGAGATCGTTCATGTAATGGCATCAGATTGTTAGAGCATGATGCCTAATATCTATTATTAGTGCTTTTTGACTTTGTTGCAACTTGCTATGCTTAATGCTTATCACTAGGGCCTGAGTGCCATGATTTCAGATCTAAACATGTTATTGATTCATTATGATAGTATTGTTTATGGTCTTACCTGCAAGTTGTATACACATATTGTTGTCCAGAACCAAAGGCCCCGAAGTGACAATAATCAGGATAACCGGAGGGGATGGCTTTGATGTGAGGATCACATGTGTTCACGGAGTGTTAATGCTTTGCTCCGGTGCTCTATTAAAAGGAGCACCTTAATTGCCAGTAGTTCCCTTGAGGCCCCGCTGCAAATGGGCTGGCAGGACAAAAGCTGTTATGCAAGTTCTCATTATGAGCACGTCTGACTATATATGGAACACATGCCTATGATTATTTAGTACTTGGATGCTTTATCTTATTTATCTGCAAATGGCCTATGTTTTGATTGCCATATGAATTGTCTTGTCCATGCAATGCCCATCCATCCATCCCTATGCCTATCGCGCTTTGATCCTACTGTTTACTACAATTGTTACTACTGTCTTTACTTTTACTACTGCTATTACTTTGCTATTGCTATTACAAAACTGTTGCTACTGATAAACTGTTGTGAGCAAGATTATTTCCAGGTGCAGCTGAATTGACAACTCAGTTGTTAAGGCTTATAAATATTCTTTGGCTCCCCTTATGTCGAATCGATAAATTGGGTTTCACTTCCCTCAAAAATACTGCGATACACCCCCTATACTTGTGGGTCATCAAGACTATTTTCTGGCGTTGTTGCCGGGGAGCATAGCTCTATTTATCAAGTTCACTTGGAATCACTATTGTCCGCTACCATCCATCCATCATGGGTAAGTCTCGTGATGGCAAGGTCCCTATTTTACCATCCACTACAAGGAGAGGTACGGTTCTGAACACCTCTGTTGCTCTTGATTCACCATCTGTTATGAGTAAGCTCCTTACACCACCACGTACACATGCTACACACATTGCTACTACCGCTAAATCTGAAACTTCTGATACTTATGATGCTGCTTCTATTGTGCTTGATAAAAGTGGTTCATTAGGTCCTTTCCTAGATGCTACGATTGCTAGAACTATAGCTAGAAATACTGAAACTCCTAATGAAGACACTATTACACCTGTCAGTTCACCTGAGTCTAGAGAGAGCTATGATATTGAAGACGGTTATATAGAGATGACTGATGAATTTATTAAAGAATGTCAAAACACTCATGATAAAAATGCTATTAAGAGTCTTCTTGAGAAACATACTGTTATACCTAAATTATCTCCTAATGCTAAGTTTGCTACATCTCCCATAAACATTAAAGATAAGGATTATGATTTCTCTCTTGATTTATCTTACATAACTATTGTTGAGAAAGAACCTTTTTGTGGGACTAAGAATGAAAGTGCTGTAGCACATATGAATGAGCTTTCTACAATGAGTGGTTTATTTTCCGATGATATTAAGATGCGCACCAACTTTGTTGCTAAGATTTTCCCTTTTTCACTAAAAGGAGAAGCTAAAACTTGGTTTAATAATTTACCTCCTGGATCTATTGACAACCCTGATTGCTT
The DNA here is from genome assembly GCA_023614405.1 of Avena insularis. NCBI lineage: Eukaryota > Viridiplantae > Streptophyta > Magnoliopsida > Poales > Poaceae > Avena > Avena insularis. Next base: position 538,300,440 of record CM042694.1, read on the forward strand.
GATTAGTACCTTCCTTCAGAAATATTTCCCTCGTAGTGCTAGACATGATATTTTGCAGGAATTTTTTGATTTTAAACAGAGAGAGAAATAGATATTGCCTGAATCATGGGGAAGGTTTTGTGCTTTGATTCATGCACAGGCTGGATGTCCATTACCTAAAAATGAGCTTCTTGATATATATTATAATGGACTAACTGAAGAATCTAGGACATACCTGGATAGTTGTGTTGATTGTGTTTTCAGGAATAGAACTCTCAAGGAAGCTGAGGAATTAATGGCTAAAATAAGCAAGAATTATGAAGACTGGACTTCATCTGAGCCAACTACACCTGAGACAACTACACCTGAGTTAATTGTGCCTGAGCCAACACCAACACCAACATCAAAGAAGAGGGGAGTTATTGAACTAAATGATAAAGTGATGAAGGAAGCTAAGAAATGTCTTAAGGAGAAGGGTATTAAAGCTAAATACGTGAAGAATTTACCTCCTATTGAAGAATTATGTAAGCCAATCTCCCACTCATCCATTATTGAGGTACACTCTCTCCAACATTTTTATGAAGGTGATATTCCTTACTTTAAACCTCCTGATCAATGCTTAGAAGAATTTGATATTTTTATTGTTAAGCAAGATAATTTTAATAAAAGGGTGCAAAATCATTTAATGGAAAACTCTAGAGATATTATTGAGTTAAAAGATATTGTGGAAAGAACCTCTAATGATGTTAAAATGCTTGTTAAACATATACAAATGGTTCAAACTCAAATTGATCAACTTATTAAGGTACAAAAAGATTTGCTAGTTAATGCTTCTAAATAAAAACATGCTTATGAAATTAGAACTAGAAGTGGTGCTGCCACCCAGGATCCTCTATATCCTGAGGGGCATCCTAAAAGAATTGAGCAAGATTCTCAACAAATTGAAAATAGTGGTACTTCTCCTAAGAAAAGGAAAAAAGAAATATAAAACTATTGTAGAACCTTCTGAACCTGCTAAAGATCCTAATAGTACATCTGTCTCTGATGCTGAAACTGAAAGTGGTAATGAAGAAAATGATGCTCCTGATAAAGAAAAAGTTGAAGAAGAACCTAAAAGGCATACTAAGAATACTAAATACACTAAAGAAGATTTTGTTGCTAAGAAACATGGTAGTGAAAGAGAGCCTTGGTTCCAAAAACCTATGCCTTTCCCTGATAAGAAACACAAGTCAAAGGAAGATGAACACTATAATAAGTTTTGTGAGTGGATGAAACCTTTATTTTTGCAAATACCTCTGACTGATGCTATTAAATTGCCTCCTTATTCAAAGTATATGAAGGATATTGTATCTAATAAAAGGAAGATCCCTAATGAAGAAATTTCTACTTTGCTTGCTAATCATTCCTTTAATGGTAAGGTTCCAAAGAAACTTGGAGACCCAGGAATTCCAACTATTCCTTGTTCGATTAAAAATAGCTATGTTAGAACTGCTTTGTGTGATTTAGGAGCAGGAGTTAGTGTTATGCCTTTTTCTCTCTACAAGAGACTTCAATTGGAAAAATTAATACCAACTGATATATCTTTGCAAATGGCTGATAAATCTACTACTATTCATGTTGGTATATGTGAGGATGTTCCTGTTCAAGTGGCTCATAATTGCTTGATATTATTTGAGTTTGTTGTGCTTGAAATGCCTAAAGACGACAATATGTCTATTATTCTTGGGATACATTTTCTTAATACTGCAGGAGCTGTTATCAATTGTAATCAAGGAAAGGTGACTTTTAATGTTAATGACAAGGAGCATACTATCTATTTCCCCAAGAAGATTGATAGGACTTATGGTTTAAATTCAATTGAACATGTTGAGGGCATTCAAGTTGGAGAAATATATTGTCCCATACCACGAGAAAAATATGAAACTATTATGATTGGGACCATTGCTATCAAGGTTGAGGTAGCATAATCATTAGTGGAATACAAAGTTTTGTTTCATATAAAATTGTTTTGGAAACAAGACCTGATCAACCTTGTTAACAAAGGGATTTTAATGAACAAAACAATGTTTTCACCATGATTATCTTTGCTTACTTTTATTTTATCCATTTTAGTTTTTTGTTTTTACTTAGTTTACTTTTATTTTGCTAGTTGCTTGAATATTAGAGTGCCTTAGAACTTCTGAAGTTTTAGTTTTGTTTTGAATTTGTGTCATTCCAAAGCCATATTTCTGTCAGAAAATCATTCATCATTACCTGAAAATTGCTCAAAAATAAAGTGTCTCGAAAAATTCCAAAAAATTCATATTAAATTTTTACGTGAAAAAAGGGCAGAGGAGTACCTAGAGTGACCCAGGGGGGCCCACCAGGCAGGCACACCACATGGTGGCGCGGCCACCCCAGGGTCGCGCCTGGCCATGGTGTGGGCCACCCCTGGCCCTCCACTCACTCTCTCACTTGCCACTGCCTTCTCTCTCCCGAGAAAACATTAGTTCATTGCTCGAAATCGCGTTCTTGCTGTTCTTGTCCCTGATTTTTTGATCTCCTTGCTTAGCCCATCTTTGCTACTAAAATTTGGAGTATTTGTTCTCCGGTATGTGACTCCTCTGCTTGTCCAAGTAGATTTGTGTTTAGTGGATTATATCTTGAGTATTTTGCTGCTATAGGTGACAGGTTATGTGAGCTTGTAAGCTTGTTCAATGCTTAGAAAAATTGTTTTGATGCATGTTTAGGCCTCTTACAAGTCCCTATGAGTAGTTCCCTTCATTATGTATTCATTTTGCAATCACTTGTATGATGGTTGTCCTAAATTTCAGAAAAGAAGATGAATGAACACCAACTCAACCAACATGAATTAAGGGTGCCTGAGGTTATGAAGGTTCACCGAGAGGAGGAAGTTTTTCCTTCCATCTATCCATGCCCCGAATTCATGAGGGTTGCAGGGATTTCTCAGGACTTCCATACTTTAATTGCTAATACAGGATTGGAGCATTTTGTGGGAGATGAACCTTACCAATTTGTGAAACTAACTATGTCTATGGTGCAGGACTTTCGATTTAGTTGCTCTTTTCCTAACCCCATGGTTCACTACAAAATTTACAATATAGCTGTCAACCTTCCTTTTGATGACTTTTGTGCAGCTATTAAAGTACCCAAGTGGGGATCGTGTGAAAGTATTAAAGAGCGACCTACACCACTCATGGACTTGTATGCGGAGATCTGCCAAGGGAGCAGCTTCTCAAAGGAGAGTGGGAAAATTCGTAATATTCATCTCCCGTCTATTTGTTACTTTGCTTACTTTATTGCCAAGTGTGTTCTCGCTAGGAAAACTGCTAATAAGTTATCATCATATGATCTAGCATTCATCTCAGCTGCTTTAAAAGGAGATAGGACTTACAATTTGGGTGCCTTGATAGCTTTCCGTCTTGCTGCTAACCGCGAGAAAGGTGGAATTTGTGGAGGCCTCATCGCCTCTCGTTTATTAGCTTTGCATGGTGTAGTGCCTCATCATCTAGATCTACAGTTTCCCATAGAGAGGATTGACCTTAATTCCATGATAAAGCATAAATTTGTTTCTTCTTGGGCTAATTTGAGTGATTTGACTTATGAAATAACCTTTCTCAAGGCTGGTTGGAGAAGGAGTAAGTCCGAACGTGTTGTTCTTTTACCTGCACCTGTTTTGTTTAACCTTGAAACCAGGGTAGGATGGTCACTCACTGAGGAAGAGCTTGATACGTATCTGGGGGAGCTCTCCCAGCAGGAGCAGGGGACTAGAAGGGAGGCGACAGATGATTCGGTCCAGCCCTCGAATGAGGGGGAGTCTTTGTACCAGCAGCCTACCTATGATTGGGGAGCTTCTTCTTCCCAAGGGCCTAACTACGATCATTCTTACGATGACCCGCCGGCTTGGAACCCTTACCCGCGTTGGGGTTGGTACCCACTTAGGCCAAAAACCTAAGCTTGGGGGGAGGTACACCGACATCACACTCATCTACATATCATGTTTAGTCGGTACTTTCTATATCCATGTTTCGTTCTCTTTTTAGTTTTCATTCTTTCTTTACTTTTGCTTTCCAAAACACAAAAAGACCAAAAATTATTTTGTTGTTTCTCTTTGTTTGCTTCTTTGTCTTTTTAGCCTTGGTTTGCTTCTTCCTTTTTGCTTTGTTTTGATTATTCGAAAACCCCAAAAAAAATTTAGCTTTGCTTTTTCTTCCTTTTGGTTCTTGCCTTTAAAAATCGAAAACCAAAAAATATTTGTAATTCTTCTTTGGTTTTGTGAAGTTTGTTGCAGGGTTCAGCAATCCTCAGTAGAGTTGGGTTTCATGTTATTATTCAAGCCACACAAGTGAAGGGCAATAATGAAGATTAATGACAACTTGAGGTGTGGTAAGAGGTTGGTAACGAACTCTATTTGTTTTCATTTTTGTACATATACTCATCATTGTGGGCATGCTTAGTCTGTTCATGTAAGGTGTATGTTATTTATGGATGCTTAGTAGTTCTTGCTTTCTTATGATTAGTTCTAGCTTGCTAATGGTTTGTAGCATGTCATATGAATGTTTGCTTGCATTACTCTATTCATAGCTTGGTATGACACTATGGTATCCCCCTCTGAATGTTTCACTTGAATTGACTTAGCACATGCTCACGCATGCATATAACTGAAACAATAATCAGTTAAGCCTTGATGAATTATTTTGCCTCAGGGGTCTTGAATCACTTTGATGCCATGACGTCATGTTTTGTTGCAAGTATGATTATGACAGTTATTTCTCTCTGGTTGTCGCTCCCTTACTATTGCTAGCCTTCACTTGCACTGAGTATGAGCTCTACTCGTGTTTCCAACTCCCCAAAACCAATATTGCCAAAAGTGTCCACCATACCTACCTATTAGCATCATTTGATTTTTCGTGCATATTCAATATGCCTTGTTTTCTTCCAAACAAAATGTTTGCTTGTTATGAGAAAGTTAGTTAGTAAAGCTCTCACGAAGTTGATGGCACACTTTATTTCTTGCACTTAATAAACCTGAACCATTGTGACTGTCCATGAAAGTTATATGCTTGCAAATTATAGGCTGGGGATTAGCAGAACCGTGTTGTCACGAGGAACGCTTTCAACACCTGTAAATATATACCCCGTTGATATCATGCTCTTTTGTTTACGGATGTCGTTAGTGTGAAATAAAAGGGTAGCTTGTAATTCCATGGAGTTATGTATGTGTGTTAGAGAAACGCCTGGGCGACTGGTCTAATCCATGCCTAATCATCGTGGAAACCTGCAGCGTAACCATAATGAGCAATCTATGAAGCATTCTTCTTATAAAAAAGAGAGATAGTTATTGAGAAAAAGGGAAAAAAGATGATGAGAAAAGAGGAAAGAGAGAAAAAAGCACCATTTTCCCATGGTAAATAAGAAGATTGCTGAGATGCTCATTGTCTGCTTGCCTTGTCATTTTGATATGGGGATTCTTCTGTATCATCGGGCAAGAGGTACCCCGTTGTCGATTCTCTATTATACGCTTGTATTTACTATGACAAGAACTTACCGGTAACTAAAGTTTAGTAGCATGAGGAGCGTCTCTCATACTCAAGGGACATGAGATTTCCAGTTTATGGTCTGTCAAGCATATAACTCGTATTGGACCTTACTTTCAATTTAACCATTTAAAGATGCTTATGATAGGGGCAATGAGAGCTCAAAGCTAACGAGTACCATACTTTCAGCATTTGGAAGCCTTTCAAACTTTTCAAAACCTTTTCACTTCCTTGTTGAGTCACCACATATTCTATGAGCACTTTCTTGAGAGCATAGTTGTTATTCTTAGTGTAATATGCTTGTCTCAAAATTTGGATTAATTGTGTCATGACTTTAATGCTTGTATCTTTGATATCTTTACTTCTAGTCTTCACTTGAACTTTAGAGGTGCCTTGGCATTTATGTTTGCTCTACAATCGAAGGCAAGCGAGATACCACTCTATCATACTTTTTTATGAGCATTGCAATGTTGCTTATGTTTATGCTTCATGCTACTTACTATTTTTGAGTTAGAATCTCTTCATAGCTTGCAATGACTATTAAGTAAACTTATTTGCATACTCTTTATTATGAATTGCCTAAGTAGTTGATTATATGCTGAGAATATATACATCTTATGAAGAAAATGTGTTCGTGAAAGTTTCTTTTATTGCACTCAGTTTTCAACTGAATTGCTTGAGGACAAGCAATAAGCTAAGCTTGGGGGAGTTGATACGTCAAAAACGTATCTACTTTTCCAAACACTTTTGCTATTGTTTTTCCTCTAAACTTGTGTGATTTGGATACAACTAACACAGACTGACGTTGTTTTCAGCAGAATTACCTTGGTGTCTAGTTTTTGTGCAGAAAATCAACTATCAGGAAAAATCCCGGAAAATATGCCAAAAATCCTATTTCACCAGAAGATTCATGGAGCCAGAAGACAAGACGGAGGAAAGCCACGAGGGCCCCACACCACCTGGCCGTGCAGGCCAGGCCTGGCCGCGCCAAGGGGTGGTGTGGCCGCCTCGGTCACCCCCTCGGCCTCCATGTTTGTCTATAAGATGCCTCCTGACCTAAAAACCAAGGGGGGTCGACGTTTTTCTAGAAAGAGTTCCGTTGTGCCGCCACCACCAGATTCCGTGATTCAGAACTAGAAACTCCATTCTAGCACCCTGCCGAGACAGGGAATTGGAGGAGATCATCGCCATCATCATCACCATCGCTTCTCCATCAACCATCCATGATTCCCCCATCCATGAGTGAGTAATCCCCCGTTGTAGTCTATGGGGATGGTAGGGATTGGATGAGATCATTCATGTAATGGCATCAGATTGTTAGGATATGGTGCCTAGTATCTATTATTAGTGCTTTTTGACTTTGTAGCAACTTGTTATGCTTAATGCTTGTCACTAGGGCCCGAGTGCCATGATTTCAGATCCGAACATGTTATTGATTCATTATGATAGTATTGTTTATGGTCTTACCTGCAAGTTGTATACACATATTGTTGTCCGGAACCAAAGCCCTAAAGTGACAATAATCGGAATAACCGGAGGGGATGGCTTTGATGTGAGGATCACATGTGTTCACGGAGTATTAATGCTTTTCTCCGGTGCTCTATTAAAAGGATCACCTTAATTGCCAGTAGTTCCCTTGAGGCCCCGCTGCAAACGGGCTGGCAGGACAAAAGATGTTGTGCAAGTTCTCATTGCGAGCACGTCTGACTATATATGGAACACATGCCTATGATTATTTAGTACTTGGATGCTTTATATTATTTATCTGCAAATGCCTTATGTTTTGATTGCCATATGAATTGTCTTGTCCATGCAACTCCCGTCCATCCATCCCTATGCCTTCCACGCTTTAATCCTATTGTTTACTACAATTGTTACTACTATCTTTACTTTTACTACTGCTATTACTTTGCTATTGCTATTACAAAACTATTGCTACTAATAAACTGCTGTGAGCAAGAATGTTTCCAGGTGCAGCTGAATTGACAACTCAGTTGTTAAGGCTTATAAATATTCTTTGGCTCCCCGTGTGTCAAATCAATAAATTGGGTTTTACTTCCCTCAAAAATACTGCGATACACCCCCTATACTTGTGGGTCATCAATGGCCATCTAGGTCCCTCCGTCGATCATTGGTCCGGGAGTGTCCCGACCATGTCTCGAGTGTTCCCGAACCGTAGAGTATCATGCTTAAGGTTTTGATGATGCTTAGAGAGTGTTTATAGGATCGGAAGAATAGTAGAGAGAAAACCGGAAGGGTTTCGGTAAGTCCGGAGGATGTTCGGAGTGGAGGTGGAAGGTGTTCCATAACCATGGAGATTTAATAATATATGAATGAATGTTAAATATTGATTTAATAATTTATTCATAATTATTTAATAAAAGATAAAATCAATTTAAAGGTCGAAAGGCTTAATGGGCCAATTTCGGAGGGAAGAGGGCCCATTAGGGAAAGGCAAGAGGGAGAAGGGCCAGAAGGGGTGGCCGGTGCCCTAGTGGGCCAGACCCCTCCCCCCGCGCGGGCCCCATGGGGGTGGCCGGCAGTGCCACCCCTCCCCCTCTCCTCCTCCTTTAGTCTCGCCCCGGGACTTCGAGGGAGGTAGTACCTCCCCTCCCCTATATATAGTGGGGGTATTTGGCCAGATAAATACACACAATATTCAATAAAGGTCTTCTCACTTTTGGGAAGACCTCCAATTGATATTCTCGCTCTCTCTCGTGACCGTGGTCCCAAGTTCGGACTGCACGAACGAGAGACATCTTCACCGCAGAGCGCCGTCGCGCTGCGGGATTCAGATCCAGGAGCTCTACTTCCGCAACTGCTGCTGGATCGGAGAAGCGGGAGTCATCATCAGGCACCGGACGTGTGTAACTCCCCACGAGGTGTCACACTTGAGGCACTCAAGTCGTTGGAGCCACATGAGTGCAAGGACTTCATCACGACCTTGAGGTTGGCTTCGGCTTGTCTACATCAACCACGCTCTCCTGAGCGTTGACATCGCTTTTCGGTCTTCAAGGGCAAGTTCGCGAAAATCCCCTCCCATTACTGTATTACTAATATATAGGTCCTGGCGGCATCAGTGGTTTAGGGGCGTAGGGTAAAATTTATTGTTCTCATGCGTGGAACCCCTACAGTGGTATCAAAGCTAGATCTATGCGTAGTAATGTTAGTATGGGTAGAACACACGAGATGTAGAGTGTAGGCGTTGATCTTTTAGTTGTGACCCTCCCACGTGTACTTGTGTATACCGCAGTAATCCTTTATGAAGCGGCCCCCAACCGAGTTTACGCGTTCATTCGCGAGACTGGTCCACGCTTGACATACGGCTTGTACCATATAAAGTGGCTTAGGGGGGTGTCTGTCTCTCTCGCATTAGTTGGTATGCCATTTACAACGGAGGGCCCCGAAAGGGGTATAGTATAGACAACTACTTGATCAGCGTTGTGGTGACAGTTCGTAGGTAAGAACGGTTCTTGTGCGAAATCCCATTCAGCCACGTGAAATATGCAAAGATAAAGTAGAGGCGTCTAACTTTGTTTTGCAGGGGCGTTGCTTTGTGATATGGTTGTGGCAAAGGTAAAGTGATTACCTTATGTTACGTAGTAGTAGATAGTCACGGAGGTGACAGACTACCACACAGGAAAGACACCGGTACCCTGGTGTCTATGGCGCTAGAACCCTGGCGCCGGAATCCGGTGACGATGGATGGAGATCACGACGTGAAGGACCATATCACATCGCATTTGCATTCAATGTTATTGTTTGTATATCTTATTGTGTGCTAGTATTAGATACTCGATGGTAGCCTAATAAGATGATCCCTGTTAAAATTACCAATGCTTGTGTTCCCCCTTAGTGTGTACCACCAAGAAAGTTCTTCAGTATGAGGCAGGCCATGATGATCGGGTGTCAGACATATCTACGTTCGCATACAGTGGGTGTAAGCCATGTTGCACAACGAATACACTAAGGTTGAGTTGGCGAGCCTAGCACGTTACAGAGACATGGCCTCGGAACGCGGATGGTCGAAAGATCGAGCACGAGTCGCATGAATGATGTGACCGACATTTAGCGTCCACCCTTGAACCCACATTGATGGTCATGATGATCGGGGGAGATGTGGCTGAAAGGGGCCGTGTTATCACTAGGAACCCTTCTAGGGATAGGTGTTTCTGAGTGGAGTTATTATTAACTCATTTAATTATAAACTTAGTATAAATTCCTCTTTGCAATTATAAATGTAGAAAATGGTTCTCCCCGAGATTTCCTTCCCTATTGACGATTGGTTATAAGGAGAGAAGCTCAGGTTAGACGGATCAAACTTCTCTATATGGGTTGTGTGTCTCCACGTTCTCCTTAGCGACAAATAACATGGTCGACTATATACTCAACGAGATAGATTTGGATCAGCCCTGTTTCTATGAGACCCCAGAACAGCGGGAGGACCGCTATTATCGTCGTGAGATGTCCACCTTCATATCAGTTACAATGTGCTACGGGATTGTAGATGAGCTGTGGCCAGTCGTGGGTAATCTTGACCCTCGTGCGATTATGGTATAGCTTAGAACACATTTCATGGAACAAGCACGTATATGGGAGCATGAGCTGATGGGAGACTTCCTCTCCATTAAGATGGAGGAGAACTCATCACTTGACAACCACTTGGAGCGCATGCATGATGCGTACATGAGGCCTGCATACTTCTTGGATAGCTGGATGACGGGCTCTTTTGCAAATGGCGTTGTGTTGCGGTCGCTGCTACAAAGCACAAGTCAGGACTTGCATTATGAGAGGCAACGCGGAATCAATGGAATTCCACAGGTTCATATCACATTTCAGAGATGTGGTGGTTGAACCCGTTATTGCTGAGGTCTTCAATGACAAAGGTATATATTTGATATACAATTTTATAAATGTTATAATCTTGCAAATACATTTGCAGTGTTAAGTATATTTGATACTTGTTCTATTTTACTGAAAACAGGTCCTTCTGGATAGAGGTGCTTGCTGGAGAGGAGGTGACGTTGCGTGTTGATGGCGAGCATGATGATGATGGCCAACGACACTCTCCCTCAACATTTATCACTTAGTTTATGTTTTAGGATGATTATTGTAATCAAAAGATTGTGAACTTCTTTAGTGTGTCTCACACTTTGTGAGACGTTTATTCATATGAGCTTATAACGAACAGTTGTTCTACTTTTATGAATAATCTCTATTCGTGTTCATATCTTATTTGATTATGTGTGAATATCCTTGTTGTTTGAAACTAATTGATAATAAATGAACATTTGTAAAATATAGAAATGCTTTAAAAATACCGAATTTAATGATATGTTCATTAATGAATGAAACCATTGTTTAAATTCAAAGTTATATGATAATATGTGAAATTCATTTGATTTCTTATCACATATAAATCATGCCTAAGTTTGGCAAAATAACTTGAACATTGTGTATTACTTGAATACAAAGTGTTTAATGAATTGTTAAAAGTAAATACATATTCGATGTATTGTGTTTTAACGAAAATGGTAATTATCATTATATGATTGTTTAAACGTGTAAAGAAGTTTACCAAAGGAAACATGAGGATGAAACTATTTGATATGATCAAAGTGTTTCATCAAACAAAGGGTGTTAAAGATAAAAGAGAATCTAATCACTATGATTTGATCAATAGTAATGAAATTCGACTTTATAAGAATGGCATAAAAGAAAATTGTGGAATGCAAAGCATTTTGAAATGTCAACATGCAAGGCATCAAAATATGGTATTTTGATATCAAAGTGGGTGAATAGATGGCACCAAATAAATCGTTGTAATGTAGATGTAGAGACCATTAGTTAGAAATAGTTAGCACTTAATTAGAATATATAGTGAACCATTTGAATTCATGAAAGCGGCTCCATATCTGGTATGGATCGTCGTGAAAGTTTTGGGGTTATTCGATATAACCAAAACAATAACGAATAAGTCCTTATAGAGTATTCATTGGAAACTTTGAATACGAAATCCATAGCTGAAACCAAAAGGAAAGCAAAATTCGTATTGCTTGGATTTTGGTACATTTTCGAGAAAGTTCGCATTCAGTAATATTTCTCGATTACGAAGCAAATGGAAGATAATGAGAAACACGATGAGGATTCAAATTGCTGCATCAGAGTGTTGAGAAGCGCAACGGATATCGTTCCTAAACAATTCTCTTCACAAAGAAAAGAATCAATGATAATGATCATTGTGTGTTCCCCACTAGTGTTTTCACTACATGAAGTAGGATTCAAAATAATCCATATCTTGTATGGAGACATTTGTGAATCATTTGTCATGATTCTTGGAATATGACATACCTACGAACTACTAAGGAAATAATGGTAAACTAGAATTATGAGAAATCCTAGAAGCAAAAATTCACTTGAGATTCGAAAGCAATCCGTTGCTGAATCTCACAAGTAAAAGGGGTTACTTGGAATTTTCCCAAATGACTACAAAGCCATTATGGAAAAGGGGGTGAACAACAAAATCACAATTTGTCAAGTATTGGACGAATTCAAATGAATTTGATTCAAGTGTGTTGAATGTCTAGAGGATTTAAAACTAGTAAAAGTACTAGTATCTCATAATAAAACTCCAAGTTTGATATTTGATCAAAGGATTTTGAAATTGTTCAAAATAGTGAGTGGATATGCAATTTGCATGAAATTGAGTGGGAGGTATAAAAGTCTTCCTAAAACAATATGTGATTGACATATTTTTGAGTGGTAGCAATATAAGTCTCAAATTCAAATATGTAGGAACATAGTTTGAGTAAGAGTAGTGACTCATACCCAAATATGTTAGGAACATATTTTGAGTAGGAGCTTATAGAATGATTCTTAAGTGTGTTAAGAATAAAAGCACAAATACTGATAAATAATGATTTATAAGGTGTAGAAGTTAATAATAAGTGTATTATGATATTATGTAGTATTCCTTAAGGGATTCTGAAAAGGGTTTCAGAATAGAAGTTAATTGAGGAACTGGTCCTTAATAACTCAAGTTAGGAATAGTATTAAGTTTAACATCAATGGTTGAAAGAAAGAAAGGATGATCATCATCCACTATGTTAAGACATAGGTTCTATCCTAGAAAACCATGATGATAACTTAACATAATATATGATCCAATAAGGAACGTTTAAAAGTGATTAAGTTTGAATCACAGAATGTTGAGCTAAGTTTGTCCGTAGTGTCTAATAGAGAACTGCAGACATGTTTTCCAAATCCATAAAGGATGACATATCTTAAAGCATAAAGGGTTATGTTATAAGGGAATAAGTTGGGAACTCCTGTAAATACCGATTTAAGTCAAGTAGGAAGCGAGCTGAATAAAAGATCGAAAGTTGCACAGAGTGCACTAGTGTTTCGATGATTACATTTAAAATAATAGATAAGGATACCATCTAAAGTGTTGTATAATGTTATGGCGGGGCTAGTTCGCTTTTAACGTAGAATGATGTGTCCCAGGGCACAGTGCCCATGAGAAATCCCTCGAGGTTGATCTAAAGTCACTGTAGGCTCCTGGAATCAGGCCTCATTCTACTACCATAGCGACGATGCATACACACAAATGTTATCATGTGATGATAAAGTATTAATGTCAATCAAGGTGACATTAGTAAGTTGCAAAGGATTTGGGACTGTAAAGTACAGACCCAAGATTCAACCTCTTCCATGAGCAAGCATGTTCAGGGTACCGGATATATGGTGCCAGTGATTAAGAACAAATGCAACTAGTTTATTTGTACTCTAGTGCAAGTGGGAGACTGTTGGAAATATGCCCTAGAGACAAATAGTAATAAGGACTATTATCATATTTCATAAAGTTTATGATTAAGTTTTATATCATGCTATAACTGTATTGAGTGGAAACATCAATACACATGTGATAAATAAACAACCAGGGGTTCCTAGTGAAACTCTAGTCACTGGTTCATTGGTCAACAGATGATCAAGTTTCCTAATCATGTGGCATTTATGCCAGTTGGAAATGGAGTCAACTCATTCTAAGAATGAGATGATGAACCAATACCCAACCTAAACATCATGACCCGATCATATCACTAAGTTCAAGTTATGATGATTAGAAATGGATCCTCGTAGACTATTCCTTAGACCATGAGGCTATATCAATCACTGTCTCCCGAGAGTGCTTAGATAACATCAAGCGCCACTTGGTAATACAGTGGTTATAAAGGTGTGTTTAGGTACTCGGAGGAAGCCGTAGAGGCAATATATGTCAAGAGCGGGATTTGTCCGTCCACGAGATGGAACGATACTGAAGGGCCCACTCAGAGAAGTTATATCCAATAGCTACGCATCGTGTGATTTGATCACAGAGATATCACTTGTCGGAACGAGTCAAGTAGCATTGTTCGGTAACGAGATTGAACACGACATGGTGATGTCATTGATCAGATCTCCGGAAATGCAAGTATCGAGAGACAAAGGGAATAAGACACGATCGTCCCGGTTCAAACGACGAAAGATCTTCATGGAACGCACAGGGGTCACATGGCCATTGCTTAGCCCAAAATATATCGAGCCTGTTGGGGAACCCCAAGAGGAAGGTATGATGAGCACAGCAGCAAGTTTTCCCTCAGTTATGAAACCAAGGTCATCAATCCAGTAGGAGCAAGGAAACACCCCAAAGGTGTTGCTAGCTGAACTTTGGCAGGGCGCACTACCGGTGCCAGCAGCAACATGGAGACCTGCACAACACAACCACAGAACTTTGCCCCCAACTTGCGATGAGGTTGTGAATCTCACCGGTTTTGCTGAAAACAAAGGATTAAACGTATCGAGTGGAAGAAAGTAATAGTTTGCAGAAACTAAATAGAAAACAGTAAACAGTTGATGATTGATGATAAAACAAAGGACCAGGGTCCATAGTTCACTAGTGGTGGCTCTCCTTAAGATAGATAACATGTTGGGTGAACAAATTACAGCGGGGCAATTGACAAACATGGAGAAAGCAATCATGCATATACTACTCATCTTGACTCCTTTGAGACTTGATTGGGAATTACAACATTATACATAGACCGTAATCCAACTGCATCTATGACTAATAATCCACCTTCAGGTTATCATTCGAACCCCCTCTAGTATTAAGTTGTAAGCAACGGATAATTGCATTACGCATTGCCTGCAAAGTAAACAATACGATTGTTCTATGAACAAAGTATTGCTGTTTTCTCCCTAGTAGCAACATCACATCTAGTACCTTAGAGATTTGTGTCACTTCCCCAGATTACTAGAGGCATGAACCCACTATCGAGTATAATACTAACTCTTGGAGTTTCTAGCATCTACTTGTCCAAGATAGCTACTAACAATAGAAAGCATGCAAGATCACAAATAACAAAGACATGATAGAATCAATAATCAATCTGAAATAGCATCTCAATATCCATCGGATCCCTGCAAACACAACATGTAGGAATTACAAATAGATGATCTTGATCATGAACGGAGCTCACAAGATCTAAACATGATAGCACAAAGGAGGAGAACCAGCCATCTAGGTACTACATGGACCCGTAGTCCAGAGATGAACTATTCACGCATCACATTGGAGGCTTGCATGGTGATGAAGAAGGCCTCCAGGGTGAATTCCCCTCTCCGTCGGGGTGCCAGGAAGAGCTTCAGATCCCTCCCGATCTAGGGATGGAGATGATGGCGGCTACAGACTCTTTCGTGGAATTTTGATCGGGTACTTAGGGTTTCTATATCGGAGGCATCTTATAGGCGAAAGGGGAGGCCGAGGGGGTGCCTAGGCTGGCCACACCACCCACTGGTGCGGGCCAGGCCTGGCCACGCGGCTAGGTGGTGTGGCCGCCCTCTGGCCCCTCTCCGTCTCATATTCTGGCTCCGGGTGTCCCTCGGTGAAAAACTGACTTTGGCTTTTGTCCCGTCCAATTCCGAGAATATTCATTTTCTGACTTTCCTGGAACCAAAAACAGCAGAAAACAGGCAGCTGGCACTGTGGCTCTTGTTAATAGGTTAATCCAAGAAAGTGTATAGAAAGTACTCCAAAGTTGGAACAAAACACAAGAAAGTAGATAAAACCAAGCATGGAACATCAAAAATTATGGATACGTTAGCAACGTATCAACATCCCCAAGCTTAACTCATGCTCGTCGTCGAGTAGGTAAGTGATAAAAAGAAAGAATAATTTTTGAGGTGACATGCACCATCATAAACTTGAGCAAAGTATTTGTAAAACATTGATAGCTGGGATCATAGTACTTCAATCATAACATGAAAGACAAAGTTCTAACAATAAGGCAAAGCAACTATGTTGCAACATGAAAAGGCACGAACAAAAGATTCATGAATAACAATGCTTTGCAAGACGTTTGTTTGTTTCACATAAAGAAAACATAGCATAGTGGCATTCGAGCTTGTTCGTCTGCGGTACCAAAGTGGGCAGGCTAGCGCATGGCGGTACCTAAGTTGCCTGAAATTACCGTGTTTCGAAAAGTTGGGCCGCCAACTACTGAGAGGGACAATTTCGAGGCAAACTCATCTCACCGCTGCCAAATACAAACATTCCGTTAAACCGCCCCGTGAAGTAGACGGTCGGGACCCACATGTCGGTTATCTGTCCGTGACGCGGGCGCCAACGCGGCAACCTCTTAGGAAAATCGAGCAGCTAAGTGGATTTGATGCGTTGACCAATTTCACAAATCCATTCCTAGCTTTCCCCTAGCACCGGCGGCGTCAGAATCCACCCTCCAGGCAGGACGATCCCTTCAGACATTTGACTTCCGGGGCCAAGTTGTTGCGCCGAGTCGCTGATACCGAGCTCCAATGGCGCATGCCGTAGCCGCCATTGCGAGGCTCTAGCCCGCCTCCGCCACCGATGAGCCGAGTAGTTCGGAGGATGGCAGATCCTACTATCAAGGAAGAAGAAGTTCTGCCTACAAGCGGGTGAGCTACCCTTCTCTTTGCTATTCGCACTAATTACAACTGCTAGCTGGCTATTGAACCTCAAATTGTTCGTTAGCCCAACGCCGACAAACATATTTTGTCCATAGTTTTCTGTCAAGTGGGATCTGCGCAGACCCCCCTTACCTGGTTACGGTAGTCCTCTATAGGTACGACTCCAAGGGCAAGTGGTATGGAAGCCATTGTTTCACGATGGGAAAAGCGCTTGCGCAGATCTGCACTATATCTGGTATGGTTGCTGCTCTGCGTAATCATGTTGAAGTATGGCCAAAGCAGACTGCAAAGTTCAGCTTCATGGATGAACGTGGCATCATGGTTCCTATAACGTGTGACAATTAGCTAATTGGGTTGATGAAAAGGTATGCTTCGGATTGCATGTTTGAGCTGAATTGTGATGTACTGGATGTGGAAGTTGCTGCAACTGGGAGTCGCCCTTCTATTCTTGGACAGGGTGGTTGCTCGAACGCAATTAGCTCCTGGTAAGCAAAGGTCGCTTGGGGTTCGCATGTTTGTGCTGAATTGTAATTTTTGTTTTATTTACTCTGTAGATATTGGGCAGTTATGCAACAGTCTTGTTTCTTTGACAGGAAGCTCCACAAGGTTAGAAACATGACTGCCGGGTCAGTCATTTTGCTGCCCAAAGAAATTAAAAACGAGTGGAAAGATGATGCTGGACACGATTCTGGTGCCCATTGTCCCAGCGATGCAGAGTACGTGAAGCTAAGAAAATTGGCACCAAGGAAGAGGAAGAAGGCAGGAATTGAAGAAGCCATTGGACGTGAAGGCTTGGCACCTGTGCGGAATAAGGTCTTGGCAATGAAGATGCATAGTAGTGTGTTGAACTTGAACCTATATATGTAATTGCTAAATTCGAGCTCAGGTGTGGTACGTTGTTGACGAAACAATCTACCCACATTCTCTGAGTAAAATGTAGCGCGACTTAGGGTTTGGAAACGCCCGAGTCAGTAGTTGAATCTGAAATTGTGATTGTGCCACTGCTATCTGAAAACAAGGATCCACCGGTTCCACGATTGCTGAGGGACAGGAGGTCTCCAAATACGACGGAATGTAAGTGGCACAGAAATAAATTATTTAAGCTGCCACACTCCACGAAGCAGCAACTTATTTCAGATGTTGCACAATGACATGGCAACACAAACAGCAATGTTCTCACCGATAATGCCCAGATGAGGAGGAAATGGGTACGACTTTCTGGCCTAATCTTGAGCCCGTCTATCTCACCGCCTCTCTGCTCTTGCATCCCCTGCATCTGGCGAAGCTCCTGGATCTCTAGTAACCGGGTGTATGTGCTTCCACTTTATAAATTGTGGTTGTGCCATTTGTATGCGGCCAAATCCACGTAGATTACGTTTAAACAAACCACCAATGTCTGAATAAACTAATAGAAAAGGGGTCTTTGGTCCACGGTCACGTTCCCAATCTGGGACAGAGATCTAAATCGAGGCAGAAATTGATCTAAATCACAAATTCTTCCACAAATTAATCGAGACAGAGATCTAAATCAAGGCATTTCATTAATTCAACCACAAATTCTTCTAAACAAAGGTGCGATTTCACATCCTACATTAATTCAACCACTAGTCAACAATTTCACTTCCACTGCCGTTGTCCTCCGAGCCGCCGGCTTCCTTGTCTTCGTCGGACGGAACCTCCACGATTTCTGCATTGTACGCGAGACGGAGCACCTCTTCGCGGTGAGCGGCAGCGATGACGGTGAACTTGGTCCGTCCAGGGACGGACCAGAACCTCTCCCGCCCTTCTCGGTTGCGGAGATCCCGGTGCACCACGCGCCCGTAAACGATGCGGTTGCCAATCTTGGCCTTCTGCTCATTCTTGAACAGCGCCGACCAGTACGGGCTGGCCGCCGCGTACCGGGGCAGCGCCCTCTTCCATGCGGGCATCTGGCGGCGGCGCGCCGCGATTTCGCTCTCCATCACGGCTCTGCCGGGGACGAGGAGCGGAGCCACCGGCACCCCCGCATAGCTGATGCGCCATCCGTGGGGCACCATCGCGGCCGGCGGCGCGAGGATGTCGAAGTGCGCGAACATCACCGCCTCATAGAAGTTCAGCGAGGGAATCTCCATGGCGGCATGGTGGAGATTGGAGAGGGAGCGAGTGGGGTGGACGAAACTGTGGAGATTGGAGAGGGCGAGGGGATGGGCGATGAAGCGACGAGCTGTGGCGCCTCCTATTTGTACACGAGGACGACGAAGCGACAGGAGGAATATCCAAGGGGCATTGGTCAGACAAAAGGAAGTAATGCAGGGTTAAGACAGATTAACGGGCGACCAATTTTTTACTCCCAGGACTCCGGGGCCAATAGTCCAGACCGCTAGGTCAACAAGTCAAACTATTACAACTTAAAAAAGGCACGAAGCTTAAGCTAAATAGAACTAGTTATCACACATCTCCTTGCTCTTCCTAATCTTAGCCCTATGCGCATCTTCCTGCGAGAGCAAGGATCGAATCGTATGCTCCTTCCTTTTAGCATCTTCCTTGCACAGCTTCAATTGTTTCTCTGCATCTTTCCTCATGCACTTGTCAATACTCGTAGTTGTGAACTGCAGGACTTTGGCCTGGTGAAGATCCTTTCTTGCTTGAGTCAGTTCTTGCTCTGCTTTAGCCTTCAGGGCCAATGCCGCGTCCCTCTCCTTCTCGACTTTGCTAACCTTGTCTTCCACCCCCATGAGTTCTCGCTTATGCTTGGTCGTGTCAACTGGTTCCCGTAGCTTCATCTCAACACTGTCAAGAAGTTAGCTGAATGCGAATTCTTTCAACTCAACAGTCATTTCCCATAGTTTGTCCAGCGTTTTCTGCATCGATTTGGGCCACTCTGGATCTACCCATTTGACAACACCGCAACTTCCGCCTCGCATCATTGCATGATGTCCTTGACACCGTAGAAACCTCCTGCATGCGTTTCGTCCTTCGAACGCTACAAATTTAGCGGTCACATGTCCATGTTTACATAGCAGAGGACTGTCTTCATCCGCTAAACCGTGATAGTCGGCGTCATACATCGTCTGGTTGGCCTAACACATCATACGCGCATGAGTAAACAGAGTAGATCTGGCTCAAAATAAGATAACTGGCCACGGATGATAGAGATAGAGATGAGACGACTCACATCAAAATAACCGTCCCTATCGTCACGACGCGTTTCCTCGCTGTCTCCCCTTGAACCCATGGCGAGAGGGGAGGGGGGTGGCTGCCAGAGAGGGGATTGGGATGGAGGCGCCATCGGCTTGCGGCTACGGCATGATGGGAGTGAAGTAGGGAATGTGGATTCGAGGGGAAGGAAGAGAAGTAATGGGGACGTGACACTGGGATATGGCCCGCTCAACTCGTGAGTCGTGACACTCGCAACAGGGGAGCCCCCGGTGTTGCCAGTTTGTCCAGAGCAAACGTGGCCAATCATGCCACAGAACAGACTACTCGCGGATCGATCTCACGAAAACCATCCCAATCGTCCAAGCGCCCTGATCGAACGTTATGTAACAATCGACAAGCAGAACAATTGTGTTAGGGCGTGCCTTCTAGAAGACTCGGTCTAACACTAAGGTTAGGGATCTCCTAAGGTTAATTAGTATCCATATGCGGTTTATGAAAAGAACATGCATCCAAAGACACTAGTAGATCTAGCTGTGGTTAATGAGAAGAGCAGACATGCAATGACACTGGTGGATCCATGTGTGGTTAATGAGAAGAACACACATGCAATGACACTCGGTGTAGTTCATGATATGGTTTGTGAGAAGAACATGCATGCAATGACTCTAGCTATGGTTCATGAGAAGAGTAGACATGCGATGACTCTAACTGTGGTTCATGAAAAGAGCAGACATGCAATGACACTGGTGGATCCATGTGTGGTTCATGGGAAGAACACACATGCAATGACACTGGTGGATCCATGTGTGGTTCATGGGAAGAAAACAAATGCAATGACATTGGTGGATCCATGTGTGGTCTGTGGGAAGAACACACATGCAATGACACTAGTGATATGTAGTTTGTGAGAAGAACACGCATGCGATGACTCTAACTGTGGTTAATGGGAAGAGCAGACATGCAATGACACCGGTGGATCCATGTGTGGTTAATGAGAAGAACACACATGCAATGACACTGGGTGTGGTTCATGATATGGTTTGTGGGAAGAACACACATGCAATGACTCTAGCTGTGGTTCATGAAAAGAGCAGGCATGCGATGACTCTAACTGTGGTTCATGAAAAGAGAAGACATGCAATGACACCGGTGGATCCTTACGTGGTTCATGGGAAGAACACACATGCAATGACACTGGTGGATCCATGTGTGGTTCATGGGAAGAAAACACATGCAATGACACCGGTGGATCCATGTGTGGTTAATGAGAAGAACACACATGCAATGACACTGGGTGTGGTTCATGATATGGTTTGTGGGGAGAACACACATGCAATGACTCTAGCTGTGGTTCATGAAAAGAGCAGACATGCGATGACTCTAACTGTGGTTCATGAAAAAAGCAGACATGCAATGACACCGGTGGATCCTTACATGGTTCATGAGGAAGAACACACATGCAATGACACTGGTAGATCCATGTATGGTTCATGGGAAGAACACACATGCAATGACATTGGTGGAACCATGTGTGGTTTGTGGGAAGAACACACATGCAATGACACTGGTGGATCCATGTGTGGTTCATGGGAAGAACACACATGCAATGACACCGGTGGATCCATGTGTGGTTAATGAGAAGAACACACATGCAATGACACTGGGTGTGGTTCATGATATGGTTTGTGGGAAGAACACACATGCAATGACTCTAGCTGTGGTTCATGAAAAGAGCGTATATGCGATGACTCTAACTGTGGTTCATGAAAAAAGCAGACATGCAATGACACCGGTGGATCCTTACATGGTTCATGAGGAAGAACACACATGCAATGACACTGGTAGATCCATGTATGGTTCATGGGAAGAACACACATGCAATGACATTGGTGGAACCATGTGTGGTTTGTGGGAAGAACACACATGCAATGACACTGGTGATATGTGGTTTGTGAGAAGAACACACATGCAATGACTCTAACTGTGGTTAATGAGAAGAGCATACATGCAATGACACCGGTGGATCCATGTGTGGTTAATGAGAAGAACACACATGCAATGACACTAGGTGTGGTTCATGATATGGTTTGTGGGAAGAACACACATGCAATGACTCTAGCTATGGTTCATGAAAAGAGCAGACATGCGATGACTCTAACTATGGTTCATGAAAAGAGCAGACATGCAATGACACCGGTGGATCCTTACGTGGTTCATGGGAAGAACACACGTGCAATGACACTGGTGGATCCATGTGTGGTTCATGGGAAGAACACACATGCAATGACATTGGTGGATCCATGTGTGGTCTGTGGGAAGAACACACATGCAATGACACTGGTGATATGTGGTTTGTGAGAAGAACACACATGCAATGACTCTAGCTGTGGTTCATGAAAAGAGCAGACATGCAATGACACTGGTGGATCCATGTGTGGTTCATGGGAAGAACACACATGCCATGACACTGGTGGATCCATGTGTGGTTCATGGGAAGAACACACATGCAATGACACTGGTGGATCCATGTGTGGTCTGTGGGAAGAATACACATGCAATGCCACTGGTGATACGTGGTTTGTGAGAAGAACACACATGCAATGACTCTAACTGTTGTCGTGGTGGTGTCACGGCATATGCCATGGATAGGCTAAAGGTGGGGACTAATATGCGCCAGGGGAATCCAGGGAGGGATAGTAGAGTGATTCTCCACACAGAAGTTTGTATTGCTATATCTC
This sequence comes from Avena insularis, assembly GCA_023614405.1. Classification (NCBI taxonomy): domain Eukaryota; kingdom Viridiplantae; phylum Streptophyta; class Magnoliopsida; order Poales; family Poaceae; genus Avena; species Avena insularis. The sequence continues at coordinate 538,322,818 of CM042694.1, forward strand.
CAAGATTACAAGTGATCCTTGAGCTGTATTGGCGAGAGGAGGAAGAAGGCACTCTCTTACTCTTGCCTACTAACTTGCCCAAGAACCCTAGATCAACTAATGCTATGGAACTACCAAACCAACTAGTGCTCACCCAACCCCCTCTACCAGAACCCTAACCCCCCTTATATAGATGAGGTTCGGTCCTGGCCTAGGGCATACGTGGAGGCATATTCCTAAGAATATGCCCCTCCCAAAGTGGTAACCCGACCGGGGTGCTTTTCCCCCGTGTCACACATGCTTTAGCGACGTAAGCCTCTGCGGCGCCCGCGTCTGCCGACGTGAGCGTCGTCACCCTTGTCGGCCATGACCTGGTGGTCCTGTCCTTGCTTTATTCGCTCATGCAGTGCGTATCGGACCTTCTTTTTTGACCAGAGAGATTCCTTCCTTCTCCCAGAAGCTAAGCGAGGATCCGGATCATAGTAGATCCGGCCACACCTGTTCCTGCATATAAGTTAGACAAGCATTTCCGACTTACTCCTTAAGTCGGATGAGACGATGTTAGGCGACCCCCTGGTCCGGGTTACTCCGTGATCCGGCCTGCCTTGAGGTGACTCGGCCAGCATCCGCTTTGACCTTGCCGGACCTCGGCTAACTCGGCCGTTATACCCCGGAGTGACCCTACCCGGGGGTATCCCCCCAACATTAGTCCCCGAAGCTGGTGCGGTCTTAGCTGCCTCGGCCGCTAAGGCCACATCAGGTTCATTTATGTTCGAGCCTCGGACGTTTAATTCCGAGTTAGCTCCTTATCTCGGATTATATGGATTTACGTTCCCTTCGCACGTTCCAAGTTTTCACTTGCCGGCCGGGTCACCACTTTGGCTCGGATCCCATGGTTATCACGGTTTGATCCAGGCCCCGTTTCCTTCTCTCATACGCCAACCCACGTGGAGGCTAATCATTACCTTGTCTTATTTTAAGGGCCTGCACAGTAAGGTTACAGCAGTAATTGTCAGTTTCACTGTGCGTGGGTCACGTCATGCTTGCCTCCTCGTTTACCGCAACAGCACGCCCCGTCATGGGATCACATCTTCTTTGTGGCCCCCTGTGTGGCTTTTCTCTGATTGGCTGACGCCGGTGATACACGGCCACACCGTGTGGCTCGTCGGCGCAGCGCGATCCTACTCATCGATCACTAGGGGTGGTTAAATTGGGGAGGGGCGTGTCCCTTAGCGTTTTTCACCTCTGCGCCCCTCTGCCCGTTGCGTTTTCTCCTTTGTCTTCCCTGTGACCACGCCGCCGCCAGTGCTTTCTAGCAGCAACACCGCCGCCGCACCTCCCCGTGCCTCCGCACCGCAGCCACCGCTGCGTAGCTTCTTCGCCACGGGTCCACGCCAATCTAGGCCTCAGATCCCCGCCGCTGCTAGCTCCAGCGAGGATAGCGGATACGAGATGACGGAGGAGGAGCTCGTCGTTGCCGAGCAGGAGATGGAGGAGGACGCCGGCGCGGCGGACCGCGGCGCGTGGGCCGGGTCATGGGTCTGTCAAGACGACATTGACTGGCTCTACCAGACCAGGCGTATCCCCGCCGGCATCGCCGCTCGTCTCCTCTCCGCCGAACTGGCCCCCTCACCCAATCCGGGTGAGTTTGTTGTATTCCTGTCCCACTTCCAACGGGGATTTGGTCTCCCGGTGAGCGATTTCTTCCGGGATTGGGTTAGGACATACCACCTGCAGCCGCACCATCTCCCAGCAAATGCTATCACCTCCCTTTCCGCCTTTGCCTCTACGATCGAAGGCTACACCGGACTATGGCCCACGAAGGAGCTGTGGATCCGGTTCTTCGGCCTCCGTCGAAACATTGTCCCCAATATCCACGTTGAGTCGGAGGACAAGCAGCTCACCCAGTTCGGAGCTGCCTCCATCTTGCCCTGGAGATTTTCAGTCTTTCCCCGGGTTATCGGGCTTGACTCCTGCAAAGGATGGGCCCGGACCTTCTTCTACGTCCGGAACGAGGGTACCGAAGACTTGATTCGGTTGCTGCCCTACGCTCCGGGCCTACCTGACACGGATTTCTGGGAGGAGGTCCCCAAGAAGCCTACCGCTCTGGCCAACCAAGTTAACAAGAGGTTCGCGGAGCTGAAGAAGCTCGGATTGCGCAACGAGGATGCTATGATCATGTTCGTGTGCAACCGAATCTCTCCCCTCCAGCAGCGCACCCACAAGTTGTGCCATATGAGTTTCGGCCGCGACCCCAACCGAACCTCCTCCTTCGAATTGATCAACACAGAGATCTTTCGTCAGGTCAAGGCTCTTTTCACCACCCACAAGGATTTCTCCGCCGAATGGACGTGGGGAATCGAGCACTACTGTCGTGACAGGCTCCCTCCTTGAAGCTTCAGGGGTAAACTTAATTCGGATGAAGTATGTGTCGGTTTTTGTTATATTTCTGACTCTGTTCTTCATGCTTTTTCTCAGCTGTTCCTTCAGCAAACTCTCGAGGATGGTACGGATCCGACCCTTAAGTGGGCGCCGGACCGAGAAATCCTGGATGAGGAGGAGCCGGACCAGGAGATGTTCCTCCCTATGACCGACGCCACCAAACGACCCAGCGGTAAATTCTCTTCTCTTAGAGATTGGCCCGATGATGAGGATGACTCGGATATCGACGTGATTGAACCCGTTGAGGCTGTCCCTCTTTCTTTTGCCTTTCCGGCATCAGCTAACCCCGGTGGGCATATCCACGAGGATCCTCCACTTGCCACGGGCGAGCCGGTTCCGGTGGCGTCGAAGAAGAAGCGTGGATCCGCATCACGTTCTTCCTCCGAACCTTCTCAGCCCACAAAAAGGCTAGGCCGGAGACAAGACTGCCTCCAAGCGGGCAGGCAAAGCCGGCACGGAGGGCTCGGAAACCCAAGGAGGCCGAGACCTCGGATGCGTAAGTCATTTTTCACTGTGCAACTCACTTTTCCTTGCATCGGGGTAATTTCACTCCTGACATCATTCTCTTTTGCAGGCCTCCTGTGGAGGTCCCTCAGAGCGGATCGAACATCTCTTCTCCCCTTCGGTCCGTCACTTCTCCTCCTCGTGACGACGAGTCACGCCCGCTGAGCCCTATTCCGGAGGGCTCTGCGGCTGCTCCGGGTTCCGCAGTACCTCATCGAGAGGAACGCGACCTCGGAGCGGGAGGGGTCGGTTCGGCCGAGGCGATGGCGTCCACCACTTCGGCATTGCCGCAACCAGCAACCGCCGAGTCTATCACAACACCAGCACCAGCAGCAGCTCCAGTACTAGCAACCGAGCCAGCACCTGCCCCGGCACCAAGGAAACCAACAACAGCTCCAGTGCCAAGTTCCTCTGCCTCTTCCGAGTCATCTCAGCCCCGGCGAGGAACCATTCCAGCAGCTTCCAAAGGGAAATCCACCGTGGTTACTTCTTCCCAGCAAGCTAAAGGCAAGAAGGCTCTGGATACTGCCAAGTCTACATCCGTCGAGGCCGGGCAGCGAACCCTGTCGTCGATGCTTCCGAAGAAATCACCAGCAGCGACAGATGTTCCTGCCGAGCCAACAGATGCGCAACAGATGGTTCTGCACACCAGCCCAGCTCTTGCTCTAGTTGAGAGGAAGGAAGCTCATGCGAAGGGCTTGGTGGCACCCCACATGCCCACTGGCGAACGGTACCCTCCGAGCCTTATCGAGTTCGTCATGAACTGGAACAAGGCGGAGTTCGTCCACAACGATGATCTCCCGGAAAAGTTCAGCCCCGCAGAATTTTCTGCCCAGATGAATACTGCCGCCAAGGCAATTAACCTCGCGGGGCGAACGATGGAGGTATGTCGTTTCTCCTTTACATGCTGTAGATAATAACCATTAGTCCCCGAGCCTCCGGTGGAGTAGCTTGTTACTCGGCCGGATGATCATTAGAAAACCAACGTAGCTGCATGTAAACTTCAAATATGCACACACCTAGAGCCGGGTTAAGTTCCACTTGGCCCGGATCTCGCACACTTCAAATATGCACACACCTAGAGCCGGGTTAAAATTCCACTTGGCCCGGATCTCGCACACTTCGAATATGCACACACCTAGAGCCGGGTTAAGTTCCACTTGGCCCGGATCTCGCACACTTCGAATATGCACACACAGAGAGCCGGGTTAAGCTCCACTTGGCCCGGATCTTGCACACTTCTAATATGCACACACCTAGAGCCGGTTTAAGTTCCACTTGGCCCGGATCTTGCACACTTCGAATATGCACACACCTAGAGCCGGGTTAAGTTCCACTTGGCCCGGATCTTGCACACTTCGAATATGCAAACACCTAGAGCCAGGTTAAGTTCCACTTGGCCCGGATCTTGCACACTTCGAATATGCACCAAGCTAATTTTACACTTCTGTACTTCTTTCAGGTAACCACCAATCGCCGGAGCACCGAATTTCAACGCCTGCTTGATACCCACAAGATCCTACGCGCAAAACATGTTGCACTTGGTGCAGAACATGAAAAGAGAGGTAATTCTCTCCCTCGGCACCTCTCCGTTTTTCTTTACTTGTTTCCGCCGAACTAATCTCCTCATTCGGTTTTTGTAGCTGGGGTGGAGGCTGAGAACAAAATTATGCGGAAGAACTTGGAGGAAATCCGGGGTATGTCCTCTTTTGTTCGACCTTGTTGTGTATTCCATTTCTTCTTCTCCTTCGCTCGGCAAACATTCACTCCTCGGCTTTGCCGGGTCAACATACTATTTCAGCATCGCTTGAGGATAGTGTGCCCATGCCTGATATGATGCTGCATTTTCTTGAACAAGCAGGGCAGCATCAGGCCGAGCTGAAGAAGAAGAATGATGAGCTTGCTCTCCTCCGGACTAAGGACAACGAGATTGCCAAGCTCAAGGCCGAGATGGAGAAGATGAAGGCCCATCACTGAACCAAGCTCCAAAAGGTTGGCCAGGACTTCACAGAAGAGCGTGAGCGCCTTACTCTCCAGATCTCCAAGGGCCAGGACCTACTCAGAGAATCCGACCTCCAGCTTGGGTCGGCTAACGCTGAGCTTGAGCAACTTTGGAAAAGACGCGATGCCTGCATCAAGGAGTTAACCGGATCCATAGCCACATTTCTCGTAAGTTCCTTTCCCTTATCCAACATAACTCTCCGGGTTACCTCATATGTCTTTCCTTCACCTTCTTCCTTTGCCTTGTTTCTAGACCACTTTCCAGAGGGTACTGCCATTGCAAGCGTTGCTGTTGCCAAATTTCGCCGAGAGAGGGGTACTCCCATTCCTCTTGATGGTGAGAACATTCCCTTGGACATGGAGGACCTATTGGTCAGCTTGTCCTCTCGCGTGGAGACCATCAAGAATTATGGCAAATACATCCTCGACGTTGCAGTTCGCATCTTCAATACGTTCTGGCCTGGAGAGAGTAGCCCGGAGACCATCGCAACTCTCATCGAGAAATTAATGGAAGTTGAGACCCAGCTTGACCTTTGGAGAGAATATGCTGGTCGCGCTGCAGCTGACACCATCCTTCATCATATTCTCACGTGGTACGAGAAGATTGACCTCAGCCTCCTCACACGCCAGCGCACCATATCCAGATGGACCAATGATCCGGAGTGGGTAGCTCGGTGCCAGGCCTGCGCCTACAGCCTCGTCGAATATTCTCCTATTCATGACTGGGTTGAAGGACCGAGCTTCCTGGAATCTGCTGGGGACGAGCAGAATGAAAATGTTGAAGATGGGTCGGATGAGGACAGGGAAGATGATGCTTCAGATATTGAAGACATTGATAACGACGCCGAACCTGCTCCTCCTGCTGCTCCTTAGTTCTAAAAAACTTGAAAATTTATTAGATCCTCGGTATGCCGGGTGCAATTGTATGCTGGATATGTGATATTTTGCTACTACGTTTTTATGCCGGATTAACTTGGGCGTAGTCCCCGAGTTTCATTTTCTTGTTCGTCCAATTCTTTGGCTCGGTCCGTGTCTACCTTGATTCAGTTTTACGACTTACGAATCCGAGCTTCAAAAATTGTCTTAACAATACTTAGAAACTTTGAGGCTTGGCTCAAAATAATTCAGCATAATAACTTGGAAATAAATACAGGGTTAGTCCGAAAAAGCAAACGTTAGCTCGAATAAATTCGTTTCCTTAGTCATTTTTCATGTGCTACACAATTCCAAACTTGTTCCCTTGCTTGCCATGAAGCCAATTCTTGTTGGACAGCAGCAAGTCGAAGGGTTGGGTTTTTAGTGCTCACACATTACTAATCCGGGTTAAGTAGAACGACTTATTCCAGCTACCGCATAAGAAATTACGACAAATATTATTAAGGCAGTCCCGAAGTTCGCCGAGGCGCTATTTCATTGATAAGCTCATTGCCGACATACATATCGACATATGAGATGACTCGGATATATACACTTCTTAGCTAAGTGTAGAAGGGACGAAGTAGTGCTACATTCCACGGTCACTTGGATTCCTCTCCGGACCTGTCCGCCTTGTTCTTTTCCTATGGCTTTGCATCTATAAGATAGTAAGAATCATTGTGCAATGCTTTGCTCACAATGAATGGTCCTTCCCATGGGGGGGATAGTTTATGCATGCCAGTAGTACGTTGTACCAACCGGAGCACCAGATCGCCTTCCCGGAAGACTCGGGGACACACTTTCCGGCTATGATAGCGTCGGAGGTTTTGCTGATATATGGCGGATCTAGACAGTGCCAGTTCTCTCGCTTCTTCCAGCAGATCAACATCATTTTGCCGGGCTTCTTGCACTTCGGCTTCTATGTATTGGGTGACCCTAGGCGAATCATGCTCTATGTCGGCTGGTAATACAGCTTCTGCCCCATATACCAGAAAGAATGGCGTATAGCCTGTTGATCGATTCGGAGTTGTTCTTAAGCTCCACAGTACCGCTGGTAGTTCTTCTATCCAGCACCCCGCTGATCTTTGCAGCGGCTCAATGAGCCGGGGTTTTATCTCAGATAATACTAATCCGTTGGATCTTTCCACTTGTCCGTTTGATGCAGGGTGGGCTACAGAGGCGACATCGAGTCGGATCTTCTTATCTCGGCAGAAGCGCGCAAATGCTCCTTTCGCAAAATTTGTTCCATTATTAGTTATAATACTGTGTGGATAACCATATCTCAAGATGATGTCTTTGAGAAATGTCACGGCCGTAGCTCCATCACATTTTCTTATAGGTTTCACTTCAATCCACTTTGTAAACTTGTCCACCATGACCAAAATGTGTGTCATGTTTCCTCTCGCCGGTTTGAACGGGCCAACCATATCCAAGCACCATACAGCAAATGGCCACGTAATTGGTATGGTCTTGAGTTCCGACATAGGCATATGTGTCTTGGTGGCGTACCTCTGACAACCATTGCATTTTCTCACCAGATCTTCTGCTTGTTCCAAGGCACTTGGCCAGTAGAATCCATGCCGGAACGCCTTTGCCACCAAGGCTCGGGATGAGGCATGATGCCCACATTCCCCTTGGTGTATATCTCGGAGGATGTCAAGCCCTTCTTCCGGGTCAACGCATCGTTGGAGGACATTGGTTACACTCCGTTTGTATAACTCGGAATTGATGATTGTGTATGCTTTTGCTCTCCTCTGAGTTTGCCTGGCTAACACCTCCTCAGCGGGTAACGTTCCGTCTTTCAAGAATTGGAATATAGGCAGTGCCCAAGCAGGTATCGCTCGTGGAGGGAATATCTCCTCATCAATTTCCATCTGATCCACCGGCATAACTTCAGCCGGATCACGCTGAGCATTGCCCAGGTCTAGCGAGGTAGTCCCCGGGTTTGCGAGGCAGTCCCCGGGTCTCGCGTACTACCTCCCGTGTCAATGTCCATGGGCTCAGCTCCGGATTCCGTATTTTCCAGGACATAGATCGAGTCGGTTCCTGGGGACGGCCTGATAGATGGTTTTCTGAGGTGTTCCAATGCTACACCTGGTGGAATTGCCTGTCTGGTCGATCCGAGCTTTGACAACATGTCAGCAGCCTCGTTTTCCGCCTGGGTACATGGTGAAATTCACACCCCTCGAAGTAACCAGATATCTTCTGCACGTGAAATTTGTATAGTGCCATGTTTGGATCCAGGGCGTCCCACACTCCGGACACCTGCTGCACCACCATGTCCGAGTCGCCAAAGCATATTATCCGACGTATGCCAATCTCCTTTGCCACTTTGAGCCCATGCACAAGAGCCTCATACTCAGCGACATTGTTCGATGCCGCGAAATGGATCTGCAATACGTACTTTAGCTGATCCTTCTTTGGCGAGTTAAGCACAACCCCGGCGCCTAATCTGGTTTTGGTTTTCGACCCGTCAAAGTGCATCCTCCAGTAATTCGGATCTGGTGGCGGTGGTTCGTATTGTACCTCATCCCAATCCACAAGAAAGTCCGCCATGGCCTGAGATTTGATCGCTTCTCTTCTGTCGTATTGGGGCGCATAAGGGGCTAACTCAATTGCCCATTTTGCGATCCTGCCACTCGCATCTTTGTTACCCATTATCTCGGATATGGGAGCCTCACATATTACTTTGATGGGGTGCTCCTCAAATTAATGCTTTAACTTCTTTGCCGCCATATAGACACCGTATGCCACCTTTTGAAAGTGCGGGTAGTTCTGTTTTGAGGCAGACAATACCTCGCTCAGGTAATACACTGACCTCTACATCGACTTACCCTCTTCATCGCGTTCCACTACGATTACTGCACTTACAACTCGGTTGGTTGCGGCTACGTAGAGCAACATTGGCTCCTTTGATAGTGGAGACGCTAACACTGGCGCAGTGGCCAACATCTTTTTCAAGTGGGCAAAGGCTTCATCGGCCTGTGGCGTCCAAACGAATTTATCCAACTTTTTCATGAGTTGGTAGAGAGGCAGTGCCTTTTCTCCCAACCGACATACAAACCGACTCAACGATGCCAGGCATCCAGTGAACTTCTGGACATCATTGAGACACTTCGGCAGCTCCATTTGTTTGATGGCTCGGATTTTAGTTGGGTTAACTTCAATACCTCGGCTGGAGACGAGAAATCCGAATAATTTTCCAGCCAGGACACCGAAGGTACATTTTTTCGGGTTAAGTTTCATCCGGAACCTTCTCAAGTTCGTGAATGTTTGCCTTATGTCGTCAAGGAGCGTTGCGCTTTCCTTGGTCTTGATAACCACATCATCCACGTATACTTGTACGTTTCGACCTATTTGGTCGTGCAAACATTTTTGCATGCATCTTTGGTACGTTGCACCTGCATTACGTAAACCAAACGGCATAGTGCGATAGCAATAAGCCTCGTACGGGGTAATAAACGTAGTCTTTATTTGATCATCCGGGTTCAGAGGTATCTGGTGGAAGCTAGAATATGCATCAATGAATGACAACAGTTCGCATCCCGCGGTTGAGTCGATGACCTGATCTATCCTCGGCAGTGGAAATGGATATTTTGGACACGCCTTGTTCAGGTTCGTGTAATCGATACACATACGCCAAACCACTGCCACGTTCGGATCGTCCTTCTTCTTTTCTACCAACACCGGATTAGAGAGCCAATCCGGATATAGTACCTCCATGATGAATCCTGCTGCCAGTAACCGAGCTATCTCGTCTCCAATGACTTTTCTCCTATCCTCGGCGAAGCGGTGGAGAGGTTGCTTCACCGGCCTTGCTCTGGGTCTTACGTTCAAAGAGTGCTCAGCCAACTCCCTCGGAACACCTTGCAAGTCTTGTGTAGACCAAGCAAAAATATCCCGATTCGCACGGAGGAAGTTGACGAGCTCGCTTTCCTATTTGTCAGTTAACCCGGCACCAATCGTTACAGTGCGCTCCGGAAACATGTTATCAACTGGAATCTTCTTGGTGTCTTTTGCGACTTGAAATGAAACGCTGCCATGCGGGTTACTTAATGTCGACATATATTGCTGCACAGACTGAGCTAATGCCGCCACCTCTTCGATTTTTCTTTTCTCTTGCGCAATCATGAGTGACTCGGCTAGGTTAGACCCGGCTGAAGCACACTCCATGGAACGTCGGAAATTTCCAGCAATGGTAATCACTCCATTTGGCCCGGGAAACTTCATCTTCAGATAAATGATGTGACAGCTTGCCATGAATTTGTTCAATGCTGGTCTTCCGAGTAACGCATGATATGCACTTTCCAAGTTCACCACCTCAAACTCCATATTTTCAGTTCGGTAGTTATCCCTTGTGCCGAATAACACGTCGACCCGGATTTTTCCTATGGGCTCACACGAAATGCCTAGTACAATGCCATGGAAAGTTGTTCTTGTAGCCTGGAGCATGTTCTCCGAGATGCCCAACTTGCACATCGTATCCGCATACATGATGTTAATGCTACTGCCATTATCAATCAAAACCTTGGAGAACCTCACATTGATGTTCGGTCCAATGAATGTCGGATCCAGCACCAGCGCATACGAACCTGGACTCGGCATAAGTTTAGGATGATCTTTGATGTTCCAGGTGATTTCCTGGTTCGACCAAGGCATGTACCTCGTCACTGCAGGCATGACTGCGTTGACCTCCATATGTTGGCGCTGCAAGCTCTTTCTATCTGTTTCCTCAGTCGTGAACACACAATAACTCTGGTGATGTTCCCTGTACTCATACCTTCCCTCGTTTCCGGGGTACCTCTGATCCGATTGCTACTGATTTTCCACCTGATGCACTGCATCCCTTCTCTCATTGTTATCATACCTTGGCAGAGGGGGAGGCAACGTTAGCTGCTACATGTTCGCTCCGGAGAGAAATTGCTGCCGGGGTAACTCCTGCCGAGGTTGATCATTCTGGGGTGCCTGAGCATTCCCCGAACCACCTTGCTCTATCTTTCGCATCCACTCACATTGCCTCGTCGTGTGACCCGCCGGGCTATTCGGATTTGGTGTGTGAAACTTACACGGCTGGTCTAGCATCGACTCATAGGTATACCTTGGACGGTCTTTCTTTTCCTGCCACTGTTTCTTCTGCTCCGTAGTCCATGTTTTCTTGCCATCATTTCTTGGAGTCCATTGCCCTCCCGTTCTCTAGCGCTGGCTGCTCCCTGATCTGGGTTGATCTTGATTCACGGCTGCAACTTGTTGCGAACCATAACGATGATCCGGTCTATCATCTCTCCTCTTTCCTCTATAATCATTCCTCCGGGATGACCCGTCTCCATCCCTCTGATAGTATTCCTCGTTTGACTCGTTTGAGGCGAGCCTAGGTTGAGTCGGATCGCCCAAATCATACGAATCAGCAATCCGGATCATTTCTGCCAGCATAACTGGCATTTTCCTTGGCAACTTCATCCACAGCTGTCATTTGCACCTTGCGCTTTTGCAAAACCACGCTATGGCTTGTGATTCTATGACACCCTCACACGAGTTTCTCATGGTACACCACCGGGTCAAGAATTCACGATCCGTCTCGTTGGGTCTTTGCTTGCACATTGCCAGGGTCTTCGGTCTATTCGGCCTCTAGTATGTACTTGAGAAGTTGCTGATAAACATTTCTTCAAAATCTATCCAGCAGTTGATGCTTCCAGGTGGTAAATTATTCAGCCATACTGTGGCCGGGCCTTCCAACATCTGGGGCACGTAACGCACAGCCCATCTCAAGTTGCCAGTTGCAATTTTCACCGCCGTAGCATAGTTTATCAGCCAATCCTCTGGCTTGGTACTGCCGTCATACGTCTTCGTGCCTCTGTGCAGCTGGAAGTTGGGTACCGGTGGTTCCTTCATGATCCGGGGTCCAAAGCACGCTGGACCCGGAGGACCTTGGCATTCGATCTGTTCCGACCGATACAGGCAATCTAGTTTTAACCTGGCGTCATCCGGCATCAAATCCCTGCTTCCCAATCTCGACCCTATCACATGATAGTTTGGTCTAGGGTACCCTGCGTTCACCATCTCCGAATCACCGTCGTTGTATCGGTTTTGCTCTTGTTGCGCACCTTTCTGCTGCATATCTCGGCCGGCGCTTTGCTCTTGCCTCGGTATATTCCGCTGCTGCGGTTGTCCTGCTCCTGCGGAGTTGTGCTGTCCGGCATTGCCGTTGGCAGCGTTCCCTTGACCGGCATTGCCTTGGTCGTGATTACCTCGGCCAGCTTCACCTCGGCTCACACTCCGTCGATCATCACCTTTCCGCATCTCTTTTTCTTTTCCCGCACGCGTTGGGTCGTACGGGACGATCTGTTTGTTCCGTCTGGCCGAGGTTACTACCTCTTCTCTCCTTGGACCGCCATGAGGCGATGATGCGGCTCTAGCGGATTTCTCCGGATTACCCATTACCGAGTGGACGATCTTGGAAGCCCCAGCTCTCTCCAGGTTAGCTCTCAGCAGCTCCTCGTTCTGCCTGTTCGCGATCCGAACCAGCTCGTTAACCCTGTCTTGCTGTCTTTGACGGGCCTCACCCGTCAGACCCTCTAGCTCAGACGCAGCCGCATCTGCTGCTCTGAGGTTCTTCACCGGGGTACTATACTTTGGCAACCCCATAGACAGGTAGTTTTCCGACCCTTCTGCTCCATCATCACCTTCTCTGTTCATCTCACTTATGAGATTTCTCCCTTTTACCTTTACTGCATCAACCTTGTTTGCCTTTGCATACTCACGCAACGTCATGTTCAGTGACTGCTGAGCCGCGGCTATTTTCTTTGCGCCCTCAAGTATCTTCCGCCGAGTTTCCTCTAGCTCGGCCTGTGCCTGAGCCGGATCTACCACTTCTGCTACCGGGTTAGCCAAGCTATCCATAGCTTCCCTCAGTACGTTCTCAGGCCTCTCTAGTGGAGGTCCTCTACCTTTCCTCGGTGCCTTAGGTGTTACCTCCGGTCCGGTGCTGCGCTGGTCTTGCTTGCGCGCACTCATCATCACCTCCGCTTGGTCCGGGAAGCGAAAGCGTCTGGCCTTCATGAGCCACAGTGAGGGGTGGTTCCCCCGCATCGACGACACGACGCGGATGAACGCACGAGACGTCCACAGCAACGTAGACCTTGTGCGTGTGGAGCTTGACGAAGAGGCCGTTGCGCGAAAGCGGGCGCGTGCCGAAGCAGCCAGCGTTGTCACTGACGAAATCCAACGCTCCAAAGCGCTGAACGAGCCCGGAGACGATGCGTTCGCCGGTGCCGATGAAGTTTCCTATCCGGATCTTCACCCCTGCTAGCACCGCTAGCCCCACGGTGGGCGCCAACTGTCGTGGTGGTGTCACGGCAGATGCCATGGATAGGCTAAAGGTGGGGACTAATATGCGCTAGGGGAATCCAGGGAGGTATAGTAGAATGATTCTCCACATAGAAGTTTGTATTGCTATATCTCCAAGATTACAAGTGCTCCTTGAGCTGTATTGGCGAGAGGAGGAAGAAGGCGCTCTCTTACTCTTGCCCACTAACTTGCCCAAGAACCCTAGATCAACTAATGCTATAGAACTACCAAACCAACTAGTGCTCACCCAACCCCTCTACCAGAACCCTAACCCCCCTTATATAGATGAGGTTCGGTCCTGGCCTAGGGCATACGTGGAGGCATATTCCTAAGAATATGCCCCCTCCCAAAGTGGTAACCCGACTGGGGTGCTTTTCCCCCGTGTCACACATGCTTTAGCGACGTAAGCCTCTGCGGCGCCCGCGTCAGCCGACGTGAGCGTCGTCACCCTTGTCAGCCATGACCCGGTGGTCCTGCCCTTGCTTTATTCGCTCATGCAGTGCGTACCGGACCTTCTTTTTTGACCAGAGAGATTCCTTCCTTCTCCCAGAAGCTAAGCGAGGATCCGGATCATAGTAGATCCGGCAACACCTGTTCCTGCATATAAGTTAGACAAGCATTTCTGACTTACTCCTTAAGTCAGATGAGACGACGTTAGGCGACCCCCTAGTCCGGGTTACTCCGTGATCCGACCTGCCTTGAGGTGACTCGGCCAACATCCGCTTTGACCTTGCCGGACCTCGGCTAACTCGGCCGTTATACCCCGGAGTGACCCTACCCGGGGGTATCCCCCCAACAATTGTGGTTAATGAAAAGAGCAGACATGCAATGACACCGGTGGATCCATGTGTGGTTAATGAGAAGAACACACATGCAATGACACTGGGTGTGGTTCATGATATGGTTTGTGGGAAGAACACACATGCAATGACTCTAGCTGTGGTTCATGAAAAGAGCAGACATGCGATGACTCCAACTATGGTTCATGAAAAGACCAGACATGCAATGACACCGGTGGATCCTTACGTGGTTCATGGGAAGAACACACATGCAATGACACTGGTGGATCCATATATTGTTCATGGGAAGAACACACATATGCAATGACATTGGTGGAACCATGTGTGGTCTGTGGGAAGAACACACATGCAATGACACTAGTGATATGTGGTTTGTGAGAAGAACACACATGCAATGACTCTAACTATGGTTAATGAGAAGAGCAGACATGCAATGACACTGGTGGATCCATGTGTGGTTAATGAGAAGAACACACATGCAATGACACTGGGTGTGGTTCATGATATGGTTTGTGGGAAGAACACACATGTAATGACTCTAGCTGTGGTTCATAAAAGACCAGACATGCGATGACTCTAACTGTGGTTCATGAAAAGAGCAGACATGCAATGACACCGGTGGATCCTTACGTGGTTCATGGGAAGAACACACATGCAATGACACTGGTGGATCCATGTATGGTTCATGGGAAGAGCACACATATGCAATGACATTGGTGGAACCATGTGTGGTTTGTGGGAAGAACACACATGCAATGACACTGGTGATATGTGGTTTGTGAGAAGAACACACATGCAATGACACCGGTGGATCCATGTGTGGTTAATGAGAAGAACACACATGCAATGACACTGGGTGTGGTTCATGATATGGTTTGTGGGAAGAACACACATGCAATGACTCTAGCTGTGGTTCATGAAAAGAGCAGACATGCGATGACTCTAACTGTGGTTCTTGAAAAGAGCAGACATGCAATGACACCGGTGGGTCCTTACGTGGTTCATGGGAAGAACACACATGCAATGACACTGGTAGATCCATGTATGGTTCATGGGAAGAACACACATGCAATGACATTGGTGGAACCATGCGTGGTCTGTGGGAAGAACACATGCAATGACACTGGTGATATGTGGTTTGTGAGAAGAACACACATGCAATGACTCTAACTGTGGTTAATGAGAAGAGCATACATGCAATGACACCGGTGGATCCATGTGTGGTTAATGAGAAGAACACACATGCAATGACACTGGGTATGGTTCATGATATGGTTTGTGGGAAGAACACACATGCAATGAC
The DNA here is from genome assembly GCA_023614405.1 of Avena insularis. NCBI lineage: Eukaryota > Viridiplantae > Streptophyta > Magnoliopsida > Poales > Poaceae > Avena > Avena insularis. The sequence continues at coordinate 538,338,106 of CM042694.1, forward strand.
TCTAGCTATGGTTCATGAAAAGAGCAGACATGCGATGACTCTAACTATGGTTCATGAAAAGAGCAGACATGCAATGACACCGATGGATCCTTACGTGGTTCATGGGAAGAACATACATGCAATGACACTGGTGGATCCATGCGTGGTTAATGGGAAGAACACACATGCAATGACATTGGTGGATCCATGTGTGGTCTGTGAGAAGAACACACATGCAATGACACTGGTGATATGTAGTTTGTGAGAAGAACACACATGCAATGACTCTAGCTGTGGTTCATGAAAAGAGCAGACATGCAATGACACTGGTGGATCCATGTGTGGTTCATGGGAAGAACACACATGCCATGACACTGGTGGATCCATGTGTGGTTCATGGGAAGAACACACATGCAATGACACTGGTGGATCCATGTGTGGTCTGTGGGAAGAACACACATGCAATGACACTGGTGATACGTGGTTTGTGAGAAGAACACACATGCAATGACTCTAACTGTGGTTAATGAAAAGAGCACACATGCAATGACACCGGTGGATCCATGTGTGGTTAATGAGAAGAACACACATGCAATGACACTGGGTGTGGTTCATGATATGGTTTGTGGGACGAACACACGTGCAATGACTCTAGCTTTGGTTCATGAAAAGTGCAGACATGAGATGACTCCAACTGTGGTTCATGAAAAGAGCAGACATGCAATGACACCGGTGGATCCTTACGTGGTTCATGGGAAGAACACACATGCAATGACACTGGTGGATCTAGCTGTGCTTAATGAGAAGAGCAGACATGCAATGACACTGCTTGATCCATGTGTGGTTAATAAGAATAAGACACATCCAATGACACTAGGTTTGCTTCATGATATGGTTTGTGAGAAGAACACGCATGCAATGACTCTAGCTGTGGTTCATGAGAAGAGCGGGCATGCGATGACTCTAACTGTGGTTCATGAAAAGAGCAAACATGCAATGACACTGGTGGATCCATGTGTGGTTCATGGGAAGAACACACATGCAATGACACTGGTGGATCCATGTGTGGTTCATGGGAAGAACACACATGCAATTACACTGGTGGATCCATGTGTCGTCTATGGGAAGAACACACATGCAATGACACTGGTGATATGTGTTTTGTGAGAAGAACATGCATGCAATGACTCTAACTGTGGTTACTGAGAAGAGCAGACATGCAATGGAACCGGTGGATCCATGTGTGGTTAATGAGAAGAACACACATGCAATGACACTGGTGTTGTTCATGATATGGTTTGTGGGAAGAACACACATGCAATGACTCTAGCTGTGGTTCATGAAAAGAGCAGACATGCGATGACTCTAACCGTGGTTCATGAAAAGAGCAGACATGCGATGACTCTAACTCTGGTTCATGAAAAGAGCAGACATGCAATGACACCGGTGGATCCTTACGTGGTTCATGGGAAGAAGACACATGCAATGACACTGGTGGATCCATGCGTGGTTCATGGGAAGAACACACATGCAATGACATTGGTGGATCCATGTGTGGTCTGTGGGAAGAACACACATGCAATGACACTAGTGATATGTGGTTTGTTAGAAGAACACACATGCAATGACTCTAACTGTGGTTAATGAGAAGAGCAGACATGCAATGACACCGGTGGATCCATGTGTGGTTAATGAGAAGAACACACATGCAATGACACTGGGTGTGGTTCATGATATGGTTTGTGGGAAGAACACTCATGCAATGACTGTAGCTGTGATTCATGAAAAGAGCAGACATGCGATGACTCTAACTGTGGTTCATGAAAAGAGCAGACATGCAATGACACCGGTGGATCCATGTGTGGTTCATGGGAAGAACACACATGCCATGACACTGGTGGATCCATGTGTGGTTCATGGGAAGAACACACATGCAATGACACTGGTGGATCCATGTGTGGTTTGTGGGATGAACACACATGCAATGACACTGGTGATATGTGGTTTGTGAGAAGAACACGCATGCAATGACTCTAACTGTGGTTACTGAGAAGAGCAGACATGCAATGGCACCGGTGGATCCATGTGTGGTTACTGAGAAGAACACACATGCAATGACACTGGGTGTGGTTCATGATATGGTTTGTGGGAAGAACACACGTGCAATGACTCTAGCTATGGTTCATGAAAAGAGCAGACATGCGATGACTCCAACTGTGGTTCATGAAAAGAGCAGACATGCAATGACACCGGTGGATCCTTACGTGGTTCATGGGAAGAACACACATGCGATGACACTGGTGGATCTAGCTGTGGTTAATGAGAAGAGCAGACATGCAATGACACTGCTGGATCCATGTGTGGTTAATAAGAAGAAGACACATCCAATGACACTAGGTGTGGTTCATGATATGGTTTGTGAGAAGAACACGCATGCAATGACTCTAGCTGTGGTTCATGAGAAGAGCAGGCATGCGATGACTCAGAACTGTGGTTCATGAAAAGAGCAGACATGCAATGTCACTGGTGGATCCATGTGTGGTTCATGGGAAGAACACAGATGCAATGACACTAGTGGATCCATGTGTGGTTCATGGGAAGAACACACATGCAATGACACTGGTGGATCCATGTGTCGTCTGTGGGAAGAACACACATGCAATGACACTGGTGATATGTGATTTGTGAGAAGAACACGCATGCAATGACTCTAACTGTGGTTACTGAGAAGAGCAGACATGCAATGGCACCGGTGGATCCATGTGAGGTTAATGAGAAGAACACACATGCAATGACACTGGGTGTGGTTCATGATATGGTTTGTGGGAAGAACACACATGCAATGACTCTAGCTGTGGTTCATGAAAAGAGCAGACATGCGATGAATCTAACTGTGGTTCATGAAAAGAGCAGACATGCAATGACACCGGTGGATCCTTACGTGGTTCATGGGAAGAAGACACATGCAATGACACTGGTGGATCCATGTGTGGTCTGTGGGAAGAACACACATGCAATGACATTGGTGGATCCATGTGTGGTCTGTGGGAAGAACACACATGCAATGACACTAGTGATATGTGGTTTGTTAGAAGAACACACATGCAATGAGTCTAACTGTGGTTAATGAGAAGAGCAGACATGCAATGACACCAGTAGATCCATGTGTGGTTAATGAGAAGAACACACATGCAATGACACTGGGTGTGGTTCATGATATGGTTTGTGGGAAGAACACACTTTTTCAATAACGGTAGCTGTGATTCATGAAAAGAGCAGACATGCGATGACTCTAACTGTGGTTCATGAAAAGAGCAGACATGCAATGACACCGGTGGATCCTTACGTGGTTCATGGGAAGAACACACATGCAATGACACTGGTGGATCCATGTATGTTTCATGGGAAGAACACACATATGCAATGACATTGGTGGAACCATGTGTGGTCTGTGGGAAGAACACACATGCAATGACACTGGTGATATGTGGTTTGTGAGAAGAACACACATGCAATGACTCTAACTATGGTTAATGAGAAGAGCAGACATGCAATGACACCGGTGGATCCATGTGTGGTTAATGAGAAGAACACACATGCAATGACACTGGGTGTGGTTCATGATATGGTTTGTGGGAAGAACACACATGCAATGACTCTAGCTATGGTTCATGAAAAGAGCAGACATGCGATCATCTCTAACTGTGGTTCATGAAAAGAGCAGACATACAATGACACCGGTGGATGCTTACGTGGTTCATGGGAAGAACACACATGCAATGACACTGGTGGATCCATGTGTGGTTCATGGGAAGAACACACATGCAATGACATTGGTGGATCCGTGTGTGGTCTGTGGGAAGAACACACATGCAATGACACCGGTGGATCCATGTGTGGTCAATGAGAAGAACACACATGCAATGACACTGGGTGTGGTTCATGATATGGTTTGTGGGAAGAACTCACATGCAAGGACTGTAGTTGTGGTTCATGAAAAGAGCAGACATGCGATGACTCTAACTGTGGTTCATGAAAAGAGCAGACATGCAATGACACCGGTGGATCCTTACGTGGTTCATGGGAAGAACACACATGCAATGACACTGGTGGATCCATGCATGGTTCATGGGAAGAGCACACATATGCAATGACATTGGTGGAACCATGTGTGGTCTGTGGGAAGAACACACATGCAATGACACTGGTGAAATGTGGTTTGTGAGAAGAACACACATGCAATGACTCTAACTGTGGTTAATGAGAAGAGCAGACATGCAATGACACCGGTGGATCCATGTGTGGTTAATGAGAAGAACACACATGCAATGACACTGGGTCTGGTTCATGATATGGTTTGTGGGAAGAACACACATGCAATGACTCTAGCTATGGTTCATGAAAAGAGCAGACATGCGATGACTCTAACTGTGGTTCATGAAAAGAGCAGACATGCAATGACACCGGTGGATCCTTATGTGGTTCATGGGAAGAACACATATGCAATGACACTAGTGGATCCATGTGTGGTTCATGGGAAGAACACACATGTAATGACATTGGTGGATCCATGTGTGATCTGTGGGAAGAACACACATGCAATGACACTGGTGATATGTGGTTTGTGAGAAGAACACACATGCAATGACTCTAGCTGTGGTTCATGAAAAGAGCAGACATGCAATGACACTAGTGGATCCATGTGTGGTTCATGGGAAGAACAGACATGCAATGACACTGGTGGATCCATGTGTGGTTCATGGGAAGAACACACATGCAATGACACTGGTGGATCCATGTGTGGTCTGTGGGAAGAACACACATGCAATGACACTGGTGATACGTGGTTTGTGAGAAGAACACACATGCAATGACTCTAACTGTGGTTAATGAAAAGAGCAGACATGCAATGACACCGGTGGATCCATGTGTGGTTAATGAGAAGAACACACATGCAATGACACTGGGTGTGGTTCATGATATGGTTTGTGGGAAGAACACACATGCAATGACTCTAGCTGTGGTTCATGAAAAGAGCAGACATGCGATGACTCTAACTATGGTTCATGAAAAGAGCAGACATGCAATGACACCGGTGGATCCTTACGTGGTTCATAGAAAGAACACACATGCAATGACACTGGTGGATCCATGTATGGTTCATGGGAAGAACACACATATGCAATGACATTGGTGGAACCATGTGTGGTCTGTGGGAAGAACACACATGCAATGACACTGGTGATATGTGGTTTGTGAGAAGAACACACATGCAATGACTCTAACTGTGGTTAATGAGAAGAGCAGATATGCAATGACACCGGTGGATCCATGTTTGGTTAATGAGAACAACACACATGCAATGACACTGGTTGTGATTCATGATATGGTATGTGGGAAGAACACACATGCAATGACTCTAGTTGTGGTTCATGAAAAGAGCCGACATGCGATCACTCTAACTGTGGTTCATGAAAAGAGCAGACATCCAATGACACCGGTGGATCCTTACGTGGTTCATGGGAAGAACAAACATGCAATGACACTGGTGGATCCATGTGTGGTTCATGGGAAGAACACACATGCAATGACATTGGTGGATCCATGTGTGGTCTGTGGGAAGAACACACATGCAATGACACTGGTGATATGTGGTTTGTGAGAAGAACACACATGCAATGACTCTAGCTATGGTTCATGAAAAGAGCAGACATGCAATGACACTGGTGGATCCGTGTGTGGTTAATGGGAAGAACACACATGCAATGACACTGGTGGATCCATGTGTGGTTCATGGGAAGAACACGCATGCAATGACACTGGTGGATCCATGTGTGGTCTGTGGGAAGAACACACATGCAATGACACTGGTGATATGTAGTTTGTGAGAAGAACACACATCCAATGAACTCTAGTGGATCCTTACGTGGTTTATGAGAAGAACACACATGCAATGAACTCTAGTGGATCTATCTTGGCATAATTTGATGTATGCCATGATGTATTTCATTGTACAAGACACTCACTTTCCATTTTTATACTACTCAGTATCTTTCGTAGAAGCACAAACCTGTGCTCACCCTGTCTGCTTCTGCCTGATTGGTTATCACAGTTGTCACGCGGATCGTGCACACCAACCGTTGATTCTGTGCGATCCACCGATGATTGTTGCACACGTCGTGCCCTTCACAGTACAGCGTGAGATAGCACGGACGTCTCCCTCAGCGAGACTTCTACAAGAAGGAACATGATGCCGTCCATGGAAAAAGTCTTCGAGCGGTCATGTCATGTTTAATCAAGTCTGAAAAGCCTACTACTGCTACTACTACGCCACAACGCATGCATCATCGAGTGCACGGTCGTCGATGGACAGCTGCAATTTATTGCCACTTGATTTTAATAAGGCATATCCCATTTTTTACGCAGCGGCTCTCAATCGCCAATTTTAGGGCCGTGTCAAACTTAGTACATAGAAATTGTGTGTGCGCCCTTTGCATGCGGCTCAATACAGAACTTCCATGCATGGCCCAGGAAAAAAATGTGACGTACTGTGCGCGTGTCGTGGTGCACGGTGCAGTCGACTGCACGGCGCGTTGCACGGTGGTGCAACGAAACGTGCCTTGCTTCTATCCACCTTAACTATAGAGCCCCTCTCCGCACACCCACTCCCACTCTCTCTCACTATCCTCACGCAACCCTCTCCATTGTCCCACCAGCATCCGCAAACTCCCGAGAATACCCCGTCCGTGCTGGTGATGGCCAAGGAGGATAAGGTGGCCATCGTCGCCTCCGTGGCCGCCGGCGAGGAGGCCCCCGTCTCCTCGCCGTGCCCCCTCGACGCGTTGAAAGCAGCCGCTGTCCTTGTCCAGGCCCCAGTCGAGGCATCGATGGCAGCCGCTGTTCCCGTCCAGGCCCCTGTCCCCGCTACCGGCGGAGCCGCCGAAGAGGAGCCCCCGCTGACGAGGAGGCCCCCACCGGTCACAAGGAGATCACGCACTTCTTGGGCACCTACGATCCAGATAAGTACATCGCTCCGCTGAACCCCTACGACACCGGCATCGATGACCTATGGTCGGAGGTAAGTAGGGTTTGCTCCCTTCCCCTGGTTCTTCTACCGTTTGTTAGAAATAATGGGCTAATCTATTTAAAACTTAGCTGGTGTTGTCATGTTTAATATTCTGGAATTAATCATGGAAATTGTGCCTAATTATCCAACACCGTTCATATCGTTGGATGCTAAATCTTGGTTTATTAGGGTTCGCTTGTTCGCATTTCAATTGCTCGATCTTCTTACACCATCTACTCCCCCATTTTCCTTTTCTTCCAATAGGTTTCCAGCAGTGACGTCCGCAGCGATAACGAGTCCATTCACACCAAGGCTTGTCAGGTGCTGAGGAGGCTGCGGGCCGGCAAGTACGACGGCTTCCTCAGGGGCCCCTACTACAGCTGCCCCTTCTGCAAGGGGGACGCCTACTGCTTGATAAGTCGCGCCGCCGGTGGCACCATCTTGAACACCTTACTGAAGCATGCAGAGGCCGCGGGCTCCGGCATCGACAAAAGCGGCAAGCACGAGACCGTGAACATCAACGCCTACATCGCTGAACATCGGGCTCTCTGCATTCACCTCCGAAACCTCCAGCGGGTGGCCATCAAAGAGGGTCGCATGCCTCCAATCAGGCCCAAGGCCCCCAAGTCCAAGAAACTAGGCAGCAAGAAGTGGAGGAAGCGCCGGAGGGAGGAGGCGGAGGCGCGGGCGCTTGCAGGATGTGCCTGCAGCTGTGGCGGCTTCTTTCTAGCTATATCCTATTTCTGGCTGAATGCATCGAACCTCGTTAAGCAACCTACTTTCTATCGCTATATCCTATTTAGCTGCGCACAACTATATCTACATTTGTTTTGTTTTCTAAATGAATGTATTCTGCCTGGTGTGATTTGCTGCTCTAGATTTGCTACCTAATCGGAGGCAAAAAGAGGTCCAAAAGGGAACGAAATATCGAAGTGAGAATCTTCTCTAGATTTGCTACCAATTTGGGCAAAATGAAACATATGTTTAGCGAGAGAGGAAAAGGGCACTCTTTCAAACTGCCAGTTAAGAAGCTACCATCTTGACAAGCTACAAGACACATACATAAACAAACACAACGAGGGTTAAATTTATTTTACTAGTATCACTTGAGGCGCTAGACATCTTGGCAAGCTAACTGAGTTCCACAAAACAGAAACATAACACTGACAAGTAAAATTTAATTCACTCCTCATCAGACCACTTGAGGTTCTTGCCATCGTTCCTAGGTGACAAACTGCGACCATTCCAGGTACTCCACATCTCACGAACTGCTTTGTCCCACCTGGCATCTGACTTGGCTTTCCTATCTTCAGCGTCCTGCGGCACAATTAGCGGTGCATCATAGGCTTGATTGTTGCCGCTAGAAGATGCTGCCTCTCTGTTTGCCGCTTCAGATGCAGCCTCTCTCTCAGCTGCTTTTTCAGCTGCAAGTTCTCTTCAATTTATGCGGCCTCTCTGTCACCTACTTGGATGCAGCCAATTTCTTTGCATATTCAACTTCAAACTCAGCTATTCCGCATTTTCTACAAAGGGCTCCCCTAAGCTCGTCTTCCCTCTTGCAAATAGGGCAAAACACGAGGTAACATAGAAAAAAATGGATCTTCTTGTACAGCTGGTAGGTCACATAAGCATCTATGGCTGCATACTTCAGGTTTATATCAGACAATGGCCACTCGTCCCAGAAATCATGCCTATCCGTAGGGAAATCTTCCTTCATTTTGTCGTACGACTCATCGAGGATTCTAGTTGCGAGTGATTCCATTCAATCCTTCTTTGAGCCCCCTAGGATCTTGACAAGACGCTGAATATCGATCTAGTTGTGCACAGGAATTATAATTTCCTCTTGATACAATTTCGAAAAATCAGTTGTTGTGTCGACAGTGCAGAAAACAATTCCCTTTTCTACAAGGAACTAGCGCAGCGCCAGACATTTCCTGTCAGTCCTAAAAGTATGTAGTTTGTCATCACCAAAATTTGTAACTACAAATATTTTGTCAATGCAAGATCATCATCTCAATATAATTTTGAAAAGTTTAGTAAATGCAAGATCAAGACTCTCAACATTGTATTGTCATAATTTATTCAGTTTTGCTATTTCTCAGTCGACTAAACGAGTTGCACATTTCTTGTAACTACGGTTGCACTTTTCTTAGGTGATTGAGACTAAAGAAAATCTCAGTCGATTGAGACATAGGCAAACCCTAATTTATTTGGTCCTAAATAAAATCCAGTAGTTGCAAGATGAGTAAGTGGATAAAGAACAAGAGGAGAAAACCCTAAAAGTGGTTAGCTACAGAGAGCAGATCTACAAACCGGGAGAGGTGGTAGACGAGGACATGTTTCCACATGGCCAGTTGAACGACGGCGACTTCACTCCCTTCATATGGGTTCTCCGTGGTGTACTCGAGGTCCAATCCCACAAACTTGTCCTCGTCTATCCCAAGCCAACCCGCGTACATCCTTAGGACACGCACCACTGTCTCCTCCTCGTTGGTGTAGACAACGTCTATCTTCTTATTGTCATGGGTAGTGAAGCTTGTCTCTAGAGTGCATAGATCTTCCATGGTGGCAAGGAGAAGACAGGAAGAAGATAGTAGATGACAGGAAGAAGAAGAGTGGTTTCTGCGAGCCAGGGGAACGGTGGAACCGTCAATGCGCTTTTATTGTAGGGGTTAACGATTGGGACGGAAGTCCAAGGAGATACGCGTGGCGGTGGCCATTCTAGCTTCTGAGTAAACAAAAAATAATTATAATGCCGATACATGGGCCCTATTTTGTCACGTCAATACACTGGGTAGGGGGTGTTGTCCTATCCACTGTGCCAACGCTGCAAGCCTACGTGACAGCCACCCTGCCTAAGCGACATAACAACGAGAACTGACAGGGGGGCCCAACTTGACGCCCGTTAGCCTGATTTTTTGTATTGAAACGTAAAGTTGAATTCGTGCCAAAAAAGACCCTCTGAGTATTTGGCATACCAACTGTAGTCATCCCGGCTGATTTCAGGGAACTTGGGTACCGCGTTGCCAGTACACCCCAACTTTCGGGCAAAATGATATTCTCGTGGCATTCAGGTTGTCCTCATAGAGTAGCAAACATAAATGCATAGGACACCTTCAAGTTCATAAGAGTGATGATACATTGCAAATGTATCTATAATTTTTGATGTTCCATGCTTGGTTTTATCCACTTTCTTGTGTTTTGTCCACACTTTGGTGTACTTTTCATATGATTTCTTGAACTAACCTATTAACAAGAGCCACAGTGCGGTACTGCTTTTCTCATTGTTTTTGGTTCCAGGAAAGTCAGAAAATGAATATTCTCGGAATTGGACGGGACAAAAGCCAAAGTGCCTATTTTTCTGGAAGTCATCAGATGCCATAATACGAGACGGAGAGGAGCCAGGGGGCCACCACACCATCTGGCCGCACGGGCCAGGCCTGGCCATGCCAGGGGGTGGTGTGGCCAGCCCAGACACCCCCTCGGTCCCTCCTTCCGCCTATAAGATTCCCTCGGGATGAAAACCCTAAGGACCAGATCAAAAATCCACGAAAGAGTCTGTAGCCACCGTCATCTCCATCCCTAGATCGGGAGGGATCTGAAGCTCTTCCCAGCACCCTGCCGAAGAGGGGAATTCACCCTGGAGGCCTTCTTCATCACCATGCAAGCCTCCGGTGTGATGCGTGAGTAGTTCATCCTTGGACTACGGATCCATGTAGTAGTTAGATGGCTGGTTCTCCTCCTTTGTGCTTTCATGTCTAGATCTTGTGAGCTCCGTTCATGATCAAGATCATCTATTTGTAATTCTACATGTTGTGTTTACGGGGATCCGATGGATATTGAGATGCTATTTCAGATTGATTATTGATTCTATCATGTCTTTGTTATTTGTGATCTTGCATGCTTTCCGTTGTTAGTAGCTATCTTGGCCAAGTAGATGCTAGCAGCTCCAAGATTTGTATTTATGCTCGATAGTGGGTTCATGCTTCTGGTAATCTGGGGAAGTGACATAAATCACTAAGGTACTAGATGTGTTGTTGCTACTAGGGAGAAAACAACAATACTTTGTTCATAGAACAATCGTATTGTTTACAATACACGCAATTCGTAAAGCAATAATCTGTTGCTTGCAACTTAATACTGGAGGGGGTTCGGATGATAACCTGAAGGTGGATTATTAGTCATAGATGCAATTGGATGGCGGTCTATGTATAATGTTGTAATGCCCAATCGAATCTCAAAGGAGTCAAGATGATTAGTATATGCATGTATTGCTTTCTCGATGTTTGTCAATTTCCCCGCTGTAATTTGTTCACCCAGCATGTTATCTATCTAAGGAGAGCCACCTCTAGTGAACTATGGATCCTGGTCCTTTTATTTTACATACAATCTATAAACTGTTTACTGCTTTGTGTTTACGTTCTGCAAACTATTACTTCTTTCCATTCGATATGTTTAATCCTTTGTTTTCAGCAAAACACGGTGAGATTGACAACCTCATCGCAAGTTGGGGACAAAGTTCTGTGGTTGTGCAGGTCTCCACGTTGCTACTTGCACCGGTAGTGCGCCCTGCCAAGGCTCAACTAGCAATACCTTTGGGGTGTTTCCTTGCTCCTACTGGTTCGATTAAACCTTGGTTTCATAACTGAGGGAAACTTGCTGCTATGCTCATCATACCTTCATCTTGGGGTTCCCAATGAGCTCTACATCCATACCGAGCCATCAAGTGACTAGATACAAATAGTTTGAAACAAGCAATATCAAAGCTATGCATCAATCAACAAGTCTTGGGACAATGCACATAGAACTAAGAATGGCCACTATGCTCTCAAAGTAGGTGCATAAAGATAGAAGGTGGAGACTCAACATAAAAGTAAAAGAAAGGGCCATTATAGAAGGAAGTAGGGATTCAAGTTTCATAAAGAGCTTCCAAAAATTATGGTACTTATTAGCTTTCAACTCTCATTGCCCCTATCATCAGCATCTTTAGGTGATTAAGGTTAAAGTGACACAACTAAGAGGATATGCTTGATAAGTTATAAGCTGAAATCTCATCCCCTTACTTACGAAGACCGAACGTCATGCTACTCAACTTCAGTCACAAGTAAGCTCTTTTCATTGTAAGTACATATGTATCATAGAGAACCGCCAACGGGGTACCCCTTGCACATGATACAAGAGCTATCCCATAATCAAAATGACAAGTCAAGCAGACAATGAGCATCTTAGTGATCTTTTTATTTGCTATTTGCATAGATTTTTATTGAGGATGCTTCATAGAGTGCTCATTATGGTTATGCTGGAAGTTTCCACCATGATTAGGCATGGCTTAGGCTAGCGGCCTAGGCATTTCTCTAACAAAAATACAAACTCCATGATCTTACTAGTTCCCCTTTTATTTCACACTGTCGGGATCCATAAGCAAAAGAACATGATATCAACGGGGTACAAAGTACAAGTGCAATGTTGAAAGTGTTCCCCATGATACATGGTTCTGCTAACTTCAACTTATAAAGCACAAGCATATATGCAACAAAGATGGATGCAATGGTTCAAGTTTATTAAATGCAAGAAAGTAAAATGTGCCATCAAGTTGGTGAGAGCTTTAATCACTAGTTTTCTCATAACAAGTTTAATTCAGAAGGTATATAAAAACAGGAATATACTTGGAATACCAATTGCTAATAGGTAGGTATGGTGTACTCTTTGGAATAACTTGGTTTTAGGAATTGGATGCATGAGTGCAACTCACACTTGGTTATGGAGGCTAGCAAAAGACTGGGAGCGACCAACTAAGAGAGCAATAATGGCCATAATCATGCAGAGCGAAAAACATCATTAATCAAAGCATAAAGTGATACTACAAGTTGAAAACTAAAGGATCATAAAGGCTTATGGTGACAGGGGATAGTCATACCATGGTGTGAGCATGTGCCAAGTCAACCCAAATAAAACATCAAAGGAGAATACCACAATACTATGCTTTAATATGCTAAAACAACACATGATTCTTCCAAGGCACATTAAGCAATCTCAATTTTTTATAACAATTGATGCTACAGCAAAGAATACTAAGCATAAAGCCAAAACAATATCGAGCATGGCATGACAAAGCATAGGCCACAGTCAAAAACAAGCTCTCTTTACCACTTACGCGTGAACTTTCCTACTCTTTTCCAATCCAAACCAAACTATTTGAAAACCAATGCATGAAAGAGGGGGTCCAACCAATTTATTCAGCAAACTAATAAAACAAAGCAAAAGGAAAACCAAAACGAAAAAGAAAAAGAAGACGCTCCAAGAACAACACAACTATGCATGAAACAATAAAAATGAAGTGTTTGGAAGAAACCTGGGATTTTTATTGATGAAGAAGGGGATGCCTTGGGCATCCCCAAGCTTTGACGCTTGTACTTATTGGATATTTCTTGGAGTGACACGCGTGGCATCCCCAATCTTGAGCTTTAGTCCATCCTTCATCTCATTACTCATTCTTTCCATACACCTAAAAATTTTCCTTCATACAAAACTTCACACAATCTTTGTTAGCAACATTAGTGCACTCAAGATAATAAGTCTTTAGGTTCAGTTCCAACACCAATAAAAACTTCCATTAAAACACAAGCTACTGTAGCACTTCCCTCAAAAAGCTCAATTCCCCAAAAGAGCACAAAAAGGGACCAACAAGAAGCAAATGCAAATAATGGCAGAAATCTGTCAAAACAGACCAGCAGGTAAAGACGATTTTTTTCGAAGACCTTCTGTTTCTCAAATCAAAAAGTGTTTACTAACAAAAGTTAGATAACAACCTGGGGAAGAAGCCCAAAAATTCACGCCTCAAAAGGACGTACAGAGATTTGACACAAATTTTTACGGTGAAGCACATAAATCTGTTTCGGGACAGCAACTTTCCCAATCATTACTTCTCTCTCATTAGAGGTTACTCTTAGCACAAAAAGCAAATAAAAAGGATAAGGAGCGGTTATTACTGAAGTAATAACTTCCAAGACTCATCTAAAACTTTTGGGTTATCTCCCAATAAGTACTTTTCTTTAATGCCTTTAAGTTAGGCATAAGAAGCAAGAAAAAGGATCAAGTGTTCTCAAATGAAGAAGCATTAAGATTGATACCAGAAATATCTTCAACAAGGCAAGGTATCTCATCCAAATAAGTTCTAGAGGATCCTCTCTCAACGCTCTTGGGTTCACTATTTTCATCAAACGGGTTTTCGGGAACAATCCAATCAAGATTGTTTTCTATGGCTTCATGCATTGCTACAAGTTTGAAAGGTATTGGTATCTTAATTTACTCCCCACTAGGTTCAGTTTTGTTCATCTTTTATCGTGTACCAATAACACCTACACATGAGCCTAGCATATTAAAACGATCAAACACTTTTCTAGCTTCCTTAGCAACATCATAGAAATCTTTAAGCAAAGTTTCCAGAATAAAATATCTCTTTTCAGGGTCCTCAATTTCCTTAAGTTTAAGAAACATTACTTGCATTAAGGGGTTAAGGTTAACAAACCTAGCCTCCAACATGTGAACTAAAGAAGCTGCAGCAATTTCATAATTGGGAGCAAGCTCTCCAAGGGATCTATCCTCAATATCCTTATGCTTACTAACATGGTTAAAGAATTCTTCAACATTATCTTTTCCAATTATAGAACCACTACCTATTGAAAGGTCTTTCAGGGTGAATTTAGGGATCAACATGGTGAGCTAAGAAAGAGGAAACAACTATAGAAAGACTTAATTTTTTTGTGTTTTTTAATAAAGAAAACAAACTAGTAATTTTTTGTGTGTTTTTGATAAAGAAACAAGCAAACAAAGCAAAGGTAAACTAAGAAAAACAAAAAACAACAAAGTAAAGAGATTGGTTATGAGGGAATCCCCTTGTGAAGATGTCCTTGACTCCCCGGCAACGGCACCAGAAAATCAGTTGCTTAGCCCAAAATATATCGAGCCCGTTGGGGAACCCCAAGAGGAAGGTATCATGAGCACAGCAACAAGTTTTCCCTCAGTTATGAAACCAAGGTTATTAATCCAGTAGGAGCAAGGAAACACCCCAAAGGTGTTGCTAGCTGAACTTTGGCAGGGCGCACTACCGGTGCCAGCAGCAACGTGGAGACCTGCACAACACAACCACAGAACTTTGCCCGCAACTTGCGATGAGGTTATCAATCTCACCGATTTTGCTAAAAACAAAGGATTAAACGTATCGAGTGGCAGAAAGTAATAGTTTGTAGAAAGTAAATAGAAAATAGTAAACAGTTGATGATTCATGATAAAAGAAAGGATAGGTCCATAGTTCACTAGTGGTGGCTCTCCTTAAGATAGATAACATGTTGGGTGAACAATTTATAGCGGAGCAATTGACAAAAATCGAGAAAGCAATCATGCATATACTACTCATCTTGACTCCTTTGAGACTTGATTGGGCATTACAACATTATACATAGACCGTAATCCAACTGCATCTATGACTAATAATCCACCTTCAGGTTATCATCCGAACCTCCTCCAGTATTAAGTTGCAAGCAACGGATAATTGCATTACGCATTGCGTGTAAAGTAAACAATACGATTGTTCTATGAACAAAGGATTGTTGTTTTCTCCCTAGTAGCAACAACACATCTAGTACCTTAGAGATTTCTGTCACTTCTCCAGATTACTAGAGGCATGAACCCACTATCGAGCATAAATACTAACTCTTGGAGTTGCTAGCATCTACTTGGCCAAGATAGCTACTAACAACGGAAAGCATGCAAGATCACAAATAACAAAGACATGATAGAATCAATAATCAAGCTAAAATGGCATCTCAATATCCATCGGATCCCCGGAAACACAACATGTAGGAATTACAAATAGATGATCTTGATCATGAACGGATCTCACAAGATCTAAACATGATAGCACAAAGGAGGAGAACCAGCCATCTAGCTACTACATGGACCCATAGTCCAGAGATGAACTACTCATGCATCACACCGGAGGCTTGAATGGTGATGAAGAAGGCCTCCAGGGTGAATTCCCCTCTCCGGCAGGGTGCCGGGAAGAGCTTCAGATCCCTCCCGATCTAGGGATGGAGATGACGGCGGCTACAGACTCTTTCGTGGAATTTTGATTGGGTCCTTAGGGTTTCTGTATCGGAGGCATATTATAGGCGAAAGGGGAGGCCGAGGGGTTGCCTAGGCTGGCCACACCACCCCCTGGCATGGGCCAGGCCTGGCCGCATGGCCAGGTGGTGTGGCCGCCCTCTGGCCCCTCTCCGTCTCGTATTCTGGCTCCGGGTGTCCCTCGGTGAAAAACTGAGTTTGGCTTTTGTCCCATCCAATTCCGAGAATATTCATTTTTTGACTTTCCTAGAACCAAAAACAACAGAAAACATGCAGCTGGCACTGTGGCTCTTGTTAATAGGTTAGTCCAAGAAAGTGTATAGAAAGTACTCCAAAGTTGGAACAAAACACAAGAAAGTAGATAAAACCAAGCATGGAACATCAAAAATTATGGATACGTTAGCAACGTATCAGCCATCTAGGTCCCTCTGTCGATCATTGGTCCGGGAGTGTCCTGACCATGTCTAGAGTGTTATCGAACCGTAGGGTATCACGCTTAAGGGTTTGATGATGCTTAGAGAGTGTTTATAGGATCAAAAGAATCGCCGAAGAATAGTAGAGAGAAAACCGGAAGGGTTTCGATAAGTCTGGAGGATGTCCAGAGTGGAGGTGGAAGGTGTTCCATAACCATGGAGATTGAATAATATATGAATGAATATTAAATATTGATTTAATCATTTATTCATAATTATTTAATAAAAGAGAAAATCAATTTAAAGGTCAAAAGGCTTAATAGGCCAATTCCGGAGGGAAGAGGGCCCATTAGGGAAAGGCAAGAGGAAGAAGGCCCAGAAGGGGTGGCCAGCGCCCTAGTGGCCAAGCCCCCCACCCCCGCACGCGGGGCCCATGGGGTGTCCGGTGGTGCCACCCCTCCCCCTCTCCTCCTCCTTTAGTCCCACCCCAGGACTTTGAGGGAGGTAGTACCTCCCCTCCCCCTATATATAGTGGGGGTATTTGGCCAGATAAATACACACAATATTCAATAAAGGTCTTCTCACTTTTGGGAAGACCTCCAATTGATATTCTCTCTCTCTCTCTCTCTCTCTCTCTCTCTCTCTCTCTCTCTCTCTCTCTCTCTCTCTCTCGTGACGGTGGTCCCAAGTTCAGACTGCGCGAACGAGAGACATCTTCATCGCGGAGCGCCGTCACGCTGCGGGATTCGGATCCAGGAGCTCTACTTCCGTCACTACTGCTGGATCGGGGAGCGGGAGTCATCATCAGGCACCGGACATGTGTAACTCCCCGCAAGGTGTCACACTTGAGGCACTCAAGTCGTTGGAGCCACAAGAGCGCAAGGACTTCATCACGACCTTGAGGTCAGCTTCGGCTTATCTACATCAACCATGCTCTCCTGAGCGTTGACATCGCTTTTCGGTCTTCAACGGTAAGTTCACGAAAAGACCCTCCCGTTACTGTATAACTAATAGATAGGTCCTGGCAGCATCAGGGGTTCAGGGGCGTAGGGTAAAATTTATTGTTTTCATGCGCGGAACCCCTACAGATAGATCCTATGGCTGAAGCATAGGGGATGTCAGACATCTTTTCTCTATCATCATCCGTTACCGGACATTGAGTCACACTCATTTTGCAATTCTTCATCATTGGCACAGAGCCCTTTTTGGCATTGTCCAGTTTGAACCTCTTCAAAATCTTTTCGATGTAAGTACTCTGACTTCACACAATTAGGCGTCTTGATCTATCTCTATAGATCTTGATTCCTAATATGTATGCATCTTCACCAAGATCCTTCATGGAAAATTGACTACTCAAATATGCTTTCACGCTTCTCATAAGATCCACATCGCTTCCCATGAGCAATATGTCATCCACATATACTACTAGGAAAACTACTGAGCTCCCACTTGCTTTCTTGTAGACATGGAACTCTTGTTGATTTTGGATAAATCCAAAACTCTTGATCACTTGATCAAAATGTTGGTTCCAACTCCGAGATGCTTGCTTTAATCCATAAATGGACCGCTGAAGCTTGCACACCTTTCCAGCATCCTTAGGATCAACCAAACCTTCTGGTTGCATCATATACAACTCTTCATCAATGTGACCATTGAGGAATGCGATCTTGACATCCATCCGCCAAATTTCATTGTCGAAATGAGCATCAATTGCTAGTAAAATCCGGACAGCCTTAAGCATCACTATGGGAGAGTAAGTCTCATCGTAATCAACTCCTTGAATTTTTTGAAACCCCTTTGCGACAAGTTGAGCTTTGTGAATGGTCACATTACCATTTGCATCTGTCTTTTTCTTAAAGATCCATTTATTTTCCACAACCTTGTGGCCTTCCAGAAGATCTACAAAGGTCCAAACTTGGTTTTCATACATGGATCCTATTTTAGATTTCATGGCTTTAGCCATTTCTCGGAGTCAGCACTATCCATAGCTTCTTTGTAGTTTGTAGGTTCTTCCTGTTCATCTAGGATGACAGACATCACAAGGCTACTGTACCAATCAGGAGTGGCACGAACTCTTGTAGACTTGCTTTGATCATCATCATTGGACTCTTCTTCCATGTTCGAGAGCGGTTTCGGTACAGCTTCTGTTGCACTACTCGGAATTTGGAGAGAGGGGTCAACAATTTCATCTAACTCAATTTTCCTTCCACTAACTCCTTTAGCAAGAAAATCTTTCTCAAGAAAGGTGTCGGTTTTTGCGAAAAACGTTTTGCCTTCGGCTTGATTGTAGAAGGTATACCCAACTGTTTCCCTTGGGTATCCTACGAATATGTATTTTTCCGATTTGGGTTCGAGTTTATTAGGCTACAGTTTCTTGACGTAAGCCTCACAACCCCAAACTTTCAGAAACGACAACATTGGCTTCTTGCCATGCCATATCTCATATGGGGTTATCTCCACGGATTTGGATGGTGCTCGGTTTAAAATAAAAGCGGTGGTTTCTAACGCATATCCCCAAAACGACATAGACAAATCAGTTAAAGACATCATGGACCGCACACTATCCAATAGAGTTCGGTTACGTTGTTCCGATACACCATTATGTGAAGGAAATATACCCTGAGAGGCAATAATAAAGTTGTTATTATGTATTCCTTGTATATGATATATGTTTATTTTGCATGCTATAATTGTATTGATAGGAAACATCAATACATGTGTGTTTAATAAACAAAAGGGTTCCTAGTTATGCCTCTCTTATAGACTAGCTTGTTGATTAACAAGATGATCAAGGTTTCATGATCATGGACATTGGATGTTGTTAATAACAAGGTCACAACATTTGTGAAATGATGTGATGAACATTCATCCGAAGTATAGCATTACGATCAAGCCATTATGTTTATATTTCTATAACATCATACAAAGTAGCCTTAGTCCTTAGACCATGATATCATGTTAATTGCTAACACCAGAAGAGTATCTTGATAACATCAAACATCACACCGTAACAGGGTGACCATAAAGGTGGGTTCAGTGCTATGAAGGTGTTATGTTGAGGCTCATGGATCAAGAGTGGAATTTGTCAATCCAGATGATGGATAGATATACTCTCGGCCCTCTCGGGGATATCACATTAAGATAGCTTGCAAGCAAGTGATGTGATCACTAGAATGTTATATCACGTGAACGAGAAAAGGGTGCATGTCGGTAACGAGATCAAACTAGGTATTTGGATACCGATGATCGAATCTCGGACATGTATTATATCATGAGACAAAGGGATTAAATTGCTGACGTTAAAGGTTCTCACGATCACAGAAGTCATAGTTGAATATGCAGGAGTCAGTATGGATCTCTAGGTCCCACTTCTGATTATTGATCTGAGAGGAGTCTCAATCATGTCTGCATTATTCGCGAACTATAGGGTGACACACTTAAGGGTTGCCGGACACCATTTAGTAGCACATATGTTCCAGACAAAAGGTTTGCAAAGCGCAGGAAATGTTTCGATAGAAACAGGAATTGTTTCGATAGAAACCGGAATTGTTTTGGGTGAAATTGCAGAAAGTGCTTCTGCATGTGATATTGAAATGTTGCAAGGGGTTTTATGTGAATGTTTGTTAATTAAAGTAATTAACAAAATTCTGAATAAAATAAATAAAAGAGTTTTATTAATTGAGAGTTGCATTTAATTTGGTGGAAATTAAATACATGTGAGTGGGATTTTGGGTGGAGGCCATGTTTATGTGAGTGGAGGTTCACCACATGAATGAAGGAGGGGAGGAGTCCCCCCCACCTCATGCGCCGACTATGGGAGGGGAGGGGTCTCCCTCCCTCCTATATAAAGCCCCCCTCTCCCCTCTCACAAAACACACCTCCTCGTGAAGGATCTCTCTCCCCCTCTAGATATTCCCCCATGGTCTCGGATTAGCGAGATACATGTTCCCGGTGGCCTTGAGTCTGGAAGGAGTTGTTGCTTCTGTTGATTCGCTGGAGCGAGGAGGTGGAGGTTGTCCAGTGGCTTGAACGTGTGTGCGAGGACGGATGCGCTGCTGATTTGCGGCGCTTGGACGTCCACACGATCTTGAGATCGGCAAGCGTACGACTACATCAACCACGAGTTCCTACTCGTTAACAAAACTCGTTGTCTTCGAGGGTAAGTTCTCCAAGGATGTATGTCCACCCGTTGCTTTGTACCTAGTAGATAGATCTTGGCGTGTAGTTCACACCGTAGGAATTTTTTTGTTTTCTATGTTGCAGACCCAACAGTGGTATCAGAGCCTGATCTATGCGTAGGTGTTTTGCACGGGTAGTACACATATGTTTATATGTGGGCGATGATGATCATGTTATTGCATCTTCTATGTACTTTGGATATTGGTGGCATAGTGGGATGTACGGGTAGTACACATATGTTTCGAAAATGGCAATGCCTTTGATACCATGGGAGAATTGAAAATGATTTTCGATACCCATGCTGCCGTAGAGAGTTATAATGCTTCTGAAAAGTTCTTTAGCTGCATGATGGAAGAGAACAGCTCCATTAGTGAGCACGTACTCAAAATGTCTGGGTATGCCGATAAGCTTGTGTCCTTGGGAATAACGATTCCCATTAACTTAGGCATACATCGTGTTCTCCAATCTCCGCCACCTAGCTACAAGAGCTTCAAGATGAACTATAATATGCAGGGCATGAAGAAGTCTCTTCCCGAGCTTCTGTCAATGCTTAAGACTGCAGAAGTGGAGATTAGGAAAGAACATCAAGTGTTGATGATCAATAAGACCACCGGTTTCAAGAAGGACAAGAAAGGCAAGCAGAAGGGAAAGAAGGGCGGCAAATCTATTGCCGCGCCTGAAAAGAAACCCCGAGTTGGCCCTAAGTCTGACACCGAGTGCTACTATTGCAAGGGGACTGGCCATTGGAAGCGCAACTGCCCCAAGTATTTGGCGGACAAGAAGGCCGGCAAGGCAAACAAAGGTATATGTGATATACATGTTATTGATGTGTACTTGACTAGTACTCGCAGTAGCACCTGGGTATTTGATACGGGATCGGTTGCTAATATATGTAACTTGGGTCAGGGGCTGCGGAACAAGTGACAACTAGCAAGGGATGAGGTCATGATGCGGGTCGGCAATGGATCAAGAGTTGATGTGATCGCCGTCGGAACACTGCCTCTCCATATGCCGTCGGGATTAGTTATAAACCTGAATAATTGTTATTTGGTGCCTGCACTGAGCATGAACATTGTATCCGGATCGTGTTTGATGCAAAGTGGTTATTCGTTTAAGTCTGAAAACAATGGTTGTTCGATTTATATGAATAATATCTTTTATGGTCATGCACCTACGTTGAATGGTTTATTTCTATTGGATCTCGATAGTAGTATTACGCATATTCATAATGTTGATGCTAAAAGGATTAAACTTGATAATGATATATCTACATATATGTGGCACTGCCGTCTAGGTCATATTGGCGTTAAACGCATGAAGAAACTCCATTCTGATGGACTTTTGGAATCACTTGATTTTGAATCATTTGATACATGTGAGCCATGCCTTATGGGCAAGATGACCAGAACGCCCTTTTCCGGTTCAATGGAACGGGCGACAGATTTATTGGAAATCATACATACTGATGTGTGTGGACCAATGAGTGTGTCGACGCGAGGTGGACATCGTTATTTTGTTACTTTCACGGATGATTTGAGTAGATACGGGTATATCTATTTGATGAAACATAAGTCTGAAACCTTTGAAAGGTTCAAAGAATTTCATAATGAAGTGGAAAATCATCGTAACAGAAAGATCAAATTTCTGCGATCTGACCGTGGAGGAGAGTATCTTAGTTACGAGTTTAGCACAATATGAAAGACTATGGAATAGTTTCACAACTCACGCCTGCCGGAACACCACAACGTAATGGTGTGTCAGAACGTCGTAATCGTACTTTATTGGATATGGTTCGATCTATGATGTCTCTGACTGACTTGCGACTATCATTTTGGGGTTATGCACTGGAAACCGCTGCATTCACTTTAAATAGGGCACCATCTAAATCCGTTGAAAAGACACCGTATGAATTATGGTTTGGAAACAAACCTAAGCTATCATTTCGTAAAGTTTTGGGATGCGATGTTTATGTGAAGAAACTTCAACCGGATAAACTCGAACCCAAAGCGGAAAAATGCGTCTTCATAGGATACCCTAAGGAAACGATGGGGTATACCTTCTATCACAGATCCGAGGGAAAGGTCTTTGTTGTTAAGAATGGATCCTTTCTTGAGAAGGAGTTTCTCGCGAAAGGTGTGAGTAGTCAGAAGGTAGAACTCGAAGAGGTTATTGAACCTTCTCTTCATGAAATGGCAAGTAGCACAGCACCGGAAGTTGTTTCGGAGTTGACTTCACCTAATGAAGAGAGAGCTAATGATATTGATCATGAAACTCCGAAAGAGGACACTACAGAACCTCGCAGGTTAAGCAGGACACGTATAGCTCCTGAACTGTACGACTATCCTATTATGAATTTCATGATTGATGAAATAGATGACCCTGCGACGTATGAAGAAGCGATGATGAGCCCTGATTCCAACAAATGGCTAGAAGCCATGAAATCCGAGACGGAATCCATGTACGAAAACCAGGTTTGGACCTTGGTGGACTTACCTCACGATCGAAAGGCCGTTGAGAATAAATGGATTTTCAAAAGAAAAACTGATGCTGATGGTAATGTAACCATCTATAAGGCTCGACTTGTCGTAAAGGGGTTTCGACAAATTCAAGGAGTTGACTACGATGAGACATTCTCTCCCGTAGCGATGCTTAAGTCGGTTAGGATTATGTTAGCAATTGCTGCATATTTCGATTATGAAATATGGCAAATGGATGTCAAAATTGCGTTCCTCAATGGTAATATTGAAGAAGAGTTGTAGATGATACAACCTAAGGGTTTTGTCGATCCTAAGGATGCTGATAAGGTGTGCAAACTTCAGCGATCCATCTATGGACTGAAGCAAGCATCCCGGAGTTAGAATCTCCGCTTTGATGAGGTGATCAAAGAGTTTGGATTTGTCCAAACTTATGGAGAGGCTTGTATTTACAAGAAAGTGAGTGGGAGCATTGTGGCATTTCTGATATTATATGTGGATGACATATTATTGATTGGAAATGATATAGATCTTTTAAACAATGTTAAAAGTTATCTAAACAGCAAATTTTCGATGAAGGACCTTGGTAAAGCTTCATATATATTAGGCATTAAAATCTATAGAGATAGATCAAGACGCCTAATTGGGCTATCGCAGAGTACATACCTTGATAAGATATTAAAGAAGTTTAATATGGACGGAAGTAAGAAGGGCTACTTACCTATGTTGCAAGGCAATACATTGAGTAAGACTCAAAGTCCGGCTACGGCGGAAGAAAGAGAGATAATGGATAAGATCCCCTATGCCTCAGCCATAGGCTCTATATGTATGCCATGCTATGTACAAGACCGGATGTGGCACATGCTATTAGTTTGACTAGTAGGTACCAATCTGATCCAGGTTCGGAACACTGGATAGCGGTCAAAAATATCCTTAAGTACTTGAGAAAAACTAAGGATATGTTTCTTGTATACAGAGGTGAAGAAGAGCTAGTCGCTAAGTGTTATGTCGATGCTAGCTTTGACACTGATTCGGATGACTCTAAGTCTCAATCCAGATACGTATTTCTCTTGAACGGAGCAGCAGTTAGTTGGAGGAGCTCCAAACAACCTGTGGTGGCTGGATCAACGATGGAGGCGGAATATGTTGCTGCTTCAGAAGCGGCGCAGGAAGCGGTTTGGATGAAGGAGTTCATAAAGGAACTAGGTGTGGTTCCTAGTGCGTTAGACCCAATGGTGATCTATTGTGACAATAATGGAGCCATAGCCAACGCCAAGGAACCAAGGTCTCACAAGAATTCCAAGCATATTAAGCGCCGGTTTCACTCCATCCGCGAGCATGTCAAGGATGGAGATATAAAGATTTGTAAAACCTGAATGTAGCAGATCCGTTGACTAAAGTACTCCCTAGGGAAAAACATGATCAACACCAGAACTCCATGGGTGTTATATTTATCAATATATAAACTAGATTATTGTCTCTAGTGCAAGTGGGAGACTGAAGGAAATATGCCCTAAGAGGCAATAATAAAGTTGTTATTATGTATTCCTTGTATATGATAGATGTTTATTTTGCATGCTATAACTGTATTGATAGGAAACATCAATACATGTGTGTTTAATAAACAAAAGGGTTCCTAGTTATGCGTCTCTTATAGACTAGCTTGTTGATTAACAAGATGATCAAGGTTTCCTGATCATGGACATTGGATGTTGTTAATAACAAGGTCACAGCATTTGTGAAATCATGTGATGAACATTCATCCGAAGTATAGCATTACGATCAAGTCATTATGTTTATATTGCTATAACATCATACAAAGTAGTCTTAGTCCTTAGACCATGAGATCATGTTAATTGCTAACACCGGAAGAGTATCTTGATAACATCAAACGTCACACCGTAACAGGGTGACCATAAAGGTGGGTTCAGTGCTATGAAGGTGTTATGTTGAGGCTCATGGATCAAGAGTGGAATTTGTCAATCCTGATGACAAATAGATATACTCTGGGCCCTCTCGGTGATATCACATTAAGATAGCTTGCAAGCAAGTGATGTGATCACTAGAATGTTATATCACGGGAACGAGAAAAGAGTGCATGTCGGTAACGAGATCAAACTAGGTATTTGGATACCGATGATCGAATCTCGGACATGTATTATATCATGAGACAAAGGGATTAAATTGCTGACGTTAAAGGTTCTCACGATCACAGAAGTCATCGTTGAATATGCAGGAGTCGATATGGATCTCCAGGTCCCGCTTCTGATTATTGATCTGAGAGGAGTCTCAATCATGTCTGCATTATTCGCGAACCGTAGGGTGACACACTTAAGGGTTGCCTGACACCATTTAGGAGCACATATGTTCCATACAAAAGATTTGCAAAGTGCAGGAAATGTTTCGATAGAAACAGGAATTGTTTCGATAGAAACCGGAATTGTTTCGGGTGAAATTGCAGAAAGTGGTTCTACATGTGATATTGAAATGTTGCAAGGGGTTTTATGTGAATGTTTGTTAATTAAAGTAATTAACAAAATTCTGAATAAAATAAATAAAAGAGTTTTATTAATTGAGAGTTGCATTTAATTTGGTGGAAATTAAATACATGTGAGTGGGATTTTGGGTGGAGGCCATGTTTATGTGAGTGGAGGTTCACCACATGAATGAAGGAGGGGAGGAGTCCCCCCCCCCTCATGCGCTGGCTATGGGAGGGGAGGGGTCTCCCTCCATCCTATATAAAGCCCCCCTCTCCCCTCTCACAAAACACACCTCCGCGTGAAGGATCTCTCTCCCCCTCTAGATATTCCCCCATGGTCTCGGATTAGCGAGATACATGTTCCCGGTGGCCTTGCGTCTGGAAGGAGTTGCTGCTTCCGCTGATTCGTTGGAGCGAGGAGGTGGAGGTTTTCCGGTGGCTTGAACGTGTGTGCGAGGATGGATGCGCTGCTGATTTGCGGCGCTCAGACTTCCACACGATCTTGAGATCGGCAAGCGTACGACTACATCAACCACGAGTTCCTACTCGTTAACAAAACTCGTTGTCTTCGAGGGTAAGTTCTCCATGGATGTATGTCCACCCGTTGCTTTGTACCTAGTAGATAGATCTTGGCGTGTAGTTCACACCGTAGGAAATTTTTTGTTTTCTATGCTGCGGACCCAACATTAGGCTATGGTGTTCCGGCTGGCGTAAGCTGTGGGATGATCCCACAGTCCTTCAAGTGCATGTTGAACTCATAACTCAAATACTCGCCTCCCTGATCCGATCGAAGATGCTTGATTCTCTTGTTAAGTTGATTCTCTACTTCTTTCTGAAATTCTTTGAACTTTTCAAAGGTTTCATACTTGTGCTTCATTAAGCAGATATATCCATATCTACTCAAATAATTAGTAAAGGTTACAAAATAACGATAACCATTGCGTGTTGAGACACTCATTGGTTCACATACATCTGTATGTATGATTCCCAGTAGGTCTACAACTCTCTCCATTATCCCGGAGAATGGTGTCCTAGTCATCTTGCCCATAAGGCATGGCTGACATGTATCAAGGGATTCGAAATCCAATGATCCAAGAAGTCCTTCTGAATGAAGTTTCTTCATGCGCTTTACACCAATGTGACCAAGACGGCAATGCCACATAAAAATGGATATATCATCATTATGCTTACAACGTTTAGCATCAACACTATGGATGTGAGTATCACAATCAAGATCAAGTAAGAATAAACCATTACACACAGGCGCATGAACCTAGAAAATATCATTCATATAAATAGAACAACCATTTGTTCTGGATTTAAACGAATAATGATCTTGCAACAAGCAAGACCCACTCACAATATTCATACTCAATGTGGGTACATAGTAGTAATTATTCAAAACCAAAAATAATCCTGACGATAGACGAAGATGCAGGGTGCTGACGGCCATCACTTCGACTCTCGAACCATTGTCGATGTGTATCGTCACCTCGTCCTTCCTCGAGCGCCTCCTACTCTGCAGTTCCTGCAGAGACGTACAAATGTGAGCAACAGATCCGATATCAAATACCTAGGTGTTACTCCTGGTGCTTGTAAGGAACACATCAATAACATGTATATCACATATACCTTTGTCCTTGGCGTCTATCTTGCCGGCTTTCTTGTCTCCAAGGTACTTGGGGCAGTTGCGTTTCCAGTGCCCATCCCCTTTGCAGTAGTAGCACGTAGTGTCGGGCTTAGGGCTAGGCTTGGCAGTCTTAGAGGTACTGGAAACGAACTTGCCATCCTTTTTGGGCTTCTTGCCCTTGCCTTTTCCCTTCTTCCCTGGCTTCTTAAAGTTGGTGGTCTTATTGACCATCAACACCATGTGCTCCTTCTTGATTTCTACCTCAGTAGTTTTGAGCATGGCGAACACCTCAGCAAGGGTCTTAGTCATCCCTTGCATGTTGTAATTCATAACAAAGCTCTTATAGCTAGGGCAGCGAGTGCAGCACCCTATCAAGCGCGACATCCCTTAGGATTTTGCAATCCAGGGCATTCAAACGCTTAACATAGCCAGACATTTTGACTACATGCTCACTAATATTGTTGTGCTCTTCCATCTTAGCAGAGAAGAAGAGCTCGGAAGCATCATACCTCTCTGTGCGAGCCTATGGAGCAAAGACGGCTTTGAGATCTTGAATGATCTCAAAAGCATTCATCTTATCAAAACACTTTTGAAGCTTTGGCTCCATGGCATAGAGCATTCCACTCTAGATGACAAAGAAATCATCCGCCTTGGACTGCCATACATTCTTTTTGTCCTAGGAGGCGGAATCTGCAGGCTTAGCTGGAAGCTCAGCCTCAATGACATAAGTCAACTTGTAGCGGACTAGGAGGATCCTAAGATTGCGGAACCATGCGGTGAAGTTGGTTCCATCAGTTTTCAGCTTGTCCTTCTCGAGGGAAGTGCTAAGGTTGAAGGTGGGTGGGCGAGACATCTACAATGGATTTGCAAAGTGTTTAGACCATGTTCATAATAATGAGTTCAAGTTTTAATTATACTACCATACTTAAAACAAAAAAGAACTCTCACTCAAATGAACATCCCTCCACTCGTTTAGTGATCACATGATCCCCATCCTCTACACCTCCCCCGATCATCGTGGCCATCAGTGCAGCATCAGAGGTAGACACTCCCTAATGTCAATCACATCATCCATGTGACTCATGCTCAACCTTTCGGTCTCTTGTATCCCGTGGCCATGTCTACACATGCTAGGCTCGTCAGTTCTAACTTGTGTGTATCCGCAGTGCAACATGGCTTACACCCACTGTATGCGAACGTAGATATGTCTGACACCCGATCATCACGACACTGCCTCATACCGAAGAACTTTCTTGGTGGTGCCCACACAAGGGGAATACAATAACTGGAATACTATGAGGGATTATCTTACTATGCTACCATCGAATATATAATTATACTAGCATAATAAGTAATACTTCATCAACTAAAGTGCTATGACGTGGTTACAACGTATTGATCGACATCAATAGCTTCAATGTAAGTTTCGCAAACTTGTCATGACAGCATCTCAACACGTGCCCCTATGCAACAATAAAAATAGACGCCTCTATATTATCTATTGCAAGTTTTACGTGGCTTTAGCGCTTTCGCGGTTGAACCCCTTCCCACCTACGAACGTGGAGCCACAACACAGATTCAATGATTTCTGTTTTACTTCCCTTTTCAGGGCCCTCCAATGTCGATGCCATATCAACTACCGTAGAGATCAAGGCACCCCCTAAGCCACTTTGATTCGTGGACCCGTCTCGTGAATCACCACGTGAGGTCGGTTGGGGGCCGCTTCATCAAACAGTGCCACGATATGAACAAGAACATAAAAGAGGGTAGCAATTAGAGAATCAATGCCCACATATTTCTATGTGTTCTATCTGTACGACATGTCTACCCATAGACCCGCTCCGATACCACTAAAGGGGTTCCATAGTAGAAAATAAAAAGATTCTAACTATGTGAACACTAATACCAGGATCTATACTATGTAGACATAAGTAACGGAAGAGATATATGGTATTCATACCTTTGAAGACCGAGGCACGCCTTAAGCAAGAAGGCGTATATTGATGAAGATGAGCAGCACCTCAAGTGTGGTGCCTCTGAAGTTCGTCACACGTCCGGTGTAGGTGATGTCTCCCAGACTCCGATCCAGCCAAGCAGCAGAAGAAGTAGATGCCGGATCGCTGATCACACGATGGTGGTGTGAAAGTGGAGAACTCACAACCCATGAGGTCCTCTCCCATATTCCGGAGAAGCCCTCAATGGATGAGAGAGAGAATGGGAGAATGGGATGAATCCAAAGGGGGAGGGGAGACCCCTATATATAGTGGGAGGAGGCGCACCACCCAGGGTCCAGGCGGTGTGGGACTAATCCCCACACCCACCGACCACCTAGGGGCAGCCACCGGCCCTAGGTGGGCCCCACTAGGGTGGCCCACTGAGCCCAGGCCGGTTGTCCCCCTCTCCCTAGGCGCCTTGTCCCTTGGGCCTCCCCTTCGGGTGAGGCCCATTAGCATTGGGCTGCCTTTAATAATAAAATAAAATATATATTTAATATTAATTCTCCAATTAACATTCAAATACACATATTATCTTATTCCTTCACTCCAGAACACCTTCCGGACCCCTTCCGATCTTCACCGGATGTTACCCGAAACTATTCTGGTTTCTCTTTCTCTATTTCTCCTACGATACCTCATCTACCCTGAGCATCCCCACCCTTAAGAGTGACATCCTTCGGTTCGGAAACACTCCGAACATTATTGAGACTACTCTCACATCAATGATCAATAGAGGGACCTAGATGGCCATGTGAACCCCGTGTGTTTCATGAATATAATCGCTCGAACCGTGAGATAATCGTTTAATGTCCCCTTTGTCATTTGATACCTAATTCATCCGAGACTTGATCTTTGATATCCCCATACCTTAGTTCGATATCGTTACCGATGAACTTATTTACTCGTTCCCATGTCATTGCATCCCGTGACCAAGTCATGTGCTTGCAAGCTTCATTAGTGCAACGTCACTGAGATGGCCACATGTATCCGTTACATGGATTTGACAAATCCTGGTCTTGATATGCACTCCTCTACGCGTCCCTTTGGAAAATTTGAGTGGCACCTTTTTGATCACCCTTTTACGAGATGATACTTGATAACCATCTAAGCTTCCTCCAGAATGATGATTTGCATTACCTGATGACCCACAAGTAGAGGGGATGTATCGCAGTATTTTCAATAAGTAAGAGTGTCGAACCCAATGAGGAGCAGAAGGTGCTGGCTAGTGGTATGGATCAGGAATTCTCTACAAATACTTAGCAAACGGATTTTTAGGGTTTTTTGATAAAGCAAGTAAACAAAGTACGAGTAAATAAAAGAAAGTAGGAATAAATGCAGCAAGTGGCCCAATCCTTTATTCAGCAAAGGACAAGCCGGTTGTATTACTTAAGATGACCAAACATTCTCGAGGACACACGGGAAGACTGTCAAGTGCTTTCGCTTCATATAGTTGATTAATCTTCTTTAGCTTGCTAAGTGTTGTGTGGGTGAACTTGTGCTAATGTACCGACCTTCCTAGGACTAATACATACTTGTGATTATACCCCTTGCAAACATCCATAAGTACAAGAAATTAATTAAGGTAGAAACCTAACCACAACTTTAAACTCTAAGACCCTTACGTCCCTTGTGCAATGGTCTCCGAACGGGGGTTTGATATGTCCAAAACGTATCTACTTTCCCAAACACTTTTGCTATTGTTTCTCCTCTAAACTTGTGTGATTTGGATGCAACTAACACGGACTGACGCTGTTTTCAGCAGAATTGCCTTGGTGTCTACTTTTTGTGCAGAAAATCAACTATCAGGAAAAATCCCGGAAAATATGCCAAAATCCTATTTCACCAAGACTCAGAGCAGAATATGAGATGAGAAGAGCGAGGTGGCCACACCACCACAGTGGTGGCGGCTGCCAAGCCGTGCTAGGGGGTGGTGTGGGCCCACCAGGCACCCCCTCGGTCTCTCTCTTCGCCTATAAGGAGCCTTCTGACCTAAAAACTCCCGAGGGTTCGATGTTTTTCCAGAAGGAGTTCCACTCCGCCGCCACCACCAGATTCCATGAAACAGCACCAGAAACTCCGTTCTGGCACCCTGCCGGGACGGGGAATTGGAGGAGATCATCGCCATCATCATCACCATCGCTTCTCCATCGACCATCTATGTTTCCCCCATCTATGAGTGAGTAATCCCCCGCTGTAGGCTATGGGGATGGTAGGGATTGGATGAGATTGTTCATGTAATGGCATCAGATTGTTAGGGCATGGTGCCTAGTATCTTTTATTAGTGTTGTATGACTTTGTTGCGACTTGTTGTGCTTAATGCTTGTCACTAGGGCCCGAGTGCCATGATTTCAGATCTGAACATGTTATTGATTCATTATGATAGTATTGTTTATGGTCTTATCTACAAGTTGTATACACATGTTGTTGTCCAAAACCAATGGCCCCGAAGTGACAGAAATCGGGATAACCGGAAGGAATGGCTTTGATGTGAGGATCACATGTGTTCATGGAGTGTTAATGCTTTGCTCCGGTGCTCTATTAAAAGGAGCACCTTAATTGCCAGTAGTTCCCTTGAGGCCCCGCTGCAAACGGGCTGGCAGGACAAAAGATGTTGTGCAAGTTCTCATTGCGAGCACATATGACTATATATGGAACACATGCCTAGGATTGTCTAGTACTTGGATGCTTTATCATATTTATCTGCAATTGCCCCATGTTCTGATTGCTATGTGAATTGTCTTGTCCATACAACGCCCATCCATCCCTATGCCTACTGCACTCGAATCCCACTGTTTACTGCTATTGTTACTGCTGTCTTTACTTTACTAGTGCTGCTACTTTGCTATTCCTACTACAAAATTGTTGCTACTGATAAACTACTGTGAGCAAGATTGTTTCCAGGTGCAGCTGAATTGACAACTCAGTTGTTAAGGCTTATAAATATTCTTTGTCTTCCCTTTTGTCGAATCAATAAATTGGGTTTCACTTCCCTCGAAAATACTACGATACACCCCCTATATATTTGTGGGTCATCAAGACTATTTTCTGGCGCCATTGCCGGGGAGCATAGCTTTATTTATCAAGTTCACTTGGATTCTCTATTGTTCACTGCTATCCATCCATCATGGGTAAGTCTCGTGATGGCAAGTTTCCTATTTTACCATCCACTACAGGAAGAGGTACGGTTTTGAACACCTCTGCTGCTCTTGATTCACCATCTGTTATAAGTAAGCTTGTTACACCACCACATACACATGCTACACACACTGCTACTACTGCTGAATCTGAAACTTCTGATGCTTATGATGCTGCTTCTACTATGCTTGATAAGAGTGGTTCATTAGGTCCTTTCCTAGATGCTACGATTGCTAGAACTATAGCTGGAAATACCGAAACTCCTAATGAAGACACTACCACACCTGTTAGTTCACCTGAGTCTAGTGAAAGTTATGATATTGAAGATGGTTATGTTGGGATGACCGATGAATTTATTAAAGAATGTAAGAACACCCATGATAGGAGCGCTGCTAAGAGTCTCCTTGAGAGGCGTACAATTAGACCCAAATTGTCTCCTATTGCTAAGTTTGCTGCTTCTCCCATAAACATTATAGATGAAGATTATGATTTCTCTCTCGTTCTATCTTACATAGCTATTGTCGAGAAAGAACCTTTTTGTGGGACTAAGAATGAAAGTGCGGTAGCACATATGAATGAACTTTCTACTATGAGTGGCTTGTTTTCTGATGATATTAAGATGCGTACTTACTTTGTTGCCAAGATCTTCCCCTTTTCACTGAAAGGAGAAGCTAAAACTTGGTTTAGTAATTTACCTCCTGGATCTATTGATATCCCTGAGTGTTTGATTAGTACTTTCCTGCAGAAATATTTTCCTCCTAGTGCTAGACATGCTATTTTGTAGGAACTTTTTGATTTTAAACAGGGAGAAAAAGAGGTATTGCCTGAATCTTGGGAAAGGTTTTGTGCTTTGATTCATGCATAGGCTAGAAGTCCATTACCTAAGAATGAGCTTCTTGATATATTTTATAATGGACTAACTGAAGAATCTAGGACATACCTAGATAGTTGTGCTGATTGTGTTTTCAGGAATAGGACTCCTAAGGAAGCTGAGTAATTAATGGCGAAAATAAGCAAGAACTATGAAGATTGGACTCCTCCTAAACAAGCTATACCTGAAGTAATTGTACCTGAACCTACTATTCATGTGCCTATTCCAACATCAAAGAAGAGGGGAGTTATTGAATTAAATGATGAAGTGATGAAGGAAGCTAAGAAATGTCTTAAGGAGAAGGGAATTAAAGCTACAAATGTCAAGAATTTACCTCCTATTGAAGAATTATGTAAGCCTATCCCCTACTCATCCCCTATTGAGGTACACTCTCTCCAACACTTTGATGAAGGTGATATCCCTTACTCTAAACCTCTTGACCAATGCTTAGAAGAATTTGATATCTTTATTGTTAAGCAAGATAATTTTAATAAAAGGGTGCAAAATCATCTAATGGAAAACACTAGAGCTATTATTGAGTTGAAAGATATTGTGGAAAGAACCTCTAATGATGTTAAAATGATTGTTAAACACTTTCAAATGGTTCAAACTCAAATAGATCAACTCGTTAAAGTGCAAAACGACTTGCTAGTTAATGTTGTTAAACAAAAACATGCTTATGAAATTAGAACTAGAAGTGGAGCTGCTACCCAGGATCCTCTATATCATGAGGGGCATCCCAAAAGAATTGAGCAGGATTCTCAACAAGCTGAAAATAGTGGTTTGATACATTGCAAATGTATCTATAATTTTTGATGTTCCATGCTTGGTTTTATCCACTTTCTTGTGTTTTGTTCCAACTTTGGAGTACTTTTCATATGATTTCTTGGACTAACATATTAACCAGAGCCATAGTGCCAGCTGCCCATTTTCTGCTGTTTTTGGTTCCAAGAAAGTCAGAAAATGAATATTCTCGGAATTGGACGGGACAAAAGCCAAAGTGCCTATTTTTCCGGAAGGGATCAAGTGCCAGAATACGAGACGGAGAAGGGCCAGGGGCCGGCCACACCACCTGGTCGTGCGGCCAGGCTGAGCCCGCGCCAGGGGGTGGTGTGGTGGCTCCCGGCACCCCCTCTGCCTCTCCTTTCGCCTATAAGTTGCCCTCGGGACGAAAACCCTAAGTACCCGATCAAAAATCCACGAAAGAGTCTGTAGCCGCCGTCATCTCCATCCCTAGATCGGGAGGGATCTAAAGCTCTTCTTGGCACCCTGCCGGAGAGGGGAATTCACCCTGGAGGCCTTCTTCATCACCATGCAAGCCTCCGGTGTGATGCGTGAGTAGTTCATCCTTGGACTACGGATCCATGTAGTAGCTAGATGGCTGGTTTCTCCTCCTTTGTTCTTTCATGTTTAGATCTTGTGAGCTCCGTTCATGATCAAGATCATCTATTTGTAATTCATACACGTTGTGTTTGCGGGGATCTGATGGATACTGAGATGCTATTTCAGATTGATTATTGATTCTATCATGTCTTTGTTATTTGAGATCTTGCATGCTTTCCGTTGTTAGTAGCTATCTTGGCCAAGTAGATGCTAGCAACTCCAAGAGTTAGTATTTATGCTCGATAGTGGGTTCATGCCTCCGTAACTGGGAAGTGGAGAAATCTCTAAGGTACTAGATGTGTTGTTGCTACTAGGAGAAAACAACAATCCTTTTTCATAGAACAATCGTATTGTTTACTTTACACGCATTTGTAAAGCAATAATCTGCTTGCAACTTAATCTTGGAGGGGTTCAGATGATAACCTGAAGGTGGATTATTAGTCATAGATGCAGTTGGATGGCGGTCTATGTATTATGTTGTAATGCCCAATCAAGTCTCAGAGGAGTCAAGATGATTAGTATATGCATGTATTGCTTTCTCGGTGTTTGTCAATTGCCCCGCTGTAATTTGTTCACCCAACATGTTATCTATCTTAAGGATAGCCACCTCTAGTGAACTATGGATCCCGGTCCTTTTTCTTTACATACAATCTACAATATTTTACTACTTTGTGTTTACTTTCTGCAAACTTTTACTTCTTTCCATTCGATATGTTTAATCCTTTGTTTTCAGCAAAACACGGTGAGATTGACAACCTCATCGCAAGTTGGGGACAAAGTTATGTGGTTGTGTTGTGAAGGTCTCCACGTTGCTACTAGCACCGGTAGTGCGCCCTGCCAAAGCTCAGCCAGTAACACCTTTGGGGTGTTTCCTTGCTCCTACTGGTTCGATTAAACCTTGGTTTCATAACTGAGGGAAAACTTACTGCTGTGCTCATCGTACCTTCCTCTTGGGGTTCCCAATGAGCTCTATGTTGAAAGTCGAGCGCATCATGGTTCTACTCGTAAGAAAAGGAAAAAGAAGCATAAAACTGTTGTAGAACCCTCTGAACCTGCCATAGATCCTAATAGTATATCTATCTCTGATGCTGAAACTGAAAGTGGTAATGAAGAAAATGAAGTTCCTAATGAAGAAAAAGTTGAAGAAGAACCTGAAAACCACACTAAGAATACTAAATACACTAAAGAAGATTTTATTGCTAAGAAACATGGTAGTGAAAGAGAACCTTGGGTCCAAAAACCTATGCCATTCCCTGATAAGAAACACAAGTCAAAGGAAGATGAACATTATAATAAGTTTTGTGAGTGAATGAAACCTTTATTCTTGCAAATTCCTTTGACTGATGCTATTAAATTGCCTCCTTACTCAAAGTATATGAAGGATATTGTCTCGAATAAAAGGAAGATCCCTAATGAAGAAATTTCTACTTTACTTGCTAATTATTCCTTCAATGGTAAGGTTCCTAAGAAACTTGGAGACCCAGGGATTCCAACTATCCCTTGCTCTATTAAGAACAGTTATGTTAGAACTGCTTTGTGTGATTTGGGAGCTAGAGTTAGTGTTATGCCTTTCTCTCTCTATAAGAGGCTTCAACTAGAAAAATTAATACCAACTGATATATCTTTGCAAATGGCTGATAAATCTACCACTATTCCTGTTGGTATATGTGAGGATGTACCTGTTCAGATGGCTCATAATTGCTTGATATTAACTGATTTTGTTGTGCTTGAAATGCCTGAAGATGATAGTATGTCTATTATTCTTCGGAGACCTTTTCTTAATACTGCAGGAGCTGTTATTAATTGTAATCAAGGAAAGGTGACTTTTAATGTGAATGACAAGGAACATATTGTCTATTTCCCCAAGAAGGTTGAAAGAATTTATGGTTTGAATTCAATTGAAAATGTTGAGGGCATTCAAGTTGGAGAAATATATTGTCCCATACCAAGAGAAAAATTTGAAACTATTATGATTGGGACCATTGCTATCAAGGTTGAGGTAACATAATCATTAGTGGAATACAAAGTTTTGTCTCATATGGAATTTTTTTGGTAGCAAGACCTGATCAACCTTGTTAACAAAAGGATTTCATTGAACAAAACAATGTTTTCACTATGATTATCTCCATTTACTTCTACCCTTTGCATTTTAGTTTTTGCTTTCGTTTAGCTTTCTTTTTGTTGTTAGTTGCTTGCATGTTAGAGTGTCTTAGAACTTCTGCAGTTCTAGCCTTGTTTTGTCATTGCATCATTTCCAAAAAAAAAAATCTGCCTGTCATAAAATCATTCTTCTATTTCTGAAAAATGCCAAAAAATAAAGTGTCTCGAAAAATTCCAGAAAATTCATATTAAATTTTTACGTGAAAAAGGGGTAGAGGAGTACCTTGGAGGTATCGGGGGGACCCACCAGGCAGGCACACCACCTGGTGGCGCGGACTGCCCTGGGTGGCGCCATGCCCTAGTGTGGGCCACCCCTGTCCCCCACTAACTCTCTCACCTGCCACTTTCTTCTCTCTCCCGAGTAAGCTCCAGTTCATTGCTCAAAATCGTGTTTTGCTGTGCTTGCTCTCGATTTTTTCGATCTCCTTGCTCAGCCCATATTTCTTGCTGAAATTTGGAGCATTTGTTCCTTGGTATGTGACTCCTCTCCTTGTCCAAGTAGATTTGTGTTTAGTGGATTATATATTGAGTATTTTTCTGCTGTAGGTGACTGGTTATGAGAGCTTGTAAGCTTGTTTGATGCTTAAATATATAGTTTTGATGCATGTTTAGGCCTCTTACAAGTCCCTATGAGTAGAATCCTTCATTATATTCACTTTGTAATCACTTGTTTAATAGGTGTTGAAATTTCAGAATACCAAGCATGAACAACCATACCTTTGGAGAGATATTTGAGAGTGATGCACCTAGGAGGTCGAGGCCCTCAAGATCCGCCTCTCAGTTTAGGCCATCATACAATGAAGATCTCATTGCAACTAGTATTGGTAATGAAAGGGATGATGGGGATGCTCACCCATCCTCTTTTCCTTGTTTTACTTTCTTACAAGCTATAGGTATTCTTGATGATTTCTTGCTACTGATTGAGAGGGTTGGTTTGACCTCATATATGCAAGATGAGAGTGCACAATATGCTATGCTCACCAAAACTTTTGTTGAGAGCTTCACGTTTACTAACACATCCTATCAGTCGACTGTCTCTTTTAAAATCTATAATCTGCCCTTCACCATGCCTTTGGAGAGATTTTGCAGTATTGTAGGTGTACACATGACAGGGACCGTGAAGAAAATTCAAGGGCGACCTGCTGATTTGTTGGAGCTTTACCGAGGGGTGACCAATGATGATGACCGCGTGGTGCAACGCGAAAAGATAAGAAATATCCAACTCCCTGCTCTTAGATACTTCGCATATTATCTTGCTACTAGCGTGCTTGGTAGGGAGAACACAAGTAATATCTCCAACTATCGTTTAGCATTCCTTGCTGCTGCGCTTAACAATGATACTCGGTACAATCTTGGCTCGCTTATTGCTCGCCGCCTAGCTGCTAGGGGGCCTATGTATGGGGGCATCATTGCCTCACGTATAGTCAATGCATTAGGTCTTTTAGTGGATCCCAATGATGCTATGCTGGCACCACAGAGGCTTGACCTTGTTGCTATGAAAACTCATCACTTTGTCACTGCTACTTCTGATTTGGACAGTCTAGTATATAGGATGCTTTTCACTGATGGGGATGAAAGGGAGATCCTTTTGCCACAGCCTTCTTTGTTTAGTGTTCACAGGAGACCGTGGTCGCGCTCCAAGGAGGAGGTGGACGAGCAGCTTCGCTTGCTGGGTTTCCACGAGCAGCACCAGGAGGATGTGCCCTCCTATGATTACTCCATGCATTACGGAGGGACGTACTCGAGCTCGCACCAGGACGAGGGGACCTCTTCGTCGTACCAGGGTGACACTTCATCCTGGCCAGCGTGGGATTGATACCCACTTAGGCCAAAAGCCTAAGCTTGGGGGGAGTTACGTCGGCATCGCACTCATCTCCATATCATGTTGCGTCGGTACTTTGTATATTCATGTTTCACTCTCTTTTTAGTTTTTGTTCTTTCTTTGCTTTTGCTTTCTAAAACACAAAAAGACCAAAAATATTTATATTGTTTCTCTTTGGTTTGCTTTTTCTTTTTGCCTTGGTTTGTTTTTCTCTTTTTGCTTTGTTTGAACCATTCGAAAAACCCAAAAAGATTTTGCTTTGCTTGTTTTTCCCCTTTGGTTCTTGTTTTAAAAATCGAAAACACCAAAAATATTTGTCGTTCTTCTTTGGTTTTGTGAGTTTGCTACAGGGTTCAGTAGTCCTCAGTGGAATATTGGTTTCATATTATTACTCAAGCCACACAAGTGAAGAGCAATAATGAGGATAATGACAACTTGAGGCGTGGTAAGAGGCTGGTAACGAACTCTATTTGTTTTCATTTTTGTACATATACTCATCACTGTGGGCATGCTTAGTCCGTTCATGTAGGGTGTATGTTATCTTTGGATGCTTAGTAGTTCTTGCTTTCTTATGATTAGCTCTAGATCGCTAATAGTTTGTAGCATGTCTTATGAATGTTTGCTTGCATTGCTCTATTCATAAATTGGTATGACACTGTGGTATCCTCCTCTGAATGTTTTATTTGAATTGACTTGGCACATGCTCACGCATGCACATGACTGTAATAATCAGTTAAGCCTCGATGAATTATTTTGCCTTGAGGATCTTGAATCACTTTCATGGCATGAGTAGTCCTGTTTTGTTGCAAGCATGATAATGACAGCTATTGCTATCTCGTTTGTCGCTCCCTTACTATTGCTAGACTTCACTTGCACTAAGTGTTTTACTCATGTTTCCAACTCCCTTAAACCAAATATTGCCAAAGTGTCCACCATACCTACCTATTAGCATCATTTGCTACTTCCGTGCATATTCAATATGCCTTGTTTTCTTCCGAATAAAATGTTTGCTTGTTATGAGAAAGTTAGTTAGTAAAGCTCTCACGAACTTGATGGCACACTTTATTTTCTGCACTTAATAAACCTGAACCATTGTGACTGTCCATGAAAGTTATATGCTTGCTAATTATAGGCTGGGGATTAGCAGAACCGTGCTGTCACGAGGAACGCTTTCAACACTTGTAAATATATACCCAGTTGATACCTTGCTCTTTTGTTTGCGGATGTCGTCGGTGTGAAATAAAAGGGGAGCTTGTAAGTCCATGGAGTTATGTATGTGTGTTAGAGAAATGGCTGGGCCGTTGGTCTAATCCATGTTGACATGGTGGAAACCTGCAGCGTAACCATAATGATATCTATGAAGCATTCTTCTTATAAAAAAAGAGAGAGATAGCTATTGAGAAAAAGAAAAAAAGGAGATTTATGAAAAGATGAAAGAGAGAAAAAAGCACCATTTTCCCATGGTAAATAAGAAGATTGCTGAGATACTCATTGTCTGCTTGCTTGTCATTTTGATATGGGGATTCTTTCGTATCATCGGGCAAGGGGTACCCCGTTGGCGGTTCTCTATGATACGCACATACTTACGATGACAAGAACTTACCGATAACTAAAGTTGAGTAGCATGAGGAGCAGCCCTCGTACTCAAGGGACTTGGGATTTTCAGTTTATAGTCTGTCAAGCATATAACTCATATTGGACCTCACTTTCACCTTAACCACATTAAAGATGCTTATGATAGGGGCAATGAGAGCTCAAAGCTAATGAGTATCATACTTTCAACATTTGGAAGCCTTTCAAAATTATTCAAAACCTTTTCCTTTACTTGTTGAGTCTCCATTTATTCTTTGAGCACCTTCTTAAGAGCATAGTTGTCATTCTTTGTGCTTGTACCATTACTTGATTATTTGTGTTATGACTTTGATGCTTGTATCTTTGATATCTTTACTTCTAGTCATCACTTGAACTTCAGAGGTGCCTTGATATTCATAATCAAAAGCAAGCGAGATACCACTCTATCATACCTTTTTATGAGCATTGTAATGTTGCTTATGTTTATACTTCATGCTACTTATTATTCTTGAGTTGGAATCTCTTCATAGCTTGCAATGACTATTAAGTAGACTCAGTTGCATACTCTTTATTATGAACTGTCTAAGTAGTTGATCACATTGCTGAGAATATTTACATCATATGAAGCAAATGTGTTCGTGAAAGTTCTTTTATCGCACTCAGTTTTCAATGGAATTGCTTGAGGACAAGCAATAAGCTAAGCTTGGGGGGAGTTGATATGTCCAAAACGTATCTACTTTCCCGAACACTTTTGCTATTGTTTCTCCTCTAAACTTGTGTGATTTGGATGCAACTAACGCGGACTGACGCTGTTTTCAGCAGAATTGCCTTGATGTCTACTTTTTGTGCAGAAAATCAACTACCAGGAAAAATCTCGGAAAATATGCCAAAAATCCTATTTCACCCGAAGACTCCAGGAGCCAGAATACGAGACGGAGAAGAGCCAGGGGGTGGCCACACCACCTGGTGGCGCGGGCCAGGCCAGGCCGCGCCAGGGGGTGGTGTGGGCCCCCTAGGCACCCCCTCGGTCTCTCTCTTCGCCTATAAGGAGCCTTCTGACCTAGAAACTCCGGGGGGTTCGATGTTTTTTCAAAAGGAGTTCCGCTCTGCCGCCACCACCAGATTCCACGAAACAACACCAGAAACTCCGTTCTGGCACCCTGCCGGGACGGGGAATTGGAGGAGATCATCGCCATCATCATCACCATCGCTTCTCCATCGACCATCCATGTTTCCCCCATCTATGAGTGAGTAATCCCCCGATGTAGGCTATGGGGATGGTAGGGATTGGATGAGATTGTTCATGTAATGGCATCAGATTGTTAGGGCATGGTGCCTAGTACCTTTTATTAGTGCTTTATGACTTTGTTGCGACTTGTTGCGCTTAATGCTTGTCAATAGGGCCTGAGTGCCATGATTTCAGATCTGACCATGTTATTGATTCATTATGATAGTATTGTTTATCGTCTTATCTACAAGTTATATACACACGTTGTTGTCCGGAACCAATGGCCCCGGCGATGTAAATCGGGATAACGGAGGAATGGCTTTGATGTGAGGATCACATGTGTTCACGAGTGTTAATGCTTTGCTCGGTGCTCTATTAAAAGGAGCACCTTAATTGCGATAGTTCCTTGAGGCCCCGCTGCAAACGGGCTGGCAGGACAAAAGATGTTGTGCAAGTTCTCATTGCGAGCATGTATGACTATATATGGAACACATGCCTAGGATTGTCTAGTACTTGGATGCTTTATCTTATTTATCTGCAATTTCCCTATGTTCTGATTGCTATGTGAATTGTCTTGTCCACGCAACGCTCGTCCATCCATTCCTATGCGTACCGCACTCGAATCCCACTGTTTACTGCTATTTTTACTGCTGTCTTTACTTTACTACTGCTGCTACTTTGCTATTCCTACTACAAAACTGTTGCTACTGATAAACTACTATGAGCAAGATTGTTTCTAGGTGCAGCTGAATTGACAACTCAGTTGTTAAGGCTTATAAATATTCTTTGTCTCCCCTTGTGTCGAATCAATAAATTGGGTTTCACTTCCCTCGAAAATACTACGATACACCCCCTATACTTGTGGGTCATCACGGTTCAGGTTTCTGTCACTCCGACAACCCCTACGATTAGTAGCCAAATACACAATGCATTCCCATAGTCCCATATAGGTGAAGTGTCATGTAGTCGACGTTCACATGACACCACTAGAAGAAGTACACCACAACTTAAATATCAAACTATTGAATCTTTCTCAACACAACTCCACTACTAACAACAAGACTTCTCCCATGTCCTCAAGAACAAAACGAACTACTCACAAGACATCATATGGATCATGATCAGAGATGGAATAATGATGTATAACAA
Organism: Avena insularis; assembly: GCA_023614405.1. Lineage (NCBI taxonomy): Eukaryota > Viridiplantae > Streptophyta > Magnoliopsida > Poales > Poaceae > Avena > Avena insularis. The sequence continues at coordinate 538,380,766 of CM042694.1, forward strand.
TCTGAACATAAACAATAATTCAATGGTTCACTCAATAGCATCAACTACAAAGAGTAATCAACACCGGGAAAGTTTCCCCTATGAACTATGCAAGATTCAACCCAATTGTTACAGCAATATGGAGATGGTGATGAGGGTGCTGATGGTGATGATGATGATGATCCCGATGAAGTCCAGCTTGATGGTGGTGTTGATGGCCACGATCTCCCCTCTCCGGGAAGGAATTCCCCCGGTAGAAATCTGTCTGCCGGAGAGATCTTTCTCGCTCGGTGTTTTCCGCCTCGCAGAGGCGGCAGAATCTTTCTGTGGTCGGTCCCCGAGTCTTAGGGTTGCGGGAGGAATATATACGCCAGAGGGGAGAGCCAGAGGTGGGCCAGGGTGGCCACACCACCTGGTGGCGCGGCCTAGGGTACGCCAGGGGGTGGTGTGGGCCCCGTGTGGCCCATCTCCACTCCCTCTTCTGGCATACTTCGTCTTCTGGAAAAATAGGATTTTCTGTATATTTTCCCGGATTTTCTGATCTTCACGAATTTTTCCTCCAAATAGCACCTTTTCCATTAGAATCCTGACTACAGCGGTCCATGCTCCAAAAGTCATCAACCATGCAAAAACAGATGAAATTACATAAGTATCATCTCCTAATATGAAATATATCAATGAATAACAGTAAATTATGACATAGAATAGTGATGCAAAATGGACGTATCCACTCCCCCCCAAGCTTAGACTTCGCTTGTCCCCAAGCGAAACTGAGCTCAATAAACATGACCTCAGGTTTATGGAGTGAAGAGTCGATAAAAGAATACGGACAAGAAGCATCACATTCATCAATACATAGATCATAATAGATAACAACTCACTATTATATAACTCAACTTGCAATGAGTAAAGGAAACACAATAAATATACATAAAGTGAATCATAATTGGTATTGGCAAACTTAGCTCTTGGTCGAAGAATAGTTGATAATTTGCTAGAGTTCACAAATAACTGGTTTTTCAATGATAGCTTTCAAAGTAGTAAACAACAAGATAAGATCAAAGTGCAAAACAAGGAACATAAGAAACATGATTGAATAAATCATCATATGAATGAATGAAACACAACAACTCAAAATACTTGCTGAGATAGAAGGGAATAGGTTTACTGACTGAACTAAAAAGTAAAAGAAAGTCCCTTCGCAGAGGGAAGCAGGGATTGCAAGTTTCATAAAGAGCTCCCAAAAATTATGATACTTATTAGCTTTCATCTCTCATTGCCCCTATCATAGGCATCTTTAGGTGATTAAGGTTAAAGTGATCAAATATGAGGATATGCATTGACAAGTTGTAAATCGAGAATCTCATGTCCGTTGAATACGAGGGTTGCTCCTCATGCTACTCAAGTTTAGTCACCGGTAAGTTCTTGTCATCGTAAGCATATGTGTATCATAGAGAACCACCAATGGGGTACCCCTTGCCCGATGATACGGAAGAATCCCCATATCAAAATGACAAGGCAAGCAGACAACAAACATCTCAGCAATCTTCTTATTTACCATGGGAATATGGTGCTTTTTTCTCTCTTTCCTCTTTTCATAATCTCTTTTTTCTTTTTCTCTTTTTCTCTATCTCTATCTCTTTTTTTATAAGAAGAATGCTTCATAGATGCTTGTTATGGTTACGCTGCAGGTTTCCACCATGTCAGCATGGATTAGACTAGTGGCCCAGGAGTTTCTCTAACACACATGCACAACTCCATGGACTTACAAGCTCCCCTTTCATTTCACACCGACGACATCCATAGACAAAAGAACATGATATCAACTAGGTACAAAGTACCAGTGCAATGATGAAAGCGTTCCCCATGACAACATGGTTCTGCTAATTCACAACTTACAAAGCGCAAGCATATACGCAACATAGATGGACACAATGGTTCAAGTTTATTAAATGCAAGAAAGTAAAGTGTTCCATCAAGTTCGTGAGAGCTTTAATCACTAATTTTCACATAACAAGTTTAATTTGGAAGGTAGATAAAAACATGAATTTACTTGGAATAGAAATAATGCTAATAGGTAGGTATGGTGGACACAAATGGCATAGGTTTTGGTTTTAAAGGATTGGATGCACGAGAAGAATTCCCTCTCAGTACAGGTTTTTGGCTAGCAAGGCTGGGTAGCAAGTATAAGAGTTGAAGGAAACAAACAAACATACAAGTTATAAAAACAAACATGCAATCTTCCTTGGAAGCACAAAAGATCTTAACTAGAGAAAACTAAACTTATGAGCAAATCAATAAAGAAAGATGATGAAATTATTTTTCTTTAGAGTACTTTTATATTTTTCATTCAACTCTCAAAAAAGTGTTGCTACTGACCGAGCCAGGTTTGCCAAAACCAACTAAATTAACTCAATGATCCCAAAGTGATACCAATACTAACAACAAGATCAATCATATAACCATGAATTGAAAACTAATATAAGCTACGCAAAGGAGTAAATGATAGAACTTCTCATTAATATTCCATAACGGCAACTCACACCAAGGGATACATATCTAACGAGAGAGGGGACACTTCCATAATGCAAACCATCCTACATGATAACTTCTCTATTCATGATATGACTCTAGATAAAAAGGTAAAAAGATAGAAGATAGTGATGTGATACTGCGGCACTCCCCCAAGCTTGGAACAAACCAAGGGGATGCCAGACCTGATGATGAATTACTCCTTTGGTGGTGGTGGTATCCTCTTGATGAGCCCTTTGATCAATTTCCCCAAGTCCTCAATCTCGAAGGTGAGAGTACGAATCAACTCTGAGTTGTGCTCGATGCGGTGCATGATCATGTCAGATTGTGGATCCCAGCTCTTGTGATTTTTCCACTATTACCTCTTGGAGTCTTCTTTCCCTACATGGCTAGAACGAGGAAAATCCCAATTGGAGGGTAATTTCTCCTTGGGCATATTCTGGTGTTGATGCTTATGGAAAAGATTCTTGGTGCGTGGAGGAATAGGCTCCTTCCCTTTATCCTTGGCGGACACCATTGTGCTTGTAAGTTCCAAAGATAGTTCCTGGCAGAAATAGATCGAAACAAAAACATGATGAAAACATGATATACGAACCTCGGGGGATCCGGGGGGGTATATATTATGAAGTTTCATAACAAAAGGAAGGTACTGGGAGAAAACGGGTCGGAGACGGAGTCTGGGGTGGACTCACCACCTAGTGGCACGGCCAGGGGTAGGCCCGCGCCACAGGGTTGTGTGAGCCACCCTGGCTCCGTTTACGTCCCTTTTTCGCTTCATAACTTTCCTTATTGGCTAAAAACTGCAAAAATATAGTTGGATAGTATTTTCGCGAAACTTTTCTTACCAGAACTGTTACCTATTTGAAAATGGACTCTGCGGGTCTCTGAATTTGGTATCTAGTAGATTCTTCCGGAGTCACTACTTGAATAACATCAATATCTTCATCTTCATACACTTATTTCTTGAGTCATAAAACCTTTCACTTCCTTACTACACCATTATCTCCACTATCTGGAAATTTCTTTCACACAAAACTTCACACAGTTCTCATTAGCAACATTAGTATAAGTGAAGTGATAAAACCTTTTGAGTTCAACTTCAACTAAAAACCATCAAAACATAAGCTAATGTAGAAACTCCTTCCGAAAACCCAAAAAGAATTCAAAAAGGAAATCAATTAAAGAAGCAAATGCAAGAGTGGCAAAATCTGTCAAAACATACCAGCATGTAAAGATCATTTTTTTCTAAAATCTTTTGTTGCTCAAATTATAAAGTGCAAAACTAACGAAAGTTAAATAACAACCTAGGGCATAAGCAAAAAATATTACAGCTCAATCCGACAGACAGAGATCTCTCACGAATTTTTACGGTGAGGCACAAAATTCTGTTTTGGGACAGCAACTTCCCTAAATATTACTTCTCTCTCATTAGAGGTTGATCTTGACACAAAAACCAAACAAAACGGATAAGGAGAGGTTATTACCGAAGTAATAACTTCCAAGACTCAAAGAAACACAAACAAACTGAAAGCAAAAATAAATTAGGTTGTCTCCCAAAAAGCTCTTTCTTTATAGCCATTAAGATGGGCATGATAATTTCAAAGATGCTCACATAGGAATATGAATTGAAGTGAAAGAGAGCATTAAGAAGCAAAAATACACACATTTAAGTCTAACCCACTTCCTATACAAGGGAATTTTGTAAACAAACCAGTTGTTGAAACCAGAGGCTACTTGCATAAGAAGGCAAAACAAGTGCAACATAAAAACTTTCAGCATAAAACGAGGAAACTTGATATTATTGAGATGCATAAGAACACTTTTCCCTCTCTCATAGTAGCTTTCAGTATCATGCATAAACTTAACAATATAACTATCACAAGGGCCATCGTAACAATGATCACTTATTCTAACAGAAAACACAGGAATACTAGCTCTCATAGCACTACTATGTGAAACAATTAGAGGTATCCTTACAAAAGATAGTGTGTCCCTCTTCTTCATATTTAGTAACAAAGTCTTTCCCATTTTCTATTATAGGTTCATCAACCATTTGTTTATCAGGTTCAACAACTTTGTTTGTACTTTCATTAACCATACAAGCTATCATAGAATGTTCCTTTATCTTAACTGGGAAAGGCATTTTCTCAATATAAGGTTCAGGTAGAATATGATTAGCAGTATAAACTTTAGTATTTATTGCAGGAACACTCTTAGCAACATCTTTATAAGGTTCATGATACTTATTCCACTTCTTTTTAGGCACTTCAATATAGGAAGCAAAATCCTTAAAATAAGTTGCAATAGCTTGAGAGTCTAGACCATAAGCATTTTTAATATTTTGAAAGTCATGAGTTCCCATAAAAGATTCAATGCATTCATAATCATAATTTATACCTGACTTTCTACCTTTGTCATTCTCCCAAGCTTCAACATTGTCTTGAATACGGTCCAGAAGATCCCATTTAGCTTCTTCTTCCATGCGAGTGAATGATCCAGCACAAGAAGCATCCAATAAATCCTTATCATGTAGAGAAAGCCTTGCATAAAAGTTATTGATAATAATATTGTTGGGGAGCTCATGAATGGGACATTTGAGCATTAGTAACTTCAATCTCCCCCAAGCTTGAGCTATACTCTCTCCATCAAGAGGCCAAAAGTTGTATATTTGATTCCGATCTTTATGAATCTCACTAGGAGGATAAAATTTTGAATAAAAGAGAGGCACTATTTCCTCCCATTCAAGAGCTTGACCATTCTTCAGCAGCTTATACCATTCCTCAGCTCTTCCTTTTAGTGATAATGAGAATAACTTCTTCTTAACTTGATTTGTAGTAATACCTGCACACTTGAACAACCCGCATAATTCGTGTATAAAGAGTAAATGATCACCGGGATGGACAGTTCCATCCCCAACATAGTAGTTATCCATAACACGATCAATAATTCTTGTAGGTATTTTAAAAGCATCATTCTCAGCAGGTGGTGGCTCATATACTACCTTAGCAGTGGTAGTAGCATTGCCAAATAAGAAACTCAGTGGATTATCCATAATGAAAATAAAGCAAATAGCAGAAGTAAACAATACTCACAGTAGAAGTTTCCTTTACCAGTTCCACTCTCCAATAGCGCTTCACTCCCTGGCAACGGCGCCAGAAAATATTCTTGATGACCCACAAGTATAGGGGATGTATCGCAGTAGTTTCGATAAGTACGAGTGTCGAACCCAACGAGGAGCAGAAGGTGCTGGCTAGTGGTATGGATCAGGAATTCTCTGCAAATACTTAGCAAACGGATTTTTAGGGTTTTTTGATAAATCAAGTAAACAAAGTACGAGTAAATAAAAGACAGTAGGAATAAATGCAGCAAGTGGCCCAATCCTTTATTCAGCAAAGGACAAGCCGGTTGTATTACTTAAGATGACCAAATGTTCTCGAGGACACACGGGAAGACTGTCAAGTGCTTTCGCTTCATATAGTTGATTAATCTTCTTTAGCTTGCTAAGTGTTGTGTGGGCGACCCTGTGCTAATGTACCGACCTTCCTAGGACTAATACATACTTGTGATTATACCCCTTGCAAACATCCATACGTACAAGAAAGTAATTAAGGTAGAAACCTAACCACAACTTTAAACTCGAAGACCCTTACGTACCATGTGCAATGGTTTCCTAACAGGGGTTCACGTTTCTATCACTCCGGTAACCCCTACGATTAGTAGCCAAATACACAATGCATTCCCCTAGGCCCATATAGGTGAAGTGTCATGTAGTCGATGTTCACATGACACCACTAGTGTCAGGGGGATGATCCCCGGGTACCCCATCCGGATAAGAAACAGAGTCCGGATCGCGTTACCGAATCTGATGCCGGACAGGGCAAGACGGGCCGGCTATCACCCGGTAGCCGGATCAGCAAGAGACAGCCGGATACAGCGACGTAGCCGGACCCAATCAGTGAGACAGGACGACGTGCGTATCAGTGCACGGTACGCCCTGTACGATGACAAGACGGGCAACCACCCGCCCATACCGAAGACTTTGCGTGGGTGACGCTGGAACAGTGGCATGTGCTGACGATGGGCTCACACGGCGTCCACTGTGCCTACGACAGCCATACCACTCATACTCCGATAAGACAAGCCATACTGATACTGTAGATGACTAGTTGGCTGGGACACGCCTGTGGGGCCCGCCAGTCGAACTAGCCAGTGAGACCTGTGCCTCTCTGCCTATATAAGGAGAGGCAAGGCCTCAGTAGAAAGGGTTGGTCATACAGCATTTAAGGCAGCAGCTAGCACATACAGCTCAAAGAGCATTTGTAGCTCGTGTATTCTACATAGTCAGATCCAGCAGGAGTAGGGGCTTTACCTCACCACGAGGGCCCCGAACCTGGGTACTTATTGCGTCTCGCTACGCTCGCTTGTACCCAATCTTGCCTGCGAACGCCGTCGATAGCTTCCCTGCTAGTCCCCACACCTCTATCTAACCTCCTCAGGTACTGCCGTTCCCAATACAACGACATATGGCGCCCACCGTGGGGCTAATGGCTTCGACCGGAGTCACATTCCGCACAGGACCCCGCACTTCAGCCGGTGAGCGTGTGGCCTCCGGCCTGGTGCTCACGCTTGGCAAGTTCAACTGCATCATCGACAACACCTCCTGCTTCGCCGGAACCTCCTTCCCGCCGAACGGCACCGTCCTGCTATTCGGCGATCTCCCCGTCTATGTCGCCACCGTCTCGGAGCGTTTCCCTAGGGAAATCGCCTGTCATGAGCTGCCGGCTCGACGGTAGCACCTCGCCGCACTTCACGGCGTGGAGGTCATGATGGCCGGTTCCAGCTCACATCCCCGCCAGCCGCGGGAACAAGGCGCGGACGAGGTCGGAACTTCCGCTCCCCCGTAGCCCCGGAACCCGGTGGAGGATGCCATTGATCGGCTCCTGACGTCGGTTAACCTCGGGGACAACCCAGAGGAAGCGCAGGCCAACTTCACCATGGAGAGACAGATCCTCCTCCAGGAGGCCATGGAGCTGGCAGCAGCCCGCAAGCAACTCGAAATCACCCGGCGCGAGTACGACCGCGTGCACGGCCTTACTCCGGCTACCGCGGAGCCGAGCCGGTGTGGCCAGGTACGGCGCCGGGGCGACGAGCTGGGTGGTAGGATGGAAAAGGACGGGGAACCGGATCCCGCGCCTGCCCTCACACGTCCCACCTACAGCACGCCCATCAAGAACCTACAGCAGAGGAGCTACCCAGCCTGGAGGGCGAGGAGCGAGCCTGCCAGCACGATCGTGTGCAGGAGCTCCTCCGCGTCGCGGACGAGCAGGCTGGTGCTAACCGGCATATGCATGAAGACCTTAGCTACTCCAGAGGGAGCAAGCTACCTGCCAACAGCAGGGGCGCGCCGCGCGACACCCAGCAGGCGTCCTCCCCTCAGCCGCCCAGGGCCCGCAGTAGGCGTCGCAGCTCCGTCAACAGGGGCCAGCCGCGCCAGGAGCAGACGGTGAACAGCAACCCGCCACCTCCCCCTCCGCCAGCCGGAGCGCACAGACCAGTCGGTTCCCGTCTCTCGGGTCGGGTGGGAGCGCCGAACCCGGATTGCCCGGATGCCCGTGACCGCATCGAGCTCCTCGCTCAAGCGCGCGTCACGGAGGAGGAAGATTCCACCGACCCGGTTTGTTCCGGACGCCGCATCCGGAACAAACCGTTTCCGGATAAATTCTCCCTACCCAGGGACACCCCCAAGTACGACAGCAGCATGAAGCCGGAAGACTGGCTGACCGACTACGCTACGGCAGTCAGCAACGCCCACGGGAACAAGCGCACAACTGTGCACTACGTCCCCCTCATGCTAACCGGGTCGGCAAGGACATGGCTCAATAGCCTTGCGCCCAACAGCATCAACGCCTGGCCTGACTTCGAGAAGGTGTTCGTCCGCAACTTCAGCGGCACGTACAAACGACCAGGGCGCTCGCACGACCTGACCCTGTGCGTCCAAGGATACCGCGAGACCGACCGCGAGTACCTCGCCAAGTGGACGGAGCTGCGCAATACTTGCGAGGGCATCCTGGAGAGCCAAGCCATCGGCTTCTTCATCGAAGGTTGCCGAGAGGGCACCATGCTTCGCCACCGGCTACTGTGTGAAGAGCCGAAAACCATGGCGGAGCTCATGACGGTTGCGGACCAATACGCCAAGGCGGATGCCACCATGAAGAAGCCCCTCCGAGTAAATGCGGACGGACGTCCGACTCCCATGGAGCCGGCTCGCGACCGTCCGAGCAAACCGGCTGGTGAAGCCGGATCCTCCAAACGCCACGGCAATGACAACCGGTTCCATGGGGACCGCCAGGCCGGGAAACAGAAGCCTCGCTACCACACGCGGCAGGTCAATGCTGTGGAGGGTGCGCCCGATGCACCGGCTAATGAGGCAAGATGGCAGAAGCCCCGGCTCACCTTCGACCAGATGATTGACGGCCCGTGCAAGTGGAATAGCGGTCCCTTCAAGCCGGCTACGCACACCACCCGGAACTGCAGCTGGACCCGCCAGCTAAAGGACCAGGGCAACCAGCCTCGTCTTCCCCCTCCCCCTCCAGGCGGACCTCCACCACCGGCCAGGGGAGCCGGCAATGATGGTAACGGCGGCAACAACGGCAACAACAACAACGGATACCCCCAGCCGCACGCCGCCTACCACATCTTCGAGACGGAGCAGGACGATAAGCACAGCCGCAGGCGACGCTCCAAGGAGGTCAACACCGTTGTCTCCCCGGTCCCCCAGTACCTGAACTGGTCGGAAACCCCCATCACCTGGAGACGCGCAGATCAGCCTGACCATCTACTGACTCCCAGGGGCTACGCCGTGGTGCTCGACCCCCTCATCGTCTCCAACGCGCGCACCTGCCGATTCTCACGCGTCCTCATTGACGGAGGCAGCAGCCTCAACCTCCTCTACCAGTCCTCGCTGGAGAAGCTGGGCATTCGCGAAAGCGACCTGCGCCCGACTACCACGACGTTCCATGGCGTACTGCCGGGGCCAGCCTGCGCCCGCTGGGGAAAATCCAGCTGGACGTCATCTTCGGGACCGAGGAGAACTTCTGCCGTGAACCAATCTGGGTCGAGGTGGTAAATCTGACGAGCTCCTACGATGCTCTCCTCGGGTGCCCCGCCCTCGCCAAGTTCATGGCCATCCCCCACTATGCATACCTCAAGACGAAGATGCCGAGACCCCACGGCGTGATCATCGTCGCCGGCTGCTTCAGACGGTCGATGGAGTGCGCCTCAGCCGGTTCTAAACTGGCAGAGGCCCTCATCATAGCCGAGGAGAAGCGCGTGATCATGCGCAATGTGGCCATGGCCCAGCAGGACATTCCGGCTAGCAGCAAACCGGCTGGAGAAGGAGCTTTCCAGCCGGCGAAGGAGACGAAGAGGATCCTGCTCGACCCCTCCGACCCGACTAAGTTTGTCACCATTGGCACCGGCTTGGACAGCAAATAGGAAGGCGCGCTCGTCGACTTCCTCCGTGAGAATCGGGACATCTTCGCATGGTCCCCCAAGGACATGTCGGGTGTGCCGAGGGAGTTCGCCGAGCACTCACTTCATGTACGTCTGGATGCCAAGCCGGTCAAGCAACCACTGCGCCGGTTCACGGAGGAGAAGAGAAAGATAATCAGTGATGAGATCACCCGGCTCCTTGCAACCGGGTTCATCATGGAAGTGTACCACCCGGACTGGTTGGCGAACCCAGTCCTGGTGCTGAAGAAGAACAAGACCTGGCGCATGTGTATCGACTACACCAGCCTGAACAAGGCGTGCCGAAGACCCCTTCGCTTTGCCTCAGACGATCAAGTCATCGATTCAACGGAGTTCTGTGATTTTTTGTCTGTTGGAGATTGTTATTTCGTTTACAATCAGATCTGGCTAAACCCGCTGATCAGATTAAGACATCATTTATCACTTCACGGGCTTTCTACTATGTAACTATGCCTTTCGGCCTAAAGAACGCAGGCGCCACCTATCAGTGATGTATGCAGAAATGCTTGCACTCGCAGATAGGCCGAAACGTGCATGCTTACGTGGATGATGTGGTCATCAAGACCAAGGAAAAATGCACCCTCCTCGAGGATCTGGGAGAAACATTTGGCAACCTCCGCCAGTACCAGATGAAGCTGAACCCAGAGAAGTGCGTCTTCGGAGTACCATCCGGTCAGCTACTCGGTTTCCTCGTATCACAACGAGGTATCGAGGCGAATCCGGAGAAGATCGCGGCCATCGAGAGGATGCAGCCGCCCAAGAACCCGCTTGAGTCTAGAAGTTCACGGATGCACGGCTTCCCTCGAACCGTCGGCCGGCTGGGGGAGAAGGCACTCCTGTTGTACCAGCTGATGAAGAAGACAGACAAGTTCTCCTAGACTTCGCAAGCCGACACCGCGTTTCACGACCTCAAGCGCATGCTATCCACAACACCGGTTCTAGCCACGCCGGCTAGCAAGGAGCCGATGTTGCTCTATATAGCAGCCATCAGCCGGGTCGTCAGCGTCGTCCTGGTGGTGGAGCGCCCCGAGGAAGGCAAGGCTCAGCCGGTTCAGAGACCCGTCTACTACCTCGGCGAGGTTCTCTCCCTCTCTAAGCAGAACTACCCCCACAACCAAAAGATGTGCTACGGTGTGTACCTGGCATGCAAGAAGCTCAATCACTACTTCCAGGAACACCCGATCAAGGTCGTGTGCACTGCACCCCTTTTGGAAATCATCGACAACAAGGACGCCACCAGACGAGTCGCCAAGTGGGCCATCGAGCTCACCGCCTACTCCATCCAGTACGAGCCCCGGCTCACGATCAAGTCGCAGGCGTTGGCGGACTTCCTCGTCGACTGGGCCGAAACCTAGTACCTCCCACCGGTTCCGGATTCGGACCACTGGCGGATGCACTTCGAGGGGTCGAAGATGCTCGGGGGCTTGGGAGCCGGCATCGTGCTCACCTCGCCCAAAGGAGACCGGATGGAGTACGTGCTACAGATCCACTTCTAGGCCTCCAACAACATAGCCGAATACGAGGCACTGGCGCACGGGCTCCGGCTGGCCAAGGAGATCGGTGTCAACCGGATCCTATGCTTCGGCGATTCGGACTTGGTGGTGCAACAGGTGTCCGGGGAATGGGACGCCAGAGATGCAAACATGGCTCTCTACCGGTTCCACATCCAGAAGCTCAGCGCCTCCTTCGACGGATGCGAATTTCACCACGTCCCCCGCACCAACAATGAGGCAGCCGATGCACTCTCCAACATAGGATCCACCAGGCAGGCCATCCCACCAGGGGTCTCCTTGGAGCATCTGCGCAAGCCATCCATCAACCCGTCGCCGAAATCAGACTCCATCGTCTGGGCGGGAAGCATTCCGGCTGGCGGAACAGCAGAAGCGGAGCCGACAGAACCACCAAAGAAGAAAACCCGCACCAATTCCGGCCAGGCAGTGCCTTCCGGCTCGCAAGACCCGGGGGCTACCGGCTCGCCTAGTGGCTCGAGGGCTTCCGTCCCGGGTACTCCACCCGGACGACCCCCCGACATCCGTCAGCCGGAGGACAGGAGCGTCCTCGTCATTCGGGAAGTGCCATCCTGGGCACAACCCTTCATGAGCTACATCGCCAACGGAGAACTCCCGGACAATGAGGTGGAGGCCAGGCAAATCCAATGCCGTGCGCATACATACACCATCATAAACGGCGAGCTATACAAGCGCAGTGTATCCGGTATCTTCCAAAGATGTGTCGATGTGGACACGAGCTACCGGCTACTCAAGGATATCCACCAGGGTGAGTGCGGGCACCACGCTTCGTCAAGGGCGATAGTCGCCAAGGCATTCCGCCATGGTTTCTATTGGCCCACCGCCCTCGAGGATGCTGAAGTGATACCGCGTGCAATGGGTGCCAGCGCTTCGGGCAGCTCAGGCACATGCCAACCTCGGTACTCAAGACCATACCGATCACCTGGCCCTTCGCAGTTTGGGGCCTCGACATGGTCGGTCCCTTCAAGCGAGCACGCGCGGGCATGACCCACCTGCTGGTAGCGGTGGACAAGTTCACAAAGTGGATCGAGGCCAAGCCTATCCGGAAGCTGGATGGAGCGACGGTTGTTACTTTCTTCACCGACATCATCAACCGCTTCGGCTACCCCAACAACATCATCACCGACAACGGCACGAACTTCGCCAAGGGGGCCTTCGCCCGGTTCTGCAGCAACAAGGGCATCCGGCTGGACCTTGCCTCCGTTGCACACCCGCAGTCCAACGGGCAAGTTGAACGAGCAAACGGCTTGGTGCTAGCTGGCATCAAGCCACGTCTCATCGAGCCATTGGAGCGGTCACCCGGATGTTGGATCGAAGAACTTCCGGCTGTGCTGTGGAGCCTCCGCACCACACCGAATAGGTCAACCGGCTACACGCCATTCTTCCTGGTCAACGGATCGAAAGCCGTCCTCTCCGCCGACATCGAGTTCGACTCCCCTCGCAAGCTCCTGTATGACGAAAAAGCCAACAAGGAGGCGCGGGAGGACGGGGTGGACCTCCTGGAGGAGGCCCGCGAGCTGGCCCTATCCAGATCTGCCCTGTACCAGCAGCGACTACGCCGCTACCACTCAAGCTGGATTCGCCCAGTCGCATTCCGCGAGGGCGACCTGGTTCTCCGACTGGTGCAAGACACGAAGGGCATGCACAAGCTATCACCACCCTGGGAGGGCCCCTTCATCATCAACCGGGTGCTGCCCAACGACTCCTATTACCTCATCGACGCATAGCAACCGCGCAAGAACAAGATGGACAAATCAGACGAGGAGACCGAGCGTCCTTGGAACGCGGCCCTGCTGCGCCCGTTTTACACCTAGTCGTCGGGCAATGTATGTATCCCAAAAACCCCGTGAATAAAAATGCGGACCCCCACAAGAATCTCGGGGGCTCCTTCTAGAAATGTGCGTGCACCTGTTTTCCGATTCAAATTTTCCGGCTCCGGCAACCCCTACCCAGGGGCTCGCCGGCTGGCCCGGCCTGCCAAGTCAACAAACCAGCTGAGTAGTTTGTGACGATGTCAGAGGCCCACTCTTCGTCTCAGCTACAGACCGCAACCCGGCTGTCCGACTAGCAAGAGCAAAAGCCCGAGGCATCCCACAAGAAAAACGGGGAGGAGACGCGACAGATCGGGCGTCCCGGCCCTGCAACTGGCTCGAACCAATCCAGCGGCTAAGCCGTTAGTACCGTGCGTAATGTACTGTCAGCTCCCTTCGATTCCGGCTGCAGACCGCAACCCGGCTGCCCGGCAAGGATGCAGCGAAAACAGCAGAGCACACGGGAAGGCAACTAAGTGTCTAGAAAGGAGCAAGCCAGTTTTTGAAAAAAAAACAAGCCATTTTCCGGCTACAATTTGACAGACTAACCTACTAACCTATGTGGACATGTGTGTATGCTTATGTACATTCTTGTCCGACTGCCTCGAGTCGGAATTCAGGAGAAGGAAAGAAGATTCGAAGTCCTTTCCTCCATCAAGCGCTCCGAATCTCGGGGGCTACACCCACTGGGTGCGCTCGCACGCCCCCAGTGGAATCTTGTAGTTCCTGACCGGCTAAGGGCATTTAGCCGGTCGTTCGGAGCCCAGGTGAGGGCAAGGGCGGGAGCAAGAAAAGACAAGAAAGATTCGAAGCACCTGGCTACGCCAGCTACTACAAATCTCGGGGGCTACACCCAGTGGGTGCGCTCGCGTGCCCACACTGGAATGTTAGTTCCCCCAGCTGAAGGCGTTCAGCCGACGAAAGCGGCCGACTGGGACGAGGCCAGTTGGATAAAGTTGGAAGACTTGGGAGAAATAAGAAAGATTCGAAGCACCTGGTTGCGTCAGCTACTCCGAATCTCGGGGGCTACACCCAGTGGGTGCGCTAGCACGCCCCCACTGGAGGTGTAGGTCATCCGGCTAAAGGTGTGTAGCCGGACGAAGTTAGCCGGGCAAAATACGAAAAAGGAAAACTCAACACACAAGGGAGATTCAAGAATTTCAACAATAACAAATAAAAGAGAGACGAAGCTCCCATAAGTTACCCGGCGTCAAAGAAAGCCGGTACAAGAAGACAAGGTTCGGGAACATATAACATAAGACAAATACACCCGGCATCCCGGGGCAATAACTAGACGGCAGGACCCTTGCCGTGTGGGGGATCTTGGCCGACAGAAGCTTCAGGCGGCGGAGGAGGCGCGAAGCTTGATCCGATTCCGGCGCCTGCGGGCGGTGGCATCGAGCCCTCCGCATCAGGAGTACCAACGGACTCCGAGTCGGTGAGTGCCTCGTCGGGATCCACGTAATCGGCGATCTTGATGGCGGATCCGCGGAGCTTCGGATGGGCTTGGCGGATGGCGGCAAGATCGGCTCCGTCACGGAAGCCACCATCGATCTTCTCGACGCGGGCGTCCTTGTACCAGGAAAGCATGAGGGCCAGAGCCATCTCCGCTCCAGCCCGCGCCGCCAAGTCCCGCAGCCGGTCCACCACAGCCGGCACCTCTCCCACCTTCGCCGCCAGCTGCGCCATCGTCTCTGGAACCGGAGCCTCCGGCCACATGAAGGAGAAGACGTCCCGTGCCGCCTGACGAAGCTTCGCGGCTTCCTCGCCAAGAAGGACGACAAGCTCTTGGGCCGTCGGCTACGCTCCCGGACAGTTCTCCTGCAGCCGGTTGTAGGCCAGTAGGTCTATGCCGGGGTAAAAGGCTGTTAGAAAAAAGGGTCAGATCCGGCTACCGGATCCAGAAAGAAAGGAAGACAGGAAAAGGAACTTACCCTTGGCAGTATGGCCGACCTACATCAGCTCCTCCACCAGCGCCTTCTCCTTGATCGCTAGCCGTTTGATCTCCTTCTCTTGGTCCTTGTTCTGGGCCTCAAGAAGGGTGAAGGCTTCGGCCCGGCTAGCGAGCGAGGCATCGTGCTCCTTGACGGTGGCCTCCAAACCGTCTACCCGCGCGTGCCAGTCCTTGTTCTGCAGCCGCAGAGTGGAGTTGGACCTGCTCAACCGGTCGTTCGCTTTCTTCAAGCAATCGATCTCGCGCTGAGTGCACACGAGAATGGCTGCAACAAAACCGGCTATCAGTAAAAAAAAGAGCGAGCTGGGTGAAGTGAACTTACTCTAGGAAGTCTCGTTGGCGCCAGCAAGCTTCTACTCCAACGTCCGGTTCCCGCCGGCTGTGGCCTCCAACAGCCGGATCTCCTTCACTGCTAGCTCGAGCGTGGCGGCAAGGTCCGACAGCGAAGCGGCAGAGGAAGCGTCGTCGTCCACGACGTTGACGGCCAAGGACTCCTTCGCTACGACCACCGTCGTTTGCCATTCCTCCCCGAGCTCCTCATCGGAGTTGTCATCACCAACAATGATGAGCTCCTTGCCGGCAGCCCCCCGCGCGCCCGTGGAAGAGCCTTCCGGCTGGGAGGGCTCCGCTTCCGGCTGGGGACCCTCCGGATGGGCGGAGGCAGCCGGCTCAGCTCGAGGGGGAGGCGGAGGCTGCGCCTCAGAAGAAGGAGAGGCGCCGGTTGGCGCAGTCGGGGCACGGGGCGGCGACCCGGTCGGCGCCCGTGCCGGGCTCGTAGCTCCGAAAGAAACCAACGCGCTAAAAAGAAGGAGGAGAAGGCAAAAGCAAAATAAACCAAAGTCAGAAAAACAAGAAAGAGGGCAAGCAGACAGAAAGCGCCGAAATAAAAAGGGAAGGGGGAGAAGGAGCGTACCCCAGCACAACTGGGGGCGGCCCCTTCTTCCGGCCAAGATGGCTTGGCGGCAAGGCGCCGGACCGGCTCCTCTTGGGAGCCGGCTCCTCCGTCGCGGGCTGGCGGGAGTCGGAACGGCTGGAACCGCTCCCGCCTGCCTTGCCGTCCGTCGCGGAGCGCGTCACCGGCTCTACGGTCGGCGCGGCCTCCTCCTCCTCGTGCACCTCCGCGTGCGGGTCGGCGGACGGCTCGTCATTCCGGCTAGGGAAGGCGTCGTCGTCCCTATCCGATTCCTCGCCGGACCGCCGAGCGCGTGGCTCGGGCAAGTCGGGCGTGAATGCCTCGAGGGGAGCCTTGCCCTCCTCGCGAAGGATGCAGGAGAAGATCTGCCGAATGCAAGAAGTCAATCAGACAGAACAAGGAAATAACACAGAAAGAGCAAATAAACTTTCCGGCTATAAGAACTTACCCGGGGCGCGCGGTTCTCCCGGCTATACGGCGCCAGACTGAACGTCCAGTTCTCCGGCAGCCCTCCTTGCTGATCGTCCACAACCACTCCTTCAGGTTGTGGTAGCGGGGATCACGGCGCGACAGCCGGGTCAGGTCCAGCCGGCCAGAGTAGTAGCATATCTTGAGCGCCCGCTGCTGCATAGGCATCATCAGTCGGGACATCCAGCTAAGGGTGATGTCCCGACTGGTTAGCCGACAGGTGACGAGGGAGCGCATGCGCGCCAGCATCGTGTCTGTCTCCGCCTTGTCGCCATGGAACTTCAAGTCCCAGTTCTGCCGGCTGGATTCGACATCCTGGAAGGCCGGAAGATTTATCCAGTCGACGTCGGTGACGTTCTTGACGTAGAAGTACGACTGCTGCCACAGCCATACCGTGCCCTAGAGCAAGAACTTGGGGTAGCCGGATTGGGAGCGGGAGTAGATGGAGGCGCCACCACAGACGACTAGCGGCCCCTTCGTGTACTGCACCTGCGGCCGGACTCGGAAGAGCCGGCAGAAGAGCCCGAGATCCGGCTGGATCCCGAGATAGCTCTCGCAGAAAGCCATGAAGTGCGCCAGCGTCCCGATGGCGTTGGCGCCGAGGTGGTGAAGACGGAGGTCGAAGAAGGCGAGGAACGTCAGAACGAAGGGGTTCACCGGAAGGGCGAACCCACGCGCCAGGTGGGAGAGGAAGATGACGCGCTCCCCCTCCGCCGGATGCGGCGACACCTCCCCCGCTGGCGCCAACCGCACCGCCACCTCCTCCGCCGGCGGGAGGACGCGGCTGGCGCGGTACTTCGCAATTTGGTCTTCGGTGACGGAGGAGCCGCACCAAGCCCCGCGGTCGGCGGCCATTTCCGGCTGGTGGAGAGGAGCAGCGACGGAAGAGTGGCGGTGGCCCGTAGCGTCGACGACGGCGAGCGGGCGGCGCAGAGGGCAAGAGCGCAGAAGCAGGAGCACGCGAGGGAGAAGGAAACTGCAGCGGGGGAGCGAAGGAAAGGAACTGCCTCCCCCGCGGCGTCCCTTTAAAGGACCGGAAGGGCAACCGTCGACGGGGCCACGTGGCGCGCATCCGGGCAACCCACACCCCAACCGCCGCCTAGATCCCGTGTGCCAGGGCAGGATGCGCAGAAGATCCTGGAGCGAGAACCGAAGCGCCGGACAGCAGTTTCCCGAGGCGACGTGCGACGGGACGTTACGCTGCCCGCCGCAGAGCAATGATGGCGCGTGCGCGCATGGCCGGCGTCAGCACTGACGTCACGGGTAGCGCAACCGCCAGGCTCAGCCGGACGAAAATTCAAAAAGCAAGAAGGAGCGCGCGCACATTTCGCCTAAGGGCGGAATCCACACGCGCTCGGGGGCTAGTGTCAGGGGGATGATCCCCGGGTACCCCATCCGGATAAGAAACAGGACAGTCGGATCGCGTCCGGCTGACCAGATGCAGCAAGAGATAGCCGGATACGGCGACGTAGCCAGACCAATCAGTGAGACAGGACGACATGTGTATCAGTGCACGGTACGCCCTGTACGATGACAAGACGGGCAACCACCTGCCCATACCGAAGACTTTGCGTGGGTGACACTGGAACAGTGGCATGTGCTGACGACGGGCTCGCACGGCGTCCACTGTGCCTACGATAGCCATACCGCTCATACTCTGATAAGACAAGCCATACTGATACTGTAGATGACTAGTCGGCTAGGACCCGCCTGTGGGGCCTGCCAGTCGAACTAGCCAGTGAGACCTGTGCCTCTCTGCCTATATAAGGAGAGGCAAGGCCTCAGTAGAAATGGTTGGTCATACAGCATTTAAGGCAGCAGCTAGCACATATAGCTCAAAGAGCATTTGTAGCTCGTGTATTCTACATAGTCAGATCCGGCAGGAGTAGGGGCTTTACCTCACCACGAGGGCCACGAACCTGGGTACTTCTTGCATCCCGCTACACTTGCTTGTACCCAATCTCGCCTGCGGACGCCGTCGATAGCTTCCCTGCTAGTCCCCACACCTCTATCTAACCTCCTCAGGTACTACCGTTCCCAATACAACAACAACTAGAAGAAGTACACCACAACTTAAATATCAAACTATTGAATCTTCCTCAACACAAATCCACTACTAACAACATGACTTCTCCCATGTCCTCAAGAACAAAATGAACTACTCACAAGACATCATATGGATCATGATCAGAGATGGAATAATGATGTATAACAATCTGAACATAAACAATAATTCAATGGTTCACTCAATAGCATCAACTACAAAGAGTAATCAACACCGGGAAAGTTTCCCCTAAGAACTATGCAAGATTCAACCCAATTGTTACAGCAATATGGAGATGGTGATGAGGGTGCTGATGGTGATGATGGTGGTGATGATGATGATGATCCCGATGAAGTCCAGCTTGATGGTGGTGTTGATGGCGACGATCTCCCCTCTCCAGGAAGGAATTCCCCCGGCAGAAATCTGTCTGCCGGAGAGATCTTTCTCTCTCGGTGTTTTCCGCCCCGCAGAGGCGGCGGAATCTTTCTGTGGTTGCTTCCTGAGTCTTGGGGTTTCGGGAGGAATATATACGCCAGAGGGGAGAGCCAGAGGTGGGCCAGGGTGGCCACACCACCTGGTGGCGTGGCCTAGGGTAGCCCGCGCCAGGGTGGTGTGGGCCCCCTGTGGCCCATCTCCACTCCCTCTTCTGGCATCCTTTGTCTTCTGTAAAAATAGGATTTTCCGTATATTTTCCCGGATTTTCTGATCTTCGCGAATTTTGCCTCCAAACAACACCTTTTCCATCAGAATTCTAACTGCAGCGGTTCATGCTTCAAAAGTCATCAACCATGCAAAAACAGATGAAATTACATAAGTATCATTTCCTAATATGAAATATATCAATGAATAACAGTAAATTATGACATAGAATAGTGATGCAAAATGGACGTATCATTACCTCATAGTCAAAGGATCAGTCGCGAGGTTCTCTATGTTTATCATCAATGTTGAACTTTTTAACTAGATCTCATTAATATATAACTGTTGGATGTTTGTCTACCATGTCATTCAACTAATGACATGACCTCATTGTCAATTGGCATAAATTCCCATGATCTTGAAACCTAGATCATCCTGATGACCAATGAATTAGTTCGCTAGAGGTAACTAGAGACATAGTTTGTTTACATACCACACGTGTATTAATGCTTCGTATTAACACAGTTATAGCATAGTATGAAACGTATTATGAACATATAGGAGATACATCAAATAATACACTTTATTATTTGCCTCTAAGGCATAACTCCTTCAAAAGCATCATCTCAACAACTCATATTGAGTTTGAGAACTCCGAGTGCTGGCCGAGGTGGGAAATAATGATGATAGTCTAGTGGCTAGCTTTGCATGACCATGGTTTTTCGTCACATGGCGATGCCACGTTAGAGTCATACGCATGTTGCGGTTGGACCCGGTGAATGGATGATGCTCACATCATGTTGCACCTAAAGGATTTATGCAATATACAACTTTATCAAAAGGCCGATAGAAAAATTAGGCAATATATTTATATTCAACACCACTCACGTCTAGGATATTTTATGCCATGACATTGGTTTAGTATAGGTCACATAATCTGTGTGAGCATGGTATTGAACTCGAGACCTCCTGGCTCTAATACCAAAAGGATTTATACACTAGCCAACTTTATCAAAAGACTGATCTGATGAAAAAAATATAGGCAATATATTTATATTCAACGACGCGAACATAGTTCTGTTTGCATGGCGATGTCCATGTCAAAATTGCGGGTGTGATGAATGTGAGCCTGGTGGTCGGTGCATGGTAGCAGGGTTCTGACATTGCCATTCATTGGTGGAGCAAGGAATGTAGCAAGCCCCAGGCCATAACTACTCAAAAAATCATGTAATAGCACCATTTTTTTTGCATAGATGACCATATAATTTTAACTAGATTTTTTATGAAAGTGTTGGGGTTCGTGCATGCAAAACAAAAAAAATCGCGCTAGATGCAGAACCAAGATCTAACCATCATCCTCTAAAAAAATATCTAACCATCAAGACACTAGTAAGAACAGATCTAGATCATACTGGCATTGACGTGGAAGAGGACGCTGGTTCATGTAGATGTTGATCATGAGCGTATTGATTCCCGCAGGTAGGTGTGTCCCTCCCAGTTGCAAGGAGAATGTCCACTTGATGCTAGGATCGAAAAGATGACCCCTCCGTGGATTTCACGCGTGCTGTCCACTGATCCATTAGCATTCCACCGTGCAGAGCCCGAGCCAACAGTGCCCATCCCACAACCTTCCGGAGAAACTACTATGGTCTTGCACCAGAGAGAGAACTCAAGAAGGAGTTGTGGTGTGTCTTGGTAGGAGGGTCCTGGGGCCCTTTATATAGGAGGAGGGGGGAGGTGCGCGCCCTATGGATCCTCCCCTAGGGAGAGTGGCCAGGTGGAGGCGACGGTAAGGAGGGAAGCCGCCCCCTCCTATGGTAGATCTCCGATCTCCTCATTAAAGTGGAGATCATCCCCTTCTTATTATAGTTGATCGTAATTTTGGAAATAATGGTCCATATCATTATATTCCATATTTACAAGATACTATCAACACCTTCCATAAATGGAGATCTAATTGGATACCTTACTCTTTTATGCAACACACTGATTAGGAAAGTCAAGGTGGCACCCACTGCCAGCCCTGAGAGGGCTAGGCACCAACCACGGGTGGGCCCCGGTGGCTCAGGTGCCACCCCTTGGGTGATCTGCCCCATCTTGTCTAATTCGACCATCGGAGCCCCTTCTAGGACTCCATCTCTATTCTAGTTTCTCTCAGATGCTCCTGGTACCTTGATCCTAGATATATCCTGGAACATTTCTGAAAGCTCTCTGACATGACCAACGTCTCGGGATGATTACCATGAACCTAAAAACCATCATCAATGACTTTAGAACAACCTTCCCGAAATACGTCTATAGTTTTGATTCCTCTCTGAGGTGTCTCAGTGAATCCCAGAACTATTCAGTATGTCTAGAAACTATCCCGTACATATAGGTGATAGGCACAACTTGATCGTAATACCTTAAGCGTGTGATCCGATTAGGTTTGGTAGTAAGTGGACATGAATCTGAAAAACTTATCGGATCAATAACCAATAGCGGAGCCTAAACACTAATGATGATTCTCACTTCACTACAGGAAGATTAGATCAAGTGAACCCACTCATTGTACATATGTTAATCCTTCCACTTCACAATATTTGTGTGACAATGTGAGGTGAGATATTGGCTCCTCGTGAGTCAACTCTTGATCACTATAATGATTATCCTCATTATGATTTCACTTTCTTTAACTCATGTTTGTATTCCGATGTCCTTCATGATCTCATCATGACAGTGTCTATGCATATGATTCGGTGACATCGTAATACTGAGTGGGCCCAGAGAATATATTTCCATCGCTAGGAGGAGTGTGATCCCACTTATTGAATTATCCAAGTCCCCATACATACTTTCATGCTTGCCTCATAAAAGCCGTTATGACCACCTTTGTAGTATGTTGTTGGGACAAGACCAAAGATAAACCTTATGGTACGAGGGTGCTTGATATTCTCATGGTCCTGAGGGTTCATGCATAAGATAATGGTTTGATGATATTACTATTAACAACATGATTCTATCTCATAGTAAATCATCATGTGGATCTGTTCCATACCCTTGTCTCTCTAGACAATGTACTCTCATAGTTGACAGTATACTCCTTACCTATGATCAGGAAACTTGATCATCACTCAATGACATGAACTAGTCCTAGAGGCTATACTAGGAACATCTTGTTGGTTCATCTTTATTACACACGATTCTCACAATCAAGGTTCACAACAGTTATAGCATAGTTCGATGAACCTATATATTGAACAAGAGATTTTATAATAATCATTACTATTGCCTCTAGAGCATAATCCAACAGTCTCCCACTTGTGCTAGGGTAAATGACTTAGCTTGGCATGATTATTTATAAGAACCAATGGAACTATAGTGCCCATCACACTCCGCTTGGTACAAACTTCATCCTCGGTTCTGACCAGCTCAGAACCGTTCACAAAAACTTTTCTCATTTTCTCATATGTCTTCATCCTAATAGAGTCTTGGACCAATATCAGAATGGTGTAACATAGTCTTCAGATCTTTTGGTAAAAACTGATTGTAGCTGCTACAAGTATTGAATACTAGAACATAATACTTTTAGAGTACCTAGTTTGACTTTCAAACTTAATTTCCATTTGGTAAAACTACTACTTATGTAGAGATCACTATGACACTGTATAGAACTTTTCTAATGCACGTGTTAATATCCTCAAAAACAATATTCGCATGAATTTAAATCTTTTGCAATGCAATATTTATTATATAAGGATTTCTATTTTCGTGCCCCTAGTTTCTTAGTTCTACTCACTTTTGTCCAGCCTCGAAACTTTTCCTCGCTTTTGTCCAAGCTCTTGTGTGAAACGCTCATAGAAGCCGTAAATGGCAGGCTACCGTCAGGTGGAAGGCTTGTCAGTTAACTTACCTACTGGCGAGTGTGACCGCATTGGACTAGGTCACGTGACCCACAATCTCTATCACCCAACACATTTGATCGTTACCCGTTGACTAGTGGGCCACTTCATAAAGTGGTTACACCTCTGAAGCCAATGACACATGGAGTCAGCTCATGGATACGAGGGGAGCTTGAGAGAGCTCCATAGGGACTGCATATGCATGGATGAGTAGGCTACGACGGTGTCGAGATTCTAGCGACTACCATGAAGCACCCTAGGAAGCGAGACCATGTGCATTAGATAGATAGGAAAGGGGCACATTTGACGGTACCAAGAAGAGGATAAATAGATGTGGACATCAATGGCAACCTCCACTCTTCTATGATGGTGTCGAAGACGAATGCGAGCAATGGAGAGAACTAGTCTCTCTCCATTCTAGCTTGGACATATGGGTTCTAGGGGAGTGTGGTGGTGCATGGATAGAGTGTGACGTGGTCTGTGTAGTCAAATAGAGCTCGACTGTGCTCTGCGAGGGCGTGTCCATGATGTTGTGCACGCGGTGTTATTAGACAGAGAGAGAGCATGGAGTCACTGGCATGACCATCTGGCTGGCCTCAAGGGGAGGGAAAGTACAAGGATGTCGCCTAGAGGGGGGTGAATAGGTGGTTTAAAAACTTTTACGAGAGGTGCTCAACAAAGGCAGAATTAAACTACGTTTACTTTGTCAAGCACAAAACCTAGAACAACTAGGGTTCACCTATGTGCACCAACAACTTATGCTTATCAAGACAAGCAACTAAGTGATAACCAGATATAGACTTCAAGCACAAAGGTTATCACAAAGTAAGGTGCATAAGAAAGAGCTCAAGTATAGAGATAACCGAGGAACATGGAGATGATGATGTTTTACCGAGTTCCTCCAAACAATGGGGTACGTATCGTTTGGAGAGGGGGTGATTTCAAACCACCAACGCCACAAAAGGCCTCCCTTGTTCTCCGGTGAACCTCACCCCAATGGGATCGATACACACTTCCACTAGCGGTGCACTTGTCGGTGGCAATCCGGAACCTCTCACAAGATTGGGGCACTTCTCCACAACTCAATTGGAGGCTCCCAACAAACAAGCTTGGGGAAATCTCCACAACTTAATTGGAGGCCCCAAGAAATCCACAAATCTTAAATACAACTAAACCGTCTAGGGTTCCAAGAACCCAAGAGTAAAAAGCTTATCACCTTTCACCCAATCGCGAGAACTCAAACCGATGCACCAAATGCAATGGAAATAAAACAAGAAGTGCTCAAGTCCTTCACTCCCAAATTCCACCAAAGCTACAAAAGCTTATGGGGGAATAAGAGAGGAAGCATGATACCTTCGATCCAGATTCACAGATGTAGTATAATAGATTTTTCCCTAGAAGGCCTAGGTTTAATCGAACCTCAGAAAGCACTTCTGAAAGGTAATAAAAAAGGACACATCTACAAGACTTTGTTTGTTCGTTTTACCTTAGTTAACCGGACCAATCTAGTTTACTTTATAGCGGGTTTGAATCAATGGATGGAGATAGGTGATGTCTACGCATGCTTCTATTCTTGTAGAGTGTTGGGCCTCCAAGTGCAGAGGTTTGTAGAACAACAACAAGTTTCCCTTAACTGGATCACCCAAGGTTTATCGAACTCAGGGAGGAAGTGGTCAAAGGTATCCCTCTCAAGCAACCCAGCAATCAAGATACAAGAAGTCTCTTGTGTCCCCAACACACCCAATACACTTGTCAGGTGTATAGGTGCACTAGTTCGGCAAAGAGATAGTGAAATACAAATAATATGGATGATTATAAGTGGTAGTTGCAATCTGAAATAAGAGTGACAGCAAGCAAACATGTAACAGAACTGATTGTAAACGGTGTTTCAATGCTTAGAAACAAGGCCTAGGGATCATACTTTCACTACTGGACACTCTCATATAAATATCTTCTCTTCATGATGCTACCCTGAACTACTCTCCGGTTGGACGATGTAGGGCTATGACAACACACCTTAAGGTTCGCATTCCCCGTCTAGATAACCCTTCACTATCACCTTGAGCGCTAGATGGTTCCAACAAACACCACAATCTCATAGAGACATCCAACTCAAATTATACTCATGATAAGTATTTATGTAACCTTAGCCAAAGTTCCACATGGTGTGCACACTATCAACTTCACACACGCGGGGATAAGCAGAGATTCATTAAAGCACTTGAGTAGCAGAATAGATCTATAGATTACAAAGCTCATGATATCAATAAGATCACGCATAGAGAGAGAGATGAACACATAGCTACTTGTAGAGCCCTTAGCCTCAAGAGAGAACTACTCCTCCTCATCATGGGAGTCAGCAACGGCGATGGAGATGGCAGTGGAGTCAATGGAGATGGATCCGGGGGCACTTCCCTGTCCCGGCAGGGTGCCGGAACAGAGAATTATGTCCCCCAAATCTCCTCTTCGATGGTAGTGGTGCTGTGGAACTTTTCGTGGAATTCTGATCTGGTACTT
The DNA here is from genome assembly GCA_023614405.1 of Avena insularis. Taxonomy (NCBI): domain Eukaryota; kingdom Viridiplantae; phylum Streptophyta; class Magnoliopsida; order Poales; family Poaceae; genus Avena; species Avena insularis. The sequence goes on from CM042694.1 coordinate 538,406,563, forward strand.
AGGCTTTTCGTCCCGAGAGGATTTTATAGGCGAAGAGGCAAGGTCGGTGGGCACCCGAGGGGCCCACACCACCCCCTAGTGTGGCCTGGGCTGGCCCATGCCACCAGGTGGTGTGGCCACCTCGTGGCCCCTCTCTATCTCGTCTTCTGGTTCCGTGAGTCTTCTGGTAAAATATTGACTTTGGCTTTTGTCCGGTCTAATTCTGAGAATATTTCTTTTCTAGCTTTTCTGAAATCAAAAACAGCAGAAAATAGGCAAATGGCACTGTGGCATCTTGTTAATAGGTTAGTTCGAGAAAATGTATAAAAATACCTCAAAGTGTGAACAAAACATAAGAAAGTAGATACTAAACAAGCATGGAACATCAAAAATTATAGATACGTTTACAATGTATCAACATCCCTAAGCTTAACTCATGCTCATCCTCGAGTAGGTAAGTGATAAAAAAAGAATAATCTTTGAGGTGACGTGCACCATCACAATCTTGATCAAGGTATTTGTAAAACATTGATAGCTGGGATCATAGTACTCTAACATAGACATGAAAGATATAGTTCTAACACTAAGACATAGCTGTTGGGTCCGCAGCATAGAAAACAAAAAAAATTCCTACGATGAGAACTATACGCCAAGATCTATCTACTAGATACAGAGCAACAGGTGGACATACATCCATGGAGAACTTACCCTCGAAGACAACGAGATTTCTTAACGAGTAGGAACTCGTGGTTGATGTAGTCGTATGCTTGCTGATCTCAAGATAGTGTGGAAGTCCGAGCGCCGCAAATCAGTAGCGCATCTGTCCTCGCACACACGTTCAAGCCACCGGACAACCGCCACCTCCTCGCTCCAGCGAATTAGCGGAAGCAGCAACTCCTTCCAGATGCAAGGCCACCGGGAACATGTATCTCGCTAATCCGAGACCATGGGGGAATATCTAGAGGGGAGAGAGATCCTTCACGAGGAGGTGTGGTTTGTGAGAGGGGAGAGGGGGGCTTTATATAGGAGGGAGGGAGACCCCTCCCCTCCCATAGCCGGCACATGAGGGGGGGCATCCTCCCCTCCTTCATTCATGTGGTGAACCTCCACTCACATAAACATGGCCTCCACCCAAAATCCCACTCACATGTATTTAATTTCCACCAAATTAAATGCAACTCTCAATTAATAAAACTCTTTTTTTTATTTTATTCAGAATTTTGTTAATTACTTTAATTAACAAAAATTCACATAAAACCCTTGCAACATTTCAATATCACATGCAGAACCACTTTCTGCAATTTCACCCGATCATCGGTATCCAAATACCTAGTTTGATCTCCTTACCGACATGCATTCTTTTCTTGTTCCCGTGATATAACATTCTAGTGATCACATCACTTGCTTGCAAGCTATCTTAATGTGATATCACCGAGAGGGCCCAGAGTATATCTATCCGTCATCGGGATTGAAAAATTCCACTCTTGATCCATGAGCCTCAACATAACACCTTCATAGCACTGAACCCACCTTTATGGTCACCCTGTTACGGTGTGACGTTTGATGTTATCAAGATACTCTTCTGGTGTTAGCAATTAACATGATCTCATGGTCTAAGGACTAAGACTACTTTGTATGATGTTATAGCTATATAAACATAATGACTTGATCGTAATGCTATACTTCGGATGAATGCTCATCACATCATTTCACAAATGCTGTGACCTTGTTATTAACAACATCTAATATCCATGATTAGGAAACCTTGATCATCTTGTTAATCAACAAGCTAGTCTATAAGAGAGGCATAACTAGGAACCCTTTTGTTTATTAAACATACATGTATTGATGTTTCCTATCAATACAATTATAGCATGCAAAATAAACATCTATCATATACAAGGAATACATAATAACAACTTTATTATTGCCTCTCAGGGCATATTTTCTTCAGTCTCCCACTTGCACTAGAGACAATAATCTAGTTTATATAGTGATAAATCTAACAGCCATGGAGTTCTGGTGTTGATCATGTTTTTCCCTAGGGAGTACTTTAGTCAACGGATCTGCTACATTCAGGTCCGTGTGCACTTTACAAATCTTTATATCTCGATCCTTGACATGCTCGCGGATGGTGTGAAACCGGCGCTTAATATGCTTGGAATTCTTGTGAGACCTTGGTTCCTTGGCGTTGTCTATGGCTCCATTATTGTCACAATAGATCACCATTGGGTCCAACGCACTAGGAACCACACCTAGTTCCGTTATGAACTCCTTCATCCAAACCGCTTCCTGCGCACCTTCTGAAGCAGCAACATATTCCGCCTCCATCGTTGATCCAGCCACCACAGGTTGTTTGGAGCTCCTCCAACTAACTGCTGCTCCGTTCAAGAGAAATACGTATCTGGATTGAGACTTAGAGTCATCCGGATCAGTGTCAAAGCTAGCATCGACATAACACTTAGCGACTAGCTCTTCTTCACCTCCGTATACAAGAAACATATCCTTAGTTCTTCTCAAGTACTTAAGGATATTCTTGACCGCTATCCAAAGGTTCGAACTGGATCGATTGGTACCTACTAGTCAAACTAATAGCATGTGCCACATCCGGTCTTATACATAGCATGGCATACATTATAGAGCCTATGGCTGAGGCATAGGGGATCTTATCCATTATCTCTCTTTCTTCCGCCATAGCCGGACTTTGAGTCTTACTCAATGTCTTGCCTTGCAACATAGGTAAGTACCCCTTCTTACTTTCGACCATATTAAACTTCTTTAATATCTTATCAAGGTATGTACTCTGCGATAGCCCAATTAGGCGTCTTGATCTATCTCTATAGATTTTAATGCCTAATATATATGAAGCTTCACCTAGGTCCTTCATTGAAAATTTGCTGTTTAGATAACTTTTAACACTGTTTAAAATATCTATATCATTTCCAATCAATAATATCTCATCCACATATAATATGAGAAATGCCACATTGCTCCCACTCACTTTCTTGTAAATACAAGCCTCTCCATAAGTTTGGACAAATCCAAACTCTTTGATCACCTCAACAAAGCGGAGATTCCAACTCCAGGATGCTTGCTTCAGTCCGTAGATGGATCGCTGAAGTTTGCACACCTTATCAGCATCCTTAGGATCGACAAAACCCTTAGGTTGTATCATATACAACTCTTCTTCAATATTATCATTGAGGAACGCAGTTTTGACATCCATCTGCCATATTTCATAATCGAAATATGCAGCAATTGCTAACATAATCCTAACCGACTTAAGCATCGCTACGGGAGAGAATGTCTCATCGTAGACAACTCCTTGAATTTGTCGAAACCCCTTTGCGACAAGTCGAGCCTTATAGATGGTTACATTACCATCAGCATCAGTTTTTCTTTTGAAAATCCATTTATTCTCATCGGCCTTTCGATCGTGAGGTAAGTCCACCAAGGTCCAAACCTGGTTTTCGTACATGGATTCCATCTCGGATTTCATGGCTTCTAGCCATTTGTTGGAATCAGGGCTCATCATCGCTTCTTCATACGTCGCAGGGTCATCTATTTCATCAATCATGAAATTCATAACAGGATTGCCGTACAGTTCAGGAGCTGTACGTGTCCTGCTTGACCTACGAGGTTCGGTAGTGTCCTCTTTCGGAGTTTCATGATCAATATCATTAGCTCTCTCTTCATTAGGTGAATTCAACTCCGAAACAACTTCCGGTGCTGCGCTACTCGCCATTTCATGAACAGAAGGTTCAATAACCTCTTCGAGTTCTACCTTCCGACTACTCACACCTTTCGTGAGAAACTCCTTCTCAAGAAAGGATCCATTCTTGGCAACAAAGACCTTTCCCTTAGATCTGTGATAGAAGGTATACCCAATCGTTTCCTTAGGGTATCCTATGAAGACGCATTTTTCCGTTTTGGGTTCGAGTTTATCTAGTTGAAGTTTCTTCACATAAACATCGCATCCCCAAACTTTAAGAAATGACAGCTTAGGTTTGTTTCCAAACCATAATTCATACGGTGTCTTTTCAACGGATTTAGATGGTGCCCTATTTAAAGTGAATGCAGTGGTTTCCAGTGCATAACCCCAAAATGACAGTGGCAAGTCAGTCAGAGACATCATAGATCGAACCATATCCAATAAAGTACGACACGACGCTCGACACACCATTACGTTGTGGTGTTCCAGCAGGCGTGAGTTGTGAAACTATTCCACAGTCTTTCATATGTGTGCTAAACTCGTAACTAAGATACTCTCCTCCACGGTCGGACCGCAGAAATTTGAACTTTCTGTTACGATGATTTTCCACTTCATTCTGAAATTCTTTGAACTTTTCAAAGGTTTCAGACTTATGTTTCATCAAATAGATATACCCGTATCTACTCAAATCATCCGTGAAAGTAACAAAATAACGATATCCACCTCGCGCCGACACACTCATTGGTCCACACACATCAGTATGTATGATTTCCAATAAATCTGTCGCCCGTTCCATTGAACCAGAAAACGGCGTTCTAGTCATCTTGCCCATAAGGCATGGTTCACATGTATCAAATGATTCAAAATCAAGTGATTCCAAAAGTCCATCAGAATGGAGTTTCTTCATGCGTTTAACGCCAATATGACCTAGACGACAGTGCCACATATATGCAGATATATCATTATCAAGTTTAATCCTTTTAGAATCAACATTATGAATATGCGTAATACTACTATCGAGATCCAACAGAAATAAACCATTCAACACAGGTGCATGACCATAAAAGATATTATTCATATAAATCGAACAACCATTGTTTTTAGACTTAAAAAAATAACCACTTTGCATCAAACATGATCCAGATACAATGTTCATGCTTAGTGCAGGCACCAAATAACAATTATTCAGGTTTATAACTAATCCCGACGGCATATGGAGAGGCAGCGTTCCGACGGCGATCACATCAACTCTTGATCACCTTATCCCTTGCTAGTTGTCGCTTGTTCCGCAGCCCCTGAACTGAGTTACATATATTAGCAACCGATCCCGTATCAAATACTCAGGTGCTACTGCGAGTACTAGTCAAGTACACATCAATAACATGTATATCACATATACCTTTGTTTGCCTTGCCGGCCTTCTTGTCTGCCAAATACCGGGCGCTTATGCCCAATGGCACCCCTTAAAATAGTAGCACTTTGTCGATTGGGGCGTAGGGCCAGCTCGGGTTTTTTCAAAGCGCGGCAACAGATTTGCCGCCCTTCTTTCCCTTCTGCTTGCCTTTCTTGTCCTTCTTGAAACCGGTGGTCTTATTGATCATCAACACTTGATGTTCTTTCCTAATCTCCACTTCTGCAGTCTTAAGCATTGCAAGAAGCTCGGGAAGAGACTTCTTCATGCCCTGCATATTATAATTCATCACGAAGCTCTTGTAGCTAGGTGGTAGAGATTGGAGAACACGATGTATGCCTAAGTCAATGGGAATCGTTATTCCCAAGGACACAAGCTTATCGGCGTACCCAGACATTTTGAGTACCTGCTCACTAACGGAGTTGTTCTCTTCCATCATGCAGCTAAAGAACTTTTCAGAAGCATTATAACTCTCTACGGCAGCATGGGTATCGAAAATCATTTTCAATTCTCCCATGGTATCAAAGGCATTGCCATTTTCGAAACGTTTTCGAAGTTCTGGCTCTAGCCCATACAGTATGCCACAATGAACTAAGTTGTGGTCCACCTGAAGAGTTATATAGACGTTCTTTTCCTCGTCAGGGGCATCAGGAGCTGGTGGGGGGCCTAGCGGCGCCTCTAGCACATATTGCTTTTGTGCAGCAGGGAGGAGAATCCTCAAATTCATAGCCCAGTTGGTGAAGTTGCTACCATTCGCAGCAAGCTTCTCTTTCTCCATAAACACATTGAAATTAAAAGCAGGTGGTGCCATCTACAACAGAATTTGTAAAATATATTTAGACAAAGTTTATGATAGATTGAGTTCAACTAATCCAAATTACTAATAAACTCCCACTCAAAAACAACATCCCTCGTGTCCTTTTGGTGATTACATGAACCAAATCCACTACACCAAGTCCGATCATCACGTGAGTCGGTGTAGCTTCAAAGGCGAGCATCTATATGGGCATCATATCAACTATATGACTCATGCTTAACCTTTCGGTCCATGTTCCGAGGCCATGTCTGTACATGCTAGGCTCGTCAAGTAAGAACCTTAGTATTCGCGTGTGTAAAATTGTCTTACACCTGTTGTATGAAAGCGTAGAGTCGAGAACACCCGATCATCACGTGATGCCTCAAAACACGATCCACAAAACAGTGCATACTTAAGGAAGAACACATTTTATCTTGATATCTAAATGAGGGATCATCTTATAATGCTACCAAAAGCGCCAAACTAGCAATATAAGATGCTAACATCTAATGTGTGAAGTGAGGTGATATGGTCCATGCATTTGATCTCTATCATTTGCATCGTGGTATGATCTCTATCATTCCTTTGTGTGTAAGGCCAAGGTCTATGGAACTTACACGTTAAGTGAGTTGTAAGAGTATCTATCATACATCTACTTACAACAATACCATATCAAGACACTAGCCCAGCAACGATCTAAACTAGATGCCTCTAATTTATCAATTGCAAGTTTTACGTGGCTTAGGGCTTTCGGAGATAGAACCGGTCTTACCTACGAACATGAACCACAACAAGGATAACCAAGTTATTAGCAACTCGTTGTAAATCAGATATTGACTATAGTAGGAGAGACAGACACCCGCTAGCCACTTATGCAAAACTAGTTGCATGTCAGTCGTGGAACCGGTCTCATGTACGATGACATGTAAGGTTGGTCCGGGGCGCTTCATCCCACTATGCCACCAATATCCAAAGTACATAGAAGATGCAATAACATGATCATCATCTCCCACATATAAACATATGTGTACTACCCGTGCAAAGCACCAACGCATAGATCAGGCTCTGATACCACTGTTGGGTCTGCAGCATAGAAAACAAAAAATTTCCTACGATGAGAACTATACGCCAAGATCTATCTACTAGATACAGAGCAACGGGTGGACATACATCCATGGAGAACTTACCCTCGAAGACAACGAGTTTTGTTAACGAGTAGGAACTCGTGGTTGATGTAGTCGTACGCTTGCCGATCTCAAGATCGTGTGGAAGTCCAAGCGCCGCAAATTAGCAGCGCATCCGTCCTCACACACATGTTCAAGCCATCGGACAACCTCCACCTCCTCGCTCTAGCGAATCAGCGGAAGCAGCAACTCCTTCCAGACACAAGGCCACCGGGAACATGTATCTCGCTAATCCGAGACCATGGGGGAATATCTAGAGGGGGAGAGAGATCCTTCACGAGGAGGTGTGGTTTGTGAGAGGGGAGAGGGGGGCTTTATATAGGAGGAAGGGAGACCCCTCCCCTCCCATAGCCGGCGCATGAGGGGGGGACTCCTCCCCTCCTTCATTCATGTGGTGAACCTCCACTCACATAAACATGGCCTCCACCCAAAATCCCACTCACATGTATTTAATTTCCACCAAATTAAATGCAACTCTCAATTAATAAAACTATTTTATTTATTTTATTCAGAATTTTGTTAATTACTTTAATTAACAAACATTCACATAAAACCCCTTGCAACATTTCAATATCACATGCAGAACCACTTTCTGCAATTTCACCCGAAACAATTCCGGTTTCTATCGAAACAATTCCTGTTTCTATCGAAACATTTCCTGCGCTTTGCAAACCTTTTGTCTGGAACATATGTGCTCCTAAATGGTGTCCGGCAACCCTTAAGTGTGTCACCCTATGGTTCGTGAATAATGTAGACATGATTGAGACTCCTCTCAGATCAATAATCAGAAGCGGGACCTGGAGATCCATACTGACTCCTGCATATTCAACGATGACTTCGGTGATCGTGAGAACCTTTAACATCAGCAATTTAATCCCTTTGTCTCATGATATAATACATGTCCGAGATTCGATCATCGGTATCCAAATACCTAGTTTGATCTCGTTACCGACATGCACTCTTTTCTTGTTCCCGTGATATAACATTCTAGTGACCACATCACTTGCTTGCAAGCTATCTTAATGTGATATCACCGAGAGGGCCCAGAGTATATCTATCCGTCATCGGGATTGCCAAATTCCACTCTTGATCCATGAGCCTCAGCATAACACCTTCATAGCACTGAACCCACCTTTATGGTCACCCTGTTACGGTGTGACGTTTGATGTTATCAAGATACTCTTCCGGTGTTAGCAATTAACATGATCTCATGGTCTAAGGACTAAGACTACTTTGTATGATGTTATAGCAATATAAACATACTGACTTGATCATAATGCTATACTTCGGATGAGTGCATCACATCATTTCACAAATGTTGTGACCTTGTTATTAACAACATCCAATCTCCATGATCAGGAAACCTTGATCATCTTGTTAATCAACAAGCTAGTCTATAAGAGAGGCATAACTAGGAACCCTTTTGTTTATTAAACACACATGTATTGATGTTTCCTATTAATACAATTATAGCATGCAAAATAAACATCTATCATATAAAGGAATACATAATAACAACTTTATTATTGCCTCTCAGGGCATATTTCCTTCAATAGCAACTATGTTGTAACATGAAAAGGTACAAACAAAAGATTCATGAATAACAATGCTTTGAAAGATGTTTGTTTGTTTCACATATAAAAACATAATGAGAATGGTATTCAGCTTGTCCCTCATGGTGTAGCAAAACATAAATGCATAGGACACCTTCAAAGTTCATAAGGGTGACTAGATACAAATAATTTAAGAACAAGCAATATCAAAGTTATGAATCAATCAACAAGTTTTGGGACAATGCACATTAAACTAAGAATGACCACTATGCTCTCTTAATAGGTGCATAAAGATAGAAGATGGAGACTCAACATAAAAGTAAAAGAATGGCCCTTCATAGAAGGAAGCAGGGATTCAAGTCTCATAAAGAGCTTCCAAAAATTATTGTACTTATTAGCTTTCAGCTCTCATTACCCCTATCATAAGCATCTTTAGGTGATTAAGGTTAAAGTGAGAAAATATGAGGATATGCCTGACAAGTTATAAGTTGAAAATCTCATGCCCATTGCTTATGAGTACTGAACCTCATGCTACTCAACTTTAGTCACGAGTAAGTTCTTGTCATTGTAAGTACATGTGTATCATAGAGAACCGCCAATGGGGTACCCCTTGCCCCATGATATAGGAGTTTTCCCATATCACAATGACAAGGCAACATACAATGAGCATCTCAGTGATCCTTTTATTTGCTATTTGCATAGGGTTTTCCCTTTTTTCTCTTTTTTTATTGAGGATGCTTCACAGATTGCTCACTATGGTTATGCTGCAAGTTTCCACCATGATTAGGCATGGCTTAGGCTAGCTGCCCAGGCGTTTCTCTAACACATATACAAACTCCATGAGCTTACAAGCTCCCCTTTTATTTCACACTGCCAGGATCCATAAGCAAAAGAACATGATATCAACTAAATAAAGTGCAATGTTGAAAGCGTTCCCCATGGTAACATGGTTCTGCTAATTCACAACTTACAAAGCGCAAGCATATACGCAACATAGATGGGCACAATGGTTCAAGTTTATTAAGTGCAAGAAAGTAAAGTGTGCCATCAAGTTTGTGAGAGCTTTAATCACTAATTTTCACATAACAAGTTTAATTCAGAAGGTAGATAAAAACATGAATATACTTGGAATAGCAATAATACTAATAGGTAGGTATGGTGGACTCTTTGGAATAACTTGGTTTTATTTGGAGTTGGATGCATGAGTGGAACTCATACTTGGTACATGTGGAGGCTAGCAAAAGACTAGGAGCGACCAACTAAGAGAGCAATAATGGCCATAATCATTCAAAGCGACAAAACATTATTAATTAAAGCATAAAGTGATATTACAAGTCGAAAACTAAATGATCATAGAGGCTATGGTGACTTGTTATAGTCTTAACATGGTGTGAGCATGCGCCAAGTCAACCCAAATAAAGCATCAAAGGAGAATACCACAATATTATGCTTTTGTATGCTAAAACAACGCATGATTCTTTTAAGGCACATTAAGTAATCTCAATTGTTTGGAACAAGTCATGCTATAGTAATAATCACTAAGCATAAAGTCAAAGCAATATCAAACATGACATGATAAAGTCTTTTCCAACAAGCTTCCTTTTGTACCACTATAAGTATGAAATTTCCTACTCTTTTCCAACACCAATTGAAAACTAAAGCTAAACGCAGTGCTAGCAAAGGAGAACACTCAAAGACAATAAGAGTGAAAACTAGAGTGTTCTAGGCAATGAATAACGGGGTGTGTCTCTCTTCAAAAGAAGTGTGTTGGGATCCAACCAACTTATTTAAGCAACCCAAACAAAATAAAACTAAAAGCAAAAACAAAGACGCTCCAAGAAAAACACAATTGTGCATGAAACAATAAAAATGAAGTGTTTTGGAAGAAAACCTAAGATTTTATTGATGAAGAAGGGGATGCCTTGGGCATCCCCAAGCTTTGATGCTTGTACCTCTTGAATATAACTTGGGGTGACACGGGTGGCATCCCCAAGCTTGAGCTTTTGTCCATACTTCATCTCATCATATTATTCTTCCCTACACTTTAAAATTTTCTTCATACAAAACTTCACACAATCTTCATTAGCAACATTAGTGTACTTAAGATAATAAGTCTTTGGGTTCAGTTTCAACACAAGTAAAACTTTCATTAAAACACAAGCTATTGTAGCAATTCCTTTTAAAATCTCAAGTGATCGAAGAGAACTCAAAAAAACCGATTAAGAGGCAAATGCAAATAATAGCAGAAATCTGTCAAAACAGACCAGTAGGTAAAGACCGACTTTTTCGAAAATCCTCTGTTACTCAAATCGAAAAGTGCAAAACTAACGGAAGTTGGGTAATAACCTGGGGCATCAGCACAAAAAATTACAGCTCAACCGACATACAGAGATTTTTTACGAATTTTTACAGTGAAGCACAAAAATCTGTTTCGGGGCAGCAACTTTCCCAAATCTTACTTCTCTCTCATTAGAGATTATTCTTGGCACAAAAACCAAACAAAAAGGATAAGGAGAGGTTATTATAGAGGCAATAACTTACAAAACTCAACAAAACAAAAATAAACTGAAAGTAAAAATATAATGGGTTATCTCCCAAAAGCTCTTTCTTTATAGCCATTAAGATAAGCATGACAATTTCGATGATGTCACATAAGAAATGTGAATTGAAGTAAAAGAGAGCATCAAGAAGCAAATATAGAACAAATTTAAGTCTAACCCACTTCCTATGAAAAATAATCTTGTAAAGAAACAGGTCATGAAAGCACAAAGCAATAAGCATAGGAAAGCAAAACAAGTGCAACTTCAAAAAAATTAACATAAAGAGGGGAAACTTAATATTGTTGAGATACATAAAACCATGTTTCCCTCTTTCATAATAACTTTCAGTAGCATCATGAATAAAATTAACAATATAACTATCACATAAAACATTCTTATCATGAGCCACATGCATAAAGGAATTAATACTCATCACATAAACATAGTCATTTTTATTAATTGTAGTGGGAGTAAATTCAACAAAATAGTTATCATTATTATTCTCATCACCATAATCATCAAATATGGGAGGAATATTGTAATCATAATTATTTTTCTCCTCAACAGTAGGTGGACTGAAAATATCATATTCATCATTGTAATCATCATATATTGGAGGCATAGTATCATCAAAGTAAATTTTCTCTTCCGTGCTTGGGGGACTAAAAAGATCATTTTCATAAAAACTATCTTCCCCAATATTAGATGTTTCCATAGCATTAGTAACAAAGGTGTTCAAAAAATTCATACTAATAACATTGCTATTAGCATGCAAAGAAAGTTCCATAGGTTTTTTAATTTTGATTTTAGACCATTCATGTTCTACCTTAGGAAAAATACTAAAAAGCTCTCTAATTTTTGTTGTTGTTTTCCATTAAGCCTAACTAGTGAAAATAAAAATAAGTAACAAAAACATATAATTGCATAATCTAAAGGAAATAACTTCGAGCACTCACACACCAGCAACAGTACTAGAAGATAGCTTAGTAGCTAGAGGATGTGAGTACCTTTTACCTTACCTCCCCGGCAACGTCTTGATGTCTATGCACGCTTCTATTCTTGTAGACAGTGTTGGGCAACCCTGTGCAGAGGTTTGTAGAACAGCAGCAAGTTTCCCTTAAGTGGATCACCCAAGGTTTATCGAACTCAGGGAGGAAGTGGTCAAAGGTATCCCTCTCAAGCAACCCTGCAATCAAGATACAAGAAGTCTCTTATGTCCCCAACACACCCAATACACTTGTCAGTTGTATAGGTGCACTAGTTCAGCGAACAGATAGTGAAATACAAATAATAAGGATGATTATAAGTGGTAATTACAATCTGAAATAAGAGTGACAGAAAGCAAACATGTAATAGAACTGATTGTAAACGGTGTTTCAATGCTTAGAAACAAGGCATAGGGATCATACTTTCACTAGTGGACACTCCCATATAAATATCATCTCTTCATGATGCTACCCTGAACTACTCTCCGGTTGGACAATGTAGGGATATAACAACACACCTTAAAGTTCACATTCCCCATCTAGATAACCCCTCACTATCACCTTGAGCACTAGATGGTTCCAACAAACACCACAATATCATAGAGACAACCAACTCAAATTATACTCATGATAAGTATTTATGTAACCTTAGCCAAAGTGCCACACGGTGTGCACACTGTCAACTTCACACACGTGGGGATAAGTAGAGATTCATGGGTGTTCCTATTTCTTTATTTCGTGATGAGTCGTATGCTTGCGACTCTATTTGAGAGACCCCACTTGCTTCTTGCAATTCAGAATTGAATAAGCACTTGAGTAGCAGAATAGATCTATAGAATACAAAGCTCATGATATCAATAAGATCACGCATAGAGAGAGAGATGAACACATAGCTACTTGTAGAGCCTTTAGCCTCGAGAGAGAACTACTCCCTCCTCATCATGGGAGTCAGCAACGGCGATGGAGATGGCGGTGGAGTCGATAGAGATGGATCCGAGGGCACTTCCCCATCCCGACAGGGTGCTGGAACAGAGACTTCTGTCCCCTGAATATCCTCTTCGGTGGCGGCGGTGCTGCGGAACTTTTCGTGGAATTCTAATCTGGTACTTAGGGTTTTCGTCCCGGGAGGATTTTATAGGCGAAGAGGCAAGGTCATTGGGCGCCCGAGGGGCCCACGGCACCCCTGGCGCGGCCACCTCGTGGCCCCTCTCCGTCTCGTCTTCTGGTAAAATATTGACTTTGGCTTTTGTCCGGTCCAATTCCGATAATATTTCTTTTCCAGCTTTTCTGAAACCAAAACAGCAGAAAACAGGCAACTGGCACTGTGGCATCTTGTTAATAGGTTAGTTCTAGGAAATGTAAGTGTGAACAAAACATAAGAAAGTAGATACTAAACAAGCATGTAACATCAAAAATTATAGATACGTTTACGACATATCAATAGGCCAGGGTTGAAGATCCACCTGCAGCTGCACATCAAATGGGATGAAAGATAATAATAAGCATAGTCATGTATAGTGTTCATATTGAGACAATCTTTTGTGGGAAACACATCCTAGTATTCTAGAGCCCCCGTGATGTAGCGGGCGTAGAAAAAGACTTTTAATCCAACCGAGGGTACACCGAAGCCACGAGTTACAAACGATTATTAAGTGTAAACATAGATTAAAGCTTTAAGTGGTGATGTTGTTGTTGATCCCGAATGGGGCGCTAAGAGAAGACCATACTTCCCTTTCTGTCACTGAGTTTCCTATGAGATCGCCGCTAGCCAAGTATCTCACCTCAAACCTTTATCAATCTATGGGATCTTGGGTACCTACAAGTCCATAGATCAAGACAAGATATGAAGAAACAAAAGATACAAATCACGAATCCAAACAAAATACAATTCTCCCATGATCTAGATGCACATAATTGCTGCGAGGTTTCTCTCCAACCCGCAGCCCGTGAGGACTACTCACTCATAACAAATAGATCAGAGATAGAAAACATCATGCAAATACTTAGATTGAAATCAAATATTCTTACAATGGTTGGCAAATCACAAGGAGATCTAAAAGTACAAAGCAATGGCTATGGCTAGTGGAGGGATAGATAGTGGAAGTGATGAACAATGGATGAACTATGGATGAACAATGGTGTGGATCGCCTTTGGGGGTGTTGTGATGCAATCTGAGAATGGCGGCCCTCTGGCCGACGGCTGGAGCCTTGAAATATATAGGCGTCTTCATGAAAGTTGTACGGTTTGATGAGACAAAGTCGTCGCCACCAGGTACGGGCGGGCGGTACAGGCAGACCACGCCTGTACCAGTGTTTGTTAAGCATGCTGATGCCCTGGTTGGCTTCTCCAGTTACTTGGCCGTGTGTACTTCCTCAAAATCCTTCATTTTGACTCCTTATTTTGCCTTAAAAGCAGTGATTTCCTGCACAACATAAATCAAAGAAGGGATTTGCATATCTTTGCAATTATTAGTCATTAGTGGCAAAAGTTGAGAGTTTCTTTGGCAATTGCTTGACCAAAAACAACGTTTAAACGCAATGGAAGATGGCAAAAATTGGAGTCATCAACTTCCCCAAAGATCAAACATTGACCGTCCTTGAGCAAGAAGAACCAAAAGAACTATAAGTAATTCAGTGTTTAAACTTGAAACAACGAGAATAAGAGTTCACTTACAGTCGGTAGTCGTATGTGCTCAACACTTCATTCATTTGTGAGGCTTATCAAAGTTAGAGAGATGACAAGAATATTATACAAGCTTCGGTCAGTCAAGATAATCAAAGTAAAGTTTAATATAAGTATAAATAACTAGAAGTGTAGCAATCAATCCAATACCTCTAATTAACTCTCAGCTTGCCAAGGAACACTAGGATGTTTAAATAACATAATTGAGTAAGAGAGTTTCATGTCCCAAGTAGTATAACAATGAAGTGTCTTATTTACACCCACATCAATAAATCAAGTCAATCTAAAACACTTCTAATCCAATCATCGTATTTCAAGAAAAATTCGTAAAGTAGTAATGAGACCATGCCAAGGACTTGTTATGTGGATCCTCATCGATATCTTTTTTTCATCCCATTTTTCAAGGATCGATGTTTGTTTCTTTTTGCTAGTGTTTGCACAACCTTTGAGAGTACCAATACTTTTGCCCATACACTGACATGGATGCTAATCATGTCATCAACTCATAGCCGAAATCCGGGGTTATACCATAGATCGTTCAAAAGATAGCAGAGTTGTTCGCATCCCAAAGGTGTGCATTAGAGACATAGAACAAAGTTGTCTCGCATCTTTCTCTCTTTTTTTTTTGAGCTAGAACCGCGGTTTGATCCACAAGGTTAGCTTTGACATGCATCATAATTACCACTAGACTTTATTTCAATCAAACAATTCCTTTCATGAGTGTCGTCGAGACTGTCAAAATATCTATGGGGTTAAGTATAATCAAGGGTATACTCTCAAGATAATCATTCATCAAACAAGTCGTAAATTTCAGACTTTTTCTTATTGTACTTGTTTGGCAATATTATTTCCAAGGCAAGACTCGGTTAACTAAAGGAACTAGAGCAAGAGCTTCAACAACTAATCATCATACCAATAAAAAGCCTTACTCTAACCATATTAAATTACTTCCCACTAGCATGGCATCTTAGTAAATCAACCAACTAAGATAAACAATTCAAACTTCATAAGTGGGAGACATAGGACATACCTCTCATAAGTGACTTCATCATCCTCTTCCTTATAGGGATGTGTTCCTTCAAAACTCAAACACAATTACTCTCAAAATGATATTAAAGCAAAGAGGAAAAGTATGAATCCACGTTTATGAAAAAAGGATAAATGAAAAAATCTTTTTGTATTTTTGAGGATAGGGATTAAAGAATAGAAAAGAACTTGCGACCAAGCAAGGGTTTAAGAAAATAAAAACGAAGGAAAACAAATAAACTAAAACAAAAGAAAATTAAAAAAGCAAAGGAAAAAAAGCAAAGTGTTTCAAAGCTCCCAAGGAGCTAGAGTACAACCTTGTTATTACACAAATAAATTTGCTAGGGGAACACATCCCCAAGCTCAGGCTTTTGCAAGCCCTTTTGTTGCTCACTGTGGTAGTGGTGGATAATATCCCACGTTGCATTGGCTGCTCCAATCATGGAACTGGGTGGAGAGGCTTCCAGTGGCATCTCGAAGGTTGATGGAGAGGTTGTTCATGTTTTGAATATTTCCTTCGGGTGCATAGATATCTTCATAGGTGGTGTAGTAGCTTGGTGGCTGCACGTCGTGTTCGGGTCCTTCTTGTTCTACTTCTTCATCTTCTCCTCCTCCCATGGGTATTTCTTGTTGGGGTATATTAGCTTCGACCTACGCGTCATAACGCAAACATCCATCCTCGATAGAGAATAAACTGTTAGGCAAAGGAGCAGGGATCAAGTCCGCTCTAGGTAAATTGAAGAAATATCTACCATGATTTTTAGAAATCATACCACATGCTCTTAGAGTAGATGGACCAAGACTCTTACCTCCAGTCAACGGTTGGATGTTACCTAGGTTGACGTGAAGTGCGCGTGCAAGAATGGCCACAATTCCTCCTCCACATATGGGTCCTCGAGATTGAAGAGCTTGATGCTTAATATAAAACACAAGTAAAGAGCCCAAATTTGGCGTTAAGTTACAATTGATAAGTACAGCTTTTCTAAGGATCAACATGTCCGCCTCATTAACTCTAGTAAACTCACCACGTGCCTGCAATGTGTTAGCAATAACATAGAACAAATATCGAATAGCATGATAATCAATTTGGTTCCCCTTTGGTGTGTGTCCACAAATTCTCATCAAGTTAAAATATTGTGAAGGGGAAGGATCTAAAACAAAGGTAGTTGTGCATACATCAGTGGTGTTGTTGGGAAACCCAAAGCATTGAGCCCATTGGCTGAGTGTCAAAGTATACTCACAGTTCATAAGGTGGAAGTTAATTCGATCAACTCCGGGCCTTTGTTCCTTGGAACAACCATAAGGATCCACCGTGTGTGTCAAGGTGCTGAAGAACTCAAGTGTTAAGCGGCAGTACATCGCAACATCCTGAAAGACAAAATTTTACAAACCAACATTGTAGCAAAGTAAATCGAAATCAGCACGAATGGAAAGTTGGTTCAGGATATAAGGACAAGCCCACTTGGTCGATTTGATCTCTCGGATCTTGAGATGATCGAACTAGGTAAGATGGAACTCCTCGGTGAACTCGATGCCAAGTGACTCGGGGCTTAACGTATCAACGTGTGGCACGGAGGACTCCACAGCCATCTCACGTGTATGACTCCTCGTGTTCATCTAATAAATAAAAATAAGACAAAGTAAATAAAGATTGCTAATAATTTTTTTGGTCCAATAGAAACACAACATAAGTGATTCTTTTTTTGAGAAACATAGTACGAACACGGACGCACACAATCCGTACATATATTCACCCCTATGAACACACACATGCACACCCTACCCCTATAAGCACCTCCGAGAGACTGAGCTAGCGGGTCTTCAAATTGACGAAGTCACCGCAGGCACCTCGCTATCGACGGGAACGTCACCTCCCACTGGAAGAATATTCCGCCTTTATGAGACACCAAAGCGTCAAACCTGGGGTTTGAACTCTGGTGGGATGGGGGTACCACTACCCTCCTAACCATCCAACCATTGTTTGGTTCTCACAGCATAAGTGATTCTCTACACTAACTACAAAAGAAACTCCTCTAAAAACAATGCTAGGCATATTTAGTACCAAGATTGAATCAAGAACAAGGCCCATGTCTAGATTGGCAATGATGAATGATTAAGCCAAGCTTTTGCACAAATAAGTTGGGGATCGGAAGAGAATCATACCTTAGATCGAGTGAGTGCAAAGAATTGAAGAAAGATTAAGTAAATTTGAAGATCCAATGGAGGTGGTTTGAAGTTTGGAGGAAGAAAAAAGAGAAAATAGATGATTTGGGATTTTTAGGTTACCTCCTCGGGGTGCTTATGGCGTCCGCGTACTCGATACGGGCAGGTGGTACGGCTGGAGCCCACCCGTACCGGTTGTCTTACCTTGGGGGCGACGGCTGCTCCCAGGCGGTGCACTCGGTACAGGGGCGCGGTACACGCGCGCGTGCCCGTACTGCTGGTCGTTAACACTGCAGTGACTTTGATTGAAATATGATGTTTTGCTCGGGGGTACGGTACGGGCGTGTGGTACGGACGTGTCCGGCCGTACCAGTGATTGTTATCGCCACTGATTCCTTCGGAAATCATCAAAAAAATTATCCCCTTTGCCTTGAGGTGGTACGGGCCACTGCCCCATACCAGTGGTCGTTATCAACACTATGAACTACAAAAACTCAAGAATTTGATTAGTAGCTCCATGCGCCTTCACACATCTTATCAAAAGGTTATATAGCAGCAAAAACACTAAGTAATGATCCAGCAATACTTCTTAGGCCACGCGTTAGTAAAATAAAACATAGAGGACACTACAAGAAAAGTTGGCTTTTACAACGGACGATTTTCGTGGTTTAAGGCCCGTTTTTCGTGGCTAAAAAGTCTTCTACGACGGATGCCCTTCGTGGTAAAAGCCCCGTCACAAAAGAATCTAACACGGTTTTTTTTCTGACCGTGGCGGATCGCACCCTTCAGCCACAAAAACTTGTTCCGTCGTAGATCTGTTCGCCACCCACGTTGACTGCTGACGTCATGCAAAAATGCCACGTGGCACACTGTTAACAGCCGGTTACCTTTTTAATGGTCATAGAAACCGTGGCAGAAGCCTGGACCAGACAAGGCCTGCTAATTATTAAGTGGGCCGGCCCACGAGGAGAGCCCAATAATATTACGGCCCTTTACTCTCACGACATGTACCGTTTTACGTGGACCATTAATGAATCCATCCAGGGCCCATACGATTTCAGGTCCGCTACAGTTTCGGCCTAAAGAAGGCCCACTTTCGTAGAATAATATGTGGCCCATTAGGGGCCTGCGCCAGAAGGTCAGGCACTGTTAAGGCCTACAGGTAGCTTGTTACTATTCCTACGGCCCGTGGGGTTCGCTCCTGTTCTACCCATTTACTATTATGGCCTTTTACATTTCTGGGTTGCCAGTGTTAGGATCCTTTACTGTTCTGGCCTTCTACTGTTCTGGCTATTCACTGTTTAGGCCTTTTTCTCTTATGGCCTTTTACTGTTCAGGCCTTTTACTCTTCTGTCTATTTTACTGTGCGAGCCCTCTTCTACACGGGCTTTTTACTGTTTAGGCCTTTTACTGTTTCAGCTCTTTACTGTTCAGGTATATCAATATTCGGGGCCATTACAGTTCGGGCCCTTTACTGTTCTCGCCTGTTGCTATTCAGCCCATTACATTTTCAGGGCCTTGGCCACTTATGAGGCCCACCAATATTCTAACCTACCACTTAAGGCCTTTTTGTGTTTATTTGGCCCATCTGCTGGCCAGCATATTTGCGTATTCTATAACTATGGAGAAATTCTGGTTTTAAACAGTCCGTTAGTATTTCAGCCTGCTAATGGCTGTGCTAGGATCACCCTATTACATCAACAAATATTTTTTGAAATTTATTACAGACCAGACTTTCAACAAAAACAAGATAAAGCATTACAGAGACATCGCGAGACATGTGTTGGAACAGGGTTTCTACTATGGAGCTTACATCCCCATACAAATAACAACTGGCATACCATGACAGCTGCAGAAGAGATTATCAAGTAGACGGTCTGTCAAATCATGTCGATCTTTCAGTTCTTGTATCTGTTCACGTGTAATCATGATTATTCCATCTATTTGCTATGTTTCTTGTTCAATTAAATCAATTGTTTGGAGTGCAGCTGTAACACCTCTTTCTGCTGGAAAAACTGAAACTATGGGCCGATGCAAGTAATAATCGCTGTCACTGCTGCTTTATGAAATGACCTCAATACTTAACATAGGATTCCTCCCTTCTTCCCCCATAGCTTCATGCGCAGCCTGAAACAAAGAAAACAAGTCAGCACAGTGTACCAGCTAACTGTCGGCCATCTTATATGTAAAATAATTCAAATTCATCATTGGCCAGAAACAATTGATGATGTGCCTCGTACATCTCTTTTTGGAATAACAGGAACTGTCGATGTCCTGGACCGATGCGTACATGTGCCAGTATCATAGCCACTCTGGAAGAAACACTACAGGTTATTTCCATGCTGAAACTAAGACATATTAAGTTAAAGCAGCAAAGCAGGTGAAAAAACACCATGTTTGTTGTCAAAGAATTTCAAAATTGGCATTGTCCTAATATAACAAATCAAGCCATCAACATGTGTGTCTCATGCAGACCAACTGAACTAGTGTGGTAATGAATGTACGGAATCAAGCAACTCGACTCTTTCCCTCATAAACTAATCATATCACTGCATAACGGAAATATAGAAATATAACAAAAAGAGGTGCATGAGATTCCTTCAGCTGCTTAGAACTGGTCGAGACAACAAAGCATTAACCTAAAATATAAGAATAGCGTTTAAAATGGTCTATAGTATGAACTAGCCAAAAAAGTGACCTCCAACCACAGGTGGCATTGCTTTAATCATCAAGCAACTATGATAGTACCTTGGAAAAACAAGCAATAGACCAAGTGTCTTAAATCTACTACTAGAATCATTTCAGATAAACAAGTTATCAACCATTCCTTTTCAGTGTCAGATCATTCAAATATTTTGATCGTCGGGCCAGTAAATAAAAAAAGAAGAGGTCATTTGTTGCCAAAACAATAGTTGGTTGCATCCAAAAAGTAGCACAAACCTTCTTTGTAATGCCTACAGCTATTGTATTTCCAACTACTGACAGTATCATTGTACATATAACCAGGCAAGAAAATGTAGAAAAACAAGCAAATGATATATTGTGCACCTTGCAAGGTCAATGAAGTATTTAAACAATGTATGTCTAGGAACCACGTCAGAATATAGCATTGATGCAATCACAAGTCAATTAAAAATTCACAGGAACCATAACCAATTGAACCATATGGTAGCTAATATTAAACTCGCAAGATCATATGATGATGTATAGATGAAAATCCCTTGTTTATTATTAATCAAACATTGTATTTCTCACACCATCCCTAGTTTGGGACTTATGGGGCTCAAACCTGCAGCTTCGCCTTGACAGGGTGGTGCTCTGACCGTTTAAGTTAAGAAAATCATTACATTGCTTTAATGATGAGCAAACTAAAGAATCAAATTGGCAATAGACTCTATATGTGCATCATGTAGAGTAGCTATTGAGGTAATGAATTAAGCAATCAAACAATAGGTGCACGATAAACTTCTAGATCATATTAACATGGTCATAGTACATATATATAGTAACTGGGGATCATATTAGATGATAATAGCTATGACAATCTCACTGTGAGTAGTCTAGATAGAACTCCCTCTGTTTCAAAATATAAGATGTCATGGGTTTTGTGAAATGAATGTATCTAGACACCCTTTAGTGTTGGTAGAGTAACTTGGACTAGTATTGTATGCATTTTTACTAGTCCAAGTTACTCCCCACCAAGACCAAGTAATTTATATTAGTCTCATACATATAACACTAGACTATGTTACTACCTTCAGAGTGCATATAAGCTCAATCATGGTGGCAATCTCTAATATTATAATAGAATATAGATTAGCACAAAACTGGATATACTTCAATCACCACCACCTAATCATGGTCTAGTTAACGTATATATATAGATAGAAGATCATCAGTCAAATATAGCAAAAAGAGATTTCCACCATGATTGAGTGAGAAAATTGAATTACAAATCAAGGGATTTACGTTCGGTCTTTGTGCAGTACCGTTAAAGGTCATCTTGTTCTAATCATTGGCCAACTCATGTGGTGCCAACACTAGACAATGTGACTACCTCCAGAGTGCATTCAAACTCTTAATTATAGCAGAAAAATACGATAATAGACTATAAATTAGCATAAAAGTGGATATACTTAAATTACCACCACATAATAGATAGATGAACACACGTCAAATATAGAAAGAATAGATCATCACCAAAATCAAGTGAGCACATTGAATTATAAATCGAGGGATTTACGTCTGGTTTTTGTCCAGTCTTGGTTAAGATCAACCTTGTTCTAATTAGTAGCCTAATCATGTGTTACCTCGTACAAACAAGCATCTGACACTTTACACATCTCAGTAAAAACAAGAGACTTATGATACGTTGCAAACGTATCTATAATTTTTGATGTTCCATGCTTGTTTTATATCTACTTTCTTATGCTTTGTCCACACTTTGGAGTATTTTTATACACTTTCTTAGACTAACCTATTAACAAGATACCACAGTGCCAGTTGCCTATTTTCTACTGTTTTTGGTTCCAGAAAAGTCAGAAAATGAATATTCTCGGAATTGAACAGGACAAAAGCCAAAGTCAATATTTCACCGAGGGGAACACGGAGCCAGAAGACGAGATGGAGAGGGGCCAGGGGCCGGCCACAACACCTGGCCACGTGGCCAGGCCTGGCCCGCTCCTGGGGGTGGTGCAGCCACCTCGAGCACCCCCTCGGCCTCCCCTTTCACCTATAAGAAGCCTCTGATACAGAAACCCTAAGTACCTGATCAAAATTCCAGAAAGAGTCTGTAGCCGTCGTCATCTCCATCCCTAGATCGGGAGGGATCTGAAGCTCTTCCTGGCACCCTGCCGGAGGGGAGATATCACCCTAGAGGCTTTGTTCATCATCATGCAAGCCTCTGGTGTGATGCGTGAGTAGTTCATCTTTGGACTACGGGTCCATGTAGTAGCTAGATGGCTGGTTCTCCTCCTTTGTGCTATCATGTTTAGATCTTGTGAGCTCTGTTCATGATCAAGATCATCTATTTGTAATTTCTGCATGTTGTGTTTGCGGGGATCCGATGGATATTGAGATGCTATTTCAGATTGATTATTGATTCTATCATCTCTTTGCTATTTGTGATCTTGCATTCTCTCCATTGTTGGTAGCTATCTTAGCCGAGTAGATGCTAGCAACTCCAAGAGGGAGTATTTATGCTCGATAGTGGGTTCATGCCTCTACGAATCTGGGGAAGTGACAGAAATCTCTAAGGTACTAGATGAGCTGTTGCTACTAGGGAGAAAACAGCAATCCTTTGTTCATAGAACAATCATATTGTTTACTTTACACACTTTTCTTAATGCAATTATCTGTTGCTTGCAACTTAATCTTTGGAGGGGTTGGATGATAACCTGAAGGTGGATTATTAGTCATAGATGCAGTTGGATTATGGTCTATGTATAATGTTGTAATGCCCAATAAAATCTCATAGAAGTCAAGATGATTAGTATATGCATGTATGCTTTCTCGATGTTTGTCAATTTCCCCGCTGTAATTTGTTCACCCAACATGTCATCTATCTTAAGGAGAATCACCACTAGTGAACTATGGACCCCGGTCCTTTCCTTTACTATCAATCTACAATCTACTATTTACTATTTTCTGTTTACTTTCTGTAAGCAATTACTATCTTCCACACAATACTTTTAATCCTTTGTTTTCAGCAAAACCGGTGAGATTGACAACCTCACTGTAAGTTGGGCACAAAGTTCTGTGGTTGTGTTGTGCAGTATTCCAAGTTGGAAACAACACCTTGGAGGTGTTTCCTTGCTCCTACTGGTTCGATAACCTTGGTTTCATAATTGAGGGAAAACTTGCTGTTGTGCTCATCATACCTTCCTCTTGGGGTTCCCCAACAAGCTCGAATATATTTTGAGCCATCAACTTACTATTTCTTTTTGTGCAGTCCCGTTGGAGGACATCCTGTTGTTAGTTCGTTCTTTGAAGACATCCACCGCATCGAGTACTTGGATAGACGATCCATCTACTTTATTGTTGCTCCTCTGCATATAGGTTCAGGCCACTCATTCACATAAAACAGGTTTGCATTCAGCAATACAAAGCAACAGGTACTTACAAGATTTTAGGGGGATTCACTTTATGATTCTCGGTGTTCCCTGTGAGAGGAAATAATATCAGATAGTGGTTGTTGCTGTTTACAAAGAACTAGATAGATATTATAGTATAATCACTGTGAACACGTAGAGCAGGGAATGGCAGAATATAAACAAACATTTAAATGACATAAAGATGTCCATGGCGACAAAATAGAATGCAGTTATAGTCACTCCTTAGCATGAACAAGAGAAAAATTACAATGATTTGTGAAATAGGATTGCAAACAAATATGAGAAGTGCCATAAAAAGTGTCACCTTCTACAGAGCAGGCAGTTACTGTACTAACATTTGGATGAACAAGATAGACATTATAATGGTATATCTCGTGAACTTATAGAGCAGGGAATGCTAACCCATCTATGAAGTGACTTAAAATGCCATGAACTACATAATACAAGGTAGATACTGCTGCTACAAAAATTATAATTGAGAAACTTGAATTTATAGAGCAGGGCATGCAGATAACCATGTTAAGTGCCTTAAAACATGCCATGTAATACTACATCCAATCCAAAGTAAATAAGGCGTATAAATTTTTCGCAAGTCAATCGACGGAAAATTGGACCAAGTTTGTAGAACATGCCAGGAACATCTGCCACACCAAACCAACACCATTCGATACACCGGGGCATATATTTTTATAGACGCAAATGCCACAAATTAACCCTTAATATATTTTTCTATGAGCTTGGTAAAAGTCATCATTGTTTGACTTTAAAGTTGTATAGGCCTTCTTTTACGGAATGGATGTACTCCCTCCATTTCAAAAAGTATAAGTCATCATATAGACCACTTTTAGTGTGTAGGTTTATGTACGTTTGGAGTAAACCTACTCACTAAATGGTGTCTAGATACACTCCTATCACAAAGCTAAAACATCTTATATTTTGAAACGGAGGGAATAGTACACAATAGGCGGCAGCTACTATTGGAGCTTAATTAAAACAAACAATAATGTCATAACTATAGAGGGAATGCAAAACAGTTCAATGACATAAAATTTGCGATGAATTACATAAGAAAAGGCAGTTACTATGTTTGCTTAGAACAACCATATTGAAATTAAAATAGCATAAATTCTGAACTTGTAGAGCAGGGAATGTTAACCTACATCTTCAATGGCTTAAAACTACCAATGAACTACAAAATTACATGCAGTCAGTATTCTAGCAACAGACAAAGCAAGTGCACATTATGATGACATAACTTGTGAACTTGTTGAATAGGTAGGCAGCCTC
Organism: Avena insularis; assembly: GCA_023614405.1. Classification (NCBI taxonomy): domain Eukaryota; kingdom Viridiplantae; phylum Streptophyta; class Magnoliopsida; order Poales; family Poaceae; genus Avena; species Avena insularis. The sequence continues at coordinate 538,431,996 of CM042694.1, forward strand.
AGATGTTCAGTGAATTAACATTTGCCATGAACTCTAATGATGTCTATTTTGTACTACCAAAATTGTTTATGTATATTAAGAGTAATTGTTGGTCAAAGAAAAACATGCATAACAAGGACACCTTATACCTCGAAACAGAAGGAGTAGTTTAACGCCTGGATTTAACATAGACTACACCGAATTTATCAAGGGAGAGTGGGATATCAATTAAGCCAGTATTGAGGCAGGAATTTACCACCAATACAGAAATGTAGTTCACTATCGCAGGCTCATACCTACTATATTGAAACGAACGAACAAGCAGATCTGGTTTACCTAGTACATGGTGTCGTTTACGCATACATGGCATCTTTGCGGGTGACGTCAAGGATGACGAGGGTGCCCGGTAGTGGTGAGTCGGGCTGAAGCAGATAGATCTCGGCGGCGTCTGTGAAGCAGATCTATGGAGGTTGTTGATGGGTCTGGCTTGCTTGACAAGATGGCCAGTGAAGGAGATCCGGTGTAGTGCACGGCATCATCGGTGAAGCAGATCCGTTACGACCGATTATGGATTCGAGGCGCTGCACAAGAGCGTCGATGAAGTAGATCCGGTGTAGTGGACTATTGAGTCCGTGAAGGAGATCTAATGCAGCGCACACCGGCGTAGGTGAAGCAGGTCAGGTTCTGTGGACTAGGGAGTCGGCAAAACTAACATGGTTGTATGGAAGAGGGTGTCAAGCAAACTAGGGTTCGGTAAGGTGGACGTCGGCTGATCCCATAGACTGGTCAGGAGTATATGGTATAGAGGTATGGCGTGTATGTAATGCCCGGGAAAATATTACCCAATTAGATTTGCCTGTTATTTTTATTTTGTGCATCATCATGACATCATGCATATTTTGCTCTGAAATATTTTTGCCAAAAGTCTATTTTGTTTTCTTGTTATCCCCCTCCTTTATTTCAAAGTAAAACCCTGGTCTTTTCCGGATCTTTTATTTGTCTAAAAACTATTTACAAACGCCTCTCTAAAAATAAAACAAATAAAAAAAATTCGGGGAGGCAGCCCCGCCTTCCGGGCCAGGCCACCTACCACCCGGCCCAAACGAAACCCTAATCTTCACCCCAGGTCCTCAGCTAGCACCTACCCCTCCGCCACACATGCCACCATCCGCCACCACACACAGGAACGCAACCATCAGGCAGCACACACAGGCACACACCCAACGACATGGTCACATACACACAGCCCTACCTGGCAGGTACACACACTCATCGATAGATGCCCGCACACCCCAGTGACACGCACGGTCACGCTCGCTGCGTCGGACCGCATCGCCATCCACCCCACGCGAAGCCACCTACCCATCCCGATCGAGGTCCTCGCCTCGTCTCTCTCCCTCGTCCGCAAGCACAGTGCCGCCATCGCCCTTGCCTCAGAGCCCCGCGTGCCTCCTCCTACCTCGAGCATGCGCCACCCTCCTCCGAGCCTCGCTGCTCCCCGGTCTCTCCAGCGCGGTCGCGCCCTGCTGCCTTGCTGAATTCGTCCCCTGCTCGCCGTCCTGGTGCGCCTCCTCCCTCTGCTCTGCCATGGCCCCAAGAGCCACCGGCCTCAGTCGTGTTGCCTCCGTCCGTGAGCCAGAGGAGCTCGTCGGCCGTCCCCGTCCTCCCGTCGCTCGCCCTCCTCCAGCCACGCGCGTCCGAGCTTTGCAACGCCGGCCGTCGGCCCTGCACCTCGTCGACCGTCCTCCGCGAGCCCTTCACCACCCCCCCTACGGCCCTGCTCTTCATCGATCCTGAGAGCCACCGGCCATCGCCCCTGCCTGTAGCATCACCGTGGCCCTCCGGGACGCATCCGTCTCTGCTACTCCAACCAAGGATGGCGCTGCCCTGGAGACTCTGCCTCGCCCTCTCTTCCTTGCCCTCGAGCTCATCGCCTTTTTCTACGGTATCCTATTTGCGAGGCGTTCGAGCTAATGTCCGAACACCACAAGGCGTCCTGGAAATGTTCATGTGTCTATGCTCTGTTTTGTGTTCTGCCGCCGTGCACATGTTGCTCCACATTGTGGTTTCATCCATGTTGTCGCCAAGATCTTCACTGGTGCCATACAAGTTCTCCTTCCCGGAGTGCGAAGACCAAACCCGAACACCCTCGGAACCAAGTTTGCCGAGCCATATGTGCGATCCCTATCCGCCCCTATTTTATAATAATATGATATACAACTTGTTGCATATAAATTGTACATGCTTGCATACATACTCTGTCATTCGGGGGTATTTGGTCGACTCACCTAATAATTAAATATGGAGACTATATATGGGCTTTTCTAGTCTTATATTGGCCCCATTTAAATTTGTGTAACGAACCTATGCCATGCTCTGCCTTGTTAATTCAATGTTTAATTGCAGGGTAGATAAACAAGTTGAACCATCTATTTAATTGGCAGGATTCCGATCCCGCTTAATATTGCTAAGCTAGTCCGCATATTGCCATGCCATGCATCATACCATAAACATGCCACATCTTCTCCGTAGCATTAAATATTGCATCGGGTGTTCTTTCTAGTGATTTGCTTCTTCACCGGATAGGATGACGAGTGGTTGTGAGCTGCGACAAGCCTTCGGATACCGAATTTGTCTCACAGGCGAGCATCCCCCCTCTTCTACCTATTTTGCATTTATAGTCTTTACTTCCTTCCTTTGATCTATTGCTATCCTTATTGTCGATGCTCTGGTACCGTTTCCCTCATTTACTTACTCCACTATACTGCCTTGGTTATCCTATTGCCTTTGTTTGAGTATCTAGCTTTGTCCTTGCGAGTCGTAGCGCATGCTTAGGTCTGCTGCCCGCTCTAATACAGGTGAACCGTGATATATAGTTATGGTTGATAACATGATAATTAAATTGGTGATGCTGATTATGGTTATGATTATGCCCGACAGGGACCACCTTTGGGAACTTCTTGAGCCGCCCTAGGACCCGCTCGTTCTACGATACTAGTTCTGAGTTGATCGCGCTAACCAAACGTGGGGGCCCATGGGATCCCCCCCCCCCTCAACTACCGGTGCTATTTGTTTATCCAAAGGGTCACAAAATTGGTTTTCCATTTGGTGCATACGCATAATATGTCCTCGGACATGGTTGAGTAATATGTCTTCGGACTTGGTTATGATATGATTTGGTGGATAGCCCGGGCATTGCATACATAAAAGCGGTACATGCCGGCGGTTCAAGGGGAGCTCTACAAGTTATCTTCCAGGGCCATTCGGTATAGTAGGTGCAAACGCTGTGCCTTCCTTGAGAATCGTCGTACCTCTTGGTTGGTTCCCCACAGTAGGTGACACCTCTGGATACGCGCATAGTTATGGGACAGTTCTTGTTGTGAGATTTGGAAGGCACGCGTATTATGTTGCCTGAAGGATTGAACATGCGTTTGGGTACAGTAGTGCACCCCTGCAGGGTAAATCTTTTCGAGAAGCCGTATGTCCACGGTTATGGGCGCCTCAGGAGTACGGTATCATGATCATAGAAAACGCCATTAATGTTTTGCCTCTAATAATATGATTAGTAATTAGCCTCATCAACTAAATACCTGCTTAACTAAAATTGCCACCGTGTGTGTTCCGCAAGAGGACTTCTCGACTGGTCTTCAAGGAGGAAATCTTCAGATGGGTTATGCTTGGTATTATATTATAGTTACTATATAGCGCTCTCTTACCTTGCTCTAATAGCCGAAGTTGTAGCATGTCTCTATAAGTTAGATAGTGCAAGCTTTGCTGCCGCTGAGCCCACCATACCTGTGTAGGCGAGGACCGCCGAATTCTAGCCTTGCTGTGTACTAACCTCAGTACTGACCGCTCTCTTTTTTCCTTTGCCCTTTGTCAGCACCCCTTTGGCTTTGACAGGAGTGAGATCGATGATGTTAGTAAGGTTAACCTTCTGGCTTGGCCTGGGCAGGGTTTATGGACACCGCTTGATTATTCTTCAGAACTCTTAGTCCAATTTGGTTCTTGTCCGTACTCGGATACTATTTCGCTTTCTTTGAGATTTGTATCTTTGAATTGTATCATTTGTATTCTTGACTCGTTGAGTCATTGTTGCATATATAAGTTCTTGTGGACTCTGTTGTAAACTACCGTGATGTAACTACTTATAATAAAATCCCACCCACACGAAAGTGTTTGGTTGGCGTCCTTGAATCACTTCTATGCGGGTTTTGGCGGGAAATGCTGAGATCTACATATACCCGATTCTAGGGCGTTACAGTGTAGGCCGGCAAAGTGCGGTGGTGCAGGAGCCGGAGGTGGGATAGGGGTTTGGGGTGGCGTGTGGGCCGGTGAAGTGCGGCGGTGATGTTCCGGTGTGGTGGTGCAGGAGCTGGAGGTGAGATAGGGGGTTGGGTGGCGTGTAGGCGGGCGAAGTGCGGCGGAGATGATAACGGTAAAGGAGCCGAGGTGAGAAAGGGGTTAGGGTTTTTCGGAGTGCTTTGGGGGAAATGGCGTCGGTGGAAGGTGGACTACCCAGCTTCAGAGCAGTGGGAACCCCCGGCCCCCGAGGGGAGGGGGATTACAAACCATACCCATGCCCCGACATTAGTAGATAGGCCATTGTCAGGGGTAGAAAAGGAATTTCGTATGGCTACAACTTGGGGCGTGTGACCACTCGAAATAATTCGGTGGAGGTGAGGCGGGAGAATTTTCCACTCTAGGATTTTGAATTTCGCTATATAGTTCAAAAGATATAGAATATTAATATCCCATCCTATCCTAGGAGTATCTATAGTCCAATGACTAGAAAAAATAGTTTACTATAATGTCCTAGCCTTTCTAGGTACGGAATATTTCTGGAGCCATTTCTGCAAAAATAAGGTCTCTACCTTCGGCTCAATTACGGACACACATGAAGGTACATAGTAAGATGAACTAGAGTAGGATGTTTCCCACTATGACTAGCCTAAGAGGATCTCTAGTGGCTAGTGTATCCGGTAGTCTAAGCCAAATATAGACCACCATAGACCAAAAAATACATCCGGTGGCTTGTGTATCCGGTGGTCTAAAATTTATACATCCTCCAAACAGGCTACTCGTTGTCCATATTTGGACAACAGAGCCACCATGTCTAAAGAAAAGTTGGTCGCTCGCGAGCTTGCTCCCGCTCCAAATAAGAACATTTGTTGTACTGATTTGCTATATATATTGACTATTTGTGTGCAGATGGACATATAGACTACCAAATTTAGACCTAGAGATGCTCTAAGGCCTTCCACAGGGTGGTGGATGCCCAATAGATAGAAAAGTTGCCACCTCATAAGCGATGCCTAGAAATTCTTTTGAGGCACTGAGCTCACAATGTGATCACTTTGGCCAAAAATAAATAGCTGGCCCACAACATGATAAACAAATTAACTAGACCAATCTCCATGGCTTATCTTTGGTGAAGGTCCTCTCAACAACATGCATAGTACACATACATTGCTATTCTATTGGGTGAAGAGTTTGGGGCATCGGAGCACCTAGGTGCTCCGGTTCCCTGAAAAAATTTGGTGGCATCGATCGGGCAACGGAGGGCACCGGTGCCTGATTCTTGTAAAGTGATTTAGGCACCGATTTTTTCACACGCTGCGGAAGGCCTAAGAGACTACCAAATTTAGACAAGCAACTAGAGATCAAGGCAAAAAATACTAGCATGCTATTTAATTTAGTGTGGCTTTTATGCAGACGATATGAAAGTTATAGCATGCTCATAACGCGCTATTTTACAGAACATCTTTTTGTAAAAATTTAAAAATATAATAGGTATATCATGAATATAAACGATTTCAGCATGTAATGAATTGCCTAGAGTAATACTTCCACATGCATAATCGATTCCGGTGCTATCCAAGTTGGAGGATAACTAGCAGGGCTGAATCTAGGTACAGCGTCAGGTGCTGCAGGAGGATGCGGCGGCTTGACACGATCACTTAAGTTTAACAATCAAATTTTCATTGTATGTTTGCTTACTCCACACATTCATCATATGTTATCTTACTCCACACCCGCCAACAAAAAAATAACGCCCTATACTTGAAATAGCGCTAACGCTATGATGTTTTAGCGCGATATAGCATGCCATTTAAAAAATAGCGCCATACCAAGCAAAATCTTTAAAAATATCGTGCACTCTCCAAATACACTATATCACGCTACATAGCGTGAAATAGCACACTATTTTTTCCATGCTAGAGATGCTCTAAGACTGGTCTGAGTGGTAAGTAACTTGGAGTAGTAATATGCATACATTGTGCTAAAGACTATCAAAAGTACTCCCTTCGTCCAGAAATAACTGAGTTGGTTTTGTCTAGATTCGAATATATTTAGACGCATTTTAGTGTATATCTACATTTGAATCTAGACAAACCCAAGTAAGTTATTTATGGACGGAGGGAGTAGTATTTTTTAGATGCTAAAATGGAAAAGAAGATCCAACTGCTGGCAATGTTGGGATTCGAGAGTCTTGATCCAATGCTAGAAATGTGTATGAATAACTTTGAATATTGACCGTTGGATCAAGACTCGCGAATCCCAACATTTCCAGCCGTTGGATCTTCTTTTCCATTCTAGCATCTAGAATATTTTATTGATAGTCTTCATCACAATGAATGGTATGCACAAAACTCAAAACACACTTCTCCATCATTCTAGAATCTTCTCCCTCGTTTCTCTATACCATGTTACCATAATTTTCAAGTTTTAGATAGCTAATAATCGTTGAATTCTAAATGATATAAAAGTACAAGAACCAAATATACACCCATACTTTATAGATGTTGATCAAATTTATATTTTTATGCTTTACCTATTAAAATTTTATATAGTGGTGATATGTCGGATGTCTAGGTACTATTCAACACGAATCCAGCTCCTCTGAACCATTAGATCTAACATCCCAACGGTCAGGATTGGTGCTATGGATCCAATTCAAAACTGCTCCATTGTAGTAGTAGAGAGAATACAGCCTACTATGCTATTAAATTTTGGGGGGTGACATGATGGTTCTCGAAAATGGTGGATTTTTGCTCTAGGTACTATTCAACACGAATCCATGTGCTATGAACCATTGGATCTAACAGTCCAACGGTAAGGATTGGTGCTAAGGATCCAATTCAAAACTGTTCCATTATAATGGTAGAGATATAGTGGTAAGATAAGATAAGAAATAACTAGTGAGTTGCAAGTGTCTTGCATGTGAGAATCAGATAATATAAGTATGACATATCATTTTTTATATAAAATTATAGTAGTAGGTGAAACTCAAAAATATTTATACTTTCGAGCTTCGTTCATAAAGTATCCCGTGTGTTTGGTTCTTGTACTTTTTGTATAATCTAGAAATCAACATATAGCCGTAAATAATCCGCGTCCGTAAAACTGATCCGTAAATAAATTATATTCTATAGGAGTATGTGGGCCGGGCCAGGGAAACTGCATGCCCTTTCGTCTCCAGAACCGCTCATGCATGCATCTCCCGATCTTCCTAGCGGTTCCTTTCTTCTCTATCCCATTCCTTTTCTGTCACCTGGCCGGACCTCTGCAAAACAAAAGAAGGCGCCAATCACAGTCCATGGCGGCGCCGTTGGACAAGATGTACTAGTTCGTGGACCCTGGCAACACCACACTACAGGTGGCTTATACCAACAGAGTGTCGGTGGTGAACAATTACATCGAGAAAATCCAAAATCTCCCGGAGGAAACGGATGACAAGATTGTTGGCCTCAACGTCGAGTACACCAACGAGCAATCATCGACGCAGAAGGCTGCTGTCGTCCAGCTATGTGTGAGCATGGATTTCCTGGTCTACCAGATCTTCCAAGCCAACTGTGAGACCAGGCACATGGCTTAATAGGATTGATAGAATACTCATACCAACAAGTTGCAACTTCTTTTCCGGAAGCTCATTCGAAAAGAACTCTAAGGTTAAGCGTGCTTGGCCTAGAGCAATTCTAGGATGGGTGACCGACCGGGAAGTGGGTAACCGGGTGCGCATGAGTGAGGACAAAGTGCGTAGAAAAGACTAGTGGTGGTCTGTGGGGCCAGTCCAGATATCCTATTAAGCTGCCAGGAGTGACACCCCCCGGGCCCAGGAGTGGACGGGGTGTTACAAGTGGTATCAGAGCCGACCTCGCGGTTAAACAGGTGTGTGCGGGTTAGTGGAGGGACATGTGAAGCATGGCGCGTGTGGCCCAGAGTGGACACGACATGGCACATGTGCCGGCACTGGACGCACAGACGCGTGCCAAGAGGGAACGTTCCTGGGGTGTGCTTGATCGATGAGGGCATCAATCTTCTAAAGGGTGGGTGTATGTGAGACCAGGCACATGGCTTAATAGGATTGATAGAATACTCATACCAACAAGTTGCAACTTCTTTTCCGGAAGCTCATTCAAAAAGAACTCTAAGGTTAAGCGTGCTTGGCCTAGAGCACTGGATGGGTGACCCCAGAAGTGGGAATCGGTGCGCACGAGTGAGGACAAAGTGCGCAGAAAAGACTAGTGGTGGTCTGTGGGGCCAGTCTAGATATCCTATTAAGCTGCCAGGAGTGACACCCCCTGGGCCCAGGAGTGGACGGGGTGTTACACCAACCAGCCATGCTCAAATCTAGGAGAGTTCCTCGCCAACCCAAACATTTCCTTTGTAGGCGTCGACATCGGCAATGACTGTATTAGGCTTAGGCGTTCTCTAGTACCAGTAACGAACTTCGTGGACATCCAGAAGAGGTGGAAGCCTACCGGCTCCACGAATGAGAAGGATTCTTTGGCTGAGTACGCGGTGGCCCTCATAGACATCCGTTACAAAGTCATGAAGAAGAAGAAGGAGGATGTGGACCACAAGCAGTGGGGGAACATGCCCCTGACCGAAGAGCAGATCAAGTATGCAAGCCTCGATGCCTACATGACCTACGAGGTATACAGGTGGATAGTGAACTTCGAGAGGGGTCAACAAACTCTCAAAATGTTCAACCAAAAAAAGAACTAAGGAAGAAGGGCAAGGGCAAGGGCAAGCCGACCAAATAAGAAGATGAAGACTCAAAATGGTACACCATGTGACCTATGAGTATATCTTTGCGTGTCGGTATATCCTTGCTTGGTACTACTCCTACTTGTACTATACTACTCGCAAAAGTTAATGCATGTATATACTGCAGGCATGCAAGGGGCGGAGGCAAGAATTAATGCAATGAATCGTAGTTGTTTCTTTTATTTTGACTGCAGAGTGATAGTAGGAGTAGGCATCGTAGCACACGCCAACATCCCACCCCCACCTCAATGAATTGTCTTGTCAATCAACAACCATGGCATATTATAATTTTATAGTGGTAGAGACTTTCTTTGAGTAATTCCATTTATACTGCTTAGGCGGAGTACTGCTGAAAGACGGAGGGTGAATGGGCACCTGAAAAACTACAAGTAGCACTGTAGCAGCAGAACTGCAAGATGAACATTTGTCGATTGCCCGAATGTATGTTGAGTTAGTACAGTATAAACATATATATTACTACTACCTACTATGTACTAGTACTACTACTAGCAAAAAACCACCGTCCCTACTGCGGAAAAAATATGATTTCTTCCAACCAAACTAGTACTATTCCAAAAATGGCTATATTTACTTGTCGCAAAAATGGATGTATCTAGACATGTTTTAGTGCTAGATACGAGTACATCCAATCCAGTGACAATTAATATGAATCAGAGGGGGTTACTACTACTACCGTACTCCACTATTGTACTACTACTAGTAGTAGTAGTACATACTAGTACCCTCGAATGTATGTTGACCAGTACTTCTACCTCTGTTTGGGATTATTAGGATAGAGAGCTTTTTAAAATTGTTAGAAATTATAATAAGACCTATCCTCTTTATTGTCTTAATTCCCGTGACTCATTAATTTAGATATCTCTATTTTCTCTCAATCTCCCAATGCATGTTGTTTCATCTCTCATCATGTTCCCCTTTTTTATCTAGCATCTCATGCATGTAAAACTAGTCGTGCATGCATAAATTAATTAGAGTTCATCTACTTGGTAGTATTGTGAATTAGCCCTCTGGCCTTCCTAAACAGAGAGCCTTAATCCTATTCAGCTTACTACTCAGCAGAGTACATCCACTGATCCACCCAACCCATCAAAAGTAAAGACATCATGAAAAATACTCAAGAGAGTACATCCACGAACTCATATAGTACCTCTATTTCAAGGAATAAGGCGCACACGCGCTCCAAAGTTAAGTTTGATCGAATAAATGGAGCAACTAAAATTTACTTATATGTGTAAATTTTGTTTTGTTGAATTCGTATTGAAACAACTTTCCAATGATGCTAAATTTGTACAGTACCAATATTCTTTATATATGTTTAGAGTAAATCTTGGTCAAACAAAAAATAAAAATAAGGGAGCCTTATTTCTTGGGACGGAGATAGAGTACTAGTACTACAAAATCCACCATTCCTGGTATGCAAACGACCATTCTGCAATTAAACCAATTAACAACAGCTTAAATCACCACTAAAACTCGACGCGAAAGAAGAAATGCAGCTCCTTCGAGGTAGCAGGACCGACCAGGTAATGAGGCGGCGCCGCCAGGTAAGACGTAAGGTCCTCAAACGCGACCTCGCCCGGCTTAGCGAAGCTCGGCGCGTCGAGCTCCGCCGTCACGCTGTCGGTCCTCCTCCTACCATCCGTCCAGGAGAGCAGCGGCGAGCATTCCGCCCACATCCTTACCCTGTACACCGGAAAGTCGCCCATCGTGGCCCTAACACAGACCGTAGACATGAGGGGGGCCATGCTTACCGAGCCAATCATCAGAACGAACATGGCGCCGTCCTGCTCCCCAACGACGATGAGCCAGTGGGACGGCTCGCCCGGCAGCAGCACCAGCTCCTGGAAAGCTATGGTGGTGGCATACTAGATGTTGTGCACTTGGATCGATGGACCGCTTCGAGGTGGGCGACGAGCGCTGGCGGCAGGGCGGCAAACTCGCAGCCGGTCTCCGTGCAAGTGCAGGGAGTGTACCGGCACATGATTTCATGCTCATGGAGTTCGTAGTAGGGCAGCAAACTACTGCAGCCTTTGTGGGCGCACTCGACCCTAGCCGCTGATAGGACGGCGTCCATGGCAGGCTCGTGGGTGAATCCGCCGTTAGGGTGCTTGCACTTCTGGCAGGAGGTGATCTTGCAGACCCAGTACACTTTGAAGGTACTATAGTAACATGTGAAAGTTTTACTAGCCTAAGTTATTTAGCACTATGAAGAGCAGCCTAATATGGAAGAGAAAGAAATCATCCAGCTAGAGCTCATTTTGGCAGAAGCATGAGGCAAACAGAAGGAAAGTTGGCCTGGACCACCACGGGCCCCAACCTTCTCTGCACTGCTGCGCCTGCACGGTTGTACTCCATTGCGCGGAAGCTTACATGGGAAGGAAGAGGTGAACAAGTGCCAGGCATAGATGCAAGAGTGGACATACGGCTTAGATTACTCAATGTTGGAAAGGTTCTAGAACTAAACGGAAAACCAAATTCAAACACTGTTGTACTATATAGTGGTATAGATATTATAGATATAGAAAATCTCGGACCGGAGGGAGTAGGAAAGAGCTCACTTTATCAATTTGTTTTCACCCATCAACTCAATCATCTACGTAGGGTCCACAGATGGGGAAGGTCGCGGTCGCCTTGGACGCACCACAAAATTATGACTGGGCCATCGAGTGCGGGAAGCAGAGTCAGTGTTCCATCCAATCACTTACCCTAGTCATCGTCATCGATATTTCCCACACGCATCGGCTTCATCAACAACATTGATTGTCCCCAAGCTTTGGTAATCTGCCACATTAATATCGGATCATCTCCTTCCTATTTATCCTCTCCCCTTCCCCGCACCACCAATCCATCTCTAATCCCCCACTTCCAGCAACCATCTCCGTCCTCATCTGTCATCCATGGCCACCTTCCGGCTGCCGCCCGCCGTACCGGAGTGCAAAGACCCCGACATCACTGCACAGGAGGACAATTCCCTGCGCATTTGGGCCTTCTCCCCATGGAGAACAAAGTGGCAGCTGGCTTGCGCCTTCCTCGATGCTGGGTACGGTCGCCGCAAGTACCATATGTATCGCCTCCACGACAATCTAGACGGGATGTTGAAGGTCAAGTTCGTCAACTTCAGGGATACCCATCTCCTCTATGGCCAGGCCTTCCACTGCGGCTGCGAGATGGTGGTGTTCACCGGCGCCAACATTTTCACCAACTATGGGACCAGTTCCCCAACAATGGCAACTTCATCCACAGTGTCCTTTATATGGCGGCGCGGACTAGTGCTAGGAGGTGCCCGACCTTCACTAGTTCAGCAACGAGTCCTTTATATGTAAACTCATGCTGTTATGTTAGGGGCTGTTTGGTTTAGAGGATGTCATTTAGGGATGAGGATATCCCCAACCAGCTGGTTAGGGGTAGTCTTTTTTGTTTGGTAAAGTGGGATAAAAAGTGGTTAGGGATAGCCAGTCAAAATCTATTGGCCCAACTAATTTTTTCATTTTCCTCTTTCACCTTGTCTTCTTCATCTGCCTCACCACTTTCCTAGCAGTGGCCACGACCGTCGGTAGCTCGCCACCCTTTTGCTCCTGTCGACCCTGTGTCAACCTGCCTTCATGCGCCCCTTCTGCCTGCCCACTCTGCCTGGCGGCCTACGCCCGCGTGCGTATTCGAACACCCACTCTGCCCGACGGCCTACCCTATGGACGCCCTCATGTCGAGCCCATAGGCAAGAAAATATGGTTATTTTCTCTCGAGAGGAAGGGTGAAAGAACAAGGAAACGCTTCGGAGGAGCTATCCAAAAGTGGTTGAGCTCATCCATCTCTTTTTGTGGGATATGCTCAACCACCATTTTGAGCCAAAAGTGGTTATCCATATCCCCTCCACCCTCTAAACCAAACATTGGATAACCAAAAAAAGGTGGATATCCCGTGTTATCCACTGGATAGCCACTGAACCAAACAACCCCTTAATGGTTGAATGAAGTTTCTTTTGGTACATCCTTTCTTTTGGTACTATCGTCAAAAAAAAATTCTTTTGTTACTACTCACCGTACCATGTAGTACTAGTAGTACTGCGAATGACGATCTATTGAATATCCTCCCCCCTTGATGTTTGTGAAGGAAGTGAAAATTTTGAAACTCGGAAAGTTTGAATTGCTACGATATTGTACTCCCTCAAATTACTTCACTTGAATTTGTCAAGATTTGGATGTATATAAACATGTTCTAGTGCTAGATGCATTCGAATCTGATAAATGCAAGTTAATTAATTTGGGTCGGAGGGAGTAGTAGTCGGGTTCGGCTCCTTCTCGAGAGAGCAGCTGATCGAGCTATACATTTCATACTACTTCCTCTTTGCTTGTTTTACAAATATGACCAAATTTGTCGCCATTCAAATTCTTGGATATGGGATCATAAAGTTTGATGTCGAGATATGGCCTTGACCTTGTGGTCGTTCGGCTTAAAATCCAAGAAAGTTCATACTAGTTGATAGCTAAGCTTAAATTCATTTAAATTTCACCACTTACTTTTAAGTTAGCATTTTACACGATCGGTGGGAGCATATTTTACAACAAAGACCAAAAAAGGGAAATTTAAATGGAGGTCCATACATTTAGCCCAAAGGACCATAAAAGGAAAACTTTCTGGTTTGGCTCCTTCTCGAGAGATTAGCTGATCTGAGTCAAACTCTTCATACTACTCCCTCTTCGATTGTTTTCATAATATGGCCAAATCTGTTACCATGCAAATTCTATCATATGGGGCCATCAGCATAAAGTATGATGTTGATATGGCCTTGACCTTGGTCGTTCATCTTGAAATCCAAGAATGTTCATACTCGTTGACAAATAAGCTTAAATTAGTTTAAATTTCACCACTTACACTGTTTGGTTAGAATTTTACATGGATGGTGGGACTACATTTTACATCAAGGACCTAAAAAGGGGGAAATTGCATCGAGGTCCATACATATAGCACAAAGTACCCTAAAACCAAACAAGGAATTGAAAACAGCTAGGTACAGCTCCTCGAGAGAGCAGCTGATCAAAAAATCTTCTTACTTGCTTTTCAGAAAATAAATTCACGTCACTTGGAAAAATGAAATTGATTATTTTTTGTTTTTAATATCTTTGATTGTTTTCAAAAGATGGCCAAATTTTTTGGCATGCAAATTCTTCGATATGGGATCATAAGCATAAAGTACATTCTACATAAAGGACCTAAAAAAGGGAAAATTACATCGAGGTCCATACATTTAGCACAAAGGACCCTAAAATTGAGCAAAGAAAACAATCGGGTTCGTCTCCTTCTCGAGAGAGCAGCTGGTCGAGCCATACTCTTCATACTACTTCCTCTTTGATTGTTTTCAAAATATGGCCAAATATGTAGCCATGCAAATTCTGGAATATGGGATCATCAACATAAAGTATGATGTAGAGATATGGCCTTGACCTCGTGGTCGTTTGGCTTGAAATCCAAGATTTTTTCATACTCGTTGACAACTACGCTTAAATTCATTGAAATTTCATCACTTACTTATAGGTTAGCATTTTACACGGTTGGTGGGAGTACATTCTACATCAAGGACCTAAAAAAGGGGGAAATACATTGAGGTCCACACATTTAGCACAAAGGACCCTAAAATTAAGCAAGGAAAACAGTCGGGTCCGGCTCCTTCTCACGAGAGTAGATGTTCGAGCCATACTCTTCAGACTACTTCATCTTCGACTGTTTTCAAAATATGGCCAAATTTGTTGGCATGCAAATTCTTAGATATGGGATCATGAGCATAAAGTATGATGTAGATATGGCCTTGACCTTGGTGGTTTGTCTTGAAATTGAAGAATGGTTCATACTCGTTGATAACTAAGCTTAAATTCGTTTAAATTTCACCACTTACTTTCAGGTTAGAACTTTACACGGTCGATCGGAGTACATTTTACATCAGGAACCTCAAAAAAGCAAACATTACATCAAGGTCCATACATTTAGCTTAAAGGACACTAAAAGGAAAAAAATTGGTTCGACTCCTTCTCGAGAGATCATCTGATCTGAGCCAAACTCTTAATACTACTTGGTCTTCGATTATTTCCAAAACATGGCCAAATCTGTTGCCATGCACATCCTCTAACACGGGATCATGAGCATAAAGTATGATGTTGATATGGCCTTGACGACCATGGTCGTTCGGCTTGAAATCCAAGAATGTTCATACTCATTGACAAGTAAGCTTAAAATAATCCTATAAATTTCACCACTTACACTTTTAGACCTAAAAAGGGGTAAATTACATCGAGGTCCATACATTTAGCACAAAGGACCCTAAAATCAAGCAAGGAAAACAGTCGGGTCCGGCTCCTGCTCACGGGAGTAGCTGATCGAGCCATACTCTTCATACTACTTCCTCTTCGATTTTTTTCAAAATATGGCCAAATCTGTCGCCATGCAAATTCGTTGATATGGGATCATCACCATAAAGTATGATGTAGAGATATGGCCTTGACCTTGTGGTTGTTCGATTGAAATCTAAGAAAGTTCATACTCATTGACAACTAAGCTTAAATTCATTAAAATTTCACCACTTACTTTTAGGTTAGCATTTTACACGGCCGGTGGGAGCATATTTTACATCAAGGACCTAAAAAAGGGGAAAATTGCATCGATGTCCATACATTTAGCACAAAGGACCCTAAAAGGAAAACCTTTTGTTGCATTGCTTCGGCTCCTTCTTGAGAGATTATTAGCTGATCTGAGCCAAACTCTTCATACTACTTCCTCTTAGATTGTTTTCAAAATAATATGGACAAATCTATTGCCATGCAAATTCTTTGATATGGGGTTATCAGCATAAAGTATGATGTTGATATGGCATTGAGCTTGGTCATACGTCTTGAAATCCAAGAATTTTTCGTACTCGTCGACAACTATTCTTAAATTCGTTTCAATTTCACCACTTACTTTTAGGTTAGAATTTTACACGAGCGGTGGGAGTACATTTTACATCAAGTACCTAAAAAGGGGGAAATTACATTGAGGTCCATACATTTAGCACAAATGACCCTAAAATTGAGCAAAGAAAATAGTCGGGTTTGGCTCCTTCTCGAGACAGCAGCTGATCAAGCCATACATTTCATACTACCTCCTCTTCGACTGTTTTACAAATATGGCCAAATTTTTTGCCATGCAAATTATTGGATATGGGATCATCAGCATAAAGTATGATGTAGAGATATGGCCTTGACCATGTGGTCATTCGGCTTGAAATCCAAGAAAGTTCCTACTTGTTGACAGCTAAGCTTAAATTCGTTTAAATTTCACCACTTACTTTTAGGTTAGCATTTTACACGGTCGCGGTAGGAGCATATTTTACATCAAATACCTAAAAAGGGAAATTTACATTGGGGTCCATAAATTTAGCCCAAAGGACAGTAAAAGGAAAACTTTCTGGTTCGGCTCCTTCTCGAGACATCAGCTGATCTGAGCCAAACTCTTCATACTACTTCCTCTTTGATTGTTTTCAAAATATATGGCCCAATCTGTTGGCATGCAAATTTTCTCGTATGGGGCCATCAACATAAAGTATGATGTTGATATGGCCTTGACCTTGGTCGTTGGGCTTGAAATCCAAGAATGTTCATACCCGTTGAGAAGTAAGCTTAAATTCGTTTAAATTTCACCACTTACACTTATTGGTTAGAATTTTACACGGATGGTGGGACTACATTTTAGATCAAGGACCTAAAAAAGGGAAAACTACATTGAGGTCCATACATTTAGCACAAAGGATCCTAAAACTAAACAAGGAATTGAAAAACAGTCGGGTACGACTCCTCGAGAGAGCAGCTGATCGAGCCATACTCTTCATACTGCTTCCTCTTTACCAATTTTGGACGCATATTAGGTTTGGTCAAAGTCAATTTTTATAAAGTTTGACCAACTATATGCAAAAACATACTGACTTTTCTAATGACAAATGCATATAATATGAAAATATAGTTCATCATGATTTTAATAACATTGAGTTGATGTTGTACATTTAGTCAAAGTTTATGAAATTTGACTCTGACCAGAAGTAATACGCGTCCTAATTTGGGAAGGAGGGAGTACTACTTTCTTCACGGAAGAAAAAAAACGAGCGCTCCTCACTTTCGAACCAGCTTGTTGTGGGTGTGCTTGGTGCTTCCTCTTCCTAGGGTACGAAGGTGGAGTAGTGCGAAGTAGGTAGGATGGTCAGATCATAATGGTGAGCATCCAATGTGATGGGACGTTTTTTTTTGCTGGCCTCTTTTGAATATCCTCCCCCCCTGGATATTTGTGAAGGAAGTGAAAAATTCGAAACCGGGAAAGTTTGTATTTGCTACTTTGTACTACGGTAGTAGTAATACTTTTTGCCGCCAAGGACCAAAATGGTTCCCACCAACGCAGCTGATGAACACGCCAGACACAGACACGGAGCCGCCGACACAAGGCAGGTTGTCAGTCGACGCGCGTGCGCAGCGCCACTTTGTGGACGAGGGAGAGATCAGTCGGCCAAGGTGTGGGGGTGGTGATGGGGGAGTGAAGGAGAGAGAAAACACATTTTGTTTTGCGTGCATATATATTATGGTCCTGAAATTTACTCTACTCACTCTACCCTGTACCTCGTGTTAGGAACCCATCCCAGCTTTGCTCTGACATCGCACCGCCTTCAAATCCTCCTCTTCGCAGCTCTCTCGCTGCCTCCTCTCTGCTCATATAGTCTCTTCTCGCTCTTTATTTTTTTAACAGAAAAAAGGAAATAAATTCTTCTTACTTGCTTTTCAGAAAATAAATTCATGTCACTTGAAAAATGAAATTGATTATTTTTTGTTTTTAATATCTTCGATTATTTTCAAAAGATGGCCAAATTTGTCGGCATGCAAATTCTTGGATATGGGATCATAAGCATAAAGTACATTCTACATAAAGGACCTAAAAAGGGAAAATTACATCGAGGTCCATACATTTAGCACAAAGGACCCTAAAATTGAGCAAAGAAAACAGTCGGGTTCGGCTCCTTCTCGAGAGAGCAGCTGGTCGAGCCATACTCTTCATACTACTTCCTCTTTGATTGTTTTCAAAATATGGCTAAATCTGTCGCCATGCAAATTCTTGAATATGGGATCATCAACATATAGTATGATGTAGAGATATGGCCTTGACCTCGTGGTCGTTCGGCTTGAAAATCCAAGATTTTTTCATACTTGTTGACAACTATGCTTAAATTCATTGAAGTTTCATCACTTACTTTTAGGTTAGCATTTTACACGGTCGGTGGGAGTACATTCTACATCAAAGACCTAAAAAGGGGGAAATTACATCGAGGTCCATACATTTAGCACAAAGGACCCTAAAATTGAGCAAAGAAAACAATCGGGTTCGGCTCCTTCTCAAGAGAGCAGTTGATCGAGCCATACTCTTCATACTACTTTCTCTTTGATTGTTTTCGCAATATGGCCAAATATATCGCCATGCAATTTCATGGATACTCGATCATCAGAATAAAGTATGATGTAGAGATATAGCCTCGACCTTGTGGTCGTTCGACTTGAAATCAAAGAATGTTCATACTCGTTAACAACTATAAGCTGAAATTCGTTTAAATTTCACCACTTACTTTTAGGTTAGAATTTTACATGGTCGATGGGAGTACATTTTACAACAAGGACCTAAAAAGGGGAAATTACATCGAGGTCCATACATTTAGCAGAAAGGACCCTAATATTAAGCAAGCAAAATAGTAGGGTTCGGTTCCTTCTCGAGAGCATAGCTAATCGAGCCACACTCTTCATACTACTTCATCTTCAATTGTTTTCAAAATATGGCCAAATTTGTCGATATGCAAATTCTTGAATATGGGATCATCAACATAAAGTATGATGTAGATATGGCCTTGACCTTGGTCGTTCGTCTTCAAATACAAGAATTGTTCGTACTCGTTGACAACTAAGCTTAAGTTCGTTTAAATTTCACCACTTACATTTTGGTTAGAACTTTACACGGTCAATCGGAGTACATTTTACATCAGGGACCTCAAAAAAGCAAAAATTACATCGAGGTCCATACATTTAGCATAAAGGACCCTAAAAGGAAAAAAAATTGGTTCGGCTCCTTCTCGAGAGATCAGCTGATCTGAGCCAAACTCTTGATACTACTTCCTCTTTGATTATTTTCAAAATATGGCCAAATTTGTTGCCATGCAAATTCTCTCATATGGGATCATCAACATAATGTATGACGGTTGATATATATGGCCTTGGCCTTGGTCGTTCGGCTTGAAATCCAATAATGGTCATACTCATTGACCAGTAAGCTAAAAATCATCGAAATTTCACCACTTACACTTTTAGGTTAGAATTTTACACCGGCATGGAAGTACATTTTACATCAAGGACCTAAAAAAGGGAAAATGACATCAAGGTCCATACATTTAGCACAAAGGACCCTAAAATTAAGCAAGGAAAACAGTCGGGTTCGGCTCCTTCTCGAGAGAGTAGCGGATCGAGCCATACTCTTCATACTACTTCATCTTCGATTGTTTTCAAAATATGGCACAATTTGTTGGGGTGCAAATTTTTGAATATGGGATCATTACCTTGGTCGTTCATCTTGAAATCCCAGAATGGTTCATACTCGTTGACAACTAAGCTTAAATTCATTTAAATTTCACCACTTACTTTTAGGTTAGATTTTTACACGGTTGGTCAGAGTACATTTTACACCAGGGATGCGAAAAAAGCAAGAATTACATTGAGGTCCATACATTTATCATAAAGCTCCCTAAAAGGAAAAAAATCTGATTCGGCTCCTTCTCGAGAGATCAGCTGATCTGAGCCAAACTCTACACACAACTTCCTCTTCGATTGTTTTCAAAATAGGGAAATTTGTCGCCATGCAAATTCTCTCATTTGGGATCATCAACATAAAGTATGATGTTGATATGGCTTTGCCTTGGTCGTTCGGCTTGAAATCCAATAACTATCATACTCATTGACAAGTAAGCTTAAAATCATCGAAATTTTAGCACTTACACTTTTAAGTTAGAATTTTACACGGGTGTGGAAGTACATTTGACATCAAGGACCTAAAAAAGTGAAAATTACACCGAGGTCCATACATTTAGCACAAAGGACCCTTATATTAAGCAAGGAAAACAATTGGGTTTGACTCCTTCTCTAGAGAGCAGCTGATCGAGCCACACTCTTCACACTACTTCATCTTCGATTGTTTTCAAAATATGGCCAAATTTGTCGGCATGCAAATTCTTGGATATGGGATTGATATCTACGCACTTCTATTCTTGTAGGTAGTTGTTGGTCCTCCAAGTGCAGAGGTTTGTAGAACAACAACAAGTTTTCCCTTAAGTGGATCACCCAAGGTTTATCGAACTCAAGGAGGAAGTGGTCAAAGGTATCCCCTCTCAAGCAACCCTGCAATCAAGATACAAGAAGTCTCTTGTGTCCCCAACACACCCAATACACTTGTCAGGTGTATAGGTGCACTAGTTCAGTGAAGAGATAGTGAAATACAAGGGGTATGGATAATTATAAGTGGTAACAGTGCCAGAAAATACTTTGATGGTGTGGAAGAGACTAAAGGCAAACTGAAATAAAGATGGCAGCAAGCAAAAATGTAACAGATCTAGTTGCAAACGGTGTTTCAATGCTTAGAAACAAGGCCTAGGGATCATACTTTCACTAGTGAACACTCTCATATAAATATCTTCTCTTTATGATACTACTCTAAACTACTCTCTGGTTGGACACTCTAATCCATGGTAGGGCTATAACAGCACACCTCAAAATTCGCTTTCCCCATCTAGATAACCCCACACTGTCACCTTGAGCTCTAGATGGTTCCAACAAACACCACAATTTCATAGAAACATCCAACTCCAAATATAACTCATAACAAGTAATTGTAATCTCTAGCCTAAGTGCCACCATGGTGTGCACGCTGTCACTTTCACACACATGGGGAGAGCAGAGATCTATAAAAGCACTTGACTAGCAAGGTAGATCTACTTGATTACAAAGCTCATGATCACAATATGATCATGCATAGAGAGAGAGATGAACACATAGCTACCGGTAGAACCCTTAGCCTCGAGGAAGAACTACTCCCTCATCATCATGGGAATTAGCAACAGCGATGGAGATGGTGGTGGAGATCGATGGAGATGGCTCCGGGGGCACTTCCTCGTCCAGGCAGGGTGCCGGAACAGAGACTTTCTGTCCCCCAAATCTCCTCTTCGGTGCAGCGGTGTTGCGGAACTTTTCATGGCTGGAGGCTGGTCAATTTAGGGTTTTCATCCCAGGGGCTTCTTATAGGCGAAGGGGCAAGGTCGGTGGCTGTCCAGGGGGCCCACACCATGCCCTGATGCGGCCTAGGGCTGCTCGTGCCAAGGGGGTGTGGCCGCCCTGTGGCCCTCTTCGTCTCTCCTTCGGACTCCATGTGTCTTCTGGTAAAATATCAACTTTGGCTTTTGTCCCGTCCAATTCCGAGAATATTCATTTTCTGACTTTCCTGGAACCAAAAAAAGCAAAAAACAGGCAGCTGGCACTGTGGCATCTTGTCAATAGTTTAGTCCAAGAAAGTGTATAAAAATACTCCAAAGTGTGGACAAAACATAAGAAAGTAGATATAAAACAAGCATGGAACATCAAAAAATTATAGATATGTTAGCAATGTATCAACATCCCCAAGCTTAGCTCCTGCTCGTCCTCGAGTAGGTAAGTGATAAAAAGAAAGAATAATTTTTGAGGTGACATGCACCATCATAGACTTGATCAAAGTATTCGTAAAACATGGATAGCTGGGATCATAGTACTTTAACATAGCATGAAAGATATAGTTCTAACAATAAGACATAGCAACTATGTTGTAACATGAAAGGATACAAACAAAAGATTCATGAATAACAATGCTTTGCAAGACGTTTGTTTGTTTCACATAAAGAAAACATAATGAGAATGGTATTCAGCTTGTCCCTCATAGAGTAGCAAACATAAATGCATAGGACACCTTCAAAGTTCATAAGGGTGACTAGATACAAATAGTTTAAGAACAAGAAATATCAAAGTTATGCATCAATCAACAAGTCTTGGGACAATGCACATTAAACTAAGAATGGCCGCTATGCTCTCTCAATACGTGCATAAAGATAGAAGATGGCGACTCAACATAAAAGTAAAAGAAAGGCCTTCATAGAAGGAAGCAGGGATTCAAGTTTCATAAAGAGCTTCCAAAAATTATGGTACTTATTAGCTTTCAGCTATCATTGCCCCTATCATAAGCATCTTGAAGTGATTAAGGTTAAAGTGAACAAACTATGGAGTATATGCTTGACAAAGTATAAGTTGGAAATCTCATGTCCCTTGAATATGAGGGCCGCTCCTCATGCTACTCAAGTTTAGTTACCGGTAAGTTCTTGTCATAGTAAGTACATGTGTATCATAGAGAACCGCCAACGGGGTACCCCTTACCCGATGATACGGAAGAATCCCCATATCAAAATGACAAGGCAAGCAGACAACGAGCATCTCAGCAATCTTCTTATTTACCATGGGAAAATGGTGCTTTTTTCTCTCTTTCCTCTTTCCTCATCTTTTTTTTCTTTTTCTCTTTTTCTCTTTTTCTCAATCTCTATCTCTTTTTTTATATAAGAAGAATGCTTCATATATTGCTCATTATGGTTATGTTGCAGGTATCCACCATGATTACGCATGGATTAGACTGGCGGCCCAGGTGTTTCTCTAAAACACATACATAACTCCATGGACTTACAAGCTCCACTTTCATTTCACACTAACGACATCCATATACAAAAGAGCATGATATCAACTAGGTACAAAGTACAAGTGCAATGTTGAAAGCGTTCCCCATGACAGCATGGTTCTACTAATCCCCAACATATAAGTGCAAGCATATACAACATAGATGACACAATGGTTCAAATTTATTAGGGGCAAGAAAAG
This sequence comes from Avena insularis, assembly GCA_023614405.1. Taxonomy (NCBI): domain Eukaryota; kingdom Viridiplantae; phylum Streptophyta; class Magnoliopsida; order Poales; family Poaceae; genus Avena; species Avena insularis. The sequence continues at coordinate 538,455,035 of CM042694.1, forward strand.
TAAAGTGTGCCATCAAGTTCGTGAGAGCTTTAATCACTAGTTTTCTCATAACAAGTTTAATTCGAAAGGTAGATAAAAACATGAATATACTTGGAATAGCAAATGCTAATAGGTAGGTATGGTGGACTCTTTGGAATAACTTGGTTTTATTTGGAGTTGGATGCATGAGTGGAACTCATACTTGGTATGGAGGCTAGCAAAATACTGGGAGCGACCAACTAAGAGAGCAATAATGGCCATAATCATGCAAAGCGACAAAACATTATTAATTAAAGCATAAAGTGATATTACAAGTCGAAAACTAAATAATCATAGAGGCTATGGTGACTTGGGATAGTCTTAACATGGTGTGAGCATGCGCCAAGTCAACCCAAATAAATCATTAAAGGAGAATACCACGATATTATGCTTTAATATGCTAAAACAACGCATGATTCTTTCAAGGCACATTAAGCAATCTCAATTATTTGTAACATGTCATGCTATAGAAAAAATAACTAAGCATAAAGCCAAAACAATATCAAGCATGACATGACAAAGCATAGGCCACAGTCAAAAACAAGCTCATTTTTTTCCAAACCAATCTTATTTGAAAACTAATGCATGAATGAGGGGGTCCAACCAATTTATTCAAGCAAACTAAGCAAACAAAAGCAAAAAACAAAAATGAAGACGCTCCGAGAGCAACACAACTGTGCATGAAACAATAAAAATGAAGTGTTTGGAAGAAACCTGAGATTTTTATTGATGAAGAAGGGGATGCCTTGGGCATTCCCAAGATTTGACGCTTGTACTTCTTGGATATTTCTTGGGGTGACACGGGTGGCATCCCCAAGCTTGAGCTTTTGTCCATACTTCATCTTATTACATTACTCTTCCCTACACTCAAAAATCTCCTTCATACAAAAGTTCACACAATCTTCATTAGCAACATTAGTGCACTCAAGATAATAAGTCTTTTGGTTCAGTTTCAACACAAGTAAAACTTCCATTAAAACACAAGCTACTGTAGCACTTCCTTTAAAAAGTTCAAATGATCAAAGAGAACTCAAAGAGAAAGAGATTAAGAGGCAAATGCAAATAATGGCAGAAATCTGTCAAAACAGACCAGCAGGTAAAAACTAATTTTTTCGAAGACCTTCTGTTGATCAAATCGTAAAGTGTTCAACTAACGAAAGTTGAATAACAACCTGGGTCAGAAGCACAAAAAACTACAGCTCAAACCGACATACAAAGATGTTTCACGAATTTTTACAGCGAAGCACAAAAATCTGTTTCGGGACAGCAACTTTCCCAAGCATTACTTCTCTCATTAGAGGTTACTCTTGGCACAAAAACCACACAAAAATGATAAGGAGCGGTTATTACAGAGGTAAAAACTTCCAAGACTCAACTAAAAATTTTGGGTTATCTCCCAATAAGTGCTTTTCTTTAAAGCCTTTGAGCTAGGCATGATAATTTCGATGATGCTCACATAAGAAATATGAATTGAAGTAAAAGAGAGCATCAAGAAGCAAATTCAAAACATATTTAAGTCTAACCCACTTCCTATGCATAGGAATCTTATAAATAAACAAGTCATGAAAGCACAAAGCAACAAGCGTAGGAAAGCAAAACAAGTGCAACTTCAAAATTTTCAACATAAAGAGGGGAAACTTAAAATTGTTGAGATACATAAAACCATGTTTCCCTCTCTCATAATAACTTTCAGTAGCATCATGCATAAAATTAACAGTATAACTATCACATAAAACATCCTTATCATGAGCCACATGCATAAAACAATTATTACTCTCCCTATAAGCATAGTCATTCTTATTAATCGTAGTGGGAGCAAATTCAACAAAATAGCTATCATTATTATTCTCATCGCCATAATCATCAAATATAGGAGGCATATTGTAATCATAATTATTTTTCTCCTCAATAGTAGGTGGACTGAAAATATTATATTCATCATTTTAATCATCATATATTGGAGGCATAGTATCATCAAAGTAAATTTTCTCCTCTCTGCTTGGGGGACTAAAAATATCATGCTCATCAAAACCAGCTTCCCCAAGCTTACACTTTTCCATAGCATTAGCAATAATGGTGTTCAAAGAATTCATACTAATAACATTGCTCTTAGCATGCAAATAAAGTTCCATAGGTTTTTTTAATTTTCTCTTCAAACACTTCATGTCCTAACTCAATATAAATACTATAAAGCTCTCTAATTTTTTTTTGTTTTCCATTAAACCTAACTAGTGAAAATAAAAACAAGAAACAAAACGATATAATTACAGAATCTAAAGGAAATAACTTCGAGCACTCACACACTAGCTACAGTACTAGAACATAGCTTAGTAGCCAGGGGATGTGAGTACCTTTTACCTTACCTCCCTGGCAACGGCGCCAGAAAATAGCTTTGATGGCGCGTGGTTGACGTGGGAGCTTCTTCTTCTTCAATCCCCGGCAATGGCGCCAGAAAATATCTTGATGTCTACGCACTTATATTCTTGTAGACAGTGGTTGGGCCTCCAAGTGCAGAGGTTTGTAGAACATCAGCAAGTTTTCCCTTAAGTGGATCACCCAAGGTTTATCGAACTCAGGGACGAAGTGGTCAAAGGTATCCCCTCTCAAGCAACCCTACAATCAAGATAAAAGAAGTCTCTTATGTCCCCAATACACTTGTCAAGTGTATAGGTGCACTAGTTCGGCGAAGAGATAGTGAAATGCAAGGGGTATGGATAATTAGAAGTGGTAACAGTGCCAGAAAATACTTTGATGGCGTGGAAGAGACTAAAGGCAAACTGAAATAAAGATGGCAGCAAGCAAACATGTAACAGATCTAGTTGCAAACAGTGTTTCAATGCTTAGAAACAAGGCCTAGGGATCATACGTTAACTAGTGAACACTCTCATATAAATATCTTCTCTTTATGATACTACTCTGAACTAGTCTATGATTGGACACTCTAATCCATGGTATTGCTATAACAGCACACCTCAAAGTTCGCTTTCCCTATCTAGATAACCCCACACTGTCACCTTGAGCTCTAGATGGTTCCAACAAACACCACAATTTCATAGAAACATCCAACTCCAAATATAACTCATAACAAGTAATTGTAATCTCTAGCCTAAGTGCCACCATGGTGTGCACGCTGTCACTTTCACACACATGGGGAGAGCAGAGATCTATTAAAGCACTTGAGTAGCAAGGTAGATCTACTTGATTACAAAGCTCATGATCACAATATGGTCATGCATAGAGAGAGATGAACACATAGCCACCGGTAGAACCCTTAGCCTCGAGGAAGAACTACTCCCTCATCATCATGGGAATCAGCAACGGCGATGGAGATGGTGGTGGAGATCGATGGAGATGGCTCCCGGGGCAATTCCGCATCCCAGCAGGGTGCCGGAACAGAGACTTTCTATCCCCTGAATCGCCTCTTTGGTGGCAGTGGTGCTGCGGAACTTTTAGTGGCTGGAGGCTAGTCGATTTAGGGTTTTCGTCCCAGGGGCTTCTTATAGGCGAAGGGGCAAGGTCGGTGTCCATCCAGGGGGGACACACCATGCCCTGGCGCGGCCTAGGGCTGCCCGCGCCAAGGGGGTGTGGATGCCCTGTGGCCCCCCTTCGTCTCTCCTTCGGACTCCATGTGTCTTCTAGTAAAATATCAACTTTGGCTTTTGTCCTGTCCAATTCCGAGAATATTCATTTTCTGACTTTCCTGGAACCAAAAACAACAGAAAACAGGCAGCTGGCACTGTGGCATCTTGTTAATAGTTTAGTCCAAGAAAGTGTATAAAAATACTCCAAAGTGTGGACAAAACATAAGAAAGTAGATTAAAACAAGCATGGAACATCAAAAATTATAGATACATTAGCAACATATCAGGGATCATATGCATAAAGTATGGTGTAGACATGGCTTGACCGTGGCCGTTTGTCTTGAAAATCCAAGAATATGGTTCATACTCGTTGACAACTAAGCTTAAATTTGTTTAAATGTCACCACTTACCTTTAGTTTATAATTTTACATGGTCGGTGGGAGTACATTTTACATCAAGGACCTAAAAAGGGAAAATTACATGGAGGTCCATACATTAGCACAAAGGACCCTACAAAGGAAAACTTTTTGTTTTGTCTCCTTATCGAGAAACCAGTTGATCTGAGCCAAACTCTTCCTACTACTTCCTCTTTGATTATTTTCAAAATATGGCCAAATCTGTTGCCATGCAGATTCTCTGATATGGGATCATCATCATAAAGTATGATGTTTATATGGCCTTGACCTTGGTCATTCGACTGAAATCCAAGAATGTTCATACTCATTGACAAGTAAGCTTAAAATCGTCTAAATTTCACCACTTACACTTTTAGGTTAGAATTTTACATGGTGTGTGGAAGTACATTTTACATCAAGTACCCAAAAAAGGGAAATTACATCGATGTCCATACATTTAGCACCCCCCTAAAAATAAGCAAGGAAAACAGTCGTGTATGGCTCCTTCTTGAGAGAGCAGCTTATCAAGCCATACTCTTTGTACTACTTCATCTTCGATTGTTTTCAAAATATGTCCAAATCTATCAGCATGCTAATTCTTGGACATGGCATCATCACCATAAAGTATGATGTTGATATGGCCTTGACCTTGGTCGTTCGTCTTGAAATCCAAGAATTTTCATACTCGTTGACAACTAAGCTTAAATTTGTTCAAATTTCACAACTTACACTTTTTGTTTAGAATTTTACATAGATGGTGGGGGTACATTTACACCAAGGACCTAAAAAGGTAAAATTACACTGAGGTCCATGCATTTAGCATAAAGGACCATAAAGATTAGCAAAGAAAACAGTCAGGTTCGGCTCCTCGAGAGAGCAGATGATCGGGCCCTACTCTTCATACTACTCCCTCTTTGATTTACAAGAAAGATTTATTGTGGAGGGAACTGGGAGTAGAGTAGTACTATTCTGAAAGGAACTAGAGCAGAGGAACATGCGTCTGTTTTCATTTTATTCAACCTCGCCTATACGCTCTATCCCCACTTCTACGCCAAGCGCCACCGTTCTTCTCCTCCACAATGCCGCTTTCTGATCCTGTTCACCGCATAGTATGAGAGTTATTATTTTCTTGTCCCTGTCCCGCCTGCCGCCATCGATCTTCCCTATTTTCCAGAAAACCAAATCAAGCCACTGTCCCAACTTCCATCAGCTCCCTTACGATGGTAGGACCGAGCAAGGACAGTGATGATTCTGAGCTGTTCCAGCATGTTTTTACCAAAGGCCCGCTTGAAGAACTCATAACCAGATGTGACGTCATCACCGCCATGAGCCTCGCTGGTTCATCCAAACATCATCTTGACTCGGCAAAATATAGTGCAACTTTACATGCTTCTCAACCGTTTGGCCTCCCCTGTGTTCTTCATTCTCAGCCAACTAAGAAACCATGGGAATGCAACGAGTACTTCAAGGGCAAGGGCATGACATGCAAGTTGATGCCGCTGGACAGGTTCTCCTCTGACGCTGTGTTCCCGAATTGTATGGGTAAGTAGTGGGTAGGTGCCAATGGAGATTGGATCGCCACTGTTGGGTCCGAGTGCAAGTGGGAGCTTGTTAATGTGTATACTCATCAACGCGTTCCTCTCCCACAAGTCAATGAGTTTGTACCCACCAACAATATGTTTACATTCATGCATAATGATCGCCCTATTCTCCTCCGGAAGATTGCTATTTGCCGAGCTCCCATAGCTACGGCTAATTATTTAGATTTCTCTCTTGTCGCTATCTTCGACTACTCAATTGCTACCCTTGATGGCGATGAGTATGCGTGGACAGTTCTTGAGAACCAGTTCTAGTGCTATTTCAGATACAGCGATGCACTTATCCACAAGGGTCTGGTGTTTGCAGCCACTGAGAGTGGCAGTGTTTATGTTTGGAATCATATGTATTTTGGTAAGTTTGATCCATTCCTGTTCTAAACACTAGCTTCAGTTTTAATGGATGTAAACTAGTGTTGGCTGATTTGGCCTTCATTTCTTTCTATAGGTCCTATTCTTCTTCCATCACCACCTATCGTGCATCTTGAGGAGGGAAACCTTGATGCCATTGATGATGACGAGCACGAACCTGGTTTATGGTTCTTAGCAATATCTGCAAATGAATCTCGCCTTCTTTTTAGCCATACCGTGGGTGTTACTGATGAGGAGTTTTATGGTGGTACTTATTATGGTCATGGCAATCATGTTGCTGATCATAGTGTTGATCGTTGCGGTCGCACTTGTGGCACCTATGCTACTGGGTTTGGCTGCAAGGTGTACTCAAAGGACACTGCTTACTTGTATCCACCTAAGCCATGGATAGAGATTGCTAACCTGGGAGCATATTCCCTTTTCCTTGGATTGAACTATCCGATTAATATTGCGGTAGGCGGTGCAGATGTTGCCCCAGGATATCTGACGAGAAGCAACTGTGTCTACACCTCCCACCATGCAATAGGACTTGGATATACGCCATTTCCTGAAATATGTTGTTTTAGTCTAAATACCAAAGAAGCAGTTGTTGGTTTCTCAACCAATGTTGCATGGAAATCTCCGGAGACTCCATTATGGTTCATCCCGAGCATCACCAATGCCCGCGATTGGAACCAAACTACCGTAAGTAATCGTAATACTATGTAATAGGATAACTTAGTTTAGATCAAGTGCAGTAGATGGTCTTGCTTTTCTTTTGTAACTTGTCCTTGTCATAAACTCATAATCTAAACAAGGCCTTGGGCATTTTGAGTTGCCTATGGAGGTCACACAGGCATTAATGCGAGAAGGAGGCATGCACACAAAAGTAGACTTGATCGTCAGTTTTGTTTATTCCAATGATGAGTGCTTGGAGAAAAGGGCAAACTGAATCTGTCACTTTGAAATGCTGCTGAATATGTCCAAGTGACGTTGAATGTGAACTGCGAATCTGTCGATATTTTTCGTTGTTATTATGTACTGCTGCATCTTTCAAATGCTACTAAACCTATCAAAAGTATTGTTTGGTACTTGTTCAGGTCGACCGGTCGAGTGTAGAATATGGTCTCAATTTCCTTTTGAATCATTCCTTGCTACATCTATTGAATTTCAATGTCCGCATTGTTGAATCTGTCAATTCTTTTCATCACTGTCTATGTACTGCCATAATCTGTCAAGTGTTGCTGAATATGAACCGGGAATCTATCTGATATTTTTATGGTCTATTCTATACTGCTGAATCTTCCAAATGCTACTGAATCTGACAAATGTTCTGTCATTACTATTAGTACAATATTTTGTAGAACAAACTGTGATGTACTGGTACTTGGTTAGATGAAGTGCATTAGATTGTCTTGCTTTTCTTTTGAAACTTAGCATTGTTATAATTATCTGGATGAGTCTTGGGCATTTTGGGTTGCTATGGATGGTCACAGAGGCATTGACGTAAGGAGGAGGTACTCACACAGAAGCAAACTTGATCGTCAATTTTGCTTGCTCCAATGATTGAGTCTATTCAAAGAACATGCCAAACTAATCGTGGGCCAAGTTTTTTTAGCTGGAACAAGAACTGTTTCTCTCTATACTGCTATTGAATTTCAAGTAGGAAAGCTATTGAATCTCTCAAATGTTCTGTCGTTGCTATTACTAAAGCATTTGTGCAACTAATACTGATGTACTGGTATTGTATTTCATTGTCTGTATTGCTGCATTGGTGACTTTTGAAATGCTGCTGAATTGGTCAAGTGCTCCCGAATATTAACTTCGAATCTGTTGATAATTTTTCTACCTTATTCTGTACTGCTGATTTTTGATATGAATATCTGCCAAAAAGAATTATCGCTTTTCCCCCGCCCTCGCTGAGGTCTTTGTTTTGAATCCGGCAGAGCACATCACAACACAATTTTTATTAACCAGGAGAAGAAATCGTGTACTCCCTCCGATCCAAATTAATGTTCTCACATTTGTCTAGATTCTGACATATCTAGTCATGTTTTAGTGCTAGACATGTCCGAATCTAGCCAAATCCGAGAACATTAATTTGGATCGGAGGAGTGGAGTAGCTCATTCGGCCACTCTTTAGCCCAAAACATTTTAATTTAGTCTTTTCGGGGTTAGGTACTGCTGACCATAGGCCAGCAGAAATTTTAGAAAGGAGCCCATGGAGCATAGCCGAGAACATACTAGTTCGGTCTTTTACGGGTCAGCAGACTGCTGAGCATAGGCCAGTGAAATTTGAGAATGAAGCCCATGGAGCATAGTCTATGGAATATAACCCACGTAGAGAAATAGCCAAACTCTTTTTAATTCGGCCTTTTGGGCATTGCCCCCCACCTCTCATAATAAAAAAACTCTGCCTACCCATGTTTTTAAGAAAATACCCCATTATGTGGCATTTTATAAATTGAGATGCCAGGAGCATTGCCCTATTATATTTTAAAAGAGATAAACATAGACACAAAAAATATTTTAAGAAGACTAATACAGAAGTTGTAGTACTAATAAAAGTTTAATGATATTTTATATAAATATCTTTGTTGTATTTGGCACTCAGTTTACGTTTATTTGATTTGAAGGTCTTTTGTTCGAATCGCCTTTGTGTGTGTGTATCGTGGGTTTACATTTTTTTCTTCTAGCAATATTGCATTACGGAGAGGCTGACATCATGGACCTACCAGCATGCAACGTCCCTGGAGTTTGTTTTGAGGGTGGGTTCGGAACAAAAGTTTAAATAGTTGTACAGAGAGGCTCGCATCGGGGACCCACCAGACAGAACATACAAGGCTGCATCAGGGACCCTTAAGCCAGAACATGCCAGAGAGGCTAACATAAGGGCCCCAGTAGTAAGACCATACACGGCTGCCACGGTGAAAACAGCGGACGCGGCCGAAAAAAAGTCCAACACACACACATTGCACTTATAGAGAAGCTGACATGCCGGACCCAGTAGGCCCAAGCATAGCCTATGAAATTAGCCTATCAGCCCCAACCATAGCCCAATACCTTTTAATTAGGACTTTTCGTGGTCTAGTGGCCACCGACCGTAGCCCATTCAACTTAGGAGTGAGCCCATGGAATATAAGCCATGACGAATAGGGCATCCGCCCCGAGTTAGCCTAGAATATTTTTAATTCGGCCTTTCTGAGCATTTTTTGTACTCTGAGGCTGACATCTAGGACCTGAAAAACAGTCCAACATACACATGTTTCTTTCAAAGAGAGGCTGTCAGCTAGGACCCATCATAGACACGATTCCTGCACAGAGGTGGCTGACATCTGGGAACCAGCAACTTTCCAAGGTCAAAACAGCGGACATGGCCAAAAAAGTACATCATACGCATGTTTCATTTACAGAGAGGCTGATATGTGGGACCCAGCAGCTACCTTATCTGATCTTTATCGAGCAACGTAGCGATTAAAACGAGGGCATAGCGAAAAAAGTTTAGCATGTACATGTTTCTTTTAATGAGAGGCTGAAATGGGGGACCCAGCAGCGTGAGCAAACGACAGATTCGTCGAGAAACGCTATCTAGTTCAGAACAGGGTAGCGCTCGAGAATAAAAAATTCCATCATACCCACGATTCTTCTAATGTGAGGCTGACATAAGGGACCCACCAGCCTGAATGAATGGCTGATGCAGCGAGCAAAGCTATCAAGTTCGGAACACGAAGGCACGATAGAGGGTAAAAATCCATCATACACACGTTTCTTCTAATGAGAGGATGACATATGGGGCTCAAGAGGTTGGTTAAACGGTAGATGCATCGAGCAGCGCTATCAACTCGGAACGGGGTAGCACCAGCAAAGGAAAAAATCCATCATGCACACGTTTCTTCTAATGAGAGGATGACATGTGGGGCCCAGCATCGTGATTAAACGGTAGATGCATCAAACAACGCTCTCAAGTTCGGAACAGGGTAGCGCGAGCGAAGGAAAAAAAATCAATCATACACATGTTTCTTCTAATGAGAGGATGACATGTGGGGCTCAGGAGGTTGGTTAAACGGTAGATGCATCGAGCAGCGCTATCAACTCGGAACGGGGTAGCGCCAGTGAAGGAAAAAATTCCATCATACACATGTTTCTTCTAATGAGAGGATGACATGTGGGGTCCAGCATCGTGATTAGACCGTAGATGCATCGAACATCGCTCTCAAGTTCGGAACAGGGTAGCACGAGCGAAGGAAAAAAATCCATCATACACACGTTTGTACTAATGAGAGGATGACATGTGGGGATCAGGAGGTTGGTTAAACGGTAGACGCGTCGAGCAGCGCTATCAACTCGGAACGGGGTAGCGCCAGTGAAGAAAAAAATCCATCATACACACGTTTCTTCTAATCAGAGGATGACATGTGGGGCCCAACATCGTGATTAGACGGTAGATGCATCAAACATCGCTCTCAAGTTCGGAACAGGATAGTGCGAGCGAAGGAAAAAAAATCCATCATACACACGTTTCTACTAATGAGAGGATGACATATGGGGATCAGGAGGTTGGTTAAACGGTAGATGCGTCGAGCAGCGCTATCAACTCAAAACGGGGTAGCGCCAGCGAAGGAAAAAATTCCATCATACACACATTTCTTCTAATGAGAGGATGACATGTGGGTCCGAGGAGGTTGATTAGATGGTAGATGCATCGAGCAGCGCTATCAACTTCAGAACAGGGTAGCGCGAGCGAAGGAAAAAAATCCATCATACACACGATCCTTCTAATGAGAGGCTGACATGTGGGACCTAGCAGCCTGACTAAACGGCAGACGCCTCTAGCTACGTTATCGAGTTCAAATCAGGGAGGCGCGATCGAAAAGTATGGTCCGCTAGAGACACTGATGTCTGGGACCCACACGCCTCAAAAGACTTCGGCGAAATATCGCGCGAGAAAATGAAAATCTTGCTTCTGCCACGCGTTGGCTGAGATTCCTCCATGTTTTTAGCAGATCCGTCGTAGTAGAGGGCCGCGAAACCGGAAAAAAAAATTCCATCGGCCACGGCCGAGCCGAGAATTTCGTCGCGGAAGACGCGCCTTCTACGATGACCGTCGGGCCAATTCATTGTGGAGGGAAACTTTTCTTGTAGTGAAATTGCCTTATTTCTTCTCCTCTTTCCATAGGTCTTTTTGGACACTCTTTATTAAAGACAAAAAGAAAAACAAGATTAACACGAAATAAAACATAATAAATAAAAAATTAGAGAAACTTTATTTCACATGGGTTGCCTCCCATGAAGCGCTTCTAGTTAAGGTCAATTAGCTTGACCTTGATGGCAATCACTTAGGTTTGGGGAGTGGAATGCCCACTCCAAAATAGTTTGCTTTTAAAGTAGGGTTTTATATATTCGTGCCCTCGGTTCGTTAGTTGTACTCAGTTCTCCCCAGCCGCTTAGATTTTCCTCACTTCTTCCCTCCCTTCATTTTGAAACCCTCACATGCGCTCAGATGGGGGGATGCCGTCAGGTCAAAGGCTTGACCATTACATGCTGACCAGTGGGACCGCGTTGGGGCGGGTCGCATGTTGAGCGTTACGTTACGTCGCCTCGACCGTTATATGCTGACAGGTGGGGCTAGGATACACAGCAGACCAGCCATCCATCTTTCGCTGATTATGGGGGACGCGGTGTGGGACCATGTGGGGCGCATTTGGTGGTTACGTGCGCTCTATCGCCTAAATTGGAAGTTTTCTTTTTTGTTATTTTTATGATTGGACTTTTTAAGAGCGCCTTTTCCCCTCTCTCTCGCTAACAGTTGTGTTTTTTCCCAAAAAGGTAGCAAATCTAGAGCAACTTCTCTCTTCATTTATTATTCCTTTTGGCCCTCATTTTCCCCCAATCTGGTAGCAAATCTAACCAGCACCTAAATTCAGTAAACAAAGCAGATGTAGATAAAGCAGCTAATATAGGTTATATAGTATGGTACTTAACGAGGTTTGACAATTAGGCTGCTCAGTAGTAGCGGACAAGTTCAACACAGACAAGATAAAAGAAGCTGCTTTACAGCAGCAGCAGCACAAAATCAGTGGCCCCTCATGGCCTCTGCCAAGAGGGCCTCCGCCTCCTCCCTCTAGCGCCTCCTCCACTTCTTGCTGCCCAGTCTCTTGACCTTGGGCGCCTTGGGCTTGATCAGGGGGATGCGACCCTCCTTGATAGCCACCTTATGGAGGTTGCGAAGGTGAAGACCGAGTGCCTGGTGCTTGGCTATGAAGTCATGGACGTTCACGGACTACCCGCGGGTCCTCACGTCCTCGGAATTCTTCACGATGGAGTCAAAGTCCATGGTGTGGAGCCTCTTGGTGGGGCAGAAGGGCACATGTACACATCGCCAACGAAGAAGCTGTTGTACTAGCCGGACTTTAGTCTCCTCAACACATGACGAGTCTTGGTGTCCTTGGACTCGTCATCGCTACGGACATTGCTGTTATCCTCCTATTGGAAAAAATAGTAGAGTGCAATAAGGACATGATTGAGATACTTTGATTATTGGGATTGTTTATTTGCATAAATTAACCGATTGAGATCTCCTAATTATTCCCCAAATCTCAAACCAAATCAAATACTGATCCCAACTAAGAACAGGGGGTTCAAATACGAACAGGGGGATTCATCGAAATATGAGATCTAACACAAGAGGATTAGCTACTGTAAAAATACGAACAGCCGAGCCCTAATAACATACAATCTAGCATCCAACGATGGGAACAGGGGAAGAACAAGGGAAGGGGAGAAAACCCTGGTTACCTTCGACCATGGGTCGGCGATGCTGGTGTCGTAGGGGTTCTCCAGCCTTATGTAATCAACCTCCTCGTAGGGGTCCTAGCCGACCGTGATCTACCCGAGACCGATGGGGCCCTCCTTGTTGTGGGCTACGCGGATGCAGGGACAGGGATGGCAGCTGCCTTCGCTGCCTGGACATGGGCCTATATGGGGACGAGGGCCTCCTCGTCGGCGGCCTTGGAGGCGCCGATGGCCACCACGCCATTCTTCTCCATTGCCAGCGTGGTTGGGGTTTTCTTGGGGGTTTGTAGAAGGTGATGGGACAGTGGAGACGGTTGAGTGAGTGAGTGAGTGATGAGTGAGAGTGAGGAGGCCTCTATTAAAGGAGAAGGGAAGCGATGTTTCGTTGCACCACCATGCACCACGTAACCGTGTATGCTACGGCATCGCGCACGGAAACACGTGTCCGCTACCAACCCGTGCACCACACACGCATACCATGAGTCACTTCTTCCCTCGTGTCTAACCCTGGAGACTTAGTTGTGCTCAGTTTTGCCCTCGAATGTAACACTAGCAGTTTGGTTGTACTCGGTTTTGCCCTCTAGTACTAACACTACCATGTGCAATATACTCAGTTTTACCCTCCGGTGGATTGTCAACAGAGAGTCAACGAATAGGTTTTAGCTAGCTAATGGAATCAGTTTATGCACAACAAATTCAAAAAGAGAAAAACATAGTGGCATCTACCTAGGGAGTCTTATTATGTGACCTGCCACCATAAGAAATGTATATAAACCAAGTTTTAACCTAAATCACCACTTCTCAAATCACCTACTATCTATGAAGGTTCATGGCTTTCTACTCAAGCCTCTTCCCAAAACATCCCTCCCCAAAACATAGTTTGTCTGAATGAGGCAATAATTATCAAACTGGTGTATATTTGAATTGCAAACAATTTGATGTATGCCAAGATGTACTTTATTGCATAAAAGACGCATTTTCCAGTTTTTAAATCTTTTTCTATTTTCTATTTGAATCCATTTGTCAGTCTTGCCCTTGGTTTTTAAGTTCTACTCAGTTTTGCCCTTGGTTCTTAAGTGCTACTCAGTTTTCCCCTCTCTTAGTATCAATCTCTCGCACCTGTGCTCATCTTCGTTGCTACGCTCTGATTGGTGAAGACAGTTGTCACACGGATCGTGCCCACCAACTGTTGATCCTCTGTGATCTAGCGGACAGGATAACCCCTATATCTTTCGAGGGCACCCCTCTATCCATGCAAAATAACGAGTTTGCCACCGGTACTTTAACTCCATACACAAATGAACTTGGATACAATTTGAAGGGAATGTGTTCAAAGGTGTATAATTTGTGTATTACATTCCACTCTATGAAAATGATAATCTCTCAAGATTTTCTTAGCACAATATTGTCAAGTATTAAGTGCGATTTCAAAGAGTTCAAATGTGTATAATTTTCGTACATGCAAGTTTATGCATTACATTCCACTCTATGAAAATAATAATCTCTCAAGATTTTCTTAGCACAACATTATCACGTATTAAGTGTGATTTTAAAGAGTTCAAAGGTGTGTAAACTTCGTATATGCAAGTTTATGCATTACATTCCACTCTATGAAAATGGGGTAGAAAATAATAATCTCTCAAAATTTTGTTAGCACATCATTATCACGTATTAAGTGCGATTTAAAAGTGTTCAAAGGTTTATAATTTTCACATATGAAAGTTTTTGCATTACATGCCACTCTATAAAAATGATAATCTCTTAAGATTTTCTTAGCACGACATTATCACATATTAAGTGTGATTTCAAAGAGTTCAAAGGTGTATAATTTTCGTATGCACAAGTTTATGCATTATATTTCACTACATGAAAATGATAAATGATTAGGATTTTATTAGCACAATATTATCATGTCCTAAGTACGATTTAAAAGAGTTCAAAAGTGTATAATTTTTGTACATGCATTATATTTCACTATATGAAAATGAAGCTAGACAAAGGGCACGGGCGCGGGGCTGGCTCGGGGTCCCATCTTGCAACGGCAACCTAGGTAAGTTTTGGGTCTGGTGCTCACGTGGATAAGCTGTGGGTCGGATGCTAATCTGGATAAGTTGAGAGAGGTGTCCACTATGGAAATCGACTGAACGCGGCTCCACTTATCAGCATGTAACGACAAGGGTACACTACGGGACCCGACAGAATGGCGCCCTACTCGTCAGCACGTAACGGCGAGGGTCCACTACGGGACCCGACTGAACATGGCCCCACTTGTCAGCACGTAATGGCAAGGCTGACGGACGGTGAGTTTCATACCATATGAGAGTTCCGTACAAGGAGATAGGCAAAAGTGAGGAAAAACTAAGCAGTTGGGGAAAACTGAGTACAACTAACGAACCGAGGGTACGAAAATAGAAATCCCTTTAAAGTAATTACACCATCATCATCATTAGGCTTGGCCTTCTTTTTCCTAGGGAAGTGGACTACAAAAGGATCCCAAGATGGTATCCCTATTCTTACATTCCATTCATGTAAATTAATCAAAGCTTTAATAGTTCTTAGGAATGGCCTACCTAGAATTATAGGTGCTATGGGATCTTCATGCATGTACACAATAACAAGATTAATAAGAGCGGGACTACCTTTAATTTCAACAACTATATTTTCTTTGATCCCAACAGCTTGTTTATAAGTTGAATCAGCTAGATGGAGTCTCAATTCAGTTGTAACAAATGGCCCCAAGTTTAACTTATCGAATAGGCTTTTGGAAATCGTTGAGACACTTGCACCAAGATCACAAAGTGCGGATATCTCATTAACTCCCAACTTAATTTTAATAGTGGTCTCAAATATATCATCTAGCTTAGTTGGAAGCTTATCATCTAGTCTTTTATACTCCATCTCTAAATCACAAACCTTAGATGCTACTTGTTGTATAAATTGTTGGTACATAGCATCATTACCTTATTCTATACCTGGATTCTTAACAGTGATCATCTTCAATAGATCTTCCATGGTATATTCTGGTGTTGGCGCGTTGCTATAGTCTAGCTCTTCAGGCTTTTCATCATTGGTTACCACCCTCATCATTTTGAGGTCTTCTACCAGATTTGTCTCGGGTTTGCCAACGAACTTTGCTAGTATGAGAGCTTGGCTCTCGGCTACTTTACCTAGTTGAGCCTCCACGGTCTTTGTTCTTTCCTGTAGAGCCTGCACATCATTTCTAATTGCAACAACCTGGTTAGATAATCTTCCTAAACTACTTTCATGGTTCTTCGTAATCTTAATAAGCATATTGTTTTGTTCGGTTTGAGCTTGCATAAATGTTCTAATAGTTTGCTCAAATGGGAGATTGCCATGATTTGCTCCATTAGTATTATCATAATTATTATAAAGAGCTCCTACATGATTAGTATGATATTTTTGAACATTAGAAGCATAATTATTTTCCATGCAGGATTAAAAAGAGTGCGAGCAATAAACTTAACATCATTAACATTAGTAGTGATAGCATTGACTTGGGTATCTTCCTTACCCTTTACTAAGCTAGGCATCATCTACCTTAGATGTAAGCTCCTCATTGTTTACCTCGGTAATTGAACTTACTCTCTTCGAGGTTCTTTCCACATGCCATTGGGCATGGTTATTTTGCATATCATCAAGTAACTTCTTTGCAACACTCACATGCTTTCCCATGATCATTCCTCCTACTGTAGTATCTAGCATAGACTTAGACATTGGGTTAAGACCATTATAAAATAAATGTAATATAAGCCATTCTTCCATCCCATGATTAGGACAGTTCATTACGGCCTCTTTCATCCTTTCCCACACAAGCACTAGTGGCTCACGGTCTTCTTGTCTAAAGCTTGTAGTGTTGGATCTTAGCTGGGGGGGGGGGGAAATTTAGTCATAAACAAATTAGTGCATTCCTCCCAAGATTTAATAGTGCCCTTTGGTAGAGCTAGCAACCAATCCTTATCCTTTCCTCTAAGAGAGAAAGGGTTTAATCTTAGCTTAAAAACATTTGGATCTACATCTTTAATACGCCATGTCACAAATTTCAGTAAAAGTATTTAAACGCAATCCTGAATCCTCAGAAGATGAACCCCCAAATTGGTTTTGTTGAACCAAACTTAAAAGGTTAGGTTTTATCTCATATGTTTCTGCATCAACTACGGGTTGAGTGATGGGTGCACGAATAAAATCATCAGTGGGAGTAGCATACTCCCCTAATCTCTTTTGAGCCATGGCTCTTATCTTTTTGGTAATTTTTAAGTGATGAAAACGAATAACAAGTAACTAATTTTTTTGGGTTTTCAAATAGATAACAAGAAAGTAAACTAATAACAAGAATTAAACTACAACTAATAATAAAACTAAAAACAAGGTCTCTAATGACCTCACCAGGGTAGCGAAATTGCTTCCCCGGCAACGGCGCCAGAAAAAGGGTTGATACCTTTGATCCAGATTCACAGATGTAGTATAATAGCTTTTTCCTTAGAAGACCTAGGTTTAATCGAACCTCAGAAAGCATTGCTAAAAGGTAATAAAAAGGACACGTCTACAAGACTTTGTTTGTTTGTTTTACCTTAGTTGACCGGACCAATCTAGTTTACTTTATAACGGGTTTGAATCAATGGATGGAGATAGGCCAGGGTTGAAGATCCACCTGCAGCTGCACATCAAATGGGATGAAAGATAATAATAAGCATAGTCATGTATAGTGTTTGTATTGAGATGATATTTTGTGGACAACACATCCTAGTATTCTAGAGCCCCGTGATGCAGCGGGCATAGCAATAGACTTTTAATCCAACCGAGAGTACACTGAAGCCATGGGTTACAAATGATTATTAAGTGTAAACATAGATTAAAGCTTTAAGTGGTGATGTTGTTGTCGATCCTGAATGGAGCGCTAAGCAAAGACCGTACTTCCCTTTCTATCACTGAGTTTCCTATGAGATCGCCGCTAGCCAAGTATCTCACCTCAAGCCTTTATCAATCTACGGGATCTTGGGTACCTACAAGTCCACAGATCGAGATGAGAGACAAAGAAACAAATGATACAAATCACGAATCCAAACAAAATATAATTCTCCCATGATCTAGATGCACATAATTTCTGCGAGGTTTCTCTCCAACCTGCAGCCTGTGAGGACTATTCACTCATAACAAATAGATCGGAGATAGAAAACATCATGCAAATACTTAGATTGAAATCAAATATTCTTACAATGGTCGCCAAATCACAAGGAGATCTAAAAGTACAAAGCAATGGTTATGGCTAGTGGAGGGATGGATGGTGGAAGTGATGAACAATGGATGACCTATGGATGAACAATGGTGTGAATCTCCTTTAGGGTTGTTGTGATGCAATCTAAGAATGGTGGCCCTCTGGCTGGCGACTGGAGCCTCGAAATATATAGTCTTCACGAAAGTTGTAGGGTTTGCCAAGACCAAGCCATCGCCACCTGGTACGGGCAGGCGGTACGAGCGGACCACACCCGTACCAGTGGTCATTAAGCGTTCTAACGCCTTGGTTGGCTTCTCCAATTACTTGGCCGTGTGTACTTCCTCAAAATCCTTCATTATGACTCCTTATTTCGCCTTAAAAGCAGTGATTTCCTGCACAACATAAATCAAAGAAGGAATTTGCATATCTTTGCAATTATTAGTCATTAGTGGCAAAAGTTGAGAGTTGCTTTGGCAATTGCTTGACCAAAAACAACGTTTAAATGCAGTAGAAGATGGCAAAAATCGAAGCCATCAAAGAACAATGGAGGAAATCCACAAAAGACTCCAAGATCTAGATCCCAAGATGTTCCCCTCACTTAGAGGAGAGATTGATTGGTGGAGTTGTAGATCTAGATCTCCTATTTGAAATCCCTCAAGAATATGCATGAATCATAGGAGGGATTGAGGGATAACAAGCTCAAGAAGGTCAATAATGGAGGAAAAAAGTTGCAAAAAAGGTTAGGGAACCATTGGGGAAGAAGGTTCCCTTAAATAGGTCCCTAGAAATCCAATCGTTAGGCCCAGGAATCGTTCGGTCCGGAGTCTCCGGATTAGGACCAGAGTCTCCGGATTAGGACCGGAGTCTCCGGTGTCCCAGACCAAACAGGGACAAACTGGATGCCGGTTTGTACGTGGTCCGGAGATAAACCGGAGATTTAATTCGGAATCTCCGGCCTTACAAAAATTGGCAGAAAGACCAATATGAAAACAGCCATAACTTTTGCATCCGGACTCCGATTTTGATAATCTTGGGCTCGTCTTAAAGAGGTCAATAAGCTATACAAGATAAAACAGAAAAACATCATAGTTCAGAAAGGAAGGATAGAACAAAATGATGAAAGGTTTAACCTCTCTCAAAAATATGAACCGGTAAAACCTCCAACATCGAAAATGCAATAGAGAATGCATATTAAATCCATTTTCGATGAACTTGAGCTTGTCATGAAGATTAACACAAGATCTAAGTCCTCTCATGGATAAGAACAAAATAAGAAAAAAGAAAGATGATGCCAAGTATGCAAAGGTTTGAGCTCTCTCTAAAGGATATGATCAAGTTACTCACTCAAGAGCCCCTCTTGATAGTACGACTATCTATCCTATAAACCGGTCTCTCCAACTAACACCACGAGACCGGTAAGAAGGAAACCCTATCAAGAACATACGTTTGCCTTGCACATATTCCACTTGAGCTTGATGATGACGATCTACTCCAATTCAAGATGGAACACTTTCTTGATTGCGCTAGCTTGGTGAAGACATGCAAATTTCTCCTCATACTCCACTATGGTAGACATTATCTTTTGGTCATATCATCTTCCCATATCCATGATCACCATAGGATGTCAAGCTTCAAGCAAATGATTGATGACCCACAAGTATAGGGGGTGTATCGCATTATTTTCGATAAGTAAGAGTGTCGAACCCAACGAGGAGCAGAAGGTGCTGGCTAGTGGTATGGATCAGGAATTCTCTGCAAATACTTAGCAAACGGATTTTTAGGGGTTTTTGATAAAGCAAGTAAACAAAGTAAGAGCAAATAAAAGACAGTAGGAATAAATGCAGCAAGTGGCCCAATCCTTTATGCATCAAAGGATAAGCCGGTTGTATTTCTATAGATGACCAAACGTTCTCGAGGACACATGGGAAGACTGTCAAGTGCTTTCGCTTCATATAGTCGATTAATCTTCTCTAGCTTGCTAAGTGTTGTGTGGGTGAACCTGTGCTAATGTACCGCCCCATCCAAGACTAATACATACCTGTGATTATACCCCTTGCAAACATCCGTAAGTACAAGAAAGTAATTAAGGTAGAAACCTAACCACAGCTTTAAACTCTAAGACCCTTACGTCCCTTGTGCAATGGTTTCCTAACGGGGGTTCAGGTTTCTGTCACTCTGGCAACCCCTACGATTAGTAGCCAAATACACAATGCGTTTCCCTAGGCCCATATAGGTGAAGTGTCATGTAGTCGACGTTCACATGACACCACTAGAAGAAGTACACCACAACTTAAATAACAATCTATTGAATCTTTCTCAACGCAACTCCACTACTAACAACAAGATTTCTCCCATGTCCTCAAGAACAAAACAAACTACTCACAAGACATCATATGCATCATGATAAGAGATGGAATAATGATGTATAACAATCTGAACATAAACAATAATTCAATGGTTCACTCAATAGCATCAACTACAAAGAGTAATCAACACCGAGAAAGTTTCCCCTATGAACTAATGCAAGATTCAACTCAATTGTTACAGCAATATGGAGATGGTGATGAGGGTGATGATGGTGATGATGGTGGTGATGATGACTATGATGATCCCGATGAAGTCCAGCTTGATGGTGGTGTTGATGGCGACGATCTCCCCTCTTCAGGAAGGAATTCCCAGGAAATCATGCGCGGAGATATTTCTCTCTTGGTGTTTTCCGCCCCACAGAGGCAGCGGAATCTTTCTGTGGTCGCTCCTCGAGTCTTAGGGTTTCGTGGGGATGATATACGCTAGAGGGGAGAGGCTGGAGTGGGCCAGGGAGGCCACACCACTCCCAGGCGCGGCCTAGTCCTGCCCGCGCCATGGGGTGGTGTGGGCCCCCTGTGGCCCACCTCCACTCCATCTTCTGGCATCCTGAGTCTTCTGGAAAAATAGGATTTTCCGTATATTTTCCCGGATTTTTTGATCTTCGCGAAGTTTGCCTCCAAACAGCACATTTTCCATCAGAATCCTAACTACAGCGGTCCATGCTCCAAAAGTCATCAACCATACAAAAATAAATGAAATAACATAAGTATCACCTCTCAATACGAAATATACCAATGAATAATAGTGAATTAAGACATAGAATAGTGATACAAAATGGATGTATCAACTCCCCCCAAGCTTAGACTTTGCTTATCCCCAAGCGAAACTGAGCTCAATAAACATGACCTCAGGTTTATGGAGTGAAGAGTCGATAAAAGAATACGGACAAGAAGCATCACATTCATAAAATACATAGATCATAATAGAAGACAACTCACTATTATATAACTCAACTTGTAATAAGTAAAGGAAACACAATAAAGATACATAAAGTGAATCATAATTGGTAATGGCAAACTTAGCTCTTGGTCGAAGAATAGTTGATAATTTGCTGGAGTTCACAAATAGCTGGTTTTTCAATGATAGCTTTCAAAGTAGTAAACATCAGGAAAAGAGCAATGTGCAAAGCAAGGAACATAAGAAACATGATTAAATAAATCACCATATGAATGAATGAAACACATCAACTCAAAATACTTGCTGAGATAGAAGGGAGTAGGTTTACTGACTCAACTACAAAGTGAAAGAAAGGCCCTTCAAAGAGGGAAGCAGGGATTGCAAGTCTCATAAAGAGCTCCCAAAAATTATGATACTTACTAGCTTTCAGCTCTCATTGCCCCTATCATAGGCATCTTTAGGTGATTAAGGTTAAAGTGACACAACTAAGAGGATATGCTTGACAAGTTATAAGTTGAAATCTCCTATGCAGTGGAAGATGGCAAAAATCGAAGCCATCAAAAAACAATGGAGGAAATCCACAAAAGACTCCAAGATCTAGATCCCAAGATGTTCCCCTCACTTAGAGGAGAGATTGATTGGTGGAGTTGTAGATCTAGATCTCCTCTTTCAAATTCCTCAAGAATATGCATGAATCATAGGAGGGATTGAGGGATAACAAGCTCAAGAAGGTCAATAATGGAGGAAAACACTTGCAAAAAAGGTTAGGGAACCATTGGGGAAGAAGGTTCCCTTAAATAGGTCCCTAGAAATCCAATCGTTAGGCCCAGGAATTGTTCGGTCCGGAGTCTCCGGATTAGGACCGAAGTCTCCGGTGTACCCAGACCAAACAGGGACAAACTGGATGCCGGTTTGTACGTGGTCCGGAGATAAACCGGAGATTTAATCCGGAATCTCCGGCCTTACAAAAATTGGCAGAAAGACCAATATGAAAACAGCCATAACTTTTGCATCCGGACTCCGATTTTCATGATCTTGGGCTCGTTTTAAAGAGGTCAATAAGCTATACAAGATAATACAGAAAAACATCATAGTTCAGAAAGGGAGGATAGAACAAAATGATGAAATGTTTGACCTCTCTCAAAAATATGAACCGGTAAAACCTCCAACATCGAAAACGCAATAGAGAATGCATATTAAATCCATTTTCGATGAACTTGAGCTTGTCATGAAGATTAACACAAGATCTAAGTCCTCTCATGGATAAGAACAAAATAAGAACAAAGAAAGATGATGTCAAGTATGCAAAGTTTTGAGCTCTCTTTGAAGGATATGATCAAGTTACTCACTCGAGAGCCCCTCTTGATAGTACGGCTATCTATCCTATACACCGGTCTCTCCAACTAACACCACGAGACCGGTAAGAAGGAAACCCTATCAAGAACATATGTTTGCCTTGCACATATTCCACTTGAGCTTGATGATGATGATCTACTCCACTTCAAGATGGAACACTTTGTTGATTGTGCTAGCTTGGTGAAGACATGCAAATTTCTCCTCATACTCCACTATGGTAGAGATTATCTTTTGGTCATATCGTCTTCCCATATCCATGATCACCATAGGATGTCAAGCTTCAAGCAAATGATTGATGACCCACAAGTATAGGGGTGTATCGCAGTATTTTCGATAAGTAAGAGTGTCGAACCCAACGAGGAGCAGAAGGTGTTGGCTAGTGGTATGGATCAGGAATTCTCTGCAAATACTTAGCAAACGGATTTTTAGGGGTTTTTGATAAAGAAAGTAAACAAAGTACGAGCAAATAAAAGACAGTAGGAATAAATGCAGCAAGTGGCCCAATCCTTTATGCAGCAAAGGATAAGCCGGTTGTATTTCTATAGATGACCAAACGTTCTCGAGGACACATGGGAAGCCTGTCAAGTGATTTCGCTTCATATAGTCGATTAATCTTCTCTAGCTTGCTAAGTGTTGTGTGGGTGAACCTGTGCTAATGTACCGCCCCATCCAAGACTAATACATACCTGTGATTATACCCCTTGCAAACATCCGTAAGTACAAGAAAGTAATTAAGGTAGAAACCTAACCATAGCTTTAAACTCTAAGACCCTTACGTCCCTTGTGCAATGGTTTCCTAACGGGGGTTCAGGTTTTTGTCACTCCGGCAACCCCTACGATTAGTAGCCAAATACACAATGCATTCCCCTAGGCCCATGTAGGTGAAGTGTCATGTAGTCGACGTTCACATGACACCACTAGAAGAAGTACACCACAACTTAAATAACAATCTATTGAATCTTTCTCAACACAACTCCACTACTAACAACAAGATTTCTCCCATGTCCTCAAGAACAAAACGAACTACTCACAAGACATCATATGGATCATGATAAGAGATGGAATAATGATGTATAACAATCTGAACATAAACAATAATTCAATGGTTCACTCAATAGCATCAACTACAAAGAGTAATCAACACCGGGAAAGTTTCCCCTATGAACTAATGCAAGATTCAACTCAATTGTTACAGCAATATGGAGATGGTGATGAGGGTGCTGATGGTGATGATGGTGGTGGTGATGATGATGATGATCCCGATGAAGTCCAGCTTGATGGTGGTGTTGATGGCGACGATCTCCCCTCTCCAGGAAGGAATTCCCCTGGCAGAAATCTGTCTGCCGGAGAGATCTTTCTCTCTCGGTGTTTTCTGCCCTGCAGAGGCAGCGGAATCTTTCTGTGATCGCTCCTCGAGTGTTAGGGTTTCGTGGGGATGATATACGCTAGAGGGGAGAGGCTGGAGTGGGCCAGGGCGGCCACACCACTCCCGGGCGCGGCCTAGGCCTGCCCGCGCCATGGGGTGGTGTGGGCCCCCTGTGGCCCACCTCCACTCCATCTTCTGGCATCCTGAGTCTTCTGGAAAAATAGGATTTTCCGTATATTTTCCCGGATTTTTTGATCGTCGCGAATTTTGCCTCCAAACAGCACCTTTTCCATCAGAATCCTAACTACAGCGGTCCATGCTCCAAAAGTCATCAACCATGCAAAAATAGATGAAATAACATAAGTATCACCTCTCAATACGAAATATATCAATGAATAATAGTGAATTAAGACATAGAATAGTGTTGCAAAATGGATGTATCAACTCCCCCCAAGCTTAGACTTCGCTTGTCCCCAAGCGAAACTGACCTCAATAAACATGACCTCAGGTTTATGGAGTGAAGAGTCGATAAAAGAATACAGACAAGAAGCATCACATTCATCAAATACATAGATCATAATAGAAGACAACTCACTATTATATAACTCAACTTGTAATAAGTAAAGGAAACACAATAAAGATACATAAAGTGAATCATAATTGGTAATGGCAAACTTAGCTCTTGGTCGAAGAATAGTTGATAATTTGCTGGAGTTCACAAATAGCTGGTTTTTCAATGATAGCTTTCAAAGTAGTAAACATCAGGATAAGAGCAATGTGCAAAGCATGGAACATAAGAAACATGATTGAATAAATCACCATATGAATGAATGAAACACATCAACTCAAAATACTTGCTGAGATAGAAGGGAGTAGGTTTACTGACTCAACTACAAAGTGAAAGAAAGGCCCTTCAAAGAGAGAAGCAGGGATTGCAAGTCTCATAAAGAGCTCCCAAAAATTATGATACTTACTAGCTTTCAGCTGTCATTGCCCCTATCATAGGCATCTTTAGGTGATTAAGGTTAAAGTGATAAAAAATGAGGATATGCATTGACAAGTTGTAAGTTGAGAATCTCATGTCCCTTGAATACGAGGGACGCTCCTCATGCTACTCAAGTTTAGTCACCGGTAAGTTCTTGTCATCGTAAGCATATGTGTATCATAGATAACCGCCAACGGGGTACCCCCTGCCTGATGATACGGAAGAATCCGCATATCAAAATGACAAGGCAAGCAGACAACAAGCATCTCAGCAATCTTCTTATTTACCATGGGAATATGGTGCTTTTTTCTCTCTTTCCTCTTTTCATAATATCTCTTTTTTTTTCTTTTTCTTTCTCAATCTCTATCTCTTTTTATAAGAAGAATGCTTCATAGATACTCGTTATGGTTACGCTGCAGGTTTCCACCATGTCAGCATGGATTAGACCAGCGGCCCAGGCGTTTCTCTAACACACATGCATAACTCCATGGACTTACAAGCTCCCCTTTCATTTCACACCGATGACATCCATAGACAAAAGAACATGATATCAACTTGGTACAAAGTACCAGTGCAATGTTGAAAGCGTTCCCCATGACAGCATGGTTCTGCTAATTCACAACTTACAAAGCGCAAGCATATACGCAACATAGGTGAGCACAATGGTTCAAGTTTATTAAATGCAAGAAAGTAAAGTGTGCCATCAAGTTCGTGAGAGCTTTAATCACTAATTTTCACATAACAAGTTTAATTTGGGAGGTAGACAAAACAAGAATTTACTTGGAATAGCAATAATGCTACTAGGTAGGTATGGTGGACACAAATGGCAAAGGTTTTGGTTTAAAGGAGGTGGATGCACGAGAAGAATTCCCTCTCAGTACAGGTTTTTGGCTAGCAAGGCTGGGTAGCAAGTACAAGAGTTGAAGGAAATAACCAAACATACAAATGATAAAAACAAACATGCAATCTTCTTTGGAAGCACAAAAGATCTTAACTAAAGAATACTAGACTTATGAGCAAATCAAGAAAGAAAGATAATGAAATTATTTTTCTTTAGAGTACTACTATCTTTTTCTTTTCAACCCTCAAAAAGGTGTTGCTACTGACCGAGCCAGGTTTGCCAAAACCAACTAAATTAACTCAATGATCCCAAAGTGCTACCAATACTAACAACAAGATCAATCATATAACCACGAATTGAAAACTAATATAAGCTATGCAAAAGAGTGAATGATAGAACTTCTCATTAATATTCCATAACGGTAACTCACACCAAGGGATACACATCTAACAAGAGAGGGGACACTTCCATAATGCAAACCATACTACATAATAACTCCTCTATTCATGATATGACTCTACTAATAATGTAAAAAGATAAGAGATAGTGATATGATCCCGCGGCACTCCCCCAAGCTTGGAACAAACCAAGGGGATGCCAAACCTGATGACGAATTACTCCTTAGGTGGTGGTGGTGTCCTCTTGATGAGATCCTTGATCAGTTTCCCAAAGTCCTCAATCTCGAAGGTGAGAGTACGAATCAATTCCGAGTTGTTCTCAATGCGGCTCATGATCATTTCAGTTTGTGGATCCCAACTCTCGTGATTCTTTTTCTGTTCTTCCTCCTTGAAGTCTTCTTTTCCTGCATGGTTATGGATGAAGGTATGGAAAGGATTCTTGGTGCGTGGAGGAAGTGAGCTTGGAGCCAAACTGTGATGGGGAGCTTTCCCCCCAGTCTGCATCCGTGCAGTCCTTTGTGATCTTGGTAGGTTTCACCACTCCAATGCTTGCAATGGTGGTGCCGGTGTGCGGACGTTGGCCTTGCTCCTCTTCACCTTCACTCTTGATCTCCTTCTCCTTCATGGGGTCTTGGGGGTCTTCCTCCATGGGCTCCTTCCCCTTATCCTTGGCAGACACCATTGTGCTTCTAAGCTCTCAAAGAGTATGTCCTGACAGAAACAGATTGAAACAAAAACACGACGAAAACACAATATACGAACCTCGGAAGATCCGGGGGGGTTATATATTACGAAGTTTCACTTCAAAACGAAGGTACTAGGAGAAAACGAGTCGGAGGCGGAGTCCTGGGTGGCCTCACCACCTGGTGGCGCGGCCAGGGGTGGGCCCGCGCCATGGGGTGGTGTGCCACCCGGCTCGATTAAAATCCTTTTAAACCGTAGCTTTCCTTGTTGACTGAAAACTTCAAAAATATAGTTGGATTGTATTTTCGCGGAACTTTTCTTACCGGAACTGTTACCTATTTGGAAACGGACTCTGCATGTCTCTGAGTTTGGTATATAGTAGATTCTTCCGGAGTCATCACTTTAATATCATTGATATCTTCATCTTCATACACTTATTACTTGAGTCATAAAACCCTTCTCTTCCTTATTACACCATTATCTCCACTTCCTGGAAATTTCTTTCACACAAAACTTCACACAGTTTTCATTAGCAACATTAGTATAAGTGAAGTGATAAAACTTTTTGAGTCCAACTTCAACTGAAAACCATCAAAACAAAAGCTACTGTAGCAACTCCTTCCAAAAACCCAAAAATAATTCAAAAAGGAAATCGAATAAAGAAGCAAATGCAAGATTGGCAAAATCTGTCAAAACAGACCAGCAGGTAAAGATCAATCTTTTCGGAAATCTTCTGTTGCTCAAATCAAAAAGTGCAAAACTAACGAAAGTTAAATAACAACCTGGGGCAGAAGCACAAACAATTACAGCTCAATCCGATAGACAGACGTCTCTCACGAATTTTACGGTGAAGCACAAAAATCTGTTTCAGGACAGCAACTTCCCCAAATCTTACTTCTCTCTCATTAGAGGTTGATCTTAACACAAAAACCAAACAAAACGGATAAGGAGCGGTTATTACCGAAGTAATAACTTCCAAGACTCAAAGAAACAAAAAAACTGAAAGCAAAAACAAATTGGGTTGTCTCCCATAAAGCTCTTTCTTTATAGCCATTAAGATGGGCATGATAATTTTGAAGAAGCTCTCATAGGGATATGAGTTGAAGTGAAAGAGAGCATTAAGAAGCAAAAACACACATATTTAAGTCTCACCCACTTCCTATGCAAGGGAATTTTGTAAACAAACAAGTTTTTGAAACCAAAGGCAACTTGCATAAGAAGGCAAAAGAAGTGCAACATAAAAACTTTCAGCATAAAACGAGGAAACTTGATATTATTGAGATACATAAGAACACTTTTCCCTCTCTCATAGTAACTTTCAGTATCATGCATAAACTTAACAATATAGCTATCACAAGGACTTGAAGGGAATATGCCTGAGAGGCAATAATAAAGTGGTTATTCTTATTCCATGTTTATGATAAATGTTTATTTTGCATGCTATAATTGTATTGATCGGAAACATCAATACATGTGTGTTTAATAAACAAAAAAGGGTTCCTAGTTATGCCTCTCTTATAGACTAGCTTGTTGATTAACAAGATGATCAAGGTTTCCTGATCATGGACATTGGATGTTGTTAATAACAAGGTCACACCATTGGTGGAATGATGTGATGAACATTCATCCGAAGTATAGCATTACGATCAAAGTCATTATGTTTATATTGCTATAACATCATCGAAGTAAACTTTATCCTTAGACCATGAGATCATGTTAATTGCTAACACCGGAAGAGTATCTTGATAACATCAAACGTCACACCGTAACAAGGTGACTATAAAGGTGGGTTCAGTGCTACGAAGGTGTTATGTTGAGGCTCATGGATCAATAGTGGAATTTGTCAATCCCGATGACGGATAGATATACTCTGGGCCCTCTCGGTGATATCACATTGAAATAGCTTGCAAGCAAGTGATGTGATCACTAGAATGTTATATCACGGGAACGAGAAAAGAGTGCATGTCGGTAACAAGATCAAACTAGGTATGGAGATACCGATGATCGAATCTCGGACATGTAATATATCGCGAGACAAAGGGATTTAGTTACTAGCGTTAAAGGTTCTCACGATCATAGAAGTCATAGTTGAATGTGTAGGAGTCAGTATGGATCTCTAGGTCCTGCTGCTGATTATTGATCAGAGAGGGGTCTCGATCATGTCTGCATTATTCGCGAACCGTAGGGTGACACACTTAAGGGATACCGACACCATTTGGAGCAAATATGTTTCAGATAAAGATTTAAGAAAGAGCTGGAATTATTTCAATAGACACCGAAACTGTTTCGGGTGAAATTGCTGAAATTGGTTCTGCATGTAATATTGAAATGTTGCAGGGGGTTTAATGTGAATGTTTGTTAATTAAAGTAATTAACAAAATTCTGAATAAAAATAATAAAAGAGTTTTATTAAATGAGAGAGCATTAAATTTGGAGAAATTTAATGCAATTAAAGTGGAGACTTTAAAAGAGAATGTGAAGGGGCAAATTTATGTGGAGGGAGTTACCACCACATGAATGGAGGAGGTGAAGAGACACCTCCTCCATGCGCCGGCCATGAAGGAGGGGCACCTCCCCTCCTCCTATAAAAGGCCCCCTCTCACACCTTCATACACACACCTCCTCGTGAAGGATCTCTCTCCCCCTCTAGTATTATTCCCCCATGGTCTCGGATTAGCGAGATACATGTTCCCGGTAGCTTTATCTGGAAAGGAGTTGTTGCTTTTGCTGCTTTGCTGGAGCGAGGGACGGAGGTTGTCGGGGTACTGGACGTGTGTGCGATCACGGATGCACCGATGCTTTGCGGTGCTAGACTTGGTGGTGCTGGAGCTGGATCTGATGGACGTGCTGGAGCCGGACCTGCTGGACTTCATCACGATCTTGAGATCGGCAAGTGTACAACTACATCAACCACGAGTTCCTACTCGTTAACAAAGCTCGTTGTCTACGAGGATAAGTTTTCTTTGGATGTATGTCCACCCATTGCTTTGTACCTAGTTGATAGATCTTGGCGTATAGTTCACATCGTAGGAAAATTTTTGTTTTCCATGCTGCGGACCCAACAGTGGTATCAGAGCCTGATCTATGCGTAGGTGCTTAGCATGGGTAGTACACATATGTTTATATGTGGGCGATGATGATCATGTTATTGCATCTTTTATGTATTTTGGATATTGGTGGCATAGTGGGATGAAGCGGCCCGGACCAACCTTACATGTCATCGTACATGAGACCGGTTCCACGACTGACATGCAACTTGTTTTGCATAAGTGGCTGGCGGGTGTCTGTCTCTCCTACTATAGTCAATATCTGATTTACAACGAGTTGCTAATAATTTGGTTATCCTCGTTGTGGTTCATGTTCGTAGGTAAGAACAGTTCTATCTCTGAAAGCCCTAAGCCACGTAAAACTTGCAATTGATAAATTAGAGGCGTCTAGTTTAGATCGTTGCTAGGCTAGTTTCTTGATATGGTATTGTTGTAAGTAGATGTATGATAGACACTCTTACAACACACTCAACGTGTAAGTTCCATAGACCTTGGCCTTACACACAAAGGAATGATAGAGATCATACCACAATGCAAGTGATAGAGATCAAATGCATGGACCATATCATCTCACTTTACACATTAGATGTTAGCATCTTATACTGCTAGTTTGGCGCTTTTAGTAGCATTGTAAGATGATCCATCATTTAAATATCAAGATAAAATGTGTTCTTACTTAAGTATGCACCGTTCTATGGATCGTGTTTCGAGACATCACGTGATGATCGGGTGTTCTCAACTCTACGCTTTCATGCAACGGGTGTAAGACAGTTTTACACACGCGAATACTAAGGTTCTTACTTGGCAAGCCTAGCATGTACAGACATGGCCTCGGAACACGGACCGAAAGGTTAAGCATGAGTCACATAGTTGATGTGATGACCATATTGATGCTCGCTTTTGAAGCTACACCGACTCACGTGATGATCGAACTTGGTGTAGTGGATTTGGTTCATGTAATCACCAAAAAGGCACGAGGGATGTCGTTTTTGAGTGGGAGTTCATTTCTAATTTGGATTAGTCAAACTCAATTTGTCATAAACTAAATCAAAGTGAATTTGCATAATTTGTTGTAGTCATTGGCATCTGTTCACTACCTTATGCTTAGTTTTTATTTGAGATAATAGAACTATAGAATTCTGGATATTTACTTTACGAACTTGTATCGTATTGTTTTGAATGTCAATTTAAAGTTTATAAGTCCTATTGCAAACTTTCAGCAAACTCTATTTACTCCATGAAGTTTAATAAGTAGTATTAAATAGAGAGTAAGAATTCCAATGTTAGTATCTAAAGTATCATGTTTGCCTCCATGATTATTGATATTCAAAAGGTTGTTTTAATATCAAGATTATATTGGAGCTAAAAATTGTTTCAGAAACCATCATGTGTGAAAGATATTGTGATATCTGAAACAAGGTTTTTGGTTGCATTATGATAGATTATAATTTAGCAAAATACATGTTCTCATATTGTATGAGAATTTGTGAAGGATGGAGATGCTAGGCATCCGAATACACCAAAAGGGTTTTGGGAACTGATATTATACTCGCGATTCTTCCTTATAGGCTATAGTAGCTTGATCATGAAAGTTGTCATGATAAGGATGAATAGAAGATGTAAGTAAAATGTTTACTACACTAATAGATTACTAAAGAATGGATTTTTGAAAGAACACCAATCATTTGATGATGGTGATCCACTTCCAAGTGCAAGTCCAAAGGTATTAGTATTTGACTATATACGCTTTGTACCATGTGTCATGTTGATGACACCACTATTGATGTTGATAGATTCTTTTAAAATAAAAGGAATTGCTGAAAGAGAATCTATAAAATATTTGGCAGAAAATAAAAGGTTGGAGATGTCCAACTTAGGTATATAGAAGATATACATGTTATGGCTATATTCCTTGCTTGTTAAACAATGTGGTTCTTAGGTATTGGATACCGGTATTGGATACCGAATTGGTTGGTATGAAGTGTCATACAGGACAACGCAATTCATGAACTACAATGGACTAAGTAACCAGCAAGAGAATGAGTGATGATGTTCATCGAAAACATATAAAGTGTTATTGAATTTTTCGTTGTCATTAAACCAAGCCTTTGAAGATTTGTTTAAATAATTGTTATTTTGTTCCGGTATCATGAGAAAAATGGTTGTTCAAATAATTACCGTATTCCATAAAGGATGGATGAACTTTTACAAGTCTAGTTGGAGAAATCACATCCATAAACACTATTGCTAAAATGTCACAAGACAAATGATTGAAAGATCACTTATGAAGTGACATCGCTGTTTAAATTATATTTGAAAGAAAACATGAAGAAACTCCATGTTGATGGATTTTTGGAGTCTTTGATTTTGATCAATTGACGCATGTGAGACTTTCCTCGAGATAATTGAAACTTCGTCCCTAGGCCGAGAGGAACGGATGACTAGCTTATTGGAAATTGTGCATGCTGATGTGCATAGTCCATTATGTGTAGCCATATGCGATGGATCTTTTTGCTTCATATGCTTTCTCCGAAAATTTGAGTGAATATATCTGTATATTTACTTAATAAGGAAGAAGTATGAAACATTTGAAAATTGTTCAAATACTTTCAAGATGAAGTGGAAAATCATTGTAACAAGAAAATAAAGAGTTTATGATTCGATCATAAAGGAACATATTTGAGTTACATGTTTAGCAAAAACACCTAAGACTTGAGGAATTGTTCCATGATTTGTGTTTCCCGATGAACCATAGGAGTATGGCATATTCGAGAGATAAAATCAAACCATGTTTGACATGGTAAGATCAAGGGTGTCATTTATAAAACTGCCATTATGTTTTAAGGATTGAAGCTTTAGAGACTACCGCTTTTTAATCGAAAAAGAGCACCATCGTGATCCATTGAAATGACACCATATGAGTTATGGTTTGGGATAAAACCCGAATTGTCTTTTCTTAAATTTTGGTATGCTATGCATAAGTAAAATGTTTACAACCAAAGTCGGATAAGCACATCTTTGTAGGTTATCCCAAAGAATTTGTTGGGAATTTCTCCATAACACCGAGGACAAAAGAGTTTGTTACTTGGAACATCAAGTTTCTTGAGAAGGAATTTTTCGTGAAAAGTTAAGTGGGAGAACAATAGAACTTTGATAAGGTTGTTGAACCTTAGCTATATGTGCTAAGTAGCACAACGCCGGAAAGTGTCCCGGTGGCAGCCACAATGCTCATGGCTCTCGTGATTACAAAAGGTGTGATCTCAGAGATTAGAGTTCCTATAGAACCATGTGGGTCGGTAAGAATCAACTAGTAAGATTTGATAAGCAAGTGGTTATTGTTTTGACAATGATGAACCGACTACATGCAAAGAAGCGATGATGGGCCCTGACTCCATAAAATGACTAGAAGTCATAGAATCCGTGATAGTATCCATACACGAGAAAACAAGTTTCTGAACTTGGAAGACCCTCCAGAAAGGCGTGAAGCCTATCGGTCGTATTTGGATCTATAAAGAAATAAGACATGGATGTTTAACATCTATGAAATAGTCGACATGTCAGAAAGAAGTTTACGACAATGTTCAAGGAGTTGACTATGACAAGATTTGATCTTTCATAGCGATATATAGTCTTGACGGATTAATGTAGCAACCACTACATATAATTTGGTATATGGTAGTTGAATAAACAAAACAAGGTTCTTCTAATAGAACGGTAACCTAGGACATGTACATGACATGGTCCGAAGGGTTTTGTTAATTCAAAGGGTGCTAAAAGGGCATGTAAACTTCAATAGTTGAAGTAAGCATAGCGGAGTTGGAATCTTCACCATGATGAAACTTAAAGAGTTTAAATTCATCGGAGATGATGAAGATGCTTGCATTTGCAAGAAATTAAGTGGGAGCGCTGAGACATATTTCTAATACATTATGTAGAGGACATATTGTTGATTGGAAATGATGTATCTTGTATTGACACAAGTTAAGAATTTCATTAAAATAAGATTTCGATGAAAGACTTGGGCAAACCCGAAATATTAGGCATCAATATCTATATGGATAGATTAAGGCGCTAATATGGTTGTGCCAGGCATACATATATGAGATATTGAAAGGGTTCAATATGGAAACAACAAGAAAGGTTCTTGCTGCATGGAAAGTATTGTATCAAAATTCAAGTGTTTCAACACTTGGTGAGTAAAATCACATGAAGATTTTGATCGATTATACCATGATATGTATATATCTAGAATGTCCTATGCTCTAAATGTTATGAGCATATACCAGAATGATTCATAAGATGATCATTGGACAATAGTGAAGATATTCTTATGAGCTTTGGAAGAACTAAGAATATATCATGTATAAGTGACAAATAGTTAAAGGTAGTTCATTGTAAAGTGTTACAGTGATACTAGTTTTGTCACAAGATACAAATTAAATTTATCTCAATTTAGACTATGGGTGGCACAATATAATGGAAAGGATGTTCCATGATGCATTTGGATGAGTTCTAAAGTTGAGATATTGTGACGGATACTACAACAAAGGCTAAGTATATAACTGCTATAGTAGCAGCATAGGAGGGCATTTGTGTTAAGTAGTTTGTTATCAAACTAGGTGTGGTTCAAAGTGGGCTAATACTATGAAGATATATTGTGTGACAATAATATCAACATATTTTGAGCCGAACGAACTAAAGGTCTCACCAAACGACCAAATCTATACAATGCCATCTCATTTGAGAATGAGTGATGTTGGAGATATGCCCTAGAGGTAATAATAAATGTAGTTATTATTATATATCTTTGTGTTTATGATAAATGTTTACATTCATGCTATAATAGTATTAACAAGGAAACCATTAATACTTGTGTGATTTGTAAACTTAATTTGAAGTCCCTAGTATGGCCTCTATACTTCACTAGCTTGTTGGTTGATTGATGATGTGGTTTCTTTGTCATGAACATTGAGATGTTATCAACAACAAGATCATATCGTTAGGAGAATGATATGGTGGACATACTCCTATAGACAAGCGTAGCATAAAGATCAAGTCATTTCAATAGTTCAATTGCTATATGCTTTCTGATACATAGTAACCTAATTCCTTCGACCATGAGATCATGCATATTGCCTTTACTGGATGGATGCTTTGATGTCATCAAACACCACACCGTAACAGGGTGGCTATAAAGGTGGCATTGAGTGTTCGGAAAGTATTGGTTGAAACACATGGATCAAGAGTGGGATTTGTCCATCCACATGACGGATAGATATTCTCTGGGCCTCTCGGTGAAATGTCATCCAATTAGCTTGCAAGCATGTGACTTGGTCACAAGGGATCACATATCACGAACGAGAAAAGAGTACTTATCAAGAACGAGGTTGAACTAGGTATGCAGAGATACCGATCATGACCTCGGATAAGTAACATATCGTGAGACAAAGGGAAATTGGTATCGTATGTAAGTGGTTCATTCGACGCAAAGTAATCGAGAAATATGTGGGAGCCATATGAATTTCCAGATTCCTCTATTGGTTATTGTTCGGAGAAGTGTCTCGATCATGTCCGCATAATTCACGAACCGTAGGGAGACACACTTAAGGATTCGACGTTGTTTGAGTAGTTATGGTATTATGAGAAAGAGACCGAATGTTGTTCGAGTCTCGGATGGGATCCGGATATCACGAGGTGATCCGGAATGGTCCGGAGAATAAGATTCATATAAGGAAAGTCCCATTTCGAGTTGGGGAATGGTTCCGTGTTTTCATCGGGAACATTCTAGAAGGTCCCGAATGTCCCAAGACCGGGGGAAGGGTACATGAATGTGTCATTGCAAGATGGAATGATTGCATCATGTACTAAGTGTTCTCGCTGTCCAAAATAAAGGGTTTATTTAATTCCTAAATTGAAAGTCAAACCGCCAGCCGTCAAACCGCCAGCTTTGGAAAGAGGAGAAGTTGAAACCGACTTGGGGAGGAGTCCTCCCAAGCCAAGCGGCCAGCCCTAGGCCGAGTTGGGGAGGGACTCCTCCTCCCCGGCGCGCCAGCCCTCCCACCTATAAAGGGAGGGCCTCCCTCTAGAGACACAAGTTCCTATCCTCTAAACTAGAAACTAGACCTAGACCCCGGTTTAGAGCTGTTTCGGTTTAGAGCCTTCTAATTGGTTTAGAGCCTCTAATTGGTGTGTCTAATTACTAGACCACTAATAGCCTCTCTCATAAGCTCCACCATACCGCTTAAGGCGAAGCCTCGGGATCTCCCTCTACCTCCTGTACCACGCCCAGTCTGCCGGAATCGCGAGGAGAGTGCTACAACCTCCGCCGCTGGAACAAGGGAGAGGAAGGTCTTACGAAAATCAACGCAGTGACCGATCAAGGGAGCGCCATGGAACGCTGCGCCGAAGGATCGTCACGCGATCTTGAGATCGGAAAGAGTACGACTACATCACCCACGAGAATCGCTCTCGTTAAACACTTTGGAATCTTCGAGGGTGAGTTATTCCATCGACTCGCTGCAATCTAGTAGATAGATCTTGGCTTGTTTGTTTGTATGCGATAGAAAATTTTTGTTTTCCATGCTACGAACCCCTACAAAGGGTATCGAGCCGTGTCTATATGTAGATCTCACAGCAGTAGAACACAATGGTCATTAAGGCGTGGGATTGATGCTTTTATTGTAGATTGCTTTTGTGTACTTTGCATCTTGCGGTATGTTGGGATGAAGCGGCCGGGCTAACCTTACATGACATCGTTCATGAGACTTGCTCCACGCTAACATGCAACTTGTATTGCATAAGTGGCTTTATGGGTGCCTGCTTTCTCCTAGCATAGTTAAGATCCAATTTACAACGGGTAATCAACAATGCTAGTATCAATGTTGTGGTTCTTGTTCGTAAGTTAGAACGACACTTATGGAAAGCCCCAAACCACGTAAAATATGCAAAGAAAGTAGAAGCCTAACTTTGTTTTGCAGGTGTGCGATGATGTGATATGGCCATGATTGTGATTATATTTGATGTATGCAATGTTCCTTATTGTAAGTTGGCAACCGCAGAGCCATATGGTTGTCTTTAATTTCTGTTAAGACCTGCGTGTCTATTCAAAATAGTTGTAATAGTTGAAGCTGGTGGACGACAACCATGAAGAAGCGTCATTGACCTTGATGCTATGCCGGTGATGATGGAGATCATGTTCGTGCTTGAAGATGGAGATCGGAAGCACAAAGAAGAAAGGCCATATCATATCACATATTATGAATTGCATGTGATGTTAATCCTTTATGCATCTTGTATTGCTTAGTAGACGACGGTAGCATTATAAGATGATCCCTCATGCACATAAATTTCAAGTTCTAAAGTGTTCACCCTTAGTATGCACCGTTGCAAAGCTTGCGCTCAAGCACCACGTGATGATCGGGTGTCTTTGATTCCGGGTGACTACAACGTAAGCAAGCCAGATTTGCTTATGCGGAAGCTAAGGTTTGTCTTGACGAGCCTAGCATGTACAGACATGGCCTCAGGAACACGGATCGCCGAAAGGCAAAGCATGAATCATATAGTAGATATGATGAACATGATGATTGTTCGCCATTGAAACTATATCAACTCTCGTGATGATCGGTGTTGATGTAGTGGATTTGGTTCGTGTGATCACTAAAACAATGTGAGGGATGTTGTTTTGAGTGGAGTTCACCTAGTTTAATTTCATTAATTAATTTGAACTCAATTTGTCATAAACTTAGTCTAAACTATTGCAAATATGTTGTAGATCAATGGCAGCCCCTACCATCAATTTTAATGCTCCTAGAGAAAGAAAAGTTGAAAACAATGGAAGCAACTTCATGGATTGGTTCCGCAATTTGAGGATTGTCCTCACGGTGGTAATTTGACCTATGTGCTGGATGCACCGCTAGGTGACCCACTGGTGATGCTACCGATGAAGTAAAGAATGTTTACCTCGCTAAGAATCAGTACTCCATAGTTCATGCTATCTTGTATGGTTTAGAATCGGAGCTTGTAAAAGGTTTGAAGAGTCGACCCATATGATATTGTCGAGGATCTCAAATTAATCTTTGAGACTCATGCGGCAATTGAAAGTTATGAAGCTTCTGAAAAGTTCTTTAACTGCAAGATGGAAGAGGGTAGCTCCGTCAGTGAGCATGTGCTTAAGATGTCTGGGCACGCAAATAAACTTCAAAGTTTGGGTATAGTGATTCCTAATACTTTGGGGTTTACCATCCTCCAATCACTACCACCAAGTTACAAGAACTTTGTGATGAACTACAACATGCAGAACATGAACAAAGAGTTGCCAGAACTATTTGCTATGTTAAAATCTGCAGAAGTGGAGATCAAGAAAGAGCACCAAGTGTTGATGGTCAATAAGACCACCAAATTCAAGAAAGGCAAGTCTAAGCAGAAGGGACACTTCAAGAAGGGTGGTAAGAAAGTTACCATACCGACGAAGAGGACCAAGGCTGGACCCAAGCCTGAAACGAAAGTGCTTTTACCGCAAGGAGAAGGTCATCGAAGCGGAATTGCCCAAAGTACTTGGCAGATTTGAAGAACGGCAACATCAAGAAGAAAGGTATATCGATATACATGTTATTGATGTGTATCTCACTAGTATTCGTAGTAGTGCACGGGTATTTGATACTGGTTCGGTTGCTCATATTTGTAACTCAAACAGAGCTACAGAATAAACGGAAGCTAGTAAAGAACGAGGTGACGATGCGCGTGGGAAACGGATCAAAGGTTGATGTGATCGCGGTCGGGACACTACCTCTTCATCTACCATCGGGATTAGTTTTATACTTAAATAATTGTTATTTGGTGCTCGTTGAGCATGAACATTATATCGATCTTGTTTATTGCAGACGGTTACTTGTTTAAATCCGAGAATAATGGTTGTTCGATTTATAGTAATGTGTTTTATGCACATGCACCTTTGATAGATGGTCTATTCATATTGAATCTCGATAGTAGAAATACACATATTAATAACATTGAGGCTAAACGTTTGAAATCAAGCGATAATTTGACCTATATGTGGCAATCGCTGTCTTGGTCACATTGGAGTGAAGCGATGAAGAAACTCCATTCCGATGGACTTCTTGAATCACTTGATTTTGAATCACTTGAAAGATGCGAAGCATGTCGATGGGTAAAATGACTAAGACTCCATTTTCAGGTATGATGGAGCGAAGCTACGACTTATTGGAAATCATACATACCGATGTGTGTGGTCCAATGAGTGTAGCATCGTGATGGTTATCGTTATGTTCTTACCTTCACGGATGACTTGAGTAGATATGGGTATATCTATTTCATGAAACATAAGTCGAAACTTTCGAGAAGTTTAAGGAGTTTCAAAGTGAGGTAGAGAATCAACGTAACAAGAAGATTAAATTTCTACTCGATCGTGGAGGTGAATATCTAAGTTACGAGTTTGGCGAGCATTTGAAGAAATGTGGAATACTTTCAGATTGACACCGCCGGAACACCACAGCGTAATGGTGTGTCTCGAACGTCGAATCGAACTCTCTTAGATATGGTTCGTTCTATGATGTCACTTACAGATTTGCCACTATCATTTTGGGGCTATGCATTAGAAACAGCCGCATTCACTTTAAATAGGGCACCGTCTAAATCCGTTGAAACGACACCGTATGAATTATGGTTTGGGAAGAAACCTAAATTGTCGCTCCTTAAAGTTTGGGGATGAAGCCTATGTAAAGAAGTTACAGCGGACAAGCTTGAACCCAAAGCGGAAAAATGCGTCTTCATAGGATACAAGGAAACTATTGGGTATACCTTCTATCATAGATCCGAAGGCAAAATCTTTGTTAAGAATGGATCCTTTCTAGAGAAGGAATTTCTCTCAAAGAAGTGACTGGAAGGAAAGTAGAACTCGACGAGGTTGTCGAACCTTCTCTCGAATTGCGAGTAGCGCAGACCGGAAGAAGTTCCCGTGGTGCTGCACCAATAAGAGAGGAAGCTAGTGATGGTGATCATGAAACTTCGCTGAAGTTGCTACAGAGCCTCGGAGGTCAACGAGAAATCGTACCACTCCATTGGTATGATTCCGTTATGAATGTCATGTTGGTGGACAACACCGATGACCCCGAGACATATGAGGAAGCAATGATGAGCCCAGATTCCAATAAATGGCAAGAAGCCATGAAATCCGAGATTGGATCCATGTAAAAACCAAGTATGGACTTTGGTGGACTTACGGATGGCCGGAAGGCTGTCGAGAACAAATGGATTTTCAAGAAGAAAACAGATCTTGATGGTAATGTTATCATCTATAAAGCTCGACTTGTCGCAAAAGGGTTTCGACAAATTCAAGGAGTTGACTACGATGAGACTTTCTCACCGTAGCGAAGCTTAAAGTCTGTGAGGATTATGTTAGCAATCGCTGCATATTATGATTATGAGATATGGCGATGGATGTCAAAACAGCATTCCTCAATGGAGACATTGATGAAGAGTTGTATATGATGCAACCCAAAGGTTTTGTCGATCCTAAAGATGCTAACAAGGTATGCAAACTTCAACGGTCCATCTATGGATTGAAGCAAGCATCCCGAAGTTGGAATCAACGGTTTGATAAGGTAATCAAAGTTTTGATTTTATACAAACTTATGGAGAAGCTTGTATTTACAAGAAAGTGAGTGGGAGCTCTGTAGCATTCTTAATACTGTATGTGGATGACATATTGTTGATTGGGAATGATGTAGACCTTCTTAATAGTGTCAAAGAGTATTTGAATAATAGTTTTTCAATGAAGGATCTTGGCGAAGCAGCTTACATATTAGGCATAAAGATTTATAGAGATAGATCGAAACGCCAAATATCATTGTCACAAAGTACATATTTGGACAAAGTTCTAAAGAGGTTTGGAATGGAAGATAGCAAGAAAGGGTTCTTGCCCATGTTGCCCAATACGACGTTGAGTAAAACTCAAAGTCCCACATCGGCGAAGATAGAGAAAGATGAGTAAGACTCCTATGCCTCAGCCATAGGATCTCTAATGTATGCCATGCTATGTACTAGACCCGACATCGCATATGTCGTTAGTCTAACTAGCAGATATCAAAGTGATCCAGAGTGGATCATTGGACAATGATCAAAAACATCCTTAAGTACTTGAGAAGAACTAAGGATATGGTTCTTTCTTATGGAGGTGATGAACAGCTCGTTGTTAATGGTTACACCGATGCTAGTTGGAACACCGATCCGGATGATTCTAAATCACAACTGGATACGTATTTATTTTGAATGGTGCGCAGTTAGCTGGAGGAGTGCAAAGCAAAGCGTTGTGGCGAGATCTTCAACTGAATCGGAATACATGGCTGCTTCGGAGGCTTCACAAGAAGCGATATGGATGAAAGAGTTCATTACAGAGCTGGGTGTGGTTCCTAGTGCGCTGGACCCAATGTCTATCTACTGTGATAACATGGGCGCCATAGCCAATGCGCAAGAACCAAGGTCACACAAGAAGCTGAAGCATATCAAGCTGCGTTTTCACGCTATTCGAGAACATATCCAGGATGGGGATATAAAGGTTTGCAAAGTACACACAGATCTGAATGTGGCGGATCCGTTGACTAAACCTCTCCCAAGGGCAAAACATGACCAACACCAAACCATGGGTGTTGGGTATATTACCATGTAATCTAGATTAGATGACTCTAGTGCAAGTGGGAGACTGTTGGAGATATGCCCTAGAGGTAATAATAAATGTAGTTATTATTATATATCTTTGTGTTTATGATAAATGTTTACATTCATGCTATAATAGTATTAACAAGGAAACCATTAATACTTGTGTGATTTGTAAACTTAATTTGAAGTCCCTAGTATGGCCTCTATACTTCACTAGCTTGTTGGTTGATTGATGATGTGGTTTCTTTGTCATGAACATTGAGATGTTATCAACAACAAGATCATATCGTTAGGAGAATGATATGGTGGACATACTCCTATAGACAAGCGTAGCATAAAGATCAAGTCATTTCAATAGTTCAATTGCTATATGCTTTCTGATACATAGTAACCTAATTCCTTCGACCATGAGATCATGCATATTGCCTTTACTGGATGGATGCTTTGATGTCATCAAACACCACACCGTAATGTGGTGGCTATAAAGGTGGCATTGAGTGTTCGGAAAGTATTGGTTGAAACACATGGATCAAGAGTGGATTTGTCCATCCACATGACGGATAGATATTCTCTGGGCCCTCTCGGTGAAATGTCATCCAATTAGCTTGCAAGCATGTGACTTGGTCACAAGGATCACATATCACGGAACGAGAAAAGAGTACTTATCAAGAACGAGGTTGAACTAGGTATGCGGAGATACCGACGATCATGACCTCGGATAAGTAACATATCGTGAGACAAAGGGAAATTGGTATCGTATGTAAGTGGTTCATTCGATCGCAAAGTAATAGTAGAAATATGTGGGAGCCATATGAATTTCCAGATTCCTCTATTGGTTATTGTTCGGAGAAGTGTCTCGATCATGTCCGCATAATTCACGAACCGTAGGGAGACACACTTAAGGATTCGACGTTGTTTGAGTAGTTATGGTATTATGAGAAAGAGACCGAATGTTGTTCGGAGTCTCGGATGGGATCCGGGATATCACGAGGTGATCCGGAATGGTCCGGAGAATAAGATTCATATAAGGAAAGTCCCATTTCGGAGTTGGGGAATGGTTCCTGTGTTTTCATCGGGAACATTCTAGAAGGTCCTAATGTCCCAAGACTCAGGGGGAAGGGGTACATGAATGTGTCATTGCAAGATGGAATGATTGCATCATGTACTAAGTGTTCTCGCTGTCCAAAATAAAGGGTTTATTTAATTCCTAAATTGAAAAGTCAAACCGCCAGTTTCAAAACCGCCAGCTTTTAGGAAAGAGGAGAAGTTGAAACCGACTTGGGGAGGAGTCCTCCTCCCCTAGCCGGCGGCCAGCCCTAGGCCGAGTTGGGGAGGGACTCCGTCCCTCCGCTAGCTCGCCAGCCCTCCCACGTATAAAGGGAGTGGCATGGCCTCCATCTAGAGACACACAAGTTCCTATCCTCTAAACTAGAAACTAGACCTAGACCCCGGTTTAGAGCTGTTTCGGTTTAGAGCCTTCTAATTGGTTTAGAGCCCTCTAATTGGTGTGTCTAATTACTAGACCACTAATAGCCTCTCTCATAAGCTCCACCATACTCGCACCGGCTTAAGGCGAAGCCCTGCGGGATCTCCCCTCTACCTCCGTACCACGCCACAGGCTGCCGGAATCGCGAGGAGAGTGCTACAACCTCCGCCTGCTGGAACAAGGAGAGGAAGGTCTTCGAAACCGAACGTGTGACCGATCGGGAGCGCCATGGAGAACGCTGGCGCCGAAGGATCGTCACGCGATCTTGAGATCGGAAAGAGTACGACTACATCACCCACGAGAATCTGCTCTCGTTAAACACTTTGGAATCTTCGAGGGTGAGTTATTCCATCGACTCGTTGCTGCAATCTAGTAGATAGATCTTGGCTTGTTTGTTTGTATGCGATAGAAAATTTTTGTTTTCCATGCTACGAACCCCTACAAGTGATGCGTAGAGACGCAGAGACATGCAAATACACACGGACCTGAAACTGTCAGATCCGGAGATTATGTTAACCACTAGAAATTGTGTATATGCAACACCAGAAAGCCATAGGTGTTCAATACACAAAGTTTTTCAAACTAGATTATTGACTCTAGTGCAAGTGGGAGACTGAAGGGAATATGCCCGAGAGGCAATAATAAAGTGGTTATTATCTTATTCCATGTTTATGATAAATGTTTATTTTGCATGCTATAATTGTATTGATCGGAAACATCAATACATGTGTGTTTAATAAACAAAAAAGGGTTCCTAGTTATGCCTCTCTTATAGACTAGCTTGTTGATTAACAAGATGATCAAGGTTTCCTGATCATGGACATTGGATGTTGTTAATAACAAGGTCACACCATTGGTGGAATGATGTGATGAACATTCATCCGAAGTATAGAATTACGATCAAAGTCATTATGTTTATATTGCTATAACATCATACGAAGTAAACTTTATCCTTAGACCATGAGATCATGTTAATTGCTAACACCGGAAGAGTATCTTGATAACATCAAACGTCACACCGTAACAGGGTGACTATAAAGGTGGGTTCAGTGCTACGAAGGTGTTATGTTGAGGCTCATGGATTAAGAGTGGAATTTGTCAATCCCGATGACGGATAGATATACTCTGGGCCCTCTCGGTGATATCACATTGAAATAGCTTGCAAGCGAGTGATGTGGTCACTAGAATGTTATATCACGGGAACGAGAAAAGAGTGCATGTCGGTAACGAGATTGAACTAGGTATGGAGATACCGATGATCGAATCTCGGACATGTAATAAATCGCGGGACAAAGGGATTTAGTTACTAGCGTTAAAGGTTCTCACGATCACAGAAGTCATCGTTGAATATGTTGGAGTCAGTATGGATCTCCAGGTCCCGCTGCTGATT
Organism: Avena insularis; assembly: GCA_023614405.1. Classification (NCBI taxonomy): domain Eukaryota; kingdom Viridiplantae; phylum Streptophyta; class Magnoliopsida; order Poales; family Poaceae; genus Avena; species Avena insularis. The sequence goes on from CM042694.1 coordinate 538,499,491, forward strand.
ATTGATCGGAGAGGGGTCTCGATCATGTCTGCATTATTCGCGAACCGTAGGGTGACACACTTAAGGGATACCGACACCATTTGGAGCAAATATGTTTCAGATAAATATTTAAGAAAGCGCTGGAATTATTTCAATAGTTACCGAAACTGTTTCGGGTGAAATTGCTGAAATTGGTTCTGCATGTAATATTGAAATGTTGCAGGGGGTTTAATGTGAATGTTTGTTAATTAAAGTAATTAACAAAATTCTGAATAAAAATAGTAAAAGAGTTTTATTAAATGAGAGAGCATTAAATTTGGAGAAATTTAATGCATTTAAAGTGGAGACTTTAAAAGAGAATGTGAAGGGGCAAATTTATGTGGAGGGAGTTACCACCACATGAATGGAGGAGGTGAAGAGACACCTCCTCCATGCGCCGGCCATGAAGGAGGGGCACCTCCCCTCCTCCTATAAAAGGCCCCCCTCTCACACCTTCATACACACACCTCCTCGTGAAGGATCTCTCTCCCCCTCTAGTATTATTCCCCCATGGTCTCGGATTAGCAAGATACATGTTCCCGGTGGCTTTATCTGGAAAGGAGTTGATGCTTCTGCTGCTTTGCTAGAGCGAGGGACGGAGGTTGTCGGGGTACCGGACGTGTGTGCGATCACGGATGCACCGCTGCTTTGCGGTGCTAGACTTGGTGGTGCTGGAGCTGGATCTGATGGACGTGCTGGAGCCGGACCTGCTGGACTTCATCATGATCTTGAGATCGGCAAGTGTATGACTACATCAACCACGAGTTCCTACTCGTTAACAAAGCTCGTTGTCTACAAGGGTAAGTTCTCTTTGGATGTATGTCCACCCGTTTCTTTGTACCTAGTAGATAGATCTTGGCGTATAGTTCACATCGTAGGAAAAATTTTGTTTTCTATGCTGCGGACCCAACAGGACTATCATAGCAATGATCACTTATTCTAACAGAAAACACAGGAATACTAGCTCTCATAACACTACTTTGTGAAACAATATTAGAGGTATCCTTACAAAGGATAGTGTGTCCCTCTTTTTCATATTTAGCAACAAAGTCTTTCACATTTGCTACTATAGGTTCATCAACCATTTGTTTATCAGGTTCAACAGCCTTATTCATACTTTCATTAACCATACTAACTATCATAGAAAGTTCCTTTACCTTGACTAGGAAAGGCATTTTCTCAATGTAAGGTTCAGGTAAGACATGATTAGTAGTATAAACTTCAGTATTTCTTGCAGGAACACTCTTAACAACATCTTTGTAAGGTTCATGATACTTATTCCACTTCTTTTTAGGCACTTCAATGTAAGAAGCAAAAGCCTTAAAATAAGAAGCAATAGCTTGAGAGTCTAGACCATAAGCATTTTTAATATTTTGAAAGTCGTCAGTTCCCATAAAATATTCAATGCATTCATAATCATAATTTATACATGTATTTCTACCTTTGTCATTCTCCCAAGCTTTAGTATTGTCCTGAATACGATATAGAAGGTCCCATTTAGCTTCTTCTTCCATACGAGTGAATGATCCAACACAAGAAGCATCCAGTAAATCTTTATCATGTAGAGGGAGCCTTGCATAAAAGTTGTTGATAATAATATTGTTGGGGAGCTCATGAATGGGACATTTGAGCATTAGTAACTTCAATCTCCCCCAATCTTGAGTTGCACTCTCTCCATCAAGAGGCCAAAATTTGTATATTTGATTCCGATGTTTATGAATCTCACTAGGAGGATAAAACTTTGAATAAAAGAGAGGCACTATTTCCTCCCATTCCAGAGCTTGACCATTCTTCAGCAGCTTATACCATTCCTCAGCCTTTCCTTTCAGTGATAATGAGAATAACTTCTTCTTAACTTGATCTGTAGTAATACCTGCACACTTGAACAACCCGCATAATTCGTGTATAAAGAGTAAATGATCACCGGGATGGATAGTTCCATCCCCAACATAGTAGTTATCCATAACACGATCAATAATTCTTGTAGGTATTTTGAAAACATCTTTCTTGGCAGGTGCTCGCTTATCTACTACCTTAGCAGTGGTAGTAGCATTACCAAATAAGAAACTCAGCGAATTATCCATAACGAAGATAAAGCAACTAGAAGAAGTAAACAATACTCACAGTAGAAGTTTCCTTTACCAGTTCCACTCTCCAATAGCGCTTCACTCCCTGGCAACGGCGCCAGAAAATAGTCTTGATGACCCACAAGTATAGGGGGTGTATCGCAGTATTTTCGATAAGTAAGAGTGTCGAACCCAACGAGGAGCAGAAGGTGCTGGCTAGTGGTATGGATCAGGAATTCTCTACAAATACTTAGCAAACGGATTTTTAGGGGTTTTTGATAAAGCAAGTAAACAAAGTACGAGGAAATAAAAGACAGTAGGAATAAATGCAGCAAGTGGCCCAATCCTTTATGCAGCAAAGGACAAGCCGGTTCTATTTCTATAGATGACCAAACATTCTCGAGGACACATGGGAAGACTATCAAGTGCTTTCGCTTCATATGGTCGATTAATCTTCTCTAGTTCGCTAAGTGTTGTGTGGGTGAACCCTGTGCTAATGTACCGCGCCATACAAGACTAATACATACTTGTGATTATACCCCTTGCAAACATCCGTAAGTACAAGAAAGTAATTAAAGTAGAAACCTAACCACAGCTTTAAACTCTAAGACCCTTACGTCCCTTGTGCAATGGTTTCCTAACGGGGGTTCAGGTTTCTGTCACTTCAGAAACCCCTACGATTAGTAGCCAAATACACAATGCATTCCCCTAGGCCCATATAGGTGAAGTGTCATGTAGTCGACGTTCACATGACACCACTAGAAGAAGTACACCACAACTTAAATAACAATCTATTGAATCTTTCTCAACGCAACTCCACTACTAACAACAAGACTTCTCCCATGTCCTCAAGAACAAAACGAACTACTCACAAGACATCATATGGATCATGATCAGAGATGGAATAATGATGTATAACAATCTGAACATAAACAATAATTCAATGGTTCACTCAATAGCATCAACTACAAAGAGTAATCAACACCGAGAAAGTTTCCCCTATGAACTAATGCAAGATTCAACTCAACTGTTACATTAATATGGAGATGGTGATGAGGGTTCTAATGGTGATGATGGTGGTGATGATGATGGTGATGATCCCGATGAAGTCCAGCTTGATGGTGGTGTTGATGGCGATAATCTCCCCTCTCCAGGAAGGAATTCCCCCGGTAGAAATCTGTCTGCCGGAGAGATCTTTCTCTCTCGGTGTTTTCCACCCCGTAGAGGCAGCGGAATCTTTCTGTGGTTGCTCCTCGAGTCTTACGGTTTCGTGGGGATGATATACGCCAGAGGGGAGAGGCTGGAGTGGGCCAGGGCGGCCACACCACTCCCGGGTGTGGCCTAGGCTCGCCATCATGGGTGGTGTGGGCCCTGTGGCCCACCTCCACTCCATCTTCCGCATCTCGAGTCTTGGAAAAATAGGATTTTCCGTATATTTTCCTGGATTTTCTGATCTTCGAATTTTGCCTCCAAACCGCACCTTTTCCATCGTAATCCTTGCGCAGTGGTCCATGCTCCAAAATTCATCAACCATGCAAAAATAGATGAAATAACATAAGTATCACCTCTCAATACGAAATATATCAATGAATAATAGTGAATTAAGACATAGAATAGTGATGCAAAATGGACGTATCAATGATCTCTTCGAGATGGCTCATCTTGAACTTGCACATTATTTCTTCATTCTTTATTATATTGGTGTCTTGAAGCTACATAAGAGATATCACTCCAACTTTATTCTTCAAGACACACTTGCTATATGCTCAACTCTTAACATACCATTTTCTGCCCATTAGGGAAATATCACACCGGATACTCCGGCCTGGAGACCGAAGATTCCGGTCAGAAATTATCTCACACCGGAGATTCTGGTCCATCTTCGGACCCCTATACATACTGACTTGGACTTGGTTTCGAGGAACACACCGAAGACTCATGCTAAAACTCTAGTTGGTACACCGGAGACTCCGGTCCTTGCATACCGGAGATTCATGTCCATCTCCGGACAATCTCCAGATCACTCATTGAAACCTTGGTCAACACTTGATCTTCTTCACTTTCTTCTACTCCCAACCTTGAAGCCAACATATGGTTCAAGCATTTCCTATGGACAAATCCTACAAGTAAAACTCAATGCAAACATAAGTCCATAAAGATTGTCATTAATTACCAAAACCACACATGGGGGAACAAATGCACTTTCAATCTCCCCCATTTTGGTAATTGATGACAATCCCTTTGAGAGGGTTTATATAAGGAATTAACCAAGCAAAATGTTGTGCTAACATAAAATACAACACAAGTATGTGATGTTAGTACAACCACAATATAGATCAAACTCCTCCACAATCTATGCACGTGTGGTGAACTTGAATTTAATTTCATATATTGCCAACCATTATCGGTGGTGGAGTTTTCTCTATATATTCAAGATGTCATGCAACACACTAAGATGCAAAGCACACGAGGCAAGTGTTTAAGTACAAAACTCAAAACTCAAAACACATAACCAAATTCCTTGAAACCCTCTAAAACTTCTCCCCCATTAGCATCGATTGCCGAAATGGGTGAAAAACTTTAGAAGGCCAATTTAGCGACAGTTCCTCCATATGGTGTGCATTTCTCATAATATGAGTAGAATCAAATTCACGTATCCTGATGAGGACATCCCTACAATTACACCTACCCCAATGACTACTGAAGATGCTACAACTGTTGCAAGAAAGGATCAGTCCAATGAGATTAGAATTGGACCTATTACAAGAGCTCGTGCTAAGCTACTGGAACAACAGGTGAATTTACTCCTAAACGAATCTGGTACTTTGATTGATGAGAACTTTATACTGCCTAAGTCTATGCATTTATGTATGATCAGGTTCATTGGAGAAACAAGCATGGCGCGAGGAGGAGAGGGGCTACAAGAGAAGCCCAACATGATGATCGCCCAAGGATGCGCGAGGGAGGAGCGGGAGGAAGGATCAAGAGAAGATCATCAAGACGAAGGCAAAAAGATCTGCCACGACCGGAGTGTCCGGCCAGATCCACCCGGACTGTCCGGCCTGGTCGAGAGGCAAACTGGTGTGGACATTCAAGATGCAGCCGGACACTACACGGACGCCACCCGGAAACTTCAAAGTTTCCGGCCAGACCGGACTGTCCGGCACACTTCACCCGGAGTGTCCGGCCTGACCAGACTGTCCGGCCGATTTCGACCGGAGTGCCCGCCCGCCGACCGAATCTGGTCCGAGTCGGTTTGTATCAGTTTGAGTCGTTTGCGTTTAGTTTCGGTTTCTGGTCGCTCCAGCCGCCCTTATAAGCTATGGGACGACCTTTAGTTAGGGTTTTAGACCACGTTAAAATATTTTGGAGTTCTTTCTTTCATAGAACCTCTGGAATTACCCTATGTTTGAATCTACCAACTATAATTGAGTGTGATCTGTTGTTCCATTGGGAATTAGTAGATTGCATACTACCGTTCATGGTCACGGCTGCGTGCGCAAGAGCGTGGTATTGTAAATATCCTACAAGGTTCGAGAGCTGTTGCATTGGCATCAGGGATCGAGCGAGAGAGTTCATAGCTATAGGCTAGTTATCTATCATCCACCATTATCATTAACATCCGCTTACTGAGAAGATCGGGCCACCCGATATCATCTTGGTATCAGATTTCCAGTGTTGCCTCGGTAAGCATCCACAAATCCATCCATAGATTAGAGAGTGTTTTCGTCCTATACAGAAAAAGCCTTACAAAAAAGATTTGCCATAAACTAGATTGCATCGCTTTCAAGTTTTAGTTGTTGATTGTATCTTCTCGTAGATCCGGTATGCAGGTTTTTCCTCGTAGGAGTCTAGTTTTCGTTTGTGTCTAGGTGTAGGGTTTGATCTTGTTTTCTGCTGTTTCCCACCGTTACCGTTTCCGCAAGTGTTTAATCGTTTTTCTGAGTCCACATAGCGTACCTTTGTTTGCATACCATAGACACAGCCTATCTACAGCATCTGTGCCTAGGAACGTACCCACGAGACTAGTTGCTTTGCTCTGACAGGCTGCTCATTAGGGTTTGTAGTGCAGAAATTTTCGACAGGCAAAACCAGACTATCCTGCCGAATCACACCAGACTATCCGGCCCAACCAGAGTCTCCGACGCATATCTACCGGACTATCCAGCCCAGTTCTGTTATAAGTTGCTGTGCTCGTTTTCTTTGAGTAATATAGTTGAAAAAAATCAAAAAAAAAAAGAGAAAAGAAAAGAGAATCAGTATAAAAAAAGAGAAAAGAGATACACGCCTAACAAAAAAAAGAGATATAGAAGTGTGCAATATTAGAGGCCTTGTTTTATAGCACTGGTAGATTGAGCAATCTTGTGCCTGTTCTATTTGAGCTATTACTAGCGTCTCTCTTGTGCATTGCAATATTCCTTTTCATAAATTTCTTTGCCACGTTTATCTCCACTGTGTGTGTTTCTTGAGTTTTTGTACGATCAGCACTAGGACTTGTTTGCGGTGTAGATAGGATACCATACCTATAGCTCCACCTTAAATAACCTGTGTGCCCTGCGATCGTTCTTTATACCTTTGATATTCACTTCATCACATCAAGTGCATCAGTCTTTGATTTCGTTTGGTAGAGCATCTCTATTCACTTTGGAACGGTAAGATCTCCTTTCTTATTAGTTGCGAGTGAGTTGTGAGAGTTTCCACCATACAGATTCTGATTTTTGCACTAACCTACTAATCATGTCTACTAGTGATAATGATTTGTGTTGCAAAAAAAGAAGGATGAGGAGCTCATCAATTGGCGTGAATATGAGGCTTTGAAATCCCACTTGACACGTGTGTTTACTAACACGACAGATTCCATTGACAAGAATCTCCAAGATATGAATATGAGATTGGATCAGCATGTTGGGACAGTTGATACTATCCAAACACAAGTGGCTACGCTCAATGTCAATGTCACCACTTTGCAGCGGTCCATTGAGGGTTTGACAGCCGCCTTGCATAGAAGGGAAGATCCTCAACATGATGATGCCTTTGATGATTTCGATGAGGGTAGCGCTGTTGATGCTGCTCCACATGTTGGCAGGGGACGTGCTATTCCCCCTGTCCATGCACCTGCTCATGGTCGTGGGTTTGCTCATCTTGGGCGTGGTCCACGTGTGCCCAACCAAGCTGCTGATGACGGTTTGGGAAAGCCAAAATTCTCGATTCCTAAGTTTGATGGTTCCATTTATCCTGAAGCCTACCTCACCTGGGAATTGAAGATTGAGAAACTCTAGCGCTTATTTGACTATCCAGAAGATAAGAAGGTCAAGCTTGCAGCATCTGAATTTGATGGTTATGCTTTGCATTGGTGGGATGCTCTTGTGCAACATAGGAGGGAGGATAACGAACTTCCTGTGATGGATTGGCGCGAGATGAAGCAAATCATGAAGGCTCGTTTCGTATCAACCAACTACTTGCGATCAGTTTTTGATAAATTGACGCAACTGAAGCAAGGCACCATGACAGTTGATGAGTACTACATGGAGATGGAGATGCTTATGCAGCGTGCTCGAGTTCGTGAGTCCATTGAGATGACCATGCAGCGATTCCTAAACAATTTAAAGTTACCGATCAAGAGCATTGTTCGTCATCACAAGTATGAGACCATGAATGAGTTGTTGCATCATGCTAGAGAGGCCGAATCCCAGTTGGCAGAAGAGGTGAAGTCACGTGCTCGTTTTCCGTCCTCCAGCAGATTTTCGGCCAGGTCTACACCTCCTACAGCCACGCCACCAGCTGCTGCTCCATTTACACCATCAGCCAAACCAGCAAGTATACCTTCGTTTGGTTCTAATGCTCGGAAACCCGCTGCTCCTGCTGCTAGCTCGGGTTCCAACATGTCTACTACACGTACTCGTGATGTAGTGTGCCATACTTGTGGAGGTAGAGGTCACTACAAGAAAGATTGTCCAAACAGCAAGGTTATGTTTGTTAATGAACAAGGTGAAGTAGAAAGTGGAGATGAAGCTTCTGCTGATGATATTGATGACGGCAAGGAAGGTGCTGATGCATATGCTGAGCATGCACCCACTATTGTTGTATCTTCACGTGTACTTAGTGTGCAACCGGTTGAGGAATCCCAGCGTTGCAACTTGTTCCAAACAAAAGCTCTTGTTGGACCAAACAAAGCTTGCAAGGTAATTATGGATGGAGGTAGCTGCAAAAATCTTGCAAGTAAGGAACTATGTGCCAAACTGAATTTGACATACTTACCTCATCCCAAGCCATACTACATACAATGGTTGAGCAACAATGGTGAGATGAAGGTAAATCATATGGTACGTGTGAATTTTCAAATAGGTCCATACAAAGATTCTATTGATTTTGATGTGGTTCCTATGACTGTTTGTCACCTACTATTGGGTCGGCCTTGGCTCTATGATCGCCATGTGCAACACAATGGCCGAGCCAATACATATCACTTGGAATTCAAAGGGAAGAAGATTACTATGCAGCCAATGACACCATAAGAAATTGTGAATGATTCTCGCCAGAAGGTAGAGGTGAACTTGAAGGAAGATACTACCACTCGGCAAGACTGTGTTACAACTGTTCCTGATGTAATTGAGCCACCAAGGAGGATATGAGAGAGTTTCGTGAGGATCCTACAGCCATGCCACTTGTGCTCATGTATAAGGGCGAGGTATTGGTTTCTAACGACATGACCCCTATTTCTCTTGGTGTCTCTTACATTCTGACTTTGGGGATGTGTTTCAAGACGCACCCGAGTTTGCCTCCATTGCATGGTATAGAACATCAAGTGGACCTGATTCCTGGCGCCACACTTCCCAACCGTGCACCTTACAGGACTAATCCCGAAGAAACTAAGGAAATTCAGAAGCAAGTACAAGCGTTGCTGGATAAAGGGTACATTCGTGTCTCTCTTAGCCCTTGTGTTGTTCCTGTTATTTTAGTTCCTAAGAAAGATGGTACATGGCGCATGTGTGTTGATTGTAGAGCGATTAATAACATCACTATTCGATATCGTCATCCTATTCCACGCTTAGAGGATATGCTAGATGAATTGAGTGGTGCTGCTGTTTTCTCTAAAATTGACTTGCGTAGTGGTTATCATCAAATTAGGATGAAAGAAGGAGATGAATGGAAAACTGCTTTCAAAACTAAATTCGGTTTGTAAGAGTGGTTAGTTATGCCGTTTGGTCTTACTAATGCACCTAGTACTTTCATGCGTTTGATGAATCATGCTTTGAGAGAGTTTATTGGTCGTTTTGTGGTTGTTTACTTTGATGATATACTCATATACAGCCACACCGAATCAGAACATTGCACTCATATTAGACAAGTTTTGCAAGTGTTATGTGATAATAAACTGTATGCTAATCTTGAGAAGTGTACATTTGCAAAAGATAAGGTCATATTACTAGGATTTGTTGTTTCTAAACATGGAGTAGAGGTAGATCAATCTAAAATTGAATCAATTCAGAATTGGCCTACTCCAATGAATGTTAGTCAAGTGCGTAGTTTCCATGGTCTCGCTGGTTTCTATAGGCGCTTTGTGAAGGATTTTAGCACCATTGCTGCACCATTAAATGATTTGACAAAGAAAGGTGTTCCTTTTGTATGGGGCGCGGCCCAAGACATTGCATTTGATACATTAAAACGTTTGCTTACTTCTGCACCATTACTTGCATTACCTGATTTTTCAAAGCAATTTGAAGTTGAATGTGATGCTAGTGGTATAGGCATAGGTGGCGTTTTGATGCAAGAGGGTCGGCCTATAGCTTATTTTTCTGAGAAATTGACTGGTGCTCGTTTGAATTATTCTATCTATGATAAAGAATTGTATGCACTTGTTAGAGTACTTGAGGTTTGGCAACATTATTTGTGGCCAAAAGAATTCATCATACATTCTGATCATGAAGCATTGAAATACTTGAAAGCTCAATCAAACTTGCATAGAAGATTAGCTAAATGGGTTGAGTTCATTGAGTCTTTTCCTTACATCATTAACTATAAGAAGGGAAAAGAGAACGTTGTTGCTGATGCTCTATCTAGGAAGAACATGCTATTAACCAATCTTGATGTTAAAATTCCTGGATTAGAAGCTATTTGTGCACTTTATGCAATTGACCATGATTTTGCTGAACCATATCATTTGTGTTCTCTTAGAAACACATGGGATAGTTTCGAGCTAACAAACTATGTATTCCAGAATCATCGTTGCGTTTGTTCTTAGTGCAGGAATCACATGCTAGAGGTTTGATGGGTCATTTTGGGCGTGAGAAGACGTTGATCATGCTTGCTTATCACTTTTATTGGCCCAAGATGAGGTGTGATGTGTACAGATTTGTGAGCCGATGTATTACATGCCACAAGTCGAAATCTAAGCTGAAGCCTCACGGTTTGTATACACCTCTCTCTGCACCAACTATTCCATGGGAAGACATTAGTATGGATTTTGTGCTAGGTCTACCTAAAACTCAGAGAGGTCATGATTCTATATTTGTGGTAGTGGATAGGTTCTCTAAGATGGCTCATTTTATTGCCTGCCACAAAAGCGACGATGCGTCGCATGTTGCTAACCTGTTTTTCAGGGACATCGTGAGATTACATGGAGTACCAAAGACGATTGTTTCTGACCGTGATGTGAAGTTCATGAGCTACTTTTGGAAGACCTTATGGGGAAAGCTAGGAACGAAGTTGTTGTTCAGTACTACATGTCATCCCCAAACAGATGGTCAAACGGAGGTGGTGAATCGAACATTGTCACAGCTGCTAAGGACCATGATTAAAAAGAATCTGCAGGAGTAGGAAGAGTGTTTGCCACATGTTGAGTTTGCTTACAACAGGGTTGTGCATTCAACTACTCAGCTTTGTCCTTTTGAGGTGGTGTATGGTTTCAAGCCATTGACGCCACTTGATATGTTGCCTCTGCCATTACATGAGAGAGTTGATATGGAGGCATCAAAACGTGCTGATTATGTGAAGAAAATACATGAGAAGACTCGAGAGGCTATTAAGAAGAAAGGCAAGAACATTGCTGCTGCAAGGAATCAAGCAAGGAAAGAAGTGTTGTTCGAGCCTGGAGATATGGTTTGGGTGCATCTACGCAAGGATAGGTTCCCACTACTTCGAAAGTCAAAATTGAAGCCACGTGGTGCTGGTCCTTACAGGGTGTTAGCCAAGATTAATGATAATGCCTACTCGGTTGATATTCCTATTGAGGAGTTTGGTGGAGTTAGCAATAGCTTCAACGTTGCTGATTTGTCACCATATGCTGGAGAAGACCTTGGAGCGTCGAGGTCGACGCCTTTTCAAGGGGGGGAGATCATGAGGACATCCCTACAATTACACCTACCCCAATGACTACTGAAGATGCTACAACTGTTGCAAGAAAGGATCAGTCCAATGAGATTAGAATTGGACCTATTACAAGAGCTCGTGCTAAGCTACTGGAACAACAGGTGAATTTACTCCTAAATGAATCTGGTCCTTTGATTGATGAGAACTTTATACTGCCTAAGTCTATGCATTTATGTATGATCAGGTTCATTGGAGAAACAAGCATGGCGCGAGGAGGAGAGGGGCTACAAGAGAAGCCCAACATGATGATCGCCCAAGGATGCGCGAGGGAGGAGCGGGAGGAAGGCACAAGAGAAGATCATCAAGACGAAGGCAAAAAGATCTGCCATGACCGGAGTGTCCGGTCAGATCCACCCGGACTGTCCGGCCTGGTCGAGAGGCAAACTGGCATGGACATTCAGTATGCCAGTTCGGACACTACACGGACGCCACCCGGAAACTTCAAAGTTTCCGGCCAGACCGGACTGTCCGGCACACTTCACCTGGAGTGTTCGGCCTGACCGAACTGTCCGGCCGATTTCGATCGGAGTGTCCGCCCGCCGATCGAATCTGGTCCGAGTCGGTTTGTATCAGTTTTAGTCGTTTGCGTTTAGTTTCGGTTTCTGGTCGCTCCAGCCGCCCTTATAAGCTATGGGACGACCTCTAGTTAGGGTTTTAGACCACGTTAAAATATTTTGGAGTTGTTTCTTTCATAGAACCTCTGGAATTACCCTGTGTTCGAATCTACCAACTATAATTGAGTGTGATCTGTTGTTCCATTGGGAATTAGTAGATTGCATACTACCGCTCGTGGTCACGGCTGCGTGCGCAAGAGCATGGTGTTGTGAATATCCTACAAGGTTCGAGAGCTGTTGTATTGGCATCAGGGATCGAGCGGGAGAGTTCATAGCTACAGGCTAGTTATCTATCATCCACCATTATCGTTGCCATCCGCTTACTGAGAAGATCGGGCCACCCCATATCATATCCAATGACGAATACCAGGAGGAAATCAAACTAAACTGAGGATCCAACGATTGCAAAGAAATAAAATGGTGAAGAAGCATCAATGAATGAAGCAAGCAATCAAAAGATCCACAAAATCGCTTCACAAAAGGAAGATACCAAAAGAAAGATCTATATTAGGGTAAGATCGATAGGAGAGTGATTAAATAATATGAGGATACTCCCCAAAGTTTGTGCACAAATTATAATTTGCATTTGAATACAATATGCATAACATGGCATCCTCGTTCCCTCTATATCATTTAAACCCCAACCACGAGCAAGAGAGAAGATATTATGATGAGAGAAAATGGGTGTTTAGATGAAAATAGGAAGCTCCCTAAGGTTCATGCACAACAAAGTGCACAATTATGGAATCCTAACTCCCCATAATCAAACAAAACACCAAACAAGAACAACAAGGCAAATGCGTGTTCTTAGGTAAATTAGGAAAGCTCCCCAAGGTTTATGCACCAAATATAATAATTGCTTTGAATGCAAAGTGCATAAACATGGTATCCTTGCTCCCACAAACTTACATAACAACACAAGGGCACGAGAGATCAACTTTATTAACACCAACAAGTGCCAAAAGATGCAAATGAAAAGGTCAAGCACTCAAAGCAAAACTTTTGGAGCCACCAAAGAATAAAAAGGAGCACAAGGTGTAGACTCCAAAGCAAAAGGATATTAACTAAGTATTTAGCCATAATCATGTGTATAAGTTTCTAGGTAGACAACAATCACCAAGATATACATCCACAAAGAAATAGGTACACACAAAATGGATACTCAAGAATGAACAAGATACCCAAACGAAAGTCATAGATAATGCCAATAAGATTTTTGCTAGAAAGCATGGCAAAAGGCTCAAATTTATCTTATTGAACATCAATGACCTTCAAACACTAATGAATACATCACAACTATCACAAGGGAACAACAGATAGTTGGAATGCATTAGGAAAGGCAACAAGTGTTATAAAGAACAAATAAACCTTGCAAATTCATCCATATTGCACATGAGAGAAATTAAGGAAATGATTGGCAATAGAATTGCTAGATTGGCATATGTGGGATTGGTGAATCATAAACATGATTTTTATATACTCCCCAAAATATGCATTCATCTAAACTTACTCATATAACAATAAGGATGATACAATAAAATCTTGCAAGAACCACAGTAAAAGCAACTGAAAGAAATCATGCCATGATGCAACCACAAAGGTTGGATGCTAGAAAACTATGCATGAGAGGGATACTTGTTACCGAGATACCATTGGTAGGATGAAGTAGATATAAGTTTGTTGATCATCCTAGCTTGCCTCCAATTATCATTTAGTCACCACATCTTCTTATTATTGTGACAAGCATCCAATGAATCTCCAATGTACCTATAACACATTCAAGTACACAATGGTCCCAAAACTCATTAGGTCCAAAGTAGTTAGATAAACTACAATACATAGGAGAGACTCCACATAAATATGTGCATATTGATATGAAATTGAATTTCATGGACAACTTAGCCGATGGGATTTGGTGGAGTTTCCCTTATATATTGGATCAAATAAAGCAAGCATGCCATAATATAAACATGTAGTAAATATGCATGCACAAGGCTTCCAAGAACCAACAAGGAGATACAATTTGAACAAAAACACAAAGTAAACCAAGACGGTACACACAAGAGTGTGACACGACAAATGGTGTCCAAATTGTATCAAGGAATCAAATCAACACATGACCGAACACCAGTTCAACAAATGAACTAAGCTAAAGCCAAAGAGAAAAAGATAGATAAATACACAAATGCTCAAGGATTTATCTCATTCTAAAAAGTCAAAACACGAAACAAGGAATGAGACAAAACTAACTCCCAAAAATAGCAAGGTTCCGATGAATAAACCACACTCTCCACACTTTTCATGATGGCACAATACGAAAACGAAAAGATCGAACTTCCAAGCACATAAAACATGATCTGGAACAAAACAAGAAGCATAAATATGAGTGTTCTAAATAATATAGGAGAGCTCCCCCATGGATAGCGCATTATGTAGGATATTCCTTTTGAATGCAAAATGCACACAAATGGGATCATCACTAGTACCTAGATTAAATAAAACACACGAGGATACCAGAACAATAAGAAGATCCACAAGAGGCAAGGAAAGCTTGGGATACAATGATGACCCACAAGTATAGGGGGTGTATCGCCGTATTTTCGATAAGTAAGAGTGTCGAACCCAACAAGGAGCAGAAGGTGCTGGCTAGTGGTATGGATCAGGAATTCTCTGCAAATACTTAGCAAACGGATTTTTAGGGGTTTTCGATAAAGCAAGTAAACAAAGTACGAGTAAATAAAAGACAGTAGGAATAAATGCAGCAAGTGTCCCAATCCTTTATGCAGCAAAGGACAAGCCAGTTGTATTTCTTAAGATGACCAAACGTTCTCGAGGACACATGGGAAGATTGTCAAGTGCTTTCTCTTCATATAGTTGATTAATCTTCTCTAGCTTGTTAAGTGTTGTGTGGGTGAACCTATGCTAATGTACCGCCCCATCCAAGACTAATACATAATTGTGATTATACCCCTTGCAAACATCCGTAAGTACAAGAAAGTAATTAAGGTAGAAACCTAACCATAGCTTTAAACTCTAAGACCCTTACGTCCCTTGTGCAATGGTTTCCTAACGGGGGTTCAGGTTTCTGTCACTCCGGCAACCCCTATGATTAGTAGCCAAATACACAATGCATTCCCCTAGGCCCATATAGGTGAAGTGTCATGTAGTCGACGTTCACATGACACCACTAGAAGAAGTACACCACAACTTAAATAACAATCTATTGTATCTTTCTCAACACAACTCCACTACTAACAACAAGACTTCTCCCATGTCCTCAAGAACAAAACAAACTACTCACAAGACATCATATGGATCATGATCAGAGATGGAATAATGATGTATAACAATCTGAACATAAACAATAATTCAATGGTTCACTCAATAGCATCAACTACAAAGAGTAATCAACACCGGGAAAGTTTCCCCTATGAACTATAGCAAGATTCAACCAATTGTTACAGCAATATGGAGATGGTGATGAGGGTGCTGATGGTGATGATGGTGGTGATGATGATGATCCCGATGAAGTCCAGCTTGATGATGGTGTTGATGGCGACGATCTCCCCTCTCCGGGAAGGAATTCCCCCGGCAGAAATCTATCTGCCGGAGAGATCTTTCTTTCTCGGTGTTTTCCGCCCCGCAGAGGTAGAAGAATCTTTCTGTGGTTGCTCCTCGAGTCTTAGGGTTCCGGGAGGTTGATATACGCCAGAGGGGAGAGGCTGGAGTGGGCCAGGGTGTCCAAACCACCTCCTAGCGTGGCCTAGGCCTGCCCGCGCCATGGGGTGGTGTGGGCCCCCTGTGGCCCATCTCCACTCCATCTTCTGGCATCCTTAGTCTTCTAGAAAAATAGGATTTTCCGTATATTTTCCCGGATTTTTTGATCTTCGTGAATTTTGCCTCCAAACAGCACCTTTTCCATCAGAATCCTGACTGCAGCGTTCCATGCTCCAAAAGTCATCAACCATGCAAAAATAGATGAAATAACATAAGTATCACCTCTCAATATGAAATATATCAATGAATAATAGTGAATTAAGACATAGAATAGTGATGCAAAATGGACGTATCAACTCCCCCCCAAGCTTAGACTTCGCTTGTCCCCAAGCGAAGCTGAGCTCAATAAACATGACCTCAGGTTTATGGAGTGAAGAGTCGATAAAAGAATACGGACAAGAAGCATCACATTCATCAAATACATAGATCATAATAGAAGACAACTCACTATTATATAACTCAACTTGTAATAAGTAAAGGAAACACAATAAAGATACATAAAGTGAATCATAATTGGTAATGGCAAACTTAGCTCTTGGTCGAAGAATAGTTGATAATTTGCTAGAGTTCACAAATAGATGGTTTTTCAATGATAGCTTTCAAAGTAGTAAACATCAGGATAAGAGCAATGTGCAAAGAAAGGAACATAAGAAACATGATTGAATAAATCACCATATGAATGAATGAAACACATCAACTCAAAATACTTGTTGAGATAGAAGGGAGTAGGTTTACTGACTCAACTACAAAGTGAAAGAAAGGCCCTTCAAAGAGGGAAGCAGGGATTGCAAGTCTCATAAAGAGCTCCCAAAAATTATGATACTTACTAGCTTTCAGCTCTCATTGCCCCTATCATAGGCATCTTTAGGTGATTATGGTTAAAGTGACACAACTAAGAGGATATGCTTGACAAGTTATAAGTTGAAATCTCATGCCCCTTACTTATGAGTACCGATCCTCATGTTACTCAACTTCAGTCACGAGCAAGCTCTTGTCATTGTAAATACATGCGTATCATTGAGAACCGCCAATGGGGTACCCCTTGCACATGACACAGGAGCTATCCCATAATCAAAATGACAAGGCAAACAGACAGTGAGCATCTCAGCGATCTTTTTATTTGCTATTTGCATAGGTTTTTATTAAGGATGCTTCATAGAATTCTCACTATAGTTATGCTGCAAGTTTCCACCATGATTAAGCATGGCTTAGGCTAGCGGCCCAGGCGTTTCTCTAACACACATATAAACTCCATGATCTTACAAGTTCCACTTTTATTTCACACCGCCGGGATCCATAAGAAAAATAACATAATATCAACTAGGTACAAGTACCAATGAAGTGCTGAAAGCGGTCCCCGTGATACATGGTTCTGCTAACTTCAACTCATAAAGCGCAAGCATATACGCAAAAAAGAAGGACCCAATGGTTCAAGTTTATTAAATGCAAAAAAGTAAAGTGTGCCATCAAGTTCGTGAGAGCTTTAATCACTAATTTTCACATAACAAGTTTAATTTGGGAGGTAGATAAAACAAAAATTTACTTGAAATAGCAATAATGCTAATAGGTAGGTATGATGGACACAAATGGCAAAGGTTTTGGTTTAAAGGAGGTGGATGCACGAGAAGAATACCCACTCAGTACAGGTTTTTGGCTAGCAAGGCTGGATAGCAAGTATAAGAGTTGAAGGAAACAAACAAACATACAAGTGATCAAGACAAACATGCAATCTTCCTTGGAAGCACAAAAGATCTTAACTAGAGAATACTAGTCATCGACCCGTGCACTTGCACGGGAAGTACTATTTATTTTCCATTAAGTAAGTGTAGACCTCTAAGTATAGGAAACATATACTTGAGATACGACCTTGTGATAATCAATATGTAGCTCTTGGTGTACGTTAAAGTAGGAGGTCTATTTTTGACTGTTGTTGTAGCCCAATGAATATTTCAGCAAATTTGCGGTGTCTTATCAACCTTTTGTTTGGTAATTGTTTGCTAACATATATAAATATCCGAATATATATAGCTTATCTGGTCATGTGATATATGGATCCATCGATCTAGTGAAAAGACTTCCATTGCGAAAAGCCTAGACCTCATTTGAATCAATCCTTTTGCGTTTCGTTCTTCCTTTTATAATGGACACATTTCAATGTTGTGAGTATTCATTTGGATTAAGGTGGACTTTATGGTTCAAAGGGGGACTTCAACTTGTAGGACCCCTCTATTGTATAAGTTGCCAATTCAGCCAACATCATTTTCCTCGTAATACTAACTTTGGACACTGACTCCTTTTGTAATATTTTTAAAATCTAACTAAATTATATTGTTCATGACTTTATTAGTATCTACATTGGTAACTTCTGCAAGGATAGTCGAAGAAATTAAATAACAGTTTTGCCAAGATGGAATGAGACATCTTGAATATGGATATACACTTGATTACTTTCTAACTTTTTCAAATACTTACATTGCTAAAATGTCTGCTTACATAGAAATTTTGTGGTGTTCAGAATCTATCAATTAGTCCATTTCATTTTACACATGTATTTTCCATGTTTTTTTGGAGTTACTCTTGAGCCACAGTGTGAACACCGCTATAAACAAAGTCACACAACTTTGAACGGTATATCCATCAATATGGTTAATTAGCAATCCCAACCCCCCAAAAAACTTGTTTTTATAATATATCTATAAATTTTAACTAAAATATAGATTATGAATAGTCCGTAGAGAAAATTTACTCATATATTGTTTTAAAATATATCATTGCATGCAAAGTGTTAAAAGTATGTATGACATTATCGTGACCTGCATGATTCAATATTTGTGTAGTAATTGAATTATACATTTTTTACACATGATGAGGTTAGTGTTTCTACATTGGATACTGATGAAGAACAATCTAAAAGTATTTTTTTAATTAAATTCTCATATTTTGCCGATTCTAGTTCTGCACCTAGACTTAAATTTTGACTTTTCTGGAATTTTTGGAGTATTTGGACTTTGTTGATTAATACATCTTGCTCTCGTGTATTTTACATGATCTACTGGTTATGTTTTTGAGTCATACCACCACTTTGAATAAATCAGGTGTTTCAGTGATACAAAAACTAAAAACACACGTACATATCTATGTTACTTGCCATCGCACTACTTTGAAAATATGTGCCATCTGCCATTTGCAGTCAGATCTCCAATTGAATTTATGCAGTTACGAACTTGCTGCAAGTTTCACTAATACAACCCCCGCGTCGTAAATTCGTGGGCTTGAAATCCAACATAAAGTCACGTAAGTTGTGACGGTATTATATATAACATCTACATATATTCAATATAGCTATTTAATTATTCTCACTAAATTTACTCACTACTTATTTTCGGGTTTCAATTTTATATAATCACTTTACATTATACCTATCTATATTATATGCACCATCGCATCTCGTAGTTTACCAAAGGAAAAAAAAGGCTGCCAAAGTAAATAATTTTAACGCACACGATTGTACTCCTTAGTGACAGCCCCATACTAAATTGCATATGGATGGATACGCGATCAGTTTTAATCGTGCTGGCAGATGTTGGTACCGTGGTAGGAAAAAACGTTGAAAATCGGTTATAGTTCCCTAAAAGAAATAGAGAATCTGTTAGAGATTACGTAGGATAGTTGGAGTACAACAGCCGATTTGGTATCCATGTACAAACAGCCTAACTGAATATGGACTTCAAACTTGCGGGCCGTGACTTATTTCCATTGCCCACCACCTTTTGATCCTAGTCGTACATCACAAAATCAAGGGACTATATCTAAAATTTTCTAGGATTAACGTGGTGCCTCCTATGGTGTCTCCAATTAGTAAATATAAGACTAAACTTATGAGCAAATCAAGAAAGAAAGATGATGAAATTATTTTTCTTTAAAGGTACTTTTATCTTTTCTTTCAACTCTCAAAAATAGTGTTGCTACTGACCAAGCCAGGTTTGCCAAAACTAACTAAATTAACTCAATGATCCCAAAGTGATACCAATACTAACAACAAGATCAATCATATAACCACGAATTGAAAACTAATATAAGCTATGCAAAAAGAGTGAATGATAGAACTTCTCATTAATAATCCATAACGGCAACTCCCACCAAGGGATACATATCTAACGAGAGAGGGGACACTTCCATAATGCAAACCATCCTGCATAAACTCCTCTATTCATGATATGACTCTACTAATAAGGCAAAAGGATAGAAGATAGTGATGTGATACCGCGGCACTCCCCCAAGCTTGGAACAAACCAAGGGGATGCCAAACCTGATAACGAATTACTCCTTTGGTGGTGGTGATATCCTCTTGATGAGCTCTCTGATCAGTTTCCCCAAGTCCTCAATCTCGAAAGTGAGATTACGAATCAGCTGTGAGTTTTGCTCAATGCGGCTCATGATCATGTCGTGTTGAGAATTCCAGCTCTTGTTATTCTTTCCCCACTCTTCCTCTTTAAAGTCTTCTTTTCCTGCATGGCTAGAACGAGGCAAATCCCAATTGGAGGGTAATTTCTCCTTGGGCATATTCTGGTATTGATGCTCATGGATAAGGGTATGGAAAGGATTCCTGGTGCGTGGAGGAAGTGACCAGGGATCTGAACGGTGATGAGGAGGCTTCCCTCCAATGGCTGGATTTGCCACCACTCCAATGCTTGCAACGGTAATGCCGGCGTGCGGGTGTTGGCCTTGCTCCACTTCACCTTCACTCTTGACCTCCTTCTCCTTCCCGGGGTCTTGGAGGTCTTCCTCCATGGGCTCCTTCCCCTTATCCTTGGCAGACACCATTGTGCTTCTAAACTTTAGAAGAATATGTCCTGGCAGAAACAGATCGAAACAAAAACACGATATACGAACCTTGGGGGATCCGGGGGGGGTTATATATTATGAAGTTTCATATCGAAAGGAAGGTACTGGGAGAAAACGAGTCGGAGGCGGAGTCCTGGGTGGCCTCACCACCTGGTGGCGCGGCCAGGGGTGGGCTCGCGCCATGGGGTGGTGTGGGAAACCCTGGCTCCGTTTTCGTCCCTTTTTCGCTTCGTAGCTTTCCTTATTGACTGAAAACTGCAAAAATATAGTTGGTTTGTATTTTTGCGGAACTTTTCTTACTAGAACTATTACCTATTTGAAAATAGACTCTGCAGGTCTCTGAATTTGGTATCTACTAGATTCTTCCGGAGTCATTACTTGAATATCATCGATATCTTCATCTTCATACACTTATTACTTGAGTCATAAAACCCTTCTCTTCCTTATTACACCATTGTCTCCACTTCCTGGAAATTTCTTTCACACAAAACTTCACACAGTTCTCATTAGCAACATTAGTATAAGTGAAGTGATAAAACCTTTTGAGTCTAACTTCAACTGAAAACCATCAAAACAAAAGCTACTGTAGCAACTTCTTCCGAAAACCCAAAAAGAATTCAAAAAGGAAATCGAATAAAAAAGCAAATGCAAGATTGGCAAAATCTGTCAAAACAGACCAGCGGGTAAGATCAATTTTTTCGAAAATCTTCTGTCGCTCAAATCAAAAAGTGCAAAACTAACTAAAGTTAAATAACAACCTGGGGAAGAAGCACAAAAAATTACAGATCAATCCAACATACAGATATCTCTCACGAATTTTTACGGTGAAGCACAAAAAATCTGTTTCGGGACAGCAACTTCCCCAAATATTACTTCTCTCTCATTAGAGGTTGATATTGACACAAAAACCAAACAAAATGGATAAGGAGCAGTTATTACTGAAGTAATAACTTCCAAGACTCAAAGAAACAAAAACAAACTGAAAGGAAAAACAAATTGGGTTGTCTCCCATAAAGCTCTTTCTTTATAGCCTTTAAGATGGGCATGATAATTTTGAAGAAGCTCTCATAGGGATATGAATTGAAGTGAAAGAGAGCATTAAGAAGCAAAAACACACACACATTTAAGTCTAACCCACTTCCTATGCAAGGGAATTTTGTAAACAAACAAGTTATTGAAACCAGAGGCAACTTGCATAAGAAGGCAAAAGAAGTGCAACATAAAAACTTTCAGCATAAAACGAGGAAACTTGATATTATTGAGATACGTAAGAACACTTTTCCCTCTCTCATAGTAGCTTTCAGTATCATGCATAAACTTAACAATATAGCTATCGCAAGGGCCATCATAGCAATGATCACTTATCCTAACAGAAAACACAGGAATACTAGCTCTCATAACACTACTATGTGAAACAATATTAGAGGTATCCTTACAAAGGATAGGGTGTCCCTCTTTCTCATACTTGGTGACAAAGTCTTTCGCATTTACTATTATAGGTTCATCAACCATTTGTTTATCAGGTTCAATAGCCTTATTCATACTTTCATCTACCATACTAGCCATCATAGAATGTTCATTTACCTTAACTGGGAAAGGCATTTTCACAATATAAGGTTTAGGTAAAACATGATTAGCAGTATAAACTTTAGTATTTCTTGTAGGAACACTCTTAGCAACATCTTTTTAAGGTTCATGATACTTATTCCACTTCTTTGTAGGCACTTCAATGTAGGAAGCAAAAGCCTTAAAATAAGAAGCAATAGCTTCAGAGTCTAGACCATAAGCATTTTTAATATTTTGAAAGTCATCAGTTCCCATAAAATATTTAATGCATTCGTAATCATAATTTATACCTGACTTTCTACCTTTGTCATTCTCCCAAGCTTCAGCATTGTCTTGAATACGATCTAGAAGATCCCATTTAACTTCTTATTCCATGCGAGTGAATGAGCCTTGCATAAAAGTTATTGATAATAATATTGTTGGAGAGCTCATGAATGGGACATTTGAGCATCAGTAACTTCAATCTCCCCCAAGCTTGAGTTGTACTCTCTCCATCAAGAGGCCAAAAGTTGTATATTTGATTCCGATCTTTATGAATCTCACTAGGAGGATAAAACTTTGAATAAAAGAGAGGCACTATTTCCTCCCATTCCAAAGCATGACCATTCTTCAGCAGCTTATACCATTCCTCAGCTCTTCCTTTCAGTGATAATGAGAATAAATACTTCTTAACTTGATCTGTAGAAATACCTGCACACTTGAACAACCCGCATAATTCGTGTATAAAGAGTAAATGATCACCGGGATGGACAGTTCCATCCCCAACATAGTAGTTATCCATAACACGATCAATAATTCTTATAGGTATTTTGAAAACATCATTCTCATCAGGTGGTGGCTTATCTACTACCTTAGCAGTGGTAGTAGCATTACCAAATAAGAAACTCAGTGAATTATCCATAACGAAAATAAAGCAACTAGCAGAAGTAAACAATACTCACAGTAGAAGTTTCCTTTACCAGTTCCACTCTCCAATAGCGCTTCACTCGGCAACAGCTTGTAAAATAGTCTTGATGACCCACAAGTATAGGGGGTGTATCGCAGTATTTTCGATAAGTAAGAGTGTCGAACCCAACGAGGAGCAGAAGGTGTTGGCTAGTGGTATGGATCAGGAATTCTCTGCAAATACTTAGCAAACGGATTTTTAGGGGGTTTCGATAAAGCAAGTAAACAAAGTACGAGTAAATAAAAGACAGTAGGAATAAATGCAGCAAGTGGCCAATCCTTTATGCATCAAAGGACAAGCCGGTTGTATTTCTTAAGATGACCAAACGTTCTCGAGGACACATGGGAAGACTGTCAAGTGCTTTCGCTTCATATAGTCGATTAATCTTCTCTAGCTTGCTAAGTGTTGTGTGGGTGAACCTGTGCTAATGTACTGCCCCATCCAAGACTAATACATACTTGTGATTATACCCCTTGCAAACATCCGTAAGTACAAGAAAGTAATTAAGGTAGAAACCTAACCACAACTTTAAACTCTAAGACCCTTACGTCCCTTGTGCAATGGTTTCCTAACGGGGTTCAGGTTTCTGTCACTCCGGCAACCCCTACGATTAGTAGCCAAATACACAATGCATTCCCCTAGGACCATATAGGTGAAGTGTCATGTAGTCGACATTCACATGACACCACTAGAAGAAGTACACCACAACTTAAATAACAATCTATTGAATCTTTCTCAACACAACTCCACTACTAACAACAAGACTTCTCCCATGTCCTCAAGAACAAAATGAACTACTCACAAGACATCATATGGATCATGACCAGAGATGGAATAATGATGTATAACAATATGAACATAAACAATAATTCAATGGTTCACTGAATAGCATCAACTACAAAGAGTAATCAACACCGGGAAAGTTTCCCCTATGAACTATAGCAAGATTCAACCAATTGTTACAGCAATATGGAGATGGTGATGAGGGTGCTAATGGTGATGATGGTGGTGATGATGATGATGATGATCCCGATGAAGTCCAGCTTGATGATAGTGTTGATGCGATGATCTCCCCTCTCCGGGAAGGAATTCCCCCGGCAGAAATCTATCTGTCGGAGAGATCTTTCTCTCTCGGTGTTTTCCACCCCGCAGAGGCAGCAGAATCTTTCTGTGGTCGCTCCCCGAGTCTTAGGGTTTCAGGAGGTTGATATCGCCCGAGGGAGAGGTGGAGGGGACAGGTGGCCACACCACCTCCGGCGGCGGCTGCCTAGGCCTGCTCACGCCATGGGGTGGTGGGCCCCTGTGGCCCATCTCCACTCCATCTTCGGCATCCTTAGTCTTCTGGAAAATAGGATTTTCCGTATATTTTCCCGGATTTTCTGATCTTCGCAATTTTGCCTCCAAACAAGATCTTTTCCATCGAATCCCGATCGCTGCGGTCCATGCTCCAAAAGTCATCAACCATGCAAAAATAGATGAAATAACAGAAGTATCACCTCTCAATATGAAATATATCAATGAATAATAGTGAATTAAGACATAGAATAGTGATGCAAAATGGACGTATCAGACAACACAAAACATTTTCTTGGCAAGAGATAGTACAAAATTACGTGGAACATACATGGTGTGCCACCCAACATACAAAAATATACTTGACAACTCAAGACAATTACATACATGGTGTGCCACCCAACATACAAAAATATACTTGACAACTCAAGACAATTACGTGGAAGGCGCAACATGTACAAAAGCATGCAAGGTACAAAAATAACGCATGCACAAGGGGACGAGTAACTTTCAATGTAATGAATTGAGCACATGTTACCGCATGGAGGAACATTGGAAATATGATAGATACAATATAATCCACATGACTTGCCTTGACAAATATAATAGATGAAGATCCCTCAATTCTTGATGATGTAGCCAAGTCTCCAATGCTCTCCAAACACACCTATTGATCAAGTTTTGGCTTGTTGGTTCCCAACCAAGTTTGCTCCTAAGAAGTTAGTCACAATAGGCTTGGCAACCCAAATGGTTCTTTTCTTGGACCCACATTGAGCACCAACAAATTTGGCAAACATATTGCCAACCTCATCCTTATGAAGAGAATAAGCATCATAAATCATGATAGGTTTGTACGAGGAGATACCATGGATGCATGAGGAAGAAATGTGCCCTGTTGTGTGGCAAATATAGTAAGTTCTTCTCTTGCCGTATTTATTTTTGGGTGAAGCAACATCTTGAGGAAGAGCTTGAGTCTTCTTGGGAGGAGGCCCATCTCTAACAAGAGGTAGAGCTTGAGGCCGCTTACCTTTTTGCTTCTTGCTAAGGGACTTCTTCTTTAATGGACAAGACTTAACATGATGCCCTTCTTCCTTGAACTTGAAGCAAAAAATGTTGGCCGGATTCTTGATTTGATCTTGGCCCTTTTTCTTATTGCCCTTGTGCTTCAACTTGACATTGGACTTGTTCTTGATATTAGAGTTGAATCCAAGTCCACTCTTGTCTTTTTGCATACTCAAGAAGTTGTTGAGTGTGGCCTTCCCTTTATGATCCTTTTTCAAGTCATTCTTCAAAGAAGTGACTTGAGCCTTGAGCTCTTTAATTTCCTCTACATGTTAGTGTGAACAACAATACTAGAGGAAGTGGATACTACATTGTTAGAGCAACAAGGCACAAAATGTAATTCATTGATACATTGCAAATGTATCTATAATTTTTGATGCTCCATGCTTGGTTTTATCCACCTTCTTGTGTTTTGTCCACACTTTGGAGTACTTTTCATATGATTTCTTGGACTAACCTATTAACAAGAGCCACAGTGCCAGTTGCCTGTTTTCTGCTGTTTTTGGTTCCAGGAAAGTCAGAAAATGAATATTCTCAGAATTGGACGAGACAAAAGCCAAAGTGCCTATTTTTCCAGAAGACTCCAGGAGCCAGAATACGAGACGGAGGAGGGCCAGGGGCTGGCCACCCCCCCCCCAGGCGCGGGCTGGGCCTGGCCGCGCCAGGGCATGGTGTGGTGGCCCCAGGCACCCCCTCGGTCTCCCTCTTCGCCTATAAGAAGCCTTCTAACCTTAAAAGTCCGAGGGTTCGACGTTTTTCCAGAAAAAGTTCCACAGCGCCGCCACCACCGAAGGGGAGATTCGGGGGACAGAAAGTCTCTATTCCGGCACCCTTCCGGGACGGGAAAGTGCCCCCGGAGCTATCTCCATCGATCTCCACCATCGCTTCTCCATCCACCATCCATGTTTCCCCCATCTATGAGTGAGTAATCCCCCGCTGTAGGCTATGGGGATGGTAGGGATTGGATGAGATCGTTCATGTAATGGCATCAGATTGTTAGGGCATGGTGCCTAGTATCTTTTATTAGTGCTTTATGACTTTGTTGCGACTTGTTGTGCTTAATGCTTGTCACTAGGGCCCGAGTGCCATGATCTCATATCTGAACATGTTATTGATTTATTCTGATAGTATTGTTATTGATTTATTATGATCTCAGACCGAAAGGGAATGGCTTTGATGTGAGGATCACATGTGTTCATGAAGTGTTAATGCTTTGCTCCGATGCTCTATTAAAAGGAGCACCTTAATTGCCAGTAGTTCCCTAGAGGCCCCGCTGCAAACGGGCTGGCAGGACAAAAGATGTTGTGCAAGTTCTCATTGCGAGCACGTATGACTATATATGGAACACATGCCTAGGATTGTCTAGTACTTGGGTGCTTTATCTTATTTATCTGCAATTGCCCTATGTTCTGATTGCTATGTGAATTGTCTTGTCCATGCAACGCCCGTCCATCCATCCCTATGCCTAATCCCAATCGCTTATCGCTTTTGTTACTACTGTCTTTGCTTTACTATCATTGCTTTTTACTACTCCTACTACAAAAACTCTTGATAAAGCTGTGAGCAAGATTGTTTCCAGGTGCAGCTGAATTGACAACTCAGTTGTTAAGGCTAATAAATATTCTTTGGCTCCCCTCGTGTCGAATCAATAAATTGGGTTTCACTTCTCTCGAAAATACTGCGATACACCCCCTATACTTGTGGGTCATCAAGACTATTTTCTGGCGCCGTTGCCGGGGAGCATATCTTTATTTATCAAGTCCACTTGGATTCACTATTGTTCAGGCTAAGTTTATTTTCTCCTTGTTTGCTTGTTTCTTTATCAAAAAATACAAAAAAAAAATAGTTCCTACTCTAGTTGTTATTTTCATTGGTCTGTTATTGTCTTGCCTTATCATGCTTGTTGACAATGGTTGGTTTCTTTGAAACTGAAGCTTATTGGCAAGGTGGGTTCACGGAAGATGAAAAATACTATTATAAGGAACACCGCTTGTCACAAAAAGGGAAACACTTATGGGAACAAATTGTTAGATTGTATACCATTGCTAGAAACTTGTGCTCTACTTATAATGTTACTTATTGATTTAATAAATCTTGTTGCTGTAGGAGGTACAAACACCTCCCTTTTCAATGTGAGTATAATGATAATGTTACCATATCTTCCTATGTTAAGGGAAATTATGATCTTTATGATGTGGAAAAACCGGGGAATTTATTGCTTGGAAGGGTGCATTTGAACTTGCTAGTTTGCTTGAAAATATTGATGATTCACCTTATAAGTATGAGGTTTATGGTATACTTAAATTTTGCTTTGATAATTACAAGGATGAAAATGGCTATATTCTTGAATATTTTAATAGATGCTTTCCACAAATGGAAGAGACTAATGCCTTGCAGGATCCTATGGAAGAAGAATTTGATGAACCTGAAATCTCATTAGATGAAAAAGAGGAGGAGAGTGATGAGCAAAAGGAGCAAGAATGGATTAGCTACCCATGCCTACCTTCTTATGAGAGTAGCTCTTTATCCCTTACATTATTTGATTGTCCTCCATGCTTAGGAGGATGAATGTTATGTTCCCGAGGTTTCTTTTGAAAATGTTTATAATAAAGCTCTAGTGCTTGTAGGTCATGAAGAGAATGCTTTATGTGATAGTTATATTGTTGAGTTTATTCATGAGGCTACTGAAAATTATTATGAGAGAGGAAAATATGGTTGTAGAAGTTTTCATGGTATTGAAACACCTCTCTATGTGCTGAAAGTTTTGAAGTTACTCTTGTTTTATCTTCCTATGCCTGTCACTTTGTTATTTGCTTACACGATTCCTATGCATAGGAAGTGGGTTAGACTTAAATGTGTTTTGAATCTGCTTCTTGATGCTCTCTTTTACTTCAACTCATATTTCTTATGAGAGAATCTTCTCAAACTTTTATGCCTGAAGATGATAATATGTCTATTATTTTGGGAGACCTTTTCTTAAATACTGCAGGAGATGTTATTAATTATAATCAAGGGAAGGTGACATTCAATGTAAATTACAAGGAACATATTGTCTATTTCCCCAAGAAGATTGAAAGGACTTATGGCTTGAATTCAATTGAACATGTTGAGGGCATTCAAGTTGGAGCAATATATTGTCCCATACCAAGAGAAAAATTTGAAACTATTATGATTGGGACCATTGCTATCAAGGTTGAGGTAACATAATCATTAGTGGAATACAAAGTTTTGTATCATATGAAAAAATTTTGGTAACAAGACCTGATCAACCTTGTTAACAAAAGGATTTCATTGAACAAAACAATGTTTTCACCATGATTATCTCCGCTTACTTCTATTCTATCCATATTAGTTTTTGCTTTTGCCTAACTTAAAGGCGTTAAAGAAAAGTACTTATTGGGAGATAACCCAAAAGTTTTAGATGAGTCTTGGAAGTTATTACTTCAGTAATAACCACTCCTTATCCTTTTTATTTGCTTTTTGTGCCAAGAGTAACCTCTAATGAGAGAGAAGTAATGATTGGGAAAGTTGCTGTCCCAAAACAGATTTTTGTGCTTCACCGTAAAAATTCGTGAGAGAGCTCTGTATGTCGGATTGAGCTGTAATTTTTTATGCTTCTGCCCAAGGTTGTTATCTAACTTTAGTTAGTTCAACACTTTTTGATTTGAGCAACTGAAGGTCTTCTAAAAAATTCGTCTTTACCTGCTGGTCTGTTTTAACAGATTTCTGCCATTTTCTGCATTTGCTTCTTGTTGGTTCCTTCTTGAGTTCTTTTGGGGAATTGAGCTTTTTGAGGGAAGTGCTACAGTAGCTAGTGTTCTAATGAAAGTTTATTTAGTGTTAGAACTTAACCTTAAGACTTATTTATCTTGAGTGCACTAATGTTGCTAATAAAGATTGTGTGAAGTTTTGTATGAAGGAAAATTTTCAGGTCTATGGAAGGAATGAATAATGAGATGAAGGATGGACTAAAGCTCAAGATTGGGGATGCCACGCATGTCACCCCAAGAAATATCCAAGAAGTACAAGTGTCAAAGCTTGGGGATGCCCAAGGCATCCCCTTCTTCATCAACAAAAATCTCAGGTTTCTTCCAAACGCTTCATTTTTACTGTTTCATGCACAGTTGTGTTGTTCTTGGAGCGTCTTCTTTTTCGTTTTTCGTTTTGGTTTTCATTTTCTTGGTTTGCTTAGTTTTCTGAATAAATTGGTTGGACCCCCTCTTTCATACATTGGGTTGCAAATAGTTTGGTGTGGTTTGGAAAAGAGTAGGAAAGTTCATGCTTAAGTGATAAAAAGAGTTTGTTTTTGACTGTGGCCTATGCTTTGTCATTTCATGCTTGATATTGTTTTGGCTTTATGCTTAGTATTCTTTGCTGTAGCATGAATTGTTATAAACAATTGAGATTGCTTAATGTGCCTTGGATGAATCATGCGTTGTTTTAGCATATTAAATCATAGTATTGTGGTATTCTCCTTTGATGCTTTATTTGGGTTGACTTGGCACATGCTCACACCATGTTATGACTATCCCAAGTCACCATAAGCCTTTATGATCCTTTAGTTTTCAACTTGTAGTATCACTTTATGCTTTGATCCATGATGTTTTGTCGCTCTGCATTATTATGGCCATTACTGCTCTCTCGTTTGTCGCTCCCTTACTATTGCTACCCTTCACTTACACTGAGTTTTACTCAAGTTTCCAACTCCCTAAACCAAATATTTCCAAAGTGTCCACCATACCTACCTATTAGCATCATTTGCTACTTCCGTGCATATCCAATATGCCTTGTTTTCTTCCAAATAAAATGTTTGCTTGTTATGAGAAAATTAGTTAGTAAAGCTCTCACGAACTTGATGGCACACTTTATTTCCTGCACTTAATAAACCTGAACCATTGTGAACTCTCCATGAAAGTTATATGCTTGCTAATTATAGGCTGGGGATTAGCAGAACCGTGCTGTCACGGGGAACACTTTCAACACTTGTAAATATATACCCAGTTGATACCTTGCTCTTTTATTTGCGGATGTCGTCGGTGTGAAATAAAAGGGGAGCTTGTAAGTCCATAGAGTTATGTATGTGTGTTAGAGAAACGCCTGGGCCGCTGGTCTAATCCATGCTGACATGGTGGAAACCTGCAGCGTAACCATAATGATATCTATGAAGAAATTTTCTTATAAAAAAAGACAGATATAGCTATTGAGAAAAAGAAAAAAAAGAGTTTTATGAAAAGAGGAAAGAGATAAAAAAGCACCATTTTCCCATGGTAAATAAGAAGATTGCCGAGATACTCATTGTCTGCTTGCCTTGTCATTTTGATATGGGGATTCTTCCGTATCATCGGGCAAGGGGTACCCCATTGGCGGTTCTCTATGATACGCACATACTTACGATGACAAGAACTTACCGGTAACTAAAGTTGAGTAGCATGAGGAGCGGCCCTCGTACTCAAGGGACTTGGGATTTTCAGTTTATAGTCTGTCAAGCATATAACTCAGATTGGACCTCACTTTCACCTTAACCACATTAAAGATGCTTATGATAGGGGCAATGAGAGCTCAAAGCTAACGAGTACCATACTTTCAGCATTTGGAAGCCTTTCAAACTTTTCAAAACCTTTTCATTTCCTTGTTGAGTCTCCACACATTCTATGAGCACTTTCTTGAGAGCATAGTGGCCATTCTTAGTTCTATGTGCATTGTCCCAAGACTTGTTGATTGATGCATACCTTGATATTGCTTGTTTTAAACTATTTGTATCTAGTCACTCTTGTAAACTTTGAAGGTGTCCTATGCATTTATGTTTGCTACTCTATGAGGGACAAGCTGAGTGCCACTATGCTATGTTTTCTTTATGAGAAACAAACAAACTCTTGCAAAGCAT
The DNA here is from genome assembly GCA_023614405.1 of Avena insularis. Lineage (NCBI taxonomy): Eukaryota > Viridiplantae > Streptophyta > Magnoliopsida > Poales > Poaceae > Avena > Avena insularis. The sequence continues at coordinate 538,530,931 of CM042694.1, forward strand.
TGTTATTCATGAATCTTTTGTTTGTGCCTTTTCTTGTTGCATCATAGTTTCTTTGTCTTATTGCTAGAACTTTGTCTTTCATGTTATGATTGAAGTACTATGATCCCAGCTTTGAATGTTTTACAAATATTTTGATCAAGTCTTTGATGGTGCATGTCACCTCAAAAATTATTCTTTCTTTTTATCACTCACCTACTCGAGGACGAGCAGAAGTTAAGCTTGGGGATGTTGATACATTGCAAATGTATCTATAATTTTTGATGCTCCATGCTTGGTTTTATCCACCTTCTTGTGTTTTGTCCATACTTTGGAGTACTTTTCATATGATTTCTTGGACTAACCTATTAACAAGAGCCACAGTGCTAGCTGCCTGTTTTCTGCTGTTTTTTGGTTCCAGGAAAGTCAGACAATGAATATTCTCGGAATTGGACGGGACAAAAGCCAAAGTGCCTATTTTTCCAGAAGACTCCAGGAGCCAGAATACGAGATGGAGGAGGGCCAGGGGCTGGCCACACACCCCCAAGCGTGGGCTGGGCCTGGCCGCGCCAGGGCATGGTGTGGTGTCCCCAGACACCCCCTCGGTCTCCCTCTTCGCCTATAAGAAGCCTTCTGACCTAAAAAGTCCGGGGGGTCGACGTTTTTCCAGAAAAAGTTCCGCAGCACCGCCACCACCGAAGGGGAGATTCGGGGACGAAAGAAGTCTCTATTCCGCACCGCCGACGGGAAGTGTCCCCGGAGCCATCTCCATCGATCTCCACCATCGCTTCTCCATCGACCATCCATGTTTCCCCCATCTATGAGTGAGTAATCCCCCGTTGTAGGCTATGGGGATGGTAGGGATTGGAAGAGATCGTTCATGTAATGGCATCAGATTGTTAGGGCATGGTGCCTAGTATCTTTTATTATTGCTTTATGACTTTTTTGCGACTTGTTGTGCTTAATGCTTGTCACTAGGGCCCGAGTGCCATGATCTCAGATCTGAACATGTTATTGATTTATTATGATAGTATTGTTTCTGGTCTTATTTGCAAGTTGTATACACACGTTGTTGTCCGGAACCTATGGCCCCGGCGATGTAAATCGGGATAACCGGAAGGAATGGCTTTGATGTGAGGATCACATATGTTCACGGAGTGTTAATGCTTTTCGTGCTCTATTAAAAGGAGCACCTTAATTGCCAGTAGTTCCCTAGAGGCCCCGCTGCAAACGGGCTGGCAGGACAAAAGATGTTGTGCAAGTTCTCATTGCAAGCACGTATGACTATATATGGAACACATGCCTAGGATTGTCTAGTACTTGGGTGCTTTATCTTATTTATCTGCAATTTCCCTATGTTCTGATTGCTATGTGAATTGTCTTGTCCATGCAACGCCCGTCCATCCATCCTTATGCCTACCGCACTCGAATCCCACTGTTTACTGCTTTTGTTACTACTGTATTTGCTTTATTACTGTTGTTACTTTACTACTCCTACTACAAAATTGTTGCTACTGATAAACTGCTGTGAGCAAGATTGTTTCCAGGTGCAGCTGAATTGACAACTCAGTTGTTAAGGCTGATAAATATTCTTTGGCTCCCCTCGTGTAGAATCAATAAATTGGGTTTCACTTCCCTCGAAAATACTGCGATACACCCCCTATACTTGTGGGTCATCATTCATCACAAGATGTAGCAATGGCATGAGTGGATGAATTACAAGGACTAGCACATGGAAATATGAGATTTGGAGTAGTAGTAGTGCTAATGTCCACATGGGGCTCATTAGATGTTATATTTGACATAATAGCCTCATGAGCTAATTTTAGCCTATCATGGGAGGCTAGAAGATCCTAATGAGAGCTTGACAGCTTACCATTAATTTCTTCCAAGATCCCATACTTGCTAGTTAGCAAAGCAAGTTGAGTCTTTAGCTCAACATTCTCCTTATAAATAGAAGCTTCACAAGAAATAGAGTTAGTAGCACAAGCATCATAATTAATTGCAAGAGGTGAGGGCAACTTCGAAAGCACTTTTGAGTAAGAGGCTTTAAGTTGCTCATGTGACTCGGTGAGTTTGATGAGCTTACCCTTGATGACCCTAGAGCCATTTTTGAGGTGCTCAAAATCCTCAAGGAGTTTAGCATAAGCAACTTGAAGCTCATCATTTTTACTTTTGAGATCACTTGCCACCTCAAGACCTCTATCATGAGATTCATTTACTCTAGACAGCTCTAGAGCAAAAGTCTCCTCAAGAGATTCCTTATTGGTTTGTTCCTCTTCAAGAGATTCATTTAGATTTGCAATTTTATTAGCATACTCACGCTCAAGGCTACTCATTTTATCAGTGGTGTTCTCATTCTCCTCAATTTGTGCTTCTAACTTATCAATATGTTCTTTGCTATTAATAACAAAGTCCAAGATTTCAACGAAGTTAGAGCAAGCAATATTATTCTTAACAAGAGCATGATAAACAATCTCACCCTTTTCATATAAATCATCAACATCCAACTCTTCTTCCTTATTATCATCATCCTCATCATCACAAGAGGTATTGGGTTCCAAAGTAGGAGTTACCTTTAAATCCCTAACCATAAGGCATAGGTGGGTACCATGAGATGATGATGATGATGAATTATTTGAAGCTTAATTCAAGATATTGTCTTGGCCAATAGAATCTTAATTTTCCTCTACATGGTTAACAACACAAGCACTAGAGGAAATAGAAGTATTTTTAACATGGCAACAAGACAACACAAGCATATCATCATAAGATTTTTTTTCAAGCCATTTCTACATGATATGCAGGAACTACCAACACAAGCATATAAGGAGTTTGGGTGCTACAAGTGTTAGGGTCCAACGATAGACCATTGCAACTAGATAGAGATGAAGGATAACTAATAGTAAGCTCACTATCCACATTTCAATTTCTATCACCACTCACCATATCATTACCTTGTGAAAAATCACATGTTGGTGAAGTGGTAGAAGATGAGAACTCATCTCGACCAGAAGTGGAAGCAACACAATTATCCTCAAGAATATTGGACACAACATATTTATCTTGAAGTTTTGTTCATAACTCATGAGCGCTCCAAAAAGGAATGATTGAAGATGTAACTACATAGCTCAAAGGATTAACAAGCACATTATAATATTGAGCATCAATATATAAGTTTTTCTCATCCTCACACGATAGATTTTTGAAATCCATAGGAGGAGAAAAACCTATATCTACAATACGCTCCAAATTTGGGTCCATGTCCTGAAAATGAATTAGCATACGAGTTTTCCATATATCATAATTTGTGACATCGAATATGAACTTTTTATTATGCATTAATACCCTAGCCGACATCATTACTCTCAAGGCGGTGAAGCCTAAAATGAGAGAATAAGCTCTGATGCCAATTGAAAGGATAAGGATGTCGCCTAGAGGGGGTGAATAGGCGGTTTTAAAACTTTTATGAGAGGGGATCAACAAAGGCGTAATTAAACTAGCATTTACTTTGTCAAGCACAAAACCTAGAACAACTAGGGTTCACCTATGTGAACCAACAACTTATTCTTAGCAAGACAAGCAACTATGTGATAGCAAGATATAGACTTAAAGCACGAAGGCTATCACAAAGTAAGGTGCATAAGTAAGAGCTCGTGTATAGAGATAACCGAGGAACGCAGAGATGATGATGTTTTACCGAGTTCCTCTCCACAATGGAGTATGTATCATTTGGAGAGGGGGTGGTTTCAAATCACCAACGCCACAAAACACGTCCCTTGTTCTCTGGTGAATCTCACCCCAACGGGATCGATCGACACTTTCACTATCAGTGTACTTGTCGGTGGCAATCCGGAACCTCTCACAAGATTGGGGCACTTCTCTACAAATCAATTGGAGGCTCCTAACAAACAAGCTTGGGGAAATATCCACAACTTAATTGGAGGCCCCAAGAAATCCACAAACCTGCAATACAACTAAACCGTCTAGAGTTCCAAGAACCCAAGATTAAAAAGCTTCTCACCTTTCACCCAATCGAATCCTCATCGAGAACTCAAACCGATACACCAAATGCAATTGCAAGAAAACAAGAAGTGCTCAAGTCCTTCACTCTAAAATTTCACTAAAGCTACCAAATCTTATGGGGGAATAAGAGAGGAAGAACAATGGAGGAAACCCACAAAAGACTCCAAGATCTAGATCCCAAGATGCCCCCCTCACTTAGAGGAGAGATTGATTGGTGGACTTGTAGATATAGATCTCCTATTTCAAATCTCTCAAGAATATGAAAGAATCATAGGAGGGATTGAGGGATAACAAGATCAAGAAGGTCAACAATGGAGGGGAAAACTTGTAAGAAAGGTTAGGAAACCATTAGGGAAGAAGGGTCCCTTAAATAGGTCTCTAGAAATCCAACCGTTAGGCCCAGGAATCGTTCGGTCTGGAGTCTCCGGATTGGGACCGGAGTCTCCGGTGTACCTAGACCAAACAGGGACAAACTGGATGCCGGTTTGTACGTGGTCCGGAGATAGACCAGAGATTTAGTCCGGAATCTCCGGCCTTACAAAAACTGGCAGAAAGACCAATACAAAAACAGCCATAACTTTTGCATCCGGACTCCGATTTTGATGATATTGGGCTCGTTTTAAAGAGGAAAATAAGATCTACAAGATCATACAGAAAAACATCATAGTACATCAAGGGAGGATAGAACCAAATGGTGAAAGGTTTGACCTCTCTCAAAAAGACGAACCGGTAAAACCTCCAACATCAAAAAAGCAATAGAGAATGCATATAAAATCCGTTTTCGATGAACCTGAGCTTCTAATGAAGATTAACACAAGATCTAAATCCTCTCATGGATATGAACCAAATAATAAAGAAGAAAGATGATGCCAAGTATGCAAAGGTTTGAGATCTCTCCGAAGGATATGATCAAGTTACTCACTCGAGAGCCCCTCTTGTTAGTAGGGCTATCTATCATATAAATCGGTCTCTCCAACTAACACCACGAGACTGGTAAGAAGGAAACCCTATCAAGAATATACCTTTGCCTTGCACATATTCTACTTGAGCTTGATGGTGATGATCTACTCCACCTCAAGATGGAACACTTTCCTTGATTGCGCTAGCTTGGTGAAGACTTGCAAATTGCTCCTCATACTCTACTATGGTAGAGCTTCTATTTTGGGCATATCATCTTCCCATATCCATGATCACCATAGGATGGCAAGCTTCAAGCAAATGATCTCTTCGAGATGGCTCATCTGGAACTTGCACATCATTTCTTCATTCTTCATTATGTTGGTGTCTTGAAGGTACATAACAGATACCACTCCAACTTTATTCTTCAAGACACACTTGCTATATGCTCAACTCTTTACAGATCGTTTTCTTCCCATTGGGGAAATATCACACCAGAGACTCCGGCCTAGAGACCAGAGATTCCGGTAGGAAATTATCTCACACCAGAGATTTCGGTCCATCTCCGTACAATCTCCGGACCCCTATACAGACTGGCTTGGATTTGGTTTCGAGGAACACAACAGAGACTCGTGCCGAAACTCTAGTTGGGACACCAGAGACTCCGGTCCTTGCATACCAGAGATTTTGGTCCATCTCCGGACAATCTCCGGATCACTCATTGAAACCTTGGTCAACACTTGATCTTCTTCACTTTCTTCTACTCCCAACCTTGAAGCCAACATATGGTTCAAGCATTGCCTACGGACAAATCATACAAGTAAAACTCAATGCAAACATAAGTCCATAAAGATTGTCACTAATTACCAAAACCACACATGGGGCAAACATGCACTTTTAGGGAGGAGTTCTAATGCATCGATAAAATCATTCTGCACGCTAAAACTCATTTTTCATCGAGAAAACTCATTTTGTACGGATAAAACTCATTTTTCACCGAGAAAACTCATTTTGCACAATAAATTTCATTTTGCATGGATAAAATTCATTTTGCATGATAGAAGTAATTTTGCATGGATAAAACTCATTTTGCATTGATAAAAATCATGTTACGTTGAGAAAACTCATTTTGCATGGATAAAACTCATTTTGCACGATAAAACTCATTTTCATGGATAAAACACATTTTGCATTGAGAAAAATCATTTTGCATGGAAAAACACATTTTGCATTGATGACCCACAAGTATAGGGGGTGTATCGCAGTATTTTCGATAAGTAAGAGTGTCGAACCCAACAAGGAGAAGAAAGGTGCTGGTTAGTGGTATGGATCAGGAATTCTCTGCAAATACTTAGCAAACGGATTTTTAGGGGGTTTTGATAAAGCAAGTAAACAAAGTACGAGTAAATAAAAGACAGTAGGAATAAATGCAGAAAGTGGCCCAATCCTTTATGCAGCAAAGGACAAGACGGGTGTATTACTTAAGATGACCAAACGTTCTCGAGGACACATGGGAAGACTGTCAAGTGCTTTCGCTTCATATAGTTGATTAATCTTCTTTAGCTTGCTAAGTGTTGCGTGGGTGAACCTGTGCTAATGTACCGACCTTCCTAGGACTAATACATACTTGTGATTATACCCCTTACAAACATCTGTAAGTATAAGAAGGTAATTAAGGTAGAAACCTAACCACAGCTTTAAACTTTAAGACCCTTATGTCCCTTGTGCAATGGTTTCCTAACGGGGTTTAGGTTTCTGTCACTCCGGCAACCCCTATGATTAGTAGCCAAATACACAATGCATTCCCCTAGGCCCATATAGGTGAAGTGTCATGTAGTCGACGTTCACATGACACCACTAGAAGAAGTACACCACAACTTAAATATCAAACTTTTGAATCTTTCTCAACACAACTCCACTACTAACAACATGACTTCTCCCATGTCCTTAAGAACAAAACGAACTACTCACAAGACATCATATGGATCATGATAAGAGATGGAATAATGATGTATAACAATCTGAACATAAACAATAATTCAATGGTTCACTCAATAGCATCAACTACAAAGAGTAATCAACACCGGGAAAGTTTCCCCTATGAACTATGCAAGATTCAACCCAATTGTTACAGCAATATGGAGATGGTGATGAGGGTGTTGATGGTGATGATGGTGGTGATGATGATGATGATGATCCCGATGAAGTCCATCTTGATGGTGGTGTTGATGGCGACGATCTCCCCTCTCCGGGAAGGAATTCCCCCGGCAGAAATCTGTCTGCCGGAGAGATCTTTCTCTCTCGGTGTTTTTTGCCCCGCAGAGGCGGCGGAATCTTTCTGTGGTCGCTCCTCGAGTCTTAGGGTTTCGTGGGGATGATATACGCCAGAGGGGAGAGGCTGGAGTGGGCCAGGGCGGCCACACCACTCCCAGGCGCGGCCTAGGCCTGCCCGCGCCATGGGGTGGTGTGGGCCCCCTGTGGCCCACCTCCACTCCATCTTATGGCATCCTGAGTCTTCTGGAAAAATAGGATTTTCCGTATATTTTCCTGGATTTTCTGATCTTCGCAAATTTTGCCTCCAAACAGCACCTTTTCCATCAGAATCCTGACTACAGTGGTCCATGCTCCAAAAGTCATCAACCATGCAAAAACAGAATAACATAAGTATCACCTCTCAATACGAAATATATCAATGAATAACAGTGAATTATGACATAGAATAGTGATGAAAAATGGACGTATCAACTCCCCCCAAGCTTAGACTTCGCTTGTCCCCAAGCGAAACTGAGCTCAATAAACATGGCCCCAGGTTTATGGAGTGAAGATTCGATAAAAGAATACGGACAAGAACCATCACATTCATCAAATACATAGATCATAATAGAAGACAACTCACTATTATATAACTTAACTTGCAATAAGTAAAGGAAACACAATAAAGATACAAAAAGTAAATCATAATTGGTAATGGCAAACTTAGCTCTTGGTCGAAGAATGGTTGATAATTTGCTGGAGTTCACAAATAACTAGTTTTCAATGATAGCTTTCAAAGTAGTAAACATCAACATAAGAGCAATGTGCAAAACAAGGAACATAAGCAACATGATTGAATAAATCATCATATGAATGAATGAAACACAACAACTCAAAATACTTGCTGAGATAGAAGGGAGTAGGTTTACTGACTCAACTACAAAGTAAAAGAAAGGCCCTTCGCAGAGGGAAGCAGGGATTTCAAGTCTCATAAAGAGCTCCCAAAAATTATGATACTTACTAGCTTTCAGCTCTCATTGCCCCTATTATAGGCATCTTTAGGTGATTAAGGTTAAAGTGATCAAATATGAGGATATGCATTGACAAGTTGTAAATTGAGAATCTCATGTCCCTTGAATACGAGGGCCGCTCCTCATGCTACTCAAGTTTAGTCACCTGTAAGTTCTTGTCATCATAAGCATATGTGTATCATAGAGAACCGCCAACGGGGTACCCCTTGCCCGATGATACGGAAGAATCCCCATATCAAAATGACAAGGCAAGCAAACAACAAGCATCTGAGCAATCTTCTTATTTACCATGGGAATATGGTGCTTTTTTTCTCTCTTTCCTCTTTTCATAATCTCTTTTTTCTCAATATCGGACTCTTTTTTATAAGAAGAATGCTTCATAGATGCTCGTTATGGTTACGCTGCAGGTTTCCACCATGTCAGCATGGATTAGACCAGCGGCCAGTGCTTTCTAACACATATACATAACTCCATGGACTTACAAGCTCCCCTTTCATTTCACACCGACGACATCCATAGAAAAAAGAACATGATATCAACTAGGTACAAAGTACCAGTGCAATGTTGAAAGTGTTCCCCATGACAGCATGGTTCTGCTAATTCACAACTTATAAAGAGCAAGCATATACGCAACATAGGTGAGCACAATGGTTCAAGTTTATTAAGTGCAAGAAAGTAAAGTGTGCCATCAAGTTCGTGAGAGCTTTAATCACTACTTTTCACATAACAAGTTTAATTTGGGAGGTAGATAAAAAAGAATTTACTTGGAATAGCAATAATGCTAATAGGTAGGTATGGTGGACAAAAATGGCGTGGGTTTTGGTTTAAAGGAGTGGATGCACGAGAAGAATTCCCTCTCAGTACAGGTTTTTGGCTAGCAAGGCTGGGTAGCAAGTACAAGAGTTGAAGGAAACAAACAAACATACAAGTGATAAAAACAAACATGCAATCTTCCTTGGAAGCACAAAAGATCTTAACTAGAGAATACTAAACTTATGAGAAAATCAAGAAAGAAAGATGATGAAATTATATTTCTTTAGAGTACTTTTATCTTTTTCATTCAACTCTCAAAAATAGTGTTGCTACTAACCGACCCAGGTTTGCCAAAACCAACTAAATTAACTCAATGATCCCAAAGTGATAACAATACTAACAACAAGATCAATCATATAACCATGAATTGAAATTATATATAAGATATGAAAAAGAGTAAATGATAGAACTTCTCATTAATAATCCATAACGACAACTCACACCAAGGGATACATATCTAACGAGAGAGGGGACACTTCCATAATGCAAACCATCCTACATGATAACTTCTCTATTCATGATATGACTCTACTAATAAGGTAAAAAGATAGAAGATAGTGATGTGATACCGCGGCACTCCCCCAAGCTTGGAACAAACCAAGGGGATGCCAAACCTGATGAGGAATTACTCCTTCGGTGGTGGTGGTATCCTCTCGATGAGCTCCCAAGTCCTCAATCTCAAAGGTGAGATTATGAATCAGCTGTGAGTTTTGCTCAATGCGGCTCATGATCATGTCGGGTTGAGAATTCCAGCTCTTGCTATTCTTTCCCCACTCTTCCTCCTTGAAGTCTTCTTTTCTTGCATGGCTAGACCGAGGCAAATCCCAATTGGAGGGTAATTTCCCCTTGGGCATATTCTGGTATTGATGCTCATGGATAAGAGTATGGAAAGGATTCTTGGTGCATGGAGGAAGTGACCGTGGAGCCAAGCAGTGACGAGGAGCTTTCCCCCCAGTCTGCATCCGTGCAGTCCTTCTAACCCTGGCATGTTTTATCACCACTCCAATGCTTGCAATGGGTAGTGCTGGTGTGCGGATGTTGGCCTTGCTCCTCTTCACCTTCACTCTTGATCTCCTTCTCCTTCCCGGGGTCTTGGAGGTCTTCCTCCATAGGCTCCTTCCCTTTATCCTTAGAAGACACCATTGTGCTTCTAAACTTTCAAAGAGTATGTCCTGGCAGAAATAGATCAAAACAAAAACATGACGAAAACAAGATATACGAACCTCGGGGGATCCGGGGGATTATATATTACGAAGTTTCATATCAAAAGGAAGGTACTGGGAGAAAACGAGTCGGAGGCGGAGTCCGGGGTGGACACACCACCTGGTGGTGCGGCCAGGGGTGGGCCCGCGCCACAGGGTGGTGTGAGCCACCCTGGCTCCGTTTCTTTCCCTTTTTCGCTTCGTAGCTTTCCTTATTGACTAAAAACTGCAAAAATATAGTTGGATAGTATTTTCACAGAGCTTTTCTTACCAGAACTGTTACCTATTTGAAAGCGGGCTCTGCAGGTCTATGAATTTGGTATTTAGTAGATTCTTCCGGAGTCACCACTTGAATAACATCAATATCTTCATCTTCATACACTTATTACTTGAGTCATAAAACCCTTCTCTTTCTCATTACACCATTATCTCCACTTCCTGGAAATTTCTTTCACACAAAACTTCACACAGTTCTCATTAGCAACATTAGTATAAGTGAAGTGATAAAACCTTTTGAGTCCACTTTCAACTGAAAACCATCAAAACATAAGGTACTGTAGCAACTCCTTCCGAAAACCCAAAAAGAATCCAAAAAGGAAATTGATTAAAGAAGCAGATGCAAGAGTGGCAAAATCTATCAAAACAGACCAGCAGGTAAAGATCAATTTTATCAAAAATCTTCTGTTGCTCAAATCAAAAAGTGCATAACTAACTAAAGTTAAATAACAACCTGGGGCAGAAGCTCAAAAAATTACAGCTCAATCTGACATACAGAGATCTCTCAGGAATTTTTACGGTGAAGCACAAAAATCTGTTTTGGGACAGCAACTTCCCCAAATATTACTTCTCTCTCATTAGAGGTTGACCTTGACACAAAAACCAAACAAAAGGGATAAGGAGAGGTTATTACCAAAGTAATAACTTCCAAGACTCAAAGAAACAAAAACAAACTGAAAGCAAAAACAAATTGGGTTGTCTCCCAAAAAGCTCTTTCTTTATAGCCATTAAGATGGGCATGATAATTTTGATGCTGCTCACTTAGGAATATGAATTGAAGTGAAATAGAGCATTAAGAATCAAAAATACACACGTTTAAGTCTAACCCACTTCCTATGCAAGGGGATTTTGTAAACAAACAAGTTGTTGAAGCCAGAGGCTACTAGCATAAGAAGGCAAAAGAAGTGTAACATAGAAACTTTCAGCATAAAGCGAGGAAACTTGATATTATTGAGATACATAAGAACACTTTTCCCTCTTTCATAGTAACTTTCAGTATCATGCATAAACTTAACAATATAACTATCACAAGAACCATCATAGCAATGATCACTTATTCTAATAGAAAACACAAGAATACTAGCTCTCATAACACTACTATGTGAAACAATATTAGAGGTATCCTTACAAAGGATAGTGTGTCCCTCTTCTTCATATTTAGCAACAAAGTCTTTCACATTTGCTATTATAGGTTCATCAACCATTTGTTTATCAAGTTCAACAGCTTTTCTTATACTTTCATTAACCATACTAGCTATTATAGAATGTTCCTTTATCTTAACTGGGAAAGGCATTTTCTCAATTTCAGGTAAAACATGATTAGCAGTATAGACTTCAGTATTTCTTGCAGGAACACTCTTAGTAACATCTTTATAAGGTTCATGATACTTATTCCACTTCTTTTTAGGCACTTCAATGTAGGAAGCAAAAGCCTTAAAATAAGAAGCAATAGCTTGAGAGTCTAGACCATAAGCATTTTTAATATTTTGAAAGTCATCAGTTCCCATAAAAGATTCAATGCATTCATAATCATAATTTATAAATGACTTTCTACCTTTGTCATTCTCCCATGCTTCAGCATTGTCTTGAATACAGTCCAGAAGATCCCATTTAGCTTCTTCTTCTATGCGAGTGAATGATCCAGCACAAGAAGCATCCAATAAATCCTTGTCATGAAGAGAAAGCCTTACATAAAAGTTATTGATAATAATATTATTGGGGAGGTCATGAATGGGACATTTGAGCATTAGTAACTTCAATCTCCCCCAAGCTTGAGATGTACTCTCTCCATCAAGAGACAAAAAGTTGTATATTTGATTCCGATCTTTATGAATCTCACTAGGAGGATAAAACTTTGAATAAAAGAGAGGTACTATTTCCTCCCATTGTAGAACTTGACCATTCTTCAACAGCTTATACCATTCCTCAGCTCTTCCTTTCAGCGATAATGAGAATAACTTCTTCTTAACTTGATCTGTAGTAATACCTGCACACTTGAACAACCCGCATAATTCGTGTATAAAGAGTAAATGATCACCAGGATGGACAGTTCCATCCCCAACATAATAGTTATCCATAACACGATCAATAATTCTTGTAGGTATTTTGAAAGTATCATTCTCAGCAGGTGGTGTTTTATCTACTACCTTAGCAGTGGTAGTAGCATTAACAAATAAGAAACTCAGCGGATTATCCATAACAAAAATAAAGCAACTAGCAGAAGTAAACAATACTCACAGTAGAAGTTTCCTTTACCAGTTCCACTCTCCAATAGCGCTTCACTCCCCGGCAATGGTGCCAGAAAGTAGTCTTGATGACCCACAAGTATAGGGGGTGTATCGCAGTATTTTCGATAAGTAAGAGTGTCGAACCCAACGAGGAGTAGAAGGTGCTGGTTAGTGGTATGGATCAGGAATTCTCTGCAAATACTTAGCAAACGGACTTTTAAGGGGTTTTGATAAAGCAAGTAAACAAAGTACGAGTAAATAAAAGACAGTAGGAATAAATGCAGCAAGTGGCCCAATCCTTTATGCAGCAAAGGACAAGCCGGGTGTATTACTTAAGATGACCAAACATTCTCGAGGACACATGGGAAGACTGTCAAGTGCTTTCACTTCATATAGTTGATTAATCTTCTTTAGCTTGCTAAGTGTTGTGTGGGTGAACTTGTGCTAATGTACCGACCTTCCTAGGACTAATACATACTTGTGATTATACCCCTTGCAAACATCCGTAAGTACAAGAAAGTAATTAAGGTAGAAACCTAACCATAGCTTTAAACTCTAAGACCCTTACGTCCATTGTGAAATGGTTTCCTAACGGGGTTCAGGTTTCTGTCACTCTGGCAACCCCTACGATTAGTAGCCAAATACACAATGCATTCCCCTAGGCCCATATAGGTGAAGTGTCATGTAGTCGATGTTCACATGACACCACTAAAAGAAGTACACCACAACTTAAATATCAAACTATTGAATCTTTCTCAACACAACTCCACTACTAACAACATGACTTCTCCCATGTCCTCAAGAACAAAATGAACTACTCACAGGACATCATATGGATCATGATCAGAGATGGAATAATGATGTATAACAATCTGAACATAAACAATAATTCAATGGTTCACTCAATAGCATCAACTACAAAGAGTAATCAACAACGGGAAAGTTTCCCCTATGAACTATGCAAGATTCAACCCAATTGTTACAGCAATATGGAGATGGTGATGAGGGTGCTGATGGTGATGATGATGATGATCCCGATGAAGTCCAGCTTGATGGTGGTGTTAATGGCAACGATCTCCCCTCTCCGGGAAGGAATTCCCCCGGCAGAAATCTGTCTGTCGGAGAGATCTTTCTCTCTTGGTGTTTTTCGCCCCACAGAGGCGGCAGAATCTTTCTTTGGTCGCCCCCCGAGTCTGAGGGTTTCGGGACGATAATATATGCCAGAGGGGAGTGCTAGGGGTGGACCAGGGCGGCTACACCACCTGGTGGTGTGGCCTAGGCTGGCCCGCGCCAGGGGGTGGTGTGGGCCCCCTATGGCCCATCTGTAGCCCCCCTTTTGGCTTCCTTCGTCTTCTAGAAAAATAGGATTTTCCGTATATTTTCCCGGATTTTCTGATCTTCACGAATTTTGCCTCCAAACAGCACCTTTTCCATCAGAATCCTGACTGCAGCGGTCCATGCTCCAAAAGTCATCAACAATGCAAAAACAGATGAAATAACATAAGTATCACCTGTCAATACGAAATATATCAATGAATAACAGTGAATTATGACATAGAATAGTGATGCAAAATGGACGTATCATGCATCGAGAAAACTCATTTTGCATCGATAATGCATGATAAAACTTGAGGGGGGTGCTAATGAAGTTTATATTTTGTCCAAGGAAGACATATTTAGTTGGAATTTGATCATGTTGGTGTTTGGTCTCATTTTGCATCAAACCAAAGAATAGAAATTAAAAGTCTATGATATAACAACTCTTGAGGACATATGAGAGATACTGGATTCACTAGATGTATATGAGAGATATCAGAGGGGCTCTTGATCATTACAAGTAGTTGATATAACAACTCTTGAGCACATGTTAATATTGTCCTAAGAAAACCTTGGTCTTATATATTTCACACTCAACTGTACATTAAAATTAAAATTAAAATTGTTCATTAAAAATAAAATTGTATATTCCACACTCAACTTCAAATAGCTGCAAGAGGAGGTTGCCATGATCGGAAGACAGAGAGAGTGTGTGTGTGGGCCACTGGCCAGTGTCCGTCGAGAGAGAGAGAGAGAGAGATATAACAATTATAATGAGACATATACATATTTTGATACAAGATGAAACCATCCATTCTATACCCCCCACATCTTCCCAACACCAACGCCAAGTTCAATACTTAAAATTTGCAACAAGCACATGATGACAAAAGGGTTTATACTATGCAAAATATCAAGTATTTTAGCTCCTATTAGCACTAAATCACAATTTTCGGTGTAATATGAGCAACTACTGCACTTTCATCATTTGACACACTTTTTTCAAAATTTTACCAACCATCACCGAAACCATCTAAAAAAGCACCGAAATTTGAATTTTGATTATTTGTCACGTTCCCCTCCCCCAACCATTTAAAAAAAAGCATCACCGAATTTCTGCCCACACCCGGAAAAAACCCTATTCTCGCACGCGGCTAAATTGGTAAGCGGCAGCGGGGCAACCTGTGGCGGCGCGGCGGAACTGTAGGCGGTTGGAGAGGCAAGCGGTGGTGGGGCAGCAGGCCAATGGCAGTAGCGCAAGAAGGGGCGAACTGGGAGACTGGGAATCCTAGCAGAGGGGAGAAGGGAGAGGGGAGACGGGGAGAGGGGAGAGAGGAGAGGGGGATGCTTGAAGGGAATATGCCCGAG
This sequence comes from Avena insularis, assembly GCA_023614405.1. Classification (NCBI taxonomy): domain Eukaryota; kingdom Viridiplantae; phylum Streptophyta; class Magnoliopsida; order Poales; family Poaceae; genus Avena; species Avena insularis. The sequence continues at coordinate 538,546,318 of CM042694.1, forward strand.
AGGCAATAATAAAGTGGTTATTATCTTATTCCATGTTTATGATAAATGTTTATTTTGCATGCTATAATTGTATTGATCGGAAACATCAATACATGTGTTTTTAATATAAAAAAAATGGTTCCTAGTTATGCCTCTCTTATAGACTAGCTCGTTGGTTGACAAGATGGTCAAGGTTTCCTGATCATGGACATTGGATGTTGTTAATAACGAGGTCACAACATTGGTGGAATGATGTGATGAACATTCATCCGAAGTATAGCATTACGATCAAGTCATTATGTTTATATTGCTATAACATCATACGAAGTAATCTTTATCCTTAGACCATGAGATCATGTTAATTGCTAACACCGGAAGAGTATCTTGATAACATCAAACGTCACACCATAACAGGGTGACTATAAAGATGGGTTTAGTGCTACAAAGGTGTTATGTTGAGGCTCATGGATCAAGAGTGGAATTTGTCAATACCGATGACGGATAGATATACTCTAGGCCCTCTCGGTGATTTCACATTGAAATAGCTTGCAAGCAAGTGATGTGATCACTAGAATGTTATATCACGGGAACAAGAAAAGAGTGCATGTAGGCAATGAGATCAAACTAGGTATGGAGATACAGATGTCGAATCTCGGACATGTAATATATCGCGAGACAAAGGGATTTAGTTACTAGCGTTAAAGGTTCTCACGATCACAGAAGTCATCGTTGAATGTGTAGGAATCAGTATGGATCTCCAGGTCCCACTTCTGATTATTGAGAGGAAATTGGCACATAACACCACTTGTTGGGGCTTTTGTTGCACCAAACCACAACCCTAGCATTCTTTTGCACAGAACACCAACTATTAGGGTAATCTTTGCACAGAACACAAATCTGCCTCTTAACCGCTTTAACAGACACGTAATTACTGGGGCCCACTGCAGGATGGCATCGTGGCCGGTTAATAGGAAACAGAGACAAGCCTAAACGCTCAGTCTCCCAAACGAATTAGGAACCAGAGGAGCACCGTCCAGCGGCGAGCCGTCCATGCGACCTGGCGACATCGTCGTCACCAGCGGCTGCTGGGGCGGGGGCGCGCCGGCAGCGAGGACGAGGGAGATGGAGTCTGCGGCGAGGATTGAGGCGGATCCCGGTCTTGAGGTCTACTGGTTTGCAGCGGAGGCAGGCACCAGCGGTGGAGGCTTCGGAGCGCCGGCGACGATGACGCCGGCCATGGACCACATGTCATTCGCTGGGTATGATCCCCTCCCTAATGCCTGTTTTATTCATAATTTTTTTTCCGGTGGTGTTGAGAGTAAGAACCCTAGATAATTTGGGAATTTCCTTTTTGATTCGGTTCCTGATGTCTCCCCAATCTATGGATACAACATGTAAAACAGATCTAATTGTTAATAATTTAAGTGAAGTTTTCAATAGCTACATCCTAGAACAAAGAGACAAGCCCATAGTGACTATGCTAGATCAGATTAGGACCAAACTTATGGATAGGTTTGCTGTGCGACGAGATGGAGTAGCTATTGCACGTTGGTAAATAGCACCCCAATATGCTGAAAATCTTGAGACAGAGAAAAGGTTCGCTAGGTGGTGCACGCCGGTGAATGCAGGAAATGGCATTTGGCAAGTTGAGGTAACAACTAATGGGAACAAGGATATACATGCTGTGAACCTGGAAAACAAGACATGTGACTGTAGAAAATGGGACTTAACAGGAGTGCCGTGCAAACATGCCATAGCAGCCATCTCCAAAGCAAGGCAATATCCCGAAGATTATGTCAGTGATTTTTTCAAGAAGCCAATGTATGACCTGACCTACAAGGAAATGGATTATCCCGTGCCTGGTCAACATGATTGGGTTAAAACAGATCCGGTTGATATAGAGCCTCCTATCTTCCATAGCAAGCCTGGGCGAAAAAAGAAAAAGAGAAGGCCTAGTCCAGGTGAAGGTCCAGATGGGACTACAAGAATGACAACAATCACATGCTCAAATTGCAAACTTAAAGGGCATAGGTACACCACATGTACCCAACCATTGAAGCCTCATCTCGCTATTAGTAAGGCAGGACACAAGGTAATTAATGAATGGCCAAGTTTTTGTGTATTCTGTCATTTTGAAATATTAGGTCACCGTGTGCTGAACCATATTGCTAATGAAATTCTTGTCTTTGTGTTCTTTTAGAGTAACCGGCAGCTTCCTGAGTACATGGAGGCACCTGCAGATCCTGCCTCGCCAACACCGGATCAAGCCCCATCTGCACCATCGCCGTAAGCAGCAACACCTGCACCACAGCCACCTGCTCCATGGCCTGCTGTAGCAGCACCTTCGGCTCAACAAGCTGCAGCTGCACCTCGGCAACCTCCTGCTACACCTTGGCAACCTCCAGCTGCACGCCGACAATCTCTAGCTGCACCTCCGCAACCTCAAGCTGCATTCCAGCAACCTCCAACTACACCTCGGCAACCTCCAGCTGCACCCCAACAAGCTCCAGCACCTCCAAGGCCAAAGCTAACTTCTCTCCATGGACGAAGACGCAGAAGTCATTACACCGAGACCCGGCTTTATGGTTACTTTACAACAAGTAATGGGCAGGGACAACAAGAGGAGGAGGAGGAAGAAGAAGAAGAAAATTAGTTATCTCAACTCTATTGTTATCTAGACTGTTTCTTTTGTATGTGCCATGAGACACTAAAATGATGGAAAGTTTGTATGTGCCTCTGTTTTGGATCGATATTAACTGAAGCCTTAGGTTGTTGTTACTAACATGGCTCAGTTTGAGGCCACCACCAGTGCTGCTTTTGTAAATTTACTAACTATAATGAAAGATGTTGGCTCCAGGTTATTAATGGATAGTTCAGAAGATCTGGAGTTGTCTAGTCTGTCTAGCTCAAATGGTGTATTGATCGTGCCTGTATCCTGCCAGTTATACCAATCCACTGCTTATTTCCTCTCTCTCTGATTGAAGTGGTCGGGTGGATGCATCCTGCCAGAGGGCCCAAGTTGTTAATTATCTGTCAGAGTAGCCGATGCTTTTGTTTGTGTTCTGTGCAAAGATTACCCCAATAGTTGGTGTTCTGTGCAAAAGAATGCTAGAGTTGTGGTTTGGTGCAACAAAAGCCCCAACAAGTGGTGTTATGTGCAATTTCCTCGATTATTGATCTGAGAGGGGTCTCGATCATGTCTGCATTATTCGCGAACCGTAGGGTGACACACTTAAGGGATACCGACACCATTTGGAGCAAATATGTTTCAGATAAAGATTTAAGAAAGCGTTGGAATTATTTCAATAGACACCAAAACTGTTTTGGGTGAAATTGCTGAAATTGGTTCTGCATGTAATATTGAAATGTTGCAGGGGGTTTTATGTGAATGTTTGTTAATTAAAGTAATTAACAAAATTCTGAATAAAAATAATAAAATAGTTTTATTAAATGAGAGAGCATTAAATTTGGAGAAATTTAATGCATTTAAAGTGGGGACTTTAAAAAGAGAATGTGAAGGGGCAAATTTATGTGGAGGGAGTTACCACCACATGAATGAGGAGGTGAAGGATCATCCCTTGAGGCACCAGCCATGGGGAGGGGTACCCTCCCCTCCTCCTATAAAAGGCCCCCCTCTCACACCTTCATACTCACACCTCCTCGTGAAGGATCTCTCTCCCCCTCTAGTATTATTCCCCCATGGTCTCGGATTAGCGAGATACATGTTCCCGGTGGCTTTATCTGGAAAAGAGTTGTTGCTTCCGCTGCTTTGCTGGAGCGAGGGACGGAGGTTGTCGGGGTACCGGACGTGTGTGCGATCACGGATGCACCGCTGCTTTGCGGTGCTGGACTTGGTGGTGCTGGAGCTGGATCTGAAGGACGTGCTGGAGCCGGACCTGCTCGGACTTCCTCACGATCTTGAGATCGGCAAGTGTACGACTACATCAACCACGAATTCCTACTCGTTAACAAAACTCGTTGTCTTCGAGGGTAAGTTCTCGATGGATGTATGTCCACCCGTTGCTTTGTACCTAGTAGATAGATCTTGGCATGTAGTTCTCATCGTAGGAAATTTTTTGTTTTCTATGCTGCGGACCCAACAGTGGTATCAGAGCCTGATCTATGCGTAGGTGCTTTGCACGGGTAGAACACATAAGAGTATGTGGGCGGTGATGATCATGTTATTGCTTCTTATATGTACTTTGGATATTGGTGGCATAGTGGGATGAAGCGGCCCAGACCAACCTTACATGTCATCGTACATGAGACCGATTCCACGACTGACATGCAACTTGTTTTGCATAAGTGGCTGGCGGGTGTCTGTCTCTCCTACTATAGTCAATATCTGATTTACAACGAGTTGCTAATAACTTGGTTATCCTCGTTGTGGTTCATGTTCGTAGGTAAGAACGGTTCTATCTCCGAAAGCCCTAAGCCACGTAAAACTTGCAATTGATAAATTAGAGGCATCTAGTTTAGATCGTTGTTGGGCTTGTGTATTGATATGGTATTGTTGTAAGTAGATGTATGATAGATACTCTTACAACACACTCAACGTGTAAGTTCCATAGACCTTGGCCTTACACACAAAGGAATGATAGAGATCATACCACGATGCAAATGATAGAGATCAAATGCATGGACCATATCATCTCACTTTACACATTAGATGTTAGCATCTTATACTGCTAGTTTGGCGCTTTTAGTAGCATTGTAAGATGATCCCTCATTTAGATATCAAGATAAAATGTGTTCTTCCTTGAGTATGCACCGTTCTATGGATCGTGTTTTGAGACATCACGTGATGATCGGGTGTACTCGACTCTACGCTTTCATACAACGGGTGTAAGACAGTTTTACACACGCGAGTACTAAGGTTCTTACTTGGCGAGCCTAGCATGTACAGACATGGCCTCGGAACATAGACCAAAAGGTTAAGCATGAGTCATATAGTTGATATGATGCCCATATAGATGCTCGCCTTTGAAGCTACATCAAATCACGTGATGATCGGACTTGGTGTAGTGGATTTGGTTCATGTAATCACCAAAAGGACACGAGGGATGTCGTTTTTGAGTGGGAGTTTATTTCTAATTTGGATTAGTAGAACTCAATTTGCCATAAAATAAATCAAAGTGAATTTGCATAATTTGTTGTAGTCATTGGCATCTGTTCACTACCTTATGCTTAGTTTTAATTGAGATAATAGAACTATAGAATTCTGGATATTTACTTTACGAACTTGTATCGTATTGTTTTTGAATGTCAATTTAAAGTTTATAAGTCCTATTGCAAACTTTCAGCAAACTCTATTTACTCCATGAAGTTTAATAAGTATTATTAAATCAAGAGTAAGAATTCCAATGTTAGTATCTAAAGTATCACGTTTTGCCTCCATGATTCTTGATATTCAAAAGTTGTTTTAATATCGAGGTTATCTAGGAGCTAAAAATTGTTTCAGAAACCATCATGTGTGAAACAATGTTTTTGGTTGCATTATGATAGAATATAATTTAGCAAAATACATGTTCTCATATTGTATGAGAATTTGTGAAGGATGGAGATGCTAAGCATCCGAATCTCCCAAAAAGGTTTTGGGAACTAACATTATACTCACGATTCATCCTTATAGGCTATAGTAGCTTGATCATGAAAGTTGTCATGATAAGGGTGAATAGAAGATGTAAGTAAAATGTTTACTACACTAAAAGATTACTAATGAATGGATTTTTGAAAGAATACCAAACATTTGATGATGGTGATCCACTTCAAAGTGCAAGTCCAAAGGTATTAGTATTTGACTATATACGCTTTGTACTATGTGTAATGTGAATGACACCACTATTGATATTGATAGATTCTTTTAAAAGGAAAAGGAATTGCTGAAAGAGAATCTATAAAATATTTGGCAAAAAAGAAAAAGTTGGAAATGTCCAACTTAGGTATATAGAAGATATACATGTTATGGCTGTATTCCTTGCTTGTTAAACAATGTGGTTCTGAGGTATTGGATACCGAATTGGTTGGTATGAAGTGTCATACAGGACAACGCAATTCGTGAACTACAATGGCCTAAGTAACTAGCAAGAGAATAAGTGATGATGTTCATCGAAAACAAATAAAGTGTTATTGTGTTTTTCGTTGTGGTCAAACCTAGCCTTCAAGATTTGTTTTAATAATTGTTATTTTGTTCCGGTATTACGAGAACAATGGTTGTTTAAATAATTACCGTATTCCATAAAGGATGGATGAACTTTTACAAGTCTAGTTGGAGAAATCACATCCATAAACATTATTGCTAAAATGCCGCAAGACAAATGATTAAAAGATCACTTATGAAGTGACATCGCTGTTTTAAATTATATTGGAAAGAAAACATGAAGAAACTCCATGTTGATGGATTTTTGGAGTCTTTGATTTTGATCAATTGACGCTTGTGAAACTTTCCTCGAGATAATTGAAACTCTGTTCATAGGCCAAAGAGGAACGGATGACTAGCTTATTGTAAATTGTACATGTTAATGTATATAGTCCATTATGTGTAGCCATATGCGATGGATCCTTTTGCTTCATATGCTTTCTCCAGAAATTTAAAGTGAATATATCTATATATTTACTTAATAAGGAAGAAGTATGAAACATTTGAAAATTGTTCAAATACTTTCAAGATGAAGTGGAAAATCATTGTAACAAGAAAATAAAGAGTTTATGATTTGATCATAAAGGAAGATATTTGAGTTACATGTTTAGCAAAAACACCTAAGATTTGAGAAATTGTTCCATGATTTGTGTTTCCCGATAAACCATAGGAGTATGGCATATTTGAGAGATGAAATCAAACCGTGTTTGACATGGTAAGATCAAGGGTGTCATTTATAAAACTGCCATTATGTTTTAAGGATTAAAGCTTTAGAGACTATCGCTTTTACACTGAAAAGAGCACCATCGTGATCCGTTGAAATGACACCATATAAGTTATGGTTTGGGATAAAACCCGAATTGTCTTTTCTTAAATTTTGGTATGCTATGCATAAGTAAAATGTTTACAACCAAAGTCGGATAAGCATGTCTTTGTAGGTTATCCCAAAGAATTTGTTGGGAATTTCTCCATAACACCAAGGACAAAAGAGTTTGTTACTTGGAATGTTAAGTTTCTTGAGAAGGAATTTTTCGCGAAAAGTTAAGTGGGAGGACAATAGAACTTTGATAAGGTTGTTGAACCTTAGCTATATGTGCTAAGTAGCCCAGCGCCGGAAAGTGTCCCGGTGGCGGCCACAATGCTCATGCCTCCCGTGATTACAAAGGTTGTGATCTCGGAGATTAGAGTTCTTATTAAACCGTGTGGGTCAGTAAGAATCAAATGGTGTGATTTGATAAGCAAGTCTTTATTGTTTTGACAATGATGAAGCGACTACATGCAAAGAAGCGATGATGGGCCCTGACTCCATAAAATGACTAGAAGTCATAGAATCCGTGATAGTATCCATACACGAGAAATCAAGTTTCTGAACTTGGAAGACCCTCCGGAAAGGCATGAAGCCTATCGGTCGTGTTTAGATCTATAAAGAAATAGACATGGATGTTTAACATCTATGAAATAGTCGACATGTCGAAAAGAAGTTTACGACAATGTTCAAGGAGTTGACTATGACAAGATTTGATCCTTCATAGCGATATTTAGTCTTGACGGATTAATGTAGCAACCATTACATATAATTTGATGTATGGTAGTTGAACAAACAAAACAATGTTCTTCTAATAGAATGGTTACCTAGGACGTGTACAAGACATGGTCCGAAGGGTTTTGTTAATTCAAAGGGTGCTAAAAGGGCATGCAAACTTCAATAGTTGAAGTAAGCATAGCGGAGTTGGAATCTTCACCATGATGAAACTGTTAAAAGAGTTTAAATTCATCGAAGATGATGAAGATGCTTGCATTTGCAAGAAATTAAGTGGGAGCGATGAGACATATTTCTAATACATTATGTAGAGGACATAGTGTTGATTGGAAATGATGTATCTTGTATTGACACAAGTTCAGAATTTCATTAAAATGAGATTTTGATGAAAGACTTGGGCAAACCCGGAATATTTGGCATCAATGTCTATATGGATAGATTGAGGCGATAATATGGTTGTGCCAGAAATACATATATGAGATATTGAAAGGGTTCAATATGGAAACAACAAGAAAGGTTCTTGCTGCATGGAAAGGATTGTATCAAGATTCAAGTGTTTCAACACTTGGTGAGTAAAATCACATGAAAATTTTGATCGATTATACCGTGATATGTATATATATAGAATGTCCTATGCTCTAAATGTTATGAGCACATACCAGAATGATCCATAAGATGATCATTGGACAATAGTAAAGATATTCTTATGAGCTTTGGAAGAACTAAGAATATATCATGTATAAGTGACAAATAGTTAAAGGTAGTTCATTGTAAAGTGTTACATTGATACTAGTTTTGTCACAAGATACAAATTAAATTTATCTCAATTTAGACTATGGGTGGCACAATATAATGGAAAGGATGTTCCATGATGGATTTGGATGAGTTCCAAAGTTGAGACATTGTGACGGATACTACAACAAAAAGGCTAAGTATAAGCGCTATAGTAGCAGCATAGGAGGGCATTTGTGTTAAGTAGTTTGTTATCAAACTAGGTGTGGTTCAAAGTGGGCTAATACTATGAAGATATATTGTGTGACAATAATATCAACATATTTTAACCAGAACGAACAAAAGGTCTCACCAAAGGACCAAATTTATACAATGCCATCTCATTTGAGAATGAGTGATGCGTAGAGACGCAAAGACATGCAAATACACACGAACCTGAAACTGTCAGATCTGGAGATTATGTTAACCACTAGCAATAGCGTATATGCAACACCAGAAATCTATAGGTGTTCAATACACAAAGTTTTTCAAACTAGATTATTGACTCTAGTGCAAGTGGGAGACTGAAGGGGATATGCCCGAGAGGCAATAATAAAGTGGTTATTATCTTATTCCATGTTTATGATAAATGTTTATTTTGTATGCTATAATTATATTGATCGGAAACATCAATACATGTGTGTTTAATAAACAAAAAAGGTTCCTAGTTATGCCTCTTTTATAGACTAGCTCGTTGATTAACAAGATGATCAAGGTTTCCTGATCATGGACATTGGATGCTGTTAATAACGAGGTCACAACATTGGTGGAATGATGTGATGAACATTCATCTGAAGTATAGCATTATGATCAAGTCATTATGTTTATATTGCTATAACATCATACGAAGTAATCTTTATCCTTAGACCATGAGATCATGTTAATTGCTAACACCGGAAGAGTATCTTGATAACATCAAACGTCACACCGTAACAGGGTGACTATAAAGATGGGTTCAGTGCTAGAAGGTGTTATGTTGAGGCTCATGGATCAAGAGTGGAATTTGTCAATCCCAATGACGGATAGATATACTCTGGGCCCTCTCGGTGATATCACATTGAAATAGCTTGCAAGCAAGTGATGTGATCACTAGAATGTTATATCACGGGAACGAGAAAAGAGTGCATGTCGGCAATGAGATCAAACTAGGTATGCAGATACCGATGATCGAATCTCGGACATGTAATATATCGCGAGACAAAAGGATTTAGTTACTAGCGTTAAAGGTTCTCACGATCACAGAAGTCATCGTTGAATGTGTAGGCATCAGTATGGATCTCCAGGTCCCGCTTCTGATTATTGATCTGAGAGGGGTTTCGATCATGTCTGCATTATTCGTGAACCGTAGGGTGACACACTTAAGGGATACCGACACCATTTGGAGCAAATATGTTTCAGATAAAGATTTAAGAAAGTGCTGGAATTATTTTAATAGACACCGAAACTGTTTTGGGTGAAATTGCTGAAATTGGTTCTGCATGTAATATTGAAATGTTGCAGGGGTTTTATGTGAATGTTTGTTAATTAAGGTAATTAACAAAATTCTGAATAAAAATAATAAAAGAGTTTTATTAAATGAGAGAGCATTAAATTTGGAGAAATTTAATGCATTTAAAGTGGAGACTTTAAAAAGAGAATGTGAAGGGGCAAATTTATGTGGAGGGAGTTACCACCACATGAATGAGGAGGTGAAGGTTCACCCCTTGAGGCGCCGGCCATGGGGAGGGGTACCCTCCCCTCCTCCTATAAAATGCCCCCCTCTCACACCTTCATACTCACACCTCCTCGTGAAGGATCTCTGTCCCCCCTAGTATTATTCCCCCATGGTCTCGGATTAGCGAGATACATGTTCCCGGTGGCTTTATCTGGAAAGGAGTTGCTGCTTCCGCTGCTTTGCTGGAGCGAGGGATGGAGGTTGTCGGGGTACCAGACGTGTGTGTGATCACGGATGCACCGCTGCTTTACGGTGCTGGACTTGGTGGTGCTGGAGCTAGATCTGAAGGACGTGCTGGAGCCGGACCTGCTCGGACTTTCTCACGATCTTGAGATCGGCAAGTGTACGACTACATCAACCACGAGTTCCTACTCGTTAACAAAACTCATTGTCTTCGAGGGTAAGTTCTCGATGGATGTATGTCCACCCGTTGCTTTGTACCTAGTAGATAGATTTTGGCGTGTAGTTCTCATCGTAGGAAAATTTTTGTTTTCTATGCTGCGGACCCAACAATGCTCACCACCGAGACGAGGACGACGACGAGCGCACGAAAATGATGGTGGACAGACGACGACGAGCTCCTCCATGTCCTGCGGCGGACGCGGGATGTCGATGACAAGGGGGACGCGGGACAATGACGGCGGAGCGAGGGGCACGGCGGTGCGGGTCGCCAGAGAGAGCTAGGCTAGGGTTGCGAGACATGGGAGGGAATTGGGGATTTTTCGGGACGCATTAATGGGTGAGATAGGGGCTCTTACATGTGGACCCGTGATACATTGCAAATGTATCTATAATTTTTGATGTTCCATACTTGGTTTTATCTACTTTCTTGTATTTGTCCACACTTTGGAGTACTTTTCATATGATTTCTTGGACTAACCTATTAACAAGAGCCACAGTGCCATCTGCCTATTTTCTGCTGTTTTTGGTTCCAGGAAAGTCAGAAAATGAATATTATCGGAATTGGATGGGACAAAAGCCAAAGTCATTATTTTACCGAGGGACACCTGGAGCCAGAATACGAGACGGAGAGGGGATGGGGCCGGCCACACCACCTGGCCACGCGGCTAGGCCTGGCCCGCGCCAGGGGGTGGTCTGGCCGCCCCAGGCACCCCCTCGGCCTCTCCTTCCGCCTATATATTGCCTCTGATACGGAAACCCTAAGTACCCGATCAAAAATCCACGAAAGAGTGTGTAGCCGCCATCATCTCCATCCCTAGATCGGGAGGGATCTGAAGCTCTTCCTGACACCCTGCCAGAGAGGGAAATTCACCCTGGAGGCCTTCTTCATCATCATGCAAGCCTCTGGTGTGATGCGTGAGTAGTTCATCTCTGGACTACGGGTCCATGTAGTAGCTAGATGGCTGGTTCTCCTCCTTTGTGCTATCATGTTTAGATCTTATGAGCTCCGTTCATGATCAAGATCATCTATTTGTAATCCATACATGTTGTGTTTGCGGGGATCCGATGGATATTGAGATGCTATTTCAGATTGATTATTGATTCTATCATGTCTTTGTTATTTGTGATATTGCATGCTTTCCGTTGTTAGTAGCTATCTTGGCCAAGTAGATGCTAGCAACTCCAAGAGTTAGTATTTATGCTCGATAGTGGGTTCATGCCTCCGTAACTGGGAAGTGACAGAAATCTCTAAGGTACTAGATGTGCTGTTGCTACTAGGGAGAAAACAACAATCCTTTGTTCATAGAACAATCGTATTGTTTACTTTACACGCAATTCATAATGAAATTATCCGTTGCTCGCAACTTAATACTGGAGGGGGTTCGGATGATAACCTGAAGGTGGATTATTAGTCATAGATGCAGTTGGATGGCGTTCTATGTATAATGTTGTAATGCCCAATCGAATCTCAAAGGAGTCAAGATGATTAGTATATGCTTGTATGCTTTCTCGATGTTTGTCAATTGCCCCGCTGTAATTTGTTCACCCAACATGTTATCTATCTTAAGGAGAGCCACCTCTAGTGAACTATGGACCCCGGTCCTTTCTTTTACTTTCAAACTACAAACTGTTTACCATTTTGTGTTTACTTTCTGCAAACTATTACTTTTTTCCACTCGATACGTTTAATCCTTTGTTTTCAGCAAAACTGGTGAGATTGACAACCTCATCGCAAGTTGGGGGCAGAGTTCTGTGGTTGTGTTGTGCAGGTCTCCACGTTGCTGATGGCACCGGTAGTGCGCCCTGCCAATGTTCAACTAGCAAAACCTTTAGGGTGTCTCCTTGTTCCCACTGGTTCGATTAAACCTTTGTTTCATACTGAGGGAAAACTTGCTGCTGTGCTCATCATACCTTCCTCTTGGGGTTCCCCAACGAGCTCGAATATATTTTGAGCCATCAAGCTCTTTTTCTGGCGCCGTTGTCGGGGAGTCAAGGACATCTTCACAAGGGGAGTCCCTCACAACCAATCTCTTTACTTTGTTTTATTTGTTTTGCTTAGTTTATTTCAGCTTTGTTTGCTTGTTTCTTTATCAAAAACACAAAAAAATTAGTTGCACTAGTTTGCTTTATTGATCAAAAACACAAAAAATGACTACTCTTGAAAACACTAAGTTGTGTGACTTCACTAGCACCAACAACAATGATTTTATGAGCACACCTACTGCTCCACCTGTTCCTGAAGCTACTTTCTTTGAGATAAAACCTGCTTTACTCAATCTTGTTATGAGAGAACAATTTTCTGGTATTGGTAATGAAGATGCTACTGCCCATCTAAATAACTTTGTTGAACTTTGTGATATGCAAAAGCATAGGGATATAGATGGAGATATCATTAAGCTTAAATTGTTTCCTTTCTCCTTGAGAGGAAAATCTAAAGAATGGTTGAATTCCTTAACTAGGAATAGTATTGATTCTTGGACTAAATGCAAAGATGCTTTTATTGGAAAATACTATCCTCCTGCTAAGATTATATCTATGAGAAGTGAAATAATGAAGTTTAAAGAATCTGATAATGAACATGTTGCTCAAGCTTGGGAAAGAATGAAATCTTTGGTAAAGAATTGTCCCACTCATGGACTGACTGCTTGGATGATTATCCAAACCTTTTATGCAGGATTGAACTATTCTTCAAGAAATCTATTGGATTCTGCTGCTGGAGGTACCTTTATGAAAATTACTTTGGGTGCTGCAACAAAGCTTCTGGATAATATGATGGTTAACTATTCTGAATGGCATACTGAGAGAGCTCCACAAGGTAAGAAGGTAAATTCTGTTGAGGAAACCTCCTCCTTGAGTGATAAGATTGATGTTATTATGTCTATGCTTGTTAATGGGAAAGCTCATATTGATCCAAATCATGTTCCCTTAGCCTCTTTGGTTGCTCAAGAAGAGCAAGTTGATGTGAACTTTATAAGAAATAACAATTTTAGCAACAATGCCTACAGGAATAATTTTGGTAGCAACAATTATAGGCCATATCCTCCCAACAATGGTAATGCTTATGGAAATTCCTACAACAACAATAGGAGTGCTCCCTCTAAACTTGAAGTTATGCTTAAGGATTTTATTAGTAAACAAACTGCTTTCAATAAAACTATTGAGGAAAAACTCTCTAATGCTGAAAGAAATATTGCATCACTGACTGAAGATCAATCTTCTTTGAATAAAATGGTTGCTAAACCTGAAACTATTGATAATCCCTTTGCAGCTACTAATGCCATACAAGTAAGAATTGATGAAAATGTTAGACTATTAGTTGAACTGCATGCTAAGTGGGAAAGAGAAGATGAAATTGCTAGAAACATTAGTGTTTCTACTATCACTACCACTAGTGTTGAGGCTAGTAATAGCTCTACTACTTTAGAGGACAATTATGATTTTGATCTTGATGGTTGCAATATCTCTGAAGTTATTAAGTTCCTACAAAAGCTTGCTAAAAGTCCTAATGCTAGTGCTATGAACATGGCCTTTACAAAACACATTACTGATGCTCTCATAAAGATTAAAGAAGAAAAGATGAAACATAAAGCTTCTATTCCTATAAAACAAGAATATGGTTGGGAACCCATCATCAACATGAAAGTGAATGATTTTGATTTTAAAGCTTTATGTGATCTTGATAGTAGTGTTTCCATTATGCCTAGAAAGATTTATGATATGCTTGATTTGCCACCACTTGAAGATTGTTATTTGAATGTCCCACTTGATGATAATGCTAAAAAGAAACTCATGGGGAGTATTAATGATGTTCTTATTATGGTTAACAATGCCTATGTCCCCGTTGATTTCTATGTTTTGGATGTTGAATGCAATGCTTCTTGTCTTATTACTTTGGGAAGACCTTTTCTTAGAACTGTTGGTGCCATTATTGATATGAAAGAAGGCACCATTAAATATCAACTCCCACTCAAGAAAGGTATAGAACACTTCCCTAAGAAGAGAGAGAAGATTTCTTTTGCCTCTCCTATGAAAACAAAATTTGCTCTTAATGCTTCTTCATTTGAGAACACTTGATCCTTTTTCTTGCTTCTTATGCCTAACTTAAAGCCATTAAAGAAAAGTACTTATTGGGAGATAACCCAAAAGTTTTAGATGAGTCTTGGAAGTTATTACTTCAGTAATAACCACTCCTTATCCTTTTTATTTGCTTTTTGTGCCAAGAGTAACCTCTAATGAGAGAGAAGTAATGATTGGGAAAGTTGCTGTCCCGAAACAGATTTCTGTGCTTCACCGTAAAAATTCGTGTAAAATCTCTGTATGTCCTTTTGAGGCGTGAATTTTTGTGCTTCTGCCCCTGTTGTTATCTAACTTTCGTTAGTTCAACACTTTTTGATTTGAGCAATAGAAGGTCTTCGAAAAAATTCATCTTTACATGCTCGTCTGTTTTGATAGATTTCTGCCATTTTCTGCATTTGCTTCTTGTTGGTTTCTTTTTGAGTTCTTTTGGGGAATTGAGCTTTTTGAGGGAAGTGCTACAGTAGCTAGTGTTTTAATGGAAGCTTTATTGGTGTTAGAACTGAACCTAAAGACTTATTATCTTGAGTGCACTAATGTTGCTAATAAAGATTGTGTGAAGTTTTGTATGAAGGAAAATTTTCAGGTGTATGGAAGGAATGAGTAATGAGATGAAGGATGGACTAAAGCTCAAGCTTGGGGATGCCACGCGTGTCACCCCAAGAAATATCCAAGAAGTACAAGCTTCAAAGCTTGGGGATGCCCAAGGCATCCCCTTCTTCATCAATAAAAATCCTAGGTTTCTTCCAAACACTTCATTTTTATTGTTTCATGCACAGTCGTGTTGTTCTTGGAGCGTATTCTTTTTTGTTTTCATTTGCTTTGTTTGCTGAATAAATTGGTTGGACCCCCTCTTCCATATATTAGTTTTCAAATAGTTTGTTTTGGATTGGAGAAGAGTAGGAAAAGTTCATGCTTAAGTGGTAAAGAGAGCTTGTTTTTGACTGTGGCCTATGCTTTGTCATGCCATGCTTGATATTGTTTTGGCTTTATGCTTAGTATTCTTTGTTGTAGCATGACTTGTTATAAACAATTGAGATTTCTTAATGTGCCTTTGAAGAATCATGCGTTGTTTTAGCATATTAAAGCATAGTATTGTGGTATTCTCCTTTGATGCTTTATTTGGGTTGACTTGGCACATGCTCACACCATGTTTTGACTATCCAAAGTCACCATAGCCTTTATGATCCTTTAGTTTTCAACTTGTAGTATCACTTTATGCTTTGATCAATGATTTTTTGTCGCTCTACATGATTATGGCCATTATTTCTCTCTTAGTTTGTCGCTCCCAGTCTTTTGCTAGCCTCCATAACCAAGTATGAGTTCCACTCATGCATCCAACTCCCTAAACCAAACTATTCCAAAGAGTCCACCATACCTACCTACTAGCATGTGTTATTCCAAGTATATTCATGTTTTTGTCTACCTTCCAAATTAAACTTGTTATGGGAAAACTAGTGAATAAAGCTCTCACGAACTTGATGGCACACTTTACTTTTTTTGCATTTAATAAACCTGAACCATTAGGTCTTTCTTTGTTGCGTATATGCTTGCGCTTTATAAGTTGAAATTAGCAGAACCATGTATCATGGGGAACGCTTTCAACATTGCACTTGTACTTTGTACCCCGTTGATATCATGTTCTTTTGCTTATGGATCCCGACGGTGTGAAATAAAAGTGGAACTTGTAAGATCATGGAGTTTGTATGTGTGTTAGAGAAATGCCTGGGATGCCTAATCATGGTGGAAACTTGCAGCATCACCATAATGAGCATTTTATGAAGCATCCTCAATAAAAACCTATGCAAATGGCAAATAAAAAGATCGCTGAGATGCTCATTGTCTGCTTGCCTTGTCATTTTGATTATGGGATAGCTCATGTATCATGTGCAAGGGGTACCTCGTTGGCGGTTCTTTATGATACATATGTACTTACAATGACAAGAGCTTACTCGTGACTAAAGTTGAGTAGCATGAGGTTTGGTCTTCATAAGTAAGGGGCATGAGATTTTGGCTTATAACTTGTCAAGCATATCCTATTAGTTGTGTCACTTTAACCTTAATCACCTTCAAGATGCTTATGATAGGGGCAATGAGAGCTGAAAGCTAATAAGTACCATAATTTTTGGAAGCTCTTTATGAAACTTGAATCCCTACTTCCTTCTAGGAAGGCCTTTCTTTTACTTTTATGTTGAGTCTTCACCTTCCATCTTTATGCTACTTTGAGAGCATAGTGGCCATTCTTAGTTCTATGTGCATTGTCCCAAGACTTGTCGATTGATGCATAACTTTGATATTGCTTGTTTTAAACTATTTGTATCTAGTCACTCTTATGAACTTTGAAGGTGTCCTATGCATTTATGTTTGCTACTCTATGAGGGACAAGTTGAATGCCACTATGCTATGTTTTCTTTATGTGAAACAAACAAACGTCTTGCAAAGCATTGTTATTCATGAATCTTTTGTTTGTGCCTTTTCATGTTGCAACATAGTTTCTTTGTCTTATTGCTAGAACTTTATCTTTCATGTTATGGTTGAAGTACTATGATCCCAGCTTTGAATGTTTTACAAATACTTTGATCAAGTTTATGATGGTGCATGTCACCTCAAAAATTATTCTTTCTTTTTATCACTTACCTACTCGAGGATGAGCAGGAGTTAAGCTTGGGGATGTAGATACATTGCAAATGTATCTATAATTTTTGATGTTCCATGCTTGGTTTTATCTACTTTCTTGTGTTTTGCCCACACTTTGGAGTACTTTTCATATGATTTCTTGGACTAACCTATTAACAAGAGCCACAGTGCAGTGCTTTTTTTCTGTTGCTTTTTTGGTTCCAGGAAAGTCAGAAAATAAATATTCTCGGAATTGGACGGGACAAAAGCCAAAGTCATTATTTTACCGAGGGACACCTGGAGCCAGAATACAAGACGGAGAGGGGCTGGGGCCCGGCCAGGCCTGGCTCACGCCAGGGGGTGGTCTGGCCGCCCCATGCACCCCCTCGGCCTCTCCTTCCGCATATATATTGTCTCTGATACGAAAACCCTAAGTACCCGATCAAAATCCACGAAAGAGTCTGTAGCCGCCATCATCTCCATTCCTAGATCGGGAGGGATAAGAAGCTCTTCCCGGCACCCTACCGGAGAGGGGAATTCACCCTGGAGGCCTTCTTCATCATCATGTAAGCCTCCGGTGTGATGTGTGAGTAGTTCATCTCTGGACTACGGGTCCATGTAGTAGCTAGATGGCTGGTTCTCCTCCTTTGTGCTATCATGTTTAGATCTTGTGATCTCCGTTCATGATCAAGATCATCTATTTGTAATCCATACATGTTGTATATGCGGGGATCCGATGGATATTGAGATGCTATTTCAGATTGATTATTGATTCTATCATGTCTTTGTTATTTGTGATCTTGCATGTTTTCCATTGTTAGTAGCTATCTTGGCCAACTAGATGCTAGCAACTCCAAGAGTTACTATTTATGCTCGATAGTGGGTTCATGCCTCTGGTAATCTGGGGAAGTGACAGAAATCTCTAAGGTACTAGATGTGCTGTTGCTACTAGGGAGAAAACAACAATCCTTTGTTCATAGAACAATCGTATTGTTTACTTTACACGCAATTCATAATGCAATTATCTGTTGCTTGCAACTTAATACTGGAGGGGGTTCGGATGATAACCTGAAGATGGATTATTAGTCATAGATGCAGTTGGATGGCGGTCTATGTATAATGTTGTAATGCCCAATCGAATCTCAAAGGAGTCAAGATGATTAGTATACGCTTGTATGCTTTCTCGATGTTTGTCAATTGCCCCGCTGTAATTTGTTCACCCAACATGTTATCTATCTTAAGGAGAGCCACCTCTAGTGAACTATGGACCCCGGTCCTTTCTTTTACTTTCAATCTACAAACTGTTTTGTGTTTACTGCTTTGTGTTTACTTTCTGCAAATTATTACTTTCTTCCACTCGATATGTTTAATCCTTTGTTTTCAGCAAAACCGGTGAGATTGACAACCTCATCGCAAGTTGGGGATAAAGTTTTGTGGTTGTGTTGTGCAGGTCTCCACGTTGCTGCTGGCACCGGTAGTGCGCCCTGCCAACGTTCAGCTAGCAACATCTTTTGGGTGTTTCCTTGCTCCTACTGGTTCGATTAAACCTTGGTTTCATACTGAGGAAAAACTTGCTGCTATGCTCATCATACCTTTCTCTTGGGGTTCCCCAACGAGCTCGATATATTTTGGGCCATCAACCCGCAACACTTACCCTGAGCGAACGAGTGCATCCACCGACGATAACTGAACGCCCACTTACAGGTGTGGGCTGGGTGGCCCATCCAGCCCGCCACTGCCTCGGCGAGCAGGACAACTATTCACCGATGGTAACGGGCCGTAGCCCCGGCGAACATGTTCTGGTTTCGCTGGCGCTAAAAGTCGGCCCATTCAGGGGCACGCGACCCACCAATAGACTTGTGCGTGCTTTGCCGCTCGTAACCTTTTTTTCTCCCATCGATCGAGGAGGTCAAGTTTCGAGAGCAGAGCCTCTCGCTTCTGATTATCAGTCATATCGTCGTCGAGCAGAACACGCAGGGAAGGAATCGTCGAGTTCACTGGGAAGAATCGCGTCCATGCCAACGACTAAGGAGAAGGATGTTTGACCAGTGGCTATACAGATTGACGTCCGATAAGCCCAGAGAGCCTCAATGGTTCGCTTGCTTTATGATAGCTAAGACCTACAATAGAGGAAGAATTAAGCAACCAATCCAGTCGGCATACTCAAAAGCAGGTTCCACGCACTTCTTGCTTCCCTTAACTAAATAGTGCATCGATTCCTCTAGACAGGAAAACAAAATGAAAAGGATTTCAGTTTTGAAATAGTAACCTCAGTAGGAAATGCAGTATTCTACTTATTTATACCTACGCAGTTGTCTTATGACCCGGGCTCAGCCCGGCGCGCGCAAACCCCGTTCGCCGGTGATACTTGGACTAGCCCTGACCCTCCCGGGTTGCTTTCGCCGGCGGTAACGCGAGGAAGGCCTTACCGCCGGCGAACCCCGTGCCCACTTCGCCGGCGGTAAGGAATCCGGCTATAAGCTTTTCTCTACTAGTGGCAATTGATATCTTGTTGATATTAATATATTCTTTTTATAAAAAAATATCTTTGAGAGACCGGCATCAACAATACCATTTACTATGTACAGTTCATTGGTACTTAAATACTCGTAATAGCTCAACATGTAGAGTTAGGAAATGACAGGGTGGATCTGAGTAGTGTTACAATAGGAGAGGCATACGTAAAATGGAGTAGATGTGTGTATTAGATATACTTCAAATTTTGTTTCACCTCTTGGAAGACTACTTTAGTGTCCATTGTAGGTCTTGCTTCTACAGATCGAATGGCTAGATATTCCGTCAGCCTAATTCTTTGGCGATTTAATAAGATTTGTTTTGTTAGTTATCATTATAATGATTTAGCAAAATTGTTATAATGATTTTGTTGTCGGCTCGTCTATGTGTGATAATTGTATTGCTTTTGGATATCTATGGTATGTAAATAAACAAGATTGAAAAATAAGTGGCAACTTTTAATTCCACTTTTGATAAAGACTGTTATATAGACGTATAGTGGAACATGTAAGAAAATGAAATCATAAGCATACATGATATATTTTCAAGGGTCTATTTTATATGTGACTATCAACTTGTAAATTTGAACCCATATTGCAATGCACAAACACTTTGCTAGTATTTTACATATATGTACGGTTTTAGAAGCTCCTGCCAAATAGAACATTAATCAATCAATTACAAAATAAAAAGAGAAAAGGGAAAAAATCTATATAGATTATCAAAGAAGTGGACCGTAGGGAAACCTGTAGGAGTCATATTCACCATTCCCGGCCGACCCTCCCCGTCAATAGTTCCATGGAGGTTGGATGTATGCACAGGGAAATCAATCTCTAACTTAGCAATATATTACATTCATATACATCACATAGAGCGATCATATATATGATAATTAATATATACTTACGTACTTACACTATATACCCAACACAGGTCACCGAAATCTAATTACTTAATTAGTAGATTAATTAATTGATGTGACCGCGGCTGTCACCTGTGAGTACTCTTCTCTTTTAGTGCCTCTTCTTGGCTGGGTCACTCTTGAGTACTCTTGTCGTTGTTCTCGGACGACGAAATCCCGATGCCAACCTGAAGCCACGGCAGTGACTCCCCTGCCACCTTCATGTCCTTGAGATCGCTAATCTTGGCCTTCTTCGCACTGGTGCTGTCCGCCTCGTCCTCTGTGGCCGCGCCACCACCGCCGGCACCACCAGCGGCCGCGTCGTTGCGGCTGCTCGTCCCGGTCTTGTTGACGTGGCTGGCGTTGCTGTGCCCTGTCCAGGAGTGCACGTACATCGACGCCGGCGCGTTGAGGCAGAGCGGGATGTCGTTGAGCTCGGCGGCCTGTCTGGTGGCGATCGCCTCCGCCGATGGATTTGTTGGCACGTTGAGGTCAAGGATTCGCTGATCGGCCGTGTCGAACATCGGGCGGCCGAGGGTGAGGTGGTGGCACATGGCGGCCATGAGGTGATCTGGAACAACGGGCTGGATCTTGGCCGGGTCCGTGGCGCTGGAGGTGAGCCAGTGGCATCTCTTGTGGCCGCCGAGCGCTTGCCCCGACGTGAACACCCGGTGGCAGATGGAGCATTCATGCACCTTCCCTTTCTTCTTGAACGGCGAGAAGGCGGATGGTGCTGTCGCAACGTCAGCGATGGGCATGATGGGCATTTCCGGCGCTGCGGCGGCAACCTCGGCGGCGCCCAGGTTGACCATCTTGCCAATGGAATTGGCATCGAGGCTAGCATCCTTTGCTTCTGCAGTGGTGATATCTCCTATGACCACGGCCATGGACAGCTTGCTGTTATCGGGTGGAGGCGGAGGAGCAGCTGATGCGATGGAGCTGCTCTCTAGCTTGGCGGCGAAGCATCCTTTGACTTTCTTGTGGCTGGCACGGTGCCCGCCGAGAGCCTGGTGGGAGGTGAACACCTTCTTGCACGCCTTGCATTCGAACAAGCCGCGCGGCACAGTCGGAACGTGCTGCGACACCACCACCTGCGGCGCGGGAAACCTCATGTGCGCTGCCAGTGGCGCGACGATCGAGATCGGCTGCGGCAGCAGGAGCCTGCTGTTCCTGTCGTCGTCCTTGCTCGGCGACGCGCACGACTCCTGGTCGGCGTCCACCACGACTGCTGCTGGTGGCTGCGTGACACGAGACGACGAGAGCATGACGAGGCAATTGGCGAGGTCCTCCTCCTCGCTGGACGGGGTGGTCGACTGCTGCAGCTGTTCCGATATCACCTTGGCGCGGCGCGAACGTTTCCCCTTGGACCACCCGGAGGCCAACGCCAGGTCTCCTTCCTCCTCCTCGTCGTCCTCCTCCTCCAGGCCATCCTCAGGGTTGCGCTGCGGCGGCGGCGGCGGCGGCGACGAAGACGATCGCAACTCCACCAGGTCCTCGTCCCCGTCAAAGCTGCACCTGCCGTGATCGAGCAGCGACTTCCAGGACGTGAACTCCTTCCCGCAGTTCTCGCACACCCGGCAGTTCCGTAGCCGTCCAGGGTTGGCGCGGAGGTCGTACATGCGTTTGGCCGTCGTCGTGGTAGTCGTGGATGGGCTCACCGCCTCGGACGGTGCGGAATCATCGTCGTCCAACGTGTCCTCGGCGCTAAGCGCGTCGTCCGCGATCCCGTGCGCCCTCATGTGGCCGCCGAGCGCCCGGCCGCACATGAAGCCCTTCTTGCACACCCTGCAGTGGTGCTTGTACGCCTGCGGCGGCGCCGGCGGCGGAGGCGGGGGCGGCCGCGGGATGAGCTGCTGCATCTGGGGCGCGACCACCGGCGCAGGCTGCTGGTTCTCCATGACCATCGCCATGATCTATCCGATCCCGGTCGGCGTTTATTCGGGCAGTGGCGCGCGCATCGGTCGAGAGCTAAGACGGGTGATTGGTGCCGTGGCAGGTATTATATATCCTGCATGCCACTGCTAAAGATAGTGGCGCAGTGAACTAGAATAGGCATCGGATTTGCTTTACCTTGTACGGCTGCAATGCAATGCCTTCCGTCCGGACTTGCCCCCTGCATGCACGGCGACTTGAAAGATTCGTACCGGCACTAGTACCATTGATGCGCGCGTCAAGATCGCCGCCCCTACATAGTTTTTTTTTTCTCTCTCTTTTGGAGCAAAGATTGAGGGGTATCCTACTAGTCTGCTTGCTTGCATGCATCCAACGGGCTGTGTTGGGCCATGGGCTAACTTACTAGTCTCGTGAGTTTTCTCTGTACTTGCGAGCCAACTCGTTAGGCCTTTTCCAACGGGGTGTATCTTAGCACGTATTCATAGGTGCTAAGCAAACTTAAGAAACAACTATGACAATGGGGTGTATCTTAGATGGTGTTTCTTAGGGATGTTGTATTTAATGATTTTGTGCTCATGCATGTGTGTGATTGGACTAGCCATTTTTTGCCTATGATAGCGTGCAAGTGGTGTATCTTAGCTAAGATACAAGGACCATCTCTCTCTTCATTGCGACACGCCACATAAAGAAATGCCTACGTAATCTGCAAGAATAAAATATCCATTGTGAAAGGCCTTAGAGGCCTGCGCTATTAATCTCGAAAAAGGGCCCAGCTGACATACTCCACCCAATCCGGATCTCTCCATCATCCACACCGGCCACCGCACGGCAGCACAACCGGCCACCGCACGCGTCCTCCGCCTCTGTTCTTGCTTCGCAGCCTGCGCGCCGTATCACACCGCCGACGCCGGTACACCATCCTCCCCTGCGCACTTCCCAGCCGCACCACCACCAGCACCACCCGCTTCCACTTCCCCTCAACGCTGGTACACGATCTCCCGTCTCCGGCGAGGACGTCGCGCTAAACCGTACGGAAGCGGCGGCGGAGGCGGCGCATCTCTCTGATCTCAGGTAAGAAAGGTATCTAGCTGCCGCAGGACTGACTAGTTGTGGCCACGATGAGACGATGTAGTTTGTTCGCACACCACGCGTTTGTTTGTAATCAATGGGGACGATTCCTGTGTGGCTCGATCTAACCGACAGAGAAGCACAGAAAATTGGAGAAAATAAGGTGGGATCGTATTATTTCAGAGAAACGGTAATCTGAGTGGCATTCCCCTGATGCCATGCTCTAGTGGCATATATCAGATCTAGGAGGATATTGCTTTTTTTTTCACCCTGCTCTGAATCCTCAACCTTCCATGTAAAGCCTCAGATATTAGCATACGTTCAGCCCTGCAGTTAACTCGGTATGCTAGGTTGATTCACCTAGTTCTGAATATTAGCCCTTCTTGGCTGGTTGGGCTGCAAAATGAGGTCACTCAATCCAGATTATGTTTTGTAAGTTTTATTAACTCATTGGAAATATATTCGTCTCTGGTAGTTTTGTTGTAGGACTTGCTGCAAGTCTGTGACCCACCTACAATCCAAATGATCATTAGATTGTCGTACAGATTTTTTCTAGATGCTAGACCGACTGCCTCATGGTTTAGAGTACCGCCACGTGGAAGGAAATTGTGTATGTTCCTCTTGCAAATAATATTTTTGTCCAACAACCTTAACATGCTGCAGTTAATTTTACCAAATGTCTTGTCTGGGTTAACGATATAAAATGGACCCGGATATTGTGCTATATTTCGTAACTGCTTATCTCTGTGTGGTACTGCAAGCAAAATCCCAATTCCTGCAACTGCAACTGTGACTCATTGACTTTGAGCGTTAAGAAAATTGGACGTGGAATTCATGAATTAGAATTGTATCGCTCCAGTGTATGCTGTTTGGATAGTAAGAGAATCTTAATTGGACTCAGTTTTGGATCTGACTCCTCTTCTTGCCATTGCTGACACCAACTTCTGTCCTTCCATGTCATGCAGGTGACGGTACATCCTGTTACCTATCTCCATCTCCATAGCTTCTTCCTCCTCGCCAGCATAGCAATCAAAGCATCAAGTGGCACCACTCCAGATCAGCGGCTGCTGCTGCAGCTGCATCGAAGTCTATTCTCCTGTGAGCTCCAGATTGGCCAGCAGACAACCAACCGCAGGAGAAGGCCCCTCTACCGCTACACAGAACACCTCCAGGTAAAGTTTCAGATCCAGCAATGTCCACCTGTGCGTCAGTTTAAAATCAGCAAGCCCGAGCACATCATGGCTTCACCTCTATCCTCGTTTAACATTTTTTTCTTGAGTTTATCTTTGTTTTACATTTTATCGATTGCTTGCCCTGTGAGTCATGAGGTGCAGATTAGGTTTCTGATACCTGGGGCAGAAGTTCCTGTCTTTTCCTTAGCTCAAGTGAAGACTAGGAAAGTAAATATCCCATTGAGGTGGTAGAATTGATGATCAGCATATTTTTAGTGGATTTACTGCTGGTGCTGGTTAATCAGTGGTCCAGTTGGATGTTTCTAGCCTTGGGTCCAGTTCTATCGGAGCTTTTGAGCAGCTTAGGGGGTGAAAATAAGCCTAAGCCAAAAAAAACTCGATTTTAAGTCGTTTTCTGTGACAGCCAGCTTTACCGATTTCTTCACGATTGGGGGTAGCCACGGTACCCAGCTTCCTGAGCCTGGCCGAAGCGGTCTATGCCTATAGCCCTATTTTTCCGAGTGCGGGATTTGGGTCCTGGGCTTGGAGCCCTTTATTTTGATCATTTTAGAAAGTATTTTCGAATTGTCAAAAAATTATTGAAATAATATACCGATATAGGTCATGATGTTTACTTCAAGTATG
The DNA here is from genome assembly GCA_023614405.1 of Avena insularis. Classification (NCBI taxonomy): domain Eukaryota; kingdom Viridiplantae; phylum Streptophyta; class Magnoliopsida; order Poales; family Poaceae; genus Avena; species Avena insularis. The sequence continues at coordinate 538,571,746 of CM042694.1, forward strand.
CAAAGTTTCGATCTGAAATATGTTATATGCTACGCTACATAGAAGACAAAATTTCAGATCTTGATCCGTGAATAGTACACCTCAAATCTTGTCAGTTGTCTTTTTTGTATAGCCCATAATAAAACATATTTCGGATTGAGAAATTGCACACTTGAAGTATACATCATTATCTATATCTAAATATATCTATATGTAAATATTTTTTTCCATTTTTTTTCAAACTTTAGAATACCATTTCTGAATTTTGAAAATAAAGGGCTCCAATGAGCTCGTGCTTCTAAAGCATTTTTCGTATTTTTCCGAGTTCGTCGATTTTGGCTCCCGGGCACACTGGTGCCCTTTATTTTGAACACTTTAAAAAGTATTTTCGAAGTGTCAAAAAATTCTAGAAAAAATATATAGATATAGGTCATGAGTCAAGTGTGCAAAGTTTGAATCCGAAATATTATTCCACATTATTTACTTCTAAATGCCACAGCGTGAGTCCTTTTGACTGAACCATTTTCTCCAGCTTCTCCTCTCTATCTCGTTCTGACTTCTGACTGCCGAGCTAGGGTTCCTCTTGCTCGTGCACCTCTGCCACCACCAAGGTCAACTCCGGCCGCTGTCCCACGCCACCACACGCTCGACCCCGGTACCATTCCATGACGGAGGGGTAGTCCGTGGCCAGCCCCTAGCTCATCATCCTGGGTGGAGCCAAGCTCGAGCTCTCCGACCAGGCCTCGATCTTCCGCGGGCGTCCGCTGGCGCTCCCTCTGGCTGACCTTCTGATCCCGCCGCCGGATCCTGAAGCCTCCCCTGCTCCTGCTCTGCAGTACACCGACGGCCAGAAGGTACACCACGGCCTCTCCAGATTCCCTCCAGGTGTGCGCCTCTAGGGGCCCTTGTCGGAGCTCCATCTCCTGCCTGCACCCCTCGGACTGAGTCCCCGCATCGCGGGCAGCGCACACACCTACCTGTCCCCAGTACCTGTCCCCAGTGGTGGAGCTTGGGCCCCGCGACCCCGGGCAGCTGCCCGGGCTGCTCCGGCCAGTGTACACTAATTAATTATGTCACTTAGTGATTATCAACCAAATTTACTGGGGGCAAAAATGAGCTAATGTCACAATCAACAGGCCTTGCCCCGGCTCCTTCAGCTGGCTGGCTCCGCCACTGCCTTTCCCGAATTTTCTCACAGACGTATCCAATTTGGGGGTTTTGCGTTCTTGCTTGTTCTCTTCTCTTGTGCTGTTTGCATCTGCCAAATTATGTTAATGGGGGGCATGTATCTGCATGGGAACAAATGAGACGAAGATACCGTATTTTGATGTTCGGTTGTTGGACATTTTCAGTAATGCTTGAAATACTGAATTGATGTTCAGAGTAACGATGGTTGTTGTATACTTGTATGCCACAAGAAAATGCTTGGAAGTACCGAAGAAAACTTTCATTACTCTAGTTGCATGTATGGATTAGAATGGGCAATTGTTAGTGTATTCAGACAATGAACAAATTTTAAAATGGTTAGGCAAAAAAAGTAAGCAATTGTCATCTGCATGTGATGAATGTGTATACCAATTAGATACCAGCAATTGTCTAGGCAATCATTTAAGGGGCATTACAGACTTTTCAACAGACAACTCAGACAACAAGCAGCAATAGTGGAAGCCGAAAAGAACTGGGTTGGAGTTTCTCGTGAGCTTCTTTTCGCTGCTGTTTCTTTGGGGCAGCTCAAGCCAGAGCAGTTTCTGCACAAGCCGGAGCCTGAAAGAACTGGGCCTTGATGATTTGTGTTCTTGTTGGGCGTGTTTGGTTGCTCGGGCTCATTTTTCCCCAGTGGTGCAATTGCACGCGCGGGGACTGCATGCGTGCATCCGGACCTGAGCCAAAATCTCCTCCTTATTTGGTTGCCCGCATTGACACTATTAGAGAAGTCGGGAGAAACACAACCTCAGTGTTTGCTTGCCTGCTTTTGGTCGCCGGAGACAACGTTCGGCTGTTTGGTTCACGTAGGTACTCGTGTGATTTCTCACCTCTAATCTATATTAGTACTAACCTATCTGAACACCACACGAGGTCATGGACGTTCCAGCTCTAGACCGGATACCACCGCGGAGCCATGGACGGGAGAGCTTGAGAACCTGGATACTATCATGATACTACACACGAGCCATGGACGGGAGAACCAGTTGACGGTCGTCGGCACCATGGACGCAAAGGTCCTGTCGGATGTTGACAGTAGGCTGCATATGTTGCCTGGAAAAAAAACCTGTGTCTCCTCTGCATTTTTCCCTTCCCTTTGCATTTCCTCGAACACCTCTTGAGCGCCTCGTGAGGAGCTCGCAGGCGACGGCATCGCATGGCACGGCCACGGCGAGGCCACCCAGTCCGGCCTTGAATCAGTCCATGCCGCCGACCCGCTCCATCCGCCCACGTCCCTCGCCCTGTCATCCCCGCCGCCGCTGCACGCTGGGCCACCGCGGAGGAGTTCTCGGCCGGACAGACCGTCAAGCTCACAACAGCTAGCCGTCCCGTTGCTGCCATTGCTAGCTCGACCTTGGTGCAATTGAGCACATACGCATGCGAGCTGGAAATACATCGACCACTGATTTCATGGCGGTGTCGGAGCTGCACTTCTAGCTGGTGGCGCAGGGCGTCCGTGCTGTGCATCAGCTTCGGCAGCATCGCGCAGCTGCCGGCCAAACAAGTGGAAGAGCTCGCGTGCGGCCTCGAGGCGTCGGGGCGGCCATTCGTGTGGGCCATCAAGGAGGCCAAGGCCACCGCCGCCGTGAGGGCGAGCTTGACGGTCTGTCCCGCCGTGAACGGGATGGCTACTCCACGAGTCCCAGGTCGCCGCGCTGGTCGACCTCGCCCTGTCCCGACATGGCAAGCTGCACGTCATGCTCAATGGAGCCAGGCTCCCTCGCCCGTCCCGCGCTTGGCTCCCTCGACCTCGCTGTCATGGCGGGTGTCAAGCACGCGGCGCGGGTCATGGCGCCGCGCCGCCGCGGCAGCATCATCTGCACGGCCAGCACTGCGGGCGTGCTGGGCCAGCTCACGCCGCACCCTTACAGTGTCTCCAAGTTCGCCGTCGCCGGGATCGTGTGCTCCGTGGAGGAGTGGTACCTAGGGAGAGTGTCGAGGAGCACCGGAGGATCGTGGATAGCAACATCAACGAGGAAGAGGAGGGGATTAGTCTGAGATTAGAGGCAAAGGCTGTGAAGGAGTTGCACGCCGAGGGCCATGGACTTGCATCCAGGGAGAAGCGACGTTCCCCCTTTTCACGGATACGGGCCTGGCTCCGTGGAAACGCCCAAAATCGGCGTTCCTCCATGGCCAACTTTTTTGTGCTTTAAGACTCGTGCTGTGCAGGGAATCTTTTCTCCGTGAGCAACCAAACGTCCTTATTTCTTCTCCGCCCATGCGAGAAACGGCGATACGAGCGACCAAACACGCCCGTTATGTCTTGTCTTGGCCAATTGCTTCATTAGTAGCCGCATGGTAAATCTGCTGAATTGACCCATGCAGATCTTAGGATGGATGAGGTCACACAAGCTGTTGAAAACCTGAAGAAGGATTGGAGCCAAGTAGTTGCACAACTTGAGGTGTGCATTGCTGCAATTGGATCCTGTGGGATGATGGGAAAAGGGACAGAAGAAGCAAATTCTCTTCCTAGGTTGAATGGTTCTGCACAGGATGCATTGCAATTACTCAATGCACTGCAGTGCAGGCTTGATCTTCTAGCAGAGCAGCTACCCAGTTTTGAAGAAGTGCAGTCTGGCCAGGCAACCTTAGGGTCATGGAAGGAACAATGTCAGAAGTAAGCTATTCTTAGATTCTTTCCCATTCTCCTTGCTTTGTGTTTAGTTTTTGTACCAATTGATTCCATGTTTGCAGGCTGCGGGCGAGCCTCAGGAGCGCTAATTTACAAGCAAAAGCAAACATTAAGAAAGCTGCGGAAGAAGAGGTGTGTGATTTCTCTTCAGAGTATGCTCCACTAGTTTAATTGTTTATTGCCTGAGCAATTCATGCTTGCCTGTAATGTAAGGCACTCTTACATTTTAATTGCGCTTTCTCCAGAGGAAACTGCTTTTGGGAGGCGGAGAAGAGTCTACCATCCGGAGGCGCAATCTCCAGTAAGTTGATTGCACAAGTCCTTTTCCTGTTATTATACATTAGGAATATTTAAGGTGTTAGTTGGCAGAATGTGTTTGGTGATCTATTCAGGTTCATGGGAAGTCCTTGCAAGCGTAGCAAAAGGCCTACGAAGGCATCAGTTGTGAACTTATAGTTTCTAAAGGAACAAGTATATCCCCCGCAACTGGGACTATTGAAAATGTCTACTTGATTCATTAAACTATTTTCCCTTATCTACCCATTGGTGGTTTAGCTGTATGTTTTGCTGATGTGGTGGTTGTTTTTGCCACACTAGCAGCTTACATCACAGAATATTTGCCAGGGTAGCATCCCAGTCAATATGTAGCAGCAAATAAAAATAAAACATGCCCTCTTCTCCCTCATCCTCTGTCTGATCATCACCGGCAGAAACCCCCAAACTGCTGGAAGCAACTGTAACTGTATTGAGGACATGGGATTTAAGTAAGGCTAGCAAAAGTGCCCGTGTGTTGCACCGGGAATACCATTAATGGTATTTTTCTAGGGAACATGCACGCGTGTTGCAACATGATAGAAAAATCTGTATCGTGAAGACACGCAAACTATTCGGCGATATTGTACTGAATATAACAAAACCAGTTATCTCTACAACCTTCACTTTGGTATTCAGACATTCAGACCTGGGGCACCTTGGCTTTCTTGAATATTTTCTAAGCTAACATATTTTTTACTACTCAATCTCATAAACATTCTATTGCGAAAATGCAAACTAACTATAATAGCCACCCATTGAAAATTTTGCTCATTCCGAACAACTCTAAATTAGACATCTTCCAAAGCAGAAACTATGCATTGACCGAAATAAAAAGTGTATAACAAATATAGCCTGTAATTCGAAGTTTGGTTATGTAAATTTGCATGATGGTGCTATTAATAGAAACATAGATTAACCTATTATGGTTGAGTGAAATGAAATTAAGCTTAAAGTAAACGTTTTATAAAGTATCGTCATATAAGTTTACACACTTTTTTGTGTGCTACAACAATTTAATCAGTTATCCATACTAAAGATCAGTTGTACAAAGTTCAACAGTGATCCAGACTGAAGATCAGTTGTACAAAGTTCAACGGTGACATACGGTTTCATAAAGCATCATCACATAATAGCGTAAATAAGAGGTTGACTTGTTCAAAATCTTTGTAGCTATATCATAATGCCAAGTTCTTATGAGGAAAGAGGTAAATACATGATTTCATCACAATTTTCAGTACTTACATTGATGTCAATGCCACCTCCTGCCGCCGGAACGCACAATGCAGACACGTCTGGCCAACCAGAATTGCCTGTAGTTTCCAGTCGCCACATCCATCACCAACAGAAGGACGCATAATTACTCACATGTCAATGCTACTACCATCACTTCCTGTGTAAAAAATATTTAGAATATATATCCATCATATTACTGACGCGTAATTTTCCGACGTAAGGAAATCTCCGGGATTCTGAGTCAAACCTTTCGAAATAGCCGCTATGCCAGGCAACCTGCGAGGCAACTCCCCGGTTTCCTGTATCTAGTTATCTGTTGAACTTGAGCTGTAAAGTCTGGAACTCTAACTGACAAATCTTATGTAGCAAGCTGAAGCATGGAGAGGGAGTGGCAACCAAGCACTAATTGTCTGCCTATTAAATACGTACAAAAAATAAGCTAGTCAGATCCAATAAATAAATAAGAGATCAATTGACACTGGCAAGTACACCAACAGGAACGCTGGATTGATGCCACGGAATCCCACCATGGTGCCTGCCAGCGGTAGACCAATAATTACCATTCTAGCAGCAAAATCATAAGGAGCGTCGGAGACGCTGGAGAGTTCCTGTCCAGTGAATATCCATCAACTCCCTCATCAAAGCATCCCTGTACTGGCCATGAAGCGAAGAAGAGAGCAGCCCAAAAAGTGTTCTTCTAAAATTCAGTCGATTAGCTGCCGTGCTTACTTTCCAGAGGCTGAACTCCAGGGCTTACTTCTCAGTGCACTCCTCGGGCGTCTTGGCCTCCTCCTCCATCGTCTCTTTGACGCCGGAGAGACGCCGGCATGGCTGAAGCCGGAGATCCCGGGAGGCGACGAAGCCGGGCGGGAGCTACGGAAGGTGCTGCCTCCTAGACTGAGGAAGGAGGACCAGCTATTGTAGGAGGTCTCCGCACGGACGGCATCGGGCAACTGTAGGAGGTCTCCGCACGGACGGTGACGGGTGATTGTAGGAGGTCTCCACACGGGTGGCATCCAGGACGAGCCACCAGACTGAGGCATCACCGGAGGAGGCCAGATCGGTAGGGCTGCGCGTCAAAATAAATCTCATCAGGGCTTCGAACTGGGTGGCGTGCTAAGAAATTTGAGGTTGGGAGGGTGGCTGCACCTGCAGGTGCATCAGAAGGAAGGGCAGGTTAGGGCGGCGCTCAAGGGGAGCGGAAGTTTGGAGCCGCCGGTGCAGAGGAAGGAGACACTGGAAGGGGATTTTTCTCAACCGTGGGAGATTCCTGGACTGATTTCTAATAGAAAGCGTTACTTCCACTTACCAGAGGCACGGTGGGTAGTTTTTCCCAACTGTAGGGGTAAAATCGTCCAAGAAAGTGTAGGAACGGTGAGAAACACTCCTTCCTTTATTATTAGGTATAGATAGATTTATGCGACCCCAGGCACATATCATGTCTGGAAGCATGCCATTATGCAAAATCTTTTTCAATCAAGGATGACATTTGCTTAAGGTAGAAGCATCGAATACCCACAACAAATGATGAAGAACCTCAAGTAACTGAAATAAGAGCATGGCTGGGAAAAAAAGAAAGGCGCATAAATTTGGTCACAGCTCGTGTTTGAATAAGGACTCTTTCTTGCTCCTCCACTGGATGGATCACCAAGCTTGGTTGCATGGTAGGCGAACCGAACATATGTCGTCATTGGATTCCTCAATGAGCTCGTGCAAGGCATCATAGTTGGAGCCTTGGAGACAGTGAGTACACATGATGGACAACCAGCTAGCTTGTTGATACCATACCACCGTAGCAGCACCAACTGCCATGTATGCATTACGCTAGTTCAAGTCCCTGCAGGCATTTTCACACTCGCTAGGATATTGCAGTTTGGCGGGTGATGTGTGCAGTGATGGAGGCAAAGGAGTGATGAACTCATGATATTACTAAGATGACAGGCATGGTGATGTTAACCGCCGATACAGACAGAGGAGGGGATAAAGATAACTTACTCCTGATGTAAACTATGGAGTGTGGTCAATCAATTAGAAATTCTTGTGTTAATAATTTTTTTCATATTAGGGATCCCATCACCTCAACAAATTTTCTCCCGATGAACATAAATCGTATTGTATTAATCGAAGGACCAGCTTCTTATATTCATTACGAAATTATATAGTTTATTATGTTTGTGTTATGGATAGTATCCTACTAAATGATGCAGGACAAAAGCCGGGATGACATCTGCTGCAGAAAGTATAACTGAGAGCCTACGCCGATCTCGGCAGTTGATGGTTCAGGTTAGCGCTCCTGCTCGGTTAACTGATATGCTGTATGCTAATAATTTTTTGTCGTTTGTTGAGAATTTTTTTTATGTCGACAGGAAGTTGAAAGAAGTGCTAATACCTTGTCAACTTTTGGTAAGTTTTCCTGTGATTAAGCCTGTTTTCAAGAGGCTCACTTGTGTGTTTCCTTTCTGGAAAGACTTCCAAGCTTTGTTCCCATCTCTTGAACAGTATTGATTTTCTTTCTTCTAGTTATCCATGTGCTTGGTCACAATGGACAAATAAAGTCTGCTCATAGATATTTGGGATGGCTCTAGTTAATTACGTGCTGTTATTTCTATGATTGAAGGTTTTGCTTTATTAAGAAATAATGGCGGTCATGTGCTTCTTGTTGCGCATAGGATTATTTTTCTGCTACTGTAATGAAATTTCAGAACTATCAAGGCCAACTTATGAATTATGATCAAATTAAAAACATTATGCAGATGAATCAACGAGTGTTCTTCGGCAGGCTGAAGGCGAATATCAAGGACAGCGATCTTTGCTGATGCGCACCCGTGGTTTGCTCTCCACGATGCAACGACAAGATGTTCTTGATAGGTAGGTACCATCAATATTTTGTGGAGTCCAATGTTGTATGATATAGTTATAGAGTTTGCATTATATCTTTTCCAGTCAGACAGAACTACTGTACAATAGAACTGAAACAAATGTGTTTAAGTGATATACCTACTGTTTTTGTGTTATGCATTTGATTTCTTATTATCTGCAAGACAACTTCTTGCCCTCGTGATAGCGTAGCAATACTGTGTCTGGGTTGTGCCAATTGCTAACTAGATCTGTTTCAGGATCATCCTGACCATTGGGTTCCTCATTTTCTCCTTGGCGGTTCTCTATGTTGTCTCAAGACGTATTGGTCTGTTGACACTGCAAAGGAAGCTGGCCGATGCCATCAGATCAGGCTCAATATCAGCGGAAGACATTGTAGGTAAAGTGCAGCATGGACCCGCCCTGACGAATGCTCCTCCTACTGCTCCTGCCGTTTATGATGAACTGTGATTTTGTTTGTACATTAGAACGAGAAGGTAACCTTGAGAATCCTTATTTCTTGGTACATGTTGTGTAAAGTAGCATTTGTCTGAAGTAGCTGTAATGATGAACTGACCTGCTATCAGACTTAAGTTGAACACCCCAGTTTCGGATCACACATAGTACATTGGTTGAATCGAATATCCTGTTGATTCTAGGATATTGTTCAGTAATCTCCATTAAGCTATCTCGTGGGAACACGGCGATTCTAGCGTGCCTGCTAGGTTGCACACATGTCTGTACTGTCGATTTGTGACTTCACGATTTCCGCCTGCAAGTTTCATGAGTTCTTATATGCAATGAAAAATACTGAGACTGCATGGTACCTGGCGTGCACGACAGAAAGACAATTCTTTTCAGCTCTGAATTGAAAGCTACTCCCTCTGTTTCCTATTCTACTTCCGCGATGCATGCGCTTCAAGTCAATGAGCGTGACATTAATTCATTGATCCTGACCAATCAAGCCTGTCATCTGCAGGATAGCACAAGATTGGATCGTTTATCTCTTGCGCAAACACTCAATTTCAACTGGACAGGTGTACACGCTGCGAGCACTGAAATGCCAATGATAAGAGTTCTTACAAGTTTCTATCGGAGTGTTTTCTGCTCAAAGACAGTCCCCTTATAGATATAGATATATTAATTATCTGCCCGGTTTGGTAAGTTCACCAACAGATGACGAGACTAGAGGGCGTGTTTACAAGTTAGTATAAAAGGGACTAAAACCCCCCTGCATCAGCTACACACTACAGACTGCAGCACCGTACCCCGATCAAAGCAATTCAGCATGGCTCCTCCCTCCGTCCATCTGGCCATCGGTGCCTCCACGGTTGAAGCCAAGGATGCAGAATCCCACAAAGAAATCTACGGGCAGCTCGCGCAAGCGGTGTCGTCCACCTACGAGGCCGCGGGCAGCGGAATCGTCGTGGATTTCCACCGCCACCCGGACGGCTGGTACACAGCCCTGCCGGTAACGATTCAAGTGGGACGGGCCTGCCACCTAGCCCGCCTCCCATCCCAGCAGCTAATCCCATGTACTCCCGTTTTCTTCATCCCGATTTGTCCCACCGGGAATAACGCTAACCGTCCCGCTAATCCCATCTGGACCAGCTAGCTAACATGTATGATCCCGGGATAGTTCGTCTGTGCGGTAAAGTGAATTAAACGTGCAGCTGTTGGATTCTACTGCTCCCGGCCTGTGTGAGGTAATTTCCGGGCCCCATCGGGACCCATCTGTCTATTTCCTGAAATTCCACTAATCCCATTTAGGCCCAGCGGACGGAGTAGGTGGGACGCGGGATATCCCACGCCCATCCCGCTTGCATCGTTACCTACCGGTGATGGTGGGCTCCCTCGTCGCGCACCAGCACTTCCAGGCGCGCGACACCAACGTGCTCGTCGCCACCATCCCCAAGGCCGGGACGACATGGATCAGGGCGCTCCTCTACGCCGCGGCGCGCCGCACGGAGGAACCCGTGCTCCGCGAGCTCGCCTCCCACAACTCTCACCAGCTCGTGCCTTCCCTCGAGACGCAGGTGTACACCAAGTACCAGATCCCTGACCTCGGCTCCCTCCTCGCGCCACGGCTCTTCGGAACGCACGTCCCGGCCCAGTCGCTGCCAGCATCCGTCGCGTCGTCCGGCTGCAAGGTGCATGATGAGTCATGACGGCGCACTCGTGCGACGACAACATTAATTTCTTACGTACAAAGAATCCCTCATCCAAGCCAGAGTCGTTGAGCAAGAACTCCACCATCGACGCGAGCATCCGGCCGTCCGGCAACAGCGGCGAGGGCAACAAGCAGCTTGTCCAGCAATCTGAAGCGTGGTGGCATAACTGATAGGTTAGAATAAATTCCCATGAGGCTCCCTGCTATCTTTTTCATTATTTTTCCAAGCTTATACGATTAACTTTCATCAGGTTACTTATAGAACAAGGAACAATATTGGTAGTAGTCTTTGCTAGTTTTAGCGCTCATTGCCATGGATCCAAACTACAGACGAAGATCACAAGTAGAAGATGAGTTTGTGATGTTTGTTCTGCCGACTATAGAAGGGAGTGAGAAAAAACCAATGCATACATCCATGCTCCCAGGTGGTATGTATGTTAATGAAATTCTAACCGGACATGAGAGCCTATGCAAAAGGCAATTCCGTATGGAGGTTGACATTTTTCATGCTTTGGTTCGTAAGCTGCGTGAGAAAAAATTGATTGGCGATTCAAGAGAAGTCTCCCTAGAAGAAAAGGTTGCTATATTCTTATATGCAGTAGCAAAAAATGCTAGTAATCAAACATTACAAGACAGATTTCAGCGTAGTCCAGAAACAATCAGCAGACACTTTGGAGTAGTGCTTGATGCAATTACAAAGCTTACATGCATCTACGTACGCCCACCTTCTCTTCAACCACATCATATCTTGAGAAAACCACACTTCTATCCTTATTTCATTGTAAGAATGTATTTCCATTTTTTTTTCACAATGGTTTCAGGTCTGAAAACATATCTCACGAATAAACTGTATGTATGCAGGGCTGTATCGGTGCCATTGATGGTACCCACATACCAGTGACTCCTCTAGCACATCAACAAGAACCCTATCGAAACAGGAAACAAACACTCTCACAGAACACAGAACGTTATGGTTGCTTGTGACTTTGATCTAAAATTTGTGCATGTGCATGCTGGATGGGAAGGATCGGCCTCGGATGCAAGAGTTCTGCAAGATGCTATTAACCATGGGTTTCAAGTACCACCCGGTAAATATTATCTTATAGATGCAGGTTATGCAAATACACCACAATTTTTGGCTCCATACCATGGAACTAGGTATCATTTGCAAGAACAAGGAAGAGCTCGTCAAAGACCACAAGACTACAAGGAGTTATTTAATCTTCGTCATGCACAGCTACGAAACCATATTGAAAGAACTATTGGCATACTAAAGATGAGATTTCAAATGCTGAAAGCTGCTACACTTTACCCACTAGACAAACAAGTTGATATATCTGTTGCTTGTTGTGTTCTACACAATTTTATACGCCTTCATGATGGAGATATGGCATGGGTAAGAAATGCCCCCCCTGGATATAGACCCTCTCCAGGTTGTTGATGTGCCCGACGGAGACCACTACTACAATTCTGATGTAAGGGCATTCAATAACTCACGAGAAGCGGGAAACTAAATGCGAGATTATATTGCAAATAAAATGTGGGAGGACTATATTTCAAGAAGAGGCTGATAATGTACTGCAGTTGCATGTGGATTATCCACCAAGTTTAATTTTTAAACAAGCATTGCAAATTTGTATGAGTACGCATGATGAACTTGTAATATTATTTGCAGCAAATAACTTCATCTACGTTTTGTTCATTTGTCCAACAAAAGATCCAGAATACTTGTTAACTTGCTAATTAACTTGGTAGCTAAGAGGTTTGGCACCTCTCAAACTAAGCAAAAGTACACCATGGCAGACCCAAAATACTCTCTAACTTTCTAACTTGGTAGTGCATCTCAAGCTAAGCAAAAGTACATCAGTCCAAGAAAAGACCCAAAATATATACATTATTCATAAGTACTAACTACTGATTTGCTTGGTTACGTCCGATTTGGTTTCTAACCCAACCCAGCCTTAGTTCATCACTCGAAAATGATAGAAAGAGTTCTCAATTTTCCTTACTTTTGAAGATATCTGCAGCCATCACCATATCCGAGATTTGTAAACCCCTCAAGCCTTCAAGTGACGCGACACATTTGCTGATGCTGAATGGATCCTCAAGCTTCTTCTCCTCAATAGCTGCAAATCGATCTATTTCTTCCTTCTTGAGCTTCAAGTATCTCTTTTGGAAATCAGAAGTCTTGCATCTCTTTGTGCGCTTTGTTTCGTGCATCTCCGGTGTTGCAACTAACTGAGAAGGCACATGTGTGGAGCACATAGGGGGTCTGGAAGAGCATTGTTGCTGGGAGAATTCTGAAACGCCTATCTCATCCTCATCATCTAATGGCAAATTCAAATCTGGCTGACCAACACCATGTGAAGGCAAGGATGGTTGGGTGTGAATATCAACTGATTGTGATGGTGAGTGTACTGATGATGGTCCGTGTGAAGGTTGCTTTGTCTTGCTTGCATAATGGTCCATGCCATGGCGATTTTTTCCTTCAGCATAACGACCTGCAACATATAGAATTAGTTGATGGTTCCAAAATTAGTGGCACGAGATCAAACAAATGCTTATAATAATTTACCTTCGTACAAAACAAATAAATCATCAAAATATGGAAATGATTTATCTCTCCATCTTATAGCATCCTTATTCATACGCTCGCCAAACGTCTCCCATACTTCATTTGGTGCAACGACCATCATTCTATTAGGATCCCAACCAAAACCACTTTCACCGACTAGATCCTTCACAGTACGAAAGTCTTTCTTGAGGTCTTGTTCCTTTTGTTTCACTTGTACAACAGCAAGCGATAAGCCGAACTTCTGATTCAGTCTATTTGTAATACTATTCCATGCCTCTGTACTCCAAGCATTTTGAGTTCTATAGCCTGGAACATCGTAATCTTTCAGTAGCTCAATAAGGAATGTTTTCATCTGATGATTCCACCTAGCACGAGGAACACTCTTTGTGGTCCCTGAAATTTCGGTTTGTGCAGAAATTACAGAGCTAAGTCACTTTGCAAGGTTACATTTGAAAACCAAATTGTTTAACTGATATTACTCACGCTTTGACATCCTATGATCTAGATTCCGAACAACACCATGCTGCATACGAATCTCTTGATGAGGCCTTTTATTTCTCTCATCAATCTCCAGATCAGGGAAGGGAAAACTACTAAGCTGATCCACCATCTGAAGAAAGTCCAAAATCAGGGTGGTATACAAAGGAATCACGTTAATAGCTGGATAAAAAATTGTGCTAACCGCAACAGAATAGAGTGAACAAATTGAGAAAAAACAAGTACGAATCCCGGTGGGGAAAAGTAGGAACTCAATCGATCTATCCATGCATCTAACAGATGAAGTAGCAGATTTATGTGTAGGAACTCAATCGCCCGAGCAGCCGGATCTGAGATGTGTGGCCTGTCACTGATGCAACTTACCCGTGCTCCACGCCGGCCGCTCGCCGGCCGCTGCGCCTGCTGCCTGCCCTTGTCCGCCGTCCACCCCTTCTCCCCTGCTTGGACGCCCCCGCCGGCCACCCTTCTTTCCTCGCTCGGCCGCCTGTTCTCTTCCGTACGAAACCGCCGCCCTCCCCTTGGTCGCTGCCTCTCCTAGGTATACACGGATGTTTTCTTCTGTTGGACGGGCTTTTACGCGGGCTTTCAGCGCGCGCAGGCGAGGGAAATAGAGGTTGTGGAAGCGCCTCGAAGCGTCGTCTCGCGCCAGGAAATTTTCCAAGAGGTCGGACTGGATGTTTTGTTTCCTGTGAAACGTGTAGCGTAGGAACCTAATCCTGCGCAAGTTTTTTTCCTATTCCTGTGTTCCAAACGGTGCAAAGAAAAGATTTCCTGTCAAAATCCTTTCCCGTGAGATTCCTACAAAATTCCCTTGTTTCAAACGGGGCCGTAGTATCCACAGTCGCCAGGAACTCGTGATAAGCAAAAGGCAGTTTTATAGGCAGCAGCAGCATCGCCGTCACCCGCAAACGCGCGGCAGTCAAAGCGCAGCAGCCACTCCGACCCTGATTTGCCGACCACCACCTCACGAGACCATCCCTAGTACTCACCTTCGAACGCAATTCTCGATAGCCCACTTCGCCTGGCTCGACAAGGACGCCATCGCCCGCCCCGGTGGGAGTGCACGACGCCATGACCCTAAGGGAGTCTCAGCAGTCGGTGCTCCATAGGCCAGGTGCGGCGTCGTCTAGCACCTATGGTTGGCGCCCCCTTTCATGTCATGTTCCTGCTGCACAAGAATAGGACAGAGCGTCCGTGGCGACGGCGACCTCGGAGGTCGGAGCCTTCGGTCTCCGTTGCCTCTGCGCACCTACCACTTTGCATCATGAACTCATGCTCCTATGCTGGAGTTCATCTGCGCACTGTGCATCATGAACTCATGCTCCTATGCTGGAGTTCATCTCGGAGCTCTTGCCGTTGCGGCACGATCTCCACCAGCCCGACCTCTTGCCGTTGTTCTAGCCCCCGGGGCGGCACGTCCATGACCAACTGCGCCCTGGCCTTCTCGCCCTCCAGCACAGCACGTACGTGGAAAACTAACCCTAGCTGCCGATTTTACAATAACAGGCGAGGGGGGTGGATCGGGAGAGGAAGGAAAATGACTTGGTGCAGGAAACGGAAAGAACAATTTACAGTTAGCCACGGACTAACGAACAACGGGCCAATTCAGAACTTAGCGACATAGGCCAAAACAAGGTTCCTCAAGAATTTGGTGGTATCAAGGTTGAAAAAAAAAAGGGTTGGTTTTGTGGAAATTGGACAACAAACGCGTGGGCTTTTTAGCCACCGTTGACTTGACTTGACTTGACCCTGTACAGCTGCCTGCCATCGCACACGTCTTCTTCCCCTTTCCTCCTCTCACACCTCTCACTCACGCCAGCCTTCCTCCCTCCTTCCTTGCATCCCGAGAAGGCAGGCGAGGTCCTCCCGCCATCGAATCGCCGCAGCCTGAGGGCGCCGCCGTGAGTTCCCCCCCCCCCCCCCCCCCCTCCCCCCTCATTAGAATATTTTGCTTGCTAGCTACCTAGTAGTTCATCATGTAGCAGCTCATTTCCCTTCCTTCATTGCCTCCTGTCCTCACACAGACACACGCCACGCCGGCCGCGGCCGGATCCATCTGCATCCAGCTAGGAAGTAACGGATCGATTTTCCTCTTTTCAGGTTTCACTGTCACTGCTCCTAGTTGCTGCCGGTGAAGAAAAATCATCCAGATCCAATTAGCCAGCAGGATCGATTTCCCAGTTAACTAGTACTGTACGTAGTAGCAACACCACCAAGGCCGAATGTTCCAATTACCATCTGTTTGTTGGATTGAATAGATCTGTTGGCTCCGTCCACCCGAATTTTCCAAGTCATGGTTTATCTTCATGTTGTACAACCAGAAACACCCACCAGCTTCACCATCTTCATGCTTTATACAGTATGAGTTTTGATTTCTGCTACTAGTGCCCATAAGCAACCGCGTTTGAACTTCTTATTACTACTAATTCCCCTAACTTCAGCTTCCTCCCGCAGTCGCTCCCGGTTCATTAGCAGACGCGTTATCCCTTTCCGCCGACTCAATAACTGGCAGCCTCCTCCCCCTCACTGATTTATTACAATATACTTTGTAGGCTTATTATCCTACTGTGGCTTCAAACAGCAGCCTCATTCCTGTCTGCTTTTCACATTTTCAGAATATCAGTGTTTCAACTTCAGTTACATATATTCACTATTCAGACAGTTTATCACTGCATTTTACTGCACCATTTCAGACCTGGACACCAATCATTCCATACAATTGTAACAAAACCATGTGGATCTCGGATAAGCCTTGTGTACAGGAGATGAGATGCTTCTCCTAGCTGCAACCTCATATAGCACAAAGTTCACTAAATTTGCAGTGTTATCCATCTACTGAATTTTATCATCTCTATAGCTTATCGTGTATAGTAGACTTGGTACCCTTCATCTTGTCATGGCTACGTAGATATTTTAAAGAGGATGTACATAATATGTGCATAATATGGTTGCTTCAACTTTAAAAAAAATTACTGGGCTGTACTAGACTGAGATAGTTTATTGGTTCAATTTAATGCTCAATTTCAACCTTCACAGTTGTATACAAATGGCTCTGTAGAATTTGTATTACATGACCACGTGAATAAGTATTAGTCTCAAATGAGCCCTCTGTGGTACCAGGGACTCACAGATGAGATGCTTCTTGGCATCCCCTAGCTGCTATTATACTACAAAGATATTTTTTAGAGCAATACTAGAATGTAGATATAATGTCATCTCCCATGTATCTCCTTACAAGTTTTGGCATTTTGGTATACTTTTTAGGGAAAAGGCTGCATCAACACTCACCTTGGTACATCCTGTATATCTGGATTTAGGATTGATACGGGCAACCTTTTCTTTCATGCTGTCCTGACAAACCTGAATCAGACCAAAAAAATGTACTCATATGCAAGCTTGGCTAGTACTCGTCGGAACCTCATGTCTGTGGACGTTTCGTGCAGCCCACATCCCGCCCAGAATCGCACTAGCATCCTCCTCTTTTTTTGGCAATCGGAGATATCCAGCAGATCCTAGAGATGGGATGAAGCTCCTTAAAAGACACCAAAAAAAAACTTCAATGTCAACCTGTTTTACGACTCATAGTTTGTTCTGTCCATCCATTTCCCAAATAGCATCTGTTTGTGGAATAAGGCGGCACGAGTCTGTTGGCTCTGCCTATCCGCTGTTAGATTCATGGTTTAGAATTTGCCATCTTCCTCTTCTACTAGAACCATAATTTAACACTGACCGGCTTTCCGGTGCGCTCTACTGCTCCTATGAGTATAGGAGGTTTCCTTGAGAATGAGCTCCTCAACGTCATTTTAATTTTAACGTCAATAAGAAACAGACGCTATGCATTTCTGCTACCACTTACTTTCTCATCTCAGTTTATGCTATTACTATCATCATCAGCTCCTAGTAGCTAGAATTAGAAGAATGAGAAAACAGAAAAGTCTACGAGTACAACACTTGTTTCAGAACACTCTCTACCGCAGCGATTATTTACGAGTTTCAGAGCATATTTATTGTACTAGTACAGCACTTGTGCATCAACTTGATTTCACGACTCCTAATTTACACTTGTGCATTTCTGTTTTATCCACCATCGGATTTGGCGTCTAATCCATGATTTAAGGACTTCGCCACCTTTATGTACTACTAAAAACACCGAATCATTCGTTCATTAATCGTGATACTACATGCTTTCTTCAGCAGATACTGTTCGTTGGTGCTATCAAGATTTAGCTAGTGAGCCAAGAGATCGAGCTAAGCAGATGGTGGGAGGAGTGGTGAGCGTGGCGACTGGGGTGATGAACCCCCTCATTGGGAAGCTCACCGCGCTCATGGGCGACGAGTACAAGAAGCTCACAGGGGTGAGGAGGCAGGCGTCGTTCCTCGAGAACGAGTTCAGTGCTATGAATGCTGTCCTTCAAAAGCTGGAGCTCATGGATGAGCTCGATCCAGCGGTCAAAGATTGGAGAGACCATGTCAGGGAGATGTCCTACGACATGGAGAATTGCATCGACGACTTCATGCGTCAATTCAGACGCAAAGATTCCAGTGCAGGCTTCATCAAGAAGACCACTCGGCATCTAAAGAAGTTGTGGAAGCGCCATCGGATGGCTGCCCGAATGGAAGAGCTTAGGACTCTTGCAATAGATGCAAATGCTCGATGGGAGAGGTACAAGATTGATGATTGGAAGCCTAGCTTTGACTCCGTCTCTATTGACCCGCGGCTACGAGCAGTTTACCAGGAGGGAGCCAGCCTTGTGGGTATTGATGGCCCAACGGAGGAGCTGGCTAGTTGGTTGATGAACACTCAGATGAAACTCAAGGTGTTGTCCATTGTGGGGTTTGGAGGTCTCGGAAAAACTACACTTGCCAAACAACTGTATGACAAGTTCAGAGGGCAATTCCATTGTGAGGCATTCTTTTCCGTTTCACAGAAACCTGAAATGAAAGTGCTTCTCAACCGCCTAGAAGCGAAACTTGATATGACTCAGTCTTCCCATGCTCGCGGGATTGAAGACATCATTGAAGACATAAGGAAGCATCTAAAAGAGAAGAGGTAACTGTTTACTTCCAATTGTCACGTGATTGTATGTGCAGCTAGTTGTGTTAAAATGTTGAGTAGCACCTATGCCACCAATGAAAATACTTCTTTCAACTTTCGAATGCAATGTGTTTGGTATGTGCTGAACATCTGAAGTTTTGATTTAGTTTGTTGATTCAGTATGGTAACTCCTAGGGTACTGTTAGAACAACATCATTATGTCCCTCCTGTCAAAAGAATAATTATTTTATATGTACACTCCTCCGTAGGGGAGGAAAGTAACTAAATACAAAGAGGCAACTTCTGCTTCCAGTAGTCACTTGCATGGGTGGCTTGTCGTGTTAAATGTTGAGTAGTATCTATGCCTACTACTTTCAACTCTTGAATGATATGTGTTCCGAACTTGTCTGCTAAACATGCCTAAAGTTTTGATTTAGTTTTTTCATTTAGTATGGTAGCTCCTAGGGTACTATTGAAACAAAATATTGTATCCCTCAAGTCAAAAGACAGCTAGTTGTTTTAAATGGAGACACATCTGATGCAGTGCAGGTGGAAAGAGGATAGGGAGGTAGGGTCGGTGAGTAGTGGGAGTACAACTGTCCTAGGGGAGAAAGGTACAGCGAGAGAAATACAGGCATATACGCATGTCAAATGATGATGAACAGTTCTTTGCTAAAAAGGGGAGTACAAGTCGATAAAATATTATATGATCCTCCTAGTTTAGTTATATCAAATTTCTTTCCTTAAATTTTAGTCACATTTTACTGTATAACTTGTATATGACCCATGCAAACAATTCTACAGGTACCTTATTGTGGTTGATGACTTGTGGGATCAATCAGTATGGAATGTTATCAGCCGTGCCTTTCCAAATGAAGGTAATGGGAGTAGACTGATAGTGACAACAAGGGTGGAAGGTGTGGCCGTCATGGCTTGTCGCAATGATCAGGAGTGCATCTACAGAATGAAGCCCCTCAATGAACAACACTCGAGAATGCTATTCTTCGACAGAGTATTTGGGTCTGGTGATGGATGCCCATCTTATCTTGAAGAAGTATCAGCTGACATTTTGAAGAAGTGTGGCGGATTGCCACTTGCAATCATCACTATAGCTAGCCTGTTAGCTAGTCAAGAAGGATCAAGGAGTGTTTGGGAGAATATAAGGAGTTCTCTGGGTGCCCGGTCTACCATAAATCCCACCCTGGAAGATATGAGGAATATACTTAATCTTAGCTACATGCATCTTCCTCTTTATCTCCGAGCTTGCTTTCTGTATCTTGGTATGTATCCTGAGGACGAGGAAATTGATATGTCTGTTGTGATTCGGGAATGGGTAGCTGAAGGCCTTGTCAGCAAAATGCATGGACTCGATTTGATGGATGTTGGCAGAAGTTACATGAATGAACTAATCAATAGAAGCATGGTTCAGCCTGTAACAAACTATTGGAGAGAGGTGGTGTCTTGCAGAGTACATGATTTAATGCTTGATTTGATCCTCAGCAAGTGTGCAGAAGATAATTTCTTAAGTGTGGCGTCCAGTTCTGAAGACATCACAAGACTGCAAGGCTGCAAATACAAGATTCAGCGGTTATCCCTGAGGTCCATGGCCAGTGGTGCAACAAATGGACTTGCTGTTGGTGCTAGCTTATTGTCGCAGGTTCGATCGTGTGCATGGGCCAGGAACTCCATGTCCCCTCTGTTGTTGTTCAAGTATCTCAGGGTGCTCACCGTTCACGGCGGTTATAAAGATTGGACAATTGACCTCAGTGCTATCAACCAATTGTTTCAGCTAAGGTATTTGAGGGTTGAAGCAGACTATGGTAGCATAGAGCTCCCTTGTGCACTTAAAGGGCTTGTTTACTTGGAGACGCTGGATCTTAATGGAAAATCGAAAACCAGCTTCCCACTAGATATCGTTCACTTGCCTCGCCTGTCTTATCTGCATCTTCCATGTGGTGCACCTGCTATCCAAGGAGTCGAGAATATGAAATCATTGCGTATTCTAATTTGGTTTGACCTAGCCAAGAACTCGGAGAAGGATATTAGGGGTCTCGGCGAGCTGACCAACCTGAGGGAATTGAAATTATTCGGCAGGGATGTGGAGACGTCAAAAATTGATGCTTTGGTTTCCTCTGTTGGAAAGCTCCATAACCTGAAATATTTACACATGGGTACTAACCTTGTTAGAGATGAGAGTAACCAGCTGGGTTTATTATCCAGTAGTCCTTTTAAACATATCGAGATACTTGAGCTGTGGCGGTGGGAGTTCCCTAGAGTCCCCAGAGTCCTCGTGTCCTGGCAATCCGTTGTATGGAGACGTTTGCTGAGGATGTTCATGTTCTTGGAAAGCTGCCTTCCCTCGTCAGGCTCCACTTCAGTATGACAAAAATCACCGCCGCAGAATGGCAAGGGAGTATTCCCTGTTCTGGAGTATTTTGTATTCTGGCCTTCAAAAGGAGACGCTATGGAGTTGTTGGTGTTTGAGGAAGGGGCTATGCCCAAGCTACGAACTCTCCAGCTAGAGGTGGCTGAGTGGGGCGGCAGTACACCGGTCGGCATGGAGCACCTGATACTCCTTGAGAGAATTCTTTTGTATGTGGACAGTGACGACAAGTCCTCATGGACCAAACATGATCTAGTCTCTGCTTTCAGGAAGGTCTCAGAACTCCACCCAAACCGTCCTTTTGTGAGATAGTATAATTAATTGATGTGGCCGGAGTGGATGTGGGACCTCGAGTAATGAATATGGAGGGATGCAAATTAATACATTTTCCGGAGCGGAAATTAAATCATTTTTTTGTTACTCCTATATATTTCATTTAGTGGTCTGATCCTATGGTACAAAAATGTTTCAGGTTGTTTTATTTGCTAATATAAAATAATGTAAACTGGGTGGCTTCTTTGTGCAAATTCCACTAGAAACCTAAAGTTTGGGTGAGCTAATTTTCTTTGGCCGGAAGCAAGTTTTAATTTGTTTTACGATGATCGTATATGTTTTGTACTCGTACCGCATAATACTACACTAGTATTTACTCTCTGAATATATATCAATAATCTGGTTTCTTTCCATTTGTTCTCAACGAAAACAGGAGAGATAATTTATAGTGCGGCGTCTAGATACATTCTGAATCTAGACAAACCCAAATCAATTATTCCTATAGGAAGGGAGTTATGAATTGAGAGAGATTGTATTTGTACTAGTAGTAGCTAGTATATGAGTCAGATGGTTTCGAAGGAGACGGTGATGTTGGGCGGGTTGTAGGACTGGACGATACGGCCGTTGAGTGGCTGCACGGGACGGTTGTCCTCGTGTGGCAGCGGCACCTTGATGAGCTCCAGCTGCTCCGCGCTGATCTCCCTGACCTATCCCAGGACGTTCCAGATAACCTTCTCCGTGCACGGCGGTGTGGTCAGCGACCCCAGGTACCGGAAGTAGCTCCCTGTCCGCTTCTGCAACGACTTGAGCTCCACCACCCCCGCGTGCACAATGCGATCCTCCTTGAGCTCCTACAGCTTCTCCTCGATCTGGTCGTAGAACGCGTCAGGCTCCCCGATCTTGTACATGATGCTGATGACGGCGAGGTGGCCGTCCTCGCTGGTGTGCACCAGGTGGAGCTCCATCGGGAACCGCTGCCCGTTGATGGTGTGCTCCGACGGGATGTGCCAGTGGATCACCTTGAACTTGAACGTCTTGGGGGCGCCGCCATCGGGGGTGGTGCCCGTGATGGAGCCTGGGGCCACGCTGGTGCCGTCCTTATGGTCAAAGTTCATGGTGATGTCCTTGCCGCTGTTGAGGAGGGTGGTCTCGCTGGGGGCATAGACGCGGGTGAGGCTGTCGAGGGCCGGGTTGGGGGTCGGCAGTGACGATGTCAATGGGAGACTGCATCTTGCCCTCGCCGCACGCGCTGTAGGCGGGACTCAGCTTGCCCCAGTTCTCCGGACCGTCCATGCTCATCGTGTTGTAGCTGAAGCTAGGGCCGGCAACATCGCCATCTGCAGCATCATTTGCATTTTGGAATCATTTAGCCAATCCAATCTAAAGAGACAGATAGTAGGTAGATAAATTGATTATTAGAGAAAAGTTGAATCAACACCTTTGACGAGGTTTGGTCACATCAAAACCACAAACAACAGACCAAATCGAGAGATCGGATCCAAAACAAATTTGGAGCTCTTTTAGGGATTTTCAAGTTTATGGTGGATATAAGAAAAATTCATGGAGAAATTCGTGATCAACGAAGCTCTTGATACCAATATATTGAGGGCTAACCTCGTGGGTGACCCGATCTTTCACAAATTTTCGTGGATTGCGGTGGAATCAAAAGGGGGGAGAAGGAGGATGAAATCCAAGCGAACTCACACGCGAAGAACACGATGAACACACTTAGCATATTTTCACATATGTTTCTTTTGTCTTTTCTTAGCATATTTTCACATCTTAAAAAATATAATATTAAAATATTTTAATAAAAAAATATTTCATCTGATTCTAAGTTTGTTTATACAACTTGTGAGGCTTGCTCAAGTATACTGGATAAAACGTTCATGCCCCACTAGTAAAAAATGTTCTGTACATCCCTCAAAACATCTGTGTAAAAACACTTTATTTTATGTAAACTTATTTTTATTCTAATTTAGAAATTTATACAATTAAAAGAAAAGTGTTCATATCTATCAAAGAGATGTGCATGTACTCTCGCATAAGGGATATTCATGTAGTACCGAAAAAATATCCATCATTAGAAAATAAATGTCCATGACTTAAAAAAACTTCATGTATTTTCCATAAAAAATATTCAGCTAGCTTATTAAAATTGAGAGATAATTGTTAAAAAGGGGAAGAAATATATTGACCAGAACTGCAGGAGCCTTGCTTAATTTCATTGATAGATGTCATGCTGGGCGTTCAGGTCCACCTGAATTTTCGGGTCGGGTAATTCGGGTGAAGCGTAATTCGGGTTCCAGGAAATGTCACCCGAAAACCCTGGGAAAAATGTCCTACCCGACATTTCGGGTGCCCGGAAATTCGGGTTCGAGTCCGGGTAATCCCGAAATACCCGACACTCAGAGAAACTGATAGTCTGACACTCGAGCAGCGACGAAGCGGTGAAGTGCGCACAGCGAAGTCGCGCTGATCGCTGCTCCCGTCCTCGCCTCGAGCCCCGGACGCCTTCTCCCGTCCTCGCCTCGACGCCTCCTCCCGTCCTCGCCTCGAGCCCTCGACGCCTCCTCCCGTCCTCGCCTCGACGTCTCCTCCCGGACTTGCGTGGTCGTGGCGTGTGCGTGCCGGACTTGCGTGGTCGTGTACGTGCGTGGTCTGCATGGCGTTGCGCGTGGCCGTAGGCGTGTTCGATCAGGTGCGCCGTCGGCCGCGTGGCGCGTTGGCGCTGGCGCCCGCGCCGCTGGTGAGCGAGATGGCTGGATGGGAGATGAATGCCGAATGGGGGATTTGGGTGCGGTGGAACCGCTAGGGTTTGCGTCGTGAGCGTGGAGAGGTGTTAGTTGGGCCGAGCGGGAGTTTACTGGGCTGTGGAATGAGAGACTGGCAGGATTTTCCAATACTCTTCGGGCCTTTCGGGCCAAACGGGTACCCGCAGCTGAAACCCAAGAATCCCCGAACTAATTTCGGGTTTCCATATCAGGCTCCCAAAAATTGCATCGCTGGGTCAAACGGGTTCGGGGCCGGGTTAAACGGGTTCAGGGCTCGGGTTTCGGGTTTTATGCCCGGCATGAGATAGATGGAGGAAAAAGTGTACATGCCAAAAGATGGCAGAAAAAACAAAAGAACTAGAGAAAGCAAAAGAAAAACAACTCTTGTCTACAATCTCTCGGCTACTGTAGTAACAAGGAAGACATCCTCCTTGCCTCGCTGCACCAATGACTCTACACTTAGCTCTTTCCTTTCAAAAACTTGTTGCCCATTTCTTTCCACGGTAGCTAAACAAAACACAGTGCTGAATTTTATTCCACCACCCACGAATACTAGTTGCCTGAGAGCTCGATGTTGCCACCGCGCCATGGCTGTATTCGAAATACGCCCAGACTCCTTGGCTTAAGAGCATCCTACTGCCAAAGTAGCCGTCGTCTCATACTCTTGATTGCAGAGGCTGCAAATTAGATTACATGGTTTGCGTCTTCGAACTAGCTGGTCAGCAGTCTAGTTTCTATTGCGCAGCAACAAACATATGAAAAACTTGATCTTTCCCTCAACTTTTGCTTGCCAAACTCTCTCCATGAGCGGCTGCTGAATCCACATAGCTGGAACTCATAAGCTTATAAGCTGATTATGCGATGTATTGACCATTTGCACAAGGGGGCCACTTAATAGAATCATGTTCCTCAGACAATCGCACTCCATCAATCTTGCTCCACAACTGTAAAAGTTGATGTAGTTCATCATCAGTTGAAATTCTGGATATACTCTGAAGCCATCGACCATTGTGCAAGGCCTCAACCACTGAAATTGATTTTCCTCGAGCCATTCGAACAACAATGGCTCTTCTTCAGCAGGAGAAATCCTATTAAGCCACCCATCCTTCCAAAACTTCGCCGTTTTCCCATTCCCACTTGTGATTTTTGTGCATGTCGCAAACGATTGCCAATTAATCTTTCTCTTCGCATGGCAGTACCATTCCCTTCTATGGTCTGCCCATCTCATCCCAAGAAAACCACACAACCATCTCAGATGCAGAGCTCTCCTATACATGTGCATATCTTTTATGCCCAACCCTCTATACTTTGCAAAGGGTCTTCCAGTTTACCAAATAGTGCCCGCCATTTTATTCTTCATCACCCTTCCACAAAAAGCCCCACTTAATCTTATTTATCTTCTTGATTACCCACAGGGTCATATAGAAGCTTGTGAGGGAATAGAGTGAGCGTGAAGGTCAGGACCGAGTTGATGAGAGTGAGTCTTCCAGCCCTAGTCATTAACTGTCCTTTCCAAGGCTTCAGTTTGCTTGCAATTCTGTTCATATGCTTTTGCAGATCCGCTATAGAAGGCTTCCGAACGCCAAGAGGCAAGCCAAGGTACTGACATGGGAAAACTCCAATCGAGCCACCAAACTCACTAAAAACTCCAACCATATCCAGATTATCGCACTGAATGGGGTTAACCACACACTTGCTCAGATTCGCCTTTAAGCTTGAGATATTCCCAAAAGTCCGGAGAATTCTCTATGTGGCAATCATATCCTCCTTTTCCGGATAAAGGAAAAGCGCGACATCATCCGCCATAGAAGCTTGACCTTATCTTTGCAGCCCTCGGACCCATCGGTGACAAAAGACCGGTTCTAGTTGCTTTGAGGAACATTTTCCGCAGCCACTCCATCACGAGAATGAACAACAGATGGGAGAGGGGTCTCCCTTCCTCATGCCTCTCTTGTGTAATAAGATTCTTCCTGGGATGCCTGTGAGAACAACTCAAGGATGAGCTTGCAAGGATTAGAGAGAATGAGATCACACCATCTTTGCCCAAAACCAAAACCCTCCAAAACCTCCAAATTGTAGATCCAGTGCACCGAGTCAAAATCCTTTGCGATGTCTAACTAGAGGAGCAACATAGGCTTCTTCTTTTTATGTGCTTCTTTGATCACATTTTTTATGTACAAAAAATAGTTGGCACCAAACCCAGGCCCCGACCTTGTTGCCAAAAGTTTGCAGGAAATTTTGGCAATACTATGCATCAAACTGACCGGCCCAAAATCATTGACCGTCGCAGCAGCGCGGAAGAAATTTAAAATAAAATGAAGGAAAAAGAAAAACAAGGAAGAGCACCAAAATATAAACAGAAGAAAAGGCAAAGAAGAAGAAAGATTCCCGAATAATGGGCCGACCCAAGTACCCCCGATCCTTGAGGCCCATAGCTGCATAGTCCGCATTTTACATGCATCATCATCATTGAAGTAAATCTATACTTCATGCGTCCGAGCAGAGTTGGCTCCGCTGCAACCAAACGCAGGCGTCAAGCCGTCAACGTCTTCGCGCTCGCGCTTCATCCGAACGAACGTCTCCCGCCCACCTGTCCGTTTGTTTACTCGCTTCACATGGTTCGTCGCGATGGCCGGGCCAGGAGCCAAAACCGAAAGACGAAAGTTCGGTACCCCTGTTCCACGCACAGTGCCAACCGCCGGTGGTAGCCCACTCCGGGTCCAGAAATCACGCAGCGGCGCGAGTAAAATAATTTGGAGATGCGGCGCCGTGGTGAATGTCGGTCCCCATGCGCGGCCGACACTCGCGAGCCCAGACGACAAGTGTGACCCGGATAACGCGAAGAAATCACTCCCGCCATGTGATACGAAGCTTGGTCGATCGGAAATCTCGGGATTTCAATCTCAACTGCCGTGTGTGTCAACTTTTGCAGATTAATTAGCGGCCGCAAATCGCCCCGACACGCTGCCGATCGCTAAAGTCACGTTTGCCGGAACGTAGTATTACTACGACTCTCTAGTGACCGAGCAAAGAAACGCACGATTCGTTTTCCCTTTTATTTAATCGAGTGAAAACTGAGAAGTCGATGGGAGGTAGAGATGGATGCGGCCAATTAACATGTTAAGGGTTTACGTGACCACCATGTGCGAGCTGCCTTCCTTCGGCTCCGGTCTCCACGTGAGCCGGGGCGCGGGGCCGCGGCCGCGAGGCGAGCGAGACTGCGAGAATGGACTACTGGCCGGTTGCTGCTGCTCGAGCGCGGTTGGTGGCTGCCGGCCGGCCGCTGTATTCGTCCGAAGGGTCCAAGTGAACGGTGCTGGCCATAACCTTTTTCCTGGTCTCGCTCAACATGTGCGTGGAGCATTGCCGGCCTGCAGGTTCCTATACTAGTGTAATTCTAGAACTAAGAATGGGGAGTAGTTACCGATCTCGACTCGACTCCTAGTAGTCCTAGAAATCTTGCCACGGACGTACTCCTCCTCACGTGAGAAAAAGAGGCGGCGGCTAGGGTAAAAACCCTAGCAGCCGCCACGATCTACTTCGTCCTCACCGTCTGTGACCGAGCATCGACGGGTCCCCGCCTCTTATGCTTGCCGTTCCGGCGACGGGAGAAGGTGGGGACCTCGGACCTGCGCTCGGCGTTGAGAAGGGTCCCTAAAGTTAGAGTTTGATCATCCGGCATCGTCGTTATGGTGGCTATGGCGGCGTTGTGCGGGGCAAGAATAAGGTATGCCCGCCTCCTCTTCCACCTCGTCGGCGATGATCCTGCTGCTGGCGTTGAGGATGGTAGGGATTCGTCTGGTCGCCGCTTCCATGGAGTGGTGGATCTCGTCCAGTCTACGTGTGTTCTAGATCTCGTCCAGTCTACGTGTGTTTTAGGTTTGGTGTTACAAGTTTCGGATCAGTTCAATGGTTCAATGGCGTCAACTTCATCTCTGGGGCGCTGGTCCTTAGGGGCACGTGCACGAAGACTTTCCGACTGTCATCAACAATGGCATGCCGCCTCCGGTAATGGAGCGGCGCGTCGCGCTTCGCCTGGCAAGTAGATTTTAGGTGGTCCAAAGACCTCGATGTAATTTTTATTATGTTTAGGATACTTTGTACTTTTTATGAACTCATGAAATAGATCCGGATCTTTTTCCGCAAAAAAAATAGAATGGGGAGTAGTTGTGAACGTGGCACATGGGGGGATCGCTCTCAGGATAGTTACTGGGTAGAGGCCTTTCACATCAATCGACCTGCAGCAGCAGCGGTAGCGGTAGTCTTTTCATTTCGTGGCTTATTTTTCTTTTTACAAAATTTCAACTGTCTATTAATAATTATCAAGGAAAGATGTCTAAAATTAATATTTCCTCTGTCATAAAAAGGATGTCGCAAATTTATGTAAATTTTAATGAATCTAGACACGTTTTAGTATGTAGATACATCAAAATTTTAATAAATTGAACAGAGGGAGTAAAAATTACAAATTGAACATTGGAATGGAATAAGATAGCTGCATAGAGTCAGCTCGCATCGCATGTACATTGTTGCCGGCATTGACTGAATAATGCCCATTTTTTTGGAAAACACTACATATGTATCCATATACAAGAAGTGTGGCAAAAATAGAAGCACAGATATACGATTATACAGCAACTTGAATGAACTCCCCAAACCGTAATACTCGTGTAGAAATGTGCATGGGTCTTGGTACTTTCTAAATCGAAATCAATGGACGTATCCTCGGCCCATATGGTTTGCACTTGATTGTCTTGATTTGTCAGACCCAGATGCCAAACCATATAATTTAATCACTATCCACTTCATAAAGTCGAATAGTACTAGTACAGCAACTGAAGCTATTGTCTGTAGACTTGTAGAGTAGTGCTCGTAGTACAACCGACGATCTTTCAGTAATATTAGTACCTTCGGAGAACAGTTCTTGTATTGATAATTGAGTAGTGCAATCAGTCTCTGTAGCATGCAATGCAAGCCTCTGCGTGTTGCTGTTCCTTCTTTTGGAGAAGTGCATGTGTCATCGTCGGCAGAAAACCCAGCACGTTCTTTTTTAGAACAGGAGAGCAAAGGTACTGATGCCAAAGCTACTTACTAGTGCTTCTCGTTGTCCAAGGGAATAATGGTGCCCCAAAACATAGGTAATTTGCACGTTCCAGGAAGAAGAATAAAGATCAAAGTGCAAGTAATTCTGTAATTGAGAAACACCATTGATCCTTTGAATGTCAGATTTTCGAAAGAGTTCTGTAATGTTGGACAGCTTCTGCAGATGCAGTGCATGCCCACGGCCAGGACTGATTCAGGTGCAGTGTTCATGTAACGCATAAATACTTCAGAGTCGAGTACAGTACTGAACATGACACTGCAGGTTTCATACAGAATAGCATAACACACTCTCAAGGATTGAGTTGCAAAAAACACACACACACAACTTTGATACATCGGCATGCAACAGTAGTTGCACTACACATGCTTCTCCTCGACAAGAAAAACAGAGGAAGCGAAATAAAATACAGACAACACGACACACGCATCACTACGAGAATGCGGAGAGACCGTGGAGGGAAGAGCTAGCACAATCTTATGGCCTACTCCTCCTCGTCTGACACCGTCTCTCGCCACTCCCGGACGCATAAATATTAACCGCAGCAGTACAAAATAAAATTACCCACGGTTCTAAATTAATTACCACGCTCTGCACTTGTTGGTTTTACACTAGCCAAGCACGGTGCAGTGCGGAAAAAAACTGACGAAGCTGTAACTTAGGGGTAGTTCACCAAGGAGCGGTAGGTGGCTCCGGGCGCCCAGCTTGCCGGGATGACGTTGTTGACGACGAGCTTCCTGCCGGAGTCGGAGGTGAGCCTGAGCGAGAAGGGCCCGCGCAGCGGCTTGCCGGTGTTGGAGTTGAGGCGGTACAGCGCGCCCCAGTTCTGCGTCATGGGCGTCCAGGTGCCGCAGTTGGCCTCCATGAGGTCGACGGCGCTGAGGTCGCCGTCGTCGTCTTCGAACTCGATCAGGACCTCCAGGTAGAACGGGTTCGAGCCCTGGTCCACCCTGAAGGCGATGCTCACGCCGGGGTACTTGCATGGCACCCTACCATTATTCGAAACACAAACATTAGTTAGTTAGTGCATCTTCCACTAGTTAATTTGTGCTGCTCCTACCTGCGAGTCTGCGACTAGTAGTACGAGTAATAATTTATCAGGGAAGCATGTACCTCTTGTATTGAATCTTGAGGATACCGCTGGCGCGGAGTTTGTCGGCCATGCCAGGCTTCGCCATGGCACCCATGGAGGTGCCGCTCATGTCGAAGTGTGCCGCCTCGACGAGGCAGGCCCCGCCGGGGCAAGAGTCGGTGATGACGACGGTCGCCGGCTGGCCGGAGCACGCCGGGTTGATCGCGCTATCGCATTTAACCTGCATACGAGAGTGCCACATGAATGCATTTAGTTAGGACGAGCCGACCAATTTGCGCCATTAATGGAGCTACGCCTACAGGAACAGTGGAGTAGGGAGTGACGGTGTAGAGTGTACGCGGACCACACGAACTTTGTGGTACGTAGTTATGGTGACGTACGTACCTCATAGCATGCGCCGCATCCCTTGCCTTCCTTGTACAGCGACGGGCCAGCGGCGGAGATCATCGACGAGAACGGCCGACTCCCAACGGCGCTTTGGTAGCCGCACGCGCCACCTGCATGTTTCACATACACATTTGACTGTCAATTTCAGCTCGATATACTATCTACGTCGTGCAATTATATTAATTAATGTACTCCCCAAGTGAAGTAGGCAACCACTAACCGTCACTCCCATCGCCGTTTGGGGCGCCGTAATACGTCGCACCGCCGGCTAACCAGCCGCCGGCGTAGCCGTAGGCGGCCGACGGGCTAGTACCATTGTAGCTGCCCACAGGCTTGTGGCTGACCGCCGACTTCGTCTTCGGCTTGGTGAGCTTGCGGGAGCAAGAAATGGGGCTCACCACAAGTGAGAGCACCACCAGTGCGCCAAGTAGTGCTAAGGTGCAACATTTCGCCATTGCTGCCGCTTAATTATTAAGTTGCTTCTTGTAGCTAGCTGGTATACTAGGAAGAGGATATGGACTAGATATGCTTAGCTCAAGCGTTGCTTGGTGAGTTGCAGGAGTGACCACGGGACGGTTATTTATAGTGAACTTTGCCGGGATGCAGACGTACGTGGCAACAGATGTGGGGATTCTGCTGGTGAATTATTGAGGACAACGTGACTGGTTGGTGGCTCGGTGCTAAAGGAAAAGGCTAAGCGAACTAATATTAATCTGCATGAAGCACCTACATGATATTAGGGAGCGGAAAAAAATCCAAAACAAACTCTGAACTCGTAGATGAAAGATAAATCGAACCTGAACTCACGATCCCCGAAATTGGCACTCTGATTTTAGTAATCCCGGTCTAAACTGAACCCTGGCTTCGTTCCTAAACAGGGATTCGCTGACGTGCTCAGGATTGGGCAGCCTAGAGGGGAAGGGCGTGTCGGGCCGTTAGAAGTTGGGCCGACCCAATAGGGAAAGGGAAAATCCGCGCGGCCCACCAAGTTATCACCGTTAACCTCGAGGTGAGCCGAGGGAGCCAGCTTCTCCAGTCTAGGCGCGTCCCCTGGCATTCTTCCTTATCCAGCGACGACAATGGCGACCGGTGGATGATCGTTGGTAGCGGCAATGATTCGGACGGCGCGGCGACGGGCGAAGTCGAAGGTAATGTCCCCGTCATCCTCTCATTTGGTTACCGTAATTTGGCCCCTCTTCTCTATGGTAGGGTTAGGGTTTTGGCGGGATAAATTGGGGTTTTCTTCTCTCTAGTACAACTTGGTTATTTGGCCGATTTAGGGTCGATTTTTGCGCCTAAGGTAGTGACATATGAATATATTTTGCAGTTAAACCATGGATCCTATAGAGATTCTGAATGTCAGATTTCATATTGGCGGGGAGTTTGTCCGCATCGGTCGCAAACTGGACTACGTGGGGGGGGGGGGGGGGGATGAAGAGATGTCTGAGATCGAGAGGGACAAGCTATGATTGCAGGAAGTGATAGGCCATTTGAAAGATCATATGCGGTTCAAGGAATCAATGAAGATATATTTTCATATTCCTAGTGAAGAACTAGGAGATGGTTTGCTTTTTCTGAGCAATGACTATTCTTGTGTGAAGATGTCAGATTATGTTTGCGTCGATGGAGTTGCAGATTTGTATGTAGAGTACCATGGGGAACAAGATAGTGACCACAACAGTAGTGGAAGTGATTTTGAGGATGAGATGTTGCAGATCACTGATGGAGATGAACCTGCCATGGTAATTACTGCAGAGGAGATTGCTAAAAGTTTAGATGAAATTCTAGGCAACATTATAGTTCCTGATGACACTGGAGTGATCACTCAAGTTATTGCCAGTCCATTGAAGAAACATGGAGTAAGAAGAGGCACAATTGAGAGAGATGAAGAGCTAGCTTCTCAAGTTGACAATCCTACTCAAGTGCAGGCAGAGCAAGTGCAGGTAGAGCAAGCAGAGCAAGTGCAGACGGAGCAAGCAGACCAAGTGCAGACAGAGCAAGTGCAGGCAGAGCAAGTGCAGGCAAAGCATGATTCAAAAGATAGTGGTTCTAATGTAGACCCAGAATACATGCCACATAGTGAAGCCAGTGGTGAAAATTTAGAAGCGGTGGAGCTGAGAAGGCATGCTAGAAAGTTCAAGAAGAGGATGAAAGATACAAAGAGCTAGATTTCTAGGGATTCAGCATCTGCTATTCCTATTGATCTTATGGCTAACATGGAAGAACAAATTGGTGAAGAGGAGAAGGAGTGGGGTTATGATTCTTCTGATGAGGATTATTCTTATGATGAGGATTCTGATAAAGAAACAGTAAAGAGGAAAACCAAGTATCCAAGATACAATCCTAACACAGAAATCCCACACTTCCAATTGACAATGGTGTTCGGGAGTAAGAATCAGTTAGTGAAAGCACTGAAGAGGTATGGCGTTGTCAGCAAGAAGAGCATTGAATTTGTGAAGTCAGAGTCAGCAAGAGTCAGAGCAAAGTGTGGTTTTGCAGGTTGTAATTGGATGATTTATGCAGCCAAGAACTCAAGGACTAGTAGGTTTCAAGTTATAACATATGAAGATGAACACCATTGTGCACCAAACAGAGACAATAGATTAATCACTGCTAAGGTAATTGCTGAAAGATATGAGCATTTCATTTTGGCAAATCCCATGTGGAAGATAGAGAGCATCAAAGCAACTGTACTTCAGGACCTATTTTCTGATGTGTCCACATCTAAATGCAAACATGCTAAGTA
Organism: Avena insularis; assembly: GCA_023614405.1. NCBI lineage: Eukaryota > Viridiplantae > Streptophyta > Magnoliopsida > Poales > Poaceae > Avena > Avena insularis. Next base: position 538,604,999 of record CM042694.1, read on the forward strand.
GCTAGTCATGGAGAAATTGCCGAGTGGCATGAAGAATGAGTACACAAGAGTTTTTGATAATCAACTTGAATTACTTAGAAGCAACCCTGGAAGTACAGTTGCTGTCAAATTGGATCCACTAATCAGTGATCAACACATCTTTCAAAGCTTTTATGTGTGTTTTGATGCACTTAAGAAAGGGTTTAAGGCTGGCTACAGAAGAGTTATTGGATTAGATGGTTGCTTTTCAAAGGAGTGGTGAAGGGAGAGCTCTTGTGTGCAATTGCTAGAGATGCCAACAATCAGATGTATCCAGTGGCATGGAAAATAGTAGAAATGGAAACAAATGAGAGCTGGAACTGGTTCTTGGGCTTGCTTATCAAGGATTTGTACATCAACAACAATGTAGATAGTTGGGTCTTCATTTCAGATCAGCAAAAGGGCCTCATTAATGCCATGAAGGACTATTTGCCTTTAGCTGCGCACAGAATGTGTGTTAGACACATTTATGCCAATTGGAGAAAGAAACATAGGGCACATGAGTGGCAGAAGAAATTTTGGGCATTTGCCAAAGCATCCAACCAGCAAGACTTCAATTACTACAAGGCAAGACTAGCATAAGAAACACCAGAAGGTGTCAAAGATATGATGAAAACTGAACCATCACATTGGGCCAGAGCTTTTTTCCCAGTGGGTTCCAAATGTGAGTCAGTTGATAACAACCTTTGTGAGTCCTTTAACCATGCAATTGTTGATGCAAGGTTTTACCCAGTCATTTCCATGCTAGAGAAGATAAGGAAAAAAAATTCATTAGGATCCAGGAACAAAGGGAAAAAAGATATAAATTTCATGGTAAAATATGCCCAAGCATATTTAAAAAGTTGAAGGCAAGCATAGAGAGAACTCAATTCATGGAGGTGTTGTGGAATGGCAAAGATGGATTTGAAGTGAAGCTGCTGACTGGAAGGAAGAGGCAATACACTATCAGTCTTGAGAAGAGGCAATGTTCTTGTGGTTACTTTCAACTTTCTGGTCTTCCATTCTCTCATGCTATCACGGCAATCTACAAGAGCAGACGGCAAGTGGAGGATTTTATTAACCCTTTCTACTCAATTGAGGTGTTCAAGAAGATTTATGATCATTGCTTGCAGCCTGTGGAAGGTGAAGAGATGTGGCCAGTTTCTGAGAATCCAATGCCACAAGCTCCAGGATATGTGAAGATGCCAGGTAGACCTAAGAAAAATGATAGGAGGAGAGAAGAAACTGAAAAACCAAAGGCTAGCAAGAAAATGACCAAACATGGTATTTTAATTGTGTGCTCATTGTGTGGCACCCCTGGACACAACAAGTCAGGCCGCCACAAGAATCCAGATAGAGGTAAGAAGAAGAATGCACACCTTGCCAAGACTGCCAAGAAAAGGAAGACATCAGAGGTAAAGTAATTTAATTGTGTGAACTAAATTTGCATATGAATTTGAATGAGTGAACTAAAATTTTCTTATCTTTGCATCCTGGTACATCTTCAAGTCCTACTGCTACTGCTGCACCACCAAGAGCTGCTCCTGTTGCACCAAGAAGCTTTAGACCTCCAAGGATGACCAAGGGAACATGTGAAGCTGGTTCTAGTGGTGCAAAAAGGAAGAGGAGACCTGCATCTTCTATTCGTAGCTATCAATACTTCACCGCTAGTGGGAACACCTAATGTAGAGAAGCTAGTGTGTACTGTTGCAACCTATTTAATTGCCTGGTTCTATGAGGCATGTTTATTGTCCTTTTAGACATGTTTGCAACCTGTGAGACATGGTTATGGTGCTATTAACATTAAGTATCTAGTCATTTTGCTATCAAATGGTAATGCTCAGAATATCATCTGCTCATTTTGCTGTCAAATTGTTATGCTCCTGGGGACATTTATTTTTTGGTCATTTTTCTGTCAAATGGTTGCTCCCAAACGATCAGTGTAAATTTATTTCATTTCATCTGTATTTGATAAGATAATTTGGCCAGATTTAGTCTCAAACATTGCTGAACATTTCATTCCATGAGTTCATTACATAGACACACATCAGACTACTACATGAAAAGCTTCCCTGCAACTACACCAAACACAAAAACAACAAAAACAACCACCAAATTATCATATCTGGCCTTCAAAGCAGCTATATCTAAATCCTTCTTCTTCATCTGATCTTCCAAAGTAGCTAAATCCTTCTTCTACATCTGATCTCCCAAAGCCTGAGCACTGTGTTGTGTCTCTTCATTTTGAGAGATAGAGACCACACCTTCAAAACGCAGCCTCCACATTGCATCTCTCAAGTCGCTAATAAAATTGATCTAGAACTCAGGCAATGGTGGATCAGCCCATTCAACATAGCCACAACCAGTGCCATTCTGTGCAATGCCCAACAAAAACGAATTAGAGGAGAGCAGGAGAAAACAGGGGAATTAGAGCGGAAGAGAGCAGAAATCGAACTCACCAGGGCATCTACGCATGTGTAATACCTCCTTCCTGGATTCTGACCGCTCCACGAGATCCACCTAGGTGGCTTCCTCGGTGGATTGTAGTGGCAGAACTTCGGCGGCTCGTATGCCATGGGGTTTTGCTGGTATGGTACCGGCAATCTTCTTTTGCCACTCCTTCTTCCTGCAGCTCCGTGGAAGCCAGGAGAGGAGGAACCACCTTGAGACCATGACATCCTCCGACCGCCGCCGCCGCGTTCCACTATTGCACCACCACACAGCTGATGAACCCTAATTTCTGTTCCCCAATCTCCCCTCTGTGTCCGTTGCCCGTCTGTACCGGTTCCAACTTAACCGCATCAACAAAACTGGCCCACAACTGACAACAATCCCCGCCACGTCACCTGTTCCCAGCCTAAAACGAAGCCAGGGTTCAGTTTAGACTGGGATTACTGAAATCAGAGTGCCAATTTCGGGGATCGTGAGTTCAGGGTTCGATTTATCTTTCATCTATGAGTTCAGGGTTTGTTTTGGACTTTTTCCTTAGGGAGCTTATACCCTGTAAATGGTTTGCTGAGTAGTATATTTCATAGCGCACCTATTAGAATTTTAATCGCAATATAAGGCCACACAATATTAGAAGCCTAGAACCACTGCCAATTTATCGGCAGCTCAAATTTTGGACAAGTGGCCTGCGTTCGGTTGACACTACGTTTGAATATCGAAGTGTTTGTTGGCAACCCTTCCTCTGGTATCTACTAGATCCATGATGCGCCTCCTGAAACACGGTTGCTAAGTAGAGCGTGTCAGGGAAAACATCGAGGTGCACCTCGACATGAAAACTCATCGGACTCGAATTAAGAAAACCACATTTGCATTTACACAAGCATAACCGTTGAAAAAACATGATAGGACATGTTTTAGGACGATCTAGCGTGTCATGGACTTAAACAATGAGCTAAATAGGAACAAAAGTAATGAATCCTAACACTGCTCATGATGTTGAATTGTTCGTCATCGTCATCTTCATCTGGTAGTTTACCCCGTGGTCCTCAACGCGTCGACACATCGACATACATAGTAGTGGTTTGTGTGGCACCCGAGGAAGGCTGGAGTGCTGGAGTAACGCGGGTTGCGTATGCAGGGACCTTTGGTTGGTAGCTCGCGGGTTCGTGGAGGGACACCTCCTACACATGTAGATGCGCACTACGGCCAACTACCGCCCGAGCAGATCGTCCGCGTCACCTAACCCAATATTCCTTTGGTGTGGTGTCGGGGATATGCCAAGTGAGGCAGGCCCACAAGGTGGAGACTACCCATAAGATAGGAAGGCCCATATACCAACAACGTGCATGGCCGACTGATGGTCGCTCGTCCTACTAGGCCTACATGACTAAAAGGATTGGGCCGGATAAACTTGCCTAGTCGGTTCAAGAAGGCCACAGAGCAAGACGACGACAAAGACTTTGCATATGGGACAAGAAGATAGTAGCTTCCTGACGTGGACATGACCCTTCGGGTGCCTATTATTGGTATATATGGTGCGGCCCAACAGAAGGCTCACTCGAAGATATACCAAGATACATGAAGCCCATGGCGATTCAACGAAACCTACAAGGATACAGACTCCTGGCAGAACAAGACAACGAAAGTCCAAGACTAGTCTATATAGAAAATCTAACTTGTAACTTACTCGTATTGGTATCTCAGACCTAGCCTTCCCATATATAAAGGCTAGAAAGGGCCAACGAGGAGGACACCTGAGACATCAACCAATCTTACGATACACACGCCCCTCTCTCCCTCGGCGAGATCGCATCTAGTTGACTCAACAAGTTTGTACTCTCTATTGATAATATGAATAGACAAGCAAGAAGTAGGGTTTCCTCTATGAGGACCTGAACCTGGGTAAATCGCCTCCGTTGTTTGTATTTTAAGCCGACGAATTTACCAACGTTCTCTCTTCCCATAAATCCAAGTCCATAACAATGGGCATTGCCGAGGTCACCCCTCGCCACTTCCTCTCTTAGGACTCTAACTCCTTACCCAACACGGGAGACTTGTAAAGGTGGTCGTGTATATAAGGCAAGCTAGGATCGCTCCTAGAGGGAACGATCTCTGAAACACACCATAGCTTAGAACTCGCTGCCTGATCATAGAGGTTAGTTGGTGATGAAGGGAATGTGCCCGAGAGGCAATAATAAAGTGGTTACTATATTATTCCATGTTTATGATAAATGTTTATTTCTCATGCTATAATTGTGTTCATTCAAAATGTTAATATATGTGTGTTTAATAAGAAAATAAGAGTTCCTAGTTATGCCTCTCATTTAAACTAGATCGTTGATTAATAAGATGATGAAAGTTTCTTGATCATGGATACTGGATGTTGTTAATAACGAGGCCATAACATTGGTGGAACGATGTGATGACAATTCACCCAAAGTATGATAATACAATCAAAGTCATTATGTTTATATTGCTATAATATATCATGGGAAGTAACCCTAATCCTTAGACCATGATATCATGTCAATTGCTAACACCGAAAGAGTACTTTGCTAACATCAAACATCACACCATAACGAGAACGAGAAAAGAGTACTTATCGGTAATGAGATCAAACTAAGTATGGGGATACTGATGATCGAATCTTAGATATATAATATTTCGCGATACAAAGGGATTTAGTTACGATGTAAAAGCTTCTCAAAATCACAAGAAGTCATTGTTGAATATGTGGGAGTTAGTATAGATCTCTAGGTCCAGCTGCTGATTATTGATCGGAGAGGGGTCTCGATCATGTCTGCATCATTCACGAACCGTAGGGTGACACACTTAAGGTATACCAACATCAAATGGAGCAGATATAATACCATAAAAAAAATGGTTTCAGATGTAATATTGAATTAATACAAGGGGTTTTATGTAGATGTTTGTTAATTAAAGTAATTAACAAAATTCCAAATAAAATAAATAAAAGTGTTTTATTTAAAGAGGAAAATGCATTTAATTCAGTGGGAAATTAATGCATGTGAGTGGAGAAGAAATTCATGTGAGTGGAGAGTCCATCCACATGAACGAGGGAGAGGTGGGGGCACACCCATGGTCGGCGGCCATGCCCCTTGGGGCAGCCCCTCCCCTATAAAAGGAGGCATCCTCCTCCTCTCCATTTGCACCACCTCCTTGTGAAGGTTTTCTTCTCACTCTAGCATTTTCCCATGGCTTTGGATTAATGAAGCACATATTCTTGGTCTTTCTCTGGAAAGGATCTGCGGCTCCCGCTGCTTTGCTAGAGCGAGGGCTCGGAGCTTGTCGGGGTGCTGAACGTGTGTGCGATCATGGATGCGTTACTACTTTGCAGCGTTGGACTTCAACTCGATCTTGAGACTGGCAAGTGTACGACTATTAAAAACATTTTTCGGTCTTCGATGGTAAGATCTCTATGGATGTATATCCTCCCGTTGCATGGATCTAGTAGATAGATCTTGGTGTTTAATTGTTCATATTGTAGGATTTTTTTTGTTTTCTATGATGCGAACCCAATAGTGGTATCAGAGCTGAATGTATGCATAGATGTTTTATGCGAGTAGAACATATATGAGTATGTGGACGTTGATGATCATGTTATTGCATCCTCTTGTGTATTTTAGATATTAGTGGCATAGTGAGACGAAGCGACCCGGACTAACTTTACATGTCCTCGCACATGAGACTTGTTCCACACTTGACATGCAACTACTTTTGCATAAGTGGCTAGCGAATGTTTGTCCCTCCCACTATAGTTGATATCTGATTTAAAAAGGATTGCTAATAATTTGATTATCATTGTTGTGGTTCCATGTTCGTAGGTAAGAACGGTTCTATCTCCGAAATCCCTAAACCATGTAAAAAATATCTAAAAGATAAATTAGAAACATTTAGTTTAGTTTTTGATGGGAAAGTGTTATGATATGGTAATGTTATAATTTGAATTATAGTTTGATACTCTTGGTAAATTATAACAAACCAAAGTGTAAGCACCATAGACCTTGGAGTTACACAAATGGAATGATGGAGATCATACCATGATGCACAAGACAGTGATCAAGTGCAAGAACTATATCATATCACTTTTTTGTATATCATGTTTGTTTGCATCTTATTTTGCTTGTATGGTGCTTAGTAGCATTATAAGATGATCCCTCATTTAAATATTAAGATAAAAAATATGTTCTTCCTTTAGTATGCACCGTTAAGAAAATTCGTCGTTTCGAGACACCATGTGATGATCGGGTGTGATAGACTCTATGTTCGTATACAACATGTGTAAGACAGTTTTGCACATGTGTGTACTAAGGTTCTTACTTGGCGTGCCTAGCATGTATAAACATGGCCTCGGAACATGAACCGAAAGGTAAAGCATGAGTCATATAGTTGATATGATGACCATATAGATGCTCGCCTTTGCAGCTGCACCAATTCACGTGATGATCAGTCTTGGTATAGTGAATTTGGTTCATGTAATCACCAAAACGATTTGAGAGATGTTGGTTATGAGTGGGAGTTCATGTAGTAATATGATTAAAGTTGAACTCAATTTATCATAAACTGAATCAAAGTGAATTTGCATAGTTTGTTGTAGTTATTGACATTCATTTACTACCTTATGCTTATTTATAATTGAGATAATAGAACTATAGAATTCTGGATATTTACTTTAAGAACTCTAAAGTTTAAAAGTCCTATTGCAAACTTTTAGCAAACTCCATTTACTCCATGAAGTTTAATAAGTAATATTAAATCAAGAGTAATAATTCCAGTGTTAGTATCTCAATTATACTTGATATCATGCTTGCCTCCATGATACTTGATATTCAAAAGTTGTTTTGGTATCAACGTTATCTAGGAGATGAAGTAATTGTTTCAGAAACCATCATGTGTGGAAGATATTGTGATATCTAAAATAATGCTTGGTTGCAGTATGATAGAATATAATTTGAGTAATATACATGTTCTCATATTGTATGTGAATTTGCGAAGGTTGGAGACGTTACGTGTCCTGATCTCCCAAAAAGGTTTTGGTAACTAACATTATACTTGCGATTCACCCTTATAGGCTATAGTAGCTTGATCATGAAAGTTGTCATGATAGTATGAATAAAAGATGTAGGTAAAATGTTTACTACACCAAAAGATTACTAAAGAATAGATTTTAAAAGAATGCCAAACATTTGATGATGGCGATCTACTTCAAATGTGCAAGTCCAAGGGTATTAGTATTTCACTAACAAGTTTTGGGACTATGTGTCATATGTATGGCGCCACTATTGATGTTGATAGTTTCTTCTAAAAGAAAAGGAAATGCTGAAAGAGAATCTAAAAATATTTGGCAGAAAAGAAAAAGATTGGAAATGTCTAGCTTAGATATATAGATGATATACATGTTATGGGTGTATTCTTTGCTTGTTAAACAATGTGGTTCTTGGGTATTGGATTGTTGGAGATATGCCCTAGAGGCAATAATAAATGTAGTTATTATTATATCTTTGTGTTTATGATAAATGTTTACATACCATGCTATAATTGTATTAACCGGAAACATTAATACTTGTGTGATTTGTAAACTTAATTTGAAGTCCCTAGTATAGCCTCTATACTTCACTAGCTTGTTGGTTAATAGATGATTGTGGTTTCCCTATCATGAACATTGAGATGTTATTAACAACAAGATCATATCGTTAGGAGAATGATATGGTGGACATACTCCTATAGACAAGCGTAGCATAAAGATCAAGTCATTTCAATAGTTCAATTGCTATATGCTTTCTGATACATAGTAACCTAATTCCTTCGACCATGAGATCATGCATATCACCTTTACCGGATGGATGCTTTGATGTCATCAAACACCACACCGTAACAGGGTGGCTATAAAGGTGGCATTGAGTGTTCGGAAAGTATTGGTTGAAACACATGGATCAAGAGTGGGATTTGTCCATCCATATGACGGATAGATATACTCTGGGCCCTCTCGGTGAAATGTCATCCAATTAGCTTGCAAGCATGTGACTGGCTCACAAGGGATCACATATCACGGGAACAAGAAAAGAGTACTTATCGGTAACGAGGTTGAACTAGGTATGCAGAGATACCGACGATCATAACCTCGGATAAGTAACATATCATGAGACAAAGGGAAATTGGTATCGTATGTAAGTGGTTCATTCGATCGCAAAGTAATCGTAGAAATATGTGGGAGCCATATGAATTTCCAGATTCCTCTATTGGTTATTGTTCGGAGAAGTGTCTCGATCATGTCCGCATAATTCACGAACCGTAGGGAGACACACTTAAGGATTCGACGTTGTTTGAGTAGTTATGGTATTATGAGAAAGAGACCGAATGTTGTTCGGAGTCTCGGATGGGATCCGGGATATCACGAGGAGATCCGGAATGGTCCGGAGAATAAGATTCATATAAGGAAAGTCCCGTTTCGGAGTTGGGGAATGGTTCCGGTGTTTTCATCGGGAATGTTCTAGAAGGTTCCGGAATGTCCGACGCTCCGGGGGGGGAAGGGTACATGAATGTGTCATTGTAAGTTGGAATGATTGCATCATGTACTAGGTGTTCTTGCTGTCCAAAATAAAGGGTTTATTTAAATCCTAAATTGAAAAGTCAAACGGCTAGTTTGAAAGTCAAACGGCAATTTTGGGAAGTGGGAAGAGAGGAGGATTGGTGGAGGCCGAATTGGAGGAGGGTTCCTCCCTTGGCCGGCGCCCACTGCCGACTTGGGAGGGACTCTCCTCCCTTGGCCGGCCCTCCCACCTATATAAGGAGGGCAGGGCTCCCTCCTAAGACACACAAGTTTCCACCTCTAATCTCCGGTTAGAGCCGCTTTAGGTTTAGAGCTTCTAATTGCTTTAGCCACGGTTTAGAGCCTTCTAATTGGTTTAGAGCCTTCTAATTGGTGTGTCTAATTACTAGACCACTAATAGCCTCTCTCATAAGCTCCACCATACTGCACCGCTTAAGGCGAAGCCTCATGGGATTTCCCTCTACTTCCTGACCACTGCCAGTTGCCGGAATCGCGAGGAGAGTGCTACAACCTCCGCTGCTGGAACAAGGAGAGGAAGGTCTTCGAAAATTTAACGTGTGACCGATCATGGGAGCGCCACGGAACGATGGCCGGAAGGATCGTCACGCGATCTTGAGATCGGAAAGAGTACGACTACATCACCCACGAGAATCTGCTCGTTAACCGCTTTGGAATCTTCGAGGGTGAGTTCCTCTATCGACTCGCTACAATCTAGTAGATAGATCTTGGCTTGTTTGTTTGTATGCGATAGAAAATTTTTGTTTTCCATGCTACGAACCCCATCAGTGGTATCAGAGCCGTGTCTATATGTAGATCTGTTGCACGAGTAGAACACAATGGTCATTGTGGGCATTGATGCTTTATTGTAGATTGCTTTTTGTGTACTTTGCATCTTGCGGTATGTTGGGATGAAGCCCGGCTAACCTTACATGACATCGTTCATGAGACTTGCTCCACGCTTGACATGCAACTTGTATTGCATAAGTGGCTTTATGGTGCTGTTTCTCCTAGCATAGTAAAGATCCAATTTACAACGGTGATCAACAATGCTAGTATCAATGTTGTGGTTCTTGTTCGTAAGTTAGAACGACACTTATTGAAAGCCCCAAACCACGTAAAATATGCAAAGAAAGTAGAGGCGTCTAACTTTGTTTTGCGGTGTGTGCATGATGTGATTTGGCCATGATTGTGATTATATTTGATGTATGCAATGTTCCTTATTGTAAGTTGGCAATCGCGGGGAGCCATATGGTTGTCTTTAATTTGTTAAGACCTGCGTGTCTATTCAAAATAGTTGTAATAGTTGAAGCTGGTGGACTACAACCATGAAGAAGCGCCATTGACCTTGATGCTATGCCGTGATGATGGAGATCATGTTCGTGCTTGAAGATGGAGATCGGAAGCACAAAGAAGAAAGACCATATCATATCACATATTATGAATTGCATGTGATGTTAATCCTTTATGCATCTTGTATTGCTTAGTAGACATTGTAGCATTATAAGATGATCCCTCATGCACATAAATTTCAAGTTCTAAAGTGTTCACCCTTAGTATGCACCGTTGCCAAAGCTTGCTGCTTCGAAGCACCAAGTGATTATCGGGTGTCTTTTATTCAGCGGGTGAAAACAACGTAATCAAGCCAGATTAGCTTATTCGGTAGCTAAGGTTTGATCTTTACGAGCCTAGCATGTACAGACATGGTCTCGTGAACACGGATCACCGAAAGGTAAAGCATGAGTCATATAGTAGATATGATGAACATGTTGATTGTTAGCCATTGAAGCTACATCAACTCTCGTGATGATCGGTTTTGATGTGGTTGATTTGGTTCGTGTGATCACTAAAACAATGTGAGGGATGTTGTTTTGAGGAGTTCACCCGGATTAATTTAATTATTAATTAGAACTCAATTTATCATAAATTAAATCAAAGTGTATTTGCATAGTTGTTGTAGTCATTGGCATCCGCTTACCACCTTGCGCTTTAGTTATAATTGAGATGATAGAACTATAGAATTCTGGTTAGTTACTTTCTGAACTGGTATCGTATTGTTTTGAAGTGTTAATCTAAAGTTTAATAGTCCTATTGCAATCTTTCTGTAATTTCGGTTACTCCATAAAGTTTAATAATTAGTATTAAAACAAGAGTGACAATTCCAAGTGTTAGTGTTTGAGTATCATGTTTGTCTCCATGATTCTTGATATTCAAAGGATTGTCTTAATATCAAGGTTATCTAGGATCTGAAAGAGTTGTTTTATAAACCATGATGTGTGGAAGATATTGTGATATCTGAAATGAAGTTTTGGTTACAACATGATAGAGTATAATATGGCAAAAGTCATGTTCTCATATTTGATGAGAATTTGCAAAAGGTTGGAGACACTAGTTGTCCTAATCTTCCAAAAGGTTTTGGAGAGCAACATTATACTCGCGATTCACCGTTACAAGCTAAAAGTAGCTAGATCATGGATAAGTCCATGATGAGGGTGAATATTTGATGTAGGTAAAATGTTTACTACACCAAGAGATTACTAAAGAAAGGAATTTGAAAGAACACCAAATATTTGATAATGGTGATCTACTTCAAAGTGCAAGTTCAAAGACATTGGTATTTAACTATACACGCTTTGGACTATGTGTCATATGTATGACTCCACTATTGATGTTGATAGATTCTTTCAAATGTAAATACTGAAAGAGAATCTCATAAATATGTGGCAAAAGAAAAGACTAGAATTGTTCAGCTTAAAGTATATAGATGATATACATGTTATGGCTATATTCTTTGCTTATTAAACAAAGTGGTTCTTAAGCATTTGGTACTGAATATGTTGGTATGAATCGTCATACGAAAACAACAGAATTCATGAACTACAATGGCCTAAGTAAATAGCAAAAGAATATGTGATGATGTTCATCGAGAACAAATAAAGGGTTATTATGTTGCTCGTTAAACATCAAAGCTTGCCTTCAAGATTTGTTTTATCGTATTATGAGAACAAAAGGGTTGTTCAAATAATTGCCGTAATCCATAAAAGATGGATGATTCACAAATCTCGTTGGAGAAATCACATCCATAAAACTAGTGCTAAAATTGTCGAAAGACAAATTGATTGAAAGATCACTTAGGAAGTGACATCGCCGTTTAAATTATATTGAAAGAAAACATGAAGAAACTCCATGTGGATGGAATTTTGGAGTCTTTTGATTTTTGATCAAATGACGCTTGTGAAACTTTCCTAGAGATAATTAAAACTTCGCTCATAGGCCAAAAGGAACGAATGACTAGCTTATTTGAACTTGTACATATTGTTGTACAAAGTCCATTATGTGTAGTCAAGAGCGATGAATTTCAACTTCATATGCTTTCTCCAAAATTTGAGTGAATATATGAATATTTACTTAATAAGGATAAAGTATGAAACACTTGAAAAGTTCAAAGACTTTCAAGATGAAGTGCAAAATCATTGTAACAAGAATATGAATAGTTTATGATAAGATCATAAAGGAAGATATTTAAGTTACAAGTTTAGCATAATACCTAAGATTTATGGAATAGTTCCGGATTTGCATTTCCAAACACCATAAGAGTATGGAGCATTCAAGATATGTAATTAAACCTTGTTTGACATGGTAAGATCAAAGGTATAATTCATAAAACTGCCATTATATTTTAAAGATTAAAAGCTTTAGAGATTACCGCTTTTTCCAAAAAAGAGCTTCATCATAATCCGCTGAAATGACACCATATAAAGTTATGGTTTGGGATAAAACCCAAGTAGTCCTTTCTTAAACATTGGTATGCTATGCATAAGAAAGATGTGCAACCAAAGTCGGATGAACCTGTCTTTGTATAAATGTTAAGTATTCCTCCATAAACACCGAGACAAAAGTGTTTGTCGCTTAGAACGTCAAGTTTCTTTGAGAAGGAATTTTCGTGAAAAGTTAAGTGGGAGGACGATAGAACTTTGATAAGGTTAAAGGAACCTTAGCTATATGTGCAGAGTCATGCAAAGACCGAAAAGTGTTCCGGAGGCAGAATAATGCTCATGGCTCACGTGCCTCAAAGGTTGTGGTCACGGAGGTCTAAGTTTCTATTGAACCAAGTAGGTCAAGTAAACAATCAAATACCAAGATTTGAGGGTTGAATCATTATTTGAGAATAATGAACGGACTACATGCAAAGAAGCAATGATGGGCCCCGACTCCAAATGGCTTGAAGCCATAAAATCCGTGAAAGTTCCATACACAAGAAATCAAGTTTTGAACTTGAAGGACCCTCAAAAAGGTGTAAGACCTTGCAGTTGTGTTTGGATCTATAAAGAAGTAGACATGGATGTTTCACATCTATGAAATAGTCGACATGTTGGGAAAGAGTTCACAACAATGTTCAAAGGTTGTATATGACAAGATTTGATCTTTCATAGCGATTTTTAGTCTAGACGGATTAATGTAGCAACCACTACATATAATTTGTTATGTGGTAGTAGAATAAACAAAACAAGTTCTTCTAATAGAATGGTTACCTAGGACGTGTGCATGACACGGTCCAAAGGGTTTTGTTAATTCAAAGGATGCTAAAAGCATATGCAAACTTCAATGGTTGAAGTAAGCATAGCGGAGTTGGAATCTTCACTATGATGAAACTGTTAAAAGAGTTTAATTTCATCGGAGACAATGAAGATGCTTGCATTTTCAAGAAATTAAGTGGGAGCGCTAAGACATGTTTCTAATACATTATGTGGAAGACATATTGTTGATTGGAAATAATGTATCTTTTATTAACACATATTAAGAATTTCATCCCGATGAAAGACTTAGGCAAAACCCAAATATTTGGCATCAATAGACGCTAATATGGTTGTGCCAGAAGTACATAGACGAGATATTGAATGAATTCAATATAGAAACTACAAGAAAGGTTCTTGTTGCACAGAAAGGATTGAAAGAGTTCAATGTTGATGATATATTCAAGTGTATTGGCACTCGGTAAGTGAAACAAAGATTCAAGTATAGATTGATACTTGATGTATGAAATCACAAAGAGTATTTATATCAATCATACTGTGATATGTACAAATCCAGATAGTCCTATGCTATAAATATTATGAGCATATACCAAAATGATTCATAAGATGATCATTGGACGATAGTAAGGATATTCTTATGATCTTTTGGAAGAACTAAGAGTATATTATTTGTAGAAGTGACAAATAGATGATTAGTTCATTGTAAAAGTACTACATTGACACTAGTTTTGTCACAGAGTACAAATTAAGTTTATCTCAATCTAAACTAAGGGTGGCACAATATAATGGAAAGTGAGTTCCATAATGGATTTGGATGAGTTCCAAAGTTAAGACATTGTGACAGATACTTCAACAAAAGGCTAAGTATATGACTGCTATTATAGCAGCAAAAGAGGGCATTTGTGTCAAGTAGTTTGTTATCAAACTAGGTGTAGTTCACTGATAATACTATGAAGATATATTGTGCACAATATTATCAACATGTTTTAACCCCAAAGAACTAAAGGTCACACCGAAAGACCAAATCATACAAAGCCATCTCATTAGAGAATGAGTGATGCGAGAGCAAAGACATGCAATTACACACGGACCTGGAAGTGTCAGATCCGGAGATCAGTTGACCACTAGCAATCGTGTACATACAACACCGGAAAGCCATAGGTGTTGAATACACAAAGGTTTGAAACTAGATTATTGACTCTAGTGCAAGTGGGAGACTGTTGGAGATATGCCCTAGAGGCAATAATAAATGTAGTTATTATTATATCTTTGTGTTTATGATAAATGTTTACATACCATGCTATAATTGTATTAACCGGAAACATTAATACTTGTGTGATTTGTAAACTTAATTTGAAGTCCCTAGTATAGCCTCTATACTTCACTAGCTTGTTGGTTAATAGATGATTGTGGTTTCCCTATCATGAACATTGAGATGTTATTAACAACAAGATCATATCGTTAGGAGAATGATATGGTGGACATACTCCTATAGACAAGCGTAGCATAAAGATCAAGTCATTTCAATAGTTCAATTGCTATATGCTTTCTGATACATAGTAACCTAATTCCTTCGACCATGAGATCATGCATATCACCTTTACCGGATGGATGCTTTGATGTCATCAAACACCACACCGTAACAGGGTGGCTATAAAGGTGGCATTGAGTGTTCGGAAAGTATTGGTTGAAACACATGGATCAAGAGTGGGATTTGTCCATCCATATGACGGATAGATATACTCTGGGCCCTCTCGGTGAAATGTCATCCAATTAGCTTGCAAGCATGTGACTAGCTCACAAGGGATCACATATCACGAACGAGAAAGAGTACTTATCGAACGAGGTTGAACTAGGTATGCGAGATACCGACGATCATAACCTCGGATAAGTAACATATCATGAGACAAAGGGAAATTGGTATCGTATGTAAGTGGTTCATTCGATCGCAAAGTAATCGTAGAAATATGTGGGAGCCATATGAATTTCTAGATTCCTCTATTGGTTATTGTTCGGAGAAGTGTCTCGATCATGTCCGCATAATTCACGAACCGTAGGGAGACACACTTAAGGATTCGACGTTGTTTGAGTAGTTATGGTATTATGAGAAAGAGACCGAATGTTGTTCGGAGTCTCGGATGGGATCCGGGATATCACGAGGAGATCCGGAATGGTCCGGAGAATAAGATTCATATAAGGAAAGTCCCGTTTCGGAGTTGGGGAATGGTTCCGGTGTTTTCATCGGGAATGTTCTAGAAGGTTCCGGAATGTCCGGCGCTCCGGGGGGGAAGGGTACATGAATGTGTCATTGTAAGTTGGAATGATTGCATCATGTACTAGGTGTTCTTGCTGTCCAAAATAAAGGGTTTATTTAAATCCTAAATTGAAAAGTCAAACGGCTAGTTTGAAAGTCAAACGGCAATTTTGGGAAGTGGGAAGAGAGGAGGATTGGTGAAGGCCGAATTGGAGGAGGGTTCCTCCTTGGCGGCGCCCACCAAGCCGACTTGGGAGGGACTCCTCCCTTGGCCGGCCCTCCCACCTATATAAGGAGGCAGGGCTCCCTCCTAAGACACACAAGTTTCCACCTCTAATCTCCGTTTAGAGCCGCTTTGGTTTAGAGCTTCTAATTGCTTTAGCCAGCGTTTAGAGCCTTCTAATTGGTTTAGAGCCTTCTAATTGGTGTGTCTAATTACTAGACCACTAATAGCCTCTCTCATAAGCTCCACCATACTCGCACCGCTTAAGGCGAAGCCTCGGGATTTCCCTCTACTTCGGTACCACGCCAGTGTCTTAGGAATCGCGAGGAGAGTGCTACAACCTCCGCCGCTGGAACAAGGAGAGGAAGGTCTTCGTCGAGTACCGAACGTGTGACCGATCATGGAGCGCTGCCGAACGTGCGCCGGAAGGATCGTCTACGCGATCTTGAGATCGGAAAGAGTACGACTACATCACCCACGAGAATCTGCTCTCGTTAACCGCTTTGGAATCTTCGAGGGTGAGTTCCTCTATCGACTCGTTGCTACAATCTAGTAGATAGATCTTGGCTTGTTTGTTTGTATGCGATAGAAATTTTTTGTTTTCCATGCTACGAACCCCATCATGGATACCAAATTAGTTGGTATTACCTCTTTAAATGAAACTCTTTTATTTATTTCATTCAGATTTTTTTAATTACTTTAATTATCAAGCATTCACATAAAACCCCTTGCATTGTTTCAATATTATGCCTGAAACCAATTTTAGGGATTTGACCCAAAACAATTCCAGTGATCATCGAAATAAGTTCAGCTCTAACAATTTTATTCCTAGATATGTTTTATCTACCACTTTGTGTCAGAGAACCTTAAGTGTGTAACCCTAAGATTCGCGAATAATGAAGACAGTAGCGTACCCAAGAATATTTTGAAACCTAGGAAAACAATAAATATGGAGACCTAAAATACAATTTTTAGTCAAAATTTGGTGAAAATAGGCTTTGTCGGTCGGCTGGAAGCCCGGGCAAGTGCCCGGGATAGAGGGGTGCTGCGTCCACCACTGAATGCAGACATGATAGAGACACCTCTCTTTTCAATAATCAGAAGTAGGACTGGACGTCTATACTGACTCTTGCATATTCAACGATGAATCTTGTGATCGTGTGAACCATCAACGTTGTATCCCATTCCTTTCGTATCACGACAATTTACTTGTTCGAGATCCGATCATAGGTATCAACCATACCCTAGTTTGATCCTATTCCAGACAAGTACTCTTTACTCGTTCTATGATACGACATCCCTGTGACCTAATCACATGCTTACAAGCAGTGTTGATGTGATATCAACGAGAGGGACCAGAGTATATCTCTCCGTCATTAGGATGCACAAATACCATTCTTGATCCATGAGCCTTAACATAACACCTTCGGAATACATGAACCCACCTTTATAGTCACCTTTATGGTGTAATATTTCATGTTATCAAAATATTTTTCTGGTGTTAGCGATTGACATGATCTCATGGTCTAAGTACTAGGAATACTTCGCATGTGTTTCATGTAGCAATGTAAACTTAATGACTAGATCGAATTGCTAAATCTACTTTGGGTGTATATGTTCATCATATCATTCTTCTGATGATATGATCTCGTTATTAACAACATCCAATGTTCATGATCACTAAACCTTGATCATCGGTTAATCAACGAGCTAGTATATATGAGAGGCATTACTAGGAATATTCGTTTGTTTATTAACCACACATGTCTTAATGTTTCCTATTAATACAATTCTAGCATGAGAAATAAACATCAATCATAAAATTGGAATAAGATAATAACATTTTATTATTGCCTCTCGGGCATATTCCCTTCAGTATGCCCAATGAATTGCAGGATGTAGTCATAGATCGATGATTCGGTGGCCTTATTGCATACTTAGGTAGGTTATTTAGTCTAGGTCCTCATATGCGTGACGGTGATAAATGTAGGACATGACCCCTGATGAGTTTAGCCAGGCCCTCATGGATTCTTAGGATACCTTTGTCGCTAAGACCCAACCCCAGCTCCCCACTTTGAGGCTCACCTATCCGCAATGCTCAGAGATCATGTCTCTTACTCCGATTACTGCATACACATTAGAGAAGATTATAGAGCAAGCTACCATCATGGCTAAGAAGAAGGCTGTCAAGGCTAGAAAAGCCCACAACGCATGTCATGGTAAGGGGTGAAGGGAACTATGAAGTGGTAACCCTTCCTCTCCATGTTCATGTTGAACAAGATGTGTGAGATCATCAAGAGTAGCATCAGAACAGAGAAGGGGTTCAAGGAGGTGCACCTAAACACTTGTGCCCGGAAGGTGTTTGAGTTTTGTGGCATCTAGGTGTCCTCAACTAGGTGTACAACTACCAGCATAAGTCGAGGACCAGGTGGATCCATGTGTCCAAGCTAAGAGATCTTAGCAGAGCTAGCTGGGATGAGAAGACCTGCACCATCATCTTAGAGGACGCCCACTACAGGGGCCATATATCAGCACTAACTAATTGAGTTCTTCCACTACTAACCTTCCTTTTGTTCGAACTTGCACTAATCTCCCTACAATTCCCTGTCTCGGGATCATGCCAAGGATGCCCGATGGCCCAAAATATATCGAGCTCATTGGGGAACCCCAAGAGGAAGGTATGATGAGCATAGCAGCAAGTTTTCCCTCAGTTATGAAACCAAGGTTATCAATCTAGTAGGAGCAAGGAAACACCTCCAAGGTGTTGCTAGGTGAACTTTGGCAGGGCGCACTACCGGTGCCAGCAGCAACGTGGAAACCTGCACAACACAACCACAGAACTTTGCCCCCAACTTACAGTGAGGTTGTCAATCTCACCAGTTTTGCTGAAAACAAAGGATTAAACGTATTGTGTGGAAGAAAGTAATAGTTTGCAGAAAGTAAACAAAAAATAGTAAACAGTTGTAGATTGATAGTAAAAGAAAGGACCGGGGTCCATAGTTCACTAGTGGTGGCTCTCCTAAAGATAAATGACATGTTGGGTGAACAAATTACAGCGGGAAATTGACAAACATCGAGAAAGCAATCATGCATATACTACTCATCTTGACTCATTTGAGACTTGATTGGGCATTACAACATTATACATAGACCGTAATCCAACTGCATCTATGACTAATAATCCATCTTCAGGTTATCATCCGAACCCCCTCCAGTATTAAGTTGCAAGCAATAGATAATTGCATTACGCATTGCGTGTAAAGTAAACAATACGATTGTTCTATGAACAAAGGATTGTTGTTTTCTCCCTAGTAGCAACAACACATCTAGTACCTTTGAGATTTCTGTCACTTCCCCAGATTACTAGAGGCATGAACCCACTATCGAGCATAAATACTAACTCTTGGAATTGCTAGCATCTACTTGGCCAAGATAGCTACTAACAACGGAAGGCATGCAAGATCACAAATAACAAAGACATGATAGAATCAATAATCAATCTGAAATAGCATCTCAATATCCATCGGATCCCCGCAAACACAACATGTAGGAATTACAAATAGATGATCTTGATCATGAACGGAGCTCACAAGATCTAAACATGATAGTACAAAGGAGGAGAACCAGCCATCTAGCTACTACATGGACTCGTTGTCCAGAGATGAACTACTCACGCATCACACCGGAGGCTTGCATGGTGATGAAGAAGGCCTCCAAGGTGAATTATCCCCTCCGGCAGGGTGCCGGGAAGAGCTTAAGATCCCTCCCGATCTAGGGATGGAGATGACGGCGGCTACAGACTCTTTCGTGGAATTTTGATCGGGTCTTAGGGTTTTTGTATCGGAGGCATCTTATAGGCGAAAGGAGAGGCCGAGGGGGTGCCTAGGGAGACCAGACCACCCCCTGGCGCGGGCCAGGCTGGGCCGTGCGTTAGGTGGTGTGGCGGCCCCTTGGCCCCTCCCCGTCTCGTATTCTGGCTCCGGGTGTCCCTCGGTGAAAAATTGATTTTGGCTTTTGTTCCGTCCAACTCCGAGAATATTCATTTTCTGACTTTCCTGGAACCAAAAACAGTAGAAAACAGGCAGCTGGCACCGTGGCTCTTGTTAATAGGTTAGTCCAAGAAAGTGTATAGAAAGTACTCCAAAGTGTGGACAAAACACAAGAAAGTATATAAAACCAAGCATGGGACATCAAAAATTATGGATACGCTAGCAACATATCAACATCCCCAAGCTTAACTCCTGCTTGTCCTCGAGTAGGTAAGTGATAAAAAGAAATAAATAATTTTTGAGGTGACATGCACCATCATAAACTTGATCAAAGTATTTGTAAAACATTGATAGCTGGGATCATAGTACTTCAATCATAACATGAAAGACAAAGTTCTAACAATAAGGCAAAGCAACTATGTTACAACATGAAAAGGCACAAACAAAAGATTCATGAATAACAATGCTTTGCAAGACGTTTGTTTGTTTCACATAAAGAAAACATAGCATAATAGCATTCAACTTGTCCCTCATAGAGTAGCAAACATAAATGCATAGGACACCTTCAAAGTTCATCAGAGTGACTAGATACAAATAGTTTAAAACAAGCAATATAAAAGCTATGCATCAATCAACAAGTCTTGGGACAATGCACATAGAACTAAGAATGGCCACTATGCTCTCAAAGTAGGTGCATAAAGATAGAAGGTGGAGACTCAACATAAAAGTAAAAGAAAGGCCTTCATAGAAGGAAGTAGGGATTCAAGTCTCATAAAAAGCTTCCAAAAATTATGGTACTTTTAGCTTTCAGCTCTCATTGCCCCTATCATAAGCATCTTGAAGTGATTAAGGTTAAAGTGAACAAACTATGGTGTATATGCTTGACGAAGTATAAGTTGGAAATCTCATGTCCCTTGAATACGAGGGCCGCTCCTCATGCTACTCAAGTTTAGTTACCGGTAAGTTCTTGTCATTGTAAGTACATGTGTATCATAGAGAACCGCCAACGGGGTACCCCTTGCCCGATGATACGGAAGAATCCCCATATCAAAATGACAAGGCAAGCAGACAACGAGCATCTCAACAATCTTCTTATTTACCATGGGAAAATGGTGCTTTTTTCTCTCTTTCCTCTTTTCTCATATCTCTTTTTTTCTTTTTCTCTTTTTCTCAAAATCTGACTCTTTTTTATAAGAAGAATGCTTCATAGACACCTCATTATGGTTACGCTGTAGGTTTCCACCATGACGGCATGGATTAGACCAACGGCCCAGGCGTTTCTCCAACACACACACATAACTCCATGGACTTACAAGCTCCCCTTTCATTTCAAACCGACGACATCCATAGACAAAAGAGCATGATATCAACTAGGTACAAAGTACAAGTGCAATGTTGAAAGCGTTCCCCATGACATCATGGTTCTGCTAAACCCCGACATATAGGTGCAAGCATATACAACATAGACGACACAATGGTTCAAGTTTATTAAGGCCAGGAAAAGTAAAGTGTGCCATCAAGTTCATGAGAGCTTTAATCACTAGTTTTCTCATAACAAGTTTAATTCGGAAGGTAAACAAAAGCATGAATATACTTGGAATAGCATATGCTAATAGGTAGGTATGGTGGACTATTTGGAATAACTTGGTTTTAAGAATTGGATGCATGAGTGGAACTCATACTTGGTTATGGAGGCTAGCAAAACACTGGGAGCGACCAACTAAGAGAGCAATAATGGCCATAATCATGCAGAGCGATAAAACATCATTAATCAAAGCATAAAGTGATACTAAAAGTTGAAAACTAAAGGATCATAAAGTCTATGGTGACTTGGGATAGTCATAACATGGTGTGAGCATGTGCCAAGTCAACCCAAATAAAGCACCAAAGGAGAATACCACAATACTATGCTTCAATATGCTAAAACAACACATGATTCTTCAAAGGTACATTAAGCAATCTCAATTGTTTAGAACAAGTCATGCTACAACAAAGAATGCTAAGCATAAAGCCAAAACAATATCAAGCATGGCATGACAAAGCATAGGCCACAGTCAAAAACAAGCTCTCTTTACCACTTAAGCATGAACTTTCCTACTCTTTTCCAACCCAAACCAAACTATTTGAAAACTAATGCATGAAAGCGGGGGTCCAACCAATTTATTCAGGAAACTAAGAAAACAAAGCAAACGAAAAACCAAAACGAAAACGAAAAAGAAGACGCTCCAAGAACAACACAACTGTGCATGAAACAATAAAAATGAAGTGTTTGGAAGAAACCTGGAATTTTTATTGATGAAGAAGGGGATATCTTGGGCATCACCAAGCTTTGACGCTTGTAATTCTTGGATATTTCTTGGGGTGACACGCGTGGCATCCCCAAGCTTGAGCTTTAGTCCATCCTTCATCTCATTACATCACTCCTTCCATGCACCTGAAAATTTTCTTCATACAAAACTTCACACAATCTTTATTAGCAACATTAGTGTACTCAAGATAATAAGTCTTTAGGTTCAGTTCCAACACCAATAACACTTCCATTAAAAAACAAGCTACTGTATCACTTCTCTCAAAAATCTCAATTCCCCAAAAGAACTCAAAAAGGAACCAACAAGAAGCAAATGCAAATAATGGCAGAAATCTGTCAAAACAGACCAGCAGGTAAAGACGAATTTTTTCGAAGAGCTTCTGTTGCTCAAATAAAAAAGTGTTGAACTAACTAAAGTTATATAACAACCTGGGTCAGAAGCACAAAAATTCACGCCTCAAAAAGACGTTCAGAGATTTTACACGGATTTTTACGGTGAAGCACAGAAATCTGTTTCGGGACAGCAACTTTCCCAATCATTACTTCTCTCTCATTAGAGGTTACTCTTGGCACAAAAAGAAAATAAAAAAGGATAAGGAACGGTTATTACTGAAGTATTAACTTCCAAGACTCATCTAAAACTTTTGGGTTATCTTCCAATAAGTACTTTTCTTTAACGCCTTTAAGTTCGGCATAAGAAGCAAGAAAAAGGATCAAGTGTTCTCAAATGAAGAAGCATTAAGAGCAAATTTTGTTTTCATAGGAGAGGCAAAAGAAATCCTCTCTCTCTTCTTAGGGAAGTGTTCTATACCTTTCTTGAGTGGAAGTTGATATTTAATGGTGCCTTCTTTCATATCAATAATGGCACCAACAGTTCTAAGAAAAGGACTTCCCAAAGTAATAGGACAAAAAGCATTGCATTCAACATCCAAAACATAGAAATCAATAGGGACATAGGCATTGTTAACCATAATAAGAACATCATTAATACTCCCCATGAGTTTGTTTTTAGCATTATCATCAAGTGGGACATTTAAATAACAATCTTCCAATGGTGGAAAATCAAGCATATCATAAATCCTTCTAGGCATAATAGAAACACTACTATCAAGATCACATAAAGCTTTGAAATCAAAATCATTCACTTTCATATTAATGATGGGTTCTGATACATTGCAAATGTATCTATAATTTTTGATGTTCCATGTTTGGTTTTATCTACTTTCTTACGTTTTGTTCCAACTTTGGAGTAATTTTTATACACTTTCTGGGACTAACCTATTAACAAGATGCCACAGTGCCAGTTGCATGTTTTCTGCTGTTTTTGGTTCTAGAAAAAGTTAGAAAATGAATATTCTCAGAATTGGATGGGACAAAAGCCAAAGTTGATATTTTACCGGAAGACTCAGAGAGCCAGAAGACGAGACAGAGAGGGGATAGGGGCTGGCCACACCATGTGGCGGCACGGGCTAGCCCTGGCCGCGCCACCAGGTGGTGTGGACCCCCTGGCCGCCCATCGACCTTGCCTCTTCGCCTATAAGAAGCCTCCCGATGCATAAACCCTAAATCGTCAAGCCTCCAGCCACGAATAGTTCCGCAGCGCCGCCGCCACCGAAGGGGAGATTCGGGGGACAAAAAGTCTCTGTTTCGGCACCCTGCCGGGACAGGGAAGTTCCCCCGGAGCCATCTCCATCGATCTCCACCACCATCTCCATCACCATTGCTGATTCCCATGACGAGGAGGGAGTAGTTCTCTCTCGAGGCTAAGGGTTCTACCGGTAGCTATGTGTTCATCTCTCTCTCTATGCATGATCTTATTGTGATCATGAGCTTGTAATCTATAGATCTACCTTGCTACTCAAGTGCTTTAATAGATCTCTGCTCTCCCCATGTGTGTGAAAGTGACAGTGTGCACACCATGGTGGCACTTAGGCTAGAGATTACAAATACTTGTTATGAGTTATATTTGGAGTTGGATGTCTTTATGAAATTGTGGTGTTTGTTGGAACCATCTAGTGCTCAAGGTGACAGTGTGGGGTTTTCTAGATGGGAAAGACTTACTTTGAGGTGTGCTGTTATAGCCCTACCATCGATTAGAGTGTCCAACCGGAGAGTAGTTAAGAGTAGTATCATGAAGATAATATATTTATGAGAGAGTGTTCACTAGTGAAAGTATGATCCCTAGGCCTTGTTTCTAAGCATTGATACACCATTTGCAATTAGATTTGTTGCATGTTTGCTTGCTGCTATCTTTATTTCAGTTTTACTTTAGTCTTTTCCACACCATCAAGCTATTTTCTATCACCGTTACCACTTATAATTATCCATACCACTTGTATTTCACTATCTCTTCATTAACTAGTGCACCTATACACCTGACAAGTGTATTGGGTGTGTTGGGGACACAAGAGACTTCTTGTATCTTGATTGCAGGGTTGCTTGAGAGGGAATACCTTTGACCACTTCCTCCCTGAGTTCGATAAACCTTGGGTGATCCACTTAAGGGAAAACTTGTTGTTGTTCTACAAACCTCTACACTTGGAGGCCCAACAACTGTCTACAAGAATAGAAGTGCGTAGACATCAAGCTATTTTCTGGCGCTGTTGCCGGGGAGGTAAGGTAAAAGGTATTCACACCGGAGGATTAAAGAAGAAGAACCTCCCACGGCAAACGCCTATTTTCTGGCATCGTTGCCGGGGAGGTAAGGTAAAAGGTACTCACATCCTCCAGTGTGAGTGCTCGAAGTTATTTCCTTTAGATTCTGCAATTTTATCTTTTTATTTCTTGTTTTTATTTTCACTAGTTAGGCTTAATGGAAAACAACAACAAAATTAGAGAGTTTTATAGTATTTATCTTGAGTTAGGACATGAAGTGTTTGAAGAGAAAATTTAAAACCTATGGAACTTTATTTGCATGGTAATAGCAATGTTGTTAGTATGAATTCTTTGGACACCATTATTGCTAATGCTATGGAAAAGTCTAAGCTTGGGGAAGCTGGTTTTGATGAGCATGATATTTTTAGTCCCCCAAGCACGGAGGAGAAAATTTACGTTGATGATACTGTACCTCCGATATATGATGATTACAATGATGAATATGATATTTTCAGTCCACCTACTATTGAGGAGAAAATTAATTATGATTACAATATGCCTCCTATATTTGATGATTATGGTGATGAGAATAATAATGATAGCTATTTTGTTGATTTTGCTCCCACTATAATTAATAAGAATGACTATGTTTATGTGGAGAGTATTAATTGTTTTATGCATTTGGCTCATGATAAGAATATTTTATGTGATAGTTATATTATTAATTTTATTCATGATGCTACTGAAAGTTATTATGAGAGAGGGAAACATGGTTCTATGCATCTCAATAATATTAAGTTTCCCCTCTTTATGTTGAAATTTTTGAAGTTGCACTTGTTTTGTTTTCCTATGCTTGTTTCTTTGTGCTTTCATGACTTGTTTCTTTACAATATTCCTATGCATAGGAAGTGGGTTAGACTTAAATGTGTTTTGAATTTGCTTCTTGATGCTCTCTTTTACTTCAATTCATATTTCTTATGTGAGCATCTTCTCAAACTATCGTGTCTAACTTAAAGGCGTTAAAGAAAAGTACTTATTAGGAGATAACCCAAAAGTTTTAGATGATTCTTGGAAGTTATTACCTCTGTAATAGCCACTCCTTAGCTTTTTTATTCGCTTTTTGTGCCAAGAGTAACCTCTAATGAGAGAGAAGTAATGATTGGGAAAGTTGCTGTCCCGAAACAGATTTCTGTGCTTTACCGTAAAAATTCGTGTAAAATCTCTGAACGTCTTTTTGAGGCGTGAATTTTTGTGCTTCTGCCCCAGGTTGTTATCTAACTTTAGTTAGTTCAACACTTTTTTATTTGAGCAACAGAAGGTCTTCGAATTTTTTTGTATTTACCTGCTGGTATGTTTTGACAGATTTCTGCCATTATTTTCATTTGCTTCTTGTTGATTCCTTTTTTAGTTCTTTTTTGGGAATTGAGCTTTTTGAGGGAAGTGCTACAGTATCTTGTGTTCTAATGGAATTTTATTGGTGTTAGAACTGAACCTAGAAGACCTATTATCTTGAGTGCACTAATGTTGCTAATAAAGATTGTGTAAAGTTTTCTATGAAGGAAAAATTTCAGGTGTATGGAAGGAATGAGTAATAAGATGAAGGATGGACTAAAGCTCAAGCTTGGGGATGCCACGCGTGTCACCCCAAGAAATATCCAAGAAGTATAAGCGTCAAAGCTTGGGGATGCCCAAGGCATCCCCTTCTTTATCAATAAAAATCCCAGGTTTCTTCCAAACACTTCATTTTTATTGTTTCATGCACACTTGTGTTGTTCTTGGAGCGTCTTCTTTTTAGTTTTTGTTTTGGTTTTTAGTTTGCTTGGTTTTCTTAGTTTTCTGAATAAATTGGTCAGACCCCCTCTTTCATACATTGGTTTTCAAATAGTTTGGTTTGGTTTGGAAAAGAGTAGGAAAGTTCATGCTTATGTGGTAAAAAGAGCTTGTTTTTGACTGTGGCCTTTGCTTTGTCATGCCATGCTTGATATTGTTTTGGTTTTATGCTTAGTATTCTTTGCTGTAGCATGACTTGTTATAAACAATTGAGGTTGCTTAATGTGCCTTGGATGAATCATGCATTGTTTTAGCATATTAAAGCATAGTATAGTGGTATTCTCCTTTGATGCTTTATTTGGGTTGACTTGGCGCATGCTCACACCATGTTATGACTATCTCAAGTCACCATAGTATTTATGATCCTTTAGTTTTCAACTTGTAGTATCACTTTATGCTTTGATCAATGATGTTTTGTCGCTCTGCATGATTATGGCCATTATTTCTCTCTTAGTTTGTCGCTCCCAGTCTTTTGCTAGCCTCCACAACCAAGTATGAGTTCCACTCATGCATCCAACTCCCTAAACCAAGTTATTCCAAAGAGTCCACCATACCTACCTACTAGCTTATGCTATTCCAAGTATATTCATGCTTTTGTTTACCTTCCAAATTAAACTTGTTATGAGAAAACTAGTGATTAAAGGTCTCATGAACTTGATGGCACACTTTAATTTTCTTGCCCTTAATAAACTTGAACCATTGTGTCGTCTATGTTGTATATGCTTGCACTTATTTGTTGGGGATTAGCAGAACCATGCTTGCATGGGGAACGCTTTCAACATTGCACTTGGTACTTGTACCTATTTGATATCATGCTCTTTTGTCTATGGATGTCGTCGGTGTGAAATGAAAGGGGAGCTTGTAAGTCCATGGAGTTATGTATATGTGTTAGAGAAACGCTTGGGCCGCTGGTCTAATCCATGCTGACATGGTGGAAACCTGCAGCGTAACCATAATGAGCTGTCTATGAAGCATTCTTCTTATAAAAAAGGAGTCCTATATTGAGAAAAAAGAGAGAGAAAAAATAGATTATAAAAAGAGGAAAGAGAGAAAAAAGCACCATATTCCCATGGTAAATAAAAAGATCGCCGAGATGCTCATTGTCTGCTTGCCTTGTCATTTTGATTATGGGATAGCTCCTATATCATGTGCAAGGGGTACCCCGGTGGCGGTTCTTTATGATACACATGTACTTACAATGACAAGAGCTTACTCGTGACTAAAGTTGAGTAACATGAGGTTCGGCCTAACTAGTGAAAATAAAAACAAGAAACAAAAAGATAAAATTGCAGAATCTAAAGGAAATAACTTCGAGCACTCACACCGGAGGATGTGAGTACCTTTTACCTTACCTCCCCGGCAATGGCGCCAGAAAATAGGCATTTGCCGTGGGAGGTTCTTCTTCTTTAATCCTCCAGTGTGAATACCTTTTACCTTACCTCCCCGGCAACGGCGCCAGAAAATAGCTTGATGTCTACGCACTTCTATTCTTGTAGACAGATGTTGGGCCTCCAAGTGTAGAGGTTTGTAGAACAGCAGCAAGTTTTCCCTTAAGTGGATCACCCAAGGTTTATCGAACTCAGGGAGGAAGTGGTCAAAGGTATCCCCTCTCAAGCAACCCTGCAATCAAGATACAAGAAGTCTCTTGTGTCCCCAACACACCCAATACACTTGTCAGGTGTATAGGTGCACTAGTTCGGCGAAGAGATAGTGAAATACAAGTGGTATAGATAATTATAAGTGGTAACGGTGATAGAAAATAGCTTGATGGCATGGAAAAGACTAAAGTAAAACTGAAATAAATATGGAAGCAGGCAAACATGTAACAGATCTAATAGCAAACGGTGTTTCAGTGCTTAGAAACAAGGCCTAGGGATCATACTTTCACTAGTGAACACTCTCATATAAATATATTCTTCTTTATGATACTACGCAGAACTACTCTCCGGTTGGACACTCTAATCCATGGTAGGGCTATAACAGCACTCCTCAAAGTTCGCTTTACCCATCTAGATAACCCCACACTGTCACCTTGAGCGCTAGATGGATCCAACAAACACCACAATTTCATAAAGACATCCAACTCCAAATATAACTCATAACAAGTATTTGAAATCTGTAGCCTAAGTGCCACCATGGTGTGCACACTGTCAACTTCACACACATGGGGAGAGCAGAGATCTATTAAAGCACTTGAGTAGCAAGGTAGATCTATAGATTACAAGCTCATGATCTCACTAAGATCATGCATAGAGAGAGATGAACACATAGCTACCGGTAGAACCCTTAGCCTCGAGAGAGAACTACTCCCTCCTCATCATGGGAATCAGTAACGTCGATGGAGATGGTGGTGGAGATCGATGGAGATGGCTCCGGGGGCACTTCCCCGTCCCGGCAGGGTGCCGGAACAGAGACTTTCTGTCCCCCGAATCTCCCCTTTGGTGGCGGCGGCACTGCGGAACTTTTCGTGGCTGAAGGCTTGATGATTTAGGGTTTTTGCATCGAGAGGCATCTTATAGGCGGAGAGGCAAGGTCCGTGGGCAGCCAGGGGGCCCACACCATGCCCTGGCGCGACCTGGGGGACCCGCGCCTAGGGGTGGTTTGGCCACCCTGTGACCCCCTTCGTCTCTCCTTCTGGCTCCGTGAATCTTCCGGGAAAATAACGACTTTGGCTTTTGTCTGGTCCAAATCCGAGAATATTCATTTTCTGACTTTCTGGAACCAAAAACAGCAGAAAACAGGCAACGGGCACTGTGGCTCTTGTTAATAGGTTAGTCCAAGAAATCATATGAAAAGTACTCCAAAGTGTGGACAAAACATAAGAAACTAGATAAAACCAAGCATGGAACATCAAAAATTATGTATATGTTAGCAACGTATCACGGGGCAGTTGACAAACATCGAGAAAGCAATCATGCATATACTACTCATCTTGACTCCTTTGAGACTTGATTGGGCATTACAACATTATACATAGACCGTAATCCAACTGCATCTATGACTAATATTCCACCTTCAGGTTATCATCCTAACCCCTCCAGTATTAAGTTGCAAGCAACGGATAATTGCATTACGCATTGCGTGTAAAGTAAACAATACGATTGTTCTATGAACAAAGGATTGTTGTTTTCTCCCTAGTAGAAACAATACATCTAGTACCTTAGAGATTTTTGTCACTTCCCCAGATTACTAGAGGCATGAATCCACTATCGAGCATAAATACTAACTCTTGGAGTTGCTAGCCTCTACTTGGCCAAGATAGCTACTAACAACCGAAAGCATGCAAGATCACAAATAATAAAGACATGATAGAATCAATAATCAATCTGAAATAGCATCTCAATGTCCATCGGATCCCCACAAACACAACATGTAGGAATTACAAATAGATGATCTTGATCATGAACGGAGCTCACAAGATCTAAACATGATAGAAAAAAGGAGGAGAACCAGCCATCTAGCTACTACATGGACCCGTAGTCTAGAGATGAACTACTCACGCATCACACCGGAGGCTTGCATGGTGATGAAGAAGGCCTGTGGTGAATTCTCTCCCAAGTGGTGCCGGAAGAGCTTCAGATCCCTCCCGATCTAGGGATGGAGATGACGGTGGCTAGAGACTCTTTCGTGGAATTTTGATTGGGTACTTAGGGTTTCTATATCGGAGGCATCTTTTAGGCGAAAGGAGAGGCCGAGGGGGTGCCTAGGGCGGCCAGACGACCCCCTGGCGTGGGCCAGGCTAGGCCGCATGGCCAGGTGGTGTGGTGGCCCCCCGGCCCCTCTCCGTCTCGTATTCTGGCTCCGGGTGTCCCTCGGTGAAAAACTGACTTTGGCTTTTGTCCCGTCCAATTCCGAGAATATTCATTTTCTGACTTTCCTGGAACCAAAAACAGCAGAAAATAGGCAGCTGACACTGTGGCTCTTGTTAATAGGTTAGTCCAAGAAAGTGTATAGAAAGTACTCCAAAGTGTGGACAAAATACAAGAAAGTAGAATAAACCAAGCATGGAACATCAAAAATTATGGATACGTTAGCAACATATCAATGCCAAGTATATGAACAAGACGATTGCAAACTATGTGTAGATGAGACCATCTTCTCCTTCGGCCTTACCACTATCAGGTTTTCCATGGGATCCAGTGAGCCTCTTGGCACACCGAGCCCGGAGTAAATGCATACCAAGGAGTCTGAGATAGTGGTGCTTGATGAAGAGGGCGATAACAAAGCCACGAGTGGTTCGTCCGCTCCCGGTGGCGGTCCTAGCAGCAACACAAATGCCTTTGCTTGTTGTGGCTTCGATCCTTCCAAGAAGAGGTAGAGGTCACTCCTAGGAGAGCAGGATGTCGTTGCCATCACCTACATGACTGAGTCCATGAAAGCGGTGGTGGGCACCATCACCACAACTTTCCCTCCTAATGTGCACCCAGATCTCTATGACGCCGTCATGAGCTCCACTAGTTTCGCCCTGATGCTCCGATGGTGGCGCTGGGCCACCTCTTCAACAACAGGGCCCAGTGAAACGGCTTTGTTTAGATGGCAGAGGAAAACATGGAGCTCTAGCTCAGGACCTTCTTGACCAAGCACTACTCCTTGTAGTGCTTGCTCCCTGATCATGGAGATGGGGGGGGGTCGTGCATGCATGATGAAGAACAAGTTTTGGTTATATATTTTGAAGTAGCTAGGTTAGTAGTGCTTGCTCCCTGATCATGGAGATGGGGCGGTCTTGCATGCATGATGAAGAACAAGTTTTTGGTTGTATATTTTGAAGTAGCTAGGTACTTGACAAAAACTTGTTCCAAGGCCTATTTATTGTATGGTGATATATACTAACCCCTCACATGATGGAGAACTTGCGGTGGTAGGATTACACCCCTTTTTGATGTGGTGGTAGGATGACACCATAGAAGTTGGTGGCGATCGGTAGGATCATGCTAGTTTGGTAGATTGAACTATTGATGCTTTTGCCCATATGATCATGCATGCTTAAATTGCTTATGATGATTACCTTGTGTTTTTGGTCTTGTTTTTCCTGCTTTAGTTGTGATCCTTATGTTGCATATGTCATGTCCATAGAAATACAACTGGTATGTGTTGTACTACGACAAGCAGCCGGGAATCTACAAGACAAGGAAGGAGTGCAACCAACAAATGATGGGTTATGAGTACAACCTCCATAAGGGGTTTAAGACTCTAGAGCAAGCACAAATAGCCTACTCTGACCTCTTAGCAGAGGGTCTACAGGAGGCACATCTGCCACAAGTTGAACAACTATGTTGCTCCACAGCCTACAGCTCAACATGTTCATCCACCACAATAACAACTTACACCTATATAAGGTCAAAGTATGATCAAAGACATCATCATCTTCGGTCTTATCATATGGATTGTGTACTACCAATTGTTATGATTCGTGTGATCGATGATGTAAGACCTTGAACCCTTAATCCCTAATGAGTAGTTGCGTGAACCCTTAAACCCTAGCTGCTAGTAAGCACATCATTTGCCGTGCGAGGTAACCATATCAGACCTTATGCGGGCTCCCAAACATGCAGCTTTGCCTCAGCCAAACCTATTCCGGGAAACCAAACAAAGTAGACATATGTGCTCCCCTCGTCCAGAAACCAACACACGGGCTACCAAATAAAACACCCATCCATTCTCGAGCCCAATCTCTCTACATACAGTATCCGCCGGACCAACTAGCAAAAACAAGAAATTCTAGCCCGAGCAGCCAAACACACCCTTGGTGTTGATCTCTCTCATGTCCTTGAGGATTGTGAGGGGTCTAGCCCTCACCGCAGATTTATCTCGTCATGCACAACGATGTGGCATTGGCATTGCATGCACCGGTTGGGGACAAGATAAAGTCGTACAACTTGTTTCTTATTGGGGTTACAACTTGAGGTGTTTTGGTTCTTGCTTTTTTCTCTAATGAGTCGACACTGTGACGGTAAAACTTGTGTATCATCTGGTATATTTGGGCGTGTTTGGTTCCCGTTTTCGATTTTGGCCCACTGGATGCTGCATGAGAGGAGATTTGACTTGGACAAATTTTGGGCTCTTGATTGGTACCCCGTATTCTCGTTTCCCTCCAAAAGAGGCTGTTTGGTTCATGTGCCTATAGACAAGAGGCAATGTGTATTATGTCCCTAACTAATATACTCGATCTTAACCTCTTTCTAATCTACCTGATTGTGCCTCTATTCGAGATAATATCTAGATAAAAAAGATGCTCCTTGATGTCCGAATCTATTGCCGCAAACCATTTGCAATTTCGTTGCGTGTTTGAAACTCTACATCATTTTTCTTTTTAGATTTTTTTGAACGAATTTTGTCAAATTCGTTACACAGAGTTGAACAATAGAAAAATCCTTTGAGGGAAAGCTTTAGTTCATTATTCCGCACAACATTCATCTTATAAGTTTTATGATTTGATATTTCTATACGAGCAGATCTACGTGTACGTACGTATATTAAGACAGCTTAGAACTACTCGGTTATAAATGTTAAAACAAAAAACTTACAAAACAAAAATTGTGTGAAATGGTGAGGCGAACAAGAAATTTCAAATGATTGACCGTGTCCAAAGAATTTAGCAAAATTCGTTCACGCAATGTATAAACATGAACGCGAAATAGACCTCTAAAAATCAACGAAGGAACTGATCATGGCAATGGATTCACAGCATCGATTCACATCTTTTTCATGTACAACTTATTTTGAATCGATGTATGGTTATGTAGATCAGAGGGAATTAAATTAACCACATTTAGTGAGTAAAATTCATGGGACTAGGTTGCACGCGAGGAGAAGAATTTACACCCCGTGGACCTGTCCCTGCGAAAACAACCGAAATTGGCGTTCCCATACTTTAAATCTCGTGTCACGCAAAATTTTCATACCCACCCAACAAGCCCGAACAGACATATTTCTTCTCGCGCTTGCAAGAAACGACTAATCGGCCGAAACCTACAACATACGTCTCACGAAATACCAAATACACATGCTTTAGAATTTTAAATGTCAAAATAATTATGTCACACACAATTGCGATAAAATTCTAAAGGATATTACGAGGATTACCTGTAATTAACACAATGATGATGGAGGTGATGAAGGGCTTGTTTGGTTGGCAAGCTTATTACTTTCTCCGTCCTAAAATAAGCTCTTTGTTTTGTCTAGACTCAGATGTATCAAGACACGTTTTAGTATATAGATAAATATTAATCTAGATAAACTTAAGTCACTTATTTTGAAATCGAGAGAGCATAAAATTGCATGAGTCCTATATAAAATAGAAATAGATAAATTTGGACTCTGTTTGGTTGCACCACAGAAAAAAAATGCAGAAATTTGTCTGAAGAAATATGTGCATACCATTGTGGGCTGTCTCCAGAAATTGGGGCCCGGTGCGAAATGCAAAACTGAGATCTAGAATCCAAAATTTCATGTTATTAAAGTTAAACTTAAATATGTTTTTTATCACAGAATTTCTGAACATATTGAACACTAATAATGATAAAAGAGCACACGGCCACAAATAGACCACATTACGAAATTGACTTACGAATAGAGAACTGTGTGGAGGTGTGCAATGGAGCAAGGCATGTAAACGTTCATGACTAGTCTGGCTGAAACTGAAATACATCTTGTCGTTGCAACCAAGCGAATGCACAAATAGTCTACCATATTTTTTAGTAAAATGTGTATTCCCCCGATTTTCATTAAGCAGTCCAAAACTTAAACGTTCTGTGGCTCAAGAGAAAATATAAGCAGTTTCAACCATAAGAATTTAGGAAAAATTACTAAAATGTCAGGATCAAGAGTACGAAGTCTAGAATTTCAAAAGGATCGTGACGATAAGAGAAAGGAAATTGATCACCTTCCCCTGGACGATGATCGGGTTGAGTCGCGCGTTACGGGACATAACCCTCCCACCACGCGTCCTGCGGGACCCACCACGCGTCCTGCTTCCTTATCTCTTCCACGGGAGGGAGACCGAGACGCCGCCTCTCCGCTCGACCTCCTCTCCGGCCTCCCCGTCCTCCCCCGGCCTCCTCTCGCGCCCTCCCCGGTCTCCTCTCCACTCGGCCTCGCCTGCCAGACCGATTCCCCCCACCATGGAGATCCTCGTGCTCGAGCTCGTGCCCTCCTCAGCCATGGCCATGACATATGCGTTCAAGCAGGAGGACAGCATCGACAACCACGACGGCTGACCTCCATCTTCGCCGCCGCCCCATCTGCGAGGTCCGCTCCCATCTCGGCGCCGCCCCGCGCGGTTCCCGCACCGCCGGCTCGGTCGCTGGAGCGATCCCCGTGCCGCTGCGCCTAGATAATGACCACGACTCCCCGTCGTCGACCTAAGATGCTAGCCTCCCCGGTAGTCGTGGTTGCTACCGACGGCCGATGGTGCTGCTGCAAGGGGTACGAGGGGCTGCTAGCAACGGCTGAACTTGTTGCTACATGTACGGTGACGGATTTTTGCTACCGACGGCCGGTGTCGTCGCTACCGACGGCGAATGGATTTGCTACAGTAGTACAAATATTTCGCTACAATCGTTCTCCTATTTTTTTTGCTAAGACATCCCAATGAGGTCTCTTACAAGGTGCCCAGAAAAGTCTCCGGCGAGGTCTCCGGTGAAGTAGGTTTTTGCTACATTAGAAAAACTTTGTTGCAACAAACGTCTTGTTCTTTTGCTACAACAGTGTCAACTTTTTGCTACAAGGTCTCCGGCGCTAGTCACCAGCGAGTTTTTTCCGGCGAGGTCTCCGGCGAGGTCGATTTTGCTACATTAGCACAATTTTCTGCTGCATGGTCTCCGACGAGGTCTTCGGCGAGAGTTTCTATCTTCTGAAACGAACCTTTTTTTTGCTTTGGAAGCAAAAGCAGGGACATATGCAACAAAAATGTGTGTTTTGCAGCAAAAGCAGGATTTGAGCGATTTCGGTGGACATGTGTCGCGCAGGGGAGGAGGACGATGGGAACTACGCCTAGCAGTTTCCTAAGAGAAAGGAGTCGACGAGACCGCAACAGTATCGTGTGTTGGCAAGGTGAAGTGACCGGCTGGCTTGGAATTGGGTCTTCGGATGCAAAAAGGCGGAATCAAAAACACGGGTTGTGTTTGCTAGCCCATCTTCTCTCTTCTCGCATCCAGCCCGGACAAATGAGCCCGTTTGCAAAGTTGGACCTCGTCCGTTGATCCCATGGCATGAGTTTTAAATTAATGCAAAAGTTGGTCCCGTAAAATCGCACAAATCGAGAGTTTCCATAGATCCAAGCTATAGCGAGCGCCACATGCGTGGCGGTTGCACGTGTTGGGAATCGCGGGAGACGGGACGTTTTCATCTTAACTCTCACTCCACTCCCCTCACCGTCCACTCCACCCCCTCACCCCCATTTGGTGTTGCCCTCCATGGCCGGCGCATCTCCCCCTCTCCCTCTGCTCCGCGCCCTCGCCATCAGACAGATGATGACCTAGGAGCAATTGGCGGCCGCCCAACTGGACAAGCTCGCCGCTGGAGGCGAGGCGGTCTTGGCGAGGGCGCTCAAATCTCCCTCCCCCATCTGCGCGAGGCCTCGAGCAACTCGGGCGGCAACGTCCGCGGCGGCGACTTCTTCTTCATCGGCAGCCACATCTTCTTCATCTACGGCCGCACCTGTGGCCAAGGCGACCGGAAAGTCCCCTGCATCCGTTGGGCTAACCCTCAACGATTTGATAAGGGTTTTCTTGCCCGTGCCGAGGGCCCCAACCCCCACGCCTGACGCGTCGTCTTCCGCTCTGGTGCCACCTGCAGCTGCTTCAGGATCATCCACGACGGCCGTACTATCCACTTTTAAGTTCTCGATTCTCTTAGATTCGTTTAGTGGTTAGGGTTTGCGCGGTAGGATTGCACAAATCCAAGTGCAATTTAGGTTATGGTTAGGGATTGAATCGTCCAAGTTAGGAGTCGATAGTGGTTGGGAGTTGAAATTTTGGGATTTATTTGCAGTTGCTCTTTAGGGATTTGATTCTATGCATACAAAATTGGGGATTCAAATTAGCGAAATCCCCAAATTGGGGATGTGATTAGTACTTGTTCATGTGTAGTTTGTGTATGTACTTTGTAGTAATTCATGTGTAGTTGTATGCATGTGCATTGCCTGATTTAGGATAGCTTAGTACCATTGCCCGATTTGAGAATGCTTCATATGTTATGGCTGATTATTTTTTTCTTCCTGCCAAGGTTCTGAAGCTGGACTATGACACGGTGGAGAGGGGCTGGCATCCCCCACAGGGGTATCACGATGTGCTCCCTATCAACAGCTGGGCTCAGGCAATGAAGCTAGTGGTGCTCGGTAGGATGGAGGTGGCGCACCAGTCGGCCAACAAGCATGGTCGTCAGTCCAGGCTTGGACACTACCCAGGGCCTAGGTCCCTCGTCGGTTCATCATCCAGCTAGAGGAGGCTGACCTCCACATGAGGGTGATACTGCTGGTGTTCTAGAAGGCCCGAGGAACTAGACCAGGATCCCACTTCACCGCGTCATGCCGGTGTCATCCTGCCACTGGTGCGATGAATTGGGGTAGGTGGACTGGTTCGACGGCCATGTAGCGCTAAGAAAGAATTGGCCAGAGCTGCTCTACAAGTACAATCTACGGTGTGACGATGTTCCGGAGTTCAAACTTCAGGCATTCGTCGTCAAGATGACGATCTACAAGGCTATCTCCTCCGGCGCTAGGCAGTACACTTGATTTGACCACGGCTATACGACGGCCTAGTGTTCAGTTGTGTTTACGTAAGGTATGTAAGTACGTAGTTGTAATTAGTGATGCTGAACCTGTGATGGTGAAATTTTCTGATGGCTTTTGATCAGGGGTTAAACACATGGTGGTTCATGGGCATGGGATGCCACTGCTGATGCTGCTTTTGATTAGGGGTGTTAGTAAGAACGCATGATCGTAGCTTGCAGGTGTTCTAGAACCTGCTAAGTAAGTATTAAGTGGTTATGTGTCCTAATATGTGTGATGTGTGTGCTATGTGTGTTGTGTCTAATATGTGTGTTGTTGTCAAACGTGGTGGTAACACCATTCAATTTGAAATGAGTGACCATAACCCATGTGATAAGGTGCAAAGCAAAGTACCAAACACATGCAAATTACATCAACAGAAAAATAAAGCACAAATGTGTGCAAGCAAACAACTAGATCAAATTGTACCAAAATTGTATGTTGCAAGCCAAACGAAATGCCAATATTGACATGTGCCAATCTAGCCGTATGCAGCATCCAGTGTCCCAACTAGCAAAAACGGGAAGTTTGAGCCGGAGGAAAATATCGAGCTCTGAGCAATGCGGTGAGGATGACATGCGATCACGTTTCTGGCTGGGTTCTTTAATTTCATTTTGTACGAATTGGAAGGCTGGCCTTCTTCTCACGCTTCCTTTCCTCACCTCTAATTAAGCATGCATATCATTAAGCTAATTAAGATTTGGGGGGCCCAAATATTTGGAGCCCTATTCTGGTGATCATCTCTAACATGCTCATTGACGGGCCTGGCCATTCTTGCATTGAGAGGAAATATTTCCATGAGGTTAAACCTAAAGAGGAAATTTTCTCTATGAAACTGCATGCAAAATAGACCATAAGAAACTTTTCTATGATTTTCAATCCTACATAGCAACCAAACTTCATAAAAAAATCCTGAGTGAATTATCGGAAATTCTCATTAAAATTATCTAATAGCTTAAGCTTGGTAATATGCAAACATTCTAAGACCATCTCCCGCTACCGTAGGACTGCTATGTGGGCCTTTTTTAAATAATTATTGTCAATTTACCAAGGCTATCACATATCGAACATAGTTCACGACCAACCTACACATATCTATCCTACGTAGACAATGTGAACTTTCTACGTTGTGTCCATGACATGCAAGCGACGAGGCGAAGCTCGCTTATTTGTCTACTACCTCTGGTCCACAATATAAGCCTTTTTAGCAAGCCAACGCAGCTTTCTAAAAATGCTTATATTATGGAAATGAAGGTAGTAGTTTATTTGAACCTTTAACAATTACTATACAGAAACGAAACCCGCACGAGGTAGTTGTCATCGGTTGTTAGCTAGGATATCAGGGAGATCGATTTGGAACAGGTCATGATTTACCATCTTTGAACCACCACTCGATCATTTTCTGAAATACACACATATGTGCGTGCACGGTTGGCAAGATCATGCGCATCATTCTTTCATCTTTGTCTCTCGCTAATGGCGATCATAAACAAGCCTCACCACCACCCCACCTTACCTGTCATTCACGCCATGCGTCCCTGGCGTACGTATTCGATCATTGATTCGTTCGTTCCCGTGCCAGGCAGGAGAATGTCTTCCCAGGTTGATGCGTTTGCGACTTCGCCTTTCTATAATCCGGACTGAATAATTTGATCCTGCACCATGTGGCTACGTGACCGACCAATGTGACGCACCACTTTAATTATCTTGACGGTAAAGGCAGTGCAAAGCCTACAAAAAACATATATTGTGGAGTATGATTGAAGGTAGTAGCTTTCTCGTTGTTTGGAGATGAACTGTACATGCATGTTGTCCAATACAAATGAGCAGTACAGTTCAGATAGCAAGACATATATAGTGTGACATATTTGCACATGATTCTCCATATGGACATCACATTAATTTCTACCTTCCAATTCAGAATGGAAGTAGTTACCAGCTCTGGCAACACCATATATATATATACACTCTTGTGAGGATTCGCTACGGAATAAGAATCGAATCCTCTAATCGTACACGAACTTTCGATTTTTTGGTAGTTGAGCCAGGTGACCCCACAGGCACATGCATGTGTACGTGCGTACTATCTGTATCTGTCGTTGGATCAGATTCCGTGGCCGTGGCCGGAATGTGAGTAGCAAGCAAAGGCTGATACTCTGTGGTCTGTGCGCTTTGCTTTTGTACCTGTTTTAAAATGATATTTTGAATTTGAAACAGCATTGTTGAGTGCCAACTCATTCAATTTCGTTTGGTCTATTTTGAAATCAGAAAGACCTTTTGCGCCCATCAAGAGATTATATCAATATATAAATGGTTAAAGGAACGTTAGAAAAAACTCATGTACATCACTTGTGAAATCCCAAGATGTCAGAATACAATCCTTAAGCTAACAGACACCTAGTAGAATTAAGGGATACCAAGGCTCATGTGCGTAAAAATGAACATGCACCAAGAGCTATATCATCCACCAAGGTCCATGCAGGGGTACCTTTTTTGCTCGTATAACAGTGGGGACCGTTGGTTAACAGATAGGCAGAATATTAAAATACAAAGACAGTGGCGGTAAAGGCCAAATCGGCCGTTACTTGGTCGTTAGGATTGGGCCCATGTGTACCCACCATGTTCCGAATCCTGCGCCTTCTGGGAACGAGGGTTGTCGGTTGACGGTTGGTGTTGAGCCCGGCATGTGCACAGTACACGCGGGGTCGTCGGCTACTTGTTTCGCTGTAATTTTTTTTTTTTTTTGAAAAGAGAATACCTCCATTTTCGCTGTAAATTTTCGCTGTAAAATTTAGCACGTGGGTACTTCTGATGTATCTGCCAGAAGAAAGAATACCTCCATTTTCGGTTTATTAGGAGAACGCTTATTCCTTCATCCTCAATTAAACCAACGAAATACATCATCAGTTTTTTTTTTTTGAGAGCTCCAAATACACCATCAGATGCATCGAAGCACTGGCCGAGCTGGTTGGCAAGCCGGTCCCGGACGTTAGAAATTAGCTTACTAGGCCTAGCCGAGCAGGCCGGCTGGTCGAGCCCTTCATGTTACAAGTACCTCTTTTTCAGAAATATTAATTGCCGCTCAGTGAGGCGCGGGCGGCTCACGACGCACAGGAGCTCCCCCTGTTGGGCCTGCCCATTTATGCACCGGTTTTTTTTCGTTTTCTGTTTTATTTTCCGGTTTACTTTTTACTTTTCTTTTTCTATTTTTTTTTGTTTGAAAAAAAAATAAGTTTTTAAAATTTGGTTCATGATTTTGTATGATTAATGGTTTTTTAATTTGGTTCATGATTTTTTAAACTAGTTTATATTTTATTTTGAAATTGGCTCATTTCAAAAAATGTTCATGATTTTTCTAAATTATTATGATTTTTACGAATTAGGTTCGTGATTTCTCATAGAAAATCTCCATTTTAAAAATAACTTTTAGATTTAACTATTTTTTTTCAATTTAAAATTCATTTATATCTGAAATGTTCAGATTTAGAGAAGATGAAAAAACAAAAGAAAAAGGAAAAAACACGTACCTACATGATCTGCGGCATGGCAGGATAATGAGTCAACATATCATCGGTTCGCTTTAGACGCGCTCAGTGGTCGTGCCGGTTGAAGTGGCATTTTGCAGCTCCCACTCTTTTTTTTCTATTCTGAGATGTTACACCGTTTTAAATAGAAGGTTGAAGCCTAATTTTATAGATAAAGTGTCACGTACATTTGAGTACGCTGGTGGTCCTGGAGGATGGAGGAGAGGATGAGCCGAGATGCGGCCCGGCTTTCGCGAGAGAGGAATCGGGGATTGGAGGCAACGAAGGAGAAGCATCTAGAGGGGGATCAGGGTTTGGAGGCGACGAAGGAGACACATCTGGAGGGGATCTCGTCCTGGGGTTCCAGAGCACCACGCTCAAGCCAGTAGCTACTGTGGCCGCTACTTCCACAAGGTCCTGCTAGCTCTACATCGGCTCCCTCGGCATTGATTGACAGGAGGCAGGGGGTCCTGGCGCTTCCAGCGCAATCGAAGAGGGAGGCCATGCAGGGGTTGAGCTATGAAAGTTTGAAAGAGGTCGTGAATCGTGTACAAAAGGCTCAGATGGACAGATGCCATTGGGTCTGAAGGTTCGCCAAGAGGAATCCATGGTGGAAACTGTAGAGACTACTGTTCTAGAGACAGAGTGGCCAGGCCTATCTCACCTAGAATTGAAGGATCTGCAAGCACTGCTCCTCTTGAGCTAGAACAGAACATTGATGGAGGTCCTCGAGAATCTGTAAGTGTTTCTGATGACATAGTGATGAAATACAGAGATGTTCTTATCCTGGAGGGCTCAGGCGGCTTCAGGTTTCAGAGGGAGCAGGAACTGAGCTTTCAAAGGAAAGTTGGAGATAGAGGACGGTGCTATCTATGGCGGGGTCTAGAGGTCAGTGCAAAAGTACGGGAAGGAAGCTTGGTCCATGGTGACAGGGAGGTGGAGTCCCTTTTCCACCAACTTTGGCATATTCCAGAGCATCCCAAACAAACCCTCGTTCCACAGTATAAAGTTAGGCTTCTTCGGCCTTCTAGGTTTACCCCCTCCTCCCAAAAGTGGTGGCGGAGGAACCAGCTGGTTTGAAGATCTTAGGGGTTGAAGAGGAAGAAGTAGGGAAACAGGGGCAGATTGCTACGGGCTTGGTCATGTCTGGAGGCAGTATGAAGCAAGGGAGAAGAAGAGGGGCTGATTCCTGGCAGCAGCAACAGATGTAGCATCCTCAAATGCAACAACAGCAGCTGATGCAAGGGTATGACTATGGTCAGATGCCTCCCCCTCCTTATGGTTTTCAGCACCCACCACCTTATGGTTTCATGCCTGGTAGCATCCCACCTCCATGGGGATTCCCTGGTCCTTTTCCACCATACCCACGAAATCCTTAGTTTTGTTTGCAATCAAATCAATGGGTGGCTTATCAGCAAGGGGGTTCACAATAGAAGTAGTCCCAGAGTAGTGGTGATAATCAGAAAGCTAAAGTTCAGGGGAAAGTTAAGAAGAAACTAGTGTCTCAGAAGGAGCAAAGCAATGCTGGGCCTGATGTGCTTACACAGATGAATTACACAAGTTCTATCTGTATGTGTTGTGGGGAACCAGACCATCATCAAGCTGTCTGTGGTAAACAATCAGTATGTTTCATCTGCAAGGTTGTTAACCATAAGGTTGATGACTGCCCAGACAAAAGAAGGCCACATCAGATAGCTAGGTATGTGGGTAGTGCTGCTACTGGTTTGGGCTTTTACCATATTGAAACTCCTGAAGTGATAATTAACCCTGTTTCATCCACTAAGAACTGTGGTTTGGTGGTGGTGGAAGGATGTGAAATCACCAACACTGAGTTAGCTATGGAGTTCTCTAAGATTTACAAAACAAACTGGCCATGGCAGATCAGAGAACTAGGACACCTAGGAGTTTACCTAGTAACATTCCCACCACACATCCTGGTTGATCAAGTAATTGGTTATCCTAGGTTTGGCTTGGCTAAAGAGGGTGTGTGGGTCAAGGTTGAGGCTTGGAGTGATGATCCAGATCTAGTGGAATCCCTTGTTACCACTTGGATCAGAGTTTCTGGCCTACAATCAAAGTGGTGTGGATAGGATGTACTTGATCAAGTCAGTTCAGTTTGTGGAATCATGCAAGATGTGGACTGGCTGAGTGTGTTCAAGGATAATGCAAAGAGTGTCAGGCTAAAGATTAAGTGTAGGGATCCACTCAAAATTCCTGGTAGTAGGCTATTCAATTTCCATGGAGGGCTATTTTAGTTGGGATTCACAGCTGAATTCCCTGTGGAGGAAGATGATGCTGATGACTTGTTGGGAGATGAGCTGGATCAGAATAAGAAAGGTGAGGGCAACCAGAAATAGGGAGGAATGGATGTTGACAAACCTTCTGACATTAAGGATAGAGGAAATAGCAGCAACCAGAATACTAATGTGCAAGGGAAAAATAATGGCTTCAAGACTAGAATGGCGGCTAGTGGAACTGGTGGTCAAGATAAGGGATCCTTAAATGCAACTAGAGTGCTCCAGATCTTAGAGGAGAAAGGGTTTGTTGATGAATCTGGTGGGTTTATCTGGGACAAGTCTCCTTTGCCTTCCACAGGGGAGGAGCATGTCTCTAGCTTCTGGATTGATGAACAAGGGAGTTTTCAAACCAACAAGTTAGCTGCAACACATGTGGATTTACATCTTCCTGAGTGTATTCTGCCAACCACAAAAGAGATTGTTGATTCTATGGGAGCTGAGGGAGCTAAAGGCAAGAAACAAAAAGCTTGGGATCCTATTCAATCCACAAGAAACAGTCATAGAATTGACAGATCTCAGAAGGTTTTGGACAAAGTAATGGAAAGAAAGAAGGTGATTAATCTGGAGAAACCAAAAATGAAAGGTATAATGAATGCTAACCCTTTTAATGTTTTACATGTAGACGAATTAGAGGATATGGCTTTAACAGTCGGTGTAGAACTGAATGAGAATCTTAGGGATAATGTAGATTTGGTGTCTAGAGACAGTATTGATGTGGTTTCAACTTCTTTACAAAATGATGAGGACGTT
This sequence comes from Avena insularis, assembly GCA_023614405.1. NCBI lineage: Eukaryota > Viridiplantae > Streptophyta > Magnoliopsida > Poales > Poaceae > Avena > Avena insularis. The sequence goes on from CM042694.1 coordinate 538,649,085, forward strand.
GATGGTATAGTTGAAGAATGGATAGAAGTATTTAATAAGTCTCGGGGCAAGCACCCCAGGAAAAAGTTTCAATGATTTGTGCATTTTGAAATAGTAGGAGTATTTCTGCTCCTGGTAGGAAAAAGTTTATAGATGATAATATAGCCCCTCTAAATGTAGAGTACATAGGTTTCTAAGGGACTAAGAAGGAAAAGTTTAGTAATTCCTTTCTAAAATCTCTGTTAGGTAATAGGAATTTTTCTTGGGATTATTTACCTGTTGTAGGTAGTGCAGGTGGTATCCTGGTAGGAATTAATTATGATTGGTTTGATATTGTAGCTTGGGATATTAGAGTTTTTTTCCATTTAGTACTGTGCTTAGAAATAAGATTTCTGGTGTTACTATTAGAATTACTACTGTGTATGGTCCAACTTATGATGATAGGAAACACACTTTTATTTCCGAGCTACGTGATCTTTTTATTAACTGGGATGGTCTTGCCATGACTAGTGGGGACTTTAATTTGATTAGATCCCCTGGTGATAAAAGTAGTGGTAATGTAGATTATAGATGGATAGACAGATTCAATGAATGGATGGAAATCTGGGCCCTTATGGAAATAGGTTTAGCTGGTAGAGCTTATACATGGGGCAACAGAGAACCTCATTATGATAAGATTGAAAGAATTTTATGCACAACTAATTTTCAGAGCCTTTTTCCTTTGTCTAGTGGTAGAACCCTAGCTAGGATTGGCAGTGACCACACTCCTATTATTTAGGAGTCTGGGGAGACACATATCCCAAATAAATTCCGATTTAAATTTGAGAAATGGTGGCTTGCTAGGCCTGACTTTAGGGATGTAGTAGTTAAGGCTTAGACTATTAATGTGGATAGTACATATGTGGTAGATATCTGGCAAGCTAAGGTTAGATATTTTAGAAAGCTAGCTAAAGGGTGGAGTGACAACCTAGAAGCTGTTATTAGAAAAGATAAAAAAGATTTGATGAAAGAATATGACATTCTTGATATTAAATCTGAAACCACTCCTTTAAGTGATGAGGAGAGAGCTAGATTTGATTTTATTATTAGGGATTTAACTAGTTATTGGATTATGGAGAAAACTAAGGCAATGCAAAGATCTAGGGATAGGAATATCTTAGAAGGGGATAGGAATACATCATATTTTTATGCTGTAGCAAATTAGAGAAGGAGGAAGATGATGATCCATGTTCTAGATGGGCATGAGGGGCTTGTGACTGAGACAAAGGAAATGCCGAGAGTAGCATTAGATTATTACAAAACCCTTTTTGGTTTTGAACCTAGAGCTGATATTAATCTTAGGACAAAAATTTTCTGATAATGAAAAAATTAGGACATAAGAGAACAGTGTCTTGGGTGGCCCCTTCTCTGAAGAGGAAATCAAAACTGTTGTCTTTGATTCCTACTCAGATGGAGCACCTGGCCATATGGCCTTTCCTTTATGTTTTACCAACATTTTTGGGAAGTTAAGCATGTTTGAGTCTTGGTATCAAGATAGGATATATATAGGCTTAGTTTTGATATGATCACACTTATCCCTAAAGAGAATGATGCTAGATCTATGAAGAAATTCAGACCTATCAGTTTGCTTAATTGTTCTTTTAGGATCTTTACAAAAGTTCTAACCAATAGATATGCTAAGATCATTGGGAGATTGATATCCTCTTATCAATCTGCCTTCATTAAAGGGAGGTTTATTCTAGAAAATGTAGTTACATCTCATGAGATTATTCATGAAGTTCATAGGAAGAAAAAAATCAAGGTCTAGTTTTGAAAATAGATTATGAGAAAGCCTATGATAGAGTTAATTTAGATTTTCTTTATGAAATTCTAGAATGTAGAGGTTTTGATCCTAACTTTATTAGAATGATTAGATAGGTAACTACTGGTGGATTAGTGGGTGTTAAAATTAATGATGTAGAGAGTGCATTTTTCCTCACTGGTAAAGGGCTGAGACAAGGGGACCCTATTACCCCCTTGCTCTAAAACTCCGTTGTTGATTTTTTCTAGGATGATCATTAAAGGATCCCAACACAATTTGATTAGAGTTTTGTGTCCCAATTTTATTCTTGGAGGGGTTATTAGCCTGCAATATGCACATGATACTCTCCTTTTTTTAGAAAATGATATTAGAGTAGCTAGAAATTTGAAATGGATCATGACTTGTTTTGAGCAACTCTCTGGCATGAGGATCAATTTTCATCAGAGTGAATTGCTCCCTATAAATTTAACCAAGAAGGATTTGGCCCCTTTTTGGAGATCTTCCAATGTGTTGGAGGAGAGTTTCCTATAAAATACCAGGGAATTTCCCTTACATTTTGATAGACTTAGTAGGGAGGATTTGCAACCTCTCTTTGAGAGCATTTTGGCCAGGATGACTGGTTGGAGAGGAAGATTACTCTCTTCAGCTGCTAAGAGGACTCTCATTCAGGCAGTTTTAGCTAGTATTCCTGTGTATCTCCTGTCTTTCTTTAAATTCCCAAAGTGGGCCCTGAATCTACTTATTGAAGAAAGATTATGGGGGCATGGGTATTCCTAATCAACAAGACCTAAACATCTGTCTGATTGGATCTTGGGTAAAAAGATACACTCAGGGAGAGGGGGCTTTGTGGAGAAAAGTAATTGATGCAAAATATGATACTAGAAAACCCAATATTCTTTCTTGCCATGATATGCATCCCTCCACCTTTTGGAAAGGGGTGATGTGGGCTTCTAGGGCAGTAAAATTAGGATAATTGGCAGGTGGGTGATGGTAGACAAATCAAATTCTGGGAAGATGTTTGGTTTGGAAATTCCCCTTTAGCTGTCCAATTCTGGGATCTCTATTTTATTTCTAATCAGCAAACCTAGACCATTGCTAAAAATTGGGATGGGGAACATATTAGGGGGTATTTTAGAAGAACCTTTACTGATGAGTTGATGGCCCAATGGCAGGAGTTATCAATCATTGCTAGGAGTATTACTTTTACTGATCAAGAGGACCAGCTTATCTGGCATTATGATTCTAAAGGGGTTTATTCTTCTATCTCTATGTATTCTATTATTAACTTTAGAGGCATCGAACAAATATTTTTACCTGCTGTGTGGAAACTTAAAATACCTCCAAGGGTTCAGATTTTTTATGGCTTCTATCTCAGAATAAAATAATGACTCGAGAAAATTTAAGAGCTAGAGGTATTCCTAAACCTTTGGAATGTGAATTTTGTAAAGAGTTTGAGTTAGTGCATCATCTGATGTTTGATTGCATTATTGCTAGATCTCTTTGGTTTGATGTTTTTAAGATTTTTCATATTCAGGTTTCTGATTATGAATCTGTAGCTAGTAAATGGTTATGCAATAAAAAGTTCCTGCATTTAAATGTAGTCTCTACAGCTGTGCTCTGGGGGCTGTGGAATGTTAGTTTTTAACAGATCTTCTTGGATAAATATGAAACAGGTTTGGAATATGGTGCTTTCCTATCTAAGGAATTGGAAGGTACCATTCCAAGATCTAGGCGAAGGAGAAACTGCAAGGGTTTACAGACCGTCTGCTGCAAAAACTTAAAAGACCTCTGAGACTCCCCTCGTGCTGACTTGCCCTGATTTTGGCTGGATTTCTAACTAGAAGTCTACCTCGTTGGGGAACACTCATGGAGGGAAGGTGTCACTGAACTATCTGCAGAACCACAAAGACGAGGAAGACTCCATCCATGTAGTGTTCTGAGTCTAGTCTGGTGTGGATGTTCTTCTCCCTCTTTACATAGTTCGGGTCTTTCTCTTTTGAGTTCAAATGTTGGCATACGACCTTGTGGCAGTTTCTTCTGGGTCTTTGATTGTTAGGTTTGCTCTTGGTTTGGAAAATGTTTGGTAGAATGTTTAGGGCAGACTTTTATTTTATTTTACTTTCTTTTTGTAAGAACTAGAATTGGTGTGGTGTTGTTGTTTCTTTTCATTATGAAAGGGAACAAGGGAGAAAATCCATTTTGATCTAAAAACATACATTTGAGTACTGAGTACAAGCCTGAATAAAAACAACAAATCGAGTAAAAAAGCTAGGTGCGGAAGATAGAGAAAGTCTTTGAGCTTGTAGTCTCATGTCGAGGCTTCTAAGTACTTGTCATTACCAGTTCAGCGCGCATGCCTAGGGATGAAAACAGAGCGAAAATGGACAGAATTAAGTGGTGGCACATTTGTTTTCATTTTTTGCAAAAGCGGAAACGAATACAGAAACCTCGAAAACAAAAACGGAAGTAGATATTATTGGAAACAAATACAGACTGAATACACTGCGGACGCGGAACGATGCAGATTTTATCTGGAACCAAGAGAACCCTAGAATCATGCAACAAATCTCAAGCAATAAATAAAACCAACGAAATTGTGCCCTAATTAAGCATGGTGCTAGGTTTACATGGGAATAAGGGAAAGATAAAATTGTGGAAGCCTCCTCGAATGCATAGAGGAATTACATGGTCATCGGTCCTGTGATGAGTAGCTTTGCAAGTTTGGCTTGACAATGTTATGTAATGGGTCAGTTGAATTCGGCCATACACATCAACCCTAAAATGGAAATTCCATATTAGACGGAAACATAAATCCGTTTCTATTCCACCAGAAAACACTGTTCCATTTTCGTTTGTGTTTTCGCCAAAAGAATTCCATTTTGCAAAATTCCGTTTCCGTTTCCATATTTTCATTCAGTTTCCTTTTTCCGTGGAAAAGTCAGAAACAGAAAGGGGGCCCAACCCACCCACCACCCCATCCAGAAAATTGTGGCTTTTCCATTATGTGCCTCATGCTTCGCACCTAATTTGAATAGATGTTTAATTTTTGGATGCTATTCTAGAAATGAGAACTTTGATAGAGAATTCCTAGTGCTTAAGCTCCAATTTCCTTTCGCTGACAGAGAGTCCCAAATATCTTATTGGGAAGAATGAGGTGAGCTTATAGTTCAGCAGCGTAGCAACTCTAGCTTGTTCATGTTGGTCAAATCCCGAGATGACCACCTCGCTCTTGCTCAAGTTTATCTTTAGCCCCGACATATTTTTAAAACATGAGGTTTGTGATCCCCGAATATCCAGGTTGGATGAGAACCATAGTGTCATCAGCATATTGCAGGTGTGGGACGCCTCCTCTCTGCCACCCCACCCTGGATCAAGCGTGGCACTAAACAATGGATATGACCCACATTTTGCGTCCTTTCTAGGATCATGGCTAAGAAATCTCCTATCATGTCGAAGAGAATTAGAGATATGAGGTCCCCTTGGCACACCCCTCTCTCATTTCTAAAATAAGTCCCAACCTCTCCTTTGATGTTTATAGTAATTCTGGAAAGTTATCAAGGAAGACCTGATGCATTTGTTTGAGTTTTTGCATGCCAGTCAGTTAGACCTTTTTGGACTCAATTTTGGTAACATTATTTTACTTCCTAAGGTTAATAATGCAGAACGAATATAACAGTATCGTTCAATCTGCCTTCTTAACGTTAGTTTTAAAATCTTCAGAAAGGTTGCTACGATTAGACTAAATTCTGCAGCTAATCATGTTGTAAGCCCATCTCAAACTTCTTTCATGCAAGTAAGAAACATCCTGGATGGTGTAGTAATCCTGCATGAAACAATCCATGAACTACACTCAAAGAAATTAAATGGTGTACTATTCAAGATTGACTTTAAGAAGGCTTATGATAAAGTTAATTGGTCTTTTCTTCAGCAAACACTCTGTATGAAAGGTTTTTCGAAGGAGTGGTGTGCTCTCGTACAGTCTTTTGTGTCTGGTGATAGTGTTGCCATCAATGTCAACGATGACATTAGCAAATACTTCTAGACTAAAAAAAGACTAAGATAAGGGGATCCATTATCGCCTATACTATTTAACATAGTGGCTGATATGTTGGCTATCCTTATTGAGAGAGCCAAGGCTGATGGCCAAATTGAAGGATTAGTTCCCCATCTGGTTGATGGTAGTCTCTCCATTCATCAATACGCTGATGATACATCTTATTTATGGAACACGATTTGGAGATAGCTAAGAATCTAAAATTAATATTATCAGTATTTGAGCAACTCTCTAGATTGAAAATTAACTTCCATAAGAATGATTTGTATTGTTTTGGCGAGGCTCAAAATGAGGCCCACCTATATGTTGAACTATTAGGCTATGGTCAGGGGAAATTTCCAACCAACTATCTAGGAATACCGATTCACTATCGGCGTCTCACGATTGCTGAATGAAAACTCATTGAGGAAAGACTTAAAAAACATCTTAATAGCTGGAAAGGTAAATTGCTATCCCTTGGCGGAAGACTTGTACTCATAAATTCAGTACTCACCAACATGGTACTGTATATGATCTCATTTTTCCAACTACCGAAAGGTGTTTTGAAGAAAGTGGATTATTTCCGATCAAGATTCTTTTGGCAAGGGGATAGTGAAAAAAGGAATATCAACTAGCCAAATGGAACGTGGTTTGCCAACCAAAAGAATATCTATGGGTGGATTTTTCAATAAAAGTAGTGTTTTCAAAAGAGTAGGTTAGGGTTTTTAGAGACATCATATTTTTATCGATGTCTACTCAATAAATATGGCTTTGTCCATAATAAGTGATCTTCGACTGCCGAGGATATACTTTCCGGGTATACACACGACGACTCACTGACTAGGGTGGTCCACTTCCGGATTAGAGCTATGTCCCACGCACGACCCAGTCAGGGAGAAAAGATAGAAGCCCTTCCGGCTACGGGAAGGTCCAGAAGACTTACCGACTTAAGCCTATAGATAGACTTGTAGTCCAACATGTACCTTTGTACCGACTTTGTATCATAGTCGGATAGGATTCTCCTATAAACCCTAGGCCGTATGACTATATGATTCGTCATAGGGACCAACCTTTAGGGCAACAACCACAACTACCAATCTCAACTCGCATAGGCGAAACCAACCCCGGTAATCTGTTGTTACTTCTGGCTCTACCGATCTACTGGATTGCAAGTAGGAGTAGGATCTGTCCACCGTAGTCGAATCTAAACCTGGGTAAGAGATCACTGTCCCAGACAAACGTATGTGTCACACCCTACCTTTTCCCATGCCTCGAGGACCACCTCATGGCGTACTTGTCTTCAATCCGACGATAGTTGGCGCCCACCATGGGGTAAGTGACTTTCGAATTTATGTTCCGGACGGAATATGTGCATGTGGGAATCGACAAAACAATCACCGTCGGTCGCGTCCTCTACACTAGTGACGTCCCTCTCGTCCTCCTCGACGAGACCTGGATCCCATCTAGGGAGGCCATGACGAGCTACACCATCATGCTAATCGGCGAGATCGACATCTACCTCAGTTTTGCTGAACCGACCCACCCCACCCTAGTAGTGATGATAGATGCGGAAGAAACTTTTGGATCCACTTTGTCTGCAGAAGCGGTAGAGTTTTGGATCTCAGAAAATCCTAAACCCACCCAACCCACCCCTAAGGCGGAGATCGTGGAGAAAGAGAAGGTCTACTCTGAAGCAGATCTCCCTCTAGAGGTCGAATCTCAGGAAGACCAAAGCTATAATAGCTCCGGATCCTGTTCTACCAATGCAATAGTAGAAAAATAGCTTCTGAGGCACACGGTGAGGCAGATGCTTCTGCACCCCAATATCAATATGGACACCATCCTCGAGACCATAAAAAAATTCGAGGAAGCCAATGCTGAAAGCCTCACCCACCTAAGAGCACATGGATCTCACTTTGTCGGCTACATCAGTTCTACATCCGTCTCTGATGAGGCTAGAGCCAACAATGACTCAGTGCTAGACGCCATCAAAACAAACACCGACACACCGGCTTCCCCGGGAGAATCTATGACGTCGGCAGACCTCCAGACGTACGAAGAAGAATTCAGATAAGAAATCAACTCCAAAGCTGCGTAGGAAGGAGAATGGTTACACCAGAGTCCATACGACAATATGGATGAGGGTTACGACAAAGAACATCCCGACTCGCAAGATGACATGGATCTCGGAAAAAATCCCGAGATCCCAGTGTCCGAAAGTACTGATGGAAGTTTATCTCTAGGAAACGGACCCAAAGTCGTCTTTGCCACTGGTACCCAGAGGGCCAACAAGGCAAGGAAGAAGAAGAAAAACAAGACTCCAAAACAAGACCTTCTAGTGGAAGAAGAAGTTGACGAGAGTATCCAGATGGAGGACTCAAACAGCACTCTGATCCCCCCAAGAACCGAAAAATCTCCGGTGGATGGTCACGTGGTTACTCCTAGTGCCTGTGAAATCTACGGATAAGCACTAATAACGCTGATCCCAACTACTTTAAAGCTTACCTCAGAGGAATTAGAGCAAAGGGCCGAAGCCCTAGAAGCACGTCATTTACGGCTCCTTGATGAAGCAACTCATCTTGTCAAGGAGAAGCAGCGCCTCAATGCAAATGTTTTAGATGCGAAACAGTTTAACTCCCTGCAACATCAGAAGACCTGGAACGGTCCTATGCTGGCCAATAAAAACCCGGATGTCCACAAGACCCTCTTCGAGGGAAAAAAGCAATGACATTGTCATAGGTCAACCTCGGTGCGACGACAAGGGAAATCGGATCTACAATAAACCGGTGGAAAACACTACTGCAGCCCGAGAGATCCTTCTGAATAATCCAAGCCCAGAGCAGGTCTCCCGGTGTGTAACACTGCTCAACAAGGGCCTAGAGTAGCAAAAAGCCACCACATCTTTCAGCGGGAAGCTGGTTTCAAAATCCGACCAGGGCCACATTAACGTGGAACAACAACATGAATCAAGGCCCCGACGGGAACCAGATTGGCGTCACCGTTCTGACCCTCGGGATGATACTCACTCAATAAATGGCTCTTTAGGCCAACGACATAGAACCATGCAAGATTTGAGAGACATTGTCCCGGTTGCGTGACGTGACACCATAGCAGCGCTAACACCCACCTTGTTGGCAATCTAATAGCCACGGAGATGAAGAAGCGCGGCGCCAGGAATGGGACAGGCAACAAATGCCACCTCCCAGGCACACAAGCCTTCATGCTGAACCTCGTCGCAATGACGACAACTCCGGGCGAAGGGATGATGACAACTATGCCAGCCCCAGCCGACACGGTGGCCATCGTAGTCTCACCTCAGAGCCGTCATCATGACGCTCCGGGAAGAGGCCGACGTTCAGCCGGAAATGACCCACCTGAACCCCCGTCCCCACTAGGCAGTGACCATAACGGCTCCCACGGGAGCCAGGGAGGGCACCAGGTGGAGGAGGTGGTAGGAGAAGCAGAAATCTGACTCCACAACCCCGCAGACATGACGAACATCTAAGATGGCACTTACTGTTACCAAGCGACCCCAGGAACCGGATTAACTCAAACATAGAGGCACGACACTATGAGTCGAACGACATATACGTGGGCCTGAAGTGCTTTGGGCCACGGATTCGCAAGACATACTTTCTGGAGGGCTTCGCTATTTCGAGGCACATTCAACCCTATGACAGCGTAGCTCGGCCAGATACTTGGCTCCAGGATTTTTTCCAAACTTGTTGCGTCGTTAAAGGAGGAAACAACTTGGTCGCAGTACGCTATCTCCCACTAATATTGCGGAAGACGACTCGATCATCACTAAATGAACTTCCGAAAAACACCATCCATAACTGGTATGATATGCAAAGTGCGTTCTTTCGGAATTTCGAGGGTACTTACAGGAGGCCCTACACAGTCACAATCGGAGACTTGCAGCGTTGTGTCCAACAAACCGGATAAACCTGCCGGGACTAACTCGGACGATGGATCGACACAAAAAACTCCTGTGAAGGAGTAAAACGACCAAACCGCGATTGATGCTTTCATCGTGGGGCTTCCAGTCGGGTTGTTGTGCCACCAGCTAAAGTGTGATAAAATTACCGATTTGGGTGAGATGATAGAGACGGCAAACAAGTATGTTGATGCTGCTGATGATGATGATTCACAAGGACTACTAAATGACCTGCTTGTGCCAAACTTGTGAAAGCAGTAGAAGCAGCAACATCCATAGAAGCGCAGGAACATCTTTGAGGACAAGTCCAACCCAGAAAATACACAGCTCTTAGCGCAACTTTCAACCGTTGTGGTTTTATTTATAAAGCAGGACGAAATCTAACGAGTCTAAGAAGGATCGACGGATATCAAATAAGTTAATGTCCTCACCGCACGTTCACGCACTGACAAATCCCATCACATGCCCCGTTAATAAAAGAGAGTGACAAATCCCATCACACGAACAAACTAAGCGTAGCTATCAGTACACTGCACGCCGCTGTCACTTACTAGCGAGCGCCATGTTTTGCTCAGTTCTAATCAAGCCGTGAATCAAGGGATCATGACTCACTTTGTCCGTCCTGGCACTGTCACCGGGACATCAACCGCGTGTAAGCTTAATTAAGCTCTCCCACCGACAGGCGACAGCATTAGACTAAAGACTCGCTCGTCATCGTCGCAGCCGAAATCCGGGCGGAAACTTCTCTCCGGCCCTCGTGGTATCACGCCTTGCCGCCGCGCCACCGAGCAGGCGTGCCAATAATTCTTATTTCGTTTTCCCTCGCGGCGACGCTCAAACCGGAGCCTTCTTCGCCGCCGACAAAGAACCTCACGCCATGCTGACTTCCTGCTTGTTGGTGCTGGCCGCGCTGGCGCCCACGCACGACACGATGCTTCTGTCCTTAATAACAATAAAAATTACACACTATGTCGAACGTATGGTGCATGTTATGCACGGTTTTTGTTTCATGAAATTGGAATTATTCGGCATTGACTTCTTGGGGGTTTAATTATATGGCTTATTGTGCATAATGCATTCCGATTCGTGGCTGGTGGATTGCTGGTTGATGGATAATCATGGATATCGGAATTGAGGTGGAAAGTACGATAGGAAGTTGAGGTATCTAGCCATCTATTAATTCTAGGAATTGATTCCAGAAACACACGAGCGAGATATACGGATGAAACTTACTCCAATACGACGGCCTGCATCTTTTTTTTTTTTTTTTTTTTGCGGGTGACGGCCTGCATCTTCTTCTTGTGTAAGAATTCGAATTTCGAATGGTAGCATGAATGATGAGATCTCATGGAACATGGATGATCAGGTCGAGCGACGATTCTTAACTACTCCCTCCGTTTTAAAATATAAGATATTTTAGCTTTATGAATAAAGTGTATCTAGACCCTTTGTGTAGGTTCACTCCAAATCTAAATAAACCTAACACTAAAAAAAGTCTACGTACACTCTATTCACAAAACATCTTACATTTTGAAACAGGGGGAGTATGTCCATAACGGTAGTTGCTCTGCAATCCCATGCACAAATGAAAGGATTGCAGGGTTCAAAGCTATCGGTTTCTCTGCGTATCTTGTCTCTGTGGAACCGTACTATACTTTGCTAGTGCAATTAAGACGTCTGCAGGGTCTGTTGCCAAATAAGTGTTCAATTATGAATCACGATATGATGACATACCCTCTTTGCAAGATAAAGATGTGGGTCTCGCTGCTCGGGGTCACATGGTACATGGGTCAAATTATTCAGCCATGATTATACAACGGCAGGAGTACTGCAAAGTCGCAGAACACAGCAAGCCGGGAGACATTCTCCTGGCTGGCAAAAGAATGAATGATCGAATATGTATGGGTCGCTCCGTCCGATCCTCTCGTGCATGACAGGTATAGTGTGGTGGCAAGGTGTGCATGATCACCATTTGCGAGAGCCGACGATGTCATAGTGATGCGTGAGCCAACCATGCACGCATATCTAATCGTTACAGCTACCTCGTGGGAATTTATTTACTCCGTCCGTCTGGAAATAACGGACTTAGTTTTGTCTAGATTTAGATATATCTAGACACATTTTAGTATATAGATACATTTAAATATAAACAAAACTAAAATAGATAAGTACTCACTCTGTCTAGAAATAACTGACTTAGTTTGTCTAAATTCGAATATATCTAGACACATTTTAGTATATAGATACATTTAAATATAAACAAAACTAAGTCAGTTATTTCTGGACAGAGTGAGTACTTATCTATTTTATCGGTGTTGGAGGATTTTTTTTTAAATAAGGCGATAACGTCTAGCTTTAAATTAATAAAGCCCAAACGGCCAGAGATGATACAAAGTGCTGAGGAAATCAGCATACAAGAAAGAGCAAAACCAACCAAACATAAATTAAACAAGAAGCGCCACTTGAAGCTACCCTAAACTCACCAGCTGCAACCATCGCTTGATCAAAGAAGACGCAGGTGCAAGATCTTGATGTCGGAGAAGACGAGCGGCTGGAGAAGTCATGTCCTCCTCTACTGTACGAAAGGCTTTCCACCGTCGCTACACCACCCGCCTCCACTTCAGAAGAGGACCCATGTCCCCTCGCTCTGGCTCGAAGAGCGCCGTACCGTCGTGAAGGGAATATGCCGAGAGGCAATAATAAAATGGTTATTATCTATTTCTTATTGATGATAAATGTTTATTTTGCATGCTATAATTGTATTAATTGAAAACGTTAATACATGTGTGTTTAATAAATAAATAAAGGGTTCCGAGTTACGTCTCTCTTATAAACTAGCTCGTTGACTAACAAGATGATCAAGGTTCCCTGATCATAGACATTGGATGTTGTTAATAACAAGGTCACATCATTGGTGAATGATGTGATGGACATTCATCCGAAGTAAACATTGCGATCAAACTCATTGTGTTTAAATTGTTATAACATCATACGAAGTAATCTTAGTCCTTAGACCATGAGATCATGTAAATCGCTAACACTAGAAGAGTAACTTGATAATATCAAATGTCACACCGTAACAGGGTGACTATAAAGGTGGGTTCAGATACTCCGAAGATGTTATGTTGAGGCTCATAGATCAAGAGTGAGATTTGTCCACCCCGATGACGGATAGATATACTCTGGGCCCTCTCGGTGATATTACATTGAGATAGCTTGCAAGCAAGTGATGTGATCACTAGAATGTTATATCACGGAAACAAGAAAAGAGTGCATGTCGGTAACGAGATCAAACTAGGTATGGAGATACCAATGATCAAAAATCGGACATGTAATATATCGCGAGACAAAGGAATTTAGTTATGATGTTAAAGGTTTACACGGTCACTAGAGTCATCGTTGAATGTGTGGAAGTCAGTACGGATCTCTAGGTCCCGCTGCTGATTATTGATCGGAGAAAGGTCTCGATCATGTCTGCATTATTCACGAACTGTAGGGTGACACACTTAAGGGATACCGACCACGTTTGGAGCAAATATATTTCAGATAAAGATTTAAGAAAGTGCTAGAATCATTTCGATGGGAACCGGAATTATTTCGGGTGAAATTGCAGAAACTGGTTCTGCATGTGATATTGAAATGTTGTAGGGGGGTTTATGTGAATGTTTGTTAATTAATGTAATTAAAAAAATTCTGAATAAATAAATAAAAGAGTTTTATTAAATGAGAGATTGCATTAAATTTGGTGGAAATTTAATGATTTTGAGTGGGATTTTGAGTGGAGAAAATGGAGGGGCATTTGTAGTGTGAGTGGGAGCTCCACTCACATGAATGGAGGAAGAGGTGGGGGCACCACCTTGGGCGCCGGCGAAGGCCTTGGGGCTGCCCCCTCCTCCTATAAAAGGCCCCCTCCTCCCTCCTTCTCAAACACACCTCCTCGTGAATGATCTCTCTCCCCCTTTAGAAATTATTCCCTATGATCTCGGATTAGCGAGGTACATGTTCTCGATGGCTTTATCTGGAAAGGAGTTGCTGCTTCCGCTACATCGCTGGAGCAAAGAGGCGGAGGTTGTTCGGTGGACCGAACGTGTGTGCGATCCCGGATGCACCGTTGCTTTGCGGTGCTGGACTTGCTGATGCTAGACCTGCTGGACTTGCTAGTGCTGGACCTACTGGATGTGCTGGTGTTGGACATGCTGGTCTCACTAGACTTCATCATGATCTTGAGATCGGCAAGTGTACGACTACATCAACCACAAAATCAGTTTCATTAACAATGCGTTGTCGATCTTCAAGGATATGTTCTCTATGGATATATATCCACCCGTTGATTATATCTAGGTGGATAGATCTTGGTGCTTAGATGTTCACATCATAGGAAAGTTTTTGTTTACTATGTTGCGAACCCAACAGTGGTATCAGAGCGGGATCTATGCTGGATGCTTTCCACGGGTAGAACACATATGAGTATGTGGGCGCTGATGATGATTTTATTATATCTTCTATGTATTTTGGATATTGGAGGCATAGTAGGATGAAGCAGCTTGGACTAACTTTACATGTCCTCGCACATGAGACTTGTTCCACGATTGACATGTAACTAGTTTTGCATAAGTGGCTAGCGGGTGTCTGTCTCTCCTACTATAGTGAATATCTAATTTATAACGAGTTGCTAATAATTTGGTTATCATAATTGTGGTTTCATGTTCGTAGGTAAGACCGGTTCTATCTTCGGAATCCCTAAGCCACATAAAACTTGCAATGGATAAATTAGAAGCGTCTAGTTTAGATTGTTGCTGGGTTGGTGTCATGATATGGTAATGTTGTAAGTTGATGTATAGTTGATACTCTTATAGCACACCTAAACGTGTAAGTTCCATAGAGCTTGGCCTTACACACAAAGGAATGATAAAGATCATAGCACGATGCACATGCTAGTGATAAAGTGCAAGAACCATATCATTTCACTTTACACATGTGATGTTTGCATCTTATATTGCTTGTTTGGCGTTTTAGTAGCATTATAAGATGATACCTCATTTATATATCAAGATAAAAATATGTTCTTCCTTAAGTACATACTGTTTTATGTTTCATCGCTTCAAGACATCACGTGATGATAGGGTATACTTGAATCCATGTTCGTACAATGGGTCTAAGACAGTTTTACACACACGAGTACTAAGGTTCTTACTTGGCGGGCGTAGCATGTATAGACACGGCCTCGGAACACAGACCGAAAGGTTAAGCATGAGTCATATGGTAGATATGATGCCCATATAGATGCTCACCTTTGAAACTACACCGACTCACGTGATGATCGGACTTGGTATAGTGGATTTGGTTCATGTAATCACCAAAACAACTCGAGGAATGTTGGTTTTGAGTGGGAGTTCATTTGTGATTTGGATTAGTCAAACTCAATTTATCATAAACTAAAATCAAAGTGAATTTTCATAATTTGTTGTAGTCATTGGCATCCGTTTACTACCTTGCGCTTAGTTTTAATTGAGATAATAGAACTATAGAATTCTGGATATCTACTTTACGAACTGGCATCGTATTGTTTTGAATGTCAATTTAAAGTTTAGAAGTCCTATTGCAAACTTTCAGAAAACTCTATTTACTCCCTGAAGTTTAATAAGTAGTATTAAACCAAGAGTAACAATTCCAGTGTTAGTATCTGAAGTATCATGTTTGCCTCCATGATTCTTGATATTCAATTTTTTTTTAATATCGAGTTTATCTAGGAGCTGAAAGAATTGTTTCAGAAACCATCATGTGTGGAAGATATTGTGATATCTGAAACAATGTTTATGGTTGCAATATGATAGAGTATAATTTGGCAAAATATACATTCTCATATTGTATGAGAATTTGTGAAGGTTGGAGATGCTAGGCGTCCTAATCTCCCCAAAAGGTTTTGGGAACTAACATTATACTCACGATTCGTCCTTATAGGCCACAATAGCTTGATCATGAAATTTGTCATGATAAGGATGAATAGAAGATGTAGGTAAAATGTTTACTACACTAATAGATTACTAAAGAATGGATTTTTGAAAGAACGCTAAACATTTGATGGTGGTGACCAACTTGAAACTTCAAGTCCGAAGGTATTAGTATTTGACTATACACGCTTTGGACTATGTATCATATGTATGGTGCCACTGTTGATGATGATAGATTCTTTTAAAAAGAAAAGAAAATTCTGAAAGAGAATCTATAAAATGTTTGGCAGAAAAGAAAACACTGGAAATGTCCAGCTAAGGTATATATATGATATACATGTTATGGTTGTATTCTTTGCTTATTAAACAATGTGGTTCTTGGGTATTGGATACTGAATTGGTTGATATGTGATGAGTGCATATTTGCATCATGTTTTACATTATTATTTTGCATTGAGGATGTAGGATCTTGGTAGTTTACGGTGCTCGCGCACACATTTTATGTTTGTTTTCACCAGGATAAGGACAAATGATGGATCCAATGGATACAATTCTTGGAGCAGTTGTACTATGGACAAAAGGAGTTCAAAACAACGTAAATCGCTTATTTAGAAAATATTAATAATAACAGAAGCGAACAAAGGAGGCAGAGAGTTCAACGACCAACTATACGACCGGAGCAAATTTTCCGGCCGTATAGTTGGCGCCACCTCCGTCTTGTCAAATAGTTTCAACCCGTGCAACTGGTTCAGAGTGACGGCATACAGAACACCCAGAAATCACCAAAACCTCACCTCTAGAAGGCATCTAGAGAGGGAACTCATCCACCAGGGATCCATCTTCAACCTGCGCAGATCTAGGAGGTTAAGGCATCGATCTTCATCATCCACCGCTGCATCACCACCATCTCCATCCATCCCATCTACTTCTTGTTGTAATCCCCATACTCGTTGTGGATTTATACAAGTACTATTCATCCATGATTGTTTCCATTACCATTTCTATGATGTTGATTGCCTCCATATTTGAGTAGATCTCTAGTTCTTGGGGAGATGGAGAAACCCTAGCATATGATTGAGATGATATAGAGATTATTATGTTATACATCATTATGTGTATGTGTTAATTGTCTTCATCTTGATGTTGGAAGTTGTGCACCTCCTTAACATTGCCTCTTACGGGGACTCGATGAAGGTGATTACTTGTTGGTAGACGAAGGGATGATAACACTTACTGTGACTATAAAGCTATTGTCATTCTTTACGTACTAACTTAGGAAAATCAAGGAGAACTCATAAAGCCATGTCCATGCCATGGGAGAAATCCCTTAATAGCGCAGTAATTCGATTGATATCGATTGTTGTCTATTGTGGTTATGAGGATGATGTGTGCAGCGGTTGATGGCTATTGGTCCATATATGGAGCTCCTACCACATACATACACATTATGAGAATATTCGTTATAATAATCTTGATTGCTTAGTCTAAATTGCTAGCGGTGTATCCACTATTCCCCGAGAACGCCTTTTCCCTATTGTAGTTCCAAAGTTCTATTACACACGCAATTCTTACTTTCTGCATTAAGTTTTGCTTTACTTTAAATTACCTGGTTCAACCAGAAATCCAAAAACAACTCTACTTTTCTTGCACCTTAAAGTTATTTCTTAAGTACTTCGTTTAGTTGTAGTTAAAAGCATTTGTCTTTCGCCTACTGCTCCCTGTGGGATTGATATCTTTATTCGAAACTAGCTACAAACGATCTGCGCAGTTGCAGTCATCAAGCTATTTTCTGGTGCCGTTGCCGGGGAGCTTAGCACTATAAGTCACTTTACTTTTAGTTATTTACTTTTGTTGTACTAATTTTTTACTTGAGTTGCAGGACCGCAATAATGGACAACACTCAGCATTTAAACAAACTTGAGGCAGTAAGGAAAATGGATTCGCCCATGGACGCTTTTGTAGCTGTCAATAATAGCATAAATCCGGATGTAATCGAGATCCACCCTTTATTATTTGAATTATTGCATTCTAAGAAATTTGCAGGAACCAATAAAGAAAGTCCATATGGACACTTACAATTCTTTGAAGACGTACTCAGTTCCTTTATTTTCGACGACTATAATCTTGATATGGTTAAAACCCAGTTGTTTAAACAAACTCTCTCTAATAATGTTTGCGACTGGTACATATCTTTTTGTGTAGAAGCACCAAGGACTTGGGAGGAATTGACAACCAAATTCCTATCAAAATATTATTCTGAAAGCAAAGCTCACAGGATGAGAGTTATTATTATCAGTTTCAAAAATAATCCTAGTGAGGGCTTATATGAAGGATATCTAAGGTACAAAATCTACCTAGATAATTGCCCTCATCATCGTTTGCCTGATTGGTTAATCACCCATAGCTTTTATGGAGGGCTAAATATTGAAAATAGGATGAATCTAGACAGTGCTTCTAATGGCAGTTTTCTATCTTATACCTATGATGAAGCTTGGAATCTAATAATAAAAATGAGAGAAGCAACAGAAAATCTTAAAGATAAGGAAAACATTACAAATAGTTTTTCTGAATATGCTTACATTAACAATTTCCTTGCAGATGAAAGAATAGATACAATGATCAAAACCCTCGGTATTGATTCTTACTTAGTAAAGAAAATTATTGAGAATTATGCAGGGCATTTGCAGGTACCTACCCCTCAAAGAAAAGAAGCCTGCAAGAGCACTAATGGAAGAGTTCTCCTTGATACCTATTCAAGGGATCTTCGAAAAAAGACAAAAAGAGGAAGAACAAATAAAGAAGAGATCAAAGAAACCATAATGGAATTCCGAAGCTACACATATAAATAATGTTATATTAAAGTATCTTATGGAAGCACGAATAGTGGACGATGAAGTGGTTATGCTAGACCTTGAAACCTCAGAATTCATTAAAGGTAAGGTTCGAGGTAACGAAACTTCTAAACCAATGACCCCTATATATTGTGGAGAAACTTTCTTATATGGAATTTGTGAGCCAATTTCCACTATAAATATTATGCCTTCATCACTTTATGAGGAACTCCGCTACAATTTAAATAATCTAGATGTGGAACCGGTAGATACTACTATTAAATTGTCTAATAGAACCGATATAAAATTGGTAGGAGTAATCAGAAATATCTATGTATTTATTGGTTGACTCATGTGCCCCCTTGATTTTCATATTGTTGATATGCCTCGAGACTCCTTTTGTCTTATTCTTTTAGGCAGGCCTTTTATTTCCATTACCAAAGCTCGAGTAGATAATAAGAAGGAAACTATTTCTCTAATGTTTGGAGAAGAGGAAATGACATTCCACTTTGCCAAACTAAAGAAGAGGCCATATGAAGTGGAGGATATCAAGAAAGAGAAGACGATTGCTGAGCTAGCGGCAATTCATTTCAGTACTCCACAAGATGAATTACAGAGGAGCCTGATAAATTGGGAGGAAGCACCAGATGATGAGGAGAAAGAAGACATGGATGATTACCTTGATTCAATTCTAGAAGCACAAAATCGACATGACTATGAAGAACTGGTAAGAACAGGAGATGAAGAGCCTCCACCAATAGAATTAAAAGAACTTCCAGACAATATGAGGTATGAGTTTTTAGATAATGAAAATAAATGTCCTGTCATTATTAGCAAGAATCTATCGGGAAATGAAACAAATAAACTCATTTCAGTTTTGGTTAAGTATCATGAATCCTTGGGATATACATTGAGTGATATTAAAGGAATAGATCCATCTATCGTAACACATAAGATTACCATGCTTGATGATGTTGAACCTGTAGTAGATACACAAAGAAGGCTTAATCCTAAAATGAAGGAAGTAGTAAGGAAAGAGGTTATACGATTACTAGATGCTGGTATAATATATCCTTTTTCTAACAGTAAGTGGGTTAGCCTAGCTCATTGCATACCAAGACAAGGTGGTCTTGATGCTGCTATGAATGAGGATGGTGAGCTAGTTCCTGTAAGTCCAATTGTAGGATATTGTATGTGCATTGATTTTAGGAAGCTAAACTATGAGACACAGAAAAATCATAAACCTATACCATTCATGGATAAAATTTTAGAAAGACTTAGTAATAATTCTTACTTTTGTTTTCTTGATGGTTATTCTGGATATTCTAAAATTTCCATACAACCGAAAGATCAAGAGAAAACAAATTTCACTTGTCCTTATGGCACATATGCTTATAGATTAATTTTGTTTGGCTTATGTAATGCAGCAACAACTTTTCAGGAATGTGTTCTAAAGATTATTGATGATTTTGTTGAGAAGGCTATGGAAGTTCTAACAAATGATTTTGTTGTTTGCGGAACAACTTTTGATAATTTCCTCTACAATCTGACCAAAGTCTTGCAGAGATGCAGGCAATCTAACTTGGTTTTGAATTAGGAACAATGTCATTTCATGGAAAGAGAAGGTAAAGTTTTTGGGCATAAAGTTTCGGAGAAGGGAATAGAAATAGATAAAACTAATATAAATGCTATAGAAAATCTTCCAATACCTCAGGACATTAAAAACCTAAAAATGTTTCTGGGACATGCAGGTTTTTATAAGCGGTTTATAAAATATTTTGCTAAAATAGCTATGCCCCTCACCAATCTTCTTGATAAAGAAACTCCATTCTATTTAGATCATGACTGCATTGCAGCTTTTGAGAACCTTAAGGATAAACTAGTTTCAGCACCTATCATGCAATCCCCAAAATGGGATGAACCTTTCGAAATCATGTGTGATGCTAGTGACTATGCTTTAGGGGCTGTGTTGGGACAGCGATATGGAAAGAATTTGGATGCTATTTATTATGCTAGTAGACCTCTTAATAAGATTCAAAAACATTATGCTACTACAGAAAAAGAGTTTCTAGCTATAATTTTTGCTTGCAACAAATTCAGATCTTATATAATTAATTCTAAGGTAATAATTCATACGGATCACCAAGATTTGTGTCACCTCCTTGTGAAAAAGGATGCTAAGCCCAGGTTGATTAGGTGGGTTTTATTACTACAAGAATACAATTTGCAAATAGTAGATAGGAGGGGTAAGGATAATCCGGTAGCATATCATCTCTCTAGGATGGAGGGAATAATCAATGACCCCATACCTATTAATGAATCATTTCTGGGAGAATATTTAGCAAACATGAAAATTGTTGATCCATGGTATGCAGATTATGCTAACTATCTAGCAACAAAATTTATACCTCCTGGTATGTCAAGAAATCAAAGAATGAAATTCTTTAATGATCTTAAATATTACTTTTATGATGATCCGAATGTATATCATCATGGACTTGACGGAATGATTCGGAAGTGTGTTCCTAACCATGAAATGAATGCGATATTGAAAGCTTGTCATGACAATCCGTATGGAGGGCATTATGTAGGTAAGAGAACTGCTGCAAAGGTTCTTCAATGTGGATTCTGTTGGCCCACCTTGCTCAAGGATGCACATAGGTATGTGGAATACTATGATGCTTGCCAAATAAGAGGTAATATAGGTAGGAGACAAGAAATGGCAATGAATTATAGTCTCATAATTGAACCCTTCGATGTATGGGGAATGGATTACATGGGACCATTTATAGAGTCGAATGGTTATACTCATATTCTTGTTGTTGTTCACTATGTTACTAAATGGGTTGAAGCTATCCCAACAAATCATGCGGATGCAGCTACCTCAATGAAGATGATCAAAGATGTCATATTCCCCAGGTTTGGAGTTCCTAGATTTTTTATTATTCAAGGGTGGTTCTCATTTTATGAAAGGAACTTTCAAGAAAATCCTCAACAAGTATGGAGTAACTCACCGCATTGCTTCACCATATCATCCCCAAAGAAATGGTCAAGTGGAACTCTCTAATAGAGAATTGAAGACCATACTCGAGAAGACGGTGGACAAATCAAGAAAAGATTGGTCATACAAGTTAAATTATACCCTATGGGCATACCGTACTATGTTTAAAAATCCAATGGATATCACACCTTATAAAATGGTCTACGGTAAGGCATGCCATTTACCTTTAGAATTGGAACACAAAGCTTTTTGGGCAATCAAGAATCTAAATTATGATCTCAAGGCAACATGGGAGAAGCGTTTATTAGATATTCATGCTTTAGATGAGTTTGGAAGTGAAGCCTATGAGAATGCTAGGTTGTTTAAGGAAAAAGTGAAAAGATGGCATGATAGAAAAAGAAAATAAGACTTTTAAAAGTGGAGATAAAGTGTTGCTCTATAATTCTCGTCTTAACTTGTTTCCAGGAAAGCTCAGATCAAAGTGGGAAGGCCCATATATAGTTGAAGAAGCCTATTCATCGAGAGCAGTGAAGCTCCAAGGAAAAACACCCTCTCTTGCATGGGTGGTAAATGGACAACGCTTGAAGCATTATCAAGTAAGAGAAGATATAAGTGCAGTCACCATAAAGGCAATCACCCTGAAGAAGTGATTAAGCAAAGGTATTCAAGGAATAGCAACTACAAAAAGAATGTACTCGAGACAAAATGAGCGATACTAGGGTCAAGCTATTGACCATAAAGAGCGCTTCATGGGAGGCAACCCATGTGAAATAAAGGTTTGAGTAAGTTTTAAAAATTCCAATTGAAGTTTTATTAGAATATTGTGTTAAAATAAGAAATATTTAATGCTCTAGCAAAGAAGAAGGAAGATTGATTAAGCCAAAATTGGTCGGAAATATAAGCTGACATTTTTCTATCAAAACTTGATATTTTGTTAAGTTTCAGATTAACAAAGAATCCTTGGAGAAGAAAAAAATTTGGTGGACAGAGAAGGTTTAATGACCAATTATACGGCGGGAATAAAATTTCCGGCCATATAGTTTCGGTCGTATAGTTGTTGCGACATCAACCCTTCCATCCACAAAAGGTACTGAGAGTTTAACGACCAACCATACAACTGGAATTAAAAATTCCGCCCGTATAGCTGGGTCGTATAGTTATCAACACCTTTGACAAAATAATTTCCTGAGTACCGAGAGTTTAACAACCAACTATACGGCCGGATTTGAAAATTCCGCCCGTATAGTTTTGATCGTATAGTTATCAACTCATCTCCAAAAAAATTATTCAGAATCCAGAGAGTTTAACGACCAACTATATGGCGAGAATAAATATTGCCGCCCATATAGTTCTGGCCATATAGTTAGTTCCACCATAGATTTAATCTATAGTCGGTTCACAACTATACGACGGGAGCTATACGGGCTGCACCCGTATAGTTACTCGTTACACAAGGTGAATAGGGTTTTTGACCTCTCATTTTAAAGCTAATCGCATCTAACCTTTTTCATTAAGTTTTCGCAGAGCCACAACCTCCAGTCTCGAAAGATCCTCGCCATCCCTATACAAGCCCCTCTAACAACATCCGTGCAGTGAAGCCATGCAGCCCTTCCATGTCAACAGGATCTAGAAGAAGAAAGAAGAGAAGCCCGTGAAGAGAATCAAAGAAGTAGAACATAAAGGATCATCGTGATCATCTAGCCCAAAGATCAAGCCTCTCCCAAATTGGGAGGACATGTTCCCGCAAAGGATGGAGATGATGAGACAAGCTGAGTGGGGAAGGAATAAGGATGAGTATCTCCCTAATCCTTATCGTTACAACATAGGATCCTATTATAAACCTCCTCTTGGTCCATCACCTCTTAAACCTAAGAAGGTGCGCCAAGATGAGATTCATGATAAGATATATGAGTTAGAAAAAGCTTCGAAGGCATGCGTTGAAACAATTGGAGAAGGGACTGACTAATACTAGATGATGAGCAAAGACCTTGAGAAGAAGGTCGATGACATTGATGGTAGAGTTGGTTCCTTGATTAAAACTATATTTGAGTTGACAGATGAGAAGAAATTCCTCAAGAAGAAAATGTTGAAGCTCCAATATGACATGGCCGAGCTCAACATTCGCTTTGCAAGCATAGTTAAAGATGGCAACATAAAAGAAGAGAGCGATGCTATTTCTACCCAGGAGGAGGAATAGGTACCAACAAGGAGTTAATTGATCCCGCCTGGCTTGATTCCAAGCTTGGGGAGATCTTTAAAGACGTGTCATTTATCTTATAAGTTTTATATTACCGTTTTTGCATTATTTCAAACTAGAAATAAAGTTTGCATCATTAGAATTCCCTTCAGGAATAGTCGATCCCTTTAATGAAATATCGAGTTTATTATTATATATGGAGCAATATTGAGTTTGTGTTTGCTTTATTGATATATGAATGGCTTGAGTATAATTTTACTTGCACTTGATGATAGAAATAGGAGACTTCCACACCATTAGTATTAATACAACACCTAAAGATAGTTTAGTGCTGACTCGTGTATTAACGAGCTCGTTGGGGAACCCCGAGAGGAAGGTATGATGATTACAACAGTAAGTTTTCCCTCAGTTATGAAACCAAGGTTATCAATCCAGTAGGAGCAAGGAAACACCTCCAAGGTGTTGGTAGCTGGACTTTGGCAGGGCGCACTACCGGTGCTAGCAACAACGTGGAAACCTGCACAACACAACCACAGAACTTTGCCCCCAACTTACAGTGAGGTTGTCAATCTCACCGGTTTGCTGAAAACAAAGGATTAAACGTATCGTGTGGAAGAAAGTAATAATTTGCACAAAGTAAACAGAAAGCAGTAAACAATTGTAGATTGATGGTAAAAGAAAGGACTGGGGTCCATAGTTCACTAGTGGTGACTCTCCTTAAGATAGATAACATGTTGGGTGAACAAATTACAGCGGGGCAATTGACAAACATCGATAAAGCAATACATGTATATACTAATCATCTTGAATCCTTTTAGATTCGATTAGGCATTACAACATTATACATAGACCGTAATCCAACTGCATCTATGACTAATAATCCACCTTTAGGTTATCATCCGAACCCCCTCCAGTATTAAGTTGCAAGTAACAGATAATTGCATTACGCATTGCGTGTAAAGTAAACAATACGATTGTTCTATGAACAAAGGATTGTTGTTTTCTCCGTAGTAGAAACAACACATCTATTACCTTAGAGATTTCTGTCACTTCCCCAGATTACTAGAGGCATGAACCCACTATCGAGCATAAATACTAACTCTAGGAGTTGCTAGCTTCTACTTGGCCAAGATAGCTACTAACAACGGAAAGCATGCAAGATCACAAATATCAAAGACATGATAGAATCAATAATCAATCTGAAATAGCATCTCAATATCCATCGGATCCCTGCAAACACAACATGTAGGATTACAAAAAGATGATCTTGATCATGAACGGAGCTCACAAGATCTAAACATGATAGCACAAAGGAGAAGAACTAGCCATCTAGCTACTACATGGACCCGTAGTCCAAGGATGAACTACTCACGCATCACACCGGAGGCTTGCATGGTGATGAAGAAGGCCTGTAGGGTGAATTCCCCTCTTCGGCAGGGTGCCGGGAAGAGCTTCAGATCCCTCCCGATCTAGGGATGGAGATGACGGTGGCTATAGACTCTTTCATGGATTTTTGATCGGGTACTTAGGGTTTCTATATCGGAGCCATCTTATAGGCGAAAGGGGAGGACGAGGGGGTGCCCGAGACAGCCAGACCTCCCCTTGGCGCGGGCCAGGCTTGTCCGCACGGCCAGGTGGTGTGGTGGCCCCTGGCCCCTCTTTGTCTTGTATTCGGGCTCCGTGTGTCCCTCGGTGAAAAACCAACTTTGTCTTTTGTCCCGTCCAATTCCGAGAATATTCATTTTCTGACTTTCCTGGAACAAAAAATAGCAGAAAAGAGGCAGCTGGCACTATGGCTCTTGTTAATAGGTTAGTCCAAGAAAGTGTATAAAAAGTACTCCAACGTATGGACAAAACATAATAAAGTAGATAAAACCAAGCATGGAACATAAAAAATTATAGATACGTTAGCAACGCATCATTTAGTCAATATGTTGTAAGTCTACGGTTTGATTTACAAAGAAAATTATCTATACAGTTAAGTTGAAAAAGGAACCCTGAACAAAGGAAAATAAAAGTGCTATCAAAATAGAGTGAGAACAAGTCGAGGTAGAATCTTCAAGTCATAAGAATGCTTCATATACAATGGGAATTTGATAATTGAGATCATTATACTTTGAATTCCTACATGAAGTAGAATATATAGCTAGATCCTTTGCACAACACTTAAACAAAAGTGTGAGCTTATATACAAAATAAAATAAAAGGAAGAAGAAAAAGGGTGCAAAGAGCAAGTAGGCATATACCACTGTATTGTAGTATGACGAAGAGACACTTTTGAGATTCTGAATTCCAAGTGAATAGGTTGATCCTAAAATACTTGGGACTACCTCGCTAGCTAATTCGGTTGAACCGAATACTTTTACATTATGTTGAGATTCATCTTTTATGAACTATTGATCACTAAGGTGTGGAAGCCTACTAGTACTATTCAGATGGTTCGAGTGAGGTACTACTCATGAACTTATTCCTATGTATCGTATATCATAAACACATGCTGCATCTGCCTCATTTATTTTATCGACTCAGCTTCATGAATATGAGGATCACATCCATTAAACTAAAACTTGCTCAAGACGAGCAAAAGTCTATGCTTGGGGAAGTTTATGAGTGCATATTTGCATCATATTTTACATTATTATTTTGCATTGTAGATGTAGGATCTTCGCATTTTACGGTGCTCGCGTGCATATTTTATGTCTGTTTTCACCAGGATCAGGATAGATGATGGATCCAATGGATACAATTCTTGGAGAAGTTGTACTATGGAGAAAAGGATTAAAAAAATGTAAATCACTTATTTGGGAAATATTAATAATACCAGAAGAAAACTAGAAGCGAACAAAGGAGGCAGAGAGTTCAACGACCAACTATACGACTTGAGCAAATTTTCCACCGTATAGCTCCAGTCGTATAGTTGGTGCCGCCTCCGCCTCATCAAATATTTTCACCCCGTGCAACTGGTTCAGAATGACGACATACAGAACACCCAGAAATCACCGAAACTTCACCTCTGGAAGGCATCTAGAGGGGGAACTCATCCACCAGGGATCCATCTTCAACCTGCGTAGATCCGGGAGGCTAAGGCATCGATCTTCATCATCCACCGCTACATCACCACCATCTCCATCCATCCCATCTACTTATTTTCTATATCTTGTTGTAATTCCCGTACTCGTTGTGGATTTATACAAGTACTATTCATCCATGATTGTTTCCATTACCATTTCTATGATGTTTATCCTTATGCAAATGGAATTCTAAGGTTTATTTATTTTATTATGCAATAAATTTGATTATGCAATAAGAAGAAAATAAGAATTATTCCATTCTCTTTTTCTTTGGTTGCGGCCAAAAAGCTAAGTTGGCTTGACGAGCGCAAATGAGGAAGCGGGAGCAATAAAACCAAGAATCTCTTTGTTTTCTTTCCAAATACTTTATTAAGTTAAGGGTCAAAGAGAAGCGCTTTCGCTACTGAGAAAGCGAATGGTCAGCGCGAGGGTTCTCGACTTAGCCGAGCGTTAGCAACGCTGGAAGGTCAAGGAAGTTGGTGAACTGATGACAGGGAAGCCGGCGACCGAAGCCCCGGTGAACGGCGGTTTATAGAGAATCAAAGTTGATTTACCAATGAGTCACGAAATGCTATTGATATAGTGTGACCTGACCCCTATTGCTCCAAGTGAAATTCAGTCTAGGGTTCTTAAAGATATTCTCCATTTTTTCCCTTTCCCTACAATAAAGTATAGTCTGAAGGCTAGCACGCACCATTCCTCGCTTATGATAATCTAAGGCCAAAAAGAAACCTAATTCCTATTACTTTAGCGGGATTATTCGTGACTGCATATTTGCAATACAGGCGTGGGGATCAGTTGGATCTTTGATTGAGTAATTTTTATTTTTTTATTGACCTCCTCCAGACCAGAGAGGAGGTCAAATTCGAGTTTCAATTCAATTTTGTTTTGTTAAATTATTTTACTCTGCT
This sequence comes from Avena insularis, assembly GCA_023614405.1. Taxonomy (NCBI): domain Eukaryota; kingdom Viridiplantae; phylum Streptophyta; class Magnoliopsida; order Poales; family Poaceae; genus Avena; species Avena insularis. The sequence continues at coordinate 538,676,797 of CM042694.1, forward strand.
TCAACATAAGATAGGGCGTTCCAATCTAGTTCCAACAATGCACTTTTCGGACCGAGACTTGGCTCAACGGCTTTAGTTTAGTAAATGCTTTCGTATGAAGCTTGAGTCAAGTCTAGTCTCATGCAGTGAAGATCGTCAAGCAATCATTGCTCGTCTCTCCGAAACCTATTGATAAGGAACGTGTTCAAGTGTATGGAATAATCAAAGAATTAGTCCCGTCTCATTATGAATCGAAAGGGGCTGGGCCTCCATGTCTAAGTAGATCTCTAGTTCTTGGGGAGATGGAGAAACCCTAGCATATGATTGAGATGATATAGAGATTATTATGTTATACATCATTATGTGTATGTGTTAATTGTCTTCATCTGGATGTTGGGAGTTGTGCACCTCCTTAACATTTTCCTCTTACGGGGACTCGATGAAGGTGATTACTTGTTGGTAGACGGAGGGATGATATCACTTACTGTGACTAGAAAGCTGTTGTCATTCTTTACGTACTAACTTGGGGAAATCAAGGAGAACTCATAAAGCCATGTCCATGCCATAGGAGAAATCCCTTAATAGCGTAGTAATTCGATTGCTGTCTGCTGTCCTTATGACGATGATGTGTGCAGCGGTTGCTGGCTATTCGTCCATATATGGAGCTCCTCCCACATACTTACACATTATGAGAATATTTGTTATAATAATCTTGATTGCTTAGTCTAAATTACTAGTGGTGTATCCACTATTCCCCAAGAACGCCTTTCCCTATTGTAGTTCCAAAGTTCTATTACACACGCAATTCTTACTTTCTGCATTAAGTTTTGCTTTACTATAAATTGCCTTGTTCAACCAAAAATCCAAAAACAACTCTACCTTTCTTGCACCTTAAAGTTATTTCTTAAGTACTTCATTTAGTTGTAGTTAAAGGTATTTTAGTCTTTCGCCTACTGCTCCCCGTGGGATCAATATCTTTATTTCGAAACTAGCTACAAACAATCTGTGCACTTGTAATCATCAGTATGAAATGTCATACAAAGCAACATAATTCATGAACTACAATGGCATAAGTAACTAGCAAGATAATATGTGATGATGTTCATCGAAAACAAATAAAGTGTTTGTGTTCATCGTTGACATCAAAGCTTGCCTTCAAGGTTTTTTTAAATAATTGTTATTTTGTCCCGATATTATGAGAACAATGGTTGTTAAAATAATTACCGTATTCCATAGAAGATGGATGAAATTTTACAAGTCTAGTTGGAGAAATCATGTCCATAAAACTAATGCTAAAATGTCGCAAGACAAAGGATTGAAAGATCACTTATGAAGTGACATCACCGTTTAAATTATATTGGAAAGAAAACATGAAGAAACTCCATGTTGATGGATTTTTGGAGTCTTTGATTTTGATCAAATGATGCTTGTGAGAATTTCCTCGAGATAATTGAAACTCCGTTCATAGGCCAAATGGGAATGGGTGACTAACTTATCAGAAATTGTAGATATTGATGTATATAGTCCATTATATGTAGCCATGTGCAGTGGATCTTTCGACTGCATATGCTTTCTCCAAAAATTTGAGTGAATATATCTGTATATTTACTTAATAAGGAAGAAGTATGAAACATATGAAAATTGTTCAAAGACTTTCAAGATGAAGTGGCAAATCATTGTAATGAGAAAATAAAGAAATTATGATTCGATCATAAAGGATGATATTTGAGTTACATGTTTAGCAAAACACCTAAGATTTGAGGAATTATTCCATGAATTTGCATTTCCCGATAAACCATAGGAGTATAGTATGTTCAAGAAATCCAATTGAACCTTGTTTGACATGGTAATATCAAAGGTCTCATTTATAAAACTGCCATTATCTTTTAAGGATTAAAGCTTTAGAGACTACCGATTTTACACTGAAAAGAGCACCATCGTGATCCGTTGAAATGACACCATAATGGTTATGGTTTGGGATAAAACCCGAGTTGTCTTTTCTTAAATTTTGGTATGCTATGCATAAGTAAAATATTTACAATCAAAGTCGGCTAAGCATGTCTTTGTAGGTTATCCCAAAGAATTTGTTGGGTATTCCTCCATAACACCGAAGACAAAAGAGTTTGTTGCTCGGAACGTGAATTTTCTGAAAGAAGGATTTTTTCACAAAAGTTAAGTGGGAGGACAATAGAACTTTGATTAGTTTGATGAACCTAAGCAACATGTGCTAAGTAGCGCAACACTGGAAAGTGTCCCGGAGGCGGCTAAAATGCTCATGGCTCCCGTGATTACAAAGGTTGTGATCTCGGAGATTAGAGTTCCTATTGAACCGTGTGGGTCGGTACGAATGAAATAGTAAGATTTGAAATAGAAGTCGTTATTGTTTTGAAAATGATGAATTGACTGCATGCAAAGAAGCGGTGATGGGCCCTGGCTCCATAAAACGACTAGAAGTCATAAAATCCATGATAGTATCCATACACGAGAAATCAAGTTTCTGAACTTGGAAGACCCTCCGGAAAGGCGTGAAGCCTATCGGTTGTATTTGGATCTATAAAGAAATAGACATGGATGTTTGACATCTTTGAAATAGTCGACATGTCGGAAAGGAGTTTACAACAATCTTCAAGGAGTTGACTATGACAAGATTTGATCTTTCATAGCGATATTTAGTCTTGACGGATTAATGTAGCAACCACTACATATAATTTGGTATATGGTAGTTGAACAAATAAAACAATGTTCTTCTAATAGAATGGTTATCTAGGACGTGTACATGACATGGTCTGAAGGGTTTTGTTAAATCAAAGGATTCTAAAAAGGAGTGCAAACTTCAATGATTGAAGTGAGCATAGCGGAGTTGGAATCTTCACCGTGATTAAAATGTTAAAAGAGTTTAATTTCATCGGACACGATGAAGAGGCTTGCATTTGCAAGAAATTAAGTGGGAGCACTGAGACAAATTTCCAATACATTATATAGAGGACATGTTGTTGATTAGAAACGGTATATCTTTTATTGACACGGATTAAGAATTTCATTAAAATTGGATTTCGATGAAAGACTTGGGCAAAACCGGAATATTTGGCATCAATGTCTATATGGATAGATTGAAACACTAATGTGGTTGTGCCATACGTGCTTATATGAGATATTGAAAGGGTTCAATATGGAAACGACGAGAAAGGTTCTCGCCGCATGGAAAGGGTTGAATTAAGATTCAAGTGTATTGACACTTGGTAAGTGAAATGAGATTCAAGTGTTTTGACACTTGGTGAGTGTAATCATAGGAATATTTTGATCAATAATATATACCATGATATGTACATATCCAGATATGTCCTATGCTCCAAATGTTATGTGCATATACCGGATCAGACGATAGTAAAGATATTCTTATGAGTTCTAGAAGAACTGAGAATATATCATATATAAGTGACAAATAGTTAAAAGTAGTTTATTGTAAAGTGTTACATTGATACTAGTTTGTCACAAGATACAAATTAAATTGATCTCAATTTAAACTATGGGTAATAGAATATAATGGAAAGGCGGTTCCATCATGGACTCGGATGAGTTCCAAAGTTGATACATTGTGACGGATACTACAACAAAAGGATAAGTATATGACTGCTATAGTAGCAACAAAGGAGAGAATTTGGTTAAGAAGTTTATTATCAAACTAGGTGTGGTTCACAGTGGGCTAGTACTATGAAGATATATTGTGCGACAATTATATCAACATGTTTTAACCCAAAGGAACTAAAGGTCTCACCAAAGGACTAAATTTATACAATGCCATCTCATTAGAGAATGAGTGATGCATAGAGACGCAAAGACATACAAATACATGCGGACCTAAAATTGTCAAATCTAGAGATTATGTTAACCACTAGTAAACGCGTGTATACAACACCAAAAATCCATAGGTGTTGAATGTGTAAGTTTACAGACTAGATTATTGACTTTAGTGCAAGTGGGAGACTAAAGGGAATATGCCCGAGAGGCAATAATAAAGTGGTTATTATCTTATTTCTTGTTTATGATAAATGTTTATTTTGCATGCTATAATTGTATTAATTGGAAACGTTAATATATGTGTGTTTAATAAACAAATAAAGGGTTTCTAGTTATGCCTCTCTTATAAACTAGCTTATTGATTAACAAGATGATCAAGGTTTACTGATCGTGGACATTGGATGTTGTTAATAACAAGGTCACAACATTGGTGAATAATGTGATGAACATTTATCTGAAGTATAGCATTACGATCAAATTCATTATGTTTAAATTACTATAAGATCATACGAAGTAATCTTAGTCCTTAGACCAGGAGATCATGTCAATCACTAACACTAGAAGAGTAACTTGATAACATCAAACATCACACCATAACAGGGTGACTATAAATGTGGGTTTAGATACTCCGAAGGTGTTATATTGAGGTTCATGGATCAAGAGTGGGATTTGTCCATCCTAATGATAGATAGATATACTCTAGGCCCTCTCAGTGATATCACATTGAGATAGCTTGCAAGCAAGTGATGTGATCAGTAGAATGTTATATCACGAGAACAAGAAAAGAGTGCATGTCGATAACGAGATCAAACTAGGTATGGAGATACCGATGATCGAATCTCGAACATGTAATATATCATGATACAAAAGGATTTAGTTACGATGTTAAAGGTTCACACGATCACTAGAGTCATCGTTGAATGTGTGGGAGTCGGTACGGATCTCCAGGTCCCGCTGCTGATTATTGATCGGAGAAAGGTCTTGATCATGTCTGAATTATTCGCGGGCCGTAGGGTGACACACTTAAGGGATACCGACATCATTTGGAGCAATTATGTTTTAGATAAAGATTTAAGAAAGCGCTGGAATCATTTTGATGGAACCGGGAATTGTTTTAGGTGAATTGCAGAAACTGGTTCTGCATGTGATATTGAAATGTTGTAGGGGGTTTTATGTGAATGCTTGTTAATTACTTGTAATAAAAAAAATTCTGAATAAATAAATAAAAGAGCTTTATTAAATGAGAGATTGCATTAAATTTGGTGGCAATTTAATGATTTTGAGTGGGAGTTTGAGTGGAGAAAATGGAGGTGCATTTGGGTGAGTGGGAGCTCCACTCACATGAATGGTGGAAGAGGTGGGGGAACTACCTTGGGTGCCGGCCATGGCCTTGGGGCTGCCCCCTCCTGCTATAAAAGGCCCCCTTCGCCCTCCTTCTCACACACACCTCCTCGTGAAGGATCTCTCTCCCCCTCTAGAAATTATTCCCCATGGTCTCGAATTAGAGAGATACATGTTCCCGGTGGCTTTATCTGGAAAGGAGTTGCTGCTTCTGCTGCATCGCTGGAGCGAGGAGGTGGAGGTTGTTCGGTGGACCGGACGTATGTGCGATCACGGATGTAACACTACTTTGTGGTGCTAGACTTGCTGAAGCCGGACATGCTCGACTCACTAAACTTCATCACGATCTTGAGATCGGCATGTGTACTACTACATCAACCACGAAATCAGTTTCATTAACAATGCTTTGTCGATCTTCAAGGGTATGTTCTCTATGGATGTATATCCACTCGTTGATTGTATCTAGGTAGATAGATCTTGGTGCTTAGATGTTCACATTGTAGGAATTTTTTTGTTTTCTATGCTGCAAACCCAACACGTCAGAAGTTGGAGTAGCTCACCCATGAGCACGAATGGAGAGACAACTGATGGGTTCATAGCATGGAAAACAAAAAATTTCTACCGCAAGAACGAACAAAACCCAGATCTAATCTAGATAAAAGCCAAGATCTAATCTATTAGACATGTGCAACGAGATAGATCTGTACTAACCCTCGTAGATCCGAAAGCGTTACGAGATTAGATCTCGGGGTTGATGTAGTCGATCACTTGTCGATCTCAAGATCGTGTGGACGATCCTTCCGGCGCCGCGTTCCGGCAGCGCTTCCGCAGTCGGTCACACGTGTGGAGTCGAAGCAGACCTTCCTCTCCCCGTTCCAGCAAGCAGCGGAGGTAGTAGATCTTCTCCACGGAATCCCAGCAGCACGACGGTGTGGTGGTGGTGGTGGAGTAGAGAATTCTACAGGGCTTCGCCTAAGCCTGAGCAGAGGGAAGGAGGAGGAGAGAGGCGGCGGCCAGGGTTTGGAGTGAAGGGGCAAGGGGTGGCGCCACCCTCTATTTAAAGGAGGGAGGCGCCATGGGAGGTGGAGTCCTTGTAGGACTCCCCTCCTTGGCCAAGGATTGGGAAGGGGGAAGGAGTCCTCCTCCCCCACTACTCCTTGTCTTGCCCTACAAGGATTCCTTGATCCTTTCTTGGTTTTCAAGCAAACTCCAAGAAATCTTCTAGAACCTTTTGGAACATTCCGAAACCTTCTAAAATCCCCATACAAATACTCCAGAACATTTCCTAACTTAGAAAATGATCCCCAATATATGAATCTTATTCTCTGGACAATTCCGGATCTCCTCGTGATGTCCCGGATCCAATCTGAGACTCCGAACAACATTCGGTCTCCAACGCATATTCCATATCTACTTAAAACAACTTTGAACCTTAAGTGTGTCACCCTACGGTTCGTGAATATGTAGACATGATGAAGACACCTCTTTGATCAATAACCATCAGCGAGATCTGGAGATCCATAATGGCTCCCACATACTCAACGATGACTTCGTGATCGATATAACCATTAACATACGAAACCAATTCCCTTTGTCACGCGATACTCTACTTATCCGAGGTTTGATCGTCGGTATCTCCATACCTAGTTCTACCTCACTACTGATAAGTACTCTTTACTCGTTCCGTGATATGTCATCCCTTGTGACCTAGTCACATGCTTGCAAGCTAACTAGATGACATTCCACCGAGAGGGCCCAGAGCATATCTATTCGTCATATGGATGGACAAATCCCAATCTTGGTCCATGCGCTTCAACACATACTTTCAGAATACCCAATGTCACCTTTATAACCACCCAGTTACGAAGCGGTGTTTGATGTCATCAAAGTATCCATCCGGTGATGGTGATTAACATAACCTCATGGTCGAAGGATTAGGTTACTATGCATTTGAAAGCTTGTAGCAAAACGAACTTAATGACTTGATCTTATGCTATGCTTACTATGGGTGTGTGTCCATCACATCATTCTCCTAATGATATGATCTTGTTATTAACGACATCCAATGTCCATGATCAGGAAACCATGATCATCCATTAATCAACAAGCTAGTTTAACAAGAGGCTTACTAGGGACTCTTTTATGTTTACAAAACACACACGTATTAATGTTTCCGGTTAATACAATTATATCATGGGATGTAAACATTTATCATAAACATAAAGATATAATAATAACCACTTTATTATTGCCTCTTGGGCATATCTCCAACAGTCTCCCACTTGCACTAGAGTCAATAATCTAGTTAAAAATTCGTGCATTCAACACCTATGGCTTTCTGGTGTTGTATAGACACTATTGCTAGTGGTAAACAATCTTCGGATCTGACACTTCCAGGTCCGTGTGTATTTGCATGTCCTTGCGTTTCTACGCATTACTCATTCTCCAATGAGATGGCATTGTATAAATTTGGTCCTTTGGTGAGACCTTTAGTTCCTTGGGATTAAATCATGTTGATACAATTGTCATACAATGTATCTTCATAGTATTATCCCGCTATGAACCACACCTAGTTTGATAACAAACTACTTGACGCAAATGCCCTCATTTGCTGCTACAATAGCAGTCATATACTTAGCCTTTTGTTGTGGTATCTGTCACAATGTTTTAACTTTGGTACTCAACCAAATCTGTTATGGAACTTCCTTTCCATTACATTGTGCCACCCATAGTTTAAATTGAGATAAACTTAATTTGTGACAAAACTAGTATCAATGCAACAATTTACAATGAACTATTTGTCATCACTATATAAATAATATATTCTTAGTTCTTCCAAAGATCATAGGAATATCCCTACTATTGTCCAATGATCATCTTATGAGTCATTCTGATATATGCTCATAACATTTAGAGCATAGGACATATCTGGATGTGTACATCTCAAAGAATGATTGATCAAAATATTCTTGTGATTTCACCAAGTGTCAAAATACTTGAATCTCGTGTCAACACACTTGAATCTTGATTCAGTCCTTTCCGTGCGTCAAGAACCTTTCTTGTTGTTTCCATATTGAACTCATTCAACATCTTATCTATGTACATTTTGCAAAACCATATTAGCGCCTCAATCTATCCATATAGACATTGATGCCTAATTCTTGGGTTATGCCTAAGTCTTTCATCGAAATGAAATTCTTAACCTGTGTCAATAAAAGATACATCATTTCTAATCAACAATATGTCTTTCACATAATGTATTAGAAATATGTCTTAGCGCTCCCACTTAATTTCTTGCAAAATGCAAACATCTTCATCGTCTCTGATGAAATTAAACCTTTTAACGGTTTCATCATGGTGAAGATTCCAACTCCGCGATGCTCACTTCGACCATTGAAGTTTATCATACTCTTTTAGCATCCTTTGAATTAACAAAACCCTTTGGATCGTGTCATGGACACATCCTAGGTAACCATTCTATTATAAGAACTTGTTTTGTTTGTTCAACTACCATATACCAAAATATATGTAGTGGTTGCTACATTAATCCGTCCAGACTAAATATCGGTATGAAAAATCAAATCTTATCATAGTCAATTCCTTGAACATTGTCGTAAACTCTTTCCGACATGTCAACTATTTCATAGATGTGAAACATCCATGTCTATTTCTTTATAGATCCATATACGACTGTAAGGTCTTGCACCTTTCCAGAGGGTCTTTCAAATTCAAAGCTTGATTTCTCGTGTATGGAATTATCACGGATTTTATGGCTTCAAGCCACTTAACAAAGTCAGGGCCCATCATTGCTTCTTTGCATGTAGTCGGTTCATCATTGTCAAACAACAATGATTTAACTCTCAAATCTTGGCATTTGATTACTTACCCGACCTACTTGGTTCAATAGTAACTTAGATCTCCGTGACCACAACCTTTGAGGCACGTGAGCCATGAGCATTGTTGCTGCCTCCGGGACACTTTCCAACGCTGCGCAACTCAGCACATATTAGCCAAGGTTCGACAACCTTGTCAAAGTTCTATTGTCTTCCCACTTAACTTTTCACCAAAATTCCTTCTCAAGAAACTCGACATTCTAAGCGACAAACACTTTTGTCTTCGGTGTTATGGAGGAATACCCAATGGTTATTCGAAATAACCTACAAAGACATGCTCATCCGACTTTGGTTGTAAACATTTTACTTATGCCTAGCATACCAAAAATTTAAGAAAGGACAACCTGGGTTTTATCCCAAACCATGACTTATATGGTGTCATTTGAACGGATCACGATGGAGCTCTTTTCAGTGTAAAAGCGGTAGTCACTAAAGCTTTAATCTTTAAAATATAATGGCAATTTTATAAATGACACCTTTGATCTTACCATGTCAAACAAGGTTTCATTACATATCTCGAACACTCCATACTCCTATGGTGTTTTGGGAAATGCAAATCCATGGAACGATTCCTCAAATCTTAGGTGTTTTGCTAAACTTGTAAATCAAACATCTTTATGATCCAATCATAAACTTTTTTATATTCTTGTTACAATAATTTTCCACTTCATCTTGAAAGTCTTTGAACATTTTCAAATGTTTCATACTTCTTCCTTATTGAGTAAGTATATACATATACTCACTCAAATCTTCGGAGAAAGCATATGAAGTTGAAATCCATCGCCCACGACTACACATAATGGACTATATACATCAATATGTACAAATTCCAATCAGTTAGTCGTTTGTTCCTCTTTTGGCCTACGAACGGAGTTTTAATTATCTCCAGGAAAGTATCACAAGCGTCATTTGATCAAAATCAAAGACTCCAAAAATCCATCAACACGGAGTTTCTTCATGTATCCCTTTCAATATAATTTAAACAGCGATGTCACTTCGCAAGTGATCTTTCAATTATTTGTCTTGCGACATTTTAGCATTAGTTTTATGGTCGTTATTTCTCCAACCAGACTTGTATATCATCCATCTATTATGGAATACGGTAATTATTTGAACAACCTTTTGTCGTCATAATACCTGATCAAAATAACAATTATTGAAACAAATCTTGAAGGCAAGCTTTGATGTTAACGAGCAACACAACAACCCTTTGTTTGTTTTCGATGAGCATCATAACATATTCTCTTGCTAGTTACTTAGGCCATTGTAGTTCATGAATTGTGTTGTCCTGTATGACACTTCATACCAACCAATTCAGTATCCAATACCGCAGAACCACATTGTTTAACAACCAAGGAATATAGCCATAACATGTATCTTCTATATACCTAAGTTGGATATCTCCAATCTTTTCTTTTCTGCCAAATATTTTATAGATTCTCTTTCAAAAATTCCTTTTCTTTTAAAAGAATCTATCGACATCAATAGTGGTGTCATTCACATGACACATAGTACAAAGTGTGTATAGTCAAATACTAATACCTTTGGACTTGCACTTTGAAGTGGATCACCTTCATCAAATGTTTGGCATTCTTTCAAAATTCCATTCTTTAGTAATCTTTTAGTATAGTAAACATTTTACTTACATCTTCTATTCATCCTTATCATGACAACTTTTATGATCAAGCTGCTATAGCTTATAAAGGTGAATTGCGAGTATAATGTTTCTTTTCCAAAACTTTTTGGAGGATTAGGACGAATAGCGTCTCCAACCTTCTCAAATTCTCATCAAATATGAGGACATATACTCTATCATGTTGTAACCAACACATTGTTTTAGATATCACAATACCTTTCACATATGATGGTTTCTGAAACATTGCTTTCAGCTCTTAGATAAACTTGATATTAAAAACAATCTTTTGAGTATCAAGAATCATGGAGGCAAACATGATACATTAGATACTAACACTGGAATTGTTACTCTTGATTTAATAATGTTTATTAAACTTCATAGAGTAAACTGAGTTTGTTGAAAGTTTGCAACAGGACTTTTAAACTTTAGATTGACACTCAAAACAATACGATACCAGTTCGTAAAGCAAATATCCTGAATTTCTATAGTTCCACTATCTCAACTATAACTAAGCGTAAGGTGGTGAACGGATGCCAATGACTACAACAAACTATGCAAATTCACTTTGATTGTGTTTATGATAAATTGAGTTTGACTAATCCAAATTACAAAAGAACTCCCACTCAAAACAACATCCCTCGAGTTGTTTTAGTGATCACACGAACCAAATCCACTACACCAAGTCCGATCATCACGTGAGATGATGTAGCTTTAAAGGCGAACAATCAACATGTTCATCATATCATCCATATGACTCATGCTTTACCTTTAGGTATTCCGTGTTCCGAGACTATGTCTGTACATGCTAGGCTCGTCAAGGTTAACCTTAGTATCCGCATGTGCAAATCTGGCTTGCACCCGTCGTATGCACATGTAGAATCTATCACACCCGATCATCACGAGATGCTTCAAAACGACGAGTCTTAGCAACAGTGCCTACTAAGGACGAACACTTTATTACTTGATATTTAGTGAGAGGGATCATCTTATAATGCTACCGTCGCGATCTAAGCAATACAAGATGCATAAAGGATTAACATCATAGGCAATTCATAATTAGTGTGATATGATATGGCCCTTTCTTCTTATGCCTTTGATCTCCATCTCCAAAGCATGGACATGATCTCCATCATCACCAGCATTGCGTCAAGGTCAGTGGCGCCGCTTCATGGTTGTCCATCATCACTAGCAACTATTACAACTTCTTGGAATAAAGCCATTACAAGATGAATAGACACGCAGGTCTTAACAGAGTTAAAGACAACCGTTAGGCTCCTGCCGGTTGCCATATTACAACAAGGATCATTGCATACATCAAATATAATCACAATCACATGATGGCCATATCACATCACAAAACCCCTGCAAAAACAAGTTAGACGCCTCTAATTTTCTTTGCATGTTTTACGTGGTTTGGGGCTTTCGAATAAGACCGGATCTTACCTACGAAACTGAACCACAACGTTGATACAAGTGTTATCAAGTGCAAAGTGTAGATTGGATCTATACTATGGTGAGAGAGATAGACACCCGCAAAGCCACTTGTGCAAAGCAAGTTACACGTCAAGCGTGGAGCAAGTCTCATGTGCGATGACATGTAAGGTTAGCCCGAGCCGCTTCATCCCACCATACCGCAAGATGCAAAGTACACAAAGCAAAAGACGGCACGAGCACCAACGCCCACAAAACCATTGTGTTCTACTCGTGCAACAGATCTACGCATAGATACGGATCTGATACCACTGATGGGTTCGTAGCATGGAAAACAAAAAATTTCTACCGCAAGAACGAACAAAACCCAGATCTAAACTAGATAAAAGCCAAGATCTAATCTATTAGACATGTGCAACGAGATAGATCTGTACTAACCCTCGTAGATCCGAAAGCGTTACGAGATTAGATCTCGGGGTTGATGTAGTCGATCACTTGTCGATCTCAAGATCGTGTGGACGATCCTTCGGCGGTGCTTCCATGATCGGTCCTGCACGGTGGAGTCGAAGCAGACCTTCCTCTCCCCGTTCCAGCGACAAGCGGAGGTAGTAGATCTTCTCCACGGAATCCCAGCAGCACGACGGTGTGGTGGTGGTGGTGGTGGAGTAGAGAATTCTGTAGGGCTTCGCCTAAGCCTGAGCAGAGGGAAGGAGGAGGAGAGAGGCGGTGGCCAGGGTTTGGAGTGAAGGGGGCAAGGGGGTGGCGCTTCTACCCCTCTATTTAAAGGAGGGAGGCGCCATGGGAGGTGGAGTCCTTGTAGGACTCCCTCCTCCTTGGCATGGATTGGGAAGGGGGAAGGAGTCCTCCTCCCCCACTACTCCTTGTCTTGTCCTACAAGGATTCCTTGATCCTTTCTTGGTTTTCAAGCAAACTCCAAGAAATCTTCTAGAACCTTCTGGAACATTCCGAAACCTTCTAGAATCCCCATACAAATCCTCCGGAACATTTCCTAACTTAGAAAATGATCCCCAATATATGAATCTTATTCTCTGGACAATTCCGGATCTCCTCGTGATGTCCCGGATCCAATCCGAGACTCCGAACAACATTCGGTCTCCAACGCATATTCCATATCTACTTAAAACAACTTTGAACCTTAAGTGTGTCACCCTACGGTTCGTGAATATGTAGACATGATGAAGACACCTCTTCGATCAATAACCATCAGTGGGATATGGAGATCCATAATGGCTCCCATATACTCAACGATGACTTCGTGATCGATATAACCATTAACATACGAAACCAATTCCCTTTGTCACGCGATACTCTACTTATCCGAGGTTTGATCGTCGGTATCTCCATACCTAGTTCTACCTCGCTACTGATAAGTACTCTTTACTCGTTCGGTGATATGTCATCCCTTGTGACCTAGTCACATGCTTGCAAGCTAACTAGATGACATTCCACCGAGAGGGCCCAGAGCATATCTATTCGTCATATGGATGGACAAATCCCAATCTTGGTCCATGCGCTTCAACACATACTTTTAGAATACCCAATATCACCTTTATAACCACCCAGTTACGAAGCGGTGTTTGATGTCATCAAAGTATCCATCCGGTGATGGTGATTAACATAACCTCATGGTCGAAGGATTAGGTTACTATGCATTTGAAAGCTTGTAGCAAAATGAACTTAATGGCTTGATCTTATGCTATGCTTACTATGGGTGTGTGTCCATCACATCATTCTCCTAATGATATGATCTTGTTATTAACGACATCCAATATCCATGATCAGGAAACCATGATCATACATTAATCAACAAGCTAGTTTAACAAGAGGCTTACTAGGGACTCTTTTATGTTTACAAAACACACAAGTATTAATGTTTCTGGTTAATACAATTATATCATGGGATGTAAACATTTATCATAAACATAAAGATATAATAATAACCACTTTATTATTGCCTCTTGGGCATATCTCCAACAACAACAAGACAAGCCATTACTGAAGAGAAAGAGATCATGTCCTCCCAACCGAAGCCATGCCCACAACAAGAGAGCACCACCGAAGCCGCCAACCAACCACACTATGTCAGGCATCAGACTCTAGGTTCCTATGGTGGCGCATCAAAGCTGGAAGCGGCACAAAAGCGTCATCGCCACCTAGTCTAGAGATGGACCAAAGGCTTTTGACCGAAACCCAGGGACAAAGTGACATGTACCAACGACGATGCCTCTAAGAAGGTAAGCGACGTCCGAAGATGTAGCCGCCTCCGGCACCGACGAACTCGTGGGGCAAGGCTTTCACCTAGATAACATGGCCACTGTCCATTCGTAGTCTTATCCGCCAAACAATGTGGCAGGGATAGGCGAGGTCCCAAGATCTGGACTGGAGCAGTTCTCGACCACAACCGACCCACACCGGTCACCTCACCGCCCCCACGGTCTGAGATAAACCGTCCAGCACCATGTGCATGGTGCCTGTCGCCAAGCCACCGCCGCATCCACCATTTCCGGAGCCGTTGCTCCTGCATACCAGACTCACCAACCTCACCCGCCTCCGGGGAGACGGACCACGAGCGTGCAGCCAGCCACCCCGGTTGCCACGCTTGTGCAACTTCACAACCAACATGCATCCCTTCGTAAAGTCAACGACTTGGGGAGAGGCAGAGCAGCATGAGCAGATCCGAAGACCAACCCCAAATCCAAAATCGAGGCAAGGTGACCCTTCCCCGATGCTGCACACGAGCTGGCCAGAAGTCCAAAAGGACGCCGCAGTCTGGTAGTCCCTCACCAGCGTGACAGCCTATATCTGATTTGGCCAAGACGCCCTCGAGGCCGGAGCCTTTGGGCTGCCAGATCTTGCCTCGCCGGAAGGCACACGGCCTCACCGTAGATGCCACCACACCATCCCCTGCCTGGTGAGGAGGGCGCCGAGGAAGAAAGCTTGCAACCATGGTGGACGGCGGCACGCTGACGCAAGATCTTCGGCCAGGCTATCTGGTAGCATACCAGCCGGATACAGGATGTTTAGGCCTAGTATGCTATTTACTTTTTGCTGATTGATTCATGTATCAACTTTAAGCGGCCCTTAATTTTGTAACAACTTTGGATGATGAACTGTTAATAAAAGGCTATGTGCATCCACCGAAGCAGAGGCTAGGTTATACTCCCCATTTCGAAAAAATGCAACAGTTGTCCTCCTTCAGCTTCAGTTAGGCGTTGATTCTAGGCTCTTGTTTTGCCTTCCCTTAGTGTACGGATGGTTGGATGGTAGGATTGCGAAGTGGACATCCCGTAAACCCGGCTGGACATGCGATAATTTTAAATAAAAATTGCACTAGGTTGGCTTTTAGAACTCCTACATGCGATTTATGCGGCTATTGCTCGCAAAACTATTGGTTGGTATACATTATTGCATATGCAAATGCAACGATCCCCCTCCCAACTCGTTGGAGGATTACAGCTGTTTGTTGAAATCCCTAGCCTATGTATCACAAAGATGCACATACCCTATTTAAATTAGGGGAAAATTCCAATAGTTTGGTCCTCATATATAAATAGGGATCTAAATTTGCATCCACGATGATTTGAATACATGTGTTGGATTCATACAGCCACTTTCTCAGCCAGCTGACCTAGTACAGGTAGGCTTACTGTTGTTATGTTACATTTTCTAGAAGTATGGATCGGGTCATCGTACATGGTTGAAATTGACCATCCCACACGGTTTTAGGAACGACACGAGGATGGAAAATAGACCGGCATAACGCATAAGTTTAATTAAACGGTGTGCGAAGGGCTTGGATATTCGCACATAGCAAGCTTATAATGATCATGTGCGAAAGGTTTGGATATTACAAATGATTTGTCTGAATGTATTATCTGCACTTTTGCAAATGGTTTGTTCGAACCAACCATCTACTTCATGGCAAAAATCGGTCATGTTTTTAATCTTTTGACTGTATGCGACTGATAGCCCTCGGGTGCAAGGGATTGCTGAAATCTTCAATGAGAAGTATATTAACCAAATTTATAGTTCAAAATAAGAGGAACACAAGAATATCAATAAAACTTTAACAATTGAGACGTCACTCTCAATCATACTTGTGTATAAATATTATCTAAAATCAAGAGGTGATTGCAACAGTTGATTCCAAACAGTAAACATTAGTAGTGGATTTCCAGTTTTTGCTGGAAGTAGTGAACTTATAACTTTTAGTGGCTAAAAGTGTAGGCAAGAGGTGATAGTGGGGTGTTGCATGAATAACATTGATCATCGGAGTAAATAATAGTGTTAGAATGTTTCGGCCGATTCCGCTATCCACGTCGCCCCGATTCTTTTCGGCCATGGGATGGATGCCCAAAAGGACACGCGGTGTTGTTGCAACGAAGCACTATTCTTCCGGGAGGCGGGACCCGGTATGGGCCAGAGCAACATTTCCTACCGTAGATGTGTGTCACACACGCCGTTGTACCACGTGTCACCGGACCGTGGACCGCGCGCGCCATGGGCCCGCCGTCAGTGGACGCGGGTAGGACTGCGCTCGGTGAGAGGCGTTCAAGGGCGACAATGCTCCGTACTTGACGGGCTGCAGAGCCCGCCAAGAGCCGATGTGCACCGTGAGCCCATGCCTGACGTGGTTTCTTGCTGGAGTGTGGCCCGTTGTGAGCCCATGCTGACCGTGGTTTCTCCCGGTCGCGGGGCCCGCCGAAGACCAACGTGGCGCCGTGAGCCCATGCCGGCCGCGGTTTCTCGCGGTCGTGGGGCCAGCCACGAGCCATCGTGGCATTGTAAGCCCATGCCGATCGTGGTTTCTCGCGGACATGGGGCCCATACGAAGACGATGTGCCATCATAGAATCTAGACGGGAGCGGTATTTCGCGGACTTGGGGCCTGCCCAGAGCCGAAGTAGCGCAGTAAGCCCAAGCGGGCCATGGTTTCTCGCGGGCATGGGGCCGTCTAGAGCCGACGTGACCGTGGAACTCGGCACAACTCATGCGAGCTGGTAGCATAGAATGTACACGACACGGGTTCTCACAAGTGTGTATTCGAGCTAGCAGTTTAGCATGTAGACGTTCGTATTTTTTTGCGGTCAGGTAGCCAAAATATCTCTTTATTATGTGGCTATATCTACTCAGATATCTCATTATCCTTTCTACTCTCTCTTCTTCATCTCCTCGGGTACTTTTATATTCGGTATCGGCATCTCTTTCATCATACTCTTCGAGAAACGTCATCGCAACCCGCCCATGCTTCTTCTTCAAAGGCGGCGGAGCTCATGCGTTATTCGTCGTGCCATAAAATATCCTCTTTCTTATCTCCTGTTGTGCTCTTTCGTTATCTTGGAATCAAATTTATCATGGTTTTTTCTCTATTTGTACTGCAGATTTTGCCATGCCGCGCTTCAAGGGAGCTCCGACGATTGTGCGCGTATTTAGGGTGCGAAATGTGTGAGGTCATCTTGGGAGACATGTACGTCCTGTTTTCCTACATTTGCATCTTTCATGTTTTTACGGTTACGTAAATTTTTTAGTCTACCGTGTCGACTCTTGATTCAGCTCTGAAATAGGTTCGCTCTTCCCGGTTACTCTTTGCGTGAAGAAATTTGGTGCGATTGCCTCCGCATCGTCACCGGAATTAGCTGGCTCATGTTTCTTCTGTGGTAAGTTCTCTTTGCTTTCATCTGTTTGTCATCTCTTACCTTTTTTGTAAACAATTCTGACGTCTCCTCTCTGCGTCTTAGGTTTCTACCCGACAGATGCATAGACGTTACTCATTCGGCGTGTCTTCGTCCTTTTTCGTCGTCTCGTGGTTCGTCGTTGTCATCCCTAGTTGTAAGTTTCGTTTTTATTCATGAGTTGCCTTCGAGGGTACACGTTTAATGTCTCTGCCTATTGCGCTTTCAGGTGACAACTCATTGGATTTCGAGGGCTTCATCGAGTGTTTCTTTTTATTCATTAGAGTATTCGATTATTGTGTTTTCTTTCGTGCTGATGTTCAGGAAAGGTAAAAAAATATGCCAATAACCTTCAACTTGACGATGATATTGTATTGCATGTTCCTTAGTCTTTTACAGGATTTATTGAAGCACCAAAAAAGGATTATCTTCAATATACTCCACTGCCTGGACCAGTCAAATAAGTGCAAATAATGGTTGAAGTCCCCAAGAAACCATCAAGGGAAATACCACCATATGTGGGACCGTTTCCCTTCCCAACGACGGCCGAAAAGCACATGAGATCTCAACTTCTTGAAGATCAATTGGAGAAACAAAAAGAAATTGTGAGGAAATAAGAAGAAGAGGCAAAGGTGGAAGAGGTAATTTGAACATAGAAGAAGAACAGGAAGTAACTAAATAAGGTATACTAGCTATATTTGCACATTGTAATGTAGTTGAACTTGACTCCGAAGGTTCTTAATTTGTTGAGGGAAAGGTAAAAAATAAAAATATTGGTAAACCTATACTTCCTTGTACTTTTGGTGAAACCTCTTCCTATGGCCTTTGTGATTTTGGAACTGTTGTTAATGTTACTCATTTTAGATTTTATCAAAATATTCAAGCTGAACTTGAACCAGCAGAATTAGAAAATACTGAAATGACAATTGAAAGATCACAGATGTCGCCTAGAGGGGGTGAATAGACGGTTTAAAACTTTTACAAGATTGGCTTAACAATGACGGAATAAAACTAGCGTTTTCTTTTGTCAAGCCCAAAGACTAGATATACTAAGGTTCACCTATGTGCACCAACAACTTATGCTAAGCAAGACAAGCAACGATGTGATAGCAAGAGAGATTACATCAATCATGAAGGCTATCACAATGTAAAGTGCATAAGTAAATAGCTCGGGTAAAGAGATAACCGAGGCACGCGGGGACACCGATATTTTACCGAGTTCCTCCTAACAAGGGAGTACATCTCGTTGGAGGGGTGGGAGGTACTAAGACCACCAACTCCACAAGAGGCCTCGACCTATTATCTCGAGCACCCACCACACGACAAGCACCCGTTCTACTATGGGACATTTGAGGGAGGTCACCAAACCCGTACAAGATTGGGGCAATCTCCACAACTTAAATGGAGGCTCCCAATAATCGCCACCAAGGCCACAATCTTGGGGAGATCTTCACACCTTAATTGAAGGCCCCAAGAACTCATCACAAAGGCCACACAATCGTCTAGGGTTCCAAGAACCCAAGAGGGACACGCTTCTTGATTTCACCAACCAAATCCTCCCAGGAGAACTCAAACTCATGCACCTAATGCAAAGGCAAATCCTTTACTCTCAAAGTCCACCAAAGCTACAATAGCTATTGGGGGGATAAGAAAGGAAGAACACAAGAGGAAATCCACACAAGAAAACTCAAGATCTAAATCCCAAGATGTTCCCCTCACATAGAGGGGAGACAGATTGGTAGAGTTGTAGATCTAGATCTCTCCTTTCAAATCCCCCAACAAGATTCAAGAAATATGGGAGGGATAGAGAGTATTTGCAAGCTCTTGAAGGTAGAAACAATGGAGGAGAGAGAGATCATGCAAGTAGCCCAAGGAGGAAGAAGGGGGATTTTATAGGTCCCCCATGTCAATTAGCCATTGTAGAACACTTATCCTGGAGTCTCGGGCCCCCAGGACCGGAGTCTCCGGTATCCAGACTCCGGACAGGACTCCGGCGAGCCTCCAGATTCTCTTTGTACACCCCTCGGAGTCTAGGCTGGAATTTGGGCCAGAGTCTCCAGCCCTCACAAAACTCGCAGAAACACCGATACAAAAACAATCATAACTTTTGCATTCAGACTCTGATTTTGCTGATCTTGGGCTCGTTTCGAAGAAAAAACAAGCTCTACAAGATCATGCAGGGAACCATCATAGTACAGAAAGGTAGTATAGAACCTAATGATGAAAGGTTTAACCTATCTAAAAAATACAACCCGGCAAAACCTCCAACATCAAAAACGCAATAAAGAATGCATATGAAATCCGTTTTTTGATGAACTTGAGCTTGTCATGGAGATTAACACAAGCTATAAATCCTCTCATGGATAAGAACCAAGAAAGATGATGCCAAGTATGCAAATGTTTGAGCTCTCTTTGAAGGCTATGATCAAGTTACTCACTCAAGAGCCCCTCTTTATAGTACGATTATCTATGGTAAACCCGGTCTCCCAACAACAACATGAGACCGGCAAAAGGGAAAACCTATCAAGATAATACCTTTGCCTTGAGAAATCCACTTGAGCTCGATGTAGACGATCTTGTCCTTCTCAAGATGGACACCTTTCTTGATTGCTCTTCCTTGATGTCATATGATGAAGACTTGAAACACGCTCCCCCATACACCATGGGGAAACCTCTTCTTTGACCTTGTCTTCATTGATCCATGGTCACCGAGGATGGCAAACTTCAAGCATGAGATCTTATAGAGATGGCGCATCTTGAGCTTGCACAACATTTCTTCTAACTCCAATTGGTTGATATCTTGAAGATACACATGAGGAACTCCATCTACTTCTTCAAGACACACTTGATCTTCTTTTCTTTATTATTCTTCTTCTACAAGATTCCAATAGGCTCAAAGCCCTTGGACAATGCTTCTTATTCTTCTTCATTTCCTCTACCTTGAAGCCAATACATGCTCTAAGCGATGCCAATGGATAATTCCTACAACTGCAACTCAATGCAAACATTAGTCCATAGAGATTGTCATTAATTACCAAAACCACACATGGGGCCCACATGCTCTTTCAATCTCCCCCATTTTGGTAATTGATGACAATCCCTTTGGGAGGGTTAATATAAGGAATTTTAACGAATAAAATGGTAGCACCAATATCCAATACTACACAAGTATGTGATATTGGTACCACCATAATATATAGAGAAAACTCCCCCACAATCTATGCAAGTGTGATGAACTTGAATTTCATTGCATATATTGCCAATCATTATCATTGATGGAGTTTCCTCTATATATAGCACATGCTAAGCAACAACAAAGATGCAAGAGCATGAAAGGCAAATGCTTAAGAACAAAATCAAAGCATAAACCAACTTCCCTTAAACCCTCTAAAACTTCTCCCCATTGGCATCGATTTCCAAAATGGTTGACAAGTTCTAGAAGGCCAATATAGTGATAATTCCTCCAAAGGTGTGCATTCGCACATATCCAATGATTAATACTTGGGAGGAAGTAGAACTATATAGAGGACCCAAAGATTGCCAAAGAAATAAAATGAACGAAGCATCAACAAACGATGCAAGCAATCACAAGATCCGACAAACCAATTGACAACAACAAATGAGACCAAATCGAAACAACAAGATATTATGATACAAGCAAAATAGTGTTTTAAATAAAAATAGAGAAGCTCCCAAAATTTATGCACACATTAGAATAATTATATTAGAATACATAGTGCACAAACATGAAATCCTCACTCCCCCATAAGCATTTAAAACACAAAAAATGAGAAAGAAGAGAAATGAGAATTCTTAAATGAATTAGAAGAGCTCCCCAAGGATTATGGACCAATTATGATAATTGCATTTGGGAACAAAGTGCATAATCATGGAATCCTAACTCCTCGAAACCATTTAACAATACAAGGTACGAGAGAACAAAAATGAGTGCCCGAAGATGCAAACAAAAGGAACAAGCACTCTTAGGCAAATAAATTTGGAAGCCACCGAAACATCAAAAAGAAATATAAAGGTGGTATCCAAGGAATAAAATATCAACAAAAAATATCTTCTCTTATGTGTATAAGTTTCTAAGTGGAAAACATCACAAAAAAGTCATATGCCCACAAGGAAACAAGCACACACAAAGAAGATACACAAGAGAGTACATAAAAAGCAAAATGAAGTCATAACATATACCAATAAGATTTTTCTTGAAAGCATGGCCAAAGGCACAATTTTATATTATTGTTCATTAATGAGCTTCAAACACCAACACACCACATACATTACAATTATAATCAAGGGAAACATAGATAGTTGGAATATATGGAGAGAAGCAACAAGTATCACAAAGGAAAAATCAACTAACAAAATCTCACTATTGCACATGAGAGAAGTTGAGGAAAGGATAGGCAATAAAGTTGCTAGATTGACATATTTGGGATTGGTGAATAATATGCATGATTTTGTATATTTCCAATTATATGCACTCATGTCAACTTACATACATTTGTAATAGGGAGTTCTCTTAAAACCAAATCTAGAACCACAACAAATACAACATGCTAGAAGGTAACCCACAAACGGTTGGAAGCAAGATATAAGAGCATGAGAAAGAGATACTTGTTACCGAGATATAATTGGTAGGATGTAGAGGATATGAATTAATTGATCATCCTATAACTTGCCTCTAATTTCCATGCACGCACCACTTATTCAAAATTTGAGAGACAAGCATCCAATATATTTCCAATGTACCTAAAACACATTAAGTACAAAATAGTACCCAAACAAATTGTGTCTTGAGTAGTTAAAGCAACTACAATACATAGGAGAGACTGCACATAAACATGTGCATATTGATATGAAATTGAATTTCATGCACATATTAGCCAATTAGGATTTGGTGGAGTTTCCCCTATATATTGGATCAAGAAACGCAAACATGCCATAATATATACACATAGTAACTATGCATGCAAGCAACTTTCAAGAACTAATGGAGATAAAATTTGAACAAAAACACCAAGTAAACCAAGAACGCACACCAAAGTGTGACACAAAAAAACATTGTTCAAATTATATCAAAGAATCAAATCAACACATGAAAGATCACAAGTTCAACAAATGAACTAGGCAAAAGCCAAAGAGCAAAAGATAGACACAGAAACAAATGCTCAAGGGTTTATCTCATTCTAAAAGGTTAACATACGAAACAAGGAATGCGACAAAACTAACTCCCAAAAAGAGCAAGGTTCCAACAAATAAACCAAAATCTCAACACTTTTCATGATGGCACAAAATACCAAAACGAAAAGATCAAACTTCCAAGAACATAAAGCATGATATGGATCAAAGCAAGAAACATAAAGGAGTGTTCTAAATAATATAGGAGAGCTCACCCATAAGTAGTACATTATATAGAATTTTGCTTTCGAATGCAAAATGCACACAAACGAGATCATCACTACTATATTCATTAAATAAAACACACTAGGATACCAATAAAATAAGAAGATCCATAAGAGGCAAGGGAAGCTTGGGAGACAACACAAAAAAATTCTTGGCAAGAGATAGTACAAAATTAAGAAAAGGCCAAAGTGAATATGATCAATAAATTCTATCATAAATCTAGTACTAATTGTCCAAGGACAAGAAGTATTGGGAATAATATTCCCTAGGTAGTTCAAAAGGATATCCAAGATCTTATTCACACTAATAAGCATATAACAAAGTATAAGAATTAAGCTTGATGCTTCAAAATAGATTCTTGGTAGCTTCCAATAGTCACACAATCACTAGTGATTAGAGTAACTTGAAGCTAATGGTTTCCATGTGGATATAGAGATACAAATATGAGGAAACACATACCAAAAAACACTCTCACAAACAAGATCCAAAAGATGAGAAACAAAGCCATTCAAGAAAATTTGAACTTGTTTGAGCGAATTTTCACATAGGAGCTAGATAATAATCAATATCAATTCTATGTGACACAACCTCGAATTTTCACATTTCCTAGGATTGTAATATGCACTAAGCATATGACTCCCCCATAATGTGGTAACCATTAATCTCTCACAAGAGCCAAAAAATATACCAATTGAATTTAATAATGGCTCCAACACAAGAAACACACATACATGGTGTGCAAACCAACAAACAAAAATATACTTGATAACTCAAGATAAGTAAGTGGTAAGCAAAATACAAAAACATGCAAGGTACAAACCAACACATGCACATGGGGCGAGTAACTTTCAATGTAATCAGTTAAGCACATGTTACCGCAAGGAGGAACATTGGAAATATAATAGAGGCAATATAATCCACATGACTTGGCTTGACAAATATAATAGATGAAGATCCCTCAATTCTTCATGATGAAACCAAGTCCTCATTGTCCTCCAAAATCACCTATTGATCAAGTTTTGTCTTGTTGGTCCACAACCAAGTTGGGTCCTAAGAAGTTAGTCACAATAGGCTTAGCAACCCAAATGGTTCTTTTCTTTACACCACTTTGAATACCAACCAATTTGGCAAACACATTGCCCACATCATCCTTACGAAGTGAATAAGCATCATAAATCATGATAGGGTTGGATGAGGAGTTACCAATGGTGCATGAGGAAGAAATGTGCCCATTCTCATGGCATATATAGCACGTTATTCTCTTGCTATATTTATTCTTAGGTGATGCCACAACTTGAGGAAGAGCACGAGTACTCCTCTTGGGAAGAGCCCATCTATAACTTGAGGTAGATCTTGAGGCCGCTTCCCTTGTTTCTTCACACCAAGAGGCTTCTACTTCAATGGGCAAGATCTAACATGATGCCCTTCTTCCTTGCACTTGAAGCAAATAATGTTGGCCGGATGCTTGACATGGTCTTGGCCCTTCTTCTTGTTGCCCTTGTGCTTCAACTTGTTAGTGGACATTTTCTTGATACTGGAGTTGAATCCAAGTCCACTCTTGTCATTGGCAGATTTTTGCACACTCAAGATGTGGTTGAGTGTAGCCTTCCCTTTATGACCCTTCTTCAAGTCATTCTTCAAATAAGTGACTTGAGTCTTGAGCTCTTTAATTTCCTCTACATGGTTAGTGTCAACAACAATAGTAGTAGAGGAAGTATAATCTACATTGTTAGAGCAACAAGGCACGGAAAGCAATTCATCACAAAATATAGCATGGTTATGCGAAGATGAATTACAAGGACTAGCACATGGCAATATCAAATTAGGAGTAGTAGTAGTGCTAATGTCCACATGAGGCTCATTAGATGGTAACTTTGACACAATAGCCTCATGAGCTAACTTTAGCCTATCATGGGAGACTAGAAGATCCTCATGCGATCTTGAGAGCTTAACATTACTTTCTTCCAATTTCCCATATTTGCTAGTTAGCAAAGCAAGTTGAGCCTTTAGCTCAACATTCTCCTTCAAAATAGATGCTTCAAAATAAATAGAGTTACTAGCACAAGCATCATCACAAATAGCAAGAGGTAAGGGCAACTTTGCAAGCTCTTTTGAATATGAAGCTTTAAGTTACTCATGTGACTCGGTGAGTTTGATGAGATCACTCTTAACGACCCGAGAGTCATTTTTGAGGTGCTTAAAATCCTCAACGAGTTTGCCATGGGCAACTGCAAGTTCATCATTTTTAGTTTTGTGAGTACTTGCCACCACAAGTTCTCTATCATGATTTTCCTTTACTCTAGATAATTCTAGAGCAAAGGTCTTCTCAAGAGACTCCTTGGTGGTTTGTTCCTCTAAAAAGGATTTTCTTAGATCACTAGAGAGACTTTGAAGATTTTCAATGGTGCGCTCTTGCTCCTCATCTTGAGCTTGCAATTGCTCAATAATTTTCTTGCTCTCCATTGCAAAGGTCAATATTTCAACGAAGTTAGAGCAAGCAGTATTATTATTAACAAGAGCACGATTAACAACCTCACCCTTTTCATCTAAAGAGGCAATATCATCCTCTTCTTCCTCATTATCCTCATCAACAACAACAACAACATCATCATCATCATCATGAAATGCGATGGGACACAAAGAGGTTACCTTAGTTCCCTTAGCCATAAGGCATATGTGAGAACCGGAAGAAGGTGATGATGAGATTTTACCTGAAGCTCCATTCAAAACCTTTTCTTGACCCATAGAACCTTTGTGTTCCTCTACATGGTTAGCAACACAAGCACTAGAGGAAATAGAAGCATTTTTATCATGGCCATAAGACAAAGCAAGCATATCATCATGAGATTTATTCAAGTCATTTCTACATGATATGCAAGGACTATCAACACAAGCATGTAAGGAGTTTTGAGTGCTAGAAATGTTGAGGTCCAAAGATAGAATATTGCAACTAGATAGAGAATATGGATTACCAATAGTAAGCTCACTATCCACATTGCAATTTCTATCACCACTCACCATACCATTACCTTGTGAAAAATCACATGTTGGTGAATTGTAGAAGATGAGAACTCATCATGGCCGGAGGTGGAGGGAAAACAATCATCCTCAATAAAATTGGACTCACTATATTTATCTTGAAGCTTTGTCCATATCTCATGAGCACTCCGATAAGGCATGATTGAGGAAATAACTACATTGCTCACAACAAGTAAAAGCACTTTAGTAGCTTGAACATCTATATAAGAGTTCATCTTCTCCTCTAAAGATTCGTTTTGGGGATCCATAGGAGAAGACCCATATATAGAATTCCCTCAATAGATGGGTGAATGCCCTGGAAATAATCTAGCATGCGAGATTTCCAAACACCAGAATATATAGAAGGAATTGTGCACTACTCCCCTAGTCGACATCTTTACTCTCAAGGCAGTGAAGCCTAAAAGCGAGAGACCTTGCTCTGATACCAATTGAAAGATCACAGATGTTGCCTAGAGGGGGGGTGAATAGGCGGTTAAAAACTTTTACGAGATTGGCTTAACAATGGCGGAATAAAACTAGCGTTTTCTTTTGTCAATCCCAAAGCCTAGATATAATAAGGTTCACCTATGTGCACCAATAACTTATGCTAAGCAAGACAAGCTATAGTGTGATAGCAAGAGAGATTACTTCAAGCACAGAGGCTATCACAATGTAAAGTGCATAAGTAAAGAGCTCGGGTAAAGTGATAACCGAGGCATGCGGGGACTATGATATTTTACCGAGTTCCTCCCAACAAGGGAGTATGTCTTGTTGGAGGGGTGGGCGATACTAAGACCACCAACGCCACAAGAGGCCTCGCCCTATTCTCCCGAGCACCCACCACATGGCAAGCACCCGTTCCACTATGGGACACTTGAGGGCGGTCACCAAACACGTACAAGATTGGAGCAATCTTCACAACTTAATTGGAGGCTCCCAATAATCGACACCAAGGACACAATCTTGGGGAGAGATTCACACCTTAATTGTAGGCCCCAAGAACTCACCACAAAGGCCACACAACCATCTAGGGTGAGTGACACGCTTCTTGATTTCACCAACCAAATCCTCCGAGGAGAACTCAAACCGATGCACCTAATGCAAAGGCAAGTCCTTTACTTTCAAATTCCACCAAAGCTATAAAAGCTATTGGGGGAATAAGAAAGGAAGAACACAAGAGGAAATCCACACAAGAAACCCCAATATCTAAATCCAAAGATGTTCCCCTAACATAGAGGAGATACGGATTGGTGAAGTTGTAGATCTACATCTCCCCTTTCAAATCCCCCAACAAGATTCAAGAAATATGGGACGGATAGAGAGTATTTGCAAGCTCTTGAAGGTAGAAACAATGGAGGAGAGAGAGAGAGCAAGCAAGCAGTCCAAGGAGGAAGAAGGGGGCTTTTATAGGTCCCTCACGTCAACTAGCCATTGTAGAACACTTATCCCGGAGTCTTCGGCCCCCAGGACCGGAGTCTCCGGGGTCCAGATTCCGGACAGGACTCCGGCGAGCCTCTAGATGCTCTCTGTACACCCCCACTCTGTGTTGGAATTTGGGCCGGAGTCTCCGGCCCCTCGGAGTCTCCGGGGTGTGAACCCCGGAGTCTCCGGCCCTCACAAAACTGGCAGAAGCACTGATACAAAAACAATCATAACTTTTGCATTCATACTCCAATTTTTATGATCTTGAGCTTGTTCAAAGAGAAAACAAGATCTACAAGATTATACAGGGAACCATCATAGTCCAGAAAGGTAGGATAGAACCTAATGATGAAAGGTTTAACCTATCTAAAAAATACAAACTGGTAAAACCTTCAACATCAAAAAGGCAATAGAGAATGCATATGAAATCCATTTTTGATGAACTTGAGCTTGTAATGGAGATTAACACAAGCTATAAATCCTATCATGGATAAGAACCAAGAAAGATGATGCCAAGTATGCAAATGTTTGTGCTCTCTTTGAAGGATATGATCAAGTTACTCACTCGAGAGCCCCTCTTGATAGTACGGTTATCTATCCTAAACCTGGTCTCGCAACAACAACATGAGACTGGCAAAAGGGAAAACCTATCAAGATAATATCTTTGCCTTGAGAAATCCACTTGAGCTCGATGTAGACGATCTTGTCCTTCTCAAGATGGACACCTTTCTTGATTGATCTTCCTTGAGGTCGTATGATGAAGACTTGAAACATGCTCCCCCATACACCATGGGGAAACCTCTTCTTTGACCTTGTATTCACCGATCCATGATCACCGAGGATGGCAAGCTTCAAGCTCAAAACCCTTGGACAATGCTTCTTCTTCTTATTCTTCATTTCTTCTACCTTGAATCCAACACATGCTCCAAGCAATGCCAATGGACAATTCCTACAAGTGCAACTCAATGCAAACATTAGTCCATAGAGATTGTCATTAATTACCAAAACCACATATGGGGACGCACATGCTCTTTCAACAATCATGCTTGCCGATAAAACACTCAGAATCCCTATGGGTATCAAAAATGTTCATATTTACATTGGGCCTTATGAGTATCCTATTTAATTTGTAGTAGTTGATATTCCTACTGACACCTATTGTCCAATTATCTTTGGAAGAACCTTTTTAAATATCGTAGGGGCAAATATTAACTGCAAAAAGGAGACAATTTCCCTCAAGTTTGGAGAGGACATGTGATGGCAACAACTCTATGTCTACCAACTCGTTCGGACTCTAAGTGCAGCATCTTTCCCCCACTAGGGTGACTCGAGGGTTTATATCGAACTCTCGGGGAATTGTCAAAGAGTATCCTTTTCTTATCTTCTCAAGCAACCTACAAAACAAAGTTTTTTCCTTGTGTCCCCAACTCCGCCGTGTGGTTATTAAGCACAAGGTTTCGTATTAGTACTTTCAAATAGTAATAATAACAAGTAATGTAAATATAGTAATAAAATATGCAAGTAAAGTAAATGCAATAATAAAAGGTATTTGTGTGTTTTGTTTCTGTTTTCAAGAAAGAATGTTTTTTTTGTGTTTTTAAGAGATAATATATTGTAGCAAAGATAAATGATAGTTGTAGTGTTTGAAGGTTGTTTCTTATGATAAAAATTAGACTGGAGTTCATGGGTTCACTTCTCTACTCTCTTTTAAGTGGCAGTGGACATAAAACAATTCATCATCAATATAATATTGGTGGAACATCACTATGTGTTTGATAAGCATTCATATGGGCATCATGTTCTAACATACAGATGATGCAACACGTCTATCTTATACTCCTCTAGAAAGGAAAAACTCCAAGCAATCTAGAATTAAGAATTAATAGAGCATATCTTTAAGTACTTTGACATGGTTTGAATAACAAATATGCTACCTTGAACAAACAAGATTAGCAAGCTGTCACAAGATAATTATAGCACATGAATTCACTTAATCCCTAGTGAGGTAACAAAACAAAGGTAAAAAACCATATTAGATCTTGAATTTATTCTCACTATTCGATCAACACCACCATGTTACTCTATCTAATACACAGTCCCCCCCACCACACACACACACGCTCTTGCATACAAGTTGGACCAAAACAAGCAATTAACAGGATACATCATATGCATCTATCAATACATATTACACATAGATAGATTTCAATCTCATATATCAAATCACAGAATAAAGATCCACCACATCGGAATTACATATATGGCGATAATCATGTAAGGCGCGAGGCGAAGCTCGACACTGATTGGACCGCGACAAAGCCGCAGCCGACAAGTAGGATGCATTGGAGGTGCTATCCCCAATCTAGGCCCTAGGGACCTAGATCGAGCCTAATATGTCCCCACTGCCACATGATCATCGCTGCCGCTAATCAGATCGTCTAGCCGCAGCCACGTAACCGCCATCCCCTTGCCGATCTGGAAGATTGTAGCCAACAAAAGGGCCGACCGCCATGCCACCGCCGCCAGACAATCGCACCACCGAGGTGCTTGACCGCACCACGTCTAGGAAAAAGGGCTAGGCGTCCATCGCCGGTGAACCCTCACACGTGGATGCTAGGAAACCCCCTCCCCCGTCATCATCGATGATGGAAAGGAGAGAAGACGGAGGATCTGCAGGGCATGGTTGGTGGGGCGGTAGGATTTCCCTCCAGCCACCACTCGGGGACGGGCGATAGGGAGGGACGAGGTAGGGAAATAATTGTTGACTATTTATTATATACATGAACTTG
Source organism: Avena insularis (assembly GCA_023614405.1). Lineage (NCBI taxonomy): Eukaryota > Viridiplantae > Streptophyta > Magnoliopsida > Poales > Poaceae > Avena > Avena insularis. The sequence goes on from CM042694.1 coordinate 538,707,211, forward strand.
GTATTATTCATGATTTGTTATCTTTTCGCGTGAATAGTACATGGCATTAAAGTAAACATCAAAGAGTACAAAGCTCCTCAAAAAAAGAAAATTACAACAAGATCCTTGAGAAGCCCTTCATCTACAACCTCCAGACCATGTCGACGGCGTGCCGCCGCTGCCGCTGATCCTTGAGTTGGTCTGACATTGTTGGTTGCGGACGGGAAATGCCTGAACGGGTCAGGAAGACCACATCCGTCCCGGTGATGAAGATGAAGGATGAACTGCCGATGAAGCTCCTTGACGATCCAAAGATCCCCAGAGCCAAATGAAATCCTCGAAGATCACACCACTCCCACAAGCTTCTCGACGTCGCCATCGGGATGGGGCTAAAGCTGGAGAGACCTTATTGGAAGAGTCGCTGCCACCACCTGAGCGCCACCCTACCAAACTTTAACCCTAGAAACAGAAAAAACGGAGCCCTCCCGTTGACGGGGCCGAGATCCAGCCCTCATCCATGGCCTGAAGGCCACATAATCGAGAGGCGACGCCGATAGAGACGAGGAAAACCTGATCGCCTTCTTAGGTTCTCATTGGCGAAGGGGATAAACGCCTTTTTTTACAGCACATGTATGCCTCCTCGTAACCCATCATCATGGTATTTTTGCTATTAATTCCTCTATTCAGAAATAAGTATCGTAGATTTGTCTAGATAAGCATGTGTCTGCCCTAGATACGTACATTCTAAGCAAATTTGTGTCACTTATTTTCCAAAGGAGAGAGCATAAGTTATGAGAAAAACTTCAATACTAAATCTTCTTGATATATGTGTATTTTTTCTACTTCTTATATCTTTTTCAGATTTTTTGACGACCTTCTTAAACATTTTTTCGACAATCTAGCACACAAGTACACACCTAAATGTGCGCAGCTATGCGCCAAGTGACACCTCTGAGGTCTTGGCGACTATGAGGGTGGGCATGAAGAAAGACATTGTGATGGACACGTTCGCTTTTCTTATTCCAGGCCTCTCGATCCCGAAGTCATAATAAACAATAGCTGTACATTTGTTAGTACTACTAGCAGTACAATTTTGGGCGTTAGCTAGTTCTGGTACGGTACGGTAGGGTTGACCCAAGAAGGCTAGAACAAAGTGCGCTGATAGCATGCACTCCCAGCATGTGCGTTTTCCAATTGTACTTTGTAATCTACTAATTGTTCGGTTAGCATTTTTCCTCCAGATGTTTCACTATAAATACTTGTCTCGTGACCAGTCCTTCAACTCACCCAATGAACAATCGAGCTAAGCTTTATCTAGCCCATAGCTAGCTACAAGAAGTAACTTAGCAGCAGCAGCTAGCAATGGCAGAAACTTGCACCATCGCGCTACTCGGCGCGTTGGTGGTGCTCTCACTTCTTGTGAGCCCCATTGCTTGCTCCTCTCGCAAGCTCGCTGTCAAGCCGGTCAGCCCCAAGCCTGTAGTCAAGGCCACCCAAACGAACAAAACAACGACCTACACTAGCCCTGCTGTTTCGGCCGCCTACGGTCCCGGCGGCTGGTTAGCCGCCGGCGCGACGTATTACGGCAGCCCAAACGGCTTCGGAGGCGACGGTTAGTGCTTGCTCACTTTATGGTCTATCTATCGGTCCCTACGAATTGGACCTACATCTACATTGCACCCCCATTCATCGAGCTGAAACTAGAATGAAATAATTTTGCAGGTGGCGCGTGTGGCTACCAAAGCGCTGTCGGGCAACCGCCGTTCTCGTCGATGATCGCCGCCGGGAGCACACCACTGTTCTTGAATGGCCTGGGCTGCGGCGCCTGCTATGATGTAAGCATAACTCGTCACCGTACCCCCTTCCATTAATGGTGCAAAGTAATCGGCTGGTCCTGACGAAAATCGTTCATGTCCACGTGTACGCAGGTTACGTGCTCGAGTCACAAGGCGTGCTCTCGCAAGCCTGTGACCGTGGTGATCACGGACTTGAGCCCTGGCAATCTATACCCCGGCGAGCCGGCCCATTTCGACATGAGCGGCACCGCCTTGGGCGCCATGGCCAAGCCTGGCAAGGCCGACCAACTCCGTAACGGCGGTGTTATCAGAATCCAGTACAAGAGGTATGTTTTTGTAGGATATATACTACTATGATCCCGCTGCAGTAGAGGATCCTCTCCAGTCCGCAATCACGCAGACAACAACAAAGAAATGTGCTGATCTTGGTGATTGTAGGGTGCCATGCAAGTACCCTGGCGTCAAGATCACCTTCAAGGTGGACCCGGGCTCCAACCCCTTCTACTTCAAGACCCTGATCGAGTTCCAGAACGGCGACGGCAACCTCAGGGCCGTGTCCGTCAAGCAGGCCGGCAGCCGCTCCTGGACGCCCATGACGCACGACTGGGGTGCATTATGGCGCTGCAACAACGGCCAGAGGCTGCGCGCGCCCTTCTCGCTCCAGCTCACCTCCGACTCCGGCAGGAAGCTCGTCGCTAACAATGTCATCCCCGCCAACTGGAGGCCCGGAGGCACGTACCGCTCCTTGGTCAACTACCCCTGAATACACTTTCTTTTCATTCACGACCGTGCTTGGTCAACAAGTGTGCAGGCTGTGTAGTACTTAATCCGTGTGTGAGTTTATACCGCCGGATAAATGCCTGTCCGGGTGCTACCAGAGGCGATCTCGGAGAATACCGAAATCGTGTTCTTCCCTCTCCATATGGGCTATGATGGCCTCTTCATGCCCCTAGCGATGTGTATGTATTTTACTTTCTTCTGTTTTTCTAATTTTGTTGTCGCCGAAGCTTGCATTGCAGTATTAAGTTGAAGTCTGAAAACAACGAAATTGGCCCCAATTCGAAAGTTCAGCATGAAATTACCCAACTTTAAAATATTTATGAAAACAGAAAAATGCTAATTTGGTACATCAACTTGTCCAAAATGAAAGCTTGCCCGAAATGAGAGCATTGGTCACCAAGTTGCAAAACATGAACTTCGTGGCGGGCTGTTTTTTTACGAATTAACCTTTAAAAATTTGTTTCTTCTCATCGATTTTTTCTAATGGCCTAGGCATTTTATTAAATAGGTTAGCTTTGTGCATTAGTGAGCACTGGACATAATTTTCAAGGGCTAACTCATAAAAAAGCATCTTGCCACGTCAGCAAACTAACGTCCACCATGACGGAGTGACCAAAACGCTCGCGTGGAGCAACTTCGTCACCCGCAGTTCGTGTTATTTAAAGCACATATGCTATTGGACCTAGGCTGCATGCAAAGCATTTTTCTCTCGGTCGTTGTGCTAGATCCGGCTATAGGTGAAGCACTCTTCCTCTTTCTCCTCTTTTCTCTCTCTTCGACTAGGCTTTTGAATTACATGACACCTCCTATAGCTTGCTGACTAGACTTATTATACTTGCTATAAGCAAAGAACCGGCTCTTAGCGTGCTAACCGAAATGACTTTAAAGCAGAATCTATTTGGTGCTCCATTCTACTCTCGCACATCTCAAATAGTCTACTGCACGTCCATCCGATTGGGTGAGCACCAGGTTGATGAGGCAACAAAGTAAGTTGTAGTTTAACTATACCACAAATTGATCCGCTAGTAAATCATTAAGATATAAGACATAGATATGGTGCATTGTTGTGGTGGTATCTTAGACATCCGTTTTTAGCTGGATATGACGTTTAGAGACGATGCGTTGAGTTCGGTCCTATACATTGAAACACAATTAGTACTAAGAACGTGTTTGGTTTGCCTGTTTTGCACTGGTACCCGATTACAGTGGAATCTGATACCCTTAAATGTGTTTGTTTGGCTTTCCTCGTAAACAGGTACCACATAATTGAGTACCACCGCAGTGTAATCTTGTTATCGTCCTCCCTCCAGCGGAAACAAATCGTTACCAGCGATATCTCTGCTCGTGAGTCCAGACCTTTCGCTCCCGGCCGGTCGGCGGCTCCGCCAAGTCCAGCAGCCATCGCCCCTCAGCAGCTCCACCAAGTCCGGCAACAATCGCCCCTCAGCGGCCGAGTCCGGCATCGTCTTACACCCCAACCCCCTCCCTGATCTCATCCTCCCCCGATCCCCTACCTCCAATCTTCTCCGTCCACACTCCTTCGACAAGGAGCAGCATCAGCGTAGGAATTTTTTGCTGATCCATGCATTGGCTATGAAATTTGTTCAGATCAGATCGATTTGTGACTAGTTTCCAGATTTTTGGATAGATGATTTGGGGACTTTTTTTGCTGCATCATCTCTGCAAATTGGAAAAGCTTGGGATCTTTGAACAACCTCTGTTGAACCAAACAGTTTTCTGTTTTTATCGATTCCGTTAACAATACCAGAGTAATCCAATTACATTGACGTTTACGTTACCGTTTTTGAACCAAACGATGTTGTAAATAATCATTTAAAGAGTGTGGCCCCACTATCATCGCAAGGATATACACCTGACCCCATCAGCATTTGTTTCTAGCTTCGTCCCTGCGCGGCCCAACTGGGATTCCATGCGTGCAAACATGAAGCCGATTGAGGGGGTGGGGTTTGGGGGTGGGGCATGCCCTTGAGAGATGGTCAAGTTACTAGGGGTCATGGGTGGGATGTCCACCCGCACACCCTAACCCCTTTTCTTCTACATGAGACCCCGAACAACCATCCCTCTACCTCTATCTCCCCCAACTTAACTTCCTGTCAATTACCTCCAAATCATAGCATATATCTGAGGACTTCGACTCCCCTTCATCCCTAAAGATAATCTCACCCATCTTCTTTGATTTTGTCTTATTAAACCTGCAATTTGGTGGCATTTAGAAAAAAATAGATCATGCATTTGGAGGAAGTCACTGGTTGATTGTTTATGTAATTTACCAATGGTGATTGGTATGATGGTTATGAAGCATTAAATCTAGGATTTGTAGGTTTGGGTTAGGGATTATAAGTTAGGGTTTCGAATATTGCAGCAACCTGGCATGACCTCATGATGAGTGGAAAATACACTCATATTTATCCTTGTTTAAACCGGATATTACTCATGGATTTGATGAGATTATCCTTTGCATATATGTGGAAATAACTTTGGTTATTTATTTCCTAAAAGAAATAGACGTATTAATGATGAAATCTGAGCAAATTAAGGAGGAATTAAGAGATATCAATTTTCCCAAGTGAAATAGGTTGCGGAGCCAAGCATCTAAAGTTGAGCACTTGCATGGTCACCACCAATCGTACCGTGTGACCGTACCATGTGGCACTGCCTCGGGGTCATCAAACCAACTGACTTTCATCAAAGGACCCCGGAATATTCAGATGACAAGGCATCCAAAAATAGAACACCATTCATAGAACTACAATGGAGAGGGAGAAACCACCACAAAGCCACCACACCTCCATCACCATATCCATAGCCATAGTCATCACCTCTATCTACACATGTACGCCCCCCCCCAATAATAGCCATAGTCCAATACTTGTAATCTTGATTCCTTCGTGATTGGCGACATTGTAAGATTGTTTGGTATTCATCTTTCAAATATTCTTAATGTGATATTAATGATTGTTGATCTAATCATGAATGAGTAGTCCTCATGGGATGAGGGCTACGTCCTAGACTCGCATCAATATATGCATCTTATGATATGGGATTCTTTGTATATTTTAAGTACTCTAATCTATATGTTTGTATCTAGTCTCTTGATTCAATCCTCGAACTTGTTAGGTACCCAAGACCTCTAACATGATAAAGGTAAAGAGGAGAGAGTAGATGAGATCTAACAGCTACGAGGCGAAACCTGGTGAGAGTAAGGGCGTACAGTATTCTCTAGGGAATAAAGGTGACGTCACAAGTCTTAATGTTTTGGTTTGTTTATCTTAATAACTGTTGGAGACCCGCATAAGTCAGAGGAGTAGTAGTTGGAAAATGTATCCATAGTGTTGTGGCAGTAGGCTATGGTCTTGTAGGCTATGGTATTGTTATGACGCATTGCCCACAAGTATCCATAAATATTTAGTTTGTCCTTATAGATTTGTTCTTATTATTATCTTTTGTATCTCATTTGTGTGTGCATGGCTGCATGTGAAACCTTGGCCCTGGTCTATTTTCACCCATTGATAAAACCCATAAAAATTCAACGTTTTGGTGTGGTAAGAAAAAGTTTTACAAAGTTCTCAAAGTATTGTTCAAAGTAATCTTACACCATACAGATTCTTTTCAAGGATTCGATAAACCTAGGTCTTCTAGGGAAAAAGCAAGGTTATACTTTATCTGTAATCCGGATCAAAGGTATCACCTCTTTATTAGTGTATTTGTGAATGCTATCCTTTACGATAATATAATTGTCTTTGATGAAAATTATATGCTGATATACAAAGTTATGTGTGTTTAAACCTGCAAGCACTAAGAGAAGTGAATGAATTATCACATGAGTGAAAATACACCATCAAGTTGACTACTCTTTGAACTTCTGAATTTGAATAACTTGAAACTATTGAACTAATTAATGTATATGTTATGCCTACACTTGAAATAGTGACATTTTCAAGTAAACACATACAATGATTCTAGACAATCAATTCCTAAAGAAAAATAGTAAAGATGCCTAGTAGTGCTAATTACCCAAAGACTGAATTTTGTTCTCTTCATGAAACATCGTGCATGCATACAAAAATCAGGATTTGCCATAACGATATTGTTGTTTTCCTGATAACTGGGAGTTCTCCCCCGCCCCACTATTTGGTGTATTAACTCGTACAAAATTGTTGAAGCAACTGATGTCTTCCAAGTGCAGGGATCTACTGTAGTACCTTTCAATAAAAAAAGGTTGCCAAACCCACGAGGAGCTAAGGGTATTGGTTAGTAAGTCTGATAGGTAAACAATAGAAGATGCAAAGGTTTGGTGTTTTGGGGTTTATAGTTTGTAGAAAATTAAATAGTTGTAAAGTAAATTGCAAGTAAAGTAAATGATCTTTTCAGAGAAAGCTCAATCCTCTATGCAGCAAGAGGACAAGCTCAAGTTTATGTTCTTATATTTGACAAACGTTCCTAAGGGCGGCATGGATTTACTTAGCATATAGATTTTTATAGCAACAAATAAGTATATTGTCAAGTTTTATTCTCTTTTGATAGGGCCTAAAATAGGTGAAGCCATACACATGAGAAAAAACACCCCTCACGGTTTGTACTAAGGACATTTTCATGAGAAAACAAAGGATTCACTAAGACATAAAGTCTAACCACAACAAAAAGTTCTACGGTCCCCAATATAAAACCCCTTACTACAATTTCAAGACTCGGGACATGGTTTCTATCATTCCGTCCCTCCTTACTCTCTCCATTATATTAAGGTGCAACCCTATGATCCCATATAGGTGAAGTACTATGAAGTCGATGTTCGCATAATACCATCATAGAACCACATAGAAGATTAAAACTTGACCAAATACCCAATGCATACTATATGAAACTCATAGATAATTCATCTATGCCGTTAGGAACATGGGGAACTACTCACAGTGATGAAACATGATATAGATAAGAGGCATATGGGGTACAACACAATCTGAAATTATAACTTCACCACAAAATATTGACAAGTTACCAAGCATAATCATGCACAGGGCACTAAAATAATATCCAAGGTTCAATCTGATCATAAACTACGAAGGGAACGAGATGGATCTTCGAGATGGAGATGGTGTTAGCATTGGGTATGATGGTTATTGTGATGGTGATGCCTCCACCCACACCAAGGAGGAGTGGTGATGATGATGGCTTCGATTTCCCCCTCTCTGGAGGCCTCGGAGTAGCAGGATCTTCCCTCTCTTAGAGTAGGAGAAGACTTTTGCCTCCATCGTTGCCTCCGTAAATTGTGGGAAAATATGGCATAGGTTTTTGGGCGATACAATGTTGTCTGTAAAAAGGGGGAGTCGAGGCGATACTCGAGGCCCGAACAGGCCTAGGTGGTGCGGTATGCATGTGGGCCCGTGCCACCAGGCCCCGTTCGGCCCTCGTGGATCCCGCGCATGCTTCAAAATCCCAATCCCCTTATCGTGATGAAAAACTTCCATGGTATTTTTCCTTGAATTAATTGGTGTCCAGAAAGTCCCTAAAACAGCAAAATACGAAAAAGGAGGTTTTCTGCCTCCCAAAATTAAATATCAAAACAAGGGACTTTGTAGGAAAGTCCCATAAATCATCTAAAAATTGCACATACAATGATAGTAGTATATCAATGCCAATAAAAATATAAACTAGTCATATATGATACTATTATGATGATACAAAATGCAAGTATCAACTCCTCCAAGCTTAAACCTTTGCTTGTCCTCGAGCAAATAAGCGAATAGATCATGTCATGCATCAATGAGCTTATGGTTGATAAAAAAGAAATACGAGCATTTTATAATCAACTTATGCATGTTCAATTACTTTAAAGATTTGTAAATAAAATTCATACAAATGAAGAAATCATAAATATAAACTCTAGCAACTACCCCTTACTTTTGAATAAAACTAACCATAGCATGTTGGACAATTTGAATCATCTCCACTTTCATACTAGCTTTTAGCAGTAACCATTGCACTCTCAAAGACTTTGCAAAATAGATAAGCTCTCAAAGGATAACCAGTTGCTAGAAGAGAATGATTATAACAAGATAGCCATGAAGTTCAACTTGTGTCGAACACTTTCACAACTCGCGTGGTATCAGTTAATGGTCTTATTTCTTAATAGACCCATCATAAACCTTATTTATGGATCTTTCAATCATGTCATATGACCTTTCAATCTTTTTCTTGCTCTTTTTTCAGGTGTCCACTTTCTTTTTTCTTTTTCATTCACTTTCCATTGGAGCATATGTATTGAAATATCCATAACTATTAGTTTACCCTTTGGTTACTGTAACAACCTCAGACCCTACGCTCTAAGTTCAAGCCTAGATGAACCGGAAGTGGTTAAAATAGTATAGCGGGGGCCTAGGGGCCACCCACGTGTAGACCCGTCGGCCGTCCTAACCACTTCCAAGACATCGGGACAAGAGCGAGCGGCGTAGGCAACAAGTGAAGAGATTAAATACATACATAAGTGAGTATGTATGCAAGCTACCTTACAACAGTTCTCAGAGCCATTCCATCTAAAAGAAATAGAAATATTGCAACGCCATACGGCAAGATCCAAATATCCTAGATAGAGATAATAGTGTAGGATAGCTCCTCATACATCAAACATCAGAGTAACAAGCGGAAGCGGGAAACAAGATCCGATTACGGACAAGAAGCAAATCGGCATAAGATGCCACATAAGTAAGCACATCCCGCCCATAGATCTCGCGGATCCCCATCCCTAGAATCTATACACCGCGTGATCATTGCCAACATCATCTGTCTCCTCCACCCAGTATCCATCTTGCGAATACACCTGTTCATCTGAATCAAACAATTTATCGTGTGAGACCCTAGGGGTACTTAGCAAGTCTTTATGCCTCTAAAGGGGACATAACCTGGGGTGACGCAATTGCAGCAAAAGATAATACTAACAAGTCTATAGATACTCGCTAACCAGCCGCCTAACCAATGATAGACGGATGTCCGTTAATTAGAATCAATAGTTATAACAGTATATAGTAACATATCCATCCTCCTTCTCGCTTACCAACGAGAAAGCGGACGAACAACCCATCCGTTGGCAGTTTTATTAACCATTCTATGAGCATTGCACTATTTACTAGTCAGGTATTTAGTCAAATTAAAAGTGGTAATTTAGTTATACTTGTCTATGATCGAGAAACTATGCTCCAAGTCGTCCATAACCGCAGACACGGCTTTCAGAAAGATTTACCCTGTAGGGGTGCACAAATAGCAACACACACTCGATCAACCTCGGAAAAACCAACTCAAAACCCAATGAGGCATTCACGACAAAGCGATCACAGGATTCAGAAATATTTCCGGGGGCCGCCCTATTAAGCTACCCGTGACGAAGTTGGCCGACTTTGAGACGGACCCAAGGTTTGCGCCAATGGCTGTAAACGACTGGGAACCCGAAAGTGTGACTGGGCTTGTCGATACCGCGAAAACACTCCGCATCCAAAACAGTACAGGTGCTCATCGCACAATCTTAAATAAAATAGTAAAGCATGGCATAAGTACGGGATAGTAATAAAGCCCCAAACTACTTTGTGGCCCCAAGAAATAGAAATGAATCAAGCTCTGGCTCAGGAGGGTCCATAAGGCCTCCCGGATGTGGATAGTGCGAATAGTCAAGGAACAGGAATCAGGTACTCGGGGTCCTACGGGACACAAGTGGACATGAAGAACCAAATATCAGATATTGCCCACCGGTGCCTCTTTCATTAGTTATCCCATTACTACTTAGGTTAAATTGTTTAGGTACCTCGTTATCCATCAGACTCTCACATACCCTACACATGCTGTTCTACGACTCGCATGGCTCAACCAACTCCTGTAGTAATGGCTCATGGGGTTGAGGAACAGGCTCGGTGGGGTTTAAAAGTAAAGGCTATGCAGTGCTTGGGATTCAATTTAATGCAATCGCGACTCAATGATGCAAGAATAAGATAGAGTCAATAGGTACTATATGTATGCAAGCATGTGGTAGCGCTTGCCTGGCAGCTCAGTTGAAGCGAGAGACAGATCTGGGTAGTACTCCTGGGATTCCTGATATTTCTCCTGCTCAGCGTCTATTCGAAAGAAGAACCAAACAAACAAGGGCCAACATAAATAAAGTGCACAAGCATATAAATAAAATGCGACAAGCAAACAGGCATGCCATGATGAATGATGCACAATTTACATGGCAATAATGTAGCATGGCATGGGTGAGGTGTGGGATACAAGAATAAAGCATTTTATTAAGTTTTAGTCATGTTTTGCTCCCATAAACAGTTCTGGTTTTTAATAATGACATGATGCATGCTGCAATTCAGAACATAGAATGCATAGATAGAACGGGCTCGTCGCGCTGATCGATTTAGACATATTATTTGCCAAATTTGGAGTTATAGATTTAAAGTTATTAGTTAATTAAGAAAAGGGCATTTTATTGCAATTAAACAATTTTCGAAAATTTAAAATAGTCAAACATTAAATTGGATGGCAGATTTGAATTCCTCACGTTTTTCTGATTCAAAAACATATATTATTTGTATTATTGGAAATTAACAACATAAAGATATTAATTTCTGGATATTAAACATATTAAACAATTTTTGGAATTATTTTTATTTTAGAAAAAGATGGCGGGGACTTTTGTTACCCTGGGACTCTCTATCCACAGTCATAGAGACGCGGGACCATTGTGCTGACTGGGTCGAGCTGGTGCGGCGGGATTTGAACCGGTTTTTCTCACTCAGGCCGAAGATAGCCTCGGGGCATGACCAGTGAGATCGCAACGCTGGCGGCCCACGGCGCATGAGGGTGACAAGTGGCAGCCCTGGGGTCGAACGGTGGCGGTACAAAACTTCCAGGGGTTCTTTTAGAAAAGGGTCTGGGAGGAACCGGATCTGACGAAGAAAACTGGCTAGCTGCAATGATTTTCGAAAGACGATGGCGAGCAAACCGTCAGGAATTTTGCGACGCTGCAAAAACGAAAGTTGTAGAGCCAACGTTGGACTACAACTTTGGTGTTTGGAGCTTCGTCAATGGAGGTATATGGCGGACGGGGCAAGAAGAGGAATGCTCAGGCTACAACTTTGGTTCAGCAAGATCGCACGGAGACGGACCACATCGATCGAAATCTGCGGAAGAACAGAGGGTGCGCTAGGGTTCCGCTGTTGTCGGTCAGTGCAGGCGAAATCTCTACGACGTCTGTGCGTCTGGCGTCTGGCTGCTGCCTTGCGGCGTGAGCAACAAACAACGCCAGAGAGGGTAAGGGACTGCATGTGCTCACCGGGGGGGTTGGAGGAGAGGAAGAAGTCGGCGGCGGTGGTGTTCAATGCGTCGGCAAAGGGGTGAACAGTGAGGCAGACGGGCAGCGCGTCCTGGCGGTGACCGTGGCGAGCGCGGGCGGCGACGTCGTTCAAGAACCTCTCCTCCTTGCTCCCGCTACAGTGCTGCTTCCGCTCCTCGACCTAGCACTTTCCCCAGCTACGGTGGACTCCTAGTGGCGGAGAGCAGGGGCAGTGGCCACGGCCATGGTGGGGTGTGTGTTGTTGCCGATGAATCAGAGGGGATCTGGATCGGGTTGGAGGGTAGGTAGAGAGAAGAGGGGGGAGGAGGACAACGCTCTACTGCTGGCTGCTTTATGCACGAGAGGGACCACGGGCTCTGCGTGAGGAGACGCTCGAGCATGTGAGCGAGGAAGAGAAACAGGAGGGAAAGAAAAGGCGTGCAGGGCGTCGGCCTGCAGTGTTGGGTGCCATCGGGAGGAAACTGGGTGGTCTTGGTGCATCCAAAAGGTCAAGGCTCGGCTGGGTAGTTGGTTTTGGGCTGGGTTTTCTCTTCAGTTTAGGGGGGGTTAAGCTAGGTAGATTAGAGAGAGAGATTAGGGTTTAGGGATTATGTAGAGAACCCATCTTAGGTTGTTGATGCATATGCCTTCTTGGCCTCGTTTAAAACAAGCCATGCAAGGAGATTCAAAAATGAAAGATTGCAAAACAACTCATAAAATACCACAAGGAGGAAAAGAAGGAAGAGATGCCCTATGTTGCATGTACATGCAATAATAGGCATGCAAGAAATAAAGGAGACAAGATGGTATATTAGGATCCTTTTGAATTTGGCTATTTGATGGATTCCAACCCAAAAAGCTTTACACCAAATCCAAAAGAAATCCCAAAAAGAGGAGGTATGGACAAGCTTGCATGGGCCATGCATGAACCTTAGATAGGCCACATGATATTTGTGAAAACAAATACAATCTCAAAAGACCCCATTTAGACCCATGCACTCAAATTTGAATAAAACCCAAGCCAAAGGTTGGGAGAGGTTGAATAGAAACATCCAATGGAAGCACTAGAATAAGATGGAGATGTGGAGCTTATACTTCATGCAACATGAAATAATGGTACCACACATAGCATACATGCACAAGGAATTAACACATGGTTGGAACTAAACCCATATGTCCAAGAGTTGATGAAATAACATGAATAAATATAATGGAAAAGCTAGTGTGGGTATGCCACTAGATAAATATATGGTTCCATTTATATTTAGATATGCCCACTCATATAGAAGTAAACCATATGAAGATGTAGAAGTATCCCCCCATGTAGACCCACATCCTTTATATTGTGAAAACAATAGTAAACACCATTGGGGCATGTGGGAAAGAATTGGATCTATCTTTATTTTATATGAGCTAGATTTAAATATCAACACAAATGCAATTGCTCATATGTGATTTGGATGGTGGAGTTATAAGGTGGTGATAAAGGAAGGTGGCAAAGGTGGTGGAATTGAAAAATATATGCCCCAAACTCAACTTGGGCATTAAAAAATATATCAAGAACCAACTAGAATGTATCAAGAGGCAAATACAATTAATAGTGCATATGAGATAAGAACCAAATGAAAAGGGTTTTATATGATGCTCAAATGCAATGTGGCATGATGACATGAGCATGATATAATTATGATGCAGCAATTATACGTAGGAAGTAGCATTTTATTATTAGACCATGTAGCATTACAGATGTTAGACAGATGGGATGCTACAACTCTCCCCCACTAAACAGGAATCTCGCCCCGAGAATCTAGGAAGAAGAAGAAGAAGACACGAAGAGGGTAGGATACTTGGCACGGAGCTCATCCTCGCGTTCCCAAGTGGCTTCATCAACGGAATGGTGTGATCACTGCACCTTGCAGAACTTGATGGACTTGTTGCGAGTCCTTCTTTCTGCGACTTCTAGGATTTTTTTGGGGTGTTCTTGATAAGACAGGTCTTCTTGGAGATTGATGAGCTCATGGTCCACGGTCCTGCCGGGATCCTTGAAGCACTTCTTGAGTTGAGAAATATGGAAAAAATCATGAACCTTGAGTTTTTCAGGGAGCTCAAGAGCATAAGCGACTTCTCCTCTTCTTCCACGAACTTTGAAAGGACCGATGTATCTAGGAGCCAGCTTTCCTTTGATACCAAACCGGTGCGTGCCCCTCATAGGAGTGACACGAAGGTAAACGAGATCACCAGGGACATACTCCATGTCCGTGTGCTTTCTGTCGTAGTTGCTCTTCTGGCGACTTTGAGCAACCTTCATATTTTCAAGAATGATGTGAACCTTCTCCTCCGCTTGAGTTACAATGTCGGGGCCAAACAATGTTCTTTCACCTGCGCCCGACCAACCAATCAGAGTTCTGCATTTGCGGCCATAGAGAACCTCAGATGGTGCCATCTTTAGACTCTTCTGGAAGCTATTGTTGTAAGAGAATTCAGCATAAGGGAGGCATTCTTCCCACTTCATGCCTAAAGAGATAACACAAGCACGGAGCATATCTTCCAGAATCTGATTGATCCTTTCAACTTGTCCTTGCGACTGAGGGTGATAGGCTGTGCTAAAGTTCAACTTTGTTCCCAAAGCATTTTGGAAACTTCCCCAGAACTTGGAAGTGAAGATGCTTCCACGGTCTGAACTGATCTCAAGAGGGACCCCATACAGAGAGACAATTCTGTTGATATAGAGCTCAGCCAAATGAATTGCAGAAATTGTTTCCTTGACGGGAAAGAAGTGAGCCACTTTAGAAATCCTGTCGATAACAACAAAGATTGCATTGTTGCCCTTCTACGACCTTGGAAAACCAGTTATGAAGTCCATCTCGACTTTCTCCCATTTCCATTCCGGAGGCTTCAATGGCTGTAGAAGACCGGAAGGTTTCTGATGGACAGCTTTAACTCTGTGGCAGACATCACACTCCAAGACATACTTGGCACAATATCGTTTCAACCCAGGCCACCAATATTGTGTTTTTAGATCCATGTACATCTTAGTGCTGCCAGGGTGGATAGAAAGAACAGAATCATGCGCCTCCTTGAGAACTTGCTCTCTTAAACCCGGGTAGTTCGGAAAAAACATCCGGTGTTCAAAGAATAGAGCGCCTTGGTCGTCCACGTGGAAGGACTCATACTTCGGAAGCTGAATGTTGAGATGATATTTTTAGTGTAAGGATCACCAAGTTGAATGGAGCGAACTTTTTCTTCCAAGAGAGGGGCTGCCAGAAGATTCAGAAGATACCCTTAATCCACAATTTCAAGGTTGAGCTGGCGGAATTCCTCGCACAAGAGAGGCTGTTATTCTTCCACCATGAGGTTGTTGACATAAGCTTTTCGGCTAAGAGCATCGGCCATCACATTAGCTTTGCCCGGAGTGTAGTTGATTGTCAGATCGAAATCATTAATTGCTTCAATCCACCTCCTCTAACGAAGGTTGAGATCAGGTTGTGTGAAGATATACTTCAGACTCTTGTGATCAGAAAAGATCTCACAACGGTTGCCAAGCAAGTAGTGCCTCCATACTTTCAAAGCAAAGACGACTGCTGCGAGTTCGAGGTCATGTGTAGGATAGTTGATCTCATGCGTCTTCAATTGTCGAGAGGCATAAGCAACAACTTGTTTTTCTTGCATAAGGACCGCAACCAATCCTTGCAAGGAGGCGTCACAGAATATCTGGAAAGGCTTTGATGTATCTGGAGGAATCAAGACTGGTGTGGAAGTGAGCTTCTCTTTGAGGGTTTCAAAGCTTGCTTGACATGCAGGAGACCAAAGGTATTTCTTGCCTTTCTTGAGGAGATCGGTAAGAGGCTTCGCAATCTTCGAGAAGTTCTGAACGAAGCGACGGCAATAACTAGCCAAACCAAGGAAACTCCGGACTTCTTTGACATTTTTGGGTGGAAGCAAGTCAACAATTGTCCGAACAGTTTCTGGGTTGACTGCAATGCCCTTAGCAGAGATGACGTGACCAAGATAGGTGACTTCAGGCAGCCAGAACTCACACTTGGAGAACTTTGCATACAGGCGGTTCTCACGAAGCTTGTTTAGGACACATCAAAGGTGTTCTTCATGTTCTTCCTTTGACTTAGAATAGACTAGAATGTCATCCAGATAGACCACAACAAACTTATCAAGATACTCCATGAAAACCGAGTTCATAAGCCTTGAGAAGGTGGCATGCGCATTGGTGAGACTGAAGGACATGACCGTGTACTCGTACAGGCCATAGCGGGTGGTGAAAGCTGTTTTGGGAACATCTTCCTTGCGAATCTTGATTTGATGATATCCACTTCTCAAGTCAAGCTTAGAGAATACCACAGCTCCAGCTAGCTGATCGAAGAGATCATTAATACGCGGAAGGGGATATTTATTCTTGATGGTTTTAGCATTGAGAGCCCGATAGTCAACACGAAGTCTACCAGTCTTGTCTCGCTTCTTCGCAAAGATGGTTGGGCTATCCCAAGAAGAAGTATTGTGCTGAATGAAACCCAACTTCTCTTGTTCATCGAGCTGACGTTTGAGTTCAGCCAATTCAGCAGGACCCATTTTATAAGGCCGCTTGGAGATAGGAGCAGTTCCAGGTTCAAGCTCAATCACAAACTTGACCTCACGATCAGGAGGCATACCTGGCAACTCTTCAGGAAAAACATCTGGGAACTCACAGACCACCGGAACACTCTGAATAGCCTCCATAGTATCATCATTCAGAGCCGCCAAAGAGAAAAGCTGAATTGTAGGAGTCAGACTTGGGGAATAGACTATATGGCCTTCAGGAATTTTCAGAGAAACCGAGCGTTCAGCACAATCAATCACAGCTGCATTTGCTGTTAACCAATCCATGCCCAAGATAACATCAATGTCAGAATTTCCTAGAATAAGTAAGGAAGCCGGGAACGAAGAACCACCAATCTCAATTTGATTGCCATGGCTGATTTTGGAAGATGCCATTGTTGCTCCAGGAGAAAGGACCATTAGACGTTTAGGGAGAGGATCCATAGGTAACCCATTCTCATCAGCAAAACTTGTAGAGACAAAAGAAAGCGATGCACCAGAATCAAATAGAACTCGTGCAGGGACTGAGTTAACAGGAAGCATACCCATCACAACTCCAGGTGCATGCTCGGCTTGAGCGACGTTGACACAGTTGGCACGAGCAACAGTGGACCTGGGCTTGGTGTTGATGTTGAGAGCCCGAGGTGGAGGTGCACGAACCATAGAAGAACTTGCTGTAGGCCTTGGAGGTGGTGGAGGAAGAGCTTTGTTGTTCATGGGACAACTCCAGTGTTGATGCCCAGTGTTCCCACAAGTGTAGCAAGCACCAGGTGGACGTGGAGCAGCGTGGCAGGACTCCGCCAGCGCTCAGGTAGTTGTGGTTGTAGCCCCTAGGAGCCGCGGTGAAGGAGTTTGGTGGCCTTGCCGTGTAGCTTGAAGGTCTTGGTGGAGCCGGGAGCGGCGGTGCGGTATTAGGGACCCACACGCGACGCTTAGAAGGAGCTGTCATAGCTGAAGAGCTTGCTGCGTCACGGCTGTGTTTCTTGGACTCCTCAAACACTTGCCTACTTGCTTCTTCCTGTAGAGCTGTATGTTGGAGTTCTAGAAAAGACCCCGGCCTTGCATGAGTGATTGCATATTTGATAGATGCATTGAGCCCTTGCCTGAACCTCTTTTGCTTCTTCTTGTCATCAGAGATCTCATCGCCACCATACCGAGAAAGGTTCATGAAGTTTCTGATATAGGTATTGACATTGTCATTGCCCTGCTTGAGGTTGAGAAACACTTCCTTCATCCTTTCCATGACAATTTCTGACAGGTATTGCTCTTTGAAAGCCCCAGTGAATTGCTCCCAGGTAGGCTGAAAACCAGAGTGGTTTGCCTTTAGGTAATTCTCCCACCACAGAGCTGCATCTCCCTTCAGAAGGTGAGTCGCACATTTTACCCATTCTTGCTCAGGAACATCAGCAGTCATCAGCAACCTTGACATCTCACGCAGCCAATCATCAGCGTCCAGCAGCTGATCAGACACCTCAAAGTGACACAGGTTAAACTTCAGAAAGCTCTTGATGTCTCCTCGCTTGGGAGGTGGAGGTAGCAGAACAAACTCATTCCTCCTGACACTTTCTTCAAATCGCTGCTGGTTCTGCTGCATTTCTCCCAAGGCATTAGCAATACTTGCCAACGCAGCCCCAGTTCAGGTGGTATGTCCTCCTCAGAACGGCGTGGTGGTGCCATCATGTGATTGATATAAAACTCAAGTCAGTACCATAATGGATAATAATAATAATCCAAAATAGTACCAAAATGGAATTAACCAAGATTAAAGGATACAAATTACTACGATGATATTAAAATATCAACAAAGTTCAAAGCACCTAGAAGATATTAAGCATATCGCACACGACTGAACAAGGAGTGTGGTACACAAAGCTATCAAAGAAAAAATTTCTGCAAATTTCGGCATTAAAATACCACTATATGCGCAAAACCACTTAACGAATCAAGATTAGTAACTCTACCAATTCAATATACAAGAGCGAATGATAAAAGTAGTGGTATGGTCGCGACTCCATCCCGCACTCAAATCATTACTCCGCACATGAACAAGTAAAAACCACATATCCCAACTCCCTTCCTTCTTAAGATGAACCTAAAGATTAGAAACTACAGAAACAAACATCCCTAACAAGATAGTGTCGGATAACAAAGAGTAAGACAGATCGCGTCGGTATACAACGAATCAGATAGATTGCGTCGGTTTACAAAAGCCTGTCGGTACGGAATGCACCAACAATTGATAACCAAAAGGCAGATAGCGACAACAAATTTGATGCAACAGATAGACAAGGAATTACACACACACACACACACACTCACACAACCTATGGTACTACGGAACCCCGAACACGTGAATCCTAGTTTGAATTTTAGAAGAGGATAGAAAATGTTACACTTCCTTACCAGAAAAGGGTGGGTGGGTAAGAAGAAAAATGGAAGCAGTCCTACTCTCACGTTTTTGTTTTTCCCTAGTATACATAGCTACCAAAATATTTGCTAGACTGACAACGACCATTTGGCTGAGACCCTGAAGGGCGGGATGGCTCTGATACCAATTGTAACAACCTCGGACCCTACGCTCTAAGTTCAAGCTTGGATGAACCAGAAGTGGTTAAAATAGTACAGCAGGGGCCCAGGGGCATACGTGTGGCCGTCGTTCCCTAACCACTTCCAAGACATCGGGACAAGAGCGAGCGGCGTAGGCAACAGGCGAAGAGATCAAATACATACACAAGTGAGTATGTATGCAAGCTACCTTACAACAGTTCTCAGAGCCATTCCATCTAAAAGAAATAGAAATATTGCAACACCATACGGCAAGATCCAAATATCCTAGATAGAGATAATAGTGTAGGATAGCTCCTCATACATCAAACATCAGAGTATCAAGCGGAAGCGGGAAACAAGATCCGAGTACGGACAAGAAGCAAATCGGCATAAGATGTCACATAAGTAAGCACATCCCGCCCACAGATCTCGCGGATCCCCATCCCCAGAATCTGTACACCGCGTGATCATTGCCAACATCATCTGTCTCCTCCACCCAGTATCCATCTTGCGAATACACCTGTTCATCTGAATCAAACAATTTATCGTGTGATACCCTAGGGGTACTCAGCAAGTCTTTATGCCTCTAAAGGGGACATAACCTGGGGTGACACAATTGCAGTAAAAGATAATACTAACAAGTCTATAGATACTCGCTAACCATCCGCCTAACCAATGATAGACGGATGTCCGTTAATTAGAATCAATAGTTATAACAGTATATAGTAACAGATCCATCCTCCTTCTCGCTTACCAACGAGAAAGCGGACGGATAACCCATCCGTTGGCAGTTTTATTAACCATTCCATGAGCATTGCACTATTTACTAGTTAGGTATTTAGTCAAATTAAAAGCGGTACTTTAGTTATACTTGTCTATGATCGAGAAACTGTGCTCCAAGTCGTCCATAACCGTGGACACGGCTTTCAGAAAGATTTACCCTACAGGGGTGCACAAATAGCAACACACACTCGATCAACCTCGGAAAAACCAACTCAAAACCCAACGAGGCATTCACGACAAAGCGATCACAGGATTCAAAAATATTTCAGGGGCCACCCCATTAAGCTACCCGCGACGAAGTTGGCCGACTTTGAGACGGACCCAAGGTTTGCGCCAATGGCTGTAAACGACTGGGAACCCGAAAGTGTGACTGGGCTTTATAGATTTAAAGTTATTAATTAATTAAGAAAAGGGCATTTTATTGCAATTAAACAATTTTCGAAAATTTAAAATAGTCAAACATTAAATTGGATGGCAGATTTGAATTCCTCATGTTTTTCTGATTCAAAAACATATATTATTTGTATTATTTAGAATTACCAACATAAAGATATTAATTTCTGGATATTAAACATATTAAAGAATTTCCGGAATTATTTTTATTTTAGAAAAAGATGGCAGGGACTTTTGTTACCCTGGGACTCTCTACCCACAGTCACAGAGACGCGGGACCATTGTGCTGACTGGGTCGAGTTGGTGCGGCGGGATTTGAACCGGGTTTTCTCACTCAGGCCGAAGATAGCCTCGGTGCATGACCAGTGGGACCGCAACACTGGCGGCCCACGGCGCATGAGGGTGACAAGTGGCAGCCCCGGGGTCGAATGGTGGCGGTACAAAAATTCTAGGGGTTCTTTTAGAAAAGGGTCTGGGAGGAACCGGATCTGACGAAGAAAACTGGCTAGCTACAACGATTTTCGAAAGACGATGGCGAGCAAACCGTCGGGAATTTTGCGACGCTGCAAAAACGAAAGTTGTAGAGACAACGTCGGACTACAACTTTGGTGTTTGGAGCTTCGTCAACGGAGGTTTGCGGCGGACGGGGCAAGGAGATGAATAGAGAGGATCTAGCGGTTTAAAAACTGACGGAAATTTTTTTAGAACCGGGCTGAGATCGGGCTGGGTTGCGACGACGATTGCGACCGAACGGCGGCGAATTTTGCCCTGCCGTAAAAAGGAAAGTTGAAGAGGAATGCTCGGGCTACAACTTTGGTTCAGAAAGCTCACACAGAGACGGACCACATCGATCGAAATCTGCGAAAGAACAGAGGGTGCGCTAGGGTTCATTGTTGTCGCCATGTGGCGAATCTTGTCTGCGATGCTGCGGCATCTGGCGTCTGAGCGGCTCTTGTGGTGCCGGCGGGGAGCAACGCAAGCCAGAGAGGTAAGGGACTACATGTGCTCACCGGGGGGTTGGAGGAGAGGAAGAAGTCGGCGGCGGCGGTGTTCAAGGCATCGACAAAGGGGTGAACGGTGAGGCAGACGGGAAGCACGTCCTGGCGGTGACCGTGGAAAGCGCGGGCGGCGACGTTGTTCAAGAACCTCTCCTCCTCGCTCCCGCTATGGTGCTGCTTACGCTCCTCGACCTGGCACTTTCCCCAGCTACGGTGGACTCCTAGTGGCGGAGAGCAGGGGCAGTGGCCACGGCCATGGCAGGGTGTGTGTTGTCGCCGATGAATCAGAGGGCAGGGCTGGCGATCTGGATCAGGTTGGAGGGTAGGTAGAGAGAAGAGGGGGGAGGAGGACAATGCTCTGTTGCTGGCTGCTTTATGCACGAGAGGGAGCACGGGCTCTGCGTGAGGAGGCGCTCGAGCACGTGAGCGAGGAAGAGAAACAGGAGGGAAAGAAAAGGCATGCAGGGCGTCGGCCTGCAGTGTTGGGTGCCATCGGGAGGAAACGGGGTGGTCTTGGTGCATCCAAAAGGTCAAGGCTCGGCTGGGTAGGTGGTTTTGGGCTGGGTTTTCTCTTCGGTTTAGGGGGGGTTAAGCTAGGTAGATTAGAGAGAGAGAGATTAGGGTTTAGGGATTATGTAGAGAACCCATCTTAGGTTGTTGATGCATATGCCTTCTTGGCCTCGTTTAAAACAAGCCATGCAAGGAGATTCAAAAATGAAAGATTGCAAAACAACTCATAAAATACCACAAGGAGGAAAAGAAGGAAGAGATGCCCTATGTTGCATGTACATGCAATAATAGGCATGCAAGAAATAAAGGAGACAAGATGGTATATTAGGATCCTTTTGAATTTGGCTATTTGATGGATTCCAACCCAAACAAGCTTTACACCAAATCCAAAAGAAATCCCAAAAGGAGGAGGTATGGACAAGCTTGCATGGGCCATGCATGAACCTTAGATAGGCCACATGATATTTGTGAAAACAAATACAATCTCAAAAGACCCCATTTAGACCCATGCACTCAAATTTGAATAAAACCCAAGCCAAAGGTTGGGAGAGGTTGAATAGAAACATCCAATAGAAGCACGGGAATAAGATGGAGATGTGGAGCTTATATTTCATGCAACATGAAATAATGGTACCACACATAGCATACATGCACAAGGAATTAACACATGGTTGGAACTAAACCCATATGTCCAAGAGTTGATGAAATAACATGAATAAATATAATGGAAAAGCTAGTGTGGGTATGCCACTAGATAAATATATGGTTCCATTTATATTTAAATATGCCCACTCATATAGAAGTAAACCATATGAAGATGTAGAAGTATCCCCCCATGTAGACCCACATCCTTTATATTGTGAAAACAATAGTAAACACCATTGGGGCATGTGGGAAAGAATTGGATCCATCTTTATTTTTATATGAGCTAGATTTAAATATCAACACAAATGCAATTGCTCATATGTGATTTGGATGGTGGAGTTATAAGGTGGTGATAAAGGAAGGTGGCAAAGGTGGTGGAATTGAAAAAGATATGCCCCCAACTCAACTTGGGCATTAAACAATATATCAAGAACCAACTACAATGTATCAAGAGGAAAATACAATTAATAGTGCATATGAGATAAGAACCAAATGAAAAGGGTTTCATATGATGCTCAAATGCAATGTGGCATGATGACATGCGCATGGTATAATTATGATGCAGTAATTATATGTAGGAAGTAGCATTTTATTATTAGACCATGTAGCATTACAGATGTTAGACAGATGGGATGCTACAACTCTCCCCCACTAAACAGGAATCTCACCCCGAGATTCTAGGAAGAAGAAGAAGAAGACACGAAGAGGGTAGGATACTTGGCACGGAGCTCATCCTCGCGTTCCCAAGTGGCTTCATCAGCGGAATGGTGCGACCACTGCCTTCGGTCTTGGGATTTGTTCACCTCCTCCAGGAGCATCACCCCTTCCTTGAAGGTCAAGGTCTTCATGGGAGCCACCACGGAGTTGAGGTAATGGTTAACCCCCTTCTTCTCCACAACATAACCTCCCAGATTGGATCCGGATCTTGCCATTGAAAAAGCTGAAAGGACAGGAAGAGAAAACAAGGTTTGCCTCGCAAAG
This sequence comes from Avena insularis, assembly GCA_023614405.1. NCBI lineage: Eukaryota > Viridiplantae > Streptophyta > Magnoliopsida > Poales > Poaceae > Avena > Avena insularis. Next base: position 538,730,535 of record CM042694.1, read on the forward strand.
ACTCAATGCAAGATTAGATATGCAGAGTGAAGGGAATATGCCCCGAGAGGCAATAATAAAGATCTTATTATATGTATTCCAATTATATGATAGATGTTTATTTTGCATGCTATAATTGTATTAATACAGAAACCTTAATACATGTGTGCTTAATAAACAAATAGAAAGTTCCTAGTTATGCCTCTCTATAAACTAGCTTGTTGATTAACAAGATGATCAAGGTTTCCTAATCATGGACATTGGATGTTGTTAATAACGAGGTCACAACATTAGTGGAATGATGTGATGAGCATTCATCTGAAGTATAGCATTATGATCAAAGTTATTATGTTTATATTGCTATAACATCATACAAAGTAATCCTAGTCCTTAGACCATGAGATCATCTCAATCACTAACACTGGAAGAGTATCTAGATAACATCAAACATCACACCGTGAAAGGGTGACTATAAAGGTGGGTTCAGTGCTACGAAGGTGTTATGTAGAGGCTCATGTATCAAGAGTGGGATGTGTCCATCCCGGTGACGGATAGATATACTCTAGGCCCTCTCGATGATATCACATTAACGAGAAAAGAGTGCATGTCAGTAACGAGATTAAACAAGGTATAGAGATACCGATGATCGAATCTCGGACATGTAATATATCACGAGACAAAGGGATTTAGTTACTATCATTAAAGGTTCTCACGATCACAAAAGTCATTGTTGAATGTGTGGGACTCAGTATGGATCTCCAGGTCCCGCTTCTGATTATTGATCCGAGAGGGGTCTCGATCATGTCTGCATTATTCGTGAACCGTAGGGTGACACACCTAAGGGATACCAACACCATTTGGAGCAAATATGTACTACACGAAATAATTGCAAAGCGTTGGAATTATTTCAATGGACACGGGAATTGTTCCGGGTGAAATTGCTGAAACTGGTTCTACATGTGATATTGAAATGTTGCAGGGGGTTTTATGTGAATGTTTGTTAACTAAAGTAATTAAAAAAATTCTGAATAAAATAAATAAAAGAGTTTTATTAAACGAGAGTTGCATTAAATTTGGTGAAAATTTAATGCATGTGAGTGGATGTGTGAGTGGAGGCATGTTTATGTGAGTAGAGTTTCCACCCACATGAATGAAGGAAGAGGTGGGGGCACCTCCATGATCGCCGGCCATGGGAGGGGGTTGCCCTCCTTTCCCTATAAAAGTCCCCCCTCTCCTCCTCACAAAATACACCTCCTCGTGAAGGACCTCTCTCCCCCTCTAGAATTATTCCCCCATGGTCTCAGATTAACGAGATACATGTTCCCGGTGGCATTTCGTCTGGAAGGAGTTGCTGCTTCCGTTGCATCACTGGAGCGAGGAGGTGGAGGTTGTTCGGTGGCATGAATGTGTGTGCGATCATGGATGCGCTGCTGAGTTGCGGCGCTAGACCTCTTCTCGATCCTGAGATTGGCAAGCGTTCGACTATATTATCCATGAGTTCAACCTCGTTACACTTTGTCGGTCTACAATGGTGTGTTCTCTATGGATGTATATCTACCCTTTGCTTGTATCTAGTAGATAGATCTTGGCATATAATAGTTCCCATCATAGGAATTTTTTTGTTTTCTATGTTGCAAACCCAACAGTGGTATCAGAGCCTGATCTATGCGTAGATGCTTTGCACGTGTAGTACACATATGAGTATGTGGGCGATGATGATCATGTTATTGCTTCTTATATGTATTTTGGATATTGGTGGCATAGTGGGATGAAGCGGCCCAGACTAACTTTACATGTCCTTGCACATGAGACATGTTCCATGATTGACATGCAACTAGTTTTGCATAAGTGGCTAGCGGATGTCTGTCTCTCCTACTATAGTTAATATATGATTTACAACGAGTTGCTAATAATTTGGTTATCATCGTTGTGGTTCCATTTTCGTAGGTAAGACCGGTTCTATCTTCGAAAGCCCTAAGCCACGTAAAACTTGCAATGGATAAATTAGAAGCGTCTAGTTTAGATTGTTGCTATGCTAGTGTCATGATATGGTAATATTGTAAGTTGATGTACAGTTGATACTCTTACAACACACCTAACGTGTAAGTTCCATAGACCTTGGCCTTACACACAAAGGAATGATAAAGATCATACCATGATGCACGTGATAGGGATTGATGACCCACAAGTATAGGGGGTGTATCGCAGTATTTTCAAGGGAAGTGAAACCCAATTTATTGATTCGACACAAGGGGAGCCAAAGAATACTTATCAGCCTTAACAACTGAGTTGTCAATTCAGCACTGAAACAATCTTGCTCACAGTTTATCAAGAGCAGATTTTGTAGTAGGAATAGTAAAGTAACAGTAGTAGCAAAGCAAAGACAGTAGTAATAAAAGCAGTAAACAGTGGGATTCGAGTGCGGTAGGCATAGAGATGGATGGAAGGGCGTTGCATGGATAAGACAATTCACATAGCAATCAGAACATAGGTCAATTGTAGATAAATAAGATAAAGCATCCAAGTACTAGACAATCCTAGGCATGTGTTCCATATATAGTCATACGTGCTCGCAATGAAAACTTGCACAACATCTTTTGTCCTGCTAGCCCGTTTGCAGCACGGCCTCTAGGGAACTACTGGCAATTAAGGTGCTCCTTTTAATAGAGCACCGGAGCAAAGCATTAACACTCCGTGAACACATGTGATCCTCACATCAAAGCCTTTCCCTTCCGGCTACCCCGATTTCTGTCACTTCGGGACCATAGGTTCCGGACAACGATGTGTGTATACAACTTGTAGATAAGACCCAAAACAATACTATCATGATGAATCAATAACATGTTCAGATCTGAAATCATGGCACTCGGTCCCTAGTGACAAGCATTAAGCAGAACAAGTCGCAACAAAGTCATAAAGCACTAATAAAAGATACTAGGCACCATGCCCAAACAATCTGATGCCATTACATGAACGATCTCATCCAATCCCTACCATCCCCATAGCCTACAGCGGGGGATTACTCACTCATAGATGGAGGAAACATGGATGGTCGATGGAGATGATGGTGGAGATCTATGGAGATGGCTCCGGGGGCACTTCCCCATCTCGGCAGGGTCTTACAGAGACTTTCGTCCCGAATCTCCCTTCGGTGTGGCAGTGCAAGAGAACTTTTCGTGGAAAACCGTCGAACCCCCTCAAGTTTTTAGGTCAGAAGGCTTCTTATAGGCGAAGAGGGAAACCGAGGGGGTGCCTGGGGCCACCACACCATGCCCTGGCGCGGCCAGGCCCAGCCCGCGCCTAGGGGTGGTGTGGCCAACCCCTGGCTCTCCTCCGTCTCGAGTCTTCTGGAAAAATAGGCACTTTGGCTTTTGTCTCGTCCAATTCCGAGAATATTCATTTTCTGACTTTCCTGGAACCAAAAATAGCAAAAAACAGGCAGTAATTTGTGGCTCTTGTTAATAGGTTAGTCCAAGAAATCATATGAAAAGTACTCCAAAGTGTGGACAAAACACAAGAAAGTAGATAAAACCAAGCATGGAGCATCAAAAATTATAGATACATTTGCAATGTATCAACATCCCCAAGCTTAACTCATGCTCGTCCTTGAGTTGGTAAGTGATAAAAAGAAAGAATAATTTTTGAGGTGACATGCACCATCAAAGGCTTGACCAAAGTATTTGCAAAACATTCGAAGTTGGGATCATAGTACTTCAATCATAACATGAAAGACAAAGTTCTAGCAATAGGCAAAGAAACTATGATGCAACATGAAAAGGCATAAACAAAACATTCATGAATAACAATGCTTTGCAAGACGTTTGTTTGTTTCACATAAAGAAAACATAGCATAAAAGTATTCAGCTTGTCCCTCATAGAGTAGCAAATATAAATGCATAGGACACCTTCAAAGTTCCTAAGAGTGACTAGATACAATAGTTTAAAACAAGCAATAACAAGATATGCATCAATCAACTAGTCTTGGGACAATGCACATAGAACTAAGAATGGCCACTATGCTCTCAAAGTAAGTGCATAAAGATAGAAGGTGGAGACTCAATATAATGGTGGAAGAAAGGCCTTTGTATAAAAGGAAGTAGGGATTCAAGTCTCATAAAGAGCTTCCAAAAATTATGGTACTTATAGCTTTCAGCTCTCATTAAGGTTAAAGTGAACAAACTATGGTGTACATATTTGACGAAGTATAAGTCAGAAATCTCATGTCCCTTGTATATGAGGGCCGCTCCTCATGCTACTCAAGTTTAGTCACCGGTAAGTTCTTGTCATTGTAAGTACATGTGTATCATTGAGAACCGCCAATGGGGTACCCCTTGCCGGATGATACGGAAGAATCCCCATATCAAAATGACAAGGCAAGCAGACAACGAGCATCTCAACATTCTTCTTATTTACCATGGGAATATGGTGCTTTTTTCTCTCTTTCCTCTTTTCATAGTATCTCTTTTTTTCTCAATATAGGACTCTTTTTTTAAGAAGAATGCTTCATAGACAGCTCATTATGGTTACGCTGCAGGTTTCCACCATGTCAGCATGGATTAGACCAATGACCAGGCGTTTCTCTAACACATATACATAACTCCATGGACTTACAAGCTCCCTTTCATTTCACAATCGGCGACATCCATATACAAAAGAGCATGATATCAACTAGGTACAAGTACCAAGTGCAATGTTGAAAGCGTTCCCCATGAAAGCATGGTTCTGCTAATCCCCAACAAATAAGTGCAAGCATATACAACATAGACGACACAATGGTTCAAGTTCATTAGAGGCAAAAAGTAAAGTGTGCCATCAAGTTCGTGAGAGCTTTAATCACTAGTTTTCTCATAACAAGTGGAAGGTAAACAAAAGCATGAATATACTTGGAATAGCATAAGCTAGTAGGTAGGTATGGTGGACTCTTTGGAATAACTTGGTTTAGGGAGTTGGATGCATGAGTGGAACTCATACTTTGTTGTGGAGGCTAGCAAAAGACTGGGAGCGACAAACTAAGAGAGCAATAATGGCCATAATCATGCAGAGCGACAAAACATCATTGATCAAAGCATAAAGTGATACTACAAGTTGGAAACTAAAGGATCATAAAGGCTATGGTGACTTTGGATAGTCATAACATGGTGTGAGCATGTGCCAAGTCAACCCAAATAAAGCATCAAAGGAGAATACCACTATACTATGCTTTAATATGCTAAAACAACGCATGATTCATCCAAGGCACATTAAGCAATCTCAATTGTTTATAACAAGTCATGCTACAGCAAAGAATACTAAGCATAGAGCCAAAACAATATCAAGCATGGCATGACAAAGCATAGGCCACAGTCAAAAACAAGCTCTCTTTACCACTTAAGCATGAACTTTCCTACTCTTTTCCAAACCCAACCAAACTATTTGCAAACTCACGTATGAAAGAGGGGGTCCAACCAACTTATTCAGAAAACTAAGCAAACCAAGCAAACTAAAAACCAAAACGAAAAAAAAAAGACGCTCCAAGAACAACACAACTGTGCATGAAATAATAAAAATGAAGCGTTTGGAAGAAACACAGGTATTTTTATTGATGAAGAAGGGGAATGCCTTGGGCATCCCCAAGCTTTGACGCTTGTACTTCTTGGATATTTCTTGGGGTGACACGTGTGGCATCCCCAAGCTTGAGCTTTAGTCCATCCTTCATCTCATTACTCATTCCTTCCATACACCTGAAATTTTTCCTTCATACAAAACTTCACACAATCTCATTAGCAACATTAGTGCACTTAAGATAAATAAGTCTCAAGGTTCAGTTCTAACACCAAATAAACTTACATTAGAACACTAGCTACTGTAGCACTTCCCTCAAAAAGCTCAATTCCCCAAAGGAACTCAAGAAGGAACTAACAAGAAGCAAATGCAGAAAATGGCAGAAATCTATCAAAACAGACCATCAGGTAAAGACGAATTTTTTCGAAGACCTTCTGTTGCTCAAATCAAAAAGTGTTGAACTAACGAAAGTTAGATAACAACCTGGGGCAGAAGCACAAAACATTACAGCTCAATCCTACGTACAGAGCTCTCTCAGGAATTTTTACGGTGAAGCACAGAAATCTGTTTCGGGACAACAACTTTCCCAATCATTACTTCACTCTCATTAGAGGTTACTCTTGGTACAAAAAGAAAATAAAAAGGATAAGGAGAGGTTATTACAGAGGTTATAACTTCCAAGACTCAACTAAAACTCCTGGGTTATCTCCCAACAAGTACTTTTCTTTAACGCCTTTAAGTTAGGCATAAGAAGCAAAAACTAAAATGGATAGAATAGAAGTAAGCGGAGATAATCATGGTGAAAACATTGTTTTGTTAAATGAAATCCTTTTGTTAACAAGGTTGATCAGGTATTGTTACCAAAACAATTCCATATGAGGCAAAACTTTGTATCCCACTAATGATTATGTTACCTCAACCTTGATAGCAATGGTCCCAATCATAATAGTTTCACATTTTTCTCTTCGTATGGGACAATATATTTCTCCAACTTGAATGCCCTCAACATGTTCAATTGAATTCAATCCATAAGTCCTTTCAATCTTCTTGAGGAAAATAGACAATGTGTTCATTGAAAGTCACCTTCCGTTGATTAATATTAATAACAGTTCCTGCAGTATTTAAGAAAAGGTCTCCCAAGAATAATAGACATATTATCATCTTCAGGCATAAAAGTTTGAGAGGATGCTCTCATAAGAAATATGAGTTGATGTAAAAGAGAGCATCAAGGAGCGAATCCAAAACACATTTAAGTCTAACCCACTTCCTATGCATAGGAATCGTGTATGCAAATAAATTTGCAAAGAACAAAGTGACAGGCATAGGAAGATAAAACAAGAGGAACTTCAAAACTTTCAGCACATAGAGAGGTGTTTCAATACCATGAAAACTTCTAAAACCATATTTTCCTCTCTCATAATAATTTTCAGTAGCCTCATGAATAAACTCAACAATATAACTATCACATAAAGCATGCTTTTCATGATCTACAAGCACTAGAGCTTTATCATAAACATCTTCAAAAGAATCCTCAGGAACATAACATTCATCCTTCTTTAGTAAGCATGCGGGACAATCAAATAATGTAAGGGATAAAGAGTTACTCTCATTAGAAGGTAGGCATGGGTAGCTAATCCATTCTTCCTCCTTTTGTTCATCACTCTCCTCCTCTTTTTCATCTAATGAGATTTCAGGTTCATCAATTTCTTCTTCCATAGGAGCCTGCAAGGCATTAGTCTCTCCCATTTGTGGAAAGCATCTATTAAAATATTCAAGAATATAACAGTTTCATCCTTGTAATTATCAAAGCAAAATTTAAGTATACCATAAACCTCATACTTATAAGGTGAATCATCAATGTTTTCAAGCAAACTAGCAAGTTCAAAAGCACCCTTCCAAGAAATAAATTCCTCAATTTGTTCCACATCATAAAGGTCATAATTTCCCTTAACATAGGAAGATATGGTAACATCATCATTATACTCACATTGAAAGGGAGGTGTTTGTACCTCCTACAGCAACAAGATTTATCAAAGCAATAAGTAACATTATAAGTAGAGCACACGTTTCTAGCAATGGTATACAATTTATCAATTTGTTCCCATAAGTGTTTCCCTTTTTGTGACAAGCGGTGTTCCTTATAATAATCTTTTTGATCTTCCGTGAACCCACCTTGCCAATAAGCTTCAGTTTCAAAGAAACCAACCATTGACAACAAGCATGACAAAGCAAGACAATAACAGACCAACGAAAATAACAACTAGAGTAGGAACTATTTTTTTTTTGTATTTTCAATAAAGAAAGAAGCAAACAAGGAAGAAATAAACTTAGCTTGAACAATAGTGAATCCAAGTGGACTTGATAAATAAAGCTATGCTCCCCGGCAACGGCGCTAGAAAATAGTCTTGATGACCCACAAGTATAGGGGGTGTATCGTAGTATTTTCGAGGGAAGTGAAACCCAATTTATTGATTCGACACGAGGGGAGCCAAAGAATACTTATCAGCCTTAACAACTGAGTTGTCAATTCAGCTGCACCTGGAAACAATCTTGATCACAGCAGTTTATCAGTAGCAACAATTTTGTAGTAGGAATAGTAAAGTAACAGCAATAGCAAAGCAAAGACAGTAGTAACAAAAGCGAAGAAATTGGGATTCGAAAAGGTAGGCATAGGGATGGATGGGCGGGTGTTGCATGGATAAGACAATTCACATAGCAATCAGAACATAGGGCAATTGCAGGTAAATAAGATAAAGCATCCAAGTACTAGACAATCCTAGGCATGTGTTCCATATATAGTCATACGTGCTCGTAATGAGAACTTGCACAACATCTTTTGTCCTGCCAACCCGTTTGTAGCGGGGCCTCTAGGGAACTACTGGCAATTAAGGTGCTCCTTTTAATAGAGCACCGGAGCAAAGCATTAACACTCCGTGAACACATGTGATCCTCACATCAAAGCCTTTCCCTTCCGGCTACCCCGATTTCTGTCACTTCGGGACCATAGGTTCTGGACAACGACGTGTGTATACAACTTGTAGATAAGACCCAAAACAATACTATCATGATGAATCAATAACATGTTCAGATCTGAAATCATGGCACTCGGGCCCTAGTGACAAGCATTAAGCACAACAAGTCGCAACAAAGTCATAAAGCACTAATAAAAGACACTAGGCACCATGCCCTAACAATCTGATTCCATTACATGAACGATCTCATCCAATCCCTACCATCCCCATAGCCTACAACAGGGGATTACTCACTCATAGATGGAGGAAACATGGATGGTCGATGGAGATGATGGTGGAGATCGATGGAGATGGCTCTGGGGGCGCTTCCGTCCGAGGTCTTGAACAGAGACTTTCTGTCCCCCGAATCTCCCCTTCGGTGGCGGCGGCGCAGCAGAACTTTTCATGGAAAAACGTCGAACCCCCTCAAGTTTTTAGGTTAGAAGGCTTCTTATAGGCGAAGAGGGAGACCGAGGGGGTGCCTGGGGACACCACACCATGCCCTGGCACGGCCAGGCCTAGCCCGCGCCTAGGGGTGGTGTGGCCAGCCCCTGGCTCTCCTCATCTCGTATACAGCTCCTGAGTCTTACGAAAATAGGCACTTTGGCTTTTGTCCCGTCCAATTCCGAGAATATTCATTTTCTGACTTTCCTGGAACCAAAAATAGCAGAAAATAGGCAGCTGGCACTATGGCTCTTATTAATAGGTTAGTCCAAGAAATCATATGAAAAGTAATCCAAAGTGTGGACAAAACACAAGAAAGTAGATAAAACCAAGCATGGAGCATCAAAAATTATAGATACATTTGCAATGTATCAGTGATCAAGTGCAAGAACCATATCATTTTACTTTACACATATGTTGTTTACATCTTATATTGCTTGTTTGGCATTTTAGTAGCATTATAAGATGATCCCTCATTTAGATATCAAGATAAAAATGTGTTCTTCCTTAAGTATGCACCGTTCTATGGATCGTGTTTCGAGACATCACATGACGATCGGGTTTACTCGACTCTACGCTTTCATACAATGGGTGTAAAACAGTTTTACACATGTGAGTTCTAAGGTTCTTACTTGGCGAGCCTAGCATGTACAGACATGGCCTCGGAACACGGACCGAAAAGGTTAAGCATGAGCCATATAGTTGATATGATGCCCATATTGATGCTCGCCTTTGAGACTACACTGAATCACGTGATGATCGGACTTGGTGTAGAGGATTTGGTTCATGAAATCACCAAAAAGACACGAGGGATGTTGTTTTCGAGTGGGAGTTCATTTGTAATTCGGATTAGTTGAACTTGATCTATCATAAACTTAGTCTAAACTTTACAAATTATGTTGTAGATGGCACCACCTGCTTTTAATTTCAATGTGTTCATGGAGAAATATAAACTTGCGGAAAATGGTAGCAACTTTACCAACTGGGCCATGAATTTGAGGATTCTCCACATTGCTGCACAAAAGCAATATGTGCTAGAAGCGCCACTAGGCCCCCCACTAGCTCCTGATGCCCCTGACGAGAAAAAGAACGTCTATTTGACTCGTCGGGGGGACCACAACTTAGTTCATTGCAGCATACTGTATGGGCTAGAGCCAGAACTTCGAAAGCGTTTCGAAAATGGCAATGCCTTTGATACCATGGGTGAATTGAAAATGATTTTTGATACCCATGCTACCATAGAGAGTTATAATGCTTCTGAAAAGTTCTTTAGATGCATGATGGAAGAGAACAGCTCCATTAGTGAGCACGTACTCAAAATGTCTGGATATGCCTATAGGCTTGTGTCCTTGGGAATAATTATTCCCATTGACTTAGGCATACATCATGTTCTCCAATATCTACCACCTAGCTACAAGAGCTTCATGATGAACTATAACATGCAGGGCATGAAGAAATATCTCCCCGAGCTTCTGTCAATGCTTAAGGCTACAGAAGTGGAGATCAGGAAAGAGCATCAAGTGTTGATGATCCATAAGACCACCGGTTTCAAGAAAGATAAGAAGGGTAAACAGAAGGGAAAGAAGGGCGGCAAATATGTTTCTGCGCATGAAAAGAAATCTTGAGATGGCCCTAAGTCTGATATCGAGTGCTACTATTGCAAGGGGACTGGCCATTGGAACCGCAACTTCCCCAAGTATTTGGTGGACAAGCTGGCAATGCAAACAAAGGTATATGTCATATACATGTTATTGATGTGTACTTGACTAGTACTCGCAGTAGCACCTGGGTATTTGATACTGGATCGGGTGCTAATATATGTAACTCGATTCAGGGGTTGCGGAACAAGCGACAGCTAGCAAGGGATGAGGTCACAATGTGTGTTTGAAATGGATCAAGAGTTGATGTGATCGTCGTCGGAACGCTGCCTCTCCATATGCCGTCGGGATTACTGATAAATCTAAATAATTGTTATTTGGTGCCTGCACTGAGCATGAACATTGTGTCTGGATCATTTTTGATGCAAAGTGGTTATTCATTTAAGTCTGACAACAATGGTGGTTTGATTTATATGAATGATATATTTTATGGTCATGCACCTATGATGAATGGTTTATTTCTGTTGGATCTCGATAATAGTATTATGCATATTCGTAATGTTGATACTAAAAGGATTTAACTTGATGATGATATATCTGTATATATGTGGCACTGCCGTCTAGGTCATATTGGCGTTAAACACATGAAAAAAATCCATTCTGATGGACTTTTGGAATCACTTTATTTCGAATCATTTGATACATGTGAACCGTTTCTTATGGGAAAGATGACTAGAACGTCGTTTTCTAGTTCAATGGAACGGGCGACATATTTATTAGAAATCATACATACTGATGTATGTGGTCTAATGAGTGTGTCGACGCATGGTGGATATCGTTATTTTGTTACTTTCATAAATGATTTGAGTAGATACGTGTATAACTATTTGATGAAACACAAGTCAGAAACCTTTGAAAAGTTCAAGGGATTTCAGAATGAAGTGGAAAATCATCATAATAGAAAGATCAAATTTTTGTGGTTCGACCGTGGAGGAGAGTATATTAGTTATGAGTTTAGCGCACATATGAAAGATTGTGGAATAGTTTCACAACTCACGCCTGCCAGAAAACCACAACGTAATGGTGTGTCGGAACGTCATAATCGTACTTTATTGGATATGGTTCGATCTATGATGTCTCTGACTGACTTGCCACTGTCATTTTGGGGTTATGCACTGGAAACCGCTACAATCACTTTAAATCGGGCACCATCTAAATCCGTTGAAACGACACCGTATGAATTGTGGTTTGGAAACAAACCTAAGTTATCATTTCTTAAAGTTTGGGGATGCGATGTTTATGTGAAGAAACTTCAACCTTATAAACTCGAACCCAAAGTGGAAAAATGCATCTTAATAGGATACCCTAAAGAAACAATTGGGTATTCCTTCTATCATAGATCTGAGGTAAAGGTTTTCGTTGCCAAGAATGGATCCTTTCTATAGAAGAGTTTCTCGTGAAAGGTGTGAGTAGTCGGAAGGTAAAACTCGAAGAGGTTATTGAACCTTCTCTTCATGAAACGGTGAGTGGCGTAGTGCCAAAAATTGTTCCAGAGTTGAATTCACCGGATGAAGAGGGAACTAATGATAATAATCAGGAAAATCTGAAAGAGGACACTACCAAACCTCGCAGGTCAAGAAGGACACATGCAGCTCCTGAACTGTACATGAATCCGGTTATGAATTTCATGGTTGATTAAATAGATGACCCTGCGACATATGAACAAGCGATGATGAGCCCAGATTCCAACAAATGGCTAGAAGCCATGAAATATGAGCTGGAATCCATGTACGAAAACCAGGTTTGGACCTTGGTGGGCTTACCTCACGGGCGAAAGGCCGTTGAGAATAAATGGATTTTCAAAAGAAAACTGATGTCGATGGTAATGTGACCATCTATAAAGCTCGACTTGTCGCAAAAGGGTTTTGACAAATTCAAGGAGTTGACTACAATGAGACATTCTCTCCCGTAGTGATGCTAAAGTCAGTTAGGATTATGTTAGCAATTGCTTCATATTTCGATTATGAGATATGGCAAATGGATGTCAAAACTTTTTTCCTCAATGGTAATATTGAAGAAGATTTGTATATGATACAACCAAAGGGTTTTTTCGATCCTAAGGATGCTGACAAGGTATGCAAGCTTCAGTGATCCATCTATGGACCGAAGCAAGCATCCCGGAGTTGGAATCTCCGCTTTGATGAATTGATCAAAGAGTTTGGATTTGTCCAAACTTATGGAGAGGCTTGTATTTAAAATAATGTGAGTGGGAGCAATGTGGCATTTCTGATATTATATGTGGATGACATATTACTGATTGGAAATGATGTAGAACTTTTAAACAGTGTTAAAAGTTATCTAAACAGCAAATTTTCAATGAAGGACCTTGGTGAAACGTCATACATATTAGGCATAAAAATCTATAGAGACAGATCAAGATGCCTAATAGCGCTATCGTAGAGTACATACCTTGATAAGATTTTAAAGAAGTTTAAAATGGACAAAAGTAAGAAGGGGTTCTTACCTATGTTGCAAGGCAAGACATTGAGTAAGACTCAAAGTCCGGCCACGACGGAAGAAAGAGAGATAATGGATAAGATCCCCTATGCTTCAGCCATAGGTTCTATAATGTACGCAATGCTATGTACAAGACCGGATGTGGCACATGCTATTAGTTTGACTAGTAGGTACCAATCTGATCTAGGTTCAGAACACTGGATAGCGGTCAAGAATATCCTTAAGTACTTAAGAAGAAGTAAGGAAATATTTCTTGTATACGGAGGTGAAGAAGAGTTGGTTGCTAATTGTTATCTCGACGCTAGCTTTGACACCAATCTGTATGACTCTAAGTCTCAATCCGGATATGTGTTTCTCATGAACGGAGCAGCAGTTAGTTGGAGGAGCTCCAAACAACCTATGGTGACAAGATCGACAACGGAGGCGGAATATATTGCTACTTTAGAAGCAGCGCAGGAAGCGGTTTGGATGAAGGAGTTCATAACCGAACTAGGTGTGGTTCCTAGTGCACTAGACCCAATGGTGATCTATTGTGACAAGAATGGAGCCATAGCCAACGCCAAGGAACCAAGGTCTCAGAAGAATCCAAGCATATTAAGCGCCGATTTCACTCCATTCGCGAGCATGTCAAGGATGGAGATATAAAGATTTGTAAAATACATACGGATATGGATGTAGAAGATTCGTCGACTAAAGTTCTCCCTAGGGAAAAACATGATCAACACCATAATTCCATGGGTGTTAGATTTATCACTATGTAACTAGATTATTGTCTCTAGTGCAAGTGGGAGACTGAAGGGAATATGCCCTGAGCGGCAATAATAAAGTTGTTATTATATGTATTCCAAGTATATGATAGATGTTTATTTTGCATGCTATAATTGTATTAATACAGAAACCTTAATACATGTGTGTTTAATAAACAAATAGAAAGTTCCTAGTTATGCCTCTCTATAAAAATAGCTCATTGATTAACAAGATGGTCACGGTTTCTTGATCATGGACATTGGATGTTGTTAATAACGAGGTCACAACATTAGTGGAATGATGTGATGAACATTCATCCAAAGTATAGCATTACGATCAAAGTCATTATGTTTATATTGCTATAACATAATACTAAATAATCCTAGTCCTTAGATCATGAGATCATGTTAATCACTAACACTAGAAGAGTATCTTGATAACATCAAACATCACACCGTGAAAGGGTGACTATAAAGGTGGGTTCAGTGCTACAAAGGTGTTATGTAGAGGCTCGTGGATCAAGAGTGAGATTTGTCCATCCCGATGACAGATAGATATACTCTGTGCCCTCATGGTGATATCACATTAAGGTAGCTTGCAAGCAAGTGATACGATCAGTAGAATGTTATATCACGGGAACAAGAAAAGAGTGCATGTCAGTAATGAGATCAAACTAGGTATAGAGATACCGATGATCGAATCGCGGACATGAAATATATCGCGAGATAAAGGGATTTAGTTACTATCATTACTATTGATTTGAGAGGGGTATCGATTATGTCTGCATTATTCACGAACCGTCGGGTGACACACTTAAGGGATACCAACACCATTTGGAGAAAATATGTTCTATACGAAAGAATTGCAAAGCGCTGGAATTATTTCAATGGACACCGGAATTGTTCCGGGTGAAATTGCTAAAATTGGTTCTGCATGTGATATTGAAATGTTTCAGGGGGTTTTATGTGAATGTTTGTTAATTAAAGTAATTAACAAAATTCTGAATAAAATAAATAAATGAGTTTTATTAATGAGAGTTGCATTAAATTTGGTGAAAATTTAATGCATGTGATTGGATGTGTGAGTGGAGGCATGTTTATGTGAGTGGAGCTTCCACCCACATGAATGAAGGAAGAGGTGGGGGCACCTCCATGGCCGCCGGCCATGGGAGGGGCTTCCCCCTTTACCTATAAAAGTACCCCCTCTCCTCCTCACAAAATACACCTCCTCGTGAAGGATCTCTCTCCCCCTCTAGAATTATTCCCCCATGGTCTCGGATTAGCGAGATACATGTTCCCGGTGGCATTTCATCTGGAAGGAGTTGCTGCTTCCGCTGCATCGCCGGGGCGAGAAGGTGGAGATTGTTCGTTGGCTTGAACATGTGTGCAGTCACGGATGCGCTGTTGAGTTGCGGCATTGGACTTCTTGATCTTGAGATCGGCAAGCGTGCTACATCATCTACGAGTTTAGCCTTGTTACACTTTGTCTGTCTACAAGGGTATGTTCTTTATGGATGTATATCCATCCATTGCTTGTATCTAGTAGATAGATCTTGGCGTATAATAGTTCCCATCGTAGGAATTTTTTTGTTTTCTATGCTGTGAACCCAACATAGAGAAGGGTATATATTGATGGTTTTTAGGGTAAAACAAAGAGTCTGGGTCAAAACAGTGGTGAAACAGAGTTTCAGGGAGAGAAAGAGACATGGTGGCACAACCATAGATGGGGTTGATGGGTTCGTCCACTTTATTATTGCCTCTTGGGCATATCTCCAATAGGGGCCCGTGCCACCTTTCATATTTCCTCCCTCGGGAATCCATTTCATATAAATATTTCGCCACACAACTTAGTTTTTCAAAATAATAACTTTCCTAGAATCTCATGGTATTCTGAGATGATTACAACCCTCAAAGTTACCTTTTATTGATTTCGGAGTTCTGGTAGTGGATATTTCTTTGCGATCACATCCTGTGGACTCTACAGATTTAACGCCTCCACCTTTCCAACGAATGTTTGGCCTACAATATAATGTTTAAAACGTTGGCCATTAATTACATGAGGTTTACCTTTCATATATACATGAAGTGTGATGGCTCTGGAGATGTACTCCTCTTGTATCACTAATGGACCCTGCCACTTTGATGCCAACTTCCCGGCATTAAACTTGAAATGAGATTTGAATAATAATACTTGAACACCTACCTTGAATTCGTTTATTTTTATTTTCTTATCATGCCAAATCTTAAATTTTTCTTTAAAAGTATAACACTTGCATAAGCTTCATTCCTCCATTCATCTAACAAGTTTAAGTCAAGAATCCTCTTCTCCCCAGTAGTTTGGAATTCAAAGTTAAGTTGCTTAACATCCCATCTAGCTTTATGTTCTAATTCTACTACAAGATGACAAGCTTTGCCATAAACCATCTTATAAGGAGATATGCACATAGGATTCTTAAAAGAAGGTCTATAAGCCCATAAAGCATCATTGGTTTTAGTTGGACAATCAGACCTAGACCTATTAACTATATTTTCTAGGATGAGCTTAATTTCCCTATTATAGTGAGCTTAATTTCCCTATTACTTAGTTCAACTTGGCCACTAGTTTGAGGGTGATATGGAGATGCAAATTTATGATTAACACCATACTTTGCTAAAGTATTACTAAGAATACCATGTAAGAAATGAGAACCACCATCAGTAATTAAAATCTAGGCACTCCAAACCTGGGAAATATTACCTCCTTGAGCATCTTCATTGTTGTAGCATGATCTGTACTCTTGCTTCGAATTGCTTCCATCCACTTAGTCACATAATCCACTACAACCAATATATGAGTATGTTTTGTTGTTGAAGGTCGGAATGGTCCCATAAAGTCAAATCCCCATACATCAAATGGTTCAAGAGGAAATGAATAGTTCATAGGAATTTCATTTCTCTTACCAATATTCCCTACTCTCTAACATTTATCACATGATTGAACATATTCAACACAATCTTTAAATAAAATAGGCCAATAAAAACTAAATTGTAATACCTTTGTAGTTGTGCGGTATCCTGCATGATGTCCTCCATAAGGACTATCATGGCAATCTCTTATGATATCATGTTGCTCAAATTCAGGCACACACCATCCAATAATACCATCCACACTTTTACTATAAAGGAATGGGTCATCCCAAAAGTAATGTGTAAGATCATACAAGAATTTATTTCTTGGTTAGGAATTAAAATGTGGTGGTATAACTTTTCCAACAATAAAATTAGCTTAATTAGCAAACCAAGGAGATGCAACTGTAGCACTATAAACATTAATGTTTGCGAGTTTTTCATTAGCAAAACTATCATTGATAGGTATAGGATTTGATGGAATGTTTTCTTTTCTAGACAAATGATTATCTATAGGATTATCTTCATCCTTCCTATAAAAAATGCAAATCAAATTCTTGAAGTAAAAGAACCCATCTTATTAATCTAGGCTTAGCATCTTTCTTATTCATGAGATATTAATAGCTGAATGATTAGAATGCACAATGACTTTAGAGTAAGCAATGTAAGGTCTAAACTTATCACACACAAATATCACAACTAAGAATTCTTTTTTCAGTAGTAGCATAGTTTCTTTGAGAACCATCAAGTGTTTTGCTAGCATAGTAAATAACATTCAATTTATTATTAACTTGTTGGCCTAAAACAACACCAACTGCATAATCACTAGCATCACACATTGAAAAGGTAAATTCCAATCAGGAGGTTGAATTATAGGGGAACTTATTAAAGCATTCTTTAAAACAATAAAGTAATATGCACAATCATCATTAAAAAAGGCACATCCCCTTGCAAAAGATAAGTTAGAGGCTTTGAAATTTTAGAGAAGTCTTTAATAAACCTTCTATAGAAACCTGCATGTCCAAGAAAGCTTCTTATACCTTTGACATATTTAGGATATGGTAGCTTCTCTATGGCTTCTATCTTGGTGCGGTCCACTTCAATTCCTCTTCTTGAAACATGGTGTCCAAGAACAACACCTTATGTGACCATGAAGTGGCACTTCTCCCAATTCAAAACTAAGTGTTGGTCCTTACATCTCTACAAAAAATTAAGGTTAAACAAGCAATTACCGAATGAGGTACCATACAAAGAAAAGTCATCCATGAATAATTTCATAATTTTCTCAATATAATCATCAAATATAGCATTCATGCATCTTGCAAAGTAGCAGGAGA
The DNA here is from genome assembly GCA_023614405.1 of Avena insularis. Classification (NCBI taxonomy): domain Eukaryota; kingdom Viridiplantae; phylum Streptophyta; class Magnoliopsida; order Poales; family Poaceae; genus Avena; species Avena insularis. The sequence goes on from CM042694.1 coordinate 538,748,594, forward strand.
ATTACATAAACCAAAAGGCATTCTTCCATAAGAAAAAGTTTCAAATGGACAAGTGAAAGTTTGTCTTTTCTTGATCATCATCCTTATGCATAGGAACTTGAGAGAGACCTGAATAACCATATAAAAACAAAAGTGTGAATGTTTTGACAACCTTTCTAGAATTTGGTCAATAAATGCCAAATGATGATGATCTTTACTAGTAGCTTTATTTAGTTTTCTGTAATCAATGCACATCCTATAACTAGTAACGATGTGTTGAGCTACAAGTTCATTTTCACCATTCGGAACAACAGTGGTTCCTCCTTTATTAGGTACATAGTGAATATGACTAACCCATTTACTATTGCCTACAAGATAAATAATACCCGCTTCAATGAGTTTTATTACCTCTTTCCTTATCACTTCTTTCATTTTTGGATGAAGGTGGCGTTCATAATCAACAACAGGCTTTGCATCTTCCTCCAGATTAATTTTATGCATGCATAAAGTTGGGCTTATGCCTTTTAGATCATAAAGTTAATAACCCATAGATCACCTATGAGCATGTAGTACATAATGTAACTTTGATTCTTCTTTGGCTGGAAGGTTAGCACTAACAATAAATGGATATACATTCTTTTCATCAAGGTATGCATATTTCATATCTTTAGGTAAAGGTTTAAGTTCAAAACTAGGATTTTTTATGTCGAGGTAACTCTCCTAAATCATCGAGGGATATGTAATTTCAATTGAGGAGGTTGTTGAGACAATATTTGTTCTAAAAAAATTCTTCATTAGTTAAGGGTTCATCTTGGTTGAATACATATCACTCCATCGCGTCTAATGAAGCAACAACATAATCTAGAGTCTCTACTTCATCTTTAACAAATATTTCTTTTTCTAGATGTTTATCAGTAAACTTACAAAAATTAAACTCTAGTTTTTCTCCAGCCCATTTAATGAACACTTTCTCTTTAGGTAAACTAATTTCAACACCAACAGTATGTACGAACGGTCTATCAAATATAATAGGACAAACTGAATCTTGAGAACAACAACCAAGTATTAGAAAATATGCAGGATATTTAATCTTTCCTACAAGTACTTCAACATTTCTAACCATAGAGGACAAATATATTCTTTATTAGCAAGTTGGATAGTCATACTTGCCTCTTCCATGTGTTTGGGATCCATGTATGGTTTAATTTAAAGATATAGTGAATATGGTATAACACTTATGCTTGCTCCAATATCACAAATACCATGATAACATGAAGTTCCAATAGCACATGATATAATAGGTTTACCTACCTTAGTGGTTTTTCCTTGAATTACCTTGATGGAATCATCACACAAATAAAGATCACAAGGGTCTTCTTCATTTAATTCTTTAATAGAAGAGCCTTGATGTTGAACTTCAATTTGTTCATATGGCATACAAGATCTTCTAGAACTCTTCTTCATAATAGCAGTGAGCAAATTCTCCTGCACTTTATTCGGATATGGAGGAGTTTCAACATACTCTTTAATTTTTGTAGATAAAACTTGGTTGACCTGCTTAATGATTTTAGGCATAATAATAGAATGCTTAACAGGTTCAACATATACATCAAATCCTTTTCTAAGAACAGAAATATGATTAGGAAAAGATTTAGAAACTTGTACTAAAACATATGGATAAAGACCAAACTTGTTACTCAATTCTTCAAACAATATAGAAGTAGAGAAATTTTATACAAATGAGTATTCATATAATAAACAGGGTTTGTTACCTTTGTTGAGATACCGATTATCAGTATTCCTCACAAATTTTATTTAATAAGTCTCGTGCTTCTTCTTCACTCTTATGAGTAAAACTTCCTCTAGAGAATTTTCTAGGAAGCCCTTCTGATGCTCAGGTAATCTCACATAAAAATTGATCAATATGATGTTTTTAGAAATACCATGACAAGGAATCTTACGAAGGAGTTCCTTTAATCTCCCCCAAGCTTAAGTAATACATTCTCCAACATGAGTCCAAATATAAATATGGCAACGATCATTATAAGCCTCCTTGGGAGTATAGTATTTATGATAGAAAGCCTTCTTCAGATATTCCCAATCAAGACGGTATCGTTCATCTAGAGATCTAAACGACATGCGAGCATCACTAGAAAGAGATAAATATAATAACTTACTTTTCACTTGATCTTGAGAAATACTAGAAAGTTTAAATACATAGCATATATCTTCAATCATTTGCAAGTGATCTTGGGCGGTTTTTCTTCCATCACCTAAAAAATCTTTTTTCCTGGTAGTTTTAACATGACCAATAGGAATTTGATACTCCCTTTCTGGCTCAGGAGGTTTATGAACTTTATTTTTAATAGAGTGAACATGGTTATATAAAGAGAGCTTCATAAAGTCAAAAGCCATAGTAGCAACAATAAAGTAAAAATAGTAAATAGTTAAAATAGCTTTCAATTTCCTACCAAACAAACCTACGAATAGAACAATGCTCCCTGGAAATGGTGCCAGAAAAGTATCTTGATTTCTCCCAAGTGCAGGAGATCTATTGTTGTACCTTTCAATAAGAAAAGGTTATAGAACCCACGAGGAGCTGAGGGTATTGGTTAGTAAGTATGACAGGTAAACAATACAAAATGCAAAGGTTTGGTGTTTTGGGGTATATAGTTTGTAGAAAGGTAAATTGATGTAAAGTAAATTCCAAGTAAAGTAGATTACAAGTAAAGTCAATGCTCTTTTCAGATAAAGCCCAATCCTCTATGCCGCAAGAAGACAAGCTCAATTTATGTTCTTATATGAAACAAACGTTATTGAGAGCGGCATGGATTTACTTAGCATAGATACTTCTACACCAGCAAATCAGTATCTTGTCAAGTTTTATTCTCTTTGGGCGGATCCTAAAATAGGTGCAGCCATACACATGAGAAAATACACCCCTCACGTTTGGTACTAAGGACATTTACATGAGAAAACAAAGGATTCATTAAGACATAAAGTCCAACCACGACATAAAGTTCTACGGTTCCCAATATAAAAACCCCTTACTACAAGTTCAGGATTCGGGACAAGGTTTATGTCATTTCGTTCCTCCTTGCTCTCTCCATTATACTAAGGTGCAGCCCTATGAGCCCATATAGGTGAAATACTACGCAATCAACGTTAACATAATAAAATCATAGAACCACGTAGAATATTAAAACTTGACCAAATACTCATTGCATACTATATGAAAATCATAGTTAATTCATCCTATGCTCTCAGGAACATGGGGAATTACTCACAATGATGAAACGTGATATAGATCAGAGGCATATGGGGTACAACACAATATGAAATTACAACATCACCACAAAATAATGACAAGTTACCAAGCACAATCATGCATAGGGCACTAAAACAATATCCGGAGTTCAATCTGATCACAAACTGCGAGGGGAATGAGATGGATCTTCGAGATGGAGATGGTGATGATGTTGGGGATGATGTAGATGATGATGGAGATGCCTACCCTACGCGAAGGAGGAGTGATGATGATGGTGGATTCGATTTCCCCCTCTTCGGAGTCCTCAGAGCAGAAGGATCTGTCCTCTCCTGAAGTAGGAGAAAACTTTTGCCTCCGCGCCTCTATAAATTGTGGGAAAACATGGCGTAGGTTTTTGGGCGATACAAGTTGATACGTTGCAAACGTATCCATAATTTTTGATGTTCCATGCTTGGTTTTATCTCCTTTCTTATGTTTTGTCCACACTTTGGAGTACTTTTCATATGATCTCTTGGACTAACCTATTAACAAGAGCCATAGTACCAGCTGCCTATTTTCTACTGTTTTTGGTTCCAGGAAAGTCAGAAAATGAATATTCTCGGAATTGGATGGGACAAAAGCCAAAGTCAGTTTTTCACCGAGGGACACCAGGAGCCAGAATATGAGATAGAGAGGGGTTGGGGCCCAGCCACACCACCTGGTCGTGCCGTGGGGTGGTCTGCCGCCTGTGCACCCCTCGGCCTCTCTCTTCGCCTATAAGTTGTCTCCTGACCTAAAAATCCAGGGGGGTTTGATGTTTTTCCAGAAAGAGTCCCTCTTCGCCGCCACCACCAGATTCCATGATTCAAAACCAGAAAATCCGTTCTGGCACCCTGCCGGGATGGGGAATTGGAGGAAATCATCGCCATCATCATCACCATCGCTTCTCCATCGACCATCCATGTTTCCCCCATCTATGAGTAAGTAATCCCCCGATGTAGGCTATGGGGATGGTAGGGATTGGATGAGATCATTCATGTAATGGCATCGGATTGTTAGGGCATGGTGCCTAGTATCTTCTATTAGTGCTTTTGACTGTTGCGACTTGTTATGCTTAATGCTTGTCACTAGGGCCCGACTGCCATGATTTCAGATCTGAACATGTTATTGATTCATTATGATAGTATTGTTTATGGTCTTACCTGCAAGTTGTATACACACGTTGTTGTCTAGAACCAATGGCCCCGAAGTGATAGAAATCGGGATAACCGGAGGGAATGGCTTTGATGTAAGGATCACATGTGTTCATGGAGTGTTAATGCTTTGCTCCGGTGCTCTATTAAAAGGAGAACCTTAATTTCCAGTAGTTCCCTTGAGGCCCCGCTGCAAACGGGCTGGCAGGACAAAAGATGTTGTGCAAGTTCTCATTGTGAGCACGTATGACTATATATGGAACACATGCCTGGGATTATCTAGTACTTTGTTTTTGTTTTGGTTTTTCGTTTGCTTTGTTTTCTTAGTTTGCTGAATAAATTGGTTGGACCCCCTCTTTCACGCATTGGTTTTCAAATAGTTTGGTTTGGATTGGAAAAGAGTAGGAAAAGTTCACGCTTAAGTGGTAAAGAGAGCTTGTTTTTGACGGTGGCCTATGCTTTGGCATGCCATGCTCGATATTGTTTTGGCTTTATGCTTAGTATTATTTGTTGTAGCATGACTTTTTATAAACAATTGAGATTTCTTAATATGCCTTGGAAGAAGCATGCGTTGCTTTAGCATATTAAAGCATAGTATTGTGGTATTTTCCTTTGATGCTTTATTTGGGTTGACTTAGCACATGCTCACACCATGTTATGACTATCCCAAGTCACCATAACCTTTATGATCCTTTAGTTTTCAACTTGTAGTATCACTTTATGCTTTGATTAATGATGTTTTGTCGCTCTGCATGATTATGGTCATTATTGCTCTCTTAGTTCGTTGCTCCCAGTCTTTTGCTAGCCTCCATAACCGAGTGTGAGTTCCACTCATGCTTCTAACTCCTAAAACCAAGTTATTCCAAAGAGTCCACCATACCTACCTATTAGCTTATGTTATTTCAAGTATATTCATGTTTTTATCTACCTTCCAAATTAAACTTGTTATGAGAAAACTAGTGATTAAAGCTCTCACGAACTTGATGGCACACTTTACTTTTCTTGCCCTTAATAAACTTGAACCATTGTGTCGGCTATGTTGCATATGCTTGCACTTATATGTTGGGGATTAGCAGAACCATGCTGTCATGGGTAACACTTTCAATATTGCACTTGTACTTTGTACCTAGTTGATATCATGCTCTTTTGTCTATGGATGTCGTCGGTGTGAAATGAAAGGGGAGCTTGTAAGTTCATGGAGTTATGTGTGTGTGTTGGAGAAACGCCTGGGCCGCTGGTCTAATCCATGCCGTCATGGTGGAAACCTACAGCGTAAGCATAATGAGCTGTCTATGAAACATTCTTCTTATAAAAAAGAGTCAGATTTTGAGAAAAAGAGAAAAAGAAAAAAAGAGATATGAGAAAAGAGGAAAGAGAGTAAAAAAAGCACCATTTTCCCATGGTAAATAAGAAGATTGCTGAGATGCTCGTTGTCTGCTTGCCTTGTCATTTTGATATGGGGATTCTTCTGTATCATCGGGCAAGGGGTACCCCGTTGGCGGTTCTCTATGATACACATGTACTTACAATGACAAGAACTTACCGGTAACTAAACTTGAGTAGCATGAGGAGCGACCCTCGTATTCAAGGGACATGAGATTTCCAACTTATACTTTGTCAAGCATATACTTCATAGTTTGTTCACTTTAACCTTAACCACTTCAAGATGCTTATGATAGGGGCAATGAGAGCTGAAAGCTAATAAGTACCATAATTTTTGGAAGCTCTTTATGAAACTTGAGTCTCTACTTCCTTCTTTGAAGGCCTTTCTTTTACTTTTATGTTGAGTTTCCACCTTCTATCTTTATGCACCTACTTTGAGAGCATAGTGGCCATTCTTAGTTCTATGTGCATTGTCCCAAGACTTGTTGATTAATGCATAGCTTTGATATTGCTTGTTTTAAACTATTTGTGTCTAGTCACTCTTATGAACTTTGAAGGTGTCCTATGCATTTATGTTTGCTACTCTATGAGGGACAAGATGAATGCCACTATGCTATGTTTTCTTTATGTAAAACAAAAAAACGTCTTGCAAAGCATTGCTATTCATGAATCTTTTGTTTGTGCCTTTTCATGTTGCAACATAGTTGCTTTGTCTTATTGTTAGAACTTTATCTTTCATGCTATGATTGAAGTACTATGATCCCAGCTATCATTGATTTACAAATACTTTGATCAAGTTTATGAGGGTGCATGTCACCTCAAAAATTATTCTTTCTTTTTATCACTTACCTACTCGAGGACGAGTAGGAGTTAAGCTTGGGGATGTTGATACGTTGCAAATGTATCCATAATTTTTGATGTTCCATGCTTGGTTTTATCTACTTTCTTATGATTTGTCCACACTTTGGAGTACTTTTCATATGATTTTTTGGACTTACCTATTAACAAGAGCCACAGTGCCAGCTGCTTGTTTTCTGCTGTTTTTGGTTCCAGGAAAGTCAGAAAATGAATATTCTCGAAATTGGAAAGGACAAAAGCCAAAGTCAGTTTTTCACCGAGGGACACCAGGAGCCAGAATACGAGACGGAGAGGGGCTAGGGCCCAGCCACACCACCTAGCCGCACGGGCTAGGCCTGGCTGCTCCAGGGGGTGGTCTGGCCGCCCTAGGAACCCCCTCGGCCTATCTCTTCGCTTATAAGTTGCCTCCTGACCTAAAAACCCAGGGGGGTTTGACGTTTTTCCAGAAAGAGTTCCGCTCCGCCACCACCACCAGATTCCACGATTCAGAACCAGAAACTCTGTTCTGGCACCCTGCCGGGACAGGGAATTGGAGGAAATCATCGCCATCATCATCACCATTGCTTCTCCATCGACCATCCATGTTTCCCCAATCTATGAGTGAGTAATCCCCCGCTGTAGGCTATGGGGATGGTAGGGATTGGATGAGATCGTTCATGTAATGGCATCAGATTGTTAGGGCATGGTTCCTAGTATCTTCTATTAGTGTTTTTGACTTTGTTGCGACTTGTTATGCTTAATGCTTGTCACTAGGGCCCGAGTGCCATGATTTCTGATCTGAAAATGTTATTGATTTCATTATGATAGTATTGTTTATGGTCTTACCTGCAAGTTGTATACACACGTTGTTGTCCGGAACCAATGGCCCCGAAGTGACAGAAATCGGGATAACCGGAGGGAATGGCTTTGATGTGAGGATCACATGTGTTCATGGAGTGTTAATGCTTTGCTCGGGTGCTCTATTAAAAGGAGCACCTTAATTACCAGTAGTTCCCTTGAGGCCCTGCTGCAAACGGGCTGGCAGGACAAAAGATGTTGTGCAAGTTCTCATTGTGAGCACGTATGACTATATATGGAACACATGCCTAGGATTATCTAGTACTTGGATGATTTATCTCATTTATCTGCAATTGCCCTATGTTCTGATTGCCATGTGAATTGTCTTGTCCATGCAATGCCCCTCCATCCATCCCTATGCCTACCGCACTTGAATCCTACTGTTTGCTGCTATTGTTACTATTGTCTTTACTTTACTACTCCTACTACAAAACTGTTGCTACTGATAAACTGCTGTGAGCAAGATTGTTTCCAGGTGCAGCTGAATTGACAACTCAGTTGTTAAGGCTTATAAATATTCTTTGGCTCCCCTTGTGTCGAATAAATAAATTGGGTTTCACTTCCCTCAAAAATACTACGATACACCCCCTATACTTGTGGGTCATCACAAGTCTGTAAAAAGGGGAAGTCGAGGCGACGCTCGAGGCCCGGATGATCCTAGGTGGTGTGGCCTACATGTGGGCATGTGGCCTCGTTCGGCCCTCATGGCTCCCCTCGCATGCTTCAAAATCTCAATGCCCTTCTCGTGATGAAAAACTTCAGTGGTATTTTTTCTTGAATTAATTGGTGTCCAGAAAGTCTCTGAAATAGCAAAATACAAGAGGAGATTTTCTGCCTCCCACAAAATAAATACCAAAACAAGGGACTTAGTAGGGAAGTCTCATAAATCATCTAAAAATTGCATAAACAATGATATATCAATGCCAATAACAATATAAACTGCTCATATATGATACTATTATGATGATAAAAATGCAAGTATCAGCAACCCAATGATAGGAAGTACTCGAAACGACATACAAAAGAACAACAAGCCACACTAACCATGGTAAAAAGAAATAGGAGATGGTGTTGATACCTACGGCTACTTCCACATAATATTATGCTATCACAAACCAAGATTTATCGCTACCGAGAGACTTTCTTCTCAAATTTGTTCCAACTTGTTGTGGATTGCAAATCTATTATACTTCAAACCAGCCAACCGTGGATACCTAGTTGCCGCTCTGAGAATTCCCTTCACACACTCTTTAAAGGAAGGAAACCCCAAAGGAGAGGGACTACCAAACCAATTAAAATTGCATGGAAGAATAAAACCTTATGGCTATGCTCCACAACAATCGAGGGTTCATTCTGTCCTAAAAAGGATGTCACAGATTTGTCTAGATTCATATGTACCTAGACATGTTTTAGTTTATAGATACATGTGAATCTAGACAAATTTGCGACATCCTTTTTTGGACAGAGGAAGTAGAAAATTACTTGATAATTCCCAAGTGTATGAGATAGTTCTAGCACCTCTCGATATGGATGTATAGATTATCAAAATAGGGGAGCAAAAGGTAAGACATTCATCATCTTAAGTTATATATGCCATTAACCTATTTTGCACTCAAACAAACTATGTTAATATAGAAAGAAACAATTGATCAAGTGAATTATGAAAGCATGTAAAACTTTAATCAATATTTTATTAATGCCCCCTAAATTTTTAGTATTTTTCATGTCCTCGTTTCAGATTTGTGAGGGACAAATTCTTCCGTAGGTATCATCCAACGGAATATTTTTTTAAAGAAAAATTAAAAAAACTAAATTGATTTTAGTTTTACCAGATGCAAAAAAAACATAGTTCCACGGGAAAATCTAAGCTTCATAAGCAGGTTCCACGGTGTATGAGAGCGAGCTCAGAAACTCTAGCGTGTACTGGTGGTAGGTTGGAGCATCCTGAAAGATAATGGGAAGCAAAACATTATTGCATAATGAATTGAAATTTCATGATACCAAGTTGATTGATAGTGTACAGGTAAGCCCATTTGGTGGACTCAGACTTCTCTCACTTTGAGGTAAGCAAACTAAGGCCCTTGACACTTACCCCTAAATTCAATGCACATGGTTTCATCAATAACAGCTACCTTTCCTAATGGCTTCAAGCAGATGGGCAAGGGACTTTATCCTTGTGTTCATCATCTAAGAAAAAATCGTAAAGTAAGTTTTGGTCAAATTAATTAAGCAATGGTGCATCTTATAAACCTCATAGAAAAATAAGTCCTCAAATAATACTACAAAACATTTTCAACAAGGAAAATGGTTCAAAGAAAACTAGAACCCTAGATTGTTAATGACAAGTGATTGAGCAAGTTTTTGGAAAAGTAAATGGTGAGATAGGGGAGAAACATACCGTACATCAAAGTATTGAACCAAAAAAGTAGGAAATGAGACCCTTGAAGGTTTGTGTATAGTTTAGAGGTAGAAGAAACAAGTGAATGAGAAAATATGATTGGCGTAGGTATGCCCCAGTGGGCCCCTGCCTCTAGCCTACCTGGTGCGGCCCAACAGGAGACCCACATAACGATCTGCTAAGGTCCACGAAGCCTAGGACAATTTGGTTGGTCTGACAAGAAGAAGATTTTACTTAAGAAACTAGAGCTAAACTTGTAACCGACTTGGATGGTACTGGAGGCCTAGACTCCCCATATAAAGGGTAGGAGGGCCACCAAGGAGGATATCCGCAACCACAACACTTGTAGCTTTGCCAGATCTAATTTGTGCACCCATTTCCATCTCAACGACATTGTAACCCTCATCATCAATCAAAGAGCAGACAATAAGGAAGCAGGGTATTACCCTCCAGGGGCCTGAACCTGGGTAAACCGTGTCTCCATGTTGTTTGCTAGCCGACAAAGTCACTAGCGCACAACTCCTTCCCGAAAATCGAAGTCTATCAACCATGGGCATTGTCGTGGAGACCCCACGTCAATTGGTGTTGTCTGTGGGAAGTTTGTGCACTGATGTTTGCGACTTCAACGGCTCCATCATCGGTGATCTACGATTCGTTGACTTTCAGAGAGAAGGTCCACTTTGACTACCTCAACTTCACCCTACACTCGCCGACCTCTCTTCCAGCCTTCGAATCCCTTGACGCCTGAACGTATCTGATGCTTGACGACCTGTGTTTCCACATTGGCAAGGTGGGCACACTTTGTCTCCTAAATCTGGTCTGCTCGGTTCTGGTGGAGCCGACACCACTGTCGATTACCCTGTCTCGTGGATACCACCTCCCCTCAACTCTTTCAGCAAGCCTAATTTCACCACATCGTCGGACCACTACACCAGTTGCGACATCCACCATGACGTTGGTCCCAACAATCTGCTAGTGTATCATGATCATGCCGACTTTGATCTCGAGAGCTACGGAAGAAACATCTACCTGACTCGCTACTTTTGTGTTGCCATTAATCCTCGCATGGGACTCGAGGATCAAACTGGCCTAGATAAAGGGGCATGAATCGACAATGGTGGCGACTGAACCAGAAACAGGGGAAACATAGGCAACTGACAAATTATCAACCCCACCCCAGTTGAATGGGAGAAGGCAAGTAAATCACTAAGGGGATTACCCCTCGGACCCGACGCAACACGTGAAGAGCTGATGGCCTACCATCATATCCTTACCCAGAAAAATGATTGCCAGCGGGAGCAACATATTTGACTCGATGAGCGACAGACGATGATTTGAGCCTATGGCAGGCATAGTTTTCCTCCATCAGTGGATCCTCATCAAGGCAAAACTATGACACCAGGGTACACATGCGATATTCTTGGACGCAACACATGCATGAGGGTGAAAGGTGTGAGTTCTATAGAAGCCTCGACTCCTCCTTCATTATTGTGGACTCATTGGGTAGCATGCCCAAAACGCCACAAGCTGTCATTATTGCAGCTAAAACATACCTAATACCTAACCAGCCTCTAGTGGGCTATCCTTGAGCTGCCATCGCCGGCCTCGGCATGGCGGGAGCTGTGCTCACGATGTATCTGAAGCGAAGCATGGAAAAAGTTGCCGTACCACAAAGGTCTAATCGCTCACCACCACGAAATGACAACTCGTCATGTCCTCTCCATAGCCCCCGGAGGGAACTCAAAGGACGTGCAAGTACGACGCTCGTGACGAAATCATGCAGCACAAAATCGAAAAATCTTGCGCAGAGCGCACCAATCATGACTCCACCCGAATCTGACGATGAAGACATCAAGTTGTGTAGAGCTAGATGCTTCATCCGCCACATCCAACGATGAAGGATGCCAAATGTCTTCAAGATTCCCACTGACACCCCAAAGTACGATGAGATACAAGAGTCGAAAACTTGGCTAGAGGATCACCTACAATCAATATGGTGTCACCTCGGGTCAAAAAACACCTCCATGCAATGCCTGCAGCTACAGCTAAAGGGATCCGCACGTGCTTGGCTTCAAAGCCTCCCCGAGGATTCAATTGGCAACTGGGAAGAGCTAGTCCATAGCTTTGTATGAAACTTCAAAGCCACATACAAACGACCCGCATCCATCGAGGAGCTTCGGGCTTGTACTCAGAGGTCGGGCAAATCAATACACTCGTACATCCAGCCATGGTCCACCATCAAGAACTTCACGGAAGATATCTCTGAGGAACGAGCAATCAATGCATTCAACACATTCCTAGTAGGCGAGGCCTCAATGAGGAGCTGGGATGTGTTAGGCCAAAGACAATCGACCACCTGATGGACATCACCAAGCGATGGGTCGATGGCGAGGACTCCATTCATAACAACCGTGCATGTTTAGTAGACGATGACGATGCGGATGGAAGGTACCCGACATAACCGAGACACAAATGCGGTTGCCGTGGAAAACACAAGGTGCGCGGGTACGAGGCCAACGATACATCCAACATGGTCGCGGATAGTTTTACTGACAAGCACGATGATGATAATCATGGCAGCGGTTACCACAGTGGTGGCTACCACAATGGAGGAACCCCCTGATACGTCCAAAACGTATCTACTTTCCCGAACACTTTTGCTATTGTTTTTCCTTTAAACTTGTGTGATTTGGATACAACTAACACAGACAAACGTTGTTTTAGCAGAATTACCTTGGTGTCTATTTTTGTGCAGAAAATCAACTATCAGGAAAAATGCCGGAAAATATGCCAAAAATCCTATTTCACCAGAAGACTCACGGAGCCAGAAGACAAGACGGAGGAAGGCCACGAGGGGCCCACACCACCTAGCCGCGTGGGACAGGCCAGGCTGCGCCTGGGGGTGGTGTGGCCTCCTCGGTCACCCCCTCGGCCTCCCTCTTTGCCTATAAGTTGCTTCTTGACCTAAAAACCAAGGGGGGTTCGACGTTTTTCCAGAAAGAGTTCCGCTATGCCGCCACCACCAGATTCCACGATCAGAACCAGAAACTCCGTTTTGGCACCCTGCCGGGATGGGGAATCAGAGGAGATCATCGCCATCATCATCACCATCGCTTCTCCATCGACCATCCATGATTCCCCCATCCATGAGTGAGTAATCCCCCGATGTAGGATATGGGGATGGTAGGGATTGGATGAGATCGTTCATGTAATGGCATCAGATTGTTAGGGCATGGTGCCTAGTATCTTTTATTAGTGCTTTTTGACTTTGTTGCAACTTGTTATGCTTAATGCTTGTCACTAGGGCCCGAGTGCCATGATTTCAGATCTGAACATGTTATTGATTCATTATGATAGTATTGTTTATGGTCTTACCTGCAAGTTGTATACACATATTATTGTCCAGAACCAAATGCCCCGAAGTGATAATAATCTAGATAACCGGAGGGGATGGCTTTGATGTGAGGATCACATGTGTTCACGGAGTGTTAATGCTTTGCTCCAGTGCTCTATTAAAAGGAGCACCTTAATTGGTAGTAGTTCCCTTGAGGCCCCGCTGCAAACGGGCTGGCAGGACAAAAGATGTTGTGCAAGTTCTCATTGCGAGCACGTATGACTATATATGGAACACATGCCTATGATTATTTAGTACTTGGATGATTTATCTTATTTATCTGCAAATGCCCTATGTCTTGATGGCCATATGAATTGTCTTGTCCATGCAACGCCCGTCCATCCATCCCTATGCCTACTGCGCTTTAATCCTACTATTTACTACAATTGTTACTACTGTCTTTACTTTTACTACTGCTATTGCTATTACAAAACTATTGCTACTGATAAACTGATGTGAGCAAGATTGTTTCTAGGTGCAGCTGAATTGACAACTCAGTTGTTAAGGCTTATAAATATTCTTTGTCTCCCCTTGTGTCGAATCAATAAATTGGGTTTCACTTCCCTCGAAAATACTGTGATACACCCACTATACTTATGGGTCATCAAGACTATTTTCTAGCGCCGTTGCAGGGGATCATAGCTCTATTTATCAAGTTCACTTGGAATCACTATTGTTCGCTGCCATTCATTCATCATGGGTAAGCCTCGTGATGGAAAGGTTCCTATATTACCATCCACTACAAGGAGAGGTATAGTTCTGAACACCTCTGTTGCTCTTGATTCACCATCTATTATGAGTAAGTTCCTTACACCACCACATACACATGCTACACACACTGCTACTACTGCTGAATCTAAAACTTCTGATACTTATGATGTTGCTTCTATTGTGCTTTATAAAAGTGGTTCATTAGGTCCTTTCCTAGATGCTACGATTGCTAGAACTATAGCTGGAAATACTTAAACTCCTAATGGAGACACTACTACACCTGTCAGTTCACCTGAGTCTAGAGAGAGCTATGATATTGAAGACGGTTGTATAGAGATTACCGACGAATTTATTAGAGAATGTCAAACACTCATGATAAAAGTTCTATTAAGAGTCTCCTTGAGAGGCGTACTATAAAACCCAAATTATCTCCTAATGATAAGTTTGCTACATCTCCCATAAACATTAAAGATAAGGATTGTGATTTCTCTCTTGATTTATCTTACATAACCATTGTTGAGAAAGAACCCTTTTGTGGGACTAAGAATGAAAGTGCGGTAGCACATATGACTGAGCTTTCTACCATGAGTGGTCTATTTTTTGATGATATTAAGATGCGCACCTACTTTGTTGCTAAAATTTTCCCTTTTTCACTGAAAGGAGAAGCTAAAACTTGGTTTAATAATTTACCTCTTGGGTCTATTGATAGCCCTGATTGCTTGATTAGTACTTTCCTTCATAAATATTTCCCTCCTAGTGCTAGACATGCCATTATGTAGGAACTTTTTGATTTTAAACAGGGAGAAAATGAGATATTGCCTGAATAATGGGCAAGGTTTTGTGCTTTGATTCATGCACAGGCTGGATGTCCATTACCTAAGAACGAGCTTCTTGATATATATTATAATGGACTAACTGAAGAATCTAGGATATACATGGATAGTTGTGTTGATTGTGTTTTCAGGAATAGGACTCCCAAGGAAGCTGAGGAATTAATGGCTAAAATAAGCAAGAATTATGAAGACTGGACTTCATCTGAGCCAACTACACCTAAGACAACTACACCTGAGTTAACTGTGCCTGAGCCAACACCAACACCAAAACCAAAGAAGAGTGGAGTTATTGAACTAAATGATGAAGTGATGAAGGAAGCTAAGAAATGTCTAAAGGAGAAGGGTATTAAAGCTAAAGACGGGAAGAATTTACCTCCTATATAAGAACTATGTAAGCCAATCCCCCACTCATCCACTATTGAGGTACACTCTCTCCAACATTTTGATGAAGGTGATATTCCTTACTCTAAACCTCCTGATCAATGCTTAGAAGAATTTGATATTTTTTTGTTAAGCAAGACAATTTTAATAAAAGGGTGCAAAATCATTTAATGGAAAACTCTAGAGCTATTGTTGAGTTGAAGGATATTGTGGAAAGAACCTCTAATGATGTTAAAATGCTTGTTAAACATTTCCAAATGGTTCAAACTCAAATTGATCGGTTTATTAAAGTACAAAAAGACTTGCTAGTTAATGCTGCTAAAGAAAAACATGCTTATGAAATTAGAACTAGAAGTGGTGCTGCTACCCAGGATCCTCTATATCCTGAGGGGCATCATAAAAGAATTGAGCAGGATTCTCAACAAACTAAAAATAGTGGTACTACTCCTAAGAAAAGGAAAAAGAAACATAAAACTATTGTAGAACCTTCTGAACCTGCTAAAGATCCTAATAGTATATCAGTCTCTAATGCTGAAACCGAAAGTGGTAATGAGGAAAATGAAGCTCCTGATAAAGAAAAAGTTGAAGAAGAACCGGAAAGACACACTAATAATACTAAATACACTAAAGAAGATTTTGTTGCTAAGAAACATGGTAGTGAAAGAGAGCCTTGGGTCCAAAAACCTATGCATTTCCCTGATAAGAAACACAAGTCAAAGGAAGATGAACACTACAACAAGTTTTGTGAGTGGATGAAACCTTTATTTTTGCAAATTCCTTTGACTGATGCTAATAAATTGCCTCCTTATTCAAAGTATATGAAGGATATTGTCTCTAATAAAAGGAAGATCTCTAATGAAGAAATTTCTAATTTGCTTGCCAATTATTCCTTTAATGGTAAGGTTCCAAAGAAACTTGGAGACCCAGGGATTCCAACTATTCCTTGTTCGATTAAAAATAGCTATGTTAGAACTGCTTTGTGTGATTTAGGAGCAGGAGTTAGTGTTATGCCTTTTTCTCTCTACAAGAGACTTCAATTGGAAAAACTAATACCAACTGATATATCTTTGCAAATGGCTGATAAATCTACTACTATTCCTGTTGGTATATGTGAGGATGTACCTGTTCAAGTTGCTCATAATTGCTTGATATTAACTGACTTTGTTGTGCTTGAAATGCCTGAAGATGATAATATGTCTATTATTCTTGGGAGACCTTTTCTTAATACTTCAGGAGCTGTTATTAATTGTAATCAAGGAAAGGTGACTTTTAATGTGAATGAAAAGGAGCATACTGTCTATTTCCCCAAGAAGATTGATAGGACTTATGGTTTAAATTCAATTGAACATGTTGAGGGCATCTAAGTTGGAGAAATATATTGTCCCATACCACGAGAAAAATATGAAACTATTATGATTGGGACCATTGCTATCAAGGTTGAGGAAACATAATCATTAGTGGAATACAAAGTTTTGTTTCATATAAAATTGTTTTGGTAACAAGACCTGATCAACCTTGTTAACAAAGGGATTTTAAATGAACAAAACAATGTTTTCACCATGATTATCTTTGCTTACTTTTATTTTTATCCATTTTTAGTTTTTGCTTTCACTTAGTTTACTTTTCTGTTGTTAGTTGCTTGCATATTAGAGTGTCTTAGAACTTCTGAAGTTTTAGCTTTGTTTTGTTTTTGCATCATTCCAAAAAAATCTTTCTGCCAGAAAATCATTCATCAATACCTGAAAATTGCTAAAAAATAAAGTGTCTCGAAAAATTCCAGAAAATTCATATTAATTTTTTACGTGAAAAAAGGGGCAGAGGAGTACCTGGAGTGACCCAAGGGGGCCCACCAGGCAGGGACACCACCTGGTGGCGCGGCCACCCCAGGGGTGCGCCTGGCCATGGTGTGGGCCACCCTAGCCCTCCACTCACTCTCTCACTTTCCACTGCCTTCTCTCTCCTGAGAAAACATTAGTTCATTGCTCGAAATTGCATTCTTGCTGCTCTTGCCCATGATTTTTGGATATCCTTGCTCAACCCATCTTTGCTACTGAAATTTGGAGCATTTGTTCTCCGGTATGTGACTCCTCTGCTTGTCCAAGTAGATTTGTGTTTAGTGGTTTATATCTTGAGTATTTTGCTGCTGTAGGTGATAGGTTATGTGAGCTTGTAAGCTTGTTCTGCTTAGAAAATTTGTTTTGATGCATGCTTAGGCCTCTTACAAATCCCTATGAGCAGTTCCCTTCATTATGTAATCACTTTGCAATCACTTGTATGATGGTTGTCCTCAATTTCAGAAAAGAAGATGAATGAACACCAACTCAACCAACATGAATTAAGGGTGCCTGAGGTTATGAAGGTTCACCAAGAGGAGGAAGTTTTTCCTTCCATCTATTCATGCCCCGAATTCATGAGGGCTGCAGGGATTTCTCAGGACTTCCATACTTTAATTGCTAATGCAGGATTGGAGCATTTTGTGGGAGATGAACCTTAGCAATTTGTGAAACTAACTATGTCTATGGTGCAGGACTTTTGATTTAGTTGCTCTTTGCCTAACCCCATGGTTCACTACAAAATTTACAATATAGCTGTCAACCTTCCTTTTGATGACTTTTGTGCAGCTATTAAAGTACCCAAGTGGGGATCGTGTGAAAGGATTAAAGAGCGACCTGCACCACTCATGGACTTGTATGCGGAGATTTGCAAGGGAGCAGTTTCTCAAAGGAGAGTGGGAAAATTCGTAATATTCATCTCCCGTCTATTCGTTACTTTGATTACTTTATTGCCAAGTGTGTTCTCGCTAGGAAAACTGCTAATAAGTTATCTTCATATGATCTAGCATTCATCTCAGTTGCTTTAAAACAAGATAGAACTTACAATTTGGGTGCCTTGATAGCTTTCCATCTTGCTGCTAACCACGAGAAAGGTGGAATTTGTGGAGGCCTCATCGCCTCTTGTTTATTAGCTTTGCATGGTGTAGTGCCTCATCATCTAGACCTACAGTTTCCCATAGAGAGGCTTGACCTTAATTCCATGATACAACATAAATTTGTTTCTTCTTGGGCTAATTTGAGTGATTTG
This sequence comes from Avena insularis, assembly GCA_023614405.1. Taxonomy (NCBI): domain Eukaryota; kingdom Viridiplantae; phylum Streptophyta; class Magnoliopsida; order Poales; family Poaceae; genus Avena; species Avena insularis. Next base: position 538,766,889 of record CM042694.1, read on the forward strand.
TCTTATGAAATAACCTTTCTCAAGGCTGGTTGGAGAAAGAGTAAGTCCGAGTGTGTTGTTCTTTTGCATGCACCTGTTTTGTTTAACCTTGAAACCAGGGTAGGATGGTCACTCACTGAGGAAGAGCTCGATACGTATCTGGGGGGAGCTCTCCCAGCAGGAGCAGGGGACTGGAAGGGAGGCTACAGATGATTCAGTCCAGCCCTCGAATGAGGGGGAGTTGTCGTACCAGCAGCCTACCTATGATTGGGGATCTTCTTCTTCTTCCCAAGGGCCTAACCACGATCATTCTTACGATGAATCGCCGGCTTGGAACCCTTACCTACGTTGGGGTTGATACCCACTTAGGCCAAAAGCCTAAGCTTGGGGGGAGGTACACCGACACCACACTCATCTCCATACCATGTTCAGTCGGTACTTTGTATATCCATGTTTCGCTTTCTTTTGCTTTCCAAAACACAAAAAGACCAAAAATATTTTCGTTATTTCTCTTTGTTTGCTTCTTTTTCTTTTTGCCTTGGTTTGCCTCTTCCTTTTTGCTTTGTTTGGACTATTCGAAAAACCCAAAAAGATTTTGCTTTGCTTGTTTCTCCTTTTCGTTCTTGCCTTTAAAAATCAAAAACACAAAAATATTTTATGTTCTTCTTTGGTTTTGTGAAGTTGGTTGCAGGGTTCAACAGTCCTTAGTGGAGTTGGGTTTCATGTTATTATTCAAGCCACGCAAGTGAAGGGAAATAATGAGGATCAATGACAACTTGAGGTGTGGTAAGATGCTGGTAACGAACTCTATTTTTTTTCATTTTTGTACATATACTCATCATTGTGGGCATGCTTAGTCTGTTCATGTAAGGTGTATGTTATTTATGGATGCTTAGTAGTTCTTGCTTTCTTATGATTAGCTCCAGCTTGCTAATGGTTTGTAGCATGTCATATGAATGTTTGCTTGCTCATAACTTGGTATGACACCGTGGTATCCTCCTCTGAATGTTTCACTTGAATTGACTTGGCACATGCTCACGCATGCATATGACTGAAACAATAAATCAGTTAAGCCTCGATGAATTATTTTGCCTCAGGGGTCTTGAATCACTTTCATGCCATGATTAGTCCTGTTTTGTTGCAAGCATGATTATGATAGTTATTGCTCTCTCGTTTGTCGCTCCCTTACTATTTCTAGCCTTCACTTGCACTGAGTATGAGCTCTACTCGTGTTTCCAACTCCCCAAAACCAATATTGCCAAAAGTGTCCACCATACCTACCTATTAGCATCATTTGCTTTTCCGCGCATATTCAGTATGCCTTGTTTTCTTCCGAATAAAATGTTTGCTTGTTATGAGAAAGTTAGTTAGTAAATCTCTCACGAACTTGATGACACACTTTATTTCTTGCACTTAATAAACCTAAACCATTGTGACTGTCCATGAAAGTTATATGCTTACAAATTATAGGCTGGGGATTAGCAGAACCGTGCTGTCATGGGGAACGCTTTCAACACCTGTAAATATATACCCAGTTGATATCATGCTCTTTTGTTTACAGATGTCCTCGGTCTGAAATAAAAGGGGAGCTTGTAAGTCCATGGAGTTATGTATGTGTGTTAGAGAAACGCTTGGGCGGCTGATCTACTACATTCCTAATCATGGTGGAAACCTGCAGCATAACCATAATGAGCAATCTATGAAGCATTCTTCTTATAAAAAAGAGAGAGATAGTTATTGAGAAAAAGAAAAAAGGATGATGAGAAAAGAGGAAAGAGAGAAAAAAGGCACCATTTTCCCATGGTAAATAAGAAGATTGCTGAGATGCTCGTTGTCTGCTTGCCTTGTCATTTTGATATGGGGATTCTTCTGTATCATTGGGCAAGGGGTACCCCGTTGGCGGTTCTCTATGATACGCATGTATTTACTATGACAAGAACTTACCAGTAACTAAAGTTGAGTAGCATGAGGAGTGGCCCTCATACTCAAGGGACATGAGATTTCCAATTTATGGTCTGTCAAGCATATAACTTGTATTGGACCTCACTTTCACCTTAACCATCTAAAGATGCTTATGATAGGGGCAATGAGAGCTCAAAGCTAATGAGTACCATACTTTCAGCCTTTGGAAGCCTTTCAAACTTTTCAAAACATTTTCATTTCCTTGTTGAGTCTCCACATATTCTATGAGCACCTTCTTGAGAGCATAGTTGTCATTCTTAGTGTAATATGCTTGTCTCAAAATTTGGATTAATTGTGTCATGACTTTGATGCTTGTATCTTTGATATCTTTACTTCTAGTCTTCACTTGAACTTCAGAGGTGCCTTGGCATTTATGTTTGCTCTACAATCAAAGGCAAGCGAGATACTACTCTATCATACCTTTTTATGAGCATTGCAAGGTTGCTTATGTTTATGCTTCATGCTACTTACTATTTTTGAGTTAGAATCTCTGCATAGCTTGCAATGACTATTAAGTAAACTTATTTGCATACTCCTTATTATGAATTGCCTAAGTAGTTGATCATATGCTGAGAATATATATATCTTATGAAGCAAATGTGTTCGTGAAAGTTTCTTTTATCGCACTCAGTTTTCAACTGAATTGCTTGAGGACAAGCAATAAGCTAAGCTTGGGGGGAGTTGATACGTCCAAAATGTATCTACTTTCCCAAACACTTTTGCTATTGTTTTTCCTTGAAACTTGTGTGATTTGGATACAACTAACACGGACTGACGCTGTTTTCAGCAGAATTACCTTGGTGTCTAGTTTTTGTGCAGAATATCAACTATCAGGAAAAATCCCGAAAAATATGCCAAAAATCCTATTTCACCAGAAGACTCACGGAGCCAGAAGACGAGACGGAGGAGGGCCACGAGGGGCCCACACAACCTGGCCACACGGGCTAGGCTAGGCCGCGCCTGGGGGTGGTGTGGCCGCCTCGGTCACCCCCTCGGCCTCCCTCTTCGCCTATAAGATGCCTCCTGACCTAAAAACCCAGGAAGAGTTCCGTTGCGCCGCCACCACCAGATTCCGTGATTCAGAACTAGAAACTCCGTTCTGGCACCCTGCCAGGACGGGGAATTGGAGGAGATCATCGCCATCATCATCACCATCATTTCTCCATCAACCATCCATGATTCCCCATCCATGAGTGAGTAATCCCCCGATGTAGGCTATGGGGATGGTAGGGATTGGATGAGATCGTTCATGTAATGGCATCAGATTGTTAGGGCATGGTGCCTAGTATCTATTATTAGTGCTTTTTGACTTTGTTGCAACTTGTTATGCTTAATGCTTGTCACTAGGGCTCGAGAGCCATGATTTCAGATCTGAACATGTTATTGATTCATTATGATAGTATTGTTTATGGTCTTACCTGCAAGTTGTATACATATAATGTTGTCCGGAACCAAAGGCCCCGAAGTGACAATAATCGGGATAACTAGAGGGGATGACTTTGATGTGAGGATCACATGTGTTCACGGAGTGTTAATGCTTTGCTCCGGTGCTCTATTAAAAGGAGACCCTTAATTGCCAGTAGTTCCCTTGAGGCCCCACTGCAAACGGACTAGCAGGACAAAAGATATTGTGCAAGTTCTCATTGCGAGCACGTATGACTATATATTGAACACATGCCTATGATTATTTAGTACTTGGATGCTTTATCTTATTTATCTGCAAATGCCATATGTCTTGATGGCCATATGAATTGTCTTGTCCATGCAACGCCCGTCCATTCATCCCTATGCCTACTGCGCTTTAATCCTACTATTTACTGCAATTGTTACTACTGTCTTTACTTTTACTAATGCTATTACTTTGCTATTGCTATTACAAAATTGTTGCTACTAATAAACTACTGTGAGCAAGATTGTTTCCAGGTGCAGCTGAATTGACAACTCAGTTGTTAAGGCTTATTAATATTCTTTGTCTCCCCTTGTGTCTAATCAATAAATTGGGTTTCACTTCCCTCAAAAATATTGCGATACACCCCCTATACTTGTGGGTCATCAGCTCCTCCCCCCAGTCAGGTTGTGAATAGCAACAACATCCCTGTGAGGATGGACGTTCTCCCCTCCAGCTTCTATCGGGTCCCTGCAACATTCACTTCTACGTGGATGAAAATGATGGCAAAATAAAATCAAGCCACCTCCTAAAGGACTGCCGCCAGTTCTAGAGGCTTCAAGATCAGTACAACACGGAGCTCAGGCCCTGGCGCTTATAGATGCTGAGGCACATCTCTAGTCGCCGCGCTTGCTCTTGTGCGGCAAACAATCCGTCAGGGATAACTGCGTCGGGGAAAGTGCATCCGTGGCGGATTTTTTGGCTTGGCATAATGTGATCCGCTAACCTAGCTCTTCTGCGGCGTGGCAGAGGATGTGCCTCGTTACATTACTAAAGACGGTGGAACTTTAGTGCCGTGTAATCGTGAATTATTTGTCGTGTTGCACCTTCCAGCATCAATGAAAATTAATTACCTTAACAATAACTGATATAGGTTGCTAATAATCCATTGCAATTCAACAAATCGAAAATTACCATAATATTAAGATATAATTACATTTCTGTTACAAGATTTCTTGATCCCCTCTCTTCTCATTAGATTTCTTTGGACTTCATTGCAAAGGAAAAAATAAAACTAAACTAATTAAGGGTAAGTGGAGAAATTTTTCTCTACTTATCCTTAATCCTACTCCCTAGTCTTGAGCGCATCTTTATTCTGCTCGCACTAGGGAGATGGTCGAAGCGACATGCCACTCATGCAAGCCACTATCCTAACGAGCCTGCCATCCTCCGGGCCCGGTACTATGGCGAGTCGGTCCTCCTCCACGGCTCACTCCGACGGCTACAACAGCGCGACCACTAGCCTCGGCGTGCCTCACTCTGACGGCTATAGCGGCATGGCCGCTAGCCTCGTTCGCCTCACTCCGAAGGCCGCAACGGCGTGGCCGTTAGCCTCCATGCGCCTCACTCCAACAGCCACAGCAGCATGGACGCTAGCCTCTGCGTGCCTCACTCGACGACCGCAGTGATGCAGCCACTAGCCTCCGCGCGCCTCACTCCGAAGGCCGCAGTGGCACGACTGCTTTACTCCGGGCGCCTCACTTAGACGGTCGTCGTGGCATGGATCTAAAAGAGAAGATAAAACAATTAGAGAAAGCACAAGATGCAAGATGGTGGGGAAAGACCAAGAACAAGATCAATTAGACGACGATACCCTATGCTGACAGGAGTCCGGCATGGAGGCTGCGTGAAATAGGTCGCAAGTACGCAACATGTAGGTCTTCAGCTTCCAAGGCATCGCAACATATCAAACGGGTCTTAGTAGTTTGTGAGATCTAGGGTTTGTGAGAGTTTCTAATTAATGACGAGAGTGGGAGTGCGGCGTCATACGAAGGGAGGTTAGTGGAGTGTGGGTACTAAGGGAACCCTATATTATATAGGGACGGGGGTTGGTGAGATCTAGGGTTTGTTACTTGGGTTGTAGAACTAGTGCAACCATCCACGTGGGCCAAATTGCACAAAAGGCTAGGGTGGGCAGTGGCGGGCCGCACCTGTCAGGTATCCAATTAATGACGCTTGCATTAGACGGCATACCGAGAGAATGCCACCATTGCCCAAGTGCAACATGAAAAATCGCCGCTCTTACGTGCCACGTACCACGATACCAAAATCCACCGGTACCCTATGTACCATAGCGTCTAATTGTCCGCCACGACAAAATGGTGTCGCAGTATCTCATCCGCCGCGTAACAAACTTTTACCGGTTCTTTTTGCTGATACCGCTCCAAAAATCCACCGGTATGGGGCTATTATTATAGTGAATGCTTATGCCAGGATGCAGAAAAGTGCAACCGGCCAGGGTTATTTGCAATTCCAGGGCACATAGCGCATGGAACACCACCACTACCCCCGCTACCAGCACATGGAGGCGGCCATGCATAACTAGCCCGGGCAACAGCTTGTACTGGCAAACAACAGAGTCGAGCCATACCCACGTCCGCTGTGCAACATGAGCAAGATCTAGAAAGTGCGCCCTTCCAACAGGAGCGAAAAGGTCATCACCCGAACAGTGAAGCTGGCCATAGCATTGCCCCAGCCATACTGGAATACCTCAGCGGGTCCGAGTCATGCATCACCTTTAGTAGACCTGACCATCCTTGTCAGGTCCCATGACCAGGCCATGTCGCTCTGGTACTCGAAGCTCTGATCGGTGGGTATGAGATGAGCAAAGTCTTCATGAATGGTGGTAGCGACATCAGCCTCATCTTCGCCAGCACCCTACATGCCATGAAAACTTATCCCTGACAAATCTTGCGCCATCCGACACCAGCTTCCACGGCATCTTCCTAGGGAAACCGGTCCTCCCCCTAGTTAAGATAACCCTAGACGTGATCTTCAGCAAGCCTGACAACTTCAGGCGCAAAAAAATCGACTTCGAAGTGGTCGAATGGTCATTACAGTACCACGTCATGCTTTGACGATATGTGTTTTCCTGGCCCATGGAAGTAGCTCACTACGCCTACCTCCTAATGAAGATGTTAGGACCCAACGGTGCATTACCGCTCATGGAAGCTTCACGCAATCCGACGGCTGTGATAGGGACTTCAACATAATCTTAGTTATTCGATGTAGGAGGAGCACATGTAGCTCAAGGAGTCAAGAAATCACAACCTTCCCCCCGCGTCGCAATGAACCACACCCAAGCTATAATTCGACTCTAGCAACTATACAATGGAGGTCCCGGTCCACCCGACGGACCCTAAGAAAATGTCCTTCATATCAACTAACTTGGGTTCCGCATAGTAACTCACGCTTGTCGAATTCTTCCATGAGTGCTTTGTTAGGGTGTCCAACTGACATGCCAGATGTTCCCAGGAATTCACCGAGCATGCACTCAATATGTCTCCAGATGCTAGACCCATCAAGCAATCACTGCGCCATTTTTCGGAACCAAGGCGCAAAGCCATCGATGAGGAAGTCAACAGACTACTCGAAGAAAACTTCCTTCGTGAAATTAAACAAAGCACCTGGTAAGCTAACTCCATGATGGTCCTGAAGAAAGCGGTCGAGATACTTTGCATGTTAATTGACTCCACGTCCTGAACAAGCACTGCCCAATGGACCACTTCCCGCTGTCGCGGATCAATCGAATCGTCGACTCCATCGTAGGATGCGAGCGCCTCTCATTCCTCGATACCTACTCAGGATACAACCATATCAGGGTGAAGGTTGAAGATGAGGATAAAACCAATTTCATCACAACCTATGGTGTATTCTGCTACACCACCATGCCCTTCGGGCTCAAGAACGCAAGTGCTAGCTACCAAAGGTGCATGCAAGCCTGCCTCAAGGACCTAATCGACAAGAACATCCAAGTTTATGTAGATGATGTGGTTGTAAAATCAAGGGAGGGATCCACACTCGTCGATGACCTCCGAGAGACCTTCGACAACCTTGACCGCTACTAGATCAAGCTGAACCCGACAAAATGTGCATTAGTCCCAGCAGGCTAACTCCTCGAGTACCTCATCTCAGCAAGAGGAATCGAAGCAAATCCAAATAAGATAAAGGAGATCCTAATGATGAAGGAGCTGACAAACCTCAGCGGTGTCCAGTAGCTAGCAGGACACATAGCAGTACTCAGTCGATTCATCAGCCGTCTAGGCGAGAAGGCACTACCATTATATCAAATGCTATGCAAATCTAAAAAATTCGAGTGGACCACCGAGGTACAGATAGCTTTCGAGGATCACAAGCGCCAGCTGTCGACTTCGCCTGTACTGGTAAATCCTCATTAAAGGGAGCCAATGATGCTATACATCACCTCTAGCAGCCAAGTGCTCTGCATCGTGCTCGCCATCGAATACGCGGAAGAAGGCAAAACTCACAGGATGCAACGACCCGTGTACTACCTCTGCGAGGTCCTCATGAAAGGGAGCCCATGCGATGTTGTGGGTCATGGGTCCCACCTGGACTAGCCACCGATGTGGTTCTAGCCGTCCAGCGGTGCGTGGCGGAGGCTGTGGCCTTCGGGGTGGGAGCGGCGCGACAATTCTGGCTGGAGCCTATGTGTGGCCTTATGGATCATGTGGTGGCGGGCAGTAAGCGCGGTGCCTGCGATCTAAATAAAGGTGGCCTTGTCCCTACGACCCTACCGTTATTCGAGCACCATGTCGCTGACTTTTTTTTCATGCGGCCTCCTCGATCATGATGACGACGAGTTCCAGTCTTCCTCTCGTTGATTTCCACAGTTTGACGCAGGGTCACTAGATATCTAGATCAGAATTGATTCGGTTGTGCACGCCCTTCTCATGCGGGCATGGCGTGAAGCTTTGCTTTTATGTTAGGGTCATGGAACATGTCTACATATAGGTTCCCATGGTATGTACATTGGCGGAGAGGTATTTTGGCTGCTTTGAAGAATGGCGGCATAGGTTCTTCCTGTATGTAAGTGTTTGGTGACTTGCAGCAACAATCTTGGCAAAATTGGGTGGCATCACAGATGGACTTTATTTTTGATGGTGCTCCTCGAGTACCGAGTTGTGATTTTTAGGGTAAAAGCCCAAGATCTAATCTTTAATGGTTGTACCTGGCAATGGTCTGAAGACATTGTGTTTTTGAAATTCAGACTTTCTCGAGGGTGAAACCCAAGATGTTTGATCGGACAATGGCGACTCTTGTACATTGTTTCGACGTGACTTTTGAAGAACTTCTGGAGTGTTTCGGGTGATGTATGCAGTCCTGGTTTGAGTTTTGATGTTGCGAGTGTTTCATCGCGATGGAGGCTTTGTTTTTTATTTATCTCTCTTTTTATTTTCTTTCTTGGTTGTGCGTATCCTGAAAGTTTGGGATATTTTATTGGTGCAAAGGCTAGATATGCTAATATATTCCCTCCGTTTCAAAATATAAGATGTTTTAGCTTTGTGAATAAAGTGTATCTAGTTCTTTTTTAGTGTCTAGGTTCATCTAAATTTGGAATGAACCTAGACACTAAAATAGACCTAGATATACTTTTTTCACAAAGCTAAAACATCTTATATTTTAGAACCGAGGGAGTATTTACTTTGTCCAAAAACAATCGTGCATCCTTCGAGATTAAACTTCTCAACATGTGCGTTTTCTATTGTACTTCCCAATCTGTTCTTTTACATGACACAGAGCTCGGATTATTTTGTAGGTACTGCAGATTCATAACTGTTCGGTTAGCTTTTTCCTCCAACACCAACTTGTCACGTTCTCCTCAATAATTCGCCACGTACATCTGACCTCCCGGGTCCCGGCCCCCAAATGTTCACTATAAATACTTGTCTCGTGACCACTCCTTCAACTCACCCAACGAACATTCGAGCTAAAGCTTATCTAGCTCATAGCCGCTAAGGTTGGAGCTACTAGTGCGAGCTTGCTAGAGGAAGCAACTTAAGCAGCAGCTAGCAATGGCGAAAACTTACACCTTAGCGCTACTTGGCGCACTGGTGGCGCTCTCACTTCTTGTGAGCCCCATTGCTTGCTCCTCCCGCAAGCTCGCCGTCAAGCCGGTTACGTCCAAGCCTGCGGTCAAGTCCACCCCGACCAACAAAACCACTACCTACAATAACCCCGATGCTTCTGCGCTATACGGCTCCGGCGGCTGGTCAGCCGCCGGCGCGACGTATTACGGCAACCCCAACGGCGACGGAGGCGAGGGTTAGTGCGCTGGCTCTCTTTATCCGTTGGAGCAGTACATCGCGCCCCCATTCGTCGAGCTGAAACTGACATTGAAACAAACTTGCAGGTGGTGCGTGCGGCTACCAAAGCGCTGTCGGGCAAAAGCCGTTCTCGTCGATGATCGCCGCCGGGAGCGCACCACTGTTCTTAAAAGGCTTGGGCTGCGGCGCCTGCTACGATGTAAGCATAACCTGTCACTGTGCCCCTTCCATTAATGGTGCAAAGTGGTTGGCTCGGCTGGTCCTGACGAAATTTGCTCATGTCCGCGCGCGCCCGCAGGTCAAGTGCTCGAGCAACAAGGCGTGCTCTGGCAAGCCCGTGACCGTCGTCATCACCGACTTGAGCCCCGGCAACCTCTACCCCGGCGAGCCGGCCCATTTCGACATGAGCGGCACCGCCCTGGGCGCCATGGCCAAGCCTGGGAAGGCCGACCAACTCCGTGCCGGCGGTGTCATCAGAATCACGTACAAGAGGTATGCAGTAGTACCTGTACATAGAATCTCGCTGCAATGCAGGATTCTCTGCAGTCCGCAATTACGGGGAAATCAACCAAAACAAGGTACTGATCTTGGGTGTTAATTGCAGGGTGCCGTGCAAGTACCCTGGCGTGAAGATTACCTTCAGGGTGGACCAGGGCTCCAACCCGTTCTACTTCAAGACCCTGATCGAGTTCGAGGACGACGACGGCGACCTCAAGGCCGTCTCCCTCAGGCAGGCCGGCAGCACCACCTGGACGCCCATGACGCAGGACTGGGGCGCACTGTGGCGCTGCAACAACGGCCAGCGGCTGCGCGGGCCCTTCTCGCTCCGGCTCACCTCCGACTCCGGCAGGAAGCTCGTCGCCAGGAACGTCATCCCCGCCAACTGGAAGGCCGGAGCCACGTACCGGTCCTTGGTCAACTACCCCTAATAAATCTACGGGTTTATTTATCTTTTTCTGTTGACTGCGGCCGCGCTTGGTCAACAAGTGTGCAGGGTGTGTGTGGGTAATTATGATCCTACCGCGTGTGAATTTATACCGCGGGAGAAATGCGCGTCCGGGTGGTGCCAGAGGCGGTCCGAGAAGGCAAGGAGATAACCGAAATCGTCGTCTTCTTCCCTCCTCCAATATGTCCTCTGCTCCCCTAGCGATGTGTCTGTATTTTTCTTTCCTCTGTTTTGTAATTTTCTTGTCGAGGAGAAGCTTGGACTGCGACCAAAGTTGCATGCCCATGTATCAAGTTGTGTGTTTTTTACCATGCAAGCCTTAATGAATTTGTCAGATGATTGAAATCTGCATCGTAAATTCAGTATACTCGCTTTACCGAGCAGACATCACTTTCTGAACTCCTCAAGTGTGCATAACATGCAAATTGCAACTGAACCATCTTTGGACAATCCGATTCATCCTGAAAATTACCGAGGACAAGTGGTTGTGCACCCAAATTGCCGGTATTTGTGTAGCAGCATTGCTCACATGGACAACGGGGAACACTTGGCCCCTGCTGGTAGCTGTGCAATTGATTTTGCTCTCCTGGCATGCTGGATGCTTGCCGATGATCACACATGCGATTCTCCAAAAAGGTAGACAGAGGAGCAGAGCCCTGAATGTTACAAATGCTAACTGCTCGTTGCACTACTACTACTACTCAATTATTAACACAAACGGTTTTCGGTTGTACGTACAAATCTACGTACATGAGCTTGAGCTTCCGTTGCGTCTTTTCGAATTAAAAGTGCTTCGGCTCAACTCAGAGTATTGCACGTGGGTCTCATAAATTATGGCATTCGAAAAGGATATGCATATAGCCATGGATTTTAGAAAATAAAATGCATGCTCGTTCTTTTTACACAAGTGTGAGCTACTGTTATTTAACAATCAATCAAGCTGGTGTATGGCATTGTACATCTGAGTGATTGTATTCACTGTTCCCCATTGCGCAAATTTCATAGAAACACAACTACGGGAGCCAGAGTCTCATAAAAGAACAAGCATACATTTTTTCCTAAAATCCACAAGTTTTGGCGTAAGTTGTGCCGAAGATCCAAAATCACGCGGTTTAGTCATTTTGACCCTATTATAACCGCAGCGGTCCACCACTAATGTTCCAAGTGGCATATGAGGCGGGGTTCCAAACTGGATCTGAATGGATATTTTATCTTTTGGCTAGAATTAATTTAAATATTTGAATTCCATAAAACATATGAAAATTACAGTAATTTCAGCTAGTACATGTGGTTATTAAAACGAAAAGCATTTGAGCCCATTACGCCCACGTGTTTCAATATTCTGGCCAAATAATTTCCAACAATCTAACTTTTCATAAATACTAAAACCTTCTAGATTCAAAATACATCTAGTGAATAAACAGGTAAGTTATCATATATTTTTTTCTAGTTGATTTGTAGTTTTCGTAGTTCTTTTAACATTTGGCTAAAACAATCAAATTTTGAAACAATCTTATAAAACTATAGTAGCTTAATCCAACTTCAATGACGGAACAAAATCTTGTATTTTTCTTATTTATAAAAACTTCGAATTTTAACTAATTATGCTGGTTCAAGTATCTCTGTGGAAAATCTCAGAAAAATTACCTATCGAATTAGGAGCAATAACTCTTCAACTTACATGTTTATAGATGAGAAGGGGTGCTTGGAAAATTAGTCTACGTATGAACAATGTGGCAACATGTTTTAATATTAGATACATCCGAATCTAGAAAACTCCAAGTCAAGTAATATGGGTCGGAGAGAGTACTATTTATCTGGTAAAGAAAAAATAAATACAGTAGAACATGTTAGGAGCAAACAGTTTTTTTTTTGACCCACCACTTCTCAAGAGATAATCGACAAATGTGCTTTTTCCCGAAATAGAGGTGATACCTCCGGATCTCTAGATCGAAATGATGCACACAGCCTTTATTATTCATTACACAACATAGCCATACAAAGAAAATACAAAGACTAATCAGAAGTCACCTCCCTAACGATAGTTGTCGCAACGCCTACAAACTTGATGGAAGGGGTGGCCAGGTCGGGACCATTGCCCTAAACTCTGACCTAACCACACCATCATAAAATCGGAGGCCTTACCCAACCATCCAATGGAGAGTCGGGAGCACAAACCGATCCGGCAGACCCTCGACGTGCATCAGCCCACATGCTCGAGAAGTTGCCACAACCATCTTCTGCTGACCAATCTTCGGAACATGGATTAAGGCATTGACCTTGCCAGGCCCACCGTCGATGCCGACATGATGTCAGACAACACCATCGCTCTGCGGTTGTCGCGTCCATGCCTCGGACACCAAGACCACGTTGTGTCATGCCGCCGAAACTCATCACCGTTGATGCGATAGGAGCAACACCGCTCCACATCCAAACCACTCACGTCAGATAGTGCTTCAAAGTCGATGCCCCTAGTAGGGATAATGACACCATAGTGTCGCTAGCGTCTAGTCTGAGAGACCCGAATCTAGTGTTTCCCCAGAACACCCGAGCAAGGAAAGGGGGGCGACAAAAACGATGCCTTCAATAAGGAAAATGACGCCAACATACATCGTCATCGTGAATCTCGGCTTTCACTGGTAGCCACACAAATCAGTACCCCGCTGATTGGATCTTGATGCCGCGGCAGATACCGTCGCCGCCGAAGCGATTAGTGATCCTGCAACCCGCGTCGTCCACATCCTTCTGCCTAGAGATCGGGGCCGAAACTGTCGTGCCTCTGTAGCACTGACCACCGTGTCGCAGCAGCTCCAGACGCGCCAGAGGAGCCATCATGCCATGGTGCCCGACCACACCACACCTAGGCTCGGAGAAGACGACCCATGCTGATCCTTCGCACAAGGAGACGAGGAGGCCTCCCCTGTCACTGGCGACGACCATGCTTTGCCTGGCTGTGCCCTCGGGGAGGGGGCTAAGGGTTTCCCCTCCTCGGGGACGGGAGGAGGGCGAGCGTTTCTTATAACGGTACATATGTTTGAGCTGCTAAGAGCATCTCTAGCAGATACCGCATCCCACAGTACTGCAAAACGCGGATGTGGTGTACTACAAATCACGTTTACAGTACAAAAACGCTCGGTCAGGACAGATACACTAGATCCAAAATGCATATTTGAAAAAATCACACATTGGTGCCAGATTCATACATATGAGAGGTTTATTTGATCATCGAGATCAATATGTACAACAAAAATTGATGTCACGCCTACATCTAGACTAGACCTAGCATCTATGGAGCTCCACCAGCGGTACCTACTCACTGGAGCATATACGGCGGTTGTGCTTACTTGTTGTCGGAGTCGGTGGTGTCTTCGTCGGTGCAGTCAACGACGAGGAAGCCGAGCCGCTCCTGGTGCTCGCGGGCGGAGCGGGGGATGGCATGGTGAAGATCACGCTTCTCCGCGTCGCACGCGAGGCGGTGGTGCTTCGCGCGGTCCATGATGTCGGTGAGCACGGTGCAGATGGAGGTGAAGTTCGACTCGTTCACAAAGAGCTCCTCGCTCTCGTCGTCCGAGTTGTAATCTTCGGCAGGAGCAGCGGGAGCGGGCTCGCGGACGACCTGCGTGGCAACGTGGAGTTCTGGGCCAGCGTTCGCCGGCGCGCGCGGGCTACCCGCCTCGACGTGGTTCGCGGCAGGGCTGAACGGCAGCCCCGCCCATGCAGGCGAGGTCACGGTGCGGCGAGCGCCTTGGCTGCGTCCCGCTCGAGGCGTCGGCGCCTCCTCGCCGATGGCGATGGCGAGCTCGCAAGGCGGTGGTCGCGTTCGTCCAAATTGCGGGACGATTGACTGGCCATGGGTAGATGGGGAGTCAACACGGAGGTGTGCGTCGGCGATGTGATTTTCGGCGGCGGATGTGGCCGGAATCGGAGACGGTGGCGAGCGACGGAGAGGGTTTCTGGCTGGGGAGGAAGGGGAAAACGGATACGGTATCCTGCATCCAGGCCCTCAGCACCAAGTATATGCGCGATGCGGTATACTGGATTTTTTTTTACGGAGTCCATTTTTTGGTCTCGATATTAGCCGATATGCGGTATCTATTAGAGGTTATCTAAACGAGCAACTACGGACAACAGTCCTTCTACATAAAAAAAAGGGCTTTCTTTCTCGTGCTGCTGCTGGTGCAGGGTCCAAGAACGCTGCAACATCCCGAGATAGAGTCATACAACCAATAGCTGTGTAAGTCAACTGTCCGTATATATGTGTGTACGTGGCCATGGCAGCAATCCTATGCTTTTTTCAGTTTTCACGGGCTGTGAAACGAACGAGCGGCTGTGAAAGAGGGCGTCTTCCTTTCTCGTGCTGCTGCTGGTGCAGGGTCGGGGTGAGATTGTGAAACGGACGCTACCGCGTCGCTGTCCTGACGGGATCCTCCATGTGGCACGCACACGAGCACGATCGACCTGCTGATCATCATTCCAGAAAACGGCAGTACCGGTATCGAGGCTGGCCCCCGCGCCCTGATTAGCGCTCATGTGCTGCTCCCTTTGTGTCGCTTCGGCCTTCGGGCAGCGTTCGGTTGTTCATGTAGGAGTACGTGTCGCCGAAGAGCAGCGTGCGCGCGCGCGCGGCCGGCAGCCACCAACCGATCGAGCGAGCAGCCGGCGTGGAGCGTGGCCCCGCGCGCCACTGTGTCAGCCGTCCGTTCTCGCGGCCCTCCCGTCGGCCATCGTACCCTGCCGCGCATGTGGCGAGATTCTCGAGGATGCGAAGAAGCTTATCAGACGAAATGAGCTCGCGCCTCGCACATGGCGTCCGGCCGTGCGTGCTGATTGTGATTGGCCGCATCTGTTTCTAACCCATCTGTCTACATCCATCTCCCCGAGTTTTCGCCAGAGCAGACTGTTACCACTCTACTATAGTAGTAGTATCACCGGCGTCGCGATCCAAGAGGACAACCGTGGTCTCAAACAGCGGCAGCTTGTCGGAGCGATTTGCGTTGCCTAATTAATCTGCGACGGAGCGAGGGCAGAACATGGCACTTGGCAGTGTGACTGTGTACACGGCCAAGGGAAGCAGTGATCAGGCCCAGCATTTTCCAAGCTTCACATGGCGGAGTAATTTCTGCGCAGTGTCCCTGTTCACACCTGCTCGAGTGAGTGTGTGTCGGCGCGTCGGTATACGTAGACGTCGTGCGCGCACGAACGCACGGTCGCGTCGCCCCGTGAAGCTGCGTGCGTATTGTGTATCGGTAGGTAGGCCCTCGCCGACGGTTGCAACTGTGGAGTACTGTAGGAGTGGTGAGTCAGCTTCCTGGTGGGGCTGTCCGTAACTGTCGCTGCCTTTTCCGGTTTGGCTCCTAGCCCTGCCATCGCGGTTGCCCATGTGAAGAGAGTAAACAAGCGGACAGGTGGAGAGATCTTGCCGGAGCGAAACCACAGTACTACAAGTGTACCACAACCGAAGCAGTGCTGCACTGCGCTCGATCAATGTGCTCGGGCCAAAAAATGGCCTGCATTTGCGCCCCCGACCAATACCGGCGGATTGAGCCGTCCACCATTCTGTCCGGCGATTCAAACCGTCACCCGTCATGACTCACCTCCGGACAACGGAGTATGGCGATGCCGTCACCGTTTTATGCCGAGCTTTTTCTCCTTCCCGCCTCTTCCAGCACCATTTCATGCCAGTTCGCACGACTTTTCGGCCGGAGTGGCTGCTCTGTTATAAAAATGGGTCGAGGCCTTAGAGAAGCGGTGCACCGCTAGACCTTGAAACCAGCCATGCCTAGTTGTCATCTTCCTTCCACTCATGCACGCAACCCACGCGGAGGAGAGCCGAGACGCCTCTCCACGCCCCCACCCACACCCACCACGCCACCACCAACAGCAACAACGACGGCGACATCACCGACGGCTTCGACGAGCCGAGGAAGAGGCCAATCAACCAGTTGGTGATCCTGGCTGATATCCAAGGGACGCGCGCTCAGGCGTAGCAGCACGGGAGCTCCGGGAGGTTGGCGCGGTTGTACCAAGGGCCACTTAACCGGACCACCGGCCAATATTTTGGGTTCGACGTCTACCTGCTGCGGCACCTCCAGTGGCAAGAACCCGATGAGGCTTACACGGAGTGCTTCCATGCTGCGCGTGTCGAACCCGGTGACGCGGCCATGTGTGCCGCCTCCACCGAGCTCGGGAGGAGTTGAAGACGCAAAAGGCGGTCTACCGCTCTATCGAAGAGGAGTGGGCCCTCAACGACTGGTCACCGTAGTCAAACCCTCCTGGCGAGGGTACCTCGAGGAGGCGCGCTTAGTCTTTTGTTCGATTTTTAGAGATGCTCTCACTATTATTACTAAATAGGAGACTACTTCAGAGAATTATACAGAATTATGTATACCAGTGTGGACCGGAAGTCGTAACTCTCCTCCACCGTTTTCGACGTGTAAAGTTGCCCGTGCCAGGGCGTTCTTCGCCTCGCAAGCGAGCAGCATACGCTTCATTTCTCTCGTGGCGTTCTTTCGCCACGCACAGAAAATACTCACGTTCTGCTGATTTCCTGCTGGTGGTTGTGGCGCCCAAGCACGTTGCCTGTTTTCCCCCGACGAAGAACGTAATACATGTGTGCGTACCGTGTATGCATAATGCATCGCTTCGTGTGAAATTCCTTGGGGAGAATTATTGGAGTATTGACCTTGCAACTTGATACACAGCTTCTGCACTCTCACATGCGGTTGGTGCTTTGATCGTTTAGAGTAACCAACCATAGAGAATGGAATTGGGTAGGAAAGTACGTACGAACGAGTGGAGGTATCTTGGAATCGATTCTAAACACAACGAATGTTTATTGTACACCATCCCAAGGTACTTACTAAAAAACATAGCGGGTTCCATCGTTTGTATGGTTCCTTTTTAAATGGTAAGACCCTCTCTATACACCGGATCCCTTTCTTAGGAGCAAAAACTTTGATGTGTTTTGCTTTTACGAATAAAAACATGGACACTCCTTTCTAGTGTTAACACAGGGTTAATCCTACATCAATTCTTTTTCCAAGGATATGCCATCCAAGGCGTATCGATTTCATAGAAGAAAGGTCAAGACGGTCAGTGCATCACCATAGAAGGGTACAACTAGATGCACCACGCTAAACGGCTTACAACACAGACCCTACGACGCTCTGGCGACACAAACTCGCCTTGCCCAAAATCCTACCTTGAAAGGTGAGGAGATAGGCACCGAGCTTAAAGACCACGTCATGATCAAAGTGAGACTCACTGTAGCATGACCACGACTCCGAGGATTCTCGGATCAATGCACCTTCCCTCGTATGTGTGGAGGGAGTCTGTGAGAAGAAGATAGAAACAACCCAGTCTTGGGGAAGGCGTTGACTTTATAGTGAATCCGCCATGATGTGCATTGCGTCACAAACGGAGGCCCTCGCCCTGGCTAGAAGACAACACCATGCAACACATCAACCCCCATCCTCGTCGAAGAGAGCACACCTCTCGTAGCCAAAGCGCCGTCTTCAAGAAGAGAGTGAGATCGTGGCAACACCGTCACCCAAACCGACGAATCAGACCTAGGGTTTCCCCCGGTATCTGATAGAGGAGGACACATTCTAGGCCTTGGACATGCCTCTGGGAAGAACACGACGTCCGCATGTTTCACTATGGTTAGCATCGGCAGTCGTCGGGCAAGGTTTTCACCCCGGCCATGGATCGTGACCTCTGATGTAGCTTGACCAAAGACGAATAGTGAGAATGCAAGCGCATGCACGACACACCGCCATAGGGAGGAGAGGATATACACCGGTCTCACCAGCAAAGGAGAAGGGTGACAATCCCAGATGACTCAACCGTCAGCCAAGCCTGGGATCAGAGGAGGAGGGCCCCCTAAGTTGGCCAACCATCACAATCGTTGCACCATCACGGGACACCAGAGAACTATCATGTGCCACCAACGCGCACCAGAGGCATGGCCACATAGGCCCGCCCAAACCAAGATCGGGCCCGGTAGCTAAGCACCACCAGCCGCCGACTCCCTCGACCACGTGTTGTAGCCTGCACCATGTGCCCTTTGCACCACCACCATGCGCCCTCCGTGTGCTGCCACACGCCGCCACGCCGGCCAACAACCCATACGATGAGACCCCATGGGAGAAAGAGGACCCGCCCCCGTCGTCGGGGCACGAGCTTTTTCCGCCCGCGTCCTCCAATAGAGGCCGAGGAGAGAGAGGGTAGGGGCAGCCCCTAGTGGCAGTTAGGGTTAGACCCTACGGCGTCCCCAAGCGGGGCGAATGGGAGAGAACCTAGGGGACTTATTAGGTCGGGGTGATGCAGTTAATGCTGACGATTTCTTCCCAACGCTATTTGGCTGATGTCGGTTGTTTGGTCCGTGACTAGGACGACCTCTGGGGTTGGTGGATTGGGGTTTGGGCGAAAGATTTGCAGGACTATGGTCTCTACCGGCGACGACAATGCTCTTGAGCATCATCCACCTTCTTAGAGGCGTCGTTGCAATCCCCTCCTTTGGTTTCTTCAGTTTTGCTAGGTTGCTGGCCAGTTATTGAGTTCCTTGGTGCGGTAGAGGTTTGTCGGTTTGGGCAGGCTCGGTGTCATTCATGTGTAGCCAAAGATAAGGCTCCTTCACCTAGATCAAGCTATCATTTAGATTTGCTTGGCTATCTTTTTGTAGTAGTTTTTCTGTTGTTGTGATGCTTGTTCTTTAAAGTTTGCATCCCCAACATATTCATGTTTTCTATAACTCCTGGCCAGTTGGTGGATTCGTTAATTCCAAGTCAGTCTCATTTCAAGCCTTCCATCTACTCCCTCTTTTGTTATTAGCTTATCCTCAGCCGAGTTCAAGGAGCAACTTTCAAGTTATCAAACAAGGATGCCAATGTGATGTTAGAATGATCTAGAAGAAATAAGCAAAGTTAAAGAAGAGTTTGTTCCCCATTAAGCTGAAGAAGCAAGGTTCATGGATTAAATGCTGACATCAAATGGTTTTGATTCCCTATAAATAAATATACTTGATTGCAAGTAATGTTAATAATGTGTTGATATTGTGTTCTAATCAAGTATTAGTGCTGGATGATTGATCTGATGTTTTTGGCGTAGCTAGGAGTTGCAGTGTTGCATGGTCGTGACTCGTGACAGCCGTGTGAGGTTGGTCAGGCTTGCTCACAACCTCTGGAAGAGCCTGTGTCCGATCGGTAAAATCGGCTAATGTTTCCCGACGAACGGTCGAATCAGATGGTCCTTTTTCACGTGGAAACACCTTGGGCCATCAACAAATTTGTACAGCATGGTCCACAACCTCACATGGCTCTGGACTCTCTGCGGAGTGAACAGTACATGTATTCGGTACTACCGTACCAGGCATGTGGTTAAGCGGGTCTATGGCCGGTTTTGGGCCCGCGACCTGATCACTTATTTGGAACTGGGCGATGCGCTCAGCTACCAGCCCGGTATGAGCCCTAACAAAGAAAAACAGAAACAGGCCGACATTAGCAGGCTCTATACAAGAAAACGGTTGATTTTGCCACGACAAGTTAGGCCTACAATATGGCTTGGGCTAGCTAAATACCCCCAAAGATAAAAAAAATTATGTGGGTTTTAAAGAATAGAGTTTTGTTGACAAAAGATAACCTTGCAAAGAGACAATGGAAGGGATGCCAAAAATATTGTTTCTGTGATTCAATGGAGTCGGTTGAACACTTGTTTTTGTCGTGTCCCTTTGCAGGTATCATTTGGCGCATGATTTTCTTTGCGTATAATATTATCTCACCGTCTAATATTACCAATATGTTTAGAAATTGGCTTAATAGGGTCGACAATAGCGTTAAAGTTAGAACACGAATTGGTATTTCAGCTTTACGTTGGTCCATATGGAGGTCCAGGAATAATATTATTTTTAACAAACAAAACGGTACTAATTTTTTGCAGATTATTCGGATGGCAACACACTGGATTCAACAATGGGCCTACCTGCTCCCGAAGGATCAGCGGGAGCCTATAGATACTGGTTGCAACCTCATGCTTACGGTTGCTCAGAATTTCTATTTCTAGCATACTAACAGGCTACAAAATGGATAGTTTTGGTACACTATTTATTTTTTGATGGTTGATACATGTCTTAACCCTCTCTGATCCATGATTGTAAAACTTTAAAATCATTTGAATGATGCAATAAAAAGGTGTGTGCATCTATTGATGTAGAGGCCGGGACAGCGTTCCCCATTTTGAAAGAAAAAATGGCTTGGGCTAGCTGTTCGACTCAGGCCCACCTTCTTCGCACAAGAATTTATTGGACGTATTTTCCTTTCGCCAAGAAAAACACTGGACGTTTCCGTGAAAGAGCTGCTCTGATGTCCTCTAAAACGGCGTGTACGTAGTGCTACCGTGCCAAGACTCACCTACCGATCACCGAAATACCGACTTGCACCTACCGACTTGCTAACGTGCTATATTATGCTAACATCATCTCCGATGACCCATCGAATACGGCAATTGGTACTTGTGTGTGAGCAAAGTTGGAGGTAGAGCGGCTCTGTTTCGTATAATATTTTTAAGTGGGAGAAACATAAAAACAGGCCATATATCTACATTCAGTATAGTTTATAATGAGATGGATTCAGGAATATACCAGTACGAATATTTAATACTGTACTTACACCAACTTTGTCACAACAGGCAATTAGAAGGCATTTGTGTCCATCGTGTTTTTTTCAACTTTCTTGTTGCTCTTATTTTCTGTATATCTTTATATTTCTTTTCATTTCCATAGTTTATTTTTCGGAGATGTACAACAACTACCTCTTTGAGAAAGGTGCAACCAGTGTGTTTTATGTATTTTCCATTTTTTGGTCATGTTACATATGTATGTTGTATTTCTTTAGCACACCTTTTTTTAGAAATATGTAATTACCTCATCGATCGATAAAAAGCAACAAAGGATTGTAGATGTCATTTCCCTTTTTTTTCTTGTCTAGTCATTTATAGGTTCCATGTTTTGCCATACTATTGTTGCATTTTCTTAGAAGTATGCAACTACCTTACCTAGGAAAGTGCCATTAGGGTTTTCTATATGTATTTCTCCTTCTTTTCTAGTTATTTATATAGGTTGCATTACAAAGGGCTCTAAATGTATTTCCTCATTTCTATGTCTAGTTATTTATAGGTTACAATTTTTGTTGCATTTTTCTTTAGAAATGTGCAACCACCTTATTGAGAAACCGGCAAACAGTGTGCTTTGTGTACTTACCTCTTTTTACCTAAGTATATATGTATGTCGCCTTTTCTTCCACACTATAGCTTCGTTTTTATACAAATGTGTAACTACCCTTTTGTTTAGAGTTACACAACAAAATTTTCTAGTGAACCTATATACGTGGGCTTTTATAGAAATGTGTAACTACCTTTTTTGTCATGTTATACATGTATGATGTATTTTTTTAGCCACGCCATAGTTGCATCATTTTTTTAGAAATATGTAACTACCTCATCGATCAATAAGAAGCATCAAAGTATTATATGTATTTTCCATTTTTTTCTTGTCTGGTCATTTATAGGTTCCATGTTTTGCCACACTATTGCTGCATTTTCTTAGGAGTGTGCAACTACCTTACCTAGGAAAGTGCCATTAGGGTTTTCTATATGTATTTCTCCTTCTTTGTCTAGTTATTTATATGGGTTGAATTATTTTAGAAATATGTGTAGCTATCTCGACGATACAAGGAAACCAAGGGCTCTAAATGTATTTCCTCATTTATGTGTCTAGTTATTTATAGATTGCAATTTTCGTCCCCCACAGTTGCATTCTTTTGGAAATGTGCAACCACCTTATCGAGAAAAGGGAAAACAATGTGCTTTGTGTACTCACCTCTTTTTACCTAATTATTTTTATATATGTATGTTGCCTTTTCTTCCACGCTATAGCTTCACTTTTATAGAAATGTGTGTAAGTGCCCTTTTGTTTAGAGTTAAATAAGAAAATTGTCCGGTGAACCAAGAAATAAGGAACATGATATAGAGAAGCAAAATACTCATATCCCCATGTGCTAAAAAATTAGAAAAAGTGTTGTTTTTTTGAAAATTAATTGCCCATGTGTTACCCGCATGTTAAAGAGAGGGAATGCACACACTCGACAAACAATTGTTACTTTTGGTATGATGCACTAGTTGATGGGAGGTAATGCACAGACTGGTCACACAATGTTGACGGAATAGAGAAATCTTATAAATAGAGAGTTTTTTTAGGTGCAACAGGGATGTGAATGTGAACAATTCAATCTCTCTTACTCCTAAGCTAGTACATGGCCCAATATGGAGATGTACTTTGTGAAACCTGGTGGCTGGTGGATCCAAATGCCACACAAAGCGGTACAAAGGCAAAAGAAAGAAAAAGCAAGGACAAAGCCACAAAACATCTAAAAACACAATGGGAAACACAATTGGTTAAACCACGCGATATTCCTGACGGATCAAACTCACACAGGCAGAACCCACACTCTTCAGTCTTCACGCAAACATGGCTCGCACAAATACTTGTGACACACACACACGCGACATAGTACTAATGGTGATTACACACATATCGACGCCCACAGCTCCAAACATAAACCAAAGCTAGCGCCACGCCTCTGCATACGGGCGAGCGCGGCGGGCGCGCTTGCGTGCGATTAGCTGCAGCACACCAAGCTTATTAACGATGCGATCCATCTCGATCGATCAGTAGTTGACGACGGACCGGTACATGCCGCCGGGCTTCCAGCCTGCCGGGATGACGTTACTGGCGACGAGGGTCTTGCCGGAGCTGGAGGTGAGGCGGACGGAGAAGGGCGGCTGCAGCATGGGCCCGAAGTTGTACCTCCACACCGCGCCCCACGACTGATCCATCTTGCTCCACCCCGCGCCGGCGGCGCCGCTCTGCATGAGCTCGACCGAGGACAGGTCGCCGTCGCCGGACTCGTACTCGACGAGCATGGCCAGGTAGTAGTCGTTGGAGCCGGCGTCCACCTTGAAGGCTATGTCCACCCCCTGCCAGTTGCACGGGACCCTGCGGGCGGACAGGACAAAAGCCGAGGCGTAGATAGACGAGACACGGCAGTTAGTCGGCAGTCGGTTGATCCAGAAAAGCAGTACGTTACGTATAACGTGCGGCCGGGTGCACGTACACGCCTGTTGTTTTACGTGCATCCGGACAAGGGTAGCCCTACGAGACGTGTACGTTCAGAAAAAATGCACGTGAAAATAGGTACCGAGTGTACTGGATTTGGAGGCGGCCGGCCGCGCGAAGCTGGTCGGCCTGGCCGGGGTTCGCCATGGCACCGAACGCCGTCCCGCTGAGGTCGAAGTGGACGGACTCCTCAAGGCACGCTCCGCCAGGGCAGGAGTCGGTGAGGACGACGGTCACCGGGGTGGAGGAGCAGGAGTCGTGGCCGGTGCATTTCACCTGCATGCATGCCAGGTTTACGCGGTCGGAGCAATTAACGGCCGGGAAATAAATGCTTTTACCATGCATGATGGGAACGGAGTACGAACCTGGTAGCAAGATCCGCAGCCCTTGCCTTGCTCGTAGATGGACGGGCTCCCCGCCGCGATCATGGAGGAGAACGGAGGCTGGTCCACGGCGTCCTGGTAACCGCAAGCGCCACCTACGCATGTAACGTCGTTCACACAGAACACATAGATGCATTAGTACTAGTAGCATTTGTGCATACTCTGCCATGACTGCTAGAAGTATACACATCCTCGATCTTGTGTGTCTTACCGTCGCTCCCCGCGCCGGTCGGGCCACCGTACCACGTGGCGCCGCCGTCAGACCAGCTGGAGAGCTTGCGGTGGAACTCCACGGATGTGCAGGGACGGACGAGGAAGCAGGCCAGAGCCGTGAGCACGACGAAAGACGCCGAGATGTTGGCCATGGAAAACGCCATGCCTCTCACTATCTCGGTGACGATCACTAGGGTACAAGGAAGAAGAGACTGAAGTGGAGGAGAACAGTGGTGTGTGATAGGAAGTGTACTCTTCTCTTCTATTTATAGGCAGCTGGTTGCACCCGTGAGGCGCTGAGATGCCGCAGCGCGAAATGAATTCTAGCTTATTTCTAGGGTTGAACGCGCGGATTCAAGGGGATTTGATAATTAAGTCCGTTGGTTGCATTTTCTCTATCTCTACTACTTAAAAAGCACGAATTTTCTCTGTTTCCTCCAACGGCAGGAACAATTGATCTCGACCCTTAAATCTATCAGATCTAACGCTCTAGGACTTCCCAATGACATTGCATGTCCCTGTTTTGCAGGCCACCAATTAATAGCGACAATTACTATGTTCGTCCAACCTTCCTCGCACGTCGCTCGTCCCTCCCGCAAAACTTTCCCACAACACCGGATCCAAATCGCCCGGGCCTCCTCGCCCCATCCGACGCCGTCACCGCGCATGCGGTAGATCGCCACGACGACCCCGCCAACGCACCGCCCCGCCCAACCCTCCTCGGCAACCTGTTGCCACTATCGTCAATCTCTGGCGCTGCCTCATGGGAGAGGAGCCACGCTTGCTTGGAGCTCGCTCGCGACGCCCAACTCCTCCACCACGCGACTCCCAGCAGTCCTCACGACTGCCGACCCTCTTATTGATCGAACACCCTCCCTGATCTAGGTAGGGAGACCGTGGTTCTGCCAAACCATGGCCGTCATATCCTATCGATCTTCCCGTGCAGCGCGTAGTGACTCCAATCTAGCAGCCACTGTTTGTCTCGCCGGCATGTCCCGCCAAATCGAGTTGCTAACACTCTGCAATTCCATCTCCGTCATCGTCTACGGTTCTCCCTCCTGTAAGATTCAGTTACCAGTCCCAGGGGCCCAATCCCTCCTCTCGGCCAGATAATGACAACAATCCTCCCATGCGCTCAGGGGCCAGGGCCAACCAATGTACTTGAGGTAAGTCTTCATTTTTTGCAACACACATGGGGCCTCATTCCCACAATTCATTAAGATATGAGCCTCTGATCCATGATTTTCGTCGATTTGTAGAGGCCCCTTAAAATTCGCTGAGATATGAGCCTCTAATCCATGATTTTTGTCGATTTGCAGAGGCCTCTTGAAAATAGCCATCAAGAGCTGATGGCGCCATCAGTTGTGCCGATTTAGTCCATAATTTGGAAATCCAGAATCGGCACGGTTATGACGACGGTGCTGCACGCCAACTCACAACAGTGTCCAGCCAGTGTCATTCATAGTCCCATCTTTTGGAACTCTATAGGAGTCCTTCCTGCGTCCAATGGGAAGTGATTCTGCCTTCCAATAATCCCCAGGTGCCAAGCGTCCTCTGAACTTCTCAACAATGTGCAAATTCATTTTCGTATTAACTTTCTTTGGTTTGTGGTGTAATATGATACAGTGCTCTGATTGTTTATACATGAATAACCTGCAATTGCAGACACTTCATCAGTTGGGTGGACCATAGAAGTGTTAATCGAATATAAGATACCATTTTTGTACATCTTGGTCTTTGGTGAATGTTGCAACATCAGTTGTGTTATTCAATGCATTCCAGAACTTTGATCTTTAAATTAGGGTAAATCTGTTATTCCCTAAAACAATTTGGATATCAAAAAAAATTCTATAAGGCTCATTTTTGTATCATTCAGTTAAACGTAACGCTTGGTGAAAGTATCCAATATGTACTGATTGTTTACTACTGAATCATTTCCACTTGTTCTTTTCCTCTCTTCCATTGACTGAAACATCTGTAATGTATGCTTGTTGAATGCTTCACTGAGTAATAGAGCTAAAATATTCGGCAACAAGTGATTTCAGGAGTCCGATGACATTGTATTTTGTAATTCATGCACCAAGGTTCAAGCCATGACAATGCTCATGAAAAATATTGAACCACGACTTTGCCATCCTCCTCCAAGCCGGAGCCTGGGAGACACCACCCACGCCAAAGCACCTCTTCGTCAAGACTAGGTAGGAAGGATCGGTACCTCGATCCGGACAAACCCCTATGATTTTTTATCTCCAGGGTACTATTTCGATGATACACAATGCCAATGGTTGGATTCTTTCACGTGCTTAGGTTGTTTTCAATGATTCTTCAGACTGGAACATAGTGGAATCTGGGGTCAGAGTTACTAGAAGATTATGTTTTTTTTTGAGAAAACCGTCTATCCGACTACCACACATCCTTGAGAACAACCGTTGTTCCTTACAGGGCCAGCGCCTACAATGGCAACTGCCGTCATGATCCAATCAGTCAATGGAAAATGCCGTTCAGTGGATCGTGGGAGCTCGTTTGCCTCCTGCAACCGGTGCAAAAAAGGTATAGCCTTCCTGATGTCTCACGTCCTTTGTCATTCTCATCTCCGTGCTACTACCTTGGTTGTCGCCGTCACTTGCCTTCATGTGTAGGCTTGTTTAATATCTGAAGTATAATTCTGAAGTCAGAGAGTTTTCCAAAATTCCTTGTTTGAAGTTTTCAGTTGACGGTTGTACCATTGGCTTGATCGGGCGATGATACAATATAACAAATATGTGAGTTTGTGCGTTCTCTGCATTTTCTATATTTATTTATTTTATGTAGTGGGCTCAAGAGAATTGGGAAACCCAGTTTTCAAACTGTGATCGACATCCCAGTCATGAAATCCATGATTCACATAAGTGGTACTTCTATTGATTGATTCCCTAGGAGAACTAAAACATACCTGAAGAGAAAGATAAAGCAACTTTAGGTACTTATCCAAAGTTCAAAATATTTCACTATTATTTGGCCATATTTCTATAGAGTGAGTTGTATTTGACACAAAATTTTGGTACTTAGATACATTTGGTACGTGGTATACCTAATGATGAAATTCGTGCTAGGTTTTGTTTTGGAAACTCTTGCTGAAGCATTTTATTTTAGCATGGATTTTTTGAGTGGTCGTCTAAAACCTGAACATTTGCTATTCCTATTTTAAATGGGAGACATATCTGGGAAGTACTGGGTATGGACGTAGGATAGTGAAGTATGTGTGAGGGAGTGGAATGTATTTGTTGGAATTGTTCTGGTATCCAGATGTCATGAAATTCCCACAAAAATTTCATGGGTGCACTATGTATAATATGGGATCTTTGAATTGATACAGTATGTAAGAAAGCTATCGGAATAAGTCATTTTGTGTTTGATGTCTGCAGGCTATACCGTTACTTATTGACTCTCAGGCTACACCACTGAGATGAGTGGGCCACACAATTTTTCATTCTCGGCAGTAGGAAAATATGCAGCGGACGAATGTTTTGTTCCCATATAGGTTTCCCACTTGTAAAAGTGCATTCTGTTTTAGTAGATCATTTACGCAACCTTGGAATCATGTTGTTGCTATTCAGATTTCATAGATAAGATTTCCGGACATTCGATGACTCAAAGAATCCAAAGTAGGCAAGTTACGCCTTACACATGACTCACAGCTTGGGCAGGAAAAATGAGGTGGTAAGAGGAAGAAGAAGAAGGAAAAAGGAGCAAGAATCTGTATCAGTGCTTAAAAAATTATATAAGAAGGTAAGCCTTTTCCTTTTATCACTGTATATATCTTAAAATGAATAGACATTGTGCCCAAATGTCGCTATAACACATATTTACGCAAAAGGTGACTATAATTTTGAAAGAGTTAAGTCAGATGTCATTCAAAATGGAAGTTATTACATTACCGACTATATTTAAAGTTTGTAATTTGAAAAGAGCTAATTCATATGTTTTTTCAAGAATGGAAGTTACTACATCACTGATAATATTGTAACTTTGTTCCTATACACATATAATGTCTGCTTATTATATCTTCAAAAAATTTCTAATTAATATCATAACCATATCAGATATCTAAACTTGTTTACGGAGAAGACCTTCAAACATGCATAAAAAATTATATATCTTAAAGAAAGTATCATTGCATCGATCAAGACCTGTTCATCTACTAGAGTCCATGAAACAGAATGATATTCGAGCGTGTGTTGTCCTGTAGGCTTGAAAGGTACAATGTCATCTGCACTGGCGGCTCCTTCATTGCAGTACAACGTGGGATACGCCTCCAATGTTTGTCTTTTCGGGGAGTCGCGAAAGTGACCATGGATACCCCATACCACCCATCTCGTACATGCAAACCCTTATATCAAAATACTGCATACCCCTTATCTTGAATTACCTCTTGCTTGTTAGATTCATGGTGATATGTGTCAAATATCAACCTCACTATACTATTTTGTTTTTGAAGATTATTTTCTTGCCTAATGTTTGTTCGTTTTGATTTAGAGCAGAGGCAAGATGCTAAAAGTCGTTGTGGCCCTGTCACTTAATCTCGTCATCATGCGCGTAATATTCAATAAGGACTACAAAGTACTGTGGGGTGAGGAGATTAATTTGACTTGGCATGTGTACAAGTATATGATCAGCTACAAGTATTTGGATCCATTCTTGTTAGTATTAACTATCAGACTGTGTGACTATAATGAATTGAGTTGTGTCCCATTTGAACTGAATAGAAAAAATGGCCATATAACGTATCTATCGTGTAACTCACTTTCTTGATTCATTTCTGCACTCTCTTTCAGTTAGACATCTTATTTTGCTTACATGTACCCATCAGTTGATCTTTTTTTGTGACAGATCAAAGAGTTAAAGTTATTCTTGATGATTCTGTTGTTGCAAGTTTGAGATTAGGGAAGCAAACCAGCTTTGATTGCTGATGCATGGTTTCCCAACATTTGATTACTCACGATAGATAAGATGAACAGTGAGGAAACAATACTGGTAGTCAAAACTAGGTTGGATCTAACTTGATGTTGCAATAGGAGAGGCATGGGTACATTAGAGTGGATGCATGTATTGGATATTCTTCAAATTTTGTTTCCCTTTTTGAAGACTACTTGTAGCACCACATCATGTAATAATCATGCACTGTATACCTCTTTCAGTGTTTTGCTTCTTCAAATGGAATCACTAGATTTTTCGTATCAATCCTTTGGCGATTCAACAAAAAATGTTTATATATCATAAAGATCATAGTACAAGTCACGTAAACAATGACCTGACAAAACTAAAAAGACAGTAGAACGCCAGCCTTACAACAAAGGACCATTAGCCAAAAAAGAAAACAATCTAGACCGAAGAAAACTCTCAGCTTGATGCCAACGCTTGTCACATGCCTTTGGTACCACCACAACATCCTCTTCACCCGAGTTCGAAGCGGCTCCATCAATGACATGTAGCTTTGCAGACCTTCAAGGTGGCTCACCCAAGGTGAAACCGTTGCCGTTGAAAGAATTAGACCGGGGCAACACCCCGGACACGCCATCAAGCTCGAGATCTAGCACCCCTGCATGACTAAGACGTCGAAGGAGAAAGCCACACCTGCCATCCATGAACCACAGATCCAACACACAATCCACCATCTTCTAGACGTTGTCAATGTAGACCGCAATCTACATCCGTTCCTGGACTAACTCCCAGGTTCCATGGCGGCGCTGAAGCAAACACTGCCACAGCGGCGGAGCCTGGGGACACAAATCACCACGAGGATGCCACCACACCATCCTTGCTTGGATAGACTGATATCCAAATCCATCAGGAAATGATCTAAAGAAAATTTATTCAGCGCCATCATCGTCACCCCGAAGCTAAGACGATGAGCAGCCTAAAAACAAAGATACTTTAGCCTAAAACTATCCACATGCATGGATCCGGCGACCCCCCTCATCACCGATGACATAGGTCATCGGCGGGGGGAGCCACCGAAGGCCGACATTGGAAGATGGGTGCCCTAGGGCAAGATTTCTTTTTCGCTCCTGGCGGCTGGCGGCGCGTGATAATTTCAGTATTTTTGGATAATCATGATACGCTAAACACACAAGATTGCAAAATAAGAGCAGACTTTTTATTTCTCTTATACAGTGAAACATGTAAGAGTAACTCATGGGTATAGCTGATATATTTTGACTGTCAATTTGATAGATCATTGCCAACTTCTATATTTAGACCCGTTGCAACGCACGGGCAATTTACTAGTCTCAACAAAATCAAGGCCGGTTCTATATTTTGTAGGGCCCTAGGGCGAAGATGACGACATGGCCCCATAATGCTAATATATATGCTGCTAAGATCGGAGCTAGCAAAAAAGATTGTGGGGTCAAAAATACAAGTAGAACTAATTTGTAGCTCATAGTGATATTATGTTCCTTTGAAGGTCTAGAAGGAAGCTCATATAAATTTACCTTTTTGCAGATGGACGAGTACATATAATGCTGGATTGGTCTTCACCCGAATCAGGATCATTAGATGTAGCTGGGTGAGATTTTCTATACAAATTTAGGAAGCGAGCCTAAATATCTTTATAGCTTGCAAAATTAGCAAGATATTTTATAGTACTAAAATGCATGCCACCACGTGATCATATTGATAAAATTAGTCTAACTCAACTTTGCGATGGACAAAAGACTATTTAATTGCTAATTCACCATTTGACTATAGACCACCAAACAAATATTATAACTTACAACAAAGCATAAATATTTAAGAAACTTTATCTGATATATATCATCATACCCTAAAATCTGTTTGTCAAATCTGTTTCCCAAGCCTGGCATTTCCATCACGTGTTTCCTTTTTTCAGAACACCACCATGAGTTTCCTCCTCCCGATTGCTGATCTGGTATATGTTCTTTTCTTCTTAGCCCAACATAAGAGCAAATTCAATAATTAAGCTCGTTGCTGGTTATAAGTCGTTGCCACGTCACTTAGAGCCAACTTAATAGCTAACATATACAATATGTAGATATAAGAAAGTACTGCTTTTTTAATACATGGTCCACCTTACATACTCACAAGGTGTCTAGAAGCATGTGCTACAGCTGTCTCTTAGTTTAGAACCCCGTTCTTTTCTCTCTCATATTCTCACTAATCCAACTAAGGAAAATAATAGTATTTTAATCTTTATAGCCAGTTGATTAGATCTTATTGTACTTTCTCAAAGTACCTCCATGTGTATAGGAGAGTACATAATTATGAGCCCTCTAAGACGTGGGCCCTAGGGCGCCGCCCATGTTGGCCATGGGTCAGGGCCGGCCCTGAACAAAATACAGATCTCCACACTGGATCATCGACCAGAAAGGTTGGCCTCTCTATGATTTTTCGCTAGGCGCTGGGGATTTTGCTTATTTCTGGGGTGGCACGCGCGGATCCGTGGGGTTTCCCCACGGCAGATACGGAGTATAATAAGTAAACCGACGAAAAAAAATCACTACTAGGTCCGTTCCTGCTAGTACGTACTACCTTCAGCAGTGCTAGCTAGGCCGGTCTGTTATAGCATCGTTTTCATAAAGAAACTCTCTCTAGTTAGTACACATACTACGTGCACAAACGAGCTCAGAACGACGACAAGACAGTTGCCGTTATTTCGGTTAGGGAAGAGACGACCCTACGAGGCTAGTTGTAGCCGAACCCGAGACGGCTCCACGTCCACGGCCCGTCCGTTTCGGGCTCCCCGAATCCCGATCAGTCAACTGCTGTCACACGAGTCACGAGACGAGGTCCAAGTCGATCACGGATTCTCAAGACATACCCCTGCACCGTCGATCCCTTCCATCTGACGGCGTCGATCGAGGCGCATGCAGTCATTCGGCATTTCGGCCTCATCCCCGCGGGCAGGCCACAGCACGAGCCGTAATTTTGGGCCTGTTTGCCGGCTCCTCCCCTTGACTTTGCAACGCCCACAGCCCGTAGCTCCGGCCTCTCGCCGGTAGTCAGCCTCCTCGCCGGATTAAGCGCTCGCGGAACATGCACTGGGCCTTTGAGAGATGACATGCCGCGGAGTGGCTTGTGTCACTCGCCGGGGACTTGCACTGGCCATGCCAAATGGACAACTAATGCTGAAAAAACTATGTGCCACGAACGCTTAACAGTGTCTATAGAGCACGTATAATGTGAGGTGTTTAGAGTAGTGCTTATAAAAATAAACCAACCATTTTACTAAGCATTAGTGCTTATTTCTATAGAAGAGGTGTCTACCAGTTTTAACTCAAATATATGTTCAATACCAAACCAACCTGTGGATGTCCAAGGTCAATATGGAAATTCTTTCAGAGGTTTTCCCTTACTTGTGGGCGGCTAGGAGGGTGGTTGTACCCCCAACCCAGCAGAGTTCAAACCTCAAATTTGACACTGTGTTCAGTGGAAGGCGACGTTTCCGTCGACAGGGAGGCGCCTGTGATGACTTCGTCAATCTCAAGATCCGGTCCACCGGCTCAGTCTCTCGGAGGTGCTCATAGGGGTAGTGTGTGCGTGTGTGCGTTGATAAGGGTGGGTGCATGTACGTGTTGTGAGCGTCTACGATTGTACTATGTTTCTAAAAAAACCGATTTATTTTCATAAGCACCGTCCTAAGCACCTTGCATTGTACATGCTCTAAGAGCATCTCCACTAGCATTCCCATGAGGGCTTCCTCAAAATGTCTTTTTATCCGGACGGCGAAAATTCACCCAGTCGCGTTCCTAGGCGCCCAGTTTTTGTCGGATTTGGCCCATTTTACATCCAGGGTTCCCGGGCCGAACCCGAGGCATCGGAAATCGCCTAGAAACGCCGGATGAAGCGAAA
The DNA here is from genome assembly GCA_023614405.1 of Avena insularis. Classification (NCBI taxonomy): domain Eukaryota; kingdom Viridiplantae; phylum Streptophyta; class Magnoliopsida; order Poales; family Poaceae; genus Avena; species Avena insularis. Next base: position 538,800,121 of record CM042694.1, read on the forward strand.
AAACGGTGGACCAACCCTGTCGGCGACACAACCCATTCCCCACCATGATTCGGCTCTCTTGCAGCACAAAGATTTTCACAGCTGCTCCCTCGCCGCCATGTCATCGCCGGCAAGCCCCACCCCACCCAGCCGAATCCACGCCTATAGAAAGCCCACCGTAGTCGCATCCTTTCTCCTCGGCGTAGGCCTTGTTTCGCCTTCTCCAGCCTTTGCTGCAGCTCGGCTTCGTTCCGAGATCCCACCCACCTCGCTCGCGAAGTGTTTGGCGTAATACCCGTTCGGCCATGGACTCCGACGACGAGGAGTTGTTCGGTGTTTGCCCTGTTGCTGGAGGAAGAGACCGCTGTTGTCGGATTGAGTACATGTACGCCGAGAGGGGATCCTCGAGGCTTGTGCTGAAAGGGGGTGTGAGGCAAAGGTATCCGGGATGGTGAGTGAAAGGATCGTATGGGCACCTAGAGGGGGGATGAATAGGTGCTACTTCAAATTTTACTCTTTTTTCAAATTAGGGTTTGACAAGAAAGGTAAATTCTCTAGATTATGCAGCTAAGGTGAATTTACCTATATGACAAACAAGCACAAACTAAACAATAACTAGATAAGTAAAGTGCAGTAAAAGATAGTAGGAACCAAAGTGGAGCACACGGAGACACAAGGGTTTGTTTCCGTAGTTCCTTCCTTTTGAAGGGAAGTACGTCTATGTTTTGAGAGGGGGTGGTTTCAAACCACCAACGCCACGAGAGGCCTCCCTTGTTCTCCGATGAACCTTACCCCAACGGGTTCGATTCACCTCTTCCACTATATGGCAACCTTCGAGGTGGAAGCCGACACCTTTACAACGAGTTCGGGGCACACATCCACAACTTAATTGGAGGCTCCCAAATACAAGCAAGCTGTCAAACAATCAAAGATAAGCTTGTAAGAACCAAATCAAAACCTAGGGTTTCCAAAGAAACACTAGAGCATGGGGGCCCTCAAGTGAATGAGGGGGAAATGAAGATCTCTCTTGGTGAAGCTGTAGATCAAGGCCTCCTCCTTTGATTCTCCAAATATCAAGGACTTTGGATGGTTGGATGAAGAGATCTTGTTGATTTGGTGGCTCAAATGGACATGGTGTTCTTGAGGTGGACGAGCGGCTAGAACAAGGGGATAAGGTCCCCTATTTATAGCCCTTCTGTCAGCGAACCGTTTTTCTGACCGTTGGAGCAGAAGCAGACCGGAGACTCCGGTCACCACACCGGAGACTCGGTCTACATCGGAGACTCCGGTCCACCTCCGGACCAGCCTCCGGACCCCTTGACTGAATGACCCAGCTCAGTTGGGAGCCAAGTGGACCGGAGACTCTGGTCCCTCTACACCGGAGACTCCGCACTGAGATAGAGACCGGAGACTCCGGACCAACCTCTAGAGCAAACTCCGGACCACCTTACTGGCTGACCTGGGCATGAAAACAGAGGCCACTCTGGAGACTCCTGGGGAAACTCTGGACCACACCAGAGACTCCGGTCTGTGTAGACCGGAGACTCCGGTCTGGAATCCCCAAGTTACAAGATCAAATGCCAGGAATGATCCGCATGCCAATGGTCCTTTTTACTTTGTAGAATATCACCCTGTAGACAATAGCAAACTGTAAAAGGGTCTACTAGTTGTTAACGAACACCAAAAGTGATTATGAAAGTAAATGTCCTTTCAATCTCCCCCTTTTTGGTGTTCGATGACAACTAGTGAATTTGCATGAACAAAAGTTCGCAATTATGTATGACAGAGTATGGACATGCTCCCCCTGTCTATGTGCACAAAGATAAACAAGTAAAGTAGGCAAGGTGGGTAGAACATGGATAAACCACATAGTTCTCACATGAGTTACAATAAAGTTGGAGCACCCACAGAGTCACACACACACAAATAGCAATAAAGTGTCCCACAATAACATAAGGCAAATAGAGACGAGAAGGCAAATACGAATCAAGTAGCCCAAACCCATGCAAATCCTAATGATAATGTCTTCTCTCCCTTTGGCATCGAAACACCGAAAAAGGGAAAAGACCTAAGCTAGCGTCCCAACGGTTCAGTAATCCTCGTCATCATCCTCCTCGTCCTCCTCATCCAGATCCTGATCCTCATCATCATCATCATAGTCCTCATCATCATCTGGAGCTGCAGGCCCTTTGCCGTGAGGGCGAGAAGAGGAAGTACCTTGATACCCAAACCCAGATGTGACATCAGAGAAGGTCTTCCAATCCACCAAGCTGTCCTGATGGGCATTCCACGCCCCAAACAAAAGAGTGTGATCTGACTCAGTGGACGGTTGAGCCCCATGCTCATCAGTGTACTCATCCTCACCTTCCTCATCATACGCTTCACCCTGAGCCTTGATCTCCTTGAGTAGTTTCTCGATGCGGAGGTTGCTCTTGTAGGAATCATGTTGTTGCTTGCGGATGTCCACATTCATGCAACACAGGGTCCTCTCCCAGAATGAGGCCTTCTTGACCCTCTCATGGACATAGTCACGTGTCATGGGTGGAAGAGGTGCATTGGAAGCATTCTTCCTCCGAGCCCTAGGAGGTGAGGGGGCCCGGTCAGTCTCTGAAATCTCCTATTCCTCATGTGCATGGGAGCGTCTAGGAGGAGCACTCATAGCCCCTTTCTGCTACAGAGATACGAGGGTGTGCTCGGTAAGGTTGGGAGGCATAGCAAGTGGCGAACCATGTGGCTGTGTTGATGAGTCTCATGACCAGAGGTGCATATGGATGGGCCTTCCTGTATAAGATGGCATGATACATATCCTCAAATATGTAGTCCATTACATCAATAGGATCAGCATCAGCGTCGGGGCCAGCCATGTAAGTCTTGTGGGTGTGATACATCAAGTTGACCAAACCACATCTGATGGCATCATCATTCCCAGCACTAGGGGAAATGGTCTGGCGGAAGATCCTCAACATCAGATTGTAGAGAGGCTTGAGTCCCTTGGACCCTCCCACAACCCCTTCACTACCATATAAAGGGGCAAGCTTGTTCTTGTTCACCCCAAGAGCTGCTGAGTGCATGCGAACTCCAACATGAGTAGATACCCCCTGAAAAGTCTCGAAGATGGCCTCAACAAAGTCATAGAACATGGCAGAGCAGCTGTGGTTGCCAGTCATCCAAGTCATAGTCCTGGCTTGGTCAGTCCCAAACACAACTGTGGCACAGAACTACTGCACGAGGGTGATGTTGTAGTCTTCACGGGTCTCCATAAAGTTGAACATCCCCAACTTCTCACTAATCCACAGAGCATCAGAGAAGTAGGGGCTCTTCCTCATCTGCTCAACACTCAAGTACTTCTGGGGGCATACATGAGATCTCTTGAGCACACTGTAAATGTCTTTCATGAAGACAACTTGCTCCTTCCTCCAATAGCAGGGGTCATCACTAATGCGAGGCAATTCATAGAAATTGGTCTTCCGCAGCTCACGATACTCCTGCTTAGACATGCGAGCCAACAACTGAATGTTGTCATATTTTGCCCTCTTGGCACATTTCTCTTGCTCAGCCCTTTCCTGCTCCCGCTGCATATAGGCTGCATCACGGGCTTGCTGTCTACGGTTGGACAGGGGCACAATGTACTGACCCTCAGACTCATCATAGTGAGGATCCCCTCTCTTCATCTTGGCCTTGGTGCGAGGAGGACGACGAGAGCCAGAGCCTGTGAATAGCAGCGAGGGAGATAGCATGAAGGTAAGTATATATGTCCCATGGAGGCAGCACAGAATCATTGAGACCATGAAAAAAAGTGTTAGATTCAAACCACACCGGAGTCTCCGTGGTCCACACCGGAGTCTCCGGCTCAGACCGGAGTCTCCGGCCTGCGGGCCGGAGTCTCTAGTCTGGAGACTCGGGGAAAGATCAGGGAGGCTCCAATGAGTTTGAATCCAGCAGATCGGGCATGGTAACAATGATAAAGTACTCAGGTGCATGAAAATAAGGAATTCCAGTGGTCAAAACTAGTACCAATCATCAAAAACAAGGTAAGGGAAGAACCCTAGGTAAAGAAGAGGAGGAGAGGTACCAAATCTGTCCATGGAGGAGATTCCACCGGTGGGAATCACCCAATGGTGGAAAGGAGATGATTGGCTGGAGGCACGGCGGATCCCGGGGGCTTCTTGACCTCCGGGGGGAAGATTTGGGATAGGAGGCAACGGGGGCAGAGAGGGGAGGACGGGGGTGGATGAATGAAACTGCTATTTCAGTTCACCCCGTCCTCCCTTAAAGTGGACAGAAACCGCCCAGACCGGAGACTCCGGTGTGAACACACCGGAGACTCCAGTCCTCCTTAACCAAATACTTCCAGGGTGTGTGTATGGGGACATATATTAGAAAGAGAGGGTTTTCAAGACTGAGAGAGGGCTTGGGTTAAGATGACATACTGTGAAAACTCAAGAAAACCACGGAAAACTCTCCAAATGTTCATCAAAGTGCCAAATAAATCCGAGCTAAGAGCCAATTCTTCGAATGAGGAGAGGGTGGTGGCCGAAGCCATCATGTAGGAGTTTGTGGCATGAAACCGCGAAGAATTATCCTTGGGTTCATAGCCACTACTTATCAATGATGCTCACATATCACTAGATGATACTAAGAGAATTGAATTTCTTAATGTAGGCATTATGGGGGGAGGGATAGTCCAATGAATTAGAACCGCACTCCCCCTATTTCCATGCCTACACCTACACCAAATATGGGTCAAAACATAGGTGAGTATGCAAGGTAATCAAGTCAAGCTCCTAGAATCCACGATATTTAGTTCATTCCTCAAATAACAAAACCTTGCTTCATCAAGTGGCTTCGTGAAGATATCGGCAAGTTGGTCTTTGGTTGACACATATGAAAGCTCAATATCACCTCGGGCAACATGATCTCTAATGAAGTGATGACGAATCTCAATATGCTTTGTTCTTGTATGGTCCACTGGGTTATATGCAATCTTGATAGCACTTTCATTGTCACATAGAAGAGGCACTTTGTCACAATGGACACCATATTCCTTTAAAGTTTGCCTCATCCATAGCAATTGTGTACAAGCACTAGCAACTGCCACATACTCGGCTTCGGCGGTGGAAAGAGATATACAGTTTTGCTTCTTGGAAGACCAACACACCAAGTACCTCCCAAGGAATTGGCAAGCCCCGGAGGTTGATTTTCTATAATCCTTGTCACCAGCCCAATCCGAATCCGTGTACCCACAAAGAGAGAAAGTAGAGCCCCTAGGGTACCAAATACCATAGTTTGGGGTATGAACCAAATATCGAAAGATTCTCTTGACTGCCATCAAATGGCTTTCTTTAGGAGCCGCTTGATATCTTGCACACACTCATACACTCAACACAATATCGGGTCTAGATGCACAAAGGTAAAGCAAAGAGCCAATCATGGACCGGTATACCTTTTGTTCCACATCTTTACCATTTGGGTTTAGTTCAAGATGAGTCTTTGTTGCCATGGGAGTGGGAGCTCCATTGAGATCTTTCATGTTAAATCTTTTGAGCATATCTTGAGTATACTTGGCTTGGTTGAAGAATGTACCACCTCTCACTTGCTTGATCTCAAAACCAAGAAATACTCTCAATTCTCCCATCATAGACATCCTGAACCTGTCAGTCATTAGCTTAGAGAATTCATCATTAAACTCTTTCTTAGAAGAACCAAAGATAATGTCATCTACATAAATTTGGCATACAAAAAGTTCCCCATTGACCCTCTTGGTAAAAAGAGTGGGATCGATTTTTCCAACCTCAAAACCACGATCTAACAACAACTCTCTAAGGTGCTCATACCACGTGCGTGGGGCTTGCTTGAGCCCATAGAGCGCCTTATCAAGTTTGTAGACATGGTTTGGAAAGCTGGGATCCTCAAATCCCGGGGGTTGTTTCACATAAACCAACTCATGCAATGGACCATTGAGAAATGCACTTTATACATCCATTTGTTGTAATTTAAAATTATGATGTGCCGCATAAGCAAGAAGGATACGGATGGACTCAAGGCGAGCCACGGGAGCATAAGTCTCTCCATAATCAATGCCTTCAATTTGAGAGAACCCTTGTGCAACCAATCTTGCCTTGTTCCTTATCACAATTCCATGCTCATCTTGCTTGTTCTTAAAAATCCACTTGGTGCCTATAACATTGCGGCAATCTTTTGGCTTTTCCACTAACTTCCATACTTTGTTTCTCTCAAAGTTGTTGAGCTCTTTGTGCATTGCATCCAACCAATCCGAATCTTCAAGAGCTTCCCATACTTTCTTTGGTTCCACCATGGAAATGTGTGCTTGGTGCTCACCAAAGTTCTTCAATTGAGCTCGAGTAGATATCCCTCTTCTTAGATCTCCAACCACATTCTCAAGAGTATGGTCTCTTAATTCCAATATTCTATCCATTCTAGCTTGGCGACGAGTTTCGATCTCCTTGTTGTTTCTTGGTGGGATCACTTCATCATTTTGGTCCTCATCTTGACCATCAACTTGGCCTTGATCATCATTGGAAATATTCTCTTCTATAGGAGAGGATTGACCTTGGTCATGATCAGTCCCACAACTGGCCAGGTATTCAGCTGTACTTATGGCACTTTGTATAGATCTTGCTTGTGTAATAGCCTTAGCACCACTGGACATCCTGGCAAACAAGGATTCAAACACCTCTTGGCTGGGGGCATCTTCTTGATCAGTAGTTTGAGGGTCCACAACTTGTCTTTGGCATGGGTCGTTGTCCACCTCGATAGAAGCTTGTTGACGTTGTGAAGATGAGGGCTCCACGTGAGTAGAGCATAGTTCTTCTCGATCCACCATAAGGGGTTCCTCAACAGGGCAGATGAAACCCGCACCCATTCTTCCTATGGCATCCTGAGGTATTTCATCATCTACATCACAAACATCAACACGTCCCGCTTGGGAACCATCATATTCTTCAAACACTACACTACAAGATTCTATGACAATTCCTGAGAGCTTGTCATAGATTCTATACGTGTGGTATTCGAGACCATAACCAACAAAAATACCCTCTAATGCTTTGGAATCAAATTTGGACAAACGAATGCCTTTAATGCAATAGAAACACTTACAACCGAATACTCAGAAGTAAGAGACATTAGGCTTGTTACCGGTAAGGATCTCATATGGAGTCTTGATCAATTCTTTGCGGAGGTAGAGACGGTTGGATGCATGGCATGCGGTGGAGATAACTTCAGCCCAAAAATTGTATGGAGATTTGAATTCCGCCAACATAGTCCTAGCCATATTAATGAGAGTCCGGTTCTTCCTCTCAGCTACACCATTTTGTTGAGGGGTATATGCAGCGGAATATTGATGTTTTATTCCCTCATCACTAAGAAATCCATTTAATGTGTAGTTCTTGAACTCGGTACCATTGTCACTTCTTATTGTTAAAACTGGGACATTGTGTTGACGTTGAGCCATGTTGATGAAGTCGATGAAGTTCTCTTGGGTCTCACTTTTTAACTTGAAGAAATATACCCAAGTGTATCTAGAGTAATCATCAACAATCACCAAACAATATTTCTTCCCACCAAGACTTGCATGAGACGGGGGACCAAAGAGGTCCACATGAAGAAGCTCCAATATCCTCTTGGACTTGATGTAGTTCTTTGGCTTGTGGGGAGAATCATGCATCTTTCCTTCAACACATGCCCTGCAAACACGATCTTTGGCAAAGCAAACATTTTCTTTTAGTCCAACAATATGACCATCCTTGTGGAGGCTTTGCAAAGTTCTCATGTTGACATGGGCTAGACGGCGGTGCCATAGCCAACCCACATCGGCCTTTCCAAATAGGCACATCAGACCTGTAGTGGTTTTCCCGGAGAAGTCCACCACATACAAGTCATCCTCGACGTACCCAACGAAAGCAACCCTTAGAGTCTTGCTCCACAAGAGGATCACAATATCAACATCAATGAAGACAGCAAAACCCATCTTTCCTAGAGCATGGATTGAAAGTAAATTATAGCCAAGGGTCTCAACAAGCATGACGTCCACGAGAGTGATATCGTGTGCCACCACAACTTTGCCGAAACCCATTACCTTAGACTTTGATTTGTCAGCATATGTCACAGATATTTGATCAACATTTGGTCTCAATTCCTTGACACTAGAAGCGCTTCCGGTCATATGACTTATGCATCCACTATCGAGCACCCATTTTGACCCTCCGAAAGCATAGGTCTACAAAAGATCAAACTAGTTTTTAGGTACCCATTTCTCAATGGGTCCTCTTTTGTTAGCAACAAGGGTCTTGGGAACCCAAATCGACCATGCAATATAACCATCAAAAGGGCCAACATATTGTGCATACACATCACCATAGTAATCACGCATTAAGACATAGTGAGGGTTAACACTACCCGCAAAATCATCATGAGACATAGTTTTGCCACTTGTGGTCTTACTTCCCACAATGACCTTGTTCTTTTCTTGAGCGGGATTGGCCTTCTTCTTGTTATTCTCTTTCTTCTTGGCTTTAGAGACAAAGCCTAAGCCCCTTTTTTCACCATTTTACCTTTGCTTGTTTAAGAGGTCATCAATAGACTTGTTTCCTTTGGGAAAGGAAGTCTTAGCTAGCTCCCCCTTCAACCTAGCATGTTCTTCAAGAGTATTTGTACAACTAGAAGGAATGAATGTACTAGGTGAGGGAGTATTGATCAATTGAGTTTGAAGCTTTTCACGAGACTTTGTGAGGGACAAGAGTTCACTTTCCAAGGCCTTGTGAGTCTTGTCAAGTGTCCTAAAGTCCCCGACAAGTTTTGTATGAACAACATCAAACTCAATCTTATCCTTTTTAGCCTTTTTGTATTTAGCAATAGCATGATCACGTTCCTTGATGAGTTTATTAATAATGAGGTCATTAGCTTCATTAAGTCCCTCTAGTTTAGTTTCAAGAGATATTCTAGTTTCTTGTTCTTCTTCTAGAGCATTACTAAGAGCTTCTACCTCAACCATGTGCTCTCTTCCTAATTGGCATCTCTCATCTAGAAGTTCTTGTGTGTGTGAAAGTTGATTTAGGAGGTCCAGAACATGTTTCTTGTGTTCCCCTTGCAAGTTATTCATAAACACATCAAAAGCAACTAGTTCCTTTTTGACCTCAAGAGATAACTCATTGTTAAAATCATCATTGATTAAGGAAGTGGAGTGTGATGATGATAATACCTCCGATCCTCTTGCCATAAGGCAAGTGATGTTCTTGTTGGAGATATTCTCATTTGGAGAGGCGAAGAGTGAGAATGAAGGAGTAGAGGTAGTGGCAACAGCCGCCACACCACTTGGTGTATCCTCTTCTTCCTCCTCCTCCTCATCATCAGAGGAGTACTCTTCATGTGTGATCAAGACAATTTCTCCTGGCTTCTTGTTGGTTGGGTTTCTTTTGATGAAGGGTTTCTTGTATGGAACATTGGAGGTCTTCTTCAACACAAGTTTACCCCCATTATCTTCTCTTTTCTCATAGGGACAAGCTGCAACAAAGTGATAACGGTCACCACAATTGAAACAAGTTCTCAGCTTGGACCCATTGTCTCTTCTCCCATTGGGGTTGCTTCTTCATTGCATTTCCATCTTGGCCTTGGCGGGGTCTTTCCAAAAGTTTCGTGCATAGAAGGCCATGTATTCACCATGAGTAGTCTTGACATCATCAGGGTGGCTCATTGAAGGTCCCTCATCACTTCCTTCATCTTCATCATACTCCACAACCTTGGCCTTGAAGGCAAGATTGACACCACTACTCATTCCAATGGCACGAGCACGGGCATCTTTGGCATTCTTGGCAGCAACCTTGAAGGCTGCCATCTCTTGCATCACTTCATTGGAGGTCATGAGATGGTAGTTGTGTCTTCCTTGGAGACTCTTCAAGTCAGTAGGCTCGAAGGGCATGAGAGCACTCACATACTTCCTTTTGATCCAAGCGTCATCAATGTGAGAGGCGCCAACATTCCTGAAAGCGGTGGCTGTGGATTTGAGTCTTAGATACATGTCTTCATGATCCTCACCATCCTTCATGAAGAAACCTTCAGCCTCATTGCTTAAGGCATCATATCTATTTCTCCTCGTACTCTCATTGCCAACAAACAAGTCAATGAGAGCATCCCAAGCTTCCTTGGCGGTGTTGTAGTGCTCAATGTGGGGAAAATCCTTTGGCCCCACCCCAAGTTGGATCATGTGTAAGGCAGTCGCATTGAGTTGGATATTGACCACTTCTCTTCTTGTCAAGTTGGTTGGATCCTCAATTTGGGGTCCATCTTCAATAATATTCCACAAATCAATGCAAGAGCTACACACATGAGATTTCATTAACACTTGCCATTGAGAAAAAGTATGTGCAGCTAACTTAGGTGGGTCTCCTCTATTGTTTATATGTGGATGAGGGATAGGAGGGTCGGGAGAGTACCATCCGGGAACCGTATGGAACTCTTCCTTCCCATCACCCTTTTTGGTGGCGGAGATAGTGGAATTATGTTCATCCCCTACCACTTCCTCCAAAGGCTTTGCCGGAGCATTAGCCTTTGGGTTTGGTGGTGTTTCCACTGGAGAGGGAGGAGGTAAGGTTTGCTTATCCTTAACAAGTTGCTCAACGAGTTGACGCAATTGTAGGATTTCGTTGCCCAAGGTAGAGCTCAAGCTTGTTTCCAAATTCTTGAGATCTACCATGGTCACCGAATGGCTAGCCTCACTTTCTCCCTCCTCTAGGTTGCCCATAATATCTTAGGCGGTTAAGCCCGAATAAAGAGCCAAGGCTCTGATACCAATTGAAAGGATCGTATGGGCACCTAGAGGGGGGGTGAATAGGTGCTACTTCAAATTTTACTCTTTTTTCAAATTAGGGTTTGACAAGAAAGGTAAATTCTCTAGATTATGCAGCTAAGGTGAGTTTACCTATATGACAAACAAGCACAAACTAAACAATAACTAGATAAGTAAAGTGCAGTAAAAGATAGAAGGAACCAAAGTGGAGCACACGGAGACACAAGGATTTGTTTCCCGTAGTTCCTTCCTTTTGAAGGGAAGTATGTCTACGTTTGGAGAGGGGGTGGTTTCAAACCACCAACGCCACGAGAGGCCTCCCTTGTTCTCCGATGAACCTTACCCCAACGGGTTCGATTCACCTCTTCCACTATACGGCAACCTTCGAGGTGGAAGCCGGCACCTTTACAACGAGTTTGGGGCACACATCCACAACTTAATTGGAGGCTCCCAAATACAAGCAAGCTGTCAAACAATCAAAGACAAGCTTGTAAGAACCAAATCAAAACCTAGGGTTTCCAAAGAAACACTAGAGCATGGGGGCCCTCAAATGAATGAGGGGGAAATGAAGATCTCTCTTGGTGAAGCTGTAGATCAAGGCCTCCTCCTTTGATTCTCCAAATATCAAGGACTTTGGATGGTTGGATGAAGAGATCTTGTTGATTTGGTGGCTCAAATGGACATGGTGTTCTTGAGGTGGACGAGCGGCTAGAACAAGGGGATAAGGTCCCCTATTTATAGCCCTTCCACAATGAACCGTTTTTCTCGACTGTTGGAGAAGCAGACCGGAGACTCCGGTCACCACACCGGAGACTCGGTCTACACCGGAGACTCCGGTCCACCTCCGGACCAGCCTCCGGACCCCTTGACTGAATGACCCAGCTCAGTTGGGAGCCAAGTGGACCGGAGACTCTGGTCCCTCTACACCGGAGACTCCGCACTGAGATAGAGACCGGAGACTCCGGACCAACCTCTAGAGCAAACTCCGGACCACCTTCTGACACAGGCATGAAAGCAGAGGCCACTGAGACTCTGGGAAACTACGGACCACACCGAGACTCCGGTAGTGTAAACCGAGACTTTGATCGAATCCCCAAGTTACAAGATCAAATGCCAGGAATGATCCGCAGGACAATGGTCCTTTTTCCTTTGTAGAATATCACCCTGTAGAGAACAACAAACTGTAAAAGGGTCTACTAGTTGTTAACAAACACCAAAAGTGATTATGACAGTAAATGTCCTTTCAGTGAGCACACAAGCTTTATCCAGGTTCAAATTCGCCAGCTTTGGACGGATCCTACTCCTGCTAGTAATCCAGTAATACGGCAGGGCCAGAAGTATAGATTACAAGAGAGGTTCGCCTATGCGAGTTTAGATTGTAGATTGTGGGTTCCCTAAAGGCTGGTCCCTAGGACAGCTTATATAGATATCTAGCCTAGGATTACAGGAGAGACCTATCCGGCTACGACTAAGAGTCGGTTACAAAGTACATCTTGGATTACAAGTAACTAAACAGGCCTAAGTCGGTAAATTTTATGGGCCTCCCTGTAGCTGGATGGACCTCTGTCTTCTCTCCCTGACTGGGTCGCCCGTGAAGCAAATCTCTAACCAGAAGTGGGACACCCTGGTTAGCAAGTCATGGTGGGTATACCCATAAAGTATATCCCCAATAGTAGCCACCGGAAGCCTCCAAGATCCAGGGTCGGATTCCATCGTCTAGCTTGATCTATATTCGGCTTGCAGAATCTTGAAGGGTTCCTGAAACTCAAAACAAAAGTAGGATCCAGATCTCAAATTGATTCGGACCTGTATGTACGTCACTCGGTTTTCTAGCTTGAAATTCAAACTAAGCCGGAATTTGGTCTCTGACGTAACCTGACATCAGTCAAGGCCAAGTCATGTCACTAACAGACATTCCTGACAGTGTGACCATTGGTGGGTCCGTTTATCATGGAACCGAGGCGCCCTTTCAATGCATGCGCGGAGATTGAGGAGGCGTAATCTTCTCAAGGAGGTTACCCAGCTCCTTCCATGACGCGTGGCACGTTCACTGTTCGTTTCACATGAATATTAATGCATACGAGGCATATAAGAGGTCTAGATCTCCTTATTCTCTCTCACAAGCGCCTCTACCTTCTTCTTCCTCCAAACACACCGTGCCCTTGCTCCCCTTTTCTTGCCCCCAAATCACACATCATCACCCATCCAAGGCCACCGCTACTACCCAAATGGCCGATGCGTCTTCATCTGGCATGGCGGCGACCACGACGGTGACCACTATAGCGGCGGAGAAAGAGAACTTGCATGGAGTGTGGATCTCATGCGTCCTTGACGATGATAAATCGCTTGGTGTTGAGAAGGAAGGTCTCCTCTGCGCCAATGACTGGCGGAGCAGCTTTGACGAGGTCGTCCCCACTCCTGGAGGTGACGATAGAGTTCACTTCAGCACTCACCTTGATAGAGGTTTGAGATTTCCCCCCTCAAAGTTCTTCTCTGAGGTCATAAGTCACTATGGAGTTCAACTCCACAATTTCCCCACAAACACGATTCTAGAGCTTAACGCTTACGTTTCCTTGTGTGCGGGTTATCTCAGAATAAAACCAAGTCTTATCTTGTTCCGGTACTACTTCAGTACGCGGAGAAATTCCATCACTTCCGGTAATCCCTACATTACCGGGACTCTTAGCTTGACTCTTAGGAGAGACCGAGTCTACCCCAAGATTAAAGCTAGTGAGTCGGTGAAGAAGTGGTCGTCCATGTTCTTTTACCATATGGACGAACCAACTCTCGACAAAGAATCAGCTTTGCCAGCTTTTGTCGATGATGCCGCCACACCCCAAGAGTCCTAGGATGCGTATGATCCGGCTCTCTCTAAAGATCTGATCCGCGTCAAGAGGCAGATCGAATACCTAATGAAGCACAAGGGCCTGAAGGGATCCGGCCTGATCCATTGTTGGCTGGAATACCGGATTAAGTCCCTCCAGTACCATGGTGACCGGCTTATGCATACAATCACCAAGAGCAAAAAAGGATAGCCTCAGGATCAGCCTGCTCCCAATCCCGAACAAAGAATATGATACCCGGATCAAATGGTTGATCAAGGAGCAGGTTGAGAGGAAGATTCCAGATCTCTCTCTAGATTTGTATACTGCTGATGAACCTTTAACACCAGTAAGTTTTCTGATTGCTTCCTTCATACTCAATTATTTGCTTACTTGTACTTTGTTATTGTTTGCAATAATGAGATGATTTTGCCTTTTAGCTTGCTAGCCTCCCCGAGTCAGAGCTTGCTCATGTCGAGGGATATCTGCCTGAGGATCTGGTTCCTTAGGAGGATGAAGATCTTGAAATTCTGCTGAATGCGCTTACCCGGAAGCGCAAAACTCCAGTTGTATCTATGGGCACTCAGAAAGTGCCAGTTGTAAATAGGTAAACTTCTTCACAAGGTTTAGAGTGTTAATTAGTATTCTCTGAATTGCAACGATCTTACTCTGTTACCATACAGGGATAAAACAATTGCCAAGGGCAAGGCAAAAGGAAAGCCGGGGAAGACTCTGTGCCAACAGAAGTTGACTCTGGTCTCACCTGCTGCCCCGCCTCCGACTCCTACCCCAAAGCCATCATCAGCACCAAAGGGTACTTCCTCTCCATGTGCTAAAGATGTTTCGGCTCATTCTTCAGAGCCAGCAAACCTTGGTTCGCAAACCGACGTCATCATGGGTGGCTCGGGACTTGATAAGGGTGAACCCTCAAAGGGTAATGATCCCTCGGCTGTGAACAACCTTCTGTAGAACCCAGGTATTGCTTAACATGACCTTACTCGGAAAAGCTCAGAAGAGATCCAGAAGTTGGCTCTCCATTGTCTAGAGACCTAGAATATCATAGCAGAAGAGGAGGCGCAAGAAGCCAAAGACATCAAACTCGTCGAGCTTCTTAACCAAGTTCGTATTTACGACGAGAAGTTGAAAGCTGGTGTGGCTCCGCCAGTGATTCCTCTAACTCTTGCCGAGAAGGTTTCTACTGAGGTGAACATGAGCCTCAACAAATTGACTCATGAGAATTATGTAAGTCATAATCCAACTCTTATTTTATTGTATTTCATATCATATCCTCTAGCCCCCAAGGATGAAGTTGGATAGGAATCCGGATTTATGCTTTTAAAGGATACCAAAGAATGAACTAGTATATCCCCCAAGGCTCGTGCTGATATTTAACTTAGTTAAAATATTAGCCCGAGTCTTAGTAGACTTCTGACTCTGGTTACCATTCTTACTTACAGAAAGTTCATGCTTATAACTAGGAATTGTTGAAGAATATTTGCAACAAGCGAAGAGGGATTGGAGCTCTCCGACTTGAAAATGCACAACTTAAATTTGCAAAATATGAAGCTGAAGGTAACCATTTAAAACTTTGTTTTCATAGTTTGCTTTTTGATTTGTAGCTGAATATTTATCCAACTTTGTTTATTGCTTTGCCAGAACTTGTGAATTAGTCCTGCAAGATGATTGAGCAAGCCGATGATTATAAAGTCTTGGAGGTGGAGAATGCTAACTTGCGTGCTGCACTAGAAAATCACAAAGTAGATCATGAGACCAACATTGCCAGTGTTCTTGAATCCACCAATCATGCTACTGAAGAGCATGACCTCAAAATAGCCAAACAAGACCAAACAATCTCGAACTTGCAAAATGCGCTGGACAGGGAGAAGGACACCTCCGAAGCCCTTCGGAATGAACTCTGAAGCCTTCGAGAGAAAAAGACCAAAGTAGATGATGCTATCTTTGGTAAGTTTGTTGTCCCTGAATTATCGTTTTTCTGAATTGTGAGACTCGGATATTTTTTTGACCTTGATTTCTTTCTTATAGGTCCTCTCAACCTTCTTGATGCCTCTTCATCAGAGTCTCGTCCAGCCGGCTTGTCACCGTTGGGGACCTGATTCATGAGTTTTGCTAGTCTCTGGAAGAAATTGGCGAATCTGTCCAGCTCTCCAGCTTAGACTCAATGTTAGCCTTTGAGCTATAAGACAAGGTGAAGGATATTCCCAAGCTCATCAAGGATTGGAATATTTCTTATGCACACATAGCGGCATAGAATGCCCTGACAGGTAATGAGCCACCATGGAAGCATGGAAATATGGCAAGTTACCAAGGGTTATTCGACTATCGATGAAGACAGAAATCCACAAAACATCAAAGAGATCTAGGATATTTGTGTCGGATATGCTTCACACGTGGCCGAGTTGACCAACTATGATGATCTATTCTTCACACCTATTGAAGTGCCACCTCCCCCAAGAGAAGAAGTTGCTAAAGCTTCCGAAGACGACGAGTAGAATGAGTCTCATATACTCGTCTCGGAAAGATATCGGGGTGATGTGTCCAGTGAGACGGCAAATCCTGCGTCTCCACCTACATCATAGAATTATTATAATAAGTAGAATTATTATTTTTCTGGTGCTAAGGTTGTAAGAACTTATGCTTTACTCTTTTAGCACTTTTGGCTTTTTTATTTGTTGTGCTAAAAAATTACTTAAGCACTTGTTTTGTCTACACTTACCGTTTATCTGGCTTTCCGCCTCGTCCCTTTTGTGAGCTGGCAAAACCTTCAGCACAGAAACTTTGCCAAGCAATGGAGCTCAATTGCTAAACTAGTTTAAACCTGGAATCAAAGCCGGCTTCCAGTAACAATAATTCACTACTCGGAAAATACCCGCATCCAGGAATCAGACAAAAACCCAACTATAAACTAAAAAATTTAGACTTATACCCAAAGGTAGAATTTTTAGAATCATAAATCTAACCAGAACAAACATGAGCATAAAGTACTTTCAAGTATTCTGGGATTTTTGACTATGACATGATCATTCGGAAATAAGATAGTACATAAAAAACATCTCCAAAAAAACATTGAGGAGACCAATACTTTATTTCACTTTGAACATGTACATGTATATGATTACAAAGAAAGAAATTTTGAGAATAAAAGGGACATAGCTAAGTAATATTCCATGCACGGTCTATTTCATCCGGATTTGTACTGCCTCTAGCTCTCTTTCTCTTCTTAGTAGTAGATCTCTCTTTTTGTGGCCTCATGTCAGTTAGGTAGTAAGAACCATTGTGCAATACTCGACTAACTATAAAGGGCCCTTCCCATATAGGGACAAGTTTGTGCTCTCTTTTCTGCACTAGCCGAAGAACCATATCGCCCCTCCTGAAAGACTGATTTCTGACTCTCTAATTATGATATTTGCGTAACTTTTGTTGATAGGCTGTAGATCTCTATTCAGCAACGATGCAAACTTCCTCAAGCATATCGAGGTCATATTGTCAAGCAACTTTGGCATCCTCTTTGACATACGCAGTGACTCGGGGAGAGTTATGAATAAGATCACTCGGAAGGACAGCTTCTGCACCGTGAACTAAGAAAGGTGTATATCCAGTTGACATGTTAGGAGTTTTTTGTGAACTCCATATTACAGATGGTAATTCGTTTGCCCAAGCCCCCGCAGCACGATGTAGTGGTGCTTCGAGTCTTGGTCGTAGGCCTTGAAGAATTAAACCATTTTCTCTTTCAACTTGTCCATTGGCTTATGGTTGTGCGATTGATGCAATATCAAGTCGGATCCCCTGTTTATTGTAGAATTCAACTAGTTCTCCCATGGAAAAGTTACTCCCGTTGTTTGTAATAATACTGTGCGGATACCCAAATTGGATGATCACGTCCTCGATGAACTTTTTTAGCTATTGCTCCATCATAGCTTGTGACAGGTTTTACCTCAATCCATTTTGTGAATTTATCCACCATCACAAGAAGGTGAGTGTATCCACTTTGATCCCATCTAGACGGTCCTACCATGTCAAGCCCCCAGACCGCGAAAGGTCATGTAATTGGAATTGTTCGCAGCTAATCAGCTAGAGCATGGGCTTGTTTGGCGTATTTTTGGCAACCTTTGCACGTCTTGACCAGTTGTTCGGGATCTGCCTTAGCTGTAAGCCAGAAAAATCCGTGTCTGAAGGCATTTGCCACTAAAGATTTGGCTGCGCCATGATGTCCGCATTCGCCTTTGTGGATTGGCCTTAGGATTTCCACGCCTTCTTCCCGAGAAACACAGCGTTGAAAGACCCTAGATACGCTCCGCTTATAGAGCTCTCCTCCCACCATTGTGTAGGATTTTGCTCGTCGGACGATCTGTCGGCTCAGTACTTCGTCTTCAGATAATTTTCTATCTACTAAGAAATCAAGGTAGGGTTTTGTCTAGCTGGGAATTACAACAAAACTACTATGAGCGGTGAGTCAGAAATGGTCGGATACTCCTCATCAACTCCTGTGATAGAGGGAACTCTCAAGTGCTCCAAAAAAGCACCGTCTGGGACCTGTTTCTGCGCAGAGCCTATTTTTGATAGAGCATATGCTTCCTCATTTTCTATTCGGGGAATGTGTTAGACTTTAAACCCTTTAAACGATTTAGAAAGTTCATCCACAACGACTCTATAAAGCTACCATGTGCTTGTTTGCATTGCAGATATCGAATACTTGTTGAGCAACTAAATCTGAGTCTCCATAACACATCAGTCGGTGAATGTCGATGTCTTTTGCGATTCGAATTCCATGCAGCCAGGGCTTCATACTCGGCAATGTTGTTTGTCGCTGTGAAGTGAATCTGCAGTACATAGAACAGTTTATCACCTTGGGGTGATTTTAGCACCACGCCATCCCCCAAGACCCCAAGTGCTTTAGACTCATCAAAGTGTAAGGTCCAAACTTCCGTCTCTGGGAGACCTGTGTTTTCGACTGTCTCTGTCCAATCAGTGACAAAGTCAGCAAGAATCTGGGATTTGATTGCTGTGCGGGGTTTATACTCAATTTCAAAAGCTGCTAGCTCTATTCCCCACTTAGTGACGCGTCCTGTGGCATCACTGTTGTTGATTATGTCTCGCATGGGAGCTGTGCTCACCACGGTAATCTTGTGCTCTTGAAAATAATGCCGTAGCTTTCTGGATGGGAAGAACACACCATAGGATAACTTTTGGTAATGAGGACACCTTTGCTTCAATTTAGTCAAGACCTCGTTGAGATAATAAGTCGGACGCTGCACCAGGTGTTCCTATTTTTCTTCTGGTTGTTCCACCACCATGATGACACTAACGACTCTATTTGTCGTGGATAAGTATAGCAACATCGACTCCTATGGTTCCGGTGTTGCAAAAATAGGGCATATGAGAGTATGGCTTTCAGATCCTGAAGTGCAGCTTCAGCTTCTTTAGTCCATACAAACTTCTTGGTCTTTTTCAAGAGCATGTACAATGGTGCGGCTCTTTCACCGAGCCGGCTTACAAACAGACTGACTACAACAATACATCTAGTTAGCCATTGTACGTCCTTCAGGCGAGTTGGCCTGGAAATGTTGAGTATAGCCTTTATCTTTTCACGGTTCACTTCTATGCCTCTTTGTGACACAATGAAACATAACAATTTTCTGGCTGGTATTCCAAAGAAATAGTTCTTTGGGTTAAGCATTATGTTGTATTTTCGTAGATTGCTGAATGTTTCCTCTAAGTCGGAAATTAGTGTTTCCTTCTTTTTGGACATCACAGCTATGTCGTCCACATATGCATGTACATTGCGTCCAATTTGATCATGGAGGCAACACTGCATAGTGTGCTGGTACGTAGCTCCTGCGTTTTTTTTAGCCCAAAAGGCATTGTTACGTAGCAGAAGGTTCTGAAGGGGGTGATGAACAAATTCTTTATCTTGTATGACACCTTCATCTGAATTTGATTATATCCGGAATATGCGTCGAGAAAACATAGGAGTTCCGAGCATGCTGTCGATTTGATAACTTGATCAATTCTAGGCAAAGCGAACGGATGTTTTGGACAAGCCTTATTCAAGACCGTATAATCAACACACATCCTTAAATAAGTGGTGTTATTTTTTAGGTACCATTACAGGATTAGCCGACCAATCAGTATGGATGACCTCTTCTACGAATGCGGCTAACTCGAGCCAGGCTAGTTCCTTAGCTATTGCTTTATGTTTTTCATCGCTGAAACATCGTAAGGACGGTTTGACGGTTTTAGTGTTTGGCTATACATTTAGACTATGCTCGGCAAGTCCCCTAGGTACTCCAGTCATGTCAGATGGCTGCCATGTGAACATATCTTCATTAGCTTTGAGGAACTCGACGAGCGTGCTTTCCTATGCGCGGTCTAACCTACACCTATCTGGGTCACCTTGGAGGGGCCATCATCCTTCAACGGTGTCATCTTCGTCTCTTCTGATGCCTTGAACTCTAGAGTCAGCTTTGTCATCTCCTTCATCACGGGGATCTCGGATGGGTCAATGTTCTTCTTGATCTTCTGGTACTCCTTAGCGTGTAGTACGGCTTCAGCAAAGCCGGCATTTCCATCCTCGCATTCTTGTGCCTTCCTCGGGTCTCCTCGGATTGTGATGACGCCATTGGGACCTGGAATTTTCATCATATTGTAAATGTAACAAGAGCGAGCCATGAAATTCCAGTAAGCCGGACGCCAAAGATAGCGTGATATGTGCTCTTGAATGGGACCACTTCGAAGGGAAGTGCTTTCGTCTGGTAGTTCTTTGGAGTTCCAAAGTTAACATCCAAAGTGATCTCTCCCAGAGAATTTGCTTGCCTTCAGGGGACAACTCCATGAAAAGTCATGGAGCTGTGATTCAGGTGCTTTTATAATATCCTCATCCAGCACAACATTTTGACGTAGATGATGTTGATGCTGCTGCCACTATCCATGAGGGTCTTGGATAATCCATAGCTATCAATAAGTGGATTGGCGACCAGAGAGTACTTTCCTCACCTTTGTAGCTTAGGTGGATGATCTTCGGTCAAAGGTGATTGTAACATCCGACCAATCCAGATACTAGGGGACGGCCGGAACAGTTGCGTTGAGCTCATGCATCACTGCCTCTTTGACCTTGGCTGGTTGAGATCCGAGGAAGCAGACATAAGTGTCTTTCTTGGTTGGGAAGGTCTTCTTTCCATCCAAGTTGGGATTTGAAGCTTTTGCCTCCTCCATGTCGGAATCTTCCTTGGACTCTTTCTCCTTGTGAGAATTTTTCTTTGTTTTCATCGCTTGGCTTTGTAGCCAGCAGATTTGTCTTTCTCGATGTCATCATTGAAACGACACTCAACATTGGTGTGGGATGAGCCCCCGTTGCCATCCGGGTGATGCACGCACGGATTATTGGCAATGTCGGCCCAAGAGTAGGTTTTGCCAGGTTGCTGTTCTCCTCTTTCTTGGACTCTGCAAGTTCCACGGCCTCGTCCCTAGTCGCCTCTGTGGCCTCCTAGTCCTCCAGACCCGAAAGTTGCATTGACTGTTGTGGTTTCCGGATTGGGTGTTCCTCCAAGGTGTTTTTGCGTTTCGTGGCCTGCTGCTTTGGCTATTTTGCCGACTGTTGCACAACCAACACATTGAGCAGTCCTTCTACATCATTGTTGACATCAATAGATTTGCTTGCCATTTCTATCATCTCCCCCAAATCAGTCACCTTGTCACACTTTAAGCGATGATGCAGTAAACCAATTGGGAGTTACACGATGAATGCTTCAATTGCGGTTTGGCCGTTTACTCCTTCACAGGAGTTCTTCATGTCAATCCATCATCCGAGGTAATCCCGACAAGTTTCTCCGGGTTTCTGGGTGTACCGCTGCAGATCTCCAACCGTTCAGGGCCTCCTGTATGTTCCCTCGAAGTTCTAAAAGAAAGCACTTTGCATATCATACCAGTTGTGGATGGTTTTTATGGGAGTTCATTGAGCCATGATCGAGCCATCTTCCTTAGCATAAGCGGGAGATACCGAGTTACGACCAAGTTGTTTCCTCCTTTGGCGATGCAAGAGGCCTAGAAGAACTCTTGGAGCCAGGTGTCTAGTCGAGCCACACCGTCATAGGGCTGGGTGTGCCTTGAGATGGCAAACTCTTCCGGAAATATTGTTTGTTATACGCGTAGTCCGAAGCATTTTGGACCCACTTAGATGTTATCTGAATCATAGCGTCGTGCCTCAATATTTGAGTTGATCCAGTGCCTAGCGTCACTTGGTGATAGGTCATGCTTTCTTGGTTGTTCACTGCGGCTACGGTGCCCATGAGCCGAACTTCTACTTCTTCTGCCACCACCTCCACCATGGTGTCCTCCCTGGCCTCCATGTGAGCCTCTATGGTGACTGCTTGGTGGAGAGGGTGGTGGTGGATTGTTACCCCCAACAGGGGTTTCATGATGATGGCCACCATGCTGGCTTGTTCCAGCATGATGTTCATTGTTCCTTCGTCCGTCATTGCCGTCATTGTGACGTGGCTTAGCCGAATGGCTTGTATGTCTAGGAGGGGCATCCTTTGCCGGTCCTGCTCCTAACATTGAGATTATTCATCTTCCTGTGAGTATTCGACTATTGCCGAGGAGGTTGGACCATTGCTACAACGACATCTTGCTCTGCGGCCAGAGCGACATTGCTCTAGCTTCGTGCGGGTCTGTGCCGGTGTCCTAAAGATCCAGTTCTTGAATAGTTGTCTTCCCTAGGGTCAGAATGGTAGTGTTGTTTAGGCTCCTGTCGGGGCCTTGTATCTTGGGGTTGACTTAGAGACCAGCTTTCCACTGCCAGACGTGGCGACCTTATGCTGTTCCAGGCCCTTTGTGAGCAACTTCATGCTTAGTCGAATCTGGTCTAGGCTTGGGTTGTTTGCCAAGAGATCTCAAGCCGCTGCAGCATTTTCTACCGGCGTGCCATACACCTGGTTTCCCTTGCTATCGATCCGAGTTTTCCCTACGACTGTATCTCCTTCAAAAAGGGTTTTGTGAACATTCGGATTTTTGTCATCCAACTCGGATTTTTGCTCGCCCTCACCATGGCCGCACCCATGGCACGGCGCAGGGATGAGAATTCATTCCCGGGTGAGATGTGTCACCATGCCAACCATGCTCGGTCCTGTTGTCCTCCTCCAGGATCCGAGCTCGTTGTCGACGTGGTCTCACACGCACCAGCCATGGCACCTTCCTCTCTGAACCCCAAAGCCACATCCACCCAGTTCGGCACAACGCCAACAAGGTGAAAATGCATCAAGTTTTCTTCTTGTGATTGTAGAAAAACATGTATGTACCTTGTCCGTATCATACTCTAACAATGTACACATATGTTGTTTACTAGATTTTCATTTGAAATTAGTAGCTCCGTGATGACGAAATATAGAGAACCTAAATGGAATGATGATGAAGACCTTGTTCTGTACTTTGCATTGCATCAACAAGTTCTCGCTGACAAAGCATGTTACCAAGAGAGTGGAGTTCATCATCCATTACCAAAAATATGTGAAGAAATCAAAGAGCGATTCAATGCAAATACGTGCAGAAAAGCTAGATCCATGTCATCAATCATCAATAGGTGGCACATTCTATTGATGCGTTCAAATGTGTACACCATGTATCTTTTACTTGAAGTGGTTGTTGTCCTGAGCAAAATCCCTAGTATGCACATTATGTTTGTCTGTTCTATGCTGCAATTCTGTTGTTATGGCCGTGGAAAGAAAAGTTGGGCTTCACTGAATATTACGCAGTTTGGCCTAACTTAGTCTTACACAAATAAGCACAACTTAGTCTTTACACAAATAAGCGTAACTCAAGATAAAGATAAAGACAAATGGTTCATCGGATCTGCCAGTATGAGCACTAGGTCCCTGTAGCTGGTGGTATCGTTGAAACGAACCAGAATGTTGTGTTTGGCCGTCTGTCATTCGACATCAAATCGTATGACCCCACTGATGAGCCAATTGTAGGCCCCCACCCCGCGATGTGGATTCGGCTCCAGGTTGGATCTAGAGTGTCAACATGATAGGCTCGTGAGTGTGCAACAAACACACAGTATGCTATCAACACTGGAAGTGCTGGCACCTCATCAATAACACTAGCATGTTCTTCCTGGACTCCGGCAGCAGCCTCATCAGGTATTTCATCAGCTTCACCAGCAGCAGCCTCAACGGGTATTTCGTCATCTTCACCAGCAACATCATTAGCAAGTATTTCGTCAGCTTCACCAGCAGTAGCATCACCAAGTATTTCGTTAGCTTCACCAGGAGCAGCAGCAGCTAGTTCTTCATTAGCTCCACCAGGAGCAGTAGCATCAGGAGCCAGGGCTGCCTGAGCAATTACAGGTTCAACAACTCTAGGGGCTCCGACAAAGAAAGGGTAGTTGATCCCAAGAAACACAGATTGTCCCTTCATATTGTCGACTTTGCTCCAGACTTGCTCTACTGGGTCTTTGTATGGGCATGCGGACCTCAAGAAAACGTGACACCGCAGCGATGGGTATGAAGAAAGTTGTGTCCCCATATGTTCTATTGTATCACCAATGCTATTTAGTGCTCCCCTGATATGAATCCACATGAGTTCAACATCCTGTTTCGTGTCGCCTCCGAGAGGTGCCAGGAACCAGTGCCGTGTACCAAGTTCAGCATCTGCTACTGCATCTTCGATCATCAGAGCTGGAATGATGTGTGGGGCTGCGTGGGTACCTGCGTGTTACTTATAGTTAGTAAGCAAAATTTTGAATGGAATTTTACATGCTATATGACACCATGACTCACCCTAAATGAATGGCTCCCAAACACGCACATCGCCGCTAGGTTCAGTGACCGCATAAATGCGTTGCGGTTTGTTGGAATGGTAGCTGGAGGTGAAGACGGTGTCGACATACTTCTCTGGTCGCAGGAAGTTGTCGTGCAAGACTGTCCATTCCTTGTCTTCTGGGCATCTAATGAATGTGATTGCCTTGTCGAACACCGCTAAGAGGTCATACTCCCAGGTCTTCCACACCTCCCGTGGTCTATGTGGGAGCTGTACCTTCAGGAGCTCAAGTTCTGCCATGTTGAACCTATAAGTGAATTGGGAAATGGGCAACGGCCACCCGTTGTTGAATGCAGTAATGCCGACACCCTCCAAAGATGGCAATGTAAATCTCAACGATTTGTGGCCATTTTTTAGAGTCCAAGTACTCCCATCCTAGGATAAAAGGACCAGCCACTCGCCGTTGCCACCAACCTAGTTCTGGTCATCTCCCATTTCCGTCTCTTCTTCTTCCTTGATATTCACCACTACTGATTCCGACCACTTATCCAGCAACATCATTTTTGCATGAATATTCTACAGAGTTTGTTGTCAGTTGGTACAATCACCTAGAATGGATTCCATGACAAATACAATTTGACAACTGGACCTTCAGATTAAAGTACACAAAATATCGCCTAAATACGAGTGTCTCCTTAGATATCGCCTAAATTGTGCCTGTGTCCCTACGAAGATACCCGATATATGGAGTAGGAGCAGAGCCCCCTCCCCAAGAACAAACTCCTGACGATGATCATAAACTACTCGGGGCATAACAGCCTTAAATCGTCTAATCTGTTTATTTTTATTTTAGGAAACAAAATATCACCTAGCAGGCATTCCATTGCAAATCAAAATTGACAACTCGTCTATAACCTAAATTAAGACTGTGTCACTACAAAAATACCAGAATATTAGGTACAAGCAGAGCTTCCGCTGTATAGAATAGTCTTAAATGTTTCAATTTGTTCAAACCGCAAGTGCACACAACACGTTCGATGAAAGGAACATAGCATTCTGATGAGAGTCCAGCACACATGAATCAACGATATGACTGAACCAATAAGCAAGATACTGGAACTTACGTGGCCATCACAGTCGTTTGGCCATTTTCTAGTATCGGGGTAAAGAAGGCCTGGCGTGCCGAACGATTATTCGTCCATGTCCCGCATCGTGAAGCGGTAGCGAGGGATGCAGCGAGCGAGGCGGCCGACAGAGATGATGTCCAACCCCATGGTGATATTGCACATGTTCGCGGCGCTGAGGTTTGGCCATCCCCAATCCTTGCGGTGGCGGTCGCCCTAGCCATCCGCGTTGTCGTCACATGCCTTTCACTTCAGCCTGCTGCTACCTCAAGCTCTACCCATAGCGGCAAATGGAGTCTGGAATCCGGTGGATTAATGGAGGCATTGTGATAAGGAGGTGGATGGATTCGAGAGGGGATGGAATCAGGGATGGGGGCAGTTGTTCGTGTAGGGAGTGACCCAGTGAGGAACCGTCGCCGCTGCCGGTTCTCGTCCGCGTGGAAGACAAGGAAGGGGGCGTAATTATTGAGGGTGTGCACCAGAACCGTCTAGAGGAAGTGAAAAAATAAATCGTAAGAGAGAAAAATGTGCGGCCTGCCTGTTAGTGAGTGAAGGCCGGCACATGCAAACGTGACTACGTTTGACTTGGATCGTGCATGGCAGACCTTGATTCCACCGCATGCAAGTGGTGTAGAACAAATTTTAGGCAGCGCTAGCATCGACGTCTAAAACCGTCGTTTTTCTCCACCTTCACCCTACTACGAATGGTCGTGCACCATTCCAAATATTAGTAAGGGCGGTTCCAATCTTGCAGTAAGCAGTTTCACTTCTCCGTCTCATTTTCTCCTCCACGACCTCATCGTCTTTCTCCTCCACGACCTCATCCATTTCCTCCGCCACAACACCATCCTCTTCCTCCATATCCTTTCCCTCTTTCCTGTAGTCATGGACTTGTCGGATGTCCAAAATGACGGCAGGCAAGCGACTGCGTACTTCGACATAGAAGTACATGGCAGGAAGAAGATCGATGTCATCTACACCACCGACCCTCGGATGGTGAGGAACACTCTGAGTAATTACACAAGTTGGCTGCGGTTCGAAGAAAACAGGTTCATAGGTCTCGACCTCGAGTACAGCCGCGATCACCGTAGGATCACTTTGGTGCAACTTTCCATGAAGGGGCACGACCTCGTATACCAGCCTTTTTGCGAGATGGGAGCTGACGGGAATAGGTAGACTTTGCTATCTTTTTGTTCTTGAACCGTCTATTTGCAAAAGTTATTGCTATATTATTTTTCTGAATTCATTTTCATGCAGGTGGGGCAAAAGGATTAGGTCACTGTTTCATGACTTTCTCGTGAACCCGCAGATAACATTTACTAGTGTTGACATCACGAATGACACTAAACTGCTTGAAAGCCCGACTGTCAACATTAGAATCCCAAAGGAGTGCAGAGTGGACATCCAAAAAAATTACTGGATCCCAGGGACGAAGGGCGGCAGGACCAGGATGGCCAAACTTTCCACATGAAGGGCAAATCGCCGAGATGTTGGTGGAGGCGTTTAGGGCACGATTACTGGGAGGATAAGCTGCTTTTTGAACCTAATCTAAAGTACGCTGCAATTGACGGGTATGTTAGCCATGAGCTGTACCGCCAGATTGTAAATTTTCATTCCAGGCATCGCATCATTGAACCACCATCAAGGCAAGTTGTTTGCCCCAGATGCCAGAGTGTAGATGAATCTACAAGCTGGGGCAAGCAACCAAAGGCATCCTGGGATCGGTTGCCTTCTCCAATAGGCTGGGATGTAGACTTTTAGTGCATGATTGTTATGTTTGTATGGGGCTTGTTATGTTTATGAAAACATGTTATTTCAGAAGTACACTATGTGAGCAATTACGAACTGCTATGTATTACCTTTGTCGAACTATAATCTGGGTTTGGTTATGACTGTATACTTTGCTATAATCTGGGTTTGGTTATGACTTATGACTGTATCCCACCTTATGCATGTTAGTCCTGGATTCTGCCGCATGCAAATAGCACATACAAAATTTGTAAGTATGAATGTTGAGCATACAAAAGGGGGAAATATAATTCATACAGGTTAACTACCTAATAGCACAGGGATCATACGAGCTCGGTTCTTACACACAGAATACTTAGAAAATACATGCGAGATAAAATACAGGCGAGATAAAACTAGAAACGAAATGCGAAACTAGTAGTGGTAAACAACACACTCACCCACCCGCCAGATCCTGTTGAGCATCTCGTAGCAGACATACGCGTCCCTGGCTGCGTACTTGATCGCATCGTAATTCAGGTGCCTCCACTCCCATCGCTCGTGTAGGTGCTTCGGGAACTCGACTTTCATGCCGGCATACTCATGGTCGATGATGTCGTGAGCGAGTCTAGCCATGCCGGCTTTCCCCATATCGCCATCCGGGTACCTCCACAAACATTCGAGATCGATGTGATTGACGACATGAACAAGGAGATCCCGCTCTAGCTGCGGAGTGTCGTTCTTGATGTTGACGCTGGCGAAGTAGATCTTCCTCCTGTGTAGGAACTCGCAAAGCTCCGGGCATACAGATTTGGCCCTACATACGTGGTATAGGAGGCAGTGGTTACGCATGGACAATTGCAAAAGCGCTGCCCTCTTCCTATCTCTGGTATACTCGAGGTCAAGGCCGACGATCTTGTACCTGTCCATCGGCTCATGTAGCCGCCGCTCGTACATTGCGATGACCCTGGCGACCTCCGCTGACGCATTTGTGTGGACGACCGTCGGCTTGGTGGTGCCATGGGCGGTGACGGTGTACTCATCGGTGAAGTCACTCCCATCGTCGAACACGCCGTACTCTGTGTCCATGGCAGCAACTAATGCGGCGGTGGTGGCCTAGGGTCAGTAGCGGTGGTTGGCACTAGGCGTGGCGATGGTGTGATCTGTTGCGACGGTATGGCCCGGTGGAGGCGGTGCCTGCGGCAGCGTCGATGGTTCTTGTGGTGGCTACGGTGGTGGTGGAAGGAAGGAGTTGGGGATTTTTGCACAGTGATGTGATGTGGAGACGAAAGGCGATGCTTAAATTGCGTTTACCAATATTCCGGTCATAGCCAAGCAGAAGCAAGTTTGACCGGGCGAGCACCATTGGTTTCCAATCCTAGCGATTAAATTCGGCGACCGTGCCCGGTAGGCGATGGGATGGGTGTGCGACATGGATTTGGCGTGGCAGAGACCGGTCCTGGAGACCACCGTCCCGTTGCCGATCCACAGCGGGTGCGCGGTGCTGACACGATGTAACGTGATAGGGCAGAAGGAAGTGTACAACTATTTGTGATTATTATTCCCAACAAGTTTAAGAAGTGTAAGCATAGACAGGGACCTAGCACCCCTGCACCTCGGGGAAGCCGCCCAGCCGCTCAGGCCTGCTGATTGTGCAAAGCTTGCAATTTCCTTTCTTTAATTTGGTGATTTTGTCTAGAATTTTCCAAATTGAAGCTTGTTTGCCCATACTTCTATAAGTTTCTATGTAGGACACTGGTGTAAGAATGCATGATCAAGCAACTTTGCAACACACGTGTCGGTGGAAAAGCATGAGGTTTCAACGCACAACATAGTTTAGGGATTTCTATTTCCCCAGCCGATTAGTTTGTCCTCACTTTTGCCCTCCCTCCATTTCGAAGCCCTCACATGCGCTCGGAGGGGGGTGCCGTCTGGTCAAAGACTTGACCATTATGTGCGCCCTATCGCCTAAATTGGAAGTATTTTTTTGTTATTTGGCCTTTTTAAGAGCGCCCTTTCCCCTCTCTCTCGCTAACGGTTGTGTTTTTTGCCCAAAAAGGTAGCGAATCTAGAGTAGCTTCTCTCTTCATTCATTGTTCCTTTTGCCCTCATTTTCCCCCAATCTGGTAGCAAATCTAGAGCAGCAAAACTAACCAGCACCATAAATAAATTTAGTAAACAGAGTAGATGCAGATAAAGCAGCTAATATAGGTTATATAATACGGTACTTAACGAGGTTCATCAATTAGCAGCTGACAAGTTCAACACAGACAAGACAAAACAAGCTGCTTTACAGCAGCAGCAGATTAGTGGCCCCTCGTGGCCTCTGCCAGGAGGGCCTCTGCCTCCTTCCTCTGGTGCCTCCTTCACTTCTTGCTGCCCAGTCCCTTGACCTTGGGTGCCTTGGGTTTGATCGGGGTCATGTGACCCTCCTTGATAGCCACCTTCTGGAGGTTGCAGAGGTGAAGACCGAGCGCCTGGTGCTTGGCTATGAAGCTGTGGACGTTCACGGACTCGCTGCCGGTCCTCACGTCCTCGGCATGCTTCCCGAGGGAGTTGAAGTCCGTGGCGCGGAGCCTCCTGGTGGGGCAGAAGGGGCACCTGTACACGTCGCCAGCGAAGAAGTTGTTGTCTTGGCGGACTTTTAGCCTCCTCGACATGACGAGTCTTGGTGTCCTTGGACTCGTCGTCGCTGTGGACGTCGCTGCTATCCTCCTGTTGGAAAAAAACAGTAGAGTGCAATAAGGACATGATTGAGATAATTTGATTATCAGGATTGATTATTTGCATAAGTTAACCGATTGAGATCTCCCGATTATTCCCCAAATCTCAAACCAAATCGAATACTGATCCCAACTATGAACAAGGGGGTTCAAATACGAATAGGGGGATTCATCGAAATATGAGATCTAACACAAGAGGATTACCTACTGTAAAAATACGAACAGCTGAGCCCTAATAACATACGATCTAGCATCCAACAATGGGAACGGGGGAAGAACAAGGGAGGGGGAGAAAACCCAGTGATGCTGGTGTCATAGGGGTTCTCTGACCTTATGTAGACAACCTCCTCGTAGAGGTCCCAGCCGAGCGGGATTTGTCCGAGACCGGCGAGGGTCTCCTCGCCAGAGGCAATGGCAGATGCGGGGACGGGGATGGGGGCTCCTCGCCGACGGCCTTGGAGGCGCCGATGGCCACCGCGCCGTTCTTCTCCATCGCTCGCGTGGTTAGGGTTTTCTTGGGGGTTTGCAAAAGGTGATGGGACAGTGGAGACGGTTGAGTGAGCGAGTGAGTGATGAGTGAGAGTGGGGGGGGGGCTTTACTAAAGGAGAAGGGAAGTGACGTTTCGTTGCCATACCGTGCACCGCGTACACTACTGCACCGTGCACGACCGCACGTGTCTGCTACCACCCTGTGCAACGCACACGCGTACCGTGAGTCATGTTTTTTCCCTCGTGTCTAACCCTGGCGATTCAGTTGTACTCAGTTTTGCCCTCGAGCGTAACACTGGCAGTTTGGTTGTACTCAGTTTTGCCCTCCAGTACTCACACTACCTTGTGCAATATACTCAGTTTTTACCCTCCGGTGGCTGGTCAACAGAGGGTCAACGAATATGTTTTAGCTAGCTAATTGAGTCATTTTATGCACAATAAATTCAAAAGGAGCAAAACATTGTGGCATATACCCAGGGAGTCTTATTATGTGACCTGCCATCATAAGAAATGTATATAAACCAAGTTTTCGACAAGGAGATGGGCAAAAGTGAGGAAAAACTAAGCGGTTGGGGAAAACTGAGTACAACTAACGAACCGAGGGTACTGAAATAGAAATCCCATAGTTTAAGGGTCTAGAAACGGTAAGATAATTAAATATTATTAGTGGCCAGGACAGCACATGGACGGGTTGGTCGGCTAGAAGTTGTTGATTCCTAAGTAAGGGGACACCAGGCCGGTCTTGACATACTCCCTCAGGAATTTTCCATAAACAGCGTGCTTAGCCTTGGTCACCGACTTGTGTTTACTAGTCGGGCTTTTACCGATGCCAACCGCATGCGGAATCAAGCTGGCAATCCTCGGGTTGACTCCTTTCTTATAGAAAGGGCACCTGAGCTCCCCAAGTCAAGTGCAGAAAGGGATTATCCCGCTCTTGAGCTTCTTCATGACATGGCGGCTCTTGTTGTCCCTGTTCTCCTTGTCAAAGTCCATCTCACTTGAATATACCTGTAATGTATGAAATGCAAACCAAAATGAGCAAAATAATAAATATATATTCCTTCCACCATTTCGAGTTACTTTCGATACAATAACATATCTATACATGTTCAGCAGTTCATTACGACCATCTCACCAGCTCGCTCCTAAATTAATGTGGTTTGTGTTCTTGATAACTTATTAATAAATAAATAATGTGGATTCATTTAGAACAGACTAGATCTCTCCATGTACCGGTTCGTACGGTGCATCTAATCATAAGGAGTAGATTTTTTATGAAGCTAGGATAGATTAAGCTCGAGCAGAAAATATGAAACATGTAGAAATAGATGTACCTTCGGGTACACGAGCAGAGCATTTTCGTCGAACTCCATGTCCTCATCGGGGCATCCGAAGTCATCAGCACCAGTGAGCACATGGTCCCCCAAGGGGTTGAACTGCATGTCCTCCTCGCCTTGTGCTGCGTGATGCTCATCCAGATCTGCCGCGTGAAGCACCACCCGACGGCGATGCCCGCACACTCACCTCCGCACTGGTTTCATGGAGAAGGTTTGTGCCTGTATGTTAAAGATTGTGGGGTTTTGCTAAATAGGGAAGAGAGAGGAGTGGATGAGTGCGAATGGAGGACCCGATAGGCTGGGTTTTTAATGCGGGGACGTTTAGGCCTCCTCGAGGGCCCCGGTAGGCAGCTCTTCTAGCTGCGGCTGCCGCATGGAAGGTTCGTGTGGTGGGGGCCTGTCGGATGTGAGAGTGCAGACGTGTTGCGTAGTAAAAATGGTATAGCCCATGGGCCTTGGATGACCATTTGCCGTGTAGTAGACTTGTAGCCTTTGCAGACTAGATTAAACGTGACATGACCACTCGACGACTTTTTCCTAGGATGGCATTATGTTCCTTCTTGTAGAAGTCTCGCTGAGGGAGACGTCTGTGTTGTCTCACGCTATACTGTGAACGGCACGATGTGGCAATGAGCCTCATTGGATCACATAGGATCAATGGTTGGTGCGCATGATCCGCGTGACAACTGTGACAACCAATCAGGGCGTAGCAGACAGAGTGGGCACATGTTTGGGCTTCTAGGAAAGAGAGAGGGGGCAAAACTGAGTAGTATCAAAAAACCAAGGACAAAGCTGAGTAGTATAAAAATGGAAACTGAGTGTCTTTTACAATGAAATACATCATGGCATACATCAAATTATGCCAAGATAGATCCATTAGAGTTCATTGGATGTGTGTTCTTCTCATAAACCACATATGGATACACCAGAGTCATTGCATGTGTGTTATTGTCACAAACCACATATGGATCCACCAGTGTTCATTGCATGTGTGTTCTTTCCACAACCCACATATGGATCAACCAATGTCATTGCATGTGTGTACTTTCCACAAACCACATCTGGATCCACTAGAGTCATTGCATGTGTGTTCTTGTAATGACAAACCACATATGGATCAACCAGAGTTATTGCATGTGTGTTCTTTTCACAAACCACATATGGACCCACTAGAGTCATTGCATGTATGTTCTTTCCACAAACCACGTATGGATCCACTAGAGTCATTGCATGTGCGTTCTTGTAATGACAAACCACATATGGATCAACCAATGTCATTGCATGTGTGTTCTTTTCACAAACCACATATGGATAAACCAGAGTCATTGGATGCTTGTTCTTTTCACAAACCACATATGGATCCACTGGAGTCATTGCATGTATGTTCTTTCCACAAACCACATATGGATCCACTAGAGTCATTGCATGTGTGTTCTCTCCACAAACCACACATGGATCCACCAATGTCATTGCATGTGTGTTCTTTTCACAACCCACATATGGATCAACCAATGTCATTGCATGTGTGTTCTTTCCACAAACCACATCTGGATCCACTAGAGTCATTGCATGTGTGTTCTTTTCACAAACCACACATGGATCAACTAGAGTCATTGCATGTTTGTTATTTTCACAAACCACATATGGATCCACTATA
This sequence comes from Avena insularis, assembly GCA_023614405.1. NCBI lineage: Eukaryota > Viridiplantae > Streptophyta > Magnoliopsida > Poales > Poaceae > Avena > Avena insularis. Next base: position 538,833,554 of record CM042694.1, read on the forward strand.
GTCATTGCATGTATGTTCTTCTCACAAACCACATATGGATCCACCAGAGTCATTGCACACTACAAGAAAAGTTGGCTTTTACAACGGATGATTTTCGTGGTTGAAGGCCCGTTTTTCATGGCCAAAGAGTCTTCCGCGACGGATGGCCTTCGTGGTAAAAGCCCTGTCACAAATGAATTAACCACGGTTTTTTTTTCGACCGTGGCAGATCGCACCCTTCAGCCACGAAACCTTGTTCCGTCATAGATCTGTTCGCCAGCCGTGCTGACTGCTGACGTCATGCGAACTGCCAGGTGGCAGCCGTCGTTAGTGGCCAGTTACCGCTATTAACAGCCATAGAAACCGTGGAAGAAGCCATGCCCAGCCAAGGCCTGCTAAATACTAACTGGGCCGGCGCCATAAGGGGAGCCCAATAATAAGATGGCCCGTTACTGTTTTATCCTGTAGTGTTTGAAATGGGCCCAAAAATGCAGCCAACTCGGTGAACTTTCGCCTGATTACATTGACCTACATAAGGCCCATGTTGGTCCAACACTGTATGACCCATTAGCAGCCTGCGCCAAGTTGCTCCTGTAAACATAAGGCCTGCGGTTAGCCCATCACTATTATCGCAACCCATCGTCGACCGCCTACTAACGGCCCTTCTCTAAGATGGTCCATTACTATTCTCGCCTATTACTGTTCTGGCCTTTAGCTGTTTAGGCCCACAAAAGGCCCTTTACTATTCTAGCCTGGTAAACTTGTTGGCCTGTTACTACCCTCGTCCAGGAATTTCTCGGCCCGTACTATTTAGGCTCGTCACTGTTCTAGCCATTTACTATTGTGGCCCGCTGTTTTGGCTATTCTTGTTTTGCAATTTTGCGCTTTCTTTGTTACTTTAATGGGTGTTTACATTACGCTCGCTCTTGTTATGGCCTGCTTCAGTAACGTCCTGTTTCTGTTATGGCCCGTTAGGCTTGTTACATTTACGGCCTGTTACCACATGCATATTGGCCCGTTACGTTTACGGCCTTTTGCAGTTTCGTCAGTTTTGAAGCCCATGACAATATCATAAAACGTGTATAATAATCCAGCATTTTTTACTGTTTGTTGTCGGCCGAATACAACATGGTACTGTTCCCTAATCGACCTGCCTGGTGTAGTTACTATAACGACTACCGTAATATGTGGACATCGTCAACTAAATGCCTACATGGCCTACGCGAGTTATCTAGATATTACATAAGCTGCAAACTTCTTAAAATTATTACATATTATCAACTCAGGGGAAAGAAAAATCGGCATTTCAGTTGACAATCAAGTTGATAGTAGAGTCCTCAATTTGCTTTCTCAATCGATCACCTGCATCTTCCATTGAGTGTGAAAACTACATTGGAGGAGACATGATCTTGCAGCCCCCTTTTTGGTGGGCCTAGCAATAATTGCGGTCTGAAACAAAGTAATAACAAGTTAATACATCAAACAAGACAAACTACTCATTTGACTGATATGACAGGAGCTATGAACTGGAGTAATCAAGTATTGACCAACTGGTCAATAGTTCAATTATTGACCAACACATCAAACAAACATGACAAGCAAGCACGTATTAAACAAGTGTGACTACCGTGAAACGAGCAATCAAAAAATGTGTTTGTGTGGCTTAGAATTTCAGCAGATATAAACTAGCCAGCTCATTTTGAACAAATATATATCGAAGCAGTTCTATACCCTAAAATGCAAGAGACGTTGGGTTACTCGGAATTTGTGTTGAGCCACAAAATGGCATGTAGTTACTGTCATAGCGAAGAATGAACCAGATAGAAATTATAACCGCATCATACGAGAACCTGTAGAGTAGGAATGCAAACCACGGATGAACTATATATTGTAGAGGATAGTTATGTCATGACTTAGGACGAACCAGACCCAGAACCAGATGCGAGATATAATGGCGTCGCTCGTGAACCTGTAGAAAAGGACAAACAAGCATTAGACAAGTGTGCCTAGAATGAAATGAGCAATCAAACAAAGTGTTTCTTAGATTTTCAGCAAATATAAATGGAAGCCGTGGCATCTCCTAGAATGCATAGAGTCGTTGGGTGACTCAGAATTTGCGGTGAGCTACACAATGGCAAGTAGTTACTGTCATAGATAAAAATCAACCAGGTAGAAATTATAATGGCATCATAAGAGAAATTCTAGAGCAGGAATGCAAACCACGAGTGAACTACATAGTAGAGGATAGTTATGCTGTTGCTCAGGACGAACAAGCACTAGATAAGGAAGTAATGGCATCCCTTGTGAACCTGTAGAATAGGCTATGCAAACCAACATGTTCATTGTTCCATTTTGAGCTCTATGCAAGAAAAAGGAAATAGTTAGTGATGCAGCTTTTGAAGAGCCAGATGGCATTATGGAAAAAACAAAATTATAATCGAATTAGAACGAAGAGTTTAAATGGCTACTACAGGATAGGAGAACAATGCCAAGGAGGAAATAATAGCATGAACTGATCTCAGGACGAACCAGATAGATTCAGCAACTATAGAGTAGGGAATCCACACTAATATTTTCCACTGACTACAGATTTTACAAGAATTACACGGTAGCAGACAATTACTGTTGTATGGAGTAGCTAAGAACATGTGCATGACAAAATAACTGACATGTGCATGACTTGAAATTTGTAGAGCAGCGAATGCAAACCAACATGTCTAATGACCTTGCATGTACTAGCACGAAGAACAGGCATGCCCATTGACTTGTATGTACTAGCACGATTACAAAAATGCTGTTCACTGCGATAGGCTTGAACCTACTATACTGCTGACAAAACAAAAATGGGTAGGAGATTAGGTTAACCTTGGTCGGAGAGGCGTCTAAGCATCGTCGGTACCATGCGAGTGACGTCCAGGTCACCGAGGGTGCTGCGGTTCCGGTGGCTGTTGGCGTCAGGGAAGCAGATCTTGGGCGATTGATGCCGGCTTGAACGCGGTGGACGAGAGCGTTGCTGAGGCAGATCCGGTGCAGTGAACGGCGGGCCGTGCAGCTGGTCTGGAGCGGTGGACATGGAACTCCTTGAACTAGATCACGTTAGGTGGACACCGATGAAGCGGATCCGGTACAGTTGGGTAGCTTTCGGCGACGAGGAAGCAGAGCTTGGGCGGTTGATGACGCCATCGACATGGTGAACGACACCGCAACTCCGGTGCAGTGGCAGAGAGACCCGATGAACTAGATCCGGTGGGTGGGCATCAGTGAAGCGGCTCTGCGGCGGCGCACGAGACCAGAGATCAATCCGGTGCGCGTGGTGGCCGTGGAGGCGACATAGGAGCTTGGGATTTTTGGGAGGGCCAGGGGGAAAAACTGTGCGAATCAGGACCATAGTATAGGTGAATAGCAATATAATTACGATCGTGCCCCCGAGGTACTGACTTTAGCGTGCCCATCTATCGTCTGAACAACGGGTAGAACAGGAAATTTAAAGACAAAAGTTTTTGAAACAAAGGGGCGCGAATGCTTCAAGGTCGGTGTGTGATATTGCCGCTCGATTGAGACTTGAATTTGGCCCGCGTCCAGCTAATAATAATAATAGAAAAATGGTATATCCGGTGGGAGATTTTGGCTCAAAGGTTTTGAATTGGTGGGACGGGAAATGCTTCAAGGTCGGTGGGTTATTTTGCTGCTCGATTCAGATTTTGAATTTGGCTAGCGTCCATCTAGTAATATAAAAAGGTAGTAGACCTTAACCTATCTGTCCAGGAAATCAAAGCTGAGAGTCACATCAACGTGACACAATTTCCATACCACTATATAGTGATTGACACTTCTTTTCAAAACAAAAAACGACTATGTTGCTTCACAATTTCCATACCACTATATAGTGTACGAATAACCTCGAACATCGGCAGTTGGATATAGATTGGAAAAACCCAACATTGTTGACCATTGGATCTCTTTCGGTACATTTGATTATGTCATGTCTAGCATATAGAGGATCCCATTATTGTTGGCCTCTAGCACCATGAATATACTATGCACAAAAAGTACAAAGAACATGGTTTTGAATGCCACAAGCCAAGTTTCCAGATATAGTGGACAATGTTTTATGTATGATTCCCAAGTTTTATGAGTTTTCAAAGCTTCTGAGCTAACTCGGACCACTCAAATAACTTTATGTCTCTATTAACAAAATCATGTCATATTTGAACTAGAAGCTCTAGAAAGTGGTAGATTTCTATTGAAGTTCTATAAAAAGCTTTTGGTGGTACGCATCAGGTAGTTAATATATCGAAAACAATCGAGATTTTTGACAAAAATGTACTTCCTACTAATAATTTGTATCTTGACAATTTTGAACATGTTTTGAAACAATCGCATGTAATGAAGAAAAACAGAAAAACAAATATTTACGCATGGCATCCTATCACTTCACGTGTACATCCTGCCAGGAAACTGATAACCATGTGATTTGATAACTTCTGGAAACCAGCCACACCATATTTTCCCACCATGTATGAATATTATTAGATTTCAACCCTGATGACCAAAAAAGGTCATGGCCATATCGACATCATAGTTAATGTATTGTTCCCACATTAATTTGGTATATGGGTGCATCTTGGTGTAGTAGGAAATGTTGCCGGTGGGAGTCTCAACATTGGCCCTATTTTTTGTTTTTTTAATGGGCAAGGGATGAGTTTGCCCTTTTTCTCCGAACACACTCCATCATTGGAGCAAGCAAGACTGACGATTAAGTCTGTATTTGTGTGCATACCTCATTCTTACATCAATGCATGTGTGACCAACATATATGCAACCCAAGAAGCCCATGCCTCATCTAGATTGAGAAGGCCATGTTTCAAAAGAAAAGCAAAACAATCTACTGCCATTGATCAAAACAAGTACCAGTACAAGAGTATTAGTTCTACAAAATACTTTAATAATAGCAACATCAGCATATTTGAGAGATTCGGTAGCTTTTGAAAGATTCAGCAGTACATGCCATATTCTACACTCGATCTGAACAATTCCCAGTACATAGGAATTATTGCAAAATATATTAGCATTTGCAGAACTCCATACAAAATACTCGGTAGAAGTATAAAACTACTCTTAGTAGAACCTTAATATAGCTAGGAACTATTACATGTCCCATCATATACTCCAAACATGCATGAGAGAAAGAGAGAGGTCAGAATCACCACAAGATCTGTATGCCAACGATTCAGCATGTCCAGGTCGTGGCCAGGTAGCGCTTGCTTTCCTGCCTGGCACGCTTCTCTCGTTTTATCGTCGTCTATGGATCCTCGTAATAGGCTTTCACCTGTTCACCCTTAGCAAGATAGATGTAAATTCAAGGACCTTTCCAGCCTTTTCCACCACTCCGATTGCGAAAGGAATCTGCCACTAAAATAAATGAAGTAATTAATATTAGAAAAGAGGGACTAGAAAATAACATATACATTCATATTAGGATCATCAATAGAATATTAAGATGTGATATCTCACATTAGGTTTGAAAGAACATGTGTGCCCCATGTGTGGTTTTGGTAATTAATGACAATCTTTATGGACTTATGTTTGCATTGAGTTCTACTTGTAGGATTTGTCCATAGGCAATGCTTGAACCATATATTGGCTTCAAGGTTGGAAGAAGAAGAAAGTGAAGAAGATCAAGTGTTGATCAAGGTTTCAAGGAATGATCCGGAGATTGGTCAAGTAGAAGTTGAGCCTATGGCAAGTGTGTCTTGAATAATACGATGATCTCAAGTGTAGCTTTCCATCCTTATGGTGATCATGGATATGTGAAGATATTCCTAAAAGAGAGGCTCTTCCATAGTGGAGTATGGGGGAGCAAATTCCAAGTCTTCACCAAGCTAGCGCAATCAAGAAAGGTGTTCCATCTTGAGGTGTAGAAGATCGTCATCATCAACATCAGGTGGAATATACACAAGACAATTGTTTGATCTTGATAGGGTTTCTTTCTTACCGGTCTCGTGGTGTTAGTTGGATAGACCGGTTTATATGATAGATAACCGTACTTCAAGAGGGGCTCTCGAGTGAGTAACTTGATCATATCCCTCGGTGAGAGCTCAAACCTTTGCATACTTGGCATCATCTTTCTTGGTTCTTATTTGGGTCTTACTCATGTGAGTATTTAGATCTTGTGTTAATTTCCATGACAAGCTCAAGTTCATCGAAAACGAATTTCATATGCTTTCTCTATTGCGTTTTCGATGTTGGAGGTTTTATCGGTTCGTCTTTTTGGGAGAGGTCAAAACTTTCATCATTTGGGGGATTTGAAAGGGGTGGTCTAGATCTACAACTCCACCAATCCATCTCTCCTCTACGTGAGAGGAACATATTGGGATCTAGATCTTCGGGTTTCTTTTGTGGATTTCCTCTTGTGTTCTTCCTCTCTTATTCTCCCACTAGCTTTTGTAGCTTTGGTGGGATTTGGGAAAGAAGGACTTGAGCACTTCTTGTGTTCTTGCCATTGCATTTGGTGCATAGGTTTGAGTTCTCGGTGAGGATTTGATTGGGTGAAAGGTGAGAAGCTTTTTACTCTTGGGTTCTTGGAATCCTAGACGGTTCAGTTGTTTTGCTGGTTTGTGGATTACTTGGGGCCTCCAATTAAGTTGTGGAGCTTTCCCCGAGCTTGTTTGTTGGGAGCCTCCAATTGAGTTGTGGAGAAGTGCCCCAATCTTTGTGAGAGGTTACAGATTGCCACCGACAAGTGCACCGATAGTGAAGAAGTGAACCAGGCCTCTTGTGGCGAGGTTCATAGGAGAATAGGGAGGCCTTTGTGGCGTGGTGGTCTTAGTACCGCCCACCCCTCCAACGAGACGTACTCCCTTTATGGGAGGAACTCGGTAATAAATCATCGTCTCCGCGTGCCTCGGTTATCTCTATACCCGAGCTATTACTTATGCACTTCACTTTGTGATAGCCTTCGTGCTTGAAGTCTTATATCTAGCTATCACATAGTTGCTTGTATTGCTTAGCATAAGTTGTTGGTGCACATAGGTGAACCGTAGTTTATATAAGATTTGTTCTTGACAAAGTAAATGCTAGTTTTAAACCGCCTATTCACCCTCCCTCTAGGCGGCATCTGTATCCTTTTCAATTGGTATCAGAGCCTGGTCTCTCTTTTTGGGCTTCACCGCCTTGAGAGTAAAGATGTCGGCTAGGGGATTAGTGCACGATGACTTTTTCATATTCGATGGCACATGTTATGAGATTTGGAAAATTTGTATGCTTAATCATTTTCAGGCCATGGACCCAAATTTGGAGCGAATCGTAGATATAGATTTTTCTCCTCCAATGGATTTCCTTAATCTATCTTGTGAGGATGAGAAAAACTTATATCTCGATGCTCAAGCTTCTAATGTGCTTGTTAATGCTTTGAGCCATGTAGTTACTTCTTCAGTCATACCTTTTTGGAGCGCTCATGAGTTATGGACAAAACTTCAAGATAAATATGTTGTGTCCAATGTTTTTGAGGATGATTGTGTTGCTTCCACTTCCGGTCGAGATGAGTTCTCATCTTCTACCACTTCACCAACATGTGATTTTTCACAAGGTAATGATATGGTAAGTGGTGATAGAAATTGCAATATGGATAGTGTGCTTACTATTTGTAATCCCTCCTCTCTATCTAGTTGCAATGATCTATCTTTGGACTTTAACACTTCTAGCACTACAAACTCCTTACATGCTTATGTTGATAGTCCTTGCATATCATGTGTAAGTTGTTTGAGTAAATCTCATGATGATATGCTTGATATTCCTTGTTGCCATGATATAAATGCTTTTATTTCCTCTAGTTGTTATGTTTCTAACAATGTAGAGGAAACTGAAGATTCTACGGGTCAAGACAACATCTTGAATGAAGCCTCAAGTAATTCTTCATTATCATCATCTCACGGTTCCCATCTATGCCTTATGGCTAGGGATTCAAAGGTATCTCCTACTTTGGAACCTAATACCTCTTGTGATGATGAGGATGAGTATAATGAGGAAGAAGAGATTAATGTTGATTTGTTACATGAAAAGGGTGAGATTGTTTATCATGCTCTTGTTAAGAATAATATTGCTTGCTCTAACTTTGTTGAAATCTTGGGTTTTGCTATTGAGAGCAAAGAACGTATTGATAAGTTAGAAGCTCAAGTTGAGGAGCATGAGAACACAATTGAAAAAATGAGTAGCCTTGAGCGTGAGTATGCTAATGATATTGCAAATCTAAATGAAGCTCTTGAAGAAGCACAAGCAACCAAAGAATCTCTCGAGGAGACATTTACTCTAGAAATGTCTAAAGTAAAGGAAACCCGTGATAAAGCTCTTGAGGTGGCAATTGATCTCAAAAGAAAATATAATGAGATTTCCAAGTTGTCTTCTACTATTGCTCATTATAATGATGCTTGTGCTACTAACTCTACTTCTTTTGAAGCATCTATTTTGAAGGATAATGTTGAGCTAAAGGCTCAACTTGCTTTGCTAACTAGCAATTATGGGAAATTGGAAGAAAAGCATGTTATGCTATCAATCTCTCATGGGGATCTTCTAGCCTCCCATGATAGGCTAAAGTTAGCTCATGAGGCTATTGTGTCAAAGGTAACATCTAATGAGCCTCATGTGGACATTAGCACTACATCCACTACAAATGTCGTACTCCCATGTGCTAGTCCTCGTAATTCATCATCTCATATTATTGCTACATCTTGTAATGAATTACATTCCTTGCCTTGTTGCTCTAACAATGAAGCTTCTACTTCCTCTAGTATTTGTATTTATACTAACCATGTAGAGGAAATCAAAGAGCTCAAGGCCCAAGTATCATCTTTGAAGAGGGACTTGAAAAAGGGTCAGGAAGGGAGGGCCACACTCAACAAGATCTTGAGTGTGCAAAAATTCCCCAATGACAAGAGTGGGCTTGGATTCAAATCCAATATCAAGAACAAGTCCACTAACAATAATAAGTTTAATTGAGACAAGAATAAGGGCCAAGAACATGTCAAAAATTTGGCCAAGATTGTTTGCTTCAAGTGTAAAATTGAAGGGCACCATGTTAGATCTTGCCCATTGAAGAATAAGACTCTCAGTGAGAAGCAAAAAGGAAAGAGGCCTCAAGTTCAATGTCATGGTGTACCTCAAGTTGAAGAAAGGCCACTTCGCAAAAAGAATCAAGATAATACTCCCATGGTGGATAAATCAAGTGTAAAGAAATGGAAGAAAAGAATTTGCTACATATGTCGTGAGAAAGGTCACCTCTCTTCTTCATGCACTATTGGTAACTCCTCATCCAACCCTATTATTATTGATGATGTTTATTCTCTTCGTAAGGATGAGGTTGGAAATGTGTTTGCCAAATATGTTGGTGCCCAATGTGGTGTCAAGAAAAGAACCATTTGGGTTGCCAAGCCTATTGTGACTAACTTCTTAGGACCCAACTTGGTTGGGGACCAACAAGCTAAAAATTGATCAATAGGTGTTGATGGAGGGCATTGGAGACTTGGCTAAATCATCAAGAATTAAGGGAACTTCATCAATTATATTGTATCAAGCCAAGTGATTTATATTATCTTATCTCTATCATATATCCAGTGTTCCTCTTTGCGGTAACATGTTCTCAACTCATTTACATTTAAAGTTACTCGCCCCTTGTGCATGTGTTGGTTTGTACCTTGCATGTGTTTTTATATGTTATGCATAACCACTTACTTATCTTGAGTTATCAAGTTTATTTGTGTATGTTGGCTTGCACACCATATACTTGTTTTTTTTGTGTTGAGCCTTTATTGAATCTACATGTTATCTCCTTTTTGGATATTTCTTTGACTTGAAATTGTTTAGTGCTCTATTTTGATGTAGGTAGAGATGATGATCCCATGTGGGTGCATTTTGTATTCAAATGAAAAATCTTAAATAATGCACTAATCATGGGGGAGTTTTCCTATATTGTGTAGAACACTCCTTTTATGCTTCTTCACAACATGTTTTGCTCCATATCGTTTTTATGTCTTTGAAAGATAAATATTCCTTTGGTACTTCGTGTCATCTTGAAAAGTGTTGAGAGTTTGGTGTGGTTTTTTTTAACTTTCTGTTTTTGGGAGTTGGCTTTATCTCATTCCTTGCTAACCTTTTTGACATTTTAGAATGAGATAAAATCCTTGAGCATTTGTGTTTTTGTCTATCTCTTTCTCTTTGTTTTTTTGCCTAGTTCATTTGTTGAACATGTGGTCTTTCATGAGTCGATTTGGTTGTTTGATATAATTTGAACAACCTTTTATCGTGTCACACTTTGGTGTTTCTTCTTGGTTTACTTGGTATTTTGTTCAAATTGTATCTCCTTTGGTTCTTGAAAGTAGTGAGCATGCATATTTAATAAATGTATATATTATGGCGTACTTGCTTTACTTGATCCAATATATAGGGGAAACTCCACAAAATCCTAATTGGCTAAGATGTGCATGAAATTCAATTCATATCAATATGCACATATTTTTATGGAGTATCTCCTATGTATTGTAGTTGCTCTAACTACTTTGGACCCAATAAGTTTGGGGACCATATTGTACTTGAATTTTGTTTTAGGTACCTTCGAGGTGCATTGGATGCTTGTCTCTTTCATAAGGAATAAGTGATGACTCAATGATAATTAGGGACAAGCAAGGATGATCAAGAAACTCCTATCTACTTCATCACACCAATGATATCTCGGTAACAAGTATCTCTTACTCATGCGTACATATCGTCTTCCAACCTATGGTAGGTTGCATATTGGCATGATTTTTTTGTATTTGTAGTTGTTGTGGTTCTTTCTTTGGCCTTAAAGAACGCTCTCTATTGCATATGTGAGTAAGTTGAGATGAGTGCATATAATTGGGACTATACAAAATCATGCTCATGATTCACCAATCCCAAATATGTCAATCTAGCAATTATATTGCCTATTGTTTCCTCAAAGTACTCTCATGTGCAATATTGATGAATTTGCAAAGTTGATTCTTTCTTTGTGATACTTGATTCCTCTCGCAATACATTCCAACTATCTCTACTTCCCTTAGTGGTAGTTGTGATGTATTTGATATGTTTGTGGTTAAAGTTCATGAATATACAATAAGATAAAATTGAGCCTTTTGGCCATGCTATCAAGCAAAGATCTTAGTGGTGTATTGTCATGACTTCATTTTGGATATGTTGCTCTATTTATTTTAGTATCTATTTTGTGTGTACATGTTTCTTTGTGGATCAATATCTTTGTGAGATTGTCTACTTAGAAACTTATACACATGAGAGATGTTACTTCTCCATTTTTGACATCTTCTTTGTTTCGTGTGTGTTGCATGGTCATACTAAGCAATATCATTCATTGAAGACTATGTGATGCTCAATTATCATTCTTGCATTAGTCTTATACTATGCTTTGTCAAGCCTCTCACACATCCTTGTGGTTGAGCCTGCTATTATGTTGTCTCTTACTCGTTGCTCAACCATTTGTTTATTGCAAGTTTTATGCCTTGGTATATGCTCTTTTGTACATAGTTGGGTTTTAAATAATATCGAGGGAGTGAGGATGCCATGTTTGTCCATATTGTATTCAAATGCAAATTTTTTTGCACAAACCTTGGGGAGCCTCCTCATGTTATATAGACCACTCTCTTTTATGTCTTATCATAATATCTATCTTTTATTTGGTATGTCCTTTTTGTCAAGTGGTTATTTGGATCTTTTGATTGCTTGCTTCATTTGTTGATGCTTCTTCACCTTGTTAAATTTTTTTTTGCAATCTTTTGATCCTCAATATTGTTTAACCTCCTCCTAAGTATTCGTCATTGGATACGTGCATTTTATTCCACTCACACTATGAGAAATGTACACATTTTGGAGGAATTATCACTCTATTGGCCGTGTAGAGTTTTTCACCCATTTTGACAATCGATGCCAATGGGGGAGAAGTTTTGGAGGGTTTAAGGGAAGTTGGTTTCATGTTTTGAGTTTGTTCTTATGCATTTGTGCCTCATGCTCTTGCATATTTGTTGTTGCTTTGCATGTTGAATATATAGATATAAACCCTCTCAAAGAGATTGTCATCAATTACCAAAATGGGGGAGATTGAAAGAACATGTGTGCCCCATGTGTGGTTTTGGTAATTAATGACAATCTTTATGGACTTATGTTTGCATTGAGTTCTACTTGTAGGATTTTTCCATAGGCAATGCTTGAACCATATGTTGGCTTCAAGGTTGGAAGAAGAAGAAAGTGAAGAAGATCAAGTGTTGATCAAGGTTTCAAGGAATGATCCGGAGATTGGTCAAGTAGAAGTTGAGCCTATGGCAAGTGTGTCTTGAATAATAATATGATCTCAAGTGTAGCTTTCCATCCTTATGGTGATAATGGATATGTGAAGATATTCCTAAAAGAGAGGCTCTTCCATATTGGAGTATGGGGGAGCAAATTCCAAGTCTTCACCAAGCTAGCGCAATCAAGAAAGGTGTTCCATCTTGAGGTGTAGAAGATCGTCATCATCAACATCAGGTGGAATATACACAAGGCAATTGTTTGATCTTGATAGGGTTTCTTTCTTACCAGTCTCGTGGTGTTAGTTGGAGAGACCGGTTTATAGGATAGATAACCGTACTATCAAGAGGGGCTCTCGAGTGAGTAACTTGATCATATCCCTCGGTGAGAGCTCAAACCTTTGCATACTTGGCATCATCTTTCTTGGTTCTTATTTGGGTCTTACTCATGTGAGTATTTAGATCTTGTGTTAATCTCCATGACAAGCTCAAGTTCATCGAAAACGAATTTCATATGCTTTCTCTATTGCGTTTTCGATGTTGGAGGTTTTATCGGTTCGTCTTTTTGGGAGAGGTCAAACCTTTCATCATTTGGTTTTATCCTACCTTTCTGGACTATGATGTTTCTATGGATGATCTTGTAGATCTCATTGTCCTCTTTAAAACGATCCCAAGATAATCAAAAACGGAGTCCGGATGCAAAAGTTATGATTGTTTCAAGCTTTACGCCATTGCTTTTAGGGGGGCAGATTATCCGGCCATGGGGGCGGATTATCCGGCCCAATTTTCGGAAAACGGCTAAGGACTTTGAGGCGTGGCTCCCAGTAACAGGGGCGGATTATCCGGGCCTCCGGGGGCGGATTATCCGGCCCAAATATCCGCCCCCTATACTGAGGGTCGCGCCGCGAAGTCCTTAGCCATATTTTGCCCCGGGGAATCCGGAATATCCGGGGGAGGGGCGGATTATCCGGCCTGGGAGGTCCCAAACGGTCATATTTTGTTGGGGAGGGGTATAAATAGACCCCTTCTTCCTCCTTAGGTAGGTGGCTTGCATTCTCTCTCTCCTCCATTGTTTTGACCTTCAAGAGCTTGCAAATTCTTTCAATCCCTCCCATATTTCTTGAATCTTTTTGGGGGATTTGAAAGGGGTGGTCTAGATCTACAACTCCACCAATCCATCTCTCCTCTATGTGAGAGGAACATATTGGGATCTAGATCTTCGGGTTTCTTTTGTGGATTTCCTCTTGTGTTCTTCCTCTCTTATTCTCCCACTAGCTTTTGTAGCTTTGGTGGGATTTGGGAAAGAAGGACTTGAGCACTTCTTGTGTTCTTGCCATTGCATTTGGTGCATAGGTTTGAGTTCTCGGTGAGGATTTGATTGGGTGAAAGGTGAGAAGCTTTTTACTCTTGGGTTCTTGGAATCCTAGACGGTTCAGTTGTTTTGTAGGTTTGTGGATTACTTGGGGCCTCCAATTAAGTTGTGGAGCTTTCCCCGAGCTTGTTTGTTGGGAGCCTCCAATTGAGTTGTGGAGAAGTGCCCCAATCTTTGTGAGAGGTTACGGATTGCCACCGACAAGTGCACCGATAGTGAAGAAGTGAACCAGGCCTCTTGTGGCGAGGTTCACAGGAGAATAGGGTGAGGCCTTTGTGGCGTGGTGGTCTTAGTACCGCCCACCCCTCCAACGAGACGTACTCCCTTTATGGGAGGAACTCGGTAATAAATCATCGTCTCCGCGTGCCTCGGTTATCTCTATACCCGAGCTATTACTTATGCAGTTCACTTTGTGATAGTCTTCGTTCTTGAAGTCTTATATCTAGCTATCACATAGTTGCTTGTATTGCTTAGCATAAGTTGTTGGTGCACATAGGTGAACCGTAGTTTATATAAGATTTGTTCTTGACAAAGTAAACGCTAGTTTTAAACCGCCTATTCACCCTCCCTCTAGGCGGCATCTGTATCCTTTTCAAGGTTGATGTCGTCGTTGATCCAACATTGGAACTCCATGAGGAACTCCGACCAACAATTGAGGAGCTTGACAATAAGTCCCCACTACCGACAGGTAATGGTTGAGCGCCGCTAGCGCGGATTTGGCCGGTGCCGGTGGCTGCCCAATCTTCGGCTCAGAATCAAACTCGAGCAGATAGAACCCACGACAATCGACCAATGATGATATCCTCACCTCGTAGTCCTCCAATTCCCACGTCGCGGACCTTACGCGGCTGACAGACAGGACAATCTCCGTGCTGTGCCCGTCAATCTGGCCGATGAACAGCATGCGCGTCTTCCTGATGCCGATGACATTTGTTCTCCGCGAGCACCTTGCAGGCACCGGCTTAGACGGGTCCCATTGTTTGACGTTGTAGAGGACTCTGTGCACCTCGATCGAGTGGGTGGATTTGAGGTGCAGATACAACGTTAATTTGTTGCCGACCCAGTTGCATCTTGGCTCCGTGCAGATAAACGGGCTATGGATGCAAGAGATCATGTGGGCATAGAGTTCGTTGAAGGAGACCACTTCCGGGCAGTTGTAGTTCGGGCAGCTGTAACCTTCTCTGCCGACGACTTGGTGGTGTAGCTCCTTGGACCATGTGGCCAGCCGGACGGTGCTTTTAGCGTCGAGACGCTCAGCAATTTGGTTGACGACATCGTCGCCGACCTTGTTAAAGCCGCTGCACCGCTGGATCTCCCTCGAACCTCTCCAAATTTTGTACAAACGATTCGCCATCGTGTCGAGGAGGATTGGGGGCGAGGGCGGATCTATATATAACTGTTTGGATTTTTTTGGAGGAGAGGGGTGGTGGTCTGGAAGGAGAGATGCACCGGGCAAGATGGCAAGGAAAATGTGTGATCAGCACAGTGGAGAGGATCCCAAATGCGGCCAGGCGGTGTCGGTGAGTCTGAATATACTAAACGGAGATGGGGAAGATGCGATGGCTCTTTGAAAGAGGTTTTTTATTTTCTTGTAATAAATTACCCATGTCACCTCCTGGCACAGTATAGTCTCATCATGTCAATTTGACTAGACACATTATTTATTTACAGGTCCTACTGTAGTACTGTTTGCATAAGTAGGAGCACGAAGTAGGAGTAGTAGGTAGGAGTATTACTCTACCTCCGTCCTGAGGAATAATAAGGCGTCCTTGTTTTGGGTGTTTTTTCTTTGACCAAGATTTACTCTAAATATATAGTATAAAGAATCTTGGTCGAAAATTAGCATTATTGGAAAGTTTTACTCTACCTCCAACAATACGAGTACTAATTTTACACAAATTAATCAAGTGTATTAGTTACTCTATTTATTCGGTAAAATTTTACACAATGTAACCAACTATGTATCTTCTCTACTTCACAAGACACCTGCTAGTTGATCTCTCCTCGTCTCGAGTGTGGCGCCAGACATGTGCCATGGTTAGTTATGAAGGGATCCCACGAAAGTCCTGCATCTAGTTTATTTTGAAGTTTCTATAGGAGTACTTGAAAATGAACTATAAGCGGAACTTCTGTGGGATGCCGCTTTCAACTCTAACATTGGTACGACGGCTATGTGTCTGTCTATCGTGTGTTCATCAGCTATGTTGTGTTGGTGTGCATATGAAGGAACCACTTTGGGCGTTGGGTTGGGGCGGCGAATAAAAGTAGTTGCGGATCAAACTTTTCGGGTTTCGATTTTTTCACTTGCTTCGTCCCAAACATCGCATGGAAGGTTATTACAAGGATCAACACTCACAACACTAGAGAAGGGATATTGTACTTGGTATGTATATATAAATATATACACGTAGGCAGCCCGAGAGAAGGCATCCCAAGAGGGCTGCAGCGAAGGTTATTACAAACTACTGTAGAAGAGATTATGGGGTTAGAGAAGGCAGCCCGAGAGGGCTGTGGTGAAGAGGTGTTGAAAGCGGTTCGATGTCAGAGCAAAGTTATGAAAAAAAGATAGAAATAGAGCCGCCGTAGTACCATGACACACGTGCGCAGCGCCACACTGTGGGTGAGGGAGATATAAGCTAGAGGATGGGTGTGATGCAGCAAAGGAGAGAGTAGTATACAATTTATTTTCCTTGCATAGAGGAGGAGTAGCACACTATAAGGCTGCAGGAGTGAGCACCACGCTGATTTTCTTTGTTAAGCAAGTACAAGTGGACCTCATAAAAAATGAAAATTGCATCTAAGTCCATGCATTTAGCACAAGGACCCTGAAACTTAGCAATGAAGTGTGTGTTTTGAGGTTTGCACATACTAGCATTCATCGTGCTAAAGGAGAATCTTTCTAGATGCTAAGAATGGAAAAGAAGATCCAATGGTTAGCAATTTTTGGATTTGCCTGTCTTGATCAAACATTCATTGTTCCGTACACCATGTAGTGGTATATATGGTATTGTGAGAGATAAGAGACAAGATAAAGATAAGATAAGAAGTACTGCGAATGGCCGATCTAACGTTAGGTCTCGTAGGAGCGAGGTGCTCGAGAGTTAACATGGTCAGTCGAAGTACAGGTTACATCAAGGACCTCATAAAAAATAAAAAAATTACATCCAAGTCCATGCATTTAGCACAAGGACCCTAAAACTGAGCAATGACGTGTCTGTTTTAAGTTTTGCACATACTAGCATTCATCCTGCTAAAGACTTTCAGTGAAATCTTTCTAGATGCTAAGAATGGAAAATAAGATCCAATGGTTATTAGCAATGTTTGGATTTTCCAGTCTTGATCAAACGGTCAATGGTTTGTACACTCTATAGTGAAGGTATGATATTGTAAGAGATAAGAGAAGATAAAGATAAGATAAGAAGTATTACGAATGGCCGATCTAATGGTATGTCTCGTAGGAGCGAGGTTCTTGAGAGTTAACACGGTCGGTGGAAGTACAAGTTACATCAAGGACCTCATGAAAATGCTAATTATTGCATCCAAGTCCATGCATTTATTAGCACAAAGACCATGAAACTGAGAGCAATGAAGTGTGTGTTTTGAGGTTTGTGCATATACTAGTGTTCATCATGCTAAAAACTATCAGTAGAATCTTTCTAGATTCTAAGAATGGAAAAGAAGATCCAGCGGTTGGCAATGTTTGGATTTGCTACTCTTGATCCAACGATCAATGTTCAAAGTTAATTCGTACACTATGAAGTGGTTTATTGTATTATACGAGATAAGACACGATAAAGAGAAGATAAGAAGTACTGCGAATGGCTATCAAATGGTAGATCTCGTAGGAGAGGGGTGCTTGAGAGTGAACACGGTCGGTGGAAGTACAAGTTACATCAAGGACCTCATAAAAATAAAAATTGCACCCAAGTCCATGCATTTATTAGGACAGGGACCCTGCAAACTAAATAATGGAGTTTGTGTTTTAGGTTTGCACATAGTAGCATTCATCGTGCTAAAGTAGAATCTTTCTAGATGCTAAGAATGGAAAAGAAGATCAAGAGGTTGGAAATGTTTTGGTTTGCTAATCTTGATCCAACGGTCAATGTTCAAAGTTAATCCGTACACTATGAAGTGGTTTATTGTATTGTAAGAGATAAGACTCGATAAAGATAAGATAATAAGAACTGCGCATGGCTATCAAATGGTAGGTCTCGTAGGAGAGAGGTGCTTGAGAGTTAACACGGTTGGTGGAAGTACAAGTTACATTAAGGACCTCATAAAAATGAAAATTGCATCCAAGTGCACACATTTATTGGAACAAGGACCTTGAAAACTGAGCAATGGAGTTTCTGTTTTGGGGTTTGCACATACTAGCGTTCATCGTGCTGTAGTACTCCCTCCGACCCAAATTAGTTAACTTAGTTTTATCTAGATTCGGATGTATCTAACACTAAAACAAGTCTAGATAAATTCAAATCTAGAGAAATCTTAAGTCAACTAATTTGGGTCGGAGGGAGTAGAATCTTTCTAGACGCTAAGAATGGAAAAGAAGATCTAGCGTTTGGCAATGTTTGGATTTGCTAGACTTGATCCAACAGTCAATGTTCAAAGTTAATCCATACACTATGCAGTGATTTATTGTATTGTAAGAGATAAGACACGATAAAGAGAAGATAAGAAGTATTGCGAATGGCCTATCAAATGGTAGGTCTCGTAGGAGAGAGGTGCTTGAGAGTTAACACGGTCAGTGGAAGTACAAGTTACATCAAGGACCTCATAAAAATGAAAATTGCATCCAAGTTTAAGCATTTATTAGCACAAGGACCCTGAAAGCTGAGCAATGGAGTTTGTGTTTTTAGATTTACGCATAGTAGCGTTCATCGTGCTAAAGTAGAATCTTTCTAGATGCTAAGAATGGAAAAGAAGATCAAGAGGTTGGCAATGTTTGGATTTTCTAGTCTTGATCCAATGGTCAATTTTCAAAGTTAATCCATACACTATGCAGCGGTTTATTGTATTATAAGAGATAAGACACGATAAAGAGAAGATAAGAAGTACTGCGAATGGTTATCAAATGGTAGATCTCGTAGGAGAGAGGTGCTTGAGAGTGAACACGGTCGGTGGAAGTACAAGTTACATCAAGGACCTCATTGTGGCATCCCGCAAAACCACTACTAGAAAATTGCGTTGTTTTTGTGCATTGCATTGTCATGACCGCATGCTCATGTCATCATGCCACATTGCATTTGAGCATCGTCATCATCATGCATATTTTGTTCGCAATTTTGACCGCAAACTATTTTGCTAAAAACCTATTTTTGTTTTACTAAATATTATGGTTTTATTAAATCTGTTTCCTTTTTTTTCTTATTTTCAAACTGAAACAAAATAATATTTTCGGTCCGTTATATGACCGTAAATAGTTTTCTTAAAATAAAATTAGGCTAAAGGCCCGTCTAAAGTTTTAGCCCAAAACTAGCCTCATCTAGTCTAGTTTGGACTAGATAAATAGTCCATTCCCCTTGTTTCTCTCCAAACCCTAGTCCCCAAATTGAAGATCTAGATCTACTCAAAATTCACCACATTTTCCCCTTCGCCCCTCCTCCAAAATTCAGCGACAAATCTTGTAGTTTGCGTGTCTTCTTGATTCAATTCTGATGGGTAGTATGCAAACATCAATCTAGCCTCCTGGCGCTTTGTCCAAGAAAATCGATCACGTCTTGGCCATCTATCCTCAACTTTTGTGCGCGTGTAGAGCAGCAACATTCCTAGTCTTGAACGCCGTGTGCCACCTGCCACAGACCCCATCGCCACCAGATTCCTTAGGACTTTTTCAATAGGTGTTTCATACACTGCATCACAAGAAATTGCACGCGCAGACTATAGTTAATGAAGAGAGAAGGTGAGGTTATATCTTAGATTAGCTACAAGCCTTGCACGGTATCATAGGTAAAATATATGGTTAGTCCAATCACATGCATACATGTACCTAAAATCATTAAATGTAGATACAACTATTAAGATACAATTCATTGTACTAGTTGTTTCTTAAGATACACATTACCTAGAATAACGAGCTAAGAGACACCCCATTGTGAAAGGCCTCACGTGCCACCACCGGCCAGCCTCCTCGGGACGGCAACCCCATCGCTCGGTTGGCCACCTGCTGCCTTCATGCGACGCGGGAGCCAGCTCCAGTCCGCCTCGGGCCTCCCGTACGCGATTCCTCTCGCGGGAGAAGCTCCACCGACAGCCGCCGCTCGCATCTACCCAGTGAACTGCACCGGCATGGTACGCCCTCCACTCGCCAGCCGACACCGCACGTGCAGCATCTGTCCGGGTCCAGGTATTCCTGACCGGCAGCGACCTACAAGTCTCTCTCGCTTCCAGTTGCGCCAACACCATCCCTCCATATGTTTGTTTATCCCCAGCAGCATCCGGTCGACCAGGTACTGTTTCCGTCTCGATTTTCAAGTCAATTGTTGTTCTGCGCGTTCAGGTCCTATTGAGGTGCCTGCTCCAAGCATCTGGGCAAGATCTAACACATTTCTGTTTTATATCTGGTGAGTCGTACCACTACTTTTGTTGTCGTATACTCCGCCAGCCACATGTTCGATGAAATGTCTACTTCAACATGATAAATCTTCTTCACCAAGTTTGGCTCCGCTTCATTGTGCCGCATCGGATTCAGCAGTTCGACGACATACCCTCTGATCCAAGATCGCCAAATGCCAATGTGTGTCCCTGATCCGAGTCCCTATTTTATAAATGCCATCTATATAAACTTGTTGCATATTAATTGTCCATTCTCACATGCATATTGTGGAGGTTTGGGGCTATTTCGATGATTCACCTAAATTAAATATGGAGCACATATGCGGGCCATTCTAGTCTTATATTGCCTCTATTTAAATTTGCGTAGTGAACCGATGCCATGTTTCGCCTTGTTAAGCCAACATTTGAAATGCGGGGTACCTAAACAACTTGAACCATTTAATTAATTGTCGGGACCCCGGTTCCGCTTAATACTGCCTAATTGCACCGCACTTTTGTCATGTCATGCATCATATCATACATCATGCCGGATCTTCTGTCGTCGTATTAAATAGTGCATCTGGTGTTTCTTTTAGTGTTTGCTTCTTCGCGGATTAGGTCGATGAGTGGATGCGAGTATCGACAAGTTCTCTGGATATAAACCTTTGGCAGTGTTTTCCAGGCGAGCATCTCTCCCCCTTCTACCTATTTTGCATTTATAGTCTTTATTTCCTCCTGTTGATCTATTGCTATCCGTGTCGTGATGCTTTAGTTCCCGTGCAACAGTTATATCCCGTGCAACCTTTATATTGTCTTGGACACCTCCTTTTACCTGTGTTTGGTAGATAGTTGGCCTTGCGAGTCGTAGTTGCTTGATCAGGTGCGATCTCGTGTTGCCGAGTACCACAGTTGTTGGTATGCTGGAAGATGTTATGGTGAAGATGCTTATTGGTGAAGATGATCATGACTTTAAATACAACTATTAAAATGCTAGATATAACTAATGCAGAGGCATCGGTGGGCAATAGATGTTATTTGGTTCTTCCATGCTCACTTGTGTCCCGTAGGACCCCGAGTACTTGATACATGTTCCTTAATTTTTCATACTATCCACATCCGGGAGGCCTTATGGACCCCTCTGAGCCAGAGTTTGATTCATTTCTATTTCTTGGGGCCACAAACTAGTTTGGGGTTTTATTACTATCCTGTACTTATGCCATGCTTTACTGCTTTATTTACGATTGTGCGTGGAGCACCTGTACTGTTTAGGATCGTGACACGTTTTCGCTGTATCGACAAGCCAAGTCACACTTTCGGGTTCCCAGTCGTTTACAGCCGTCCACACAAACCCTGGGTCCGTTCCGGAGCCGGCCAACTTTGTTGCGGGTAGCTTAGTGGGGTGCCCCCCTGAAATATTTCTGAATCCCGTGATCACTTTGTCGTGAATGCCTCGTTGGGTTTTGAGTTGGTTTTTCCGAGGTTGATCGAGTGTGTGTTGCTATTTGTGCACCCCTGCAGGGTAAAACTTTCTGAAAGCCGTGTCCGCGGTTATGGACGACTTGGAGCATAGTATCTCGATCATAGACAAGCATAACTAAAGTAGTGCTATAAATTTGACTTAATATGAGACTAGTAATCAGAAGCAACTATAACGGAATGGATATTAAAAATGCCAACAACTGGTGGATCGGGGGTTGTTTTGTGACATGCTGTACCTGTCTAGTAAGTATTGCAACTCCAATGGAATGTGATAAAAGTTCCCAACAACTGCTGGGTTTTGGGATTCCTCAGGACAATTATATCTGACTAGTAATGTTCCAATTACAACGGAGTATTAACTAAAACTGCCCACTACGTATGCTATCAGGATGACTCATGCTTTCTATATCTGACTAGTAAGTGCTTCAACTATAATCGAATGAATAAAACTGCCAACTGTGTGAGTTCCTCGGTTTGACTTCCTCGTTTGGTCTCGAGGGGGAATACCAGGATGGGTATGTTTGGTGTTACTATCAGGTTGGATCCGGATAGGTCTTTCTTATCCCTCTCTAATAGCTGCTAGTTTACTGAGTCTCTAGAGGTTGTTTAGTGCTGCTGCGCTGCCGCTTCAGCCCACCATACCTATGTAGGCGAGAGCCGCCGAATTCTAGCCTCGCCGTGTCGGCCTCGATCGACGCCTCCTCTTTTCCTTTGCCCTTTGTCGGCACCCCTTTTTGTTTTAGCAGGTTTGAGATCGACGTCGTTAGCGGTGGTTACCCTTCCGGCTTTGGCTCGGGCAGGTTATGGACGCCATTGGTTATTCTTCAGGGCTCTTAGCCCCATTTGCATCTTGTCCGTAGTCGGACGCTCTATCGTTTTCAAGGTGATTTGGATCTTTGTATAGTATATATGTATTCTTGACTCTTGGAGTCGTGCTGTATATATATTCTGTTCTGTGGGTCCCATCGAGGACTGTTGTGTAATGTTATTACTTCGTTTTCCACCCGCACGAAAGTGCCTGGTGGGCGTCCTTGAATCGTTTCTATGCGGGTTTGGCGGAAAGGGCTAAAACTTGCATAGGGCCGATTCGAGGGTGTTACAGAGTGGTATCAGAGCTCAGCAGTTACGATACCCCACAAGTCCAGCCTGTAGGATAACCTAGCTAACGGCCGAAGTAGAGTATCAAAACTAGTTTATAAAATCGGTTGGATAGATCTGATTAGGTCTGCTTTTACTCCTTACCCCTCTGCTATTCTCCTCTTACCTCTGTGTGTTGGAATCTACTCTCTTCCCTTTCTTCGAGTCCAGGAATTATCGTGGTTGGGTTCCGTCGTACCTTCAGGGTTTCACTTCCTCCTTTGGTAACGGTGTTGCTACATCCGGTCTTCATGCTATCTGAGGAATCCTTCATCTGTTGGAATTCTCTTTGTTCCTTCTCATGCCTTCCGGTGTTTTCCGACGCGACGACATCAGCTACGCCAGATCCGATGTAGATTCTGGATCACTCCTTTGTGTTTCTAAACCTCGATTGTCGAGATCTTCAGTCTGATTCCGAGAGTTGGTTGCATAATTCTCCTATTCATGTACAAAGTAATGCTCTGGGTGCGCGATGGACTGATCACCATCCGACTACTCTTATCATTCGCTCTTGTACATCAAATCGGTGGATCAAGCAATTTTACTCCGTCCACGGAAGCTAGAGGTGGCTTTATTTGTTGATACCTCTACCTTCGCCCTTTGTTCCCGGAGTGTTCTCTCGACGATCACGGACAACAACCTCTTATTAGTGGTGTCGCGAGGATCTACACGAAGCGAGAAGATTCAGATCGCCGACCTTCTTCCCGGTACCACGAGGCGGATCTCGAGGGCGAGATCCCTTGTTAGTGGTGTCGAATTGTGGCATCCCGCAAAACCACTACTAGAAAATCGCGTTGCTTTTGTGCATTGCATCGTCATGACCGCATGCTCATGTCATCATGCCACATTGCATTTGAGCATCGTCATCATCATGCATATTTTGTTCGCAATTTTGACCGCAAACTATTTTGCTAAAAACCTATTTTTGTTTTACTAAATATCCCTATGGTTTTATTAAATCTGTTTCCTTTTTTTCTTATTTTCAAACTGAAACAAAATAATATTTTCGGTCCGTTATATGACCATAAATAGTTTTCTTAAAATAAAATTAGGCTAAAGGCCCGTCTAAAGTTTTAGCCCAAAACTAGCCCCATCTAGTCTACTTTGGACTAGATAGGTGGAAGTACAAGTTACATCAAGGACCTCATAAAAATTAAAATTGCACCCAAGTCCATGCATTTATTAGGACAGGGACCCTTAAAACTAAACAATGGAGTTTCTGTTTTCGGTTTGCACATAGTAGCATTCATCGTGCTAAAGTAGAATCTTTCTAGATGCTAAGAATGGAAAAGAAGATCAAGAGGTTGGAAATGTTTTGATTTGCTAATCTTGATCCAACGGTCAATGTTCAAAGTTAATCCGTACACTATGAAGTGATTTATTGTATTGTAAGAGATAATAATCGATAAAGATAAGATAAGAAGAACTCCGCATGGCTATCAAATGGTAGGTCTCATAGGAGAGAGGTGCTTGAGAGTTAATACGGTCGGTGGAAGTACAAGTTACATTAAGGACCTCATAAAAATGAAAATTGCGTCCAAGTGCACACATTTATTGGAACAAGGACCTTGAAAACTGAGCAATGGAGTTTATGTTTTGGGGTTTGCACATACTAGCGTTCATCGTGCTGAAGTAGTCCCTCCGACCCAAATTAGTTGACTTAGTTTTATCTAGATTTGGATGTATCTGACACTAAAACAAGTCTAGATAAATTCAAATCTAGACAAATCTAAGTCAACTAATTTGGGTCGGAGGGAGTAGAATCTTTCTAGATGCTAAGAATGGAAAAGAAGATCTAGCGTTTGGTAATGTTTGGATTTGCTAGACTTGATCCAACGGTCAATGTTCAAAGTTAATCCATACACTATGCAGTGATTTATTGTATTGTAAGAGATAAGACACGATAAAGAGAATATAAGAAGTATCATGAATGGCCTACCAAATGGTAGGTCTCGTAGGAGAGAGGTGCTTGAGAGTTAACACGGTCAGTGGAAGTACAAGTTACATCAAGGACCTCATAAAAATGAAAATTGCATCCAAGTTCAAGCATTTATTAGCACAAGGACCCTGAAAACTGAGCAATGGAGTTTGTGTTTTTAGGTTTACGCATAGTAGCATTCATCGTGCTAAAGTAGAATCTTTCTAGATGCTAAGAATGGAAAAGAAGATCAAGAGGTTGGCAATGTTTGGATTTTCTAGTCTTGATCCAATGGTCAATTTTCAAAGTTAATCCATACACTATGCAGTGGTTTATTGTATTATAAGAGATAATACACGATAAAGAGAAGATAAGAAGTACTGCGAATGGCTATCAAATGGTAGATCTCGTAGGAGAGAGGTGCTTGAGAGTGAACAAGGTCGGTGGAAGTACAAGTTACATCAAGGACCTCATAAAAATGCAAATTGCACCCAAGTCTATGCATTTATTAGGACAGGGACCCTGAAAACTAAACAGTGGAGTTTGTGTTTTAGGTTTGCACATAGTAGCATTCATCGTGCTAAAGTAGAATCTTTCTAGATGCTAAGAATGGAAAAGAAGATCAAGAGGTTGGAAATGTTTTGATTTGCTAATCTTGATCCAACGGTCAATGTTCAAAGTTAATCCATACACTATGAAGTGGTTTATTGTATTGTAAGAGATAAGACTCGATAAAGATAAGATAAGAAGAACTGCGCATGGCTATCAAATGGTAGGTATCGTAGGAGAGAGGTGCTTGAGAGTTAACACAGTCGGTGGAAGTACAAGTTACATCAAGGACCTCATAAAAATAAAAATTGCACCCAAGTCCATGCATTTATTAGCACAGGGACCCTGAAAACTGAGCAATGGAGTTTGTGTTTTTAGGTTTGCACATAGTAGTGTTCATCGTGCTAAAGTAGAATCTTTCTAGATGCTAAGAATGGAAAAGAATACCCAACGGTTAGCAATGTTTGGATTTGCCAGTCTTGATCCAACGGTCAATGTTCAAAGTTAATCGGTTAGCAAAGTTTGACCTAATTTCATGAAACAGTGAGCAAAGTTTGACCTAATTTCATTAAGTAGTTAGGATGCAAAATCTTAGCAAGAAGATGAACCTGTCGTCAAAACTCTCGGTGGTTCTGATGTATATTAATTGACCCTTCCCCCCGATGGGTACCTCCAAGAGCTTTTTCGTAAAACTTTCAAAGCGACCTACAATTTACCTGTAGATGACCTTGTTCATTCGGGTTGAAATAAACCCGATAGTGTCCATACACATGGTAGGACAATATTGTGAAGCTATTGTTTCCAAAACTTATCTAATCCCATGATTACAGTTTTCATGGCACGTGGTGCACAAGACATGATAGGACATCATGAGTATAACTTTTGTTTTTTGTTTTTCGTTTATTCAATGTGATCAATGTTCAAAATGGGTTCAAAATTGCCTTCCCTCCCGATGTTTGACCGATCTTTTGGATAACCTTCCCTCCTTATGTTTGGGAAGCAAGTGAAAATTTTGAAAACTAGAAAAGTTTGAATTTTTGTGCCGCCAAGGACCAAAGTGGTTTCCTTCCTATGTACTCCTCCTCGTCCCTACTCCACACCAACGCGCGTTGCTGAACACGCCAGAGACACAGAGCTGCCATACCAAGGCACACATGTGCAGTGCCACGCTGTGGACGAGGGGAGAGAGATCAGCCGGACCGGTGCGCGAGGGGAAAGGGGAGGAGAGATGGAGCATAGGAAAGGAGAGAGAAAACACACGATTTGTTTTGCGTGCATAGGTCCTGAAATTTACTACTAGTAGAGTGTACACTGTAAGGCCGCAGGAGTACCTTGTGTCAGAAACCCATCATAACTTTGCTCTGATATGGAACCGCCTTCAACTTCTCTTCGCTGCTGCCCTCTTCCCCTGCCAACGTTTTATTCTCTCAGCATGTACAACGCCTGGACAGAGGTGACCATATGTCTAAGCAAAGAAATATACTACCCCCGCATTGTGTAAAAAATCACACCTTAATAAGGCTCAGATAGTAAATCGTATAACATATCATCACTATATAAAATTATAATTAGTAAAACACAAAAAATTGAGAATGGTCTTTCCTGATAATTGGAAACTCACACCGATGACATTGTTTACTACAAGAAGATGCACCCATCTACCTCCAAAAAGACATTTAATTCAAGAGAAATCTATCGCGCTTACATGTAGCTCAATTTTGACTTAATTTTGTTAAATTGTCAAGATACAAAATCTTAGAAAGAAGTTGAACCTATCATCAAAGCTCATAGTGGTTTCTGATATATTAATTCACCCCTCCCCCGAAGGGTACCTCCAAAAGCTTTTTCATGAAACTTTCAAAGCAACCTACAATTTACTTGTAGTTCAAATTCGACCTAATATAATTTTGATAAATCCGGATAAAGTCATTCAAGTTGGTAGAGTTAGATAGGAAGTTTGAAAGCACATAAAACATGGGTATCGTTAGTACAACATGTCGGTCCACTATATATATATGTCTGAAAACTTGGATTGTGGCATTTAGATCCATATTCATCGGACATTCATGACAAAAATAAATGTTGAGGGAAAACCTCTAGAGTGGCCCGATCTTTCACGATTCCCTTTCAAATCAAGGATGGAGTGCGGGGAGAGGAGGGGAGGCTGAACACGACGAACGCATGCACAAAGAACGTGAAGAACACACACACAAAACCACGATACACACCAATAGCTCACGCCGGTGGTGACCGGTCCGGCGCAATCCCTAGGATCGGCGTCGGGCGGAGGACTCTCTCTCGAACCAGCACGGCGAGATGGGAGACTCGGTGAGATCTTGACGTCTAGGCAAAGGGACACCGATGCCTAGGCCTTGTACAACACGGAGGCACGATGCAAACTCCAACGAGGTTTGGGGATATTGGTGCTCCTTGGTCAAGGAGCATGAGGCAAGAATTAGATAGATCCACAAAGGGGTTTCCACTAATTCTAATATCATGCCTAGAGTTTACAATGGAGGTGGGGGACTTTATATAGACCAGCCACTTAAACAGGGGTACTTTAGGAATAAAAGACAAGTTCTGGACGGACTAAGGGGTACATGGGCCGCAGGCCCAAAGGCCTTTTTATGCCTGGCGACGGTCAGACCGGAGACTCCGGTGTGGTGGACCGGAGACTCTGATCTGGGCCAGAGACTCCGGTCGGTCTCTGGACTGGCCTCCGGAGGGGTCATCAGATTGTCCTAGGGCCTGGTTCTAGGGGCAGACCGGAGGTGGGGCCAGAGACTCTGGTGTCTTCAGGCCGGAGACTTTGGTGGACCAGAGACTCCGGTGTGCGCAGACCGGAGACTCCTGGCTCAGTTCCATGCTGGCCTTCATGCTCTGCTGCTTGTTCTCCATCCTTGGGTACTTGGTGATGTGTCGAAGCTTCGTACCTGATGATGCATAGGGTAGTTGCATGAAGTAGCATACCATCCAAGGAGGTATCAAATTGGTACGAGGAGAGGAGCGAGTTCACCTTAGCTTGTAGGAGTTTGGCTCGGGCACGAGTCATGGGTCCACTTGGGAGACTTGTTGGTGTAGATGTAGGAGCGTCCATAGGACGGTCCGCATCAGCTCCCCCCCATGGTTATCATCTTGAACATCTCCATGGTAGGGTGAAAGATCCTTGACATTGAATGTATTGCTTGCAAGGTACTTGGAGGTCGGTATGTCGATGATGTAGGCGTTGTTGTTTATTCGTTTGAGGACCTTGAAGGGACCATCTCCTCTTGGCTTGAGCTTGGAGTCATGTTCCTTGGGGAAGTGGTCTTTGCTTAGGTGTATCCACACGAGGTCACCTTCTTCAAAGATCATCTCCTTCTTGTCCTTGTTTAACCTTGAAGCTTGGCGAAGGACTTGTTGTTCGATAGTAGCTCTTGTTCCTTCATGAGGCGTCTTCATAGCTTGTGCACGCTTCTTGACGTCCATGTTCGTGCGCTCATGGAGAGGTAGTGGTAGAATGTCGAGCGCGGTGAGGGGCTCGAAACCATAGACGATCATGAATGGACTCATCTTGGTTGTTGAGTGCTTGGCTCGATTGTAGGAGAACTCGGTGTGTGGGATGCATTCCTCCCAATCCTTCAAGTTCTTCTTGATCAACACACGAAGGAGAGTCCCGAGGCTTCGGTTGACAACATCGGTTTGACCATCAGTTTGGGGATGCGATGCGGATGAAAAGAGTAGCTTGACGCCGAGCTTGGCCATGAGGGTCTTCCATAAGTAGCTCATGAATTTGACGTCGTGGTCGGAGACGATTGTCCTTGGCACACCGTGAAGATGGACGATTTCCTTGAAAAACAGATTTGCAACATGTGAAGCATCGTCGGTCTTATGGCACAGTATGAAGTGTGCCATTTTGGAAAAACTATCCACAACAACAAATATAGAATCATGACCATGCTTAGATCTAGGCAATCCTAACACGAAATCCATGCTAATGTCAGACCAAGGTGTATGAGGAATAGGAAATGGCATATAAAGACCATAGGGATTAGCTTGCGACTTAGCTTGAACACATGTCGTGTATCGTTGAACATAGCGCTCCACGTCACGCTTCATCTTGGGCCAAAAGTAGTGATTGGAGAGCATGTCCAATGTCTTGTCGCAACCAAAGTGACCCATAAGGCCTCCACCATGATATTCTTGGAGGAGCAAAAGTTGAAGCGATGACTTCGGAATGCATAGCTTGTTTTGTTTAAATAGAAAGCCCTTATGCAAATAGAAATCATCAACTCCTTTGTCATTGGAGCACTTTGCAAAAATTGGTTCGAAGAACGGGTCGGAAGCATACAAAGATTTTATTTCCTCAAGACCCAACACGTTGATTTCAAGTCTCGTAAGAAGGCTTGTGTGTTTGCGAGACAATGTGTCCGCAACTACATTATCTTTACCCTTCTTATACTTGACAATGTACGGAAAAGACTCCATGAACTCAACCCACTTAGTGTGTCTCTTGCTCAAGTTAGCTTGGCCTTTGAGATATTTCAACGACTCGTGGTCGGAATGTATGATAAATTCCTTGGGCCAAAGGTAGTGTTGCCAAACTTGAAGGACACGAACTAAGGCAAAAAGCTCTTTGTCATAAATCGGATAATTGAGGCGAGCACCATCAAGTTTCTCGCTATGGTAGGCTATAGGACGTCCGTTTTGCATAAGGACTCCTCCAATGCCAATACCACTAGCATGGCACTCTATCTCAAAAGTTTTTGTGAAATCCGGTAAAGCAAGGAGAGGTGCTTCGGTGAGCCTCTTTTTGAGTTCATCAAAAGCTTTTTGTTATGCTTTGCCCCACACGAAGGTGACATTCTTTTTCGTCAACTCGTTGAGAGGACAAGTAATAGTGGAAAAGTGTTTCACAAAGCGACGATAGAAACCATCCAACCCATGAAAACTTTGGAGTTCACTCACATTTGTTGGGATGGGCCAATCTCGTATGTCTTTTACCTTGGAAACATCAACTTCAATTCCCTTCGAAGAAACGACAAATCCAAGAAAAATCAACTTGTCTTTAGAAAAAGTGCAGTTGGGAAGATTAGCATAAAGCTTTCATGTCGAAGGATTTGCAAAACTTTCTTGACATGTGTTATATGGTCCTCAAGTGATTTGCTATAAACAAGAAGATCATCGAAATAGACAACAACACTTTTTCCAATGAGAGAACACAAGATATGATTCATTAGGCGCATGAAGGTGGATGGAGTATTAGACAAACCAAAGGGCATAACCAACCATTCATAGAGACCAAGTTTGGTCTTGAAGGCGGTTTTCCACTCATCACCTTTAGCCATGCGTATTTGATGGTAACCACTACGAAGATCAATTTTCGAAAAAATAGTGGCTCCACACAACTCATCAAGCATGTCATCGAGACATGGTATGGGATGTCGATAACGCACAGTGATAGCATTGATTGGATGGCAGTCCATGCATAACCGTAACATATCATCCGTCTTTGGAACAAGAATCACGGGTACGGCACTTGGACTAGTGCTAACTTGGATCCAACCTTTGGAGACAAGTTGGTTGATTTGACGTTCGATCTCCTTCGTCTCTTCTGGGTTCGTGCGGTAGGCGGAACGGTTGGGAAGTGGTGCACCAGGGATGAGGTCAATGCGATGTTCGATGCCGCGAAGAGGAGAGAGTCCATGTGGGAGCTCTTCGGGGAACACATCCTTGAATTCCTGCAAAACACTCATCAAAGATGGAGGAACATTGGTTAATTCGTTAGTTCCTTGCGCTAGTCCCTTGCAAAGGAGGACATAGTGCAAGATGGATGGGTTGTTCCGAACATCTCTCATCTCACTTTTGGTGGCAAGGAGAACACTCTTAGTTTTTCCACTCGAATTTGGCTTGTGGCTCTCACTCACTATGAGGTGGTTCTCTCTCTCATCGCTCTTCTCACAAGTAGGTGTTGTGCTTTGCGCCCTCGCTAAAGCCTTTGCATTGTCCGCAATTATTTGGCTAGGCGTCATCGGTTGCAAAACACATGTTTTGTTGAGCCATTTGAAGGTGTATACATTGGTGCGACCATCATGTTGAGCAGCCTTGTCAAATTGCCACGGTCGACCTAGAAGCATGTGGCAAACTATCATAGGAACCACATCACACTCCACCGTATCTTTGTAAGGACCAATGGCGAAGGAGACCGATACGGTATGCTTGATCTTCACGGACCCTTGGTCACTTAGCCATTGCACGTGGTAGGGGTGCTTGTGCGGATGGAGGGTGAGGTTGAGCTTCTCACTCAACTCGGTGCTAGCAAGGTTGTGACAACTCCCTCCGTCAATGATCACCTTGATAGATTTGCCATTGATGCCGGCTCGTGTTTGGAAGATATTGGAGCGTTGGTCTTCATGATCTTGTGCTTGAGTGGTCAAGATCCTTGTGACGACAAGCGATGGACTTGCGTCATGTTCACACATGAGGAGTTCTTGATCATCTTCCACTCGTTGACTTGCCATTGCTTCCTTGACACGGGCATTAAACTCATCTTCACTCAAGTACTCTTCATCACCATTGTCATGGATGAACAAGACTTTCTTGTTTCCACATTCGGCCGACTTATGTCCTTTACCTCCACACTTGTAGCATTCACCGTTGAAAGGTGTATCACTCTTTGCTTGCTTGCCACTTGGGGACAGTTTTCCTTGAGGAAGTGTGGTCTTGAAGGAAGGCTTGGAGGTACTTGAAGAGCTTCCATTGAAAGTTGTTGGTGTAGCAGTTGAAGCTTGCTTGTATGTGAAGTACGTCTTGGGCTTGTTGTACTTGATATCCTCTTGCACTTGACGTTCATCCTTTGTTGCTATGTGCACAAGCTCAACCATGGTGTTGTATGTTTGGAACTCGACGATGCGCTTGATTGGGTGATTCAAGCCAATAAGGAAATGTGCCATTGTTTGCTCCATGCGCTCATCAATGTTGGCGCGAATCAAATTGAGTTCCATTTCCTTGAAGTACTCTTCCACGGTCTTTGTCCCTTGACGAAGCGCTTGAAGGTTGTTGAAGAGGTCACGCGTGTAGTGCGCGGGGACGAACTAGGATCTCATGTGAGCCTTCATGTCATGCCAAGTTGTGATTGGCGTCTCTTGTCTTGTATCACGAGCAACTTGAACTTGTTCCCACCAAAGGTTGGCGTAATCATCAAACTCAAGTGAAGCCATGGCGACCATCTTCTCGTTGCTATAGTTGTGCATGCGGAAGATCTTGTCGACTTTGAGTGCCCACGAGAGGTATTCTTCGGGGTCATTGGATCCGGTGAACTTGGGCATTGTGAACTTGAGCTTGCCAAAATTTTCTTCATCATTGCGGTCATTACGACGAGCTTGGTGACCTTGTTGATGATATTGTAGTTGGGGAGGTGGAACTTGGTTCTCGCGTCCTTGTTGCGGAGCTTGCTCTTGGTATTGTTGTTGAGGAGCTTGCTCTTTCTCTTGGCGCGGTTGTTGACGTGGTTGAGGCGCTTGGGCCTCATGGTGGCGAGGGTGTGGAGCCTCTTGACGCGGTTGATGATGAAGAGGAGGCTCATTCCTCGGTTGGTGATGTTGGTTAGGCACATGGGCCTCACGGCGAAGAACATGGTCATGAGCCTCTTGACGTGGTGGGCATCTCTCAACTTGTATCACTTGACGCTCCAAGTTTTGTTGAGGTGGAGGAGGCGCCTCGTGATGACCATGGTGTCGGTGTTGACGTTCATGACGTTGATGACGAGGAGGAGGATCTTGGAGAGCTTCGCACGTCGATGATGAGCTTGATTCTCCAAATTGGAGTCATCACTTGTTGTGTCAAGTATGTGTCGCGGTCGATGGTGGTAGACTTGCGGTTGCACTTGCGGTTGCGCTTGCGGTTCCTCTTGTGGTTGCTCTTGTTGGATCACTAGTGCCCTTGCGTGATGACTGTGTGCTTCTTGCCTTGCTCGTGGCCTTGAAGAGAGGTCACCATCATAGCTTGATGTTGCGGCGTGTCGTGGGGAAGGTACATAGTTCGAAGAGGTTCCTTCTTCAACCACGGGGGCATCATTGCCTCTTGTAGCATTTGGTTGAAGATCTTGTTGAGGAGGAACATGACGACGCAATGAGCTTGAAGCGCTTGAAGCACGTGAACATGGTCTTACCATTCCGTCAATGAGGCATCGAAGATTGTCATTTGTTTCGGCGACAGAGCGTTGAAGCACTTCATTTTGGTGGCCGAAGTTGTGATGCATTGTATGCATTTGTCGTTCGAGGCCGTCGAAGCAGTTGTCGATGTTCTTGAACTCGGCTTGCGTCTCGCCAAATTGTTCATCTTGTCGCGTCTCAAGAGCTTGGCAACGTTCACGGAATTCTTGGCGGATGATGAAGTGACTTGCGCGCGTCATGTACGGTCCTTGATCTTCTTCTTGGGTAGGTGGTTGGCTCGACTCAAGAGATCAATCCAAAGGCAAATATGGGCTGTTTTTGGGGGATTTTCGAATTTTTGGTGGATAGAAGAAAAATTTGTGGGGGAAATCGTGAGCAACAAAGCTCTTGATACCAATATGTTGAGGGCAAACCTCTAGAATGGCCTGATCTTTCATGATTCCCTTTCAAATCGAGGATGGAGTGCGGGGAGAGGAGGGGAGGATGAACACGACGAACGCACGCACGAAGAACGCGAAGAACACACACGCACAAAACCACGATACACACCAATAGCTCACGCCGGCGGTGACCGGTCCGACGCAATCCCTAGGATCAGCGTCGGACGGAGGACTCTCTCTCGAACCGGCACAGCGAGATGGGAGACTTGGTGAGATCTTGACGTCTGGGCAAAGGGACACCGATGCCTAGGACTTGTACAACGCAGAGGCACGATGCAAACTCCAACGAGGTTTGGGGATATTGGTGCTCCTTGGTCAAGGAGCATGAGGCAAGAATTAGATAGATCCACAAAGGGGTTTCCATTAATTCCAATATCATGCCTAGGGTTTACAATGGAGGTGGGGGACTATATATAGGCCAGCCACTTAAACAGGGGTACTTTAGGAATAAAAGAGAAGTTCTGGACGGACTAAGGGGTACATGGGCCGCAGGCCCAAAGGCCTTTTATGCCTAGCGACGGTCGGACCGGAGACTCCGTTCTAGGCCGGAGACTCCGATCGGTCTCCGGACTGTCCTCCGGAGGGGTCATCAGATTGTCCTAGGGCCTGGTTCTGGGGGCAGACCGGAGGTGGGGCCAGAGACTCCGGTGTCTTCAGGCCAGAGACTTTGGTGGACCGGAGACTCCGGTGTGCGCAGACCGGAGACTCCGGTCTGAGCAGTTCCAGCGGCTCCAGCTTCATGCTCTACTCCTTTTTCTCCATCCTTGGGTACTTGATAATGTGTCGAAGCTTCGTACGTGATGATGCATAGGGTAGTTGCATGAAGTAGCATACCATCCAAGGAGGTATCAAATTGGTACGAGGAGAGGAGCGAGTTCACCTTAGCTTGTAGGAGTTTGGCTCGGGCACGAGTCATGGGTCCACTTGGGGGACTTGTTGGTGTAGAGGTAGGAGCGTCCGTAGGACGGGCCGCATCAATAAACAACCTCACTTGTCATCCCTCAGAAAATTGAGAATTGAATGTTCTTTCCTGATAGTTCGAAACTCACACCGACGACATTGTTTACTGTATATTGATTTTTTTCAATGAGTATACTATTTAATACTGTATATAGTTTGGTCAAACTTTCTAACGATTGCCTTTGACTAAACCTAATATGCTGAGTAATACTCCCGCCGTTTAGAATATAAGACGTTCTAGCTTTGTGAAATGAATGTATCTAGAAGCCTTTTAGTGTATGGGCGTCTAGATACATTCGATTCACAAAGCTAAAACGTCTTATATTTCTGAACAGAGGGAGTATTAAATAAATGGAGTATAGGATAAGATTAGGAAAACAACATTTTTTTAGAACCCTCGCAAGCTTTTTCTTAGCATCACAGATCTGAATATTACATTGACACTAATGATTAACCAAACTGCAAACAGAGCAAATCCAAACACATACGAAGTAGTAGTAGTACAACTTAACAACTTCTAGCGGGACTCCACGGTCTTCTCAGGCGACTTGGCAGCATCCTCCATGGGCAACTTGGCTACGTCCTCCACGGTACCATCGCCAAGCAGGGACTCGTGGATGCTGGGCAGCATGCCGCTGTGCATGATGGTAACACCGTCCAGAAGCTTGCTGAGCTCCTCGTCACGCATGACGTCGAGCATCACGTGCCTCGGGATGATGCGGATCTTCTTGCTGTCCTTCGCGGCTTGCCCTACGAGCTCCAGCACCTCGGCGGTGAGGTACTCGAGAATGGCCGCGAGGTAGACGGGAGCCTCGAAGCCTATGCGCTGGGAGTACCGACCCTCCTTGAGGTAGATCCCGATCCGGCCGACGGGGAAATGCAGCCCGGCCTTGACGGACCTCGACACCTGCTTCTTCTGACGGCTGCCTGGTGCGAGACTGTGACTTGGAGTGGCTAGAGCAGGATTCGGAAGCCGGTGACATGACTTCTTTTTCTCCACGGCCTTTGTCGCTACCACATGGGTCTTCTTCTTCCCATGGGGAGCTTCGGTCTTCGGAGCCATAGCTGCAAAGTCTAAGAGGAAGAAAGGTTAATTGTGGAGGGCCGGTGAAGGTGCCTAGGTCCCTTGTATTAAAACTTTAACAACGCCGTCTTTACTATTTTACAAGTATGAACTTTTAATAGGAGTACTACTAAAAGGCTGTGTGCATGTTTCCTTATTTTCTTTCACTTTTTTGAAACATGGTCAGATGTGTCAGCATGAAAATTCATATAAAGAAGTTGTATCTTTCAAAACAATAGTCGGTGTTCAGTATGACTGCGTGGGTACAATAATTAGTACTATATGAATTTCTTACAAATTTACAAGCAATCTATCACGCACTTGTAGTTCAAAATTTACCTACTTTGGTTTTATTGACAAAATGTCATTTAATTATGCGAAATTAGCTAGAAGGCCTGAAAATTCATGAAGCTTGTTAACCATGAAACATACTCTATCTTGTGTGAAATTTAGTGTGTTGTGGCATTCGGAGCCATACTCTTTGCCTTTTCTTTAAAAAATAATTATATGTGGCACTTCTAAAATAATTTAACAAAATTCTATATATAAAAGTTGAAAATTCCAATTAACAACATTAGTATGCCATGCCAAGATGCACCCAGTCTACCCAAAATGGACACGACCTTTGTCATTATTTAACTTGAAACCCAAGTATATGTTAACACATCGCTGGTCATATTGTGAAGAAGTGTTTTTAAACCTTGTCAAAAATCATGTTTATCATTTATGGTAGAGGACACCATACATAAGTGCTTAACATTTTTTATTGTTTTCTTTACTTTTCTTTAATTTATCCCAGTAAATGGGACGAGTCATGCAGATATGACCTTGGCATTGATAACTTGGCTTAAAATGTGAACAGTGTTCATACATGGTTATTCTACTATTGTGTAGCAAGTTTTTCGAAAGTTGTCCAAATCCATGTTTGTAGTTTTCGTCCAAACAAGAACAAATATAAGAGGACACCGTTTAAGTTTCAACTATGTATCATTACCACCCCCTCCCGCAAAAAAACTATGTATCATGACACACATTGAAATAAGTATTTTCATATAGTACTAACATGCGATGGAAATTATCTATATTTTGCTAGAATACAGTGAGTGCACTCTAAGCCAAATTATCCGGATGTACTTAATTACTAAAAACAAATCTTATCACTTGGAAATTGAAAAGCATTTTCCTAAAAGTTCGGAACTCTCATTGACAACATTAATCACCAAAGCCAAGATGCTGCATAGAACGAGATATAGTACACTGCCCGCCTCTTCACTGGACGCCATTTAATTTTGCACTCGGGCACGCTTCTTCGGTGGGGGGCGGGAAGAGACCTCCTCCTTGTCGTCCTCGGCCTCCGGCCTGTCATCGTCCTCGGCCTCCTCCCTGTCATCGTCTTCGGCCTCCTCCTCAAGGTCGACCTCAGACTCCTCCTCTTCCTTTGTCTCATCTTCCATCTTATCGGAGTCGCTCGGCGTTGGTGGTTGTGTCCCTTCGAAAAAGCGCTGCCAGTGGCTATCTTCTTCATCAGACGATTCAGACAGCGGCGGCAGCCATGGCCCATCGATTGAGTCTGGGCTTCCAGGTGGAGTTTCGGGGCCTTTCCCATTTGTCAAGTCAATCGACGTGTTCTGGAGAGAGTTGTCATACGACATTTTGGAAGGAAATAGAGAGAGATCAAGTTCTAAGCAACGGTAGGTTAGGTGTTTTGGGTGAAAGTAGGGGTGCATACTATTGCAATTTATAATGTCTATTTATAGTCGTGCTTGTGTTAATACCCTGAAAACTATCCCAAAATATCATAAATAGATTGTACCAGACTCGTCCCGTCAACAAAAAAAAGGATTATACCAGACTTGTCGGTTCTTGATTTTTCTCGGCCCAGAGAATTCAGGAGGTGCCCCGCTTTATCCAAAAATAGAGAGAATCATGCAGATCGTGTTGAATTACTCGGTGTCTCTTACTTGCTCCCTTAAAAATCAAGTGTCTATAGTAGTACATACTTATCTAGCTATAGTACTACTAGTATACATATACTCTTCACAAAGTTGCGTCACCGAGCTTGATTGATGGTGGTATGGTGTGGGCCTCATCTTTTTCTGCACCGCTGCATCTTAGACTAGAATTATAATCATTGCGTGAAAGCTTACACGGGAAGGAGATATGGAGAGGATAGTGGATGGATCGTGAGAGGAGGGCGAAGGAGAGAGAAAATCTACTACGTAGTAGTATGTGTACTAGTACCGCGTGTCACGACCCATCGTAATATGTAAACTTTTAGCCAAAGTTAGATAGGAACCATGATCAACTACAGTATGTGTGAAACCATTGGCTTGTGGCATTTTGAACCATATTATTTGGACTTTCTTCACAAAAAAACATCACTGTCCTTACTGGGAAAATTGAATTTTCCCCTAATTGTTGGAAACTCCCACATGCTACAATGCTTACTACTCCAAGATGCACCCATCTACCAAACTATCGTGGGAACTCTATCAAATTGTAAACTATGATTTCAATATGGCTTGATGACCTTGGTCGCTCGGGTTGAAATAAATCTGATAGTGTCCATACACATGGTAGGACAATATTGTGAAGATATTTTTCCAAAACATATATAATTCCATGATTACAGTTTTCATGGCACGTGGTGCACAAGACATGATAGGACATCATGAGTAAAACTTTTGTTTTTGTTTTTCGTTTATTCAATGTGATCAATGTTCAAAACGGGTTCAAAATTGCCTCCCCTCCTTATGTTTGGCCGATCTTTTCGATAACCTTCCCTCCTGATGTTTGGGAAGCAAGTGAAAATTTCGAAAACCGAAAAAGTTTGAATTTTTGTGCCGCCAAGGACCAAAGTGGTTTCCTTCCTATGTACTTCTCCTCGTCCCTACTCCACACCAACGTGCGGCTGCCGAACATGCCAGAGACACAGAGCCGTTGTACCAAGGCACACGTGCGCAGCGCCATGCTGTGGATGAGGGGAGAGAGATCAGCCGGACCGGTGCGCCAAGGGAAAGGGGAGGAGAGATGGAGCATAGGGAAGGAGAGAGAAAACACACGATTTGTTTTGCGTGCATAGGTCCTGAAATTTACTACTAGTAGAGTGTACACTGTAAGGCCGGAGGAGTACCTCGTGTCAGAAACCCATCATAACTTTACTCTGACATGGAACCGTCTTCAACTTCTCTTTGTTGCTTCCCTCTTCCCTGTCAACGTTTTATTCTCTCAGCATGTACATCGCGTGGACAGAGGTGACCATATGTCTAAGCAAAGAAATATAGTACTCCCACATTGTGTAAAAAATCACACCTTAATAAGAATCAGATAGTAAATCATATGACATATCATCACTATATATGGTTTTACACATACCCAAGCAGGTGATTCACCTAAATGCATGCTTGAGGTGTCAATGCCGTAGTGATTTCAGAGCACTATAAATAGCTGGAGATCTCACACTCGAGAGTTCATAACTCGCCACTCGAGGTTGGACCAAAAATACACTCTCAGACGAGAGAGAGAGAGAGAGGAAGAATAGGAGGAATAACTCAAGAATATGAGGAGAAGGTCCACAACAGTAGCTATCACTACTAGAAAAACAGCTATAGATAGACGTGCCATTCTATGGTGCATATCTAGAACCACGCGCTACAGAAAATATTCAGTGGCGCACGCAAGAATATGCGCCACAGAAACCTGCACTATTTTGTGGCGCATTTTGGAAACCATGCGCCACAGAATTAAGGTGGGACCCGCCACCGAGCTTGGGCGACCAACTTTTTATGGCGCACTAGAAAATTCGCCGTGCGATTGCTGCGGAATTATATATACAGATTGTTAGACAGCGCATAAAGATAGAATAGACACTTTTTGGTGAAACCATATGCGAGTACACAAAAAATCATAGCTCCCGAATGAATCGAATGCACTTGGCTTGTTTGATTGGAATAATAGTTAATTTGGGGTCTCAACCAAATAAACCAAAATAGTTATATACATGTAATACAACTTTCTAAATTATACAAAATTACAACTGAAATCATAAATTTAAATGGTGATAAGTTGTAACACAAAATCTGAAACTCAAGTGTTGCTTGTTTGTATCAAAGTCAACACACTAATTCAGCCAACTTACAATGTGAACAAAGGAATACCACACCGTATTTTACATGGTGATGCTCTTTTCCCTGTCACTAAGGGGATATGGGTGAAGCTCAGATGTACAATTTTATCTTCTACCTCATCGTAATGTATGTTCCAACATACATACACAAACTAAAATGAATAAACAGGTTAATATGTTTTACAATTACCTTTAAATGACCGATCCACTATTAGGATGAAACAAAAAAGTCATTTATTGATTTCCATACACACTTGCGCATGCCGGGATTAGATTGCTAAGAATTTCTAAACCTCGTTATAAAAGCAATCAGTTAAGATTTTTACATACTACTAAATTCTATGGAGAGCTATAATGTTCCAGTAGAAGTGCAGAACATCTCGAGCCAATCATGCATGGAATGGATGAGGTCGCATGAGAGCATTCATTTTTGAAGCCATAGAGATTAGCGAGACCAGCCCAGGTCAAATGTAGTCTGCTGAATACATCCGGAAATCGAAAGGTTAGAAAAAAGTCGCTAAAATTCAAGAGTAGATATTTACCTTCTTGAGTAGTTTTTCCACTAATCTTGGTCCGCATATTGTACTAATGCCTGAAATAAATAAGAGAAAAGGTGCATATGTGGAAGAATAAATCTCGAATTCTTAATACAATGCAGCAATCTCTGTAATACATCGGCACCAAAATGTTGTCAGAAAAATTATGGTACAAAGTCCACTTAGCTATACCAGGACTATAGAGCAATACGAATAAAGGCAAGATTACGTCCGCCTTTGTTCAACTGTTAATAGACCTTTAACTGTCAGACCCTGGGGAACTACAGAATCAAACCTAAAAATGCATGGAAGGTTCAAACTGTTTTTCTCAGAGAAAATTAAAAAATGAAAGTGCTTATGTGGAAACTACAGGAATTCTCAGGGGAAATGAGTATGTACTGCATAGAGAAACTACAGAAAATATAGATGTTTTTTCTCAGGGAAACTACAGAAGAAAACCAAACTACATGAACGTTAGTATGTATACTGGTCCCTCCCAACAGAACCAAAAATGATACAGCGCCAGCAGAAGCGGCAAGAAGACCAGATCGGCGTCCAGCTCGCCGGAACCTGAGGATGAGCAAATCCGAAACCGTAAGGAAATTGGTAACAGAGGATAGGGAGGCGGAGAAAACGGGATGGAACGGCTCACCGGCGGCACGAGTATGAGGCAGACGCCCAAACCTAATGGATGACGCTGCGTGAAAGCTGAGACGCGTGATGGATTTTATAGAGGTGAAATTGAACATGAACCCCTCGAATGCCGGCATCAATTGCGCTGGAGAGGAAGCGACAGAGTGGTCATGGACATTGATTGAGGGGGAGATCCAGATTGATCTAGAAGAGGAGAGGAGCTATTGGATGGAGAAGAGGAACATAATTCGGCAATTTGCAAACGGGTTGGTTGCAATAGGCCTGAAGCTTATATGGGCTGTATTTTTACATAACGCAGAATACGAGCTAGAAGAAGTTAAGACGGAAATAGAGCTGAGATTTCTCAGTACGGAAATAAAACGAAAAATCGGGAGAAATGCTGATGTGGCAGTTTGCTGAGGTGGATAGGCTGGATGTTGAGAGAAATACCTTAGTAGGGATGACCTATTTAGAAATTATAGATTATAATTGGTAAAGCACAAAAAATTATAAATTTGATCAACATCTATAAAGTATGGGTGTATATTTGGTCCTTGTACTTTGTATCATCATGTGTAGAAGTCAAAGATTATTAGCTACCTAACACTTAAAATTTTTGGTAACATGGTCTAGAGAAACGAGGGAGAAGATTCTAGTATGATCGAGAAGTGTGTTTGGAGAGGTTTATGCATAGTGCATTCATTGTGTTCATGACTATCAATAGAATCTTCTAGATGCTAGAATGGAAAAAAAGATCCAACGGCTAGAAATGCTGGGATTTGCGAGTCTTGATTCAACGATCAACATTCAAAGTTATTCAGACACTATATAGTGGTTTGTAATAAAGACTATTAATAGAATCTTCAAGATGCTAGAATGGAAAAGAAGATCCAGCAACTGGAAATGTTGGGATTCGCGAGTCTTGATCCAACGGTCAATATTCAAAGTTGTATCTACACTATATAGTGGCAAGATCATGTAGAAGTCAACGATTATTAGCTACTAGTAAGTTGCACGTGAGACTTAGATAGTAGACGTATGACATATCATCACTATATACAATTATAATTGGTAAAGCACAAAAAATTATAAATTTGATCAACATCTATAAAGTATGGGTGTACATTTGGTCCTTGTACTTTGTATCATCATATAGAAGTCAAAGATTATTACCTACCTAACAGATGATTTTTTTGATAACATGGTCTAGAGAAACAAGGGAGAAGCTTCTAGTATGATGGAGAAGTGTGTTTTGAGATTTGTGCATAGCATTCATTATGCTGAAGACTATTAATAGAATCTTCTGGATGCTAGAATGGAAAATAAGATCCAATGGCTAGAAATGCTGGGATTCGCGAGTCTTGATCCAACGGTCAACATTCAAAGTTATCCGTACACTATATAGTGGTAAGATAAGATAAGATAAGATCATGTAGAAGTCAACGATTATTAGCTACAGGGGAGAAGATTCTAGTATGATGGAGAAGTGTGTATTGAGGTTTGTGCATAGCATTCATTATGCTGAAGACTATCAATAGAATCTTCTAGATGCTAGAATGGAAAAGAATATCCAACGACTAGAAATGTTGGGATTCACGAGTCTTGATCCAACGGTCAATATTCACAGTTATTCGTACACTATATAGTCATAAGATAAGATAAGATAAGATATCTCTATCTCTACTACTATAGTGGAGTAGTTTTGAATTGGATCCATAGCACCAATCCTGACCGTTGGGCTATTGGATCTGATGGTTCAGAGAAGCTGGATTCGTGTTGAATAGTACCTAGAGAAAACTCCACCATGCATGTTCTAGAACCATCATGTCACCCCCCCAAAATTTCATAGCACAGTAGATTGTATTCTCTCTACTTATACTACTATAGTGGAGCGGTTTTGAATTGGATCCATAGCACTAATCATGATCATTGGGCTGTTAGATCCAATGGTTCAGAGCAACTGGATTCGTGTTGAATAGTACTCCCTCCGCCAAAATATAAGGCGCCTAAGGATTAGTCAAAAGTCAACATTTTTTAAGTTTGACCATGATTATACACAGAAATATAAAAAATTAGAGTACTAAATTAATATCAATAGATTCACCATGAAGTATATTTTCTTAATATGTCCATTCAATACTGTAGATGTATATATTTATTTCTAAATATTTGGTCAAAGTCAGTAAGGTTTGACTTTTGACCAATCCTTAGGCGCCTTATGTTTTGGGACGGAGCGAGGGAGTACAGACCTAGATGCTAGAATGGAAAAGAAGATCTAACGGTTAGCAATGTTTGGATTTGCCAGTGTTGATCCAACGGTCAATGTTCAAATAAGTTAATCCCTACACTATTTAGTGGTGGTATGCATGGTATTGTAAGAGATAAGAGACAAGATAAAGGTAAGATAAGAAGTACTGCGAATGGACGATCTAATGGTAGGTCTCGTAGGAGCAAGATGATTGAGAGTTAACACGGTCGGTGGAAGTACAAGTTACATCAAGAACCTCATAAAAATGAAAATTGCATCCAAGTCCATGCATTTTAGCACAAGGACCCTAACACTGAGCAATGAAGTACTGTATGTTTTTAGGATTGCGCATACTAGTGTTCATCATGCTAAAGACTATCAATAGATCGAATCTTTCTCGATGCTAAGAATGGAAAAAAGATCCAATGGTTAGCAATGTTTGGATTTGCTAGTCTTGATCCAACGGTTAATATGTTCAAAGTTAATCCCTACACTATGTAGTGGTATGGTATTGTACGAGATATGAGACAAGATAACAGATACTATAAGAAGTACTGCGATTGTCCGGTCTTATGGTAGGTCTCGTAAGAGCGAGGTGCTTGAGAGTTAACACGGTGGGTAGAATGACAATTTACATCAAGGACCTCATAAAAAATGAAAATTGCATCCAAGTCCATGTATTTATCACAAGGACCCTGAAACCGAGTAATGAAGTACTGTGTGTTTTGAGGTTTGTGCATACTAGTGTTCATCATGCTAAAGACTATCAATAGAATCTTTATAGATGCTAAGAATGGAAAAGAAGATCCAACGGTTAGCAATGTTTGGATTTGCCAGTCTTGAGATCCAATGGTCAATGTTCAAAATAAGTTAATCCCTACACTATGTA
The DNA here is from genome assembly GCA_023614405.1 of Avena insularis. Classification (NCBI taxonomy): domain Eukaryota; kingdom Viridiplantae; phylum Streptophyta; class Magnoliopsida; order Poales; family Poaceae; genus Avena; species Avena insularis. The sequence goes on from CM042694.1 coordinate 538,877,875, forward strand.
GTCGTGGTATATATGGTATTGTAAGAGATAAGAGGCAAGATAAAGATAAGAAGTACTCCGAATGGCTGATCTAATGGTAGGTCTCGTAAGAGCGAGGTGCTCAAGTGGTCGGTGGAAGTACACGTTACATCAAGGACCTCATAAAAAATGAAAATTCCATCCAAGTCCGTGCATTTGGCAAAAGACCGAGTAATAATGAAGTACTGTGTGTTTTGAGGTTTGCGCATACTAGTGTTGATCGTGCTAAAGACTATCAGTAGACTCTTTCTAGATGCTAAGGATGGAAAAGAATATCCAACGGTTAGCAATGTTTGGATTTGCCAGTCTTGATCCAACGATCAATGTTCAAAGTTAATCGGTTAGCAAAGTTCGACCTAATTTCATGAAACAGTGAGCAAAGTTTGACCTAATTTCATTAAATAGTTAGGATGCAAAATCTTAGAAAGAAGATGAACCTGTTGTCAAAAATCTTAGTGGTTTCTGATATATATTAATTGACCCTCCCCCGATGGGTACCCCTAAGAGCTTTTTCGTAAAACTTTCAAAGCAACCTACAATTTACCTGCAGTAGTCCAAATTTTACCTAATTTCGATAAATCGACATAAAATCATTCAAGTGGGTGAAGTTAGCTTGGAAATTTGAGAACTGATAAAACATGGTAAATCGTAAGTGCATCGTGTTGGTCCACTATATATGTGTGAAAACTTGGCTTGTGGCATTCATATCCATAGTCTTTGGTCTTTCTTTAGGGGAAATAACAATCTAGTCATCACTCGAAAAATTAAGAATGTTCTTTCCTAAGATAGTTGGAAACTCACACTGGTAGCATTGTCTACTACAAGAAGATGCACCTATATCTACCTCCGAAAAGACTTTTAAATCAAGAGGAATCTATTGCACTTACTTGTAGCTAAAGTTTGGCCTAGTTTTGTTAAACTGGCAAGATGCAAAATCTTAGCAAGAAGTTGAATTTGTCAAAATCTCGTTGGATGGTTTCTCATATATTAATTGTGACCCCCCGATGGGTACCTTCAAAAGCTTTTTCGTAAAACTTTCACAGTAACCTACAATTTGCTTGTAGTAGTTCAAATTTGACCTAATTTTGATAAATCGACATAAGGTCATTCAAGTGGGTGAAGTTAGGTAGCGAGTTTGAGAATTCATAAAACACAGGAAATCATAAGTACAATATGTTGGTCCACTATATATATAAATGTGTGTGAAAACTTGGCTTCTGGCATTTAATTAGACCGATATTCTTCGAATTTCCTTTACGAGAGAGAATAATCTTGATATCACTCAGAAAATGGTTAATGGTCTTTCCTTATAATTGGAAACTCACACCGACGACATTGTTTACTACAAGAAGATGCACCCATCTACCACCGAAAAGACATTTAATTCAAGAGCAATCTATCGTGCTTACATGTAGCTCAATTTTGACTTAATTTTGTTAAATTGTCAAGATGCAAAATCTTAGAAAGAAGTTGAACCTATCATCAAAGCTCATAGTGGTTTCTGATATATTAATTCACCCCTCCCCCGAAGGGTACCTCCAAAAGATTTTTCATGAAACTTTCAAAGCAACCTACAATTTACTTGTAGTTCAAATTCAACCTAATATAATTTTGATAAATCAGGATAAAGTCATTCAAGTTGGCAGAGTTAGATAGGAAGTTTGAAAGCACATAAAACATGGTATCGTCAGTACAACATGTCGGTCCACTATATATATGTCTGAAAAGCTGGATTGTGGCATTCAGATCCATATTATTCGGACTTTCTTGACGAAAAATAACAACCTCGCTTGTCATCTCTCGGAAAATTGAGAATTGAATGTTCTTTCCTGATAGTTTGAAACTCACACTGACGATATTGTTTACTGTATATTGATTTTTTCAATGAGTATACTATTTAATACTGTATATAGTTTGTCAAACTTTGTAACGGTTGACTTTGACTAAACCTAATATGATAAGTAATACTCCCTCTGTTTAGAAATATAAGTCATTTTAGCTTTGTGAATCGAATGTATCTAGACGTCTTTTAGTGTATGGGTTCGTAGAGGTTCAGAGTGAACCTATACACTAAAAGGTGTCTAGATACATTCATTTCACAAAGCTAAAACGTCTTATATTTCTAAACAGAGGGAGTATTAAATAAATGGAGTATAGGATAAGATTAGGAAAACAACATTTTTTAGAACCCTCACAAGCTTTTTCTTAGCATCACAGATATGAATATTACATTGACATTGATGATTAACCAAACTGCATATAGAGCAAACCCAAACACATACGGAGTAGTAGTAGTACAACTTAACGACTTCTAGGGGGACTCCGCGGTCTTCTCAGGCGACTTGGCAGCATCCTCCGTGGGCAACTTGGCTGCGTCCTCCGCGGTACCATCGTCAAGTAGGGACTCGTGGATGCTGGGTAGCACGCCGCTGTGCGGGATGGTAACACTGGCTAGCAGCTTGCTGAGCTCCTCGTCAGGCATGACACCGAGCATCACGTGCCTCGGGATGATGCAGATCTTCTTGCTGTCCTTCGTGGCTTGCCCGGCGAGCTCTAGCACCTCGGCAGTGAGGTACTCGAGAACGGCCGCGGGGTAGACGGGAGCCCCGAAGCCTATGCGTTGGGAGTACCGACCCTCCTTGAGGTAGCGCCTGATCCGGCCGACGGGGAAATGCAGCCCGTCCTTGACGGACCTCGACACATGCTTCTTCCTACGGCTGCCTAGTGTGAGACTGCGACTTGGAGTGGCCAGAGCAGGATTCGGAAGCCGGGGACATGTCTTCTTTTTCTCCACGGCCTTTGTCGCCGCCACCTGGGTCTTCTTCTTCCCACGGGGAGCTCCGGTCTTTGGAGCCATAGCTGCAAAGTCTAAGAGGAAGAAAGGTTAATTATGGAGGGCCGGTGAAGGTGCCCAGGTCCCTTGTATTGAAACTTTAACAACGCCGTCTTTACTATTTTACAAGTATGAACTTTTAATAGGAGTACTACTAAAAGGCTGTGTGCATGTTTCCTTATTTTCTTTCACTTTTTTGAAACATGGTCAGATGTGTCAGCAAGAAAATTCATACAAAGAAGTTGTATCTTTCAAAATAATAGTCGGTTTTCAGTATAACTGCGTGGGTACAATAATTAGTACTATATGAATTTCTTACAAATTTACAAGCAATCTATCATGCACTTGTAGATCAAAATTTACCTACTTTGGTTTTATTGTCAAAATGTCATTTAATTATGCGAAATTAGCTAGAAGGCCTGAAAATTCATGAAACTTGTTAACCAGGAAACATACTCTATTTTGTGTGAAATTTAGTGTGTTGTGGCATTCGGAGGCATACTCTTTGCCTTTTCTTTAAAAAATAATTATATGTGGCACTTCTAAAATAATTTAACAAAATTCTATACATAAAAGTAGAAAAGTCCAATTAACAACATTAGTATGCCATGCCAAGATGCACCCCGTCTACCCGAAATGGACACGACCTTTGTCATTATTTAACTTGAAACCCAAGTACTCCCTCCGTCTCAAAATAGATGTCGCAATTTTTTATAAATTTAGATGTATCTAGACTAGATAGTGGCTAGATACATCCAAATTTAAACAATTTTGAGACATTTATTTTGAGACAGAGGGAGTATGTTACACATCGCTGGTCATATTATGAAGAAGTGTTTTTAAACCTTGTCAAAATTCATGTTTATCATTTACGGAAGAGGACACCAAACATAAGTGCTTAATATTTTTTATTGTTTTATTTACTTTTCTTTAATTTATCCCAATAAACGAGACGAGTGATGCAGATATGACCTTGACATTGGTAACTTGGCTTAAAATGTGAACAATGTTCATACATGGTTATGACCATATTGTGTAGCAAGTTTTCCGAAAGTTGTCCAAATCCATGTTTGTAGTTTTTGTCCAAACAGGCACAAATATAAGAGGACACCATTTAAGTTTCAACTATGTATCATTACCACCCCACCCCCTCCCGCAAAAAAAATGTATCATGACACACATTGAAATAAGTATTTTCATATAGTACTAACATGCGGTGGAAATTATCTATATTTTGCTAGAATACAGTGAGTTCACTCTAAGCCAAATTGTCCGAACGTACTTAATTACTAAAAACAAATCTTATCACTTGGAAATTTAAAATCATTTTCCTAAAAGTTCGGAACTCTCATTGACAACATTATTTACCAAAGCCAAGATGCTTCGTAGAACGAGATATAGTACACTGCCCGCCTCTTCTCTGGACGCCATTTAATTTTGCACTCGGGCATGCTTCTTCAGTGTGGGGCTGGAAGAGACCTCCTCATCGTCGTCCTCGGCCTCCTCCCCATCATCGTCCTCGGCCTCCTCCCTGTCGTCGTCTTCGGCCTCCTCCTCATGGTCAACCTCAGACTCCTCCTCTTCCTTAGTCTCATCTTCCGTCTTATCGGAGTCGCTCGATGTTGGTGGTGGTGTCCCTTCGAAAAAGCGCTGCCAGTGGCTATCTTCTTCATCAGAGGAGTCAGACAGTGGCGGTAGCCATGGCCCGTCGACCGAGTCTGGGCTTCCAGGTGCAGTTTCGAGGCCTTTCCCATTTGTCAGGTCAATCGACGTGTTCTGGAGAGAGTTGTCATACAACATTTTGGAATGAAACAGAGAGAGATCAAGTTCTAAGCAATAGTGGATTGGGTGTTTTGGGTGAAAGTAGGGGTGCATACTGTTGCAATTTATAATGTCTATTTATAGTCGTGCTTGTGTTAATACCCTGAAAACTATCCCAAAATATCATAAATAGATTGTACCAGACTCGTCCCGTCAACAAAAAAAGGATTATACCAGACTTGTTGGTTCTTGATTTTTCTCGGCCTAGAGAATTCAGGAGGTGCCCTACTTTATCCAAAAATGAAGAGAATCATGCAGATCGTGCTGAATTACTCGGTGTCTCTTACTTCTTCCATTAAAAATTAAGTGTCTATAGTAGTACATACTTATCTAGATACAGTACTACTAGTATACATATACTCTTCACAAAGTTGCGTCACCGAACTGGATTGATGGTGGTATGGTGTGGGCCTCATCTATTTCTACAACGCTGCATCTTAGACTAGAAGTATAATCATTGCGTGAAAGCTTACATAGGAAGGAAGGACAAATGGAGAGGATAGTGGATCGATGGTGAGAGGGGGGCGAAGGAGAGAGAAAATCTACTACGTAGTAGTATGTGTACTAGTACCGCGTGTCACGACCCATCGTAATATGTAAACTTTTAGCCAAAGTTAGATAGGAACCGTGATTAACTACAGTATGTGTGAAACCATTGGCTTGTGGCATTCTGAACCATATTATTTGGACTTTCTTCACAAAAAAACATCACCGTCCTCACTGGGAAAATTGAAATTCTTTTTTTCCTAATTGTTGGAAACTCGCACATGCTACAATGCTTACTACGCCAAGATGCACCCATCTACCAAACTATTGTGGGAACTCTATCAAATTATAAACTATGATGTCAATATGGCCTTGATGAGCTTGGTCATTCGGGTTGAAATAAACCCGATAGTGTCCATACACATGGTAGGATAATATTGTGAAGCTATTTTTCCAAAACTTATCTAATCCCATGATTATAGTTTTCATGGCACGTGGTGCACAAGACATGATATGACATCATGAGTAAAACTTTTGTTTTTTGTTTTTCGTTTATTCAATGTGATCAATGTTCAAAACGGGTTCAAAATTCCCTTCCCTCCCGATGTTTGGCCGATCTTTTGGATAACCTTCCCTCCTGATGTTTGGGAAGCAAGTGAAAATTTCGAAAACCGAAAAAGTTTGAATTTTTGTGCCGCAAAGGACCAAAGTGGTTTCCTTCCTATGTACTCCTCCTCGTCCCTACTCCACACGAACGCGCGCCTGCCGAACACGCCAGAGACACAGAGCCGCCGTACCAAGGCACACATGCGCAGCGCCACGCTGTGGACAAGGGGAGAGAGATCAGCCAGACCGGTGTGCGAGGGGAAAGGGAAGGAGAGATGGAGTATAGGGAAGGAGAGAGAAAACACACGATTTGTTTTCCGTGCATAGGTCCTGAAATTTACTACTAGTAGAGTGTACACTGTAAGGCCGCAGGAGTACCTCGTGTCAGAAACCTATCATAACTTTGATCTGACATGAAACCGCCTTCAACTTCTCTTCGCTGCTGCCCTCTTCTCCTGCCAACGTTTTATTCTCTCAGCATGTACAAGGCGTGGACAGAGGTGACCATATGTCTAAGCAAAAAAATATACTACTCCTGCATTGTGTAAAAAAGCACACCTTAATAAGGCTCAGATAGTAAATCGTATGATATATCATCACTATATAAAATTATGGTAAAATACAAAAAATTATAAATTTGATCAACATCTATATACTACTATAGTGCAGCAGTTTTGAATTGGATCCATAGCACCAATCCTGACCGTTGGGCTGTTGGATCCAATGGTTCGGAGAAGCTGGATTCGTGTTGAATAATACCTAGAGCAAACTCTACCATGCATGTTCTACAACCATCATGTCACCACCCCCAAAATTTCATAGCACAGTAGACTGTATTCTCTCTACTTATATACTACTATAGTGGAGCAGTTTTGAATTGGATCCATAGCACTAATCATGACTGTTGGGCTATTAGATCCAATGGTTCAGAGCAACTGGATTCGTGTTGAATAGTACTCCCTCCGCCAAAATAGAAGGCGCCTAAGGATTAGTCAAAAGTCAACATTTTTTAAGTTTTACCATGATTATACACAAAAATATAAAAAATTAGAGTACTAAATTAATATCAATAGATTCACCATAAAGTATATTTTCTTAATATATCCATTCAATATTGTAGATGTAGATATTTTCTCTCAGCACGTACAACAGGTGGACAGAGGTGATCATATGTCTAAGCAAAAAAATATACGTACTACTCCCGCATTGTGTAAGAAAGCTGTAAGAAAGCACACCTTAATATAGCCTACTACCCGTTAAAAAAAAGGCCTACTATATGGCATCCGCTAAGGTTCACCTTATATATAATGGAAAAAATAAAGTTATCTTTAAGTCTAAGGCGCACCTCAAGCTTGTGGGTTGCCCATATAGAATAGAAATATCATTTCCCCTCTCTCTCTATTTCATGTGATCGTTTTCAAAAGGGGTTCAAAATTTTCAAGATGCAAAATCTTTTTTTATTTAAGAAAGATGCAAAATCCTAGCTAGAGGCCAAACCAGTCATCATCAATTGAGAATGTTCTTTCCTAATAGTTGGACACTCACACCGACTACACCGCTTTGACAAGAAGAGATGCACCCATATACCTTCGAAAAGACAATTAATTTAAGAGCAATCTATCACGCTTACTTGTAGCTCAAGTTTGACCTAATTGTGATAAACGGTCACGATGCAAAATCTTAGCAAGAAGTTGAACCTGTTGTGGACAAGGAAGAGACAAGCCAGACTGTGCACTCGTGGCTGCAGAGAAGAAATCGATGGAGGATGGATGGTGAGAGCCAGTGAAGGAGAGAGAAAACGAAATTTGTTTTCCGTGCATTTACTCCTACTGGTAGTAGGTCCATACATTTACTACTATTGGAGTGTATCCTGTAACTCGTGTCAACAGCCCATCACAGCTTTGCTCTGACATTGCACGGCCTTCAAGTCGTCTTCTGGGCTGATCTTGCGTTGCTTTTTTTGAAAGTCTCGCGCTGCCTCCCTTACTTGTGTAGCAGAGTTCGCTAGCAAGTTTTAAAATTTGCAAAACATGGGAATATCGACAATGTTCTTTCCTGAAAGTTGGCAAACTCACACCGACGACATCATTTACTAAAAGAAGATGCACCCATCTACCTTCGAAAAAACAATAAATCCAAGAGCAATCTATCACGCTAACTTGTAGCTCAAATTTGACCTAATTTCGTTAAGTTGTCAAGATGCAATTTCCTAGCAAGAAGTTGAATGTGTTGACAAAATTTCAGGACCTTTTATTTACTATATATTTGCATGCAAAACAAATTATGTTTTCTTTATCCTTCTTCACTACCTCATCACCATCCATGCACACCCCTTCCGGCTAATCTCTCCCTCATCCACAATGTGGCGCTTCCCACATGCGTCGACCTACCTTGTCGTTCCATTTCACACCCTACACAGAGGAAGCACCAAGCACATCCTCTGTCACGTTGGTTCGAAAGTGTGAGGAGCGTTTTTGTGTGAAGCGAGTACAGTAGTACGAAGGGTATGGCTCAGTTTATTGCTCGAGAAGACCCACCTGCTTTTCCTTGCTTAACTTTAGGGCCCTTTGTGCTAAATTTATGGACCTCTACATGTAATTTTCTCTTTTTGAGGTCTTCGATCTAAACCATACTCTCACCGATCGTGTTAAATTTTAACTACAAGTAAGCACGATAGATAGTTTCCTCTTAAAATTTTCCAAAAAACTTTTGAAGCTAACCAGGAATTTAGTACATCGAAAACCACCAAAACGGTTTTTCGAAAAATTTCCAAAGCAACCTCAATTTACTTATAGTGCAAACTTGACCTAATTTCGATAAATTGGCACATAGTCTCATTCAAGTCGACAGAGTTAGCTAGGAATTTTTAAAATTCACAAAACATGGGAAATCAAGAATGTTCTTTCCTGATAGTTGGAAGCTCACACCAACAACATCGTTTAGTAAAAGAAGATGCACCCACCATCTACCTTTGAGAATATAATTATTGCAAGAGCTATCTATCACGCTTACTTGTAGCTAAAGTTTGACCTAATTTCAGTAAGTTGTCAATATGTAGAGTCTTAGCAAGAAGTTGAACCTCTTGTCAAAATTTCAGGACCTTTACTATATACTAGTAAGTTGCACGTGCCTTGCACGTGATACTTGGATAGTAGACGTATGACATATCTATATACAATTATAATTGGTAAAGCACAAAAAAATATAAATTTGATCAACATCTATAAAGTATGGGTGTATATATTTGGTCCATGTAATTTGTATCATCATGTAGAAGTAATAGATTATTAGCTACCTAACACATGAAATTTTTGATGACATGGTTTAAATAAACAAGGGAGAAGATTCTAGTATGATGGAGAAGTGTGTTTTGAGGTTGTGATATCATTCATTATGCCGAAGACTATCAATAGAATCTTCTAGATGCTAGGATGGAAAAGAAGATCCAATGGCTCGAAAAGCTGGGATTCACGAGTCTTGATCCAATGGTCAACATTCAAAGTTATTCGTACACTATATAGTGGTTTGTAATGAAGACTATCAATATAATCTTCAAGGTGCTAGAATGGAAAAGAAGATCCAATAGCCGGAAATGTTGGGTCGTGAGTCTTGATCCAACGGTCAATATTCAAAGTTGTTTGTACACTATATAGTGGTAAGATCATGTAGAAGTCAATGATTATTAGCTACTAGTAAGTTGCAAGTGAGATTCAGATAGTAGACGTATGACATATCATCATCACTATATACAATTATAATTGGTAAAGCACAAAAAATATAAATTTGATTAATATCTATAAAGTATGGGTGTATATTTGGTCCTTGTACTTTGTATCATCATGTAGAAATCAAAGATTATTTGGCTACCTAACACATGAAATTTTTGATAACATGGTCTAGAGAAACAAGGGAGAAGCTTCTAGTATGATGGAGAATTGTGTTTTGAGGTTTGTGCATATCATTAATTATGTCGAAGACTATCAATAGATTCTTCTAGAAGCTAGAATGGAAAAGAAGATCCAATGGCTAGAAACGCTGGGATTCACGAGTCTTGATCCAACGGTCAACATTCAAAGTTATTCGTACACTATATGGTGGTTAGATAAGATATGCACGCAAAACAAGTTGTGTTTTCTCTCTCCTTCACACTGCCTCATCACCATCCACACACACACCAACCGGCTGACCTCTCCATCGTCCACAACATGGTGCTGCCCATGTGCGTCGACCTACCTTGTCGTTACATTTCACACCCTGCAAAGTGGAAGCACCAAGCACACCCAACATGCTTGTTTGAAAGTGTGAGGACCTTTTTTTTGTGTGTGTGAAGCAAGTACACACTAGTACGAAGGTTATAAGGCTAAGTTGCTCTCTCGAGAAGGACCAGACTGCTTTTCCTTGCTTAACTTTAGAGCCCTTTATGCTAAATTTATGGACCTCTATGTAAAAAAAAATAGGTCTTCGATGCAAATCGTACTTTCTCCCACCATCCATATCAAATTTTAACTACTAGTAAGCGCGATAGATAGATTCCTCTTAAAATGTCCCAACAAACTTTTGAAGTTCTAACCAGGAATTTAGTACATCGAAAACCACCGAAATCTTTTTCGTAAAACTTCCAAAGCAATCTATAATTTACTTGTAGTTCAAATTTGACCTAATTTTGATAAATTGGCATATAGTCTCATTCAAGTCGGCAGAGTTAGCTAGGAAGTTTTAAAATTCGCAAAACATGGGAAAATTGAGAATGTTCTTTCCTGATAGTTGGAAACTCACACTTAGAACATCGTTTACTAAAAGAAGATGCACCCATCTACCTCCGAAAAGACAACTAATCCAAGAGCTATCTATCACATGCTTACTTCTATCTCAATTTTGACCTAATATAATTTCGTTAAGTTGTCAAGATGTAGAACCTTAGCAAGAAGTTGAACCTATTGTCAAAATTTCGGGACCTTTACTATATATATGCACGCAAAACAAATTGTGTTTTCTCTCTCCTTTCCTGCCTCATCACCATCCACACACACCCTGCTGGCCCGCTGATCTCTCGTCTACAATGTGGTGCTACCCACGTGCGTCGACTTGCACTGTTGTTCCATTTCACACCCTGTGAAGAGGAAGCACCAAGCACACCCCCAGCACACTGGTTCGAAAGTGTGAGGAGCGTTTTGTGTGTTTGTGTGTAGCAAATATAGTAGTACGAAGGGTATGGCTTAGTTTCTCGCTCGAGAAGGACCCGAGTACTTTTCCTTGCTTAACTTTAGGGCCCTTTGTGCTAAGTTTATGGACCTCTATGTAATTTTCTCTTTTTTGAGGTCTTCGATGTAAACCGTACTCCCACCGACCGTGTCAAATTTTAACTACAAGATAGCACGATAGATAGATTGCTCTTAAAATTTTCTAAATACTTTTTAGGCTAACCAGGAATTCAGTAGTACATCGAAAGATTTTTCTTAAAACCTCCCAGCTTATAGACAAATTCTGCCACCATAGGTGATGCCCTAATACTAGTTGAAAATAGAAGCTGACGTGACGAGAAAGTACCGTGCTAGGAAGTGACATGTTTAATTTATTGCACATGGGCATGTTTTACACGCATTCACACTTTGCCGGCGTCCTCAATGCGGCCACTTCTTACAATAGAAGAAAAGAAAAAACCTCTTTCAAAGAGCCATCCTATCTTCCCCGTCTCCGTTTAGTTTATCCCTACTCGCTGACGCTGCATGGCCGCATCTCAGGCACGTGCTTCACTTTCCACAAACCACATATGGATCCACCAGAGTCATTGCATGTGTGTTCTTTCCAGAAACCACACATAGATCCACCAATGTCATTGCATGTGTGTTATTTTCACAACCCACATATGGATCAACCAATGTTATTGCATGTGTGTTCTTTCCACAAACCACATATGTATCCACCAGAGTAATTGCATGTGTGTTCTTTTCACAACCCACATATGGATCAACCAATGTCATTGCATGTGTGTTCTTTCACAAACCACATATGGATCCACTAGAGTCATTGCATGTGTGTTCTTTTCACAAACCACATATGGATCCACCAATGTCATTGCATGTGTGTTCTTTCCACAAACCACATATGGATCCACCAATGCCATTGCATGTTTGTTATTTTCATGAACCACATATGGATCAACCAGAGTCATTGCATGTTTGTTCTTTTCACAAACCCCACATAGATCCACTAGAGTCATTGCATGTTTGTTCTTTAGACAAACCACATATGGATCCACTAGAGTCATTGCATCTGTGTTCTTTCCACAAACCACATATGGATCCACCAGAGTCATTGCATGTGTGTTCTTTTCACAAACCACATATGGATCCACCAGTGCCATTGCATGTGTGTTCTTTTCACAACCCACATATGGATCAACCAATGCCATTGCATGTGTGTTCTTTTTAGAAACCACATATGGATCAACCAGAGTCACTGCATGATTGTTCTTTACATGAACCACATATGGTTCCATTAGAGTCATTGCATGTGTGTTCTTTCCATATACCACATATGGATCCACCATAGTCATTGCATGTGTGTTCTTTTCACAAACCACATATGGATCAACTAGAGTCATTGCATGTGTGTTCTTTTCATGAACCACATATGGATCCACTAGAGTCGTTGCATGTGTGTTCTTTCCACAAATCACATATGGATCCAGTAGAGTCATTGCATGTGTGTTCTTTTCACAAACCACATATGGATCCACAAATGTCATTGCATGTGTATTCTTTTCACAACCCACATATGGATCCACCAATGTCATTGCATGTGTGTTCTTTTCACAAACCACATATGGATCCACTAGAGTCATTGCATGTGTGTTCTTTCCACAAACCACATATGGATCCACTAGAGTTATTGCATGTGTGTTCTTTCCACAAACCACATATGGATCCACTAGAGTCATTGCATGTGTGTTCTTTCCACAAACCACATATGGATCCACCAGAGTCATTGCATGTAGGTTCTTTCCACAAACAACACATGGATCCACCAATGTCATTGCATGTGTGTTCTTTTCACAACCCACATATGGATCAACCAATGACATTGCATGTGTGTTCTTTCCACAAACCACATATGTATCCACCAGAGTAATTACATGTGTGTTCTTTTGACAACCCACATATGGATCAACCAATGTCATTGCATGTGTGTTCTTTTCACAAACCACATATGGATCCACTAGAGACATTGCATGTGTGTTCTTTTCACAAACCACATATGGATCAACTAGAGTCAGTGCATGTGTGTTCTTTCCACAAACCACATATGGATCCACCAGTGTCATTGCATGTGTTTTCTTTTCACAAACCACACATGGATCCACCAATGCCATTGCATGTTTGTTCTTTTCATGAACCACATATGGATCAACCAGAGTCATTGCATGTTTGTTGTTTTCACAAACCACACATGGATACACTAGAGTCATTGCATGTGTGTTCTTTTCACAAACCACGTATGGATCAACCAATGTCATTGCATGTGTGTTATTTACACAAACCACATCTGTATCCACTAGTCATTGCATGTGTGTTCTTTTCAAAAACCACAAATGGATCCACCAGAGTCATTGCATGTGTGTTCTTTCCACAAACCACATATGGATCAACCAATGTCATTGCATATGTGTTCTTTCCACAAACCATATATGGATCAACCAATGTCATTGCGTATGTGTTCTTTTCACAAACCACATATGGATCAACCAATATCATTGCATGTGTGTTCTTTCCACAAACCACATCTGGATCCACTAGAGTCATTGCATGTGTGTTCTTTTCACAAACCACATATGGATCAACCAGAGTCATTGAATGTTTGTTATTTTCACAAACCACATATGGATCCACTAGAGTCATTGCATGTGTGTTCTTTCCACAGACCACATATGGATCCACCAGAGTCATTTGCATGTGTGTTCTTTTCACAAACCACATATGGATCAACCAGAGTCATTTCATGTGTGTTCTTTTCATGAACCACATATGGATCCACTAGAGTCATTGCATGTGTGTTCTTTCCACAAACCACATATGGATCCAGTAGAGTCATTGCATGTGTGTTCTTTTCACAAACCACACATGGATCCACCAATGTCATTGCATGTGTGTTCTTTTCACAGCCCACTTATGGATCCACCAATGTCATTGCATGTGTGTTCTTTCCACAAACCACATATGGATCCACCAATGTCATTGCATGTGTGTTATTTTCATGAACCTCATATGGATCCACCAATGCCATTGCATGTTTGTTCTTTTCATGAACCACGTATGGATCAACCAGAGTCATTGCATGTTTGTTCTTTTCACAAACCACACATGGATCCACTAGAGTCATTGCATGTTTGTTCATTCGACAAACCACATATGGATCCCCTAGAGTCATTGCATGTGTGTTATTTCCACAAACCACATATGGATCCACCAAAGTCATTGCATGTGTGTTATTTTCACAAACCACATATGGATCCACCAATGCCATTGCATGTGTGTTCTTTTCACAACCCACATATGGATCAACCAATGTCATTGCATGTGTGTTCTTTTCACAAACCACATATGGATCAACCAGAGTCATTGCATGATTGTTCTTTACATGAACCACATATGGTTCCACTAGAGTCATTGCATGTGTGTTCTTTCCACATACCACATATGGATCCACCATAGTCATTGCATGTGTGTTCTTTTCACAAACCACATATGGATCAACCAGTGTCATTGCATGTGTGTTCCTTTCATGAACCACATATGGATCCACTAGAGTCATTGCCTATGTGTTCTTTCCACGAACCACATATGGATCCAGTAGAGTCATTGCATGTGTGTTCTTTTCACAAACCACACATGGATCCACAAATGTCATTGCATGTGTATTCTTTTCACAACCCACATATGGATCCACCAATGTCATTGCATGTGTGTTCTTTTCACAAACCACATATGGATCCACTCGAGTCATTGCATGTGTGTTCTTTACACAAACCACATATGGCTCCACTAGAGTTATTGCACGTGTGTTATTTCAACAAACAACATATGGATCCACTAGAGTCATTGCATGTGTGTTCTTTCCACAAACCACATATGGATCCACCAGAGTCATTGCAAGTGTGTTCTTTCGACAAACCACACATGGATCCACCAATGTCATTGCATGTGTGTTCTTTTCACATCCCACATATGGATCAACCAATGACATTTCATGTGTGTTCTTTCCACAAACCACATATGTATCCACTAGAGTAATTACATGTATGTTCTTTTCACAACCCACATATGGATCAACCAATGTCATTGCATGTGTGTTTTTTTCACAAACCACATATGGATCCACTAGAGTCATTGCATGTGTGTTATTTTCACAAACCACATATGGATCCACTAGAGTCATTGCATGTGTGTTCTTTCCACAAACCACATATGGATCCACCAGTGTCATTGCATGTGCATTCTTTTCACAAACCACACATGGATCCACCAATGCCTTTGCATGTTTGTTCTTTTCATGAACCACATATGGATCAACCAAAGTCATTGCATGTTTGTTGTTTTCACAAACCACACATGGATCCACTAGAGTCATTGCATGTGTGTTCTTTGCACAAACCACGTATGGATCAACCAATGTCATTGCATGTTTGTTATTTCCCCAAACCACATCTGGATCCACTAGTCATTGCATGTGTGTTCTTTTCAAAAACCACATATGGATCCACCAGAGTCATTTCATGTGTGTTCTTTCCGCAAACCACATATGGATCAACCAATGTCATTGCATATGTGTTCTTTTCACAAGCCACATATGGATCAACCAATGTCATTGCATGTGTGTTCTTTCCACAAACCACATCTAGATCCACTAGAGTCATTGCATGTGTGTTCTTTTCACAAACCACATATGGATCAACCAGAGTCATTGAATGTTTGTTCTTTTCATGAACCACATATGGATCCACTAGAGTCATTGCATGTGTGTTCTTTCCACAAACCACATCTAGATCCACTAGAGTCATTGCATGTGTCTTATTTCCACAAACCACATCTGGATCCACTAGAGTCATTGCATTTGTGTTATTTTCAAAAACCACATATGGATCCACCAGAGTCATTCATGTGTGTTCTTTTCATGAACCACATATGGATCCACTAGAGTCATTGCATGTGTGTTCTTTCCACCAACCACATATGGATCCAGTAGAGTCATTGCATGTGTTTTCTTTTCACAAACCACACATGGATCCACCAATGCCATTGCATGTGTGTTGTTTTCACAACCCACATATGGATCCAGTAATGTCATTGGATGTGTGTTCTTTTCACAAACCACATATGGATCCACTAGAGTCATTGCATGTGTGTTCTTTCCACAAACCACATATGGATCCACCAGAGTTATTGCATGTGTGTTCTTTCCACAAACCACATATGGATCCACCAGAGTTATTGCATGTGTGTTCTTTCCACAAACCATATATGGATCTACCAGACTCATTGCATGTGTGTTCTTTCCACAAACCACACATGGATCCACCAATGTCATTGCATGTGTGTTCTTTTCACAACCCACATATGGATCAACCAATGTCATTACTTGTGTGTTATTTACATGAACCACATATGGATCCACTAGAGTTATTGCATGTGTGTTCTTTCCCCAAACCACATATGGATCCACCATAGTCATTGCATGTGTGTTCTTTTCACAAACCACATATGTATCAACCAGAGTCATTGCATGTGTGTTCTTTTCATAACCACATATGGATCCACTAGAGTCATTGCATGTGCGTTCTTTCCACAAACCACATATGGATCCACAAGAGTCATTGCATGTGTGTCTGATACATTGCAAATGTATCTATAATTTGTGATGTTCCATGCCCGATTTTATCCACTTTCTTGTGTTTTGTCCATACTTTGGATTACTTTTCATATGATTTATTGGACTAACGTATAAACAAGAGCCACTGTGCCAGCTGCCTGTTTTCTGCTGTTTTTGGTTCCAGGAAAGTTAGAAAATGAATATTCTCGGAATTGGACGGGACAAAAGCCAAAGTGCCTATTTTTCTGGAAGTCATCAGATGCCAGAATACGAGACGGAGAGAAGTGAGGCGGGCCAAACCACTGGCAGCGGCCAGGCTGACCGCGCCAGGGGGTGGTCTGGCCGACCCCAGCACCCCCTCGGCCTCTCCTTCCAACTATAAGATGCCCTCGGGACGAAAACCCTAAGTACCCGATCAAAAATCCATGAAAGAGTCTATAGCCGCCGTCATCTCCATCCCTAGATTGGGAGGGATCTGAAGCTCTTCCCGGCACCCTGCCAGAGAGGGGAATTCACCCTGGAGGCCTTCTTCATCATCAAGCAAGCCTCCGGTGTGATGCGTGAGTAGTTCATCCTTGGACTACGGATCCATGTAGTAGCTAGATGGTTGGTTCTCCTCCTTTGTGCTTTCATGTCTAGATCTTGTGAGCTCCGTTCATGATCAAGATCATCTATTTGTCATTCTGCATGTTGTGTTTGCGGGGATCTTATGGATATTGAGATGCTATTTCAGATTGATTATTGATTCTATGATGTCTTTGTTATTTGTGATCTTGCATGCTTTTCGTTGTTAGTAGCTATCTTGGCCAAGTAGATGCTAGCAACTCCAAGAGTTAGTATTTATGCTCGATAGTGGGTTTATGCCTCTGGTAATCTAGGAAGTGATGTAAATCTCTAAGGTACTAGATGTCTTGTTGCTACTAGGGAGAAAACAACAATCCTTTGTTCATAGAACAATCATATTGTTTACTTTACGCAATTAAATAAAGCAATAATCTGTTGCTTGCAACTTAATACTAGAGGGGGTTCGGATGATAACCTGAAGGTGGATTATTAGTCATAGATGCAGTTGGATGGCGGTCTATGTATAATGTTGTAATTCCCAATCAAGTCTCAAAGGAGTCAAGATGATTAGTATATGCATGTACTGCTTTCTCGATGTTTGTCAATTGCCCCGCTGTAATTTGTTCACCCAGCATGTTATCTATCTTAAGGAGAGTCACCTCTAGTGAACTATGGATCCTGGTCCTTTCTTTTACATACAATCTACAAACTATTTACCGCTTTGTGTTTAATTTCTGCAAACTATTACTTCTTTCCATTCGATACGTTTAATCCTTTGTTTTCAACAAAACATGGTGAGATTGACAACCTCATCGCAAGTTGGGGACAGAGTTCTGTGGTTGTGTTGTGCAGGTCTCCACGTTGGTACCAGCGCCGATAGTGCATACCTCGCTTCAGCTAGCAACACCTTTGGGGTGTTTCCTTGCTCCTACTGGTTCGATTAAACCTTGGTTTTATAACTGAGGGAAACTTGCTGCTGTGCTCATCATACCTTCCTCTTGGGGTTCCCAACGAGCTCTACATCAACACCGAGCCATCAAGCATTTTTCTGGCGCCGTTGCCAGGGAGTCAAGGACATCTTCACAAGGGGAGTCCCTCATAACCAATCTCTTTACTTTGTTATTTTTGTTTTGCTTAGTTTCTTTTTGCTTTGTTTGCTTGTTTCTTTATCAAAAACACACAAAAATTAGTTTTACTAGTTTGCTTTCTTATTTGAAAACACAAAAAAATTTAGTTCCTTTCTTAAGTTGCCACTATGTCTAGCCTTGCTCCAGTCACTATGCCACCTGAGGAAATGATTTTCACTTTTAAACAAGGAATTGAGGAAAGTTTTAAGGAAGCTTGGTCCAGAATCTCTGATCTACATGAAAAAACTGAGCCTAAAATGACTCAAAGCTTGTTCCTTAGTAGTTTTTACCTTGGAATTGCTCTTTGCTATAGATATGCTTTAGATGCTGTTGTGGGAGGAGATTTCCTCCAATGTAATGAGGATGATGCTATAAATGCCATAAAGAAATTGATCCTCACTTACAACTTGCCTAGCCAAACTGATATTTCTTTCGCAAGAATATTTGCTAGATTGAATACTCTTGAGAATAGCACAGCTAGCTTTAAAAATTGCTATAATACGCTTAGGGAGCATCACAATTATGTCCCAATAAATTCTGAACCATCAAAGTGGCTCCCTACAGTAAAGATTGAGATAAACACTGAAACTTTTCAAGATCACTGTGATATCATGTCTGAATTTTGTCTTATGCCCAAAGATATTTATTAATCTTTGAATCTTTGGGGGCTTACTAAAGGAGGAAAAGAAATATCTCTTGCTAATAATGCTACCATATTACCTATTGGAATAGCTGAAGGAGTGTTTACAAAGATCCTTGGGAAAATGATTTCTACTGATTATCTTGTTACTGAATGTGCAGGAAAAGGACAAATTACACTTGGAGGGTCGCTATTAGAACTCCTTGGAGCAATAATAGATGTGGGAAAGGGGACCATGCACCTGTCTTCTCCACTTGATTCTTTCTTGCTTCTTATGCCTAACTTAAAGGCGTTAAAGAAAAGTACTTATTGGGACATAACCCAAAAGTTTTAGATGAGTCTTGGAAGTTATTACTTCAGTAATAACCGCTCCTTATCCTTTTTATTTTCTTTTTGTGCCAAGAGTAACCTCTAATGAGAGAGAAGTAATGATTAGGAAAGTTGCTGTCCCGAAACAGATTTCTATGCTTCACCGTAAAAATTCGTGTAAAATCTCTGAACGTCTTTTAGAGGCGTGGATTTTTGTGCTTCTGCCCCAGGTTGTTATCTAACTTTAGATAGTTCAACACGTTTTGATTTGAAAAAATTCGTCTTTACCTGCTAGTCTGTTTTGACAGATTTCTGCCATTTTCTGCCATTTTCTGCATTTGCTTCTTCTTGGTTCCTTTTTGAGTTCTTTTGGGAAATTGAGCTTTTTGAGGGAAGTGCTTCAGTAGTTAGTGTTCTAATGGAAGTTTATTTGGTGTTAGAACTGAACTTTAAGACTTATTTATCTTGAGTGCACTAATGTTGCTAATAAAGATTGTGTGAAGTTTTGTATGAAGGAAAAAATTCAGGTGTATGGAAGGAATGAGTAATGAGATGAAGGATGGACTAAAGCTCAAGCTTGGGGATGCCACGCGTGTCACCCCAAGAAATATCCAAGAAGTACAAGCGTCAAAGCTTGGGGATGCCCAAGGCATCCCCTTCTTCATCAATAAAAATCCCAGGTTTTTTCCAAACGCTTCATTTTTATTGTTTCATGCACAGTTGTGTTGTTCTTGGAGCGTCTTCTTTTTCGTTTGCTTGGTTTATTTAGTTTGCTGAATAAATTGGTTGGACCCCCTCTTTCATACTTTGGTTTTCAAATAGTTTGGTTTGGTTTGGAAAAGAGTAGGAAAGTTCATGCTTATGTGGTAAATGGAGCTTGTTTTTGACTGTGGCCTATGCTCTGTCATGCCATGCTTGATATTGTTTTGGCTTTATGATTAGTATTCTTTGCTGTAGCATGACTTGTTATAAACAATTGAGATTTCTTAATGTGCTTTGGATGAATCATGCGTTGTTTTAGCATATTAAAGCATAGTATAGTGGTATTCTCCTTTGATGCTTTATTTGGGTTGACTTGGCGCATGCTCACACCATGTTATGACTATCTCAAGTCAGCATAGGCTTTATGATCCTTTAGTTTTCAACTTGTAGTATCACTTTATGCTTTGATCAATGATGTTTTGTCGCTCTGCATGATTATGGCCATTATTGCTCTCTTAGTTTGTCGCTCTTAGTATTTTGCTAGCCTCCACAACCAAGTATGAGTTCCACTCATGCACCCAACTCCCTAAACCAAGTTATTCCAAAGAGTCCACCATACCTACCTACTAGCTTATGCTATTCCAAGTATATTCATGCATTTGTTTACCTTCCGAATTAAACTTGTTATGAGAAAACTAGTGATTAAAGCTCTCACGAACTTCATGGCACACTTTACTTTTCTTGCCCTTAATAAACTTGAACCATTGTGTCATCTATGTTGTATATGCTTGCACTTATTTGTTGGGAATTAGCAGAACCATGCTTTCATGGGGAACGCTTTCAACATTGCACTTGGTACCTTGTACCTAGTTGATATCATGCTCTTTTGTATATGGATGTCGTCGGTGTGAAATGAAAGGGGAGCTTGTAAGTCCATGGAGTTATGTATATGTGTTAGAGAAACGCCTGGGCTGCTGGTCTAATCCATGCTGACATGGTGGAAACCTGCAGCGTAACCATAATGAGCTATCTATGAAGCATTCTTCTTATAAAAAAGAGTGTGTTCTTTCCACAAACCACATATGGATCCACCAGAGTCATTGCATGTGTGTTCTGTTCACAAACCAAATATGGATCCACCAATGTCATTCTATGTGTGTTCTTTTCACAACCCACATATGGATCAACCAATGTCATTGCATGTGTGTTCTTTTCACAAACCACATATGGATCAACCAGAGTCATTGCATGTTTGTTCTTTACATGAACCACATATGGTTCCACTAGAGTCATTGCATGTGTGTTCTTTCCACAGACCACATATGGATCCACCGTAGTCATTGCATGTGTGTTCTTTTCACAAACCACATATGGATCAACCAGAGTCATTGCATGTGTGTTCTTTTCATGAACCACATATGGATCCACTAGAGTCATTGCATGTGTGTTCTTTCCACAAACCACATATGGATCCAGTAGAGTCATTGCATGTGTGTTCTTTTCACAAACCACACATGGATCCACCAATGTTATTGCATGTGTGTTGTTTTCACAACCCACATATGGATCCACCAATGTCATTGCATGTGTGTTCTTTTCACAAACCACATATGGATCCACTAGAGTCATTGCATGTGTGTTCTTTCAACAAACCACATATGGATCCACTAGAGTTATTGCATGTGTGTTCTTTCCACAAACCACATATGGATCCACTAGAGTCATTGCATGTGTGTTCTTTCCACAAACCTCATATGGATCCATCAGTGTCATTAGATGTGTGTTCTTTCCACAAACCACACATGGATGCACTAATGTCATTGCATGTGTGTTCTTTTCACAACCCATATATGGATCAACCAATGTCATTGCATGTGTGTTCTTTCCACAAAGCACATATGTATCCACCAGAGTAATTGCATGTGTGTTCTTTTCACAACCCACATATGGATCCACCAATGTCATTGCATGTGTGTTCTTTTCACAAACCACATATGGATCCACTAGAGTCATTGCATGTGTGTTCTTTTCACAAACCACATATGGATCCACTAGAGTCATTGCATGTGTGTTCTTTCCACAAACCACATATGGCTCCACCAGTGTCATTGCATGCGTGTTCTTTTCACAAACCACACATGGATCCACCAATGCCATTGCATGTTTGTTCTTTTCATGAACCACATATGGATCAACCAGAGTCATTGCATGTTTGTTATTTTCACAAACCACACATGGATCCACTAGAGTCATTGCATGTGTGTTCTTTTCACAAACCACAGATGGATCAACCAATGTCATTGCATGTGTGTTATTTCCACAAACCACATCTGGATCCACTAGAGTCATTGCATGTGTGTTATTTTCAAAAACCACATATGGATCCACCAGAGTCATTGCATGTGTGTTATTTCCACAAACCACATATGGATCAACCAATGTCATTGCATATGTGTTCTTTTCACAAACCACATATAGATCAACCAATGTCATTGCATGTGTGTTATTTCCACAAACCACATATCGATCCACTAGAGTCTTTTCATGTGTGTTCTTTTCACAAACCACATATGGATCAACCAGAGTCATTGCATGTTTGTTCTTTTCATGAACCACATATGGATCCTCTAGAGTCATTGCATGTTGATACGTCCATTTTGCATCACTAATCTATGTCATAATTCACTATTATTCATTAATATATTTCGTATTGAGAGGTGATACTTATGTTATTTCATCTGTTTTTGCATGGTTGATGACTTTTGGAGCATGGACCGCTGCAGTCAGGATTCTGATGGAAAAGGTGCTGTTTGGAGGCAAAATTCGTGAAGATCAGAAAATCCGGGAAAACATACGGAAAATCCTATTTTTCCAGAAGACGAAGGAAGCCACAAGGGGGGCTAGAGATGGGCCACAGGGGGCCCACACCACCCCCTAGCGCGGGCCAGCCTAGGCCGTGCCACCAGGTGGTGTGGCCGCCCTGGTCCACCCCTGGCACTCCCCTCTGGCGTATATTATCCTCCCGAAACCCTAAGACTCGGGGAGCAACCACAGAAAGATTCCGCCACCTCTACGGGGCAGAAAACAACGAGAGAGAAAGATCTCTCCGGTAGATAGATTTCTGCCAGGGGAATTCCTTCCCGGAGAGGGGAGATCATCGCCATCAACACCACCATCAAGCTGGACTTCATCGGGATCATCATCATCATCATCACCACCACCATCACCATCAGCACCCTCATCACCATCTCCATATTGCTGTAACAATTGAGTTGAATCTTGCATTAGTTCTTAGGGGAAACTTTCCCGGTGTTGATTACCCTTTGTAGTTGATGCTATTGAGTGAACCATTGAATTATTGTTTATGTTCAGATTGTTATACATCATTATTCCATCTCTGATCATGATCCATATGATGTCTTGTGAGTAGTTCGTTTTGTTCTTGAGGACATGGGAGAAGTCATGTTGTTAGTACTTGAGTTGTGTTGAGAAAGATTCAATAGTTTGATATTTAAGTTGTGGTGTACTTCTTCTAGTGGTGTCATGTGAACGTCGACTACATGACACTTCACCTATATGGGCCTAGGGGAATGCATTGTGTATTTGGCTACTAATCGTAGGGGTCGCCGGAGTGACAGAAACCTGAACCCCCGTTAGGGAACCATTACACAAGGGACGTAAGGGTCTTAGAGTTTAAAGCTATGGTTAGGTTTGTAGCTTAATTACTTTCTTGTACTTATGTATGTTTGCAAGGGGTATAATCACAAGTATGTATTAGTCCTAGGAAGGTCGGTACATTAGCACAGGTTCACCCACAGAACACTTAGCAAGCTAAAGAAGATTAATCAACTATATGAAGCGAAAGCACTTGGCAGTCTTCCCATGTGTCCTCGAGAACGTTTGGTCATCTTAAGTAATACAACCGGCTTGTCCTTTGCTGCATAAAGGATTGGGCCACTTGCTGCATTTATTCCTACTGTCTTTTATTAACTCGTGCTTTGTTTACTTACTTTATCAAAAACCCCTAAAAATCCGTTTGCTAAGTATTTGTAGAGAATTCCTGATCCATACTACTAGCCAGCACCTTTTGCTCCTCGTTGGGTACGACACTCTTACTTATCGAAAATACTGCGATACACCCCCTATACTTGTGGGTCATCACATGTCTGTTCTTTCCACAGACCACATATGGATCCACCAGAGTCATTGCATGTGTGTTCTTTTCACAAACCACATATGGATCAACCAGAGTCATTGAATGTGTGTTCTTTTCATGAACCACATATGGATCCACTAGAGTCATTGCATGTGTGTTCTTTCCACAAACCACATATGGATCAACCAGAGTCATTGCATGTTTGTTCTTTTCACAAACCACATATGGATCGACTAGAGTCGTTGCATGTGTATTCTTTCCACAAACCACATATGGATCCACCAGAGTCATTGCATGTGCATTATTTTCACAAACCACACATGGATCCACCAATGCCATTGCATGTGTGTTCTTTTCACAACCCACATATGGATCAACCAATGTCATTGCATGTGTGTTCTTTTCAAAAACCATATATGGATCCACTAGAGTCATTGCATGTGTGTTCTTTTCATGACCCACATATGGATCAACCAATGTCATTGCATGTGTGTTCTTTCCACAAACCACATATGGATCCACCAGAGTCACTGTATGTTTGTTCTTTTCACAGACCACACAAGGGTCCACCAATGCCATTGCATGTGTGTTCTTTCCACAACCCACATATGGATCAACCAATGTCATTGCATGTGTGTTGTTTTCACAAACCACATATGGATCCACCAGAGTCATTGCATGTGTGTTCTTTCCACAAACCACATATGGATCCACCAGAGTCACTGTATGTTTGTTCTTTTCACAGACCACACAAGGATCCACCAATGCAATTGCATGTGTGTTCTTTCCACAACCCACATATGGATCAACCAATGTCATTGCATGTGTGTTGTTTTCACAAACCACATATGGATCCACCAGAGTCATTGCATGTGTGTTCTTTCCACAAACCACATATGGATCAACCAATGTCATTGCATGTGTGTTCTTTTCACAAACCACATATGGATCAACCAATGTCATTGCATGTGTGTTCTTTCCACAAACCACATCTGGATCCACTAGAGTCATTGCATGTGTGTTCTTCTCACAAACCAAATATGGATCAACCAGAGTCATTGCATGTTTGTTCTTTACATGAACCACATATGGATCCACCAGAGTCATTGCATGTTTGTGCTTTCCACAAACCACATATGGATCCACCATAGTCATTGCATGTGTGTTCTTTTCAAAAACCACATATGGATCCACCAGAGTCATTGCATGTGTGTCCTTTTCACAAACCACACATGGATCCACCAATGTCATTGCATGTGTGTTCTTTTCACAACCCACATATGGATCCACCAATGTCATTGCATGTGTGTTCTTTTCACAAACCACATATGGATCCACTAGAGTCATTGCATGTGTGTTCTTTCCACAAACCACATATGGATCCACCAGAGTCATTGCATGTGTGTTCTTTCCACAAACCACATATGGATCCACCAGAAACATTGCATTTGTGTTCTTTCCAGAAAACACACATAGATCCACCAATGTCATTGCATGTGTGTCCTTTCACAAACCAGATATGGATCAACCAATGTCATTACATGTGTGTTCTTAACACAAACCACATATGTATCCACCAGATTAATTGCATGTGTGTTCTTTGCACAACCCACATATAGATCAACCAATGCATGTGTGTTCTTTTCACAAACCACATATGGATCCACCAGAGTCATTACATGTGTGTTCTTTTCACAAACCACATATGGATCCACCAATGTCATTGCATGTGTGTTCTTTCCACAAGCCACATATGGATCCACCAATGTCATTGCATGTGTGTTATTTTCATGAACCTCATAAGGATCCACCAATGCCATTGCATGTTTGTTCTTTTCATGAACCACATATGGATCAACCAGAGTCATTGCGTGTTTGTTCTTTTCACAAACCACACATGGATCCACTAGAGTCATTGCATGTTTGTTCTTTCGACAAACCACATATGGATCCACTAGAGTCATTGCATATGTGTTCTTTCCACAACCCACATATGGATCCACCAGAGTCATTGCATGTGTGTTCTTTTCACAAACCACAAATGGATCCGCCAATGTCATTGCATGTGTGTTCTTTTCACAACCAACATATGGATCAACCAATGTCATTGCATGTGTGTTCTTTTCATAAACCACATATGGATCAACCAGATTCATTCCATGTTTGTTCTTTACATGAACCACATATGGTTCCACTAGAGTCATTGCATGTGCGTTCTTTCCACAGACCACATATGGATCCACCATAGTCATTGCATGTGTGTTCTTTTCACAAACCACATATGGATCAACCAGAGTCATTGCATGTGTGTTCTTTTCATGAACCACATATGGATCCACCAATGTCATTGGATGTGTGTTCTTTTCACAAACCACATATGGATCCACTAGAGTCATTGCATGTGTGTTCTTTCAACAAACCACATATGGATCCACTAGAGTTATTGCATGTGTGTTCTTTCCACAAACCACATATGGATCCACTAGAGTCATTGCATGTGTGTTCTTTCCACAAACCTCATATGGATCCACCAGTGTCATTAGATGTGTGTTCTTTCCACAAACCACACATGGATGCACTAATGTCATTGCATGTGTGTTCTTTTCACAACCCATATATGGATCAACCAATGTCATTGCATGTGTGTTCTTTCCACAAAGCACATATGTATCCACCAGAGTCACTGCATGTTTGTTCTTTTCACAGACCACACAAGGATGCACCAATGCCATTGCATGTGTGTTCTTTCCACAACCCACATATGGATCAACCAATGTCATTGCATGTGTGTTCTTTTCACAAACCACATATGGATCCACCAGAGTCATTGCATGTGTGTTCTTTCCACAAACCACATATGGATCAACCAATGTCATTGCATGTGTGTTCTTTTCACAAACCACATATGGATTAAGCAATGTCATTGCATGTGTGTTCTTTCCACAAACCACATCTAGATCCACTAGAGTCATTGCATGTGTGTTCTTCTCACAAACCACATATGGATCAACCAGAGTCATTGCATGTTTGTTCTTTACATGAACCACATATAGATCCACCAGAGTCATTGCATGTTTGTGCTTTCCACAAACCACATATGGATCCACCATAGTCATTGCATGTGTGTTCTTTTCACAAACCACATATGGATCAACCAAAGTCATTGCATGTTGTTCTTTTCATGAACCACATATGGATCCACTAGAGTCATTGCATGTGTGTTCTTTCCACAAACCACATATGGATCCACCAGAGTCATTGCATGTGTGTCCTTTTCACAAACCACACATGGATCCACCAATGTCATTGCATGTGCGTTCTTTTCACAACCCACATATGGATCCACCAAAGTCATTGCATGTGTGTTCTTTTCACAAACCATATATGGATCCCCTAGAGTCATTGCATGTGTGTTCTTTCCATAAACCACATATGGATCTACCAGAGTCATTGCATGTGTGTTCTTTCCACAAACCACATATGGATCCACCATAGTCATTGCATGTATGTTCTTTCCACAAACCACATATGGATCAACCAGAGTCATTGCATGTGTGATCTTTCCAGAAAACACACATAGATACACCAATGTCATTGCATGTGTGTTCTTTTCACAACACACATATGGATCAACCAATGACATTGCATGTGTGTTCTTAACACAAACCACTTATGTATCCACCAGAGTAATTGCATGTGTGTTCTTTTCACGACCCACATATAGAGCAACCAATGTCATTGCATGTGTGTTCTTTTTACAAACCACATATGGATCCACTAGAGTCATTAAATGTGTGTTGTTTTCACAAACCACATATGGATCCACCAATGTCATTGCATGTGTGCTCTTTCCACAAACCACATATGGATCCACCAATGTCATTGAATGTGTGTTATCTTCATGAACCTCATATGGATCCACCAATGCCATTGCATGTTTGTTCTTTTCATGAACCACATATGGATCAACCAGAGTCATTGCGTGTTTGTTCTTTTCACAAAACACACATGGATCCACTAGAGTCATTGCGTGTTTGTTCTTTCGACAAACCACATATGGATCCACTAGTCATTGCATGTGTGTTCTTTCCACAAACCACATATGGATCCACCAGAGTCATTGCATGTGTGTTCTTTTCACAAACCACATATGGATCCGCCAATGTCATTGCATGTGTGTTCTTTTCACAACCCACATATGGATCACCCAATTTCATTGCATGTGTGTTCTTTTCACAAACCACATATGGATCTACCAGATTCATTGTATGTTTGTTCTTTACATGAACCACATATGGTTCCACTAGAGTCATTGCATGTGTGTTCTTTCCACAGACCACATATGGATCCACCATAGTCATTGCATGTGTGTTCTTTTCACAAACCACATATGGATCAACTAGAGTCATTGCATGTGTGTTCTTTTCATGAACCACATATGGATCCACTAGAGTCATTGCATGTGTGTTCTTTCAACAAACCACATATGGATCCAGTAGAGTCATTGCATGTGTGTTCTTTCCACAAACCACATATGGATCCACCAGAGTCATTGCATGTGTGTTCTTTCCACAAACCACATATGGATCCACCAGAAACATTGCATTTGTGTTCTTTCCAGAAAACACACATAGATCCACCAATGTCATTGCATGTGTGTCCTTTCACAAACCAGATATGGATCAACCAATGTCATTACATGTGTGTTCTTAACACAAACCACATATGTATCCACCAGATTAATTGCATGTGTGTTCTTTGCACAACCCACATATAGATCAACCAATGCATGTGTGTTCTTTTCACAAACCACATATGGATCCACCAGAGTCATTACATGTGTGTTCTTTTCACAAACCACATATGGATCCACCAATGTCATAGCATGTGTGTTCTTTCCACAAGCCACATATGGATCCACCAATGTCATTGCATGTGTGTTATTTTCCTGAACCTCATAAGGATCCACCAATGCCATTGCATGTTTGTTCTTTTCATGAACCACATATGGATCAACCAGAGTCATTGCGTGTTTGTTCTTTTCACAAACCACACATGGATCCACTAGAGTCATTGCATGTTTGTTCTTTCGACAAACCACATATGGATCCACTAGAGTCATTGCATATGTGTTCTTTCCACAAACCACATATGGATCCACCAGAGTCATTGCATGTGTGTTCTTTTCACAAACCACAAATGGATCCGCCAATGTCATTGCATGTGTGTTCTTTTCACAACCAACATATGGATCAACCAATGTCATTGCATGTGTGTTCTTTTCATAAACCACATATGGATCAACCAGATTCATTCCATGTTTGTTCTTTACATGAACCACATATGGTTCCACTAGAGTCATTGCATGTGCGTTCTTTCCACAGACCACATATGGATCCACCATAGTCATTGCATGTGTGTTCTTTTCACAAACCACATATGGATCAACCAGAGTCATTGCATGTGTGTTCTTTTCATGAACCACATATGGATCCACTAGAGTCATTGCATGTGTGTTCTTTCCACAAACCACATATGGATCCAGTAGAGTCATTGGATGTGTGTTCTTTTCACAAACCACACATGGATCCACAAATGTCATTGCATGTGTGTTGTTTTCACAACCCACATATGGATCCACCAATGTCATTGCATGTGTGTTCTTTTCACAAACCACATATGGATCCACTAGAGTCATTGCATGTGTGTTCTTTCCACAAACCACATACGGACCCACTAGAGTTATTGCATGTGTGTTCTTTCCACAAACCACATATGGATCCACTAGAGTCATTGCATGTGTGTTCTTTCCACAAACCACATATGGATCCACCAGAGTCACTGCATGTTTGTTCTTTTCACAGACCACACAAGGATGCACCAATGCCATTGCATGTGTGTTCTTTCCACAACCCACATATGGATCAACCAATGTCATTGCATGTGTGTTCTTTTCACAAACCACATATGGATCCACCAGAGTCATTGCATGTGTGTTCTTTCCACAAACCACATATGGATCAACCAATGTCATTGCATGTGTGTTCTTTTCACAAACCACATATGGATTAAGCAATGTCATTGCATGTGTGTTCTTTCCACAAACCACATCTAGATCCACTAGAGTCATTGCATGTGTGTTCTTCTCACAAACCACATATGGATCAACCAGAGTCATTGCATGTTTGTTCTTTACATGAACCACATATAGATCCACCAGAGTCATTGCATGTTTGTGCTTTCCACAAACCACATATGGATCCACCATAGTCATTGCATGTGTGTTCTTTTCACAAACTACATATGGATCAACCAGAGTCATTGCATGTTGTTCTTTTCATGAACCACATATGGATCCACTAGAGTCATTGCATGTGTGTTCTTTCCACAAACCACATATGGATCCACCAGAGTCATTGCATGTGTGTCCTTTTCACAAACCACACATGGATCCACCAATGTCATTGCATGTGTGTTCTTTTCACAACCCACATATGGATCCACCAAAGTCATTGCATGTGTGTTCTTTTCACAAACCATATATGGATCCCCTAGAGTCATTGCATGTGTGTTCTTTCCATAAACCACATATGGATCTACCAGAGTCATTGCATGTGTGTTCTTTCCACAAACCACATATGGATCCACCATAGTCATTGCATGTATGTTCTTTCCACAAACCACATATGGATCAACCAGAGTCATTGCATGTGTGATCTTTCCAGAAAACACACATAGATACACCAATGTCATTGCATGTGTGTTCTTTTCACAACACACATATGGATCAACCAATGACATTGCATGTGTGTTCTTAACACAAACCACTTATGTATCCACCAGAGTAATTGCATGTGTGTTCTTTTCACGACCCACATATAGAGCAACCAATGTCATTGCATGTGTGTTCTTTTTACAAACCACATATGGATCCACTAGAGTCATTAAATGTGTGTTCTTTTCACAAACCACATATGGATCCACCAATGTCATTGCATGTGTGCTCTTTCCACAAACCACATATGGATCCACCAATGTCATTGAATGTGTGTTATCTTCATGAACCTCATATGGATCCACCAATGCCATTGCATGTTTGTTCTTTTCATGAACCACATATGGATCAACCAGAGTCATTGCGTGTTTGTTCTTTTCACAAAACACACATGGATCCACTAGAGTCATTGCGTGTTTGTTCTTTCGACAAACCACATATGGATCCACTAGTCATTGCATGTGTGTTCTTTCCACAAACCACATATGGATCCACAGTCATTGCATGTGTGTTCTTTTCACAAACCACATATGGATCCGCCAATGTCATTGCATGTGTGTTCTTTTCACAACCCACATATGGATCACCCAATGTCATTGCATGTGTGTTCTTTTCACAAACCACATATGGATCTACCAGATTCATTGTATGTTTGTTCTTTACATGAACCACATATGGTTCCACTAGAGTCATTGCATGTGTGTTCTTTCCACAGACCACATATGGATCCACCATAGTCATTGCATGTGTGTTCTTTTCACAAACAACATATGGATCAACTAGAGTCATTGCATGTGTGTTCTTTTCATGAACCACATATGGATCCACTAGAGTCATTGCATGTGTGTTCTTTCAACAAACCACATATGGATCCAGTAGAGTCATTGCATGTGTGTTCTTTCCACAAACCACATATGGATCCACCAGAGTCATTGCATGTGTGTTCTTTCCACAAACCACATATGGATCCACCAGAAACATTGCATTTGTGTTCTTTCCAGAAAACACACATAGATCCACCAATGTCATTGCATGTGTGTCCTTTCACAAACCAGATATGGATCAACCAATGTCATTACATGTGTGTTCTTAACACAAACCACATATGTATCCACCAGATTAATTGCATGTGTGTTCTTTGCACAACCCACATATAGATCAACCAATGCATGTGTGTTCTTTTCACAAACCACATATGGATCCACCAGAGTCATTACATGTGTGTTCTTTTCACAAACCACATATGGATCCACCAATGTCATTGCAT
Source organism: Avena insularis (assembly GCA_023614405.1). Lineage (NCBI taxonomy): Eukaryota > Viridiplantae > Streptophyta > Magnoliopsida > Poales > Poaceae > Avena > Avena insularis. The sequence continues at coordinate 538,910,045 of CM042694.1, forward strand.
GTGTGTTCTTTCCACAAGCCACATATGGATCCACCAATGTCATTGCATGTGTGTTATTTTCATGAACCTCATAAGGATCCACCAATGCCATTGCATGTTTGTTCTTTTCATGAACCACATATGGATCAACCAGAGTCATTGCGTGTTTGTTCTTTTCACAAACCACACATGGATCCACTAGAGTCATTGCATGTTTGTTCTTTCGACAAACCACATATGGATCCACTAGAGTCATTGCATATGTGTTCTTTCCACAAACCACATATGGATCCACCAGAGTCATTGCATGTGTGTTCTTTTCACAAACCACAAATGGATCCGCCAATGTCATTGCATGTGTGTTCTTTTCACAACCAACATATGGATCAACCAATGTCATTGCATGTGTGTTCTTTTCATAAACCACATATGGATCAACCAGATTCATTCCATGTTTGTTCTTTACATGAACCACATATGGTTCCACTAGAGTCATTGCATGTGCGTTCTTTCCACAGACCACATATGGATCCACCATAGTCATTGCATGTGTGTTCTTTTCACAAACCACATATGGATCAACCAGAGTCATTGCATGTGTGTTCTTTTCATGAACCACATATGGATCCACTAGAGTCATTGCATGTGTGTTCTTTCCACAAACCACATATGGATCCAGTAGAGTCATTGGATGTGTGTTCTTTTCACAAACCACACATGGATCCAAATGTCATTGCATGTGTGTTGTTTTCACAACCCACATATGGATCCACCAATGTCATTGCATGTGTGTTCTTTTCACAAACCACATATGGATCGACTAGAGTCATTGCATGTGTGTTCTTTCCACAAACCACATACGGACCCACTAGAGTTATTGCATGTGTGTTCTTTCCACAAACCACATATGGATCCACTAGAGTCATTGCATGTGTGTTCTTTCCACAAACCACATATGGATCCACCAGAGTCAATGCATGTTTGTTCTTTTCACAGACCACACAAGGATGCACCAATGCCATTGCATGTGTGTTCTTTCCACAACCCACATATGGATCAACCAATGTCATTGCATGTGTGTTCTTTTCACAAACCACATATGGATCCACCAGAGTCATTGCATGTGTGTTCTTTCCACAAACCACATATGGATCAACCAATGTCATTGCATGTGTGTTCTTTTCACAAACCACATATGGATTAAGCAATGTCATTGCATGTGTGTTCTTTCCACAAACCACATCTAGATCCACTAGAGTCATTGCATGTGTGTTCTTCTCACAAACCACATATGGATCAACCAGAGTCATTGCATGTTTGTTCTTTACATGAACCACATATAGATCCACCAGAGTCATTGCATGTTTGTGCTTTCCACAAACCACATATGGATCCACCATAGTCATTGCATGTGTGTTCTTTTCACAAACCACATATGGATCAACCAGAGTCATTGCATGTTGTTCTTTTCATGAACCACACATGGATCCACTAGAGTCATTGCATGTGTGTTCTTTCCACAAACCACATATGGATCCACCAGAGTCATTGCATGTGTGTCCTTTTCACAAACCACACATGGATCCACCAATGTCATTGCATGTGTGTTCTTTTCACAACCCACATATGGATCCACCAAAGTCATTGCATGTGTGTTCTTTTCACAAACCATATATGGATCCCCTAGAGTCATTGCATGTGTGTTCTTTCCATAAACCACATATGGATCTACCAGAGTCATTGCATGTGTGTTCTTTCCACAAACCACATATGGATCCACCATAGTCATTGCATGTATGTTCTTTCCACAAACCACATATGGATCAACCAGAGTCATTGCATGTGTGATCTTTCCAGAAAACACACATAGATCCACCAATGTCATTGCATGTGTGTTCTTTTCACAACACACATATGGATCAACCAATGACATTGCATGCGTGTTCTTAACACAAACCACTTATGTATCCACCAGAGTAATTGCATGTGTGTTCTTTTCACGACCCACATATAGAGCAACCAATGTCATTGCATGTGTGTTCTTTTTACAAACCACATATGGATCCACTAGAGTCATTAAATGTGTGTTCTTTTCACAAACCACATATGGATCCACCAATGTCATTGCATGTGTGCTCTTTCCACAAACCACATATGGATCCACCAATGTCATTGAATGTGTGTTATCTTCATGAACCTCATATGGATCCACCAATGCCATTGCATGTTTGTTCTTTTCATGAACCACATATGGATCAACCAGAGTCATTGCGTGTTTGTTCTTTTCACAAAACACACATGGATCCACTAGAGTCATTGCGTGTTTGTTCTTTCGACAAACCACATATGGATCCACTAGTCATTGCATGTGTGTTCTTTCCACAAACCACATATGGATCCACCAGAGTCATTGCATGTGTGTTCTTTTCACAAACCACATATGGATCCGCCAATGTCATTGCATGTGTGTTATTTTCACAACCCACATATGGATCACCCAATGTCATTGCATGTGTGTTCTTTTCACAAACCACATATGGATCTACCAGATTCATTGTATGTTTGTTCTTTACATGAACCACATATGGTTCCACTAGAGTCATTGCATGTGTGTTCTTTCCACAGACCACATATGGATCCACCATAGTCATTGCATGTGTGTTCTTTTCACAAACCACATATGGATCAACTAGAGTCATTGCATGTGTGTTCTTTTCATGAACCACATATGGATCCACTAGAGTCATTGCATGTGTGTTCTTTCAACAAACCACATATGGATCCAGTAGAGTCATTGCATGTGTGTTCTTTCCACAAACCACATATGGATCCACCAGAGTCATTGCATGTGTGTTCTTTCCACAAACCACATATGGATCCACCAGAAACATTGCATTTGTGTTCTTTCCAGAAAACACACATAGATCCACCAATGTCATTGCATGTGTGTCCTTTCACAAACCAGATATGGATCAACCAATGTCATTACATGTGTGTTCTTAACACAAACCACATATGTATCCACCAGATTAATTGCATGTGTGTTCTTTGCACAACCCACATATAGATCAACCAATGCATGTGTGTTCTTTTCACAAACCACATATGGATCCACCAGAGTCATTACATGTGTGTTCTTTTCACAAACCACATATGGATCCACCAATTTCATTGCATGTGTGTTCTTTCCACAAGCCACATATGGATCCACCAATGTCATTGCATGTGTGTTATTTTCATGAACCTCATAAGGATCCACCAATGCCATTGCATGTTTGTTCTTTTCATGAACCACATATGGATCAACCAGAGTCATTGCGTGTTTGTTCTTTTCACAAACCACACATGGATCCACTAGAGTCATTGCATGTTTGTTCTTTCGACAAACCACATATGGATCCACTAGAGTCATTGCATATGTGTTCTTTCCACAAACCACATATGGATCCACCAGAGTCATTGCATGTGTGTTCTTTTCACAAACCACAAATGGATCCGCCAATGTCATTGCATGTGTGTTCTTTTCACAACCAACATATGGATCAACCAATGTCATTGCATGTGTGTTCTTTTCATAAACCACATATGGATCAACCAGATTCATTCCATGTTTGTTCTTTACATGAACCACATATGGTTCCACTAGAGTCATTGCATGTGCGTTCTTTCCAGACCATATGGATCCACCATAGTCATTGCATGTGTGTTCTTTTCACAAACCACATATGGATCAACCAGAGTCATTGCATGTGTGTTCTTTTCATGAACCACATATGGATCCACTAGAGTCATTGCATGTGTGTTCTTTCCACAAACCACATATGGATCCAGTAGAGTCATTGGATGTGTGTTCTTTTCACAAACCACACATGGATCCACAAATGTCATTGCATGTGTGTTGTTTTCACAACCCACATATGGATCCACCAATGTCATTGCATGTGTGTTCTTTTCACAAACCACATATGGATCCACTAGAGTCATTGCATGTGTGTTCTTTCCACAAACCACATACGGACCCACTAGAGTTATTGCATGTGTGTTCTTTCCACAAACCACATATGGATCCACTAGAGTCATTGCATGTGTGTTCTTTCCACAAACCACATATGGATCCACCAGAGTCACTGCATGTTTGTTCTTTTCACAGACCACACAAGGATGCACCAATGCCATTGCATGTGTGTTCTTTCAACAACCCACATATGGATCAACCAATGTCATTGCATGTGTGTTCTTTTCACAAACCACATATGGATCCACCAGAGTCATTGCATGTGTGTTCTTTCCACAAACCACATATGGATCAACCAATGTCATTGCATGTGTGTTCTTTTCACAAACCACATATGGATTAAGCAATGTCATTGCATGTGTGTTCTTTCCACAAACCACATCTAGATCCACTAGAGTCATTGCATGTGTGTTCTTCTCACAAACCACATATGGATCAACCAGAGTCATTGCATGTTTGTTCTTTACATGAACCACATATAGATCCACCAGAGTCATTGCATGTTTGTGCTTTCCACAAACCACATATGGATCCACCATAGTCATTGCATGTGTGTTCTTTTCACAAACCACATATGGATCAACCAGAGTCATTGCATGTTGTTCTTTTCACAAACCACATATGGATCCGGTAGAGTCATTGGATGTGTGTTCTTTTCACAAACCACACATGGATCCACAAATGTCATTGCATGTGTGTTGTTTTCACAACCCACATATGGATCCACCAATGTCATTGCATGTGTGTTCTTTTCACAAACCACATATGGATCCACTAGAGTCATTGCATGTGTGTTCTTTCCACAAACCACATACGGACCCACTAGAGTTATTGCATGTGTGTTCTTTCCACAAACCACATATGGATCCACTAGAGTCATTGCATGTGTGTTCTTTCCACAAACCACATATGGATCCACCAGAGTCACTGCATGTTTGTTCTTTTCACAGACCACACAAGGATGCACCAATGCCATTGCATGTGTGTTCTTTCCACAACCCACATATGGATCAACCAATGTCATTGCATGTGTGTTCTTTTCACAAACCACATATGGATCCACCAGAGTCATTGCATGTGTGTTCTTCTCACAAACCACATATGGATCAACCAGAGTCATTGCATGTTTGTTCTTTACATGAACCACATATAGATCCACCAGAGTCATTGCATGTTTGTGCTTTCCACAAACCACATATGGATCCACCATAGTCATTGCATGTGTGTTCTTTTCACAAACCACATATGGATCAACCAGAGTCATTGCATGTTGTTCTTTTCATGAACCACACATGGATCCACTAGAGTCATTGCATGTGTGTTCTTTCCACAAACCACATATGGATCCACCAGAGTCATTGCATGTGTGTCCTTTTCACAAACCACACATAGATCCACCAATGTCATTGCATGTGTGTTCTTTTCACAACCCACATATGGATCCACCAAAGTCATTGCATGTGTGTTCTTTTCACAAACCATATATGGATCCCCTAGAGTCATTGCATGTGTGTTCTTTCCATAAACCACATATGGATCTACCAGAGTCATTGCATGTGTGTTCTTTCCACAAACCACATATGGATCCACCATAGTCATTGCATGTATGTTCTTTCCACAAACCACATATGGATCAACCAGAGTCATTGCATGTGTGATCTTTCCAGAAAACACACATAGATCCACCAATGTCATTGCATGTGTGTTCTTTTCACAACACACATATGGATCAACCCATGACATTGCATGTGTGTTCTTAACACAAACCACTTATGGATCCACGGAGTAATTGCATGTGTGTTCTTTTCACGACCCACATATAGAGCAACCAATGTCATTGCATGTGTGTTCTTTTTACAAACCACATATGGATCCACTAGAGTCATTAAATGTGTGTTCTTTTCACAAACCACATATGGATCCACCAATGTCATTGCATGTGTGCTCTTTCCACAAACCACATATGGATCCACCAATGTCATTGAATGTGTGTTATCTTCATGAACCTCATATGGATCCACCAATGCCATTGCATGTTTGTTCTTTTCATGAACCACATATGGATCAACCAGAGTCATTGCGTGTTTGTTCTTTTCACAAAACACACATGGATCCACTAGAGTCATTGCGTGTTTGTTCTTTCGACAAACCACATATGGATCCACTAGTCATTGCATGTGTGTTCTTTCCACAAACCACATATGGATCCACCAGAGTCATTGCATGTGTGTTCTTTTCACAAACCACATATGGATCCGCCAATGTCATTGCATGTGTGTTCTTTTCACAACCCACATATGGATCACCCAATGTCATTGCATGTGTGTTCTTTTCACAAACCATATATGGATCCCCTAGAGTCATTGCATGTGTGTTCTTTCCATAAACCACATATGGATCTACCAGAGTCATTGCATGTGTGTTCTTTCCACAAACCACATATGGATCCACCATAGTCATTGCATGTATGTTCTTTCCACAAACCACATATGGATCAACCAGAGTCATTGCATGTGTGATCTTTCCAGAAAACACACATAGATCCACCAATGTCATTGCATGTGTGTTCTTTTCACAACACACATATGGATCAACCCATGACATTGCATGTGTGTTCTTAACACAAACCACTTATGGATCCACCAGAGTAATTGCATGTGTGTTCTTTTCACGACCCACATATAGAGCAACCAATGTCATTGCATGTGTGTTCTTTTTACAAACCACATATGGATCCACTAGAGTCATTAAATGTGTGTTCTTTTCACAAACCACATATGGATCCACCAATGTCATTGCATGTGTGCTCTTTCCACAAACCACATATGGATCCACCAATGTCATTGAATGTGTGTTATCTTCATGAACCTCATATGGATCCACCAATGCCATTGCATGTTTGTTCTTTTCATGAACCACATATGGATCAACCAGAGTCATTGCGTGTTTGTTCTTTTCACAAAACACACATGGATCCACTAGAGTCATTGCGTGTTTGTTCTTTCGACAAACCACATATGGATCCACTAGTCATTGCATGTGTGTTCTTTCCACAAACCACATATGGATCCACCAGAGTCATTGCATGTGTGTTCTTTTCACAAACCACATATGGATCCTTAATGTCATTGCATGTGTGTTCTTTTCACAACCCACATATGGATCACCCAATGTCATTGCATGTGTGTTCTTTTCACAAACCACATATGGATCTACCAGATTCATTGTATGTTTGTTCTTTACATGAACCACATATGGTTCCACTAGAGTCATTGCATGTGTTTTCTTTCCACAGACCACATATGGATCCACCATAGTCATTGCATGTGTGTTCTTTTCACAAACCACATATGGATCAACTAGAGTCATTGCATGTGTGTTCTTTTCATGAACCACATATGGATCCACTAGAGTCATTGCATGTGTGTTCTTTCAACAAACCACATATGGATCCAGTAGAGTCATTGCATGTGTGTTCTTTTCACAAACCACACATGGATCCACCAATGTCATTGCATGTGTGTTGTTTTCACAACCCACATATGGATCCACCAATGTCATTGCATGTGTGTTCTTTTCACAAACCACATATGGATCCACTAGAGTCATTGCATGTGTGTTCTTTCCACAAACCACATACGGACCCACTAGAGTTATTGCATGTGTGTTCTTTCCACAAACCACATATGGATCCACTAGAGTCATTGCATGTGTGTTCTTTCCACAAACCACATATGGATCCACCAGAGTCCTTTGCATGTTTGTTCTTTTCACAGACCACACAAGGATGCACCAATGCCATTGCATGTGTGTTCTTTCCACAACCCACATATGGATCAACCAATGTCATTGCATGTGTGTTCTTTTCACAAACCACATATGGATCCACCAGAGTCATTGCATGTGTGTTCTTCTCACAAACCACATATGGATCAACCAGAGTCATTGCATGTTTGTTCTTTACATGAACCACATATAGATCCACCAGAGTCATTGCATGTTTGTGCTTTCCACAAACCACATATGGATCCACCATAGTCATTGCATGTGTGTTCTTTTCACAAACCACATATGGATCAACCAGAGTCATTGCATGTTGTTCTTTTCATGAACCACACATGGATCCACTAGAGTCATTGCATGTGTGTTCTTTCCACAAACCACATATGGATCCACCAGAGTCATTGCATGTGTGTCCTTTTCACAAACCACACATAGATCCACCAATGTCATTGCATGTGTGTTCTTTTCACAACCCACATATGGATCCACCAAAGTCATTGCATGTGTGTTCTTTTCACAAACCATATATGGATCCCCTAGAGTCATTGCATGTGTGTTCTTTCCATAAACCACATATGGATCTACCAGAGTCATTGCATGTGTGTTCTTTCCACAAACCACATATAGATCCACCATAGTCATTGCATGTATGTTCTTTCCACAAACCACATATGGATCAACCAGTCATTGCATGTGTGATCTTTCCAGAAAACACACATAGATCCACCAATGTCATTGCATGTGTGTTCTTTTCACAACACACATATGGATCAACCCATGACATTGCATGTGTGTTCTTAACACAAACCACTTATGGATCCACCAGAGTAATTGCATGTGTGTTCTTTTCACGACCCACATATAGAGCAACCAATGTCATTGCATGTGTGTTCTTTTTACAAACCACATATGGATCCACTAGAGTCATTAAATGTGTGTTCTTTTCACAAACCACATATGGATCCACCAATGTCATTGCATGTGTGCTCTTTCCACAAACCACATATGGATCCACCAATGTCATTGAATGTGTGTTATCTTCATGAACCTCATATGGATCCACCAATGCCATTGCATGTTTGTTCTTTTCATGAACCACATATGGATCAACCAGAGTCATTGCGTGTTTGTTCTTTTCACAAAACACACATGGATCCACTAGAGTCATTGCGTGTTTGTTCTTTCGACAAACCACATATGGATCCACTAGTCATTGCATGTGTGTTCTTTCCACAAACCACATATGGATCCACCAGAGTCATTGCATGTGTGTTCTTTTCACAAACCACATATGGATCCGCCAATGTCATTGCATGTGTGTTCTTTTCACAACCCACATATGGATCACCCAATGTCATTGCATGTGTGTTCTTTTCACAAACCACATATGGATCTACCAGATTCATTGTATGTTTGTTCTTTACATGAACCACATATGGTTCCACTAGAGTCATTGCATGTGTGTTCTTTCCACAGACCACATATGGATCCACCATAGTCATTGCATGTGTGTTCTTTTCACAAACCACATATGGATCAACTAGAGTCATTGCATGTGTGTTCTTTTCATGAACCACATATGGATCCACTAGAGTCATTGCATGTGTGTTCTTTCAACAAACCACATATGGATCCAGTAGAGTCATTGCATGTGTGTTCTTTTCACAAACCACACATGGATCCACCAATGTCATTGCATGTGTGTTGTTTTCACAACCCACATATGGATCCACCAATGTCATTGCATGTGTGTTCTTTTCACAAACCACATATGGATCCACTAGAGTCATTGCATGTGTGTTCTTTCCACAAACCATATATGGACCCACTAGAGTTATTGCATGTGTGTTCTTTGCACAAACCACATATGGATCCACTAGAGTCATTGCATGTGTGTTCTTTTGACAAACCACATATGGAGCCATGATACGTTGCAAATGTATATATAATTTTTGATGTTTCATGCTTGGTTTTATCTACTTTCTTGTGTTTTGTCCATACTTTGGAGTACTTTTCATATGATTTCTTGGACTAACCTATTAACAAGTGCCACAGTGCCAGTTGCCTGTTTTCTACTGTTTTTGGTTCTAGGAAAGTCAGAAAATGAATATTCTCGGAATTGGACTGGACAAAAGCCAAAGTCGTTATTTTCCCGGAAGACACTTGGAGCCAGAATACGAGACGGAGAAGGGCCAGAGGGTGGCCACACCACTTGGTGGCGCGGGCCAGGCTAGGCCACGCCAGGGGGTGGTGTGGGCCCCTCGAGCACCCCCTCGGTCTCCCATCTCGCCTATAAGAGCCTCCCGATGCATAAACTCTAAAACGTCAAGCCTCAAGCCAGGAAAAGTTCCGCAGCAACGCCGCCACAAAAGGGGAGATTCGAGGGACAGAAAGTCTCTGTTCTGGCACCCTGACGGGATGTGGAAGTGCCCCCGGAGCCATATCCATCGATCTCCACCACCATATCCATCACCATTGCTGATTCCCATGATGAGGAGGGAGTAGTTCTCTCTCGAGGCTAAGGGTTCTACCGGTAGCTATGTGTTCATCTCTCTCTATGCATGATCATATTGTGATCATGAGCTTGTAATATATAGATCTACCTTGCTACTCAAGTGCTTTAATAGATCTCTGCTCTCCCCATGTGTGTGAAAGTGAGTGCGTGCACACCATGGTGGCACTTAGGCTAGAGATTACAAATACTTGTTATGGGTTATATTTGGAGTTGGATGTCTTTATGAAATTGTGGTGTTTGTTGGACCTATCTAGTACTCAAGGTGGCAGTGTGGGGTTTTCTAGATGGGAAACATGGACTTTGAGGTGTGCTGTTATAGCCCTACCATGGATTAGAGTGTCGAATCGGAGAGTAGTTCAGCATAGTATCATAAAGAGAAGATATTTATATGAGAGTGTTCACTAGTGAAAGTATGATCCCAAGGACTTGTTTCTAAGCACTAAAACACCATTTGCTACTAGATCTGTTACATGTTCGCTTGCTTCCTTCTTTATTTCAGTTTTGCTTTCGTCTTTTCCACGCCATCAAGTTATTTACTGTCACCGTCGTCTTATATCCATACCACATGTATTTCACTATCTCTTCACCGAACTAGTGCACCTATACACCTGACAAGTGTATTGGGTGTGTTGGGGACACAAGAGACTTCTTGTATCTTGATTGCAGGGTTGCTTGAGAGGGGATACCTTTGACCACTTCCTCCCTGAGTTCGATAAACCTTGGGTGATCCACTTAAGGGAAAACTTGCTGCTGTTCTACAAACCTCTGCACTTGGAGGCCCAACAACTGTCTACAAGAATAGAAGTGCGTTGACATCAAGCTATTTTCTGGCGCCGTTGCCGGGGAGGTAAGGTAAAAGGTATTCAGACCGGAGGATTAAAGAAGAAGAACCTCCCACGACAAACGCCTATTTTCTGGCGCCATTGACGGGGAGGTAAGGTAAAAGGTACTCACATCCTCCGGTGTGAGTGCTCGAAGTTATTTCCTTTAGATTCAGCAATTTTGTCTTTTTGTTTCTTGTTTTCACTAGTTAGGCTTAATGGAAAACAACAACAAAATTAGAGAGATTTATAGTATTTATCTTGAGTTAGGACATGAAGTGTTTGAAGAGAAGATTAGAAAACCTATGGAACTTTATTTGCATGCTAATAGCAATGTTGTTAGTATGAATTCTTTGGACACCATTATTGCTAATGCTATGGAAAAGTCTAAGCTTGGGGAAGCTAGTTTTTATGGAAATGATCTTTTTAGTTCCCCAGCTTTGGAAGATAGCTATCCTATTGCTTATGATGATACCAAACCTCCAATATATGATGATTACAATGATGAGTATGATATTTTCAGTCCACCTACTATTGAGGAGAGAATTAATTATGATTACAATATGCCTCCTATATTTGATGATTATGGTGATGAGAATAATAATGATAGTTATTTTGTTGAATTTGCTCCCACTATGATCAATAAGAATGACTATGTTTATGTGGGGAGTATTAATTCTTTTATGCATGTGGCTCATGATAAGAATGTTTCTTGTGATAGTTATATTCTTACTTTTATTCATGATGTTACTGAAAGTTATTATGAGAGAGGGAAACATGGTTTTATGTATCTCAACAATACTAGGTTTCCCCTCTTTATGTTGAAAATTTTGAAGTTGCACTTGTTTTGTTTTCCTATGCTTGTTGCTTTGTGCTTTCATGACTTGTTTCTTTACAAGATTCCTATGCATAGGAAGTGGGTTAGACTTGAATTTGCTTCTTGATACTCTCTTTTACTTCAATTCAAATTTCTTATGTGAGCATCTTCCCAAACTATCAGGCCTAACTTAAAGGCGTTAAAGAAAAGTACTTATTGGGAGATAACCCAAAAGTTTTAGATGAGTCTTGGAAGTTTTTACTTCAGTAATAACCGCTCCTTATCCTTTTTATTTGCTTTTTGTGCCAAGAGTAACCTCTAATGAGAGAGAAGTAATGATTGGGAAAGTTGCTGTTCCGAAACAGATTTCTGTTCTTCACTGTAAAAACTCGTGTAAAATCTCTGTACGTCGTTTTAAGGCATGAATTTTTGTGCTTCTGCCCCAGGTTGTTATCTAACTTTCGTTAGTTCAACACTTTTTTATTTGAGCAACAGAAGGTCTTCAAAAAATTCGTCTTTACCTGTTGGTCTGTTTTGATAGATTTCTGCCATTATTTGCATTTGCTTCTTGTTGGTTCCTTTTTGAGTTCTTTTGGGGAATTGAGATTTTTGAGGGAAGTGCTACAGTAGCCTGTGTTTTAATGGAAGTTTTATTGGTGTTAGAACTGAACCTAAAGACTTATTATCTTGATTGCACTAATGTTGCTAATAAAGATTGTGTGAAGTTTTGTATGAAGGAAAAACTTTCAGGTCTATGGAGAGAATGATGTAATGAGATGAAGAATGGACTAAAGCTCAAGCTTAGGGATGCCACCCCGTGTCACCCCAAGAATTATCTGAGAAGTACAAGCGTCAAAGCTTGGGGATGCCCAAGGCATCCCCTTCTTCATCAATAAAAATCCCAGGTTTCTTCCAAACACTTCATTTTTATTGTTTCATGCACAGTTGTGTTGTTCTTGGAGCGTCTTATTTTTCGTTTTTGGTTTGTTTTTTCGTTTGTTTGCTGAATGAATTGGTTGGACCCCCTCTTTCATGCATTGGTTTTCAAATAGTTTGGTTTGGATTAGAAAAGAGTAGGAAAGTTCATGCTTAAGTGGTAAAGAAAGCTTGTTTTTGACTGTGGCCTATGCTTTGTCATGCCATGCTTGATATTGTTTCGGCTTTATGCTTAGTGATCTTTGCTGTAGCATGACTTGTTATAAACAATTGAGATTTCTTAATGTGTCTTGGAAGAATCATGTGTTGTTTTAGCATATTAAAGCAAAGTATTATGGTATTCTCCTTTGATGCTTTATCTGGGTTGACTTGGCACATGCTCACACCATGTTATGACTATCTCAGGTCACCATAAGCCTTTATGATCCTTTATTTTTCAACTTTTAGTATCATTTTATGCTTTGATCAATGATGTTTGGTCGCTCTGCATGATTATGGCCATTATTGCTCTCTTAGTTTGTCGCTCCCAGTCTTTTGCTAGCCTCCGCAACCAAGTATGAGTTCCACTCATGCATTCAACTCCCTAAACCAAGTTATTCCAAAGAGTCCACCATACCTACCTATTATCTTATGCTATTCCAAGTATATTCATGTTTTTGTTTACCTTCCAAATTAAACTTGTTATGAGAAAACTAGTGATTAAAGCTCTCACAAACTTGATGGCACACTTTACTTTTCTTGCCCTTAATAAACTAACCATTGTGTCGTCTATGTTGTATATTCTTGCACTTATTTGTTGGGGATTAGCAGAACCATGCTGTCATGGGGAACGCTTTCAACATTGCACTGGTACTTTGTACCTAGTTGATATCATGTTCTTTTGTCTATGGATGTCGTCGGTGTGAAATGAAAGGGGAGCTTGTAAGTCCATGGAGTTATGTATATGTGTTAGAGAAACGCCTGGGCCTATGGTCTAATCCATGCTGACATGGTGGAAACCTGCAACGTAACCATAATGAGCTGTCTATGAAGCATTCTTCTTATAAAAAAGAGTCCTATATTGAGAAAAAAAGAGAAAAAGAAAAAAAAGAGATTATGAAAAGAGGAAAGAGAGAAAAAAGCACCATATTCCCATGGTAAATAAGAAGATTGCTGAGATGCTCGTTGTCTGCTTGCCTTGTCATTTTGATATGGGAATTCTTCCGTATCATCGGGCAAGGGGTACCCCGTTGTCGGTTCTATATGATACACATGTACTTACGATGACATGAACTTACCGGTGACTAAACTTGAGTAGCATGAGGAGAAGCCCTTGTATTCAAGGGACATGAGATTTCTAACTCTTCTTCAAGCATATACAACATAGTTTGTTCACTTTAACCTTAATCACTTCAAGATGCTTATGATAGGGGCAATGAGAGCTGAAAGCTATTAAGTACCATAATTTTTGGAAGCTCTTTATCAAACTTGAATCTCTGCTTCCTTCTATGAAGGTCTTTCTTCCACCATTATATTGAGTCTCCACCTTCTACCTTTATGCACCTACTTTGAGAGCATAGTGGCCATTCTTAGTTCTATGTGCATTGTCCCAAGACTAGTTGATTGATGCATACCTTGATATTGCTTGTTTTAAACTATTTGTATCTAGTCACTCTTATGAACTTTGAAGGTGTCCTATGCATTTATACTTGCTACTCTATGAAGGGCAAGCTGAATACTATTATGCTATGTTTTCTTTATGTGAAAAAACAAACGTTTTGCAAAGCATTGTTATTCATTAATCTTTTGTTTGTGCCTTTTCATGTTGCAACATAATTTCTTTGTCTTATTGCTAGAACTTTGTCTTCCATGTTTTGATTGAAGTACTATGATCCCAGCTATGAATGTTTTACAAATACATGTAGGAAAGTTTATGATGGTGCATGTCACCTCAAAAATTATTCTTTCTTTTTATCACTTACCTACTCGAGGACAAGCAGGAGTTAAGCTTGGGGATGTCGATACGTTGCAAACGTATCTATAATTTTTGATGTTCCATGCTTGGTTTTATCTACTTTCTTGTGTTTTGTCCACACTTTGGAGTACTTTTCATTTGATTTTTGGACTAATGTATTAACAAGTGCCACAGTGCCAGTTGCCTGTTTTTCTGCTGTTTTTGGTTCCAGGAAAGTTAGAAAATGAATATTCTCAGAATTGGACCGGACAAAAGCCAAAGTCGTTATTTTCCCGGAAGACACTTGGAGCCAGAATACGAGACGGAGAAGGGCCAGAGGGTAGCCACACCACCTGGTGGCGCGGGCCAGGCTAGGCCGCGCCAGGGGGTGGTGTGGGCCCCTCGAGCACCCCCTCGGTCTCCCATATCGCCTATAAGAGCCTCCCGATGCATAAACTCTAAAACGTCAAGCCTCAAGCCAGGAAAAGTTCCGCAGCAACACCGCCACCAAAGGGGAGATTCGAGGGACAGAAAGTCTCTGTTCTGGCACCCTGCCGGGATGTGGAAGTGCCCCCGGAGCCATCTCCATCGATCTCCACCACCATCTCCATCACCATTGCTGATTCCCATGATGAGGAGGGAGTAGTTCTCTCTCGAGGCTAAGGGTTCTACCGGTAGCTATGTGTTCATCTCTCTCTATGCATGATCATATTGTGATCATGAGCTTGTAATCTATAGATCTACCTTGCTACTCAAGTGCTTTAATAGATCTCTGCTCTCCCCATGTGTGTGAAAGTGACTGCGTGCACACCATGGTGGCACTTAGGCTAGAGATTACAAATACTTGTTATGGGTTATATTTGGAGTTGGATGTCTTTATGAAATTGTGGTGTTTGTTGGACCTATCTAGTACTCAAGGTGACAGTGTGGGGTTTTCTAGATGGGAAACATGGACTTTGAGGTGTGCTGTTATAGCCCTACCATGGATTAGAGTGTCCAACCGGAGAGTAGTTTAGCGTAGTATCATAAAGAGAAGATATTTATATGAGAGTGTTCACTAGTGAAAGTATGATCCCTAGGCCTTGTTTCTAAGCACTGAAACACCGTTTGCTATTAGATCTGTTACATGTTTGCTTGCTTCATTCTTTATTTCAGTTTTGCTTTAGTCTTTTCCACGCCATCAAGCTATTTTCTGTCACTGTTGTCTTATATCCATACCACTTGTATTTCACTATCTCTTCGCCGAACTAGTGCTGTTGGGGGGATACCCCCGGGTAGCGTCACTCCGGGGTATAAGGGCCGAGTTAGCCGAGGTTCGGCAAGGTTAAAGCGGATGCTGGCCGGGTCACCTGAAGGCAGGCCGGATCACGGAGTAACCCGAATCATGGGGTCGCCTAACATTGTCTCATCCGACTTAAGGAGTAAGTCGGAAGTGCTTGTCTAACTTATATGCAGGAACAGGTGTGGTCGGATCTACTATGATCCGGGTCCTCGCTTAGCTTCTGGGAGAAGGAAGGAATCTCTCTGGTCAAAAAGAAGGTCCGGTACGCACTGCATGAGCGGAGAAAGCAAGGGCAGGACCACCGGGTCGTGGCCGACAAGGGTGACGACACCCATGTCGGCTGACGCGGGCGTCGCAGAGGCTTACGTCGCTAAAGCATGTGTGACGCGGGGGAAAAGCACCTCGGTCGGGTTACCACTTTGGGAGGGGGCATATTCTTAGGAATATGCCTCCACGTATGCCCTAGGCAGGGACCGAACTTCCTCTATATAAGGGGGGCTAGGTTTCTGGTAGAGGAGGTTGGTTGAGCTCTAGTTGGTTTGGTGATTCCATAGGGCTAGTTGATCTAGGGTTCTAGGGAAAAATAGTAGGCAAGAGTAAGAGAGCTCCTTCTACCTCCTCTCGCCAATACAGCTCAAGGAGCACTTGTAATCTTGCAGATATAGCAATACAAACTTTTGTGTGGAGAATCACTCCACTATCCCTCCCTGGATTCCCCTAGCGTGTATTAGTCCCCACCTTTAGCCTATCCATGGCATCTGCCGTGACACCACCATGACAGTTGGCGCCCACCGTGGGGCTAGCGGCGCTAGCAGGGGTGAAGATCCGGACGGGAAACCTCATCGGCACCGGAGAACGCGTCGTCTCCGGGCTCGTTCAGCGCTTTGGAGCGCTGGATTTCGTCAGCGACAACGCCGACTGCTTCGGCACGCGCCCACTTCCGCGCAACGACATCTTCGTCAAGCTCGGTGCGCACAAGGTCTACGTTGCTGTGGACGTATCATGCGTTCATCCGCGCCGCATCGTCGATGCGGGGGAACCACCCCTCACTGTGGCTCGCGGGGCGCGTATTGCTTGCTCCCCGGACCATGCGGAGGTGATGATGACTGCGCCAGGTGCAGGCGCAAGCAAGGACCCAGCACCAGACCCAGAGGTAACACCTAAGGCACCGAGGAAAGGTAGAGGACCTCCACTAGAGAGGCCTATGAACGTACTGAGAGAAGCTATGGATAGCTTGGCTAACCCGGTAGCAGCAGTGGTAGATCCGGCTCAGGCACAAGCCGAGCTAGAGGAAACTTGGCAAAAGATACTGGAGGGCACAAAGAAAATAGCCGTGGCTCAGCAGTCGCTGAACATGACGCTGCGTGAGTATGCAAAAGCAAACAAAGTTGATACGGTAAAAGTAAAAGGGAGAAATCTCATAAGCGAGATGAACAGAGAAGGTGATGATGGAGAAGAAGGGTCGGAAAACTATCTGTTTGTGGGGTTGCCGAAGTATAGTACCCCGGCGAAGAACCTCAGAGCAGCAGATGCGGCTGCGTCCGAGTTAGAGGGTCTGACGGGTGAGGCCCGTCAAAGACAGCAATATAGGGTTAACGAGCTGGTTCGGATCGCGAATGAGAACGAAGAGCTGCTGAGAGCTAACCCGGAGAGAGCTGGAGCTTCCAAAATCGTCCATTCGGTGATGGGTAACCCGGAGAAGTCCGCTGGAGCCGCATCATCGCCTCATCGTGGTCCAAGGAGAGAAGAGGTAGTAACCTCGGCCAGACGGAACAAACAGATCGTCCCGTACGACCCGACGCGTGCGGGAAAAGAAAAATAGATGCGGAAAAGTGATGATCGACGGAGTGTGAGCCGAGGTGAAGCTGGCCGAGGTCATCATGACCAAGGCAATGCCGGTCGAGAGCTGCCGGCAATGCCGAACAGTGCAACAGCAGGGTGACAACCGCAGCGGAATATACCAAGGCAAGAGCAAAGCGCCGACCGAGGTATGCAGCAGAAAGGTGCGCAACGAGAGCAAAACCGATACAACGACGGTGATTTGGAGATGGTGAACGCAGGGTACCCTAGACCAGACTATCATGTGATAGGGTCAAGATTGGGAAGCAGGGATTTAATGCCGGATGACGCCAGGTTAAAACTGGATCGCCTGTATAGGTCGGAACAGATCGAATGTCAAGGTCCTCCGGGTCCAGCATGCTTTGGACCCCGGATCATGAAGGAACCGCCGGTACCAAACTTCCAGTTACCCAGAGGAACGAAGACGTATGACGGCAGTACCAAGCCGGAGGATTGGCTGATAAACTATGCTACGGCGGTGAAAATTGCAACTGGCAACTTGAGATGGGTTGTACGTTACGTACCCCAGATGTTGGAAGGCCCGGCCAGAGTATGGCTGAATAATTTACCACCCGGAAGCATCAACTGCTGGATAGATTTTGAAGAAATGTTTATCAGCAACTTCTCAAGTACATATCGGAGGCCGAATAGACCGCAGACCCTAGCAATGTGCAAGCAAAGACCTAACGAGACAGTTCGTGAATTCTTGACCCGGTGGTGTACCATGCGAAACTCATGTGAGGGTGTCATAGAGTCACAGGCCATAGCGTGGTTTGCGCAAGGGTGCAGATATGGCAGCGAGCTGTGGATGAAGTTGCAAAGGAAAATGCCAATTACGCTGGCAGAGATGATCCGGATTGCTGATTCGTATGCTTTGGGCGATCCGACTCAACCTAGGCTCGCGTCAAATGAGTCAAACGAGGAATATTATCAGAGGGATAGAGCTAGGTCATCCCGGAGGAACGATTATAGAGGAAAAAGGAGAGATGATAGACCGGACATCACTACGGTTCACAACAAGTTGCAGTTGTGAATCAAGATCAACCCAGAGCAGGGAGAAACCAACGCCAGAGAACGGGAGGGCAATGGACTCCAAGAAATGATGGCAAGAAAACATGGACTCCAGAGCAAAAGAAACAGTGGCAAGAAAAGAAAGATCGTCCGAGGTATACCTACGAGTCAATGTTGGACCAGCCGTGTAAGTTTCACGCGCCAAATCCGAATAGCCCGGCGGGTCACACAATGAGGCAATGTGAGTGGTTCCGTAAGATAGAACAAGGTGGTTCGAGGAATTCTCAGGCACCCCGGAATGATCAACCTCGGCAGAAGTTACCTCGGTAGCAATTGCTCTCCGGAGCGAACACGCAACAGCTAATGTTGCCTCCCCCTCCGCCGAGGTATGACAACAATGAGAGAAGGGATGTAGTGCATCAGGTGGAAAATCAACAACAGCCGGATCAGAGGCACCCTGGAAATGAGGGAAGGAATGAGTACAGGGAACATCACCAGAGTTATTGTGTGTTCACGACTGAGGAAACAGATAGGAAGAGCTTGCAGCGCCGACATATGGAGGTCAATGCGGTCATGCCAAGAATGACGGAACATGCCTTGGTCGGACCAGGAAATCACCTGGAACATCAAAGATCATCCTAAACTTATGCCGAGTCCAGGTTCGTATGCGCTAGTGCTAGATCCGACATTCATTGGATCGAACATCAATGTGAGGTTCTCCAAGGTTTTGATTGATAATGGCAGTAGCATTAACGTCATGTGTGCGGATACGATGCGCAAGTTGGGCATCTCGGAGAACATGCTCCAGGCTACGAGAACAACTTTCCATGGCATTGTACCAGACATTTCTTGTGAGCCCATAGGTAAAGTCCGGGTCGACGTGCTATTCGGCACAAGGGATAACTACCGAACTGAAAATCTAGAGTTTGAGGTGGTGAACTTGGAAAGTGCATATCATGCGTTACTCGGAAGACCAGCATTGAACAAATTCATGGCAAGCTGTCACATCAGTTATCTGAAGATGAAGTTACCCGGGCCAAATGGAGTGATTACCATTGCTGGAGATTTCCGGCGTTCCACTGAGTGTGCTTCGGCCGGGTCTAACCTAGCCGAGTCACTCGTGATTGCGCAAGAGAAAAGAAAAATCCAAGAGGTGGCGGCATTAGCTCAGTCCGCGCAGCAATATATGCCGGCGTTAAGTAACCCGCATGGCAGCGTTTCATTTCAAGCCGCAAAGGACACCAAGAAGGTTCCAGTTGATAACATGTTCCCGGGCGCACGTAACAATTGGTGCCGGGTTAACTGACAAATAGGAAAGCGAGCTCGTCAACTTCCTCCGTGAGAATCGGGATATTTTTGCTTGGTCTACACAGGACTTGCAAGGTGTTCCGAGGGAGTTGGCCGAGCACTCTTTGAACGTAAGACCCGGAGAAAGGCCGATGAAGCAACCTCTCCGCCGCTTCGCCGAGGATAGGAGAAAAGTCATTGGAGACGAGATAGCTCGGTTACTAGCAGCAGGATTTATCATGGAGGTACTATATCCGGATTGGCTCTCTAATCCGGTGTTGGTAGAAAAGAAGAGGGACGATCCGAACGTGGCAATGGTTTGGCGTATGTGTATCGATTACACGAACCTGAACAAGGCGTCTCCAAAAGATCCATTTCCACTACCGAGGATAGATCAGGTCATAGACTCGACCGCGGGATGTGAACTGTTATCATTCATTGATGCATATTCTGGCTTCCACCAGATACCTCTGAACCCGGATGATCAAATAAAGACTGCATTTATTACCCCGTACGGGGCTTACTGCTATCGCACTATGCCGTTCGGTTTACGTAATGCAGGTGCAACGTACCAAAGATGTATGCAAAAATGTTTGCACGACCAAATAGGTCAAAACGTACAAGTATACGTGGATGATGTGGTTATCAAGACCAAGGAAAGCACAATGCTCCTTGACGACATAAGGCAAACATTCGCAAACTTGAGAAGGTTCCGGATGAAGCTTAACCCATAAAAATGTACCTTTGGTGTCCCGGCTGGAAAATTACTCGGATTTGTCGTCTCCAGCCAAGGTATCGAAGTTAATCCAACTAAGATCCGAGCCATCGAACGAATGGAGCTGCCGAAGTGTCTTAACGATGTCTAGAAGTTCACTGGATGCCTCGCATCATTGAGTCGGTTTGTATGTCGGTTGGGAGAAAAGGCACTGCCTCTCTACCAACTCATGAAAAAGTCGGATAAATTCGTTTGGACGCCACAGGCCGATGAATCCTTTGCCCACTTACAAAAGATGTTGGCCACCGCGCCAGTGTTAGCCTCTCCACTATCAAAGGAGCCAATGTTGCTCTACATAGCCGCAACCAACCGAGTTGTAAGTGCAATAATTGTAGTGGAGCGCGATGAAGAGGGTAAGTCGGTGCAGAGGCCAGTATATTACCAGAGCAAGGTATTGTCTGCCTCAAAACAGAACTACCCGCACTTTCAAAAGGTGGCATACGGTGTCTATATGGCGGCAAAGAAGTTAAAGCATTACTTTGAGAAGCACCCCATCAAAGTAATATGTGAAGCTCCCATATCCGAGATAATGGGTAACAAGGATGCGAGTGGCAGAATTGCAAAATGGGCAATTGAGTTAGCCCCTTATGCGCCCCAATACGCCCCTTATGCACCCCATCAAATCTCAGGCTGTGGCGGACTTTTTTGTGGATTGGGCCAAGGTACAATACGAACCACCGCCACCAGATCCGAATTACTGGAGGATGCACTTTGACGGGACGAAAACCAAAACCGGACTAGGCGCCGGGGTTGTGCTTACCTCGCCAAAGAAGGACTAGCTAAAGTACGTATTGCAGATCCATCTCGCGGTGTCGAACAATGTCGCTGAGTATGAGGCTCTTGTGCATGGGCTCAAAGTGGCAAAGGAGATTGGCATACGTCGGATAATATGCTTTGGCGACTCGGATCTGGTGGTGCAGCAGGTGTCCGGAGTGTGGGACGCCCTGGATCCAAACATGGCACTATACAAATTTCACGTGCAGAAGATATCTGGTTACTTCGAGGGGTGTGAATTTCACCATGTACCCGAGTGGAAAACGAGGCTGCCGACATGTTGTCGAAGCTCGGATCGACCAGATAGGCAATTCCACTGGGTGTAGAATTGGAACACCTCAGAAAACCATCTATCAGGCCGTCCCCAGGAACCGACTCGATCTATGTCCCGGAAAATACGGAATCCGGAGCTAAGCCCATGGACATTGACACGGGAGGTAGTACGCGAAACCCGAGGACTGCCTCGGCAAACCCGGGGACTACCTCGCTAGACCCGGGGACTGCTCAGCGTGATCCGGCTGAAGTTATGCCGGTGGATCAGATGGAAATTGATGAGGAGATGTTCCCCCCACGAGCGATACCAGCTTGGGCACTGCCTATATTCCAATTCCTGAAAGACGGAACGTTACCCGCTGAGGAGGTGTTAGCCAGGCAAACTCAGAGGAGATCAAAAGCATACACAATCATCAATTCCGAGTTGTACAAACAGAGTGTAACCAATGTCCTCCAACGATGCGTTGACCCGGAAGAAGGGCTTGACATCCTCCGAGATATACACTAAGGAGAATGCGGACATCATGCCTCATCCCGAGCCTTGGTGGCAAAGGCGTTCCGGCATGGATTCTACTGGCCAAGTGCCTTGGAACAAGCAGAAGATCTGGTGAGAAAATGCAATGGTTGTCAAAGGTACGCCACCAAGACACATATGCCTATGTCGGAACTCAAGACCATACCAATTACGTGGCCATTTGCTGTATGGTGCTTGGATATGGTTGGCCCGTTCAAACCGGCGAGAGGAAACATGACACACATTTTGGTCATGGTGGACAAGTTTACAAAATGGATTGAAGTGAAACCTATAAGAAAATGTGATGGAGCTACGACCATGACATTTCTCAAAGACATCATATTGAGATACGGTTATCCACACAGTATTATAACCGATAATGGAACAAATTTTGCGGAAGGAGCATTTGCGCGCTTCTGCCGAGATAAGAAGATCTGACTCGATGTCGCCTCGGTAGCCCACCCCGCATCGAACGGACAAGTGGAAAGATCCAACGAATTAGTATTATCCGGGATAAAACCCCGGCTCATTGAGCCGCTGCAAAGATCAGCGGGGTGCTGGATAGAAGAACTACCAGCGGTCCTGTGGAGCTTAAGAACAACTCGAATCGATCAACGGCTATACACCATTTTTACGGTATATGGGGAAGCTGTATTACCGGCCGACATAGAGCATGATTTGCCTAGGGTCACCCAATACACGAAGCGAAGTGCAAGAAGCCCGGCAAAATGATGTTGATCTGCTGGAAGAAGCGAGAAGCGGCCTGCCCAGATCCGCCATATATCAGCAAAATCTCGACGCTATCATAGCGGAAAGTGTGCCCCGTCTTTCGGAAGGCGATCTGGTGCTCGGTTGGTACAACGTACTCTGCATGCATAAATTATCCCCCATGGGAAGGGCCATTCATTGTGAGCAAAGCATTGCACAATGATTCTTACTATCTCATAGATGCAAAGCCACAGGAAAAGAACAAGGCGGACAGGTCCGGAGAGGAATCCAAGCGACCGTGGAATGTAGCACTACTTCGTCCCTTCTACACTTAGCTAAGAAGTGTATGTATCCGAGTCATCTCATATGTCGGTATGTATGTCAGCAATGAGCTTATCAATGAAATAGCAGCGCCTCGAGCAGTAACTCGGGGACTGCCTTAATAACGTTTGTTGTTACTTCTTATGCGGTAGCTGGAACAAGTCGTTCTACTTAACCCGGATTAGTAATGTGTGAGCACCAAAAACCCAACTCTTCGACTTGCTGCTGTCCAACAAGAATTGGCTTCATGGCAAGCAAGGGAACAAGTTTGGAATTGCGTAGCACATGAAAAACGACTAAGGAAACGAGTTTATTCGAGCTAACGCTTGTTTTTCGGACTAACCCTATATTTATTTTCAAGTTATTATGCTGAATTATTTTGAGCTAAGCCTAAAAGTTTCTAAGTAATGTTAAAACAATTTTTGAAGCTCGGGTTCGTAAGTCGTAAAACCGAATCAAGGTAGACACGGACCGAGCCAGAGAATTGGACGAACAAGAAAATGAAACTCGGGGACTACGCCCAAGTTAATCCGGCATAGAAATGTAGTAGCAAAATATCGCATATCCAGCATACAATTGCATCCGGCATACCGAGGATCTGATAAATTTTCAAGCTTTTTGGAACTAAGGAGCAGCAGGAGGAGGAAGTTCGGCGTCATCGTCGCTATCTTCAATATCTGAAGCATCATCTTCTCCGCCCTCATCCGACCCATCTTCAACGTTCTCATTGTGCTCGTCCCCAGTGGATTCCAGGAAGCTCGGTCCTTCAACCCAGTCATGAATAGGAGAATATTCGACGAGGCTGTAGGCGCAAGCCTGGCGCCGAGCTACCCACTCCGGATCATCGGTCCATCTGGATCCGGTGCGCCGGCGTGTAAGGAGGCTAAGGTCGATCTTCTCGTACCATGTGAGAATATGGTGAAGGATGGTATCAACTGCGGCACGACCAGCGGACTCTCTCCAGAGGTCAAGCTGGGTCTCAATCTCCATTAACTTCTCGACGAGAGTCGCGATGGTCTCCGGGCTACTCTCTCCGGGACAGAACGTATTGAAAATGCGAACTGCAACGTCGAGGATATCCTTGCCATAATTCTTGATGGATTCCACGCGAGCTGACAGGCTGACCAATAGGTCCTCCATGTCTAAGGGAATGCTCTCACCGTCAGGAACAATGGGAGTACCCCTCTCTCGGCAAAATTTGGCAACAACATCACTTGCAATAGAAGTACCCTCTGGAAAGTGGTCTGGAAACAAGGCAAAGGAAGAAGGTAAAGAAAAAACATATGAGGTAACCCGGATAATTATGTCGGACAAGGGAAAGGAACTTACGAGAAATATGGCTATGGATCCGGGTTAACTCCTTGATGCAGGCATCGCGTCTTTTGCGAAGTTGCTCAAGCTCAGCGTTTGCCGACCCAAGCTGGAGGTCAGATTCTCTGAGTAGGTCCTGGTCCTTGGAGATCTGGAGAGTAAGGCGCTCACGCTCTTCTGTGAAGTTCTGGCCAACCTTTCGGAGCTCGGTTTGGTGCTGGGCCTTCATCTTCTCCATCTCAGCCTTGAGCTTGGCAATCTCGTCGTCCTTAGTCCGGAGGAGAGCAAGCTCATCATCCTTTTTCTTCAGCTCGGCTTGATGCTTCCCTGCTTGTTCGAGAAAATGCAGCATCATATCAGGCACGGGCACACTATCCTCAAGCAATGCTGAAATAGTATGTTGACCCGGCAGAGCCGAGGAGTGAATGTTTGACGAGCCAAGGAGAAGAAGAAATGGAAAACACTATGAGGTCGAACAAAAGAGGACATACCCCAGATTTCCTCCAAGTTCTTCCGCATGATCTTGTTCTCAGCCTCCACCCCAGCTGCAGAAACCGAATGAGGAGATTAGTTCGGCGGAAGAAAGTGAAGAAAAACGGAGAGGTGCCGAGGGAGAAAATTACCCCTCTTTTCATGTTCTGCACCAAGTGCAACATGTTTTGCGCGTAACATCTTGTGGGTATCAAGCAGGCATTGGAATTCAGCGCTCCGGTGATTGGTGGTTACCTAAAAAAATTACAGAAGTGTAAAATTAGCTTGGTGCATATTCGAAGTGTACAAGATCCGGGCCAAGTGGAACTTAACCCGGCTCTAGGTGTGTGCATATTCGAAGTGTACAAGATCCGGGCCAAGTGGAACTTAACCCAACTCTAGGTGTGTGCATATTCGAAGTGTACAAGATCCGGGCCAAGTGGAACTTAACCCGGCTCTAGGTGTGTGCATATTCGAAGTGTACAAGATCCGGGCCAAGTGGAACTTAACCCGGCTCTAGGTGTGTGCATATTCAAAGTGTACAAGATCCGGGCCAAGTGGAACTTAACACGGCTCTAGGTGTGTGCATTTGAAGTGTACAAGATCCGGGCCAAGTGGAACTTAACCCGGCTCTAGGTGTGTGCAGATTCAAAGTTTACATGCAGCTACGTTAGTTTTCTAATGAGCATCCGGCCGAGTAACAAGCTACACCACCGGAGGCTTGGGGACTAATGGTTATTATCTACAACATGTAAAGGAGAAACGACATACCTCCATCATTCGCCCCGCGAGGTTAATTGCCTTAGCGGCGGTATTCATCTGGGCAGAAAATTCTGCGGGGCCAAACTTTTCTGGGAGATCGTCGTTGTGGACGAACTCCGCCTTGTTCCAGTTCATGACGAACTCGATAATGCTCAGAGGGTACCGCTCGCCGGTGGGCATATGGGGTGCCGCCAAGCCCTTCGCGTGAGCTTCTTTCCTCTCAACTAGGGCAAGAGCTGGGATGGTATGCAGAACCATCTGCTGCGCATCAGTTGGCTCGGCAGGAACATCCTTCACTGCTGGTGATTTCTTCGGAAGCATCGACAATAGGGTTCGTTGCCCGGCCTCGACGGATGCAGACTTGGTAGTATCCGGAGCCTTTTTGCCCTTAGCTTGCTGGGAAGAAGTAACTGCGGTGGATTTCCCTTCGGTTGCTGAGTAGTTCTCGCCGAGGCTGAGATGACTCGGACGAGGCAGAAGAACTTGGCACTGGAGCTCTTGTAGCTGGACTTGGAGCTGTTGTTGGTTTCCTTGGTGCCGGGACAGGTGCTGGCTCGGTCGCTGGTACTGGAGCTGCTGCTGGTGCTGGTGTTGTGATAGACTCGGTGGTTGCTGGTTGTGGCGATGCCGAAGTGGTGGACGCCATCGCCTCGGCTAGACCGACCCCTCCCGCTCCAAGGTCGCGTTCCTCTCGATGAGGCACTGCGGAACCCAGAGCAGCCGCAGAAACCTCCGGAATAGGGCTCAGCGGGTGTGACTCGTCGTCACAAGGAGGAGAAGGGCCAGACCGAAGGGGTGAAGAGATGCTTGATCCACTCGAGGACCTCACGGAGGCCTGAAAAAGAATAATGTCAAGAGAAATTACCACGATGCAAGGAAAAGTGAGTTACGAATGAAAAATGACTTACGATCCGAGGTTTCGCCTCCTTGGGTTTCGGGCCCTCCGTGCCGGGCTTTGCCTGCCCGGCTGAGGCGATCTTGTCTCCGGCCTTCTTTTGCCTTTTTGTGGGCTGAGAAGGTTCAGAGGAAGAACTTGATGCGGCTCCGCGCTTCTTCTTCGACGCCACCGGAACCGGCTCACCCGTAGCAAGTGGAGGATCCTCGTGGATATGCTCACTGGGGTTAGATGATGCCGGAAAGGCAAAAGAAAGAGGGACAGCCTCAACAGGTTCAATCACATCGACATCCGAGTCATCCTCATCATCGGGCCAATCTCTAAGAGAAGAGAATTTACCGCTGGGTCGTTTCATAGCGTCGGTCATAGGGAGGAACATCTCCTGGTCTGGCTCCTCCTCATCCAGGATTTCTCGGTCCGGCGCCCACTTAAGGGTCAGGTCCGTACCATCCTCGAGAGTTTGCTGAAGGAACAGCTGAGAAAAAGCACGAAGAACAGAGTCAAAAATACAACAAAAACCGACACATACTTGATCCGAAATAAGTTTGCCCCGCGAAGCTTACCGCGGGAGGGAGCCTGTCACGATAGTAGTGCTCAATTCCCCACGTCCATTCGGCGGAGAAATCCTTGTGGGTGGTGAAAAGAGCCTTAACTCGGCGAAAGATCTCCCTGTTGCTCAACTCGAAGGAGGAGGTTCGGTTGGGGTCGCGGCCGAAACTCATGTGGCACAACTTGTGGGTGCGCTTCTGGAGGGGATAGATTTGGTTGCGCACGAACGTGATCATAGCATCCTCGTTGCGCAATCCGAGTCTCTTCAGCTCCACGAACCTCTTGTTAACTTGGTTGGCCAGAGCTATAGGCTTCTTGGGGACCTCCTCCCAAAAATCCGTGTCAGGTAGACCCGAAGCATAGGGCAGCAACCGAATCAAATCTTCAGTACCCTCATTCCGGATGTAGAAGAAGGTCCAGGCCCATCCTTTGCAGGAGTCAAGCCCGGTAACCCGGGGAAAGACGGAAAGTCTCCGGGGCAAGATGGAGGCAGCTCCGAATTGGGTGAGCTGCTTATCCTCCGACTCTACTTGGATATTGGGGATGACGTTGCGACGAAGGCCGAAGAACCGAATCCACAGCTCCTTCGTGGGCCATAGTCCGGTATAGCCTTCGATCATAGAGGCAAAGGCGGAGAGAGAGGTGATAGCGTTGGCTGGGAGATGGTGCGGCTGCAAGTGGTAGGTCCTAACCCAATCCCGGAAGAAATCGCTCACCAGCAGACCAAATCCCCGTTGGAAGTGGGACATGAACACAACGAACTCACCCGGATTGGGTGAGAGGGCCAGTTCGGCGGAGGGGAGACGAGCGGTGACGCCGGCAGGAATGCGCCTGGTCCGGTAGAGCCAATCAAGGTCATATTGATAGACCCATGATCCGGCCCACGCGCCGCGGTCCGTCGCGCCGGCGTCCTCCTCCATCTCCTGCTCGGCGACGACGAGCTCCTCCTCCGTCATCTCGTATCCACTATCCTCGCTGGAGCTAGCGGCGGCGGAGATCTGAGGCCTGGATTGGCGTGGACCCGTGGCGAAGAAGCTGCGCAGCGGTGGCTGCGATGCAGAGGCACGGGGAAGGTGCGGCGGCGGCACTGCTGCTAGAAGCACCGTGGCGCGCGTCGCTAGGAAGACGAAGGAGAAAGGAACAAGCAGAGGGCGAAGTGGAAAACGCTAAGGGCGCCCTCCACTACTTAACCACCCCCAGAGATGGATGAGTAGGATCGCACTGCGCCGATGAGCCACACGGTGTGGCCGTGTATCACCTGCATCAGCCAATCGGAGAAAAGCCACACAGGGGGCCACAGAGTAGAAGCAATCCCATGACACAACACGCTGATGCGGTAAACGAGGAGGCAGGCATGACGTGACCCACGCACAGTGATAACTAACAATTACTGCGGAGGTTACTGTGCAGGCCCTTAAAATAAGATGAGGTAATGATTAGCCTCCACGTGGGTTGGCGTATGAGAGAAGGAAACGGGGCCCGGATCAAACCATCATAACCATGGGATCCGAGCCAAAGTGGTGACCCGGCCGGCAAGTGAAAACTTGGAACGTGCGAAGGGAACATAAATCCATATAATCCGAGATAAGGAGCTAACCCGGAATTAACGTCCGAGGCTCGAACATAAATGAACCTGATGTGGCCTTAGCGGCCAAGGCAGCTAAGACCGCACCAGCTTCGGGGACTAATGTTGGGGGGATACCCCCGGGTAGGGTCAGTCCGGGGTATAAGGGCCGAGTTAGCCAAGGTTCGGCAAGGTCAAAGCGGATGCTGGCCGGGTCACCTGAAGGCAGGCCGGATCATGAAGTAACCCGGACCAGGGGGTCGCCTAACATTGTCTCATCCGACTTAAGGAGTAAGTCGGAAGTGCTTGTCTAACTTATATGCAGGAACAGGTGTGGCCGGATCTACTATGATCCGGGTCCTTGCTTAGCTTCTGGGAGAAGGAAGGAATCTATCTGGTCAAAAAGAAGGTCCGGTACGCACTGCATGAGCGGAGAAAGCAAGGGCAGGACCACCGGGTCGTGGCCGACAAGGGTGGCGACGCCCATGTCGGCTGACGCGGGCGCCGCAGAGGCTTACGTCGCTAAAGCATGTGTGACGCGGGGGAAAAGCACCCCGGTCGGGTTACCACTTTGGGAGGGGGCATATTCTTAGGAATATGCCTCCACGTATGCCCTAGGCAGGGACCGAACTTCCTCTATATAAGGGGGGCTAGGTTTCTGGTAGAGGAGGTTGGTTGAGCTCTAGTTGGTTTGGTGATTCCATAGGGCTAGTTGATCTAGGGTTCTAGGGAAAAATAGTAGGCAAGAGTAAGAGAGCTCCTTCTACCTCCTCTCGCCAATACACCTCAAGGAGCACTTGTAATCTTGCAGATATAGCAATACAAACTTCTGTGTGGAGAATCACTCCACTATCCCTCCCTGGATTCCCCTAGCGTGTATTAGTCCCCACCTTTAGCCTATCCATGGCATCTGCCGTGACACCACCATGACAGTTGGCGCCCACCATCTGTCGTGACACCATGACGACAAGTGCACCTATACACCTGACAAGTGTATTGGGTGTGTTGGGGACACAAGAGACTTCTTGTATCTTGATTGCAGGGTTGCTTGAGAGGGGATACCTTTGACCACTTCCTCCCTGAGTTCGATAAACCTTGGGTGATCCACTTAAGGGTAAACTTGCTGCTGTTCTACAAACCTCTGCACTTGGAGGCCCAACAACTGTCTACAAGAATAGAAGTGTGTAGACATCAATCCACCAGAGTCATTGCATGTGTGTTCTTTCCACAAACCACACATGGATCCACCAAGGTCATTGCATGTGTGTTCTTTTCACAACCCACATATGGATCAACCAATGTCATTGCATGTGTGTTCTTTCCACAAACCACATATGGATCCACCAGAGTAATTGCATGTGTGTTCTTTTTACAACCCACATATCGATCAACCAATGTCATTGCATGTGTGTTCTTTTCACAAACCACATATGGATCCACTAGAGTCATTGCATGTGTGTTCTTTTCACAAACCACATATGGATCCACTAGAGTCATTGCATGTGTGTTCTTTCCACAAAACACATATGGATCCACCAGTGTCATTGCATGTGTGTTCTTTTCACAAACCACACATGGATCCACCAATGCCATTGCATGTTTGTTCTTTTCATCAAGCACATATAGAACAACCAGAGTCATTGCATGTGTGTTCTTTTCAAAAAACACATATGGATCCACCGGAGTCATTGCATGTGTGTTATTTCCACAAACAACATATGGATCAACCAATGTCATTGCATGTGTGTTCTTTCCACAAACCACATCTGGATCCACTAGAGTCATTGCATGTGTGTTCTTTTCACAAACCACATATGGATCAACCAGATTCATTGCATGTTTATTCTTTTCATGAACCACATATGGATCCACTAGAGTCATTGCATGTGTGTTCTTTCCAAAGACCACAAATGGATCCACCAGAGTCATTGCATGTGTGTTCTTTTCACAAACCACATATGGATCAACCAGAGTCATTGAATGTGTTGTCTTTTCATGAACCACATATGGATCCACTAGAGTCATTACATGTGTGTTGTTTCCACAAACCACATATGGATCAACCAGAGTCATTGCATGTTTCTTCTTTTCACAAACCACATATGGATCCACCAAAGTCATTGCATGTGTGTTCTTTCCACAAACCACATATGGATCCACCAGAGTCATTGCATGTGTGTTATTTTCACAAACCACACATGGATCCACCAATGTCATTGCATGTGTGTTCTTTTCACAACCCAGATATGGATCAACCAATGCCATTGCATGTGTGTTCTTTTCAAAAACCACATATGGATCCACTATAGTCATTGCATGTGTGTTCTTTTCATGACCCACATATAGATCAACCAATGTGATTGCATGTGTCTTATTTCCACAAACCACATATGGATCCACCAGAGTCATTGCATGTTTGTTCTTTTCATAGACCACACAAGGATCCACCAATGCCATTGCATGTGTGTTCTTTTCACAACCCACATATGGATCAACCAATGTCATTGCATGTGTGTTCTTTTAGCAAACCACATATGGATCCACCAGAGACATTGCATGTGTGTTCTTTCCAGAAACCACATATGGATCAACCAATGTCATTGCATGTGTGTTCTTTTCACAAACCACATATGGATCAACCAATGTCATTGCATGTGTGTTCTTTCCACGAACCACATCTAGATCCACTAGAGTCATTGCATGTGTGTTCTTCTCACAAACCGCATATGGATCAACCAGAGTCATTGCATGTTTGTTCTTTACATGAACAACATATGGATCCACTAGAGTCATTGCACGTGTGTTCTGTCCACAAACCACATATAGATCCACCATAGTCATTGCATGTGTCGTCTTTTCACAAACCACATATGGATCAACCAGAGTCATTGCATGTGTGTTCTTTTCATGAACCACATATGGATCCACTAGAGTCATTGCATGTGTGTTCTGTCCACAAACGACATATGGATCCACCAGAGTCAATGCATGTGTGTCCTTTTCACAAACCACACATGGATCCACCAATGTCATTGCATGTGTGTTCTTTTCACAACCCACATATGGATCCACCAATGTCATTGATTGTGTGTTCTTTTCACAAACAACATATGGATCCACTAGAGTCATTGCATATGTGTTCTTTCCACAAACCACATACGGATCCACCAGAGTCATTGCATGTGTGTTCTTTCCACAAACCTCATATGGATCCACCAGAGTCATTGCATGTGTGTTCTTTCCACAAACCACATATGGATCCACCAGAGTTATTGCATGTGTGTTCTTTCCAGAAACCACACATAGATCCACCAATGTCATTGCATGTGTGTTCTTTTCATAACCCACATATGGATCAACCAATGTCATTGCATGTGTGTTCTTTCCACAAACCACATATGTATCCACCAGAGTAATTGCATGTGTATTCTTTTCACAACCCACATATGGATCAACCAATGTCATTGCATGTGTGTTCTTTTCACAAACCACATATGGATCAACCAATGTCATTGCATGTGTGTTCTTTGCACAAACCACATATGGATCCACTAGAGTCATTGCATGTGTGTTCTTTTCACAAACCACATATAGATCCACCAATGTCATTGCATGTGTGTTCTTTCCACAAACCACATATGGATCCACCAATGCCATTGCATGTGTGTTATTTTCATGAACCTCATATCGATCCACCAATGCCATTGCATGTTTGTTCTTTTCATGAACCACATATGGATCAACCAGAGTCATTGCATGTTTGTTCTTTTCACAAACCACACATGGATCCACTAGAATCATTGCATGTTTGTTCTTTCGACAAACCACATATGGATCCACTAGAGTCATTGCATGTGTGTTCTTTCCACAAACCACATATGGATCCACCAATGCCATTGCATGTGTGTTCTTTTCACAACCCACATATGGATCAACCAATGTCATTGCATGTGTGTTCTTTTCACAAACCACATATGGATCAACCAGAGTCATTGCATGTTTGTTCTTTACATGAACCACATATGGTTCTACTAGAGTCATTGCATGTGTGTTCTTTCCACATACCACATATGGATCCACCATGTTCATTGCATGTGTGTTCTTTTCACAAACCACATATGGATCAACCAGAGTCATTGCATGTGTGTTCTTTTCATGAACCACATATGGATCCACTAGAGTCATTGCATGTGTGTCTGATACATTGCAAATGTATCTATAATTTTTGATGTTCCTTGCTTGGTTTTATCTACTTTCTTGTGTTTTGTTCCAACTTTGGAGTACTTTTCATATGATTTCTTGGACTAACCTATTAACAAGAGCCACAGTGCGAGTTGCCCATTTTCTGCTGTTTTTGGTTCCAGGAAAGTCAGAAAATGAATATTCTCGGAATTGGACAGGACAAAAGCCAAAGTTCCTATTTTACCAGAAGACTCACGGAGCCAGAACACGAGACGGAGGAGGTCTAGGGCCTGGCCACACCCCCCAGGCGCGGGTACCCCCAGGCCACGCCACCAGGTGGTGTGGCCCCCCTGGACGCCCACCGACCTTGCCTCTTCGCCTATTAGAAGCCTCCCGATGCATAAACCCTAAATCATCAATCAGAAATCCACGAAAAGTTCCGCAACGCTGCCTCCAAGGAAGGGGAGATTCGGGGGACCTAAAGTCTCTGTTTTGGCACCCTGCCGGGATGGGGAAGTACCCCCGGAGCCATCTCCATCGATCTCCACCACCATCTCCATCACCATTGCTGATTCCCATGATGAGAAGGGAGTAGTTCTCTCTCGAGGCTAAGGGTTCTACCGGTAGCTATGTGTTCATCTCTCTCTCTATGCATGATCTTATTGAGATCATGAGCTTGTAATCTATAGATCTACCTTGCTACTCAAGTGCTTTAATAGATCTCTGCTCTCCCCATGTGTGTGAAAGTAACAACGTGCACACCATGGTGGCACTTAGGCTAGAGATTACAAATACTTGTTATGAGTTATATTTGGAGTTGGATGTCTTTATGAAATTGTGGTGTTTGTTGGAACCATCTAGTGCTCAAGGTGATAGTGTGTGGTTATCTAGATTGGAAAGGCTTACTTTGAGGTGTGCTGTTATAGCCCTACCATGGATTAGAATGTCCAACCGGAGAGTAGTTCAGCGTAGTATCATAAAGAAGTATATATTTATATGAGAGTGTTCACTAGTGAAAGTATGATCCCTAGGCCTTGTTTCCAAGCACTGAAACACCGTTTGCTATTAGATTTGTTACATGTTTGCTTGCTTCCATCTTTATTTCAGTTTTACTTTAGTCTTTTCCACGCCATCAAGCTATTTTATATCACCGTTACCACTTATAATTATCTATATAACTTGTATTTCACTATCTCTTCGCCAAACTAGTGCACCTATACACCTGACAAGTGTATTGGATGTGTTTGGGGACACAAGAGAGTTCTTGTATCTTGATTGCAGGGTTGCTTGAGAGGGGATACCTTTGAACACTTCCTCCCCGAGTTCGATAAACCTTGGGTGATCCACTTAAGGAAAACTTGCTGCTGTTCTACAAACCTCTACACTTGGAGGCCGAACAACTGTCTACAAGAATAGAAGTGCGTAGACATCAAGCTATTTTCTGGCGCTGTTGCCGGGGAGGTAAGGTAAAAGGTACTCACATCCTCTAGTGTGAGTGCTCGAAGTTATTTCCTTTAGATTTTGCAATTTTGTCTTTTGTTTCTTGTTTTTATTTTCACTAGATAGGCTTAATGGAAAACAACATAAAAATTAGAGAGATTTATAGTATTTATCTTGAGTACATGAAGTGTTTGAAGAGAAAATTAAAAAACCTATGGAACTTTATTTGCATGCTAATAGCAATGTTGTTAGTATGAATTCTTTGGACACCATTATTGCTAATGCTATGGAAAAGTCTAAGCATGGGGAAGCTAGTTTTTATGAAAATGATCTTTTTAGTTCCCCAGCTTTGGAGGATAGCTATTCTATTGCTTATGATGATACCAAACCTCCAATATATGATGATTGCAATGATGAATATGATATTTTTAGTCCGCCTACTATTGAGGAGGAAATTAATTATGATTACAATATGCCTCCTATATTTGATGATTATGGTGATGAGAATAATAATGATAGCTATTTTGTTGAATTTGCTCCCACTACAATTAATAAGAATGACTATGTTTATGTGGAGAGTATTAATTCTTTTATGCATGTGGCTCATGATAAGAATGCTTTATGTGATAGTTATATTGTTAATTTTATTCATGATGCTACTGAAAGTTATTATGAGAGAGGGAAACATGGTTTTATGCATCTCAATGATATTAAGTTTCCCCTCTTAATGTTGAAAGTCTTGAAGTTGCACTTGTTTTGCTTTACTATGCTTGTTGCTTTGTGCTTTCATGACTTATTTCTTTACAAGATTCCTATGCATAGGAAGTGGGTTAGACTTAAATGTGCTTTGAATTTTCTTCTTGATGCTCTCTTTTACTTCAATTCATATTTCTTATGTGAGCATCTTCTCAAACTATCATGCCTAACTTAATGGCGTTAAAGAAAAGTACTTATTGGGAGATAACCCAAAAGTTTTAGATGAGCCTCGGAAGTTATTACTTCAGTAATAACCGCTCCTTATCCTTTTTATTTACTTATTGTGCCAAGAGTAACCTCTAATGAGAGAGAAGTAATGATTGGGAAAGTTGCTGTCCCGAAACAGATTTCTGTGCTTCACCGTAAAAATTCGTGTAAACTCTCTGAACGTCCTTTTGAGGCGTAAATTTTTGTGCTTCTGCCCCAGGTTGTTATCTAACTTTCGTTTGTTCAACACTTTTTGATTTGAGCAACAGAAGGTCTTCGAAAAATCCGTCTTTACCTGCTGGTCTGTTTTGATAGATTTCTGCCATTATTTGCATTTG
Organism: Avena insularis; assembly: GCA_023614405.1. Classification (NCBI taxonomy): domain Eukaryota; kingdom Viridiplantae; phylum Streptophyta; class Magnoliopsida; order Poales; family Poaceae; genus Avena; species Avena insularis. Next base: position 538,946,103 of record CM042694.1, read on the forward strand.
CTTCTTGTTTGTTCCTTTTTGAGTTCTTTTGGGGAATTGAGATTTTTGAGGGAAGTGCTACAGTAGCTTGTGTTTTATTGGAAGTTTTATTGGTGTTGGAACTGAACCTAAATACTTATTATCTTGAGTGCACTAATGTTGCTAATAGAGATTGTGTGAAGTTTTGTATGAAGGAAAAATTTCAGGTGTATGGAAGGAATGAGTAATGAGATGAAGAATGGACTAAAGCTCAAGGTTGGGGATGCCACGCGTGTCACCCCAAAAATATCCAAGAAGTAAAAGCATCAAATCTTGGGGATGCCCAAGGCATCCCCTTCTTCATCAATAAAATTCCAGGTTTCTTCCAAACACTTCATTTTTATTGTTTCATGCACAGTTGTGTTATTCTTGGAGCGTCTTCTTTTTTGTTTTTGTTTTATTTTTGGTTTTTCGTTTGCTTTGTTTTCTTAGTTTGCTGAATAAATTGGTTGGACCCCCTCTTTCATTGCATTGGTTTTCAAATAGTTTGGTTTGGTTTCGAAAAGAGTAGGAAAGTTCATGCTTAAGTGTTAAAGAGAGTTTGTTTTTGACTGTGGCCTATGCTTTGTCTTGCCATGCTTGATATTGTTTTGGCTTTATGCTTAGTATTCTTTGTTGTTGTAGGATCCCCAACCTTTAATAAGATTGAGTCCCCTGTGTTTACAATGCTAGTCCCTGGATCAATAGCTAGCATCCACAATTCAGATGTAATATCGAGAAACAAAGGTCATAATACAACTTTATAACCAGGAATAAAATAGTTTTATTACATCAAACATAGCTCATTGGCTATTTACATTACATTGCAGCGGAATAACTATAAGCATTGGGTCCTTCATCTTCAAAGTGCCACAGGCAGATGTTGGTTGTAGACTTTGTAATCCTAATCAATCAATCTTCACTAAAACAATCAAACCTGCAACATAATAAGTTACAGCCACAAGGGTCAATACATTTGAATTGTATTGGCAAGTGATACTTTGGTAGTATAGTGGAGTCTATCATCTATATGCATTTTGGCTAAGTCGAGTTGAGGCTTTGCATTGCTCAAAAATAGATTTTTCCTATCAATTTGAAAATAAGTTTTGTTTGGCAAAAACAAATTCCAAGGCATCTACCAATCAAAGACTGAAGATCCACTCAGGGCATCTACCAATCAAAGACTGAAGATTTACTTGGCAAAAACAATTTCCCAATCTAAGATTTTGAGATCCTTGTACCAAGCCATCTCTCCATCAAAGATTGAAGAATTTCACACAACCCTTGTTCACCCACAAGTTTTAATTTAGAAATTGGAATGATGAGATTCTTGATTGCTTCCATGTCTTGATGCTCAAATTGTCCTTTACCAGGGACATGGCTAAGTACTTAGGTTTTTACACTCTGCAGAGGTGGTGCACTTTCCCCACAAGCCTTGGTTTCCCAAGAATGATCCTTCAGTAGCCTTTCCTTAGTCAAATGGACGCGTTCCAACCTATCAATCACTACCACCCACTGTCCAAAAGACTAAGTTCCAGCATCCTAAGATCATGGCAGAGCCCATAATGCCAAGTGGTTGCACTTGAAGCTTCTCAACATTTGACATCTCAAATCTCTTTGTTTCCTGGGTGGCCATCCATAAGTGAGATACACAAGCCAGTCCTTGGCCTTGTGAACCACTCAACATAAACCATTCCTTCCATTTCCACCCAGGTGTTTCATTAATCTTAGTTGTTTTATTAAACAAAACACAAGTCCTCAGACTTAGAATATTTTTCATAATGTGAATATATATCCCACCCAAGTTTTCTATTAGCTAGGCTAAGCTTGGTAGTAATAGGATTCTTAACTTAGGAAAATCCTACTAAGGATTCATCTACTAGATTTCCTATAGCAAGGTCTATACTTAGCAAAATAAAAACCATGCAAGATTTTACTTTAGCAAAAACACTAATGCATAGTGAAAATAATGGGACATAAGATATGAAGCATCACTTGCCTTTTTGGTAGAGGGTATAAGTTCACTCCTTGTCCTTGCAACACTCACACTCTTCAAGTCACTACAATCAATCAAGCAAGGCACAAACTCAATCTACCAATCAAGCAAATCAACACACATAAAATAACAAAGTCAAAGAAATGCATGCAAGCATGCCAAGCTTTGCTTTGCAAAAGTGGTTCCTAGTGGGTCATAGACATTTGGGTACACCTAATGGTCATTTTTGTAAAGTGGCAAAGTCATGCATAGGCATGCAAAGGTTGGTTCTAATGTAGGGATGGTCTTCACTAGGCTTCTAACTTTGTAAGTTCCAAATTGGTCATTTACCAAAATGGCAAAGTTATTTGCAAAAGGGTTTCTATTAGATTCCTAAACTTTGTAAGATCCAAATTGGTCATTTACCAAAGTGGCAAAGTTGTTAGCAAAAGGTTTCACCTCAAAAACCAATTTCAAAACAAGGCACCTATTTGGTCATTTTATGTGGTGAAGAAATATGTCTACTAGGGTTTTAGTCTATAGGGTTCACCAAATGAGTTGCTATTGCAAAACTTGGTGCTTTTGGTCAGTAGGTTTGGTCCAAACATTTTCTCAAGGTTTTCTTTATGAAAGCATTTTCATAAACAAATCAAATAGTTTTAGTTAGCTAGAAATGGACTAAACTAATTAATCCATTCTATTCTTTTCCAAAATCACTTTCCAAACTATGGGTTGGTTCCTATGGTCAGCAAGGTCACAACAAACTAATTGGCAAAGGTTTTAACCTGAATATCATTTTTAAATGATTTTTCTAATGTTAGCAAGCATACAAAAGAATCTGCAAAGTTAAACAAGTTAACAGATACTATTTGCTAAACTAAGGGTAGGTTTGGCTAGGGCTTGTCTTGCTGATTCCAACGACATCAAATTTGTAAAATTTGGACGTGTGGATCCAAAGATACAAGGGTTTGAAGTTTGCAAGAAATTCTGTTTTCAAATTCTGTTTTTAAACAGATAGGTGACACGCGGCGTAATTCTATTCGTCGGTACCGGTTCGGTCGGATCAGTCGCTGTGGAGCGTTGGATCTAAGTTAGATCGTGCGGCTTAGGTAGCGTACCTCTTCGCGGTTAAGTGATCTATCGTAACCGATGGATCTGCATCTAACAGTAGCTAGGCGTTTGACCTAAAAGGAGCGGCGATGCGGCGGCTGCTGGCGGCGGAGTCGTCGGTCGTCGACGGAGGCGACGCTACAGGGGGTGAGGGAGAGAGGGAAGTTGCTCACCGTGATCAGGAGGTTGCGGTGAAGCTCTACGTGTTGATGGCTCGACGAGGGGCGCACGATGCTGTCAGGGATTGCTCGCCGGAGTTGCTGTGGGCGGCGGGGCTCTCGGCTTGTCGTCGTGGACGTCGCTGTGATTCACTCCGAAGCGAAAGGAAGGCACAGTTAGATGCGCGGGTCCAAGGCAAGGTCGTGTGCGTGAACAAGGAGTGAAGGGACGGTCTGGTCTTACCGGTGGGGCTCGTCGGAGAGGAAGCAGATGGCGGCGGCGAGTCGAGCTTGTCGAAGACGGTGCTGTGGACCACGAGAGGACAAACGGAGGTCTGGGTTAGATGCAGGAGATCATGTCGAAGCTGTGAGCGTGAACGAGAGGGCTCGGGGCGGTCGAGGCTTACCGGGGAAACTCGTCGGAGGCGAGACAGACGGTGGCGCTCGCTTGGTGTCGTCGTTCTGGGCGCAAGGTGAGCCATGGTACAGAAGGGTCTTGTTGAAGGAATGGCTGAAATCTGAGCACAGCTGAGGATCGGAGGAGGCGCGTGTGCTGGCTGGAATCGGCCGGAGACGGTGGTCGGAGTAGTGAGGGTGCGGCTTCGATTGAGGGCAGCCTGGAGGCTCTCGAGGCGTGAGGTCTGGGGGAAATGACAGAGGAGAGGAAGGCGTTTAAGTAGGCGTCATCGCAGGGGGAGTAAAGTCCATGGTTAACGCGAATTCAACGCCGGAGTAAATCGGCAGAGCGCCGTTGAGGGGGAAGAAACGGCTGGCGCGGGTGAGAGAGAAGAACAGTAGAGAGTGGGCCTACCATCAAGGGAAAAAGAAGGAACGGGTCCACGGGTCATTTCTTGTGTGGGTTTCTTTTCATGCGAAAACGGTTCGAGGAAGAATAAGTGGAGGTGGGGTCTGTTGTCAGCGAGAGAGGGAGAGGGGGAAGTGGGTCCGGGCTGTCATTGACTGTGTGGGTCAGAAGCTGGGTGAGAAAAGGTTTCTTGAGGCGTGAAAGGTCAATGGAGTTGGGCCTATTGGGCTGCTCCTGTTTTCCTATTTTTTTCTGTCTAACTTTTTTTTCCTTTTCTAATTCTTTTTCTGTTTTCAATTTCAAACAAATATTCACACAATTCAAACAACACTCAAATCAAATCAAACAGCAAACTTTTCATTTGAATTTGGTTCTGTTTGGCAACATAATCCAAATCTCAAAATGAAATATTATTTTTATTTATTTTAGGATCCATTTAATAATTAAATAAAATGGATCTTTAGTTTATTAATAATGTTTGATTTATTTTAAATAAAATTTCCATTTGGAATCCAATTATTTTCAAAACCAAACCAGAAGGTTTAATTTGAAAAATAAAAGAATACTTGGAAACTTATTTAAATAAATAAATAAGTTTTGGTGTTTTAATTAAAATGGGAAAGCCTTTACTTAAATAAAAATTGGATATTTAAATCCTTATTATTTTATTTAAATAATCCTTTACTCATTTTAATCAAAGCAAAACCTTTTAATAAAAGATTTCAAAGTAGTAATAAAATACTTGGTGTTTATTTAAAATGGGAAAAGCTTTTACTTAAATAAAATTGGATATTTAAATCCTTTTATTTTATTTAAATAAACCTTTACTCATTTTATCAAAACAAAATATTTTATTTCAAAAGTTTGGCCAAAATTAATTTGGCTTATCTTTTCATTTGAAACCAAAGTCTTTTATTAAAAGATCTAAAACAGTGTTTCCAAAACAATTTATTTTTCCTTTAACAAAGGTTTATCTTTTTAATCCCTTTAGGATTTTTGTTCACCAAAGGGTATGGGCTTTTGGTAAGGGCTTTATTGGCTTTGGAAATTCAATTTCCTTCTCTTATTGTATCCACAAGATTTTGTCTAAGGTTCCAAACTAAGTGAAACCAACTTCTAAGGTCTTTCTTGATCCTTTGTGATTATTTGTTGATCCAACTTGGTATGGATCAAATCCATAGATTTGGAGATACTTTGGAAATTGATTTCCTTCCATTAGGGCTTAGGATTTGGATTTTGGATTTACTTTCCAAATGTTCAAATTTCCAGATACATTCATTGAGGAATGCATTTCCCTTGATTTAGATTTTGTTGAATTCAAACTTCTGCCAAAGTTTGTTCAAGATGGGATTTTAAGTCTCCTTTTAGAAACAAAAGTTTCTTTTCACCCTGATTTTCAACAAAAATTTATTTTGTTTATTTAATTTTTCACATTACAAGATTTGGAAAATCTTGGGATGTGACAGTTGTAGCATGACTTGTTATAAACAATTGAGATTGCTTAGTGTGCCTTAGATGAATCATGCGTTGTTTTAGCATATTAAAGCATAGTATAGTGGTTTTCTCCTTTGATGATTTATTTGGGTTGACTTGGCGCATGCTCACACCATGTTATGACTATCTCAAGTCACCATAGCCTTTATGATCCTTTATTTTTCAACTTGTAGTATCACTTTATGCTTTGATCAATGATGTTTTGTCGCTCTGCATGATTATGGCCATTATTGCTCTCTTAGTTTGTCGCTCCTAGTCTTTTGCTAGCCTCCACAACCAAGTATGAGTTCCACTCATGCATCCAACTCCCTAAACCAAGTTATTCCAAAGAGTCCACCATACCTACCTACTAGCATATGTTATTCCAAGTATATTCATGTTTTTGTTTACCTTCCGAATTAAACTTGTTATGAGAAAACTAGTGATTAAAGCTCTCACGAACTTGATGGCACACTTTACTTTTCTTGCCCTTAATAAACTTGAACCATTGTGTCGTCTATGTTGTATATTCTTGCACTTATTTGTTGGGGATTAGCAGAACCATGCTGTCATGGGGAACGCTTGCAACATTGCACGGCTACTTTGTACCTAGTTGATATCATGCTCTTTTGTCTATGGATGTCGTCGGTGTGAAATGAAAGGGGAGCTTGTAAGTCCATGGAGTTATGTATATGTGTTAGAGAAACGCCTGGGCCGCTGGTCTAATCCATGCCGACATGGTGGAAACCTGCAGCGTAACCATAATGAGTTATCTATGAAGCATTCTTCTTATAAAAAAAGAGTCCTATATTGAGAAAAAAGAGAAAAGAAAAAAAAGAGATTATGAAAAGAGGAAAGAGAGAAAAAGCACCATATTCCCATGGTAAATCAGAAGATTGCTGAGATGCTTGTTGTCTGCTTGCCTTGTCATTTTGATATGGGGATTCTTCCATATCATCGGGCATGGGGTATCCTATTGGCGGTTCTCTATGATACCCATGTACTTACAATGACAAGAACTTACCGGTGACTAAATTTGAGTAGCATGAGGAGCGGCCCTCGTATTCAAGGGACATGAGATTTCCAACTTATACTTTGTCAAGCATATACTCCATAGTTTGTTCACTTTAACCTTAATCACTTCAAGATTCTTATGATAGGGGCAATGAGAGCTGAAAGCTAAAAAGTACCATAATTTTTGGAAGCTCTTTATGGAACTTGAATCTCTGCTTCCTTCTATGAAGGCCTTTCTTCCACCATTATATTGAGTCTCCACCTTCTACCTTTATGCACCTACTTTGCGAGCATAGTGGCCATTCTTAGTTCTATGTGCATTGTCCCAAGACTAGTTGATTGTGAAGGGAATATGCCCGAGAGGCAATAATAAAGTGGTTATTATCTTATTCCATGTTTATGATAAATGTTTATTTTACATGCTAGAATTGTATTGATTCGGAAACATCAATACATGTGTGTTTAATAAACAAAAAGGGTTCCTAGTCATGCCTCTCTTATAGACTAGCTTGTTGATTAACAAGATGATCAAGGTTTCCTAATCATGGACATTGGATGTTGTTAATAACAAGATCACACCATTGGTGGAATGATGTGATGAACATTCATCCGAAGTATAGCATTACGATCAAGTCATTATGTTTATATTAACATCATACGAAGTAATCTTTATCCTTAGACCATGAGATCATGTTAATTGCTAACACCAGAAGAGTATCTTGATAACATCAAACATCACACCGTAACAGGGTGACTATAAAGATGGCTTCAGTACTACGAAGGTGTTATGTTGAGGCTCATGGATCAAGAGTGGAATTTGTCAATCCAGATGACGGATAGATATTCTCTGGGACCTCTCGGTGATATCACATTGAAATAGATTGCAAGCAAGTGATGTGATCACTAGAATGTTATATCACGGGAACGAGAAAAGAGTACATGTCGGTAACGAGATCAAACTAGGTATGGAGATACCGATGATCGAATCTCGGACATGTAATATATCGCGGGACAAAGGGATTTAGTTACTAGCGTTAAAGGTTCTCACGATCACAGAAGTCATCGTTCAATGTGTAGGAGTCAGTATGGATCTCCAGGTCCCGCTGCTGATTATTGATCAGAGAGGGGTCTCGATCATGTCTGCATTATTCGCGAACCGTAGGGTGACACACTTAAGGGATACCGACATCATTTGGAGCAAATATGTTTCAGATAAAGATTTAAGAAAGCGCTGGAATTATTTCAATAGACACCGAAACTGTTTAGGGTGAAATTGCTGAAATTGGTTCTGCATGTAATATTGAAATGTTGTAGGGGGTTTTATGTGAATGTTTGTAAATTAAAGTAATTAACAAAATTCTGAATAAAATTAATAAAAGAGTTTTATTAAATGAGAGAGCATTAAATTTGGAGAAATTTAATGCATTGAAAGTGGAGACTTTAAAAGAGAATGTGAAGGGGCAAATTTATGTGGAGGGAGTTACCACCACATGAATGGAGGATGCGAAGGGTCACCTCCTCCATGCGCCAGCCATGAAGGAGGGGCACCCCCCTCCTCCTATAAAAGGCCACCCCCTCCTCACTTCTCACACACACCTCCTTGTGAAGGATCTCTCTCCCCCTCTAGTATTATTCCCCCATGGTCTCGGATTAGCGAGATACATGTTCCCGGTGGCTTTATCTAGAAAGGAGTTGCTGCTTCTGCTGCTTTGCTGGAGCGAGGGACGGAGGTTGTCAGGGTACCGGACATGTGTGCAATCACGGATGCACCGCTACTTTGCGGTGCTAGACTTGGTGCTGCTGGATCTGGATCTGATGGACGTGCTGGAGCCGGACCTGCTGGACTTCCTCACGATCTTGAGATCGGCAAGTGTACGACTACATCAACCACGAGTAACTACTCGTTAACAAAGCTCATTGTCTACGAGGGTAAGTTCTCGTTGGATGTATGTCCACCCGTTGCTTTGTACCTAGTAGATAGATCTTGGCGTGTAGTTCACACCGTAGGAATTTTTTTGTTTTCTATGCTGTGGACCCAACAGTGGTATCAGAGCCTGATCTATGCGTAGGTGCTTAGCACGGGTAGTACACATATGTTGATATGTGGCGATGATGATCATGTTATTGCATCTTCTATGTATTTTGGATATTGGTGGCATAGTGGGATGAAGCGCCCCGGACCAACCTTACATGTCATCGTACATGAGACCGGTTCCACGACTGACATGCAACTTGTTTTGCATAAGTGGCGGGCGGGTGTCTGTCTCTCCTACTATAGTCATTATCTGATTTACAACGAGTTGCTAATAATTTGGTTATCCTCGTTGTGGTTCATGTTCGTAGGTAAGAACGGTTCTATCTCCAAAAGCCCTAAGCCACGTAAAACTTGCAATTGATAAATTAGAGGCGTCTAGTTTAGATCGTTGCTAGGCTAGTGTATTGATATAGTATTGTTGTAAGTAGATGTATGATAGATACTCTTACAACACACTCAACCTGTAAGTTCCATAGACCTTGGCCTTACACACAAACGAATGATAGAGATCATACCACGATGCAAATGATAGAGATCAAATGCATGGACCATATCATGTCGCTTTACACATTAGATGTTAGCATCTTATACTGCTAGTTTGGCGCTTTCTGTAGCATTGTAAGATGATCCCTCATTTAGATATCAAGATAAAAATGTGTTCTTCCTTAAGTATGCACCATTTTGTGGATCGTGTTTCGAGACATCACGTGATGATCGGGTGTACTCGACTCTACGCTTTCATACAAACGGGTGTAAGACAGTTTTACACACGCGAGTACTAAGGTTCTTACTTGGCGAGCCTAGCATGTACAGACATGGCCTCGGAACACGGACCGAAAGGTTAAGCATGAGTCATATAGTTGATATGATGCCCATATAGATGCTCGCCTTTGAAGCTACATCAACTCACATGATGATCGGACTTGGTGTAGTGGATTTGGTTCATGTAATCACCAAAAAGGCACGAGGGATGTCGTTTTTGAGTGGGAGTTCATTTCTAATTTGGATTGGTCGAACCAAATTTGTCATAAATTAAATCAAAGTGAATTTGCATAGTTTGTTGTAGTCATTGGCATTCGTTTTCTACCTTATGCTTAGTTTTCATTTGAGATTATAGAACTATAGAATTCTGGATATTTACTTTACGAAATGGTATCGTATTGTTTTGAATATCAATTTAAAGTTTATAAGTCCTATTGCAAACTTTCAGCAAACTCTATTTACTCCATGAAGTTTAATAAGTAGTATTAAATCAAGAGTAAGAATTCCAATGTTAGTATCTAAAGTATCATGTTTGCCTCCATGATTATTGATATTCAAAAAGTTGTTTTAATATCAAGATTATATTGGAGCTGGAAATTGTTTCAGAAACCATCATGTGTGAAAGATATTGTGATATCTGAAACAATGTTTTTGGTTGCATTATGATAGAGTATAATTTAGCAAAATACATGTTCTCATATTGTATGAGAATTTGTGAAGGATGGAGATGCTAGGCATCTGAATCTACCAAAAAAGGTTTTGGGAACTGATATTATACTCGTGATTCTTCCTTATAAGCTATAGTAGCTTGATCATGAAAGTTGTCATGATAAGGATGAATAGAAGATGTAAGTAAAATGTTTACTACACTAATAGATTACTAAAGAATGGATTTTTGAAAGAACACCAAACATTTTATGATGGTGATCCACTTCAAAGTGCAAGTCCAAAGGTATTAGTAGTTGACTATATACGCTTTGTACCATGTGTCATGTTGATGACACCACTATTGATGTTGATAGATTCTTTTAAAAGAAAAAGGAATTGCTGAAAGAGAATCTATAAAATATTTGGCAGAAAATAAAAGGTTGGAGATGTCCAACTTGGGTATATAGAAGCTATACATTTTATGGCTATATTCCTTGCTTGTTAAACAATGTGGTTATGAGGTATTGGATACCGGTATTGGATACCGAATTGGTTGGTATGAAGTGTCATACAGGACAACGCAATTCATGAACTACAATGGCCTAAGTAACCAGCAAGAGAATGAGTGATGATGTTCATCGAAAACAAATAAAGTGTTATTGTGTTTTTCGTTGTCATCAAACCAAGCCTTCAAGATTTTTTTAATTAATTGTTATTTTGTTCCGGTATTATGAGAATAATGGCTGTTCAAATAATTACCGTATTCCATAAAGGATGGATGAACTTTTACAAGTCTAGTTGGAGAAATCACATCCATAAACACTACTGCTAAAATGTCGCAAGACAAATGATTGAAAGATCACTTATGAAGTGACATCGCTGTTTGAATTATATTTGAAAGAAAACATGAAGAAACTCCATGTTGATGGAATTTTGGAGTCCTTGGTTTTGATCAATTGACGCATGTGAGACTTTCCTCGAGATAATTGAAACTCCGTTCATAGGCCAAAGAGGAACGGATGACTAGCTTATTGGAAATTGTGCATGCTGATGTGCATAAGTCCATTATGTGTAGCCATATGCGATGGATATTTTTGCTTCATATGCTTTCTTCAAGAATTTGAGTGAATATATCTGTATATTTACTTAATAAGGAAGAAGTATGAAACATTTGAAAGTTGTTCAAAGACTTTCAAGATGAAGTGAAAAATCATTGTAACAAGAAAATAAAGAATTTATGATTCGATCATAAAGGAAGATATTTGAGTTACATGTTTAGCAAAAACACCTATGACTTGAGGAATTGTTCCATGATTTGTGTTCCCCGATAAACCATAGGAGTATGGCATATTCGAGAGACGAAATCAAACCATGTTTGACATGGTAAGATCAAATGTGTCATTTATAAAACTGCCATTATGTTTTAAGGATTGAAGCTTTAGAGACTACCGCTTTTACACTTAAAATAGCACCATCGTGATCCGTTGAAATGAAACCATATGAGTTATGGTTTGGGATAAAACCCGAATTGTCTTTTCTTAAATTTTGGTATGCTATGTATAAGTAAAATGTTTACAACCAAAGTCGGATAAGCACGTCTTTGTAGGTTATCCCAAAGAATTTGTTGGGAATTTCTCCATAACACCAAGGACAAAAGAGTTTGTTACTTGGAACGTCAAATTTCTTGAGAAGGAATTTTTCGTGAAAAGTTAAGTGGGAGGACAATAGAACTTTGATAAGGTTGTTGAACCTTAGCTATATGTGCTAAGTAGCGCAGCAGCGAAAAGTGTCCCGGTGGCGGCCACAATGCTCATGGCTCTCGTGATTACAAAAGGTGTCATCTCGGAGATTAAAGTTCCTATAGAACCGTGTGGGTCGGTAAGAATCAAATAGTAAGATTTGATAAGCAAGTCGTTATTGTTTTAACAACGATGAACCGATTACATGCAAAGAAGCGATGATGGGCCCTGATTCCATAAAATGACTAGAAGTCATAGAATCCATGATAGTATCCATACACGAGAAATCAAGTTTCTGAACTTGGAAGACCCTCCGAAAAGGCGTGAAGCCTATCGGTCGTGTTTGGATCTATAAAGAAATAGACATGGATGTTTGACATCTATGAAATAGTCGACATGTCGGAAAGAAGTTTACGGCAATGTTCAAGGAGTTGACTATGACAAGATATGATCTTTCATAGCGATATATAGTCTTGACGGATTAATGTAGCAACCACTACATATAATTTGGTATATGGTAGTTGAATAAACAAAACAAGGTTCTTCTAATAGAGCGGTAACCTAGGACATGTACATGACATGGTCTGAAGGGTTTTGTTAATTCAAGGGGTGCTAAAAGGGCATGTAAACTTCAATAGTTGAAGTAAGCATAGCGGAGTTGGAATCTTCACCATGATGAAACTATTAAAAGAGTTTAAATTCATCGGAGATGATGAAGATGCTTGCATTTGCAAGAAATTAAGTGGGAGCGCTGAGACATATTTCTAATACATTATGTAGAGGACATATTGTTGATTGGAAATGATGTATCTTGAATTGACACAAGTTAAGGATTTCATTAAAATAAGATTTTGATGAAAGACTTGGGCAAACCCAGAATATTAGGCATCAATATCTATATGGATAGATTAAGGCGCTAATATGGTTGTGCCAGACATACATATATAATATATTGAAAGGGTTCCATATGAGATATTGAAAGGGTTCAATACGGAAACAACAAGAAAGGTTCTTGCTGCATGGAAAGAATTGTATTCAGATTCAAGTGTTTCAACACTTGGTGAGTAAAATCACATGAAGATTCTGATCGATTATACCATGATATGTATATATCCAGAATGTCCTATGCTCTAAATGTTATGAGCATATACCAGAATGATTCATAAGATGATCATTGGACAATAGTAAAGATATTCTTATGAGCTTTGGAAGAACTAAGAATATATCATGTATAAGTGACAAATAGTTAAAGGTAGTTCATTGTAAAGTGTTACATTGATACTAGTTTTGTCACAAGATACAAATTAAATTTATCTCAATTTATACTATGGGTGGCACAATATAATGGAAAGGATGTTCCATGATGGATTTGGATGAGTTCCAAAGTTGATATATTGTGACGGATACTACAACAAAAGGCTAAGTATATAGCTGCTATAGTAGCAGCAAAGGAGGGTATTTGTGTTAAGTAGTTTGTTATCAAACTAGGTGTGGTTCAAAGTGGGATAATACTATGAAGATATATTGTGTGACAATAATATCAACATATTTTGAGCCGAACGAACTAAAGGTCTCACCAGAGGACCAAATTTATACAATTCCATCTCATTTGAGAATGAGTGATGCGTAGAGACGCAAAGACAAGCAAATACACACGGATCTGAAACTATCACATCCGGGGATTATGTTAACCACTAGCAATAGCGTATATGTAACACCAGAAAGCCATAGGTGTTCAATGCGCAAAGTTTTTCAAACTAGATTATTGACTCTAGTGCAAGTGGGAGACTGAAGGGAATATGCCCGAGAGGCAATAATAAAGTGGTTATTATCTTATTCCATGTTTATGATAAATGTTTATTTTACATGCTAGAATTGTATTGATTCGGAAACATCAATACATGTGTGTTTAATAAACAAAAAGGGTTCCTAGTCATGCCTCTCTTATAGACTAGCTTGTTGATTAACAAGATGATCAAGGTTTCCTAATCATGGACATTGGATGTTGTTAATAACAAGATCACACCATTGGTGGAATGATGTGATGAACATTCATCCGAAGTATAGCATTACGATCAAGTAATTATGTTTATATTTCTATAACATCATACGAAGTAATCTTTATCCTTAGACCATGAGATCATGTTAATTGCTAACACCGGAAGAGTATCTTGATAACATCAAATGTCACACCGTAACAGGGTGACTATAAAGATGGGTTCAGTACTACGAAGGTGTTATGTTGAGGCTCATGGATCAAGAGTGGAATTTGTCAATCCAGATGACAGATAGATATTCTCTAGGCCCTCTCGGTGATATCACATTGAAATAGCTTGCAGGCAAGTGATGTGATCACTAGAATGTTATATCACGGGAACGAGAAAAGAGTACATGTCGGTAACGAGATCAAACTAGGTATGGAGATACCGATGATCGAATCTCGGACATGTAATATATCACGGGACAAAGGGATTTAGTTACTAGCGTTAAAGGTTCTCACGATCACAGAAGTCATCGTTCAATGTGTAGGAGTCAGTATGGATCTCCAGGTCCCGCTGCTGATTATTGATCAGATAGGGGTCTCGATCATGTCTGCATTATTCGCGAACCGTAGAGTGACACACTTCAGGGATACCGACACCATTTGGAGCAAATATGTTTCAGATAAAGATTTAAGAAAGCGTTGGAATTATTTCAATAGACACCGAAACTGTTTCGGGTGAAATTGCTGAAATTGGTTCTGCATGTAATATTGAAATGTTGTAGGGGGTTTTATGTGAATGTTTGTTAATTAAAGTAATTAACAAAATTCTGAATAAAATTAATAAAAGAGTTTTATTAAATGAGAGAGCATTAAATTTGGAGAAATTTAATGCATTTAAAGTGGAGACTTTAAAAGAGAATGTGAAGGGGCAAATTTATGTGGAGCGAGTTACCACCACATGAATGGAGGAGGTGAAGGGTCACCTCCTCCATGCGCCGGCCATGAAGGAGGGGCACCCCCCTCCTCTTATAAAAGGCCACCCCCTCCTCACTTCTCACACACCTCCTTGTGAAGGATCTCTCTCCCCCTCTAGTATTATTCCCCCATGGTCTCAGATTAGCGAGATACATGTTCCCGGTGGCTTTATCTGGAAAGGAGTTGCTGCTTCCGCTGCTTTGCTGGAGCAAGGGACGGATGTTGTCGGGGTACCGGACGTGTGTGCGATCACGGATGCACCGCTGGTTTGCGGTGCTGGACTTGGTGCTGCTGGAGCTGGATCTGATGGACGTCTTTGGAGCGGACTGCTGGACTTCCTCATGATCTTGAGATCGGAAAGTGTACGACTACATCAACCACGAGTTCCTACTCGTTAACAAAGATCATTGTCTACGAGGGTAAGTTCTCGTTGGATGTATGTCCACTCGTTGCTTTGTACCTAGTAGATAGATCTTGGCGTGTAGTTCACGCCGTAGGAAATTTTTTGTTTTCTATGCTGTGGACCCAACAGATTGATGCATACCTTGATATTTCTTGTTTTAAACTATTTGTATCTAGTCACTCTTATGAACTTCGAAGGTGTCCTATGCATTTATATTTGCTACTCTATGAGGGACAAGCTGGATGCCACTATGCTATGTTTTCTTCATGTGAAACAAACAAACGTCTTGCAAAGCATTGTTATTCATGAATCTTTTGTTTGTACCTTTTCATGTTGCAAGATAGTTGCTTTGCCTTATTGTTAGAACTTTGTCTTTCATGTTATGATTGAAGTACTATGATCCCAGCTTCGAATGTTTTACAAATACTTTGATCAAGTTTATGATGGTGCATGTCACCTCAAAAATTATTCTTTCTTTTTATCACTTACCTACTAGAGGACAGGCAGGAGTTAAGCTTGGGGATATTGATACATTGCAAATGTATCTATAATTTTTGATGTTCTGTGCTTGGTTTTATCTACTTTCTTGTGTTTTGTTCCAACTTTGGAGTACTTTTCATATGATTTCTTGGACTAACCTATTAACAAGAGCCACAGTGCCAGTTGCCTGTTTTTGGTTCCAGGAAAGTCAGAAAATGAATATTCTCGGAATTGGACAGGACAAAAGCCAAAGTTCCTATTTTACCGGAAGACTCACAGAGCCAGAACATGAGACGGAGGAGGGCCAGGTCTTGGCCACCCCCCAGGCGCGGGTACCCCCAGGCCGCGCCACCAGGTGGTGTGGGCCCCCTGGCCGCCCATCGACCTTGCCTCTTCGCCTATAAGAAGCCTCCCGATGCATAAACCCTAAATCATCAATCAGAAATCCATGAAAAGTTCCGTAGCTCCGCCTCCACCGAAGGGGAGATTCGGAGACCTAAAGTCTCTGTTCCGGCACTCTGCCGGGACGGGGAAGTGCCCCCGGAGCCATCTCCATCGATCTCCATCACCATCTCCATCACCATTGCTGATTACCATGATGAGGAGGGAGTAGTTCTCTCTCGAGGCTAAGGGTTCTACCGGCAGCTATGTGTTCATCTCTCTCTCTATGCATGATCTTATTGAGATCATGAGCTTGTAATCTATAGATCTACCTTGCTACTCAAGTGCTTTAATAGATCTCTGCTCTCCCCATGTGTGTGAAAGTGACAGCGTGCACACCATGGTGGCACTTAGTCTAGAGATTACAAATACTTGTTATGAGTTATATTTGGAGTTGGATGTTTTATGAAATTGTGGTTTTTGTTGGAACCATCTAGTTCTCAAGGAGACAATGTGGGGTTATATTGATGGGAAAGGCTTACTTTTAGCTGTGCTGTTATAGCCCTACCATGGATTAGAGTGTCCAACCGGAGAGTAGTTCAGCGTAGTATCATAAATAAGTATATATTTATATGAGAGTGTTCACTAGTGAAAGTATGATCCCTAGGCCTTGTTTCTAAGCATTGAAACACCATTTGCTATTAGATCTGTTACATGTTTGCTTGCTTCCATCTTTATTTCAGTTTTACTTTAGTCTTTTCCACGCCATCAAGCTATTTTCTATCACCGTTACCACTTATAATTATCTATATCACTTGTATTTCACTATCTCTTCGCCTAACTAGTGCACCTATACACCTGACAAGTGTATTGGGTGTGTTGGGGACACAAGAGACTTCTTGTATGTTGATTGTAGGGTTGCTTGAGAGGGGATGACTTTGACCACTTCCTCCCTGAGTTCGATAAACCTTGGGTGATCCACTTAAGGGAAAACTTGTTGCTGTTCTACAAACCTCTGCACTTGGAGGCCCAACAACTGTCTACAAGAATAGAAGTGCGTAGACATCAGTGTTCTTTCCACAAATCACATATGGATCCAATAGAGTCATTGCATGTGTGTTCTTTTCACAAACCACACATGGATCCACCAATGTCATTGCATGTGTGTTCTTTTCACAACCTCGTCAGTATACCCCGTTCTCCTATCATACTAGATTCTCTGCAATTGGTACATCTTCTAGATGAACCAGCACTGACAGCTATGCATGGCTAAGCAAGCCATAGATATAAGCTCTTGCAGTGCACATAAGCCAAACCTAGTTATGCTAGGAGAAGTGGACCAGGTAATATAAACTCAAGGGAGTAATGCAACAGATAGGATACTCTATCTATCGATAAAAGACCATAGTAGAATCGTATGTATCATGGCAAGAATGAAATACTTTTGAAATCATAGAATTTTATCATGTGTGGGGTTTTGCTTGCCTTTGCCTGTTGATACCCAGATATAGATCTTTAGAAGCCTTGTACTTGACTTGATTACAGTTGGTCAAGTATTGTTTGTTGATCTTTGATGGTGTTGATCTCGGTCTTTGATCTCGATTTCGATATCGTATTCTACCGGAAAGAAGCAAACACCAGAAAGAAAGGGAGAACAACAATCAACACATGGCATCCATGCAATGCTCAAGCAAGGATGATGATATGACAAGTTAAATTGTATTAGAATGTAACCCAATAGCATGCTTGGCAATTTATAGGGGATCCGAGGGGTCCAAACCCTAATACAGGAGAGACCCTGGAATCACCTGCGGGGGTTCATTTAGTTCTCTAATTAAACTTGTCTTGAAAGTTGTTGAACAATGCATGATATTGATTCTAAAGTGTAGATCTTGTTTTTCTGAACATTTTGATACATTACACATATTTTTCTGACTTATAAATAATTACTTATTGAATTTATAAGATTTATTCAATTCCTGCAATTTCTGAAGAAGATTAAAGGGTTTATTGCGCTAGCATGACGTCAGCGCAAGGCTTTAAAACATTTTACACAGAGGCTGGACCTAGCCACTGTGGCTAACGGCTAGGCCCTAAGCCACATCAGTTGCCACCGTGGTGGTCAGCGGTCAACTGGCCCACGAGCCACGTCGACGTGACGTCGTGGTGATGTCATCGCGGAGGAAACCATCGGGTGGTCACTGGCTACGGTGCTGTGACGCGCGTGGGGTTGAGGGACTGGTCGGGATCGAACCGGGGCTTCACGGTGGACTAACTACTAGCGGCGCCGCCCGATTTCGGTCATCGGAAACACGGCTACGACGAGGTTTCGTGGTGGCACACGACGATGCTCGGCAGCAGGACGAAACAGAGCGCGCGAGAGAGAGGAGAGGTCCTGGGTAACCACCAGCTCACCATGAAGATGTTGAAGGGGTCGGCAAGGCCGGAGGAGGTCAGGAGGCGCCAAAATCGACGATGGAGGTGGCGGCCAGAGTTGGGGATGCTGAGGATGTCGAGCTCGATTGGGGGCGTGCACGGACGATTCCTTTGGCGAGGATGGTCAGGGCGATGAGGCGGAGAGCATGGCGTCGTCAGCGGGACTTGGGGCGGCTTGCAACGGCGGTGACTGACGGCGGAAGAAGCGGCTAGGGTTTAGGCTCTGGTGGGGAACAAGAGAAGCACGCATGAGAGGGAGAGAGAGACACAGGGGAAGGTGGGCACGACTTGGGGAGGGTCTTATCCTCGTGGGCATCGGCGGCGTTCATCGCAGCAGCGAACGGAGATTGACGGCGGGGCTCGGGACACCGAGCTACTTCCTGTCATCAACAAAGACGACGAGGACGAACCGGTAAGCGGGCTAGGCCAAGGGTGGGCTGCACTGGCTGCGGCGGTTGCTGGCTGCTACACAGGTGGGCGGCAGAAAGGAAAGAGGGGAGTTGGGCCGGCCTGCTGCGGGTCTGCTGTAGTTTTTTTTATTTGCAAAACATTTTTCCTTTTCTATTTCCTGTTTTCTTTTTGTACTTTCAAATACAAGGTGGTTTTGGGTATTTCAAAAATATCACCAGACTTTATAAAACACCTAAAACCATGTGAGGCCCTTGTAACTGTTTGGGCTTCACAAACTTTGGTTATTTTCAAAATTCAAAACTATTTTGAATTGATTTGAGTGAGAGGAAAAAAAGGGTTTAGGGTTTTTCTTCAATTTTTCTTTGTATGCATTTTAAAAGATGATGCTCATGATGCACAAATCAAACCCTAATTAGGATTAGCTAAAACTGGGGTGTTACACAGACCGTTCAATTGGGGTGCATGGACGAATAAGATGGTTCTTCGTAAGAGCGATCCGCGAGTAGGCTGTTCCGCTACATGATTGGCCGTGCTTACATTTTCACTTATATTACTATTATTTCCACTCCCCTATAGCCTACTAGTAATATCATAAAGTTCGTGAGTGAGCACGTCTACTCCACGGCCCCCTCGCCCCTCATCCACCACACGTCACTGTGCCCGGACGATGCCACCGGCTCTCGTGCGCCGTGCCCGGACGACATCCGCTGATTCTCGGGTCGCTACCTTCATGCTAAGAAATCATTTTACAAGCTTTTGAATTTATCTTACATATTCCTGCTATTTGCCGATCTAACTGCTGATCTTTTTTCCGATTTCTCGACGAACTTCATATGTGGCAGATGCTGCAGCCCAAGAATCTAGAGATCCTCGCGCGCAACTTCGAAGTGACGTTCCCGCTCATGTGCTCCCACCCAGGATGCTTTCGCCGTTACTCCTACCATGAGCTCCCGATCCACGAGCTCGTGTGCCCACACGACACGTGCTCCTGCATGGAGCCGGGATGCAACTACACCGGCCTGTCGGTAGAGTTCGTCGTCCACCTTGCAGAGGAGCACTTGATCGAAGTGATTAGGATCTCGTACAGGCAAACTCAACTTCTCCAAGAGCAGGTGTCGTTCACTGACTCAGCACGCTGATACGTTGCTAAGGTATCTATAATTTTTGATGTTCCATGCTTGGTTTTTATCTACTTTCTTATGTTTTGTTCCAACTTTGGTGTATTTTTACACACTTTCTTGGACTAACCTATTAACAAGATGCCACAGTGCTAGCTGCTTGTTTTATGCTGTTTTTGGTTCCAGGAAAGTTAGAAAATGAATATTCTCCAAATTGGACGAGACAAAAGCCAAAGTCAATATTTCACCGAGGGGGACATGGAGCCAGAATACGAGACAGGGAGGGGCTAGAGGGCCGCCACACCACCTGGCCGCACGGCTAGGCCTAGGCCCGTGCCAGGGGGTGGTGTGGCCGCCTAGGGCACCCCCTCGGCCTCCCCTTTCGACTATAAGATGCCTCCGATACAGAAACCCTAAGTACCCGACCAAAATTCCACGAAAGAGTCTGTAGCCGCTATCATCTCCATCCCTAGATCGGGAGGGATCTGAAGCTCTTCCCGGCACCCTGCCGGAGAGGGGAATTCACCCTGGAGGCCTTCTTCATCACCATGCAAGCCTCCGCTGTGACGTGTGAGTAGTTCATCCTTGGACTACGGGGTCCATGTAGTAGCTAGATGGTTGGTTATTCTCCTTTGTTCTATCATGTTTAGATCTTGTGAGCTCCGTTCATGATCAAGATCATCTACTTGTAATCCTACATGTTGTGTTTGCGGGGATCCGATGGATATTGAGATGATATTTCAGATTGATTATTGATTCTATCATGTCTTTGTTATGTGTGATCTTGCATGATTTCCGTTGTTAGTAGCTATCTTGGCCAAGTAGATGCTAGCAACTCCAAGAGTTAGTATTTATGCTCGATAGTGGGTTCATGCCTATAGTAATCTGGGGAAGTGACAGAAATCTCTAAGGTACTAGATGTGCTGTTGCTACTAGGGAGAAAACAACAATCCTTTGTTCATAGAACAATCGTATTGTTTAGTTTACATGCAATGCATAATGCAATTATCTGTTGCTTGCAACTTAAGACTGGAGGGGGTTCGGATGATAACCTGAAGGTGGATTATTAGTCATAGATGTAGTTAGATTACGGTCTATGTATAATGTTGTAATGCCCAATCGAATCTCAAAGGAGTCAAGATGATTAGTATATGCATGTATGCTTTCTCGATGTTTGTCAATTCCCCGCTGTAATTTGTTCACCCAACATGTTATCTATCTTAAGGAGAACCACCACTAGTGAACTATGGACCCCGGTCCTTTCTTTTACCATCAATCTACAACTGTTTACTGTTTTCTGTTTACTTTCTGCAAGGTTTTACTTTCTTCCACACAATACGTTTAATCCTTCGTTTTCAGCAAAATCGGTGAGATTGACAACCTCACTTTAAGTTGGGGGAAAAGTTCTGTGATTGTGTTGTGCAGGATTCCAAGTTGGAAACAACACCTTGGAGGTGTTTCCTTGCTCCTACTGGTTCGATAACCTTGGTTTCATAACTGAGGGAAACTTACTGCTGTGCTCATCATACCTTCCTCTTGGGGTTCCCCAACCAGCTCGTTATTACACGAGTCAGCAAGTATTTTTCTGGCGCCGTTGCCGGGGAGACAAGGACATCTTCACAAGGGGAGTCCCTCATAACCAATCTCTTTACTTTGTTGTTTTTTGTTTTGCTTAGTTTATTTTCTATTTTGTTTGCTTGTTTCTTTATCAAAAACACACAAAAAATTTAGTTGTACTGAGTTTGCTTTCTTGATTGAAAACACAAAAAATGACTACTCTTCAAAACACTAAGTTGTGTGACTTCACTAGCACAAACAACAATGATTTCATATGCACACCTATTGCTCCACCTGTTCCTGAAGCTACTTTCTTTGAAATTAAAGCTGCTTTACTCAATCTTGTTATGAGAGAACAATTTCTGGTATTGGTATTGAAGATGCTGCTGCTCATCTAAATAACTTTGTTGAACTTTGTGAGATGCAAAAGCATAGGGATATAGATGGGGATATTAATAAGCTTAAATTGTTTACTTTCTCTTTGAGAGGAAAAGCTAAAGAATGGTTGCAATCCCTAACTAGAAATAGTATTGATTCTTGGACTAAATGCAAAGATGCTTGCATTGGAAAATACTATCCTCCTGCTAAGATTATATCTATGAGAAGTGAAATAATGAAATTTAAACAATCTGATAATGAACATGTTGCTCAATCTTGGGAAAGAATGAAATCTTTGGTAAAGAATTGTCCTAATCATGGACTGACTGCTTGGATGATTATCCAAACTTTTTATGCAGGATTGAATTATTCTTCAAGAAACCTATTGGATTCTGCTGCTGGAGGTACCTTTATGACCATCACTTTGGGTGCTACAACAAAGCTTCTAGATAATATTATGGTTAACTATTCTGAATGGCATACTGAGAGAGCTCCACAAGGTAAGAAGGTAAATTCTGTTGAAGAAACCTCCTCCTTGAGTGATAAAATTGATGTTATTATGTCTATGCTTGTTAATGGGAAAGCTCATATTGATCCAAATCATGTTCCCTTTGCCTCTTTGGTTGCTCAAGAAGAGCAAGTTGATGTGAACTTCATAAGAAATAATAATTTTAGCAACAATGCCTATAGGAATAATTTTGGTAATAATAATTATAGGCCATATCCTCCCAACAATGGTAATGCTTATGGAAATTCCTACATCAATAATATGAGTGCACCCTCTGAACTTGAAGTTATGCTTAAAGATTTTATTAGTAAACAAACTGCTTTCGATAAAACTATTGAGGAAAAACTCTCTAATTCTGAAAGAAATATAGCATCATTGGCTGAAGCATAATCTTCTTTGAATAAAATTGCTTCTAAACCTGAAACTATTGAAAATCCCTTTGCTGCTACTAATGCCATACAAGTTAGAATTGATGAAAATTTTAGACTATTAGCTGAATTGCATGCTAAGTGGGAAAGAGAAAATGAAATTGCTAGAAATATTAGTGTTTCTACTATCACTACCACTAATGTTGAAGCTAATACACCCAATGGAACCTTTTCTAATAAAAATGCTGAAATTCTTCAAAACATGGGAAACAATAGCTCTACTACTTTAGATGATAAATATTATTTTGATCTTGATGGTTGCAACATCTCTGAAGTTATTAAGTTCCTATAAAAGCTTGCTAAAAGTCCTAATCCTAGTGCTATGAATATGGCCTTTACAAAACACATTACTGATGCTCTCATAAAAATTAAAGTAGAAAAGATGAAACATAAAGCTTCTATTCCTATGAAACAAGAAGATGGTTGGAAACCCATCATTAATATAAAAGTGAATGATTTTGATTTCAAAGCTTTATGTGATCTTGACAGTAGTGTTTCTATTATTCCTAGAAGGATTTATTATATGCTTGATTTGCCACCACTTGAAGATTCTTATTTAAATGTCCCACTTGATAATAATGCTAAAACGAAACTCATGGGGAGTCTTAATGATGTTCTTATTATGGTTAACAATGCTTATGTCCCCGTTGATTTCTATGTTTTGGATGTTGAATGCAATGCTTCTTGTCCTCTTTCTTTGGGAAGACCTTTTCTTAGATCTGTTGGTGCCATTATTGATATGAAATAAGGCACCATTAAATATCAACTCCCACTCAAGAAAGGTATAGAACACTTCCCTAAGAAGAGAGAGAAGAGCTCTTTTGTTTCTCCTATATAACCAAAATTTGCTTTTAATGCTTCTTCATTTGAGAATACTTGATTCCTTTCTTGCTTGTTATGCCTAACTTAAAGGAGTTAAAGAAAAGAACTTATTGGGAGATAACCCAAAAGTTTTAGATGAGTCTTAGAAGTTATTACTTCTGTAATAACAGCTCCTTATCCTTTTTATTTGCTTTTTGTGCCAAGAGTAACCTCCAATGAGAGAGAAGTAATGCTTGAGAAAGTTGCTGTCCAGAAACAGATTTTTGTTCTTCACCGTAAAAGTTCGTGTAAAATCTCTGTATGTCGGTTTGAGGCGTGAATTTTTGTGCTTCTGCCCCAGGTTGTTATATAACTTTCGTTAGTTCAACACTTTTCGATTTGAGCAACAGAATGTGTTCGAAAAAATTGTTTTTATCTGCTAGTCTATTTTGACAGATTTCTGCCATTATTTGCATTTGCTTCTTATCGATTCCTTTTTCAGTTCTTTTGGGTAATTAAGCTTTTTGAGATAAGTGCTACAATAGCTTGTGTTTTAATGGAAGTTTTATTGGTGTTGAAACTGAACCCAAATACTTATTATCTTGAGTGCACTAATATTGCTAATAAAGATTGTGTGAAGTTTTGTATGAAGGAAAAATTTCAGGTGTATGGAAGGAATGATGTAATGAGATGAAGAATGGACTAAAACTCAAGCTTGGGGATGCCACATGTGTCACCCCAAGAAATACCCAAGAAGTACAAGCGTCAAAGCTTGGGGATGCCCAAGTCATCCCCTTCTTCATCAATAAAAATCTTAGGTTCCTTCCAAACACTTCATTTTTATTGTCTCATGCACAGTTGTATTGTTCTTGGAGCATCTTCTTTTTCGTTTTCGTTTTGGTTTTTGTTTGCTTGGTTTTCTTAGATTGCTTGAATAAATTGGTTGGACCCCCTCTTTCATACATTAGTTTTCAAATAAGTTTGGTTTGGATTTGAAAAGAGTAGGAAAGTTCATGCTTAAGTGATAAAAGGAGCTTGTTTGTGACTGTGACCTATGCTTTGTCATGTCATGCTTGGTATTGTTTTGGCTTTATGATTAGTGATCTTTGCTGTAGCATGACTTGTTATAAACAATTGAGATTGCTTAATGTGCCTTGGAAGAATCATGTGTTGTTTTAGCATATTAAAGCATAGTATTGTAGTATTCTCCTTTGATGCTTTATTTGGGTTGGCTTGGCGCATGCTCACACCATGTTATGACTATCCCAAGTCACCATAGCCTTTATGATCCTTTAGTTTTCGACTTGTATATCACTTTATGCTTTAATTAATGATGTTTTGTCGTTTTGCATGATTATGGCCATTATTGCTTGATGACCCACAAGTATAGGGGGTGTATCGGCGTATTTTCGATAAGTAAGAGTGTCGAACCCAACGAGGAGCAGAAGGTGCTGGCTAGTGGTATGGAACAGGAATTCTCTGCAAATACTTAGTAAACAAATTTTTAGGGGTTTTTGATAAAGCAAGTAAACAAAGTACGAGTAAATAAAAGACAGTAGGAATAAATGCAGCATGTGGCCCAATCCTTTATGCAGCAAAGGACAAGCCGGTTGTATTACTTAAGATGACCAAACATTCTCGAGGACACATGGGAAGACTGTCAAGTGCTTTCGCTTCATATAGTTGATTAATCTTCTTTAGCTTGCTAAGTGCTGTGTGGGTGAACCTGTGCTAATGTACCGACCTTCCTAGGACTAATACATACTTGTGATTATACCCCTTGCAAACATCCGTAAGTACAAGAAAGTAATTAAGGTAGAAACCTAACCACACCTTTAAACTTGTGCAATGGTTTCCTAACAGGGGTTCAGGTTTCTGTCACTCTGGCAACCCCTATGATTAGTAGCCAAATACACAATGCATTCCCCTAGGCCCATATAGGTTAAGTGTCATGTAGTCTACGTTCACATGACACCACTAGAAGAAGTACACCACAACTTAAATATCAAACTATTGAATCTTTCTCAACACAACTCTAGTACCAACAACATGACTTCTCCCATGTCCTCAAGAACAAAACGAACTACTCACAAGACATCATATGGATCATGATCAGAGATGGAATAATGATGTATAACAATCTGAACATAAACAATAATTCAATGGTTCACTCAATAGCATCAACTACAAAGGGTAATCAACACCGAGAAAGTTTCCCCTAAGAACTAATGCAAGATTCAACTCAATTGTTACAGCAATATGGAGATGGTGATGAGGGTGCTGATGGTGATGGTGGTGGTGATGATGATGATGATGATGATGATCCCGATGAAGTCCAGCTTGATGGTGGTGTTGACGGCGATGATCTCCCCTCTCTGGGAAGGAATTCCCCTGGCAGAAATCTGTCTACCGGAGAGATCTTTCTCTCTCATTGTTTTCTGCCCCGCAGAGGCGGCGTAATCTTTCTGTGGTTGCTCCCCGAGTCTTAGGGTTTTGGGAGGATAATATACGCCAGAGGGGAGTGCCAGGGGTGGACCAGGGCGGCCACACCACCTGGTGGCGCGGCCTAGGCTGGCCCGCGCTAGGGGGTGGTGTGGGCCCCCTGTGGCCCATCTCCAGCCCCCCTTCTGGCTTCCTTCGTCTTCTGGAAAAATAGGATTTTCCGTATGTTTTCCCGGATTTTCTGATCTTCACGAATTTTGCCTCCAAACAGCACCTTTTCCATCAGAATCCTGACTGCAGCGGTCCATGCTCCAAAAGTCATCAACCATGCAAAAACAGATGAAATAGCATAAGTATTACCTCTCAATACGAAATATATCAATGAATAACAGTGAATTATGACATAGAATAGTGATGCAAAATGGACGTATCAACTCCCCCAAGCTTAGACTTCGCTTGTCCCCAAGCGAAACTGAGCTCAATAAACATGACCTTAGGTTTATGGAGTGAAGAGTCGATAAAATAATATGGACAAGAAGCATCACATTCATCAATACATAGATCATAATAGAAGACAACTCACTATTATATAACTTAACTTGCAATGAGTAAAGGAAACACAATAAAGATACATAAAGTAAATCATAATTGGTAATGGCAAACTTAGCTCTTGGTCGAAGAATAGTTGATAATTTGTTGGAGTTCACAAATAACTGGTTTTCAATGATAGCTTTCAAAGTAGTAAACATCAAGATAAGACCAATGTGCAAACCAAGGAACATAAGGAACATGATTGAATAAATCATCATATGAATGAATGAAACACAACAACTCAAAATACTTGCTGAGATAGAAAGGAGTAGGTTTACTGACTCAACTACAAGGTAAAAGAAAGGCCCTTCACAGAGGGAAGCAGGGATTGCAAGTCTCATAAAGAGCTCCCAAAAATTATGATACTTACTAGCTTTCAGCTCTCATTTCCCCTATCATAGGCATCTTTAGGTGGTTAATGTTAAAGTGATCAAATACGAGGATATGCATTGACAAGTTGTAAATTGAGAATCTCATGTCCCTTAAATACGAGGGACGCTCCTCATGCTACTCAAGTTTAGTCACCGGTAAGTTCTTGTCATCGTAAGCATATGTGTATCATAGAGAACCGCCAACAAGGTACCCCTTACCCGATGATACGGAAGAATCGCCATATAAAAAATGACAAGGCAAGAAGACAACAAACATCTCATCAATCTTCTTATTTACCATGGGAATATGGTGCTTTTTTCTCTTTTCCTCTTTTCATAATCTATTTTTTTCTTTTTCTCTTTTTTCTCAATATCGGACTCTTTTTTTTATAAGAAGAATGCTTCATATATGCTCGTTATGGTTACGCTGCAGGTTTCCACCATGTCAGCATGGATTAGACTAGTGGCCCAGGCGTTTCGCTAACACACATGCATAACTCCATGGACTTACAAGCTCCCCTTTCATTTCACACCGACGACATCCATAGACAAAAGAACATGATATCAACTAGGTACAAAGTACCAGTGCAATGTTGAAAGCGTTCCCATGACATCATGGTTCTGCGAATTCACAACTCACAAAGCGCAAGCATATACGCAACATAGATGGGCACAATGGTTCAAGTTTATTAGATGCAAGAAAGTAAAGTGTGCTATCAAGTTCATGAGATCTTTAATCACTAATTTTCACATAAAAAGTTTAATTTGGGAGATAGATAAAACAAGAATTTACTTGGAATAGCAATAATGCTAATAGGTAGGTATGGTGGACACAAATGGCATGGGTTTTGGTTTAAAGGAGGTGGATGCACGAGAAGAAATCCCTCTCAGTACAGGTTTTTGGCTAGCAAGGCTGGGTAGCAAGTATAAGAGTTGAAGGAAACAATCAAACATACAAGTGATAAAAACAAACATGCAATCTTCCTTGGAGGCACAAAATATCTTAACTAGAGAATACTAGACTTATGAGCAAATCAAGAAAGAAAGATGATGAAATTATATTTCTTTAGAGTACTTCTATCTTTTTCATTCAACTCTCAAAAATAGTGTTGCTACTGACCGAGCCAGGTTTGCAAAAACCAACTAAATTAACTCAATGATCCCAAAGTGATACCAATACTAACAACAAGATCAATCATATAACCACAAATTGAAAACTATTATAAGCTATGCAAAAGGGTGAATGATAGAACTTATCATTAATAATCCATAACGGCAATTCACACCAAGGGATACATAACTAACGAGAGAGGGGACACTTCCATAATGCAAACCATACTATATAATAACTTATTCATGATATGACTCTACTAATAAGGTAAAAAGATAGAAGATAGTGATGTGATATCACGGCACTCCCCCAAGCTTGGAACAAACCAAGGGGATGCCAAACCTGATGACGAATTACTCCTTCGGTGGTGGTGGTAATATTTTCTTAGTTGACGCGAGGAAATCTTCTAGCATCTTGCGAATCCTATCATTCTCCCATTGAAGCATGTCCACCTTCCTCCTCAAGTCTCGGTACTTGTCGCAAAACTCCTTAGTGACTCGTAGGGCTTCCGTTGATGCAGGGAAAGACACTAAAGGTACCAGCCCCTGCTTGGGCTCTTGGAGATCTTCCTCCATAGGATCTTTTCCCTTATCCTTGGCGGACACCATTGTGCTTCTAAGCTTTCAAAAATAGTTCCTGGCAGAAAAAGATCGAAACAAAAACACGACGAAAACACGATATATGAACCTCGGGAGATCCGGGGGATTATATATTACGAAGTTTCAAAGAAAAAGGAAGGTACTGGGAGAAAACGAGTCAGAGGTGGAGTCCGGGGTGGACTCACCACCTGGTGGCGCGGCCAGGGGTGGGCCCGCGCCATAGGGTGGTGTTATCCACCCTGGCTCCGTTTCCGTCCCTCTTTTGCTTCGTAACTTTACTTATTGAATGAAAACTGCAAAAATATAGTTGGATAGTATTTTCGTGGAACTTTTCTTACCAGAAATGTTACCTATTTGAAAATGGACTCTGCAGGTCTCTGAATTTGGTATCAAGTAGATTTTTCCGGAGTCATTACTTGAATAACATAAATATCTTCATCTTCATACTCTTATTACTTGAGTCATAAAACCTTTCTCTTCCTTATTACACCATTATCTCCACTTCTTGGAAATTTCTTTCACACAAAACTCCACACAGTTCTCATTAGCAACATTAGTATATATGAAGTGATAAAACCTTTTGAGTCCACTTTCAACCGAAAACCATCAAAACATAAGCTACTGTAGCAACTCCTTCCGAAGACCCAAAAAGAATTCAAAAAGGAAATCGAATAAAGAAGCAAATGCAAGAGCGGCAAAATCTGTCAAAACAGACCAGCAGGTAAAGATCAATTTTTTCGAAACTCTTCTGTTGCTCAAATCAAAAAGTGCAAAACTAACTAAATTTAAATAACAACCTGGGGAAGAAGCACAACAAATTACAGCTAAATCCGACATACATAGATCTCGTACGAAATTTTACGGTGCAGCACAAAAAATCTGTTTCGGGACAGCAACTTCCCCAAATATCACTTCTCTCTCATTAGAGGTTGATCTTGACCCAAAAACCAAACAAAACGGATAAGGAGCGGTTATTACCGAAGTAATAACTTCCAAGACTCAAAGAAACAAAAACAAACTGAAAGCAAAAATAAACTGGGTTGTCTCCCAAAAAGCTCTTTCTTTATAGCCATTAAGATGGGCATGATGATTTCAAAGATGCTCACACAGGAATATGAATTGAAGTGAAAGGGAGCATTAAGAAGAAAAAATACACACAATTAAGTCTAACCCACTTCCTATGCGAGGGAATCTTCTAAACAAACAAGTTGTTGAAACCAGAGGCTACTTGCATAGGAAGGCAAAAGAAGTGCAACATAAAAACTTTCAGCATAAAACGAGGAAACTTGATATTATTGATATGCATATGAACACTTTTCCCTCTCTCATAGTAACTTTCAGTATCATGCATAAACTTAACAATATAACTATCACAAGGACCATCGTAACAATGATCACTTATTCTAACAGAAAACACAGGAATACTAGCTCTCATAACACTACTATGTGAAACAATATTAGAGGTATCCTTACAAAGGATAGTGTGTCCCTCTTTTCATATTTAGTAACAAAGTCTTTCACATTTGCTATTATGGGTTCATCAACTATTTGTTTATCAGGTTCAACAGCTTTGGTGTACTTTCATTAACCATACTAGCTTTCATGGAATGTCCCTTTATCTTAACTGGGAAAGGCATTTTCTCAATGTAAGGTTCAGGTAAAACATGATTAGTAGTATAAACTTCAGTTTTTCTTGCAGGAACACTCTTAGCAACATCTTTATAAGGTTCATGATACTTATACCACTTCTTTTTAGGCACTTCAATGTAGGAGGCAAAAGCCTTAAAATAAGAAGCAATAGCTTGAGAGTCTAGACCATAAGCATTTTTAATATTTTGAAAGTCACCAGTTCGCATAAAAGATTCAATGCATTCATAATCATAATTTATACCTGACTTTCTACCTTTGTCATTCTCCCAAGCTTCAGCATTGTCTTGAATACGGTCCGGAAGATCCCATTTAGCTTCTTCTTCCATGCGAGTGAATGATCCAACACAAGAAGCATCCAATAAATCCTTGTCATGTAGAGGGAGCCTTGCATAGAAGTTATTAATAATAATATTGTTAGGGAGCTCATGAATGGGACATTTGAGCATTAGTAACTTCAATCTCCCCCACGCTTGAGCTGTACTCTCTCCTTCAAGAGGCCAAAAGTTGTATATTTGATTCCGATCTTTATGAATCTCACTAGGAGGATAAAACTTTGAATAAAAGAGAGGCACTATTTCCCCCCATTCCAGAGCTTGACCATTCTTCAGCAGCTTATACCATTCCTCAGCTCTTCCTTTTAGCGATAATGAGAATAACTTCTTCTTAACTTGATCTGCACACTTGAACAACCCGCATAATTCGTGTATAAAGAGTAAATGATCACCGGGATGGACAGTTCCATCCCCAACATAGTAGTTATCCATAACATGATCAATAATTCTTGTAGGTATTTTAAAAGTATCATTCTCAGCAGGTGGTGGTTCATCTACTACCTTAGCAGTGGTAGTAGCATTACGAAATAAGAAACTCAGCGAATTATCCATAACGAAAATAAAGCAACTGACAGAAGTAAACAATACTCACAGTAGAAGTTTCCTTTACCAGTTCCACTCTCCAATAGCGCTTCACTCCCCGGCAGCGGCGCTAGAAAATAGTCTTGATGACCCACAAGTATAGGGGGTGTATCGCAGTATTTTCGATAAGTAAGAGTGTCGAACCCAACGAGGAGCAGAAGGTGCTGGCTAGTGGTATGGATCAGGAATTCTCTGCAAATACTTAGCAAACAGATTTTTAGGGGTTTTCGATAAAGCAAGTAAACAAAGTACGAGTAAATAAAAGACAGTAGGAATAAATGCAGCAGGTGGCCCAATCCTTTATGCAGCAAAGGACAAGCCGGTTGTATTTCTATAGATGACCAAACGTTCTCGAGGACACATGGGAAGACTGTCAAGTGCTTTCGCTTCATATAGTTGATTAATCTTCTTTAGCTTGCTAAGTGTTGTGTGGGTGAACCTGTGCTAATGTACCGACCTTCCTAGGACTAATACTTACTTGTGATTATACCCCTTGCAAACATCCGTAAGTACAAGAAAGTAATTAAGGTAGAAACCTAACCACAACTTTAAACTCTAAGACCCTTACGTCCCTTGTGCAATGGTTTCCTAATGGGGGTTCAGGTTTGTCACTCGCAACCCCTACGATTAGTAGCCAAATACACAATGCATTCCCCTAGGCCCATATAGGTGAAGTGTCATGTAGTCGACGTTCACATGACACCACTAGAAGAAGTACACCATAACTTAAATATCAAACTATTGAATCTTTCTCAACACAACTCCACTAGTAACAACATGACTTCTCCCATGTCCTCAAGAACAAAACGAACTACTCACAAGACATCATATGGATCATGATCAGAGATGGAATAATGATGTATAACAATCTAAACATAAACAATAATTCAATGGTTCACTCAATAGCATCAACTACAAAGGGTAATCAACACCGGGAAAGTTTCCCCTAAGAACTAATGCAAGATTCAACTCAATTGTTGCAGCAATATGGAGATGGTGATGAGGGTGCTGATGGTGGTGATGATGATGATCCCGATGAAGTCCAGCTTGATGGTGGTGTTGATAGCGACGATCTCCCCTCTCCGGGAAGGAATTCCCCCGGTAGAAATCTGTCGGCCGGAGAGATCTTTCTCTCTTGGTGTTTTCCAACCCGTAGAGGCGGTGGAATCTTTCTGTGGTTGCTCCTTGAGTCTTAGGGTTTCGGGAGGATAATATACACCAGAGGGGAGTGCCAGGGGTGGACCAGGGCGGCCACACCACCTAGTGGCGCGGCCTAGGCTGGCCTGCACCAGGGGTGGTGTGGGCCCCCTGTGGCCAATCTCCAGCCCCCCTTCTGGCTTCCTTCGTCTATTTTCCCGGATTTTCTGATCTTCGCGAATTTTGCCTCCAAACAGCACCTTTTCCATCAGAATCCTGACTGTAGTGGTCCATGCTCCAAAAGTCATCAACCATGCAAAAACAGATGAAATAGCATAACTATCACCTCTCAATACGAAATATATCAATGAATAATAGTGAATTATGACATAGAATAGTGATGCAAAATGGACGTATTATTGCTCTCTTAGTTGGTCGCTCCCAGTCTTTTGCTAGCCTCCATAACCAAGTATGAGTCCCACTCATGCATCCAACTCCATTAAACCAAGTTATTCCAAAGAGTCCACCATACCTACCTATTAGCATTTGCTATTCCAAGTATATTCATATTTCCATCTTTGTTACGTATATGCTTGCGCTTTATAAATTGAAATTAGCAGAACCATGTATCATGGGGAACGCTTTCAACGTTGCACTTGTATGTTGTACCCCGTTGATATGATGATTTTTTTGCTTATGGATCCCAGCGGTGTGAAATAAAAGTGGAACTTGTAAGATCATGGAGTTTGTATGTGTGTTAGAGAAATGCCTAGGCTGCTAGCCTAAGCCATGCCTAATCATGGTGGCAACTTGCAGCATAACCATAATGAGCACTCTATGAAGCATCCTCAATAAAAACCTATGCAAATAGCAAATAAAAAGATCGCTGAGATGCTCATTGTCTGGTTGCCTTGTCATTTTGATTATGGGATAGCTCTTGTATCATGTGCAAGGTGTACCCCGTTGGCGGTTCTCTATGATACATATGTACTTACAATGAAAAGAGCTTACTTGTGACTAAAGTTGAGTAGCATGAGGTTCGGTCTTCGTAAGTAAGGGACATGAGATTTCGGCTTATAACTTGTCAAGCATATCCACTTAGTTGTGTCACTTTAACCTTAATCACCTAAAGATGCTTATGATAGGGGCAATGAGAGCTGAAAGCTAATAAGTACCATAATTTTTGGAAGCTCTTTATGAGACTTGAATCCCTGCTTCCTTCTATGAAGCCCTTTCTTTTAGTTTTATGTTGAGTCTCCATCTTCTATCTTTATGCACCTATTGAGAGAGCATAGTGGCCATTCTTAGTATAATGTGCATTGTCCCAAGACTTGTTGATTGATGCATAACTTTGATATTGCTTGTTCTTAAATTATTTGTATCTAATCACCCTTATAAACTTTGAAGGTGTCCTATGCATTATATTTCCTACTCTATAAGGGACAAGCTGAGTGCCACTATGCTATGTTTTCTTTATGTGAAACAAACAAACGTCTTGCAAAGAATTGTTATTCATGAATCTTTTGTTTGTGCCTTTTCATGTTACAACATAGTTGCTATGTCTCATTGCTAGAACTATATCTTTCATGCTATGTTGAAGTACTATGATCCCAGCTATCAATGTTTTACAAATACTTTGATCAAGTTTATGATGGTGCATGTCACCTCAAAAATTATTCTTTCTTTTTATCACTTACCTACTCGAGGACGAGCAGGAGTTAAGCTTGGGGATGTTGATACGTTGCTAACGTATCTATAATTTTTGATGTTCCATGCTTGGTTTTTATCTACTTTCTTCTGTTTTGTTCCAACTTTGGAGTAGTTTATACACTTTCTTGGACTAACCTATTAACAAGATGCCACAGTGCTAGCTGCCTGTTTTCTGCTGTTTTTGGTTCCAGGAAAGTCAGAAAATGAATATTCTCCGAATTGGACGAGACAAAAGCCAAAGTCAATATTTCACCGAGGGGGACACGGAGCCAGAATACGAGACAGAGAGGGGCCAGAGGTCCGCCACATCACCTGGTCGCACGGCCAGGCCTGGCCCACGCCAGGGGGTGGTGTGGGCACCTAGGGAACCCCCTCGGCCTCCCCTTCCGACTATAAGATTCCTCTGATACGGAAACCCTAAGTACTCGATCAAAATTCCACGAAAGAGTCTGTAGCCGCTGTCATCTCCATCCCTAGATCGGGAGGGATCTAAAGCTCTTCCCGGCACCCTACCGGAGAGGGGAATTCACCCTGGAGGCCTTCTTCATCACCATGCAAGCCTCCGGTGTGATGTGTGAGCAGTTCATCCTTGGACTACGGGTCCATGTAGTATCTAGATGGTTGGTTATTCTCCTTTGTTCTATCATGTTTAGATCTTGTGAGCTCCGTTCATGATCAAGATCATCTATTTGTAATCCTACATGTTGTGTTTGCGGGGATCCGATGGATATTGAGATGCTATTTCAGATTGATTATTGATTCTATCATGTCTTTGTTATTTGTGATCTTGCATGATTTCCGTTGTTAGTAGCTATCTTGGCCAAGTAGATGCTAGCAACTCCAAGAGTTAGTATTTATGCTCGATAGTGGGTTCATGCCTCTAGTAATCTAGGGAAGTGACATAAATCTCTAAGGTACTAGATGTGCTGTTGCTACTAGGGAGAAAACAACAATCCTTTGTTCATAGAACAATCGTATTGTTTACTTTACACGCAATGCGTAATGCAATTATATGTTGCTTGCAACTTAATACTGGAGGGGGTTCGGATGATAACCTGAAGGTGGATTATTAGTCATAGATGTAGTTGGATTACGGTCTATATATAATGTTGTAATGCCCAAGCGAATATCAAAGGAGTCAAGATGATTAGTATATGCATGTATGCTTTCTCGATGTTTTTCAATTGCCCCGCTGTAATTTGTTCACCCAACATGTTATCTATCTTAAGGAGAACCACCACTAGTGAACTATGGACCCCGGTCCTTTCTTTTACCATCAATCTACAACGGTTTACTATTTTCTGTTTACTTTCTGCAAGATTTTACTTTCTTCCACACAATACGTTTAATCCTTTGTTTTCAGTAAAACCGGTGAGATTGACAACCTCACTGTAAGTTGGGGCAAAGTTCTGTGATTGTGTTGTGCAGGATTCCAAGTTGGAAACAACACCTTGGAGGTGTTTCCTTGCTCCTACTGGTTCGATAACCTTGGTTTCATAACTGAGGGAAACTTACTATTGTGATCATCATACCTTCCTCTTGGGGTTCCCTAACAAGCTCGTTATTACACGAGTCAGCACACGTCGCCGACTAATTTTCTAGGGGGGACGGCTCTATTTTCATCATGACCATTACCGCCGGTGTTCCGGGAACCAGAGCTGGGCCCAGCTTCGTGTGTGTGGTATGTGTCAGGTCGGTCTCGTGCGCCTGGCCCCTATACACGATGCGCATGTGGGCGAATGCCCAGCCGCCATCGTCCGATAGCATTCTTGTGCTAGCTGAGGCGCCGAGCTACCCGACGCTGCGGGAGGTGTAGTATGCGGACCTAAGGTCGATCCTATGTGTGCCATCTCAGTACCTTGTTGGCGTTGGACCAAACAGGCAGATGCATTTCTACATTTGTATCGAGAAGACCGACAGGGAAATGTAGTACTTATGTTGTCGTTACTGTTAGAGTTAAGCGATGTTTCTCAGGTGCGTAGAGCATATGTGTTGTGCGAATGTACCCCAGTTGTAGTTTTTTAGTACTCCTTAATAATTTGACAAGTTATTGGTCCAATCAGCTTACTGTTGTCACGTTGCAAAGTCTGCTTGCTCTGGACAGACTAGCAACACCGCGTGCTCCTGCTCCCACATGTCAGTGTCATGTGTTCTGTGGGCCCACCTGCTAGTGTCACGGCCCCCCTTACTTCTCTTCCTCCCCCTCGAAGCCACTGCCCCCACTTCTCTTCCATCCTGTCACTCCTGTCCGATGGTTGTAATCTGATTTTTGTTGGATTGTTTACATGTAATCTACGTTGATAATGCAACATGCAAATGGCACAGACACAATTTCTAAAGTGGAAGCACTGACACGCTGCTATTGCACATATTTCTCAATATAGCTCGACAAACCCATTACAATAATTGTATTCGCACTAAACACAACCGAAATTGCAACCATCCTAAACAACATCTAAACCCACATCACAGCACTGTCGTCAGAGTCCACCTCGATTGGTGACACCGCCGTGCCCTTCCCAGCGACATCCACTCCCGCCCGTGGCTTGCCCTTCGCCAAGGAGGCAACAATGGCGTTCTACATAGCTTCGTCCCCGTCGTCCTCCTCATCGGAATCGACAATGACGAAGGTGACGGGGTTGGCATGGACCGAGCCCCGTCGTGCCTGGCAACTCCTGCTCGAGATCAACGTCGCATCAGTCCTTCTACAGGTAGGAGGGGCCGAGCTCGGAGACGTACCGTCGTTGCTCCGCTCAA
This sequence comes from Avena insularis, assembly GCA_023614405.1. NCBI lineage: Eukaryota > Viridiplantae > Streptophyta > Magnoliopsida > Poales > Poaceae > Avena > Avena insularis. The sequence goes on from CM042694.1 coordinate 538,982,961, forward strand.
GAAACCGTGGCCATTTGATATTGTGATGGTAGGATCTTGGGGTGGATCCGCCACGGCGAGCCCTACCGAAAGTGGTGGAGTGGATGGATCTGTCGGCACGAACCATGACAAGTTCCTAGGAGGGAGTAAGCGTGTGGGCCAGGCGTGTCTGGTTCCTGAGCAAGGACTCCTAGTGATATGTACGCGGGCAAGGTGCCAAAAAATGTCGTCCAATGCGCGCGAGAGGGCCTTTGAACCACGAAGGTGCGAGGTTTGGTTGATAGGTCCGCACGCTAGGCCCCACACATGTCAGCCGAATGTGGATGGTAGGATTCTGCCCGAGTTATTAAGTGGGGATAAATCACCGCGCCACTACCCTGACATCCAAAGGCTCCTCTTTCCTCTGCCCTCGCTCCCCTCGCTCATGGCTCACAGCTCATGCAGTTCATCTCGGGCGGAATCAGGGTCGGCTCAACGCCATCAAGCGGGTGCCCCCATCAGGTACCGAAGGGTGCCCTATGATTACTACCCTGATATGTTGTGTTTGTGCGGCGAGAAGATGCCGAGATGGATTTCATGGATCGACGAAAATAATGCAGGAAAATTCAGCAACTGCAGCATTAGAGCGGTAAGTTCTTACTGTAGGTACAATGGTAACCCGGATCCAGAAAGCGTAATGTAATTCTTTTTTTTGTTTCCTTCGTTCTACTACGCAGGAAGGGAGGGGGACTGGCTGTGACAAGTTTGTGTGGATTGAAAAGCCACTGACAGGTTTTCACAAAGAGCTTGTTCAGGATCTGCGTGTGATGCTGTGTGGGACAAGAAAGAGGAGATCCGTATGTTGGAGCGAGAGATCCGGGAGCTTCGCCACGTGCAGGGAGGCAGGGGCAGGGAGGTGGTGGGACAGACAGGCTCAAGTTTAGGCCAGATAGTGGAAACAATTTCCTCATTATCTGGGCATTATCTGTTGCCTTTGCAGTTTATGTTGCCATGTCGTTGTCCAGCAACTGAAATAAGTTGCTGCTTCGTGGAGTGTAGCAGCCAGCTTAGAACTTGTTTTTCAGCTCAGAACCTTATCATAAGTGTAATGCCAATAGGAGGGATTTATTAAGCGCCTATAAATAATTCATGTTTGTGCCACTAACACCCATCGATTTTGGAGACCCCTTAACCGCTTAGCTATCACGATTGTTCAGATAGTAGTGGCACAGTCACAATTTTGGATTTAACTAGTGGCCTCAGCCGTATCCAATCCTCAAGTCGCGATACATTTTACTCCGAGTACGGGAGGCAGATTGTTTTGCCTGACAAGTTCCATGCACATAGCTCCAGAGTTTAACCGAACTACATATATAGGTTCAAGTTCAATACACCATTAGGCTTCTACACTGCTAGCCTTCTTTCTCTGCTTGGGTGCCAACTTTCTTCCTCTTGCCTTCACGTCCACTGGCTTCTTCATCTTCTGCCTTCTTCCTCTTCCTGGGTGCCAATTTTCTTACCTTCATGTACCTTGCATCTCTGGGTCAAGGGAAGTCAGGCTAATTAGCACCAGAATCTTATCCAGCATCATCACTCCACTCGTTTTGGTTTTCTTCCCGCAGCAAAATCACTGAGTTGGTCATATTGTTTCTTACCTTGTGCTTCCTATAAAAAAAATAGTACATGGATTACTACCTTATATCTACAGACTACAAACAATTTTTTTTTGAATGTACCATCTCATACCTAGGTTTGGGAGCATTAAGGGGACAACCTACTGCTCTATGGCCTATAAGATGGCAGGTCTTGCATCTGTTTTTGCCCTTCTTGGTAGTACAGAAAGCCGAACCCTTCTTCTCGAGAAAATTCTTAAACCTATTCACCTGGGATCTTCCTCTGCCCCTTTTTGTAACTAGATGGCAAAGCTCGAAAGTCAGTTGGACTTGAGGCCATTGAGATGGGTTTGTACATGGCTCGATGGATCCAGCGTACGCAACTCTGAACTTTTCCATGGAGTAGTAGTCTGACAAATACTGATCCAAATGTGGTAGAGTTCTTTTCTACACCAAGAAGGCCAAGGCGTGGTCGCAAGGTTTCCCGGTATGCTGCCACTCTAAGCAGGTGCATTCTCGCAGCTGGATGTTCACAACATCCCTTTTGCCACTCTTGGACATATCGACCACCTCACAGCTGCTGCTGGTTGACGTGAGAACCTTAAGATGAGCAAGTCCCCGGCTTCTCTTATGCAGTTGCTGCAGAACTGGCGGTAGCATATGTCATCTAAGTCTCCTACCGATCTCTCTCCTTATATTTAATAGCTTCATGATCATACCACGTATGCTGTCCATCAATATATGAACATGACGCACTTTTATGTCCTTCACCCTGTTATGCAGGCATTCTGCAAGGTTGTTGTTTATGTAATCAACTTTGATGTCAGGGTTGAATTGACTCCTCTTCCATAGTTGTGAATGATGGATGGCTAAGTACTCTAGAAGTTCAGGGGCTTCCGCAAAAATCTTTCTCATGAAATATTCGCTGCTACTAGGTATCAAAGCTCTAGAAACAGGAAACATGTAATGAAATATGCTCCCTGCGTAGTGCGAGTACAAGTTGAGCATCATATGGGCATGACATTCTCTACCTTCAGCTCGCAGGAACACCTCCTTCACTGCATTCGTCAGCCCTTTGCATGCATCCGTGGATATAGCCAATGGATCCATGTGGCCTATTTATCTCCTGTGCTGCCTCATAAACCAGACCCACTTTTCCTCCGTTTCTGTTTCAAACAGCCCGAATGCCACTTGGAACATCCAGTTGTGACCATCAAGTGTTGTGGCAGATGGCACGCAGCCTTTCCATTTGCCAGTTAGGACAGTGCTTTCTACACTCAGATACAGCCTACATCCGTCCTTGAATCCCTGGATGCAAGGTTTAAGCGCCATGAAAAATATTTTGAAATATATTTTACCATGTACTGATTCGGTGTCAATCTCAACAACACTCCCCGGACACCTAGCTTGTACCTCTGCCTTGAAGTTGTACAACATCCTGAAGCTATTGGTCCAATCCCTGTGCAAGACCCCCAGAGCTTTCTCTTTACCTTTCCAAACCGTGTAATACAGTAGGACAATGTTGTATTTAGAACTGAGGATAGTCTGGATATTCTTTGCGGTCTCCTTAGGGTTATCCTTTAGTATGGACATAGCTTGTATAGCCACCCACTCTGTATTAGCCATTGAGGATTTCAGTTTGCTGCCCGTCAGACACATGTGTGGAGGGCCCATTTTGTTCACCTGCAACACAGATTCATTAAAAAGATAAGAGGTCATCGACTAGTTGCCAAAAAGATATCGCACAGCAATTGTAGTTATAGAGTGAAAAGAGAGAAAGTTCTAATGGTTTGCTGCATTCATTGCCCTAGTACCCTAATTGCCTTCGACGCAGGTAAGTCTCTTGCTGTGATCCTCCATGGACAATGTACCTCGGCCCGTCCATTCATCCATGTTAACTTGCAAACGGCCTCATACCTCTAGGCAGTGTTCTTCAGTCGATAAACGTCAAACTCCCCCTTGATACAAAAATGTCGGAACAACATCCTGAACTCATGCATGCTTCTGAACTCGGTGCCACCCGAAATTATAGGATACTCATGGTCATGTTTCATTTCTTCTACTTCAACACCCAAATCATCGACTGGAATACCAGCCTCATCGTTAAATTCCTTGTCTATTTCATGATCAACAGATTCTTGATCCTCTACAATGCCTTCTTCGTCTGATTTAGAATCCTGGCCATTGTCTCTAATGCCTAGTACTGCACACATCATATTGACTCACATGGGTGGAGCTGCACCATCGTCTCCACCCCGGATGGATCGGAACATTGCCCCAATCTACCTCACCGGCAACTCTGTTTTCACCAAGACACTCAGTTTGTTCTGCTGCAACCACATGGGGTGGTCTTACGTTTGCACGCATCCCAGGTACTTTAGTAGACAAACAGCAGTCAGAATCAATTTCATCTTGACTATACAGAACCCTCTTGCTCTTCCTGTGTCAGCCTCCTTCCTGATGTAATCTTTCCTGATGGTATCAGTAGGGCTTGACATCTGCGTTCCATTCCCCATCAAACTAGGCTTTTTGCTGTCGCTCTTGGGTGTGATCTCCTTCATGCCTCCCCTCATGGGTGTTGGCTCCAGGGTGCTAGCATTATTGCCTGACCTCTTTGGTGTGTTCTTCTTTGAATTAGCCCTTTTGCTGCTACTATTGGGGGTGTTCTCCTTCGTGTTGGCATTATTGCCTGACCTCAGCGGCGTGTTCCGCTCCAAATTATCCCTTTTGCTGCTACTATTGGGCATGTTCTCCTTCGTGCTAGCATTATTGCCTGACCTCAGCAGCGTGTTCTTCTCCAAATTAGCATTTTTTGCTCCCACTGGGTGTGGTAGCCTCCGTGCTGGCCATCTTCATCTTTTTTCTACCACTCCTGGGAGTGTTCACCATCGTGCTAGCCCTCTTAGCATTTTTGCTGCTACCGTTCGGTGTGGCATTTTGACTAGATCTCAGGGGTGTACTCTGTGGTGTGGTGCCTTTTTTGTGCGACTCTTGGACATCCTCTTCTCTGGAGTGGTCTCCGTGGTGATATTCTTCTTCGGGGTGCCCTTTCTAGGGATTCTCTTCCTGCTCCTCTTTATGACGCTCCTCTGTAAGACTATCCTCTATTCGAAGCTACACTCAGTCGCACCAGCCCCAGTGATTCCATGGATCAGGTCACGCATGCCTTCTACAAGTCCATCATCTCTATTGTCAAAATCCAATTCCTCTCCAACCATTTGCACAATCAAGTGGAAGTACACTTCAGCTTTATAATGTTTCCTTGTAAACGGTATGACTAAATCCCTTGTATCTTTCACTTTGATAGCCTTTTTGCTCCTATTACCAAAATATACCGAACGTGCTACCTGGGAGGACCCCCACAGTACCTTCACACGTAATGATGCCATCAGGTCAGATAACTCTAGCACTTTAGGATCATATCTGCCAAACTCATCATAGAATTTTTCTGTGCCATCATCTAATTTTGCAGTATAATCCACGACACCGATACGAACGATTACTTTTCCATCATCAGGTTCTGTAGGATAGAAACCTCCGAGAGGTTCGAGAGATGGAGTGGCACCATCAGACCCAGCCACAATGCCACCGTCGCCATCACCAGCGTCATTGTTGGCTAGATCAACCTCGGTGGAAGTACCAGGACCAGGAGCAAGGCGAGGGCCCTTAGTAGTAGGACCTACAATACATGGTGGACAGGCAGGTCCCCGGCTAACGACAGCCACAATAGGATCAGCTGCTGCCATGCCACATCGACGATCAGGAGCAGTTCCCACAACAGCAGTGTTTCAAGTTCTAGCAGAGTCCAGACCATGAGCTAGCTCCAGTCTAGCAGCTCGCTGAACCTGAGCACGGGTTCAAGGAGTACACAAGGCAGTAGTCTTGGCAACAATAGTGGGGTGGCCTCCGGAAGCCTTAGTTTGCTCAATAGCGGCAGGGATTGGGTCAACAGCGGCGAGATCAACAACAACACGGGGACGACCAGTACCAGCAGATTCTAGAGCACGGGTTCGAACAAGTTGAGGACGGAGTCGAGGAGGAGCAGCACACAAGGCAGCGGTCTTGACAACAACAGCGGGGCATCCTCCGGAAGCCTTAGTTTGCTCAACAACAGCATGGATTGGGTCAGCAGTAGCCGGAGCAACAATGCCACGGGGATGACCAGTACCAGCAGATTCCAGAGCAGAGTTTTCCACAACGGTAATACGGGGACTCCTACGAGGATGTTACCTAGCAGAAGCATGTCGCAGACGAGGAACCACATTTTCCTCAACAACAGCAGGGGTTCGAGTTAGACCACCCTGTCCAATAATAGTTGCGCGACTCCTAGTAGCAGGAGCTTTCACATCCAGTATGTTACAAATCAGCATAACCACGCGAAGCCCAGCAAACTGTTTCATCAACCCAATTAGCTGACTATCACATGCTATAGGAACCGTGAAGCCTCGTTCATCAATGAAGCTGAACCGTGCAGTCTGTTCTGGCCCCATTTCAGCAAGTTCACGCACAACAGCAACCATACTAAGGATAGTGCATAACTGCACATGCGCTACTTCCATCTTTAGACAGCTATCTTGATTCCACTTGCTCTTCCCATTTGCTAATTTAAAGTGGTAGCGGCAGAGGGTGACCATAACCATGTATTTGGGTTTAGCGGAGATCCTACTTGACAGAAAATTGGGGACAAAAGATAAGAATTGTTTGTCAGCATCGTGCTAGCAAACAATTCTAGGTTCGATCTCTCTCTGTAATTCCAATAGCCAGCTAGCAGTTATAGGTAGTGCGAATAGCAAAGAGAAGAGTAGATCACCCGCAATTAGACAGAAGTACTTCTTCCTCGGCAATAGGATCTGCCATTCTTCGCGTTGCTCATCTCGTCGGCGATAGAGGCGGGCTAGATCGTCACAACGGCTGGCACGGCATTCAGCATTGGAGCTTGGTACCAGCGAGTAGGCGCAGCAACTTGGCGCCGGAAGTCAAATGCCCAAAGAGATCATTCTGGTTGGAGAGGGGATTTCGACACTGCCAGTGCTAGGGTTCATGCGAAAGGAGGGAGGGAGTGGATTTGTGAATTTGGTCAACACACCATGCTCCTTTAGTCCCTCGTTTTTCCTACGTGGTTGCCGTGTTGGCGCTCGCGTCACAGAAATATTACTGACATGGGGGTCCCGACCGTTTACTTCGCGGGGCAGTTTCACTGAATGTTTGGATTTGGTAGGGGTGAGATGAGTTTGCCTCGAAATGGCCCCTCTCGGTAGTTGGCGGCCCAACATTTCTAAAGCAGCAATTTCAGGCAACATAGGTACCACGGTGCACTCGCCCGGGAACTTTAGTATCGCAAATGAACAGGCCCCAACTCAGGGCGTTGTGGGTCTTATGATGTTGCCGGGTGCTAGGCTACCCCGCAGCCGCAATGCGCTTCTTCTCTTTGAGGATATTTGTAGTTTCCTCATGGAGTGCTTGATGATGCGCTTATAGGGCCTGGGCCCTGCCCTCCAACTCCATAGGTGTAAGTTTTGCAGCTTTCGGGATAGGTGTGGTAATCGCTTCTCCAAGGAGTTTATGGGAACCATGGGTAACCACATGTCCATCCACCGGAGTATCTTTTGGCTCATCCGGGATTAAGGCTCCAACTGAGTCCGCTTCATATTCTTTGGCTATTACCTCATCATTTGGAAGGTCCTTAGCCAGAGTCTTCTTCTTCTTCTTTGCCCTCTTGGCAGTGCCAGTAGCAAAGATGGCTTTGGGTCCGATACCTGGAGTCAAGCTTCTGTTAGTACTCTTAGACATCTGGACGTCGGGATTATCTCCGAGATCCATATCTTCCTGTGGTTCAGGAGAGTTTTCTCTGGGTGCTTCATCCATGCTGATGTGAGGGCTTTGAACCATAGCCTCTCCTTCTTCCGCAGTCTTGGAGTTGATTTCCTCTTCATATTCCGCAGAGAACTTCTAGAAATCTGCCGATGTCATGGAGTCATGTGAAGATGCTGGTAAGTCGACGTTTGTTTTGATTGCCTCTAGCACCGAGTCATTGTCTATGGTCTCAAGAATTTCATCTATGTTGACTATGGCACTGTTCATCATCATCTTCACGGTGTGCCTCAGGAGTGATTTTCCCACTCTGACGTCGGTAGAGCTGGATCTAGAGCTATTGCTGCTTTGATCTTCCTGAGATTCGACCTCCTTGGGGAGATCTTCTTCAGATCCGATCTTCTCCACTATCTCCGCCTCAGGTGCAGGCTAGGTGGGATTAGGGTTTTCAGAGACCGAGAACTCTATCACTTCCACGGACAAAGTGGATCTAGAAATTTCTTCCACCTCTATCATCACCACTGGGGTGGGTTGGGCAGCTTCAGTGAAACTGAGGTAAACATCGATCTCACCGAAAGACATGATGGTGTAGGTGGTCACGGGTTCCCTAACCGGAATCCAAGTCTCGTCGAGAAGGACAATAGGCACATCACTAGCATAGAGGACCCGGACGACCGTGATTGTCTTGCCGATTCCGATTCGTGTAGATTCTGCATGGAACAAAGATTCGAAACTCACCTGCCCCATGGTGGGTACCAATTGTCACTGGGTTGAACAAATGTGCGCCAAGAGGGGGTCCTCAAGGCGTGTGGTGAAAGGGGGGGTGTGAGGCGACAGTATCCGAGACGGTTAGCGCACAAGCTTTATCCAGGTTCAAATCCGCCAGCTTTGGACGGATCCTACTCCTGCTAGCAATCCAGTAATACGACAGAGCTGGAAGTACAGATTACAAGAGAGGTTCGCCTGTGCGAGTTGAGATTGTAGATTTTGGGTGCCCTAAAGGCTGGTCCCTAAGACGTCTTATATAGATATCCATCCTAGGGTTATAGGAGAGACCTATCCGGCTACGACTAAGAGTCAGTTACAAAGTACATCTTGGATTATAAGTAACTAAACAGGCCTAAGTCGGTAAATCTTCTAGGCCTTCCAGTAGCCGGATGGACCTCCGTCTTCTCTCCCTAACTGGGCTGCTCGTGAAACAAAGCTCTAACCCGAAGTAGGCCACCCTGGTCAGCAGTCATAATGGGTATACCGAGAAATTATATCCCCAACAACCGCCGTAGCCGCCCAACACCCATGGCCCGACTGTACATGCAGACTATAGCGCCGAAGCGTGGAGGCTCGGCGAAGGGTCACCGGAAATGCAAAGTAAGGCATCATATGGAGGGCTAGTGCATGTTTTATGCCGACTACTTCACCGGCGAGCCGCTGCACGAAGAGGACGTGTTTCGACACCATTTCTGGATGAGCCGGAAACTCTTTCGAGATCGTGCATGCCATCTAGAAGTTCGACCCCTATTTCGTATGCAACAAGGACTTCACCGACATGGTAGGGTTTTACTCTCTATAGAAGTGCACAATGGTGATGAGGTTGCTTGCATACAGAGCTATGGTTGATAGTGCCGACGAATTCTCCGCATGGCCGAGTCCATCTGACGTGCGGTTAACACGTCAATGCCCATACTTTATGGACTTGGGTTTTAAGGAAGAGCGACGTCCTAGAGACTTCGTCGGCTAACAGACAGGCAACACGGGGGCATGAGGTTTACTGAGGTTCAGGCCCCTAGAGGGAAAATCCTACTCCTGCTTTTCTGCCCTTGATTGATGGAGGAACCGAAGGTTACAATGTCGCCAAGATGGTGGTGGTGCATAGATTGGATCTGGAATATGCTATGGATGTTCTATTTAGATCTATTGTCTATTGTGGGAGAGAGGTGCCTATTGTTTGACCCTCCTAGCCTTTATATATGGGGAGGCTAGGTCTCAGGTACCAATACGAGTAGGTTATAAGTTGGATTCAAACTCTAGTCTTGAGTTTTCCTTGTCTTGCAGGCTTGGAGTCCGTGTCCATACGGGCTTTGTTTCAGACGAATCATCATGGGCCTCGTGGACCTTGGTAGGTCGTCGAGTGGGCCTTCCGTTGACCCGCACTAGGTAGGCTAGAGTCGGGTGCCTGTTGGGCATACCTATGTCAGTAGCCCCCGAGTGTCCTCCAAATTGTAGATTCAGGTGGAGACTTAGTTATCTTGATTCTTACATTAGGATGTCAGAGTCGATAATTGTATCGAGTGCGAAACACTTCACCCGGAAGTTCATCGGGTCAGTCAAATTTGTAGTCGTCCATAGGAATGTTGCTAAACGTGCCTAGTGCGCTCGACGGATCGGGACCAGTTAATTTCTCTAGGGCACGCTACCTACTCAAACTCGAGTCCCCAGACTCGAATCCGGAAATTGTTGGCGTCATTCGACTCATGCCATGGAGGCATTACTGAGCCGAACTCTAGTTGATAAGTATGTACCCAACATGTCCGTCAGGATTTTCTTCATGTCATAGACATGGTATTTTTCTGAGAGCGCAGCGAATGTGGTTGTCAAGCCATCGGATTGTATTGTAGGTCTTATATTTATGTTGTAGACACAGGATCCAATGTTTGTCACCACGGAGCTGTTTTGGGTGACCAAGGAGACATTGTCTCTGAACTTGACATTGGAATGTAAGTGGGCAGATTCGCCAATGAGATTGTTGTAAGCGAGTCGACATTGTGAGTTGACACAATGGACCATACTATGAACCTTTTGTTTTCTATAGGGTGCGCGACCAGGGCTCCCTATGGGAGTAGCCCCCGAGTGTCTGTTCGAGTCGTAAACTCGAGAAGAGACTTATAGTCATCGGTTGCATAGACACGACGATCTGGAAGTGTTTCGTATGATCTTGAAAATACCATTAACGCCGACACTTTTTTGAATGCGTGACCAGTGCTTCCTATGGGAGTATCCCTCGAGTCCTCATTTGAGTCATAGATTCAAATGAGGAATCGGAGCGTACCACTCGAAGATCTTGTATGTGCGCGACCAACACTCCAGTTTGGAGTATCCAGTGAGTGTCTAGCCCAGTCATATACTCGGGTAGAGACTCAGTCTTGTATCTTATAGATGAAGTTGCAAATCATGCGAGGAGAAACCACTAACCCGGAAGTGCATCGACTCAGCGTCTCATGCATAAGGAGTCTAGAGTCGATGTTGCAGCTGGAGTCGACACAAATGAGTCGTGTGGCATTTAGCCAAGTGATTCAATGATGCGGATGGAGTCGACAGAGTCGCTTCGGTCGAATGCGTGGCCAACATCGCTTATGTCGGGTGTGTCGCCAACATCGTTTCTATCGGTTCACCAAGAACCATGATCATTCAAGGAGAGTGTCGGCTGGGGCTTGGCGTCTATTGACGCGACTGTTGTTAGTCGACTCCGTTGGAGGCCCGATAGAATAATACGATGCACTCCTTGTAGGTTGTAGAAAACATAAAGAATTATGAAGTATTTGTATCTTCTATAGAAATATTTGCATGTCGGTTTGTAAATTAAAATTCGGGTGCCAATCGAATCAACACTTTTGTACTGTATGTTATGTCTTTTTGTAAGCCTGATTACCCTTTGTCTCAGTACCTTGCCGAGGTACTCGGAGTTTAAGGATTTGACGATCATGTAGAATCAGCTACTCAGGCTGTCGCGTATGAGGTGCTTGAATGCGTGGAGTCAACGGCATATTAGGTTACTCGAAGAGGGCACATCCCCCGAGTGTTCCGAGTGCGATTAAAATAAACAATCATTGACTCTTGGTAGAGAAAATTTAGCTTTATTGGTCCGTAGATGAAGTTGATGTGGACGGGGACGAATTTGATGAGGTAGCGGGCCACGCCAAACATAGAGTTGACACCGCAGTCGAAGACTATAGCGGGTTGTTGGAGCCAATGGCAATATCGAGTCACCGCAGCTGAAGACCACGACATGTCACAGCAGCCGAAGACCGTAGCAAGTCATCGGAGTCGAAGAACACGACAGGTCACCAAAGAGGAGGGAGTCCCCGAGTCGCTGGAGCTGAAGATCGTGGCGGGTCTCTGGAGCTGAAGATCATGGAGGGTCTCTGGAGCTGAAGACCGTAGTAGGTCGCCTATGCCAAGGGAGGCTCCGAGTTGCCGGAGCCAAAGATTACAGTGGATCGCAAGATGGAGTCGGTGCAGCCCCCGAGTCACTGGAAACAAAGACCGTAGTGGATCGTTGGAGCCGAAAGAGCCCCTGGGTCGCTAGAGCCAAGGATTGTAGCAGGTCGACGCAGTCGAAAGTGCCAGCGGTTCTCACAGAGGAGTTGACTGAGCCCCAGGGTGTAGGATCGATGTGGTCGAAGGATTCGATGCGGCGGACAGAGTCGACGCTGCCCCCAAGTATCGAGTCAACACGGTGAACACGGAGTTGGCGTTGCAGCGAAAATGAAGCACTCTGTGGCAGGTGGTGTTGACGTGAAGGCCGGAGTCGACGCGGTGGTTGTAGTGAACACAACGGACATGTAGTCGAGGTTGAAGGATTAGCCCGGCGAACAGAGTCGAGCCGTGGCCGGAGTCGCGCGGCGGATGGAGTCGAAGCGGTAGCGGGTTGCCGCAGCCCCCGAGCGTAGAGCTGAAGGTGAAGGGATCACAACGGTCAGACAATGCGTAGAGCTAAGCGTTGAGCCACGGAGCGGAATCGTCGGATTTTTGTCATCTAGAATCGGCACAACGGACAGACTCGGCACAGCCGTAACGATGCAGAACTTGTAGTTGGCCAAGTTTATCTGTGGCCGATGCGTGTTTCTCGGAATTTTCTTCTTAGTACATTTAGCTAATAACTGCTCCTTCATACTAGGACGTGAGGTCCCTGCATTTTTTTATTTCAGCTCATCTGATCGGAAACACCCATCAAGGACCATGCTAGCTAGCTTTGATTAATCTTTATTTTTTCCTTCGGCCTTTGGTTGAATCACGTGAAGAAGCCCTTGATATTATTTGCTTGGCTTCTTCTTGAGCTTGATTGATTGATTCGAGGTAGCAAAATAAATAATACTTGGTCTTCGACTTGCTCACGTTGCACTACAAGAAAAGTTAGCTTTTACAATGGACGATTTTCGTGGTTCAAGGACCATTTTTCGTGGCTAAAAACTATGCCCATCGTGGTAAAAGCCCTGTCACAAAAGAATCTACCACGGGTTTTTCCTGACCATGGCGGATCGCATCCTTCGGCCACGAAAATATGTTCCATCATAGATCTGTTCGTCAGCCGCGTTGACTGCTGACGTCATGCAAAATGCCACGTGGCAAACACCGTTAACACCCAGTTACCACCGTTAACGGCCACATAAACCGTGGTAGAAGCCAGACCCAGCTAACGTCTGCTAATAATTAAGTGGGCCGGCCCATAAGGGGAGCCCAATAAGATTATGGCTCGTTACTGTTTTATACTGCACTGTTTGAAATGGACCCACTAGTGCAGACATCCGTGGCCCGTGAACTTTTAGGCCTGACACTATTTCAGCCTACAGAAGGCCCACCTTGGCCTATATACTGTGCGACCCATTTTCAGCCTAGGCCAAGTCTGTCTATTACTGTTAACTCCTTCTGTCGGACTGTCACTTTTCTCGCACCCATCGTGAGCCATTATGGCCGGCCTTTACTGTTCTGGACATTCACTGTCCCGGCCTTCTACTATTCAGTCCCATAAACGGGCTGAAGATTCTGGCCTGCTAATGTTTGGCCTTATTACTATTTCCGGTCTGTTACTATTCTGGCCTTTCACTATTCCAGCCTTCGTTGTTCTGGCCTTTCACTGTTGCGGCCTTTCACTGTTCCGGCCTTTCACTATTTAGGCCTTTCATTATTCTGGCATTTCACTGTTCTGGCCTTTAACTGTTCTGGCCTTTACTCGGTGTAGGCCTGTCACTGTTGATTGGTGTAACACCCTTGAATCGGCCCTATGCAAGTTTTAGCCCTTTTCGCCAAACCCGCATAGAAACGATTCAAGGACGCCCACCAGGCACTTTCGTGCGGGTGGAAAACGAAGTAATAACATTACACAACAGTCCTCGATGGGATCCACAGAACAGATATATATACAACAGCGACCCAGCGAGTCAAGAATACAGATATACAATACAAGATCCAAATCACCTTGAAATCGATACAACGTCCGAGTACGGACAAGATGCAATTTGGGCTAAGAGCCCTGGAGAATAACCAATGGCGTCCATAACCTGCCAAGCCGGGAAGGGTAACCACTAACGACGTCGAGCTCAAACCTGCTAAAACAAAAAGGGGGGCCAAAGGAAAAGAGGAGCGTCGATCGAGGCGAGGCGATTACGGCGAGGCTAGAATTCGGCGGCTCTCGCCTACATAGGTATGGTGGACTGAAGCGGCAGCGCAGCATGCACTAAACAATCTATAGAAACTCGATTCAACTGTCGGCTATTAAAGAGGGATAAGAAAGACCTATTCGAAACCACCTGATACTAACACCAAACATACCCATCCTGGTATTCACCCTCGAGACCAAACGAGGAAGTCAAGCCGAGGAAAACTCACACGGTTGGCAGGTTTATTTAATCTTTCCATGGCAGTTATCCAACTTACTAGTCATCTCAGATGTAAGTCAAATTATAACAGTAAACTTTAGTTATTATTGTCTATGATCGAGAAACTGTGCTCCAAGTCGTCCATAATCGCGGACACGGCTTTTCGAAAAGATTTAACCCTGCAGGGGTGCACCAAAGTATCCACACGCACTTCGACCCTTTTTGCCAGATCAGTTAACATACACCCATCGGTATGTCGGCGGGGCCTAAGTCATGACGTTTCCCAGACCGAAAGCAAGTACATGGGGGCCACCCCACTAAGCTACTCGCAACGAAGTTGGCCGGCTCTGGAACGGACCCAGGGTTTGCGTCAATAGCTGTAAATGACTGGGAACCCGAAAGTGTGACTAGGCTTGTCGATACCGCGAAAACACTCCGCAATCCTAAACAGTACAGGTGGTCCACGCACAATCTTAAATAAAGCGGTAAAGCATGGCATAGGTACAGGATAGTAATAAAGCCCCAAACTACTTGTGGCCCCCGGTACAGTACTTTGAAATCAGGTAGCAAGCCGATGGGGGTGCCCACACACCCCACCTGTGGTTAGCGCGCTCGATCTCGGAACAGGTGTCAAGAACTCGGGTCCTAGGGGACACTAGTGAGCGGTTAAGAACCAAATAATTGCTATTACCCACCGGTGCCTCTGCATTAAACTACTATCAACATTAATTAATAAACTGTAATTCGAATTATGATCAAGACCACCATTAAACATTTGCCAACCGCCCAACAACTGTGGAACATCTACGACGCGAGGCAACACCTGAGCAAGCAACTACGACTCGCAGGGCCAGCTGTCTAACAAGCAACAGGCAATAGGAGGTGTCCAAGGCAATATAAGGGCTGCAAGGATTATATCTGGTGCAGAACTCTAAAGCATCGCGACACGGATAGCAATAGATCAACAGGAGGAAATAAAGACTATAAATGCAAAATAGGTATAAGGGGGAGAGATGCTCGCCTGGGAAACACTGTCGACGGATCATATTCGGAGAACTTGTCGATACTCGGATCAACTCATCGGCCTAATCCGCGAAGAGGCAAACACTAGAAGAAACACCGGATGCACTATTTATTACTACGGCAGGAGATCCGGCATGATTATGGTATGATGCAGATGCGGTGCAATTGGGCAGTATTAAGCGGAACCGGGGGTCCCGACCATTAATTAAATGGTTCAAGTTATTTAGATACCCCGCATTTGAATGTTGTCTTAACATGGCAAAACATGGTATCGGTTTGCTACACCAATTTATTTGGAGGCGGTATAATACAAGGATAGCCCGCATATAGTCTCCATATTTAATTATTAGATGAATCGAAATAATATCCCCAAACCACATCATGAGATGCAAGCATGAATAATTTAATATGCGACTGTTGATAATGTCATATTATAAAAAATAGGGGTCTCGGAAAGGGGATCACCCATCGGGGTTTGGCAGATCTTGGTCCCGGGGGTTCAGGGTTCGACGGGTCAGCGGGAATGTTCTCGGACACGGAGTAGATCTTGTTGCATCCGTGGAAGAAGGACTTGGCGTTCCACGGTGAAGTGCTTGTTGTTCCGGTGGCGATCTTGGCGGTCATCGGGTCCGGACTTCGCCTCCGGGAACGGATCTTCAGGGTCTCGACGAACTTGGTGTTCCGGGCATCTACGAGTCGTGGATCTTGGCGTCCGGGTCCCGCGGGCATCGGATCCAGGATGGGGTACTTGCCGCATCGGGGAGAAGATCTTGGAGGGTGCCGGCTTCAATTGTCGATGGCGAACTTTGCTCGGAGTCGGGAAGGAGTACTCGGTGTCCACGTAGAAGGTCTCGTCCGTGGTTCGTCGATTGTCACCTGGTTGAGACTTGCCGGGTTCCGCAGAGGCGTTCGAAGATCTTACCAAGGACAGAGGCTACCGGAGCCGTGGTAGACGGAGTCATGGCCAAGTTCCATATTCACACATACATTGCCTTGTCATCGCCCTAACATCTGTGTAGGGACTACACGCCCAAACTTCATAGCCCTGATGTGGGTTTGTCTTCAGGTGGTCTCGGGGAGCTGCGTCGACACGATGGCTCGTGGGGCCCACAGGAAGGCGAGGATGACGCGGGAGGCGCGAGGCGCGGGGCCGAGGCTCCACGGCGCAGGTGGTTGGCGGCGGCCAGCGGCGAAGCGGCGCTGGGCGCTGCGGCCGAAAGGTCTCTGGCGCGGGCGTGCGGAGGGGCACCAGGTGCGGCCAGGGCCGGGTCAGAGGTGGTGGAACCGGCAACGCGGGGTACGGGGACAGCGGTGGAGGCGTGGCTCCGGTGGCATCGGTCGGTGGGGAAACCGGCGAGGGAGGAGGTCGGCTGGGGACCTGCTGGCGGCGAGGTCGGGCCGGACTGGGGCGAGCGGACGTGGAGGAGCGCGGTGGAGAGGGATCCGGGGCTATGGACGGCCCGAGGTGGAGGCGAGGAAGCCGGGCATCGGCCGGCGGCCGGCGGAAGGAGGACGCCGGGGACGCCGGTGGCGCTCGGCGGCGACGGAGGGGAGAGCGGCCTCGGGGACAGAGAGCGGGGACGGGGGAGGAGAGACGCGGGGAGAAAGAGAGAGAGAGACAGGCGCGCGGGGCGGCCGCGTCTCCCGTGTGGGTAGGGCCGACGCGGTACGTGGGGGGGGGTGCGCGTCCCGGGGCGGTCGGTCGGGGCTGGCTGGGTGAGTGGGCCAGGAGGGGGAGTTGGGCGCGGGGAGTGCATGGGGAGGTGGACCAGGTCGCGGGAGCGGGCGGGAAAAACGGCGGCTACGGGTGTGTACGCGCCCAGGCGGAATTTTGTCCGCGCGTGGGGCCGGCCAGGGGCCTGAGGAGAAATTCGGGCGGCTGGCGATTGGTGGAGATTTGGGGTCAGTCTGATGTGGCGAGCTGTGTTTGGCCGGGGTGATGTGGACGAGGCTGGGTAGAATTAGAGTGGGTAGAGTATTTGGTAGCAAAGGGGTTTGGGTAGATCTGGGTTAGATAGGATTTTTATCTGGAGGTGGCCGGCTGGGCTTTCGGGCCTGACTGGCTGCCTCCCAAAAAAAATAATTAAATATTTTATTTATTTAAGACGAGGCTTTTGCAAACCGTTGGTAGACAAAACAAAATATTCCGGATAGACCCGGGTTTTATATTTGAATAAAGACGGGGCTTAATTAGAAAAACAAAAATAGGTTTTCGAAAATAGTTTCAGACAAACAGATGCATAGTGATGACGATGCTCAAATGCAATTGTGCATTATGACATGAGCATGCGGTCATCATGATGTAATGCACAAAAACAACGCGATTTTCTAGTAGTGGTTTTGCGGGGCGCCACAATTGGTGGCCCATCAAGGATTGATAAAACGTTGTGGGCCTGCTAATGTTTAAGCCTATCTAACTTAGATCCATTGCCAGAACATAAACGTGGATAAACAAAGAACGCAAGTTCTCTAAAATGCTAAATAAATTCTAGAACTGTGGAAAAAAACATATAACTGGAAAATTAGTACATTATTACAGTCCTGAAAAATTCTGTAGCTCGTAAAGCATCATCGAAGTACAACACAGCTGATAAACAATATAATCTCAGTGTCAAAAATGTTCCTTTTAGGGAGCTCGCGCCGCCTCACATGTAACAGCGGGATTACCACGAGACTTGTTGAGGATATTATTAAGTAGATTCTCCGTCAAAGCTTGCCAGTTTTTTAACTTAGATAACTCCTTCCTTGCTATGGAGACTACTGCATCTATTTTGTTGGCTTCCTGTCCAACTACATCAAGTGCATCTTAGAGTGCAGCACCAAAAACTCTTTCTACTGGAATGTATGGAGCGGTCGAGATTGTGTACCTACGTGAGCAATACGCACTGTCACTGCGGCTCTGTCCAAAGAGATCTACACTTGAGGTAGTTGTTTTCTGTTCTGCCTTCATATTTATATTTGCAACCTAAAACAAAAAGAAATGTCATATAACATAATTACCAAGGAAAAGAAAAACCAATGAATTTCAAATCAGTCCTTTTGCTAAAAGGAAGAAAGCAATTAGTAACAGTAGGGCATCCTACATCTCTTTCTTCTGGAATAACTGGAATAGTTGACTTCATAGAGGGATGAGATAGTGTGCAATTGTCACTTTTTCCCTGTGAAATGACTGCTCTACTTGATGAAGGCTGAAACTAAGATAAAACAAGTTACAACATCATACAAAGAAACAAAACTACCATGTTCATTCTTAAAGATTTTCAAAAGATTATTTGGTCAGTTATAGCGATGTAAGCACTCGACACAAGGACCTCGTGCAGACGGGTGTCTCTAATAGAATAGAAAAATCATTTTAGAGAAATGGTCAAACAATCTACCGAACAGTTAGAATGTTTAAATTTTTTGATTGTCTGCCCAAAGATAGTGTCCTATCATCTGCCTCGTATTAAAATAGCCATACACGTGTAGATACCAGAGTGAGATTTGAAGTAGGCGGTTCTTTATATTGGATACCGTTGCATTTATGGCCTTGTTATAATCACCCTAGTGCCTACAACAAAAATAACAACTCAACTAGAGTCAATGACATGACACCAAGGGAATTAAACCTTAAAAAAGGGGGGCGTCCTTATAGTAGCTCTATGTAGAGTCTCAGGGTTGCTGATCTGGTTACAGGTATGTTCATCGACGATGTCCGCTGCATCAAGTAATTGGACTGGTGGTCTCCACAATTCAGTGTCGGTCCTCTGTATAATGGTGCAGCGAATAGTGAACACAAAAAGGTTCCAGTGTCACAGATGTTAGCATGAAGTGATACAAAAGCAATAGATACTTACGAGATTATAGGGGCCATTCATTCTACGATTTCTAGTGTAAACTGCACCTGTTCATTGCATAACAATAGCAAGCGGTTAGGAATAGTGGGGTAAGCAGAAGCAAATGAAACAAACATCTTAGTGGAAGTAGCATAACTAATGTAAACACGTACTGCATACATAGGACAAAAGGATCAAGCAAGAAATAACAATTAGTGCCATAGCCTACGCCAAGCCAGAGAGAAACTATAACCGCATCACGTATGGGCACTTACTAAAGTAGATAATGGAAACAAATGTGTTAACCATTAGCTGACTCATATTTCACCATGAAATTCAAAATCACACTTGAATGCCTTATGGTTAAACCTAACTACAAAAAGATATTTAGGAAGATATGGGTAACAAGTATAGTACTTGTAAGTTACTACAAAAGTAGCACCAATGCAAAATACAGTTAACTGCTACATATTTATCTTACCAAACTCCAAGGAGATATGGTTACCTCGGTCGCGACGGTGTTTAGGCATTATGCAAATCCTCGGTGGTGATGTCGAGGTTGTTGAGGGTGCTGCGATTGCGGTGCTTGTGGGTGAAGGTGAAGCAGAACAAGGGTTCCTCCTAGCGCTGATCGACAGCAGCGAAGAAGCAGATTCCTGGCGGTGGGAATGTGTTCGGCGCGCTAGGAGAGTGGGTCGGTGAAGCAGATCTGGTGCAGTGCACGGCGATGATGGTGAATCAGATCTAAGGTGCTGAAGGTAGATCTAGGGTTTTTTGCAGGGCTAGCGCAGCTGGGGGCGAGGATTGTGTGTGGGTGAGAGGGGGGTTGGTGGTAGGGCGGGGTATAGAGGTACTGAACGGGGAAATTACGATTGAAGCCCCAACGAACCGACTTCACTAGGGGTAGAAGGGGGATTCTAACATGTTTGAAACATTGGATAGCGGGAGATTTTCCCGCTCGACTAAATTCAGATTTATGTATAGTCCAAGTAGTAGTAAATTGGTAAGATGTACTCCCTGGAATCAAAGGCCGACAGGCACATCGGTGATCATCCTTGGCCCATACTGCCTCAGTTCAGAAATTAAGGGCCCATTTGGCCATTTGGCATCTAAATATTGATCATCCATGGCGCAGATTGGCTCGGTTCGGATATTAAGGACGAGTTTGGCATCAAAGTATTTTTAAATTATTTAGAAAACATTTTGATTTCTGAATAAACTAAACTATTGAATACCTTTTAGTGTTTCTTCCAACAAATAATAGGGGTTTAAACTGAAGTATTCTCCAAAATTATGTTTTTTAAAATAATTGAGAAAGAGGTCAGACCCCTTTTTGAAGAAACTAAGAAGAGAGAAAACTGAAGTATTACTTTGGTAGGCACTAAAATACTATTGCATTGATATATTCCTGTATTGTATCTATTCATGAACGATGATGCGTATGAAGATGTTGTCACCAAGACAGGTAGTGAGCACGAAAATTATGATTAAAGCCCCAACCAACTCGAGTGAATTTGTTTATCCATAGTCCAACTAATAATAGTAGAATGGTAGGCCGGCGGTATGGGGAATCGAGTGTAATAATAAAGCGCCCTGAGCTTTAAAAAAATAAAGCGCCCTTTATCGATAACTTTTCAATCACTATGGTTGGCAGTGTTCATACTTCTATTCTAAACCAAAATATGGGAACCCACTATTTCGCTAACGTGAATAATCTAGCCCATTAATCATGGGTATGGGCATGAGTAGATAGACCCATACCCTACCCATTTAACTTGACATAGTAGTAAAACTTACCTATAGACTTACTACCTATGGGGCCAAGCAACCTAGGGAAGAGTATGATACTGTGGCTTCTAAACTTCGATATTTTTTATGGGTACAGGCATGGGTAAAGTTTTATACCCACGAGTAAGGGTATGGGTAAAATTTTCTATCCATTGACTAAACAGGAGTGGGTATGATATTGTTCTACCCTACTCACACCCTACCCATTGCCAACCTTACTTCGCGCTCATTCATTAATGCGGCCATGTTTTCCTTCAGGTTTTCTGAAAGTTGTTCGGTCATGCACACATAGCATATTCTATGAAGTACAGTAGTACAACATACATAGACCGCAATTAATTATTTGAGCTAATCCCTATTGTTCTTATTTAAAAAGAAAAATTATTGGGCTTTGGAGCATGTCCAACAACCTTTTTTATTGACTCTAGGAAGAGGAGCGCTAACGTTTATCAAGGGAACACAATTTCCAATTTCCTAGCCTTCCTATAAGCATTCATTAGTGTTTGCCCTTCCTAGCAAAAATCATGTCTACTCTCTCCGTTCCGAAATATAAGACGTTTTAGCTTTATGAAATACATGTATCTAGATGCCTTTTAATGTAAACGTTCACTCCGAACATCTACGAACCTATACACTAAATAGCGTCTAGATACATTCGATTCACAAAGCTAAAATGTCTTATATTTTTTAATGGAGGAAGTATATGACAATGATGTGTGGTGTCAACCACTCGGCCACCCAATAAATAAACCCCCTTTATTGATAAATTTTGAATCACTATGGCTGGGAGTGTTCAACCTTATGTTTAAAAGGAAATTTTGGGAACCCACTATTCCGCTAACGTGAATAATATAGTGCGCCTGAGCAACTAGATCAAAGCCACCCATGAGGTAAGCTCATTAAAAACAAGAAGAAATGTGGGGTTGCTAGGCCCCACAAGTAATCTGTCCTTACAACTCTTATTGTCCATTCACGCTCATTGATACATGCATTCTTATTTATTCTTGAGATTATCCGAAAGTTGTTCGGTCATGCACATATAGCATCATCGCCAATGTTTTCGAATTATCTCTACTACTATAATGGAGCATTTTTGAATTAGATCCATAGCACCAATCCTGACTGTTGGTCTGTTAGATCCAATGGTTTAGAGCAGCTGGATTCGTGTTGAAGGAGTTGTACCTAGAGCAAACTCCACCATGTTCTAGAACCATCATGTCACCCCCCTTCCCCGCAAAAAAAAGTTCATAGCACAGTAGGTTGTATTCTCAATATGTATAGATAGTTATTATTAATATACTTGATGTATGCCTTTTTTCTCTGACAAGACTATTGGTTAATAACAACTTAATGTTCATTAAGTTACATTTCATATAGTATATACGAGTGTGGCACGTGCTTTTTACTAGTAGGAAGTAGCGTGTGACTTCTTGCAAATCTTGCCACTATATAATGTACGAGTAACTTTGAATAATGAAAATTGAATCAAGACTGGCAAATCCCAACAATGTTAACTCTTGGATCTTTTTTTCCATTCTAGCATGTAGAAGATTCTATTGATAGTCCTTAGCACAATGAACGCTAAGCAAAAACCACAAAGATTCTAATGACATGTTATACATTTAATTTTCTTATCATACCCAGTATATAGTGTACGAATAACTTTGAACTTTAACCGTTGGATGAAGATTGGAAATCCCAACATTGTTTACCGATGGATTTTCCTTCCACTCTAACATTTAGAAGATTCTATTGATATAGTCTTGAGCACAATGAACGCTATGCATAAACCTTAAAACACACTTTCCATCATTATAGAATCTATATATCATTTCTCTAGAGCATGTCGGGAATTATGTACCTAATAATAGGATGATTTCTAAATAATACAACTTACAAGAACCAAAAATACACCAGATACTTTATGGATGTGGCTCAAAATTATAATTATTTTTTGAGCTTTACCTATTATTAATTTAGATAAAAATTATATTTTAGTACTATATTATATAATTAACTATGAAACGTTTCCCAAAAAATAAGAAACATTTAATGACTGGTTATGTATTATGTACAACGATTACAGAAAATGTCTGTATTTTAGAAAAAAAAGGTCCATGGTTGTTATTATGTGCAAAACCCTCCCCAACATGTGGTGGTACTTGCAATATCCTTGCTGCTGATGCTCTCAGGGCGAAGGAGTACCAACCGTTCGATCATGTTTCAACGATGGAAGGGAACTTTTGTAAAAAAACGACTTAAGGGAGTATAAAAAACCGATGGAAGGGAACTGCCAGGCTGCTCCTACGGCACGTGGCAACTCCTGGATGTCCCGAGCAACCCTTTTCAAGGGGCCATCAACAACGACCACCTCTCCCATCCGGGCACGATGCACACAACGAAGAACTCTCTTTGTCTCTCCCTGTCCCTTTAGGCCGGCCAAGCCACCACACACACAAAAATGTCGTGCAGCAGCTCCGATTAGTGCACCTCCATTAACGAGTCCAACGCACGGGCGAACAGGGATATCAGTCCCTACCATGGCGATAGCGAGGATTCCGTTGACGGGTCGTACTATTCCGACACACCGGAAGGTAATTTTTCCAACGAGGACCCTGCTTACCGTCATCTGATGGAGGGGACGTCGCCGACAGAGAGCAAAGGGGAGGAGGAGGATCCTTGGTCTTTCATCTATGAAGGAGACGTCGTCTTCAAGAAGAGTTCTCTCAATCCATCCTCCATCAGCAAGAAGAAGAGGGGGGACGAGCAGGAGGATCAGGGGTCGGAAGATTTATGGCCATTTCTCGACTTCATCTCCAAGAAGAGTGCACTCGATCCCGCCTTCATCCACAATGAGAAGAGGAAGGAGAAGCAGGCGGGAGGCTTGAAGAAAAAGAAGACGGCGAGAGCTGGGGGATGCCACGGGAAGCGGAAGGACGACGCCAGCACGAAGGTGACAGCGAAAGGATCTAGGTCCAAGAAGATGAAGAAGTCTTAGGATTAATTTTGTTTAATTTCACCTCTACTTCCTTTTTGTAATAATGTTCGGAGATTGAATATTAGTATTATCAAGTGCAAATTGGAATGGTGTTTGCAATCTAGTACTAGCATAAGTACTCCGTTTGTCGTTTTATATTCCATTGCGACGCAATAAAACCTCTTGTATTACCGAGGAAGGTGAAATTACTTCCTCCCCTTAATTTCTGCATGCGTTCGAGGAAAGAAGGATGCCAATACAGAGAAACCCACGTTAATTATTCACGTGAATTTAGGTAATTAATATTGAAAGGAAGAAGCCTAGGAACCCGCATGTATTATTTAATTACCAATATCAATCATTATAAGTGAAATACGGATTAGTAGTATATCAAAAGTCCATGGATAAAAAATAACCTTTGTACAGTCCATGTAAATCATCTCCTTGCGCGGCATTTTCCGGGGCATTGATTTGAAATTATTTAATATCATATTGATTTGAAAACTCAACTGCGCCCAACGTGCCACGTGCTCTCCCCTATCCCCTGGCCATCACCACAACACATCAAAAAGGCTGCGTTGCCTGCAAAATCAAGCAAGCACAAAACATCGGTCTATATACGCTAGAAGAATCCAGCAGACATGCAAACATCATAATCATAGCCCTAGCTAGCCTTGGTCCCATCGATGCTCACCGGCGAGGCACCTGCGACTACATCAACATTAAGGTGCACCTCAAGCTTGTGGATTACCCACAAGAAATAGAAAATTTATTTTCCCTCTCTCCTCTCTCTTCCATTTTATATTTTGAAAATTGTGAGGCTGTTTGTGTTGCTTTTTACAATTTGAAATTTGTGAGGTTGTTTATGAATCCGTTTTGCTCTCTAGAATTGTTTTCAAAACACGGTCAAATTTCGAGGCATGCATATTCTTATCAAGAAGTAGAATCTTGCCAAACTCTCACTTGTTCTTGATACATTGACTGCTTGGTGGGTCCAATGAATAGATTTTCGCAAGGTGTGAAGTTACTTTCAAAACACAGCCAAAATTTCGAAACACGGTGAGTCATAGCCTCTTTGATTGTTTTGAAAACACGGTCAAATTTCTAGGAATGCATATGCTTAGCAATAAGTTGAATCATTCCAAACTCTCACTCGTTCTCGATACATTGACTTCCTGGTGGGTCCAGTGAACAGATTTTCACAAGGTGTGAAGTTAATTTCGAAACGCACGCAAAATTCCAAAACACGGTGAGCCATAGCCACTTTGATTGTTTTCAAAACATGATCAAATTTCTAGGCATGCATATTCTTAGCAATAAGTTGAATCTTTCCAAACTCTCACTCGTTCTCGATACATTGACTGCGGCCTAGTGGGTCTAGTGAACAGATTTTCACAAGGTGTGAAGTTAATTTCGAAACGCACGCAAAATTTCAAAACGTGGTGAGTCATAGCCACTTTGATTGTTTTCAAAACATGGTCAATCTTTCGAGGCATGCATATTATTAGTAAGAAGTTGAATCTTGCCAAACAACTCTTAGTCGTTCTCAATACATTGACTGCCTGGTGGGTCCACTGAAAAGATTATCGCAAGGGGTGAAGTTAATTTCGACACACCGCCAAAATTTCAAAACACGGAGAGTCATGGTCTCTTTGTTTGTTTTCAAAACAAAGTCAAATTTCTAGGTATGCATATTCTTAGCAAGAAGTTGAATCTTGCCAAACTCTCATGCATTCTTGATACATTGACTGCCTAGTGGGTCCACTTGACAGATTTTCACAAGGTATGAAGTTAATTTCGAAACACAGCCAAAATTTCGAAACACGGTCAGTGATAGCCTCTTTTATTTCAAAACACGGTCAAATTTCTAGGCAGGCATATTCTTAGAAATAAGTTGAATCATTCCAAACTCTCACTCGTTCTCGATACATTGACTACTTGGTGGGTCCAGTGAACAGATTTTCGCAAGGTGTGAAGTTAATTTCTAAATGCACGCAAAATTTCAAAACACGTTGAACCATAACCACTTTGATTGTTTTCAAAACAAAGTCAAATTTCTAGGCATGCATATTCTTAGCAATAAGTTGAATCATTCCAAACTCTCACTCGTTCTGGATACATTGACTCCCTGGTGGGTCAAGTGAACAGATTTTCGCAAGGTGTGAAGTTAATTTTGAAATGCACGCAAAATTTCAAAACGCGGTGAGCCATAGCCACTTTGATTGTTTTCGAAACACGGTCAAATTTCTAGGCATGCATATTCTTAGCAATAAGTTGAATCATTCCAAACTCTCACTCGTTCTCGATACATTGACTGCCTGGTAGGTCCACTGAACATATTATCACAAGGTGTGAAGTTAATTTCGAAACACAGCTAAACTTTCAAAACACGGTGAGTCATAGTCTCTTTGATTGTTTTCAAAACATGGTCAAACTTTCGAGGCATGCATATTCTTAACAAGAAGTTGAATCTTGCCAAACAACTCTCACTTGTTCTCGATACATAAACTGCCTGGTGGGTCCACTGAAAATATTATCGCAAGGTGTGAAGTTAATTTTGAAACACAACCAAAATTTGAAAACACGATGAGTCATAGTCTCGTTGTTTGTTTTCAAAACATGGACAAATTTCTAGGAATGCATATTCTTAGCAAGAAGTTGAATCTTTCCAAACTCTCACTCGTCTCCATACATTGACTGGCTAGTGGTGGGTCCACTGAACATATTTTTGCAAGGTGTGAAGTTAATTTCGAAACACGAGCAAAATTTCAAAACACGGTGAGTCATAGTCTTTGTGATTATTTTCAAAACACAGTCAAATTTCTAGGCATGCATATTCTTAGCAAGAAGATGAATCTTCCCAAACTCTCACTTGTTCTTGATACATTGACTGCCTGGTGGGTCCACTGAACAAATTTTCGCAAGGTGTGAAGTTAATTTCGAAACACAACCAAAATTTCGAAACACGGTGAGTCATGGCCTCTTTGATTGTTTTCAAAACACGGTCAAATTTCTAGGCATGCATATTTTTAGCAATAAGTTGGATCATTCCAAACTCTCACTCGTTCTAAATACATTGACTGCCTGGAGGGTCCAGTGAATAGATTTTCGCAAGGTGTGGAGTTAATTTCAAAATGCACGCATAATTTCAAAACATGGTGAGCCATAGCCACTTTGATTGTTTTCAAAACACGGTCAAATTTCAAGGCATGCATATTCTTACCAATAAGTTGAAGCTTTCGAAACTCTAACTCGTTCTCGATACATTGACTGTGGCCTGGTGGGTCCAGTGAACAGATTTTTGCAAGGCGTGAAGTTAATTTCAAAACACACGCAAATTTTCAAAACGCGGTGAGCCATGGCCACTTTGATTGTTTTCAAAACACGGTAAAATTTCTAGGCATGCATATTCTTAGCAATAAGTTGAATCATTCCAAACTCTCACTCGTTCTCGATACATTGACTGCCTGGTAGGTCCGCTGAACAGATTATCGCAAGGTGTGAAGTTAATTTTGAAACACAGCCAAACTTTCAAAACACGGTGAGTCATAGTCTCTTCGATTGTTTTCAAAACATGGTCAAACTTTCGAGGCATGCATATTCTTAGCAAGAAGTTGAATCTTGCCAAACAACTCTCACTCATTCTCGATACATTGATTGCCTGGTGGGTCCACTTAAAATATTATCGCAACGTGTGAAGTTAGTTTCGAAACACGGTGAGTCATGGCATCTTTGATTGTTTTAAAAACATGGTCAAATTTCTAGGCATGCATATTCTTAGCAATAAGTTGAATCATTCCAAACTCTCACTCGTTCTCGATACATTGACTGCCTGGTCGGTCCAATGAACAGATTTTCACAAGGTGTGGAGTTAATTTCAAAACACACACAAAATTTCAAAACGCGGTGAGCCATAGTCTCTTTGGTTGTTTTCGAAATACGGTCAAATTTCTTGGCATCCATATTCTTAGCAAGAAGTTGAATCTTTCCAAACTGTCACTCGTCTCGATACATTGACTTCCTAGTAGTGGGTTCAGTGAATAGATTTTCGCAAGGTGAGGAGTTAATTTCGAAACGCGTGCAACATTTCAAAACGTGGTGAGCCATAGCCTCTTTGACTGTTTTCAAAACACGATCAAATTTTTAGGCATGCATATTCTTAGAAATAAGTTGAATCTTTCCAAACTCTCACTCGTTCTCAATACATTGACTGCAGCCTAGTGGGTCTAGTTAGCATATTTTCTTAAGGTGTGAAGTTAATTTTGAAACGCACGCAAAATTTCATAACGCGGTGAGCCATGGCCACTTTGATTGTTTTCAAAACAAGGTCAATATTTCGAGGCATGCATATTCTTAGCAAGAAGTTGAATCTTTCCAAACAACTCTTACTCGTTCTCGATACATTGACTGCCTGGTGGGTCCACTGAAAAGATTATCACAAGGGGTGAAGTTAATTTCGAAACACCGCCAAAATTTCAAAACACGGAGAGTCATGGTCTCTTCATTTGTTTTCAAAACATGCAAATTTTTAGGCATGCATATTCTTAGCAAGAAGTTGAATCTTTCCAAACTCTCACTCGTTCTTGATACATTGACTGCCTAGTGGGTCCACTGGACAAATTTTCACAAGGTATGAAGTTAATTTTGAAACATAGCCAAAATTTCGAAACACGGTGAGTCAGAGCCTCTTTTATTGTTTTCAAAATACGGTCAAATTTCTAGGCATGCATTTTCTTAGCAATAAGTTGAATCATTCCAAACTCTCACTCATTCTCGATACGTTGACTGCCTGGTGGGTCCAGTGAACAGATTTTCGCAAGGTGTGAAGTTAATTTCTAAACGCACGGAAAATTTCAAAACACGATGAGCTATAACCACTTTGATTGTTTTCAAAACAAAGTCAAATTTCTAGGCATGCATATTCTTAGCAATAAGTTGAATCATTCCAAACTCTCACTCGTTCTGGATACATTGACTCCCTGGTGGGTCCAGTGAACAGATTTTCGCAAGGTGTGAAGTTAATTTCGAAATGCATGCAAAATTTCAAAACACGGTGAGACATAGCCACTTTGATTGTTTTCTAGGCATGTATATTCTTAGCAGTAAGTTGAATCATTCTAAACTCTCACTCGTTCTCGATACATTGACTGCCTGGTAGGTCGACTAAACAGATTATCACAAGGTATAAAGTTAATTTCGAAACACAACCAAACTTTCAAAACACAGTGAGTCATAGTCTCTTTGATTGTTTTCAAAACATGGTTAAACTTTCGAGGCATGCATATTCTTAGCAAGAAGTTGAATCTTGCCAAACAACTCTCACTCGTTCTCGATACATTGACTGCCTGGTGGGTCCACTGAAAATATTAAAGTAAGGTGTGAAGCTAATTTTGAAACACAGCCAAAATTTCAAAACACGGTGAATCAATAATCTCTTTGTTTGTTTTTTCAAAACACGGTCAAATTTCTAGGAATGCATATTCTTAGCAAGAAGTTAATTTCGAAACACATCGAGAAATAGTATACTACTACATACTAGTAGTACTATAGTAGAGAGTTGCGAAATGAATTGCCTTGGCTGTGTGGTCAGGCAGCAAGGCTTTATCCAATCGCTAGGCATCGGGGCCTACCTGGGACGTGCATTTGAGCACCTGTGTCTCTGGTGTCTAGTAGTAGTATAGTAAAAAGAAGACATATGTACTGTATTACTATTGGAGTACTGGTAGTACAACTCGGGTATAAAAAGACATATACTCTGTATTACTAGAGTACTAGTTTAAATGTACTAGTACGTACTACTACTAGTACTCTGTATCTGTATCTATATCTGTATATGTATCTGGACAAGCTTTAACCATAAGAAAGAAATGGAGAAGAGAAACGAGTCTGCCATGCCGAGAAAGAAAGGCCAAAAGAGACAAGCAGATAGAATAAAATGCAGATGGTGTTGAAGACATGCATGCAGTCCTTGTTCTCTCCCCCGCGATACTGTACACTTTGCACCAGGCCCCAGGTTTATCGGTCTCTCTCTTGGTGTAGACCTTTTCCATTTCCAAAAAAAAGGCGTAGACCTTCTTACCAGTCACGTAGGTAGGATCTAATTGTTTGGTACAGTACTGTACAAGGTATTAAGTGCCTGATTTACTCTCACCTGTCAACTTTCTGCAACCTTCGTTCAAAAAAAAACTCAATGCTGCATAAAAATTCTGGACTGCAGGCACTACATCAGCGAGCCGAGCTTCCAGGGAACAACTCCAACGCTGGGTGCATCGGCGGTTTTCACCAAGAGCTAACCGGCAATGGACAAAGACGAGCTAGCGCCGATAACTGTTCTATGCCCCCACGACGGCTGCCTCACCATGGTCGCCTACCACGAGCTTGACGACCACAAGGCCGCGTGCCCGTACAGCCCGTGCGGCTGCATTGAGGTCGGCTGCATATTCACCGCCTCGCCAGTCGAGCTCCTTTTGCACCTCAATGGCCAGCCCATGGAGTGTATAGTAACGATGGCCGGTCGAGCTCCTTTTGCTCCTTTTGCACCTCAATGGCCGGTCCACAAGGTACAAGTGCATAGGCTATCGTATGGCCAGCCCATGGAGTGTATAGTAACGATGCCGTTACCGTCCTTTCCGCCATCCATGGTCATTGTCTACGGTGATGACGCTACCATGTTCAGCCTCATCATCGACGAGCTCAGTCAGGCTGCCACCGTTTCCTTGGTGTGCGTCAGGGCGGCCTCGTGCTCGTGGCCCCGGTATAGGGTGAAGTTGTGCGCGACTGGTCCGCAGTCACCGACGGACTTCTCGATGGACACCCATAATGGGGTCATTGAGCTGACGAGTTGCGCGTCGCCCAGCAGTGTTGGCCTCGAAGATCTGACGTTCCTTATGGTGTCGCCGTGGTACATTACCGTGGCTGATGGACAGTACAGGACGATCAAGGTGTTGTCTTTATGCGTTTTCATCGATAGGATGAATTGATCTTAATCTTCGACTAAGTGATCCTAATGTGATGGTAATGATGTATTACTAGTTAATTTAGTTGTAGAAAAGTACCACTCGTTTACTAGTTAATGTAGTAATAGTCGGAGGCAGTGTCTCTTTTGGCACTAGGTGTTGGGGGGATACCCCCGGGTAGGGTCACGCCGGGGTATAAAGGCCGAGTTAGCCGAGGTACGGCAAGGTCAAAGCGGATGCTGGACGAGTCACCTCAAGGCAGGCCGAATCACGGGGTAACCCGGACTAGGGGATGTCCACTTAACTGGGTCTCAGCCGACTTATATCGTAAGTCGGTGAGATGTATCTAACTTGTATGCAGGAACGGCTATGGCCGGATCGACTAGGTACGATCCGGGTTATAGCAAGCTTACAAGAGAAGGAAGGTATCTCACTGGTCAAAGGGTGACCACTGTACACAGAGCGTGAGCGAAGCGGACAGAGGCCAGGACCACCGAGGCATGGCCGACAAAGCTGACGAAGCCCGTGTCGGATGACGCGGGCACCGCAGAGGCTCACGTAGCCTCTGCATGGATGACGTTGGGTTAAAGTAACCCGGTCGGCTTACTATTTTGGGAGGAGGCATATTCCTTGGAATATGCCTCCACGTATGCCCTAATTGGAGACCTAGCAACCCCTATATAAGGAGGGCTAGGGCCTCTGTAGAAAGGGTTGAGTTTTACTGGGTTGGTCTTTAGAGGTTTATGTTCTACGAGCAAGTTCCTGAGGGCTAGCTAGAGGTGAGAGTAAGAGAGTTCCTTCTTCCTCCTCTCTCCAATACAGCTCAAGGAGCACTTGTAATCGGTGGAAGTGAATCAAATACAAAGCTACCGTGTGTGGAATCATCACACTATCCCTCCCTGGATTCCCCTAGTGCATTTAGTCCCCACCTTTAGCCTATCCATGGCATCTGCTGTGACACCACCACGACAGTTGGCACCCACCGTGGGGCTAGCGGCGCTAGCAGGGGTGAAGATTCGGACGAGAAACCTCATCGGGACCGGCGAACGCATCGTCTCCGAGCTCGTTCAGCGCTTTGGAGCGTTGGACTTTGTTAGCGACAACGTTGGCTGCTTCGGCAAGCGTCCTCTTCCGTGCAATGGCCTCTTTGTCAAGCTCGGCACGCACAAGGTCTACGTTGCTGTCGATGTGTCGTGCGTTCATCCGCGGCACGTCGTCGAAGGAGGCGAGCCACCCCTTAGCGTGGTTCAGGGGCACGTATCACTCGGTCCCCGGACCATGCCGAGGTGATGATGACTGCGCCTGGCGTTGGTGCAAGCAAGGATCCGACACCAGATCCAGAGGTAACGCCTAAGGCACCGAGGAAAAGTAGAGGTCCTCCACTAGAGAGGCCAGAGAATGTGCTGCAGCAAGCGATGGATAGTTTGGCAAACCCAGTAGCAGTAGCGATAGATCGGGCTTAGGCACAGGCCGAGCTAGAGGAAACTAGGCAAAAAATACTAGAGGGTGCGAAAAAGATAGCCGCAACTCAGTAGTGGCTGAACATGACACTGCGTGAGTACGCAAAGGAAAATAAAGTAGATGCTATAAAAGTGAAGGGGAGAAACCTCATGAGTGAAATGAACAAAGAGGGAGATACTAGGATTGAGGAGTCAAAGTATAGTACCCGGCGAAAAACCTCAGAGCAGCGGATGCAGCTGCATCCGAGTTAGAGGGTCTGACGGGTGAAGCCCCGTCAGAGACAGCAAGATACGGTCAATGAGTTGGTTCAGATCGCGAACATGCAAAATGAGGAATTGCTCAGGGCTAACCCAGAGAGAGCTGGGGCCTCCAAGATCGTTCATTCGGCGGTGGGTAACCCGGAGAAATCCGCTGGAGCTGCATCATCTCCTCATGGTGGTCCTAGGAGAGAAGAGGTAGTAACCTCGGCCAGGAGGAACAAACAGATAGTCCCGTATGACCCGGCAAGGGCAAGGAAAGGAAAAGAAGTGCAGAGAAATGAGGATCGACGAAGTGTGAGCCGAGGTGAGGCTGGCCGAGGTAACCGCGACCAAGGCAATGCCGGTCAAGGAAATGCTGTAAATGGCAATGTCGGACAGCGCAACTCGGCAGGAGCAGGACAACCGCAACAGCGGAATATACCAAGGCAAGAGTAAAGTGCCGGCCGAGGTATGCAACAGAGAGGTGCTCCACGAGAGAAAGACCGATATAATGATGGTGATTCGGAAATGGTGAACGCAGGATACCCAAGGCTGGACTATCATGTGATAGGGTCAAGATTGGGAAGCAGGGATTTGATGCCTGACGATGCGAGATTAAAACTAGATCGGCTGTATAGGTCGGAGCAGATTGAATGTCAAGGTCCCCCGGGTCCTGCGTGTTTTGGGCCCCGGATCATGAAGGAACCTCCGGTACCTAACTTCCAGCTACCTAGAGGCACTAAGACATACGATGGTAGCACAAAGCCGGAGGATTGGTTGATTAACTATGCTACAGCTGTAAAGATTGCTACAGGCAACTTGAGATGGGCTGTGAGATACGTACTCCAGATGTTGGAGGGGCCAGCGAGGGTATGGCTAAACAATTTGCCGCCCGGAAGTATCAACTGTTGGATCGATTTTGAGGAAATGTTTGTCAGCAACTTCTCAAGTACGTATCAGAGGCCAAATAGGCCACAGACCCTGGCAATGTGCAAGCAGAGACCGAATGAGACGGACCGGGAGTTCTTAACCCGGTGGTGTACCATGCGAAAATCATGTGAGGGTGTGATTGAGTCACAAGCCATAGCATGGTTTGCGCAAGCATGCAGATATGCAAGCATGTTGTGGCAAAGATTGCAAAGGGATATGCCAAATACATTGGCAGCGACAATCTGGATTGCTGATTCGTATGCTTTGGGTGATCCGACTCAACCCAGGCTTGTGTCAAACGAGTCAAATGAGGAGTCATACCAGAGAGATGGAGCCTGGTCATCCTGGAGGAATGACTACCGGGGTAAAAGAAGAGATGACAGACCGGATTACCGGTACAGTTCGCAACAAGTTGCTGCTGTGAATCAGGATCAATCCGGAGCAGGGGCAATCTGCGTTAGAAAACTGGAGGACAACAATGGACACCGAGAAACGATGGCAAGAAAACTTGGACGCTAGAGCAAAAGAAACAATGGCAAGAAAAGAAGGACCGTCCGAGGTATACTTACGAGTCAATGCTGGATCAGCCGTGTAAATTTCACACGCCAAGTCCGAGTAACCCAGCGGGTCATACAACAAGGCAGTGTGAGTGGATGCGTAAGATAGAACAAGGTGGTTCGGGGAATGCTCAGGCACCTCGGAATGATCAACCTCGGCAGGAGTTACCCCGGCAGCAATTGCTCTCCGGAGCGAACACGCAACAGCTAATGTTGCCTCCCCCTCCGTCGAGGTATGAGAACCATGAGAGAAGGGATGCGGTGCATCAAGTGGAAGACCAGCATAAACCGGATCAGAGGTACCTCGGAAACGAGGGGAGGAATGAGTACAGAGAGCATCATCAAAGTTACTGTGTGTTCACCACAGAAGAAATAGATAGAAAGAGCTTGCAGCGCCGACACATGGAGGTGAATGCGGTAATGTCAGCAGTGACGAGGTATATGCCTTGGTCGGACCAGGAAATTACTGGACCATCAAAGATCATCCCAATTTTATGCCGAGTCTTGGTTCGTATGCGCTAGTGCTAGATCTGACATTCATTAGGCCTAATATCAATGTGAGATTCTCCAAGGTGCTGATAGATAATGGCAGTAGCATTAACATCATGTATGCGTATACAATGCGCAAGTTACGTATCTCGGAGAACATGCTCCAGGCTACAAGGACAACTTTCCATGGCATTGTGCCAGGCATTTCTTGTGAGCCCATAGGCAAGGTCCGGGGTGACGTGTTATTGACGCAGCGAGATAACTGCCGAACTGAGAATTTGGAGTTTGAAGTGGTGAACTTAGAAAGTGTGTATCACGCGTTACTCGGTAGACCAGCACTGAACAAGTTCATGGCAAGTTGTCACATCAGTTATCTGAAGATGAAGCTGCCTGGGCCAAATGGAGTGATTACCATAGCTGGAGATTTCCGACGTTCCATTGAGTGTGCGTCAGTCGGGTCTAACCTAGCCGAGTCACTCGTGATTGCGCAAGAGAAAAGAAAGATACGGGAGGTGGCAGCGTTGGCTCAGTCCACGTAGCAATATATGCCGGCATTGAGTAATCCGCATGGTAGTGTCTCATTCCAAGCCACAAAAGATACCAAGAAGGTGCCTGTTGATGATATGTTCCCAGAGCGCACCGTAACAATTGGTGCCGGGTTAAATGACAAATAGGAAAGAGAGCTTGTCAACTTCCTCCGTGCGAATCGGGATATTTTTGCTTGGTCCATATAGGACTTGCATGGTGTTCCGAGGGAGTTGGCCGAGCACTCTTTGAACATGAGACCCGGAGCAAGGCCGGTGAAGCAACCTCTCCGCCGCTTCGCCCAAGATAGGAGAAAAGTCATTGGAGATGAGATAGCTCGGTTACTAGCAGCTGGATTTATCATGGAAGTTCTTTACCCGGATTGGCTATCTAATCCGGTGCTGGTGGAGAAGAAGAAGGATGATCCGAATGTGGCAGTGGTTTGGCGTATGTGTATCGATTATACGAACCTGAATAAGGTGTGTCCGAAAGATCCATTTCCACTGCCAAGGATAGATCAGGTCATAGATTCAACTGCTGGGTGTGAACTGTTGTCATTCATTGATGCATATTCTGGTTTCCACCAGATACCCCTGAATCCGGATGATCAAATAAAAACTGCATTTATCACCCCGTATGGGGCTTATTGCTATCACACCATGCCATTTGGTTTACGTAATGCAGGGGCAACGTACCAGAGATGTATGCAGAAAAGTTTGCACGACCAAATTGGTCAAAATGTACAGGTATATGTGGATGATGTGGTTATCAAGACCAAGGAAAGAAAAACGCTCCTTGACGATATCAAGTAGACATTCACAGACCTAAGGAGGTTCCGAATGAAGCTTAACCCGGAAAAATGTACTTTCGATGTCCTGGCTGGAAAGTTACTCGGATTTCTTGTCTCCAACCACGGTATCAAACTCAATCCAACTAAAATCCGGTCCATAGAGCGAATGGAACTTCCAAAGTGCCTTAACGATGTCCAAAAGTTCACTGGTTGCCTGGCATGGTTAAGTCGGTTTGTATGTCGGTTGGGAGAAAAGGCACTGCCTCTCTATCAACTCATGAAAAAGTCGGACAAGTTCATTTGGACGCCGCAGGCCAATGAAGCCTTTATCCAATTAAATAAAATGTTAGCCACTGCACCAGTGTTAGCCTCTCCACTATCAAAGGAGCCAATGTTGCTCTATATATCCGCAACCAACCGATTTGTAAGTGCAGTAATTGTGGTAGAGCGCGACGAAGAGGGTAAGTTAGAGCAGAGGCCAGTATATTACCTAAGCGAGGTATTATCCGCATCAAAGCAAAATTATCCGCATTATCAAAATGTGGCGTATGGTGTGTACATGTCGGCAAAGAAGCTAAAACATTATTTTGAGGAGCATCCCATCAAAGTAATATGTGAAGCTCCCATATCTGAGATAATGAGTAACAAGGATGCAAGTGGCAAGATTGCGAAATGGGCAATTGAGCTAGCTCCTTATGCGCCACAATATGACAGAAAAGAAGCAATCAAGTCTTAGGCTGTGGCCGAATTTTTTGTGGACTAGGCCGAGGTGCAATATGAACCACCATTACCAGATCCGAACTATTGGAGAATGCACATTGATGGGTCAAAAACAAAAACCGGGTTAGGCGCCGGAGTTGTGCTTACCTCGCCAAAGAATGACCAGTTGAAGTATGTGCTACAGATCCAGTTCGCAGCATCAAACAATGTCGCCGAATATGAAGCACTTGTGCATGGGCTCAAAGTGGCAAAAGAAATTGGGATACGTCGGATCCAATGCTTTGGCGACTCGGATTTGGTAGTTTAGCAAGTGTCAGGGTTGTGGGACGCCCTTGATCCAAACATGGCACTATATAGATTCCATGTGCAGAAGATATCTGGTTACTTTGAGGGATGCGAATTTCGCCATGTACCCCGGGTGGAAAATGAGGCTGCCGACGTATTGTCGAAGCTCGGATCAACCAGACAAGCAATTCCACCGGGTGTAGCATTAGAACACCTCAGAAAACCATCTATCAGTCCGTCCCTAGAAACCGACTCAATCTACGTCCCGGAAGATCCGGAGTCTGGAGTTGCACCCATGGACATTGACATGGGGGATGGTACTAAACCCGGAGATCGCCTGGTGAACCCAGGGATCGCTTCAAAAGACCCGGGACTGCCATCGGTTGAGGTTATGCCGGTGGATCAGATGGAAATTGATGAGAATGTGTTCCCAGTGTGAGCTGTACCAGCTTGGGAGTTGCCCATATTTCAATTCCTGAAAGATGGAACTTTACCCGCTGAGGAGGTGCTATCCAGGCAAACTCAGAGGAGAGCAAAGGCGTACACGATCATTAATTCCGAGCTATACAAAAGGAGTGTGACCAATGTCCTCCAGCGATGTGTTGACCCGGAAGAAGGGCTTGACATCCTCCGAGATATACATCAAGGGGGATGTGGGCATCATGCCTCATCCAGAGCCTTGGTAGCAAAAGCTTTCCGGCATGGATTCTACTGGCCAAGTGCCTTAGAAAAAGTAGAGGACTTGGTAAGAAAATGCAACGGTTGTCAAAGGTATGCTACCAAGACACATATGCCAATGTCGGAGCTCAAGGCCATACCAATCACCTGGCCATTTGTCGTATGGTGTTTGGACATGGTAGGCCCGTTCAAACCAGCGAGGGGAAATATGACTCACATTTTGGTCATGGTTGATAAATTTACAAAGTGGATTGAAGTAAAGCCAATAAGAAAATGTGATGGAGCTACGGCCGTGACATTTCTCAAAGACATTATCTTGAAATACGATTATCCTCACAGTATCATAACAGATAATGGCACAAATTTTGCTGAAGGAGCATTTGCGTGATTCTGCCGAGATAAGAAGATCCGGCTGGACGTTGCCTCGGTAGCCCATCCTGCATCGAACGGACAAGTGGAAAGATCCAACGAATTAGTATTATCTGGGATAAAACCCCGGCTCATTGAGCCGCTGCAAAGATCAGCAGGGTGCTGGATAGAAGAGCTACCAGCGGTGTTATGGAGTTTAAGAACAACTCCAAATCGATCAACAGGCTATACGCCATTCTTTATGGTATATGGGGCAGAAGCTGTATTACCAGCCGACATAGAGCATGACTCGCCCAGAGTCGCCCAATACATAGAAGCCGAAGTGCAAGAAGCCCAGCAAAATGATGTTGATCTGCTGGAAGAAGCGAGAGAATTGGCATTGTCCAGATCCGCCATATATCAGCAAAATCTCTGAAGCTATCATAGCCAGAAAGTAAACCCCCGAGTCTTCCGGGAAGGTGATCTGGTACTCTGGTTGGTACAACGTACTGCTGGCATGCACAAGTTATCCCCCCCGTGGGAAGGGACATTCATTGTGAGCAAAGCATTGCACAATGATTCTTATTATCTGATCGATGCAAAACCACAGGAGAAGAACAAGGCGGACAGGTCCGGCGAGGAATCTAAGCGTCCATGGAATGTAGCTCTACTTCGTCCTTTCTACACTTAGTATAAAAGTGTATGTATCTGAATCTCTCATATGTCGGTGTGTATGCCGGCAATGAGTCTATCAATGAAATGTGGGCACCTCGAGCAGTAACTCGGGGACTACCTTGAAAATATTTGTTGTCTTCCTTATTTATTATTTATACGTCGGCTGGCATAAGTTTTTCTACTTAAGCCAGATTAGAAGTGTGTGAGAACCAAGAACCCAACTCTTCGACTTGCTGCTGTCCAACAAGATTTGGCTTCATGGCAAGCAAGAGAACAAGTTTGGAATTGCGTAGCACATGAAAAACGACTAACGAAAGGAACTTAATCAAACCAACGTTTGTTTTTCGGACTAAACTTATGTTTTCTTTCGATTTATTATGCTGAATTATTTTGAGCTAATCCTAAAGTTTCCAAGTATTGTTGAGACAATTTTTGAAGCTCGGACTCATAAGTCATAAAACCGAAACAACGTAGACACGAGCCGAGCCAAGAGATTGGATGAACAAGAAAATGAAAGTCGGGGACTACGCCCAAATCAATCCAGCATAAAAACTTAGTAGCAAAATATCACTTGTGTTCTTGATACAATTGCACCCGGCATACCAGGGATCTGATGAAATTTAAAGTGTTTATCAAGGAGCAGCAGGAGGAGGTAATTCGGCGCCAGCAGGCGCAGCCCCAACCTCGGCTTTTCAGAGTCATCGGCATCTTCCTCGACGTCTGAGGCTTCGTCCTCTTTGTCCTCATCCGAATCATCTTCAGCGAATTCAACATTTTCATCGTCGACGGCATCTAGGAAGTTTGGTCCCTCGTTCCATTGATGAATGGGGGCATATTGGATGAAGCTATGAGCGCAAGCCTTGCGCCGAGCTACCCAATCCGGGTCAGTAGACCACCTTGACCCGGTGCGCATGCGCTCAAGGAGTTTGAGGTCAATTTTCTCGTACCACGTAAGCACGTAGTGAAGAACAATCTCAGCTCCGACGCGTCCAGCAGATTCTCTCCAAAGATCGAGCTGAGTCTCGCATTCCATGAGCCTGGCAAAAAGAGCGGGGGCACCCTCCGGAGTATCTTCTCCAGGCCAAAAGGCATTAAAGATCCGGACCGCTACATCCAAGACGTCCTTGCCGTAGTTCTTCACAATCTCGACACGGGA
Source organism: Avena insularis (assembly GCA_023614405.1). Classification (NCBI taxonomy): domain Eukaryota; kingdom Viridiplantae; phylum Streptophyta; class Magnoliopsida; order Poales; family Poaceae; genus Avena; species Avena insularis. The sequence goes on from CM042694.1 coordinate 539,022,348, forward strand.
GGACAAGCTGACCAGCAAGTCCTCCATGTCATATGGAATTTCTCCAGCGCTAGGGTTAATTGGGGTACCCCTCTTCTGGCGGAACTTGGCGACAGCGGTGGCTGCAACAGCATTGCCCTCTGGAAATTTGTCTGAAAACGAGACAGATGAAATAAGTGAGAAGGGTTGACCCAGAGAGATTCATGACAAATGAAGAGAAAAGGAACTTATGAGAAATGTGGCTCTGGATCCAGGTTAGCTCCTTGGTACAATTGTCACGCCTCTCCCGGAGTTGAACAAGCTCAGCATTCGTCGACTCAAGTTTAGAGTCGGCCTCCTTCAGCAATTGTTGGTCCTTGGCAATCTGCAGGTTGAGGCGCTCGCGCTCTTCAGTAAAGTCCTGGCCAGCTTTTTAGAGTTCGGATTGGTGCTGCGCTTTCAGCTTTTTCATGTCTGCCTTGAGCTTGGCAATTTCATCATCTTTGGTTTGGACGACGACGAGCTCATCATCTTTCTTCTTGAGTTTAGCTTGATGCTGTCCTGCTTGTTCGAGGAAATGCAGCATCATATCAAGCACGGGCACACTATCTTCAAGAGAGGCTGAAATAGTTTGTTGACCTGACAAAGCCGAGGTATGAATGTTTGCCGAGCCAAGGAGAAAAGGAGATAGAGAGGATAGCAAGATTTAGCAAAAATGACTTACCCTTTATCTGGTCTAGAATTTTCCTCATGATGGTATTCTCAGCTTCCACCTCAGCTGTGAAATCCGAATGATGGATTAGTTCGGCGGAAAAAGATGAAGAAAAACGGAAAAATGCCAAGAAAGAAACTTACCCCGTTTATCGTGTTCGTCGATAAGCACAGTATGTTTCGCACGCAGCATTTTGTGAGTATCCAGGAGACGCTAAAACTTAGCACTCCGGCGATTGGTGGTCACCTAAAAAAAGTACAAAAGGATAGCTTAGTCTTATGCATATTCGAAGTGTACATAATCTGGGCCAAGTGGAACTTAACCCGGCTCTAGGTGTGTGCATATTCGAAGTGTACAAAATCGGGGCCAAGTGGAACTTAACCCGGCTCTAGGTGTGTGCATATTCGAAGTGTACAAGACCTGGGCCAAGTGGAACTTAACCCGGCTCTAGACGTGTGCATATTCGAAGTGTACAAAATTCGGGCCAAGCGGAACTTAACCCGGCTCTAAGTGTGTGCATATTCAAAGTGTACAAAATCCGGGCCAAGTGGAACTTAACCCGGCTCTAGGTGTGTGTATATTCGAAGTGTACAAGATCCGGGCCAAGAGGAACTTAACCCGGCTCTAGGTGTATGCATATTCGAAGTGTACAAGATCCGGGCCAAGTGGAACTTAACCCGGCTCTAGGTGTGTGCATATTCGAAGTGTACAAGATCCGGGCCAAGAGGAACTTAACCTGGCTCTAGGTGTGTGCATATTCGAAGTGTACAAGATCCAGGCCAAGTGGAAATTAACCCGGCTCTAAGTGTGTGCATATTCAAAGTTAGTAAGGAGCTACGTTAATTTTCTAAGGAGCATCCGGCCAAGTAACAAGTTACTCCCCCGGAGGCTCGGGGACTAATGGCTATATCAATAATATCTACAACATGTTAAGGAAAAGACGAAGTAACGTACCTCCATCATCTGACCCGCAAGGTTAATTGCCTTGGCAGCAGTATTCATCTGCGCAGCAAATTCGGCGGGACCGAACTTCTCCGGGAGATCGTTGTTGTGGACGAACTCCGCCTTGTTCGAGTTATTTACAAACTCGATCAAGGTCCGAGGGTATCTCTCGCCGCTGAGCATGTGGGGCGCCACTAGGCCCTTGGCATGCGCTTCCTGTCTCTCAACCTGGGCAGCGGCGGGGCTAGTGTGCAAGACAAGTTGCACATCAGCTGGCTCGGCAGGGGCGTCCTTCGGAGGTGGAGTCTTTTTCGAAAGCATGGACGCAAGTGTGCGCTGTACAGCTTCGATTGATGCTGCCCTGGTGGCGTCAGGAGCCTTTTTGCCCTTGGGCTGCTGCTGAGAGGTTCAAGTTGCTGCAGCCGATTTGCCCTTGGGAGCTACCTTGGTGCTAGATTTGGTACTGCTGGTGTCTTCTCGCCGAGCCTTGGAGGACTCGGACGAGGCAGAAGGACTTGGTGCTGCTGCTTTTGCTTTTGTTGTTGCTGCTGGTGCTGGAGTTGGTGCTGGTGCTGGTGCTGATTTCTGCTTCGGCGAAGGCGCTGAGGGAACCTCGGTGGAAGCTAGTTGCGGCGGAGCCAAACTAGTGGTTGTCGCTGCCTCGGCCGAACCGCTTCCCCCTGCTCCGAGGTTGCCCTCCTCTTGACGAGGTGGGCTAGAACCCAGAGCAGCCGCTGAACCCTCCAGAATGGGGCCCAACGGGCGTGAGTCATCACCACGAGGGGGAGAAGGGCTATGTCGGAGCGGAGAAGCAATACCGGATCCACTCTGGGGAATCTCTACCACGGCCCTGCCGAATCAAATCATAAATAATGAGAAACTATAACAAAGGAAGAGCAAGGGAATAGCAAAGGGATAAATGACTTACTCATCCGAAGTCAGGGGTTCTTTCGGCTTGCGAGCTCTCCGGGCCACGGCCTTGGTCATGGCCTTGGTGGCAGTTTTGTCCCCGGACTTTTTTCGTCTTTTAGCTGACTGAGAAGGCCCAGAGGAAGATGTGGATGCAGCTCCCCTCTTCTTCTTCGGTGCGACCGGGACAGGCTCACCCACGGCAAGGGGAGGGTCTTCATGGATCTGCCCACCGGGGTTAGCTGATGTCGAAAAAGCATAAGAAAGGGGGACAATGTCAAATGCCTTCATCACCTCAACATCCGAAGCATCTTCATCGTCGGGCCAATCTCTAATGCAAGAGAGTTTACCCATGGGTCGCTTGGTCGCGTCCGCCAGGAACATCTCCTGATCCGGCTCCTCCACATCCGAGGTGTCTCGATTAGGTGCCCATTTGAGAGAAGGCTCCGTGCCATCCTCAATGGTTTGCTAAAGGAACATCTAAGGGAAAGAAATGACAAAGGGATTAAACCTACAATAGAAACCGACATACGATACATTTCGGAGAAAGTTTGGGGCACGAGACTTACCGTGGGGGGAAGCCTATCTCAGCAGAAGTGTTCGATCCCCCACGTCCACTCAGCTGAGAAGTCCTTCTTAGTGGTGAAGAGGGCCTTGACCCGGCGGAAGATCTCGGTGTTTCTTAACTCAAATGAGGAGGTCCAGTTGGGATCACGGCCCCAGCTCATGTGGCAAACTTTGTGTGTACGTTTCTGGAGGGGGGAGATCCGGTTGCGGACGAACGTAATCATCGCGTCCTCATTGCGCAACCCCAAGTCCTTCAGCTCCTGGAACCTTTTGTTGACTTGGTTCGCCAGGACGGTGGGCTTCTTGGGGACCACGTCCCACAGATCCGGATTGGGAGGACCCGGAGCATAAGGGCGCAGCCGGATCTGATCCTTAGTTGTGCTGTTCCGGACATAGAAGAAGGTTCGGGCCCAGCCCTTGCAGGAGTCAAGCCCCGTAACTCGGGCAAAGATAGACTGTTTCCGGGGGGAGATGGAAGCTGCGTCGAACTGCGTGAGCTGCTTATCCTCCGGATTAAGCTGGATGTTCGGAATCACGTTCCGGCGAAGGCCAAAGAACTGGATCCAGAGCTCCTTCGTGGACCATAGTCTGGCGTAGCCTTCGATGGTGGAGGCGAAGGCAGAGAGAGAGGTGATGGCGTTAGCCGGAAGATGGTGCGGCTAAAGCTCATATGTGTTGAGCCAGTCGTTGAAGAAATCGCTCGCTGGGAGCCCGAATCCACGTTGGAAGTGGGATAGGAATACAACATACTCACCCAGATTGGGTGAGGGGGCAAGCTCCGCAGTGGGAAGGCGTGTGGTAACACCCTCCGGGATGCGCCTGGTGCGATACAGCTAGTCCAAGTCATCCTGGCAAACCCAGGATCTAGCCCACGCGCCGCGGTCGGCGTTCACCGTGTCCTCCTCCATTTCTTGCTCAGCGACGGCGAGCTCCTCCTCATCTCGAGATCCCTGCCCTCACTGGCGCTAGCGGCGGTGGGTGACAGTGGCCTGGATAGGCGAGGACCCGTGGCGGAACAGATGCGGGGAGGTGGCGGCGACGCAGTGCTGTGGAAGCGATGCGGTGGCGCTGCTACTCGAATCTTGATGGCGGCGGTCCGCTGGAGAGGAAGAATAAGAAGCAGAGGCAGAGGGGCGCGGAAGTGGGGAAAGAACCCAAGGGGCACACCCCTCCCCTATTTAACCACGCCCCTAAGGGGTAGTGGGAACGCGCTGTGCGGGCGGGCCACACGGTGCAGCCGTGTATACCCCAGATCAACCAATCAGCAGTGAGCCATAGGAAAGGCCACAGAGCGCAGGAGATCCCATGACGCCATGTTATGATGCAGTTAACGAGGAGGCAGGCACGATGTGACGTGTGCTACAGTGATAATTGACAATTACTGCGGCGGTTACTGGTGCAGGCCCTTAAATGAGGCAAAAGTAATGATTAACCTCCACGTGGGGAAGCGTACAAGAGAAGGAAGAATGACCTGGATGAATATGAGGTAACCCGGCCAGCGAGTGAAAACTCGGAATGTGCCAAGGTAAAGTAAACCTATGAAATCCGGACTATGAGGTAACCCGGCCAGCGATTGAAAACTCGGAATGTGCCAAGGGAAAGTAAACCTATGAAATCCGGACTATGAGGTAACTCGGAAAGGAGCCAGAGGCTCGATAAAATTGAACCTGCTGTGGCCTTAGTGGCTAAGGCAGATAAGACCGCACCAGCTTCGGGGACTAATGTTGGGGGGATACCCCCGGGTAGGGTTACCCCAGGATAGAAAGGCCGAGTTAGCCGAGGTACAGCAAGGTCAAAGCGGATGTTGGCCGAGTCACCTCAAGGCAGGCCGAATCACGGGGTAACCCGGTCCAGGGGATGTCCACTTAACTGGGTCTCAGCCGACTTATATCGTAAGTCAGTGAGATGTATCTAACTTGTATGCAGGAACGGCTATGGCTGGATCGACTAGGTACGATCCGGGTTATAGCAAGCTTACAAGAGAAGGAAGGTATCTCGCTGGTCAAAGGGTGACCACTGTACGCAGAGCGTGAGCAAAGCGGACAGAGGCCAGGACCACCGAGGCATGGCCGACAAAGGTGACGAAGCCCGTGTCGGATGATGCGGGCACCACAGAGGCTCATGTAGCCTCTGCATGGATGATGCTGGGTTAAAGTAACCCGGTCGGCTTACTATTTTGGGAGGAGGCATATTCCACACGTATGCCCTAATTGGAGACCTAGCAACCCCTATATAAGGAGGGCTAGGGCCTCTGTAGAAAGGGTTGAGTTTTACTGGGTTGGTCTTTAGAGGTTTATGTTCTACGAGCAAGTTCCAGAGGGCTAGCTAGAGGTGAGAGTAAGAGAGTTCCTTCTTCCTCCTCTCTCCAATACAGCTCAAGGAGCACTTGTAATCGGTGGAAGTGAATATACAAAGCTACCGTGTGTGGAATCACCACACTATCCCTCTCTGGATTCCCCTAGTGCATTTAGTCCCCACCTTTAGCCTATCCATGGCATCTGCCGTGACACCACCACAACACTAGGAAGGGTGTATTTTGGCTATAAACTGTCTTTGATGTTAATGTTTATATTCTGGATTTTAAGTGTTTTCTGAAATTGTTCAACTACTACTCCACATGCCCACTGCTAGGGGGACTCGGATCAGCATGCCCCTGTATCTACCACCCAATATTCATCTGATGGACAAAAGTGATCCAAAGCAAAGTAGAAAAGAAACATCTCACACTTATGCCCTAGTTTTCAACTATGTTTAATTTTTTAGACACTAGACAATAAAAACATTTTGTCATCCATTAATAGTTCAAATACATGCATATATTTATTAAAAAAATACAGACATATAATTTTAACAAATTTGCATAAATTAATTTTCATACTTTTGTCCACACACTATATATAATAGTGGTAAGATAAGAAAAGAAAGACTATCAATAGTATCTTCTCGATGCTAAAATGGAAATGAATATTCAACGTCTCACAATGTTGGGATTCGAGTCTTGATCCAACAGTTAATATTCAAAGTTATTGGTACACTATATACAATGCTAAGAAAAAAAGAGAAACATGTATTTTGATACCTTAGAATACAATAAAAAATGCTCTGGCTTCTTCACAATGTGTATTGGCCTACGATGTATGAACATTCCTGGTTTTGACCCGAAGAGCCAAGGTCGTGACCATATCAACATTGTGTATTGGCCGCTCGAGAATTAGCCAAACTATAAAGTTTTCCTTTTAGGGTCCTTTGTGCTAAATGTATGGACCTCGATGTAATTTCCCCCCTTTTAGGTCTAAAAGTGTAAGTGGTGAAATTTAGACGATTTTAAGCTTACTTATCAACGAGTATGAATATTCTTGGATTTCAAGCCGAACAACCAAGGTCAAGGCCATATCAACATCATACTTTATATGATGATGATGATCCCATGTTAGAGAATTTGCATGGTAATAAATCTGGCCATGTATTGAAAACAATCGAAGATGAAGTAGTATCAAGAGTTTGGCTCAGATCAACTGATCTCTCGAGAAGGAGCCGAACAAGAAATTTTTCCTTTTAGGGTCCTTTATGCTAAATGTATGGACCTCGATGTAATTTTTGCTTTTTCGAGGTCCCTGATGTAAAATGTACTCCGATCGATCGTGTAAAGTTCTAACCTCCTAAAAGTAAGTGGTGAAATTTAAACAAATTTAAGCTTAGTTGTCAACGAGTATGAACCATTCTTGTCTTTCAAGATGAACGGCCAAGGTTAAGGCCATATCTACACCATACTTTATGATGATGATCGCATATCCAAGAATTAGCATGCCGAAAAATTTGGCCATATTTTGATAACAATTGAAGACGAAGTAGTATGAAGAGTGTGGCTCGATCAGCTACTCTCTCGAGAAGGAGCCGAACCCGACTGTTTTGCTTGCTTGTTTTTAGGGTTCTTTGTGCTAAATGTATGGACCTCGATGTAAAATTTCCCCTTTTTAGGTCCTTGTTGTAAAATGTACTCCCACCAACCGTGTAAAATTCTAACCTAAAAGTAAGTGGTGAAATTTAAACGAAATTCAGCTTATAGTTGTCAACGAGTATGAACATTCTTGGATTTCAAGCCGAACGACCAAAAGGTCAAGGCCATATATCTACATTAGACTTTATGTTGATGATACCATATCCAAGAATTTGCATGCCGACAAATTTGGCCATATTTTGAAAACAATCGAAGATGAAGTAGTATGAAGAGTGTGGCTAGATCAGCTACTCTCCTGAGAAGGAGCCAAACCCGACTGTTTTCTTTGCTCAACTTTAGGGTCATTTGTGCTAAATGTATGGACCTCGATGTAATTTTCCCTTTTTTAGGTCCTTGATGTATAATGTACTCCCACTGACCATGTAAAATGCTATCCCAAAAGTAAGTGGTGAATTTCAACGAACTTAAGCATAGTTGTCAATGAGTATGAAAAAATCTTGGATTTCAAGCCGAACGACCAAAAGGTCACGGCCATATCTCTACATCTGACTTTATGCTGATGATCCCATATCAAAGAATTTACATGTCGACAAATTTGGCCATATTTTTAAAACAATCGAAGATAAAGTAGTATGAAGAGTGTGGCTCGATCAGCTACTCTCTCGAGAAGGAGCCGAACCTGACTATTTTATTTGCTCAATTTTAGGGTCATTTGTGCTAAATGTGTGGACCTCGATGTAATTTTCCTTTTTTAGGTCCTTGATGTAGAATGTACTCCCACCGATCGTGTAAAATGCTAACCTAAAAGTAAGTGGTGAATTTCAACGAATTTAAGCATAGTTTTCAACGAGTATGAAAAAAGGTTGGATTTCAAGGCGAACGACCACAAGGTCAAGGCCATATCTCTACATCAGACTTTATGTTGATGATCCCATATCCAAGAATTTGCATGCTGAAAATTTGGCCATATTTTGAAAACAATCAAAGATAAAGTAGTATGAAGACTGTGCCTTGGTTAGCTACTCTCTCGAAAAGGAGCCGAACCCGACTATTTTCTTTGCACAATTTTAGGGTCCTTTGTGCTAAATGTGTGGACCTCGATGTAATTTTCCCTTTTTTAGGTCCTTGATGTAGAATGTACTCCCACCGACCGTGTAAAATGCTAACCTAAAAGTAAGTGGTGAAATTTCAACGAATTTAAGCATAGTTATCAAAGAGTATGAAACAATCTTGGATTTCAAGGCGAACGACCACAAGGTCAAGGCCATATCTCTACATAAGACTTTATGCTCATGATCCCATATCCAAGAATTTGCATGCTGAAAATTTGGCCATAGTTTGAAAACAATCAAAGATAAAGTAGTATGAAGACTGTGCCTCGATCAGCTACTCTCTCGAGAAGGAGCCGGACCCGACTATTTTCTTTTCTCAATTTTAGGGTCCTTTGTGCTAAATGTGTGGACCTCGATGTAATTTTCCCTTTTTAGGTCCTTGATGTAGAATGTACTCCCACCTACCATGTAAAATGCTAACCTAAAAGTAAGTGGTGAAATTTCAATGAATTTAAGCATAGTTGTCAACGAGTATGAAAGAATCTTGGATTTCAAGGCGAACGACCACAAGGTCAAGGCCATATCTCTACATCAGACTTTATGCTCATGATCCCATATCCAGGAATTTACATGCCGACAAATTTGGCCATCTTTTGAAAACAATCGAAGATGAAGTAGTATGAAGAGTGTGGCTCGATCAGCTACTCTCTCTGGAAGGAGCCGAACCCGACTATTTTCTTTGCTTAGTTTTAGGGTCCTTTGTGCTAAATGTGTGGACCTCGATGTAATTTTCCCTTTTTTAGGTCCTTGATGTAGAATGTACTCCCACCGACCATGTAAAATTCTAACCTAAAAGTAAGTGGTGAAATTTCAATGAATTTAAGCATAGTTGTCAACGAGTATGAAAAAATCTTGGATTTCAAGGCGAACGACCACAAGGTCAAGGCCATATCTCTACATCAGACTTTATGCTCATGATCCTATATCCAGGAAATTACATGCCGACAAATTTGGCAATCTTTTGAAAACAATCGAAGATGAAGTAGTATGAAGAGTGTGGCTCGATCAGCTACTCTCTTGAGAAGGAACCGAACCCGACTATTTTCTTTGCTCAATTTTAGGGTCCTTTGTGCTAAATGTGTGGACCTCGATGTAATTTTCCCTTTTTTAGGTCCTTGATGTAGAATGTACTCCCACTGACCATGTGAAATGCTAACCTAAAAGTAAGTGATGAAATTTCAAAGAATTTAAGCATAGTTGTCAACGAGTATGAAAAAATCTTGGATTTCAAGGCGAACGACCACAAGGTCAAGGCATATCTCTACATCAGACTTTATGCTCATGATCCCATATCCAAGAATTTACATGCCGACAAATTTGGCCATCTTTTGAGAACAATCGAAGATATTAAAAACAAAAAATAATCAATTTCAATTTTCCAAGTGGCAGAAATTTATTTTTTGAAAAGCAAGTAAGAAGAATTTCTTTCCTTTTTTCTGTTAAAAAGTAATGAGCGAGAAAAGACTATGAGCATAGAGGAGGCAGCGAGAGAGCTGCAAAGAGGAGGATTTGAAGGCGGTGTGATGTCAGAGCAAAGCTGGGATGGGTTCCTGACACGAGGTACAAGGTACAATGAGTAGAGTAAATTTTAGGACCACAATATATATGCACGCAAAACAAAATGTGTTTTCTCTCTCCTTCACTCCCCCATCACCACCCCCACACCCGCCCATTGATCTCTCCTCGTCTCACAACGGCGTGCAAGACGACGTCGACCATTATTGGATTTCAAGCCGAACGACCAAGGTCAAGGCCATATATATCAACCATCATACATTATGTTGATGATCCCATATGAGAGAATTTGCATGGCAACAAATTTGGCCATATTTTGAAAACAATCCAAGAGGAAGTAGTATCAAAAGTTTGGCTCAGGTCACCTGATCTCTCGAGAAGGAGCCGAACCAGAATTTTTTCCCTTTAGGGTCCTTTATGCTAAATGTATGGACCTTGACGTAATTTTTGCTTTTTTGAGTTCCCTAATGTAAAATGTACTCCGATTGACCGTGTAAAGTTCTAACCTAAAAGTAAGTGGTGAAATTTAAACGAATTTAAGCTTAGTTGTCAATGGGTACGAACCATTCTTGTATTTCAAGACAAACGACCAAGGTCAAGGCCATATCTACATCATACTTTATGATGATGATCCCATATTCAAGAATTTGCATATCGACAAATTTAGCCATATTTTGAAAACAATCGAAGATGAAGTAGTATGAAGAGTGTGGCTCAATCAACTACTCTCTCGAGAAGGAACCGAACCCTACTATTTTGCTTGCTTAATATTAGGGTCCTTTGTGCTAAATGTATGGACCTCGATGTAATTTTCCCCCTTTTAGGTCCTTGTTGTAAAATTTACTCCCATCGACCATGTAAAATTCTAACCTAAAAGTAAGTGGTGAAATTTAAATGAATTTCAGCTTATAGTTGTCAATGAGTATGAACATTCTTTGATTTCAGGCCGAACGGCCACAAGGTCAAGGCTATATCTCTACATCATACTTTATTCTGATGATCGAGTATCCAAGAAATTGCATGGCGATAGATTTGGCCATATTGTGAAAACAATCGAAGAGAAAGTAGTATGAAGAGTATGGCTCGATCAACTGCTCCCTTGAGAAGGAGCCGAACCCGATTGTTTTCTTTGCTCAAATTTTGGGTCCTTTGTGCTAAATGTATGGACCTCGATGTAATTTCCCCCTTTTTTAGGTCTTTGATGTAGAATGTACTCCCACCGACCGTGTAAAATGCTAACCTAAAAGTAAATGATGAAATTTCAAAGAATTTAAGCATAGTTGTCAAAAAGTATGAAAAAATCTTGGATTTTCAAGCCGAATGACCACGAGGTCAAGGCCATATCTCTATATCATACTTTATGTTGATGACCCATATTCAAGAATTTGCATGGCGACAGATTTGGCCATATTTTGAAAACAATCGAAGAGGAAGTAGTATGAAGAGTATGGCTCGACCAGCTGCTCTCTCGAGAAGGAGCCGAACCCGACTATTTTCTTTGCTCAATTTTAGGGTCCTTTGTGCTAAATGTATGGACCTCGATGTAATTTTTGTTGGAGATATGCCCAAGAGGCAATAATAAAGTGGTTATTATTATATCTTTATGTTTATAATAAATGTTTACATCCCATGCTATAATTGTATTAACCGAAAACATTAATACTTGTGTGTTTTGTAAACATAAAAGAGTCCCTAGTAAGCCTCTTGTTAAACTAGCTTGTTGATTAATGGATGATCATGGTTTCCTGATCATGGACATTGGATGTCGTTAATAACAAGATCATATCATTAGGAGAATGATGTGATGGACACACACCCATAGTAAGCGTAGCATAAGATCAAGTCATTAAGTTCGTATTGCTGTAAGCTTTCAAATGCATAGTAACCCAATCCTTCGACCATGAGGTTATGTTAATCACCATCACCGGATGGGTACTTTGATGACATCAAACACCGCTTCGTAACTGGGCGGTTATAAAGGTGTCATTGGGTATTCTGAAAGTATGTGTTGAAGCGCATGGACCAAGATTGGGATTTGTCCATCCATATGACGGATAGATATGCTCTGGGCCATCTCGGTGGAATGTCATCTAGATAGCTTGCAAGCATGTGACTAGGTCACAAGGGATGACATAACATGGAAATGAGTAAAGAGTACTTATCAGTGACGAGGTAGAACTAGGTATGCAGATACCGACGATCGAACCTCGGATAAGTAGAATATCGCGTGACAAAGGGAATTGGTTTCATATGTAAAATGGTTCAATCGATCACGAAGTCATCGTTGAGTATGTGGGAGCCGTTATGGATCTCCAGATCCCGCTAATGGTTATTGATCGAAGAGGTGTCTTCATCATGTCTGCATATTCACGAACCGTAGGGTGACACACTTAAGGTTCGAAGTTGTTTTAAGTAGATATGGAATATGCGTTGGAGACCGAATGATGTTCGGAGTCTCGGAATGGATCCGGGACATCACGAGGAGATCCGGAATGGTCCGGAGAATAAGATTCATATATTGGGGATCATTTTCTAAGTTAGGAAATGTTCTGGAGTGTTTGTATGGAGATTCTAGAAGGTTTCGGAATGTTCTGGAAGGTTCTAGAGGATTTCTTGGAGTTTACTTGAAAACCAAGAAAGGGATCAAGGAGACCAAGTGGGGCAAGACGGATTCGGTGGGAGGAGGATTCCTTCCCCTTCCCACTGGCCCAAGGAGGGAGTCCTACTAGGACTCCCTCCTCAGCGCCTCCCTCCCTTAAATAGAAGGGAGGGGGCGCCCCCTCTTGGACCTCCTATCACAACAACCAATCTCTGCCGCCTCTCTCCTCCACCTTTCTTCTACACAGGCATAGGCGAAGCCCTGCAGAATTCTCATCTCCACCACCACCACCACGCCGTCGTGCTGCTGGGATTCCGTGGAGAAGATCTACTACCTCCGCTGCTCGCTGGAACGGGGAGAGGAAGGTTTGCTTTGACTCCGCTCGTGTGACCGTCTGCGGTAGCGCTGCCGGAACGTGGCGCCAGAAGGATCGTCCACACGATCTTGAGATCGGCAAGTGATCGACTACATCATCCACGAGATCTAATCTCGTAACGCTTTCGGTTCTACGAGGGTTAGTACCGATCTATCTCGTTGCTCATGTCTAATAGATTAGATCTTGGCTTTTATCTAGATTAGATCTGGGTTTTGTTCGTTCTTGCGGTAGAAATTTTTTGTTTTCCATGCTACGAACCCATCAGTGGTATCAGAGCCTTGTCTATGCATAGATCTGTTGCACGAGTAGAACACAATGGTTTTGTGGGCGTTGGTGCTCGTGCCGTCTTTTGCTGTGTGTACTTTGCATCTTGCGGTATGGTGGGATGAAGCGGCTCGGGCTAACATTACATGTCATCGTACATGAGACTTGCTCCACGCTTGACGTGCAACTCGTTTTGCACAAGTGTCTTTGCGGGTGTCTATCTCTCCCATCATAGTATAGATCAAATCTACACTTTGCACTTGATAGCACTTGTATCAACGTTGTGGTTTAGTTTCGTAGGTAAGATCCGTTCTTAGTCGAAAGCCCCAAGCCACGTAAAACTTGCAAAGAAAATTAGAGGCATCTAACTTGTTTTTGCAGGGGTTTTGTTATGTGATATGGCCATCATGTGATTGAGATTGTATTTGATGTATGCAATAATCCTTGTTGTAATATGGCAACCGGCAGGAGCCTAATGGTTGTCTTTAATTCTGTTAAGACCTGCGTGTCTATTCATCTTGTAATAGCTTTGTTCCAAGTAGTTGTAATAGTTGCTAGTGATGATGGACAACCATGAAGCGGCGCCACGGACCTTGACACAATGCTGGTGATGATGGAGATCATGTCCGTGCTTTGGAGATGGAGATCGAAGGCATAAGAAGAAAGGGCCATATCATATCACACTAATTATGAATTGCCTGTGATGTTAATCCTTTATGCATCTTGTATTGCTTAGATCACGACGATAGCATTATAAGATGATCCCTCTCACTAAATATCAAGTAATAAAGTGTTCGTCCTTAGTAGGCACCGTTGCTAAGACTCGTCGTTTCGAAGCATCTCGTGATGATCGGGTGTGATAGATTCTACGTGTGCATACGACGGGTGCAAGCCAGATTTGCACATGCGGATACTAAGGTTAATCTTGACGAGCCTAGCATGTACAGACATGGTCTCGGAACACGGAATACCGAAAGGTAAAGCATGAGTCATATGGATGATATGATGAACATGTTGATTGTTCGCCTTTGAAGCTACATCATCTCACGTGATGATCGGACTTGGTGTAGTGGATTTGGTTCGTGTAATCACTAAAACAACTCGAGGGATGTTGTTTTGAGTGGGAGTTCTTTTGTAATTTGGATTAGTCAAACTCAATTTATCATAAACACAATCAAAGTGAATTTGCATAGTTTGTTGTAGTCATTGGCATCCGTTCACCACCTTACGCTTAGTTATAGTTGAGATAGTAGAACTATAGAAATTCTGGATATTTGCTTTACGAACTGGTATCGTATTGTTTTGAGTGTCAATCTAAAGTTTAAAAGTCATATTGCAAACTTTCAGCAAACTCCGTTTACTCTGTGAAATTTAATAAACAGTATTAAATCAAGAGTAACAATTCCAGTGTTAGTATCTAATGCATCATGTTTGCCTCCATGATTCTTGATACTCAAAAGATTGTTTTTAATATCAAGTTTATCTAAGAGCTGAAAGCAATGTTTCAGAAACCATCATATGTGAAAGGTATTGCGATATCGAAAACAATGTGTTGGTTACAACATGATAGAGTATATGTCCTCATATTTGATGAGAATTTGTGAAGGTTGGAGACGCTAGTCGTCCTAATCCTCCAAAAGTTTTTGGAAAAGAAACATTATACTCGCAATTCACCTTTATAAGCTATAGCAGCTTGATCATGAAAATTGTCATGATAAGGATGAATAGAAGATGTAAGTAAAATGTTTACTACACTAAAAGATTACTAAAAAATGGAATTTTGAAAGAATGCCAAACATTTGATGAAGGTGATCTACTTCAAAGTGCAAGTCCAAAGGTATTAGTATTTGACTATACACACTTTGTACTATGTGTCATGTGAATGACACCACTATTGATGTTGATAGATTCTTTTAAAAGAAAAGGAATTGTTGAAAGAGAATCTATAAAATATTTGGCAGAAAAGAAAAGATTGGAGATATCCAACTTAGGTATATAGAAGATACATGTTATGGCTGTATTCCTTGGTTGTTAAACAATGTGGTTCTGCGGTATTGGATACCGAATTGGTTGGTATGAAGTGTCATACAGGACAACACAATTCATGAACTGCAATGGCCTAAGTAACTAGCAAGAGAATATGTGATGATGTTCATCGAAAACAAACAAAGGGTTGTTGTGTTGCTCGTTAACATCAAAGCTTGCCTTCAAGATTTGTTTCAATAATTGTTATTTTGATCAGGTATTATGACGACAAAAGGTTGTTCAAATAATTACCGTATTCCATAATAGATGGATGATATACAAGTCTGGTTGGAGAAATAACGACCATAAAACTAATGCTAAAATGTCGCAAGACAAATAATTGAAAGATCACTTGCGAAGTGACATCACCGTTTAAATTATATTAGGGATACATGAAGAAACTCCATGTTGATGGATTTTTGGAGTCTTTGATTTTGATCAAATGACGCTTGTGATACTTTCCTGGAGATAATTAAAACTCCGTTCGTAGGCCAAAAGAGGAACGGACGACTAACTGATTGGAATTTGTACATATTGATGTATATAGTCCATTATGTGTAGTCGTGGGCGATGGATTTCAACTTCATATGCTTTCTCCGAAGATTTGAGTGAGTATATGTATATACTTACTCAATAAGGAAGAAGTATGAAACATTTGAAAATGTTCAAAGACTTTCAAGATGAAGTGGAAAATCATTGTAACAAGAAAATAAAAAGTTTATGATTGGATCATAAAGATGTTTGAGTTACAAGTTTAGCAAAACACCTAAGATTTGAGGAATCGTTCCATGGATTTGCATTTCCCAAAACACCATAGGAGTATGGAGTGTTCAAGATATGTAATGAAACCTTGTTTGACATGGTAAGATCAAAGGTGTCATTTATAAAACTGCCATTATATTTTAAAAGATTAAAGCTTTAGTGACTACCGCTTTTACACTGAAAAGAGCTCCATCGTGATCCGTTGAAATGACACCATATAAGTCATGGTTTGGGATAAAACCCAGGTTGTCCTTTCTTAAATTTTTGGTATGCTAGGCATAAGTAAAGTGTTTACAACCAAAGTCGGATGAGCATGTCTTTGTAGGTTATTTCGAATAACCATTGGGTATTCCTCCATAACACCGAAGACAAAACTGTTTGTCGCTTAGAATGTCGAGTTTCTTGAGAAGGAATTTTTGCTGAAAAGTCAAGTGGGAGGACAATAGAACTTTGACAAGGTTGTTGAACCTTGGCTAATATGTGCTGAGTTGCGCAGCATCGGTAAGTGTCCCGGAGGCAGCAACAATGCTCATGGCTCACGTGCCTCAAAGGTTGTGGTCACGGAGATCTAAGTTACTATTGAACCAAGTAGGTCGGGTAAGTAATCAAATGCCAAGATTTGAAAGTTAAATCATTGTTGTTTGACAATGATGAACCGACTACATGCAAAGAAGCAATGATGGGCCCTGACTTCGTTAAGTGGCTTGAAGCCATAAAATCCATGATAATTCCATACACGAGAAATCAAGCTTTGAATTTGAAAGACCCTCTGGAAAGGTGCAAGACCTTACAGTCGTATATGGATCTATAAAGAAATAGACATGGATGTTTCACATCTATGAAATAGTCGACATGTCGGAAAGAGTTTACGACAATGTTCAAGGAATTGACTATGATAAGATTTGATCTTTCATAGCGATATTTAGTCTGGACGGATTAATGTAGCAACCAGTACATATATTTTGATATATGGTAGTTGAACAAACAAAACAAGTTCTTCTAATAGAATGGTTACCTAGGATGTGTCCATGACACGATCCAAAGGGTTTTGTTAATTCAAAGGATGTTAAAAGAGTATGCAAAACTTCAATGGTTGAAGTGAGCATCGCGGAGTTGGAATCTTCACCGTGATGAAACCGTTAAAAGGTTTAATTTCATCAGAGGCGATGGAGATGTTTGCATTTTGCAAGAAATTAAGTGGGAGCGCTAAGACATATTTCTAATACATTATGTGAAAGACATATTGTTGATTAGAAATGATGTATCTTTTATTGACACAGGTTAAGAATTTCATTTCGATGAAAGACTTAGGCATAACCCAAGAATTAGGCATCAATGTCCATATGGATAGATTGAGGCGCTAATATGGTTTTGCCAAATGTACATATATAAGATGTTGAATGAGTTCAATATGGAAACAACAAGAAAGGTTCTTGACGCACGGAAAGGACTGAATCAAGATTCAAGTGTGTTGACATGAGATTCAAGTGTTTTGACACTTGGTGAAATCACAAGAATATTTTGATCAATCATTCTTTGAGATGTACACATCCAGATATGTCCTATGCTCTAAATGTTATGAGCATATACCAGAATGACTCATAAGATGATCATTGGACAATAGTAGGGATATTCCTATGATCTTTGGAAGAACTAAGAATATATTACTTATATAGTGGTGACAAATAGTTCATTGTAAATTGTTACATTGATACTAGTTTTGTCACAAATTAAGTTTATCTCAATTTAAACTATGGGTGGCACAATGTAATGAAAAGGAAGTTCCATAACGGATTTGGTTGAGTACCAAAGTTAAAATATTGTGACAGATACTACAACAAAAGGCTAAGTATATGACTGCTATTGTAGCAGCAAATGAGGGCATTTGCGTCAAGTAGTTTGTTATCAAACTAGGTGTGGTTCATAGCGGGATAATAGTATGAAGATACATTGTACGACAATTGTATCAACATGATTTAATCCCAAGGAACTAAAGGTCTCACCAAAGGACCAAATTTATACAATGCCATCTCATTGGAGAATGAGTAATGCGTAGAGACGCAAGGACATGCAAATACACACGGACCTGGAAGTGTCAGATCCGAAGATTATGTTTACCACTAGCAATAGTGTCTATACAACACCAGAAAGCCATAGGTGTTGAGTGCACAAGTTTTTAACTAGATTATTGACTCTAGTGCAAGTGGGAGACTGTTGGAGATATGCCCAAGAGGCAATAATAAAGTGGTTATTATTATATCTTTATGTTTATGATAAATGTTTACATCCCATGCTATAATTGTATTAACCGGAAACATTAATACTTGTGTGTTTTGTAAACATAAAAGAGTCCCTAGTAAGCCTCTTGTTAAACTAGCTTATTGATTAATGGATGATCATGGTTTCCTGATCATGGACATTGGATGTCGTTAATAACAAGATCATATCATTAGGAGAATGATGTGATGGACACACACCCATAGTAAGCGTAGCATAAGATCAAGTCATTAAGTTCGTATTGCTGTAAGCTTTCAAATGCATAGTAACCTAATCCTTCGACCATGAGGTTATGTTAATCACCATCACCGGATGGGTACTTTGATGACATCAAACACCGCTTCGTAACTGGGCGGTTATAAAGGTGTCATTGGGTATTCTGAAAGTATGTGTTGAAGCACGTGGACCAAGATTGGGATTTGTCCATCCATATGACGGATAGATATGCTCTGGTCCCTCTCGGTGGAATGTCATCTAGATAGCTTGCAAGCATGTGACTAGGTCACAAGGGATGACATAACATGGAAACGAGTAAAGAGTACTTATCAGTAACGAGGTAGAACTAGGTATGCAGATACCGACGATCAAACCTCGGATAAGTAGAATATCGCGTGACAAAGGGAATTGGTTTTGTATGTAAAATGGTTCAATCGATCACGAAGTCATCTCCAGATCCCGCTAATGGTTATTGATCGAAGAGGTCTCTTCATCATGTCTGCATATTCACGAACCGTAGGGTGACACACTTAAGGTTCGAAGTTGTTTTAAGTAGATATGGAATATGCGTTGGAGACCGAATGATGTTCGGAGTCTAGGAATGGATCCGGGACATCACGAGGAGATCCGGAATGGTCCGGAGAATTAAATTCATATATTGGGGATCATTTTCTAAGTTAGGAAATGTTCCGGAGTGTTTGTATGGAGATTTTAGAAGTTTTCGGAATGTTCTGGAAGGTTCTAGAGGATTTCTTGGAGTTTACTTGAAAACCAAGAAAGGGATCAAGGAGACCAAGTGGGGCAAGACACGGATTCATGGGGGAGGAGGATTCCTTCCCCCTTCCCACCGCCGGCCCAAGGAGGGGAGTCCTACTAGGACTCCCCCTCCCCAGGCGCGCCTCCCTCCCTTAAATAGAAGGGAGGGGGCGCCCCCTCTTGGACCTCCTATCACAACAACCAATCTCTGCCGCCTCTCTCCTCCACCTTTCTTCTCCACAGGCATAGGCGAAGCCCTGCGGAATTCTCATCTCCACCACCACCACCACGCCGTCGTGCTGCTGGGATTCCGTGGAGAAGATCTACTACCTCCGTCACTGAACGGGAGAGGAATGTCGCCGACTCACGCACGTGTGATCGTCTGCGGTAGCGCTGCGGAAGGATCGTCCACACGATCTTGAGATCGGCAAGTGATCGACTACATCATCCACGAGATCTAATCTCGTAACGCTTTGGGTTCTACGAGGGTTAGTACCGATCTATCTCGTTGCTCATGTCTAATAGATTAGATCTTGGCTTTTATCTAGATTAGATCTGGGTTTTGTTCGTTCTTGTGGTAGAAATTTTTTGTTTTCCATGCTACGGACCCATCAATTTTCCCTTTTTAGGTCCTTTATGTAGAATGTACTTTATTCTTATGATCCCATATCCAAGAATTTGCATGCCAACAAATTTGCCGATCTTTTGAAAACAATCGAAGATATTAAAAACAAAAAATAATCAATTTCAATTTTCCAAGTGACAGGAATTTATTTTCTAAAAAGCAAGTAAGAAGAATTTATTTCCTTTTTCTATTAAAAAATAAAGAGCGAGAAGAGACTATATGAGCTCAGAGGAGGCAACGAGAGAGCTGCAAAGAGGAGGATTTGAAGGCGGTGCGATGTCAGAGCAAAGCTGGGATGGGTTCCTGACACGAGGTACAGGGTACAGTGAGTAGAGTAAATTTCAGGACCATAATATATATGCATGCAAAACAAAATGTGTTTTCTCTCTCCTTCACTCCCCCATCACCACCCCCACATCCCGGCCGACTGATCTCTCCCTCGTCCACAAAGTGGCACTACGCACGCGCGTCGACTGACAACCTGCCATTGGTGGCTCCGTTTCTTTGTCGGCGGCTCCGTGTCTTTGTCTGGCGTGGTCGTCAGCTCCGTTGGTGGGAACCATTTTGGTCCTTACAATAGAGTAGCAATTCAAACTTTCCTGGTTTTGAAATTTTCACTTCCTTCACAAACATCCGGGGGGGAGGATATTCAATAGATCGTCATTTGCAGTACTACTACTAGTACTACAGGGTATAGTGAGTAGTACCAAAAGAAACTTTTTTTGACGAGTAGTACCAGAAGAAACTTCATACAACCATTAACTTCATATAGGACTCACTACTGAACTAGTGTAGGTCCGGCGCCTCCTTGCACCTAGTCCGCCCCGCCAGCAGCAGCTCGTGACATCGGCACCAACGACAGCTCCAGTGACAGAGATGACTCCTGACTCATCGACACCTCTGGAGAAGGCGACCACACCTCCTGAGCCATCGGCGGCACCGCCAGAAAACGAGGCGGCACCTCCGGAGCCATCATCAGCTCTGAGAGAACACTGTGGATGAAGTTGCCGTTGTTTGGGAACCAGTTCCAGTAGTTGGTGAAAATGTTGGAGCCGGTGAACACCACCATCTCGCAGCCGCAGTGGAAGGCCTGGCTGTAGAGGAGACGGGCGTCCCTGAAGTTTACGAACTTGACCTTCAGCGTCCCGTCCGGATTGTCGTACATGCCGTACATCTGGTACTTGCAGTCACCATACCCAGCATCAAGGAAGGCGCACGCCAGCTGCCTATTTGTTCTCCATGGGGAGAAAGCCCAAATGCGCAGGGCATTGTCCTCCTGTGCGGCGATGTCGGGGTCTTTGCGCTCCGGTACGGCGGGCGGCAGCCGGAAGATGGCCATGGATGACAGACAAGGTCGGAGATGGTTGCTGGAAGCGGAGGATTAGAGATGGTTTGGTGCGGGGAAGGGGAGAGATTAAATAGGAAGGAGGTGATCCAAGATTAATGTGGCAGATTACCGAAGCGAGGGGACAATCAATGTCGCTGATGAAGCCGATGCGTGTGGCAAATATCGATGACGATGACTAAGGTAAGCAATTGGACGAAATGTTGACTCTACTTCCTACACTCGATGGCCCAGTCATAATTTTGTGGTGCGTCCAAGGCGACCGCGAACTCCCCATTCTGTGGGCCCTACGTGGATGACTGAGTTGATGGCTGAAAATAAATTGATAATGATAAAGTGGTATGAAATGTGATTTAACAAACCTTAAGTTGTTTTTAGCCAATATTCTTGTTAGAGAAAAAATGCATACATTAAGTCTATTAGTAATAACTATCTACCCATATGAGAATACATCCTAGTGTGCTATGAAATTTTTGGGGTGGTGAAATGATGGTTCTAGAACATGTTGGAGTTTTCTCTAGGTACTATTCAAAACGAATCCAGCTGCTCTTAACCATTGTATCTAACAGCCCAACGGTTAGGATTGGTGCTATGGATCCAATTCAAAACTGCTCCATTATAGTAGTAGAGAAAAGTACCACCACCTAGTAGAATGGAAAAAAGAAGATCCAACGGCTAGCATTGTTGTGATTCACGAGTCTTGATCCATAGGTTAATACTCAAAGTTATTTGTACATTATATAGTGGAGATAAGATAACAAAGACTATCAATAGTATCTTCTAGATGATGGAATGGATTAGAGGATCCAATAACTAGCAGCAATGTTGGGATTCGCGGGTCATGAATTAGCGGTCAATATTCAAAGTTGTCCGCACACTATATATAAAAAATAGTGGTAAGATAAGAAAAGAAAGACTATCAATAGTATCTTCTGGATGCTAAAATGGAAATGAAGATCCAACATCTGACAATGTTGGGATTCGCATCTTGATCCAATGGTCAATATTCAAAGTTATTCATACACTATATAGTGCTAAGAAAAAATGAGAAACATGTGCGTTGACACCTTTGAATACAAAAAAAATGGTATGGCTTCTTCACAATGTGTATTAGCCTATGGTGTATGTACATTCCTGGCTTTGACCCGAACAGCCAAGGTTATGACCATATTGACATCATATCTCTACTACTATAATGGAGCAGTTTTAATTTGAATTGGATCCATAGCACCAATCCTGACCGTTGGGCTGTTAGATCCAATGGTTTAGAGCAGCTCGATTTGTGTGGAATAGTACCTATAGCAAACTCCACCATGTGCTAGAACCATCATGTCACCACCCCCAAAATTTCATAGCACAGTAGATTGTATTCTCAATATGTGTAGATATATTATTAATAGACTTAATGTACCCATTTTTTCTCTAACAAGACTATTGGTTAATAACAACTTAATGTTTGTTAAATCACATTTCATAAAGTATATACGTGTGTGGCATGTGCCTTTTACTAGTAGTGGTAAGATAAGAAAAGAAAGACTATCAATAGTATCTTCTCGATGATAAAATGGAAATAATGAAGATCGAATGTCTGACAATGTTGGGTTTCGCGTCTTGATCCAACGATCAAGATTCAAAGTTATTCGTACACTATATATTGCTAATAAAAAAATGAGAAACATGTGTTTTGACACCTTTGAATACAAAAAATGCTCTCGCTACTTCACAATGTGTATTGTCCTAAGGTGTATGAACATTCCTGGTTTCGACCCGAATAGCCAAGGTCATGACCATATGGACATCATATATAGTTTATGATACAGTACCTGCATCTGGTAGATTCGTGCATCTTCTTCAACAAAATATGTTGAAAGTGAAAAGTGTGTTGTTTTCTTTTGCTAAGCAAGTACTAGTCTTACCATTACCACTATGTTAACACTATATGGTGTACAAAAAAACTTTGAATATTAATTGTTGGATCAAGACTCACGAATCCCAACATTTCCAACCGTTGGATATTCTTTTCCATTCTAGCATCAAGAAGATTCTATTAATAATCTTCATCACAATGAAATACTATGCGAAACCTCAAAAAACGCTTCTCCATCATTCTAGAATCGTCTCCCCATTTCTATAGACCATGTTACTAAAATTTTCAAGCATTTGATTTTAGTGTCCTTTGTGCTAAATGTATGGACTTGGATGTATTTTTTGTTTTTTGAGGTACTTGGTGTAACATGTACACATCCACTTACCGTGTTAATTAATTGAAGAATCTCGCTCCCTCGGGACATACCTTAGTCAAAAAAGTACCACCACTAGGGCCAGAATTCGAGCCGAGCCGAATCAGCTCGTCTTGACTCGCTAAAGCTCGTTCAACTAATGACCTAGCATGTCTCGGCTCGTTTACAAAACGAGTTCATATTTGAAACTCGGCTCGACTCGGTAAACTCATGAGTAGCTCGTTTAGCATGTTATGAGTTACGAACAAGAGCACATATAAGAAAAACTAGTAATTATCCTACTAATTAAGAACTAGAATAAGGTTAGTACTTTCATAATAACATGAAGGCAAGATCGAATGGAAAATATAGTAGTTCTACACCATTACATGTACAAGAAACATTCATAGTATGGCACTCATCAGTGGAAATTTTGAAATTCTATATTTGAACGAGTTTAACGAGCTAAACGAGTAGCTCATTTAGCTTGGATGAACACCGAGTCAAGCCGAGTCACGAGTTACACTCATTTAGCTCACGAGTTTCGAGTTATAATTCCAGGTCTAACCACCACCCGGTTTTTAAAAAAAGTGAGGACCATGTTTTCTTACAATTCCCTAGTCTTAGCAAATTTCAAGATTCCCTAGCGAACCGTGCCCACTTAAATAACTTTATGTCGATTTAAAGAAATTAGGTCAAACTTGAACTACAAGTAAGCACGATAGATTCCTCTTGAATTTTCCTAACACCGTCTGAAGGGACCCACGATGTCTATATATCAAGACTTAAGTTCCGGAACAGAGTACTAAACACTAGTAGTACCTGCATCCAAGGCTCATGGCCTTTTTTTGAAAAGTCAAACTATGCAAAGTTTGACCAAGTTTGTAGAAAAATATATTAATATTTACAATATGAAATACATACCCTTTGATACATCATGAAACATATATTCACATGGTATCTACTAATATCATACAGTAGTTCTTGTTATTTTTTTAGAAGTTTGGTCAAACTTTTTGTAGCTTCACTTATAAAAAAAAGCCTTAGGCCCTGTTTGGAACAAAGAAAAATCATAGGATTTTTGGAGGATAGGATTCCTATAGGAAAAATTCCTATGGGTTCGTTTGGGACAAAGGAATAGGAATCTAAGATTCCTTTAAAATTCCTATGGTATAGGCTATTTCATAGGAATTTTCTAGGGAAAATATGACCTCATGTTTCATCTCCTTGTGACTACAATTCATGCGGTTTTCCTGTGTGACATCCAAACGACACCCTAAAATTTTTCCTATGGTATTGATTCATGTAGGAATTGAGCATACATGATACTATCTTAATTTCTACGTTTTTTCTATTCCTATGTTTTGCATTCCTGCTTTCCAAACGGGGCCTTAAGCTTTGGGACGGAGGTACTAGTGAGATGAGGGAAAAACCGAAGAGCAAGAGGAGCTCGGAGAATAAAAGGGAGGCAGGACGGGTGGGTAGCGTGACATGGCACTTGAAGGCGGTGCGATGTCAGAGCAGAATTATGATGGGTTCCTGACATGAGGTACTATAGCCTTTACAGCATACACACTCTAGTAAATTTCAGGACTTATGTGCACTCAAAACAAAACAAATTTATTTTTTTCGCTCTTAGTCGCCGCCTCACCATCCATCTCAGCACTCCCTCGTCCACAACGCTGCGCATGTTTGTCTTGGTACAGCGGCTCACCTTTGTTTATGAGAAGAACACACATCCAATGACACTGGGTGGATCCTTATGTGGTTCATGAAAAGAACTGACAGTGCAGTGACACTGGGTGTGGTTCATGAAAAGAACAGACATGCAATGACATCGGTGGATCCATGTGTGGTTTATGGAAGTAACAGACATGCAATGACTCTAGCTATGGTTAATGAAAAGAACACGCATGCAATGACAGTGGGTGTGGTTCATGAAAAGAACAGACATGCAATGACACTAGTGGATCCTTATGTGGTTTGTTTAGAGTAACAGACATGCAATCACACTAGGTGGATCCATATGTGGTTTATGGAAGTAAAAGACATTCAATGACTCTAGCTGTGATTCATGAAAAGAACAGACATACAATGACACTGGTGGATCCTTATGTGGTTCATGAAAAGAACAGACAGACAATGACACGGGTGGATCCTTATGTGGTTTGTTTAGAAGAACACACATGCAATGACATTGTGTGTGGTTCATGAGAAGAACACACATTCAATGACACTAGTGGATCCTTATGTGCTTTGTTTAGAGGAACAGACATGCAATCACACTAGGTGGATCCATATGTGGTTTATGGAAGTAACAGACATGCAATGACACTGGTAGATCCTTATGTGGTTCATGAAAAGAATAGACATGCAGTGAAACTGGGTGTGGTTCATGAATAGAACAGACATGCACTAACATTGGGTGTGGTTCATGAAAAGAACAGACATGCAATAAACTTGGTGGGCCCATCCTTATGTGGTTCATGAAAAGAACAGACATGCAATGACACTGGTGGATCCTTATGTGGTTTGTTTAGAAGAACACACATGCAATGACACTGGGTGTGGTTCATGAAAAGAACACATATCCAATGACACTAGTGGATCCTTATGTGGTTTGTTTAGAGGAACAGACATGATTTGACACCGGTGGATCCACGTGTGGTTCATGAGAAGAACACATATCCAATGACTCTGGTAGATCCTTATGTGGTTCATGAAAAAAACTGATATGCAGTGACACTGGGTGTGGTTCATGAAAAGAACAGACATGCACTAACACTAGGAGTGGTTCATGAAAAGAACAATCAGGCAATGACACTAGTGGATCCTTATGTGGTTTATGGAAGGAACAAACATGCAATCGCACAAGGTGGATCCACATGTGGTTTATGGAAGTAACACACATGCAATGACACTGGGTGTGGTTCATGAAAGAACAGACATGCAATGACACTAGTAGATCCTTATGTGGTTCATGAAAAGAACAGACATGCAATGACACTGGTGGATCGTTATGTGGTTTGTTTAGAGGAACAGACATGCAATGACTCTAGCCGTGGTTCATGAAAAGAACAGGCATGCAATGACACCGGGTGTGGTTCATGAAAAGAACAGACATGCGATGACTTCTGTGGTTTGTTTAGAAGAACACACATGCAATGACACTAGGTGGGGTTCATGAAAAGAATAGATAGGCAATGACACTGGTGGATCCTTATGTGGTTTGTTTAGAAGAACACACATGCAATGACACTGGGTGGGGTTCATGAAAAGAACAGACACGCAATGACACTGGTGGATCCTTATGTGGTTTGTTTAGAGGAACAGACATGCAATCACACTAGGTGGATCCATATGTGGTTTATGGAAGTAAAAGACATGCAATGACTCTAGCTGTGATTCATGAAAAGAAAAGACATGCAATGACACTAGTGGATCCTTATGTGGTTCATGAAAAGAACAGACAGGCAATGATACTGGTGGATCCTTATGTGGTTTGTTTAGAAGAACACACATGCAATGACACTAGTGGATCCTTATGTGGTTTGTTTAGAGGAACAGACATGCAATCACACTAGGTGGATCCATATGTGGTTTATGGAAGTAATAGACATGCAATGACACTAGCTGTGATTCATGAAAAGAACAGACAGGCAATTACACTGGTGGATCCATGTGTGGTTCATCGGAAGAACAGACATCCAATGACACTGGTGGACTCCAGCT
Source organism: Avena insularis (assembly GCA_023614405.1). NCBI lineage: Eukaryota > Viridiplantae > Streptophyta > Magnoliopsida > Poales > Poaceae > Avena > Avena insularis. The sequence goes on from CM042694.1 coordinate 539,049,217, forward strand.
GTGGTTCATGAAAATAAAAGACATGCAATGACACTGGTGGATCCATATGTGGTTTGTCAGGAGAACACACATGCAATGACACTGGGTGTGGTTCATGAAAAGAACATACAGGCAATGACATCGGTGGATCCTTATGTGTGGTTCATGAAAAGAACATACATGCAATGACTGTAGGTATGGGTAATGAAAAGAACACGCATGCAATGACACTAGGTGTGGTTCATGAAAAGAACAGACATGCAATGACACTAGTGGATCCATATGTGGTTTGTTTAGAGGAACAAACATGCAATGACTCTAGATATGGTTCATGAAAAGAACAGACATGCAATGACACCGGGTGTGGTTCATGAGAAGAACACACATCCAATGACACTGGTGGATCCTTATGTGGTTTGTTTAGAGGAACAGACAAGCAATCACACTAGGTGGATCCATATGTGGTTTATGGAAGTAACAGACATGCAATGACTCTAGTTGTGATCCATGAAAAGAACGGACTGGCAATGACACCGGTGGATCCATGTGTGGTTCATGGGAAGAACCGACATCCAATGACACTGGTGGTCTCTAGCCGTGGTTCATGAAAAGAACAAACATGCAATGACACCGGGTGTGGTTCGTGAAAAGAACAGACATGCAATGACTTATGTGGTTTGTTTAGAAGAACACACATGCAGTGACACTAGGTGTGGTTCATGAAAAGAACACACACAATGACACTGGTGGATCCTTATGTGGTTTGTTTAGAGGAACAGACATGCAATCACACTAGGTGGATCCATATGTGCTTTGTTTAGGTAAAAGACATGCAATGACTATAGCTGTGATTCATGAAAAGAACAGACTTGCAATGACACTTGTGGATCCTTATGTGGTTCATGAAAAGAACAGACAGACAATGATACTGGTGGATCCTTATGTGGTTTGTTTAGAAGAACACACATGCCATGACACTGGGTGTGGTTCATGAGAAGAACACACATCTAATGACACTGGTGGATCCTTATGTGGTTTGTTTAGAGGAACAAACATGCAATCACACTAGGTGGATCCATATGTGGTTTATGGAAGTAACAGACATGCAATGACACTAGCTGTGATTCATGAAAAGAACAAACAGGCAATGGCACTGGTGGATCCATGTGTGGTTCATGGGAAGAACAGGCATCCAATGACACTGGTGGACTCTAGCTGCGATTCATGAAAAGAACAGACATGCAATGACACTGGTGGTTCCATATGTGGTTTGTCAGGAGAACACACATTCAATGACACTGGGTGTGGTTCATGAAAAGAACAGACATGCAATGACATCGGTGGATCCTTATGTGTGGTTCATGAAAAGAACATACATGCAATGACTGTAGCTATGGTTAATGAAAAGAACACGCATGCAATGACACTGGGTGTGGTCCATGAAAAGAACAGACATGCAAAGACACCGTTGGATCCTTATGTGGTTTGTTTAGAGGAACAGACATGCAATGACTCTAGATGTGGTTCATGAAAATAACAGACATGCAATGACACCGGTGTGGTTCATGAGAAGAACACACATCCGATGACACTGGTGGATCCTTATGTGGTTTGTTTAGAGGAACAAACATGCAATCACACATAGGTGGATCCATATGTGGTTCATGAAAAGAACAGTCATGCAATGACTTATGTGGTTTGTTTAGAAGAACACACATGCAATGACACTAGGTGTGGTTCATGAAAAGAACAGATAGGCAATGACACTGGTGGATCCTTATGTGATTTGTTTAGAAGAACACACATGCAATGACACTTGGTGTGGTTCATGAAAAGAACAGACACGCAATGACACTTGTGGATCCTTATGTGGTTTGTTTAGAGGAACAGACATGCAATCACACTAGGTGGATCCATATGTGGTTTATGGAAGTAAAAGACATGCAATGACTCTAGCTGTGATTCATGAAAAGAACAGACATGCAATGACATTGGTGGATCCTTATGTGGTTCTTGAAAAGAACAGACATGCAATGACGCTGGATGATCCTTATGTGGTTTGTTTAGAAGAACACACATGCAATGACACTGGGTGTGGTTCATGAGAAGAACACACATCCAATGACACTGGTGGATCCTTATGCGGTTTGTTTAGAGGAACATACATGCAATCACACTAGGTGGATCCATATGTGGTTTATGGAAGTAATAGACATGCAATGACACTAGCTGTGATTCATGAAAAGAACAGACAGGCAATGACACTAGTGGATCCATATGTGGTTTGTCAGGAGAACACACATGCAATGATAGTGGGTGTGGTTCATGAAAAGAACAGACATGCAATGACATCGGTGGATCCTTATGTGTGGTTCATGAAAAGAACATACATGCAATGACTGTAGCTATGGTGAATGAAAAGAACACGCATGCAATGACACTAGGTGTGGTCCATGAAAAGAACAGACATGCAATGACACCGTTGGATCCTTATGTGGTTTGTTTAGAGGAACAGACATGCAATGACTCTAGATGTGGTTCATGAAAAGAACAGACATGTAACGACACCGGGTGTGGTTAATGAGAAGAACACACATCCAATGACACTGGTGGATCCTTATGTGGTTTGTTTAGAGGAACAGACATGCAATCGCACATAGGTGGATCCATATGTGGTTCATGAAAAGAACAGACATGCAATGACTTATGTGTTCTGTTTAGAAGAACACACATGCAATGACACTGGGTGTGGTTCATGAAAAAAAAAGATAGGCAATGGCACTGCTGGATCCTTATGTGGTTTGTTTAGAAGAACACACATGCAATGACACTGGGTGTGGTTCATGAAAAGAACATACAGGCAATGACATCGCTGGATCCTTATGTGGTTTGTTTAGAGGAACAGACATGCAATCACACTAGGTGGATCCATATGTGGTTTATGGAAGTAAAAGACATGCAATGACACTGGCTGTGATTCATGAAAAGAACAGACATGCAATGACACTGGTGGATCCTTATGTGGTTCTTGAAAAGAACAGACATGCAATGACACTGGTGGATCCTTATGTGGTTTGTTTAGAATAACACACATGCAATGACACTGGGTGTGGTTCATGAGAAGAACACACATCCAATGACACTGGTGGATCCTTATGTGCTTTGTTTAGAGGAACAGACATGCAATCACACTAGGTGGATCCATATGTGGTTTATGGAAGTAACAGACATGCAATGACACTTGTAGATCCTTATGTGGTTCATGAAAATAACATACATGTAGTGAAACTGGGTGTGGTTCATGAATAGAACAGACATGCAATGACTCTAGCCGTGGTTCATGAAAAGAACAGACCTGCAATGACACTGGGTCTGGTTCATGAAAAGAACAGACATGCAATGACTTATGTGGTTTGTTTAGAAGAACACACATGCAATAACACTGGGTGTGGTTCATGAAAAGAACAGACAGAAAATGACACTGGTGGATCCTTATGTGGTTTGTTTAGAAGAACACGCATGCAATGACACTGGGTGTGTTTCATGAAACGAATAGACACGCAATGACACTGGTGGATCCTTATGTGGTTTGTTTAGAGAAATATACATGCAATCACACTAGGTGGATCCATCTGTGGTTTATGGAAGTAAAATACATGCAATGACTCTAGCTGTGATTCATGAAAAGAACAGACATGCAATGACACTGGTGGATCCTTATGTGGTTCATGAAAAGATTAGATATGCAATGAGACTGGTGGATCCTTATGTGGTTTGTTTAGAAGAACACACATGCAATGACACTGGGTGTGGTTCATGAGAAGAACACACATCCAATGACACTGGTGGATCCTTATGTGGTTTGTTTAGAGGAACAGACATGCAATCACACTAGGTGGATCCATATGTGGTTTATGGAAGTAATAGACATGCAATAACTCTAGCTGTGATTCATGAAAAGAACAGACATGCAATGACACAGGTGGATCCTTATGTGGTTCATGAAAAGAACAGACATGCAATGACACTTGTAGATCCTTATGTGGTTTGTTTAGAAGAACACACATGCAATGACACTAGGTGTGATTCATGAGAAGAACACACATCCAATGACACTGGTGGATCCTTATATGGTTTGTTTAGAGGAACATACATGCAATCACACTAGGTGGATCCATATGTGGTTTATGGAAGTAATAGACATGCAATGACACTAGATGTGATTCATGAAAAGAACAGACAGGCAATGACACTGGTGGATCCATGTGCGGTTCATGGGAAGAATAGACATCCAATGACACTGGTGGATCTATATGTGGTTTGCGGGAGAACAAACATGCAATGACACTGGGTGTGGTTCATGAAAAGAACAGACATGCAATGACATCGGTGGATCCTTATGTGTGGTTCATGAAAAGAACATACATGCAATGACTATAGCTATGGTTAATTAAAAGAACACGCATGCAATGACACTTGGTGTGGTCCATGAAAAGAACAGACATGCAATTAAACCGGTGGATCCTTATGTGGTTTGTTTAGAGGAACAGATATGCAATGACTCTAGATATGGTTCATGAAAAGAACAGACATGCAATGACACCGGGTGTGGTTCATTAGAAGAACACACATCCAATGACACTGGTGGATCCTTATGTGGTTTGTTTAGAGGAACAGACATGCAATCACACTATGTGGATCTATATGTGGTTCATGAAAAGAACAGACATGCAATGACTTATGTGGTTTGTTTAGAAGAACACACATGCAATGACACTGGGTGTGGTTCATCAAAGGAATAGACAGGCAATGACACTGGTGGATCCTTATGTGGTTTGTTTAGAAGAACACACATGCAATGACACCGGGTGTGGTTCATGAAAAGAACAGACACGCAATGACACTGGTGGATCCTTATGCGGTTTGTTTAGAGGAACATACATGCAATCACACTAGGTGGATCCATATGTGGTTTATGGAAGTAAAAGACATGTAGTGACTCTAGCTATGATCCATGAAAAGAACAGACAGGCAATGACACCGGTGGATCCTTATGTGGTTTGTTTAGAGGAACATACATGCAATGAGTCTACATATGGTTCATGAAAAGAACAGACATGCAATGCCACCGGGTGTGGTTCATGAGAAGAACACACATCCAATGACACTGGTGGATCCTTATGTGGTTTGTTTAGAGGAACAGACATGCAATCAAACATAGGCGGATCCATATGTGCTTCATGAAAAGAACAGACATGCAATGACTTATGTGGTTTGTTTAGAAGAACACACATGCAATGACACTGGGTGTGGTTCATGAAAAGAACAGATAGGTAATGACACTAGTGGATCCTTATGTGGTTTGTTTAGAAGAACACACATGCAATGACACTAGGTGTGGTTCATGAAAAGAATAGACACACAATGACACTTGTGGATCCTTATGTGGTTTGTTTAGAGGAACAGACATGCAATCGCACTAGGTGGATCCATATGTGGTTTATGGAAGTAAAAGACATGCAATGACTCTAGCTGTGATTCATGAAAAGAACAGACATGCAATGACACTGGTGGATCCTTATGTGGTTCATGAAAAGAGCATGTGCAATGACACTGGTGGATCCTTATGTGGTTTGTTTAGAAGAACACACATGCAATGAAACTGGGTGTGGTTCATGAGAAGAACACACATCCAATGACACTGGTGGATCCTTATGTGGTTTGTTTAGAGGAACATACATGCAATCACACTAGGTGGATCCATATGTGGTTTATGGAAGTAATAGACATGCAATGACACTAGCTGTGATTCATGAAAAGAACAGACAGGCAATGACACTGGTGGATCCATATGTGGTTTGTCAGGAGAACACACATGCAATGACACTGGGTGTGGTTCATGAAAAGAACATACAGGCAATGACATCGTTGGATCCTTATGTGTGGTTCATGAAAAGAACATACATGCAATGACTGTGGCTATGGTTAATGAAAAGAACACGCATGCATTGACACTGGGTGTGGTTCATGAAAAGAATAGACATGCAATGACACTGGTAGATCCTTATGTGGTTTGTTTAGAGGAACAGACATGCAATGACTCTAGATATGGTTCATAAAAAGAACAGACATGCAATGACACCGGGTGTGGTTCATGAGAAGAACACACATCCAATGACACTGGTGGATCCTTATGTGGTTTGTTTAGAGGAACAGACATGCAATCACACTAGGTGGATCCATATGTGGTTTATGGAAGTAACAGACATGCAATGACTCTAGTTGTGATCCATGAAAAGAACAGACAGGCGATGACACCGGTGGATCCATGTGTGGTTCATGGGAAGAACAGACATCTAATGACACTGGTGGTCTCTAGCCGTGGTTCATGAAAAGAACAAACATGCAATGACACCGGGTGTGGTTCATGAAAAGAACAGACATGCAATGACTTATGTGGTTTGTTTAGAAGAACACACATGCAATGACACTGGGTGTGGTTCATGAAAATATCAGATAGGTAATGACACTGGTGGATCCTTATGTGGTTTGTTTAGAAGAACACACATGCAATGACACTAGGTGTGGTTCATGAAAAGAACACACACACAATGACACTGGTGGATCCTTATGTGGTTTGTTTAGAGGAACAGACATGCAATCACACTAGGTGGATCCATATGTGGTTTGTTTAGGTAAAAGACATGCAATGACTATAGCTGTGATTCATGAAAAGAACAGACTTGCAATGACACTGGTGGATCCTTATGTGGTTCATGAAAAGAACATACATGCAATGACACTGGTGGATCCTTATGTGGTTTGTTTAGAAGAACACACATGCAATGACACTGGGTGTGGTTCATGAGAAGAACAGACATCTGATGACACTGTGGATCCTTATGTGGTTTGTTTAGAGGAACAAACATGCAATCACACTAGGTGGATCCATATGTGGTTTATGGAAGTAACAGACATGCAATGACACTAGATGTGATTCATGAAAAGAACAAACAGGCAATGACACTGGTGGATCCATGTGTTGTTCATGGGAAGAACAGACATCCAATGACACTGGTGGATCCATATGTGGTTTGCCAGGAGAACGCACATGCAATGACACTGGTGGATCCATATGTGGTTTGCCAGGAGAACACACATGCAAAGACACTGGGTGTGGTTCATGAAAAGAACAGACATGCAATGACATCGGTGGATCCTTATGTGTGGTTCATGAAAAGAACATACATGCAATGACTGTAGCTATGGTGAATGAAAAGAACACGCATGCAATGACACTAGGTGTGGTCCATGAAAAGAACAGACATGCAATGACACCGTTGGATCCATATGTGGTTTGTTTAGAGGAACAAACATGCAATGACTCTAGATGTGGTTCATGAAAAGAACAGACATGCAATGACACTAGGTGTGGTTCATGAGAAGAACACACATCCAATGACACTGGTGGATCCTTATGTGGTTTGTTTAGAGGAACAGACATGGAATCACACATAGGTGGATCCATATGTGGTTCATGAAAAGAACAGACATGCAATGACTTATGTGTTTTGTTTAGAAGAACACACATGCAATGACACTGGGTGTGGTTCATGAAAAGAACAGATAGGCAATGACACTGGTGGATCCTTATGTGGTTTGTTTAGAAGAACACACATGCAATGACACTGGGTGTGGTTCATGAAAAGAACAGACACACAATGACACTAGTGGATCCTTATGTGGTTTGTTTAGAGGAACAGACATGCAATCACACTAGGTGGATCCATATATGGTTTATGGAAGTAAAAGACATGCAATGACTCTAGCTGTGATTCATGAAAAGAACATACATGCAATGACACTGGTGGATCCTTATGTGGTTAATGAAAAGAACATACAGGCAATGACACTGGTGGATCCTTATGTGGTTTGTTTAGAAGAACACACATGCAATGGCACTGGGTGTGGTTCATGAGAAGAACACACATCCAATGACACTGGTGGATCCTTATGTGGTTTGTTTAGAGGAACATACATGCAATCACACTAGGTGGATCCATATGTGGTTTATGGAAGTAATAGACATGCAATGACACTAGCTGTGATTCATGAAAAGAACAGACAGGCAATGACACTGGTGGATCCATATGTGGTTTGTCAGGAGAACACACATGCAATAACACTAGGTGTGGTTCATGAAAAGAACATACAGGCAATGACATCGGTGGATCCTTATGTGTGGTTCATGAAAAGAACATACATGCAATGACTGTAGCTATGGTGAATGAAAAGAACACGCATGCAATGACACTAGGTGTGGTTCATGAAAAGAACAGACATGCAATGACATCGGTGGATCCTTATGTGTCGTTCATGAAAAGAACATACATGCAATGACTGTAGCTATGGTGAATGAAAAGAACACGCATGCAATGACACTAGGTGTGGTCCATGAAAAGAACAGACATGCAATGACATCGTTGGATCCTTATGTGGTTTGTTTAGAGGAACAGACATGCAATGACTCTAGATGTGGTTCATGAAAAGAACAGACATGCAATGACACCGGGTGTGGTTCATGAGAAGAACACACATCCAATGACACTGGTGGATCCTTATGTGGTTTGTTTAGTGGAACAGACATGCAATCACACATAGGTGGATCCATATGTGGTTCATGAAAAGAACAGACATGCAATGACTTATGTGTTTTGTTTAGAAGAACACATATGCAATGACACTAGGTGTGGTTCATGAAAAGAACAGATAGGCAATGACACTGGTGGATCCTTATGTGGTTTGTTTAGAAGAGCACACATGCAATGACACTGGGTGTGGTTCATGAAAAGAACAGACACGCAATGACACTAGTGGATCCTTATGTGGTTTGTTTAGAGGAACAGACATGCAATCACACTAGGTGGATCCATATATGGTTTATGGAAGTAAAAGACATGCAATGACTCTAGCTGTGATTCATGAAAAGAACAGACATGCAATGACACTGGTGGATCCTTATGTGGTTCTTGAAAAGAACAGACATGCAATGACACTGGTGGATCCTTATGTGGTTTGTTTAGAAGAACACACATGCAATGACACTGGGTATGGTTCATGAGAAGAACACACATCCAATGACACTGGTGGATCCTTATGTGCTTTGTTTAGAGGAACAGACATGCAATCACACTAGGTGGATCCATATGTGGTTTATGGAAGTAATAGACATGCAATAACTCTAGCTGTGATTCATGAAAAGAACAGACATACAATGACACTGGTGGATCCTTATGTGGTTCATGAAAAGAAGAGACATGCAATCACACTGGTGGATCCTTATGTGGTTTGTTTAGAAGAACACACATGCAATGACACTGGGTTTGGTTCATGAGAAGAACACACATCCAATGACACTGGTGGATCCTTATGTGGTTTGTTTAGAGGAACATACATGCAATCACACTAGGTGGATCCATATGTGGTTTATGGAAGTAATAGACATGCAATGACACTAGCTGTGATTCATGAAAAGAACAGACAGGAAATGACACTGGTGGATCCATGTGTGGTTCGTGGGAAGAACAGACATCCAATGACACTGGTGGACTCTAGCTGTGGTTCATGAAAAGAACAGACATGCACTAACACTGGTGGATCCATATGTGGTTTGTCGGGAGAACACACATGCAATGACACTGGGTGTGGTTCATGAGAAGAACACACATCCAATGACACCAGTGGATCCTTATGTGGTTTGTTTAGAGGAACAGACATGTAATCACACTATGTGGATCTATATGTGGTTCATGAAAAGAACAGACATGCAATGACTTATGTGGTTTGGTTAGAAGAACACACATGCAATGACACTAGGTGTGGTTCATCAAAGGAACGGACAGGCAATGACACTGGTGGATCCTTATGTGGTTTGTTTAGAAGAACACACATGCAATGACACCGGGTTGGGTTCATGAAAAGAACAGACACGCAATGACACTGGTGGATCCTTATGTGGTTTGTTTAGAGGAACATACATGCAATGACACTAGGTGGATCCATATGTGGTTTATGGAAGTAAAAGACATGCAATGACTCTAGCTATGATCCATGAAAAGAACAGACAGGCAATGACACCGGTGGATCCTTATGTGGTTTGTTTAGAGGAACATACATGCAATGAGTCTAGATATGGTTCATGAAAAGAACAGACATGCAATGCCACCGGGTGTGGTTCATGAGAAGAAAACACATCCAATGACACTGGTGGATCCTTATGTGGTTTGTTTAGAGGAACAGACATGCAATCACACATAGGTGGATCCATGTGTGGTTCATGAAAAGAACAGACATGCAATGACTTACGTGGTTTGTTTAGAAGAACACACATGCAATGACACTGGGTGTGGTTCATGAAAAGAACAGATAGGCAATGACACTGGTGGATCCTTATGTGGTTTGTTTAGAATAACACACATGCAATGACACTAGGTGTGGTTCATGAAAAGAATACACACACAATGACACTTGTGGTTCCTTATGTGGTTTGTTTATAGGAACAGACATGCAATCACACTAGGTGGATCCATATGTGGTTTATGGAAGTAAAAGACATGCAATGACTCTAGCTGTGATTCATGAAAAGAAAAGACATGCAATGACACCGGTCGATCCTTATGTGGTTCATGAAAAGAACAGACAGGCAATGACACTGGTGGATCCTTATGTGGTTTGTTAAGAAGAACACACATGCAATGACACTGGGTGTGGTTCATGAGAAGAACACACATCCAATGACACTGGTGGATCCTCATGTGGTTTGTTTAGAGGAACATACATGCAATCACACTAGGTGGATCCATATGTGGTTTATGGAAGTAACAGACATGCAATGACTCTAGCTATGATTCATGAAAAGAACAGACAGGCAATGACACTAGTGGATCCATGTGTGGTTCATGGGAATAACATACATCCAATGACACTGGTGGACTCTAGCTGTGGTTCATGAAAAGAACAAACATGCAATGACACTGGTGGATCCATATGTGGTTTGTCAGGAGAACACACATGCAATTACACTGGGTGTGGTTCATGAAAAGAACAGACAGGCAATGACATCGGTGGATCCTTATGTGTGGTTCATGAAAAGAACATACATGCAATGACTGTAGCTATGGTTAATGAAAAGAACATGCATGCAATGACACTGGATGTGGTTCATGAAAAGAACATACATGCAATGACACTGGTGGATCCTTATGTGGTTTGTTTAGAGGAACAGACATGCAATGACTCTAGATATGGATCATGAAAAGAACAGAAATGCAATTACACCGGGTGTGGTTCATGAGAAGAACACACATCCAATGACACTGGTGGATCCTTATGTGGTTTTTTTAGAGGAACAGACATGCAATCACACTAGGTGGATCCATATGTGGTTTATGGAAGAAACAGACATGCAATGACTCTAGCTGTGATCCATGAAAAGAACAGACATGCAATGACACCGGTGGATCCATGTGTGGTTCATGGGAAGAACAGACATCCAATGACACTGGTGGACTCTAGCCGTGGTTCATGAAAAGAATAGACATGCAATGACACCAGGTGTGGTTCATGAAAAGAACAGACATGCAATGACTTATGTGGTTTGTTTAGAAGAACACACATGCAATGAAACTAGGTGTGGTTCTAGAAAATAACAGATAGGCAATGACACTGGTGGATCCTTATGTGGTTTGTTTAGAAGAACACACATGCAATGACACCGGGTGTGGTTCATGAAAAGAACAGACACGCAATGACACTAGTGGATCCTTATGTGGTTTGTTTAGAGGAACAGACATGCAATCACACTAGGTGGATCCATATGTGGTTTATGGAAGTAAAAGACATGCAATGACTCTAGCTGTGATTCATGAAAATAACAGACATGCAATGACACTGGTGGTTCCTTATGTGGTTCATGAAAAGAACAGACAGGCAATGACACTGGTGGATCCTTATGTGGTTTGTTTAGAAGAACACACATGCAATGACATTGGGTGTGGTTCATGATAAGAACACACATCCAATGACACTGGTGGATCCTTATGTGGTTTGTTTAGAGGAACAGACATGCAATCACACTAGGTGGATCCATATGTGGTTTATGGAAGTAACAGACATGCAATGACACTGGTAGATCCTTATGTGGTTCATGTAAAGAACAGACATGCAGTGAAACTGGGTGTGGTTCATGAATAGAACAGACATGCACTGACACTGGGTGTGGTTCATGAAAAGAACAGACATGCAATGACACTAGTGGTCCCATCCTTATGTGTTGTTCATGAAAAGAATAGACATGCAATGACACTGGTGGATCCTTATGTGGTTTGTTTAGAAGAACACACATGCAATGGCACTGGTGGATCCATGTGTGGTTTATGAGAAGAACACACATCCAATGAACTCTAGTGGATCTATCTTGGCATAATTTGATGTATTCCACTATGTATTTCATTGTACAAGACACTTTCCATTTTTATACTACTCGGTTTTGCCCTTGGTTTTATGTGGTACTACTTAGTTTTACCCACCCCCCTCTCTATCTTTCGTAGAAGCCCAAAACTGTGCTCACCCTGTCTACTACTCCCCGATTGGTTGTCACAGTTGTCACGCGGATCGTGCACACCAACCGTTGATTCTGTGTGATCCAACAATGATTGTTGCAGACCTCGTGCCCTTCACAATACAACGTGAGACAGCATGGACGTCTCCCTCCACGAAACTTCTACAGGAAGGAACACGATGTCGTTCATGGAAAAAGTCGTCGAGCGGTCATGTCAAGTTTAATCAAGTCTAAAAAGCCTACTACTGCTACTACAACTCATGCACATGGCAATGGGGTCAACGAGTGCACGGTTTTGACGGGACGCTGCAATTTATTGCCACTTGATTTTAATCAGACATATCCCATTTATACGCAGCGCTCTCAATCTCACTTCCAACTAGGCCCTACCGCTAGAAAATTCCATGAGTCAAGGCCCCCCTCAAGTAGATCTAACATTGCTAGAAATTAGTTCCGCGCCACTTGCATGCAGTGGAATTGAGGTCTGCCATGAGCATGTTTTCAATGCAGCTCTAAAGTGGAGATCGTGGCTATTTCAAAAAAAAGGAATCGAAAAAAAGGGTGGAGATCGTGGTAGCGCCCCCGCCCCCCGCCCACCACACGTGTCCACTCGAGGACTACGAACGGTCCGATGTTTATAACCCCCCTCGACCTTCTTCTTCCATGAGCTCGTGTCATTTCCCTCCAGTCTGTCTAGTCCTAAGACCTCAATATACACGTGCCGCGCGCGCCGCATCTCCCTCATTTGCACTACCTCCTTCCCTTGGTGAACCATGAAGTGTACGCGTGGAGAAGATCCGGAGGTGAAGCCAGTTGAAGGCGCATCAGCAGATGGCTCGATCGTTGCCAAGCAGACAGAGGCGTCTTCTCTGGGCACGAACGCCGCTCGTCGCCGCGCCATCGAGGGTGCAAACTCATCTATCTAGCCAGTAGTCGTCGCCGCTGAGCAGCAGGTAGTAGCCGTTGCTGCCGAGCAGCAGTTTGTAGTCGTCGCCGCCGAGCAGCAGGTGGTAGCCATCGCCGCCGAGCAGCCGGTAGTAGCCATCGCCGCCGAGTAGTAGGTGGCTGACAACATCGTGGCCGACAACGTCGTGGTGCCAGCGGCAGATCTGGATGGGGGGCAGGCGGCAGTCGGAGGCAATCCGGTGATCTACATCGACGACCCCATCGCTGTTCAAGAAATCTTCGACGCAATCGCAGAGAATGATGAGTTCGAGGAGGAGGTCCCTGATGAGGAGTACGAGGTACTACATTGCTAGCTTCTCTAGTCGCAGCCGTAGTTTTCACTGTTCATACATAGGATTTGCTCAATCGTGTACAAATTCTTGTGCTCTTGAAGTTGTTGATTGATGCATCTGCCATCTAGTCACAAAACCCCAATCCGTCTAGTCACAAAACCCCAATCTGCTCATTTGCCATCTAGTTGAATTTGCTAGTTGAGTGTTGATTTCGATACACAACAGGCCTATAACATTACATGTCTATTCCTTACTGAGCCCAATGATTAAATTTTGCCCCAAAATAGTGCAAGGGCATCTGATGGTCTCGTTTTCTTAGGGATGGTTAGTGGCCCTGAGGCAGCAATGCACATAAACAATATAGTTGTGTTGTTGGTATTTTGGTTCTCCGACTCCATCGCTGAAAAAAATGAGGCCCTAATTTTTTCTCTCATATGGAACCTAAATATATAATATTTATATTGTTTCTGATCTATGAATGTGTTGTATGATGCATTTGTATAACCCTGAATATTGTTTGGTACGATTACATTTCAATTTCTTATTGTGGCCAATGATTCAAATTTGCTCCAAAGAGAGGCAGACACATTGGTGTCAAATTTTTACAGGGATGAGTGAGCGAACCTGGGGCCATGTACAAGATCAATATAAGCTGTGCAATTGTTACTTGGTTCGCTTACGCCATCTCTATAGAAACTTTGAGGCTGCAATCTTTATTCTACATTCATAGAACTATGATATTTGAATTATCTATTCCATGCATTCATAGTGTATAAGAATTACATTTTAGTTTTTCACCAAGGCTGATGATTGAAATTTGCCCCAAAAGAGTTCAAGTGGAGACACGTATGATGGTGTCGTGTTTTAGGGATGGGTTGGTGAACCTGAGGCAGCAATGCACACAAACAATATAGGTTGTGTTGTTGGTACTTTGGTTCCCCAACTCCATCTCTGAAACAAATTTTGAGGCCCTAGATTTATTCTCATATGGAACTACATATATGATCCTTGAATTGTTTCTGATCTTTTAATGATTGGTATGATGCATATGTATATGAATGGTTTTGATCATAAGTATTTTTAACATGCACCTGAAGATTAATTGTTTGGTTTTTTATTTATAATTACAATATTTAGGCTTGTTTTTGTACGTGACTATGTATATCCCTGAATAATATTTTGTACGATTATATTTCAATTTCTTATTGTGGCCAATGATTCAAATCTTTCCCAAAAGAGAGGCAGACACATTGGTGTCAGATTTTTTCAGGGACGAGTTAGTGAACCTGGGGCGATGTATAACAACAATATAGGCTGTGTAATTGTTACTTGGTTCACTCACGCCGTCCCTGAATAAACTTATGAGGCCGCAATCTTTATTCTACATTCATAGAACTATGATATTCGAATTATCTATTCCATGCATTCATAGTGTATAAGAATTACATTTTAGTTTGTCACCGAGGCCGATGATTGAAATTTGCCCCAAAAGAGTTCAAGGGGAGACACGTATGATGGTGTCGTATTTTAGGGATGGGTTGGTGAACCTGAGGCAGCAATGCACACAAACAATATAGGTTGTGTTGTTGGTACTTTGGTTCGCCTACTCCATATCTAAAACAAATTATGAGGTCATAGATTTATTCTCATGTGGAACTACATATATGATCCTTGAATTATTTCTGATCTTTTAATGATTGGTATGATGCATATGTATATGAATGGTTTTGATCATAAGTATTTTTAACATGCACCTGAAGATTAATTGTTTGGTTTTTATTTACAATTACAATATTTAGGCTTGTTTTTGTACCTGACTATGTATATCCCTGAATAATGTTTTGTATGATTACATTTCAATTTCTTATTATGGCCAATGATTCAAATTTATCCCAAAAGAGAGGCAGACACATTGGTGTCAGATTTTTTTAGGGACAAGTTAGTAAACCTGGGGCGATGTACAACAACAATACAGGCTGTGCAATTGTTACTTGGTTCACTCACGTCGTCCCTGAATAAACTTATGAGGTCGCAATCTGATGCAATTATTTGTCATTGTGTTGAGATGAAATGATATATGAATCGATCAAACTATTGCTGAGATGCTTTATCTTTGATATCCATGGATATATTGTCTTACATATACATGTTGTCAATTCTTGAGTTGTAATACAATTCAATCATATGTACGAGTTCTAAGTTATATTCTTAAAAATCAACAGGAGGATGATGATGAAGTGGACGATAGCAAGGAATCCAGGGACAACAAGAGCCGCTACGTGCTGAGGAGGTTACGGTGTGGGCTAATCCGTTTCCACCGTAGGGGGAGACTGTTTTGCCCATTCTGTGGCAGAGCAATCAACATGGACCTCAATAGCATGATCCAGCACACTGAGGGCGTTGGCAGAGGCAGAGGCAGAAGCCATAGGCCGATTACCTTGATGCGACACGCAGCCTACGGCAAATTCCTCCAGAAGTATGTCAGGACTAGAATGTATCCCATCGACTAGGGCAGGTCACGCCTCCCGCCGATAAACCCCGCCTGCTAGGCATCTCCGTGTCCCGGCCTCCTGCTGCAGCCCCTGTTTTTATTTTGTTATAGTTAATTATTACCTGTGTGTGGCATGTAAGACAATATATCCGTGGTGTCTCTGGTGAACCTTATATATTAATCTACTCCTTTATATGGAGTGCCTTAAAGTTTCTAGTGTTCAATTATATTTACTAATCATGCTCATGCACACTACAAAATATTTCTAGTGCTTGATTATATTATAATTGTCAAGAAATACATCAACAAGTTAAATTGGTTCAAATTTTGTATTGAAGTAACTAAATGTATCACACACATAATAAACTAGAAACTAAAATCTAGTTCAAACACATAATGTATCACCACCACTTGTTGTCATCCTTGACTTTCTTTCCCTTCAGCTGCTTGATGTCGCCACCGTCCCAAAATCCCTGCTCATCCTGAAACCGCTTTCTATCCTCCTCGTGCTTCTTCTCCTGGGCTAGCTTGCAACCAGGGCATAGCTCTCTCGCGAAAAACCCCGCCTTAACCATCCCATCTTTCATGGTAATGAGCTTACTGTACAACTCGTACGCCATGTAGGCGTCTCTGGCTGCATACTCGAGGCGCACCTGGCTTATCGGCTTCCACTCCCAGTAGTCTGGATCGAGTCGCTTCAATTTCTTCAGTTTTCATAGGATTTATCAATGATTTCTGCTGCCAGATCACCCATGCCATCCTTCGCTGGGTATGATTTGATCTTGTACAGATTTTGGATGTCGGTGTGGTGCCCCTCTGGGATTTTTATCAACGCACGAGAAAGCATAATTGTGTCATTTGTGATATCCACGCTAGTGAAAGTTATCCCTTTCCTACACAAGAACTCGACCAGAGACGGACAACGCATCTCAGTTGGTTTACTCCTGCACTTAGATGGTTCTAGGGATGTAAGGGAACAAGGGATGCAGAAGTGGTGGTCTCAAATTTAAATTTCACAAACCTGCAGAAGTGGTAAACGAGGACCTCCTCATGTATGACGATTTGCACGACAGCGATCTCTTGTGGAGGATTTTTTCGCTTATTTGCACGGGTGTACTCCAAGTCTAGCCCCACAAACTTGTGCTTCTCTTTCTCAAGCAATTTCTCAAACCTGGCAAGAGTTGTCTCCACAGTCGCTTCATCATTTGTGTACACCACTGTCAAAGTCATGGTGCCATGGGCAGGGACCAAGTGGGTCTCTGTTGTGCATTTCCCATCGTCCATGCCTGAAAGGAAATGGGTGAAAGGAACTGCCTACAAGGAACTGCCTATGAGAGGAAGAAGAAGATGAACCGATAGTTCCAGAACAGAGGAAGAAGAAGCGCCCAGGAAAACCTACAGAGGAATGGCTGAGGAAGAGGAATGACTGCAGAAGAAACGTGGTAACTGCAACTTTCGGTTCGCGAACTCACTATGGTTACGTGGAGATCGTGGCAGTGCTGCCGGTTCAATAAGTGGGGCCAGTTCCTGCGAGAATATGAAATTAGCTGTGCATTTTTCTATGCGAGAAATTGAGAGAAGTCATTTATATTTTGTCTTTCATAATTAAACACAATGAAGTTGGTACAGCCTAAGAGATTTGAACAAAAGATATTTGCTAGTTTAACATACAACAACACTTACAGGCCCAACATGGCAGAACTTGGAGAGCCCCAGAACTTGAGCTACCACAGAGACCTCGGCAGAGGTGGTAGAATTGGTGCGGGTGCAACCACGGCGACAGCGAGCTCGGATTCTAGAGGAGGAAAACAGAACCGAGCATGGTCGACAAGGTGATAGATCTCACCGGGAACCAATTCTCGTCCCCGACTGTGTCATGGGTGCGTCCACGGTGAGGGCGAGCTCCGACTCGGGATGGGGAGGAGAGCGGGGCCGAGCAGCTTCGTCACTTCCCAGCTCTGCGCCATGGCCGCGACCACAGATTGCCGCTCTGGGGAAGAAGACGAGTAATGGAGGCGCCAATGCTGCAAGCCTATAGGGAGGAGAGCTGGGCCGAGCAGGTTCGTCCACGTCCCAGCTCCACGCCATGGCTGCGACGCCCCACAGATTGCCGCTCCGGGGAAGAAGAAGACACGTAATGGATGCAGGCGCCAACGCTGCACACCAACTGTAGTCATCATGGATGATTTCAGGGAACTTGGGTACCACGTTGCCTGGACACCCCAACTTTCGGGCCGCAAAATGATATTCTCGACATAAGGGCCCCAGCAGTAAGACCATACACGGTTGCCATAGTGAAAACAGCGGACGCGGCCGAAAAAAAGTCCATCATACACACGTTGCACTTACAGAGAAGCTGACATGTCGGACCCAGCAGGCCCAAGCATAGCCCATGAAATTAGCCTATCAGTCCCAAGCATAGCCCAATACCTTCTAATGCGGCCTTTTCGTGGTCTTGTAGCCACCGACCGTAGCCCATTCAATTTAGGAGTGAGCCCATGGAATATAAGCCATGACGAATAGGGCATCCGCCCCGAGTTAGCCCAAAATCTTTCTAATTTGGCCTTTCTGAGCATTTTTTGTACTCTAAGGCTGACATCTGGGACCCGAAAAAATAGTCCAACATGCACACGTTTCTTTCAAATAGAGGCTGTCAGCTAGGACCCAGCATAGACACATTTCCTGCATAGAGGTGGTTGACATCTAGGACCCAGCAAGTTCCCAAGGTCAAAATAGCGGACATGGCCAAAAAAGTCCATCATACGCACGCTCCATTTATAGAGAGGCTGATATGTGGGACCCAGCATCGCGACCTTATACAGATGCTGCATCGAGCAATGTAGCCAGTTCGAAACAGGGAGACGCGAGAGAGAGAAAAGTTCAGCATGTACACGTTTCTTTTAATGAGAGGCTGAAATGGGGGACCCAGTAGCGTGAGAAAATGGAAGATTCGTCGAGCAACGCTATCTAGTTCGGAACAGGGTAGCACTAGAGAAGAAAAAGTTTCCATCATACCCACGATTCTTCTAATGTGAGGCTAACATAAGGGACCCACCAGCCTGAATAAACGGCTGATGCAGCGAGCAAAGCTATCAAATTTAGAACATGAAGGTGTGATAGAGGGTAGCGCAAGAGGCTGGTTAAACACACTTCTTCTAATGAGAGGATGACATGTGGGGCTCAAGAGGTTGGTTAAACAGTAGATGCATCAAGCAACGCTATCAACTCGGAACGGGGTAGCGCTAGCGAAGAAAAAATCCATCATACACACGTTTCTTCTAATGAGAGGATGACATGTGGGGCCTAGCATCGTTATTAAATGGTAGATGCATCGAACAACACTATCAAGTTCGGAACAGGGTAGCGCGAGCCAAGGAAAAAACCCATCATACACACGTTTCTTCTAATGATATGATGACATGTGGGGCTCAGGAGGTTGGTTAAACGGTAGATGCGTCGAGCAGCACTATCAACTCGGAACGGGGTAGCGCCAGCGACGGAAAAAATTCCATCATATACACGTCTCTTCTAATGAGAGGATGACATGTGGGTCCCAGGAGGTTGATTAGACGGTAGATGCATCGAGCAGCGCTATCATATGCACGATCCTTCTAATGAGAGGCTGACATGTGGGACCTAGCAGCCTGACTAAACGGCAGACACCTCGAGCTACGTTATCGAGTTCAAATCAAGGAGGAGCGACCGAAAAGTATGGTTCGCTAGAGACACTAACATCCGGGACCCACACGCCTCAAAAACTTCGGCGAGTCAACATCGCACGAGGAAACGAAAATCTTGCTTCTGCCATGCGCCAGCCGAGCTTCCTCCATGTTTTGAGCAAATCCATCGTACTAGAGGCCCACGAAACTGGGAAAAAAAGTTTTACATCAGCCACGGCCGAGCCGAGAATTTTGTCGCGGAAGACACGCCTTCTACGATGACCATTGGGACAATTCGTTGCGGAAGGAAACTTTTCTTGTAGTGTTGGTTGATTGTTAATGTGAATACGTAAATTGAAAGAGCGTCCTTGGATTGCTTGATTGTATCAGAGTCAAAACCATATGAAGGGTGCAGAAATCATTTCCTTTTGTTGCCTCATTATCCAAGTGAAAACCAGCTAAAGATCTTCACGTGTTTGTGAATATTTTGCTTCCTTTTTCCGATTTGTCTTGGAGTTGAACATGAATAATAATCTGGCATCAAGAAACCGGTCAACTGATTCCATCTGGATTTCCTCGTGTAGGCAGCACTCGATCCCTTTGGTGCACTACAAGAAAAGTTGGCTTTTACAACGGATGAATTTTGTGGTTGAAGGCCCATTTTTCGTGGTTAAAAAGTCTTCTACGACGGATAGCCTTCATGGTAAAATCCCTGTCACAAAAGAATCTACCACGGATTTTTCTGGACAGTGGCGGATCGCACCCTTCGGCCACAAAAACGTGTTTCATCATAGATCTATTCACCAGCTACGTTGAGTGCTAACATCATGCAAACCGCCACGTGGCAGCCTCCGTTAATGGCCTGTTACCACCGTTAACAATCACAGAAACCGTGGTAGAAGCCTGGCCCAGCCAAGGCCTGCTAAATATTAAGTGAGCTGGCCCATGAAAATAACCCAATAAGAAGACAACCCATTACTGTTTCGTCCTGCACTGTTTGGAATGGTTCCAAAAGATGCAGCCAGCAGCGGCCCGTGAATTTCAGGCCCGTAACTATTTTGGCCTACAGAGGCCCACATTGTCCAAATACTGTGCGGCCTGTTAATAGCCTGCGTCAAGTAGGTCCAATAATATTAAGGCCTACGGTTGGCCTGTCACTATTCTCGTAGCTCATTCTGGGACGCCTACTAACGGCCCATCTTTGAGAAGGTCCGTTATTGTTCTGGCATTTTACTGTATCGTCTGTCAACCTTTCAGGCCCACAGGCGGCATGTAACTGTTCTGATCTGGTATTGTTCTAGCCTCGCAATATGTTCAGCCTGTTACTGTTCATGTCTTGTACATTTTTGTCCATTTACTGTACTGGCCATTTACTGTTTAGGTCCATTACTGTCGTGGTCTGTTACTATTCTGACCCGTTACTGCTTTGGCCCGTTACTGTGTTGTGCTGTCGTTGCGTCTGGCATGTTACTGTTTTGGCCTATTACTGTTCTAGACTGTTACTATTACTACTTTCCACCTGAGAATAGGCCCATTACGGTCGCGGACACCTACAATTTTGGCCTTTCTAAAGCCCACGCAAATATCATGAAAGGATTATAATTAGCGAGCATCTTTTACTGCTCATGGTAGGCCCAATACAAGAAGGGAAATAACAAAGCCCTATAGTAGTAGTAGTAGTAGCGATAGCTTGATGGCGATGAAAATAATGATGAGGCGATAGTAGCGAGTAGCGATGGCAAAGAGTGATGTGATAGGAGTAGCAATGGCAGCAGCAGCAGTAGTAGTAGTAGTAGTAGTAGTCACATTGAATATACTTAAGGCTTGATGCATAAGCATCACAAATGGTCGCCAAAAGATCGAACGACAAACTTAAAGATAACTTGGGGCTTCTTTGGATAACAGGATTTAAAAACACAGGAATTTGACTCGATTACAGGTACAAAACAATGGGTTGCAAAACAAAGGAAATAGCTTTCTTTGGATCACATAATTTCAAAACACAGGATAATAGGGTCGGAGGTAAAAAACAGACGAAATCTGCAGGCTTAAAGTCATTTCGATGAAACACAGGAAACACGGAGGAAAAATGCCTCAATCCTACGCGAATGAGTGTAAAAATGTGGTTGTTGAAATTCCTATGGGATGGGGGTGTAGAAATGCAATCCATATGAATTTTGGAGGTATGATTCCTTTCATCCAAAGGGCTTCCTTATGAAAAAAATCCTATGGGTCAAATTCCTCCAAAATTCTTTTGAAAATCCTTCGATCCAAATTGGCCCTTAATCAAGATGTGAATGCTCACGACAGACGACCACCTTCCGGCAGGAGGTGATGCGGTCGTAGATTTTCATCTTGAACCCATCTACGGTGACCTTGAACATAAGGCAGTCACCCTCCTTCAACTCATGGAAAGCAGCAAAGGTAGCCCACTCTTTGTCCAAGATGATCTGGTCTTTGTTGCGGTTAGCATGGACAACCCACTTGTTGGAAATATGCCCTAGAGACAAATAATAATAAGGATTATTATCATATTTCATAAAGTTTATGATTAACTTTTATATCTTGCTATAACTATATTGAAAGGAAACGTCAATACACGTGTGATATATAAACAACCAGGGGTTCCTGGTGAAAGTCTAGACACTGGTTCATTGGTCAACAGATGATCAAGGTTTCCTAATCATGTGGCATTTATGCCAGTTGGAAATGGAGTCAACTCATTCTGAGAATGAGATGATGAACCAATACCCAACCTAAACATTGTGACCCGATCATGTCATGAAGTTCAAGTTACGATGATTAGAATAGACCTTGTAAACTATTCCTTAGACCGTGAGACTATATCAATCACTGTCTCCCGAGAATGCATTGATAACATCAAATGTCACTTATGACAGAGTGATCATAAAGGTGTGTCCAGGTATTCGTTGGAACCGTAGAGGCAATATATGTCAAGAGAGGGATTTGTCCGTCCACCTGATGGAAAGATACGCAAGGGCCCACTTAGAGAAGTTGTATCCAATAGCTGCGCAGCGTGTGATTTGATCACATGGATATCACTTGTCAAAATGAGTTAAGTAGCATTGTTTGGTAACGATATTGAACACGACATGGTGATGTCATTGATCAGATCTCGAGCAATGCAAGTATCAAGAGACAAAAGGAGAGAAAGGGGAAGGGGTGGCCGGCTGAGCCTAGACCCCCCGCGCGGGGCCCACCACGGTAGGCCGGCAAGTTCCCCCTCTCCCCTATTTAGTCCCAACCCGGGAATTTGAGGTAGGTAGTACCTCCCCCTCCCCTATATATAGTGGGGTATTTTGACCCGAAATATACAAACAATATTCAATAAAGGTTTCCTCACTTTTGGGGAGACCTCCAATTGATATTTCTCTCTCCCATGACCGTTGAAAGGACATTTACCGTCCTAATCTGTTTTGGTGTTCGTTAACAACATCAGGTACATTTTACTGTGTGTTAATGTCTACAGGACAATCTATTGAAAAGAGAAAAAGGAAGAGTGTTGTGGGAAATTTCATGGCCAAAACCATGCTTACCTAAAGTTTCCAGACCGGAGTCAACGGTGTGCAAACACCAGAGTCTCCGGTGTGGTCCGGAGTTCCCCCAGGAGTTCCCGGTGTGTGGTCTAGACTTGGCCCAGGGTCTCTCTGTCTCTGGTCCGGAGATTGGCCGGATATCAGCCGGAATCTACGGTGTGTCTCCTCAGGCCGGAGTTTCTAGTGTGAACACACCGGAGTCTCCGGTATCTCTTGTCCAAAGTTACGAACTGAGTCTCCAGAGTGGACATCGAGCCCCTGCACAAGACAGCCAGAGACGTGGTCCAGAGATGGACCGGAGGTGGGCCGAAGTTTCTGGTTAGGTCTGGAGTCTCCGGTCTGGTAGACCGGAGTCTCTGGTGTGAATGGTCTCCAACGGTCAGAAAACAGTTCACAAGTATGTGGCCTATAAATAGGGGACCTCATCTCCTTCCTCTAGCTGCTCGTTCTAGAAAAATAAGACCACACCATTAGAGCCACCAAAACTCCAAGATCTCTTCATCCAACCACCCAAAGTCATTAATCTTTGTGGAATCGGAGGAGGAGGCATCAATCTACAGCTTCACCAAGAGAGATCTTCATTTCCCCCTCATTCACTTAAGGGCCCCTTGCTCTAGGGTTTCATTAGAAACCCTAAGCCTTGGTGATAACCAGTCCTAAGATCGATCTTAGAGAACACACTGGCACCAGTCAACTAATCAAACAGATCCTCTATCTTGGGCAAAGGGTACTTGTTCTTGATGGTGACGTCATTCAGCTTCATGTAATATGTGCACAAACGGTTGCCTCCATCCTTCTTGTCGACGAACAACACGGGCGATCTCCATGGCGATGCGCTTGGTTGAATCAAGCCTTTTGCCAGCATAGCATCCAATTGCTTCTTCAGTTCCACTAACTCTGATGGGTTCATGCTATAGGGTCTCTGAGCGATGGGTCCGGTTCCAGGAATCAGTTCAATAATGAACTCAATATCCGATCCGGGGGCATACCGGGCAATTCATCTGGGAATACATCGGGGTATTCACAGACTACTCTGACTTGGTCTATGGTGGGTAGGGCTAGACTCTTGTTGCACTTGAATTGACGGGGCAAGGTTTCAGATATATGCTCTACTGATACTCCAGAGCTACTAGTCATGGTGATGGCTTTCTTGGCACAGTCTATCAACCCTTTATGCTTCGACATCCAATCCATTCCTAGTACTACTTCGAAACCTTTGGTTCCAAGTACTATTAGATTGGCATAAAAATCTATCCCATGTATTCTGATAGGTACAACTTTGCAAATTTTTCTAGCTTTTGTGGTTGAACCAGGTATTTGAACTATCATGACATGCTTCAAGTTGGTTGGGTGAATCTTACTAGTGCATGCAAATTCTTCGGTGACAAATGAGTGCGATTCTCCAGAATCAAACAACACTCTTGCTAAAACTGAGTTGACAGAAAACATACCTAGCACGACATCTATTGCTTCTAGGGCTTCTTCGGTGTTCATGTGGAAGAGACGGCCCCCTGTGGTTGTGAGGGTTCCCTAGGGCGAATCTTCTTCCGGGCTGAACACGACACTGTTGTTGAGCTGGGGCATTCACATTGGTAGTGGCGGCAATCTTCTTGGGACACTCATTGGAGTAGTGACCCTTCACTCCACACGCAAAACAAGTAATCTGAGACTTGTCTTTGGCTGCAACGGGCACAACATTGCTTCCAGTTCTCGGTGCAGTATTGTTGTTGTTGTTGTTGTTGGGCTTGGGCGGCGCACGGTTGAAATTGTTGGAGTTGCCGGGGTGGTTGTTGTTGTTTCCTCCGGACTTCACATTTCCTCCGCTACGGCTGGGGTAGCTTGGGCGAGACATTGGGGGTCGATTGTTCCGCGGGGCATACCCGGCAGACGGGTTGGGACGGTACTTCTGGTGACTATTGGATCCACTCTGGTGCATCATTCTGCGCTTGCGGTTGTCATTCTCTTGGTTTATCTTCCCTTCCATCTGAATGGAAGAGTCAACTAGCTCTTCGAGATCCTCAAAACGGATGTTGACTAGTACCATCTGCATCTCATCATGCAGTCCATTCAGGAGTCTCTCCTTTTTCTTGGCCTCCGTGTTGATCTCATCAGGTGCATACCTGGCGAGGGACAAGAATTTGTCACGGTACTCCACTACAGTCATTCTGCCTTGCTTTAGCTCTCTGGATTCATCTCGCATTCTGGTGACAAAACCCTGCGGCACATGGGTGCGGTTGAACTTGACTTTGAAGGCTTTCCACGTCATCACTTGACCGTGGTTCATGTTACGGGTGTTGTTCCACCATGCTCTTGCATCTCCTGCCAGATAGTGGGTGGCAAACAGAACTTTCTCGTTGGCATCCACTCCAGTGACTTCTAAGTTGTTTTCCATGGTCTGCAACCAATCATCAGCATCCAGCGGGTCTTCAGACTTGCTAAAGATTGGGGGATTAGTATTCTGGAAGTTTTTGATTTTGGATCCATGATTATCCTGATTTCCATGGCCCTGATTGTTGTGAGCCATCTGGGTGATCTGCTGCAGGGTGGCTAGATTTGCTTGGCGCTCTGCCCTACTAGCTTCATGGTCTGCAATGAGTGTCTGTAGAATCTGCAGCATTGGGTCCTGCAATGAGCTGCTCCCTCCTTGGTTTCCACGAGTCATCTAAAGATTGAGATAGATAATGGGGTAAGAGGGAAAGTTCTAAGGTTCATGGTTTTGGTTTCAAAGCTAAAACTTTAAGTTTGACTCAGGTTTTGCAACTAACTTCTTTTCATTCATTCAAGCAAAGCACATGATACAAACACACACACACACCACAACATGAAAGGAAAACATATGGTTTTAAGAACCATTCTGCAAGCTAAGATACAATGGGACCGATACTTCTCACTCCTATGATAGTGCTCTAGTGCATCTACTCATCATCGATGAAGTCAGAGTCATCATCGTCGGTGTAGAAGCCCATGGCATCATCCTCCAGGTAGTCATCATCATTCCTAAGGTATGAGTGAATATCCCCTTGGATGTCTTCACCTTCCTCCTCTTCTTCTTTTGCTGCAAGCTGAGCTTCTTGCTCCTTGATGGTCTTCTCGAGGTCGGCCACCTTCTTGCGAAGACGGTCGATGGTGCGATCCTTCTTTGCGCATTGACGACGAAGTGACTGATGATCCTTGACTAGCAGTGAGAAAGTCTGGGCCTTGTGGGCGGTGAACTCTCGAGCATTGTCCAATTCCTTCTGTCTGTCATACAGCAGGAAGTCAAGGTTCTCCACTTAGCGCTTCAACTCCGGGTGACTTGGCATCTCCAAAGGCATTCCCATAG
The DNA here is from genome assembly GCA_023614405.1 of Avena insularis. Taxonomy (NCBI): domain Eukaryota; kingdom Viridiplantae; phylum Streptophyta; class Magnoliopsida; order Poales; family Poaceae; genus Avena; species Avena insularis. Next base: position 539,076,082 of record CM042694.1, read on the forward strand.
AATCACGCCTTGCATGGTGAGCAAAGCGAGTTCCCTGGATCAAGTTGACATTCTGTGCGCAAAGACGAGCGAGAGCTTCATGCATTGCCCTGGCTAATCCATCTAGCTAGTTGTTCTCTCTCACGGTGAATTTAATCTTCTCAGACATTGGTGTCTCCATCTTGCCTCGAAGATCCGCAACTACTAGCCATTGTAAATCTCCTCCTGGGGGACCATTGAGTTGAGCTCCAAAGAATTCCGGATGTGGGCTCTTGATGCATTGCAAATGTATCTTTAATTTGTGATGTTCCATGCTTGGTTTTATCCACTTTCTTGTGTTTTGTTCCAACTTTGGAGTACTTTTCATATGATTTCTTGGACTAACCTATTAACAAGAGCCAAAGTGCCAGCTACCCGTTTTCTACTATTTTTGGTTCCAGGAAAGTAAGAAAATGAATATTCTCGGAATTGGACGGGACAAAAGCCAAAGTGCCTATTTTTCCGGAAGGGATCAAGTGCCAGAATACGAGACGGAGAAGGGCCAGGGAGCCACCACACCACCTAGCCGCGCGGCCAGGCCTGGCCCGCGCCAGGGGGTGGTGTGGCCGCTCCCGGCACCCCCTTGGACTCTCCTTCCGCCTATAAGTTGCCCTCGGGACGAAAACCCTAAGTACCCAATCAAAAATCCACGAAAGAGTCTGTAGCCGCCGTCATCTCCATCCCTAGATCGGGAGGGATCTGAAGCTCTTCCCGGCACCCTGCCGGAGATGAGAATTCACCCTGGAGGCCTTTTTCATCACCATGCAAGCCTCCGGTGTGATGCGTGAGTAGTTCATCCTTGGACTACGGATCCATGTAGTAGCTAGATGGCTGGTTTCTCCTCCTTTGTGCTTTCATATTTAGATCTTGTGAGCTCTATTCATGATCAAGATCATCTATTTGTAATTCATACCTGTTGTGTTTGCGGGGATCCGATGGATATTGAGATGCTATTTCAGATTGATTATTGATTCTATCATGTCTTTGTTATTTGAGATCTTGCATGCTTTCCGTTGTTAGTAGCTATCTTGGCCAAGTAGATGCTAGCAACTCCAAGAGTTAGTATTTATACTCGATAGTGGGTTCATGCCTCTGGTAATCTGGGGAAGTGACAGAAATCTCTAAGGTACTAGATGTGTTGTTGCTACTAGGGAGAAAACAACAATCCTTTGTTCATAGAACAATCATATTGTTTACTTTACACGTAGTTCGTAAAGCAATAATCTGTTGCTTGCAACTTAATACTAGAGGGGGTTCGGATGATAACCTGAAGGTGGATTATTAGTCATAGATGCAGTTGGATGGCGGTCTATGTATTATGTTGTAATGCCCAATCAAGTCTCAGAGGAGTCAAGATGATTAGTATATGCATGTATTGCTTTCTCGGTGTTTGTCAATTTCCCCGCTGTAATTTGTTCACCCAGCATGTTATTTATCTAAGGAGAGCCACCTCTAGTGAACTATGGATCCCGGTCCTTTTACTTTACATACAATCTACAATCTTTTACTGCTTTGTGTTTACTTTCTGCAAACTTTTACTTCTTTCCATTCGATACGTTTAATCCTTTGTTTTCTGCAAAACACGGTGAGATTGACAACCTCATCGCAAGTTGGGGACAAAGTTCTGTGGTTGTGTTATGCAGGTCTCCACGTTGCTACTAGCACCGGTAGTGCGCCCTGCCAAAGCTCAGCTAGTAACACCTTTGGGGTGTTTCCTTGCTCCTATTGGTTCGATTAAACCTTGGTTTCATAACTGAGGGAAAACTTGCTGCTATATTCATCGTACCTTCCTCTTGGGGTTCCCAACAAGCTCTACGTCGAAAGTCAAGCGCATCAAGATTTTCTGGCGTCGTTGTCGGGGAGTCAAGGACATCTTCACAAGGGGAGTCCCTCATAACCAATCTCTTTACTTTGTTGTTTTTGTTTTGCTTAGTTTTCTTTTTGCTTTGTTTGCTTGTTTTGTTCTTCAAAAACACAAAAAAATTATTTCTACTTGTTTGCTTTCTTATTTGAAAAAACAAAAAATTAAGTCTCCTTTAGTTGTCACCTCTTCCTTAGCTCAACATGTTGGTCGCCAAATTCACCCTGAAAGACCTTTCAATTGGTAGTGGTTCTATAATTGGGAAAGATAACATTGAAGAATTCTTTAATCATGTTAGTAAGCATGAAGAAACTGAGGATAGATCCCTTGTAGAACTTGCTCCAAACTATGAGATTGCTGCAGCTTCTTTAATTCACATGTTAGAAGCTAGGTTTGTTAACCTCAACCCCTTAATGCAAGTAATGTTTCTTAAGCTTAAAGAAATTGAGGATCCTGAAAAGAGGGATTTCATTTTAGAAACTTTGTTTAAGGAGTTCTACGATGTTGCCAAGGAAGCTAGGAAAGTCTTTGAACATTTCAATATGCTAGGCTCATGTGTAGATGTTGTTGGTACACGAGAAAAGATAAACAAAACCGAGCCTAATGGGGAGGAACCTAAGATACGAACACCCTTTAAACTAGTGGCAATACATGATGCCATAGAAAAGAATCTTGATTGGATTGTTCCTGCAAACCCTTTTGATGAGAATAGTGAACCTAAGAGCATTGAGAGAGGATCCTCTAGAACTTATTTGGATGATATACCTTGCCTTGTTAAAGATATTTCTGGTATTAATCTTAATGCTTCTTCATTTGAGAACACTTGATTCTTTCTTTCCTTCTTATGCCTAACTTAAAGGCATTAAAGAAAAGTACTTGTTGGGAGATAACCCAAGAGTTTTAGATGAGTCTTGGAAGTTATTATCTCTGTAATAACCTCTCCTTATCCTTTTGATTTGCTTTTTGTGCCAAGAGTAACCTCTAATGAGAGAGAAGTAATGATTGGGAAAGTTGCTGTCCCGAAACAGATTTTTGTGCTTCACTGTAAAATTTCCTGAGAGAGCTCTGTATGTCGGATTGAGCTGTAATTTTTTGTGCTTCTGCCCCGGGTTGTTATCTAACTTTCGTGAGTTCAACACTTTTTGATTTGAGCAACATAAGGTTTTCGAAAAAATTCGTCTTTACCTGCTGGTCTGTTTTGACAGATTTCTGCCATTTTCTGCATTTGCTTCTTGTTAGTTCCTTCTTGAGTTCCTTTGGAGAATTGAGCTTTTTGAGGGAAGTTCTACAGTATCTAGTGTTCTAATGGAAGTTTATTTGGTGTTAGAACTGAACCTTGAGACTTATTTATCTTAAGTGCACTAATGTTGCTAATGAGATTGTGTGAAGTTTTGTATGAAGGAAAAATTTCAGGTGTATGGAAGGAACGAGTAATGAGATAAAGGATGGACTAAAGCTCAAGCTTGGAGATGCCACGCGTGTCACCCCAAGAAATATCCAAGAAGTACAAGCGTCAAAGCTTGTGGATGCCCAAGGCATCCCCCTTCTTCATCAATAAAAATTCCAGGTTTCTTCCAAACGCTTCATTTTTATTGTTTCATGCACAATTGTGTTTTTCTTGGAGCGTCTTCTTTTTCGTTTTTGTTTTGGTTTTTAGTTTGCTTGGTTTTCTTAGTTTTCTGAATAAGTTGGTAGGACCCCCTCTTTCACACTTTGGTTTGCAAATAGTTTGGTTTGGTTTGGAAAAGAGTAGGAAAGTTCATACTTATGTGGTAAAAAGAGCTTGTTTTTGACTGTGGCATGTGCTTTGTCATGCCATGCTTGATATTATTTTGGCTTTATGCTTAGTATTCTTTGCTGTAGCATGACTTGTTATAAACAATTGAGATTGCTTAATGTGCCTTGGATGAATCATGCGTTGTTTTAGCATATTAAAGCATAGTATAGTGGTATTCTCCTTTGATGCTTTATTTGGGTTGACTTGGCACATGCTCACACCATGTTATGACTACCAAAAGTCACCATAGCCTTTATGATCCTTTAGTTTTCAACTTGTAGTGTCACTTTATGCTTTGATCAATGATGTTTTGTCGCTCTGCATGATTATGGCCATTATTGCTCTCTTAGTTTGTCGCTCCCAGTCTTTTGCTAGCGTCCACAACCAAGTATGAGTTCCACTCATGCATCCAACTCCCTAAACCAAGTTATTCCAAAGAGTCCACCATACCTAACTACTAGCTTATGCTATTCCAAGTATATTCATGCTTTTGTTTACCTTCCACTTGTCATGAGAAAACTAGTGATTAAAGCTCTCACGAACTTGATGGCACACTTTACTTTACTTGCCCTTAATAAACTTGAACCATTGTGTCTTCTATGTTGTATATGCTTGCACTTATTTGTCGGGAATTAGCAGAACCATGCTTTCATGGGGAACGCTTTCAACATTGCACTTGGTACTTGTACCTAGTTGATATCATGCTCTTTTGTATATGGATGTCGTCGGTGTGAAATGAAAGGGGAGCTTGTAAGTCCATGGAGTTATGTATATGTGTTAGAGAAACGCCTGGGCCGCTGGTCTAATCCATGCTGACATGGTGGAAACCTGCAGCGTAACCATAATGAGTTGTCTATGAAGCATTCTTCTTATAAAAAAAGAGTCCTATATTGAGAAAAAGAGAAAAGAAAAAAAGATACTATGAAAAGAGGAAAGAGAGAAAAAGCACCATATTCCCATGGTAAATAAGAAGAATGCTGAGATGCTCGTTGTCTGCTTGCCTTGTCATTTTGATATGGGGATTCTTCCGTATCATCGGGCAAGGGGTACCCCGTTGGCGATTCTCAATGATACACATGTACTTACGATGACAAGAAATTACCGGTGACTAAACTTGAGTAGCATGAGGAGCGGCCCTCGTATACAAGGGACATGAGATTTCTGACTTATACTTCGTCAAGCATGTACACCATAGTTTGTTCACTTTAACTTTAATCACTTCAAAATGCTTATGATAGGGGCAATGAGAGCTGAAAGCTATTAAATACCATAATTTTTGGAAGCTCTTTATGAGACTTGAATCCCTACTTCCTGTTACAAAAGGCCTTTCTTCCACCATTATATGGAGTCTCCACCTTCTAACTTTATGCACCTACTTTGAGAGCATAGTTGCCATTCTTATTTCTCTGTGCATTGTCCCAAGACTAGTTGATTGATGCATAGCTTGTTATTGCTGGTTTTGAACTATTGTATCTAGTCACTCTTATGAACTTTGAAGGTGTCCTATGTATTTATATTTCCTACTCTATTGAGGGACAAGCTGAATACTATTATGCTATGTTTTCTTTATGTGAAACAAACAAACGTCTTGAAAGCATTGTTATTCATGAATCTTTTGTTTGTGCCTTTTCATGTTGCATCATAGTTTCTTTGCTTATTGCTAGAACTTTGTCTTTCATGTTATGATTAAAGTACTATGATCCCAGCTTTGAATGTTTTGCAAATACTTTGATCAAGTCTTTGATGGTGCATGTCACCTTTGATGGTACAAACTTTTACTTCTTTCCATTCGATATGTTTAATCCTTTGTTTTCCACAAAACACGGTGAGATTGACAACCTCATCGCATGTTGGGGACAAAGTTATGTGGTTATGTTGTGCAGGTCTCCATGTTGCTACTAGCACCGGTAGTGCGCCGTGCCAAAGCTCAGCTAGTAACACCTTTGGGGTGTTTCCTTGCTCCTATTGGTTCGATTAAACCTTGGTTTCATAACTGAGGGAAAACTTGCTGCTATATTCATCGTACCTTCCTCTTGGAGTTGACAACAAGCTCTACGTCGAAAGTCGAGCGCATCAGTGCTCCAAATACTCAGACAGTGCATCAAGATCCCTCTCGAAGATAAGTTGGCCTCCGTTGCCCAACTGGTAGAACTTGCTGTACTAAACTTCCATCTATAAGAATTTAGGATGAGAAAGTTAGTGAAGTGATCAAGTGTGTCAAAAAATAATGTAGTAATGTAAGAATTTTTTAGGAACATGTATTTTTTGAGAGAAAGAATCCCAAGGGTAAGAGAGGAAATAGGTTTTCATAAATACTCACTTCTTTGTTTTTGAAACTAAGTTTTTGTTCGGACGGCCATTCTAACTAGGGTCTCCTATGGTCAAGATGGCTCTGATACCAACTTGTCAACACCCGGATTTTTAATCCTAGATGCCTGTTATGCCATACATCGCAATCCCATGATTACCATTTTTGCGAGACATAACAGATTGGATATTGATGTCTACACACTTCTATTCTAGTAGACAGTTGTTGGGCCTCCAAGTGTAGAGGTTTGTAGAACAGCAGCAAGTTTTCCCTTAAGTGGATCACCCAAGGTTTATCGAACTCAGGGAGGAAGTGGTCAAAGGTATCCCCTCTCAAGCAACCCTGCAATCAAGATACAAGAAGTCTCTTGTGTCCCCAACACACCCAATACACTTGTCAGGTGTATAGGTGCACTAGTTCGGCGAAGAGATAGTGAAATACAAGTGGTATGGATATAAGACAATGGTGCTAGAAAATAGCTTGATGGTGTGGAAGAGACTAAAGGCAGACTGAAATAAAGATAGAAGCAAGCAAACATGTAATAGATCTAATAACAAACGGTGTTTCAGTGCTTAGAAACAAGGCCTAGGGATCATACTTTCACTAGTGAACACTCTCATATAAATATATTCTTCTTTATGATACTACGCTGAACTACTCTCTGGTTGGATACTCTAATCCATGGTAGGGCTATAACAGCACACCTCAAAGTAAGCCTTTCCCCATCTAGATAACCCCACACTGTCACCTTGAGCGCTAGATGGTTCAAACAAACACCATAATTTCATACAGACATCCAACTCCAAATATAACTTATAATAAGTATTTGTAATCTCTAGCCTAAGTGCCACCATGGTGTGCACACCGTCAACTTCACACACATGGGGAGAGCAGAGATCTATTAAAGCACTTGAGTAGCAAGGTAGATCTATAGATTAGAAGCTCATGATCTCAATAAGATCATGCATAGAGAGAGAGATGAACACATAGCTACCGGTAGAACCCTTAGCACCGAGAGAGAACTACTTCCTCCTCGTCATGGGAATCAGCAATGGCGATGGAGATGGTGGTGAAGATCGATGGAGATGGCTCCGGGCCACTTCCCCGTCCCGGCAGGGTGCCGGAACAGAGACTTTCTGTCCCCCGAATCTCCCCTTCGGTGGCGGCGGTGTTGTGGAACTTTTTGTTGCTGGAGGCTTGACTCTTTAGGGTTTTCGCATCGGGAGGAATATATAGGCGAAGGGGCGAGGTCGGTGTGGCCGGGGCCCACACGTGCCTCGGCACGCCTAGGGGACCCGTGCCTAGTGGTTTGCCACCACTGGCCCCCTCTGTCTCTCCTCCTGGCTCCGTGAATCTTCCGGGAAAATAACGACTTTGGCTTTTGTCCGGTCCAATTTCGAGAATATTCATTTTCTGACTTTCTGGAACCAAAAACAGTAAAACAAACAGCAAGCACCGTGGTGGCTCTTGTTAATAGGTTAGTCCAAGAAATCATATGAAAAGTACTCCAAAGTTGGAACAAAACATAAGAAAGTAGATAAAACCAAGCATGGAACATCAAAATTATAGATACGTTTGCAACGTATCAACATCCCCAAGCTTAACTCCTGCTCGTCCTCGAGTAGGTAAGTGATAAAAAGAAAGAATAATTTTTGAGGTGACATTCACCATCATAAACTTGATCAAAGTATTTGTAAAACATTGATAGTTGGGATCATAGTACTTTAACATAGCATGAAAGATAAAGTTCTAACAATAAGACAAAGCAACTATGTTGCAACATGAAAAGGCACAAACAAAAGATTCATGAATAACAATGCTTTGCAAGACGTTTGTTTGTTTCACATAAAGAAAACATAATGAGAATGGTATTTCTAGTAGGAAATGAAAAGGCACAAACTATGTTGTTTCACATAAAGAAAACATAATGAAAAGGCACAAACTATGTTGTTTCACATAAAGAAAACATAATGAAAAGGCACAAACTATGTTGTTTCACATAAAGAAAACATAATGAGAAAACATAATGACAATCAAATTATTTACCATGGCAAACTAGCACTAACAAGTAAGGTAGTTCTAGTAGGAAATGCTAACTCTCAAATTATTTGTAAAGTTAAGTTTGAAACCTAAGCTGAGTTCAGAAAGAAAGAAAGATAAAATAAGGTTTGAAATCACCTAAGTGGGAACTTAGTTGTCATAGTCACAACTCTTTTGTGGTCAAGTCATGTCACAATTCATTTCATAAGTCATTTTGAAAACATCTGACAACGGAACAGTATGGCCACTCCAACTGTCCAACTGTCCATATGGTACACTTTCACCACAAAATTCGATACATCTATCAGGGATAACCCTGAATCATCATACTTAGTATGCAGATAATCAAACATAACCTTTCCTGTACACACTCTAGTATAAGCACCTCTCCTATGAGCTTGACCTCCCAGCCATTGCCATCTGCCATCCTGGGCACTGCGTAGATGGACAACATTGAGAGGTAGCCTCAGCTTAGTCCTCTCCCGCGAGGGAACCCATACTAATGCATATAAACTTCCGGCTAAGCCTTACCCAATTCAGGTATTGTGATTGTACGGTAAAATTGGAATGGTATCGCATCTGAACCCAACCATCAGTTTTTATAAAAGGGCTAAGGCTCATGCCTCAACATTTTCATCATCATAAACCAATTGTGTTTCTCAACACATGTCAAAACATCTCAATAGAATGACTCATCATTCCAAGGTTTTCACAAGTCATTTTCACCAAGTATTCCCATCTAAAGTGACCAAGTTTTTGGTTTTGCTCTAACTACTAAGTTAAGAGTGTTAACTAATGTGGGATGCTAATATCAATCTCAAGCCATAGAATGGAATCTAAGTCTAACTAGCTAGGCCAAGTTTTATACTCTTTATGCTATCTATAAACAAAGTAAAGAACTTTGGTAAAGTAGAAGAAAGTAAAGCTTGTAAGTAAAACTTGGGGTAAGTATAAGTCAAATTGTACAACCAAAGCATGCCTAATGCATTTGCTTAAGTTATCAAGCTTGCAAGGGTTAGCTTGCATTGTTAATGATGGCTTGCCTTGGTTGGTGCAGTGGTTGAAATTCTCCTCTTCTTCCTCGGGGTAGAATTCCTCCTCTTCGTAGACTTGGTCGGTAATATCGTCTATAAATGTATACGGAATACACAATCACCAAACAATACTCAACTAGTCTATTTAGCACACTAAGGCACACATTTGATGATCTAGTATCATCACTTTTGTCACAAGGTTTTAATGAACTAGTTTCATTTATTTTAATTGAGAAAAGTAATTTCTACTCATTGAAAAAAAAAACCAAGATTTAATATTCTCCAATAAAAATATGGGATCATGTGGACACATGTCATCACCACATATTCTAATGCATGGGAATGTGATTTAAATGTTGGATCACATTTTAATAAGTTTAAGTTTAATATTTAATGATTTAAAGTGACTAGAAATGCCTATATATCATTATTTTGGTACTAGTCCAAAGTCATTGCATGCAAACCTTAATATTATTACATATTCAGATAGGTATATTCAAATGTGATTTTTGAGAGGTGCAACCAACTCAAAAGCTATTACGGTTGATTTTTGAAAAATGTTTGAATGTGAAAAAGCCTCTGTCTTGTTATTTTTGCTAGGAGAGATCTCTAACTCTAATTGATTTAAATCCAACGGGCTTCGATAGATATTTTAATTATCTTTCAAACAAAAGTGGAATCATTAATTTTGGTGAAGTAGAACTCTCTGAATTGATTTTCAAACTAATGGGCAGAAACTAGATTTAGTTTAAATAGAAAAACCTAAATTTGAATTATAGGGCTAGCGCGGGAACACTAATGGGCCGGCCCAGTTACGCTCAGCTGCTTAGTGGGCATCTGACAGGGGTGGTCCACATGTCAGCGGCTCTTAAAACCTGAAACGGTATGGGGCTATGTGGGCCGCACGATTAGAACTAGGATCGACGGTTGTGGCTCGTCGTCGACGACGGACAGGTCGCCCGCGAGATGGAACCCTAGCAGCTCGATGGGGGTGAAGTGGGGGCATACCAGGGCTCCAGCGAGTATGGCGATGGGGGTGATCAAATGAGGCGACGACGGCAGACTCAGGCGAGGTCACTGCAGCTCCTGGGGTGGATGAAATCGTCGGGCCCCTTTCTCCTCTGCTGTGGCGAACTCCAGTGCAATTCCGGCAAATGGCTGCTCGAGCCGCTCCGGCTAATGGTGGGGAAGGATCAGTGGTGAGAGGGGAGCTGAGTGGTGTGAATAAATGGTGCTGGGGAGGGCTCCTTATATAGGCTCGACGAGGGGACCGTGCGGGCGACGGTGAGCTCGTCGGTGACGGCGGTACAGGGCGCTAGAGGCGTGGGCAGGGTAGGCGGACGGTGGCTTGCCTCCTGGCGGTCAGCTACAGCTTAAAGGAGATGCTAGGGGCGGTGGCGTTTGGTCGGGAAGGGCTGGCATTTTGTGTGGCAGAGGCGGTGCTCGACGCGGTTCATGGTGGCTACTGGTCGTGCACTAGGAGAAGGGCGTGTCTGGCAGGGTGTTGGGGTTATGGCGGAGCGGCGCACGCGAGCTGGGAGAAAGGCGCGGCTCGTGCAGGCCTGTCGGGGACGGCGCTGGCGTGAGCTGGGAAAGGCGCAGAAGCGGTGGGCGCGAGCGATGTGAGGTGGTCCAGGGGCTGGCTGCGGCCGTGGGGTGGACATGGGGTCACGGTAGGGTGTGGCGGAGCTAGGGACGGTGCTGGTTTAGCGTGGCAATGTCTGTGGTGCTTTGCCCATGCTCGGCTGGCGGCGACCAAGAACGGGCGGCGATGCACTACTACTCTAGGTCAATTGGTAGCTGGGTTAGGGGCTGGTTAGAGCTAGGGAGACAAGGGAACAAGATTGAGCCCAAAAACTCGACAAAGCATTGATCAACAAATAGTGTTAGTTAGGCAGATTTTGTTTGCATGCCACCTGTTCGACACAATGGCTGCATGAAACAAAGTTTTGAATTTTGAAATTATTTTTGGTGGAGTTGTTAGTCTTATGCTTGAGCCTCTGTGGTTGCTTGGGATTTTCAAATTGAGCTCATTTGAGTGGTTTTTGAAAAAGTGTGATCTAGGTACATACACTTGATTCCATTTTCAAATGCCATTTTAAATTAGGGTTTAAATGTTTTTGTAAGATCACAAGGTGGGCCTTGGTACATCTTTACTTGTACTAGAAAGGGGTGTAAAGAGTTGGAATTGTTTCTGTTAAGAATTGACTTCTAGGAACACCTAAAGTGACCTAGTGGATTAAAATGGCAAAAGTGACCATTTGCCTTTATTAGTTCTAATTGATTTCTTTTTCTCTGGATTTTGCTTGGGAATGATCTAGATGATGTGGAGTTCACCTTTGAATCATTTTACAACCATTAGAACAAACAAACATGGCAATTCAAAACAAATATATATTAATGCAACACACATATGCATTCCTAATTATTTTAATGATAAAAAGTTTTTGTTAACCCTAAATTGGGTGATTTGGATCTTAGTAACCTTGATTTAAGTTTTGGGATGGTACACAAGCTTGAGCTATACCTTGGGCAACAAAATCCAACAGTTGCGTCAACTTGTTGAGCGACTTGTTATGGAAAAGTCAGCCTCACCTCCTCCCTCTCAAGAGGAAACACCACCTAACCCTAAGGCAAATGCTCCGACTAAGCCAATAGGTTAAGTGGTGGGGGATGAACATAATTCCACTGACTCCACCACCAAAAAGGGTGATGGGAAGGAAGAGCACCATGCGGTTCCCGGATGGTACTCTCCCGACCCTCCAATCCCTCATCCCCATATAAATAACAGAGGTGACCCACCTAAGTTAGCTGCACATACCTTTGCTCAATGGCAAGTTTTAATGAAATCTCATGTGTGCAGCTCTTGCATTGACTTGTGGAACATTATTGAAGAAGAACTCAAAATTGAGGATCCAACCAACCTAACTAGAAGAGAAGTGGTCAATAGCCAACTCAATGTGACTTCCTTGCACATGATCCAACTTGGAGTGGGGCCAAAGGACTTTACCCACATTGAGCACCACACGCCAAGGAAGCTTGGGATGCTCTCATTGACTTGTTTGTTGGCAATGAGAGCATGAGAAGAAATAGGTATGATGCCCTGAGCAATGAGGCTAAAGGTTTCTTTATGAAGGATGGTGAGGATCATGAAGACATGTCTCGAAGACTCAAATCCACAGCCACCACCTTCATGAATGTTGGTGCCTCTCAGATTGATGATGTCTGGATCAAGAGGAAGTATGTGAGTGCACTCATGCCCTTCAAGCCCACTGACTTTAAGAGTCTCCAAGGAAGACACAACTACCATCTCATGGGGCTTGTTCGTCTGCGGTACCAAAGTTGGCAGGCCAGCGCATGGCGGTACCTAAGTTGCCTGAAATTACCGCGTTTCGAAAAGTTGGGCCGCCAACTACTGAGAGGGGACATTTCGAGGAAAACTCATCTCACCCCTGCCAAATACAAACATTCCGTTAAACCGCCCCATGAAGTAGACGGCCGGGACCCACATGTCGGTTATCTGTCCGTGACACGGGCGCCAACGTGGCAACCTCTTAGGCAAATCGAGCAGCTAAGTGGATTGGATGCATTGACCAATTTCACAAATCCATTCCCAGCTTTCCCCTAGCACCGGTGGCATCGGAATCCACCCTCCAGACAGGACGATCCCTTCGGACATTTGACTTCCGGGGCCAAGTTGTTGCGCCTAGTCGCTGATACCGAGCTCCAATGGCACATGCCGTAGCCACTGTTGCGAGGCTCTAGCCCGCCTCCGCCATCGATGAGCCGAGCAGTTCGGAGGATGGCAGATCCTACTATCAACAAAGAAGAAGTTCTGCCTACAAGCGGGTGAGCTACCCTTCTCTTTTCTATTCGCACTAATTACAACTGCTAGCTAGCTACTGAACCTCAAATTGTTCGTTAGCCCAACGGGACAAACATATTTTGTCCATAGTTTTTTGTCAAGTGGGATCTGCGCGGACCCCCCTTACCTGGTTGCGGTAGTCCTCTACAGGTACGACTCCAAGGGCAAGTGGTATGGAAGCCATTGTTTCACGATGGAAGAAGCGTATGCGCATATCTGCACTATATCTGGTATGGTTGCTGCTCTGCGTAATCATGTTGAAGTATGGCCGAAGCAGACTGCAAAGTTCAGCTTCATGGATGAACATGGCATCCATGTTCCTATATCGTGTGACAGTCAGCTAATTGGGTTGATGAAAGGTATGCTTCGGATTGCATGTTTGAGCTGAATTGTGATGTACTGGATGTGGAAGCTACTGCAACTGGGAGTTGCCCTTCTATTCTTGGACAGGGTGGTTGCTCGAACGCAATTAGCTCCTGGTAAGCAAAGGTCGCTTGGGGTTCGCATGTTTGTGCTATATTGTAATTTTTGTCTTTATTTACTCTGTAGATATTGGGCAGTTATGCAACAGTCTTGTTTCTTTGACAAGAAGCGCCGCAAGGTTAGAAACATGACTGCCGGGTCAGTCATTTTGCTGCCCAAAGAAATGAAAAACGAGTGGAAAGATGATGATGGACATGATTCTGGTGCCCATTGTCACGACGATGCAGAGTACGTGAAGCTAAGAAAATTGGCACCGAGGAAGAGGAAGAAGGCAGGAAATGAAGAAGCCTTTCGACGTGAAGGCTTGGCACCCAGGCTGCGGAAGAAGGCTGCTGGCAATGAAGATGCATAGTAGTGTGTTGAACTTGAACCTATATATGTAATTACTTAAATTCGAGCTCGTGTGTGGCATGTTGCTGGGCGAAACAATCTACCCGTTCTCTCGAGTAAAATGTAGCGCGACTTAGGGTTTGAAACGCCTGAGTCAAGAGTTGAATCTGAAATTGTGATTGTGCCACTTCTATCCGAAAACAAGGATCCACCGGTTCCACGATTCTCGAGGGGGAGGTCTCCAAATACGACGGAATGTAAGTGGCACAGAAATAAATTATTTAAGCTGCCACACTCCACGAAGCAGCAACTTATTTCAGATGCTGCACAACAACGTGGCAACATAAACAGCAATGTTCTCACCGATAATGCCGAGATGAGGAGGAAATGGGTACCAGTTTCTGGCCTAATCTTGAGCCCGTCTATCTCACCGCCTCTCTGCTCCTACATCCCCTGCATCTGGCGACGCTCCCGGATCTTCAGTAACCGGGTGTACGTGCTTCCACTTTATAAATTGTGGTTGTGCCATTTGCATGCGGCCAAATCCACGTAGATTACGTTTAAACAAACCACCAATGTCAGAATACATTAGTAGAAAAGGGGTCTCTGGTCCACGGTCACGTTCCCAATCCGGGACAGAGATCTAAATCGAGGCAGAAATTGATCTAAATCACAAATTCTTCCACAAATTAATCGAGACAGAGATCTAAATCGAGGCATTTCATTAATTCAACCACAAATTCTTCTAAAAAAAGGTTTCACATCCTACATTAATTCAACCAACTAGTCAACAATTTCACTTCCGCTGCCGCTGTTCTCCGAGCCGCCGGCTTCCTCGTCTCCGTCGGACAGAACCTCCACGATTTCCGCATTGTACGCGAGACGGAGCACCTCTTCGCGATGCGCGGCAGCGATGACGGTGAACTTGGTCCGTCCAGGGACAGACCAGAACCTCTCCCGCCCTTCTCGGTTGTGGAGATCCCGGTGCACCACGCGCCCGTAAACGATGCGGTTACCAATCTTGGCCTTCTGCTCCTTCTTGAACAGCGCTGGCCAGTACAGGCTGGCCGCCGCGTATCGGGGCAGCGTCCTCTTCCATGTGGGCATCTGGCGGTGGCATGCCGCGATTTCGCTCTCCATCACGGCTCCACCGGGGAAGAGGAGCGGAGCCACCGGCACCCCCGCATAGCTGATGCGCCATCCGTGGGGCACCGTCACGGCTGGCGGCGCGAGGATGTTGAAGTGCGAGAATATCACCGCCTCGTAAAAGTTCAGCGAGGGCATCTCCATGGCGGCACGGTGGAGATTGGAGAGGGAGCGAGGGGGTGGACGGCGCGGTGGAGATTGGAGAGGGCGAGGGGATGGGCGACAAAGCGACGAGTTGTGGCGCCTCCTATTTGTACACGAGGATGACGAAGCGATGGGCAGAATATCCAAGGGGCATTGGTCAGACAAAAGGAAGTAATGCAACGTTAAGACAAATTAACGGGCGACCAATTTTTTTACTCCTAGGACTCCGAGGCCAATAGTTCAGACCGCTAGGTCAACAAGTACAGCTATTACAACTTAAAAAAGGCACGGGGCTTAAGCTAAATAGAACTAGTTAACACACATCTCCTTGATCTTCCTAATCTTAGCCCTATGTGCATCTTCCTGCGAGAGCAAGGATCGAATCGTTTGCTCCTTCCTTTTAGCATCTTCCTTGCACAACTTCAATTGTTTCTCTGCATCTTTCCTCATGCACTTGTCAATAATCGTAGTTGTGAACTGCAGGACTTTGGCCTGGTGAAGATCCTTCCTTGCTTGAGTCAGTTCTTGCTCCGCTTTAGCCTTTAGGGCCAACGCCGCGTCCCTCTCATTCTCGACTTTGCTAACCTTGTCTTCCACCCCCATGAGATCTCGCTTATGCTTGGTCGTGTCAACTGGTTCCCATAGCTTCATCTCAACACTGTCAAGAAGTGAGCTGAATGCGGATTCTTTCAACTCAACAGTCATTTCCCATAGTTTGTCTAGCGTTTTCTGCATCGATTTGGGCCACTCTGGATCTACCCATTTGATAACACATCAACTGCCGCCTCGCATCATTGCACGATGTCCTTGACACCGTAGAAACCTCCTGCCTGCGTTTCGTCCTTCGAACGCTACAAATTTAGCGGGCACATATCCATGTTTACATAGCAGAGGACTGTCTTCATCCGCTAAACCGTGATAGTCGGCGTCATACATCATCTGGTTGGCCTAACATCATCTGGCGCATGAGTAAACGGAGTAGATCTGGCTCAAAAAATAGATAACTGGCCACGGATGATAGAGATAGAGATGAGACGACTCACATCGAAATCACCGTCCCTGTCGTCACGACGCGTTTCCTCGTCGTCTCCCCTTGAACCCATGGCGAGAGGGGAGGGGAGGGGGTGGCTACCGGAGAGGGGATTGGGATGGCGGCGCCGTCGACTTGCGGCTATGGCAGGATGGGAGTGAAGTGGGGAATGTGGCTTCGAGGGGAAGGAACAGAAGTACGGGGAGGAAGAGAAGTAATGGGGACGTGACACTGGGATATGGCCCGCTCAACTCGTGAGTCATGACACTCACAACAAGGGAGCCCCTGGTTTGCCAGTTTGTCCAGAGCAAGCGAGGCCAACCATGCCGCAGAACAGACTACTCGCAGATCGATCTCACGAAAACCATCCCAATCGTCCAAGCGCCCCGATCGGACGGTATGTAACAATCGACAAGCAGAACAACTGTGTTAGGGCGTGCCTTCTAGAAGATTCGGTCTAACGATAAGGTTAAGGCTCTCCTAAGGTTAATTAGTATCCATATGCGGTTTATGAAAAGAACATGCATCCAATGACACGGGTGGATCTAGCTGTGGTTAATGAGAAGAGCAGACATGCAATGACACCGGTGATATGTGGTTTATGGGAAGAACACACATGCAATGACTCTGGTGATATGTGGTTTGTGAAAAGAACAGACATGCAATGACTCTAGCTGTGGTTAATGAGAAGAGCAGACATGCAATGACACCGGTGGATCCATGTGTGGTTTGTGAGAAGAACACACATGCAATGACACTAGGTGTGGTTCATGATATGGTTTGTAAGAACACACATGCAATGACCCTAGCTGTTGTTCATGAAAAGAGCAGACATGCGATGACTCTAACTATGGTTCATGAAAAGAGCAGACCTGCGATGACACCGGTGGATCCATGTGTGGTTCATGGGAAGAACACACATGCAATGACACTGGTGGATCCATGTGTGGTCTGTGGTAAGAACACACATGCAATGACACTGGTGGATCCATGTGTGGTTCATGGGAAGAACACACATGCAATGACAGAGGTGATATGTGGTCTATGAGAAGAACACACATGCAATGACTCTGGTGATATGTGGTTTGTGAAAAGAACACACATGCAATGACTCTAGCTGTGGTTAATGAAAAGAGCGGACATGCAATGACACCGGTGGATCCATGTGGGATTAATGAGAAGAACACACATGCAATGACACTGGGTGTGGTTCATGGGAAGAAAACACATGCAATGACTCTGGTGATATGTGGTTTGTGAAAAGAACAGACATGCAATGACTCTATCTGTGGTTAATGAGAAGAGCAGTGATGACCCACAAGTATAGGGGGTGTATCGCAGTATTTTCGATAAGTAAGAGTGTCGAACCCAACGAGGAGCAGAAGGTGCTAGCTAGTGGTATGGATCAGGATTTCTCTGCAAATACTTAGCAAACGGATTTTTAGGGGTTTTCGATAAAGCAAGTAAACAAGGTACGAGTAAATGAAAGATAGTAAGAATGAATGCAGCAAGTGTCCCAATCCTTTATGCAGCAAAGGACAAGCCGGTTGTATTTCTATAGATGACCAAACGTTCTCGAGGACACATGGGAAGACTGTCAAGTGCTTTCGCTTCATATAGCTGATTAATCTTCTCTAGCTTGCTAAGTGTTTTGTGGGTGAACCTGTGCTAATGTACCGCCCCATCCAAGACTAATACATACTTGTGATTATACCCCTTGCAAACATCCATAAGTACAAGAAAGTAATTAAGGTAGAAACCTAACCACAACTTTAAACTCTAAGACCCTTACGTCCCTTGTGCAATGGTTTCCTAACGGGGGTTCAGGTTTCTGTCACTCCGGCAACCCCTATGATTAGTAGCCAAATACACAATGCATTCCCCTAGGCCCATATAGGTGAAGTGTCATGTAGTCGACGTTCACATGACACCACTAGAAGAAGTACACCACAACTTAAATAACAATCTATTGAATCTTTCTCAACGCAACTCCACTACTAACAACAAGACTTCTCCCATGTCCTCAAGAACAAAACGAACTACTCACAAGACATCATGTGGATCATGATCAGAGATGGAATAATGATGTAAAACAATCTGAACATAAACAATAATTCAATGGTTCACTCAATAGCATCAACTACAAAGAGTAATCAACACCGGGAAAGTTTCCCCTATGAACTATGCAAGATTCAACCCAATTATTACAGCAATATGGAGATGGTGATGAGGGTGCTGATGGTGATGATGATGATAATCCTGATGAAGTCCAGCTTGATGGTGGTGTTGATGGCGACGATCTCCCCTCTCCGGGAAGGAATTCCCCCGGCAGAAATCTGTCTGCCGGAGAGATCTTTCTCTCTCGGTGTTTTCCGCCCCGCAGAGGCGGCGGAATCTTTCTGTGGTCACTCCCCGAGTCTTAAGGTTTCGTGGGGATGATATACGCCAGAGGAGATAGGCTGGAGTAGGCCAGGGCAGTCACACCACTCCCAGGCGCGGCCTAAGCCTGCCCGCGCCATGGGGTGGTGTGGGCCCCCTGTGGCCCACCTCCACTTCATCTTCTAGCATCCTGAGTCTTCTGAAAAAATAGGATTTTCCGTATATTTTCACGGATTTTCTGATCTTCGCGAATTTTGCCTCCAAACGGCACATTTTCCATCAGAATCCTGACTTCAGTGGTCCATGCTCCAAAAGTCATCAACCATGCAAAAATAGATGAAATAACATAAGTATCACCTCTCAATACGAAATATATCAATGAATAATAGTGAATTAAGACATAGAATAGTGATGCAAAATGGACGTATCAACTCCCCCCAAGCTTAGACTTCGCTTGTCCCTGTTTAAACCGAGCTCAATAAACATGACCTCAGGTTTATGGAGTGAAGAGTCGATAAAAGAATACGGACAAGAAGCATCACATTCATCAAAAGCATAGATCACAATAGAAGACAACTCACTATTATATAACTAAACTTGCAATGAGTAAAGGAAACACAATAAAGATACATAGAGTAAATCATAACTGGTAATGGCAAACTTAGCTCTTGGTCGAAGAATAGTTGATAATTTGCTGGAGTTCACAAATAACTGGTTTTCAATGAAAGCTTTCAAAGTAGTAAACATCAGGATAAGAGCAATGTGCAAAACAAGGAACATAAGACATGATTGAATAAATCATCATATGAATGAATGAAACAAATCAACTCAAAGTACTTACTGAGGTAGAAGGGAGTAGGTATACTGACTCAATCTACAAAGTAAAAGAAAGGGCCCTTCAAAGAGGGAAGCAGGGATTGCAAGTCTCATAAAGAGCTCCCAAAAATTATGATACTTACTAGCTTTCAGCTCTCATTGCCCCTATCATAGGCATCTTTACGTGATTAAGGTGAAAGTGAGGTCCAATCTGAGTTATATGCTTGACAGACTATAAACTGAAAATCCCAAGTCCCTTGAGTATGAGGGCCGCTCCTCATGCTACTCAACTTTAGTTACCGGTAAGTTCTTACCATCGTAAGTATGTGCGTATCATTGAGAACCGCCAACGAGGTACCCCTTGCCCGATGATATGGAATAATCCCCATATCAAAATGACAAGGCAAGCAGACAATGAGTATCTCAGCAATCTTCTTATTTACCATGGGAAAATAGTGCTTTTTTCTCTCTTTCCTCTTTTCATAGTATCTCTTTTTTTTATTTTTGTCAATAGCTATCTCTCTCCCTTTTTTTATAAGAAGAATGCTTCATAGATATCATTATGGTTACGCTGCAGGTTTCCACCATGTCAGCATGGATTAGACTAGCGGCCTAGACGTTTCTCTAACAGACATACATAACTCCATGGACTTACAAGCTCCCCTTTTATTTCACACCGACGACATCCACAAACAAAACAGCAAGGTATCAACTGGGTATATATTTACAAGTGTTGAAAGTGTTCCCCGTGACAGCACGGTTCTGCTAATCCCCATCCTATAATTTGCAAGCATATAAATTTCATGGAGAGTTCACAATGGTTCAGGTTTATTAAGTGCAAGAAAGTAAAGTGTGCCATCAAGTTTGTGAGAGCTTTAATCACTAATTTTCACATAACAAGTTTAATTTGGGAGGTAGACAAAACAGGAATTTACTTGGAATAGCAATAATGCTACTAGGTAGGTATGGTGGACACAAATGGCAAAGGTTTTGGTTTAAAGGAGGTGGATGCATGAGTAGAATTCCCTCTCAGTACAGGTTTTTGGCTAGCAAGGCTGGGTAGCAAGTATAAGAGTTAAAGGAAACAAATAAACATACAAGTGATAAAGACAAACATGCAATCTTCCTTGGAAGCACAAAAGATCTTAACTAGAGAAAACTAAACTTATGAGCAAATCAAGAAAGAAAGATGATGAAATTATTTTTCTCTCGAGTACTTCTATCTTTTTCTTTTCAACTCTCAAAAAGGTGTTGCTACTGACCGAGCCAGGTTTGCCAAAACTAACTAAATTAACTCAATAATCCCAAAGTGCTACCAATACTAACAACAAGATCAATCATATAACCACGAATTGAAAACTAACATAAGCTATGCAAAAGAGTGAATGATAGAACTTCTCATTAATATTCCATAACGGAAACTCACACCAAGGGATACATATCTAACGAGAGAGGGGACACTTTCATAATGCAAACCATACTACAAAATAACTCCTCTATTCATGATAAGACTCTACTAATAAGGTAAAAAGATAGAAGATAGTGATGTGATACCGCGGCACTCCCCCAAGCTTGGAACAAACCAAGGGGATGCCAAACCTGATGACAAGTTACTCCTTCGGTGCTGGTGGTATCCTCTCGATGAGCTCCTTGATCAGTTTCCCAAAGTCCTCAATCTCGAAGGTGAGATTACGAATCAGCTGTGATTTTTGCTCAATGCGGCTCATGAACATGTCGTGTTGAGAATTCTAGCTCTTGCTATTCTTTCCCCACTCTTCCTCCTTGAAGTCTTCTTTTCCTGCATGGCTAGAACGAGGCCAATCCCAATTGGAGGGTAATTTCTCCTTGGGCATATTCTGGTATTGATGCTCATGGATAAGGGTATGGAAAGGATTCCTGATGCGTGGAGGAAGTGACCGTGGAGCCAAACTGTGACGAGGAGCTTTCCCCCGCATCCGCAGTCCTTTTAATCTTGGTAGGTTTCACCACCCAATGCTTGCAATGGTGGTGCTTGGATGACGTTGGCCTTGCTCCTCTTCTCCTTCACTCTTGATCTCCTTCTCCTTCCCGGGGTCTTGGAGGTCTTCCTCCATGGGCTCCTTACCTTTATCCTTGGCGGACACCATTGTGCTTCTAAGCTCTCAAAGAGTATGTCCTGACAGAAACAGATCGAACAAAAACACGACGAAAACACAATAAATGAACATCGGAAGATCTGGGGGGGTTGTATATTACGAAGTTTCATATCAAAAGGAAGGTACTGGGAGAAAACGAGTCGGAGGCGGAGTCGTGGGTGGCCTCACCACCTGATGGCGCGGCCAGGGGTGGGCCCGCGCCATGGTGTGGTGTGGGCCACCCCTGCCTGCTTTTTCGCTTCGTAACTTTCCTTATTGACTGAAAACTGCAAAAATATAGTTGGATTGTATTTTCATGAACTTTTCTTACCGTAACTGTTACCTAGTTGGAAACGGACTCGCAGTCTCGAATTTGGTCCTCAATGAATTTCTCCGAGTTATAACTTGAAAGGCATCAACATCTTCATTGTAAGAATCTCCAGCAATATAGTGTTTGAGTCGCTGTCCATTCACTACTTGTGTAGTATTATCTTTTAGAGAAGAAATTTTTATTGCTCCTGAACGGTATACTTCTTCAATGATGAAAGGTCCTTCCCATTTTGATAGTAGCTTACCTGCAAAAAATCTGAGACGAGACCTATACAATAGAACTTTCTCACCAACATGAAATTCTCTCTTAAGTATTCGCTTATCATGCCATCTTTTAACTTTTTCCTTAAAGAGCCTAGCACTCTCATAGGCTTCACTCCTCCATTCATCTAAAGAACTTAAGTCAAACAATCTTTTCTCACCAGCGAGCTTACAATCTCTATTTAGTTCTTTCACTGCCCAGTAAGCTTTGTGTTCTAATTCTAAGGGTAGGTGACAAGCTTTCCCATAAACCATTTTATAAGGAGACATTCCCATAGGATTTTTGTAAGCAGTTCTATAAGCCCATAAAGCATCATTCAACTTCTTAGCCCAGTTTTTCCTAGACTTATTAATAGTCTTTTGCAAGATAGATTTAATTTCTCTATTTGATAACTCTACTTGCCCGCTAGTTTGGGGGTGATAAGCTGAAGCAATTCTATGATTAACATCATATTTAGCAAGGGTCTTCCTAAAACCACCATGAATGAAATGAGAACCCCCATCGGTCATGAGATACCTAGGCACCCCAAACCTAGGAAAGATAACATCCTTAAGCATTTTAGAGAAGTCTCTCCACAAGACTCTTTGTAGGAATAGCTTCTACCCACTTAGTAACATAATCAACGACAACAAGAATATGAGTGTAGCCTTTCGAAGGAGGGAAAGGACCCATAAAGTCAAATCCCCAACAATCAAAAGGTTCAATAACTAGAGAGTAGTTCATAGGCATTTCATTGCGTCTAGAAATATTACCAACACGCTGACATTCATCACAAGATAGGACAAATTGTCTTGCATCTTTAAAAAGGGTAGGCCAGTAGAAACCTGATTGTAGTACCTTTTGTGCAGTTCTATCTCCTGCATGATGTCCTCCATAGGCACTACCATGACATTTACGCAATATCTCCTTTTGTCCATATTCTGGAACACATCTTCGCATAATACCATCAACTCCTTCTTTGTATAAGTGTGGGTCATCCCAAAAATAATGCCTCAAATCATAGAAGAACTTTCTTCTTTGCTGAGCTGTAAAAGTTGGAGGCAAATACTTGGAGACAATAAAGTTAGCATAATCAGCATACCAAGGGCTTCTCATGCTCACCCCTCTCATGGCTAACTGTTCATTTGGGAAACTATCATTAACAGGCATAGGGTCAAAAGATATGTTTTCCAAACGAGATAAATTATCAGCTACGGGGTTTTCAGCGCCCCTCCTATCTACTATGTGTAGATCAAACTCTTGTAAAAGCAGTACCCATCTAATAAGCCTAGGCTTAGCGTCCTTCTTCGTCATAAGATATTTAATAGCAGCATGATCAGTATGAATGGTTACTTTTGAGTCCACAATATAGGGCCTAAACTTATCACAGGAAAAAACAACAGCTAGAAATTCCTTTTCAGTAGTGGCATAATTCCTTTGAGCAGCGTCTAGGGTCTTACTAGCATAATGGATAACATTTAACTTTTTATCAATACATTGCCCAAGGACAGCCCCTACAGCAAAATCACTAGCATCACACATTATTTCAAAGGGTAAACTCCAATCAGGTGGTTGAACAATAGGGGCTGTAGTTAAAGCCTTCTTAAGAGTTTCAAAAGCTTCCCTACAATAATCATCAAAAATGAAAGGTACATCTTTTTGAAGAAGATTAGTGAGAGGTTTTGATATTCTAGAGAAGTCTTTAATAAACCTCCTATAGAAACCAGCATGACCAAGGATACCACGAATACCTTTGATGTCTCTTGGAAATGACATCTTCTCAATTGCCTCAACCTTAGCTCTATCAACTTCTATGCCTCTTTCAGAAACTTTATGCCGAAGAACAATCCCTTCATTAACCATGAAGTGGCATTTCTCCCAATTAAGAACAAGATTAGTTTCTTCACATCTCTGCAAAACTTTTTCAAGGTTGTGCAGACAATTATCAAAAGGAGTTCCATAGATAGAAAAGTCATCCATGAACACTTCTACAATTTCCTCACAAAAACCATGAAAGATAGCAGACATGCACCTTTGGAAAGTAGCAGGAGCATTACATAAACCAAAAGGCATACGTCTATAAGCATAAGTTCCATAAGGGCAAGTAAAAGTAGTTTTTTCTTGATCTTGTTGTTTAACAGCAATTTGAGAGAAACCAGAATAACCATCAAGAAAACAAAAATGGGTCTTTTTAGACAATCTTTCCAACATTTGATCAATAAAAGGAAGCGGGTAGTGATCTTTCTTAGTAACTTTATTGACTTTCCTAAAATCGATGCACATCCTATAGCCTACCACTATTCTTTGAGGAATAAGCTCATCATTATCATTAGGGACAACGGTAATACCTCCCTTTTTAGGAACACAATGAACAGGACTAACCCATTCACTATCAGCAATAGGGTAAATAATACCAGCATCCAGGAGTTTCAATACCTCATTCCTTACCACTTCCTTCATCTTAGGATTTAAACGTCTTTGATGCTCCACTACTGGCTTTGCATCTGGTTCTATGTTGATAGAGTGTTGACATATAGTAGGTGAAATCCCTTTTAAATCATCCAGAGTGTAGCCCATAGCTCCTCGGTGTTTCTTCAAAACTTCCAATAACCTTTCTTCTTTTGTCCCTGAAAGTTTAGCGCTAACAATAACAGGATATATCTTTTTATCATCAATATAGGCATATTTAAGATCATCAGGGAGAGGTTTCAGATTGAAAACCGGATCCTTCTTAGGTGGCATCGTGGTACCCAAGTCTTCTACAGGCAAGTCGTGCTTAAGCAACCTGGGTTGACGACGGAGG
The DNA here is from genome assembly GCA_023614405.1 of Avena insularis. Classification (NCBI taxonomy): domain Eukaryota; kingdom Viridiplantae; phylum Streptophyta; class Magnoliopsida; order Poales; family Poaceae; genus Avena; species Avena insularis. The sequence continues at coordinate 539,100,801 of CM042694.1, forward strand.
ATCTCATCAATATCATTCCTTTCTTCCATGAAGATCTCGCTTTCGTGATCTTCCATAAATTGCTGCAAAGCATTGTTAGGAGCAAGAGAGATAGAAGCAAGTTGTTCAACTCTAAAATCCTCATTATGGGTTTCCTCTTCGCAAGGTTCTTTAGTAAATTTTGAAAAATTAAACTCGTAAGATTCCCCATCAAACTTAGTCAAGATTTTCTCCCTCTTACAATCAATAATATCTCCACAAGTACTCAAGAAAGGTCTACCAAAAATGATAGGATAAGTTTTACTAGCAGTTGAACCAAGTACTAGAAAATTAGCAGGGTACTTAATCTTACCACAAAGAACTTCCACGTCTCGCACAATACCAATTGGAGAGATGGTGTCTCTATTAGCAAGGTGAATAACCACATCAATCTCTTCCAACTCGCAAGGACTGATCTCATGCATAATTTCTCTGTAAAGATCATAAGGAATAGCACTGGAACTTGCACCAATATCACATAAACCATAATAGCAATGATCACCAATTCTAACAGAAAGAACAGGAACACTAGCCTTTTTAGTTCTATTGGGATGTGAAACAATATTAGAAGCATCCTCACAAAAGACTATGTGCCCATCTTCTACGCTTTTAGTGACAAGGTCTTTCACAATTGCTACCACAGATTCAATGTTTATTTGTTCATCAGGTTTTACAGTTCTCTTTTCACTTTTAGTGATTACATTAGTTATCATAGGATGATCCTTTACCTTATCTGGGAAGGGAATCTTCTCGATATAAGGTTCAGGTAAGATATGATCAATAATGCAACACTCAGTGCTCCCAACAGGAACACGATCAACAATATCTTTATAAGGTGCATGGTACTTATTCCAACCCCTTTTTGGAATTTCAATATAAGAAGCAAAAGCTCTAAAGCAATTCGTAATAACTTGCAAATCAAGACCATAAGCATTACTAATATTTTGAAAGTCATCAGTTCCCATAAAATATTCAATGCATTCATAATCATAATTTATACCTGACTTTCTACCTTTGCCATTCTCCCAAGCTTTAGTATTGTCTTGAATACGGTCTAGAAGGTCCCATTTAGCTTCTTCTTCCATGCGAGTGAATGATCCAGCACAAGAAGCATCCAGTAAATCCTTATCATGTAGACAGAGCCTTGCATAAAAGTTATTGATAATAATATTGTTGGGGAGCTCATGAATGGGACATTTGAGCATTAGTAACTTCAATCTCCCCCAAGCTTGAGCTGTACTCTCTCCATCAAGAGGCCAAAAGTTGTATATTTGATTCTGATCTTTATGAATCTCACTAGGAGGATAAAACTTTGAATAAAAGAGAGGCACTATTTCCTCCCATTCCAGAGCTTGACCATTCTTCAGCAGCTTATACCATTCCTCAGCTCTTCCTTTCAGTGATAATGAGAACAACTTTTTCTTAACTTGGTCTATAGTAATACCTTAACACTTGAACAACCTGCATAATTCGTGTATAAAGAGTAAATGATCACCGGGATGGACAGTTCCATCCCCAACATAGTAGTTATCCATAACACGATCAATAATTCTTGTAGGTATTTTAAAAACATCATTCTCAGTAGGTGGTGGCTTATCTACTACCTTAGCAGTGGTAGTAGCATTACCAAATAAGAAACTCAGCGAATTATCCATAACAAAAATAAAGCAACTAGCAAAAGTAAACAATACTCACAATAGAAGTTTCCTTTACCAGTTCCACTCTCCAATAGCTCTTCACTCCCTGGCAACAGCGCCAGAAAATAGTCTTGATGACCCACAAGTATAGGGGGTGTATCGCAATATTTTTGATAAGTAAGAGTGTCGAACCCAACGAGGAGCAGAAGGTGCTCGCTAGTGGTATGGATCAGGAATTCTCTGCAAATACTTAGCAAATGGATTTTTAGGGGTTTTTGATAAAGCAAGTAAACAAGGTACGAGTAAATGAAAGATAGTAAGAATGAATGCAGCAAGTGGCCCAATCCTTTATGCAGCAAAGGACAAGCCAGTTGTATTTCTATAGATGACCAAACATTCTCGAGGACACATGGGAAGACTGTCAAGTGCTTTCACTTCATATAGCTGATTAATCTTCTCTAGCTTGCTAAGTGTTGTGTGGGTGAACCTGTGCTAATGTACCGCCCCATCCAAGACTAATACATACTTGTGATTATACCCCTTGCAAACATCCGTAAGTACAAGAAAGTAATTAAGGTAGAAACCTAACCACAACTTTAAACTCTAAGACCCTTACGTCCCTTGTGCAATGGTTTCCTAACGGGGGTTCAGGTTTCTGTCACTCCGGCAACCCCTACGATTAGTAGCCAAATACACAATTCATTCCCCTAGGCCCATATAGGTGAAGTGTCATGTAGTCGACGTTCACATGACACCACTAGAAGAAGTACACCACAACTTAAATAACAATCTATTGAATCTTTCTCATCGCAACTCCACTACTAACAACAAGACTTCTCCCATGTCCTCAAGAACAAAATGAACTACTCACAAGACATCATATGGATCATGATCAGAGATGGAATAATGATGTATAACAATCTAAACATAAACAATAATTCAATGGTTCACTCAATAGCATCAACTACAAAGAGTAATCAACACCGGGAAAGTTTCCCCTATGAACTATGCAAGATTCAACCCAATTGTTACAGCAATATGGAGATGGTGATGAGGGTGCTGATGGTGATGATGGTGGTGGTGATGATGATGATCCCGATGAAGTCCAACTTGATGGTGGTGTTGATGTCGACGATCTCCCCTCTTCGGGAAGGAATTCCCGGTAAAATCTGTCTTTGGAGATCTTTCTCTCGGTGTTTTCCGCCCCGCATAGGCGGCGGAATCTTTTTGTGGTCGCTCCCCGAGTCTTAGGGTTTTCTGGAGTGGGCCAGGGCGGCCACACCACTCCTAGGCGTGGCCTAGGCCTGCCCGCGCCATGGGGTGGTGTGGGCCCCCTGTGGCCCACCTCCACTTCATCTTCAGGCATCCTAAGTCTTCTGGAAAAATAGGATTTTCCGTATATTTTTCCGGATTTTCTGATCTTCGCGAATTTTGCCTCCAAACAGCACCTTTTCCATCAGAATCCTGATTGCAGCGGTCCATGCTCCAAAAGTCATCAACCATGCAAAAATAGATGAAATAACATAAGTATCACCTCTCAATACGAAATATATCAATGAATAATAGTGAATTAAGACATAGAATAGTGATGCAAAATGGACGTATCAAGCAGACATGCAATAACACCGGTGGATCCATGTGTGGTCTGTGAGAAGAACACACATGCAATGACACGGGTGGATCCATGTGTGGTTCATGGGAAGAACACACATGCATAGACACCGGTGATATGTGGTTTGTGGGAAGAACACACATGCAATGACTCTAGCTGTGGTTAATGAAAAGAGCAGACATGCAATGACACCGGTGGATCCATGTGTGGTTCATGGGAAGAACACACATGCAATGACACTGGGTGTGGTTCATGATATGGTTTGTGAGAAGAACACACATGCAATGACACTGGTGGATCCATGTGTGGTCTGTGAGAAGAACACACATGCAATGACACTAGGTGTGGTTCATGATATGGTTTGTGAGAAGAACACACATGCAATGACACTGGTGGATCCATGTGTGGTCTTTGGGAAGAACACACATGCAATGACACTAGTGATATGTGGTATGTGAGAAGAACACACATCCAATGACTCTAGCTCTGGTTCATGAAAAGAACAAACATGCAATGACACTGGTGGATCCATGTGTGGTTCATGGGAAGAGCAGACATGCGATGACACTGGGTGGATCCATATGTGGTTTGTGAGAAGAACACACATGCAATGACTCTGGTGATATGTGGTTTGTGAAAAGAATAGACATGCAATGACTCTAGCTGTGGTTAATGAGAAGAGCAGACATGCAATCACACCGGTGGATCCATGTGTGGTTTGTGAGAAGAACACACATGCAATGACTCTGGTGATATGTGGTTTGTGAAAAGAATATACATGCAATGACTCTAGCTATGGTTCATGAAAAGAGCACGCATGCGATGACTCTAGCTGTGGTTCATGGGAAGAGCAGACATACAATGACACCGGTGGATCCATTTGTGGTTCATGGGAAGAACACACAACGACATCACTGGTCGATCCATGTGTGGTCTGTGGGAAGAACACACAAGCAATGACACTGGTGGATCCATGTGTGGTCTTTGGGAAGAACACACATGCAATGACACTGGTGATATGTGGTCTGTGAGAAGAACACACATCCAATGACTCTAGCTGTGGTTCATGAAAATAGCAAACATGCAATGACACTGGTGGATCCATGTGTGGTTCATGGGAAGAACACACATGCGATGACACTAGGTGGATCCATGTGTGGTTTGTGAGAAGAACACACATGCAATGACACTAGGGATTCCATGTGTGGTTCATGGGAAGAACACACATGCAATGACTCTAGTGATATGTGGTTTGTGAAAAGAACAGACATGCAATGACTCTAGCTGTGGTTAATGAGAAGAGCAGACATGCAATGACACCGGTGGATCCATGTGTGGTCTGTGAGAAGAACACACATGCAATGATACTGGGTGTGGTTCATGATATGGTTTGTAAGAAGAACACACATGCAATGACTCTAGCTGTGGTTTGTGAAAAGAGCACGCATGCGATGACTCTAGCTGTGGTTCTTGGGAAGAGCAGACATACAATGACACTGGTGGATCCATGTGTGGTTCATGGGAAGAACACACATGCAACGACACTGGTGGATCCATCTGTGGTCTGTGGGAAGAACACACATGCAATGACACTGGTGGATCCATGTGTGGTCTTTGGTAAGAACACACATGCAATGACTCCGGTGATATGTGGTTTGTGAGAAGAACACACATGCAATGACTCTAGCTATGGTTAATGAAAAGAGCAGACATGCAATGACACCAGTGGATCCATGTGTGGTTAATGGGAAGAACACACATGTAATGATACTGGGTGTCGTTCATGATATGTTTTGTGAGAAGAACACACATGCCATGACACTGGTGGATCCATGTGTGGTCTATGAGAAGAACACACATGCAATGACACTTGGTGTGGTTCATGATATGGTTTGTGAGAAGAAGACACATGCAATGACACTGGTGGATCCATGTGTGGTCTTTGGGAAGAACACACATGCAAGGACACTGGTGATATGTTGTCTATGACAAGAACACACATCCAATGACTCTAGTTGTGGTTCATGAAAAGAGAAGACATGCAATGACACTGGTGGATCCATGTGTGGTTCATGGGAAGAACACACATGCAATGACATTGGTGGATCCATGTGTGGTCTGTGGGAAGAACACACATGCAATGACACTGGTGGATCCATGTGTGGTCTTTGGGAAGAGAAGACATGCAATGACACCGGTGGATCCATGTGTGGTTGATGGGAAGAACACACATGCAATGACACTGGGTGTGGTTCATGATATGGTTTGTGAGACGAACACACATGCAATGACACTGGTGGATCCATGTGTGGTCTGTGAGAAGAACACACATGCAATGACACTAGGTGTGGTTCATGCTATGGTTTGTGAGAAGAACACACATACAATAACACTGGTGGATCCATGTGTGGTCTTTGGGAAGAACACACATGCAATGACACTGGTGATATGTGGTATGTGAGAAGAACACACATCCAATGACTCTAGCTGTGGTTCATGAAAAGAGCAGACATGCAATGACACTGGTGGATCCATGTGTGGTTCATGGGAAGAACACACATGCGATGACACTAGGTGGATCCATGTGTGGTTTGTGAGAAGAACACACATGCAATGACACTGGTGGATCCATGTGTGGTTCATGGGAAGAACACACATGCAATGACTCTGGTGATATGTGGTTTGTGAAAAGAATAGACATGCAATGACTCTAGCTATGGCTAATGAGAAGAGCATACATGCAATGACATTGGTGGATCCATGTGTGGTTTGTGAGAAGAACACACATGCAATGACACTGGCTGTGGTTCATGATATGGTTTGTAAGAAGAACACACATCCAATGACTCTAGCTGTGGTTCATGAAAAGAGCACGCATGGGATGACTCTAGCTCTGGTTCATGGGAAGAGCAGACATACAATGACACTGGTGGATCCATGTGTGGTTCATGGGAAGAACACACATGCAATGACATCGGTGGATCCATGTGTGGTCTGTGGGAAGAACACACATGCAATGACACTGGTGGATCCATGTCTGGCTCATGGGAAGAACACACATGCAATGACACAGGTGATATGTGGTCTGTGAGAAGAACACACATGCAATGACTCTGGTGATATGTGGTTTGTGAAAAGAACACACATGCAATGACACTGGTGGATCCATGTATGGTTCATGGGAAGAACACACATGCAATGACAGAGGTGATATGTGGTATGTGAGAAGAAAACACATGCAATGACTCTGGTGATATGTGGTTTGTGAAAAGAACACACATGCAATGACTCTAGCTGTGGTTAATGAAAAGAGCAGACATGCAATGACACCGGTGGATCCATGTGGGGTTAATGAGAAGAACACACATCTAATGACACTGGGTGTGGTTCATGATATGGTTTGTGAGAAGAACACACGTGCAATGACACTGGTGGATCCATGTGTGGTTTGTGAGAAGAACACACATGCAATGACACTAGGTGTGGTTCATGATATGGTTTGTGAGAAGAACACACATGCAATGACACTGGTGGATCCATGTGTGGTCTTTGGGAAGAACACACATGCAATGACACTGGTGATATGTGGTTCTGTGAGAAGAACACATCCAATGACTCTAGTGGTTCATGAAAAGAGCGGACATGCAATGACACTGGTGGATCCATGTGTGGTTCATGGGAAGAACACACATGCAATGACACTGGTGGTTCCATGGTGGTCTGTGGGAAGAGCAGACATCCAATGACACCTGTGGATCCATGTGTGGTTCATAGGAAGAACACACATGCAATGAAACTGGGTGTGGTTCATGATATCGTTTGTGAGAAGAACACACATGCAATGACACTGGTGGATCCATGTGTGGTCTGTGAGAAGAACACACATGCAATGACACAGGGTGTGGTTCATGATATGGTTTGTGAGAGAAGAACACACATGCAATGACACTGGTGGATCCATGTGTGGTCTTTGGGAAGAACACATGCAATGACACTGGTGATATGTGGTTCGTGAGAAGAACACACATCCAATGACTCTAGCTGTGGTTAATGAAAAGCGACATGCAATGACACTGGTGGATCCATGTGTGCTTCATGGGAAGAACACACATGCAATGACACTGGTGGATCCATGTATGGTCTGTGGGAAGAGCAGACATGAAATGACACCAGTGGATCCATGTGTGGTTCATAGGAAGAACACACATGCAATGACACTGGGTGTGGTTCATGATATGGTTTGTGAGAAGAACACACATGCAATGACACTGGTGGATCCATGTGTGGTCTGTGAGAAGAACACACATGCAATGACACTGGGTGTGGTTCATGAGATGGTTTGTGACAAGAACACACATCCAATGACACAGGTGGATCCATGTGTGGTCTTTGGGAAGAACACACATGCAATGACACTGGTGATATGTGGTCTATGAGAAGAACACACATCCAATGACTCTAGCTCTGGTTCATGAAAAGAGCAGACATGAAATGACACTGGTGGATCCATGTGCGGTTCATGGGAAGAACACACATGCAATGACACTGGTGGATCCATGTGTGGTCTTTGGGAAGAGCAGACATGCAATGACACCAGTGGATCCATGTGTGGTTGATGGGAAGAACACACATGCAATGACACTAGGTGTGGTTCATGATATGGTTTGTGAGAAGAACACACGTGCAATGACACTGGTGGATCCATGTGTGGTTTGTGAGAAGAACACACATGCAATGACACTGGGTGTGGTTCATGATATGGTTTGTGAGAAGAACACACATGCAATGACACTGGTGGATCCATGTGTGGTCTTTGGGAAGAACACACATGCAATGACACCGGTGATATGTGGTTTGTGAGAAGAACACACATCCAATGACTCTAGCTGTGGTTCATGAAAAGAGCAGACAGGCAATGACACTGGTGGATCCATGTGGTTCATGGGAAGAACACATGCAATGACACTGGTGGATCCATGGTGGTCTGTGGGAAGAGCAGACATCCAATGACACCTGTGGATCCATGTGTGGTTCATAGGAAGAACACACATGCAATGAAACTGGGTGTGGTTCATGATATCGTTTGTGAGAAGAACACACATGCAATGACACTGGTGGATCCATGTGTGGTCTGTGAGAAGAACACACATGCAATGACACTGGGTGTGGTTCATGATATGGTTTGTGAGAAGAACACACATGCAATGACACTGGTGGATCCATGTGTGGTCTGTGAGAAGAACACACATGCAATGACACTAGGTGTGGTTCATGATATGGTTTGTGAGAAGAACACACATGCAATGACACTGGTGGATCCATGTGTGGTCTTTGGGAAGAACACACATGCAATGACACTAGTGATATGTGGTATGTGAGAAGAACACACATCCAATGACTCTAGCTCTGGTTCATGAAAAGAACAGACATGCAATGACACAGGTGGATCCATGTGTGGTTCATGGGAAGAGCAGACATGCGATGACACTGGGTGGATCCATGTGTGGTTTGTGAGAAGAACACACATGCAATGACTCTGGTGATATGTGGTTTGTGAAAAGAATAGACATGCAATGACTCTAGCTGTGGTTAATGAGAAGAGCAGACATGCAATCACACCGGTGGATCCATGTGTGGTTTGTGAGAAGAACACACATGCAATGACTCTGGTGATATGTGGTTTGTGAAAAGAATATACATGCAATGACTCTAGCTATGGTTCATGAAAAGAGCACGCATGCGATGACTCTAGCTGTGGTTCATGGGAAGAGCAGACATACAATGACACCGGTGGATCCATTTGTGGTTCATGGGAAGAACACACATGCAACGACACTGGTCGATCCATGTGTGGTCTATGGGAAGAACACACAAGCAATGACACTGGTGGATCCATGTGTGGTCTTTGGGAAGAACACACATGCAATGACACTGGTGATATGTGGTCTGTGAGAAGAACACACATCCAATGACTCTAGCTGTGGTTCATGAAAATAGCAAACATGCAATGACACTGGTGGATCCATGTGTGGTTCATGGGAAGAACACACATGCGATGACACTAGGTGGATCCATGTGTGGTTTGTGAGAACAAAACACACATGCAATGACACTAGGGATTCCATGTGTGGTTCATGGGAAGAACACACATGCAATGACTCTAGTGATATGTGGTTTGTGAAAAGAACAGACATGCAATGACTCTAGCTGTGGTTAATGAGAAGAGCAGACATGCAATGACACCGGTGGATCCATGTGTGGTTCATGGGAAGAACACATGCAATGATACTGGGTGTGGTTCATGATATGGTTTGTAAGAAGAACACACATGCAATGACTCTAGCTGTGGTTTGTGAAAAGAGCACGCATGCGATGACTCTAGCTGTGGTTCTTGGGAAGAGCAGACATACAATGACACTGGTGGATCCATGTGTGGTTCATGGGAAGAACACACATGCAACGACACTGGTGGATCCATCTGTGGTCTGTGGGAAGAACACACATGCAATGACACTGGTGAATCCATGTGTGGTCTTTGGTAAGAACACACATGCAATGACTCCGGTGATATTTGGTTTGTGAGAAGAACACACATGCAATGACTCTAGCTATGGTTAATGAAAAGAGCAGACATGCAATGACACCAGTGGATCCATGTGTGGTTAATGGGAAGAACACACATGTAATGATACTGGGTGTCGTTCATGATATGTTTTGAGAGAAGAACACACATGCCATGACACTGGTGGATCCATGTGTGGTCTATGAGAAGAACACACATGCAATGACACTTGGTGTGGTTCATGATATGGTTTGTGAGAAGAAGACACATGCAATGAAACTGGTGGATCCATGTGTGGTCTTTGGGAAGAACACACATGCAATGACACTGGTGATATGTTGTCTATGACAAGAACACACATCCAATGACTCTAGTTGTGGTTCATGAAAAGAGAAGACATGCAATGACACTGGTGGATCCATGTGTGGTTCATGGGAAGAACACACATGCAATGACATTGGTGGATCCATGTGTGGTCTGTGGGAAGAACACACATGCAATGACACTGGTGGATCCATGTGTGGTCTTTGGGAAGAGAAGACATGCAATGACACCAGTGGATCCATGTGTGGTTGATGGGAAGAACACACATGCAATGACACTGGGTGTGGTTCATGATATGGTTTGTGAGACGAACACACATGCAATGACACTGGTGGATCCATGTGTGGTCTGTGAGAAGAACACACATGCAATGACACTAGGTGTGGTTCATGATATGGTTTGTGAGAAGAACACACATGCAATAACACTGGTGGATCCATGTGTGGTCTTTGGGAAGAACACACATGCAATGACACTGGTGATATGTGGTATGTGAGAAGAACACACATCCAATGACTCTAGCTGTGGTTCATGAAAAGAGCAGACATGCAATGACACTGGTGGATCCATGTGTGGTTCATGGGAAGAACACACATGCGATGACACTAGGTGGATCCATGTGTGGTTTGTGAGAAGAACACACATGCAATGACACTGGTGGATCCATGTGTGGTTCATGGGAAGAACACACATGCAATGACTCTGGTGATATGTGGTTTGTGAAAAGAATAGACATGCAATGACTCTAGCTATGGCTAATGAGAAGAGCATACATGCAATGACATCGGTGGATCCATGTGTGGTTTGTGAGAAGAACACACATGCAATGACACTGGCTGTGGTTCATGATATGGTTTGTAAGAAGAACACACATCCAATGACTCTAGCTGTGGTTCATGAAAAGAGCACGCATGGGATGACTCTAGCTCTGGTTCATGGGAAGAGCAGACATACAATGACACTGGTGGATCCATGTGTGGTTCATGGGAAGAACACACATGCAATGACATCAGTGGATCCATGTGTGGTCTGTGGGAAGAACACACATGCAATGACACTGGTGGATCCATGTCTGGCTCATGGGAAGAACACACATGCAATGACACAGGTGATATGTGGTCTGTGAGAAGAACACACATGCAATGACTCTGGTGATATGTGGTTTGTGAAAAGAACACACATGCAATGACACTGGTGGATCCATGTATGGTTCATGGGAAGAACACACATGCAATGACAGAGGTGATATGTGGTCTGTGAGAAGAAAACACATGCAATGACTCTGGTGATATGTGGTTTGTGAAAAGAACACACATGCAATGACTCTAGCTGTGGTTAATGAAAAGAGCAGACATGCAATGACACCGGTGGATCCATGTGGGGTTAATGAGAAGAACACACATCTAATGACACTGGGTGTGGTTCATGATATGGTTTGTGAGAAGAACACACGTGCAATGACACTGGTGGATCCATGTGTGGTTTGTGAGAAGAACACACATGCAATGACACTAGGTGTGGTTCATGATATGGTTTGTGAGAAGAACACACATGCAATGTCACTGGTGGATCCATGTGTGGTCTTTGGGAAGAACACACATGCAATGACACTGGTGATATGTGGTCTGTGAGAAGAACACACATCCAATGACTCTAGCTGTGGTTCATGAAAAGAGCGGACATGCAATGACACTGGTGGATCCATGTGTGGTTCATGGGAAGAACACACATGCAATGACACTGGTGGATCCATGGTGGTCTGTGGGAAGAAGCACATCCAATGACACTGTGGATCCATGTGTGGTTCATAGGAAGAACACACATGCAATGACACTGGGTGTGGTTCATGATATCGTTTGTGAGAAGAACACACATGCAATGACACTGGTGGATCCATGTGTGGTCTGTGAGAAGAACACACATGCAATGACACTGGGTGTGGTTCATGATATGGTTTGTGAGAAGAACACACATGCAATGACACTGGTGGATCCATGTGTGGTCTTTGGGAAGAACACACATGCAATGACACTGGTGATATGTGTGCGTGAGAAGAACACACATCCAATGACTCTAGCTGTGGTTAATGAAAAGAGCAGACATGCAATGACACTGGTGGATCCATGTGTGGTTCATGGGAAGAACACACATGCAATGACACTGGTGGATCCATGTATGGTCTGTGGGAAGAGCAGACATGAAATGACACCAGTGGATCCATGTGTGGTTCATAGGAAGAACACACATGCAATGACACTGGGTGTGGTTCATGATATGGTTTGTGAGAAGAACACACATGCAATGACACTGGTGGATCCATGTGTGGTCTGTGAGAAGAACACACATGCAATGACACTGGGTGTGGTTCATGAGATGGTTTGTGACAAGAACACACATCCAATGACACAGGTGGATCCATGTGTGGTCTTTGGGAAGAACACACATGCAATGACACTGGTGATATGTGGTCTATGAGAAGAACACACATCCAATGACTCTAGCTCTGGTTCATGAAAAGAGCAGACATGAAATGACACTGGTGGATCCATGTGTGGTTCATGGGAAGAACACACATGCAATGACACTGGTGGATCCATGTGTGGTCTTTGGGAAGAGCAGACATGCAATGACACCAGTGGATCCATGTGTGGTTGATGGGAAGAACACACATGCAATGACACTAGGTGTGGTTCATGATATGGTTTGTGAGAAGAACACACGTGCAATGACACTGGTGGATCCATGTGTGGTTTGTGAGAAGAACACACATGCAATGACACTGGGTGTGGTTCATGATATGGTTTGTGAGAAGAACACACATGCAATGACACTGGTGGATCCATGTGTGGTCTTTGGGAAGAACACACATGCAATGACACTGGTGATATGTGGTCTGTGAGAAGAACACACATCCAATGACTCTAGCTGTGGTTCATGAAAAGAGCGGACATGCAATGACACTGGTGGATCCATGTGTGGTTCATGGGAAGAACACACATGCAATGACACTGGTGGATCCATGGTGGTCTGTGGGAAGAGCAGACATCCAATGACACCTGTGGATCCATGTGTGGTTCATAGGAAGAACACACATGCAATGAAACTGGGTGTGGTTCATGATATCGTTTGTGAGAAGAACACACATGCAATGACACTGGTGGATCCATGTGTGGTCTGTGAGAAGAACACACATGCAATGACACTGGGTGTGGTTCATGATATGGTTTGTGAGAAGAACACACATCCAATGACACTGGTGGATCCATGTGTGGTCTTTGGGAAGAACACACATGCAATGACACTGGTGATATGTGGTCTGTGAGAAGAACACACATCCAATGACTCTAGCTGTGGTTAATGAAAAGAGCAGACATGCAATGACACTGGTGGATCCATGTGGGTTCATGGGAAGAACACACATGCAATGACACTGGTGGATCCATGTATGGTCTGTGGGAAGAGCAGACATGAAATGACACCAGTGGATCCATGTATGGTTCATAGGAAGAACACACATGCAATGACACTGGGTGTGGTTCATGATATGGTTTCTGAGAAGAACACACATGCAATGACACTGGTGGATCCATGTGTGGTCTGTGAGAAGAACACACATGCAATGACACTGGGTGTGGTTCATGAGATGGTTTGTGACAAGAACACACATCCAATGACACAGGTGGATCCATGTGTGGTCTTTGGGAAGAACACACATGCAATGACACTGGTGATATGTGGTCTATGAGAAGAACACACATCCAATGACTCTAGCTCTGGTTCATGAAAAGAGCAGACATGAAATGACACTGGTGGATCCATGTGCGGTTCATGGGAAGAACACACATGCAATGACACTGGTGGATCCATGTGTGGTCTTTGGGAAGAGCAGACATGCAATGACACCAGTGGATCCATGTGTGGTTGATGGGAAGAACACACATGCAATGACACTAGGTGTGGTTCATGATATGGTTTGTGAGAAGAACACACATGCAATAACACTGGTGGATCCATGTGTGGTCTGTGAGAAGAACACACATGCAATGACACTGGGTGTGGTTCATGATATGGTTTGTGAGAAGAACACACATGAAATGACACTGGTGGTTCCATATGTGGTCTTTGGGAAGAACACACATGCAATGACACTGGTGATATGTGGTATGTGAGAAGAACATACATCCAATGAATCTAGCTGTGGTTCATGAAAAGAGCAGACATGCAATGACACTGGTGGATCCATGTGTGGTTCATGGGAAGAACACACATGCAATGAAACCGGTGGATCCATGTGTGGTTTGTGAGAAGAACACACATGCAATGACACTGGGTGTGGTTCATGATATGGTTTATAAGAAGAACACACATGCAATGACTCTAACTGTGGTTTGTGAAAAGAGCACGCATGCGATGACTCTAGCTGTGGTTCTTGGGAAGAGCAGACATACAATGACACTGGTGGATCCATGTGTGGTTCATGGGAAGAACACACATGCAACAACACTGGTGGATCCATGTGTGGTCTGTGGGAAGAACACACATGCAATGACACTGGTGGATCCATGTGTGGTCTTTGGTAAGAACACACATGCAATGACTCCGGTGATATGTGGTTTGTGAGAAGAACACACATGCAATGACTCTAGCTATGGTTAATGAAAAGAGCAGACATGCAATGACACCGGTGGATACATGTGTGGTTAATGGGAAGAACACACATGTAATGATACTGGGTGTCGTTCATGATATGTTTTGTGAGAAGAACACACATGCCATGACACTGGTGGATCCATGTGTGGTCTGTGAGAAGAACACACATGCAATGACACTTGGTGTGGTTCATGATATGGTTTGTGAGAAGAACACACATGCAATGACACTGGTGGATCCATGTGTGGTCTTTGGGAAGAACACACATGCAATGACGTTGGTGATATGTTGTCTGTGACAAGAACACACATCCAATGACTCTAGCTATGGTTCATGAAAAGAGCAGACATGCAATGACACTGGTGGATCCATGTGTGGTTCATGGGAAGAACACACATGCAATGACACTGGTGGATCCATGTATGGTCTGTGGGAAGAGCAGACATGCAATGACACCAGTGGATCCATGTGTGGTTCATAGGAAGAACACACATGCAATGACACTAGGTGTGGTTCATGATATGGTTTGTGAGAAGAACACACATGCAATGACACTGGTGGATCCATGTGTGGTATGTGAGAAGAACACACATGCAATGACACTGGGTGTGGTTCATGAGATGGTTTGTGACAAGAACACACATCCAATGACACAGGTGGATCCATGTCTGGTCTTTGGGAAGAACACACATGCAATGACACTGGTGATATGTGGTCTATGAGAAGAACACACATCCAATGACTCTAGCTCTGGTTCATGAAAAGAGCAGACATGAAATGACACTGGTGGATCCATGTGCGGTTCATGGGAAGAACACACATGCAATGACACTGGTGGATCCATGTGTGGTCTTTGGGAAGAGCAGACATGCAATGACACCAGTGGATCCATGTGTGGTTGATGGGAAGAACACACATGCAATGACACTAGGTGTGGTTCATGATATGGTTTGTGAGAAGAACACACATGCAATAACACTGGTGGATCCATGTGTGGTCTGTGAGAAGAACACACATGCAATGACACTGGGTGTGGTTCATGATATGGTTTGTGAGAAGAACACACATGAAATGACACTGGTGGTTCCATATGTGGTCTTTGGGAAGAACACACATGCAATGACACTGGTGATATGTGGTATGTGAGAAGAACATACATCCAATGAATCTAGCTGTGGTTCATGAAAAGAGCAGACATGCAATGACACTGGTGGATCCATGTGTGGTTCATGGGAAGAACACACATGCAATGAAACCGGTGGATCCATGTGTGGTTTGTGAGAAGAACACACATGCAATGACACTGGGTGTGGTTCATGATATGGTTTATAAGAAGAACACACATGCAATGACTCTAACTGTGGTTTGTGAAAAGAGCACGCATGCGATGACTCTAGCTGTGGTTCTTGGGAAGAGCAGACATACAATGACACTGGTGGATCCATGTGTGGTTCATGGGAAGAACACACATGCAACAACACTGGTGGATCCATGTGTGGTCTGTGGGAAGAACACACATGCAATGACACTGGTGGATCCATGTGTGGTCTTTGGTAAGAACACACATGCAATGACTCCGGTGATATGTGGTTTGTGAGAAGAACACACATGCAATGACTCTAGCTATGGTTAATGAAAAGAGCAGACATGCAATGACACCGGTGGATACATGTGTGGTTAATGGGAAGAACACACATGTAATGATACTGGGTGTCGTTCATGATATGTTTTGTGAGAAGAACACACATGCCATGACACTGGTGGATCCATGTGTGGTCTGTGAGAAGAACACACATGCAATGACACTTGGTGTGGTTCATGATATGGTTTGTGAGAAGAACACACATGCAATGACACTGGTGGATCCATGTGTGGTCTTTGGGAAGAACACACATGCAATGACGTTGGTGATATGTTGTCTGTGACAAGAACACACATCCAATGACTCTAGCTATGGTTCATGAAAAGAGCAGACATGCAATGACACTGGTGGATCCATGTGTGGTTCATGGGAAGAACACACATGCAATGACACTGGTGGATCCATGTATGGTCTGTGGGAAGAGCAGACATGCAATGACACCAGTGGATCCATGTGTGGTTCATAGGAAGAACACACATGCAATGACACTAGGTGTGGTTCATGATATGGTTTGTGAGAAGAACACACATGCAATGACACTGGTGGATCCATGTGTGGTATGTGAGAAGAACACACATGCAATGACACTGGGTGTGGTTCATGATATGGTTTGTGACAAGAACACACATCCAATAACACAGGTGGATCCATGTGTGGTCTTTGGGAAGAACACACATGCAATGACACTGGTGATATGTGGTCTATGAGAAGAACACACATCCAATGACTCTAGCTCTGGTTCATGAAAAGAGCAGACATGAAATGACACTGGTGGATCCATGTGCGGTTCATGGGAAGAACACACATGCAATGACACTGGTGGATCCATGTGTGGTCTTTGGGAAGAGCAGACATGCAATGACACCAGTGGATCCATGTGTGGTTGATGGGAAGAACACACATGCAATGACACTAGGTGTGGTTCATGATATGGTTTGTGAGAAGAACACACATGCAATGACACTGGTGGATCCATGTGTGGTCTGTGAGAAGAACACACATGCAATGACACTGGGTGTGGTTCATGATATGGTTTGTGAGAAGAACACACATGAAATGACACTGGTGGTTCCATATGTGGTCTTTGGGAAGAACACACATGCAATGACACTGGTGATATGTGGTATGTGAGAAGAACACACATCCAATGAATCTAGCTGTGGTTCATGAAAAGAGCAGACATGCAATGACACTGGTGGATCCATGTGTGGTTCATGGGAAGAACACACATGCAATAAAACCGGTGGATCCATGTGTGGTTTGTGAGAAGAACACACATGCAATGACACTGGGTGTGGTTCATGATATGGTTTATAAGAAGAACACACATGCAATGACTCTAACTGTGGTTTGTGAAAAGAGCACGATGATGACTCTAGCTGTGGTTCTTGGGAAGAGCACATACAATGACACTGGTGGATCCATGTGTGGTTCATGGGAAGAACACACATGCAACGACAGGTGGATCCATGTGTGGTGCGTGGGAAGAACACACATGCAATGACACTGGTGGATCCATGTGTGGTCTTTGGTAAGAACACACATGCAATGACTCCGGTGATATGTGGTTTGTGAGAAGAACACACATGCAATGACTCTAGCTATGGTTAATGAAAAGAGCAGACATGCAATGACACCGGTGGATCCATGTGTGGTTAATGGGAAGAACACACATGTAATGATACTGGGTGTCATTCATGATATGTTTTGTGAGAAGAACACACGTGCCATGACACTGGTGGATCCATGTGTGGTCTGTGAGAAGAACACACATGCAATGACACTTGGTGTGGTTCATGATATGGTTTGTGAGAAGAACACACATGCAATGACACTGGTGGATCCATGTGTGGTCTTTGGGAAGAACACACATGCAATGACACTGGTGATATGTTGTCTATGACAAGAACACACATCCAATGACTCTAGCTGTGGTTCATAAAAAGAGCAGACATGCAATGACACTGGTGGATCCATGTGTGGTTCATGGGAAGAACACACATGCAATGACACTGGTGGATCCATGTATGGTCTGTGGGAAGAGCAGACATGCAATGACACCAGTGGATCCATGTGTGGTTCATAGGAAGAACACACATGCAATGACACTGGGTGTGGTTCATGATATGGTTTGTGAGAAGAACACACATGCAATGACACTGGTGGATCCATGTGTGGTATGTGAGAAGAACACACATGCAATGAAACTGGGTGTGGTTCATGATATGGTTTGTGACAAGAACACACATCCAATGACACAGGTGGATCCATGTGTGGTCTTTGGGAAGAACACACATGCAAAGACACTGGTGATATGTGGTCTGTGAGAAGAACACACATCCAATGACTCTAGCTCTGGTTCATGAAAAGAGTAGACATGAAATGACACTGGTGGATCCATGTGTGGTTCATGGGAAGAACACACATGCAATGACACTGGTGGATCCATGTGTGGTCTGTGGGAAGAGCAGACATGCAATGACACCAGTGGATCCATGTGTGGTTGATGGGAAGAACACACATGCAATGACACTAGGTGTGGTTCATGATATGGTTTGTGAGAAGAACACACATGAAATGACACTGGTGGATCCATGTGTGGTCTGTGAGAAGAACACACATGCAATGACACTGGGTGTGGTTCATGATATGGTTTGTGAGAAGAACACACGTGAAATGACACTGGTGGTTCCATATGTGGTCTTTGGGAAGAACACACATGCAATGACACTGGTGATGTGTGGTATGTGAGAAGAACACACATCCAATGAATCTAGCTGTGGTTCATGAAAAGAGCAGACATGCAATGACACTGGTGGATCCATGTGTGGTTCATGGGAAGAACACACATGGAATGAAACCGGTGGATCCATGTGTGGTTTGTGAGAAGAACACACATGCAATGACACTGGGTGTGGTTCATGATATGGTTTGTAAGAAGAACACACATGCAATGACTCTAGCTGTGGTTTGTGAAAAGAGCACGCATGTGATGACTCTAGCTGTGGTTCTTGGGAAGAGTAGACATACAATGACACTTGTGGATCCATGTGTGGTTCATGGGAAGAACACACATGCAACGACACTGGTGGATCCATGTGTGGTCTGTGGGAAGAACACACATGCAATGACAATGGTGGATCCATGTGTGGTCTTTGGTAAGAACACACATGCAATGACTCCGGTGATATGTGGTTTGTGAGAAGAACACACATGCAATGACTCTAGCTATGGTTAATGAAAAGAGCAGACATGCAATGACACCGGTGGATCCATGTGTGGTTAATGGGAAGAACACACATGTAATGATACTGGGTGTCGTTCATGATATGTTTTGTGAGAAGAACACACATGCCATGACACTGGTGGATCCATGTGTGGTTGTGAGAAGAACACACATGCAATGACACTTGGTGTGGTTCATGATATGGTTTGTATGAAGAACACACATGCAATCACACTGGTGGATCCATGTGTGGTCTTTGGGAAGAACACACATGCAATGACACTGGTGATATGTTGTCTGTGACAAGAACACACATCTAATGACTCTAGCTGTGGTTCATGAAAAGAGCAGACATGCAATGACACTGGTGGATCCATGTGTGGTTCATGGGAAGAACACACATGCAATGACACTGGTGGATCCATGTATGGTCTGTGGGAAGAGCAGACATGCAATGACACCAGTGGATCCATGTGTGGTTCATAGGAAGAACACACATGCAATGACACTGGGTGTGGTTCATGATATGGTTTGTGAGAAGAACACACATGCAATGACACTGGTGGATCCATGTGTGCTATGTGAGAAGAACACACATGCAATGACACTGGGTGTGGTTCATGATATGGTTTGTGACAAGAACACACATCCAATGACACAGGTGGATCCATGTGTGGTCTTTGGGAAGAACACACATGCAAAGACACTGGTGATATGTGGTCTGTGAGAAGAACACACAACGAATGACTCTAGCTCTGGTTCATGAAAAGAGCAGACATGAAATGACACTGGTGGATCCATGTGCGGTTCATGGGAAGAACACACATGCAATGACACTGGTGGATCCATGTGTGGTCTGTGGGAAGAGCAGACATGGAATGACACCAGTGGATCCATGTGTGGTTGATGGGAAGAACACACATGCAATGACACTAGGTGTGGTTCATGATATGGTTTGTGAGAAGAACACACATGCAATGACACTGGTGGATCCATGTGTGGTCTGTGAGAAGAACACACATGCAATGACACTAGGTGTGGTTCATGATATGGTTTGTGAGAAGAACACACATGAAATGACACTGGTGGTTCAATATGTGGTCTTTGGGAAGAACACACATGCAATGACACTGGTGATATGTGGTATGTGAGAAGAACACACATCCAATGAATCTAGCTGTGGTTCATGAAAAGAGCAGACATGCAATGACACTGGTGGATCCATGTGTGGTTCATGGGAAGAACACACATGCAATGAAACCGGTGGATCCATGTGTGGTTTGTGAGAAGAACACACATGCAATGACACTGGGTGTGGTTCATGATATGGTTTGTAAGAAGAACACACATGCAATGACTCTAGATGTGGTTTGTGAAAAGAGCACGCATGTGATGACTCTAGCTGTGATTCTTGGGAAGAGCAGACATACAATCACACTGGTGGATCCATGTGTGGTTCATGGGAAGAACACACATGCAACGACACTGGTGGATCCATGTGTGGTCTATGGGAAGAACACACATGCAATGACACTGGTGGATCCATGTGTGGTCTTTGGTAAGAACACACATGCAATGACTCCGGTGATATGTGGTTTGTGAGAAGAACACACATGCAATGACTCTAGCTATGGTTAATGAAAAGAGTAGACATGCAATGACACCGGTGGATCCATGTGTGGTTAATGGGAAGAACACACATGTAATGATACTGGGTGTGGTTCATGATATGTTTTGTGAGAAGAACACACATGCCATGACACTGGTGGATCCATGTGTGGTCTGTGAGAAGAACACACATGCAATGACACTTGGTGTGGTGCATGATATGGTTTGTGAGAAGAACACACATGCAATGACACTGTGGATCCATGTGTGGTCTTTGGGAAGAACACACATGCAATGACACTGGTGATATGTTGTCTGTGACAAGAACACACATCCAATGACTCTAGTTATGGTTCATGAAAAGAGCAGACATGCAATGACACTGGTGGATCCATGTGTGGTTCATGGGAAGAACACACATGCAATGACATTGGTGGATCCATGTGTGGTCTATGGGAAGAGGAGACATGCAATGACACCGGTGGATCCATGTGTGGTTGATGGGAAGAACACACATGCAATGAAACTGGGTGTGGTTCATGATATGGTTTGTGAGACGAACACACATGCAATGACACTGGTGGATCCATGTGTGGTCTGTGAGAAGAACACACATGCAATGACACTGGTGGATCCATGGGTGGATCATGGGAAGAACACACATGCAACAACACTGGTGGATCCATGTGTGGTCTATGGGAAGAACACACATGCAATGACACTGGTGGATCCATGTGTGGTATTTGGGAAGAACACACATGCAATGACTCCGGTGATATGTGGTTTGTGAGAAGAACACACATGCAATGACTCTAGCTGTGGTTAAAGAAAAGAGCAGACATGCAATGACACCGGTGGATCCATGTGTGGTTCATGGGAAGAACACACATGCAATGACACTGGGTGTGGTTCATGCTATGGTCTGTGAGAAGAACACACATGCAATGACACTGGGTGTGGTTCATGATATGGTTTGTGAGAAGAACACACATGCAATGACACTGGTAGATCCATGTGTGGTCTTTGGGAAGAACACACATGCAATGACACTGGTGATATGTGGTCTGTGAGAAGAACACACATCCAATGACTCTATCTGTGGTTCATGAAAAGAGCAGACATGCAATGACACTGGTGGATCCATGTGTGGTTCATGGGAAGAACACACATGCAATGACACTGGTGGATCCATGTGTGGTCTGTGGGAAGAACACACATGCAATGACACTGGTGGATCCATGTGTGGTTCATGGGAAGAACACACATGTAATGACACGTGTGGTTCATGATATGATGGTTTGTGAGAAGAACACACATGCAATGACACTGGTGGATCCATGTGTGGTGCTGGGAAGAACACACATGCAATGACATTGGTGTGGTTCATGATATGGTTTAGAAGAACACACATGCAATGACCTTTGGTGGATCCATGTGTGGTCTGTGAGAAGAACACACATGCAAACACATGCAATGACACTGGTGATATGTAGTGCATGAGAAGAACACACATGCAATGACTCTCGTGATATGTGGTTTGTGAAAATAACACACATGCAATGACACTGGTGGATCCATGTGTGGTTCATGGGAAGAACACACATGCAATGACACAGGTGATATATGGTCTGTGAGAAGAACACACATGCAATGACTCTGGTGATATGTGGTCTGTGAAAAGAACACACATGCAATGACACTGGTGGATCATGATATGGTACATGGGAAGAACACACATGCAATGACACAAGTGATATGTGGTCTATGATAAGAACACACATGCAATGACTCTGGTGATATGTGGTTTGTGGAAAGAACACACATGCAATGACTCTAGCTGTGGTTAATGAAAAGAGCAGACATGCAATGACACCGGTGGATCCATGTGGGGTATTTGGGAAGAACACACATGCAATGACACTAGGTGTGGTTCATGATATGGTTTGTGAGAAGAACACACATGCAATGACACTGGTGGATCCATGTGTGGTCTGTGAGAAGAACACACATGCAATGACACTTGGTGTGGTTCATGATATGGTTTGTGATAATCACACACATGCAATGACACTGGTGGATCCATGTGTGGTATTTGGGAAGAACACACATGCAATGACACTGGTGATATGTGGTCTGTGAGAAGAACACACATCCAATGACTCTAGCTATGGTTCATGAAAAGAGCAGACATGCAATGACACTGGTGGATCCATGTGTGGTTCATGGGAAGAACACACCTGCAATGACATGTGGAAGAACACACATGCAATGACACTGGTGGATCCATGTGTGGTTCATGAGAAGAACACACATGCAATGACACTTGGGTGTGGTTCATGATATGGTTTGTGAGAAGAACACACATGCAATGATGACCTTGGTGGATCCATGTGTGGTTTGTGAAGAACACACATGCAATGACATTGGGTGGTTCATGTTATGGTTTGTGTGAAGAACACACCTGCAATGACACTGGTGGATCCATGTGTGGTCTGAGAAGAACACACATGCAATGACACAGTGATATGTAGTCTGAGAAGAACACACATGCAATGACTCTCGTGATATGTGGTTTGTGAAAATAACACACATGCAATGACACTGGTGGATCCATGTGTGGTTCATGGGAAGAACACACATGCAATGACACAGGTGATATATGGTCTGTGAGAAGAACACACATGCAATGACTCTGGTGATATGTGGTCTGTGAAAAGAACACACATACAATGACACTGGTGGATCCACGTGTGGTACATGGGAAGAACACACATGCAATGACACAAGTGATATGTGGTCTATGAGAAGAACACACATGCAATGACTCTGGTGATATGTGGTTTGTGGAAAGAACACACATGCAATGACTCTATGGTTAATGAAAAGTGCAATGACACCGGTGGATCCATGTGGGGTTAATGAGAAGAACAGACATGCGATGACACTAGGTGTGGTTCATGATATGGTTTGTGAGAAGAACACACATGCAATGACACTGGTGGATCCATGTGTGGTCTGTGAGAAGAACACACATGCAATGACACTTGGTGTGGTTCATGATATGGTTTGTGAGAAGGACACACATGCAATGACACTGGTGGATCCATGTGTGGTATTTGGGAAGAACACACATGCAATGACACTGGTGATATGTGGTCTGTGAGAAGAACACACATCCAATGACTCTAGCTATGGTTCATGAAAAGAGCAGACATGCAATGACACTGGTGGATCCATGTGTGGTCTGTGGGAAGAGCAGACATGCAATGACACCGGTGGATGAATGTGTGGTTCATGAGAAGAACACACATGCAATGACACTAGGTGTGGTTCATGATATGGTTTGTGAGAAGAACACACATGCAATGACACTGGTGGATCCATGTATGGTCTATGAGAAGAACACACATGCAATGACACTGGGTGTGGTTCATGATATGGTTTGTGAGAAGAACACATATGCAATGACACTGATGGATCCACGTGTGGTCTTTGGGAAGAACACACATGCAATGACACTGTAGATATGTGGTCTGTGAGAAGAACACACATCCAATGACTCTAGCTGTGGTTCATGAAAAGAGCAGACATGCAATGACACTGGTGGATCCATGTGTGGTTCATGGGAAGAGCAGACATGCGATGACACTGGGTGGATCCATGTGTGGTTTGTGAGAAGAACACACATGCAATGACATTGGGTGTGGTTCATGATATGGTTTGTGAGAAGAACACACATGCAATGACACTGGTGGATCCATGTGTGGTCTGTGAGAAGAACACACATGCAATGACACAGGTGATATGTGGTCTGTGAGAAGAACACACATGCAATGACTCTCGTGATATGTGGTTTGTGAAAATAACACACATGCAATGACACTGGTGGATCCATGTGTGGTTCATGGGAAGAACACACATGCAATGACACAGGTGATATATGTGCATGAAGAACACACATGCAATGACTTGATATGTGTTAGGAAAGAACACACATACAATGACACTGGTGGATCCACGTGTGGTACATGGGAAGAACACACATGCAATGACACAAGTGATATGTGGTCTATGATAAGAACACACATGCAATGACTCTGGTGATATGTGGTTTGTGGAAAGAACACACATGCAATGACTCTAGCTGTGGTTAATGAAAAGAGCAGACATGCAATGACACCGGTGGATCCATGTGGGGTTAATGAGAAGAACAGACATGCGATGACACTAGGTGTGGTTCATGATATGGTTTGTGAGAAGAACACACATGCAATGACACTGGTGGATCCATGTGTGGTCTGTGAGAAGAACACACATGCAATGACACTTGGTGTGGTTCATGATATGGTTTGTGAGAAGGACACACATGCAATGACACTGGTGGATCCATGTGTGGTATTTGGGAAGAACACACATGCAATGACACTGGTGATATGTGGTCTGTGAGAAGAACACACATCCAATGACTCTAGCTGTGGTTCATGAAAAGAGCAGACATGCAATGACACTGGTGGATCCATGTGTGGTCTGTGAGAAGAACACACATGCAATGACACTGGTGGATCCATGTGTGGTTCATGGGAAGAACACACATGCAATGACTCTCGTGATATGTGCTTTGTGAAAAGAACAGACATGCAATGACTCGATCTGTGGTTAATGAGAAGAGCAGACATGCAATGACACCGGTGGATCCATGTGTGGTTAGTGGGAAGAACACACATGCAATGACACTGGGTGTGGTTCATGATATGGTTTGTAAGAAGAACACACATGCAATGACTCTAGCTATGGTTTGTGAAAAGAGCACGCATGCGATGACTCTAGCTGTGGTTCATGGGAAGAGGAGACATACAATGACACTGGTGGATCCATCTGTGGTTCATGGGAAGAACTCACATGCAATGACATAGGTGGATCCAGGTGTGGTCTATGGGAAGAACACACATGCAATGACACTGGTGGATCCATGTGTGGTCTTTGGGAATAACACACATGCAATGACTCCGGTGATATGTGGTTTGTGAGAAGAACACATATGCAATGACTCTAGCTATGGTTAATGAAAAGAGCAGACATGCAATGACACCGGTGGATCCATGTGTGGTTAATGGGAAGAACACACATGCAATGACACTGGGTGTGGTTCATGATATAGTCTGTGAGAAGAACACACATGCAATGACACTAGTGGATCCATGTGTGGTCTATGAGAAGAACACACATGCAATGACACTAGGTGTGGTTCATGATATGGTTTATGAGAAGAACACACATGCAATGACACTGGTGGATCCATGTGTGGTCTTTGGGAAGAACACACATGCAATGACACTGGTGATATGTGGTCTGTGAGAAGAACACACATCCAATGACTCTAGCTATGGTTCATGAAAAGAGCAGACATGCAATAACACTGGTAGATCCATGTGTGGTTCATGGGAAGAACACACAGGCGATGACACTGGGTGGATCCATGCGTGGTTTGTGAGAAGAACACACATGCAATGACACTGGTGGATCCATGTGTGGTTCATGGGAAGAACACACATGCAATGACTCTGGTGATATGTGGTTTGTGAAAAGAACAGACATGCAATGACTCTAGCTTTGGTTAATGAGAAGAGCAGACATGCAATGACACCGGTGGATCCATGTGTGGTTTGTGAGAAGAACACACATGCAATGACACTAGGTGTGGTTCATGATATGGTTTGTAAGAAGAACACACATCCAATGACTCTAGTTGTGGTTCATGAAAAGAGCACGCATGCGATGACTCTAGCTGTGGTTCATGGGAAGAGCAGACATACAATGACACCAGTGGATCCATGTGTGGTTCATGGGAAGAACACACATGTAATGACTCTGGTGGATCCATGTGTGGTCTGTGGGAAGAACACACATGCAATGACACTGGTGGATCCATGTGTGGTTCATGGGAAGAACACACAAGCAATGACACAGGTGATATGTGGTCTGTGAGAAGAACACACATGCAATGACTCTGGTGATATGTGGTTTGTGAAAAGAGCACACAAAGCAATGACTCTAGCTGTGGTTAATGAAAAGAGTAGACATGCAATGACACTAGTGGATCCATGTGGGGTTAATGAGAAGAACACACATGCAATGACACTGGGTGTGGTTCATGATATGGTTTGTGAGAAGAACACACATGCAATGACACTGGTGGATCCATGTGTGGTCTGTGAGAAGAACACACATGCAATGACACAGGGTGTGGTTCATGATATGGCTTGTGAGAAGAACACACATGCAATGACACTGGTGGATCCATGTGTGGTCTTTGGGAAGAACACACATGCAATGACACTGGTGATATGTGGTCTGTGAGAAGAACACACATCCAATGACTCTAGCTGTGGTTCATGAAAAGAGCAGACATGAAATGACACTGGTGGATCCATGTGTGGTTCATGGGAAGAGCAGACATGCGATGACACTGGATGGATCCATGTGTGGTTCATGATATGGTTTGTGGGAAGAACACACATGCAATGACACTGGTGGATCCATGTGTGGTCTGTGGGAAGAACACACATGCAATGACACAGGTGATATGTGGTCTGTGATAAGAACACACATGCAATGACTCTAGTTGTGGTTCATGAAAAGAGCAGACATGCGATGACACAGGTGGATCCATGTGTGGTTTGTGAGACGAACACACATGCAATGACACCAGTGGATCCATGTGTGGTCTGTGGGAAGAACACACATGCAATGACAGTGGTGATATGTGGTTTGTGAGAAGAACACACATTCAATGACTCTAGTGAATCCTTACGTGGTTTATGAGTGGTTTATGAGAAGAACACACATCCAATGAACTCTTGTGGATCTATCTTGGCATAGTTTGATGTATGCCATGATGTATTTCATTGTGCAAGACACTCACTTTCCATTTTTATACTACTCAGTATCGCCCTTGGTTTTATGTGGTACTACTCAGTTTTGCCCCCCACCTATCTATCTTTCGTAGAAGCACAAATCTGTGCTTACCCTGTCTGCTACTCCCTGATTGGTTATCACAGTTGTCATGCGGATCGTGTACACCAACCGTTGATTCTGTGCGATCCAACGATGATCGTTGCACACGTCGTGCCCTTCACAGTACAGTGGGAAGAACAGCACGGACGTCTCCCTCAGCGAGACTTCTACAAGAAGGAACACGATGTCGTCCATGGAAAAAGTCGTCGAGCGGTCATGTCATGTTTAATTAAGTCTAAACAGCCTACTACTGCTACTACTATGCCAGAACGCATGCGTCATCGAGTGCACGGTCATCGATGGACAGCTGCAATTTATTGCCACTTGATTTTAATAAGACATATCCCATTTTTTATGCAGCGGCTCTCAATCGCCAATTTTAGGGCCGTGTCAAACTTCGTACATAGAAATTGTGTGTGCACCCTTTGCATGCGGCTCAATACAGAACTGCCATGCATGGCCCGAGAAAAACGCGGACGCGTCAAATGGCGTGTCACGCAGCACGGTCGATCATTGCCGACGGCGTTGCTGCGGTGGTGCAACGAAACGTGCCTTGCTTCTATCCACCTTAGCTATAGAGCCCCTGGTTCTTCTACCATTTGTTAGAAATAATGGGCTAATCTATTTAAAATTTAGCTGGTATTGTCATGTTTAATATTCTGGAATTAATCATGGAAATTATGCCTAATTATCCAACACCGTTCCCATCGTTGGATGCTAGATCTTGGTTTATTAGGATTCGCTTGTTCGCATTTCGATTGCTCGATCTTCTTACATCATCTACTCCCCCATTTTCCCTTTCTTCCAATAGGTTTCCGGTAGCGATGTCTGCAGCGATGACGAGTCCATTCACACCAAGGCTCGTCAGTGAGGAGGTCTTGCGACGGCAAATCTGACTCTCGATGACCCACAAGTATAGGGGGTGTATCATAGTATTTTCGAGGGAAGTGAAACCCAATTTATTGATTCGACACAAGGGGAGCCAAAGAATATTTATAAGCCTTAACAACTGAGTTGTCAATACAGCTGTACCTGGAAACAATCTTGCTCATAGCAGTTTATTAGTAGCAATAGTTTTATAGTAGGAATAGCAAAGTAACAGCAGTAGTAAAGCAAAGACATTAGTAACAAAAGCAGTAATAGTGGGATTCAAGTGCGGTAGGCATAGGGATGGATGGACGGGTGTTGCATGGACAAGACAATTCACATAGCAATTAAAACATAGGGCAATTGCAGATAAATAAGGTAAAGCATCCAAGTACTAGGCAATCCTAGGCATGTGTTCCATATATAGTCATACGTGCTCACAATGAGAACTTGCACCACATCTTTTGTCCTGCCAGCCCGTTTGCAGTGGGCCTCTAGGGAACTACTGGCAATTAAGGTGCTCCTTTTAATAGAGCACCAGAGCAAAGCATTAACACTCCGTGAACACATGTGATCCTCACATCAAAGCCATTCCCTTCCGTTTATCCCGATTTCTGTCACTTCGGGGCCATAGGTTCCGGACAACAACGTGTGTATATAACTTGCAGATAATACCAAAAACAATACTACCATAATGAATCAATAACATGTTCAGATCTGAAATCATGGCACTCAGGCCCTAGTGATAAGCATTAAGCACAACAAGTCGCAACAAAGTCATAAAGCACTAATAAAAGATACTAGGCACCATGCCCTAACAATCTGATGCCATTACATGAACGATCTCATCCAATCCCTACCATCCCCATAGCCTACAGCTAGGGATTACTCACTCATAGATGGGGGAAACATGGATGGTCGATGGAGAAGCGATGGTGATGATGATGGCGATGATCTCCTCCAATTCCCCGTCCCGGCAAGGTGCCAGAACGGAGTTTCTGGTGCTATTTCGTGGAATCTGGTGGTGGCGGCGGAGTGGAACTCCTTCTGGAAAAACGTCGAACCCCCCGAAGTTTTTAGGTCAGAAGGCTCCTTATAGGCGAAGAGAGAGGCCGAGGGGGTGCCTGGGGGGCTCACACCACCCCTGGCACTTCTCCGTCTCGTATTCTGGCTCCTGGAGTCTTCGGGTGAAATAGGATTTTTGGCATATTTTCCGGGATTTTTCCTGATAGTT
Organism: Avena insularis; assembly: GCA_023614405.1. Lineage (NCBI taxonomy): Eukaryota > Viridiplantae > Streptophyta > Magnoliopsida > Poales > Poaceae > Avena > Avena insularis. Next base: position 539,131,195 of record CM042694.1, read on the forward strand.
GATTTTCTGCACAAAAAGTAGACACCAAGGCAATTCTGCTGAAAACAGCGTCAGTCCGTATTAGTTGTATCCAAATCACACAAGTTTAGAGGAGAAACAATAGCAAAAGTGTTCAGGAAAGTAGATACGTTTTGGACGTATCAACTCCCCCCAAGCTTAGCTTATTGCTTGTCCTCAAGCAATTCAGTTGAAAACTGAGTGCGATAAAAGAACTTTCACGAACACATTTGGTTCATAAGATGTAAATATTCTCAGCAATGTGATCAACTACTTAGACAGTTCATAATAAAGAGTATGCAACTGAGTTTACTTAATAGTCATTACAAGCTATGAAGAGATTCCAACTCAAGAATAATAAGTAGCATGAAGCACAAACATAAGCAACATTATAATGCTCATAAAAAGGTATGATAGAGTGGTATCTCGCTTGCCCTTTGATTATGAATATTAAGGCACCTCTGAAGTTCAAGTGATGACTAGAATTAAAGATATCAAGGATACAAGCATCAAAGTCATAACACAAATAATCAAGTAATGGAGCAAACACAAAGAATGACAACTATGCTCTCAAGAAGGTGCTCAAAGAATATGTGGAGACTCAACAAGTAGAAGAAAAGGTTTTGAATAATTTGAAAGGCTTCCAAATGCTGAAAGTATGGTACTCGTTAGCTTTGAGCTCTCATTGCCCCTATCATAAGCATCTTTAATGTGGTTAAGGTGAAAGTGAGGTCCAGTCTGAGTTATATGCTTGACAGACTATAAACTGAAAATCCCAAGTCCCTTGAGTACGAGGGTCGCTCCTCATGCTACTCAACTTTAGTTACCGGTAAGTTCTTGTCATCGTAAGTATGTGCGTATCATAGAGAACCGCCAACGGGGTACCCCTTGCCCGATGATACGAAAGAATCCCCATACCAAAATGACAAGGCAAGCAGACAATGAGTATCTCAGCAATCTTCTTATTTACCATGGGAAAATGGTGCTTTTTTCTCTCTTTCCTCTTTTCATAAATCTCTTTTTTTTCTTTTTCTCAATAGCTATCTCTCTCTTTTTTTTATAAGAAGAATGCTTCATAGATATCATTATGGTTACGCTGCAGGTTTCCACCATGTCAGCATGGATTAGACCAGTGGCCCAGGCGTTTCTCTAACACCCATACATAACTGCATGGACTTACAAGCTCCCCTTTTATTTCACACCGACGACATCCGCAAACAAAAGAGCAAGGTATCAATATTTATAAGTGTTGAAAGCATTCCACGTGACAGCACGGTTCTGCTAATCCCTAGCCTATATTTTGCAAGCATATAACTTTCATGGAGAGTTCACAATGGTTCAGGTTTATTAAGTGCAGGAAATAAAGTGTGCCATCAAGTTCGTGAGAGCCTTACTAACTAATTTTCCCATAACAAGCAAACATTTTATTCGGAAGAAAACAAGGCATATTGAATATGCACGGGAGTAGCAAATGATGTTAATAGGTAGGTATGGTGGACACTTTGGAAATATTTGGTTTAGGGAGTTGGAAACATGAGTAAACACTCAGTGGAAGTGAAGGCTAGCAATAGTAAGGGAGCGACAAACGAGAGAGCAATAGCTGTCATTATCATGCTTGCAACAAAATAGGACTACTCATGGCATGAAAGTGATTCAAGATCCTCAAGTCAAAATAATTCATCGAGGCTCAACTGATTATTACAGTCATGTGCATGTGTGAGCATGTGCCAAGTCAATTCAAATGAAACATTTAGAGGGGGATACCGCGGTGTCATACCAATTTATGAATAGAGCAATGCAAGCAAACATTCATAAGACATGCTACAAACTATTAGTGAGCTGGAGCTAATCATAAGAAAGCAAGAATTACTAAGCATCCAAAGATAACATACACCCTACATGAACAGACTAAGCAAGCCCACAGTGATGAGTATATGTACAAAAATGAAAACAAATAGAGTTCGTTACCAGCCTCTTACCACGCCTCAAGTTGTCATTGATCCTCATTATTGCTCTTCACTTGTGTGGCTTGAATAATAATATGAAACCAATATCCACTGAGGACTGCCGAACCGTGTAGCAAACTCGCAAAAACCAAAGAAGAACGACAAATATTTTTGGTGTTTTCGATTTTTAAACAAGAACCAAAAGGGAAAAACAAGCAAAGCAAAATCTTTTTGGGTTTTTCGAATAGTTCAAACAAAGCAAAAAGGGAAAAAGCAAACCAAGGCAAAAAGAAGAAGCAAACCAAAGAGAAACAACAGAAATATTTTTGGTCTTTTTGTGTTTTTAGAAAGCAAAAGCAAAGAAAAACGAAAACTAAAAAGAGAAGGAAAACATGAATATACAAAGTACCGACGCAACATGATATGGAGATGAGTGCGGTGTCGGCATACCTCCCCCCAAGCTTAGGCTTTTGGCCTAAGTGGGTATCAATCCCAAGCTGGCCAGGATGAAGTGTCACCCTGGTACGCCGAAGAGGTCCCCTCATCCTGGTGCGAACTCGAGTACGTCCCTCCGTAATGCGCGGAGTAATCATAGGAGGGCACATCCTCCTGGTGCTGCTCGTGGAAACCCAGCAAGCGAAGCTGCTCGTCCACCTCCTCCTTGGAGCGCGACCACGGTCTCCTGTGAACACTAAACAAAGAAGGCTGTGGCAAAAGGATCTCCCTTTTATCCCCGTCAGTGAAAAGCATCCTATATACTAGACTGTCCAAATCAGAAGTAGTAGTAGCAAAGTGATGAGCTTTCATAGCAACAAGGTCAAGCCTCTGTGGTGCCAGCATAGCATCATAGGGATCCACTAAAAGACCTAATGCATTGACTATACACGAGGCAATGATGCCCCATAGATAGGCCCCCTAGCAGCTAGGCGACGAGCAATAAGCGAGCCAAGATTGTACCGAGTGTCATTGTTAAGCGCAGCAGCAAGGAATGCTAAATTATAGTTGGAGATATTACTTGTGTTCTCCCTACCAAGTACACTAGTAGCAAGATAATATGCAAAGTATCAGAGAGCAGGGAGTTGGATATTTCTTATCTTTTCGCGTTGCGCCACACGGTCATCATCATTGGTCACCCCTCGGTAAAGCTCCAACAAATCAGCGGGTCGCCCTTGAATTTTCTTCACGGTCCCTGTCATACGCACACCTACAATATTGCAAAATCTCTCCAAAGGCATGGTGAAGGGCAGATCATAGATTTTAAAAGAGACAGTAGACCGATAGGGTGTGTTAGTAAACGTGAAGCTCTCAACAAAAGTTTTGGTGAGCATAGCATATTGTGCACTCTCATCTTGCATATATGAGGTCAAACAAACCCTCTCAATTAGTAGCAAGAAATCATCAAGAATACCTGCAGCTTGTAAGAAGGTAAAACAAGGAAAATAGGATGGGTGAGCATCCCCATCATCCCTTTCACTACCAATATGAGTTGCAATGAGATCTTCATTGTATGATGGCCTAGCTTGAGAGGCTGTTCTTGAGGGCCTTGACCTCCTAGGTGCATCACTCTCAAATATCTCTCCAAAAGTATGGTTGTTCATGCTTAGTATTCTGAAATTTAAACACCTATTAAACAAGTGATTGCAAAGTAAATATAATGAAGGATTCTACTCAAAGGGACTTGCAAGAGGCCTAAACATGCATCAAAACTATGTATCTAAGCATCAAACAAGCTTACAAGCCCTCATAACCAGTCACCTACAGTAGCAAAATACTCAATATATAATCCACTAAACACCCAAATCTACTTGGACAAGGGGAGGAGTCGCATACCAGGGAACAAATGCTCCAAATTTCAGCAAGAAAGATGGGCTGAGCAAGGAGATCGAAAAAAATCGAGAGCAAGCACAGCAAGAACGCGATTTTGAGATATGAACTGGAGATTACTCGGGAGAGAGAAGAAAGTGGCAGGTGAGAGAGTTAGTGGGGGGCCAGGGGTGGCCCACACCAGGGCATGGCGCTACCCAAGGCTGGCCGCGCCACCATGTGGTGTGCCTGCCTGGTGGGCCCCTCTGGTACCTCCCAGGTACTCCTCTGCCCCTTTTTTCACGTAAAAATTTAATATGAATTTTCTGGAATTTTTCGAGACACTTTATTTTTGGGCATTTTTCAGAAATAGATGAATGATTTTTCTGACAGACAGATTTTTTTTCTTTTGGAAACATGATGCAAGGACAAAACAAGGCTAGAACTACAGAAGTTCTAACATGCAAGCAACTAAAAACAAAAAGAAAGCTAAACGAAAGCAAAAACTAAAAAGCAAAGGATAGAAATAAACGGAGATAATCATAATGAAAACATTGTTTTGCTCAATGGAATCCTTTTGTTAACAAGGTTGATCAGGTCTTGTTACCAAAATAATTGCATATGAGACAAAACTTTGTACTCCACTAATGATTATGTTACCTCAACCTTGATAGCAATGATCCCAATCATAATAGTTTCAAATTTTTCTCTTGGTATGGGACAATATATTTCTCCAACTTGAATGCCTTCAACATGTTCAATTGAATTCAAACCATAAGTCCTTTCAATCTTCTTGGGGAAATAGACAGTATGTTCCTTGTCATTAACATTGAAGGTCACCTTTCCTTGATTACAATTAATAACAGCTCCTGCAGTATTAAGAAAAGGTCTCTCAAGAATAATAGACATATTATCATCTTCGGGCATTTCAAGCACAACAAAATCAGTTAATATCAAGCAATTGTGAGCCACCTGAATAGGTACATCCTCACATATACCCACAGGAATGGTGGTAGATCTATCAGCCATTTGCAAAGATATATCAGTTGGTATTAATTTTTCAAGTTGAAGCCTTTTATAGATAGAGAAAGGCATAACACTAACTCCAGCTCCCAAATCACACAAAGCAGTTCTAACATAACTGTTCTTAATAGAGCAAGGGATAGTTGGAATCCCTAGGTCTCCAAGTTTCTTAGGAACCTTACCATTGAAGGAATAATTAGCAAGCAAAGTAGAAATTTCTTCATTAGGGACCTTCCTTTTATTTGAGACAATGTCCTTCATATACTTTGAGTAAGGAGGCAATTTAATAGCATCAGTCAAAGGAATTTGCAAGAATAAAGGCTTCATCCACTCACAAAACTTATTATAGTGTTCATCTTCCTTTGACTTGTGTTTCTTATCAGGGAAGGGCATAGGTTTTGGACCCAAGGTTCTCTTTCACTACCATGTTTCTTAGCAATAAAATCTTCTTTGGTGTATTTAGTATTCTTAGTGTGGTTTTCAGGTTCTTCTTCAACTTTTTCTTCATTAGGAACAACATTTTCTTCATTACCACTTTCAGTTTCAGCATCAGAGATAGATATACTATTAGGATCTATAGCAGGTTCAGAGGGTTCTACAACAGTTTTATGTTTCTTCTTCCTTTTCTTACGAGTAGAACCACTATTTTCAGCTTGTTGAGAATCCTGCTCAATTCTTTTGGGATGCCCCTCGGGATATAGAGGATCCTGGGTAGCAGCACCACTTCTAGTTCTAATTTCATAAGCATGTTTTTCTTTAGCAGCATTAACTAACAAGTCGTTTTGCACTTTAACGAGTTGATCTATTTGAGTTTGAACCATTTGAAAGTGTTTAACAATCATTTTAACATCATTAGAGGTTCTTTCCATAATATCTTTCAACTCAACAATAGCTCTAGTGTTTTCCATTAGATGATTTTGCACCCTTTTATTAAAGTTATCTTGCTTAACAATAAAGATATCGAATTCTTCTAAGTATTGATCAGGAGGTTTAGAGTAAGAGATATCACCTTCATCAAAGTGTTGGAGAGAGTGTACCTCAATAGTGGGTGAGTAGGGAATAGGCTTACATAATTCTTCTATAGGAGGTAAATTCTTGACATCTGCAGCTTTAATTCCCTTCTCCTTAAGACATTTCTTAGCTTCCTTCATCACTTCATCATTTAATTCAATAACTCCCCTCTTCTTTGATGTTGGAATAGGCACGGGAATAGATGGTCCAGGTACAATTACTTTAGGTATAGCTTGTTTAGGAGGAGTCCAATCTTCATAATTCTTGCTTATTTTAGCCATTAATTCCTCAGCTTCCTTAGGAGTCCTATTCCCAAAAACACAATCAGCACAACTATCTAGGTATGTCCTAGATTCCTCGGTTAGTCCATTATAAAATATATCAAGAAGCTCATTCTTAGGTAATGGACTTCCAGCCTATGCATGAATCAAAGCACAAAACCTTGCCCAAGATTCGGGCAATACCTCTTTTTCTCCCTGTTTAAAATCAAAAAGTTCCTGCAAAATAGCATGTCTAGCACTGGGAGGAAAATATTTCTGCAGGAAAGTACCAATCAAGCACTCAGAGCTATCAATAGATCCAGGAGGTAAATTACTAAACCAAGTTTTAGCTTCTCCTTTCAGTGAAAAGGGAAAAATATTAGCAACAAAGTAAGTACGCATCTTAATATCATTAGAAAACAAGCCACTCATGGTATAAAGTTCATTCATATGTGCTACCGCACTTTCGTTCTTAGTCCCACAAAAAGGTTCTTTCTCGACAATAGCTATGTAAGATAGATCGAGAGATAAATCATAATCTTCATCTATAATGTTTATGGGAGAAGCAGCAAACTTAGCATCAGGAGACAATTTGGGTCTCATAGTATGCCTCTCAAGGAGACTCTTAGCAGCGCTCCTATCATGGGTGTTCTTACATTCTTTAATAAACTCATCGGTCATCTCAACATAACCATCTTCAATATCATAACTCTCACTAGACTCAGGTGAGCTAACAGGTGTGGTAGTGTCTTCATTAGGAGTTTCGGTATTTCCAGCTATAGTTCTAGCAATCGTAGCATCTAGGAAAGGACCTAATGAACCACTCTTATCAAGCACAGTAGAAGCAGCATCATAAGCATCAGAAGTTTCAGATTCAGCAGTAGTAGCAGTGTGTAGCATGTGTATGTGGGGGTGTAAGGAACTTACTCATAACAGACAGTGAATCAAGAGCAACAGAGGTGTTCAGAACCGTACCTCTTCTTGTAGTGGATGGTAAAATAGGAACCTTGTCATCACGAGACTTACCCATGATGGATGGATAGCAGCGAATAATAGAGAATCCAAGTGAGCTTGATAAATAAAGCTATGCTCCCCGGCAACAGCGCCAGAAAATAGTCTTGATGACCCACAAGTATAGGGGGTGTATCGCAGTATTTTCGAGGGAAGTGAAACCCAATTTATTGATTCGACACAAGGGGAGCCAAAGAATATTTATAAGCCTTAACATTTGAGTTGTCAATTCAGATGTACCTGGAAACAATCTTTCTCACAACAGTTTATCAGTAGCAACAGTTTTATAGTAGGAATAGCAAAGTAACAGCAGTAGTAAAGCAAAGACAGCAGTAACAGTGGGATTCGAGTGCGGTAGGCATAGGGATGGATGGACGGGCGTTGCATGGACAAGACAATTCACATAGCAATCAGAACATAGGGCAATTGCAGATAAATAAGGTAAAGCATCCAAGTACTAGACAATCCTAGGCATGTGTTCCATATATAGTCATACGTGCTCGCAATGAGAACTTGCACAACATCTTTTGTCCTGCCAGCCCGTTTGCAGCGGGGCCTCTAGGGAACTACTGGCAATTAAGGTGCTCCTTTTAATAGAGCACCGGAGAAAAGCATTAACACTCCATGAACACATGTGATCCTCACATCAAAGCCATTCCCTTCCGGTTATCCCGATTTCTGTCACTTCGGGGCCATAGGTTCCGGACAACAACGTGTGTATACAACTTGCAGATAAGACAAAAAACAATACTATCATAATGAATCAATAACATGTTCAGATCTGAAATCATGGCACTCGGGCCCTAGTGACAAGAATTAAGCACAACAAGTCGCAACAAAGTCATAAAGCACTAATAAAAGATACTAGGCACCATGCCCTAACAATCTGATGCCATTACATGAACGATCTCATCCAATCCCTACCATCCCCATAGCCTACAGCGGGGGACTACTCACTCATAGATGGGGGAAACATGGATGGTCAATGGAGAAGCGATGGTGATGATGATGGCGATGATCTCCTCTGATTCCCCGTCCCGACAGGGTGCCAGAACGGAGTTTCTGGTGCTGTTTCGTGGAATCTGGTGGTGGCAGCGGAGCGGAACTCCTTTTGGAAAAACGTCGAACCCCCCAAAGTTTTTAGGTCAGAAGGCTCCTTATAGGCGAAGAGAGAGGCCGAGGGGGTGCCTGGGGGGCCCACACCACCCCCTGGCTCTTCTCCGTCTCGTATTCTGGCTCCTGGAGTCTTCGAGTGAAATAGGATTTTTGGCATATTTTCCAGGATTTTTCCTAATAGTTAATTTTCTGCACAAAAAGTAGACACCAAGGCAATTCTGCTGAAAACAGCGTCAGTCCGCATTAGTTGTATCCAAATCACACAAGTTTAGAGGAGAAACAATAGCAAAAGTGTTCGGGAAAGTAGATACATGTTGGACGTATCACTTCCTCAGGGACCCCTACCGCTTTGCCCATCGCTGACGAGTCGGCCACGGCCGCAACCGTCTTGAACACCTTACTGAAGCATGTAGAGGCTGCGGGCTCCGGCATCCACAAAATCGGCAAGCCCGAGCCCGCGAACATCAATGCCTACATTGCTGAACACCGTGCTCTCTGCATTTACCTCTGAAACCTCCAGCGGGTGGCCATCAAAGAGGGTCGCATGCCTCCAATCAGGCCCAAGGCCCCCAAGTCCAAGAAACTAGGCAGCAAGAAGTGGCGGAAGCACCAGAGGGAGATGGCGAAGGCGCGGGCGCTTGTAGGATGTGCCTGCAGCTGCGTGGTGCCCTCGCTGCAGACTTCTTTCTAGCTATATCCTATTTCTGGCTGAATGCATCGAACCTCGTTAAGCAACCTACTTTCTATCGCTATATCCTATTTAGTTGCGCACAGCTATATCTACATTTGTTTTGTTTTTTGAATGAATGTATTCTGCCTGGTGTGATTTGTTGCTCTAGATTTGCTACCTGATCGGAGGTAAAAAGAGGTCCAAAAGGGAACGAAATATCGAAGTGAGAATATTCTCTAGATTTGCTACCAATTTGGGCAAAATGAAACATATATGTTTAGCGAGAGAGGAAAAGGGCACTGTTTCAAACTGCCAGTTAAGAAGCTACCATCTTGACAAGCTACAAGACACATACATAAACATAACACAACGAGGGTTAAATTTATTTTACTAGTATCACTTGATGCCCTAGACATCTTGGCGAGCTAACTGAGTTCCACAAAACAGAAACATAACACTGACAAGTAAAATATAATTCACTCCTCATCAGACCACTTGACGTGCTTGCCATCATTAAAGGTACTCCACATCCGACGAACTGCTTTGTCCCAAATGGCATCTGACTTGGCTTTCCTATCTTCAGCGTCCTGTGGCACAATTAGTGGTGCATCACATGCCGGATTGTTGCCGCTAGAAGATGTCGCCTCTCTATTTGTCGCTTCAGCTGCAGCCTCTCTATCAGCTGCTTCTTCATCTGCAAGCTCTCTTTCAGCTGCTTCTGCAGCCTCTCTGTCAGCTGCTTCAGATGTAGCCAATTTCTTTGCATATTCAACTTCAAACTCAGCTATTCGGCATTTTCTACAAAGGGCTCCCCTAAGCTCGTCTTCCCTCTTGCAAATAGGGCAAAACATGAGGTAACATTGAAAAAAATGGATCTTCTTGTACAGCTGGTAGGTCACGTAAGCATCTATGGCTGCATACTTCAGGTTTATAGCAGACAACGGCCACTCGTCCCAGAAATCATGCCTATTCATAGAGAAATCTTCCTTCATTGTGACGTAAGACTCATCGAGGATTCTAGTTGCGAGTGATGCCATTCCATCCTTCTTCCTGCCCCTAGGATCTTGACAAGACACTGAATATCGATCCAATTGTGCGCAAGAATTATAATTTCCTCTTGATACAATTACGAAAAATCAGTTGTTGTGTCGACAGTGCAGAAAACAATTCCCTTTTTTTCAAGGAATCAAGCAATTTGGACATTTCTGTCACCCTGAAAGTATGTAGTTTGTCATCACCAAAATTTGTAACTACAAATATTTTGTCAATGCAAGATCATCATCTCAATATAATTTTGAAAAGTTTAGTAAATTCAAGATCAAGACTCTCAACATTGTATTGTCATAATTTATTCGGTTTTGCTATTTCTCAGTCGACTGAACGAGTTGCACATTTCTTTTAACTACAGTTGCACTTTTCTTAGGTGATTGAGACTAAAGAAAATCTCAGTCGATTGAGACATAGGTAAACCCTAATTTATTTGGTCCTAAGTAAAATCCAGTAGTTGCAAGATGAGAAAGTGGATAAAGAACAAGAGGAGAAAACCCTAAAAGCGGTTAGCTACAGAGAGCAGATCTACAAACCGGGAGAGGTGGTAGACGAGGACGTGTTTCTGCATGGCAAGTTGAACGACGGCGACTTCATTCACTTCATATGGGCACTCCAGGGTGTACTCGAGGTCCAATCCCACAAACTTGTCCTCGTCTATCCCAAGCCAACCCTCGTACATCCTCATGACACGCACCACTGTCTCCTCCTCATTGGTGTAGACAATGTCTATCTTCTTGTTGTCATGGGTAGTGAAGCTTGTCTCTAGAGTGCGTAGATCTTCCATGGCGGCAAGGAGAAGACAGGAAGAAGATAGTAGATGACAGGAAGAAGAAGAGTGGTTTCTGCGAGGCAGGGGAACGGTGGAACCATCAATACGCTTTTATGGTAGGGGTTAACGATTGGGACGGAAGTCCAAGGAGAGACGCGTGGCGGTGGCCATTCCAGCTTTTGAGTAAACAAAAAATAATTATAACACCGATACATAGGCCCTGTTTTGTCACGTCAATACACTGGGTAGGGGGCATTGTCATATCCACTGTGCCAACGCTGCAAGCCTACGTGACGGCCAACCCGCCTAAGCAACATGAGCGACATAACGGTGAACTGACAGGGGGGCCCAACTTGACCCCTGTTAGCCTGATTTTTTGTATTGAAACATAAAGTTGAATTCGTGCCGAAAAAGACCCTCTGAGTATTTGGCACACCAACTGTAGTCATCGCGGCGGATTTCAGGGAACTTGGGTACCGCGTTGCCTGTACACCCCAACTTTCGGGCCGCAAAGTGATAATCTCCATCTCATTACCTCCAATGAAGTTATGCAAGAGATGTCCGCTTTCAAGGTTGCTGCCAAGAATGCCAAAGACGCCCATGCTCATGCTATTGGAATGAGTAGTGGTGTGAATCTTGCCTTGAAGGCCAAGGTTGTGGAGTATGATGAAGAAGAAGGGACTAATGATGCATTCTCAATGAGCCACCCCGAAGATGTCAAGGTTTCTCATGGTGAATACATGGCCTTCTATGCAAGAAACTTTTGGAAAGACCCAGTGTTGGCTCAAAATATATCGAGCTCGTTGGGAACCCCAAGAGGAAGGTATGATGAGCACAACAGCAAGTTTTCCCTCAGTTATGAAACCAAGGTTATCGAACCAGTAGGAGCAAGGAAACAACCCCAAGGTGTTGTCTCCAACTTGGAATCCTGCACAACACAACCACAGAACTTTGGCCCAACTTACAGTGAGGTTGTCAATCTCACCGGTTTTGCTGAAACAAAGGATTAAAAGTATTGTGTGGAAGATAGTAATTTCTTGTAGAAAGTAAACAGTACGTAGTAAATAGTAGATGGTAGGTTGATGGTAAAAGAATGGACCGGGGTCCATAGTTCACTAGAGGTGATTCTCCTTAAGATAGATGACATGTTGGGTGAACAAATTACAGCGGGGCAATTGACAGACACCGAGAAAGCATCATGCATATACTAATCATATTGACTCCTATGAGATTTGATTGGGCATTACAACATTATACATAGACCGTAATCAAAATGCATCTATGACTAATAATCCACCTTCAGGTTATCATCCGAACCCCCTCCAGTATTAAGTTGCAAGCAACAGATAATTGCATTAAGCAAAGTGTCTAAAGTAAACAATACGATTGTCCCATGGACAAAGGATTGTTGTTTTCTCCCTAGTAGCAACAACACATCTAGTACCTTAGAGATTCCTGTCACTTCCCCAGATTACTAGAGGCATGAACCCACTATCGAGCATAAATACTCCCTCTTGGAGTTGCTAGCATCTACTTGGCCAAGATAGCTACTAACAACGAAAGGCAAATAACATAGACATGATAGAATCAATAATCAATCTAAAATAGTATCTCAATATCCATCAGATCCCCGCAAACACAACATGTAGGATTACAAATAGATGATCTTGATCATGAACGGAGCTCACAAGATCTAAACATGATAGCAAAAAGGAGGAGAACCAACCATATAGCTACTACATGGACCCGTAGTCCAGGGATGAACTACTGACGCATCACACCGGAGGCAGGCATGGTGATGAAGAAGGCCTACAGGGTTATCTCTCCCCTCCGGCAGGGTGCCGGGAAGAGCTTTAGATCCCTCCTGATCTAGGGATGGAGATGACGGCAGCTACAGACTCTTTCGTGGAATTTTGATCGGGTACTTAGGGTTTTCGTCCCGGGAGGTTTTTATAGGCGGAAGGGCTAGGTCGGTGGAGTACCAGGGGGCCACACTAGGTGGCAACGTGCCTAGGGCTGGTTGCGCCACCCTAGGGTGTGGCCGCCCTGGTGCCCCTCTCCGTCTCCCCTCCGGACTCCATGTTGCTTCGGGTAAAATGTTGACTTTGGCTTTTGTCCGGTCCAATTTCGTGAATGTTTCCTTACTAGCTTTTCTAAAACGAAAAACAACAGAAAACAGGCAACTGGCACTATGGCATCTTGTTAATAGGTTAGTTCCAGAAAATGTGTAAAAATACTCCAAAGTGTGGACAAAACATAAGAAAGTAGATATAAAATAAGCATGGAACATCAAAAATTATAGATAAGTTTATGGCATATCAACATCCCCAAGCTTAACTCATGCTCGTCCTGAAGTAGGTAAGTGATAAAGAAAATAATAATTTTTGAGGTGACATGCACCATCACAATCTTGATCAAGGTATTTGTAAAACATTGATAGCTGGGATCATAGTACTTTAACATAGGATGAAAGATATAGTTCTAACAATAAGATATAGCAACTATGTTACAACATGAAGAGGTACAAACAAAAGATTCATGAATAACAATGCTTTGAAAGATGTTTGTTTGTTTCACATATAGAAAACATAATGAGAATGGTATTCAGCTTGTCCCTCATAGTGTTGCCAAACATAAATGCATAGGACACCTTCAAAGTTCATAAGGGTGACTAGATACAAATAGTTTAAGAACAAGCAATATCAAAGTTATGAATCAATCAACAAGCTTTAGGACAATGCACATTAAACTAAGAATGACCACTATGCTCTCTCAATAGGTGCTTAAAGATAGAAGATGGAGACTCAACATAAAAGTAAAATAAAGGCCCTTCATAGAAGGAAGCAGGGATTCAAGTCTCATAAAGAGCTTCCAAAAATTATGGTACTTATTAGCTTTCCGCTCTCATTGACCCTATCATAAGCATATTTAAGGTGATTAAGGTTAAAGTGAACAAATATGAGGATATGATTGACAAGTTATAAGCTTAAAATCTCATGACCCTTGCTTACGAGTACCGAATCTAATACTACTCACCTTTAGTCACAAGTAAGTTCTTATCATTGTAAGTACATGTGTATCATAAAGAACCGCCAACGGGGTACTCCTTCCCCGATGATATGGAAGAATCCCCATATCAAAATGACAAGGCAAGTAGACAATGAGCATCTAAGCAATCTTTTTGTATGCTATTTGCATAGGGTTTTCCCCCTTTTTTCTTTTTGTCTCTTTTTTTGAATGCTTCATAGATTTCTCACTATGGTTATGCTGCAGGTTTCCACCATGATTAGGCATGGCTTAGACCAGCCGCCCAGGCGTTTCTCTAACACATATACGAACTCCATGAGTCTTACAAGCTCCCCTCTCATTTCACACCGCTGGGATCCATAAGCAAAAGAACATGATATCAACTAGATAAAGTGCAATGTTGAAAGCGTTCCCCATGATACATGGTTCTGCGAATTCACAACTTACAAAGTGCAAGCATATACGCAACATAGATGGGCACAATGGTTCAAGTTTATTAAGTGCAAGAAAGTAAAGTGTGCCATCAAGTTCGTGAGAGCTTTAATCACTAATTTTCACATAACAAGTTTAATTTGGAAGGTAGATAAAAACATGAATATACTTGGAATAGCAATAATGCTAATAGGTAGGTATGGTGGACTCTTTGGAATAACTTGGTTTTATTTGGAGTTGGATGTATGAGTAGAACTCATACTTGGTACATGTGGAGGCTAGCAAAAGACTGGGAGCGACCAACTAAGAGAACAATAATGGCCATAATCATGCAAAGCGACAAAACATTATTAATTAAAGCATAAAGTGATATTACAAGTCGAAAAATGATCATAAAGGCTATGGTGACTTGGTATAGTCTTAACATCGTGTGAGCATGCGCCAAGTTAACCCAAATAAAGCATTAAAGGAGAATACCACAATATTATGCTTTAATATGCTAAAACAACGCATGATTCTTTCAAGGCACATTAAGCAATCTCAATTGTTTGTAACAAGTAATGATACAGCAATAAGCACTAAGCATAAAGTCAAAGCAATATCAAGCATGACATGATAAAGTCTAGGCCACAGTCAAAAACAAGACTCCTTTTATACCACTTATAAGCATGAACTTTCCTACTCTTTCCAATCCAAATTAACTTATTTGAAACTATGTATGAATGAGGGGGTCCAACCAATTTATTTAAGCAAACCAAGCAAACGAAAACTAAAAACAAAAACAAAGACGCTCCAAGAACAATACAATTGTGCATGAAACAATAAAAATGAAGTGTTTGGAAGAAACCTGAGATTTTTATTGATGAAGAAGGGGATGCCTTGGGCATCCCCAAGCTTTGACGCTTGTACTTCTTGAATATTTCTTGGGGTGACACGGGTGGAATCCCCAAGCTTGAGCTTTTGTCTATACTTCATATCATCACATTATTCTTCCCTACACTTTAAAATCTCCTTCATACAAAACTTCACATAATCTTCATTAGCAACATTAGTGTACTCAAGATAATAAGTGTTTAGGTTCAGTTTCAACACAAGTAAAACATCCATTAAAACACAAGCTACTGTAGCAATTCCTTTTAAAAGTTCAAGTTATCAAGGAGAACTCAAAGAGAAAGAGATTAAGAGGCAAATGCAAATGATGGCAGAAATCTGTCAAAACAGACCAGCATGTAAAAACCAATTTTTTAGAAGACCTTATGTTGCACAAATCAAAAATTGTTAAACTAAGGAAAATTGGATAACAACCTGGGGCAGAAGCACAAAACATTATAGCTCAATCTGATGTTTAGATATTATTCACAAATTTTTACAACGAAGCATAAAAATCTATTTCGGGACAATAACTTTCCCAAGTCTTACTTCTCTCTCATTAGAGGTTACTCTTGGCACAAAAACCACACAAAAGGATAAGGAGAGGTTATATACAGAGGCAATAACTTCCAAGACTCAACAAAAGAAAAATTTATAGACTAAAAATTTGGGTTATCTCCCAATAAGTGCTTTTCTTTAACGTCTTTGAGCTAGGCATAAGAAGCAAGATTCAAGTATTATCAAATGAAGAAGCATTAAGATCAATACCAGAAATATATACAACAAGGCAAGGTATCTCATCCAAATAATTTTTAAAGGGTCCTCTCACACTACGCTTGGGTTCACTATTTTCATCAAATGGGTTTTTGGGAACAATCCAGTCGAAATTATTTTATAAGGCTTCATGCATTCCTACAAGATTAAAAGGTATCGGTATTTTAGTTTCCCCTCCATTTTTAGGTTTGGTTTTGTCCATCTTTTCCCGTGTACCAATAACATCTACACATGAGCCTAGCATATTAAAACGATCAAATACTTTTCTAGCTTCCTTAACAACATCATAGAATTCTTTAAGCAAAGTTTCTAGAATGAAATCTCTCTTTTCAGTATCCTCAATATCTTTAAGTTTAAGAAACATTAATTGCATTATGGGGTTAAGGTTAACAAACCTAGCTTCCAACATGTGAACTAAAGAAGCTGCAGCAATTTCATAATTTGGAGCAAGTTCTGCTAAGGATCTATCCTCAATATCCTCATGCTTGCTAACATAATTAAAGAATTCTTCGATATTATCTTTCCCAATTATAGAGCCACTACCTATTGAAAGGTCTTTCAGAGTGAACTTAGGTGTCAACATGGTGAGCCAAGAACGAGGTGACGATTTACAAAAAGAACTAATTTTTTGTGTTTTAGATATAAAGAAACAAACTAGTACAACTAATTTTTTTGTGTGTTTTTGATAAAATAAATAAGCAAACAAAGTAGAAATAAACTAAGAAAAACAAAAAAGAAAGTAAAGAGATTGGTTATGAAGCACTCCTCTTGTGAAGTTGTCCTTGACTCCCCGGCAATGGCGCCAGAAAAAAGGGTTGATGGCTCAAAATATATCGAGCTCGCTGGGAACCCCAAGAGGAAGGTATGATGAGCATAGCAGCAAGTTTTCCCTCAGTTATGAAACCAAGGTTATCGAACCAGTAGGAGCAAGGAAACAACCCCAAGGTGTTGTCTCAAACTTGGAATCCTACACAACACAACCACAGAACTTTGCCCCAACTTACAGTGAGGTTGTCAATCTCACCGGTTTTGCTGAAACAATGGATTAAGCGTATTGTGTGGAAGATAGTAATTGCTTGCAGAAAGTAAACAGTAAACAGTAAATAGTAGATGGTAGGTTGATGGTAAAAGAATGGACCGGGGTCCATAGTTCACTAGAGGTGATTCTCCTTAAGATAGATGACATGTTGGGTGAACAAATTACAGTGGGGCAATTGACAGACACCGAGAAAGCATCATGCATATACTAATCATCTTGACTCCTATGAGATTTGATTGGGCATTACAACATTATACATAGACCGTAATCCAAATGCATCTATGACTAATAATCCACCTTCAGATTCCGAACCCCCTCCAGTATTAAGTTGCAAGCAACAGATAATTTCATTAAGAAAGGTGTGTAAAGTAAACAATACGATTATCCCATGGACAAAGGATTGTTGTTTTCTCCCTAGTAGCAACAGCACATCTAGTACCTTAGAGATTCCTGTCACTTCCCCAGATTACTAGAGGCATGAACCCACTATCGAGCATAAATACTCCCTCTTGGAGTTGCTAGCATCTACTTGGCCAAGATATATACTAACAACGGAAAGCATGCAAGATCACAAATAACATAGACATTATAGAATCAACAATCAATCTAAAATAGCATCTCAATATCCATCGGATCCCCGTAAACACAACATGTAGGATTACAAATAGATGATCTTGATCATGAACGGAGCTCACAAGATCTAAACATGATAGCACAAAGGAGGAGAACCAACCATCTAGCTACTACATGGACCCGTAGTCTAGGGATGAACTACTCACGCATCACACCGGAGGCAGGCATGGTGATGAAGAAGGCCTACAGGGTGATCTCTCCCCTCCGACAGGGAGCCGGGAAGAGCTTTAGATCCCTCCCGATCTAGGGATGGAGATGATAGCGGCTACATACTCTTTCGTGGAATTTTGATCGGGTACTTAGGGTTTTCGTCCTAGGAGGCTTTTATAGGCGGAAGGTTTAGGTAGGTGGAGTACTAGGGGCCCACACTAGGTGGCGGCGCGCCTAGGGCTGGCCGTGCCACCCTAGGGTGTGGTCGCCCTGGTGCCCCTCTTCGTCTCCCCTCTAGACTCCGTGTTGCTTCGGGTAAAATATTGACTTTGTCTTTTGTCCAGTCCAATTCCGAGAATATTTCCTTACTAGCTTTTCTGAAACAAAAAATAGCAGAAAACAGGCAACTGGCACTGTGGCATCTTGTTAATAGGTTAGTTCCAGAAAATGTGTAAAAATACTCCAAAGTGTGGACAAAATATAAGAAAGTAGATATAAAACAAGCATGTAACATCAAAAATTATAGATACGTTTATGACGTATCACCCCACCAAGGCCAAGATGGATATGCAATGAAGAAGCAACCCCAATGGGAGAAGAGACAATGGGTCTAGATTCAGAACTTGCTTCAATTGTGGTGACCGGTATCACTTTGTTGTCAGTTGTCCCTATGAGAAAAGAGAAGATCATGGGGGTAAACTTGTGTTGAAGAAAACCTCCAAAGCTCCTTTCAAGAAACCCTTCATAAATAGGAATCCTACCAACAAGAAGTCGGGTGAAATTCCCTTGATCAGCCCCGTCTCCAGGAATTGGGGGCCCCGGTGTGACTTACAAATTGAGGCCCAAATTTTTATCCAAACTCAATAGCAAGTAAAATAAATTGTATGTTTACTTCATTATATAACTTTGGAATGTGCTATTCTGTACAATCTTCAGAAATATATCAAATATTAATTCTAAACATAAATATTACACAAAATTAAAAAGACGAACCTCATGTTCTACAAAAAAGTGTCACTTGTCTGATATTTCTTGAACGCTGAACGTGACACGTGAATGTGATCGCCGATCCGGAGGCTCGTCGAGCGAACGACGAAGCTAGGGATGGCAAGGACAACAGTCAAGGAACAATGTAGGCAGGGTTCAAGGCTTCAGACTTGAGATGTTCAAGTCAGACTTGGTCGATCTGTTTCTTGCCTGCTTCCCAGACGTACTAGGTTCAGCTCAGGCCTACAAACAACATGACTTCATCAAATATGGAGGAAGTGGTATCACCGTATGAGACATCAGAGATTCAAAGAAGGGTACGTCCGTACATACTAGGATCAGATCGATTCGCTGCTTCCCAGGCTCGTCGATCGATCGTCCGGCAAGGAGACAAGGACATGACAAACCAATCGGCGATGCGAGAGAACACCTGCAGACCTGTAGCCTGGGCGGAACGCCGTTGTTAATTGTGATCTGGAGACGGATCGGTGGATCGTGAGAGGGTTTGCTAAACAAGCGTTCACCTAACTAAGGCCGCACGAGGAAAAAAATTAAGAAAAGAGGTATTGGGCTGAAGTTAACCGGGGGCCTCTGCAAATTGGGGCCCTGTTCGGTCGCTCACTTTGAACCTGCTCATCGACGGGCCTGGTCTTGATAACCCATGAAGAATTCTCCTCCAACAATGATGATGAAGATGAAGAAGAGGAAACATCAAGTGGTGTGGTTGATCTTGCCACTACTTCTACACCGACCTTCTCCCTCTTTGATTCTCCAAATGAGAATATCTCCAACAAGAATGTCACTTGCCTTATGGCAAGAGGAACAGGGACCTATGCTTCCAGAGGGTCAAAATGGATGCCTGATAGTGGATGCACAATTCATATGACCAGAATCGCATCTAGTGTCAAGGAGTTCAAACTGAATGTTGATCAAATATCCGTGACATATGTCGACAAGTCAAAGTCTAAGGTAATGGGTTTCGGCAAGGTTATGGTTGCACGCGATATCACTCTCGTGGACGTCATGCTTATTGAGACCCTTGGCTATAATCTACTTTTAGTCCGTGCTCTTGGAAACATGGGCTTTGTTGTCTTTATTGATAATGATATTGTGATCCTCATGTGGAGCAAGACTCTAAAGGTTGCTTTTGTTGGGTACGTCGAAAATAACTTGTATGTGGTGGACTTTTTGGGGAAAACCACTACAAGTACGATGTGCTTATTCGGAAAGGTCGATGTGGGTTGGTTATGGCATCGCCGTCTAGCCCATGTCAACATGAGAACTTTGCAAAGCCTCCACAAGGATGGTCATATTGTTGGACTAAAAGAAAATGTTTGCTTTGCCAAAGATCGTGTTTGTAGGGCATGTGTTGAAGGAAATATGCATGATTCTCCCCACAAGCCAAAGAACTACATCAAGTCCAAGAGGATCTTGGAGCTCCTTCATGTGGATCTCTTTGGTCCTCCATCTCATGCAAGCCTTGGTGGGAAGAAATATTGTTTGGTGATTGTTGATGACTACTCAAGATACACATGGGTATATTTCTTCAAGCTGAAGAGTGAGACCTAAGAAAACTTCATTGACTTCATCAACATGGCTCAACGTCAACACAATGTCCCTGTGTTAAAAATAAGAAGTGACACCATTACCGAGTTCAAGAACTACACATTGAATGGATTTCTTAGTGATGAGGGGATAAAACATCAATATTCCACTGCATATACCCCTCAACAAAATGGTGTAGCTGAGAGGAAGAACCGAACTCTTATTGATATGGCAAGGACCATGTTGGTGGAGTTTAAATATCCATACAATTTTTGGGCTGAAGCAATAATCTCCACCGCATGCCATGCATCAAACCGTCCCTACCTCCGCAAAAAATTGATCAAAACTCCATATGAAATTCTTATCGATAACAAGCCCAATGTTTTATACTTCCGAGTGTTCGGTTGTAAGTGTTTCTATCGCATTAAGGGTGTTCGTTTGTCCAAATTTGATTCCAAAGCATTAGAGGGTATTTTTGTTGGTTATGGTCTCGAATCCCACACTTATAGAATCTATGACAAGCTCTCCGGAACTGTCATAGAATCTTGTAGTGTGGTTTTTGAAGAATATGATGGTCCCCAAGGGGGGCGTGTTGGTGTTTGTGATGTAGATGATGAAATACCTTAGGATGCCATAGGAAGAATGGGTGCGGGATTCATCTGCCCTGTTGAGGAACCCCTTATGGCGGATCGAGAAGAACTATGCTCTACTCAAGTGGAGCCCTCATCTTTACAACATCAACAAGCTCCTATCGAGGAGGACAATGACCCAAGCCAAAGACAAGTTGTGGACCCTCAACAAGTTGATCAAGGAGAACCCTCTAGCCAGGAGGAGCTTGAGTCTCCATTTTCCAGAATGTCCAGTGCTGCTCAGTCTATTGTACAAGGAAGATCTGTAGAAACTGCCATAAGAACAGCCTGACACCTGTCTAGAAGTGTGCCTGATCAATACCAAGGTCATTTTTTTCCTCTTAATGAAGAGAATGACTCCAATAATGATCAAGGTCAAGTTAATGGTCAAGATGAGGACCAAAATGATGAAGTGATCCCCACAAGAAACAATAAGGAGATCGAAACTCGTCTCCAAGCTAGAATGGACAGAATGTTGGAACTAAGAAACCACACTCTAGAGAATGTGATAGGAGATCTAAGAAGAGGGATATCCACTAGAGCATAATTGAAGAGTTTTGGTAAACACCAAGCACATATTTCCATTGTGGAACCAAAGAAAGTTTGGGAAGCTCTTGAAGATTCGGATTGGTTGGAAGCAATGCACAAAGAGCTCCACAACTTTGAGAGAAACAAAGTATGGAAGTTAATTGAAAATCCAAAAGATTGCCGCAATGTTATAGGCACCAAGTGGATATTCAAGAACAAGCAAGATGAGCATGGAATTGTTGTGAGGAACAAGGCAAGATTGGTTGCACAAGGGTTCTCTCAAATTGAAGGCATTGACTATGTAGAGAAATATGCACCCATGGGTCGCCTTGAGTCCATCCGTATCCTTCTTGCTTATGCGGCACATCATAACTTTAAATTACAACAAATGGATGTAGAAAGCGCATTTCTTAATGGTCCATTGCATGAGTTGGTATATGTAAAGAAACCCCCGGGGTTTGAGGATCCCAAGTTCCCAAACCACGTCTACAAACTTGATAAGGCGCTCTATGGGCTCAAACAAGACCCACGCACGTGGTATGAGCACCTTAGAGAGTTGTTGTTAGACCGTGTGTTTGAGGTCGGGAAAATTGATCCCACTCTTTTTACTAAGAAGGTCAATGGGGACCTTTTTGTATGTCAAATATATGTTGATGATATTATCTTTGGCTCGTCTAACAAAGCGTTTAATGATCAATTCTCAAAGCTTATGACTAATAGGTTCCGGATGTCTATGATGGGGGAATTGAGAGTATTTCTTGGTTTTCAGATCAAGCAAGTAAGAGGAGGAACATTCTTCAACCAAGCCAAGTATACTCAAGATATGCTCAAGAGATTCAACATGAAATATCTAAATGG
Source organism: Avena insularis (assembly GCA_023614405.1). NCBI lineage: Eukaryota > Viridiplantae > Streptophyta > Magnoliopsida > Poales > Poaceae > Avena > Avena insularis. The sequence goes on from CM042694.1 coordinate 539,153,323, forward strand.
AGCTCCTACTCCCATGGCAACAAAGACTCATCTTGAACTAAACCCAAATGGTAAAGATGTGGATCAAAAGGTATACTGGTCCATGATTGGTTCTTTGATTTACCTTTGTGCATCTAGACCTGATATTATGTTGAGTGTAGGAGTGTGTGCAATATATCCAGCAGCTCCTAAAGAAAGCCATTTGATGGCGGTCAAGAGAATATTTCGATATTTGGTTCATACCCAAACTATGGTATTTGGTATCCTAGGGGCTCAACTTTCTCTCTTTGTGGATAAACGGATTCGGATTGGGCTGGTGATAAGGATGATAGAAAATCAACCTCAGGGGCTTGCCAATTCCTTGGAAGGTCCTTGGTGTGTTGGTCTTCTAAGAAGCAAAATTATATATCTCTCTCCATCGCTGAAACCGAGTACGTAGCAGCTGCTAGTGCGTGTACTCAATTTCTATGGATGAGGCAAACTTTAAAGGAATATGGTGTCCATTGTGACAAAGTGCCTCTTCTATGTGACAATGAAAGTGTTATCAAGATTGCCTACAACCCAGTGGATCATACAAGAACAAAGCATATTGAGATTCGTCATCACTTCATTAGAGATCATGTTGCTCGAGGTGATATTGAGCTATCTTATGTGTCAACCAAAGACCAACTTGCTGAAATTTTCACGAAGACACTTGATGAAGCAAGGTTTTGTTATTTGAGGAATGAACTAAATATCATAGATTCAAGGAGCTTGACTTGATCACCTTGCATACTCACCTATGTCTTGACTCTTATTTGGTTTAGGTGCTGGCATGGAGATAGGGGGAGTGTGGTCCTAATACATTGGACTATCCCTCCCCCCATAATGCCAACATTAAGAAAATCCAATTCTCTTAATATCATTTTGTGATATGTGAGCTTCATTGATGAGTAGTGGCTATGAACCCAAGGATAATTCTTCACGGTGTCATGCCACAAACTCTTACATGGTGGCCTCAGCCACCGCCCCTTCTCTACGAAGGATTGGTTCTTGGTTTACGCTATTGAGTAATCTAAGTTTCACATTGCCATTTTTATTGGTGTTCAATGCCTTTCCGTTCTTCATAGTTTGAAACCTTAACCTAAGCCTGTCTCCATTCCCTAAAAACATTCTTTCCAACATATATGTCCCCAAAACTTGAACCTAGGTGCTTTTGGTCGAAGAGGACTGGAGTCTCCGGTGTAGGCCGGAGTCTCCGGTGCAGATCGGAGTCTCTGGTCCGTGGCAATTTCGGGCTGTGACTTAACGGGGCTGGGGTGAAAGAGTCACACAGACTGTATCTTCCACCCCGACCCCCACCCTCAGAACCACCTCCTCATCCTCCAAAACTGTCGCCCAGAGGCCGATTTGCCACCGGGATCCGCCGTGCAGCCGGCCAACTCCACCCTCTCCACCCTTGGGACCTTCCCCACCGGTGGAATCTTCCCAATGGACAGATATGGTACCATTTTCTCTCACCATGAACCTAGGGTTCATCCCATTTTTTACTAGTTTGTCTGTTGGGGGGATACCTCCGGGTAGGGTCACGCCGGGGTATAAAGGCCGAGTTAGCCGAGGTACGGCAAGGTCAAAGCGAATGCTGGCCGAGTCACCTCAAGGCAGGCCAAATCACGGGGTAACCTGGACCAGGGGATGTCCACCTAACTGGGTCTCAACTGACTTAAGCCGTAAGTCGGACAGGTGAATCTAACTCTTATGCAGGAACAGGTGTAGCCGGATCAACTATGTACGATCCGGGTCATATCAAGCTTATAGGAGAAGGAAGGTATCTCGCTGGTCAAAGGTGGCCCCTGTACGCAGAGCGTGAGCGAAGCGGACAGAGGCAAGACCACCAAGGCGTGGCTGACAAAGGTGGCGATGCCAATGTCGGCTGACGCGGGCGCCGCAGAGGCTCACGTAGCCTCTACATGGATGACGCGGGGAAAAGTGACCTGGTCGGCTTACTATTTTGGGAAGAGGCATATTCTCTGGAATATGCCTCCACGTATGCCCTAATTGGAGACCTAGCCACCCCTATATAAGGAGGGCTAGGGCCTCTGTAGAAGGGGTTGAGCTTTCACTGGGTAGATCGCGAGTTGGTTAGATTTCACTTGGTTCCTGAGGGCTAGCTAGTGGTGAGAGTAAGAGAGCTCCTTCTTCCTCCTCTCTCCAATACAGCTCAAGGAGCACTCGTAATCTGTGGAAGTGAATGAAATATAAAGCTTCTGTCTGTGGAATCACCACACTATCCCTCCCTCGATTCCCCTAGTGCATTTAGTCCCCACCTTTAGCCTATCCATGGCATCTGCCGTGACACCACCACGACAGTTGGCACCCACCGTGGGGCTAGCGGCGCTAGCAGGGGTCAAGATCCGGACGGGAAACCCCATCGGCACTGGCGAACGCATCGTCTCCGGGCTCGTTCAGCGCTTTGGAGCGCTGGACTTTGTCAGCGACAACGCTGGCTACTTTGGCAAGCGTCCACTTTCGTGCAACAGCCTCTTCGTCAAGCTCGGCACGCACAAGGTCTATGTTGCTGTCGATGTGTCATGCGTTCATCCGCGGCACATCGTCGAGGCAGGCGAGCCACCGCTTAGCGTGGTTCACGGGGCGCGTATCACTCGCTCCCCGGACCATGCTGAGATGATGATGACTGTGCCTAGCGCTGGCGCGAGCAGAGATCTGGCACCAGATCCAGAGGTAACGCCTAAGGCACTGAGGAAAGGTAGAGGTCCTCCACTAGAGAGGCCAGAGAATGTGCTGTGGGAAGCGATGGATAGCTTGGCAAACCCTATAGCAGCAGTGGTAGATCCGGCTCAGGCACATGCCGAGCTAGAGGAAACTAGGCAAAAAATTCTAGAGGGTGCAAAAAAGATAGCCGCGGCTCAGCAGTCGTTGAACATGACACTGCATGAGTATGCAAAGGCAAATAAAGTAGATGTTGTGAAAGTAAAAGGGAGAAACCTCATGAGTGAAATGAACAAAGAGGGTGATACAAGGATTGAGGAATCTAAGAACTGTTTGTCCGTGGGGCTGCCGAAGTATAGTACCCCGGCGAAAAACCTGAGAGCGGCTGATGCAGCTGCATCCGAGTTAGAAGGTCTGACGGGTGAAGCCCGCCAGAGACAGCAAGATAGGGTCAATGAGTTGGTTCGGATCGCGAACAGGCAAATGAGGAATTGCTCAGGGCTAACCCGGAGAGAGCTGGGGCCTCCAAGATCGTTCATTCGGCGATGGGTAACCCGGAGAAATCCTCCGGAGCCACATCATCTCCTCATGGTGGTCCTAGGAGAGAAGAGATAGTAACCTCGGCTAGGAGGAACAAACAGATCGTCCCGTATGACCCGACAAGGGCAGGGAAAGGAAAAGAAGTACAGACAAATAACGATTAACGAAGTGTGAGCCGAGGTGAAGCTGGCCGAGGTAACCGCGACCAAGGCAATGCCGGTCAAGGTAATGTTGTAAATGGCAATGCCGGATAGTGAAACTCGGCAGGAGCAGGACAACTCGGCAGGAGCAGTCCTGCGTGTTTTGGGCCTCGGATCATGAAGGAGCCTCCGGTACCTAACTTCCAGTTACCTAGAGGCACAAAGACGTATGACGACAGTACAAGGCCGGAAGATTGGTTGATAAACTATGCTACAACTGTGAAAATTGCTACAGGCAACTTGAGATGGGATGTAAGATACGTACCCTAGATGTTGGAGGGGCCAGCGAGGGTATGGTTAAACAATTTGCCGCCCAGAAGTATTAACTGCTGGATCAATTTTGAGGAAATGTTTATCAGCAATTTCTCAAGTACGTATCAGAGGCCAAATAGGCCACAGACCCTAGCTATGTGTAAGCAGAGACCAAACGAGACGGACCGGGAGATTTTAACCCGGTGGTGTACCGTGAGAAACTCGTGTGAGGGTGTGATAGAGTCACAGGCCATAGCATGGTTTGTGCAAGGATGCAAATATGCAAGCATGTTGTGCAAAAGATTGCAAAGGGATATGCCAACTACGTTGGCAGAGACAATCCGGATTGCTGATTCGTATGCTTTGGGTGATCCGACTCAACCTAGGCTCGTGTCAAACGAGTCAAATGAGGAGTGCTACCAGAGAGATGGAGCCGGGTCATCCGGGAGGAATGACTATCGGGGTAAAAGAAGAGATGATAGACCGGATTACCGGTATAGTTTGCAACAAGTTGCTGCTGTGAATCAAGATCAGCCCGGAGCAGGGGGCAATCAACATCAGAAAACTAGAGGGCAACAATGGATGCCGAGAAATGATGGCAAGAAAACTTGGACGCCAGAGCAAAAGAAACAGTGGCAAGAAAAGAAAGACCGTCTGAGGTATACTTATGAGTCAATGTTGGATCAGCCGTGTAAATTTCACACGCCAAATCCGAGTAACCCAACGGGTCATACAACGAGGCAGTGTGAGTGGATGCGTAATATAGAACAAGGTGGTTCAGGGAATGCTCAGGCACCTCGGAACAATCAACCTCGGCGGGAGTTACCCCGGCAGCAATTGCTCTCCGGAGCGAACACGCAACAGCTAATGTTGCCTCCCCCTCCGCCGAGGTATGATAACCATGAGAGAAGGGATGCAGTGCATCAAGTGGAAGACCAGCATCAGCCGGATCAGAGGTACCCGGAAATGAGGGGAGGAATGAGTACAGAGAGCATCATCAGAGTTACTGTGTGTTTACCACTGAGGAAATAGATAGAAAGAGTTTGCAGCACCGACACATGGAGGTGAATGCGGTAATGCCAGCAGTGACGAGGTATATGCCTTGGTCGGACCAAGAAATTACCTGGAGCATCAAAGATCATCCCAAGCTTATGCCAAGTCCCGATTCATATGCGCTAGTGCTGGATCCGACATTCATTAGGCCTAACATCAATGTGAGGTTCTCAAAGGTACTGATTTACAATGGCAGTAGCATTAACATCATGTACACGGATACGATGCGCAAGTTGGGTATCACGGAGAACATGCTCCAAGCTACAAGGACAACTTTCTATGGCATTGTGCCAGGCATTTCTTGTGAGCCCATAGGCAAAGTCCGGGTTGACGTATTGTTCGGCACGAGAGATAACTGTCGAACTGAGAGTTTGGAGTTTGAAGTGGTGAACTTAGAAAGTGCGTATCACGCGTTACTCGGAAGACCAGCACTGAACAAGTTCATGGCAAGTTGTCACATCAGTTATCTGAAGATGAAGTTGCCCGGGCCAAATGGGGTAATTACCATAGCTGGAGATTTTAGACGTTCCATTGAGTGTGCATCAGCCGGGTCTAACCTAGCCGAGTCACTCGTGATTGCGCAAGAGAAAAGAAAGATACAGGAGGTGGCGGTGTTGGCTCAGTCCGCGCAACAATATATGTCGGCGTTGAGTAATCCGCATGATAGTGTTTCGTTCGAAGCCACAAAGGATACCAAGAAAGTGCCTGTTGATGATATGTTCCCACAGCGCACCATAACAATTGGTGCCGGGTTAAATGATAAATAGGAAAGCGAGCTCGTCAACTTCCTCCGTGAGAATCGGGATATTTTTGCTTGGTCCACACAGGACTTGCAAGGTGTTCCGAGGGAGCTGGCCGAGCACTCTTTGAACGTGAGACCCGGAGCAAGGCCGGTGAAGCAACCTCTCCGCCGCTTCGCCGAGGATAGGAGAAAAGTCATTGGAGATGAGATAGCTCGGTTACTAGCAGCAGGATTTATCATGGAAGTTCTTTACCCGGATTGGCTATCTAATCCGGTGCTGGTGGAGAAGAAGAAGGATGATCCGAATGTGGCAGTGGTTTGGCATATGTGTATCGATTACACGAACCTGAATAAGGCGTGTCCAAAAGATCCATTTCCACTGCCAAGGATAGATCAGGTCATAGACTCGACTGCTGGATGTGAACTGTTATCATTCATTGATGCATATTCTGGTTTCCACCAGATACCCCTGAATCCGGATGATCAAATAAAAACTGCATTTATCACCTCGTATGGGGCTTATTGCTATCGCACCATGCCATTTGGTTTACGTATTGCAGGGGAAACGTACCAAAGATGTATGCAGAAATGTTTGCACGACCAAATTGGTCAAAATGTACAGGTATATGTGGATGATGTGGTTATCAAGACCAAGGAAAGCAAAACGCTCTTTGATGATATCAGGCAGACATTCGCGAACCTAAGAAGGTTCCGGATGAAGCTTAACCCAGAAAAATGTACCTTCGGTGTCCCAGCTGGAAAATTACTCGGATTTCTTATCTCTAGCCGAGGTATTGAAGTTAATCCAACTAAGATCCGGACCATAGAGCGAATGGAACTACCGAAGTGCCTTAACGATGTCCAGAAGTTCACTGGCTGACTGGCATCGTTAAGTCGGTTTGTATGTCGGTTGGGAGAAAAGGCCTTGCCTCTCTATCAACTCATGAAAAAGTCAGACAAGTTCATTTGGACGCCACAGGCCAATGAAGCCTTTATACAATTAAAGAAAATGTTATCCACTACACCAGTGTTAGCCTCTCCACTATCAAAGGAGCCAATGTTGCTCTATATAGCTGCAACCAACCGAGTTGTAAGTGCGGTAATCGTGGTAGAGCGCGACGAAGAGGGTAAGTCAGTGCAAAGGCCAGTATATTATCTGAGCGAGGTATTGTCAGCATCAAAGCAAAATTATCCGCACTATCAGAAAGTGGCGTATGGTGTGTATATGTCGGCAAAGAAGCTCAAACATTATTTTGAGGAGCACCCTATCAAAGTAATATGTGAGGCTCCCATATCCGAGATAATGAGTAACAAGGATGCAAGTGGCAGAATTGCAAAATGGGCAATTGAACTAGCTCCCTATGCGCCACAATATGACAGAAGAGAAGCAATCAAGTCTCAGGCTGTGGCTGACTTTTTTGTGGACTGGGCCGAGGTGCAATACGAACCGCCATTACCAGATCCGAACTACTGGAAAATGCACTTTGACGGGTCAAAAACAAAAACCGGGTTAGCCGCCGGAGTTGTGCTTACCTCGCCAAAGAATGACCAGTTGAAGTATGTGCTGCAGATCCATTTCGCATCGTCGAACAATGTCGCTGAATATGAAGCACTTGTGCATGGGCTCAAAGTGGCAAAAGAAATTGGGATACGTCGGATCCAATGCTTTGGCGACTCGGATTTGGTAGTTCAGCAAGTGTCAGGGCTGTGGGATGCTCTTGATCCAAACATGGCACTTTGCAGATTCCATGTGCAGAAGATATCTGGTTATTTTGAGGGATGCGAATTTCGCCATATACCCTGAGTGGAAAATGAGGCTGCCGACGTATTGTCGAAGCTCAGATCAACCCGACAAGCAATTCCACCGGGTGTAGCATTAGAACACCTCAGAAAACCATCCATCAGACCGTCCCCAGAAACCGACTCAATTTACGTCCCGGAGGATCCGGAGTCCGGAGCTGTGCCCATGGACATTGACATGGGAGGTGGTGCACAAAACCCGAGGACTGCCTCAGCAAACCCAGGGACTGCCTCGGCAAACCAGGGGACTTCTTCGCAAGACCCGGGGACTTCTCAGCGTGATCCGGTTGAAGTTATGCCGGTGGAGCAGATGGAAATTGATGAGGATGTGTCCCCTGTACGAGCGATACCAGCTTGGGCACTACCTATATTTCGATTCTTGAAAGATGGAACTTTATCCACTGAGGAGGTTCTATCCAGGCAAACTCAGAGGAGAGCAAAGGCATACACAATCATCAATTCTGAGCTATACAAAAGGAGTGTGACCAATGTCCTCCAGTGATGCGTTGACCCAGAAGAAGGGCTTGACATCCTCCAAGATATACATCAACGGGAGTGCGGGCATCATGCCTCGTCCCGAGCCTTGGTGGAAAAAGCTTTCCGGCATGGATTCTACTGGCCAAGTGCCTTAGAACAAGCAGAAGATTTGGTACGAAAATGTAATGGTTGTCAGAGGTATGCTACCAAGACACATATGCCAATGTCGGAGCTCAAGACCATACCAATCACATGGCCATTTGCCGTATGGTGTTTGGACATGGTTGGCCTGTTCAAACCAGCTAGGGGAAATATGACTCACATTTTGGTCATGGTGGATAAATTTACAAAGTGGATTGAAGTAAAGCCAATAAGAAAATGTGATGGAGCTACGGCCGTGACATTTCTCAAAGACATCATCTTGAGATACGGTTATCCTCACAGTATCATAACTGACAATGGCACAAATTTTGCTGAAGGGGCATTTGCACGATTCTGCCGAGATAAGAAGATCCGGCTGGACGTTGCCTCGGTAGCCCACCCCGCATCGAACGGACAAGTGGAGAGATCCAATGGATTAGTATTATCCGGGATAAAACCCTAGCTCGTTGAGCCGCTGCAAAGATCAGCGAGGTGCTGGATAGAAGAACTACCAGCGGTATTGTGGAGTTTAAGAACAACTCCGAATCGATCAACAGGCTATATGCCATTCTTTCTGGTATATGGGGCAGAAGCTGTATTACCAGCCGACATAGAGCATGACTCGCCTAGGGTCACCCAATACACAGAAGCCGAAGTGCAAGAAGCCCGGCAAAATGATGTTGATCTGCAGGAAGAAGCGAGAGAATTGGCATTGTCTAGATCCGCCATATATCAGCAAAATCTCCGATGCTATCATAGCCGGAAAGTAAACCCCCGAGTATTCCGGGAAGGTGATCTGGTACTCCGGTTGGTACAACGTACTGCTGGCATGCATAAGTTATCCCCCCATGGGAAGGGCCATTCATTGTGAGCAAAGAAGTGCACAATGATTCTTACTATCTTATCGATGCAAAACCACAGGAAAAGAACAAGGCGGATAGGTCCGGCGAGGAATCTAAGCGCCCATGGAATGTAGCTCTACTTCGTCCTTTCTACACTTAGCAGAGAAGTGTATGTATCTGAGTCTCTCATATGTCGGTATGTATGCCGGCAATGAGCTTATCAATGAAATGTTGGCACCTCGAGCAGTAACTCGGGGACTGCCTTAATAATGATTATTGTCTTATGTATTTATTGTTTATACATCGGCTGGCGTAAGTTGTTCTACTTAGGCCGGATTAGTAATGTGTGAGCACCAAGAACCCAACTCTTCGACTTGCTGCTGTCCAACAAGAATTGGCTTCATGGCAAGCAAGAGAACAAGTTTGGAATTGCGCAGCACATAAAAATGACTAAGGAAAGGAACTTAATCGAGCCGACGTGTGTTTTTCGGACTAACCTTGTGTTTACTTTCAAATTATTATGCTGAATTATTTTGAGCTAAGCCTAAAGTTTCCAAGTATTGTTAAGACAATTTTTGAAGCTCGGATTCGTAAGTCGTAAAACCGAATCAAGGTAGACACGAGCCGAGCCACAAGATTGGATGAACAAGAAAATGAAACTCGGGGACTACGCCCAAGTTAATCCGGCATAAAAACTTAGTAGCAAAATATCACTTGTATACTTGATACAATTCCACCCGGCATACCGGGGATCTGATAAACTTTAAAGTTTTTTCACTCAAGGAGCAGCAGGAGGAGGAAGTTCGGCGTCATCTTCGCTGTCTTTGATGTCCGAGGCATCGTCCTCTTCGTACTCATCCAAGCCATCTTCAACGTTCTCAGCGTTTTCATCATCCGTGCCACCAAGGAATCTTAGACCCTCATTCCATTCATGAATGGGAGCATATTCGATGAGGCTATGGGCGCAAGCCTTGCGCCGAGCTATCCACTTCGGGTCACTGGACCATCTAGATCCGGTATGCATGCGCGCTAGGAGGTTGAGGTTGATCTTCTCGTACCACGTAAGCACGTAGTGGAGAACGGTCTCAGCTCCGGCACGTCCAGCGGATTCCCTCCAAAGGTCGAGCTGGGTCTCGCATTCCATCAACTAATCAACAAGAACTGTGGTCCCCTCTGGAGTATCTTTTGCAGGCCAAAAGGTGTGGAAGATTCGGATTACAATGTCAAGGATATCCTTGCCATAGTTCTTCACGATTTCCACGCGAGAAGACAAGCTGACCAACAGGTCCTCCATGTCATAGGGAATCTCTTCAGCGTCAGGAGCAATGGGGGTACCCCTCTCTCGGCAGAACTTAGCAACAGCGATGCTCGCAATGGCATTTCCCTCTGGAAATTTGCCTGAAAACAAGACAAGAGAAGCGGGTAAAGAAAAGACATGTGAAGTAACCCGAAGAAATATGCCAGATGAGGGAAAGGAGCTTACGTGAAATATGGTTGTGGATCCGGGTCAACTCCTTGGTACAGTCATCACGCCTTTTGCGAAGCTGCACAAGTTCAGTATTCGCTGACTCAAGTTTGACGTCGGCCTCCTGGAGAAGTTCTCGGTCCTTGGCAATCTGGAGATTGAGGCGCTCGTGCTCTTCAGTATAGTCCTGGCCAGCTTTTTGAAGTTCGGATTGGTGCTGTGCTTTCAACTTCTTCATATCTGCCTTGAGCTTGGCAATTTCATCATCCTTGGTTCGGAGGAGGGCAAGCTCGTCATCTTTCTTTTTGAGCTCGGCCTGATGCTACCCTGCTTGTTCGAGAAAATGCAGCATCATATCAGGCACGGGCACACTATCTTCCAGCGATGCTGAAATAGTTTGTTGACCCGGTAGAGCCGAGGTATGAATGTTCGCCGAGCCAAGGAGAAAAGGAGATAGAAAGCATAGCAAGGTCGCACAAAAGTAACTTGCCCTTGATCTGGTCAAGATTCTTCCTCATGAGGATATTCTCAGCTTCCACCCCAGCTGCGAAAACCGAATGATGGGTCAGTTCGGCAGAAAAAGAGGAAGAAAACACGGAAAAATGTCAAGAAGAGAACTTACCCCTTTTCTCATGTTCAGCGAGAAGTGCATTATGCTTTGCGCGCAGCATCTTGTGAGTGTCCAGGAGACGCTGAAACTCAGTGCTCCGGTGGTTGGTGGTCACCTGAAAAGAGTACAAAAATATAGCTTAGTCTTGTGCATATTCGAAGTGTACAAAATCCGGGCCAAGTGGAACTTAACCCGGCTCTAGGTGTGTGCACATTTGAAGTGTACAAAATCCGGGCCAAGTGGAACTTAACCCGGCTCTAGGTGTGTGCATATTCGAAGTGTACAAAATCCGGGCCAAGTGGAACTTCACCCGGCTCTAGGTGTGTGCATATTCGAAGTGTACAAAATCCGGGCCAACTGGAACTTAACCCGGCTCTAGGTGTGTGCATATTCGAAGTGTACAAAATCCGGGCCAACTGGAACTTAACCAGGCTCTAGGTGTGTGCATATTCGAAGTGTACAAAATCCGGGCCAAGTGGAACTTAACCCGGCTCTAGGTGTGTGCATATTCGAAGTGTACAAAATCCGGGCCAAGTGGAACTTAACCCGGCTCTAGGTGTGTGCATATTCAAAGTGTACAAAATCCGGTCCAAGTGGAACTTAACCCGGCTCTAGGTGTGTGCATATTCGAAGTGTACAAAATCCGGGCCAAGTGGAACTTAACCCGGCTCTAGGTGTGTGCATATTCGAAGTTATCAAGGAGCTACGTTAGTTTTCTAAGGAGCATCCGGCCGAGTAACAAGTTACTCCCCCGGAGGCTCGGGGACTAATGGTTATATCACTAATATCTACAACATGCTAAGGAAAAGGTGAAGTAACGTACCTCCATCATCCGACCCACGAGGTTAATTTCCTTAGCGGTTGTGTTCATTTGAGCAGCAAATTCGGCAGGACCGAACTTCTCTGGGAGATCGTCGTTGTGGACGAACTCCGCCTTGTTCCAGTTGTTCACGAACTCGATCAAGGTCAGAGGGTATCGTTCGCCGCTGAGCATGTGGGGCGCCACTAGGCCCTTAGCATGTGCTTCCCTCCTCTCAACCTGGGCAAGAGCAGGGCTGGTGTGCAAAACGAGTTGCGCGTCAGCTGGCTCGGAGGGGCGTCCTTTGGTGGTGGAGTTTTCTTCGAAAGCATGGACGCGAGTGTGCGCTGTCCAGCCTCGATGGACGTTGCCCTGGTGGCGTCAGGGGCCTTCTTGCCCTTAGGTTGTTGCTGAGAAGTGGAAGTCGTTGCAGCAGATTTACCCTTGGGAGCTGCCTTAGTGCTTTCTCGCCGAGACTGGGAAGACTCGGACGAGGCGGAGGAGGGGCTTGGTGCTGCTGTTGTTGCTTTTGCTGCTGGTGCTGGAGTTGGTGCTAGTGCTGGTGTTGGTTTCTTCTTCGGTGGAGGTGCTGAGGTAACCTCGGTGGTAACTGGTTGCGGCGGAGCCAAAGTAGTGGTGGCCGCTGCCTCGGCAGAGCCAGTCTCCCCCGCTCCAGTGTTGCCCTCCTCTTGACGAGGTGGGCTGGAACCCAGAGCAGTCGTTGAACCCTCCGGGATTGGGCTCAGCAGGCGTGAATCGTCGCCATGAGAGGGAGAAGGGCTGTGTCGGAGCGGGGAGGCAATGTCAGATCCACTCTATGGGACCTCCACCACGGCCCTGCCGAATCAAACATTGTCGGATGAGAAACTATAACAATAGAAGAACAAGTAAATGGCAAAGGGAAAAGAGGCTTACTCATCCGAGGTCAGGGGCTCCTTGGGCTTCCGAGCCCTTCATGCTATGGCCTTGGTTGCAGGCTTGGTGGCAGTTTTGTCCCCGGACTTCTTTCGCCTCTTGGCTGGCTGAGAAGGTCCGGAGGATGAAGTTGATGCGGCTCCCCTTTTCTTCTTCAGCGCGACCGGAACAGGATCACCCACGGCAAGGGGAGGGTCCTCATGGATCTGCCCACCGGGGTTAGCTGATGCCAGAAAAGCATAAGAAAGGGGGACAGCGTCAAATGCTTCCATCACCTCAACATCCGAGTCATCTTCATCGTCGGGCCAATCTCTAATGGAAGAGAGTTTACTGGTGGGTCGCTTGGTCACGTCGGCCATTGGAAGGAACATCTCCTGATCCGGTTCCTCCTCGTCAGAGGTATCCCGGTCAGGCGCCCATTTGAGGGAGGGCTCGGTGCCATCCTCGATAGTTTGCTGAAGGAATTGCTAAGGGAAAGAAAAGACAACAGGGTTAAATATACAACAGCGACCGACATATGATTTAATTTGGAGAAAGTTTGCGGCACGAAGCTTACCACAGGAGGAATCCTATCTCGGCAATAGTGTTCAATTCCCCATGTCCACTCAGAGGAGAAGTCCTTGTGGGTGGTGAAGAGGGCCTTGACCCGGCGGTAGATCTCTGTGTTGCTCAACTCGAAAGACAAGGTCCGGTTGGGGTCACGGCCCCAGATCATGTGATAGACTTTATGTGAGCGTTTCTGAAGGGGGGAGATCCGGTTACGTACAAATGTGATCATGGCGTCCTCGTTGCACAATCCGAGGTCCTTTAGCTCCTTGAACCTCTTATTAACTTGGTTCGCTAAGACTGTGGGCTTCTTGGGGATAACGTCCCACAGTTCTGGATTGGGAGGACCCGGAGCGTAAGGGCGCAGCCGGATCAGATCCTCAGTAGTGTCATTCCAGACATAGAAGAAAGTCCTGGCCCATCCCTTACAAGAGTCCATCCCAGTGACTCGGGGGAAGACAGACAGTCTCCAAGGAGAAATTGATGCAGCGCCGAACTACGTGAGTTGTTTGTCCTCCGGATCTAGATCTACATTCGGAATCACGTTCCGGTGAAGGCCAAAGAACTGGATCTAGAGCTCCTTCGTGGGTCACAGTCCGGCATAACCTTCGATGGTGGAGGCAAAGGCAGAGAGAGAAGTGATGGCGTTAGCCAGAAGATAGTGCGGCTGGAGCTCGTATGTGTTTAGCCAGTCGTGGAAAAAGTCACTGACTGGGAGACCAAATCCTTGTTGGAAATGAGAAAGGAACACCACATACTCACCCGGATTGGGTGAGGGGGCAAGCTCGGCAGAAGCAAGGCGTGCAGTGACGCCCTCCGGGATGCGCCTAGTGCGATAGAGCCAATCCAGGTCATCCTGGCAGACCCAAGATCCAGCCCACGCGCCACGGTCGGCAGTCACTGCGTCTTCTTCCATCTCCTACTCGGTGACAGTGAGCTCTTCTTCTGTCATCTCGAGGTCACTACCCTCACTGGCGCTAGCAGCGGTGGGTGGCAGTGGCCTAGACTGGCAGCGACCCGTGGCGGAAGAGAGATCGGAGGCGGTGGCGGCGGCAGATGCGTGTGGCCAAAGCGGCCACTTTCAGTCGGTTGATGGCAATGTTGTCGATGGAGAAGGAGAGGAAAAGGCAAAGGCAGAGGGGCGCAGGAGCGGGGAAATGACCCAAGGGGCGCGCCCCTCCCCTATTTAACCACTCCCGTAAGGGGTAGTGGGATCGCATTTCGCGGGCGGGCCACATCGTGTGGCCGTGTATAACCCGGATTGACCAATCAGCGATGAGCCACACGAAGGACCACAGGGCGTAGCGGATCCCATGACGCGACGCAGTGATACAGTTAACGAGGAGGCAGGCGTGACGTAACATGCGCATAGTAACTCCTGACAATAACTACGGCGGTTACTGTTGCTGGCCCTTAAAATGAGGCAAACTAATGATTAGCCTCCATGTGGGGAAGTGTACGAGAGAAGGAAGAATGACCTGGATGAGAATGTGGTAACCCGGCCAGCAAGTGAAAACTTGGAATGTGCCAAGGGAAAGTAAACCCATGAGATCCGAGATAAGAGGTAACTCGGAAAAGGAACACAAAGCTCAGTGAAATTGAACCTGTTGTGGCCTTAGTGGCTAAGGCTGCTAAGACCGCACCAGCTTCGGGGACTAATGTTGGGGCGATACCTCCGGGTAGGGTCACGCCGGGGTATAAAGGCCGAGTTAGCGAGATGCAGCAAGCGAATGCTGGCCGAGTCACCTCAAGGCAGGCCGAATCACGGGGTAACCCGGACCAGGGGATGTCCACCTAACTGGGTCTCAACCGACTTAAGCCGTAAGTCGGACAGGTGAATATAACTCTTATGCAGGAACAGGTGTAGCCGGATCAACTATGTACGATCCGGGTCATATCAAGCTTATAGGAGAAGGAAGGTATCTCGCTGGTCAAAGGTGGCCCCTGTACGCAGAGCATGAGTGAAGCGGACAGAGGCAGGACCACCGAGGCGTGGCTGACAAAGGTGGCGATGCCAATGTCGGCTGACGCGGGCGCCGCAGAGGCTCACGTAGCCTCTACATGGATGACGCGGGGAAAAGTGACCTGGTCGGCTTACTATTTTGGGAAGAGGCATATTCTCTGGAATATGCCTCCACGTATGCCCTAATTGGAGACCTAGCCACCCCTATATAAGGAGGGCTAGGGCCTCTGTAGAAGGGGTTGAGTTTTCACTGGGTAGATCACGAGTTGGTTAGATTTCACTTGGTTCCTGAGGGCTAGCTAGTGGTGAGAGTAAGAGAGCTCCTTCTTCCTCCTCTCTCCAATACAGCTCAAGGAGCACTTGTAATCTGTGGAAGTGAATCAAATACAAAGCTTCTGTGTGTGGAATCACCACACTATCCCTCCCTGGATTCCCCTAGTGCATTTAGTCCCCACCTTTAGCCTATCCATGGCATCTGCCGTGACACCACCACGACATTGTCCCTTGGAACAACATGCATGCGTGCACTGCATCACATTAGTCTCGTATCTCTGCCCGATCTACTAGAATCACTCTCATCTGCAGTCTCTCGGCTCTTGATCGGAGATTCCGGTTGGACAGTCCGGAGGCTCCGGCCTGTCTGACCGGAAACTCCGGTCCAGACCGGAGATTCCGGTGTTGCACTCCGGAGACTCCGGTGTAGATTTCCTCTAGCACATCTAGCATAGTTGTGAGGGTCTTGTGCCTATCTCCTTGACATATGTGCTTACCCCCAAGCTATCCCCCCCTCTCTCTGTTCACAGGTGGCTCTGGTTCTCGTCGTGGTCACACCAAGGCCAAGTCCAAAAGGGCGGATCCTCAGTTTGGTGAAGAGGTTGGGCAGTACGTGATCCCGCCATCGAACCGTAGGCAACAGATCAGAGATGCTGAGTATATGAGAAAGAATCGAGAACGGATTAAGGAGGAGAACCAGGCCAAGAGGGCCAAGTATGAAAATTTGTAGTCTCTTGCTCATATGTCCAAAAAGGATTTATGTGACCTTCGGAAGACCAATTTCTATGAGATGCCAAGGACTTGTGAGGATCCTTGTTATTGGAGGAGGGAACAGAAAGTATTCATGACTGATGTCTATCGCAAGATCACCAAATCCCCAGTTTGTCCTTAGAGGTACATGGAGCTTGAGTACATGCGTGCCAACAGTTACTTTACAGATGCTGTGTGGATCACTAAAAAACTTGGGCTGCATGGACTCATGGAGCTCCAAGAAGATTACAGCATTCCCCTTGTCCAACAATTCTATGCTACTATGGTGTTTGGGACTGATCAAGCAAGGACCATGACCTGGATGACTGGCGATGTTCGCTGCACTGCTACCTTCTTTGACTTTTCCAGGATCATCAATGAGACCTACTAGGGTGTGGTTGTTCCTATTGGGCACCGTATGCATGATGCTGCTCTTGGAGAGAGCAAGACCAAGTTGGATCCGCTCAATGGCAAGGGTGCAGTTGTTGGTGAGGCTAAGGGCCTCAAACCTCTCTGCAACTTGCTGCTAAGGATATTCTGCCATAGTATCTCTCCGAATGCTGGCAATGATGATGCCATTAGATGTGGGCTTGTCAACCTACTTCACCATGCTCACAAGATATACCTTGCTGGTCCTGATGCCGAAGGCTTTGCTATTGATGTGATGGATTACATTTTTTAGGAGATGCACCATGACATTCTCTACAAGAAATCTCCTCCATATGCTCCTCTAGTGATGAGACTTATCAAGACTCAAACCCATGGTTCACCACTTGCCCTCCCTCCCAACCTTACAGAACATGCTTTGGTGTCCCTTCAGAAGAAAGGGAAGATGGTTACTAGGCAGCCGTTTGAGAGTGAGGATGAGGAGATCTCTGAGGCTGAGCGTGCTCCTACCCCTCCTAGGGGCTCTAGGAGGAAGAATGACTCCAATGTACCCATGCCTCCTATCACACATGAGGTGGTTAAGGAGAAAGTCAATAAGGCATCCTTTTGTGAGAAGACCCTTTGCTGCATGAATGCTGACATTCGTAAGGAACAACATGATGCCTACAAGAGCAACGGCAGGATCGAGAAACTTCTCAAAGAAATCAAGGCTCAGGGTGAGGAAGAAGAGGAAGGAGAGTCGGAGTACAATGATGAACATGGTGTTGAAACATCTATAGAGTCTAATCACACACTTTCCTTTGGGGCCTGGAATGCCATGAATGCAAGCTTAGTTGACTGGTAGACTTTCTCTGAGGGTACTTCTAGTTTTGCACCTCAGGGCACCTCCTCCTCTCGCCCTCACAGCAAAGGGCCACAGACCTCTGCTGCTGATGATGACTATGATCAGGATGAGGATGAGGATGATGATGACTCCGAGTGACCTTCATTGGGACGATAGCTAGGACACTTTTTCCTTTTCGGTGTTTCGATGCCAAAGGGGAGAAGTTGTCCATTAGGAGCATCGGGATTTGCATGGGTGGTCAGCTTTATATCTTTGTTTTTTACTTTGAACATTTGCTTTCATTTGGTTCTTGTGAGACTTATTTGCCGTATGTGAACTATCATTGTGTGTGGACATATCTATGCCCCTTTCGTATTGTAATATTTATCCATTACCTGACAGGCATGTATTACTTGTTTATCTTGTTGCACATCGTCAAGGGGAGCATAACTATGTCATATCAAAATTTCCATGCAAAACCTCATGTTGTCATCGAACACCAAAAAGGGGGAGATTGAAAGGACATTTACTGTCCTAATCTATTTTGGTGTTCGTTAACAACATCAGGTACATTTTACTATGTGTTAATATCTACAGGACAATCTATTGAAAAGAGAAAAAAGAGTGTTGTGGGAAATTTCATGGCCAAAACCATGCTTACCTGAAGTTTCCAGACCGGAGTTTCCCCAGGAGTTCCCAGTGTGTGGTCTGGACTTGGCCCAGGGTCTCTCTGTCTCTGGTCCGGAGATTGGCCGGATATCAGCTAGAATCTCTGGTGTGTCTCCTCAGGCCGAAGTTTCTAGTGTGAACACGCCGAAGTCTCCGGTGTCTCTTGTCCGGAGTTACGGACAGAGTCTCCGGAGTGGACGTCGAACCCCTGCCCAAGACAGCCATAGACATGGTCCAGAGATGGACCGGAGGTGGGCTGGAGTTTCCAGTCAGGTCCAAAGTCTTCGGTCTGGCAGACCGGGGTCTCCGGTGTGAATGGTCTCCAACGGTCAGGAAACGGTTCACAAGTGTGTGACCTATAAATAGGGGACCTCATCTCCTTACTCTAATTGCTCGTTCCAAAAAAAAGACCACACCATTAGAGCCACCAAAACTCCAAGATCTCTTCATCCAACCACCCAAAATCATTGATCTTTGTGGAATCGGAGGAGGAGGCATCGATCTACAGCTTCACCAAGATATATCTTCATTTCCCCCTCATTTACTTGAGGGCCCTTGATCTAGGGTTTCATTGGAAACCCTAAGCCTTGTTTTGGTTGATTTGATTCTTATAAGCTTGTCTTTGATTGTGTTGACAGCTTGCTTGTATTTGGGAGCCTCCAATTAGGTTGTGGATGTGTGCCTCGAACTTGTTGTAAAGGTGCCGGCTTCCACCTCGAAGGTTTCCAATATAGTGGAAGAGGTGAATCGAACCCGTTGGGGTGAGGTTCATCGCATAACAAGGGAGGCCTCTCATGGCGTTGGTGGTTTGAAACCAGCCCCTCTCAAAACGTAGACGTACTTCCCCTCAAAGGGAAGGAACTATGGGAAACAAACCCTTGTGTCTCCGCGTGCTCCACTTTGGTTACTTCTATACTTTACCGCACTTTACTTATCTTGTTCTTGCTTAGTGCTGTGCTAGATTGACATATAGGTAAATTCACCATAGTTGCATTATCTAGAGAATTTACCTTTTGTGTCAATCCATAACTTGAAAAAGAGTAAAATTTGAAGTAGCACCTATTCACCCTCCCCCCTCTAGGTGCCCATACGATCCTTTCAATCGTGGTACCAAGTTCAGACTGCATGAACAAGAGACATCTTCACCGTGGAGCGCCGTCACGCTGCGGGATTCGGATCCAGGAGCTCTACTTCCGCAACTGTTGCTGGATCGGGGAAGCAGGAGTCATTGCCAGGCACTAGACATGTGTAACTCCCCGCTAGGTGTCACACTTGGGGCACTAGGAGTCGTTGGAGCCGCAGGAGCACGAGGACTTCAACACGACCTTGAGGTCGGCTTTGGATCGTCTACATCAACCACGCTCTCCTGAGCATTGACAATGCTTTTCGGTCTTCGAGGATAAGTTCGCAAAAAGCCCCTCCCGTTACTACATTACTAATAGATAGGTCTTAGCAACATCAGGGGTTCAGGGGCGTAGGGTAAAATTTTATGGGAATTCTAGTTTTAGACCGGTTGATATATGTCAAAACTCGGCTGGCTAACATACACCGTTGGATTTGCATCGAACGTAGGGGACAAACCCGCACGGTTGGTGGCGATTTAATGCACGCACACCTGATCTGGACATACCCTTCACCTGGGCCCCACTCTTCATCGTCTCCCACCCCCCCCACTTCTCCTGACCGTTTTAGGTATTTCGCTGCTCCCTCCGCTTCTTGTCCGGCGATTTGCTTCGTGCTATGACAGTTCCCGTCCAATCCCCTACTATTCTGTTTGCCTCTACTGCCGCTGACGCATCGACTCCCTCCATGTGCGCTCGCAGGTTCGTTCCTCCTCCAATTTTTCTCCACGGCCGCTTCGACCCTTCTCCTCTCTCCTACTCTATTTCCGGCGGTTCCATTTCCGTTGATTTTATCATCAGCGTTGATTCTGGTTGGTCCTATAGTTTAGGGTTGCTTAGAAGTTGTAATGTGTGTGATTTGCCCCTGATTTCGCGGCGCTCCTTCATGATTTCCCTGATTTCGCCGTGCTCCTTCATGCTTGAACCACCCGTTTTTGAAATGGTTTGAGTACTGCCCCTGATTCCGTTTGGTCCTATAGTTTTGAGTGCTGTCCCCTAACCAGATCTACTACATGTGATGTAGTTATGATGTATCCATGTGAGTCGTTTCCCCATGATCCAATCACTAATATCCCCGTGCTGCCTCCTTTGATTTGATCTATGATACATTCTATTTGAAGTTGGTTAGATTGTATAGGATTCCTTGATATCAGTAGCACTAATCATGGATAACATTGCATAGGATTCCTTGATAACAACAGATATATCCATTGGTAACATTGGAGAGGATCCCTTCATAACAACTGTACTAGCCATGTATGTGCTAAATTTTGTTTATGAAGTGGGTAAGATTGTATAGGATTCTTTGATAACAATATCACTAGCCATGGATAATATTGGAGAATATTCATTGATTACAACAACACTAACCATGTATTTGTTAAATTTTGTTTATGATCTGTTGGTAAATTTTTGAGCAAAGTGCATGATAACATATGTGTAATGGTATGGGTAACTTGTGTACTGATGGCATGCTAACATTAGACTAGCTGGGTTGCCCATTACAAATCATTTATAAATCATGATGCACTACTCTGGATGTTTTAGGCTTTTGAAATTAGGATTCCTTGATAATAGTGGCACTAGCCATGGGTAACATTGGAGAGGATCCCTTGATAACAACAGTACTAGCCATGTATCTGCTTACTTTTTGTTTATGAAGTGGGTAATATTGTTTAGGATCCCTTGATAACAATAGCACTAGCCATGGTTAACATTGGAGAGGGTCCCTTGATAACAACATTACTAGCCATGTATCTGCTAACTTTTTGTTTATGTTATGTTGGTAACTTTTGAGCAAAGTGCATGATAATATATGTGTACTAGCATGGATAACTTACGTTCTGTTGGCATGATAACATTATATTACCTGGGCTGCACATAAAAAATTCAAGTGTGTAATGTAGGATATCCCCTATGGGTTCCATTGTAATGAATTCCTTGATAATAGTATCTCTATACATGATTTTGGTAGTGTAATCCATAACTTTTACTTATATGTGTTAGTAACTTTTGATCAAAATGCATGATAAAATTGTTGTATGATCATGGGTAACTTTTTGTTTATCTCTGTTGATAAGTTTTTAGCTTCTTATATGATAACATTAGTTTATGATCATGGGTAACTTATGTACTGATGGCTAGATAACATTATATTATATCTTTTTGTGTTTCCTATTTTGTATGGTATTTTAACATTATTTCATCTCTATGTTAATTTTTGGTGTTGTTTTCCTATTTTCTATGAGTTTGTGTCTACAATTGTGTTTTTTGTGGTTGAGTTTTGTATTTATGTTTTCATTTTAAATTGTTTGTAGTGGCCATAATGTCGAGAAAACAGAAGGCTGCTGCTGATGTTGTCGATTGTGAACAACAACCTGCCCATAAACATAACAGGGCATCTCCTTGTGTTGTGACCAGTTTATTGGATTTTTTATCAGACGAACAGAAGACAACAATTGAAACAATAGAGCTTGACAGTTTGCTAGATATCAAGTGCTCATCACTACACGACGCAGTTATGACCTGGTTTGCTAGTTTATATGACAAGCACACACGTGAATTTGTTGTGCCAGGTCAAGGAAGGATACCCCTTAATGAGGATACTGTATTCAGATGTTTTGGTTTGCCGCTTGGGGAAGAACCGGTCCCATATTATTCTGATACAGAAATTCAGGGTGCCCTTGCCCCTGTTCTTTTTCCTGATGATGGTGGCACCCCTTTCAGAACTCAAGTTTTTCAAATATTGAAGGATATGAGTTCATATGGCGATGAGTTCAAGCAAACATATGTCATGTACATTGTGTCAACACTTTTATCGCCGACCACCCGGAACCATGTTAGCCCTAAGTGCTACCCTATCATGGTTAGTTTCCCTTGTCATGTCTGTTCTTTTTAACATCTATCTTGGGTGGTAACTTATATGTTTTGATGTTGATAACTTTCTGTTTGATGTGATGATAACCAGTTTGTTATAGGGGTGGTAACATTTTTGTATTTGGGTTGTGGTGGTGTGTAACATATGTGTAAGTTTTGATGTTATGTTGATAGCTTCTTTCCATTATATATTTCAGCACAACATTGGAAATGTGTCCAAGTTCTAGTGGTGCAAATTCGTCACTGACCAGCTGCACGAGGAGCTTTCTAAGGGTACTCATACGCATGCTTGCCTTTTTCTCTTGCAGGTACATATTCCTGTTTTTAAATTGTTTGAATATTACCTTCTATATTCAAATTTGTTGTATTTTTTAGTTAGTGTATTGATTGTATTCTTTTCTGGTATTTTAATTTTTTTGAAGCTGCTTTATGTTGACTCACTTGATGTTAGCGGTTTGGATATTGATTTGCCGGAAGGGTGGTATGCTGTGAACATATGGTCAAGAGAACTAATCGATCAAGTGTTGAAGGCTGATCTGTAGAATGATGGAAAGGGATATGGAAAGCTGAAGGTAGGCTATACATTTTTGTAACATATGGGTTTTAATCTTGAGGATAACTTGTTTGTTTAAGGGTTGGTAACTTTTTATAAAACTGCCTGATCACATTCAACATAAATAGTGGGTAACTTATGTGTTTAGTGGGTGGTAACATGTAGGTCACAATGTGGGTAATATGTAGAAAACTGGTTGATCACATTTGATAATTATTTATTTTTTTGATCGTCCAGTTGAAACCTCAGTATGGCATAAACTTCGGACTTTTTGGTGGCGCCCAAGGGTTCAACAAATGGTTTGACACTTGTGCAGACCCTGGTTGTTCAAATGAGGTAATTTTTAGTATGTTGATTGATCAGTGCATATTTGCATCATGTTTTACATTATTATTTTGCATTGAAGATGTAGGATCTTAGTATTTTACAGTGCTCGCATGCACATTTTATGTCTGTTTTCACCAGGATCAGGACATATGATGGATCCAATGGATACAATTCTTGGAGCAGTTGTACTGGGGGGAAAAGGAGTCAAAACCAACGTAAATCGCTTATTTGGGAAATATTAATAATAGCAAAAGAAAACCAGAAGCGAACAAAGGAGGTAGAGAGTTCAACGACCAACTATACGACCAGAGCAAATTTTCCGGCCGTATAGCTCTGGCCATATAGTTGGCGCCGCCTCCGCCTCGTCAAATAGTTTCACCCCGTGCAACTGGTTCAGGGAGACGACATACAGAACACCCAGAAATTGCCGAAACCTCACCTCTGGAAGGCATCTGGAGGGGGAACTCATCCACAAGGGATCCATCTTCGCCCTGCGCAGATCCAGGAGGCTAAGGCATTGATGGCTCCGTGCACGGCGCCCAGAAAAGTGCTTGATGGCTTGTGGTTGATGTAGAGCTCGTTGGGAACCCCAAGGGGAAGGTATGATGAGAACAACAGCAAGTTTCCCTCAGTTATGAAACCAAGGTTTAATCGAACCAGTAGGAGCAAGGAAACACCCCAAAGGTGTTACTAGCTGAGCTTTGGCAGGGCGCACTACCGGTGCTAGTAGCAACGTGGAGACCTGCACAACACAACCAAAGAACTTTGTTCCCAACTTGCGATGAGGTTGTCAATCTCACCGTGTTTTGCGGAAAACAGAGGATTAAACGTATCGAATGGAAAGAAGTAAAAGTTTGCAGAAAGTAAACACAAAGCAGTAAATAGTTTATAGATTGTATGTAAAAGACAAGGACCGGGATCCATAGTTCACTAGAGGTGGCTCTCCTTAGATAGA
The DNA here is from genome assembly GCA_023614405.1 of Avena insularis. Lineage (NCBI taxonomy): Eukaryota > Viridiplantae > Streptophyta > Magnoliopsida > Poales > Poaceae > Avena > Avena insularis. The sequence continues at coordinate 539,177,091 of CM042694.1, forward strand.
AAACATGCTAGGTGAACAAATTACAGCGGGGCAATTGACAAACACCGAGAAAGCAATACATGCATATACTAATCATCTTGACTCCTTTCAGACTTGATTGGGCATTACAACATAATACATAGACCGCCATCCAACTGCATCTATGACTAATAATCCACCTTCAGGTTATCATCCGAACCCCCTCTAGTATTAAGTTGCAAGCAATAGATTATTGCTTTACAAACTGCGTGTAAAGTAAACAATACGATTGTTCTATGAACAAAGGATTGTTGTTTTCTCCCTAGTAGCAACAGCACATCTAGTACCATAGAGATTTCTGTCACTTCCCCAGATTACCAGAGGCATGAACCCACTATCGAGCATAAATACTAACTCTTGGACTTGCTAGCATCTACTTGGCCAAGATAGCTACTAACAACGGAAAGCATGCAAGATCACAAATAACAAAGACATGATAGAATCAATAATAAATCTGAAATAGCATCTCAATATTCATCGGATCCCTGCAAACACAACATGTAAGAATTACAAATAGATGATCTTGATCATGAACTCACAAGGTCTAAACATGAAAGCACAAAGGAGGAGAACCAGCCATTTGGCTACTACATGGATTCGTAGTCCAAGGATGAACTACTCACGCATCACACCGGAGGCTTGCATGGTGATGAAGAAGGCCTCCAGGGTGAATTCCCCTCTCCGGCAGGGTGACGGGAAGAGCTTCAGATCCCTCCCGATCTAGGGATGGAGATGACAGCGGCTATAGACTCTTTCGTGGATTTTTGATCGGGTACTTAGGGTTTTCGTCCTAAGGGCAATATATAGGCGGAAGGAGAGGCCGAGGGGGTGCCGAGAGTGGCCACACCACCCCCTGGCGCGGGTCAGGCCTGGCCGCGCGGCCAGGTGGTGTGGTGGCTCCCTGGCCCTTCTCCGTCTCGTATTCTGGCACTTGATCACTTCCGGAAAAATAGGCACTTTGGCTTTTGTCCCGTCCAATTCCGAGAATATTTATTTTCTGACTTTCCTGGAACCAAAAACAGCAGAAAATAGGCAGCTGGCACTGTGGCTCTTGTTAATAGGTTAGTCCAAGAAATCATATGAAAAGTACGCCAAACTTGGAACAAAACACAAGAAAGTGGATAAAACCAAGCATGGAACATCAAAAATTATAGATACATTTGCAATGTATCAACATCCCCAAGCTTAACTCCTGCTCATCCTCGAGTAGGTAAGTGATAAAAATAAAGAATAATTTTTGAGGTGACATGCACCATCAAAGACTTGATCAAAGTATTTGCAAAACATTCAAAGCTGGGATCATAGTACTTCAATCATAACATGAAAGACAAAGTTCTAGCAATAAGCAAAGAAACTATGATGCAACATGAAAAGGCACAAACAAAAGATTCATGAATAACAATGCTTTGCAAGACGTTTGTTTGTTTCACATAAAGAAAATATAGCATAATAGTATTCAGCTTGTCCCTCAATAGAGTAGCAAATATAAATGCATAGGACACCTGCAAAGTTCATAAGAGTGACTAGATACAATAGTTTAAAACAAGCAATAACAAGTTATGCATCAATCAACTAGTCTTGGGACAATGCACATAGAACTAAGAATGGCCACTATGCTCTCAAAGTAAGTGCATAAAGATAGAAGTTGGAGACTCAATATAATGGTGGAAGAAAAGCCTTTGTAAAAGGAAGTAGGGATTCAAGTCTCATAAAGAGCTTCCAAAAATTATGGTACTTATAGCTTTCATCTCTCATTGCCCCTATCATAAGCATCTTGAAGGTGATTAAGGTTAAAGTGACACAACTAAGAGGATATGCTTGACAAGTTATAAACCGAAATCTCATGCCCCTTACTTACGAAGACCGATCCTCATGCTACTCAACTTCACCAAGTAAGCTCTTGTCATTGTAAGTATATGTGTATCATTAAGAACCGCTTAACGGTACCCTTGCACATGATACGGGAGCTTTCCCATAATCAAAATGACAAGGCAAGCAGACAATGAGCATCTCAGCGATCTTTTTATTTGCTATTTGCATAGGTTTTTATTGAGGATGCTTCATAGAGTGCTCATTATGGTGATGCTGCAAGTTTCCACCATGATTAGGCATGGCTTAGGCTAGCCAGCGCTTTCTAACACACATACAAACTCCATGATCTTACAAGTTCCACTTTTATTTCACATCGCCAGGATCCGTAAGCAAAAGAACATGATATCAACGGGGTACAAAGTACAAGTGCAATGTTGAAAGCGTTCCCCATGAAACATGGTTCTGCTAATTTGAACTTATAAAGCGCAAGCATATACGCAACAAAGAAGGACCCAATGGTTCAAGTTTATTAGAGGCAAAAAGTAAAGTGTGCCATCAAGTTCGTGAGAGCTTTAATCACTAGTTTTCTCATAACAAGTTTAATTTGGAAGGTAAACAAAAGCATGAATATACTTGGAATAGCATAAGCTAGTAGGTAGGTATGGTGGACTCTTTGGAATAACTTGGTTTAGGGAGTTGGATGCATGAGTGGAACTCATACTTGGTGGTGGAGGCTAGCAAAAGACTGGGAGCGATAAACTAAGAGAGCAATAATGGCCATAATCATGCAGAGCGACAAAACATCATTGATCAAAGCATAAAGTGATACTACAAGTTGAAAACTAAAGGATCATAAAGGCTATGGTGACTTGAGATAGTCATAACATGGTGTGAGCATGCGCCAAGTCAACCCAAATAAAGCATCAAAGGAGAATACCACTATACTGTGCTTTAATATGCTAAAACAACGCATGATTCATCCAAGGCACATTAAGCAATCTCAATTGTTTATAACAAGTCATGCTACAGCAAAGAATACTAAGAATAAATCCAAAACAATTATCAAGTATGGCATGACAAAGCACAGGCCATAGTCAAAAACAAGCTCTTTTTACCACATAAGTATGAACTTTCCTACTCTTTTCCAAACCAAACCAAACTATTTGAAATCCAATGTATGAACGAGGGGGTCCAACCAATTTATTCAGAAAACTTAGCAAACCAAGCAAACTAAAAAGCAAAACGAAAACAAAAAAAGACGCTCCAAGAACAACACAATTGTGCATGAAACAATAAAAATGAAGCGTTTGGAAGAAACATGGGATTTTTATTGATGAAGAAGGGGATGCCTTGGGAATCCTCAAGCTTTGACGCTTGTACTTCTTGGATATTTCTTGGGGTGACATGCGTGGCATCCCCAAGCTTGATATTTAGTCCATCCTTCATCTCATTACTCATTCCTTCCATACACCTAAAATTTTTCCTTCATACAAAACTTCACACAATCTTTATTAGCAACATTAGTGCACTCAAGATAAATAAGTCTTAAGGTTCAGTTATAACACAGAATAAACTTCCATTAGAACACTAGATACTGTAGTACTTCCCTCAAAAAGCTCAATTCCCCAAAAGAACTCAAAAAGGAACCCACAAGAAGCAAATGCAGAAAATGGCAGAAATCTGTCAAAACAGACCAGCAGGTAAAGACGAATTTTTGCGAAGACCTTCTGTTGCTCAAATCAAAAAGTGTTGAACTAACAAAAGTTAGATAACAACCTGGGTCAGAAGCACAAACAATTACAGCTCAATCTGACATACAGAGCTCTCTCACGAATTTTTACGGTGAAGCACAAAAATCTGTTTTGGGACAGCAACTTTCCCAATTATTACTTCTCTCTCATTAGAGGTTACTCTTGGCACAAAAAGTAAATAAAAAGGATAAGGAGAGGTTATTACAGAGGTAATAACTTCCAAGGCTCATCTAAAACTTTTGGGTTATCTCCCAATAAGTACTTTTCTTTAACGCCTTTAAGTTAGGCATAAGAAGCAAAGAAAGAATCAAGTGTTCTCAAATGAAGAAGCATTAAAACCAACTTTATTGCCCTTACCTCTCTTATTTTTATTCCTAACCTTTGGGAAAATGTGAATGTTTGGTGGAGAAGGAAGGTTCATGGTCCCCTTCCTACATCTATTATTGCTCCAAGGAGTTCTAATAGGGACCTTCCAAGTGTAATTTGTCGTTTTCCTGCACATTCAATAACAAGATAATCAGTAGAAATCATTTTCCCAAGGATCTTTCTAAACACTCCTTCAGCTATTCCAATAGGTAATATGGTAGCATTATTAGCAAGAGATATTTCTTTTCCTCCTTCAGTAAGCCCCCAAAGATTCAAAGATTCATAAATATCTTTGGGCATAAGACAAAATTCAGACATGATATCGCAGCGGGCTTGAAAAGTTTCAGTGTTTATCTCAATCTTTACTGTAGGGAGCCACTTTGATGGTTCAGAATTTATTGGAACATAATTGTGATGCTCCCTAAGCGTATTATAGTAATCTTTTAAGCTAGCAGTGCCAGTCTCAAGAGTGTTCAACCTAGCAAAAATTTTTGCGAAAGAAATATCAGTTTGGCTAGGCATGTTGTAAGTGAGGATCAATTTCTTTATAGCATTAATAGCATCATACTCATTACATTGGAGGAAATCTCCTCCCACAACAGCATCTAAAGCATATCTATAGCAAAGAGCAATCCCAAGGTAAAAACTGCTAAGGAATAAGCTTTGAGTCATTTTAGGCTCAGTTTTTTCATGTAGATCAGAGATTCTAGACCAAGCTTCCTTAAAACTTTCCTCAATCCTTGTTTAAAAGTGAAAATCATTTCCTCGGGTGACATAGTGATTGGAGCAAGTCTAGACATGAAGGCAACTTAAGATAGGAACTAATTTTTTTGTGTTTTTGAAAGAACAAAACAAGCAAACAAAGCAAAAACAAACTAAGCAAAATAAAAACAACAAAGTAAAGAGATTGGTTATGAGGGACTCCCCTTGTGAAGATGTCCTTGACTCCCCGGCAACGGCGCCAGAAAAATGCTTGATGGCTCAGTGCACGGCGCCCAGAAAAGTGTTTGATGGCTCGTGGTTGATGTAGAGCTCGTTGGCAACCCCAAGAGAAAGGTATGATGAGCACAGCAGTAAGTTTCCCTCAGTTATGAAACCAAGGTTTAATCAAACCAGTAGGAGCAAGGAAACACCCCAAAGGTGTTACTAGCTGAGCTTGGCAAGGTGCTAGTAGCAACGTGGAGACCTGCACAACACAACCAAAGAACTTTGTCCCCAACTTGCGATGAGGTTGTCAATCTCACCATGTTTTGCGGAAAACAAAGGATTACACGTATCGAATGGAAAGAAGTAAAAGTTTGCAGAAAGTAAACACAAAGCAGTAAACAGTTTATAGATTGTATGTAAAAGACAAGGACCGGGAACCATAGTTCACTAGAGGTGGCTCTCCTTAGATAGAAAACATGTTGGGTGAACAAATTACAGCGGGGCAATTGACAAACACCGAGAAAGCAATACATGCATATACTAATCATCTTGACTCCTTTGAGACTTGATTGGGCATTACAACATAATACATAGACCGCCATCCAACTGCATCTATGACTAATAATCCACCTTCAAGTTATCATCTGAACCCCCTCTAGTATTAAGTTGCAAGCAACAGATTATTGCTTTACAAACTGCGTGTAAAGTAAACAATACGATTGTTCTATGAACAAAGGATTGTTGTTTTCTCCCTAGTAGCAACAGCACATCTAGTACCTTAGAGATTTCATCACTTCCCAGATTACCAGAGGCATGAACCCACTATCGAGCATAAATACTAACTCTTGGAGTTGCTAGCATCTACTTGGCCAAGATAGCTACTAACAACGGAAAGCATGCAAGATCACAAATAACAAAGACATGATAGAATCAATAATCAATCTAAAATAGCATCTCAATATCCATCGGATCCCCGCAAACACAACATGTAAGAATTACAAATAGATGATCTTGATCATGAACAGAGCTCACAAGATCTAAACATGAAAGCACAAAGGAGGAGAACCAGCCATCTAGCTACTACATGGATCCGTAGTCCAAGGATGAACTACTCATGCATCACACCGGAGGCTTGCATGGTGATGAAGAAGGCCTGTGGTGAATTCTCTCCGTGGTGCCGGGAAGAGCTCAGATCCTCCCGATCTGGGATGGAGATGACGACTCTGAGACTCTTCGTGGATTTTTGATTGGGTACTTAGGGTTTTCGTCCTGAGGGAATATATAGGCGGAAGGAGAGGCCGAGGGGGTGCCGGGAGCGGCCACACCACCCCCTGGCGCGGGTCAGGCCTGGCCGCGTGGCCAGGTGGTGTGGTGGCTCCCTGGCCCTTCTCCGTCTCGTATTCTGGCACTTGATCACTTCTGGAAAAATAGGCACTTTGGCTTTTGTCCCGTCCAATTCCGAGAATATTCATTTTTTGAATTTCCTGGAACCAAAACCAGCAGAAATCAGGCAGTTGGCACTGTGGCTCTTGTTAATAGGTTAGTCCAAGAAATCATATGAAAAGTACGCCAAAGTTGGAACAAAACACAAGAAAGTGGATAAAACCAAGCATGGAACATCAAAAATTATAGATACATTTGCAATGTATCAGGCATCGATCTTCATCATCCATCGCTGCATCATCACCATCTCCATCCATCCCATCTACATCTTGTCTAGATCTTGTTGTAATTCCCGTACTCGTTGTGGATTTATACAAGTACTATTCATCTATGAGTGTTTCCATTACCATTGCTATGATGTCGATTGCCTCCATGTCTGAGTAGATCTCTAGTTCTTGGGGTGATGGAGAAACCCTAGTATATGACTGAGATGAGATAGAGATTATTATGTTATACATAATTATGTGTAAGTGTTAATTATCTTCATCTTGATGTTCGGAGTTATGCACCTCCTTAACATTTTCCTTTTACGGGGACTCGGTGAAGGTGATTACTTGTTGGTAGACGAAGGGATGATAGCACTTACTGTGACTATAAAGCTGTTGTCATTCTTTATGTACTAACTTGGGGAATCAAGGAGAACTCACAAAGCCATGTCCATGCCATGGGAGAAATCCCTTAATAGCGCAGTAATTCGATTGATGTCGATTGCTATCTGTTGTGGTTATGAGGATGATGTGTGTAGCGGTTGCTGGCAATTCGTCCATATATGGAGCTCCTCCCATATACATATACATTATGAGAATATTCATTATAATAATCTTGATTTCTTAGTCTAAATTGCTAATGTTGTATCCGCTATTCCCCAAGAACATCTTTTCCCTATTGTAGTTCCAAAGTTCTATTACACACGCGATTCTTACTTTCTACATTAAGTTTTGCTTCACTTTAAATTACCTTGTTCAACCAAAAACCCAAAAACAACTCTACTTTTCTTGCATCTTAAAGTTATTTCTTAAGTACTTTGTTTAGTTTTAGTTAAAAGCATTTTAGTCTTTGGCCTACTGCTCCCTGTGGGATTGATATCTTTATTTCGAAACTAGCTACAATCGATCTGTGCACTTGCATTCATCAAGCTATTTTCTAGCGCCATTGCCGGGGAGCTTAGAACTATAAGTCACTTTACTTTTAGTTATTTATTTTGTTGTACTAATTTTTACTTAAGTTGCAGGACCGCAACAATGGACAACACTCAACATTTAAACCAGCTTGAGGCAGTAAGGAAAATGGGTTCGCCCATGGATGCTTTTATAGCTGTCAATAAAATCATAAACCCTGATGGAGTCGAGATCCATCCTTTATTATTTGAATTATTGCATTCTAAGAAATTTGTAGGAACCAATGAATAAAGTCCATATGGACACCTACAATTCTTTGAATACGTTCTCAATTCCTTTATTTTCGACGACTACAATCTTGATATGGTCAAAACCCAGTTGTTTCGACAAACTCTCTCTAATAATGTTTGTGACTGGTACAGATCTTTTTGTGCAGAAGCACCAAGGACTTGGGAGGAATTGACAACCAAATTCCTATCAAAATATTATTCTGAAAGCAAAGCTCATAGGATGAGAGGTATTATTATCAGTTTCAAAAATAATCCTAGTGAGGTCTTATATGAAGGATATCTAAGGTACAAAAACTACCTAGATAATTGCCCCCATCATCGTTTGCCTGATTGGTTAATCACCCATAACTTTTATGGAGGGCTAAATATTGAAAATAGGATGAATCTAGACACTTCTTCTAATGTTAGTTTTATATCTTATACCTATGTTGAAGCTTGGAATCTAATAATAAAAATGAGAGAAGCAACAGAAAATCTTAAAGATAAGGAAAACATTACAAATAGTTTTTCTGAATATGCTTGCATTAACGATTTCCTTACAGATACAATGATTAAACCCCTTGGTATTGATTCTTACTCAGTAAAGAAAATTATTGAGAATTATGCAGGGCATTTATAGGTACCTACAGAATGGGTACCTCATAAACCCCTCGAACAAAAGAAGCGTGCAAGAGCACTAATGGAAGAGTTCTCCTCGATACCTATTCAGGGGATTTTCAAGAAAAGACAAAAAGAGGAAGAACAAATAAATAAGAGATCAAAGAAACCAGAAAGGAATTCCGAAGCTACAAATATAAATAATGTTATATTAAAGGATCTTATGGAGGCATGAATAGTGGACGATGAAGTGGTTATGTTAGACCTTGAAACCTCAGAATTCATCAAAGGTAAGGTTCGAGGTAACGAAACTTCTAAACCAATGACTCCTATATATTGTGGAGAAACTTTCTTATATGGAATTTGTGAGCCATTTTCCACTATAAATATTATGCCTTCATCACTTTATGAGGAACTCCACTACAATTTAAATAATCTAGATGTGGAACTGGTAGACACTATTATTAAATTGTCTAATAGAACCAATATAAAAACGGAAGGAGTAATCAGAAATATCTATGTCTTTATTGGTTCACTCATGTACACCCTTGATTTTCATATTGTTGATGTGCCTCGAGATTCTTTTGTCCTATTCTTTTAGGCAGTCCTTTTATTTCCATTACCAAAGCTCGAGTAGATAATAAGAAGGAAACTATTTCACTAAAGTTTGGAGAAAAGGAAATGACATTTGATACGTCCATAATGTATCTATAATTTTTGATGGTTTTATGCTAATAATATGCTTTTGACACTCCTTTTTGTATAACGTTTATGATTTATTTGGACTAACCTACTAATAGTTGCAAAAGTTCACAATGTTCTTGTTTTACACTTTGATGTGTAGGAATTACCAAGAATACAAGTGGAAACCTTGTTGGAGTCAAATTGGGATTTTTCTAAAAATCTGTCTCGGAACTCTTTTTGAAGATGGTCACGTTTCGGGTCAAACACGGCATCAAATAGAAAACTCTTCAACTATAAAGTTTTTAGAAATTTTGTGACAAACTTTTTGGACATAAAAGTTAGCTGATTCGGAGTTCGTATAGGCCTTTTAGGCCCGATTTACTACAGCCCAAGATGGGGTGACAGGAATCCGAGAAGCTATATAAAGGGAGGAAACCTAATTCGCCCAAGGTATCTCCACCCATGAATTTGCAGCCACCAAAGCCATGTTTTTGCCTCCCCCATGGATCCCATCTCCATGGGGGAGGGTTCCCAAGAAGCCATGAAGGAAGGGGGCTACGGGGCGGTGCTCCCCCATGATACCGGCGGCGGGGAAGGAGTCCCCCGCGCCGCCGCCGCCGCCACCGCCCTCATCACCATCTTCACCACCATATCCATCACCTAATTCTCCTCGTATGCAGTGGTTCATCCTCCCATACACCTCTGTACCGTCCTATGTAAACATGGTGTTTGATGCTATAAGTTATAATCATATGATCTATGTCATGTTTGCGTAGTTTCTTTGTTCTTAGATTGAATGGTTGAACGTCTTTGGTTCATTAGAGTTGTATGTTGATATGGTACAGTCCTTTGGTGTCCATTATATTTGTGCGCGCATGGATTAAACATCATAGGGTTTGTAGTATGTGTAAAAGGAAGGGGAGTTCAGGAGTGATGTAAACCTGAGGACGCGAACCAGAACATTGCACGTATGGGAGTAAGAAGACCATTAAACTTAAGGCTATGGTTGGGGAAACCTTAATGCATTGATTAGTACTTACGGATGTTTGCTAACAATCCAATCATATAGTACATGTAATTCCAATTAGTGAAGCGCATGTATATTTAGCCTCTCCCACATAGAAAACTGCATCAAAGACAATGAACCCGATCTATTCGCTATTTAAACTTGGACAAAGCCACCACAATTACCACCACTATTCCACACTCATGGTTCTGTTAGTTTAGTGTATTTTATTGCTGCAGCAACTAGCTTTACTTTCTTGTTATTTATTATCATGCAAAACTATCTCTATTACTCGTATTGTTGCTCTAGTTCTATTTCCTAGATAATGCAAATGTTTAGTGGGCGTAGAGTTGTATCAGTGGTTGATAGAACTTGAGAGAACATTTATCCTACCTTTAGCTCCTCGTTGGGTTCGACACTCTTACTTATCAAAAAGGCTACACACGATCCCCTATACTTGTGGGTTATCAAGACCTTTTCTGGCGCCGTTACTGGGGAGCAATAGCGTGTGGGTGAATATTCGTGTGTGCACTTGTTTGCTTTATCTCTAAGTAGGTTTTACTTTCAGTTTTAAGTTGTTTTCTATCTTAGTATGGATAGGGAATGCGAATTACAAAAAAATTAGTTGTACTTGTTACCTAAAAACGTTTTCAAAAAGGAAAGTGATTGGAAAGATGAGTAATGGTTAAGTGGGGGTCGATCTTGAACACTTGTGTTCATGCCTATGAAACCAAATCAAATCTTTACATGGAAGCTTTTTAGTTAAAAACTTGTAGGAATGCATGAAGTCTTGAAAAAAAGATATTTCTGGTATTGATCTTAATGCTTATTCATTCGAAAATACTTGAATCTTGCTCCTATGCCTAACTTAAAGGCGTTAAAGAAAAGTACTTATTGGGAGATAACCCAAAAGTTTTAGTTGAGTCTTGGAAGTTATTTCTTCAGTAATAACCTCTCATTATCCTTTTTATTTGCTTTTGTGCCAAGAGTAACCTCTAATAAGAGAGAAGTAATGCTTGGGAAAGTTGCTGTCCCGAAACAGATTTTTGTGCTTCGCAGAAAAATTTCGTGTAAAATCTCTGTACTTCGGTTTGAGCTGTAATTGTTTCTGCTTCTGCCCCAGGTTGTTATCCAACTTTCGTTAGTTCAACACTTTTTTATTTGAGCAACAGAAGGTCTTCTAAAAAATTGGTTTCTATCTGCTGGTCTGTTTTGACAGATTTCTGTCATTATTTGCATTTGCTTCTTGTTGATTCCTTTTTGGGTTCTCTTTGGGGAATTGATCTTTTTAAGGGAAGTGCTACAGTAGCTTGTGTTTTAATGGAAGTTTTATTGGTGTTGAAACTGAACCCAAAGACTTATTATCTTGAGTACACTAATGTTGCTAATGAAGATTATGTGAAGTTTTTATGCAGGAAAAATTTCAGGTGTTAAGGAAAGAATGATGTAATGAGATGAAGAATGGACTAAAGCTCAAGATTGGGGATGCCACCCCATGTCACCCCAAGAAATATTCAAGAAGTACAAGCGTCAAAGCTTGGGGATGCCCGAGGCATCCAATTCTTCATCAATAAAAATCTCAGGTTCTTCCAAACACTTCATTTTTATTGTTTCATGCATAGTTGTGTTGTTCTTGGAGCGCCTTCGATTTCGTTTTTGGTTTTCATTTGCTTGTTTTGCTTAGTTTGCTTGAATAAATTGGTTTGACCCCCTCTTTCATACATTAGTTTTCAAATAAGTGTGGTTTGGATTGGAAAAGAGTAGGAAAAGTTCATGCTTAACTGGTAAAAGGACCTCGTTTTTTTACGGTGGCCTATGCTTTGTCATGTCATGATTGATTTTGTTTTGGCTTTATGCTTAGTGATTTTTGATGTAGCATGACATGTTATAAACAATTGAGATTGCTTAATTTTCCTTGAAAGAATCATGCGTTTTTTTAGCATATTAAAGCATAGTATTGTGGTATTCTCCTTTGATGCTTTATTTAGGTTGACTTGGCGCATGCTCACACCATGTTATGAATATCCCAAGTCACCATAGCCTTTATGATCCTTTAGTTTTCGACTTGTAATATCACTTTATGCTTTAATTAATAATTTTTTGTTGCTTTGCATGATTATGGCCACTATTGCTCTTTTAGTTGGTCGCTCCCAATCTTTTGCTAGCCTCCATAACCAAGTATGAGTTCCACTCATGCATCCAGCTCCAAATAAAACCAAGTTATCCCAAAGAGTGAACCATACCTACCTATTAGCATTTTCTATTCCAAGTATATTCATGCTTTTATCTACCTTCCGAATTAAACTTGTTATGAGAAAACTAGTGATTAAAGCTCTCACGAACTTGATGGCACACTTTACTTTTCTTGCCCCTAATAAACTTGAACAATTGTGTCATCTATGTTGTATATGCTTGCATTTATATGTTGGGGATTAGCAGAACCATGTTGTCATGGGGAACACTTTCAACATTGCACTTGTACATTGTACCTAGTTGATATCATGCTCTTTTGTCTATGGATGTCGTCGGTGTGAAATGAAAGGGGAGCTTGTAAGTCCATGGAGTTATGTATGTGTGTTAGAGAAACGCATGGGCCACCGGTCTAATCCATGCCTAATCATGCTGGAAACCTGCAGCATAACCATAATGAGCAATCTATGAAGCATTCTTCTTATAAAAAAAGATAGAGATTGAGAAAAAGAAAAAAAAGATGAGAAAAGAGGAAAGAGAGAAAAAAGCACCATTTTCCCATGGTAAATAAGAATATTGCTGAGATGCTCGTTGTCTGCTTGCCTTGTCATTTTGATATGGGGATTCTTCCGTATCATCGGGCAAGGGGTACCCCGTTGGCGGTTCTCTATGATACACATGTACTTACTATGACAAGAACTTACCGGTAACTAAACTTGAGTAACATGAGGAGCAGCCCTTGTATTCAAGGGACATGAGATTTCCAACTTATACTTTGTCAAGCATATACTCCATAGTTTGTTCACTTTAACCTTAATCACTTCAAGATGCTTATGATAGGGGCAATGAGAGTTGAAACCTAATAAGTACCATAATTTTTGGAATCTCTTTTTAAGACTTGAATCCCTGCTTCCTTCTATGAAGGCCTTTGTTTTACATTTATGTTGAGTCTCCATCTTCTATCTTTATGCACCAATTAAGAGAGCATAGTTGTCATTCTTAGTTCTATGTGTATTGTCCCAAGACTTGTTGATTGATGCATAACTTTGATATTGCTTGTTCCTAACTATTTGTATCTAGTCACCCTTATGAACTTTGAAGGTGTCCTATGCATTTATGTTTTGCTACTCTATGAGGGACAAGATGAATACCATTCTCATTATGCTTTATTTATGTGAAACAAACAAACGTCTTGCAAAGCATTGTTAATCATGAATCTTTTGTTTGTGTCTTTTCATGTTACAACATAGTTGCTATGTCTTATTGTTAGAACTCTATCTTTCATGATTCATGTTTAGAGTACCTTAATCCCAGCTATCAATGCTTTTACAATAATGATGGTCAAGATTGTGTTGTCTGCATGTCACCACAAAAATTATATTGTTTTGATCGTTTACTTACTCGAGGACGAGCAGGAACTAAGCTTGGGGATGTTAATACGTCCATAACGTATTTATAATTTTTGATGGTTTTATGCTAATAATATGCTTTTAACACTCCTTTTTGTATAAAGTTTATGATTTATTTGGACTAACCTACTAGTGGTTGCAAAAGTGCACAATGTTCTTGTTTTACACTTTGATGTGTAGGAATTTCCAAGAATACAAGTGGAAACCTTGTTGGAGTCAAATTGGGATTTTTCTAAAAAACTGTCTTAGAACTCGTTTTAAAAATGGGCACGTTTCGGATCGAAGACAGCATCAAACGGAAAATTCTTCAACTACAAAGTTGTTCGAAATTTCATGACAAACGTTCTAGACATAAAATTTAGCTGATTCGGAGTCCATATGGGCCTTTTAGGCCCAATTTACTGCAGCCCAAGATGGGGTGGCGGGAATCCGAGAAGCTATATAAAGGGAGGAAACCTAATTCGCCCAGGGTATCTCCACCCACGAATTTGCAGCCACCAAAGCCATGTTTTTGCCTCCCCCATGGATCCCATCTCCATGGGAGAGGGCTCCCAAGAAGCCATGAAGGAAGGGGGCTACGGGGCGGTGCTCCCCCATGATACCGGCGACGGGGAAGGAGTCCCCCGCGCCGGCGCCGGCGCCGCCCTCTTCACCATCTTCACCGCCATCTCCATCACCTAATCCTCCTAGTATGCAGTGGTTCATCCTACCACACACCTCTGTACCGCCTATGTAAACATGGTGTTTGATGCTATAAGTTATAATCCTATGATCTATGTCATATTTGCGTAGTTTCTTTGTTCTTAGATTGAATGGTTGAACGTCTTTGGTTCATTAGAGTTGTATGTTGATATGGTACAGTCCTTTGGTGTCCATTATATTTGTACGCGCATGGATTAAACATCATAGGGTTTGTAGTATGTGTAAAAGGAAGGGGAGTTCTGCCGGAGTGACAGAAACCTGAGGACGCGAACCGGAACGTTGCACGTATGGGAGTAAGATGACCATTAAACTTAAGGCTATGGTTGGGGAAACCTTAATGCATTGATTAGTACTTATGGATGTTTGCTAACAATCCAATCATATAGTACATGTAATTCCAAGTAGTGAAGCGCATGTATATTTAGCCTCTCCCACATACAAAACTGCATCGAAGGCAATGAACCTGATCTATTCGCTATTTAAACTTGGACAAAGCCACCACAATTACCACCACTATTCCACACTCATGGTTCTGTTAGTTTAGTGTATTTTATTGCTGCAGCAACTAGCTTTACTTTCTTGTTATTTATTATCATGCAAAGCTATCTCTATTACTCGTATTGTTGCTCTAGTTCTATTTCCTAGATAATGCAAACGTTTAGTGGGCGTAGAGTTGTATCAGTGCTTCATAGAACTTGAGAGAATATTTATCCTACCTTTAGCTCCTCGTTGGGTTCGACACTCTTACTTATAAAAAAGGCTACACACGATCCCCTATACTTGTGGGTTATCAAGATTCCACTTTGCCAAACTAAAGAAGAGGCCATATGAAGTGGAGGATATCAAGGAAGAGAATACGATTGCTGAGCTAGCGGCAATTCATTTCAGTACTCCACAAGATGAATTAGAAAGGAGCCTGATTAATTGGGAGGAAGCACCAGATGATGAGGAGAAAGAAGACATGGATGATTACCTTGATTCAATTCCGGAAGCACAAAATCCAACTAACTATGAAGAACTGGTAAGAACAGGAGATGAAGATCCTCCACCAATAGAATTGAAAAAACTTCCAGACAATATGAGGTATGAGTTTTTAGATAATGAAAATAAATGTCCTGTCATTATTAGCAAGAATCTATCGGAAAATGAAACAAATAAACTCATTTCAGTTTTAGTTAAGCATAGTGAAGCCTTCGGATATACATTGAGTGATATTAAAGGAATAGATCCATCTATCATAACACATAAGATCACCATGCTTGATGATACTAAACCTGTAGTAGATACACAAAGAAGGCTTAATCCTAAAATGAAGGAAGTAGTAAGAAAAGAGGTTATACGCTTACTAGATGCTGGCATAATATATCCTATTTCTGACAGTAAGTGGGTTAGCCCGGCTTATTGCATACCAAGACAAGGTGGTCTTGATGCTGCTATGAATGAGGATGGTGAGCTAGTTCCTATAAGAGCAATTGTAGGATATCGTATGTGCATTGATTTTATGAAGCTAAACCATGAGACGCAGAAAAATCATAAACCTATACCAATCATGGATAGAATTTTAGAAAGACTTAGTAATAATTCCTACTTTTGTTTTCTTGACGGTTATTCAGGATATTCTCAAATCGCCATACAACCAGAAGATCAAGAGAAAACAACTTTCACTTGTCCTTATGGCACATATGCTTATAGATTAATTCCATTTGGCTTATGTAATGCAGCAGCAACTTTTCAGGAATGTGTTCTAAATTTTTTTGATGATTTTATTGAGAAGACTATGGAAGTTCTAACAAATGATTTTGTTGTTTGTGGAACAACTTTTGATAATTGCCTCTACAATCTGACCAAAGTCCTGCAGAGATGCAGGCAATCAAACTTGGTTTTGAATTGGGAACAATACCGTTTCATGGAAAGAGAAGGTAAATTTTTGGGCATAAAGTTTCGGAGAAGGGAATAGAAATAGATAAAACTAATATAAATGCTATAGAAAATCTTCCAATACCTCAGGACATTAAAAACCTAAAAATGTTTCTGGGACATGCAGGTTTTTATAAAAGGTTTATAAAAGATTTTGCTAAATTAGCTATGCCCCTCACCAATCTTCTTGTTAAAGAAACTCAATTCTATCTAGATCATGACTGCATTGCAGCTTTTGAGAACATTAAGAATAAACTAGTTTCAGCACCTATCATGCAATCTCCAAAATGGGATGAACCTTTCGAAATAATGTGTGATGCTAGTGACAATGCTTTAGGGGCTATGTTGGGACAGCGAGATGGAAAGAATTTGAATGCTATTTATTATGCTAGTAGACCCCTTAATAAGATCCAGAAACATTATGCTACTACAGAAAAAGAGTTTTTAGCTATAATTTTTGCTTGCGACAAATTTAGATCTTACATAATTAATTCTAAGGTAATAATTCATACGGATCACCAAGCTTTGTGTCACCTCCTTATGCAAAAGGATGCTAAGCCCAGGTTGATTTGGTGGGTTTTATTACTACAAGAATACAATTTGCAAATAGTAGATAGGAGGGGTAAGGATAATCCGGTAGCAGATCATCTCTCTAGGATGGAGGGAATAATCAATGACCCCGTACCTATTAATGAATCATTTCCGAGAGAATATTTAGCAAACGTGGAAATTGCTGATCCATGGTATGCAGATTATGCTAACTATCTAGCAACAAAATTTATACCTCCTGGTATGTCAAGAAATCAAAGAATGAAATTCTTTAATGATCTTAAATATTACTTTTGGGATGATCTGTATCTATATCATCATGGACTTGACAGAATGATTCGGAAGTGTGTTCCTAACCATGAAATGAATGTGATATTGAAAGCTTGTCATGACAGTCCATATGGAGGGTACCATGCAGGTAAGAGAACTGCTGCAAAGGTACTCCAATCTGGATTCTATTGGCCCAACTTGCTCAAGGATGCACACATGTATGTGTAATACTGCGATGCTTACCAAAGAAGAGGTAATATAGGTAGGAGACAAGAAATGGCAATGAATTATAGTCTCATAATTGAACCCTTTGATGTATGGGGAATGGATTACATGGGACCATTTATAGAGTTGAATGGTTATACTCATATTCTTGTTGTTGTTGACTATGTTACTAAATGGGTTGAAGCTATCCCAACAAATCACGCAAATGCAGCTACCTCAGTGAAGATGATCAAGGATATCATATTCCCCAGGTTTGGAGTTCCTAGATTTTTAATTACTGATGGTGGTTCTCATTTTATGAAAGGAACTTTTAGGAAAATCCTCAGCAAGTATGGAGTGACTCATCGCGTTGCTTCACCATATCATCCCCAAACAATTGGTCAAGTGTAACTCTCTAATAGAGAATTGAAGACCATACTCGAGAAGACGGTGGACAAATCAAGAAAAGATTGGTCATACAAGTTAAATGACACTCTATGGGCATATCGTACTCGTTTAAAAATCCAATGGGTATGACACCTTATAAAATGGTGTACGGTAAGGCATGCCATTTACCTTTAGAATTGGAACACAAAGATTTTTGGACAATCAAGAACCTAAATTATGATCTCAAAGCAGCAGGGGAGAAGCATTTATTAGATATTCATGCTTTAGATGAGTTTAGAAGTGAAGCCTATGAGAATGCTAGGTTGTTTAAGGAAAAAGTGAAAAGATGGCATGATAGAAAATTAGAGAATAAGACATTTAAAAGTGGAGATGAAGTGTTGCTCTATAATTCTCGTCTTAAGTTGTTTCCAGGAAAGCTCAGATCAAAGTGGGAAGGCCCATATGTAGTTGAAGAAGCCTATTCATCGGGGGCAGTGAAGCTCCAAGGAAAAACACCCTCTCTTGCATGGGTGGTAAATGGACAATGCTTGAAGCATTATCGGTTAAAAGAAGATATAAGTGCAGTCACTATAGAATTGAGCACCCCAGAAGAAGTGATAAAGCGAAGATATACAAGAAATGGCAACTACAACAAGAATGGACTAGAGATGGGATGAGCAGTACTACGGTCAAGCTATTGACCATAAAAGAGTGCTTCATGGGAGGCAACCCATGTGAAATAAAGGTTTGAGTAAGTTTTTAAATTTTCAGTTAAAGTTTAGTTTGAGTATTGTGTTAAATAAGAAACAATTGATGCTCTAGCAAAGAAGAAGGAGGATTGATAATCCCAAAATTGGTCAAAAATCTAAGCTAACATTTTTCTGTCAAAACTCGATATTTCATTAAGTTTCAAATTAATAAAGAATCCTTGGAGAAGCAGAAATTTTTTGGTAGATATAGAAGGTTTAACTACCAACTATACGGCAGGAATAAAATTTTGGCCGTATAGTTGCGGTCTTATAGTTATTGCGACATCAGCCCTTCCATCCACAAAAGGTACTGAGAGTTTAACGACCAACTATATGGCCGGAACACCTTTGACAAAATAATTTCCTGAGTACTGAGAGTTTAACGACCAACTATACAACCGGAATTGAAAATTCTGCCCGTATAGTTTTGATCGTATAGTTATCAACTCATCTCCAAAAATATTCAAAATCCAAAGAGTTTAACGACCAACTATACGTCGGGAATAAAAATTCATGCCCGTATAGTTCCGGCCATATAGTTAGTTCCACCGTAGATTTAATCTATAGTCGATTCACAACTATACAGTGGGAGCTATATGGGCTGCACCCATATAGTTTCTCGTTATGCAAGGCGGCTAGGGTTTTTGACCTCTCCTTTTAAAGCTGATCTCATCTAACCCTTTTCATTAAGTTTTAGTAGAGCTACAGCCTCCAACCTCGAAAAATCCTCGTCATCCCTATACAAGCCCCTTTAACAACATTCGTGCAGCAAAGCCATGCAGCCCTTCCATGTCAACAAGATCTGGAAGAAGAAAGAAGAGAAGCCCGTGAAGAGAATCGAAGAAGCAAAACCTAAAGGATCATCGTCATCATCCGGCCTGGAGATCAAGCCTCTCCCAAATTGGGAGGACATGTTCCCGCAAAGGATGGAGATGATGAGACAAGCTGAGCAGGGAAGGAACAAGGATGAGTACCCCCTAATCCTTATCGTTACAACATAGGATCCTATTATAAACCTCCTCCTGGTCCATCACCTCTTAAACCTAAGAAGGTGTGGCAAGATGAGATTCATGATAAGATCTATGAGTTACAAAAGGCTTCTAAGGCATGTGTTGAAACAATTGGAGAAGGGATTGACTCCTACTGGATGATGAGCAAAGACCTTTAGAAGAAGGTCGATGACATTGATGGTAGAGTTGGTTTCTTAATTAAAACTGTCTTTGAGTTGACAGATGAGAATAAATTCCTCAAGAAGAAAATGTTGAAGCTCCAATATGACATGGCCGAGCTCAGCATTCGCTTTACAAGCATAGTTAAAGATGGCCACATAAAAGAAGAGGGCGACGCTCTTTCTACCCAGGAGGAGGAATAGGTATCAACAAGGAGTTAATTGAACCCGCTTGGCTTGATTCCAAGCTTGGGGAGATCTTTAAAGACCTTGTAATCTTTCTTATAAGTTTTATATTACCGTTTTTGCATTAGTTCAAACTACAAATAAAGTTTGCATAATTAGAATCCCATTCAAGAATAGTCGATCCCTTTTGTGAAATTTCGAGTTTGTTATTATATATGGAGCAATTTTGAGTTTGTGTTTGCTTTATTGATATATGAATGGCTTGAGTATAATTTTACTTGCACTTGATGATAGCAATAGGAGTCTTCCATGCCATTGGTATTAATGGAACACCTAAAGATAATTTGGTCAATATGCTATAAGTCTACGATTTGATTTACAAAGAGAAATTATCTATACAATTGAGTTGGAAAAGAAACCTTGAGCAAAGAAAAATGAAAGTGCTCTCGAAATATAGTGAGAACAAGTTGAGGTAGAATCTTCAAGTCATAATGATGCTTCATATACAATTGGAATTTGATAATTGAGATTGTTAAACTTCCAAATTCCTACATGTAACATCCCAAAACTTCAATCCAAGCTCATCAAGATCTAAATCATCAAATTTAGGGTTAACAAAAACTTTTTCAAATTAAAAATAAAAGCATTCATATGTGTGTGCATTTAAAATAGGAGTTGTTTTGAATTGCCATGATTGTGTGATCCAATGCTTGTAAAATGTTTCTTAGGTGATTTAAACATCATCTACATCATTCCCAAACTTTTCCTAAAGAAAATCAAATCAAAAAGAATTAAAAAGGAGGAATGGTCATTTTGGCCATTTTAATCCACTACACTACTTTGGCTATTCCTAGTACTCAATTCTTAACAGAAACAATTCTTGATCTTTGTACCCCTTGCTAGTACACATAATGAGGTACCAAGGCCGACCTTTTGATCTGCTAAAAACATTCTTTTACTTATTTTAATTGGCATTTGAAAATTGAAACCAATACATATGCATAGATCACCCCTATTTCAAAGCCCATCTTTTTGAGCTCCACTTTCAAACCCTTGCAACCAGAGACTACCTAGCACTAGTGGAGATCACTCAAAAAATTTGAAACCAAAATTCAAAACTTTTTCTCTTTCGGCCATTTCGTCAAACACCTTGCTAGCAAAATCATTATGGCCTAACTATTACTGTTTTGGGCTAATTTTGTCTAGCAATTGTGATGTGCTTTGATCATCTTTGTCCCCCTCAAGCCTAACCAGACCAACCCCGACACCTCCCCTACCTCCTAGCTGCACTGCCATGCCATGCCGAGCACCAACTCACCGGTCGACCGTGCACTCGCAGCAGCAGCCCTCTCCAGACCCTCTCACCATGTCTACCAAGTTGCCTGTGGTCCACCTCCACCGTCCAACCAGCCCCAGGCCAGAGACAGAGAGCAGAGCGGCCAGGAACCGCCGCGCCCGGAGCTGGTCGACCATGCTGACGCCGCCCACAGAGCATGCTCTGTCCCCGCGTGCACAAGCCGCCGCTCGACCGCAGCCCATGCCCACCGCTCCGCCACGACCTGGAGAACACCCCAGACACCCCCGTTCGCCGCCCAAAGCAGCACAGCCACCGCTCGCCGTGGACACCGCCGCCTCTGCCACTCAGAGCGCCACCTCGCCCAGACCGCATGTCACCGCCCCTACGGCCGCATTCAATTCCTAGAGCACCGCCAGGAGACCGCCTGTCGATCGCCACCCTCCGCCATGCCTCTAGCCAGCCGTAGCCTTGTCGCCGGATTCGCCTGCCCATCCCGCTCGGTCTCACCATCGGGCCTATAAAAGGAGACCTCCCCAGCCTCTCCACACCACACCACTCCACTCCCCTCACCTCTCTGAACCTCACCCACCTCTAGCCGGAGCAAAGGGAGCAGCAGCTCACCGAAATTGGAGCCGGAGCAGCCGCAGCAGGAGGAGAAGGGCGCTGCTGATTGCGACCACCCCAAGCTCCGCCGCAACCGCGCCTCACCTCGCCGTCGACCACCAGTTTGTTTGCCCACCTCGCTGACCCCGCTGGAGCCCTGGTACGTCCCCAGCAGACCCCCACCGAGCCGCTAGGGTTCGAGCTCATGGCGACCTGTTGTAAATCGACGACGACCACCCTCACCAGATTCCTTCTAATCCTACGGCCCACAGCGCACGTACCATTTCGCGTGTTAAGACCCACTGACAAGCGGGACCCCCCTGTCAGCTGAGCCCCGCTCCGCGGAGCGCCACTGGGCCGGCCCAACTTCTTTCCCGCGCTAGCCCAACCATTCAAATGTGGATTTTTCTTTTTAGATTGAATCTAGTTTCTGTCCACTAGTTTAAAATTCAATTCAGAGAGTTTTATAAATCCAAATTGCATGAAACCAATTTTGTCTGAAAGGTATGGAGATGATCTATCCAAGCCCATTGGATTTAATTCAATTAGAGTTATAGATCTCTCCTAATAAAAATAACAAAACACAAGCTTTTGCAACTTACAACATTTTTATAAAATCAACCAAGTTAGCTTTTGAGTTGATTCCAACTCTCAAAAATCACATTTCATCATATCTATCTAAATATGGAATAATATTAAGGTTTACATGCAGTGACTTTGGACTAGTACCAAAATAATGCTATATAGGCATTTCTAGTCACTTTAAATCATGAAATAATGAACTTAAACCAAAGTAATATTGATCCAACCCTTAAACCTCATTCCCACATGTTAGAATATGTGGTGATGACATGTGTCAACATGATCCCATATTTTAAGTGGTGAATATTAAATCTTAGTTAAATTTTCAATGAGTAGAAATTACTTTTCTAAATTAAAAAGAATGAAACTATTGAATTAAACTTGTGATGCTTGTGATGATAATAGATCATCAATTGTGTGCCTTAGAATGCTATATAGCCTAGTTAAGTTTTGTTTGGTGATTTGTGTACTCCATATGTATTTATAGAAGATAGTACCGACCAAGCTTACGAGGAGGAGGAGTGCTATCAATACGAAGACGAAGAAAACTTCAACCACTGCACCAACCAAGGAAAGCTACCATTAGCAAGCTAGCACCATCCAAGATTAACCATTGCAAGTTTAGTGCTTAGCAAACTAGAATCAAACTAGATGGTTTAGTAGAGATGCCTTACGCATGCTTTGATCACACCCCTTTTCCTATTAGTTACCCCAAGTCTTTGTTTACCAGATTTACCTCCCTTAGTTTACACAAAGTTCTTTACTTTTTTTGAAGGTAGCATAAAAAGTATAAAACTTGACCTACTTAGAAACCTTTAGATGTCATTCTATGGCATGAGATTGATCCCATCCTTCCACCTTAGTGAACACTCTTAACTTAGTATTTTAGAGTAGATCAAAAACTTGAGTCACTTTAGATGGGAACACTTGGTGAAAATGAATTATGAAAACCTTGGAATGATGAGTCATTCTATTGAGATGTTTTGACATGTGTTGAGAAACACAAATGGTTGATGATGATGAAAATGATGAGGCATGAGCCTTAACCCTTTTATAAAACTGATGGTTGGATTCGGATGCGATACCATTCCAAATTTACCGTACAACCACATTACCTGAATTGGGTAAGTCTTAGCTGGAAATTTATATGCATTAGTATTAGTTCCCTCGCGGGAGAGGTTTGAGCTGAGGCTACCTCTCATGATGTCCACCTATGCAGTGCCCAAGATGACTGATGGTCATGGTTGGGAGGCCATGCTCATAGGAGAGGTGCTTATACTAGGGTGTGTAAAGGGAAGGTTATGTTTGATTATCTGCATACTAAGTATGATTATTCAGGGTTATCCCTGATAGATGTATCGAATCTTGTGGTGAAAGTGTACCACCTCTGCAGAGTGTCAAACTATTCGAATAGTCATTCATGATTATGGACAGTTGGAATGGCCATACTGTTTCGTTGTCAGATGTTTTCAAAATGACTTATGAATGAATGATGAATCTTGACTTGACCACAACAGAGTTGTGATTATGACAATAGCTTCCCACCTTAAGTGATTCTAGAACTTTACTTTATCTTTCTTTGCTTCTGAACTCAGCTTAGGTTTCAAACTTAACTTTAGAGTTAAACTTAGATTTAGCACTTTAACTTAGAACTATAGTACCTGTTAATAGTAGTTTGCGAGTACTTAAAGAGTACTCATGGCTTTTGTCCCTGGCTATTCTCATGGCCAGGCTATGAAGGAGACTATCAAGAGGATGGTCATCAGGACGGCTATGATAACTAGGAATATCTGCCTTCATCAGCATTGCCTGTGCCCTTGAAGATGGACCCCACCGCTACGCTTATCTTTTATTTCCGCTGCTTGTTGTATTCAGACTGGATCATGAGATCCTTATTTGTGTAAAACCTTATGTATGGTTTGTAATGGATGATGTACTGTGATATCCAATCCGTTATGTCTCGCAAAAATGGTAATCCTGGGATTGCGAGGTATGGCATAACGGGCATCTGGGATTAAAAATCCGGGTGTTGACAAGTTGGTATCAGAGCCATCCTGACCATAGGAGACCCTAGTTAAAATGGACGTCCAAACCAAAAATTTAGCTTCAAAACCAAAGTGAGTATTTATGAAAACTATTTCCTCTCTTACCCTTGTGAACTCATCCTTTCTCAAAAATTCATGTTCCTCAAAATTCTTACATTACTACTTAAAACTTGACACACTTGATCACTTCACTAACTTCCTCATCCTTAATTCTTGTAGATGGAGACTCAGTTCAGCAAGTTCTACCAGTTGGGAAACGGAGGTCAGCTGATCTTCGAGAGGGATCTGGATTCACTGTCGGAGTTACTGGGACGCCCACATCCGGAGTTTCTTGGAGTTCAACTTCCAAGACCCCCAGGAGGAGACCTATAGTGGCTAGTTACCGCAGATCTTAGAGGAAGCATCGAAGCACCAACTTCTGGAAGAATTCAGTTCTCTGTGAGAGAGAACAACTGGCTAGATGGATTAGCCACGGCAATGCATGAAGCTCTCGCATGTCTATGTGCCCTTAGCGTCAACAAGATCCAAGGAACCCGTTTTGCCCACTATGCAAGACGTGACTTCATGGGAATGCCGATGGAGATGCCAAGTCACCCAGAGTTGAGGCGTCAAGTGGAGAATCTTGACTTCTTGCTACATGACCGATAGCAGGAACTGGACAATGCCAGGGAGCTAGCCAACCAGAACCGTGCAATTGCCGACCAGAAGGCCTAGACTTTCGCCGCTTTCGTCAAGATCGCCGATCCTCTTTGTCGCCAGATGCAAAGAAGGATCGCACCATCGCCCGTCTTTGCAAGAAGGTGGCCGACCTCGAGAAGACCATCAAGGAGCAGGAAGCTCAGCTTGCCGCCAAGGAAGAAGAAGATGAGGGTGAAGACATCCAGGAAGACGTGGATTCTTACCTCAGCAACGATGATGACTTTCTGGAGGAGGATGTTGTGGACTTCTACACTGATGATGAAGACTCCGACTTCATCGATGATGATTAGATGCACTAGAGCACTGTCGTAGCATGAGTTGTATTGGTCCCACTGTATCGTAGCTGGCGGAATGGTTCTTCAAACCATCTGCTTTCCTTTGTTGTGGTGGTGTGTGTTGTATCGTGTGCTTGCTTGCATAAATGAAAATGAAGTTAGTTGAAAACCTGAGTCTAACTCAAAGTTTTAGCTTTGAAAACCCAAAACCATGAACCTTAGAATTTCCCTCTTACCCCTATATCTATCTCAATCTTCAGATGACTCGTGGAAACCAAGGAGGGAGCAGCTCGTCGCAAGACCCAATGCTGTAGATCTTGCAGAATCTCATCGCAGACCGTGAAGCAAGAAGGGCCGAGCACCAAGACAACTTAGCAACATTGCAGAAAATCACCCAAATGGCTCTCAACAACCAAGGACATGGAAATCAGGATCAACATGGATCCAAACTCAAAAAAAATTAGAACACCAATCCCCCAATCTTCAACCAATCTGAGAACCCGTTAGATGCTGATGACTAGTTACAGACCATGGAAAACAACCTCGAAGTTGCAGGAGTTGATGAAAATGAGAAAGTTCTCTTTGCCACCCACTATCTGGCAGGAGATGCAAGAGCTTGGTGGAATAGCATCCGCAATATGAACCATGGTCAGGTTATGACATGGGAAGCATTCAAAGTCAAGTTCAGCCGCACCCACGTGCCGCAAGGTCTCGTCAACAGGATGAGAGATGAATTCTGCGAATTGAAGCAAGGAAGAATGACTGTGGTGGAGTATCGTGACAGATTCTTGTCACTTGCCAGATATGCACCTGATGAGATCAACACGGAGGCCAAGAAGAAGGAGAGATTCTTGAACGATCGCATGATGAGATGCGATCGTCCCTCGCCAACATCCGCTTCAGGATCTCAAGAGCTAGTCGACTCTACCATTCAGATGGAAGGGAAGATTAACCAGTAAACGACAACCGCAAGCGTTGTATGATGCAGTGATCTGGATCCAGAGTCACCAAGTACTGGCCCCAACCCCTCACCAGGATATGCACCAAGGAACAACCGACCCCCAAATTCTCGCCCAAGCTACCCTAACCGTAGCGGAGGCAATGTGAAGTCCGGAGGAAACAATCACAACTCCGGTAATGCCAACAATTTCAACCGTGCCCCTCCCAAGAGCAACAACAACAACAACAACACTGCACCCAGAACTGGCAGCAATGATGTGCCTGTCGCAGCCAAGGACAAGTCCCAGATCACTTGTTTCGAGTGTGGAGTGAAGGGTCACTACTCCAATGAGTGTCCCAAGAAGACTACAGCCAATGCCCCTGTGAATGCCCCAGCCAAAGAAGAGCGCCGTGTTCAACCAGAAGGAGATTTGCCCTGTGGAACCCTCACAACCAAGAACGGCCGCCTCTTCCACATGAACGCAAGAAGCCCAGGAAGCGCCAGATGTAGTGCTGGGTATGTTTTCTGTCAACTCAGTTTTAGCAAGAGTATTGTTTGATTCTGGAGCATCGCATTCATTTATCACCGAAGAATTTGCATGCACTAGTAAGATTCACCCAACCAACCTGAAGCATGTCATGATAGTTCAAATCCCCGGTTCAACTACAAAAGCTAGAAAAATTTGCAAAGTTGTGCCTATCAGAATACATGGGATAGATTTTTATGCCAACCTAATTGTACTTGGAACCAAAGGATTGGAAGTAGTACTAGGTATGGACTGGATGTCAAGGCATAAAGGATTGATAGACTGTGCTAAGAAAGCCATCACCATGACTAGTAGTTCTGGAGTAACAATAGAGCATATCTCTGAAACCTTACCCCGTCAATTCAAGTGCAACAAGAGTGTAGCCCTGCCCACCATAGACCAAGTCAGAGTAGTCTGTGAATACCTCGACGTATTCCCAAATGAATTGCTGTATGCCCCGGATAGGGATATTGAGTTCATTATCGAACTAATCCTCGAACCGGACCTATAGCCCGTAGACCCTATAGCATGAACCCTCAGAGTTAGTGGAACAAGAAGAAGTTGGATGCCATGTTAGCAACAGTTTGATTCACCAAGCACATCGCCATGGAGATCACCGTGTTATTCATCGACAAGAAAGATGGAGGCAATCGTCTGGTACAGATTATGTAAAGTTGAATGACGCTACCATCAAGAAAAGTACCCTTGCCAAATATAGAGGATCTATTTGATCAGTTGATCGGAGCCTGGTATTCTCAAAGATTGATCTTAGGACTGGTTATCACCAACTTAAGATTCGTGCAACGGATATTCCGAAGACCGCCTTTACTACTCGCTATGGTTTATACGAGTATACGGTTATGTCTTTTGGATTAACCAATGCCCCTGCTTATTTCATGAATCTCATGAATAAGATCATTATGAATTTCCTAGATAAGTTTGTAGTTGTGTTTATCGACGACATCCTTATCTACTCCAAGTCAGAAGAAGAGCATGAGCAACATCTGAGAATCATCCTAGAAACCCTGAGAGAGCATCAATTATATGCCAAGTTCAGCAAGTGTGAGTTTTGGCTGAAAGAAGTAGGATTCCTAGGACATATTGTGTCTGCCGGAGGAGTCTCTGTTGATCCCACCAAGATCAAACATGTCGAATAATGGGAAGCCCCAACCACTCAAACCCAAGTCTGTTCATTTCTCGGATTAGCGGGATATTACCGCAAGTTCGTAGAAGGATTCTCGAGCATAGCCCGACCAATGACCCAATTGTTGAAGAAGGACGAGAAGTTTGAATGGACAGACAAGTGTGAAGCTAGTTTCCAGGAGCTAAAGAAGAGATTGATATCAGCCCCAATTTTGATCATGCCAGACATCAAGAAGCCGTTTGATGTGTATTGTGACGCATCCAAGATTGGTCTAGGATGTGTATTGATGCAAGAAGGCAAGGTCATCGCGTATTTGTCTCGACAACTGAAGCAGCATGAGCAGAACTATCCGACCCATGATCTTGAGCTAGCAGCTGTGGTTCTAGCATTGAAGACATGGCGTCATTATTTGATGGGTAATCGCTGTGAGATTTACTCAGATCATAAGAGCTTGAAGTATATCTTCACTCAGAAGGAGCTGAATATGAGGCAAAGGAGATGGATAGAGTTAATCAAGGATTGTGACCTTGACATTCACTATCACCCCGGCAAAGCCAATGTGGTAGCGGATACCCTTAGCAGATTGCCGTGTAGGCTTAACACCATGATCAAGGGGAAGCAACCAAGTTTGTATGAGGAATTGGAGCAGTTCAGGACTGAATAAGTTAGCAAAGGATTCTTAGCTAGCATCGAACTTCAACCCACTTTGATTAGCCAAATCAAGGAAGCCCAGAAGGGGAATGAGAGTATCGACGGTATCAAACGTCGTATTAGTACAGGAAAGGTACCTGGATTCACCGAAGACGAAGAAGGAGTACTGTGGTACAAAGGACGTGTCTGTGTGCCAGCAGATTCGGAGCTGAAGGAAATTATCATGAAGGAAGCTCATGATACTCTTTATTCTATCCACCCTAGAGAAACAAAGATGTATCAGGATTTGAAAGAGCAATTTTGGTGGCACAAGATGAAGAGAGAGATCGGAAGCTACATCGCCAAATGTGACATCTGTCAAAGAGTCAAAGCAGAGCATCAGAGACCGGCAGGATTGTTGCAACCATTGCAGATTCCGGAATGGAAATGGGATTCTGTCGGAATGGACTTTATCACCGGTTTACCTACTTCTAGTAGGGGAATGACTCAATCTGGGTCATCGTTGATAGACTGTCCAAGGTAGCCCACTTCATACCTATCAAGACAACCTACCAGAGTGCAAAGCTAGCAGAGCTGTATATTTCTAGGATTATTAGTCTGCATGGAACCCCCAAGACCATCGTGTCAGATCGAGGAACCCAGTTTACCTCGAGATTTTGGCAGAAAGTTCAGGAAGGATTGGGAACCAAGTTGAACTTCAGTACCGCGTATCACCCGCAAACAGATGGACAGACTGAGAGAGTCAACCAGATCTTTTTTTTTAGGTGAAACAGTAGGGAAAATCCCCACTGCAATTTTTTTATTATATATGTGTATGTTACAATGAGAAAATGATCTAAGGTAGATCATAAACAGTTACATCTAAATTGAAAACAATCTATTCTATCCCTGATCTAATTGGATCGAGCCAGCTTTGAATTTCTCCTTGTATTTCCTTTGATTCTGAATTGTATCCATCTCATTTCCTGGTAGAAAATTGCTTTCCATCTATCCAAAGTGGGTCTTTTGTCATTAAAAATCTTCTCATTTCTGCAAATCCAGATACCCCAGGATGTCATGATAATAATTTCCATTGCAAATGGTAGATGTAACTTTTCTTTGATGTTTGAAATAGCTTCTAATCCTATTAGATTTGCAGTTCTGTTTTTGGAAATATGGTCCCAACATTTTTTTGCAAATGGACAATCCCAGAAAAGATGATTTGCTGATTCTTCTGTGATGCAGTTTGATGTAACACAATTGTAATCAGGAAGGTTGAAATTCTTTCTCATCAGTAGGTTTCTTGTATTCAATCTGTCTAGTAACAAAAGCCAGAAAAAGAACTTGTGTTTATTTTGACAGGAGGTTGCCCAAACCCAGGAAAAGTGTGGTGGTGATGGTGAGTGTCCAATCATGGATGAGTATGCCTTTTTAACTTCAAACTTATCTGATCCCCATATATAGTTCCAATTATCATGGGTGTCCTGAGTGTCTTGTCTGAATTCCTGACATCTTTCTTCCAGGACTAAAAACTCAGAGAAAGCTTGATGAGAGAGAGGTAGGTGGAAGTTATCTTCGAGGAATTCAGCATGAAGGAAATCATGAACATTGATGATTGTAGACTTAGCATAGGACATAAGGTGTGGTAATTCAAGCACTCCTCTTGCCAAAGGTCAGTCCAGAAGTAAGCAGATTTGCCTGAATTCAGATTGCATTTGGCCATGCCTTTATAGTTATCAATTAATTTGATATGTGACTTCCACCAGAAAGATCCCTCCATGCTTCTTCCAGGTAACTTTCCATTTTTGTAATAAGTCTCCCATATGAGATGAACCCAAGGTATGTCTTGGTGGTTGTAGAATTTGTCTAAATTTTTCAGAAGGAGGGCATTATTTTGAATCTGTAGATTCAGTACCCCTAAACCCCCTTGATTTTTAGGACGGCGGATTTTATCCCATGAGACAAGAGCTTGTCCTTTTGCTTGTACATCATCAGTCTTCTTTCTCCATAGACAATATCTCATATATTTAATAATTTGACCCTTGATGGCTATTGGTATCTCCAAACAGCTCATATAAAATAGAGGAAGTGAGGAGAGAACAGATTTAACCAGTTGCAGTTTGCCTCCATAATTCAAGAAGTCAGCAATTCCACATAATCTTCTTTCCACTCTCTGAACAATGGGAAGAAAATGTTCCATAGATGGCTTTGTAATGCTTAATGGAAGCCCAAGGTAGGTAAAAGGGAGGCATCCAGTTTGACAGTTGATTGTCATAGCAAAATACATAAGTCTGTCATTACAAATATTTATTGGCATCATGCTAGATTTCGGGTAATTGACCTTGAGACCAGTGGAAATAGCAAATGTTTGAAGCAGTGCTTTCAAGCATAATAATTGAGATGCATCAGCTTTAAGGATCACCAAAGTGTCATCGGCATATTGAATAACTGGGAAATCACTGTTGGGTGGTCCCACAATAGGTGGAGTTAGAAGATTTCTATGCATGGCCTTGTTTAGAATAGATTGTAGGAGGTCAGCAGTAAGGACAAATAGTAATGGTGAAAGTGGGTCTCCTTGTCTAACACCTCTTCTGCAGTAGAACTTTTTACCAGGTACACCATTGAGAAGAATTTCTGAAGTTCCAGATTCAAAGATCATTTCAATCCACCTAATCCATTTTCTCCCAAATCCTCTAGCTTTAAGGATATTAATGATGGCAGGGTGATCAACTGTATCAAATGCCTTCTCAAAATCAAGTTTGAGAATTAAAATTTCCTCCTTTGACTTGTGGCATT
Source organism: Avena insularis (assembly GCA_023614405.1). Lineage (NCBI taxonomy): Eukaryota > Viridiplantae > Streptophyta > Magnoliopsida > Poales > Poaceae > Avena > Avena insularis. The sequence continues at coordinate 539,208,371 of CM042694.1, forward strand.
GGAATAAGTATTCAAATGCCCAACCAATGCAATCTTCAATAGATCTGTTGTTGAGAAAACCATATTGGTTTTTATGTACCAATTTCAGAATGATTGATTGCAGTCTATTTGCAAGAAGTTTGGTAATAATTTTGAAATATACAGTTCAATAGAGAGATTGGTCTGAAATCAGCTGATGTAGATGGGCAACTGACTTTGGGTATGAGTGTAATGTAAGAAGAGTTAAAGCTTTCAAGTGACACTTTCTCATTGAAGAAATCATGAATCAGTAATTTGATATCAAATCCAATGATAGACCAGCAACTTTTGATAAATTCATTATTAAATCCATCAGGTCCAGGTGACTTATCATTTGGTAGTTCAGTGATAACCTCCTTAATTTCCTTGTCAAGGAAAGGTTTTTCAAGTGAATCCTTCATCTCATCAGTCATTCCATTTCCATAGAAGTCTGCTAGATTATAGTGCATCTCAGTTTTGACTGATGTGCCCATTCTTGCCCTGAAGTCATTCCAAAAGATATCAGCCTTGTCATAGTGATTTGTAAATTCCTGTCCAGATTCATTCTTGATCATTGATATATAGTTATGTCTATAACTGATGGTAGCTTTGGAATGGAAAAACTTAGTGTTTTCATCTCCAAGTTTTACCCATTTGATTTTCCCTCTTTGTTTCCAATAGGTGTTTTGGTTCTGAAGAAGAGTGATAATATGGGACTTCAGGATATCTCTGAGGTGCCACTCATTGATGGTTAATGTTCTAGATTCTTCCAGTAGGTCCAGGAGATCAATTGTGTCATTCACCTTAGCAATTTGATCTTTTAAGCAAGGTAACTGTTTTGCCCAAATCTTGATACCTCTCCTCACATTTTTTAATTTGGCACAAATTATTTTTGCCATGTCCTGATAATTCATAGGAATATTCCATGCATTTTGTACAATCATCTTAAAATCAGAATGATGTAGCCAGTAGTTTTCAAATCTAAAGATTTGAGCCTTGGGGATGTTAGTTCCAATGGATATGACACAGGGGAGATGATCAGAAGTAGGTTTGGATAGTGGGGTAACCATAGTGTATGGGAACTTGGTTGTCCAAGAACTAGATGTAAAAAACCAGTCCAGTCTTTCCAGGAGAGGATCTTTCTGCATGTTACTCCAGGTGAATTTTCTACCCTTTAGTGGCAACTCAATAAGGCCCAGGTTGCAGATAGCATCATTGAAGAGCATAGTTTCATTAATATCTCCCCCACTTTTATTTCTATCAGTGAGACTTCTGATAAGGTTAAAATCTCCTAACACTAGCCAATCCATACTATCAGGCATAGTGATGTTTGAAAACCAGTCTAAGAAATCCATCTTTCTATCATTTTGACAAGGACCATAGATATTAGTGAGAGTCCAGGTATCATTTGATAATTGAGAGGTGAAGGTAACAGAAGTTGAGAAATCATTTTGGAAAGCCCTGGTACCATTGAATAAAGTACCATTCCAGATGGTAATAATTCCTCCAGAAGCACCAATTGATGGTAAGAAATCAAAACTGTCAAACTTGTTTGGACAGAATTTTTTTAAATAATTGATATCAAAGTTTTCTCTCTTGGTTTCTTGAAGACAGATAATGTCACATTCAGATTCCATGATCTTGCTTTTTAGTGCTAACCATTTTTTCTCAGAGTTAATTCCCCTGAGGTTCCAGTTCAGAATCTTCCAGTTTCTGTTGTTACTCATTTATAAACCAATTGGGTGATCCATGGTGTGACTCAAATTTTGTAGTCACACAAATAAGACTGGACATATCATAGGTTACTGAACTCATAAACATGTCCAACATCAAATAGGTCTGCAACAACTCATAACAGATATGAAAGGTAACTGGTCCAATCATAAAAGGCAAGGTTTTTGTAAACATTAACCACATTATTTAGGAGCCTTCTTCTTAGACCGCTGTCCACAAGACTCAGCAGCACCTCCCTTCTTCTTGTTTGAAAGGTATGGTTCAGGACCATTCTTCTTAGGTCCAGTCTTTCCTGGTGGCTTGATGATCAAATCATTGATCCTGCCCTTCTTCAGCAATCTTTTCTCCAGTTCCCCCTCTTTAACCTTGCAAAATGATTCAGCAAGATTCTTAACAACCTTATTACTGAGACAGGGTGGAGCAGCATTGCAAGAGAGGCAATTATGATCAATGGAATTTAAATGGCTTTTAAAACCCCCATTAAGTTCCACAATTCTGGGGCTCCTTCTCACCTCAGATTCCACCAGTGGTTCTTTGCCCCTCCTCCTCTTAGTAGGAGCATTTGGTACCATCATGTTTGATGGGGAATCATTCAGGCAATGGGGTGGAATCTGTCCAACACATTCATCAGGTATAATGAAGGTGAAAGTAGTTTCTTCAGTAATTGGCTCTTTAATTATCTCCCATAGGGGTGATGTGAGAAAATGTCTAATCCAACTGAATTTCTCAGGTGTGATGAGCATTAGAGTGATAAAATTAAACCAACTTACAAGAATGTCACATTGCAGTTTGCCTTTGTCAGGTGATGGGTTCATGTGTGGTGCAAAGAATCTGTCCCATAGCTCCAGACCTTGCTTTGAGAAAGAATTCCTAGCAGAGAGTATCTCAGATGAGTTGACAAAAGGAATAATGGCCATTCCAACTTGGAGGTGTGCCTCATTTGGAGAGAGGAGATTAGTGTCCTCCATCATCCAGTCATCTTGCATGTTATCCTCATCAGCATGGTTGGTGTCCTCCTCCTCATCTTGGTAATTCTGCAGAATGTTAAGTAGTCCTTCTCCCATACCCATCTCCTGATCAGCATCAGCAATATTTTGCTCCACCTCATTATCCTCTGCACCATGGACAGATGCCTTGTCACTGTCAGATGAAACATTTGCACTAGGTATAGATCCAGAATAAAGACTGCTGCACCTCCCCGAGGTGGCAAATCCTGGTTGTCAATGGGCATGTCAACACCTTCAAGAAATACAGTCCTTGACAAGATTCCAGTTGCCCCAGCATTATTTTGAGGGGCAGGGTCAATCCATTGGTCCCATCCACCAATGTCCCCTTCAGGTTGTGGTGGAGGAGGTGGAGATGGGGGCCCAAATATGGGTCCCACCACAGGTAGAGGGTGTGGGTCAGCACCATCATCAGGTAGTGGGTCCTCATCAGGTGCCCCCCCAGGATATTGCTGTTCAATATTTCCACAGAAAATGTCCATGATTCAGTTTCCACTAGGTCTCCAATGGTGAATCTAACACTTTTAGGAACATCTAGGAGATCAGTGACTTTGAGCTTTGCAATGATCTCGCCCTTGTGCTTAGGGTCCCTCTCCCAGAGCAGAACTTTACCAATATCAGAGAATACAGCATTCAGGTCATCATGATTCGAGTGATCAAGTGGAGGACCCAGGAGCATAACCCAACATTCATTGTTAAACTGAGTCCTACGCCAGTTAATTCCTTCATTATGCCTATCAAAAGAGATAGCAACATCTTGGAAGGGAATATGACCCGCGGCAATTAACCGGTCACGGTCACTGGCATTTGCAAATTGAACATATGCAGAACCAAATGGGCAATCTTGAATATCACGAAATTCAACATGTGCATCATTGATAAAGAAATCTTGCAACACATCCCTAATATTGCCAAAAGGGACAGGACCAGGGGGAAGGGGATGGATGTGCGCAATGGCATACTGTTCATGAGTTCTTGGTCAGCGAGGAACCACCACCCTTTTGACTTGATTCCTGCCAGCCACCTGCATAATCTCAAAACCATGGGGAAGAAATGGCTGAGGGTCAAGTGGAATATTGGCCATTGCGTCGGTGGTTGTCGCCGGCGACGAGCGGAGCAAGGCAGTTGGGGTTTCTCCAAAGTAGGAGTTGAGGAGACAGGGTTTCAGAATTAATTTTTTGGCAAGAATAAAATCCTTAAGACAGTCATACACCCTGGGCCGCGAAACTTGCGGCGTAACATGGGCCTTGAACCAATTCAGGTAAGATTTGTCGGGCCAGGGACAAGAAGGGAAAGTGGGAAATTTCAAAAATGGTAAAAGACCAGGCAAATTAATTTTAGGAGATTTGTTGACTGTAGTTTTCTCCGCTTTAATACCTTTGCCATTAATCACAATATCCGCAAATGATGCACCCGTTACGACATGAGTAATGTCATCATTATTTTGACCGTTATTGCATGGTACCTATGACATCGAAGAACCAATACGATCAAAAACAGAGGTTTTTTTTTCTTTTTGTATGAAACAGTTGTCCAATCTTTGTCCAATTCTTTGTAATATTCCTTCTCTTCGAATTTCCAATTTGGGCCTCCATCGCCCCAAAGTTTTATCTTCAGTATGAATGAATCATCAGTGAAAGAACCAGAATTATATATTTCAAAACCCACAGCTCTTGATGCCACCGAGAATCTAAAGGTTCTGTCCTGGAGGATTTTGACTTGATATTTTGATGCATGACCCCCAAAACAACTTTGAAGAACAATGCCAATTGTATGAATATCAATCTTAAAATTTGTACGGCCAAATGAACCAACAAGGAAGAAAGGTCTTCTGCGAAATCCTCCTGAGAAATTTATGTGGTGACCAAATTTTTTGAACATATTATCCTCAAACATCCTCCCTTTAGAAAAATCCACAGAAATGTATTTGTGTTTGGTTGATGAATTGGGCCCATCAAAGATTTGTTCACCCACCATCACCCTTTTGACAACAAGATCCAAGATAACACCAGATGAAACTTTCTCATCTTGAAGAAGGAATCTAGCATCAATAACCACCTTGTCACAATTTAGTAACACAATCCGCTTAGCAATAGTATACAGGACCAGAAATCCAGGAGCATTGTCCAAAACATCAGAAGACAAGGTAGAGCAAGTAACGTGCCACATAAGTTTCAAATCATCACCCTTGCACGCATGAACATGAGAAGTCCCAAGAAAATCAGAGGATGGTGGCAAAATGTCATTTATCCTAGCAAGATGAGAGGGGAACCTCACCACAGAACCAATCATGAGAACCTCCCCATTTTCCAAACTTCTTCCTTCCAGTGGTGAACCATTGGCATTGAGAATGACCAGCCAGCGATTATCCGAGAGAATAAGTGATCCAACAAGGAACTTACCATCGGTGGAGCTTCCAGAATAGGTGATTTTCCAGCCACCACCAGATGAATCCAGTGAATGAGAGCCCATGGATATGTGTGCGACGGCACCGGAGTGGCGCCGGCGAGTGCCGGTGGGATGGGCTCAGAGAGGCATGCCTCGGAAATCGTGCGCCCAGGGGAGTTCTCGTCAACCAGATCTTAGAGGATATGCTTAGAGCTTGTGTTTTGGAATACGGATCAAAATGGGAAGACTGCCTGCCTTTCGTAGAATTCTCATATAACAACAGTTATCAAGCTAGTTTGCATATGGCACCATTTGAATTCCTATATGGAAGAAAGTGTCGTACCCCTTTGAATTGGTCGCAAGTAGGAGAGAGTCAGATCTTTGGACCCGACATTCTCCGAGAAGCAGAAGAGAAAGTTCACAAAGTCCGTGAGCACCTCAAGACCGCCCAATCTAGACAGAATAGCTATGCCGACAAGAGGAGGAGAGACCTGACTTTCAATGTCGGAGATTTTGTATACCTCAAGGTTTCACCATTGAAGGGAACTCAACGCTTTAGTCTGAAGGGAAAGTTAGCCCCCAGATATATCGGACCTTTCAAAATTCTGAACCATCGTGGAGAAGTATCGTATCAACTGGAACTGCCTAAAGAGATGTCAGACATCCATAATGTGTTCCATATCTCGTTACTTCGTAAATGCTTGGAAGTGCCTGAGAAGACTGAAGTTTTCAAGAACATCGATCACAGAGCTATGGAAATCAACAATGACCTGACCTATCGGGAAGTACCCATCTATATCTTAGAAGAAGCCTACAGAACCACCAGGACCAGGAGCATCAAGTTTCTTAAGATTAAGGGGAGCAATCATACCAAGGAGGAAGCTACTTGGGAGCGCGAAGATTACATTAGGACAGAGTTCCCAGATCTCTTTAGTTCCTAGTTTTCTTTGTAACTCTCAGGACGAGATTTTGTTTAAGGGGGAAGGTTTATAACATCCCAAAACTTCAATCCAAGCTCATCAAGATCTAAATCATCAAATTTAGGGTTAACAAAAACTTTTTCAAATTAAAAATATAAGCATTCATATGTGTGTGCATTTAAAATAGGAGTTGTTTTGAATTGCCATGATTGTGTGATCCAATGCTTGTAAAATGTTTCTTAGGTGATTTGCTCGTCGTTCAATGTAGAGCTCGTTGGGAACCCCAAGAGGAAGGTATGATGAGCACAGCAGAAAGTTTTCCCTCAGTTATGAAACCAAGGTTTAATCGAACTAGTAGGACCAAGGAATCACCCCAAAGGTGTTACTAGCTGAGCTTTGGCAGGGCGCACTACCGGTGCTAGTAGCAACGTGGAGACCTGCACAACACAACCAAAGAACTTTGTCCCCAACTTGCGATGAGGTTGTCAATCTCACCGTGTTTTGCGGAAAACAAAGGATTAAACGTATCGAATGGAAAGAAGTAAAAGTTTGCAGAAAGTAAACACAAATCAGTAAACAGTTTATAGATTGTATGTAAAAGACAAGGACTGGGATCCATAGTTCACTAGAGGTGGCTCTCCTTAGATAGAAAACATGCTGGGTGAACAAATTACAGTGGGGCAATTGACAAACATCAAGAAAGCAATACATGCATATACTAATCATCTTGACTCCTTTGAGACTTGATTGGGCATTACAACATAATACATAGACCGCCATCCAACTGCATCTATGACTAATAATCCACCTTCAGGTTATCATCCGAACCCCCTCCAGTATTAAGTTGCAAGCAACAGATTATTGCTTTACAAACTGTGTGTAAAGTAAACAATACGATTGTTCTATGAACAAAGGATTGTTGTTTTCTCCCTAGTAGCAACAGCACATCTAGTACCTTAGAGATTTCTGTCACTCCCCAAGATTACCAGAGGCATGAACCCACTATTGAGCATAAATACTAACTCTTGGAGTTGCTAGCATATACTTGGCCAAGATAGCTACTAACAATGGAAAGCATGCAAGATCACAAATAACAAAGACATGATAGAATCAATAATCAATCTGAAATAGCATCTCAATATCCATCGGATCCCCGCAAACACAACATGTAAGAATTACAAATAGATGATCTTGATCATGAATGGAGCTCACAAGATCTAAACATGAAAGCAAAAAGGAGGAGAACCAGCCATCTAGCTACAATATGGATCCGTAGTCCAAGGATGAACTACTCACGCATCACACCGGAGGCTTGCATGGTGATGAAGAAGGCCTCTAGGGTGAATTCCCCTCTCTGGCAGGGTGCCGGGAAGAGCTTCAGATCCCTCCCGATCTAGGGATGGAGATGACGGCGGCTACAGACTCTTTCGTGGATTTTTGATCGGGTACTTAGGGTTTTCGTCCCGAGGGCAATATATAGGCGGAAGGAGAGGCCGAGGGGGTGCCGGGAGCGGCCACACCACCCCCTGGCACGGGCCAGGCTTGGCCGCGTGGCCAGGTGGTGTGGTGGCTCCTTGGCCCTTCTCCGTCTCGTATTCTCGCACTTGATCCCTTCCGGAAAAATAGGCACTTTGGCTTTTGTCCCGTCCAATTCCGAGAATATTCATTTTTTAACTTTCCTAGAACCAAAAACAGCAGAAAACAGGCAGCTGGCACTGTGGCTCTTGTTAATAGGTTAGTCCAAGAAATCATATGAAAAGTACTCCAAAGTTGGAACAAAACACAAGAAAGTGGATAAAACCAAGCATGGAACATCAAAAATTACAGATACATTTGCAATGTATCAACATCCCCAAGCTTAACTCCTGCTCGTTCTCGAGTAGGTAAGTGATAAAAAGAAAGAATAATTTTTGAGGTGACATGCACCATCAAAGACTTGATCAAAGTATTTGTAAAACAATCAAAGCTGGGATCATAGTACTTCAATCATAACATGAAAGACAAAGTTCTAGCAATAAGCAAAGAAACTATGATGCAACATGAAAAGGCACAAACAAAAGATTCATGAATAACAATGCTTTGCAAGACGTTTGTTTGTTTCACATAAAGAAAACATGGAATAATAGTATTCAGCTTGTCCCTCAATAGAGTAGAAAATATAAATGCATAGGACACCTTCAAAGTTCATAAGAGTGACTAGATACAATAGTTTAAAACAAGCAATATCAAGTTATGCATCAATCAACCAGTCTTGGGACAATGCACATAGAACTAAGAATGGCCACTGTGCTCTCAAAGTAAGTGCATAAAGATAGAAGGTGGAGACTCAATATAATGGTGCAAGAAAGGCCTTTTGTAAAAGGAAGTAGGGATTCAAGTCTCATAAAGAGCTTCCAAAACTTATGGTACTTATAGCTTCCAGCTCTCATTGCCCCTATCATAATCATCTTGAAGTGATTAAGGTTAAAGTGAACAAACGATGGTGTACATGTTTGACGAAGTATAAGTCAGAAATCTCATGTCCCTTGTATACGAGGGCCGCTCCTCATGCTACTCAAGTTTAGTCACCGGTAAGTTCTTGTCATCGTAAGTTTTTTTTTTGACAAAAACAGTAGGGAAGGCCCCTACTGTGTCATTTTATAAATTTTATAATGTACAAAGGGTTGAGCCAGGCTCAAGTCCATGTTACAGATGTTTTACATTCATAGCGTGTCAAGCCACTGCTGCATACCTTCCTTGATACTAGGCTTAGCTCTATGCATAGTCAAGGTGAAGTTTGCTTTAAAAAATGAAATACATCTAGTGATGGAAGGATTTAGATCCCTGAAAATATAACCATTTATTTGTTCCCATATGCTCCAGCATCCAGTGATGATAACTTCCATAAGAAAATTGGGGTTGAATCTACTTCCAGCATCGTTGATCATCTGATGAATATCCATATTTGTGTTCCATTCAAGTCCCAAGGCCCACCATAACCCTTGGCTGAAGCTGCATTCAAAAAATAGATGCAGCAGGGTTTCCTGAGGACAGGTGTCACATATTACACAATCATTGAATTCCACAAACAAGTTCTTTCTTGCCATTAAGTCTTTGGTGTTTAATCTCATATTCAGTAGTAGCCAGGCAAAAAATTTGTGTCTTGGGAGACAACATGATTTCCAAATATCAAGTATGGGCTTTGGTGTTGGGTGTGCCCCAATCAGTGCTCTGTAGATTTTTCTGGTTTTGAAAGTCTCACCCTAGGAAAAGTACCATGAATCATGGTCATCAGTGTGGTTTATGCTTCTAATATTCTCCAACATATCAATAAATTCCTCATGAGCAATAATGGATAAAGGGAGTTGAAAGAGGTCATAGAAATCATTATCAGCTGCAGAGATGGCCTTGGCCATGGTCAAAGTATCATTGTGGCAGAAAGAGTGCAGGTGTGGGTATTTATCTTCAAAGCATTCACCTTTCCATAGATCCTTCCATAGTAACATAGATTTTCCATTGCCAATATTGCAGTGAGTCAGATCTCTGTAAATATCAACATAATTCATACAATCTCTCCACCAGAATGATCCAATATGATTCATTGAATGTGGGGCAGTGTCTCCTTGGTAGTAAGCTTTACAAATGAGATCAACCCACGGTATATCAGCCCTGTTGTAGAATTTATGAATATTTTTCAGTAAAAGGGCCTGATTTTGTACCCTGAGGTTTATGACACCTAAACCTCCTTGTTCTTTTGGTCTACAGACCAAATCCCATTTAGCAAGACATTTGCCATGTCTATGGATATCTTTCCCTGCCCAAAGGAACTGTCTACCACCTTTTTCAAAATGGGTAAAAATTGTTATGGGGACTTTAAAAGAGCACATGGCATGGATGGTCATAGAATTTAATACATAATTCAATAATGTGAGTCTTCCTGTATATGACATGAGAGAAGATAGACCAGAAAGCTTTCTATCAAATTTGGAAACAATGGGCATCAAGCTATCAATAGATGGTCTTGTGGTACCAAGTGGGAGACCCAGGTAGGTAAAAGGTAAACTCTCTGATTTTCATCCAAAATCAGAGGCCAGTTGACATGCATACTCCACTGTTACATTGATAGGTACCAGGGTAGATTTATCATAATTTACCTTGAGACCTGTCATATTGCTGAATTGTTGGAGTCTGATCTTGAGGTTATTAAGTTGCAAGCTATCAGCAGGGTGTCATCAGCATATTGAATAATAGGATATTTTTGTCCATAATCATTATCAAGTGGCAGACTGATTTCATTTCTGTGCCAGGCATCATTGACAATTTCTTGTAATAATTCAGCTGTGCAGACAAATAGAAGGGGGGATAAGGGGTCTCCTTGTCTGACACCTCTTTTGCAGCATATTTTTTTCCCTGGAACACCATTTAGTAACACTGAGGTGGAGGCAGAGAGCAATATAGATCTTACCAGGGAAATACATTTGGGGACAAAACCTTTGGCATTCAACATATTAATAATTGCATTATACTCAATCTTATCAAATGCTTTCTCATAATCAATCTTTAGAATAATAATGGGTTTCTGAGACACATGGCAGATGTGAAGATATTCAAAAGCCCATCCCAGACAATCATGGATGTTTTTCCCTTTAATAAAGCCATATTGATTGTTATGGATAATGGGTTTGATAACCTTCTAGAGTCTATTGGCCATAATTTTGGTGATGAATTTAAGTGGAAGGCTAACCAGAGAAATGGGTCTGTAGTCATTCATAGTCTCAGTATCATTTATCTTGGGGATGAGAGTAATAAAGGCAGTGTTGATGGCATTCAAATTCACTGATTCATCATAGAAATCATGTACCAGTTTTACAAAATCTTCTTTGATAATATGCCAGCATTTCTTAAGGAATTTCCCATTGAATCCATCATGACCAGGTGCTTTGTCAGAAGGAAATTCATTGACCATAGATTCAATTTCTTCATTTGTGAAAGGAGCATCCAGGTGAATAAGGTCATGAGGTAAAATCAAATCGTCAAGGTTGATGTCATTAGTAATATTTTCACTTGTGCCAAGTCTGTGCTTGTAAGATTGCCAAATTGCAGCAGCTTTAAGTTCATGCTCAGTCAGAACCAAATTGTCTTCAGACTTGATATGAGTGATGGGATTCCTCCTAAAATTCTGAGTTGCCACAGCATGGAAAAATTTGGTGTTCTGATCTCCCAATTTGGCCCATCTAATTTTAGCCCTGCTTTTCCAATAGATTCTTTTAGCCTCCGGGAGCTTATTGGTATGTTCCATCAAAATCATTTTAAAATTCTTCTCATGTAGAGCAAGTGGTCTCTGATCTTCAATTCCTTCAAGTAAAGCCAGGATAAATGTGCAGTTCTCAATAGTCTGATTTAAGTTTGAATTTTTTGCTCCATTTTTTAAGGCCAACTCTGAGATGTTTGAATTTGCAGTTGATAGCAAGGGCAGTATCACTGATATAGGGAGCTGAGTTCCAGAGGGTATTCATAGTGTCATAAAAACCATCAAATTCTAGCCAGAGGTTCTCAAATCTTAATAATTGTGCTTTAGGAATGGTAGTTCCCACTTGGATACTGATGGGTGTATGATCAGAGCCAATTCTGGAGAGAGGATGAGCCATAGTGTTGGGGAATGTTGTAGTCCATAAAGGGCATGTAAAAATCCAATCTAGCTTTTCTAGAAGAGGGGGATCTTGCATGTTACTCCAGGTGAGTGCTCTTCCTTTCAGTGGTACTTCCACAAGATCATGAGATTGGATGGCATTGTTGAAAAGCATCATATTATGAGCATCTCCACCTTCTCTGTTTCTATCATCAGGGCTTCTAATGAGGTTGAAATAACCCACTAACATCCAGAAAGGATAATTGGAGGTATCAATATTATGCATCCAATTGAAAAATTCAGCTCTGTGTTCATTGTGTGCAGGTCCATAAATATTGGTCAGGATCCAAGTGATACCAGAGTGCTTACAAGTGAGAGCCATAGTTAAATGGAATTTCAATTGACTAAGAAGCTCTCCTGAAAAAAGGATACCATTCCAGATAGTAATCAATCCTCCAAAATTACCAAGTGAAGGAGAAAAAGCAAAGTGGGAGAATCTCCTGGGACAGAATTTCCTTAAATAGGAGTGCTCAAAATCTTCCCTTTTAGTTTCTTGGAGGCAAATAATATCACAATTGCTAGAGTTTACTTTTTCTCTAAGTTGATCATGTCTCAGATCAGAATTGATGCCTCTAACATTCCAGTCAAGAATCATCCAGCTTCTATTCATAATTAAACATGTGAGGGTTCCACAGATTCTGATCAACATAGTTAACCAGGTTTTTATTGAGGATAGCTGGCAGATCAGATGTAAATATAAAAAGCACCTTGGACCCAGATTGATAAACCCACAAAAGAGGAGGGAATGTATAAAACATAAAAGGGGAAATAGAAACATCTAGGCACTTAAACAGATATAGGGATATGGTTTTGCTCATCATGAGCAATATAGAAGTGCTTATTACATGCCAGATAGTATCAAGTAGATATAGTTGTTGAAACATAAAACTGTGTGTCATTAGACATATATGAAACACATTATTACATGCAGTAAGGTGAAGTGACATTAGCCACATTCAGAGAAGAGCTTGTCCTTAGAAATCTCACTAGGAGAGATCTAGCATTGGTTGATACCAATGGACTGAATGGTGTCAACAGAAAGGACAGGTGGGGGGAGCATCTTGGTCCATAATCACCACCTCATGAGGATGAGCTTTGCTTTTGGCCACCTTCCTAGATTTGCCTGAGGCATTGATCAGAGTAGAACTATCTTTCTCCTAGGCTTTGACTGCAACTTCTTTGTTTTTATATCCCTCAGATTGGTTGGCAATCATTTTACTGCGTCTGACAGCAGTCACATCCTTTGGAGCCAGTAACTTGCGTTTAGCCACCTGGGAGATACTGCCTTCAAAGGCAGCAGATGAAGCACCAGTAGATGTATCCAAAGAGGTTTGCACATCATCATCAGAAATTTCAGTAATACAAACAGTAGAAGAGGCTGGCACATGGGGCTGTTGCATAAAGTTTCAGAAGGCACTTCCTCTGTTTACCAAGTTCAGTATCCACATCAAGTATTTGGAAGCCAGCACCATGGATACATGAGATATCAGTGTTTCCCAGAGTTGTGTGTGCATTCTTAACCATGTCAGATAGCAGACCATGGATAGCATTGAAAGAGTCCACAGCTTCCATCATTGGTTCAAGTTCAGCAATATGATCAGCATGTGCGGATCGAGTGGGAGGGGTTGCAATCATTGGTTCAATATCAGCAGCAGGTGCAGCATTTCCATATGGTATTGCAACATTGGGAATCTCAGGTGCAACATTGGCTGGTTCTTCAGGAACATGATCATGGACCATATCATCCTAGTGTCCACCAAATGGTTGGGGCATGGGGTATGGGTTACCACCATCAGGTGGAAGAGGATCCTCATCACCACCAAGTCTACCAATCACTCTAGCCTACAGAATGTAAATCACCACAGTCCAGGAATGACCATGTCCTTCATCACTAGTATTATCCCCTAGGACCAGGCTAATAGGTATTTCAAGCATATCTGGCACTCTGATCTTAACCAGGACTCTAGATCTGTTAGAATAATCTCTGTTCGAGACTAAAAATTTCCCAAATTCACTGGCAGATTCTCTAACTTTATCAACTAGCCATGCATCTTGGGGGAAATTAACCATCATCAGCCAAACATCATGTGTAAAAGTCATGTTCCTATGGTTCAGACCTCTGTTATGGGGAATCACCCTAAGAATGTTGTCTCCAACAAAGAAAGGACTACGCTCAATAGCAGTATCCCTAGCGCAAGTGTCAGAGAACTGTACCAGAGCAGCACCCATGGCAGACCTGGAGAAATTGCGAATGATGAGGTCGTGATCGTTGAAGTAGTTCCTGATCAGGTGAGAATCTGCGGCGAACTGCTCAGGGTCCGAGGGAGGCTCGAGGATAACAATGGCCATGTCATCACACCAAAGCAGGGCATCTCCACTGAAAATGTACAAACCCCAACATCGGCGATGGATGCAGGGCTGGATGACTTCAGCTCCAGGTGGGAGGTGGGGGTTAGGGTCGCAGGGGTAGTTCACCATTGTTGTGGAGGAGAGGGGAAGGTTGCAGGTGTGAGATTGCAGTGGCGATGATGGTGAGGAAAAAACAGGGCTTTCCTGGAGAGCGGAGGGGTCAAGGAGCACTGTTTCCGAAGTCGTAACGACAAGCCCTCTTTCAGAGGAGATGATATGCTCATGTCGATTTTGTTTAATGCGATAAACCTGAGATTTTTGCTTATGAATATAACAAGATTTCCTAATGTGCCCATATCCATAACAACTTTTGCAGCTAACTTGAGATGAACTTTCTCAGCTTGTGTGGCCCATCGCAGGGCACCTGGAGCAGATAGCATGGGTCGGACTGGGTGGAAGTGTTGGGCTAACTGAACCAGTGGGCCGAATCTCACAAGAGTTTGAGAGAGACTCCGGGCGGGAAATTGGCGTCCGATCCGAGGAGATCGGATCACGTAGCGAAATTGCCGGTGATCTTGCCACGTAGATTCTCCTTTGATGAGAGGCTAACGGCGTGGAGTTGGCTCTGGTGAGACGAGATCTCCGGCGAGAAACCATAGTACAATTCATATCTTGTTCATGAAACCAATCCACCGATTCTTTGATCCAATTCGGACCCCCATAACCCCATAGAGAGAAATAGCATTTAAAATCCGGGCATTCGAAGTATCTGAGTTTGTACATCATGAAACCCACAGCTTTGGAGAATACTTCAAATTTAAAAGTTCGATCACGAACCAAACAGACATGAAATCCAAATTTACTTCCACCAAGGCATGATTGTAGGGCAATGCAAACGTTGTCTAGATCAAGTCGAAAGTTGGCTCGGCCAAAAGAGACCACAAGGGTAAAACCAGATCCAGGAGATGGGGATTGCGCACGGGTGGAAAAGGAAGATCGAACCTACAATTCAAGTCCCATGCCATGGGAGAAATCTAGAGTATCACCGAGAGCACGAGGATCCATTGCATGGGGTACTTAGAGAGAATCGCCATAGATCGCCAGGGGGAGCGCCAGAGAGAGGGTGGGTGAGGTGGTCGCCATTTAGAGCTTGTCATCGTAAGTACATGTGTATCATAGAGAACCGCCAATGGGGTACCCCTTGCCCGATGATACAGAAGAATCCCCATATCAAAATGATAACGCAAGCAGACAACGAGCATCTCAGCATTCTTCTTATTTACCATGGGAATATAGTGCTTTTTTCTCTCTTTCCTCTTTTCATAGTATCTCTTTTTTCTCTCTTTTTTCTCAATATAGGACTCTTTTTTTATAAGAAGAATGCTTCATAGACAACTTATTATGGTTACGCTGCAGGTTTCCACCATGTCAGCATGGATTAGACCAGCGGCCCAGGCGTTTCTCTAACACATATACATAACTCCATGGACTTACAAGCTCCCCTTCATTTCACAATCGACATCCATATACAAAAGAGCATGATATCAACTAGGTATAAGTACCAAGTGCAATGTTGAAAGCGTTCCCCATGAAAGCATGGTTCTGCTAATTCCCAACAAATAAGTGCAAGCATATACAACATAGACGACACAATGGTTCAAGTTTATTAAGGGCAAGTAAAGTAAAGTGTGCCATCAAGTTCGTGAGAGCTTTAATCACTAGTTTTCTCATAACAAGTTTAATTTGGAAGGTAAACAAAAGCATGAATATACTTGGAATAGCATAAGCTAGTAGGTAGGTATGGTGGACTCTTTGGAATAACTTGGTTTAGGGAGTTGGATGCATGAGTGGAACTCATACTTGGTTGTGGAGGCTAGCAAAAGACTGGGAGCGACAAACTAAGAGAGCAATAATGGCCATAATCATGCAGAGCGACAAAACATCATTGATCAAAGCATAAAGTGATACTACAAGTTGAAAACTAAAGGATCATAAAGGCTATTGTGACTTGTGATAGTCATAACATGGTGTGAGCATGCGCCAAGTCAACCGAAATAAAGCATCAAAGGAGAATACCACTATGTTATGCTTTAATATGCTAAAACAACGCATGATTCATCCAAGGCACATTAAGCAGTCTCAATTGTTTATAACAAGTCATGCTACAGCAAAGAATACTAAGAATAAATCCAAAACAATATCAAGCATGGCATGACAAAGCATAGGCCACAGTCAAAAACGAGCTCTTTTTACCACATAAGTATGAACTTTCCTACTCTTTCCAAACCAAACCAAACCATTTGCAAACCAATGTAAGAAAGAGGGGGTCCAACCAATTTATTCAGAAAACTAAGCAAACCAAGAAAACGAAAAACCAAAACGAAAATGAAAAAGAAGACGCTCCAAGAACAACACAACTGTGCATGAAACAATAAAAATGAAGCGTTTGGAAGAAACCTGGGATTTTTATTGATGAAGAAGGGGATGCCTTGGGCATCCCCAAGCTTTGACGCTTGTACTTTTTGGATATTTCTTAGGGTGACACGCGTAGCATCCCCAAGCTTGAGCTTTAGTCCATCCTTCATCTCATTACTCATTCCTTCCATACACGTGAAATTTTTCCTTCATACAAAGCTTCACACAATTTTTATTAGCAACATTAGTGCATTCAAGATAAATAAGTCTTAAGGTTCAGTTCTAACACCAAATAAACTTCCATTAGAACACTAGATACTGTAGCACTTCCCTCAAAAAGCTCAATTCCCCAAAAGAACTCAAAAAGGAACCCACAAGAAGCAAATGCAGAAAATGGCAGAAATCTGTCAAAACAGACCAGCAGGTAAATACGAATTTTTTCGAAGACCTTATGTTGCTCAAATAAAAAAGTGTTGAACTAACTAAAGTTATATAACAACCTGGGTCAGAAGCACAAAAAATTACAGCTCAATCCGACATACATACCTCTCTCATAAATCTTTACGGTGAAGCACAAAAATCTGTTTCGGGACAGCAACTTTGCCAATCATTACTTCACTCTCATTAGAGGTTACTCTTGGCACAAAAAGCAAATAAAAAGGATAAGGAGAGGTTATTACTGAGGTAATAACTTCTAAGACTCATCTAAAACTTTTGGGTTATCTCCCAATAAGTACTTTTCTTTAACGCCTTTAAGTTAGGCATAAGAAGCAAAGAAAGAATCAAATGTTCTCAAATGAAAAAGCATTAAGATCAATACCAGAAATATTTTCAACAAGGCAAGGTATATCATCCAAATAAGTTCTAGAGGATCCTCTCTCGATTCTCTTAGGTTCACTATTCTCATCAAAAGGGTTTGCAGGAACAATCCAATCAAGATTCTTTTCTATGGCATCATATATTGCTACTAGTTTAAAGGGTATTGGTATCTTAGGTTCCTCCCCATTAGGTTCGGTATTGTTCATCTTTTCTCATGTACCAACAACATCTACACATGAGCCTGGCATATTGAAACGTTCAAAGACTTTTCTAGCTTCCTTGGCAACATCATAGAACTCCTTAAACAAAGTTTCTAGAATAAAATCCCTCTTTTCAGGGTCCTCAATTTGTTTAAGCTTAAGAAACATTACTTGCATTAAGGGGTTGAGGTTAACAAACCTAGCTTCTAACATGTGAATTAAAGAAGCTGCAGCAATCTCATAGTTTGGGGCAAGTTCTGCAAGGGATCTATCCTCAGTATCTTCATGCTTACTAACATGATTGAAGAATTCTTCAATATTGTCTTTCCCAATTATAGAACCACTACCAATTGGAAGGTCTTTCAGGGTGAATGTAGGGATCAACATGGTGAGCTAAGGACGAGGTGACAACTAAAGGAGACTTAATTTTTTTGTGTTTTTGATAAAGAAAGCAAACTAGTAAAACTAATTTTTTTTGTGTTTTTGAAGAACAAAACGAGCAAACAAAGCAAAAAGAAAACTAAGCAAAACAAAAACAACAAAGTAAAGAGATTGGTTATGAGGGACTCCCCTTGTGAAGATGTCCTTGACTCCCCGGCAACGGCGCCAGAAAAGATCTTGATGTGCTCGTCGTTCGACGTAGAGCTCGTTGGGAACCCCAAGAGGAAGGTATGATGAGCACAACAATAAGTTTTCCCTCAGTTATGAAACCAAGGTTTAATCGAACCAGTAGGAGCAAGGAAACACCCCAAAGGTGTTACTAGCTGAGCTTTGGCAGGGCGCACTACCGGTGCTAGTAGCAACGTGGAGACCTGCACAACCAAAGAACTTTGTCCCCAACTTGCGATGAGGTTGTCAATCTCACCGTGTTTTGCGAAAAACAAAGGATTAAACATATCGAATGGAAAGAAGTAAAAGTTTGCAGAAAGTAAACACAAAGCAGTAAACAGTTTATAGATTGTATGTAAAAGACAAGGACCGGGATCCATAGTTCACTAGAGGTGGCTCTCCTTAGATAGAAAACATGTTGGGTGAACAAATTATAGCGAGGCAATTGACAAACACCGAGAAAGCAATACATGCGTATACTAATCATCTTGACTCCTTTGAGACTTGATTGGGCATTACAACATAATACATAGACCGCCATCCAACTGCATCTATGACTAATAATCCACCTTCAGGTTATCATCCGACCCCCCTCCAGTATTAAGTTGCAAGCAACAAATTATTGCTTTACGAACTACGTGTAAAGTAAACAATACGATTGTTCTATGAACAAAGGATTGTTGTTTTCTCCCTAGTAGCAACAGCACATCTAGTACCTTAGAGATTTCTGTCACTTCCCCAGATTACCAGAGGCATGAACCCACTATCGAGCATAAATACTAACTCTTGGAGTTGCTAGCATCTACTTGGCCAAGATAGCTACTAACAACGGAAAGCATGCAAGATCACAAATAACAAAGACATGATAGAATCAATAATCAATCTGAAATAGCATCTCAATATCCATCGGATCCCCGCAAACACAACATGTAAGAATTACAAATAGATGATCTTGATCATGAACGAAGCTCATAAGATCTATACATGAAAGCACAAAGGAGGAGAACTAGCCATCTAGCTACTACATGGATCCGTAGTCCAAGGATGAACTACTCACGCATCACACTGGAGGATTGCATGGTGATGAAGAAGGCCTCTAGGGTGAATTCCCCTCTCCGGCAGGGTGCCGGGAAGAGCTTCAGATCCCTCCCGATCTAGGGATGGAGATGACGGCTCTGACTCTTTCGTGGATTTTGATCGGTACTTAGGGTTTTCGTCCCGAGGGCAATATATAGGCGGAAGGAGAGGAGAGGGTGCTGGAGGCGGCCACACCACCTCGGGCGCTGGCTAGGCCTGGCCACAGGCCTGGCAGCGGCCAGGTGGTGTGGTGGCTCCCTGGCCCTTCTCCGTCTCGTATTCTGGCACTTGATCCTTCCGAAAAATAGGCCCTTTGGCTTTTGTCCCGTCCAATTCCGAGAATATTCATTTTATGACTTTTCTGGAGCCAAAAATAGCAGAAAACAGGCAGCTGGCACTGTGGCTCTTGTTAATAGGTTAGTCCAAGAAATCATATGAAAAGTACTCCAAAGTTGGAACAAAACACAAGAAAGTGGATAAAACCAAGCATGGAACATCAAAAATTATAGATACATTTGCAATGTATCAAGTGCATATTTGCATCATGTTTTACATTATTATTTTGCATTATAGATGTAGGATCTTGGTATTTTACGCTGCTCGTGCGCACATTTTATGTCTGTTTTCACCAGGACCAGGACAGATGATGGATCCAATGGAAACTATTCTTGGAGAAGTTGTACTAAGGAGAAAAGGAGTAAAAAACAACGTAAGTCGCTTATTTGGGAAATATTAATAATAGCAGAAGAAAACCAGAAGCGAACAAAGGAGGCAGAGAGTTCAATGACCAACTATACGACCGAAGCAAATTTTCCAGCCGTATAGCTCCGGCC
The DNA here is from genome assembly GCA_023614405.1 of Avena insularis. Lineage (NCBI taxonomy): Eukaryota > Viridiplantae > Streptophyta > Magnoliopsida > Poales > Poaceae > Avena > Avena insularis. Next base: position 539,228,384 of record CM042694.1, read on the forward strand.
GTATAGTCGGCGCCGCCTCCGTCTCGTCAAATAGTTTCACCCCGTGCAACTGGTTCAGGGAGACGACATATAGAACACCCAGAAATCGCTGAAACCTCACCTCCGGAAGGCATCTGGAGGGGGAACTCATCCACAAGGGATACATCTTCGCCCTGCGTAGATCCAGGAGGCTAAGGTATCGATCTTCATCATCCACCGCTGCATCATCACCATCTCCATCCATCCCATCTACATCTTGTCTAGATCTTGTTGTAATTCTCGTACTCGTTGTGGATTTATACAAGTACTATTCATCTATGATTGTTTCCATTATCATTGCTATGATGTCGATTGCCTCCATGTTTGAGTAGATATTTAGTTCTTGGGGAGATGGAGAAACCCTAGCATATGACTGAGATGAGATAGAGATTATTATGTTATACATCATTGTGTGTAAGTGTTAATTGTCTTTATCTTGATGTTGGGAGTTGTGCACCTCCTTAACATTTGCCTTTTACGAGGACTCGGTGAAGGTGCTTACTTGTTGGTAGACGGAGGAATGATAGCACTTACTGTGACTATAAAGTTGTTGTCATTCTTTACGTACTAACTTGGGGAATCAAGGAGAACTCACAAAACCATGTCCATGCCATGGGAGAAATCCCTTAATAGCGCAGTAATTCGATTGATGTTGATTGCTATCTGTTGTGGTTATGAGGATGATGTGTGCAATGGTTGCTGGCTATTCGTCCATATATGGAGCTCCTCCCACATACATATACATTGTGAGAATATTCGTTATAATAATATTGATTGCTTAGTCTAAATTGCTAGCGGTGTATCCGCTATTCCCTGAGAACGCATTTTCCCTATTGTAGTTCCAAAGTTCTATTACACACGCGATTCTTACTTTCTGCATTAAGTTTTGCTTCCCTTTAAATTACCTTGTTCAACCAAAAACACAAAAACAACTCTACTTTTCTTGCATCTTAAAGTTATTTCTTAAGTACTTCGTTTAGTTGTAGTTAAAAGCATTTTAGTCTTTTGCCTACTGCTCCCTGTGGGATTGATATCTTTATTTCAAAACTAGCTACAAACGATATGTGCACTTGCAGTCATCATTGATAATGTACTGATCTTTTTTGGTCTTGTTACTTTGTGTTCTTTATATTTTTATTATTGTTCATGTTGTTTCTTTTCCTTTTCATTGTGCAGCAAAAAGCAGTGATAGCTAATCTGGTTGGCAGTTTTGCATCTTTTTTTTTGGGTTAATGAGTACCCTTGTGCAAGGTTTGACAGCTATGCAAGGTAATGCTGGTGCTAAAATAGCAAAACAATTTACTGCCTAGTTTGGTGGTCATCTTGTTGTGCAACCTATGAGAGGAATCTTCATGGGTGGAGCTAGCTCAAGTGTTCCTCATGGTGCTAGCTCAAGTGCTGCTCGTGGTGCTAGGGTTACTCAAGCTAGCACTCGTGGAAGGAATGTTCCATGCAGTATTGTAGTATTGTCTCCTGTTCTTCCTTCTGATGATACAATTCTGCTCGATGCAGACAGCAACAACTCTAATAATGATGATGACACAATTTTATCCCAATCAGATAGCAGTGGAGATGACAATGATGAACGGTATGTCCGTGCAGATAGAAAGGGGGTGTGGTAGGTGGTCGTGTGGGTGGTTCTTCTAATGTCGATCTATCCTTGACTTTCTCGGATTCTCCTGAAAATCAGAATAATAGTCCAGCAGCAAGATCACCTGTCGCTGCGTATATGTCAGTACCGAAAGATAGGTCACCTATTGTAGGTCCTGTCTTACCAGTTAACCGGGTGACTGATGCTCCTGTTTCCACTATTATGGTTAGACAGCAACAAACCCCTCTGTGTGTGTATGAAAGGTCTAGGAAGAAGAAGTCACGTACATTCAAGGAGGTTGATAATGAAATCAAGTCTCTTGTATGCAAAGAGATTGGCATTACTCCTGTCATGATGCGGTTTGCTATTGCTGGGAGGTATGGGCGAGCATATTATATTATCTCAGTCATTTTCTGTATTTTTTTGTTAATCACTGGATAATTTTACTGTCTTATTATTGATAACTGTAGCATTTTTCACATGATAACTTATTTATGTTCATGTGGGTAACCTTTCTGTTTTTATCATATAGCTTTTGTTTTCCCTTGTATCAGATTGTCTATGTGATGACCATATCCTATTTTGTGTATTATGTTGTAATTTTATGTTTTAAATTTTGTAATTACTTTTGCAAACACATTTGTTATCATCTACGTTTGAATATGCGTAACTGTTTACTTTTTTGTGGATGGATAACTTTTATTAAGTGTTATGGATAAGTTATGCACTTATACCTGGATAACTTATCTATGTCATTGTTGGTCACTGCAGTTTTTAAGACTTTTTATAGCTATAGTTAGTGTAATGTATGTGTTTTATTTGCATTTTTGTTTGTTCAACCTCATATAATAATTGGTGTTAATTATTTATTATAGAAAAAATCATCGAAGAAGACGTCTATCGTATCTACAAGGCCTTCACCATGGTTGGCAAAACATCGTTTTGCAGATGGAGGCACATATGTTATAGATATTGGTGGATCCTCTTCAATTCCTTCACCTACTCATGTTGAAGGACCTCCTAATGATGATGCAAATCCTGATGTCATGGATGCACCTGCTGATAATATTGAAACTGTTATATCTGGTGGTGAAACAACTGCCAAAGTTGTTGCTATTGAAGATCTATCTATAACGAGTGCACCTGCTATAGCTATAGTAGGGTTATCTATCGATATGACAATAAATGTAGCTCAACCAGATTCAGGAGTTCCTATCATGATTCGCTCTGCTATTTCTGGGAGGTATGAGTGAGCATAATATATTATCTCAGTCATTTTCTATATTTTTTTGTTAATCACTAGATAACTTTACAATCTTAGTGTTGATAACTGTAGCATTTTTCACATGGTAACTTATTTATTTTTATGTGGGTAACCTTTCTGTTTTTATCATATAGCTTTTGTTTACCCTTGTATCAGATTGTCTATGTAATGTCCATATCCTTTTTTGTTTATTATGTTGTAATTTTATGTTTTAAATTTTGTAATTATTTTTGCAAACACATTTGTTATCATCTACATTTGTATATGGGTAACTATTTACATTTTTTGTGGATAGATAACTTTTATTAAGTGTTATGGATAAGTTGTGCACTTATACCTGGACAACTTATCTATGTCAGTGTTGGTCACTATAGTTCTTAAGACTTTTTATATCTATAGTTAGTGCAATGTATGTGTTTTATTTGCATTTTTGTTTGTTCAACTCATATAATAATTGGTTTTAATTATTTATTGCAGCAAAAAATCATCGAAGAAGACATCGATGGTAGCTACAAGTTCTTCACCACGGTTGACAAAACAGTGTTCTGCAGATGGAGGCACATCTATTATAGATATCGGTGGATCCTCTCCAATTCCTTCACCTACTCGTGTTGAAGGACGTGCTAATGATGATGCAAATCCTGATGTTGTCGATACACCTCCTGAGAATATTGAAGCTGTTATATCTGGTAGAGAAACAACTGCCAAGGCTGTTGCTATTGAAGATCCATCTGTGACGAGTGCACCTGCGACATCTGTAGTAGGATTATCTGACGATGTGACAATGAATGTAGCTTAACCAGATTCAGGAGTTGCATTGACTAAGCAAACCAGTGTTCAGCCTGTTAGCAGTAGCGTGGTAAATGCCATGGCAAACCAGACGGACAACATCACGGAAGTTGTTGCTGCCACCACAAATGCTCCCTAGGTTGATGCTAATGTTCAACCAGGTGGTTATGTTTGTCCTGATGGCATTGTTCTTGTTCCTGCATCATCACTATTCACCAACCTTGCAACAGCTGCTACTTCTATTGATGTGCTTGCAAGTCCTACTGTCTGCTCGCTTGGAGATCCATCAACTCAGGGTGGGAGTGAATATGACCTTCTAGCTTGGATGATAGTACCCAGGCAGATGTACAACCTGTTTTATCTGCTCCTTTTGTTCCTGCGTCGAGTCTTTTCGAGCCCCCTATTAGTAGGCAGTCCCGTGTGTCCATTACATCTGTTGGTCCTTCACCACTTGTTAGTGGACATGTTGGTGGAGCTGGAAGTTCTGAAGCTGAAGTCATCGTTATCAAGAAAGAAAAATTGGTTGCTCGTGATGGAAAGTTGAGTCTTGCTCCTAGCATACCATTACATATTTTGACTAATGTTGTGTCGTTGGCGCATCCGCATGCTGCGGATCCTCCTGTTTCTCCTATTGCTGGTGCCCCTGCGCAGTCTGCTCCTACTGCTGGTGCCCTTGTAGAGCCTTCTCCTACTGCTCCTGCTCAGCCTGATCTTCGTATTGTTGCACAAGCTTATCCTAATGATGTGCATGTATCTCGTGACACTTCTGCTGCTCCGGGTGATTTATTCCATGTTTTTGAAGTAGAAGATGTTCTTCATTTGTCTTGGGCACCTTCTCCTAGCACTGTTACACACCTCCATTTTGCTCCATATGTCTTATATGCTTGTAACTTCATCATATACTTGTCTTATATGCTTGTTTTTTGTAATGTAAAATTATATTCTATAAATGATGTTTTATTTCATAGTGTATCATGTGTTTTTATCATGATTGTGCATTTTTTGTTTGTCTTGATAATTTTATATATATGCCCTGGATCACTTTTATATATTAATGTTGATAACTTTAACTTAATTACGTTGGTAACCTACACTATTTTGTATGCAAATGTTCTGTTTTAATTTTTTTCATAAATATATGCTTTGCCAAATGTTGGGATAGGTGTTGGATAACTTGTTTTATATGAGTTGGTAACAGTAGCTCTAAGTGGTGGATTACTATACATATATTCATTGGTAACTGCTAGTTTAGGTAATATCATGTTTCTCTATGTGTTTTAAACTTCATGTAATTTTAGAAAAAATAACCTCCATGCTAGATGTATAATTATAGTAGTATGTTTAGTTGTCATGAAATACGGATTAACATGTTTTCTTTGTAGGCAACGTGTAGCAGATTATATGACATTAACATTTTTTTTGTTTTGTCCCTTTTTCTTCTTGTATTTCTTTTTGGGACATACTATATGCAGCTGTTAACTTATTGAACTTACCGAAAACAGGTGGTGATAAAAATGAGGGTGCAGATGATGGATCTAGTTAATTATTCCTTGGATGACAAACTTGAAGATCGTTGTTGTGATGGATGTTTGGGGCTTGGGTTTCATGGCAGTCGGGCTATCTTTGATGGAGGTTCTGTTTTATGATAGCCGTAGTTAAAATTAGGTTACAGTTTATGGGAACTTTTCTTTTGTGATATGTCCTTCATGGAACAATTTGTGCTATAATTTAATGACTCTATGTTTCTGTGATGTAATTAAACTACCCTTATTGTTTAATACATGTTCATGTTATTCAATTCTTTCTTATGGTGATAAACATGTGGTGCTTTTTTTCCACATGGGGTCAGCCATTTCTATCCTTTTTCATATGGACATTTCCTTTTGTCCTTTCTTTAATCTTTTGTAGTGTATCAACAAACAGTTGATTGTAAGCCAAAAAGGTGGTCAATGATGAAAATATAGTTATTTCTCTTGATGATCTGTTGGTTGAAAAGATTGGTTATCAAGCTGTTCGGAGCTTTACGAAAGATACCAAATAGTCGAACCAGGCTAGTTTTTCTATTCCAGGTATTGAAACAAATTTTGTTTAGTTCTTCTTTTGTATTTGAATGGATATTTTGTATGTGCTCCATTAATTTTATTGTTGTTGTAGTTGTTCCTGATTATTCAACTCCTGGCATTAGTTCTGATCTTCTTGTTGTTATCGCTGGCAGTGTTACACCTGCGACGCGGTTGCACACTGTTAGACTTGTTCATCCTGCCAAGTCTCTTCTCCCTCCATTCTACTATACTAGGACAACTGCAGAAGAAGATGCATTGTATAAGAAGATTATCATACACGCGCATAAAGAGAATAAGTCGAAGATTAGGAAGTATGTGCATGTTCTTTTTTACGATCTTATATCCTTTTATTATTCTCTGTTGGTAACTTTTGTACTTTACCATTGGCCACTTTTGCTGTTTTATGGTTTACAACTTGACCTTTTATGGTAACTGGTTGATAAGTTGTACTAATCCTGATGGGTCACTTGTACTATTTTTAATGGATAACTCTTAGCTTTTATAGTGGAAAACTTGAACCTTTCTTGGTACTTGTTTGATAACTTTTATTACTACTGGTGGATCACTTGTACTGTTTTATTGCTGATAACTTATTGTCTTCATAGTGGATAAATTATGTTATAATCATTACATATTTTTTTTGCTGATAACTTATTGTTTCTATAATGGATCACTTTTACTGTTTTTGGTTGATAACTTGATGTTTTTGGTTTCTGGATGATAAGTTCTACTAATCCTGGTGGGTCACTTGTACTATTTCTAGTGAATAACTAGTTTTTACAGTTGATAACTTGAACTTTTTTGGTACTTCTTTGATAACTTGTATTACTACTAGTGGATCACTTGTATTGTTTGTTGCTGATAAATTATGGTTTTCATAGTTGATAAATTTTATTCTAATCATTACATATGCTTTATGTTTTTGTAGCACACCGATTTGTAACATTGACCCAATGTGGGTGACAACTAGTGATCTTGTTGGAAGTGTGATGTCATATGGCGAGCTTTCAAACAATATGTGTGATCTTGCTATTTCCGCAATGGAAGATAGTTGTCCATCCAACAAAATTATATTTCCTTATATCGTGACTAAATATCTGCTAGAGGGAAGATTCATCGCCACTCTTGTTCGGAGGTCGTTCAGAAGAGATGACAACTACAAACTTAGCCACAAACATATGGTATGCGGTCTAATTTGATTGTTTATTGTTTTTAATTTGTTGTATGCAGTTGATAAGTTCAGATCATAATGTATGGTAACCATTGCTAATTTGTGTTGATAAATGTTTCATTTCTGCCTGGGTAACCACTATTTTTTTCTGCACGTGCCCCTACTTATTTTATGTTCATTTTTCTGTAGCTTTGCTTTGCTGTCCTTTAGGAGCTTGGGACTAAAAAGAAACCTATGCTCCATTGGTACATGCTCTCAGTTAACATGCCCGCCAAAAGGTTTGAGATTCTTGACTCGCTCCGTGGTGAAGCTAATGTAGAAATGATTGAACATGCGACCAAGCTAATGGAAGCAATAAAGAGAATGTACATCGTCAATTATTCTGATTCTAGACGACAGATTGAAGATTTTGAGTTGATGCATGTCCCTGTTCTGAAGAAAGTTGGCAGGTTAGTGTTATTCATATCGTGGCATCATTATTTTCTATTCCTATATAGTTATTAGTTTGTTTTGTACGCATGTAATTATATTTAGTTTTGTATAATCATTGATATTATATTGTTTATTCTTTTTTTTTGTTTTTCAGCACTGATTGTGGTTTCTTCATGCTCAAGAACCTTTAATTGTGGAATGGGAGCATCGTGCCTTGTATTTGTCAAGATATGATGCCGGGAATTAAGAAAAATATGACTTATTTTTGGTTGAACCACCCTCGTAATGTACTTTTGAATTGGATGTCACTTTTGGAAGATAATAAGTTCTGAGGTATTTCTCCCAATTTATCCACAACCTTACATGTTTGTTATCCAGTCATATTTCTGTAAGTTACCCATCTTGTACATGTTTTTTATTTGTAGTTTGTTAGGCACACTAATTTCTGTTTGATAATTTGTCTATTGATGATTTTGTGTGTTAATTTGTACATATAAGCATGGATAACTGTAGTTTTTAGCTACTGGATAAATTGTACTTGTATGCATGGATAATTGTTGCGTTTGTTGGTTGATAACTTGCAGTTATATGTCTAGATAACTTCTGTTTTAAATAGTCTAGTAATGTTTTGTTGGTTAACTTATACATATAAGCATGGATAACTGTAGATTTCTCTTGTGGATAACCTGTACTCGTATGCATGGATAACTGTTGTGTTAGCTGGTGGATAACTTGTATTCATATGCATGGATAACTTGAAACCACAGAATGTATAGCATGAACTATCATACATAGAAACAACAAAGATATTGTTGGTATATTGTGTTACATAAACATTCTAATACATATGTTTTTTGCACGGTTTGTCTAGATTTGGTATCCTAGCAGCTTCAACTTTTCCTGGCATTTCTTTATTGTGTGACCTTAGGCACCGCAGTGGCTGCATTTCTTTGATTTCTTTGTAGCAAGGTCTAGTGGATTTTTGTTTACTATCTGTCATGGTTGTCCTTTTGTTACTGACTTCTTCGGGTTCTTTATGTGCTTTGTTGATAACATGTGAGATTTCGATGTGCTTGTTGTTTGAACTGCTGCATAGCGGCTTGTTGACTATTCCCTGTTTGGTGGGGCAGTTGTCGGAGGTGTCACGCTTGCGTCATTAGGAGCACTAGACGATGTCATGGTAATTGCTTCATTCTCAGCCTCTCTTGCCTTCCTCTCTTCTCTTCTTGCATCACATCTAGCTCTTGTTTCATTTCCTTCAAGTGTTTCCTGATGATTTTTCTTCCATCATCTGTCTTTACTCCTATCTTTGCAGCTCTGGCAAACTCTTGTCTGTATGATGCAAACACCATCATATTTCTTGAGTCTTCAGGCGTCTCTTTCTTTCCTTGTTTATGTTTGTCATTTGTTTCAGCTAGGATAGTTTTCGCGTCCAATGTCCACCTTTTTAGGATGTACCTATCTGGGATCTGATGGACTTTTATATGCGTCATCACTTTTAGAATGTGGCAGCACAACATATCGTCAAGATCGAATTTGCAGCAGTTGCATTCATATGTTCCTTCTTCCCAGTTTGCAAATTCCCTATAACTTCTGTAGCCATAGTGTGGGACTGGAATCCCTGTTATGCTCAGTTCAAACTGGTAGCCATTGAGGTGATCGCATTGGTATGCCATGCTCTTTCGCATCTCACTTTGAAACATATAGAAATTTTTCTCGTGTATGCCTTTGTCATTTGTCGCTCCATTATACTTCCACACCACCACTCCGGGTCCGTCAAAGCTGGATCACACTCTGCCTTTAGCTCAACATTGTAAATCTTTTCTTGTACCGACATGTACTATTGTACAAACTCATAAATGGAGTTGCTTGGTTTGACGTAGAGCTTGAGCACTGCGTTGAACCCTTTGCTTCTTGCTGTGGTCTAAACGAATGGGAAAAGGGCATGCATAAAGTATGCTGGTACCCAAACCTTTCTTTGTTCCCATAGTGAAAATAGATCCACATTGTCACGAACATTATGAGTATTTATTATATGCATCCAAACCTCCTCAAATTCCTCTGGTGACAAGCTATTGTTCACACATGCATTGAAAGTGTCGAGCAGCTCTGGATGGTTGGCCATGAATGTCCCTATTTTCTCACTTGCATTCTGTATGACGTGCCATCTGCAATTCCTGTGAGTTGCATCTGGGAAAATAACACTTATAGCACCACCCATGGCATCATCCTGATCTGTTATTATATTTTTTGGTGCTAAGCCGTCCATTGATAGTTTGAACATTTGAAACAACCGCACAAAGTTGTCCTTTAGCTCTTGATGCACGAACCCGCATCCAAACTGAATCGATAGTCCATGGTTATTTATCCCAATAAATGGAGTGCATGGTAGTTTATACTGGTTCATTAGGTAGGTAGTGTCGAATGATATGCAATCATTGTATCCAGACTTGTATGCCCTTCATGATGGACCATCAGCCCAAGGTTATCAACCCTGTCCTCTTCATCAAGTGTAAATTTGTAGAAGAAATCTGGATCTCCTGCCTCCATCTTTTCAAATTATGCTAAGATGTCTTGCATGTCGTGATGATTGTTTTCACTACAAAAAGAAGCCCTTAGGTTCACCACAGCCTTTTCTATGTATGGCACATCTTCATACTGCCATAGAAACTTGCCATCAGTTGCATCTGCCGGCATGTTTCGATGTTGCATGCATGGAGCATCCGCAAGAACACCTTTTCTTCTGCTGGTATGTTCCGGTGCGAACGCAAGAAGCTTGTTAATGAAGGTTTTATTATGAGGGGATGGTTATGATCATCCGATGAATGCTGAACATACCACCATGCATCCTTCCTCTTGACATATAAGTGTGTTGTGCATGCAGTCCTTGAATGAGTATTTTTTCCTCTTCTTGACACATGATTTTGGGTTCTGTGTGTCTTCCTTTTCTCCGTGAGGTTTACTAGCTTTTGTGCACACAAGATACGTCTTGTTTAGCTCATTTCTTACGTATTTTCTTGACCAATCTATCCTTTTTCCGAAACCCTTCCTTTGTGAATATGCCCTGTAGTGTTTTCTAGCTAATTCAAAACTATCAAAGCGCATTCCATCTATTGGTGGTTGCGATGTGGAATGTACTTCATCTTTGGCATCACTATGTGCATTATTCTCCCCATCCTCATTTGAATCTGATGTGTGTACTGTTGTTTCTTCGATTGTTCCACCCATGATTGTTTCTTGTGCAGCTTGCTCAACTATAGTATACATACAGTCATTGTCACTATGTTCTTCAGTTTGGGCATCACCTGTTATGCAAATAAACACAAGTTATCATTTCTGTTTTTTTGCAGGAATGGGTAACCACAATGAAAAGTCATGGATAACAAACGATAAAATTCATTGGTAACTTATCCCTATTCAGTGGGTAACCTTTTAGGATAGCATGTATTTATTTCGTAGATATGTTGGTTGTCTTTGAATGGAAAGTCACACATAGCACTTTTGTATAAAGTGTTTATATTTGTGTTAAAGTCTACATAAAAGCTTGGGTAACTACAGTGCTAGCTATGTGGATAACGTGAATCTATCTGTCTGGATAACTGCTTAATAAAATGGGTGATAACTTGTATTTATATTCATGGATAATTGATGTATAAAATTGTGGATTAGTTATTCCATCTTTTTCTTTTTTTGTAGGAATAGGTTAATATAATGAAAAGTCATGGATAACAGAAGTTCTAATAGGTGGGTAACTTTTTAAACTAGCAAGTATTCGTAAACATATCGACTGTCTTTCCAATGTTTAGTCACACATAACATTTATGTATAATTTATAGTGTTTATATTATTGTTAAATTCTATATGTAGTATGGGTAACTATAGTGTTATCTATGTGAATAACTTGCACCTACATGCCTGGATAATTGCTGAATTAAATGGTTAATAACTTGAATAATATCACATGGATAACTAATTTTAAAACTTGTGGATAAGTTGTAGTCATATGCCTGGATAACTTCTACATGTAAGCATGTATAACTATAGTATTAACTAGTGGATAACTTGTACTCATCTGTCTGGATAACTTCTGCATATAAGCATTGATAACTGCAGTTTTAACTAGTATATAACTTGTACTCATATGCATGGATAACTGTAGTTTTAGCTAGTGGATAACTTTGTACTGGTATGCATGGATAACTGTAGGTTTAGTTAGTGGATAATTTGTACTGATATGCATGGATAACTGTAGATTTAGTTAGTGGATAACTTGTACTGATATACCTGGATAACTGTAGTTTTAGTTAGTGGATAACTGACATGTTTCACACACAAATCCTTCAGTGACAGTATAACTTCTACTCATATGTATGGATAATTTTTATTTAAATACTGATGGATAAGTTGATTGCATATAATCATCATACCTTCATTCATAACTTGCACAATAGCATTTGTGTGTGAAACATCAGCATGCTCCTCTTCGTCTATTTCTTGATCTGGTTCCGCATTAAGGTCAATATCCATGGTTTCACAGCTGTTCAACCAAAATATTGATCATGTCAGAATCTAGGATGAAGCAATAATATGATGTCATGTCTATTTAGTTGTTAGTTGTCCTAAATTAGTTGTTTATAATGCAGGGATCAACATATACTGTCACTGAAGCTCAAGATGATTAATTTCTTATAGTTTGAACAGGATTGGACATATCTCAGATGCAAAATTGAGGAGTAAATTAGTTGTAGATGCCCTGTTTTCGTTTAGATTCATGTTGTGCAGTAGTATATTGTCATCTTGAGAACTATATAGAGATTTTGCTGCCAAGATCATGGTGAATTGAAGGTTTTTCCTTGATTTGAGAAGTACCTGTTGTTTTTTGTTGTGTGTTCCTTCTTTTACTTTTCAGGAGCAGGAGCAGGACGATGTACATCAAGGTGTTAAGGTGGAGCTGCAATGGCGATCTTGGCTAGAGGATGAAGGCGACATGGTGCGAAATCGGGGGAGGGGGATAGCGCTAGATCTGGGGGGATTTCGGTTTCAGATTGCTTGGACAGGAAGATGGTCCCAAATTTTAAGGGAAAAGCTAGCTTTTCCTTTTTGGACCTGGTCAGTCATCCAGGGTGGGAAGGGGCAGGGCGTGGCGACGCGGGATCCTGATCAGAGTAGCAGTGTCCATATTGAAAAGGGAAATGATACCAATCAGCCGGGGGATGACACCGCGTGATCCCTCGGGTCTCGCTGCCCACGTCGCGCGGACGCACAACACGTTGCATGGGTGGGACCCATGCCCATTCCTTCTTCCTTATCTCTTTCTTTTCTTATCAATTGCAATCCCCTGCATCACTACCTTCCGCGCCTCTCTGTTACAGATTAGGAGTCATGGCTGTTGACCCACAACCACTACCGGAGCGCCTCGCGTGGTCGGCGCCATCGGCTTACGGCGCACATTGGCCAGCCGCATACCAGCCTTGCGCCACCAGAGCACCTCGCCTCCCCACTGCCCAGGCTTCAAGGCCACAAGGTTTCCCGCTTCGCCTCCTTCTTGCGGAGATGCCGGGCCACCCGCCATGGCAGCCGCCAAGACGTCCGTTGTTCGCCCACCTCGCACTACCCCGCCGCCACCGGAGATAGAGGTCACCCGCCATGGGATCACGCATCATATGCGAAGCACTGGCGCGTCATTGCCGATGATTTACAACCGTCTCCCCACGGGTTCGCTATATGCGACCGCTGGCATTGCTACAAAAGGCTACCGATGTTGCTACAAGCGATGATGCTACTTGTGGCCCGGTGATGCTACGTGTGGCCGGCGTCGATGCTACAAGCGGCATCGAATTCTGCTACGTGCGATCGGCGGCGTTGCTACCAGTGGAGCTGGGTTTTTGCTAGCGTGCGGTCGACGGCGTTGCTACAAGTGTAGCCGGGTTTTTTCTACGTGCGGTGTCGATGGCGATGCTACAACTTAATTATTTTTTGCTACTTTTGCACATTTGTTTTGCTACGATCAATCTACGAGGTCTCCGGCGATGTCCCCTTTGCTAAATTAGGAAAAACATTTTGCTACAACCGTTATGTGTTTTTGCTACAATATCGTAATTTTTTTGCTACGAGGTCTCCGGCGATGTTTTTTACGGCGATGTCTTCAGCGAAGTCGGTTTTGCTACATTAGAACATTTTTTTGCACAAGGTCGTCGGCGAGATCTCCAGCGAACTCTCCAGTGAGGTCTAATCTATTTTATTCTTTTCTGAAATGAACCGTTTTTTACTATGTATAGCGAGACTATTTATAGCAAAAATATATATATATATTTATAGCAAAAGCCGGGATTTGGGATCTTTTTACAGGATACCTGTCAAGGCGGGGATCGGGGGGAGTATGCCCCGGCGGACGCGAAGCACTCTCCTATTGAAAAGCAGTAATAGCTCCCCACCCGACTCCTCTTATCTCTCTCCGTATCGACCGAAACCCATCTGTCTCTTTCCTCGCTGGCGTCCTCCCCAAATCCCCTTCTCCGCCGCCGCCGTTGCCGGTCATTCAGCCCATCTACCTCGCCGCCGGGAATTGCCGCGTCTACGCCTTGCTGTCCTCTCTCGTCTCCGCGGCAACGAATCGTTGATTTCGGCATACCCGCGCCGCCTAGGCTAACCCTAGCCGCCTCGGTGTCCGACGCGGTCGCGCCATGGACTTGTGTGGCTGCGGTGGTGCGGCTCCGGTGGTGTTTCCATAGTCCTGCACTTGGAGGAAGGGGCGGCGGTGGGAAGGGCATCTGCAGGCTTGGGTATGAGACGGAGCTCCACCAGCTATATGGACACTTCAAGTCATCGGTATTCCTCTTCCGGCAGCAGGTGGCGCTGCTCCTCCGCCTACCCCTCCTCGGGCGCTGGCGCCGGAGGGGAGACGGCCAAGGAGCTTGGGGACCTCGCGTTGTTCCTCGCCCACGTCGCGCCCTTCTACTCCAACTAGATTAGGCGCATGCTCGACCGCGCCCTCGGGGCTCCAGGTGCGCATAATTCTGCTTACTGCTTTGAACCAATTAAGGAGAAAAGATAAACACCAGTGCCTAGTTAGTTGAATTAATCCATAACTAGTAGAAAAGGGCTGCCTTGATCCATTCGTGATGTGCGATTAGATACGCTGATTAGGACATGGTGGTGATCGTCGACGGTAGGCCAAGCAGTTGCCAAGGTTTTAAAAAATGGTGATCGACAAGGCCGACGCCTGCAAATTTATTTATTTTGCTTCATTGCGTGTCTTTGGTTCATATACTATATACCAGTACCTACATGTGTGGAGCTGGCACTGTCTTTGTCTTTTTTACTGGCACAATAGTCTAATCCTAAGCAATGAGAAGTGGCAATTATTTTGTTTCACCTGGTTCCAGATCGACTAGCTTAGTGTAATGGCATTGTGGGGGAATTGTGGGGTATTGTGGAGTAGTTATATCAAGGTACAGTTAACAACAGCATCTTTTCTGTCCCTCGTTGACACGAATGCAGACAGCTTAATGCTAGCTACTTTCCTTGGGAGTAGATTCGCCAGCAGAATTTTCCTCAGAAGAAGAAGAATGGTGACATGATTGGGGGCGTGGAAAAACAATGACCGAAACGGATCCTTTCAACGACATTGACATTTCTTTAACACAGAAGAGGGTGAAATTACAGGTCAAAAAAAAAGGGTGAGCTTAACTTCTCCTGTACCTGTAGTAGCATAAGACGTTTGTCCGCATCATTCAAGAACCATTTTGTGCATCACCGAACCATCGAAACCCCGCAAAGAAACGAGACAGGCAAATGGAAGGAGCTGACACAGCCTTCCCGTCAAAAGGAGACTCTGACGGAAGGAATGGTCAGATCTCGTGTGGCCACGCCACGTTAGCGGGCTGTCGGAGAAATTATGTCCTTGTTTGCTCACATTTCCACATGTGTTCATAGTTTCCGATTCCTTAAGTATTCCCTCTGTTTCATATAAGACGTTTTGGAACTTCAAAATAATCTTCTCAAACATCTTATAATTTGGAAAAGAGATAGTAGCTTGCTACATTTACTTTTGCCTTTCAGCTTGCACTTTGCAATGATTATGTGAGGTGCAAGTATAAATATATTTCCTCATCAAGCTCTTTATTTAGCTCACTTTCTCATGTACACAGTTAAGTTCACTTAACCTGGTAATCTATCTAATTCGTTGGCACTTTACCACCTTGCTAGCTTCAATGACGAAATAAACCATGTCT
Organism: Avena insularis; assembly: GCA_023614405.1. Classification (NCBI taxonomy): domain Eukaryota; kingdom Viridiplantae; phylum Streptophyta; class Magnoliopsida; order Poales; family Poaceae; genus Avena; species Avena insularis. Next base: position 539,243,946 of record CM042694.1, read on the forward strand.
GCACTTTTTTAAGAAATGTGAAAATAATTTGGACGCGGCTACATAGCGGGCGCCCTACACAAATCGTTATCCAGCAGGATTCCGATAGCGCCTCCACGCGCGTCCCCGTGACCCCGTGTCCCGACAAAACAGTTGTGCTGCTACTGTTTCCCTCTGATTGGCAGAAAATCTGCAGACGACGATGTGATGTACTGCATGATGGTTGCACTCTGTATGCGTGCATAATTTTGCAGAAACAAATTTATTTGGAGCGTTTGGTAAAAGAGAGAACTGATAAATGCACTGTCATATTATTCATTCAAGCTGCACTCGCATACAGTAGCAGATAGGACCCCATATCACTTGTTCTGTTACATTGGTGTTTTGTTCATTCACTTGCATACAGTAGTTGGATAAGCATGAAGCAAGAAGCATCATCAGTCAGCACCACAACTTAGATTTTCTCAAGTACAGGTAAAGCTTGTATTGGTAAAGCTTGCTCTAATGTTGCTGTGGCCTTTGCTTTTTGCAGATTGTTAGGAGTGGAGGACGTTTTACTGAACAAGAACCTGATTTAGTAAAGCTCTTGGTATTTTTTTCACACGTTCAAATATTCATTGACTTTTTGATATACTCACAGTCCTGGTACAGCAAGTACTGCAACTAGCTTATCACCTATTTACTCTGCCACTTCTAGGTGTATGTTCATAATATTGTTGTGAATCTGCACCGATATCTACAATTGACTCCATTCAATGTTCAATCTGCACCTAGTTAGCATATGTACTCTTCTTTTTTACTCCCTTCTTTCACTATTGGTTACTTATTGAAGACCTGATGCACAGGTAGCTAGTGATGTGATGAAGCTCACACATAGAAATGCTCATATTACTTGTATGTCACTTCACATATTGTTTCAGTATGAGCAAGCTTGATCACAACTGGAGTATTTTACCTTCTTCAGGTACAATATTTTTTCTTCAGGTTGGGGACGAGCTGCCGGAGCACACAGAGCTGCTGGCGAGAGGCCACGACAGAAGCTGTTGCACGCTGCCTGCCAAAGCTCCAGATCAAGAAGTCAGGTAGAGGATTTAGAGGCTTGTGTTATGTAAGCTTGATTGTGACTGCTTGGATTGCAGGTCAATAGATTGTTAAGTAAGCTCCAAATCGATATGCTGTGTCATGTAAGTTGGAATGCTGGGATTGTGAGTGATTAGATTGCATGCACTGGATTGTGACTACTTAATTTCAATTCTGGTAACAACTGGAATCGTTGAAACTTGTGGAAATTGTTGACTACATTTGGATGTGTAGGCACTTCCAAATTTCTGCCTCTATTTGGATTTGCAGACACTTCCAAATTTCTGCCTCGTTTGGATTTGCAGGCACTTAATTTTTTTTGCCTCGTTTGGATTTGCAGGCACTTCCAAATTTCTGCCTCTATTTTGGTTTGCAGGCAATTTCAAAAAGTGTGGGCTAAGCACTTTGGAGGCAGTCCTGAAAACTGTCTCCAAAGAACATTGCTGGCACTTTGCCAAAACTGCCGGCAAAGAACAATGCTGGCACTTTTGTTAACACTGCTGGGAAAGAACATTGCTGGCAATTTTGAATCTGCCTCTGTTAAAACTGTGCCGGCACTTTTTAGAACTGCCAGCAAAACTTTCCCCGACATAACTAAATGCAGCGTTTTTTTTCTGCCTCTGGAGTTTTTGCTGGCAGTTTTTTGAGCTTTGGGGGCAGTTTCTTGTGCTGCTGATCCAGGGACGTGACAGTGAGGGTCCTTGGAACCGAGCTCCGCACAAGTAACTCGGGAAGCAATGCGCTCAGTGCTTATTCAGGTAGTGTCCCTTGGTCTATAACATACTCCCTCCGTTTCAAAATATAAGATGTTTTAGCTTTGTGAAGAAAGTGTATCTAAACCCATTTTAGTGTGTAGGTTCACTTCAAATCTAAATGAAATCAGATTAGTATGCAAGCAATAAAGTCAGCTAAATTTTTCCAAATGGTGTCCCGAAATTGATAGTACAAGGTATGCAGAAAAACTCCCCGTATGAAGAGACACCGGCTGGTTTCGTCTGGCTTTTCAAACCATGTCTGCTCACTCCGAATCATGATCAACTGGAAAGATAGCAACTGACCGTCCCCTCTAGGATGGCCACTACCTTGTTGAAGGCGTCGCCTTCGAGTTCTTGGCCCTAGTGGTGCGACAGGTTTGCGGCAGTTAGGTAGATGGCTCTGCGGTCGAGGAATGGTGGATGTCGAGGCAGCGGCCTCGAGCAAGTTGTGGAGAGCCGGGGCGGTGGCCCCGGAAGGAGGTACGGCGGGAATTCTATGGTGCAGGATGTGGCTTGTCACGGGTTGGGTGGCGGCAGGTTGGTCGGCTCGATCGGACGCGTGCTAGAGGGGATATTCGGTTGCCATGACGGGGCGGCGGCCCTAGATGAGTTGGTGTGATGTTCATGGTCCACGGGCGGTTGCCTTGTGCAGCTTGGGCTACGCGCGGTTGCCTTGTGCAGCTTGGGCTGCGGGTCATTGGGTTGTGCGGTGTCGTGGCTCGAGAGCGAGCGGTGGCATGTCGGGATGGCGGTCTCGGAAGGTGGTGTTGGCGGTCTGCTGGGCGTGGCGGAACAGTTAGATGTTGGTGCGCCGGTCCTGGAGCTTGGCAGTGTTGGGGTCATCGATTTGGTGTCGCGTGGGTGGCAAGGTTGACGAGACCCAATTCCTTGGAGGTTCGTCCCTTCTTCAGCTACGTTGGAGTGACTCATGTCTGCTCCTCCCATAGTGGTGTGGTCACGACGTCTTCTCTTCGGCATGGGTGAGAGGTCGTTTGGTATCGGAGTTTGTGTCATTTGTTGTATCGTTGGTTGTAGGTCTTGAGTGGACGTGACCCGGTTGGGTTGGTGTTTGTCGTATAATTTGTTAAAAATAATTAATTAATCATTAATTATGAGATAATCCTCACTTGTAACTGTCATAGTAGTTAGGCCCTCGAGGATCCAGCAATCGACTTTGCAGGAACCGTCTTTTACAAAAGACGCATCTCTTGGAGACGTCCCTGATAATATATAAGGATTCAATCCTCAATCAATACAACACTTGATCCTTTGATTCATTGCTCTCGGCTTCGTCTCTCGCAGTGGCGGATCTAGTGGGGGTGCCACCTCCTCCAAAAGTATAAAAACTCTTATAGCTTGTAATTTTTGGACTAATTCTTGCTTAAATTAAAGGCTAATAGGGAGTTTTTCAAGCTTGGCACCCGTCGATTCTGTCCTAGATCCGCCATTGGTCTCTCGTCTACTTTCCTACTTGTAATACATTATCAGCACGCTCTACATCTGAGCGATTTCGAGAACTGGAAATCCATCGAGCGATTCCAAGACTTCTACGAGAACGAGAAGAACAGGCAGATCGGTAAGATAAAATGTCTGCCACATCATGTCGTTGTATCTTCGCAGCCTTCACCTGGACATAAAAAAAACAAAGAAAAAAGATGGATACATCTGCATCTAATCGGCAGATCGAGAATCCAAGACTTCAACCAACAAAGGTAAGCACTGAATTGGTCTAGTTCGATTCGACATGTTCTTACCGAGGCATGAAACTGGACGACGGAAAAGTTCATCAGCCTCCATTCGTGTCCCTCCGACGCTGCACCTCGCACCTACGCATGCGCCCATGGCGGCGGCGATACGCTCGGTCTTCACGACCGGCACCCGCGACACTCACGGCCGTGTGGAGCATCCGACGCGATGCCCGTCGGTGCGTGCAGCCACGGGATGCCCACCCGCGACAACTGCCTCCAAGCCACGGCCTCCCGGAGGCGTGAACGTCTTGCGGTGGTTGCCGACGGCGCCCAAAGCGGCGGCCGGGTCACCCCCGGCGGCCGACTCTGCACGAGCCTCCGTGAAGACGCTCGCATCCTAGCGATGCGACGGTGCCCGCGAGGTCGTGACCGCAGCTCCGAGCGCGAAGCACGCAGCGGCCGTGTCCTCCTCTCCGGCACTCGTGGCGGAGGCGCCCTTGGTATTGACGACCGGCGGCGCGCGACGCGACCACGGCCTCCCGGCAGGATCCTCCACTCCGCGGCCCTACTCTAGGAGCGGGAGCGGACCACGTCGTCCCGGAGTGGCTTCCCACGCCCCAGCGGCGCCGCCCGCGGGAGCCTCGTGACGCGGCTCCTCAAGTGTAAGATCCCCAAGCCTCACAGTGGAATTTAATGGAAAAAGGGATCAATCTCACAGGAATTTAGCAGAAGTAATCTCGTATTTCTCCCAGATAGGCGTATAGCAGGAGTACAGAGTTTTCTAGGAGAATTACTCTATTTCTATCTAAGCCAGAATGGCTGATAATAGTTTTGGCATAGCCTTACATCACAATAGATGGAACATCTTATAGGCAGAGGATTACAGCTGCGAGCAACGTGTTAGAACAACTAACGACGTAAACAGCGGAGCAGGTAGCCGTTACACATCTTAGAGCGTTGCTTGCGATGACGTGGCTCAATCGTAGCCCTTCGTGCTTCTCTCATACTCCTTTTCCATACTCCAGTATGCGTTGAGCTCGGGCCCGCTAGCAGGGTCCTGACAATTGCCGTCCGCTGAAGAAGATCCTTGTCCTCGAGGATCTGGAGTAGCAAACCAGCGACAAATTGTAGCAGTGTAGAACTCTGGAAATGTGGACTTGATAAAATCAGCATCCTTCCACGTAGCATCATCCGGGGCATATTCTCCCATTGGACTAACCACTGTGTAACCAGATTCGGTGGACGTGGAACTGCACGTGTGTCCAGCACAAAGAAAGGTGTAGCATGGATGTTACCAGCATCATCAATGAGAGGAAGATCTGGAGCTAGGACAGCCTTCAGTCCCAAGTGTTTCTTTAATTGACTGACGTGAAACACATTGTGGATCTGCACATTGTCTGATAGGAGTAGTCTGTAAGCAACCAATCCAATACGAGCCAGCACACGGTATGGTCCATAATATTTAGTTGCCAATTTCAACCCATGACGGACATTGAAAGCTGCCATGCGGTAAGGTTGGAGCTTCACATAAACCATGTCACCCACCTCAAATTGGCGTTCAGACCTCTTTGTATCAGCATATTTCTTCATGCGATTTTGAGCTTTTACCAAATTATCTTTCAATTGTTGGAGCATTGCCTCTTTATGCTGCAAGAAAACTGCTCCATCAATATCAGTTGGTCCCATCTCACTGCATCTCACTAATGAGTGGGGGAGGAAACCCATACAAGGCCTGAAAGGGAGTGAATTGGGTAGCCGTGTGAAATGTGGAATTATACCACCATTCTGCCAAAGATAGCCAAGAATTCCACTTCTTTGGTTCTGTAAATGCCATGCTTCGAAGGTAATTTTCCAAGCATTGATTTACACGCTCGGTTTGCCCATTTGATTGTGGATGGTATGATGTGCTCATACGTAAATCCACTTTCAGAGTTTTGAAGATCTGTTGCCAGAACTTGCTTGTGAATATTCGGTCACGATCTGTCACAATTGATTTAGGCAGACCATGTAGCTTGAAAACAGTATCCATGAAAGCTTGGACCACAGTATTCACTGTGTAAGGATGGGCTAATGACACAAAGTGTGCATACTTAGTGAGACGATCAACAATAACCAATATGATCTCCTTACCTCCAGACTTAGGTAGCCCTTCCACAAAATCCATTGAGATGTGCTGCCAAGCCATATCAGGAATGGGTAAAGGTACTAACATCCCAGGGTAGTGGCAATGCTCACCCTTTGATCTTTGACAAGTAGGACGGATCTGAATGAAATGCTCCACCTCTTTTTTCATATTTGGCCAATAAAAAATCCTCTTGATTCTTTGGTAAGTGGCCCTAATGCCAGAGTGGCCACCCAATGGGGAGGAGTGAAATACCTCCAATAATTTTTGTTTCATAGGGGTACAATTGCCAACCATGATTTTTTCCTTTGTATCTCAGTAGCCCAGAAGAGAAAGAAAATTGGCCCACTCCTGTTGTACCAGCTACTACTTTAGCAATGGTTCCTTGACAGAATTCATCCCCAATGTATGTATTCTCGATGTCCTCTGTCCAAGATGGTTGTATAGTGCTGATGGCCATAAGTTGGTCCTTTCTAGATAAAGCATCAGCAACTTTATTCTCTTGCCCCTTCTTATACTCAATGGTATAATCATATTCTAAGAGTTTGGCCAGTGGCTTCCCTCGTCGTCGACGCCAAGGACGAGGAGGCGGACGGCTTCGACCACGACCATGCGCCACCGCCAGGTCCTCCCCAGGCCCATCCCGCGCTCGCGCTCGCGCTCGCTGCGCCGCCAGTGGCTGCCCTCGTCGTCGACGACAAGGACGAGGAGGCGGACGGCTTCGACCACGACCATGCGCCACCGCCAGGTCCTCCCCAGGCCCATCCCGCGCTCGCTCTCGCGCTCGCTGCGCCGCCAGTGGCTGCCCTCGTCGTCGACGCCAAGGACGAGGAGGCGGACGGCTTCGACCACGACCATGCGCCACCGCCAGGTCCTCCCCAGGCCCATCCTGCGCTCGCTCTCGCACTTGCGCTCGCGCTCTCTGTGCCTCTCGAGGCAGCGCAGAATGCGCCCATGCCTGCCCGCGTCGTCGACGCCGAGGATGGGGAGGCGGACAGCATCGACCACGACCACGACCACGCGCCACGCCCGGTACAGGTTCCACCCCAGGCCCATCCCACCCCCGCGCCCGCTGTCTCTCTCCCGGCAGCCCAGTATGCCCCCGCGCCTGCGCTCGCCGTGGACGCCGAGGACGACGAGGATGCAGACAGATTCGGCAGCCGCTCTTAGGCCCTTCTCGATCATTCCTCACCGTGCAGGATTAAATTTCTTGGTCGTTTGTCAGTTTCGGAGGATGATACTAGTACATTTGCTGTCTCTTGATTCTTGATCATTTAGCACATTGATGTAACCTTTTGTAGATTCTCCTAGGCTATACAACTGTTCTGAACCTGATATTTTGCATTTCGGAGAATTTTCATAGTGTCCCGATTCTGGCAAGCAATAGATTATTATTTTATTGTAATAGTATATAAAAGAGACATGCACTAGAGCTATAAAAATGGTAACCAATGGTTATTGGTGCTCCCTCATGTCGCTCCCGTAGATGGTACCGGAGAGGAAACCTGCTCAGCCTCTACCCACTCCCTCCTCGCCGTGGTGGCGACAGGTCCCGCACTAAAGGCATCGGGGATGCTACTTCTTTCACTGCAAAAAAGTTGACGATCTTCAGTCCATGTGGTTCTTACAATCTTTAGATAGAAGTTGTGTTTTCTCTGGGGTCTAGTAGTTTGATTCTTTCATCTAGATCATATACTTCATAAAGATGTTGCCAAGTTAGACATACAATCGTCACAGCAAGTAGTAATTGGTCACATGTGCACCATAATATGTACTGTTGCTACCAGACTCAATTGGTAGCATCAGTAGCTGGCAATATTGAAGATGTTGCCACATAGGAACCAATTTGAGTAGTACTTTGCTAAGTAAGACAATGCTCAGGGACAGATTTGGCTGCAGAGGGCAAAGATCATAGCAACAAGATAAAACATCTTTTCGATTGCTGATCAATCCTAGCAAAAAACATAAAATCGAAGTCCATCTCCTTGCACTCGATGCACATCGCGCTTGTCTCTGTGCCCCTTCCAGTGCCACTGCACGACACTGATAGTGCCGGCGCAGGACACGAAGGCCACCAATTTGCAGCTGCGGTAGCACTCGAAGCATTGGTAGAAGCCCCATGCCGCCGTACCCGTCGCAGCACCGCCCTACCGGCTGTGGACGAGCCGAAGGCCCTACAGAAGCGGGCCAAAGCGCCCCCCTCGTCCCGCTGCAGCACTTCCTCCGCGCCGCCCACGTTCCGGGCTTCCGGCCCCTCACAAACAGTCGCGACAGATCCGGGGGTGCCGCTGCCGCCGCCGCCCCCGTGGAGGAGGAGCGCAGGGAGTTTGTCCCAGAAGCAGCGCTCTATGGAGAAGTACCGCTCCAGGAACGAGACCCATGGGATTGCAGAGGCGGCGAACACGGCGTGGCTGCCGTGGCGGAGGACTGCGAAGAGCGCGGCCAAGTTGGGTTCTGCGATGAGCAATCCTAGAGAATGGGGAATCGTGGGTAGGGAATGACACGCGTGCTGCGAACGCGACCCGCTTCTCCTCCCGCGTCGCCCCCGGTCGGGCGACCGGGAGGAATTCAAAGAAATCTTGCCGCCGGCCCCCTCCCCTCCCTTCCTCCTCCCTGCCCGGCCGCGCCCTCTGGCAGCGGCGAGGCCTTCTCGTCCTGTCGGCTGTTGGGTGGCCGCGGGTCCGCCCCTGGGCCGGAGCTTGTCTCTTCCGGCGGGAGGCTTGGCGGCGGCGCTCAGCTTCGTCTTGGCAGCGGCGTGACGGGCGACGGTGTGAGCGCGCCTAGGCTCTGGGCGGCGAGGGCCGCGGGCGGCAGCGGGTCCGGATGCCGGTGGCCTCAGCTCAGCTTGGCGGCAGGACAGTGGCAGTGACTCGACGGAGGCGGTGGAAGTGGTGGCAGCGAGGGTGTGTGCGGCAGGCAGGTCGACGGTGGAGGCCATGGCAGGGCTGCTCGGCCTAGATCTGGGCCTGATCTGGGCTCAGCGGGTCTCGATCGGTGCGTCCGCCGCCCGGTTACCAACCTGTAGGGTGGCAGCAATGACCTTGACGTGTTAGCTCTTATTGGATCTCTAGCTGTTTGATCTAGCGAGTGGATGACTAAGGCTTGAATAAGAACCTGCTCTGAGAGAGAAAACAGGGAGATGGAGAGAAATCGGTGTTGGTATCATACCATTGGTCTTCATTGCTGAGGATGATGAGGTCGCCATGGAGGACGACGGAGTGGTGGCGACGGTGAGGTGGGACTTCCCACCGTTGCAGTGCTAACCTGATCGGAGAGCTCTAGGGTTTCGTGTGTCGGTGGGGTAAGTGGGCACGACGAACCTTGTAATGCGTGCCCTCGGTCCCTACCTCTTTTATATGCGGTGCGTGACAGGGGTCCACTAACGATAGTGACGTTGGGCGCTCCCGATCAGGGCGTTAGACCAAGTCGTTCGTTCATTGAGACGAACGTTGAGGAGATCATACTAACATTCTCTCTCTAGATCTCATCTTTCATTTAACTTATACTTTTGCACTCATTTCATCACATATCAATATATAGAGCATGTCTGGTCATAATGGTCAGTTACGCACCATATATTCAATAGCCACTATACACCTCTCTATTTTGAAACAGATTCTTGTTCTAGGCCCTTAATATCCAGGTATCATAGGCTTTCCCGTAAACCCATGTCGGCTAAGTGTTCTCTGAACACACTGGATGGTAAGCCTTTTGTGAGCGGATCCGCGAGCATTTCTTTTGTACTTATATGCTCTAAACATATGGTATGATCCTGGATTCTTTCTTTCACAACATAAAACTTAATGTTAATGTGTTTAGCAGCAACACGTGACTTATTGTTGTGAGCATAGAATACTGCTAGCTCATTGTCGCAGTACATTCTGAGTGGTCTTTGAATGTTGTCTACCACTCTCAACCCGGGTATAAACTTCTTTAACCAGTTTGCCTGTCCCGTGGCCTCATAACATGCTACATACTCAGCTACCATCGTGGACGATGCCGTGATGGTTTGCTTGGAGCTTTTCCATGATATAGCTCCACCTGCAAGAGTAAATATATATCCTGACGTGGACTTTCTTTCATCTATATCTCCCGCATAGTCTGCATCTGAATACCCTTTTATCTCAAGGGAATCAGATCTTCTGTATGTTAACATGAGGTCTTTTGTGCCTTTTGCATAACGCAATGCCTTTTTTACCATTTTCCAATGATCTATTCCTGGATTGCTTTGAATTCTGCCAAGTACCCCGATAACAAAAGATAAGTTAGGGTGCGTACATACTTGAGCATACATCAAGCTTCCGACAACTGAAGCACATGAAACCGCTTTCATTTGATCGATCTCATATTGGTTCCTAAGACACTGAAAATTCCCAAATCTATCACCCTTGACTATGGGAGCAGGCGTAGCATTACTCGCATGCATACCATACTTCTTCAGAATGTTCTCTAAGTATGCCTTTTGCGATATCCCTAAAACCCTCTTTTCTCTATCTCGGAGAATTTAAATTCCTAGAACGAATGAAGCTTCATCAAGATCTTTCATATCAAAGTTCGAGGATAAGAACTTCTTCGTCTCCAATAGTAGACTAACATCACTACTAGTGAGTAGAATGTCATCCACATACAGGATGAGGAAAATGAATTTCCCATTCTTGAACTTTGCATATACGCAATTGTCCTCCTCATTCTCATCGAACCCAAACTTTCTTATTGTTTCATGGAACTTTAAGTATTATTGCCTGGAGGCCTGTTTTAATCCATAAATAGATTTCTTCAGACGGCATCCCATACGTTCTTTTCCTTCCACGACAAAACCCTTGGGTTGTGCCATGTAAACCTTTTCTTCCAAGTCTCCATTTAGGAAAGCCGTCTTTACATCCTATGATGCAATTATAAATCATAGTGTGCCACTAAAGCCATTATAATTCTAAAAGAGTCCTTACTTGAGACTGGAGAGAATGTCTCATTATAATTTATTCCTTCTCTTTGGGTGAAGCCTTTAGCAACAAGTCGTGCTTTATATCTTTCAATATTCCCTCTAGAGTCATATTTTTTTTTGTAGACCCACTTACAACCTACTGTTTTGGCTCCTTTAGTAATTTCTTCTAGATCCCAGGCTTTGTTGCTACTCATGGATCTCATTTCATCTTCCATGGCTTCAAGCCACTTCGATGAGTGAGCACTTCTAGTGGCTTCTTCAAATGTGGTGGGATCACCCTCCATTTGAGCTTCTTCACTGACATAGGTTTCAAAATCGTTAGGAATAGCTGGCTTTCTATCTCTTTGAGACCTTCTAAGGGTCTCGCCTCCTGGCACATTTTCTGTGTGGGGCTGTTGCAGCTCTTCCTCATGTGTGGTAACAGGCTCTTCATTTTCATTCGTTGTTGCCACAGAAGAACTAACAATAGGTGTCACATCGCCATTGTCCTGCGTCAGTGCAGCAACAGGTATCGAGAAAAATGGTTCCTGAATCATCAGAGTGGGTGCATAAACCTGCTTCTCCTCAAGGTTGACTTCTCAGGATACCGTACTCCCCCTGATCATCTGATCCTCTAGAAACATAGCGTGTTTCGTTTCTACAAACTTAGTAATTCTGTCTGGACAATAGAAACGATAACCTTTCGACTTGTCTGGATAGCCAATGAAATGGCAACTTACTGTCTTAGGATCTAACTTCCCAAGGTTTGGGTTGAAGATCTTGGCCTCACCTGGACAACCCCACACTCGCAAATAATTGAGTGAAGGTTCGTGACTAGTCCATAACTCATATGGTGTTTTAGACACCTCCTTACTAGGAACTTGATTAAGTATGTGAATGGCGGTTTTTAACGCCTCCATCCACAAACTAACCAGTAAGGTGGAGTAACTTAACATGCTTCTCACCATATCCATCAAGGTACAGTTACGTCTTTGAGCTACTCCATTCTGCTGAGGCTCACCCGGTGTTGAATACTGGGCAACTATACCATGTTCCTGTAGAAACCTTGCAAAGGGTCCAGGAACTTGGCCATATAGAGTATGTCGACCGTAGTATTCGCCTCCACGATCGGACCTTACTACTTTAATCTTTAAACTATGCTGATTTTCAACTTCAGCCTTAAATATCTTAAATTTATCCAATCCTTATAAATGCTCTTTAATTGGATAAATATAACCATAACGTGAATAATCATCCGTGAATATTATGAAGGAATCATAGCCATCCATAGATGTCATAGGAAACGAACCGCATATATTCGTATGAATTATTTCTAAAACTCCTGTGCTTCTTTTGGCGCCCTTCTTAATGTTCTCTATGAACTTTCCTTTAATGCAATCGATGCATTGCTCTAAATTTGTAAATTCTAAAGGCAGTAGAGTTGATTCTTTTACTAAGCGTTCTATTATCCCCCTCGAAATATGGCCTAAATGACAGTGCCATAATTTCGAAGAGATATCATCAATTATTTTCCTCTTATTCTTTCCATTCAGGGATGAGGAGGCATTCTCATTCTCAGTGCTTAATGCATTCACATTCTCACAAAGTGATAACAAATAAAGATTGTCTTGTCTGAAGGCAAGACTAACAATCTCATTATTAAACTTGATCTTACATTGTCCATCACCAAAATGGCAAGCAAAACCATCATCATCTAAGTGCGATACACTTATTAAGTTTCGATGCAAAGAGGGTACATAAAGTACATCTACTAGTAAAAGTACAAAGCCATTTGCTAATTCTAATGGGAGATCTCCAATGGCTTCGACTTCGACTTGGACGCCATTTGAAACTTTAATTCTTCTTTCTCCTCTTTGTAGGGTCCTTCTCATACGGAATCCCTGTAATGAATTTGTAACATTAATAGTCGCACCTGAGTCAATCCACCAAGTAGATTTTGCATAACTTAAAAATAAGGATTCATCAACAAAATTAATTAAATCCTCACCTTTCTTGCACAGATGCTTCAGAAACCTCACACAGTCACTCATGTAGTGGCCCTTCTCCTTGCACCACTTGCAGGTGTCCTTGTCCACCTCCTGCTGCCGGTGATCATCAACCTTTTCATGTGGCTTAGAAGAAGAGGGGTTCCACTGAGGTTTCCATTGTGGCTTGGAACCCTGAAAGTTCCTCTTCTTCGTTGGGCTTAGGTAATTCACAGAATCACCAGATTGCCCCTTAAGCCTCTCTTCTTCTTGTATGCACATTGCAATCATCTTCTCAATGCCCTAGTTTTCTGGCTGCGCGTTGTAGTTCACAGCAAAGGTCTCAAATTGATTTGAAGCGAGGCAAAAATTATATGAATTATGAACTCCTCTGGGAGATCCATTGCAACACCCCAAATCTTTAATCAAGGTTATCAAGTCCCTAATCACCCAATTTAGGGTTAAAAAAACATTTTTTTTAGAAAAAGGCATATGAATGCATGTGTGTTTGCATTAGAGTGGAATTGAGTGTATATGCCATGCTTGATTGTTCTAAATGTTGTGAAATGGTTTAAAGGTGAATGCCACATCATCTAGACCATTTACAAACAAAATCCAAAGAGAAGGAAACCAAATAAGATTAAATAAGGAAAATGGTCATCTTGACCATTTTAAACCACTAGTCCACTTTAGGTGTTCCTAGGAGAAGATTTCTAATAGAAACATTTCCAACTCTTTCCCCCTTGCTAGACCAAGTAAAGATGTACCAAGGCCCACTTTACAAACTTACAAAAACATCTAGCAAAGCCATTTAAAGAACATTTGAAAATTGAATCCAATTCATATGAGAAGATCACACTTTTTCAAAAACACATCAAATGAATTCACCTTGACCTATCCAAGCAAACCTAGTCTCTCAAGCTTAAGGAAAATTCACCCAAAAAGTTTGAATCAAAAATAAAAAAAATCTTCATGCGGCCATTTCATCAAACACTTGGCAGGCACAGAATAAACACTAGACTAGCTTCACTATTTCATACAGTGACCATCAACCATTTTGTCTCCAATTTAACCCCTGTCCCCTCTAAGCCTAACCCAACCCCAGACCAGCTTCCCCCTCAGCCGCTGGCACAGTGGAGCGCTGTCCGTTCTTGGTCGTCACCGGCCGACAGTAGGCAACACGCCAGGAGCCACGCCGCCCTCTCCCACGACACGCACCAGACACACGAGCACCTACCGCCACCCCTGTCCACCCCACGGTCGAAGCCCAGCCCTGGACCACACTAGCACCACCGTGCTTCGCCTCTCTGCGCCGTGTCCAGAGCGCGCCAGTGCGCCGCGCCCAACCAGCCCTGCCAGCTCGCGCCTTACCCTCACTATGCACTCGCGACCTCGCCATGATCACGCCACCGCGACAGACACCCCCATTTGTCGCCGCGCGACCCGTAGCTCCTGTGCGCCGCCGCAAACACCACTGCCTCCGCCTAGAGCGCCGCACGCGCCCGACCATTAAACACTGCCCCACGCCGCTCCATTAAGTCCGTGAGAACCGCTAGGAAACACCGCACCATCCACCTGCCCCCGCCATGCCCTTAGCTCTCTGTGCCGTCCTCGCTGGAGACGCCAGCCCGCACCGCTCGGTCCCCTCGTCGAGCTATAAAAGGAGGCCACCCCAGCCTCCATTCCTCACACCCCTCGACTCCACACTCACCATTGAGCCTCCCACAGCCCTTCCCGGAGCAAGGCGAGCACCATCATGCCGGAATTGCACCGAAGTCTGCCGTTGCTGGAGGAGAAGGGCGCCGTCGATTGCGACCACCCCAAGCCTCGCCATGACCGTGCATCGCCTCACCATCGTCTACCATGCCGTTTTCCCCCCGTCGTCGAGCCTAGCTGGAGCCCAGGTGAGCCCCGATAGACCCCCACCGCCGCGTTAGGGTTCAGGCCTCGCCGGAGCTGTTCGTCGTCGATGATGACCCTTAGCCGTTGGATTAGATTTAGATCGTAGGGCTCTGGTTGAAAGATACCAGTTCACATTAGATAAGTCACTGACTAGTTGGTCCGCGCTGTCAGCAGCCCACTGTGCCACGGAGTGCCACTGGGCTGGCCCGTTAGCTTTCCCGCGCTGGCCCAAAGATTCAAATAAGTGACTTTCCAATTTAGTTGAAATCATATTCTGTCCACTTATTCAAAAATCAATTTAGAGAGTTTCACTTAACCAAATGGCATGATTCAAATTTTGTTAGAAAGATAATTAAAATATCTATCCAAGCCCGTTGGATTGAAATCATTGGGAGTTAGAGATAATCTTTAGTAAAAATAACAAGACAGAGACTTTTGTAACTTCAAACATTTTTTAAAAATCAACCATAATAGCTTTTGAGTTGATTCCAACTCTCAAAAATCACATTTGACAATACCTATCTGAATATGTAAAAATATTTAGGTTTGCATGGAGTGACTTTGGACTAGTACCAAAATAATGCTATATAGGAATTTCTAGTCACTTCAAATCATTTAAATGATAATCTTAAACTTTATAAAATGTGACCAACCCTTTAAATCACATTCCCATGTATTAGAATATGTGGTGATGACATGTGTCCACATGATCCCATATTTTAATTGGAGAATATTAAATCTTAATTAATTTCAATGAGTAGAAATTACTTTTCTCAAATAAAATAAATGAAACTAGTTCTTTAAATCTTGTGATGAGTGTGATGACGCTAGATCCTCAAGTGTGTGCCTTAGTGTGCTAACTAGACTTAGTTAAGTATTGTTTGGTGATTGTGTACCCTGTATTCATTTATAGACGATAGTACCGACCAAGTCTACGAGGAGGAGGAGTTCTACCCCGAAGAAGACGAAGAAAACTTCAATCACTGCACCAATCAAGGCAAGCTATTATTGGCAAGCTAATACTTGCAAGCCATCACTAGATGCAAGTTAACCTAAGCAAGATGCATTAGGCATGCTTGGTTATACATTTTGATTTATACCCATCCCAAGTTTACTTGCAAGCTTTACTTTTTTTGCTTTACCAAAGTTTCTTTACTTTTAGTAATGCTTTGTGAGATTTTGGAAAGTAGTATAGATAGCATAAAGAGTATAAAACTAGGCCTATACTAGATGTCATTCTATGGCATGAGATTGAGATTAGCATCCCTCATTAGTGAACACTCTTAACTTAGTGGCTAGTGCTAAGCATAAAACTTGATCACTTTAGATGGGAATACTTCGTGAGAATGATTATGAAAACCTTGGAATGATGCTTCATTCTATTGAAATGTTTTGACATGTGTTGAGAAACACAAATGGATTTGATGATGAAAATGTTGAGGCATGAGCCTTAGCCCTTTATAAAAACTGATGGTTGGGTTCGGATGCGATACCATTCCAATTTTACCGTACAACCACAATACCTGAATTGGGTAAGGCTTAGCCGGAAGTTTATATGCATTAGTATGGGTTCCCTCGCGGAGGAGGTTTGAGCTGAGGCTACCTCTTGATGATGTCCACCTATGCAGTGCCTAGGATGGCAGATGGCCATGGTTGGGAGGCCAAGCTCATAGGAGAGGTGCTTATACTAGAGTGTGTAAAGGAAAGGTTATGATTGATTATCCGCATACTAAGTATGATGATTCAGGGTTATCCCTGACGGATGTATCGAATTTTGTGGTGAAAGTGTACCACCTCTTTAGAGTGTCAAACTATTTGAATAGCTGCATCCACGGTCATGGACAGTTGGAGTGGCCATACTGTTCCGTCGTCAGATATGTTCAAGATGACTTGTGAAGTGAACTATGATTTTGACTTGACCACAACATGGTTGTGAATATGAAAACTAAGTTCCCACTTAGGTGATTTAGAACATTTAAGTTAACTTTCTTTGCTTCTGAACTCAGTTTAGATAAATCTGGCTTTTTTGCAAATAAACTTAGAGCTTAGGATTCCTACTAGAACTACCTTACTTGTTAGTGATACTTTGCGAGTAATTAAAGAGTACTCATGGCTTTGTCTCAGGCTATTCCCGTGGCCAGACTATGAGGAGGACTATCAGGAAGATGGACAACAGGACGGCTATGACAACTAGGATCATCTCCCATCGTCAGCATTGCCTATGACACTGAAGATGGAGCCGACCGCTACTCTTATTATTCCACTGCTTGTTTGTATTAAGACTAGATCATGAGATCCTTTATTTGTGTAAGACCTTATTATGGTTTGTAATGGATGATGCACTGTGATATCCAATCTGTTATGTCTCGCAAAAATGATAATCTAGGGATTGCGATGTATGGCATAACAGGCATCTAGGATTAAAAATCCGGGTGTTGACAAGTTGGTATCAGAGCCATCCTGAGCATAGGAGACCCTAGTTAGAATGGACGTCCGAACAAAAACTTAGTTTCAAAACCAAAGAAGTAAGTATTTATGAAAAACATATCCCTACTCTTATCCTTGATTCTTTCAAAAAAAATCAGGTTCCTCAAAAATTCTGACATTACTACATAAAATTTGACACACTTGATCACCTCACTAACTTACTCATCCTAAATTCTTATAGATGGAAGTTCAGTATTGCAAGTTCTACCAGTTGGGCAACGGAGGCCAGCTGATATTTGAGAGGGAT
Organism: Avena insularis; assembly: GCA_023614405.1. NCBI lineage: Eukaryota > Viridiplantae > Streptophyta > Magnoliopsida > Poales > Poaceae > Avena > Avena insularis. The sequence continues at coordinate 539,261,112 of CM042694.1, forward strand.
CTTGATGCACTGTCAGAGTATATTGGGTGCCTGCATCCGGAATTCTTTGGAGCTCAACTCAAGGATTTTCCAGGAGGAGATCTACAATGGCTGATAGTTGCAGATCTTCGAGGCAAGATGTAAGCACTCCTTTCTGAGAAGATTCAATTCACCGTGTGAGAGAACAACTGGCTATATGGATTAGCCAGGGCTATGCATGAAGCTCTTGCTCGTCTGTGTGGGCAAAATGTCAACTTGATCCAGTGAACTCGCTTTGCTCATTATGCAAGGCATGATTCTATGGGAATGCCATTGGAGATGCCAAGTCACCCGGAGATGAAACGCCAAGTGGAGAATCTTTACTTCCTGCTATATGATAGACAGAAGGAATTGGACAATGCTCGAGCCTACGCCAACCACAACCTTGCCATTGCCGGCAAGAAGGACCAGACTTTCACGATGCTTGTCAAGGATCGCCAATCACTTCGCCAGCAAGGCAAGAAGAAGGATCGCACCATCGCTCGTCTTTGCAAGAAGGTGGCCGACCTCGAGAAGACCATCCAGGAACAAGACGCCCAGCTTGCAGCAAAATAAGAAGAGGAAGAAGGTGAAGACATCCAGGGAGATATTCACTCATACCTCAGTGATGACAATGACTACCTGGAGGATGATGCCATTGATTTCTACACTGATGATGATGACTCCGACTTCATTGATGATGAGTAGATGAACTTGATCACTACTGTAGGAAGGAGTTGTATCGGTACCATTGTATCTTAGCTTCATAGAATGGTTCTTAAAACCATCTGTTTGCCTTTTGTGTTGTGGTGTGTGTTTGTATTGTGTGCTTGAATGAATGAATGAATGAATGAGAAGAAGTTAGTTGCAAAACCTGAGTTCAAACTCAAAGTTTTAGCTTTTCAAAGGAATCCATGAACCTTAGAACTTTCCCTCTTACCTCGTTATCTATCTCAATCTTCATATGACTCGTGGAAACCCCGGAGGAAGCAGCTCATCGCAGGACCCGATGTTGCAGATTCTGCAGATGCTAGTTTCTGACCGTGAAGCTAGTAGAGCAGAGCGCCAAGCCAACCTAGCCACCTTGCAACAGATAGCTCAGATGGCCCATAATAATCAAGGCCATGGAAATCAGGATCATCATGGATCCAAGCTTAAGAACTTTCAGAATACCAATCCCCCTATCTTCAACAAATCTGAGGATCCCTTAGATGCTGATGTCTGGCTGCAAACCATGGAGAATAACCTAGAAGTCGCAGGAGTTGATGCCAATGAGAAGGTACTATTTGCCACCCACTATCTGGCAGGAGATGCAAGAGCCTGGTGGAACAACACCCGTACGATGAACCACGGCCAGATCATGACTTGGGAAGCTTTCAAGATCAAGTTCAGCCACACCCATGTGCCGCATGGTTTAGTCACCAGAATGAGAGATGAGTTCAGGGAACTGAAGCAAGGAAGAATGACGGTAGTCGAGTACCGTGACAAATTTCTGTCCCTCGCTAGATATGCTCTTGATGAGATCAACACTGAAGACAAGAAGAAGGAAAGGTTCCTGAACGGATTGGATGATGAGATGCAGATGGTGTTAGTCAACATCCGTTTTGAAGACCTACAAGAGTTAGTTGACTCTGCCATCCAGATGGAAGGGAAGATCAACCAAGCCAATGACAATCGCAAGCGTAGAATGATGCACCAGGCTGGGTCCCACAATACCCAAAAGTATCGCCCTAACCCATCTGCGGGATATCCCCCAAGAAACAATAGACCCCCAATGTCTCATCCAAGCTACCCCAATCGTAGCGGAGGAAACGTGAAGACTAGAGGAAACCACAACAACAACCCCGACAACTCTAACAACTTCAACCGTGCACCGCCCAAGTCCAACAACAACAACAATACTGCCCCAAGGACTGGAAGCAATGCCGTGCCAGTTGCAGCCAAAGACAAGTCCCATATTACTAGCTTTGAATGTGGAGTCAAGGGTCACTACTCCAACGAGTGTCCCAAGAAGCTTGCAGCCACCACCAATGTGAATGCCCTAGCTCAGCAGTAGCGTCGTGTTCAGCCTGGAAGAAGATTTGCCCTAGGGAATTCGCTCAACCGCAACGGCCGTCTGTTCCACATGAATGCTGAAGAAGCCCAGGAAGCGCCCGATGCCGTGCTGGGTATGTTTTCTGTTAACTCAGTATTATCAAGAGTGTTGTTTGATTCTGGAGCATCACACTCGTTTGTTACAGAAGAATTTGCATGCACTAGTAAGATTCAACCAACAAAATTGAAGCATGTTATGATAGTTCAAATACCTGGTTTAACCACCAAAGCTAGAAAAATTTGCAAGGCTATACCTATCAGATTCCATGGGATAGATTTTTATGCCAATCTAATAGTACTTGGAACCAAAGGTTTGGAAGTAGTACTAGGAATGGATTGGATGTCAAAACATAAAGGATTGATCGATTGTGCCAAGAAAGCCATAACCATGACCAGTAGCTTGGGAGTATCAGTAGAGCATGTATCTGAGACCTTGGCCCGTCAGTTCAAATGCAACAAGAGTCTAGCCCAACCCACCATAGACCAAGTCAGAGTAGTCTGTGAATACCCCAACATATTCCCTGCCCGGTATGCCCCCAGATCGAGATATCGAGTTTGTCATTGAACTAACTCCTGGAACTAGACCCATAGCTCAGAGACCCTATAGTATGAACCCATCTGAACTAGTGGAGCTAAAGAAGCAACTGGATGCTATGCTGGAGAAAGGTCTGATTCAACCAAGTGCATCGCCATGGAGATCACCTATTCTGTTTGTGGACAAGAAAGATGGACGTAACCGTTTGTGCATGGATTACCGGAAGATGAATGATGTCACCATCAAGAACAAGTACCCGCTGCCCAAGATTGAGGATCTATTTGATCAGTTGACTGGTGCCAAAGTGTTTTCTGATATTGATCTTAGGACTGGTTATCACCAACTCAAGTTTCGTGCAACAGATATTCCAAAGACCGCCTTTACCACCAGATATGGATTGTATGAGTATACGGTCATGTCTTTTGGATTAACCAATGCCCCCGTTTATTTCATGAACCTCATGAATAAGATTTTTATGAACTTTCTAGATAAGTTTGTCGTGGTGTTTATCGACGATACTCTAATCTATTCGAAGTCAGAACAAGACCATGAACAACACCTGAGAACCATCCTTGAAACCCTTAGAGAACATCAATTGTATGCCAAGTTTAGAAAATGTGAGTTCTAGTTGAAGGAAGTAGGATTCCTCGGACATATTGTGTCGGCAGGAGGAGTCGCTGTTGACCCTGATGCGCTCGACGATCGACGTAGAGCTCGTTGGGAACCCCAAGAGGAAGGTATGATGAGCACAACATCAAGTTTTCCCTCAGTTATGAAACCAAGGTTTAATCGAACCAGTAGGAGCAAGGAAACACCCCAAAGGTGTTACTAAATGAAGCTTTTGCGGGGCGCACTAGTAGGAACGTGGAGACCTGCACAACACAACCACAGAACTTTGACCCCAACTTGCGATGAGGTTGTTAATCTCACCGTGTTTTGCCGAAAACAAAGGATTAAACGTATCGAATGGAAAGAAGTAAAAGTTTGCAGAAAGTAAACACAAAGCAGAAACAGTTTATAGATTGTATGTAAAGACAAAGGACCGGGATCCATAGTTCACTAGAGGTGGCTCTCCTTAGATAGAAAACATGCTGGGTGAACAAATTACAACGGGGTAATTGACAAACATCGAGAAAGCAATACATGCATATACTAATCATCTTGTCTCCTTTGAGACTTGATTGGGCATTACAACATAATACATAGACCGCCATCCAACTGCATCTATGACTAATAATCCACCTTCAGGTTATCATCTGAACCGCCTCCAGTATTAAGTCGCAAGCAAAAGATTATTGCTTTACAAACTACGTGTAAAGTAAACAATACGATTGTTCTATGAACAAAGGATTGTTGTTTTCTCCCTAGTAGCAACAACACATCTAGTACCTTAGAGATTTCTGTCACTTCCCCAGATTACCAGAGGCATGAACCCACTATTGAGCATAAATACTAACTCTTGGAGTTGCTAGCATCTACTTGGCCAAGATAGCTACTAACAACGGAAAGCATGCAAGATCTCAAATAACAAAGACATGATAGAATCAATAATCAATCTGAAATAGCATCTCAATATCCATCGGATCCCCGCAAACACAACATTTATGGATTACAAATAGATGATCTTGATCATGAACGGAGCTCACAAGATCTAAACATGAAAGCACAAAGGAGGAGAAACCAACCATCTAGCTCCTACATGGATCCGTAGTCCAAGGATGAACTACTCACGCATCACACCGGAGGCTTGCATGGTGATGAAGAAGGCCTCCAGGGTGAATTCCCCTCTCCGGCAGGGTGCCAGGAAGAGCTTTAGATCCCTCATCTAGGATGGATATGACGGCGGCTATAGACTCTTTCATGGATTTTTGATCGGGTACTTAGGGTTTTCGTCCCGAGGGCAACTTATAGGCGGAAGGAGAGGCCGAGGCGTGCCGAGAGCGGCCACACCACCCCCTGGCACGGGCTAGGCCTGGCCGGGTGGCCAGGTGGTGTGGTGGCTCCCTGGCCCTTCTCCGTCTCGTATTCTGGCACTTGATCCCTTCCGGAAGAATAAGCACTTTGGCTTTTGTCCCGTCCAATTCCGAGAATATTCATTTTCTGACTTTCCTGGAACCAAAAACAGCAGAAAACATGCAGCTGGCACTGTGGCTCTTGTTAATAGGTTAGTCCAAGAAATCATATGAAAAGTACTCCAAAGTTGGAACGAAACACAAGAAAGTGGATAAAACCAAGCATGGAACATCAAAAATTATAGATACATTTGCGATGTATCAACATCCCCAAGCTTAACTCCTGCTCGTCCTTGAGTAGGTAAGTGATAAAAAGAAATAATTTTTGAGGTGACATGCACCATCAAAGACTTGATCAAAGTATTTGCAAAACATTCAAGGCTGGGATCATAGTACTTCAATCATAGCATGAAAGACAAAGTTCTAGCAATAGGCAAAGAGACTATGATGCAACATGAAAAGGCACAACAAAAGATTCATGAATAACATGCTTTGCAAGATGTTTGTTTGTTTCACATAAAGAAAACATAGCATAAAAGTATTCAGCTTGTCCCTCAATAGAGTAGCAAATATAAATGCATAGGACACCTTCAAAGTTCGTAAGAGTGACTAGATACAATAGTTTAAAACAAGCAATAACAAGTTACGCATCAATCAACTAGTCTTGGGACAATGAACATATAACTAAGAATGGCCACTATGCTCGGTGCATAAAGATAGAAGGTGGAGACTCAATATAATGGTGGAAAGAAGGCCTTTGTAAAAGGAAGTAGGGATTCAAGTCTCATAAAGAGCTTCCAAAAATTATGGTACTTGTAGCTTTCAGCTCTCATTGCCCCTATCATAAGCATCTTGAAGGTGATTAAGGTTAAAGTGACACAACTAAGAGGATATGCTTGACAAGTTATAAACCAAAATCTCATGCCCCTTAATTACGAAGACCGATCCTCATGCTACTCAACTTCAGTCACGAGTAAGCTCTTGTCATTGTAAGTATATGTGTATCATTAAGAACCCCCAACGGGGTACCCCTTGCACATGATACGGGAGATTTCCCATAATCAAAATGACAAGGCAAGCAGACAATGAGCATCTCAGCGATCTTTTTATTTGCTATTTGCATAGGTTTTTATTGAGGATGCTTCATAGAGTGCTCATTATGGTGATGCTGCAAGTTTCCACCATGATTAGGCATGGCTTAGGCTAGCGGCCCAGGCGTTTCTCTAACACACATACAAACTCCATGATCTTACAAGTTCCACTTTTATTTCACACCGCCGGGATCCTTAAGCAAAAGAACATGATATCAACAGGGTACAAAGTACAAGTGCAATGTTGAAAGCGTTCCCCATGAAACATGGTTCTGCTAATTTCAACTTATAAAGCGCAAGCATATACGCAACAAAGAAAGACCCAATGGTTCAAGTTTATTAGAGGGAATAAAGTAAAGTGTGCCATCAAGTTCATGAGAGCTTTAATCACTAGTTTTCTCATAACAAGTGAAAGGTAGACAAAAGCATGAATATACTTGGAATAGCATAAGCTAGTAGGTAGGTATGGTGGACTCTTTGGAAAAACTTGGTTTAGGGAGTTGGATGCATGAGTGGAACTCATACTTTGTTGTGGAGGCTAGCAAAAGACTGAGAGCGACAAACTAAGAGAGCAATAATGGCCATAATCATGCAGAGCGACAAAACATCATTGATCAAAGCATAAAATGATGCTACAAGTTGAAAACTAAAGGATCATAAAGGATATGGTGACTTGTGCAGTCATAACATGGTGTGAGCATGTGCCAAGTCAACCCAAATAAAGCATCAAAGGAGAATACCACTATACTATGCTTTAATATGCTAAAACAACGCATGATTCATCCAAGGCACATTAAGCAATCTCAATTGTTTATAACAAGTCATGCTACAACAAAGAATACTAAGCATAAAGACAAAACAATATCAAGCATGAGCATATCTGTCTCGACAACTGAAGCAGCATGAGCAAAACTACCCTACCTATGATCTTGAACTAGCAGCCATAGTTTTAGCCTTGAAGACCTGGTGCCATTACCTGATGGGTAATCGCTGTGAGATTTATTCAGATCACGAGAGCCCGAAGTATATTTTTACCCAGAAGGAACTGAATATGAGGAAAAGGAGATGGATAGAGTTAATCAAGGATTATGACCTTGACATTCACTATCACCCCGGCAAAGCCAATGTGGTAGCGGATGCTCTTAGAAGATTGCCATGTAGATTAAACACCATGATCAAAGAAGCCTAGCCAAGTTTGCATGAAGAGTTGGAGCAGTTTAGGACTGAGCTAGTTAGTAAAGGATTTTTAGCTAGCATTGAACTTCAACCCACTTTGATTAGTCAAATCAAGGAAGCGTAGAAGGGAAATGCAAGTATCGACAGAATCAAGTGTCGTATCAGTACATGAAAGGTACCTGGATTTACCGAAGATGAAGAAGGAGTTTTGTGGTACAAAGGACGTATCTGTGTGCCAGTAGATTCGGAGCTGAAGCAATTTATCATGCAAGAAGCTCATGATACTCTTTATTCTATCCACCCCAGAGGAACAAAGATGTATCAGGATTTGAAGGAGTAATTTTGGTGGCACAAGATGAAGAGAGAAATCGGAAGCTACATAGCCAAGTGTGATATCTGTCAGAGAGTCAAGGTGGAACATCAGAGACCCACAGGACTATTGCAACCATTGCAGATTCCGGAATGGAAATGGGATTCCGTCAGAATGGACTTTATCACCGGTTTGCCTACTTCTAGTAGGGGAAATGACTCTATCTGGGTCATAGTTGATAGACTGTCCAAGGTAGCCCATTTCATACCTGTCAAGACTACCTACCAGAGTTCGAAGCTAGCAAAGCTGTATATTGCCAGAATTGTCAGTTCATGGAACCCCCAAAACCATCGTATCGGATCGAGGAACCCAATTTACCTCAAGATTTTGGCAGAAAGTCCAAGAAGGATTAGGAACCAAGTTGAATTTAAGCATAGCTTATCACCCGCAGACTGACGAACAGAATGAAAGAGTCAACCAAATGTTAGAAGATATGTTGAGAGCTTGTGTGTTAGAGTATGGATCAAAATGGGAAGATTGTCTGCCTTTCGCAGAATTCTCATACAACAACAGTTATCAAGCCAGTCTGCAAATGGCCCCATTTGAGTTCTTATATGGAAGAAAGTGCTGTACCCCTTTGAATTGGTCGCAAGTAGGAGAGAGTCAGATTTTTGGACCCGACATCCTACGAGAAGCCGAAGAGAAGGTTCACAAAGTCCGTGAGCACCTCAAGACCGCCCAATCCAGACAGAAGAGTTATGCCGACAAGAGACGTAGAGACCTGACTTTCAACGTCGGAGATTTTGTGTATCTCAAAGTTTCGCCGTTGAAAGGAATGCATCGTTTCCAACTGAAAGGAAAGTTAGCGCCTAGATATATTGGACCCTTCAAGATTCTGAATCGCCGAGCAGAAGTATCTTATCAACTGAAACTGCTAGAGGAGATGTCAGCCATCCATAATGTGTTCCATATCTCATTACTTCGCAAATGCCTAGAAGTGCCGGAGAAGACCGAAGTTTTCAAGAACATCGATCACCGAGCCATTGATATCAACAAAGATCTGACGTATCGCGAAGTGCCCATCAATATCTTGGAAGAATCCTTCAGAACCACCAGGACCTGGAGTATCAAGTTTCTCAAGATCCAATGGAGCAACCATACCGAAGAAGAAGCTACTTAGGAGCGAGAAGATTATATTAGGACTAAATTTCCAGATCTCTTTAGTTCCTAGTTTTTCTTAAATCTCGGGACGAGATTTTGTTTAAGGGGGAAGGTTTGTAACACCCCAAATCTTTAATCAAGATTACCAAGTCCCTAATCACCCAATTTAGGGTTAACAAAAACTTTTATTAAGAAAAAGGCATATGAATGCATGTGTGTTTGCATTAGTGTAGAATTGAGTGTATATGCCATGCTTGATTGTTCTAAATGTTGTGAAATGGTTTAAAGGTGAATGCCACATCATCTAGACCATTTACAAACAAAATCCAAAGAGAAGGAAACCAAATAAGATTAAATAAGGCAAATGGTCATCTTGACCATTTTAAACCACTAGGCCACTTTAGGTGTTCCTAGGAGAAGATTTCTAACAGAAACATTTCCAACTCTTTTCCCCCTTGCTAGACCAAGTGAAGATGTACCAATGCCCAATTTACAAACTTACAAAAACATCTAGAAAAGCCATTTAAAGAACATTTGAAAATTGAATCCAATTCATATGAGAAGATCACACTTTTTGAAAAACACATCAAACGAATTCACCTTGACCTATCCAAGCAAACCTAGTCTCTCAAGCTTAAGGCAAATTCACCCAAAAAGTTTGAATCAAAAATTCAAAAATAATCTTCATGCGGCCATTTCATCAAACACTTGGCAGGCACAGAATAAACACTAGACTAGCTTCACTGTTTCATACAGTGATCATCAACCATTTTGTCTCCAATTTAACCCCTGTCTCCTCTAAGCCTAACCCAACCCTAGACCAGCTTCCCCCTCAGCCGCTGGCACAGTGGAGCGCCGCCCATTCTTGGTCATCGCCAAAACGATAGTAGGCAGCATGCCAGGAGCCACGCCGCCCTCTCCCACGACGCGCACCAGACACGCGAGAACCTACCGCCACCCCCTATCCACCCCATGGTCGAAGCCCAGCCCTGGACCACACTAGCACCGCCACGCACCGCCTCTCTACGCCTGTCTAGAGCGCGCCAGTGCGCCGCGCTGACCAGCCCTGCCAGCTCGTGCCTTTCCCACACCGCGCACTCGCAGCCTCGCCATGATCACGCCACCTCGGCAGACACCCCTGTTCGCCGCCACGCGACCCGTAGCTCCCGTGCGCCACCGCAAAGACCACTGCCTCCGTCTAGAGCGCCGCACGTGCTCGACCGTTACACACCGCCCCACCCCCGCCATTAAGTCTGTGAGAACCGCCAGGAGACACCGCACCGTCCACCTACCCCCGCCATGCCCTTAGCTCTCCGTGCCACCCTCGCCGGAGATGCCATCCCGCACCGTTCGGTCCCCTCGTCGAGCTATAAATGGAGGCCACCCCAGCCTCCATTCCTCACACCCCTCGACTCCACACTCACCACTGAGCCTCCCACACCCCTTCCCGGAGCAAGGCAAGCACCACCATGCTAGAATTGCACCGGAGTCCGCCGCTACTAGAGGAGAAGGGCACCATCAATTGCGACCACCCCAACCCTCACCGTGACCGCGCCTCGCCTCACCATCGTCTACCACGCTGTTTTCCCTCGTCGCCGAGCCTAGCTGGAGCCCAGGTGAGCCCCGATAGACCCCCACCGCCGTGTTAGGGTTCAGGCCTCGCCTAAGCTGTTCGTCGTCGACGACAACCCTTAGCCGTTGGATTAGATTTAGATATAGAGGGCTCTGGTTGAAAGATACCGGTTCGTGTTAGATAAGTCACTGACTAGTGGGTCTGCGCTGTCAGTAGCCTGCTGCGCCACGGAGTGCCACTGGGCCGGCCCGTTAGCTTTCCTGCACTAGCCCAAAGATTCAAATAAGTGACTTTCCAATTTAGTTGAAATCATATTCTGTCCACTTATTCAAAAATCAATTCAGAGAGTTTCACTTAACCAAATGGCATGATTCAAATTGTGTTAGAAAGATAATTAAAATATCTATCCAAGCCCGTTGGATTTAAATCATTGGGAGTTAGAGATAATCTTTAGTAAAAATAACAAGATAGAGACTTTTGTAACTTCAAACATTTTTCAAAAATCAACCATAATAGCTTTTGAGTTGCTTCCAACTCTCAAAAATCACATTTGACAATACCTATATAAATATGTAAAAATATTTAGGTTTGCATGCAGTGACTTTGGACTAGTACCAAAATAATGCTATATAGGAATTTCTAGTCACTTTAAATCATTTAAATGATAATCTTAAACTTTATAAAATGTGACCAACCCTTTAAATCACATTCCATGTATTAGAATATGTGGTGATGACATGTGTCCACATGATCCCATATTTTAATTGGAGAATATTAAATCTTAATTAATTTCAATGAGTAGAAATTACTTTTCTCAAATAAAATAAATGAAACTAGTTCTTTAAATCTTGTGATGAGTGTGATGATGCTAGATCTTCAAGTGTGTGCCTTAGTTTGCTAATTAGACTTAGTTAAGTATTGTTTGGTGATTGTGTACCCCGTATTCATTTATAGACGTTAATACCGACCAAGTCTACGAGGAGGAGGAGTTCTACCCCGAAGAAAACGAAGAAAACTTCAATCACTGTACCAATCAAGGCAAGCTATTATTGGAAAGCTAATACTTGCAAGCCATCACTAGATGCAAGTTAACCTAAGCAGGACGCATTAGGCATGCTTGGTTGTACATTTTGATTTATACCCATCCCAAGTTTTACTTGCAAGCTTTACTTTTTTTGCTTTACCAAAGTTTCTTTACTTTTAGTAATGCTTTGTGAGATTTTGGAAAGTAGTATAGATAGCATAAAGAGTATAAAACTAGTCCTATACTAGATGTCATTCTATGGCATGAGATTGAGATTAGCATCCCTCATTAGTGAACACTCTTAACTTAGTGGCTAGTGCTAAGCATAAAACTTGATCACTTTAGATGGGAATACTTGGTGAAAATGATTATTAAAACCTTGGAATGATGCTTCATTCTATTGAAATGTTTTGACATGTGTTGAGAAACACAAATGTATTTGATGATGAAAATTTTGAGGCATGGGCCTTAGCCCTTTATAAAAGCTGATGGTTGGGTTCGGATGCGATACCATTCCAATTTTAGGTACAACCACAATACCTGAATTGGGTAAGGCTTAGTCGGAAGTTTATATGCATTAATACGGGTTCCCTCGTGGAGGAGGTTTGAGCTGAGGCTACCTCTTGATGATGTCCACCTATGCAGTGCCCAGGCAGATGGCCATGGCTGGGAGGCCAAGCTCATAGGAGAGGTGCTTATACTAGAGTGTGTAAAGGAAAGGTTATGATTGATTATCCGCATACTAAGTATGATGATTCAGGGTTATCCCTGACGGATGTATCGAATTTTGTGGTGAAAGTGTACCACTTCTGCAGAGTGTCAAATTATTCGAATAGCCGCATCTGCGGTCATGGATAGTTGGAGTGGCCATACTGTTCCGTCGTCAGATATTTTCAAAATGACTTGTGAAGTGAACTATGATTTTGACTTGACCACAACATGGTTGTGAATATGAAAACTAAGTTCCCACTTAGGTGATTTAGAACATTTAAATTAACTTTCTTTGCTTATGAACTCAGTTTAGATAAATCTGGCTTTTTTGCAAATAAACTTAGAGCTTAGGATTCCTACTAGAACTACCTTACTTTCTAGTGATAGTTTGCGAGTACTTAAAGAGTACTCATGGCTTTGTCCCTGGCTATTCTCGTGGCCAAACTATGAGGAGGACTATCAGGAAGATGGACAGTAGGACGGCTACAACAACTAGGATCATCTCCCATCGTCAGCATTGCCTGTGACACTGAAGATGGAGCCCACCGCTACTCTTATTATTCCGCTGCTTGTTTGTATTAAGACTGGATCATGAGATCCTTTATTTGTGTAAGACCTTATTATGGCTTGTAATGGATGATGTACTATGATATCCAATCTGTTATGTCTCGCAAAAATGGTAATCCTGGGATTGTGATGTATGGCATAACAGGCATCTGAGATTAATAATTCGGGTGTTGACATCCATGCTCAAAGACTTAAGCTTGGAAGACATATTGCTCATTCGCAATATGTGATCCCTTAGGCCACCACCAGTGTATCTTGTAGTAACAAGTTTCTTAATGAGAGAGCTTGCATAGGCCTTTGAAGACCCAGTAAACTGACTCTCTACCTTTTTCAGGTACTCACTAGCAGTGCCACACTCTGGGATTGCTCCCCTTATTGCCTCCATAACGGAGCTCTTGATCACCATCAAGCACTTTTTGTTGGACGAGTCCCACTTTGCACGATCAAGGTCATACTTAATTCTTATTGGTCCATGGTCATGGACCCTTGTGTTGAAGTCAACTTCACTTTCTTTTTCGCCCCTCACGGGGTCCTCAGGTTCTATGGGACAAGCTTCAATTAGTGCCAAGTCGAGGTCAAGCAGAGCAAGCCCCATCTCAACCTTCTCTCGCCATGAGCCATAGTTTCCTCCATTGAGGGGCTCAATAGCCGAGATGAAACTCATAGGATTGCCTATAAGCAAAATATGATCAAAATGAGTTAATTCAACGTTGGTCAAATTAAAACATGAACCTTCTCAATATTAATTCTACATCATGGTTGGGCAAAAATAGAACTAATAGTGATAATACTGACTGTTCAGAGTGAAAATTTTACTAACAACATTGGTCATTAAATAAAATCATCATTCTTAATTCTCATTTCCTAATTAATTTTCCTATTGGTTCCAACTAAATTAGGAAATAAAACATACGACTTCAACTTAACTAGCATAGCAGAAATTTAACTTAAACTTCAAATTTTAACCCACAAAAAAAATCCTTAACTCAAAATACTCACCAATTAATTTCCAGAAATCAAAACTAAAAGAACAAACTTTTCTGGAAAAAAACTGTCACGGGCGTCAAAACAGCCGCCCATGGGCCGCTAAGAGGCCGAAATGGACCATGCCGTGCAGCTAGGCCGTGTACTGATATTCGTCGCTCGAGGCGACGCTCTGCGGCCTAGACAACACGGCCCGTGGGGTCTGTTCCGCTTCGCCGCACTGACCACGGCTCATCCGCTTCGCCTTCGCATCCTGGTCGTCTATTTGCATCGGACGGTCTGGTGGCTTCCTCGCCCTAACAAAAATGAGCGGCGACGGGGTGGGAACCCTAGTTCCTCATTTTCCCCCGTCTCCCGTCTCCCCCGATTTCCGTCTCCCACGATAATGGCGGTGCAAGAGGAAAAAAACGAGCGACCGCTGCGGGAGGAAATGGTGGCACCCCAGCCGGTCCCCTCGCCGATGTGCGCATCCCCCTTGCGGGTGGGCGCATCGCTGTCGAGCAGTCTAGCCGCGGTGCCCTTCAATTGCTTTGGGCGCAGAGGCCCTTCTACCCGGAGATCTTCGGTGAGTGGAGGCCGGTGGCAGCCGTCTACCCTTTCTTCCCTTTCCCCCTTTTCTATTTGAGTCTCCCTGAAAAGGATTTAGTTGGATTTTTTGGGGTTAGGGTTTCAGGCTAGGGTGGAGTTCTTCTTCCCGATGCCTCATCTTGCCGATGTGCATCGGGATCGAGAGGAACGGCGCGGCCTCATGACTGTGCTTCTTGAAACGCTAGCCCTCTTCTATTCTGTTTGGATTTTCTACTACCTCAACTAGATCAATAACACTAGGCTTGCTCTGATACCATTGTCAACTCTTATTGGATCTCTAGGTGTTTGATCTAGCGAGTGGATGACTAAGGCTTGAATAAGAACTTGCTCTGAGACAGAAAACAGAGAGATGGAGAGGGATCAGTGTTGGTATCATACCATCGGTCTTCATTGCTGAGGATGAGGTTGCCATGGAGGGCGACAGAGTGGTGGTGACGGTGAGGTGGTATTTCCCGCCGCTGTAGCGATAGCCTGATCGGAGGCTCTAGGATTTTGGTGTGTCGGTGGGGTGAGTGGGAACGATGAACCTTGTAATGCGTGTCCCGGTCCCCACCTATTTTACATGCGCTGCACGACAGGGGCCCACCAACGATAACGATGTTGGGCGCCCCCGATCAGGGCACTAGACCAAGTCGTTTGTCCATTGGGATGAATGTCGAGGAGATCATACTAATATGACACTGTAGCACGGCGGTAGAGCTAGTCGGCCCTGATCTGGCCGGATCTGGGGCTGACCGGATGCAAAGGCCTGACTGGCACTGCTGTTGTGTCCGATCGGCGACCGTCGAGGCGGTGCAGGATCGATCTCCTTCTTTTGGAAGGCTACCGCCCATGTGGACATGGTTCTATCGCTAGCTCTCCTCGTCTGACTCGTGATGCCTTGTTACCTTGGGTGTGGGGTGATGGATGCCGGAGCGGCATCTCTGGAAGGTGGACTACATGGGCGACTCTCCAGTGAGCGACGTGGAGGTAGTGGTGGCCTTGTTCTTTGGTCATTTGGATGGCGAGGAGCATGCAGAGGGATTTCCTGGAGTTGACGATGTTGGAAATATGCCCTAGAGACATATAGTAATAAGGATTATTATCATAATTTCATAAAGTTTATGATTAAGTTTTATATCATGCTATAACTATATTGAGTGGAAACATCAATACACATGTGATATATAAACAACCAGGGGTTCCCAGTGAAACTCTAGTCACTGGTTCATTGGTCAACAGATGATCAAGTTTCCTGATCATGTGGCATTTATGCCAGTTGGAAATGGAGTCAACTCATTCTGAGAATGAGATGATGAACCAATACCCAACCTAAACATCATGACCCGATCATGTCACGAAGTTCAAGTTATGATGATTAGAAACGGATCCTCGTAGACTATTCCTTAGACCGTAAGGCTATATCAATCACTGTCTCCCAAGAGTGCTTAGATAGCATGAAGCGCCACTTGGTAATACAGTGGTTGTAAAGGTGTGTTTAGGTACTCGAAGGAAACCGTAGAGGCAATATATGTCAAGAGCGAGATTTGTCCGTCCACGTGATGGAAAGATACTCAAGGGCCCACTCGGAGAAGTTATATCCAGTAGCTACGCAGCGTGTGATTTGATCACAGGGATATCACTTGTCGGAACGAGTCAAGTAGAATTGTTTGACAACGAGATTTAACACGACATGGTGATGTCATTGATCATATCTTGGGCAATGCAAGTATCAAGAGACAAAGGGAATAAGACATGACCATCCCGGTTCAAACGACGAAAGATCTTCGTGGAACGCATAGGGGTCACATGGCCATCCAGGTCCCTCTGTTGATCATTGGTCCGGGAGTGTCCCAACCATGCCTGGAGTGTTCCCGAACCGTAGGGTATCACGCTAAGGGTTTGATGATGCTTAGAGAGTTTTTGTAGGATCAGAAGAATCACCGAAGAATAGTAGAGAGAAAACCGGAAGGGTTTCGGTAAGTCCGGAGGATGTCCGGAGTGGAGGTGAAGGTGTTCCATAGCCACGGAGATTGAATAATATGTGAATGAATGTTAAATATTGATTTAATCATTTATTCATAATTATTTGATAAAGAGAAAATCAATTTAAAAGGTCAAAAGGCTTAATGGGTCAATTCCGGAGGGAAGAGGGCCCATTAGGGAAAGGTGAGAGGGAGAAGGGCCAGAGGGGGTGGCCTGCGCCCTAGTGCCCCCCCCGCGCGGGGTGCATGGGGGTGGCTGGCGGCGCCACCCCCCTCTCCTCTCCTTTAGTTCCACCCCGGGACTTTGAGGGAGGTAGTACCTCCCCTCCCCTATATAAAGTGGGGTATTTGGCCAGATAAATACACACAATATTCAATAAAGGTTTCCTCACTTTTGGGGAGACCTCCAATTGATACTCTCTCTCTCTCTCTCTCCTCTCTCTCTCTCTCTCTCTCTCTCTCTCTCTCTCTCTCTCTCTCTCTCTCTCTCTCTCTCTCTCTCGTGACCGTGGTCCCAAGTTCGGACTGCGCGAACAAGAGACATCTTCACCGCGGAGCGCCGTCGTGCTGCGGGATTCGGATCTAGGAGCTCTACTTCCATAACTGCTGCTGGATCGGGGAAGCGGGAGTCATCGTCAGGCACCGGACATGTGTAACTCCCCGCGAGGTGTCACACTTGAGACACTCAAGTCGTTGGAGCCAAAGGAGCGCAAGGACTTCATCACGACCTTGAGGTAGGCTTCGACTCGTCTACATCAACCACACTATCCTGAGCGTTGACAATGCTTTTTGTTCTTCAAGGGTAAGTTCGTGAAAATCCCCTCCCATTACTGTATTACTAATAGATAGATCCTGGCAACATCAGGGGTTCATGGGCGTATGGTAAAAATTATTGTTTTCATACGTGGAACCCCTACAGTGGTATCAGAGCTAGATCTATGCGTAGTAATGCTAGTACGGGTAGAACACACGAGATGTAGCGTGTGGGTGTTGATCTTTTAGTTGTTACCCTCCCACGTTTACGTGTGTATACCGTAGTAATGCTTGATGAAGCGGACCCCAACCGACTTTACGCGTTCATTCGCGAGACTTGTCCACGCTTGATATACGGCTTGTACCATATAAAGTGGCTTAGGGGGGTGTCTGTCTCTCTCTCTCTCTCTCGCATTAGTTGGTATGCCACTTGCAATAGAGGGCCCCGAAATGGGTGTAATAGAGACAACTACTTGATCAGCGTTGTGTTGAAAGTTTGTAGGTAAGAATGGTTCTTGTGCGAAATCCCATTCAGCCACGTAAAACATGCAAAGATAAAGTAGAGGCGTCTAACTTTGTTTTGCAGGGGGCGTTGCTTTGTGATATGGTTGTGGCAAAGGTAAAGTAATTACCTTATGTTACGTAGTAGTAGATAGTCACAGAGGTGACGGACTACCACGCCGGAAAGACACCGGTACCCTGGTGTCTACGGCCCCAGAACCCTGGCGCCGGAATCCGGTGATGACGGATGGAGATCATGACGTGAAGGACCATATCACATCGCATTTACATTCAATGTTATTGTTCGTATATCTTATTGTGTGCTAGTATTAGATACTCGACGGTAGCCTAATAAGATGATCCCTGTTAAAATTACCAATGATTGTGTTCCCCCTTAGTGTGCACCACCAAGAAAGTTCTTCGGTATGAGGCGACCCATGGTGAGTGGGTGTCAGACATATCTACGTTCACATACAATGGGTGTAAGCCATGTTGCACAACGAATACACTAAGGTTGAGTTGGCGAGCCTAGCACGTTACAGAGATGTGGCCTCAGAACGCAGATGGTCGAAAGATCGAGCACGAGTCGCATGAATGATGTGACCGACGTTTAGCGTCCACCCTTGAACCCACATTGATGGCCGTGGTGATCGGGGGAGATGTGGGGAAAAGGGGTCGTGTTATCACTAGGAACCCTTCATGGGATAGGTGTTTCTGAGTGGAGTTATTGTTAACTCATTTAATTATAAACTTAGTCTAAATTCCTTTTGCAATTATAAATGTAGAGATGGCTCACCGTGAAGCTTACTTTGTCATTGAGGAATGGGTAATGGGTGAGAAACTTAGACTTGATGGATCCCACTTCCCTAGTTGGCTTGTGCACCTGAATGATCTCCTTACTAGGAATCATGTGGTAGAATACATACGCCGCACGATGGATTTGACTGAGCCAGACCACTATGAGACCCCGCAAGAGCTGGCAGACCGCTACTATCGTCAAGAGATGTCCACCTACATTCAGATAATAATGCGTTATGGGATGGTGGATGAACTCCATCCTCTCATGGGTGATATTGATCCATATTCGATGGTGGATCAGCTGAGAGCAGAGTTCATAAGCCATGTGCGCATGTGGAAGCACAAGCTGCTTGGAGAGTTCCTTTCCATACAGATGGAGGAGCACACATGTCTGAAGGGTCACTTGGAGTGCATGCTTGATGCACACATGAGACTAGTTCACTTCACGGACTACTGGATGGATGATCCGTTTGAGATAGGAATGTTGCTTCGATCGTTGCCTCCCAGCTATGAAGGACATGTCCGGAGTAGCATCATGAGTGGTGATACATAAACATTGGATTTCCAAGAGTTCATATTACATTTCAGGAACGTAAAAGTTGAACCAATCACCAGTGAGGTCATCGATGGCAAAGGTATATATTTGATATACAATTTTATAAATGTTATAATCTGGCAAACACATTTGCAGTGTTAAGTATATTTGATACTTGGTCTGTTTTGTTGAAAACAGGTCCTTCTGCATAGAGGTGCTTGCTAGAGAGGAGGTGACGCTGCGTGTTGATGGCGAGCATAATGATGATGGCCAACAACACTCTCCCTCAACATTTATCACTTAGTTTACGTTTTAGGATGATTATTGTAATCAAAATATTATGAACTTCTTTAGTGTGTCTCACATTTAGTGAGATGGTTATTCATATGAGCTTGTAACAAATAGTTGTTCCACTTATATGAATGATTTCTATTTGTGTTCATATCTCGTTTGATTATATGTGAATTATCCTTGTTTTTTGAAACTAATTGATAATGCATGAACATTTGTAAAATATTGAAATGCCTTAAAATACCCAACTTAATGATATGTTCATTAATAAATGAAACCATTGTTTAAATTCAAAGTTATGTGATATTATGTGAAATTCATTTGATTACTTATCACATATGAATCATGCCTAAGTTTAGAAAAATAACTTGAACACCGTGTATTACTTGAATACAAAGTGTTTAATGAATTGTTAAAAGTAAATACATATTCGATGTATTGTGTTTTAACAAAAATGGTAATTATCATTATATGATTATTTAAATGCGTAAAGTAGTTTACCAAAGGAAACATGAATATGAAACTATTTGATATGATCAAAGTGTTTCATCAACAAAGGGTATTAAAGTTAAATGAGAATCTAATTACTACGATTTGATCAATAGTAATGAAATTCAACTTTATAGGAATGGCATAAAACAAATTGTGAAATGCAAAGCGTTTTGAAACATAAAAAATGCAAAGCATCACAATGTGATATTAGATATCAAAATGGGTGAATAGATGGTGCCAAATAAATATTTGTAGCATAGATGTAGAGACCATTAGTTAGAAATAGTTAACACTCAATTATAATATATAGTGAACCATTTGAATTCGTGAAAGTGGCTCCATATCTAGTATGGATCGTCGTAAAAGTTTTGGGGTTATTCGATATAACCAAAACAATAGCGAATAAGTCCTTGTAGAGTATTCATTGGAAACTTTGAATATGAAATCCATAGCTGAAACCAAAAGGAAAGCAAAACTTGTGTTGCTTGGATTTTGGTACATTTTCGAGAAAGTTCGCATTCAGTGATATTTCTCGATTATGAAGCAAATGGAAGATAGTGTGAAACATGATGAGGATTCAAATCCCTGCATCAGAGTGTTGAGAAGCGCAATGGAAAACATTCCTGAACGATTCTCTTCACAAAGGAAAGAATCAATGATAATGATCATTGTGTTTTCCCTACTAGTGTTTTCACTACATGAAGTAGGATTCGAAATGTATCCCATATCTTGTATGGAGACATTTGTGAATCATTTGTCATGATTCTTGAAATATGACATACCTACGAACTACTAATGAAATAATGGTAAACTAGAATTATGAGAAATCCTAGAAGCAAAATTCCCTTGAGATTAGAAAGCAATTAGTTGCTGAATCTCATAAGTAAAAGGGGTTACTTGGAATTTTCCCAAATGACTGCAAAGCCATAGTTGAAAATGGGGTGAATGACAAAAGCACAATTTGTCAAGTATTGGACAAATTCAAATGAATTTGATTCAAGTGTGCTAAATGTATAATGGATTTAAAACTAGTAAAAGTACTAGTATCTCATAGTAAATCTCCAAGTTTGATATTTGATCAAAGGATTTTGAAATTGTTCAGAATAGTGAGTGGATATGCAATTTGCATAAAATTGAGTGGGAGCTATGAAAGTCCTCCCAAAACAATATGTGACATGGGTATACCCTACAGGTACTCGAGTTTGGCATATACGGTCTAGATACAGCAGAAGCCCATGGCGTTGCCAAGGCCCAATGCAGAATTCGGGTGACCCACAGACTCTCTGATTGCTTGCGGTGCAAGAAGAAGCTTAAGATAGAAAGTTAAAGGATGAACCCTAATCTGTAACCGACTTGACCTGCTACCCAAGACCTATCCTATCTATATAAAGGGTAGGAGGGGGCGGCGAGGAGGACAATCACAACCCTAGTTTCCACAACCATCGCCAGATTGCATCTGCGCACCCCTGTAACTTTCAACTCCCTCGATAATTCCGAGAGTAGACAAGCAGGAGTAGGGACCTCTACGAGGCCTGAACCTGGGTAAACCTCACGTCCCTGTGTGCTTGTTGGCTAGCCGATTGATGCCTCTAGTGCTCCCTCCTTCTCCAAACCCCAAGTCCATAACAATGGGCATTGACGAGTTAAACCCTCGTCAATTGGCGCCGTCCATGGGAATTGGGAGTGCTGATGTCGCAGCTTCTTCGTCCCCATCAACCGTGATCTACAACTCCACAATAGCGGAGATTCACCAGCTCTTCTGCGCTTTCGACTTCACCGTCCACACGTCGGCCACTCGCCCGGCTTTCGAGTCCGTGGGCGATGGGATCAGCCTGGCGATCGGGAGCTTCCGCTTCCAGGTCGGTCAACTGGGCACGCTTCGCATGCCTAACCACCCAACGACACCCGTGATTGCTTTGGCGTCGTGGTTCCCGCCACCAATTGGCACCCTCAGCGAGCTCAACTCCCTAGCAACAGCTAGGAGCACGGACAGCGACATCAGTCGTGAATCCGATCTGGGTGGCCTGGCCACAGAAGATGGAGCCTACAGCTCCGGATCTAAAAGTTGTGGGAGCATCAGCTTCCCCAATCACTTCATGTGTGCCATCATCAACACGGGCGACACCAACATCAATCGCGAAAACACCGACACCAGCACTGTACCGACCAACGGAGGTATACAAGATGCAAACGGTGGCCCCACCAACGGCGCGCCCACCAATAATGGGACGGGAGGAGAACCGTCACTCATGGCGAATGAGAACACCAGAGAGCGCATGCTGATCAAGCTCAACGATAATGAGTGGGCCCGCTATCGAGAAGCTCTATGGGGCAATCCTCTACCCCCGAACACATTGCAGGACATGCTGATGGGCTACCATTGGCTGCTGAAGGAATAATTCAAGCGCCAACAACAAGTAGTCGCGCAAGTCGAGGCGCGTAGAAAGGCAGCGGACGAGTCGAGCCTTCGGCGAGCTGGGCTCTCGTCCCACGGAGGATCCTCCTCCAAGGGCAACGAGTACCTAGCCAACAAAAGGCAATCTCGACTTGCCCACCTCACTGACCAAGAGCGTGTAGAAGCCGTGAAAGTCCTTGACTTCCGCTCTATGACGGTGGATACGCGGGGCAATGTGCTCCCGAAGACACCGCAAGCTGTAGTGACAGCGTCCACCATGTACCTCCTCAACAACTAGCCACCGGCTGGAGATCCACGAGCTGCCATGCACCGATCTATGATCGCGGGCCTGGGGCTAATTGAGGCTGCCCTCGATAAAGAACCAACACCAGAGCCGAAGAAAAGCAAGGCTCTGGCCCAATACTACTACTCGTTCTTCTCTAGTGACGACAATCACGATCTATCATGGCGACATCGCTCACGACGGCATGACCACGACTACGACGTGCGTGATGACATCACACATCACAAGGTCAACAAGATGCGGGCAAGGCATGCTCGTTCGACTGACTCGAAAGAAGACGAGATGGAGCTCTGCGGCGCCAGATGCTTTAGCAGGGCCATCAGGTAGAAGCGAATACCTAAGGGGTTCAAACTCCCATTGGAGAACCCAAAATTTGACGGCCTGCAGGACCTGAAAATCTGGTTGGAGGACCACATCTCCTCCGTTAGGCTACACGGCGGAAGCTCGAGCACGGCAATGCAATGCCTGCAGCTGCAGCTGCAAGGCACCGCACGCGCATGGCTCAACAACCTCCCGCGCAGATCAATTCGCAGTTGGGAAGAGCTGGTCTACAGTTTCGTGCACAACTTCAAGGGCACTTACAAAAGGCCCGCGTCAATCAAAGAACTAAGAGGCTGCCACCAAAGGTCCGGCGAGTCACTGCGCTCGTACATCCAGAGGTGGTCCATCATCAAGAACTCCGCAGAAAACATCTCGGAGGACCACGCAATCAACACGTTCAATGGCGGCGTTCGCCGTATAGAGCTCAGGGAGGAGCTAGGCCGCTCAAAGCCCAAAACGATCGACCACCTGATGGAAATCGCGAATCGGTGGGCGGACGGAGAAGATTCGGTAAAAAACCACACCTACTCCAACGATGACGACGACCTCGGGTGCAGACGTGACCGCCGAGGAAAACGTCGAATGCGCGTCTACGAGGATCGCGACGAAGTCAACATGGTCGCGGCTGGCTACGCCGACAAACGCGACGACAACCACAACAACGGATATCATAGCAGAGGATACCGAGAAGCCGGCAAAACCACGCAAGTGTGGAAACGCCGCACTCGTGAAGAGGCACCCGCAACATCCATCCAGGACAAATTGTCCGGACCATGCAACATGCACTTCTACACCGACAAGAAAAAATCCAGTCACCTTCTCAAGGATTGCCGCGAGTTCCTCAAACTCCACGAGGGCCTGGCCCAGATGAATCGTGACGCGATTAACAGGGGCCATGGAGCTTCCCCAGGCGCTACGGCACATGGATCTCCACCACCACCACCCGGGCCACCACCACCTGCGGCTGCGCCAGTCCAGCATCACGGAGGTGAGCTATACCCGCGAGCTGTGGGCAACATGGGGATGATCCAAAAAGGGTGCCCCTCCAATCGAATGCAGAAGGAAATCACTCGCCAAGTCAATTTGGCGATAAACTCTCCACCTCCCACCACTGAGTACCCCAGTGGAAGCGAGTCCTGCATCACATTCGACAAGCGCGACCACCCGCGCCAAGTTCCTTGTCCAGGCCACTATCGCCTTGTACTCGAGGCGTAGATCGGGGGCTTCGATATGAGTCGCGTCTTCATGGACGGCGGGAGCGGCATCAACCTCATGTTCGCAAGTACCTTGCATGCGATGAGGATCCCTCTGACTTGTCTAGAAGTTTCAGACACGACGTTCCACGACATCGTCCCAGGGAAGGGCGTATACCCCTGGGAAAAATCAACCTCAACGTCATCTTCGACACGCCGCAAAACTTTCGGCGAGAGCGTATCGACTTTGAAGTCATCGAATGGCCCTCACAATACCACTGCATCCTCGAACGTGTCGCGTTCGAGAGGTTCATGGCAGTGCCGCATTACGCCTACCTACAGATGAAAATGCCAGGCCCAAACAGCGTCATCACAATCAATGGAAGCTTCGAGACGTCCGATAACTGCGACAGGGAATTCAACAGAATCTCCCCAATCCTTCGGCATGCAGGAGGAACTCGCAAGATTAAAGGAGTCGACAGACAACAGTCTGCCTCTCCTAAGCAGGCCAAGTTCGCCCGACCTGTCCTTTGACTCGTCGGTGCACACAAAGAAAGTCCAGGTCCACCCAACGGACCCGACCAAGATGGCCCTCATCGCCAACAACTTGAGTTCCGCATAGGAACTCGCGCTCGCCGAATTCCTCCGTGAGCACTGAGAAATCTTTGCCTGGTGTCCAACGGACATGCCAGGGGTTCCTAGGGAATTCGCCGAGCACCCACTCAATGAATCCAGACGCAAGGCCAGTCAAGCAGACAATACGACGACTATCTGAACCAAGAGCAAAAGAAGTCGGTATGGAGATCAACAGACTCCTCGACGCAAATTTCATACGCGAGATCAAGGAAAGCACCTGGCTTGCTAACACAGTGCTCGTGCCTAAAAAAGACACGAATATCCTGTGGATGTGCGTGGACTTCACCTCCTTGAATAAGCACTGCCCAAAGGATCACTTCCCGTTGCCACGGATCGATCAAATCCTCGACTCCACCGCAGGATGCGAGCGCCTCTGCTTCCTTGATGACTACTCAGGCTACACTCCGATTCGAATGAAGGAGGAAGACTAGGAGAAAACTGCATTTACAATGCCCTTTGGTGTGTTTTGCTACAACACGATGCCCATCAACTAAAAAACGCAGGAGCCACCTATCAGCGGTGCATGCAGGCTTGCCTCAAAAACCAACTTGGTCACAATATCCAAGTCTACGTTGACGACATTCTCATCAAAACCAAGGAGGACGCCATGTTAATCGACGATCTCCGCGAGACCTTCGCTAACCTCGACCGCTACCGGATCAAGCTCAATCCGGACAAATGCGCCTTCGGCGTGCCATCTGGGCAATTTCTCGGGTATCTCATCTCTGCGAGAGGGATCGAGGTAAACCCGAAGGAAATAAAGGCCATACTGGCCATGGAGCAGCCGATAAACGTAAAAGGCGTCTAGCAGCTGGCTGGGCGAATCGCGACGCTCAGTCGATTCATCAGTCGAATGGGCGAAAAGGCACTGCCGTTCTACCAACTCCTCCGCAAAGCTGGCAAGTTCGAGTGGACAGACGAGGTGCAAGAAGCATTCGAAGATCTCAAGCGTCTACTATCCACCTCAACAGTACTAGTGACGCCTCGCGAAAAGGAACCGCTGCTGCTCTACATCTCCGCCACGAACCAGGTGGTCAGCACGGTGCTCGTAGTGGAACGAGCCGAAGAAAATAAGATCCACGGGGTCCATCGCCCAGTATACTACCTCAGCGAGGTGCTCACCCCAACAAAGCAGGGATACCCGCACTACCAGAAGCTAGCATATGGCATCTTCATGACAGCCAGGTGACTGCGCCACTACTTTCAGGAGCACCCAACGTGGTGGTAAATGATGCCCCGCTCGGGCCTATACTCAATAATCCTGACGCCACCGGACGAGTCGCGCTCTGGGGAATCAAACTGTCTCCATGAGACATCACATATGAGAAGAGCGATGCGATCAAGTCGCAAGTCCTCCTAGATTTTCTCGTGCACTGGATGGAGAACCAGCTCCCTGACAAGCCAGATATGTCCTATCTTTGGACAATGCACTTCGACGGGTCCAAGCGAAAGGACGGACCTGGGGCAGGAGTCATACTGATATCGCCCCAAGGAGACAAGATGAAATATATTCTACGAATGCAGTTCACTTCCTCCAATAACAAAGCCGAGTACGAGGCCTTAATCCACGGGATGCAGATGGCGAAAGCCTGTAGTGCCAAGAGGCTCATCATCTACGGCGACTCCAAGCTGGTGGTCAACCAAACGATGCATGAGTGCGACGCACTGAGCAACAACATGATCACCTATCGCGACCTCTACGACACACTCAAGGGAGACTTTGACGGCTGCGAGCTGCGGCACGTAGGCCACAAAAGCAACGAAGAGGCGGATACACTCGCCAACATCGGCTCCACCTACGCCCCCATACCACCTGGGGCATTCCTCGAGCATATCTACGAGCGCTCCATCAAGCCCAAGGCTCCAGAGAAGAAACCAAGCACGTCAACGGACTCGGGGGCTATGCCACCCAATGAGCCAATGGCACTCGATGACATGGAGCTTGATACGGGACTCGAAGGCCCAATGGAGGTCATGATGATCGAGCCATCTTGGACACAGCCGTACATCACATATCTACTCAGCAAGAGGCTGCCAGATGACCCGACTGATGTGTGACACATCGCACAATGATCCAAGGCATTCGCTCTCATCAAAGGCGAACTGTACAAGCGCAACTTTACAGGGGTACACCAATGGTGCGTCTCCAACAGGGACAGAAGGGCCGTCCTCCTCGACATACATGAAGGCACCTGCGGGCATCATGATGGCAGCCGCGCCCTCATTGCCAAAGCTCTGTGAGTGGGATTCTACTGGCCCACGACCATGTGCGACACCAAGGACATCGTCCAGCGCTGCAATGCGTGCCAGCGATTCGCGGACAAACCTCACGCACCTGGCGTGGAACTCAGGCCAATACCATTGGCTTGGCCCTTCGCACAATAGGGACTCGACATGGTTGGCAAGCTCCCAAAGTCCTCGCGAGGAGGTTATGTCTACCTCTTGGTCGCGGTCGACAAATTCACCAAGTGGATCGAGGCCATGCCGGTGACAAATCAATCAGGGGCCACCGCTGTCAAGTTCTTCGAGTCCATTGTCTACCGCTTTGGAGTGCCACATAGCATCATCATGGACAATGGGACGAACTTCACCTCTAAGGAGTTCTAGGAATTCTGCAAAAACCTGGTAATCAATATAAGCTATGCCTCGGTGGCTCACCTATAGACCAATGGTCAAGTCAAAAAGGCCAACAACCTCGTCTACGGTGGAATCAAGAAACGACTCCTCCGGCCACTCGAACAAGCCGCTGGATGCTGGCCAGACGAGCTGCAATCCGTACTTTGGAGCCTACACACAACTCCAAACAGCACCACGGGATACACTCTGTTCTTCATGGTGCACGGTGCTAAAGCGGTGCTACCCGCAGAAGTACGCTACAAAGCCCCATGGGTGGTTGCATATAGCGAGAAGGAGTCAACTCTCGCACTCGAAGACTCTGTCGACCTCCTTGATGAGGCACACGAGATAGCAGCGGAGAGATCAACGATCTACCAGTAGAGCCTCCGCAACTACCACAGCAGAAGGCTATGCCCTAGATCCTTCGTCGAAGGAGACCTGGTCCTGCGACTGAAGCAACAAGGGCATCTCAAGCTTGAGCCCCCTTGGGAAGGACCTTACTTGATTACAGAAGTAATCCCAGGTGGCGCCTATTGCCTTAAAGATTTCGAGAGCGGAGTCGTATACTCCAACCCCTGGAACGTCGCGCAGCTGCGTCGTTTCTACCCCTAGTCATTTTTACATTACAAATCAGGCTATTCAGCCAGGCTACTTAGCCACACATTGTACCTCGTACTATTCTGCGAATAAATAAAGCTAAGTACCCCAAAACTCTGTGTCTTTTCCTATTTTCTCGCAATTTCATCACCCGGGGGCTACGCCACCCTTTACATCTTCGTTCTACGAACAAATCATAGTATCCTGAGTAGCTGACGTACTACCAATCGAACCCTTGATAAACACCAACCCAGATGCAACGCACCTGGCAGGTTGGCAAGGTGCTGAGATAAACACACGACAGGCTAACGAAAAGGAATTGCAGAGTACAATACACTCGAAAAATATACAAGCTAGCAAGCTCTTCACATATCAATGGGTATTAAATACACCCAACACAATCATACAAACTTTACAACACTTATACACCTATGTGCAGGATACAAAAATTACGCTACTGCTGCAAAAGATGCACATTCGTCCGCTCTTCAAAGAAGTCGACGATGTCCTCTGCTGGCTGATCAACCGCCTGGTAGTTCGGCACCATGTTCCAGGTCATCCCTTCTGGCGGCGACGGTAGTCCAGCAGCAAAAGATGCTATGTCCACATCTGGCTGATGCAGTCGTACCATCGATAGGGCAGCCTTGGCACCAGCAACCAGCTGCTGCCGCACACACTCGCGTACCGCGCTTATATCTTGAAACTTCGCCAAAAGAGCCAACATGCTTGAAGGGACGACATCTAGTGGAAACATCGTCTGATGAATGTGTCTGAGGCACGATTGCGCCTTCTTCAAGCACTGAAGCACTCGAGAAGAATGATCCTGCAGGGTCGCCAACGTGATTGCACAGTCGTGGTCTACCCAAAAATACCCACTAGCCTGCAGCTGCTCCTGGGTTAGGTTATTCATTCGAATGGCCACCCGGTCCTTCTCATCCTGCGGATGACGAGCGCTAACAACTACACCAAGCGAACTGCAAAGTGTAAGGACAAGGCATCACCGCGACTAACTAAAAGAAAAGATGAGAAGACAGAGAGATAACATTTAAATGGCTCATTTAATTGTGCCACTTCCTCCAAGAGATACTTCTCGCGGGCAGTGGCCTTCTCAGCTTTCGACTTCCACACATCCGCGTTACCGCAGATGATTGGAAACTCATGCTCCAACTTCTTAATGCGGTTGCGTAGTCGCGAAAGCAATGACAACTCCTCCACCTTTGGACGTGGCTGCGCCGTGGTATCATTGGTGGGGGATGAATCATGAGGACCACTCGAAGGACCCTAGGTGCAATCATGCAAGAGGGAAATGAGACTAATCACACATCGATAAACAGAAGACTGCATTCAAGTTTGATAAAACATCAAGGGGACACCCCCAACAAAAGCATGGTTCAGACAAAAGGCTAGCTACAACTATTACACATGGCGACTAGGGGGCATTTTGCTTCTTCAACTTAGACTTCGACTTCGGGGAATTCATCGCATCCGTGACAGTCTCCGATGCCACATACTTGCCGGTGGTAGCCCCAGATGCTGTGGTCTTCGCCACCTTCGCTCGCCGCTGCTCCTCAGAGTATGTGGCGACTGTCTCGATAAGTTGAGGCCTGTATTTACCGCAGCTACTAGCGAAGGGAGCAAACACTACCTGCTGGCCTCCGGCATCGATAGGCATCGCCTCGGAGATCGCGGCGGGATCCAACTCCACGCCATGGGCTTGCACCATCGCGAGTGCCATGGTGGCGTTGACAGACTGCTGGGAGTTCCTGAATTCCATGGGAATACCTCCAGCGAAGGATTCCACAAGGTCATCAAGATTGTCGATTAGCCTGGCCTTGTGAGTCAGGTCCTCCTGGAGGCGACTCAGCACACCCTTGGCCTTCCCCAACATCTCCTGCAGGGAGACACTATGGTCCTTGACTACGGCCACAGCGTCAGCCAAGGCATCCGCACGATGCAAGGTCTAGGCATCAAAGCTCACGCCAGCGGCATCTGCGTACATAGGGTGTCAGCACAACAACACGACATCAAACAAGGAGCAATGTAACTCAAACCAAAAATTACCTGAGAGAGCCTTGGCAATCGAGAAAAGTTGTTCTTCGAACAACTTCTCCCTTTCAGCATTGGAAGAGCGCAAATCCTCCTCACGCTTTCGCGACTCCTCCAGGGCTGCGATTGCTTCATCGCGATTCTTCACCGCCGCAGCAAGCCCCTTCTCGAGGTACGTAACGCGACAAAAAAGTTCATTATGTTCACCTGCAAAAGTTAGAACACCGCAAAGTATATGAGCTCACAAATCCCAGTGCAAAAGGAGATTAAAGAAATAAAGTCAAGAACGAACCTTCGACTGCGCGGTGGCGATTGTCCAGTAGAGCGTGCTGTCGACCCATAGCAAGGACTTGCTCCGCAAGACGAGCAGCTTCCTTCACAATGAGCTACACCAAGGGAAACGAAGACTCAGCGGCAACCCAAAGTACAAATTCGACTGCCAAACAACAAAAAGGACACTCACATGTTCCTCCAGGGACTCCGAAGATGACTATCGCGCAGTCGTCCGGGCAACCATCTGGTGGTCCCCAGCATGTGGGGAACTCGAAGAATTGGCGTAGAGTGGGCCGCCACTGGAGGAGAAGGAGATGTGCGGCCACCCCTTTGGCTTTGGAGTCTGCGACTCCGGACTCTTTCACAAATTGGATGTGATCAGAAGACGATGATGCCACTTGACTACAAAGCACGTCCAGCACCTATTCAGAAAAGCAACTCCAAAGAAAACAAGACAAACTCGCGGAAAATAAAACTCACCAATCGAATTTGTCGAGGTCAAATGACTCATCCGATGACTCCTTCGGCAGCCACAGCTTCTTCTGAGTGGGAGGAGGCATGGCACGCACAGGCACGGCGGGAATCGGCTCCTCTGTAGCGGCAGAAGGACCCTCCGGCATCGTCGAAGAGGAGGCTTTAGAATCCTCACTACGGGAACACTTGCGAGTGCCATGGCCGCTGGACTCGGGAGCTTCCTCCTCTTCTTCCACTAGGATGGTCGAATATGACTCATCCTCTTCCAC
The DNA here is from genome assembly GCA_023614405.1 of Avena insularis. Lineage (NCBI taxonomy): Eukaryota > Viridiplantae > Streptophyta > Magnoliopsida > Poales > Poaceae > Avena > Avena insularis. The sequence goes on from CM042694.1 coordinate 539,291,393, forward strand.
CGCGTCACGCGGGATAACCCCTTCCGGCAGAGGAGGGAAGTTGGAGGACACTTTCCAGTCCTGTATTAAGAGGAAACATCAGCACAAATTAAAGCACTTGGCAGCCAATCGAACAAATACAACACTACTTCGCAAAAAACTCTACCTCAAGCGGAGGGTTGTTGGCATCAAAAGGGGACATGACTGATTCGCCTAGGAGATCCTCCTTGGCGGTATACTTGGTCACCAGTCGTAGCCTCCTATCTACCTCACCCGCAGAAATGCCCTTAGCAGATATGCGAGTGACATCGCCAGCACCAACCCAGCGGAACATCGAATGGACTCTAGCCTGCAAAGGCTGGACGCGGCAGCGCAACCACGTGCGAATGAGAGTGGCACCACCCTCTTCTTTGCCTATGTGGCCTTCGAGGTCGCAGACACGCTGATACAGTATCTCTGTCTCCTCAGACTCGCCAGGCATCACGATGTTCTTCCAGGAGCGCCTTCTCTTGCAAGCCACCACGGGATCGAAGGGCGCGAGTCCGAAGTGCTCTCCGTCGGCCTTCTGGTCATGGACGTAGAACCACTTACCTCTTCACCCTTGGACAAACGTGGTGAGCTTGATGTCAAAGTAGGTGGCGGAGGAGTTGACGTGGATCCCGCAGCCTCCTACATCATAGACTACCGAACCCGACCCTGACTGATGCTTAAGCTTAAAAAGCTTCTTGAAGAGACCGAAGTGCGACTCGATTCCGAGCCAGCACTCACAGAGAGTGATGAAGCAAGAGATATGAAGAATCGAATTTGGGGACAGCTAATGCAGCTGGATCCCATAGAAGCAGAGAAGACCCCTAACAAACGGATGTAGGGAGAGAGAGACCTCGAATGATGAACGGAAGGAACATCACTCTGAAACCCGCAGGAGGACGGGGGATTACCTCGTCGCCAGGCACTCGAGAATTATCTTCCGAAGAAGGAAGCGCTCCATCTTGACGAAGAGTGTGCAGTTCGGAAGATTTGATGACATATGCGCGCCAGGAGCCATTGGTGATGCGGGTGCCCGCACCCTTATTCTTCCCAGCACCGGCGGCGCTGCTGCCCACGGCGGTGGTGCCTCCCTTCTTCTTGGCAGTGGCAATGGTGGCCACAGATCCAGCGGCAGTGCTTCCTTTCTTCTTGCCCATCTTTCGATGGTGGTGAGAACGAAGGAAGTAGCTGGGGAATACGCGCAGCTGGTCCAGTGCCACGGAGAGGACGAGTGCAAGGGAGTAGAAACGAGCAACAATGGCGAAGGAAGCATGAACAAGAAGAGAGATGGGAAAATTACCGCAGCTGCGCTGGTACTTAACCTCCTTGCATGTGTCATCCAACGTCCAGCAAAAAATCCTACTAAATGTGTGGCGACGTCGCCATCGACACGTGGCGAAGGTGAATCATGAACCATCCCCCACTACTCCCATTACGCACGGAAATCGAGGAGACACAATTAAAACAAAAGATTACGCACGCCTAGTCAAATCAAAATTAGAAAGTAGGACCCACCGCTCGTCACGTCCCGTCAAAGCCTCTCACGCGGGAAACTGAAGTCATCACAACGTTAGCACTGACGTCATAGTTACCAGGAATTTTTTTTGACTACTTTAGTCCTTGCTCGAGTCTTCGACTCAACCAAGCACTCGGGGGCTACTCCTAATAGGAGCACTGGCCGCGCACCCGAAAGAATTTTTATACATGTGTATGAGCATTCAAGACAAACCCATCACTCGAATCAACAATTCGATTGTGAACTATGGGTTACTCCCATAGGGAGCGCTGGAAGCACATTCGACTGAAACAAGCAACCAAAGACGACAGCAGTCGCAAATGTTTTTAGTCCCTTCTCGAGTCTACGACTCGAATAGGCACTCGGGGGCTACTCCTATAGGGAGCGCTGGTCGTGCACCCTATGATTATTTTCCCTTGTACATCGTACTATGTGTTGATAACATCCACACTCGAAAGCCATCGCGACTCCGCCACATGTTTTCCCTACAAAGTGATTACGTCTCCTGGGCCACCCGAATCATCTCCGCGATGACAAAAATTCAGATGCCGGGCTTGTAGCGTGAAGATAAGACCTGAATAAGGCCTGACAACGCATCTGCTGTGCACTACCAGAAATATATCCGTACCTGTAGGTACGATGAACATGCCTTGACGGACATGTCGAGTGCTCACATTTATACACTGGAATTCGACTCCTTTAAGACCTCCATGGCCTAAGTCGAATTACGCCAGCACTTTTCCAAATTCGAGTCCGAGGACTCGAGTTTGAGTAGATTGCGTTGTTTTGCCCTAAGGCAGTTAACTGATACCGATACATCGGATAAATCAGGCACATATATCAACAATCCCTATGACATAGACAGACCACTTGAAAATATACTCGAAAGACTACATAAAGTCTCCAGTCGAATCTGTGATTCCACTGGACACTCGAGGGCTACTGACATGGGTATACCCTACAAGTACTCGAGTTTGGCATATACGGTCTAGATACGGCAGAAGCCCACGGTGTTTCCAAGGCCCAATGCAGAATTCGGGTCACCCACGGACTCTCCGATTGCTTGCGGTGCAAGAAGAAGCTTAAGATAGAAAGTTCAAAGGATGAACCCTAATCTATAACCAACTCGACTTGCTACCCGAGACCTAGCCTATCTATATAAAGGCTAGGAGGGGGCAGCGAGGAGGACAATCACGACCCTAGTTTCCACAACCATCACCAGATTGCATCTGTGCACCCCTGTAACTTTCGACTCCCTTGATAATTCCAAGAGCAGACAAGCAGGAGTAGAGACCTCTACGAGGCCTGAACGTAGGAAAACCTCGCGTCCCTGTGTGCTTGTTTGCTAGCCAATTGATGCCTCCAGCGCTCCCTCCTTCTCCAAAACCCAAGTACATAACAATGGGCATTGACGAGTTAAACCCTCATCAATATGTGAATGACATATTTTTGAGTGGGAGCAATATAAGTCTCAAATTCAAATATGTTGGAACATAGTTTGAGTAAGAGTAGTGACTCATACCCAAATATGTTAGGAACATATTTTGAGTGGGAGCTTATAGGAGTGATTCTTAAGTGTGTTAAGAATAAAAGTGCAAGTACCAATAAATAATGATTTATAAGGTGTAGAAGTTGATAATAAGTGTATTATGATATTATGTAGTATTCCTTAAGGGATTCTAAAAAAGGGTACCGGATATATGGTGCCAACAATTAAGAACAAATGCATCTAGTTTATTTGTACTCTAGTGCAAGTGGGAGACTGTTGGAAATATGCCCTAGAGACAAATAGTAATAAGGACCATTATCATATTTCATAAAGTTTATGATTAAGTTTTATATCATGCTATAACTGTATTGGGTGGAAACATCAATACACGTGTGATATATAAACAACCAGGGGTTCCCAATGAAACTCTAGTCACTGGTTCTTTGGTCAACAGATGATCAAGTTTCCTGATCATGTGACATTTATGCCAGTTGGAAATGGAGTCAACTCATTCCGAGAATGAGATGATGAACCAATACCCAACCAAAACATCATGACCCGATCATGTCATGAAGTTCAAGTTACGATGATTAGAAATGGATCCTCATAGACTATTCCTTAGACCGTGAGGCTATATCAATCACTGTCTCTCGAGAGTGCTTAGATATCATCAAGCGCCACTTGGTAATACAACGGTTATAAAGGTGTGTTCAGGTACTCAGAGGAAACTATAGAGGAAATATATGTCAAGAGCAGGATTTGTCTGTCCCCGTGACGGAAAGATACTCAAGGGCCCACTCGGAGAAGTTATATCCAATAGTTGTACAGCGTGTGATTTGATCACAGTGATATCACTTGTCGGAACGAGTCAAGTAGCATTGTTCGGAAACGAGATTGAACACGACATGGTGATGTCATTGATCAGATCTCGGGCAATGCAAGTATCAAGAGACAAAGGGAATAAGACACGACCGTCCCGGTTCAAACGACAAAAGATCTTCATGGAACGCATAGGGGTCACATGGCCATCCATGTCCCTCTGTTGATCATTGGTCCGGGAGTGTCCCGACCATGTTTGGAGTGTTCCCGAACCATAGGGTATCACACTTAAGGGTTTGATGATGCTTAGAGAGTGTTTATAGGATCGGAAGAATCGCCGAAGAATAGTAGAGAGAAAACCGGAAGGGTTTTGGTAAGTCCGGAGGATGTCCGGAGTGGAGGTGGAAGGTGTTCCATAGCCACAGATATTGAATAATATGTGAATGAATGTTAAATATTGATTTAATCATTTATTCATAATTATTTAAAAAAGAGAAAATCAATTTAAAAGGTCAAAAGGCTTAATGGGCTAATTCCGCAGGGAAGAGGGCCCATTAGGGAAAGGTGAGAGGGAGAAGGGCCAGAGGGGGTGGCCGGCGCCCTAGTAGGCCAGCCCCCCCACGGGGCCCATGGGGGTGGCCGACAGCGCCACCCCTCCCCCTCTCCTCTCCTTTAGTCCCACCCCGAGACTTTGAGGGAGGTAGTACCTCCCCTCCCCCTATATAAAGTGGGGTATTTGGCCAGATAAATACACACAATATTCAATAAAGGTTTCCGCACTTTTGGGGAGACCTCCAATTGATACTCTCTCTCTCTCTGTCTCTCTCTCTCTCTCTCTCTCTCTCTCTCTCTCTCTCTCTCTCTCTCTCTCTCTCTCTCTCTCTCTCTCTCTCTCTCTCTCTCTCTCTCTCTCATGACCGTGGTCCCAAGTTGATGCGTGAGCAGAGACATCTTCATCATGAGCGCCGTCGTCTCTTGGATTCAGATCCAGGAGCTCTACTTCTGCAACTGCTGCTGGATAGGGGAAGCGGGAGTCATTGTCACGCACCGAATGTGTGTAACTCCCCGTGAGGTGTCACACTTGAGACACTCAAGTCGTTGGATCCAAAGGAGCGCAAGGACTTCATCACGACCTTGAGGTCAGCTTCGGCTCGTCTACATCAACCACACTCTCCTGAGCATTGACAATGCTTTTCGGTCTTCAAGGGTAAGTTCGTGAAAAGCCCCTCCCGTTAATGTATTACTAATAGATAGCTCCTGGCAACATCAGGGGTTCAGGGGCGTAGGGTAAAAATTATTGTTTTCATACGTGGAACCCCTACAGACGGTGCTTCCACTCCTCCTAGATCGTGTGATGAAGGCCAGGCTCGGGGTCTATGGTCGGTCCAAGTATGGGGTGCGTGTGGAGGCTTTTCCGGGCAAAAGCTCAACATTTCGACGCCAACGGTGGCAATGTCTGCGGGTGTCGTGACCCGTTTGGGGCCCCATTATGGTTACCTTCGCCACAATAGGGCTTCAGGTGAAAACCTTGGACCTTGCGGTCTCGAAAACGGCGGCGTGTGCGTCGTTATCCTCTTGGGGGTGCAGTCGTGGAGCTCTGATCCCCTCGGTCTCATTTCAGTAGCTCAGGTGGCAAGCCTTGGCCCTTCTTGTACCTTTTTTGTTTATTTCGATTTGCTAAGTAAGAGATTCTCCTCATCACCTTGTATCAGTTTTGCCGTGTGTGGCTTTATTTATAAAGTAGGGAGAAATCCTATTTCGAGGAGTGAATGATAGTTAGAGAACCTCCACTAACATTCCCAGGAGACCCTCCTAGGACATTTTTAATCCAGATGGCAAAAATTTGCTCCAGCACCCTATTTTTCACCGGATTTGGCCTAAATTTCATCCGGTGTTCCTAAGCCGATCCCAACATGCTGGGTGTCACTTGGGAACGCCTGATGAAGCAAAAATGTGTGTGGGCCAAAGTTGTCGACGACTGAAGGCCGAGTTCCCTCCTTTTTATCCCTTTGTCTCCATTTCCTCCCCATTACCCACCCATCAGCCACAAGTCCCGCCAATTCCCCGAGCTCCGCCTGCCATGCCACCCAAGAAATTTACCAATCCTTGCACCACCATAGGAGAGCCAAAGCAGAGAAAGCCGAGAGCGACATAGCCATGGACGGTTGGGAAGACACAACCTTGGTGAAGGAAAGCCGAAATAGATGGTCGAAGGGAGAGGGAGAAGAAGTAGGACGCTGACGATGATGTGGAGGCGAGGCGCAGACACTAATGGAGGCAAAAGCAGCGTCCGAGGAGAACATGGCAGCCACTCGAGCGGCCATGGGCTATCCGCCTCTCCACGCAGGGAAGTATGGCCTACCGTGGGGAAGCCAGGCAACATTGGATCTCTAGCGAGTTTCGTGCCATGCTCGCCAGCGCTATTCCAGGAGAGCCAGACGACATCGCGCCCGAGGTTCTTGGCATCCCCCGAGTTTGATGGCGACCAACTAGGCGGATTCAATCACAAGTTGGTCTTTGCCCACTGCCCTGCGCATCATGGTCCGCCCGGCTTCAACATCAACATCAATGTGCCCTACGGCAGATCTCCCAACGAGTGGAGGTGCTCTTAGGAACATGGTCAATCGAAATAAACAAACTGTGCCAGATAACCATACAATGGCAACATGTCTTCCTTTAGAGCATCTCCACTTGTCCCTTATAAAACATCCGGCACGGCTGTTTTTTGGCCCGTTTGGGGGGGAGGGGGAGGGCACCGACACAGATGGCGATATGGGAGGCGACAACGCCCATCCACTCACCCCATACACGCCCCCATACATTTTTTTGATATAAATATACAAAGAACAAATAAATCAAATTAAACATAAAATTCAACATAATGATTTATTACAAGTTCACAAAATCAAACAAATAATTTAACAATTTTAATATAGTCCATAAATAATTTAACAGTTTTTGAATAACAATTTCAAACACATAAATCAACTATTCGATAGCTTTGAGCCTCCACAAATGCTCCACCAAGTCATCTTAAAGTTGGTAATGAGTATTGATGTCTTGAAGGTCTTAACGTCAGCGAGCAAAGAAGCAAATGACGGTGGCACCTGGTGATCAACATTGGCAAGAGGACCCTGGCGATAATATGGTTCAATGTCAAACACTGGGTTCTCCCGCTCGCTCTCAATGATTATGTTTTGCAAGATCACACATGTAGTTATGACCTCCCACATATGATCTTTCGACCATGTAAGAACTAGGTACCGGATAATGGCGAACCGAGCTTGTAGTACACCAAATGACATCTCCACATCCTTCCTCCAAGCTTCCTTGCATGTTGCAAACCAAGCTTTCTTTCCTTCAGGCATAGGGTTTGAGATTGTCTTAACAAATGTTGACCATCTTGGTTACATGCCATCTGCCAAGTAGTAGACCTTGTCATACTGGTGGCCATTGATCTCAAATTGCACTGGAGGAGCAGTGCCTTCAATAAGCTTGGTGAACATATTGGAGCACTCCAGGACATTGATGCCATTGTGTGATCCTTCCATACCGAAGAATGCATGCCAAATCCAGAGATATTGATCTGCCACTGCCTCAAGCACCATACTACATGATCATTTGTGACCTTTGTATATGCCTTGGTGTGCAAAAGGATAGTTCTTCCATGCCCCGTGTATACATTCGATGCTTCCAAGCATCCCTGGAAACCCTCTTTCTGTGTTGTGTGCTAGGATCCGAGTTGTGTCTTATGCGTCGGGTGTCTGCAGGTAATTGTTTCCGAACACTTCCATGATTTCCCTGCAGAACCTATACATGCAATCAATGGTCGTGGACTCGGCCATGTGCATATATTCGTCTTGTGTATCTCCACGCATTCCATATGCAAGCATCCGAAGGGAAACTATGCACTTATGAATTGTAGAGAAACCAAGTAGGCCGACAACGTCTCTCTTAAGTTTAAAGTTGTCGTCGAATGCCCTCAAATCCTCATTGATCTTCAGAAAAATATTTCGGCTCATCCTGAAATAGTGTTGAAATGTCACATCGTCATGCAATTTGATCATCAGTGAAGTAGTCTGCATATATCATGTAGTAGCCTTCCATCCTCTGTCTCGACTTACTCTTGCGGTGCCCTGGCGCCAGCCTCCAACAGTCGGTTGTTCTTCCTTGATGATCATGGCCAGCAGGGCGGTGATGATCGCTATATGTTCCTAGTCACTGATAGAGTTGAGCGTGGCATCGACAACAGTGACTTCCTTATCCATCAGAGTGGCGAGGACCTCCTCGTCATCCGAATCCATCACCTTGGCAAATGGCCGAAAACCTCGTACACAAGGTGGACACGAGGTGGGAACACAACTTCCTAGGAGGCGCTGGATTACAACGATATGAGCGGAGGGGTCACAAGATGCGGGAAGAGTATGCAGTGGTGGGTATTTTTGGTGGTGGCTGTCGATGGGGGAACAACAAGCGGGAGAAGAAGGGTTGTTGCGGCAGCAATGGCGATCTGGGGTGGGGGTAGTCGTCGTGCGGTGGAATGGTGAGATGGAGGGGAATTTCATTCTCATTCGCCTAAAGGGCTAGCCCATGGCATTTTCTCGTCCATGTGGCACCCTCGTGATACCTTCAATCTAGATTCACGGATGTAGTATAATAGCTTTTTGCCTAGAAGGCCTAGGTTTAATCGAACCTCGGAAAGCACTGCTCAAAGGTAATAAAAAAGGACACGTCTACAAGACTTTGTTTGTTTGTTTTACCTTAGTTGACCGGACCAATCTAGTTGACTTTATAACGGGTTTGAATCAATGGATGGAGACATGCCAGGGTTGAAGATCCACCTGCAGCTGCACATCAAATGGGATGAAAGATAATAATAAGCATAGTCATGTATAATGTTTGTATTGAGATAATCTCTTGTGGGCAACACATCCTAATATTCTAGAGCCCCCGTGATGCGGCTGGCATAACAATAGACTTTTAATCCAACCAAGAGTACACCAAAGCCACGGGTTACAAACAATTATTATGTGCAAAACACAGATCAAAGCTTTAAGTGGTGATGTTGTTGTTTCTCCCGAATGGGTCGCTAAGCGAAGACCATACTACCCTTTCTGTCACTGAGGTTCCTATGAGATCGCCGCTAGCCAAGTATCTCACCTCAAGCCTTTATCAATCTATGGGATCTTGGGTACCTACAAGTCCACAGATCGAGACAAGAGACGAAGAAACAAAACATACAAATCACAATTCCAAACAAAATAAATTCTTCCATGATCTAGATGAAGGGTTCCGTAGCAGAAAACAACTTTTTTTCTAACTATGCGAACACTAATACCAGGATCTATACTATGTAGACATAAGTAATGGAAGAGAGAGACGGTATTCATACATTTGAAGACCGAGGCACGCCTTATGTAGGAAGGCGTATATTGATGAAGACGAGCAACACCTTAAGTGTGGTGCCTCCGAAGTTCGTCACACGTCCGGTGTGGTGACGTCTCCGGGACTCCGATCCAGCCAAGCAGCGGAAGAAGTATATGCCAGATCGCTAATCACACGATGGTGGTGCGAAAGTGGAGAACTCACAACCCATGAGGTCCTCTCCAATATTCCGGAGAAGTCATCAATGGATGAGAGAGAGAATGAGAGAATGGGATGATTCCAAAGGGGGAGGGGAGACCCCTATATATAGTGGGAGGGGGTACACCACCTAGGGGCCAGGCGGCGTGGGACTAATCCCCACACCCCCGGCCACCTAGGGGCATCCGCCAGCCCTAGGTGGTCCCCACTGGGGCAACCCACTGAGCCCAGGCCGGCTGGCCCCCTCTCCCTAGGGGCCTTGCCACTTGGGCCTTCCCTTTGGGTGAGGCCCATTAACATTGGGCTACCTTTAATAATAAAATAAAATATATATTTAATATTAATACTCCAATTAACATTCAAATACACATATTATCTTATTCTTTCACTCTAGAACACCTTCTAGACCCCTTCCGATCTTCATCGGATGTTACCCGGAACTATTCCGATTTCTCTCTCCATTTCTCCTACGTACCTCATCTACCCTGAGCGTCCCCACCCTTAAGTGTGACATCCTTCGGTTCAGAAACACTCCGGACATGATTGAGACTACTCCCACATAAATGATCAATAGAGGGACCTGGATGGCCAAGTTACCCCATGCGGTTAACGAATATAATCGCTCGAACCGTGAGATAGTCGTTTCCCGTTCCCTTTGTCATTTGATACCTAATTCATCCGAGACTTGATCTTCGATATCCCCATACCTTAGATCGGTCTTGTTACCGATGAACTTGTTTAGTCGTTCCCGTGTCATTGCATTCCGTGACCAAGTCACATGCTTGCAAGATTCGTTACTGCAACGTCACCGAGATTGCCACATGTATCTATCCGTTACATGGATTTGACAAATCCTAGTCTTGATATGTACTCCTCTACGCGTCCCTTTAGAAAAACTGAGTGGCACCTTTTTGATCACCCTTTTATGAGATGATACTTGATAACCATCTAATCTTCCTCTAGAATGGTGATTTGCATTACCTCACAATCAAAGGATCAGGTTGCGAGGTTCTCTGTGTTTATCATCAATGGTGAACTTTGTAACTAGATCTCATTAAGATATAACTATCGGATGTTTGTCTATCATGTCATTCAACTAATGACATGACCTCATTGTCAATTGGCATAAATGCCCATGATCTTGAAACCCAGATCATCCTCATGACCAATGAACTATTTCGCTATAGGTAACTAGAGACACGGTTTGTTTACATACCACACATGTATTAACGTTTCGCATTAACACAGTTATAGCATAGTATGAAACGTATTATGAACATATAGGAGATACATCAAATAATACACTTTATTATTTGCCTCTAGGGCATAACTCCTTCAGTCTCCCACTTGCAGTAGAGTACAAATAAACATAGTTTACAGTGGGCAGGGACCTAACACCAATGGAATCTCGGTGTTGTTCGTGCTTGACTTGTAGGAGAGCTTTAGTCAACGAATCTGCCATATTCAGTTCCATGTCTACTTTGCAAATCTTGATTTCACCTTTGTCAATGTTCTGCCGGATAACATGAAACCTAAGCTTGATGTTTTTAGCTGTGGAATGAGTCCTTGGTTCCTTTGTGTTTGCAATAGTTCCCATGTTATCACAATAGATCGTCATGGGGTCTTGCGCACTTGGAATGAATCCTAGTTCGATGATGAAATTCCTTAGCCAAACAGCTTCATTCGCCGCATCAGCCGCAACAATGTATTTAGACTCTATTGCGCCACCACCAGCTGCTTCTTGCTCTTTCAGCTTACCGCCCCACCATTCACTAGGAACACAAATCCTGTTTGAGACTTCGAGTCATCATGATCTGAGTTCCAGCTTGCATCCATGTAACCCATTATGTTTAGAGCTTCATCACTTCCTCCATAGATTAGGAATATATCCTTTGTTCTTTTGAGATACTTTAGGATATTCTTCACAGCTCTCCAATGATCCGGTCCTGGATTACTTTGGTATCAGCTCGTCAAACTAAGAGCCAATGCCACATCAAGTTGAGTACTTAACATTGCATACATGATAGATTCTATGGCTGAAGCATAGGGGATGTAAGGCATCTTTTCTCTATCATCATTCGTTACCGGACATTGAGTCACACTCATTTTGCAATTCATCATCATTGGCACAGAGCCCTTTTTGGCATTGTCCAGTTTGAACCTCTTCAAAATCTTTTCGATGTAAGTACTCTGGCTTAACGCAATTAGGCGTCTTGATCTATCTCTATAGATCTTGATTCCTAATATGTATGCAGCTTCACCTAGATCCTTCATGGAAAATTGACTACTCAAATATGCTTTCACACTTCTCATAAGATCCACATCATTTACCATGAGCAATATGTCATCCACATATACTACTAGGAAAACTACTGAGCTCCCACTCGCTTTCTTGTAAACACAGAACTCTTGTTGATTTTGGAAAAATCCAAAACTTTTGATCACTTGATCAAAACGTTTGTTCCAACTCCGAGATGCTTGCTTCAATCCATAAATGGACCACTGAAGCTTGCACACCTTTCCAGCATCCTTATGATCAACAAAATCTTCCAGTTGCATTATATACAACTCTTCATCAATGTGACCATTGAGGAATGCGGTCTTGACATCCATCTGCCAAATTTCATAGTCAAAATGAGCATCAATTGCTAGTAAAATCCAGATAGCCTTAAGCATCACTACGGGAGAGTAAGTCTCATCATAATCAACTCCTTGAATTTGTCGAAACTCCTTTGCGACAAGTCGAGCTTTGTGAATGGTCACATTACCATTCATATCTGTCTTTTTCTTAAAGATCCATTTATTTTCCACGGCCTTGCGGCCTTCCGGAAGATCTACCAAGGCCCAAACTTGCTTTTCATACATGGATCCTATTTTGGATTTCATGGCTTCTAGACATTTCTCGGAGTCAGCACTATCCATCGCTTCTTTGTAGTTTGCGGTACCCCGTTGGCAGTTCTCTATGATACACATGTACTTAGTATGACAAGAACTTACCGGTAACTAAACTTGAGTAGCATGAGGAGCGGCCCTCCTATTCAAGGGACATGAGATTGCCAACTTATACTTTGTCAAGCATATACTCCTCACTTTGTTCACTTTAACCTTAATCACTTCAAGATGCTTATGATAGTAAGAAGCCTCCGAGGCCTGGCCCGTGCCAGGGGGTGGTGTGGCCGCCTAGGGCACCCCCTCGGTCTCCCCTTTCGCCTATAAGAAGCCTCTGATACAGAAACCCTAAGGACCCGATCAAAATTCCACGAAAGAGTCTGTAGCTGCCATCGTCTCAATCCCTAGATCGGGAGGGATCTAAAGCTCTTCCTGGCACCCTGCCAGAGGGGAGAATTCACCCTGGAGGTCTTCTTCATCACCATGCCTGCCTCCGGTGTGATGTGTGAGTAGTTCATCCCTAGACTACGGGTTCATGTAGTAGCTAGATGGTTGGTTCTTCTCCTTTGTGCTACCATGTCTAGATCTTGTGAGCTCCGTTCATGATCAGGATCATCTATTTGTAATCTTACATGCTGTGTTTGCGGGGATCTGATGGATATTGAGATGCTATTTCAGATTGATTATTGATTCTATCATGTCTTTGTTATTTGTGATCTTGCATGCTCTCCGTTGTTAGTAGCTATCTTTGGCCGAGTAGATGCTAGCAACTCCAAGAGAGAGTATTTATGCTCCATAGTGGGTTCATGCCTCTAGGAATCTGGGGAAGTGACAGAAATCTCTAAGGTACTAGATGTGCTATTGCTACTAGGGAGAAAACATCAATCCTTTGTTCATAGAACAATCATATTGTTTACTTTACACATAATGCTTAATGCAATTATCTGTTGCTTGCAACTTAATACTGGAGGGGGTTCGGATGATAACCTGAAGGTGGATTATTAGTCATAGATGTAGTTGGATTACAGTCTATGTATAATGTTGTAATGCCCTCATAGGAGTTAAGATGATTAGTATATGCATGTATGCTTTCTCGATGTTTGTCAATTGCCCCGCTGTAATTTGTTCACCCAACATGTCATCTATCTTAATGAGAATCACCACTAGTGAACTATGGACCCCAGTCCTTTCTTTTACCATCAATCTACAATCTACTATTTATTGTTTTCTATTTATTTTCTGTAAGCAATTACTATCTTCCAGACAATACGTTTAATCCTTTGTTTTCAGCAAAACCGATGAGATTGACAACCTCACTGTAAGTTGGGGGCAAAGTTCTGTGATTGTGTTGTGCAGGATTCCAAGTTGGAAACAACACGATGGAGGTGTTTCCTTGCTCCTACTGGTTCGATAACCTTGGTTTCATAACTGAGGGAAAACTTGTTGCTATACTCATCATACCTTCCTCTTGGGGTTCCCCAACGAGCTCAACATATTGAGTAAGCAGGGGTCAACAATTTCATCTAACTCATTTTTCCTTCCACTAACTCCTTTAGCAAGAAACTCTTTCTCAAGAAAGGTGCCGGTTTTTGCAACAAACGTTTTACCTTGAGCTTGATTATAGAAGGTATACCCAACTATTTCCCTTGGGTATCATACGAAGATGCATTTTTCCGATTTGGGTTCGAGTTTGTCAGGCTGTAGTTTGTTGACGTAAGCCTCACAACCCCAAACTTTTAGAAACGACAATATTGGCTTCTTGCCATGCCATATCTCATATGGGGTTGTCTCCACGGATTTGGATGGTGCTCGGTTTAAAATAAAAGCGGCGGTTTCTAATGCATATCCCCAAAACGACACAGACAAATTAGTTAAAGGTATCATGGACCACACAATATCCAATAGAGTTCGGCTACGTCGTTCCGACACACCATTACACTGTGGTGTTCCGGCAGGCGTAAGCTATGGGATGATCCCACAGTCCTTCAAGTGCATGTTAAACTCATAACTCAAATACTCGCCTCCCCGATCCGATCGAAGATGCTTGATTCTCTTGTTAAGTTGATTCTCTACTTCTTTTTGAAATTCCTTGAACTTTTCAAAGGTTTCAGACTTGTGCTTCATTAAGTATATATATCCATATCTACTCAAATCGTTAGTAAAGGTAACAAAATAACGATAACCATTGTGTGTTGAGACACTCATTGGTCCACATACATCCGTATGTATGATTCCTAGTAGGTCCGCAGCTCTCTCCATTATCCCGTAGAATGGTGTCATAGTCATCTTGCCCATAAGGCATGGCTCACATGTATCAAGGGATTAGAAATCCAGTGATCCAAGAAGTCCCTCTGAATGAAGCTTCTTCATGCGCTTTACGCCAATGTGACCAAGACGACAATGCCACATAAACATGGAATTATCATCACTGTGTTTACAACGTTTAACATCAACACTATGGATGTGGGTATCACAATCAAGATCAAGTAAGAATAAACCATTACACACAGGCGCATGAACATAGAAAATATCATTCATATCGATAGAACAACCATTTGTTCCGGATTTAAACGAATAATGATCTTGCAACAAGCAAGACCCACTCACAATATTCATACTGAATGCGGGTACATATTAGCATTTATTCAAAACCAAAAATAATCCTGACGGTAGACAAAAATGTAGGGTGCTGACGACCATCACTTCGACTCTCAAACCATTGCCGACGCACATCATCACCTCATCTTTCCTCAGGCGCCTCCTACTCTGCAGTTCCTGCAGAGAGTTACAAATGTGAGAAATAGATCCGGTATCAAATACCGAGGTGTTACTCCTGGCACTTGTAAGGAACACATCAATAACATGTATATCACATATACCTTTGTACTTGGCGGCTATCTTGCTGGCTTTCTTGTCTTTAAGGTACTTGGGGCAGTTGCGTTTGCAGTGCCCATCCCCTTTGCAGTAGTAGCACATAGTGCCGGGCTTAGGGACAAGCTTGGCAGTCTTAGAGGTACTGGCAACAAACTTTCCATCCTTTTTGGGCTTCTTGACCTTGCCTTTTCCCTTTTGCCCCGACTTCTTAAAGTTGGTGGTCTTATTGACCATCAACACCGTGTGCTCCTTCTTGATTTCTACCTCAGCAGTTTTGCGCATGGCGAACACCTCAGCAAGGATCTTAGTCATTCCTTGCATGTTGTAGTTCATCACAAAGCTCTTATAGCTAGGGACAGCGAGTGCAGCACCCTATCAATCACGATCTCCTCCGGGATTTTGCAATCCATGGGGTTTAAACACTTAACATAGCCAAACATTTTGAGTACATGCTCACTTATACTGCTATGCTCTTCCATCTTAGCAGAGAAGAAGAGCTCGGAAGCATCATACCTCTCTACGCAAGCATGTGGAGCAAAGACGGCTTTGAGATCTTCAATGATCTCAAAAGCATTCATCTTCTCAAAATGCTTTTGAAGCTCCGGCTCCATGGCATAGAGCATTCCACTCTAGATGAGGGAGGAATCATCCGCCTTGGACTGCCAGACATTCTTTTCGTCTTGGGAGGCGGAATCTGCAGGCTTAGCCGGAAGCTCAGCCTCGATGACATAAGTCAACTTGTAGGGGGCTATGAGGATCCTAAGATTGCGGAACCATGTGGTGAAGTTGGTTCCATAAGTTTTCAGCTTGTCCTTCTCGAGGAAAGTGCTAAGGTTGAAGGTGGGTGGGCGAGACATCTATAATGGATTTGCAAAGTGTTTAGACCATGTTCATACTAATGAGTCAAGTTTTAATTATGCTAACAAAAGGAACTCCCACTCAAACGAACATCCCTCCACTCGTTTAGTGATCACATGATCCCCATCCTCTGCACCTCCCCCGATCGTCATGGCCATCAGTGCAACATCAGAGGTAGACATTCCCTAATGTCAATCACATCATCCATGTGACTCATGCTCGACCTTTTGGTCTCTTGTATCCCGAGGCCATGTCTACACATGCTAGGCTCGCCAATTCTAACTTGTGTGTATTCGCAGTGCAACATGGCTTACAGCCACCGTATGCGAACGTAGATATGTCAGACACCCAATCATTATGGCGCTTCGTCATACCGAAGAACTTTCTTGGTGGTGCACACACAAGGGGAATACAATAACTGGAATACTATGAGGGATTATCTTATTATGCTACCATTGAATATATAATTATACTAGCATAATAAGTAATACTTCATAAAGTAAAGTGCTATGACATGGTTGTAGCGCATTGACCGACATAAATAGCTTCAATGAAAGTTTTGCAAACTAGTCATGACCACGTCTCAACACATTCCCCTATGCAACAATCAAAATAGACGCCTCTATATTATCTATTGCAAGTTTTACGCGGCTTTAGGGCTTTCGTGGTAGAACCCCTTCCCACCTACGAATGTGGAGCCACAACATAGATTCAATGATTGCCATTTTACTTCCCTTTTTAGGGCCCACCAATGTCGATGCCATATCAACTACTATAGAGAGACAAACACCCCCTAAGCCACTTTGATTCATGGACCAGTCTCGTGAACCACCACGTGAGGTCGGTTGGGAGCCGCTTCATCAAACAGTGTTGCGATATGAACAAGAACATAAAAGAGTGTAGAAACTAGAGAAAATCAATGCCCACATATTGCTATGTGTTCTATCTGTATGACATGTCTACCCATAGACCCGCTCTGATAGCACTGAACGGTTCCGTAGCAGAAAACAAAAATTTTCTAACTATGCCAACACTAATACCAGGATCTATACTATGTAGACATAAGTAACGGAAGAGAGAGACGGTATTCATACCTTTGAAGACCGAGGCATGCCTTATGCAGGAAGGCGTATATTGATGAAGATGAGTAACACCTCAAGTGTGGTGCCTCCAAAGTTCGTCACACGTCCGGTGTAGGTGACGTCTCCCGGACTCCGATCCAGCCGAGCATCAGAAGAAGTAGTTGCCGGATCGCTAATTACATGACGGTGGTGAGAAAGTGGGGAACTTACAACCCACGAGGTCCTCTCCAATATTCCAGAGAAGTCCTCAATGGATGAGAGAGAGCGAGAATGGGAGAATGGGATGATTCCAAAGGGGGAGGGGAGACCCCTATATATAGTGGGAGGGAGGGGCACACCACCCAGGGTCCAGGCGGTGTGGTACTAATCCCCACACCCGCCGTCCACCTAGGGGCCGCCGCTAGCCCTAGGTGGGCCCCACTAGGGCGGCCCACTGAGCCCAGGCCGGTTGCCCCCCTCTCCCTAGGCGTCTTGCCTCTTGGGCCTCCCCTTCAGGTGATGCCCATTAGCATTGGGCTGCCTTTAATAATAAAATAAAATATATGTTTAATATTAATTCTCCAATTAACATCCAAATACACATATTATCTTATTCCTTCACTCTGGAACACCTTTCGGACCCCTTCCGATCTTCATCTGGTGTTACCCGGAACTATTCCGGTTTCTCTTTCTCTATTTCTCCTACGATACCTCATCTACCCTGAGCGTTCCCACCCTTAAGCGTGACATCCTTTGGTTCAGAAATACTGCGAACATGATTGAGACTACTCCCACATCAAGGATAATCAGAGGGACCTCGATGGCCATGTGACCTCCGTGCGTTTCACGAATATAATCGCTCGAACCGTGAGATAGTCGTTTCTCGTTCCCTTTGTCATTTGATACGTAATTCATCCGATACTTGATCTTCGATATCCCCATACCTTAGTTTGGTCTCATTACCGATGGACTTGTTTACTCGTTCCCGTGTTGTTGCATTATGTGACCAAGTCACATGCTTGCAAGCTTCATTGATGCAACGTCACCGAGATGGCCACATGTATCTATCCGTTACATGGATTTGACAAATCCTGGTCTTGATATGTACTCCTCTACGCGTCCCTTTGGAAAACCTGAGTGGCACCTTTTTGATCACCCTTTTACGAGATGATACTTGATAACCATCTAAGATTCCTCCAGAACGGTGATTTGCATTACCTCACAGTCAAAGGATCAGGTCGCAAGGTTCTCTGTGTTTATCATCAATGGTGAACTTTGTAACTAGATCTCATTAAGATATAACTATCGGATGTTTGTCTATAATGTCATTCAATTAATGACAAGACCTCATTGTCAATTGGCATAAATGCCCATGATCTTGAAACCTAGATCATCCTCATGACCAATGAACTAGTTCGCTATAGGTAACTAGAGACACAGTTTGTTTACATACCATACGTGTATTAACATTTTGTTTTAACACAGTTATAGCATAGTATGAAACGTATTATGAACATATAGGAGATACATTAAATAATACACTTTATTATTTGCCTCTAGGGCATAACTCCTTCACTAGATGCACATAATCGCCGCGAGGTTTCTCCCCAACCCGAAGCCCGTGAGGACTACTCACTCATAACAGATAGCTCGGAGATAGAAAACATCATACAAATACTTAGATTGAAATCAAATATTCTTACAATGGTCACCAAATCACAAGGAGATCTAAAGTACAAAGCAATGGCTATGGCTAGTAGATGGATGTATGGTGGAAGTGATGAACAATGGATGAACAATGGATCTCCTTTGGTGGTGTTGTGATGCAATCTAAGAATGGCAGCTCTCTGGCTGGCAGCTGGAGCCTCAAAATATATAGGATTCTTCATAAAAGTTGTACGGTTTGATGAGACGAAGCCATCGCCACCTGGTACGAGCGGGCGGTACGGGCATACTGCACCCGTACCAGTGGTTGTTAAGCTTGCAGATGCCTTGGAACGCTTCTCCAATTACTTGGCCGTGTGTACTTCCTCAAAATCCTTCATTATGACTCCTTATTTCACTTTAAAAGCCGTGATTTCCTGCACAACATAAATCAAAGAAGGGATTTGCATATATTCCCAATTATTAGTCATTAGTGGCAAGAGTTGAGAGTTTCTTTAGCAATTGCTTGACCAAAAACAACATTTAAACGCAGTGGAAGATGGCAAAAATCAGAGCCATTAACTTCCTCAAAGCTCAAACCTTGATCGTCCTCGAGCAATATGAACCAAAAGAACTATAAGGAATTCAACATTTAAACTTGAAACAACGAGAATAAGATTTCACTTACAGTTGGTAGTCGTATGTGCTCAACACTTCATTCATTTGCGAAACTTATCAAAGTTAGAGAGATGACAATAATACTATACAAGCTTCGGTAAGTCAAGATAATCAAAGTAAAGTTTAATATAAGTATAAATAACTAGAAGTGTAGCAATCAATCCAATTCCTCTAATTAACTCTTAGCTTTCCAAGGAACACTAGGATGTTTAAATAGCATAATTGAGTAAGAGAGTTTCATGTCCCAAGTAGTATAACAATGAAGTGTATTATTTACACCCACATCAATAAATCAAGTCTATCTAAAACACTTCTAATCCAATCATTGTCTTTCAAGAAAAAATTGTAAAGTAGTAATGAGACCATGCCAAGGACTTGTTATGTGGATCCTCATAGATATTTTTTTTTCAAGGATCGCTGATTGTTTCTTTTGCAAGTGTTTGGACAACCTTTGCGAATACCAATACTTTTTCCCATATATTGACACGGATGCCACATATGTCATCAACTCATAGCCAAAATCTAGGGTTATACCATAGATCGTTCAAACACTAGCGGACTTGTTGGCATCCCAAAGGTGTGCATTAGAGGCATAGAACAAAGTTGTCTCACTTCTTTCTCTTTCTCTTTTTTTGAGCTAGTACCACGGTTTGATCCACAAGGTTAGCTTTGGCATGCATCACAATTACTACTAGACTTTATTTCAATCAAACAACTCCTTTCATGAGTGTCATCGAGACTATCAAAATATTTATGGGGTTAAGTGTCATCAAGGGTATTCTCTCAAGACAATCATTCTTCAAACAAGTCATATATTTCATAATTTTTCTTATTGTACTTGTTTGGCATTATTATATCCAAGCCAAGACTCGGTTAACTAAAAGAACTAGACCAAGAGCTTCAACAACTAATCATCATACCAATAAAAAGCCTTACTCTAACCATATTAAATTACTTCCCACTAGCATGTCATCTTAGCAAATTAACCAACTAAGATAAACAATTCAAACTTCATAAGTGGGAGACATAGGACATACCTCTCATAAGTAACTTCATGATCCTCTTCCTTATAGGGACATGTTCCTTCAAAACTCAAACACGATTGCTCTCGAAATGATATTAAAGCAAAGAGGCAACATTTGAATCCATGTTTACGAAAAAAGGATAAACAGAAAAATATTTTTGTATTTTTGAGGATAGGGACTACATAATAGAAAAGAACTTGTGACCAATCAAGAGTTTTAAGAAAACAAAAATAAACAAAAATAAACTAAAATGAAAGCAAATTAAAAAGTAAAGTGTTGGAACAAGCCAACACGAGTGTTTCAAAGCTCCCAAGGAGCTGGAGTACAACCTCGTTATTAGACAAATAAATTTTCCTGGGGGAACACATCCCCAAGCTCAGGCTCTTGCAAGCCCTTTTGTTGCTCATTGTGGTGGCGGTGGATAATCACCCACGTTCCATTGGCTGCTCCAACCATGGAACTAGGTGGCGGGGCTTGTAGTGGCATCTCGAAGGTTGATGGATAGGTTGTTCATGTTTTGAATATTTCCTTCGAGTGCATATATGTCTTCATAGGTGGTTGATACCTTCGATCCGGATTTACGTATGTAGTATAATAGATTTTCCCTAAAGACCTAGGTTTAATCGAACATCGGAAAGCACGGCTAAAAGGTAATAAAAAAGGACACGTCTACAAGACTTTGTTTGTTCGTTTTACCTTAGTTGACTGGACCAATCTAGTTTACTTTATAACGAGTTTGAATCAATGGATGGAGATATGCCAGGGTTGAAGATCCACCTGTAGATGCACATAAAATGGGATAAAAGATAATAATAAGCACAATCATGTATAATGTTTGAATCGAGATAATCTCTTGTGGGCAACACATCCTAATATTCTAGAGCCCCCATGATGCAGCGGGCATAGCAATAGACTTTTAATCCAACCGAGGGTACACCAAATCCACAGGTTACAAACAATTATTAAGTGCAAAACACAAATCAAATCTTTAAGTGGTGATGTTGTTGTTGATCCCAAATGGGGCAGTAAGAAAATATCGTACTACCCATTCTGTGAGGTTCCTATGAGATCGCCGCTAGCCAAGTATCTCACCTCAAGCCTTTATCAATCTATGGGATCTTGGGTACCTACAAGTCCACTGATCGAGACAAGAGACGAAGAAACAAAAAATACAAATCAAATCTCAAACAAAATACAATTCTCCCATGATCTAGATGCACATAATTGCTACGAGGCTTCTCCCTGACCCGCAGTCCGTGAGGACTACTCACTCATAACAAATAGATCGGAGATAGAAAACATCATGCAAATACTTATATTGAAATCAAATATTCTTACAATGGTCGCCAAATCACAAGGAGATCTAAAGTACAAAGCAATGGCGATGGCTAGTGGATGGATGGATGGTGGAAGTGATGAACAATGGATGAACAATGGTGTGGTTATCCTTTGGTGGTGTTGTGATGCAATCTGAGAATGGAAGTCTTCCGGCGGTCGGAGCCTCGAAATATATCAGCGTCTTCACGAAAGTTGTAGGGTTTGATGAGACGAAGCCATCGCCACCTGGTATGGGCGGACTGTGCCCGTACCAATGGTTGTTAAGCTTGCTAATGCCCTGGAATGTTTCTCCAATTACTTGGCCATGTGTACTTCCTCAAAATCCTTCATTATGACTCCTTATTTCGCTTTAAAATCCGTGATTTCCTGCACAACATAAGTCAAAGAAGGGATTTTCATATCTTTGCAATTATTAGTCATTAGTGGCAAGAGTTGAGAGTTTCTTTGGCAATTGCTTGACCAAAAAAATGTTTAAATGAAGTGGAAGATGGCAAAAATTCGAGCCATCAACTTCCCCAAAGCTCAAAACTTGACCGTCTTCGAGCAAGAAGAACCAAAAGAACTATAAAGAATTCAGTGTTTAGACTTGAAACAACGAGAATAAGAGTTCATTTACAGTTGGTAGTCATATGTGCTCAACACTTCATTCATTTGCGAAGCTTATCAAAGTTAGAGAGATGACAAGAATACTATACAAGCTTCGATAAGTCAATATAATCAAAGTGAAGTTTAATATAAGTATAGGTAACTAGAAGTGTAGAAAGCAATCCAATTCCTCTAATTAACTCTCAGCTTGGCAAGGAACACTAGGATGTTTAAAATAGCATAATTGAGTAAGAGAGTTTTATGTCCCAAGTAGTATAACAATGAAGTGTCTTATTTACACCCACATCAATAAATCAAGACTATCTAAGACACTTCTAATCCAATCATTGTCTTTCAAGAAAAATTCATAAAGTAGTAATGAGACCATGCCAAGGACTTGTTATGTGGATCCTCATAGATATCTTTTTTCCCTTTCTTTCTTTTGTTTTCAAAGATCGCTGATTATTTATTTTGCAAGTGTTTGCACAACTTTTGAGAGCACCAATACTTTTGCCCATACATTGACACGGATGCCACTCATGTCATCAACTCATAGCCCAAATCCGGGGTTATACCATAGATCGTTCAAACGCTATCGGAGTTGTTGGCATCCCAAAGGTGTGCATTAGAGACATAGAACAAAGTTGTCTCACTTCTTTATCTTTCTAATTTTTGAGCTAGTACCATGCTTTGATCCACAAGGTTAGCTTTGGCATGCATCACAATTACTACTAGACTTTATTTCAATCAAACAACTCCTTTCATGAGTGTCGTCGAGACTATCAAAATATCTACGGGGTTAAGTATCATCAAGGGTATACTCTCAAGACAATCATTCATCAAACAAGTCGTAAATTTCAGATGTTTTCTTATTGTACTTGTTTGGCATTATTATTTCCAAGGCAAGACTCGGTTTACTAAAAGAACTAGAGAAAGAGCTTCGACAACTAATCATCATACAAATAAAAAGCCTTACTCTAACCATATTAAATTAGTTCCCACTAGCATGACATCTTAAAAAATCAACCAGCTAAGATAAACAATTCAAAATTCATAAGTGGGAGACATAGGACATACCTCTCATAAGTAACTTCATGATCCTCTTCCTTATAGGGATGTGTTCCTTCAAAACTCAAACACGATTACTCTAGAAATGATATTAAAGCAAAGAGGCAAAGTATGAATCTATGTTTACAAAAAAAGGATAATCAGAAAAATATTTTTGTATTTTTGAGGAGAGGGATTAAAGAATAGAAAAGAACTTACGAACAAGCAAGGGTCTAAGAAAATAAAAACAAAGGAAAACAAATAAACTAAAACAAAAGCAAATTAAAAAGCAAGGAAAAAGCAAAGTGTTGGAACAAGCCAACACAAGTGTTTCAAAGCTCGCAAGGAGCTGGAGTACGACCTCATTATTACACAAATAAATTTGCCAGGGGAACACATCCCCAAGCTTAGGCTTTTGCAAGCCCTTTTGTTGCTCATTATGGTGGCGGTGGATAATCTCCTATGTTCCATTGGCTGCTCCAATCATGGAACTGGGTGGCAAGGCTTGTAGTAGCATCTCGAAGGTTGATGGAGAGGTTGTTCATGTTTTGAATCTTTCCTTCGAGTGGATAGATATCTTCAAAGGTGGTGTAGTAGTTTGGTGGTTGCACATCTTGTTTGGCTCCTTCTTATTCTACTTCTTCATCTTCTCCTCCTTTCACAGGTATTTCTTATTGGGGTTTATTAGCCTCAACCTGCACGTCATAACGCAAACGTCCATCCTCGATAGAGAATAAACCATTAGGCAAAGGAGCTGGGATCAAGTGATCCGTTCTAGGTATATTCAAGAAATATCTATCATGATTTTTAGAAATCATACCACATGCTCTTAGAGTAGAAAGACTGAGACGGTTACCTCCAGTCAACAATTGGATATTACCTAGGTTGATGCAAGTGCGCGTGCAAGAGCGGTCATAATTCCTCCTCCACATATGGGTGCTCGAGATTGAAGATCTTGAAACTCAAGGTAAAACACAAGAAGAGCGCCCAAATCTGGCGTTAACTTAGAATTGATAAGGGTAGCTTTTGCAAGGATCAACATGTCCTCCTTATTAACTCTAAACTCACCACGTGCCTGCAATGTGTTAGCAATCACATAGAATAAATATCGAATAGAAGGATGATCAATTTGGTTCCCTTTGATGTGTTTCCACGAATTCTCATTAAATTAAAATATTGTGAAGGGGAAGGATCTAAAATAAAGATAGTTGTGCGTACATCGGTGGTGTTGTTGGTAAACCCAAAGCATTGAGCCTATTGGCTGAGTGTCAAAGTATACTCATAGTTCATCAGACGGAAATTAATTCGATCAACTCTAGGCCTTTGTTTCTCGAAAAAACCATACGGATCCACCATGTGTGTCAAGGTGTTAAAGAACTCAATCGTCAAACGGTGGTATGTCGCAACATCCTAAAAGACAAAATTGTACAAATCAATATTGTTGCAAAGTAAATCAAAATCACCACGAATGCCAAGTTGGTTCGGATATAAGGACACACCCACTTGGTGGACTTAATCTCTCGAATCTTAAGACGAACGAAACGACTCAGATGGAACTCCTCGGTGAACTCGATACCAAGTGAATCGGGGGTTAACGTATCAACGGGTGGTGCGGAGGATTCCATAGCCATCTCACGTGTACGACTCCTCGTGTTCATCTAATAAATAAAAATAAGACAAAGTAAATAAAGATTGCTAATAATTTTTTTGGTCCAATGAAAACATATCATAAGTGATTCTCTACACTAACTACAAAAGAAACTCCTCTAAAAACTATGCTAAGCATACTTAATATCAAGATTGAATCAAGAACAAGACCTATGTCTAGATTGTCAATGATGAATGATTGAGTGAAGCTTTTGCACAAATAAGTTGGGGATCGGAGGAGAATCATACCTTAGATCGAGTGAGTGCGAAGAATCGAAGAAAGATTGAGTAAATTTAAAGATCCAATGGAGGTGGTTTGAAGTTTGGAGGAAGAAGAAAGAGAAAAAAAATGATTTGGGGGATTTTTAGGTTACCTCCTCGGGGTGCTTATGGCGGTCGCGTACTCGGTACGAGCGGGCGGTACAGCCGGAGCCCGCCCGTACCGGGTGGCTTACCTTGGGGGGCGGCGACTGCTCCCAGGCGGTGCACTCTGTACGCCCGTACTGCTGGTCGTTAACGCTGCAGTGACTTTGCTTAAAATCTGATATTTGCTCAGGGGTACAGTACGGATGCGTCCAGCCATACCAGTGGCCGTTATCGACACTGTTCCTTTGGGCAAACATCGAAATTTTTATCTTTCTTCGCCTTGAGGTGGTATAGGCGCACGGTACGGTACACTCCGGCCATACCAGTGGTCGTTATGAACATCGTGAACTACACAACTTCAAGGAATTTGATTAGTAGCTCCGTGTGTCTTTGCACATCTATATCTATCTATATATATATTATATATATATTATCTATACCTAATAATAAATGACGGATTGTTTCTCCCGGTCCAACACTTTTTTGGACAATTTTACCCTTCCACCAAACACCAAATAACCCACTATAGCACCGGTAAGGGAAATCAACGTTTTTTTTGAAAATAAAACAAATAACAGGATCGGTGGATGGATGCTGGCGCATCAAATCAAAAATAGCCCGACAGTCCAAAAAAACCAGCCTGACCGCACTAAAAAACCAGTCTGACCGCAGCTAAAAAACAACCTGACCGGCTTGCATGGGCCTACAAGTGCATCAAAGCCTGGTGAAACAACTACATGCGAGGACCTGCAGACATATATGTGCTTAAGATTCGGTAAGCAGCGTACAACGCAGGTTTTTAGTCCCACCCTGCTCTCATAATCTATGTCCCACCTCTTTATATACCGTCGCTTGGGATACATCAGCAAGCCAAGTAGGGATCAGCCAGCAAAGCGTAAAGAATTCCCATGTGCTGACAAGATATATACTCGCCTAATTATATGCGGCTAAGATTAGTAAGATGATTAAACGAGGGATCCTTGACAAGTTTGAGAATGCAACAAAAGGTGTAAGCGGCGCTTCTGTGCGCCCTGTGACATGAGCATCGTGGCTATGGCCATGCAGAGAGGAGCTAGGGCCAGAGGGTCCACGAGGGGAGAGCTGGAGGGGTGGCCTAAGTGGGTGAAAACGATGGGGAGAGGGCTGGGAAAGGACCCGCATCGGCTAGGAGGATTGCAAACCCGCTTCTCGTCAACCGGTAGGAGATGGAGACTCTCATTGTCGACACAAAGAGTAACTACGCGGACTGAGAGCTCACTGTAATGGTAGCATAGGTCACACATATTATCAGATCTGCATGGCCTCATCGTGGTGCAACCATGTCCAGCGAACCAAAGTACATTACATAGATTTTCCAAAGTACATTACATAGATTTTTTTATCCCGTTGCAACTCACAGGCTTATTTCCTAGTATACCTGGATTTTTAACGGTGATCATCTTCAATAGATCTTCCACGGTATATTTCGGTGTCGGCGCATTGCTATAATCCAGATCTTCAGGTTTTTTATCATTGGTTACCACCCTCATCATCATTTGAGGTCTTCTACCGGATTTGGCTCGGATTTTCTGGCAAACTTTGCTAGTATGAGAGCTTGGCTCTCGGCTACCTTACCTAGCTGAGCCTCCATGATCTTTGTTCTTTTCTGTAGAGCCTGCACATTATTTCTAATTGCAACGAACTGGTTAGATAATCTTCCTATACTACTTTCATGGTTCTTCGTAATCTTAATAAGCATATTTGTTCTTGTATAATTGTTCTAATGGATTGCTCAAACGGGAGATTGCAATGATTTGCTCCATTACTATTATCATAATTATTATAAGGAGCTCCTGTAGGATTAGCATGATATTTTTGAACATTACATGCATAATTATTTTTCCATGCATGATTAAAAGGAGTGCGAGCTATAAAATTAACATCATTAACATCGGTAGTGATAGCATTAACTTGGGTATATTCCTTACCCTTTACTAAGCTAAGCAACTCATCTACCTTAGATGTAAGCTCCTCATTGTTTACCTTGGTAATTGAACTTACTCTCTTCGAGGTTCTTTCCACATGCCATTGGGCATGGTTATTTTGCATATCATCAAGTAACTTCTTTGCAACACTCACATGCTTTCCCATGATCATTCCTCCTGCTGCAGTGTCTAGCATAGACTTAGACATTGGGTTAAGACCATTATAAAATAAATGTAATATAAGCCACTCTTCCATCCCATGATTATGATAGTTCATTATGGCTTCTTTCATCCTCTCCCATGCAAGCGTTAGTGGCTCACGGTCTTCTTGTGTAAAACTTGTAATGTTGGATCTTAGCTGCATAGTCTTAGATGGGGGAACAATTTAGTCATAAACAAATTAGTACATTCCTTCCAAGATTTAATAGTGCCCTTTGGTAGAGCTAGCAACCAATCCTTAGACTTTTCTCTAAGAGAGAAAGGAAACAATCTTAGCTTAACAACATTTGGATCTACATACTTAATATGCATCATGTCACAAATTTCAGTAAAAGTATTTAAGTGCAATCCTGAATCTTTAGTGGATGAACCCACAAATTGGTTTTGTTGAACCAAACTTAAAAGGTTAGGTTTTATCTCATATGTTTCCGCATAAAATGCAGGCTGGGTGATGGGTTCACGAATAAAATCATCAGTGGGAGTAGCATACTCCCCTAATCTATTTTGAGCCATGGCTCTTATCTTTTTGGTAATTTTTAAGTAATTAAAAAAAATAATAAGTAACTAATTTTTTGGGTTTTCAAATAGATAACAAGAAAGTAAACTAATAACAATAATTAAACTACACCTAATAATAAAACTAAAAACAGGGTCTCTAATGACCTCACCAGGATAGCGAAATTTCTTCTCCGGCAACAGCGCCAGAAAAAGGGTTCATACCTTCGATCCGGATTCACGGATGTAGTATAATAGATTTTTTCCTAGAAGACCTAGGTTTAATCGAACCTCAGAAAGCACTGCTAAAAGGTAATAAAAAAGGACACGTCTACAAGACTTTGTTTGTTCGTTTTACCTTAGTTGAATGGACCAATCTAGTTTACTTTATAACGGGTTTGAATCAATGGATGGAGATAGGCCATGTTTAAAGATCTACATGTAGCTACACATCAAATGGGATAAAAGATAATAATAAGCATAGTCATGTATAATGTTTGTATTGAAATAATCTCTTGTGGGCAACACATTCTAATATTCTAGAGCCCCCGTGATGCGGCGGTCATAGCAATAGACTTTTAATACAACCGAGAGTACATCGAAGCCACGGATTATAAACGATTATTAAGTGCAAAACACATATCAAAGCTTTAAGTGGTGATGTTATTATTGATGCCGAATGGGTTGCTAAGCGAAGATCGTACTACCCTTTCTGTCACTGAGATTCCTATCCGATCGCCACTAGCCAAGTATCTCACCTCAAGCCTTTATCAATCTATGGGATCTTGGGTACCTACAAGTCCACAGATCGTGACAAGAGACGAAGAAACAAAAGATACAAATCACAATTCCAAACAAAATAAAATTCTCCCATGATCTAGATGCACATAATCGCTGCGATATTTCTCCCCAACCCGCAGTCCGCGAGGACTACTCACTCATAACAAATAGATCGGAGATAGAAAACATCATACAAATACTTAGATTGAAATCAAATATTCTTACAATGGTCGCCAAATCACAAGGAGATCTAAAGTACAAAGTAATGGCTATAGCTAGTGGATGGATGGATGGGGGAAGTGATGAACAATGGATGAACAATAGTGTGGATCTCCTTTTGGTGGTGTCGTGATGCAATCTGAGAATGGCGGCTCTCTGGCCGGCAGTTGGAGCCTCAAAATATATAGGAGTATTCACGAAAGTTGTAGGGTTTGACGAGACTAAGCCGTCACCACCTGGTATGGGCGGGCAGTATGGGTGGACCGCGCCCGTACGAGTGGTTGTTAATCTTGCAGACGCCCTGGAACGCTCCTCCAATTAATTGGCCGTGTGTACTTCCTCAAAATCCTTCATTATGACTCCTTGTTTCTCTTTAAAAGCCGTGATTTCATGCACAACATAAATCAAAAAAGGGATTTGCATATCTTTGCAATTATTAGTCATTACTGGCAAGAGTGTAGAGTTTCTTTTGCAATTGCTTGACCAAAACTACCATTTAAACAAAGTGGAAGATGGCAAAAATCGGAGCCATCACCCGCTAGCCCCTGCCCCCAGTTGGGTCCGGCCTGGGTTCGCCGGATAACTAGTTGGGTCACGCTAGCGCCAAAAACCAATTGAGGGGCCGGCTGGGCATCCATTTTGGCACTGGCATCCCCATAGGTATTTGGGTGTCCTTTAGGGTGGACGAGTGGAGATGCTCTTAGCACTCCAATTGTCGCTAAATTGGATGTACCTAGACATGTAGTGCTAGATGCATCCAATTCAAGTATACTTAATATGTTTCAGAGGGAGTATGAAATTGTGTTGCTAAGGGGAAGACATATGGTACAATGAGAAAAATAGTTTTCTCTTTTCTATAAGAGATCATCCGTTAGCTAAGGAAGGCAATCTCTTTTTTCTTAATTCTCTCTAATCCATCTAAGCAAAAATCTCACGTGGAAGCTCTAAGGAAAGGCTGACATCACCTTATTGTACATTTCTTAACCCCATGCCCTTAGTCTATGCGAAGGGTTAAAATGTACAAAAATAAACTCGAGGTGAAAGAATTGTTTAAAAAAAAACAATGAACCAGCCCTTTTACGTGATGCACGTTATAAAATGCTATGCTCCATAGTGTAGCGTTTTATGCTACACCCCTGCTAGCATGATCTAGTGGGTCCCTGCAGGCCCCACTCATGGTACCATAGAACCTTTGTCAAATGCGCTATACTACGTAGCATATCGCCATGTCAAAGGTGTTACACTTTCACCTATAAGTTACCATGCTCGATGGCCTAGCCCGACCCAGGCATCCCCATTCACCCGAGAAAAAACGTAGAAGAATCTAGGATTGAGGCTGTCGGCCCCATCTCCCCCTCTCAAAACCCTCTCCCTAACTCCCCAAATCTGAAGGTTTTCTTTGTGGATTTATCCCTGTTGCGCTTTAAACAGGGTCACACAATCTTAGGACGGATCCGCCTAACGGATAGTGACATGGTATGACTTATCAGGTTCCCACTATTGGTATACCTGGTACGTGTCTAGACTAGGACCCGTAAAGCCCACTATCACACAATCGCCTTCCTTGTTTGTCTAATAAACCGATGAAATCACCAGTGCTCTCTCTTCTCATAAACTCAAGTCCATAACAATGGGCATTCCCGAGGTAACCCTTCGTCATATAGGATTCACCAATACGTTTAGCCGACTAATGTATAAGGTCTTTACTCGGATTACCAGGAAGAGCAAGGATGATGCACCTCAATGCATTTAGAGATGATCTGGAATATACATTGGTTCAATGTCATTTGATGAATCGTTCTTTATTTGAACGAAATTAGAGAGGGATAAACTTTCCATATATGGATGCATAAATTGAAGGAGTTAATTTATGTGTTCTAGAAAGTACAAAATCAAGAGGATCAAATTAGAGGAAATTATAGGAGAGAGATGGGGCCACCAAGGGCTGGCCGCATGGGCCAGGAGGGCTAGGTTCCATGTTCAAGGATTATTCCCCTTGGTGGCCGAAGGATTCCCCTCCCCATTTACCAATCCTCCAAGCATCTCTTCCTCCCTCTCACACTACATATATGAAGGACATATGCTCTAGAGGCAAATAATAAATGGATTTTATTATCATATATCAATTAGTTTATAATAGTTTCATACTGTGCTATAAATTTATCAAATGGAAATATTGATACAGTTGTGGTATTAAACATACCAAGTCCTAAGTAGCCTCTATTTATACTAGTTCGTTGGGCACCCGATGATAAAGGTTTCCTGATCATGGAGTATTTATGTCAGTTAACAATGAAGTCATATAATTAGTGAATGATGTGATGGGCATTACCTAAATATATTTATTGCAATACAATCAAGTCACATGGTTCATCATTTTAATAGTTAGAAGCATAGTATCCTTCTCATTTGACCGTGAGATCGTACTAATCACTATCATCCGAGGTTGCTTTGAATGCATCAAACGTCATGTCCGTAACTAGGTGATCATAACGGTGCATGTTGGGTATTCCAGAGGAATAGTTGATGCCTATGTATCAATATCAGGATTCGTTCACCCGCATGACGAGAAGATACATAAGGATGACTCGGTGAGATTATATCCATAAATGTTGCAACATGTGACTAGGTCATGGGGATGGAATATCATGGGAACGAGTAAAATAGTACTTGTCGGAAACAAGATTTAACAAGGTATAGTGATGCCAATTATCAGATCTCGAACAAGTCAATATCAAAGTAACAAAGGGAATTGGACTTGATGTTTATGGTTTAAATGACATTAAATATCATGGAATCCACAGGGGTTATTATGGGCATACCCGTCCCGCTATTGATCACCGAATGATGGAGAGATCTGGATCATGTCTGTGCCATTCCAGAACCGTTGGGGTAACACACTTAAAGTACGATTATGCTTGGAGATCATTATGGAATTGTCGGAATCACAGGATGAGAGAGAAGAGAAAACCACAAGTGTTCCGTGAGAGAACCAGAATCATTCCAGGAGGATCCGAAGATGTTCAGAGTGAACTAAAAGGTGTTTTAGGTCAAATGAGATTTAATAATATGTATTTCAGATTAACTAATGTAATTAATATTAAATATATATTTAAAATTAAATTAAAATGGGCAAACTTCACTAATGGTCCAAGTTCCCAAAGGAACAAGGCCCAAGAGGGAAGCCATCCAAAGGGGACCAAGCAATACCGCCCAAAGGGGGGTCGTCGCCCAAGGGAGGCCCACCCGACCATCCTAGGGTTGTGCACGGGGTAGGGCACACCTAGCTCAGCCAGCCGGCCCACCTCCCCATGCGCCTCCTCCTCCACCTTCTCCTTGTTTAGTTCCATCTTGGGAATTTAGGGGAGGGTGTGCCCAAGTTTCTCCTATATAAAGGGGGCATAGAGGTGGGAATAATAATCCAATAATTCTCTAAGGCATATAATCTCTCTCTCTCTTGTTACCTTCTTGTGATGAGGCGGTCCCTAGAAGGAATGTACACGCAAGAGATGACGCACCTATAGCACGCCATTGCACTGGAGGGATTCCAGCGAGAAAATCTAGTTCCGCACTCTTGGAAGGGATCAGAGAACCAGAGGCTGTCATTGTACACTGTATGTGTGCGAAACCTCGAGGGTGCTGTCATTAGTGGCACCTTGGATGTCGTGAGCCAGACTGCTGAATGATGGAGCAATAGGTGACTTGTGAGGAGCTTCGCGACCTTGAGGTCAGCTACGAGTAAGACTATGTCATCCACATTCCCCTCGGAACGTTAAATGTTTTTGGACTAAAAGGGTATGTATCCAAAACCTCTCCGTTACAACATTACTCCTAGATAGATCCTGGCAGTTAGGTGTGTTCGCATAAGAAAATTTTGTGTATTCTGCCCCTAACCCCTTCAGTGGTATTAGAGCCGATCTATGCGTAGTAATGCTTATACGGCCAGTACACTCATGGATTGTGTGGGCATTTATCCGATAGTTGTTACCCTATCACGTGTAATTGCTTATATCATGGCATTGTTTGATGAAGCGGCCCGGACCGACCTTACGTGTAATCATACGGGAGACTAGTTCCATGCTCAGCATATAGCTTGTGCCATGGCTAGCGGGTGTCTATATCTCATTCAATAGTTGATATGTCATTTAAAATGGAGGGCCCCAAAAGGGGTGTAATAGATACAACTCTTTGATCCATGTTTTGGTTGGAAATTTCGTAGATAGGAAATAGTTCTATCACAAAGTCCCTAGCAGCCACGTAAAACTTAAAAAAGATAAAGTAGAGGCATGCAATTTTATTTTGTAGGAAGGCTTGTGATTTAATATGGTCTTGGTCGTAACTAAGGTAAAGTAGTTTACTTTTCTATTACTAAGTAGTATAGCAATATTCGTTGTATCGATGGACGACCAACTGGTGGCGTCATGGAATTGGCATGGTACCAGAGGCAAGATGAAGATCATGCCGAAGCGCTCGATGGAGATCAGGGCACAATAAGAAGGACCATATCATATCACTAATATATATGTGATGTTGATACCTTTAATAAATCTTATTTTATTGTAGTATCAAATACTAAATGTTAGCATTATATAAGATGGTCCCTGTTAATACCAATATAGTTTTCTCCCTTTAATGTGCACCACCAAGAAAGTTTGCCGTTATAAAGCAGGCCATGATGATCGGATGCTAGACATCTTGGCATTCGCATACGATGGGTGCATGCCATGTATGCACTAGGAATACACTAAGGTTGGATTGGTGAGCCTAGCATATACATACATAGCCTTAGAACACAAGAGATCAAAATATCGAGCACGAGTCACATGGATGATGCGATCGACAAGTTTTGTCCACCCAGGAAGCTATATCAAAGGCAATGATGAATTGGGATAACATAGTATAAAGTGATCGTGTGATCACTAAAATCGTCCAAGGGATGACCGTTTTAGTGGGAGCTTAATTATTAATTGAACTCATATTATGAACTTATTCTAGATGTATTTGAAAATATCCTTGTATATCATAGCCTATCCTAGTGGGTCTTTCTGACCATGGGAATTTTCTTGAATGTTGTGAAACTTAAGATAGTCGGGTTAACTTCATAGATTGATACAAATGCTTGAGGGGTAACCTCAACATAGATGATCTTATCTTCTGATACAAGAACCATTAGGTCATATTATGATGACTCCGCAACATTTGTGTTTCCTCCATTGTCGTCCAAAGAGCTATGCTCCATGGTGTTAGGAATGATGCCCTAGAGGATCACATTCCGCCTTGTATTTGTAACCCAGTATCCGACTTAGGGCTAGTTGTATGTGATGCTGCAATTGTTGCAGATGTGGAACCACATACTTATATCTAGCTCTAGCCAGTTAGTGCTTAGTCGTTTGAGGATGGGAGGGAAATCCACTACCGAGACTATTTTTTAAGCCAAAAGATGACAATGTTTCACGTGTCATGAGCATGGAGATGCTACTCGCCTTGCATTGGATAGTCAGAAGAGGTACGATAGCCGAACCGATCCAAAGGTTAGTAGGACATGATCACACCGTCATATGCCTTAGACCAAAGGGGATTGCACGATCCGAGTTGTGGAAAAGCCGACTTTGGCTCCATCTAATGCTAACCATAACTGGGAGTCATAAAGGTGGACTTTGGCTAACTTCGAAGCATGCTGCATGACACGAATCAGTCAAGACAGAATTTGCCCCTCCATATCGGAGAGATATTATCTGGGCCCTCTCGTGTGATATGATTCAGAAGCATGGCCATGCGCTACTTGATCAAGTGTTGATCGAGGTAGTCTGACATAGTGAAGCTGGAGGGAATCAGTTATCACTGCAACAAGAAGAGAGTTAAACCGACACTGGGATGACAGAATCTCCCCAGTGGTTTATCACCAATATCATGAGGCAAAGGGACTCAGACAGATTGCCACATTGAGGGCACTTGCGTCAACCAGGAGTCGGCAAGTCTTGCTAGAGGCTGCCACCGATTATCAGCTCTAGTCGAAAAGTCACTGAGCTACTGATTTTACTAAATGATTATTGAGTTGTGTTTGGCTTACCGTAGGCCTGCGATATCTCACACTTAAGAGAGAGGAACTAGGCGGATGTTTATCCGACTATCACAAGCCGGCAAGTTGGACTTGTTCAGACATGGACACGTGTCAATGGGTTGGACCTACTTTGAGTAGGGTTAGGGTTTAGGACCGAGGGACACAAGTGGTGTGTGCCCTCACCTACTCGCCTATATATAGGAAGGTGGGTGGCGATAGACAAGACAATCTAGCACTACTCCCTAGGGTTTTTGCTAGACTTGGCAATTCCACCTTCCTGTCCCGTGGCGACAACACCGAGACTAACATCTCAGTTGCTATTATTCCACCTTGTACGTGTGTGAGATAGTAGTGGCACCACACATGCGGTGCTCGTCGGTGGTTGGGCAGCGAAGTCGGAGGCGGAAGGAGGAGCATGGAGCCATCGATGAGGTGGTCCCAGGATTGAGTAGTTCGTTGGAGCCGGACAAGATGAGGGAAACGTATGACACCACCACAACATGCTTCCTCAAATTCCGTACTTGTGCGTCGAGAGGTACGAGCTATTCCCTTTGACCTTGGGGTGGCTCACCGGAGTCCTAGCCAGAGTAGAAAAGTTTTTTATTTTAGCTTGGCATTGCCCAACAGTGGTATCAGAGCATCGACTCTAGGTTTTGGCATAGTTCTTGCACATGAGATGCGCTAGTGTGAAAGATTGGATCATTTTCATTGTTTTCATTTTGCCTTTTTGATCTATTTTGATCAAGGGCAGTGGCCAGATCTGGTTTGTATTGCCCAAGAAGTTAGTCAAAACTGGTCTAGATCTGAGTGGGAGATCACGTGGCAGACGTCCAGGATCAACCACTAAAGTTTTTTTCTTATTGGACAAGAATAGGACAACCTTACCTTATCAAAAGTTAAAGTTAAAAGTTAGCTGGTGTAAGATGGAAAGGTTCCGACTTGTAGTTTCATTTGCTTCTTTTCCCCTCAAAGAAGGTCTAGTCGGATTACCCCGCCATTTTCTGCAACACTACAAGTCGAACATTTTTGGTTAGTGGGCTCATATTAGTGGGGCACTTCCAATTCTCTTTGATAAAGTGTGAGAGATTCAGACTCTCTCTGCAGGGCACTTGGTTGCTAGATGGAGCTATCACAATAGTTGTGGGCTTCGGGGTAAGGAGGGTTGTCGGAAAATCCAACATGAATCAGATAGAGATATGATTGGTAAGGTGTTGCCTACTCGGAAGGTTCTCCGGCTAGCAGTGACTCAAAAGCTCACTAGTCAGATAACTAACCGGGATCCTGAATCACTGTCGACTATCAGAGAGATATCAGTCTTAGTGAGAGTGTGCATGATTAAAGAGTTTAATCCGCCTTCTCCTATTATAGATACATTTTCTTAAGTGTTTTGCATCTTTAGTTTGAAGATGGCACCTACTAACACCATTTAGATTTCCAATTTTGCATTGCGTATGATCCTTGAGAAGGACAAGCTGAATGGAACAAACTTTACCAACTAGTATCGTAACTTGAAAATCATTCTCAAGAAAGAAAATAAGGAACATGTCCTGGACAATCCAATTCTAGATGAGTCGGGTAGTGATGAGTCTAATGTTATAAGAACTGCCTTTCACCAGGCTCAGGTTGAGTCGATAGAAGTTAGATGCCTCATGCTCGCTCACATGGATCCAGAGCTATAGCAACAGTTCGAGAATGTGGAGGCGCACGATATGATCATTTCCCTCAAGAGCATGTTTGAGACGCAGGCTAGGACGAAGAGGTACAATGTCTCCAGAGCCTTGCTTGGGTGCAAGCTAAAAGACAGAGATCCACTAGGACTGCACATGATCAAGATGGTCGGATATGTGTAGTCCTTGGATCGTCTGGGTTTTCCCTTAAGTGAAGAGTTTGCTACTGACATTCTCATTAATTATCTTCCTAGATCTTATGGCCCATTCATTTCGAACTATCGTATGCATGGCATGGATAAGTGATGACCCACAAGTATAGGGGGTGTATCGCAGTATTTTTGAGGGAAGTGAAACCAAATTTATTGATTCGACACAAGGGGAGCCAAAGAATATTTATAAGCCTTAACAACTGAGTTGTCAATTCAGGTGCACCTGGAAACAATCTTGCTCACAGCAGTTTATCAGTAGCAACCGTTTTGTAGTAGGAATAGCAAAGTAACAGCAGTAGCAACGCAAAGACAGTAGTAACAAAAGCAGTAAACAATGGGATTCGAGTGCGGTAGGCATAGGGATGGATGGACGGGCGTTGCATGGACAAGGCAATTCACATAGAAATCAGAACATAGGGCAATTGCAGATAAATAAGATAAAGCATCCAAGTACTAGACAATCCTAGGCATGTGTTCCATATATAGTCATCCGTGCTCGCAATGAGAACTTGCACAACATCTTTTGTCCTGCCAGTCCGTTTGCAGCGGGGTCTCTAGGGAACTACTGGCAATTAAGGTGCTCCTTTTAATAGAGCACCGAAGCAAAGCATTAACACTCCATGAACACATGTGATCCTCACATCAAAGCCATTCCCTTCCGGTTATCCCGATTTCTGTCACTTCGGGGCCATAGGTTCCGGACAACGACGTGTGTATACAACTTGTAGATAAGACCCAAAACAATACTATCATGATGAATCAATAACATGTTTAGATCTGAAATCATGGCACTCGGGCCCTAGTGACAAGCATTAAGCACACCAAGTCGCAACAAAGTCATAAAGCACTAATAAAAGATACTAGGCACCATGCCCTAACAATCTGATGCCATTACATGAACGATCTCATCCAATCCCTACCATCCCCATAGCCTACAGCGGGAGATTACTCACTCATAGATGGAGGAAACATGGATGGTCGATGAAGATGATGGTGGAGATCGATGGAGATGGCTCCGGGGCACTTCCCCATCCCGACAGGGTGTCGGAACAAAGACTTTTTGTCCCCTAAATCTCCCCTTCAGTGGCGGCGGTGCAGCGGAACTTTTCGTGGAAAAACGTCGAACCCCCCGAAGTTTTTAGGTCAGAAGGCTTCTTATAGGCGAAGAGGGAGACCGAGGGGGTGCCTGGGGCCACCACACCATGCCCTGGCGCGGCCAGGCCCAACCCGCCTGGGGTGTGGCCACCCAGCCCTCCTCCGCCTCGTATTCTGCCCTGAGTCTTCGGAAAAATAGGCACTTTGGCTTTGTCCCGTCCAATTCGAGAATATTCATTTTCGACTCTCCCGAACCAAAAACAACAGAAAGCAACGCAATCGTGGCTCTTGGTAATAGGTTAGTCCAAGAAATCATATGAAAAGTACTCCAAAGTGTGGACAAAACACAAGAAAGTGGATAAAACCAAGCATGGAGCATCAAAAATTATAGATACATTTACAATGTATCAACATCCCCAAGCTTAACTCCTGCTCGTCCTCGAGTAGGTAAGTGATAAAAAGAAAGAATAATTTTTGAGGTGACAAGCACCATCAAAGATTTGACCAAAGTATTCATAAAACATTCAAAGATGGGATCATAGTACTTCAATCATAACATGAAAGACAAAGTTCTAGCAATAAGACAAAGAAACTATGATGCAACATGAAAAGGCACAAACAAAAGATTCAAGAATAACAATGCTTTGCAAGACGTTTGTTTGTTTCACATAAAGAAAACAAAGCATAATAGTATTCAGCTTGTCCCTCATAGAGTAGCAAATATAAATGCATAGGACACCTTCAAAGTTCATAAGAGTGACTAGATACAATAGTTTAAAACAAGCAATAACAAGATATGCATCAATCAACTAGTCTTGGGACAATGCACATAGAACTAAGAATGGCCACTATGCTCTCAAAGTAAGTGCATAAAGATAGAAGGTGGAGACTCAATATTATGGTGGAAGAAAGGCCTTTGTATAAAAGGAAGTAGGGATTCAAGTCTCATAAAGAGCTTCCAAAAATTATGGTACTCATAGCTTTCAGCTCTCATTGCCCCTATCATAAGCATCTTGAAGTGATTAAGGTTAAAGTGAACAAACTATGGTGTACATGCTTGACGAAGTATAAGTCAGAAATCTCATGTCCCTTGTATACGAGGGCCGCTCCTCATGCTACTCAAGTTTAGTCACCGGTAAGTTCTTGTCATTGTAATTACATGTGTATCATTGAGAACCACCAACTGGGTACCCCTTGCCCGATGATACGGAAGAATCCCCATATCAAAATGACAAGGCAAGCAGACAACAAGCATCTCAGCATTCTTCTTATTTACCATGGGAATATGGTGCTTTTTTCTCTCTTTCCTCTTTTCATAGTATCTCTTTTTTTTCTCTTTTCTCTTTTTTCTCAATATAGGACTCTTTTTTTATAAGAAGAATGCTTCATAGACAGCTCATTATGGTTACGCTGCAGGTTTCCACCATGTCGATGGATTAGACCAATGCCTGCATTTCTCTAACACATATACATAACTCCATGGACTTACAAGCTCCCCTTTCATTTCACACTGACGACATCCGTATATAAAAGAGCATGATATCAACTAGGTACAAGTACCAAGTGCAATGTTGAAAGCGTTCCCCATGAAAGCATGGTTCTGCTAATTCCCAACAAATAAGTGCAAGCATATACAACATAGAAGACACAATGGTTCAAGTTTATTAAGGGCAAGTAAAGTAAAGTGTGTCATCAAGTTCGTGAGAGCTTTAATCACTAGTTTTCTCATAACAAGTGGAAGGTAAACAAAAGCATGAATATACTTGGAATAGCATAAGATAATAGGTAGGTATGGTGGACTCTTTGTAATAACTTGGTTTAGGGAGTTGGATGCATGAGTGGAACTCATACTTTGTTGTGGAGGCTAGCAAAAGACTGGGAGCGACAAACTAAGAGAGCAATAATGGCCATAATCATGCAGAGCGACAAAACATCATTGATCAAAGCATAAAGTGATACTACAAGTTGAAAACTAAAGGATCATAAAGGCTATGGTGACTTGAGATAGTC
This sequence comes from Avena insularis, assembly GCA_023614405.1. Taxonomy (NCBI): domain Eukaryota; kingdom Viridiplantae; phylum Streptophyta; class Magnoliopsida; order Poales; family Poaceae; genus Avena; species Avena insularis. The sequence continues at coordinate 539,331,540 of CM042694.1, forward strand.
ATAACATGGTGTGAGCATGTGCCAAGTCAACCCAAATAAAACATCAAAGGAGAATACCACTATACTATGATTTAATATGCTAAAACAACGCATGAATCATCCAAGGCACATTAAGCAATCTCAATTGTTTATAACAAGTCATGCTACAGCAAAGAATACTAAGCATAAAGCCAAAACAAAATCGAGCATGGCATAACAAAGCATAGGCCACAGTCAAAACAAGCTCTCTTTACCACTCAAACACGAGCTTTCCTACTCTTTTCCAAACCAAACCAAACCAACCTATTTGAACACCAATTCATGAATGAGGGGGTCCAACCAATTTATTCAGAAAACTAAGCAAACCAAGCAAACTAAAAACCAACACAACAACCAAAAAGAAGACGCTCCAAGAACAACACAACTGTGCATGAAACAATAAAAATGAAGCGTTTGGAAGAAACCTGGGATTTTTATTGACGAAGAAGGGGATGCCTTGGGCATCCCCAAGCTTTGACGCTTGTACTTCTTAGATATTTCTTGGCGTGACACGCGTGGCATCCCCAAGCTTGAGCTTTAGTCCATCCTTCATCTCATTACTCATTCCTGCCATACACCTGAAATTTATCCTTCATACAAAACTTTACACAATCTCATTAGCAACATTAGTGCACTCAAGATAATAGGTCTTAAGGTTCAATTATAACACCAAATAAACTTCCATTAGAACACTAGATACTGTAGCACTTCCCTCAAAAAGCTCAATTCCCCAAAAGAACTCAAGAAGGAACCAACAAGAAGCAAATGCAGAAAATGGCAGAAATCTGTCAAAACAGACCAGCAGGTAAAGACAAATTTTTTCGAAGACCTTTTGTTGCTCAAATCAAAAACTTTTGAACTAACGAAAGTTAGATAACGACCTGGGGCAGAAGCACAAACAATTACAGCTCAATCCGACATACAGAGTTCTCTCAGGAAGTTTTACGGTGAAGCACAGAAATCTGTTTCGGGACAACAACTTTCCCAATCATTACTTCACTCTCATTAGAGGTTACTCTTGACACAACAAGAAAATAAAAAGGATAAGGAGAGGTTATTACAGAGGTAATAACTTCCAAGACTCAACTAAATTTTTTGGGTTATCTCCCAATAAGTACTTTTCTGTAATGCCTTTAAGTTAGGCATAAGCAAAAACTAAAATGGATAGAAAAAAAGTAAGCGAAGATAATCATGGTGAAAACATTGTTTGTTCAATGAAATCCTTTTGTTAACAGGGTTGATCAAGTCTTGTTACCAAAACAATTTCATATGAGACAAAACTTTGTATTCCACTAATGATTATGTTACCTCAACCTTGATAGCAATGGTCCCAATCATAATAGTTTCAAATTTTTCTCTTGGTATGGGACAATATATTTCTCCAACTTGAATGCCCTCAACATATTCAATTGTATTCCAACCATAAGTCCTTTCAATCTTCTTGGGGAAATAGACAGTGTGTTCCTTGTCATTAACATTGAAGGTCACCTTCCCTTGATTACAATTAATAACAGCTCCTGCAGTATTTAAGAAAAGGTCTCCCAAGAATAATAGACATATTATCATCTTCAGGCATAATAGTTTGAGAGGATGCTCTCATAAGAAATATGAGTGGAAGTAAAAGAGAGCATCAAGAAGCAAATTCAAAACACATTTAAGTCTAACCCACTACCTATGCATAGGAATCATGTAAGCAAATAAATTTGCAAAGAACAAAGTGACAGGCATAGGAAGATAAAACAAGAGTAACTTCAAAACTTTCAGCACATAGAGAGGTGTTTCAATACCATGAAAACTCCTACCACCATATTTTCCTCTCTCAAAATAATTTTCAGTAGCCTCATGAATAAACTCAACAATATAACTATCACATAAAGCATGCTTTTCATGATTTACAAGCACTAGAGCCTTATCATAAACATTTTCAAAGGAAACCTCAGGAACATAACATTCATCCTCCTTTAGTAAGCAAGGGGGACAATCAAATAATGTAAGGGATAACGAGTTACTCTCATTAGAAGGTAGGCATGGGTAGCTAATCCATTCTTCCTCCTTTTATTCATTACTCTCCTCCTCTTTTTCATCTAATGAGATTTCAGGTTCATCAATTTCTTCTTCCATAGGATCCTGCAAAACATTAGTCTCTTCCATAGGGTCCTGCAAGGCATTAGTCTCTTCCATTTGTGGAAAGCATCTATTAAAATATTCAAGAATATAGCCATTTTCATCCTTCTAATTATCAAAGCCAAATTTAAGTATACCATACACCTCACACTTATAAGGTGAATCATCAATATTTTCAAGCAAACTAGCGAGTTCAAATGCACCCTTCCAAGCAATAAATTCCTCAATTTGTTCCACATCATAAAGATCATAATTTCCCTTAAAATAGGAAGATATGGTAACATTATCATTATACTCACATTGAAAAGGGAGGTGTTTGTACCTCCTATAGCAACAAGATTTATCAAAGAAATAAGTAACATTATAAGTAGAGCACACGTTTCTAGCAATGGTATACAATCTATCAATTTGTTCCCATAAGTGTTTCCCTTTTTGTGACAAGCGCTGTTCCTTATAATAATATTTTTCATTTTCCATGAACCCACCTTGCCAATAAGATTCCGTTTCAAAGAAACCAACCATTGACAACAAGCATGACAAAACAAGATAATAACAGACCAAACAAAAGAACAACTAGAGTAGGGATTAATTTTTTTGTATTTTTGATAAAGAAACAAGCAAACAAGGAGAAAGATAAACTTAGCTTGAACAATAGTGAATCCAAGTGAACTTGATAAATAAAGCTATGCTCCCTGGCAACGGCGCCAGAAAATAGTCTTGATGACCCACAAGTATAGGGGGTGTATCGCAGTATTTTCGAGGGAAGTGAAACCCAATTTATTGATTCGACACAAGGGGAGCCAAAGAATATTTATAAGCCTTAACAACTGAGTTGTCAATTCAGCTGCACCTGGAAACAATCTTGCTCACAACAGTTTATCAGTAGCAACAGTTTTGTAGTAGGAATAGCAAAATGAGTAGCAAAGCAAAGACATGAGTAACAAAAGCGAAGAACAAAGGGATTTGAGTGCGGTAGGCATAGGATGGATGACGGCGTTGCATGTACAAGACAATTCACATAGCAATCAGAACATAGGGCAATTGCAGATAAATAAGATAAAGCATCCAAGTACTAGACAATCCTAGGCATGTGTTCCATATATAGTCATACATGCTCGCAATGAGAACTTGCACAACATCTTTTGTCCGCCAAATTTGCAGCGGGGCCTCTAGGGAACTACTGGCAATTAAGGTGCTCCTTTTATAGAGCACTGGAGCAAAGCATTAACACTCCATGAACACATGTGATCCTCACATCAAAGCCATTCCCTTCCGGTTATCTCGATTTCTATCACTTCGGGGCCATAGGTTCCGGACAACGACGTGTGTATACAACTTGTAGATAAGACCCAAAACAATACTATCATGATGAATCAATAGCATGTTCAGATCTGAAATCATGGCACTCGGGCCCTAGTGACAAGCATTACGCACACCAAGTCGCAACAAAGTCATAAAGCACTAATAAAAGATACTAGACACCATGCCCTAACAATCTGATGCCATTACATGAACGATCTCATCCAATCCCTACCATCCCCATAGCCTACAACGGGGGATTACTCACTCATAGATGGAGGAAACAAGGATGGTTGATGAATATGATGGTGGAGATCGATGGAGATGGCTCCAGGGGCACTTCCCCGTCCCAGCAGGGTGCCGAAATAGTGACTTTCTGTCCCCCGAATCTCCCCTTCGGTGGCGGCGGTGTAGCGGAACTTTTCGTGGAAAAACGTCAAACCCCCCGAAGTTTTTAGGTCAGAAGGCTTCTTATAGGCGAAGAGGGAGACCGAGGGGGTGCCTGGGGCCACCACACCATGCCCTGGCGCGACCAGGCCTAGCCCACGCCTGGGGGGGGGGGGTGTGGCCAGCCCCTGGCCCTCCTCTGTCTCGTATTCTGGCTCTTGGAGTCTTATGGAAAAATAGGCACTTTGGCTTTTGTCCCGTCCAATTCCGAGAATATTCATTTTCGATTTTACGAACCAAAAGGCATCAACTGTGGCTCTTGTTAATAGGTTAGTCCAAGAAATCATATGAAAAGTACTCCAAAGTGTGGACAAAACACAAGAAAGTGGATAAAACCAAGCATGGAGCATCAAAAATTATAGATACATTTGCAATGTATCAATAAGAAGCTAGAAGAACTTCAAGGGATGCTCAAGACAACAGAGGCTGACATCAAGAGAGGCGACACCAATCAAGTGTTGATGGTTGATACGTTGCTAACGTATCTATAATTTTTGATGTTCCATGCTTGTTTTATATATACTTTCTTATGTTTTGTCCACACTTTCGAGTATTTTTATACACTTTCTTGGACTAACCTATTAACAAGATTCCACAGTGCCAACTGCCTGTTTTCTGCTGTTTTTGGTTCTAGGAAAGTCAGAAAATGAATATTCTCGGAATTGGACGGAACAAAAGCCAAAGTCAATATTTCACCGAGGGGACGGGAAGCACACGAGACGAGGGCGAGGGGCTGAGGTCACCACACCACCTGGCCGTGCGGCCAGGCTTGGCCCGTGCCAGGGGGTGGTGTGGCCACCTAGCGATTCCCCTCGGCCTCCCCTTTCACCTATAAGATGCCTCCGATACAGAAACCCTAAGTACCCGATCATAATTCCACAAAAGAGTCTGTAGCCGCCATCATCTCCATCCCTAGATCGGGAGGGATCTGAAGCTCTTCCCGGCACCCTGCTGGAGGGGAGAATTCACCCTGGAGGCCTTCTTCATCACCATGCAAGCCTCCGATGTGATGCGTGAGTAGTTCATCCCTAGACTACGGGTCCATGTAGTAGCTAGATGGTTGGTTCTTCTCTTTTGTGCATCCATGTTTAGATCTTGTGAGCTTCGTTCATGATCAAGATCATCTATTTGTAATCCTACATGTTGTGTTTGCGGGGATCCGATGGATATTGAGATGCTATTTCAGATTTATTATTGATTCTATCATGTCTTTGTTATTTGTGATCTTGCATGCTCTCCGTTGTTAGTAGATATCTTGGCCGAGTAGATGCTAGCAACTCCAAGAGGGAGTATTTATGCTCGATAGTGGGTTCATGCCTCTAGGAATCTGGGGAAGTGACAGAAATCTCTAAGGTACTAGATGTGTTGTTGCTACTAGGGAGAAAACAACAATCCTTTGTTCATAGAACAATCGTATTGTTTACTTTACACACAATGCTTAATGCAATTATCTGTTGCTTGCAACTTAATATTGGAGGGGGTTCGGATGATAAACTGGAGGTGGATTATTAGTCACAGATGTAGTTGGATTACGGTCTATGTATAATGTTGTAATGCCCAATCAAATCTCATAGGAGTCAAGATGATTAGTATATGCATGTATGGTTTCTCGATGTTTGTCAATTGCCCCGCTGTAATTTGTTCACCCAACATGTTATCTATCTTAAGGAGAATCACCACTAGTGAACTATGGACCCCGATCCTTTCTTTACCATCAATCTACAACTATTTACTATTTTCAATTTACTTTCTACAAGCAATTACTATCTTCCACACAATACGTTTAATCCTTTGTTTTCAGCAAAACCGGTGAGATTGACAACCTCACTGTAAGTTGGGGGCAAAGTTGTGTTGTCTAGGATTCCAAGTTGGAACAACACCTTGGTGGTGTTTCCTTGCTCCTACTGGTTCGATAACCTTGGTTTCATAACTGAGGGAAAACTTGCTGCTGTGGTCATCATACCTTCCTCTTGGGGTTCACCAACGAGCTCGATATATTTTGGGCCATCAAGCTATTTTTCTGGCGCCGTTGCCGGGGAGTCAAGGACATCTTCACAAGGGGAGTCCCTCATAACCAATCTTTTTACTTTGTTATTTTTGCTTTGCTTAGTTTATTTCTGCTTTGTTTGCTTGTTTCTTTATCAAAAACACACAAAAAATTAGTTGTACTAGTTTGCTTTCTTTATTAAAAACACAAAAAATGACTACTCTTGAAAACACTAAGTTGTGTGACTTCACTAGCACCAACAACAATGATTTCATGTGCACACCTATATCTCCACCTGTTCCTGAAGCTACTTTCTTTGAAATTAAACCTGCTTTACTCAATCTTGTTATGGGAGAACAATTTTCTGGTATTGGTACTGAAGATCCTGCTGCTCATCTAAATAGCTTTGTTGAACTTTGTGAGATGCAAAAGCATAGGGATATAGACAGAGATATTATGAAGCTTAAATTGTTTCCTTTCTCTTCGAGAGGAAAAGATAAAGAATGGTTGCAATCCCTAACTAGAAATAGTATTGATTCTTGGACTAAATGCAAAGATGCTTTCATTGTAAAATACTATCCTCCTGCTAAGATTATATCTATGAGAAGTGAAATAATGAAATTTAAACAATCTGATAATGAACATGTTGCTCAAGCTTTGGAAAGAATGAAATCTTTGGTAAAGAATTGTCCCACTCATGGACTAACTGCTTGGATGATTATACAAACCTTTTATGCAGGATTGAACTATTCTTCAAGAAATATGCTAGATTCTGCTATTGGAGGTACCTTTATGACCATTACTTTGGGTGCTGCAACAAAGCTTCTGGATAATATGATGGTTAACTATTCTGAATGGCATACTAAGAGAGCTCCACAAGGTAAGAAGGTAAATTATGTTGAAGAGACCTCTTCCTTGAGTGATAAAATTAATGTTATTATGTCTATGCTTGTTAATGGGAAAGCTCATATTGATCCAAATCATGTTCCCTTAGCCTCTTTAGTTGCTCAAGAAGAGCAAGTTGATGTGAACTTTATAAGAAATAATAATTTTAACAACAATGCCTACAGGAATAATTTTGGTAATAATAACTATAGGCCATACCCTCCCAATAATGGTAATGCTTATGGAAATTCCTACAACAATAATAGGAGTGGTCCCTCTAAACTTGAAGTTATGCTTAAAGATTTTATTAGTAAACAAACTTCTTTCAATACAACTATTGAGGAAAACTCTCTAATGCTGAAAGGAATATAACATCATTAGCTGAAGCACAATCTTCTTTTAATAAAATGACTGCTAAACCTGAAACTATTGAGAATCCTTTTGCTGCTACTAATACCATACAAGTTAGAATTGATGAAAATGTTAGACTATTAGCTGAATTGCATGCTAAGTGGGAAAGAGAAGTTAAAATTGCTAGAAATATTAGTGTTTCTACTATCACTACCACTAATGTTGAAGCTAGTAAACCCAATGGAACCTTTTCTAATAAAAATGCTGAAATTCTTCGGATGGGAAACAATAGCTCTACTAATTTAGATGATAATTATGATTTTGATTTGATGATGGCAATATCTCTGAAGTAATTAAGTTCCTACAAAAGCTTGCCAAAAGTCCTAATGCTAGTGCTATGAATATGGCCTTTACAAAACACATTACTGATGCTCTCATAAAAATTAAAGAAGAAAAGATGAGACATAAAGCTTCTATTCCTATGAAATTAGAAGATGGTTGGGAACCCATCATTAATATGAAATTAAATGATTTTGATCTCACAGCCTTATGTGATCTTGATAGTAGTGTTTCTATTATGCCTAGAAAGATTTATGAAATGCTTGATTTGCCACCATTGGAAGATTGTTATTTAAATGTCCCACTTGATGACAATGCTAAAAAGAAACTTATGGGGAGTACTAATGATGTTCTTATTATGGTTAACAATGCCTATGTCCCTGTTGATTTCTATGTTTTGGATGTTAAATGCAATGCTTCTTGTCCTATTACTATGGGAAGACCTTTTCTTAGAACTGTTGGTGCCATTATTGATATGAAAGAAAGCGCCATTAAATATCAATTTCCACTCAAGAAAGGTATAGAACACTTACCTAAGAAGATAGAGAAGATTCCTTTTGCCTCTCCTATGAAAACAAAATTTGCTCTTAATGCTTCTTCATTTGAGAATACTTGATCCTTTTTCTTGCCTCTTATGCCTAACTTAAAGGCGTTAAAGAAAAGTACTTATTGGGAGATAACCCAAAAGTTTTAGATGAGTCTTGGAAGTTATTATCTCTGTAATAACCGCTCCTTATCCTTTTTATTATGTATTTTTTGCCAAGAGTAACCTCTAATGAGAGAGAAGTACTTCTTAGGAAAGTTGCTGACCCGAAACAGATTCTTGTGCTTTGCTGTAAACATTCGTGTAAAATCTCTGTATGTCGGTTTGAGCTGTGATTTTTTGTGATTCTGCCCCAGGTTGTTTCCCAACTTTTGTTAGTTCAACACTTTTCGATTTGAGCAACAGAAGGTCTTCGAAAAAATTGGTTTTTACCTGCTGGTCTGTTTTGACAGATTTCTGCCATTATTTGCATTTGCTTCTTGTTGATTCCTTTTTGGGTTATTTTTGGGGAATTGAGATTTTTGAGGGAAGTGCTACAGTAGCTTGTGTTTTAGCGGAAGTTTTATTGGTGTTGAAACTGAACCCAAAGACTTATTATCTTGAGTACACTAATGTTATTAATAAAGATTGTGTGAAGTTTTGTATGAAGGAAAAATTTCAGGTGTAAGGAGAGAATGATGTAATGAGATGAATAATGGACTAAATCTCAAGCTTGGGGATGCCACCTCATGTCACCCCAAGAAATATCCAAGAAGTAAAAGCATAAAAGCTTGGGGATTCCCAACGCATCCCCTTCTTCATCAACAAAAATCTCAGGTTCTTCCAAACACTTCATTTTTATTGTTTCATGCACAGTTGTGTTGTTCTTGGAGCGTCTTCATTTTTTGTTTTTGGTTTTTGTTTGCTTGGTTTACTTAGTTTTCTTGAATAAATTGGTTGGACCCCCTCTTTCATACATTAGTTTTCAAATAGGTTGGTTTGGATTGGAAAAGAGTAGGAAAAGTTCATACTTAAGTGGTAAAAAGGAGTTTGTTTTTGACCGTGGCCTATGCTTTGTCATGTTATGCTTGATATTGTTTTGGCTTTATGCTTAGTGATTTTTGCTGTAGCATGACATGTTATAAACAATTGAGATTGCCTAATGTGCCTTCAAAGAATCATGTGTGGGTTTAGCATATTAAAGCATAGTATTGTGGGATTCTCCTTTGATGCTTTATTTTGGTTGACTTGGCGCATGCTCACACCATGTTATGACTATCCCAAGTCACCATATCCTCGATGATCCTTTAGTTTTCGACTTGTAATATCACTTTATGCTTTAATTAATGATTTTTTGTCGCTTTGCATGATTATGGCCATTATTGCTCTCTTAGTTGGTCGCTCCCAGTCTTTTGCTAGACTCCATAACCAAGTATGAGTTACACTCATGCATCCAACTGCAAATAAAACCAAGTTATTCCAAAGAGTCCACCATACCTACCTATTAGCATTAGCTATTCCAAGTATATTCATGTTTTTATCCACCTTTCGAATTAAACTTGTTATGAGAAAACTAGTGATTAAAGCTCTCACGAACTTGATGGCACACTTTACTTTTCTTGCCCCTAATATACTTGAACCATTGTGTCATATATCTTGTATATGCTTGCACTTATACGTTGGGGATTAGCAGAACCATGCTGTCATGGGGAACGCTTTCAACATTGCACTTTTACTTTGTACCTAGTTGATATCATGCTCTTTTGTCTATGGATGCCGTCTGTGTGAAATGAAAGGGAGCTTGTAAGTCCATGGAGTTATGTATGTGTGTTAGAGAAATTCCTGGGCCGCTGGTCTAATCCATGCCTAATCATGGTGGAAACCTGCAGTGTAACCATAATGATCAATCTATGAAGCATTCTTCTTATAAAAAAAAGAGATAGAGATTGAGAAAAAAGAGAAAAAGAAAAAAAGAGATGAGAAAAGAGGAAAGAGAGAAAAAAGCACCATTTTCCCATGGTAAATAAGAAGATTGCTGAGATGCTCGTTGTCTGCTTGCCTTGTCATTTTGATATGGGGATTCTTCCGTATCATCGGGCAAGGGGTACCCCGTTGGCGGTTCTCTATGATACACATGTACTTACTATGACAAGAACTTACCGGTAACTAAACTTGAGTAGAATGAGGAGCGGCCCTCGTGTTCAAGGGACATGAGATTGCCAACTTATACTTTGTCAAGCATATACTCCAGACTTTGTTCACTTTAACCTTAATCACTTCAAGATGCTTATGATAGGGGCAATGAGAGCTGAAAGCTAATAAGTACCATAATTTTTCGAAGCTCTTTATGATACTGGAATCCCTGCTTCCTTCTATGAAAGGCCTTTCTTTTACTTTTATATTGAGTCTCCATCTTCTATCTTTATGCATCTATTGAGAGAGCATAGTGGCCATTCTTAGTTTAATGTGCATTGTCCCAAGACTTGTTGATTGATGCATAACTTTGATATTGCTTGTTCTTAAACTATTTGTATATAGTCACCCTTATGAACTTTGAAGGTGTCCTATGCATTTATGTTTTGCTACTCTATGAGGGACAAGCTGAATACCATTCTCATTATGTTTTCTTTATGTGAAACAAACAAACGTCTTGCAAAACATTGTTATTCATGAATCTTTTGTTTATGCCTTTTCATGTTACAACATAGTTGCTATGTCTTATTGTTAGAACTATATCTTTCATGCTATGTTGAAGTACTATGATCCCAGCTATCAATGTTTTACAAATAGTTTGATCAAGTTTATGATGGTGCATGTCACCTCAAAAATTATTCTTTCTTTTTATCACTTACCTACTCGAGGACGAGCAGGAGTTAAGCTTGGGGATGTTGATATGTTGCTAACGTATCTATAATTTTTGATGTTCCATGGTTGTTTTATATCTACTTTCTTATGTTTTGTCCACACTTTGGAGTATTTTTATACACTTTCTTGGACTAACCTATTAACAAGATGCCACAGTGCCAGCTGCCTGTTTTCTGCTGTTTTTGGTTCCAGGAAAGTTAGAAAATGAATATTCTCGGAATTGGATGGGAGAAAAGCCAAAGTCAATATTTCACCGAGGGGGACACGGAGCTAGAATACAAGACGGAGAGGGACCAGAGGCCGGCCACACCACCTGGCCGCGTGGCCAGGCCTGGCCCACGCCAGGGGTGGTGTGGCCGCCTAGGGCACCCCCTCGGCCTCCCCTTTCGCCTATAAGATGCCTCCGATACAGAAACCCTAAGTACCTGATCAAAATTCCACGAAAGAGTCTGTAGCCAGCGTGATCTCCATCCCTAGATAGGGAGGGATCTGAAGCTCTTCCCGGCACCCCGCTGAAGGGGAGAATTCACCCTAGAGGCCTTCTTCATCACCATGCAAGCCTCTGGTGTGATGCGTGAGTAGTTCATCCCTGGACTACGGGTCCATGTAGTAGCTAGATGGTTGGTTCTTCTCCTTTGTGCTACCATGTTTAGATCTTGTGAGCTTCGTTCATGATCAAGATCATCTATTTGTAATCCTACATGTTGTGTTTGCGGGGATCCGATGGATATTGAGATGCTATTTCAGATCGATTATTGATTATATCATGTCTTTGTTATTTGTGATCTTGCATGCTCTCCGTTGTTAGTAGATATCTTGGCCGAGTAGATGCTAGCAACTCCAAGAGGGACTATTTATGCTCCATAGTGGGTTCATGCCTCTAGGAATCTGGGGAAGTGAAAAAAATCTCTAAGGTACTAGATGTGCTGTTGCTACTAGGAAGAAAACAACAATCCTTTCTTCATAGAACAATCGTATTGTTTACTTTACACACAATGCTTAATGCAATTATCTGTTGCTTGCAACTTAATACTGGAGGGGGTTCGGATGATAACCTAAAGGTGGATTATTAGTCATAGATGCAGTTGGATTACGGTCTATGTATAATGTTTTAATGCCCAATCAAATCTCATAGGAGTCAAGATGATTAGTATATGCATGTATGCTTTCTCGATGTTTGTCAATTGCCCCGTTGTAATTTGTTCACCCAACATGTTATCTATCTTAAGGAGAATCACCACTAGTGAACTATGGACCCTGGTCCTTTCTTTACCATCAATCTACAACTATTTACTGTTTTCTATTTACTTTCTACAACCAATTACTATCTTCCACACAATACGTTTAATCCTTTGTTTTCAGCAAAACCAGTGAGATTGACAACCTCACTGTAAGTTGGGGGCAAAGTTCTTTGGTTGTGTTGTGTAGGATACCAAGTTGGAAACAACACCTTGGAGGTGTTTCCTTGCTCCTACTGGTTCGATAACCTTGGTTTCATAACTGGGGGAAAACTTGCTGCTGTGCTCATCATACCTTCCTCTTGGGGTTCCCCAACAAGCTCCATATATTTTGGGCCATCAATGGTGCATAATGCTTCGAAGATCAAGAAGAGGTCTTGGTCTAAGAAAGCCAAGCCAAAGGGAGACGACATGCTGGATCAAAGTCCCAGCTCCAGCTTAGTGACTGGCAAGTCGGCAAAACCTCTGGGTATATTATGCTTTTACTGTAAGGGAGAGGGTCACTGGAAGAGGAACTGTGACAAGTACAAGTACAAGGCGGACAAAGCCAAGACTTGAAGTATGACTTCTGACTCAGGTACACTTATTGTAAATGTTATAGACATTTATCTTGCCGACACTCCTAGCAGCACTTGGGTATATGATACCGGATTGGTTGTTCATGTGTGCAACTCGATGCAGGGACTGGTAAGGAATAGGAGCGTGGCAAGAGGGGAGATTGGCATCAGAGTCAAAACAAAAGCAAGAGTTGTTGCGTTAGCTAGGGATGATGCAACTCCAGTTACCTTCAAGATTTGTACTAGAACTAAATAAGTGTTATTATGTTCTTGTACTAACACGAAACATCATTACTACCTCATGTTTGTTGTAGTAGGGTTTTGAGTCAAGTATTAAGAACAATGGTTGTTCCTTTTATTTGAATAATGTGTTTCATGGCTATGCATCTATCCAAGCCGGAATTTTCGTTCTTGATCTTGAATGTAAATCAGTCTATAACTTGAATGCTAAAAGGTTGAAGCCGAATGATCTTAGTTCTACTTATCTATGTCATTGTCGCCTTGGTTATATCAGCTGGAAATGCATGCTGAAGCTCCATGTTGATGGACTCCTGGACTCGTATAGCTTGGAGCCGTTCAAAACATGTGAATCCTGTTTGCTAGGAAAGATGACCAAGACACCTTTCACAAAGAACTACGAGAGGGCGACCAACTTGCTTGAACTGATACATAGTGATGTATGTGGTCCAATGAGCATGACAACCAGAGGTGGTTATGAGTATTTTGTCATGTTCACAGACGATCTCAGTAGATATGGCTATGTCTACCTGATGAAATCTAAGTCAGAAACTTTTGAAAAGTTCAAAGAGTTTCAGAGTGAAGTGCAAAACCAACTCGGCAAGAATATTAATTTTCTGCAATCAGATTGTGGAAGCGAATATATGAGCCATGAGTTTGATGACCATCTCAAGGGTTGTAGAATAGTTCCACAACTCACCTCTCTAGGAACACCTCAGATAAATGGTGTGTCGGAAAGGCAGAACCGAACCTTGTTAGACATGGTAAGGTCGATGATGAGTAAGACGAATCTACCTTTATCATTCTAGAGTTTTTATCTAGAGACAACAATGATAACACTAAACAAAGTACCATCTAAATTAGTAGAAAAGACACCACATGAGATGTAGATGGGAAAGAACCCGACCTTGGCTTTTCTCAAGATTTGGGGATGTGAAGCTTTGGGTTACTATTTCTACAACCGAGAAGAAGGCAAAGTTTTGTCGCTCGAAACAGTGTCTTTCTAGAGAAAGAGTTTATAAGCCAAAAAGATAGTAGGAATAGGGTCCACCTCGAAGAAATTCGAGATTCACCTACTCAGGACAAGTCGACAACCTTGGAGGTTAAGACAGACGTTGTGCCTAAGCCGGCAAAAGCACCATAGCCACGAAGGTCAACGAGACTATGTGGAGACGTGCTTATGCTGGACGACGATGAGCCGATGATGGCTCTAAAAATAGCCATCTTTTCCCGCATTTAAACATTATTTTTAGTCAATCAATTGACAAGAAACTCTCTAGCCTTGCCACTAACGACTTATTATTGCAAATATATGCAAACCATTGCCTTGAATTATGTTGTGTAGGAAATCACGCTTTGTAATGCGAAATTAGGAGTCATAATGAAGATTTTGAGGAAGTCCACACGACCAAGTAATCCATGAGTAATTACCAAGTGTATGCAGCCGTAACGACCACTGGTATGGGTAGGGCCCGCCCGTACCGTGCGCCTGTACCATGTGGCAGCGGCTTCATCTTGACAAACCCTACAACTTTCAAGAAGATGCCTATATATTTTGAGGTTCCAGCCACCACAGAAGAGGCCTCCATTCTCAAATTGCATCACGACACCACCAAAGGAGACCCACACCATAGTCCATCCCTTCCATCTTCCATCCCCTCCATTAACCATAGCCATTACTTTGTACTTTATATCTCCTTGTGATTCAGCAACCGTTGTTAGAATATTTGATTTCAATCTAAGTATTTTGCACAATGTTTTCTATCCTTGATCTTATTGTTATCAGTGAATAGTCCTCACGGGCTATGGGTTGGGGAGAAACCTTGCAGCAATTATGTGCATCTAATCTATGGGAGTATTGTGTATTGTTTGAAAGAGGGATTTGTATCTTTTGTTTCTTTGTCTCGTGCCTCGATCTTTGGACTTGTTGGTACCCAAGATCCCCGAGATCGATAAAGGCTTGAGGCGAGATACTTGTCTAGCAGCGATCTCATAGGAAGCCCAGTGATAGAAAGGGCGGTACGGTCTTCTCTTAGTGACCCATTTGGGATCAACAGCAACATCACTTATTAAGGCTTTGATATGTGTTTTTCACTTAATAACTGTTTGTAGCCTGGTGCTTTGTGGTGCACTCAGTTAGATCAAAATACTATTGCTATGCCTGCTGCTCGCAGGGGCTCTAGTATATTAGGATGTGCTTCCCACAATATATTATCTCTATTAGAACATTACACATGACTGTGCCTCTTATTATATTTTATACCATATGATGTGCAGCTGCAGGTGGATCTTCAACCCTGGCCTATCTCCATCCATTGAATCAACCCACGATATGAAGTAAACTAGATTGGTCTGGTAAACAAAAAGATAAAACAAAAAAACAAAGTCTTACAGACGTGTCCTTTTTAATTCCTTTTAGCATTGTTTCCCAAGGTTTGATTAAACCTAAGTCTACTGGGGAAAAAGACTATTATACTACATACGTGAATCCGGATCGAAGGTATCAAACCCTTTTTCTGGCACCATTGTCGGGGAAGCAATTTGCTATCCTGGTGAGGTCACTAGAGACCTTGTTTTTAGTTTTATTATTTTTTGTAGTTTATTTCTTGTTATTAGTTTACTTTCTTATTGTCTATTTGAAAACCCAAAAAAAAATTAGTTACTTGTTATTTGTTTACTTTACTCTAAAAATACCAAAAATATAAGAGCCATGGCTCAAAAGGGACTTGGGGAGTATGCTACTCCACCTGATGATTTTGTTCGTGCACCTATTACTCAGCCCGCTATTGATGCGGAAGCATATGAAATTAAGCCTAACCTTTTAAGTTTGGTTCAACAAAACCAATTTGGAGGCTCATCTTCTGAGGATTCAGGTTCACACTTAAATACTTTTACTGAAATTTGTGACATGATGCGTGATACATTGCAAATGTATCTATAATTTTTGATGTTCCATGCTTGGTTTTATCTACTTTCTTGTGTTTTGTTCCAACTTTGGAGTACTTTTCATATGATTTCTTGGACTAACCTATTAACAAGAGCCACAGTGCAGTTCTGTTTTCTGCTTTTTGGTTCCGGAAAAGTCGAAAATCAATATTCTCGGAATTGGACGGGACAAAAGCCAAAGTTCCTATTTTACCGGAAGACTCACGGAGCCAGAAGCAGAGACGGAGGAGGGCCAGGGCCTGGCCACACCATATGGTGGCGCGGGCTAGCCCTGGCCGTGCCACCAGGTGGTGTGGCCCCCCTGGCCGCCCACCGACCTTGCCTCTTCGCCTATAAGAAGCCTCCTGATGCATAAACCCTAAATCATCAAGCCTCCAGCCACGAAAAGTTCCGCAGCGCCGCCGCCACCGAAGGGGAGATTCGGGGGACAGAAAGTCTCTGTTCTGGCACCCTGCCGGGACGGGGAAGTGCCCCCGGAGCCATCTCCATCGATCTCCACCGCCATCTCCATCATCGTTGCTGATTCCCATGATGAGGAGGGAGTAGTTCTCTCTCGAGGCTAAGGGTTCTACCGGTAGCTATGTGTTCATATCTCTCTCTATGCATGATCATATTGTGATCATGAGCTTTGTAATCAAGTAGATCTACCTTGCTACTCAAGTGCTTTATTAGATCTCTGCTCTCCCCATGTGTGTGAAAGTGACAGCGTGCACACCATGGTGACACTTAGGCTAGAGATTACAAATACTTGTTATGAGTTATATTTGGAGTTGGATGTCTTTATGAAATTGTGGTGTTTGTTGGACTCATCTAGTACTCAAGGTGACAGTGTGGGGTTTCTAGATGGGAAAGGCTTACTTTGAGGTGTGCTGTTATAGCCCTACCATTGATTAGAGTGTCCAACCGGAGAGTAGTTCAGCGTAGTATCATAAAAAGAAGATATTTATATGAGAGTGTTCACTAGTGAAAGTATGATCCGTAGGCCTTGTTTCTAAGCATTGAAACACCATTTGCAATTAGATCTGTTACATGTTTGCTTGCTTCTATCTTTATTTCAGTTTGCCTTTAGTCTCTTCCACGCCATCAATTTATTTTCTATCACCGTTACCACTTATAATTATCCATACCACTTGTATTTCACTATCTCTTCGCCGAACTAGTGCACCTATACACCTGACAAGTGTATTGGGTGTGTTGGGGACACAAGAGTCTTCTTGTATCTTGATTGCAGGGTTGCTTGAGAGGGGATACCTTTGACCACTTCCTCCCTGAGTTCGATAAACCTTGGGTGATCCACTTAAGGGAAAACTTGCTGCTGTTCTACAAACCTCTGCACTTGGAGGCCCAACAACTGTCTACAAGAATAGAAGTGTGTAGACATCAAGCTATTTTCTGGCGCCGTTGCTGGGGAGGTAAGGTAAAAGGTATTCACACCGGAGGATTAAAGAAGAAGAACCTCCCACGGCAAACGCCTATTTTCTGGCGTTGTTGCCGGGGAGGTAAGGTAAAAGGTACTCACATCCTCCGGTGTGAGTGCTCGAAGTTATTTCCTTTAGATTCTGCAATTTGTCTTTTTGTTTCTTGTTTTCACTAGTTAGGCTTAATGGAAAACAACAACAAAATTAGAGAGCTTTATAGTATTTATCTTGAGTTAGGACATGAAGTGTTTGAAGAGAAAATTAAAAAACCTATGGAACTTTATTTGCATGCTAATAGCAATGTTGTTAGTATGAATTCTTTAGACACCATTATTGCTAATGCTATGGAAAAGTCTAAGCTTGGGGAAGCTAGTTTTTATGAAAATGATCTATTTAGTTCGCCAGCTTTGGAAGATAGCTATTCTCCTGCTTATGATGATACCAATCCTCTAATATATGATGATTACAATGATGAATATGATATTTTCAGTCCACCTAATATTGAGGAGGAAGTTAATTATGACTACAATATGCCTCCTATATTTGATGATTATGGTGATGAGAATAGTAATGATAGCTATTTTGTTGAATTTACACCCACTACAATTAATAAGAATGACTATGTTTATGACGGAAGTATTAATTCTTTTATGCATGTGGCTCATGATAAGAATGTTTTATGTGATAGTTATATTGTTACTTTTATTCATGATGCTACTGAAAGTTATTATGAGAGAGGGAAACATGGTTTTATGTGTCTCAACAATATTAAGTTTCCCCTCTTTATGTTGAAAATTTTGAAGTTGCACTTGTTTTGCTTTCCTATGCTTGTTGCTTTGTGCTTTCATGACTTGTTTATTTACAAGATTCCATGCATAGGAAGTGGGTTAGACTTAAATGTGTTTGGAACTTGCTTCTTGATGCTCTCTTTTACTTCAAATCATATTTCTTATGTGAGCATCTTCTCAAACTATCAAGCCTAACTTAAAGGCATTAAAGAAAAGTACTTATTGGGAGATAACCCAAAAGAATTAGATGAGTATTGGAAGTTATTACTTCAGTAATAACCGCTCCTTATTCTTTTTATTTGCTTTTTGTGCCAAGAGTAACCTCTAATGAGAGAGAAGTAATGATTGAGAAAGTTGCTGTCCCGAAACAGATTTCTGTGCTTCACTGTAAAAATTCGTGTAAAATCTCTGAACGTCTTTTTGAGGCGTGAATTTTTGGGCTTCGGCCCCAGGTTTTTATCTAACTTTCGTTAGTTCAACACTTTTTTATTTGAGCAACAGAAGGTCTTCAAAAAAATTGGTTTTTACCTGCTGGTCTGTTTTGACAGATTTCTGCCATTTTCTGCATTTGCTTCTTGTTGGTTCCTTTTTGAGTTATTTTAGGGAATTGAGCTTTTTGAGGGAAGTGCTACAGTATCTAGTGTTCTAATGGAAGTTTATTTGGTGTTATAACTGAACCTTAAGACTTATTTATCTTGAGTGCACTAATGTTGCTAATAAAGATTGTGTGAAGTTTTGTATGAAGGAAAAATTTCAGGTGTATGGAAGGAATGAGTAATGAGATGAAGGATGGACAAAAGCTCAAGCTTGGGGATTCCATGCGTGTCACCCCAAGAAATATCCAAGAAGTACAAGCATCAAATCTTGGGGATGCCCAAGGCATCCCCTTCTTCATCAATAAAAATCCCAGGTTTCTTCCAAACACTTCATTTTTATTGTTTCATGCACAATTGTGTTGTTCTTGGAGCGTCTTCTTCTTTGTTTTCGTTTTGGTTTTTCGTTTGCTTTGTTTTCTTAGGTTGCTTGAATAAATTGGTTGGACCCCACTCTTTCATACATTGGTTTGCAAATAGTTTGGTTTGGTTTGGAAAAGAGTAGGAAAGTTCATGGTTAAGTGGTAAAGAGAGCTTGTTTTTGACTGTAGCCTATGCTTTGACATGCCATGCTTGATATTGTTTTGGATTTATGCTTAGTATTCTTTGCTATAGCATGACTTGTTATAAACAATTGAGATTGCTTAATGTGCCTTGGATGAATCATGCGTTGTTTTAGCATATTAAAGCATAGTATAGTGGTATTCTCCTTTGATGCTTTATTTGGGTTGACTTGGCACATGCTCACACCATGTTATGACTATCTCAAGTCACCATAGCCTTTATGATCCTTTAGTTTTCAACTTGTAGTATCACTTTATGCTTTGATCAATGATGTTTTGTCGCTCTGCATGATTAAGGCCATTATTGCTCTCTTAGTTTGTCGCTCCCAGTCTTTTGCTAGTCTCCACAACCAAGTATGAGTTCCACTCATGCATCCAACTCCCTAAACCAAGTTATTCCAAAGAGTCCACCATACCTACCTACTAGCTTATGCTATTCCAAGTATATTCATGCTTTTGTTTACCTTCAGAATTAAACTTGTTATGATAAAACTAGTGATTAAAGCTCTCACGAACTTGATGGCACACTTTACTTTTCTTGCCCTTAATAAACTTGAACCATTGTGTCGTCTATGTTGTATATGCTTGCACTTATTTGTTGGGAATTAGCAGAACCATGCTTTCATGGGGAACGCTTTCAACATTGTACTGGTACTTGTACCTAGTTGATATCATGCTCTTTTGTATATGGATGTCGTCGGTGTGAAATGAAAGGGGAGCTTGTAAGTCCATGGAGTTATGTATATGTGTTAGAGAAACGCCAGGTCACTGGTTCAATCCATCGACATGGTGGAAACCTGCAGCGTAACCATAATGAGCTATCTATGAAGCATTCTTCTTATAAAAAAGAGTCCTATATTGAGAAAAAAAAGAGAAAAGAAAAAAATATATACTATGAAAAGAGGAAAGAGAGAAAAAAGCACCATATTCCCATGGTAAATAAGAAGAATGCTGAGATGCTCGTTGTCTGCTTGCCTTGTCATTTTGATATGGGGATTCTTCCGTATCATCGGACAAGGGGTACCCTGTTGGTGGTTCTCTATGATACACATGTACTTACAATGACAAGAACTTACCGGTGACTAAACTTGAGTAGCATGAGGAGCGGCCCTCATATACAAGGGACATGAGATTTCTGACTTATACTTCGTCAAGCATATACTCCATAGTTTGTTCACTTTAACCTTAATCACTTCAAGATGCTTATGATAGGGGCAATGAGAGCTGAAAGCTATTAAGTACCATAATTTTTGGAAGCTCTTTATGAAACTTGAACCTCTGCTTCCTTCTATGAAGGCCTTTCTTCCACCATTATATTGAGTCTCCAGCTTCTATCTTTATGCACTTACTTTGAGAGCATAGTGGCCATTCTTAGTTCTATGTGCATTGTCCCAAGAATAGTTGATTGATGCATACTTTGAGAGCATAGTGGCCATTCTTAGTTCTATGTGCATTGTCCCAAGAATAGTTGATTGATGCATACTTTGAGAGCATAGTGGCCATTCTTAGTTCTATGTGCATTGTCCCAAGAATAGTTGATTGATGCATAGAAAACAAAAATATTCCTATGATGGGAACTATTAAGCTCCAAGATCAATCTACCTAGATACAAGCAACAGGTGGATATACATCCATAGAGAACATACCCTTGAAGACCAACAAAGTGTAACAAGGTTGGACTCGTGGATGATGTAGTCGTTCGCTTGCTGACCTCAAGATCGAGAGGAAGTCCTAGTGCTGCAAATCAGTAGTGCATCTGTGCTTGCACACAGATCCGGTCCACCGAACAACCTCTGCCTCCTCGCTCTAGCGATGCAGCGGAAGCAGCAACTCCTTCCACACGAAAAGCCAGCGGGAACATGTATCTCGCTAATCCGAGACCATGGGGAAATAATTATAGAGGGGGAGAGAGATCCTTCACGAGGAGGTGTGCTTTGTGAGGAGGAGAGGGGTACCTTTTATAGGGGAGAGGGGGGCATCCCCTCCCATGGTCGGCAGCCATGGAGGTGCCCCTCACCTCCTCTCATTCATGTGGGTGGAGCTCCCACTCACATAAAAAGCCTCCACTCAGAAATCCCACTCACATGCATTAAATTTCCACCAAATTTAATGCAATTCTCATTTAATAAAACTCTTTTATTTATTTTATTCAGAATTTTGTTAATTACTTTAATTAACAAACATTCACATAAAACTCCTAGCAACATTTCAACATCACATGCAGAACCAATTTTAGCAATTTCACTCGAAACAATTCCGGTGTCCATTGAAATAATTCCAACGCTTTGCAATTATTTTCTCTAGAACATATTTGCTCGAAATGGTGTCAGTATCCCTTAAGTGTGTCACCCTACGGTTCACGAATAATGCCGATATGATTGAGACCCTTCTTCGATCAATAATCAGTAGTGGGATCTGGAGATCCATACTGACTCCCACACATTCAACGAGGACTTCTATGATCGTGAGAACCTTTAACGCTAGTAACTAAATCCTTTTGTCTCGTGATATATTACATGTATGAGATTCGATCATTAGTATCTCAATACCTAGTTTGATTTCATTACCGACATGCACTCTTTTCTCGTTGCCGTGATATACCATTCTAGTGATCACATCACTTGCTTGCAAGCTATCTTAATGTGATATCACCGTGAGGGCCCAGAGTATATCTAACCATCATCGGGATGGACAAATCCCACTCTTGATCCATGATTCTTTACATAACACCTTCGGAGTATCTGAACCCACCTTTATAGTCACCTCGTTATTAACAACATCCAATGTCCATGATCAGGAAACCTTGATCATCTTGTTAATCAACGAGCTAGTTTATAAGAGAGGCATAACTAGGAACCATTTATTTGTTTATTAAACACACATGCATTAACATTTCCAATCAATACAATTATAGCATGCAAAATAAACATCTATCATATACTTGGAATATGATAATAATAAATTTATTATTTCCTCTCAGGGCATATTCCCTTCAGTCTCCCACTTGCACTAGAGACAATAATCTAGTTTACATAGTGATAAATCTAACACCCATGGAGTTCTGGTGTTGATCATTTTTTCCCTAGGGAGAACTTTAGTCAATGAATCTGCTACATTGAGGTCTGTGTGCACTTTACAAATCTTTATATCTCCATCCTTGACATGCTCGCGGATGGAGTGAAACCGGCACTTAATATGCTTGGAATTCTTGTGAGACCTTGGTTCCTTGGCGTTGGCTATGGATCCATTGTTGTCACAATAGATCACCATTGGGTCCAACGCACTAGGAACCACACCTAATTCAGTTATGAACTCCTTCATCCAAAGCGCTTTCTGCACCGCTTTTGAAGCAGCAACATATTCCGCCCCTGTTGTTGATCCCGCCACCATAGGTTGTTTGGAGATCCTCCAACTAACTTCTGCTGTGTTCATGAGAAATACGTATCCGTATTGAGACTTAGAGTCATCCGGATCGGTGTCAAAGCTAGCATCGACATAACACTTAGCGACCAACTCTTCTTCACCTCCGTATACAAGAAACATTTTCTTAGTTCTTCTTAAGTACTTAAGGATATTGTTGACCACTATCCAGTTTTCTGAACCTGGATTAGATTGGTACTTAGTAGTCAAACTAATAGCATACGCCACATCCGGTCTTGTACATAGCATGGTGTACATTATAGAACCTATGGCTGAGGCATAGGGGATCTTATCCATTATCTCTCTTTCTTCCGCCGTAGCCGGACTTTGAGTCTTACTCAATATCTTGCCTTGCAACATAGGTAAGAACCCCTTCTTACTTCCGTCCATTTTAAACTTCTTTAAAATATTATCAAGGTATGTACTTTGTGATATCCCAATTAGGTGTCTTGATCTATCTCTATAGATCTTAATGCCTAATATATATGATGCTTCACCAAGGTCCTTTCATCGAAAATTTTCTGTTTAGATAACTTTTAACACTATTGAAAAGATCTATATCATTTCTAATCTACAATATGTCATCCACATATAATATTATAAATGCCACATTGCTCCCACTCACTTTCTTGTAAATACAAGCTTCTCCATAAGTTTGGACAAATCCAAACTCTTTGATCACCTCATCAAAGCGGAGATTCCAACTCCGGGATGCTTGCTTAAGTCCATAGATGGATCGCTGAAGCTTGCAAACCTTGTCAGCATCCTTAGGATCGACAAAACCTTTAGGTTGTATCATATACAACTCTTCAATATTTCCATTGAGGAACGCAGTTTTGACATTCATTTGCCATATTTTATAATCGAAATATGCAGCAATTGCTAACATAATCCTAACTGATTTTAGCATCGCTATGGTAGAGAAGGTCTCATCGTTGTCAAGTTCTTGAATTTATCGAAACCCCTTTGCAACAAGTCAAGATTTATAGATGGTCACATTACCATCAACATCAGTTTTCTTCTTGAAAATCCATTTATTCTCAACAACCTTTTGGACGTGAGGTAAGTCCACCAAGGTCCAAACCTGGTTTTCGTACATGGATTCCATCTCAGATTTCATGGCTTCTAGCCATTTTTTGGAATCCGGGCTCACCATCGCTTCTTCATACATCGCAGGGTCATCATTTCCATTAACCATGAAATTCATGACATGATTTCCATATAGTTCAGGAGCTACACGTGTCCTGCTTGACCTGCGAGGTTTGGTAGAGTCCTCTTTTGGAGTTACATGATCTTTATCATTGGTCCTTCTTCATTCGGTGAAGTCAACTCCGAACAACTTCTGGTGCTGCACCACTCGCCATTTCATGAAGAGAAGGTTCCATAACCTCTTCGAGTTCTATATTTCGACTACTCACACCTTTCACGAGAAACTCTTTCTCTAGAAAGGATCCACTCTTGGCAACGAAAACCTTGCCCTCGGATCTATGATAGATGGAATACCCAATTATTTCTTTAGCGTATCCTATGAAGACACATTTTTCTGCTTTGGGTTCGAGTTTATTAGGTTGAAGTTTCTTCACATAAACATCACATCCCAAACGTTAAGAAATGACAACTTTGGCTTGTTTCCAAACCATAATTCATACGGTGTCGTTTCAATGGATTTAGATGGTGCCTCATTTAAAGTGAATGCAGTGGTTTCTAGTGCATTATCCCAAAATGATAGTGGCAAGTCAGTCAGAGATATCATAGATTGAACCATATACAATAAAGTACGATTACAATGCTCTAACACACCATTATGTTGTGGTGTTCCAGTAGGCGTGAGTTGTGAAACTATTCCACACTCTCTCATGTGTGCGCTAAACTCGTAACTTAGATACTCACCTCCACGGTCGGACCGCAGAAATTTAATCTTTCTATTATGATGATTTTCCACTTCACTCTGAAATTCCTTGAACTTTTCAAAGGTTTCATACTTATGTTTCATCAAATAGATATATCCATATCTACTCAAATCATCCATGAAAGTAACAAAATAATGATATCCACCATGCGCCGACACACTCATTGGACCACATACATTAGTATGTATGATTTCCAATAAATCTGTGCCTCGCTCCATTGTACCGGAAAACAGGGTTCTAGTTATCTTGCCCATAAGGCATGGCTCACATGTATCAAATGATTCAAAATCAAGTGATTCCAAAAGTCCATCAGAATGGAGTTTCTTCATGTGTTTTACCCCAATATGACCTTGATGGAAGTGCCACATAATATGTAGATATATCATCATCAAGTTTAACCCTTTTAGCATCAACATTATGAATATGTATATCACTACTATCGAGATTCAATAGAAATAAACCATTCATCACAGGTGCATGACCATAAAAGATATTATCCATATAAATCAAACAACCATTGTTTCAGATTTAAACAAATAACCACTTTGCAATAAACACGACCCGGATATAATGTTCATGCTTAGTGTAGGCACCAAATAACAATTATTTAGATTTCTCACTAATCTCGACGACATATGGAGAGGCAGCGTTCCAACGGCGATGACATCAACTCTTGATCCATCGCCAATACACATCATGACTTCATCCCTTGCTAGCTGTGGCTTGTTCCACAAACCATGATTCGAGTTACATATATTAGCAACCGATCCAGTATCAAATACCCAGGTGCTACTGCGAGTACTAGTCAAGTACACATAAATAACATGTATATCACATATTCCTTTGTTTTCCTTGCTAGCCTTCTTGTCCACCAAATATTTGGGGCAGTTGCGCTTCCAATGGCCAGTCCCCTTGCAATAGTAGCACTCGGTATCAGACTTGGGCCAGCTTGAGATTTCTTTTCAGGCGCAGCAACAAATTTTCCTCCCTTCTTTCCCTTTTCTTTACCCTTCTTGTCTTTGTTGAAATCTATGGTCTTATTGATCATCAACACTTGATGCTCTTTCCTGATCTCCACTTCTGTAGTCTTAAGCATTAACAGAAGATCGGTGAGAGACTTCTTCATGCCCTGGATGTTATAGTTCATCACGAATCTCTTGTAGCTAGGTGGCAGAGATTAGAGAACATGATGTATGCCTAAGTCAATGGGACTCTTTATTCCCAAGGACACAAACTTATTGGCGTACCTAGACATTTTGAGTATGTTCTCACTAATGGAGTTGTTCTCTTCCATCATGCAGCTAAAAAACTTTTTAAAAACATTATAACTCTCTACAATAGCATGGGTATCGAAAATCATTTTCAATAAACCCATGGTATCAAAGGCCTTGCCATTTTTGAAATGCTTTCGAAGTTGTGGCTCTAGCCCATACAGTATGCTATAATGAACTAAATTGTGGTCCTCTTGACGAGTCAAACAGACATTCTTTTCTTTGTCAGGGGCATCAGGAGCTGGTGGGGGGCCTAGCGGAGCTTCTAGCACATATTGCTTTTGTGCAGTAGTGAGGAGAATCCTGAAATTCATGGCCCATTTGGTAAAGTTGCTACCATTCACCACAAGTTTCTCTTTCTCCATGAACACATTGAAATTAAAAGCAGGTGATGCCATCTACAACAGAATTTGTAAATTTTATTTAGACTAAGTTTATGATAGATGGAGTCCAGCTAATCCAAATTATGAATGAACTCCCACTCAAAAACAACATCCCTCGTCTCTTTTTGGTGATTACATGAACCAAATCCACTACACCAAGTCCGATCATCACGTGAGTCGGTGTAGCTTCAAAGGCGAGCATCTATATGGGCATCATATCAACTATATGACTCATGATTAACCTTTCGGTCAATGTTATGAGGCCATATATGTACATGCTAGGCTCGCCAAGTAAGAACCTTAGTAGTCACGTGTGTAAAACTGTCTTACACCCGTTGTATGAAAGCGTTGAATCAAAAAACACCCGATCATCACGTGATGTCTTGAAACAACGATTCATAGAACGGTTCATACTTAAGGAAGAACACATTTTATCTTGATATCTAAAAGAGGGATAATCTTATAATGCTACTAAAACGCCAAACACGCAATATAAGATGCAAACATCATATGCATAAAGTGAAATGATATGGTTCTTGCATTTGATCACTATCATGTGCAACGTGGTATGATATTTATCATTCCTTTTTGTGTAAGGCCAAGGTCAATGGAACTTACATGATTGGTAAGCTATAATTTCCACGAGTATCAACTATACTTCAAATTATAACATTACCATATCATGACACTAGCGTAGCAACGATCTAAACTAGACGCATCTAATTTATAAATTGCAAGTTTTTATGTGGCTTTGGGCTTTCGAAGATAGAACCGGTCTTACCTACAAACATGGAACCACAAAGATGATAACCAAATTATTAGCAACTCGTTTTAAATCAGATATTGACTATAGTAGGAGAGACAGACACCCGCTAGCCACTTATGCAAAACTAGTTGCATGTCAAGCGTGGAATAGGTCTCATGTGCGAGGACATGTAAAGTTAGTCCAGGATACTTCATCCCACTATGCCACTAATATCCAAAATACATATAAGATGTAGTAACATGATCATTATTGCCCACATACTCTTATGTGTTCTACCCGTGCAAAGCATCTACGCATAGATCAGGCTCTGATACCACTGTTGGGTTCGCAACATAGAAAACAAAAAATTCCTACGATGGGAACTACAAAGCGCCAAGATCTATCTACCTAGATACAAGCAACTGGTAGATATACATCCAAAGAGAACATACCCTTGAAGACCGACAAAGTGTAACGAGGTTGGACTAGTGGATGATGTAGTCGTTCACTTGCCGATCTCAAGATCGAGAGGAAGTCCTAGCGCCGCAAATCAGCAGTGCATCCATGCTCTCACACACATCCGGTCCACTGAACAACCTTTGCGTCCTTGCTCCAGCGATGTAGTGGAAGAAGCAACTCCTTCCAGACGAAAACCACCAGGAACATGTATCTCGCTAATCCGAGACCACGGGTAAATAATTCTAGAGGGGGAGAGAGATCCTTCACGAGGAGGTGTGCTTTGTGAGGAGGAGAGGGGGGCATCCCCTCCCATGGCCGGTGGCCATGGAGGTGCCCCCTCACCTCCTCTCATTCATGTGGGTAGAGCTCCCACTCACATAAAAAGCCTCCACTCAAAAATCCCACTCACATGCATTAAATTTCCACCAAATTTAATGCAACTCTCATTTAATAAAACTCTTTTTTTATTTTATTCAGAATTTTGTAATTAATTTAATTAACAAACATTCACATAAAACCCCCTGCAATTTCAATATCACATGTAGAACCAATTTCAGCAATTTCACCCGAAACAATTCTGGTGTCCATTGAAATAATTCTAGCGCTTTGCAATTATTTTCTCTAGAACACATTTTCTCCAAATGGTGTCGGTATCCCTTAAGTGTGTCACCTACGGTTCGCGAATAATGCAGATATGATAGAGACCCTTCTTCGATCAATAATCAGTAGCGGGACCTGGAGATCCATACCGACTCCCACACATTCAATGATGACTTCTGTGATCGTGAGAACCTTTAACGCTAGTAACTAAACCCTTTGTCTCGCAATATATTACATGTCCGAGATTCGATCATTAGTATCTCAATACCTAGTTTGATATCGTTACCGACATGCACTCTTTTCTTGTTCCTGTGATATAACATTCTAGTGATCACATCACTTGCTTGCAAGCTATCTCAATGTGATATCACCAAGATGGCCCAGAGTATATCTATCCGTCATCAGGATGGAAAGATCCCACTCTTGATCCATGAGCCTCTACATAACACCTTAGGAGTATCTGAACCCACCTTTATAGTCACCCTGTTACGGTGTGAAGTTTGATGTTATCAAGTTACTCTTCTAGTGTTAGTGATTGACATGATCTCATGGTCTAAGGACTAGGATTACTTCGCATGATGTTATAGAAATTAACACACAATGACTTTAATTATAATGCTATACTTCGGATGAATGTTCATCACATGATTCCACCAATGCTGTGACCTCGTTATTAGCAACATCCAATGTCCATGATCAGGAAACCTTGATCATCTTGTTAATCAACGAGCTAGTTTATAAGAGAGGCATAACTAGGAACTCTTTATTTGTTTATTAAACACACATGTATTAACGTTTCCAATCAATACAATTATAGCATGCAAAATAAACATCTATCATATACTTGGAATACAATAATAACAAATTTATTATTGCCTCTCAAGTCATATTCCCTTCACAAAGACCGTGGAGGCTCAACTGGGCAAGGTAGTGGAGTGTCAAGCTCTCATACTGGCAGAGTTTGCTGGAAAGCTCGAGCCAAATCCGGTAGAAAACCTCAAGATGATGAGAATGGAAATGAATGAAGAGAAGCCTGAAGAGATGGACTATAGCAATGCGTTAACACCTGAATACATCGTGGAAGATCTATTAAAGATGATCACCGTAAAGAATCCCGGTCTAGAACAAGGTAATGATGCTATCCACTAATAATTTATTCAACAAGTAGCATCTAAAGTTCGAGAATTAGAAATGGAGTATAAAAGACTACCTGATAAGCTTCCTGCTAAGCTAAATGATATATTTCAGCCCACTATTAAAGTTAAAATTGGTGTTAATGAGATGCCTACACTTTGTGATCTTGGTGCAAGTGTCTCAACAATTTTCAAGAGTCTATTTGACAAGTTAAACTTGGGGCCTTTTGCAACCACTAAACTGAGACACCATCTTTCCGATTCAACTTATAAGCAAGCTATTGGGACAAAATAAAACATAATTTTTTGAAATTAAAGGAAGTCCTGCTCTTATTGATCTTGTTATAGTGGACATGCCTGAAGATCCCATAGCACCTATAATTCTAGGTAGGCCATTCCTAAGAACTATTAAAGCTTTAATTAGTATACATGAAGGGAATGTGAGAATAGGACTACCGTCGAGAGATACTTTTATAGTCCACTTCCCTAGGAAGAAGAAGACCAAACCTAATAATAATGATGATGGTATAATTACACTAAACACCAATTATTTTGGAGTGGGTGTTCCACTCACAAAACCTAAATGATCACCATCTAGGTCAAGCTAATTGACCTTAACTAGAAGCGCTTCATGGGAGGCAACCCATGTGAAATAAAAGTTTTTAATCTTGTGTTAGTTTTGTTTTTGTTTCGTTTTGTTTTTAATAAAAAGTGTTCAAGAAGTCCTTTGGAGAGGATAAGAAAATAAGGTAATCCTCAATCTTTTATTCACTAACACGTGGCCTTAAGGTATTGCTAATTTTTATGAATTCTATTTACTGTTAGTTTGACAATTGCTAATATGTGGAAAGGCGCGCAAAGATACTAACCAAATTCTATATGTTTTTCAGCTTACTGGCCGCGTAACAACCACTGGTACGACCAGGAGACCGTGTACCATGCGCCCATACCACATTGAGGCTCTGGAAATTGAAGTATTTATTTTTGCCGCAGGACTCAGTGGCCGTAATGACCATTGGTACGACCGGAGGCGGTCGTACCGCCCGCCCATACCGTACCCTCGAGCAAAACATCAGTTTTGAAGCAAACATACTATACATGTAACGACCAGCTACAAGCGCTCGCGCCCGTACCGTGCGCCCGTACCAAGTGCACCACCTGAAGGAGTCCGTCGACCCCAAGGTATGCACTTGGTATCAGAAGGCTCCGCCTGTACAACCTGCTCGTACCACGTACTCGACCGCCATATCATCCCAGGAAGAGGTAACCCTAAATTCCCAAAACACAAAAACTTCTCTTTCTTCTACCTCCAAACTCCAAACCATGTCCATTGGATCTTCAATTTTATTCGATCTTTATTCGATTACTCGCACCGAATCAATCTAAGGTATGTTTCTCCTCTAACCCCCAACTTATTTGCAACAAAACTCTGCTCAATATTTCACCATTATCAATCTAGACTTAGGTCTTGTTTTTGAGCTAATCTTGATATTGAGCATGTTTAGTTTTGATTTTAGAGGAGTTTATCTGCAACGAGTGTAGAGGATCGTTTATGCTATGTTTCTATTAGATTAAATTTTTATTAGTATTTTTATTTATTTTGTTTTATATGAACACGAGGAGCCATACATGTGTGATGGATGCAGAATAAGTGATGACCCACAAGTATAGGGGGTGTATCGCAGTATTTTCGAGGGAAGTGAAACCCAATTTATTGATTCGACACAAGGGGAGCCAAAGAATATTTATAAGCCTTAACAACTGAGTTGTCAATTCAGCTGCACCTGGAAACAATCTTGCTCACATCAATTTATCAGTAGCAACAGTTTTGTAGTAGCAATAGCAAAGTAATAGCAGTAGTAAAAGTTAAGACAGTAGTAACAATTGCAGTAAACGGTAGGATTAAAGCGCGGTAGGCATAGGGATGGATGGACGAACGTTGCATGGACAAGACAATTCATATGGCAATCAAGACATAGGGCATTTGCAGATAAATAAGATAAAGCATCCAAGTACTAGATAATCATAGGCATGTGTTCCATAAATAGTCATACATGCTCGCAATGAGAACTTGCACAACATCTTTTGTCCTGCCAGCCCGTTTGCAGCGGTGCCTTAAGAGAACTACTGGCAATTAAGGTGCTCCTTTTAATAGAGCACCAGAGCAAAGCATTAACACTCCGTGAAAACATGTGATCCTTACATCAAAGCCATCCCCTCCGGTTATCCCGATTGCTATCACTTCAGGGCCTTTGGTTCCGGACAACAATATGTGTATACAACTTGCAGGTAAGACCATAAACAATACTATCATAATGAATCAATAACATGTTCAGATCTGAAATCATGGCACTCGGGCCCTAGTGACAAGCATTAAGCATAACAAGTTGCAACAAAGTCAAAAAGCACTAATAATAGATACTAGGCACCATGCCCTAACAATCTGATGCCATTACATGAACGATCTCATCCAATCCCTACCATCCTCATAGCCTACAGTGGGGGATTACTCACTCATGGGTGGGGGAAACATGGATGGTCGATGGAGAAGTGATGGTGATGATGATGGCGATGATCTCCTCCAATTCCCCGTACCGGCAGGGTGCCAGAACGGAGTCTCTAGTTCCGATTCGCGGAATCTGGTGGTAGCGGCACAACATAACTCTTTCTGGAAAAATGTCGAACCCCCCTTGGTTTTTAGGTCAAGAGGCAACTTATAGGCGAAGAGGGAGGTCGAGGGTGTGACTGAGGCGACCACACCACCCCCAGGCGTGGCCTGGCCTGGCCCACGAGGCCAGGTGGTGTGGGACCCTCGTGGCACTCCTCCGTCTCATCTTCTGGCTCCGTGAGTCTTTTGGTGAAATAGTATTTTTGGCATATTTTCCGGGATTTTTCCTGATAGTTGATTTTCTACACAAAAACTAGAAAGCAAGGTAATTCTGCTAAAAACAGTGTCAGTCCGTGTTAGTTGTATCCACATCACACAAGTTTAGAGGAAAAACAATAGCAAAAGTGTTCGGGAAAGTAGATATGTTTTGGACGTATCAACTCCCCCAAGCTTAGCTTATTGCTTGTCCTCAAGAAATTCAGTTGAAAACTGAGTGCGATAAAAGAAACTTTCACGAACACATTTTCTTCAAAAGATGTATATATTCTCAGCATATGATCAACTACTTAGGCAATTCACAATAAAGAGTATGCAACTAAGTTTACTTAATAGTCATTGCAAGCTATGAAGATATTCCAACTCAAAAATAATAAATAGCATGAAACATAAACATAAGCAACATTGCAATGCTCATAAAAAGGTATGATAAAGTAGTATCTCGCTTGCCTTTGATTGTAGATCAAACATAAATTTCAAGGCACCTCTAAAGTTCAAGTGAAGACTAGAAGTAAAGATATCAAAGATACAAGCATCAAGGTCATGACACAATTAATCAAGTTTGAGACAAGCACATTACACTAAGAATGAAAACTATGCTCTCAAGAAAGTGCTCATAGAATAGGTGGTGACTCAACAAGGAAATGAAAAGGTTTTGAAAAGTTTGAAAGGCTTCCAAATGCTGAAAGTATGTTACTCATTAGCTTTGATATCTCATTGCCCTTATCATAAGCATCTTTAAATGGTTAAGGTGAAAGTGAGGTCCAACCTGAGTTATATGCTTGACAGACCATAAACTAGAAATCTCATGTCCCTTGAGTACGAGGGCTGCTCCTCATGCTACTCAACTTTAGTTACCGGTAAGTTCTTGTCATCATAAATACATGTGTATCATAGAGAACCGCCAACGGGGTACCCCTTGCCCGATGATACGAAAGAATCCCCATATCAAAATGACAAGGCAAGCAGACAACTCATTATGGTTACGCTGTAGGTTTCCACCATGATTAGGCATGGATTAGACCAGCGGCCTAGGCGTTTCTCTAACACACATACATAACTCCATGGACTTACAAGCTCCCCTTTTATTTCACACCGACGACATCCGTAAACAAAAGAGCATGATATCAACAGAGTATATATTTACAGGTGTTGAAAGCGTTCCCCATGACAACACCATTCTGCTAATTCCTAGCCTATAATTTGCAATCATATAATTTTCATGGACAGTCACAATGGTTCAGTTTTATTAAGTGCAAGAAATAAAGTGTGCCATCAAGTTCGTGAGAGATTTACTAACTAACTTTCTCATAACAAGCAAACATTTTATTTGTAAGAAAACTAGGCATATTGAATATGCACGGAATAGCAAATGATGCTAATAGGTGGGTATGGTGGACACTTTTGGCAATATTAGGTTTGGGGAGTTGGAAACATGAGTAAAGCTTATACTCAACACACGTGAAGGCTAACAATAGTAAGGGAGCGACAAACGAGAGAGCAATAACTGTCATAATCATGCTTGAAACAAAACATGACTAATCATGGCATGGAAGTGATTCAAGACCCCTGAGGCAAAATAATTCATCGAGCCTTAACTGATTATTGTTTCAGTCATATGCATGTGTGAGCATGTGCCAAGTCAATTCAAGTGAAACATTCAGAGGAGGATACCACAGTGTCATACCAAGTTATGAATAGAGCAATGCAAGCAAACATTCATATGACATGCTACAAATTATTAGCAAGATGGAGCTAATCATAATAAAGCAAGAACTACTAAGCATCCATAAATAATATACACCCTACATGAACAGACTAAGCATGCCCACAATGATGAGTATATGTACAAAAATGAAAACAAATTGAGTTCGT
The DNA here is from genome assembly GCA_023614405.1 of Avena insularis. Taxonomy (NCBI): domain Eukaryota; kingdom Viridiplantae; phylum Streptophyta; class Magnoliopsida; order Poales; family Poaceae; genus Avena; species Avena insularis. The sequence goes on from CM042694.1 coordinate 539,365,398, forward strand.
TACCAGCCTCTTACCACACCTCAAGTTGTCATTAATCCTCATTATCGCCCTTCACTTGTGTGGCTTGAATAATAACATGAAACCAAATTCCACTGAGGACTGCTGAACCCTGCAACAAACTTCACAAAACCAAAGAAGAACAACAAATATTTTTTGGTTTTCGATTTTTAAAGGCAAGAACCAAAAAGGAAGAACAAGCAAAGCAAAATCTTTTTGGGTTTTTCGAATAATTAAGACAAAGCCAAAAGGAAGAAGCAAACCAAGGAAAAAAGAAAAAGGAAGCAAACAAAGAGAAACAATGAAAATATTTTTGGTCTTTTTGTGTTTTGGAAAGCAAAAGTAAAGAAAGAACAAAAACTAAAAAGAGAACGAAACATGGATATACAAAGTACCAACTAAGCATGATATGTAGATGAGTGTGATGTTGGTGTACCTCCCCCAAGCTTAGGCTTTTGGCCTAAGTGGGTATCAATCCCAAGATGGCCAAGATGGAGCGCCTCCGTAGTACGGCGAGGAGGTATCCTCGTCTTTATACGAGCTCGAGGACGCCCCACCGTAGTGCGCAGAGTAGTCGTAAGAAGGCACATCCTCCTAGGTGCTGCCTGTGGAAACCAAGCAAGCGGAGCTGCTCATCCACCTCCTTAGAACGCGACCATGGCCTTCTGTAAATACTAAACAAATTGGATTGTGGCAAAGGAATTTCCCTCTCGTCTCCGTCAGTAAACTACATCTTGTATACTAAACTGTCCGTATCAGAGTCAGCAGTGACGAAGTGATGCATTTTCATAGCAGGAGATCAAGCCTTTATGGTGCCAACACAGTGTCATTAGGATCCATAGAAAGTTCTAATGTAGCAACCATGTGTGAGGCAATGATGCCCCCATAAATAGGTCCCCTAGCAGCTAGGCGGCGAGCAATGAGAGAGCCAAGATTGTACTCGGTATCATTATTAAGTGCAGCAGCGAGGAAGGCTAAATGATAATTAGAAATATTACTAGTGTTCTCCCTACCAAGAATTCTAGTGGCAAGATAATAAGCAAAATATCTAAGAGCTAGGAGTTGAATGTTCCTTATCTTCCCGCGCTGAGCTACGCGGTCATCGTCATTTGTCACACTTTGATAGAGCTCTAGCAAATCAGCGGGTCGACCTTGGATATTCTTCACTGTCCCCGTCATGCCTATACCTATAATGCTGCAAAATCTTTCCAATGACATGGTAATAGGCTGATTATAAATTTTGAACGAAACAGTTGACTGATAAGGGGTGTTGGTGAAAACGAAACTCTCCACAAAAGTTTTGGTGAGCACGGCATATTGCTCACTCTCATCTTCCATGTACGTGGTCAGACCAACCCTCTGAACCAGTAGTAAGAAGTCATTGAGGATCCCTCCAGCTTGCAAAAAGGTAAAACAAGGGAAGGTAGATGGGTGAGCATCTCCCTCATCTCCTTCATTGCCAAATCATGGTGCAATAAGATCTTCATTGTATGAGGGCCTAAACGGAGAGGCTGATCTTGAAATCCTTGCCCTCCTGGGTGTGTCCCTCTCAAATATTTCTCCAAAGGTGTGGTTGTTCATCTTTGATATTCTGAAATTTAAACATCGATTATACAAGTGATTGCAAAGTGAAAACATAATAAAGGAAACTACTCATAGGGAGTTGTAAGAGGCCTAAACATGCATCAAAACAATATCTGTAAGCATTGAACACGCTTACAAGCTCTCATAACCTGTCACCTACAGCAGAAAAATACTCAAGATATAAACGACTAAACACAAATCTACCTGGACAAGAGGAGGAGTCACATACCGGAGAACAAATGTTCCAAATTTCAGCAGCAAAGATGGGCGGAGCAAGGAGATCGAAAAATCATGGACAAGAACAGCAAGAACACGATTTCGAGCAAAGAGCTGGTGTTTTCTCGGGAGAGAGAAGGATGTGGCAAGTGAGAGAGTGAGTGGAGGGCCAGGGGTGGCCCACACCATGGCCAGGCGCGCCCCTGGGGTGGCCGCACCACCAGGTGATGTGCCTGCCTGGTGGGCCCCCCTGGGTCACTCCAAGCACTCCTCTGCCCCTTTTTTCACGTAGAAATTTAATATGAATTTTCTGGAATTTTTTAAGACACTTTATTTTGGAGCAATTTTTAGGTATAGATGAATGATTTTCTGACATAAAGATGTTTTTGGAATGATGCAATGATAAAACAAAACTAAAACTCCAAAAGTTCTAAGACACTCTAATATGCAAGCAATTAGCAAAAGAAAAGTAAGCTAAACAAAAGAAAAAATTAAAATGGATAAAATAAAAGTAAGCGGATATAATCATGGTGAAAACATTGTTTTGTTCATTAAAATCCCTTTGTTAACAAGGTTGATCAGGTCGTGTTACCAAAAAAATTTATATGAAACAAAACTTTGTATTCCACTAATGATTATGTTACCTCCACCTTGATAGCAATGGTCCCAATCATAATAGTTTCATATTTTTATCGTGGTATGGGACAATATATTTCTCTAACTTGGATGCCCTCAACATGTTCAATTGAATTTAAAACATAAGTCCTATCAATATTCTTGGGGAAATAGAGAGTATGCTCCATCTCATTAACACTAAAAGTCACCTTTCCTTGATTACAATTGATAACAGCTCCTGCAGTATTAAGAAAAGGTCTCCCAAAAATAATAGACATATTGTCATCTTCAGGCATTTCAAGCACAACAAAATCAATTAATATCAAGCAATTATGAGCCACTTGAACAGGTACATCCTCACATATACCAACAGTAATAATACTAGATTTATCATCCATTTGCAAAGATATATCAGTTGGTATTAGTTTTTCCATTTGAAGTATCTTATAGAGAGAAAAAGGCATAACACTAACTCCTGCTCCCAAATCACACAAAGCAGTTCTAATATAACTATTTTTAATAGAGCATGTAATAGTTGGAATCCCTGGGTCTCCAAGTTTCTTTGGAACCTTACCATTAAATGAATAATTAGCAAGCAAAGTAGAAATTTCTTCATTAGGGATCTTCCTTTTATTAGAGACAATATCCTTCATATACTTGGAATAAGGAGGCAATTTAATAGCATCAGTCAAAGGTATTTGCAAAAAAAAAAAGGTTTCATCCACTCACAAAACTTATTATAGTATTCATCTTCCTTTGACTTGTGTTTCTTATCTGGGAAAGGCATAGGTTTTTAGACCCACGGCTCTCTCACTACCATGTTTCTTAGCAACAAAATCTTCTTTAGTGTATTTAGTATTCTTAGTGTGCCTTTCAGGTTCTTCTTCAACTTTTTTTTGTCAGGAGCATCATTTTCTTCATTACCACTTTCAGTTTCAGCATCAGAGACAAATATACTATTAGGATCTTTAGCAGGTTCAGAGGATTCTATAATAGTTTTATGTTTCTTTTTTCTTTTCTTAGGAGTAGTACCACTATTTTCAGCTTGTTGAGAATTCTGCTCAATTCTTTTAGGATGCCCCTCAGGATATAGAGGATCCTGGGTAGAAGCACCACTTCTAGTTCTAATTTCATAAGCATGTTTTTCTTTAGCAGCATTAACTAGCAAGTCTTTTTGTACCTTAATAAGCTGATCAATTTGAGTTTGAACCATTTGAAAATGTTTAACAAGCATTTTAACATCATTAGAGGTTCTTTCCACAATATCTTTTAACTCGATAATAGCTCTAGAGTTTTCCATTAAATGATTTTGCATCCTTTTATTAAAATTATCTTGCTTAACAATAAAAACATCAAATTCTTCTAAGCATTGATCAGGAGGTTTAGAGTAAGGAATATCACCTTCATCAAAATGTTGGAGAGAGTGTACCTCAATAGCGGATGAGTGGGAGATGGGCTTACATAATTCTTCTATAGGAGGTAAATTCTTGACATCTGTAGCTTTAATTCCCTTCTCCTTAAGACATTTCTTAGCTTCCTTCATCACTTCATCATTTAGTTCAATAACTCCCCTCTTCTTTTATGTTGGTATAGGCGCAGGCACAGTTAACTCAGGTGTAGTTGTCTCAGGTATAGTCGGTTTAGATGAAGTCTAGTCTTCATAATTCTTGCTTATTTTAGCCATTAATTCCTCAACTTCTTTGGGAGTTCTATTCCTAAAAACACAATCAGCACAACTATCCAGCTGTGTCCTAGATTCTTCAGTTAGTCCATTATAATATATATCAAGAAGCTCATTTTAGGTAATGGATATCCAGCCTGTGCATGAATCAAAGCATAAAACCTTGCCCATGATTCAGTCAATATCTCTTTTTCTCCCTGTTTAAAATCGAAAAGTTTCTCCAAAATAGCATGTCTAGCACTAGGAGGGAAATATTTCTGAAGGAAAGTACTAATCAAGCAATCAGGGCTATCAATAGATCCAGGAGGTAAATTATTAAACCAAGTTTTAGCTTCTCCTTTCAGTGAAAAAGGGAAAATATTAGCAACAAAGTAGGTGCGCATCTTAATATCATCAGAAAAAAGACCACTCATGGTAGAAAGCTCAGTCATATGTGCTACCGCACTTTCATTCTTAGTCCCACAAAAAGGTTCTTTCTCGACAATAGTTATCTAAGATAAATCAAGCGAGAAATCATAATCCTTATCTTTAATGTTTATGGGAGATGCAAAAAATTAGCATTAGGAGATAATTTGGGTTTTATAGTACGCCTCTCAAGGAGACTCTTAATATCACTCCTATCATGGGTGTTTTGACATTCTTTAATAAATTCATCGGTCATCTCTATATAACCGTCTTCAATATCATAGCTCTCTCTAGACTCAGGTAACTGACATGTGCAGTAGTGTCTTCATTAGGAGTTTCAGTATTTCTAGCTATAGTTCTAGCAATCGTAGCATCTAGGAAAGGACCTAAAGAACCACTCTTATCAAGCACAGTAGAAGCAGCATCATAAGTATCAGAAGTTTCAGATTTAGCAGTAGTAGCAGTGTGTGTAGCATGTGTATGTGGTGGTGTAAGGAGCTAACTCATAATAGATGGTGAATCAAGAGCAACAGAGGTGTTCAGAACCGTACCTCTCCTTGTAGTGGATGGTAATATAGGAACTTTTCCATCACAAGACTTACCTATGATGAATGGATGGCAGCGAACAATAGTGATTCCAAGTGAACTTGATAAATAAAGCTATGTTCCCCGACAACGGCGCCAGAAAATAATCCTGATGACCCACAAGTATAGGGGGTGTATCACAGTATTTTCGAGGGAAGTGAAACCCAATTTATTGATTCGACACAAGGGGAGCCAAAGAATATTTGTAAGCCTTAACAACTGAGTTGTTAATTCAGCTGCACCTGGAAACAATCTTGCTCACAACAGTTTATCAGTAGCAACAGTTTTGTAGTAGTAATAGCAAAGTAATAGCAGTAGTAAAAGTAAAGACAGTAGTAACAATTGCAGTAAACGGTAGGATTAAAGCACGGTAGGCATAGGGATGGATGGACATGCGTTGCATGGACAAGACAATTCATATGGTAATCAAGACATAGGGCATTTGCAGATAAATAAGATAAAGCATCCAAGTACTAGATAATCATAGGCATGTGTTCCATAAATAGTCATACGTGCTCACAATGAGAACTTGCACAACATCTTTTGTCCTGCCAGCCCATTTGCAGTGGGGCCTCAAGGGAACTACTGGCAATTAAGGTGCTCCTTTTAATAGAGCACTGGAGAAAAGCATTAACACTCCGTGAACACATGTGATCCTCACATCAAAGCCACCCCCTCCGGTTATCCCGATTGCTGTCACTTCGGGGTCTTTGCTTCCAGACAACAATATGTGTATACAACTTGCAGGTAAGACCATAAACAATACTATCATAATGAATCAATAACATGTTCAGATCTGAAATCATGGCACTCGGGCCCTAGAGACAAGCATTAAGCATAACAAGTTGCAACAAAGTCAAAAAGCACTAATAATAGATACTAGGCACCACGCCCTAACAATCTGATGCCATTATATGAACGATCTCATCCAATCCCTACCATCCCCATAGCCTACAGTGAGGGATTACTCACTCATGGATGGGGGAAACATGGATGGTCGATGGAGAAGCGATGGTGATTATGATGGTGATGATATCCTCCAATTCCCCGTCCTGGCAGGGTGCCAGAACGGAGTCTCTGGTTCCGATTCGCGGAATCTGGTGGTGGCAGCGCAGCGGAACTCTTTCTAGAAAAACGTCAAACCCCCCTTGGTTTTTAGGTCAAGAGGCAACTTATAGGCAAAGAGGGAGGCCGAGGAGAATATCATTTTGCGGCCCGAAAGTTGGGGTGGCTAGGCAACGGGGTACCCAAGTTGCTTACAATCAGCTGCGTTGCCAAAAGTTGGCATGCCAAATACTCGGAGGGTCTTTTTCGGCACGAATCAACTTTATGTTTCAATACAAAATATCAGGCTAACGACCGTCAAGTTGGGGGCCCCCTGTCAGCTTTCGCCGTTATGTCGCTGCCATGTAGGCTTGCAGCGTTGGCACATGCATCCTTTACGCGTCTTCTTCTTCCTCCAGGGCGACAACCTGTGGTCGTGGCCATGGCACAAAGCTAGGACTTGGACGAACCTGCTCGGCCTGGCTCTCCTCCCCATCCCGAATCGGAGCTCGCCCTCACCATAGCCGCACCCATGGCACAACGCAGGGACGAGAATTCATTCCTGGGTGAGATCTGTCACCATGCCGACCATGCTTGGTCCTGTTGGCCTCCTCTAGAATATGAGCTCGTCGTCGCCGTGGTCGCACACGCACCAGCCACGGCGGCTTCCTCTTCGAACCCCAAAGCCACATCCACCCAGTTTGGCACGATGCCAACAAGGTGAAAATGCGTTAAGTTTTCTTCTTGTGATTGTAGAAAAACATGTATGTACCATGGCCGTAGCATACTCTAACAATGTACACATATGTTGTTTACTAGATTTTCATTTGAAATTAGTAGCTCCGTGATGACAAAACATAGAGAACCTAAATGGAATGACGATGACGACCATGTTCTGTACTTTGCATTGCATCAACAAGTGCTCGCTATCGAAGCAAGTTACCAAGAGAGTGGAGTTCATCAGCCATTGCCAAAGAATATGTGAACAAATCAATGAGCGATTTAATGAAAATACGTGCAGAAAAGCTAGATCCATGTCATTAATCATCAATAGGTGGCACATTCTAGTGATGCGTTCAAATGCGTACAGCATGTATCATTTACTTGAAGTGGTTGTTATCCTGAGGAAAAATGCCTAGTATGCACATTACCTTTGTATGTTCTATGCTGCAATTCTGTTGTTATGGGCGTGAAAAGAAAAGTTGGGCTTCACTGAATATTATGCAGTTAGGCCTAACTTAGTCTTACACAAATAAGCACAACTTAGTCTTTACACAAATACACATAACTAATGATAAAGATAAAGACAAATGGTTCATCGGATCTGCCAGTATGAGCATTAGGTCCCTAGAGCTGGTGGTATCGTCGGAACGAACCAGAATGCTGCGTTTGGCCGTCTGGCATTCTCCATCAAATCGTACAACCCCATTGGTGAGCCAATTGTAGGCCCCCTCCCCCCGACGTGGATTCGGCTCCAGGTCGGATCTGAAGTGTCAACATGATAGGCGCGTGAGTGTGCAGCAAACACACAGTATGCTATAAACACTAGAAGTGCTGGCACCTCAGCAACAACACCAGCATGTTCTTCCTGGACTCCGGCAGCAGCCTCAGTAGGTATTTCGTCAGCTTCACCAGCAACAGCCTCAGCAGGTATTTCGTCATCTTCACCAGCAGCAGCATTAGCAAGTATTTCGTTAGCTTCACCAGCAGCAGCATCACCAAGTATTTCGTCAGCTTCACTAGGAGCAGTAGCAGCTAGTTCTTCGTCAGCTCCACTACCACTAACACCAGCAGCAACAGCATCAGGAGCCAGGGCTGGCTAAGTAATTACAGGTTCAACAGCTCCAGGGGCTCTGACAAAGAAAGGGTAGTTGATCCCAAGATTACTTGCTCTACTGGGTCTTTGGATGGGCATGCGGACCTCGAGAAAATGTGACACCGCAACGATGGGTATGAAGAAAGTTGTGTCCCCATATGTTCTATTATATCACCAACGATGTTTAGTGCTCCCCTGATATGAATCCACATGAGTTCAACATCCTGTTTCGTGTTGCCTCCGAGAGGTGCCAGGAACCAACGTCGTGTCCCAAGTTCAGCATCTACTACTGCATCTTCGATGACCAGAGCTGGAATGATGCGCGGGGCTGCGTGGGTACCTGCGTGTTACTTACAGTCAGTAAGCAGAATTTTGAATGGGATTTTACATGCTATATGACACTATGACTCACCCCAAATGGACGGCTCCCAAACACGCACGTCGCCGCTAGGTTCAGTGACCACATAAATGCGTTGCGGTTTTTATGAATAGTAGCTGTAGGTGAAGACGGTGTCAACATACTTCTCCGGCCGTAGGAAGTCGTCGTGCACGACTGTCCATTCCTTGTCTTCTGGGCATCTAATGAATGTGATTGCCTTGTCGAACACCGCTAAGAGGTCGTACTCCCAGGTCTTCCACGCCCCCTCCCATGGTCTATGTGGGAGCTGTACCTTCAGGAGCTCAAGTTCTGCCATGTTGAACCTGTAAGTGTATTTGGAAATGGGCGGCGGCCACCCGTTGTTGAATGCAGTAATGCCGACACCCTCCAAAGATGGCAATGTAAGTCTCAATGATCTGTAGCCATTGTTTAGAGTCCAAGTACTCCCATCCTGTGATAAAAGGACCAGCCACTCGTCGTTGCCACCCACCCAGTTCTGGTCATCTCCCATTTCCGTCTCTTCTTCTTCCTTGATATTCACCACTACTGATTCAGACCACTTATCCAGCAGCATCAGTTTTGCATGAATATTCTACAGAGTTTTGTTCTCAGTTGGTACAATCACCTAGCATGGATTCCATTGCAAATACAATTTGACAACTGGACCTTCAGATTAAAGTACACAAAATATCACCTAAATACGAGTGTCTCCTCAGATATCGCCTAAATTGTGCCTATGTCACTACGGACATACCCAATATATGGAGTAGGAGCAGAGCCCCCAGAACAAACTCCTGACGATGATCATAAACAACTCAGGGCATAACAACCTTAAATCGTCTAATCTGTTTGTTTTTATTTTAGCAAACAGAATATCACCTAACAGGCATTCCATTGCAAATTGAAATTGACAACTCGTCTATCACCTAAAGTAAGACTGTGTCACTACGAAAATACCAGAATATCAGGTACGAGCAGAGCTTCCGCTGTACATAATAGTCTTAAATGGTTCGATTTGTTCAAACCCCGCGTGCACACAACATGTTCGAAGAAAGGAACATAGGATTCTGATGAGTGTTCAGCACATATGAATCAACGATATGACTGAACCAATAAGCAAGATACTGGAACTTACATGGCCATCGTGGTCATTTGGCCATTTGCCGGTATCGGGGTAAAGAAGGCCTGGCATGCCGAATGGTTGTTCGGCCATGTCCCGCATCGTGAAGTGGTAGCCAAGGATGCAGCAAGCAAGGCGACCAGCAGAGATGATGTCCAACCCCGTGGCGATCCTGTGCACGTTCGGCCATCCCCAATCCTCGTGGTGGCGGTCGCCCTGGCCATCCGCGTCATCTTTGCATGCCTTTCGCTTCAGCCTGCTGCTACCCCAAGCTCTACCCATAGCGGCAAATAGAGTCTGGAATCCGGTAGATTAATAAAGGCGTTGTGATAAGGAGGCAGATGGATTCGAGAGGGGATGGAATCAGGGATTGGGGCAGTTGTTCGAGTAGGGAGTGGCCTGGTGAGGAACCGCCGCCACCGCCGGTTCTTGTCTGCGTGGAAGACAAGGAAGGGGGGGCGTAATTATTGAGGGCAGGCACCGGAACCGTCTAGAGGAAGTGAAAACATAAATCGTAAGAGAGATAAATGTGCGGCCCGCCTGTCAGTGAGTGAAGGTCGGCACGCGTAAACGTGACTATGTTTGACTTGGATCGTGCATGGCAGACCTCGATTCCATCGCTTGCAAGTGGCGCAGAACAAATTTTAGGAAGCGCTAGCGTCGATGTGTAAAACCACCGTTTTTCTCCACCTTCACTATACTACGAACGGTCGTGCACCATTCAGATATTGGTAAGGGCAGTTCCAATCTTTCACTTCTCCGTCTCATTTCCTCCTCCATGGCCTCATCGTCTTTCTACTCCACGGCCTCATCCATTTCCTCTACCATGGCATCACCCTCTTCCTCAGTATCCTTTCCCTCTTGCCTGTAGTCATGGACTCTTCGAACGTTCGCAACAACGGCAGGCAAGCAACTTCGCACTTCGACATAGAAGTACATGGCGGGAAGAAGATCGATGTCGTCTACACCATCGACCCTTGGACGGTGAGGAACACTCTGAATAATTACACGAGTTGGCTGCGGTTTGAAGAAAATAGGTTTGTAGGTCTCAACCTCGAGTACATCCGTGATCATCGTAGGATCGCCGTGGCGCAACTCTCCATGAAGGGGCACGTCCTTGTATACCAGCCTTTTTGCGAGAAGGGGCCTGACGGGATCTGGTAGACTTTGCTGTCTTTTTGTTCCTGAACCATCTATTTGCAAAACTTAATGCTATATTATTTGTCTGAATTCATTTTCATGCAGGTGGGGCGAAAGCATTAGGGATCTGTTTCATGACTTTCTCGTGAACCATCACATAACATTTACTAGTGTTGACATCACGAATGACACTAAACTACTTGAAAGCCTCACTGTCAACATTAGAATCCCAAAGGAGTGCAGACTGGACATCCAGGAAATTTACTGGATCCCAGGGACGAAGGGTGGCAAGACCAGGATGGCCGCTCATGCCTCCGAACTCATCGACCCATGGTACGCTGACATGAAGTGAAAATTGCTGAGATGTTCGTGGAGGCATTTAGGGCATGATTACTGGGAGGATAAGCCACTTTCTGAACCTAATCTGAAGTACGCTGCAATTGACGGGTATGTTAACCACGAGCTATACCGCCAGATTGTAAAATCTCGTTCTAGGCATCGCATCATTGAACCACCACCAAGGCAGGTTGTTTGCCCCAGATGCCGGAGTGTAGATGAATCTGCAAGCCAGAGCAAGCGATCGAAGCCATCCTAGGATCGGTTGCCTTCTCCAACAGGCTGGGATGTAGACTTTTAGTGCATGATTGTTATGTTTATGAGAACATGTTATTTCATAAGTAAACTCTGTGAGCAATTACGAACTAATGTGTATTACCTTTGTCGAACTATAATCTGGGTTTGGTTATGACTGTATCCTTCACTATAATCTGGGTTTGGTTATGACTTATGACTGTATCACACCTTATGCATGTCAGTCCTGGATCTGCCGCATGCAAATGGCACAGACATAATTTGTAAGAATGAATGTTGATCATACAAAAGGGGGAATGTAATTCATACATGTTAAGTAGCTAATAGCACAGGGATCATACGAGCTTGGTTCTTACACACAGAATGCTTAGAAAATACATGCGAGATAAAACTAGGAACGAAATGCAAAACTAGTAGTGGTAAACAACACACTCACCCACCCAACAGATCCTGTTGAGCATCTCGTAGCAGACATACGCGTCCCTAGCTGCATACTTGATCGCATTGTAATCCAGGTGCCTCCACTCCCATCGCTCGTGTAGGTGCTTCGGGAACTCGACTTTCATGCCGGGGTACTCGCGGTCGATGATGTCGGCAAGGAGTCTAGCCATGCCGGCTTTCCCCGTACCACCATCCTGGTACCTCCACAAATTTTGGAGATCCACGTGATTGACGACATGAACGAGGAGATCCCACTCTAGCTTCGAAGTGTCGTTCTTGATGTTGACACTGGCGAAGTAGATCTCCCTCCTGTGTAGGAACTCGCGAAGCTCCGGGCATACAGATTTGGCCCTACATACGTGGTATAAGAGGCAGTGATTGCGCATGGACAGCTGCAAAAGCGTCGTCTTCTTCCTATCTCCGGTATACTCGAGGTCAAGGATGATGATCTCGTACCTGTCCATTGGCTCCTATAGCCACCGCTCGTACATTGCGATGACCTTGGTGACCTCCGCTAACGCATTTGTGTGGACGACCGCCAGCTTGGTGGTGCCATGGGCGGTGACGGTGTACTCGTCGGTGAAGTCGCTCCCATCGCCGAACACGCTGTACTCTGCATCCATGGCAGCAGCTAATGCGGCGGTGGTGGCCTAGGGTCGGTAGCGGTGGTTGGGATTGGGCGTGGCGGTGGAGTGATCTGTTGCGGTGGTATGGCCCAGCGGAGGCGGTGCCTGCGACAACGTCGATGGTTATTGCGGTGGCTGCGGCAGTGGCGGAGGGCGATGGAAGGAATGAGTTGGGGATTTTTGCACAGTGATGTGCTGAGGAGACGGAAGGCGATGCTTAAGTTGCATTTACCAATATTCCGGTCATACCCATGTGGAAGCAACTTTGACCGGGCGAGCACAGTTTGTTTCCAATCCTAGCGATTAAATTCGGTGTCCGTCCTGGTAGGCGATGGGACGGTTGCGCGACGTGGCTTTGGTGTGGTAGAGACCGGTCACATAGACCACCATCCCATTGCTGATCCACAGCGGGTGCGCGGTGCTGACACGACGTAACGTGACAGGACAAAAGGAAGTGTACATCTATTATTCCTAACAAGTTTAAGAAGTGTAAGCGTAGACATGGACCTAGCATCCCTGCACCCCGGGGCAGCCCAATCAGGCCTACCGATTGTGCAAAGCTTGCAATTTCATTTTGTCCAGAATTTGCCAAATTGAAGCTTGTTTGCCCATACTTCTATAAGTTTCTGTGTAGGCCACTTGTGTAAGAATGCACAATCAAGAAACTTTGCAACACACGTTTAGGGATTTAGAATAGCTACATTATGGAGCTCTAGCCAAATTGCAGGTAAAGCCAAATTCAGCTTTTTGTCAGATTTAGCTATAGCAACATTGTGTCTTGTTTGTCCTCACTTTTGCCCTCCCGATATTCTGAAGCCCTCACATGCGCTCGGAGGGGGGTGCCGTCTGGTCAAAGGCTTGGCCGTTATGTGCGCCCTGATGCCTAAATTGAAGTTTTTTTGTTATTTGGCCTTTTTAAGAGCGCCTTTTCCCCTCTCTCGCTAACAGTTGTGTTTTTTCCCCAAAAGGTAGGGAATCTAGAGCAGCTTCTCTCTTCATTCATTGTTCCTTTTGCCCTCGTTTTTCCCCAATCTGGTAGGAAATCTAGAGCAGCAAAACAAACCAGCACCATAAATAAATTCAGTAAATAGAGCAGATGTAGATAAAGCAGCTAATATAGGTTATATTGTACGGTACTTAACGAGGTTCGACAATTAGGCTGCTTAGCAGCAGTAGCTGACAGGTTCAACACAGACAAGACAAAAGAAGCTGCTTTATAGCAGCAACATCAACTGATTAGTGGCCCCTCGTGGCCTCTGCCAGGAGGGCATCTGCCTCCTCCCTCTGGCGCCTCCTCTACTTCTTGCCGCCCAGCCCCTTGACCTTGGGCGCCTTGGGTCTGATCGGGGGCATGTGACCCTCCTCAATAGCCACCTTCTGGAGATTGCGGAGGTGAAGACCAAGCGCCTGGTGCTTGGCCATGAAGCTGTGGACGTTCACGGACTCGCCGCAGGTCCTCACGTCCTCGGCATGCTTCACAAGGGAGTTGAAGTCCGTGGCGCAGAGCCTCCTGGTGGGGCAGAAGGGGCACCTATACACGTCGTCGGCGAAGAAGTTGGTGTACTAGCCGAACTTTAGCCTCCTTAACACATGACGAGTCTTGGTGTCCTTGGACCCGTCGTCGCTGCGGACGTCGCTGCTATCCTCCTGTTGGAAAAAAACAGTAGAGTGCAATAAGGACATGATTGAGATACTTTGATTATCGGGATTGATTATTTGCATAGATTGACCGATTGAGATCTCCCGATTATTCCCCAAATCTCAAACCAAATCGAATACTGATCCATACTACGAATAGGGGGATTCATCAAAAATCGAGATCTAACACAAGAGGATTAGCTACTGGAAAAATACGAACAGCCGAGCCCTAATAACATACAATCTAGCATCCAACGATGGGAACAGGGGAAGAACAAGGGAAGGGGACAAAACCCTGGTTACCTCCGACCATGGGTCCGCGATGCTAGTGTCGTAGGGGTTCTTCGGCCTTATGTAGACAACCTCCTCGTAGGGGTCCCAGCTGAGTGGGATCTGTCTAAGACCAGCAGGGGCCACCTCGCCGGCGGTTATGGCGGATGCGGGGACAGGGATGGGGGTCTGTACGGGGATGGGGGGCTCCTTGCCGGCGACCTTGGAGGCGCCGATGGCCACCGCACCGTTCTTCTCCATCGCCGGCGTGGTTGGGGTTTTGTTGGGCGTTTGCAGAAGGTGATGGGACAATGGAGACGGTTGAGTGAGCGAGTGCGTGATGAGTGGGAGTGGGGGAGGCCTCTATTAAAGGAGAAGGGGAGCGATGTTTCGTTGCACTACCGTGCACCATCTATGCTAATGCACCGTGCATGCCACACGTGTCCGCTACCGCCCCGTGCACCGCACACGCGTACCGTGAGTCACGTTTTTTCCCTCGTGTCTAACCATGGCGATTTAGTTGTACTCAGTTTTGCCCTCGAGCGTAACATTGGCGGTTTGGTTCCATTTTTAAATCATTTTCTATTTTCTATTTGAATCCCTTTTTCACACTTACCCTTGGTTTTTAAGTTCAACTCAGTTTTGCCCTTGGTTTTTATGTTCTACTCAGTTTTGCCCTTGGTTCTTAAGCGCTACTCGCTTTTCCCCTCTCTTTGTATCCATCTCTCGCACCTGTGCTCATCTTTGCTGCTATGCTCTGATTGGTCGAGACAGTTGTCACACAGATCGTGCCCACCAACCATTGATCCTCTGTGATCTAGCGGACAGGATAACCCTTATATCTGTCAGGGGCACCCCTCTATCCACGCAAAATAACGAGTATGACACCGAAACTTTAACTCCATAAACAGATGAACTTGAATATATTTTGAAGGGTACGAAAATAGAAATCCCCATAGTTTAAGCGTCTAGATACGGTAAGAGAACTAAATATTATTAGTGGCCGGGCCAGGACAGTGACGGGTTGGTCGGCTAGAAGTTACAGATTCCTAAGTAAGGGGACACTAGGCCGGTCTTGACATACTCCCTTAGGAATTTGCCATAAGCAGCGTGCTTAGCCTTGGTCGCCGACTTGTGTTTACTAGCCGGGATTTTACCGATGCCAACCTCACGCGGAATCAAGATGGCAATCCTCGGGTTGACTCCTTTCTTACAAAAAGGGCACCTGAGCTCCCCAAGTCGAGTGCAGAAAGGGATTATCCCACTCTTGAGCTTCTTCATGACATGGCGGCTCTTGAGAAAAATAATAAATATATATTCCTTCCACCATTTCGAGTTACTTTCGATGCAATAACATGTCTACACAGGTTTAGCAGTTCATTACGGCCGTCTCCCCAACTCGCTCCTAAATTAATGTGGTTTGTGTTCTTGATAACTTATTAATAAATAAATAATGTGGATTCATTCAGAACAGACTAGATCTCTCCATGTACCGGTTCATACGTTGCATATAATCATTACGACTAGATTTTTTTATGACGCCAGGATAGATTAAGCTCGAGCAGAAAATATGAAACATGTAGAAATAGATGTACCTCCGGGTACACGAGCGGAGCGTGTTCGTCGAACTCCACGCCCTCATTGGGGCCTCCGAAGTCGTTAGCACCAGCGAGCACATGGTCCCCCAAGGAGTTGAACTGCACGTCCTCCTCGCCTTGTGCTGCGTGATGCTCCTCCAGATCTGCCGCATCAAGCACCACCCCGGTGGCGATGCCCGAACACTCACCCCCACGCACTGGTTTCATGGAGAAGGTTCATGCAACTACGTTCAAGATTGTGGGGTTTTGCTAGATAGGGAAGAGAGAGTAGTGGATGAGTGTGAATGGAGGACCCGATAGGCTAGGATTTTAATGCAGGGACATTTAGGCCTCCCTGAGGGCCCTGGTAGGCAGCTCTTCCGGCTGCGGCTGCCGCGTGGAAGGTTCGTGTGTTGGGGGCCTATCGGAAGTGAGAGTGCAGGCGCGCTGCACAGTAAAAATGGTATAGCCCGTGGGCCATCGATGACCAGTTGCCATGCAGTAGACTTGTAGCCTTTGCAGACTAGATTAAACATGACATGACCACTCGACGACTTTTTCCATGGACGGCATCGTGTTCCTTCTTGTAGAAGTCTCGTTGAGGGAGACGTCCGTGATGTCTCACGCTGTCCTGTGAAGGCCACGACATGTGCAACGAGCCTCGTTGTATCACATAGGATGAACGGTTGGTGCGCACGATCCGCATGACAACTGTGACAACCAATCAGGGCGTAGCAGATAGAGTGGGCACATGTTTGGGTTTCTATGAAAGAGAGAGAGGGGGCAAAACTGGGTAGTATCAAAAAACCAAGGGCAAAGCTGAGTAGTATAGAAATGGAAAGCGAGTGTCTTTTACAATGAAATACATCGTGGCATACATCAAATTATGCCAAGATAGATCCACTAGAGTTCATTGCATGTGTGTTCTTTCCATAGACCACATATGTATCCACTAGAGTCATTGCATGTGTGTTCCTGTCATGAACCACATTTGGATACACTAGTGTTCATTGCATGTGTATTCTTTCCAGAAACCACATATGTATCCACTAGCATAATTGCATGTGTTCTTTTCACAAACCACACATGGATCAACCAATGTCATTGCATGTGTGTTCTTTCCACAAACCACATATGGATCCACCAATGTCATTGCATGTGTGTTCTTTTCTACAAACCACATGGATCAACCAATGGCATTGCATGTGTGTTCTTTCTAGAAACCACATATGGATCCACCAATGTCATTGCATCTGTGTTCTTTTCCACAAACCACATGGATCAACCAATGGCATTGCATGTGTGTTATTTTCACAAACCACACATGGATCAACCAATGGCATTGCATGTGTGTTCTTTTAACAAACCACACAAGGATCCACCATAGCCATTCATGTGTGTTATTTCCACAAACCACACATGGATCAACTAGTGTCATTGCATGCGTGTTCTTTCCACAAACCACATATGGATCAACCAGTGGTCATTGCATGTGTGTTCTTTCCACAAACCACATATGGATCCAATAGAGTCATTGCATGTGTGTTCTTTTCACAAATCACATATAGACCCACAAGAATCATTGCATGTGTGTTCTTTTCACAAACCACACATGGATCCACCCGAGTCATTGCATGTGTGTTGTTTCCACAAACCACATATGGATCAACCAATGTCACTGCATGTGTGTTCTTTCCACAAACCACATATGGGTCAACCAATGTCATTGCATGTGTGTTCTTTCCACAAACCACATATGGATCCACTAGGATCATTGCACGTGTGTTCTTTTCACAAACCACATATGGACCCACTAGAGTCATTGCATGTGTGTTCTTATACTAAAACCAGCACTAGAGTCATTGCATGCGTGTTCTTTTCACAAACCACATATGGATCCACCAGTGTCATTGCATGTGTGTTCTTTCCACAAACCACATATGGATCAACCAGTGGTTATTGCATGCGTGTTCTTTCCACAAACCATATATGGATCCACTAGAGTCACTGCATGTGTGTTCTTTTCACAAACCACATATGGACCCACTAGAGTCATTGCATGTGTATTCTTTCCATAAACCACACATGGACTAACCAATGGCATTGCATGCGTGTTATTGTCACAAACCACATATGGATCAACCAATGTCATTGCATGTGTGTTCCTGTCATGAACCACATAGGGACCCACTAGAGTCATTGCATGTGTGTTCTTTTCACAAATCACATATGGATCAACCAGTGTTCACTGCATGTGTGTTCTTTCCACAAACCACTGATGGATACACTAGTGTTCATTGCATGTGTGTTCTTTTCCACAAACCACATATGGATCCACTAGAGTCATTGCATGTGTGTTCTTTTCACAAACCACATATGGACCCACTAGAGTCATTACATGTGTGTTCCTGTCATGAACCACATATGGATCAACCAATGGCATTGCATGTGTATTCTTTCCACAAACCACACATGGATCTACCAGAGTCATTGCATGTGTGTTCTTTCCACAAACCACATATGGATCAACCAGTGTCATTGCATGTGTGTTCTTTCGACAAACCACATGTGGATCAAACAATCTCATTGCATGTGTGTTCCTGTCATGAACCACGCATGGATCAACCAATGTCATTGCATGTATGTTCCTGTCATAAACCACATATGGATCCACCAGTGTTCATTGCATAAGTGTTCCTGTCATGAACCCACACATAGATCAACCAGTGGTTATTGCATGTGTGTTCTTTCCACAAACCACATATGGATCCACTAGAATCATTGCACGTGTGTTCTTTTCACAAACCACATATGGACCCACTAGAGTCATTGCATGTGTGTTCTTATACTAAAACCAACACTAGAGTGGTTGCATGTGTGTTCTTATAGTAAAACCAGCACTAGAGTCATTGCATGTGTGTTCTTTCCACAAACCACATATGGATCCACCAGTGTCATTGCATGTGTGTTCTTTCCACAAACCACATATGGATCAACCAATGTCATTGCATGTGTGTTCCTGTCATGAACCACATATGGACCCACTAGTGGTCATTGCATGTGTGTTCTTTCGACAAACCACATATGGATCAACTAGAGTCATTGCATGTGTGTTCTTTTCACAAACCATATATGGATAAACCAATGGCATTGCATGTGTGTTCTTTTCACAAATCACATATGGATCCACCAGTGTTCATTGCATTAGTGTTCTTTCCATAAACCACACATGGATTAACCAATGGCATTGCATATGTGTTATTGTCACAAACCACATATGGATCAACCAATGTCATTGCATGTGTGTTCCTGTCATGAACCACACATGGATCCACCAGTGTTCATTGCATGTGTGTTGTTTCCACAAACCACATATGGATCCACTAGAGTCATTGGATGTGTGTTCTTTTCATAAACCACATATGGATCAACCAGTGGCATTGCATGTGTGTTCTTTTCACAAATCACATATGGATGAACCAGTGTTCACTGCATGTGTGTTCTTTCCACAAACCCCTTATGGATCCACTAGTGTTCATTGCATGTGTGTTCTTTTCCACAAACCACATATAGATCCACTAGAGTCATTGCATGTGTGTTCTTTTCACAAACCACATATGGACCCACTAGAGTCATTGCATGTGTGTTCTTATACTAAAACCAACACTAGAGTCATTGCATGTGTGTTCTTTCCACAAACCACATATGGATCAACCAATGTCATTGCATGTGTGTTCCTATCATGAACCACGTATGCATCAACCAATGGCATTACATGTGTGTTCTTTCCAAAAACCACACATGGATCAACCAATGGCATTGCATGTGTATTCTTTTCACAAACCACATATGGATCAACCAATGGCATTGCATGTGTGTTCTTTCCACAAACCACACATCGATCCACCAGAGTCATTGCATGTGTGTTCTTTCCACAAACCACATATGGATTAACTAGTGTCATTGCATGTGTGTTCTTTCCACAAACCACATATGGATCAACCAATGTCATTGCATGTGTGTTCCTATCATGAACCACACATGGATAAACCATTGTTATTGCATGCATATGGATCCACCAGTGTTCATTGCATGTGTGTTCCTGTCATGAACAACACATGGATCATCCAGTGGTTATTGCATGTGTGTTCTTTCCACAAACCACATATGGATCCACTAGAGTCATTACATGTGTGTTCTTTTCAGAAACCACATATGGACCCACTAGATTCATTGCATGTGTGTTCTTTCCACAAACCACACATGGATTAACCAATGGCATTGCATGTGTGTTATTGTCACAAACCACATATGGATCAACCAATGTCATTGCATGTGTGTTCCTGTCATGAACCACATATGGACCCACTAGTGGTCATTGCATGTGTGCTCTTTCCACAAACCACACATGGATCCACTAGAGCCATTGCATGTGTGTTCTTTTCACAAACCACTTATGGATCAACCAATGGTATTGCATGTGTGTTCTTTTCACAAATCACATATGGATCCACCGGTTTTCTTTGCATTAGAGTTCTTTCCACAAACCACACATGGATTAACCAATGGCATTGCATGTGTGTTATTGTCACAAACCACATATGGATCAACCATTGTCATTGCATGTGTGTTCCTGTCATGAACCACGCATGGATCCACTAGTGTTCATTGCATGTGTGTTCTTTCCACAAACCACATATGGATCCACTAGAGTCATTGCATGTGTGTTCTTTTCACAAACCACATATGGATCAACCGGTGGCATTGCATGTGTGTTCTTTTCACAAATCACATATGGATCAACTCGTTTTCACTGCATATGTGTTCTTTCCACAAACCACTTATGGATCCACCAGTGTTCATTGCATGTGTGTTCTTTTCCACAAACCACATATGGATCCACTAGAGTCATTGCATGTGTGTTCTTTTCACAAACCACATATGGACCCACTAGAGTCATTGCATGTGTGTTCTTATACTAAAACTAGCACTAGATTCATTGCATGTGTGTTCTTTCCACAAACCACATATGTAACATCCCAAAAGTTTAATCCAAGTTATCAGGATCCAAATCATCCAATTTAGGGTTAACAAAAACTTTTTATTATTTAAATAATTAAGGATGCATATATGTGTTGCATTAAATAGAAATTGTTTTGAAATGCCATGATTGTTTGTTCTAATGGTTGTAAAATGATTCTAAGATGAATTCCACATCATCTAGATCAATCACAAGCCAAATCCAAAGAAAAAGAATTCAAATAGAATTAATAAATGGAAATGGTCACTTGGGTTATTTTAATCAACTAGGTCACTTTAGGTGTTCCTAGCACTCAAAATCAAACATAAACAATTGTGGATCTTTGCACCCATTGCTAGTACAAGTAAAGATGTACCAAGGCCCACTTTGAAATCTTATAAAAACATTTAAACTCTAAATTTAAATGACATGTGAAAATGGAATCCATTTCATATGTCTAGATCCCACTTTTTCAAAAACCACTCAAATGACTTCAACTTGACAAATACCAGCAACCAGAGATGCTCAAGCATGAGACCAACAACTCCACAAAAATTCATTTCAAAATTAAAAAATTTGGTTCATGTGGCCATTGTGTCGAACAGGTGGCATGCACAAATCACCTGCCTAACTATTACTATTTAGTGATCAATGCTTTATCTAGTTTTTGGGCTCCATTTGGTCCCCTTGTCTCCCCTAACTCTAACCAACACATAACTAAGCTACTAACCGGCCTAGAGCAGCAGTGTCGCGTCGCCCGTTTTTGGTCACCGCCGACCGAACGTGGGGAAAGCTCCACAGACCGCGCCGCACCAATCCAGCACTGCCACTAGCTCCGCCCAACCCTACCGCACTTCCCTGTCCCGTCCCCAAATGCAACAAGCCCCTGGACCACCCGAGAGCGCCCCTGCACTGAGCCTCTGCACCGTGCCAGCGCATGCGAGAGCGCCATCCCCGGCAGGCCAGCACACGCCGCCCCTTGACCATAGCCCGCGCGTGCCACTCCGCATTGACCCCAGGACCCCGCCAGACATGCTCTTCTCCCGCCGCGCGACCCACAGCCGCCAGGAACCACGTCGAGCATCGCCTCTATCGCTCAGAGCGCGAGACACTCCCGACCGTTAGCCACCGCCCCTAGCGTCGCCATTAAGACCTAGCTGGCCGCCAGGGAACCGCCCACCATCCGCCTACCCAACCCATGCCGATAGCACCCTGTGTCGTCGTCACCGACGAGCTCGCCGTCGCCCTCTTGGCACTCTCGACGAGCCTATATAAGGAGGCCACCCCTATCCTCATTTGCCACAATCCCACACTCCCCTCTCCCCATTGATTGTTTCCCCTCTCTCGCCGAAGCCGCTCGAGCAGCCAGTCGCCAAAATTGAGCTGGAGTTAGCCGCAACAGAGGAAGAGACGCCCCCATCGATTTCGTCCACCCCCAGAGCTGCCGCGACCTCGCCTGAGTCTGTCTTTGTCGTCTCGTTCGATCGCCCCCATCACCGCCCTCGCTGGAGCCCTGGTATGCCCCCATTACACCGCCACTGAGCTGCTAGGGTTCCATCTCGCCGGCGACAGGTCCGTCATCCACGATAAGCCCTAGTCGTAGATCATAGTTCTAATCCTACGGTCCACGTTGCCCCGTGCCGCTTCGTGTTTAAAGAGCCACTGATAGGCGGGACCCCCTGTCAGCTGTCCTCAGCGCCGCGGAGTGAAACCAGGGCGGCCCATTAGTGTTCCCGCGCAACCCAACAGATTCAAATAAATCTTTTTCTTTTTAGAAGTAAACTAGTTTCTGTCCTATAGTTTAAAAATCAATTCAGAAATATCCACTAAACCAAATTGAGTGATTCCAATTTTGTTGGAAAGGTAATGAAAATATGTATCCAAGCACGTTGGATTTAAATAAATTAGAGTTATAGATATCTCCTAGCAAAAATAACAAGACAGAAGCTTTTGCACATTCAAACATTTTTCTAAAATCAACCATAATAGTTTTTGAGTTGATTCCACCTCTCAAAAATCACATTTGAGTATACCTATATGAATATGTAATAAAATTAGGTTTTTCATGCAGTGACTTTGGACTAATACCAAAATAATGCTATATAGGCATTTCTAGTCACTTTAAATCATTAAATATTAATCTTAAACTTATTAAAATGTGATCCAACCTTTAAATCACATTCCCATGTATTAAAACATGTGGTGATGACATGTGTCCACATGATCCCATATTTTAATTGGAGAATATTAAACCTTAGTTAATTTCAATGAGTAGAAATTACTTTTCTCAAATAAAATAAATGAAACTAGTTCATTAAATCTTGTGATGTTTGTGATGATACTAGATCATCAAATGTGTGCCTTAGAGTGCTAAGTAGACTAGTTAAGTATTGTTTGGTGATTGTGTATTCCGTATGTATTTATAGATGATAGTACCGACCAAGTCTACGAGGAGGAGGAGTTCTACCCCGAAGAAGACGAGGAGAATTTCAACCACTGCACCAATCAAGGCAAGCTAGCATTATACAAGTTAACCATGCAAGTGAAAACTTGCAAGCCATCATTAACAATGCAAGCTATTTTTAGCAAGTTAGAATCAAGCTAGATAACCCAAGCAAGATGCATTAGGCATGCTTTGGTTATATCTGTTGACTTATACCTACTCCAAGTTTTAGTTACAAGCTTTACTTTCTTTTACTTTACCAAAGTTTCTTACTTGTTTATAGATAGCATAAAGAGTATAAAACTTGACCTATCTAGTTAGACTTAGATGGCATTCTATGGCATGAGATTGAGATTAGCATCCCACATTAGTGAACACTCTTAACTTAGTAGCTTAGAGCTAAAAAAAAACTTGATCACTGTAGATGGGAATACTTGGTGAAAATGACTTGTGAAAACCTTGGAATGATGAGTCATTCTATTGAGATGTTTTGACATGTGTTGAGAAACACAAATGGTTTATGATGATGATGAAAATGTTGAGGCATGAGCCTTAGCCCCTTTATAAAAACTGATGGTTGGGTTCGGATGCGATACCATTCCAATTTTACCGTACAACCACAATACCTGAATTGGGTAAGGTTTAGCCAGAAGTTTATATGCATTAGTATTAGTTCCCTCGCGGGAGAGGTCTGAGTTGAGGCTAACTCTCAATGTCGTCCACCTATGCAGTGCCTAGGATGGCAGATGGCCATGGCTGGGAGGCCAAGCTCATAGGGGAGGTGCTTATACTAGACTGTGTAAAGGAAAGGTTATGTTTGATTATCTACATACTAAGTATGATGATTCAGGGTCATCCCTGATAGATGTATCGAATTTTGTGGTGAAAGTGTACCACCTTTGCAGAGTGTCAAACTATTCGAATAGCCGCGTCCGCGGTTATGGACAGTTGGAGTGGCCATACTGTTCCGTTGTCAGATGTTTTCAAAATGACTTATGAAATTAATTGTGACATGACTTGACCACAACAGAGTTGTGACTGACAACTAAGTCCCCACTTAGGTGATTTAGAACTTTATTTTATCTTTCTTTGTTTCTGAACTCATCTTATGTTTCAAACTTAACTTTAAAAATAAACTTAGAAATTAGCATTCCTACTAGAACTACCTTACTTGTTAGTGATAGTTTGCGAGTACTTAAAGAGTACTCATGGCTTTTGTCCCTGGCTACTCCTGTGGCCAGACTATGAGGAGGACTACCCTGAAGGAGGACAACAGGACGGCTATGATAACTAGGATCATCTCCCATCCTCAGCATTGCCTGTGATACTAAAGATGGAGCCCACCGCTATGCTATTTATTCCGCTACTTGTTTGTACTAAGACTAGATAATGAGATCCTTTATTTGTGTAAGACCTTATTATGGTTTGTAATGGATGATGTACTGTGATATCCAATCTGTTATGTCTTGCAAAAATGGTAATCCTGGGATTGCGATGTATGGCATAACAAGCATCTGGGATTAAAAATCCGGGTGTTGACAAGTTGGTATCAGAGCCATCCTGAACATAGGAGACCCTAGTTAGAATGGACATCTGAACAAAAACTTAGTTTCAAAACCAAAGTGATTATTTGTGAAAATCTATTTCCTCTCTTACCCTTGGGATTCTTTCTCTGAAAGAAATTACAGGTTCCTCAAAATTTCTTACATTACTACATAAAATTTTGACACACTTTATCAACTCGCTAAGTTTCTCATCCTAAATTCTATAGATGTAAGTTCAGTATAGCAAGTTCTACCAGTTGGGCAATGGAGGCCAACTGATATTCGAGAGGGATCTAGATGCACTGTCTGAGTACTTGGAGTGCCCACATCCGGAATTCTTTGGAGCGAAACTCAATGGTCCACCAGGAAGAGATTTACAATGGCTAGTAGTTGCTGATCTTCGAGGCAAGTTAGAGGCACCAATGTCCGAGAAGATTCAATTCTCCGTGAGAGAGAACAACTGGATAGATGGATTAGCCAGGGCAATGCATGAAGCTCTCGCTCATCTCTGCGCACAGAATGTCAACTTGATCCAAGGGACCCGCTTTGCTCACTATGCAAGGCGTGATTCTATGGGAATGCCTCTGGAGATGCCAAGTCACCCGGAGTTGAAGCGTCAAGTGGAGAACCTCAACTTCCTGCTATACGACATACAGAAGGAAT
The DNA here is from genome assembly GCA_023614405.1 of Avena insularis. Taxonomy (NCBI): domain Eukaryota; kingdom Viridiplantae; phylum Streptophyta; class Magnoliopsida; order Poales; family Poaceae; genus Avena; species Avena insularis. The sequence goes on from CM042694.1 coordinate 539,390,793, forward strand.
TGGACAATGCTAGAGAGTTCGCCAACCACAACCTTGCCATTGCCGCCCAGAAGGCCCAAACTTTCTCACTGCTAGTCAAAGATCGTCAGTCTATTCGCCGTCAACATGCAAAGAAGGATCGCACCATCGACCATCTTCGCAAGAAGGTGGCCGACCTCGAGAAGAACATCAAGGAGCAGGAAGTTCAGCTTGCAGCAAAAGAAGAATAGGAGGAAGGTGAAGACATCCTAGGGGATATTCACTCGTACCTCAGCAATGATGATGCCTATCTGGAGGATGATGCTATGGACTTCTACACCGACGATGATGACTCCGACTTCATCGATGATGAGTAGATGCACTAGAGCACTATCGTAGGAGTGAGAAGTATCGGTCCATTGTATCCTAGCTTATAGAATGGTTCTTAAAACCATCTGTTTTCCTTTCATGTTGTGGTGTGTGTGTGTGTTTGTATCATGTGCCTTTCTTGAATGAATGAAAAGAAGTTAGTGGCAAAACCTGAGCCAAACTCAAAGTTTTAGCTTGAAACCAAAACCATAAACCTTAGAACTTTCCCTCTTACCCCTTTATCTATCTCAATCTTCAGATGACTCGTGGAAACCAAAGAGGGAGCAGCTCATCGCAAGACCCAATGCTACAGATTCTGTAGATGCTCATTGCAGACCGTGAAGCTAGTAGGGCAGAGCGCCAAGCAAATCTAGCCACACTGCAGCAGATCGCCCGGATGGCTCACAACAATCAGAACCATGGAAATCAGGATCATCATGGATCCAAACTCAAAAACTTCCAGAATACCAATCCCCCAATCTTTAGCAAGTCTGAAGACCCACTAGATGCTGATGATTGGTTACAGACCATGGAGAACAACTTAGAAGTCGCCGGAGTGGATGCCAACGAGAAATTTCGGTTTGCCACCCACTATCTGGTAGGAGATGCAAGAGCATGGTGGAACAGCACCCGCACGATAAACCACAGTTAAGTGATGACGTGGGAAGCCTTCAAAGGCAAGTTTAGCCACACCCATGTGCCACAGGGTCTAGTCACCAGAATGAGAGATGAATTCAGAGAACTAAAGCAAGGCAGAATGACTGTAGTGGAGTACCGTGACAGATTCTTGTCCCTCGCCAGGTATGCACCTGATGAGATCAACACGGAGGCTAATAAGAAGGAGAGATTCCTGAAAGGACTGCATGATGAGATGTAGACAGTACTCGTCAACATCCGTTTCGAGGATCTCAAAGAACTAGTCGACTCTGCCATTCAGATGGAAGGGAAGATTAATCAAGCGAACGACAACCGCAAATGTCGGATGATGCACCAAGATGGATCCAGCAGTCACCAGAAGTACCGTCCCAACCCGTCTGCTGGATATGCCCCATGGAACAGTCGACCCCCAATGTCTCGCCCAAGCTACCCCAACCGCAGCGGAGGAAATGTGAAGTCCGGAGGAAACAACAACCACCCCCAGCAACTCCAGCAATTTCAACCATGCACCTCCCAAGCACAACAACAACAACAACACTGCACCAAAAACTGGAAGCAATGTTGTGCCCGTGGCAGCAAAAGACAAGTGTTAGATTACTTGTTTCGAGTGTGGAGTGAAGGGTCACTACTCCAATGAGTGTCCCAAGAAGATTGCCGCCACTGCCAATGTGAATGCCCCAGCTCAACAGCAACATCGTGTTCAACCCAGAAGAAGATTCGCCCTAGGGAACCCTCACAACCGCAACGGCCGTCTCTTCCACATGAACGCCGAAGAAGCCCAAGAAGCACCAGATGTAGTGTTGGGTATGTTTTCTGTCAACTCAGTTTTAGCAAGAGTGTTGTTTGATTCTGGAGCATCGCACTCATTAGTCACCGAAGAATTTGCATGCACTAGTAAGATTCACCCAACCAACTTGAAGAATGTCATGATAGTTCAAATACCTGGTTCAACTACAAAAGCTAGAAAAATTTGCAAAGCTGTACCTATCAGCATACATGGGATAGATTTTTATGCCAATCTAATAGTACTTGGAACCAAAGGTATGGAAGTAGTACTAGGAATGGACTGGATGTCAAAGCATAAAGGATTGATAGACTGTGCCAAGAAAGCCATCACCATGACTAGTAGCTCTGGAGTATTAGTAGAGCATATATCTGAAACCTTGCCCCGTCAATTCAAGTGCAACAAGAGTCTAGCCCTACCCACCATAGACCAATTCAGAGTAGTCTGTGAATACCCCGACATATTCCCAGATGAATTGCCCGGTATGCCCTCGGATTGGGATATTTAGTTCATTATTGAACTAATCCCCAGAACCGGTCCCATAGCTCAAAGACCCTATAGCATGAACCCCTCAGAGTTAGTGGAACTGAAGAAGCAGTTGGATGCTATGCTGGAGAAAGACTTGATTCAACCAAGCGCATCGCCATGGAGATCGCCCGTGTTGTTCGTCGACAAGAAAGATGGAGGCAACCGTTTGTGCACAGATTACAAGAAGCTGAATGATGTCACAATCAAGAACAAGTACCCTTTGCCAAAGATAGAGGATCTATTCGATCAGTTGACTAGTGCCAGTGTGTTCTCTAAGATCGATCTTAGGACTGGTTATCACCAACTTAAGATTCGTGCAATGGATATTCCAAAGACCGCCTTTACCACCAGATATGGATTATACGAGTATACGATCATGTCTTTTGGATTAACCAATGCCCCTGCTTATTTCATGAATCTCATGAATAGGATCTTTATGAATTTTCAGGATAAGTTTGTCGTTGTGTTTATCGACGATTCCTTATCTACTCCAAGTCTGAAGAAGACCATGAGCAACATCTGAGAATCATTCTTGAAACCCTTAGAGAGCATCAGTTGTATGCCAAGTTCAGCAAATGTGAGTTTTGGCTGAAAGAAGTAGGATTCCTAGGACATATTGTGTCTGCCAGAAGAGTCGCTGTTGATCCCGCCAAGATCAAAGATGTCGAAGAATGGGAAGCCCCAACCACTCAAACCCAAGTCCGTGCATTTCTCGGATTAGCAGGATATTACCGCAAGTTCGTAGAAGGATTTTCGAGCATCGCAAGACCTATGACCCAATTGTTGAAGAAGGACAAGAAGTTTGAATGGACCGACAAATGTGAAGAAAGTTTCCAAGAGCTCAAGAAGAGATTGATTTCAGCCCCAATGTTGATCATGCCAGATATCAAGAAGCCATTTGATGTGTATTGTGATGCATCCAAGATTGGTCTCGGATGTGTATTAATGCAAGAAGGCAAAGTCATCACATATCTATCTTGACAACTGAAACAATATGAGCAGAACTATCCTACCCATGATCTTGAATTAGTAGCCGTAGTTTTGGCACTGAAGACATGGCATCATTATTCTTATGGGTAATCGCTGTGAGATTTATTCAGGTCACAAAATCTTGAAGTATATTTTCACTCAGAAGGAGCTGAATATGAGGCAAAGGAGATGGATAGAGTTAATCAAGGATTATGACCTTGACATTCACTATGATCCCGGCAAAGCCAATGTGGTAGCAGATGCTCTTAGCAGATTGCCGTGTAGGCTAAACACTATGATCAAGGAGAAGCAACCAAGTTTGTATGAGGAATTGGAGCAGTTTAGAACTGAGCTAATTAGCAAAGGATTTTTAGCTAGCATTGAACTTCAACCCACCTTGATTAGCCAAATCAAGGAAGCCCAGAAGGGAAATGGAAGTATCGACATAATCAAGCATCATATTGGTACAGGAAAGGTGCCTGGATTCACCGAAGACGAAGCAGGAGTTCTATGGTACAAAGGACGTATATGTGTGCCAACAGATTCGGAGCTGAAGCAAGTTATCATGCAAGAAGCTCATGATACTCTTTATTCTATCCACTCCGGAGGAACAAAGATGTATCAGGATTTGAAGGAGCAATTTTGGTGGCACAAGATAAAGAGAGAAATCGGAAGCTACAGCGCCAAGTGTGATATCTGTCAGAGAGTCAAAGCGGAATATCAGAGGCCCGTAGAACTGTTACAACCATTGCAGATTCCGGAATGGAAATGGGATTCCGTAGAAATGGACTTTATCACCAGTTTGCCTACTTATAGTAGGGGACATGACTCAATCTTGGTCATCGTTGATAGACTGTCCAAGGTAGCTCATTTTATACCTGTCAAGACAACCTACCAGAGTTCGAAGCTAGCAGAGTTATACATTGCCAGAATTGTTAGTTTGCATGGAACCCCCAAGACCATAGTATCGGATCGAGGAACCCAATTTACCTCAAGATTTTGGCAGAAAGTCCAAGAAGGATTAGGAACCAAGTTGAATTTTAGCACAGCTTATCACCCGCAAACCGATGGACAGACTAAGAGAGTCAACCAAATCCTAGAGGATATGTTGAGATCTTGTGTGTTAGAGTATGGATCAAAATGGGAAGATTGCCTGCCTTTCGCAGAATTCTCATATAACAATAGTTATCAAGCCAGTTTGAAAATGGCCCCATTTGAGTTCTTATATGGAAGAAATTGTTGTACCCCTTTGAATTGGTCGCAAGTAGGAGAGAGTCAGATTTGCGGACCCGACATCCTACGAGAAGCCGAAGAGAAGGTTCACAAAGTCCGTGAGCACCTCAAGATCGCCCAATCCAGACAGAAAAGTTATGCTGACAAGAGAAGGAGAGACCTGACTTTCAATGTCGGAGATTTTGTGTATCTCAAGGTTTCTCCATTGAAGGGAACCCAATGTTTTAGTCTGAAAGGAAAGTTAGCCCCCAGATATATCCGACCCTTCATGATTCTGAATCATCGAGGAGAAGTATCGTATCAACTGGAACTACCAGAGGAGATGTCTGCCATCCACAATGTGTTCCATATCTCGTTACTTCGCAAATGCCTAGAAGTGCCGGAGAAGACCGAAGTTTTCAAGAACATCAATCACCAAGCTGTTGATATCAACAAGGATCTGACGTATCGTGAAGTGCCCATCCATAACTTGGAAGAAGCTTACAGAACCACCAGGACCCGGAGTATCAAGTTTCTCAAGATCCAATGGAGCAACCATACCAAAGAAGAAGCCACTTGGGAGCGAGAAGATTACATTAGGACTGAGTTCCCAGATCTCTTTAGTTCCTAGTTTTCTTTCTTAAATCTCGGGACGAGATTTTGTTTAAGGAGGGAAGGTTTGTAACATCCCAAAACTTTAATCCAAGTTATCAGGATCCAAATCATCCAATTTAGGGTTAACAATTTTTTTTTCTTTTTTAAATAATTAAGCATGCATATATGTGTTGCATTAAATAGAAATTGTTTTGAAATGCCATGATTGTTTGTTCTAATGGTTGTAAAATGATTATAAGATGAACTCCACATCATCTAGATCATTCCCAAGAGAAATCCAAAGAAAAAGAATTCAAATAGAATTAATAAATGGAAATGGTCACTTGGGCCATTTTAATCAACTAGGTCACTTTAGGTGTTCCTAGCACTCAAAATCAAACAGAAACAATGGTGGATCTTTGCACCCCTTGCTAGTACTAGTAAAGATGTACCAATGACCACTTTGAAATCTTACAAAAACATTTAAACTCTAAATTTAAATGACATGTGAAAATGGAATCATTTCATATATCTAGATCCCACTTTTTCAAAAACCACTCAAATGACTTCAACTTGACAAATCCCAACAACCATAGATGCTCAAGCATGAGACCAACAACTCCACCAAAATTCATTTCAAAATTCAAAAATTTGGTTCATGCAGCCATTGTGTCAAAAAGGTGGCATGCACAAATCATCTGCCTAACTATTACTATTTAGTGATCAATGCTTTGTCTAGTTTTTGGGCTCCATTTGGTCCCCTTGTCTCCCCTAACTCTAACCAACAGATAACTAAGCTACTAACCGGCCTAGAGCATCAGTACCGCGCCACCTGTTTTTGGTCACCGCCGGCCGAAGGTGGGCAAAGCTCCACAGACCACGCCGCGCCAATCCAGCACCGCCACTAGCTTCGCCCAACCCTACCACACTCCCTATCCCGTCCCCAAGCACAACAAGCCCCTGGACCACCCCAGAGTGCACCTGCACTGAGCCTCTGCACCATGCCAGCGCACGCCAGAGCGCCATCCCCGGCAGGCCAGCACGCGCCGCCCCTCGACCATAGCCCGTGCGCGCTGCTCTGCATTTACCCTAGGACCCCGTCAGGCACGCTCTTCTCCCGCCGCACAACCCACAGCCGCCGGGAACCACGTCGAGCACCGCCTCTGTCGCTCAGAGCGCGAGATGCTCCCGACCGTTAGCCACCGCCACTAGTGTCGCCATTAAGCCCTAGCTGACCGCCAGGGAACCGCCCACCACCCACCTACCCAACCCATGCCGATAGCACCCTGTGTCGTCGTCATCGGCGAGCTCGCCGTCGCCCTCTCGGTCCACTCGACGAGCCTATATAAGGAGGCCACCCCTAGCCTCATTTGCCACACTCCCACACTCCCCTCTCCATCCTGATCATTTCCCCTCTCTCGCCGGAGCTGCTCGAGCAGCCAGTCGCCAGAATTGAGCGGAGTTAGCCACAACAGAGGAAGAGACGCCCCCGTCGATTTTGTCCACCCCCGGAGCTGCCGCAACCTCGTCTGAGTCCGCCGTTGTTGTCTCGTTCGATCGCCCCCATCGCTGCCCTCGCTGGAGCCTTGGTATGCCCCCACTACACCGCCACTTAGCCGCTAGGGTTCCAGCTCGCCGGCGATAGGTCCGTCGTCGACGATAAGCCCCAGCCGTAAATCTTAGTTCTAATCCTACAGTCCACGTTGCCCCGTACCGCTTCGCATTTAAAGAGCCACTAACAGGCGGGACCCCCCTGTCAGCTATCCTGAGCGTCGTGGAGTGAAACCGGGCTGGCCCATTAGTGTTCCCACGCAACTCAGCAGATTCAAATAAATCTTTTTCTTTTTAAAGTAAACTAGTTTCTATCCTGTAATTTAAAAATCAATTCAGAAATATCTACTAAACCAAATTGAGTGATTCCAATTTTGTTGGAAAGGTAATAAAAATCTCTATCCAAGACCGTTGGATTTAAATCAATTAGTGTTATAGATATCTCCTAGCAAAAATAACAAGACAGAAGCTTTTGCACATTCAAACATTTTTTCTAAAATCAACCATAATAGTTTTTGAGTTGATTCCACCTCTCAAAAATCACATTTGAATATACATATATGAATATGTAATAATATTAAGGTTTACATGCAGTGACTTTGGACTAGTACCAAAATAATGCTATATAGGCATTTCCAGTCACTTTAAATCATTAAATATTAATCTTAAACTTATTAAAATGTGACCCAACCTTTAAATCGCATTCCCATGTATTAAAATATGTGGTGATGACATGTGTACACATGATCCCATATTTTAATTGGAGAAAAATTAAACCTTAGTTAATTTCAATGAGTAGAAATTACTTTTCTCAAATAAAATAAATGCAACTAGTTCATTAAATCTTGTGATGTTTGTGATGATACTAGATCATCAAATGTGTGCCTTAGAGTGATAAGTAGACTAGTTAAGTATTGTTTGGTGATTGTGTATTCCGTATGTATTTATAGACGATAGTACCGACCAAGTCTACGAGGAGGAGGAGTTCTACCCCGAAGAAGACGAGGAGAATTTCAACCACTGCACCAATCAAGGCAAGCTAGCATTATACAAGTTAACCATGCAAGTGAAAACTTGCAAGCCATCATTAATAATGCAAGCTATTGTTAGAATGTTAGAATCAAGCTAGATAACCTAAGCAAGATGCATTAGGCATGCTTTGGTTATATCTTTTGACTTATACCTACTCCAAGTTTTAGTTACAAGCTTTACATTCTTTTACTTTACCAAAGTTTCTTACTTGTTTATAGATAGCATAAAGAGTATAAAACTTGACCTATCTAGTTAGACTTAGATGTCATTCTATGGCATGAGATTGAGATTAGCATCCCACATTAGTGAATACTCTTAACTTAGTAGCTTAGAGCTAAAACAAAAACTTGATCACTGTAGATGGGAATACTTGGTGAAAATATCTTGTGAAAACCTTGGAATGATGAGTCATTCTATTGAGATGTTTTGACATGTGTTGAGAAACACAAATGGTTTATGATGATGATGAAAATGTTGAGGCATGAGCCTTAGCCCCTTTATAAAAACTGATGGTTGGGTTCGGATGCGATACCATTCCAATTTTACCGTACAACCACAATACTTGAATTGGGTAAGGCTTAGCCGGAAGTTTATATGCATTAGTATTAGTTACCTCACGGGAGAGGTCTGAGCTAAGGCTACCTCTCAATGTTGTGCACCTATGCAGTGCCCAGGATGGCTGATGGCCATGGCTAGGAGGCCAAGCTCATAGGAGAGGTGCTTATACTAGAGTGTGTAAATGAAAGGTTATGTTTGATTATCTAGATACTACGTATGATGATTCAGGGTCATCCCTGATAGATGTATCGAATTTTGTGGTGAAAGTGTACCACCTCTGCAGAGTGTCAAACTGTTCGAATAGCCGCGTCCGAGGTTATGGATAGTTGGAGTGGCCATACTGTTCTGTTGTCAGATGTTTTCAAAATGACTTATGAAATCAATTGTGACATGACTTGACCACAAAAGAGTTGTGACTATGACAACTAAGTTCCCAATTATGTGATTTAGAACTTTATTTTATCTTTATTTGTTTCTAAACTCAGCTTAGGTTTCAAACTTAACTTTATAAATAAACTTAGAAATTAGCATTCCTACTAGAACTACCTTACTTGTTAGTGATAGTTTACGAGTACTTAAAGAGTACTCATGGATTTTTTCTCTAGCTATTCCTGTGGCCAGACTATGAGGAGGACTACCCTGAAGGAGGACAATAGTATGGCTACGACAACTAGGATCATCTCCCATCGTCAGCATTGCCTGTGACACCGAAGATGGAGCCCACCGCTATGCTATTTACTCCGCTACTTGTTTGCACTAAGACTGGATCATGAGATCCTTTATTTGTGTAAGACCTTATTATGGTTTGTAATGGATGATGTACTGTGATATCCAATCTGTTATGTCTCGCAAAAATGGTAATCCTAGGATTGCGATGTATGGCATATCAGGCATCTGAGATTAAAAATCCGGGTGTTGACAACATATGGATCAACCAATGTCATTGCCTGTGTGTTCCTGTCATGAACTACATATGCATTAACCAATGGCAATGAATGTGTGTTCTTTCCACAAAGCACACATGGATCAACCAATGACATTGCATGTGTATTCTTTTCACAAACCACATATGGATCAACCAAAGGCATTACATGTGTGTTCTTTCCACAAACCACACATGGATCCACCAGAGTCATTGCATGTGTGTTCTTTCCACAAACCACATATGGATCAACCAGTGTCATTGCATGTGTGTTCTTTCCACAAACCACATATGGATCAACCAATGCCATTGCATGTGTGTTCCTGTCATGAACCACACATGGATCAACCAATGTCATTGCATGTATGTTCCTGTCATGAACCACATATGGATCCACCAGTGTTCATTGCATGTGTGTTCCTGTCATGAACCACACATGGATCAACCAGTGGTTATTGCATGTGTGTTCTTTCCACAAACCACATATGGATCCACTAGAGTCATTGCATGTGTGTTCTTTTCACAAACCACATATGGACCCACTAGAGTCATTGCATGTGTGTTCTTTCCAAAAACCACAGATGGATTAACCAATGGCATTGCATGTGTGTTATTGTCACAAACTACATATGGATCAACCAATGTCTTTGCATGTGTGTTCCTGTCATGAACCACATATGGAACCACTAGTGGAAATTGCATGTGTGTTCTTTCCACAAACCACATATGGATCCACTAGAGTCATTGCATGTGTGTTGTTTTCACAAACCACATATGGATCAACCAATGGCATTACATGTGTGTTCTTTTCACCAATCACATATGGATCCACGAGTGTTCATTGCATTAGTGTTCTTTCCACAAACCACACATGGATTAACCAATGGCATTGCATGTGTGTTATTGTCACAAACCACATATGGATCAACCGATGTCATTGTATGTGTGTTCCTGTCATGAACCACACATGGATCCACCAGTGTTCATTGCATGTGTGTTCTTTCCACAAACCACATATGGATCCACTAGAGTCATTGCATGTGTGTTCTTTTCACAAACCACATATGGATCAACAAGTGGCATTGCATGTGTGTTCTTTTCACAAATCAGATATGGATCAACCAGTGTTCACCCCATGTGTGTTCTTTCCACAAACCACTTATGGATCCACTAGTGTTCATTGCATGTGTGTTCTTTTCCACAAACCACATATGGATCCACTAGAGTCATTGCATGTGTGTTCTTTTCACAAACCACATATGGACCCACTAGAGTCATTGCATATGTGTTCTTATACTAAAACTAGCACTAGAGTCATTGCATGTGTGTTCCTTCAACAAACCACATATGGATCAACCAATGTCATTGCATGTGTGTTCCTGTCATGAACCACATATGCATCAACCAATGGCATTGCATGTGTGTTCTTTCCATAAACCACAGATGGATCAACCAATGGCATTGAATGTGTATTCTTTTCACAAACCACATATGGATCAACCAATGGCATTGCATGTGTGTTCTTTCCACAAACCACACATGGATCCACTAGAGTCATTGCATGTGTGTTCTTTCCACAAACCACATATGGATCAACTAGTGTCATTGCATGTGTGTTCTTTCCACAAACCACATATCAATCAACCAATGTCATTGAATGTGTGTTCCTGTCATGAACCACACATGGATCAACTAATGTCATTGCATGTGTGTTCCTGTCATGAACCACACATGTATCAACCAATGTCATTGCATGTGTGTTCCTGTCATGAACCACATATGGATCCACTAGTTTTCATTGCATGTGTGTTCCTGTCAAGAACCACACATGGATCAACTAGTGGTTATTGCATGTGTGTTCTTTCCACAAACCACATATAGATCCACTACAGTCATTGCATGTGTGTTCTTTTCACAAACCACATATGGACCCACTAGAGTCATTGCATGTGTGTTCTTTCCACAAACCACACATGGATTAACCAATGTCATTGCATGTGTGTTATTATCACAAACAACATATGGATCACCCAATGTCATTGCATGTGTGTTCCTGTCATGAACCACATATGGACCCACTAGTGGTCATTGCATGTGTGTTCTTTCCACAAACCACGTATGGATCCACTAGAGTCATTGATGTGCGTTCTTTTCAGAAACCACATATGGATCAACGAATGGCATTGCATGTGTGTTCTTTTCACAAATCACATATGGATCCACCAGTGTTCACTGCATTAGTGTTCTTTCCACAAACCACACATGGATTAACCAATGGCATTGCATGTGTGTTATTGTCACAAACCACATATGGATCAACCAATGTCATTGCATGTGTGTTCCTGTCATGAACCACACATATGGATCCACCAGTGTTCATTGCATGTGTTCTTTCCACAAACCACATATGGATCCACTAGAGTCATTGCATGTGTGTTCTTTTCACAAACCACATATGGATCAACTAGTGGCATTGCTTGTGTGTTCTTTTCACAAATAACATATGGATCAACCAGTGTTCACTACTTGTGTGTTCTTTCCAGAAACCACTTATGGATCCACCAGTGTTCATTGCATGTGTGTTCTTTTCCACAAACCACATATGGATCCACTAGAGTCATTGCATGTGTGTTCTTTTCACAAACCACATATGGACCCACTAGAGTCATTGCATGTGTGTTCTTATACTAAAACTAGCACTAGAGTCATTGCATGTGTGTTCGTTCCACAAACCACATATGGATACACCAGTGTCATTGCATGTGTGTTCCTATCATGAACCACATATGCATCAACCAATGGCATTGCATGTGTGTTCTTTCCACAAACCACACATGGATCAACCAATGACATTGCATGTGTATTCTTTTCACAAACCACATATGGATCAACCAATGGTATTGCATGTGTGTTCTTTCCACAAACCACACATGGATCCACCAGAGTCATTGCATGTGTGTTCTTTCCACAAACCACATATGCATCAACCAGTGTCATTGCATGTGTGTTCTTTCCACAAACCACTGATACATTGCAAATGTATCTATAATTTTTGATGTTCCATGCTTGGTTTTATCTACTTTCTTGTGTTTTGTCCACACTTTGGAGTACTTTTCATATGATTTCTTGGACTAACCTAATAACAAAGAGCCACAGTGCCAGCTGCCTGTTTTCTGCTGTTTTTGGTTCCAGGAAAGTCAAAAAATGAATATTCTCGGAATTGGACGGGACAAAAGCCAAAGTTGCTATTTTACCGGAAGACATCTGGAGCCAGAATATGAGACGGAGAAGGGCTGGGGCCTAGCCACACCACCTGGCCACGCGGCCAGGCCTGGCCCGCGCCAGGGGGTGGTCTGGCCGACCCCAGCACCCCCTCGACCTCTTCTTCCACCTATATATTGCCTTCGGGACCAAAACCCTAAGTACGTGATCAAAAGTCCACGAAAGAGTCTGTAGCCACTGTCATCTCCATCCCTAGATAGGGAGGTATCTAAAGCTCTTCCTAGCACCCTGCCGGAGAGGGGAATTCACCCTAGAGGCCTTCTTCATCATCATGCAAGCCTCCGTTGTGATTCGTGAGTAGTTCATCTCTGGACTACGGGTCCATGTAGTAGCTAGATAGCTGGTTCTCCTTCTTTGTGCTTTCATGTCTAGATCTTGTGAGCTCCGTTCATGATCAAGATCATCTATTTGTAATTCTGCATGTTGTGTTTGCGGGGATCCGATGGATATTGAGATGCTATTTCAGATTGATTATTGATTCTATCATGTCTTTGTTATTTGTGATCTTGCATTCTTTCCGTTGTTAGTAGATATCTTGGCCAAGTAGATGCTAGCAACTCCAAGAGTTAGTATTTATGCTCGATAGTGGGTTCATGCCTCTGGTAATCAGGGGAAGTGACAGAAATCTCTAAGGTACTAGATGTGCTATTGCTACTAGGGAGAAAACAACAATCCTTTGTTCATAGAACAATCATATTGTTTACATTACACGCAATTCGTAAAGCAATAATCTGTTGCTTGCAACTTAATACTAGAGGGGGTTCGGATGATAACCTGAAGGTGGATTATTAGTCATAGATGCAGTTGGATGGCGGTGTATGTATAATGTTGTAGTGCCCAATCAAGTCTCAAAGGAGTCAAGATGATTAGTATATGCTTGTATGCTTTCTCGATGTTTGTCAATTTCCCTGCTGTAATTTGTTCACCCAGCATGTTATCTATCTTAAGGAGAGCCACCTCTAGTGAACTATGGATCCCGGTCCTTTATTTTACATACAATCTACAAACTGTTTACTGCTTTGTGTTTACTTTCTGGAAACTATTACTTCCTTCCATTCGATACGTTTAATCCTTTGTTTTCAGCAAAACCGGTGAGATTGACAACCTCATCGTAAGTTGGGGATAGAGTTTTGTGGTTGTGTTGTGCATGTCTCCATGTTTCTACTAGCACCGGTAGTGCGCCCAGCCAAGGCTCAGCTAGCAACACCTTTGGGGTGTTTCCTTGATCCTACTAGTTCGATAACCTTTGTTTCATAAGTAAGGGAAACTTACTTTTGTGCTCATCATACCTTCCTCTTGGGGTTCCCCAACGAGCTCATCAATCATGAGCCATCAAAGTATTTTTATGGCGCCGTTGCCAGGGAGTCAACGACATCTTCACAAGGGGAGTCCCTCATAACCAATCTCTTTACTTTGTTATTTTTTTTTGCTTAGTTTCTTTTTGTTTTTTTTTCTTGTTTTCTTTATCAAAGACACAAAAAATTAGTTTTACAAGTTTGCTTTCTTTTATTAAAAACACAAAAAAATAGTTCCTACTATAGTTGTTATTTTCGTTGGTCTGTTATTGTCTTGCTTTATCATGCTTTCTATCAATGGTTGGTTTCTTTGAAACTGAATCTTATTGGCAAGGTGGGTTCACGGAATAAAAAAATATTATTATAAGGAACACCGCTTGTCACAAAAAGGGAAACACTTATGGGAGCAAATTGATAAATTTTATACCATTGCTATAAACGTGTGCTCTACTTATAATGTTACTTATTGCTTGGATAAATCTTGTTGCTGTAGGAGGTATAAACACCTCCCTTTTCAATGTGAGTATAACGATAATGTTACCATATCTTCTTATGTTAAAGGGAATTATGACTTTTATGATGTGGAACAAACTGAAGAATTTATTGCTTGGAAGGGTGCATTTGAACTTGCTAGTTTGCTTGAAAATACTGATGATTCACCTTATAAATATGAGGTTTATGATATGCTTAAATTTTTCTTTGATAATTACAAGGTATAAAATGGCTATATTCTCGAATATCTTAATAGATGCTCTCCACCAATGGAAGAGACTAATGCCTTGCAGGAGGCTACGGAAGAAGAAATTGCTGAAACTGGAAGCTCATTGGATGAAAAAGAGGAGGAGAGTGATGATCAAGAGGAGGAAGAATGGATCTACCCATTCCTACCTTCTAATGAGAGTAACTCTTTACCCCTTACAATATTTGATTGTCCCCCATGCTTACTAAAGGAGGATGAATGTTATGTTCCTGAGGATTCTTTTGAAAATGTTTGTAATAAAGCTCTAGTGCTTGTAGATCATGAAAAGCATGCTTTATGTGATAGTTATATTGTTGAGTTTATTCACGAGGCTACTGAAAATTATTATGAGAGAGGAAAATATGGTTGTAGCAGTTTTCATGGTACTGGAACACCTCTCTATTTGCTAAAAGTTTTGAAGTTACTCTCGTTTCATCTTCCTATGCTTGTCACTTTGTTCTTTGTGCATTTATTTGCATACAAGATTCCTATGCATAGGAAGTGGGTTAGACTTAAATGTGTTTTGAATTTACTTCTTGATGCTCTCTTTTACTTCAATTCATATTTCTTATGTGAGCATCTTCTCAAACTATCATGCCTAACTTAAAGGCGTTAAAGAAAAGTACTTATTGGAAGATAATCCAAAAGTTTTAGATGAGTCTTGGAAGTTATTACTTCAGTAATAACCGCTCCTTATCCTTTTTATTTGCTTTTTGTGCCAAGAGTAACCTCTAATGAGAGAGAAGTAATGATTGGGAAAGTTGCTGTCCCAAAACAGATTTCTGTGCTTCACCATAAAAATTCGTGTAAAATCTCTGAACGTCCTTTTTAGGCGTGAATTTTTGTGCTTCTGCCCCAGGTTGTTATCTAACTTTCGTTAGTTCAACACTTTTTGATTTTAGTAACAGAAGGTCTTCGCAAAAATTCGTCTTTACCTGCTGGTCTGTTTCGACAGATTTCTGCCATTTTCTGCATTTGCTTCTTGTTGGTTCCTTTTAGAGTTCTTTTAGGGAATTGAGATTTTTGAGGGAAGTAATACATGATCTAGTGTTTTAATGGAAGTTTATTGGTGTTAGAACTGAACCTAAATACTTATTATCTTGAGTGCACTAATGTTGCTAATAAAGATTGTGTGAAGTTTTGTATAAAGGAAAATTTTCAGGTGTATGGAAGGAATGAGTAATGAGATGAAGGATGGACTAAATCTCAAGCTTGGGGATGCCACGCGTGTCACCCCAAGAAATATCCAAGAAGTACAAGCGTCAAAGCTTGGGGATGCCCAAGGCATCCCCCTCTTCATCAATAAAAATCCCAGGTTTTTTCCAAACGCTTCATTTTTATTGTTTCATGCACAGTTGTGTTGTGCTTGGAGCGTCTTCTTTTTCGTTTTCGTTTTGGTTTTTCATTTTCTTGGTTTTCTTAGTTTGCTGAATAAATTGGTTGGACCCCCTCTTTCATACATTGGTTTTCAAATAGTTTGGTTTGGATTGAAAACGAGTAGGAAAGTTCATGCTTAAGTGGTTAAGAGAGCTTGTTTTTGACTGTGGCCTATGCTTTGTCATGCCATGCTTGATATTGTTTTGGCTTTATGCTTAGTATTCTTTGCTGTATCATGACTTGTCATAAACAATTGAGATTGCTTAATGTGCCTTGGATGAATCATGCGTTGTTTTAGCATATTAAAGCATAGTATAGTGGTATTCTCCTTTGATGCTTTATTTGGGTTGACTGCATGATCAATGATGTTTTGTCGCTCTGCATGATTATGGCCATTATTTCTCTCTTAGTTTGTCGCTCCCAGTCTTTTGCTAGCCTCCGCAACCAAGTATGAGTTCCACTCATGCATCCAACTCCTTAAACCAAGTTTTTCCAAAGAGTCCACCATACCTACCTACTAGCATATGCTATTCCAAGTATATTCATGCTTTTGTTTATCTTCCAAATTAAACTTGTTATGAGAAAACTAGTGATTAAAGCTCTAACGAACTTGATGGCACACTTTACTTTTCATGCCCTTAATAAACTTGAACCATTGTGTCGTCTATGTTGTATATGCTTGCACTTATTTGTTGGGGATTAGCAAAACCATGTTGTCATGGGGAACGCTTTCAACATTGCACGGGTACTTTGTACCTAGTTGATATCATGCTCTTTTGTCTATGGATGTCGTCGGTGTGAAATGAAAGGGGAGCTTGTAAGTCCATGGAGTTATGTATATGTGTTAGAGAAACGCCTGGGCCGCTGGTCTAATCCATGCTGACATGGTGGAAACCTGCAGTGTAACCATAATGAGCTGTCTATGAAGCATTCTTCTTATAAAAAAAGAGTCCTATATTGATAAAAAAGAGAAAAAGAAAAAAAATAGATTATGAAAAGAGGAAAGAGAGAAAAAAGCACCATATTCCCATGGTAAATAAGAAGATTGCTGAGATGCTTGTTGTCTGCTTGCCTTGTCATTTTGATATGGGGATTCTTCCGTATCATCGGTCAAGGGGTACCCTGTTGGCGGTTCTCTATGATACACATGTACTTACAATGACAAGAACTTACCGGTGACTAAACTTGAGTAGCATGAGGAGCGGCCCTCGTATTCAAGGGACATGAGATTCCTAACTTATACTTCGTCAAGCATGTACACCATAGTTTGTTCACTTTAACCTTAATCACTTCATGATGCTTATGATAGGGGCAATGAGAGCTGAAAGCTATAAGTACCATAATTTTTGGAAGATCTTTATGAGACTTGAATCCCTACTTCCTTTTATGAAGGTCTTTCTTCCACCATTATATTAAGTCTCCACCTTCTATCTTTATGCACCTACTTTGAGAGCATAGTGGACATTCTTAGTTCTATGTGCATTGTCCCAAGACTTGTTGATTGATGCATAACTTGATATTGCTTGTTTTAAACTATTTGTATCTAGTCACTCTTATGAACTTTGAAGGTGTCCTATGCATTTATATTTGCTACTCTATGAGGGACAAGCTAAACACTATTATGCTATGTTTTCTTTATGTGAAACAAACAAACGTCTTGCAAAGCATTGTTATTCATGAATTTTTTGTTTGTGCCTTTTCATGTTGCATCATAGTTTCTTTGTCTTATTGCTAGAACTTTGTCTTTCATGTTATGATTGAAGTACTATGATCCCAGTTTTGAATGTTTTACAAGTACTTTGATCAAGTTTATGATGGTGCATGTCACCTCAAAAATTATTCTTTCTTTTTATCACTTACCTACTCGAGGACGAGCAGGAGTTAAGCTTGGGGATGTTGATACATCGTTGGGGATGTAACCCCAGGTACCCAGGAGTTGATGAGTCATATGACTAGAAAAGACATGAATATCAAACAAATTAAGAAAAGCCTAAAAAGAAAAAGGAAAGAAGTTGTTCAGGCCGAATTAAGCCTAATTCGGGCTCAAGAGGCGTCCCCTGGGCCAATTCCGGCCTACCAGTTCCGAGTCACTTCATTACTCGGCTGGGCCAAATTATCGTCCCCTGGGTGGGCCGACATCAGCCAAAGTCGGCCCACCACGGGCCTCCTTCACCCCGCCGACGCTCCTCGCCAGGACTCCCGCCAAACATCGCCAGCTCCCCCTCGTCGCTCCTCATCGTCGCCCGGGTGGGCCGGCCAGGAGCCAGCACGGCCCACCGCGGGACCTCCACCGCACCGCCCAACGCAGGAAGGGTAACCCGGGTGGGCCGACGCCGTAGCCCACCTCGGGAAACCCTCATACTCCAGAGCTCCCCCCAGCGGGCCGGGGCAGCAGAAAGCCCCGCTAGGCCGCACCACCTCCGCTTGGGACGGATTGACCCGAGGCCGGGTAAGGATGATCCGGCTGGCTGCCTAGACATCCTAACTTGGGCCGGATCATGTGTAGACCCGGCTGGGCCTGGCTTAATCCGGCTGGGAGAAGGATAACTCGGCCAGGGGTACTGTTCATCGCCAGGTTGGGCCCCATTTCACCCCAGTCTGAGTTATTTCTCCACATGGCCGAATTTCACTTCCCCGGGCCGAATTACTTCGTCCCGGACGTCATTTCTCTCGTACCTGGACCCACCAGCAATCTCTACATTGACACGCTACCGAGTCAAGCCAAGCCTACGTCAGGTGTCAGTCTTGGGACGCCCTTGGCTCAGACTGGCCCCTTTGGTCCAAGATGCTAAGTAATATGCTGGGCATCTTGGGAGATGCTAGGGAATATGCCAAGCATCTCCTAAGATCCTAAGGAATATGCCGAAGGGATAAGACCAATGACTCAACAAAGGACAAGCTGACTGGGCAAGCCCCACAAGACAGCTCATAGGAGTACCTTAGATGACATACTTTGTCCCCTGGGCTCCCCTTTATAAGGAGCACTAGGGGTAACGTTACATGCGAGGCCCCCTGGAGGGATCCTCTCCCTCTGCTCACTAGGAGCATGGTTCCTTCTTCCTTTTCTCTCTCCATGAGAGGCATATGAGTATAGCTCAAGGAGCACCATTGTATCCACAAGCATGGCAAGATATATGTGATTAGAGGCAGGAGTAGAGGTGTTATCTCACTAGGAGAGCCTCGAACCTGGGTATATCATGTCTCTCTGAGTTCTTCCATATGAGGTCTTCACTTCATCATCCCTCCCTGGATTCCTCCATCGTCCATTCGGCCCCAACTTTAGCCTATACCAGGCATCTGCCATGACACCACCACGATAGTTGGCGCCCACCGTGGGGCTGATAAGCGGCGCTGGTTGGGTTACCATCCGGACGGGAACGTCTTCATCAAACTCTTCCTCACCATCGATCAAAGGTCTCTGCATCGACTTCCTCAACGTACAGAGAGCAGGGGAGTTGGCAATCGAGCCTCCCTTGTTGAGGTGTCTCAACCTCTTCCTCAACCTCTTCACCAACGGTACAGTAAGTCGTAGCTAACCCTTTGGGAGTGACTCAACTAGATAACTCAACCAACGTACGCATGAGTTACCTTGGATGTCACTCGGGGACTATCACCTAGTTGTTCACCCTAGGGATGAGATAACTCAACCCGGGGACTTGCATGCATGCCTTTTGAATCACCTAAGGGTAGAAAAAGTTGCACGGGGACTCAGTGTCGCCGTGCGTAGAACAATAACTCAGAAAAGACTTAAGATATGCCATGATCTCATATATGTCCACCGCTTTGTGTCTTCAAGTTGTCTTGGACTAAAAAGTAGCTCACCAAGTCATTTGTAACTCGGATTTAACTCGACTCACCAAGTTGCATAGTAACTAGAGTTATACTTCATCTTGCCGGGTTGCCTTGTAACTCGGATTTGACTCAGTCAGCCGGATTACCTGGTAACTCAGATTTAACTCGGATTGCTGTTTTCAGCTTGCCAGGTCATCTGTAACTCGGATTGGTGTGTGCATCACCATGCCAGGTTACCAGATAACTCGGATTTTACTTCAATTTGCCTAACTACAGGTTTCCAGGTTACATGATAACCCGGATTTTACCTCGGTTTACCTAGTTACATGGTAACTCGGATTTTACTTCGGATTTCCTGGTTACATGGTAACTCGGATTTTACTTCAATTTTCCTAACTACAGGTTTCCTAGTTACATGGTAGCTCAGATTTTACTTCAGTTTGCCTAACTACAGTGGTAATTTGGATTCGTTTCAGTTTCCTAGTTACATGGTAACTCGGATTTTAACCCAGCTTACCAGGTTATCTTATACCTCAAATCAGTCTGTTCCATATCTTGGATAACATGTGCCAGCATATCATTCATTCATCATATATCGGATCTATATCTCAAATCCATATCAATGGAAATATGCCATGAAATCATGAAGTCATATCATAACTCCAAAATCATATCTCGGATCCAAATCTTTGGCGGTTTGCCAGCCAATCGTAAAGGCCATATCATATCTCAACAAGATAACTCGGATCTAAGACTCATGTCAAATTCGAGTCAAGCAACTCAAACTCCCATCAGGTAACTCGGATTTGAATCAAGTAACTCGGATTTGAGTCAGGTAACTAGGATTTGAGTCAAGTAACTCGGATTTTGAGTTAAGTAACTCGGATTTTGAGTCAAGTAACTCAAAACAGAGACTCATGTCAATTGTGAGTCTAATAACTCGGTAATTATATCTCGGATGGGATAACTCGGATTACAATTCATAAGGCCAGAGCCAAATTTCGCCAGAAGCCAAAAGAGTTAACCCAAAAGGGTTAAGGCCAGAGCCAAATCAGGCCAGAAGCCAAAAAAAGTTACCCAAAAGGGTTAAGGCCAGAGCCAAATTTGGCCAGAAGCCAAGAAACCTACCCAAAAGGGTTAAGGCTAGAGCCGAATCAGGCCAGAAGCCAAATGACTTACCCAAAAGGGTTAAGGCCAGAGCCAAATTCGGCCAGAAGCCAAGAAACTTACCCAAAAGGGTTAAAATAAGGCCAGAAGCCAAATGACTTACCCAAAAGGGTTAAGGCCAGAGCCAAATTCGGCCAGAAGCCAAGAGACTTGCCCAAAAGGGTTAAGGCTAGAGCCAAATTCGGCCAGAAGCCAAAAGACTTACCCAAAAGGGTTAAGGCCAGAGCCGAATCAGGCCAGAAGCCAAATGACTTACCCAAAAGGGTTAAGGCCAGAGCCGAATCATGCCAGAAGCCAAATGACTTACCCAAAAGGGTTAAGGCCAGAGCCAAATTCGGCCAGAAGCCAAGAGACTTGCCCAAAAGGGTTAAGGCGAGAGCCAATTTTGGCCAGAAGCCTAAAGACTTACCCAAAAGGGTCAAGGCCAGAGCCGAATCAGGCTAGAAGCCAAATGACTTACCCAAAAGGGTTAAGGCCAGATCCGAATCAGGCCAGAAGCCAAATAACTTACCCAAAAGGGTTAAGGCCAGAGCCAAATTCCGCCAGAAGCCAAGAGACTTGCCCAAAAGGGTTAAGGCCAGAGCTAAATTCGGCCAAAAGCCAAAAGACTTACCCAAAAGGGTTAA
Organism: Avena insularis; assembly: GCA_023614405.1. Lineage (NCBI taxonomy): Eukaryota > Viridiplantae > Streptophyta > Magnoliopsida > Poales > Poaceae > Avena > Avena insularis. The sequence goes on from CM042694.1 coordinate 539,412,205, forward strand.
GGCCAGAGCCGAATCAGACCAGAAATCATAAATTTACCCAAGGGGTTAAGACTAGAGCCGAAGAAGGCCAGAGGTCAGGGATATATGAAAAGGACTACATGTCGGTAACAACTCTGGAGATTTTTTATTTTATTTTGAAGCCTATACGCGATTCTGCGAATCCCACATAGCCTCGGGGACTAATGTTGGGAATGTAACCCTAGGTACCCAGGAGTTGATGAGTCATATGACTAGAAAAGACATGAATATCAAAGGAATTAAGAAAAACCTAAAAATAAAAAGGAAAGAAGTTGTTCAGGCCGAATTAAGCCTAATTCAGCCTCAAGAGGCGTCCCCTGGGCCAATTCCGGCCTACCAGTTCTGAGTCACTTCATTACTCGGCTGGGCCAAATTATCGTCCCCCGGGTGGGCCGACATCAGCCCAAGTCAGCCCACCATGGGACTCCTTCACCCCGCCGACGCTCCTCGCCAGGACTCCTGCCAAACGTCGCCAGCTCCCCCGCGTCACTCCTCATCGTCGCCCGGGTGGGCCGGTCAGGAGCAGCCACGGCCATCATGGGACTTCCACCGCTTGCCAGGAAGAAGCAACCCGGGTGGGACGACGCCGCAGCCCACCTCAGGAAACCCTCATACTCCGGAGCTCCCCCCAGCGGGCCGGGGCAGCAGAAAGCCCCGCTGGGCCGGATTGACCCCAGGCCAGCTAAGGATGATCCGGCTGGCTGCCTAGACATCCTAACTTGGGCCGGATCATCTGTAGACCCGACTGTGCCTGGCTTAATCCGGCTGGGAGAAGGATAACTCGGACAGGGGTACTGTTTATCGCCAGGTTGGGCCACATTTCACCCCAGTCCGAGTTATTTCTCCACATGGCCGGATTTCACTTCCCCGGGCTGAATTACTTCATCCCGGACGTCATTTCTCTCGTACCTGGACCCACCAGCAACCTCTACATCGACACGCTACCGAGTCAAGCCAAGCCTACGTCAGGTGCCAGTCTTGGGACGCCTGCTCAGGCGCCCTTTGGTCCAAGATGCTAAGGAATATGCTGGGCATCTTGGGAGATGCTAGGGAATATGCCAAGCATCTCCTAAAATGCTAAGGAATATGCCGAAGGGATAAGACCAATGACTCAACAAAGGACAGCTGACTAGGCAAGCCCCACAAGACAGCTCATATGAGTACTTTAGATGACATACCTTGTCCCCTGGGCTCCCCATTATAAGGAGCACCAGGGGTAACATTACATGCGAGGCCCCCTGGAGGGCTCCTCTCCCTCTGCTCACTAGGAGCATGGTTCCTTCTTCCTTTGCTCTCTCCATGAGAGGCATAGGAGTACAGCTCAAGGAGCACCATTGTAGCCATAAGCATGGCAAGATATATGAGATTAGAGGCAGGAGTAGAGGTGTTATCTCACTAGGAGAGCCTCGAACCTGGGTATATCATGTCTCTCTGAGTTCTTCCGTATGAGGTCTTCACTTCATCATCCCTCCCCGGATTCCTCCATCGTCCATTCGGCCCCAACTTTAGCGTATACCAGGCATCTGCCGTGACACCACCACGACAGTTGGCGCCCATCGTGGGCAAGAGCCGAAGAAGGCCAGAGGTCAGAGGTCAGGGATATATGAAAAGGGCCTCTGCCGTGACACCACCACGACATACATTGCAAATGTATCTATAATTTTTGATGTTCCATGCTTGGTTTTATCTACTTTCTTGTGTTTTGTCCCCACTTTGGAGTACTTTTCATATGATTTCTTGGACTAACCTATTAACAAAGAGCCACAATGCTAGCTGCCTGTTTTCTGCTATTTTTGGTTCCACGGAAGTCAGAAAATGAATATTCTCGGAATTGTACGGGACAAAACCCAAAGTTGCTATTTTACCGGAAGACATCTGGAGCCAGAATACGAGACGGAGAAGTGGGGCCAGCCACACCACTGGCCGCGGCCAGGCCTGACCCACGCCAGGTGGTGGCCGACCCGGCACCCTCGGCCTCTCCTTCCGCCTATATATTGCCTTCGGGACAAAAACCCTAAGTACCCGATCAAAAATCCACGAAAGAGTCTGTAGCCACCGTCATCTCCATCCCTAGATCGGGAGGGATCTGAAGCTCTTCCTAGCACCCTGCCGGAGAGGGGAATTCACCCTGGAGGCTTTCTTCATCATCATGCAAGTCTCCGGTGTGATGCGTGAGTAGTTCATCTCTAGACTACCGGTCCATGTAGTAGCTAGATGGTTGGTTCTCCTCCTTTGTGCTTTCATGTCTAGATCTTGTGAGCTCTGTTCATGATCAAGATCATCTATTTGTAATTCTGCATTGTGTTTGCGGGGATCCGATGGATATTGAGATGCTATTTCAGATTGATTATTGATTCTATCATGTCTTTGTTATTTGTGATCTTGGATGCTTTCCGTTGTTAGTAGATATCTTGGCCAAGTAGATGCTAGCAACTCCAAGAGTTAGTATTTATGCTCGATAGTGGGTTCATGCCTCTGGTAATCTGGGGAAGTGACAGAAATCTCTAAGGTAATAGATGTGTTGTTGCTACTAGGGAGAAAACAACAATCCTTTGTTCATATAACAATCGTATTGTTTACATTACACGCAATTCGTAAAGCAATAATCTGTTTCTTGCAACTTAATACTAGAGGGGGTTCGGATGATAACCTGAAGGTGGATTATTAGTCATAGATGCAGTTGGATGGCGGTCTATGTATAATGTTGTAATGCCCAATCAAGTCTCAAAGGAGTCAAGATGATTAGTATATGCTTGTATGCTTTCTCGATGTTTGTCAATTGCCCTGCTGTAATTTGTTCACCCAGCATGTTATCTATCTTAAGGAGAGCCACCTCTAGTGAACTATGGATCCCAGTCCTTTCTTTTACATACAATCTATAAAATGTTTACTGTTTTGTGTTTACTTTCTGCAAACTATTACTTCCTTCCATTCGTTACGTTTAATCCTTTGTTTTTAGCAAAACCAATGAGATTGACAACCTCATCGTAAGTTGGGGATAGAGTTCTGTGGTTGTGTTGTGTAGGTCTCCACGTTGCTACTAGCACCGGTAGTGTGCCCTGCCAAGGCTCAGCTAGCAACACCTTTGGGGTGTTTCCTTGCTCCTACTGGTTTGATAACCTTGGTTTCATAACTGAGGGAAACTTACTTCTGTGCTCATCATACCTTCCTCTTGGTGTTCCCCAATGAGCTCATCAATCACAAGCCATCAACCACATATGGATCAACCAATGTCATTGCATGTGTGTTCCTGCCATGAACCACACATGGATCAACCAATGTCATTGCATGTGTGTTCCTGTCATGAACCACATATGGATCCACCAGTGTTCATTGCATGTGTGTTCCTGTCATGAACCACACATGGATCAACCAGTGGTTATTGCATGTGTTTTCTTTCCACAAACCACATATGGATCCACTAGAGTCATTACATGTGTGTTCTTTTTGCAAACCACATATGGACCCACTAGAGTCATTGCATGTGTGTTCTTTCCAAAAACCACACATGGATTAACCAATGGCATTGCATGTGTGTTATTGTCACAAATCACATATGGATCAACCAATGTCATTCTATGTGTTTTTTTTTCACAAACCACATATGGACCCACTAGTGGTCATTGCATGTGTGTTCTTTCCACAAACCACATATGGATCTACTAGAGTCATTGCATGTGTGTTCTTTTCACAAAGCACATATGGATCAACCAATGGCATTGCATGTGTGTTCTTTTCACAAATCACATATGGATCCACCAGTGTTCATTGCATGTGTGTTCTTTCCACAAACCACACATGGATTAACCAATGGCAGTGCATGTGTGTTATTGTCACAAACTACATATGTATCAACCAATGTCATTGCATGTGTGTTCCTATCATGAACAACACATGGATCCACCAGTGTTCATTGCATGTGTGTTCTTTCCACAAACCACATATGGATCCACCAGTGTCATTGCATGTGTTCTTTCCACAAACCACATATGGATATCCCAGTGGCATTGCATGTGTGTTCTTTTCACAAATCACACATGGATCCACCAGTGTCATTGCATGTCTGCTCTTTTCATTGACCACAGTTAGAATCATTGCATCTGTGTTCTTTTCACAAACCACATATCACCAGTGTCATGCATGTGTGTTCCTCTCATAAACCACATATGGATCCACCCAGTGTGATTGCATGTGTGTTCTTCTCACAAACCACATAAGGATCCACCAGTGTCATTGGATGTGTGTTCTCTTCATAAACCACATATGGATCCTAACCTTATGAGACCCCTAACCTTAGCCCCCCAATGGGTGGCCGTTAGACCGAGAATTCTAGAATGCACGCCCTAACACAGTTGTTCTGCTTGACGATTGTTACATACCGTTCGATCGGGGCGCTTGGATGATTGGGATGGTCTTCATGAGAGTGATCCGCGAGTAGGCTGTTCTGCAGCATGATTGTCCACGCTTGCTCTGGACAAACTGGCAACACCGAACGCTCCCCTGTTGCGAGTGTCATGACTCACGAGTTCAGTGGGCCATATCCCAGTGTCACGTCCCCATTACTTCTCTTCCTCCCCGTACTTCTCTTCCTTCCCCTCGAAGCCACTTTCCCCACTTCACTCCCATCCTTCCGTAGCCGCAAGCCGACGACATCCGCCAATTATCGGGTCGCTACCTTCATGCTAAGAAATCATTTTACAAGCTTTTGAACTTATCCTCCATATTCCTGCTATTCGCCAATCTAACTACTGATCTCTTTTCCGATTTCTCGATGAACTTCAGATGTGGCAGATACTGCAGCCCAAGAATATGGAGATCCTCGCACGCAACTTCGTAGGGACGTTCCCGCTCGTGTGCTCCCACCCAGGATGCTTTCGCCGTTACTCCTACCACGAGCTCCTGCTCCACGAGCTCACGTGCCTGCACGACGTGTGCTCCTGCACGGACCCGGGCTGCAACTACACCGGCCCACCGGCAGATCTCGTCGTCCACCTTGCAGAGGAGCACTTGATTGAAGTGATTAGGATCTCGTACGGGCAAGCCCAACTTCTCCAAGATCAGGTGCCATTCACTGACTCGGCACGCCGCCGGCTCATTTTCCAGGGGACGACGACTCTGTTTTCGTCCTGACCATCACCGCCGGTGTTCCGGGAACCAGAGCCGGGCCCACTGTCATGTGTGCCGTATGCGTCAGGTCGGTCTCGTGCGCCTGTCCCGTATACACGGTGCACATGTGGGCGAACGTCCAGACGCCATCGTCCGGTAGCATTCTTGTGCTAGCCGAGGCGCCGAGCTGCCCGACGCCGCGGGAGGTGGAGTATGCGGACCTAAGGTCGATCCTATGTGTGCCATCTCAGTACCTTGTTGGTGCTGGATCGAACAGGCAGATGCATTTCTACATTTGTATCGAGAAGACCGACAGGGAAATGTAGTACTTATGCTGTCGTTACTGGTAGACTTAAGCGATGCTTCTCAGGTGCATAGAGCATACGTGTTGTGCGAATGTACCCCAGTTGTAGTTTTTAGTACTCCTTAATAATTCGACGAGTTATTGGTCCAATCAGCTTGCTCTTGTCACGTTCCAAAGTCCGCTTACTCTAGACAGACTAGCAATACCGTGTGCTCCCGCCCCCGCATGACAGTGTCACGTGTTCCGAGGGCCCACCTGCCAGTGTCACGCCCTCCTTCTCTTCCTTCCCCTTGAAGCCACTGTCCCAACTTCTCTTCCATCCTACCACTCCCGTCAGATGGTTGTAATCTGATTTTCGTTGGATTGTTTACATGTAATCTACATTGATAATGCAACATGCAAATGGCACAGACACAATTTCTAAAGTGGAAGCACTCACACGCTGCTATTGCACATATTTATCAATATAGCTCGACAAACCCATTACAATAATTGTACTCGCACTAAACACAACCGAAATTGCAACCATCCTAAACAACATCTAAACCCACATCACAACACTGTCGTCAGAGTCCACCTCAATTGGTGACACTGCCGTGCCCTTCCTAGTGACATCCACTCCCGCCCGTGGCTTGCCCTTCGCCAAGGAGGCAACAATGGCATTCTGCATAGCTTCGTCCCCGTCGTCCTCCACATCGGAATCAACAATGACGAAGGTGACGGGGTTGGCGTGGACCGAGCGCCGTCGCGCCTGGCGGCTCCTGCTTGAGATCGACGCCGCATCAGTCCTTCTACAGGTAGGAGGGGCCGAGCTCGGATACATAGTGTCGTCGCTCCTCTCAAGAAACCATGGCCATTTGTTACTGCGATGGTAGGATCTTGGGGTGGATCTGCCGTGGCAAGCCCTACCGGAAGCGGTGGAGCGGATGGATCTGCCGGCGCGAGCCATGACAAGTTCCTAGGAAGGAGTAAGATTGTGGGCCAGGCATGCTTGGTTCTTGAGCAAGGCCTCCCAGTGATATGTACACTGGCAAGGTGGCAAAAAATTTCGTCCAATGCGCGCGAGAGGGCTTTTGAACCATGAAGGCGCGAGGTTTGATTGACAAGTCCACACGCTAGGTCCCCCACCTGTCAGCCGAATGTGGACGGTAGGATTCTTCCCGAGTTATTAAGTGGGGATAAATCACGTTTCACCACTACCCTGACATCCAAAGGCTCCTCTTTCCTCTGCCCTCGCTCCCCTCACTCCCCTCGCTCATGGCTCGCAGCTCGTGCAGTTCGTCTCGGGTGGAATCAGGGTCGGCTCAACGCCATCAGGCTGGTGCCCCCATCAGGTACCGGAGGGCACCCTACGATTACTACCCCGATATGCTGTGTGTGTGTGGTGAGAAGATGCCGAGATGGATTTCGTGGACCGACGAAAATACTACGAGAAAATTCAGCAAGCGCATCGTGAGCGGTAAGTTCCATCAGAGGTACAATGGTAACCCGGATCCGGAAAGCATAATGTAATTCTTTTTTTTGTTTCCTTCGATCTACTACACGGGAAGGGAGGGGGACTGGCTGTGACAAGTTTGTGTGGATCGAAAAGCCACTGACAGGTTTTCACAAAGAGCTTGTTCAGGATCTGCGTGATGCTGTGTGGGACAAGAAAGAGGAGATTCGTGCAATGGAGCGAGAGATCCGGGAGCTTCGCCAGGTGCAGGGAGGCAGGGCAGGGAGGTGGTGAGACAGACAGGCTCAAGATTAGGCCAGATAGTGGAAACAATTTCCTCACAATTTGGGCATTATCTGTTGCATTTGCAGTTTATGTTGTCATGTCGTTGTCCAGCAGCTAAAATAAGTTGCTGCTTCATGGAGTGTAGAAGCCAGCTTAGAACATGTTTTTCAGCCCAGAAACTTATCATAAGTGTAATGCCAATAGCAGGGATTTATTAAGCGCCTATAAATAATTCATGTCTGTGGCACTAACACCCATCGATTTTGGAGACCCCTTAACCGCTCAGCTATCGCGATTGTTCAGATAGTAGTGGCACAGTCACAATTTCTCAACTAGTGGCCTCGGCCGTATCCAATCCTAAAGTCATGATACATTTTAGTCCGAGTACGGGAGGCAGATTGTTTCGCCCGGCAAGTTCCACGCGCACAACTCCAGAGTTTAACTGAACTACATATATAGGTTAAAGTTCAATACATCATTAGGCTTCTACACTGCTAGCCTTTTTCTCTGCCTGGGTGCCAACTTTCTTCCTCTTGCCTTCACGTCCACTGGCTTCTTCATCTGCTCCTTCTTCCTCTTCCTGGGTGCCAATTTTCTTACCTTCATGTACCCTGCATCTCCGGGTTGAGGGAAGTCAGGCCAATCAACACCAAAATCTTGTCCAACATCATCACTCCACTCGTTTTGGTTTTCTTCCCGCAGCAAAATCACTAAGCCGGCTGTCTTGTTTCTTACCTTGCGCTTCCTGTAAAAACCAGTACATGGATTATTACCTAATATCTACAGACTATAAATAATTTTTTTGTGAACGTACCATCTCATACCTAGGTTTAGGAGCATTAAGGGGACAACCCGCTGCTCTATGGCCTATAAGATGGTAGGTCTTGCATCTGTTTTTGCCCTTCTTGGTTGCACAGAAAGCTGAACCCTTCTTCTCGAGAAAATTCTTAAACCTATTCACCTGAGGTCTTCCTCTGCCCCTTTTTGTAACTGGCTAGCAAAGCTCGAAAGACAGTTGGACTTGAGGCCACTGAGATGGGTCTGTCCATGGCTCGACAGATCTAGGGTACACAGCTCTGAACTTTTCCATAGAGTAGTAGTCTGACAAATACTGATCCAAATGTGGTAGAGTTCTTTTCTTCACCAAGAAGGCCCAGGCGTGGTCACAAGGTTTTTTGGTATGCTGCCGCTCTAAGCAGGTGCATTCTCACAGCTGAATGTTCACAACATCCCTTTTGCCACTCTTGGACATATCGACCACCTCACAGCTGCTGCTGGTTGATGGGATAACCTTAAGATGAGCAAGTCCTCGGCTTCTCTTGTGCAGTTGCTGTACAAATGGCGGTAGCATATGTCCTCTAAGTCTCCTACCGATCTCTCTCCTTATATTTAACAACTTCATGATCATACCACGTATGTTGTCCATTAAGATATGAACAAGACGCACTTTTATGTCCTTCACCCAGTTATTCAGGCATTCTGCAAGGTTGTTGTTTATATAATCAACTTTGATGTCAGGGTTGAATTGACTCATCTTCCATAGCTACGAATGATGGATGGCTAAGTACTCTGGAAGTTCAGGGGCTTCCGCAAAAATCTTGCTCATGAAATATTCGCTGCTACTAGGTTTGTAAACTCTAGCAGTAGGAAACATGTAACGAAATATGCTGCCTGCGTAGTGTGAGTACAAGTTGAGCATCATATGGGCATGGCATTCTCTACCTTCAGCTTGCGGGAACACCTCCTTCACTGCATTCGACAACCCTTTGCATGCATCTGTGGATATAGCCAATGGATCCATGTGGCCTATTGATCTCCTGAGCTGCCTCATAAACTAGACCTAGTTTTCCTCCATTTCTGTTTCAAACAGCCCGAATGCCACTGGGAACATCCAGTTGTGACCATCAAGTGCTGTGGCAGATGGCAAACAGCCTTTCCATTTGCTAGTTAGGACAGTGCTGTCTACACTCAGATACGGCCTACATCCTTCCTTGAATCCCTGGATGCAAGGTTTACGCGCCATGAAAAATCTTTTGAAATATATTTTACCACGTATTGATTCGGTGTTAATCTCCACAACACTCCTCGGACACCTAGCTTGTACCTCCTCCTTGACGTTGTACAGCATCCTGAAGCTATTGGTCCAATCCCCATGCAAGACCCCTAGACCTTTCTCTTTACCTTTCCAAACCGTGTAATACGGTAGGACAATGTTGTATTTAGAACCGAGGCTAGTCTGAATATTCTTCACGGTCTCCTTGGGGTTATCCATTAGTATGGACATAGATTGCATATCCACCCACTCCGTATCAGCCATTGAGGATTTCAGTTTGCTGCCTGTCGGACACATGTGTGGAGGGCCCATTTTGTTCACCTGCAACACAGATTCATTAAAAAGATAAGCGGAGTTGACTAGTTGCTAGAAAGATATCGCACAACAATTGTAGTTATAGAGTGAAAAGAGAGAAAGTTCTAATGGTTTGCTGCATTCATTGCCCCAGTACCCTAATTGCCTTCGACGCAGGTAAGGCTCTTGCTGTGATCCTCCATGGAGAATGTACCTCGGCCCGTCCATTCATCCTAGTTAACTTGCAAATGGCCTCATACCTCTAGGCAGTGTTCTTCAGTCGATAAACATCAAACTCCCCCTTGATACAAAAATGCCGGAACAACATCCTGAACTCATGCATGCTACTGAACTCGGTGCCGACCGAAATTATAGGATACTCGTGGTCATGTTTCATTTCTTCTACTTCAACACCCAAATCATCGACTGGAATACCAACCTCATCACTAAGTTCCTCGTCTATTTCATCATCACCAGATTCTTGATCCTCTACAGTGCCTTCTTCTTCATCTGATTCAGAATCCAGGCCAACGTCTCTAATGCCTAGTACTGCACACATCACATTGACTCCCATGGGTGGGGCTGCACCATCGTCTGCACCCGGATGGACCGGAACATTGCCCCAATCCACCTCACCGGCAACTCTATTTTCTACAAGACACTCGGTTGGTTCTGCTGCAACCACATGGGGTGGTCTTATGTTTACACGGATCCTAGGTACTTCAGTGGACAAACAGTAGCCAAAATCAATTTCATCTTGACTGTACATAACCCTCTTGCTCTTCCTGTGTACATCCTCCTTCCTGATGTAATCTTTCCTAATGGTATCAGTAGGGCTTGACATCTGTGTTCCATTCCCCATCGAACTAGGCTTTTTGCTGCCGCTCTTCAGTGTGATCTCCTTCGTGCCTCCCCTCACGGATGTTGGCTCCAGGGTGCTGGCATTATTGCCTGACCTCAGCGGCATGTTCTTCTTCGAATTAGCCCTTTTGCTGCTACTATTGGGCATGTTCTCCTTCGTGGTGGCATTATTGCCTGACCTCAGCGGCGTGTTCCGCTCCAAATTAGCCCTTTTGCTGCTACTATTGGGCATGTTCTCCTTCGTGCTGGCATTATTCCCTGACCTCAGCGGTGTGTTCCGCTCCAAATTAGCCCTTTTGCTGCTACTATTGGGCGTGTTCTCCTTCGTGCTGGCCATCTTCGCCTCTTTGCTACCACTCCTAGGAGTGTTCACCACCGTGCTATCCCTCTTAGCGTTTTTGCTGATACCCTTCGGTGTGGCATTTTGACTGGATCTCAGGGGTGTACTCTGCGGTGTGGTGCCTTTTTTCGTGCGACTCTTGGGCATCCTCTTCTCTGGTGTGGTCTCCTTGGTGACGTTCTTTTTCGGGGTGCCCTTTCTCGGGATGCTCTTCCTGCTCCTCTTTATGGCACTCCTCTATAAGACTCTCCTCTGTTCGAAGCTACCCTCAGTCGCACCATCCCTAGTGATGCCATGGATCAGGTCACGCATGCCTTCTAAAAGTCCATCATCTCTATTGTCGAGTTCCAATTCCTCACCAACCATTTGCACTATCAAGTGGAAGTACACTTCACCTCTATAATGTTTCCATGTAAACGGTACGACTAAATCGCTAGTATCTTTCACTTCGATAGCCTTTTTGCTCCTGTAACCAAAATATAACAAACGTGCTTCCTGGGAGGACCGCCACAACACCTTCACACGTAACGATGCCATTAGGTCAGATAACTCTACCACTTCAGGATCGTATCTGCCAAGGATTACATCATACTCGTCATAGAATTTTTCTATGCCATCATCTAATTTTGCAGTATAATCCGCAACACCGATACGAATGATTACTTTGCCATCATCAGGTTCTTTAGGATAGAAACCTTCGAGAGGTTCGAAAGGTGGAGCGGCACCATCAGACCCAGCCCCAATGCCACCGTCACCATTACCAGCATCATCGTTAGCTGGATCAACCTCGGTGGAAGTACCAGGACTAGGAGCAAGGCGAGGGGCCTTAGCAGCGGGAGCTACATTACATGGTGGATAGGCAGGTCCCCTTCTAACGGCAGCCACAATAGGATCAGCTGCTGCCATGCCACATCGATGATCAGGAGCAGTTCCCACAACAGCAGTGTTTCGAGTGCTAGCAAAGTCCAGACCATGAGATGGCTCTAGACCAGCAGCTCGTTGAACCTGAGCACGGGTTCGAGGAGGACACAAGGCATCAGTCTTTGCAACAATAGTGGGGCAGCCTCCGGAAGCCTTAGTTTGCTCAACAGCGGCAGGGATTGGGTCAACAACGGCCAGATCAACAACAACACGAGGATGACCAGTACCAGCAGATTCCAGAGCATGGGTTCACACAACTTGAGGACGGTTTCGAGGAGGAGCAGCACACAAGGTGGCAGTCTTGCCAACAATAGCGGGGCAGCCTCCGGAAGCCTTAGTTTGCTCAAGAGTGGCATGGATTGGGTGAGCAGCAGCCAGAGCAACAACACCACGGGGACGACCAGTACCAACAAATTCCAGAGCAACAACGACAATACGGGGACTCCTATGAGGAGGTTTCCTGACAGAAGCATGTCGCGGACGAGGAACCACATTTTACTCAACAACACTAGGGGTTCGGGTTAGACCTCCCTGTCCAATATTAGCTGGGCAACTCCTAGTAGCAGGAGCTTCCTCATCCAGTATGTTACAAATCAGCATAAGCACGCGAAGCCCAGCATGCTGTTTCATCAACCCAATTAGCTGACTGTCACACGCTGTAGGAACCTTGAAGCCTCGTTCATCATGGATGCTGAACCGTGCACCCCGGCCTCATTTCAGCAAGTTCACGCACAACAGCAACCAAACCAGGGATAGTGCATAACTACACAGGCGCTACTTCCATCTTCAGATTCTGAGATTGTTTCCACGTGCTCTTCCCATCTGCTAATTTAATGTGGTAGCCGCAGATGGTGACCCGAACCGTGTATTTGGGTTCAACGAAGATCCTACTTGACAGAAAAATGGAGACAAAACATAAGAATTGTTTGTCAGCGTCGTGCTAGCAAACAATTCTATGTTTGATATATCTCTGTAATGACAATAGCCAGCTTGCAGTTATAGGTAGTGCAAATAGCAAAGAGAAGAGGAGCTCACCCGCAATTAGCCAGAAGTACTTCTTCCTCGACAAATGGATCTGCCATCCTTCGTGCTGCTCAGCTCGTCGGCGGTAGAGGCGGGCTAGATCGTCGCAACGGTTGGCACGACATTCGGCATTAGAGCTCAGTAGCAGCGAGTAGGCGCAGCAACTTGGCGCCGAAAGTCAAATGCCTAAAGGGATCATTCTGGTTGGAGAGGGGATTTCGATGTCGTCGGTGCTAGGGTTCATGCGAAAGGAGGGAGGGAGTGGATTTGTGAATTTGGTCAACACACCATGCTCCTTTAGTCTCTTGTTTCGCCTACGTGGTTGCCGAGTTGGCACTCGTGTCACGGAAATATTACTGACATGAGGGTCCCAACCGTCTACTTCATGGGGCAGTTTCATGAAATGTTTGCATTTGGTAGGGGTGAGATGAGTTTGCATCGAAATGGCCCCTCTCGGTAGTTGGCGGCCCAACATTTCGAAACGCGGTAATTTCAGGAAACTTAGGTACCGCTGTGCACTCGCCCGCGAACTTTGGTACCGCAGGGTAGCAGTCCCGAGGCCGAGGGGTTGACCGAGGCGGCCACACCACCCGCAGGCGTGGCCTGGCCTGGCTCGCGCGGCCAGGTGGTGTGGGCCCCTCGTGGCCCTCCTCCGTCTCGTCTTCTGGCTCCGTGAGTCTTCTGGTGAAATAGGATTTTTGGCATATTTTCCGGGATTTTTTCCTGATAGTTGATTTTCTGCACGAAAACTAGACACCAAGGTAATTCTGCTGAAAACAACGCCAGTCTGTGTTAGTTGTATCCAAATCACACAAGTTTAGAGGAAAAACAATAGCAAAAGTGTTCAGGAAAGTAGATACGTTTTGGACGTATCAATAAGCCACACCACCTATTGATACGTTGACCTTGAGTCACTTGGTATCGAGTTCACCGAGGAGTTTCAGCTGAATGTTTCAACTGTCTCAAGCTCCGAGAAATCAAGTCCACCAAGTGGGCATGTCCCTATATCCTGAACCAACTTGACATTCGTGCTGATTTCAATTTATTATGCAATAATGTTGGTTTGTATGACTTTGTCTTTCAGGATGTCACCATGTACCGCTGCTTGATGCTTTTGTTTCTTAGCATCTTGACAGATTCGGTGTGCTCACGCAATTGTTGCGAGGAGCAAATGCCTGGAGTTGATCGCATCAACTTTCGTCTTATGAACTATGAGTACTCCTTGACACTCGACCAATGGGCTCATTACTTTGGGTTTGCCAACAATACCACCGACATATGCTCCACCACCTTTGTTCTAAATCGAGCACTTTGGGAGTACTTTAATAGAATGAGAATTCACGGAAATACACCCAAGGGGAGCCTAATTGATCATTTTGTTATTCGTTATTTGTTTTCTATTATAGCTAACACCTTGTAGGCACGTGGTGAGTTTACTAGAGTCAATGAGGAGGACATGATGATCCTTGCTAAAGCTGCTATTCCTAACTATAACTTAACGCCAAATTTGGACGCCCTTCTTTTGTTTGACCTTAAGAATCAAGCTCAGCATTCTCGTGGTCCCATGTGCGGAGGAGGAGTCATGACCATTATTGCACATGCACTTCCCATCAACCTAGATAATATTCAACCGTTGACAAGAAGTTGCCGTCCTGTTTTTTTTACTGTATGATTTCTAGAACTAATGATAGATACTTACTTGATAGACCTAGGGCAGATCACTTGATCCCAGCTCCTTTACCTAAAGGTCTATTCTCTATCGAGGAGAGATGTTTGTGTTATGATACGCAGGTTGAGGCAGGTCTACCCCAACAAGAAGTACCCATGGCAGAGGAAGGAGAAGATGAAGAAGTAGAGCTAGAAGGACCCGAACAAGATGTGCAGCCACCAAACTACTACACCACCTATGAAGATATTTATGCTCTCGAAGGAACTATCCAAAACATGAACAACCTCTCCATGTACCTTCGAGATGCTACTGCCAACCTCGCCACCCAGTTCCATGATTGGATCAGCCAATGGAATGTGGGAGATTATCCACCACCACTACAATGAGAAACAAAAGGGCTTGCAAAAGCTTGAGCTTAGGGATGTGTCCCTCGACAATTTTATTTGTGTAATAATGAGGTCATACTCCAGCTCCTTGCGAGGTTTGAAACACTCGTGCTGGTTTGTTCCAACACTTTGCTTTTCTTCTGTTTTTCATTTGCTTTTTTTCGTTTGCTTTTGTTTTTCGTTTGTTTTTCTTTTATTAGTTCCTTTCTTGGTCGCAAGTTATTTTCTATTCCCTAATCCCTATCCTCAAAAATAAAAAAAGATTTTCCATTTTCCCTTTTTTGTGAAAGTGGATATGCACTTTGCTTCTTTTCTTTAATTTTATTATGGGAGTGATTTTACTTGAGTTTCGAAGGAACACATCCCTATAAGAAAGAGGATTATGAAGTCGCTCATGAGAGGTATGTCCTATGTCTCCCTCTTTTGAAGTCTGAATTCTTTATTTGAGTTGGTTGATTTGCTAAGATGCTATGCTAGTGGGAGTAATTAGAAATAGTTAGAGTAAACCTTTTTATTTGAATGAATGATTAGTTGTGGAAGCTTTTGCTCAATTTTTTAGCTAACTGAGTCTTGCCTTGGAAATAATACAGTACAACAAGAAAAAGTCTGAAATTTATGACTTGTTTGATGAATGATTATCTTGAGAATTTACCTTTGAAGATACTTAACCCCATAGATGTTTTGATAGACTTGATGCCACTCTTGAAAAGAGTTGTTTGATTGAAATAAAGTTTAGTGGTAATTGAGATGCATGCCAAAGCTAACCTTGTGGATCAAACCGTGGTACTATTTAAATTGTTCTATGTTTCTCATGCACACCCTTGGATGCCAACAACTCCGCTAGCCTATGAACGATCTATGAACCCCTGATTTCTACTATGAGTTGACGACATGGGTGGCATAAAATTTCACTATAATAGTCAAAAGTATTCGTACTCTCAAAGGTTGTGCAAACTATTGTGTTAAAAGAATCACTTAATGATCCTTGAAAGAAGCAAGAAAAATGAAGATCCACATAACAAGTCCTTGGCATGGTCTCATTACTACTATATGAATTTTCTTGAAAGGGAATGATTGGATTAGAAGTGTTTTGATAGTCTTGATTTACTGATGTGCGTGTCAATAAGACACTTCACTTTTTTATGATACTTAGGACATGCACTCTCTTACTCAATTTTTCTATTAAAAACATTGTAGTGTTCCTTGGCAAGCTAAGAGTTAAGTAGAAGAATTGGATTGGTTGTTACACTTCTAGTTATTTATACTTATATTAAACTCTACTTTGATTGTCTTGATTTACAAAGCTTGTATAATGTTCTTGTCATCTCTCTAACTTTGATGAGACTTTCAAATGGCTGAAGTGCTGGATGCATATGACTGCCAACCGTAAGTGAATTCATATTCTTGTTGTTTCACATTTAAATGATGAATTCCTTATAGTTCTTTTGTTGCTTCTGCTCAAGGGCGATCCAGGTTGGAGCTTTGGGGAGGTTGATGGATCTAAAAATAGCCATCTTTTCTTGCGTTTAAACATTGTTTTTAGAAAAGAAATTAGCAAGAAACTCTCTAGCCTTGACACTAATGACTAATTATTGCAAAGATATGCAAACCATTACCTTGAATTGTGTTGTGCAGGAAATCACGCTTTTTATGTGAAATTAGAAGCCATAATGAAGATTTCGAGGAAGTCCACACGACCAAGTAATCTAGGAGTAATTATTAGGCGTCTGCAGCCATGACGACCACTAGTACGGGCAAGGCCCACCCGTACCGTCTGCCCGTACCATGTGGCGGCGGCTTCGTCTCATCAAACCCTACAACTTTGATGAAGATGCCTATATATTTCGAGGTTCCAGCTGCCGTAGAAGAGGCTGCCATTCTCAGATTGCATCACAACACCACTAAAGGAGATCGACACTATAGTTCATGCCTTCCATCTTCCATCCCCTCCATTAGCATAGCCATTACTTTGTGTCGTGGGAATGACCATGGTAGTCGCTACTAGGGGTAGCGATTGATAAGATTGGGGGCGAGAGCTGGCGGCCATCTGCGAAGCTAGATGGGGGCGGATGCACATGAGTTTACCCAGGTTCGGCCCCTTGGAGGGTAAAGACCTACTCCTGCTAGATTGTATTAGTGGCGAGCGAGTTACGAGGGTAGCGAGCTCGGCGGCTAAGCAGCGGGTTGCTTAAAGGGGTGCATGATGGAACGTGAGTACAAAGGGAACCCTAGGGAGGTTTATATAGGGATACCTCGCTAGGGTTTACATATATACAACTGAACTAAACAAGGTTTCAGAGGGTTTAACCTAATCCGATTGGGCTTTAGCTATGCTTATGGGCCTCCAACTTCCAATCGCCAGTGCTTGCTCTTAGTCACATTCTAGTCGCCGTCCCACAGGCCCACTCGCAAGGCCCTTAGCCTAGTCGAAACGTCCTGCTGGGCATACCCCATTTGGCATATCCCCATCAGTAGTCCCCGAGGCCAGAGTCGATTCTGCGCAGGTGTTCATTTGGCAGTCGGAGTAGGCGAGTCCAATTTGGACGCCTAGTCGAATCATCGATGGACTCCCTCGATATAGGAGAAAATTTCTGCACCAAGTCTACAATCGCAGCATTGCCGAGTGGGATTATGCTCGAGTCGCTGCACCCATCGAACGGACAAGGCGTACTAGGAAGTGAGTCGAGTTGAAGAAGTTGGACCGCCAGCTTGGTCAAACTAGCCGTTGGATAATCCAACAGTAACTGGCGTAATTACCGAGGGAAACGGCTATCCCGAGATTGGCGGGTAGAGTGGCAAGGAACCTTGCAGATCTTCTTCCGCAGTTGTCACTCCCGCACAGGTAGAGTGGCAAGGAACCTTGCAGATCTTCTTCCGCATTTGTCACTCCCGCACACTTCAATTCTCTCTGTCTCTTCTCGATCCCAAATTTCCGGACCAAGTGACCTTGTCTTCTCCCTGATGGCGCCTCCAAAGGATTTGCAGGGGAAGTCCAAGTGTACTACCACCCAACTCAAGTCGTTCGAGGACACGTGGGTTCTCTACAAAGGGAACTAGGGGATCCCCGCGCCCACCGAGACCGATCTGAAGCCTCACGCTGGTGAATTCATCTGTTTACCAAGCCACCTGGAGAGGGCTCGGGATTCCCCACCTCAATCTTTGTTCGGTGGTTCTACGTGTATTACACGATCAAGCCGTCGGATCTAGGTCCGCATAACATCGAACAGTTCGTGATCTTTGTCGCCTTCTACGAATGCTACCTGGGAGGCCAGCCTTACTTCCCGTTGTGGCTGGAGATGTTCCTTGGCTGCCTCGGCCGTGACGGATCTGGTGGCCCTATCTTGGAGGCAAGCGGCGTTACCTTCCAATTGAAGTCGAAGGCGAACTTCTCCAAGCTCCTGCTGCCAAAGAAAGCCACAAGCGATTGGAAGAAAAGCTGGTTCTACATGAAGGAGTCTACCCCCTCAGGCAAAGTGGTACTCCCGATGTATGTCGCAGAGAGGAGCGAGCCCTGTCGGTTGATAGCGACAAAGCTTCCTGACGACCAGAAGATGGCCATCACCGAGATGATGGAGCAGATCCAGGAGCTGAAGAACAAGGGGCTTGAAACAATCAACCTCTACAACTACCGGCTTGGGTGGCGCCTGGTCCCATTGGCGACCCGGCCCCACTGGATGTATGAGTACAGCGGGAAGAACGACCCTTCTACGAAGAGCAAGGAATCCTGGGACGCCGCAGACTACAAGGCCGCCTTAAAGAAAATCACGGACGTAGAGTTTACCGACATGGCAGCCAGGCTTGCTCCGTATGTGGCTAGGAAGAATGAAGCTCCCGCGATAAGCCTTTCCCTATCACTTTGGCTTTAGCCACGAGTTGTGCGGGTGCAATTTGCGCCCACGACTCGTAATGTTCAGTCGTAATTCTTAACTGAACCACTTCTCCCTGTCCACTCTCATCTGTTCCAGATCCTTGAGGGTTGGCTTCCCACACTCGACGAGGAAATTCCCGAGAAGCTCGAAGAGGGGACCGAGGGGGAGTCCTCCGAGAGCAAAGAAGAAGCAAGGGACATTCCCCCGCCAGCGCCCGCGGCCTGCAAGACTCGCATGCAGAAGCATCACGAGATAGAGGCGAGTCGCAACCTTGAGGAGAACGACGATGACGACGAGATCCTGTAGGAGCACAGCTCGTGGCGAGTGGCCACGCCAGTGAAGCCTGCACGGAAGCTGAATTCGCCCGTGAAGAAGCTGCTATCAAAGCCGGCGTTGCCGCCTAGATCAGTGGTGGCATTTGAGTCAGACAAGGAGTCCGGTGATGAGGCAGTCGATGCTTCAACCAAGATCCCTGACGACCCAGCTCTGATGACGGGGTCGGAAGCCGTGGCCGTGGTGGTGGAATCGGTGGTTCCACTTGCCACGATTGCGCCGACAGTCTCGGCCACCCCGGAGTCAGGGGCTACGGAAACCACAGGTTCAAAATCGCCACCATCAGGGGAGGCGGCCATGTCGTCCGGGACGAAGGTTCCTGCGAACGCGACCTCGATGTCGAAGAAGCCCGCGATTCATGGCCCGCGAGTGTCTTCAAGAAGGGTCTCTCTCACAAGTTGGGCCCGGAGCTGGAGAAGCCTGCCGATATTAGTACGAGATTGCGCTTTCTTCCGGTCGCCAAGCAAGTTTGATGTTCTCTTTTTCGTACTTTCATACTTTCTTGTGTGATTAGCTTGTTGATCATGGCGATTTCACAGGTCCAGTGCCAAGAAGATTGGCCGTCCCTCGGTGGCCAAGGTTCCGCTAGTTGACACAGAGGGTAGGGTTGAACCTTCCAAGAAGAGGAAAGCCAACCCGGTGGAGGCACCAGTCACTGGTGCAAACAAGAAGAAGGAAGGGGGCGCCTCCATTGTCATGGAAGAAAATGCGGGGAAGGGCGATTCCACCGCTCTCGCTGAAGGTGAGTGGCCGCCATCTTGGAACCAAGCAAACCTGCTAAGTCGGCAAAGGTGCTGATGCCTGCGGACATTGCTCTAGTGATGACGGCCTCGTCATTCCCTCGCTTTTTGGCGAGGGCTTCTGCTGCGGCGGCTGCAACGCAGTCACCACAGATCCCCGAGGTTGTTGATGGCGACACCGGGCAGCGTCGCGGGCGTAACTCATTTGTGGTTGCCTCAATGGATGCCGTCGAGCTTCACGACATGCTTGGTGCTGCTATACAGGTATGTCCAGTCCCCGAGGGTCTAGTCGCTGAATTTCGGTGGCTAGACACTAAGAACTTTTAGTTGTCCGGTCCTCAAGGGTCTGGTCGCTGAATTTTAGAGGCCAAACGCTTAGATTTTTTAGCCGTCCAGTGCCTTACTGCTTATTTTCTTCAGGGTTTGCAACGGGAGTCTGCGGATCGCCTGTCCGCGAAGGAATGCTTGTAGCGTGATCTACGGGAAACACAGGATGCCAACCAACGACTCCAGGCTTCCGCTGGTAAGCTATACTATTTTCTGTAAGTTTTTTTGGCTCTCACTACTATGGAGAGGGGTTTGAACTATGGTATTCCTTCTTTCAGTTGACTCTTGTGCTACGATTGCCAAGGCCCGAGAGGGCTACATTCTAGTCGCCGAGCTGGAGGTGGTGAAGGCTACTCTAGACAGAGCGGAGGAGCGAATCGTCTCGTTGACGAAAGAGCTGGAGGCCGCAAAGGCGTCGATGATCTCTTCTAAAGAGAGGGCCAAGGCTACAGTCACCATGGCGGAGGAGGACCGGAAGGACTCCAATTCTGTCATCCTTGGGTTACAAGACATCCATGGGGCGTTGGAGAAGCACATGATGGATAGCTATCGCAAAATCCTTGGTGAGTGTCTATTCCTTTACTCCTTCTTCTTGGTATCTGGCGAGTTCCCGAGCGGGTGAGTCCCCGAGCAGGTGAGTCCGCTTAAGGCAACATGATGTTGATTTTCTGACGTTGCAGTTGTGATAGGTCAAAATGATCCGGTGGTGCAGACATTTGATGCCTCACAATGCATGACAGCGGTGGCGAACACGGACACCGCCTCGACGCTTTGTGTTCAAGCCGTCCTTCAAGAGTTCTCTTCCACCGAGGTGATTCCTGGTGGGTTGACGGAGGTGTGGCGCTACCTTGAGTTGGCGCCTGCTATGGTCGAGTGGATGGCACGATCGGCCTTCTAGCGGGGAGCTACCACGGCGCTCTGTCTCGGGCTCATGCACTTTCCGGACGACTTCGACCTCGACGATGACACCAACGGGTATCGCTCAGTGACAGGATCGGTGGAGATCGCGGAGGTGCTGAGGCTGACCGCCAAGGCTGCGCCATTCATAGAGCGGGTGTTGGTGATGGGGGACCTGTTGCCGTACCAGGAGACGGTGGTGGCGCCAAGCGACCCCGAGCCGAAGCACCATGACTTGAAGTTGGAGCAGCCCTTTCGGTCGTCGATGGTGAAACAATTGCTGACATACCCGGCAAACCCTTGGGAGCCATACGTCCGGGTCAAGGGTGATGGTGGTGCTTCTTCGTTGGCCCCTACAAAATGAGTGAATGTCCTGAGGGGACTTTGTAAGTTATGGCGACTGGCCTCTTTTGTAATGTAGACAATATATATAGTCAATCGACTCGCAATGCATGGTGATGTCTGTTTTATGTTGAGTATTTGGTTGTGCGAGTCTCCGAGCGCGTCCGCCCTTTATTGGGGTTTACCTCGTATTTTATGTAAATTTGATTATTTTAAGTTTTTTAATTTGGTTGTAGTCAATTTGTCGCGGCTCGTGGAGGTGGTCACATGACAACCCCAAGGGAGCGCTATACATAGCTGTTTTCTCGGACGCGAGCAGGGTTGGTATAGGCGAGTCCCCGAGCGTGGTACTTAGCAATTCTAGTCACGTGCCCAAATTAGGGGAAGATCTGTCGTGGGAATGGCCACGGTAGTCGCTACTAGGGGTAGCGATTGGTAAGGTTGGGGGCGAGAGCTGGCGGCCATCTGCGTAGCAAGATGGGGGCGGATGCACATGATTTTACCCAGGTTTGCCCCTCGGAGGGTAAAGACCTACTCCTGCTAGATTGTATTAGTGGCAAGCGAGTTACAAGGGTGGCGAGCTCGGCGACTAAGCAGCGAGTCACTTAAAGGGGTGTATGATGGAACGTGAGTATAAACAGAAACCTAGGAAGGTTTATATAGGGTGTACCTCACTAGGGTTTACAGATATACAACCGAACTAAACAAGGTTTTAGAGGGTTTAACCTAATCCGACTAGGCTTTAGGTACGCTTCTGGGCCTCTAGCTTCCAGTCGCCAGTGCTTGCTCTTAGTCGCATTCCAGTCGCCGTCCTATAGGCCCACTCCCAAGGCCCTTAGCCTAGTCGAAACATCCTGCTAGGCATACCCCATTCAGCATATCCCTATCACTTTGTAGTTGAGATCTCCTTGTGATTCATCAACAAATGTAAGAATATTTGATTTTAATCTAAGTATTTTGCACAATGTTTTCTATTCTTGATCTTATTGTTATGAGTGAGTAGTCCTCACGGGCTACAGGTTGGGGAGAAACCTCATAGAAGTCATGTGCATCTAATCTATGGGAGTATTGTATCTTTTGTTTTTTTGTCTCTTGACTCGATCTTTGGACTTGTAGGTACCCAAGATCCCTGAGATCAATAAAGGCTTGAGGTGAGCTACTTGGCTAGTGGCGATATCATAGGAAACCTAGTGACGGAAAGGGCGGTATGGTCTTTTCTTAGTGACCCATTCGAGATCAACAGCAACATCACTTTTTAAGTCTTTGATCTGTGTGTTTTCACTTCATAACTATTTGTAGCCTGGTTCTTCATCGTGCACTCAGTTGGATCAAAAGACTATTTCTATGTATGATGCTTGTAGGGGATCTAGTATATTAGGATGTGCTTCCCACAAGAAATTATCTCTATTAGAACATTACACATGACTATGCCTATTATTATCTTTTATCCCATATGATGTGTAGCTGCCACTACAAGAAAAGTTGTCTTTTACAACGGACAATTTTCGTGGTTGAAGGCCCTTTTTCGTGGCTAGAAGTCTTCCGCGACGGATGCCCTTCATGGTAAAAGCCTCGTCACAAATGAATCAACCACGGTTTTTTCTGACCGTGACAGATCGCACCATTCGGCCACGAAAACTTGTTCCGTCATAGATCTGTTCGCCAGCCGTGGTGACTACTGACATCACGCTAACTGCCACATGGCAGCCGCCGTTAACAGTCGTCGAAACCATGGTATAAGCTAGGACCAGCCGAGGTCTGCTAATAATAAATGGGCTGGCCCATGTGGAGATCCCAATAGGAATACGGCCCTTTACTGTTTTGTCCTACACTATCTAGAATCGGCCCAGTACTACAGCCAGCAGCGACCCTATACACTTTTGAGCCCAATAGTGTTTCGGCCTATATAAGGCCCAAGTTAGCCCAACACTGTGCTGCCACTTGAGGCCTGCACCAAGACGGCACTGTACTGTTCAAGCCTGTTGCCAATCTAGTCTTTTACTGTTCAGTCCTATTATTGTTTCAGCCTTTTAGGAATTTCGCCCCATTACTGTTTAGGCCCTTCAGAGTTTGGGCTTTTGCCTATTCAGGTCAGTACTGTTTGGCCTGTTACTATAGTGGCCTTCCACCATACCGGCCTTTTACTATTCTGGCCATTTACTATTCTGGCCATTTACTGTTGAGACTATTCATGGTTCGGGTCTTCCACTGTTCAGATCTTTGATTGTTCTGGCCTTTCTACTATTTAGGTCTTTCATTGTTCTAGCCTTTCTCTGCTCTATTCTCCTACTGTTCTGGCCTTTTATTGTTATGGCCTTTTACTATTCTGGCCATTCACTGTTCTGGCCTTTTATTGTTCTGACCTTCTACCGTTCTGTCCTTTTACCCTTCTGGTCTTTTACTGTTCTGGTCATTTTGGGTCGTCCATGCACATGCTGTTTTAATGTTCGGCATGTTATTGCTACAGGCTGTTACTGCTTCAACCTTTTTTTGTTAGTGCCTACTTATTGGCAGAACAGAGGAATATCAAGACATCAATTAATAGCCACACACAAATTAAAACTACTTATTACACAACAATAAAAGTTTATTACAATAGTTTATACAACAAGATAGAAATTCTAAAAGATTACAAAGTGTTGGTATCATCAATAAGAGATCGGTACATGGCGATTCACTTCAATGTATCATCTGTCCTCTTCTTCAACATTTCAGCTACAGATCTAAGAGAACCTACACCCTTTCTTTCTGCATGCAATACAACCTTTATATATTTATCACCTATAGGAGTTGTTCTAGGTGGACTGTTAAGTAAGTTGTTTGCTTTGGAAATGCAATGGGAGGATGAATGGAAGAGGGATCACAACTTCTAGTCTTGCCTTCCAAGGACTCCTGCTTGATTTTAACTGCAGCCTGCTAAAATATGGTGAAAGAGGTTAAAACAAAGAACAAGGGAAATAAGAAGTATTATATAAAGTAGAGATCATTTAAAGTAAGTATGAACTTACAATAGCACTTTCAGGCCAACAGTAGCTCCTACTGGAGCGGGTGCGACTCCTAGTCAATCTGCCAGAAGAATCTGAGCCGAGCAGTTGGAACTCTTGTCCTTGTACTCCATTGTCATTTCTCTGCATTAAGGCGTGACATTTAAAACCTAGCTAGCTAGTTTGGAAAGATGAAATCTCTTGAAAAACACCAAAAACATAGCATTAAAAATTACCAGAAGTATGATTCAAACTAGAAAGCTAGTTTGGAAAGATGAAAGCATGTGAAAACACCAAAATATAGGATTAAAAATGACCAGATATATGATTCAAACTAGATGGACATTTTCTGAATTAAGCATTCGCAGATAGAAACACAATACAACATGAATGCAAATGTCATGGCAAGGTCTTAGGTAGAATGACTTACTAACTTATTAGGCATGCAGGTTATACAACTTATTAACATGACAAGAAACTAGCCTAAGTAACATAAGGAAACCTCACACTTAAGCCTTGTTGGGTGTCAGATTGTCAGTGTTGGATCCTCTATGAGCTATTTGCATGAACAATGCGAGCGCTCACAAAGAATAGCATCTTTGAGATGGTGTTGGAGGATTAAACCGATAGCGTGAGAATGTAAGAAAGGGAATAAAAGCGAGAATCTAATGATGTGTATAGTACCTACCGCATGTGGCATACAAACGAAATGGAAATAGTATGCAGGATATTGAGAAACATTCTAATGATTTCATAGCTTATGAGTACAAAAAATATAGCAAACGGGCAAGAGAAATTACCGCTGCGCGGCGAGGACGGGTGGGACGGGCAAGAGGGCAGCGAGGGCGGCGGCTTGAAAATTCAGGGTCTACGACGAGTGCTTCAGTGAAGCGCCCCCTGTAGGGTAGAGGATGATGTTGGTGAAGCAGATCCGGTGTAGCGAGGGAGTTGGTAAAATAGTTCTGGTGAAGAGCGCCGACAGTGGAAGAGCTCTGGTGTGGAAGAGAGGACCGGCGGTGAAGCAGCTGGAGAAAGGTCAAGGTTGGAGGGGTGTGGGCGGGGAAGAGGCGATGGGGGGATATAGGTGGGATGACGCACATTTACCACATTTACCCCTCTATTATTGTAGTACTCCCACGGTCCTTGTTTCCAGAGCAGGGATAGAAGAGGAATTTTTCATTTGCCAAAACCGGGCGGGATATATTGTAATAGATGTGCAGGATATTTGAATAGATATACGCGAGATTTTTCGGCGCCTTGTGGAAATTTTGAGGTCGAAGCTTCCGACGTACGCTATTCCGACGCGGGCGCTCTCACGTGTTGGCCCCGTCTAGACCCACACGCCAGCGATAGTATGGTTACCAACATATAAATGAGTTTCCACACATTTGCCGAAATCGATAAACATTATATTTTGAAGGCTTTCATACAAGATGACCAATGTCACGACCATATCTCATGTCTCGGTTATAGTTTATGATAGCGTGTCCATATCTAGTACATCGCTGCATCTTGGCATTTTAAAAGAAGATTCTAGATTTTATGGATAATGCCCAACTTTCATGAACTTCCAAACATCCTAGCTAAATCTATGCAATAAAATGACTTTTTGACAATCTGAAGTAAGTATGTCTAATTTTGAACTACAAAGTGTGTGATATACCTTGCTCTTGACTTTTTAAAATAATTCAAAGGTACGAAGTAGTCAAATATTGGAGAACCACCGAGAGTTTCGCAAAATTCAACTTTTTGATATGAATGGTAATGACACCAAATTTCGGCCATTTTTTAAAAAATACAAAGAAAAAATATAAAACGAAATACAACCATTCTTTTCTCTGTTCGTGTCTCACTATGTGCACTAGCTAGTTTCCATGGAAAAATATAATCTTAAAATTTGATAACTTTTGAAAAAAAATTGTGTCACAATATATGGAGTACCATGTAAGAAATATGCATGGCTTTCAAACCAGATAACCAAGGTCAAGGCCATATCTTTTCTATAGTTTATAATAACCTGTCCATATTTAGTAGTTGGTGCGTATTGGCATTTAAAATATTATTTACAATGGAAGCTTCTGAATTCGAAGTTATTTCAATTTTCTAAGGCACCACAATGGCTTTTGTCATGAAGCAACTACAAAATATGGCTCAAAATCCCACTACCCCAGTTTTCACACAAAGTATATATCGCCTAGAGTTAAGTTTAGGGTTTGGGGTTTATTTTGGGTTGAGGGTTTAGGGGTTCATGGTTTATGGTTTAGGATTTTAGGGTTTAGGGGTTATTGTTCTTCATTTAGGGTTTAGGGTTGTTCAGGGTTTTAGGGTTTAGGGAATTTTCAATAATAATGTTCAAGCTTTATATATGGTTATATTCATGGAATAGAATGGTGGTATCGCAATTTAGTGAAAGTATCTCATATTTTGATCTATAAGTGCATTATACTTGCTTGGGAAGGGTTTAGGGTTCTAGGGTTAGGAGGTTAGGGTTCTAGGGTTAGGAAGTTAGGGTTTAGGGTTAAGGGTTTTGATTTTCAATAATGTTCAAGCTTTATGCTTATATTCATGGAATAGAATGGCATTACCGCATATTAATGAAAGTATCTCAACTTTTGATCTATAGGTGCATAGTACCTTATTGGTTTAGGGTTTACGGGTCAAGGATTTAGGGTTTTATGGTTTAGGGTTTATAGGTTGTTTATGGTTTAGGTGTTAGTGATTTTTCAATAATGCTCAAAGATTTATGCTTATATTCATCGAATAGAATGGCATTACCTGATTTAATGAAAGTATAGTATCTCAAATTTTGATCTATATGTGCATGAGACCTGCTTGGTTAGGGTTTATGGGTCGAGGGTTTTGGGTTTTAGGATTTTAGAGTTTAGGTTTTATGGCTGTATAGGGTTTAGGGTTTCAGGAATTTTCAATAATGTTCAAGCTTTATGCTTAGAGCATCTTCACTCGGGTTCCTAGCACGTCGTTCCCAGGGTGTTTTTTTCGTCCGGACGCTGAAAATTGGCCTAGTCGCATTCCTAGGACACCAGTTTTGTCCAGATTTGGCCCAAAATATGTTCGGAGATCCCGGGGCAACGAGAACATGCTGTGAATACACGATGAAGTGAATTTGGCGCGTGGACCTGCCCATTCAGCGACTGAAGGCCGATCATCATCATCCTTCCGCCTCGGCTCCTGCGTCGGCGACGCGCCAGCGCCGCCTCGACTTCCCACCTTTTTCCCTTTCTCGCCACGCTGCTACACCCCTCCCGCCTTTGCCGCATGCGCTCGGCCTATAAAGCATGGATCCGTTGTCGGTTCACAGCACACCGCCCCCGGCCACCCCACTCCACCACGAACTCCAGCGAAAAGGACCACTCATCGAAGACGATGGCCGAAAGAGGCACCTTCGGCCGGCGGATGCTCCAGCCCTGAGAGGTGCGGATGCTCCACGACACCGGCTACATGGCTCCGATGGACATCCGCTGCCCACATAGGTGGTAGCTCAGCACCGGTGGCGTGTCAGTGCCGCCGGTCCCTAAAGGCGACGAATTGGTCGAAGCGATCCAGGCTGCCATAGTGGCGATACCAGATCCCGAGCTTGCTGAAGACGCCGGCAACCTCGTGCATTGGGAACAGTTCTTTGCCCAATGCCGACTCGCCGAACTCGCCGCCGAACAAGGACCTCCAGGATCGCCGCCGAAGCGCAACAACACGACGGGCCGCCACCAATGGTGGAGTGCACCTGGCCAGACGCTCGACACCGTTCTCGAGCACATCCATGCCGGTAACAACCCCTGCCTCAGCTATTTTTAGTTTTTTTTAGCCTAAACAAAATCGGAATTCGGGTGTCCGCCCAAATTCGACGTAAAATGTATGAATCGGCCATCTATTAATGAAATCCGCCTATATTCGCCCAAAGTTCACCGAGTTTTGTTAAAATTTGTCCAAACCTGGGAACATGGCCTGGGAACACGAGTGGGAAATCAGCCATTCCTAGGACATAAATTTCCTCCGTCCAGCGCTATTTAGCTCCGGATTTTGGCCTGGGAACGGCCAACGAGTGGATATGCTCTTATATTCGTGGAATAGAATGGTGTTACCCAATTTAATGAAAGTATCTCAAATTTTCATCTATAAGTGCATGATACTTGCTTGGTTAGGGTTTAGGGGTTTAGATTTTATGGTTTAGGATTCCGTGAATTCTCAATAATATGTTCAAACTTTATGGTTATATATATTCATGGAAAAGAATGGTGTTACCGCAATTTAATGAAAGTATCTCAAAATTTGATCTACAAGTCGATGATACCCTGCCTGGTCATATTTTTTGTTAAATACAATTGAAGGTACCCAAGTACTAAAACAAGGGAGAAACACCAAGATTTTTGTGAGATTTAGGCGCTGTTTTGTTGGGATCTAATTTCGGCTTTTGATTTTTGGCTTATAAAGATAGGAACGTGTTTTTGGCTTTGTTTTTTTAGCTTTTACTCTGACATCGTTGAATGATGGTATAAGCCAAAAGAAAAAATCTAAAGTGGCTTATAAAATAAATCTAAAAGCGATAGATAATATTAACCAAACAACCCCTCAACTTCTTGATATGAATGATAATAATGCAGCCTAATTTGGGACGTTTTGAAAGAAAAATCCAAAAAGAAATTTATAAATTGAAGCAATATCTTGCTTTCATAGAGTATTTTGTTATGTGCACTACCTAGTTACCATGAAAAGTATGCTAAAATTTGACAACTTTCAAAGAAACCTGTTTCACAATATGGCGTACCATGTATGAACATTCATGGCGTTCAAACGAGATGACCATGGTCATGGAAATATGTTTGCCATAGTTTATGATAACATGTCCATGTTTGGTAGATCGGTGCATAACTGCATATTGGCATTTCAAACAATGTTTATAAAAAAGGTGCATCCAAATTTGAAGTTATTTTAAATTGTCCAAGTGACAACAATGGCTTCCATTGTGAAGCAACTACAAATATTATATGTGGTTCAAAATCTCACAACACCAATTGTTTTGTAGAGTATAAATTTTTTGATAGATAATGCCCAGGTTTCATAAATTTTCAAGCTTCCGAGCCAGGTTCGATGATTTTAACAATTTTATCTCGGTTTAGCAAAAAATGTTCGAATTTTGAATAACAAGCGATGTGAATCTCTACTTCCTGTAATTCTAGCTCACTGACATGTGGGTCACTTGCATGGTGGGTCCAAAAAGTTAGTGGGCGGGCAGGTAAATATTGAAGAAGGGGTGGGAAATGTCGATGGGGTGGCGTACTTGGGAGAATGCAAATTTACCACTTATATTCCTCTGTTATTGCAGTGCTCCTCGGATTCTTGTTTCTAGAGCAGGGATAGAAGAGCAATTTTGCATTCTAGAAATATGTGAAGCATGTTTCAATGGATGCGCGGGATATTTTAATGGATGGGAGTGATATTTGGGCGCCGTACAAAATTTTTGAGGTCGAAGCTTCTAGCATAGGCTACTCCCGCATGGGGCCTCTCAGATGCGTTGTCACCGTCTAGACCCACACGCCAGCGAGACTTGCTTTCTAGCATTTAAACGAGTTTCTAGGCATTTGCTGAAATTTTCAAATAATTTAAGGCTTTCAAGAAGATGACCATCGTCTAAAAAAGGTGACAAAGGTCATGGAAATAGTTTATGATGATGTGTCCGTGTTTGGTAGATCAGTGCATCTTGGAAAATCAACCAATATGTCTGATTCCAAATTTGAAGTTTGTTTTTGAATTTCCAAGTAACAACAATGTGTTTTGTTATGGAGCAACTACAAAGATGATGGCTCAAAATTCCACCGCCCCCTTTTCTCACACAATGTATAACTCCCTTGCAAGCTTTCAGGCTAAATTTCTACAATAAAATAATTTTTGGGGCTGGATGTTTGAAGGGATGGGCGGGATGTTTGAAATGGTGGGTGAGATATCTCGGCGCTCTGCCAAAATTTTAATGTTGAAGCTTCTAAGGTACGCTACTCCCACTTCAGATGCTATCCCGTCAGATAGACCCACATGCCTATAGCTTTCCAGTATTTAATGAGTTTATAGACATCTGCCGAAATTAATGAACATTAATTCAAGGCTTTCAAACAAGAGAAGCAGGGATAGAAGAGGAATTATGCATTCTAAAAATATATGAAGTATTTCTGAATGGATGTGCGGGATATTTGAATGGATGTGTGCGATATTTGGGCACAATACCAAAATTTTGAGGTCAAAGCTTCAAACATACGCTGCTCCAACGTAGGGCCGGTCAGATGTGCTGTTACACTCTAGACCCGCATGCCAATGAGAGTTGCTTTCCAATATTTAAATGAGTTTTTAGGCATTTGCTGAAATTATCGAACAATTCAAGGCTTTCAAAAAGATGACCATCATCCAAAAAAAGGTGACCAAGGTCATGGCCATAATTTATGATGACGTGTCTGTATTTGGTATATCAGTGCATCTTGGCAAATCAACCAACATGTCTGGTTCCAAATTTGAAGTTTACTTTCGAATTTCCAAATTTGGCCCCTGATGAGTGCATATTTGCATCATGTTTTATATTTTATTTTGCATTGTAGATACATGATCTTTGTATTTTACAGCGTTCGCGTGCATGTTTTATTTCTATTTTCACCAGGATCAGGACAGATGATGGATACAATGGACACAATTCTTGGAGCAGTTATACTGGGGAGAAAAGGAGTCAAAAACAATGTAAATCGTGATGGGTTCGTAGCATGGAAAACAAAAAAATTCTACCGCAAGAACGAACAAAACCCAGATCTAATCTAGACAAAAGCCAAGATCTAATATATTAGACATGTGCAACGAGATAGATCTATACTAACCCTCGTAGAACCGAAAGCGTTACGAGATTGGATCTCGGGGTTGATGTTGTCGATCACTTGCCGATCTCAAGATCGTGTGGACGATCCTTCCGGCGCCGCGTTCCGACAGCGCTTCCACAGTCGGTCCTGCGTGCGGTCGGCGGACCTTCCTCTCCCTGCTCCAGCAGCGGAGGTAGTAGATCTTCTCCACGGAATCCCAGAAGACGACGGTGTGGTGGTGGTGGTAGAGTAGAGAATTCTGCAGGGCTTCGCCTAAGCCGAGCGAGCGAAGGAGGAGGAGAGAGAGGCGGCTAGGGTTTGTTATGGGAGAGTGTTAGGGGTGGCGCCTCCCTCTATTTAAAGGAGGGAGGCGCCATGGGAGGAGTCCTAGTAGGACTCCCTCCCTCCTGGCCAGCCGGATTGGGAGGGAGAATCCTCCTCCCCACGAATCCGTGTCTTGTCCCACAAAGACTCCGATCCTTTCTTGGTTTTCAAGCAAACTCCAAGAAATCTTCTAGAACCTTCCGTAACATTCAAACCTTCTAGAATCTCCATACAAACACTCGGAACATTTCCTAACTTAGAAAATGATCCCCAATATATGAATCTTATTCTCTGGACAATTCCGGATCTCCTCGTGATGTCCCAGATCCAATCCGAGACTCCGAACAACATTCGGTCTCCAACGCATATTCCATATCTACTTAAAACAACTTCGAACCTTAAGTGTGTCACCCTATGGTTCGTGAATATGCATACATGATGGAGACACCTCTCCGATCAATAACCATTAGCAGGATCTGGAGATCCATAATGGCTCCCACATACTCAACGATGACTTCGTGATCGATAGAACCATTAACATACGAAACCAATTCCCTTTGTCACGCGATACTCTACTTATCCGAGGTTTGATCGTCGGTATCTCCATACCTAGTTCTACCTCGTTACTGATAAGTACCCTTTACTCGTTCCGTGATATGTCATCCCTTGTGACCTAGTCACATGCTTGCAAACTAAATGGATGACATTCCACCGAGAGGGCCCAGAGCATATCTATCCGTCATATGGATGGACAAATCCCAATCTTGGTCCATGCGCTTCAACATATACTTTCAGAATACCCAATGACACCTTTATAACCACCCGATTCTGAGCGGTGTTTGATGTCATCAAAGTATCCATCCGGTGATGGTGATTAACATAACCTCATGGTCAAAGGATTAGGTTACTATGCATTTGAAAAGCTTGTAGCAAAACGAACTTAATGACTTGATCTTATGTTATGCTTACTATGGGTGTGTGTCCATTACATCATTCTCCTAATGATATGATCTTGTTATTAACGACATCCAATGTCCATGATCAGGAAACCATGATCATCCATTAATCAACAAGCTAGTTTAACAAGAGGCTTACTAGGGACTCTTTTATGTTTACAAAACACACAAGTATTAATGTTTCCTATTAATACAATTATAGCATGGGATGTAAACATTTATCATAAACATAAAGATATAATAATAACCACTTTATTATTGCCTCTTGGGCATATCTCCAACAGTCTCCCACTTGCACTAGAGTCAATAATCTAGTTAAAAACTTGTGCATTCAACACCTATGGCTTTCTGGTGTTGTATAGACACTATTGCTAGTGGTAAACATAATCTTGGATCGACACTTCCGGTGCACGTGTATTTGCATGTCCTTGCGTCTCTACGCATTACTCATTCTCTAATGAGATGGCATTATATAAATTTGGTCCTTTGGTGAGACCTTTAGTTCCTTGGGATTAAATCATGTTGATACAATTGTCGTACAATGTATCTTTATAGTATTATCCCGCTATGAACCACACCTAGTTTGATAACAAACTACTTGACACAAATGCCCTCATTTGCTGCTACAATAGCAGTCATATACTTAGCCTTTTGTTGTAGTATCTGTCACAATGTTTTAACTTTGGTACTCAACCAAATCCGTTATGGAACTTCCTTTCCATTACATTGTGCCACCCATAGTTTAAAAATTGAGATAAACTTAATTTGTGACAAAACTAGTATCAATGCAACAATTTACAATGAATTATTTGTCACCACTATATAAATAATATATTCTTAGTTCTTCCAAAGATCATAGGAATATCCCTACTATTGTCCAATGATCATCTTATGAGTCATTCTAGTATATGCTCATAACATTTAGAGCATAGGACATATCTGGATGTGTACATCTCAAAGAATGATTGATCAAAATATTCTTGTGATTTCACCAAGTGTCAAAACACTTAAATCTCGTGTCAACACACTTGAATCTTGATTCAGTCCTTTCCGTGCATCAAGAACCTTTCTTGTTGTTTCCATATTGAACTCATTCAACATCTTATCTATGTACATTTGGCAAAACCATTATAGCGCCTCAATCTATCCATATAGACATTGATGCCTAATTCTTGGGTTATGCCTAAGTCTTTCATCGAAATGAAATTCTTAACCTGTGTCAATAAAAGATACATCATTTCTAATCAACAATATGTATTTCACATAATGTATTAGAAATATGTCTTAGCGCTCCCACTTAATTTCTTGCAGAATGCAAACATCTTCATCGTCTCTGATGAAATTAAACCTTTTAACGGTTTCATCACAGTGAAGATTCCAAATCCACGATGCTCACTTCAACCATTGAAGTTTTGCATACTCTTTTAGCATCCTTTGAATTAACAAAACCCTTTGGATCGTGTCATGTACACGTCCTAGGTAACCATTCTATTAGAAAAAACTTGTTTTGTTTGTTCAACTACCATATACCAAAATATATGTAGTGGTTGCTACATTAATCCGTCCAAACTAAATATCGCTATGAAAGATCAAATCTTATCATAGTCAATTCCTTGAACATTGTCGTAAACTCTTTCCGACATGTCGACTATTTCATAGATGTGAAACATCCATGTCTATTTCTTTATAGATCCATATCATCGTAAGGTCTTGCACCTTTCCAGAGGGTCTTTCAAATTCAAAGCTTGATTTCTCGTGTATGGAATTATCACGGATTTTATGGCTTCAACCACTTAACGAAGTCAGGGCCCATCATTGATTATTTGCATGTAGTCGGTTCAACATTGTCAAACAACAATGATTTAACTCTGAAATCTTGACATTTGATTACTTACCCGACCTACTTGGTTCAATAGGAACTTAGATCTCCGTGACCACAACCTTTGAGGCACGTGAGCCATGAGCATTGTTGCTGCCTCCGGGACACTTACCGATGCTGCGCAACTCAGCACATATTAGCCAAGGTTCAACAACCTTGTCAAAGTTCTATTGTCTTCCCACTTAACTTTTCACCAAAATTCCTTCTCAAGAAACTCGACATTCTAAGCGACAAACACTTTTGTCTTCGGTGTTATGGAGGAATACCCAATGGTTATTCGAAATAACCTGCAAAGACATGCTCATCCGACTTTGGTTGTAAACATTTTACTTATGCCTAGCATACCAAAAATTTAAGAAAGGACAACCTGGGTTTTATCCCAAACCATGACTTATATGGTGTCATTTCAACGGATCACGATGGAGCTCTTTTCAGTGTAAAAGCGGTAGTCACTAAAGCTTTAATCTTTAAAATATAATGGCAGTTTTATAAATGACACCTTTGATCTTACCATGTCAAACAAGGTTTCATTACATATCTTGAACACTCCATACTCCTATGGTGTTTTGGGAAATGCAAATCCATGGAACGATTCCTCAAATCTTAGGTGTTTTGCTAAACTTGTAACTCAAACATCTTTATGATCCAATCATAAACTTTTTTATTTTCTTGTTACAATAATTTTCCACTTCATCTTGAAAGTCTTTGAACATTTTTCAAATGTTTCATACTTCTTCCTTATTGAGTAGGTATATACATATACTCACTCAAATCTTC
This sequence comes from Avena insularis, assembly GCA_023614405.1. Taxonomy (NCBI): domain Eukaryota; kingdom Viridiplantae; phylum Streptophyta; class Magnoliopsida; order Poales; family Poaceae; genus Avena; species Avena insularis. Next base: position 539,447,173 of record CM042694.1, read on the forward strand.
GGAGAAAGCATATGAAGTTGAAATCCATCATACGACTACACATAATGGACTATATACATCAATATGTACAAATTCCAATCAGTTAGTCGTCTGCTCCTCTTTGGCCCTCTGAACGGAGTTTTAATTATCTCCAGGAAAGTATCACAAGCGTCATTTGATCAAAATCAAAGACTCCAAAAATCCATCAACATGGAGTTTCTTCATGTATCCCTAATATAATTTAAACGGTGATGTCACTTCGCAAGTGATCTTTAAATTATTTGTCTTGCGACATTTTAGCATTAGTTTTATGGTCGTTATTTCTCCAACCAGACTTGTATATCATACATCTATTATGGAATACGGTAATTATTTGAACAACCTTTTGTCGTCATAATACCTAATAAAAATAACAATTATTGAAACAAATCTTGAAGGCAAGCTTTGATGTTAACGAGCAACACAACAACCCTTTGTTTGTTTTCGATGAACATCATCACATATTCTCTTGCTAGTTACTTAGGCCATTGCAGTTCATGAATTGTGTTGTCCTGTATGACACTTCATACCAACCAATTCGGTATCCAATACCGCAGAACCACATTGTTTAACAACCAAGGAATACAGCCATAACATGTATCTTCTATATAACTAAGTTGGACATCTCCCATCTTTTCTTTTCTGCCAAATACTTTATAGATTCTCTTTCAACAATTCCTTTTCTTTTAAAAGAATCTATCAACATCAATAGTGGTGTCATTCACATGACACATAGTACAAAGTGTGTATAGTCAAATACTAATACCTTTGAACTTGCACTTTGAAGTGGATCACCTTCATCAAATGTTTGGCATTCTTTCAAAATTCCATTCTTTAGTAATCTTTTAGTGTAGTAAACATTTTACATACATCTTCTATTCATCCTTATCATGACAATTTTCATGATCAAGCTGCTATAGCTTATAAAGGTGAATTGCGAGTATAATGTTTCTTTTCCAAAACCTTTTGGAGGATTAGGACGACTGGCGTCTCCAATCTTCACAAATTCTCATCAAATATGAGGACGTATACTCTATCATGTTGTAACCAACACATTATTTTAGATATCGCAATACCTTTCACATATGATGGTTTCTGAAACATTGCTTTCAGCTCTTAGATAAACTTGATATTAAAAACAATCTTTTGAGTATCAAGAATCATGGAGGCAAACATGATGCATTAGATACTAACACTGGAATTGTTACTCTTGATTTAATACTGTTTATTAAATTTCACAGAGTAAACGGAGTTTGCTAAAAGTTTGCAATATGACTTTTAAACTTTAGATTGACACTCAAAACAATACGATACCAGTTCGTAAAGCAAATATCCAGAATTTCTATAGTTCTACTATCTCAACTATAACTAAGCGTAAGGTGGTGAACGGATGCCAATGACTACAACAAACTATGCAAATTCACTTTGATTGTGTTTATGATAAATTGAGTTTGACTAATCCAAATTACAAAAGAACTCCCACTCAAAACAACATCCCTCGAGTTGTTTTAGTGATTACACGAACCAAATCCACTACACCAAGTCCGATCATCACGTGAGATGATGTAGCTTCAAAGGCGAACAATCAACATGTTCATCATATCATCCATATGACTCATGCTTTACCTTTCGGTATCCCGTGTTCCGAGACCATGTCTGTACATGCTAGGCTCGTCAACTTAACCTTAGTATCCGCATGTGCAAATCTGGCTTGCACCCGTCGTATGCACACGTAGAATCTATCACACCCGATCATCACGAGATGCTTCGAAACGACGAGTCTTAGCAACGGTGCCTACTAAGGACGAACACTTTATTACTTGATATTTAGTGAGAGGGATCAACTTATAATGCTACCGTCGCGATCTAAGAAATACAAGATGCATAAAGGATTAACATCACAGGCAATTCATAATTAGTGTGATATGATATGGCCCTTTCTTCTTATGCCTTTGATCTCCATCTCCAAAGCACGGACATGATCTCCATCATCACCAGCATTAAATCCAAGGTCAGTGGCGCCGCTTCATGGTTATCCATCATCACTAGCAACTATTACAACTACTTGGAATAAAGCTATTACAAGATGAATAGACACGCAGGTCTTAACAGAATTAAAGACAACCATTAGGCTCCTGCCGGTTGCGATATTACAACAAGGATCATTGCATACATCAAATATAATCACAATCACATGATGGCCATATCACATCACAAAAACCCTGCAAAAACAAGTTAGATGCCTCTAATTTTCTTTGCAAGTTTTACGTGGTTTGGGGCTTTCGAATAAGAACGGATCTTACCTACGAAACTGAACCACAACGTTGATACAGGTGCTATCAAGTGCAAAGTGTAGATTGGATCTATACTATGATGGGAGAGACAGACACCCGCAAAGCCACTTGTGCAATACGAGTTGCACGTCAACTGTGGAGCAAGTCTCATGTGCGATGACATGTAAGGTTAGCCCCAGCTGCTTCATCCCACCATACCGCAAGATGCAAAGTACATAAAGCAAAAGACGACACGAGCACCAACGCCCACAAAACCATTGTGTTCTACTCGTGCAACAGATATATGCATAGACACGGCTCTGATACCACTGATGGGTTCGTAGCATGGAAAACAAAAAATTTCTACTGCAAGAACGAACAAAACCTAGATCTAATCTAGATAAAAGCCAAGATCTAATCTATTAGACATGTGCAACGAGATAGATCTGTACTAACCCTCGTAGAACCGAAAGCGTTACGAGATTGGATCTCGGGGTTGATGTAGTCGATCACTTGCCGATCTCAAGATCGTGTGGACGATCCTTCCGCCGCTGCAGCGTGCAGCGCTTCCGCAGTCGGTCACACGTGCGGAGTCAAAGCAGACCTTCCTCTCCCTGTTCCAGCGAGCAGCGAAGGTAGTAGATCTTCTCCACGGAATCCCAGCAGCACGACGGTGTGGTGGTGGTGGAGGAGTAGAGAATTCTGCAGGGCTTCGCCTAAGCCGGAGTCGAGCGAAGGAGGAGGAGAGAGGCGGCGGCTAGGGTTTGTTATGGGAGAGTGCTAGGGGGTGGCGCTCGTCCCTTCTATTTAAAGGAGGGAGGCGCCATGGGAGGGGGAGTCCTAGTAGGACTCCCCTCCCTCCTTGGCCGGCAGATTGGGAGGGGGGAGGAATCCTCCTCCCCCACGAATGCGTGTCTTGTCCCACAAAGACTCCTTGATCCTTTCTTGGTTTTCCAGCAAACTTCAAGAAATCTTCTAGAACCTTCCAGAACATTCCGAAACCTTCTAGAATCTCCATACAAACACTCCGGAACATTTCCTAACTTAGAAAATGATCCCCAATATATGGATCTTATTCTCCGGACAATTCCGGATCTCCTCGTGATGTCCCGGATCCAATCCGAGACTCCGAACAACATTCGGTCTCCAATGCATATTCCATATCTACTTAAAACAACTTCAAACCTTAAGTGTGTCACCCTACGGTTCGTGAATATGCAGACATGATGGAGACACCTCTCCGATCAATAACCATCAGCGGGATCTGAAGATCCATAAAGGCTCCCACATACTCAACGATGACTTCGTGATCGATAGAACCATTAACATACGAAACCAATTCCCTTTGTCACGCGATACTCTACTTATCCGAGGTTTGATCGTCGGTATCTCCATACCTAGTTCTACCTCGTTACTGCTAAGTACTCTTTACTCATTCTGTGATATGTCATCCCTTGTGACCTAGTCACATGCTTGCAAGCTAACTAGATGACATTCCACCAAGAGGGCCCAGAGCATATCTATCCGTCATATGGATGGACAAATCCCAATCTTGGTCCATGCGCTTCAACACATACTTTCAGAATACCCAATGACACCTTTATAACTACCCAGTTACGAAGCGGTGTTTGATGTCATCAAAGTATCCATCCGGTGATGGTGATTAACATAACCTCATGGTCGAAGGATTAGGTTATTATGCATTTGAAAAGCTTGTAGCAAAACGAACTTAATGACTTGATCTTATGCTATGCTTACTATGGGTGTGTGTCCATTACATCATTCTCCTAATGATATGATCTTGTTATTAACAACATCCAATGTCCATGATCAGGAAACCATGATCATCCATTAATCAACAAGCTAGTTTAACAAGAGTCTTACTAGGGACTCTTTTATGTTTACAAAACACACAAGTATTAATGTTTCCTGTTAATACAATTATAGCATGGGATGTAAACATTTATCATAAACATAAAGATATAATAATAACCACTTTATTATTGCCTCTTGGGCATATCTCCAACAAATCGCTTATTTGGGAAATATCAATAGTACCAGAAGAAAACCCGAAGTGATCAAGGCACACAGACGGTTTAACGACCAACTATACGGCGGGAATACATTTTTCGGCCGTATAGTTCCCGCCATATAGTTGGCGCCGCGACCGCCTCCTCAAATAGTTTCACCCCGTGCAACTGGATCGGAGAGACGACTTATAGAACACCCAAAAATCGCCGAAACCTCACCCCCGGAAGGCATCTGGAGGGGGAACTCGTCCACCGGGGATCCATCCTCGTGCTAGATAGATCCGGGAGGCTAAGGCATCAATCTTTATCATCAACTGCTGCATCACCACCATCTCCATCCATCCCATCTACATCTTGTTGGAATTTCCGTACTCGTTGTGTATTTATACAAGTACTATTCATCTATGATAGATTCCATAATTGCCATGATGTTGATTGCCTCCATGTCTGAGTAGATCATTAGTTCTTGGGGAGATGGAAAAACCCTAGTATGAGATTGAAAGAAGATAAAGTTTATTATGATATTCATCGGTGTGACCATGTGTTAGATTGTCTTCATCTTGATGTTGAGCGAAGTCGACCTCTCAATATTTGCCTCTCATGGGGACTTGATGGATGGAACTACTTGTTGGTAGACGAAGGTGTGTTAGCACTTACACTGACTATAAAGCTATTGGCACCCCTTACATATCAACTTGGGAACCAAGGAAACTGACGAAATACTATCCATGCCATGGGATACGTCCTACGGGATTAAGTTCCTTAATAGCGTAGTAATTCGATTAATGTCGATTGCTGACTGTTGTGGTTATGAGGATGATGTGAGCAGTGGTTGCTGCCTATTTTTCCAAAAAGGAGTTCCTCCCACACATACATAGTTGAGAATGTTCATGATAATAATCTTTACCTTAGTTCCTTATAATGCTAGTGGTGTATCTGCTACTCCCTGAGAACGCTTTTCCCTATTGCAGTTCCAATCTCTCTTAGATAAACGATACTTACTTTCTGTGTTCAGTTGTTTCTCTTTACTTATTGTTTCTCTTATACCAAAAACCCCCAAAACACCTTTTTACACAATACTCGCATCTTATCTTGTCACTTAGAACTTTATTTAGCATTTCTATTGTAATATTTATTTCAAGAGTTATTAGACTTCAGACTCCTGCTCCCTATGGGATCGATATCTTTATTTCGAAACTAGCTACAAACGATCTGTGCACTTGCAGTCATCAAGCTATTTTGTGGCGCTGTTGCTGGGGAGCTAAGTGTTGTAGGTCTTTTAGTTTTTGCTTATTTATTTTTGTCTTGCACTCCAATCCACCTCCCCTCGACCTCTCAAACGGGTAAGTTTTGTTTTGAGTTACAGATTTCCACCAACATGATGGAGTTTGAGCATATGACTAGTGCTAACTCACTCAGCCACTTTGGGAAGCCCTATGATATTTATAAAAGAGACAACTCCAACGAGAAGACAAGGGGTTTGAAATAAATATTCTATTACTTGGTATTCTACACAAGAAGCAATTTACTGGATATGAAGAAGATCCTAATCCATATGAGCATATTGCATGTGTCAAAGATATATGTGGCACTTTTCAATTGACAGGATATACTCCTAATGAGGTAAGGGTTAAGCTTTTTAGTCAGACTTTGACTAGTATAGCTCTCTCATGGTATAGATCTCTACCCCGAGAAGCCACTACTACTTGGGATAATTTAGCCTATGAATTTCTAGCAAAATATTATCCAATATCAAAATCTTTTGGAGACAGGCGTCTTATAATGACTTGGAGGAACCGTCCTAATGAAGGACTAGTAACGGCTTATATTAGATTTAAAGATTTACTATGCCGATGTCCTCATCATGATTTGCCTGAATGGTATTTCTTGCATATCTTTTATGGCGGTTAATTAAACCTAATAAAATTGAACTAGACTCTTTCGCGCAAGGATCCTTTATGAATCTTCCTATAACTAAAGCTTGGGCTTTACTAAATAGAATTCGCGATCATAGAGTTTCATGGAATTTTGGTCTAGGAAGCGAAGGAGGCGTAGAAATAGATCATGATTCTATTCATGACTATAATAAAAAGGGTCATGTTAAAGAATTATCTAAAGCACTTTATTTGGATTCAGATCTTGTGTTGCAAGTTGTTAAAGCTTTTACAGAACACATCAAAGCTCCAAAAGAGGGTTTGGTCAAGTATGATCCACAACCCGAACCTGAGAAGAAAAGAGAAGTTAAAGAAACACTGGCCTCCCTAGAACCAACATATGAGATACCTTTCCCTAACACTTCACAGAAGCATATTTTTCAATATGAACAGGTCAAAGTAGTACAGGAGAAAAAGGAAGAGTAAAGTATGAAAGAAGTCGTGGAACATCTGGAGGAAACCAAAGATGAAGAGGTAACCAAGGAAGCAATTATGGCTATGTATGCACATTGTAACATAGTTGAACTTGATGAATAGACTTCCGTATTGGTTGAAGGTAAAACAAAGGTAAAAGATGTGGGTAAGCCTATTATTCCCTGCATATTTAAGGAAACCTTGCATTACGGTTTACTTGGCAGCGAAGTTAATGTTATATCTTATTATTTCTATTTAGAAATAAAAGAAGAAATAGAATCGGCTGCAATTGAAAATACTGATATGACAATTATGTTAGCCAATAAAACTCTTAGAATTCCAACGAGAGTAGTTGAAGATGTAACTGTCACAATTGGCAAAAAAAACTTTCGTATCAATTTTGTAGTTGTTGATATGCCAGTTGACACTCTTTGACTAATTATATTTGGAAGAAACTTTTTGAGTGATGTAGGTGCCTATGTTGATTTTGAAAAGGAGATTGTGTCTCTTAAGCTTGGGGGAGCGGAAAAAGAATTCCACTATTCCAAATTTAAAGACTGGCCTCCACAAATACAAGAAGAAGAGAAAGATAAGACTATTGAGGAAATGGTAGCTCTCTTGTTTAGTGATCAAAAATAAGAAACAAATGAAGACTTAAATTATGAAGAAATAGTTATGGAGGACAAGTCCCTAGAAGAACTAGAAGGTGAATTCGATTCACTTCCCATTATAGGGCCTCCAACTAATGAGGCTTTCGAAGAGCCGGAAAAGAGAGGAGGTGAGGAACTACCACCACCAGAATTGAAGACTCTACCAGATAATCTTAAATACAGATTTTTAGATGATACAAAGAAATTCCCAGTTATTATTAGTGCTAAACTTTCAGGATAAGAAGAAGAACTCATGAAAATACTTAAGGAGCATCGCACGGCCTTTGGGTACTCAATGGATGATTTGAAGGGCATTAGTCCCATGATAACCATCCATTGAATATTCATGGAAGAAGGTGCTAAACCAGTTGCGAAATTTAATAGAATATTGAAGCCTAAAATGAGGGAAGTGGTAAGAAAAGAAATTGTATGCCTACTGGACGCAGGTATAATCTATCCTGTTAAAGAAAGTGAATGGGTAAGTCATGTTCATTGTGTACCTAAGAAGGGCGGTTTTACTATTGTTCCTAATGAAAACAATGAATTGATACATACTAGAACTATTGTTGGACATAGGATGTGCATAGACTTCAGGAAATTGAATAAAGAAACTAGGAAAGATCACTATCCTTTACCATTCATAGATCAAACTTTAGAAAGGTTAGCAAACCACACTCATTTTTGCTACTTGGATGGATACTCTGGTTTTTTTCAAATAGCTGTTCATCCTAATGACCAACTTAAAACAACTTTCATTAGTCCTTATGGTTTACATGCTTACCGATGTATGACTTTTGGTTTATGTAATGCTCCAACTACTTTTCAAAGATGCATGACTGCTATTTTTGTGGATTTTATAGAACTGATAATGGAAGTATTTATGGATAACTTTTCTGTCTATGGAACTTCGTTTACTAGTTGCTTGGATAATCTCAAAAGAGTTTTGCAGCGTTGCGAAGAAACCAATCTTGTTCTAAACTGGGAGAAGTGCCATTTTATGGTCAAACAAGGTATAGGCCTTGGACATAAGGTATCAGGTAAGGGAATTGAAGTGGATAGAGCTAAGGTTGAGGCCATAGAGAGAATGCCACAACCTAGGGATATTAAAGGTATAAGAAGTTTACTTGGTCATGTGGGTTTTTATAGAAGGTTCATTAGAAATTTCTCTGGAATATCTAAACCTTTAACTAACCTCCTGCAAAAGGGAGTATGACATGGGTATACCCTGCATGTACTCGAGTTTGGTATATACGGTCCAGATACGGCGGAAGCCCACGGTGTTGCCAAGGCCCAATGGAGAATTCGAGTGGCCCATAGACTCTCAATTGCTTGTGAGACAAGAAGAAGCTTAAGATAGAAAGTTCAAAGGGAAAACACTAATCTGTAACCGACTCGATCTGCTACCCGCGACCTAGCCTATCTATATAAAGGCTAGGAGGGGGCAGCAAGGAGGACGCACGTGTAACCCTAGTTTCCACAACTCTCGCCAGATTGCATCTGCGCACCCCTGTAATCTTCGATTCCTTCGTTAATTCCAAGAGCAGACAAGCAGGAGTAGGGACCTCTACGAGGCCTGAACCTGGGTTAAACTTGCGTCCCTATGTGATTGTTTGCTAGCAGACTGATGCCTCTAGCGCTCCCTCCTTCTCCAAAACCCATGTCCATAACAATGGCCATTGATGAGTTAAACCCTCATCAATTGGTGTCGTCTGTGGGAATTGGGAGTGCTGATGTCGCGGCTTCTTCGGCCCCATCAACCGCGATCTATAACTCCGCAACAGCGGAGATTCGCCAGCTCTTCGGTGCGTTCGACTTCACCGTCCACACGCCGGCCACTTTCCTAGCTTTCGAGTCCGTGGGCGATGGAATCAGCGTGGCGATTAGGAGCTTCCGCTTCCAGGTTGGTTAACTGGGCACGCTTCGCATGCCTGACGAGCCGACGGCACCCTCAGCGAACTCAACACCTCGGCAATAGCTGGGAGCAGGGACAGCGACATCAGTCGTAGATCCAATCTGGGTGATCTAGCCACTGAAGAAGGAGCCTACGGCTCTAGATCTGCAAGTTGCGGGAGCAACAACTTCCCCAACCACTTCACGTGCGCCATCATCAACGCAGGCGATACTACCGCCAATCGCAAAAACGTTGGCACCAGATCTGGCACCAGACCGCCCAATGGCAGCACGCCCAATGGCATCGGACCACCCAACGGCAGCATACCTAACGGCGGCCCCACCAACGGTGCAAACAACACACCCGTCAACAATGGAACTGCAGGAGAACCGCCAACCATACTGAATGAACACACTGGAGAGCGCGTGGTGATCAAGCTCAATGACAACGAGTGGGTCCGCTGTCGAGAAGCTCTGCGAGGCAATCCTCTGCCCCTCAACTCCCCGCAAGACATGCTGATGGGTTACCATTGGCTACTGAAGGAGGAATACAAATGCCACCAACATGCAATCGCTCAACTCGAAGCGCGTAAAAAGGCGGCGGATGAATCAAGCCTTCGGCGAGCCGAGCTCTCCTCCCATGGAGGATCCTCCTCCAAAGGCAACGAGTACCTGGCCAACAAGATAAGATCTCGACTGGCCCACCTCACCAAGGAGGAGCGCGTGGAAGCCGCGAAAGTCCTCGACTTCGGCTCCATGATGGTGGATACACGGGGCAACATTCTCCCGAAGAGGCCGCAAGCCGCGGTAACGGCAGCCACCATGTACCTCCTCAAGAACCAGCCTCCAGCTGGAGATCCACGAGCTGACATGCACCGATCTACGATCGTGGGCTTGGGGCTAGTCGAGGCAGCCCTCGACAAAGAGCCTGCACCGGAGCCAAAGAAAAGCAAAGCTCTGGCAAAACACTACTCCTCGCCTTCGTCCAGCGACGATAGCCACGATCTGTATCGGCATCACCGCTCATGGTGGCACGATCGCGAATATGATGCATACGATGACCTCACGCAACACAAAATCGACAAATCAAGGGCAAGACGCGCTTGTTCAATTGACTCAGAAGAGGACGAGACTGAGCTCTGCGGCGCTTGATGCTTCAGCAGGGCCATCAGGCAGAACAGAATGCCTAAAGGGTTCAAACTACCGTTAGAGAAACCAAAATTTGACGGTCTACAGGACCCGAAAATCTGGTTGGAGGACCACATCTCCTCCGTCAGACTACATGGCGGGAGTCGAAGCACGGCCATGCAATGCCTGCAGCTATAGTTGCGGGGCGTCGCTCGCGCATGGCTCAACAATCTCCCGCGCGGATCCATTCGCAGCTGGGAAGAGCTGGTGTACAGCTTCGTGCGCAATTTCAAGGGCACCTACAAAAGGCACACGTTAATCGAAGAGCTGAGAAGCTGCCAACAAAGGTTGGGCGAATTTCTACGCCTCAATCGAAGAGCTGAAGAGCTGCGAAGCTTCCACCACTAAGTACCTCCGTGGAAGCGACTCCTGCATCACCTTTGATAGGCGTGACCACCCGCGCCAAGTTCCTCGTCCAGGCCACTGTCCCCTCATACTCGAGGCGCAGATTGGGGGTTTCGACATGAGTCATGTCTTCATGGATGGCGGTAGTGGCATTAACCTCATGTTCGTGAGTACCTTGCGGGCGATGAGGATCCCTCGGACGTGTCTAGAAGTTTCAGACATGACGTTCCATGGCATCGTCCCAGGGAAAGGCATATATCCCCTGGGCAAAATCAACCTCGACGTCATCTTCAGCACGCCGCAAAACTTTCGGTGAGAATGCATCGACTTTGAGGTCATCGACTAGCCTTCACAATATGACTGCATACTCGGACGTGTCGCGTTCACGAGGTTCGTGGCAGTGCCACACTACGCCTACCTGCAGATGAAGATGCTGGGTCCAAACAACGTAATCTCAATCAACGGCAACTTCGAGAGGTCCGACAGCTACGACAGGGAATTCAACAGAATCTCCTAGTCCTTCGGCATGTAGGAGGAACTTGCAAGATTGAAGGAGTCGATAGACAATAGTCTGCCTCCCCTGAGCAGGCTAAGTTCACCCGAGCTGTCCTTTGACTCGTTGGTGCACACGAAAAAAGTCTAGGTCCACCCAACGGACCTGACAAAGACGACCCTCATCGCCAACAACTTGAGTTCCGCATAGGAACTCGTGCTCGTCGAATTCCTCCGTGAGCACTAGGAGATCTTTGCATGGTACCCAGCAGAGATGCTAGGAGTTCCCAGGGAATTAGCCGAGCACTCACTCAACGTAAATCTAGACGCAAGGCAGTCAAGTAGACATTTCAGCGACTGTCTGAACCAAGAGAAAAAGCTGTCGGAATGGAGATCAACAAACTCCTCGACGCAAAATTCATACGCGAGATCAAGGAAAGCACTTGGCTCGCCAACATAGTGCTTGTGCCCAAAAAGATACGGATATCCTGCAGATGTGTGTGGACTTCACCTCCTTGAATAAGCACTGCCCAAAGGATCACTTCCTGCTGCCACGAATCGACCAAATCATCGACTCCACCGCTGGATGTGAGCATCTCTTCTACCTCGACGCCTACTCAGGCTACAATAAGATTTGAATGAAAGAGGAGGACCAGGAGAAAACGGCGTTTACAAGGCCCTTTGGTGTGTTCTGCTACAACACAATACCTTTCGGGCTAAAAAACGCAGGAGCCACCTATCAGCGGTGCATGCAGGCCTGCCTGAAGAACCAACATGCTCGCAACATCCAAGTCTACGTTGATGACATCGTCATCAAAACAAAAGAGGAAGACTCGCTAATCGACGATCTACGCGAGACCATCGCCAACCTCGACCGCTACCGAATCAAGCTCAATCTGGACAAATGCGCCTTCGGCGTACCATCTGGGCAACTACTCGGGTATCTCATCTCCGCGAGGGGGATCGAAGCAAACCCGAAGAAAATAACAGCCATAATGTCCATGGAGAAGCCAAAGAACGTAAGAGGCGTCCAGCAGCTAGCCGGGCGAATCGCGGCGCTCAGTCGATTCATCAGTTGAATGGGCGAAAAGGCACTGCCCTTCTACCAACTTCTCCACAAAACTGACAAGTTCGAGTGGACAGACGAGGCGCAAGAAGCCTTCGAAGACCTCAAACGTCTACTATCCAGCTCGCCAGTACTAATGACTGCACAAGAAAAAGAGCCGCTGTTGCTCTACATCTCCGCCACCAACCAAGTGGCCAGCATAGTTCTTGTGGTGGAACGAGCCGAAGAAAACAAGGTCCACAAAGTCTAGAGCCTAGTTTACTACCTCAGCGAGGTGCTCACGCCAACAAAACAGCAGTACTCGCACTACCAGAAGCTGGCATACAGCATCATGACAGCAAGGCGACGGTGCCACTACTTCCAGAAGCACCCAATCGTGGTGGTCAACGACGCCCCGCTCGGGCACATCCTCAATAACCCTGATGCCACTGGGCGAGTCGCGCTTTGGGGAATTGAACTATCTCCACAAGACATCACATATGAAAAGCGCGACGCGATCAAGTCGCATGTCCTCCCTGATTTCCTCATGCACTGGATGGAGAACCAGCTCCTCGAAAGTCAGATATGTCCTATCTCTGGACGATGCACTTCGATGGGTCGAAAGAAAGGACGGCGCTGGCTCAGGTGTCATATTGACATCACCCCAGGGAGAGAATCTGAAATACATTCTGCGAATGCAGTTCACCGCCTCCAACAATGAAGCTGAGTATGAAGCTCTAATCCATGGGATGCAGATGGCGAAAGCCTGTGGCGCCAAGAGGCTCATAATATATGGCGACTCCAAACTGGTGGTCAACCAAACGATGCACGAGTGCGACGCACTGAGCGACAACATGATCGCCTATCGCGATCTCTACGACACACTCGAAGGGGACTTCGATGGCTGTGAGCTGCGACACATAGGCCGCGAAAGCAACGAAGAGGCGGACATACTCGCCAACATTGGCTCCACCTGCGCCCCCATACCACCTGGGTATTTCTGGAGCGCATCTATGAATGCTCCATCAAGCCAAAGTCTCCAGAGAAGAAAGCAAGCGCGTCAACGGACTCAGGGGCTACGCCACCTGATACGTCCATAACGTATCTATAATTTTTGATGGTTTTTTGCTAATAATATGCTTTTGACACTCCTTTTTGTATAAAGTTTATGATTTATTTGGACTAACCTACTAATAGTTGCAAAAGTGCACAATGTTCTTGTTTTACACTTTGATATGTAGGAATTACCAAGAATACAAGTGGAAACCTTGTTGGAGTCAAATTGGGATTTTTCTAAAAATCTGTCTCATAACTCTTTTTGAAGATGGCCACGTTTTGGGTCGAGGACGGTGTCAAATGGAAAACTCTTCAACTATAAAGTTGTTGGAAATTTCGCGACAAACATTCTTAACATAAAATTTAGCTAATTCTGAGTCTGGACGAGGCTTCTAGGCCCGATTTACTGCAGCCCAAGATTGGCAGACGGGAATCCGAGAAGCTATATAAAGGGAGGAAACCTAATTCGCCCAGGGCATCTCCACCCACGAATTTGCAGCCACCAAAGCCGCGTTTTTGCCTCCCCCATGGATCCCATCTCCATGGGGGAGGGCTCCCAAGAAGCCATGAAGGAAGGGGCTAAGGGGCGGTGCTCCCCCATGATACCTGCGGCGGGGATGGAGTCCCCGGCGCCGCTGTCGGCGCTGCCGCCACCCTCTTCACCATCTTCACTGCCATATCCATCACCTAATCCTCCTAGTATGCAGTGGTTCATCCTCCCACGCACCTCTGTACCGTCCTATGTAAACATGGTGTTTAATGCTATAAGTTATAATCCTATGATTTATGTAATGTTTGTGTAGTTTCTTTGTTCTTGGATTGAATGGTTGAACGTCTTTGGTTCATTAGAGTTGTATGTTGATATGGTACAGTCCTTTGGTGTCCATTATATTTGTGCGCGCATGGATTAAATATCATAGGGTTTGTAGTATGTGTAAAAGGAAGGGGGGTTCTGCCGGAGTGACAGAAACCTGAGGGTGCGAACCGAAACGTTGCACGTATGGGAGTAAGAGAACCATTAAACTTAAGGCTATGGTTGGGGAAACCTTAATGCATTGTTAATACTTACGGATGTTTGCTAACAATGCAATCATATAGTACATGTAATTTCAAGTAGTGAAGCGCATGTATATTTAGCCTCTCCCACATAGTAAACTGCATCGAATACAATGAACCCAATTTATTCGCTAATTAAACTTGGACAAAGCCACCACAATTATCACCACTATTCCACACTCATGGTTCTGTTAGTTTGGTGTATTTTATTGCTGCAGCAACTAGCTTTACTTTCTTGTTATTTATTATCATGCAAAGTTGTCTCTATTACTCGTATTGTTGCTCTAGTTTTATTTCCTAGATAATGCAAACGTTTAGTGTGCGTAGAGTTGTATCGTTGGGTTAGACACTCTTACTTATCGAAAAGGCTACACATGATCCCCTATACTTGTGGGTCTTCACCACCCAATGAGCCAATGGCACTCGATGACCTGGAGCTTGATACAGGACTCGAAGGACCAATGGGCGTCATGATGATCGAGCCATCTTGGACACAACCCTACATCACATATCTACTCAACAAGAGGCTGCCAGATGATCCGACTGATGCGCGACACATTGCATGACGATCAAAGGCATTCGCCGTCATCAACGACGAACTGTTCAATCGCAACATCACAGGAGTGCTCCAACGGTGCGTTTCCAACGGGGACGGAAGGGCCGTCCTCCTCGACATCCACGAAGGGACCCGCGGACACCATGCTGGCAGTCGCGCCCTTGTCGCCAAAGCTCTACGAGCCGGATTCTACTAGCCCATGGCCATGCGCGCCAAGGACATCGTCCAGCGCTGCAACGCTTGCTAGCGATTCGCGAACAAACCGCACACACCTAGCACGGAACCCCGGCCAATACCATTGGCTTGGCCCTTCGCGCAATGGGGACTCGACATGGTCGGCAAACTCCCGAAATCCTCGCGAGGAGGCTATGTCTACCTTCTGGCCGCAGTCGACAAATTCACCAAGTGGATCGAGGCCATGCTGGTGACAAATCAATCAAGAGCTAGCGCTGTCAAGTTCTTCCAGTCCATTGTCTACCGCTTTGGAGTACCACACAACATCATCACGGACAATGGGAAGAACTTCACCTCCAAGGAGTTCTAGGAATTCTGCGAAAACCTGGGAATCAACATAAGCTATGCCTCGGTGGCTCACCCGCAGACCAACGGTCAAGTCAAAAAGGCCAACAGCCTCGTCTGCGGCAGAATCAAGAAGCGAATCTTCCGGCCACTCGAAGAAGCCGCTGGATGCTGGCCAAACGAGCTACAATCTGTACTCTAGAGCTTGCGCACAGCTCCAAACAGCGCCACGGGATATACCCCGTTCTTCATGGTGCACGGTGCCGAAGCGGTTCTTCCCTCAGAAGTATGCTACAAAGCTCCACGGGTGGTCGCCTACAACGAGCAGGAGTCAACTCTTTCACTCGAAGACTCCGTCGACCTTCTTGACGAGGCGCGAGAAATCGTAGTGGAGAGATCAACGATCTACCAACAAAGCCTCTGCAACTACCACAGTAGAAGGCTACGCCCAAGATCCTTCGTCGAAGGAGACCTGGTCCTGCGACTCAAGCAACAAGGGAATCTCAAGCTCGAGTCTCCTTGGGAGGGACCTTACGTGATTACCGAAGTAATCCCAGGTGGCGTCTATCGCCTTAAAGATTTCAAGATAGTTGTCGCATACTCCAACCCCTGGAACGTCGCACAGCTACGTCGCTTCTACCCCTAGTCATTTTTACATTTACAAATAAGGCTATTCAGCCAGGCTACATAGCCACACACTGTACCTCGTACTATTCTGCGAATAAATAAAGCTAAGTGCCCCAAAACTCTATGTTTTCCTTATTTTCCCGCAAATCGATCACTCGGGGGCTACGCCACCCTTTACACTCTCGTTCTATGAACATATCGCAGTATCCCGAGTAGCTGACACAACAACAATCAAGCCCTTGATAAACACCAACCCAGTTGTAGCGCACCTGACGGGTTGGCAAGGTGCTGAGATAACATAAGTCAGGCTAACGAAAAGGAACTGCAGAGTGCAAACACACTCGCAAAACATAAAAGCTAGCAAGTTATTCACATATCAATGAGTATTAATTACATCCAACATATTCATATGAACTTTACAACACTTGTACAACTATGTGCAGGACACAAATCATGCTACTGCTGCAATAGGAGAACGTTCGTTTGTTCCTCGAAGAAGTCGACAATTTATTACGCCGGGCGATCAACCGCTTGGTAGTGCAGAACCATGTCCTAGGTCATACCCTCTGGCGGAGGTGGCAGCCCAGCGACAACAGCCGCAACATCTAATCCGGCCTATGCAGTCGCACCAGTGACAACGCAGCCTTAGCACCCGCTACTAACTGCTGTCATACACACTCGCGAACCGCACTCAAATCCTAAAACTTCGCCAAAATAGCCAACATGCTTGAAGGGGTGACGTCCAACGGAAATATAGTTTGATAGATATGTCTAAGGCACGACTGCGCCTTCTTCAAAAAGTGAAGTACTCGAGAAGCACGATCCTGCAGGGTCGCAAGCGCGATCGCACGATTATGGTCCACCCAAAAGTACCCACTCGCCTGTAGTTGCTCCTAGGTCAGATCATTTATTCGAACGTCAATTCGGTCCTTCTCATCCTGTGGATCACGGGAACTGACAACTACACCAAGCAAAAGGGCAAAGTATGAAGACAAGGCATCGCCGCAACTGACTAAAAGAAAAGATAAGAGGGCAAAAATCTAAAATTTGAACTGCTCACTCAGCTGCGTCACCTCCTCCAAGAGATACTACTCGTAGGCGGTAGCCTTCTCCGCCTTCGACTTCCATACATCCGCGCTACCACAGAGGATGGGTAACTCAAGCTCTAGTTGCTTAATGTGATTGCGCAGTCGCGAAAGCAGGGACAACTCATCCACCTCTGAGCGCGGCTACGCCAAGGTCTCATCGGTGGGTGGAGGATCACGAGGATCACTCGAGGGACCACTCGACGTACCCTATCATAAACCAAGCAAGAGCAAAATAAGGGACCAAGATTATATTGATAAAAGGCTCGAATGCATTTAGAAACGACAAAGTCTCGACAGGAATACTCCCACAAAAAGCATGGTTTCAACACAAAAATAAAACTACAACTATTACAAAATAGCTACTAAGGAGCATCCTGCTTCTTCGACTTCGACTTGGACTTCGGGGGCCTCGTCGAATCCGTGGCGGTCTCTGATGCCACAGACTTTCCAGTGCCAGCCCCTGATGTCGCAGCCTTCGCCGCATTCTTCGCTCGCTGTAGCTCCTCGGAGTATTGGGCGACTATATTGATGAGCTACGGCCCATATTTACCACAACTAGTAGCGAAGGGAGCAAACACTACCTATTGGCCATCCGCACAGACGGGCATCGCCTTGGAAATCACGGCGGGATCCACCTCCACGCCATGGGCTTGCACCATCGCGAGTGCCATGGTGGCACCGATAGACCGCTGGGAGTTCTTGAAGTCCATAGGAATACCCCCAGCAAGGGATTCCACCAGGTCCTCAAGGTTGTCAAGCAGCTCAGCCTTGGGAGTTAGATCCCTGTGTATGCGACTGAGCACACCCTTGGCCTTTGTCAACGTCCCTTGAATGGAAGCGCTGTGGTCTTCGACTGCAGCAACAACACCAGCCAATGCATCATCACAACGAAGGGCCTCGGGGCAAAGCTTAAGCCGCCGGCATCTACATACAGCAAAGTGTTAGCACAATAACACGATGTCGAAGCAAGAAACAACGAAAATTAAACTGAAAAGAGTACCTGAGAGGGACTTAGAAATCGAGAAAAGTTGCTCCTCGAGCAACTTCTCCCTCTCGGCATTGGAGGAGCGCAAGTCCTCCTCACGCTTTCGCAAGTCCTCCTCGCGCTTTCACGACTCCTCCAGGGTCGCGATTGCTTCATCGCGACTCTTCGTCACCGCGGCAAGCGTCTTTTCGAGTGAAGCAGCATGACGCAGAAGTTCGTTATGCTCAACTACAAAGAACATGATGTATCATCAATCGAATCTAGAAACTTCACCAAGACAAAGACAAAGGCAAAACTAACCTTCAAACAACGCGATGGCGATTGTCCAGCCACACATGCTGTCGACCCATGTCTAGGACTTGCTCCGCCAGGCGAGCAGCTTCCTTCACGATGAGCTGCATTAGAAGAAAACAAGGTTCAGCAATGGCACCAAGTATATATTTGACTAACAAAACAGCAAAGAGATGCTTACATGGTCCTCCAGAGACTCCGAGGATGACTGTCGTGCAGTCATCCGGGCAACCACCTGGTGTCCCCCAGCATGCGGAGAACTCGATGAGTTATGCTGGAGTGGGCCGCCAATGGAGGAGAGGAAGATCGTTTGGCCACTTCCTTGACCTTGGAGTCTGCGACTCCGGATTCCTTTACAAACTGGACGTCGCCAGAAGACGACCACGCCGCTTGAAAACAAAACACATCCAGCAAAAACCTCAGGGAACGCAACTCCAAAAAACAAACCAAGGCAAAGTCGTGAACTCACCAGTCAAATTTATCAAGGTCGAAGGATTGCTCCTCCGACTCCAACGACTCCTTTGGTAGTCGTAGCTTCTTCTGGGAAGGAGGAGCCATGGAGCGCACAGGAACGACGGGGATTGGCTCCTCTGCAACAACAGAAGGGTCTTTTGGCATCGTGAGCGACGAGGCATGCAAATCCTTTCTGCGGGAACGCTTGCGAGTGTCCGGGTCGCTGGACTCGGGGGCTCCCTCCTCCTCTTCGATTGGGACGGTCGACTCCGACTCGTCCTCTTAATCCACCTCGCAAGGGATAACCCCTTCAGGACGAGGGGGCAAATTGGGAGACACCTGCTAGTCCTGCATTCAGTAGATACAATGTTATATATCATATCATCGTAAAAGGCAACCGAAAACGAAAGCTACTTCGTCATACAATTCTACCTTAGGAGGAGGGTTTGAGGCGTCGAAAGGAGGCACGACTGGTTCGCCTAGGAGAACCTCCTTGGTGGTGTATTTGGTCACCAGTTGCACCCTCTTATCAACCTCACCCGCAGAAATGCCATCGGCAGATACGCGAGTGGCATCGTTCGCACTAGCCCAGCGGAACATGGGGTGGACTCTGGCCTGCAGAGGCTGGACACGATGGCACAACCATGTGCGAATGAGGGCAGCGCCTCACTCTTCTTTGCCTATGCGACTCTCGAGGTCGCAGACGCGCTTATCCAGCACCTTCGTTTCCTCAGACTCGTTAGGCATCACGATATTCTTCCAAGAGCGCCTCCTCTTGCACGGTGTCATCGGATCAAAGGGCGCGAGTTCGTAGTGCTCTCCGTCAGCCTTCTGGTCGCGGATGTAGAACCACTTGTCTCTCCACCCTTGGACGGATGCAGTGAGCTTGATATCAAAGTAAGTGGCAGAAGAGTCGACGTGGATTCCGCAACCTCCTACATCATAGACGATGAACTGGACGCCGACTGGCGTTTCATCTTAAAAAGCCTCTTAAAGAGGCCAAAGTGCGGCTCGACTCCAAGCCAGCACTCGCAAAGGGTAATGAAGTAGGAGATGTGGACAATAGGATTTGGGGACAGCTGATGTAGCTGGAGCCCGTAGAAGCAAAGGAGGCCCCTGAAGAAAGGATGCAGGGGCAGAGAAAGACCTTGGATGATGAACGCAAGGAACATCACCCGGAAACCAGGAGGAGGACAAGGGATTACCTCCTCGCCGGGCACTCGCGAGTCGTCTTCCACGAAGGGAAGAACTCCATCTCGACGATGAAGATGAAACTCAGCGGGATTGATGATGGACGCACGCTAAGCGTCATTGATGACACGAGTGCCCGCGCCCTTCTTCTTCCCAGCGCTGGCGGTGCTGATGCCAACAGTGGCGGAGCCACCCTTCTTCTTGGTGGCGGTAATGGCGGTGGCAGACCCAGCAGCGGACCCTCCCTTCTTCTTGCCCATCTCCCAATGGCGGTGAGAACGAAGGAAGTAGCTGGGGAATATACGGAGCTGGTCCAGCGCCACAACAAGAAAGTGTGCAAGGAAGCAGAGAGAAGCAGCAATGGCAATGGAGGCAAGAACAAAGAAGACATATGGCGAAATTACCGCAGCTGTACTACTACTTAACCTCCTCGCAGAAACCATCCAACGGCCAACAGAAACCCTACTACATGCGTGGCGCACATCCCCATCGACACGTGGCGAAGCTGAAGCACGAACCGTCCCCCCACTATTCCCATTACGCGCGGAAATCGAGGAGACGCAGTTAAAATAGAAGATTACGCACACCCGGTCAAATTGAAGTCAGTTAGTGGGACCCACCGCTCGTCACGTCCCGTCAATGCCGCTCACGCGGGTAACCGAGGTCATCACATCGTCAGCACTGACGTCATTGATTTTTCAGCAGTAGAAAATTTTGAATACTTTAGTCCTCGCTCGAGTCTTCGACTCAACCGAGCACTCGGGGGATACTCCCATAGGGAGCGCTGGTCGCGCACCCTACGATTATATTCATGCAGGTACATGAACATTCAAGATATACCCACCACTAGAATCTATGATTCGATCGAGGACTATGGTTAACTCCCATAGGGAGCGCTAGAAGCAAATTCGACTAAAACAAGCAGCAAAAGACAACAACAGTCATAAAAGGTCTTTTAGTCCCCGCTTGAGTCTTCAACTCAACTAGGCACTCGGGGGCTACTCCCATAGGGAGCACTGGTTGCGCACCCTATGAATATTCATACATCATACCGTGTGTTGATAACATCCACACTCGAATTCTATGGCGACTCCGCCTCACATTTTATCTACAAAGAGATTACGTCTCCTGGGCCACCCGAATCGTCTCCGCGATGATAAATAATTCGGATGCCGCGCTTGCAGCATGAAGATAAGACCTAAATAAGGCCTGGCAACGCATTTGCTACGCACAACCAGAAACATATCCGTGCCTGCAGGTACGATGAACATGCCTTGATGGATGCGTCGAGTGCTTACACTTATACACTGGAATTCGACTCCTATAAGACCTCCGTGGCTTGAGTCAAATAACGCCAGCACTTTTCCGAATTCGAGTCTAGGGACTCGAGTTTGAGTAGATTGCGTTGTTTTGCCCTAACGCAGTTAACTAATATCAATACATCGGATAAATCAGGCACGTATATCAACAAACCCTCTGACACAAACTGAACACTCCAGAATACACTCGGTCATGCACTCGAAAGACTTCATAAAGTCCCTAGTCGAATCTGCGATTCCACTAGACACTCGGGGGCTACTAACATGGGTATACCCTGCAGGTACTCGAGTTTGGTATATACGATCGAGATACGGCAGAAGCCCACGGCGTTGCCAAGGCCCAATGAAGAATTCGAGTGGCCCACGGACTCTTAATTGCTTGCGAGAGAAGAAGAAGCTTAAGAAAGAAAGTTAAAAGGGAAAACCCTAATCTATAACCGACTCGATCTGCTACCCGAGACCTAGCCTATCTATATAAAGGCTAGGAGGGGGCAGCGAGGAGGACACACGTGCAACCCTAGTTTCCACAACTCTCGCCAGATTGCATCTGCGCACCCATGTAATCTTTGATTCCTTCGTTAATTCCAAGAGCAGACAAGCAGGAGTAGGGACCTCTACGAGGCCTGAACCTGGGTAAAACTTGCATCCCTGTGTGCTTGTTTGCTAGCCGACTGATGCGTCCATCGCTCCATCCTTCTCCAAAACCCAATCCATAACAATGGGCATTGACGAGTTAAACCCTCGTCAGAGTAAGATTTAATTTTGATGATAAATGTCTTATAGCCTTTGATAAACTTAAAAATGCTTTATCCCGTGCTCCTATCATTAAACCACCTATCTAGGATATGACTTTTGACTTAATATGTGAATCTAGTGATGATTCTATAGGAGTAACTCTGGGACGACATATAGATCGCAGATTTAATATTATACATCATGCTAGTAGAATTCTTTATAGTTCTCAAAAGAATTATGCTAAGGAAGAAAGGGAACTTTTTTCTGTATTTTTCTCTTGCGATAAATTTTGTTCTTATATAGTTGATGCAAAAGTAAGAGTTCATATGGATCATGATGGTTTAAAAGAACTCCTTGAGAGGAAAAACCATAAGCCAAGACTGATCCGTTGGATTCTTTTACTTCAAGAAATTGAGTTGCAGATTTTGCAGAGGCAAGAAATAAAGACGTTGGATGCAGTGTCCATGTTTGCCCAGCTAAAGACCAATCTTATTGAGAAGAACTTTAGTCCTAGTGATTTTCGCTTACGAGAATTATTCAATGAACTAAGGTCAATTCCTCCAAAAGAGAAGAAGTCTTTGTTGTTGGAGGAGCTTGTCATCCCCGAATAAGTAAATGGTAAGTTCAAGGTAAGTGTTCTTACCCAAATAAGTGATTTTTTTCATAGATTTTACTTCTAATTTTTTTTCCTTTGAATTCCTAGTGTTTTTTCTTAAGGTTCTGGAGGTTTTTACCAACTATACAGACGCAACTATACGATCGGAGAAAAATCTCCCGATGTATAGTTAGTTATTAAACCCTCTGTATATTCTTCGTGAATTTTTTTCGATGTCTGGACCTATACGGTCACAACTATACAACCATAGATAAAATTCTGGGCGTATTGTTGGTCGTTCAACTCTCAGACAGTTTCGATTTTGATGTTTGTATCTATACGGTCGCAACTATATGACTGGAGACAAAATTTTGGCCGTATAGTTGGTCGTTAAACTATCAGACATTTTCATTTACTTTTTCGTTTTTTCCAAGAAAAAACGTCATTGTCGGTTCTGAGTCGTAACTTAACCGACATAGACTCGAGATATTTGGAAATATCTGCCCAGAACCAACTATACGGCCAGAGATATACGGGACGCGCCCATATAGTTGGTCGTTACGCAGGAGGACTCCTCCAAATCCGCGATTTCTTTCCCTGTTTCGTTAAAATTCTTTTGTTGGGCGAGAAATTGGTGTTTCTCACGAGTTTTACCGACCTCTAACCCCCCTTATATACTGCCATTGTCTCTCTAATCATAATCTCCAGGAACGAATCTAGCAATGCACTATCCCGTCCCAGGCCGTGGGAAACCCCTGGGGCTCATTGCTCTTTCCAGGGACCGCTCTAGCAGCCCGTCCATGGAGGATGATGACAAGGTGATGAGTGCAAGTGCATAGATCGTTTGTAGCTGCACTACTAGGAAACAACTCTTCTATGGCGCATGTAAATCTATCTTCTGTGGCGCATATGTGTGTCACCACTGTTACCTCGCCAGTGATATCTGCTTTCTGTGGCACATATAGATATGCGCCACAGAAGTCAGACTTCTGTGGCGCATTTCTTCATATGTGCAACAGGAATATGTTCAGTGGCGCATTTTTGCATATGCGCCATAGAATGTATATGTGCCACAGACATCTTTTCTATATGCGCCACTGACTATATTACTTGTATTCAAAGTAAAATACGTTCCTGGTGTATAATTAGGTATTTCTATAGGATTTATACAATATTTATCCAGATCAGTATAAACATTACATTGCATATGTAGTAGATGAAAACCGACATATAATACAAACACAAGTATAATGTCATCACACTTAGAGCCTGATCAAGATACATACATAGTGTCAAGTGCCGAATTTTTACACAAGTGCCGAATACAAAGTTCATATCATCTCACATTACAAATATGAAGTTGTCACCGCCTCCTACACTAGGATCGAATAGAATACAGCTGTGATGATGGTGAGCAAGAGCATGAGGCCGACCAATATCTTCATCCGGTTCTTCTTCCACAGGTGGTTCCTCCACTTGGCTACCACCTCCTCTCTAGTTGCGTATCCTTTGTAGATGTTGCTGCTGAACTTGTTCACTTGTTTGTGACAATCCTCCCACTCCTCGTAGACTCCTGGAACCCTACCCATGTACACCACATACCACCTCGTCGCCATCTCTATAGACGACAAGGCATATTAGTAAAACATCCATATATATATATATGTTCA
Source organism: Avena insularis (assembly GCA_023614405.1). Classification (NCBI taxonomy): domain Eukaryota; kingdom Viridiplantae; phylum Streptophyta; class Magnoliopsida; order Poales; family Poaceae; genus Avena; species Avena insularis. The sequence continues at coordinate 539,471,593 of CM042694.1, forward strand.
CAAAATATAAAAAAATGATCCATAAACCTAAAAGATAGAATCGCGATCATCATAGAAGTAATAAGTTCAACGACAACACGACCAGAATATAGTTTAAGTCTAACAACAACAACCATTTCGACCACAAGATAGTAAAGTTTATGACACACACACACTACAGCAGGCGTCCAACGAGAATATACACACACTGGATCATGCTAGAGGTACACATCAATCATGAAGACTTCTTCTTCTCGCTCGGCTTCGGGAACGGTAGATAACCCTCTTTCGTCATCCACATCCTTGTGTCACCCTCCTTATAGAGGCGTTTTTTGATCTCCCTCTTACTCAACCCTCTGGCTTGTCATAGCCACCCCCTTGAGTTGACATCTTCAATGATGATTTGTGACAACTTCATCTGAATGCGATGGAATTTCTTCTCTAAGATCATCATCGTCGCTTCACGCCAAAGTTTTGGCCCATCCTCGGAGACTTGATGGAAGCGTTAGGTTCTGGCAATCCCGAACATAGCCTTTAAGGTGATGGAGGACGTAGAAGGCCTCCTTAGCGCTACTAGTAGCCATCTGCTGGACGCAGGGGAACTCGAGCATGTGCTTGAACACGTGTTTGCCATCCTTGATACATTCCCCCGTATCTACGAAGGTGCATCCATTCTTGGCGTATCCCTCGAGAGCCTCATTGAGAACACCCCTTATTCTGGTGTATTCTTTCTTCTTCTTCGTCAAACTCCCCAAGTTGAAATACGTGGCTAGCGAATACCTCGGGGCAAGGATGATGAGTGTGCGGTATTTGTCTCTACACAACACAATTGGAACAGAATGTTGGAAAAAGAGCAAAGGAAGAAATCTATAAGAAATGCATAAGTTATGGCGGCGATCGAGCGAGTGTGTACTTACTCAGGAAAGAAAGGCAAAAGAAGTGTGTCCTTCGTCTTGTTGTCCATGATACGTTGCAAACGTATCCATAATTTTTGATGTTCCATGCTTGGTTTTTATCTATTTTCTTATGTTTTGTCCACACTTAGGAGTACTTTTTATACACTTTCTTGGACTAACCTATTAACAAGATGCCAAAGTGCCAACTGCCCATTTTCTACTATTTTTGCTTCCAGCAAAGTCAGAAAATGAATATTCTCGGAATTGGATGGGACAAAAGCCAAAGTCGGTTTTTCACCGAGGGGGACACGGAGCCAGAATACGAGACGGGGAGGGGCCAGAGGGCCACCACACCACCTGGCCACGCAGCCAGGCCTGACCCGCGCCAGGGGGTGGTGTGGCCGCCTAGGGCACCCCCTCGGCCTCCCCTTTTGCCTATAAGATGCCTCCGATATAGAAACCATAAGGACCCGATCAAATTCCACGAAAGAGTTTGTAGCCGCCTTCATATCCATCCCTAGATCAGGAGGGATCTGAAGATCTTCTCGGCACCCTGCCGGAGGGGAGAATTCACCCTGGAGGCCTTCTTCATCACCATGCAAACCTCAAGTGTGATGCGTGAGTAGTTCATCCTTGGACTACAGGTCCATGTAGTAGCTAGATGGTTGGTTCTTCTCCTTTGTGCTACCATGTTTAGATCTTGTGAGCTCCATTCATGATCAAGATCATCTATTTGTAATCCTACATGTTGTGTTTGCGAGGATCCGATGGATATTGAGATGCTATTTCAGATTGATATTGATTCTATCATGTCTTTGTTATTTGTGATCTTGCATGCTCTCCGTTGTTAGTAGATATCTTGGCTGAGTAGATCCACTCCAAGTGGGAGTATTTATGCTCGATATTGGGTTCATGCCTCTAGTAATCTGGGGAAGTGACAGAAATCTCTAAGGTACTAGATGTGCTGTTGCTACTAGGGAGAAAACATCAATCCTATGTTCACAGAACAATCGTATTGTTTACTTTACACGCATTGCGTAATGCAATTATCTGTTGCTTGCAACTTCACACTGGAGGGGGTTCGGATGATAACCTAAAGGTGGATTATTAGTCATAGATGCAGTTGGATTACAGTCTATGTATAATGTTGTAATGCCCAATTAAATCTCATAGGAGTCAAGATGATTAGTATATGCATGTATGCTTTCTCAATGTTTGTCAATTGCCCCGCTGTAATTTGTTCACCCAACATGTCATCTATATTAAGGAGAACCACCACTAGTGAACTATGGACCCCGCTCCTTCCTTTTGCCATCAATCTATAACTGTTTATCGCTTTTTGTTTACTTTCTGCAAGCTTTTACTTTCTTCCACACAATACGTTTAATCCTTTGTTTTCAGCAAAACTGGTGAGATTGACAACCTCAATCTAAGTTGGGGCAAAGTTCTATGGTTGTGTTGTGCAGGATTCCAAGTTGGCAACAACACCTTGGAGGTGTTTCCTTGCTCCTACTGGTTCGATAAACTTGGTTTCATAACTAAGGGAAAACTTGGTGTTGTGCTCATCATACCTTCCTCTTGGGGTTCCCCAACGAGCTAGATATATTTTGGGCCATCAGTCCACCATGAACTTCTCGAGGTACGCCGTCGCCTTGGTCCGTGTCTCTGATCCTTCGACCAACTGGCTGTCCCGCATGTAGTAGGGATCCACTATCGTGACTTCCGGGGTACTCTCTCTCTCTTTATCGTCAGATTGAATGCGTATAGGCGGACCAATGTATAGTCCAGCAGTTTCGAGATAAACAACTTGAAGATGTCCTCGTATGCTATGAAGAATATATCCGCGGGGGTTTCATCGATGAAGCCCACGTCCAATGGCACCTTGGCCGTGAAAACCAGGTAATTTGGATCTTTGTCTTGAAGAAGGATGCCCTCTATTGTCTTGACACCCTCGTGCAAAGTTAACATGGGTCTAACCATGATGTGGAGCAGATCTAGAGTCAATATCGGATCACCAGCTACATGCACTAGGGGCAAGCCATATTGTTTGGATGGTACGACGACAGCGTCCTAAGCCCAGATCCTCTTCGGAGGAGGCTGGCTCACAACCTTCTTCTTCTTATTATTACCTCTCTTCCTATGCTTCTTCTTCACAAAAGTGTCCTCCACTGCCATCTGTTCATCGGCCGCCTTTCGGAGTGTGTTGGGGCTGAAAAACAATACCGGTTTCTCTTGTGGTGGATCGGCGGCCAGAGGCGTCTCTTGAAAAAAACCATGGAAGACCAGGCACTGCGTGCATGTATTGGGTTAACCAGCTTGATGGTCGCGAGCTGTGAAGGGTTCTTCATCCACAGAAGGCATATACAATCCTTTGTCAGCGTCGGTGTTGATGAAGTCGTAAACGTTGACCAGTTCAATATCAGCAGCATGGGTGCCATCATGTGGTAGTGGTAGCGGGGGTGATGGTGGTTGCAGCACAATGTCTTTGCCATGGGGCGCTACTAATAACCCACAAGTATAGGGGACCGTGTGTAGCCTTTTCAATAAGTAAGAGTGTCGAACCCAACGAGGAGCTAAAGGTAGGATAAATATTATCTCAAGTTCTATCAACCACTGATACAACTCTACGCACACTAAATTTTTGTATTATCTAGGAAATAGAACTATAGCAACAATATGAGTAATTGAGATAGCTTTGCATGATAATAAATAACAAGAAAGTAAAGCTAGTTGCTGCAGCAATAAAATACACTAAACTAACAGAACCATGAGTGTGGAATAGTGGTGGTAATTGTGGTGGCTTTATCCAAGTTTAAATAGCGAATAGATCAGGTTCATTGTCTTTGATGTAGTTTTCTATGTAGGAGAGGCTAAATATACATGCGCTTCACTACTTGGAATTACATGTACTATATGATTGGATTGTTAGCAAACATCCGTAAGTACTAATCAATGCATTAAGGTTTCCCCAACCATAGCCTAAATTTTAAAGGTCCTCTTACTCCCATACATGCAATGTTTTGGTTCGCGTCCTCAGGTTTCTGTCACTCCGGCGGAACTCCCCCTTCCTTTTACACATACTACAAACCCTTTGATGTTTAATCCATGCGTGCACAAATATAATGGACACCAAAGGACTGTACCATATCAACATACAACTCTAATGAACCAAAGACGTTCAACCATTCAATCTAAGAACAAAGAAACTACGCAAACATGACATAGATCATAGGATTATAACTTATAGCATCAAACACCATGTTTACATAGGACGGTACAGAGATGTGTGGGAGGATGAACCACTGCATACTAGGAGGATTAGGTGATGGAGATGGCGGTGAAGATGGTGAAAAGGGCGGCAACGCGGGGGACTCCTTCCCCGCTGTCGGTATCATGGGGGAGCACCGCCCCTTAGCCCCCTTCCTTCATGGCTTCTTGGGAGCCCTCCCCATGGAGATGGGATCTATGGGGGAGGCAAAACCGTGGCTTTGGTTGCTGCAAATTCGTGGGTGGAGATGCCCTGGGCGAATTAGGTTTCCTCCCTTTATATAGCTTCTCGGATTCCCGTCACCCCATCTTGGGCTGTAGTATATCGGGCCTAAAAGAACCTGACATGGTATACCCTACAGGTACTCGAGCTTGGTATATACGGCCTGAATATACGCTCCTGCATATATGCTCCATTGTAATCTTCTATTCTCTGTTAATTCCACAAGTAGACAAGCAGGAGTAGGGACCTTTACGAGGCCTGAACCTAGGTAAATCTTCGAGTCCCCTGTGTGCTTGTTTGGTAGCCGATTGATGCTTCTAGCGCTCCCTCCTTCTCCAAAACCCAAGTCCATAACAATGGGCATTGATGAGTTAAACCCTCGTCAATTGGCGCCGTCTGTGGGAATTGGGAGTGCTGATGTTGCGTCTTCTTCGGCCCCATCAACTGTGATCTACAACTCCGCAACAGCGGAGATTCGCCAGCACTTCGGCGCGTTCGACTTCACCGTCCACACGCCGGCCACTCGCCCGACTTTCGAGTCTGTGGGCGACAGAATTAGCCTGGCAATCGGGAGCTTCTGCTTCCAAGTTGGTCAGATGGGCACGCTTCGCATGCTTAACCAGCCGACAACACCATCGATTGCTCCAGCATCGTGGTTCCCTCCGCCGATCGGCACCCTCAGTGAGCTCAATGCCTCGATAACTGTCGAGAATACGGCCAGCAACAGTAGTCGCGAATCCAATCGGGGTGATCTTGCAACTGAAGATGAAGCCTACGGTTCTGGATCTGAAAGTTGTGGGAGCAGCAGCTTCCCCAACCACTTCATGTGCGCCGTCATCAACGCGGGCGACTCCTCCGCCAATCGTGACAACACGGGCAACGGTGGCAATGGAACCGACCCGCCAAACAACGACATACCTAATGGCGGACCACCCAATGGCGGACCACCCAATGGTGGCCCCACCAACAGTGCCCTCGTCAACAACGGAGGGGTAGCCGAACCCCCACCATGGTAAACGAGCAAACCGGCGAACGCATCATGATCAGGCTCAACGATCTCGAGTGGGCTCGCTGCCGTGAAGCCCTACGAGGCCACCCTCTACCTTTCGGCTCCCCACAAACTGTTGATGGGTTACCATTGGCTCCTGAAAGAAGAATACAAACACCAACTACAAACAATCGCGTAACTCGAGGCGCGTAAAAAGGCAGCAGACGAGTCGAGCCTCCGATGAGCTGGGCTCTCCTCCCATGGAGGATCCTCCTCCAAGTGTAACGAGTACATCGCTAATAAGAGGCGATCTCGACTAGCCCACCTCACTGAACAAGAGCGTGTAGAAGCCGCAAAGGTCCTCGACTTTGGCTCCATGACAGTGGATACACGTGGCAACGTGCTTCCAAAAACGCCGCAAGCCGCGGTAACGGTGGCCACCATGTACCTCCTCAACAACCAGCTGCCAGCTGGAGACCCTCGAGCTGCCATGCACCAATCTACGATCGCAGGCTTGGGGTTAATCGAAGCCGCTCTTGACAAAGAGCCGACACCGGAGCCGAAAAAAGGCAAGGCTCTGGCAAAATGCTATTCCTCGCCCTCATCCAGCGACGACAGTCACGACCTATCGTGACGCCGCCGCTCACGGCGACACGACCACGACTACGACACGTGTGACGACATCACGTAGCACAAGATCGACAAATCAAGGGCACGACGTGCCCGATTGACTGACTCAGAAGACGAAGATGTGGAGCTCTGTGGCGCTAGATGCTTCAGCAGGCCAGCAGGCAAAAGCGAATAACCAAGGGGTTTAAGCTCCCATCAGAGAACCCAAAGTTTGACGGTCTGCAGGACCCGAAAATCTGGTTAGAGGACCATATCTCCTTTGTCAGGCTCCACGGCGGGAGTCAAAGCACGGCCATGCAATGCCTGCAGCTATAGCTACAGGGCGCCGCCCGGGCATGGCTCAACAACCTCCCACGCGGATCCATTCGCAGTTGGGAAGAGCTGGTCTACAGCTTTGTGCATAACTTCAAGGGCACCTACAAAAGGCCCGCGTCAATCGAAGAATTGAGGTGCTGCCAGCAAAGGTCGGGCGAATCTCTACGCTCGTACATCCAGAGGTGGTGCATCATCAAGAATTCCGCGGAAAATATCTCGGAAGATCGCGCAATCGACGCATTCAACAGCGGCGTTCGCCGCATAGAGCTCAGAGAGGAGCTGGGCTGCTGGAAGGCCAAAACTATTGACCACCTGATGGAAATCACGAATCGGTGGGCAGATGGAGAAGACTCGGTGAAAAATCGCGTTCACTCCAACGATGAAGCAGAACTCGAGCGCAGACGCGATCGCCGAAGCAAACGTCGAATGCGCATCTACGATGACCGCGATGACATCAACATGGTCGCAGCCAGCTATGCCGCCAGACGCGACGACAACCGCAATAGCGGCTACCGCAGTGCTGGACACCGCGACTCCGAGAAAACCACGCAAGTATAGCAGTGCCTCATTCGCGATGAGACACCCGCAACATCCATTGAGGATAAGCTGTCCAGGCCATGGACGGTGCACTTCTACATCGACAAGCATGACGGCAAAAAGAAATCCAGCCACCTCCTCAAGGACTACCGCGAGTTCCTCAAACTTCATGAGGTGCAGCTCGGATGAATGTGGCGCGATCAGCGAGCTATGGAGCCGCCCCAGGCGCCATGGCACATGGAGCTCCTCCACCACCACCCGGACCACCACCAAACGCAGCTGCGCCGGACCACCACCATGGAGGCGAACCGTACCCATGAGCCATGGGTACCATAATGATCCAAAAGGGCCGCCCCTCCAATCGGGTGCAAAAATCCATCACTCGCCAAGTGAATCTGGTGACAAACTCACCACCATCCACCACTGAGTACCTCAGTGGAAGCAACTCCTACATCACCTTCGACAAGCGCGACCATCCGCGCCAAGTACCTCGTCCAGGCCACTGTCCCCTTGTACTCGAGGCACAAATCGGAGGCTTCGACATGAGCCGCGTCTTCATGGGCGGCGGAAGCGGCATCAACCTTATGTTCGCAAGTACCTTGCGAGAAATGAAGATCCCTCTGACCTGCCTAGAGGCCTCGGACACGACATTCCACGGCATCGTCCCAGGCAAGGGCGTATATCCCCTTGGCAAAATCAACCTCGACGTCATCTTTGGCACGCCGAAAAACTTTCGACACGAGCGCATCGACTTCGAAGTCGTCGACTGGCCCTCACAGTACCACTGCATCCTCGGACGTGTCACATTCGCTAGGTTCGTGGCAGTGCCACACTACGCCTATAGCAGATGAAAATTCCAGGCCCTAACAGCGTCATCACAATCAACTGGAGCTTCAAGAGGTCCGACAGTTGCGACAGGGAGTTCAATAGAATGTCCCAGTCCTTCGGCATGCAAGAGGAACTCGCAAGATTGAAGGAGTCAACAGACAACAGTCTGCCTCCCCTGAGCCAGCCAAGTTCACCCGACCTGTCCTTCGACTCATCGTTGCACACGAAGAAAGTTTAGGTCTACCCATCGGATCTCGCCAAAACAGCCCTCATCGCCAACAACCTGAGTATCGCATAGGAACTCGCGCTCGTCGAATTCCTCCGTGAGCACTAGGAAATCTTCGCCTGGTGTCCAGCGGACATGCCAGGAGTTCCTAGGGAATTCGCCGAGCATGCACTCAATGTCAACCCAGACGCAAGGCCAGTCAAAGAAACAATTTGGCGACTGTTTGAACCAAGTGCAAAAGCAGTCGGAATGGAGATCAACAGACTCCTCGACGCCAAATTCATACGCGAGACCAAGGAAAGCACTTGGCTCGCCAACACGGTGCAAGTACCAAAAAGGACACGGATATCCTATGTATGTGCATGGATTTCACCTCTCTGAATGAGCACTGCCCGAAAGACCAGTTCCCACTACCATGAATCGACCAGATCATCGACTCCACCACGGGATGTGAGCGCCTATACTTCCTCGACGCCTACTCAGGCTACAATCAGATTTGAATGAAGGAGGAAGATCAAGAGAAAATGGCGTTTACAACGGCTTTTGGTGTGTTCTGCTACAACACAATGCCCTTCGGGCTAAAAAATGCAGGAGCAACCTATCAGCGGTGCATGCAGGCTTGCCTCAAGAACCAACTTGGTCGCACCATCCAAGTCTATGTTGATGACATCGTAATCAAGACTAAAGAGGAACCTTCACTAATCGACGATTTACGCGAAACCTTCGCCAACCTTGACCACTACCGGATCAAGCTCAATCCAAAAAAGTGCGCCTTCGACGTACCATCTGGGCAACTACTCGGGTATCTCATCTCCATGAGAGGGATCGAGGCGAACCTGAAGAAAATAAAATCCATACTAGCCATGGAGAAGCCGAAGAACATAAGTGGTGTCCAGCAGCTAGCTGGGCGAATCGCTGCGCTCAGTCGATTCATTAGTCGAATGGGCGAAAAGGCACTGCCCTTCTACCAACTTCTCCGCAAAGCTGACAAGTTCGAGTGGACCAATGAGGCACAAGAAGCATTCGAAGACCTCAAGCGCCTACTGTCCACCTCGCTAGTACTGGTGACCCCACGCGAAAGGGAACCATTGTTGCTGTACATTTTCGCCACCAACCAGGTGGTCAGCACAGTGCTCGTGGTGGAACGAGCCGAGGAAAACAAGGTCCACGGGGTGCAGCGCCTAGTCTACTACCTCAGCGAGGTACTCACGCCAACAAAGCAGCGGTACCCGCACTACCAGAAGCTGGCGTACGACATCTTCATGACAGCCCGGCGACTGCGCCACTACTTCCAGGAACACCCAATCATGGTAGTCAACGACGCCCCGCTTGGGCATATCCTCAACAATCCTGACGCTACCGGACGAGTCGCGCTTTGGGGAATCAAACTGTCTCCACGAGAAATTACATATCAAAAACGCGATGTAATCAAGTCGGAAGTCCTCCCTGACTTCCTCGTGTACTGGATGGAGAACCAGCTCCCTGAAAAACCAGATATGTCCTACCTCTGGAAAATGCACTTCGACGGATCCAAGCGAAAGGACAGAGCTGGCGCAGGTGCCATACTAACATCGCCCTAGGGAGACAAGCTGAAATATATCCTGCGAATGCAGTTCACCGCCTCCAACAATGAAGCTGGGTATGAGGCCCTACTACACGGGATGAGGATGGTAAAAGCCTGCGGCACCAAGAGGCTCATAATATACGGCGACTCTAAGCTGGTCGTCAAGAAGAACAATGCATGAGTACGACGCACTGAACGACAATATGATCGCCTACCGCGACCTCTACGACACACTCGAAGGGGACTTCGATGGCTGCGAGCTGCGGCACATAGGCCGCGAAAGCAATGAAGAGGCGGACGCACTCGCCAACATTGGCTCTACGTGCACCCCCATACCACCTGGGGTATTTCTCGAGCGCATCTGTGAACGCTCCATCAAGCCAAAGGCCGCAGAGAAGAAAAGAAGCGCAACAATAGACTCGGGGGTTGCGCCGCCCAATGAGCCAATGGCACTCGACGACCTGGAGCTTGACACAGGACTCGAATGACCAATGAGTATCATGATGATCGAACCATCTTGGACTCAACCGTACATCACATACCTTCTCAGCAAAAGGCTACCGGACGACCCGACTGACGCACGGCACATCGCGCGGCGATCCAAGGCATTCACTGTTATCAACGGTGAACTGTATAAGCGCAGCATCACAGGAGTACTCTAACGATGCGTCTCAAACGCTGATGGAAGAGCTGTCCTCCTCGACATCCATGAGGGAACCTGCGGGCACCATGCTGGCAGTCGACAGCCATGCGTGACGCTAAAGCTCTACGAGATGGATTCTACTGGCCTACAGCCATGCGTGACGCCAAGGACATCGTCCAAAAATGCAACGCTTGCCAGCGATTCGCGGACAAGCCACACGCACCTGGCGTGGAACTCCGGCCAATTCCATTGGCCTGGCCCTTCGCGCAATGGGGACTCGACATGGTCGGCAAGTTCCCAAAGTCCTCACGAGGAGGCTACGTCTACCTCCTGGTCGTAGTCGACAAATTCACCAAGTGGATAGAGGCCATTCAAGTGACTTACCAATCAGGATACAACGCCGTCAAGTTCTTTGAGTCCATCGTCTATCTCTTCGGAGTACCACATAGCATCATCACGGACAATGGGGCGAACTTCACAACCAAGGAGTTCCAGGAATTCTGCGTGAATCTAGGAATCAACGTAAGCTATGCCTCTGTATCACACCCACAGACCAACGGTTAGGTCGAAAAAGCCAATGGGCTCGTCTGTGGCGGCATCAAGAAGCAACTCCTCAGGCCACTCGAACAAGCCGCAGGCTACTGGCCAGACGAGCTGCAATCGGTACTCTGGAGCCTGCGCACAACTCCAAACAGTGCCACGGGGTACACCCTATTCTTCATGGTGCACGGTGCTGAAGCGGTGCTACCCGTAGAGGTACGATACAAAGCACCGCGAGTGGTCACTTACAGTGAGCAAGAGTCAACTCTTGCACTCGAAGACTCCGTCGATCTCCTTGACGAGGCACGGCAAAAGATACACGCTAACAAGCTCTGTATATACATCAATGTAAATCAATTATACACAGTATATATATAAGAACTTTACAACACTGTTGCAACTATGTGTAGGATACAAACTAAACTACTGTTGCAACAAAGGAACGTTTGTCTGCTCCTCGAAGAAGTCGACGATTTCCTCCGCTGGGCAATCAACCGCTTGATAGTGAGGAACCATATTCCAAGTCGAACCTGCTGGCGGCGCTGGTGGCCCGGTAGCAACTGCTGCAACATTCACATCCGGCCTGTGCAGTCGCACCAGCAGCAGAGCAGCCTTGGCACCAGCCACTAACTGTTGCCGTACACACTCGCGGACTGCACTCAAGTCTTGAAATTTGGCAAGAAGGTCCAGCAGGCTCGATGGAACGATGTCCAGCGGGAACATCGTCTGATAAATATTCTTCAAGCACGATTGCGACTTCTTTAGGAAGTGAAGCACTCGCGAAGCACGATCCTGCAGGGTCGCAAGTGCGATTGTGCGATCATGACCCACCCAGAAGTATCCACTCGCCTGAAGCTGCTCTTGGGTCAGATCATTCACGCGAATGGCAATCCTATCCTTCTCATCCTACGGATGGCATGCACTGACAACTATAGCAAGCAAAAGCAAAAATAAGAAGACAACGAACTACTACGAGTGACTACAAGAAAAAGATAAGGAAGAAGAGAGCTAACACTTAAATTGGTCGCATAGCTGCGTCACCTTCCCTAGCAGATATTGCTCTCGGGCGATGGCCTTCTCCGCCCTCGACTTCCATACATCCGCGTTACCACAGAGCACAGGCAGTTCGTGCTCCAACTGCTTCACGCGGTCACGGAGTCGCGAGAGCAGAGACAGCTCATCCACCCTTGAGCACGACTGCGCCAAAGTATCATCAGTGGGTGGCATATTCCGAGGTTCACTCGAACGACCACTCGATGTGCCCTATCACAAAGCAAGAAAGAGACAATAAGAAGACTAAGGCGATGCATAGACAAAAGACTCGAGTGCATTCAGGCATAATAAAAGTATCAACAGATACATTCGCCAAAGGCATGTTCCAGACAAAAGACACAGGTTATTTAACTATTACAGACATGACTACTGAGGAGCAACTAGATTCTTCGACTTGGACCTCGGTTTTGGGGGCCTCATCGAGTCTGTGGCAGTATCAGACGCCACAGACTTTCCGCCGGCCCCTAACGCCGTAGCCTTCGCCGCCTTCTTGGCTCGCTGGAGTTCCTCAGAATACTTTGCAACTGTATTGATCAGTTGCGGCCCGTACTTGCCATAGGCAGCTGCGAAAGGAGCAAACACTACCTGTTGGCCATCCGCGTTGACAGGCATTACCTTGGAGACCGCAGCAGGATCAACCTCGAATCCATGGGCTTGAACCATCGCGAGTGACATTGCAGCGCCAGTCGCACAGAGTGAGTTCTTGAAGCCTGCAGGAATGCCTGCAGCAAGGGACTCCAACAGATCGTCTACATTTTTGATTAGCTCAGCCTTGGGCGCCTGCTCCTCATGGAGGCGACTGAGCACGCCACTGGCCTTGGTGAGCGTACCCCGAACGGCAGCACTGCAATCTTCGACTGTCGAGACGGCGCCCGCCAAGGCATCATCACGACGAAGTGCCTGGTCATCGAAGCTCAGACCGCTGGCATCTACACAGGAATCACGCATTGGCACAAAAGTCAACACAACAACAAATTCGAAAGAAGAAGGCATGGCGAAAATCCAGACAAGGGAATACCTGAGAGATCCTTGGCAATTGAGAGAAGCTGTTCTTCGAACACCTTCTCCCTAGCTACGATGGAGGCGTGCAGATCCTCTTCGCGTTTCCACGATTCGTCACGTGCTGCGATTGCCTCATCATGATTCTTCACAGCCGTGGTAAGCGCCTTTTCGAGGGAAGTGGCGTCGCAAAGGAGTGCATTATGCTCAGCTGTGAAACAAACAAAGATAGACCATCAGTTGAATATATCACAAAGATGATGAAGAAGAAGAAGCAAAAAACACTCACTTTCAACCACGCGATGGTGATTGTCTAGCATTGCATGCTGGCGACCCATCACAAGCACTTGCTCCGCCAGGGGAGCGGCTTCCTTCACAATGAGCTATGACAAGAGAAACAGTAAAGGATCAGCAGATGGTATGGATGAAATATTCGACTGCAAAAATCAGAAGAAGCAACACTACACATACATGATCATCCAAAGACTCCGAAGTCGATTAACGTGCAGTCGTCCGGATAACCATCTGGTGCTCCACATCATGGGGAGAACTCAATGAATTATGCCCGGAGTGGGCTGCCAATGGAGGAGAAGGAGTGCTCTTAGCCACTTTCTTGGCCTTGGAGGTCGCGACTCCAGATTCCTTCAAAAATTGGACGTCGCCAGAAGACGACGATGCCGGCTGACTGCAAAACAAAACCAATATCAAGAGAATGCAACCCCAAAGAAGAACCAAAAGGAAGACCCGTATACTTACCAATCAAACTTGTCAAAATCGAAGGTTTGATCCCCCGACTCCAACGACAACTCCTTCGGTTGCCGCATCTTCTTCTGGGATGATGGTGCCACATCACTCACAAAAACGACAGGTATCGGCGACTCCGGACCAATAGCTGCGCCTTCCGGAGTCGAAGGAGATGACGCATCCGAATCCTCGCTGCACGAACGCTTGCGAGTGTCCGGACTGCTCGACTCGGGGGCTTCCTCCTCCACATCAGATGGGACGGTTGACTCCGACTCGTCCTCTTCCAAGGCTTCACGACAAATAACCCCCTCAGGAAGAGGGGGCATACAGGGCGACACCCTCTAATCCTGCATACGGGAAACAAGTCAGAGCAAGTCAAGAAAAAATAAGCATTCGACAAACAAAGCTACTTCATAGCACAACCGTACCTCTAGAGGAGGATTAGTAGCATCAAATGGAGGTACAATTGGTTCACTAGGGAGCACATCCTTGGCGGTGTATTTGGTGAGCAGTCGCACCCTCTTATCTACTTCACTCGCGGAAATGCCATCGGCAGATACGCGAGTGACATTGTCTGCGCCAGCCCACTAGAACATAGGATGGACTCTGGCCTGTAGGGGCTGGACACGACGGCGTAGCCACGTGCGAATGAGGGCGCAGCCTCCCTCTTCTTTACCCATGCGACTCTCGAGATCGCATACGCGCTCGTACAACACATTTGTCTCCGCTGATTTGCCAGGCATCACTGCGTTCTTCTAGGAGCGCCTCCTCTTGCACGGCATCACGGGATCGAAAGGCGCGAGTCCAAAGTGGTCTCCGTCGGCCTTCTGGTCACGGATGTAGAACCACTTGTCCCTCCACCCTTGGACGGATGCCATGAGTTTGATGTCGAAGTATGTGATAGAGGAGTCGACGTGGATACTGCAGCCTCCTACATCGTAGACTACGGAGCTAGACGCCGACTGGCGCTTCAGCTTGAAGAGGCGTTTGAAAAGACCAAAGTGTGGCTCGATTCCGAGCCAGCACTCGCAAAGAGTAATGTAGGAAGCTACATGGAGGATGGAGTTGGGGGACAGCTGATGCAGCTTGAGCCCATAGAAACAGAGAAGGCCCCTGAAGAAAGGATGCAGGGGCAGCAAGAGACCGCGGATGATGAACGCTAGGAACATCACCCGAAAACCGGCAGGAGGACAAGGAGTTACCTCGCCACCTGGGACTCGCGAGTCAGCGACCGTGGAGGAAAGAACTCCGTCCTAGCGAAGGAGACGGAGCTCACATGACTTGATCACGAACGCGCGCCACGTGCCATTGGTGACACGAGTGCCCGCGCCCTTCTTCTTTCCGACGACGGCGGTGCTGGTGCCTGTAGCGGCGGAGCCGCCCTTCTTTTTAGGAGCAGCAGTGGCGGCGGCAGAATCAGCCGCAGCACCTCCCTTCTTCTTCCCCATCTTGCGGTGACGGTGTGACCGGAGGAAGTAATTGGGGAATACGCGGAGCTAGTCCAGCGCCGCGAGAAAGATGAACACTAAGGAGCAGAGGAGCAGTAGCAATGGCGACGGATGCAAAGATAGAGAAAAGAGCAGATGTGAAAAATTACCGTCGCAGTACTGCTACTTAACCCCCTAGAAGATGTAATCCAACGGCCAGCAAAATCCCTATCAGACGCGTGGCGTCCATCGTGATCGACACGTGGAGGACCCGAAGCACGGGCCGTCCCCCACTACCCCCATTACATGCGGAAATCGAGGAGGCACAGTTAAAACAAAGATTACGCATGCACGGTCAAGTCAGAGTCAGAAAATGGGACCCACCGCTCGTCACGTCCCGTCAAACCCGCTCACGCAGGCAACTGAGATCATCACATCATCAACACTGATGTCATCAAAAGATTGAGCAGAAGAAGACTTCGACTACTTTAGTCCTTGCTCGAGTCTTCGACTCCACCAAGCACTCGGGGGCTACTCCCATAGGGAGCGCTGGTTGCGCACCCTACGGTTTTTCTTTTTCTCTTCTACAGGAATATAGACATTCAAAGCATACCCAACCACTCGAATCCGCGATTCGACTATGGACATGGGTTACTCCCATAGGGAGCACCAGAAATAAATTTGACTGAAACAAGCAAACAAAAGACGACATCAGTCGCAAAAGTTCTTTAGTCCCAACCTGAGTCCTCGACTCAACCAGGCACTCGGGGGCTACTCCCATAGGGAGCGCTGGTCGCGCACCCTATGATTATTTGTAGATCGTACTATGTATCGATAACATCCACACTCGAAGCTTATGGCGACACCGCCTCATAATTCTTCCCTACAAAGCGATTGCGTCTCCTGGGTCACCCGAATCATCTCCGTGATGATAAAATTCGGATGCCGCGCTTGCAGCGTGAAGATAAGACCTGAATAAGGGCTGGCAACAGATTCGCTGTGCACTACCAGAAATATATCCGTGCCTACAGGCACGATGAACACGCCTTGACGGACGCGTCGAGTGCTCACACCCATATACTGGAATTCGACTCTTGTAAGACCTCCGCGGCTTGAGTCGAGTTACACCAGCACTTTTCCGAATTCGAGTCCGAACACTCTAGTTTGAGTAGTTTGCGTTGTTTTACCCTAAGGTAGTTAACAGATACCGATACATCGGTTAAATTAGGCATGCACATCAACAATCCCTATGACACAAACAGAGTAGTCGAAAATATACTCATTCATGCACTCGAAAGGCTTCATAAAGTCCCCAGTCGAATCTGCGATTCCACTGGACACTCGGGGCCTACCGACATGGGTATACCCTACAGGTACTCGAGCTTGGTATATATGGCCTGAATATAGCGGAAGCACACGGTGTCGCCAAGGCCCAAATAGAGAACTCGAGTAACCTACGGACTCTCGATTGCTTGAGGAACAAGAAGAAGCTAAAGATAGAAAGTTCAAAGGGGAAAACCCTAACCTGTAACTAACTCGACCTGCTACCCGAGACCTAGCCTATCTATATAAAGGCTAGGAGGGGGCGGCGAGGAGGACACACGCAACCCCAATTTCCACAACCCTCGCCAGATTGCATCAGCGCACCATTGTAATCTTTGATTCTCTGTTAACTCCACAAGCAGACAAGCAGGAGTAGGGACCTTTACGAGGCCTGAACCTGGGTAAATCTTCGAGTCCCATGTGTGCTTGTTTGCTAGCCGATTGATGCTTCCAGCGCTTCCTCCTTCTCCAAAACTCAAGTCCATAACAATGGGCATTGATGAGTTAAACCCTCATCCATGGCTTCTTGGAAGCCCTGCCCCATGGAGATGGGATCCAACAGGGAGGCAAAACCGTGGCTTTGGTGGCTGAAAATTCGTGGGTGGAGATGCCCTGGGCGAATTAAGTTTCCTCCCTTTATATAGCTTCTCGGATTCCCGTGACCCCATCTTGGGCTGCAGTACATCGGGCCTAAAAGAACCCGTCCGGACTCAGAATCAGCTAAATTTTATGTCCAGAACGTTTGTCACAAAATTTCCAGCAACTTTGAAGTTGAAGAGTTTTCTGTTTGACACCATCTTCGCCCTGAAACGTGACCATCTTCAAAAATAGTTCTAAGACAGATTTCTGAAAAAATCCCAATTTGAATCCAACAAGGTTTCCACTTGTATTCTTGGTAATTCCTACACATGAAAGTGTAAAACAAGAACCTTGTGCACTTTTGCAACTATTAGTAGGTTAGTCCAAATAAATCATAAACTTTATACAAAAAGGAGTGTCAAAAGCATATTATTAGCATTAAACCATCAAAACTTATAGATACGTTATGGACGTATCAACATCCCCAAGCTTAGTTCCTGCTCGTCATCGAGTAGATAAATGATCAAAACAATATAATTTTTGAGGTGACATGCAGACAACACAATCTTGATCATCATTATTGTAAAAGCATTGATAGCTGGGATTAAGGTACTCTAAACATGAATCATGAAAGATAGAGTTCTAACAATAAGACATAGCAACTATGTTGTAACATGAAAAGGCACTAACAAAAGATTCATGAATAACAATGCTTTGCAAGACATTTGTTTGTTTCACATAAAGAAAGCATAATGAGAATGGTATTCAGCTTGTCCCTCATAGAGTAGCAAAACATAAATACATAGGACACCTTCAAAGTTCATAAGGGTGACTAGATACAAATAGTTTAACAACAAGCAATATCAAATTTATGCATCAATCAACAAGTCTTGGGACAATGCACATTAAACTAAGAATGGCCACTATGCTCTCTTAATAGGTGCATAAAGATAGAAGATGAAGACTCAACATAAAAGTAAAAGAAAGTCCATCTTAGAAGGAAGCAGGGATTCAAGTCTCATAAAGAGCTTCCAAAAATTATGGTACTTATTAGCTTTCAGCTCTCATTTCCCTTATCATAAGAATCTTTAGGTGATTAAGGTTAAAGTGACACAACTAAGAGGATATGTTTGACAAGTTATAAGTTGAAATCTCATGCCCCTTACTTACGAGTACCGAACCTCATGCTACTCAACTTCAGTCACAAGTAAGCTCTTGTCATTGTAAGTACATATGTATAATAGAGAACCGCCAATGGGGTACCCCTTGCACATGATAAAGGAGCTATCCCATAATCAAAATGACAAGGCAAGCAGACAATGAGCATCTAAGCGATCTTTTTATTTGCTATCTGCATAGGTTTTTATTGAGGATGCTTCATAGATTGGTTATTATGGTTATGCTGCAAGTTTACACCATGATTAGGCATGGCTTAGGTTAGCGGCCCGGGCATTTCTCTAACACACATACAAACTCCATGATCTTACAAGTTCCCCTTTTAATTCACACCGCCGGAATCCATAAGCCAAAGAATCATGATATCAACAGAATATAAGTGCAATGTTGAAAGCGTTCCCCATGATACATGGTTCTGCTAACTCCAACTTATAAAGCGCAAGCATATACGCAACAAAGATGGACACAATGGTTCAAGTTTATTAAGTGCAAGAAAATAAAGTGTGCCATCAAGTTCGTGAGAGCGTTAATCACTAATTTTCACATAACAAGTTTAATTCGGAAGGTAGATAAAATCATGTATATACTTGGAATAGCGAATGCTAATAGGTAGGTATGGTAGACTCTTTGGGATAACTTGGTTTTTTTGGAGTTGGATGCATGAGTGGAACTCATACTTGGTTATGGAGGCTAGCAAAAGACTGGGAGCAACCAACTAAAAGAGCAATAATGGCCATAATCATGCAAAGCGACAAAACATCATTAATTAAAGCATAAAGTGATATTGCAAGTCGAAAATTAAAGGACCATAAATGCTATGGTGACTTGGGATAGTCATAACATGGTGTGAGCATGTGCCAAGTCAACCCAAATAAAGCATCAAAGGAGAATACCACAATACTATGCTTTAATATGCTAAAACAACGCATGATTCTTTCAAGGCACATTAAGCAATCTCAATTGTTTATAACATGTCATGCTACAGCAAAAATCACTAAGCATAAAGCCAAAACAATATCAAGCATTACATGACAAAGCATAGGCCACCGTAAAAAACGAGCTTCTTTTACCACTTAAGCATGAACTTTTCCTACTCTTTTCCAATCCAAACCACACTTATTTGAAAACTAATGTATGAAAGAGGGGATCCAACCAATTTATTCAAGCAAACTAAGAAAACCAAAAAAATGAAACGAAAATGAAGACGCTCCAAGAACAACACAATTGTGCATGAAACAATAAAAATGAAGTGTTTGGAAGAAACCTGAGATTTTTATTAATGAAGAAGGGGATGCCTTGGGCATCCCCAAGCTTTGATGCTTGTACTTCTTGGATATTTCTTGGGGTGACACACGTGGCATCCCCAAGGTTGAGATTTAGTCCATTCTTTATCTCATTACATCTCTTTTTCCATACACCTGAAAATTTTCCTTCATACAAAACTTCACACAATCTTTAGTAGCAACATTAGTGCACTCAAGATAATAAGTCTTTGGGTTCAGTTCCAACACCAATAAAACTTCCATTAAAAAAAAAGCTACTATAGCACTTCCCTCAAAAAGCTCAATTCCCCAAAAAGAACCTAAAAAGGAATCAACAAGAAGCAAATGCAAATAATGGCAGAAATCTGTCAAAACAGACCAGCAGGTAAAGACCAATTTTTGTGAAGACCTTATGTTCTCAAATCAAAACGTGTTGAACTAACGAAAGTTAGATAACACCCTGGGGCAGAAGCACAAAAATTCATAGCTCAAACCGACGTACAGAGATTTTACATGAATTTTTACAGCGAAGGATAAAAATCTGTTTCGGGACAGCAACTTTCCCAAGCATTACTGTTCTCTCGTTAGAGGTTACTCTTGATACGAAAAGCAAATAAAAAGGATAAGGAGAGTTTATTACAGAGGTAATAACTTCCAAGACTCATCTAAAACTTTTAGGATATCTCCCAATAAGTACTTTTCTTTAACGCCTTTAAGTTAGGCATAGAAGCAAGATTCAAGTATTTTCGAATGAATAAGCATTAAGATCAATACCAGAAATATCTTTCTTTTTCAAGGCTTCATGCATTCCTACAAGTTTTTAACTGAAAAGCTTCCATGGAAAGATTTGTTTTGGTTTCATAGGCATGAACACAAGTGTTCAAGTTCGACCCCCACTTAACCATTACTCATCTTTCCAATCACTTTTCTTTTTGAAAACGTTTTTAGGTAACAAGTACAACTAATTTTTTTGTAATTCACATTCCTTATCCATACTAAGATAGCGATCAACTTAAAACTGAAAGTAAAAACTACTTAGAGATAAAGCAAACAAGTGAACACAAGAATATTCACCCACACACTATTGCTCCCCGGCAACGGCGCTAGAAAAGGTCTTGATAACCCACAAGTATAGAGGATCGTGTGTAGCCTTTTTGATAAGTAAGAGTGTCGAATCCAACGAGAAGCTAAAGGTAGGATAAATATTCGCTCAAGTTCTATCAACCACTAATACAACTCTACGCACACTAAACGTTTGCATTATCTAGGAAATAAAACTAGAGCAACAATACGAGTAATAGAGATAGCTTTGCATTATAATAAATAATAAGAAAGTAAAACTAGTTGCTGCAGCAATAAAATACACTAAACTAACAGAACCATGAGTGTGGAATAGTGGTAGTAATTATGGTGGCTTTGTCCAAGTTTAAATAGCGAATAGATCAGGTTCATTGTCTTCGATGCAGTTTTCTATGTAGGAGACGCTAAATATACATGCGCTTCACTACTTGGAATTACATGTACTATATAATTGGATTGTTATCAAACATTCGTAAGTACTAATCAATGCATTAAGGTTTCCCCAACCATAGCCTTAAGTTTAATGGTCCTCTTACTCCCATACATGCAACGTTCCGGTTCGCATCCTCAGGTTTCTGTCACTCCGGCAGAACTCCCCCTTTCCTTTTACACATACTACAAACTCTATGATGTTTAATCCATGCGCGCACAAATATAATGGACACCAAAGGACTGTACCATATCAACATACAACTCTAATGAACCAAAGACATTCAACCATTCAATCTAAGAACAAAGAAACTACGTAAGCATGACATAGATCATAGGATTATAACTTATAGCATCAAACACCATGTTCACATAGGATGGCACAGAGATGTGTGTGAGGATAAACCACTGCATACTAGGAGGATTAGGTGATGGAGATGGCGGTGAAGATGGTGAAGAGGGCGGCGGCGCGGGGGACTCCTTCCCCATCGCCGGTATCATGGGGGAGCACCGCCCCTTAGCCCCCTTCCTTCATAGCTTCTTGGGAGCCCTCCCCCATGGAGATGGGATCCATGGGGGAGGCAAAACCGTAGCTTTGGTGGCTGCAAATTCGTGGGTGGAGATGCCCTGTGCGAATTAGGTTTCCTCCCTTTATATAGCTTCTCGGATTCCCGTCACCCCATTTTGGGCTGCTGTAAATCGGCTTAAAAGGCCCATCCGGACTCGGAATCAGCTAAATTTTATGTCCAGAACATTTGTCACAAAATTTCCAACAACTTTGTAGTTGAAGAGTTTTCCGTTTGACGCCGTCTTTACCCTGAAACGTAACCATCTTCAGAAAGAGTTCTGAGACAGATTTCTGGAAAAATCCTAATTTGACTCCAACAAGGTTTCCACTTGTATTCTTGGTAATTCCTACACATCAAAGTGTAAAACAAGAACATTGTGCACTTTTGCAACTATTAGTAGGTTAGTCCAAATAAATCATAAACTTTATAAAAAAGGAGTGTCAAAAGCATATTATTAGCATGAAACCATCAAAAATTATAGATACGTTATGGACGTATCAGCTACACATGCTGCCAAGAGTTGCTAGTGGTGGCGACAACGGCGGCTGCTGCTGGCTTCCGAGGTGGTGGTTGGGCGATCGATTGAGAGGTGGCGCTAGTGCTCCCCCCCCCTCCCGCAAGACGAATTTGGGTCTTCGGCCATGTCAAGGGCCAGTTGTAGCATTCTCCAAGGGTCTTGTGTTCGTCGGCTCCCTAAGGTTGAAAGGGGGGTCCATGTCATCGCACCCTGGCAACACCCCAGCCAACCCGACCCTCATCACGTCATCATCCATTGGATTGTTGTGCATTGTGCGGCTCGCCGGTTGTATGAGAGTGCCCTTGGCAACATCCTTCAACTCACCGCCGACATCTTTAAGGAGGAGTACGCAAGAAGTGTCCTGAGGCAAAACATGTTGTTGGGCATCATGAGATGGCAGCAGTCATGCATCAAAGGCATAAAGGAGATGACGTGCACTAACTAATTAGTTACCTTGACGATTGGCGTGGAGCTCGGCTAATGTAGAGACACGACTGATGCCGGTAGCCGGCCTATCATCATCTGCATTCTCCCGCTCGGGTGCCTCACGAAGCACCACCATCGTCGGATGCGCCTTGGTATCTTTGGCGGGAGGGGTGTCGGTGTGACCAAAACGAGCGCCTACGATTTATATTTGTTGAGGTTTTGAGTTTGAATCCTATGTGATTGACATATATTTATTTGGGTTTACTTTTTTTCATGTAGCAATACTGTTTTCGGAGAGGCTGACATTACGGACCCACCAGCCTGCAACGTCCCTCGAGTTTAATGGACGGGTTTGAAAAAAAGAAGTTAAGTACTTGTAAGAAGAGGCTCGCATGAGGGACCCACAAGCCAGAACATACCAGGTAGGCTGACATGCACAAGCCAGAACATACCAAGGAGGCTGATATGTGGGCCCCAGCAGCAAGACCACAAGAGGTTGCGGCATCGAGCAATGTTTCCAAGGTCAAAATAGCAGACACAGTCGAAAAAAGTCCATCATACACACTTTTGATTTACAGAGAGACTGACATGTGGGACCCAGTAGCGAGACCTTATATAGGTGCTACATCGAGCAACGTTGCCAAGTTCCAAACAGGGAGGCACGAGCGAGGAAAAAGTCCAGCATGGACACTTTTCTTCTAATGAGAGGGACATGGGGACTGTTTTTTTGAGAGAAAGACATGGTGGACTACTGAGCAAAGTCCAGAGAAATTTGAGAAAGGAGCCCATGGAGCATAGCCTATGTAGTATAGCCTATGTAGAGCAGCGCATCTAGATAGGCAAACTCGTTTTAATTTGGCCTTTTGGGCATTGCCCCCACCTCTCAAAATAAAAAAACAATGCCTACCCATGTTTGAAACTGATCCATCATTTGGAATTTTATAAATTGAGATGCCCGAGCACTGCCATTTTATATTTTAATAAAATAGATAAACATAGACACACAAAATATTTTTTAGAAGACTGATACATAAGTTGTAGTACTAATACATGTTTAATGATTTAATTTCTATAAATATCTCTGGTGTAGTGGCAAAGCACTCAATTTATGTCTATGTGGTTTGATTTGAAGATCTTTAGTTCGAATCCCCTGTGTGTACATATATATATATATATATCTTGGGTTTACATTTTTTTGAGATCGGGTTTTGTCGGGGGTATGACCTCCGGATACCCCAACCAGACAAGAACTATGGGACAAGATAAGTCAAGCCGGCTACCCCGCGGTAGCCGGAGCGGGAAGAAGCAACCCGCTACGGCAGCTTAGCCGGAACCAATCAGGAGGACAGAGCGACGTGCAACACAGTGCACGATATGCCCTTATACGACGACAAGCCTGGCAACTACTCGGCCATATCGAAGACTTTGCGAGGATGACGCGGGATTAATGGCCCGATGTTGACGACAAGCTCGCACGGCGTTCACTGTGCCCACGACAACCATATCGCTCGTACTCTAATGGGACATAGTTGTACCGAATACTGTAGATGACCACCGGCTGGGACCCACCTGTGGGGCCTGCCAGCCGGACTGGCCAGTGAGACCGTTGCCTCTTTGCCTATATAAGGAGAGGCAAGGCCTCAGTAGAAAGGGTTGGTCTGTGTGCATTTAAGGCACTAGCTAGAGAACACAACTCGAGGAGCCTTGTAGCCCGTATATCGCTCATAGTCAGATTGTCAGGAGTATGAGTTTTACCTCACCACGAGGGCTCCGAACGTGGGTACCTCCTGCGTCCAGCTACGCTCGCTTGTATCCAATCCCGCCTGCGGACGCCGTTGATAGCTTCCCTGCTACTCCCCACACCTCTATCTAACCTGCTTAGGTACTGCCGTTCCCAACACAACAACAGTTGGTGCCCACCATGGGGCAATGGCTTCGACCAGAGTCACGTTCTGCATGGGACCCCGCACTTCAGCCGGTGAGCGTGTGGCCTCTGGCCTGGTGCTCACACTCGGCAAATTCGACTGTGTCATCGACAATGCTTCCTGCTTCGCTGGAACCTCCTTCCCGGCGAACGGCTCCATCCTACTTTTCGGCGACCTCCCGGTCTACGTCACCACCGCCCCGGAGCGTTTCCCTAGGGAAATCGTCTCCATCGTGGAGCTGCCACATCTGGGAAGCCGCACCTCCGTCGCTTCCTGCGGCGTCAAGGTCATGATGGCCGGCTCCAGCTCTCACCCCCGCCAGGCGCAGGAGCAGGGCACGGACGAGGGCGGAACCTCCACGCCACCGCAGCCCTGGAACCCAGTGGAGGAGGCCATTGATCGGCTCCTCACGTCGGTTAACCTCGGGGATAACCCGGAGGAGGCGGAAGCCAACTTCGCCATGGAGAGACAGCTTCTCCTCCAGGAGGCCATGGAGCTGGCGGCAACCCGCAAGCAAATCGAGATCACCCGAGCCTTGATCGCGGAGCCGGAGCCGGCGAGGCAGTCTCACGGCGCCTTAGGCGAGCTGAAGGAAAGGATGGAGAAGGACAGGGAACCGGATCCCGAGCCTGCCCTCATCCAGCCCACCTACAGCACACCCATCAAGAACCTATGCGGTGCGAGCCGTAGCAGAAGAGCTCCCAACTTGGAGGGCAAGGAGCGAGCCCGCCAGTACGCTCGAGTGCAGGAGCTCCTCCGGATCGCGGACGAGCAGGCCGACGCCAACCGGCAGATGCAGGATGACCCTAGCTACTCCAAGGGGAGCAGGCCACCCGCCAACAGCAAGGACGTGCCTCGCGACACCCAACAGGCATCCTCCTCTCAGCCGGCCAAGGCCCGCAGCAAGCGTCGCGGTTCGGGTAGCAAGGGCCAGCCGTGCCAGGAGCAAACGGTGAACAGCAACCCACCGCCACCCCCTCCCCCAACCGGAGCGCCAAGACCCGTCGGTTCCCGTCTCTTGGGTCGAGTGGGAGAGCCCAACCCGGATCGCCTGGATGCCCGTGACCACATCAAGCTCCTCGCTTAGGCGCGCGTTACGGACGATGAAGACTCCACCGGACTAGTTTGTTTCGGACCCCACATCTGGAACGAGCCGTTTCCGGATAAGTTCGCCCTGCCCAGGGACACCCCCAAGTATGATAGAACTATGAAGACAGAAGACTGACTAACCGACTACGCCACAGCAGTCGGCATCGCCCACGGGAATAAGCGCACAGCTGTGCGCTATGTCCCTCTTATGCTAACCGGGTCGGCAAGGACATGGCTCAACAGCCTCGCACCCAATAGCATCAACGCCTGGCCAGACTTCGAGAAGGTGTTCGTCCGCAACTTCAATGGCATGTGCAAGCGTCCGGGACACCCACGCGACCTGGCCTTGTGCATCCAGGGCGACCGCAAGACCGACCGCGAGTACCTCGCCAAGTGGATGGAGCTGCGCAACACTTGCGAGGGCATCCTGGAGAGCCAGACCATTGGCTTCTTCATCGAGGGATGCCGAGAGGGCACCATGCTTCATCACCGGCTACTGTGTGACGAGCCGAAAACCATGGCGGAGCTCATGACGGTAGGGGACCAGTATGCCATGGTGGATGCCGCCATGAAGAAGCCCCTTCGAGTAAATGCTGAGGGGCGTCTGACTCCTATGGAGCCGGATCTCGACCGTCTGAGCAATCCGGCTGGAGAAGCTGGATCCTCCAGGCGCCACGACAATGATAACCAGTTCCATGGGGACCGCCAGGCCGGACAGCAGAAACCTCGCTACCACGCACGGCAGGTCAATGTTGTGGAGGGCGCGCCCGACGTGCCGGCTAGCGGTGCAAGAAGGCAGAATCCGCGGCTCACCTTTGACCAGATGTTTGACGGCCCGTGCAAGTGGCATAGCGGTCCCTTCAAACCGGCTACGCACACCACACGGAACTACAGCTGGAGTCGCCAGCTAAAGGACCAGGGCAACCAGCAACGTCTTCCCCCGCCCCTCCTGGTGGACCACCACCACCGGCTAGGGGAGCCGGTAATGATGGCAGCGGTAGCAGTGGCGGCAACAACAACAATGGCTACCCCCAGCCGCACGCCGCCTACCACATCTTTGAGATGGAGCTGGACGACAAGCACAGCCACAGGCGACGCTCCAAGGATGTCAACACCATCGTCTCTCCGGTCCCCTAGTACCTGAACTGGTCGGAAACCCCCATCACCTGGAGACGAGAAGACCAACCGGAGCAGCTGCCGACTCCCGGGGGCTCTGCCATGGTGCTTGACCCCCTCATCATCTCCAACGAGCGTACCTGCCGCTTCTTGCGTGTCCTCATCGATGGAGGTAGCAGCCTCAACCTCCTCTACCGGTCTTCGCTGGAGAAGCTGGGCATTCGCGAATGCGATCTGCGCCCGACTACCACGACGTTCCACGGCGTACTGCCGGGACCGGCTTGCACCCTGCTGGGTAAGGTCCAGCTGGACGTCATCTTCGGGACTGAGGAAAACTTCCGCCGCGAGCGGATCTGGTTCGAGGTGGTAAACCTGACGAGCTCCTACCACGCTCTCCTCAGGTGCCTCGCCCTTGCCAAATTCATGGCCGTCCTCCACTATGCATACCTCAAGATGAAGATGCCGGGACCAAATGGCGTGATCACCATCACCGGCTGCTTCAGGCGGTCGATGGAGTGCGCCTCAGCTAGCTCCAAACTGGCAGAGGCCCTCATCATAGCCGAAGAGAAGCGCGTGATCATGCGCAACATGGCCATGGCCCAGCAAGACATACCGGCTAGCAGCAAGCCAGCTGGAGAAGGAGTTTTCCAGCCGACAAAGGAGACGAAGAGGATCCTGCTCAACCCCTCCGACCCGACCAAGTTCGTCAATATCGGTACCACCTTGGACAGCAAATAGGAAGGCGCACTCGTCGACTTCCTCCGTGAGAATCAGGACATCTTCGCATGGTCACCCAAGGACATGCTAGGTGTACCGAGGGAGTTCACCGAGCACTCACTTCATGTGCGTCCGGACGCCAAGCCGGTCAAGCAACCTCTGCGCCGGTTCGCGGAGGAGAAGAGGAAGATTATTAGTGATGAGATCACCCGGCTCCTCACAGCCGGGTTCATCATGGAAGTGTACCACCTGGACTGGCTGGCAAACCTAGTCCTGGTGTTGAAGAAGAACAAGACCTGGCGCATGTGTATCGACTACACCAGCCTGAACAAGGCATGCTCAAAAGACCCTTTCGCATTGCCCTGTTTTGATCAAGTCATTGATTCCACGGTCGGCTGTGATTTGTTGTCTTTTTTAGATTGTTACTCTGGTTACAATCAGATCCGGCTAAACCTGGCTGACCAGATAAAAACATCGTTCATAACCCCATACGGGGCTTTCTGCTATGTAACCATGCCTTTCGGTCTGAAGAATGCAGGCGCTACCTACCAGCGCTGCATGTAGAACTGCTTGCACTCGCAGATCGGTTGAAATGTGCATGCTTATGTGGATGATACCGCCGATGATGCTAAACGGGCGGCGCGCCAGACTACAGCGGCGGTGGCGAAGCGAGGCGATGCGAGGAAGACAAGGGTGCAAAGAAGAGAAGAGGAAAGCAACTGGGAGCGGGAGAAGCGAAGGGAGGAACCGCCCTCTCCCAGGCGCCCCTTTAAAGGCTCGGAAGGGCAATAGTCCGCGGCGCCACGCGGCACCCATCGGGGCGCACCCCACTCTGACCACCGCTCCATATCCCATGTGCAGACACGGGGCGCGCAGAAGATCCCGGAGCGAGAACCGAAGAGCCAGGCAGAAGTTTCCCGAGGCGACGTGCGACAGGACGTTTCGCTGCCCGCCGCAGAGTAATGATGGCGCTTGCGCGCGTGGCCGGTGTCAGCACTGACGTCACGGTTAGCGCAACCGCCAGGCGTAGCCGGCCATAAATTCAAAATGAAGAGGGAGCACGCACACATTTCACCGAAGGGCGAAATCTACACGCGGTCGGGGGCTAGTGTCGGGGGGATGACCTCTGGATACCCCAACCAGAAAAGAACTATGGCAGTCGGATCGTGCCCGGCTGGCTGAGCGCATCTGGACAAGACAAGTCAAGCCAGCTACCCCGCGGTAGCTGGAGCGGGAAGAAGCAACCGGCTACAGCAGCGTAGCCGGAACCAATCGGGAGGACAGAGCGACGTGCATCATAGTGCACGGTACGCCCAGGTACGACGACAAGACTGGAACCTACTCAGCCATACTGAAGACTTTGCAGGGATGACGCGGGAACAGTGGCCCGATGCTGACGACAGGCTCGCACGACGTTCACTGTGCCCACAACAACCATACCGCTCATACTCTGATGGGACATAGTTGTACCAGATACTGTAGATGACCAGCCGGCTGGGACCCACCTGTGGGGCCCACCAGCCGGACTGGCCAGTGAGACCGTTGCCTCTCTGCCTATATAAGTTGAGGCAGGGCCTCAGTAGAAAGGGTTGGTCCGTGTGCATTTAAGGAAGTAGCTAGAGAACACAGCTCGAGGAGCCTTATAGCCCGTATATCGCTCATAGTCAGATCGGCAGGAGTAGGAGTTTTACCTCATCACGAGGGCTCCGAACCTGGGTACTTCCTGCGTCCAGCTACGCTCGCTTGTATCCAATCCCGCCTGCGGACACCGTCGATAGCTTTCCTGCTAGTCCCCACACCTCTATCTAACCTGCTTAGGTACTGCCATTCCCAACACAACGACATGTTTACATTTTAATATCGCATTATGGAGAGGCTGACATCATGGACAAACCAGCCTGCAGCATCCCTCGAGTTTAATGGTCGAGTTTGAAAAAAAAATTAAATACTTGTACATAGAGGCTATCATCAAGGACCCACCCGCCAGAACATAGAAGGTTGCATCAGGGACCCACAAGCCAGAACTTACCAGAGAGGTTGACATGGGGGCCTCAGCAGCAAGACCATACACGGCTTCCGTATCAAGCAATGTTGCCAAGGTCAAAACAGCGGACGCGGCTGAAAAAAGTCTATCATGAGCAAGTTTCATTTACAGAGACCGACATGTGGGACCCAGTAGCACGGACTTATACAGGTGCTGTCTCGAGCAAAATTGCCAAGTTCGAAACAGGGAGGCGCGAGCGAGAAAAAGTCCAGCATGCACACATTTCTTCTTATGAGAGGCTCACATGGGGGACCCAGTAGCCTGAAAAATGGCTGATGCATCGAGCAATGCTATCAAGTTTGAAACACGGAGGCGCGACCGAGGGCAAAAATTCCACCATACACACGTTTCTTATAATGAGTGGATGACATGTGGGGCCCAGCAGTGTGATTAAACAGTAGATGCAGCGAGCAACGCTATCAAGTTCGGAACACGAAGGCGCGACCGAGGGAAAAAATTCTATCATGCACACGTTTCTTCTAATGAGAGGATGACATGTGGGGACCATGAGTTTGATTAAACGGTATATGCATCGAGAAGCGCTATCAAATTCGGAATAGGGTAGTGTGAGCGAAGAAAACAAATTCCATCATACACACGATTCTTGTAATGTGAGGCTGACATGGGGGTCTTAGCAGCGTGACTAAACGATAGATATATCGAGCAATGTTATCGAATTGAAATTAGGGAGGCAATAGCCAAGGAAAAAATTCCACCATGCACGCATTTCTTCTAATGAGAGAATGACATGTGGGACAGATGCATCGAGCAACGCTATCAAGTTCAGAACAGGGTAGCGCGAGCGAAGGAAAAAAATTCCATCATACACACGATTCTTCTAATGAGAGGCTGACATGTGGGACCCAGTAGCCTGACTAAACGGCAAACGCATCGAGCAACGTTATCGAGCTCAAATCAGGGAGGCGCGATGGAAAAGTATGGTCTGCTAGAGACACTGACGTCTGGGACCCACATGCATCAAAAGACTTCTGTGAGTCAACATCGCGCGAGGAACTAAAAATCTTGCTTCTGCCATGTGCCAGTCGAGCTTCCTCCATGGTTTTAGTGGTTCCGTCATTGTAGAGGGTCGCCAAACCGGGAAAAAAAAGTTTTCCATTGGCCACGGTCGTGCCGAGAATTTCGTCGCAGAAGACACGCCTTGTACGACGACCATCGGGCCAAGTCGTTGCGGTAGGAAACATTTCTTGTAGTGTGTAGGTGGATCTTTAACCCTGGCCTATCTCCATCCATTGAATCAACGCACGATATAAAGTAAACTAGATTGGTCCAATAAACAAAGGTAATATGAAAAAACAAAATCTAGGTCTACTAGGGAAAAATACTATTATACTACATCCGTGAATCCGGATCGAAGGTATCAGCCGACTACTTATCAGGATGCGATGATAAATGTTGATTCTGAGTCATGTCTTGGAGCCATGAGATCCTAGTTAAAGTCCATGGATGACAATTAAGTTTGGAACTTGGTTGACCTGCCTGATGGTGCAAGATCCATCGAGAGCAAATGGGTCTTTAAAAGGAAAAATGAGCAAGACAGAAATATTTCTATCTATAAAGCACGGCTTGTCACGAAATGGTTCTGACAATTTCAAGGAGTTGACTATGATGAGACTTTATCGCCTATAGCGATGCTTAAGTCGGTAAGGATCATGTTTGCACTAGCTACATATTTCGATTGGGAGATATGGCAAATGGATGTCAAAATGGCTTTCCTTAACAGAAATTTAACCGAGGACGTTTATATGATACATCCCGATCATTTTGTCGATCTGCCTAGTCCTAATAAAGTTTGCAAGCTCCGAACATCCATCTATGGATTGAAGCAGGCAAGTCAGAGTTGGAACATTCGTTTTGATGAAGTGGTCAAATCGTTTGCCTTCATCAAAAGCGAACAAGATTCTTGTATATACAGGAAGTTTAGTGAAAGCTCAGTTGTTTTCCTGATACTATATGTAGATGGCATATTAATAGTCAGACAATGTTTCAATGTTGCAAGAAACCAAGAGTTCTTTGGAAAGGTGTTTCCAAATGAAGGACTCGGGTGAGGCGGCATTTATACTGGGAATTAAGATCTATAGGCTTGAGTCAGAGTATATATCTAGATAATATATTGAAGAATGTAAATATGGATTCAGCTAAGAAGGGGTTCTTACCGATGGCGCATGGAATCTGACTTAGGAAGACTCAATGTCCAACATTGGCTAACGAGCGAAGTCGGATGGAGAGGATCCCTTATGCTTCGGAAGTAGGATCAATCATGTACACGATGATATGTACTAGGCCGGATATTTCATATACTCTAAGTGTAATGAGCCGATATCGGTCAGATCCTGGCAAAAGTCACTGATAGCAGTAAAGAATATCTTTAAGTACTTGATACATACTAAAGTTGAGTTCCGAGTCTATGGTGGTGAGGAAGAGCTAGGTGTAAAGGGTCTTTCAGACCGACCTGGATGACTCGCACTTGCAATCCGGCTATGTGTTCATAGTAAATGGAGGTGCAGTAAGCTGGAAAAGTTCCAAGAAAGTATCGTTGTCCGATTCCACTATGGAAGCTGAGTATGTTGCTGGCTCAGAAGCGGCAAAAGAAGGATTTGGATCGGAAATTTTCTAATTTAACTCGGGGTGGTTCCGGGCTCGTCCAGTCCATTAGACATGTACTGTGACAATACTGGTGCTATTGCACAAGCTAAGGAGCCATGGGCACACTAGAAAAACAAGCAACTTAGGAAATTTTAGCTGATTCGGCAGTTCGTCGATCGCGGAGAAATTAAGCTATGCAAGGTACACAAGAATGCAAATGTTGCAGACCCGTTGACCAAGCCGCTGCCACATCCTAAGTTTGAGGCGCACGTTGATGGCCCAAAATATATCGATCTCGTTGGGGAACCCCAAGAGGAAGGTATGATGAGCACAACAGCAAGTTTTCCCTTAGTTATGAAACCAAGGTTATCGAACCACTAGGAGCAAGGAAACACCTCCAAGGTGTTCTTTCCAACTTGGAATCCTGCACAACACAACCACAAAACTTTGCCCCCAACTTACAGTGAGGTTGTCAATCTCACCGGTTTTGCTGAAAACAAAGGATTAAACGTATTGTGTGGAAGATAGTAATAGCTTGCAGAAAGTAAACATAAAATAGTAAATAGTTGTAGATTGATGGTAAAAAAAGGACCGGGGTCCATAATTCACTAGAGGTGATTCTCCTTAAGATAGATAACATGTTGGGTGAACAAATTACAGCAGGGAAATTGACAAACATCGAGAAAGCAAACATGCATATACTAATCATCTTGACTCCTATGAGATTTGATTGGGCATTACAACATTATACATAGAACGTAATCCAACTGCATCTATGACTAATAATCCACCTCAGTTATCACCAACCCTCCAAAGATTAAGTTGCAAGCAATGATAATTGCATTAAGCATTGCGTGTAAAGTAAACAATACGATTGTTCTATGAACAAAGGATTGTTGTTTTCTCCTAGTAACAACAACACATCTAGTACCTTAGAGATTTCGTCACTTCCTGCATTCCTAGAGGCATGAACCCACTATCGAGCATAAATACTCCCTCTTGGAGTTGCTAGCATCTACTCGGCCAAGATATCTACTAACAACAGAGAGCATGCAAGATCACAAATAACAAAGAAATGAAAGAATCAATAATCAATCTGAAATAGCATCTCAATATCCATCAGATCCCTACAAACACAACATGTAGGATTACAAATAGATGATCTTGATCATGAACGGAGCTCACAAGATCTAAACGTGGTAGCACAAAGGAGAAGAACCAACCATGTACCTACTACATGGACGCGTAGTCCAGGGATGAACTACTCACGCATCACACCAGAGGCTTGCATGGTGATGAAGAAGGCCTCCAGGGTGAATTCTCCCCTCCGGCAGGGTGCCGGGAAGAGCTTCAGATCCCTCCCACTCTAGGGATGGAGATGACGGCAATTACAGACTCTTTTGTGGAATTTTGATCGGGTACTTAGGGTTTTTGTATCGGAGGGATCTTATAGGAGAAAGGGGAGGCCGAGGGGGTGCCCTAGGCGGCCACACCACCCCCTGGCGCATGCTAGGCCTGGTCGCGCGGCCAGGTGGTGTGGCCGGCCTCTGGCCCTTCTCCGTCTCGTATTCTGGCTCCGTGCCCCCCTCGGTGAAATATTGACTTTAGCTTTTGTCCCGTCCAATCCCGAGAATATTCATTTTCTAACTTTCCTGGAACCAAAAATAGCAGAAACAGGCAGCTAACACTATGGCATCTTGTTAATAGGTTAGTCCAAGAAAGTGTATAAAAATACTCCAAAGTGTGGACAAAACATAAGAAATTAGATATAAAACAAGCATGGAACATCAAAAATTATAGATACGTTAGCAACATATCAACATCCCCAAGCTTAACTCCTGCTCGTCCTCGAGTAGGTAAGTGATAAAAAGAAAGAATAATTTTTGAGGTGACATGCACCATCATAAACTTGATCAAAGTATTTGTAAAACAATGATAGCTGGGATCATAGTACTTCAACATAGCATGAAAGGTATATTTCTAACAATAAGACATAACAACTATGTTGTAACATGAAAAGGCACAGATAAAAGATTCATGAATAACAATGCTTTGCAAGACGTTTGTTTGTTTCACATAAAGAAAACATAATGAGAATGGTATTCAGCGTGTCCCTCATAGAGTAGCAAAACATAAATGCTTAGGACACCTTCAAAGTTCTTAAGGGTGACTAGATACAAATAGTTTAAGAACAAGCAATATCAAAGTTATGCATCAATCAACAAGTCTTGGGACAATGCACATTAAACTAAGAATGGCCACTATGCTCTCTCAATAGGTGCATAAAGATAGAAGATGGAGACTCAACAGAAAAGTAAAAGAAAGGCCTTTCATAGAAGGAAGCAGGGATTCAAGTCTCATAAAGAACTTCCAAAAATTATGGCACTTATTAGCTTTCAGGTCTCATTGCCCCTATCATAAGCATTTTGAAGTGATTAAGGTTAAAGTGAACAACCCATGGAGTATATGCTTGACAAAGTATAAGATGGAAATCTCATGTCCCTTGAATACGAGGGCCGCTCCTCATGCTAGTCAAGTTTAGTTACCGGTAAGTTCTTGTCATAGTAAGTACATGTGTATCATAGAGAACCGCCAACGGGGTACCCCTTGCCCGATGATACGGAAGAATCCCCATATCAAAATGACAAGGCAAGCAGACAACGAGCATCTCAGCAATCTTCTTATTTATCATGGGAAAATGGTGCTTTTTTCTGTCATTCCTCTTTTCTCATCTCTTTTTTTCTTTTTCTCTTTTTCTCAATCTCTATCTCTTTTTTTATAAGAAGAATGCTTCATAGATTTATCATTATGGTTATGCTGCAGGTTTCCACTATGATTAGGCATGGATAGACCAGCAGCCCAGGCTTTTCTCTAACACAGATACATAACTCCATGGACTTACAAGCTCCCCTTTCATTTCACACCATCGACATCCATAGACAAAAGAGCATGATATCAACTAGGTACAAAGTACAAGTGCAATGTTGAAAGTGTTCCCCATGACAGCATGGTTCTGGTAATCCCCAACGTATAATTGCAAGCATATACAACATAGATGACACAATGGTTCAAGTTTATTAGGGGCAAGAAAAGTAAAGTGTGCCATCAAGTTCGTGAGAGCTTTAATCACTAGTTTTCTCATAACAAGTTTAATTCAGAAGGTAGATAAAAACATGAATATACTTGGAATAGCAAATGCTAATAGGTAGGTATGGTGAACTCTTTGGAATAACTTGGTTTTATTTGGAGTTGGATGCATGAGTGGAACTCATACTTGGTTATGGAGGCTAGCAAAGGACTGGGAGCGACCAACTAAGAGAGCAATAATGGCCATAATCATGCAAAGCGACAAAACATCATTAATTAAAGCATAAAGTGATATTACAAGTCGAAAACAAAAGGATCATCGAGGCTATGGTGACTTGGGATAGTCATAACATGGCGTGAGCATGCGCCAAGTCAACCCAAATAAAGCATCAAAGGAGAATACCACAATACTATGCTTTAATATACTAAAACAATGCATGATTCTTTCAAGGCACATTAAGCAATCTCAATTGTTTATAACATGTCATGCTACAGCAAAAATCACTAAGCATAAAGCCAAAAAAATATCAAGCATGACATGACAAAGCATAGGCCATAGTCAAAAACAAGCTCCTTTTTACCACTTTAAGCATGAACTTTTCCTACTCTTTTCCAATCCAAACCAACCTATTTGAAAACTAATGTATGAAAGAGGGGGTACAACCAATTTATTCAAGCAAACTAAGCAAACCAAACAAACTAAAACCAAAAACAAAAAATCAAGACGCTCCAAGAACAACACAAGTGTGCATGAAACAATAAAAATGAAGTGGTTAGAAGAACCTGAGATTTTTATTGATGAAGAAGGGGATGCCTTGGGCATCCCCAAGCTTTGCCGCTTGTTGATATGTCCATTTCGCATCACTATTCTATGTCTTAATTCACTATTATTCATTGATATATTTCGTATTGAGAGGTGATACTTATGTTATTTCATCTATTTTTGCATGGTTGATGACTTTTGGAGCATGGACCGCTGCAGTCAGGATTCTGATGGAAAAGGTGCCGTTTGGAGGCAAAATTAGCGAAGATCGGAAAATCCGGGAAAATATATGGAAAATCCTATTTTTCCAGAAGACTAAGGATGCCGGAAGATGGAGTGGAGGTGGGCCACAGGGGGCCCACACCACCCCATGGCGCGGGCAGGCCTAGGACGCGCCTGGAGGTGGTGTGGCCACCCTGGCCCACTCCAGCCTCTCCCCTCTGGCGTATATCAACCTCCTGAAACCCAAAGACTCGAGGAGCGACCACATAAAGATTCCGCCGCCTCTGCGGGGCGGAAAACATCGAGAGAGAAAGATCTCTCCGGCAGACAGATTTCTGCCAGGGGAATTCCTTCCCGGAGAGGGGAGATTGTCGCCATCAACAACACCATCAAGCTGGACTTCATCGGTATCATCATCATCATCACCATCATCACCATCAGCACCCTCATCACCATATCAATATTGCTGTAACAATTGCGTTGAATCTTGCATAGTTCATAGGGGAAACTTTCCCGGTGTTGATTACTCTTTGTAGTTGATGCTATTGAGTGAACCATTGAATTATTTTTATGTTCAGATTGTTATACATCATTATTCCATCTCTGATCATGTTCCATATGATGTCTTGTGATTAGTTCGTTTTGTTCTTGAGGACATGGGAGAAGTCTTGTTGTTAGTAGTGGAGTTGTGTTGAGAAAGATTCAATAGATTGTTATTTAAGTTGTGGTGTACTTCTTCTAGTGGTGTCATGTGAACATCGACTACATGACACTTCACCTATATGGGCCTAGGGGAATGCATTGTGTATTTGGCTACTAATCGTAGGGGTTGCCGGAGTGACAGAAACCTGAACCCCCATTAGGAAACCATTACACAAGGGACGTAAGGGTCTTAGAGTTTAAAGCTATGGTTAGGTTTCTACCTTAATTACTTTCTTGTACTTACGGATGTTTTCAAGGGGTATAATCAAAAGTATGTATTAGTCTTGGATGGGGCGGTACATTAGCACAGGTTCACCCACACAACACATAGCAAGCTAAAGAAGATTAATCAACTATATGAAGCGAAAGCACTTGATAGTCTTCCCATGTGTCCTCGAGAACGTTTGGTCATCTATAGAAATACAACCGGCTTGTCCTTTGCTGCATAAAGGGTTGGGCCACTTGCTGCATTTATTCCTACTGTCTTTTATTTACTCGTACTTTATTTACTTGCTTTATCGAAAACCCCTAAAATCCGTTTGCTAAGTATTTGCAGAGAATTCCTGATCCATACCACTAGCCAGCACCTTCTGCTCCTCGTTGGGTTCGACACTCTTACTTATCTAAAATACTGCGATACACCCCCTATACTTGTGGGTCATCACTTGTACTTCTTGGATATTTCTTGGGGTGACATGGGGTGGCATCCCCAAGCTTGAGCTTTAGTCCATTCTTCATCTCATTACATCATTCTCTCCTTACACCTGAAATTTTTCCTTCATACAAAACTTCACACAATCTTTATTAGCAACATTAGTGTACTCAAGATAATAAGTCTTTGGGTTAAGTTTCAACACCAATAAAAGTTCCATTAAAACACAAGATATTGTCGCACTTCCCTCAAAAATCTCAATTCCCCAAAAAGAACCCAAAAAGGAATCAACAAGAAGCAAATGCAAATAATGGCAAATATCTGTCAAAACAGACCAGCAGGTAAAAACCAATTTTTTCGAAGACCTTCTGTTGCTCAAATTGAAAAGTGTTGAACTAACTAAGGTTGAATAACAACCTGGGGCAGAAGCACAAAAAATCACAGAACAGACGTATAGAGATTTTACACGAATTTTTACAGCGAAGCACAAAAATCTGTTTCGGGACAGCAACTTTCCCAAGCATTACTTCTCTCTCATTAGAGGTTACTCTTGGCACAAAAAGCAAATAAAAAGGATAAGGAGCGGTTATTACAGAGGTAATAACTTCTAAGGCTCATCTAAAATTTTGGGTTATCTCCCAATAAGTACTTTTCTTTAACGCCTTTAAGTTAGGCATAAGAAGCAAGAAAAATGATCAAGTATTCTCAAACGAAGAAGCATTAAAACCAAATTTCTTGCCCTTACCTCTCTTACTTTTATTCTTAAACTTGGGGAACATATGATAGTTTGGTGGAGAAGCAAAGTGCATGGTGCCCTTTTCCACATCTATTATTGCTCCAAGGAGTTTTAATAGGGATCTTCCAAGTGTAATTTGTCTTTTTCCTATACATTCAATAACAAGATAATCAGTAGAAACCATTTTCCCTAGGATCTTTGTAAACACTCCTTCAACTATTCCAATGGGTAATATTGTGGCATTATTAGCAAGAAATATTTCTTCTCCTCCTTCAGAAAGTCCCCAAAGATTCGTAGATATCTTTAGGCATAAGACAGAATTCAGACATGATATCATAGCGAGCATGAAAAGTTTTGTTATTTATAACAATCTTTACTATAGGAAGCCATTTTGAGGGTTCAGAATTTATTGGAACATAACCATGATGCTCTCTAAGCGTATTATAGCATTCTTTTAAACTAGTAGTGCGGGTCTCAAGGGTGTTCAATCTAGCAAATATGTTTATAAAGGAAGAATCAGATTTGCTAGGCAAGTTGTAAGTTAAGACCAATTTCTTTATGGCTTTAAAAGCTTCATCCTCATTACATTGGAGGAAATCTTCTCCCACTACAGCATCCAAAGCATATATATAACAAAGGGCAGTTCAAAAGTAAAAAACTGCTAAGAAACAAGCTTTGAGTCATTTTAGGTTCAGTTTTTTCATGTAAATCAGAGATCCTAGACCAAGCTTCTTTAAAACTCTCTTCAATTCCTTGTTTGAAAGTGAAAATCATATCCTCAGGTGACATACTGATTGGAGCAATAGGTGTGTGATGGCTCAATACACGGCGCCTAGAAAAGTGCTTGGTGCGTGGTGTTGATGTAGAGCTCGTTGGGAACCCCAAGAGAAAGGTATGATGAGCACAGCAGCAAGTTTCCCTCAGTTATGAAACCAAGGTTTAATCGAACCAGTAGGAGCAAGGAAACACCTCAAAGGTGTTACTAGCTGAGCTTTGGCAGGGCGCACTACCGGTGCTAGTAGCAACGTGGAGACCTGCACAACACAACCACAGAACTTTGTCCCCAACTTGCGATGGGGTTATCAATCTCACCGTGTTTTGTGGAAAACAAAGGATTAAACGTATCGAATGGAAAGAAGTAAAAGTTTGCAGAAAGTAAACACAAAGCAGTAAAAGATTGTAGATTGTATGTAAAGAAATAGGACCGGGATCCATAGTTCACTAGAGGTGGCTCTCCTTAGATAGATAACATGCTGGGTGAACAAACTACAGCGGGGCAATTGACAATCACCGAGAAAGCAATACATGCATATACTAATCATCTTGACTCCTTTGACACTTGATTGGGCATTACATCATAATACATAGACCTCCATCCAACTGCATCTATGACTAATAATCCACCTTCAGTTATCATCCGAACCCCTTCCAGTATTAAGTTGCAAGCAACAGATTATTGCTTTACGAACTGCGTTTAAAGTAAACAATACAATTGTTCAATGAACAAAAGATCGTTGTTTTCTCCCTAGTAGCAACAGCACATCTAGTACCTTAGAGATTTCTGTCACTTCCCCACATTACCAGAGGCATGAACCCACTATCGAGCATAAATACTAACTCCTGGAGTTGCTAGCATCTACTTGGCCAAGATAGCTACTAACAACAGAAAGCATGCAAGATCTCAAATAACAAAGACATGATAGAATCAATAATCAATCTGAAATAGCATCTCAATATCCATCGGATCCCGCCAAACCAACATGTATGAATTACAAATAGATGATCTTGATCATGAATAGAGCTCACAAGATCTAAACATGAAAGCACAAAGGAGGAGAAACTATCCATCTAGCTACTACATGGATCCGTAGTCCAACGATGAACTACTCACGCATCACACCGGAGGCTTGCATGATGATGAAGAAGGCCTCCAGGGTGAATTCCCCTCTCCGGCAGGGTGCCGGAAAGAGCTTCAGATCCCTCCCGATCTAGGGATGGAGATGACGGCGGCTATAGACTCTTTCGTGGATTTTTGATCGGGTACCTAGGGTTTTTGTCCCGAGGGAAACTTATAGGCGGAAGGAGAGGCCGAGGGGGTGCTAGGTTCGGCCAGACCACCCCCTGGCGCGGGCCAGGCCTGGCCGCGCGGCCAGGTGGTGTGGCCGGCCCCTGGCCCCTCTCTGTCTCGTATTCTGGCACTTGATCCCTTCCGGAAAAATAGGCACTCTGGCTTTTGTCCCATCCAATTCCGAGAATATTCATTTTCTGACTTTTCTGGAACCAAAAACAACAGAAAACAGGCAGCTGGCACTGTGCCTCTTGTTAATAGGTTAGTCCAAGAAATCATAATAAAAGTACTCCAAAGATGGAACAAAACACAAGAAAGTGGATAAAACTAAGCATGGAACATAAAAAATTATAGATACATTTGCAATGTATCAACATCCCCAAGCTTAACTCCTGCTCGTCCTCGAGTAGGTAAATGATAAAAAGAAAGAATTTTTAAGGTGACATGCACCATCAAAGACTTGATCAAAGTATTTGCAAAACATTCAAGGCTGGGATCATAGTACTTCAATCATAACATGAAAGACAAAGTTCTAGCAATAAGCAAAGAAACTATGATGCAACATGAAAAGGCACAAACAAAAGATTCATGAATAACATGCTTTGCAAGACGTTTGTTTGTTTCATCTAAAGAAAACATAGCATAAAAGTATTCAACTTGTCCCTCAATAGAGTAGCAAATATAAATGCATAGGACACCTTCAAAGTTCATAAGAGTGACTAGATACAATAGTTTCAAACAAGCAATAACAAGTTATGCATCAATCAACTAGTCTTGGGACAATGCACATAGAACTAAGAATGGCCACTATGCTCTCAAAGTAGGTGCATAAAGATAGAAGGTGGAGACTCAATATAATGGTGGAAGAAAGGCCTTTTGTAAAAAGGAAGTAGGGATTCAAGTCTCATAAAGAGCTTCCAAAAATTATGGTACTTAAAGCTTTTAGCTCTCATTGCCCCTATCATAAGCATCTTGAAGTGATTAAGGTTAAAGTGAACAAACTATGGTGTACATGCTTGACGAAGTATAAGTCAGAAATCTTATGTCCCTTGTATACGAGGGTCGCTCCTCATGCTACTCAAGTTTAGTCACCCGTAAGTTCTTGTCATCGTAAGTACATGTGTATCATAGAGAACCGCCAACGGGGTACCCCTTGCCCGATGATACGGAAGAATCCCCATATCAAAATGACAAGGCAAGTAGACAACGAGCATCTCAGCATTCTTCTTATTTACCATGGGAATATGGTGCTTTTTTCTCTCTTTCCTCTTTTCATAATCTCTTTTTTTTCTCTTTTCTCTTTTTTTCTCAATATAGGACTCTTTTTTTATAAGAAGAATGCTTCATAGACAGCTCATTATGGTTATGCTACAGGTTTCCACCATGTCAGCATGGATTAGACCAGCGTCCCAGGCGTTTCTCTAACACATATACATAACTCCATGGACTTACAAGCTCCCCTTTCATTTCACACCGACGACATCCATATACAAAAGAGCATGATATCAACTAGGTACAAGTACCAAGTGCAATGTTGAAAGCGTTCCCCATGAAAGCATGGTTCTGCTAATTCCCAACAAATAAGTGCAAGCATATACAACATAGAAGACACAATGGTTCAAGTTTATTAGAGGCAATAGAGTAAAGTGTGCCATCAAGTTCGTGAGAGCTTTAATCACTAGTTTTCTCATAACAAGTGGAAGGTAAACAAAAGCATGAATATACTTGGAATAGCAAAAGCTAGTAGGTAGGTATGGTGGACTCTTTGGAAAAACTTGGTTTAGGGAGTTGGATGCATGAGTGGAACGCATACTTTGTTGTGGAGGCTTGCAAAAGACTGGGAGCGACAAACTAAGAGAGCAATACTGGCCATAATCATGCAGAGCGACAAAACATCATTGATCAAAGCATAAAGTGATACTACAAGTTGAAAACTAAAGGATCATAAAGGCTATGGTGACTTGAGATAGTCATAACATGGTGTGAGCATGTGCCAAGTCAACCCAAATAAAGCATGAAAGGAGAATACCACTATACCATGCTTTAATATGCTAAAACAATGCATGATTCATCCAAGGCACATTAAGCAATCTCAATTGTTTATAACAAGTCATGATACAGCAAACAATACTAAGCATAAAGCCAAAACAATATCAAGGATGGCATGACAAAGCATAGCCACAGTCAAAAACGAGCTCTTTTTACCACATAAGCATGAACTTTCCTACTCTTTTCCAAACCAAACCAAACTATTTGCAAACCAAAGTGTGAAAGAGGGGGTACAACCAACTTATTCAGAAAACTAAGAAAACCAAGAAAACTAAAAACCAAAATGAAAGCGAAAAAGAAGACGCTCCAAGAAAAACACAACTGTGCACGAAACAATAAAAATGAAGCGTTTGGAAGAAACCTGGAATTTTTATTGATGAAGAAGGGGATGCCTTGGGCATCCCCAATCTTTGATGCTTGTACTTCTTGGATATTTTTTGGGGTGACACGCGTGGAATCCGCAAGCTTGAGCTTTAGTCCATCCTTCATCTCATTACTCATTCCTTCCATACACCTGAAATTTTTCCTTCATACAAAACTTCACACAATCTCATTAGCAACATTAGTGCACTTAAGATAAATAAGTCTCAAGGTTCAGTTCTAACACCAAATAAACTTCCATTAGAACACTAGCTATTGTAGCACTTCCCTCAAAAACTCAATTCCCCAAAGGAACTCAAGAAGGAACTAACAAGAAGCAAATGCAGAAAATGGCAGAAATCTGTCAAAACAGACCAGCAGGTAAAGACGAATTTTTTCGAAGACCTTATGTTGCTCAAATCAAAAAGTGTTGAACTGACGAAAGTTAGATAACAACCGGGGGCAGAAGCACAAAAAATTACAGCTCAATCGGACTTATAGATCTCTGTCAGGAATTTTTACGGTGAAGCACAAAAATCTGTTTCGGGGCAACAACTTTCCCAAT
Organism: Avena insularis; assembly: GCA_023614405.1. Lineage (NCBI taxonomy): Eukaryota > Viridiplantae > Streptophyta > Magnoliopsida > Poales > Poaceae > Avena > Avena insularis. Next base: position 539,514,512 of record CM042694.1, read on the forward strand.
CGTTACTTCACTCTCATTAGAGGTTACTCTTGGCACAAAAAGCAAATAAAAAGGATAAGGAGAGGTTATTACAGAGGTAATAACTTCCAAGACTCATCTAAAACTCTTGGGTTATCTCCCAACAAGTACTTTTCTTTAACGCCTTTAAGTTAGGCATAAGAACCAAAGAAAGAATCAAGTGTTCTCAAATGAAGAAGCATTAAGACCAAATTTTGTTTTCATAGGAGAATCAAAAGAAATCTTTTCTCTCTTTTTAGGGAAGTGTTCTATATCTTTCTTGAGTGGGAGTTGATATTTAATGGTGCCTTCTTTCATATCAATGATGGCACCAACAGTTCTAAGAAAAGGTCTTCCGAAAGTAATAGGACAAGAAGCATTGTATTCAACATCCAAAACATAGAAATCAACAGGGACATAGGAATCATTAACCATAATAAGAACATCATTAATACTCCCCATGAGTTTCTTTTTAGCATTAGCATCAAGTGGGACATTCAAATAACAATCTTCAAGAGGAGGCAAATCAACCATATCATAAATCCTTCTAGGCATAATAGAAACACTACTATCAAGATCACACAAAGCTTTGAAATCAAAGTCATTCACTTTCATATTAATGATGGGTTCCCAACCATCTTCTTGCTTTATAGGAATAGAAGCTTTATGTTTCATCTTTTCTTCTTTAATCTTTATGAGAGCATCAGTAATGTGTTTTGTAAAAGCCATGTTCATAGCACTAGCATTAGGACTTTTAGCAAGCTTTTGTAGGAACTTAATAACTTCAGAGATGTTGCAACCATCAAGATCAAAATCAACTTTATCATCTAAAGTAGTAGAACTATTACTAGCCTCAACACTAGTGGTGGTAATAGTAGAAACACTAATGTTTCTAGCAATTTCATCTTCTCTTTCCCACTTAGCATGTAATTCAGCTAATAGTCTAACATTTTCATCAATTCTTACTTGTATAGCATTAGTGGCTGCAAAGGGATTCTCATTAGTTTTGGGTTAGCAACCATTTTATTAATCAATGAAGATTGAGCTTCAGACAAAGATGATATATTTCTTTTAGCATTAGAGAGTTTCAATTGTAAACTAGGAATTTCCCTATTTAGACTCTCAAGTTGATGGCTAATGTTCTTCAAAATGATAGATTGCTCCTCCATTGTTTTAGTAAATAGTCTATTTTGCTCATATTGCATTTGCATAAAGTTTTTAGTGGCTCTTTCAACTTCCAAAATTCTACCTTCACTAGGTAATTCAGATTTACCATTGTTGGGAGGATATGGCTTATAATTGTTGTTACCAAAATTGTTCCTATAAGCATTATTACCATAAGCATTGTTGCTAAAGTTGTTATTTCTTATGAAGTTCACATCAACTTGCTCTTATTGAGCAACCAAAGAGGCTAAAGGAACATTATTTGGATCAATACGGGCTTTCCCATTAACAAGCATGGACATAATAATATCAATCTTATCACTCAAGGAGGAGGTTTCTTCAACATAATTTACCTTCTTACCTTGTGGAGCTCTCTCAGTATGCCATTCAGAATAATTAACCATCATATTATCCAATAGTTTTGTTGCAGCACCCAAAGTGATGGTCATAAAGGTACCTCCAGCAGCTGAATCCAATAGGTTCCTTGAAGAATAGTTCAATCCTGCATAAAAAGTTTGGATGATCATCCAAGCAGTCAGTCCATGAGTGGGACAATTCTTAACCAAAGATTTCATTCTTTCCCAAGCTTGAGCAACATGCTCATTATCAAGTTGTTTAAACTTCATTATTTAACTTCTCATGGATATAAACTTAGCAGGAGGATAGTATTTTCCAATAAAAGCATCTTTGCACTTAGTACAAGAATCAATACTATTTCTAGTTAAGGAATTCAACCATTCTCTAACTTTTCCTCTCAAAGAGAGAGGAAACAATTTCATCTTAATAATATCACCATCTATATCCCTATGCTTTTGCATCTCACAAAGTTCAACAAAGTTATTTAGATGGGAAGCAGCATCTTCATTAGCAATACCCGAAAATTGTTCTCTCATAACAAGGTTGAGCAAAGCAGGTTTTATCTCAAAGAAAGTATTTTCAGCCACAGGTGGAGCAATGGGAGTGCTCATAAAATCATTGTTGTTGGTGCTAGTGAAGTCACACAACTTAGTGTTTTCAAGAGTAGTCATTTTTTTTGGGTTTTCAAATAAGAAAGCAAACAAGTAAAACTAATTTTTTTTATTTTTGAAGAACAAAACAAGCAAACAAAGCAAAAAGGAAACTAAGCAAAACAAAAACAACAAAGTAAAGAGATTGGTTATGAGGGACTCCCCATGTGAAGATGTCCTTGACTCTGACAGCGGCAGAAAATCGCTTGATGGCTCAATACAGCGCCTAAAAGTGCTTGGTGCGTGGTGTTGATGTAGAGCTCGTTGGGAACCCCAAGAGGAAGGTATGATGAGCACAGCAGCAAGTTTCCCTCAGTTATAAAACCAAGGTTTAATCGAACTAGTAGGAGCAAGGAAACACCTCAAAGGTGTTACTAGCTGAGCTTTGGCAGGGCGCACTACCGGTGCTAGTAGCAACGTGGAGACCTGCACAACACAACCACAAAACTTTGTCCCCAACTTGCGATGAGGTTGTCAATCTCACCATGTTTTGCGGAAAACAAAGGATTAAACATATCGAATGGAAAGAAGTAAAAGTTTATAGAAAGTAAACACAAACCAGTAAAAGATTGTAGATTGTATGTAAAGAAAAAGGACCGGGATCCATAGTTCACTAGAGGTGGCTCTCCTTAGATAGATAACATGCTGGGTGAACAAATTACAGCGGGGCAATTGACAAACACCGAGAAAGCAATACATGCATATACTAATCATCTTGACTCCTTTGGGACTTGATTGGGCATTACAACATAATACATAGACCGCCATCCAACTGCATCTATGACTAATAATCCACCTTCAGGTTATCATCTGAACCCCCTCCAGTATTAAGTTACAAGCAATAGATTATTGCTTTACGGACTGCGTGTAAAGTAAACAATACAATTGTTCTATGAACAAAAGATCATTGTTTTCTCCCTAGTAGCAACAGCACATCTAGTACCTTAGAGATTTCTGTCACTTCCCCAGATTACCAGAGGCATGAACCCACTATCGAGCATAAATACTAACTCTTGGAGTTGCTAGCATCTACTTGGACAAGATAGCTACTAACAACGGAAAGCATGCAAGATCTCAAATAACAAAGAAATGATAGAATCAATAATCAATCTGAAATAGCATCTCAATATCCATCGGATCCCCGCAAACACAACATGTATGAATTACAAATAGATGATCTTGATCATGAATGGATCTCACAAGATTTAAACATGAAAGCACAAAGGAGGAGAAACCAGCCATCTAGCTACTACATGGATCCGTAGTCCAAGGATGAACTACTCACGCATCACACCGGAGGCTTGCATGGTGATGAAGAAGGCCTCCAGGGTGAATTCTCCTCTCCGGCAGGGTGCCGGAAAGAGCTTAAGATCCCTCCTGATCTAGGGATGGAGATGACGGCAGCTACAGACTCTTTCGTGGATTTTTTATTGGGTACCTAGGGTTTTCGTCTCGAGGGCAACTTATAGGCGGAAGGAGAGGCCGAGGGGGTGCTGGGGTCGGCCAGACCATCCCTTGGCGCGGGCCAGGCCTGGCCGCACGGCCAGGTGGTGTGGCCGGCCTCTGGCCCCTCTCCGTCTCGTATTCTGGCACTTGATCCCTTCTGGAAAAATAGGCACTTTGGCTTTTGTCCCGTCCAATTCCGAGAATATTCATTTTCTGACTTTTCTGGAACCAAAAACAACAGAAAACCGGCAGCTAGCACTGTGGCTCTTGTTAATAGGTTAGTCCAAGAATTCATAATAAAAGTACTCCAAAGTTGGAACAAAACACAAGAAAGTGGATAAAACTAAGCATGGAACATCAAAAATTATAGATACATTTGCAATATATCAGTGTGCACATGAAATCATTGTTGTTGGTGCTAGTAAAGTCACACAACTTAGTGTTTTCAAGAGTAGTCATTTTTTGTGTTTTTAATAAAGAAAGCAAACTAGTACAACTAATTTTTTATGTTTTTGATAAAGAAACAAGCAAGCAAAGCAAAATTAAACTAAGCAAAACAAATAAAACAAAGTAAAGAGATTGGTTATGAGGGACTCCCCTTGTGAAGATGTCCTTGACTCTCCGGCAACGGCGCCAAAAAAATAGCTCGATGGCCCAAAATATTTCGAGCTCGTTGGGGAACCCATAGAGGAAGGTATGATGAGCACAGCAACAAGTTTTCCCTCAGTTATGAAACCAAGGGTATCGAACCAATAGGAGCAAGGAAACACCTCCAAGGTGTTGTTTCCAAATTGGAATCCTGCACAACACAACCACAAAACTTTGCCCTGAACTTACAATGAGGTTGTCAATCTCTCACCGGTTTTGCTGAAAACAAAGGATTAAACGTATTGTGTGGAAGATAGTAATAGCTTGCAGAAAGTAAACAGACAACAGTAAATAGTTGTAGATTGATGGTAAAAGAAAGGACCGGGGTCCATAGTTCACTAGAGGTGATTCTCCTTAAGATAGATAACATGTTGGGTGAACAAATTACAACGGGGCAATTGACAAACATTGCGAAAGCATACATGCATATACTAATCATCTTGACTCATATGAGATTTGATTGGGCATTACAACATTATACATAGACTGTAATCCAACTGCATCCATGACTAATAATCCACCTTCAGGTTATCATCCGAACCCTCTCCAGTATTAAGTTGCAAGCAACAGATAATTGCATTAAGCATTGCGTGTAAAGTAAACAATATGATTGTCCTATGAACAAAGGATTGTTGTTTTCTCCCTAGTAGGAACAGCACATCTAGTACCTTAGACATTTCTATCACTTCCCCAGATTCGTAGAGGCATGAACCCACTATCGAGTATAAATACTCCCTCTTGGAGTTGCTAGCATCTACTCGGCCAAGATATCTACTAACAACGGAGAGCATGCAAGATCACAAATAACAAAGACATGATAGAATCAATAATCAATCTAAAATAGCATCTCAATATCCATCGGATCCCCGCAAACACAACATGTAGGATTACAAATAGATGATCTTGATAATGAACGGAGCTCACAAGATCTAAACATGGTAGCACAAAGGAGAAGAACCAACCATCTAGCTACTAAATGGACCCGTAGTCCAGGGATGAACTACTCACGCATCACACCGGAGGCTTGCATGGTGATGAAGAAGGCCTCCAGGGTGAATTCTCCCCTCCGGCAGGGTGCCGGGAAGAGCTTCAGATCCCTCCCGATCTAGGGATGGAGATGACGGTGGCTAGAGACTCTTTCGTGGAATTTTGATCAGGTACTTAGGGTTTCTGTATCGGAGGCATCTTATAGGCGAAAGAGTAGGCCGAGGGGGTGCCCTAGGCGGCCACACCACCCCTGGCGCAGGCCAGTCCTAGCCGCGCAGCCAGGTGGTGTGGCGGGCCTCTGGCCCCTCTCCGTCTCGTATTCTGGTTCTGTGTCCCCCTCGGTGAAATATTGACTTTGGCTTTTGTCCTGTCCAATTCGGAGAATATTCATTTTCTAACTTTCCTGGAACCAAAAACAATGTAAAATGCAGTACCGCACTGTGGCATCTTGTTAATAGGTTAGTCCAAGAAAGTGTATAAAAATAGTCCAAAGTGTGGACAAAACATAAGAAAGTAGATATAAAACAAGCATGAACATCAAAAATTATAGATACATTAGCAACGTATCACATGTTAGAGCGATGGGCATGAAATGCCTAAGGCCTGGAGATTCCTAAGTGTTCGACTCTAGTGCAAGTGGGAGACTGTTAGGAATGATGCCCTAGAGGATCACATTCTGCCTTGTATTTATAAACCATTTTCCGGCTTGGAGGTAGTTGTATGTGTTGCATCAATTGTTGCAGATGTGGAACCACATACTTGTATCTAGCTCTAGCCAGTTAATCCTTAGTCATTTGAGGTTTGGAGGAAACCCCACTGCCAAGACTAATTTATAAGTGAGAAGATGACAATGTTTCACGTGTCATGAGCATGGAGATGCTATTCGCCTTGCATTGGCTAGTCAAAAGAGGTATGATAGCTGGACCTATCCAAAGTTTAGTAGGACGTGAGCACAACATCATACGCTTCGACTAACACAATGAAATCCTTATACTTAAGGGGATCACACGATCCGAGTTGTGGAAAAGCCAGCTCTGACTCCATCTAACGCTCATCGTAACTAGGAGTCATAAGGGTGGTCTTGGGACAACTTCAAAGCAAGCTACGTGACGTGGATCTTCCAAGACCAAATTCACCCCTTGATGACTACAAGTATACAGATTGTTTGTAGCTCGTTTCAAAATAAAGATATCGATCCCACAGGGAGCAGGAGTCTGAAGTCTATATAACTCTTGAAATAAATATTATGATAGAAATGCTAAATAAATTTCTAAGTAACAAGATAAAATGCGAGTATTGCATAAAAGGGTGTTTTTGGGTTTTAGGTATAAGAGCAACACTAAAGTAAAGTAAAACAACTGAATACAGAAAGTAAGTATCGCGTATACTGAATACAGAAAGTATTGGAACTGCAATAGGGAAAAAGCGTTCTCAGGGAGTAGCGGATACACCACTATCATTATAAGGAGCTAAGATAAAGATTGTCATCATGAACATTCTCAACTATGTATGTGTGGGAGGAACTCTGTATTTGGATAAATAGGCAGCAACCGCTGCTCACATCATCCTCATAACCACAATAGTCAGCAATCGACATCAATTGAATTATTGCGCTACTAAGGGACGTAATCCCGTAGAACGTATCCCATGGCATGGATAGTGTTCCGTGAGTTTCCTCGGTTTCCCAAGTCGATACGTAAGGAGTGCCAACAACTTTATAGTCACTGTAAGTGCTAGCACCCCTCCGTCTACCAACAAGTAATTCCCTCTATCAAGTCCCCATGAGAGGGAAATATTGAGAAGCCGACTTCTCTGAACATCAAGATGAACACAGTCTAACATATAGTCACAGCGATGAATATCATAATAGACTTTATCTTATTTCAATCTCATACTAGGGTTTCTCCATCTCCCTAAGAACTAATGATCTACTCAGACATGGAGGTAATCAACATCATGGCAATAACAATGGGATCTATCATAGATGAATAATACTTCTATAAATCCACAACAAGTATGGAAATTACAACAAGATCTAGACAAGATGTAGATGGGATGGATGGAGATGGTGGTGATGAAGTGGTGGATGATGAAGATCAATGCCTTAGCCTCCCGGATCTGTGCAGGGCGAAGATGGATCCCTGGTGGATGAGTTCCCCCTCCAGATGCCTTTTGGAGGTGAGGTTTCAGTGATTTCTCGGTGTTCTGTATGTCGTCTCTCTGATCCAGGTGCACAGGGTGAAACTATTTGAGGAGGCGGATGCAACGCCAACTATACAGCCAGAACTATACGTCCAGAAAATTTATTCCAGTCGTATAGTTGGCCGTTAAACCCTCTATCTCCTTTATTTGCTTTTGGTTTTATTCTGGTATTACTAATATTTCCCAAATAAGCGATTTACGTTGTTTCTGACTCCTTTTCTCCACAGTACAACTGCTCCAAGAATTGTATCCATTGAATCCATCATCTGTCCTGATCCTGCTGAAATCAGACATAAAATGTACGCGCGAGCGCCATAAAATACCAAGATCTTACATCTACAATGCAAAATAATAATGTAAAACATGATGCAAATATGCACTCATCAACTTCCCCAAGCTTAGACTCTTGCTCGTCCCGAGAAAGTTTTAGCTTAATGGATGTGATCCTCATATTGATGAAACTGAGTCAATTAAAATAAATGAGGCAGTTGCATCATGTGTTTATCATATACGATACTCGAGCCATCTGAATAGTATTAGCAGGATTCCACACCTTAGTGATCAACAGTTCATAAAAGATGAATCTCAACATAATGTAAAAGTATCTAATTCAACTGAATGAGTTAGCAAGGTAGTCCCAAGTGTTTTAGGATCAACGTATTCACTTGGGATTCAAAATCTCAAAAGTGTGTCTTTGTCATACTACAATATAGTGGTCTATGCTTATTTGCTCTTTACACACTCGCTCTTTTTGTTCTTTCTTTTCTTCCCTTTTGTATATATGCTCACACTTTTGTTTAAGCGTTGTGCAAAGGAGCTAGCCATACATTCCACTTCATGTAGGAATTCAAAGTTTAACGGTCTCAATTATAAAATTCCAATTGTATATGAAGCATTCTTATGACTTGAAGATTCTACCTCGGCTTGTTCTCACTCTATTTTGATAGCACTTTCATTTTCCTTTGTTCAAGGTTTCTTTTTCAACTTAACTGTATGGACAGTTATTCTTTGTAAATCAAACTGTAGACTTACAACATATTGACCAAATTATCTTTATGTGTTCCATTAATACCAATGGTGTGGAAGACTTCTATTGCTATCATCAAGTGCAAGTAAAATTATACTCAAGTCATTCATATATCCAATAAAGCAAACACAAACTAAATATTGCTTCATATATAATAATAAACTCGGAATTTCATTAAAGGGATCGACTATTCCTGAAGGGAATTCTAATGATGCAAACTTTATTGCTAGTTTAAACTAATGCAAAAATAGTAATAAAAACTTATAAGATAGATTACAAGGTCTTAAAGATCTCCCCAAGCTTGGAATCAAGCCAGGCGGGATCAAATAATCCCTTATGATTATTTGATACCATGATTGTTGTAAATCACTATGGCACCATGGCACGTGATATCTTCTCTTCACGGGCCACCCTGAGACGGAGGGATTGATTGACAGCTTCTAATTCTTTAACACGCAGCTTGTAGAAAAGATTGTTCCTCTCCAGTACTTTCACTTGTTCTTTAATGAACTCATTGTTATCCTGAAGTGTTTGTAGCGCCTTAAGACTCATACAAAAACCTGCTTCGGTTGTCTTCTTGATATCTTCATAAAGTTTGTCAAGATAAGTCAAAGCAATCGAAGGTATTTGGGTGTCCCTGGCTTCTCCTTGTCCAACTCTTCAATCTTCAGCTCTAGGGCCTTCAAATCCCTCTTCCGACACCCATGGTCGGTGTCGAGGAACTCCAAAGGGATAGCCTTGATCTCCTTACCTTGCTCGATTATGCTCCCGATCTCCATAGGAGCCTTGCTTCTGTGCTTCCATAGGAGCCTTGCTTCTTTGCTTCTATCCCTTGGTGCATGTCCTCACGTGTAAAATAAGGTGGATTGGTTTCTGGAGATTATGATTAGAGAGAGACAATGGAAGTATATAAGGGGGATCATATGTCGGTAAAAATCATGAGAAACACCAAATTATCGATCAAGAAAAGAATCTTAATGAACAGGGAAAGAAAACACGGATTTGGAAGTGTCCTACCGCGTAGCGACCAACTATACGGGCGCGGCCTGTATAGCTCTGACTGTATAGCTGGTTCCGGGCAGATATTTCCAAATATCTCGAGTCCAAGTCGATTAAATAACAACTCGGAACCGACAATAACATTTTTTATAACAAAAAGACAAAAGAAAAGTGTCTGAGAGTTTAATGACCAACTATATGGTCGGAATTTGGGCTTCTGGTCGTATAGTTGCGACTGTATAGATACAGACATCAAAAATCAAAAGTGTCTGAGAGTTTAATGACCAACTATATGGCCGGAATTTTGGCTCCGGACGTATAGTTGCGACTGTATAGATACAGACACCAAAAATCGAAAGTATCTAAGAGTTTAATGACCAACTATACGGCCGGAATTTCGGTTCCGGTCATATAGTTGCGACCGTATAGGCTCAGATATCGAAAATAATTTCACGAAGATGATATAGAGAGTTTAACAACCAACTATATGGCGGGAGCTGCTTCCTCTCTGGTCGTATAGTTCCGCCCGTTTTGTTGGTAAAACCCCTCTAAAACTTCAGAAAAACCCAAGGAATTCAAAGGCAAAATTTTCAGAAGTAAAATTTGTGAAGACAAATCACTTATTTAGGTAAGAACACTTAGCTTGAGCTTACCATTTTCTTATTTAGGGATGAAAATCTCGTCAAACAACAAAGACTTCTTCCATTTTGGAGGAATTAACCTTAGTTCATTGAATAATTCTCGTAAACAAAAATCACCAGGACCAAAGTTCCTCTCAACAAGATTGGTGTCTTGCTGGGCAAACATAGCCACTGCATCCAACATCTTTATTTCTTTGCTCTGCATAATGTACAACTCAAATTCTTGAAGTGAAAGAATCCAACAGATCAGTATTGGCTTATGGTCTTTCCTCTCAAGGAGTTCTTTTAAACCATCACAATCCCTATGAATTCTTACCTTTCCATCAACTATGTAAGAACGAAATTTATCAGAAGAGAAAAATATAGCAAAAGTTCCCTTTCTTCCTTAGGGTAATTCTTCTGAGCACCATTTAGAGTTCTACTAGAATGATGTAAAATGCTAAATCTATGACCAATGTGTTGTCCCAGAGTTACTCCTACAACATCATCACTAGCTTCACATATCAAGTCAAAGGTTGTATCCCACATACGTGGTTTAATAATAGGAGCACAGGATAAAACATTTTTGAGTTTATCAAAGGCTTCAAGACATTTATCATCAAAATTAAATCTTACTCCCTTTTGCAGGAGGTTAGTCAAAGGTTTAGATATTCCAGAGAAATTTCTAATGAACCTTCTATAAAAACGCACATGACCAAGAAACTTCTTATACCTTTAATATCCCTAGGTTGTGGCATTCTCTCTATTTCCTCAACCTTAGCTCTATCAACTTCAATTCCCTTACCGAATACCTTGTGTCCAAGGACTATACCTTCTTTGACCATAAAATGGCACTTCTCCCAGTTTAGAACAAGATTAGTTTCTTCGCAACGCTCCAACACTCTTTTGATATTATCCAAGCAACTAGTAAATGAAGTTTCATAGATAGAAAAGTCATCCATAAATACTTCCATTATAAGTTCTATAAACTCCAAAAAAATAGCAGGCATGCATCTTTGAAAATTAGCTAGAGCATTACATACCCCAAAAGGCATACGTCGGTAAGCATGTAAACCATAAGGACTAATGAAAGTTGTTTTAAGTTGGTCATCCGGATGAATAGCTATTTGAGAAAAACCAGAGTATCTGTCCAAGTAGCAAAAATGAGTATGGTTTCCTAACCTTTCTAAAGTTTGATCTATGAAGGGTAAAGGATAGTGATCTTTCCTAGTTTCTTTATTTAATTTTCTGAAGTCTATGCACATCCTATGCCCAACAATAGTTCTAGTAGGTATCAATTCATTGTTTTCATTGAGAACAACAGTAAAACCGCCCTTCTTAGCGACACAATGAATAGGACTTACCCATTCACTTTCTTTAACAGGATAGATTATACCTGCGTCTAGTAGGCGTACAATTTCTTTTCTTACCACTTCCTTCATTTCAGGCTTCAATATTCTATTAAATTATACAACTAGTTTAGCACCTTCTTCCATGAATATTCGATGGATGGTTATCATGGGACTAATGCCCTTCAAATCAGCCATTGAGTACCCAAAGGCCTTGTAATGCTCCTTAAGTATCTTCATGAGTTCTTCTTCTCCTGAAAGTTTAGCACTAATAATAACAGGATATTTATTTATATCATCTAAAAACCTATATTTAAGATTATCTGGTAGAGTCTTGAACTCTAGAGGTGGTAATTCCTCATCCCCTCTCTTTTCTGGCTCTTAAAAAGCCTCATTAGTTGGAGGTCCCTTAATGGGAAGTGAATGGAATTCATCTTCTAGTTCTCCCAGGGACTTATCCTTCATAACTATTTCTTAATAATTTGGGTCTTAATTTATTTCTTCTTCTTGATTACTAAAGAAAAGATCCACCATTTCCTCAATAGTTTTGTCTTCATCTTCTTCTTGTATTTGTGGAGGCCTATCTTTAAATTTGGAAAAGTGGAATTCATTTTCCACTCCCCCAAGCTTAAGAGACACAATCTCCTTTTTTAAACCAACATACGCACCTATATCACTCAAAAAGTTTTGTCCTAATATAATTGGGCAAAGAGTGTCAGCTGGCATATCAACAACCACAAAATTGATAGCAAAGTTTTTGTTGCCAATTGTGACTGTTGCATCTTCAACTACTCCCATTGGGATTCTAAGATTTTTATTGGCTAACATAATTGTCATATAAGTATTTTCAAATGTAGCCGGTTCTATTTCTTCTTTTATTTCTAAGTAGAAATCATAAGATATAGCATTAACTTTGGTGCCAAGATCGCATAAACTATAATGCGAGGTTTCTTTAAATATGCAGGGAAGAATATGTTTACCCTTTTACCTTTGTTTTACCTTTGTTTTACCTTCAACCAATACAGAAGTATCTTCATAAAGTTCAACTATGTTACAGTGTGCAGACATAGCCATAATTTCTTCCTTGGTTACCTCTTCATCTTTGGTTTCTTCCAGATGTTCCATGACTTCTGACATACTTTCTTCTTCTTTCTTTTCATGTACTACTTTGACCTGTTCATATTCAAGAATATGCTTTTGTGTAGTGTTAGGGAAAGGAATCTCCTGTATTGGTTCTAGGGAGGATAGTGTTGCTTTATCTTCTCTTTTCTTCTCAAGTTCGGGTGGTGGATCATACTTGACCACGCCCTCTTTCAGAGCTTTGATATGTTCTGTAAAAGCTTTAACAACTTGCAACACAAGACCTGAATCCAAATAAAGTTCTTTAGATAATTGTTTAACATGGCCCTTTTTATTATAGTCATGAATACAATCATGTTCTATTTCTACGCCTCCTTCACTTCCTAGACCAAAATTCCATGAAACTCTATGATCCCTAATTCTATTAAGTAAAGCCCAAGCTTTAGTTATAGGAAGATTCATAAAGGCTCCTTCCGCGAAAGAGTCTAGTTCAATTTTATTAGGTTTAATAAAACTACCATAAAAAATATGCAATAAATACCATTTAGGTAAATCATGATGGGGACATAGACGTAGTAAATCCTTAAATCTGATATAAGCTCTTAATAGTCCTTCATTAGAGCGATTCCTCCAAGTCATTATAAGACGCCCGATTCCAAAAGATTTTGATAATGGATAATATTTTGCTAGAAATTCAGATTATCCCAAGTAGCAGTGGCTTCAAGGGGTAAAGATCTATACCATGAGAGAGTTGTACTTGTCAAAGTCTGACTAAAAAGATTAACCCTTACCTCATCAGCGGTATATCCCGTCAATTGAAAAGTGCCATATATATATCTTTGAAACATGCAATATGCTCATATGGATCAGGATCTTCTTCATCAGCAGTAAATTGCTTCTTGTGTAAAATACCAAGTAGTAGAGGATTTATTTCAAACCCCCTTGTCTTCCCATTGGAGTTGTCTTTTTTGTAAATATCATAGGGCTTCCCGAAGTAGTTGAGTGGGTTAGCACTAGTCATATGCTCAAACTCCATCATGTCGGTGGAAACCTGTAACACAAAACAAAATTTAGCATGACAAAAATAAATAAGCAAAAACTAAAAGACCTATAGCGCTTAGCTCCCCGGCAACGGTGCCAGAAAATAGCTTGATGACTGCAAGTACACATATCATTTCTAGCTAGTTTCAAAATAAAGATATCGATCCCACAGGGAGCAGGAGTCTGAAGTCTAAAAACTCTTGAAATAAATATTGCTATATAAATGCTAAATAATGTTCTAAGTAACAAGATAAAATACGAGGATTGCGTAAAAGGGTGTTTTTGGGTTAAGGTATAAGAGCAACAATAAGGTAAAGTAAAACAACTGAATACAGAAAGTAAGTATCACGTATGTAAGAGATATTAGAACTGCAATAGGGAAAAGCATTCTCAGGCTGTAGCGGATACACCACTAGCATTATAAGGAGCTAAGATAAAGATTATCATCATGAAAATTCTCAACTATGTGTGTGTGGCAGGAACCCCGTATTTGGAAAAATAGGCAGCAACCGCTGCTCACATCATCCTCATAACCACAGCAGTTAGCAATCAACATCAATCGAAATACTACGCTATTAAGGGACGTAATCCCTAGGACGTATCCTATGGCATGGATAGTGTTCCATGATTTTCCTAGGTTTCCCAACTTGATATGTAAGGAGTTCCAACAGCTTTATTGTCACTGTAAGTGCTAGCACGCCTCCGTCTACCAACAAGTAGTTCCCTCCATCAAGTCCCCAGGAGAGGCGAATATTGAGAGGTCAACTTCTCTCAACATCAAGATGAAGACAATCTAACACATGATCACAGCGATGAATATCATAATACACTTTATCTTATTTCAATCTCATACTAGGGTTTCTCCATCTCCCTAAGAACTAATGATCTACTCAGACATGGAGGTAATCAACATCATGGCAATAACAATGGGATCTATCATAGATGAATAGTACTTGTATAAATCCACAACAAGTACGGAAATTACAACAATAACTAGAAAGGTGTAGATGGGATGGATGGAGATGGTGGTGCTGCAGCGGTTGATGATGAAGATCGATGCCTTAGCCTCCCGGATCTATGCAGGGCGAAGATGGATCCCTGGTGGATGAGTTCCCCCTCCAGATGCCTTCTAGATGCCTTCTAGAGATGTCGTCTCTCTAATCCAGTTGCACGGGGTGAAACTATTTGAGGAGGCAGAGGCAACGCCAACTATACGGCTGGAAAATTTATTTCGGTCGTATAGTTGGTCGTTGAACCCTATGTCTCCTTTATTCTCTCCCGGTTTTCTTCTGGTATTATTAATATTTCCCAAATAAGCGATTTATGTTGTTTTTGACTCCTTTTCTCCATAGTACAACTGCTCCAATAATTGTATCCATCATCTTACCTAATCCTGGTAAAAACAGACATAAAATGTGCGCGTGAGCGCCGTAAAATACCAAGATCCTATATCTACAATCCAAAATAATAATGTAAAACATGATGTAAATATGCACTCATCACCCCTCCATCTTGGAGAGATATTCTCTAGGACCTCTCGTGTGATATGATTTAGAAGCATGGCCATGCGCTACTCGACCAAGTGATGATCTAGGTAGTCCGACTTAGTGAATCCGGAGGGAATCAGTTATCACTGCAACGAGAAGAGAGTTAAACCGACAATGGGATGACAGAATATCTATGTGGTTTATTACCAATATCGTGAGGCAAAGGGACTCGGACAGATTGTCACATTGAGGGCACTTGCGTAAACCGGGAGTTAGCAAGTCTTGCTAGAGGCTGCTACCGATTATCAGCTCTAGTCAGAAAGTCAATGAGCTACTGATCTGACTGAATGATTATTGAGTTGTGTGTGTCTTACCATAAGCCTGGGAAATGCACACTTAAGAGAGTTGAACTAGGCGGATCTTGATCCTACTATCACAATCCGGCAAGTTGGACTTGTTCGGACAGGGACACGTGTCAATGGGTTGGACCCACTTTGACTAGGGCTAGGGTTTAGGACCGAGGAACACTAGTGTTGTGTGCCCTCACCTACTATCTTATATATAGGAAGGTGGGTGGCGGCGGGTAAGACAATCTAGTGCTACTTCCTAGGGTTTCGCTAGACTTGGCAATTCCACCTTCCTGTCCCGTGGCGAAAAGACCAAGACTAGCATCTCACTTGTTGATGTTCCACCTTGTATGTGTGTTAGATAGCAGAGGCACCACACCTGCGGTGCTCGTTGGCGGTGTTGGGCGGTGAAGTCGGAGGCAAAAGGACGAGGAGAACAGAGCCGGCGATGAGGTGGTCCTAGGATCAAGCAGTTCACTGGAGTTGGACGAGACGAGGGGAACATACGACACCACCATGATGCAGTTCCCCAGCTTCCGTACCTATGTGTCG
Organism: Avena insularis; assembly: GCA_023614405.1. NCBI lineage: Eukaryota > Viridiplantae > Streptophyta > Magnoliopsida > Poales > Poaceae > Avena > Avena insularis. The sequence goes on from CM042694.1 coordinate 539,530,465, forward strand.
AGATGTATGAGCTATTTCCTTTGACCTTGGCCAGATCTTGGGGTGGCTCGCTAGAGTCCTAGATGGAGCAGAAAAGTTTTTCCTTTTGGCCTGGCTCTGCCCATGGCCCAACACATGGAAGATGGACTGCGATTTTGTTTCTTCAACACCGACACATATGAGATGGTCGATGAAGAAGATAATATATTCGCAAGGCAGGCTCATGAAATATGAGTCGTTGGATGAGTTTCCTTCGAAATAAGATGGAAGAAAATGGATCTTGGAGAATCACTTACAATTTTTCATAAGATTCATGAACACCTCACTACGATTATGACGGACATCTTTGCGATAGTTGGGGTTTGCAATCGCTTCCTCCCAACTACAAAGACATCATTAGGGGCTATATCATGAGAGAAGAATCAGTCACCTTTCATGAGTTTGTTCCGGAGTTGAGAACTCTCAAAGTAGGATTGATCGTACTCGATGTCATGGATGAAGAAAGTATATATTAGATATACAAATTATTAATGTTATTCTTGCAAATACTTGCTGCAATTTACAAGTATTTGATACTTGTCCTGTTTTATAAAGACCAAGATGGTTTGATTGCGAATTGCTGAAAGAAATGAGGCAACATGGTATGGTGATGGCAATCAAGATAGTTGATGGCTGACATCACTCCTTCCCTTGATGTTTATCATTTGGATTAGTGGATTTGAATAAAATTTTGTAATCATCAAGTGTGTGAACTTTATTAGTGTGTCTTTGATACGTCCAAAACGTATCTACTTTCCCGAACACTATTGTTATTGTTTCTCCTCTATACTTGTGTGATTTGGATGCAACTAATGCGAACTGATGCTGTTTTCAGCAGAATTGCTTTGGTGTCTACTTTTTGTGCAGAAAATCAACTATCAGGAAAAATCCCGGAAAATATGCCAAAAATCCTATTTTACCCGAAGACTCTAGGAGCCAGAATACGAGTCGGAGAAGAGACCTGGGGTGGCCACACCACCTGCTGGCACGGGCCAGGCCAGGCCGCGCCAGGGGGTGGTGTGGGCCCCCCAGGCACCCCCTCGACCTCTCTCTTCGCCTATAAGGAGCCTTCTGACCTAAAAACTTTGGGGGGGTTGGACGTTTTTCCAGAAGGAGTTCCGCTCCGCCGCCACCACCAGATTCCATGAAATAGCACCAGAAACTTCGTTCTGGCACCCTGCTGGGCCGGGGAATTGGAGGAGATCATCGCCATCATCATCACCATCGCTTCTCCATTGACCATCCATGTTTCCCCCATCTATGAGTGAGTAATCCCTGCTGTAGGCTATGGGGATGGTAGGGATTGGATGAGATTGTTCATGTAATGGCATCAGATTGTTAGGTCATAGTGCCTAGTATCTCTATTAGTGCTTTATGACTTTGTTGCAACCTTGTTGTGCTTATTGTTTGTCACTAGGGCCCGAGTGCCATGATTTCAGATCTGAACTTATTATTGATTCATCATGATAGTATTGTTTTGGGTCTTATCTACAAGTTGTTTACACACGTCGTTGTCCGGAACCTATGGTCCCGGCGATGAAATCGGGTAGCCGGAAGGAAAGGCTTTGATGTGAGGATCACGTGTGTTCATAGAGTGTTAATGCTTTGCTCGGTGCTTTATTAAAGGAGCACCTTAATTGCCGATAGTTCCCTAGAGGCCCAGCGCAAACTGGCAGGACAAAAGATGTTGTGCAAGTTCTCATTGCGAGCACGTATGACTATATATGGAACACATGCCTAGGATTGTCTAGTACTTGGATGCTTTATCTTATTTATCTGCAATTGCCCTATGTTCTGATTGCTATGTGAATTGTCTTGTCCATGCAACGCCCGTCCATCCATCCCTATGCCTACCGCACTCGAATCCCATTGTTTACTGCTTTTGTTACTACTGTCTTTGTTTTGCTGCTACTGTTACTTTACTATTCCAACTACAAAACTGTTGCTACTGATAAACTGCTGTGAGCAAGATTGTTTCTAGGTGCAGCTGAATTGACAACTCAGTTGTTAAGGCTGATAAGTATTCTTTGGCTCCCCTTGTGTCGAATCAATAAATTGAGTTTCACTTCCCTCGAAAATACTGCGATACACCCCCTATACTTGTGGGTCATCAAGACTATTTTCTGGCGCCATTGCCGGGGAGCATAGCTTTATTTATCAAGTTCACTTGGATTCTCTATTGTTTGCTACTTTCCATCCATCATGGGTAAGTCTCGTGATGGTAAGGTTCCTATTTTACCATCCACTACAAGAAGAGGTACGGTTCTGAACACCTCTACTGCTCTTGATTCACCATCTGTTCTGAGTAAGTTCCTTACACCACCACATACACATGCTACACACACTTCTACTACTGCTGAATCTGAAACTTCTGATTCTTATGATGTTGCTTCTACTGTGCTTGATAAGAGTGGTTCATTAGGTCCTTTCCTAGATGCTACGATTGCTAGAACTATAGTTGGAAATATCGAAACTCCTAATGAAGACACTGCCACACCTGTTAGCTCACCTGAGTCTAGTGAGAGTTATGATGCTGAAGAAGATTATGTTGAGATGACTGATGAGTTTATTGAAGAATGTAGGAACACCCGTGATAGGAGAGCCTCTAAGAATCTCCTTGAGAGGCGTACTATTAAACCCAAATTGTCTCTTGATGCTAAGTTTGCTGCTTCTCCCATAAACATTATAGACGAAGATTATGATTTCTCTCTTGATCTATCTTACATAGCTATTGTCGAGAAAGAACCTTTTGGCGGAACTAAGAATGAAAGTGTGGTAGCACATATGAATGAACTTTCTACCATGAGTGGCTTGTTTTCTGATGATATTAAAATGCGTACTTACTTTGTTGCTAAGATTTTCCCTTTTTCACTGAAAGGAGAAGCTAAAACTTGGTTTGGTAATTTACCTCCTGGATCTATTGATAGCCCTGAGTGCTTGTTTAATACTTTCCTGCAGAAATATTTTCCTCCTAGTGCTAGACATGTTGTTTTGCAGGAACTTTTTGATTTTAAACAGGGAGAAAAAGAGGTATTGCCCGAATCTTGGGCAAGGTTTTGTGCTTTGATTCATGCACAGGCTGGAAGTCCATTACCTAAGAATGAACTACTTGATATATTTTATAATGGACTAACCGAAGAATCTAGGACATACCTAGATAGTTGTGCTGATTGTGTTTTCAGGAATAGGACTCCCAAGGAAGCTGAGGAATTAATGGCTAAAATAAGCAAGAATTATGAAGATTGGACTCCTCCTAAACAAGCTATACCTGAAGTAATTGTACCTGAACCATCTATTCATGTGCCTATTCCAACATCAAAGAAGAGGGGAGTTATTGAATTAAATGATGAAGTGATGAAGGAAGCTAAGAAATGTCTTAAGGAGAAGGGAATTAAAGCTGCAGATGTCAAGAATTTACCTCCTATGGAAGAATTATGTAAGCCTATTCCCTACTCATCCACTATTGAGGTACACTCTCTCCAACACTTTGATGAAGGTGATATCCCTTACTTGAAACCTCTGGATCAATGCTTAGAAGAATTTGATATCTTTATTGTTAAGCAAGATAACTTTAATAAAAGGGTGCAAAATCATCTTATGGAAAACACTAGAGCTATTGTTGAGTTGAAAGATATTGTGGAAAGAACCTCTAATGATGTTAAAATGATTGTTAAACACTTTCAAATGGTTCAAACTCAAATAGATCAACTCGTTAAAGTGCAAAACGACTTGCTAGTTAATGCTGCTAAAGAAAAACATGCTTATGAAATTAGAACTAGAAGTGGTGCTGCTACCCAGGATCCTCTATATCCTGAGGGGCATCCTAAAAGAATTGAGCAGGATTCTCAACAAGCTGAAAATAGTAGTTCTACTCGTAAGAAAGGGAAAAAGAAACATAAAACTGTTGTAGAACCCTCTGAACCTGCTATAGATCCTAATAGTATATCTATCTGTGATGCTGAAACTGAAAGTGGTAATGAAGAAAATGAAGTGCCTAATGAAGAAAAAGTTGAAAAAGAACCTGAAAACCACACTAAGAATACTAAATACACTAAGGAAGATTTTATTGCTAAGAAACATGGTAGTGAAAGAGAACCTTGGGTCCAAAAACCTATGCCTTTCCCTGATAAGAAACACAAGTCAAAGGAAGATGAACACTATAATAAGTTTTGTGAGTGGATGAAACCTTTATTCTTGCAAATTCCTTTGACTGATGCTATTAAATTGCCTCCTTACTCAAAGTATATGAAGGATGTTGTCTCGAATAAAAGGAAGATCCCTAATGAAGAAATCTCTACTTTGCTTGCTAATTATTCCTTCAATGGTAAGGTTCCTAAGAAACTTGGAGACCCAGGGATTCCAACTATCCCTTGCTCTATTAAGAACAGTTATGTTAGAACTGCTTTGTGTGATTTGGGATCTGGAGTTAGTGTTATGCCTTTCTCTCTCTATAAGAGGCTTCAGCTTGAAAAATTGATACCAACTGATATATCTTTGCAAATGGCTGATAAGTCTACCACTATTCCTGTGGGTATATGAGAGGATGTACCTATCCAGGTGGCTCATAATTGCTTGATATTAACTGATTTTGCTGTGCTTGAAATGCCTAAAGATGATAATATGTCTATTATTCTTGGGAGACCTTTCTTAATACTGCAGGAGCTGTTATTAATTGTAATCAAGGAAAGGTGACCTTCAATGTTAATGACAAGGAACATACTGTCTATTTCCCCAAGAAGATTGAAAGGACTTATGGTTTAAATTCAATTGAACATGTTGAAGGCATTCAAGTTGGAGAAATATATTGTCCCATACCAAAAGAAAAATTTGAATCTATTATGATTGGGACCATTGATATCAAGGCTGAGGTAACATAATCATTAGTGGAATACAAAGTTTTGTCTCATATGCAATTGTTTTGGTAGCAAGACTTGATCAACCTTGCTAACAAAAGATTCCATTGAACAAAACAATGTTTTCATTATGATTATCTCCGTTTATTTCTATCCTTTGCATTTTTAGTGTTTGCTTTCGTTTAGTTTTCTTTGTGTTGTTAGTTTGCTTGCATGGTAGAACTTCTGTAGTTCTAGCCTTGTTTTGTCCTTGCATCATGTTTTCAAAAAGAAAAAAATTTGTCTGTCAGAAAAATCATTCTTCTATTTCTGAAAAATGCCCCAAAACAAAGTGTCTCGAAAAATTCCAGAAAATTCATATTAAATTTTTACGTGAAAAAAGGGGCAGAGGAGTACCTGGTAGGTACCAGGGGGGCCCACCAGGCAGGCACACCACATGGTGGCGCGGCAAGACCTGGGTGGCGCCATGCCCTGGTGTGGGCCACCCTGGCCCCCCACTACCTCTCTCTCCTGCCACTTTCTTCTCTCTCCCGAGTAAGCTCCAGTTCATAGCTCGAAATCACGTTCTCTTTGTGCTTGCCCTCGATTTCTTCGATCTCTTTGGTCAGCCCATCTTTCTTGTTGAAATTTGGAGCAATTGTTCCTTGGTATGTGACTCCTCCCCTTGTCCAAGTAGATTTGTGTTTAGTGGATTGTATGTTGAGTATTTTGCTACTATAGGTGACTGGTTTTGAGGGCTTGTAAGCTTGTTTGATGCTTAGAGATATAGTTTTGATGCATGTTTAGGCCTCTTGCTAGTCCCTATGAGTAGATTCCTTCATTATATTTACTTTGCAATCACTTGTTTAATAGGTGTTTAAATTTCAGAATAAAAGATGAGTGAGCACCACCTAAACCAACATGAGCTTTGGGTGCCTGAGGTCATGAAGGTCCACAGGGAGGAGGAAGTTTTTCCCTCCATATATCCATGCCTTGAGTTCATGAGAGCTGCAGGAATTCTACAAGATTTCCACACTTTGGTTTCTAATGCAGGGTTAGAGCGTTTCTTGGAAGATGAACCTTGTCAATTTGTGAAGCTAACCATGTCTGTGGTGCAGGATTTCCAATTTAGTCACTCTTTGCCTAACCCCATGGTCCATTACAAAATTTACAATATTGCTGTCAATCTTTCTCTTGATGATTTTTGTGCAGCCATTAAGGTACCTCAATGGGGATCATGTAAGAAGATTAAAGAGAGACCGGAACCACTCATGGATTTATACGCAGAAATTTGTCAGGGGAGTAGCTTCTCAAAGGAGAATGGAAAAATCCGTAACATTCATCTTCCCTCCATTCGCTACTTTGCTTACTTTATTGCCAAGTGTGTTCTTGCTAGGAAAACTGCCAATAAGTTATCATCGTTTGATCTAGGATTTATCTCTGCTGCTCTTAAACGAGACAGGTCTTACAACTTAGGTGCTTTGATAGCCTTCTGTCTTGCTGCTAACCGTGAGAAAGGTGGAGTATGTGGAGTCCTTATTGCTTCTCATTTACTAGCATTGCATGGTTTAGTGCCTCATCATCTAGACCTTCAGTTTCCCATAGAGAGGCTTGATTTTAATTCCATGATACAGCATAAATTTGTTTCCTCGTGGGCTAGTATGAGTGAGTTATCTTATGAAATAACCTTTCTCAAAGCTAGTTGGAGAAAGAGCAAGTCCGAGCGTGTTGTTCTTTTGCCTGCACCTATTTTGTTTAACCTTGATAATAGGGAAGGATGGTCCCTCACTGAGGAGGAGCTTGACACGTACTTGGGAGAGCTCTCCCAACAGGAGCAGGACACTAGAAGGGAGGTCACGGATGATTCGGTCCATCCCTCGAATGAGGGAGAGTCTTCATATCAGCAGCCCGCTTATGATTGGGGATCTTCTTCTTCTCATGGGCCCAGCTACGACCATTCTTACCAAGATCCGCCCGCTTGGAACCCCTATTCGTACATGGATTGATACCCACTTAGGCCAAAAGCCTAAGCTTGGGGGGAGGTACGCCGACACCGCACTCATCTCCATATCATGTTGCGTCGGTTCTTTGTATATTCATGCTTTTGTTCTCTTTTTAGTTTTCCTTCTTCTTTGCTTTTGCTTTCTAAAACACAAAAAGAGAAAAAATATTTTTGTTGCTTCTGTTTGGTTTGCTTCTTCCTTTTACTTTGGTTTGCTTGTTCCTCTTTACTTTGTTTGAACTATTCGAAAAACCCAAAAAGATTTTGCTTTTCTTGTTTTTCTCTTTTGGTTTTTGTTTAAAAATCGAAAACAGCAAAAATATTTGTCGTTCTTCTTTGTTTTGCGAGTTTGCTTCAGGGTTCGGCAGTTCTCAGTGGATTATGGGATTCATATTATTATTCAAGCCATACAAGTGAAGAGCAATAATGAGGATTAATGACAACTTGAGGCATGGTAAGAGGCTGGTAACAAACTCTATTTGTCTTCATTTTTGTACATATACTCATCTTTGTGAGCTTGCTTAGTCCGTTCATGTAGGGTGTATGTTATCTTTGGATGCTTAGCAGTTCTTGCTTTCTTGTGATTAGCTCCAGCCTGCTAATAGTTTGTAGCATGTCTCATGAATGTTTGCTTGCATTACTCTATTCATAAATTGGTATGACACCGTGGTATCCTCCTCTGAATGTTTCATTTGATCGACTTGGCACATGCTCATGCATGCACATGACTGTAATAATCAGTTAAGCCTTGACGAATTATTTTGCCTTGAGGATCTTGAATCATTTTCATGCCATGAGTAGTCTTGTTTTGTTGCAAGCATGAGAATGACAGCTATTGCTCTCTCGTTTGTCGCTCCCTTACTTTTGCTAGCCTTCACTTCCACTGAGTGTTTTACTCATGTTTCCAACTCCCTAAACCAAATATTTCCAAAGTGTCCACCATACCTACCTATTTGCATTGTTTGCTATCTCCGTGCATATTCAATATGCCTTGTTTTCTTCCGAATAAAATGTTTGCTTGTTAAGAGAAAGTTAGTTAGTAAAGCTCTCACGAACTTGATGGCACACTTTATTTTCTTGCACTTAATAAGCCTGAACCATTGCGTCCTTCTTTGTTGCGCATATGCTTGCACTTTATGAATTGAAGTTAGCAGAACCATGTATCATGGGGACCGCTTTCAACGCTTCATAGGTACTTTGTACCTAGTTGATATCATGTTCTTTTTCTTATGGATCCCGGCGGGGTGAAATAAAAGTGGAACTTGTAAGATCATGGAGTTTGTATGTATGTTAGAGAAACGCCTGGGCCGCTAGACTAAGCCATGCCTAATCATGGTAGAAACTTGCAGCATAACCGTAATGAGCATTCTATGAAGCATCCTCAATAAAAATCTATGCACATAGTAAATAAAAAGATTGCTGAGATGCTCATTGTCTGCTCGCCTTGTCATTTTGATTATGGGATAGCTCCTGTATCATATGCAAGGGGTACCCCGTTGGCGGTTCTCTATGATACGTATGTACTTACAATGACAAGAGCTTACTTGTGACTGAAGTTGAGTAGCATGAGGATTCGTCTTCGTAAGTAAGGGGCATGAGACTTCAATTTATAACCTGTCAAGCATATCCTCTTAGTTGTGTCACTTTCACCTTAACCACATTAAAGATGCTTATGATAGGGGCAATGAGAGCTCAAAGCTAACGAGTATCATACTTTCAGCATTTGGAAGCCTTTCAAAATTATTCAAAACCTTTTTCTTCCACTTGTTGAGTCTCCACATATTCTTTGAGCACCTTCTTGAGAGCATAGTTGTCATTCTTTGTGTTTGTCCCAATACTTGATTATTTGTGTTATGACTTTGATGCTTTTATCTTTGATATCTTTACTTCTAGTCATCACTTGAACTTCAGAGGTGCCTTGGCATTCATAATCAAAGGCAAGCGAGATACCACTCTATCATACCTTTCTATGAGCATTGTAATGTTGCTTATGTTTGTGCTTCATGCTACTTATTATTCTTGAGTTGGAATCTCCTCATAGCTTGCAATAACTATTAAGTAGATTCAGTTGCATACTCTTTATTATGAATTGTCTAGGTAGTTGATCACATTGCTAAGAATATTTACATCATATGAAGCAAATGTGTTCGTTAAAGTTCTTTTATCGCACTCAGTTTTCAACTGAATTGCTTGAGGACAAGCAATAAGCTAAGCTTGGGGGAAGTTGATACGTCCAAAACGTATCTACTTTCCCGAACACTTTTGCTATTGTTTCTCCTCTATACTTGTGTGATTTGGATGCAACTAATGCGAACTAACAATGTTTTTAGCAGAATTGCCTTGGTGTCTACTTTTTGTGCGGAAAATCAACTATCAGGAAAAATCCCGGAAAATATGCCAAAAATCCTATTTTACCCGAAGACTCCAGGAGCCAGAATACGAGACAGAGAAGAGCCTTGGGGTGGCCACACCACCTGCTGGCGCGGGCCAGGCCAGGCCACGCCAGGGGGTGGTGTGGGCCCCCCAGGCACCCCCTCGACCTCTCTCTTCGCCTATAAGGAGCCTTCTAACCTAAAAACTTCGGGAGGGGGTGGACATTTTTTCAGAAGGAGTTCCGCTCCGCCGCCACCACCAAATTCCACGAAACAGCACCAGAAACTCCGTTCTGGCACCCTGCCGGGATGGGGAATTGGAGGAGATCATCGCCATCATCATCACCATCGCTTCTCCATTGACCATCCATGTTTCCCCCATCTATGAGTGAGTAATCCCCCGCTGTAGGCTATGGGGATGGTAGGTATTGGATGAGATCATTCATGTAATGGCATCAGATTATTAGGGCATAGTGCCTAGTATCTCTATTAGTGCTTTATGACTTTGTTGCAACCTTGTTGTGCTTAATGCTTGTCACTAGGGCCCGAGTACCATGATTTCAGATCTGAACTTATTATTGATTCATCATGATAGTATTGTTTTGGGTCTTATCTACAAGTTGTTTACACACGTCGTTGTCCGGAACCTATGGTACCGAAGTGATAGAAATCGGGGTAGCCGAAAGGGAAAGGCTTTGATGTGAGGATCACGTGTGTTCATGGAGTGTTAATGCTTTGCTCTGGTGCTTTATTAAAAGGAGCACCTTAATTGCCAGTAGTTCCCTAGAGGCCCCGCTGCAAACGGGCTGGCAGGACAAAAGATGTTGTGCAAGTTCTCATTGCGAGCACGTATGACTATATATGGAACACATGCCTAGGATTGTCTAGTACTTGGATGCCTTATCTTATTTATCTGCAATTGCCCTATGTTCTGATTGCTCTGTGAATTGTCTTGTCCATGCAACGCCCGTCCATCCATCCCTATGCCTACCGCACTCGAATCCTTTGTTCTTGCTTTTGTTACTCTGTCTTTGTTTCTTTGCTCGTTACTTTACTATTCCTACTACAAAACTGTTGCTACTGATAAACTGCTGTGAGCTAGATTGTTTCCAGGTGCAGCTGAATTGACAACTCAGTTGTTAAGGCTGATAAGTATTCTTTGGCTCCCCTTGTGTCGAATCAATAAATTGGGTTTCACTTCCCTCGAAAATACTGCGATACACCCCCTATACTTGTGGGTCATCAGTCTTGCTTTAGTGAGACTATTATTCATATAAGTGAGAGACAATTCAGTTCTACCACTATTATGAATAATATCTTTTATGGGCACATTACGATTTTGAATGAGTTATTGTCATCATTTATCTTAATGATAATTGTTTAAGCATTTATAAAGGATTAGAATGCTATGAAAATAATGTCTTGATATATCTATCTTTTGACTTGTGAAAAACCAAGCCTCGTTGGGCAAAGTGACTAATACTCCACATTCTGATAAAACAGTTATATGCAAAGGATTGTTATACATAGTGATGTATTGTATTTTCAACAAAATTGTGGAAATCATTATTTCGTAAACTTCATTGTGAATTTAAGTAAATATGTGTATTTACTTAATGAAACACAAGTCTGAAACTATTTGAGTTGTTCAAATGATTTCAGAATGAAAAGGGTATTGAATTAACAATAATACAAAAGTCTTTACAATTTGATCAATATGACTAAGTATTTAAGTTAATTTTTGGCATGAAAGACTTGTGAAAGATGTTCCACAAATTACGACGATTGGACAATTCAAAGTGTATTGATATGTCTATACATCATAATGATATTGTATGGGATACATATGGTATGGAATTATCTCTTACCGGGTTACCGTTATCATTTAGAGTTAGAGATCAAATAGTAGACACTCATTTGAAATAAGGAACATCCAAAGATTCGTGGAAACAACGTCATAAGAGTTATGCCATGATCGAGTTTCTGGAGATTTCAATAATTCGAAGTCGTGGTGAATAAACAAATATTTGTAGTGTATTCTTAGGCAACTATGAATACATCTTCCACAACTCGAACCAGAAGGGAAAACATGTTGTTGTCCGAGGAATTGTTTTTCCTCGAGAAGAAATTTCTCGATGAAGATGATGGTGGAAGAAAGTGAAAGTTAGAAAACAAGGTATTTTACCTTACCTCTAGGTTGTCGAGTGGCGTAGCGGAATATGTTCCGAGAACCGAAATCTAAAAATAAAGGAGAAACTAATGATACCGATCATAAAGTTCGAGACAATACTTTTACTAAAGAAAGTAGGATTCAAGAATACATTCTGCAACTTTGCAAAATTATATTGTCGGTTCACTTGTCAGGTTAATGAAACAAGACATACCTACGAACTACAAAGAAGCGTGATGGATCTTAGTATGAGAAATGACTAGGAGTCATAAAATCCTATATTAAGTTACATTTAAGATTGGAAAGTAATATGTTACTTGATCTTATTAATTAAAGGCGTTTACTTGATATTTCCAAAGGACTGCAAATTCATAAGGAAGAAATGAAACTTTAGAAAGACTTAAAATCTCGATTTTTCATAAAGTATGTTTTGACAAATTCAAAGAATTGACTACGACATGTAGCGATGCTTAAAGTCTATTGTATTTGCACCAACAATTACTCCAATTTGATAATTGGTGGTAAGGTTGTCAAAAATACATGTTCTTCATGACAAGATTGAAGATATGGTTGTAATTGGTACAACAAGCAAGTTTTGTTAAACCATATGGATGCTAGAGTCTCATAGATGGAATTCTCGATTTGATGAAATATTAAAGTATTGTGGAATTACAAAAATATTGAGAAGACCTGCATTTGAGTGGGAGCTAAATAGCTTGCCTAAATCATAATATGTAGATGACATATTTTGAGTGGGAACTAAGTGAAATCCCTGGATCTCATATGTGGATGAAATATTTGAGTGGGAGCATGACACCATTCTTATATATGTGAATGAAATATGATGAATGATGTAATTGGTATTAATAATATTTAAGTTAGTAAATATTCTATGGACGAAGTTGAACAAGTTATTAAACATTGAAATCTGTCGAGATAGATTGGTATGTTTAATAAACATTGTAGACGAAATGCTTCCTGGATTTGATTCTGAAGATTTTCAGAATATTCTAGATAAGATTCTAAAGAAGTTCATAATGGAACAAGGTAAGAAAGGAGTTCTTACTCGTATATCTAGATGATTGAGTTGATCTTAGTGTTACAACTATGGTTAAAAGAAAGAGAAAAGATGTATTGCATCTCTGATGCCTTAGTCATAGGTTCTTCCATATAATCGTGTTATATACTCGACGTAATGTGACCCAAGTTTTTGGTTTGGAAACATGTTCTTAGTTCTAAGAACATGTCATGAAGTGATTTTTGAGTTAATCACTAAACTAGAGTTAAGTTTATCATTCAAATTGTAAGGAGCAAGATTAGGCATCATAGTTGCATTCTATGTACTATCGATTGGGATCTACATAGATATAGAAGTATATGGCTACTTCTGAAAGTGGCTAATATAGTTGTTTAGCTAATGAAGTTCGACTTCTGCTGAGTGTGTTTTGGAGTTTACATGACAATAGTGAAAGTTCAATTGACAGAGCGACCATCATTGTAAACACTAGAAGTCTCACTCTGTCGTCAAATGAATACGTTGACACATTATGAGATAATGGTGTAAATGTCAACATTAGGAAGACATTGACGATTTGCGAAACACATACGAATCTGGTAAAACGGATCAAGGACATGATGTTTTTCATGAGCGAGCATGATCAATAAACTCATATGTGATATTGTTTATGATTAGTAGCAAACACAAGCTAGATTAATTATACTCTAGTTCAAGTGGGAGACTGAAGGATATATGCTCTAGAGGCAAATAATAAATGGATTTTATTATCATATCTCAATTAGCTCATCATAGTTTGATACTATGCTATAACTGTATCAAGTGAAAACATTGATACATATGTGGTATGAAATAGATCAAGTCCCTAGTATCCTCTATTTATACTAGTTCGTTGGACAACCGATGATCAAGGTTTCCTGATCATGGAGCATTTATGCTAGTTGACAATGAAGTTATATCATCGGTGAATGATATGATGGACATTACCCAAATATAAGTATTGGTACACGATCAAGTCACGTGGTTCATCATTGCAATAGTTATAAGCGTAGTATCCTTCTCCTTTGATCGTGAGATCATATTAATCACTATCAGCCGAGGCTCATTTGACTGCATCAAACGTCATGTCCGTAACTGGGTGATCACAATGGTGCATGTTGTGTATTCTAGAGGAATAGTTGAGGCATACGTATCAAGATTGGGATTTGTTCACCCGTGTGACATGAAGATACATAAGGCCGACTCAGTGAGATTACATCCATAAATGTTGCAACATGTGACTTGGTCATGGGGATGGAATATCATGGGAACGAGAAAAATAGTAGTTGTCGGTAACAAGATTGTACAAGGTATAGTGATGTCGATGATCATATCTTGGAAAAGTTAGTATCAATCTAACAAAGGGAATTGGACTCGACGTTTACAGTTCAAGGGACATTAAACATCGTGGAATGCACAAGGGTAATTATGGGCATCCCGGTCCCTCTATTGATCATTGATCGAGGGAGACATCTCGATCATGTCTGTGCCATTCCCGAACCGTTGGGGTAACACACTTAAGGGTACGATGAAGCTTGGAGATCATTATGGAATTATCAGAATTACGGGATGAGAGAGAAGAGAAAACCATAAGTGTTCCGTGAGAGAATCGAAATTGTTCTAGGAGGATCCAAAGATGTTCAGAGTGAACAGAAAGGTGTTTAGGGTCAAATGAGATATAATAATATGTATTTCATAATAATTAATGTAATTAATATTAAATATATATTTAAAGTTAAATTTAAATGGGAAACTTCACTAATGGGCCAAGTTCCCGAAGGAACAAGGCCCAAGAGGGAAGCCACCCAAAAGGGGACCAGGCCAAGCCGCCCAAAGGGGGCGCCACCCAGGGTTGTGCGCAAGGTGGGGCCTATCTGGCTCGGCCGGCCGACCCACCTCCCCATGCACCTCCTCCTTGTTTAGTCCTACCCCGAGACTTTAGAGGAGGGTGTGCCCAACCAAATGATCTACTTCCACACTCTTGGTAGGGATCAGGGAACTGGAGGTTGTCATCGTACACCATATGAGTGTGAAACCACGAGGCGCTGCCATTAGTGGTACCTTGGATGTCGTGAGCCAAACTGCTGAACGATGTAGCAAGGGGTGACTTGCAAGGAGCTTCCCGACCTTGAGGTCGGCCATGAGTACGACTACATCATCTATGTTCCCCTCGGAACGTTAACCGATTTCAGACTACAAGGGTATGTATCCGAAACCTCTCCATTATAGCATTACTCCAAGATAGATCTTGGTAGCTAGGTGTGTTCGCGTAAGAAAATTTGTGTTTTCTGCCCCGAACCCCTTCAATATACCCCCGGGTGCTCCCAAAATGCACAAGTTCTCTCCTCCATGCATCAGAGTTCTCTCTCTACCATATACGTACATTGGGAGGCTGCAAGACTACCACCATTAGAGTAAAGCTCTAGACGATGAACATTGACGGATCGTTAAACTGTATGCATGCAATCAGCAGAGGGATCGTCCATTTTGTCCTAGCATCGAGTGGATCTTCTTCTCACAGATGGGAGGGATACACCTAGTTGCAGGGATCGATGTGTTCTTCATCGACATCTACATCGTCGTTACATGTTCCGCACCAACATCGTTAATTAATCTAGATATGATCTCAATTGCATCTTCATAGTTGGTTCTTGGTTGTTCATGTAGGGATAATTTTTTTGTTTTTCTTGCACAGAGCCCAACACCCTAGACCCTAGCCAGTATTTGTTCTTGCGCGAGTGGGGAAATGGGGTGCTTGGGTCAGGCTGGGCCGCCACACGCGGTTAACCCTATGTCAAATTGTAACGCTTTTTGTCAAGCGAGATATGCTACATAGTGTAGAGCCTTTGGTAAAGGTGCTACACTTTTACGAGTGGGACCTGCGTAGACCCGCCATGCCACACCGACGGGGGTGTAGCGTATGTCAGGACAAAAGGCTGGTTCTGTGAACTTCTTTCGCCATGAGTTTATTTATTAAATTACTTTTGGCCAAGGGGTACCTTTGTCCATTTTGAAGCGCGACGATGTAACTGTGGGTTCGATCTAGGATATTGGGCTTGTCATCTGATACCTTCGATCCGGATTACGGATGTAATATAGCTTATTTTTCCCTAGTAGACCTAGGTTATCGAATCCTCGGGAAGCAGATGTGTAGTGAAGTTACTTTAACGGACCTCCGGGAGTTTTAGAATTCCTTTTGTGTTTTTACCGAACCAAGAGTTTGCGTCTTTTTGTTGTTGTCGATGATGGAGAGAGGGCCTAGCGTTTGATTTCACCTGTAGTTGTGCAAAAAATCTGATGGGAATAAAAGATAAAGATAAAATATGCATATAATTGCTAGAGCAATATAAATTATATGTGGGTAGTGCATCCATAATTGCTATTGCCTCCACAACCGCTTATAGCAATAACCTACTAGTCTCATCCATGGAAGAAAGAGAACTAATGATATGCATAGTCATGTCACCGTTAATCCCAAGTAAATCCCTCACATACAGCCGTACTACCCCTTCTGTCATTGGGCTTCCCAAGCTGCAGATTAGTCATTACTCATACTCCCTATACCTGGCTCAATCCTCGGGGTCTTGGGTACCTGACAAGTCCTTAGTATTGGGAATATGCCCTAGAGGCAATCATGTATGATGTTATTCCCAATGTATTCATAAAGTTATTGTCCATGTATGAACTACTGATATGTATCATTGAATATGTGATTCGATTGTGGAACGGCATATTCATGTTGTTCATACTATTTGTCCTTGGTTGTTGAGGTTGTGTTGGGCACACAACTTAGACTGATGTGAAAGTCGACAGATGACTCGGTTCCACTTATCATGGGCATGGAGATGCCATTCCGACTTACACGGATTCGACTGAAGATTTTAGCGAGTCGGACTGACCCATATTGAGATGCAATGAATAAGTCGTCATTTGTATGTCTCAATCAATGTAATCCTTATACCCGAGGTCATTGCACAATCCGAGTTGAGGATTACCGACTTAGGTTCTATCAAACGTTGTTCCATCACTGAGAAGTTATAAAGGCAAAGTTCGGGCCGACTGAGAATCAAGCTGCATGATGTGGATGACCAATATGGGATTTTGCCCCTCCGTCTGGAGAGATATTGTCTGGGCCCTCTCGGAAGATATGATTCGGAAAGCATGGCCATGCATGACTCTGTTAAGTGTTAACCGAGGTGACCGACTAAGAGTTAGTCGGATGAATCACTTATCTCGGATCGAGAAAGAGAGTCGGACTATTCAAGGGATGATGATTATTCGCCTATAGTTCGACAAGGTATATCGTGAGGCAAAAGGGACTCAGACGAAAGTCACATTGGGAAGGTATGTCATCATGACTTTTTGGCACTTGGGAGTTGGCACGTTCTGCTAGGAGCCGCTATCAACTGGTCGATCTCGAGTGAGACTCAGATCATGTTCGAGTTACCATAAGCTTGTCGGGTCACACACTTAAGAGCGGGAGCATGTTTGGGTTAGACCCAAACAGGAAATCTACTTGGGTTGGACCCAAATAGAGACATGGACTAAGTCAGCGAGTTGGACTCACAATGACTAATATAGACCTTTTTAGTGAATGGCACACAAGTGAGTGGAGCCCACTTTCACTCCCTATATAAGCTAGGGCGCAGGTGCTTAGAGCACAAGGTTAGGTCACTCCATGTGTTGGAAACCCTAGCCCCAGTCCGTCCTGTCGCCGCCGTACCGGACCTAGCTGTCCAACACCGACGCTCCTCCTCGTACGTGTGGATACCGGTGGAGGTGCTGTCTGATCAGCACTTCGACGATCGTGGACCGGAACGGATCATGAGGACTGCACTTGATCAAGCGACGTGCTTCATCGATTCCGCAACTATGCGTCTAGTGGTAATCGTTGTGGCCTTCTACCTGAGCTGGATCTTTGGATCACCGCGTAGGGAAAAAGTTTTGTGTATCTCTGTGTGGACCAATAGTGGTATCAGAGCGTAAGCTTCTGGTTTTAAGCTCGAGATCACGCATCTGTGATATGCGTTTGGCATTAGACTGGATCTAATTGCAGTTTTGGTGGTCGATCTATGAGATACATCGGTTTTGTACGAAGTTGATTGGATCAACTATACTCGGGGAATTGGATGATCAGGTTTCCATGATCATACCGTAGAGGTCGTGGAACAACATATACCCTACCGGTCAGCATCCTCCATCGGGGAAGACTGTGACACATAAATCCGTATGCGGTGATCAAAGATCAAAGAGTTTGGTCAAGTCAGAGTCTGGATCAGATTTGGGTAAAATTGTTTTATCCGATGACGAAGCCCATGTTCGGAATACAGATGAGATCTACTTTTCAGAAAAATCATCGAGCGCTGCTCCTTCGATCCCTGCCTACTAAACGGCTAGCGGGATCGACGACTTCTCCCTGTCATAGTGCCTTAGATGTCGTTATGAGTTTCACAATGCTGGTAGATATTGTATCTATGCATAACTTGTTTTTTTAGGATGATGTTGTGAATGGTATGGCTTATCTGCATGTGATGCGTGTAATCCATACGTGATCTGCGAATCATGGTTTTTTGTCAGCCGGCTGGAGCCTAGGTGTTGTCATCTTATTGTATAACGATCTGCGTGTCGGATTCTCTGTGTAACTAGCTACTCTAGCTATTTGGAGAACCTGGATGGCATGCAAGTCGATGTGCAAGTTGGCTACATGGTGTAAGACAGCACATGACAAGAGTTGGCATGAGCCGGATTACAGGATTTGTGGAGATGGAGATCGCCATGAAGAGAGCCATACCATTTCACATTATAATTGCTTTATTTTGTGTTATTGTTATGTCTCTATTTTACCTCTGTTAGATAGTTGGTAAAAGGTAATCCCTCAAAGAAGGTCTAGTCGGTTTCCCCGCCAGTGATGCACCATCACAAGTCAGACATTTTTGGTAGTGGGCTCATAAAATTGAGGTGCTATCAATTCTTTCCGACTAGGTGGGTTCGAGTCAGACTCTTTTAGTGGAAGCACTCGGTAATCTAGATGGGTCTATCACAACGGTTGTGGGACTCGGGGAAAAGTCGGATGTGAGCCGGGGCATGTGATGACACCCGTCCAACAGGAGTCGTATGAGATGCGATTGACAAGGAGTTATCTACCTAGATCACTTGACGACTAGCGGTGATGCTAAAGCTCATTAGTCGACTTTCTTATTTAGGGTCTTGAACCACTAAGTAACCATCGGAGGGGTGTTGGTTCTAGTGCGAGCATATATATTAAAGTGTTTAATATGTTTGCTCTTTTATGGATACATGTCTTAAGTGTTTTTGCATTACTTTTCTATTGTAGATCCATGGCACCTAGCAGTCTTCCTCAGTTATCCAGTTTTGCTTTGAGAACCATCTTAGAGAAAGATAAGCTAAATGGAACTAACTTCACCAACTGGTATCATAATCTGAGAATTGTTCTCAAGCACGAAAAGAGGGACCATGTCCTAGACAACCCACTTCCAGCTGAGCCAAATGAGAATGCGAGTGTCGCAGCCACCAATGCGTACCGTAGGACATGTCATGAATCTACGGAAATTAGTTGTCTTATGCTTGATCACATGGAATCGGACTTGCAGCAGCAGTTCGAGAATGTTGAAGCCTATGATATGATCAAAAGCCTCCAAAGTATGTTCCAGGCTCAGGCAAAGACTAAGAGGTATCAAGTATCTCAGGCTTTGTTGAGTTGCAAGATTAAGGATGGCGATCCACTGAGTCCGCATGTGATCAAGATGGTTGGTTACGTGCAGTCTCTAGAAAGGTTGGGCTACCCCATTAGCGAAGAGTTCACTACAAACATAATTCTGAACTCTCTTCCTAGTGCGTATGGTCAGTTCATATCGAACTACCACATGCATGGTATGGATAAGAAGCTCACTGAATTACATGGGATGCTCAAGCAGGCTGAGGCGGATCTCAAGAAAGGCGCTAGTCAAGTGTTGATAATGCAGAATAAGGCTAAGTTCAAGAAGAGTTCTTGGACTAAGAAGAACAAGGCAAAGTCGGGAGGTAAGGCTGAGGACCCGGTCCAAAGCGCTTCCTCAGGGACTAAGCCATCTCCTGCATCTATTGCAAGGCGGATGACCACTAGAAGAGGAATTGCAGCAAGTATCTGGCTGACAAAGCCAAGAGTGGAGGTGTGACTTCCAGCTCAGGTACGCTTGTTTGCAATGTTATAGACATCTATCTTGCTGATGCACCTGGTAGTTCTTGGGTATATGATACCGGATCAGTCATTCACATCTACAACTCGTTGCAGGGACTGGTAAGAACTAGGAGCATGGCAAGAGGTGAGGTTGACATTCGAGTCGACAACAAAGCGAGAGTCGCTGCATTAGAAGTTGGCACGATGCAACTTCATTTACCTTCTGGAATCTTAAT
The DNA here is from genome assembly GCA_023614405.1 of Avena insularis. Taxonomy (NCBI): domain Eukaryota; kingdom Viridiplantae; phylum Streptophyta; class Magnoliopsida; order Poales; family Poaceae; genus Avena; species Avena insularis. The sequence goes on from CM042694.1 coordinate 539,550,326, forward strand.
GGAGATAAATAATTGTTATTATGTTCCAGTGCTTAGTCAAAACATCATTTCTGCCTCATGTTTGATGAGACAAGGCTATGAGTCGAATATTAAGAATAATGGTTGTTCTTTATATTTGAATGATATGTTTCACATCTTTGCACCCATCCAAGATGAGTTATTTATTTTAAATCTTGATGGTGAATATGTCTATAATATAAATGTGAAAAGGTTAAAACCAAATGATCTAAAGATGACTTACTTTTGGCATTGTCGGCTTGGTCATATAAGTTGGAAGCGCATGAAGAAGCTCCATGATGATGGACTTCTAACTTCGTTCGACTTGGACTCGTTCGAGACATGTGAATCCCGCCTACTCGGCAAGATGACCAAGACACCTTTTGCAAACAGTTCTGAATGGGCGTACGACTTATTGGGACTAGTACATAGTGATGTATGTGGCCCGATGAGCACGACAACCAGAGGTGGTTATGAATACTTCATTACCTTCACTGATGATTTGAGTAGGTATGGATATATCTACTTGATGAAACATAAGTCGGAAGCCTTTGAAAAGTTCAAGGAATTCCAGAATAAGGTACATAATCGACTCAGCAAGAAAATAAAGTTTCTTTGGTCAGACCGAGGAGGCGAGTACATGAGCCATGAGTTTGATGACCATCTAAAGAGTTGTGGAATAGTTCCCCAGCTCACTCCTCCAGGAACACCCTAGAGAAACGATGTGTCAGAAAGGAGGAATCGGACCTTGTTGGACATGGTATGATCAATGATGAGTCGGACAGATCTGCCTTTATCATTTTGGGGTTATTGTCTAGAAACTGCAGCATTCACAATAAACAGAGTACCATCAAAGTCGGTAGAGAAGACACCGCATGAGATGTGGACTAGCAAAAGACCGAGTTTGTCTTTTCTTAAGATTTGGGGTTGTGAAGCTTTTGTCAAGCGACTTCAGTCGGACCAGCTTACAGCCAAGTCGGATAAGTGTATTTTTGTGGGGTATCCGAGGGAAACCTTGGGTTACTACTTCGACAACCGAGAAGAGGGCAAAGTGTTTGTCGCTCTGAACAGTGTCTTCCTTGAGAAAGAGTTTCTCAGTCGGGGAGTCAGTGGGAGCACGATGCAGCTTGAAGAAATTCAAGAGGTACCGGCTAGTAGCGAGTCGGCAAAAGCCTTAGAGGTTGAGCCGGTTGCGGTACCTAAGCCGGCAACTACACCGACACTACGAAGATTGGCCAGATTGCGAAGTGTTCGTGATGTGTTACTGTTGGACATTGATGAGCCGACAACTTATTCGGAAGCGATGGTGGGATCTTATGCTGAGTCGTGGCTTGGAGCCATGATATCCGAGTTAAAGTCCATGAATGAAAATCAAGTTTGGAACTTGGTTGATCTGCCAGACGGTGCAAGACCCGTCGAGTGCAAATGGGTCTTTAAGAAGAAAACTGATATGGATGGAAATGTTTCTGTCTATAAAGCATGGCTATTTCGAGTGAAAATGGGTATTTAAGAAGACTTTCTCACCCATAGCAATGCTTAAATGAGTTCGGATCATGTTAGCTATAGCAGCCTACTTCGACTATGAGATATGACAGATGGATGTCAAGACGGCTTTCCTCAATGGAAAATTAACCCGAGGACGTGTATATGATACATCCCGAGGGTTTTGTCGATCCAGCTAATGCTAACAAGGTATGAAAGCTTCAGAAATCCATTTATGGGTTGAAGGAAGCATCTCGGAGTTGGAATATTCGCTTTGATGAGGTAGTCAAATTGTTTGGTTTCATCAAGAGTGATCATGATTCTTGTGTATACAAGAAGTTTAGTAGGAGCAAAGTAAACTTTCTGATCTTATATGTGGATGACATACAGATTGGAAGTGATGTCCAGATGTTGCAAGAAACCAAGGAATCATTGGAAAAGAGTTTTTCGATGAAGGACTTGGTTGAGGCGACTTACATACTAGGAATCCGGATCTATAGAGATAGATCAAGGCGGCTCATTGGATTGAGTCAGAGTACATATTTGGACAAAGTGTTGAAGAAGTTCAACATGGAATCGTCTAAGAAGGGGTTCTTACCGATGTCCCATGGCGTAAAACTTAGCAAGACTTAGTGTCCTTCAACAACTAATGAGCAAAGTCGGATGAGTGCGATTCCGTATTCTTCTGCAGTCGGATCCATCATGTACACTATGATTTGTACTAGGTCGAATCTTTCCTTTGCTCTAAGTGTTGTGAGCAGGTACTAGGCTGACCCTGGAGAAATCCACTGGGTAGCGGCTAAAAATATCCTTAAGTACTTGAGAAGGATTGAGGATATGTTCCTAGTTTATGGAGGTGAGGATGAACTAAGTGTAAGGGGTTACACTGATGCGAGTTATCTCACTGACTCGGATGATTCTCGTTCGCAATCCGGATATGTGTTTGTGATAAACGGAGGGGCTGTGAGCTGGAAGACTTCCAAGCAAGAGACGGTGTCTGCGTCTACAATAGAGGCTGAGTATATTGTTGCCTCAGAGGCGGCAAAGGAAGTCGTTTGGATGAGAAATTTCCTCATGGATCTTGGTGTGGTTCAGGGCTTGTCCAATCCGTTAGACGTGTATTGTGACAACAATGGTGCTATTGCACAAGCCAAGGAACCTAGACAACACCAGAAGAACAAACACATACTCATGCGGTACCACCTGATTCGCCAGTTCGTAGATAAAGGTGATATCAGGTTATGCAAGGTACACACGGATGCAAATATTGCGGATCTGTTGACAAATCCGCTACCACAGTCGAAGCATGAGGCGCACCTGAGAGCCATGGGCATTAGATGCCTAGACATGTGATGTCGGATGATTGACTCTAGTGCAAATGGGAGACTGTTGGGGATATGCCCTAGAGGCAATCATGTATGATGTTATACCCAATGTATTCATAAAGTTATTGTCCATGTATGCACTACTGATATGTATCATTGAATATGTGATTCAATTGTGGAACTACATATTCATGTTGTTCATACTATTTGACCTTGGTCGTTGTGGTTGTGTTGGACACACAACTTAGACTGATGTGAAAGTCGGCAGATGACTCGGTTCCACTTGTCATGGGCATGGAGATGCCATTCCGACTTTCACGGATTCGGCTAAAGAGTTTAGCAAGTCGGACTGACCCATTGATACATTGCAAATGTATCTATATTTTTTGATGTTCCATGCTTAGTTTTATCCACTTTATTGTGTTTTGTTCCAACTTTGGAGTACTTTGATTATGATTTATTGGACTAACCTATTAACAAGAGCCATAGTGCCAGCTGCCTGTTTTCTGTTGTTTTTGGTTCCAGAAAAGTCAGAAAATGAATATTCTCGGAATGGGACGGGACAAAAGCCAAAGTGCCTATTTTTCCGGAAGGGATCAAGTGCCAGAATACGAGACGGAGAGGCCGGGGCAGCCACACCACTGGCAGCGGCCAGGCGGCTGTGCTTGTGAGGCGGTCTGGCCGACCCCAGCAACCCCTCGGCCTCTCTTTCCGCCTATAAGTTCCCCTCGAGACGAAAGCCCTAAGGGCCTGATCAAAAATCCACGAAAGAGTCTGTAGCCGCCGGCATCTCCATCCCTAGATCGGGGGGATCTGAAGCTCTTCCCGGCACCCTACCGGAGAGGGGAATTCACCCTGGAGGCCTTCTTCATCACCATGCAAGCCTCCGGTGTGATGCGTGAGTAGTTCATCCTTGGACTACGGATCCATGTAGTAGCTAGATGGCTGGTTTCTCCTCTTTTGTGCTTTCATGTTTAGATCTTGTGTGCTCCGTTCATGATCAAGATCATCTATTTGTAATCCATACATGTTGTGTTTGCGGGGATCCGATGGATATTGAGATGCTATTTCAGATTGATTATTGATTCTATCATGTCTTTGTTATTTGAGATCTTGCATGCTTTCCGTTGTTAGGAGCTATCTTGGCCAAGTAGATGCTAGCAACTCCAAGAGTTAGTATTTATGCTCGATAGTGGGTCCATGCCTCTGATAACTGGGAAGTGATGTAAATCTCTAAGGTACTAGATGTGATGTTGATACTAGGAGAAAACAACGATCTTTTGTTCATAGAACAATTGTATTATTTACTTTACATGATTCAGTAAAGCAATAATCTATTGCTTGCAACTTAATCTTGGAGGGGTTCGATGATAACCTGAAGGTGGATTATTAGTCATAGATGCAGTTGGATGGCGGTCTATGTATTATGTTGTAATGCCCAATCAAGTCTTAGAGGAGTCAAGATGATTAGTATATGCATGTATTGCTTTCTCGGTGTTTGTCAATTGCCCCGCTGTAATTTTTTCACCCATCATGTTATCTATCTAAGGAGAGCCACCTCTAGTGAACTATGGATCCCGGTCCTTTTCTTTACATACAATCTACAATCTTTTACTGCTTTGTGTTTACTTTCTACAAACTTTTACTTCTTTCCATTTGATACGTTTAATCCTTTGTTTTCCGCAAAACACGGTGAGATTGACAACCTCGTCGCAAGTTGGGGACAAAGTTCTGTGGTTGTGTTGTGCAGGTCTCCATGTTGCTACTAGCACCGGTGGTGCGCCCTGCCAAAGCTCAGCTAGTAACACCTTTGAGGTGTTTCCTTGCTCCTACTGGTTCGATTAAACCTTGGTTTCATAACTGAGGGAAACTTGCTGCTGTGCTCATCATACCTTCCTCTTGGGGTTCCCAACGAGCTCTACATCAACACCAAGCACTTTTCTGGGCGCCGTGTATTGAGCCATCACCCATATTGAGATGTAACGAACAAGTCATCATTTGTATGTCTCAATCAATGTAATCCTCAGACCTAAGGTCATTGCACAATACAAGTTGAGGATCACTGACTTAGGTTCTGTCAAACGCTGTTCCGTCACTAAGAGTTAGTCGGATGAATCACTTATCTCGAATCGAGAAAGAGAGTCAGACTATTCAAGGGATGACTATTATTCGCCTATAGTTCGACAAGGTATATCATGAGGCAAAAGGAACTCAGACGAAAGTCGCATTGGGAAGGTATGTCGTCATGACTTTTTGGTACTTGGGAGTTGGCACGTTCTACTAGGAGCCGCTACCAACTGATCGATCTCGAGTGAGACTCGGATCGTGTCTGAGTTACCATAAGCCTGTCGGGTCACACACTTAAGAGCGGGAGCAAGTTTGGGTTAGACCCAAACAGGAAATCTATTTGGGTTGGACCCAAATAGAGACATGGACTAAGTCAGCGAGTTGGACTAGCAGTGACTAATATAGGCCTTTTTAGTGAATGGGCCACAAGTGAGTGGAGCCCACTTTCACTCCCTATATAAGCTGGGCGCAGGTGCTTAGAGAACAAGGTTAGGTCACTCCATGTGTTGGAAACCCTAGCCCCAGCCCGTCCCGTCGCTGTCGTACCAGACCTAGCAGTCCAATGCCGGTGCTCCTCCTCATACGTGTGGATACCGATGGAGATGATGTGCGATCAGCACTTCGACGATCATGGACCAGAACGGATCGTGAGGACTGCACTGCATCAAGTGACGTGCTTCATCGATTCCGCAACTATGCGTCTAGTGGTAATCCTCGTGGCCTTCTACCTGAGCTGGATCTTGGGATCACCGCGTAGGGAAAAAGTTTTGTTTATCTCTGTGTGGACCAACACTTAGATTGAGGCAATAGAGGATACAATAATCATCATGTCATACAAACTAATACATGATCCCATCTATGATAAATAACATGCACAAATGTTACATGGCTAGGCCGAAGACCTTAGCCCAAGGAGAATTACTTACACATAGAGATGAGATCAACAATCACAAACATTATAATGGAAATCATGAGATTGATAGCAAATAGTCTTACAATGTCGCCAATCGAATAAGAGATCTACTATTACAAGTGGTGGAATATGGCTATGGTGGTGTAGAAGGATTTGGAGATTAGATCTAACACTAATAGAAAACATACCTTTGGTCCAGGGGTATTAGCCTCGGTTTTGCTACAAACCGGGACTAATGCCCCAGTCCAACGGCTAGAACTGGCCCCAGGGGGTGGCAGGCACTAGCCCCAGTTCGAACGGGACCTTTAGCCCCGGGTCGTGTAACAAACCGGGACTAAAGGGTTTCAGGCAAGCCGGGTCGGGCGCCAGACCCTTTAGTCTCGGTTTGTTATGCGACCCGAGGCTAAAGGTGGACCTTTAGCCCTGGTTCTAGACACGAATCGGGGCTAAAGGTCTGGCTATATCTTCTTCCCCTGCCCGAGCCACCATTCAAGCTGGTGGCTCTCCTCTCCCTCTTTCTTGCTTCAAGCTCGAGTTCATGCCCTTTTTTTCCTCAAGATTTGTCTATATTTTGTGGTGCCCCATCTATCCAAAGGTTCTAAAAGGTGAGCAACATCCTTTGAACTCTCATTGCTATATTAGCTCATTTCATGCTCTATCTTGTAGATGGATTTGTGGATTTAGTTTGGTAGTAATTTTTGCAATGATAGCATGAGATCGATGTTTAGATTCTATCTATCTTGTATTAATGTAAGGAACTCTAAGGTAAATATCACAATATGTGGATTCTATCTATATATATCTTGTTTTGGCACATAGTCTTGAAATTTGATTTTAGAAGCACACACATGCGTGAGTTCATCATTCTAACTAGCCAGCTGGGAAAAATATCCTTCTTCGTCTACCTGCGTTCAACAAACTGAAAAAATTGTAACAAAGATAGGATTAATTCATAAAATCTTGATAAGAAGGCATCACAGTACATCTTCGAGAAGCTCCTCTATGGAGAGCTCCTCGAAGATGTCTGAGGATAGGATCCTAAGACATCTTCGAGAGAAGCTCCACCATAGTTGTGTCCCTCTAGCACCATCTTGGAGTTAATAACTTCTCTAGCTATAGATTAATAAGCCAGGTAACTAAAAAAATTCACATATTAGGGAATTCCTCTATGGCGAGCTCCTTGAATATGTCTGAGGACGGGATCCTAAGACATCTTCGAGAAGCTCTGCCGTAGTGGTGTCCCTGCTCTTGCACACCATCTTTTAGTTTATATCTTCTCTAGCTAGATCAGTATGCTAGTGGAGCTAACTAATTTCACATATTAGAGAGTGCCTCTACGGCGAGCTCCTCGAAGATGTCTGAGGACGAGGTCCTAAGACATCTTCGAGAAGCTCCGCCGTAGTGGTGTCCCTAGTCTCGCACACCATCTTGCAGTTCTTCACAAGAATGCATACCTATTTATAGATTAAGCAGCAAAACATAGTGTCGGGCACTGATGACATAATGTCGACACACTCACCCTGGCATAGTGCTACCACCCACCCAAAATAGTGTCGTCATTTAATTTACTAGCTTAGTGCTGCCCACTCAGGACATAGTGTCGACATGTTGTCTCCACATCCACATTTAGTCCCGGTTGGTGCCTCCAACCGGTATTAAAGGTTCATCATATCTTTAGTCCCGGTTGCTGGTTTTAAGTTTGTTTTTTAGATTAGTACTAATTAATTATGATTATGCTGCCACCCACCCAAAATAGTGTCGTCATTTAATTTACTGGCTTAGTGCTGCCCACTGAGGACATTGTGTCGACATGTTGTCTCCACATCCACATTTAGTCCTGGTTGGTGCCTCCAACCGGGACTAAAGGTTCATCATATCTTTAGTCCCGGTTGCTGGCTTTAATTTTGTTTTTTACATTAGTACTAATTAATTATGATTATGCTGCCACCCACCCAAAATAGTGTCGTCATTTAATTTACTGGCTTTGTGCTGCCCACTAAGGACATAGTGTCGACATGTTGTCTCCACATCCACATTTAGTCCTGGTTGGTGCCTCCAACCAGGACTAAAGGTTCATCATATCTTTAGTCCCGGTTGCTGGCTTTAATTTTGTTTTTTACATTAGTACTAATTAATTATGATTATGTTTGATGTACTTAATTAATTATATAATGCAGATGAACCGACAATGGATGTACGCTGACCGAGTCTCTAACGAGTTCATTAAAGGCGTGCATTCTTTTCTTCTTGTGGCCGAGGCAAACAAGTGGAATGGTTTTATGTCTTGTCCATGTGGTGTCTGTCGGAATCATAAGGAATACTCTTCCTCAAGAGTCCTTCACAGCCACCTGTTTTGGTCCGGTTTCATGACCGGCTATAATTGTTGGACCAAGCACGGAGAAAGAGGGGTTATGATGGAAGACAACGAAGAAGAAGAGAATGAAAATGACTACCCTGAATACGATGGTACTACAATGGAAGACATTGATGAAGAAAAATATGAAGAATGGGCATTAGATCTGCCCGATGATGATCTTAGTCGGGCCATTGCTGATGCCCAGGAAGAATGCGTAACTGAAAGGGAGAGGTTGAAGTTCAAGAAGATGTTAGAGGATCACAACAAATTGTTGTACCCAAAATTTGAAGATGGGCACAAAAAACTAGGTAGCACAATGGAATTGCTGCAATGGAAGGCAGAGAACGGTGTGACTGACAAAGGATTTGAAAAGTTGCTGAAAATAATGAAGAAGTTGCTTCCAAAGGATAACGAACTGCCCGCCAGTACCTACGAAGCAAAGAAGGTTGTCTGCCCTCTAGGATTAGAGGTGCAGAAGATACATGCATGCATTAATGACTGCATCCTCTACCACGGCGAGGAGTAAGAGAAGTTGGATGCATGCCCAGTATGCACTGCATTGCGGTATAAGATAAGACGAGATGACCCTGGTGATGTTGAGGGTGAGCGCCGCATGAAGAGGGTTCCTGCCAAGGTGATGTGGTATGCTCCTATAATACCACGGTTGAAACGTTTATTCAGGTTTAAAGAGAATGCCAAGTTGTTGCGATGGCACATGGAAGACCGTAAGAAAGACGAGATGTTGAGACACCCCGCTGATGGGTCACAGTGGAGAAAAATTGAGAGAGAGTTTCCGGACTTTGCAGGTGATGCGAGGAACTTATGGTTTGGTCTAAGTACAGATGGCATGAATCCTTTTGGGGAGAAGAGCTGCAGTCATAGCACCTGGCCTGTGACTCTGTGTATCTATAACCTTCCACCTTGGTTGTGCATGAAGCGGAAGTTCATTATGATGCCAGTGCTCATCCAAGGCCCGAAGCAACCCGACAACAACATTGATGTGTACCTAAGGCCATTAGTTGAAGAACTCTTACAGTTGTGGCACGGTCAAGGTGTACGTGTGTGGGATGAGAACAAGCAGGAGGAATTTGACCTACGAGCGTTGTTGTTCATAATAATCAATGATTGGCCTGCTCTTAGTAACATTTCAGGACAGACAAACAAGGGATACAATGCATGCACACACTGTTTAAACGAGACTGAAAGTATATATTTGGATAAATGTAAGAAGAATGTGTACCCGGGGAATCGTCGTTTTCTTCCGCCCACGCACACCCTAAGAAAGAAAGGTAAGCATTTCAATGGTGAGGCAGACAGCCGATGTAAGCCTATCCGCCGTACTGGTGATGATGTATTTGATATGGTGAAGGATTTAAAAGTAATCTTTGGAAAGGGTCCTGGTAGGCAATCTGTTCCGAAGGACGATGTCGGACACGCACCCATGTGAAAAACAAATCTATATTTTGGGAGCTACCCTATTGGAAAGTCCTAGAGGTCCGCCCTGCAATTGACGTGATGCACCTGACGAAGAATCTTTGCATGACGCTGCTAGGCTTCTTGGGTGTGTATGGGAAGAGCAAAGATACACCTGAAGCACGACAGGACCAACAACGTATAAAAGACCGAGACGGCATGCATCCAGAGCTATTTGAAGGTACTGCTAGCTACGCTCTTACCAAAGAAGAGAAGGAAATCTTTTTTGAAGTCCTTTACAGTATCAAGGTCCCGTCTGGTTTCTTGTCGAACATAAAGGGAATAATAAATATGGCAGAGAAAAAAATTTCAAAACCTAAAGTCTCATGACTGCCACGTGCTTATGACCCAGCTGCTTCCGATTGCATTGAGGGGACTCCTGCCGGAAAATGTTCGAGTACCTATTGTGAAGCTATGTGCGTTTCTCAATGCAATTTCTCAGAAGGTAATCAGTCTAGATAGTCTACCAAGGTTACAGAAAGATGTGGTCCAATGTCTTGTCATCTTCGAGTTGGTGTTCACCTAGTCGAAGAGATTAACATTCTTGGTCCTGTATTTCTACACAATATGTTCCCCTTTGAGAGGTTCATGGGAGTGTTAAAGAAATATGTTCATAACCGTGCTAGGCCAGAAGGAAGCATCTCAAAGGGATATGGAACAGAGGAGGTCATTGAGTTTTGTGTTGACTTTATTCCTGACCTTAAGCCCATCGGTGTTCCTGAATCATGGCATGAGGGTAGACTTAGTGGAAAAGCCACGCTAGGAAAGAAAGCAAGGATATGTATGGACGGACATTCTCTCACTAAAGCACACTACACAATTCTGCAAAGTTCCACCTTGGTGGCTCCGTATATCGAGGAACACAAGAATATTGTACACTCCAACAACCCGAGGAAGCCTGGCTCCTGGATTAGAGATGAACATATGATGACTTTCAGAGGTTGGTTGCAGACACATCTCATGAATGACATAAATGTTGGAGAGCAGTTGTACTTGTTGGCTAGGTCACCATTTTCGACTATATTGACTTTCCAAGGGTACGAGATAAATGGGAATACATTTTACACGATCGCCCAAGATAAAAAAAGAGCACCAATCAAAACAGTGGTGTCCGATTTGATGCAACAGACGAGAATGCGCAAAAGGATACATATTATGGTTACATAGAGGAGATATGGGAACTTGACTATGGACCTTTTTTAAGGTTCCTTTGTTTCGGTGCAAATGGGTCAAGCTGACAGGAGGCGGGGTTGAGGTAGACAAGAAATACGGAATGACAACGGTGGATCTCAACAACCTTGCGTATAGAAATGAACCATTTGTCCTAGCCAATGATGTGGCTCAGGTTTTTTATGTGAAGGACATGTCTACCAAACCGAGAAAAAGGAAAGATAAGAAAAAGAATACATCATCCGATGAGCCAAAGCGCCACATAGTTCTTTCAGGAAAAAGAAACATCGTGGGGGTGGAGGATAAGATGACATGTCAAGATTATGATAAGTTTCATGAAATTCGCCTTCATGTGAAGGATGACCCAAGCATCCCGTTAAGTAAGGAAGATGCTCCATGGTTACGGATTAGAAGAAAACCCTAACATGTGTGGATGATGGTGATGTACAATATTATTAAACCTTTATTTTTAATGATCTTCTTATATGTATATGGATATGAACTATCTCGATCTCAATAGGTAGTATTGCAACTTGTTGTGGCCAGACATTTATTAATATTAAAACGTAAAAATTAGTCATAATCATATATAGCCCTGTAGTACACAGTACTGTGGTCGTCTTCGAATCGCTATCGCCATCGCTGCCGCTCATAGCACGCGGATGGATCCTCAGCCCTTCCTCGTAGCACGCGAATGGATCCTCCGGCCTCGGATTCACGACACACGGGGGAGGGGGCTCCCGGATGACGACCCCAGTATGCCCTAGGCCTTCACCACCACCACCATTCTTGTGGCTATGCAACTGGTGAAAGTGCGGGTACCTCAGGCGAGGATGGTCTCCCGTGGCGATGTAGCGCATCACGCTGGCGATAGTCCGGTTCGCCCACCACAGGCGGTGACCAGCCTCGTTGTGGTTCACTAGGGGCGGGTCGTCACCCTCATACCTGGCGAGCTCCCTTTCCTGCCGGTTTGCGAAGAAGGCATTTCAGGTGTCGAGGTTGTCGGGATTCCAATGGGGATCCATCCGCTGCTCCAGCATGAGCTCGAAGTAGAAGTGGTTCGTGATGGCCGCCTGGCGGGCCGAACCTTGAGGTACAGGAGGAACAGGAACCCCTCTAGTGCTCAGCATCCAGCCAGCGAGCAACCGGTACCCTGGCGAGCATGGGTAGCTGGAGGCGCACAGCGCCTCGGTCTCCTCGAGCGTCAGAAAGGCCCGGTAAGCGGTGTCCATTGTTGTGAGAGAGAAGGTGTGGATGTGTGGATGGACATGGCGGTCGGCCTAGATATAGAGGGACATGGCGGGAGAACATGGTGGGAAGCGGAGGAAATGGCGGGAGAACATGGCAGGAAGCAGGGGAAATGGCGGGAAAACATGGCGGGAAGCAGGAGAAATGGCGGGAAGCAGGAGAAATATCGGGAAAACATGGCGGGAAGCGGGGGAAATGGCGGAAAGCAGGGGAAATGGCGGGAAAATATATTTTAGTCCTAGTTACTAGTTTTAGTAATAAATATTATATTTCTAATGAGTCTATTATTTTTTGTGAATATTTTGGTATATTATATGTATTTTTCTATTTTTAAGTAATAAACTATATTTTTCCAACATTGTACTAAATATAATACTTGTTAAACAATAGATAATTTTATTTAAGTTGTATAATAAAGTATGATAATAGATTTAAATTATAAATCTTCTTTTTCTGAAAATTTTGATATATAATACATAATTTTCTAAAAACTATAAACTATTTTTGGTTTTGGCGCCAAAAATAACCTTTAGCCCCGGTTTGTATTATAAACCTAGGCTAAAGGGGGTGTGGCGCGCGGAAATTGCGGTGGCCGAAAACACCTTTAGCCCTGGGTTGTAATACAAATCGGGGCTGGGGGACCTTTAGCCCCGGTTTGTATTACAACCCCAGGCTAAAAGGGAGGTGGTATAAATAGCCCACCCCCACCCCGGGTCGTGCCACGACCCGAATCAGTTTTCTTCTCCCCGACGCCGCCGCAAGCTCGTCGTGCTCCTCGACGCCGCCGTAAGCTCTCCGCGCCGTCCCGCTGCGCCGCCCGTGCCGAGGCTATCTCGCCGCGCCCGTCCGCCGCACGCGCCTCCGCCGCACGTGCCATCGAGGAGGGATCGCCACTGCCACCCGCGCCCTCTCCCGTCCCACCTCGTCGCTCGCCGTCGTCCATCCCGCCACGCCGCGCAGCCCCCTGCAGGTGAGGTACCTAGTAGTACGTAGTTAGTGATTTTGTTATTAGTTAGGAATTTTATTTAGTTAGGGATTTTATTTAGTGATTTAGTTAGTGATTTTATTTAGTTAGGGATTTAGTTAGGGATTTTATTTAGTTAGGGATTTTATTTAGTCATTTAGTTAGTGATTTAGTTAGGTATTTTAGTAGTGATTTAGTTAGGGATTTTAGTTAGTGAATTAGTTAGTGATTTTAGTTAGTGATTTATTTAGTGATTTAGTTAGGGATAATAGTTTTTGATTTAGTTAGGGATTTTAGTTAGTGGTTTAGTTAGTGATTTAGTTAGTGATTTTAGTTAGTGATTTTAGTTAGTTTATTATTAGGGCTTTTATTTAGGGATTTTAGTTTGTGATTTTAGTTAGGGATTAGTTAGGTCAATTAGTTAGTTTATTAGGGATTAGGGTTTATTAGGGATTAGGTTTAGTTAGAATACTTAGTTAATTAGGTTTAGTTTAGTTAGTGTTAGGTTTAGGGTTAGTGTTATTAGGGCAATACTTAGTGATTTAGTTACTTTTTATGTTTTATAATTGTGTATTGCTATTATTTAGTTATGTCGCGTCCACCTCGTCCGAGCCTACTAGACTCCGTCGGGGATGTCTGAGTCTGGGATCCGCCGGGTTGGCACTGGGAGGTGCTACCTGTCGGGACTCGTACCTTGGTGAGGAATCCGGGTATCATCGTCGACCCAGAGCTTCTTTGGTGGCGTCCACGAGGTCCAGGAGCGGTGTAGAGGGAGCCGGGCCCCGAGGAGGTGGTACGTCGTCGTATCAGGGAGGAGGACGAGCATGTACGACGATACATGTATCTTTTGGAGACTAGGTTCTCCAATATCTGGCAGGTTCACGGATCTCACCCGAGCTATTCTCCATTGATGGTTCCTCTTCTCTGGCTGCAGAGCTCTCGTAGCACAGAACACGGCAGTCGTGTTCGCTAGTTTGATATGAGCGAGATGTATTAATAATGTACTTTATATTATGAGCGAGATATGAGAGAGATGTATTAATAATGTACTTTATCTTATATTATTATACTTTATCTTAATCTCTAAGTACTGTATCCGAGTTGTCGCAATTGTAATATTCTTTTACTTAATGCGATATTCTTTTTCTGTATTAGTTAAGCTATGGACGGTAGACAAAATGAAGAGGAGCTTCTCAATATGATAGATGAGGGTACTGGGGGTTCTTATTACGATGGCTCCGAATATCTTAATTTGTCTGGAGGAGACGATGGTGGAGACGATAGTGGAGACGATGGTGCTAACCATGGTGAAGACACCATAATAATAACAAACTCCATCGAGGTATATAAAGCCTCTATCGATCATTCACTAGTATAGATGCACTAATTGATTCGTATATATGTACTGACGAATGTTTCTTCTCTTAGACCTCCGCTTCCGGCCAATCTTCTACAAGGACAAGAGGCCCGACACACAAGTTTCCCAGTGATGTCCGTTTCAGCATTGACTTAGTCTCTCCGCAGGGTCAACCGTTGGAGACCAAAGAATCTGCGAATGCATTTACAAGTCAATGCGGAGTGATTGTTAGAGACACCGTTTCGATCACCACGCGAAATTGGAACAAGCCAGGAAAGAAAAAGGATCCAGCTGGGGCTAGTTTTGTAGATGACAGAGCGAGAGATACGATGTGGAATTCTCTCATGACACATTTCACCCTACCAGTCTTGGAGACTGATGAGGTCACACAGCAAATGACGAGGAAAGTCAAGCACTTTGCTCTTAATAAGATGGCCGAACTATTCAAGGAATGGAAAAAAGATTGTACCACAAGCATGTCTTGAAGAAAAAAACTCCTCTATTCACTGGCCCACTAGAGTTGCAGCAGGATAGCTGGGCCGCATTTGTGGAATACAAGACCTCGGCACCAGCTAAGGCAATGTCAGCAAAGAATAAGTTAAATGCAGCCAAAAATAAATATCACCATCATATGCGCACAGGTGGCTACAGGAGTGCCATGCCTAAGTGGGATAAAGCTGAGGCTGACCTGGAGGCTAAAGGGGTCACTCCAGCTACGTCTTGTTGGCCCAAGAGGTCAAGAAATTGGGTACTCAGGCATGGGGCATCGGTAGACCCAGAACCAGGCGAGATTGTTGTAGCCGAAGAAATTTCTTCACCCAAAAATGAACTTATTAAAGTGATAAAAGAGGTTGAAGAGGGTACGTTTGTTCCCGACAGAGAGAACGATGAGCTGACAAAGGCTCTCGGGAATCCTGAAAAGGCTGGACGAACAAGAGGGCCTGGACCTTCTTATCCATGGGTTATCGGGTTCCCGAGCACCTTGACACGTACAGAAGCCGATCGAGAAAAACAAAGCGGCTAAAAGAGGAGGATACGGAGCAGTTCACGCGGTTTGAAGCCATGCTGCAGGAGCATCACCAGGAGCTTAATGAACTTAAAGGACTCCGACAAAGAAGATCCCGCACTGCAGACGGTCCCCAAGCAATGTAGAAAGTAGCGTGGCTTCCACGGAGGGCCACGGTAATGATGCAACGATGGATGTGTACCCCGTGGATGCAGTTAAGGAGAAGACTAGTTGTGAGCTGCATGTTGAACTGAAGAATATATCCATGAAGGTGGTGGTCGGCTTTGCTTTACCTTCTGCACCAGGAGCGACCTACCATTGCAATCCGATTCCAGCTGGCTATGCTCGTGTCGGTGTGGATGAAATTCAACCTATGTGTCAGTCACTACAGCTTGACATCCCTGGAGGTGAAGGGGAGACGACACTGGGAGAAGTCACGAGGGGCTTCATTCTTTGGAAAAAAGAATACATCAAGTTTCCAGGCTCGACACCAAGGCCACCTTCTCCACCGAGAAACAATCCATCACCTCCAAGGCAACCGTCTCCTCCCAGTAAAATTCCACCTCCAAGTCCACCTCTAAGTGCACCGTCTCCTCCCAGTAAAAGTCCACCACCTCCAAGTCCAATCGATGACCCCAACACGAGTCCATCTCAATCTATGCAGCTGCCTCCACCCACTAAGGGACAAAAGCGGAAGAATATCACCGCTCCGTCGAGCGATAACCGACGCCCAAAGCGACAGTTGTCGCCCCTCCTAAGAGTACCACTGGTTCCTCCCAAGAGAGCTTACGACCTGACCGATGAGGAGACCGCTGCGGTCGTACGGGCCGAAGTGGATGCTCATTTTAAAAAGAAACAACCTGAGCCAGAGGTCCAAATAAAACCAGAAACCAAGGAGCACTTTAGGAAATTACTGACTGATGTGCTCGTCGTTTGATGTAGAGCTCGTTGGGAACCCCAAGAGGAAGGTACGATGAGCACAACAGTAAGTTTTCCCTCAGTTATGAAACCAAGGTTTAATCGAACCAGTAGGAGCAAGGAAACACCCCAAAGGTGTTACTAGCTGAGCTTTGGCAGGGCGCACTACCGGTGCTAGTAGCAACATGGAGACATGCACAACACAACCACAGAACTTTGTCCCCAACTTGCGATGAGGTTGTCAATCTCACCGTGTTTTGTGGAAAACAAAGGATTAAACGTATCGAATGGAAAGAAGTCAAAGTTTGCAGAAAGTAAACACAAAGAAGTAAACAGTTGTAGATTGTATGTAAAGAAAAAGGACCGGGATCCATAGTTCAGTAGAGGTGGCTCTCCTTAGATAGATAACATGTTGGGTGAACAAATTACAGCGGGACAATTGACAAACACCGAGAAAGCAACACATGCATATACTAATCATCTTGACTCCTTTGAGACTTGATTGGGCATTACAACATAATACATAGACTGCCATCCAACTGCATCTATGACTAATAATCCACCTTCAGGTTATCATCCGAACCCTCTCCAGTATTAAGTTGCAAGCAATAGATTATTGCATTACGAATTGCGTGTAAAGTAAACAATACAATTGTTCTATGAACAAAGGATTGTTGTTTTCTCCCTAGTAGCAACATCACATCTAGTACCTTAGAGATTTCTGTCACTTCCCCAGATTACCAGAGACATGAACCCACTATCGAGCATAAATACTAACTCTTGGAGTTGCTAGCATCTACTTGGCGAAGATAGCTACTAACAACGGAAAGCATGCAAGATCACAAATAAGAAAGACATGATAGAATCAATAATCAATCTGAAATAGCATCTCAATATTCATCGGATCCCCGCAAACACAACATGTATGAATTACAAATAGATGATCTTGATCATGAGCAGACTCGAGATCTCAAGATCTAAACATGAAAGCACAAAGGAGGAGAACCAGCCATCTAGCTACTACATGGATCCGTAGTCCAAGGATGAACTACTCACGCATCAGACCGGAGGCTTGCATGGTGATGAAGAAGGCCTGTGGTGAATTCCCTCTCCGGCAGGTGCCGGAAGAGCTTCAGATCCCTCCCGATCTAGGGATGGAGATGACGGCTTGCTGAGACTCTTTCGTGGATTTTTGATCGGGTACTTAGGGTTTTCATCCGAGGGCAATATATGGGCGGAAGGAGGCCGAGGGGGTGCGGGCGTACACCACCCCTGGCATGGGCCAGCCTGCACGCGCCAGGTGGTGTGGTGGCTCCGCCTTATCCGCCTCAGATTCCGCACTTGATCCCTTCCGGAAAAATAGGAACTTTGGCTTTGTCCCGTCCAATTCGAGAATATTCATTTCGACTTTCCTAGAACCAAAAACAGCGAAAACAGGCAATGCTTTGTGGCTCTTGTTAATAGGTTAGTCCAAGAAATCATATGAAAAGTACTCCAAAGTTGGAACAAAACATAAGAAAGTGGATAAAACCAAGCATGGAACATCAAAAATTATAGATACATTTGCAATGTATCAACATCCCCAAGCTTAACCCTTGCTCGTCCTCGAGTAGGAAAGTGATAAAAAGAAAGAATAATTTTTGAGGTGACATGCACCATCAAAGACTTGATCAAGGTATTTGCAAAACATTCAAAGCTGGGATCATAGTACTTCAATCATAACATGAAAGAAAAAGTTCTAGAAATAAGCAAAGAAACTATGATGCAACATGAAAAGGCACAAACAAAAGATTCATGAATAACAATGCTTTGCAAAATGTTTGTTTGTTTCACATAAAGAAAACATAGCATAAAAGTATTCAGCTTGTCCCTCATAGAGTAGCAAATATAAATGGATAGGACACCTTCAAAGTTCATAAGAGTGACTAGATACAATAGTTTAAAACAAGCAATATCAAGTTATACATCAATCAACTAGTGTTGGGACAATGCACATAGAACTAAGAATGGCCACTATGCTCTCAAAGTAGGTGCATAAAGGTAGAAGGTGGAGACTCAATATAATGGTGGAAGAAAGGCCTTTGTAAAAGGAAGTAGGGATTCAAGTCTCATAAAGAGCTTCCAAAAATTATGGTACTTATAGCTTTCATCTCTCATTGCCCCTATCATAAGCATCTTGAAGTGATTAAGGTTAAAGTGAACAAACTATGGTCTACATGCTTGACGAAGTATAAGTCAGAAATCTCATGTCCCTTGTATACGAGGGCCGCTCCTCATGCTACTCAAGTTTAGTCACCGGTAAGTTCTTGTCATTGTAAGTACATGTGTATCATTGAGAACCGCCAACGGGGTACCCCTTATCCGATGATATGGAAGAATCCCAATATCAAAATGACAAGGCAAGCAGACAACGAGCATCTCAGCATTCTTCTTATTTACCATGGGAATATGGTGCTTTTTTCTCTCTTTCCTCTTTTCATAATATCTCTTTTTTTTCTTTTATCTTTTTTCTCAATATAGGACTCTTTTTTTATAAGAAGAATGCTTCATAGACAGCTCATTATGGTTACGCTGCAGGTTTCCACCATGTCTGCATGGATTAGACCAATGACCTGTGCTTTCTCTAACACATATACATAACTCCATGGACTTACAAGCTCCCCTTTCATTTCACACCGACGACATCCATATACAAAAGAGCATGATATCAACTAGGTACAAGTACCAAGTGCAATGTTGAAAGCGTTCCCCATGAAAGCATGGTTCTGCTAATTCCCAACAAATAAGTGCAAGCATATACAACATAGACGACACAATGGTTCAAGTTTATTAAGGGAAAGTAAAGTAAAGTGTGCCATCAAGTTCGTGAGAGCTTTAATCACTAGTTTTCTCATAACAAGTTTAATTTGGAAGGTAAACAAAAGCATGAATATACTTGGAATAGTATAAGCTAGTAGGTAGGTATGGTGGACTCTTTGGAATAACTTGGTTTAGGGAGTTGGATGCATGAGTGGTACTCATACTTGGTTGTGGAGGCTAGCAAAAGACTGGGAGCGACAAACTAAGAGAGCAATAATGGCCATAATCATGCAGAGCGACAAAACATCATTGATAAAAGTATAAAGTGATACTACAAGTTGAAAACTAAAGGATCATAAAGGCTATGGTGACTTGAGACAGTCATAACATGGTGTGAGCATGTGCCAAGTCAACCCAAATAAAGCATCAAAGGAGAATACCACTATACTATGCTTTAATATGCTAAAACAACGCATGATTCATCCAAGGCACATTAAGCAATCTCAATTGTTTATAACAAGTCATGCTACAGCAAATAATACTAAGCATAAAGCCAAAACAATATCAAGCATGGCATGACAAAGCACAGGCCACAGTCAAAAACAAGCTCTTTTTACCACATAAGTATGAACCTTCCTACTCTTTTGCAAACCAAACCAAACCAATGTATGAAAGAGGGGGTCCAACCAATTTATTCAGAAAACTAAGTAAACCAAGCAAACTAAAAACCAAAATGAAAACGAAAAAGAAGACACTCCAAGAACAACACAACTGTGCATGAAACAATAAAAATGAAGCGTTTGGAAGAAACATGGGATTTTTATTGATGAAGAAGGGGATTCCTTGGGCATCCCCAAGCTTTGACGCTTGTACTTCTTGGATATTTCTTGGGGTGACACGCGTGGCATCCCCAAGCTTGAGCTTTAGTCCATCCTTCATCTCATTACTCATTCCTTCCATACACATGTATGAATTACAAATAGATGATCTTGATCATGAACGGAGCTCACTAGATCTAAACATGAAAGCACAAAGGAGGAGAAACCAGCCATCTAGCTACTACATGGATCCGTAGTCCAAGGATGAACTACTCACGCATCACACCGGAGGCTTGCATGGTGATGAAGAAGGCCTCCAGGGTGAATTCCCTCTCTGACAGGGTCTTGGAAGAGCTTGATCCCTCCCGATCTAGGGATGGAGATGATGGCTGACTAGACTCTTTCATGGATTTTTGATCGGGTACTTAGGGTTTTGTCCCGAGGGCAATATATGGGCGGAAGGAGAGGCCGAGGCCACACCACCTGGCGCCAGGCCTGGCCATGCCGGTGGTGTGGTGGCTCGCCCTCTCCGCCTCGTGATGCGGCACTTGATCCCTTCCGGAAAAATAGGCACTTTGGCGTTTGTCCCGTCCAATTCCGAGAATATTCATTTTCTGACTTTCCTGGAACCAAAAATAGCAAAAAACAGGCAGCTGGCAGTGTGGCTCTTGTTAATAGGTTAGTCCAAGAAATCATATGAAAAGTACTCCAAAGTTGGAACAAAACACAAGAAAGTGGATAAAACCAAGCATGGAACATCAAAAATTATACATACATTTGCAATGTTATC
The DNA here is from genome assembly GCA_023614405.1 of Avena insularis. NCBI lineage: Eukaryota > Viridiplantae > Streptophyta > Magnoliopsida > Poales > Poaceae > Avena > Avena insularis. The sequence continues at coordinate 539,571,009 of CM042694.1, forward strand.
ACTGACGCAGCCATCCCAAGCTCAGTTAAATGCGCCAGATGACTATACACGATGTCTTCAGAAGACACTAAAATAGAAGAGATCAAGCGGTAGAGGAAGCATCACAAAAGAGGTTCCCCAGCAGGGGGAACAAGCAAAAAAATCGAGTGGTAGCGGAAGCATCAGAATAGACGTCCCCCAGCTAGGGAAACAAGCAAAACAATCGAGTGGTAGCCGAAGAACCAAAAGAGATGTTCCCCATCTGGGGAAACAAGCAAATCAATCGCTCCCTCCACTCCAGGTGAACATACCCGAACCTCAACTATATGAGGTAGAACCTATAGATCCGGAAACGGCTAGGATATTGGCCGAGCAATGTAATATGTCTATTCATGACATTCTTCACAGCGATATGCCCACGGCTGAGGTAGCACCCAAATTTGTTCACGGGGAGCCTCTGGTCAGTTCTGAGAGGCTTCGGGATATGCCAACACAAATGCGACGATTCCATGAATGGTACATGAAAGCATCAAAAGAACAACAATATTGGCTCTTACCGAAAGTTCTAAAATCGCATTACTTCGCTGAAGACGAGGTCCCTGTTGAATTTACAGAATTATTTCAGTTATTCAATCTAAAGGAACTCGACAAAACTATCCTCAGTTCCTATTGTCTATAAGTGATTACTTTATTTATGTAATTAAGTCTCTATCTCAGCTTGTTCAATTCATTGCCGGTAAGTATACTCACTATATTCTTTTGTACGCTATATATAATGATGCAGAATGAAGATCCTCGATTGTAAAAGAAAGGCTATCAATGGATTTGGGTTTATTGGCCCACATCGAGTTCATGGAGCTATACTAAAGGATAAACCACTGGAGACCGAGCACAACTTGTTGCGGTTTCTCACGAACCATCATTTCTATAATGAAATACTATTTCCTTACCACGACGGAAAGTGAGTTCTTCTACACATTAAATTTTGCTTACTCGATGTTCAGTGTAAATGATGAGTTAGTGACGTATGTAAACCTTGTGTAGGTACCACCGGATTCTTCTAAGCATTTCAGTTGACTTGGGAAGAATTCACATCATGGACTCACTAAACAAAGACATTGAAGACTACCGCAACATTATTGATGTGCTCCGGAGGTAATTTCAACCCATTATCGCACAATATCGGTTTCTTTCGTTCATTTTCTGGGATATCAAGTAGTTATTAACTTATACATTAATTTTCTTTGTCGGGTAGGGTTTGGACACGGTTCAAGAACCATGTCCGCGGTCAATGGCGTGAGGAGAAATTTTTTAAATCACTCTCGGTAAGTAGTACGAGCTAAGTCCACGCATCTATTTAATTCTAGTTTATGTGCATTTATCATGCTAGAGTTATTATTTGATTGAATTCTATTCTTGTAAAGTGCACGAAGCAGCCACATGGGACTAATCTATGTGGATTCTACGTGTGCGAGTTCATTCGCATCAGTATTGAGAAGCCCTCAGAAAAATGTTCGAGTAAGTAAACAATATATTCACCCTTTATTTTTATTACAAAAAGTTGTGTTGAGTCTAATTCATACGATCTCCTTTTTATATAGTTAAACACGATGCGGGACAAGCTCTTACCAGAGGACCGCCTAATAGCAATCCAAGAGGAATTTGCTGGATTTTTTGTCGACAAGTGTCGTGGTGGTGTCACGGCAGATGCCATGGATAGGCTAAAGGTGGGGACTAATACACGCTAGGGGAATCCAGGGAGGGATAGTGAAGTGATTCTCCACACAGAAGTTTATATTTGCTTTGTCTGCAATGTTACAAGTGCTCCTAGAGATGTATTGGCAAGAGGAGGAAGAAGGAGCTCTCTTACTCTCGCTCACAGATCACCCTTAAAACCCTAACCAAACTAGCCAAATCGGAACCTCTTCTATAGAAGCCCTAGCCCTCCTTATATAGGGGGGGGGCTAGGTCTCCATCTAGGGCATACGTGGAGGTATATTCCTAGAATATGCCATCTCCCAAAGTAGTAAGCCGACCGGGTTACTTTTCCTCACCACACATGCAGAGGCTACGTGAGCCTCAAGGGCGCCTGCTGCCACCGACATGGGTATCGTCACCCTTGTCGGCCACGCCTCGGTGGTCTTGCCTTTGTCTGCTTCACTCAGGCAGTGCGTACCGGGGCTTCTTTTGACCAGCGAGATTCCTTCCTTCTCCTAGAAGCTAGATGTGCCTCGGATCATAGTCGATCCGGCCACACCTGTTCCTGCATACAAGTTAAACATGCATTTCCGACTTACTGCTTAAGTTGGTTGAAACTTAGTTAGGCGAATGCCCCCTGGTCCGGGTTACCCCATGATTCGGCCTGCCTTGAGGTGACCCGGCCAGCATCCGCTTTGGCCTTGCCGAACCTCGGCTAACTCGGCCTTTATACCCCGGCGTGACCCTACCCGGGGGTATCCCCCCAACAACGAGGTCATAGACCCACGCGGAGAATACTCTATACGTAGACCCTAAAGCATCCATGTAATGATCTCCATGTAATCAAATAGACATGCTCTGGACCCGGTTGGGACTCCATGTATGCTTGTAAGAGAAATTATGATATATATTGCATCAATGTGTACAAGTACTGTGTACTAACGTTCTGTATGTATACGAAAACTTGTTTATAATGAAAACACAGAATGAAAAATAATTGAACACAAAACACAAAATGAAAAGATAAACACAAAACCCTAAAACCCCATCCCCTGCCACGGCAGCCAAATGGCCATTGCGTGTGGCTTGCCCGTAGGATGCGATCCCACTTTTTCCTCGTGGGAGAGGTTAAATAGGGGAGGGACGCATCACTTAGGCTTTTTCCCCTCACCACGCCCCTCTGCCCTTTGCTCTTCTTCTTCGTCTTCCTCGTGACCGCGCCGCTGCCAGTGCTCCCAAGCAGCAACGCCGCCGCTGCATTTTCCCCCCAGATTTCTACGTCGTCGCCGTTGCTACGCGCCTCCTCCACCACGGGTCGCTGCCAATCTAGGCCTCTGCCCCCCGCCACCGCTAGCGCCAGCGAGGGCAGCGATTATCAGATGACGGAGGAGGAGCTCGTCGTTGCTGATCAAGAAATGGAGGAGGACTCCGCCGCCGCGGACCGTGGTGCGTGGGCCGGGTCATGGGTCTGCCAAGATGACTTGGACTGGCTCTACTGGACCAAACGCATCCTTGCCGGCATCATCGCGCGCCTTGCCTCCACTGAACTCGCCCCCTCACCCAATCCGGGTGAGTACATTGTGTTCTGGTCGCACTTCCAGCGGGGGTTCGGTTTGCCGGTCAGCGATTTCTTCCATGACTGGTTGAGCACGTACGAACTCCAGCCGCACCACCTTCCTGCCAACGCAATCACCTCTCTTTCTGCTTTTGCCTCTATGATCGAGGGCTATGCCGGATTGTGGCCCACGAAGGAGCTATGGATCCGGTTCTTCGGCCTTTGTCGTAATGTCATTCCGAATATTGAACTTGATCTGGAGGACAAGCAGCTCACTCAATTCGGAGTTGCATCCATCTCACCCCAGAGGTTTTCTGTTTTCCCTCGAGTCACCGGGCTGGAGTCCTGCAAAGTATGGGCCCGGACTTTCTTTTATGTCCGGAATGAGGGCACTGAAGACTTGATCCGGCTGCTTCCCTATGCTCCGGGTCCACCTAACCCGGAAACGTGGGACGTTATCCCCAAGAAGCCCACAGCCTTGGCCAACCAGGTCAACAAGAGGTTTGTGGAGCTGAAGAAGCTCGGGTTGTGCAATGAGGATGCTATGATCATGTTCGTTCGCAACCGAATCTCCCCCCTCCAGAGGCGCACCCACATGGTGTGCCATATGAGCTTCGGCCGCGACCCCAACCGGACCTCGTCCTTCGAGTTGAGCAACTCGGAGATCTATCGCCGGGTCAAGGCTCTCTTCACAACCCACAAGGACTTCTCCACTGAATGGACGTGGGGAATTGAGCATTTCTGCCGGGATAGGCTCCCTCCCTCGGTAAGCTTCGTGGCGCAAATTTTACTCCGGGTTAATTATATGTCGGTCATTGTTCCATTTTTGACTCTGTTGCTCATTCTTTTCCTCAGCTATTCCTTCAGCAGACCCTCGAGGACGGCACCGATCCGACCCTTAAATGGGCGCCTGACCGGGAGACCCCGGACAAGGAAGAGCCGGACTAGGAGATGTTCCTCCCGATGACCGACGCTACGAAGCGACCCACCGGTAAACCTTCTTCTATTAGAGATTGTCCCGATGATGAAGATGACTCGGATATCGAGGTGATTGAACCTGTTGATGCTGTCCCCCTTTCTTATGCATTTCCGGCATCAGCTAACCCCGGTGGGCAGATCAATGAGGACCCTCCCCTTGCCACGGGGGAACCTATTCCGGCAGCGCCGAAGAAGAAGCATGGAGCTGCATCAAGTTCCTCCTCCGGACCTTCTCAGCCCTCCAAAAGGCGAAAGAAGTCCGGAGAAAAAACTGCTTCCAAGCTTGTAGGCAAGGCCCCGCCACGAAGGGCTTGGAAACCCAAGGAGCCCCAAACCTCGGACACGTAAGTCTCTTTTTCTCCTGCAACTTGTCCTTTCTTGCATTATTGTAATTTCTCTTCTGACATTATTTGATTTGACAGGGCTGCGGTGGAGGTCCCTCAGAGTGGATCTAGCATCTCTTCGCCGCTCCATCCTAGCTCCTCTCCCCCTCGTGACGACGAGTCACGCCCGCTGATCCCTATTCCAGAGGGTTCTGCGGCTGCTCCGGGTTCTAGCCCACCTCGTCAAGAGGGGGGGACCCTGGAGCGGGGGAGACGGATCCAGCCGAGGCAGCGGCATCCACCACTTTGGCTCCACCGCAACCAGCAACTACCAAGACTACCTCCGTACCAGCACCAACACCAGCACCAGCACCAACTCCGGCAGCAAGAAAATCAGCAGCAGCACCAGCTCCAGCAACAAGAGCACCAGCGCCAAGCTCCTCCGCCTCGTCCGAGTGTTCTCAGTCTCAGCGAGGAAGTACCCAGGCAGCTCCTAAGGGGAAATCTGCCGCAACCACTTCCTCCTCTCAGCAAGCCAAAGGCAAGAAAACCCCTGACGTCACCAGGCAGGCCCACTGGTGCAGACAGCGCACTGGCCCATGCTTGCCCAGAAGGCTCCAGCACCTAAGGATGCCCCTGCCGAGCCAACTAGTGCGCAGCAACTTGTTCTGCACACTAGTCCGACCCTTGCTCAGGTTGAGAGGAGAGAGGCACAAGCGAAGGGATTGGTGGCGCCCCACATGCTCAGCGGTGAGCGATATCCTCCGACCTTGATCGAGTTCATGAACAACTGGCACAAGGCGGAGTTCGTCTATAACGACGATCTCACGGAGAAGTTCGGTCCCGCCAAATTCGCTGCTCAGATGAACACAGCCTCTAAGGTGATTAACCTCGTGGGTCGGATGATGGAGGTACGTTACTTCACCTTTTCCTTATCATGAACTAGCAATATAACCATTACTCCCCGAGCCTCCGGGGTAGTAACTTGTTACTCGGCCGGATGCTGCTTAGGGAACTAACATAGCTCCTTCATAATTTCCAAAATGCACAAACCTAGAGCCGGGTTAAGTTCCACTTGGCCCGGATCTTGTACACTTCGAATATGCACACACCTAGAGCCGGGTTAAGTTCCACTTGGCCCGGATCTTGTACACTTCGAATATGCACACACCTAGAGCCGGGTTAAGTTCCACTTGGCCCGGATCTTGTACACTTCGAGTATGCACACACCTAGAGCCGGGTTGAGTTCCGCTTGGCCCGGATCTTGTACACTTAGACTATGCACACACCTAGAGCCGGGTTAAGTTCCACTTGGCCCGGATCTTGTACACTTTGAATATGCACACACCTAGAGCCGGGTTAAGTTCCGCTTGGCCCGGATCTTGTACACTTCGAATATGCACACACCTAGAGCCAGGTTAAGTTCCACTTGGCCTGGATCTTGTACACTTCGAATATGCACACACCAAGAGCCGGGTTAAGTTCCACTTGGCCCGGATCTTGCACACTTCGAATATGCGCACACCTAGAGCCAGGTTAAGTTCCACTTGGCCCGGATCTTGTACACTTCGAATATGCGCAAGGCTTAAGCTAAATTTTCGTATTCTTTTCAGGTGACCACCAACCGCCAGAGTGCTGAGTTCCAACGTCTTCTGGATACTCACAAGATGCGTCTCGCAAAGCACAATGCACATCTCGCTGAGCATGAGAAAAGGGGTAAGTTTCTCCCTTGGCGCTTCTCCGTTTTCGTTCAACTCCCTCTACCGAACTAATCTCATTATTTGGTTTCCGCAGCCAGGGTGGAGGCTGAGAACAAGATTATGCGAAAGAACCTAGAGCAGATCAAGGGTAAGTTTTTTTGTCCGGCCCTGCTTTGCTTTCCATCTTCTTTTCCTCTTGGCTCGGCAAACATTCATACCTAGGCACTGCCGGGTCAACACGCTATTTCAGCATCTCTTGAAGATAGTGTGCCCGTGCCTGATATGATGCTGCATTTTCTCGAACAAGCAGGGCAGCATCAGGCCGAGCTCAAAAAGAAAGACGATGAGCTTGCCCTTCTCCGAACCAAGAACGATGAGATTGCCAACCTGAAGGCAGAAATGAAGAAGATGAAGGCGCAGCACCAAACTGAGCTTGAAAAGGCTGGCCAGGACTTCACCGAAGAACGCGAGCGCCTCAACCTCCAAATTGCCAAGGACCGCGATCTTCTCCAGGAGGCCGACGTCAAACTTGAGTCGGCGAACGCTGAACTGGTGCAGCTCCGTCAAAGACGCGATAATTGCATCAATGAATTGACCCGGATCCACAGCCACATTTCACGTAAGTTCCTTTCCCTTATCCGACATACTTCTCCGGGTTACTTCATATGTCTTTTCTTCAGCTTCTTCCTTTGCCTTGTTTTCAGGCCACTTTCCAGAGGGTACTCCTATTGTGAGCGCTGTTGTTGCCAACTTCCGCCGAGGAGGGGTACTCCCGTCGCTTCTGACGGTGAGAGCATTCCCCTTGACATGGAAGACCTATTGGTTAGCCTGTCATCTCGCGTGGAAATCATCAAGAACTACGGCAGGGATCTCCATGACGTTTTAGTTCGAGTCTTCAACACGTTCTGGCCCGGTGAGAATGCTCCGAAGAGAGTTTCACTGCTTGCTGAAAACCTGTCAGAGATCGAGACTCAGCTCGACCTTTGGAGGGAGTCCGCTGGACGCGCTGCAGCTGAGACCGTTCTTCACCACATACTCACGTGGTATGAGAAGATCGATCTCAACCTCCTGACGCGTGTGCGCACCGGATCCAAGTGGACCGATGACCCGGAATGGGTAGCTCGGCGCTAGGCTTGAGCCCATAGCCTTGTTGAATATTCCCCCATTCACGAATGGACTGAGGGTCCGAGCTTCCTAGAAGCCGCTGGCGACGAAGTGGTCGAGAATGTCGAAGATAGTTCGGACAAGGATGGAGAGGGCGATGCCTCGGATATCGAAGAAGATGAAGATGACGCTGAACTTCCTCCTCCTGCTGCTCCTTAATTAAAAACACTCGAAAATTTATCAGATCCGCGGTATGCCGGGTGGAAATGTATCCCGTACTTATGTAATATTTTTCTACTAAGTTTGTATGCCGGATTAACTTGGGCGTAGTCCCCGAGTTTCATTTTCTTGTTCGTCCAATCTTCTGGCTCGGTTCGTGTCTACCTTGATTCGGTTTTACGACTTACGAATCCGAGCTTCAAAAATTGTTTTAACAATACTTAGAAACTTTTGGGCTTAGCTCAAAATAATTTAGCATAATAGTTTGAAAGTAAATACAAGGTTAGTCCGAAAAAAAAACGTCGGCTCGATTAAGTTCTTTTTTCTTAGTCGTTTTTCATGTGCTACGCAATTCCAAATTTGTTCTCTTGCTTGCCATGAGGCCAATTCTTGTTGGACAGCAGCAAGTCGAAGAGTTGGGTTTTTGGTGCTCACACATTACTGATCCGAGTTAAGTAGAACAACTTACTCCAGCTGACGTAAAAATAATAAAAAAAACAACAAATATTATTAAGGCAGCCCCCGAGTTACTGCTCGAGGTGCCAACATTTCATTCATAAGCTCATTGCCGGCATACATACCGACATATGAGAAGACTCGGATACATACACTTCTCTGTTAAGTGTAGAAAGGACGAAGTAGAGCTACATCCCATGGGCGCTTAGATTCTTCGTCGGACCTGTCCGCCTTGTTCTTTTCCTGTGGCTTTGCATCTATAAGATAATAAGAGTCATTGTGCAATGCTTTGCTCATGATGAATGGCCCTTCCCATGGGGGGATAATTTATGCATGCCTGCAGTACGTTCTACCAACTAGAGCACCAGATCGCCTTCCCGAAAGACTTGGGGGCTTACTTTCCGGCTATGATAGTGACATGGGTATACCCTCAAGGCACTCGAGCTTGGTATATACGGCCCAAATACGTACAGGACCACGGTGTCGCCAAGGCCCGGATGGAGGGACTCGAGTAACCTATGGACTCTCAATTGCTTGAAGGACAAGAAGAAGCTAAAGATAGAAAGTTTGAAGGGGAAAACCCTAACTTGTAACCCACTCGACCTGCTACCCAAGACCTAGTCTATCTATATAAAGGCTAGGAGGGGGCTGCGAGGAGGATACACGCAACCCTAGCTTTCGCAACCCTCGCCATATTTCGTCTGCGCACCATTGTAACTTTCGACTCCCTCGATAATTCCATGAGCAGACAAGCAGGAGTAGGGCCTCTACAAGGCCGGAACCTGGGTAAATCCTTTGTCCCCTGTGTGCTTGTTTGCTAGACGATAGATGTCTCCAGCGCTCCCTCCTTCTCCAAAACCCAAGTCCATAACAATGGGCATTGACGAGTTAAACCCTCGTCAATTGGCGCCGTCTGTGGGAACTAGGAGTGCTGATGTCATGACTTCTTCGGCCCCATCAACTGCGATCTACAACTCCGCAACAGCGGAGATTCGCCAGCTCTTCGGCACCTTCGACTTCACCGTCCACACGCCGGCCACCCTCCCGTCCTTCGATTCCGTGGGCGACGGAATCAGCCTGGCGATTGGGAGCTTCCGCTTCCAAGTTGGTCAGATGGGCACGCTCCGCATGCCTAATCAGCCGACAGCACCGACGATTGCCCCGGCATCATGGTTCCCTCCATCGGTCGGCAACCTCAGCGAACTCAATGCTCCGGTGGCAGTCGAAAACACGATCAGCGACAGCAGTCGCGACTCCGATCTAAGCGATTTGGCCACTGAGGAAGGAACCTACGGTTCCGGGTCTGAAAGTTGTGGAAGCAACAACTTCCCAAATCACTTCATGTGCACCGTCATCAACGCGGGCGACACCTCCGCCAACCGCGGCAACGGCACTGACCCACCCAACGCCGCCAACGGTGGAAATGGTGGCAATGGAGGAGCAGTCAAGCCCCCCACCATAATCAATGAGCAAACCGGCGAACGCGTCGTGATCAGGCTCAACGAGCAAGAGTAGGAACGCTACCGCGAAGCCCTACGAGGCACACCTCTACCCTTAGGGTCCCCGCAAGAACTACTGATGGGCTACCACTGGCTCCTAAAGGAGGAATTCAAGCGCCAGAAACAAGCAATCGCGGAACTTGAGGCGCGTAAAAAGGCGGCAGACGAGTCAAGCCTTCGTCGTGCTGGGCTCTCCTCCTACGGAGGATCCTCCTCAAGAGGCAACGAACATCTCGCCAAGAAGAGGCAGTCGCGGATGGCTCAGCTCACCGAACAAGAATGCATAGACGCCGCAAAAATCCTTGATTTCGGCTCTATGACAGTCGACACGAGAGGCAACGTGGTTCCAAGGACGCCGCAAGCTGCAGTGACGGCGGCCACCATGTACCTTCAAAATAACCAGCCACCAGCTGGAGATCCTCGGACGGCCATGCACCAATCTACGATCGTGGGCCTTGGGCTAATCAAGGCCTCCCTCGACAAAGAACCAATACCAGACCCCAAAAAGGGCAAAGTGTTAGCAAAACGCTACTCCTCATCCTCGTCAAGCGACGAGAGTCACGACCTGTCTCGACGTCGCCGTTCACGACGACACGATCGCGACTACGATGCATGCGACGAGCTCACGCAGTGCAAGATCAACAAGTCAAGGGCACGACATGCTCGGTCGACTAATTCGGAAGAAGAAGATGGAGAGCTCTATAGTGCCAGATGCTTCAGCAGATCCATCAGGCAGAAGCGAATGCCTAAAGGGTTCAAACTCCCATCGGAGAACCCGAAATTTGACGGTCTACAGGACCCCAAGATCTGGATGGAGGATCACATCTCTTTAGTCAGGCTGCACGGAGGCAGTCGAAGTACTGCCATGCAATGCTTGCAGCTACAGCTGCAAGGCGCAGCCCGGGCATGGCTCAATAACCTCCCGCGCGGATCCATTCGCAGCTGGGATGAGCTGGTCTACAGCTTCGTGTGCAACTTCAAGGGCACATACAAATGCCCCGCTTCAATCGAAGTACTGAGATGGTGCCAGCAAAAATCTGGCGAATCGCTGTGCTCTTACATCCAAAGGTGGTCCATCATCAAGAACTCCGCGGAGAACATCTCGGAAGACCGCACGATTGATGCATTCAACGACGGTGTCCGCCACATAGAACTCAGGGAGGAGCTAGGACGCTCAAAGCCCAAGACCATCGACCACCTGATGGAGATCGCGAATCGGTGGGCTGATGGAGAAGATTCGTTGAAGAACTACGCTCACTCTGACGAGGAAGCAGAACTCAGACGCGACCGCCGGAGCAAATGTCGTATGCGCATCTACGACGATCACGATGACGTCCACATGGTCGCCGCCGGCTACGCCGATAGACGCGACGACAACCGCAACAGCGGATACCACAGCGGCGGATATCGCAACTCTGGGAAAACCACGCAAGTATGGCAACGCCGCACCCGCGATGAAGCACCCGCGACCACCATCAAAGAAAAACTGTCCGGACCATGCACGGTACACTTCTACATCGATAAGCATGACGGCAAGAGAAAGTCCAGTCACCTCCTCAAGGACTGCCGTGAGTTCCTCAAACTACACGAGGGATTGGTGTGGATGAACCGCAACGCGGTCGAAAGAGGCTACAGCACCGCCCCAGGCGCCGTGGCACATGGGGCACCCCCACCAACACCTGGGCCACCCCCGAACGGAGCTGCACCGGACCAACACCACGGAGGCGAACCGTACCCACGGGCCATGGGTACCATGATGATCCAAAAAGGGCGCCCCTCTAATAGGGTGTAGAAAGCCATCACTCGCCAAGTCAACTTGTCCACGCACTCGCCACCATCCACCACTGAGTACCTCAGTGGCAGTGAGTCGTGCATTACCTTCGACAAACGCGTCCACCCGCCTCAAGTACCTCGCCCGGGTCACTGCCCCCTCGTACTCGAGGCGCAAATTGGAGGCTTCGACATGAGTCGCGTCTTCATGGACGGCGGAAGCGGTATTAACCTCATATTCGCGAGTACCTTGCGAGCAATGAGGATCCCTCTAACCTGCTTGGAGGCATCGGACACAACGTTCCACGGCATCGTCCCAGGAAAAGGCGTATACCCCCTGGGCAAAATCAACCTTGACGTCATATTCGGCACGCCGAAGAACTTCCGGCGTGAGCGCATCGACTTTGAAGTTGTCGACTGGCCCTCATAGTACCACTGCATCCTCGGGCGCGTCGCGTTCGCTAGGTTCATGGCAGTACCTCACTACGCCTATCTACAGATGAAAATGCCAGGTCCCAACGGCGTCATCACGATCAACGGGAGTTTCGAGCGATCTGACAGTTGCGACAGGGAATTCAACAGAATCTCCCAGTCCTTCGGCATGCAGGAGGAACTTCGGCGGCCGAAAGGAAACGATGACAACTGTGCGCTCGAGTAGGTCAAGCTCACCTGATCTCTCCTTCGACTCATCTGTGCACACAAAGAAGGTGCAGTTCCATCCATCGGATCCCACTAAAACGTCCCTCATCGCCAACAACTTGAGTCCCGCATAGGAACTCGCGCTCGTCGAATTCCTCCGTGAGCACTGGGAAATTTTCGCCTGGTGTCCTGCGGACATGCCAGGAGTTCCCAGGGAATTCGCCGAGCACGCACTCAACGTCAACCCCGACGCAAGGCCAGTCAAGCAAACAATCAGACGACTGTCTGAGCCATGGGCATAGGCAGCCGGAATGGAGATCAACAGACTCCTCGAGGCCAAATTCATACGCGAGATCAAGGAAAGCACTTGGCTCGCCAATACAGTACTAGTACCAAAAAAGGACACGGATATCCTGCGGATGTGCGTCTACTTCACTTCTCTTAACAAGCACTGCCCAAAAGATCACTTCTCGCTACCACGGATCGATCAAATCATCGACTCCACGGCTGGATGCGAGCGCCTCTGCTTCCTCGATGCCTACTCAGGCTACAACCAAATTCGAATGAAGGAGGAAGAACAGGAGAAGACCGCGTTTACAACGCCCTTCGGTTTGTTCTGCTACAACACAATGCCCTTCGGGCTAAAAAACGCAGGAGCCACGTACCAGCGGTGCATGCAGGCCTGCCTCAAGGAGCAACTTGGTCGCAACATCCAAGTCTATGTCGACGACATAGTAATCAAAACCAAGGAAGAAGCCTCTCTAATCGACGACTTGCGTGAAACCTTTGCCAATCTCGATCGCTACCGGATAAAGCTCAATCCGGACAAATGCGCCTTCGGCGTACCCTCCGGACAACTGCTCGGGTATCTCATCTCCGCGAGAGGGATCGAGGCAAAGCCAAAAAAGATAAAGGCCATACTGGCTATGGAGAAGCCAAAGAACATAAGAGGCGTTCAGCAACTAGCCGGGCAAATCGCGGCCCTCAGTCAATTTGTCAGTCGAATGGGAGAAAAGGCGCTGCCTTTCTATCAGCTCCTCCGCAAAGCTGACAAGTTCGAGTGGACCAATTAAGCACAAGAAGCATTCGAGGACCTCAAGAGCCTACTATCCACCGCGCCAGTATTGGTAACTCCACGAGAAAGGGAACCACTGCTGCTGTACATCTCCGCCACCAACCAAGTGGTTAGCACAGTGCTCGTCGTCGAACGGGCCGAGGAAAACAAGGTCCATGGCGTACAACGACCGGTATACTACCTCAGCGAGGTCCTCACGCCAACAAAGCAGCGATACCCACACTACCAGAAGCTGGCGTACGCCGTCTTTATGACCGCCCGGCGACTGCGCCATTACTTCCAGGAACACCCAATCGTGGTAGTCAACGACGCCCCATTGGGACATATCCTCAATAACCCTGACGCCACAGGACGAGTCACGCTTTGGGGAATAGAGCTGTCTCCATGAGACATCACATATGAAAAGCACGGCGCAATCAAGTCGCAAGTTCTCCCGGACTTCCTCGTACATTGGATGGAAAACCAACTCCCGGACAGGCCAAACATGTCCTACCTTTGGACAATGCACTTCGACGGGTCCAAGAGGAAAGACGGAGCGGGGGCAGGTGTCATACTAACATCGCCTCAAGGGGACAAGATGAAGTACGTCCTGCGAATGCAGTTCACAGCCTCAAACAACGAGGCTGAATACGAGGCCATGTTACACGGGATGAGGATGGCAAAAGCCTGCAGCGCAAAGAGGCTAATCATATATGGCGACTCGAAGCTGGTCGTAAACCAAACAATGCACGAGTGCGACGCACTAAACGACAACATGATCGCGTACCGCGACCTCTACGACACACTTGAAGGAGACTTCGACAGCTGCGAGTTGTGACACATAGGTCGCGAAAGCAATGAGGAGGCGGACGCACTCGCCAACATAGGCTCCACCTGTGCACCCATACCACCTGGGGTATTTCTCGAGCGCATATGTGAATGCTCCATCAAGCCGAAGGCCGCAGAGAAGAAAACAAGCGCAGCAACGGACTCGGGGGCTATGCCACCCAATGAGCCAACACCAATCGATGATTTGGAGCTCGACACAGGACTCGAGGGGCCAATGAGCATCATGATGATTGAACAATCCTGGACGCAGCCGTACATCACGTACCTCCTCAGCAAACGCCTAACAGACGACCCGACAGATGCACGACACATCGCACGACGCTCCAAGGCATTCGCCGTTATCAACGACGAACTATATAAACGTAGCATCACAGGCGTGTTACAGCGATGCGTCTCCCTAGCCGATGGAAGAGCAGTCCTCCTTGACATCCATGAAGGGACCTGCGGGCACCACGCCGGCAACCGCACCCTCGTCGCCAAAGCTCTACGAGCTGGATTTTACTGGCCCACGGCCATGCGCGACACCAAGGATATAGTCCAAAAGTGCAATGTTTGTCAGCGATTCGCAGACAAGCCACACGCACCAGGAGCAGAGCTACGGCCTATTCCATTGGCCTGGCCCTTCGCCCAGTGGGGACTCGACATGGTCGTCAAACTTCCAAGATCCTCGCAAGGAGGCTACGTCTACCTCTTGGTCGCAGTCGATAAGTTCACCAAGTGGATCGAGGCCATGCCAGTGACCAAGCAATCAGGGCACAACGCAGTCAAGTTCTTCGAGTCCATCGTCTACTACTTCGGCGTGCCACACAACATCATCACCGACAATGGAACGAACTTTACATCCAAGGAGTTCCAGGATTTCTGCGAGAACCTGGGGATCAACATCAGCTATGCCTTAGTCGCACACCCACAGACCAACGGTCAGGTGGAAAAAGCAAACGGGCTCGTCTGCAGCGGCATCAAGAAGCGACTCCTCTGGCCACTCGAACAAGCCGTGGGCTGCTGGCCAAACAAAATGCAATCCGTACTCTGGAGCCTGCGTACAAGTCCAAACAGCGCCACCGGCTACACACCATTCTTCATGGTACATGGGGCAGAGGCAGTATTACCCGCCGAAGTACGGTACAGAGCGCCGCGCGTAGTCGCCTACAGCGAGAAGAAGTCATCCCTCGCACTCGAAGACTCCGTTGACCTCCTTGACGAAGCAAAAGAAATCGCCGCAGAAAGATCTACGATCTACCAGCAGAACCTGCGCAACTACCATAGCAGAAGGATTCGCCCAAGATCCTTCGTCAAAGGTGACCTGGTCCTGCGACTGAAGCAGCAGGGGCATCTCAAGCTCGAGTCCCCCTGGGAAGGACCGTACGTGATTACAGAAGTAATCCCAGGTGGCGCCTATCGCCTTCAAGATTTAGAGACAGGAGTCGCATACTCCAACCCTTGGAACGTCGCACAACTACGACGCTTCTACCCTTAGACGTTTCTTCTTTACTTTTACATAGCAAATAAGGCTATTCAGCCAAGGCTACTTAGCCGCACATTGTACTACGTACTGTTCTCCGAATAAATGAAAGCTAAGTGCCCCAAAACTCCGTGCTCTCTTTTCTCGGGGGCTGCGCCACCCTATATACATATGTTCTTCGAACAATAAATGCGACATCCTGAGTAGCTGGCACATCAATCGAACCCCTAAACATAAACACAACCCAGCTGCCACGCAGCTGACAGGTTGACAGGGGAAAGATACAAAGATGACCAGGCTAACGAAAATGACTCGCATAAGTGCAACGCACCCCACGCTTATAAAAGTTATTTGTAAATTATCTACAAAATCATATATGAGATTTACAACACCAGTACACTTGTATGCAGGATACATATTCAGCTACCCTTGCAACAGAAGAACATTAGTCTGTTCCTCGAAGAAGTCGACAATTTCCTCGGCTGGACGATCCACCGCTTGATAATGCGGCACCATGTTCCAGGAAGATCCTGCAGGTGGCATCGGTGGCCCAGATGCAATGGCGGCGACATCCACGTCAGGCCTATGCAAACGCACCAAAGAGAGCGCAGCCTTAGCACCAGCCACTAGCTGCTGCCTCACGCACTCGCGAACCGTGGACATATCTTGAAATTTCATCAGAAGGGCCAGCAGGCTTGATGGAGTATCATCCAACGGGAACATCGCCCGGTAAATGTTCTTCAGGCATGACTACGACTTCTTCAGAAAGAGCATGACTCGCGAGGCGCGATCCTGCAGGGTCGCTAACACAGTCGGACGATCATGATCTACCCAAAAGTATCCACTCTCTTGAAGTTGCTCTTGGGTAAGATCATGAAGGCGGATGGCAATCCTATCTCTCTCCTCCTGCGGATGGTGTGCGCTAACAACTACACGAAGCAGCATCAACAGCATGAGTACAACGTACCATCGCGATTAACTACAAAGGAAAAGACGAGGATGAGCAAACTAACATTTAAACTGGTCGCCCAGTTGCGTCACCTCGCCAAGCAGATATTGCTCGCGGGCGGCGGCTTTTTCAGCCTTTGACTTCCACACGTCGGCGCTACCACGGATCACGGGCAACTCACGCTCCAGCTGCTTAACGCGATCACGAAGTCGCGAAAGCAAGGAAAGCTCCTCTACTCTGGAGCAAGATGGTGCCGTTGCATCCTCAAAAGATGGCGAGTCCAGGGTTCCCCCCACAGGGCCACTTGATGTACCCTAGCAAAAATCAAGCCAGAAGCAAAATAAGGCGACCAACTCAAAAGCCAAAAGTAACAGGTGCATTCAGGATCAATAAAAGTATGTACAAACACATCCACCAACAGGCATGAGCTACAATCAAAAGAGCGAGTTCATCAGCTATTACACGAAACTAACTACGGAGCAGCTGGCTTCTTCGACTTCGAGGACTTCGGGGGCTTCATCAAGTCCGTGGCAGTATCAGATGCCACTGACTTTCCGCTGGCCCCTAAGGCCGAAGTATTCGCCGCCTTCTTGGCGCGATTGAGCTCCTCCGAGTACTTGGCAACAGTATTTATCAAGGAATGGCCATATTTGGCACAGGCAGTCGCAAAGGGAGCGAACACTACCTGCTGACCATCTGCGCCAACAGGCATTGTCTTCGACACCGCCTAGGGATCCACTTCGACTCCATGAGCTTGCACCATGGCTAGCGACATGGTCGCGCCGGCTGTGCGGAGGGAATTCTTGTACGTGGCAGGCACACCCCCAGCGAGTGACTCCACCAGCTCCTCGACATTGTCAACCAGCTCTGCCTTCGGCATCAGCTCTTCCCGGAGGCGACTCAGGGTGGCATTGGCTTTGGATAACGTATTTTGGACAGCGGCGCTACGGTCTTCGACCGCAGATACCGCGCCCGCCAGAGCGTCATCGCGACCAAGGACTCGTGGATCAAAACTCAAGCCACCAACATCTACACCAAAAAACACACACGGATCAAACTTCTCAATGCCACTGGCGCCATAGAGGAAGAGAAGAACATCAATAAAAATATCCGCCAAGTAAAAGGTACCTGAGAGGGCCTTGGCGACTGAGAACAGTTGCTCTTCAAACAACTTCTCCCTGGCCGCAAAGGAGGCACGCATATCCTCTTCGCACTTCTGGGCTTCATCACGAGCCGCGATTGCCTCGTCGCGCCCCTTCACAGCTGCGGCCAGTCTTTTCCAACGTGGCGACGTCACGCAATAAGGCATTATGCTCAGCTATAGGACAGTCAAAATTTGGCTATCAGTCGATGATACCAGTATGCAGAGAAGATGACAAGAATAAGTATAGAACACTCACTCTCGACCACGCGGTGGCGCTTCTGCAGCATCGCATGCTGGCGACCTATCGCCATCACTTGCTCCGCCACCTGCGCGGCTTCCTTTACAAGGAGCTGTCGCACAAAAACAATGAATCAGCAGAAGGCAACAAAGGGCGTTGACTGCCAGGTTATAAAAAAAAGAGAGAGAGAGATATACTTACATGGTCCTCTAGCGATTCCGAAGAAGATTGCTGAACCATCATCCGAGCTACTACTCGATGCTCCCCTACGTGAGGAGAGCTCGAAGAATTGTACCCGGAGTGGGCCGCCGCCGGAGGAGAAAGAGCACGCTCGACCTCTATTTTGGCCTTTGAGGTCGCGACTCCTGACTCCTTCAAAAATTCGACGTCACCAGGAGATGACGACGCCTCTTGACTACAAGACAAAATCCGCACTCAGATAAGGAAACTACAGGGAAAAAGCCAACAAGAAGAAAACAAGTGGCGAACGAATTTACTAGCAAACTTACCAGTCAAATCTATCAAGATCAAATGTGGTCTCCGTCGACTCCGAAGAAGATTCCTTGGGCAACCGCATCTTCTTGCAAGAAGACGATGCCACAGCCCTCACAGGAACGGCGGGAATTGGCGACTCCACACCAACAGCCGCGCCCCCTGGAGTGGAAGGAGTCGACGCGTCGGAATCCTCGCTACGCGAACGCTTGTGAGTATCCGGACTCTCGGACTCGGGGGCTTCCTCTTCAACATCGGAAGGGACAGTCGACTCGGACTGGTCCTCTTCCACAGCCTCATGAGGAATAATCCCCTCGGGGAGGGGAGGCATGCAAGGCGACACCGCCCACTCCTGCATACAAAAGTAAAACAGATAAGCAACAGAAGACGCAATCAAGAAAATACGCTACTACGTAGCACAACTATACCTCAGGAGGAGGATTCGATGCATCGAAAGGAGGAACGACTGGCTCGTTCGGAAGCACTTCCTTGAGGGTATACTTTGTGACCAGTCGCACCCTCTTATCTACCTCACTCGCGGACATGCCATCGGCAGACACGCGAGTGGGATCATCAGCGCCACCCCATTGGAACATGGGATGGACCCTAGCCTGGAGAGACTGGATGCGACGACGCAGCCAAGTCCTGACAAGGGCGCAGCCTCCCTCTTCTGCGCCTATGCGACTCTCGAGGTCGTAGACACGCTGATATAACACGTCTGTCTCCGCGAGTTCGAAAGGCATGATCACGTTCTTCCAAGAACGCATCTTCTTGCAGGGAGTCGCGGGATCGAAAGGCGCGAGACCAAAGTGCTCGTCCTTGGCCTTCTGGTCGCGCACATAAAACCATTTGTCCCTCCATCCCTGGACGGACTTGGTGAGCTTGATATCGAAGTAAGTGACGGATGGATCAACATGTATTCCGCAACCACCTACGTCATAAACCAAAGCGCCAGATGCGGACTGATGCTTCAATTTAAAAATGCGTTTGAAAAGACCAAAGTGCGGCTCGATTCCGAGCCAGCACTCGCAGAGGGTGATGAAACAAGTAATGTGGAGGAGAGAATTTGGGGACAGTTGATGGAGCTAGAGCCCATAGAAACAAATATGACCCCGAAGAAAGGGGTGAAGAGGCAAGGAAAGACCGCGAATGATGAATGCAAGAAACATCACTCGATAACCAGCAGGAGGCACAGGAACGGTCTCACCGCTGGGGACGCGCGAATCGGCGACTAATGCAGAGATCACTCCGTCTTGGCGAAGAACACAGAGATCCGACGCTTTGATGATGGAGGGGCGCCAAGCGCCATTAGTCACGCGGGAGCCCGCAACCTTCTTCTTCCCGGCGGCGGCGGCGCTGGTGGCCGCAGCAGCAGAGCCACCCTTCTTCTTCGCTGCAGCGAGGGTGGCCGTGGACTCAGCGGCAGCACCTCCCTTCTTCTTCCCCATTGCGCGGCGGCGATGAGAGCGAAGAAAATAGCTGGGGAACGAACGGAGCTGGTCCAGCGTCGTAGAGCAGATGGGCGCAGAGGAAAGCAGGAAAGCAAAGGGCAATGGCGATGACAGCAGGAAAAGAAAGAACACAGATGGGAAAATTCCTGCTGCAGCATCGCTACTTAACCCCTGGAAGATGCAATCCAACGGCTGACAAAAACCCTATTGGACGCGTGGCACGCATCACGGAGGACACGTGGAGAAGAGGAAGCGCGAACCGTCACCCCAATTCTACCATTACGCGTGGAAATCGAGGAGGCACAGTTAAAAAATAAGATTATGCACGCCCAGTCAAATCAAAGTCAGAAAGTAGGACCCACAGCTCGTCACGTCCCGTCAAAACCGCTCACACGGGCAACTAAGGTCATATAAGCGTCAACACTGACGTCACCAAAGGCTATGCAATAGAGAACTTCGACTATTTTTAGTCCTTGCTGGAGTCTTCGACTCCACCAAGCACTCGGGGGCTACTCCCATAGGGAGCGCTGGCCGCGCACCCTACGATTTTTCCTTTCTTTTTGCAGGAACATGGACAATTACAAAAGGCAAACCCAACCACTCGAAACACAGTTCGATTATGAACATGGGTTACTCCCATAGGGAGCGCCGGAAACAGGCAGGCAAAAGACGACATCAGTCGCGAAAATATTTTTGCACCTGCCTGGGTCATCGACTGAAACAAGCAGGCAAAGATGATAGCAGTCGCAAAGGTATTTTACTACCTGCCCGGGTCATCAACCGAACAAGAAAGAAAAAGACGACGATGTCGCAAGGTTTTAGTCCTGCCGAGTCTTCGACTCAACCAGCACTCGGGGCTACTCCATAGGGGCTAGTCGCGCACCCTATGATTATTTGAACAAAAAACTGTGTGTTGATAACATCCACACTCGAAACTCATGGCGACACCGCCTCATAATTTTCCCCTACAAAGAGACTGCGTCTCCTGGGTTACCCGAATCGTCTCCGCGATGATAAAATTCGGATGCCGCGCCTACGGCGTGAAGGTAAGACCTGAATAAGGCCTGGCAACGCATTTAACTGCGCACTACCAGAAACATATCCGTGCCCACAGGCACGATGAACATGCCTTGACGGACGCGTCAAGTGCTCACACACATATAATGGAATTGACTCGTAAGACCTTCGCGGCTGAGTCGAATTACACAGATTTTCGGATTCGAGTCGGGACTCGAATTCGAGTAGATTGCGTTGTTTCACCCTAAAGTGGTTAACTGATACCGATACTTCGGTCATATCAGGCACGTATATCAACAATCCCTATGACACGAATAAAAGCAATCGAAATATACTCATTCAGGCACTCGAAGGCTTCAAAAGTCCCCAGTCGAATCTGCGATTCCACTGGACACTCGGGGGCTACTGACATGGGTATACCCTACAGGTACTCGAGCTTGGTATATACGGCCCAAATACGTACAGGCCCACAGTGTTGCCAAGGCCTGGATGGAGGGACTCGAGTAACCTATGGGCTCTCAATTGCTTGAAGGACAAGAAGAAGCTAAAGATAGAAAGTTTGAAGGGGAAAACCCTAACTTGTAACCGACTCGACCTGCTACCCGAGACCTAGCCTATCTATATAAAGGCTAGGAGGGGGCGGCGAGGAGGATACACGCAACCCTAGCTTTCGCAACACTCGCCAGATTTCGTCTGCGCACCATTGTAACCTTCAACTCCCTCGATAATTCCACGAGCAGACAAGCAGGAGTAGGGACCTCTACGAGGCCTGAACCTGGGTAAATCCTTTGTCCCCTGTGTGCTTTTTTGCTAGCCGATAGATGTCTCCAGTGCTCCCTCCTTCTCCAAAACCCAAGTCCATAACAATGGGCATTGACGAGTTAAACCCTCGTCAGATAGCGTCGGAGATTTTGCTGATATATGGCAGATCTGGACAATGCCAGTTCTCTTGCTTCTTCCAGCAGACCAACATCATTTTGCCCGGCATCTTGCACTTCGGGTTCTGTGCATTGGGTGACCCTAGGCGAATCATGCTCTATGTCGGCTGGTAATACAGCTTCTGCCCCATATACCAGAAAAAACGGCGTATAGCCTGTTGATCGATTCGGAGTTGTTCTTAAACTCCACAGTACCACTGGTAGTTCTTCTATCCAGCACCCCGCTGATCTTTGCAGCGGCTCAATGAGTCGGGGTTTTATCCCGGATAGTACTAATCTGTTGGATCTTTCCACTTGTCCGTTCGATGCGGGGTGGGCTACAGAGGCTACGTCGAGTCGGATCTTCTTGTCCCGGCAGAAACGCACAAATGCTCCTTCCGTGAAATTTGTTCCATTATCAGTTATGATACTGTGTGGGTAACCGTACCTCAAGATTATATCTTTGAGAAACGTTACGGCCATAGCCCCATCACATTTCCTAATAGGCTTTACTTTGATCCACTTCGTAAATTTATCCACCATGACCAAAATGTGAGTCATGTTTCCCCTTGCTGGTTTAAATGGACCAACCATATCCAAGCACCATACAACAAATGGCCAAGTAATTGGTATGGTCTTGAGTTCCGACATTGGCATATGTGTCTTAGTAGCGTACCTCTGACAACCATTGCATTTTCCCACCAGATCTTCTGCTTGTTCTAAGGCACTTGGCCAGTAGAACCCATGCCGAAATGCTTTTTCCACCAAGGCTCTAGATGAAGCATGATGCCCGCATTCTCCTTGGTGTATATCTCGGAGGATGTCAAGCCCTTCTTCCGGGTCAACGCATCGCTGGAGGACATTGGTTACACTCCGTTTGTACAGCTCGGAATTGATAATCGTGTATGCTTTTGCTCTCCTCTGAGTTTGCCTGGCTAACACCTCCTCAGTGGGTAACGTTCCATTTTTTAGGAATTGAAATATAGGCAATGCCCAAGCTGGTATTGCTCGTGCAGGGAACACATCCTCATCAATTTCCATCTGATCCACCGGCATAACTTCAACCGGATCACGCTAAGCAGTCCCCTGGTCCTGCGAGGTAGTCCCAGGTTCATTGGCGATCCCCGGTTTCTTGATGCACTACTACCTCCCATGTCAATGTCCATGGGCTCAGCTCCGGATTCTGTATCTTCCGGGACATAGATCGAGTCGGTTCCTGGGGACGACCTGATAGATGGTTTTCTGAGGTGTTCCAATGCTACACCCGGTGGAACCGCTTGTCGGGTTGATCCGAGATTCGATAGCATGTCGGCAGCCTCATTTTCCACCCGGGGCACATGGTGAAATTCACACCCCTCAAAGTAACCAGATATCTTCTGTACATGAAATCTGTACAGTGCCATGTTTGGATCAAGGGCATCCCACAGTCCTGATACTTGCTATACCACCAAATCCGAGTCGCCAAAGCATATGATCCGACGTATCCCAATCTCTTTTGCTACCTTGAGCCCATGCACAAGTGCTTCATACTCTGCGACATTATTCGATGCCGCGAAATGGATTTGGAGCACATATTTCAGCTGGTCCTTCTTTGGCGAGGTAAGCACAACTCCGGTGCCTAGCCCGGTTTTTGTTTTTGACCCGTCAAAGTGCATCCTCCAGTAGTTCGGATCTGGTGGCGGTGGTTCGTATTGTACCTTGGCCCAATCTACCAAAAAGTCTGCCACAGCCTGAGACTTGATTGCTTCTCTTCTGTCATATTGTGGCGCATAAGGAGCTAGTTCAATTGCCCATTTTGCAATTCGACCACTTGCATCCTTGTTACCCATTATCTCGGATATGGGAGCCTCACATATTACTTTGATGGGGTGCTCCTTAAAGTAATGCTTTAACTTCTTTGCTGCCATATAGACACCATATGCCACCTTTTGAAAGTGCGGGTAGTTCTGTTTTGAGGCAGATAATACCTCGCTCAAGTAATACACTGGCCTCTGCACCGACTTACCCTCTTCATCGCGCTCTACTACAATCACTGTACTTACAACTCGGTTGGTTGTGGCTATGTAGAGCAACATTGGCTCCTTTGATAGGGGAGAGGCTAACACTGGTGCAGTGGCTAACATCTTTTTTAAGTGGGCAAAGGCTTCATCGGCCTGTGGTGTCCAAACGAACTTATCCGACTTTTACATGAGTTGGTAGAGAGGCAATGCCTTTTCTCCCAACCGACTCAACGATGCTAGGCACCCAGTGAACTTCTGGACATCGTTAAGACACTTCGGCAGCTCCATTCGTTCAATGGCCCGGATCTTAGTTGGATTAACTTCGATACCTCGGCTGGAGACGAGAAATCCGAGTAATTTTCTAGCCGGGACACCGAAGGTACATTTTTCCGGGTTAAGCTTCATTCGGAACCTTCTCAAGTTCGTGAATGTCTACCTGATGTCGTCAAGGAGCGTTTTGCTTTCCTTGGTCTTGATAACCACATCATCCACATATACTTGTACATTTTGACCTATTTGGTCGTGCAAACATTTTTGCATACATCTTTGGTATGTTGCACCTGCATTACGTAAACCAAGCGGCATAGTGCGATAGCAATAAGCCCCGTACGGGGTGATAAATGCGGTCTTTATTTGATCATCTGGATTCAGAGGTATCTAGTGGAAACCAGAATATGCATCAATGAATGACAACAGTTCACATCCCGCGGTTGAGTCTATGACCTGATCTATCCTCGGCAGTGGAAATGGATCTTTTGGACACGTCTTGTTCAGGTTCATTTAATCGATACACATACGCCAAACTACTGCCATGTTCGGATCATCCTTCTTCTTTTCTACCAGCACCGGATTAGAGAGCCAATCCGGATACAGTACTTCCATGATAAATCCTGCTGCTAGCAACCGAGCTATCTCGTCTCCAATGACTTTTCTCCTATCCTCGACGAAGCGGCGGAGAGGTTGCTTCACCGGCCTTGCTCCGGGTCTTACGTTCAAAGAGTGCTTGGCCAACTCCCTCGGAACACCTTGCAAGTCCTGTGTAGACCAAGCAAAAATATCCCGATTCTCACGGAGGAAGTTGACAAGCTCGCTTTCCTATTTATCATTCAAGCCGGCACCAATTGTTACGGTGCGCTCTGGGAACATATCATCAACAGGCACTTTCTTAGTATCCTTTGCGGCCTGGAACGAAACGCTACCATGCGGGTTGCTCGGTCGGCATATCTTGTTATGGATGAGCTAATGCCGCCACCTCTTGGATTTTCCTTTTCTCTTGCGCAATCACGAGTGACTCGGCTAGGTTAGACCCGGCTGAGGTACACTCAATGGAACGTCGGAAATCTCCTGCAATGGTAATCACTCCATTTGGCCCGGGCAACTTCATCTTCAGATAACTGATGTGGCAGCTTGCCATGAACTTGTTCAATGTTGGCCTTCCGAGTAATGCGTGATACGCACTTTCCAAGTTCACCACCTCAAACTCCAGATTCTCAGTTCGGCAATTATCTCTCGTGCTGAACAATACGTCGACCCGAACTTTGCCTATGGGCTCACAAGAAATGCCTGGTACAATACCATGGAAAGTTGTCCTTGTAGCCTGGAGCATGTTCTCCGAGATACCCAACTTGCGCATTGTATCCGCATACATAATGTTAATGCTACTACCATTGTCAATCAGTACCTTGGAGAACCTCACATTGATGTTAGGCCCATTGAATGTCGGGTCCAGCACTAACGCATACGAACTAGGACTCGGCATAAGCTTGGGATGATCTTTGATGTTCCAGGTGATTTCCTGGTCCGATCAAGGCATGTACCTCATCATCGCTGGCATTACCGCATTGACCTCCATATGTCGGCGCTACAAGCTTTTCCTATCCGTTTCCTCAGTTGTGAACGCACAGTAGCTCTGGTGATGCTCTCTTTACTCATTTCTTCCCTCATTTCTGGGGTACCTCTGATCCGGCTGGTGTTGATTTTCCACCTGATGCACTGCATCCCTTCTCTCATTGTTGTCATACCTCGGCGGAGGGGGAGGCAACATTAGCTGTTGCGTGTTCGCTCCGGAGAGCAATTGCTACCGGGGTAACTCCTGCCGAGGTTGATCATTCCGGGGTGCCTGAGCATTCCCCGAACCACCTTGTTCTATCTTACGCATCCACTCACATTGCCTCGTTGTATGACCTGCTGGGTTACTCGGATTTGGCGTGTGAAACTTACACGGCTAATCCAACATCGACTCGTAGGTGTACCTCGGACGGTCCTTCCTTTCTTGCCACTATTTCTTTTGTTCTAGCGTCCAAGTTTTCTTGCCATCGTTTCTCGTAGTCCATTGCCCTCCAGTTTTCTAGCGTTGACTGCCCCCTGCTCCGGGCTGATCTTGATTCACAGCTGCAACTTGTTGCGAACCGTATCGATGATCTGGTCTATCATCCCTCCTTTTACCTCTATAGTCATTCCTCTGGGGGAATCCGGCTCCATCTCTCTGGTAGTACTCCTCACTCGACTCGTTGGACACGAGCCTAGGTTGAGTTGGATCTCCCAGAGCATACGAATCAGCAATCCGGATCATCTCTGCCAACGTGGTGGGCATCTTCCTTTGTAACTTTTGCCACAGTTCGCTTGCATATTTGCATCCCTGTGCAAACCACGCTATGGCCTGTGATTCTATCACGCCCTCACATGAGTTTCTCACGGTACACCACTGAGTTAAAAACTCCCGGTTCGTCTCATTCGGTCTTTGCTTGCACATAGCTAGTGTCTATGGCCTATTCGGCCTCTGATACGTACTCGAGAAATTGCTGATGAACATCTCTTCAAAATCTATCCAGCAGTTAATGCTTCTAGGTGGCAAATTGTTCAGCCATACCCTTGCCGGGCCTTCCAACATCCGAAGTAATATCGTATACCCCCATCTCAAGTTGCCTGTAGCAATTTTCACAGCTGTTGCATAATTTATCAACCAATCCTCCGTCTTAGTGCTGTCGTCATACGTCTTCGTGCCTCTGGGTAACTGGAAGTTAGGTACTGGTGGCTCTTTCATGATCTGGGGTCCAAAACACGCAGGACCCGGGGGACCTTGACTTTCAATCTGTTCTGACCTATACAGTCGATCCAGTTTCAACCTGGCATCATCTGGCATCAAATTCCTGCTTCCCAATCTTGACCCTATCACATGATAGTCTGGCCTTGGATATCCTGCATTTACCATTTCCGAATCTCCGTCATTGTACCGGTCTCGTTCTCATGGCGCATCTTTCTGTTGCATACCTCGGTCGGCATTTTGCTCTTGCCTTGGCATATTCCGCTGCTGCGGTTGTCCTGTAGAGTTGCGCTGTCTGACATTGCTGTTAACAGCGTTTCCTTGACCGGCATTGCCCTGGTCACGGTTACCTCGGCCAGCTTCACCTCGGCTTACACTCCGTCGATCGTCGTTTCTTTGTACTTCTTTTGCCTTTCCTGCCCTTGTCGGGTCATACGGAACAATCTGCTTGTTTCTCCTGGCCGAGGTTACTACCTCCTCTCTCCTTTGACCACCATGAGGGGACGATGCGGCTCCAGCGGATTTCTCTGGGTTACCCACCGCCGAATGAACAATCTTGGAGGCCCCAGCTTTCTCCGGGTTTGCCCTAAGCAGTTCCTCATTTTGCCTGTTCGCGATCCGAACCAACTCATTGACCCGATCTTGCTGTCTTTGACGGGCTTCACCCGTCAGACCCTCTAGCTCGGATGCGGCTGCATCTGCTGCTCTGAGGTTTTTCGCCGGGGTACTGTACTTCGGCAGCCCCACGGACAAACAGTTTTCAGACTCCTCAATCCGAGTATCCCCTTCTTTGTTCATTTCACTCATGAGATTTCTCCCCTTCACTTTTACAACATCTACTTTGTTTGCCTTGACGTACTCACGTAGCGTCATGTTCAACGACTGCTGAGCCGCAGCAATCTTTTTCGCTCCCTCCAGAATTTCCTGCCTAGTTTCCTCTAGCTCGGCCTGTGCCTGAGCCAGATCTACTACCGCTGCTACCGGGTTTGCCAGGCTATCCATAGCTTCTCTCAGTACATTCTCAGTCCTCTCTAGTGGAGGACCTCTACCTTTCCTCGGTGCCTTAGGTGTTACCTCCGGATCTGGTGTCGGATCCTTGTTTGCGCCTGCCCCCGACGCAGTCATCATGACTTCAGCACGGTCCGGGGAGCGAGCGATACGCGCCCGTGAGCCACGCTAAGGGGTGGTTCCCCTGCTTCAACGACGCGCCGCGGATGAATGCATGATACGTCAACAACAACGTAGACCTTATGCGCACCCAACTTGACGAAGAGGTCGTTGCGCGGAAGTGGGCGCGTGCCGAAGCAGCCATCGTTGTCGCTGACGAAGTCCAGCGCTCCAAAGCGCTGAACGAGCCCGGAGACGATGCGTTCGCCGGTGCCGATGAGGTTTCCCATCCGGATCTTCACCCCTGCTAGCGTCGCTAGGCCCACGGTGGGCGCCAACTGTCATGGTGGTGTCACGGCAGATGCCATGGATAGGCTAAAGGTGGGGACTAATACACGCTAGGGGAATCCAGGGAGGGACAGTGAAGTGATTCTCCACACAGAAGTTTATATTTGCTTTGTCTCCAAGGTTACAAGTGCTCCTAGAGCTGTATTGGCGAGAGGAGGAAGAAGGAGCTCTCTTACTCTCGCTCACAGATCACCCTTAAAACCCTAGCCAAACTAGCCAAATCGGAACCTCTTCTACAGAAGCCCTAGCCCTCCTTATATAGGGGGGGCTAGGTCTCCATGTAGGGCATACGTGGAGGTATATTCCTAGAATATGCCATCTCCCAAAGTAGTAAGCCGACCGGGTTACTTTTCCCTCGCGTCACATATGCAGAGGCTACGTGAGCCTCTGCGGCGCCCGTGTCAGCCGACATGGGTATCGTCACCCTTGTCGGCCACGCCTCGGTGGTCCTGCCTTTGTCTGCTTCGCTCAGGCAGTGCGTACCGGGGCTTCTTTTGACCAGCGAGATTCCTTCCTTCTCCTAGAAGCTAGATGTGCCCCGGATCAGTCGATCCGGCCACACCTGTTCCTGCATACAAGTTAAACATGCATTTCCGACTTACTGCTTAAGTCGATTGAGACTTAGTTAGGCGAACGCCCCCTGGTCCGGGTTACCCCGTGATTCGGCCTGCCTTGAGGTGACTCGGCCAGCATCCGCTTTGGCCTTGCCGAACCTCGGCTAACTCGGCCTTTATACCCCGGCGTGACCCTACCCGGGGGTATCCCCCGAACAACGAGGTCATAGACCCACGCGGAGAATACTCTATATGTAGACCCTAAAGCATCCATGTAATGATCTTCATGTAATCAAATAGACATGCTCTGGACCCGGTTGGGACTCCATGTATGCTTGTAAGAGAAATTATAATATATATTGCATCAATGTGTACAAGTACTATGTAGTAACATTCTGTATGTATACGAAAACTTGTTTATAATGAAAACACATAATGAAAAATAATTGAACACAAAACACAAAATAAAAAGATAAACACAAAACCCTAAAACCCCATCCCCTGCCACGACAGCCAAATGGCCCAAAATGCTGCCGCGGCAGGGAATCTTTAGTCCCGGTTCATAACACGAAGCGGGACTAAATGTCCTGCCGCCCAGCGCGCCTCGCAGGGCCACCTGGTTGGACCTCTAGCCCCGGTTCGTAACAGAACCGGGGCTAAAGCTTGGACCTTTAGTCCCGCTTTGGCAGTCCCGCTTCGCAATCCGGGACTAAAGGCCCTTACGAATCGGGGCTAATTGTCTGGTTTCTACTAGTGTAAGTCTATTTTTCCGGCGGCTGATGATCTGGGGCAGGGAGTCTCGAGGGCTCTTTTATCGTCGCCCAAGGCTTCTTTATATAGGGTTCCCTTCACGAAATTTGTTCTGTTTGATCTAGCGGTGTCGATGGCAACTATATGGCCGGAACTATACGGGTAGAATTTTATTCCGGTCGTATAGTTGGTCGTTAAAGCGTCTGCCTCCGATCCACGACTCCTGGTTTCTTCTAGTTGTTGGAAATCTCGTATCTTTGACTTTAATGTAGTGATTCCCATCATAAAACGTTATTATCTGCTCAGGAAAAAATGGAAGGAGAGGATTGCATAACCCTTTAAATATTAGGAATTAGTGGCAGGGTTTAGAGAGATATTTCATCAAAAATATGAATAATATCCAGTTTAAAATGTGGACGTAGATGGCTATATTTCAGAGTCATCATCATCCTACATCTAGTCTCCGGCTAGCTGTGAGTTGGACGTGGCTCCAGGTGAAAACCGAACTTAGGCAGGCAATGACGACGTCTATATGTAGTTACCTTCTTGATGGAATCGTCGTTTCAACCTTTGTCTAATCATTCGAGCTGTTTCATGGGAAACCCTAGATCTAGGTCTCTTGGGGGTGGCGCTCTCCCTCATGTGGGCATCGTTTATGGGGTATGTGCTAGATAGAGGAGGAAAGAGGTGGAACAGCGTACCGCGTCGACGACGGTGGGTCTTGTCAACATGGTGCAGCGGGTATCAATGATAAACGTGACGTAGGGTGGCGGCATTGTATGGCCCCGTGGTGGAGTCATCGGTAGGTCTGACAAAGCCAATGCGTTGATCACTATTCTAAAGATGGGTTCGCGGAAGAGGGTTGCGGCGACTTCTAGAGGGAACATACTGTGCTCGTTGAGGGTATGCTGGACCGTGCTCCGATTTTACATTATGTGCAAAGGTGTGAGGTCAGGGCACACATCACTGACGCCAAGAAAGTGGCTTTGAGTTGATTGATGTATTATCGTGTAAGGTTCCATTAATAATGTAATAAAACATGTTGTGTGCGTTATTTTAATACATAAACGGGGAGTTTCAACCACTTTTCCAAAACAGGGGGTCACCTTGAGAAGAAAGTCCGGGTTAGTATCCTTCAAGTATCCTTCTCTTTTGGTCTTGTAGTATTTGTAGAGTCGATGCATCACTCAGCTCAAATCGTTCATATATGCCGTGAGCAGTTATTAGCACCGGTGGTCTCGAACAACGCAATAGGCCCACGAGATCCGGCAACCAGTCGGCCATTATGAAGCCCTTGAGGTCTACATGCCGGAGAAACTCCAGGCGAAGCTTCTCCTCCCTCCAATCCGCAGGACGCTTGCACCAGCAAGCCGATGTGCGCGCGCAAACGTATTTATGCTCGCACGTCTGCATGCACAGGTATACGTGGATTCGATTGAGCATCTAATCACATGCTTAATTTTATGGTAACGAAAAAACTTACCTTGTCTTTGACAATGATGGTAAGCGTCTCTATGTGTCTACATCTTGAGAGTAGTGTTGCTATGCTGGCTCCATAAGCGTGATGATCCACGAGGGTGCACACGGTCAGGTCACTGACAGTGCTAAGCCGAGGCACCTTTACCATCAGATCCTCGTACTGGGCCAACGAAGCCTCATCGAGCACACCAAATTACCAAAACTGGCTGTGGGGGCATGCATAACAAAAAAGATATATACTTAATGCAATGTCAATAAACAAATTGAGAAAATTGCATATAACTACCACAATTGGGGCTAGGGCTTCAAAAACCTACAACTTTTGGGGATCGCTTCAAAAAACTACGAACTTTGGGGCTCGAGACTACAAACAACTACGAACTTTGCATAATCAGGCAGTTAACCAGTTTAATCGCAATTTCGATAGGACTCTCACGTCAAAAAACTACGAACTTTGGGACTGTCGACTACAAAAAACTACGAATTTTGGGACTCTCACGTCACGATCTAAGATGGGCCTGCCCTGTCAGAACTGCGATCAAACTAGCTAACTGTCCGATTACGCAAGTTCGTAGTTATTTTTAGTCTCCAGCCCCAAAGTTCGTAGTTATTTTGAAGCAATCCATAAAAGTCGTAGTTTTCTGAATCTCTAGCCCTAATTGTTGTAGTTTTCTGCAATTTACTCAAACAAATTGGTGACATGGCATGATAATTAATGAAGAAAGAGAGAAATGTATAATAATACTATCTAATCATACTTGGAGGTAAACTTTAAATAGCTTGATTTTCATTCATCCTAGGATAAAGTCGTCTATTTGAAGCAGAAGGATTAGTAAATGTCACGACAAAACATTTCATACAGAACTATTACTAATGGAACTTACCTAAAAAAATGTGCATGTTCTCTAAGTTTCATAAAATATATAGTACTAGAAGGGAACAAATAAATACAATATTTAATAATATACATTATGAAAATATAATTTATGGTGGTTGTAGATCTTCATATCTTTTATATAAACTTGGTCAAAATTTTAAAGCACTGATTTTGTACTCTCTCCGATCCAAATTACTTGACTTAGATTTGTCTAGATTCGGATGTATGTAGCACTAAAATATGTCTACAGACATCCGAAACTAGACAAATCAAAATCAATTAATTTGAATAGGAGGGAGTACTAAATTTATGCCCCATGTATTTGGGGACGGATGGAGTATGTATATGTAACTTACGTCGGGTTTTAAATTGCAGAGGGAGACTTTAAGGCCGCGGACACCATTGCAGCGCTGAAGGAGCCATACAGCAAGTTTGTTGTAGTGGAAGCGAGTATGATTCACGAGAGCGTGGGTGGAGAGCCCGACGTCAAGCTGGCGAACGGTGGCCAAACTGTGGGCAAACTCGACCCTGCTAGGGTGCATGCTTGCGCTGGGTGTCCAACTGAGGACCTCGAGTCGGGGAGTGCGGAAGCTGGCTGCCTTGCTGCCGTCGTGCACTTCGTGGGCCATAACCTCCCGCGAGAAGATCATATTAATGCGGAGACGGCTGAGGTTGCGAGACGACACCTCCAGTCGCCGGAGGCCGCCGAAGTAGTAGCAAGGTCAAGGTCTTCCAGGGCATCGTTGCAGAGCCGGAGGGCGTCCTCGTCGCCGAAGGTGTGCAGGACAAGCTTTCTCAGGTGGGGACAGCATGAGGACACGAAGTTGGAGAGGCTGCTTCCATCGATCCTTAGGTGCTTGAGCTCCAGCTGGGTCAACGAGCTGGGCAACCCGGCGAACGCCGCCGGCGGGATGTCGAGGGTGCCGACACCAATTAGGTGGAAGTGGAACGTCATAGCGGTGGTCCTTGTGCCGCACGGCAAGTCCAAAACAATCCGGTCACAATCCTGCTCCGCAACGACATTTTCACGGTCATGGCGGAAGACGATGCTTATGTTGTCACGGACACGCTCGGCGGCATGCTGAAGCCACTCGTTCGCACGGGCCCAGTGCGGAGGATGTCTGACGGATATCTCAAGCCTGTCCATGCCGTGGCTGTGCGCGAGCACCTCGCCCACCGAGTTCGCGAACCCTGCTGCCGATCTCGGGTCGTCCGAGAACCCCAAGGTCGGGAGGCCGATCCAGACGCGCCGCCACCGCCGCGACAGCACGCTCGTGCGGATCGCATCCTGCGTGGGCAGAAAGCTCAGGATGCGATGAAGCAGGTCGTCAGAGAGAAGGCTGATCCTATCGTGGAACGGGAAAACCACGAGGCCGTTCAAGCTAAGGATGTAGTGAAGCCGTAGGTGGTCGGGGAGGCTGTTGATCCTATCCTCGTAGAGGCTGGTGGAGCTGGCGTCGTCGCTGGCACGGTGGATTATTATGTTGGGGTCCATCGTTCGCTTCTCCGGCGAGGGACGCGATCTTATATGGAAATACCGGCACAGCAAGTTGAGTCCTGTACGGATATGGTACAATAACGAATTCGACTTTTTTTTAGTACTCATATATACAAAAATAGGGCCGTAGCCTAACTTTATTTATATAGATATAAAACCAACATAAGAAAGGTGCATCATACAAAGTACACATAAGCTCCGAGAAGATTACAGACCAGATGAAGCACATGACTCACGAACGAGACCATTTAAAAGTCAAGGCCAAACTACTGGATCATGATTTGACACAAATATACGGGGAGTGCTACGCGTCTCTCGGGGATCAAAATTTTCGATCCCCGCGTCCAGCTTTCGACACGTGTCCCATCCCGGACCTCCTGCAGACGGGAATTTTTTTTCCTAAAAACTACCGAGAAAGCCCAGCCTCGCCCCGCTCCTTCCCAGGCCGGTCTCTTCACCCATGCGCTCCTCCGTGGCACAATCGCTCACCGGTGAACCAGTCACCGCAGCTTCGCCGGACGCGGCTATAGCATCGGTGGTGGCTAGTCGTAGCACCGTGCTCACCGCTTTGCAGTAGCGCCGCATGCTCTTGGTAGCACCGACGGTCGCCCTAGGGAGCAGCTGAGGAGGCATCTTGGACCATCTCCCTTCGGTAGCACCGTCATCGTGCGTAGCAGCGCCGTCGTCGGCTGTGGTAGCAAACCTCCGACGCCATTGTAGCAATATCCGGCCGCTATTGTAGCAAGCGCCGCCGCCGCCTAGACGCACGTAGCATCTTCGTCGTGGCATCGCCACCGGCCGCATGTAGCATCGCCGCATGCCTGCTGTAGCAAGCGCGGCCGCCGCGCCGCCTGTAGCAAGGACTGTTGGCATATTCCATTTTAATAATTCCTAAAAAATCCTAGAGGTTCATGTGGCCCATTCATGCATGGCAAGAGTTGGGACAAATGTTTAGTCCCACGTTGCTAGTTGAAGGAAGATTTTACCACCTTATAGGGGGTTCTTCCACCACTTGGTAAAAGGATGAGAAGAAGAGAGATGTACACGTGCGCTCCTCCTCGTCACGACGCGCGCACGCCGCGGGTTGCAGGAATGCCTCGAGCCGAGAGCCTCCCTTTCTTTCTACCGCACATGAATAGATTAATTATCTGAACAGTCCGCGTAAATGGCACTACTAGGAAACAGCCTATAGATAGACAAGATATTCAGTGACGCATATGAGAAATCATGCGCCACAGACAAAGTTCAGTGGCGCACTAGAAAACATGCGCCACAGAAGATTGAAAGTTCTGTGGCGTATTTTACACAGTATGCGCCACCGAAGATTGGTGGGACCCGCCAGCCAGGGTGGGTTGATCCAAGTTCTGTGGCGCATAGCGAGATATGCGCCACAGAAGTTGCCTCTTCTGTGGCGCATATTTCTTATGCGCCACAGAACATGGAGGGGAGCCCCACCACGGAATCTAATTCACCCAAGTTCTGTGGCGCGTGCACATCTGTGGCGCATATCCCAACATGCGCCACAGAACTTGGGTCGAAGAGCACATAAGCTTAATCGAGCAGGAGTACGTCGACCAGGGCCGGCCGAGGAAGAAGGGAGACGTAACCAGAGAGCACAACTCCAGCTTCACGGGTTGGTTCAAGAAAAGGCAACTGGACAATCCCCCACAGACGCCTTCTACGGAAGATCAAAAACTCATATTCTCCTTGTCGCAGGGCCCAGAGCACAACCTAAGGACCTATCAGTCATACGACATAAACGGTTACAGATTCTACACCGAGGAAAAGGATAAGAATAGTGAATATCAAAATTCAGGAGCAACTATGTTATCCTTTGTTGATGACGAGACTACTGTGATGGAAAGATTCTACGGAAGGATCGAGGAGATATGGGAGCTTTACTACTGTGGAGAGATCGTACCGATGTTCCGTGTTAGATGGACCAAGAACGTGGAAAAAGAAGGCCGCTATTTCACCACAATAGTTATACCAGATGCCAAATCAACGAAGAATGCCTCCGCAAAAAATGAGCCTTGGGTACTCGCTAGCCAAGTTGATCAATGTTTTTTTATTACCGACCCGTCAAAGCCCAACCGTGTTGTAGTTAGGAGGGGCAAGAGGAGCATCATCGAAATAGAAGGAGCCGCCAACGAGCAAAACTTCGACAAAAATGGCGACCCGAAGATCGAAGAGGAATTCGACAAGTACTTCGACATGCCTACTACTACTAAAGTAAGAAGGAAGACCACACTTCCTACTAAAGGTTGTCCATTCACAAGAAGAAATCTCAAAGTGCACGGGCTAAAGTATTCAACCACGGTGAAAAAGGGCAAGAAGATTGTGAAGAGACACTAGCTCGACACATCACATGATTTTATATGTTCAGAGAGAGAGTTTTTTGAATAAATATGAATGTTTGTATATGTTCTTGCTTTATTTTAGACATATATATAATTAAAAACACATTACATGATTGTATATGTTCGGGGAGAGAGTTTTTTGAATAAATACGAATGTTTATATATGTTCTTGCTTTATTTTAAACAGATCTATAATTAAAAATATATTTTTTAAAAATAAAAAAGTGTGAATGGTACAAGCAAGTAGCAGAGACCACTAAGGCAAGTGTGTGATCTTGTCATACTACCATGCGTGCCACAGGAAGTAGTTATCAGTGGCGACAAAGATATGCGCCGCAGAAATCCCATTTCCATGCGCCACAGATAGGCTGTTTTCTAGTAGTGTGGGTGTTTAATATGCACTCAATGAAGATTTAATACGAACGTTACCTCTGCGGTTTAATTCGGACATTTCCTCTGAGGTTTAATTCGAACTTAATGGAGGCCGTTTCCTCTCCCAGCGTTGCCCGTTCGCCTTGCCTATAAGAGTGAGAGGTCGCTACTCTCATGTTACAAGCTTCGTCTCCAGTTCCAAAGCATCGCGCTGCTGCTCCATTCTTCCCCATCCCGTCTCGCGACGTGCATCGCTAGGACAGTAGGCCTCCGAGACTCCGCTGCTTCGAGTCCTGTACGGGAGAAGGGAGATAAGGTTTTGGGGAGCGCTATCGGCGCGACTACTGGCGGCTTCATCACGGAACCCTTCACGGATAGCGATTACGACAACGATGTCTTCCCCAACGAGGACTTCTTCCCCGATATCAGCAACCTCTTTCTAGATGACATGGTTGACGACGGTGCCAACACCAACCCCGGCGGTTCCTCCAGCGGTCCCTCTGCTATGATGTACATCTTCTTACTTAATCTTGTTTATCTCAGTCAGATAGTATGTTGCTTTTTGGGTTGCTATAGATCTTGCTCTGATATTATCTCAAGTTGTATGCATTGCAATTCTTTTTGATATCTGCCTTAGTTCGTATCCGCTAAATCATATGATTAGTTTGATTTTTGTTATTCTATTCACGTTTTATTTAACATTTATCTTGGGTAAATTGCTCTTTAACTCAACAATCCAAAAACCTTATTATAGGCAATTTGCTCTGAGTAGTTTTGTTGCATCCACGAAGCCACCTATGTTTGAAGGTGTGAATTACAAAAGATGGCGTGCGAGGGCAGTCTTTTAGACCATGAGCTGCTATAATGTCATTTACGGCGCACCTGAGGGAGATCTTAATCCTGCCCAGGAAGAGGCTTTTCAAAAACGTGATACCACTTTTAAGGCTGCCTTGATCAGCATCCTTGGCGACAATATTGTCGATTCATACCTGTCATTTAGCAATGGCAAGGATATGTGGGATGCGCTCGAGAGAAAATTTGGAGTGTCCGATGCTGACAGTGAACTGTATGTCATGGAACAATTCTATGACTATAAGATGGTTGATGACCGCTCCATTGTGGAGCAGGCTCATGAAATACTGTCACTTGCCAGGGAGATTGAGCACTTCACTTGTGTGTTACCGGACAAGTTTGTTGCCGGAGGCATTATTGCCAAGCTTCCCTAGTCATGGAGGAATTTTGCTACTTCTCTGAAGCACAAGAGACAAGAGTTTTCTATGACGGATCTCATTGGGACTCTTGATGTGGAAGAGAAGGCGAGAGCAAAAGACACACGTGTTCGAGGTACCGAGGGAGGCTCTAATGCTAATCTAGTATGGAAAAGGAACTTCCAGCCTAACAAGTTCAAGAACAAGGGCAAGTTTGATGGCAAAGGAAAGTTCGATGGAAAGAACAAGGCTTCAAAATCTACCAGCTTCAAGAAAAAGACTGATAAGAATAAAGGTGCTTGTCATGTGTGCGGTGATCCTGATCATTGGGCTCCTGCTTGCCCGAACCGCTTTGACAAGCGCCAGCATGGAAAAGGCAGCAAGACTGCTAATGTTGTCATGGGCGATGTTGAGATGAAAGATGTTGGGTATGGTATATTACCTACTGTTCTTTCATTATGTCATTCTCCTGATTGCTGGATTGACACTGGCGCTAATGTACATGTTTGTTCTGATGTTTCCATGTTTTCTTCATATTAGGTCAGAGGGACTCAGTCCGTGCTGATGGGGAACGGCTCGCATGCTTCTGTTCATGGTGTTGGTACGGTCGATCTGAAGTTCACTTTGGGAAAGACTGTGCGCCTGAAGAACGTGCATCATGTTCCCTCAATAAATAAAAATCTTGTTAGCGGATCTCTTTTGTGTCGAGACGGCTACAAGATTGTATTTGAGTTCAATAAATTTGTAATCTCTAAGTATCGAACCTTTGTTGGTAAAGGTTATGAGTGCGGAGGCTTGTTCCGCTTATATCTATCAGACATTTGTAATAAAGTTGTTAATCATATTTACACAAATTTTGAATCAAATGTCTGGCATTCTCGTCTTTGGCATATTAATTTTGGTTGTATGACGCGACTAGCCAAAATGAATTTAATCCCTGATTTCAATACTGTTAAGGGATCTAAGTGCCAAGTTTGCGTGCAAGCAAAACAACCTCGCAAGTCACATACGACTGCAAAAGCGAGAAATTTAACACCACTAGAGCTCATACATTCTGATCTTTGTGAGATGAATTGTGTGTTAAAAAAGGTTGAAAGAAATATTTCATGACGTTGATCGATGACTCTATGAGATATTGTCATATATATCTTCTGAAATCAAAAGATGAGGCTTTGAGTTTCTTCAAAATCTATAAAGCTGAAGCAGAAAACCAACTTGATCGAAAGATTAAGAGGCTTAGGTCTGATCGTGGTGGAGAGTATTTTTCCAACAGTTTTGATTCCTTCTGTGAGAAACATGGTATAATCCATGAGAGGATGCCTCCCTATTCACCT
Source organism: Avena insularis (assembly GCA_023614405.1). Lineage (NCBI taxonomy): Eukaryota > Viridiplantae > Streptophyta > Magnoliopsida > Poales > Poaceae > Avena > Avena insularis. The sequence goes on from CM042694.1 coordinate 539,609,432, forward strand.
CAGTCAAATGGGGTAGCTGAGAGAAAGAACCGTACTCTAACAGATTTGGTTAACACCATGTTAGATACATCGGGTCTATCTAAGGAATGGTGGGGGGAGGCTCTATTGACTGCGTGTCATGTCCTAAACCGAGTTCCCACGAAGAACAAAGAAATTATACCATTTGATCACTGTGTGGCAAATACTTTGCATGAAAAATGAGAAACTTGGAAAAAAAATGTCCCCCTAGCAGTCCACTCTCAAATGTGGTGTAGTTTGGTCAACGATCATGTTCGACTACTGGAAAGAGCCACTTGTGTACCATGTTTTCATCTACCTTTCTTTAAATGGACTCAAATTTGGCGCAAGGGTTTATCACCATGTGGATAGTGATGCTAGCATTATATCTAGCCATTTTGGTTTGAAAATTTCAAAAATTTCATCCTCAAACTCGAAAACAAGTAACCATTTGTGAAGGAAGTACCAAAACTACTATTTAAGACCTTCAAGTTGCATGCTTCAGTGGTTGTACATCACATTGGACCACATAACAGTAGTTGTATCTTTTCAGATGATTTCGCAATGTCTTGAAAGTCTCCGGTCAACTCCGGTTTGACCAAAACTTGTGAAATTCATAGAAAAAAAGAAATTCCCCAAATCTATTGAAACCTTCAAATTTGATCATCGTGTGGCAAATACTTTTGCATGAAAAATGGGAAAATTTAGTAAAAAATATTTAGATGCACCACAATAAAAATTTGTAAATAATACTCTCTCTGGTTTTCTCCTTCTGGAAACAAATCGATGCACCGCTTTGTGTCTCTATCTCTGCCTAGCTCACCTCATGCATTCCTTTTTGCCCAATATGGTAGGAAATCTACACCAGCTTCTATATTTCAATTGCTTAACTATTTCCCTTCACTGTACCTTTACCCAAATATGAAATCCCACCACCCACTAGCATGTACAAAAATAAGTATAGGCATAATTGAACATCTATAATCTAGAAACATGATAGGCAAATAATATACCAAGGATCGGATTAGATATTGGGTAATGCATCGTTCAATATAAACGCTGCTCAAGACCAATGTAACATAGTTCAACAAAACATGATGCTTAAAGCGGCAACAGCACACAAACAACCAGAACATCAATAATTCACTGCCTCCTCGCTGCCACCTTCCTCCTCACCGCCACCGCCGCCTCCTCCTGGTCCCGCTTCCTCTGCTTCTTATTGCCTCATACATTGGAAATGTATCTATAATTTTTGATGTTCCATGCTTGGTTTTATCTACTTTCTTGTGTTTTGTCCACACTTTGGAGTACTTTTCATATGATTTCTTGGACTAACCTATTAACAAGAGCCATAGTGCCAGCTGCCTGTTTTCTGCTATTTTTGGTTCCAGGAAAGTTAGAAAATGAATATTCACGGAATTGGACGGGACAAAAGCCAAAGTCATTATTTTACCGAGGGACACCTGGAGCCAGAATACGAGACGGAGGGGGGCTGGGCCCAGGCCACACCACCTGGCCGCGCGGGCTAGGCATGGCCACGCTAGGGGGTGGTCCGGCTGCCCTAGACACCCCCTCAGTCCTCTTCACCTATAAGTTGACTTCTGACCTAAAAACTCAGGGGGGTTCGACATTTTTCTAGAAGGAGTTCCGCTCCGCCTCCACCACCAGATTCCACAAAACAGCTCCAGAAACTCCGTTCTGGCTCCCTGCCGGGACGTGGAATTGGAGGAGATCATCGCCATCATCATCATCATCGCTTCTCCATCGACCATCCATGTTTCCCCCATCTATGAGTGAGTAATCCCCCACTATAGGCTATGGGGATGGTAGGGATTGGATGAGATCATTCATGTAATGGCATCGGATTGTTAGGGCATGGTGCCTAGTATCTTCTATTAGTGCTTTATGACTTTGTTGCGACTTGTTATGCTTAATGCTTGTCACTAGGTCCCGAGTGCCATGATTTCAGATCTGAACATGTTATTGATTCATTATGATAGTATTGTTTATGGTCTTACCTGCAAGTTGTATACACACGTTGTTGTCCAGAACCAATGGCATTGAAGTGACAGAGATCGGGATAACCAGAGGGAATGGCTTTGATATGAGGATCACATGTGTTCACGGAGTGTTAATGCTTTGCTCCGGTGCTCTATTAAAAGGAGCACCTTAATTGCCAGTAGTTCCCTTGAGGCACTGCTGCAAACGGGCTTACAGGACAAAAGATGTTGTGCAAGTTCTCATGGCGAGCACGTATGACTATATATGCAACACATGCCTATGATTATCTAGTACTTGGATGCTTTATCTTATTTATCTGCAATTGCCCTATGTTCTGATTGCTATGTGAATTGTCTTGTCCATGCAACACCCGTCCATCCATCCCTATGCCTACCGCACTCGAATCCTACTGTTCACTGCAATTGTTACTACTGTCTTTACTTTACTACTGCTATTACTTTGCTATTCCTACTACAAAACTGTTGCTACTGATAAACTGCTGTGAGCAAGATTGTTTCCAGATGCAGCTGAATTAACAACTCAGTTGTTAAGGCTTATAAATATTCTTTGGCTACCCTTGTGTCAATCAATAAATTGGGTTTCACTTCCCACAAAAATATACTGCGATACACCCCCTATACATCCATTGTTGGGTCATCAAGACTATTTTCTGGCGCCGTTGTCGGGGAGCATAGCTTTATTTATCAAGTTCACTTGGATTCTCTATTGTTTGCTGCTATCCATCCATCATGGGTAAGTCTCGTGATGGCAAGGTTCCTATTTTACCATCCACTACAAGAAGAGGTACAGTTATCAATACCTCTGTTGCTCTTGATTCACCATCTGTTATGAGTAAGCTCGTTACACCACCACATACACATGCTACACACACTGCTACTACTGCCGAATCTGAAACTTCTGATACTTATGATGCTGCTTCTACTATGCTTGATAAGAGTGGTTCATTAGGTCCTTTCCTAGATGCTACGATTGCTAGAACTATAGCTAGAAATACTGAAACTCCTAATGAAGACACTACTACACCTGTTAGTTCACCTAAGTCTAGTGAGAGTTATGATATTGAAGATGGTTATGTTGAGAATACCGATGAATTTATTAGAGAATGTAAAAACACCCATGATAGGAGCGCTGCTAAGAGTCTCCTTGAGAGGCGTACTATTAGACCCAAATTGTCTCCTATTGCTAAGTTTGTTGCTTCTCCCATAAACATTAAAGGTAAAGATTATGATTTCTCTCTTGATCTATCTTACATAGCTATTGTTGAGAAAGAACCTTTTTGTGGGACTAAGAATGAAAGTGCGGTAGCACATATAACTGAGCTTTCTACCATGAGTGGCTTGTTTTCTGATGATATTAAGATGCATACTTACTTTGTTGCTAAGGTTTTCCCCTTTTCATTAAAAGGAGAAGCTAAAACTTGGTTTAGTAATTTACCTCCTGGATCTATTGATAGCCCTGATTGCTTGATTAGTACTTTCCTGCAGAAATATTTTCCTCCTAGTGCTAGACATGCTATTTTATAGGAACTTTTTGACTTTAAACAGGGAGAAAAAGAGATATTACCTGAATCATGGGCAAGGTTTTGTGCTTTGATTCATGCACAGGCTGGAAGTCCATTACCTAAGAATGAGCTACTGGATATATTTTATAATGGACTAACCGACGAATCTAGGACATACCTAGATAGTTGTGGTGATTGTGTTTTCAGGAATAGGACTCCAAAGGAAGCTGAGGAATTAATTGCTAAAATAAGCAAGAATTACGAAGACTGGACTCCTCCTGAACCAGCTATACCTGAAATAATTATACCTGAACCAACTATTCTAGTGCATGTTCCAACATCAAAGAAGAGGGGAGTTATTGAATTAAATGATGAAGTGATGAAGGAAGCTAAGAAATGTCTTAAGGAGAAGGGAATTAAAGCTGCAGATGTCAAGAATTTACCTCCTATAGAAGAATTATGTAAGCCTACCCCCACTCATCCACTATTGAGCTACACTCTCTCCAACACTTTGATGAAGATGATATCCCTTACTCTAAACCTCCTGATCAATGCCTAGAAGAATTTGATATTTTTATTGTTAAACAAGATAATTTTAATAAAAGGGTGCAAAATCATCTAATGGAAAACTCTAGAGCCATTGTTGAGTTAAAAGATATTGTGGAAATAACCTCTAATGATGTTAAAATGATTGTTAAACACTTTCAAATGGTTCAAACTCAAATAGATCAACTCATTAAAGTGCAAAAAGACTTTCTAGTTAACGCTGCTAAAGAAAAACATGCTTATGAAATTAGAACTAGAACTAGTGTTGTTACCCAGGATCCTCTATATCCTGAGGGGCATCCCAAAAGAATTGAGCAGGATTCTCAACAAGCTGAAAATAGTGGTACTACTCGTAAGAAAAGGAAAAAGAAACATAAAACTATTGTAGAACCCTTTGAACCTGCTAAAGATACTAATAGTATATCTATCTCTGATGCTAAAACTGAAAGTGGTAATGAAGAAAATGATATTCCTAATGAAGAAAAAGTTGAAGAAGAACCTGAAAAGTATAATAAGAATACTAAATACACTAAAGAATATTTTGTTGCTAAGAAACATGGTAGTGAAAGAGAGCCTTGGGTCCAAAAACCTATGCCTTTCCCTAATAAGAAACACAAGTCAACGGAAGATGAACACTATAATAAGTTTTGTGAGTGGATGAAACCTTTATTCTTGCAAATTCCTTTGACTGATGCTATTAAATTGCCTCCTTACTCAAAGTATATGAAGGATATTGTCTCGAATAAAAGGAAGATCCCTAATGAAGAAATTTCCACTTTCCTTGCTAATTATTCCTTTAATGGTAAGGTTCCTAAGAAACTTGGAGACCCAGGGATTCCAACTATCCCTTGCTCTATTAAGAATAGTTATGTTAGAACTGCTTTGTGTGATTTGGGAGCTAGAGTTAGTGTTATGCCTTTCCCTCTCTATAAGAGACTTCAACTAGAAAAATTAATACCAACTGATATATCTTTGCAAATGGCTGATAAATTTACCACTATTCCTGTTGGTATATGGGAGGATGTACCTATTCAAGTGGCTCATAATTGCTTGATATTAACTGATTTTGTTGTGCTTGAAATGCCTGAAGATGATAATATGTCTATTATTATTGGGAGACCTTTTCTTAATAATGCAGGAGCTGTTATTAATTGTAATCAAGGAAAGGTGACCTTCAATGTTAATGACAAGGAACATACTGTCTATTTCCCCAAGAAGATTGATAGGACTTATGGTTTGAATTCAATTGAACATGCTGAGGACATTCAAGTTGGAGAGATATATTGTCCCATACCAAGAGAAAAAATTTGAAACTATTATGATTAGGACCATTGCTATCAAAGTTGAGGTAACATAATCATTAGTGGAATACAAAGTTTTGTTTCATATAAAATTGTTTTGGTAACAAGACCTGATCAACCTTGTTAACACAAGGATTTCATTGAGCAAAACAATGTTTTCACCATGATTATCTCCGCTTACTTATATTCTATCCATTTTAGTTTTTGCTTTCGTTTAGTTTTCTTTTTTGTTGTTGGTTGCTTGCATGTTAAAGTGTCTTAGAACTTCTATAGTTCTAGCCTTGTTTTGTCATTGCATCATTTCCAAAAAAAAAAAATTTTGTTAGAAAATCATTCATCTATGCCTGAAAAATGCCCAAAAATAAAGTGTCTCGAAAAATTCCAGAAAATTAATATTAAATTTTTACGTGAAAAAAGGGGCAGAGGAGTGTCTGGAAGGTACTAGGGGGCCCACTAGGCAAGCACGCCACCTGGTGGCGCGACCTGCCCTGGGTGGCGCCATGTCATGGTGTGGGCCACCCCTGGCCCTCCACTCAGTCTCTCACTTTCCACTTTCTTCTCTCTCTCGAGTAAACTCCAGTTCATTGCTCAAAATCGCGTTCTTGATGTGCTTTCCCTCGATTTTTCGATCTCCTTGCTCAACACATATTTGCTGCTGAAATTTGGAGCATTTGTTCTCCGGTATGTGACTCCTCCGCTTGTCCAAGTAGATTTGTGTTTAGTGGTTTATATCTTGAGTATTTTTCTGCTGTACGTGACAGGTTATGACAGCTTGTAAGCTTGTTTGATGCTTAGAGATATAGTTTTGATGCATGTTTAGGCCTTTTACAAGTCCCTATGAGTAGTGCCCTTCATTATTTTCACTTTGCAATCACTTGTTTAATAGGTGTTTAAATTTCAGAATAGAAGATGAATGAGCATCAACTAAACCAACATGAACTATGGGTGCCTGAGGTCATGAAGGTTCACCAGGAGGAGGAAGTTTTTCCTTCCATTTACCCATGCTCTGAATTCATGAGAGCTGTAGGAATTCTCCAGGATTTCCACACTTTGGTTTCTAATGCAGGGTTGGAGCACTTTTTGGAAGATGAACCTTGTCAATTTGTGAAGCTAACCATGTCTGTGGTGTAGGACTTTCAATTTAGTTACTCTTTGCCTAACCCCATGGTCCACTACAAAATTTACAATATTGCTGTCGAACTTTCTCTCGATGACTTTTGTGCAGCTATTAAGGTACCTCAGTGGGGATCATGTTGAAGGATTAAAGAGCGACCTGCACCACTCATGGATTTATACGCAGAAATTTGCCAAGTGAGCATCTTCTCGAAGGAGAGTGGAAAAATCTGTAACATTCATCTTCCCTCCATTCGCTACTTTGCCTACTTTATTGCCAAGTGTGTTCTTGCTAGGAAAACTTCCAATAAGTTATCCTCTTATGATCTAGCATTCATCTCTGCTGCTCTTAAACGAGATAGTTCTTACAACTTGGGTGCTTTGATAGCTTTCTGTCTTGCTACTAACCGCGAGAAAGGTGGAATTTTTGGGGGCCTCATTGCTTCTCGTTTACTAGCATTGCATGGTTTAGTGCCCCATCATCTAGACCTACAGTTTCCCATAGAAAGGCTTGATCTTAATTCCATGATACAGCATAAATTTGTTTCCTCATGGGCTAATTTGAGTCAGCTGTCTTATGAAATAACCTTTCTCAAAGCTGGTTGGAGAAAGAGCAAGTCCGAGCGTGTTTTCCTTTTGCCTGCACCTGTTTTGTTTAACCTTGATAACAGGGTAGGATGGTCCCTCACGGAGGACTTTGATACGTACTTGGGAGAGCTCTCCCAACAGGAGCAGGATACTAGGAGAGAGGTCACTGATGATTTGGTCCAGCCCTTGAATGAGGGAGAGTCTTCATATCAGCAATCTACTTATGATTGGGGATCTTCTTCTTCGTCCCATGGGCCTAACTACGATCATTCTTACAATGACCCGCCTGCTTGGAACCCTTACCCGTATCTGGATTGACACCCACTTAGGCCAAAAGCCTAAGCTTGGGGGGAGGTACGCCGGCATCGCACTCATCTCCATATCATGTTTCGTCGGTACTTTGTATATTCATGTTTCGTTCTCTGTTTAGTTTTCGTTCTTTCTTTGCTTTTGCTTTCTAAAACACAAAAGGACCAAAAATATTTCTGTTGTTTCTCTTTAGTTTGCTTCTTTTTCTCTTTGCCTTGGTTTGTTTTTCCCTTTTTGCTTTGTTTGAACTATTCGAAAAACCCAAAAAGATCTTGCTTTTCTTGTTCTTCCTTTTTGGTTCTTCTTTTAAAAATCGAAAACACCAAAAATATTTGTTGTTCTTCTTTGGTTTTGTGAGTTTGTTGCAGTGTTCAGCAGTCCTCAGTGGGATTTGGTTTCATATTATTATTCAAGCCACACAAGTGAAGGGCAATAATGAGGATTAATGATAACTTGAGGTGTGGTAAGAGGCTGGTAACGAACTCTATGTGTTTTCATTTTTGTACATATACTCACCATTGTGTCATGCTTAGCTTGTTCGTGTAGGATGTATGTTATATTTGGATGCTTAGTATTTCTTGCTTTCATATGATTAGTCCCAGCTTGCTAATAGTTTGTAGCATGTCATATGAATGTTTGCTTGCATTACTCTATTCATAACTTGGTATGACACCATGGTATCCTCCTCTGAATGTTTCATTTGAATTGACTTGGCACATGCTCACGCATGTATGACTGAAATAATCAGTTAAGCCTCGATGACTTATTTTGCCTTGAGGGTGTTGAGTCACTTTCATGCCATGATTAGTCCTGTTTTGTTGCAAGCATGATTATGACAGCTATTGCTCTCTCGTTTGTTGCTCCCTTACTATTGCTAGTCTTCACTTTCACTGAGTATGTTTTACTCATGTTTCCAACTCCCTAAAACCAAATATTGCCAAAGAGTCCACCATACCTACCTACTAGCATATGCTATTCCAAGTATATTCATGTTTTTGTTTACCTTCCAAATTAAACTTGTTATGAGAAAACTAGTGATTAAAGCTCTCACGAACTTGATGGAACACTTTACTTTTCTTGCCCTTAATAAACTTGAACCATTGTGTCGTCTATGTTGTATATGCTTGCACTTATTTGTTGGGGATTAGAAGAACCATGTTGTCATGGGGAACGCTTTCAACATTGCACGGGTACTTTGTACCTAGTTGATATCATGCTCTTTTGTCTATGGATATCCTCGGTGTGAAATGAAAGGGGAGCTTGTAAGTCCATGGAGTTATGTATGTGTGTTAGAGAAACGCCTGGGCCACCGGTCTAATCCATGCTGTCATGGTGGAAACCTGCAGCGTAACCATAATGAGCTGTCTATGAAGCATTCTTCTTATAAAAAGAAGAGTCCGATATTGAGAAAAAGGAGAAAAAATAAAAAAAATGAGAAAAGAGGAAAGAGAGAAAAAAGCACCATATTCCCATGGTAAATAAGAAGATTGTTGGGATGCTCGTTGTCTGCTTTCCTTGTCATTTTGATATGGGGATTCTTTCGTATCATCGGGCAAGGGCTACCCCATTGGCGGTTCTCTATGATACACATGTACTTACAATGACAAGAACTTACCGGTAACTAAACTTGAGTAGCATGAGGAGCGGCCCTCGTATTCAAGGGACATGAGATTTCCAACTTATACTTTGTCAAGCATATACTTCATAGTTTGTTCACTTTCACCTTAATCACTTCAAGATGGTTATGATAGGGGCAATGAGAGCTGAAAGCTATTAAGTACCATAATTTTTGGAAGCTCTTTATGAGACTTGAATCCCTACTTCCTTCTATGAAGGCCCTTCTTCCACTTATATATTGAGTCTCCACCTTATATCTTTATGCACCTACTTTGAGAGCACAGTGGCCATTCTTAGTTCTATGTGCATTTTCCTAAGACTTGTTGATTGATGCATACCTTGATATTGCTTGTTTTAAACTATTTGTATCTAGTCACTCTTATAAACTTTGAAGGTGTCCTATGCATTTATGTTTGCTACTCTATGAGGGGCAAGCTGGATACCACTATGCTATGTTTTCTTTATGTGAAACAAACAAACGTCTTGCAAAGCATTGTTATTCATGAATCTTTTGTTTGTTCCTTTTCATGTTGCATCATAGTTTCTTTGTCTTATTGCTAGAACTTTGTCTTTCATGTTATGATTGAAGTACTATGATCCCAGCTTTGAATGTTTTACAAATACTTTGATCAAGTTTATGATGGTGCATGTCACCTCAAAAATTATTCTTTCTTTTTATCACTTACCTACTCGAGGACGAGCAGTAGTTAACCTTGGGGATGTTGATACACTGCAAATGTATCTATAATTTTTGATGTTCCATGCTTGGTTTTATCTACTTTCTTGTGTTTTTTCAACACTTTGGAGTACTTTTCATATGATTTCTTGGACTAACCTATTAACAAGAGCCACAGTGCCAGCTGCCTGTTTTCTGCTGTTTTTGGTTCTAGGAAAGTCAGAAAATGAATATTCTCGGAATTGGATGGGACAAAAGCCAAAGTCATTATTTTACCGAGGGACACCTGGAGACAGAATACAATACGGAGGGGGGCTGGGCCCAGGCCACACCACTTGGCTGGCTAGGCCGGCCAGCCAGGTGGTCTGCCGCCGTAAACTCCTCGGTCTCCCTCTTCGCCTATAAGTTGCCTACTGACCTAAAAACTCAAGGGGGTTCGTCGTTTTTCCAGAAGGAGTTCCGTTCCGCCACCACCACCAGATTCCATGAAACAGCACCAGAAACTCCGTTCTGGCACCCTGCCGGGACGGGGAATTGGAGGAGATCATCGCCATCATCATCACCATCGCTTCTCCATCGACCATCCATGTTTCCCCCATCTATGAGTGAGTAATCCCCCGCTGTAGGATATGGGGATGGTAGGGATTGGATGAGATCGTTCATGTAATGGCATCGGATTGTTAGGGCATGGTGCCTAGTATCTTCTGGTTTTCTCCTTCTGGAAACAAATCGATGCACCGCTTTGTGTCTCTATCTCTGCCTAGCTCACCTCATGCATTCCTTTTTGCCCAATATGGTAGGAAATCTACACCAGCTTCTATATTTCAATTGCTTAACTATTTCCCTTCACTGTACCTTTACCCAAATATGAAATCCCACCACCCACTAGCACGTACAAAAATAAGTATAGGCATAATTGAACATCTATAATCTAGAAACATGATAGGCAAATAATATACCAAGGATCGGATTAGATATTGGGTACGATACTGTTCAACATAAACGCTGCTCAGCAGCCAACAGAACATAGTTCAACAAAACATGATGCTTAAAGCGGCAACAGCACACAAACAACCAGAACATCAATAATTCACTGCCTCCTCGCTGCCACCTTCCTCCTCACCGCCACCGCCGCCTCCTCCTGGTCCCGCTTCCTCTGCTTCTTGTTGCCTCATACATTGGAAATGTATCTATAATTTTTGATGTTCCATGCTTGGTTTTATCTACTTTCTTGTGTTTTGTCCACACTTTGGAGTACTTTTCATATGATTTCTTGGACTAACCTATTAACAAGAGCCATAGTGCCAGCTGCCTGTTTTCTGCTGTTTTTGGTTCCAGGAAAGTTAGAAAATGAATATTCACGGAATTGGACGGGACAAAAGCCAAAGTCATTATTTTACCGAGGGACACCTGGAGCCAGAATACGAGACGGAGGGGGGCTGGGCCCAGGCCACACCACCTGGCCGCGCGGGCTAGGCATGGCCACGCTAGGGGGTGGTCCGGCTGCCCTAGACACCCCCTCAGTCCTCTTCACCTATAAGTTGACTTCTGACCTAAAAACTCAGGGGGGTTCGACATTTTTCTAGAAGGAGTTCCGCTCCGCCTCCACCACCAGATTCCACAAAACAGCTCCAGAAACTCCGTTCTGGCTCCCTGCCGGGACGTGGAATTGGAGGAGATCATCGCCATCATCATCACCATCGCTTCTCCATCGACCATCCATGTTTCCCCCATCTATGAGTGAGTAATCCCCCGCTGTAGGATATGGGGATGGTAGGGATTGGATGAGATCGTTCATGTAATGGCATCGGATTGTTAGGGCATGGTGCCTAGTATCTTCTATTAGTGCTTTATGACTTTGTTGCGACTTGTTAAGCTTAATGCTTGTCACTAGGGCCCGAGTGCCATGATTTCAGATCTGAACATGTTATTGATTCATTATGATAATATTGTTTATGGTCTTACCTGCAAGTTGTATACACATGTTGTTGTCCAGAACCAATGGCCCCGAAGTGAAAGAAATCGGGGTAACCGGAGGGAATGGCTTTGATGTGAGGATCACATGTGTTCACGGAGTGTTAATGCTTTGCTCCGGTGCTCTGTTAAAAGGAGCATCTTAATTGCCAGTAGTTCCCTTGAGGCCCCGCTGCAAATGGGCTGGCAGGATAAAAGATGTTGTGCAAGTTCTCATTGCGAGCACGTATGACTATATATCGAACACATGCCTCTGATTATCTAGTACTTGGATGTTTTATCTTATTTATCTGCAATTGTCCTATGTTCTGATTGCTATGTGAATTGTCTTGTCGATGCAACGCCCGTCCATCCGTCCCTATGCCTACCTTGACTCGAATCCCTTCATTCGCTTTTGTTACTACTGTCTTTGCTTTACTACTGCTGTTACTTTGCTATTCCTACTACAAAACTGTTGCTACTGATAAACTGCTGTGAGCAAGATTGTTTTCCAGGTGCAGCTGAATTGAAAACTCAGTTGTTAAGGCTTATAAATATTCTTTGGCTCCCCTTATGTCGAATCAATAAATTGGGTTTCACTTTCCTTGAAAATACTGCGATACACCCCCTATACTTGTGGGTCATCAGCTCTCAACATCATCAGTAGCCTCCTGAAACATGAAAAATACACATGTGAAGCAAATATGTAGAAACTGCAAATAAAATTTAATTCCTAACATAGGAAGCAACAGAGATAATAGTCAGACAGCTACCAACAATAGATAGTAATCATGGGTTTAAGCAGATAATCCAATTCCGTTGGCCAATAGGATAGCATTAATCGACAGATATGAAAACAATTAGAGATGCAAGTTTGGAACCTTTAGGGTACCCTCTATTTCAGTCTAGATCAAACAAGTGAACTAGTTTTCTAAAAAATTGATGATTTGTGAAAATGTAGTTCATTTTTTTGTACAAAAGAGGGTAGAGGGTACCGTAGAGGATACCCATTTGCATCCTTAAAAACAACAATCGATAGAGCAGAATTGCGATATAATTCTCAATGATATTGTTTCGGTTATAGCGAGTACAAGTACCAGATGTCATTCGTGGCAGACTAAGATGGTTACAGAAATAACGTATAACATGTCGGGGGGTTAACCTCGGGTAGGTCAGAGACGGGGAAAGACAGAGGTACTGTCCCCGTCTGGTTTCCGAGCTACGGCCTAGGTCGGCCGAATCATGGATATGTCGGCCGATGAACGGAGGCAAGAAGCCCATGTATAGGTATCAGGTAGTTACCCGGCCGAGTTAATGAGAAAATCGGCCGGGTTACCCAAATGATCTTCATGCAGGTAAGGGACAAGCCGAGTAACACAAGGTAAGGCCGAGTGATACGAAGCTTGCAGGAGAAGGAGAAGCCCAGGGTCAAAGTATAGCTGCAGGCTAGAAGGAATCAGGACAGGGCCAAGCACAAGAGACAAGGATGCACGGCGTCAGAGGGGCAGAAGGAGGTCACGAAGGTGACAGTCCTGAAGCCCGAGGCACGCAGGAGGGGGGCCACTGGAGCCTTGCCGTCATTAGAAGGGCGACAGGGAAAGGAGGCCGCCGAACTACTATTTTGGGACAAGCATATTCCACGAATATGCTTGCCTCGTCAGCCCTAAGGGCACCCAAGGCACCCCTTTATAAGGGGGAGGTTTGGACCCTGAGGGGGAGAGAAAAAAAGGAGAGCACCGTTAGGCTGGGGAGATTCACGTTGTCCCCCCCTAAGCAGCTCAAGGAGCACTTGTAACCCATCAAGAGAGAAATAAAGTTCATCACTTTGGCAGCTTGAGTGTAAAGACAGTTGCATCTTCCCTCCCCAGATCCCACTAGCGTCCATTGGCCCCATACTTTAGCCTACCCATGGCATCTGCCGTGCCACCACCACGACAGTTGGCGCCCACCGTGGGGCCAGAAGCGATGCTAGCTGGAGTCGTGATCCGGACGGGAAACTTCATCAACACCGGCGAGCGCGTTGTTTCTGGCTTGGTCCAGAGATTTGGTCTCTGCGACTATGTCAGAGACAATGCAGGGAGCTTCAGGGGGAAAACCCCCCCGCGCAACGGGATCTTCATCGGCCTGGGCGAGCACAGGGTCTACGTCGGCGTCGACATCACCGACATTTATCCTCACCAAGTTGTTGTTGCAGGGGAACCACCTCGAAGCGCGGCGAGCAGTCCATCAGGGGAGCATCGGGCGGGCAGCGTCGAGGTGATGGTCGCAGCAGGGACTCAAGCGGGAGCAGCATTAGCCGGGTCAAGCAGAGAACCCGCCGCAGGCGCACAGGGTCCGCCTAAGCAGATCACACTGCAAACCGCCGAGGTAATTCCGCCAGTGACAAACCCGGCAGAGCTGCATGACACCACCCCAAAGGCACCAAGAGTGAGAGGACCACCTCTGGAGAGACCAGAGAACATTCTTCAGGCAACTATAGAGAACTTAACCACACCAGTAGCACCGATACTTGATCCGGAAAATGCGCAGGCAGAGCTAGAGGAAACCAGGCAAAAGGTGCTGGTAGAGGCCAAAAAAGTATCAGCCCTGCGGGAATCCTTGAACAGGACCCTGAGAGAATATGCAAAAGCTAATAAGCTTGATATCGCACCCAGCGGGTGGATTTAACTAAGATTAAGAGGTAAGAACCTCATGAATGATATTAACAAAGAGCATGAAGCTCACAGGCCGGATCGAGGCGATTTGGGTTTGCCGAGGTACAAAGACCCGGCGAAAAACCTGAGAGCGGCAAATGCCGCAGCTTTGGAATTAGAGGGATTGACAGGGGAAGCTCGGCAGAAACAACAAGAAAGAGTGAATGAGCTGGTGCGCATCGCGAACCAGCAAAATGAGGAAATGCTCAGAGCCAACCCGGCAAGACCAGGGGCTTCACGGATGGTTCATTCGGCAGGGGTAGCACCTGCTTTATCTGCGGCAGCGGCGTCTTCACCTGGAAACAACGCTAGAAAAGAAAAAGCAGTAACCTCAGGGAAGAGGAGCAAACAAATTGTTCCATATGACCCGGCAATAGCTGGAAAGGCAAATAAGAATAGAGGCAATGCAAGCCGAGGTAATAGTGGGGAGAGAAACCACGGCCGCATGGAAAAGGACGACGGCGGCCGAGGTAATGGGGAGCACGGCAGGAAAGAACCTGCAAGAGACAATCATGAAAACCAAACCCCGGCCGAGGTAAGAAGAGAAGTGCCGCTCAACCCGCAACCAAGACATGAGCCTCGGCAGGAAAGAGAAGTGAGGCCAGCTCGCCACAATCAGATGAATGAAAGGTATAATGATGGATATTCCGAGGTAGAATACGCAAACCAGGGTGGAAACAATCACTATGGGATGCAGGATAGAATCCTGTACAGAGATTTGCCAGCAAATGATGCGAGAGTAAAGTTGGATCGGCTATACCGGTCCGAGCTATTGGAAGAGCAAGGTCCACCAGGTCCGGCATGTTTTGGACCAAGGATCATGGGCGAACCACCAGTGCCGAATTTTCAGTTGGCAAGAGGCACAAAAACGTACAATGGAAGTACCAAACCACAAGACTGGTTGATTGATTATGCCACCGCTGTGAAGATAGCAGGTGGCAATCTGAGATGGGCTGTGCGGTATGTCCCACAGATGTTGGAAGGACCAGCCAGGGTATGGTTGAATAATCAACCAGCTGGCAGTATCAACTGCTGGTTGGATTTCGAAGAGATGTTCGTTAGCAACTTTACCAGCACATACAAGAGACCGAATAGACCACAGCAACTAGCCATGTGCAAGCAGAGGCCGAATGAAACAGATAGAGAGTTTTTAACTCGATGGTGTAACCTGAGAAACTCATGTGAGGGAGTTATCGAATCGCAAGCGATCGCTTGGTTCGTGCAAGGCTGCCGTTATGGCAGCGTACTGTGGCAACGCCTGCAGAGAGATATGCCAACCACACTGGCAGAAACTATCAGAATAGCGGACTCCTATGCATTGGGTGACCCGACCCAACCGGAGTTAATGTCGGCAGATCATCGTGAGCAACAAGACCAGTACACGAGAGAATTGGCCGGGTCATCTAGGCGTGATTTCAGAGGAAGAAGAAGAGAAGAGAGGCCGGGTTATAGATATAATTCAGCCCAGGTGGCGGCTGTAGCACAAGATCAGCCGAGTCACGGAGCAACTCAACGACGAAAAATGGACCTCAACGGTGGACATCAAGGAATGAGGAAAGAGGCAATGGACCCCGAGCAAAAGAAGCAATGGCAAGAGAGGCCAAGTATCGTTGAATCCATGTTAGATCAGCCGTGCAAATTTCACACATCAAACCCATCTAGACCGGCCAATCATACAACCCGGCAATGCGCCTGGATGAAAATGCGATGGGGAACCCGGCAGGAGTTCAGGTTTCCCATCAGGTGCAACAACAGCATCAGCCGCAACTAACTGGAGCAAATACACAGCAACTGATGCTACCGCCCTTTCCCCCGAGGTACGATAACTCGGATCGAAGGGATGCGTCATCAAGTAATGAACCAGGCGGGGCGGAAGGATAAATCCGGCGAATGCTGGACGTAATGATTACAGGGAACATCACCAGTCTTATTGTGTGTTCACGACGGAACAGCAGGACAAGCAGAGTGTGCAGCACAGGCATATGGAAGTGAATGCAGTTGTACGGCGTACCAAGATACCAGCCATGGTCGATCGGAGATGACCTGGAGCATGAAAGACCACCCCAGAATAATGCCAAGTCCAGGATCATATGCACTCGTGTTGGATCCAACGTTTGTGGGACCAAGCATCAATGTGAAATTCTCAAAAGTACTCATCGATAATGGAAGCAGTATCAACAT
Organism: Avena insularis; assembly: GCA_023614405.1. Taxonomy (NCBI): domain Eukaryota; kingdom Viridiplantae; phylum Streptophyta; class Magnoliopsida; order Poales; family Poaceae; genus Avena; species Avena insularis. The sequence goes on from CM042694.1 coordinate 539,625,929, forward strand.
CATGTACAAAGATACCATGCACAAGCTCGGAATATCACAGAATATGCTGCAGTCCACGAGGACAACTTTCCATGGGATAGTGCCAGGGCTTTCATGTGAGCCCATCGGTAAAGTCCGAGTGGACGTGTTATTCGGCATAAGAGATAATCGCAGAGCAGAAAATTTAGAATTTGAGGTGGTCGATGGAAAGTTGTTATCATGCTCTACTCGGACGGCCCTGACCGCCAAATTCATGAGCAGCTGTCATATAGGTTATCTAAAGATGAAGTTACCCGGACCACAAGGGGTGATAACGATTCTGAGGGATTACAAGAGGTCAATGGAGTGTGCTTGACCGGGTCAAATTTGGCCGAGTCATTGGTTATAGCAAGAGAAAAGAAAAGGATTCAGGAGGTAGCAGCCCTCGCTCAGTCAGCACAGTTAAGCATGCCGGCACTGGCCAACCCTCATGGCAGTGTTTCTTTTCAGCCGACCAAAGAGACGAAGAAATTTCAGATTGATGAGCAGTTCCCAGAGCGCACTGTTACTATTGGTGCAGGCCTTGACGCTAAATAGGAAGGCGAGCTCACCAACTTCCTCCGTGAGAATCGGGACATATTTGCATGGTCAACTCAAGATCTGCAAGGTGTGCCGAGGGAGTTGGCTGAGCACTCTTTAAACGTCAGGCCAGGAGCAAGGCCGGTGAAGCAACCTCTCCGCCGCCGAAGACAGGAGAAAAGTAATAGGGGATGAAATAGCTCGGCTTCTCGCCGGGTTCATCATGGAGTCTTGTATCCGGATTGGTTATCAAATCCGGTACTAGTAGAAAAGAAAAAAGATGACCCCAATGTAGCCATTGTGTGGCGAATGTGTATCGACTACACTAACCTGAACAAGGCATGTCCAAAAGATCCTTTTCCTTTGCCTAGAATAGACCAAGTCATTGACTCGACCGCTGGCTGTGAGCTGTTATCATTTGTAGACGCGTATTCTGGTTTCCACCAGATACCGTTAAATCCGGCCGATCAAATAAAGACTGCATTTATTACCCCGTACGGGGCTTATTGTTATCGCACAATGCCATTCGACTGCGAAATGCAGGAAGCAACGTATCAAAGGTGCATGCAAAAGTGCCTACATGATCGATAGGAAAAATGTACAAGTATATGTGGATGACGTAGTCATCAAAACTAAGGAGAGCAAAACCTTGCTAGAAGATATCGGCAAACTTTCGCGAACACGAGAAGGTTCCGAATGAAACTTAATCTAGAGAAGTGCACATTTGGCGTGCCGGCAGGAAAATTACTCGGTTTCCTTGTGTCCAGCCGAGGTATCGAGGCTAATCCAACGAAGATAAGAGCAATAGAAAGAATGGAATTGCCGAGATGCTTGAACGATGTACAAAAATTCACGGGCTGCAGCCTCGCTTAGTCGATTTGTATGTCGGCTAGGAGAAAAACCGCCACTTTATCACTGATGAGAAAGTCGGACAAATTCAATTTGGACTCCCAGGACCTTGCATTTCATGAGTTGAAAAAGATGCTAGTTCGGCACCCATTTTAGCTTCTCCATTATCGAAAGAACCTATGCTACTCTATGTAGCGGCTACCAATCGAGTAGTTAATCTGTGGTTGTAGTGGAGCGACTTGAAGAGGTAAGACAGTTCGAGGCCAGTATATTATCTAAGTGAAGTATTATCCACTTCAAAGCAGAATTATCCGCACTATCAGAAGATGGCTTATGGAGTATATATGTCGGCAAAAAAGCTTAAGCATTACTTTGAAGAGCACCCCATCAAAGTAATCTGTGAGGCACCCATAAGACATTTTGAACAACAAAGATGCAAGTGGCCTAATAGCAAAATGGGCAATCGAGATAACAACGTATGATCCAAAATAATATAGGAGAGATGCGATCAAATCTCAGTCGTCGCCGACTTTCTCGTAAATGGGCGAGGTGCAATATGAGCCACCCTTTGCGGATCCAAATTCTCGGACAATGCATTTTGATGGTTCCAAACTAAGGAACGGTTTGGGAGCAGGAATAGTGCTAACCTCGCCTAAAAAGATCAGTTGAAATATGTACTGCAAATACATTTTGCCGCATCCAACAATGTAGCTGAATATGAAGCACTAGTTCATGGATTGAAAATGGCGAAAGAAATTGGTATACGCCGAATCCTATGCTACGGTGACTCGGATCTAGTAGTACAGCAAGTATCGGGCAGTTGGGACGCATTAGATGCTAATATGGCTTTATACAGATTCCATGTGCAAAAGATAAGTGGATATTTTGAAGGATGTGAATTCCACCACATACCACGAGCGTAAAATGACGCTGACACATTGTCAAAATTAGGATCAACCCGCAATCAATTCCGCGGTATTGCCTGAGCACCTCGAAACCATCAATAAACCCATCACGAGTCGAATCAATCTTTATCCCAGCAAGTTCTGCAGAGAATCATCGCCAATGGAGGTAGATCCAGAAGATTCGGAATCCCTAAAGAGAGGGACAGCCGAGGTAATAGCAATCATGGAGAGAGCCGAGGTATATACGTCGGCAGAAAACATGGAGATAGACAGTGAGATCACTGCAGAAAGAGTAACGCCGATATGGGCGCAACCCATATTTTCGTACCTAAAAGACGCGGTATTGCCGAGTAATGAAATATTAGCCAGACAAACCATCAGAAGAGCAAAAGCCTATACAATCATAAACAATGAGTTATATAAGAGAAGCGTAACAAACATATTGCGAAGTCGTGAGTTCCACGGAAGGTCGAAATCCTTCTAGACATACACCAAGGAGAATGTGGGCACCATGCCTCATCTCGCTTTAGTAGCCAAGGCTTTCAGGCATGGATTTTCTTGTATGGCGTTAAAGAAAGCGGAAAGAATTAGTTAAGAAGTGCAATGGGTGTCAGAGATATGCAACCAGAATACATATGCCGTCGGCCGAGTTAAAAACAATACCCATCACTTGGCCATTTTCTGTATGGGGTTTAGACATGGTGGGACCTTTCAAGCCGGCGAGAGGAGGAATGACCCACATCTTGGTTATGGTAGACAAGTTCACAAAGTGGATTGAAGTAAAACCAATCAAAAAGTGTGATGGGCACACAGCAGTGAAATTTCTCAAGGATATCATCTTGAGATACGGATACCCACATAGCATTATTACGGATAATGGCACGAACTTTGCAGAAGGAGCCTTCGCCAGATTTTGCCAAGAGAAGCACATAAGACTAGATGTTGCCTCGGTGGCCCACCCAGCATCCAATGGGCAGGTTGAAAGATCTAATGGACTGGTGTTATCAGGAATAAAACCACGACTTGTTGAACCTTTGCAACGGTCGGCAGGATGTTGGATCGAAGAAATCCCAGCCGTGTTATGGAGCCTCTGGACTACTCCGAATAGATCAACAGGTTACACTCCATTCTTTCTGGTATACGGGGCAGAGGCCGTACTCCCAGCCGACATAATCTATGACTCGCCAAGGGTTGCTCAGTACACAACCTCAGAAACAAATGAAATAGCTCGGCAAGATGCCGTAGACCTGTTGGAAGAAGCCAGGGAGTTGACATTATCACGATCGGCCATTTATCAACAGAACTTACGGCGATATCACAGCAAGAAAGTGAATCCAAGAGTATTCAAAGAAGGAGATTTAGTCCTCCGGCTGGTGCGGTACGGCGGCATGCTAAATTATCGCCCCCATGGGAAGGACCATTTATCGTGAGCAAAGCATTGCACAACGATGCATATTATCTGATCGATGCTCAATCCCCTGGAGAGAACAAGGCAGACAAAGCTGGTGAAGAACGAAGCGCCCCTGGAATGTGGCTTTACTTCGGCCATTTTACTCGTAGCGTTCTATCTCAAGGTCAAAATCCAATAATGTATTTGCATCTCGGCACCCAGAGCAGTGACTCGGGGACTGCCATAGGATATATTTATGTCATATCATGTATTTCAAACCTCGGCACCCAGAGCAGTTACTCGGGGACTACAATATGTTATGTTATTTCATGTTAGATGTTTAAACCTCGGTACCCAGAGCAGTTACTCGGGGACTGCCATATGTAATGATTATTTCGTATTATATGTTTGAACCTCGACACGCAGAGCAATGACTCGGGGACTGCCATATGGTATATTTATTTCTTTCGCGTTACATACTTGAACATTGGCGATCAGAGCAGTGACTCGGGGACTGCCGTATGTTGTGTTCCTTTCATGTTACGAATATGTACCTCGGTGCCAAAAGCATTGACTCAGGGACTATCATATGGTATGTCAAATGCGTATTGACACTTAAACCTCGGCATCTAAAGCAACGACTCGGGGACTACCGTATGATACCTCAAACCTATGCTAAACGCAATCATATCAGTTTTATACCACCTCCGAAACGTGATTTATATAAGGAAGTTCCGGACAGTAAACGACGATCCAGCGATTGTTGCTTGCTCCCACAACGGAGTAGTTAACTTATATTCAAAACAGGTCAATAGCGTAGATATTCAGCGCTAATGCCTGGATAAGATCATCAAAATAACGGCAAAGTTGAGCCCTAAAAGATGAAGAAATTACGAGCCAGCAAGGCAAGAATTCGGACGAGCATCCACTTAACAAAGAGTCTCAACAACACATAGCAAAAGAAGTTCGAATCATACGAGTTGACAAATTTTTCGTCTACATTATACGCCCGGCATACCAGGGATCGCAAATAACCTAGGCGTTGTTCGTTGGAGGGCAGCTCCTTGCTCGGTCAGGGCACTCAAGTAGGAGGAACTTCGATGAGGTCGCCTCGCCCTCCGCCCGACCAGTGCAACCGGCGGTATCACGAGGTTGTTCAGAGCGTCGATGCGTGCGGTAGAATGCCCGGTGCCTTTGGAGGAGGACCGCGCATCACCGTTGCTATCCGAGCTTGAGCTGGAGCTATCGGATGTGGCCGAATCATCTTCACCTTCCCCGTGCTCAGCTGAATCATCACCCGAAGCACCTTCAGCCGCGACCTCCTGATCCGGATCGGGAAGAAAACTTGGCCCTTCATTCCAAGTGTGCACGTCGGCGTACTCGACGAGCTGGAAAGCCCGAGCTTGCCGAAGAGCAACAAAGGTGGGATCTTCAACCCAGCGGGAGCCAGTGAGCAGATTCCTCAGAATGTCAAGAGAGATGTCTTCATACCATGACATGATTACAGTAAGGGCCATGTCGGCACCGGCCGCAGCATTCTCTCAAAGACTCAACTGTCTCTCAGATGCCATCAGCCTTGTCACCAATAACTTGACTTCATTGATATCAGGAGTCCCTGAGGTATTCGGCCAGAGTACATGATAAGCTCGGATAGCGGCCTGCACCAAGTCCCGGCCCATAATTTTCATCGGACCAACTGCAGCACCAACAGCAACCAAGAAATCCTCCATCGAATATTCAAAGTCAACACCAACAGGTTCACCTCGACGAGCGCGAGCTGCAAGAACAGCTTTAGAACTCACGAGTTTGGCCTCGGGGAAGTGACCTGCGCAAAACATGGACGTGTCAAAGGATGGCAGCGACGACAAAGCAAAAATATAGTTCGGCCAGGCCAACTAACTTACGATGAATGTAGCTCATCATTATCTGAAGGTCTTTGGCCCAAGCAGCTTTACTCTTCTCGAAACGAGCAATTTCCTCGCTCAAACCGAGAGTTTTAAGTTCGGCAGCTTCGAGGAGTTCTTTGTTCTTCTGTAAATCCAGAGTCAGCCGGTTCTTTTCCTCGGCAAATTCTTGGTCGACCTTTTCTAGCTCGGACTTCTGAGAGAGCTTGAGTGCATTCACCTCGGATCTCAGGCGGGCTATCTCATCATCTTTTTCTTGTAGTTGCGCCGAATGAACTGCGCTTTGTTCTAAAAAATGAAGCATCACGTCAGGCATGGGCACGCAATCTTGTTGCGACACTGCAAAGTCTTGCAACTCGGCTTTACCACAGCCCAACGCAATAAGGAAACTTAGCATAGATACTAAAAGGAGAAGGAGTAAAGTAAAAAATGAAACTAACCTTCCAAGGTCTTGATCTTCTTTTCAAGGCGGATATTGAGGTTATTGATATTACCTATTCAACAAGAAGTAAGCCGGCATTCCGCGGACGAGTATATGAGAAAGGTGGAAATAAGGAAAACGAACTATCGACTTACCGGCCTTCCTTGCCACAGGCAGAACTTTCTCGTACTTCTCTTCCAGCTTGCGGTGCGAAAAAAGCAACCTCTGGAACTCGTGGTCCGTCGGTCATGTGCAACCTGAGCAATGGAGCAAAATGATAAAACAACAAGTAGAAGCTAAATTAGATCCGAATCGAGCAAAGCTTAATTCGGCTCTAGGTGGCTGGATATTCAAAGCTATACCATATCCAAATCAAGCAAAGCTTAATTCGCTCTAGGTGGCTGGATATTAAAAGCTAAACTAGATCCGAATCAAGCAAAGCTCACTTCGGCTCTAGGTGGCTGGATATTCAAAGCTATACTAGATCCGAGTCAAGAAGGACTAGACTCAGATCTAGGTGGCTAGATCTTCAAAGTTAAACTAGATCCGAATCAAGCAAAGCTTAATTCGGCTCTAGGTGGCTGGATATTCAAAGCTATACCAGATCCAAATCAAGCAAAGCTTAATTCGGCTCTAGGTGGCTGGATATTAAAGCTAAACTAGATCCGAATCAAGCAAAGCTCACTTGACTCTAGGTGGCTGGATATTCAAAGCTATACTAGATCCGAGTCAAGAAGGACTAGACTCGGATCTAGGTGGCTAGATCTTCAAAGTTAAACTAGATCCGAATCAAGCAAAGCTTAATTCGGCTATAGGTGGCTGGATATTCAAAGCTATGCCAGATCCAAGTCAAGAAGGGCTTAACTCGGCTCTAGGTGGATGGATATTCAAAGCTACACCAAGTCCGAATAAACTATGAACTAGATGGCCGGACTAACAAACCTTAGAAATAAAATTAAGTCAAACTTCCAAGCATACAACAAGTTATTTCCTTGCAAGTTTCGGGACTAGAGAATATGGTAACATCTGGAGAATAATTTAAGACTCAGAGATAAAATAATTACCGCATTCATCTTGTTGGTATCAATGATAAACTGGGCAGCATGGTCAAAACGGCCGCTGATGTCAGAAAGCTGGAAAGGTTGGTTGGCTGGATTACCCTCAAATTGATCATGACATTCCATTATTGGCATACTCAACTAAGCGCTCCAAGGCTGTTCCGCTAGCTGTCCGAGTTAAAACTTTACCCCGGCAGGCGGTCGACCACAGGCGATCGCGAGGCTCTTATGAAGAGCGAGCTGCTGATGGCCGAGGTAACGATGACTTTGGCATGCAGCTCCCTTACGCAGCGTCTGCAATACTCGGTTGAGAAGAGCCGCAAGACCTTTCGAGAAGAAGTCTTGGCCAGCAATAACACGTTCTCCTTAGAAGAGGCGTCGAGAGAAGTTGCGCCTCAGTAGGGACGGAGTCCTTAGGACCAGCGGAGGATAAGCTCGCGAGAGGCGCCGGCAACGAACTTTTCGGCCAAGGTCGGGACGACCGTAGAAGCTGTCGGAGTAGATGGAGGCTCAATGGTAACGCTGGGGCCCATAGAGGGACAGCTGGCTCAACGAAACATTGGAGGGCGGATCGGATCGAGATCAATGGAAGAGGCCTCGGGGCATCCACGGCGAATAGGCGACGTATTTGGAGCGGGGGAGAAGCAGGACGAATAGGACTAGGAATTTGGGTGTCATCGGTAGGGAGGAGGAGATGGCGGCGAATCGGACGACTAGTCATACTAGGACCGCCGGGTTTAACAGACAAAGGCGCTCAAAAATAAGAAAGAAGATTCGTCGGTATGGGAGACAGAAAGAGAGAAACAAGAAATATAGGCAAAAGAACTTACCCAGCAACCCCGGGCATAGTCTTGCGCCTGGGAGGATTCGGAGCGGATTTCTTTATTCGCTTCTTAGGAACCGCCTCCGAGGCACTAGCAGGAGCCCGCTTCCCGAGGTAACGGGAGGCCGGGAAGCAATAGGTTCGGCGTCGTGAACCTGACCGGCCGGATTAGCTGGGAAAGTAGAAGCCGGAAATGCATAAGAAATAGGCATGGCGGCAACTACCTCAAGAATTTGGACCTCGTCCGAATCACCTTCCTCCTCTTGCGCTGAAGTTTTGCCGCGAGCTCGAGCCGGAGCAGGATCCGACTTAGGGACGAACTCCTCGGAGTCCGGCTCGCCAGTATCCGGGGTACTCCTGTCTGCGGGCCAAGGAGCTGCAGAACCGGCGTCCTCATTCTTCTGCTGCGAACCTCTGCAGGACAAGGAGAAAGAAAATCATGTAAACCAGTCTCTAGGAACTGAGGAAAGATAGAGTAATGGAGATTAGGCATACCTCGGGAGGCGGACGGTCGCGGGTGAATGGTTTTAACCCCCAAGACCAATCCTCAGGCATCTCAGTCTTGAAGATAGCTCGGACGCGCTTATGAATAAGGTAATTGTCCAACTCCACGGTCGAGACTCGGTTAGGGTCAAGAGGACCACTCATGTAGCATAGCTTGTGGGTCCGCTCTTTGGAAGGGGCAGATCCGGCTACTAATAAAGTTGCCATCAGGTCTTCGCCAGCAACCCGGCCCGGATCAACTCTTTAGCCGAATCTCGAAGGCCTCGGCCAGGGCATGAGTTTTCCTCGGATTATAGAGCCAGTTCACTTTGGAAGGTGGGCCAATTGAGAATGGAGGGCATCTTGTCTTCCGCCCTGTTCTTGACATAGAAGAATGATTTGTGCCATTTCTTGCATGACTCCAACCCGGTGACACGGGGAACACGGATTTCCTCCGAGGTGTAATAGGCGCCCCACATTGGGTGAGCAACTTCTCGGAAGGATGCGAGATTTGTCGGGAACGACGTTGGGCGGATCTGGAAGAACTTCGACCAGACATGGACGCGACCCAGGTCAAGTAACCCTCAAAGCGGAGATGAAAGCGAAGAAGCTATGGCGTTCGCGAGAAGGTGGTGCGGCTGAAGGAAGTAATCAAGGAATTCCCTAAGCGAAATCGCTGAGAGGGAGACCGAAGCATGGGCGAAGTGAGACATGAAGACCACATACCGCCCTCTCGATAATCGGAGAGGATTCGCTGCGGGTAGACGGCGAAACCTCGGCAGAATCCGTCGAGTTCGGATGAGCCATTCAATCTCACGGCGTGGATGAAGAGCCTGCCATGATCCACGCCGGGCCCGGAGCCAGCGTCATCGTCCTCAACAAGAGCACCGCTAAACGAACTAGACATGGGTGCGCCGGAGAGATCGCCGGAGGAAAAACTGGCGGCGGAGGGGAGCTTAGAGCTACAAGGCCCCGTCGGAACTTAGCACGAAAACAATGGCGAAGAGAGGAGGAACCGCCGACTGAGCACGAAAACAGAGCGGATCGATCTAGGGCAAGATCAGGGCAAGATGGTCAGAAAGGACTCACCGGCGGCGGAGCCACAGCCGGAGCGCGCGTAACGACGACGGCGGAATCCTCACCGGCGGAGGCTCTGGGCGGCGGAGCGGCGGAGCGGCAAGAGAACACGCAGGCGAAGGGAAGAAGGAGAGCGGACGCGAGTGATAAGGGGAAAGATGAACCCTGCGGGCGCGTTTCCCCTCTGTATAGTCAAGCCACGAACAGGGAGTGGGATCGTGGGTGTGGCAGTTGCCCGTGTAGATCGTGGGAACAGCACGAACGCACGACGGTAAGTGGAGCCACACCAACGGCCACAGACAAAGAAAAGTGGTTACGATCGAGGAAGCGGCACGTCGCGTGGCGGCGGCGCAGCGAGAAAGTTCACTGTAGCTTGTCGATGCACCGAACGAGAAGGACCTAAAAACTAGAAGAGCAATGATGGGGTGATGCGTAGGACGTGGCGTACGATGGAAGGAACGAGGAAACCTCGGACAAGGCCATAGCTCGGAAACAAGACTTAAGAAAGTAATGAAGCTGATATAACCCGGCCAAAGCTATTGACAGGGCCACACCAGCTTCGGGGACTAATGTCGGGGGGTTAACCTCGGGTAGGTCAGAGACGGGGAAAGACAGAGGTACTGTCCCGTCGGTTTCCGAGCTACGGCCTAGGTCGGCCGAATCATGGATATGTCGGCCGATGAACGGAGGCAAGAAGCCCATGTATAGGTATCAGGTAGTTACCCGGCCGAGTTAATGAGAAAATCGGCCGGGTTACCCAAATGATCTTCATGCAGGTAAGGAACGAGCCGAGTAACACAAGGTAAGGCCGAGTGATACGAAGCTTGCGGAGAAGGAGAAGCCAGGTCAAAGTATAGCTGCAGGCTAGAAGGAATCAGGGAGCCAAGCACAAGAGACAAGGATGCAGCGTCGAGGAGGGCGGAAGGAGGTCACGAAGGTGACATCCTGAAGCCCGAGGCACGGAGGGGGGCCACTGGAGCCTTGCCGTCATTAGAAGGGCGACAGGAAAGGAGGGCTTGAACTACTATTTTGGGACAAGCATATTCCACGAATATGCTTGCATCGACCTAAGGGCACCCAAGGCACCCCTTTATAAGGGGAGGTTTGGACCCTGAGGGAGGAGGGAGAAAAGAGAGCACCGTTAGGCTGGGGAGATTCACGTTGTCCCCCCCTAAGCAGCTCAAGGAGCACTTGTAACCCATCAAGAGAGAAATAAAGTTCATCACTTTGGCAGCTTGAGTGTAAAGACAGTTGCATCTTCCCTCCCCAGATCCCACTAGCGTCCATTGGCCCCATACTTTAGCCTACCCATGGCATCTGCCGTGCCACCACCACGACATAACATAAACATGCAAAATACACATGTGAAGCAAATATGTGGAAACTACAGCTAAAATTTAATGCTTAACAAAGGAAGCAACAGATAACACTCAGACAGCTAGCAACAACAGGAAGTAATTAGGGGATCAAGCAGAAAATCCAATTCCTTCGGCCAATAAGCTAGCATTAATCCACAGATATGAAAACAACTATCCATAGAGAAGAATTGCGATATTATTCTCAATGAGATTGTTTCATTTACAGCGAGTACAAGTACCATGAGTCTTTCATGGGCAGACTATGATGGTTAAAGAAATAACGTACAACATATTGAACGTGTCAACACATAGTTCCACAAATATTAATCGAATCTGTCTATAATCGAACACTAGCTAGCAATAACAACAGATCCATTAATTACGGAGTAGTCGTAACAGATATAAAATGAATCTGACGCTAATTGAAAACTCTAGGCATCAATCCTAAACATGTATTACATGGAACTTACCTCCTCCTACTCATCGATGATGTTCTCGTCGAAGGCCGGCGGCGGGGGGGATGACGATGAGCTCGAGGTCCTTGTCGACCTCATGCAGTTCCTTGCCATAATCATAGATGTATCTTCTCGTAGAAGCGGGAGCAGAGGAGGGACCGACAGGCCGTCCTTTGGCGAGGGCGTCCGCTTCGTCTTTGCCCTCCGCTGCGACTGCGATAGCAGCCACTATGGCTTTGCGTGCTTCCGTCGCGGCCATGGACGCCTCCTGCACGGCTAAGGATAGTGTTGCGGCGTTCAACTTCGCGGCGGCGACGGCGTCAGATGGGTTCTCCATTGCCGGTATGCGAAGGGGAGCGGAAGCGGAGAGGGTTTTTCCTATTCGGCAGAGAGAGAGAGGAGTGGGGAAGGGGAGTTGGAACCGGTGGCGCGAGGGAGTGGATGATAGAATGTCACAGAGATAGAGGGATGGGCATATGGCGAGCCGCCGATTTTTCGTGCCGCGCGGTTCACACGAGTACGGTTCTGCAGCGTACGCACGCGCAACTGCTCCCATAGTTCTCTAAAAAAACTGCTCGTTCTAAAAAAACCGCTCGCACAGTGCACCGGGACATGCCTATGGTACTGCATGGTTCTCACGCACACGGTGACGCACAATGGCCCGCCGGTGCAGCACAAATGTGGCCCAGCAAATACGCACTAAACCACCCTAAAAATAATCAACAACTTTAACTCACAAAAACATTACATCTACCGTAGCGGCAACATCAGTAATCAACTCGTGATCGCGACCTCAAATCCAGCGCAAGACAATATTTTACATTAATTTATTTGCCTCATTTTTTTGATAACCTATTTTCCCCGACTAACAACTTGGTCCCGCGTGATTTTCAGTGACAATTGAAATGCACCATGATAAAATTTTGTCACCAATATCGACAAACCACCCAGAAGAGTAATCCATGACGATATAACAATGACAACATAATAAATCATCGTGCATTATGCTTAATCCTTGACGCCATAACCAAACCGTCAAGGATTAAGATAATATATGACGGTTCACAACTTTTTCAACAAGCCATTTTATCCATAAATATCACATCTGTTGTAGTGCTCTCCCCCATGCGCCTTGCCCTCTTTGGCCTCCCCTCGGGTGAGGCCCATTAGGCATGGGCTGCCTTTTTTGAATAAAATAAAAATATATGTTTTATTATTAATTCAACTAATTAATATAAAACACATATATTATTATATATTACACTCCAGAACTTTTGGGCCCCTCCGATCAACATCGGGTACTACACGAAACATTTCTAGTTTCTCTCCCTCATTTCTCCTGTGGTACCGAATCAATCCCTAAGCGTCCCCACCCTTAAGCGTGCCACCCTTCGGTTCGGAAACACTCCAGACATGATCGAGAACCCTCTTGTATCAATGATCATTAGCGGGACCTAGATGCTCATAATGATCCCAATGCATTTCATGAATATCATCGCTTGAACCTTCAACATCATGTCCCAATCTCTTTGCCATTTTATACCTAGTTCATCCATGATTTGATCTTCAGTATCTCCATACCTAGTTCGATCTCGTTACCGATGAACTTGTTTACCCGTTCCCGTGTCGTTACATTCCATGACCTAGTCATACACTTGCAAGTTTCATTAATGCAACGTCACCGAGTTGGCCACGTGTATCTATCCGTTACTTGGATTGGCAAATCCTGGTATTGATACATACTCCTCTACATGTCCCTTCGGGAAAACTGAGTGGTACCTTTTTGATCACCCTTTCATAGCTTGATACTTGATACCATCATATCTCCCTTAGTAACAGCGATTTGTATTAACTCACAGTCAAAAGGATTAGGTTGCGAGGTTTCTTTGTTACCATCAATGATGAACCTTTGTAAGTAGATCTCATTGTGATATAACTTTGGGTGTTTGTCTATCATATCATTCGACCAAGGATATGACCTCATTGTCAATTAGCACAAATGCCCATGATCTCAAAATCCTAGATAATCTGTTTGACCAATGAGCTAGTTCGCTAAAGGTAACTAGAGACTCGGCTTGTTTACATACCACACGTGTATTAACATTTCGTATTAACACAGTTATAGCACAACATGAAACATATTATGAACATACAAGAGATATATCAAACAAAACATTTTATTATTTGCCTCTAGGGCATATCTCCTTCAGTCTCCCACTTGCACTAGAGTACAAATTAATCTAGTTTACATTAGGCAATGATATAACACCCATAGCAGTCATGCTTGGCTTGTAGAAGACATTTAGTCAATGCATATGCAACATTGAGATCCGTGTGTACTTTGCAAATCTTGATTTCACCCTCGTCAACATTTTCTTTGATGGCGTGAAATCGCATCTTGATGTGTTTGGCCGTGGAATAAGTTCTTGGTTCCTTCGGGTTTGCAATAGCACCCGTGTTGTCACAATAGATCGTTGCGGGGTCATGCGGACTTGGAACAACTCCTAGTTCAACGACAAAATTCCTTAGTCAAACAACTTCATTCTCCGCTTCACTAGCAGCAATGTATTCTGACTCCATTGTAGACTGTGCCACCACAGGCTGCTTCCTGCTTCTCCAGCTTACCATACCACCATTCACCAAAAACACATAACCTATTTGGGATTTCGAGTCATAAAGATCCATGGCTAAGTTCGCATCCACGTAACTAGTTATGTTTAGAGCTTCATCACTACCTCCATAGAAAAGGAACATATTCTTAGTTCTCTTGAGATACTTTAGAATACATTTCACAGCTGTCCAATGATCCATTCCTGGATTACTTTGGAACCAACTCCTCAAAATAAGAGCCAAGGCCACATCAGGTCGAGTGCTCATCATAGCATACATGATAGAGCCTATGGATGATGCATAGGGGATTTTAGACATCCTATCTATTTCATCATCTGTTGCTGGACATTGAGTCAAACTCAGTGTTCTAAATTTCATCATAGGAACAATACCTCTTTTGGCCTCTTCCATTTTGAACCTCTTCAAAATCTTCTCAAGGTAAATACATTGAATTAATGCAATCAGGCGTCTTGATCTATCTCTATAGATCTTGATGGCCAATACATACGCCGCTTCACCTAAGTCCTTCATGGAAAACTGACTACTCAGATATTCATTTACGCTCTCCAGAAGTTCTACATCATTCCCAATCAGTAATATGTCATCCACATATACTACTAGGAATGTCAATGAGCTCCCACTCACTTTCTTGTAAACACAAAACTCTTGTTTATTTTGTAAAAATCCAAAACTCTTGATCACTTGATCAAAACATTGGTTCAATCTCCGAGATGCTTGCTTTAGTCCATAAATGGATCGCTGAAGTTTGCATACTTTTCCAACATCCTTAGGATCAACAAAACCTTCTAGTTGCATCATATACAACCCTTCATCAATGTGTCCATTGAGGAACGCGGTCCTGACATCCATCTGCCATATCTCATAATCGAAATATGCAACAATTACTAGTAAAATCCAGACAGATTTTAGCATCTCTACGGAAGGGAAGGTCTCATCGTAGTCAACTCCTTGAATTTGTCAAAAACCCTTTGCGACAAGTCGAGCCTTGTGGATGGTCACATTACCATTAGCATCTGTCTTTATCTTAAAGATCCATTTTTTTCCATGGCCTTGTGGCCTTTTGGAAGATCCACCAAGGTCCAAACTTGGTTTTCATGCATGGATCCCATCTCAGATTTCATGGCTTCCAGTCATTTCTTGGAGTCAGCACTTACCATAGCCTCTTTGTAGTTTGTAGGTTCATCTTGTTCAACCAACAAGACAGTGATCACAAGACTACTATACCAATCAGGAGAGGTACATATTCTTGTAGACTTACAAACTGCAGGAGCTTCAATGTGATTACTATGATCACTATCATTTGATTCATCCTCCACCGTGGAGGGCGGTTCCGAAACATCTTCTATTGCGCTACTCGGTATTTGTAGAGAAGGATCAATATCCTCATCAAGCTCAATCTTCCTTCCACTAACTCCTCTAGCGAGGAACCCTTTCTCAAGAAAGGTTCCGTTGTTCGTGACAAATGTTTTCCTTCGAACTTGTTGTAGAAGGTGTACCCAATAGTCTCCTTTGGGTATCCTACAAATATGCACGTTTTCACTTTGTGTTTGAGTTTTTCAGGCTGTAGTTTCTTAACGTAAGCCTCAAATCCCCAAACTTTAAAGAATGACAACTTTGGCTTCTTTCCATGCCACATCTCATATGGTGTTGTCTCCACGGATTTGGACAGTTCCCTATTTAAAATAAAAGCGGAGATTTCTAACGCATATCCCCAAAATGATATGGACAAATCGGTCAAAGACATCATGGACCATACACTATCCAATAGAGTATGATTACGCCATTCCGACACACTGTTACGCTATGGTGTTCCGGCTGGCGTAAGCTGTGTTACGATGCCACAGTCCTTCAAGTGCATGCCAAACTCATAACTCAAATACTCGCCTCCCCGGTCGGATCGGAGATGCTTGATTTTCTTGTTAAGTGTATTGTCTACTTCCTTCTGAAATTCCTTGAACTTTTCAAAGGTTTCAGACTTGTGTTTCATTAAGTAGTTATACACATATCTACTCAAATCGTTAGTAAATGTACCAAAATAACGATAACCATTACATGTTGAGACTCTCATTGGACCACACATCTGTATATATGATTCCCAATAGGTCTGCAACCCGCTCCATCGTACCTAAAAAGGGTGTCCTAGTCATCTTGCCCATGAGGCAAGGCTTGCACGTTTCAAGGGATTGAAAATCCAATGATTCTAGGAGTCCATCAGGATGGAGCTTCTTCATGCGCTTTATGCCAATGTGACCAAGACGACAATGCCACAGATACATGATATTATAAGAATTGTGTTTACAACGCTTAGCATCAACATTATGGATGTGAGTACCGCTATCAAGATCCAGCATGAATAAACCATTACACATAGGCGCATGAACACAGAAAACATCATTCATGAAATAGAACAACCACTTGTTCTGGATTTAAACGAATAATGATCTCGCAATAAGCAAGTTCCACTCACAATATTCATACTCAGTGCGGGTACATAATAGCATTTATTCAAGACTAAAATTAATCCTG
Source organism: Avena insularis (assembly GCA_023614405.1). NCBI lineage: Eukaryota > Viridiplantae > Streptophyta > Magnoliopsida > Poales > Poaceae > Avena > Avena insularis. Next base: position 539,642,346 of record CM042694.1, read on the forward strand.
AGGCAAATGTATAGGTAGAGTGCCGACGACCACCGCATCGACCTTCGAGCCGTTACCGACGCGCATCGTCACCTCGTCCTTCCCTAGGTGCCTCTTACTCCGTAGATCTTGTTGAGAGTTACAGATATGAGCAAAAGAACCGGTATCAAATACCCAAGTGTTACTCCTAGCGCTACTAAGGAATGCATCTATAACTTGTATATCAAATATACCTTTGTCTTTGGCAGCAAACTTGTCGGCTTTCTTGTCCTCAAGGGACTTGGGGCAGATCCATTTCCAGTGTCGTCCCTCTTGCAGTAGAAGCATGTGATGCCGGGCTTAGGACCGGTCTTGGCAGCCTTAGTGGTGTTGGCAACATATTTCCCATCCTTCTTAGGCTTCTTGACCTTGCCCTTAAGCCATGGCTTCTTAAAGTTGGTGGTATTATTGACCATCAGCATTGTGTGCTCCTTCTTGATCTCAACCTCAGCAGTCTTGAGCATGGTGAACAGTTCAGCTAGGGACTTACTCATCCCCTTCATATTGTAGTTCATCACAAAGGTCTTGTAGCTAGGGGCAATGAGTGCAGCACCCTATCAATCACTATTCGTCTGGGATCTTGCAATCCAGGGCATTCAAGCGTTGAACTTAGCCATACATCTTGACTACATGCTCACTCACACTATTGTGCTCTTCCATCTTGGCGGAGAATAAGAGCTCAGGAGCATCATACCTCTCTGCCCGAGCCTATGGAGCAAATATAGCCTTGAGATCTTAAATGATCTCGAAAGCATTCATCTTCTCAAAACGCTTTTAAAGTTGCGGCTCCATGGCATAGAGCATTCCACTCTGGATGAGGGAGAAATCGTCCGCCTTGGACTACCAGACATTCTTGTCATCCTCAGAGGCGGTTTCTGCAGACTAAGCAGGGAGCATAGCCTCGATGACATAATTCAACTTGTAGGGACTAGGAGGATCCTCAGTTTGCGGTACAAGGCGGTGAAGTTGGTCCCATCGATTTTCAGCTTGTCCGTCTCTAGGAATGAGATAAGGTTGGAAGTGGGTGGGCGAGACATCTATAATGGATTTGAAAAGAATTTAGACCATGTTCATAATATGAGTTCAAGTTTTAATTTATGCTAAACTAAAACAAAAAGAAGTCCCACTCAAACGATCATCCCTCAATTTATTTGGTGATCACACAATCCTAATTCGCTATATTACCCCTGATCGTCACAACCGGCAATACAGTTTAGACATTACCAATGTCGATCACATCATATGTGACGCATGCTCGACCTCGGTCTCTCATGTTTCGAGGCCATGTCTGTACATGTTAGGATCGCCAATTCTAACTCATGTGTTTTGTAGTGCAACATGGCTTACACCCACCATATGTGAACGTAGATATGTCTGACACTTGATCGTCACGGCGTGCCTCATAACGGAGAACTTTCTTGGTGGTGCACACATGAGGGAAACACTATTATTGGAATTATGTGAGAGATCATCCTATTATGCTACTGTTGTATATCCTAATACACATGGAAAATAAGATGCATAAAAGAATACTTCAAAATTATAGTGTCATGACATGGTTGTAGCGCCTTGATCGTCACCAAGAGCTCCAATGAGAAATGTTTCATAACCTTACCATTATCATGTCATGACACACATCCCTGCAAAATAAAGTTAGTCACCTCTACTTTATCTTTTGCATGTTTTAGGTGGCTTTAGGGCTTTCACAGTAGACCCCCTTTCCCACCTATGAACGCAGAGCCACAACATGGATTCAATGATTGCCTTTTCTCTTCCCTTTTCAGGACCCTCCGTTGCAAATGTCATATCAAATACTGCAGAGAGATAGAAATCCCCAAAGCCACTTACTTGTGGACTAGTCTCGTGAATCACCATGTAATGTCGGTTGGGGGGGTGCTTCATCAAATAGTACTGCAATATAAACAAGTACATGAAAGAGGGTAGTAACTAGAAAATCAATGCCCACAAATTGCTATGTGTTCTATCCATACGTCATGCCTACCCATAGATTGGCTCTGATACCACTGTTGGCTTCCGCAACAGAAAATAAAAAATTCTAAATACACGAAGACAATAACCAAGATCTATAGTATGTAGACATTAGTAATGGAGAGGGAAAGGGTATTCATACCCTTGAATACCGAGGTAAGCCTTACACAGATATGCGTATGTTGATGAACACGAATAGCCCACGTCGCCCCAAGTGTTGCGCCTCCGAAGTTTTACATACGTCTGGTTTAGGCGGCGTCTCTCCGGCTCCGATCCAGCCGAGCAGTGGAAGAAGAAAGATGGCGGACCGAAGAGCGCACGACAGTAGTACGAAAGTGGAGAACTCAAGTCCCTCAAAGTTCTCTCCAATATTATGGAGAAAACTTCAAGGAAAATGAGAGAGATAATAGAGCATGGGATGCCTTCCAAGGGGAGGGTTGTCCCTGTATTAATAGGAGGGGGAGGTCTAACCCCCAAGGGGAAAGCGGTGTGGGACTAAACCCCACACCCTCCAGACACCAAGGAGAGCCCTCGGGCCCCAGGTGGGCCCTAGGCAGGGAGCCCACTAGGTCTGGGCCGGTTGTCCCCTCTCCCCCATGCGCCTTGCCCTCTTGGGCCTCCCCTTGGGTGAGGCCCATTAGGCATAGCCTGCCTTTTTAAAATAAAATAAAAATATATGTGTAACATCCCAATTTCAGCAACCTTGATTAGTTGTCACGAATGCAAAAATCAGGGGGAACAAAAACTTTCTCTTATGCATTGGTTCAGTGCTTGCTTGTTGTTTGTTTGAACTTGTGCATGTGAGTGTATGCCTTATGACACTCCCCACCTCACCATCAGTTGACAAAAGCTATTTACCAAAACTATCCTGGCTCATTTTACATATTCTCAAATGTTCTGGCACTTCAAAAACATGATCCAAGATGCTTATGCAACCAAAACTATTTTCATAGCTTCTATTGACAAAACTATGGAGAGATATATAATATAACCTCCTTATGTTTTCAAGACAGAACCTTCAAACTACCCTTACCTCTAGGGTCACCAAAACCCTTTTTGTAAGATTTTGAAATTCTACTCTTGGTAGCGATACCAAGGACTCTCATATTATTCAAAACTTAACCTCTTCAAAATGCCCCAACCTTATCCCAAGCTAAGCTTGATGGTAACCCTAGTAGTAGTTACTTAGTTATAAGCTGAGTTGCCTTGATCTGATGTCTGATGAATTGCCTTGATCTGCTGTCTGTCTTGCTTGCTTAGGAAGTAGTATGAGATACTCTAGGAGATCATCACTAGGATCAGGAGGCTTCCAAATCACCACATCCCCAGCAATTTGCAAAGCAAGATCAATCTCTAGATACTAGGTGATCATCTAAAACCCTTACCCAGATCAATTTTGTAGTGATCCATCCTAGAAGTTTCCAAGCGAAAAAAGACCAAAATCAAGCATGGATCCCTTATACTCCATCTACACTTCAATATCATCCACTTGTTAATGCTCTGATACCTTGCAACCCCTCCAAGAACATTCCCTCTCATACTCTAGTCAAAATCCTCAAAACTGCCAAATTTGACCAAGTCTGGAAACAGTTTCAACATTACCATTTTGAATGCCTCCCTTTCCCAAACCATGTGCATTTCTGGAAATGCACTTGAACCATCTTGTTAAACATCCTAACGACTACCAAGGCCCACATTGTCTCCTAGTTAGATCCTTCTCCAACCCACTTGTCCTTGATGATTTTGCAAACAAGAAAATAATATTTCCTGCAAAACTAGTCATCATGCCTACTTGGGTAGAAGCTCACACCCTCGTACAACCTTATATGGACTAACTCTCTGCATGGTTGTGATCTATTCATTGAGGTCTATAAAAACCTACTTCACTCGCTCCAAGTGGATCTCTGTGCTGCTTAAACCCACTTGGTTTATAAGGCATCATGACTCATTTTGCATGGCAGCCTTAATTTCAACAAAGTTTGCCATCACTTCTAGATCACCTCAAATGCATTTAATCCAAACTTCTTATGCCATGATCATATATATGACTTGGTATACCCACCCATATATCCCTTGCACCAAGGTGATCTCTGAGCTCCAAGATGCAAGCATGTTTTGGTGGTATAAAAATAACATCACCCTAGATCCTCAATACCTTGTTCCTCCATCTAATTCAAGCTGGAATTCCATTCCACAAGGTTGTGAATGCTTGCTACACCTTGTATACATCATCTACCTTGATCATCAAGATTTCTCAAATATTATACATAATTATTATGGCTCCAAATCTATTTAATTCCTTTAAATAGTTAAAATCTCCAAAACTCCCTCCATAAAGTAAAGTTTGGTTTTTGCCAAAACACTTCTCTAAATTTTGGCTCAAGTGAGTTCCATATATCATACTCTATCTTACCAGCTCAAAAATAAATATTTTTGAGAAGCTTTATTATTTCTTTTTGCCCATTTTCTCAAATGGCCGAATTGGAATAATAATTGTTTTAAATAATTTTAATCCCCAATAAATCTTGGGAAAATTCCCCTAAGTGTGTACTCACTTTTGGGACCCTCTCAAACCAAAAACCAACCCTTCCCAATGTAAAAATATCAAATGATCTTCTAGAATCCACTTCTGCCCTTTTTGAATAATTGGATTCAAGTGGACTAAAACTCCTCTGAAAAATCTCAATTAAATCCTAGGAGTCTACCTTGACCTCATCTATCTACCAGTACCATTTCCTCCCCTGGTCCAATGCAAGTTTTTGTATTTCCTTCATGCCCACCTACTTTGATCAAAGTTGCCAATTAAGCAAATCCATTACTCAAACCACTTCCAAATTTCAACAAATCTTGCTCAATACATCACCTCAGCACCAGGACACACCCCTGGTTGACCAGCACTGTAGCTCCACCCTAGCATTGCCCATTTTACCCTTGTACTATTAGAGAGAGAAACAACCCCAAATCTTACAAGGATCTACTTCAATTAATTACCACAGCTGCCACCCCCTCCCTATCTGATCCAGCATGACCAAAACCCCTTCCTACCCCTCTCCACCGACCCCTAGACCAATCCCTGGCCAGCCTTCCCTCTCCACCATGTCCAAATTGGTAATTTACATCATCTACCCCTCCTCCCTAGTATATATGGCCAGAGGCCTCCTCCAGCGAGCCCTTGCCCTCATTTGCTCCCTCTCCCTTCCACTCACTCTCCCCAGGCTCCACTCCCTCACCCCTGCCCTGAGCTGCTCGAAAGAAGAAGAAGAGTAGCTCTCGGCCTCCTCACAAAAATCGAGCAAGGCTCCTTCTCCCCTGCTCCCCTTCCTCTGCATGTTGGCTCATGCGTTCACCACCTCCTCCTCTATCTAACCATGCTCTTCTTTCTGTCCAGGAGAAACCCCTCCGCCTTGCCAGCGAGCTCCGACGAGGTCATCCTCGGCCCCCATTGCACAAGATGATTCCAGTGGACCACCGCCACCGTGCCGCCCCTCGATATGCTCAGCATCATCGACCACGTCGCCCTGCCGCCTCCCCGACCTTCCTCGAGCCCTCAGGTGAGCTTCCCATCCCGCGCCACCCTCTGCTAGGGTTAGCCCTCGTCGCCGGCGAGCCTAGGTGGACGACGACGCTGCACTCCAAAAAGGGTGAATCCAATTCCTACAGAAAGTTATTCTAAGTGCCTACCACCTACCCTTGGAATAAACTCAATAGCTTTTGTAGATTGAATCTGGTGAAAAAGAGAAAAAACAGACAGAACTGCCTTTGGGAATTTCCTGAGGGCATTCTGGTCATTGTTTAGACTGGATTCCAACTCCCTGTGGTTCAGTACCGCAAACACTCCCTAACCACCGAAGGAAATAAATTTTGGATCTCCAGATAATTTCTGGTGAATTATTTCCCCAAACTAGAGTTTAATCAGGTGAAACCACTTGTGTGTGTTTTGTTTGGTCAAGACCTATCTGAAGATATCACTGTTGCACATTGGTATCCTATAGACCTCAGAACCCCAATCCAAGTTCAAGGTATCTATCCTAGACACCTATCTTCCAAGAGAAAAACACTACCATGGCAATCTAGTAAATTCCACTCCTAGTATCCCACTCTTCCAATACCTAATGAGTTAAGTAGGATTCCTCATGTTGCTTGCTGTATGATTTGTTGCTGATATGCCCTGTATTGACTGTGGTATTGTCTGGTTGCATGTGTACCCGATGACGGCGATAGTGAGAGTGTTTGACGACAAGAAGGAAGGGACTTCTTATTATTATTACTAGGTATTCTAGGTTATCTAAAGAAGTCCAGGGACTTATTGCTGATCACAGGAAAGCCACCATTCCTGACTTCCGATACTTGTCCTACTCTGTTTATTACCTGTTTTTATCCTCTTTATAAGTTGCATTATTCATCTCCATGTCTTGTTTTATAAATACCATGCTAATAACTTGGCTCCTCCAAGTTATGACTTTGTGTCCCTCGTGGCACCACCCTGATGTACCTACCATTTTATCCCTTTAGACTTAGAGTACGATCATCCTACCTCTTTGAAAACCCTGGTTTTGAGAAAATAGACTATTTTGGGGATTTATCCCCCTACAAATGTTTCAAAACGGCTTTGTAAAACCCTTGGGAACAGGCATCTTTCCAAGCGGATGTTTTAACAAAAAAAAAGGTGATGAGGAGAAATGAGAAAGCGAAGGGATGTTCTACGCCTTTACCGGAACAATTTCTATAAGTGCAACCACATTACCCCATGTGCTGGGGCTTAACTCGTAGTTTGTCTGCATTAGCCGAGGCATCTTGTACCATGCTTATAGGGAGAGATCCCTGGAATTCCGGGCAGGCGCTACCAGATCTCGAATCTGAAGCCTATTGCTTGCTTCGGCAAGAGTGAGCCTGTTCTGGTAGGAGGCCGGTGCAACAATTGGGTCTCCCGCGGACGGTATGACTTAGGTAGTACGGAAGGAAGTGGAGTCACCAGATTAAGGTATACGCCAAGCTATGGTTGGGTATACGCGTGTACGGAATGCAGGACTATGGCTGGGAGCCACATACTCGTTGCCGGGGAGAACAAACCCAAAAGGAAAAGCAGCCTTTGCTAGGGTCGACAAGCGAAAGGTTAGGTTCGATTATCCGGACCCCCATCTACCGTGGGTAGTGGGCCGTGGTTGTATCCCGGCGGATGTATTGATTCTTGTGGGGAAAGTGCGCAAACTCTGCAGAGTATAATCTATTCGAATAGTCGTGTCCACGATCAAGGACGGTTGTAAATGTGTTGGCTAGGAGTACCCAAACTGTGCTTGTTTGGGAAACAAGGATGAAGCGGATGAAGGTTCCAGGGAACCCGAGTTCGAAAGCTTTGTTTTGACCCGAGGTGGTCGAAGAGGTTTAAAAAGGGGTTTTACTCCAAAACTGTTTTCAAAACTCTTTTTCAACAAAGGTATGGAGATGTCTTGACTTATAAAACAAAGACATGTTTTCAAAACTCCTTTTCAACAAAGATAGGGAGATGCCATAACTTCAAGAGTTAGCCTAGGTTTTTCGAAAACAACCCCAGATAGAGCTATCTCGCAACAGCCAGACTTGCATTTCCTTATGTCATTATCCTGGTGGTTTGCGAGTACATTCAAAATTACTCACGGCTTTGTACCTAGCTATTTATTTGGCCAGACTTTCAGATGTTCGACATTGGAGGATTAAAGTGATGTCTAGCGACCTAGGCCGTCTTCCTAGTCAGATGCCTGTAGGTTGAGGCACGATTGGGCTCTACGCATGATGATGTTCTGCTACTAAAGATGTTGTAGCCATAATGGCATTTATGTAAGTCTTATAATTTTGTTATGTTTCGGATGATGTAATGATACTTATCGGTTATGTTCCACGGCTCACTGATCATGGGAACGTGGATAAATACATAACAGGGATTTCTCGGATGGATAATCCAGGGAGCCCCATAGACTTGGTATCAGAGCCATCCTGACTGAAGGAGACCTTAGTTAGCATGGACGTTAGACAGGAAACGACAAACCTATTTTCTAAAAGACAAAGGGAGAAGAGAGGACTATTTGCAAAAATGCTTATGTCTTTTCCCCTCCATTTCGAAAACTACTTGCATTAATATGATTTACAAATCTTAAAATCCTGCACACCTGTCACTAACCCAACCTGGCCCTAAACACTTTTTGTAGATGGAACCTACTGATGAAGAGTGGCTGAATATTGGATTTCCCTGACTGTAGATGGAACCTACCATCGATTAGAGTGTCCAACCGGAGAGTAGTTAAGAGTAGTATCATGAAGATGATATATTTATATCAGAGAGTGTTCACTAGTGAAAGTATGATCCCTAGGCCTTGTTTCTTAGCATTGATACACCGTTTGCTATTAGATCTGTTACATGTTTGCTTGCTTCCATCTTTATTTCAGTTTGCCTTTAGTCTTTTCCACGCCATCAAGTTATTTTCTATCACTGTTACCACTTATAATTATCTATACCACTTGTATTTCACTATCTCTTCGCCGAACTAGTGCACCTATACACCTGACAAGTGTATTGGGTGTGTTGGGGACACAAGAGACTTCTTGTATCTTGATTGCAGGGTTGCTTGAGAGGGGATACCTTTGACCACTTCCTCCCTGAGTTTGCTAAACCTTGGGTGATCCACTTAAGGGAAAACTTGTTGCTGTTCTACAAACCTCTGCACTTGGAGGCCCAACAACTGTCTACAAGAATAGAAGTGCGTAGACATCAAGCTATTTTCTGGCGCCGTTGCCGGGGAGGTAAGGTAAAAAGTATTCACACCGGAGGATTAAATAAGAAGAACCTCCCACGGCAAACGCCTATTTTACGGCGCTGTCTTGGAGGTATAAAAAGGTACTCACATCCTCCGGTGTGAGTGCTCGAAGTTATTTCCTTTAGATTCAGCAATTTTGTTTTTTTCTTGTTTTCACTAGTTAGGCTTAATGGAAAACAACAAAAAAATTAGAGAGCTTTATAGTATTTATCTTGAGTTAGGACATGAAGTGTTTGAAGAGAAAATTAAAAAACCTATGGAACTTTATTTGCATGCTATTGCAATGTTGTTAGTATGAATTCTTTGGACACCCTTATTGCTAATGCTATGGAAAAGTCTAAGCTTGGGGAAGCTAGTTTTTATGAGAATGATCTTTTTAGTCCCCCAAGCATGGAGGAGAAAATTTACTTTGATGATACTATGCCTCCAATATATGATGATTACAATGATGAATATGATATTTTCAGTCCACCTACTATTGAGGAGAAAATTAATTATGATTACAATATGCCTCCTATATTTGATGATTATGGTGATGAGAATAATAATGATAGCTATTTTGTTGAATTTTCTCCCACTACAATTAATAAGAATGACTATGCTTATGTGGAGAGTAATAACTATTATATGCATGTGGATCATGATAAGAATGTTTTATGTGATAGTTATATTGTTAATTTCATTCATGATGCTACTAAAAGTTATTATGAGAGAGGGAAACATGGTTTTATGCATCTCAATAATATTAAGTTTCCCCTCTTTATGTTGAAAGTCTTGAGGTTGCACTTGTTTTGCTTTACTATGCTTGTTGCTTTGTGCTCTCATGACTTGTTTCTTTACAAGATTCCTATACATAGGAAGTGGGTTAGACTTAAATGTTCTTTGAATTTGCTTCTTGATGCTCTCTTTTACTTCAATTCATATTTCTTATGTGAGCATCTTCTCAAACTATCATGCCTAACTTAAAGGAATTAAAGAAAAGTACTTATTGAGAGATAACCCAAAAGTTTTAGTTGAGTCTTGGAAGTTATTACTTCAGTAATAACTGCTCCTTATCCTTTTTTATTTGCTTTTTGTGCCAAGAGTAACCTTTAATGAGAGAGAAGTAATGATTGGGAAAGTTGCTGTCCCGAAACAGATTTCTGTGCTTCACCGTAAAAATTCGTGTAAAATCTCTCAACGTCTTTTTGAGGCGTGAATTTTTGTGCTTCTTCCCCAGGTTGTTATCTAACTTTCGTTAGTTCAACACTTTTTGATTTGAGCAACAGACGGTCTTCGAAAAAAACCGTCTTTACCTGCTAGTCTGTTTTGACAGATTTCTGCCATTTTCTGCATTTGCTTCTTGTTGGTTCCTTTTTGAGTTCTTTTGGGGAATTGAGCTTTTTGAGGGAAGTGATACAGTAGCTAGTGTTCTAATGGAAGTATATTTGTTGTTAGAACTTAACCTTAAGACTTATTTATCTTGAGTGCACTAATGTTGCTAATAAAGATTGTGTGAAGTTTTGTATGAAGGAAAAATTTCAGGTGTATGGAAGGAATGAGTAATGAGATGAAGGATGGACTAAAGCTCAAGCTTGGGGATGCCACACGTGTCACCCCAAGAAATATCCAAGAGGTACAAGCGTCAAAGCTTGGGGACTCCCAAGGCATCCCCCTCTTCATCAATAAAAATTCCAGGTTTCTTCCAAACGCTTCATTTTTATTGTTTCATGCGCAGTTGTGTTGTTCTTGGAGCGTCTTATTTTTAGTTTTCGTTTTGGTTTTTCGTTTTCTTTTGTTTTCTTAGTTTTCTGAATAAATTGGTTGGACCCCCTCTTTCATGCATTGGTTTTCAAATAGTTTGGTTTGGATTGGAAAAGAGTAGGAAAGCTCATGCTTAAGTGGTAAAGAGAGTTTGTTTTTGACTGTGGCCTATGATTTGTCATGCCATGCTTGATATTGTTTTGGCTTTAGGCTTAGTATTCTTTGCTATAGCATGACATGTTATAAACAATTGAGATTTCTTAATGCGCCTTTGAAGAATCATGTGTTGTTTGAGCATATTAAAGCATAGTATTGTGGTATTCTCCTTGGATGCTTTTTTTTGGGTTGACTTGGCACATGCTCACACCATGTTATCACTATCCCAAGTCACCATAGCCTTTATGATCCTTTAGTTTTCAACTTGTAGTATCACTTTATGCTTTGATTAATGATGTTTTGTCGCTCTGCATGATTATGGCCATTATTGCTTTCTTAGTTTGTCGCTCCCAGTCTTTTACTAGCCTCCACAACCAAGTATGAGTTCCAATCATGCATCCAACTCCCTAAACCAAGTTATTCAAAAGAGTCCACCATACCTACCTACTAGCTTATGCTATTCCAAGTATATTCATGCTTTTGTTTACCTTCCGAATTAAACTTGTTATGAGAAAACTAGTGATTAAAGCTCTCACGAACTTGATGGCACACTTTACTTTTCTTGCCCTTAATAAACTTGAACCATTGTGTCGTCTATGTTGTATATGCTTGCACTTATTTGTTGGGAATTAGCAGAACCATGCTTTCATGGGGAACGCTTTCAACATTGCACTTGGTACTTGTACCTAGTTGATATCATGCTCTTTTATATACGGATGTCGTCAGTGTGAAATGAAATGGGAGCTTGTAAGTCCATGGAGTTATGTATATGTGTTAGAGAAATGCCTGGGCCGCTGGTCTAATCCATGCTGACATGGTGGAAACCTGCAGCGTAACCATAATGAGCTGTCTATGAAGCATTCTTCTTATAAAAAAGAGTCCTATATTGAGAAAAAAGAGAAAAGAGAAAAAAAAGATACTATGAAAAGAGCAATGAGAGAAAAAAGCACCATATTCCCATGGTAAATAAGGAGATTGCTGAGATGCTCGTTGTCTGCTTGCCTTGTCATTTTGATATGGGGATTCTTCCGTATCATCGGGCAAGGGGTACCCCGTTGGCGGTTCTCTATGATACACATGTACTTACAATGACAAGAACTTACCGGTGACTAAACTAGAGTAGCATGAGGAGCGGCCCTCGTATTCAAGGGACATGATATTTCTAACTTATACTTCGTCAAGCATGTACACCATAGTTTGTTCACTTTAACCTTAATCATTTCAAGATGCTTATGATAGGGGCAATGAGAGCTGAAAGCTATAAGTACCATAATTTTTGGAAGCTCTTTATGAAACATGAATCTCTGCTTCCTTCTGTGAAAACCTTTCTTCCACTTATATATTGAGTCTCCACCTTCTATCTTTATGCACCTACTTTGAGAGCATAATGGCCATTCTTAGTTCTATGTGCATTGTCCCAAGACTTGTTGATTGATGCATAGCTTTGATATTGCTTGTTTTAAACTATTTGTATCTAGTCACTCTTATAAACTTTGAAGGTGTCCTATGCATCTATGTTTGCTACTCTATGAGGGACAAGCTGAATGCCACTATGCTATGTTTTCTTTATGTGAAACAAACAAACGTCTTGCAAAGCATTGTTATTCATGAATCTTTTGTTTGTGCCTTTTCATGTTGCAACATAGTTGCTATGTCTTATTGTTAGAACTTTATCTTTCATGCTATGTTGAAGTACTATGATCCCAGCTTTGAATGTTTTGCAAATACCCTGATCAAGTCTTTGATGGTGCATGTCACCTCAAAAATTATTCTTTCTTTTTATCACTTACCTACTCGAGGACGAGCAGGAGTTAAGCATGGGGATGTTGATACATTGCAAATGTATCTATAATTTTTGATGTTCCATGCTTGGTTTTATCTACTTTCTTGTGTTTTGTTCCAACTTTGGAGTACTTTTCATGGACTGTCTTGGACTAACCTATTAACAAGATGCCACAGTGCCAGTTGCCTGTTTTCTGCTATTTTTGGTTCCAGGAAAGTCAGAAAATGAATATTCTCGGAATTGGACGGGACAAAAGCCAAAGTTCCTATTGTCCCGGAAGACTCACGGATCCAGAAGGAGAGTCAGAGAGGGGCCACAGGGTGGCCACACCACCCCATGGCACGGGTCCACCTAGGCCGCGCTAGGGCATGGTGTGGGCCCCCTGGCCACCCACCGACCTTGCCCTCTGGCCTATAAGAAGCCTCCCAAGGCCAAAACCCTAAATCGTCAATCAGAAATCCATGAAAAGTTCTGCTGCGCCGCCGCCATCAAAGGGGAGATTCGGGGGACATAAAGTCTCTGTTCCGGCACCCTGCCGGGACGGGGAAGTGCCCCCGGAGCCATCTCCATCGATCTCCACCACCATCTCCATCACCGTTGTTGATTCCCATGATGAGGAGGGAGTAGTTCTCTCTCGAGGCTAAGGGTTCTACCGGTAGCTATGTGTTCATCTCTCTCTATGCATGATCTTATTGAGATCATGAGCTTGTAGTCTATAGATCTACCTTGCTACTCAAGTGCTTTAATAGATCTCTGCTCTCCCCATGTGTGTGAAGTTGACAGTGTGCAAACCATGGTGGCACTTAGGCTAGAGATTACAAATACTTGTTATGAGTTATATTTGGAGTTGGATGTCTTTATGAAATTGTGGTGTTTGTTGGACTCATCTAGTACCCAAGGTGACAGTGTGGGGTTTTCTAGATGGGAAAGGCTTACTTTGAGGAGTGCTGTTATAGCCCTACCATCGATTAGAGTGTCCAACCGGAGAGTAGTTAAGAGTAGTATCATGAAGATGATATATTTATATGAGAGAGCGTTCACTAGTGAAATTATGATCCCTAGGCCTTGTTTCTTAGCATTGATACACCGTTTGCTATTAGATCTGTTACATGTTTGCTTGCTTCCATCTTTATTTCAGTTTGCCTTTAGTCTTTTCCACGCCATCAAGTTATTTTCTCTCACTGTTACCACTTATAATTATCTATACCACTTGTATTTCACTATCTCTTCGCCGAACTAGTGCACCTATACACCTAACAAGTGTATTGGGTGTGTTGGGGACACAAGAGACTTCTTGTATCTTGATTGCAGGATTTCTTTAGAGGGGATATCTTTGACCACTTCCTCCCTGAGTTCGATAAACCTTGGGTGATCCACTTAAGGGAAAACTTGCTGCTGTTCTACAAACCTCTGCACTTGGAGGCCCAACAATTGTCTACAAGAATAGAAGTGCGTAGACATCAGTCAATACCTCCGTAGGTTCAAGCCCATCAAGGAGGCGTAGGAAACCTCCACTGTTCTGCCAGAAGCCAGCCACGACTCCACAGATGCACCCTCCGAGTAATCACCCACGTTGCGGTACTCGCCCAGCTAGCCATAGGGTAGAGTCATGTATCGTCCCGGAACACGTTTTGTAATGCTTAAGCACCCTCGGGTGAAGAGAATTGGTTGGTTTTGTAATAACTTCCTTGGATTACTATGTTTGTTTGATGATTTCCCTCTTCCGTGTTTTACCCAAGTCGTTGCATCAGACCCAACCCGGAACGAAAACACCCCTGTGAACCCATCTCCTGTTTGTCTGGTTTTCCTCCTGAAAGCCGGATGGCTGCTAGTAACCCTCTGCATCAACCCTAACTAAACACTAGCCAGGAGAGTCATACACCACTAACCTGCCTGGAGCTAACCCCCTTAAAGGCTTCGTTAGGAAACCACCCTGCCAAGGCTCATAGAATAGGGTGTCCCTCGACGACCTTAGCTCAAGACTCCAGCAAGATGCAGTCTCCCGCTAACCCCAAGATAACAATCTCAAACAGAAGATCTGCACCACTCCCAAGGCGCCTAAATGAAGCTCTAAGGTGGAAATACTGCGTCTTTCCACTCCACCCTTAGAAGACTGTCTGTCCGAAAATATTCCAGAAGACCTCTAGTATGGGACGCCCTCTGACGATCTAGACTCCAGGAGAAGTAGGGACGCCAGCCTTCAAAACATCCATCTGCGACTACAAGAAGAAAGGACTATGCCAACTCTCCGACCTACCCTAGTCTAATCCTAAGGGGGAAAAGACTGCGTCTTTCCACCCAAATAGATTAACCCTCTGCCTAAAGCAATCCAACAACTGGACCCAAGGACGTATACTAGAATACAATAATCCCTTAGGATCAGCACCGCAAATCCTCACAGCAGGAAAAATCCCTCCTCGCAATTCATGGTTGAAGTCTGCTCCGCTCTCGTGCTTCAAGACAACTGGAGTTCAACCTCACTATCGCAGTGACCCTGTTCAAAGAAAAAGCCGGCAAGTTAGTACGCAAGAAACACATAACACTAACCCTTAGACGAATCCCCTAATCTTACTCTCCTGAATCTCGGGACGAGATTCTTTTAACGGGGAAAGGTCTGTAACATCCCAATTTCAGCAACCCGGATTAGTTGTCCAAAATGCAAAAATCAGGGGGAACAAAAACTTTTTCTTGTGCATTGGTGCAGTGCTTGCTTGTTGTTTGTTTACACTTGTGCATGCGAGTGTATGCCTTATGATACTCCCCACCTCACCATCAGTTGACAAAAGCTATTTACCAAAACTATCCTGGCTCATTTTACATATTCTCAAATGTTTTGGCACTTCAAAAACATGAGCCAAGATGCTTATGCAACCAAAACTTCAAGACAGAACCTTCAAACTACCCTTACCTCTAGGGTCACCAAAACCCTTTTTGTAAGCTTGTGAAATTCTACTCTTGGTAGAGATACCAAGGACTCTCATCTTATTCAAAACTTAACCTCTTCAAAATGCCCCAACCTTACCCCAAGCTAAGCTTGATGGTAACCCTAGTAGTAGTTACTTAGTTATAAGATGAGTTTCCTTGATCTGCTGTCTGATGAATTGCCTTGATCTGTTGTCTGTCTTGCTTGCTTAGGAAGTAGTATGAGATACTCTAGGAGATCATAACTAGGATCAGGAGGCTTCGAAATCACCACATCCCCAGCAAGTTACAAAGCAAGATCAATCTCTAGATACTAGGTGATCATCTAAAACCCTTAGCCAGAGCAATTCTGCAATGATCCATCCTAGAAGTTTCCAAGCCAACAAAGACCAACATCAAGCATGGATCCCTTCTACTCCATCTACACTTCAATATCATCCACTTGTTAATGCTCTGATACCTTGCAACCCCTCCAAGAACATTCCCTCTCATACTCTAGTCAAAATCCTCAAAACTGCCAAATTTGACCAAGTCTGGAAACAGTTTCAACTTTACCTTTTTGAATGCCTCCCTTTACCAAACCATGTGCATTTCTAGAAATGCACTTGAACCATCTTGTTAACCATCCTAAGTACTACCAAGGCCCACATTGACCCCTGGTTAGATCCTCCTCCAACCCACTTGTCCTTGATGATTTTGCAGACAAGAAAATAATATTTCCTGCAAAACTAGTCATCATGCCTACTTGGGTAGAAGCTCACACCCTCATACAACCTTATATGGACCAACTCTCTACATGGTTGTGATATATTCATTGAGGTATATCAAAACCTACTTCACTTGCTCCAAGTGGATCTCTGTGCTGCTTAAACCCACTTGGTTTATAAGGCATCATGACTCATTTTGCATGGCAGCCTTAATTTCAACAAAGTTTGCCATCACTTCTAGATCACCTCAAATGCATTGAATCCAAACTTCTTATGCCATGATCATATATATGACTTGGTCTACCCACCCATCTATCCCTTGCACCAAGGTGAGCTCTGAGCTCCAAGATGCAAGCATGTTTTGGTGGTATAAATATAACATCACCCTAGATCCTCAATACCTTGTTCATCCATCTAATTCAAGCTGAAATTCCATTCCAAAAGGTTGCGAATGCTTGCTACACCTTTTCTACATCATCTACCTTGATCATCAAGATTTCTCAAATATTATCCATAATTATTATGGCTCCAAATCTATTTAATTCCTTTAAATAGTCAAAATCTCCAAAACTCCCTCCATAAAGTAAAGTTTGGTTTTTGCCAAAACACTTCTCTAACTTTTGGCTCAAGTGAGTTCCATATATCATACTCTATCTTCCCAGCTCAAAAATAAATATTTTTGAGAAGCTTTATTATTTCTTTTTGCCCATTTTCTCAAATGGCCGAATTGGAATAATAATTGTTTTAAATACTTTTAATCCCCAATAAATCTTGGGAAAATTCCCCTAAGTTCGTACTCACTTGTGGGACCCTCTCAAACCAAAAACCAACCCTGACCAATGTAAAAATATCAAATGATCTTCTAGAATCCACTTCTGCCCTTTTTGAATAATTGGATTCAAGTGGACTAAAACTCCTCTGAAAAATCTCAATTAAATCCTAGGAGTCTACCTTGACCTCATCTATCTGCCAGTACCATTTCCTCCCCTGGTCCAATTCAAGTTTTTGGATTTCCTTCATACCCACCTACTTTGATCAAAGTTGCCAATTAAGCAAATCCATTACTCAAACCACTTCCAAATTTCAACAAATCTTACTCAATGCATCTCCTCAGCACTAGGACACACCCCTGGTCGACCAACACAGTAGCTCTACCCTAGCATTGCCCATTTTACCCTTGTACTATTAGAGAGAGAGATAAACAACCCCAAATCTTACAAGGATCTACTTCAATTAATTACCAAAGCTACCACCCCCTCCCTCTCTGATCCAGCACGACCAAAACCCCTTCCTACCCCTCTCCATCGACCCCTAGACCAATACCTGGCCAGCCTTCCCTCTCCAGCATGTCCAAATTGGTAATTTACATCATCTACCCCTCCTCCCTAGTATATATGGACAGAGGCCTCCCCAAGTGAGCCCTTGCCCCTCATTTGCTCCCTCTCCCTTCCACTCACTCTCCCTAGGCTCCACTCCCTTGCCCCTACCCTGAGCTGCTCGAAAGAAGAAGAAGAGGAGCTCTTGGCCTCCTCACAAAAATCGAGCAAGGCTCCTTCTCCCCTGCTCCCCTTCCTCTGCATGTTGGCTCATGCGTTACCCTTGTCCTCCTCTATCTGACCATGCTCTCCTTTCTGTCTAGGACCAACTCCTCTGTCCTTGCCAGCGAACTCCGACGAGATCATCCTCGGCCCCCGTCGCTCGAGCTTCTTCTAGTGGACCACCACCGCCGTGCCGCCCCTCGATCTGCTTAGCATCGTCGACCACGTCGCCCTGCCGCATCCCCGACCTTCCTCGAGCCCTCAGGTGAGCTCCCCGTACCGCGCCACCCTCTGCTAGGGTTAGCCCTTGTCGCCAGCGAGCCCAAGTGGACGACACCATTGCGGCGTCCATCTCCACTTAAACCGACAGCCAGATCTACGCGATACCATTTCGGCCGCCCCCTCTCGCTGACCACCGAGCCCCTTTGTGAGTTCAATCCAGCGCCTCTCCGCTGGCCCGTCTTGTTGTGGCGATTTCCCTCCGGCCCCCAGCCCCAAACCAGCCAGCCTGCTTTGTTTCCTTTTCTTTTATTTTCAGATCTAGAGAAATACCAGTAGGATTAAATCCTTTTGAAAATGGAAATCAAGTCCAAATGACAATATTCAAATTTTTGGTAGTACCCTATTGTTTTCTCAATCATGCAAAAGCAACCTCAAGTCAAAAATAAATTCCATTATTTGCTGGTAATTGTTCTGCTGCCAGTTGTACTTTACCCTAATTAAATTCCTCAAAGAGTTTTATATCTTCATTTGGGGAGAACCAAATCTCTATTGGAAGGTATTTGAAATACCTATCATCTAGCATAGGCCTTATGCCAAGGTGAACAGAAGTGTGTCTTTAACAAAAATAACAAAATCATCCTTTATCTGCCTTGGATAAATTCTCTAGCTCAAACCAAATGTCGTATTGACCTGATTCCACCTCCCAGTACATCATAGTATCAACATCTACCAAATCCTGGCAGCTCAGAATTTATTGAGCTCTGGTTGAAGTTTAGTGATTTAAATACTTCTCTAATGGGTATTTTCACTAAATAAATCACTCCAGGAGTTTGACAACTCCAAAAAGGGTGAATCCAATTCCTACAGAAAGGTATTCTAAGTGCCTACCACCTACCCTTGGAATAAACTCAATAGCTTCTGTAGATTGAATCTGGTGAAAAAGAGAAAATACAGACAGAACTGCCTTTGGGAATTTCCTGAGGGCATTCTGGTAATTGTTTAGACTTGATTCCAACTCCCTGTGGTTCAGTACCGCAAACACTCCCTAACCACCCAAGTAAAAAAAATTGGATCTCCAGATAATTTCTGGTGAATCATTTCCCCAAACTAGAGTTTAATCCACTATAAAAAGCATAACTAAATCTAGAAAATTGATAATCAGGTGAAACCACTTGTGTGGGTTTTGTTTTGTCAAGACCTATCTGAGGATATCACTGTTGCACATTGGTATCCTACAGACCTCAGAACCCCAATCCAAGTTCAAGGTATCTATCCTAGACACCTATCTTCCAAGACAAAAACACTACCATGGCAATCTAGTAAATTCCACTCCTAGTATCCCACTCTTCCAAAACATACTGATTTAAGTAGGATTCCTCATGTTGCTTGCTGTATGATTTGTTGCTTGTATGCCCTGTATTGACTGTGGTATTGTCTGCTTGCATGTGTACCCGATGATGGCGATAGTGAGAGTGTTTGACGACAAGAAGGAAGGGACTTCTTATTATTATTACTAGGTATTCTTGGTTATCTAAAGAAGTACAGGGACTTATTGCTGATCACAGGAAAGCCACCATTCCTGACATCCGATAATTGTCCTACTCTGTTTATTACCTGTTTTGTATCCTCTTTATAAGTTGCATTATTTATCTTCATGTCTTGTTTTATAAATACCGCGCTAATAACTTGGCTCCTCCAAGTTATGACTGTGTCCCTCGTGGCACCACCCTGATGTACCTACCATTTTATCCCTTTAGACTGAGAGTATGATGGTCAGCATCCTATCTCTTTGAAAAACCTAGTTTTGAGAAAATAGACTATTTTGGGGATTTATCCCTCTTAAAATGTTTCAAAACGGCTTTGTAAAACCCTTGGGAACAGGCATCTTTCCAAGCGGATGTTTTAACAAAAAAAAAGGTGATGAGGAGAAATGAGAAAGTGAAGGGATGTTCTACGCCTTTACCGGAACAATTTCTATAAGTGCAACCACCTTACCCCATGTGCTGGGGCTTAACTCATAGTTTGTCTTCATTAGCCGAGGCATCTTGTACCATGCTTATAGGGAGAGATCCCTGGAATTCCGGGCAGGCGCTACCAGATCTCGGATCTGAGCCTGTTGCTTGCTTCGGCAAGAGTGAGCCTAATCTAGCAGGAGGCCGGTGCAACAATTGGGTCTCCCGCGGACGGTATGACTTAGGTTGTACGGAAGGAAGTGGAGTCACCAGATTAAGGTATACGCCAAGCTATGGTTAGGTATACGCGTGTATGGAATGCAGGACTATGGCTGGGAGCCACATACTCATTGTCGGGGAGAACAAACCCAAAAGGAAAAGCAGCCTTTGCTAGGGTCGACAAGCGAAAGGTTAGGTTCGATTATCCGGACCCCCATCTACCATGGGTAGTGGGCCATGGTTGTATCCCGACGGATGTATTGATTCTTGTGGGGAAAGTGCGCAAACTCTTCAGAGTATAATCTATTCGAATAGTCGTGTCCACGGTCAAGTATGGTTGTAAAGGTGTTGGCTAGGAGTATCCAAACTATGCTTGTTTGGAAAACAAGGATGAAGCGGATGAAGGTTCCGGGGGAACCCGAGTTCGAAAGCTTTGTTTTGACCCGAGGTGGTCGAAGACGTTTAAAAAGGGTTTTTACTCCAAAACTGTTTTCAAAACTCTTTTTCAACAAAGGTATGGAGATGTCTTGACTTATAAAACAAAGCCATGTTTTCAAAACTCTTTTTCAACAAAGATATGGAGATGCCATAACTTCAAGAGTTAGCCTAGGTTTTTCGAAAACAACCCCAGATAGAGCTATCTCGCCACAGCCAGACTTGCATTTCCTTATGTCATTATCCTGGTGGTTTGCGAGTACATTCAAAAGTACTCACGGCTTTGTCCCTAGCTATTTACTTGGCCAGACTTTCAGATGTTCGACATCGGAGGATTAAAGTGACGTCCAGCGACCTAGGCCGTCTTCCTAGTCAGATGCCTGTAGGTTGAGGCACGATTGGGCTCTGCGCATGATGATGTTCCGCTGCTAAAGATGTTGTAGCCAATGGCATTTATGTATGTCTTATAATTTCGTTATGTTTCGGATGATGTAATGATACTTATCGGTTATGTTCCATGGCTCACTGATCATGGGAAGGTGGATAAATACATAACAGGGATTTCTCGGATGGATAATCTAGGGAGCCCCCACAGACTTGGTATCAGAGCCATCCTGACTATAGGAGACCTTAGTTAGCATGGACGTTGGACAGGAAACGACAAACCTATTTTCTGAAAGACAAAGGGAGAAGAGAGGACTATTTGCAAAAATGCTTATGTCTTTTCCCCTCCATTTCGAAAACTACTTGCATTAATATGATTTCCAAATCTTAAAATCCTGCACACCCGTCACTAACCCAACCTGGCACTAAACACTTTTTGTAGATGGAACGTATTAATGAAGAGTGGCTGAATATTGTATTTCCCTGACTCCTCTGGTACTCTCTGCAACTTTGCGGTTACCAGTAGAAAACTATCTATACCCTCCACAAGGGACTGGAATCAGGAGATTATGTGGGACAAATTGTCATACTAGCCAAGCCGGGAACCAATGGAAGCCCCATCTATTCCACTGGACCTCGGATGCCCAATCCCGTACTTGCTGTTGATTTGGTGGCCAGAGAAGCCCTGATGCACATCCGTAGCTCCCTCCTAGAGATGAGACAGCCCCCAACCTTCTACCTCCCCATGGAAGGAAATGTCGACTATACCGGAGGATCTCAAGACCCCAGCCTGGCATACCCCACTCTCTCCTTTCAGACCCGGTTCAGTTACTCTAGCAATGAGGTGTTAACAGCAGTCCTTGATGAATACTGCCACTCCCAAATGGAGCTCCGTCGCCTACAAGCCATTCTCACCCGTAAGGAAGCTCTAGAAACCCTGCAAAGGAATCAAGCACGAACCACCGCTGATGAAGGAACATCGAGTGAAGCCACCCCCAAGAGGATCAGGAAGTGCACCACCACCAGTCAATGATACATTGCAAATGTATCTATAATTTTTGATGTTCCATGCTTGTTTTATCTACTTTCTTGTGTTTTGTTCCAACTTTGGAGTACTTTTCATAGACTTTCTTGGACTAACCCATTAACAAGATGCCACAGTGCCAGTTGCCTGTTTTCTGCTGTTTTTGGTTCCAGGAAAGTCAGAAAATGAACATTCTCGGAATTGGACAGGACAAAAGCCAAAGTTCCTATTTTCCCGGAAGACTCGCGGATCCAGAAGGAGAGTCGGAGAGGGGCCACAAGGTGGCCACACCACCCCATGGCGTGGGTCCACCTAGGCCACGGCAGGGCATGGTGTGGGCCCCCTGGCCACCCACCGACCTTGCCCTCTGGCCTATAAGAATCCTCCGAGGCCAAAACCCTAAATCGTCAATTAGAAATCCACGAAAAGTTCCGCTGCGCCGACGCCATCGAAGGGGAGATTCGGGGGACAGAAAGTCTCTGTTCCGGCACCCTGTCGGGATGGGGAAGTGCGCCCGGAGCCATCTCCATCGATCTCCACCACCATCTCCATCACCGTTGTTGATTCCCATGATGAGGAGGGAGTAGTTCTCTCTCGAGGCTAAGGGTTCGACCGGTAGCTATGTGTTCATCTCTCTCTATGCATGATTTTATTGAAATCATGAGCTTGTAATCTATAGATCAACCTTGTTACTCAAGTGTTTTAATAGATCTCTGCTCTCCCCATGTGTGTGAAGTTGATAGTGTGCACACCATGGTGGCACTTAGGATAGAGATTACAAATACTTGTTATGAGTTATATTTGGAGTTGGATGTCTTTATGAAATTGTGGTGTTTGTTGGACTCATCTAGTACTCAAGGTGACAGTGTGGGGTTTTCTAGATGGGAAAGGCTTACTTTGAGGAGTGCTGTTATAGCCCTACCATCGATTAGAGTGTCCAACCGGAGAGTAGTTAAGAGTAGTATCATGAAGATGATATATTTATATTAGAGAGTGTTCACTAGTGAAAGTATGATCCCTAGGCCTTGTTTCTTAGCATTGATACACCGTTTGCTATTAGATCTGTTACATGTTTGCTTGCTTCCATCTTTATTTCAGTTTGCCTTTAGTCCTTTCCACGCCATCAAGTTTATTTCTCTCACTATTACCACTTATAATTATCTATACCACTTGTATTTCACTATCTCTTAACCGAACTAGTGCACCTATACACCTGACAAGTGTATTGGGTGTGTTGGGGACACAAGAGACTTCTTGTATCTTGATTGAAGGGTTTCTTTAGAGGGGATATCTTTGACCACTTCCTCCCTGAGTTCGATAAACCTTGGGTGATCCACTTAAGGGAAAACTTGTTGCTGTTCTACAAACTTCTGCACTTGGAGGCCCAACAACTGTCTACAAGAATAGAAGTGCGTAGACATTAGTCAATACCTCCGTAGGTTCAAGCCCATCAAGGAGGCGAGAAACCTCCTTTACGCGGAAGCCAGCCACGACTCACAGATGCACCCTCCGAGTAATCACCTGCTATGGTACTCAGCACTAGCCATAGGGTAGAGTCATGTATCGTCCCGGAACACGTTTTGTAATGCTTAAGCACCCTCGGGTGCAGAATTGGTTGGTTTTGTAATAACTTCCTTGGATTACTACGTTTGTTTGATGATTTTCCTGTTGCGTGTTTTACCCAAGTCGTTGCATCAGACCCAACCCGGAACGAAAACGCCCCTGTGAACCCATCTCTCGTTTGTCTGGTTTTCCTCCCGAAAGCCAGATGGTTGCTAGTAACCCTCTGCATCAACCCTGACTAAACACTAGCCAGGAGAGTCATACACCACTAACCTGCCTTGAGCTAACCCCCTTAAAGGCTTCGTTAGGAAACCACCCCGCCAAGGCTCATAGAATAGGGTGTCCCTCGATGACCTTAGCTCAAGACTCCAGCAAGATGCAGCCTCGCGCTAGCCCCAAGATAACAATCTCAAACAGAAGATCTGCACCACTCCCAAGGCGCCTAAATGAAGCTCTAAGGTGGAAAGACTACGTCTTTCCACTCCACCCTCAGAAGACTGTCTGCCCGAAGATATTCCAGAAGACCTCCAGTATGGGACGCCCTCTGACGATCTAGACTCCAAGAGAAGTAGGGACGTCAGCCTTCAAAACATCCATTTGCGACTCCAAGAAGAAAGGACTATGCCAACTCGCCGACCTACCCTAGTCTAATCCTAAGGGGGGAAAGACTGCGTCTTTCCAGCCAAATAGATTAACCCTCTGCCTAAAGCAATCCAACAACTGGACCCAAGGACGTATACTAGAATACAATAATCCCTTAGGACCAGCACTGCAAATCCTCACAGCAGGAAAAATCCCTCCTTGCAATTCATGGTTGAAGTCTGCTCCACTCTCGTGCTTCAAGACAACTAGAGTTCAACCTCACTGTCTCAGTGACCCTGTTCAAAGAAAAAGCCAACAAGTTAGTACGCAATAAACACATAGCACTAACCCTTAGACGAATCCCCTAATCTTACTCTCCTGAATCTCGGGACGAGATTCTTTTAACGGGGAAAGGTCTGTAACATCCCAATTTCAGCAACCCTGATTAGTTGTATAGAATGCAAAAATCAGGGGGAACAAAAACTTTTTCTTGTGCATTGGTGCAGTGCTTGCTTGTTGTTTGTTTGCACTTGTGCATGTGAGTGTATGCCTTATGATACTCCCCACCTCACCATCAGTTGACAAAAGCTATTTACCAAAACTATCTTGGCTCATTTTACATATTCTCAAGTGTTTTGGCACTTCAAAAACATGAGCCAAGATGCTTATGCAACCAAAACTATTTTCGTAGCTTCTATTGAAAAAACTATGGAGAGATATATAATATAACCTCCTTATGTTTTCAAGACAGAACCTTCAAACTACCCTTACCTCTAGGGTCACCAAAACCCTTTTTGTAAGCTTTTGAAATTCTACACTTGGTAGAGATACCAAGGACTCTCATCTTATTCAAAAATTAACCTCTTCAAAATGCCCCAACCTTACCCCAAGCTAAGATTGATGGTAACCCTAGTAGTAGTTACTTAGGTATAAGATGAGTTTCCTTGATCTGCTATCTGATGAATTGCCTTGATCTGCTGTCTGATGAATTGCCTTGATCTGCTATCTGTCTTGCTTGCTTAGGAAGTAGTATGAGCTACTCTAGGAGCTCATCACTAGGATCAGGAGGCTTCCAAATCACCACATCCCCAGCAATTTGCAAAGCAAGATCAATCTCTAGATACTAGGAGATCATCTAAAACCCTTAGCCAGATTAATTTTGAAGTGATCCATCCTAGAAGTTTCCAAGCCAACAAAGACCAACATCAAGCATGGATCCCTTATACTCCATCTACACTTCAATATCATCCACTTGTTAATGCTCTGATAGCTTGCAACCCCTCCAAGAACATTCCCTCTCATACTCTAGTCAAAATCCTCAAAACTGCCAAATTTGACCAAGTCTTGAAACAGTTTCAACATTACCTTTTTGAATGCCTCCCTTTCCCAAACCTTGTGCATTTATAGAAATGCACTTGAACCATCTTGTTAACCATCCTAAGTACTACCAAGGCCCACATTGTCCCCTGGTTAGATCCTCCTCCAACCCACTTGTCCTTGATGATTTTGCAGACAAGAAAATAATATTTCCTGCAAAACTAGTCATCATGCCTACTTGGGTAGAAGCTCACACCCTCATACAACCTTATATGGACCAACTCTCTGCATGGTTGTGATCTATTCATTTAGGTCTATCAAAACCTATTTCACTTGCTCCAAGTGGATCTCTGTGCTGCTTAAACCCACTTGGTTTATAAGGCATCATGACTCATTTTGCATGGCAGCCTTAATTTCAACAAAGTTTGCCATCACTTCTAGATCACCTCAAATGCATTTAATCCAAACTTCTTATGCCATGATAATCTATATGACTTGGTCTACCCACCCATATCCAAGATGCAAGCATGTTTTGGTGGTATAAAAATAACATCACCCTAGATCCTCAATACCTTGTTCCTCCATCTAATTCAAGCTGGAATTCCATTCCACAAGGTTGCGAATGCTTGCTATACCTTGTCTACATCATCTACCTTGATCATCAAGATTTCTCAAATATTATCCATAATTATTATGGCTCCAAATCTATTTAATTCCTTTAAATAGTCAAAATCTCCCAAACTCCCTCCATAAAGTAAAGTTTGGTTTTTGCCAAAACACTTCTCTAACTTTTGGCTCAAGTGAGTTCCATATATCATACTCTATCTTCCCAGCTCAAAAATAAATATTTTTGAGAAGCTTTATTATTTATTTTTGCCCATTTTCTCAAATGGCCGAATTGGAATAATAATTGTTTTAAATACTTTTAATCCCCAATAAATCTTGGGAAAATTCCCCTAAGTGTGTACTCACTTTTGTGACCCTCTCAAACCAAAAACCAACCCTGCCAATGTAAAAATATGAAATGATCTTCTAGAATCCACTTCAGCCCTTTTTGAATAATTGGATTCAAGTGGACTAAAACTCCTCTGAAAAATCTCAATTAAATCCTAGGAGTCTACCTTGACCTCATCTATCTACCAGTACCATTTCCTCCCCTGGTCCAATTCAAGTTTTTGGATTTCCTTCATACCCACCTAGTTTGAATCAAAGTTGCCAATTAAGCAAATCCATTACTCAAACCATTTCCAAATTTCAACAAATCTTGCTCAATGCATCTCCTCAGCACCAGGACACACCCCTGGTCGACCAACACTATAGCTCTACCCTAGCATTGCCCATTTTACCCTTGTACTATTAGAGAGAGAGAGAAACAACCCCAAATCTTACAAGGATCTACTTCAATTAATTACCAAAGCTGCCACCCCCTCCCTCTCTGATCCAGCATGACCAAAACCCCTTCCTACCCCTCTCCACCGACCCCTGGACCAATCCCTGGCCAGCCTTCCCTCTCCACCATGTCCAAATTGGTAATTGACATCATCTACCCCTCCTTCCTAGTATATATGGACAGAGGCCTCCCCAAGCGAGCCCTTGCCCCTCATTTGCTCCCTCTCCCTTCCACTCACTCTCCCTAGGCTCCACTCCCTTGCCCCTGCCCTGAGCTGCTCGAAAGAAGAAGAAGAGGACCTCTTGGCCTCCTCACAAAAATCGAGCAAGGCTCCTTCTCCCCTGCTCCCCTTCCTCTGCATGTTGGCTCATGTGTTCCCCTCCTCCTCCTCTATCTGACCATGCTCTTCTTTCTGTCCAGGACCAACCCCTCCGTCCTCGCCAGCGAGCTCCGACGAGGTTATCCTCGACCCCGTCGCTCGAGCTGCTTCCAGTGGACCACCGCCGTCGTGCCGCCCCTCAATCTGCTCAGCATCGTCGACCGCGTCGCCCTGCCGTCTCCCCGACCTTCCTCGAGCCCTCAGGTGAGCTCCCCGTACCGCGACACCCTCTGCTAGGGTTAGCCCTTGTCGCCAGCGAGCCCAGGTGGACGACGATGCTACGCCGTCCATCTCCACTTAAACCGACGGCCAGATCTGCACGATACCGTTTCGGCCGCCCCCTCTCGCTGACCACCGAGCCCCGCCTGGCAGGTTCAATCCGCGCCTCTCCCGCGCGTCGCCCCGTGCGCTGTGGGCCGATTTCCCTCCCGGCAGGCCCAGTAGCCCTAGAGCCAGCCCAACCTGCTCTGTTTCCTTTTCTTTTATTTTCAGATCCAAAGAAATACCAGTAGGATTAAATCCTTTTGAAAATGGACATCAAGTCCAAATGACAATATTCAAATTTCTGGTAGTACCCTATTGTTTTCTCAATCATGCAGAAGCAACCTCACGTCAAAAATAAATTCCATTATTTGCTGGTAATTGTTCTGCTGCTAGGTGTACTTTACCCTAATTAAATTCCTCAAAGAGTTTTATATCTCCATTTGGGGATAACCAAAGCTCCATTGGAAGGTATTTGAAATACCTATCATCTAGCATAGGCCTTATGCCAAGGTGAACATAAGTGTGTCTTTAACAAAAATAACAAAATCAGCCTATTTCTGCTTTGGATAAATTCTCTAGGTCAAACCAAATGTGATATTGACCTAATTCCACCTCCCAGTACATCATAGTATCAACCTCTACCAAATCCTAGCAGCTCAGAATTTATTCAGCTCTGGTTGAATTTTAGTGATTTAAATACTTCTGTAATGGGTATTTTCACTAAATAAATCACTCCAGGAGTTTGACAACTCCAAAAAGGGTGAATCCAATTCCTACAGAAAGGTATTCTAAGTGCCTACCACCTACCCTTGGAATAAACTCAATAACTTCTGTAGATTGAATCTGGTGAAAAAGAGAAAAAACAGACATAACTGCCTTTGGGAATTTCCTGTGGGCATTCTGGTAATTGTTTAGACTTGATTCCAACTCCCTGTGGTTCGGTACCTCAAACACGCCCACCTAAGGAAATAAATTTTGGGGCTCCAGATAATTTCTGGTGAATTATTTCCCCAAACTAGAGTTTAATCCACTATAAAAAGCATAACTAAATCTAGAAAATTGATAATCAAGTGAAACCACTTGTGTGGGTTTTGTTTTGTCAAGACCTATCTAAGGATATCACTATTTCACATTGGTATTCTACAGACCTTAGAACCCCAATCCAAGTTCAAGGTATCTATCCTAGACACCTATCTTCCAAGAGAAAAACACTACCATGGCAATCTAGTAAATTCCACTCCTAGTATCCCACTCTTCCAAAACTTACGGAGTTAAGTAGGATTCCTCATGTTGCTTGGTGTATGATTTGTTGCTTGTATGCCCTGTATTGATTGTGGTATTGTCTGCTTGCATGTGTACCCGATGACGGCGATAGTGAGAGTGTTTTCCGACAAGAAGGAAGGGACTTCTTATTATTATTACTGGGTATTCTTGGTTATCTAAAAAAGTCCAGGGACTTATTGATGATAACAGGCAAGCCACCATTCCTGACTTCCGATACTTGTCCTACTCTGTTGATTACCTGTTTTGTATCCTCTTTATAAGTTGCATTATTTATCTGCATGTCTTGTTTTATAAATACCGCGCTAATAACTTGGCTCCTCCAAGTTATGACTTTGTGTCCCTCGTGGCACCGCCCTGATGTACCTACCATTTTATCCCTTTAGACTGAGAGTATGATGGTTAGCATCCTACCTCTTTGAAAACCCCGGTTTTGAGAAAATAGACTATTTTCGGGATTTATCCCCCTACAAATGTTTCAAAACGGCTTTGTAAAACCCTTGGGAACAGGCATCTTTCCAAGCGGATGTTTTAACAAAAGAAATGGTGATGAGGAGAAATGATAAAGCGAAGGGATGTTCTACGCCTTTACCGGAACAATTTCTATAAGTGCAACAACATTACCCCAGGTGCTAGGGCTTAACTCGTAGTTTGTCTGCATTAGCCGAGGCAGCTTGTACCATGCTTATAGGGAGAGATCCCTGGAATTTCGGGCAGGCGCTACCAGATCTCGGATCTGAAGCCTATTGCTTTCTTCGGCAAGAGTGAGCCTGTTCTGGCAGGAGGCCGGTGCAACAATTGGGTCTCCCGCGGACGGTATGACTTAGGTAGTACGGAAGGAAGTGGAGTCACTCGATTAAGGTATACGCCAAGCTATGGTTGGGTATACGTGTGTACACAAGGCAGGACTATGGCTGGGAGCCACATACTCGTTGCCGTGGAGAACAAACCCAAAAGGAAAAGCAGCCTTTGCTAGGGTCGACAAGCGAAAGGTTAGGTTCGATTATCCAGACCCCCATCTACCGTGGGTAGTGGGCCGTGGTTGTATCCCGGCGGATGTATTGATCCTTGTGGGGAAAGTGCGCAAACTCTACAGAGTATAATCTATTCGAATAGCTGTGTCCATGGTCAAGGACGGTTCTAAAGGTGTTGGCTAGGAGTACCCAAACTGTGCTTGTTTGGGAAACAAGGATGAAGCGGATGAAGGTTCCGGGGGAACCCGAGTTCGAAAGCTTTGTTTTGACCTGAGGTGGTCGAAGAGGTTTAAAAAGGGTTTTTACTCCAAAACTGTTTTCAAAACTCTTTTTCAACAAAGGTATGGAGATGTCTTGACTTATAAAACAAAGCCATGTTTTCAAAACTCTTTTTCAACAAAGATATGGAGATGCCATAACTTCAAGAGTTAGCCTAGGTTTTTCAAAAACAACCCCAGATAGAGCTATCTCGCCACAGCCAGACTTGCATTTCCTTATGTCATTATCCTAGTGGTTTGCGAGTACATTCAAAAGTACTCACGGCTTTGTCCCTAGCTATTTACTTGGCCAGACTTTTAGAGGTTCGACATCGGAGGATTAAAGTGAAGTCCAGCGACCTAGACCGTCTTCCCAGTCAGCTGCCTGTAGGTTGAGGCACGATTGGGCTCTGCACATGATGATGTTCCGCTGCTAAAGATGTTGTAGCCATAATGGCATTTATGTAAGTCTTGTAATTTCGTTATGTTTCAGATGATGTAATGATACTTGTCGGTTATGTTCCACGGCTTACTGATCATGGGAACGTGGATATATACATAACAGGGATTTCTCGGATGGATAATCCGTGGAGCCCCACAATATGTTTTATTATTAATTCAACTAATTAATATAAAACACATATATTATTATATCTTACACTTCGGAACTCCTTCCGGACCCCTCTGATCAACATCAGTTGCTACACGGAATATTTCTGGTTTTGCTCTCTCATTTCTCCTTTGGTGCCGAATCAATCCCAATGCACCCCCACCTTTAATAATGTCACCCTTTGGTTCGGAAACACTCCGGACATCACCGAGACCCCTCTTATAGCAATGATCATCAACAGGTCCTAGATGCCCATAATGATCCCCATGCATTTCACGAATCTCATCGCTTGAACCTTCAACGTCGCATCCCACTCCCTTTGACATTCGATACCTAGTTCATCCGAGATTTGATCTTCGATATATCCATACCTAGTTCGATCTCATTACCGATGAACTCGTTTACTTGTACTCGTGCCATTGCATTCCATGACCTAGTCATACGCTTGCAATCTTCATTAATGTAACGTCACTGAGTTGGCCACGTGTATCTATTCGTTACTTGGATTGGCAAATCCTGGTCCTGATACATACTCCTCTACACATCCCTTCGGGAAACCTGAGTGGTACCTTTTTGATCACTCTTTCACAGCTTGATACTTGATACCATCAAAGCTCCATTCAGTAACGGCGATTTGTATTGTCTCACAATCAAAAGGATTAGGTTGTGAGGTTTCTTTGTTATCATTAATGAGGAACGTTTATAGCTAGATCTCATTGTGATATAACTTTGAGTGTTTTTCTATCATATGATTCGACTAATGATATGAGCTCATTGTCAATTGGCACAATGCCTATGATCTCGAAACCCTAGATCATCCGTTTGACCAATGAGCTAGTTCGCTCGAGGTAACTAGAGACTCGGTTTGTTTATATGCCACACGTGTATTAACGTTTCGTATTAACACAGTTATAGCACGACATGAAACATATTATGAATATACAAGAGATATATCAAACAAAACACTTTATTATTTTCCTCTAGGGCATATCTCCTTCAAGACTCTTAAACTGACATACTACAAAGAAACACAAGCCCTAGGATACTACTAAAAATAGTAACAAGCTCAAGACAATACCTTACCTCATACATCAAAACTGTCAACCCTAGCTGCCCATCCCCTAGCATCCTCTACATATTCCTTCCCACTACCATCTTGAATTGAGTGCCTGCAAATTCTTGCCTCCAGCACTACATCCTTATGCTAAAAGTCACAGCTCCATGTTTAAATAACATGCTCTTCATGATCCTTTGGCATCCACATAATTAACTGAAGGAAGAGGCATTAAACACCATGAAAATGGAATGAGAAAATGGTACCGAATGAACTAAGTTGTCAGAGTATATAGTTTTCAAAAAAATAGACCTTATTCATTGGAAGGAGGGAGTACAAATATAGACCTTACACAACCCATTGCATTATCTACGGAGCACCCACAAACATATATGCAAACAGTACAAGCTAATGTGTGTTTTTCTATGTCTACTCCTTTCATTTATCTTACTAAACACGTTTTTCCATGAACAAAATTAATTAAGTTCAAAAAGGAATTTGAAGAAGAAAAATAGAAAAAGAAACGTCTGATATGAAAAAATGTGTATATAGTTCCATCTTTTCTTTTTTAGTGTGAGTTTTCGTATGACCAAAGGATGACGAAAGAAACAAGAAAAGAAGAAGGGGAATTTGACTTGAGTTTGGTCATTTATCTATCCAAAAGATTCTCTCTGCTCATACAAAGGGAACCGTGGAAGTAGTATTTTGTAAGATCAGTCATCAGAGTGGTTTCCTGCTCTGATACCATCACATTTAGTATGCCCTAATTTCCTCGGCCGCCATTTCTCTGTATTGATCCCTACAAGTTTTTCCAGATCTGGAGAAACTTTCAAGCAATTATTTTTTATCAAATTCTGGCTGCCACTGAATCGACCAAAAACATTATGATGCAGTCTTCAATTCTTTCAAACCCTAAAGCCTAGGTTTTATTCATTGAAGTTGAACCTGAAATTTAGAAAATTCACTCAAAATTTAAGTGATATTTTTACCAAAGCCTGGCTAATTTCAAGGCAGCCAAATTTCAGTGAAATGAGGAATCTTCGTACGAGAGAATCAGAAGAAATATTTTTCCAAACTCATCAACCAGAAATCAACTATAAGAAGCACACACACCCCCGCCCGCCACCCCCCCAACACACACACACACACTTGAATAAATAGATAAACACTTAGCGCTAAAAAGTATAAAACGCCATTAAAAGAACAATAAAGGATGCAACCTCCAATGAAGATAAGGCATGCACCTTCCTGTGTACTGCCAAATAGAGGAGGTCTAGAACCAACCAACCAAAAAACAAACAGAACCTCACTGGAAAAATCCAAACCGCATAAAAATCTATGCATGTTGTCTCAGGGGAACAATTCATGTGCATATTTTTTTTTGTAATAAGTAGTAGTTTGTACTCTGTAGATGACAATAGATGATTCAGAGGACATATGATGATGTTGTATATTGCACCATGCCCACCTTCCAGGAATTCCCCTGCACCCAGAATATAACGCTGCCTGGTGAAATAACCGAGTGTAATGACAGCCGATGACTCCTATCATATCATCAGGATTCAGAAATTAATATTACAAGCGATCACTAAATCATTCTTGGCATGCAATGGCGAAATATATGTGTGTAAACAAGATAAAGAAAATGAAAAGGAGACACGGTCAGACACATGATGGTAAATGTTTAAGGTTTAAATTCTCATCGAGCTAGCCTCCGACGAAGATGCTTCCGGTGGTACCATGTCACCTACAACGGTATCTCCCACACAATTTTTTATCCTTATAGCTATCAGCTGACTCTCTTCTATCATGTCTTCCTCAAACACTGACAAAGCACACTCCTGTGGGACGATCCTTAACCAGGGAGGAGTACCAAATTAGGCTACTAAATTCTGAACTTTTTCCTCGAATGCGCATGAACATAAATTTAAGGTGGATTGGATGTATTAGTTAAAAATGAAAGGAAAAAATGGTTATCAAAAGGGTTTGCATGAAACTAAATTTTGCATGAATGCACGTATTCACATGCGCATAAACACCTATTAAAATTAACAGTAATGGTCAAATTTGCACACTTCCGATTTGTATCAACTGACATGCCTCTAAACCAACTAACTATTAGTACATTGAGTACAAGAACAAGAAAAAAGTGTTGTGTCATTTCTTTTGGAGAAACTTCTCTAAACATGAGGGGTACAGTACATTGTTTCTTTTCACTTCATTTCTGTAGAAATTTGAATCGCCATTTCTACTGATTAAAACCCATCAGTAAGTTGTGAGTGAAACATTGTCATAGAGCAAACTTATTTGGCTGTTATACAATAGATTGCTTGATCTATTCATAGTAGTTTTTTTGTACAATAAGTATACTGAAGCAGTACGAGGTTGTTATAGAAATCATGATACAAATGCCCGAAAGGAAGGGAAAAAATACACAAAAGAAAATACCTGGCGAGATGATATTTGCATATTATTCACGTTGTCGTCCCAAGAAGGCAGTATGGTTATTGTATCACCTCCCTGTCTGCAGTAGCAGTACATCATCATCACAAATTTTATACAGCAATGGACAGATTCTTCACTTGTACGTGCTAACCCAATGCAGTTTCATGCAACTGTTCCTTCCT
This sequence comes from Avena insularis, assembly GCA_023614405.1. Lineage (NCBI taxonomy): Eukaryota > Viridiplantae > Streptophyta > Magnoliopsida > Poales > Poaceae > Avena > Avena insularis. The sequence continues at coordinate 539,676,524 of CM042694.1, forward strand.
ATGATAGGTAAAGTTATAGAGAATGTAACTTGTGTCGAAGGTCGGAAGTCTTGAAACCTTTGAAGCAGCTAGTACCAATTGCTAGAATCAAAGTCTGCAGCTGCCTGAAAGTATGAAGAATAAGTAGTAGTGGTGAAAGTTAAATTAAAGGAGTAACGAGCCATAACCAATATCTGAAATCACTACCTAAGAGTATGACAAAACTGAAGATCACCAAGATCTGAAATAATTACCTAAGAGATTAGTATACAAAATTGAAGATGTCATTACCTGCCACCTCTAAATTCATGTTTCACCCACAAACAAGCAAAGATTGGAATGATAACCTTGCAAGTTCAATCTAGATCTTGGGATCGAGGAGTAATGGCCTGCAAGAGCATAGGTTTGTTAGAGCACTTTTTCGTCGAAGTATTAATTTCAGTTTTCATATCGATCCCTACGAAGAGGTTAGGAAAATGTCTATCTCAGGAGTTTCTGTCGCACCCAAGGTGTCACGTTGTTTTGAGTGAATTGACTACAAGTATCGAGAGTGGAAATGGTGAGTGCAGTAGAGAGTAGTTTGAAGTAATAAAAGGTACTAAAAGTAATTAACATAAAAGTAAAAGTATCGAAATTGTTTGAGATTCCTGTAGACAAAAAGTTAGGCGTGGGGAGAAACAGTTCATGGTGATAGTGAATATGCCAAATGGATAAAAATGAGATAAGTGATTGTGATACTTCTTATTCATATGTTAGTAGACAAGCAACCCATATGCTGATCAGGAGTCCTCTTGGTAGATTCTTCCCAATCCCAGTGATCCGTTTGTCTGTTACCATAGTAATGGTCAGTACATCAATTAAGGTCTTATAACCAGATCAAGCCTTTAGACTTGATGGTTCCTTGTTATTCTCGAGTTATACTAGCTCCTCTTTGATATCGTCTGTTGTTGGGTATATAGTTTCCGGGTATACCCACTATGACTCGCTAACCAGGGTGGCCCACTTCGGGTTAGAGCTTTGCTTCACGGGCGGCCTAGTCAGGGAGAGAAGACGGAGGTCCATCCGGGTATGAGAAGGCCCAGAAGACTTACCGACTCAGGCCTTCTTAGTTACTTGTAGTCCAAGATATACTCTGTAACCGACTCTTAGTCGTAGCCAGATAGGTCTCTCCTGTAACCCTAGACCGGATAAATATATAAGCTATCCTAGGGACCGGCCTTTAGGGCACCCATAATCTACAACCTCAATTCGCACAGGCGAACCTCACTTGTAATCTATACTTCCGGCTCTGCCGTATTACTAGATTGCTAGCAAGAGTAGGATCCGCCCAAAGCCGGTGGATTCGAACTTGGGTAAAGCTTGTGTGCTCACCGTCCCGGAATACCGTCGCCTCACACCCCCTTTCTCCACACGCCTTGATTACCCCCTCTCGGCGTACATGTCTTCAATCCGACGACAGTTGGCGCCCACCGTGGGGAAAGTGAGTTTCGGATCTTCATTCCGAGCGGAATCTAAGCGAATCAAAATCGACGAGACAATCGCCGTTGGTCAGGTCCTCTACACCAGCGACGTCGCTCTCATCAAATTCGACGAGATTCTGGATAGGGAGCCCGTGACCACCTACACCATCATGTCTTTCGGCAAGATCGACGTCTATCTCGGTTTCGCTGAACCCGCCCAACCCACCCCAGCAGTGATGACAGAGGCAGAAGAACTTTCTAGATCCACTTTGTCTGCGGAAGCGACAGAGTTTCGGGTCTCGAGAAACCCTAATCCCACCTAGCCCGCACCTGAAGCGGAGATAGTGGAGAAGATCAGATCCGAAGAAGATCTCCCCAAGGAAGCTAAACTTGAAGCGGATCTCCCTAAAGAGGTCAAATCTCAGGAGGCTCTCCCTAAATAGGTCGAGTCTCAGGAAGATCAAAGAAGCTACAGTTCTGGATCCGGTTCTACTAATGCTAGAGCGGGGCAATCATTTTTGAGGCACACGTTGAGGCGTATGATGCTGCACAGAAATACCAGTATGGAAGAGATCCTTGAGACCATCAAGTGTTTCGAGGAAGCTAACGAAGAGAGACACAACTACCGCAGGACACACACATCACACTTCGTCGGCTATGTTGGATCTGGCTCTGCTGATGCTGGAGACGAGAATGACTTGGTGCTGGAGGAAATCGGAACAAACGTCGACTTACCAGCATCTTCGGATGACTCAATGACATAGGCAGATTTTTGGAAGTTCTCCGCAGAATATGAAGAGGAATTCAACTCCAAGCCCGTGGAAGAAGGAGAAGCTATGGATCAAAGCCCTCGCATTAGCATGGATGAAGGATCTGGAGAAAACTCTCCCCAACTACAGGATGTTATGGATCTCGGAGATAATCCCAACATCTAGATGTCCGAAAGTACTGATAGAAGCTTGAGTCCAAGACTTGGACCCAAAGCCATCTTTGCTACCGGTGCTACCAAGAGGGAAAATAAGAAGAAGAAGAAGAAGAAGACTCCGGCTAAAGACCTCCCGACTGATAAGGTAATAACCGAAGAATACGAAGCAGACTTAAATGGAGCCTTAATCCCTGATGAGCCAAAAGACACTCCGCTGGATGGACACGTGGTTACCCCTAGCCTAGCACCCGGCAGCATCAGAAGACCCGGAACATCCCTGAATTGGCCAATAAAAATCTGGATGTCCACAAAACCCTTTTCGAAGGAAAAACATCCATAGGAAAGCCTCGAATCGACAGCAAAGGTAACCGGGTGTACAGCACACCGGTGTAAACCACTATAGTGGCTCGAGCTCTCTTGGAAAATAGTCCAAGTCCAGACCAGGTCCGGCTAAGTGTGAAGCTACTCACAAAGGGCCTGGAACAACAAAAGGTCGCCACATCCGGCAGCGGAAAACTGGTATCCAAGTCAGATCAATGCCGCACGAATACGGGTCGACACCAAGGTACAAGGCCTCGACGGGAGCCGGAACAATGCTACCGTTCCAACCCTCGGTAGGACAGTTACTCAAGAACCGGATCTTCAGGATAGCGACACAGACCCGCATGAAGCTGGAGTAACGTTGCCCCAGTAGCAGAGCGAGACGCCATTGCATTAATGGTCCAGCCTCCCCAGCGATAGTTGAATAATCACAGGGACGATGAAGAAGCTCAACGTCAGGAGCAGGACCAGCAAAGGATGCCCCCTCCTAGACATACTAGCCGTATGGCTGAACCATGTCACAATGACGGCAATGACGGACAAAGGAACGACGAACATCGGGCTAGAACAAGTCGTCATGGTGGCCATCATCATGAAACCCCGGCTAGGGGTAACAATCCACCACCACCTTCTATTCCAAGCAGTCACCATAGCGGCTCACATGGAGGCCAGGGAGGACGCCGTGGTGGAGGTGGTGGCAGAAGAAGCAGGAGTCTGGCTCATGGGCACCATAGCCGTAGTGAACAACCAAGACAACGTTGTGGGGCCACGCAGAGATAAACAAAACTTTTTCCCTATCGGTGATCCCAAGATCTAGCTCAGGTAGAAGGCCACGAGGATTAAAACTAGACGCGCAGTGGCGGAATCGATGAAGCACGTCGCTTGATGCAGTGCAGTCCTCACGATCCGTCCCGGTTCCACGATCGTCGAAGTGCTGGACGTACAGCACCTCCGCCAGTATCCACATGTACGAGGAGGAGCGCCAGCGGTGGACTGCTAGGTCCAGTACGGCGGCGACATGACGAACTGGGGCTAGGGTTTCCAACACATGGAGTGACCTAACCGTGTGCTCTAAGCACCTGCGCCCCAGCTTATATAGGGAGTGAAAGTGGGCTCCACTCACTTCCGGCTCCAGTCACTGCGAGTCCAACTCACTGACTAAGTCCATGTCTCTATTTGGGTCCAACTCAAATAGATTTCCTGTTTGGGTCTAACCCAAACTTACTCCCGTTCTTAAGTGTGTGACCCGACAGGCTCATGGTAACTCGGACACGATCCGAGTCTCACTCGTGACCGATTAGTCGGTAGTGGCTCCTAGCAGAACATGCCGACTCCCAAGTACCAAAGAGTCATGACGACATACCTTCCAATGTGACTTTCATCTAAGTCCCTTTTGCCTCACGATATACCTTGTCAAACTATAGGCGAATAATCATCATCCCTTAAATAGTCCGACTCTCTTTCTTGATCTGAGATAAGTGATTCATCCGACTAACTCTTAGTCGATCGCCTCGGTTAACACTTAACCGAGTCATGCATGGCCATGCTTTCCGAATCATATCTTCCGAGAGGGCCCAGAGAATATCTCTCCAGACGGAGGGGCAAAATACTATCTTGGTTATTCACATCACGCAGCTTGATTCTCAGGCGACCGGAACTCCGCCTTTATAACTGCCCAGTGACGGAACAACGTTTGACAAAACCTAAGTCGGTGATCCTCAACTCGGATTGTGCAATAACCTCAGGTCTAAGGATTACATTGATTGAGACATGCAAATGATGACTTGTTCGTTGCATCTCAATATGAGTCAGTCCGACTCGCTAAACTCTTTAGCCGAATCCGTGTAAGTCGGAATAGCATCTCCATGCCCATGACAAGTGGAACCGAGTCATCTGCCGACTTTCACATTGGTCTAAGTTGTGTGTCCAGCACAATCTCAATGACCAAGGACAATTAGTATGAACAACATGAATATATAGTTCCACAATCGAATCACATATTCATTGATACATATCAGTAGTTCATACATGGACAATAACTTTACAAATACATTAGAAATAACATCATACATGATTGCCTCTAGGGCATATTCCCAACAAACATGCCCTATCACCAAGTGATGCCAGACACCGGATCAATTCAAACATGGGTTAATTATTGGTTTGGCACTATAGGTCGCCATATGCTCAGTTTTACCACTAGCTCGGAATGGTGCTCAGTTTTGCCACTACTTCGGGCGCAACTGCTATGGCGAGACCAACCAGCCAGTTTAAATGAGCATAACATATTCAAAAAAATGAAAAAAACCGTGCACATAGTATTCTTATGTCTTATACTAACGATTCAAGTTGATAAACAAGGTCTACATACATTCAAACGAAAAATTCATGAATACGTGATAAACAAGGTCTACATACATGAATACATGAATTTTTCGTTTGCATGTATGTAGACCTTATTTATCAACTTGAATCGTTAGTATAAGACATAAGAAGACTATGTGCGCATGTTTTTTATTTTTTTTATTTTTCCGAATTTGTTATGCTCATTTAAACTGGCATGTTGGCCTCGCCATAGTAGTTACACCCGAAGTAGTGGCAAAACTGAGCACCATTCCGCGCTAGTGGAAAAATTGAGCATATGGCGGCCTCTAGTGGCAAACCAATAATTAACCCTTCAAACATTGAGGCACGACGCTACGAGTCGGACAACATCTACGTGGGTCCAAAATTCTTCGGACCACGCGTACGACAAACAAACTTTCCGGAAGGGTTTTCCATCTCAAGGAACATCCAACCCTATGATGGCATGGCTCGGCCAGACACCTAGCTCCAGAACTTCTTCCAGGGCTGCTGCATCGCCAAAGGAGGAAATAGCTTGGTCGTGACCCGATATCTCCCGCTTATGCTAAGGAAGACGGATCAACCATGGCTTAATGAACTCCTAGAAAACACCATCCACAACTGGTATGATATGCAAAGTGATTTCTTTCAGAACTTCAAAGGAACATAGAGGAGAGCTTGCACGGTCAAAGATCTGCAGCGGTGCACCCAGAAACCCAGAGAAACTTGCCGGGACTACCTCGGATGATGGATTGACACGAAGAACTCCTATGAGGGAGTAAATGACCAAACCACGATTGAAGCATTCATCGCGGGACTCCCAATTGGTTTACTGCGCCATCGCTTAAAATGTGACAAAGTGACTGATTTGGGGGAGAGGATAGAGATGGCAAGAAAATATGCTGATGCTGATGATGACGCGGAAGGATTGCTCGATGTGCTGGCTGTACCACAATCGGCAAAACAACCAATGCAGTAAGCCACGAAACACAAAAACATCTCGGATGAGAAACTCAATCCAGAAATCGCAGCAGTCAATGCAACTTTCGGGTCCGGAGGACGAGGAGGCCTTGGAGGCAGTCGGGGAAGAGACTGTGGAACTTCTAGAGTCGAAGTTAGAGGAGACCAACAACCTGGCAAAACCTACTCTTTGGTCGACATTGTCGACAATCCATGTGTGCATCACCCGGACGGCAACGGGGGCTCGTCCCGCACCAATGTTGAGTGTCATTTCAATGATGACATCAAGATAGACAAATCCGCTGGCTATAGGGGCAAGCGACGAAAAGGAAAGAAAAATTCCGACAAAGAAAAAGAGGCCAAAGTAGATTCCGACATGGAGGAAGCAGAAGCTTCGAATCCCAAGTCGGATGGGAAGAAGACTTTCCCAACCGAGAAAGACACTTATGTCACCTTCCTCGGGTCTCAACCGGCCGAGGTCAAGAAGGCAGTGATACACGAGCTCAATGCAACTGTCCCGTATATCCCTCGGTTTTTGTATTGGTCGGAAGTAATAATCACCTTTGACTGAGGCGACCATCCTTCTAAGTTGCACAGGCGAGGAAAGTACGCTCTGTTCGTCAATCCACTTATTGATGGCTATGGATGGTGGCAGCAGCATCAACATCATATACGTCGAAACGATGCACCAGATGAGGATATTAGAAACACAGTTGAACCACAGATCCGTGATATTTCATGTAGTTGTCCCCGGGAGACAAGCAAATTCTCTAGGAGAGATTACTTTGGATGTTACCTTTGGAAATCCAAAGAACTATCAGACGGAAGCACTTTCTTTCGAAGTGGCCCCGTTCAAGAGCGCATACCACGCTATCTTTGGGCGTCTGGCTTACTGGGCTTTCATGGCTTGTCCTTGTTACATCTATAATATGATGAAAATTCTAGCTCCCAATGGTGTTATTATGATCCGGGGAGACCCGAAGAAGGCACGAGAATGTGAGGACGAAAATGCCACCTTTGATGAAGCCGTACTACACGCTCAGGAGTACCAGGAGATCAAGAAGAACATCGACCCGTCCGAGATGTCTACACGAAGAAAGAGGTGACCAAGCGGACTCCGGAGTTCAAGGCATTAGAAGAGACGAAGAAGACGTCGTTGAAGGATGATGATCCCTCCAAGGTGACCCAGATAGTCGTAGGTTTAGACCTTGCATAGGAAAGCGCGCTCGTCGATTTCCTCAAAGCTAATAAAGATATCTTCTCATGGCAGCCATCTGATATGACCGGAGTACCTAGGGAACTTGCCGAGCACAGTCTAAATGTATACCCAAACACTAAACCGGTCAAATAGTCCGTACGACGTTTCAGTGATGAAAAGCGCAAAGCAATAGCTAAGGAACTAGCCTAGATTGAGTTAGCTGTATTCATAGAAGAGGTCTCCATACTGATTGGTCACCCAACCCTATAATTATCCCTAAAAAGGACACCATTGATTTAAGGATGTGTGTTGATTATACTTCCTTGAATAAGGCTTGTCCCAAAGATTTGTTTGCTCTACCTAGAATTGATCAAGTTATAGATTCAACAGCAGGCTCGGAACTCCTATTTTCTCTCAACACATATTTCAGATATCACCAAATTCGGATGAAGGAGGCAGACAAAATAAAGACTTCGTTTATCAGACCTTTTAGAACCTTCTGCTACGTAGCGATGCCTTTTGGGCTCAAAAACACAGGAGCTACGTACTAGCACACTACTGTGTTGCCTCCATGATCAAATCAGATGCAATGTACATGCATATGTGGACGACATAGCTGTGATGTCTAAAAAGAAGGAAACACCAATTTCCGACATGGAGGAAACATTCAACAATCTATGAAAATACAACATAATGCTTAACCTAAAGAAGTTTTTCTTCGAAATACCAGCCGGAAAATTGTTAGGCTTCATTGTGTCTCAAAGAGACATAGAGGTGAACCGTGACAAAATAAAGGCTATACTCAACATTTCTAGGACAACTCGCCTGAAGGATGTATAATGACTAACTGGCTGCACTGCTGCAGTCAGTCGCTTCGTAAGCTGGCTCGGCAAAAGAGCCGCACCATTATACAAGCTCTTGAAAAAGACCAAGAAGTTCGTTTGGACCAAGAAGTACTCTCGTTCGCCCCTATTCTTGCAGCACTGGAGCCGCAGGAGTCAATGTTGTTATATCTGGCCGCGACAAACATAGTTGTTAGTGTCATGATGGTGGTGGAATGGCCAGAAGCAAAATAGGAATACCTGGTGTAGCGTCCAACTTACTATCTCAGTGTGGTCTTGACTGGATCCAAGCAAAGGTAGCCTCATTACCAAAAGATAGCCTATGGTGTATTGTTCGCATCCAGAAAGCTACGACACTATTTTCAAGAGCACAAGATTACCGTGGTGAGCACAGCTCCCATGAGAGGCATAATCAACAATAGCGATGCCACATGATGCATCGCTAAGTGGGAAATTGAGCTAACAACTTTTGATATTGAGTACAAACCACGTACATCAATCAAATCCCAAATTATTGCTGACTTTGTCCCTGATTGGACAGAAAAATTCGAAAACACAGGCCTCCTGGAGACGGAAGTTTGGACCTTACACTTTGACGGGTCTAAAGCGCTCGGGGGCTCGGGAGCTAGCGTGGTGCTCAAATCAACCCAAGGTGATAAACTGTTCTATGTATTGCAGATTCATTTCATAGCGACAAATAATATTGCTGATTATGAAGCCCTGCTACATGGAATTCGAATTGCAAAAGACGTCGGCATTCGCCGACTAATGTGTTATGGAGACTCGGATTTAGTTGCTCAGCAAGTATCCGATATCTACAACACCAACAAACACATGGCAGCTTATAGAGCCGTCGTGGATGAACTATCAAAATCGTTCGAAGGGTTTGAAGTCCAACACATTCCCCGAACAAAAAATGAGGAAGCAGATGCTCTATCAAGGATAGGCTCTGTGCAGAAACAGGTCCCGGATGGTGCTTTTTTGGAGCACTTGAGAGTTCCCTCTATCACATGAGTTGATGAGGAGTATCGGACCAAATCCGACTCACCACTCATAGCAGTTCTGGCTGTAATTCCCAGCTGGACCAAACCCTACCTTGATTTCTTGGTAGAGAGAAAATTACTCGAAGACGAAGTTCTGAGCTGGCAAAAGCCTACACAGTAGTGGGAGGTGAGATCTATAAGCAGAGTGCATCTAGGGGTTTTCAGTGCTGCGTTTCTCCAGAAGAAGGCGTGGAAATCCAAAGGGAAATTCACGAAGGCGAATGCGGACATCATGTTGTAGCCAGATCTTTAGTGGCAAAGGATTTCAGACATAGATTTTGCTGGCTTATAGCTAAGGCAAATGCCGAATGGCTCGTCAAGAGGTGCAAATGTTGCCAAAAATGCGCCAAACAAGCCCATGTTCCGGCTTATCAGTTGTGAACAATTCCGATTACATGGCCTTTTGTGGTCAGGTGGCGGGCTCAAAGTGGATACACTCACCTTCTTGTGATGGCGGATAAATTCATAAAATGGATTGAGACAAAACCCGTCACAAGTTGTGATGGAGAAACAACCTAAAAATTCGTCAAGTACGTGATCATCCAATTTGGGTATCCACACAGTATAACTACAGACAACAGGAGTAACTTTTCAATGGGGAAACTAGTCAAATTCTGCAACGAACAAGGGATCCGACTTAATATCGCATTAGTCGCAGATCCACATGCCAATGGATAAGTCTAAAGGGAAAATGGTTTAATTCTTCAAGGCCTACGACCAAGACTCGAAGTACCACTAGATCGTGTTGCGAGGGCTTGGGCGGATGAATTGTTGTCCGTAATATGGAGTTTACGAACAACTCCTAACAGATCAACAAGATATACACCTTTTTTTCTTAGTCCACGGTGCAGAGGCTATCCTTCCGAGTGATCTTATTCACAACTCTCCCAGAGTCATTGTGTATGTCGAAGAGGATGTCGAAGTTGCTCGGCAAGACGACCTCAATATGCTTGAGGAAGTTCGCGTGGTTGCTGAACAGAGATCTACAGCCTATCAGCAAAAGTTATGCACATATCATAGTCAGAGAGTTAGGAATCTGTCTTTTAGGAAGGGTGATCTGGTTCTTCGTCTAGTGCAAAAAAGAGAGCACAAACGTTCCCCTATATGGGAAGGTCCCTTCATGGTTAGTCGAGTATTGTAAAATGATTCTTACTACCTAACTGATATGAGGCCAGAAAAAGAGACACCTGCTACTAAGAAGAGAAAGAGAGTTGGAGGCACTACAAACCCAGATGAGATAAACCGTCCATGGAATATTGCTCATCTACGTCCCTTTTATTCTTAAAATTTCTTTCTTTGTAATCATATATATGTACATGTTCAAATTTAAATAAAGTATTGGTCTCCTCAATGTTTTTTATGAGATGTTTTTATGCACCATCTTATTTCCGAATGATCATGTCACAGTCGAAAAATACCAGAATACTTGAAAGTACTTTATGCTCATGTTTGTTCTGGTTAGATTTCCGATTCTAAAAATGCTAACTTCGGGTATAAGTCTAATTTTTTTAGTTCATACTTGGGTTTTTTGTCTGATTGATGGATGCAGGTATTTTCTGAGTAGTGAATTGTTGGTACTAGAAGCTGGCTTTGATTCCGGGTTTAAACTGGTTTAGCAATTGAGCTTCGTTGCTCCGCAAAGTTTCCACGCTGAAGATTTGCCGGCTCATGAAAGGGACGACGTGGAAAGCCAGATAAACGTTAAGTGTGGACACACAACCAAAGTGCTTACGTAATTTTCAAGCACAGCAAAATAAAAAGCCAAAAAGTGCTAAAAGAAGTAAAACATAAGTTCTGGCAATCTTAGCACTAGCAAAATAATATTCTACTTATTACAATTAGATTGTTTTCAGAATAACACATTGTTCTTTTGGCACACTCTATGATGCAGATGAAGAGGCAGGATTTGCTGGCTCGCTGGACACATCACCCGTGTGACCCCGATATCTATCCGAGATAAGTAAGTCAGACTCAGTCTGCTCATCGTCTTTGGAAACTTCAGCAACTGCTTCCTTTGGGGGTGGTGGCACTTCAAAGAGCGTGAAGACCGTCTCATCATAGCAGGTCAACTCGGCCACATGAGAGGCATATCCGATGCAAGAATCCTAGATCTCTTTGAAGTTCTGCTTGTTGCCATCTTCATCAACAGTCGAATAACTCCTTGTAACTTGCCATATTTCCATGCTTCCATGGTGGATCATTACCATTGATAGGGTATTCTGTGCCGCTGTGCATCCATAGGACATATTCCAATCCTTGACGAGATGACGCATATCCATCGCATTGTCTCATAGCTCAAAGGCCGACATTGAGTCTAAGCCAGAGAGTCAAACAGATTCACTGATTTCTTCCAATGACTGGAGGAAATCATGGATTAGGTCCCCAACAGTGACAATCCAGCTGGTATGAGGCTCGGATGAAGAAGCATCAATAATGTTGAGAGGACCTATAAGCAAGAAAGGAAGGTCCACAAATATATCCGAGTCTCACAATTCGAAAACGATAATTCAGGGATTGGAAAATTTACTGAAGATAGTGTCCTCTACTTTGGCCTTCTCCTCTTGAGGACTTTGGAGTTCATTCCAGAGAGCTTCAACGGTGTCCTTCTCCCTGTCCAAAGCCCAAAGCATCTTGCAAGTCCGAGATTGTTTTGTCCTGTTTGGCGATGGTGTGATCACGATCTTTAGTAGCATGATTGCTGGATTCGAGAACACTAGCAATGCTGGTCTCATGATCCATCTTGAGTTTATCCAGCTCCACATGCAAGTCAGCATTCTCCACCTCAAGGACCTTATAATCTTCGGCTTGTTCAATCATTTTTACATGATTATTTTACAAGTTTTGGAAAAGCAAGACATAAAATCTGGATAAATATTCGTCTACATATCAACAATAAACTATACAAATGAGGCCTGAAATGTTTACCTTTAGCCTGATCCTTGGAAATTCCAGCTGCGTATTTTCAAGTCAGAATAGTAACCAGAGTCAGAATTCTACTAAGACTCGGGCTAATATTTTAACTAAGTTAAATATTAGCACGAACCTTGGGGGTCTATACTAGTTCATTCTTTGACATCCTATAAAAGCATAAATCCGAATTCCTATCCAACTTCATGCTTGGGGGCTAGAGGATATGATATAAAATACAATACAAAGAAGATTCGGATTATGACTTACATAATGTTCATGAGTTAATTTATTGAGGCTCATGTTCACCTCGGTGGAAACCTTTTTAGTGAGAGTCAGAGGAATCCCTGGTTGTGGCGGGGCCACACTAGCCTTCAACTTCTCGTCATGGAGACGAACTTGGTCAACAAGGTCAGCGAGTTTGATGTCTTTAGATTCTTGCGCCTCCTCCTCCACTGTGATATTCCGGGTCTCTAGGTAATGGAGAGCCAGCTTCTAGATCTCTTCTGCGCTCTTCCGAGTAAGGCCAAGTTTGGCGAAACCTAGATTTTGCAGAAGGTTATCCGCGAAGGTCTCAGCTGAGGGATCATTACCCTTTGTGGGTTCACCCTTACCAAGTTCTGAGTCACCAACCACGTCGGTTTGCGAACCAAGGTTTGCTGGCTCTGATGTGTGAGATGAAACATCTTCAAGGCACAGAGAAGAGGTACGCTCCAGTGCTGATGATGGCCTTGGGGTAGGAGTTGGAGGCGGGGCAGCGGGTGAGGCTAGAACTAACTTCTGCTAGCGCGGAATCTTCCCCAACTTTCCTTTTGCCTTTCCCTTGGCAATTGTTTTAGCCCTGGATGGTAACAGAGTAAAGATCGTTTCAATTCAGGGAAAGTACAAATTTATACTCAAAACCTTGTGAAGAAGTGTACCTCTTTACAACGGCACTTTTTGAGTGCCTGGTGACTGCAAGTACACAGATCGTTTGTAGCTAGTTTTGAAGTTCAGATATCGATCCCACAGGGAGCCCAAAGGTAAGTGTTTATTGGTGAAATCTCTGTCACACCCGAAGTTGTCACAAGTCTTCGAGTGAATTGACTGCAAGTGTTGAAATAAGAATGCAATTTTGATTAAATGCAATAGATTTAAATAGAGCTAAAATGTAAACTTCAGAAATATAAAGCATAAAAGTATAGAACGACTTTGCTTGTTTGTTGTTTCCTGCAGATGGCGAAAGAAGGCGCGGGGAGATTCAGTTCATGATGATAGTGACTGTGCCAGGTGGACGAGTGGTAAATGTAACAATTATAATCTTATAGATATATGTGTAGACGAGCAACCCATAATTAGCCAGAACTCCTCTTGGTAGATTTCATCCCAACTTCAATAATCCTACTAGCCTGCTACCAAAACCATGGTCAGACACTAGACGATTAAGACCCTTCAGGTTGCTTAGAATTTAAGCTCCTTGGATCGGACTAATTCAATAAGCACAGTGGTTACTCATTATCCTCGAGTCAACTAGCTTTCCATTGATATCCCCGTGTCACCCGGGGGTCGCCGGTCCACTAGCGTACGAGATCTTATCTATGTAGAACAAGGTGTCATGTTGCCTGGGCCCTTAATTGGACAACAAGCATTAGGCATCCCACAGATAGTCAAGCACACATATTATATTATTTAGAATCAATCACAAACTAACGAAAAATATATGAAGGCACATCACATCTCACCAATCCCCTACATCTCCCATGCCCAAGGGAATTAATCACACATGAGAGAAGAATGGATCATCAATATAACTGAATAAAGGGAATTCGTCTTGGTATTACCATGGAGATCTACAATATGAATATAAAAATATCCAACACAATTAAAGATGGGAAGAAACAATCTCAAACCCTAGTCTTACAAGGTGGAGATCCCTCTCTCTCTCAAGTACAAGTAGTGACTATGGGGGTGTATTGGCTAGGAGGTCGAAGATCATGGAGCGAGATGAGGAACGTCTTCTCCTTCTTCTCCGGATCTCTTCTTTCTCTTCTTAATGGTGTGGCGGCTGCTGTGTTGTGTTTTCGTCCTCCGTCCCTTCATGGAAGTTGTCCCTTTTGACAAGACAGAGGCGGCGGCAACTATATGGTGGAAACTATACGGCCGGAAAAATATTCCCGCCGTATAGTTGCTCGTTAAATCTTCTGTGAGCTACCCTCGCGAGCTTCCAAAGTAGGACTTGCTTGTTTTCTCCAGAATATTGTATTTCTCTAGTTAAATCCTTTTGTTGATGTTCAGAACCTGAAACACACATTAAATACCAAGTTTTCTTTGATACCAAAGTATTAGCATTAGGTAAAACAAGAAAATGATCAAATCCGGGAGAAAACCATCGATAAAAGCCATCAAAAATGTGTCGAATCTCATAGCTATCAACTCCCCCAAGCTTAGATGTTGCTCGCCCTCGAGTAACAAGGAAATAAGGAAGAATAGCGGAGATTCGAGACTGAAAGTAAAGGAACTCACAAGTTTGAATTGGTGTCAAATTCTTTTCTTCACAATCCCTACAATCTTAAATATGATCATACAAGTATTCACAAGATTGCACTGAGCCCACTTCCTAACCACATATATCTTGTTAGCAAATAAATCATATGCCCAAGCAAGTGTCAAAAGTTTAGCTAGGAAGGTGAGACAAATTCTTTTGGTGCCTCTCTTTATTGAGAGATGAAAACTTTTTGTTCTTGTTCATTTAACCAATTAAGAGTACTCAAGTTGGCATCAAAATATTCAATTTAAGAACGACTCATCTACTCCAATGTCAAAATTTCAAGGCTCTCAAAGCACCTTTTTCTTTCTTTTTTCTTTCAAAAACTTCAGCTCTTTCATAGAGAAATCATGCCACTATTTTTAACATGTTAATTGGGGTTGTGTTGTGCACTCATGACCATGCCAATAAATGATGTTGAGCAATAATGGGCCAGAGGAGTACTACAATTTCACTTGGAACATGAAACCATGAGTATACTAAATTTTTTACACATCATAGCATTGTTGCTATAGACGTTTACATAACTCAATATCCGAAATCAAGTGGTTTCCCACATTTAGATCGTTCGTTGGCCAGCGGAGTTAATAGTTCCCCATGCAGCACGACAGAGTTGTAATGACACGCGTAAAGCAATATCTTACGGTAATTATTTAGAAAAAGTAGTGGCATAATTTCTACCACTTTGAAGCATCCATTTAATCAAACAATTTCAATCAAGGGTACTATCGAGTCTATTTATATTAAGCTCGAATGGGATGGAGTAGTTCTAAAATCAAATTCTTTGAGCTAAACATGGACGCAAGTCATCTTTCAGATGCTTTTTCTTGTTGTAAAAATATGGGAAGTATTTTTAACCAATTTCATTGCTTATTGTTTCAAAGCTAAAAAGGAGACACTAGCAAAGGAATAGAATTTGTAGGATAACAAACTAAGTGGGGAGTGACTTCAGTGCAAGCGAGTAAATAATTGTAAGATCAATTTAATGTTGCAAAGAGTGTGATGAAAGGAATGTGATACCTCCTCTTGCTTGCTTCGTTCTTGTTTTTGAGTCAAACCTCTCCTATATTTCCATATTGCCAAGTCACCTGAAATTAAGCAATCTCCGAGAGAAACAAAAGAAACAAATTTGCAAATGAAATTACAACTATTTTTTTTGTATTTTTGGTTTAGGAATGCAAAACTGAAAATAAACATGCAATTTTTAAAGAAATAAATCAAAAGAAGAAGTAAACACATAAATGCAAAGTTTGGAGGTTTTCAAATCTCTCCCAAGCTTAGGCTATTGCCCGGCTTAGTTGTTGCCATCATTTGATGGCTGACACGAATACTGCTGGTAGAAGTCGGGGAAGTGGGTCATGAAGTGACTGAAGTTGTGAGTCAAAGTATTCACATCTTCATTCACATCCTGAAGAGTGTGGTCGATCTCCCCAACGTGCTGGTTGAGCTACTGGAACTCCTGATAGGGGACATAGACGTACCCCTGCTGTGGCTGGTTGGGCCACGGTTCCCAAGCTCGTCCTGGCTGCTTCTGCTGCTATCCTTCCCAAGCAGGGTTGTATCCCTGCTCTCCCTCCTGCTCCTACTCATCCTGTTGCCCTTCATCTTCCTCCTCCTCGAGCTGGTGTTCAGCCAAGATCTCCATCACTTGGTACTTGGTGAGGATCCAAGCGTCCTTCTCCACAATCGAGAAGGCTTGGGGACATGGCAACTGAACCTACTCAACCTGTGTGTCATGAAGATAACTGAATTGATATGCTCGAAGCCTCCGGTTAGCATGGTAAACACCAAGGAAGCCACAAGCAGACAAATACTTGACATCCATAAGTTTGGAGCCGTCAACATGTTCCATAACAGGTAGTACAACATTTAATGCACAGACAAGGTGGGTTACCAATCCACCAATGCGAATATCACCTTTGGTCTTGTTGCTCTGGTGGCGGAAGTGCTGGATGAGTAGAGCTGCAGGACAGGGGCTTTGTGTTGCAGTGGGGAAGAGAGCCTTAGTGATTATCGCCATGTCCGCATTGGCCATGGAACCAGTATCACCCCTTCCCAACATTGTGTTGGCGAGAAACAAAGCAAAATACCGAATGGTTGGGTTCTGAATGGTGGACATCTTTTTCTGATAGAAGTGACTACCACCATTAACAGAAATAGCCTCCCAAGACTCTCCACTTGTGGTGCTGTAGAGGTTAGTAATATTGGGCTCCCCACTACGAGGGAGGCTAAAAGCATCACAGAATTGTTAGAAATTTATTTCATAGTGCTGCTGGTTCATGGTGAAGCTTATCATGCACATGTTACCTTTGTCCTTGTGGTCATCATAGAAGGAGGCAAGGAACTCATGGGTGAGTTTAGCGTAGGTGCCGTGGCTTGTGAAGCTGATCACCACCAACCCGGACCTGCTGCTGATACGTTGCAAACGTATCTATAATTTTTTATGTTCCCTGCTTGTTTTATATCTACTTTGTTATGTTTTGTCCACACTTTGGAGTATTTTTACACATTTTCTGGAACTAACCTATTAACAAGATGCCATAGTGCCGCTTTGCACATTTCTCGCTGTTTTGGTTCCGTAAGCCAGAAAATGAATATTCTCGGAATTGGATGGGACAAAAGCCAAAGTCGATATTTTACCAGAAGACTCATGGAGCCAGGGGCTGGCCACACCATAGGGTCACGCGGGTCCCCCTAGAAGTGCCACCAGGTGGTGCGGGCCCCTCAGGCCTCCACTGACCTTGCCTCTCTCGCCTCTAAGAAGCCTCTGATGCAGAAACCCTAAATAATATAGCCTCCAGCCACAAAAAGTTCCACAGCACCGCCGCCACCAAAGAGGAGATTCGGGGGACAGAAAGTCTCTGTTCCGGCACCCTGCCGGGACAGGGAAGTGCCCTCGGAGCCATCTCCATCGATCTCCACCACCATATCCATCATTGTTGCTGATTCCCATGATGATGAGGGAGTAGTTCTTCCTCGAGGCTAAGGGTTCTACCGGTAGCTATGTGTTCATCTCTCTCTATGCATGATCATATTGTGATCATGAGCTTTGTAATCAAGTAGATCTACCTTTCTACTCAAGCGATCTAATAGATCTCTGCTCTCCCCATGTGTGTGAAAGTGACAGCGTGCACACCATGGTGGCACTTAGGCTAGAGATTACAAATACTTGTTATGAGTTATATTTGGAGTTGGATGTTTCTATGAAATTGTGGTGTTTGTTGGAACCATCTAGAGCTCAAGGTGACAGTGTGGGGTTATCTAGATGGGGAAAGCGAACTTTGAGGTGTGATGTTATAGCCCTACCATGGATTAGAGTGTCCAACCAGAGAATAGTTCAGAGTAGTATCATAAAGAGAAGATATTTATATGAGAGTGTTCACTAGTGAAAGTATGATCCCTAGGCCTTGTTTCTAAGCATTTAAACTTTGTTTGCAACTAGATCTGTTACATGTTTGCTTGCTTCCATGTTTTTTCCTTTAGTCCTTTCCTCTCGTCAAGCTCTTTTCTAGCACCATTGTCTTTTATCTATACCACTTGTATTTCACTATATCTTCGCCGAACTAGTGCACCTATACACCTGATAAGTGTATTGGGTGTGTTGGGGACACAAGAGACTTCTTGTATCTTGATTGCAGGGTTGCTTGAGAGGGATACCTTTGACCACTTCCTCCTTGAGTTTGATAAACCTTGGGTAATCCACTTAAGGGAAACTTGCTGTTGTTCTACAAACCTCTGCACTTGGAGGCCCAACAACTATCTACAAGAATAGAAGTGCGTAGACATCAAGCTATTTTCTGGCGCCGTTGCCGGGGAGGTAAGGTAAAAGGTACGCACATCCTCCGGTGTGAGTGCTCAAAGTTATTTCCTTTAGATTCTGCAATAATATCTTTTTGTTTCTTGTTTTTATTTTCACTAGTTAGGCTTAATGGAAAACAACAACAAAATTAGAGAACTTTATAGTATTTATCTTGAGTTAGGACATGAAGTGTTTGAAGAGAAAATTAAAAAACCTATGGAACTTTATTTGCGTGATAATAGCAATGTTATTAGTATGAATTCTTTGAACACCATTATTGCTAATGCTATGGAAAAGTCTAAGCTTGGGTAAGCTAGTTTTTATGAAAATGATCTTTTTAGTCCCCCAAGCATGGAGGAGAAAATATACTTTGATGATACTATGCCTCCAATATATGATGATTACAATGATGAATATGATATTTTCAGTCCACCTACTATTGAGGAGAAAATTAATTATGATTACAATATGCCTCCTATATTTGATGGTTATGGTGATGAGAATAATAATGATAGCTATTTTGTTGAATTTTCTCCCACTATGATTAATAAGAATGACTATTCTTATAGGGAGAGTAATAATTGTTTTATGCATGTGGCTCATGATAAGAATGTTTCATGTGATTGTTATATTGTTAATTTTATTGACGATGCTACTAAAAGTTATCATGAGAGAGGGAAACATGGTTTTATGTATCTCAGCAACATTAAGTTTCCCCTCTTTATGTTGAAAATTTTGAAGTTGCACTTGTTTTGCTTTCCTATGCTTGTTGCTTTGTGCTTTCATGACTTGTTTCTTTACAAGATTCCTATGCATAGGAAGTGGGTTAGACTTAAATGTGTTTTTAATTTGCTTCTTGATGCTCTCCTTTACTTCAATTCATATTTCCTATGTGAGCATCTTCTCAAACTATTATGCCTAACTAAAAGGCGTTAAAGAAAAGTACTTATTGGGAGATAACCAAAAAGTTTTAATTGAGTCTTGGAAGTTATTGCTTCAGTTATAACCTCTCCTTATCCTTTTTATTTGCTTTTTGTGCCAAGAGTAACCTCTATTGAGAGAGAAGTAATGCTTGGGAAAGTTGTTGTCCCGAAACAGATTTTTATGCTTCACTGTAGAAATTCGTGTAAAATCTCTGTATGTCGTTTTGAGGCATCAATTTTTGCACTTCTGCCCCAGGTTGTTATCTAACTTTAGTTAGTTAAACACTTTTCTATTTGAGCAACAGAAGGTCTTCGAAAAAATTGGTTTTTACTTGCTGGTCTGTTTTGACAGATTTCTGCCATTATTTGCATTTGCTTCTTGTTGATTCCTTTTTGGGTTCTTTTTGGGGAATTGAGCTTTTTGAAGGAAGTGCTACAGTAGCTTGTGTTTTAATGGAAGTTTTATTGGTGTTGAAACTTAACCCAAAGACTTATTATCTTGAGTGCACTAATGTTGCTAATAATGGTTGTGTGAAGTTTTGTATAAAGGAATAATTTCAGGTGTATGGAGAGAATGATGTAATGAGATGAAGAATGGACTAAAGCTCAATCTTGGGGATGCCACCCGTGTCACCCCAAGAATTATCCAAGAAGTACAAGCATCAAAGCTTGGGTATGCCCAAGGCATCCCCTTCTTCATCAATAAAAATCCTAGGTTTCTTCCAAACACTTCATTTTTGTTGTTTCATGCATAGTTGTGTTGTTCATGGAGCATCTTCGTTTTTGTTTTTTGTTTTCGTTTTCATGGTTTTCTTAGTTTGCTTGAATAAATTGGTTGTACCCCCTCTTTCATACATTGGTTTTCAAATAGTTTGGTTTGGATTGGAAAGAGTAGGAAAGTTCATACTTAAGTGGTAAAAAGGAGCTTGTTTTTGACTGTGGCCTACACTTTGTCATTTCATGCTTGATATTGTTTTGGCTTTATGCTTAGTGATTTTTTCTGTAGCATGACATGTTATAAACAATTGAGATAGCTTAATGTGCCTTGGAAGAATTCTGCGTTGTTTTAGCATATTAAAGCATAATATTGTGGTATTCTCCTTTGATGCTTTATTTGGGTTGACTTGGTGCATGCTCACACCATGTTATGACTATCCCAAGTCACCATAGCCTTTATGATCCTTTAGTTTTCGACTTGTAGTATCACTTTATGCTTTGATTAATGATGTTTCGTTGCTCTGCATGATTATGGCCATTATTGCTCTCTTAGTTGGTCGCTCCTAGTCTTTTGCTAGCCTCCATAACCAAGTATGAGTTCCACTCATGCATCAAACTCCTAAAACCAAGTTACTCCAAAGAGTCTACCATACCTACCTATAAGCATTTTCTATTCCAAGTATATTCATGTTTTTATCTACCTTCCTAATTAAACTTGTTATGAGAAAACTAGTGATTAAAGCTCTCACGAACTTGATGGCACACTTTACTTTTCTTGCCCTTAATAAACTTGAACCATTGTGTTGTCTATGTTGTATATGCTTGCACTTATATGTTGGGGATTAGCAGAACCATGCTATCATGGGGAACGCTTTCAACATTGCACTTGTACTTTGTACCTGGTTGATATCATGCTCTTTTGTCTATGGATGTCGTCGGTGTGAAATGAAAAGGGGAGCTTGTAAGTCCATGGAGTTATGTATGTGTGTTAGAGAAATGCCTGGGCCGCCGGTCTAATCCATGTCATTATGGTGGAAACCTGCAGCGTAACCATAATGAGCTGTCTATGAAGCATTCTTCTTATAAAAAAAGAGTCAGATATTGAGAAAAAAAGAAAAAGAAAAAAAAGAGATATGAGAAAAGAGGAAAGAGAGAAAAAAGCACCATTTCCCATGGTAAATAAGAAGATTGTCGAGATGCTTGTTGTCTGCTTGCCTTGTCATTTTGATATGGGGATTCTTCCGTATCATCGGGCAAGGGGTACCCCGTTGGCGGTTCTCTATAATACAAATGTACTTACTATGACAAGAACTTACCGGTAACTAAACTTGAGTAGCATGAGGAGCGGCCCTCGTATTCAAGGGACATGAGATTGCCAACTTATAATTTGTCAAGCATATACTCCATAGTTTGTTCACTTTAACCTTAATCACTTCAAGATGCTTATGATAGGGGCAATGAGAGCTGAAAGCTAATAAGTACCATAATTTTTGGAATCTCTTTTTGAGACTTGAATCCCTGCTTCCCTCTATGAAGGCCTTTCATTTACATTTATGTTGAGTCTCCATCTTCTATCTTTATGCACCTATTAAGAGAGCATAGTTGTCATTCTTAGTTCTTTGTGCATTGTCCCAAAACTTATTGATTGATCCATAATGTTGATATTGCTTGTTCTTGAACTATTTGTATCTAGTCACCCTTATGAACTTTGAATGTGTCCTATGCATTTATGTTTTGCTACTCCATGAGGGACAAGCTGAATGCCACTATGCTATGTTTTCTATATGTGAAACAAACAAACGTCTTTCAATGCATTGTTATTCATGACCTTTGTTTGTATCCTTTCATGTTGCATTCATAGTTACTATGTCTTATTGTTAGAACTTCATATTTCATGCTCATGTTTAGAGTACTTTGATCCCAGCATTCAATGCTTGCAAATGGTTTGATCTTGATTGTGATGGTGCATGTCACCTAAAAAATTATTCTTTTTATCACTTACCTACTCGAGGACGAGCAGGAGTTAAGCTTGGGGATGTTGATACGTTGCAAACGCATCTATAATTTTTGATGTTCCATGCTTGTTTTATATCTACTTTCTTATGTTTTTCCACACTTTGGAGTATTTTTACACATTTTCTGGAACTAACCTATTAACAAGATGTCATAGTGCAAGTTGCCTGTTTTCTGCTGTTTTTGGTTCCAGAAAAGCCAGAAAATGAATATTCTCGGAATTGGATGGGACAAAAGCCAAAGTCGATATTTTACCGGAAGACTCACGGAGCCAGAAGTCGATATTGGATGGGTGGCACGGGTCCCCCTGGCCACGCCACCAGGTGGTGTGGGCCCCTCAGGCCTCCATCGACCTTGCCTCTTTCTCCTATAAGAAGCCTCCGATGCAAAAACCCTAAATAATACAGCCTCCAGCCATGAAAAGTTCCACAGCACCACCGCCACCAAAGAGGAGATTCGGGGGTAGAAAGTCTCTGTTCCGGCACCCTGCTGGGACGGGGAAGTGCCCCTGGAGCCATCTCGATCGATCTCCACCACCATATCCATCACTGTTGCTGATTCCCATGATGATGAGGGAGTAGTTCTTCCTCGAGGCTAAGGGTTCTACCGGTAGCTATGTGTTCATCTCTCTCTATGCATGATCATATTGTGATCATGAGCTTTGTAATCAAGTAGATCTACCTTTCTACTCAAGCGATTTAATAGATCTCTGCTCTCCCCATGTGTGTGAAAGTGACAGCGTGCACACCATGGTGGCACTTAGGCTAGAGATTACAAATACTTGTTATGAGTTATATTTGGAGTTGGATGTTTCTATGAAATTGTGGTGTTTGTTGGAACCATGTAGAGCTCAAGGTGACAGTGTGGGGTTATCTAGATGGGGAAAGCGAACTTTGAGGTGTGTTGTTATATCCCTACCATGGATTAGAGTGTCCAACCGGAGAGTAGTTCAGAGTAGTATCATAAAGAGAAGATATTTATATGAGAGTGTTCACTAGTGAAAGTATGATCCCTAGGCCTTGTTTCTAAGCATTGAAACTTCATTTGCAACTAGATCTGTTACATGTTTGCTTGCTTCCATATTTTTCCTTTAGTCCTTTCCTCTCGTCAAGCTCTTTTCTAGCACCATTGTCTTTTATCTATACCACTTGTATTTCACTATCTCTTCGCCGAACTAGTGCACCTATACACCTGATAAGTGTATTGGGTGTGTTGGGGACACAAGAGACTTCTTGTATCTTGATTGCAGGGTTGCTTGAGAGGGATACCTTTGACCACTTCCTCCTTGAGTTTGATAAACCTTGGGTAATCCACTTAAGGGAAACTTGCTGTTGTTCTACAAACCTCTGTACTTGGAGGCCCAACAACTGTCTACAAGAATAGAAGTGCGTAGACAGCAGCTGCACATGAGGTCAAAGTCCGTCTTCAACCCTGCCGCGGTGAGAAAGTTGTGGTCGACCAAACACGTGGGCAGCACCCTCCATGATGAGACAATGTCCATCTTGGAGTTGCGCGGAGCTCGGGCCCCCGAAGTTGAGCCCTCTCCCCGTTGGCACTTGCTTGAACGAAAAAGGCTACCAATTTTGTTCATCGTGATGCACTGAAATTTTGTCACCATAAAACCTTAGGCATATAGTTTCTATATGATATATGAACGATTCTACATGGAAAAATTCAATCCTAACGTGAGAAATTAATAGGAAAAACTAAATAAGCTTGAGTTCATCCACTAGATCAATGCGAAAATTTCAACCATGAAAATCTGAAAAGAAAGCACGGATAGGGAGAGAAACATGCCGATCTGTTGATTCCCCCACTCAAACGAACGAAATCCGCGAACAATCAAACGTTCTAGGTGGATTTTGAGAGGTTTGGAGAGAGAATATGAGAGAAATAATGAGGAGAGGAGGAAGACCCAGCCTCCCCGGTGCGATTAAGTGGTCACGCCGACCTATACGGCCGGAACTATACGGACGGGTGATGTTGCTCTGCCTTTATAGTTGCGGCGGCACCGCCAACTAGGGTTTCTTTATTAAAAAAACAGCTATACATGCGCAATTATACGGCCGGATCAAAATGATCCTACCATATAGTTGGTCGTTAAACCGTCTGTCTCTCGAGATAAATTTCTAAAACAGCCATCAATATCTGTATGACTAGAACTATACGGCCGGAATTTTTGTTCCCGCCATATAGTTGGTCGTTAAACTCCTAGTACTTTTGGAATAAAATTCTATGAAGGCATTGATATCTATACATCTGGAACTATACGACCGGAATTTTTATTCCCACCGTATAGTTGGCCGTTAAACTCTCAGTACCTTTCAGAAAATTTTATATGGAGGCATCAATATCTGTACGACCGGAGCTATACGGTCAGAATTTTTATTCCCGCCATATAGTTGGTCGTTAAACTCTCTGTGCCTTTGACGAAAATTTGTTGACGGCAAAGACAACTGTACGACCAGAATTTTTATTCCCACCATATAGTTGGTCGTTAAACCATCAGTAATCGTCAAAAAAATTCTAGTTCTTCCAGGATACCTTCTCATACCATAACTTAACGAAATACCTAGTTTTTAACAGAAAAATGGCAGTAAAAACTGTCGACCAACATTAGCATTTTAAAAGCAAAATTTTAGCTTCTGTAAATAGAAAACTCAAACTTTTATGCTTATTATTATTCTCTACTCATTCAATCGATGTTTCTACAACTTTTTGATAGCTGCATCTTCACAGGGGCGCTTCCGCAAGAATGTCTGTGAAAAACTGGTAGGAATGCGATGAACTTCTTATTCTCTATTCTACTAAATTAACAAAAATGGGTTAACTCCCATTAAGCATTTATTGAAAAATGGTTGAATAACTCAACCTCTTCTCTCTTCTCGAATTCTTACCTTTGGTTGCCCCTTATCAATGGCACTTACCACATGAACTCGTTTTGCTGGTGGAACATATCTTTCTCCTGCTTCTAACTTCTTGGAAAAATACCGGATGATTTCAGCATCATAAACATTAAAGATTATCATCCCTTCTGCACAATCTACTGACGCACCTGCAGTACCGAGGAAGGGTCTTCCAAGTATTATAGATAATATTTCATCTTCTGGCATTTCAAGAATGATAAAATCAATGGGAATAACATGTTCATATATCCTAAGTAAGACATCCTCAATCATACCAACAGGTTTTTTTAGTGGACTTGTCAGCCATCTTTAAAGTGATAGTAGTAGGGGAATACTCCCCTAATCCTAACCTTTTATAGATGGAGTATGGCATTACACTAACTCCTGCTCCTAGATCACATAAGGCATTATGAATATCAGTTTTACCTATTGAGCATGAAATAGTTGGTATTCCGAGATCTCCGGACTTAGACAACAGCTTCGCGTTAGCAGGATAGCTAGTTACCATGGCAACAGTTTCAATTATTTCTTTCTTTCTACTATGAATATCACAAAGGAATTTACCATAAGTAGGGACTTTTATTGCATCCGCAAATGGGATTTCTAGATGAAGGTCACTAAGTGCCTTTGTAAAAGAATTATAAATTACCTCATCCGATGCTTTGTTTTTTTGATTTGGATAAGGAAGCTTTTTCTCACCTGACTTACTCTTGTATTTTACCTTTTGGGGGGGGGGTCATGCTCTTTTGTTGTTTTATTTTGTTGTTGCTTATTGCTTTTCTTCTTTTCTACTACAACAACTTCATCTTCCTTACTTGTTTATTTATCTTCTCTTGGATCAACCATTTCTACATCAGAGTCATAGTGATCATCTTGTGCATCATTTTGGTCCTCCTTGGTTTGTTCTTGAGTTTCAATTTCATCTTGAGGATCCACCAATGTATCACCTTCTTGGCTTGCTTCTAGCAAGGCTTTTTCTTTTCGCTCTTTTTCGGCTTCGTATTCTGGTGGTCCTAAGGGTCCTGTAACAACTGCACCCCTTCTTGTGACAACATTAGGAGAAACAGGAATATCTTTGTCTTCATGAAGAAACATTTGATAACCAGATGCTATTTGTTCACACTAGGTTTCAATCATACTAAGGTACTTGTGAAACAGTTTTATTTCTTGGCCAATCTCATCATAATTTTCAGTGAGTTCTGCCAAAATCTTTTTGTGTTTTTGAAAATGCTTATTTAAGTTATTATGAGATTTTACTTCTCGATGTTTTAATTCTTGAAAAACTTTTATAGTTTCATCTTCTTCAGTTAAAACTTGTAATAAATATAATTTGTTTTCCTTAACAAGTTTAGAAGGTATACCTTTTTCTTTCATAGTTTTGCGTACCTCGGGCATAAGATCAGGAGTTATGCGAAGCATCCCTTTTTCTAGCTTAGTACCAAAATTAGGATTATATAATGAATCATTCTTAGCCCTAGTAGACATTAATTCCAAACATTCTTTAATAGTCAAAGTGTTTATTGATCCTCCTGCCGAGAAATCAAGTAACTCTCCACATTGAGTATTGAGACCATGGTAAAATAAATGGCAAATTTTTAGTTCAGAATAGCCATGATTAGGAATACTATTGATCATTCCAAAGAATCTTTCCCAGGCTTGTGGGTAGTTTTCCCCCATGTTCTGACTAAAGTTGCTTATATTCTTTCTTAGTTCAGTTACCTTTTAAAAAGGAAGAAACCTATCTATGAATTTAGTAATGCAGTTTTCCCAACATTTAATGTAATGGCGAGGGAGAGAATATAACCAGTCTAGAGATTTACCTTTAAGAGACCATCGAAATAATTTAATACGAGAGAAGTCTCTTGGCAAACCTTTTGGTCCAAGCGATGCTATCACATTGTCAAACTCTCTAATATGTCTTCCTGGGTCTTCATCTTCCCTTCCACTGAAAGCTTTCTCCTGCAAAATTTTAATAATTCCACCATCAAATCGATATTCTCTAACTCCAGGATTAGGGAACTCTATTGGTTGTTTAAGAAATTCAGAATTTGGAGCACTATATTCCCTGAGAGTTTTCTCGGGTTTTATAGGAGTTGTCCTATAAATAGACATGATTTCCATAATTTCACTCAGGTTTTCAACTTCAACTTTATTCGATCTTAAAAAATTTCAACAATTTCTTCGCGCCTCTGAGCAGGCACGCGCTCAATATAATCCGGCAGGTAGGTCCTACTAGAGCGTGTAGACCCTTTGTCTCCTAGGGAGAACATATTGTAGTAGCAACACCTGAAATGTCAATAGACAAACACTTAGCGCTTAGCTCCCCAGCAACGGCGCCATAAAATAGCTTGATGACTGCAAGTGCACAAATCGTTTGTAGCTAGTTTCGAAGTTCAGATATCGATCCCACAAGGAGCCCAAAGGTAAGTGTTTATTGGTGAAGTCTCTGTCACACCCGAAGTTGTCATAGGTCTTCGAGTGAATTGACTGCAAGTGTTGAAATAAGAATGGGATTTTGATTAAATGCGATAGATTTAAATAGAGCTAAAATGTAAACTTCAGAAATATAAAGCATAAAAGTAAAGAACGGCTTTGCTTGTTTGTTGTTTCCTGCAGATGGCGAAAGAAGGTGCGAGGAGATTCAGTTCATGATGATAGTGACTGTACAAGTGGTAAATGTAACAATTATAATCTTATAGATATATGTGTAGGTGAGCAACCCATAATTAGCTGGAACTCGTCTTGGTAGATTTCATCCTAATTTCAATAATCCTACTAGCCTGCTACCAAAACCATGGTTAGACACTAGACGATTAAAACCCTTCAGGTCGCTTAGTGATTAAGCTCCTTGGATCAGACTACTGCAATAAGCACAGTGGTTACTCGTTATCCTCGAGTCAACTAGCTTTCCATTGATATCCCCGTGTCACTCGAGGGTCGCCGGTCCACTAGCATACAAGATCTTATCTATGTAGAACAAGGTATCATGTTGTCTGGGCCCTTAATTGGACAACAGCATTAGGCATCCCACAGATAGTCAAGCACACATATTATAGTATTTAGAATCAATTACAAACTAACAGAAAATATATGAAGGCACATCACATCTCAGCAATCCCCTACATCTCCCACGCCCAAGGGAATTACTCACACATGAGAGAAGAATGGATCATCAATATAACTGAATAAAGGGAATTCGTCTTGGTATTACCGTGGAGATCCACAATAAGAATAGAAAAATATCCAACACAATTCAAGATGGGAAGAAACAATCTCAAACCCTAGTCTTGCAAGGTGGAGATCCCTCTCTCTCTCAAGTACGAGTAGTGGCTATGGGGGTGTATTGGCTAGGAGGTCGAAGATCGTGGAGCGAGATGAAGAACATCTTCTCCTTCTTCTCCGGATCTCTTATTTGTCCCTTCTGGATGGTGTGGCGGCTGATGTGTTGTGTTTTCGTCCTCTGTCCCTTCACGGAAGTTGGCCCTTTTGACAAGACAAAGGTGGCGGCAACTATACGGCTGGAAAAATATTCCTACCGTATAGTTTCTCGTTAAAGCTTCTGTGAGATCCCCTCGCGAGCTTCCAAAGTGGGACTTGCTTTTTTTCTCCAGAATATTGTATTTCTCTTGTTAAATCCTTCTGTTGATGCTCAGAACCCGAAACACACATTAAAAACCAAGTTTTCTTTGATACCGAAGTATTAGCATTAGGTAAAACCAGAAAACGATCAAATCCGGGAGAAAATCATCAATAAAATCCATCAAAAATGTGTCGAATCTCAAAGCTATCAGTGCCCACATAAACAATCGGAGCTTTGCGCTTCCGGGTAAGCGCCTCCGTTAAAACTTCAACTTCTTCATCCTCCTGAGGAATTGGATCCTTAGGTGGATATCCCTCGAGAGGAGCAAGCTCTGACTCGAGGAGGTCAGCAAGCTGAAAGAGACATTATCTCAGTATTGCAAACTACAACAAAGTATAGATGAGCACATAATTGAGTATGAAGGAAACAGTCGGAAAACTTACTGGTGTTAGAGGTTCATCGGCAGTATACATGTCTAGACAGAGAGATCTAGAATCTTCCTCTCAACTCGCTCCTTGATCAACCGTTTGACCCGGGACTCATATTCTTTGTCCGGGATTGAGAGTGAGCTAATCCTGAGGCTGTCCGTTTTGCTCTTGGTGATCGTGTGCATAAGCCGGTCACCATGGTACTGAAGGGGATGAATCGGGCATGCCAGCCAGCAGTGGATCAAGTTGGATCCCTTCACACCCTTGTGCTTCATCAGATACTCGATCCATATCTTGGCAAGAATCAGATCGTCAGGAAGAGTCAGAGCTTCCGCATCCGAGGACTCTTGTGGCGTGGCGGCACCATCAACAAAAGCCGGCAAAGTAGTTTCTTTGTCGGGAGCTGGTTTGTCCTTATGATAAAAGAACGTGGATGGCCATTTATTCACCGACTTGCTATCCTTAATCTTGGGGTAGACTCATTCTCTCCTAAGGATCAGGCTAAGAGTTCCAGTAATGTAAGGATTACCAGAAGTTATGGAGTTTCTCCGGGTGCCGAAGTAGTACCGGAACAAGATAAGACTTGGTTTTATTCCAAGAAAACCCTCAGACAAGGAAGCATAAGCGCTAAGTTCTAGACTCGTGGGGCAAATTGTGGAGTTGAACTCCATAGTAATATATATTGCAAATGTAACTATAGTTTTTGGTGTTCCATGCTTGGTTTTATCTACTTTCTTGTGTTTTGTCCACACTTTGGAGTACTTTTCATATCATTTCTTGGACTAACCTATTAACAACAGTCACAGTGCCAGTTGCCTGTTTTCTGCTGTTTTTGGTTCCAGAAAGTCAGAAAAAGAATATTCTCGGAACTGGACTAGACAAAAGGCAAAGTCGTTATTTTCCCGAAAGATTCACAGAGCCAGAAGGAGAGACGAAGGGGGGCCACAGGGTGGCCAAACCACCCCTAGGCGGGGGTCCCCCCATGCCACGCCAGAGCATGGTGTGGGCCCCCTGGCTGGCCACCAACCTCGCCCCTTCGCCTATATATTCCTCCCGATGCAAAAAAACCTAAATCATCAAGCCTCCAGCCACGAAAAGTTCCACAACGCCGCCGCCACCGAAGGGGATATTCGAGGGACAGAAAGTCTCTGTTCCGGCACCCTGCCGGGACGGGGAAGTGCCCCCGGAGCCATCTCCATCGATCTCCACCACCATATCCATCGTCGTTGCTGATTCCCATGATGAGGGGGGAGTAGTTCTCTCTCGAGGCTAAGGGTGCTACCGGTAGCTATGTGTTCATATCTATCTCTATGCATGATCATATTGTGATCATGAGCTTTGTAATCTATAGATCTACCTTGCTACTCAAGTGCTTTAATAGATCTCTGCTCTCCCCATGTGTGTAAAGTTGACAGTGTGCACACCATGGTGGCACTTAGGCTAGAGATTACAAATACTTTTATGAGTTATATTTGGAGTTGGATGTCTTTATGGAATTGTGGTGTTTGTTTGAACCATCTAGTGCTCAAGGTGACAGTGTGGGGTTATCTAGATGGGAAAGGCTTACTTTGAGGTGTGTTGTTATAGCCCTACCATGGATTAGAGTGTCCAACCGGAGAGTAGGTAAGAGTAGTATCATGAAGAGAAGATATTTATATGAGAGTGTTCACTAGTGAAAGTATGATCCCTAGGCCTTGTTTCTAAGCACTGAAACACCATTTGCTATTAGATCTGTTACATGTTTGCTTGCTTCTATCTTTATTTCAGTTTTACTTTAGTCTTTTCCACGCCATCAAGCTATTTTCTATCACCATTACCACTTATAATTATCCATACCACTTGTATTTCACTATCTCTTCGCCGAACTAGTGCACCTATACACTTGACAAGTGTATTGGGTGTGTTGGGGACACAAGAGACTTCTTGTATATTGATTGCATGGTTGCTTGAGAGGGGATACCTTTGACCACTTCCTCCCTGAGTTCGATAAACCTTGGGTGATCCACTTAAGGGAAAACTTGCTGCTGTTCTACAAACCTCTGCACTTGGAGGCCCAACAACTGTCTACAAGAATAGAAGTGCGTAGACATCAAGCTATTTTCTGGCACCGTTGCCGCGGAGGTAAGGTAACAGGTACTCACATCCTCCGGTGTGAGTGCTCGAAGTTATTTCCTTTAGATTCTGCAATTATATCTTTTTGTTTCTTGTTTTTATTTCAACTAATTAGGCTTAATGGAAAACAACAACAAAAATATAGAGCTTTATAGTATTTATCTTGAGTTAGGACATGAAGTGTTTGAAGAGAAAATTAAAAAACCAATGGAACTTTATTTGCATGCTAATAGCAAATTTGTTAGTATGAATTCTGTGGACACCATTACTGCTAATGCTATGGAAAAGTCTAAGCTTGGGGAAGCTAGTTTTTATGAAAATGATCTTTTTAGTTCCCCGGCTTTGGAAGATAGCTATTCTATTGCTTATGATGATACCAAACCTCCAATATATGATGATTACAATGATGAATATGATATTTTCAGTCCACCTACTATTGAGGATATAATTAATGATTACAATATGCCTCCTATATTTGATGATTATGGTGCTGAGAATAATAATGATAGCTTTTTTGTTGAATTTGCTCCCACCATAATTAATAAGTATGACTATGCTTATGTGGAGAGTAATAATTATCATATGCATATGGCTCATGATAAGAATGTTCTATGTGATAGTTATATTGTTAATTTTATTCATGATGCTACTGAAAGTTATTATGAGAGAGGGAAACATGGTTTCATATATCTCAACAATATTAAGTTTCCCCTCTTTATGTTGAAAGTCTTGAAGTTGCACTTGTTTTGCTTTCCTATGCTTGTTGCTTTGTGCTATCATGACTTGTTTCTTTACAAGATTATTTTTCATAGGAAGTGGGTTAGACTTAAATGTGCTTTGAATTTGCTTCTTGATGCTCTCTTTTATTTCAATTCATATTTCTTATGTGAGCATCTTCTGAAACTATCATGCCTAACTTAAAGGCGTTAAAGAAAAGTACTTATTGGGAGATAACCCAAAAGTTTTAGATGAGTCTTGAAAGTTATTACCTTAGTAATCACCGCTCCATATCCTTTATATTTGCTTTTTGTGCCAAGAGTAACCTCTAATGAGAGAGAAGTAATGATTGGAAAAGTTGCTGTCCCGAAACAGATTTCTGTGCTTCACCGTAAAAATTCGTGTAAAATCTCTGTACATCCTTTTGAGGCGTGAATTTTTGTGCTTCTGCCCCAGGTTGTTATATAACTTTCGTTAGTTCAACACTTTTCTATTTGAGCAACAGAAGCTCTTAGAAAGAAATCGTCTTTACATGCTGGTCTGTTTTGACAGATTTCTGCCATTTTCTGCATTTGCTTCTTATTGGTTCCTTTTTGAGTTCTTTTGGGGAATTGAGTTTTTTGAGGGAAGTGCTACAGTAGCTTGTGTTTTAATGGAAGTTTTATTGGTGTTGTAACTGAACCTAAAGACCTATTATCTTGAGTGTACTAATGTTGCTAATAAAGATTGTGTGAAGTTTTGTATGAAGGAAAATTTTCAGGTGTATGGAAGGAATGAGTAATGAGTTGAAGGATGTACGAAAGCTCAAGCTTGGGGATGCCACGCGTGTCACCCCAAGAAATATCCAAGAAGTACAAGCATCAAAGCTTTGGGATGCCCAAGGCATCCCCCTCTTCATCAATAAAAATCCCAGGTTTCTTCCAAACACTTCATTTTTATTATTTCATGCACAGTTGTGTTGTTCTTGGAGCGTCTTCTTTTTCGTTTTCGTTTGCTTTGTTTTCTTATTTTTATGAATAAATTGGTTGGACCCCCTCTTTTATGAATTGGTTTTCAAATAGTTTGGTTTGGTTTGGAAAAAGAGTAGGAAAGTTCATGCTTACGTGGTAAAGAGAGCTTGTTTTTGACTGTGGCCTATGCTTTGTCATGCCATGCTCGATATTGTTTTGGCTTTATGCTTAGTATTCTTTGCTGTAGCATGACTTGTTATAAACAATTGATATTACTTAATGTACCTTTGAAGAATCATCCGTTGTTTTAGCATATTAAAGCATAGTACTGTGGTATTCTCCTTTGATGCTTTATTTGAGTTGACTTGGCACATGCTCACACCATGTTATGACTATCCCAAGTCACCATAGCCTTTATCATCGTATCACTTTATGCTTTGATCAATGATGTTTTGTCGCTCTGCATGATTATGGCCATTATTGCTCTCTTAGTTGGTCTCTCCTTGTCTTTTGCTAGCCTCCATAACCAAGTATGAGTTCCACTCATGCATCCAACTCCTAAAACCAAGTTATTCCAAAGAGTTCACCATACCTACCTATTAGCATGTGCTATTCCAAGTATATTCATGTTTTTATTTACCTTCCGAATTAAACTTGTTATGAGAAAACTAGTGATTAAAGCTCTCACGAACTTGATGGCACACTTTACTTTTCTTGCCCTTAATAAACTTGAACCATTGTGTTGTCTATGTTGTATATGCTTGCACTTATATGTTGGGGGTTAGCAGAACCATGCTGTCATGGGGAACGCTTTCAACATTACACGAGTACTTTGTACCTAGTTGATATCATGCTCTTTTGTCTATGGATGTCGTCGGTGTGAAATGAAAGGGGAGCTTGTAAGTCCATGGAGTTATGTATATGTGTTAGAGAAACGCCTGGGCCGCTGGTCTAATCCATACTGACATGGTGGAAACCTGCAGCATAACCATAATGAGTTGTCTATGAAGCATTCTTCTTATAAAAAAAGGAGAAAAAGAGAAAAAAAGAGATTATGAAAAGAGGAAAGAGAGAAAAAAGCACCATATTCCCATGGTAAATAAGAAGATTGCTGAGATGCTCGTTGTCTGCTTGCCTTGTCAGTTTGATATGGGGATTTTTCCGTATCATCGGGCAAGGGGTACCTCGTTGTCGGTTCTCTATGATACACATGTACTTACTATGACAAGAACTTACCGGTAACTAAACTTGAGTAGCATGAGGAGCGGCCCTCGTATTCAAGGGACATGAGATTTCCAACTTATACTTGGTCAAGCATATACACCATAGTTGTTGGGTCCGCAGCATAGAAAACAAAAAATTTCCTACGGTGTGAACTACACGCCAAGATCTATCTATTAGATACAGAGCAACGGGTGGACATACATCCATGGAGAACTTACCCTCGAAGACAACGAGCTTTGTTAATGAGTAGGAACTCGTGGTTGATGTAGTCGTACACTTGCCGATCTCAAGATCGTGATGAAGTCCAGCAGGTCCGGCTCCAGCACGTCCATCAGATCCAGCTCCAGCACCACAAAGCAGCGGTGCATCCGTGATCGCACACACGTCCGGTACCCCGAAAACCTCTATCCCTCGCTCCAGCAAAGTAGCGGAAGCAGCAACTCCTTTCCAGATAAAGCCACCAGGAACATGTATCTCGCTAATCCGAGACCATGGGGAATAATACTAGAGGGGGAGAGATATCCTTCACAAGGAGGTGTGAGTGAGAAGTGAGGAGAGGGGGGCCTTTTATAGGAGGAGGGGAGGGTACCCCTCCCATGGCCGGCGCCCCATGGAGTTGACCCTTCACCTCCCCCATTCATGTGGTGGTAACCCCCTACACATAAATTTGCCTCTTCACATTCTCCATTAAAGTCTCCACTTTAAATCATTAAATTTCTCCAAATTTAATGCTCTCTCATTTAATAAAACTCTTTTATTATTTTTATTCAGAAATTTGTTAATTACTTTAATTAATAAACATTCACATAAAACCCCCTGCAACATTTCAATATTACATGCAGAACCAATTTCAGCAATTTCACCCGAAACAGTTTCGGTGTCTATTGAAATAATTCCAGCGCTTTCTTAAATCTTTATCCGAAACATATTTTCTCCAAATGGTATCGGTATCCCTTAAGTGTGTCACCCTACGGTTCGCAAATAATGCAGACATGATCGAGACCCTCTCGATCAATAATCAAGCGGACCGGAGATCCATACTGACTCCTACACATTCAACGATGACTTCTGTGATCGTGAGAACCTTTAACGCTAGTAACTAAATCTCTTTGTCCCATGATATATTACATGTCCGAGATTCGACCATCGATATCTCCATACCTAGTTTGATCTCATTACCGACATGCACTCTTTTCTCGTTCCCGTGATATAACATTCTAGTGACATCACCGAGAGGGCCCAAAGTATATCTATCCGTCATCGGGATTGGACAAATCCCACTCTTGATCCATGAGCCTCAACATAACACCTTCGTAGCACTGAACCCACCTTTATAGTCACCCTGTTACGGTGTGACGTTTGATGTTATCAAGATACTCTTCCGGTGTTAGCAACTAACATGATCTCATGGTCTAAGGATAAA
Organism: Avena insularis; assembly: GCA_023614405.1. Taxonomy (NCBI): domain Eukaryota; kingdom Viridiplantae; phylum Streptophyta; class Magnoliopsida; order Poales; family Poaceae; genus Avena; species Avena insularis. The sequence goes on from CM042694.1 coordinate 539,711,818, forward strand.
GATTACTTCGTATGATGTTATAGCAATATAAACATAATGACTTGATCGTAATGCTATACATCGGATGAATGTTCATCACATCATTCCACCAATGGTGTGACCTTGTTCAATGTCCATGATCAGGAAACCTTGATCATCTTGTTAATCAACAAGCTAGTCTATAAGAGAGGCATAACTAGGAACCCTTTTTGTTTATTAAACACACCTGTATTGATGTTTCCGATCAATATAATTCTAGCATGTAAAATAAACATTTATCATAAACATGGAATAAGATAATAACCACTTCATTATTGCCTCTCGGGCATATTCCCTTCAGTCTCCCACTTGCACTAGAGTCAATAATCTAGTTTGAAAAACTTTGCGTATTGAACACCTATGGCTTTCTAGTGTTGCATATACGCTATTGCTAGGGGTTAACATAATCCCCGGATCTGACAGTTTCAGCTCCGTGTGTATTTGCATGTCTTTGCGTCTCTACGCATCACTCATTCTCAAATGAGATGGCATTGTATAAATTTGGTCCTCTGGTGAGACCTTTAGTTTGTTCGGGTTAAAATATGTTGATATTATTGTCACACAATATATCTTCATAGTATTAGCCCACTTTGAACCACACCTAGTTTGATAACAAACTACTTAACACAAATGCCCTCCTTTGCTGCTACTATAGCAGTTATATACTTAGCCTTTTGTTGTAGTATCCGTCACAATATCTCAACTTTGGAACTCATCCAAATCCATCATGGAACATCCTTTCCATTATATTGTGCCACCCATAGTCTAAATTGAGATAAATTTAATTTGTATCTTGTGACAAAACTAGTATCAATGTAACACTTTACAATGAACTACCTTTAACTATTTGTCACTTATACATGATATAGTCTTAGTTCTTCCAAAGCTCATAAGAATATCTTTACTATTGTCCAATGATCATCTTATGAATCATTCTGGTATATGGTCATAACATTTAGAGCATAGGACATTCTGGATATATACATATCATGGTATAATCGATCATAATCTTCATGTGATTTTACTCACCAAGTGTTGAAACACTTAAATCTGAATACAATTCTTTCCATGCAGCAAGAACCTTTCTTGTTGTTTCCATATTGAACCCTTTCAATATCTCATATTGAACCCTTTCAATATCTTATATATGTATGTCTGGCACAACCATATTAGCGCCTTAATCTATCCATATAGATATTGATGCCTAATATTCTGGGTTTGCCCAAGTCTTTCATCGAAATCTTATTTTAATGAAATCCTTAACTTGTGTCAATACAAGATACATCATTTCCAATCAACAGTATGTCCTCTACATAATGTATTAGAAATATGTCTCAGCGCACCCACTTAATTTCTTGCAAATGCAAGCATCTTCATCATCTCCGATGAATTTAAACTCTTTTAACAGTTTCATCATGGTGAAGATTCCAACTCCGCTATGCCCACTTCAACTATTGAAGTTTACATGCCCTTTTAGCACCCTTTGAATTAACAAAACCCTTTGGACCATGTCATGTACATGTCCTAGGTAACCATTCTATTAGAAGAACCTTGTTTTGTTTATTCAACTACCATATACCAAATTATATGTAGTGGTTGCTACATTAATCCGTCAAGACTATATATCGCTATGAAAGATCAAATCTTGTCATAGTCAACTCCTTGAACATTGTCGTAAACTTATTTTCGACATGTCGACTATTTCATAGATGTTAAACATCCATGTCTATTTCTTTATAGATCCAAACACGATCGATAGGCTTCACGCCTTTCCGGAGGGTCTTACAAGTTCAGAAACTTGATTTCTCGTGTATGGATACTATCACGATTCTATGACTTCTAGTCATTTTATGGAGTCATGGCCCATCATCGCTTCTTTGCATGTAGTCGGTTCATCATTGTCAAAACAATAACGACATGCTTATCAAATCTTACTATTTGATTCTTACCAACCCACACGGTTCTATAGGAACTCTAATCTCCGAGATCACACCTTTTGTAATCACGAGAGCCATGAGCATTGTGGCCGCCACCGGGACACTTTCTGGCGCTGTGCTACTTAGCACATATGGCTAAGGTTCAACAACCTTATCAAAGTTCTATTGTCCTCCCACTTAACTTTTCACAAAAAATTCCTTCTCAAGAAACTTGACGTTCCAAGTGACAAACTCTTTTGTCCTTGGTGTTATGGAGAAATTCCCAACAAATTCTTTGGGATAACCTACAAAGACGTGCTTATCTGACTTTGGTTGTAAACATTTTACTTATGCATGGCATACCAAAATTTAAGAAAAGACAATTCGGGTTTTATCCCAAACCATAACTCATATGGTGTCATTTCAACGGATCACGATGGTGCTCCTTTTAGTGTAAAAGCGGTAGTCTCTAAAGCTTCAATCTTTAAAACATAATGGCAGTTTTATAAATGACACCCTTGATCTTACCATGTCAAACATGGTTTGATTTTATCTCTTGAATATGCCATACTCCTATGGTTTATCGGGAAACACAAATCATGGAACAATTCCTCAAGTCTTAGGTGTTTTTGCTAAACATGTAACTCAAATATCTTCCTTTATGATTGAATCATAAACTCTTTTTTTTCTTGTTACAATGATTTTCCACTTCATCTTGAAAGTCTTTGAACAATTTTCAAATGTTTCATACTTCTTCCTTATTAAGTAAATATACAAATATATTCACTCAAATTCTTGAAGAAAGCATATGAAGCAAAAAGATCCATCGCATATGGCTACACATAATGGACTATGCACATCAGCATGCACAATTTCCAATAAGCTAGTCATCCATCCCTCTCTGGCCTATGAACGGAGTTTCAATTATCTCGAGGAGTCTCACATGCGTCAATTGATCAAAATCAAGGACTCCAAAATTCCATCAACATGGAGTTTCTTCATGTTTTCTTTCAAATATAATTCAAAAAGCAATGTCACTTCATAAGTGCTTTCAATCATTTGTCTTGCGACATTTTAGCAATAGTGTTTATGGATGTGATTTCTCCAACTAGACTTGTAAAAGTTCATCCATCCTTTATGGAATACGGTAATTATTTGAACGGCCATTGTTCTCATAATACCGGAACAAAATAACAATTATTTAAACAAATCTTGAAGGCTTGGTTTGATGACAACGAAAAACACAATAACACTTTATTTGTTTTCGATGAACATCATCACTCATTCTTTTGCTGGTTACTTAGGCCATTGTAGTTCATGAATTGCGTTGTCCTCTATGACACTTCATACCAACCAATTCAGTATCCAATACCGGTATCCAATACCTAAGAACCACATTGTTTAACAAGCAAGGAATATAGCCATAACATGTATATCTTCTATATACCTAAGTTGGACATCTCCAACCTTTTATTTTCTGCCAAATATTTTATAGATTCTCTTTCAGCAATTCCTTTTTCTTTTAAAAGAATCTATCAACATCAATAGTGGTGTCATCAACATGACACATGGTACAAAGCGTATATAGTCAAATACTAATACCTTTGGACTTGCACTTTGAAGTGGATCACCATCATCAAATGTTTGGTGTTCTTTCAAAAATCCATTCTTTAGTAATATATTAGTGTAGTAAACATTTTACTTACAGCTTCTATTCATCCTTATCATGACAACTTTCATGATCAAGCTACTATATGCTATAAGGAAGAATCGCGAGTATAATATCAGTTCCCAAAACCTTTTTGGTAGATTCAGATGCCTGGCATCTCCATCCTTCACAAATTCTCATACAATATGAGAACATGTATTTTGCTAAAATACTCTATCATAATGCAACCAAAAACATTGTTTCAGATATCACAATATCTTTCACACATGATGGTTTCTGAAACAATTTCTAGCTCCAATATAATCTTGATATTAAAACAACTTTTTGAATATCAATAATCATGGAGGCAAACATGATACTTTAGATACTAACATTGGAATTCTTACTCTTGATTTAATACTACTTATTAAACTTCATGGAGTAAATAGAGTTTACTGAAAGTTTGCAATAGGACTTATAAACTTTAAATTGACATTCAAAACAATACGATACCAGTTCGTAAAGTAAATATCCAGAATTCTATAGTTCTATTATCTCAAATAAAAACTAAGCATAAGGTAGAAAACGAATGCCAATGACTACAACAAACTATGCAAATTCACTTTGATTTAATTTATGACAAATTTGGTTCGACTAATCCAAATTAGAAATGAACTCCCACTCAAAAACGACATCCCTCGTGCCTTTTTGGTGATTACATGAACCAAATCCACTACACCAAGTCCGATCATCACGTGAGTTGATGTAGCTTCAAAGGCGAGCATCTATATGGGCATCATATCAACTATATGACTGATGCTTAACCTTTCGGTCCGTGTTCCGAGGCCATGTCTGTACATGCTAGGCTCGTCAAGTAAGAACCTTAGTATTCGCGTGTGTAAAACTGTCTTACACCCGTTGCATGAAAGCGTAGAGTTGAGAACACCCGATCATCACGTGATGTCTCGAAACACGATCCATAGAACGGTTCATACTTAAGGAAGAACACATTTTATCTTGATATTGAAATGAGGGATCATCTTACAATGCTACTAAAAGTGCCAAACTAGCAGTATAAGATGCAAACATCTAATGTGTAAAGTGAGATGATATGGTCCATGCATTTGATCTCTATCATTTGCATCGTGGAATGATCTCTATCATTCCTTTGTGTGTAAGGCCGAGGTCTATGGAACTTACATGTTAAGTGAGTTGTAAGAGTATCTATCATACATCTACTTACAACAATACCATATCATGACACTAGCCCAGTAACGATCTAAACTAGACGCCTCTAATTTATCAATTGCAAGTTTTACGTGGCTTAGGGCATTCGGAGATAGAACCATTCTTACCTACGAACATGGAACCACAACGAGGATAACCAAGTTATTAGTAACTCGTTGTAAATCAGATATTGACTATAGTAGGAGAGACAGACACCTGCCAGCCACTTATGCAAAACTAGTTGCATGTCAGTCGTGGAACCGGTCTCATGTACGATGACATGTAAGGTTGGTCCGGGCCGCTTCATCCCACTATGCCACCAATATCCAAAATACATAGAAGATGCAATAAAATGATCATCATCGCCCACATATAAACATATGTGTACTACCCGTGCTAAGCACCTACGCATAGATCAGGCTCTGATACCACTGTTGGGTCCACAGCATAGAAAACAAAAAATTTCCTACAGTGTGAACTACACGCCAAGATCTATCTATTAGATACAGAGCAACGGGTGGACATACATCCATGGAGAACTTACCCTCGAAGACAACGAGCTTTGTTAACGAGTAGGAACTCGTGGTTGATGTAGTCGTACACTTGCCGATCTCAAGATCATGATGAAGTCCAGCAGGTCCGGCTCCAGCACGTCCATCAGATCCAGCTCCAGCACCACCAAGTCCAGCACCGCAAAGCAGCGGTGCATCCGTGATCGCACACACGTCCGGTACCCCAACAACCTCCGTCCCTCGCTCCAGCAAAGCAGCGGAAGCAGCAACTCCTTTCCAAATAAAGCCACCGGGAACATGTATCTCGCTAATCCGAGACCATGGGGGAATAATACTAGAGGGGGAGAGAGATCCTTCACAAGAAGGTGTGAGTGAGAAGTGAGGAGAGGGGGGCCTTTTATAGGAGAAGGGGAGGGTACCCCTCCCATGGCCGGCGCCCCATGGAGGTGACCCTTCACCTCCCCCATTCATGTGGTGGTAACCCCCTCCACATAAATTTGCCTCTTCACATTCTCCATTAAAGTCTCCACTTTAAATCATTAAATTTCTCCAAATTTAATGCTCTATCATTTAATAAAACTATTTTATTATTTTTATTCAGAATTTTTTTAATTACTTTAATTAACAAACATTCACATAAAACCCCCTGCAACATTTCAATATTACATGCAGAACCAATTTCAGCAATTTCACTCGAAACAGTTTTGGTGTCTATTGAAATAATTCCAGCGCTTTCTTAAATCTTTATCTGAAACATATTTGCTCCAAATGGTGTCGGTATCCCTTAAGTGTGTCACCCTACGGTTCGCGAATAATGCAGACATGATCGAGACCCCTCTCAGATCAATAATCAGAAGCGGGACACGGAGATCCATCGACTCCTACACATTCAACGATGACTTCGTGATCGTGAGAACCTTTAACGCTAGTAACTAAATCCCTTTGCCTCATGATATATTACATGTCCGATATTCGATCGGTATCTCCATACCTAGTTTGATCTCGTTACCGACATGCACTCTTTTCTCGTTCCCGTGATATAACATTCTAGTGATCACATCACTTGCTTGCAAGCTATTTCAATGTGATATCACCGAGAGGGCCCAGAGTATATCTATCCGTCATCGGGATTGGACAAATCCCACTCTTGATCCATGAGCCTCAACATAACACCTTCGTAGCACTGAACCCACCTTTATAGTCACCCTGTTACGGTGTGACGTTTGATGTTATCAAGATACTCTTCTGGTGTTAGCAACTAACATGATCTCATGGTCTAAGGATAAATATTACTTTGTATGATGTTATAGCAATATAAACATAATGACTTGATCGTAATGCTATACTTCAGATGAATGTTCATCACATCATTCCACCAATGGTGTGACCTTGTTATTAACAACATCCAATGTCCATGATCAGGAAACCTTGATCATCTTGTTAATCAACAAGCTAGTCTATAAGAGAGGCATAATTAGGAACCCTTTTTGTTTATTAAACACACATGTATTGATGTTTCCGATCAATACAATTCTAGCATGTAAAATAAACATTTATCATAAACATGGAATAAGATAATAACCACTTTATTATTGCCTCTCGGGCATATTCCCTTCAATAGTTTATTCACTTTAACCTTAATCACTTCAAGATGCTTATGATAGGGGCAATGAGAGCTGAAAGCTATAAGTATCATAATTTTTGGAAGATCTTTATGAAACTTGAATCTCTGCTTCCTTCTATGAAGGCCTTTCTTCCACCATTATATTGAGTCTCCACCTTCTACCTTTATGCACCTACTTTGAGAGAATAGTGGCCATTCTTAGTTCTATGTGCATTGTCCCAAGACTTGTTGATTGATGTATAACTTTGATATTGCTTGTTTTAAACTATTTGTATCTAGTCACTCTTATGAACTTTGAAGGTGTCCAATGCATTTATGTTTGCTACTCTATGAGGGACAAGCTGAATGGCACTATGCTATGTTTTCTTTATGTGAAACAAACAAACGTCTTGCAAAGCATTGTTATTCATGAATCTTTTGTTTGTGCATTTTCATGTTGCAACATAGTTTCTTTGTCTTTAATGTTATGATTGAAGTACTATGATCCCAGCTTTGAATGTTTTACAAGTACTTTGATCAAGTTTATGATGGTGCATGTCAGCTCAAAAATTATTCTTTCTTTTTATCACTTACCTACTCGAGGACGAGCAGGAGTTAAGCTTGGGGATGTTGATACATTGCAAATGTATCTATAATTTTTGATGTTCCATGCGTGGTTTTATCTACTTTTGTGTGTTTTGTCCACACTTTGGAGTACTTTTCATATGATTTCTTGGACTAACCTATTAACAAGAGCCACAATGCCAGTTGCTTGTTTTCTGCTGTTTTTGGTTCCAAAAAGTCAGAAAATGAATATTCTCGGAATTGGACCGGACAAAAGCCAAAGTCGTTATTTTCCCGGAAGATTCACGGAGCTAGAAGGAGAGACGAAGGGGGGCCACAGGGTGGCCAAACCACCCCTAGGTGCGGGTCCCCCCAGGCCGCGCCAGGGCATGGTGTGGGCCCCCTGGCTGGCCACCTACCTCGCCCCTTCGCCTATATATTCCTCCGATGCAAAACCCTAAATCATCAAACCTCCAGCCACGAAAAGTTCCGCATCGCCGCCACCACCGAAGGGGAGATTCAGGGACAGAAAGTCTCTGTTCCGGCACCCTGCCAGGACGGGGAAGTGCCCCCCGGAGCCATCTCCATCGATCTCCACCACCATCTCCATCGCTGCTGTTGATTCCCATGATGAGGGGGGAGTAGTTCTCTCTCGAGGCTAAGGGTTCTACCGGTAGCTATGTGTTCATATCTCTCTTTATGCATGATCATATTGTGATCATAATCTATAGATCTACCTTGCTACTCAAGTGCTTTAATAGATCTCTACTCTCCCCATGTTTGTGAAGTTGACAGTGTGCACACCATGGTGGCACTTAGGCTAGAGATTACAAATACTTGTTATGAGTTATATTTGGAGTTGGATGTCTTTATGAAATTGTGGTGTTTGTTTGAACCATCTAGTGCTCAAGGTGACAGTGTGGGGTTATCTAGAAGGGAAAGGCTTAGTTTGAGGTGTGTTGTTATAGCCCTACCATGGATTAGAGTGTCCAACCGGAGAGTAGGTAAGAGTAGTATCATGAAGAGAAGATATTTATGTGAGAGTGTTCACTAGTGAAAGTATGATCCCTAGGCCTTGTTTCTAAGCACTGAAACACCATTTGCTATTAGACCTGTTACATGTTTACTTGCTCCTATCTTTATTTCAGTTTTACTTTAGTCTTTTCAACGCCATCAAGCTATTTTCTATCACCATTACCACTTATAATTATCCATACCACTTGTATTTCACTATCTCTTCGCCGAACTAGTGCACCTATACACTTGACAAGTGTATTGGGTGTGTTGGGGACACAAGAGACTTCTTGTATCTTGATTGCAGGGTTGCTTGAGAGGGGATACCTTTGACCACTTCCTCCCTGAGTTCGATAAACCTTGGGTGATCCACTTAAGGGAAAACTTGCTGCTGTTCTACAAACCTCTGCACTTGGAGGCCCAACAACTGTCTACAAGAATAGAAGTGCGTAGACATCAGTAATCTATAACCTCAGAGAAGAACTCTGAGGGGGGAAATCTCAAACCTTTGTCGAGGTGAGTGATGAAGTGGACCCTCTCGTCGGCATGAGGAGAGGGGACAATCTCATATAAGATGCTCCGCCAGTCACCGGCACGGATGAGACCTTCCTTCTCAATGGCATGCAGTTTCTCGTTGTCGAGGATGCATGATATCCACACTCCGCATAAGTTCTCCTTCTCTGCTGCTGTAGAGGTCACCGATGTAGTCACCACCGTACCAGATGAGGAAGCATCAGCCATTTTGGGGACAATGGGGACTGTGGGTGGGTGGCGCTATGTGATTTGGGGGAAGGAAAGAAGGAGCAAGCGCATAGTGGCGTTGGGAGGAAGAAGAAACCAGGGGCGCTGGTAAGGAAGAATAAGGAGATCTGAACCCCTTATATGCCTCGCTTGCGCCAAGATTTGTGTGAAATGAAAAGTGAATGTGCCACATGTCGTGGAAGGAGCTAGGTAACCTCCTAAAGAAGATTATGCCTCCTCGATTTCCGTGCATGCATTAAAACAGTGCCTCGGTTCTGTGATAAACGAACCCACCAATGGTCGCACTGTCAGGAATGTTTGTCAGTGATGTGACTTGACCTTGACTAACATTAGGTTACGTCAGGGACCAAGTTCTGGCTTAGTTTGAATTTCAAGCTCATTAGGTTACGTCAGGGACCAAGTTCTGGCTTAGTTTGAATTTCAAGCTGGAAAACTGAATCATATGCTTATAGGTCTGACTTAGTCTGAGTTTCGGATCCTACTTTTGTTTTGAGTTTTAGGAACCCTTCAAGATTCTACAAGCCGAAGATAGATCAAGCTGGACGATGAAATCTGACTCTGGATCTTGGAGGCTTTCGAAACCTTGTTAGATATACTTTCCGGTATACCTTTGTGACTCATGACCAGGGTGGCCCACTTCGGGTTAGAGCTTTACTTCACAGGCGGCCCAGTCAGGGAGAGAATATGGAGGTCCATCCGACTATGAGAAGCCCCAGAAGACTTACCGACTAAGGCCTGCTTAGTTACTTGTAGGCCAAGATGTACTTTGTAACTGACTCTTAGTCGTAGTCGGATAGGTCTCTCGGGTAACCCTAGGTCGGATATCTATATAAGCCATCCTAGAGACCATCCTTTAGGGCACCCACAATCTACAGCCTTAACTCGCACAGGCGAACCTCTCTTGTAATTTGTACTTCCGGCTCTGCTGTATTACTGGATTGCTAGAAGGAGTAGGATCCATCCAAAGCCGACGGATTTGAACCTGGGTAAAGCTTGTGTGCTCACCGTCCCGGAATACCATCGCCTCAAACCCCCTTTCTCCACACTCCTCGATTACCCCCTCTCGGTGTACATGTCTTCAATCCGATGACATCTGTGTCACTCGGGGGTCACCGATTCACTAGTAAACAAGTTCATACCTATGAGATCTTAGGATCATGTTATCCGGGCCCTTAAATTGGACAACAAGAATTAGGAAAATATAGATAGTCATTCTCACACTATAATAATCACTACAACCATCACAAATAGATGGAAATATAGGAGGCACAACACATCTCACCAATACCCTACATCTCCCAATCCTATGGGGATTTACTCAGACATGAGAGAACGATAGATCAAATGCATAACCATATTGCAAAATAGAAATCATCTCAACTTTATTGTAGAAAGCCACAATACCGTTGGGGATCAAATCAAATACAAACCAAAGTGGAATAGAGGTTTCAAACCCTAATCTTACAAGTATGAATCTCTCTCTCTTTCGGTACAAGTAGGAATGATGGTGGAGTTGATGATGCAGAGGTTGGGGATCGTCGAAGGATGAGATGGTGTTCTTCTCCTTCTTTAGATCTGATCTCCTCTCTTCTGGTACTATTTGTGGTGGCTGTGTTCGTAATTCGTCTTGCCGTATGTTATGAAAGTTTCTTGTGTTGATATAATGAAGATGACGACGGGTCGTAAGGCCGGACGGTATGGGCGGCCTTCGAATGTACCAGTGGTCATTAAGGTCTCTGGACACCTTGAAAGGAAGGGTCTTGAATTGGAGATTTTCTCTATTTGGTGTAATTAACTTAAAGATGCTCTTAGATCTTCCATTAGTACTCAATACGTGACAAACAAGGTTTCGCTAATTTGAGATATGAACATTAGTTGAAAGGTAAAAATCAACCAAACCCGGTAAAAACCAATGGAAAATCATCGATAAAAAGTATCGAAATTTGGAGCTATCAACTTCCCCAAGCTTAGCTGTTACTCGCCCTTGAGTGACAAAGCTATAAAGAATAATAGCGAGAAATGAGTTCAAACAAGGAAACTCACAAGTTCAAGGTTGTATCATATTCCATCGTCTCGAATCCTACAACCTTAAACATGAGCGTAATATATCTGAAAAGTTGCACTTAAGTTTGCTTCCTAACCGCATATAACTCGCTAGCTAACAATTCTTAAACTCGAAAGAGACTATCAAAATTTTGGCTAGGATTGCGAATCAATTCCTCCAACGCCTCTTTTTATGAGAGTAAAATCATTTTAAGCACATATGCTTTTGTCAAATTAGAGGTGCACTAGTAGATGTCAAAATAAAGATAAACTTAGAGCTTTTCGTTAACACCCACTTCAAAATTCATGGATTTCCAACACCCCATCTTTTCCTTGTTTTTCAAGAACTTTAATATGTTAAGTGGTGAGGTGATGCCAAAACTTAATAAAGCTCAAACAATTTCATCTCACATCTTGATGTTATTTTCATTTTGCTCAAGTACTTGGGCGCATGGAATTAAAATTTTGCACATCGCAGCAATGCTACAAATGTCTAACCAACTCGTAACCGACATCTAAGATGAACTCAACATCGTTTGTAGGCCATAGGAGTTGTTATTTCCATGAAGTTTGGGTACTCTCATAAATCTCTTCAAATTAATGTTTATGTTTTCAACTAAGCAAGGCAAGTTTGTCATCTCCCTCGACCCACCGCAAAATATCCATTCCTTCAAACAATTGTTTTTCAAAAGGTGTTTTCAAGTCAAGCTGTTAAGATGCGGGGTTGAGTGCTACTAAGATTAAACCCTTAAGACAAAAATATGGCACCAAAGTAGTTAAGAGGACACTGTTTCTTATTCTCAAAACTTTGGAATTTAATCCAAATCGGTTGTTTCTAACTGATCATAATTGTCATAAGTCAAAACCAAAGTAGCAACATTAACCTTGAGAGTAAGTATTAAAATATAACGAGCTAAACATGGAGTGGAACTCAAGTGCAACCGAAAAAACATAGTATGTTCATGAATAAACTGACATGAAGAGGGAAAATAGAAATGTGGTACCTCCTCTTGCTTTCTCATCTCCCACTTGAGTTGACTCCTTGCTTTCTTCTGCATGGCTAAGTTACTTGAAGTGAATAACCTACAGGAAACAAAAAGAAAACATAGAGATCTTCAAACGAAATAAGATAAAAAAACTAATTCTAATTTTTTGTATTTTCTTTTACCAATGCAAAACTGAAAGAAAACATGCAATTGAAGAAAAATAAATAAATCAAAAGAATAAAAAAATATGAATGCAAAGGTGGGGAGGAGTTAAAGCTCCCCAAGCTTAGACTCTTGGTTTATCTCAAATCAATTGCTGCCGCCACGCATACGTGGCGACTGCTGGTGTGGCTGGTATCGATAGTATTTCAAGAATTTGATCATGAAATGGGTAAAATTTTGAGTGAGATCGATAATGTTGGTGTTCACATTATGCAACGTGTTCTCCACATTGCTGATGCGATGCACCACCTGGTCAAAGTCACCCCTAGGGACGTAGTCGAATCCCAGCTGAGGTCGAGGCATGTTATGTTGTTGGTGGTACTCGGGAAATAGTTGTTGATGATTATGGTGATGACCATAGTCGTCCCATCCCCTGGTGTTCCAGTCTTCCTCGTCCTCATGTTGCTGATGGCTGCCTACCGTGCCTTGCCAAGCGGGATTCCCTCATGGGGCACAATCCTCCACAAGGAAATCTTTGCTTGAGAAAATACCTCTTCATTGAGGACCTAGTTCTGTTTTCCTGGCAAACCAAATCTTGAACAAATGGAAGGAAAGTTCGGTGGGCATCACCGTTAGGTTCAAAATAAAATTGATAAGCACGATGTTTGCGTTGGAGCTTATAGAGCCCCATGAATTTGGTGCTTGCCATTTGAGTATCATCCAAAAGTTTACTCCCAGCCATGGTCCTCTCATGATGCATGACAATCTCACTTGCGTAGGTGATATGAGTGATCAAACTTCCACAAAGATGTCACCTGAGTGAGCTGACCTTTGGAGCCAAAGGTTTGGACGAGCAAAGCACCCAAATTTACCTTGTGCTGCATTTCTGGATGAAGAGCCATGTAAATAACACTTATCTCGGGGCTTGCCATTGCCCCGGTGTCTCCCTTCCAAAAGAGTGAATTTGCCAAAAGCATGGTGAAGTAGATGATAGTAGGATTTTGAATAGTGGCGCTCTTCTTCCACAAATAATCAGTTTTCCTGTAAACAGAAATCTGCTCCCATGCATGCATTGCCTCAAAGAGGACTTCCTTAGTGGTATCGAGCTCTCCATCATGGGAGAACCCGAAGCAATCACAAAATTCATAAAAAGTGAGGTTGTGAGGTTGCCCATTGAGCATGAAACTTACAATGCAATGACATTGTTGGAGCTCGAGGTCATCGTGGAAGGATGACATGAATTCATGCGTGGCACGCTCATAGGTGTAGGGGAGAGAAGGGTAAAGGCTACCATGCTAGCGTTCACGGCTATCATGTCGAAGTCCTCCTTCAACCCATGATAGGAGAGGAACTCATGGCATTCCCATTTAGTGGGCAGCACCTCTCACCCTATTGTAGCCCTTGTATAGGAAGGCTTTCAAAGTATCCCCCTCTAAATACCTCTTCTTCGATCGTGGTGCCTTGGAGGTGCTCGAGGTTCCTGTGGTTCCCGAGCCTCTTCCGTGCGAAAAATATTTCCAATATTCATTGTACTTCAAAATTTCAAAGCAAAACTGCAGGCATCAAGTTTATGATATATAAACAAACGATTACATGTAGAAATTACAAATCCTAACGTGAGGAATCAAAGATAAACTAAAAATATGAAGAACTCATCTAGATAGCCAATGTGAGTGATTCAACCATGGATTTCAAAAAATAAAACATGGATTGGGTGAGAAACTTTCGATGTGAGATTCCCCCACTCAAACGAACAAAATCAGAGAAGAATCAAGAGTTTTAGGAGGTTAGGGTTTGAGTTTGAGAGATAAAGAGAGAGAGACAAAATGAGAGGAAGAAGAACAAAGAGGATGGCTGGAAGCCTGCCGCCATCATCTTTATGGGCGACGCAATCGGTACGGGCACGCGGTATGGGTGCATCTCGCCTGTACCAACAGTCATCACCGTTGGATATGGTTCTAGGGTTTTGAGATCAAACCTGGTAGTCGGTATGGGCGGATCTGGCCGTACCACTGATTGTTAACGAACTCTTCAGCACCTTCAGATAGAAATTGATCAATTCGTTCAACATTCGGTATGGGCGGGTGGTACGGCTCACTCCGGTCATACCGGTGCTCGTTAAGAGCACTATGTCAAATAAGAGCTTTTCTTATTTCTTGACCCCTTTGGTACAAGCATGTGGTATGGGAAGCTCCGGCCATACTATTGATCATTATGGTCTCTGCCCTCTTCTTCTTCTTAAAAAAATTCACCACTTTCTTTCAAACTTTAAACATTTCTTCACAACATTCTATTTTCTCTACACATTATGGATACAAGCTTTTATTAGAATAACTAAAACTTAAAAGAAGCAAATAACTAAACTAATTTATTTCAACAATGGTCTGACTCCCATTAATCCCTTTATTCAAAAAGGTTAGTTTTGGCTAACCGACCTCTAAGTTTTTAGCACATACCTTGGGTTTCCCTTCATCGAGGGTACTTACCACTTGAACACGCTTAGGGGGTGGTTATATTTTTCACACTGTTCTTATTTCTTAGGAAAATAATCAACAATCTGATCATCATAAATGTTGAAAACAATTTTCCCGCTAGAGAAATCCATATTAGCTCCTGCAGTGCTAAGAAAAAGTCTTTCAAGGATGATTGAAAGTTTTTCATCTTCAGGAACATCAAGTATAATGAAATCAGTGGGTATAACATGTTGATCAATTCTAAGTAAAACATCATCGATCATACCCACTAGTTGTTTACTGGTCTTATTAGCCATTTGCAAAGTGATCGAAGTAGGAGAGTAATCTCCTAGATTAAGTTTCTTAAAAAGGGAATCATGCATAACACTAACACCTGCACCTAAATCACAAAGAGCATTAAGAATGATGTTTTTCCAATAGCACAAGAGATGGTTGGTATACTGGGATCCCCAAGTTTAGAAGGTAGCTTGTCACCATAGCTCGTCATCACTGCTATAGTCTTAGTTACCCTTTTCTTTCTATTAACAATATCTCGCATGAATTTTTCATAAGTAGGAACTTGAATTGCATCAGCTAAAGGAAGTTCTAAACAAAGATTACTCAAAGTCATAAACAGTCTTATCTGGTTCATGGTGAACACAATTAGGATAAGGAATTTTCTTTTTTTTGGTGTTACCTTTTATTTTACCTTGAGTTTTGGTTCAACATCTTTTTTAGTTTTCTTCTTTGTTGCGGGATTTTGCTTCTTAGCTTGCTTTTTCACCCGAGGTGGTAACTTCCTCTTCCTATTCCTATCTAAGTTCAACTTCTTCTCTCGGATCAATAGTTTTGGCATCTAAATCATATTGTTTGTATTTTTCTTCTGCCTCTTCCTCTTCTTTATCATTATTTGAGGCTTCCTTTTCTTTCCTTTGAGATTCATAATCAATACCATCTTGTGAATCGACAAGGTCCTCTTCTTGTTCACTCATTTCTTGAGTTTCCTTTGCTTTCCGGGCATGTTCTTCTTGATACCACGGTGGCTCCTAAGGTTCATGTGTCTCTGTACCACCTCTAGTAACAATATTAGTAGAAACAGTATTTCTATTATAGTTATTTTGGCTTAAAATCAAAGTTTGAGTTTCAGATGTTTGATCACATTTGGTTTTAACCATACTTAATATTTATCAAGGTGCCTAGTGGCATGTCCTAGATCATTAAAAATTTCAGTTAATCCTTTTATGTTTTTCTCTTAAATCATTAAGCGTTTATAGTATTTTTCACAGAACCAGTTCTACTGATGTTTAAACTTTTGCATTACAAGATTAATTTCATCCTCTACAACAGAAGTTTGGAAAACGTCCACTTTACTTTCTTTAATAAGCTCCCCTGCAATTCCTTTTTCTTCCATGGACTTTTTAACTTCAGGCATAAGGTCCTGGGGTATATTAAACATACCGTTTATTGGTTCGATGTCCTCAACAGGGTTCTATTGTTTATCATTGAAGGATCTTACCTCGAAAAATTCACTCGGGTAGCGTTAGGTTACTAATATGTCCCCCTGCAGTTAAATCAATCATATCCTTTGATTCATCAGAAATCCCATTATAAAAGTATAGGATAATTAGGTGCTCCTTGAAGCCATGATTTGGGACTTTCAAGATCATCCCACAAAATCTTTTACATGCTTGATAAAAGTTTTCTCCAACTCTTTGGTAGAAATTTGCAATATCGTGCTTGATCGACATGATTTTAGTAAATGAGCAATATCTTTGCATAAATTCTCAGATGCAATCTACCCAGATTTTATGGTATGATTAGTTAAGGATTGTAACCAAGCAAAAGTTTTATCTTTTTAAAGACCAACGAAAAAGTTTTAGAAGTACAAACTCTTTTGGTAGTCCTGCTGGTTTAAGAGTGTTGCAAAGGTCATTGACCTTATCAAATGATCACTTGCATCTTCATCTCCTCTTCCTGCAAAAGCAATTTCTTTCATCATATAAATTAGTTCAGGATATATTTCAAATTCTAAGTTCTCTAGATCAGGATAGAGAATACTTTTTCTCATGTGTCTAGATGGATTCCCATATTCTCCCTGTGGTTGTTCGATTCCTTAGGCCACTGGGGTGATGGTCAAATCTTCCATCATAGGAACCAAACTGTTCAGGTCTACAGAACGTGAGTTAGAATTTCTTTCAATAAATTATAGGCGTATTTCTGTTAAAATACGGTCAATATAAGGAGGTAAATAAGTTCTACCAAAATGCATAGTACCTCTATCTTCAACAGAGATCAACACTTACGAATGTCAAGAAACAAACACTTAGCACTTAGCTCCCCGGCAACGGTGCCAGAAAATAGCTTAATGGCCTATAAGAGCACATGTTCGTCAGAGCTTGTTTTCATGGAAGTATTAATTCTAGTTTTTATATCGATCCCTACGTAGAGGTTAGGAAAGTGTCTATCAGACGCAATTCTGTTGCACCCAAAGTGTCATGTTGTCTTGAGTAAATTGACTGCAAGTGTCGAGAGTGGAATGGTGAGTGAAGTAGAGAGTAGTTTGAAATAATAAAAGGTACTGAAAGTAATTAACATAAAAGTCAAAGTATCGGGGTTGTTTGAGATTCCTGAAGACGAAAAGTTAGGCAAGCAATCCATATGCTGATAGTGAATATGCCAAATGGATAAAAATGGGATAAGTGATTGTGATACTTCTTATTCATATGTGAGTAGGCAAGCAATCCATATGTTGATCAGGAGTCCTCTTGGTAGATTCTTCCCAATATCAATGATTCATTTGTCTGTTACCATAGTAATGGTCAGCACGTAAATTAAGGTCTTACGACCAGATCAAGGCTTTAAACTTGATGGTTCCTTGTTCTCCTCGAGTTATACTAGCTCCTCTTTGATATCGCCTGTGTCACTCGAGGGGGGTGCTGATTCACTAGTAAACAAGTTCATACCTATGAGATCTCAGGATCATGTTACCTGATGGCTCTGAAATATAGTCATCTACGTCCATATTTAAACTAGATATTATTCATATTTTTGATGAAATACTTCTCTAAACCCTGGCACTAATGCCTAATATTCAAAGGGGTATGCAATCCTTTCTTTCTATTTTTTTCCTGCATAGATAATGTCGTTTGAAGATGGGAATCACTACATTAAAGTCCAAGATACGAGTAACCAACAACCAGAAGAAACCAGGAGCCGTGAAGCGGAGGCAGATGCTTTAACGACCAACTATATGACCGGAATAAAATTCTGTCCATATAGTTCTGGCCGTATAGTTCCAATCATATAGTTGGTGCCACCACCGCTAGGTCAAACACAACAACTTTCGTGAAGGGACCCCTATAAAAAGAAGCCTCGGGCGACGAGAAAATCATCCTGCCTCGCCCAAAAGGTCTCTGGCCCAGATCATCAGCCGACTCCAGATATCGAAACCCTTCTCCATCACCATAGCCATATTCCAGCACTTGTAATAGTATATCTCTTCTTTGATTGACGACATTGTAAGACTATTGCTATCAGTCTTAGGATTTCCGTTACAATGTTTGTGATTGTTGATCTCATCTCTATGTGTGAGTAATTCTCCTTGGGCTAAGGGCTTCGGCCTACCCATGTAGCGTTTGTGCATGTTATTTATCATAGATGGGGTCATGTATTAGTTTGTATGACATGATGATTATTATATCCTCTCTTGCCTCAATCTAAGGGATTGTCAAGTACCCAAGACCCCGAGGGTTGAGCCAGGTATAGGGAGTATGAGTAATGACTGATCTGCAGGTTGGGAACCCCAGTGACAGAAGGGGTAGTACGGCTGTATGTGAGGGATTTACTTGGGATTAACGGTGACATCACTATGCATATCATTAGTTCTCTTTCTCATATGGATGAGACTAGTAGGTTATTGCTATCAGCGGTTGCGGAGGAAATATCAATTATGGATGCACTGCGCACATATAATTTATCTTGCTCTAACAATTACATGCATAATTTATCTTTATCTTTTATTCCCATTATTGTTTTGCACAGCTACAAGTGAAACCGAACGCCCTAGGCCCCCTCTCTCCATCATCGACAACAACAAAAAGATGCAAACTCTTGGTCCAGTAAAAACACAAAATGAATTCTAAAACTCCCGAAGGTTCGCTAAAGTAACTTCACTATGCATCTACATCCCAAGGATTCGATAACCTAGGTCTACTAGGGAAAAAGAAGCTATACTACATCCGTAATCTGGATCGAAGGTATCAACCCTTTTTCTGGCGCTGTTGCCGGGGAATCAATAACTACCCTGGTGAGGTTAGTAGGACCCTTTCTAGTTTTAATTCTTGGTTTTAATTTTTAGTTTGCTTTTAGTCTTTATTTGAAAAAAAACCAAAAAACATTAGTTAGACTTTAAATTCTTGCTTTTACTATTATAAGTCTGTGTTTAAGAAAACCCAAAAACATAGGAACTATGGCTGAAAAGAAGCTTGGGGAGTTTGCTACTCCCAACAATGATTATTTGCGTACTCCTATTACTCAGCCAGCAATTCCAGCTGATGACTATGAAATTAAGCCCCATTATTTAAGTTTGGTTCAACAGAATCAATTTGGAGGCTCTGCTGTTGAAGACACAGGGATGCACTTGAATCCTTTCACTAAAATATGTGATATGATGCGTATAAAAGACGTTAACCCCGATGCGGTCAAATTGCATTTATCTCCTTTCTCTCTTAGAGGAAGAGCAAAAGAATGGTTGCTATCTTTGCCTACAAATACTATTACATCATGGGTGGAATGCACTTCTTTATTCATGACTAAATTTTTCCCACCTGCAAAGACTATGCAACTCAGATCTAATATTATTGGTTTTAGACAGGAAGAGCGTGAGCCACTAGAGCTTGCATGGGAGAGGATGAAAGAATGCATGAGAAGCTGTCCTAGTCATGGGATGGAAGACTGGTTAATTCTCCATCTATTTTATAATTCTCTTAACCCTGTGTCTAAGTCTATGCTTGATACTGCAGCTGGAGGAACATTTATGGGTAAACATATTACCAAAGCAAAGCAGCTGCTTGACAATATACAAGACAACCATGCCCAATGGCATGTGGATAGATCAAACACGAAGAAGGTGCACTCCGTCTCACCACAAGAAAATGAAGAACTCAATGCTAAGTTGCATGAGCTCATACTAGTCGTGAAAGGTAAGGAAACCCAGGTAAGAGCCATCCCAGAAAAAAATATTGAAGAGATAGACTTCATCGCTCGTAATGATTATAACCCTGCTTGGAACAAGAATTATAATCCTAATTTTCAGAAACACTATTATAGTCCTACAGGTAATTCTAATAATAATATGGGACTAGTAATGGTAGTGTCCAAGAAACACTTAAGTCTTTTATAGACTCACAAAATGAACAAAACAATATTCTTGTTAAAATAACAGAGAACCATGATGTTATGCTTGGTAAATTATCTAACCAAGCTGTAAGTTTGAGAAATGATTTGCAGGCCCTCCAACAAAGAAGAAGGATCGTTGAGGCACAACTAGGTAAGATAACCGAGAGTCAAACTCTCATTCTAGCTAAATTTGCAGGTAAAGCTGAGCCCAATCCTGTTGAAGACCTCAAGATGATGAGAATCCAAAGGGAGGAGCCTGAAGAACTTGATTATAGTAATGCTCCTTCACCAAGTTATACCGTTGAAGATCTCGTAAAAAAGATCAATGCTAAGATTCTGGTAAGTGAAGGTAGTGAGGTAGCTATGTACCAACACTTTGTTAATCAGGTAGCAATAAAGGAACGTGAGATTGAGGAAGAATATAAGCAAATTGCTAAAAAATTACCTATGAAGCTTGATGACATATTTGACCCTACTATTAAGATTAAAATTGGAACCAATGAGATAGCTGCACTTTGTGATCTAGGTGCAAGCGTCAATTCCAAAGAGTCTTTTTAACAAGTTAAATCTTGGCTCTTTTGATATCACTGAGTTAAAATTGCATCTAGAAGATTCTACCTATAAACAAGCTGTACGAATCAAGGAGAATACCTTAGTATACATTAAAGGATGTCCTGCTCTTATTGATTTTGTTATTGTTGACATGCCTGAAGATGCTACTGCTCCTATTATACTAGGTCATCCTTTCTTAAGAACTATTAAGGTTTTGATTAATCTACATGAAGGGAACGTGAAGCTTCAATTGCCTTCGCGGGATCCTTTTGTTATTCATTTCCCCATGAAGAAGAAAGCCAAGCATGATGAAAAGGATGCCATCACTTTGAAGGCCAACTATTTTGGAGTGAGTGTTCCACTCATCTGGCCTAAGTGAGCAACATTTAGGTCAAGCTATTGACCATAAAAGAGCGCTTCATGGGAGGCAACCCATGTAAAATAAAGGTTTGAGTTAAGTTTTAAGTTTTAGTTTAATTTTATGTTTAATAAAGAGTGCTAGAAAACTCTAATTGAGGAGAAGTTCGGTAGTACTAAAAATCCTGCTTTATTCATGTTGTTATTGGTCGACAATATTTACTGTCAATTTTCTGTCAAAAACAAGGTATATCACTAAGTTATAGGATAAGAAATAATTTTCGATGAAACAATTTTTTTTTGATGCATACAGAGAGTTTAACGACCAATTATACTGCGGAAATAAAAATTCCGGTCGTATAGATATTTTTGCCATTGACAATTTTTTCTTTCATATGTAGTGACTCTTTAACGACCAACGATACGGCGGGAATAAAAATTCCGGCTGTATAGCTTTAGTCATATAGATATCGGTGCTTTCGTACAAATTCTTTTGCATGTACCGACAGTTTAACGACCAACTATACAGCGGGAATAAAAATTCTGGCCATATAGTTTCGGTTGTATAGATATCGATACCTTTGTATAATTTCTTTTCCCAGGTACAAACGGTTTGACGACCAACTATACGGGGGAACATATTGTTTCGGCCGTATAGTTCTGGCCATATAGCTGTGCCGCCAGGTGGAAACCCTAAAATTTTGACAGAAGGCGAACTATACGGTGGGAAAGCATTGTTCCGGCCATATAGCTCCGCTTGTATAGTTGCATCCGACCACAAAATCACACGGGAAGGAACCTCCAACCCCAAAACTTCAACCCTTTTTCTCTCTTCTACCTCGAAACCTTCTCAAAACCTCAAGAGATCTTCATCTCTACTCAATTTCGTTCGATTTCCTCGCACACAAGTGATCTACGGTATGTTTCTCCTCCAATCCTCCAATTACATTTTGCAAATTCATCTTTGACCTATTGTCATTATCAATCTAGGGTGATACCTACTATGAACTAATTGTCATGATTCTCTTGCCTAGATTATTATTTTGAGAGGATTCTTTAGTATGCTATGATGAGGAATATGTTATACTTACTGTGGTTGGATCAAAAAGTTTTATTTTTGTCTTTCTTCAATGATTTAGATGATGAATACAAGGAGCCAAACTCGTGCTCGTGCCACCGCTAGCGCTTCTCGGGCTGTCGCTCAAGAACGCATGGGGATATGGTTCAGAGATGAGCTCCAACGTGATCTCTTCAACAAGATCAAGAACCACGAAGTGAAGGCCACCAAGTGGGCTTGCCCCATTATATTGAACCAACTAGGTATTTCTGATGACTTCAGTTTACTTTGCAATAGAGCTGGCCTGCAAAACTTTGTGTACAATGATGTGCCTACTTATCACCACTTAACTATTGAATTCTTAAGTATGTTGCAAAGCACCGTTAAACTATGGCAAGGAGAGGACACGATTTCTTTCCGACTTATGAACAACAACTACACTTTAACACTAGATGAATGGTGCGCATGCTTTAATTTCCCAAACAATGATGTTAATGCCTTACGCGCATCCTTTACTGGCTTAGAACCTTCCCCTGAACAATAGTATAATGGAATGAGTTTTACTACTAGAGTTCAGCATCCTGAAATTCGCTGTTTGTTCTATGTTATTGCTAACACCTTGCAGGCACGTAATGAGTTCACGAGACTCAACGAGGAGGACATCTTAGTCCTTGCAAAGGCTTCTTACATCAACTGTGTCTTATCACTCAACTTGGGCGCCATCCTTGTGCGCTACCTGGAGCACCAATCCTCCCAAAGCCAAGGACCAATCACAGGTGGAGGCGTCATCACCGTGCTTGCCACTGTCCTAGGCATCGACCTAGGTGAGTTGCAACCCGTGCTAGGTGAGCGACGTGTTGGTTTATCTACTTTGAAAGCTTGTGGAATGCTCACTAGGAGAGGTGGTGTTTATTACCTGCATATTGCTAGAGCTGGGCGTCTCTACCCTGCTCCTATGCCTAATGGTCTTTTCTCTTTCGAGGAAGGATGTTTTCTATATGACTTGCAGGTTGAGAAACACCAACCCGAGGAGGAGATTCCGAAGTAGGATGAGAACCAAGAGGAGGAACAAGAAATTCCTTATCAAGAGGAGCAGCCATCAACCCGGTTCACCACATACCAAGACTTCCAAGAACTTGGTGGGACTGTGGAGAGGATGCATAGCCTCTCTTTGAACCTCTGAGGAACAACTAGTAACGTCTCAACCCAATTTGCAAACTAGAGTAATGACTTTTTCCCACCACCACAATGATTTTAAGGGCTTGCAAAAGCCTAAGCTTGGGGAAGTTTCCTCATGTATATTTATTTGGCGTTCATTTGGTTTTATTTATTTCGAGGTTGTGTTTTTAATTTGAGTTCATAAGCACTCGTGTTGGTTTCCCCAACACTTCATTTTTAGTTCTTTCTATTTGCTTTCGAGATTTTCTAGCCGAGATTTGCCGCCAATTTTCTATTCTTTAAAAACTCCCTCTCTTAAAAACCACAAAAATATTTCTCCATTTTTCCTTATTTTCCCTCTTTCTTTTCTTTCCGCCTCGAGGTTCTCATATATTTGCAGGAGAGTGACTGACTTCAAGTTTTCAAGAAGCAAATAAAAAGGAAAGAGAGAAGTGAAACCAAACATGAGAGGTATGCCTTATGACTCCCCAATTTTGAAGTTTGAGAAACCAATTCTAGTTAGTAGTAAAGGTTGAGATGTTATATTGTTGGAGTGAGTCTTTTTATTGTAGTAAGATTTTTGTTTGCACGGGTATTTAGTTGGGTACGTTTTGTTCCAGCTCTCGTAATTACCCAAGTCTTTCCTAAAAATTGCTAAACAATTGTAATAAGAAAAAGTCTCACAATTGAAGGCTTGGGTGTTGTAGTGCTTAGTCTTGAAGGCTTATTTCTAGAAACACTCAACACCAGTGAAAATGTTGATTGACTTGATAGCTCTTTTTAAAAGGATTTGTTCGATTGAATTAATGTTTAGCGTTTTTGTGAGCATGCCAAAGTTTGACTTTTTAATCATAAGAATGATATAGCTTTATGCGTGTCAAACTTCATGGGATGCCAACAACTCCGCTGGCCTACGAATGATCTTCATGGAGGAAACTCCTAGATTTCGGCTATGAGTTGATTAAACACTTTTAGCAGCAACGCTATAGTAGGTAAGATTCTTGGTACTCCCGGGTAGCTGTAATCATGATGGAATCATTCCTCTGGCTCTTATGAGTAATCATTATGCAAAAGGAACAAAAACTTTAGTGATGCCACGAGTGTCCATCATAGCCCGATAAACTAATGAATTTTTTCAGGATGCTCTCAATTACTTAAGAACTGAAATTCTTGAAGGACAAAGAATAAAAAAGTAGTGCTTGAAAAGTCTTGATTTATTGATGTAGGAGAATTGAGATACTCTAGTGTATAAGTTTTTCATGACAACTCTCACACTCTCAATTTACATGATTATACTTTAGTTTTCAAAAGCAAGCCTATGAGTTGATTACATGACATGGAATAAAGTTTACTCGTTTGAATCGTCCATGTTAACAATAATTTTGATGCACTATAAGGATGCATAAAACCCATATGATATGCTTGCCATTACTCTATCTATGTGAAGTTTTTCGGATTTATGAAGTGGAGGAAACATGCGACTATCAATCATGAGTAAGATCATCATCTCATTATTTCAGTTTAAATACTGAGTTCCTTTTTGATTTTGGTTTTCTTGCTCGGGGACGATCAAGTTTAAGCTTGGGGAGGTTAATGGATCTAAAATATAGCCATCTACATCCACATGTAAACTGTATATTATTCATATTTTTGATGAAATATTTCTCTAAACCCTGTCACTAATGCCTAATATTCAAAGAGATATGCAATCCTTTCTTTCTATTTTTTCCTGCGCAGATAATGTCGTTTGAAGATGGGAATCACTACATTAAAGTAAAAGATACGAGATTTCCAACAACCAGAAGAAACCAGGAGCCGTGAAGCGGAGGCAGACGCTTTAACGACCAACTATACGACCAGAATAAAATTCAATCCGTTTAGTTCCAGTCGTATAGTTGGCGCCACCACCGCTAGGTCAAACAGAACAACTTTCATGAAGGGACCCCTATAAAACGAAGCCTCGGGCGATGAGAAAATCCTCCCACCTCGCCCAAAAAGTCTCTGCCCCAGATCATCAGCCGCCTCCAAATCTCAAAACCCTTCTCCATCTCCATAGCCATATTCCACCACTTGTAATAGTAGATCTCTTCTTAGATTGGCGACATTGTAAGACTATTGCTATCAATCTTATGATTTCCATTACAATGTTTGTGATTGTTGATCTCATCTCTATGTGTGAGTAATTCTCCTTGGGCTAAGGGCTTCAGCCTAGCCATGTAGCGTGTGTGCATGTTATTTATCATAGATGGGATCATGTATTAGTTTGTATGATATGACGATTATTGTATCCTCTTTTGCCTCAATCGAAGGACTTTTCAGGTACCCAAGACCCTGAGGGTTGAGCCAGGTACAGGGAATATGAGTAATGACTGATCTGTAGGTTGGGAATCCAAGTGACAGAAGGTGTAGTACGGTTGTATCTGAGGGATTTACTTGGGATTAACGGTAACATCACTATGCATATCATTAGTTCTCTTTCTTCTATGGATGAGACTAGTAGGTTATTGCTATAAGCGGTTGCGGAGGCAATAGCAATTATGGATGCACTGCCCACATATAATTTATATTGCTCTAACAATTACATGCATACTTTATCTTTATCTTTTATTCCCATCAGATGTTTTGCACAACTATAGGTGAAACCGAACGCCCTAGGCCCTCTCTCCATCATCGACAACAACAAAAATATGCAAACTCTTGGTCCAGTAAAAACATAAAAGGAATTCTAAAACTCCCGAAGGTCCATTAAAGTAACTTCACTACACATCTGCTTCCTGAGGATTTGATAACCTAGGTCTACTAGGGAAAAAGAAGCTATACTAGGTTCATAATCCGGATCGAAGGTATCATTACCCGGGCCCTTAAATTGGACAATAAGTATTTGGCAAACATAGATAGTCATTCTCACAATATAATAATCACTACAACAATCACAAATAGATGGAAATATAGGAGGCACAATACATCTTACCAATCCCCTATATCGCCCATGCCTATGGGGATTTACTCAGACATGAGAGAAGGATAAATCATATGCATAATCATATTGCAAACAGAAATCATATCAACTTTACCGTAGCAAGCCACAATACTGTTGGAGATCAAATGAAATACAAACCAAAGTGGAATAGAGGTTTCAAGCCCTAATCTTACAAGTATGAATCTCTCTCTCTCTCTTTCAGTACAAGTAGGCATGATGGTGGAGTTGATGATGGAGAGGTTGGGGATCGTCGAAGAATCAGATGGTGTTCTTCTCCTTCTTTAGATCTAATCTCCTCTCTTCTGGGACTGTTTGTGGCGACTGTGTGCATAATTCGTCTTGTGCTCTTTTACGAAAGTTGCTTGTGTTGATATAAAGAAGGCGATGGCGGGTCGTATGGGCGGACGGTACGGGCGGCCTCCGACTATAACAGTGGTCATTAAGGTCTCTAGACACCTTGGAAGGAAGGGTCTTCAATTGGGGATTTTCTCTAGTTGGTGTAATTAACCCAAAGATGCTCCCAAATCTTCCATTAGTGCTCAATACCTGAAAATCAATATAAGAAAACAAGGTTTCACTAATTTGCAATATTAACATTAGTTGAAAGGTCAAAATCAACGAAACCCGGTGAGAACCAATGGAAAATCCTCGATAAAAAGTATCAACATTTGGAGCTATCAAGGAGGCAGTGTGAAGGTCTTTACCCTCGGCATGTACTTGTATACCACGAACCCGGCGGCTCTGGCGCGTAGCTGTGTGTTCTTCCCTATGCAGATGTCTTGGTCCCTGATGTACACAAGGTCGTCGCCCTGCACCTACAGGCGAAGAAGGTATTTGACGTGCCTCATGTCCCTCCATCACCCTCCTTTGTACATGGCGCACTGCTAAGGCCCGACGGTTATGGACTCCTTGTACCCATACCCCTCGTATTGCCTCTACCACGGGATACTCTCACATCCTTCCATTGCACGTGTGGGCAGGACGGTGAACCAAGGCGGTGAGGCACGTGCGAGCAGAACGGTGGTCCAGGGCGGTGAGTTCCGCTTGCAAGACATCGATGTAAGCAGCTGATGCGGCTCATGTAGTCTGTGAGAGTAGAGGTCTCTGGGCATCATGGGCGAGAATCCTGAGGATAAAGGAGCGGGAAGTTTTGTTGGGTCCGCAGCATAGAAAACAAAAAAATTCCTACGGTGTGAACTACACGCCAAGATCTATCTACTAAGTACAAAGCAAACGGGTGGACATACATCCATAGAGAACTTACCCTCGAAGACAACGAGCTTTGTTAACGAGTAGGAACTCGTGGTTGATGTAGTCGTACACTTGCCGATCTCAAGATCGTGAGGAAGTCCGAGCGCCGCAACTCAGCACACGTTCAAGCCACCGGACAACCTCCACCTCCTCGCTCCAGCGATCCAGCGAGCGACAACTCCTTCTAGACGAAATGCCACCGGGAACATGTATCTCGCTAATCCGAGACCATGGGGGAATAATTCTAAAGGGGGAGAGAGATCCTTCACAAGGAGGTGTGAGGATGAAGGAGGGAATGGGTGGCCTTTTATAGGAGGAGGGGGTGCCCCCTCTCCCCATGGCCGGCGCATGGGGGAGTGACCCCTCACCTCCCCCATTCATGTGGTGGTAACCCCTCCACATTAAAATGCCTCTTCACATTCCCTTTTAAAGTCTCCACTTTAAATGCATTAAATTTCTCCAAATTTAATGCTCTCTCATTTAATAAAACTCTTTATATTAAATTTATTCAGAATTTTGTTAATTACTTTAATTAACAAACATTCATATATATCCCCTTGCAATATTTCAATATCACATGCAGAAACACCTTCTGCAATTTCACCCGAAACAATTTCCGGTTTCTATTGAAACAATTCCTGCGCTTTGCAATTCTTTCGTCTGAAACATATGTGCTCTAAAATGGTGTCCGGTAACTCTTAAGTGTGCCACCCTACGATTCGCGAATAATGCAGACATGGTCGAGACCCTTCTCCGAACAATAATCAGCAGCATGACCTGGAGATCCGTACTGACTCCTCACATTCAACGATGACTCCTGTGATCGTGAGAACCTTTAACGCTTGTAACTAAATCCCTTTGTCTCTCGATATATTACATGTCCGAGATTCGATCATCGGTATCTCCATACCTAGTTTGATCTAATCTTGACATGCACTCTTTTCTTGTTCCCGTGATATAACATTCTAGTGATCACATCACTTGCTTGCAAGCTATCCTAATGTGATATCACCGAGAGGGCCCATAGTATATCTATCCGTCATCTGGATTGACAAATTCCACTCTTGATCCATGAGCCTCAACATAACACCTTCGTAGCACTGAACCCATCTTTATAGTCACCCTGTTACGGTGTGACGTTTGATGTTATCAAGATACTCTTCCGGTGTTAGCAATTAACATGATCTCATGGTCTAAGGATAAAGATTACTTAAATCGATGTTATAGCAATATAAACACAATGACTTGATCGTAATGCTATACTTCGGATGAATGTTCATCACATCATTCCACCAATGGTGTGACCTTGTTATTAACAACATCCAATGTCCATGATCAGGAAACCTTGATCATCTTGTTAATCAACAAGCTAGTCTATAAGAGAGGCATGACTAGGAACCCTTTTTGCTTATTAAACACACATGTATTGATGTTTCCTATCAATACAATTATAGGATGTAAAATAAACATCTATCATATACAAGGAATACATAATAACAACTTTATTATTGCCTCTCAGGGCATATTTCCTTCAGTCTCCCACTTGCACTAGAGACAATAATCTAGTTCACATAGTGATAAATCTAACACCCATGGAGTTCTGGTGTTGATCATGTTTTGCCCTAGGGAGTACTTTAGTCAACGGATCTGCTACATTCAGGTCCGTGTGCACTTTACAAATCTTTATATCTCCATCCTTGACATGCTCGCGGATGGAGTGAAACCGGCGCTTAATATGCTTGGAATTCTTGTGAGACCTTGGTTACTTGGCATTGGCTATGGCTCCATTCTTGTCACAATAGATCACCATCGGGTCCAACGCACTGGGAACCACACCCAGTTCCGTAATGAACTCTTTCATCCAAACTGCTTCCTGCGCCGCTTCTGAAGCAGCAACATATTCCGCCTCCGTTGTTGATCTAGCCACCACGGGTTGTTTGGAGCTCCTCCAACTAACTGCTGCTCCGTTCAAGAGAAATACGTATCCAGATTGAGACTTAGAGTCATCCGGATCAGTGCCAAAGCTAGCATCGACATAACACTTAGCGACTAGCTCTTCTTCACCTCCGTATACAAGAAACATATCCTTAGTTCTTCTCAAGTACTTAAGAATATTCTTGACCGCTATCCAGTCTTCCGAACCTGGATCAGATTGGTACCTACTAGTCAAACTAAGAGCATGTGCCACATCCGGTCTTGTACATAGCATGGCATACATTATAGAGCCTATGGCTAAGGCATAGGGGATCCTATCCATTATCTCTCTTTCTTCCACCGTAGCCGGACTTTGAGTCTTACTCAATGTCTTGCCTTGCAACATAGGTAAGAACCCCTTCTTAATTCCGTCCATATTAAACTTCTTTAATATCTTATCAAGGTATGTACTCTGCGATAGCCCAATTAGGCGTCTTGATCTATCTCTATAGATTTTAATGCCTAATATATATGAAGCTTCACCAAGGTCCTTCATCGAAAATTTGCTGTTTTTAACACTGTTTAAAAGATCTAAATCATTTCCAATCAATAATATGTCATCCACATATAATATCAAAAATGCCACATTGCTCCCACTCACTTTCTTGTAAATACAAGCCTCTCCATAAGTTTGGACAAATCCAAACTCTTTGATCACCTCATCAAAGCGGAGATTCCAACTCCGTGATGCTTGCTTCAGTCCATAGATGGATCACTGAAGTTTGCACACCTTATTAGCATCCTTAGGATCGACAAAACCCTTAGGTTGTGTCATATACAACTCTTCTTCAATATTACCATTGAGGAACGCAGTTTTGACATCCATCTGCCATATTTCATAATCAAAATATGCAGCAATTGCTAACATAATACTAACCGACTTAAGCATCGCTACGGGAGAGAATGTCTCATCATAGTCAACTCCTTGAATTTGTCGAAACCCCTTTGCGACAAGTCGAGCCTTATAGATGGTCACATTACCATCAGCATCAGTTTTTATTTTGAAAATCCATTTATTCTCAACGGCCTTTCGGTCGTGAGGTAAGTCCACCAAGTTCCAAAATTGGTTCTCGTACATGGATTCCATCTCGGATTTCATGGCTTCTAGCCATTTGTTGGAATCCGGGCTCATCATCGCTTCTTCATATGTCGCAGGGTCATCCATTTCATCAATCATGAAATTCATAACAGGATTGCCGTACAGTTCAGGAGTTGCACGTGTCCTGCTTGACCTACGAGGTTCGGTAGTGTCCTCTTTCGGAGTTTCATGATCAATATCATTAGCTCTCTCTTCATTAGGTGAAGTCAACTCCGAAACAACTTCTGGAGCTGCGCTACTCGCCATTTCATGAAGAGAAGGTTCAATAACCTCTTTGAGTTCTACCTTCCGACTACTCACACCTTTCGCGAGAAACTCCTTCTCAAGAAAGGATCCATTCTTGGCAACAAAGACCTTGCCCTTGGATCTGTGATAGAAGGTATACCCAATCGTTTCCTTAGGGTATCCTATGAAGACGCATTTTTTCGCTTTGGGTTCGAGTTTATCCGATTGAAGTTTCTTCACATAAACATCACATCCCCAAACTTTAAGAAATGACAGCTTAGGTTTGTTTCCAAACCATAATTCATACGGTGTCTTTTCAACGGATTTAGATGGTGCCCTATTTAAAGTGAATGTAGCGGTTTCCAGTGCATAACCCCAAAATGGCGGTGTAAGTCGATCGGAGACATCATAGATCAAACCATATCCAATAAAGTATGATTACGATGTTCTGACACACCATTACGTTGTGGTGTTCCGGCAGGCTTGAGTTGTGAAACTATTCCACAGTCTTTCATATGTGTGCTAAACTCGTAACTAAGATACTCTCCCCCACGGTCAGACCGCAGAAATTTGATCTTTCTGTTACGATGATTTTCCACTTCATTCTGAAATTCTTTGAACTTTTCAAAAGTTTCAGACTTGTGTTTCATCAAATAGATATACCCGTATCTACTCAAATCATCCATGAAAGTAACAAAATAACGATATCCACCTCACGCCGACACACTCATTGGTCCACACACATCAGTATGTATGATTTCCAATAGATCTGTCGCCCGTTCCATTGAACCGGAAAACGGCGTTCTAGTCATCTTGCCCATAAGGCATGGCTCACATGTATCAAATGATTCAAAATCAAGTCATTCCAAAAGTCCATCAGAATGGAGTTTCTTCATGCGTTTAACGCCAATATGACCTAGACGGCAGTGCCACATATATGTAGATATATCATTATCAAGTTTAATCCTTTTAGCATCAACATTATGAATATGCGTAATACTGATATCGAGATCCAACAGAAATAAACCATTCAACATAGGTGCATGACCATAAAAGATATTATTCATATAAATCGAACAACCATTGTTTTTAGACTTAAATGAATAACCACTTTGCATCAAACACGATCCGGATACAATGTTCATGCTCAGTGCAGGCACCAAATAACAATTATTTAGGTTTATAACTAATCCCGATGGCATATGGAGAGGCAGCGTTCCGACGGCGATCACATCAACTCTTGATCCATTGCCGACCCGCATCGAGACCTCATCCCTTGCTAGTTGTCGCTTGTTACGCAGCCCCTGAACCGAGTTACATATATTAGCAACTGATCCTGTATCAAATACCCAGGTGGTACTGCGAGTACTAGTCAAGTACACATCAATAACATGTATATCACATATACCTTTGTTTGCCTTGCCGGACTTCTTGTCCGCCAAATACTTGGGGCAGTCGCGCTTCCAATGGCTAGTCCCCTTGCAATAGTAGCACTCGGTATCAGACTTAGAGCCAGCTCGGGGTTTCTTTTCAGGCGTGGCAACAGACTTGCCACTCTTCTTTCCCTTGTGCTTGCCTTTCTTGTCCTTCTTGAAACCGGTGGTCCTATTGATCATCAACACTTGATGTTCTTTCCTAATCTCCACTTCTGCAGTCTTAAGCATTGTGAAGCTCGGGAAGATACTTCTTCATGCCCTGCATATTATAGTTCATCACGAAGCTCTTGTAGCTAGGTGGCAGATATTGGAGAACACGATGTATGCCTAAGTCAATGGGAATCGTTATTCCCAAGGACACAAGCTTATCGGCGTACCCAGACATTTTGAGTACGTGCTCACTAACGGAGCTGTTTTCCTCCATCATGCAGCTAAAGAACTTTTCTGTAGCATTATAACTCTCTACGGCAGCATGGGTATCGGAAATCATTTTCAATTCTCCCATGGTATCAAAGGAATTGCCATTTTCGAAACGTTTTCGAAGTTCTGGCTCTAGCCCATACAGTATGCCGCAATGAACTAAGTTGTGGTCCTCCTGACGAGTTATATGGACGTTCTTTTCCTCGTCAGGGGCATCAGGAGCTGGTGGGGGGCCTAGCGGCGCATCTAGCACATATTGCTTTTGTGCAGCAGTGAGGAGAATCCTCAAATTCATAGCCCAGTTGGTGAAGTTGCTACCATTCGCACCAAGTTTCTCTTTCTCCATGAACACATTGAAATTAAAAGCAGGTGGTGCCATCTACAACAGAATTTGTAAAGTATATTTAGACTAAGTTTATGATAGATTGAGTTTGACTAATCCAAATTACTAATGAACTCCCACTCAAAAACGACATCCCTCGTGTCCTTTTGGTGATTACATGAACCAAATCCACTACACCAAGTCTGATCATCACGTGAGTCGGTGTAGCTTCAAAGGCGAGCATCTATATGGGCATCATATCAACTATATGACTCATGCTTAACCTTTCGGTCCGTGTTCCGAGGCCATGTCTGTACATGCTAAGCTCGTCAAGTAAGAACCTTAGTATTTGCGTGTATAAAACTGTCTTACACCCGTTGTATGAAAGCGTAGAGTTGAAAACACCCGATCATCACGTGATGCCTCAAAACACGATCCACAAAACGGTGCATACTTAAGGAAGAACACATTTTATCTTGATATCTAAATGAGGGATCATCTTATAATGCTACCAAACGCGCCAAACTAGCAATATAAGATGCTAACATCTAATGTGTGAAGTGAGGTGATATGGTCCATGCATTTGATCTCTATCATTTGCATCGTGGTATGATCTCTATCATTCCTTTGTGTGTAAGGCCAAGGTCTATGGAACTTACACGTTAAGTGAGTTGTAAGAGTATCTATTATACATCTACTTACAACAATACCATATCAAAACACTAGCCCAGCAACGATCTAAACTAGACGCCTCTAATTTATCAATTGCAAGTTTTACGTGGCTTAGGGCTTTCGGAGATAGAACCTGTCTAACCTACGAACATGAACCACAACGAGGATAACTAAGTTATTAGCAACTCGTTGTAAATCAGATATTGACTATAGTAGGAGAGACAGACACCCGCCAACCAATTATGCAAAACAAGTTCCATGTCAGTCGTGGAACCGGTCTCATGTACGATGACATGTAAGGTTGGTCCGGGCCGCTTCATCCCACTATGCCACCAATATCCAAAGTACATAGAAGATGCAATAACATGATCATCATCGCCCACATATAAACATATGTGTACTACCTGTGCAAAGCACCTACGCATAGATCAGGCTCTGATACCACTGTTGGGTCCGCAGCATAGAAAACAAAAAATTTCCTACGGTGTGAACTACACGCCAAGATCTATCTACTAGGTACAAAGCAAACGGGTGGACATACATCCATAGAGAACTTACCCTCGAAGACAACGAGCTTTGTTAATGAGTAGGAACTCGTGGTTGATGTAGTCGTACACTTGCCGATCTCAAGATCGTGGCTGCGATCACATAAAAACATAAACTTTGAAGCTCAATAGCTAAATACATGGCAATTAAATCATGAGTCGGGATCATTAAGAGCAAAGAAAGGGTACAAAAGCATATTTATTCCGAATCAGACGGCGAAATGCACTGGAGTACTGATGTTTACCATGCGCCCCATTATAGCCGAACGTGAGGGAAAGATCGTTTTTCTTTTGTGCGGATCCTTATTATCTGTCGCTATTCTAATCATTAGATTTCGAAAGAATTTCCATTTCTTTTCTATGAAAACAACATATAAAACTCTGGAAAATTTCGAAATCAGGCCAAGCGTCTTAATACATATGCAAAAAAATTCATTATTGGCCCACCATTGATTAGAAGATTTCGCTTGTATGAGTCCGAGCGCCGCAACTCAGCAGCGCATCCACACTCGCACACACGTTCAAGACACCGGACAACCTCCACCTCCTCGCTCCAGCGATCCAGCGGAAGCAACAACTCCTTCCAGACGAAATGCCACCGGGAACATGTATCTCGCTAATCCGAGATCATGGGGGAATAATTCTAGAGGGGGAGAAAGATCCTTCACAAGGAGGTGTGAGGATGAAGGAGGGAATGGGTGGCCTTTTATAGGAGGAGGGGGGTGCCCCTCTCCCCATGGCCGGCGCATGGGGGGTGACCCCTCACCTCTCCCATTCATGTGGTGGTAACCCTTCCACATTAAAATGCCTCTTCACATTCCCTTTTAAAGTCTCCACTTTAAATGCATTAAATTTTTCCAAATTTAATGCTCTCTCATTTAATAAAACTCTTTATATTAAATTTATTCAGAATTTTTTTAATTACTTTAATTAACAAACATTCACATATAGCCCCTTGCAATATTTCAATATCACATGCAGAAACACCTTCTGCAATTTCACCCGAAATAATTTCCGGTTTCTATTGAAACAATTCCTGCGCTTTGCAATTCTTTCGTCTGAAACATATGTGCTCCAAAATAGTGTCCGGTAACTCTTAAGTGTGCCACCCTATGGTTCGCGAATAATGCAGACATGATCGAGACCCTTCTCCGGTCAATAATCAGCAGCGAGACCTGGAGATCCGTACTGACTCCTACACATTCAACGATGACTCCTGTGATCGTGAGAACCTTTAACGCTTGTAACTAAATCCCTTTGTCTCTCGATATATTACATGTCCGAGATTCGATCATCAGTATCTCCATACCTGGTTTGATCTCGTTACCGACATGCACTCTTTTCTCGTTCCTGTGATATAACATTCTAGTGATCACATCACTTGCTTGCAAGCTATCCTAATGTGATATCACCAAGAGGGCCCAGAGTATATCTATCCGTCATCTGGATTGACAAATTCCACTCTTGATCCATGAGCCTCAACATAACACCTTCGTAGCACTGAACCCATCTTTATAGTCACCCTGTTACGGTGTGACGTCTGATGTTATCAAGATACTCTTCCGGTGTTAGCAATTAACATGATCTCATGGTCTAAGGATAAAGATTACTTCGTATGATGTTATAGCAATATAAACACAATGACTTGATCGTAATGCTATACTTCGGATGAATATTTATCACATCATTCCACCAATGGTGTGACCTTGTTATTAACAACATCCAATGTCCATGATCAGAAAACCTTGATCATCTTGTTAATCAACCAGCTAGTCTATAAGAGAGGCATGACTAGGAACCCTTTTTGTTTATTAAACACACATGTATTGATGTTTCCTATCAATACAATTATAGCATATAAAATAAACATCTATCATATACAAGGAATACATAATAACAACTTTATTATTGCCTCTCAAGGCATATTTCCTTCAAGTTTTTCTCGGGATAAGAGGACCAAGCGAAACGTTGTTTCGGCGAAACACTCCATTGAAATAGCGATCAATATATCATGGGAGGGCGACGAAGCGATGAAGGAATTGACATGGTCGACAACTGAATATAGTGCTACGGTTGGCATAAAATGGAACACCTTACTTTTTTAGATAGTAGAAATAGAGATAGAGATATTGGTATGACCCAAATTTTGCGCTATAGTCATCATATCATGGCGTAGTAGTATATTCCAATCTGCCTGGTTAGCTAGACAAACCAGGACCACAGTACTACACTATCTCCAAAACCTTCTTTGGCAAAAAGACGAGAAGGGCATATTCTACTACCGGGAAAGATTTTATTCTATACCTTGGTTTTTGAATTGGAAATAGGAAATGTGAAACGGTCAAACAAGTGGGTAACGCTGGGTGAACCAAAAAAACTTGGGTAGAGCAGGATCTAAGTATTACCTAGACAAACTACCCATAGTAAGAGCGGCAGTTAGAGCAAGGATAATAGTATAGCCAACTGCTGGCTATAAATAAAGTGTCATGTCATCCATAATCACCTTAGAGCTAGCACGTACAATAGTGAGCTACAAAAATATACTATTTTAGTACTACATGACCCACCTTTCACCCTCCCAAAGTGTCTAGGAGCACGTGCTAGAGCTGACTCTTGCATGAGAGCCCACTCTTCTTCACTCTCCTCTTATCTCTCTTTCAACTAGACAAGGAAATAATATTTTAATCGTTATAGTCAACTAACTAGGACTTATTATACTTGCTCTTATGAACACTATGGATCATCCCATGGTGGTGGTGAAGGAAAAGTCCCCTACCTAACCGTCCCTAAGCATGGACACGTGCTCGGCTTTCAACCGGACGACAAGCCTAATTTAATGGCAATTTGATAAAAGAAAATATCATTAGCTTTAAAATAGGTTGTTTATCCAGACTTCGAATAATTCTTGGATACGCCACT
Organism: Avena insularis; assembly: GCA_023614405.1. Classification (NCBI taxonomy): domain Eukaryota; kingdom Viridiplantae; phylum Streptophyta; class Magnoliopsida; order Poales; family Poaceae; genus Avena; species Avena insularis. The sequence goes on from CM042694.1 coordinate 539,749,090, forward strand.
AGCTGCTGCAGACAAGGGACATGTGGATTAGCGCCGACAAGGATAAGCTGGAGTGTGTCTACGGGATCAAGGACGCATCCAGGACGGGGATGGGTTGGATCGCACCGATGTTTTATCCCGTTGTGATGAGAGCGAAGTCATTTAATCTATCGGAGTATCTTAATTTGTATAGTTGCCAAATGAATTTTTTTCTCTTTTCCGATACTTTTCGTCCGGATCCAGCTCCTTAGGTTCCGCTTGGTTGGTTGGAAATTACGCCAAAATCCCTGTTTTAGTCAGGTCTGAATCGTTTTCGGCCCGAGCCTAGTATTAGTCACTTGGTTCACTAGAATATTTACACCTCTAAGTCTTTTATGGCCCGTATAAGTCTGTAAATATTAGGCATCTCTTGCGGTCTGTATGTTTCAGTCGGAATGGACTGTGTATGTGAAAATCCGCCCGTGAGAAAAACGGCGCAGGAAAGTTCAACGGACTTCCAAGCGGGGCCTTATCCTTCAAATCCGTACAAGAGTCGCACAAATCTCTAGCTATAAATACGGAATTTGCAGTGCAGGTATTATACGGATCCTTCCATGGCTGCGCGAGCAAACGATGCACTCCAATGTAATAATCCACGGTGCCAACGATGACGCCGGCTCCAGCCTCTACGAGGATAGGATCGACGTCCTCCCCGACCACCTACGGCTTCACTATATCCTTAGCTTGAACGACCAATTCACCCACCAAATTTGGGTGACCGATGTGTCACGCCCTGACGCGGGCGGACAGAGCGCTTGCCCACAACCGATGGCATCGGGTCCGCATGGCAGCAACCCAAGCGCATGACATCGACTCAGACGCACTTGCCGACAGACTGACCGGCGGCAACAACCTTGGCCATCAATGTTGTCGCTGACTGACGGGACGCCGTCTAAGTTCCCGTGCAGGCATTGATGACGAAGGAGCGAGAACCTACGCACGCATTGACAACAAGGGACTATTAAACCGGCCTAGCACCCATCGGCGATGCACTCTCCACCCCCAGCCATACCCAGGAGAAGTTCCACCACCACTACCGCTGCCACCTATGAAGAAGATGCCTTCGTGGCTAAAGAAGACGAAGAACAATGCCGAGCCCAGAGACTCTGGGTAGAGCCGGCGACGAGGGCCCCGTTCGCCCACTCCATCACCACCGATGTCGCGATTCCTCCGTGGCGTGCCGCCGCCGCCAAGGCCGTGGGACTTCGTCGGTACTACGGCACGCGATGACATTCTCCACGATGATGACGAGCGCCAGCGCAACCACCGCTACATTCGAGTAGCGAAGTGCGAGCTGAACAGGGACCGCATCGAACACCATGATGCCTCCCTCCCCAGCGGCTAGCACCTTAACCTGGACAGGGTGTCGGTGCCGCCCACACCGAAGAAGGGGAAGGCGCTAGAGGCAGAGATGTGTCGCCGCATCGCCAAGATTCCCCAGGAAGTTCAGTGCGAGAGCGCTTACCAGATCAAGGAGTACTTGAAGAAGTTCTTGGCGTGGGATCACAACGCGTGGTGCTCGTCTATGTTCCGCGGTAAGCTCCAGCCCTAGGAGATCTATGAGGGCATCCCCAACTACCCCTCCACCGGCAAAGACGATGACGATGACCAGGATGATGACGGTGAGGGCGAGGTCAGCGTCCACGACGTGAAGCAGGAAGTGGGTCCCCAGCCACTGCCCCGAGAGTACCAGGCACTCGTGGCGGCCGGCTACGACGAGGATGCCATCCTCGACCAGGTCATGGCTCTGTTCGTGGAGGACGAGAACGACAAATGGGAGGGCTACCGCGATGCCATCCAGCTGACGGCGATGGTCGTGGACGCCTCCCTGCCTCCTCCCACGCCACTGCCGGTGTGGGTGCCACCCATAGCTCCACGGCTCGGGATGGAGCTGGTTGATCTCCTGGCACCGCCGCTGCCACCGCCTCAGCCAGAGTGGCCATGATGGCCCGGACAGGTGATCGAGCCGCTGGCGCCGGCGCATCCGCTGCTGCCCTAGAACCTCCGGACGCCGCCGCCATACATCGATCTCGTCTCCGACGGCGAGGAGTAGATGGCCACGGCGCCAAGGACCGTAGCTAGGGTACGGTAAGCATTTTTTATGTTTTATTTCCTATGTAAATTATCTATGAATCTATATAAATTTTCAGCAAATTGCGTGCTTTTATATTTAGTTTGAATTTCAAAAAAATTTGTCCAGGACCAACGTGGACCGTGACCCAAATTTCTTCCTAGGCCGATCCGGACAAAATCGAACGGTTTCCCTTCGCTGATTTGGGTTGGCTTCGTTGGAGATGACCTAACAGCACAATGGTAGATGCCCATCTCCGATCATGGCTGATGAGACTTGCATAGTGTTTGTTTCAGATCGGGACTGACGGACGGAAAGAATAGGAAACCGAAGTGATGAGACTTGCATAGTGTTTGTTTCAGATCACGACTTAGCTCACGTATCCATCGATCGGGACGGACCCAAAGTATAGGAAGCCAAAACGATCACGACTTTGCTCACGTATCCATGGCGAGGGCAGGCTCGGGGCGGACAACGAACGAAGCCATCACCAACGAAAACGTCCTTAAACATACCGAACTTGCTGTGCCGGATCGTCCCCTCGCTGCGCACGCAAACGATGGACTCCAACCTAATAATCCACGGTGCCAGCGACGACGCCGGCTCCAGCCTCTATGAGTACACTAGAGGAAAACGGACCTCCAGTCCCGGCCCATAAGGGACTTTAGTCCCGGTTCTGGTAACCGGGACTGGAGAGGCGGGACTAAAGGCCCACCCACTAGTCCCGGCCCTCTTACCAGCCGGGACTAATGGACATCCACGTGGCTATCTCTGTGGGTGCTGGGTGCCCCCTATTAGTCCCGGTTCGTATTACGAACCGGGATAACTGGTTCTTTGCCGCGGTAGAATTTTAGGCACTTCCTCTGTTGCGGCAGAGAATTTAATTTGTATTTTTTTTCATTTCAAAATAGTTTTCCACGCTACCACATACCATACATGTTCGTGCTTACATAAGATAACTTCTTTTAAGATCGAGCATATAAATATATACATGGTAGTTACACATGGGGATCACAATTATCGGGACTAGAGCCCGTCTATTCAATTACAAGGTCGGGGATCATCGTCGCCTATTCACACTAAATTCTCCGACGTCATCTATCATCTCGTTTATCAAGAATCCTGCCAGTTCTTCAGCAATTGCTACTACGCGTTGCTGTGGTAGGAGCTGATCCCACATTTTCTCGAACTATATAAGAAAAGGAGATCAATATGAATATCAATCATGATAACAAAAAGTGTCGGTAATAAAAATAATGTTATGAATGTATTGCTTACATCGACTATAATCATTCAGCTCACTGGTAAACGTGCGAATGAACTCGCAAACGTAGAATCCACATAGATTCGTCCCATGTGGCTGCCTCGCGCACTTTACGAGAATAGAATTAAATCAAAATAATAATCCAGCATCATAATTATATTCAAACTAGAAGTAAAGAGATGTGCCTACTACTTATTGAGACCGGCTTAAACGTCAGCTTCTCAGTAAAGTCACCCGTAACCGTACTCTTGAACTGGTTCCAAACCCTACCCGGTAAAGAAAATGAATGAGTTATTTATTACGTGATATCTCAGGAAATCAACGAAAGAGACCGCTGTAGCACGAAAATTACCTCTGGAGCATGTCCTGCATGTCACTAAACTATTCCAGGGGTCTCTTTAATGGGTCCATGACTTCAACTCTTCCCTTATCAAGTTGAATGTCCATGAGAATCCAGTGAAAACTGTACACGTTTATATATACATCAGTAACTCATCAATTACACTTAACATTGAGTAAGCAAAAGAGAATGTGTACAATAGAGTAAGACACTCACGCGAAATTGTAAGAAAACAGTATGTGGTCACAGAAATTTTGCTTCGTTAGAAACCTTAGAAGGTTTTCCTGTGTGTCCTCGGGTTTATCCTTTAGCATCCGACAATATATTTTATCTGGGTCAATGAACCCAACACTGAAGATTGACCTTCTTTTACATTCCATGATCTTCATTCTGCATAATAATAGAGTACAAAAGGATATAATTAGGATAATTATATGCAATGAACTGAACAACTGGAAAAAATGAGCAGCTTATATATAGACAATGAATTCAACAACTTAGAGACAATAGCAACTCATGAGACTTTTGTCGAGGGCGTCGAAAGTGTATAACTTCTGGAAACTCAACATGGACCTCTTCTTCTCGGAAGTAGTAGTCATGTGGGACTTTCGCCACCATCATTATTCTCTCCTCCTTTACGGCTTTCAAGTACCATTTATGTAAACTCCGCATTTGTGTTGGCAGTTGTTGGAACTGCTCAAAGCTGACCAGAGGCTTCCCTGGGACATATGTAGGGACTACCTGAGCCTTGGGTAACTTGTCGTCCTGGGAACCTAGCAATTCCTCAACAGTCACATTCATAGCGGCCGCAAGCTTCTTAGCTTCTTCCATATCCTGCTGGGGAGTGTCATAGGATACCACCTTGAGGGATGGGGTCGATTTTTTGGCCTGTTCCCCGAGCTGGGGGATGTCCTTTCTTTTCCTGGTTGCACTTTGACTTAATGATTTGCTCCCGCTTGCACTTCTACTTGATTTGCTCTTCTTTACTTCCTTCTGAAGTGTGTGTCGATAGTCATCTGGCTTATGGTGCAAGTCATATTGCGATTTTGTGTTCAGAAAAGAAAGTGCATACGCTTTTTTGCTTCTCGATGTATACCGGGGCGGGCTCGGGTTTCTTCTTTTGAAGCTGCGCAACACATTCGGCCTTTACGATCATGTCGGTTTCCTCGTCGGTACGATCGTAAGGTCTGATAGGAAGATTCTTATGAGGTACTCTTGGGAGGGGCGACATTTGTCGTTTTGGGCTCCTGCGTCATTTAGTACTAATCGGAGGCTGCGGCGGAGATCGAGATGGACTCGGGCTGTGGTGGTCGTAGTCATGGGGTGAGCTTCTTGGAGGTGAAGGTGACATGCGACAACTCGGAAGCGGTGTTGGCTTTGGCGTCCAGCCTGAAAGCTTGATGTTGTCCTTGTCCCATAGAATGATACCACCCAGTACTTCTCCGAGTGTCCTCTCATCTTTAGGTCCAGGGATGTCAAGATCCATTGAGTCCCACACCATTGCGATTTCATCCACACCAACTTTAGCATAGCCAGCTGGAATCTCACGGCCATGCCAGCGTGCGCCAGGTGGACAAGGTAAAGCACATCCGACCGCCACCTTGATGAATAGGTTCTTCACCTTTTGATGGAGCTCACAAGATGCCTGCTCCTTGATTCCATCCACGGGGTAGCCGGGACCGCCATCTACCATACGTGCATCGTCATAAGGGACCTCCGATTCAGCCACGCTGCTTTTTCGTTGAGATGGGACGGCGGTAATATCGAGTACAGGATCTTGCAGGCGCGCTGCTCCTCGAAGTTCGTCAATCTGTTGCTGATGCATTCGAAGTGTTCCTAGCAACTCGGTGAACCTGTCTCCCTCCTCCTCCTGCCGTCGCCTCTTTGCTCTCTCTCGGCTCCTATAAGTATCTCTGTCTTTGGGAAATCCCATCTCCCACGTATAACTAGGGCCAAGGCCTCGTACACGTCCTCCGCGTTCGTCATTCCCGAGGACCTTTGTCAGCAAGTCTTTCTCTCTATCGGGACGGAACTTTGTTGTCCCCGCTTTAATCTCCTTCACCACTTTCTGTCATGTATCCCGGGGTATCCTAATCCCGTCACTACAAATAAGGTCCCCTGTACTTTCGTCATACTCACTCCCATGCCCAAGGAACCAATTCCTTGCCCTCAGATCCCATTCTTCGCGTATTGGTTATGGAGTGATCCCTTTAGCAAGCAGCTCATTCTCTTTAGCATCCCACTTTGGCATGGCAGCTGCGTAGCCCCCTGGCCCCAGGTGATGGTGATATTTCTTCATCGCGGCATTTTTCTTGTTTTTTTCCGACATTTCCATAGCAGGTTGTGACTCCTTGTACTTCACAAATGCATCCCAGATAGCTTGCTGCTTCGTTAGATAGCATTCAAATTTAGGAGTCTTCTTCGTATTCTGATGCTTTTGCCATAATACTTTCTTCCAGTTCTTGAATAGTTCGGCCATCTTCGTAAGAGTCCACTGCTTGACTTTCTTCCTCAATGTAGTTGTGTCGGCATCATCCTCACATTATGGCAGGGTGAAATGTGTCATGAGGTCATTCCAAAGACCCACTTTGCACCTGTTGGAGACATACTCACCCTCTTTCGCCCCTTTGGTCTTATTACACTCTCGAACGGTGATCGGGATGCAATCCCTAACCATAACTCCGCATTGTTGTTTAAATACAGTTTTAGCCTTTTCGAGTTCCACCGGTTCACCCCGTGGTGATACCCGCGTAATTGTATAACGCGTAGATGCGTCCAACTTTTTGGCTGGGCCTCGTTTGGAATATTTTTTGCTCGATGTGGAGGCCTAAGAGAAGAAACATTCGTCAATTTATATATATATATACAACTCAGTTAATGCATCTACTGATCACCAGACTTCATATATATACCTCGCCGTCGGCTTCTCCACCACCGGAGCCGTCGGCTTCTCCTTGATCATTTCGGTCGACCTCCTATCCCTCACCGGAGGGGTTCAGATAAATCGACAGAGATTCGGGTGGATCGACATGGGGGGTGTCGTTGATCATATCCTCGAGATTGGATCCATAGTTTTATACAAAATGCACACAATAACATTTTTCATTCAATATTGCTGCATAAAATAATACTAAACAATAATATGAACACACAATTTGCTACAATAATACTAAACAATAGCAAAATTCTAGTGATGCCCTAACCCTAACCCTAAGTCCGGGGGCCCGCGAGCACTACCACATTAACCCTAAGTCCGGGGGCCCGCGAGTACTACCGCCCTAACCCTAAGTTCGGGGGCCCGCGAGCACTACCACATTAACCCTAAGTCCGGGGGCCCGCGAGCACTACCACATTAACCCTAAGTCCGGTGGCCCGCGAGCACCACCAACCTAACCCTAAGTTCGGTTGCCCGCGAGCACTACCACCCTAACCCTAAGTCCGGTGGCCCGCGAGCACCACCATCCTAAGTCCGGCTGCCCACGAGCACTACCACCCTAACCATAAGTCCGGGGACCCGTGACCACCACCACTCTAACCCTAAGTCTGGAGGCCCGCGACCACTACCACCCTAATATATACACTACTATTACACTAGCTACTAAATAATATTACAACTACTAAATAATGTTACAATTATACACTACTATTACACTATACTAAATAACACACAAAATCAAATAATATTACACTACAAAATAAAATTAACTATATATTACAAAAATACTATTACAACTAAATATTACAACTACTAAATACTATAGAAATACTATTACACTAATACAAAATACTACAAAAATAATATTACACTAATACAAAATACTATTACAACTACTAAATACTACAAAAAAAAGCCAGCCAGCCAGCAAGCCAGCCAGCCGCCAGCCAGCCAGGAGCCAGCCGGCCAGCAAGCCTGGAGGGGCGAAGGGAGGGCAGGCTGCTCGCCACAAGGATCGCCAGCGCCATCGCGTGGCAGACAGAGCAAAGGGAGGCGCGGGGTACCAGGGCACGCGAGGGCAGTGGCTGGAGTGGCGGTGGCGGTTGGGGTGGTGGCGGCGGCGGTTGGGGTGGTGGCGGCCGGAGAATCGGCAGCCACGGCCAGTCGCCCTTCAGCGTGGAGGGTGCTCACGTGGGGAGAAGAAGGCGCATGGGGAAGAAGGCGCCAAATGTATAGGGGGGGACCTTTAGTCCCGGTCCGTATAATGAACCGGGACTAAAGGGTCTTTAGTCCCGGTGCGTTATACGAACCGGGACTAAAGGTCCCCCCGAACCGGGACTAAAGGTCCCCCCTTTAGTCCCGGTGCGTGCCACCCCCCGGGACTCAAGGGTTTCGCCCAGCAACAGGCGGCTAACGCCACACCTTTAGTCCCGGTGTGTAGCACGCACCGGGACTAAAGGTCCCTTTTTCAAAAAAAAATCACCCTGGGGCGCGCTTGTTTAAAAAAAATTCAATTAGCATAGTATTTAAACATTTGAATTTTACAGTTTTTGTATACTTATAAATTTGAGAAAAAATTTAACATGAAAAGTTCTTGAATTTGAATAACTAATCCAAATCTATTTTCTATTTTATAAAATAATTGTTCTAACTAGTGAAACTAATAACCATTTTGCCATTTTCAATTTAAAAATGCATTAAATATTATATTTTGCATATTTTTAAATAAGTGATTCAAATCAATTTTCTGTTTTATAAAATAATTATTCTAACTAGTCAAACTATTAACCATTTTTCCATTTTCATGTAATTCCGACGCTCCGGTGGTCTTCCTCCGGCGAAACCCTAGACCGGGGGCCCCGGATCGTCTACCCCGCCTTATTTTTTCTCGCCCGTTCTCTTTCGGATCGTAGCCCCTTTAAGGTTTAGGGTTTTTGGTTTAGGGTTTAGGGTTTTTGGTTTAGGGTTTAGGGTTTTTGGTTTAGGGTTTAGGGTTTAGGGTTTTTAGTTTAGGGTTTAGGGTTTAGGGTTCCCTCCTCTGACTTAGGGTTTAGGGTTCCCTCCTCTGACTTAGGGTTTAGGGTTTAGACTCATATCTGCCGCCTCTCTCCACTCTATCCCATGGCTTCCACCATACCTCTAACCCCAGGGAGGCGGAGATGGAGTCTTTCACGGACTAGCAGGAAAATATTTTCCGAGGCGGAACTTCCGAAGATGCCATAGGGCGTGTGCACCAAGGGCATCTTCGAGAAGTTCTACCACGGGAGATTTCCCAAACCTTTCCTCCATCCATGGGGATGAAACTCTCCATCCATGTTGGCTTGGTCGTTGCCATAGCACATCTAGACTCATATCTGCCGCCTCTCTCCACTCTATCCCATGGCATCCACCATAACTCTAACCCCAGGGAGGCGGAGATGGAGTCTTTCACGGGCTAGCAGGAAAATATTTTCCGAGGCGGAACTTCCAAAGATGCCATAGGGCATGTGCACCAAGGGCATCTTCGAGAAGTTCCGCCACGGGAGATTTCCCAACCCTTTCCTCCATCCATGGGGATGAAACTCTCCATCCATGTTGGCTTGGTCGTTGCCATAGCACATCTAGACTCATATCTGCCGCCTCTCTCCACTCTATCACATGGCTTCCACCATACCTCTAACCCCAGGAAGGCGGAGATGGAGTCTTTCACGGGCTAGCAGGAAAATATTTTCCGAGGCGGAACTTCCGAAGATGCCATAGGGCGTGTGCACCAAGGGCATCTTCGAGAGTTCCGCACGGAGATTTCCCAACCCTTTCCTCCATCCATGGGGATGAAACTCTCCATCCATGTTGGCTTGTTGAGTTGCTTGCCATGGCGTATCGATGCTCCTTTTATAGGCACGGCGCCGCTTCTACTTTATCTTCTTCCTCCGACAGGGCGTCGTGCGCTACATGCTTTATCTCATCGAGCAGTGTGTCCACCCACACGTCCTTATCCTACCGACAGCTTTAGTCCCGGTTTGAGCCTCCACCCGGTACTAAAGGTTACCCATGCGTCCTTATCCCACCGACAGTTTTGTTAGATGACACAAAAACCACCTTTAGTCCCGGTTGCACCCACCAGCCGGTACTAAAGGTTAGCCACCCCCTAGATAAGGCCCTCCCAGATAGGCCTCCCCATCTTTTGTCCCGGTTTGAGCCCCCACCCGGGATGAAAGTTTCTCGCGCCACTGTGTTCCCACGCTTTCCACCGGTTCCCACCTCTGTCTTCCCGCCATTTTTCCAGTATATATATGTACGCTTGGCCTCCATTTACATATCACATCTAGACTCATCATTCTCTTCCCATGGCTTCCATCGTATCTCTAACCACCCGGGAGGCGGAGGCGCTTCAAAAAAGATTTCCTTCTCTTCTTTGGTAAGAGCGTACCTGGCAAGCCCTTGAAACTACCCTGGATGCTTGCCGTCTCGTCCTTTATGATGTTGCTGGTCCTTCCGTGCTGCAGGGGTATCTTTTGACTTCCCATACAAGCCTAGGAAGCCTGGAATATTCATGCAAAGATTCTTCGTCAGGTGCATCATGTTGATTGCAGAGCGGACCTCATGCATTTTCCAATAGGGTAGCTCCCAAAATATAGATTTCTTCTTCCACATGGGTGCGTGTCCGGTAATGGGGTCTTTCGGAACAGGTTTTCCTCCAGGACCCTTTCCAAAGATTACATCCAAATCCTTGACCATACCAAATACATCAGCACCACTACGGGGGACAGGCTTCGTCCGGGTTTCTGCCTTGCCATTGAAATGCTTGCCTTTCTTTTTGAAGGGATGACTGGGCAGAAGAAAACGACGATTGTACGGGTACACATTCTTTCTACATTTATCTAGATATATACTTTCAGTCTCATCTAAACAGTGCGTGCATGTATTGTATCATTTGTTCGTCTGTCCTGAAATGTTACTAAGAGCAGGCCAATCATTGATGGTTACGAACAGCAACGCTTGTAGGTCAAATTCCTGCTGTTTGTGCTCATCCCACACATGTACACCTGGTTTGGCCCACAACTGTAGAAATTCATCAACTAATGGCCTTAGGTACACATCAATGTCATTGCCGGGTTGCTTCGGGCCTTGGATGAGCACTGGCATCATAATGAACTTCCGCTTCATGCACAACCAAGGAGGAAGGTTGTAGATACATAGAGTCACGGGTCAGGTGCTGTGACTGCAGTTCTGCTCCCCAAAAGGATTCATGCCATCGGTACTTAGACCAAACCATAAGTTCCTTGTGTCACCAGCAAAGTCCGGGAAGTCTCTCTCGATTTTTCTCCACTGCCGACCATCAGCAGGGTGCCTCAACATCCCGTCTTTCTTACGGTCTTCCATGTGCCATCGCAACAACTTGGCATGCTCTTTATTTCTGAACAAACGTTTCAACCGTGGTATTATAGGAGCATACCACATCACCTTGGCAGGAACCCTCTTCCTAGGTTGCTCGCCCTCAACATCACTAGGGTCATCTTTTCTGATCTTATACCGCAATGCAGTGCATACCGGGCATTTATCCATATTCTCGTACTTCTCATCGCGGTAGAGGATGCAGTCATTAGGGCATGCATGTATCTTCTGCATGTCTAATCCTAGAGAGCAAACAAGTTTCTTTGCTTCGTACGTACTGGAGGGCAATTGGTTATTTCTTGGAAGCAGCTTCTTCATTATTACCAGCAACTTTTCAAATCCCGAGTCAGTCATACCGGTCTCTGCCTTCTACTTCAACAATTCCAGTGTGCTACCCAGCTTCTTCTGACCATCTTCACAAGTTGGATACAGCAATGTGTTGTGGTCCTGTAACATCTGCTCGAACTGCAACCTCTCCTTTTCTGTGTCGCAGTCTCGCCTTGCATCACTAATGACCCGACCAAAATCATCAACGGGCTCATCTGGTTCCCGTTCTTCACCCCCTTCTTTTTCATTATCTTCAACTGCGGTATCATCGTATTCAGGGAACATAGATCGGTAGTTGTCATCATCGTTCTCTTCTTCATCATCGTCTTCCATCATAACCCCTCTTTCTCCGTGCTTGGTCCAAACATTATAGCCGGACATGAAACCGGACCGAAGCAGGTGGCTCTGAATGACTCTTGAGGAAGTGTGAGCATGCTCATTTCGACATTCAACACATGGACAACACATAAAATCATCCCGCCGCTTGTTCGCCTCGGCCACAAGGCGAAAAGAACGCACGCCTTCTCTGTAAGCATCAGAGCGTCGGTCACCGTACTTCCATGGGTGGCTCATCTGCATCATACAACCATGCATATATATCAAACGCAATCACGATACTTAAATTAGTACCGCGCAGTCAAAACGAGAAAATAATTGCTAACCTTTTAGGACACTTCAAAACAAAGAGGAGAAACCTTGAGTGTCGCTCTGACACCTCATATCATATTTTGTCTTGTGTGAACTCAAATGGCATCGCTCTAATAGGCATTTCACCGAACACCTCTAGTGCATATGAAAAAAAAAGTTAGCACAAAATTATACCCACCTCTCACATAAAAAAAACAGGAGAGAGTATAGGGTTGGGTGCATATATATAGGGCCAGGCCATTAATCCCGGTTTAAGATACAAACCGGGACTAAAGGTTCTGCCAGAAGCACACGCGCCGTCCAGACCCATTTATCCCGATTTGTATCTTAAACCGGGACTAATAGTTCCTTACGGACTAGGACAAAGTGGCTCGGCCTCCTCAGCCTGAACTAAAGACCCATTTTCTTTCTACTAGTGGTACGAGGATAGGATCGACGGCCTCCCCGACCATCTACGGCTTCACTACATCCTGAGCTTGAACGGCCTCCAGATTCTCCCATTCCATGATACTAGGATCAGCCTCCTTCCTGACGACCCGCTTCATCACATCGTGAGCTTCCTGCCTACGCATGATGCGATCCGTACGAGCCTGCTGTCGCGGAGGTGGCAGCGGGTCTGGATCGGCCTCCCGACCTTGGCGTTCTCGGACGACACGCGGCCTGCAGCAGGCTTCGCGAGTTCGGTGGACGAGGTGCTTGAGCACAGCCACGGCATGGACAAGCTCGAGATATCCGTCAGGCATCCTCAGCACTTGGCCCGTGCGAACGATTGGCTTCAGCATGCCGCCGAGCGTGTCCGTGAAAAAATCAGCATCATCTTCCGCTATGACCGTGAAGATGTCGTTGTTGCTGATCAGGATCGTGGCCGGATCAACTTGGTCTTGCCGTGCGTCAGAAGGACCGACGCTATGACTCTCCACTTCCGCCAAACTGGCGTCGGTAACCTCGTAATCCCGCCGGCGTCCGCCGCGGTACCCAGCTCCTTGACACAGCTGGAGCTCAAGTACCTGAGGATCGATGGTAGCAGCCTCTCGAACTTCGTGTCCTCACGCTGTCCCCACCTGAGAAAGCTTGTCGTACACACCTTTGGCGACGAGGATGCCCTCCGCCTCTGCAACGATGCCCTGGAAGACCTTGACCTTGACTACTACTTCGGCGGCCTCCGGCGACTGGAAGTGTCGTCTAGCAACCTCCGCCGCCTCCGGATTAATGAGATCTTCTCGCCTGAGGTTATGGCCCACGAAGTGCACGACGGCAGCAAGGCAGCCAGCTTCCGCACTCCCCGGCTCGAGGTCCTCAGTTGGACACCCAGCACCAGCATCCACACGAGCAGGGTCGAGTTTGGCCACAGTTTGGCCACCGTTCGCCAGCTTGACGTCGGGCTCGCGACCCACTTTCTAGTGAATCGTACCCGTTTGCACTGTTGGGGCTGCCGGCTTTTCCTCCTCTCACACTTGCACGAACGAAGGTAGAAGAAGGGAGACAGCACAGAATTTTGCCGGCGCACGAACGCCGCCGCCGGCACACCAACACCCTAATCTATTTTCTGTTTCGGCTGGCTCAGATTACAAGCAGTACAGGGAGGAGCTTTATACTCGCGGGAGGAGCTTTATACTCGCGCGCACGCACACGCCAAACTCCACTCTTGCCCACGCGCCCACTAACCTGCCGCCATGTCCGGCCACTGACCCAACTAATCTAGCTACATGCAGGCGCACGTACGCCACTCAAGCAATCTGTCCACAACGGCCACAGGACTTGGTCTGGCAGCTGCGCACGACCCGGCTACACGCGTACCTGTCAAGATTAGTGCTAACATGCACTACAACAAACTCGCTGTATGGCTCCTTCAGCGCTGCACGGGTGTACGCCGCCTTAAAGTCTCCCTCTTTAATTTACACCCCAGTGTAAGTAAATACAAGTACTCCCTCTTTAATTTGCACCCCAGTACATGTATTTTTGTAATAATGTCCCTGTTTCACATACATGTGTATGTGCCCACAGCCACATTTTGTGTTTGGTGTGCTCGACGAGGCATCGTTGTCCCAGTACGAGGATCTCATGATAGAGATGCCTCAGATTAGCACCGTCACTCACCTGACTGTGTGTACTCTCTTGGATCATCACGCTTACGGAGCCAGCATAGCAACGCTACTATCTAGATGCAGCCGCATAGAGACGCTTACTGTCATTGCCAAAGACAAGGTATGTTTTTCGCTAAGTCTCGATCGCTACCATAGAATTAATTAAGCATGTGTGCCTGGTTCATTGGATGTTCAACCAACTCCATATATATTTGTGAATTCAGAGGTACAAGCATAGATACGTTTGCGCACGTACATCGGCTTGCTGGTGCAAGCGTCCCGCTGACTGGAGGGAGGAGAAGCTCCACCTGGATTTTCTCCGGCAAGTCGACCTCAAGAATTTCATAATGGCTGACTGGCTGCCGGACCTCGTGAGCCTGCTGCGTTGTTCGAGACCACCGGTGCTAATAACAGCTCATGATGTACATGAACGGTATGAGTTGACTGATGAATCGACTCTACATGTACTGCAACAAGAAAAAAGAAGGATACTTGAGGGATTACCTATGATTTTCTAGCAAAGTTGACTCCTCTAATGGTTGGGATGATGATGAAATATTATTGACGACATATGTGAAATATATAGAGGATCGGTGCAGCATACACCCATAGAACGCCATGTACAAGCGTACAAGATGTGCTACGTCCACAGCAATCGGATCAGTACGGCTGGATTACAAGCAAATTGTCCGTCAGGTACAACCCTATCCTCGTGTATAAGGAAATATACTTGATGATATTATCCGTAATATTCAACCTTCTATTTTTGCTATAAGAGGGTTGATCTAGCAGGGTGGAAGGGTGACGCCCCAACCTAGGAATTAGTCCGACTGTCGGTGCTGGACTCACAGCCCCTCTTTTCCACCTCTAGCTCAAACTAGAACAATGGAGTTTTTTCCGGCGACGAACGCCGCGGCTGCCGAACGGCCTGTATCTTGGTTTTATTTTAGCTGGCTACATGGCTCACAACCACACATCGCGAAAGTTTAGCTAGTACAGCTTAAATAGGCAGCAGAGGGACTAACCCACTAACCGCATGCACGCACACCACGCACCACGCGGTCACTAATGCCATGCACTAACCTACTAACTAACTTATTTCCTGATCCACTTGACCTGGCCAACGTATACAGGTAGCTAACAAACTTTCTCAAGATTAGTGCCAACAATCACTCCCTAATCTTGATATGTTGTTGACTAGGTTCACGGCTGTTGCACCGCGCCGCCGCGGCCTCCGCCGCCTCCATGTGCTCGCTGCACCACGTCGTCTTCTCCGACTCTGACGACACGAGTCGTCGAGCATCCTGCCCGGCAAGATCGACACAAGATCCGCCGCCGAGCACCTCCTAAACACATGCGCACGCACGCACGCTGCCCACGTCACTGGTGGTCTGCTCGCCTAGGCCGCACGCACAACACGCTCGTACGCGCACGACACGGCCGGCGTCCAACGGCCACCACCATGCTTGACGCAGCCTCGATCTTCTTCCTTAGCGACCACACCAAGCTCCGCTGGCGAACATACGCCGTTGATGCCGTCGCGCTCAAACACGACCTCCGCGCCACCACGCAGCACCTCGGCAGCCTCCGCGCTCGTCGCACATACGACGCTGCCACAGACTCGACCTGACGCACATACGCCGGTCACCACCGTCATGGACTCGACCTGGCGCACACATGCCGGTCCTCCTTCACCTCGGAAAGCGCCAAGCTCCTCTGCCAGCGACACACGCCGGACGTTCCGGCCGCACTCGGACACGACCTTCCCCGACGTCGCTGCATGTCGCCGCCACGCCTCTACATCCACCGCACGAACGGCGTCACAATGCCATGGCCGCCGCCGTCGTGCTCACCGCGCCACAGCCCCGAGCCGCGAGGCTCTGATACCAAATGTCGGTGCTGGACTCACAGCCCCTCTTTTTTCACCTCTAGCTCAAACTAGAATAATGGAGTTTTTCCCGGCAACGAACGTCCCGCCGAACGGCATGTATCTTGGCTTTATTATAGCCGCACGCACGCACACCACGCACCACGCGGCCACTAATGCCATGCACTAACCTACTAACTAACTTATTGCCTGATCCACTTGACCTGGCCAACGTACACACGCAGCTAACAAACTTTTGCCAACACCGACAACTCTGCAACAACTTCCTATCCTCGTCGTATCTTTTCGTGGGTGCTACATCGGTTCCTCTTTCTCTCATTGAACTTCTAGGATAGCCTTTTGAATTGCATAAACGCGACCTCAATTCATTAGTGATCTCTAAATATAGTTGTTGATCATGAAGTCCGTAATAAGTGACTCCGATTTATCTAAGATTCACATGTATCCGCACAATAAAACACATCAAAATACATTCGAATATAAATAAATCCTAAAACTTGGGAAATTGTAATAAAGCATGGTACACTTTGTCTGAAAATTGGAGTGCTGACATTCTTTATTTATTTATTTGGAACTGGGGTACCGTAGGTCCTGAAGGACCGAGATTCTTCAATTATCGCACTAGTGTCGGTAGGTGCTACAAGAAACTTTTTATAATTATTATTACTTTTGAGCCTTTTCGTATTGATGCTTATGATTATGATTATATTATTAATAGATCGGTTGAATTTCGCGAAAAAAGGAACACGGTAGCTGAAAGTAGATCGGTGCCAAGGTACACGTGTGCAGCGCCACGCTGTGGATGGGAGAGACAAGCCGGCCTCTGTACACACTAGCCGAGGATGCACAGAAGAGATCTATGGGTACCCTAAAAAAAGAGATCGATGGGAGATGGATGGTGAGAGGCAGCGAAAGAGAGAAAACACAATTTGTTTTGCGTGCATATTATATAGTACTACGGTCCTTGCATTTACTACTAGTGGAGTTTACCCCGTGTCAGCATCTCATTATAGTTTTGCTCTAACATCGTACTGCCTTCAACTCCTTCTCTTCGCTGCTCTCTCGCTGCCTCCCTTTTGTTTCTCTAGTATGTATGCTCATTTTGAGCATTGTTTTTCCTCAGAGTACTAGTACTTGCTTTAAAGAAAAAATAATTTTGTCACTTAGAAAATTGGATTATTTTCCTAATAGTTGACCAAAATGCACATATCTACTTTTTTAGTACATTACCAAATATGGGAAAATTACCATAAACTATGATATGGATATGTCTACGACCTTGGTAGCTTCACCTGAAACCTGTTCATACTTACTCTACATGGTAGGCCAATTTTGTGAAGCGGGTTTTTCAAATGTTGAAAAAACTCATGTTTATCATTTCTCATTGCAGGTAATACACGCAAAAGGATGCCATGCACAAGTCTCTTGTTTTTTTGCTTTTTATTTATTTTCTTATTTTATATTCAAAGTAGGGATAACTTTTTCGGCAAGAAAATTCTAGCAAGAAGTTGAATTTTTCAAAAATCTTGGTCATTCTCGATATATTGACTATCTGGTGGGTATCTTTAAAAGATTTTTGTGAGATTTTAAGAGCAATCAGCGGCTCATTTGTGGTTCAAATTAGTTTGACCTAATTTCAATAAATTGATATAGAGTAATTTAAGTTGGTGAATTTAGTTGTGAAGCTTGAAAAATCATAAAACATAGGAGTCGCAAGTAAAACATGCAAGGTCCGCTATGTCTGGAAACAAGGCTTGTGGTATTACGAGTAACATTCTTCGGATTTTCTTTACAGAGCATCCCCGTCGTCACTTGGAAAACTGAAAAATGTTTTTCCCTAATTGTTGGAAACTTCGACGAGCAACATTGTTTACTACGCCAAGGAACACCCATCTACCCGATGTGAGAACTGTATGATAAAGTAGCTAGGGTATCGCGCTCACATGTATTCAAGTTTGATCTAATTTCGTTTTATAGACATAAAGTTGATGGGTTCGTAGCATGGAAAACAAAAAAATTCTACCGCAAGAACGAACAAAACCCAGATCTAATCTAGACAAAAGCCAAGATCTAATCTATTAGACATGAGCAACGAGATAGATCGGTACTAACCCTCATAGAACCGAAAGCGTTACGAGATTAGATCTCGTGGATGATGTAGTCGATCACTTGCTGATCTCAAGATCGTGTGGACGATCCTTCCGCGCCAGCGTTCGGCAGCGCTTCATGACGGTCACACGTGCGGAGTCGAAGCAGACCTTCCTCTCCCTGTTCCAGCGAGCAGCGGAGGTAGTAGATCTTCTCCACAGAATCCCAGCAGCACGACGGCGTGGTGGTGGTGGTGGAGATGAGAATTCTGCAGGGCTTCGCCTATGCCTGCAGAGTAAGAAAGGTGGAGGAGAGGCTGAGATTGGTTGTTATGAGAGGAGGGCAGAGGGGCACCCTCCCTTCTATTTAAAGGAGGAGGCGCTGGGAGGGGGAGTCCTAGTAGGACTCCCCTCCTTGGGCCGGCGGTGGGAAGGGGGGAGGAATCCTCCTCCCCCACGAATCCGTGTCTTGCCCCACTTGGTCTCCTTGATCCCTTTCTTGGTTTCCAAGTAAACCCCAAGAAATCCTCTAGAACCTTCCAGAACATTCTGAAACCTTCTAGAATCTCCATACAAACACTTCGGAACATTTCCTAACTTAGAAAATGATCCCCAATATATGAATCTTATTCTCCGGACGATTCCGTATCTCCTCGTGATGTCCCGGATCCATTCCGAGACTCCGAACAACATTCGGTCTCCAACGCAAATTCCATATCTACTTAAAACAACTTCGAACCTTAAGTGTGTCACCCTACGGTTCGTGAATATGCAGACATGATGAAGACACCTCTCCGATTATAACCATCAGCGGGATCTGGAGATCCATAACGGCTCCCACATACTCAACGATTACTTCATGATCGATAGAACCATTTAACATACGAAACCAATTCCCTTTGTCATGCGATATTCTACTTATCCGAGGTTTGATCGTTAGTATCTTCATACCTAGTTCTTCCTCGTTACTGATAAGTACTCTTTACTCGTTCCATGTTATGTCATCCCTTGTGACCCAGTCACATGCTTGCAAGCTATCTAGATGACATTCCACCGAGAGGGCCCAGAGTATATCTATCCGTCATATGGATGGACAAATCCCAATCTTGGTCTATGCGCTTCAACACATACTTTCAGAATACCCAATGAAACTTTTATAACCGCCCAGTTACGAAGCGGCGTTTGATGTCATCAAAGTACCCATCCGGTGATGGTGATTAACATAACCTCATGGTCGAAGGATTAGGTTACTATGTATTTCAAAGCTTACAGCAATACGAACTTAATGACTTGATCTTATGCTATGCTTACTTATGGGTGTGTGTCCATCACATCATTCTCCGAATGATATAACCTTGTTATTAATCACATCCAATGTCCATGATCAGGAAACCATGATCATCAATTAATCAACAAGCTAGTTTAACAAGAGGCTTACTAGGGACTCTTTTATGTTTACAAAACACACAAGTATTAATGTTTCCGGTTAATACAATTATAGCATGGGATGTAAACATTTATCATAAACATAAAGATATAATAATAACCACTTTATTATTGCCTCTTGGGCATATCTCCAACAGTCTCCCACTTGCACTAGAGTTAATAATCTAGTTAAAAACTTGTGCATTCAACACCTATGGCTTTCTGGTGTTGTATAGACACTATTGCTAGTGGTAAACATAATCTTCGGATCTGACACTTCCAGGTCCGTGTGTATTTGCATGTCCTTGCGTCTCTACGCATTACTCATTCTTCAATGAGATGGCATTGTATAAATTTGGTCCTTTGGTGAGACCTTTAGTTCCTCGGGATTAAATCATGTTGATATAATTGTCATACAATGTATCTTCATAGTATTATCCCGCTATGAACCACACCTAGTTTGATAACAAACTACTTGGCCTTAAATGCCCTCATTTGCTGCTACAATATGATCATATACTTAGCCTTTTGTTGTAGTATCTGTCACAATGTTTTAACTTTGGTACTCAACCAAATCCGTTATGGAACTTCCTTTCCATTACATTGTGCCACCTATAGTTTAAATTGAGATAAACTTAATTTGTGACAAAACTAGTATCAATGTAACAATTTACAATGAACTATTTGTCACCACTATATAAGTAATATATTCTTAGTTCTTCCAAAGATCATAGGAATATCCCTACTATTGTCCAATGATCATCTTATGAGTCATTCTGGTATATGCTCATAACATTTAGAGCATAGGACATATCTGGATGTGTACATCTCAAAGAATGATTGATCAAAATATTCTTGTGATTTCACCAGGTGTCAAAACACTTGAATCTCGTGTCAACACACTTGAATCTTGATTCAGTCCTTTCCGTGCGTCAAGAACCTTTCTTGTTGTTTCCATATTGAACTCATTCAACATCTTATCTATGTATATTTGGCAAAACCATATTAGCGCCTCAATCTATCCATATAGACATTGATGCCTAATTCTTGGGTTATGCCTAAGTCTTTCATCGATATGAAATTCTTAACCTGTGTCAATAAAAGATACATCATTTCTAATTAACAATATGTCTTTCACATAATGTATTAGAAATATGTCTTAGCGCTCCCACTTATTTTCTTGCAAAATGCAAACATCTTCATCGTCTCTAATGAAACTAAACCTTTTAACGGTTTCATCACGGTGAAGATTCCAACTCCGCGATGCTCACTTCAACCATTGAAGTTTTGCATACTCTTTTAGCATCCTTTGAATTAACAAAACCCTTTGGATCGTGTCATGGACACATCCTAGGTAACCATTCTATTTAGAAGAACTTGTTTTGTTTGTTCAACTACCATATACCAAAATATATGTAGTGGTTGCTACATTAATCCATCCAGACTAAATATCGCTATGAAAGATCAAATCTTATCATAGTCAATTCCTTGAACATTGTCGTAAACTCTTTTCGACATGTCGACTATTTCATAGATGTGAAACATCCATGTCTATTTCTTTATAGATCCATATACGACTGTAAGGTCTTGCACCTTTCCCGAGGGTCTTTCAAATTCAAAGCTTGATTTCTCGTGTATGGAATTTTCACGGATTTTATGGCTTTAAGCCACTTAACGAAGTCAGGGCCCATCATTGCTTCTTTGCATGTAGTCGGTTCATCATTGTCAAACAACAATGATTTAACTCTCAAATCTTGGCATTTGATTACTTACCCGACCTACTTGGTTCAATAGGAACTTAGATCTCCGTGACCACAACCTTTGAGGCACGTGAGCCATGAGCATTGTTGCTGCCTCCAGGACACTTACCGATGCTGCGCAACTCAGCACATATTAGCCAAGGTTCAACAACCTTGTCAAAGTTCTATTGTCCTCCCACTTGACTTTTCACCAAAAATTCCTTCTCAAGAAACTCGATACTCTAAGTGACAAACACTTTTGTCTTCGGTGTTATGGAGGAATACCCAATGGTTATTCAAAATAACCTACAAAGACATGCTCATCTGACTTTGGTTGTAAACACTTTACTTATGCCTAGCATACCAAAAATTTAAGAAAGGACAACCTGGGTTTTATCCCAAACCATGACTTATATGGTGTCATTTCAACGGATCACGATGGAGCTCTTTTCAGTGTAAAAGCGGTAGTCACCAAAGCTTTAATCTTTAAAATATAATGACAGTTTTATAAATGACACCTTTGATCTTACCATGTCAAACAAGGTTTCATTACATATCTTGAACACTCCCTACTCCTATGGTGTTTTGGGAAATGCAAATCCATGGAACGATTCCTCAAATCTTAGGTGTTTTGCTAAACTTGTAACTCAAACATCTTTCTTTATGATCCAATCATAAACTTTTTATTTTCTTGTTACAATGATTTTCCACTTCATCTTGAAAGTCTTTGAACATTTTCAAATGTTTCATACTTCTTCCTTATTGAGTAAGTATATACATATACTCACTCAAATCTTCGGAGAAAGCATATGAAGTTGAAATCCATCGCCCACGACTACACATAATGGACTATATACATCAATATGTACAAATTCCAATCAACTAGTTGTCCGTTCCTCTTTTGGCCTACGAACGGAGTTTTAATTATCTCCAGGAAAGTATCACAAGAGTCATTTGATCAAAATCAAAGACTCCAAAAATCCATAAACATGGAGTTTCTTCATGTATCCCTTTCAATATAATTTAAACGGCGATGTCACTTTGCAAGTGATCTTTCAATCATTTGTCTTGCGACATTTTAGCATTAGTTTTATGGTCGTTATTTCTCCAACCAGACTTTTATATCATCCATCTATTATGGAATACGGTAATTATTTGAACAACCTTTTGTTGTCATAATACCTGATCAAAATAACAATTATTGAAACAAATCTTGCAGGTAAGATTTGATGTTAACGAGCAACACAACAACCCTTTGTTTGTTTTCGATGAACATCATCACATATTCTCTTGCTAGTTACTTAGGCCATTGCAGTTCATGAATTGTGTTGTCCTATATGACACTTCATACCAACCAATTCGGTATCCAATACCGCAGAACCACATTGTTTAACAACCAAGGAATACAACCATAACATGTATCTTCTATATACCTAAGTTGGATATCTCCAATCTTTTGTTTTCTGCCAAATATTTTATAGATTCTCTTTCAACAATTCCTTTTCTTTTAAAAGAATCTATCAACATCAATAGTGGTGTCATACACATGACACTAGTACAAAGTGTGTAGAGTCAAATACTAATTCCTTTGGACTTGCACTTTGAAGTGGATCACCTTCATCAAATGTTTGGCATTCTTTCAAAATTCCATTCTTTAGTAATATTTTAGTGTAGTAAACATTTTTACTTATATCTTCTATTCATCATTATCATGACAACTTTCATGATCAAGCTGTTATAGCTTATAAAGGTGAATTGCGAGTATAATGTTTCTTTTCCAAAACCTTTTGGAGGATTAGGACGACTAGCGTCTCCAACCTTCACAAATTCTCATCAAATATGAGGACATATACTCTATCATGTTGTAACCAACACATTGTTTTAGATATCGCAATACCTTTCACATATGATGGTTTCTGAAACATTGCTTTCAGCTCTTAGATAAACTTGATATTAAAAACAATCTTTTGAGTATCAAGAATCATGGAGGCAAATATGATACACTAGATACTAACACTGGAATTGTTACTCTTGATTTAATACTATTTATTAAACTTCACAGAGTAAACGGAGTTTGCTGAAAGTTTGCAATATGACTTTTAAACTTTAGATTGACACTCAAAACAATACGATACCGGTTCGTAAAGCAAATATCCAGAATTTCTATAGTTCTACTATCTCAACTATAACTAAGCGTAAGGTGGTGAACGGATGCCAATGACTACAACAAACTATGCAAATTCACTTTGATTGTGTTTATGATAAATTGAGTTTGACTAATCCAGATTACAAAAGAACTCCCACTCAAAACAACATCCCTCCAGTTGTTTTAGTGATTACATGAACCAAATCCACTACACCAAGTCCGATCATCACGTGAGATGATGTAGCTTCAAAGGCGAACAATCAACATGTTCATCATATCATCCATATGACTCATGCTTTACCTTTCGGTATTCCGTGTTCCGAGACCATGTCTGTACATGCTAGGCTCGTCAAGGTTAACCTTAGTATCCGCATGTGCAAATCTGGCTTGCACCCGTCGTATGCACACGTAGAATCTATCACACCCGATCATCACGAGATGCTTCGAAACGACGAGTCTTAGCAACGGTGCTTACTAAGGACGAACACTTTATTACTTGATATTTAGTGAGAGGGATCTTCTTATAATGCTACCGTCGCGATCTAAGCAATACAAGATGCATAAAGGATTAACATCATAGGCAATTCATAATTAGTGTGATATGATATGGCCCTTTCTTCTTATGCCTTCGATCTCCATCTCCAAAGCACGGACATGATCTCCATCATCACCAGCATTGCGTCAAGGTCCGCGGCGCCGCTTCATGGTTGTCCATCATCACTAGCAACTATTACAACTACTTGGAACAAAGCTATTAAAAGATGAATAGACACGCAGGTCTTAACAGAATTAAAGACAATCATTAGGCTCCTGCCGGTTGCCATATTACAACAAGGATCATTGCATACATCAAATACAATCACAATCACATGTAGGCCATATCACATCACAAAACCCCTGCAAAAACAAGTTAGACGCCTCTAATTTTCTTTGCAAGTTTTACGTGGCTTGGGGCTTTCGACTAAGAACGCATCTTACCTACGAAACTGAACCACAACGTTGATACAAGTGCTATAAAGTGCAAAGTGTAGATTTGATCTATACTATGATGGGAGAGACAGACACCCGCAAAGCCACTTGTGCAAAACGAGTTGCACGTCAAGCGTGGAGCAAGTCTCATGTACGATGATATGTAATGTTAGCCCGAGCCGCTTCATCCCACCATACCGCAAGATGCAAAGTACACACATAACAAAAGACGGCACGAGCACCAACGCCCACAACCTCATTGTGTTCTACTCGTGCAACAGATCTACGCATAGACAAGGCTCTGATACCACTGATGGGTTCGTAGCATGGAAAACAAAGAATTTCTACCGCAAGAACGAACAAAACCCAGATCTAATCTAGACAAAAGCCAAGATCTAATCTATTAGACATGAGCAACGAGATAGATCGGTACTAACCCTCGTAGAACCGAAAGAGTTACGAGATTAGATCTCGTGGATGATGTAGTCGATCACTTGCCGATCTCAAGATCGTGTGGACGATCCTTCTGGTGCCGTGTTCCGGCAGCGCTTCCGTAGACGGTCACATGTGCGGAGTCGAAGCAGACCTTCCTCTCCCTGTTCCAGCGAGCAGCAAAGGTAGTAGATCTTCTCCACGGAATCCCAGCAGCACGACGGTGTAGTGGTGGTGGTGGAGATGAGAATTCTGCAGGGCTTCGCCTATGCCTGTGCAGAAGAAAGGTGGAGGAGAGAGGCGGCTGAGATTGGTTGTTATGAGAGGAGGGGCAAGAGGGGGCACCCCCTCCCTTCTATTTAAAGGAGGGAGGCGCGCCTGGGGAGGGGGAGTCCTAGTAGGACTCCCCTCCTTGGGCCGGCGGTGGGAAGGGGGAAGGAATCCTCCTCCCCCACGAATCCGTGTCTTGCCCCACTTGGTCTACTTGATCCCTTTCTTGGTTTTCAAGTAAACCCCAAGAAATCCTATAGAACCTTCCAGAACATTCCGAAACCTTCTAGAATCTCCATCCAAACACTCCGGAACATTTCCTAATTTAGAAAATGATCCCCAATATATGAATCTTATTCTCTGGACCATTCCGGATCTCCTCGTGATGTCCCGGATCCATTCCGAGACTCCGAACAACATTCGGTCTCCAACGCAAATTCCATATCTACTTAAAATAACTTCGAACCTTAAGTGTGTCACCCTACGGTTCGTGAATATGCAGACATGATGAAGACACCTCTCCGATCAATAACCATCAGCGGGATCTGGAGATCCATAACGGCTCCCACATACTCAACGATTACTTCGTGATCGATAGAACCATTTAACATACGAAACCAATTCCCTTTGTCACGCGATATTCTACTTATCCGAGGTTTGATCGTCAGTATCTTCATACCTAGTTCTTCCTCGTTACTGATAAGTGCTCTTTACTCGTTCCATGTTATGTCATCCCTTGTGACCCAGTCACATGCTTGCAAGCTATCTAGATGACATTCCACCGAGAGGGCCTAGAGTATATATATCCGTCATATGGATGGACAAATCCCAATCTTGGTCTATGCGCTTCAACACATACTTTCAGAATACCCAATGACACCTTTATAACCGCCCAGTTATGAAGCGGCGTTTGATGTCATCAAAGTACCCATCCGGTGATGGTGATTAACATAACCTCATGGTCGAAGGATTAGGTTACTATGTATTTCAAAGCTTACAGCAATACGAACTTAATGACTTGATCTTATGCTACGCTTACTTATGGGTGTGTGTCCATCACATCATTCTCCTAATGATATAACCTTATTATTAATCACATCCAATGTCCATGATCAGGAAACCATGATCATCAATTAATCAACAAGCTAGTTTAACAATAGGCTTACTAGGGACTCTTTTATGTTTACAAAACACACAAGTATTAATGTTTCCGGTTAATACAATTATAGCATGGGATGTAAACATTTATCATAAACATAAAAATATAATAATAACCACTTTATTATTGCCTCTTGGGCATATCTCCAAGAAAAGTCATTTAAGTGCGCGGAGTTTTAGCTTGCATGCTTGAAAAATCTTAAAACTTGGCATGATGCACTTCATTAGAAAATTGAGATGGTGGCATTTTCTTGAACTAGGGTAGGCCCAAAGGAGCAAGAAGCTTCAATTAACATGGTGGGTGGAAAGTAAAGGTTACATCAACGACATCAAAAAGTAGAAAATTACACCCAAGTCCATAAAATTTGCACAAAGACCCCTAAAATTTAGCTTGAAGTAGTCAGGTCTGGCTCCTTTTCAACCAAGCAGCTGAGTCATACTCTTCCTACTACTACTTGTTTCACACACAAAATATGGTGGCCCATGCCCGCTGATCATGGACAAAGGGACGAGTTTCCTCGGAGTGAGTAGAGGAGCACACCCAACGATCTGGTTCCCACACCCGACGGAGGCGTAGGTCGTTAGATAAAAAATAGCAAAATTCAGAACGAATTTACTATGGAGTACACTGCCTTCGAGATCGTCTTCCACCGTGCGCTCACGTTGTCAGCGGTTTGACTGAAGTCACTGATGTACATGGTTAACGCCTGGCGAAGGTCCGAAGAGTTTGACCTACCCCCTACCTAGTCGCTTCCTCCAACCGCACCTTCACCCACCACAGGTTCCTCGCGCTCGAGATCGAACTCGAGCATGTCCTGATCGTAAGCAAGGTCCAACATAGGATAGATACGCTCGAGGAGACCCAGAACCTCGTCGTCCACCGCGGCTTGGTCAACCTGGAGCCCTCCCGAGTTGGCTGCCCCGGTCGCATGCTCGTTGTCCACAGTTTCCCGATGGAAGGATTGGCCGTTGTATCGCACAGACTTAACTTGGACGCGGTTGAAGTCCATCCGGAGCGCCCCCTCCCCCCCGGACGTAGCTCCGTCATAGTTGAAGTGGAGGCGCACCGGCGCTTTGTTCTAGAGGTCCACTTTCCTGCAGTTTATGTGTTGACGCCTCCATGACGCGGCCAGTGTAGGATCGGTAGCTTCGTGGGGGCACAAAATCGTGTCGTCATCCAGCACGGCCAACACACATTTACTATGGGCGACCTGGTGCCCTATAGAGGTGCCTCCGACGGTGGCACGTTCCCGGCGGGCCTGGTTTTGAGCCGAAGCAGACCTCCGAGGACTGTGCAGCCAATCCACTGGGATTCCTTCAAGTAGCTGTGAGGGTAACATGCCTTTCGTGGACTAAAGAAATTTCGCTGGAGAGTAGCACGAAGTAGAAGTCTTCTTTTCGCGAAGAGAACTACTAGTACTACTACTGGTACTACTCAGTTACTCTCTCGGTTACAATAAATAAATAAGGGGACCTCGTTCACAGTGTTTTTTCTTTGACCAAGCATTTCTCCCGGTACTCTTATAGAAAAAACGGAAACATGCAGAGACATCGCTCGACGATGTATCAGTTTTTAGGCAGTTGGTGGTGGTCCGGAGCATTAACACTAGGACCAAAAAATTTATATTGGTACTTGTAGCGGTCGTACTTTCTCCTAGCCCCAGTCTTCGGATAAGTTCAAAACAGAGGTGGCGAGCAGCTGCCAGCATGCACAGCGCGTCTGGTATCTTCAAAACAAACTTCTCCATCAAAACACACTTCTCCATTATTTTAGAATCTTCTCTGTCATTTATCTAGAGCATGTTACAAAACATTCAAGTATTAGGTAGCTAAACGTAAAGGTTGAATTCTATATGACATAAAGTACAATAACTAAATATACATCCGATACTTTAAGGATATGTTGTGGCTCAAAATTATAATTATTTTTGAACTTTACCTATTATAATTTTATATACCGATGATATGTCATGCTTCTATTATCTAAGTCTCATGTGCAAGCATGTGCAACTTAGTAGTACTATTGGCATTTAACACGGATGAAAAATACGAAAAGCCGGCTCTCGTGTCTCCTTTTAGAAAAATTCAAAAGAAATAGCATGCTTCAAAGTATGACATACCATTCAAATTCTTACTAGGAATATCCATGCCGACAAATTTGATCCCTTTTTAAAAAATTCAAGCAAAATAATTTCCAAAAAAAATGCTAAACGTTAATTTTGAAAACATTTGAAAAAACTTGTTTAATAATTTGTCTTACTATGTGAAAACATTCTTGCGTTTCAAGCCAAATGTTCAAGGACATGCCCATATCCACATTATAGTTTTGTGGATCTACAAGTAATCATACCAAACTAAGACCAAAGTTGTATTATATGTTTTAACTAAGTTAAATCCTAGAGTAGATAACTCATTTCTAGTGGAGTAACATATATATGAAATTTTTCTTCACGATAGATGTAGACCCGCTGATGTGATTCCCATACTAGATGTTGGTGCATCTTGGCATGTTAAACAATGGTGGCTCTAGGAGTTTCCATTTTTTATGAACATAATATATTTTTTCAAGTTTCATCCTTTTAAACCTCAACATGGCAGCCTTCTGCCAATTGTGTGTTACTTGTACTCTTCTAGACTTCCTCTTTGCCTCAAGTGATTAAACTCATCAACTACACCAACCACATTTCTTACCTCAAACCTCTCTACAATCTCTTGAATTCACTCATGCCAAGATACTTGTCGACTTTATGTCAATTTAATAAATTTTTGATCTACAAGTGTGTGATAGCTTGCTAACTTTTTGGAAAACCATTATTATTTATCCAAGCAGTCACTCTATCTAGAACCTCTAAAGTTTTATAGATTTCAACTTCTTGCTAGGAATTTCATGCTCGCAAATTTTCCTCGTTTTGGAAAAAAATCAGTAAAACATTTTTTGGGGAAACTAGCACACGCATGTACTAGTTTCATGAAAAAATCTAAACATGGATTTTGAATTGTTTTTCAAAAACATGCTTCTAAGTATGGCCTCATTTAACTTCTTGCTAGGAATATACACGCCGAGAAATTTGACACCCTCTTAAAAAATTCAAGGAAAATAAAGTTCTAGTACCTCCATCTGGGTGTAGTAGTCCTGCACGTAGACCTAGCTCATCAAAGTGACGTGTACAACGGGTCAGAGTGAGTATAAATGGAGAGATAATTAAAAACTATTCTGCACCTACTCCTACTCGAAAAACACAACGCTTCCCTAGTTTTCACTATGTCAGTCTCTTCCTAGAGAAGGTATCTGCTCATGCATGTTGAATTTGGATGCACGGACGATATTGCCTAGAGTAAGATGAGGAGTCTAGTAGTACTACTTAACTACAAGTATCTCTCGCTCGCTCTTATCAACCCTCTTATATCCACTCCTCTCTCTACTCTCTCGCTCGGTCTAAAAAATCCCTCTCAGACCCGCCACAGTTGAAGATGGCGGCTATATGGCACACGAGTTGTTTGAAGCTACAATCGAAATGAGTGCAATGAGGAAGCTTCAGGTGCAGGCTATGTTCTCAAATTATTCATCGTCTCATATACATGGTTATTACTTCTTTCTTCAGGATGTTTTTCTTCTATGTCACCCTACTTGGATACAACTGTTGTTTTTGGGATAAATCTCGTTTCCTTACATGAGCAGTGCTTTGGCAAGGCCACAACACACATTGCATGCGCAGAATGCGTTGGAGAGTTGTCCGATGGCTAGTGCCCAGTATGTGAGTACGGAGGCGTCTTCAATCCAACAACCTATGTGGATCGGATGTCTGCGGGAATGAGGCTCAAGTGAATCAACAAAGGGTGCGACATGAGTGGAGAATACTTTGAGTTCATTGAACACTAGACGGCGTGCCCGCACGGGAAAGAAGGTGCGTAGGTTCTTGACGAAAAAGAATTGTATGATATGCGAGTGTCTATGTGTGTGTTGATTCCGTTTGAGTATGGTTTTTAGTTTCTGCCATGGTTGTGGAGTACCTATACTAGTTATTTTATAAATAAATTAAATCATCATTGCATCCACATAGTTTCTCTCATTTACCAAAAAGAGGGAGTACCACCAGCCTGTGCATCCACATAGTTTCTCTCTTTTAGCTAGAAGGCTTGAAAATTCATAGAACTTGGGTGTTACCACCGAATTTGGTCTACTTTGTGTGAAAAGGCAACCAAAGGGTGATTGGTTCGGTTTTGCCACATAGTGGAGCATCGAATATTCATCTTGTCAGATGTAAACCTAAAAAGAAGGAAAAAGTCCAAAACAAACTTTAAGATTGCAGGGTAAAGTTAAATCAAACTCCCAACTCCTAATCCTTGAAATTGGCACTCTGAACTTGTCAGTCCCGATTTTTCTATTTTTGGTTTGACCAGCCACGTCAGCAAAATCCCATCTCAAACGGATCTAGGGTGCAAAATAGACTAGGATTGATAAGTTTGGACTTTGGAGTGCCAATTTCAAGGATTGGGTGTTGGGGTTCAATTTACCTTTTTCCTACAAATTCAAGGTTTATTTTGGACTTTCCCCTCAATAGAACCATGGAGAGAGGACGAGCCAGGTCTGACTTTGAGGAGTGACGAGCTAGCGTGGCCTCGCCTTTGAGCACTTCTGCTCTCACCCATTTCTCCTGGCCTCTTCCCCCTCATCCAGGCCAGCGCCAGAGAACCCAAATTAAACCAACCCCTCACCATCGACTAGCACCCTCCAAAAAATCCCCAATGGCGGCGCCACCAGAACCGAAGTGCTCCTCACAGGAGCACATCATCGAGTCTGGCCCCTATGTATCCGTGCTTACCGCGTCTCTGCATCCATAACCAACTTCTCTGTCATCGAGCCGTCGTTAGTTGACAAGGTGTTGTCATACACAATGACACTAAAGATCTTGTCGAGGACGTACGAGCTCAGGAGGATGCCTGGATCCCTCCCAGCCCCTATGGAGGAGGACGATGCGGCAACCACACCCTATGAAGAGGAGGTGTTGAATATTAGCATGCCTCTCTGCAAGCTGCACGGAGCGATAAAGGTCGTGGGAACTATGTGCAATGTTCTTGGTCGTATATGGTTGTTGAAGAACCTGCAACTCACGGCAGAGGAGTGGGACATCATCATGCCTTACGACATTCTGCACCGGCTCTAGCATGAGGCATGTGTGTGGGTCAAAGGGTTCTACTTCGACCTAACCCTCAGCGTGGACCTTCGGCTCATCGTCAACCTTCCCGTGCTACAAGACCATTGGTACCTGGTTGAGCAGCAGGATGGCCACTATAGCATATGCATGCAGGCAATGCCGAAGCGCACAACAGTATGTCTCCACGGATGCTACCATCCGTACCACCGCAAGTGCATCTTCACTTAGTTTGAGACCAACACTAGCTGCCCTATCTGCCGAGACAATGCGCTCGCCCATCTCTACTGAAGCCAGGTGCATATCTACCCTTCTGTATGAAACCTGTTCGTGTGGTTGCTAATTAATTAATGTATGGAACCAATATATCTACTAAACATGAAGTGGACATGTTCTACATATGTTTGCACTTGTCGAATTAAGTTTAATCCAATTTAGATGGAGAAAACAATTAGTTTGGAATTACAATCCTTCCGAAAAATTTCATCATGTTTGCCATACATTTTACCAAAGAAAACCAGAATGAATCATTGTTCATCATCTCAATGCATAATATGAAACAGTAGTCTAATCATCATCACCATCATCGCTTTCAGCACCGTCACATTCTAGATCCACATATTCCGACTGGGTTGGATCTTCTTCTCCTTGCCATTCATCATACATGTCCTGAGATTCATCTGGTAGAACCAATTTATTCATGTCTTTGTCTACTTCACTAACCTCTATAATGAAATCTACTTGCCCATCATGCGTAGAGCCTCCTATGGCAATGAAATTTTCATCGACGTCAACCAGTTTAGTTACCATAAAACCACTGGGATCATCTTTATGGGCAACATCTATGGTGATTGGCTCGTCATACTCATTTACATCATAGGTGCTCCTTGCCTCAAACTTTTGCACATATTGCCAGCTTTATTATCTCTTTCATCCAAGAATATTACCTTATAATCTTGAGTTACCAAAATATAAGGATCATCCTTGTTCCACACAGCAGTAGTATTGATCGATATGAAATTCCCGTCATTTCTAGGGCCTCTTTTCTTGTTCGGATCTTGGTCATACCAATAACACTTGAATATAACCATAGATCAACCACCATTATTGTCATTATAATTCAATTCAATAACCTATTTCATGTGACCCTAATGATCATAGTCCTTTGACTTCTTCATTTTGGCTGTCAAGTGCTCTCCACTGGTCGTGATGCCACTGTTTTTTGTCTTCAAATGTTGCTCACGCTCATAAGTGCTATAGTGGATACCATCATAATTACAAGTTGAAGCTATCTGCACCCTCTTTCCAGGACCACGTGATAGGGCATAGAGACCATCACTAACATTTCCTGGATTCTCTTCACATAGCTTCGTGATCTGTGGTTATATAAAATAATTAAGAGGTCATCTCATGTGCATAATTTGTATGCAATTCAAAGTTCAATTAAACATCTTACATGATTTCTAAACCATCCCTGAATCCACCCCCATATACTAGTGCAACATAATCTTTTCTTTTGGTTGATTTAAATAACCTACAAAAATGATACTCAAGTCAGACTTTGGTACAAGTTTCATTTCATATATGTGAGGATATGTATGAATAATACTCATGCAACAAAGTTTTTAGCCTCATCAGTATTATTCAGCACATACCAAGTAACTTGGTCATATTCGTGCTGCATAAATGTTCTATATTCTTTCTTTCCTACTAGGAGAACACCATGGTTAAAAACAGATTTTAAACTTCTTCAGTTCTTCCACCTAGATTGGATCTCGTTTTACGATCAGGAATGTATCTTGAGCAAAATGCAAATGCTTTAGCGGCAATATATGCCTTTGCAATGCAAGACTCTGCTCTATCCTTGTTCCTAACAGTACCCTTGAAAGTGCAAAGTTGATGTTCTATAGGGTACATCCATTCGTACTGTATGAGACCTCTATAAAGTGCATCTTCAGGAAGATGAACAGCCAAATGCACCATCACATCAAAGAATGCTGGTGGATATATCAACTCAAGCTTGCACATGATTTCTGCTATGTCCGTCTGAAGACGTGCTACAACTTTTTTTCTATAGTTCTACTACAGATTTCCTTAAAGAACTTTCCCAACTCTGCAAGCACATTGTATAAATCCTTGTTCACTAAACATTTAACGCCAATAGCTAAAAGCCTTTGCAGTAGGATGTGGCAATCATGAGTTTTCAACCCTTGGATCCTGTTCCCCTCTACATTTATACAATTTGCAATGTTGGAAGCAAATCCAGATGGGAACTTCATACCTTGGAGGAAGTCACAAAATAATACACTTATATTCATCGGCAAGGTAAATTCTGCACCTCGAATTTTTTAATGCTTTTCACTGCCCTTAACAACCGTATCTTTAGGACGCTGCTTCAAGTTGTTGTTAACATTGTTCACAGTCAAGCCTAGCATTATAGCTATCTTTTGTCTTGGATGGAATGTTGAGTAATGTGCATATAATGTTGTCACATATATTTTTCTCCATGTGCATGACATTAATATTATGTCGAAGCATCTTACCAGCCCAATAAGGCAAGTCCCATAGAGTGCTTCTGAGCTTATAAAATATTCTTGGCTCCTTTTCCTTCCCTTGGGCAGCTGCTGCTAATTCTTCCCCCCTCTTCCTTTTGGATCCTGCTCCTACTATCGGTGCATCCTCTATATTCTTTATTTTACCTTGTTTGGCAGCTGGTTGTTTTCCTGGTTTGACATTTCTGACCTTTTGTAGATGCTCCTGCAACTCAGCTGCAGTGCCATATTCAGTCCTCTTTCCATAGAACTGCAATTTTTTAAGTTTTTTTTGGAATTTGTGGCCTTTAGGAAGGAAAACCCGGTGGCCAAGGAAACCGATCTTATTTTGCAGCCTCAGTACGACCTGTTTTGTCTCACAACAAACACATGCATTATAACATGCTGTCACTCTGCCTGACATAGCACTAAGAGCTGGAAAATCATGGGTGTAGTACAGCACGGTAGCACGGATAGGGAAGTTAGCATCTTCAGGTTTGCAAGGATTTCAGGATTCATGACACCCTACCATAATTTAAACAAGTCTCGTATAAGAGGCTGCATGAATAGATCAAAATCATTCCCAAATGATTTGGGACTTAGGATGAGTAAAGCTAGCAAGTAGTTCGACTAATCAGTGTGGTATGAGTTACTCATGTTGCCAAATGGGTTAAATCCATATGTATCTAGGCCAAGTCTTAGGTTCCTTGGATCCGCAACAAATCCTGGATGAGCCTTGTCAAAGTTCTTCCATTCATCGCCATCATCTAGATGTCTCAGTGATGGCTTTGAAATATAGCCATCTACATCCACATTTAAACTAGATATTAATCATATTTTTGATGAAATATCTCTCTAAACCCTGCCACTAATGCTACAATTCAGAGGGGTATGCAATCCTTTGTTCTTATATTTTTCCTGCGCAGATAATGTCGTTTAAAGAAGGGAATCACTACATTAAAGTCAAAGATACGATATTTCCTCCAACCACAAGAAACTAGGAGCCGTCCAATGAAGGCAGACGCCGTAACGACCAACTATACGGCCGGAGCAAAAATTCCGACCGTATAGCTCCGGTCGCATAGTTGGCGCCGCCACCGTTAAGTCAAACAGAACAACTTTCGTGAAGGGACCCCTATATAAATAAGCCTCGGGCGACGGGAAAACATCTCTCGCTCGACCCCAGAAACCCGAAGAAGTCATACCTCGCCAGAAAGCTGCCTCCAGATCTCCACACCCTTTTCCATCTCCATAGCCATACTCCACCACTTGTAATAGTAGATCTCTTCTTCGATTGGCGACATTGTAAGACTATTACTATCAATCTTATGATTTTCATTACAATGTTTGTGATTGTTGATCTCATCTCTATGTGTGAGTAATTCTCCCTGGGCTAAGGGCTTTGGCCTAGCCATGTAGCAATTGTGCATGCGATTTATCATAGATGGGATCGTGTATTAGTTTATATGACATGATGATTATTGTATCCTCTCTTGCCTCAATCCAAGGACTTGTCAGGTACCCAAGACCCCAAGGGTTGAGCCAGGTATAGGGAGTATGAGTGATGATTGATCTGCAGGTTGGGAACCCCAGGATGTGAAGGGTATGCACTGTATGTGAGGGATTTGCTTGGGAGTAACGGTGACATCACTATGCATATCATTAGTTCTTTTCCTTCTATGGATGAGACTAGTAGGTTATTGCTATAAGCGGTTGCGGAGGCAATAGCAATTATGGATGCACTGCCCACATATAATTTATCTTGCTCTAACAAGTACACGCATACTTTATGTCTATCTTTTATTTCCATCAGATGTTTTTGCACAGCTACAGGTGAAACTGAATGCCCTAGGTCCTCTCTCTCCATCATCGACAACAACAAAAAAGACGCAAGCTACTGGTCCAGTAAAAACACAAAAGGAATTCTAAAACTCCCGAAGGTCCGTTAAAGTAACTTCACTACGCATTCACTTCCCGTGGATTCGATAACCTAGGTCTACTAGGGAAAAACAACTATACTACATCCATAATCTAGAAAGGTCATCATCCTCGATCTAATGACCTTTAGGTGGATCAACATTAGTAGAAGATCAAGAATAGGCTGATCATATGGTTCACCATGTTTAGTCCACCTAATATATGTGCATTACATCCCATGGATGAATATATGGTCGGTGACTGTGCTCTGACTCAGCCTTTTATAACTAGGCATTTTTGGCATGGGCAAAACACATCCAAGTCGCTGTTATGCTATCTAACAAACTTCATGAAGTCATTAACACCTTCCTAATATGAAGGTGTGCGTTTTTCCCATGCAATATCCTATATCTGTCCATCTATTGAGGATAGAGATGGTCATAAGCTTTCAAGATATTTCAGCGAACAAGTTGATTATAGATCTAATTAAGCCAAGATATCTAATCACTGATCGAATATAGAACTATAAATGCCACATAATTTTAGCCTATTTTAGAAATTGAGTGCAAAACTATGTTACATATTTGATAGAACAGATCGACCGAGCGCAATAAAATGCCTACCAATTCGAACAAACAGATCAAGTGTAGAACAATATCAAATGAACAGATCGAGTACGAAATGACTCTAGGGAACGATTCGAGCGAACAAAGGAAATTATAATCGTATCGTGGGGATCGACTAGCTGACCGCCGACCTGCCTACATCTCGAGAACAATGGCGCCGCTAGCAATGGTGTCAGGCCGTCCCGGCTGATAGACGGAGTGTGAATGTTTTGGTGTGTGGCCTGTGGTTTTGACCGCCGGTGTGTCTCCACTAGAAGAATGGCGCAAAGAGATAGTAGCTGGCCACTGTAGTGAAGGCGTGAGTAGGAAAGTTAATTTGGGCGCTCAGTGGGAAGTTTTAGTGCGCATGGGATATGTTTCTAGTTGTCAACAATTTTCACGCGAAATATCTGCCAAAAAAATTCTCCCTAGTTTTTTCTTCCTTGTTGAGGTCTGAAAATTTTATTACTAAGCCAATGAAATTATCCTATTGGGCCCAAGCATATCCCAAAACCTTCTAATTCGGCCTTTTCATGGTCAGGTGGCTGTCGACCATAGCCCATTAAATTTAGGAGTGGGCCCATGGAATATAGCCACGAAGAATAGGGAATCCAACCCAAGTTAGCCCAGAATCTTTTTAATCCAGCCTTGATGTGCATTATCCCCTTCCCCACCCTCCAAAAAAGCTTCGCCTACCTATGTTTTTTGTGTAGAAACTACTTTATTATGTAGAATTTTTTATTGAGCTACCAGGAGTGCTACCTTCTTATTTGAAGGGAGAAAACATGGACAAGCACTCTATATAGATTATTATTTTTTGTACTCTATATAGAGTGGCTGGCATCAAGAACTCAGCTACAAGACGACTATATATATAGCTGCAACGAATAACGTTGGCGTGGTCAGCATACACATGGTTCGTGTACAGAGAGGCTGACATCTAGGATCCAGATAAATGGCTACTACGTCTAGCAATGTTGCCAAGGTCAGAACGGCGTACTTGACCCAAAAAATAGTCCAAGATACACATGTTTCTTTCAAAGGAAGGATGACATTCGGGACCTAGTATATACACGTTTCCTGCACATAGGAGGCTGGCATCTGGGACCGAACAACGAACCAAGGTCAAAATAGCAGACGCAGCCAAAAAAAGTCCATCATACACACGTTTCATTTACAGAGAGGCTGACATGTGGGATCCAGCAGTGAGACCTTATACAGGTGCTACATCGAGAAACGCTGTCAAGTTCAAAACAGGAAGGCATGAGCAAATAAAAAAAGTCAAGCATGCACATGTTTCTTCTAATGACAGACTGATATGGGGGACCTAGATGGCTGAATAAACAGCTGATGTAGTGAGCAACGTTATCAAGTTCGAAACACGGTGGCGCGAGCGTAGTAAAAAAGTCAATCATATAACCAATTCTTCTAATGAGAGGCTAACATGTAGGACCCAGTAGTCTGAATAAATGCGGTGAGCCAGCATACCACTGTATGAGGTAGTACACTATAGTCGTTGACATAACACTCAGGGAAGACCATTCCGCAAATATTACATCCCTCGGAGTGGTACAACAGAAACAAAGCGGGTCCACAGACATACATTATTATTACAACCAGAAATTACATGACCACTTTGAGTTCCTCCTAGGTCCGTAGAGGAATCCCAATGACTCAAAGCTAAACTATAATAACCTGAGAACAAGATAAAGAAGCAAACTATACTTTACTATAATACGAGATTACTAGCTAGAGGATGGAGATCTATACTACTAGACCGAATTATCTATATCTGATGTATCTATGCTTTAGACTCTTCGAGCTCCATTCCATAGATGTTTTTGTAGTTGTTTCCTTCGACGCTTCTGGATAAATCTAGCTCCTAATAATGAAGTTTGTTTGGTCTTCAGCTGAATATAGTGTTTCATCTTCTTGGTCGTCAATGTCTTTAGAATCTAGCAAGGGTTAAGAAGGTATGGTTGAGTACGAGTGTACTCGGCAAGTTCACTAAAAAGGAGTGTTGATGCACTAACAACAACCATGACCATAGGTCGTAGTCTATGCAAGTTTTCATAAACATTTCTTCAAAGGTTGATTTTATTCTGAAAAACTATGTCCGTCAGCCTTCACAGGTTGATTAGAACTTCGTGGTGTTTTTTCCTGCAGTGTTCGCAGCTCCTTCCCGGAGCAGGGAGTAACATGTCACGCTTTTATACACTCTGCAGAGGTGCGTTGCTTTAACCATAAGAGACAAAATCCTTGTTGCACAACCGGGCGTACTTTCCCATCCACAATTCCTTGATGTGGGGCCTAGAAATTGATCCAAGCCAATCACTGCCCCTCTCCTCGAACCCCATATGCCAGTTGGATTGCACGCCAGACCTAGGATAAATCTTGTTTCCAATTACGGCCTGAAACACATAACCCTCATATACACCAGATGTCGTAGGACATTGAGGGATCCCACCCTGCTGTTAATCCTCTCTAAGAATTACAGCCACGGCCCGGTCATCCGTTGACATATGAGAGGGATAAGATCCAGCTGACTTCCCTAGAGCCATTATAGATATTATGGTTAATGCATAATTTACGGCACAAGAATCACTTGCAACATTGGTTTTGTTAAGTCCTAGATGATATAATCCTGGACAATGGTATTCCAATTGCCAAACTTAATAGATTAGCTGATCACCCTGGATCAGTAACCAATAGTTTACATTATTATCGAAAATAGTATTTTCTGACCTTTTTGAAATGCAGGTGATGACACAACAGTTTGCAAATACTTGATAGAAAATAACAAAAGGACATGAGCAAGTGTGAACTTGCCTTGATATAGCGAATAATTGTAGTCGAGTGTTTCAACTTGACCCTGGACCTCGGGTTCTACAAAATACCACCATTGCCCGGTAAGGACAATGTTTAAGGAAGCAATATGCTGATATGGATAAGTCATGTAATGCAGTT
Source organism: Avena insularis (assembly GCA_023614405.1). Classification (NCBI taxonomy): domain Eukaryota; kingdom Viridiplantae; phylum Streptophyta; class Magnoliopsida; order Poales; family Poaceae; genus Avena; species Avena insularis. The sequence continues at coordinate 539,788,438 of CM042694.1, forward strand.
TGGAAAACCCTGAAGTAATACCCAATATGTTGAATAAGTTAAGCTTGGTGCTTTTCTTAAGATTTGGTTTATCTTCAAGTTTACTTTACAAGCAAATATATATACAAGAAGTTTTAGACTAACATGTATGATACAGAAGTAAGCATAACAACAATACATGATTAGGGTTAATTGATATCATGTAACTATTATGAAAGTCCACATTTAAGGTTGATAAGAGTTGAAAGAAATAACATAGTTTGAAGTAGCAAAAAGAATAACTTATGAAGAAAAGGTTTCTTTGACAAGGTATAAACAATCTTTATGGTAAATAGGATGTGATCGATGTTGTTTGAGTTTGCTTGAATTTTTTGAACTTGAAATGCCTTATGATTTAATTGAAACAGATCAAAGTTAACTATAAAAACACAATTAAACTTTATATATTGGGTTTATAACTTTGTGGACCAAAGTTAACTTTAAAACATAAATAGACCTAGGGTGTGATGTGTTTAAAGTATTAGTAAGGTTAAATTTTGTAATAATCATGTTTAAGAATGTGAGATCATTCACTTTCAGTTTAAGTGAATGATGAGTTTCAATGTGATTTGTTATTATGAAATTGATTTGACTTATTAAAGAAAGCAAATTTAGCTAATATTATTAAGGGATTTCTGTTTTCGTACCCTCGGTTCGTTAGTTGTACTCAGTTTTCTCCAGCCGCTTAGTTTTTCCACACTTTTTCCCATCTCCTTGTCGGAAACTCTCACATGGTCTGAAACTTGCCGTCCGTCAGTCTTGCTGTTACGTGCTGACAAGTGGGGTCGCGTTCAGTCGGGTCCCGTAGTGGACCCTCGCTGTTACGTGCTAACGAGTAGGGCCGCGTTCTGTCGGGTCTCATAGTGTACCCTTGCTATTATATGCTGACAAGTGGGGCCGCGTGTAGTCGATTCCCGTAGTGACCACCTCTCTCAACTTATCCAGATCAACATCGGACCCACAACTTATCCACGTGAGTGCCGGACTCACAACTTATCCATGTGAGCTCCGGACCCATAGCTTACCCAGGTTGGCATTGCAGATGGGACCCCGAGCCAGCCCCGCGCCCGCGCCCGTGTCGTTGCTTTATTTTCGTATAGTGAAATATAATGCATATATGAAAATTATACACCTTTGAACTCTTTTAAATCGCACTTAGGACATGATAATGTTGTGCTAATAAAATCCTGATCATTTATCATTTCCATGGAGTGAAATATAATGCATAAACTTACGTATACAAAAATTATACACCTTTGAACTCTTTGAAATCGCACTTAATACGTGATAATGTTGTGCTAAGAAAATCTTGAGAGATTATCATTTTCATAGAGTAGGAATGTAATGCATAATCTTGCATATGCGAAAATTATAAACCTTTGAACACTTTAAAATCACACTTAATACATGATAATTACGTGCTAACAAAATTTTGAGAGATTATTATTTTCTACCCCATTTTCGTAGAGTGGAATATAATGCATAAACTTGCATATACGAAGTTTATACACCTTTGAACTCTTTGAAATCGCACTTAATACGTAATAATGTTTTGCTAAGAAAATCTTGAGAGATTATCATTTTCATGGTAGTGAAATATAATGCATAAACTTGCGTATACAAAAATTATACACCTTTGAACTCTTTGAAATTGCACTTAATACGTGATAATATTGTGCTAAGAAAATCTTGAGAGATTACCATTTCCATTAAGGCACCTAACACATAAGAGATGAACAAATGTTGGCTAGGTGAGATGCATCGCCAACTCGACCACATCCTGCTCCGCTCGGAGCTCAACTAGAGAGACTGACGACCTCTAGGAATGAACCAATGCGCGAGAAGACGAGCCTTTAACAACATGCTATGTAAAAGAAATATTTGACAGAATGCCAAAGAAGTGATGCAAAGACGCTTATGTAGAAGAGGGAAGTGTAAGGTTCAAGCTATCGAGCCATCGTAGACCGAAGTGGATTTTCACAGCGAGTCTATGCTATCATCCGTGATAAACCGCTGACACCTACAGTCTATGCTGGCAAGCCGGCCCTCCGCGATAAGGAACCGTGTCCGTCTAAGGCATATGATGCCACATTAGATGTACGGGGGCCCCTCCATCGCGAAAACCACGACCGAATATAGTCTACCACGTCATGTCGTTTGTGGAAGGGCCCCTCATACACGAGAAACCACACCCCACATGGGATCACAATGACATGTGGCTCCGGATGTCTCTGGACGGTCCCCGCATACGCGAGAAACTGCACCCAGCATGGGTTCATAGCACCATGTCAGCTCTGGACGTTCCTTACGTCCGCGAGGAACCATGGCCGCATAGGGTCTACATTGCCACGCTGGCTCTGGATGGGCCCTGCATCTGCGAGGTTCTATGGTCGGCATGGACTCACGATGCCACGTCGTCTCTGGCAGGCCCCGCAACCCGGCGGGTGCGGTGTGTTATCGCGAAGGGAACACCTCTTAACGCGTGTGTTCCAACCTGCGTACGCGGATGGCAGGCCCATGTCACGCGCATGACCCACCGTCCAGCAACACGGGGTACGACGGTGTGCGGTACACACGTTCATGGTATTGAATATTTTGCCCTGGACTGTAGCGGGTCCCGCCTCACAGGATAACATGGCTCCGTTGCGATATTGCCACATGTCCTTTCCGGCGTCCATCCCACGGCGAAAAGAAGCGGGACGACATGGATAGTAGTTTGAGCTAAAACAATCTAGCTCTATTATTTACTCTTGATAGGTTGATTTAACCTTATTTTTTAATTTTGAATATGCATCTTTGGTTTCCCATTATCAAGAGCACTTACCATTTGAACATGTTTAGTAGGTGATACATACTTTTCATCATTTTCTAGTTTCTTCGGAAAATAACTAACAATTTTATCATCATAGATATTGAAGACAACTTTCCCACTAGTGCAATCAAGATTTTCTCCTATAGTTTTAAGAAAAGGTCTTCCAAAAATGATACTCCCTCCAATCCATATTAATTGTGGCTAGATTGGATGTATCTAGCACTAAAACATGTCTACTTACATCTATTTCAGCGACAATTAATATGAACCGGAGGGAGTAGGAAGTTTATCATGTTCAGGCATATCAAGTATGGTAAAATCAGTAGGAATAACATGTTTATCAATTCTTAGTAAACCATCCTCAGTCATACCAGCAGGTCGTTTAGTGGTCTTGTCGTCCATTTGTGAAGTAATAGAAGTAGGAGAATAATCTCCGAGATCTAATTTCTTGTAAAGAGAATATGGCATGACGCTAACACTAGCACCTAAATCACACAAGGTATTTAATATGCTAGTTTTTCCTATTGCACAAGAGATAGTTGATATATTAGGATCTCCAAGCTTAGTTGGGAGTTTGTCACCATAACTCGTAGTTACAGTTGCGGTTTTGGTTACCTTTTTCTTCCTACTTAGAATATCTCTCATGAACTTTTTTATAGATGGGCATTTGAACAACATCAGTTAGGGGAAGCTGTAAGCAAATATTACTTAGAGCTTTAGCAAATGAATCATACATATCTTTATTAGGTTCATAATTCACTCGGTTAGGGTAATGAGTTTTATTTCCCATTACCTTTTTTTACCTTTGGTGTCAGCTCTAGATCTTTCGTCTTCTTCTTCTTATTAGACTTTTGCTTTTCCTATTGTTTTTCTTTTGTTATAATTACATCTTATGCTTGTTCATGACTTAACTCAGTTTCTTCTCTTAGATCAACTATTTCAGCCAGAGAGTCGTATGTTTTATCTTGGTCCTACATGTTGTCTTTTTCTTTGTCCTCTGAGTCCTTACTTTGTTTGATTTGAGATTCAAAGTCAATATTATCTCGAGGATCGACAACGTATTCTTCTTCCTAGGTCATCTCTTGAGTGTCCTTTTCTTTTCGAGCCGATGAGTTAATTTTTGAAGCATATTTACCTTATCTTTTTGCATGAGTAGTGGTAGGATTTTGGTATTTTATGGCGCTCGCGCGTACCTTTTATGCATGTTTCCACAGGATCCTAAAATCTTGATGTATTGATAAACATATCTCTTTTGAGCTATCATATTGGATGAAAATATGATATTTTGAAGTAATAAAAGTCAGTATTAGTATTTACCACGCACCTAGGAGAAAAGGCATCTCGAAGGGAAGCTACTGAAGGGTTAACGAGTGTCGGTACGGCCAGACCTGTCCTACCGTGTGACTGTGCCATGTGGAGTCCACTTCGTCTCGCCAAATACTCTCACCATGCAAAGACAAATCTGAGATCCGACATTCAGAGACACCAGAAAACACAGAAACCTCACCTCCAGAAGGGATATGGATGGGGGACATGTAGAGGGCTCATCCTTGTAGCTCCACGGATCAACGTAGGCCAAGTGAAAGGGCATTTCCTATCCTAAGTGGATTTTGATGTTTGATGATAATACATGTGTCAGATTAATCGTTTGTTAAGTGTGTCTCAAGTTTTTATGTAGGAGAAGGCATTCGGTTCCCCTCTAAAAGATCCATAGCAAGACATGGTTTTTCCTAGGGATTCTTGCTTGAGTCGTAGGAACATCGTACTATCAATATTGGGTCCGCATTGGAAAGTTTGGGTGGAATCAAGTCAGTATTGCAAAACCTGCAAGCTTTCCCAATGGTCGAGATCTCAAGGTGTATTTTCCCTGGTTGCCTTGGCCTTATGCTCTGTGAGGTCTGGTAGTACCGGAAGTTTCATCCTGTACTACCGCTCACCACCGGTAGTACCGCTTGCCGGTATCGGGCAAGCCTGATTTGGTGGCCTAGCCGCTCCTCCCCTTTGCCTCACCCGGTACCACTGGCCGACACTACCACCTGGAACCGGTAGTACCGCTCCTATGTCCGATACTACCGCTTGGCGGCAGCACCGCTCATATTGAGTTGTCACTACCAGGGAGGCAGAAGCTGCGCTACTCCGCTATACCACTTCTAGTACCGTGTCCAATACCTGACCGGTAGTACCCCTTTCATCCGGTACTACCACTTAGGGTACCGGTACTACCGCTTGGGTCGAGCTACAATGGGAAGATTCGCCTTGAGGGTATAAATAGGCCTTTCTTCTCCAACGAGAAGGTTGCCTCTTTTATCTCTCTCCTCCATTGTTCTTGAGCTGTATTTTCCCTAGATCTCCTCCCCTAGTGCTCCAATCTACTTGATTCTTTGGGATATGGTGGAGGAGGTCTAGATCTAGGGTTTCACCAAAGCAAAGTTGATCCCTCCTTGTTTTCCTTTGTGGATCTTGTTACTCTTGGGTTCCTTGAACCCTAGACGGAAGAGGTCGGTCTTGGAGCTCGGGCATTTGTTGTAAAGCTTCGGGATCATGTGTAACATCCCAAAACTTTAATCCAAGTTATCAAGATCTAAATCACCCAATTTAGGGTTAACAAAAACTATTTCTCACTTAAATAAATAAGCATGCATATGTGTGTTGCATTAAATAGTAATTGTTTTGAATTGCCATGATTGTTGGTTCTAATGGTTATAAAATGACTCTAAGATGAATGCCACATCATCTAGATCATTCCCAAGCAAAATCCAAAGAAAAAGAAATCAAAAAGAATTAATAATGGAAATGGTCACTTTTGCCATTTTAATCAACTAGGCCACTTTGGGTGTTCCTAGCACTCAATTTCAAACAGAAAAAATTGTGGATCTTTTCATCCCTTGCTAGTACAAGTAAAGATGTACCAAGGCCCACTTTCAATTCTTACAAAAACATTTAAACCCTAATTTAAAATGACAATTGAAAATGGAATCTGTCTCATATGTCTAGATCCCACTTTTTCAAAAACCACTCAAATGACTTCAACTTGACAAATCCTAGCAACCAGAGATGCTCAAGCATGAGACAACAACTCCACCAAAATTCATTTCAAAATTCAAAATTTTGGTTCATGCGGCCATTGTGTCGAGCACCTTGTGAGTAGAATCAAACTGCCTAACTAATATTGTTTTGATCAAAATTGGTCGAGCCATTTGAGCACCATTAACCATCTTTGTCTCCCCTAGCCCCAACCAGGCCATCAAATACCTACCAAATGGCCTAGGACAACAGTGACGCGCCACCCCGATGCCATGCCCGTCGGTCGAGCACGGGCAGCTCGCAGGAGACCACCAGCCCCTCTCCATCTCTCCAGGAAGGAAGGCGTGATCACACCACCAATGATGGTCCACCCCATGGCCACAGCCAGCCCCTGGACCACCGAGGACAAGCCCCGCACTAAGCCTCTGCACAAGGCCAACAGCAGATGCTGAGTGCCATCCCGGCAAGGCAGCACTCGACCATAGCCTCATAGCCAAGGCCTCCGCCTTGACCACAACACCCTGCCAGACATCCCCTTCTCCCGCCGCGCGACCCACAGCTGCCGGGAACCATGTCGAGCACCGCCTCTGTCGCTCAGAGCGCGAGATGCTCCTGACCATTAGCCACCGCCCCTCGCGTCACCTTTAAGCCCTAGATGACCGCCAGGGAAACGCCCACCGTCTGCCTACCTTGCCCACGCTGATAGCACCCTGTGCCGTCGTCACCGACGAGCTCCACCCATGCCTCTCTGCCGCCTCGCCGAGCCTATATAAGGGAGCCTCCCCAACACCATTTCTTCATACCACCCAGCTCCCCTCTCACCACTGGTACTTCCCTACCTCTTGCCATAGCAGCTCGAGTAGCCCTCCACCGGAATTTCGCCGGAGATAGCCGCAGCAGAGGAGGAGACGCCCCCATCGATTTCGTCCACCCCCGGAGCTGCCGCGACCTCGCCTGAGTCAGCTGTCGTCTCCTTGTTCAAACGCCCCCATCGCTGCACTAGCATGAGCCCTGGTATGCCCCCACTGCACCCCCACAGTGCCGCTAGGTTTCCGTCTTGCCGGCGACGTGTCCGTTATCGATGATGAACGGGAGCCGTAGATCCTAGTTCTAATCCTACGGTCCACATTTCCCCGTACCGCTTCGCGTTTAAAGAGCCACTGGCATGTGGGACCCATGTCAGGTGTCCTCAGCGCCGCAGAGTGAGACTGGGCCGGCCCATTAGTGTTCCAGCGCAACCCAGCAGATTCAAATAAACCTTTTTCTTTTTAGACTTAAACTAGATTCTGTCTTTTAGTTTGAAAATCAATTCAGGGAGTTTTACATATCCAAATTGATTGATTCCAATTTTGTTGGAAAGATAATGAAAATCTCTATCCAAGACCATTGGATTTAAATCAATTAGAGTTAGATATCTCTCCTAGAAAAAATAACAAGGCAGAAGCTTTTTCACATTCAAACATTTTTCTAAAATCAACCATAATAGCTTTGGAGTTGATTCCGCCTCTCAAAAATCACATTTGACAATACCTATCTGAATATGTAATAGTATCAAGGTTTACATGCAGTGACTTTGGACTAGTACCAAAGTAATGCTATATAGGCATTTCTAGTCACTTTAAATCATTAAATATTAAACTTAAACTTATTAAAATGTGATCCAACTTTTAAATCACATTCCCATATATTAGAATATGTGGTGATGACATGTGTCCACATGATCCCATATTTTAATGGGAGAATATTAAATCTTAGTTAATTTCAATGAGTATAAATTACTTTTCTCAAATAAAATAAGTGAAACTAGTTCATTAAACCTTGTGATGTTTGTGATGATACTAGATCATCAAATGTGTGCCTTAGTGTGCTAAATAGACTAGTTAAGTATTGTTTGCTGATTGTGTATTCCATATGTATTTATAGACGATAGTACCGAACAAGTCTTCGAGGAGGAGGAGTTCTACCAAGAAGAGGAGGAAGAGAATTTCAACCACTTCACCAACCAAGGCAAGCTAGAATTATACAAGATGACCTAAGCAAGATGCATTAGGCATGCTTGGTTATACATGTTAATTTATACCTACTCCAAGTTTTATTTACATGCTTTACTTCCTTTTACTTTATCAAAGTTCTTTACTTTGTGTATAGATAGCATAAAGAGTATAAAACTTGGCCTATCTAGTTAGACTTAGATTTCATTCTATGGCATGAGATTGAGATTAGCATCCCACATTAGTGAACACTCTTAACTTAGTAGTTTGGAGCTAAACCAAAAACTTGATCACATTAGATGGGAATACTTGGTGAAAATGGCTTGTGAAAACCTTGGAATGATGAGTCATTCTATTGAGATGTTTTGACATGTGTTGAGAAACACAAATGGTTTATGATGATGAAAATGTTAAGGCATGAGCCTTAGCCCTTTTATAAAAACTGATGGTTGGGTTCGGATGCGATACCATTCCAATTTTACCGTACAACCACAATACCTGAATTGGGTAAGGCTTAGCCGGAAGTTTATATGCATTAGTATTAGTTCCCTCACGGGAGAGGTTTAAGCTGAGGCTACCTCTCAATGTTGTCCACCTATGCAGTGCCCAGGATGGCAAATGGCCATGGCTGGGAGGCCAAGCTCATATGAGAGGTGCTTATACTAGAGTGTGTAAAGGAAAGGTTATGTTTGATTATCTGCATACTAAGTATGATGATTCAGGGTTATCCCTGATAGATGTATCGAATTTTGTGGTGAAAGTGTACCACCTCTGCAGAGTGTCAAACTATTTGAATAGTCGCGTCCACGGTTATGGGCAGTTGGAGTGGCCGTACTGTTCCGTTGTCAGATGTTTTCAAAATGACTTATGAAATGAATTGTGACATGACTTGACCACAACAGAGTTGTGACTATGACAACTAAGTTCCCACTTAGGTGATTTCAAACTTTATTTTATCTTTCTTTGTTTCTGAACTCAGCTTAGGTTTCAAACTTAACTTTACAAATAAACTTAGAGTTTAGCACTCCTACTAGAACTATCTTACTTGTTAGTGATAGTTTGCGAGTACTTAAAGAGTACACATGGCTTTTGTCCATGGCTATTCCCGTGGCCAGACGATGAGGAGGACTACCCTGAAGGAGGACAGCAGGACGGCTACGACAACTAGGATCATCTCCCATCGTCAACATTGCCTATGACACTGAAGATGGAGCCCACCGCTACGCTTATTATTCCGCTGCTTATTTGTATTAAGAGTAGATCATGAGATCCTTTATTTGTGTAAGACCTTATTATGGTTTGTAATGGATGATGTACTGCGATATCCAATCTATTATGTCTCGCAAAAATGGTAATCCTGGGATTGCGATGTATGGCATAACAGGCATCTGGGATTAAAAATCCGGGTGTTTACAAGTTGGTATCAGAGCCATCCTAACCATTGGATACCCTAGTTAGAATGAACGTCTGAACAAAAATTTAGTTTCCAAAACCAAAGTGAGTATTTATGAAAACTTATTTCCTCTCTTACCCTTGGGATTCTTTCTCTCAAAAAAATATATGTTCCTCCAAATTCTTACATTATTACATAAAATTTTGACACACTTGATCACTTCACTAACTTTCTCATCCTAAATTCTTATAGATGGAAGTTCAGTACATCAAGTTCTACCAGTTGGGCAATAGAGGCCAACTGATCTTCGAGAGGGATCTAGATGTACTGTCTAAGTACTTGGAGCGTCCTCATCCGGAATTTCTTGGAGCTCAACTCAATGGTCCCCTAGGAGGAGATTTACAATGGCTAGTAGTTGCTGATCTTCGAGGCAAGTTAGAAGCACCAATGTCTGAGAGGATTCAATTCACCGTGAGAGAGAACAACTGGCTAGATGGATTAGCCAGGGCAATGCATGAACCTCTTGCTCGTCTTTGCACACAGAATGTCAACCTAATCCAAGGAACCGCTTTGCTCACTATGCAAGGCGTGATTCTATGGGAATGCCTCTGGAGATGCCAAGTCACCCAGAGTTGAAGCGTCAAGTGGAGAACCTCGACTTTCTGCTGTACGACAGACAGAAGGAATTAGACAATGCTAAAGAGTTCGCCAACCACAACCTCACCATTGCCTCCCAGAAGGCCCATGCTTTCTCCCTACTCATCAAGGATTATCAGTCACTTCGCCATCAACGTGCAAAGAAGGATCGCACCATTGACCGTCTTCGCAAGAAGGTGGCCGACCTCGAGAAGACCATCAAGGAGCAAGAAGCTCAGCTTGCAGCAAAAGAAGAAGAAGAGGAAGGTGAAGACATCCAAGGGGATATGGACTCGTACCTTAGCAATGATGATGACTATCTGGAGGATGATGCCATGGACTTCTACACCTACGATGATGACTCTGACTTCATCGATGATGAGTAGATGCACTAGAGCACTATCGTAGGAGTGAGGAGTATCGGTCCCATTCTATCTTAGCTTGCAGAATCATTATTAAAACCATCTATTTTCCTTTTGTGGTGGTGTGTGTGAGTTTGTATCGTGTGCTTTGCTTGAATGAATGAAAAGAAGTTAGTTGCAAAACCTAAGTTAAACTCAAATTTTTAGCTTTGAAACCAAAACCATGAACCTTAGAACTTTCCCTCTTACCGCATTATCTATCTCAATCTTCAGATGACTTGTGTAAACCAAGGAGGGAGAAGATCATCGCAAGACCCAATGCTACAGATTCTACAGACGTTCATTGCAGACCATGAAGCTAGTAGGGAAGAGCGTCAAGCAAATCTAGCCACCCTGCAGCAGATCGCCGAGATGGTTCATAACAATCAGAACCATGGAAATCAGGATCATCATGGATCCAAACTCAAAAACTTCTAGAATACCAATCCCCCAATCTTTAGCAAGTCTGAAGACCTGCTAGATGCTGATGATTGGTTGCAGACCATGGAAAACAACTTAGAAGTCACCGGAGTGGATGCCAACGAGAAAGTTCTTTTTGCCACCCACTATTTGGCCAGAGATGCAACAACATGGTGGAACACCACCCGCACGATGAACCATGGTCAAGTGATGACATGGGAAGCCTTCAAAGTCAAGTTCAACTGCACCCACGTGCCGTAGGGTTTAGTCACCAGAATGAGAGATGAATTCAGAGAGTTAAAGCAAGGCAGAATGACTGTAGTGGAGTACCGTGACAGATTCTTGTCCCTCGCTAGGTATGCACCTCATGAGATCAACACGGAGGCCAAGAAGAAAGAGAGATTCCTGAACAGACTGCATGATGAAATGTAGACAGTTCTCGTCAACATCCGTTTCGAGGATCTCGAAGAGCTAGTGGACTCTGCCATTTAGATGGAAGGGAAGATTAATCAAGCAAACGACAACCGCAAATGTTAGATGATGCACCAAGCTGGATCCAACACTCACCAGAAGTACTGTCCCAACCTGTCTGCCGGATATGCCCTGCCGAACAATTGACCCCCAATGTCTCGTCCAAGCTACCCCAGCCGTAGCGGAGGAAATGTGAAGTCCGGAGGAAACAACAACCACCCCGGCAACTCCAGCAATTTCAACTGTGCACCTCCCAAGCACAACAACAACAACACTGCACTGAGAACTGGAAGCAATGTTGTGCCCGTGGCAACGAAAGACAAGTCTCAGATTACTTGTTTTGAGTGTGGAGTGAAGGGTCACTACTCCAATGAGTGTCCCAAGAAGATTGCCGCCACTGCCAATGTGAATGCCCCATCTCAACAGCAGCGTCGCGATCAGCCCGGAAGAAGATTCGCCCCAGGGAACCCTCACAACCGCAACGACCATCTCTTCCACATGAACACCGAAGAAGCCCAAGAAGCACCAGATGTAGTGCTGGGTATGTTTTCTGTCAACTCAGTTTTAGCAAGAGTGTTGTTTGACTCTGGAGCATCGCACTCATTTGTCACCGAGGAATTTGCATGCACTAGTAAGATTCACCCAACCAACTTGAAGCATGTCATGATAGTTCAAATACCTGGTTCAACTACAAAAGCTAGAAAGTTTTGCAAGGCTGTGCCTATCAGAATACATGGGACAAATTTTTATGCCACTCTAATAGTACTTGGAACCAAAGGTTTGGAAGTAGTACTAGGAATGGATTGGATGTCAAAGCATAAAGGATTGATAGACTATGCTAAGAAAGCCATCACCATGACCAGTAGCTCTGGAGTATCAGTAGAGCATATATCTGAAACATTGCCCCGTCAATTAAAGTGCAACAAGAGTCTAGCCCTACCCACCATAGACCAAGTCAGAGTAGTCTATGAATACCCCAACGTGTTCCTAGATGAATTGCCCGGTATGCCCCCGGATAGGGATATTGAGTTCATTATTGAACTAATCCCCGGAACTGGACCCATAGCTCAGAGACCCTATAGCATGAACCCCTCAGAGTTAGTAGAGTTGAAGAAGCAATTGGATGCTATGTTGGCAACATGCTTGATTCAACCAAGCGCATCGCCATGGAGATCGCCCGTGTTATTCATCGACAAGAAGGATGGAGGCAACTGTTTGTGCACAGATTACAGGAAGCTGAATGACGTCATAATCAAAAACAAGTAGCCATTGCCCAAGATAGAGGATCTGTTTGATCAGTTGACTGGTGCCAGAGTGTTCTCGAAGATCGATCTTAGGACTGGTTATCACCAACTTAAGATTCGTGCAATAGATATTCCAAAGACCGCCTTTACCACCACATATGGATTATACAAGTATACGGTCATGTCTTTTGGATTAACCAATGCCCCTGCTTATTTCATGAATCACATGAATAAGATCTTTATGAATTTTCTGGATAAGTTTGTCATTGTGTTTATCGATGATATTCTTATCTACTCTAAGTCATAAGAAGAGCATGAGCAATATCTGAGAATCATTCTTGAAACCCTTAGAGAGAAGCAGTTGTATGCCAAGTTCAGCAAATGTGAGTTTTGGCTGAAAGAAGTAGGATTCCTCGGACATATTGTGTCTGCAGGAGGAGTCGTTGTTGATCCTGCCAAGATCAAAGATGTCGAAGAATGGGAAGCCCCAACCACTCAAACCCAAGTCCTTGCATTTCTCGGATTAGAGGGATATTACCGCAAGTTTGGAGAAGGATTTTCGAGCATCGCAAGACCCATGACCCAATTGTTGAAGAAGGACAAGAAGTTTGAATGGACCAACAAATGTGAAGCAAGTTTCCAAGAGCTCAAGAAGAGATTGATTTCAGCCCCAATATTGATCATGACAGATATCAAAAAGTCGTTTGATGTGTATTGTGATGCATCCAAGATTGGTCTCGGATGTGTATTGATGCAAGAAGGCAAAGTCATCGTGACATCTTTATTAACCAAGCAAAGATGAGCAGAACTACCCTACCCATGATCTTGAGTTAGCAGCCATAGTTTTGGCATCGAAGACATGGCGTCATTACCTTATGGGTAATCGCTGTGAGATTTACTTAGATCACAAAAGCTTGAAGTATATTTTCACTCAGAAGGAGCTGAATATGAGGCAAAGGAGATTGATAGAGTTAATAAAGGATTATGACCTTGACATTCACTATCACCCCGGCAAAGCCAATGTGGTAGCGGATGCTCTTAGCAGACTGCCGTGTAGATTAAACACCATGATCAAGGAGAAGCAACCAAGTTTGTATGAGGAGTTGGAGCAGTTTAGAACTGAGCTAGTTGGCAAAGGATTCTTAGCTAGCATTGAACTTCAACCCACTTTGATTAGCCAAATAAAGGAAGCCTAGAAGGTAAATGCAAGTATCGACGGAATCAAACATCGTATTGGTACAGGAAAGGTGCCTGGGTTCACCGAAGACGAAGAAGGACTTATGTGGTACAAAGGACGTATCTGTGTGCCAGCAGATTCTGAACTGAAGCAAGTTATCATGCAGGAAGCTCATGAAACTCTTTATTCTATCCACCCCATAGGAGCGAAGATGTATCAGGATTTGAAGGAGCAATTTTGGTGGCACAAGATGAAGAGAGAAATCGGAAGCTACATCGCCAAGTGTGATATCTGTTAGAGAGTCAAAGCGGAACATCAGAGACCCACAAGACTGTTGCAACCATTGCAGATTCCGGAATGGAAATGGGATTCCATCAGAATGGACTTTATCACCGATTTGCCTACTTCTAGTAGGGGAAATGACTCTATCTGGGTCATAGTTGAGAGACTGTCCAAGGTAGCTCATTTTATACCTGTCAAGACAACCTACCAGAGTTCAAAGCTAGCAGATTTGTACATTGCTAGAATCATCAATTTGCACGGAACCCCCAAGACCATAGTGTCGGATTGAGGAACCCAGTTTACCTCAAGATTTTGGCAGAAAGTCCAAGAAGGGTTAGGAACCAAGTTGAATTTCAGCACATCTTATCACCCGCAAACTGATCGATAGATTGAACGAGCCAACCAGATCTTAGAAGATATGTTGAGATATTGTGTGTTAGAGTATGGATCAAAATGGGAAGATTGCCTGCCTTTCGCATAATTCTCATACAACAACAATTATCAAGCCAGTTTGTAGATGGCCCCATTTGAGTTCTTATATGGAAGAAAGTGTCGTACCCCTTTGAATTGGTCGCAAGTAGGAGAGAGTCAGATTTTTGGACCCGACATCCTACGAGAAGCTGAAGAGAAGGTTCACAAGGTCCGTGAGCACCTCAAGACCGCCCAATCCAGACAGAAGAGTTATGCTAACAAGAGAAGGAGAGACCTGACTTTCAATGTCGGAGATTTTGTGTATCTCAATATTTCGCCATTGAAAGGGACGCAACGTTTTAGTCTGAAAGGAAAGTTAACCCCCAGATATATTGGACCCTTCAAGATTCTGAATCACCGAGGAGAAGTATTGTATCAACTAGAACTGCCAGAAGAGATGTCTGCCATCCACAATGTGTTCCATATCTCGCTACTTCGCAAATGCCTAGAAGTGCCGGAGAAGACCGAAGTTTTCAAGAACATCGATCACCGAGCCGTTGATATCAACAAGGATCTGGCGTATCGTGAAGTGCCCATCCGTATCTTGGAGGAAACTTACAGAACCACCAGGACCCAAAGTATCAAATTTCTCAAGATTCAATGGAGCAACCATACCGAAGAAGAAGCCACTTGGGAGCGAGAAGATTACATTAGGACTGAGTTCCCAGATCTCTTTAGTTCCTAGTTTTCTTTCTTAAATCTCGGGACAAGATTTTGTTTAAGGGGGGAAGGGTTTTAACATCCCAAAACTTTAATCCAAGTTATCAAGATCCAAATCACCCAATTTAGGGTTAACAAAAACCTTTTCTCACTTAAATAAATAAGCATGCATATGTGTGTTGCATTAAATAGGAATTGTTTTGAATTGCCATGATTGTTGGCTCTAATGGTTGTAAAATGACTCTAAGATGAATGCCACATCATCTAGATCATTCCCAAGCAAAATCCGAAGAAAAAGAAATCAAAAAGAATTAATAATGGAAATGGTCACTTTTGCCATTTTAATCAACTAGGCCACCTTGGGTGTTCCTAGCACTCAATTTAAAACAGAAACATTTGTGGATCTTTGCACCCCTTGCTAGTACAAGTAAAGATGTACCAAGGCCCACTTTGAATTCTTACAAAAACGATTAAACCCTAAATTAAAATGACAATTGAAAATGGAATCTATCTCATATGTCTAGATCCCACTTTTTCAAAAACCACTCAAATGACTTCAACTTGAAAAATCCCAGCAACAAGAGATGATCAAGCATGAGACCAACAATTCCACCAAAATTCATTTCAAAATTCAAAATTTTGGTTCATGCGGCCATTGTGTCGAGAACCTTGTGAGCAGAATCAAACCTGCCTAACTAATATTGTTTTGATCAAAATTGGTCGAGCCATTTGAGCACCATTAACCATCTTTGTCTCCCTAGCCCCAACCAGGCCATCAAATACCTACCAAATGGCCTAGGACAACAGTGTCGCGCCACCCCGACGCCATGCCCGCCGATCGAGCATGGGCAGCTCGCAGGAGACCACCAGCCCCTCTCCACCGCTCCAGGAAGGAAGGCGTGATCACACCGCCGACCATGGTCCACCCCACGGCCACAGCTAGCCCTTGGACCACCGAGGACAAGCCCCGCACTAAGCCTCTGCGCCATGCCAACGCACGCTAGAGCGCCATCCCCGGCAAGGCAGCACACGCCATGCCTCGACTACAGACCGCGCGTGCCGCTCCGCCTTTACCACAACACCCTGCCAGACATCCCCTTCTCCCACCGCGCGACCCATAGCCGCCGGGAACCACGTCGAGCACCGCCTCTGTCGCTCAGAGCGCGAGACACTCCCGACCGTTAGCCACCGCCCCTTGCGTCGCCTTTAAGCCCTAGCTGACCGCCAGGGAACCGCCCACCGTCCGCCTACCTTGCCCACGCCGATAGCACCCTATGCCGTCGTCACCGACGAGCTCTTCCCATGCCTCTCTGCCGCCTCGCCGATCCTATATAAGGGAGCCTCCCCAGCACCATTTCTTCACACCACCTAGCTGCCCTCTCACCACTGGTCCTTCCCCACCTTTCGCCGTAGCAGCTCGAGCAGCCCTCTGCCAGAATCTCGCCAGAAATAGCCATAGCAGAGGAGGAGACACCCCCGTCGATTTCGTCCACCCCTGGAGCTTCTGCGACCTCGCATGAGCCCGTCGTTGCCCCCATCGCTGCACTAGTTAGAGCCCTGGTATGCCCCCACTACACCGCCACAGTGCCGCTAGGTTTCCGTCTCGTCGGCGATGTGTCCGTCGTCGACGATGAACATGAGCCGTAGATCCTAGTTCTAATCCTACGGTCCACATTGCCCCGTACCACTTCACGTTTAAAAATCCACTGACATGTGGGACCCCCTGTCAGGTGTCCTCAGCGCCGCGGAGTGAGACTGGGCCAGCCCATTAGTGTTCCCGCACAACCCAGCAGATTCAAATAAACCTTTTTCTTTTTAGACTTAAACTAGATTATGTCCTTTAGTTTGAAAATCAATTCAGGGAGTTTTACAAATCCAAATTGAATGATTCCAATTTTGTTGGAAATATAATGAAAATCTCTATCCAAGGCCATTGGATTTAAATCAATTAGAGTTAGAGATTGCTCCTAGCAAAAATAACAAGACAAAAGCTTTTTCACATTCAAACATTTTTCTAAAATCAACCATAATAGCTTTGGAGTTGATTCCGCCTCTCAAAAATCACATTTGACAATACCTATCTGAATATGTAATAATATCAAGGTTTGCATGCAGTGACTTTGGACTAGTACCAAAGTAATGCTATATAGGCATTTCTAGTCACTTTAAATCATTAAATATTAAACTTAAACTTATTAAAATGTGATCCATCCTTTAAATCATATTCCCATATATTAGAATATGTGGTGATGACATGTGTCCACATGATCCCATATTTTAATTGGAGAATATTAAATCTTAGTTAATTTCAATGAGTAGAAATTACTTTTCTCAAATAAAATAAATGAAACTAGTTCATTAAACCTTGTGATGTTTGTGATGATACTAGATCATCAAATATGTGCCTTAGTGTTCTAAATAGACTAGTTAAGTATTGTTTGGTGATTGTGTATTCCGTATGTATTTATAGACGATAGTAACGAACAAGTCTTCGAGGAGGAGGAGTTCTACCAAGAAGAGGAGGAAGAGAATTTCAACCACTTCACCAACCAAGGCAAGCTAGGATTACACAAGATGACCTAAGCAAGATGCATTAGGCATGCTTGGTTATACATGTTAATTTATACCTACTCCAAGTTTTATTTACATGCTTTACTTCCTTTTACTTTATCAAAGTTCTTTACTTTGTGTATAGATAGCATAAAGAGTATAAAACTTGGCTTATCTAGTTAGACTTAGATGTCATTATATGGCATGAGATTGAGATTAGCATACCACATTAGTGAACACTCTTAACTTAGTAGTTTGGAGCTAAACCAAAAACTTGATCACTTTAGATGGGAATACTTGGTGAAAATGGCTTGTGAAAACCTTGGAATGATGAGTCATTCTATTGAGATGTTTTGACATGTGTTGAGAAACACAAATGGTTTATGATGATGAAAATGTTAATGCATGAGCCTTAGCCCTTTTATAAAAACTGATGGTTGGGTTTGGATGCGATACCATTCCAATTTTACCGTATGACCACAATACCTAAATTGGGTAAGGCTTAGCCGGAAGTTTATATGCATTAGTATTAGTTCCCTCGTGGGAGAGGTGTGAGCTGAGGCTACCTCTCAATATTGTCCACCTATGCCGTGCCCAGGATGGCAAATGGCCATGGCTGGGAGGCCAAGCTCATAGGAGAGGTGCTTATACTAGAGTGTGTAAAGGAAAAGTTATGTTTGATTATCTGCATACTAAGTATGATGATTCAGGGTTATCCCTGACAGATGTATCGAATTTTGTGGTGAAAGTGTACTACCTCCGCGGAGTGTCAAACTATTCGAATAGCCACGTCCGTGGTTATGGACAATTGGAGTGGCCATACTGTTCTGTTGTCAGATGTTTTCAAAATGACTTATGAAATGAATTGTGACATGACTTGACCACAACAGAGTTGTGACTATGACAACCAAGTTCCCACTTAGGTGATTTCAAACTTTATTTTATCTTTCTTTGTTTCTGAACTCAACTTAGGTTTCAAACTTAACTTTACAAATAAACTTAGAGTTTAGCACTCCTACTAGAACTATCTTACTTGTTAGTGATAGTTTGCGAGTACTTAAAGAGTACACATGGCTTTTGTCCATGGCTATTCCCGTGGCCAGACGATGAGGAGGACTACCCTGAAGGAGGACAGCAGGACGGCTACGGCAACTAGGATCATCTCCCATCGTCAGCATTGCCCGTGACACTGAAGATGGATCCCACCGCTACGCTTATTATTCCGCTTCTTGTTTGTATTAAGACTGGATCATGAGATCCTTTATTTGTGTAAGACCTTATTATGGTTTATAATGGATGATGTACTGTGATATCCAATATGTTATGTCTCGCAAAAATGGTAATCCTGGGATTGCGATGTATGAGATAACAGGCATCTGGGATTAAAAATCCGGGTGTTGACATCATGTTGGGAGACTCCAAATGTGGTGGAGTTCTACTCAACAAGTTTGTAAAGGTTTCGGTCGCCACCTTCAAGGTCGCATAGTGGAATGGGTGCTTGTTGTGAGGCGGGTGCTTGGGAGAATTGGGTGAGGCCTTCTATGGTGCTGGTGGTCTTAGTACCACCCACCCCTCCAACGGAGACGTACTTCCCCTCAAAAGGAAGGAACTTCAACTCCGTGTCTACTCTCAGTTACTTCTACCTTTTACCCTTTACTTATTGTTGTTTACTTGCTTGCTTGTCATATAAGTTCTCTCACCTAGTTGCACATCTAGAGAACTTACTTTGTGTTTATCCTTAAATTGAAAAGAAGCTAAAAATTGAGTAGTGCCTATTCACCCCCTCTAGTCGCTTATACCGATCTTTCAATTGGTATCCGAGCAAGGTGCTCTTCTTTGGCTTAACCACCTAAGAGAAATATGAGCAACTTGAAGGGGAGTGAAGTCACTCCCAATGAACACCCCATCACTAAGAGTGAGCTTTCCGCATCTATGGATACGCTTCGACAAGAGATGAAAGACTTTCTTAAATCAAATCTTGGTAAAAAGGAAGTTGTGGTTGCCGACGCCATTGATAATCCATCAAGTGGCTCAAAACCGGTGGAAGATCCCCACAAGGAATCTCCCATCGGTGATGATAGCAATAAGGCTAAAAGCAACCCCATGGGAAACATCCCTCCACCACCTAGCTATAATAATGGCCCTCTTCCAATGCCACATATAAATCATAGTGGTCCACCACCTAAGCTTGATGTATCTAATTTCGCCAATTGGCAATATCTCATGTGCTCTCACTTAAAAAGTTCTAGTGTTCATCTTTGGAAGGTTGTGGAGTTCGGCTTCTATCCACGCAACCCCTACAACATGACACCCATCGAGGAAATCAACAATTAACTCAATGCCACCGCAATGGCCATCCTCCAAGATGATTTGACTCATGAGCAAATGACTCACATTCGCTCTTATGACACCGCCAAGGAAGCTTGGAATGCTCTTCAACGAGTCTATCTTGGCAATGAAAGCATTCAAAACTCCAAGTTTAAAGAAATGCACTATGAAGTTGATGCCTTTGTTGGGAAGGAGGATGAGACTCCTGAAGATCTCTATCGAAGGGTCACGGCTCTTTCAATTAGGATGATTGACCATGATAGTAGGGATGTGGATGACAAGTGGATCAAATGCAAGTTCATGCATGCCATCTTGCATTTCCACCAAGAATTGGCCAACAACATTCGCTCAAGACCGGACTTCTATGCCATGTCCTCCAATGAAGTGTTGAATAAGTTTGTGGCTCTTAGAATCATGAACAAGATCGCCGATGATGCTCTTGCTCGTGCTCGGAGAATGGACTCTGCAACTCTTGCTTTGAAGGCCAAGGCTCATGCCTATGAAGAATAAGTTGACTCATTGGGGAAGATTGAAGGTGATGACAAAGACATCAAGTGTGCTCTCCATGAGAAATTGGTGTTAGTCTCAAGAAGGTTTGGAAGAACTAAGGGAAGGGCAATCTATCAAAGACTACCACAACTAGCTCAAGGCCCAAGTTGAGATCGTGTTACAATTGTGGAGAAACATGCCATTTCATTGCCGAGTGCCCATATGAGAAGCGAGAAGACCATGGAGGAAGGCTTATATTGAAATCCAAGTTCAAGCCAACTCCCAACAAGAACTTCGTCAAGAAATTCCAAAACAAGAACTTTGGAAACAAGAACTACCCCAACAATAAGGAGCCACAAAAATATGTGTTGGTGGCCCGTGAAGAATATGAAGAGAATGATGATAATGATAGTGATAATGAAAATGATGGAGATATTGTGGGTGTGGCCGTTGTTGGTACAATTGCCACCACGTCCGCTACTACCACCACAACATCTCCACCTACGTCTCTCTTCGACTCTCCCAATGAGAACAAGCGCTCCTCCAAGTCTACTTGTCTAATGGATACTACTACCTCAACCTCCTCACTGACATCCCTCTTTGACTCTCCCAATGAGGACAAGCTCATCTCCAACCCCACACGTCTCATGGCTAAAGACTCTATGGTAACTCCTCCATCCACTATTATCTCCTCTATTAATGCATCTTCATTTGATGATGATATGAGTCTTAAGATTAAGAAGGAGATAGGGGATTCCACTAGTTGCTTGAATAACCTAGAGGGTGAAGCTAAGATGTGTGTTGAGGCTCTAATGAGTCAACTAGGTGAAGCCTGCTATATCATTGACGAGAGGGATGATTCCATCTTGGAAATGTTTGGTCATGCTCGGGAGGCTGCCATGGAGATAGCCGCCTTAAACGATGCTCTTGAGGAAGAGCAAAAGAAAAGTGTTACTCTTGAAGAAACCTATGCTGCTCATGAAGAATCTTTTAACTTTAATATCTCTAAACTTGTTAAAGAACGTGACCATGCTCTTGCATTAACTAATGTGGTTAAAAAATAAAATCTTGAGTTTGGGGTTGGTCATGATAGACTAAATGAAGGATTTGAGAAAGTCAAGAAGGAACATGAGGCCTTGTTGAGCAAATTCTCTACTCTTTCAAAGTCACATGAACAACTTCAAACTCAAGTGACAAAAAATGTTTCAACCTTGTCATCTAGTATTGCTTCATGTTCTACTAACCCTTGTTGTGAGCATGGAGATCTTCTCGAGGAGAATAAGAAGTTGAAAGCTACAATTGAGAAAGGCCTTGTCTCTTGCATACAGGGCGAGAAAGGCCTAAATGACCTTTTGAGCAACCAAAGGGACAATGTGGCCAAAGAAGGACTTGGATTTGCATGCAAGTCAAAGAAGAAGAACAAGAGCAAGAAGAAGAAGAAGACCGTGCCCACTCCCCCTTCCAAAATGATCACCTTTGTGAAGGAGGGGGATATGGCAAAAGAGAAGGAGCCAAGTGTCTGTAAGAGTGGTGATGAACCCTATCACAATGATTTCACGGGAAAATATAATCCTTCCTATGTTCTTATGAAATCTTATGATGGTCATGACTATGCTAGATATGTAGGCACCTCTTATGGTGATGATTACCATTGGGCCATTTGGGTTCCTAAGATTCTTGTGACTAACAAAAGAGAACCCATTCAACGATGGGTACCTAAAAACCAAGAATTGATTTCTTGTAGGGCTATTCTTCCGGTGGAATAAAATGGGTGGTTGATAGTGGTGTCACAAGTCATATGACTGGAAGCAAAGAGATGCTTGATGAAACGAGACCTAATACTTCCAATATGTATGTCACTTATGGAGATAGATCAACATCTAAGGTATTGGGTTTGGGTAAGGTAGTGGTCACACTGGATATATCCATTGTGGACATTATGCTTGTCAAAACCCTTTCATACAATTTACTTTCCGTTCATCAACTCACGCTTATGGGATTTAATGTCTACTTTACCCCGAAGGTTGTGCTTCTCATGTGGAGCAAGACTCTCTCTATAGCCTTTGTTGGGTATGCCGAGAACAGTTTGTATGTGGTAGATTTTGATAAGAAACCCACACCTACCGCAACTTTCCTAATGGCTAAAGGTGACGTGGGATAACTTTGGCATCGCCGTATTTCCCATGTCAACATGAGATCTTTGCAAAGTCTCCACACGGGAGTCCAAATCCTAGGTTTAAAAGATAACGTGTGTTTTATCAAAGATCGTGCGTGTAGGGCATGCATTGAAAGGAAGATCCATGAGATGGCACACCCCCCAACTACAACCATCTATTCCGATGGGATCTTGGAGCTCCTTCACATGGACCTCTTTGGTCCTCCATGCTTTGATAGTCTTGGGGGGAAGAAGTATTGTTTAGTTACTGTTGATGACTACTCAAGATACACATGGGTATATTTTTTCAAGAAGAAGAGTGAGACTCAACAAACCATCATCAACTTTGCCAATGAAGTGCAACATCAACATAATAAGAAGATATTAGCCATTAAAAGTGACAATGGTACCGAGTTCAAGAACTACACCCTTGATGAGTTTCTTGGTGATGAGGGGATTAAGCATCAATATTCTGCTCCTTATACCCCTCAACAAAATGGTGTGGCGGAAAGGAAGAACCGGAATCTTATGGATATGGAAAGAACCATTATTTCGGAGTTCAAGTCCCCATCTACCGCTTGTAATATTGCCAACCGGGTTTATCTTCACAAGTATTTGGATATGACTCCATATGAGATTCTCACCGGCAAGAAGCCAAGTATTCACTACCTTTGGGTGTTTGGGTGCAAATGCTACATTCTAAAGAAAGGTAACCGGTTATCTAAGTTTGAGCCTCGCACTATTGAAGATACTTTTGTTGGCTATGCATCGGACTCTCGTGCCTATAGGATCTATAACAAGTCCACCGGCCAAGTTATAGTATCCTCTAATGTGAAGTTCGATGAGCATAATGGCTCCCAAGTGGGGCAAATTGATCCTGGTGATGTAGGTGATGAAATTCCTCCTCAAGCCATAAGAATAATGTGTGTGGGATTTTTCCGCCCTGTTGAGGAACCCCTTGTGGTGGAAGGAGAAGGACAATGCTCTACTCAAGTGGAGCCCTCTTCTTCACTAGATCCACGTCAACCCCATAGCCACCAAGATGCCATTGTTGAAGATATAGCTCATGATCAAGGTCAAGCTCAAGTAAATGATGGGTGTTCTTCACCCCATAATGACCAAGGTCAAGCTCATGAGGGTGAACAAGTCCAAAATATCGAGCAAGCTCAATTTCAAGGTCAAGACGAGGATCAAAATAGTGGTGATGACCAAGTAGCTTCTCAAGAATCCATTGAGGAAGCTCATGCTCGTCGTGAAGCAAGAAGGATTTCCAAGCTCATTTGTGAAGGAATTACTCTTGAAAATGTTGTTGGTGATCTTGAAAGGGGCATTTCTACCTGTAACCAAGTGGCTAACTTTGTTGGCCACAATAGTTTCATTTCTTGTGTAGAGCCCCAAAAGGTGTATGAAGCGCTCGAAGAGCCGGATTAGCTTGAGGCCATGCATGAAGAACTTCACAACTTCGAGCGCAACAAAGTGCGGTCATTGGTGGAAAGACCCAAGGAGTGTCGTAATGTTATTAGGACAAAGTGGATCTTCAAGAACAAGCAAGATGCAAATGAGATGGTTATTCACAACAAGGCAATATTGGTGGCTCAAGGCTTCTCCAAAGTCGAGGGTGTCAACTATGGTGAAACTTTCGCTCCCGTTGCCCGTCTTGAATCCATTCGTATCTTGCTTGCATATGCATCTCATCATAACTTTAAGTTGCAACAAATGGATGTTAAAAGTGCATTTCTTAATGGTCCTTTAAATGAGTTGGTGTATGTCAAGCAACCTCCGGGTTTTGAGGACCCCAAGTTTCCAAACCATGTCTACAAACTTGATAAGTCACTCTATGGACTTAAACAAGATCCACGTGCGTGGTATGAGCACCTTAGAAAGTTGTTGGTAGACCGTGGTTTCGAAGTTGGGCTAATCGACCCCACTCTTTTTACTAAGAGAGTTGGAGGAAACTTGTTCATATGTCAAATTTATGTTGATGATATTATATTTGGTTCTCCTAACAAAGCCTTCAATGATGTCTTTGCTAAGCTAATGACCGATGAGTTTGAAATGTCTATGATGGGTGAATTGCAATTCTTTCTTGGATTTGAAGTGAAGAAATTGATTGGAGGTATCTTCATTAATCAAGCCAAGTACATTCAAGATATGCTTAAGAGGTTCAAGTTGACGGATTTAAATGGAGCCAAGACTCCCAAGCCTCTCAAGTGTGATCTCACTCTCGATATAAAGGGTAAAGATGTGGATCAAAAGGTATATCGATCTATGATTGGTTCTTTGCTTTATCTTTGTGCATCTAGACCAGATATCATGTTAAGTGCGGGTATTTGTGCATGGTTTCAAGCCGCCCCAAAAGAAAGCCACCTAGTGGCGGTCAAGCGAATCTTTAGATATTTAGTTGATACCCCAAACTTTGGCTTATGGTATCCCAAGGGCTCAAGCTTTGTTCTTCATGGTTTCATGGATTCGGATTGGGTGGGAGACGAAGTTAGAAGGAAATAAACCTCTAGGGCTTGTCAACTCCTTGGTAGGTCCTTGGTGTGTTGGTCATCAAAGAAACTAAATTGTGTCTCCTTGTCCTCCGTCGAAGCCGAGTATATTGCGGCCGCTAGTTGTTGTGCTCAATTATTGTGGATGAGGCAAACTTTAAAGGATTACAGTGTCACTTGTGACAAAGTGCCTCTTCTTTGTGATAATGAAAGTGAAATCAAGATCTCCTACAACCTGGTGCAACACACAAGAACGAAGCATATTGATATTCGCTATCACTTCATCCGGGAGCATGTGAACAATGGAGATATTAACCTCTCATATGTGAGCACCGAGAAGAATCTAGAGGATTTGTTCACCAAGCCCCTTGATGAGAAGAGATTCCGAGAGTTAAGGCATGAGCTAAAATATCATAGATTCGAGCAATGTGGCTTGAAATCATGCACCCATACCCATGCATTCATATGTCATTCCATCTAGGTGTAGGCATGGAAATAGGGGCAGTGGGGTCCTAATTCATTGGGCTATCCATCCCCCCATTATGCCCAAAGTGACAAAAATCATTCTCTTAAAATTATTATGTGATATGTGAACTTCAATGATGAGTTTTGTTAATGGACCCAAGATATATCTTCGTGGTGCCAAGCCAAGTATACTCAAACATGGTGGCCTAGGCCACCTCCCTCTCCTAGTGAGAGGTTTGTCTTTCCTCATGTTTGTCATCTTTTGGTTTATATGGATCTTAGAGACTTGCACTCCCGTTTGGTTCTTATGTGTTTCCTCCTTGTTTAGAGTGCACTCGTCCCTATATCAGTTTGGAAGTCTCAACCTAAGCCCATGTTTTCCATCTTGAAGCCCCCTTCTTTTCTACACAAGAACCCTTCCTTGTCCCTGGCATTTTTTCTTTGGTGGAACCAATACTACCAGGCGTACAGCAGTACTACCGGACCGGGTTAGTTCCTAGGTCCAGACCTAGAAACTTCCCCTGGTCCGGAACTACCGGGTCGATCAGCGCCGGTACTACCGGTTCCCCAACCGGTACAACTGGTCGGCGTCTTCGGCTAAAGTCTAGGTCGGGGGAGAGGCACCCCCCGGTGCCTCACTTTTCCCCCAACTCTCTCTCGTTCCACCGCCGCCACCGGAGTGAAAATCATCGCTGGAGCCCCACTGCCGCCTCCTTTCACCGGATCGTCATCGGAATCGGACTCCTTGCAGGCACCTCGTCCCTCTCCACCACCATGGACACCGGTACATCCGCCCCTCCTCTCTTTTTATTGGCTTCTCTCCATGGATCTCGGTCTACTTTGATTCATGGTCAAAAGCACTTGTTTAGGGGTGGTAACGTGTGAATCTTGCCTCTCATCGCTCCTTGCCTGTAGAAATCGTAGTTTTGTGATGTTGTGAAGTCGATTTGTGGTCCGTTACTACTAGATTCACGTGAGCTCCCGACCGCCCAGTAGTACTATAAAAAAATTCCGGTACTACCACTCGCGTGTGGAACTACCACTCGTGTGCTGTACTACCGCTCTACTTTTCCGGTACTACCGAACCCAGCAGACTGCACACGTTCATCCAAACCGTGACTTCTATGTGGAATCTTTTGTTCGGGTTCTTGTTCCCTTATCCGCCTGCTGTTCTCCCTCTTGCTTTCACAGGTGCAGGTGGTTCCCAGGGTGCTAGGAAGCGCTCCAAGTCGCGTCATGAGATCAAAGAGGATGAGTCAGAGTTCAAAGCGGAGGTCTTGCCTCAGCCCAGCAACCGCATGAATCTGAAGACTTCTCGGGGTGGCCGTGGAGGTGCTTCCAAGAGGTCATCCGGCTGTGGCGATGCCCCTCTCCTCCATCACTGAGTCTCACCAAGAGTCAGAGTTCTAGGCCATCCGGGCCAAAGCTACTTTGTGATCTATCTGATTATGATTATGCTGCTTTGAGGTCTGAGGATCCATATGGTATGAATCGTGGCCATGATAGTGAAGGTAGTTTTTTTCCCTGAGTTTCAAGAGAGGGTGTACGGCGAGGTTATCATGCACAATGGCAAGATTGTTGTGGGCTAGAAGTGGATTGATATGTCTCATGTGAACAAGAATCTTGACTATTTTGTGAAAGCTAAGGAGATTTGCACCAATATTGGCTTGCTTCCCATCATGTAGTTCAAACAAGACTATGATCCCATTCTCATTGCTTAGTTCTATGCCACCGTTCACTTCAAGAAGAATCAGATGAGGACCTTTACCTGAATGACCCAGGGTATTGTGAAGCAGGCTACTTTGGTAGAGTTTGGAGCCATTCTTGGGTATGAGGATCATGGCATTGACCATCCATGTGGCTTTAATTGTCACACTAATGAGCATCCCATGAAGAAGGAGGTCCTTGCTCCTCTCTATATCCGGGGCCGCGGTGTTGCTGGTAAGATCAAGGATCTTCTTCCTACATATGATATTGTGAACCGCATCTTAGAAACCACGATGAGATACATGGCTTTATGGTGGACATCATGTTCAACTCCTATTCCAACCGTGACTCTAGTGTTGCGCTTGATGTGATGGATTGTATATGGAATGAGATGGTCGTTGCTGCTTACACAAGGGGGTGCCACCTTTTGCTCCCTACATTATGGATCTTATCATCTCCAAGTGCGAAACCGTTTCTTGGAACTTGTCTTGTCTCCGGCTTGTCCACCATAAAAGCAAGGCATTATTGATCAAGAAGCATGCCAAACCTTGAAATGTGGTGGGTCAAGAGGTTGATGAGCAAGGCAATGTGGTTGCAGAGGAATCTAGTGATGAAGATAGTGGTCGTGATCATGACTTTGTTGTATCCCGTCGTGAGCATGCCCAACCCTCATGGGAGAAGAGGATGGAAGCCAAGATCAAGAAAGTGTTTTGCTTCCAAGTTGACAATCAAAAGCGCATGTATGAAGCCCATATTTATGCCAAGAAAGCTTGTGCTTGTCAGAAAGAATTGATGGAATCCCAACAGTTGACGGTCTCTGAAGGCTCCGAGAACAGTATCACTCCGGAAGAGCAATGGGTCTCCAAGCATAGCACTTGGGATTTTTATGATGCCTCTTCTTCCTTCTATGCTCCGACGACCCATGATGATGATGGGGAGTGATCTTCAGGGCACTAGTCTTGCTCTAATCCCTTTTTGGTGTCTTGATGCCAAAGGGGGAGACGGGTAGTAGGGTACGGGATTTGCATGGGAAAGTCACAAGCTCGTTCTTGCTTTGATCCTTGGTTGCTTGTGAACTTTATTTACCTCATATTATTTGTGAACTCTTTGTGCTAACTATTTGTGCTATGTAAGTTGAGACTATGTGGTTATCTTGTGGATCCATCATATGTGACTTATGGTTATTCTTATATGGATCCATCTGATGTGTTGATGTTATCTATTGTATTACTCTTCTATCTCTCTCATCACGTATTGTTGTGCAAATGTATGAGTTCCACGCATTTTTATCTATGTCTTTGCACTTTTGGTTAGCTTGTAAAATAGAGGGGGAGTGTTGATCCTAGGTTGTGCTCGATATGTGTGCACACATCTAGGGGGAGCACGTCTCTATTTTTCAAACCATGAGCATTATCATAATATTTATCATCCAAAGTTGTGTTGTCATCAAACACCAAAAAGGGGGAGATTCAAAGGGCATTTCCTATCCTAAGTGGTTTTTGATGTTTGATGATAACACATGTGTGGGACCAATCATTTGCTAAGTGTGTCTCAGGTTTTTACATAGGAGAAGGCATTCGGTTCCCCTCTAAAAGGTCCATAGCAAGACATAGTTTTTCCTAGGGCTTTTTGCTTGAGTCGTAGGAACACCGTACTATCAAGAGGGGGTCCGCATTGAAAAGTTTGGGTGGAATCAACTTAGTATTGCAAAACCTGCAAGCTTTCCCAATGGTCGAGAACTCAAGGTGTATTTTCCCTAGTTGTCTTGGACTTATGCTCTATGAGGTCTGGTAGTACCGGAAGTTTCATCTGGTACTACCGCTCACCACCGGTAGTACCGCTTGCCGGTACCAGGCAAGCCTAAACTGGTTGGCGAGCCCTGCCTCCCCTTCTACCTCACCTGGTACCACTGCTCGGCACTACCTCCCGAAACCGGTAGTACCACTCCTATGTCTGGTACTACCGCTTGGCGACAGCACCGCTTATATTGAGTTGTCACTACCGGGGGAGGCCGAAGTTGTGCCATTTTGCTAGACTACTTCCGGTACCACGTCCGATACCTGACCAGTAATATCGCTTTCATCCGGTACTACCACTTAGGGAAACGGTACTACTGCTTGGGTCGAGATGTAACGGGAAGATTCGCCTTGAGGGTATAAATAGGCCTTTCTTCTCCAACAAGAAGGTTGCCTCTTTTATCTCTCTCCTCCATTATTCTTGAGCTGTATTTTCCCTAGATATCCTCCCCTAGTGCTCCAATATACTTGATTCTTTGGGATTTGGTGGAGGAGGTCTAGATCTAGGGTTTCACCAAAGCAAAGTTGATTCCCCCTTGTTTTCCTTTGTGGATCTTGTTAGTCTTGGGTTCTTTGAACCCTAGACGGAAGAGGTCGGTCTTGGAGCTCGGGCATTTGTTGTAAAGCTTCGGGATCGTGTTGGGAGACTCCAAGTGTGGTGGAGTTCTACTCAACAAGTTTTTAAAGGTTTCGGTCGCCACCTTCAAGGTCACTTCATAGTGGAACGGGTGCTTGCCGTGAGGCGGGTGCTTGGGAGAATAGGGTGAGGCCTTCTGTGGCGCTGGTGGTCTTAGTACCACCCACCCCTCCAATGGAGACGTACTTCCCCTCAAAAGGAAGGAACTTCGAGAAAACATCTCCATGTATACTCTCGATTACTTTGTTGTTGTTTACTTGCTTGCTTGTCATATAAGTTCTCTCACCTAGTTGCACATCTAGAGAACTTACTTTGTGTTTAGCCTTAAATTGAAAAGAAGCTAAAAATTGAGTAGCGCCTATTCACCCCCTCTAGTCGCTTGTACCGATCTTTCACCAAGGCATCATATCCATCATTATCAATCACTTCATCTTCATCACCATCATGATTCCCATCTCATTTACACCATAATTCCAATTAATGTTGTGGATTTACTCGTATTCATTTTATATATACATGATGATGTTGTTGATTTCTTCCATGAGTGAGTAGTTTACATTGTTCTTGGGGAGGTGGAGAAACCCTAGCAATATTATGATATGAAATAAAGATGATCTATAACTTGGTTCATGGTTATGTGTTCGTTTTCTCTCTAGATATTATGTGAAGTTGACCATGTAATATTATCCTTCGGACTAGAAAGGGAATTACCGTTGGGTATATGGTAGTACATATAGTCTAAGTGACATAACATGCTAGCATGATATTCATATAGTCAAGGGGGATAAGGAGAGATTCACTAAGCACATATCAATATCCATGGGGAAACCCTTAATTGTGAGGAATCGAAGTGGATTGCTTATTATCATCATAGTGGTTATTAGGGATGAAATAATATATGGCTTTCTATGATCATTAATTTATGGAGCTCTGTTATGACTGCAAGTGCACAGATCGATTGTAGCTAGTTTTGAAATAAGAATATCGAACCCACAGAGAGCTATTTGGTTAAGATTTCTATGCCCCTCGTCACTGTCTACCAAAGGATACTTGTAAGCTGCCTTTGATTTTGAGTAAAGGGTGTTTGAAAGATTTTTGGTTGAATACAGAAAATTAAATAAAAACAAGTAAAAGAAAGCATGTAACAAATGCGTTGGGAATGGTGTTGAAACTCAATAGGGATAAAGCGTTATTGGGTATGTAGGATACACCACTAGCATGTTGTAATTAATCATAATTAGGATAACATATTTCTTGTGTCATGATATGTGTGAACAGAGTTCCATAATAAGATGTTCACCACAAGGATCGTAGGCAGCCGCTTTCTTGAGCTAAGCAATGATGTCACCTCTACATAACCACTATGATGCCTTAGAGCAGCAACTCATAAAGACCACCACAATTAAGGGTTTCCCCATGGATGTCGTAATTAGCTTAGTGAATCTCTCTTTATTCCTACTTAGACCGTGCAGGTTATAAGCCAATGCTTGTAGTCACGAGTA
The DNA here is from genome assembly GCA_023614405.1 of Avena insularis. Taxonomy (NCBI): domain Eukaryota; kingdom Viridiplantae; phylum Streptophyta; class Magnoliopsida; order Poales; family Poaceae; genus Avena; species Avena insularis. The sequence continues at coordinate 539,819,559 of CM042694.1, forward strand.
AAACTAGACATACTCCCATGCATGTCCTTAGGATTTCACCCTCTCTTTCGTCTCGATGGAAAATGATATGTGGATGACTACACATACCATCTAAAGAGAGAGATCAAACACAAGATCATAAATCAATAGATCATGGACACAAGTTGACATAGGTATGACTATTCGGGTTCTTATGATTCGTTACCCTAGCTGCATAAAGGATCACAAGCCCATGAATCCCACAAAGAATGCCTAGGAAGCATCCAACGGAAGATATAGTTTCGAAATAGAAACTGGCATTGTGCCGCTGTTGCAATCATAGTCTGTAACCTATCCGCATACAGCTTCGAGACCTAGCCTATTATATATAGGCTAGGAGGAGCCAACGGAGAGGTACCAAAAAAGCTTTGAGCGATCTGTAATCAATTTGACCATAAGAAATTAGACAACTTCGACTCCCTTGTTTGTTTGATCAGCTGACGAAATCCCCAATGTTTTATAACCATGGGCATTGCCGAGGTTACCCCTTGTTAATTGGCGCCATCTGTGGGAAACCTAAACGCTAGAGCCATGGATTCGGTGGACTCCATTTCATCAAGCAGCAATCCGATAGAAGCGGCATCACACCCGCCCACCCCTGTCTCGGTTCCCATCGACTTCAACGGTGGATTTGATCTTATCATCGGAAGTTTCCACTTTCGTGCGGAGGAACCCGAAGAATAGGGGCCTATAGGCTCCGATCTCATCGGGACCATCGATCGAAAAAGTTGCACCTACAGTGATGCCTGCATCCTCCATCGGATCATCCGAAGAATTCACACCACAGACGGCAAATGGCAAAGAAAACTCTAGAGAATTAGTAGATCTGGGGGTGATGGCTCAGTGTTGATTTAGAGCTCGTTGGGAACCCCAAGAGGAAGGTATGATGAGCACAACAGCAAGTTTCCCTCAGTTATGAAACCAAGGTTTAATCGAAAGGTGCATGGTCCCCTTTCCCACATCTATTATTGCTCCAAGAAGTTCTAATAGGGACCTTCCAACTATAACTTGTCCTTTTCCTACACATTCAATAACAAGATAATCAGTAGAAATCATTTTCCCAAGGATCTTTGTAAATACTCCTTCAGCTATTCCAATAGGTAATATGGTAGCATTATTAGCAAGAGATATTTCTTTTCCTCCTTTAGTAAGCCCCCAAGTATTCAAAGATTCATAAATATCTTTGGGCATAAGACAAAATTCAGACATGATATCACAACGAGCTTGAAAAGTTTCAGTGTTTATCTCAAGCTTTGAGTCATTTTAGGCTCAATTTTTTCATGTAGATCAGAGATTCTAGACCAAGCTTCTTGAAAACTTTCCTCAATTCCTTATTTAAAAGTGAAAATCATTTCCTCGGGTGACATAGTGATTGGAGCAAGGCTAGACATAGTGGCAACTTAAGAAAGGAACTATTTTTTTTGTGTTTTTCAAATAAGAAAGCAACCTAGTAAAACTATATTTTTTTTGTTTTTGATAAAGAAACAAGCAAACAAAGCAAAAAGAAACTAAGCAAAACAAAAATAACAAAGTAAAGAGATTGGTTATGAGGGACTCCCCTTGTGAAGATGTCCTTGACTCCCCGGCAACGACGCCAAAAAAATGCTGGTGCGGTGTTGACGTGGGAGTTTCTTCTTCTTTGTTCCCCGACAACGGCGCCAAAAAATGCTTGATGGCTCAGTGTTGATGTAGAGCTCGTTGGGAACCCGAAGAGGAAGGTATGATGAGCACAGCAGCAAGTTTCCCTCAGTTATGAAACCAAGGTTTAATCGAACCAGTAGGAGAAAGGAAACACCCCAAAGGTGTTGCTAGCTGAGCCTTGGCGATGCACTACCAAAGGTTAGTAGCAACGTGGAGACCTGCACAACACAACCACAGATCTTTGTCCCCAACTTGCGATGAGGTTGTCAATCTCACCATGTTTTGTTGAAAACAAAGGATTAAACGTATCAAATGGAAAGAAGTAATAGTTTGCAGAAAGTAAACACAAAACAGTAAACAGTTTATGGATTGTATGTCAAGAAAAGGATCGGGATCCATAGTTCACTAAAGGTGGCTCTCCTTAAGATAGATAACATGCTGGGTGAACAAATTACAGCGGGGCAATTGACAAACATCGAGAAAGCATACAAGCATATACTAATCATCTTGACTCCTTTGAGACTTGATTGGGCATTACAACATTATACATAGACCGCCATCCAACTACATCTATGACTAATAATCCACCTTCAGGTTATCATCGAACCCCTCCAAGATAAGTTGCAAGCAATAGATTATTGCTTTATGAATTATGTAAAGTAAACAATACGATTGTTCTATGAACAAAGGATTGTTGTTTTCTCCTAGTAGCAACAAAGACATCTAGTACCCTAGAGATTTCTGTCACTTCCCCAGATTACCAGAGGCATGAACCCACTATCGAGCATAAATACTAACTCTTGGAGTTGCTACCATCTACTTGGCCAAGATAGCTACTAACAACGGAAAGCATGCACGTTCACAAATAACAAAGACATGATAGAATCAATAATCAATCTGAAATAGCATCTCAATATCCATCGGATCCACGCAAACACAACATGATGAATTACAAATAGATGATCTTGATCGTGAACGGAGGTCACAAGATCTAGACATGAAAGCACAAAGGAGGAGAACCAGCCATCTAGCTACTACATGGATCCGTAGTCCAAGGATGAACCACTCATGCATCACACCGGAGGCTTGCATGGTGATGAAGAAGGCCTCCAGGGTGAATTCCCCTCTCCGACAGGGTGTCGGGAAGAGCTTCGGATCCCTCCTGATCTAGGGATGGAGATGACGGCGGCTATAGACTCTTTCATGGATTTTTGATCGGGTACTTAGGGTTTTCGTCCCGAGGGTAATATATAGGCGGAAGGAGAGGCCGAGGGTGGTCGCGGCGGACCACCCTCGACATGGGCTGTGCTTGGCCGCTGACTAGGTGGTGTGGCCCCTCAGCCCTTCTCCGCCTCCTCGCATCATCGATGACTGAAAAATAGGCCCTTTGGCTTTTGTCCCGTCCAATTCCTAGAATATTCATTTTCACTTTCCCGGAACCAAAAACAGTGAGAAAACAGGCAGCCGTGGCTCTTGTTAATAGGTTAGTCCAAGAAATCATATGAAAAGTACTCCGAAGTGTGGACAAAACACAAGAAAGTGGATAAAACCAAGCATGGAACATCAATAATTATAGATACATTTGCAATGTATTAGGGGGTCTTGATGGTCTCTATGATGGTCTCTCCCTTGGATCGGACTCCCAGCTAACGCCACTACGTGGATCGAGCCCAATAAATGCTGAACATGAAGAAAGTGGCGAAAGTATCAACTTCAGAATCAGGATGGCCAAAATTTACCCAGAATAGAAACTGCTGGACTTCACTGACCCTCCAAACAGTGTCTCCCGCGGATCTGATGATGACGTCACTAGTTCATACATAATGCACCACCAAGTGTGCATGATCATCGGGGACGCCTCAACCCAACGGGACTCCAATGGTAACCCTATCCTCGATCCCAATGATATTTTATCGGATGACAATGTAGAAAATCACGGAAACAAAGGAGACCCGACAAACAACCGCATAATCCAAGGAGGAGGAGAACAACATGGAGGCAAACAACAAACTCTCCGGCTATCAGTCGAAGCATGGCAAAAAGAAAGGGATGCAGTATCGGGTGCGGTTCCAATGATAGCCGAGGCCATGCACGAAGAATTAATGGCCTACCAATACTTACTCCATCATAAGAAAAGAGATCTACTAAGGATGACGAGGCAACCTGATGAAAGAAAAAGACTAGTCGATGAATCCAGTCTTCGGCGGGCATAGCTAAGTTCTACCCGAGGATCAGGAAGTGTGACTGGAGGAGTACAACAAAGGAGAGGAGCCTCATGCCTTCCTAATATCCCTGAATTTGTAAGAAACAAACTGACCCAAGATCTCGATTTATTGTTTATGTCAGTTGATCCGGCATGACACATCAAAGCAAACACAGCACAATCCACAATTGTAGCCGTGCAAACATACCTGATTACAACTCAAATCGCACCTGACGATCCTCGTGCGGCTCTCCATCGCTCCGCCCTCATGAACCTCAACATGGTGGCGGAATCTCTTGCGCAAGCGGAACAAGGAACACACAATAGCCCGATAGATCCCCATGTTGTCGCAGCAGCCCTCGGCAGGTGGGGCACACCCGACGATCAAGGTCGCCACATCGGGTGCACTTTTCGAGCTCTAAGCCACGAAACGATGCAAGAGACAACATTACACAGCGTAGGATCGATAGATCTAGGGAAGAGCGCAGCAGCCGAAGATACTATGATGGTGAAAGCAAGGAAGAGTATGAATTATGTGGAGCTAGTTGCTTTACCCGACGGGTTTGCAAGACTCCAGTACCCAAGGACTTTCAACTCCCTCAGGACCGCCAGAAGTATGATGGCCTCCAGGAACCTGAAGCTTGGTTGGCAGATTATCTGGCTACCGTCAAACTACAGGGTGGATCTAAGGCCACCGCAGTGCAAAACCTATAGCTGCACCTAAGCGGTGCCGCCCGATCCTGGCTAAGGTAGTTACCGGAAGAATCCATTGATGACCCACAAGTATAGGGGGTGTATCACAGTATTTTCGATAAGTAAGAGTGTTGAACCCAACGAGGAGCAGAAGGTATTGGCGAGTGGCTTGGAGCAGGAATTCTCTGTAAATACTTAGCAAACGGATTTTAGGGTTTTTTGATAATGCAGATAAATAAAGTACGAGTGAATAAAAGACAATAATAATAATTGCAGCAAGTGGCCCAATCCTTTCTTTAGCGAAGGACAAGCCAGTTGTATTACTTAAGATGACCAAACGTTCTCGAGGACACAAGGGAATATCGTCGAGTGCTTTCGCTTCATATAGTTGATTAATCTTCTTTAGTTAGATAAGTGTTGTGTGGGGGAACCTGTGCTAATGTACTGACCTTCCTATTACTAATACATACTTGTGATTATACCCCTTGCAAGCATCCGCAAGTACAAGAAAGTAATAAAGATAGAAACCTAACCATAGCTTTAAACTCTGAGATCCTACACTCCCTTGTGCAAAGGTTTCCTAACAAGGGTTCAGGTTTCTGTCACTCCGGCAACCCCTACGATTAGTATCCAAATACACAATGCATTCCCCTAGGCCCATAAAGGTGAAGTGTCATGTAGTCGATGTTCCCATGACACCACTAGAAGAATAACACCACGACTTAATTATATCACCATTGAATCTTTCTCAACACAATTCCACTAATAACAACCCATGTCCTCAAGAACTAAACGAACTACTCACATGAAATCATATGGGTCAAGATCAGAGGTGAACTAATCATAAGTAACAATCTGAACATGAACAATAATTCAATTGTTCCACTCAATAGCATCAACTACAACAAGTAATCAACACCGGGAAAGTTTCCCCTAAGAACTATGCAAGATTCAACCCAATTGTTATAGCGGTATGGAGTGATGATGATGGTGCTGGTGGAGATGATGATGATGATCCCGATGAAGTCCAGCTTGATGACGGTGTTGATGGCGATGATCTCCCCTCTCTAGGAAGGAATTTCCCCGGTAGATTTCTGCCTGCCGGAGAGCTCTTTCTCTCTCTGTAGTTTCCCGCCCCGCAAAGGCGGTGGAACCTTTCTATGGTCGCTCCCCGAGTCTGAGGGTTTCGAGAGGATAATATACGCCAAAGAGCAGAGCCAGAGGTGGGCCAGGGTGGCCACACCACCTGGTGGCGCGGCCAGGGCTGGCCCGCACCAGGGGTGGTGTGGCACCCTGTGGCCCATCTCCGCTCCCCCTTCTGGCTTCCTTCGTCTTCTGGAAAAATAGGATTTTCCGTATATTTTCTGGAATTTCCTGATCTTCGCGAATTTCGCCTCCAAACTGTGCCTTTTCCATCAGAATCCTGACTTCAGCGGTCCATCCTCCAAATGTCATCAACGATGCAAAAACAGATGAAATAACATAAGTATCATCTCTTAATATGAAATATATCAATGAATAATAGTAAATTATGATTTAGAATAGTGATACAAAATGGACATATCAACTCCCCCCAAGCTTAGACTTCGCTTGTCCCCAAGCAAAAACTGAGCTTAATAAACATGACCTCAGGTTTATGCAGTGAAGTGTCGATAAAAGAATACGGACAAGAAGCATCACATTCATCAATGCATAAATCATAATAGAAGACAACTCACTATTATATAACTTAACTTGCAATAGGTAAAGGAAACACAATAAAGATACACAAAGTAAATCATAATTGATAATGGCAAACTTTGTTCTTGGTCAAAGAACGGTTATCAAATTGCACGAGTTTAAACATAATAGGGTTTTCAATGATAGCTTTCAAAGTAGTACTCACTAAGATAAGAGCAATGTGCAAAACAAGGAACATAAGAAACATGATTGAATAAATCATCATATGAATGAATGAAACACAAAAACTCAAAATACTTGCTGAGATAGAAAGGAATAGGTTTACTAACTCAACTAAAAGTAAAAGATAGGCCCTTCGCAGAGGGAAGCAGGGATTTCAAGTTTCATAAAGAGCTTCCAAAAATTATGGTACTTATTAGCTTTCAGCTCTCATTTCCCCCATCATAAGCATCTTGAGGTGATTAAGGTTAAAGTGAACAAATATGAGGATATGCTTGACAAGTTATAAGTTGAAAACCTCATGCCTTGTGCTTACGAGTACCAGACCTCATGCTACTCAACTTTAGTCACGAGTAAGTTCTTGTCATTGTAAATACATGTGTATCATGGAGAACCGCCAACGGGGTACCCCTTGCCCGATGATACGAAAGCTTTCCCATATCAAAATGACAAGGCAAGCAGACAATGAGCATCTCAACGATCTTTTTATTTGCTATTTGCATAGGTTTTTATTGAGGATGCTTCATAGATTGCTCACTATGGTTATGCTGCAAGTTTCCACCATGATTAGGCATGGCTTAGGCTAGCCGCCCATGCGTTTCTCTAACACATATACAAACTCCATGAGCTTACAAGCTCCCCTTTTATTTCACACTGCCGGGATCCATAAGCAAAAGAATCATGATATCAACTAAATAAGTGCAATGTTGAAAGCGTTCCCCATGGTAACATGGTTCTGCTAACTCACAACTTATAAAGTTCAAGCATATACACAACATAGATGGGCAAAATGGTTCAAGTTTATTTAGTGCAATAAAGTAAAGTGTGCCATCAAGTTCCTGAGAGCTTTAATCACTAATTTTCACATAACAAGTTTAATTCGGAAGGTAGATAAAAACATGAATTTACTTGGAATAGAAATAATGCTAGTAGGTAGGTATGGTGGACACAAACGACATAGGTTTTGGTTTAAGGATTGGATGCATGAGAAGCATTCCCTCTCAGTACAGGTTTTTAGCTAGCAAGGCTGGGTAGCAAGCATAAGAGTTGAAGGAAACAAACAAATATACAAGTGGTGAAAACAAAACATGCAATCTTCCTTGGAAGCACAAAAGATCTTAACTAGAGAATACTAAGCTTATGACCCAATCAAGAAAGAAAGATGATGAAATTATATTTCTTAAGGGTACTTTTATCTTCTTCATTCAATTCTCATAATAGTGTTGCTACTGACCGAACCAGGTTTGCCAAAACCAACTAAATTTACTCAATGATCCCAAAGTGATACCAATACTAACAACAAGATCAATCATATAATAGAAATTGCAAACTAAAATAAGATATGCAAAAGAGTAAATGATATAACTTCTCATTAATATTCCATAACGGCAACTCACACCAAGGGATACATAGATAACTAACGAGAGGGGAGACACTTCCATAATACAAACCATCCTATATGATAACTTCTCTATTCATGATATGACTCTACTTAAAAAGGGTAAAAAGATAAAAGATAGTGATTTGATACCACAACACTCCCCAAGCTTGAAACAAACCAAGGGGATGCTGAAACCTGATGACGAATTACTCCTTCGGTGGTGGTGGTGTTCTCTCGATGAGCTTTTCAATCAATTTCCTCAAATCCACAATCTTGAAGGTGAGAGTACGAATCAAATCCGAGTTGTGCTCAATGCGGTTCATGATCATGTCGGGCTGTGAATCCCAGCTCTTGTGATTCTTTCCCCACTCTTCCTCCTTGAAGTATTCTTTTCCTGCATGGTTAGAACAAGGCATATCCCAATTGGAGGGTAATTTTTCATTGGGCATATTCTGGAATTGATGCTCATGAATAAGGGTATGGAAAGGATTCTTGGTGCATGGAGGAGGTGACTGTGAAGCCAAGAAATGACGCGGAACCTTCCCTCTGGTGGACACCCGAGCAGTCCTTTTGAACTTGGCAGGATTTTCCACCACTCCTATGCTTGCAATGGTGGTGCTGGTGTGTGGATGCTGGCCTTCCTTTGCCTCCTCTTCAACTTCACTCTCAATCTCCTCCTCTTGCCCAAGGTTTTGGAGATCATCTTCCGCAGGCTCCTTGCCCTTATCGTTGGTAGAGACCATTGTGCCTATAAACTTTGAGAACAGTTCTTGACAAAAACAGATCGAAACAAAAACATGACGAGAACACAATATATGAACATCAAGGGATCTAGGAGATTATATATTACGAATTTTAACAACAAAAGGAAAGTACTGGGAGAAAACAGGTCGGAGACGGGCTCCGGGGTGGCCACACCCCCTGGTGGTGCAGCCAGGTGGGCCCACGCCACGGGGTGGTGTGAGCCACCCGGGCTCCGCTTCCATCCCTCTTTCGACTCATTGCTTTCCATGTTAGATAAAAACTGCAAAAATACGAATTGACAGATTTTTCGCGGACCTTTTCTTACCAGAACTATTACCTATTAGAAAACAGACTCTGCAGGTCTCTGATTTTGGTCTTTGATGAATTTTTTCGGAGTCACCACTTGGATAACATCAATATATTCATATTAATAAACACATTGCTTGAGTCATTTAACCATCCACCATCTTATTACACCATGTTCTCCTATAACTTGGAAATTTCTTTCACACAATTCTCATTAGCAACATTAGTGCATGCGAGATAATAAACCTTTAAGTTCAATTTTAACTAAAATCCATCATAACATAAGCTACTGTAGCAACTCCTTCTGAAAGCACAAAAGGAATTCAAAAAGGAAATTGATTTAAGAGGCAAATGCAAGTGTGACAAAAATTTGTCAAAACAGACCAGCAGGTAATGATCAATTTTTTAGAAAATCTTCTGTTGCTCAAATCAAAAAGTGAAAAACTAACGAAAGTTAAATAATAACCTGGGGCATGCACACAAAAAATTACAGATCAGTACGACATTCTGGGATTTTTAAAGATTTTTTTATAGTGAAGCATAAAAATCTATTTTGGGACAGCAACTTCCCCAAATCTTACTTCTCTCTGATTAGAGGTTGATCTTGACACAAAAACCAAACAAAAAGGATAAGGAGAGGTTATTACCGAAGTAATAACTTCCAAGACTCAAATAAAAAAACTAAAAGAAAAAATATATTGGGTTGTCTCCCAAAAAGCTCTTTGTTTATAGCCATTAAGATGGGCATGATAATTTCAATGATGCTCACATAAGAATATGAATTGATGTAAAAGAGAGCATCAATAAGCAAAAATACACATTTAAGTCTAACCCACTTCCTATGCAAGGGAATTTTGTAAGAAAATAAATTGTTGAAACCAGAGGCTGCTAGCATAGGATGGCAAAACAAGTGCAACATAAAGACTTTTAGCATAAAGCGAGGAAACATAATATTATTAAGATGCATAAGAGCACTTTTCCCTCTCTCATAGTAACTTTCAGTATCGTGCATAAATTTAACGATATAACTATCACATGAACCATTGTAGCAATGATCACTTATTCTAACAGAAAACACAGGGACACTAGCTCTCCTAACTCTACTTTGTGAAACAATATTAGAAGTATCCTTATAAAGGATAGGGTGTCCATCTTCTACATATTTAGTGACAAAGTCTTTAACATTTGCTATTACAGGTTCAACAACTATTTGTTCATTAGGTTCAACAGCTTTACTTGTACTTTCATTAACCATACTAGCTATCATAGAATGTTCCTTTACCTTAACTAGGAACGGCATTTTGTCAATGTAAGGTTCAGGTAAAATATGATTAGCAGTATAAACTTCACTGTCTCTAGCAGGAACACAGTTAACAATATCTGTATATGTCTCATGATACTTATTCCATTTCGTTTTAGGAATTTCAATATAAGAAGCAAAAGCCTTAAAATAATTTGCAATACTTTGAGAATCAAGGCCATAAGCATTAGTAATATTATGAAAGTCATCAGTTCTCATAAAATATTTAATGCATTCATAATCATAATTTATACCTGACTTTCTTCCGTTATCATTCTCCCATGCTTCAGCATTGTCTTGAATATGGTCTAGAAGATCCCATTTAGCTTCGTCTTCCATGCGTGTAAATGATCCAGCACAAGAAGCATCCAATAGATCCTTATCATGAAGAGAAAGTCTTGCATAAAAGTTATTGATTATAATATTGTTAGTGAGCTCATGAATAGGACATTTGAGCATTAGTAACTTCAATCTCCCCCAAGCTTGAGTTGTACTCTCTCCATCACGATGCCAAAAGTTGTATATTTGATTCCGATCTTTGTGAATCTCACTAGGAGGATAAAATTTGGAATAAAATAGAGGCACTACTTCCTCCCGTTCGAGAGATTGGCCATTCTTCAGCAGCTTATACCATTCCTCAGCTCTTCCTTTAAGTGATAATGAGAATAACTTCTTCTTAACTTGATCTGTTGTAATACCCGCACACTTGAAGAACCTGCATAATTCGTGTATAAAAAGCAAATGATCATCAGGATGGACAGTTCCATCTCCAAAATAGTAGTTATCCATAACACGATCAATAGTTCTTGTAGGTATCTTAAAAGTATCATTTTCAGCAGGTGGTGGTTCATCTACTACCTTAGCAGTGGTCGTAGCATTACAAAATAAGAAACTAAGTGAATTATCCATATTGAAATAAAGTAACTAACAGAAATAAACAATACTCACAGTAGAAGTTTCCTTTACCAGTTCCACTCTTCAATAGCGCTTCACTCCTCGGCAACGGCGCCACAAAATAGTCTTGATGACCCACAAGTATAGGGGGTGTATTGCAGTATTTTCGATAAGTAAGAGTGTCGAACCCAACAAGGAGCAGAAGGTGTTGACGAGTGGCTTGGAGCAGGAATTCTCTATAAATACTTAGCAAACGGATTTTAGGGTTTGTTGATAATGTAGATAAATAAAGTACGAGTGAATAAAAGACAATAATAATAATTGCAGCAAGTGGCCTAATCCTTTCTTTAGCGAAGGACAAGCCGGTTGTATTACTTAAGATGACCAAACGTTCTCGAGGACACAAGGGAATATCGTCAAGTGCTTTCGCTTCATATAGTTGATTAATCTTCTTTAGTTAGATAAGTGTTGTGTGGGGGAACCTGTGCTAATGTACTGACCTTCCTATTACTAATACATACTTGTGATTATACCCCTTGCAAGCATCCGCAAGTACAAGAAAGTAATTAAGATAGAAACCTAACCACAACTTTAAACTCTGAGATCCTACACTCCCTTGTGCAAAGGTTTCCTAACAAGGGTTTAGGTTTCTGTCACTCTGGCAACCCCTACGATTAGTAGCCAAATACTCAATGCATTCCCCTAGGCCCATAAAGGTGAAGTGTCATGTAGTCCATGTTCCCATGACACCACTAGAAGAATAACTCCACGACTTAATTATCTCACAATTGAATCTTTCTCAACACAATTCCACTACTAACAACATGACTTCTCACATGTCCTCAAGAACTAAACGAACTACTCACAGGACATCATATGGGTCAAGATCAGAGGTGAAATAATGATAAGTAACAATCTGAACATGAACAATAATTCAATGGTTCCACTCAATAGCATCAACTACAACAAGTAATCAACACCGAGAAAGTTTCCCCTAAGAACTATGCAAGATTCAACCCAATTGTTAGAGCGGTATGGAGTGCTGATGATGGTGCTGGTGGAGATGATGATGATGATGATCCCGATGAAGTACAGCTTGATGACGGTGTTGATGGCAACAATCTCCCCTCTCCAGGAAGGAATTTCCTCGATAGATTTCTGCCTGCCGGAGAGCTCTTTCTCTCTCTGTAGTTTCCCGCCCCGCAGAGGCAGCTAAACCTTTTTGTGGTCGCTCCCCGAGTCTTAGGGTTTCGAGAGGATAATATATGCCAAAGAGCAGAGCCATAGGTGGGTTAGGGTGGCCACACCACTTGGTGGCGCGGCCAGGGATGGCCCACGCCAGGGGGTGGTGTGGGCCTCCTGTGGCCCATCTCCGCTCCCCCTTCTGGCTTCCTTTGTCTTCTAGAAAAATAGGATTTTCTGTATATTTTCTGGAATTTTCTGATCTTCGCAAATTTCGCCTCCAAACTGTGCCTTTTCCATTAGAATCCTGACTTCAGCGGTCCATCCTCCAAAAGTCATCAACCATGCAAAAACATATGAAATAACATAAGTATCATTTCTTAATATGAAATATATCAATGAATAACAGTAAATTATGATATAGAATAGTGATGCAAAATGGATGTATCATCCATCAGCAGCTAGAACGATCTTGAAGACATGCTCATCAAAAACTTCCATTCCATGTTCAAGTGGCCTACATCCCTGGAGCAATTACGGACGTTCAAGCAAAAATCCGGAGAATCAATATGAGCCTTCATCCAGCGATGGAACATCATCAAAAATTCGACTAAGGGCGTGTTCAGGAGTAGCTCAGCTTCGCCGAATCTTCAAATCCAGCTCCACAAACCCAAATCCGGCGTCTTGTTCGGAGCTGGGAACGTTCTGGACAACTTCTCTATTTTGGATGTGCTGGCAGCCCATTTACATCCGATAAGGCCCGTTCCAAGGCGAGTCAGGCCAGTATGTTGTATCTCAAGTCGATTGAGTCCACCCTCTTCCTCCTAGTTTCATTATACTACGTTCAAAAAAAACAATACAACAGCGGCAATGCTCAATGGAGCACCGGCGGCCACCGATTGCTGAAACTCGATGCGGCAAACAATTATAAGGAAGGAGGGGGTCCTTCATAAGCGATTAAGTGAATAAAGGCTCATAGGGGACGACTGATCGAGCTGATTTGGATTCATACCTTTGCTTTTTTGGAACGGAAATTAATCAGCCTGAGGTTGAGGGAGACGACGACGACCAGTAAACCGCGAATCAGCCGTCGTAGGCCGAACAGGTCCCCGCATGTAGCCGAGATATCTCCCGTCGCCGCGCCAGCACGTTTGCCGTGTGCTCTCTATCGTGCTTCCGCGGATGTGGTTGGGGATAGGGAGAGAAAGGTCCAAGCATCGACGGCCAGAGGAGGTAGGGCGAACAGCAGCGGTCAGAGGAGGCAGGGTCGCATCCGGAAGGAGGTTGATGTGGTTGGAGGAGGACGAACAAACGAAATTTAATTGAACCAGGCGTAGTTTCACTTAGCAGTGGCAACTGGCCATAAATACATGCTGCTCCGCCTTTTCCTGTTCCGAGAATCACCAAAAGACCAGCTCTGCGGTTTGTACAAAAAACGACAAAGCTTCCAGGATCGAGCTTCGTGAAGCTAAAGTGTTCGGTTCAACTCCGCCAGAAAATTGGAGAAGCTAGAAGTCGGAGAACTGCCGAACACGCCCTAAATCTATATCCAATGAAAGATAAATTGACGCCTTGAATGACGGCCTTCGCCGAAGAGAGTTCATACAAGAGATGGGGCGGGTTAAGCCCAAAACAATCTCACAGCTGATGGACATGGCAAATCGCTAAGCTGATGGAGAAGACATGGTACACAATAAGCAAGCGCATTCACCTGAAGAAGATAGGGACAAGTGCAACAACAACAACAACAACATATGATGTAGCAATGATGGATATGGAAAACCAAGCTATGTTGCAGCTGGTTTTTCAGGAGGGGACAACTGAAGAAATAACGATCACAACAACGGGTACCGCAGCAATAGGGACGACGCTGGAGGAAGCCAACCAACACACAATACTAGCCAAGAGCTCAGGAGCCACCAATGTCCCCAATGCAAATGCTGGAAGGACCCTGCAATATGCACTTCCACGTTGATTCAACAGGCAAAAGGAGATCAAACCATCTCATGAAGGATTGTCAAACGTTTCTAAAGGTGCGGGAAGTGTGCAATGCAAAGGCAACCGAAGCAGCAAGCCGAGGATACACCACTGCACCTGGAGCTTTAGCCATTGGTGCACGACCACCACCGCCAGTACATCCGCCAACATGACAACCGAAAAACACAACAAAATCAGGAAGACGAATACCCAAGGGCAAAAGGAGCAATGCCGATGATCCAAAAAGGACGCCCATCCAATAGGATCCAGAAACTGATTACACAGCAAGTCAACATGGCAGAAACAGCACCACCAGCTGCACCCAAATATCTCCATTGGTCAGAATAGGAAATTATATTCAGCAGAGCTAACCATCCGAGTCCCATGACCAGGCCACTCGGCTCTAATAGTAGAGGCGCAAGTTGGTGGATTTGATATGAGTAAAATTTTCATGAATGCGGGGAGCAGCATCAACCTAATTTATGCCAAGACACTAAAGGCGATGAATTGCTCTTTAAAAATTTAGCACCAACAGAAACAAATTTCCACGGCATAGTCCCAGGTAAAGCTGAAATTCCCTTGGGTTAAATATCTCTTCATGTTTTTTTGGATCCAAAGAAAATTTCAGGCATGAAAAGCTCGAGTTCAAAGTCATGGACTGGCCATCATAGTACCATGCGATCTTGGGTCATCCAGCCTTCGCACGGTTCATGGCAGTACCACATTATGCATAGTTAGTTATGAAAATGCCAGCCCCCAAAGGGGTCATAACAGTGAAAGGCAGGTTTACACGCTTTGACAGTTGCGATCGAGAATTCAACAAAATCTCCGAATCCTTCGGGGTGGCGACCGAGTTTGAGCAATTAAAAATGTCAGCAAATGCAGAACCTCTGGCAGTAGCACGTGTCAATCTTGATCAGGCTTTTAACACCGAAAAATATACAAAGGAAGTCCATATTCACCCTACTGACCCAAAAAATATGATCTTTGTGGCCTCCAATCTTGGTCCCGCATAGGAAAGTGCGCTCATCGAGTTCCTCTGTGAGCACTAGGAGTTTTTTGCATGGTTACCAGCCGACATGCCGGGAATTCACAGGGAACTCGCTGAGCATGCACTAAACTTGGATCCGAAGGCAAAACCAGTAAAACAGAAACTTTGCCGCTTTGTGAAACCAAAATGAAAGGCCATAGGAAAGGAGCTCCATCGCCTAACCAACGCCAAATTTATCAAAGAATTGAAGAAAGCAGAGTGGGTCGCAAACCTAGTATGTGTCCCAAAGAAATATACAAAGGAACTACGTATATGCCTTTATTTCACGGTGTTGAATAAACATTGTCCAAAGGATCACTTCCCACTACCACGAATCGATCAAATAATCAATGTGAGTGCAGGGTCCGAACGTCTTTCCTTTTTAGACGCATACTCGGGATACCATAAGATTTGGATGAAGGAGGAAGACCAGGCTAAAACAACATTTATCACACCCTATGGTGTATTCTGCTACACAGCAATGCCCTTTGGACTAAAAAATGTGGGTGCAACAAATCAACGGATGATGCAAAACTGCTTGGGAAGCTAGATTGGAAAAAATGTGCAAGTTTACATCGATGACGTCATAGTTACAACAAAACAAGGGTCGCCCCTTATCGATGACCGCTAAGAGACGTTTGAGAACCTCGACAAATATTGCATCAAGCTCAACCCGACAAAGTGTTCCTTCGGAGTCCCTATGGGACAACTCCTCGGATACCTTGTATCATCAAGGGGAATAAAAGCCAATCCCAAAAATATATAGGTGGTCCTCACAATGAAAAATTCAACAAATCTTCGAGGCGTGTAGCAACTTGTTGGCCGAGTTGCAACACTCGGCCGGTTTATCGCCCGTGTAGGATAAAAGGCATTACCATTTTATGCCCTTATGAGGATATCAGATAAAATTTGAATGGACGAACGAGGCCCAGCATGCTTTTGAAGACCTAAAGAAAACACTTTCGATATCTCCCGTCGTCGTGTCTCCACGAGAAAAGGAAACCCTACTTATCTATATTGCTGCTACTAATCAGGTAGTCAACACAGTTTTGGTCGTCGGGCGACCCGAAGAAGGGAAACCAATGGCGTTCAGAGACCAGTCTATTTTCTAAGTGAGGTCATCTATCCATCCAAGCAAAGATATCCACACTATCAAAAGCTAGCATACGGAGTCTTCATGATAACATGGAAACTGCGCCATTATTTTTCCGGACACCCGATCATAGTGGTCAATGAAACACCTCTCTCCAATATTCTCAACAATCCAGAAACTACCGTACGCGTCTCTCTATGGGGTATTGAGCTATCCCCTCGAGATATCATGTACAAGAAATACAAAACAATTAAATCACAGGTTTTGCCTGACTTTATTACTGAATGGACATAACTACAGTGCACGGGTCGGCCGGACCTCTCCAGTGCATGGCCAATGTATTTCAATGGGTCAAAAAGAACGGAAGGAGCAGGAGCAGGAGCCATATTGGTATCACCGTAAGGTGATAAAATGCGATATGTACTTCGGATGAGCTTTGCAAATGTGTCAAATAAAGAAGTTGAGTATTATAAAGCTTGCGGTGCAACTCGCTTGAAAATATTCGATGATTCCAACCTTATGGCACAACAAGCAATGAATAAGTGCGACGCTGTCAGCGACAACATGATCGCCTACCACGATTTGTACAACATCATGGAAGCTCAATTTGACGGGTGTGAAGTTTCACACATAGGAAGGGTAAGCAATGAAGAGGCTGACAATTTGGCAAACATCGGATCCTTATGCCTGCCAGTACCACCTGAAGTTTTATAGAAGGAAATAACAGAGCGCTCCATCAAAGCCAAAAGGGTCTCTGAAGTTATAGTGCCAAAAGCACAGAAAAAGATCAAGCCACAAAAAGACTCGGGGGCTACGTCAACATATGAAAACATAGAAGAAGTCCTTGAGGAAGAGCCTGAAGTTGATGAAGTCATGATATTGGAGCCTACATGGATACAACCATACATAGCATACATGCTGAGGGGAGAACTCCCCGAGGACATGATAGAAGCACGACGAATTACTCGTCGATCCAAAGCCTTCAGGATCATCAAGGGAGAGTTGTATAAAAGAAGTATTTCGGGTGTATTACGGCGGTGTGTTACACTTGACGAAGGAAAATTTATACTCAAAGACATGCATGAAGGAGTATGTGGTCATCACACCAGCAGCCGAGCAATTGCTGCCAAAGCATTTAGGACAGGATTCTACTGGCTGACAACAGTACAGGATGCAAAAGATACTGTATGAATGTGTGAAGCATGTCAGTGATTCACAACAAAATCTGGTGCACCTGCCGCCAAATGAAATCACGTACCTCTTGTGTGAGATCCAGGCACATGGCTTAATAGGATTGATAGGATACCCATATCAACAAGTTGCAACTTCTTTTCTGGAAGCTCATTCGAAAAGAACTCTAAGGTTAAGCGTGCTTGGCCTAGAGAAATTCTAGGATGGGTGACCGACCGGGAAGTGGGTAACCGGGTGCGCACGAGTGAGGACAAAGTGCGCAGAAAAGACTAGTGTTGGTCTGTGGGGCTAGTCTAGATATCCTATTAACTTGCCAGGAGTGACACCCCTCGAGCCCAGGAGTGGACAGGGTGTTACATCTTGCCTGGCCTTTCGCTCAATGGTTACTTGATATGGTGGGTAAACTTCACAAGTCACTACCAGGAGGACACGTCTTTTTGCTAGTAGTAGTCAAAATTCACTAAGTGGATCGAGGCAATGCCTGTTACCAGCCAGGATGGAACTTCGGTTGTGAACTTCATCAAATCAATATTGTTCCGATTTGGCGTACCAAACAACATCATCACCGACAACGGAATTAACTTCACCTCCAATGAGTTCAAAGAGTACTCCAAGGATATGGACATAAAAGTAAGCTATGCCTTAGTTACCCACCCGCAAACCAATGGGCAAGTGGAAAAGTCCAATGGTCTCTTAACCGCTGGTATGAATAAAAGACTACTAGCACTGCTCGATAGAGAAAAAGGAGCGTGGGTTGATGAGTTACCCTCTATTTCTGGAGCCTGCGTACCACTCCAAATAATTCGACGCAATTAACACCTTTCTTTCTAGTCCATGGCGCTGAAGCTATCCTTCTAGTCGAAGTAACTCACGAGTCTCTACGGGTCACTGAATATGACGAGGAAGCATCTAGGGAAGCACTCGAATATGATGTTGATGCACTTGATTAAGCTCATGATGTTTCCCTACAAAGGGCCACCGTATATCAGCAGAACTTACGCAACTACCACAACCAAAGATTGCGTCCTAGGTCCTTTGTCGTCAGGGACCTAGTCCTTCGGCTCAAGCAAGATGGTCACCGCAAGCTAGAGTCACCTTGGGAAGGGACTTACATCATCATAGAAGTAATCCCTAGTGGAGCATACCGGCTTCAAGATAAGAAGATATGAGTCAAATACTCCAATCCATGGAACATCGTACAACTACGGCATTTTTATGCTTAGAATTTATTATTCTTGCAATTTAAATACAGCCTACGGCCTGGCTTCTTATCCACAATATAATTCAATAAGGCCAACAACCAAGCGAGTACGCCAAAACATGTATCTTCGTCTTCAAGTTTTAAATAGAAGATAAGTTCCCCAAACTCCGATTTCTTTTCTGCATTATCTCTTCGCCCATATTTGGGGGATTTATTATTAAAAGCTTATTATCACAAGCAAAAATATTCAGAAAGTTTGTGTACATTGATCTGATTAAACTAACAAAAAACTATGAGCCTATGTCCCGATGCAGGCATCCGAACATAGCCTCGGGGGCTACTCCCATCGGGAGAGCTGACCGCACACCCGATAGAAAACTGTGATCTATATGTAAAGTCAAAACGTGAGCCGAAGAAAATTATCCTCGTGTGTTGAACACACCCGATAAAACTTAAAGCTCCAATGAAGTTAAAAAAAAGAACTTGTGAGTATTACATCAGTGTATCCTCAAAAGGTTACTCCCATCAAGAGCGTTTATAAACATCATCTAGAAAAGTAACAAATTGATAACTTCAGCAATTCCAGTAGCCAAACAAGGTAGTCATTAAAATAATATAAAATCTCGGATCATGCCTAACGCAATAAAAAAATTGAATGTCATGTCCATGACATGAAGGTCAGACCCTGGGATTTATCCTGTGTGGCCTGGTAACCGCATACGAATGGGCTCTGCCAGTAAAATATACATATCAACAATACGATGAAAAATCCCGACAGACGCATTGGGTACCCGATATAATAGAACTGGGATTCAGTATTTGATAAGACCTCAATGGCTCGAACCGAATCACGCTAGTAGAATTCCGAGTTCATGTCTGGGGACTTGAATTTGATGTAGGTCTGTAGTGTTTTTGCCCAGGAACAATTAACTGATTCCCGATCCGCTAGATGCATCAGGCCTGTTGTACTCAAATCCCTACAAGTCAATATACAAAACTAAAATACTTCGTAAAGAAAACTTCGGATCATAAATACTAAAATTATCTTTGAGACATAACTTGAATCTATGATTCAGATGGAGTCTCGGGGGCTACTGACATAGGTATGACTATTCGGGTTCTTATGATTAGTGACCCTAGCTGCATAAAGGATCACAAGCCCATGAAGCCCACAAAGAAGGCCCAGGAAGCATCCGACAGAAGATATAGTTTGGAAATAGAAACCGGCATTGTGCCGCTATTGTAATCATAGTCTGTAACCTATCCGCATACAGCTTCGAAACCTAGCCTATTATATATAGGCTAGGAGGAGCCAACGGAGAGGTACCAAAAAAGCTTTGAGCGATCTGCAATCAATTTGACCATAAGAAATTAGACAACTTCGACTCCCTTGTTTGTTTGATCAGCTGACGAAATCCCCAACATTTTCTTTTCCTCGAAACCCTAAGTCCATAACCATGGTCATTGCCGAGGTTACCCCTCGTCACAAGTAATAGATCATATTTATTTCATTTCATAATAGTGCTAGGGTTTCTCCATCTCCCCAAGAAGAAAGGGAACTACTCAGGCATGGAAGAAATCAACGACATCATCATAATCAAATGGATGGATAAAGTACGGGATCAATCTAGTGCAAACCACAATTGAATCTGGAATTACAACAAGATCTATGTATGGAAGATGGGAGTAGCAATGGTGATGGAGATGCAGCGGTTGGTGATGAAGAGGATGATGTGATGTTCTCCAATGATCTGTGAAGTATCAAGGATTTTCCCTTCTTCAAGTTCCTCCTCCAGATCCCTCTCTGGTGTGGTATTTTGAGGTTGGAAGTTTACGTAAACCAGATCCATCTTCGCAAGGAGAGAGTATTTGACGAGGCGGACACGTTTCCACATGGTACGGGCAGGCGATAAGGGCAAGCTCCGCCCGTACTAGTGGTTGTTAAGCTGCCTAGAGCTTCCCCCTGCATTTTCCAATCTCCCAGGTGTGAGAATAAATCAATTAAATGACTTTTATCACTTAGAAATACCATATTACTGCATAATATGATAGTTCCAATTGATATGTTCATAAGAGACTTAGTGATTCAGGATCCTGTTGAAACAAGGACAAAAGGTGCGAGTAAATGCGGTAAAATACTAAAAATCCTAATCTAATTATGCAAAAATGGAAGGTAAATATGCTTCAATTTTGGACTCATCACTCTCCCCACACATGTTATGAAGAAAGACATAGATTTATCCTAATCATGATTAATACCAATGCTAGAGGTGGATCCTACAATCCTGACGATGACTCCCGCTCCTCCGATCCAACAACAATTGTGGAAGTAGACCTTCTTGATCCGAATCCCGCAGCGCGACGGCGCTCGGCGATGAAGAAGTCTCCTGCTCACGCGATCCACACTTGGGACCGTGGTCACGGGAGAGATAGAGAGAGAGAGAGAGAGAGAAAATCAACTGGAGGTCTCCCCAAAAGAGAGGGAACCTTTATTGATTATTGGTGTATTTATTTTGTCAAAATACCTCTCAATATATAGGGGGAAATCACCCCACAACTAATTAGCTTAGCCATGTGGGACTAAACAAATGAGAGGGGAGGAGGGGGGCTGGCTGCCGCTGGCCAAGGACAAAGTGGGTCCCACGCAAGGTCCCTTGGCCCAGCCGGCCACCCCTCTCTCTCTCTCTTCCCCTTTGGTCTTTCCCTCATGGGCCCTTTTCCCTAGGGATTTTGGCCCAATTGGGTATTTGACCATTTAATTCATTTTTATTTTATTAAATAAATGATTAAATCAATATTTAACATTCACTTACATATTATTCAATCTCTATGGATATGGAACTCCTTCCACCCTCACTCCGGACATCCTCCGGACTTACCAATACTCTTCCGGTTCTCTCTCTTTCTTTCCTTCGGTGATTCTGCCGATACCAAAATGATCTCTTAGCATCATCAATCCCTTAAGCTTGATACCCCATGGTTTGGGAACACTCCAGACATGGTCGATTTCCCTCTCATAACAATGATCATCAGAGGGACCTAGATGCCCATGGTGATCCCTGTGCATTCCATGAATATTTCATTGTTTGAACCATGAACGACGTGTCATATTACTTTTGTCTCTGTCATACTTGCATTGTCCGAGATTTGATCAGTGACATCACCATGTCATGCTCAATCTCATTATCGACAAATGCTACTTAACTCATTCTGATAAGTGATATCCCTATGACCTAGTCACATGATGCGCAACTATTTGGATATAACTTCTCCGATTGGGCCCTTGAGTATCTCTCCATCATACAGATGGACAAATCCCGCTCTTGACACATAATTCCTTTACATGCCCCTCCGAATACCTGAAGACACCTTTATGATCACCGTTTTACCGAGTGATGTTTTATACAATCAAGGCACTCTCGGGTGACAGTGATTGATATCATCTCACGGTATAAGAAACAAGACACTAGGTTTCCTAATCATCGCAACTTGAACTTTGTGACATGATCATGTTACGATGCTTAGAGTGGGCATAGCTCATCATCTCATTCCTGCAATGAGGTGACTCCATTGTCAAATAGTATAATACCACATGATTAGGAAACCTTGATCATCTGTTGACCAATGAACCAGTCACTAGAGTTTCACCGAGAACTACTAGTTGTTTATATATCACACGTGCATTGATGTTTCCTTTAAATACAGTTATAACATGATACAAAACCTAATGATAAACTTTATGAAATATGATAATAATCCATATTATTATTTTTCTCTAGGGCATATTTCCAATAGTCTCCCACTTGCACTAGAGTACAAATAAACTAGCTGCATTTGTTTACTGATCATTGGCACCATATAACCTGGTACTTCTGATTATGCTCGCTCATGGAAGAGGTTGAGTCTATGGTCTAGAATTTACAATCCCTCATATCGTTTGCAACTCACTAATGTTACCATAATTGACATTGATACTTTATCATATTATGATAACATCTTGTGTATGTATATTTTGCTATGGCAATAGAGTGAGGTCGGTTTTTGGAGACAACAGTGACGTTAGATCAGCCAATGTGAGCTTTCTCATGGGCAATATTCCCTAGGACACATACTCTATGAAAAGACGAACTTGTCTCGCCACAACATCATACATCACTTCATATAGTATCCTTATACTTCTATTTTAAATGTAGTTATCGAAACACTAGTGCACCATGTGCATTTTTCGATGCCCATCACCATGCTTCCTATTTGACTTTAATCGGTATTATTGATGCAGAGATTTCCAATCTTTCAAGGTTAACATATGCCCTTATATCATAACTCTTTATGATTTAAGGTACATCATCCTTCATGGATCTGAAAAATATGTCTATAATTCTCATTTAGACACCATGGACAAACTTAACTCAATATTCAGTGATTCGAACTTAATCACTTCTGAATGTTTCTTCTTGGATCATATATTATGTTGAGTTCTTATCATGGTTTCTAAGACAGAACATATGTCCTAACATAGTGGATGACGATCACCCTTTTCTTTCTTTCATCCATTGATGTTGAACTCAATGTCATTCCTAATTCGAATGATCAAGGACCATTCCTTAATCAATTCCTATTTCTAAAATATTTCAAAATCTCTTTCAGGAATACATTACAACATAATATACTTACTTTCAACTTTCGACCCTTATAAATCATTATTTATCAGTACTTGCACTTTTATTCTTAATGTGTCAGACACACATAAGAATCAACATTAAGATCCCACTCAAAATATGTTACCTACATATTTGAGTCTGAAACTTACATTGCTCTCACTCAAAATGTGTCTCCTACAAATTTGAGTTTGAGACTTATATTGCTCCCAGTCAAAAATATGTCATTCACATATTAATTTAGGAAGACTTTATAGCTCCCACTCAATTTCATGCAAATTTCATACCTTATTATTATTTTGAACAACTTCAAAATCCCTCGTTCAATTATCAAATTGAGAGTTTATTTTACGAGACACTAGTACTTTACTAGTAACAAATCCACCAGACTTTAGCACATATCAATCAAATTATTTTGAATTTGTTCAATACATTATTCATGGCAAATCGTTCTTTGTCTTTCACCCTTTCTGTTATGACCTTGCGATCCTTTGGAAAAAATCAAGTAACCCCTTTACTTGACAACATTCAGTAACATTTTACTTTCTAATCTTAAGTGAAATCCACTTCTAGGATTCCTCGTAACTTTAGTTTACCATCATTTCCTTTGTAGTTCGTAGATATGTCATATTCCGATAACATGACAAATGATTCATAAATGTCTCCATACAAGATGTGGGGTACATTTTTGAATCCTACTTTATTTAGTAAAACCACTAGTGGGGTGATGTCTACAAGAGAACAGATCGCTTGTAGCTAGTTTTGAAGTTCAGATATCGATCCCATAGGGAGCCCAAAGGTAAGTGTTTATTGATGAAGTCTCTGTCACACCCGAAGTTGTCACAGGTCTTCGAGTCAATTGACTACAAGTGTTGAATAAGAATGGGATTTTAATTAAATGCGATAGATTTAAATAGAACTAAAATGTAAACTTCAAAAATATAAAGCATAAAAGTAAAGAACGACTTTGCTTATTTGTTGTTTCCTGTAGATGGCGAAAGAAGGCGCGGGGAGATTCAGTTCATGGTGATAGTGATTGTGCCAGGTGGATGAGTGGTAAATGAAACAATTATAATCTTATAGATATATGTGAAGGCGAGCAACCCATAATTAGCAGGAACTCCTCTTGGTAGATTTCATCCCAACTTCCATAATCCTACTAGCCTGCTACCAAAACCATGGTCAGACACTAGACGATTAAGACCCTTCAGTTTTCTTAGCGATTAAGCTCCTTGGATCAGACTAATGCAATAAGCATAGTGGTTACTCGTTATCCTTGAGCCAACTAGCTTTCCATTGATATCCCCGTGTCACCCGGGGGTCGCGGTCCACTAGCGAACAAGATCTTATCTATGTAGAACAAAGTATCATGTTGTCTGGGCCCTTAATTGGGCAATAAGCATTAGGCATCCCACAGATAGTCAAGCACACATAATAGAGTAATTAGAATCAATCACAAACTAATGAAAAATATATGAAGGCACATCACATCTCACCAATCCCCTACATCTCCCACGCCCAAGGGGATTACTCACACATGAGAGAAGAACGGATCATCAATATAACCAAATAAAGGGAATTCGTCTTTGTATTACCGTGGAGATCCACAATAAGAATAGAAAAATATCCAACACAATTCAAGATGGGAAGAAACAATCTCAAACCCTAGTCTTGTAAGGTGGAGATCCTTCTCTCTCTCTCAAGTACAAGTAGTGGCTATGGGGGTGTATTGGCTAGGAGGTCAAAGATCATGGAGCGAGATGACGAACATCTTCCTCTTCTTCTCTAGATCTCTTCTTTCTCCATTCTGGATGGTATGGAGGCTCCTGTGTTGTGTTTTCGCCCCCTTCCCTACATGGAAGTTGTCCCTTTTGACAAGATAGAGGCGGTGGCAACTATACGGCCGAAAAATATTCCCGCCGTATAGTTCCTCGTTAAAGCTTCTGTGAGCTCCCCTCGTGTGCTTACAAAGTGAGATTTGCTTGTTTTCTCCAGAATATTGTATTTCTCTAGTTAAATCCTTCTATTGACATTCAGAACCTGAAACACACATTAAAAACCAAAGTTTCTTTGTTACCGAAGTATTAGTGTTAGGTAAAGCCAGAAAACGATCAAATCCGGAAGAAAACCATCAATAAAAGCCATAAAAAATGTGTCGAATCTCACGGCTATCATGGGGAAAACACAATGATCATTATCGTTGATCATTTCCTTTATGTGAAGAGACACGTTCTGGAACATGTTCTGTTGCGTTTCTCGACACTGTGATGCAGGGCTATGAACCCCTCATCCTGCTTTCAATATTTTCCATTAGCTTCATTGTAGAGAACACAAACTTCCTCAAGAACGCACCAAAATTTTAGCAAAACTAGTTTTGCCTATCTTTTGGTTTTAGCCATGGATTTCGTATTCAAAATTTCCAATGAATACTCTACAAAGACTTGTTATCTATTGCTTTGGTGATATCAAATAGCTCCAAAACTTCCACAAAAATCCATACATAATATGGTGCCAATCTTACGAACTTTCATATGGTTCACTTTATAATCTAAATGAGTGTTTGCTATTTCCAATTAACGGTCTTTTCACTACAACGATTCATTTGGCACCATCTATTCACCCACTTAATATCAAATATCACATTGTGATGCTTTGCACTTCAATGTATCAAAATGCATTGCATTTCACAATTCCTCATGCCAACCTTATAACGTCGAATCTTATCACTATCGATCAAATCAGAGTAATTTGACTCTCTTTTATTTCAGTACCCTTTAACGCTGAAATTATTTGATCATATCAAATGGTTTCATGCATATGTTTCATTTGGTAAACTCCTTTACAAAATTCAACAATTACAAATGACAATCACCACTTCGTTGAAATAAGGTACATCGAATATGTATTTCATTTCAACAATTCATTAAACACTTTGTATTCATCCAATATGCGGTGTTTCAGTTATCTTACCAAACTTGGGCATGATTTATATGTGATGAGAGCTCAAATGACTTTCACATATTTATCAACACAACTCTGAATTTCAAACAATGGTTTCATTCAAAATGAATATATCATTAAGTTAGGTATTCTCAAGGCATTTTAATATTTTACAAATGTTCATGCATTATCAATTAGTTTTACAACACAGGTAATTCACACATAATCAAACAACATATGAATGCAAATAGAAATCATTCATAAAAGCATAACAACTATTTGTTACAAACTCATATGAATAACCGTCTCACGAAGTGTGAGACACATTAAAGAAGTTCACAATCCATCGATTACAATAATCATCCAAAACGATAAACTAAATGATAAATGTCGAGGGAGAGTGTTGTCGACTATCATCATCATGCTCACCATCAACACGCAACGTCACATCCTGTCCAGCAACCAGCTCTCATGCAAAAGGACATGTTTTCACAAAATAGAATAAGTATCAGATACTTCAATACTACAATAAGTGTTTGCAAGATTATAAAATTTATTAAATTGTATATCATATATACCTTTGTCATTGATTACCTCTCCGGCAATGGGTTCAAGCTTCACATTCTTGAAATGTGATATGAACTCATGGAAATCATGTGTTTCCCCATCACCTCTCATGATGCAAGTCCTAGCATGTGCTTGATGGCTCAGGCATAGTGACTGAAACAACACGCCTATTGCAAAAGAGTCCATCTCTTAGTGATCCACGAAGTAAAAAAGTCTCATGTACGCATCATGCATGCGCTCCAAGTGACACTCCAGGAAAGCGTGTTCCTCCATCTTTATGGAAAGGAAATCTCCCATCAGCTCATATTTTCACATGCGCACTTGGTATGCAAACTCCGATCTAAGTTGATCCATCATCGTATGTGGGTCAAGATTACACACAACTAGATGTAGTTCGTCTACCATTCCGAAGTGCATTGTCACTAAAATGAAGGTGGACATCCCACGATGGTAGTAGCGGTCTTCCAGCTGCTCTGGGGTCTCATAGAAATATGGTTGTTCCAAATCCATCATTTAGCATATGTAGTCGACCAAGTCATTCTCACTAAGGAGGATATTCAGATGCACAACCCACTCAGGGAAGTTGGATCCATCAAGTTTGAGCTTCTCACCATCTAACCAATCGTCGACCCGGAAAGAAGCATCGGGGAGAACCATTTCTACATTTACAATTGCAAAAAGGAATTTTGGACTAAGTTTATAATTATGTGAGTTAAAACAAGAACTCCACTAAAAACCCTATCCCCAAAAGGGTTTTAGTGATTAGCCGATCCCTATTCACTACACCACCCTCGATCGTCACAGCCGGCAATATAGTTGCAAAGGTGGACGCAAAGGCGTCAATCACATCATTTATGTGACTCGTGCTTGATCTTTCCACCATCCGTGTTTTGAGGCCATTTTGTACATGATAGGCTCGCCAACTTAACCTTACGTGTTTTTTGCTGTGCAACATGGCTTACACCCATTGTATGTGAACGCAGTTATGTGTGACACCGATCGTCATGGTGTGCCTCATAACGGAGAACTTTCTTGGTGGTGCACACTAAGGGAGAACACTTTTGTTGGTATTATGTTTTAAGGATTATCTTATTTATGCTACCGTCGAGTATATAATACTAGCATACAAAAGATGCACAAACAATAAACATCACATGTAAGTGTGATGCGATATGGTCCTTAGCACTGTGATCTCCATCCCGCATTTCCGGGTTTGGCTCCAGAGCTCTAGTGCCGTGGGCACCAGGGTACCGACGCCTCCGGTGTTGTAGTCCACCATCACGATGACCATTACTACTATTTAGCAACAGAAAGTAATCTACTTTACCTTGACTATGACCATATCACAGAACAACACTGATGGCTCGTGGTTGATGCAGAGCTCGTTGGGAACCCCAAGAGGAAGGTATGATGAGCACAGCAGCAAGTTTTTCTCAGTTATGAAACCAAGGTTTAATCAAACCAGTAGGAGCAAGGAAACACCCCAAAGGTGTTGCTAGCTGAGCCTTGGCAGGGCGCACTACCGGTGCTAGTAGCAACATGGAGACCTAACACAACCACGGAACTTTGTCCCCAACTTGCGATGAGGTTGTCAATCTCACCGTGTTTTGCTGAAAACAAAGGATTAAACGTATCGAATGGAAGGAAGTAATAGTTTGCAAAAAGTAAACACAAAATAGTAAACAATTTATAGATTGTATGTAAAAGAAAAGGACCAGGATCCATAGTTCACAAGAGGTGGCTCTCCTTAAGATAGATAACATGCTGGATGAAAAAATTACAGTGGGGTAATTGACAAACATCGAGAAAGCAATACATGCATATACTAATCATCTTGAATCCTTTGAGACTTGATTGGGCATTACAACATTATACATAGACCGCCATCCAACTGCATCTATGACTAATAATCCACCTTCAGGTTATCATCCGAACCCCCTCCAGTATTAAGTTGCAAGCAATAGATTATTGCTTTACGAACTGCGTGTAAAGTAAACAATACGATTGTTCTATGAACAAAGGATTGCTGTTTTCTCCCTAGTAGCAACAGCACATCTAGTACCTTAGAGATTTCTGTCACCTCCCTAGATTACCAGAGGCATGAACCCACTATCGAGCATAAATACTAACTCTTGGAGTTGCTACCATCTACTTGGCCAAGATAGCTACTAACAACGGAAAGCATGCAAGATCACAAATAACAAAGACATGATAGAATCAATAATCAATCTGAAATAGCATCTCAATATCCATCGGATCCCCGCAAACACAACATGCAGAATTACAAATAGATGATCTTGATCATGAACGGAGCTCACAAGATCTAGACATGAAAGCACAAAGAAGGAGAACCAGCCATCTAGCTACTACATGGATCCGTAGTCCAAGGATGAACTACTCACGCATCACACCGGAGGCTTGCATGGTGATGAAGAAAGCCCCAAGGGTGAATTCCCCTCTCCGGCAGGGTGCCGGGAAGAGCTTCAGATCCCTCCCGATCTAGGGATGAAGATGACGGTGGCTACAGACTCTTTCGTGGATTTTTGATCGGGTCCTTAGGGTTTTCATCCCGAGGGCTTCTTATTGGCGGAAGGGGAGGCCGAGGGGGTGCCAAAGGCAGCCAGACCACCCCCTGGCGCGGGCCAGGCTGGGCCGTGCGGCCAGGTGGTGTGGTGGCCCCTCTCCGTCTCGTACTCTGGCATTTGATGACTTCCGGAAAAATAGGCACTTTGGCTTTTGTCCCGTTGATACATTGCAAATGTATCTATAATTTTTGATGTTCCATGCTTGGTTTTATCTACTTTCTTGTGTTTTGTTCCAACTTTGGAGTACTTTTCATATGATTTCTTGGACTAACCTATTAACAAGATACCATAGTGCCAGTTGCCTGTTTTCTGCTGTTTTTGGTTCTAGGAAGTCAGAAAATGAATATTCTCGGAATTGGACGGGACAAAAGCCAAAGTTACTATTTTCCCAGAAGACACACGGAGCCAGAAGGAGAGTCAGAGAGGGGCCACAGGGTGCCACACCATGTGGTGGCGCGGGCTAGCCCTGTCCGCGCCACCAGGTGGTGTGGGCCCCCTGGCCGTGCACCGACCTTGCCTCTTCGCCTATAAGTAGCCTCCCGATGCATAAACCTTAAATCGTCAACCAGAAATCCACGAAAAGTTCTGCTGCACTGCCGTCACCGAAGGGGAGATTCGGGGGACAGAAAGTCTCTGTTTCGGCACCCTGCCGAGATGGGGAAGTGCCCCCGGAGCCATATCCATGGATCTCCACCGCCATCCCCATCACCATTGCTGATTTCCATGATGAGGAGGGAGTAGTTCTCTCTCGAGGCTAAGGGTTCTACCGGTAGCTATGTGTTCATCTCTCTCTATGCATGATCCTATTGAGATCATGAGCTTGTAATCTATAGATCTACCTTGCTACTCAAGTTCTTTAATAGATCTCTGCTCTCCCCATGTGTGTGAAAGTGACAGCGTGCACACCATGGTGGCACTTAGGCTAGAGATTACAAATACTTGTTATGAGTTATATTTGGAGTTGGATGTCTTTATGAAATTGTGGTGTTTGTTGGACTCATCTAGTACTCAAGGTGACAGTGTGGGGTTATCTAGATGGGAAAGGCTTACTTTGAGGTGTGCTATTATAGCCCTACCATCGATTAGAGTGTTCAACTAGAGAGTAGTTAAGAGTAGTATCATAAAGAGAAGATATTTATATGAGAGTGTTCACTAGTGAAAGTATGATCCCTAGGCCTTGTTTCTAAGCATTGATACACCGGTTGCAATTAGATCTGTTACATGTTTGCTTGCTTCTATCTTTATTTCAGTTTGCCTTTAGTCTTTTCCATGCCATCAAGCTATTCTCTATCACCGTTACCACTTATAATTATCTATAACACTTGTATTTCACTATCTCTTCGCCGAACTAGTGCACCTATACACCTGACAAGTGTATTGGGTGTGTTGGGGACACAAGAGACTTCTTGTATCTTGATTGCAGGGTTGCTTGAGAGGGGATACCTTTGACCACTTCCTCCCTGAGTTCGATAAACCTTGGGTGATCCACTTAAGGGAAAACTTGCTGCTGTTCTACAAACCTCTGCACTTGGAGGCCCAACAACTGTCGACAAGAATAGAAGTGGGTAGACATCACCCATCCAATTCCGAGAATATTCATTATCTGACTTTCCTGGAACCAAAAACAGCAAAAAACAGGCAACAGGCACTGTGGCTCTTGTTAATAGGTTAGTCCAAGAAATGATATGAAAAGTACTCCAAAGTGTGGACAAAACACAAGAAAGTGGATAAAACCAAGCATGGAACATAAAAAATTATAGATACATTTGCAATGTATCAACATCCCCAAACTTAACTCCTGCTCGTCCTCGAGTAGGTAAGTGATAAAAAGAAAGAATAATTTTTGAGGTGACATGCACCATCAAAGACTTGGTCAAAGTATTTGTAAAACAATCAAAGCTGGGATCATAGTACTTTAATCATAACATGAAAGACAAAGGTCTAGCAATAAGACAAAGAAACTATGATGCAACATGAAAAGGTACAAACAAAAGATTCATGAATAACAATGCTTTGCAAGACATTTGTTTGTTTCACATAAAGAAAACATAGCATAATAGTATTCGGCTTGTCCCTCAATAGAGTAGCAAATATAAATGCATAGGACACCTTAAAAGTTCATAAGAGTGACTAGATACAAATAGTTTAAAACAAGCAATATCAAGTTATGCATCAATCAACTAGTCTTGGGACAATGCACATAGAACTAAGAATGGCCACTATGCTCTCAAAGTAGGTGCATAAAGGTGGAAGGTGGAGACTCAATATAATGGTGGAAGAAAGGCCTTTTATAAAAGAAAGTAGGGATTCAAGTCTCATAAAGAGCTTCCAAAAATTATGGTATTTATAGCTTTCAGCTCTCATTGCCCCTATCATAAGCATCTTGAAGGTGATTAAGGTTAAAGTGACATAACTAAGAGGATATGCTTGACAAGTTATAAACCGAAATCTCATGCGCCTTACTTACGAAGACCGAACCTCATGCTACTCAACTTTAGTCACGAGTAAGCTCTTGTCATTGCAAGTACATGTGTATCATAAAGAACCGCCAACGAAGTACCCCTTGCACATGATACAGGAGCTATCCCATAATCAAAATGACAAGGCAAACAGACAATGGGCATCTCAGCGATCTTTTTATTTGCTATTTGCATAGGTTTTTATTGAGGATGCTTCATAGAGTGCTCATTATGGTGATGCTGCAAGTTTCCACCATGATTAGGCATGTCTTAGGCTAGCGGCCCAGGCGTTTCTCTAACACACATACAAACTCCATGATCTTACAAGTTCCACTTTTATTTCACACCGCCGGGATCCGTAAGCAAAAGAACATGATATCAACGGGGTACAGAGTACAAGTGCAATGTTGAAACCGTTCCCCATGAAACATGGTTCTGCTAATTTCAACTTATAAAGCGCAAAGCATATACACAACAAAGAAGGACCCAATGGTTCAAGTTTATTAGATGCAAAAAAATAAAGTGTGCCATCAAGTTCGTGAGAGCTTTAATCACTAGTTTTCTCATAACAAGTTTAATTTGGAAGGTAAACAAAAGCATGAATATACTTGGAATAGCATAAGCTAGTAGGTAGGTATGGTGGACTCTTTGGAATAACTTGGTTTAGGGAGTTGGATGCATGAGTGGAACTCATACTTGGTTGTGGAGGCTACCAAAAGACTGGGAGCGACAAACTAAGAGAGCAATAATGGCCATAATCATGCAAAGCGACAAAACATCATTGATCAAAGCATAAAGTGATACTACAAGTTGAAAACTAAAGGATCTTAAAGGCTATGGTGACTTGAGATAGTCATAACATGGTGTGAGCATGTGCCAAGTCAACCCAAATAAAGCATCAAAGGAGAATACCACAATACTATGCTTTAATATGCTAAAACAACGCATGATTCATCCAACGCACATTAAGCAATCTCAATTGTTTATAACAAGTCATGCTACAGCAAAGAATACTAAGAATCAAGCCAAAAAAATATCAAGCATGGCATGACAAAGCATAGGCCACAGTCAAAAACGAGCTCTTTTTACCACATAAGTATGAACTTTCCTACTCTTTTCCAATCCAAACCAAACTATTTGCAAACCAATGTATGAAAGAGGGGATCCAACCAATTTATTCAGAAAACTAAGAAAACCAAGCAAAGGAAAAACAAAAACGAAAACAAAAAAGAAGACGCTCCAAGAACAACACAACTGTGCATGAAACAATAAAAATGAAGTGTTTGGAAGAAACCTGGGATTTTTATTGATGAAGAGGGGGATGCCTTGGGCATCCCCAAGATTTGACGCTTGTACTTCTTGGATATTTCTTGGGGTGACACGCGTGGCATTCCCAAGCTTGAGATTTAGTCCATCCTTCATCTCATTACTCATTCCTTCCATACACCTGAAATTTTTCCTTCATACAAAACTTCACACAATCTTTATTAGGAACATTAGTGCACTCAAGATAAATAAGTCTTAAGGTTCAGTTCTAACACCAAATAAACTTCCATTAGAACACTAGCTACTTTAGCACTTCCCTTAAAAATATCAATTCCCCAAAAGAACTCAAAACGGAACCAACAAGAAGCAAATGCAGAAAAAGGCAGAAATCTGTCAAAACAGATCAGCAGGTAAAGACGAATTTTTTCGAAGACCTTCTGTTGCTCAAATCAAAAAGTGTTGAACTAACAAAAGTTATATAACAACCTGGGGCAGAAGCACAAAAATTCACGCCTCAAAACTACTTCCATAGATTGTACACGAATTTTTACGGTGAAGCACAGAAATCTGTTTCGGGACAGCAACTTTCCCAATCATTACTTCTCTCTCATTAGAGGTTACTCTTGGCATAAAAAGCAAATAAAAAGGATAAGGAGCGGTTATTACAGAAGTAATAACTTCCAAGACTCATCTAAAACTTTTGGGTTATCTCCCAATAAGTACTTTTCTTTAACGCCTTTTGGGTGTTCTCAAATGAAGAAGCATTAAGACCAAATTTTGTTTTCATAGGAGAAGCAAAAGAAATCTTCTCTCTCTTATTAGGTAAGTGTTCTATACCTTTCTTGAGTGGGAGTTGATATTTAATGGTTCCTTCTTTCATATCAATAATGGCACCAACAGTTCTAAGAAAAGGTCTTTCCAAAGTAATAGGACAAGAAGCATTGCATTCAACATCCAAAATATAGAAATCAACGGGGACATAGGCATTGTTAACCATAATAAGAACATCATTAAGACTCCCCATGAGTTTCTTTTTAGCATTATCATCAAGTGGGACATTCAAATAACAATCTTCAAGTGGAAGAAAATCAAGCATATCATAAATCCTTCTAGGCATAATAGAAACACTACTATCAAGATCACAAAAAGCTTTGAAATCAAAGTCATTCACTTTCATATTAATGATGGGTACCCAACCATCTTCTTGTTTTATAGGAATATAAGCTTTATGTTTCTTCTTTAATTTTTATGAGAGCATCAGTGATGTGTTTTGTAAAGGCCATGTTCATAACACTTGCATTAGGACTTTTAGCAAGCTTTTGTAGGAACTTAATAACTTCAGAGATGTTGCAACCATCAAGATCAAAATCAAAATTATCATCTAAAGTAGTAGAGCTATTACTAGCCTCAACACTAGTGGTGGTGATAGTAGAAACACTAATGTTTCTAGCAATTTCATCTTCTCTTTCCCACTTAGCATGTAATTCAACTAATAGTCTAACATTTTCATCAATTCTTACTTGTATGGCATTAGTAGCTGCAAAGGGATTATCATTAATTTCATGTTTGGCAGACATTTTATTCAAAGAAGATTGAGCTTCAGCCAAAGATGCTATATTCCTTTCAGCATTAGACAGTTTTTCCTCAATAGTTTTATTGAAAGCAGTTTGCTTACTAATAAAGTCTTTAAGCATAACTTCAAGTTCAGAGGGAGCACTCCTATTATTGTTGTAAGAATTTCCATAAGCATTACCATTGTTGGGAGGATATGGCTTATAATTGTTGTTACCAAAATTGTTCCTATAAGCATTATTGCCAAAGTTGTTATTTCTTATGAAGTTCACATCAACTTGCTCTGAGCAACCAAAGAAACCAAAGGAACATTATTTGGATCAATATGGGCTTTCCCATTAACAAGCATAGACATAATAATATCAATCTTATCACTCAAGGAGGAGGTTTCCTCAATAGAATTTACCTTCCTACCTTGTGGAGCTCTCTCAGTATGCCATTCAGAATAACTAACCATCATATTGTCCAGAAGTTTTGTTGCAGCACCCAAAGTGATGGTCATAAAGGTACCTCCAGCAGCAGAATCCAATAGGTTCCTTGAAGAATAGTTCAATCCTGCATAAAAAGTTTGGATGATCATCCAAGCAGTCAGTCCATGAGAGGGACAATTCTTTACCAAAGATTTCATTCTTTCCCAAGCTTGAGCAACATGCTCATTATCAGATTGTCTAAACTTCATTATTTCACTTAACATAGATATAATCTTAGCAGGAGGATAGTATTTCCCAATAAAAGCATCTTTTCACTTAGTCCAAGAATCAATACTATTCTTAGTTAAGGAGTTCAACCATTCTTTAGCTTTTCCTCTCAAAGAGAAAGGAAACAATTTCAGCTTAATAATATCACCATCTATATCCCTATGCTTTTGCATCTCACAAAGTTCAACAAAGTTATTTAGATGGGCAGCAGCATCTTCATTACCAATACCAGAAAATTGTTCTCTCATAACAAGATCGAGTAAAGCAGGTTTTATCTCAAAGAAAGTATCTTCAGGCATAGGTGGAGCAATAGGTGTGCTCATAAAATCATTGTTGTTGGTGCTAGTGAAGTCACACAACTTAGTGTTTTCAAGAGTAGTCATTTTTTGTGTTTTCAAATAAGAAAGCAAACTAGTAAAACTATTTTTTTGTGTTTTTGATAAAGAAACAAGCAAACAAAGCAAAAAGAAACTAAGCAAAACAAAAATAACAAAGTAAAGAGATTGGTTATGAGGGACTCCCCTTGTGAAGATGTCCTTGCTCCCCGGCAACGGCGCCAGAAAAATGCTTGATGGCTCGTGGTTGATGTAGAGCTCGTTGGGAACCCCAAGAGGAAGGTATGATGAGCACAGCAGCAAGTTTCCCTCAGTTATGAAACCAAGGTTTAATTCAAGCAGCAGGAGCAAGGAAACACCCCAAAGGTGTTGCTAGCTGAGCCTTGGCAGGGC
Organism: Avena insularis; assembly: GCA_023614405.1. Classification (NCBI taxonomy): domain Eukaryota; kingdom Viridiplantae; phylum Streptophyta; class Magnoliopsida; order Poales; family Poaceae; genus Avena; species Avena insularis. The sequence goes on from CM042694.1 coordinate 539,855,785, forward strand.
GCACTACCGGTGCTAGTAGCAACGTGGAGACCTACACAACACAACCACAGAACTTTGTCCCCAACTTGCGATGAGGTTGTCAATCTCACTGTGTTTTGCTGAAAACAAAGGATTAAACGTATCGAATGGAAGGAAGTAATAGTTTGCAGAAAGTAAACACAAAGCAATAAACAGTTTATAGATTGTATGTAAAAGAAAAGGACCGAGATCCATAGTTCACTAGAGGTGGCTATCCTTAAGATAGATAACATGCTGGGTGAACAAATTACAGCGGGGAAATTGACAAACATCGAGAAAGCAATACATGCATATACTAATCATCTTGACTCCTTTGAGACTTGATTGGGCATTACAACATTATACATAGACCGCCATCCAACTGCATCTATGACTAATAATCCACCTTTAGGTTATCATCTAAACCCTCCAAAGATTAAGTTGCAAACAATGATTATTGCTTTTAATCATGCGTGTAAAGTAAACAATACGATTGTTCTATGAACAAATGATTGTTATTTTCTCCCTAGTAGCAACAACAGATCTAGTACCTTAGAGATTTCTGTCACTTCCCCAAATTACCAGAGGCATGAACCCACTATCGAGCATAAATACTAACTCTTGGAGTTGCTAGCATCTACTTGGCCAAGTAGCTACTAACAATGGAAAGCATGCAAGATCACAAATAACAAAGACATGATAGAATCAATAATCAATCTGAAATAGCATCTCAATATCCATCGGATCCCCGCAAACACAACATGCAGAATTACAAATAGATGATCTTGATCATGAAAGGAGCTCACAAGATCTAGACATGAAAGCACAAAGGAGGAGAACCAGCCATCTAGCTACTACATGGATCCGTAGTCCAAGGATTAACTACTCACGCATCACACTGAAGGCTTGCATGGTGATGAAGAAGGCCTCCAGGGTGAATTCTCTCGGCAGGTGCCGGAAGAGCTTCAGATCCCTCCTGATCTAGGGATGGAGATGACGGCGGCTACAGACTCTTTCGTGGATTTTTGATCGGGTCCTTAGGGTTTTCGTCCCGATGGCATCTTATAGGTGGAAGGGGAGGCCGAGGGGGTGCCGGAGGCGGCCAGAACACCCCCTGGCGGGCCAGGCTAGGCCACGCGGCCAGGTGGTGTGGTGGCCCCCTGGCCCCTCTCCGTCTCGTACTCTGGCATCTGATGACTTCCGGAAAAATAGGCACTTTGGCTTTTGTCCCGTCCAATTCCGAGAATATTCATTTTCTGGCTTTCCTAGAACCAAAAACAACAGAAAACAGGTAGCAGGCACTGTGGCTCTTGTTAATAGGTTAGTCCAAGAAATCATATGAAAAGTACTACAAAGTGTGGACAAAACACAACAAAGTGGACAAAACCAAGCATGGAACATCAAAAATTATAGATACATTTGCAATGTATCAAACACCCCTACAAAACAAAGTTAAATGCCTCTACTTTATCTTTGCATGTTTTACATGGCTATTACAGCTTTCACACAATAACCGTTCTTACCTACAAACTTCAAACACAACGTGGATCAAATAGTTTTCTATGCTACACCCCTTTAGGAGCCCTCCTTTGCAAATAGCATACCTACTAATGCAAGAGAGAGACAAACACAACCCAAAGCCACTTTATACAGTACAAGCCATATGTCAAGCGTGAAATAGTCTCGCGAATGAACGTGTAAAGTCATTTGGGGGCTGCTTCATCAAGCACTACTGTGGTATGCACAAGCACACGTGGGAGGGTAACAATTATAAGATCAACGCCTACATGCTACATCTCGTGTGTTCTACCCATACTAGCAATACTACGCATAGATCTAGCTCTGATACCACTATAGGGGTTCGCGCATCAAAACAATATTTTTTCCTATGCCAAGAACCATATTACCAGGACCTATATATTAGTAATGCAGTGACGGGAGGGGATTTTCGTGAACTTACCTTGAAGACCAAAAACATTGTCAACTCTCAGGAGAGCGTGGCTGATATAGTCGTACTGACGCCAACCTCGGGGTCGTATTGAAGTCCTAATGGCTCCTGCGTCTTTGACGACTTCTAGTGCCCCAGATGTTGCACCTCCGAGGGAGTTACACATGTTCGGTGCCTAACAATGACTCCCGCTCCTCTGATCCAGCAGCAGTTGTGGAAGTATACCTTCTTGATCTGAATCCCATAGCACGACGGTGCTCTGCGGTGAAGAAGTCTCCCCAAAAGAGAGGGGACCTTTATTAATTATTGGTGTATTTATTTTATCAAAATACCTCTCAATATATAGGGGAAAAATCACCCCACAGCTAATTAGCTTAGCCAAGTGGGAGTAAACAAAGGAGACGGGAGGAGGGGGATGGCCACCGCTGGCCAGGGCCCAAGTGGGCCCCACGCGGGATCCCTTGGCCCAATCGGCCACCACTCTCTCTCGCTTCCCCTTAGGTCTTTCCCTCATGGCCCTTTTCCCTAGGGATTTTGGCCCAATTAGGTATTTGAACATTTAATTCATTTGTGTTTTATTAAATAAATATAAATAAATGATTAAACCAATATTTAACATTCACTTACATATTATTCAATCTCTGTGGCTATGTAACTTCTTCCACCTCCACTCCGGACATCCTCCAGACTTACTGAAACTCTTCCGGTTCTCTCTCTTCCTTTGGTGATTCTGCCGATACCAAAATGATCTTTGAGCATCATCAAGCCCTTAAGCGTGATACCCCACAGTTTGGGAACACTCCAGACATGGTCGAGATCCCTCTCGTACCAATGATCATCAGCGAGACCTAGATTCCCTTGATGATCCCTATGCATTCCACGAATCTTTCATTGTTTGAACCATGAACATCATGTCATATTCCTTTTGTCTCTGTGATACTTGCATTGTCCAAGATCTGATCAATAACATCACCATGTCGTGTTCAATCCTGTTACCGACAAATGCTACTTAACTCGTTCTGACAAGTGATATCCCCATGACCTAGTCACATGCTGCGTAGCTGTTTGGATATAACTTCTTTGAGTGGGCCCTTGAGTATTTCTCCGTCATGCAGATGGACAAATACCACTCTTGACACATAATGCCTCTACATGCCCCTCCAAATACCTGAAGACACCTTTATGATCACCATTTTGCCGAGTAACGTTTGATGCAATCAAGGCACTCTCGGGTGATAGTGATTGATATGGTCTCACGGTCTAAGAAACAAGACACTAGGTTTCCTAATCATCACAACTTGAACTTTGTGACATGATCGTGTTATGATGCTTAGATTGGGCATAACTCATCATCTCATTCTCGCAATGAGGTGATTCCATTTTCAAATGGTATAAATACCACATGATCAGGAAACCTTGATCATTCATTGACCAATGGATCAGTGACTAGAGTTTCACTAGGAACTACTGGTTGTTTATATATCACACGTGCATTGACATTTCCTTTCAATACAGTTATAGCATGATACAAAACCTAATCATAAACTTTATGAAATATGATAATAATCCATATTATTATGGGATTTCTATTTTCGTGCCCTCGGTTCGTTAGTTGTACTCAGCTTTCCCTAGCCGCTTAACTTTTCCTCACTTTTGCCCATCTCCTTCTACGAAACTCTCACACGGTCTGAAAACCCGTTGTCTGTTAGTATTGCCGTTACGTGCTGATAACTGGGGCCGCGTTCAGTCAGGTCCTATAGTGGACCCTCGCCGTTATGTGCTGTCAAGTAGGGCCGCATTTTGTCAGGTCTCGTAGTGGACCCTTGTTGTTACATGCTTACAAGTGGGGCCGCATTCAGTTAGTTCCAGTAGTGGACACCTCTCTCATTTATCCAGATCAGCATGTGACCCACAGCTTATCCACGTGAGCACCGGACCCACAGCTTACCTAGGTTGCCATTGCAAGATGGGACCCCGAGCCAGCCACATGCCCGCGCCCGTGTTGTTGCCTCCCCTTTCTTCTTCTTCTCCGGCGATGGTGGCCCTTCTCCAGCGATGACGGCCCTTTGTCTTGCTTCATTTTCATATAGTGAAATGTAATGCATAAACTTGCATATACGAAAATTATACACATTTGAACTCTTTGAAATCGCACTTAGGACATGATAATGTTTTGCTAATAAAATCCTAATTATTTTTCATTTCCATGGAGTGAAATATAATGCATAAATTTGCGTATACGAAAATTATAAACCTTTGTACACTGTGAAATCGCACTTAATATGTGATAATGATGTGCTAACAAAATTTTGAGAGATTATCATTTTCTCCCCCATTTTCATAGAGTGGAATGTAATGCATAAACTTGCATATACGAAAATTATACACATTTGAACTCTTTGAAATCACACTAAATACGTGATAATGTTGTTCTAACAAAATCTTGAGAGATTATCATTTTCATAGAGTGGTATGTAATGCACAAACTTGCATATACGAAAATTATAAACCTTTAAACACTGTGAAATCACACTTAATACGTGATAATGATGTGTTAACAAATTTTTGAAAGATTATCATTTTCTTCCCATTTTCATAGAGTGGAATATAATGCATAAACTTGCATATATGAAAATTATACACATTTGAACTCTTTGAAATTGCACTTAATAACTGATAATATTGTGCTAAGAAATCTTGAGAGATTATCATTTTCATAGAGTGGAATGTAATGCATAAACTTGCATATACGAAAATTATAAACCTTTGAACACTATGAAATCGCACTTAATACGTGATAATGATGTGCTAACTAAATCTTGATCATTTATAATTTCCATGGAGTGAAATATAATACATAAACTTGCGTATACAAAAATTATAAACCTTTGAACACTGTGAAATCGCACTTAATACGTGATAATGATGTGATAACAAAATTTTGAGAGATTATCATTGTATCCCCCATTTTCATAGCGTGGAATGTAATGTATAAATTTGCATATACGAAAATATACACATTTGAACTCTTTAAAATCGCACTAAATACGTGATAATGTTGTGCTAAGAAAATCTTGAGAGATTATCATTTTCACATAGTGGAATGTAATGCACAAACTTGCATATACGAAAATTATACACCTTTGAACACTTTCCCTTCAAATTATATTCAAAATCATTAATTTATGGAGTTAAAGTACCGGTGGCAAACTCATTATTTTGAATGGATAGAGGGGTGCCCCTCGACAGATATAGGGGTTATCATGTCCGCTAGATCACAAAAGATCAACAGTTGGTGGGCACAATCCGCGTGGCAACTGTCTCGACCAATCAGAGTGTAGCAGCCAAGATGAGCACACGTGTGAGAGTTCGTGACTAAGAGAGAGGAAAAACTGAGTAGAACTTAAAAACCAAGGCAAAACTGAGTAGAACTTAAAAACCAAGGGCAAAACTGAGTAGAACTTAAAAACCAAGGGGAAAACTGACAAAGGGATTCAAATAGAAAATAGAAAGAGATTTAAAAAATGGAAAATGCATCTTTTATACAATAAAATACATCTTGGCATACATAAAACTATTTGCAATTCAAATATACACCAGTTTATAATTATTGCCTCATTTAGACAAACTATGTTTTGGAGAGGGATGTTTTGGGAAGAGGCTTGAGTAGAAAGCCATGAACCTTCATAGATAGGACGTGATCTAAGAAATGGTGATTTAGGTTAAAAATTGATTTCTATACATTTCTTATGGTGGAAGGTCACATAATAAGACTCCCTAGGTAGATGCCACTATGTTTTGATATTTTTCAATTTGTTGTGCATAAAATGACTCAATTAGCTAGCTAAAACCCATTAATTGACTCTCTGTTGACCAACCATCGGAGAGTAAAACTGAGTATATTGCACACGGTAGTGTTAGTACTGGAAGGCAAAATTGAGTATAATCAGACTGCCAGTGTTACACTCGAGGGTATAACTGAGCACAACTAAGTCGCCAGGGTTAGACACGAGGGAAAAACGTGACTCACGGTACGCGTGTCACAGTGCACGAGGTGGTAACGGACACATGTGGCAGTGCATGGTGCAGTAGCATACGCGGTTACGCGATGCACGGTGGTGCAACGAAACGTACCTTCCTTTATCCTTTATAGAGGCCTTCTCACTCTCACTCATCACTCACTCGCTCACTCACGCAACTGTATCCACTATCCTATCACCTTCTGCAAACCCCCAAAAAAAACCAACCACGCCGGCGATGGAGAAGAACGACACGGTAGCCATCGTCGCCTCCAAGGTCAGCGGTGAGGAGGGCCCTATCCCCATACATGCCCCCGTCGAGGCATCTAAGGGAGACGTCGTCCCCGTCCAGACCCCCGTCCCCACTTCCGCCGTAGCCACCGGTGAGGAGGCCCCCGCCGGTCTCGGGCAGATCCCGCTCGGCTGGGACCCCTACGAGGAGGATGATTACATCAGGCCGGAGAACCCCTACGACACCAGTATCACCGACCCATGGTCAGAGATAACTAGGGTTTTCTCCCCTTCCCTTGTTCTTCCCCATTCTCATCGTTGGATGCTAGATCGTATGTTATTAGAGTTCGGTTGTTCATATTTTCAATCGTTAGATGCTAGGTACTTTTATAGTAGCTAATCCTCTTGTGTGAGATCTCGTATTTCGATGAATCCCCCTTTTCATATTTCAATCCTATTTTATTAGTCCTCCGAGTTGATGTTAAGGGATTCCCTAGTTAGTACTAGCGTCGATCTGTAGTTGGGATCAGTATTCAATTTTATTTGAGATTTGGGGATTGGGAATAATCAGGGGATCTCAATCGGTTAATTTATGCAAATAATCAATCTTGATAATCAAGGTATCTCAATTATGTCCTTATTGCACCCTACTTTTTTCCAACACGAGGATAGCAACAGCGTCTATAGCAACGATGAGTCCAAGGACACCAAGACTCGTCATGTGCTGAGGAGGATGAAGTCCCGCACCACCAGGAGGCTCCACGCCACTGAATTCAACTCCCTCGTGAAGCATGCCGAGGACGCGAGGACCTTCGGTGAGTCCGTGAACATCTACGGCTTTAGAGCTAAGCACCAGGCACTCGGTCTTCACCTCCGCAACCTCTAGAAGGTGGCCATCGAGAAGGGTCGTATGCCCCCCAATCAAGCCCAAGGCTCCCAAGGTCAAGCGACTGGGCAACAAGAAGTGGAGGAGGCAAGCGACTGGGCAACAAGAAGTGGAGGAGGCACTAGAGGGAGGAGGCGGAGGCCATGAGGGGCCACTGATCTTGTGCTGCTACTGATGCTGCTGTAAAACACCTTTATTTGTATTGTCTATGTTGAACTTATCCGTTGTTGCTGCTGAGTAGCCTAATTGTCGAACCTCATTAAGAACCGTATTATATATCCTATATTAGCTGCTTTATATACATCTGATATATATCATATATTAGTTGCTTTATCTACATCTGCTCTGTTTACTGAATATATTTAAGGTGGTGGTTAGATTTGCTGCTCTAGATTTGCTACCAGATTGGAAAAAAATGAGGGCCAAAAGGAACAATGAATGAAGAGAGAAGCTGCTCTAGATTTGCTACCTTTTTGGGCAAAAAAACACAATTTTTAGCGAGAAAGAGGGAAAATGCACTCTTAAAAAGGCCAATCATAAAAATAACAAAAAAGAAAACTTCCAATTTAGGCGATAGGACGCACGTAACCACCAAACGCGTCCCACATGGTGCCACACCACGTCCCCCATAACACGTTCCCAACAAACCGGCTCCACGGAGTCCCACATGGCACGGCCCCACACATCAGCATAACGCGTTCCTAACCAACTAGCCCCTTGTGGTCCAATACTACACGGCCCCACACGTCAGCCAACGGTCAACTTGATGGAAGCTGTAATTCGATCTCTTTGATGAGTTTCATAGAAGGAGATGGGCAAAAGTGAGAAAAAGTTAAGCGGCTGGGGAAAACTGAGTACAACTAACGAACTAGGGGCATGGAAATAGAAATCCCTATTATTATTTGTCTATAGGGCATATTTCCAACACCTCCACCGTTAATTCACTCAAAGATTCTCCTGTAGTTGAGTCAATTGTTTGTTTGGATTCATCAGTGAGTCCATTATAAAAGTAGTGCACAATAGAATGTTCATAAAAGCCATTATTGGGAACCCTCATAAGTAATCCAGAGAATTTTTTCCAAGCTTGTGTAAAACTTTCTCCAATCTTCTAGAAGAAATTGGTTATATCACCCTTGATCTACAACATCTTGTTAAATGAAGTAAATTTTTGCACAATGTTTTCAATAAAACTAGTTATAGAATCATTAGGTAGGGATTGTAACCAAGTAAATGCTTTATCTTTAAGGACCTACGAAATAGTTTTAGAAGGACAAACTCTTTGGGTAGTCATGTTGGTCCCAAAAGTGTCACAAATATCATATACCTTTGTTAATGGTGTCTTAGTTATTCATCTTCTTTTCCTGAAAAGGCAATATCCTGCATCATACGAACGAGTTTAGGATCAAGTTGGTATTCCAAGCCTTCTAGATTAGGATAAAGTACAAGTTTCCTTATAATATGTTTATAATGAGAACCACATTCTCTTAGTGTTTTGTGAGGCTTCTCCGCCTTTTGTGTAATGGATAAATCTTCCATAAAAGAGGTCATACTATTCATGTCTACAACACATGAAATTAGCAAAGTTTTCGAGAACTTCCAGAAGTCTAGGTCCTGGTGCACGCTCAATATAATTTGGTAAATAGTTTCTTCCTGAACGTGAACAAAGATCATCTACAGTTTCAAAACTTAAAATAGTCAAGAAACAAACACTTCGCGCTTAGTTCCTCGGCAACGGCGCCAGAAATAGCTTGCTGGCCTGGAACAGCACAAGTTTGTCACAACACGTTTTTGTGGAAGTATTATTTCTATTTTTATATCGATCCCAACAAGGAGCTTAGGAAATTGTTTACCTGTGGTGTTCCTGTCGCACTCAAGGTCTCACTAGTCTTGAGTGAATTGACTACAAGAATAGAGATGGAATGGGTGAGTGTTAATGAATGAGATTTGAGTATTGAATGGTATTTAAAGTAAAGTACTTAAAATTAAATAGTATGAAGGTTGTTTGGAGTTTCCTGTAGATGAAAGACTAGATGCAAAGACATACCGTTCATCGTGATAGTATGTAGGTAGGCGAGTAGCCCATGTGATAATCAAGAGTCTTCTTGGTAGATTCACCTGATTCCAATTATCCTTCTGCCTACTACCAAAGCCATGGTCAACACATCAATTAAGTTCGTTAGACCAGATCAAAGCTTTAAACTTAATGGTTGTTCGTTTATCCTCAAGTTATACTAGCTCCTCTTTGATATCGGTTGTGTCACCCGGGTGTCGGCGATTCACTAGCAAACAAGTTCATATCTATGTGATCTCGGGATCATGTTGTCTAGACCCTTAAATTAGACAACAAGCATTAGTAACACATAGATAATCATTCTCATATATAATAATCACAACGATAATCACAAGCATCATGTTGTCTAGACCCTTAAATTAGACAACAAGCATTAGTCACACATAGATAATTATTCTCACATAGAATAATCACAAATGGATGCAAAATATAATAGGTACATCACATCTCACCAATTCCCTACATCTCCCATGCCTATGGAGATTTACCCGCACATGAGAGGAGAATATAATATCACAATAATATAATCATGATTGTCAACACCCGGATTTTTAATCCCAGATGCCTGTTATGTCATTCATCGCAATCCTAGGATTACCATTTTTGCGAGACATAACAGATTGGATATCACAGTACATCATCCATTACAAACCATACATAAGGTCTTACACAAATAAGGATCTCATGATCCAGTCTTAATACAACAAGCAGTGGAATAAAAGATAAGCGTAGCGGTGGGGTCCATCTTCAGGAGCACAGGCAATGCTGACGATGGCAGATAGTCCTAGTTATTATAGTCGTCCTGCTGGCCATCATCTTGGTAGTATCCTTCATAGTCTGGCCATGAGAACAGCCAGGGACAAAAGCCATGAGTACTCTTGAAGTACTCGCAAACTACCACTAACAAGTAGGATACTTCTAAAGTAAAGTGCTAACTCTATGTTTAACTATAAAGTTAAGTTTGAAACCTAAGCTGACTTCTGAAACAAAGAAAGATAAAATAAAGTTCTAGAATCACTTAAGTTGGGAAGCTAGTGTCATAAACACAACCCTGTTGTGGTCAAGTCAAGATTCATCATTCCTTTCATAAGGTATTATGAAAACATCTGACAACGAAACAATATGGCCATTCCAACTGTACATAACCGCAGACGCGGCTATTCGAATAGTTTGACACTCTGCAGAGGTGGTACACTTTCACCACAAGATTCGATACATCTGTCAGGGATAACCCTGAATCATCATACTTAGTATGCAGATAATCAAACATAACCTTTCCTTTACACACCCTAGTATAAGCACCTCTCCTATGAGCATGGCCTCCCAACCATGACCATCTGTCATCTTGGGCACTGCATAGGTGGACAACATTGAGAGGTAGCCTCAGCTCAAACCTCTCCCGCGAGGGAACTAATACTAATGCATATAAACTTTTGGCTAAGCCTTACCCAATTCAGGTATTATGGTTGTACAATAATTTTGGAATGGTATCGCATCCGAATCCAACCATCAGTTTTGTAAAGGGTTAAGGCTCATGCGTCAACATTTTCACCATCATAAACCGTTTGTGTTTCTCAACACATGTCAAAAAAATTCAATAGAATGACTCATCATTCCAAGGTTTTCATAATTCCTTTTCACCAAGTATTCCCATCTAAAGTGACTCAAGTTTTTATCTACTCTAAACTACTAAGTTAAGAGTGTTCACTAAGGTGGAAAGATGGGATCAATCTCATGCCATAGAATGACATCTAAAGTTATCTAAATAGGTCAAGTTTTATACTCTTTATGCTACCTTCAAAAAAAGTAAAGGACTTTGGGTAAGTAAAGGAAGTAAAGCTTGGAAATAATACTTGGGGTAAGTAATAGTCAAAGTGGTATAACCAAAGCATGCCTAAAGCATCTTTGCTCAATCATCTAGCTTAACTCTAGCTTGCTAAGCATTATACTTGCAAGTGTTAGATTGCCTTGTTAATAGTGGCTTGCCTTGTGCAATGCACTGGTTGAAGTTTTGTTCCTCCTCTTGATAGCACTCCTCCTCCTCGAAAGCTTGGTCGGTACTATTGTCTATAAATACATACGAAGTATGCAATTACCAAACAATACTTAACTAGTCTAATTAGCACTCCAAGGCACACATTTGATGATCTATTATCATCACAAGCATCACAAGTTTTATTAACTAGTTTCATTCTTTTTATTTAAGAAAAGTAATTTCTACTCATTGAAAAATAACTAGTATTTAATTTTCACCACTTAAAATATGGGATCATGTGGACACATGTCATCACCACATATTCTAACATGTGGGAATGTGATTTAAAGGTTGGATCACAATTACTTTGGTTTAAGTTCATTATTTAATGATTTAAAGTGACTAGAAATGCCTATATAGCACTATTTTGGTACTAGTCCAAAGTCACTGCATGTAAACCCTAATATTATTACATATTCAGATAGGTATGGTGAAATGTGATTTTTGAGAGTTGGAATGAACTCAAAAGCTATCATGGTTGATTTTATAAAAATGTTTGAATGTACAAAAGCTTCTGTCTTGTTATTTTTACTAGGCGAGATCTCTAACTCTAACTGAATTAAATCCAACGGGCTTGGGTAGATCTTTTCTGTAGATTTCTAACAAAATTGGAATCACTCCATTTGGATTTGTAAATCTCTCTGAATTGATTTTCAAACTAGGGGACAGAACTAAGTTCAACCTAAATAGAAAAACCTAAGTTTGAATTAAATGGGTCGCGCGGGAAAGCAAACGGGCCGGCCCAGGGGCACTCCGCAGCACGGGGCATAGCTGACAGGGTGGGTCCACCGATCAGCGGCTCTTTACACGTGAAGCGGTACGGGGTGATGTGGGCCGTTAGATTAGAACTAGGATCGACGGCTGGGGCTCGTCGTCGATGACGGACAGGTCGCCGACGAGATCTAACCCTAGCGGCTCGGTGCGGTGCTCAGGGGGCATACCAGGGCTCCAGGGACGATGGCGAGGCGGGCAAACGAACTGGTGGACGACGGCAAACTCAGGGGTGGTCGCGGCAGCTCCTGGGGTGGACAAAATCGATGGCGCCTTCTCCTCCTCTACAGTGGGCTTCTCCGGCCAAATTCTAGCGAACAAGTGCTCGAGCTGCTCTGGCTAGAGGTGGGGAAGGACCAGTGAGGAGAGGGGAGTGGGATGGTGTGAGTGATTTGTGCTGGGGTGGCCTCTATTTATAGCTCGACGGGGCGACCGAAAGGGATGGGCGAGCAACTCCGACGAGGGCTGCACAGCGTGCTAGCGGCGTGGCTTGTGGTAGGGGACGGTGGTCTGCCTCCTGGCGGTGCTCTACGGCTTAAATGCGTGGCTAGGGGCGGTGGCAAATGGTCGGGCGGTGCTCACGCTCTGAGCGGTAGAGGCGGCGTTCGACACGGCGTGCGGTGGCTACGGTTCAAACGGCGGCGAATGGGCATGTCCGGGCGGTTCCTTGGGTCGTGGCGACGCGGTGAGCGCGGGCTGCGGTCGAGGCGCGGCGTGTGCACGCTTGTCGGGCGCGACGCTCTGGCGCGTGCTCGGCATGGTTTAGACGCTCTGGGCGTGGTGCTCTGCGGGTGGTCCACGGCTCGGCTTTTCTCGGGGAGGGGACAGATGGCGGCGGTGTGGTCTGGTCTAGCTCCTAGACATGGCGAGAGAGAGAGGGGCGGTCAGCTGCTGTGTTGGCAAGGTTTGGCCGGCGAGCATGTCCTCGGGGTGGCGTGGCACTGCTGCTAGGGGCTAGGGGATGGGGTTATTAGGCTTTGGTTAGAGATAGAAGGGATAGAGGGAGTAAATTGAGGTCAATTGGGTGGCAAAACCCTGTAGAAACAGTGAGCTAGGATTAGAGTGTGATTCATGCCTGCCAAGTGTTTGTGAAAATGGCTGCAAGAAATTTAGTTTTGAATTTTGAAAACATTTTTGGTGCGTGTGTTGGTCATAAGATTGAGACTCCGTGGTTGCTTGGGTTTTGAAAATGAAGCTCATTTGAGTGGTTTTTGAAATAGGGTGATCTTGATACCTACACTAGATTCAATTTTCAAATGTCATTTAAAATTGGTGTTTGAAAGTTTTTGGCAGATCACAAAATGGGCCTTGGTACATCATTACATGTACTAGCAAGGGGTGCAAAGATCCACATTTGTCTCTGTTAAGAATTGAGTCCTAGGAATAGCAAAAGTGGGCATGTTGATTAAAATGGCACAAATGACCATTCTCTTCTTTTATTCATTTTGATTTGTTTTTCTTTGGGAATGATTTAGATGATGTTTATTGCACCTAAGAATCATTTTACAAGCAATGGATCACTTAATCATGGCAATTCAAATCAACTCCTAATTTAAATGCACACACATATGAATGCTTTAATAATTTTAATTGGAAAAGTTTTTGTTAACCCTAATTTTGATGATTTGGATCTTAATAACCTTGGATTAAAGTTTTGGGATGTTACAAACCTTTTCCCCTTAAACAAAATCTCGTCCCGAGATTTACAAAGAAAACTAGGAACTAAAGAGATCTGGGAACTCTGTCCTAATGTAATCTTCTCGCTCCCAAGCGGCTTCTTCTTCGGTATGGTTGCTCCATTGAATCTTGAGAAACTTGATACTCCTGGTCCTGGTGGTTCTGTAAGCTTCTTATAGGATACGGATGGGCACTTCACGATATGTCAGCTCATTGTTGATCTCCACAGCTCGGTGATCGATGTTCTTGAAAACTTCAGTCTTCTCCGGCACTTCCAGACATTTGCGAAGTAACGAGATATGGAACACATTGTGGATGGCTGACATCTCTTCAGGTAGTTCCAGTTGATATGATACTTCTCCTCGATGATTCAGAACCTTGAAGGGCCCGATATATCTGGGGCTAACTTTCCTTTTAGACTAAAGCGTTGGGTTCCCTTCAATGGTGAAACTTTGAGATATACAAAATCTCCGACATTGAAAGTTAGGTCTCTCCTTCTCTTGTCAGCATAACTCTTTTGTCTGGATTGGGCGGTCTTGAGGTGCTCACAGACTTTGTGAACCTTCTCTTCAGCTTCTCGGAGAATGTCGGGTCCAAAGATCTGACTCTCTCCTACTTGCGACCAATTCAAAGGGGTGTGACACTTTCTTCCGTATAGGAATTCAAATGGTGCCATTTGCAAACTAGCTTGATAACTGTTGTTATATGAGAATTCTGCGAAAGGCAGGCAGTCTTCCCATTTTGATCCATATTCCAACACACAAGCTCTTAACATATCCTATAGGATCTGGTTGACTCTCTCAGTCTGTCCATCAGTTTACGGGTGATAAGCTATGCTGAAATTCAACTTGGTTCCCAATCCTTCCTGAACTTTCTGCCAAAATCTCGAGGTAAACTGGGTTCCTCGGTCTGATATTATGGTCTTGGGGGTTCCATGCAGACTAATAATCCTAGCAATATATAGTTCTGCTAGCTTCGAACTCTGGTAGGTAGTCTTGACAGGGATAAAGTGAGCTACCTTGGACAGTTTATCAACTATGACCCAGATTGAGTCATTTCCCCTATTGGAAGTAGGCAAACCGGTGATAAAGTCCATTCCAACGGAATCCCATTTTGATTCCAGAATCTGCAATGGTTGCAACAGTCATACGGGTCTCTGGTGCTCTGCTTTGACTCTTTGACAGATGTCACACTTGGCGATGTAGCTTCCAATTTCTCTCTTCATCTTGTGCCACCAAAATTGCTCTTTCAAATCTTGATACATCTTCATTCCTCCGGGGTGGATAGAATAAAGAGTATCATGAGCTTACTGCATGATAACTTGCTTGACTCAAATCTCTTGGCACACGAATCGTCCTTTGTACCACAGCACTCCTTCTTCGTCTTCAGTGAATCCTGGTACCTTTCCTGTACCAATACGACGTTTGATGTCATCGATACTTTCATTTCCCTCCTGGGCTTCCTTGATTTGGCTAATCAAAGTGGTTTGAAGTTCAATGCTAGCTAAGAATCCTTTGCTAACTAATTCAGTTCTGAACTGCTCCAACTCTTCATACAAACTTGGATGCTTCTCCTTGATCATGGTGTTTAGCCTACACGGCAATCTGCTAAGAGCATCCGCTACCACATTGGCTTTACCGGGGTGATAGTGAATGCCAAGGTCATAATCCTTGATTAACTCTATCCATCTCCTTTGCCTCATATTCAGCTCCTTCTGAGTGAAAATATACCTCAAGATTTTGTGATCTGAGTAAATCTCACAGCGATTACCCATCAGATAATGACGTCATGTCTTCAATGCCAAAACTACGGCTGCTAGCTCAAGATCATGGGTCGGATAGTTCTGCTCATGCTGCTTTAGTTGTTGAGATAGATAAGTGATGACGTTGCCTTCTTGCATCAACACACATCTGAGACCAATCTTGGATGCATCACAATATACATCAAACGGCTTCTTGATGTCTGGCATGATCAATATTGGGGCTGATATCAATCTCTTCTTCAGCTCCTGAAAACTGGCTTCACATTTGTTGGTCCATTCAAACTTCTTGTCCTTCTTCAACAATTGGGTCATGGGTCTGGCAATGCTCGAGAATCCTTCGATGAACTTGCAGTAATATCCCGCAAATCCGAGAAATGCACGGACTTGGGTTTGAGTGGTTGGGGCTTCCCATTCTTCGACATCTTTGATCTTGGCGAGATCAATAGAGACTCCTCTGGCAGACACAATATGTCCTAGGAATCCTACTTCTTTCATCCAAAACTCACATTTGCTGAACTTGGCATACAACCGATGCTCTTCAGGGTTTCTAGGATGACTCTCAGATGTTGCTCATGCTCTTCTTATGACTTGGAGTAGATAAGGATATCGTCGATAAACACAACTACAAACTTATCTAGGAAATTCATAAAGATCTTATTCATGAGATTCATGAAATAAGCAGGGGCATTGGTTAATCCAAAAGACATAACCGTATACTCGTATAAACCATAGCGAGTAGTAAAGGCCATCTTCGGAATATCCGTTGCACGAATCTTAAGTTGGTGATAACCAGTCCTAAGATCAATCTTTGAGAATACATGGGCTCCAGTCAACTGATCAAATAGATCCTCTATCTTTGGCAAGGGGTACTTGTACTTGATGGTGACGTCATTCAACTTTCTGTAATCTGTGCACAAATGATTGCCTCTATCTTTCTTGTCGACGAATAACACTAGTGATCTCCATGGCGATGCGCTTGGTTGAATCAAGCCTTTTGCTAACATGGCATCCAACTGCTTCTTCAATTCCACTAACTCTGAGGGGTTCATGCTATAGGGTCTCTGGGCTATGGGTCCGGTTCCAGGGATTAGTTCGATAATGAAATCAATATCCCTATCCGAGGGCATACCTGGCAATTCATCTAGGAATACGTCGGGGTATTCACAGACTACTCTGACTTGGTCTATGGTGGGTAGGGCTAGACTCTTGTTGCACTTGAATTGACGAGGTAAGGTTTCAGAGATATGCTCTACTATGACTCCAGAGCTACTGGTCATGGTGATGGCTTTCTTAGCACAGTCTATCAGTCCTTTATGCCTTGACATCCAGTCTATACCTAGTACTACTTCCAATCCCTTGGTTCCACGTACAATTAGGTTGGCATAAAAATCTATCCCATGTATTCTGATAGGCACAGCTTTGCAAATTTTTCTAGCTTTTGTAGTTGACTCGGGGATTTGAACTATCATGACATGCTTCAGGTTGGTTGGGTGAATCTTACTAGTGCATGCAAATTATTCGGTGACAAATGAATGTGATGCTCCCGAATCAAACAATACCCTTGCTAAAACTGAGTTGACAGAAAACTTACCCGGCACTACATCTGGCGCTTCTTGGGCTTCTTCGGCATTCATGTGGAAGAGACGACTATTGCGGTTGTGAGGGTTCCCTGGGGCAAATCTTCTCCCTGGTTGAACACGACGCTGCTGTTGAGCTGGGGCATTCACATTGGCAGTGGCTGCAGTCTTCTTGGGACACTCATTGGAATAGTGACCCTTCACTCCACACTCGAAACAAGTGATTTGAGACTTGTCCTTTGTTGCGACAGGCATAGCATTGCTACCAGTTCTGGGTGCAGTGTTGTTGTTGTTGTTGTTCTTGGGAGGTGCACGGTTGAAATTGTTGGCATTGCTGAAGTTGTGGTTGTTTCCTCTGGACTTCACATTGCCTCCTCTACGGTTGGGTAGCTTGGGCAAGACATTGGGAGTCAACTGTTCCTTGGTGCATATCCTACTAGGGGTTGGGACGGTACTTCTGGTGACTGTTGGATCCAGATTGCTACATCATATGATGTTTGTGGTTGTCGTTTGCCTGGTTAATCTTCCCTTCCATCTGAATGGTAGATTCGACTAGCTCTTCGAGATCCTGGAAACAGATGTTGACGAGGACAGTCTGCATCTCATCATGCAGTCCGTTCAAGAATCTCTCCTTCTTCTTGGCCTCCGTGTTGATCTCATCAGGTGCATATCTGGCAAGCGACAAGAACCTGTCACGGTACTCCACCACAGTCATTCTGCCTTGCTTCAAGTCGCGGAACTCATCCCTCATTCTGGTGACTAAGCCCTACGACACGTGGGTGTGGCTGAACTTGATTTTGAAGGCTTCCCATGTCATCACTTGACCATGGTTCATATTACGGATACAAGTCCACCAAGCTCTTGCATCTCCTGCCAGGTAGTGGGTGGCAAAGAGAACTTTCTCATTGTCATCAACTCCTGGAACTTCTAAGTTGTTTTCCATTGTTTGTAACTAGTCATCAGCATCTAGTGGGTTTTCAGCTTGGTTGAAGATTGGGGGATTGGTATTCTGAAAGTTTTTGAGTTTGGATCCATGGTGATCCTGGTTTCCATGCCCTTGGTTGTTGAGAGCCATCTGGGCGATCTGTTGCAGTGTTGCTAGATTAGCTTGGTGTTCTGTCCTGCTTGCTTCTCTGTCTGCGATGAGATTCTGCAAGATCTGCAGCATTGGGTCTTGCGACGAGCTGCTCCCTCCTTGGTTTCCATGAGTCATCTGAAGATTGAGGTAGATAAAGGGGTAAGAGGGAAAGTTCTAAGGTTCATGGTTTTGGTTTCAAAGCTAAAACTTTGAGTTTGACTCGGGTTTTGCAACTAACTCCATTTCATACACTCAAACATGCACACGATACAAACACACACCACAACAACAAAGGAAAACATATGTTTTGAAGAACCATTCTGCAAGCTACGATATAGTGGGACCGATACATCTCGTGCTACGACAGTGCTCTAGTGCATCTACTCATCGTCGATGAAGTCGGAGTCCTCATCGTCAGTGTAGAAGTCCACAGCATCCTCCTCTAGAAAGTCATCATCATTGCTGAGGTAAGAATCCATGTCTCCCTGGATGTCTTCACCCTCCTCCTCTTCCTACTTTGCTACAAGCTGAGCTTCCTGCTCCTTGACGGTCTTCTCGAGGTCGGCCACCTTCTTGCGAAGACGGGCGATGGTGCGATCCTTCTTCTCATGCTGGAGGCGAAGAGACTGGCGATCCTTGACTAGCAGTGAGAAAGTCTGGGCCTTCTGGGCGGCAATGGCACGGTTGTGGTTGGCGAACTCCCTAGCATTATCCAATTCCTTCTAGCGATCGTACAGCAGGAAGTCAAGGTTCTCCACTTGACGCTTCAGCTCTGGGTGACTTGGCATCTCCATCGGCATTCCCATGAAGTCACGTCTTGCATAGTGGGCAAAATGGGTTCCTTGGATTTGGTTGATGCTAAGGGCACATAGACGTGCGAGAGCTTCATGCATTTCCCTGGCTAATCCATCTAGCTAGTTGTTCTCTCTCACGGAGAACTGGATTCTCCCGGACGTTGGTGCTTCTATGCTTCCTCTAAGATTAACAGTGACTAGCCACTGTAAATCTCCTCCTAGGGGTCCTAGAAGTTGAGCTCCAAGAAACTCCGGATGTGGGCGTCCCAGTAACTCCGACAGTGAATCCAGATCCCTCTCGAAGATCAGTTGACCTCCGTTTCCCAACTGGTAGAACTTGCTGAACTGAGTCTTCATCTACAAGAATTAAGGATGAGGAAATTAGTGAAGTGATCAAGTGTGTCAAATTTTAAGTAGTAATGTAAGAATCTGAGGAACATGAATTTTTGAGAAAGAATGAACTCCCAAGGATAAGAGATGAGATAGTTTTTCATAAATACTCACTTTTGGTTTTGAAACTAAGTTTTGTGTGGACGTCCATTCTAACTAGGGTCTCCTATGGTCAGGATGGCTCTGATACCAACTTGTCAACACCCGGATTTTTAATCCCAGATGCCTGTTATGTCATTCATCGCAATCCCATGATTACCATTTTTGCGAGACATAACAGATTGGATATCACAGTACATCATCCATTACAAACCATACATAAGGTCTTACACAAATAAGGATCTCATGATCCAGTCTTAATACAACAAGCAGCGGAATAAAAGATAAGCATAGCGGTGGGGTCCACCTTCAGGGGCACAGGCAATGCTGACGAAGGCAAATAGTCCTAGTTATCATAGCCGTCCTGCTAGCCATCATCTTGGTAGTCTCCTTCATAGTCTGGCCATGACAACAGCCAGGGACAAAAGCCATGAGTACTCTTTAAGTACTCGCAAACTACCACCAACAAGTAGGATAGTTCTAAAGTAAAGTGCTAACTCTAAGTTTAACTATAAGGTTAAGTTTGAAACCTAAGATGAGTTCAGAAGCAAAGAAAGATAAAATAAAGTTCTAGAATCACTTAAGGTGGGAAGCTATTGTCATAAGCACAACCCTGTTGTGATCAAGTCAAGATTCATCATTCATGTCATAAGTTATTTTGAAAACATCTGACAACGAAATAGTATGGCCATTCCAACTGTCCATAACCACGGACGCGACTATTCGAATAGTTTGACACTCTGTAGAGGTGGTACACTTTCACCACAAGATTCAATACATCTGCCAGGGATAACCCTGAATCATCATACTTAGTATGCAGATAATCAAACATAACCTTTCCTTTACACACCCTAGTATAAGCACCTCTCCTATGAGCATGGCCTCCCAACCATGACCATCTGTCATCTTGGGCACTGCATAGGTGGACAACATTGAGAGGTAGCCTCAACTCAAACCTCTCCCGTGAGGGAACTAATACTAATGCATATAAACTTCCAGCTAAGCCTTACCCAATTCAGGTATTATGGTTGTACGGTAATTTTGGAATGGTATCGCATCCGAATCCAACCATCAGTTTTGTAAAGGGTTAAGGCTCATGCCTCAACATTTTCACCATCATAAACCATTTGTGTTTCTCAACACATGTCATAACATTTCAATAGAATGACTCGTCATTCCAAGGTTTTCATAATTCCTTTTCACCAAGTATTCCCATCTAAAGTGACTCAAGTTTTTATCTACTCTAAACTACTAAGTTAAGAGTGTTCACTAAGGTGGAAAGATGGGATCAATCTCATGCCATAGAATGCCATCTAAAGTTATCTAAATAGGTCAAGTTTTATACTCTTTATGCTACCTTCAAAAAAAGTAAAGGACTTTGGGTAAGTAAAGGAAGTAAAGCTTGGAAATAATACTTGGGGTAAGTAATAGTCAAAGTGGTATAACCAAAGCATGCCTAAAGCATCTTTGCTCAATCATCTAGCTTAACTCTAGCTTGCTAAGCATTATACTTGCTAGTGTTAGCTTGCATTGTTAATAGTGGCTTGCCTTGTGCAGTGCAGTGGTTGAAGTTTTCTTCCTCCTCTTGATAGCACTCCTCCTCCTCGAAAGCTTGGTCGGTACTATCGTCTATAAATATATACGGAGTACACAATCACCAAACAATACTTAACTAGTCTAATTAGCACTCTAAGGCACACATTTGATGATCTATTATCATCACAAGCATCACAAGTTTTATTAACTAGTTTCATTCTTTTTATTTAAGAAAAGTAATTTCTACTCATTGAAAAATAACTAGTATTTAATATTCACCACTTAAAATATGGGATCATGTGGACACATGTCATCACCACATATTCTAACATGTGGGAATGTGATTTAAAGGTTGGATCACAATTACTTTGGTTTAGGTTCATTATTTAATGATTTAAAGTGACTAGAAATGCCTATATACCATTATTTTGGTACTAGTCCAAAGTCACTGCATGTAAACCCTAATATTATTACGTATTCAGATAGGTATGGTGAAATGTGATTTTGGAGAGTTGGAATCAACTCAAAAGCTATCATGGTTGATTTTATAAAAATGTTTGAATGTGCAAAAGCTTCTGTCTTGTTATTTTTACCAGGAGAGATCTCTAACTCTAATTGAATTAAATCCAATGGGCTTGGGTAGATATTTTAACTAGCTTTCTAACAAAATTGGAATCACTCCATTTGGATTTGTAAATCTCTCTGAATTGATTTTCAAATTGGGGACAGAACTAAGTTCAACCTAAATAGAAAAACCTAAGTTTGAATTAAATGGGTCGCGCGGGAAACCAAACGGGCCGGCCCAGTGGCACTCCGCGGCACGGGGCATAGCTGACAGGGGGGTCCACCGGGAGAATATCATTTTGCGGCCCGAAAATTGGGGTGTACAGGCAACACGGTACCCAAGTTCCCTGAAATCAGCTAGGATGACTACAGTTGATGTGCCAAATACTCAGAGGGCCTTTTTCGGCACGAATTCAACTTTATGTTTCAATACAAAAAATCAGGCTAACGGGCGTCAAGTTGGGCCCCCTGTCAGTTCTCGCCATTATGTCGCTCTCGTCGCTTAGGCGGGGTGGCTGTCACGTAGGCTTGCAGGGTTGACACAGTGGATAGGACAGCCCGCCCCTACCCAGTGTATTGACGTGACAAAACAGGGCCCATGTATCGGCATTATAATTATTTTTTGTTTACTCAGAAGCTGGAATGGCCACCGCCACGCGTCTCTCCTTGGACTTTCGTCCCAATCGTTAACCCCTACCATAAAAGTGCATTGACTGTTCCACCGTTCCCCTGCCTCGCAGAAACCACTCTTCTTCTTCCTGTCATCTACTATCTTCTTCCCGTCTTCTCCTTGCCGCCATGGGAGGTCTACGCACTCTATAAATATGAGGCCACAGTGCTCGCTTTCGCCATCGCCTCGGCCTCTCTGCAGTCCATCTCTACCCCACCCCTTTAGCCATCGCCTCTCCACCGCGACGTCGTCTCGCCTCCCCTCCCTCTCCAATCTCCACCGCGCCGCCATGGAGGTGCCCACGCTCAACCACTACGAGTCGGTGATGTTTGCGTACTACGGCATCCTCGCACCGCCGTGCGTGACCTTGCACGCAGGATTTCGCATCAGCGAGGCGGGTGTGCCGGTGGCTCCGTTCCTCAACCCCCGCGGATACGAGATGGAGTACGTCATCGCGGAGCGTCGCCGCCAGCTGCCCGCGTGCATGAGGGCGTTGCCCCGGTATGCGGCGGCCAGCGAGTACTGGCCCTAGCTGTTCAAGAAGGAGCGGAGGGCCTAGCTTGGCAACCGTATCGTGGACGAGCGCCTGGTGCACTCGGATAACCGCAACCAAGAAGGGCGGGAGATGTTCTGGTCTGTCCTTGGACGGACCATCTACACCGCCATCGACGCCGCTAGCCGCGCAGAGGAGCTCCGTCTCCTGAAGAACGCCAAAATCATGGAGATTTCGTCCGACGACAACAAGGAAGCCGGCGGCTCGGAGGACAGCGACAGCGGAAGTGTTGTCGACTAGGAAAATTTGTAAAGTCGCATCTTTGTATGGAAAAATTTGTGGTTGAATAATAAAATGTCTCAATTTAGATCTTTTTATCGATTAATTTGTAAAAGATTTTTTCAAAAATACTGATCAATTCAATTTCTACCTCGAATTAATTTCTGCCTCGAATTAATTTCTGCCCCAAATTAATTTACATTAATTGTCCTAGACTGCTGACCGTCGCAGGGTTTTTGGTCCCGGTTCATGGCATGGTCCCGATTATGGAAACGAACCCGGACCGATGGAATTTGGGCGCTGGACCAAAGACCCTCTTTCTACCAAGTGCTAGAGACAAGCTTCACTACCCATGACAACAAGAAGATAGACGTTGTCTACACCAACGAGGAGGAGACAGTGGTGCATGTCCTGAGGATGTATGAGGGTTGGCTTGGGATAGATGAGGACAAGTTTGTGGGATTGGACCTCGAGTACACCCCGGAGCACCCATATGAAGGGAGTGAAGTCGCCGTCGTTCAACTGGCCATGCGGAAACACGTCCTCGTCTACCACCTCTCCCGGTTTGTAGATCTGCTCTCTGTAGCTAACCGCTTTTAGGGTTTTATCCTCTTATTCTTTATCCACTTGCTCATCTTGCAACTACTGGATTTTATTTAGGACCAAATAAATTAGGGTTTGCCTATGTCTCAATCAACTAAGATTTTTTTAGTCTCAATCACCTAAGAAAAGTGCAACCGTAGTTAAAAGAAATGTGCAACTCGTTCAGTCGACTAAGAAATAGCAAAACCGAATAAATTATGACAATACAATGTTGAGAGTCTTGATATTGCATTTGCTAAACTTTTCAAAATTATATTGAGATGATGATCTTGCATTGACAAAATATTTGTAGTTACAAATTTTGTGATGACAAACTACATACTTTCGGGGTGACGAAATGTCCGGCGCCATGATTCCTTAAAAAAGGGAATTGTTTTCTGCACTGTCGACACAACAACAGATTTATTGAAATTGTATCAAGAGGAAATTATAATTCCTGCGCACAACTGGGTCGATATTCAGCATCTTGTCAAGATCCTAGGGGGCAGGAAGAAGGATGGAATGGCATCACTTGCAACTAGAATCCTCGATGAGTCGTACGTCACAATGAAGGAAGATTTCTCTACGGATAGGCACGATTTCTGGAACAAGTGGCCATTGTCTGATATAAACCTGAAGTATGCAGCCATAGATGCTTACGTGACTTACCAGCTATACAAGAAGATCCATTTTTTTCAATGTTACCTCGTGTTTTTCCCTATTTGCAAGAGGGAAGACGAGCTTAGGGGAGCCCTTTGTAGAAAATGCCGAATAGCTGAGTTTGAAGTCGAATATGCAAAGAAATTCATCTGAAGCAGCTGATAGAGAGGCTGCAGAAGCAGCTGAAGAAGCAGCTGACTAAGAGGCTGCAGCTGAAGCGACAAACAGAGAGGCGACATCTTATAGCGGCAACAATCAGGCTTGTGATGCACCACTAATTGTTCCGCAGGACACTGAAGATAGGAAAGCCAAGTCAGATGCCATTTGGGACAAAGCAGTTCGTCGGATGTGGAGTACCTGTAATGATGGCAAGCGCGTTAAGTGGTCTGATGAGGAGTGAATTAAATTTTACTTGTTAGTGTTATGTTTCTGTTTTGTGGAACTCAGTTAGCTTGCCAAGATGTCTAGTGCATCAAGTGATACTAGTAAAATAAATTTAACACTCGTTGTGTTATGTTTATGTATGGGTCATGTAGCTTGTCAAGATGGTAGCTTCTTAACTGGCAGTTTGAAATAGTGCCCTTTTCCTCTCTCTCTAAACATATATGTTTCATTTTTCCCAAATTGGTAGCAAATCTAGAGAAGATTCTCACTTTGATATTTTGTTCCCTTTTGGACCTCTTTTTGCCTCCAAACATGTAGCAAATCTAGAGCAGCAAACCACACCAGGCAGAATACATTCATTCAAAAAACAAAACAAATGTAGATATAGCTGTACGCAGCTAAATAGGATATAGCGATAGAAAGTAGGTTGCTTAACGAGGTTCGATGCATTCAGTCAGAAATAGGATATAGCTAGAAAGGAGCTGCTGGGCAGCAGAGGCAACCGCCGCAGCTGCAGGCACATCCTGCAAGCGCCCGTGCCTCCGCCATCTCCCTCTGGTTCTTCCGCCACTTCTTGCTGCCCAGTTTCTTGGACTTGGGGTCCTTGGGCCTGATTGGAGGCATGCGACCCTCTTTGATGGCCACCCGCTGGAGGTTTCGGAGATGAATGCAGAGAGCACGGTGTTCAGCGATGTAGGCGTTGATGTTCGCGGGCTCGGGCTTGCCGTTTTTGTGGATGCCGGAGCCTGCGGCCTCTGCATGCTTGATAAGTGTTCAAGGCGGTCTTGCCCGGCGCGACTCGTCAGCGATGAAGCGCCCCCTTGCGGAAGGGGCAGTTGTAGGGGTCCCTGAGGAAGCCGTCGTACTTGCCAGCCCACAGCCTCCTCAGCACCTAACGAGCCTTGGTGTGAATGGACTCGTCATCGCTGCAGATGTCGCTGCCGGAAACCTATTGGAAGAAAGGGAAAATGGGGGAGTAGATGGTGTAAGAAGATCGAGCAATCGAAATGCGAACAAGCGAATCCTAATAAACCAAGATCTAGCATCCAACGATGGGAACGGTGTTGGATAATTAAGCATAATTTCCATGATTAGTTCCAGAATATTAAACATGAAAATACCAGCTAAATTTTAAATAGATTAGCCTATTATTTCTAACAAACGGTAGAAGAACCAGGGGAAGGGACCAAACCCAAGTTACCTCTGACCATAGGTCTTCGATGTCGGTGTCGTAGGGGTTCAGCGGAGTGATGTACTTATCTGGATCGTAGGTGCCCAAGAAGTGCGTGATCTGCTTGTGACCGGCGGGGGCCTCCTCGCCGGCGGGGGGCTCCTCTTCGGCGTCTCCGTCGGTAGCTGGGACGGGGGCTGGACGGGAACAGCGGTTGCCATCGATGGCTCCACTAGGGCCTAGACAGGGAAAGCGGCTGCTTTCAACGCGTCGAGGGGACGGCGAGAGGCAGGGCCTCCTCGTCGGCTGACTCTGAGCGACGATGGCCACCTTATCCTCCTCGGCCATCGCCAGCGCGGAGGTATTCTCGGGAGTTTGCGGATGCTGGTGGGACAGTGGAGAGGGTTGCGTGGGGACGGTGGCGAGTGGGAGTGGGTGTGAGAGGGCTCTATAGCTAAGGTGGATAGAAGCAAGGCACATTTCGTTGCACCACCGTACCGCAGCGCCCGTGATCGGCACTGCCACCGTGCATGGTACGTCACGTTTTTTCCCGGGCCATGCATGGCAGTTCTATATTGAGCCGCATGCAAAGGGCGCACACACAATTTCTATCTACGAAGTTTGACACGGCCCTAAAATTGGTGATTGAGAGCCGCTGCGTAAAAATGGGATATGTCTTATTAAAATTAAGTGGCAATAAATTGCAGCTGTCCATCGACGACCGTGCATTCGATGACGCATGCGTTGTGGCGTAGTAGTAGCAGTAGTAGACTTTTCAGACTTGATTAAACATGACATGACCGCTCGACGACTTTTTCCATGGACGGCATCGTGTTCCTTCTTGTAGAAGTCTCGCTGAGGGAGACGTCCGTCTTGTCTCATATTTGTCTTGTGAAGGGCACGACGTGTGAAACGATCATCGTTGGATCGCACAGAATCAACGGCTGGTGCGCACGATCCGCGTGACAACTGTGATAACCAATCAGGGAGTAGCAGACAGGGTGAGCACAAATTTGTGCTTCTACGAAAGATAGAGAGAGGGGGGAGGGGGGAGAGGGGGCAAAACTGAGTAGTACCACATAAAACCAAGGGCGATACTGAGTAGTATAAAAGTGGAAAGTGAGTGTCTTGCACAATGAAATACATCGTGGCATACATCAAATTATGCCAAGATAGATCCACAAGAGTTCATTGGATGTTTGTTCTTCTCACAGACCACATATCACCAGTGTCATTGCATGTGTGTTCTTCCCAAAGACCACACATGGATCCACCAGTGTCATTGCATGTGTGTTCTTCTCACAAACCATATCATGAACCACACCCAGTGTCATTGCTTGTGTGTTCTTCTCACAGACCACATCTAGAGTCATTGCATGTATGTTCTTTTCACAAACCACATATCACCAGAGTCATTGCATGTGTGTTCTTCCCATGAACCACACATGGATCCACCGGTGTCATTGCATGTGTGTTCTTCTCATGAACCATATCATAAACCACACCTAGTGTCATTGCATGTCTGCTCTTCTGATGAACCACACATGGATCCACCCAGTGTCATCGCATGTCTGCTCTTCCCATGAACCACACATGGATCCACTAGTGTCATTGCATGTTTGCTCTTCCCATGAACCACACATGGATCCACCAGTGTCATTGCATGTTTGCTCTTTTCATGAACCACAGCTAGAGTCATTGGATGTGTGTTCTTCTCACAGACCACACATGGATCCAGTGTCATTGCATGTGTGTTCTTCCCACAGACCACACATGGATCCACCAGTGTCATTGCATGTGTGTTCTTCTCACAAACCATATCGTGAAACACACCCAGTGTCATCGCATGTGTGTTCTTCACACAGACCACACATGGATCCACCAGTGTCATTGCATGTGTGTTCTTCTCATGAACCACAGGTAGAGTCATTGGATGTGTGTCCTTCTCACAGACCACACATGGATCCAGTGTCATTGCATGTGTGTTCTTCCCAAAGACCACACATGGATCCACCAGTGTCATTGCATGTGTGTTCTTCTCACAAACCATATCATGAACCACACCCAGTGTCATTGCATGTGTGTTCTTCTCACAGACTACACATGGATCCACCAGTGTCATTGCATGTGTGTTTTTCTCATAAACCATATCATGAACCTCACCTAGTGTCATTGCATGTGTGTTCTTCCCATGAACCACACATGGATCCACTGGAGTCATTGCATGTGTGTTCTTCTCACAAACCATATCATGAACCACACCCAGTGTCATTGCATGTGTGTTCTTCTCACTAACCACAGCTAGAGTCATTGCATGTCTGTTCTTTTCACAAACCACATATCACCAGAGTCATCACATGTGTGTTCTTCCCATGAACCACACATGGATCCACCGGTGTCATTGCATGTCTGCTCTTTTCATGAACCACAGCTAGAGTCATTGGATGTGTGTTCTTCTCACAGACCACATATCAACAGTGTCATTGCATGTGTGTTCTTCCCAAAGACCACACATGGATCCACCAGTGTCATTGCATGTGTGTTCTTGTCAAAACCATATCATGAACCACACCCAGTGTCATTGCATGTGTGTTCTTCTCACAGACCACAGCTACAGTCATTGCATGTCTGTTCTTTTCACAAACCACATATCAATAGAGTCATTGCATGTGTGTTCTTCCCATGAACCACACATGGATCCACCGGTGTCATTGCATGTGTGTTCTTCCATGAACCACAAATGGATCCACTGGAGTCATTGCATGTCTGTTCTTCTCACAAACCATATCATGAACCACACCCAGTGTCATTGCATGTGTGTTCTTCTCATAGACCACAGCTAGAGTCATTGCATGTATGTTCTATTCACAAACCACATATCACCAGAGTCATTGCATGTGTGTTCTTCCCATGAACCACACATGGATCCACCGGTGTCATTGCATGTGTGTTCTTCTCATGAACCATATCATAAACCACACCCAGTTTCATTGCATGTCTGCTCTTCTCATGAACCACACATGGATCCACACCCAGTGTCATCGCATGTCTGCTCTTCCCATGAACCACACATGGATCCACCACTGTCATTGCATGTTTGCTCTTTTCATGAACCACAGCTAGAGTCATTGGATGTGTGTTCTTCTCACAGACCACACATGGATCCAGTGTCATTGCATGTGTGTTCTTCCCAAAGACCACACATGGATCCACCAGTGTCATTGCATGTGTGTTCTTCTCACAAACCATATCATGAACCACACCCAGTGTCATCGCATGTTTGTTCTTCTCATAGACCACACATGGATCCACTAGTGTCATTGCATGTGTGTTCTTCTCATGAACCACAGCTAGAGTCATTGGATGTGTGTCCTTCTCACAGACCACACATGGATCCAATGTCATTGCATGTGTGTTCTTCCCAAAGACCACACATGGATCCACTAGTGTCATTGCATGTGTGTTCTTCTCACAAACCATATCATGAACCACACCCAGTGTCATTGCATGTGTGTTCTTCTCACAGACCACACATGGATCCACCAGTGTCATTGCATGTGTGTTTTTCTCACAAACCATATCATTAACCTCACCTAGTGTCATTGCATGTGTGTTCTTCCCATGAACCACACATGGATCCACTTGAGTCGTTGCATGTGTGTTCTTCTCACAAACCATCTCATGAACCACACCTAGTGTCATTGCATGTGTGTTCTTCTCACTAACCACAGCTAGAGTCATTGCATGTCTGTTCTTTTCAGAAACCACATATCACCAGAGTCATCGCATGTGTGTTCTTCCCATGAACCACACATGGCTCCACCAGTGTCATTGCATGTCTGCTCTTTTCATGAATCACAGCTAGAGTCATTGGATGTGTGTTGTTCTCACAGACCACGCATGGATCCAGTGTCATTGCATGTGTGTTCTTCCCAAAGACCACACATGGATCCACCAGTGTCATTGCATGTGTGTTCTTCTCACAAACCATATCATGAACCACACCTAGTGTCATTGCATGTGTGTTCTTCTCATAGACCACACATGGATCCACCAGTGTCATTGCATGTGTGTTCTTCTCACAAACCATATCATGAACCTCACCTAGTTTCATTGCATGTGTGTTCTTCCCATGAACCACACATGGATCCACTGGAGTCATTGCATGTGTGTTCTTCTCACAAACCATATCATGAACCACACCTAGTGTCATTGCATTTGTGTTCTTCTCACTAACCATAGCTAGAGTCATTGCATGTCTGTTCTTTTCACAAACCACATATCACTAGAGTCATCGCATGTGTGTTCTTCCCATGAACCACACATGGATCCACCAGTGTCATTGCATGTCTGCTCTTTTCATGAACCACAGCTAGAGTCATTGGATGTGTGTTCTTCTCACAGACCACACATGGATCTAGTGTCATTGCATGTGTGTTCTTCCCAAAGACCACACATGGATCCACCAGTGTCATTGCATGTGTGTTCTTCTCACAAACCATATCATGAACCACACCCAGTATCATTGCATGTGTGTTCTTCTCACGGACCACACATGGATCCACCAGTGTCATTGCATGTGTGTTCTTCCCACAGACCATATCATGAACCACACCGGTGTCATTGCATGTGTGTTCTTCCCATGAACCACACATGGATCCACTGGTGTTATTGCATGTCTGCTCTTCCCACATACCACACACCACCAGTGTAATTGCATGTGTGTTCTTCCCAAAGACCACACATGGATCCACCAGTGTCATTGCATGTGTATTCTTCTCACTAACCATATCATGAACCACACCCAGTGTCATTGCCTGTGTGTTCTTCCCATGAACCACACATGGATCCACCAGTGTCATTGCATGTCTGCTCTTTTCATGAACCACAACTAGAGTCCTTGGATGTGTGTTCTTCGCATAGACCACATATCAACAGTGTCATTGCATGTGTGTTCTTCCCAAAGACCACACATGGATCCACCAGTGTCATTGAATGTGTGTTCTTGTCACAAACCATATCATGAACCACACCCAGTGTCATTGCATGTGTGTTCTTCTCACAGACCACAGCTACAGTCATTGCATGTCTGTTCTTTTCACAAACCACATATCAACATAGTCATTGCATGTATGTTCTTCCCATGAACCACACATGGATCCACCGGTGTCATTGCATGTGTGTTCTTCCCATGAACCACACATGGATCCACTAGAGTCATTGCATGTGTGTTCTTCTCACAAACCATATCATGAACCACACCCAGTGTCATTGCATGTGTGTTCTTTTCACAGACCACACATGGATCCACTAGTGTCATTGCATGTGTTATCTTCTCACAGATCATATCATGAACCACACCCAGTGTCATTGCATGTGTGTTCTTTCCATGAACCACACATGGATCCACCAGTGTCATTGCATGTCTGCTCTTCCCACATACCAGACATCACGAGTGTCATTGCATGTGTGTTCTTCCCAAAGACCACACATGGATCCACCAGTGTCATTGCATGTGTGTTCTTGTCAAAACCATATCATGAACCACACCCAGTGTCATTGCATGTGTGTTCTTCTCACAGACCACATCTACAGTCATTGCATGTCTGTTCTTTCCACAAACCACATATCAATAGAGTCATTGCATGTGTGTTCTTCCCATGAACCACACATGGATCCACCGGTGTCATTGCATGTGTGTTCTTCCATGAACCACACATGGATCCACTGGAGTCATTGCATGTGTGTTCTTCTCACAAACCATATCATGAAACACACCTAGTGTCATTGCATGTGTGTTCTTCTCACAGACCACGCCTAGAGTCATTGCATGTATGTTATATGCACAAACCACATATCACCAGAGTCATTGCATGTGTGTTCTTCCCATGAACCACACATGGATCCACCGGTGTCATTGCATGTGTGTTCTTCTCATGAACCATATCATAAACCACACCCAGTGTCATTGCATGTCTGCTCTTCTCATGAACCACACATGGATCCACACCCAGTGTCATCGCATGTCTGCTCTCTTCCCATGAACCACACATGGATCCACCACTATCATTGCATGTTTGCTCTTTTCATGAACCACAGCTAGAGTCATTGGATGTGTGTTCTTCTCACAGACCACACATGGATCTAGTGTCATTGCATGTGTGTTCTTCCCAAAGACCACACATGGATCCACCAGTGTCATTGCATGTGTGTTCTCACAAACCATATCATGAACCACACCCAGTGTCATCGCATGTGTGTTCTTCTCATAGACCACACATGGATCCACTAGTGTCATTGCATGTGTGTTCTTCTCATGAACCACAGCTAGAGTCATTGGATGTGTGTCCTTCTCACAGACCACACATGGATCCAATGTCATGGCATGTGTGTTATTCCCAAAGACCACACATGGATCCACCAGTGTCATTGCATGTGTGTTCTTCTCACAAACCATATCATGAACCACACCCAGTGTCATTGCATGTGTGTTCTTCTCACGGACCACACATGACCACACATGGATCCACCAGTGTCATTGCATGTGTGTTCTTCTCACAAACCATATCATGAACCACACCCAGTGTCATTGCATGTGTGTTCTTCTCACGGACCACACATGGATCCACCAGTGTCATTGCATGTGTGTTCTTCCCACAGACCATATCATGAACCACACCCAGTGTCATTGCATGTGTGTTCTTCCCATGAACCACACATGGATCCACTGGTGTCATTGCATGTCTGCTCTTCCCACATACCACACACCACCAGTGTAATTGCATGTGTGTTCTTCCCAAAGACCACACATGGATCCACCAGTGTCATTGCATGTGTATTCTTCTCACTAACCATATCATGAACCACACCCAGTGTCATTGCCTGTGTGTTCTTCCCATGAACCACACATGGATCCACCAGTGTCATTGCATGTCTGCTCTTTTCATGAACCACAACTAGAGTCCTTGGATGTGTGTTCTTCGCATAGACCACATATCAACAGTGTCATTGCATGTGTGTTCTTCCCAAAGACCACACATGGATCCACCAGTGTCATTGAATGTGTGTTCTTGTCACAAACCATATCATGAACCACACCCAGTGTCATTGCATGTGTGTTCTTCTCACAGACCACAGCTACAGTCATTGCATGTCTGTTCTTTTCACAAACCACATATCAACATAGTCATTGCATGTATGTTCTTCCCATGAACCACACATGGATCCACCGGTGTCATTGCATGTGTGTTCTTCCCATGAACCACACATGGATCCACTAGAGTCATTGCATGTGTGTTCTTCTCACAAACCATATCATGAACCACACCCGGTGTCATTGCATGTGTGTTCTTTTCACTAACCACATGGATCCACTAGTGTCATTGCATGTGTTATCTTCTCACAGATCATATCATCACACCCAGTGTCATTGCATGTGTGTTCTTCCATGAACCACACATGGATCCACAGTGTCATTGCATGTCCGCTCTTTTCCCACATAGAGTCATCACATATCAGTGTCATTGCATGTGTGTTCTTCCCAAAGACCACACATGGATCCACCAGTGTCATTGCATGTGTGTTCTTGTCAAAACCATATCATGAACCACACCCAGTGTCATTGCATGTGTGTTCTTCTCACAGACCACATCTACAGTCATTGCATGTCTGTTCTTTCCACAAACCACATATCAATAGAGTCATTGCATGTGTGTTCTTCCCATGAACCACATGGATCCACCGGTGTCATTGCATGTGTGTTCTTCCATGAACCACACATGGATCCACTGGAGTCATTGCATGTGTGTTCTTCTCACAAACCATATCATGAACCACACCCAGTGTCATTGCATGTGTGTTCTTCTCACAGACCACAGCTAGAGTCATTGCATGTATGTTCTATTCACAAACCACATATCACCAGAGTCATTGCATGTGTGTTCTTCCCATGAACCACACATGGATCCACCGGTGTCATTGCATGTGTGTTCTTCTCATGAACCATATCATAAACCACACCCAGTGTCATTGCATGTCTGCTCTTCTCATGAACCACACATGGATCCACACCCAGTGTCATCGCATGTCTGCTCTCTTCCCATGAACCACACATGGATCCACCACTATCATTGCATGTTTGCTCTTTTCATGAACCACAGCTAGAGTCATTGGATGTGTGTTCTTCTCACAGACCACACATGGATCTAGTGTCATTGCATGTGTGTTCTTCCCAAAGACCACACATGGATCCACCAGTGTCATTGCATGTGTGTTCTTCTCACAAACCATATCATGAACCACACCCAGTGTCATCGCATGTGTGTTCTTCTCATAGACCACACATGGATCCACTAGTGTCATTGCATGTGTGTTCTTCTCATGAACCACAGCTAGAGTCATTGGATGTGTGTCCTTCTCACAGACCACACATGGATCCAATGTCATGGCATGTGTGTTATTCCCAAAGACCACACATGGATCCACCAGTGTCATTGCATGTGTGTTCTTCTCACAAACCATATCATGAACCACACCCAGTGTCATTGCATGTGTGTTCTTCTCACAGACCACACATGGATCCACCAGTGTCATTGCATGTGTGTTTTTCTCACAAACCATATCATTAACCTCACCTAGTGTCATTGCATGTGTGTTCTTCCCATGAACCACACATGGATCCACCAGAGTCATTGCATGTGTGTTCTTCTCACAAACCATATCATGAACCACACCTAGTGTCATTGCATGTGTGTTCTTCTCACTAACCAGCTAGAGTCATTGCATGTCTGTTCTTTTCAGAAACCACATATCACCAGAGTCATCGCATGTGTGTTCTTCCCATGAACCACACATGGCTCCACCAGTGTCATTGCATGTCTGCTCTTTTCATGAATCACAGCTAGAGTCATTGGATGTGTGTTCTTCTCACAGACCACGCATGGATCCAGTGTCATTGCATGTGTGTTCTTCCCAAAGACCACACATGGATCCACCAGTGTCATTGCATGTGTGTTCTTCTCACAAACCATATCATGAACCACACCTAGTGTCATTGCATGTGTGTTCTTCTCATAGACCACACATGGATCCACCAGTGTCATTGCATGTGTGTTCTTCTCACAAACCATATCATGAACCTCACCTAGTTTCATTGCATGTGTGTTCTTCCCATGAACCACACATGGATCCACTGGAGTCATTGCATGTGTGTTCTTCTCACAAACCATATCATGAACCACACCTAGTGTCATTGCATTTGTGTTCTTCTCACTAACCATAGCTAGAGTCATTGCATGTCTGTTCTTTTCACAAACCACATATCACTAGAGTCATCGCATGTGTGTTCTTCCCATGAACCACACATGGATCCACCAGTGTCATTGCATGTCTGCTCTTTTCATGAACCACAGCTAGAGTCATTGGATGTGTGTTCTTCTCACAGACCACACATGGATCTAGTGTCATTGCATGTGTGTTCTTCCCAAAGACCACACATGGATCCACCAGTGTCATTGCATGTGTGTTCTTCTCACAAACCATATCATGAACCACACCCAGTATCATTGCATGTGTGTTCTTCTCACGGACCACACATGGATCCACCAGTGTCATTGCATGTGTGTTCTTCCCACAGACCATATCATGAACCACACCCAGTGTCATTGCATGTGTGTTCTTCCCATGAACCACACATGGATCCACTAGTGTCATTGCATGTCTGCTCTTCCCACATACCACACACCACCAGTGTAATTGCATGTGTGTTCTTCCCAAAGACCACACATGGATCCACCAGTGTCATTGCATGTGTATTCTTCTCACTAACCATATCATGAACCACACCCAGTGTCATTGCCTGTGTGTTCTTCCCATGAACCACACATGGATCCACCAGTGTCATTGCATGTCTGCTCTTTTCATGAACCACAACTAGAGTCCTTGGATGTGTGTTCTTCGCATAGACCACATATCAACAGTGTCATTGCATGTGTGTTCTTCCCAAAGACCACACATGGATCCACCAGTGTCATTGAATGTGTGTTCTTGTCACAAACCATATCATGAACCACACCGGTGTCATTGCATGTGTGTTCTTCTCACAGACCACAGCTACAGTCATTGCATGTCTGTTCTTTTCACAAACCACATATCAACATAGTCATTGCATGTATGTTCTTCCCATGAACCACACATGGATCCACCGGTGTCATTGCATGTGTGTTCTTCCCATGAACCACACATGGATCCACTAGAGTCATTGCATGTGTGTTCTTCTCACAAACCATATCATGAACCACACCCAGTGTCATTGCATGTGTGTTCTTTTCACAGACCACACATGGATCCACTAGTGTCATTGCATGTGTTATCTTCTCACAGATCATATCATGAACCACACCCAGTGTCATTGCATGTGTGTTCTTTCCATGAACCACACATGGATCCACCAGTGTCATTGCATGTCTGCTCTTCCCACATACCAGACATCACGAGTGTCATTGCATGTGTGTTCTTCCCAAAGACCACACATGGATCCACCAGTGTCATTGCATGTGTGTTCTTGTCAAAACCATATCATGAACCACACCCAGTGTCATTGCATGTGTGTTCTTCTCACAGACCACATCTACAGTCATTGCATGTCTGTTCTTTCCACAAACCACATATCAATAGAGTCATTGCATGTGTGTTCTTCCCATGAACCACACATGGATCCACCGGTGTCATTGCATGTGTGTTCTTCCATGAACCACACATGGATCCACTGGAGTCATTGCATGTGTGTTCTTCTCACAAACCATATCATGAACCACACCCAGTGTCATTGCATGTGTGTTCTTCTCACAGACCACAGCTAGAGTCATTGCATGTATGTTCTATTCACAAACCACATATCACCAGAGTCATTGCATGTGTGTTCTTCCCATGAACCACACATGGATCCACCGGTGTCATTGCATGTGTGTTCTTCTCATGAACCATATCATAAACCACACCCAGTGTCATTGCATGTCTGCTCTTCTCATGAACCACACATGGATCCACACCCAGTGTCATCGCATGTCTGCTCTCTTCCCATGAACCACACATGGATCCACCACTATCATTGCATGTTTGCTCTTTTCATGAACCACAGCTAGAGTCATTGGATGTGTGTTCTTCTCACAGACCACACATGGATCTAGTGTCATTGCATGTGTGTTCTTCCCAAAGACCACACATGGATCCACCAGTGTCATTGCATGTGTGTTCTCACAAACCATATCATGAACCACACCCAGTGTCATCGCATGTGTGTTCTTCTCATAGACCACACATGGATCCACTAGTGTCATTGCATGTGTGTTCTTCTCATGAACCACAGCTAGAGTCATTGGATGTGTGTCCTTCTCACAGACCACACATGGATCCAATGTCATGGCATGTGTGTTATTCCCAAAGACCACACATGGATCCACCAGTGTCATTGCATGTGTGTTCTTCTCACAAACCATATCATGAACCACACCCAGTGTCATTGCATGTGTGTTCTTCTCATAGACCACACATGGATCCACCAGTGTCATTGCATGTGTGTTCTTCTCACAAACCATATCATGAACCTCACCTAGTTTCATTGCATGTGTGTTCTTCCCATGAACCACACATGGATCCACTGGAGTCATTGCATGTGTGTTCTTCTCACAAACCATATCATGAACCACACCTAGTGTCATTGCATTTGTGTTCTTCTCACTAACCATAGCTAGAGTCATTGCATGTCTGTTCTTTTCACAAACCACATATCACTAGAGTCATCGCATGTGTGTTCTTCCCATGAACCACACATGGATCCACCAGTGTCATTGCATGTCTGCTCTTTTCATGAACCACAGCTAGAGTCATTGGATGTGTGTTCTTCTCACAGACCACACATGGATCTAGTGTCATTGCATGTGTGTTCTTCCCAAAGACCACACATGGATCCACCAGTGTCATTGCATGTGTGTTCTTATCACAAACCATATCATGAACCACACCCAGTATCATTGCATGTGTGTTCTTCTCACGGACCACACATGGATCCACCAGTGTCATTGCATGTGTGTTCTTCCCACAGACCATATCATGAACCACACCCAGTGTCATTGCATGTGTGTTCTTCCCATGAACCACACATGGATCCACTGGTGTCATTGCATGTCTGCTCTTCCCACATACCACACACCACCAGTGTAATTGCATGTGTGTTCTTCCCAAAGACCACACATGGATCCACCAGTGTCATTGCATGTGTATTCTTCTCACTAACCATATCATGAACCACACCCAGTGTCATTGCCTGTGTGTTCTTCCCATGAACCACACATGGATCCACCAGTGTCATTGCATGTCTGCTCTTTTCATGAACCACAACTAGAGTCCTTGGATGTGTGTTCTTCAGATGAACCACATATCACAAGTGTCATTGCATGTGTGTTCTTCCCAAAGACC
This sequence comes from Avena insularis, assembly GCA_023614405.1. NCBI lineage: Eukaryota > Viridiplantae > Streptophyta > Magnoliopsida > Poales > Poaceae > Avena > Avena insularis. The sequence continues at coordinate 539,893,933 of CM042694.1, forward strand.
ACACATGGATCCACCAGTGTCATTGAATGTGTGTTCTTGTCACAAACCATATCATGAACCACACCCAGTGTCATTGCATGTGTGTTCTTCTCACAGACCACAGCTACAGTCATTGCATGTACATTCTTTCACAAACCACATATCAACATATTCATTGCATGTGTTCTTCCACTGAACCACACATGGATCCACCGGTGTCATTGCATGTGTGTTCTTCCCATGAACCACACATGGATACACTAGAGTCATTGCATGTGTGTTCTTCTCACAAACCATATCATGAACCACACCCAGTGTCATTGCATGTGTGTTCTTTTCACAGACCACACATGGATCCACTAGTGTCATTGCATGTGTTATCTTCTCACAGATCATATCATGAACCACACCCAGTGTCATTGCATGTGTGTTCTTTCCATGAACCACACATGGATCCACCAGTGTCATTGCATGTCTGCTCTTGCCACATACCAGACATCACGAGTGTCATTGCATGTGTGTTCTTCCCAAAGACCACACATGGATCCACCAGTGTCATTGCATGTGTGTTCTTGTCAAAACCATATCATGAACCACACCCAGTGTCATTGCATGTGTGTTCTTCTCACAGACCACATCTACAGTCATTGCATGTCTGTTCTTTCCACAAACCACATATCAATAGAGTCATTGCATGTGTGTTCTTCCCATGAACCACACATGGATCCACCGGTGTCATTGCATGTGTGTTATTCCATGAACCACACATGGATCCACTGGAGTCATTGCATGTGTGTTCTTCTCACAAACCATATCATGAACCACACCCAGTGTCATTGCATGTGTGTTCTTCTCACAGACCACAGCTAGAGTCATTGCATGTATGTTCTATTCACAAACCACATATCACCCTGGTCATTGCATGTGTGTTCTTCCCATGAACCACACATGGATCCACAGTGTCATTGCATGTGTGTTCTTCTCATGAACCATATCATAAACCACACCCAGTGTCATTGCATGTCTGCTCTTCTCATGAACCACACATGGATCCACACCCAGTGTCATCGCATGTCTGCTCTCTTCCCATGAACCACACATGGATCCACCACTATCATTGCATGTTTGCTCTTTTCATGAACCACAGCTAGAGTCATTGGATGTGTGTTCTTCTCACAGACCACACATGGATCTAGTGTCATTGCATGTGTGTTCTTCCCAAAGACCACACATGGATCCACCAGTGTCATTGCATGTGTGTTCTCACAAACCATATCATGAACCACACCCAGTGTCATCGCATGTGTGTTCTTCTCATAGACCACACATGGATCCACTAGTGTCATTGCATGTGTGTTCTTCTCATGAACCACAACTAGAGTCATTGGATGTGTGTCCTTCTCACAGACCACACATGGATCCAATGTCATGGCATGTGTGTTATTCCCAAAGACCACACATGGATCCACCAGTGTCATTGCATGTGTGTTCTTCTCACAAACCATATCATGAACCACACCCAGTGTCATTGCATGTGTGTTCTTCTCACAGACCACACATGGATCCACCAGTGTCATTGCATGTGTGTTTTTCTCACAAACCATATCATGAACCTCACCTAGTGTCATTGCGTGTGGGTTCTTCCCATGAACCACACATGGATCCACTGGAGTCATTGTATGTGTGTTCTTCTCACAAACCATATCATGAACCACACCCAGTGTCATTGCATGTGTGTTCTTCTCACTAACCACAGCTAGAGTCATTGCATGTCTGTTCTTTTCAGAAACCACATATCACCAGAGTCATCGCATGTGTGTTCTTCCCATGAACCACACATGGCTCCACCAGTGTCATTGCATGTCTGCTCTTTTCATGAATCACAGCTAGAGTCATTGGATGTGTGTTCTTCTCACAGACCACACATTGATCCAGTGTCATTGCATGTGTGTTCTTCCCAAAGACCACACATGGATCCACCAGTGTCATTGCATGTGTGTTCTTCTCACAAACCATATCATGAACCACACCCAGTGTCATTGCATGTGTGTTCTTCTCATAGACCACACATGGATCCACCAGTGTCATTGCATGTGTGTTCTTCTCACAAACCATATCATGAACCTCACCTAGTTTCATTGCATGTGTGTTCTTCCCATGAACCACACATGGATCCACTGGAGTCATTGCATGTGTGTTCTTCTCACAAACCATATCATGAACCACACCTAGTGTCATTGCATTTGTGTTCTTCTCACTAACCATAGCTAGAGTCATTGCATGTCTGTTCTTTTCACAAACCACATATCACTAGAGTCATCGCATGTGTGTTCTTCCCATGAACCACACATGGATCCACCAGTGTCATTGCATGTCTGCTCTTTTCATGAACCACAGCTAGAGTCATTGGATGTGTGTTCTTCTCACAGACCACACATGGATCTAGTGTCATTGCATGTGTGTTCTTCCCAAAGACCACACATGGATCCACCAGTGTCATTGCATGTGTGTTCTTCTCACAAACCATATCATGAACCACACCCAGTATCATTGCATGTGTGTTCTTCTCACGGACCACACATGGATACACCAGTGTCATTGCATGTGTGTTCTTCTCACAGACCATATCATGAACCACACCCAGTGTCATTGCATGTGTGTTCTTCCCATGAACCACACATGGATCCACTAGTGTCATTGCATGTCTGCTCTTCCCACATACCACACACCACCAGTGTAATTGCATGTGTGTTCTTCCCAAAGACCACACATGGATCCACCAGTGTCATTGCATGTGTATTCTTCTCACTAACCATATCATGAAACACACCCAGTGTCATCGCATCTGTGTTCTTCTCACAGACCACACATGGATCCACCAGTGTCATTGCATGTGTGTTCTTCTCATGAACCTACAACTAGAGTCATTGGATGTGTGTTCTTCTCACAGACCACACATGGATCCAGTGTCATTGCATGTGTGTTCTTCCCAAAGACCACACATGGATCCACCAGTGTCATTGCATGTGTGTTCTTCTCACAAACCATATCATGAACCACACCCAGTGTCATTGCATGTGTGTTCTTCTCACAGACCACACATGGATCAACCAGTGTCATTGCATGTGTGTTCTTCTCACAAACCATATCATGAACCTCACCCAGTGTCATTACATGTGTGTTCTTCCCATGAACCACACATGGATCCACTGGAGTCATTGCATGTGTGTTCTTCTCACAAACCATATCATGAACTACACCCAGTGTCATTGCATTTGTGTTCTTGTCACTAACCACATCTAGAGTCATTGCATGTCTGTTCTTTTCACAAACCACATATCACCAGAGTCATCGCATGTGTGTTCTTCCCATGAAATACACATGGATCCACCAGTGTCATTGCATGTCTGCTCTTTTCATGAACCACAGCTAGAGTCATTGGATGTGTGTTCTTCTCACAGACCACACATGGATCCAGTGTCATTGCATGTGTGTTCTTCCAAAGACCACACATGGATCCACCAGTGTCATTGCATGTGTGTTCTTCTCACAGACCATATCATGAACCACACCCAGTGTTATTGCATGTGTGTTCTTTCCATGAACCACACATGGATCCACTAGTGAAATTGCATGTCTGCTCTTCCCACGTACCACACATCACTAGTGTCATTGCATGTGTGTTCTTCCCAAAGACCACACATGGATCCACCAGTGTCATTGCATGTGTGTTCTTCTCACTAACCATATCATGAACCACACCCAATGTCATTGCATGTGTGTTCTTCCCATGAACCACACATGGATCCACCAGTGTCATTGCATGTCGGCTCTTTTCATGAACCACGGCTAGAGTCATTGGATGTGTGTTCTTCTCACAGACCACATATCAACAGTGTCATTGCATGTGTGTTCTTCCCAAACACCACACATGGATCCACCAGTGTCATTGCATGTGTGTTCTTCTCACAAACCATATCATGAAACACACCCAGTGTCATCGCATGTGTGTTCTTCTCACAGACCACACATGGATCCACCAGTGTCATTGCATGTGAGTTCTTCTCATGAACCTATAGCTAGAGTCATTGGATGTGTGTTCTTCTCACAGACCACACATGGATCCAGTGTCATTGCATGTGTGTTCTTCCCAAAGACCACACATGGATCCACCAGTGTCATTGCATGTGTGTTCTTCTCACAAACCATATCATGAACCACACCCAGTGTCATTGCATGTGTGTTCTTCTCACAGACCACACATGGATCAACCAGTGTCATTGCATGTGTGTTCTTCTCACAAACCATATCATGAACCTCACCCAGTGTCATTGCATGTGTGTTCTTCCCATGAACCACACATGGATCCACTGGAGTCATTGCATGTGTGTTCTTCTCACAAACCATATCATGAACCACACCCAGTGTCATTGCATGTGTGTTCTTCTCACTAACCACAGCTAGAGTCATTGCATGTCTGTTCTTTTCACAAACCACATATCACCAGAGTCATCGCATGTGTGTTCTTCCCATGAACCACACATGGATCCACCAGTGTCATTGTATGTCTGCTCTTTTCATGAACCACAGCTAGAGTCATTGGATGTGTGTTCTTCTCACAGACCACACATGGATCCAGTGTCATTGCATGTGTGTTCTTCCCAAAGACCACACATGGATCCACCAGTGTCATTGCATGTGTGTTCTTCTCACAAACCATATCATGAACCACACCCAGTGTCATTGCATGTGTGTTCTTCTCACAGACCACACATGGATCAACCAGTGTCATTGCATGTGTGTTCTTCTCATAAACCATATCATGAACCTCACCCAGTGTCATTGCATGTGTGTTCTTCCCATGAACCACACATGGATCCAGTGGAGTCATTGCATGTGTGTTCTTCTCACAAACCATATCATGAACTACAACCAGTGTCATTGCATTTGTGTTCTTCTCACTAACCACATCTAGAGTCATTGCATGTCTGTTCTTTTCACAAACCACATATCACCAGAGTCATCGCATGTGTGTTCTTCCCATGAACCACACATGGATCCACCAGTGTCATTGCATGTCTGCTCTTTTCATGAACCACAGCTAGAGTCATTGGATGTGTGTTCTTCTCACAGATCACACATGGATCCAGTGTCATTGCATGTGTGTTCTTCCCAAAGACCACACATGGATCCACCAGTGTCATTGCATGTGTGTTCTTCTCACAAACCATATCATGAACCACACCCAGTATCATTGCATGTGTTTTCTTCACACAGACCACACATGGATCCACCAGTGTCATTGCATGTGTGTTCTTCTCACAGACCATATCATGAACCACACCCAGTGTCATTGCATGTGTGTTCTTCCCATGAACCACACATGGATCCACTAGTGAAATTGCATGTCTGCTCTTCCCACGTACCACACATCACTAGTGTCATTGCATGTGTGTTCTTCCCAAAGTGCACACATGGATCCACCAGTGTCATTGCATGTGTGTTCTTCTCACTAACCATATCATGAACCACACCCAATGTCATTGGATGTGTGTTCTTCCCATGAACCACACATGGATCCACAAGTGTCATTGCATGTCTCCTCTTTTCATGAACCACGGCTAGAGTCATTGGATGTGTGTTCTTCTCACATACCACATATCAACAGTGTCATTGCATGTGTGTTCTTCCCAAAGACCACACATGGATCCACCAGTGTCAGTGCATGTGTGTTCTTTTCACAAACCATATCATGAACCACACCCAGTGTCATTGCATGTGTGTTCTTCTCACAGACCACAGCTACAGTCATTGCATGTCTGTTCTTTCCACAAACCACATATCAACAGAGTCATTGCATGTGTGTTCTTCCCATGAACCACACATGCATCCACCGGTGGCATTGCATGTGTGTTCTTCTCATGAACCATATCATGAACCAGACCCAGTGTCATTGCATGTCTACTCTTCTCATGAACCACACATGGATCCACCTAGTGTCATCGCATGTCTGCTCTTCCCATGAACCACACATGGATCCACCAATGTCATTGCATGTGTGTTCTTCTCATGAACCTACAGCTAGAGTCATTGGCTGTGTGTTCTTCTCACAGACCACACACGGATTCAGTGTCATGGCATGTGTGTTATTCCCAAAGACCACACATGGATCCACCAGTGTCATTGCATGTGTGTTCTTCTCACAAACCATATCATGAACCACACCCAGTGTCATTGCATGTGTGTTCTTCTCACAGACCACACATGGATCCACCAGTGTCATTGCATGTGTGTTCTTCTCACACACCATATCATGAACCTCACCTAGTGTCATTGCGTGTGGGTTCTTCACATGAACCACACATGGATCCAGTGGAGTCATTGCATGTGTGTTCTTCTCACAAACCATATCATGAACTACAACCAGTGTCATTGCATTTGTGTTCTTCTCACTAACCACATCTAGAGTCATTGCATGTCTGTTCTTTTCACAAACCACATATCACCAGAGTCATCGCATGTGTGTTCTTCCCATGAACCACACATGGATCCACCAGTGTCATTGCATGTCTGCTCTTTTCATGAACCACAGCTAGAGTCATTGGATGTGTGTTCTTCTCTGATCACATGGATCCAGTGTCATTGCATGTGTGTTCTTCCCAAAGACCACACATGGATCCACCAGTGTCATTGCATGTGTGTTCTTCTCACAAACCATATCATGAACCACACCCAGTATCATTGCATGTGTTTTCTTCACACAGACCACACATGGATCCACCAGTGTCATTGCATGTGTGTTCTTCTCACAGACCATATCATGAACCACACCCAGTGTCATTGCATGTGTGTTCTTCCCATGAACCACACATGGATCCACTAGTGAAATTGCATGTCTGCTCTTCCCACGTACCACACATCACTAGTGTCATTGCATGTGTGTTCTTCCCAAAGTGCACACATGGATCCACCAGTGTCATTGCATGTGTGTTCTTCTCACTAACCATATCATGAACCACACCCAATGTCATTGGATGTGTGTTCTTCCCATGAACCACACATGGATCCACAAGTGTCATTGCATGTCTCCTCTTTTCATGAACCACGGCTAGAGTCATTGGATGTGTGTTCTTCTCACATACCACATATCAACAGTGTCATTGCATGTGTGTTCTTCCCAAAGACCACACATGGATCCACCAGTGTCAGTGCATGTGTGTTCTTTTCACAAACCATATCATGAACCACACCCAGTGTCATTGCATGTGTGTTCTTCTCACAGACCACAGCTACAGTCATTGCATGTCTGTTCTTTCCACAAACCACATATCAACAGAGTCATTGCATGTGTGTTCTTCCCATGAACCACACATGCATCCACCGGTGGCATTGCATGTGTGTTCTTCTCATGAACCATATCATGAACCAGACCCAGTGTCATTGCATGTCTACTCTTCTCATGAACCACACATGGATCCACCTAGTGTCATCGCATGTCTGCTCTTCCCATGAACCACACATGGATCCACCAATGTCATTGCATGTGTGTTCTTCTCATGAACCTACAGCTAGAGTCATTGGCTGTGTGTTCTTCTCACAGACCACACATGGATTCAGTGTCATTGCATGTGTGTTCTTCCCAAAGACCACACATGGATCCACCAGTGTCATTGCATGTGTGTTCTTCTCACAAACCATATCATGAACCACACCCAGTGTCATTGCATGTGTGTTCTTCTCACAGACCACACATGGATCCACCAGTGTCATTGCATGTGTGTTCTTCTCACACACCATATCATGAACCTCACCTAGTGTCATTGCGTGTGGGTTCTTCCCATGAACCACACATGGATCCAGTGGAGTCATTGCATGTGTGTTCTTCTCACAAACCATATCATGAACTACAACCAGTGTCATTGCATTTGTGTTCTTCTCACTAACCACATCTAGAGTCATTGCATGTCTGGTCTGTTCTCAATCCACATATCACGAGTCATCGCATGTGTGTTCTTCCCATGAACCACACATGGATCCACCGATGTCATTGCATTTCTGCTCTTTTCATGAACCACAGCTAGAGTCATTGGATGTGTGTTCTTCTCACAGATCACACATGGATCCAGTGTCATTGCATGTGTGTTCTTCCCAAAGACCACACATGGATCCACCAGTGTCATTGCATGTGTGTTCTTCTCACAAACCATATCATGAACCACACCCAGTGTCATTGCATGTGTTTTCTTCACAAAACACACATGGATCCACAGGTGTCATTGCATGTGTGTTCTTCTCACAGACCATATCATGAACCACACCCAGTGTCATTGCATGTGTGTTCTTCCCATGAACCACACATGGATCCACTAGTGAAATTGCATGTCTGCTCTTCCCACGTACCACACATCACTAGTGTCATTGCATGTGTGTTCTTCCCAAAGTGCACACATGGATCCACCAGTGTCATTGCATGTGTGTTCTTCTCACTAACCATATCATGAACCACACCCAATGTCATTGGATGTGTGTTCTTCCCATGAACCACACATGGATCCACAAGTGTCATTGCATGTCTCCTCTTTTCATGAACCACGGCTAGAGTCATTGGATGTGTGTTCTTCTCACATACCACATATCAACAGTGTCATTGCATGTGTGTTCTTCCCAAAGACCACACATGGATCCACCAGTGTCAGTGCATGTGTGTTCTTTTCACAAACCATATCATGAACCACACCCAGTGTCATTGCATGTGTGTTCTTCTCACAGACCACAGCTAGAGTCATTGCATGTATGTTCTATCCACAAACCACATATCACCAGAGTCATTGCATGTGTGTTCTTCCCATGAACCACACATGGATCCACCGGTGTCATTGCATGTGTGTTCTTCTCATGAACCATATCATAAACCACACCCAGTGTCATTGCATGTCTGCTCTTCTCATGAACCACACATGGATCCACACCCAGTGTCATCGCATGTCTGCTCTCTTCCCATGAACCACACATGGATCCACCACTATCATTGCATGTTTGCTCTTTTCATGAACCACAGCTAGAGTCATTGGATGTGTGTTCTTCTCACAGACCACACATGGATCTAGTGTCATTGCATGTGTGTTATTCCCAAAGACCACACATGGATCCACCAGTGTCATTGCATGTGTGTTCTTCTCACAAACCATATCATGAACCACACCCAGTGTCATTGCATGTGCGTTCTTCTCACAGACCACACATGGATCCACTAGTGTCATTGCATGTGTGTTCTTCTCACACACCATATCATGAACCTCACCTAGTGTCATTGCGTGTGGGTTCTTCCCATGAACCACACATGGATCCACTGGAGTCATTGCATGTGTGTTCTTCTCACAAACCATATCATGAACCACACCCAGTGTCATTGCATGTGTGTTCTTCTCACTAACCACAGCTAGAGTCATTGCATGTCTGTTCTTTTCACAAACCACATATCACCAGTCATCGCATGTGTGTTCTTCCAATGAACCACACATGGATCCACCAGTGTCATTGAATGTCTGCTCTTTTCATGAACCACAGCTAGAGTCATTAGATGTGTGTTCTTCTCACAGACCACACATGGATCCAGTGTCATTGCATGTGTGTTCTTCCCCAAGACCACACATGGATCCACCAGTGTCATTGCATGTGTGTTCTTCTCACAAACCATATCATGAACCACACCCAGTGTCATTGCATGTGTGTTCTTCCCACGAACCACACATGGATCCAAAGAGTCATTGCATGTGTTTTCTTCTCACAAAACATATCATGAACCACAACCAGTGTCATTGCATGTGTGTTCTTCTCACTAACCACATCTAGAGTCATTGCATGTCATTCTTTTCACAAACCACATATCATGAGTCATCGCATGTGTGTTCTTCCCATGAACCACACATGGATCCACCATGTCATTGCATGTCGCTCTTTTCATGAACCACAGCTAGAGTCATTAGATGTGTGTTCTTCTCACAGACCACACATGGATCCAGTGTCATTGCATGTGTGTTCTTCCCCAAGTCCACACATGGATCGACCAGTGTCATTGCATGTGTGTTCTTCTCACAAACCATATCATGAACCACACCTAGTATCATTGCATGTGTTTTCTTCTCACAGACCACACATGTATCCACCAGTGTCATTGCATGTGTGTTCTTCTCACAGACCATATCATGAACCACACCCAGTGTCATTGCATGTGTGTTCTTCCCATGAACCACACATGGATCCACTAGTGTCATTGCATGTCTGCTCTTCCCACGCAACACACATCAATAGTGTCATTGCATGTGTGTTATTCCCAAAGACCACACATGGATCCACCAGTGTCATTGCATGTGTGTTCTTCTCACTAACCATATCATGAACCACACCCAGTGTCCTTGCATGTGTGTTCTTCACATGAACCACACATGGATCCACCAGTGTCATTGCATGTCTGCTCTTTTCATGAACCACGGCTAGAGTCATTGGATGTGTGTTCTTCTCATAGACCACATATCAACAGTGTCATTGCATGTGTGTTCTTCCGAAAGACCACACATGGATCCACCCATGTCATTGCATGTGTGTTCTTGTCACAAACCATATCACGAACCACACCCAGTGTCATTGCATGTGTGTTCTTCACACAGACCACAGCTACAGTCATTGCATGTCTGTTCTTTTCACAAACCACATATCAACAGAGTCATTGCATGTGTGTTCTTCCCATGAACCACACATGGATCCACCGGTGTCATTGCATGTGTGTTCTTCTCATGAACCACACCCAATGTCATTGCATGTCTACTCTTCTCATGAACCACACATGGATCCACCCAGTGTCATCGCATGTTTGCTCTTCCCATGAACCACACATGGATCCACCAGTGTCATTGCATGTCTGCTCTTTTCATGAACCACAGCTAGAGTCATTGGATGTGTGTTCTTCTCATAGACCACACATGGATCCAGTGTATTTGCATGTGTGTTCTTCCCAAAGGCCACACATGGATCCACCAGTGTCATTGCATGTGTGTTCTTCTCACAAACCATATCATGAACCTCACCCAGTGTCATTGCATGTGTGTTATTCTCACTAACCACAGCTAGAGTCATTGCATGTCTGTTCTTTTCACAAACCACATATCACCAGAGTCATCGCATGTGTGTTCTTCCCATGAACCACACATGGATCCACCAGTGTCATTGCATATCTGCTCTTTTCATGAACCACACCTAGAGTCATTGGATGTGTGTTCTTCTCACAGACCACACATGGATCCAGTGTCATTGCATGTGTGTTCTTCCCAAAGACCACACATGGATCCACCAGTGTCATTGCATGTGTGTTCTTCTCACAAACCATATCATGAACCACACCCAGTGTCATTGCATGTGTGTTCTTCTCACAGACCACACATGGATCCACCAGTGTCATTGCATGTGTGTTCTTCTCACAGACCATATCATGAACCTCACCCAGTGTCATTGCATGTGTGTTCTTCCCATGAACCACACATGGATCCACCAGTGTCATTGCATGTCTGCTCTTCCCACATACCACACATCACCAGTGTCATTGCATGTGTGTTCTTCCCAAAGACCACACATGGATCCACTAGTGTCATTGCATGTGTGTTCTTCTCACTAACCATATCATGAACCACACCAAGTGTCATTGCATGTGTGTTCTTGTCACAAACCATATCATGAACCACACCCAGTGCCATTGCATGTGTGTTCTTCTCACAGACCACAGCTACAGTCATTGCATGTCTGTTCTTTCCACAAACCACATATCAACAGAGTCATTGCATGTGTGTTCTTCCCATGAACCACACATGTATCCACCGGTGGCATTGCAAGTGTGTTCTTCTAATGAACCATATCATGAACCACACCCAGTGTCATTGCATGTCTACTCTTCTCATGAACCACACATGGATCCACCCAGTGTCATCGCATGTCTGCTCTTCCCATGAACCACACATGGATCCACCAGTGTCATTGCATGTGTGTTCTTCTCATGAACCTACAGCTAGAGTCATTGGATGTGTGTTCTTCTCACAGACCACACATGGATTCAGTGTCATTGCATGTGTGTTCTTCCCAAAGACCACACATGGATCCACCAGTGTCATTGCATGTGTGTTCTTCTCACAAACCATATCATGAACCACACCCAGTGTCAATGCATGTGTGTTCTTCTCACAGACCACACATGGATCCACCAGTGTCATTGCATGTGTGTTCTTCTCACAAACCATATCATGAACCTCACCTAGTGTCATTGCGTGTGGGTTCTTCCCATGAACCACTCATGGATCCACTGGAGTCATTGCATGTGTGTTCTTCTCACAAACCATATCATGAACCACACCAGTGTCATTGCATGTGTGTTCTTCTCACTAACGACAGCTAGAGTCATTGCATGTCTGTTCTTTTCACAAACCACATATCACCAGAGTCATCGCATGTGTGTTCTTCCCATGAACCACACATGGATCCACCAGTGTCATTGCATGTCTGCTCTTTTCATGAATCACAGCTAGAGTCATTGGATGTGTGTTCTTCTCACACACCACACATGGATCCAGTGTCATTGCATGTGTGTTCTTCCCAAAGACCACACATGGATCCACCAGTGTCATTGCATGTGTGTTCTTCTCACAAACCATATCATGAACCACACCCAGTATCATTGCATGTGTTTTCTTCTCACAGACCACACATGTATCCACCAGTGTCATTGCATGTGTGTTCTTCTCACAGACCATATCATGAACCACACCCAGTGTCATTGCATGTGTGTTCTTCCGATGAACCACACATGGATCCACTAGTGTCATTACATGTCTGCTCTTCCCACGTACCACACATCACAAGTGTCATTGCATGTGTGTTCTTCCCAAAGACCACACATGGATCCACCAGTGTCATTGCATGTGTGTTCTTCTCACTAACCATATCATGAACCACACCCAGTTTCATTGCATGTGTGTTCTTCCCGTGAACCACACATGGATCCACCAGTGTCATTGCATGTCTGCTCTTTTCATGAACCACGGCTAGAGTCATTGGATGTGTGTTCTTCTCACAGACCACATATCAACAGTGTCATTGCATGTGTGTTCTCCCCAAAGACCACACATGGATCCACCCGTGTCATTGCATGTATGTTCTTGTCACAAACCATATCACGAACCACACCCAGTGTCATTGCATGTGTGTTCTTCACACAGACCACATTCTGGTCATTGCATATACATTCTTTTCACAAACCACATATCAACAGAGTCATTGCATGTGTGTTCTTCCCATGAACCACACATGGATCCACCCGTGTCATTGCATGTGTGTTCTTCTCATGAAACATATCATGAACCACACCCAATGTCATTGCATGTCTACTCTTCTCATGAACCACACATGGATCCACCCAGTGTCATCGCATGTTTGCTCTTCCCATGAACCACACATGGATCCACCAGTGTCATTGCATGTCTGCTCTTTTCATGAACCACAGCTAGAGTCATTGGATGTGTGTTCTTCTCATAGACCACACATGGATCCAGTGTATTTGCATGTGTGTTCTTCCCAAAGGCCACACATGGATCCACCAGTGTCATTGCATGTGTGTTCTTCTCACAAACCATATCATGAACCTCACCCAGTGTCATTGCATGTGTGTTATTCTCACTAACGACAGCTAGAGTCATTGCATGTCTGTTCTTTTCACAAACCACATATCACCAGAGTCATCGCATGTGTGTTCTTCCCATGAACCACACATGGATCCACCAGTGTCATTTCATATCTGCTCTTTTCATGAACCACACCTAGAGTCATTGGATGTGTGTTCTTCTCACAGACCACACATGGATCCAGTGTCATTGCATGTGTGTTCTTCCCAAAGACCACACATGGATCCACCAGTGTCATTGCATGTTTGTTCTTCTCACAAACCATATCATGAACCACACCCAGTGTCATTGCATGTGTGTTCTTCTCACAGACCACACATGGATCCACCAGTGTCATTGCATGTGTTTTCTTCTCACAGACCATATCATGAACCTCACCCAGTGTCATTGCATGTGTGTTCTTCCCATGAACCACACATGGATCCACCAGTGTCATTGCATGTCTGCTCTTCCCACATACCACACATCACCAGTGTCATTGCATGTGTGTTCTTCCTAAAGACCACACATGGATCCACCAGTGTCATTGCATGTGTGTTCTTCTCACTAACCATATCATGAACCACACCAAGTGTCATTGCATGGGTGTTCTTCCCATGAACCACACATGGATCCACCAGTGTCATTGCATGTCTGCTCTTTTCAAGAACCACAGCTAGAGTCATTGGATGTGTGTTCTTCTCACAGACCACATATCAACTGTGTCATTGCATGTGTGTTCTTCCCAAATACCACACATGGATCCACCAGTGTCATTGCATGTGTGTTCTTCTCACAAACCATATCATGAACCACACCCAGTGTCATTGCATGTGTGTTATTCTCACTAACCACAGCTAGAGTCATTGCATGTCTGTTCTTTTCACAAACCACATATCACCAGAGTCATCGCATGTGTGTTCTTCCCATGAACCACACATGGATCCACCAGTGTCATTGCATATCTGCTCTTTTCATGAACCACACCTAGAGTCATTGGATGTGTGTTCTTCTCACAGACCACACATGGATCCAGTGTCATTGCATGTGTGTTCTTCCCAAAGACCACACATGGATCCACCAGTGTCATTGCATGTGTATTGATCTCACCAACCATATCATGAACCACACCCAGTGTCATTGCATGTGTGTTCTTCTCACAGAACACACATGGATCCACCAGTGTCATTGCATGTGTGTTCTTCTCACAGACCATATCATGAACCACACCCAGTGTCATTGCATGTGTGTTCTTCCCATGAACCACACATGGATCCACCAGAGTCATCGCATGTGTGTTCTTCACACATACCACACATCACCAGTGTCATTGCATGTGTGTTTTTCCCAAAGACCACACATGGATCCACCAGTGTCATTGCATATGTGTTCTTCTCACTAACCATATCATGAACCACACCCAGTGTCATTGCATGTGTGCTCTTCGCAAGAACCACACATGGATCCACCAGTGTCATTGCATGTCTGCTCTTTTCATGAACCACAGCTAGAGTCATTGGATGTGTGTTCTTCTGACAAACCACATATCGACAGTGTCATTGCATGTGTGTTCTTCCCAAAGACCACACATGGATCCACCAGTGTCATTTCATGTGTGTTCTTCTCACAAACCATATCATGAACCACATCCAGTGTCATTGCATGTGTGTTCTTCTCACAGACCACACATGGATCCACCAGTGTCATTGCTTGTGCGTTCTTCTCACAAACCATATCATGAACCTCACCCAGTGTCATTGCATGTGTGTTCTTCCCATGAACCACACATGGATCCACTGGAGTCATTGCATGTGTGTTCTTCTCACAAACCATATCATGAACCACACCTAGTGTCATTGCATGTGTGTTCTTCTCACTAATCACAGCTAAAGTCATTGCATGTCTGTTCTTTTCGCAAACCACATATCACCAGAGTCATCGCATGTGTGCTCGTCCCATGAACCACACATGGATCCACCAGTGTCATTGCATGTCTGCTCTTTTCATGAACCACAGCTATAGTCATTGGATGTGTGTTCTTCTCACAGACCACACATGGATCTAGTGTCATTGCATATGTGTTCTTCCCAAAGACCACACATGGATCCACCAGTGTCATTGCATGTGTGTTCTTCTCACAAACCATATCATGAACCACACCCAGTGTCATTGCATGTGTGTTCTTCTCACAGACCACACATGGATCCACCAGTGTCATTGCATGTGTGTTCTTCTCACAGACCATATCATGAACCTCACCCAGTGTCATTGCATGTGTGTTCTTCCCATGAACCACACATGGATCCACCAGTGTCATTGCATGTCTGCTCTTCCCACATACCACACATCACCAGTGTCATTGCATGTGTGTTCTTCCCAAAGACCACACATGGATCCACCAGTGTCATTGCATGTGTGTTCTTCTCACTAACCATATCATGAACCACACCAAGTGTCATTGCATGTGTGTTCTTCCCATGAACCACACATGGATCCACCAGTGTCATTGCATGTCTGCTCTTTTCATGAACCACAGCTAGAGTCATTGGATCTGTGTTCTTCTCACAGACCACATATCAACTGTGTCATTGCATGTGTGTTCTTCCCAAAGACCACACATGGATCCACCAGTGTCATTGCATGTGTGTTCTTCTCACAAACCATATCATGAACCACACCCAGTGTCATTGCATGTGTGTTCTTCTCACAGACCACAGCTAGAGTATTGCATGTATGTTCTTTTCACAAACCACATATCACCAGAGTCATTGCATGTGTGTTCTTACCATGAACCACACATGGATCCACTAGTGTCATTGCATGTGTGTTCTTCTCACAAACCATATCATGAACCTCACCCAGTGTCATTGCATGTGTGTTCTTCTCACAAACCATATCATGAACCTCACCCAGTGTCATTGCATGTGTGTTCTTCCCATGAACCACACATGGATCCACTTGAGTCATTGCATTTGTGTTCTTCTCACAAACCATATCATGAACCACACCCAATGTCATTGCATGTGTGTTCTTCTCACTAACCACAGCTAGAGTCATTGCATGTCTGTTCTTTTCACAAACCACATATCACCAGAGTCATCGCATGTGTGCTCTTCCCATGAACCACACATGGATCAACCAGTGTCATTGCATGTCTGCTCTTTTCATGAACCACAGCTATAGTCATTGGATGTGTGTTCCTCTCACAGACCACACATGGATCTAGTGTCATTGCATGTGTGTTCTTCCCAAAGACCACACATGGATCCACCAGTGTCATTGCATGTGTGTTCTTCTCACAAACCATATCATGAACCACACCCAGTGTCATTGCATATGTGTTCTTCTCACAGACCACACATGGATCCACCAGTGTGATTGCATGTGTGTTCTTCTCACAGACCATATCATGAACCACACCCAGTGTCATTGCATGTGTGTTCTTCCCATGAACCACACATGGATCCACCAGTGTCATTGCATGTCTGCTCTTCCCACATAACACACATCACCAGTGTCATTGCATGTGTGTTCTTCCCAAATACCACACATGGATCCACCAGTGTCATTGCATGTGTGTTCTTCTCACTAACCATATCATGAACCACACCCAGTGTCATTGCATGTGTGTTCTTCCCATGAACCACACATGGATCCACCAGTGTCATTGCATGTCTGCTCTTTTCATGAACCACAGCTAGAGTCATTGGATGTGTGTTCTTCTGAGAGACCACATATAGACAGTGTCATTGCATGTGTGTTGTTCCCAAAGACCACACATGAATCCGCTGTTGGGTCCGCAACATAGAAAACAAAAAAATTCCTACGGTGTGAACTACACGCCAAGATCTATCTACTAGGTACAAAGCAAACGGGTGGACATACATCCATAGAGAACTTACCCTCGAAGACAACGAGCTTTGTTAACAAGTAGGAACTCGTGGTTGATGTAGTCGTACACTTGCCGATCTCAAGATCGTGAGGAAGTCCGAGCGCCGCAACTCAGCAGCGCATCCGCACTCGTTCAAGCCACCGGACAACCTCCACCTCCTCGCTCCAGCGATCCAGCGGAAGCAGTAACTCCTTCCAGACGAAATGCCACCGGGAACATGTATGTCGCTAATCCGAGACCATTGTGGAATAATTCTAGAGGGGGAGAGAGATCCTTCACAAGGAGGTGTGTGGATGAAGGAGGGAATGGGTGGCCTTTTATAGGAGGAGGGGGTGCCCCCTCTCTCCACGGCCGGCGCATGGGGGGTGACCCCTCACCTCCCCCATTCATGTGGTGGTAACTCCTCCACATTAAAATGCCTCTTCACATTCCCTTTTAAAGTCTCCACTTTAAAAGGGATTAAGTTTCTCCAAATTTAATGCTCTCTCATTTAATAAAAACTCTTTTATTAAATTTATTCAGAATTGGGTTACTTACTTTAATCAACAAACATTCACATATAGCCCCTTGCAATATTTCAATATTACATGCAGAACCACTTTCTGCAATTTCACCCGAAACAATTTCCGGTTTCTATTGAAACAATTCCTGCGCTTTGCAATTCTTTCGTCTGAAACATATGTGCTCCAAAATGGTGTCTGGTAACTCTTAAGTGTGCCACCCTACGGTTCGCGAATAATGCAGACATGATCGAGACCCTTCTCCGATCAATAATCAGCAGCGGGACCTGGAGATCCGTACTGACTCCTACACATTCAATGATGACTCCTATGATCGTGAGAACCTTTAACGCTTGTAACTAAATCCCTTTGTCTCTCGATATATTACATGTCCGAGATTCGATCATCGGTATCTCCATACCTAGTTTGATCTTGTTACCGACATGCACTCTTTTCGTTCCGTGATATAACATTCTAGTGATCACATCACTTGCTTGCAAGCTATCCTAATGTGATATCACCGAGAGGGCCCAGAGTATATCTATCCGTCATCTGGATTGACAAATTCCACTCTTGATCCATGAGCCTCAACATAACACCTTCGTAGCACTGAACCCATCTTTATAGTCACCCTGTTATGGTGTGACATTTGATGTTATCAAGATACTCTTCCGATGTTAGCAATTAACATGATCTCATGGTCTAAGGATAAAGATTACTTCGTATGATGTTATAGCAATATAAACACAATGACTTGATCGTAATGCTATACTTCGGATGAATGTTCATCACATCATTCCACCAATGGTGTGACCTTGTTATTAACAACATCCAATGTCCATGATCAGGAAACCTTGATCATCTTGTTAATCAACAAGCTAGTCTATAAGAGAGGCATGACTAGGAACCCTTTTTGTTTATTAAACACACATGTATTAATGTTTCCTATCAATACAATTATAGCATGTAAAATAAACATCTATCATATACAAGGAATACATAATAACAACTTTATTATTGCCTCTCAGGGCATATTTCCTTCAGTCTCCCACTTGCACTAGAGACAATAATCTAGTTCACATAGTGATAAATCTAACACCCATGGAGTTCTGGTGTTGATCATGTTTTGCCCTAGGGAGTACTTTAGTCAACGGATCTGCTACATTCAGGTCTGTGTGCACTTTACAAATCTTTATATCTCCATCCTTCACATGCTCGCGGATGGAGTGAAACCAGCGCTTAATATGCTTGGAATTCTTGTGAGACCTTGGTTCCTTTGCGTTGGCTATGGCTCCATTGTTGTCACAATAGATCACCATTGGGTCCAACGCACTGGGAACCACACCCAGTTCCGTTATGAACTCCTTCATCGAAACCGCTTCCTGCGCTGCTTCCGAAGCAGCAACATATTCCGCCTCCGTTGTTGATCCAGCCACCACAGGTTGTTTGGAGCTCCTCCAACTAACTGTTGCTCCGTTCAAGAGAAATACGTATCCGGATTGAGACTTAGAGTCATCCGGATCAGTGTCAAAGCTAGCATCGACATAACACTTAGCGACTAGCTCTTTCTTCACCTCCGTATACAAGAAACATATCCTTAGTTCTTCTCAAGTACTTAAGGATATTCTTGACCGCTATCCGATGTTAGAACTGGATCAGATTGGTACCTACTAGTCAAACTAATAGCATGTGCCACATCCGTCTTGTACATATCATGGCATACATTATAGAGCCTATGGCTGAGGCATGGGGATCCTATCCATTATCTCTCTTTCTTCATGTAGCCGGACTTTGAGTCTTACTCAATGTCTTGCCTTGCAACATAGGTAAGAACCCCTTCTTACTTCCGTCCATATTAAACTTCTTTAATATCTTATCAAGATATGTACTCTGTGATAGCCCAATTAGGCGTCTTGATCTATCTCTATAGATTTTAATGCCTAATATATATGAAGCTTCACCAAGGTCCTTCATCGAAAATTTGTTGGTTAGATAACTTTTAACACTGTTTAAAAGATCTCAATCAGTTCCAATCAATAATATGGCATCCACATATAAGATCAGAAATGCCACATTGCTCCCACTCACTTTCTTGTAAATACAAGCCTCTCCATAAGTTTGGACAAATCCAAACTCTTTGATCACCTCATCAAAGCGGAGATTCTAACTCCGTGATGCTTGCTTCAGTCCATAGATGGATCGCTGAAGTTTGCACACCTTATTAGCATCCTTAGGATCGACAAAACCCTTAGGTTGTATCATATACAACTCTTCTTCAATCTTACCATTGAGGAACGCAGTTTTGACATCCATCTGCCATATTTCATAATTGAAATATGCAGCAATTGCTAACATAATCCTAACCGACTTAAGCATCACTACGGGAGAGAATGTCTCATCGTAGTCAACTCCTTGAATTTGTCAAAACCCCTTTGCGACAAGTCGAGCCTTATAGATGGTCACATTACCATCAGCATCAGTTTTCCTTTTGAAAATCCATTTATTCTCAACGGCCTTTCGGTCGTGAGGTAAGTCCACCAAGTTCCAAACTTGGTTCTCGTACATGGATTCCATCTCGGATTTCATGGATTCTAGCCATTTGTTGGAATCCAGGCTCGTCATCGCTTCTTCATATGTCGCAGGGTCATCCATTTCATCAATCATGAAATTCATAACAGGATTGCCGTACAGTTCAGGAGCTGCACATGTCCTGCTTGACCTGCGAGGTTTGGTAGTGTCCTCTTTCGGAGTTTCATGATCAATATCATTAGCTCTCTCTTCATGAGGTGAACTCAACTCCGAAACAACTTCCGGTGCTGCACCACTCGCCATTCCATGAAGAGAAGGTTCAATGACCTCTTCGAGTTCTACCTTCCGACTACTCACACCTTTCGCGAGAAACTCCTTCTCAAGAAAGGATCCATTCTTGGCAACAAAAACCTTGCCCTTGGATCTGTGATAGAAGGTATACCCAATCGTTTCCTTAGGGTATCCTATGAAGACGCATTTTTCCGCTTTGGGTTCAAGTTTATCCGGTTGAAGTTTCTTCACATAAACATCGCATCCCCAAACTTTAAGAAATGACAGCTTAGGTTTGTTTCCAAACCATAATTCATCTGTGTCTTTTCAGCAGTTTAGATGGTGCCCTATTTAAAGTGAATGTAGCGGTTTCGATTGCATAACCCCAAAATAGCGGTAAGTCGATCGAGACATCATAGATCGAACCATATCCAATAAAGTGCGATTGACGCTCAAACACACCATTACGTTGTGGTGTTCCGGCAGGCGTGAGTTGTGAAACTATTCCACACTCTTTCATGTGTGTGCTAAACTCGTAACTTAGATATTCTCCTCCACGGTCAGTCCATAGAAATTTGATCTTTCTATTACGATGATTTTCCACTTCATTCTGAAATTCCTTGAACTTTTCAAAAGTTTCAGACTTGTGTTTCATCAAATAGATATACCCATATCTACTCAAATCATCCGTGAAAGTAACAAAATAACGATATCCACCTCGTGAAGCACACTCATTGGTCCACACACATCGGTATGTATGATTTCCAATAAATCATCGGTTCCATTGAACAGGAGCGCAGCGTTCTAGTCATCTTGCCCATAAGGCATGGCTCACATGTATCAAATGATTCAAAATCAAGTCATTCCAAAAGTCCATCAGAATGGAGTTTCTTCATGCGTTTAACGCCAATATGACCTAGACGGCAGTGCCACATATATGTAGATATATCATTATCAAGTTTAATCCTTTTAGAATCAACATTATGAATATGCATAATACTACTATCGAGATCCAACATAAATAAACCATTCAACATAGGTGCACGACCATAAAAGATATTATTCATATAAATCGAAGAACCATTGTTTTCAAACTTAAATGAATAACCACTTTGCATCAAACACGATCCGGATACAATGTTCATGCTCAGTGCAGGCACCAAATAACAATTATTTAGGTTTATAACTAATCCCGATGGCATATGGAGAGGCAGCGTTCCGACGGCGATCACATCAACTCTTGATCCATTGCCGACCCGCATCGAGACCTCGTCCCTTGCTAGTTGTCGCTTGTTCCGCAGCCCCTAAACCGAGTTACATATATTAGCAACCGATCCCGTATCAAATACCCAGGTGCTACTGCGAGTACTAGTCAAGTACACATCAATAACATGTATATCACATATACCTTTGTTTGCCTTGCCGGACTTCTTGTCCGCCAAATACTTGGGGCAGTTGCGCTTCCAATGGCCAGTCCCCTTGCAATAGTAGCACTCGGTGTCATACTTAGGGCCAGCTCGGGGTTTCTTTTCAGGCGTGGCAACAAACTTGCCACCCTTCTTTCCCTTGTGCTTGCCTTTCTTGTCCTTCTTGAAACCGGTGGTCCTATTGATCATCAACACTTGATGTTCTTTCCTAATCTCCACTTCTTCAGTCTTAAGCATTAACAGAAGCTCGAGAAGAGACTTCTTCATGCCCTGCATATTGTAGTTCATCACGAAGATCTTGTAGCTAGGTGGCAGAGATTGGAGAACACGATGTATGCCTAAGTCAATGGGAATCGTTATTCCCAAGAACACAAGCTTATCGGCGTACCCAGACATTTTGAGTACATGCTCACTAACGGAGCTGTTTTCCTCCATCATGCAGCTAAAGAACTTTTCTGTAGCATTATAACTCTCTACGGCAGCATGGGTATCGAAATTCATTTTCAATTCTCCCATGGTATCAAAGGCATTGCCATTTTGAAAGCTTTGAAGTTACGTCTCTAGCCCATACGATGCCGCAATGAACTAAGTTGTGGTCCTCTGACGAGTTATATAGACGTTCTTTTCCTCGTCAGGGCATCAGAGCTGGTGGGGGGCCTAGCGGCATCTAGCACATATTGCTTTTGTGCGTGATGAGGAGAATCCTCAAATTCATAGACCAGTTGGTGAAGTTGCTACCATTCGACAAGTTTCTCTTTCTCCATGAACACATTGAAACTAAAAGCGGTGGTGCCATCTACAGAATTTGTAAAGTATATTTAGACTAAGTTTATGATAGATTGAGTTCAACTAATCCAAATTACTAATGAACTCCCACTCAAAAACGACATCCCTCGTGTCCTTTTGGTGATTATATGAACCAAATCCACTACACCAAGTCCGATCATCACGTGAGTCGGTGTAGCTTCAAAGGCGAGCATCTATATGGGCATCATATCAACTATAGGACTCATGCTTAACCTTTTAGGTCTGTGTTCGAGGCCGTATGCATACATGCTAGGCTCGTCAAGTAAGAACCTTAGTATTTGCGTGTGTAAAACTGTCTTACACCCGTTGTATGAAAGCGTAGAGTTGAAAACACCCGATCATCACATGATGCCTCAAAACACGATCCATAAGCAGTGCGTGCTTAAGGAAGAACACATTTTATCTTGATATCTAAATGAGGGTCATCTTATAATGCTACCAAGCAGCAAACTAGCAATATAAGATGCTAACATCTAATGTGTGAAGTGAGGTGATATGGTCCATGCATTTGATCTCTATCATTTGCATCGTGGTATGATCTCTATCATTCCTTTGTGTGTAAGGCCAAGGTCTATGGAACTTACATGTTAAGTGAGTTGTAGAGTATCTATTATACATCTACTTACAACAATACCATATCAAAACACTAGCCCGACAACGATCTAAACTAGGCGCCTCTAATTTATCAATTGCAAGTTTCGTGGCTTAGGGCTTGAGATAGAACACTGTCTAACCTACGAACATGAACCACAACGAGGATAACCAAGTTATTAGCAACTCGTTGTAAATCAGATATTGACTATAGTAGGAGGCAGACACCGCCAGACCACTTATGCAAAACAAGTTGCATGTCGATCGTGGAACCGGTCTCATGTACGATGACATGTAAGGTTGGTCCGGGCCGCTTCATCCCACTATGCCACCAATATCCAAAGTACATAGAAGATGCAACAACATGATCATCATAGCCCACATATAAACATATGTGTACTACCCGTGCAAAGCACCTACGCATAGATCAGGCTCTGATACCCTTTGTTGGGTCCATGACATAGAAAACAAAAAATTTCCTACGGTGTGAACTACACGCCAAGATCTATCTACTAGGTACAAAGCAAACAGGTGGACATACATCCAGAGAGAAATTACCCTCGAAGACAACGAGCTTTGTTAACGAGTAGGAACTCGTGGTTGATGTAGTCGTACACTTGCCGATCTCAAGATCGTGAGGAAGTCCGAGCGCCGCAACTCAGCAGCGCATCCACACTCGCACACACGTTCAAGCCACCAGACAACTTCCACCTCCTCGCTCCAGCGATCCAGCAGAAGAAGCAACTCCTTCCTGACAAAATGCCACCGGGAACATGTATCTCGCTAATCCGAGACCATGGGGGAATAATTCTAGAGGGGGAGAGAGATCCTTCACAAGGAGGTGTGTGGATGAAGGAGGGAATGGGTGGCCTTTTATAGGAGGAGGGTGCCCCTCTCTCCATGGCGGCGCATGGGGGTGACCCCTCACCTCCCCCATTCATGTGGTGGTAACTCCTCCACATTAAAATGCCTCTTCACATTCCCTTTTAAAGTCTCCACTTTAAATGCATTAAGTTTCTCCAAATTTAATGCTCTCTCATTTAAAAAAAACTCTTTTATTAAATTTATTCAGAATTTTGTTAATTACTTTAATCAACAAACATTCACATATAGCCCCTTGCAATATTTCAATATTACATGCAGAACCACTTTCTACAATTTCACCCGAAACAATTTCCGGTTTCTATTGAAACAATTCCTGCGCTTTGCAATTCTTTCGTCTGAAACATATGTGCTCCAAAATGGTGTCCGGTAACTCTTAAGTGTGCCACCCTACGGTTCGTGAATAATGCAGACATGATCGAGACCCTTCTCCGATCAATAATCAGCAGCGGGACCTGGAGATACGTACTGACTCCTACACATTCAACGATGACTCCTGTGATCGTGAGAACCTTTAACGCTTGTAACTAAATCCCTTTGTCTCTCATATATTACATGTCCGAGATTCGATCATCGGTATCTCCATACCTAGTTTGATCTTGTTACCGACATGCACTCTTTTCTCGTTCCCGTGATATAACATTCTAGTGATCACATCACTTGCTTGCAAGCTATCCTAATGTGATATCACCGAGAGGGCCCAGAGTATATCTATCCGTCATATGGATTGACAAATTCCACTCTTGATACATGAGCCTCAACATAACACATTTGTAGCACTAAACCCATCTTTATAGTCACCCTGTTACGGTGTGACGTTTGATGTTTACAAGATACTCTTCCGGTGTTAGCAATTAACATGATCTCATGGTCTAAGGATAAAGATTACTTCGTATGATGTTATAGCAATATAAACACAATGACTTGATCGTAATACTATACTTCGGATGATTGTTCATCACATCATTCCACCAATGGTGTGACCTTGTGATTAACAACATCCAATGTCCATGATCAGGAAACCTTGATCATCTTGTTAATCTACAAGCTAGTCTATAAGGGAGGCATGATGAGGAACCCTTTTTGTTTATTAAACACACATGTATTGATGTTTCCTATCAATACAATTATAGCATGTAAAATAAACATCTATCATATACAAGGAATACATAATAACAACTTTATTATTGCCTCTCAGGGCATATTTCCTTCATCCACCAGTGTCATTGCTTGTGTGTTCTTCTCACAAACCATATCATGAACCACACCCAGTGTCATTGCATGTGTGTTCTTCTCACAGACCATAGCTAGAGTCATTGCATGTCTGTTCTTTTCACAAACCACATATCACTAGAGTCATTGCATGTGTGTTCTTCCCATGAACCACACATGGATCCACCGGTGTCATTGCATGTGTGTTCTTCTCATGAACCATATCATGAACCACACCCAGTGTCATTGCATGTCTTCTCTTCTCATGAACCACACATGGATCCACCCAGTGTCATCGCATGTCTGCTCTTCCCATGAACCACACATGGATCCACCAGTGTCATTGCATGTCTGCTCTTTTCATGAACCATAGCTAGAGTCATTGGATGTGTGTTCTTCTCATAGACCACACATGGATCCAGTGTCATTGCATGTGTGTTCTTCCCAAAGACCACACATGGATCCACCAGTGTCATTGCATGTGTGTTCTTCTCACAAACCATATCATGAACCACACCCAGTGTCATTGCATGTGTGTTCTTCTCAGAGAGCACACATGGATCCGCCAGTGTCATTGCATGTGTGTTCTTCTCACAAACCATATCATGAACCTCACCCAGTGTCATTGCATGTGTGTTCTTCCCATGAACCACACATGGATACACTCTAGTCATTGCATGTGTGTTCTTCTCACAAACCATATCATGAACCACACCTAGTGTCATTGCATGTGTGTTCTTCTCACTAACCACAGCTAGAGTCATTGCATGTCTGTTATTTTCACAAACCACATATCACCAGAGACATCGCATGTGTGCTCTTCCCATGAACCACACATGGATCCACCAGTGTCATTGCATGCCTGCTCTTTTCATGAACCACAACTAGAGTCATTGGATGTGTGTTCTTTTCACAGACCACACATGGATCTAGTTTTATTGCATGTGTGTTCTTCCCAAAGACCACACATGGATCCACTAGTGTCATTGCATGTATGTTCTTCTCACAAACCATATCATGAACCACACCCAGTGTCATTGCATGTGTGTTCTTCTCACAGACCACACATGGTTCCACCAGTGTCATTGCATGTGTGTTCTTCTCACAGACCATATCATGAACCACACCCAGTGTCATTGCATGTGTGTTCTTCCCATGAACCACACATGGATCCACCAATGTCATTCCATGTCTGCTCTTCCCACATACCACACATCACCAGTGTCATTGCATGTGTGTTCTTCCCAAAGACCACACATGGATCCACCAGTGTCATTGCATGTGTGTTCTTATCACTAACCATATCATGAACCACACCTAGTGTCATTGCATGTGTGGTCTTCCCATGAACCACACATGGATCCACCAATGTCATTGCATGTCTACTCTTTTCATGAACCACAGCTAGAGTCATTGGATGTGTGTTCTTCTCACAGACCACATATCAATAGTGTCATTGCATGTGTGTTCTTCCCAAAGACCACACATGGATCCACCAGTGTTATTGCATGTGTGTTCTTCTCACAAACCATATCCATGAATCACACCTAGTGTCATTGCATGTGTGTTCTTCTCACAGACCACAGCTAGAGTCATTGCATGTCTGTTCTTTTCACAAACCACATATCACCAGAGTCATTGCATGTGTGTTCTTCCCATGAACCACACATGGATCCACCGGTGTCATTGCATG
Source organism: Avena insularis (assembly GCA_023614405.1). Classification (NCBI taxonomy): domain Eukaryota; kingdom Viridiplantae; phylum Streptophyta; class Magnoliopsida; order Poales; family Poaceae; genus Avena; species Avena insularis. The sequence continues at coordinate 539,921,415 of CM042694.1, forward strand.
TGTGTTCTTCTCATGAACCATATCATGAACAACACCCAGTTTCATTGCATGTATGCTCTTCTCATGAACCACACATGGATCCACCCAGTGTCATCGCATGTCTGCTCTTCCCATGAACCACACATGGATCCACCAGTGTCATTGCATGTCTGCTCTTTTCATGAACCACAGCTAGAGTCATTGGATGTGTTTTGTTCTCACAGACCACACATGGATCCAGTGTCATTGCATGTGTGTTCTTCCCAAAGACCACACATGGATCCACCAGTGTCATTGCATGTGTGTTCTTCTCACAAACCATATCATGAACCACACCCAGTGTCATTGCATGTGTGTTCTTCTCACAAACCACACATGGATCCACCAGTGTCATTGCATGTGTGTTCTTCTCACAAACCATATCATGAACCACACCCAGTGTCATTGCATGTGTGTTCTTCTCACCAACCACAGTTAGAGTCATTGCATGTCTGTTCTTTTCACAAACCACATATCACCAGAGTCATCGCATGTGTGCTCTTCCCATGAACCACACATGGATCCACCAGTGTCATTGCATGTCTTCTCTTTTCATGAACCACAGCTAGAGTCATTGGATGTGTGTTCTTCTCACATACCACACATGGATCTAGTGTCATTGCATGTGTGTTCTTCCTAAAGACCACACATGGATCCACCAGCGTCATTGCATGTGTGTTCTTCTCACAAACCATATCATGAACCACACCTAGTGTTATTGCACGTGTGTTCTTCTCACAGACCACACATGGATCCACCAGTGTCATTGCATGTGTGTTCTTCTCACAGACCATATCATGAACCACACCCAGTGCCATTGTATGTGTGTTCTTCCCATGAACCACACATGGATCCACCAGTGTCATTGCATGTCTGCTCTTCCCACATACCACACATCACTAGTGTCATTGCATGTGTGTTCTTCCCAAAGACCACACATGGATCCACCAGTGTCATTGCATGTGTGTTCTTCTCACTAACCATATCATGAACCACACCCAGTGTCATTGCATGTGTGTTCTTCTCATGAACCACACATGGATCCACCAGTGTCATTCCATGTCTGCTCTTTTCATGAACCACAGCTAGAGTCATTGGATGTGTGTTCTTCTCATAGACCACATATCAACAGTGTCATTGCATGTGTGTTCTTCCCAAAGACCACACATGGATCCACCAGTGTCATTGCATGTGTGTTCTTCTCACAAACCATATCATGAACCACACCCAGTGTCATTGCATGTGTGTTCTTCTCGCAGACCACAGCTGGAGTCATTGCATGTCTGTTCTTTTCACAAACCACATATCACCAGAGTCATTGCATGTGTGTTCTTTCCATGAACCACACATGGATCCACCGGTGTCATTGCATGTGTGTTCTTCTCATGAACCATATCATGAACCACACCCAGTGTCATTGCATGTCTGCTCTGAAGGAAATATGCCCTAAGAGGCAATAATAAAGTTGTTATTATCTATTCCTTGTATATGATAGATGTTTATTTTGCATGCTATAATTGTATTGATAGGAAACATCAATACATGTGTGTTTAATAAACAAAAAGGGTTCCTAGTCATGCCTCTCTTGTAGACTAGCTTGTTGATTAACAGGATGATCAAGGTTTCCTGATCATGGACATTGGATGTTGTTAATAACAAGGTCACACCATTGGTGGAATGATGTGATGAACATTCATACGAAGTATAGCATTACGATCAATTCATTGTGTTTATATTGCTATAACATCATACGAAGTAATCTTTATCCTTAGACCATGAGATCATGTTAATTGCTAACACCGGAAGAGTATCTTGATAACATCAAACGTCACACCGTAACAGGGTGACTATAAAGATGGGTTCAGTGCTACGAAGGTGTTATGTTGAGGCTCATGGATCAGGAGTGGAATTTGTCAATCCAGATGACGGATAGATATACTCTGGGCCCTCTCGGTGATATCACATTAGGATAGCTTGCAAGCAAGTGATGTGATCACTAGAATTTTATATCACGGGAACGAGAAAAGAGTGCATGTCGGTAACGAGATCAAACTAGGTATGGAGATACCGATGATCGAATCTCGGGCATGTAATATATCGAGAGACAAAGGGATTTAGTGACAAGCGTTAAAGGTTCTCACGATCACAGGAGTCATCGTTGAATGTGTAGGAGTTAGTACGGATCTCCAGGTCCCACTGCTGATTATTGATCGGAGAAGGGTCTCGATCATGTCTGCATTATTCGTGAACCATAGGGTGGCACACTTAAGAGTTACCAGACACCATTTTGGAGCACATATGTTTCAGACGAAAGAATTGCAAAGCGCAGGAATTGTTTCAATAGAAACCGGAAATTGTTTCGGGTGAAATTGCAGAAGGTGTTTCTGCATGTGATATTGAAATATTGCAAGGGGCTATATGTGAATGTTTGTTAATTAAAGTAATTAACAAAATTCTGAATAAATTTAATAAAAGAGTTTTATTAAATGAGAGAGCATTAAATTTGGAGAAACTTAATGCATTTAAAGTGGAGACTTTAAAAGAGAATGTGAAGAGGCATTTTAATGTGGAGGAGTTACCACCACATGAATGGGGGAGGTAAGGGGTCACCCCCATGCATGACCATGGAGAGGGGCACCCTGTCCTCCTATAAAAGGCCACCCATTCCCTCCTTCATCCACACACACCTCCTTGTGAAGGATCTCTCTCCCCCTCTAGAATTATTCCCCCATGGTCTCGGATTAGCGAGAGACATGTTCCCGGTGGCATTTCGTCTGGAAGGAGTTGCTGCTTCCGCTGGATCGCTGGAGCGAGGAGGTGGAGCCGGTGGCTTGAACGTGTGTGCGAGTGCGGATGCGCTGCTGAGTTGTGGCGCTCGGACTTCCTCACGATCTTGAGATCGGCAAGTGTACGACTACATCAACCACGAGTTCCTACTCGTTAACAAAGCTCGTTGTCTTCGAGGGTAATTTCTCTCTGGATGTATGTCCACCTGTTTGCTTTGTACCTAGTAGATAGATCTTGGCGTGTAGTTCACACCGTAGGAAATTTTTTGTTTTCTATGCTGCGGACCCAACAGTGGTATCAGAGCCTGATCTATGCGTAGGTGCTTTGCACAGGTAGTACACATATGTTTATATGTGGGCGATGATGATCATGTTATTGCATCTTCTATGTACTTTGGATATTGGTGGCATAGTGGGATGAAGCGGCCCGGACCAACCTTACATGTCATCGTACATGAGACCGGTTCCACGACTGACATGCAACTTGTTTTGCATAAGTGGCTGGCGGGTGTCTGTCTCTCCTACTATAGTCAATATCTGATTTACAACGAGTTGCTAATAACTTGGTTATCCTCGTTGTGGTTCATGTTTGTAGGTTAGACAGGTTCTATCTCCGAAAGCCCTAAGCCATGTAAAACTTGCAATTGATAAATTAGAGGCGTCTAGTTTAGATCGTTGCTGGGCTAGTGTTTTGATATGGTATTGTTGTAAGTAGATGTATAATAGATACTCTTACAACTCACTTAACGTGTAAGTTCCATAGACCTTGGCCTTACACACAAAGGAATGATAGAGATCATACCACGATGCAAATGATAGAGAACAAATACATGGACCATATCACCTCACTTCACACATTAGATGTTAGCATCTTATATTGCTAGTTTGGCGTGTTTGGTAGCATTATAAGATGATCCCTCATTTAGATATCAAGATAACATGTGTTCTTCCTTAAGTATGCACCGTTTTGTGGATCATGTTTTGAGGCATCACGTGATGATCGGGTGTCTTCAACTCTACGCTTTCATACAACGGGTGTAAGACAGTTTTACACACGCAAATACTAAGGTTCTTACTTGACGAGCCTAGCATGTACAGACATGGCCTCGGAACACGGACCGAAAGGTTAAGCATGAGTCATATAGTTGATATGATGCCCATATAGATGCTCGCCTTTGAAGCTACACCGACTCACGTGATGATCGGACTTGGTGTAGTGGATTTGGTTCATGTAATCACCAAAAGGACACGAGGGATGTCATTTTTGAGTGGGAATTCATTAGTAATTTGGATTAGTTGAACTCAATCTATCATAAACTTAGTCTAAATATACTTTACAAATTTTGTTGTAGATGGCACCACCTGCTTTTAATTTCAATGTGTTCATGGAGAAAGAGAAACTTCCTGCGAATGGTAGCAACTTCACCAACTAGGCTATGAATTTGAGGATTCTCCTCACTGCTGCACAAAAGCAATATGTGCTAGATGCGCCGCTAGGCCCCCCACCAGCTCCTGATGCCCCTAAGAAGGAAAAGAACGTCTATATAACTCGTTAGGAGGATCACAACTTAGTTCATTGCGGCATACTGTATGGGCTAGAGCCAGAACTTCGAAAACGTTTCGAAAATAGCAATGCCTTTGATACCATGGGAGAATTGAAAATGATTTTCGATACCCATGTTGCCGTAGAGAGTTATAATGCTACAGAAAAGTTCTTTAGCTGCATGATGGAGGAAAACAGCTCTGTTAGTGAGCACGTACTCAAAATGTCTGGGTACGCCAATAAGCTTATGTCCTTGGGAATGACGATTCCCATTGACTTAGGCATACATCGTGTTCTCCAATCTCTGCCACCTAGCTACAAGAGCTTCGTGATGAACTATAATATGCAGGGCATGGAGAAGTCTCTTCCGAGCTTACACAATGCTTAAGACTGCGAAGTGGAGATTAGGAAAGAACATCAAGTGTTGATGATCAATAGGACCACCAGTTTCAAGAAGGACAAGAAAGGCAAGCACAAGGGGAAAGAAGGGTGGCAAGTGCATTTGCCACGCTGAAAAGAAACCCGAGCTGGCCCTAAGTCGACACCGAGTGCTACTATTGCAAGGGGATGGCCATTGGGCGCCCCAAGTATTTGGCGGATAAGAAGTCCGGCAAGGCAAACAAAGGTATATGTGATATACATGTTATTGATGTGTACTTGACTAGTACTCGCAGTAGCACCTGCGTATTTGATACGGGATCGGTTGCTAATATATGTAACTCGGTTCAGGGGCTGCGGAACAAGCGACAACTAGCAAGGGATGAGGTCACAATGCGGGTCGACAATGGATCAAGAGTTGATGTGATCGCCGTCGGAACGCTGCCTCTCCATATGCCATCCAGATTAGTTTTAAACCTAAATAATTGTTATTTAGTGCCTGCACTGAGCATGAACATTGTATCCAGATCGTGTTAGATGCAAAGTGGTTATTCATTTAAGTCTGAAAACAATGGTTGTTCGATTTATATGAATAATATCTTTTATGGTCATGCACCTATGTTGAATGGTTTATTTCTGTTGGATCTCGATAGTAGTATTACGCATATTCATAATGTTGATGCTAAAAGGATTAAACTTGATAATGATATATCTACATATATGTGGCACTGCCGTCTAGGTCATATTGGCGTTAAACGCATGAAGAAACTCCATTCTGATGGACTTTTGGAATCACTTGATTTTGAATCATTTGATACATGTGAGCCATGCCTTATGGGCAAGATGACTAGAACGCCGTTTTCGGTTCAATGGAACGGGCGACAGATCTATTGGAAATCATACATACTGATGTGTGTGGACCAATGAGTGTGTCGGCGCGAGGTGGATATCGTTATTTTGTTACTTTCACGGATGATTTGAGTAGATATGGGTATATCTATTTGATGAAACACAAGTCTGAAACCTTTGAAAAGTTCAAAGAATTTCAGAATGAAGTGGAAAATCATCGTAACAGAAAGATCAAATTTCTGCGGTCCGACCGTGGAGGAGAGTATCTTAGTTACGAGTTTAGCACACATATGAAAGACTGTGGAATAGTTTCACAACTCACGCATGCCGAAACACCACAACGTAATGGTATGTCAGAACGTCGTAATCGTACTTTATTGGATATGGTTCGATCTATGATGTCTCCGTCGACTTGCCATCATTTTGGGGTTATGCACTGGAAACCGCTACACTCACTTTAAATAGGGCACCATCTAAATCCGTTGAAAAGACACCGTATGAATTATGGTTTGGAAACAAACCTAAACTGTCATTTCTTAAAGTTTGGGGATGCAATGTTTATGTGAAGAAACTTCAATCGGATAAACTCGAACCCAAAGCGGAAAAATGCGTCTTCATAGGATACCCTAAGGAAACGATTGGGTATACCTTCTATCACAGATCCGAGGGCAAGGTCTTTGTTGCCAAGAATGGATCCTTTCTTGAGAAGGAGTTTCTCGCAAAAGGTGTGAGTAGTCGGAAGGTAGAACTCGAAGAGGTTATTGAACCTTCTCTTCATGAAATGGCGAGTAGCGCAGCTCGGAAGTTGTTTGAGTTGACTTCACCTAATGAAGAGAGAGCTAATGATATTGATCATGAAACTCCGAAGAGGACACTACCGAACCTCGCGGTCAAGCGTGACACGTGCAACTCCTGAACTGTACGGCAATCCTGTTATGAATTTCATGATTGATGAAATAGATGACCCTGCGACATATGAAGAACCGATGATGAGCCCGGATTCCAACAAATGGCTAGAAGCCATGAAATCCGAGATGGAATCCATGTACGAGAACCAAGTTTGGAACTTGGTGGACTTACCTCATGACCAAAAGGCCGTGGAGAATAAATGGATTTTCAAAAGAAAAACTGATGCTGATGGTAATGTGACCATCTATAAGGCTTGACTTGTCGCAAAGGGGTTTCGACAAATTCAAGGAGTTGACTACGATGAGACATTCTCTGCCGTAGCAATGCTTAAGTCAGTTAGGATTATGTTAGCAATTGCTGCATATTTCGATTATGAAATATGGCAGATGGATGTCAAAACTGCATTCCTCAATGGTAATATTGAAGAAGAGTTGTATATGATACAACCTAAGGGTTTTGTCGATCCTTAGGATGCTAATAAGGTGTGCAAACTTCAGTGATCCATCTATGGACTGAAGCAAGCATCACGAAGTTGGAATCTTCGCTTTGATGAGGTGATCAAAGAGTTTGGATTTGTACAAACTTATGGAGAGGCTTGTATTTACAAGAAAGTGAGTGGGAGCAATGTGGCATTTCTGATATTATATGTGGATGACATATTATTGATTGGAAATGATTTAGATCTTTTAAACAGTGTTAAAAGTTATCTAAATAGCAAATTTTCGATGAAGGACCTTGGTGAAGCTTCATATATATTAGGCATTAATATCTATAGAGATAGATCAAGACGCCTAATTGGGCTATCGCAGAGTACATACCTTGATAACATATTAAAGAAGTTTAATATGGACGGAAGTAAGAAGGGGTTCTTACCTATGTTGCAAGGCAAGACATTGAGTAAGACTCAAAGTCCGGCTACGGCGGAAGAAAGAGAGATAATGGATAAGATCCCCTATGCCTCAGCCATAGGCTCTATAATGTATGCCATGCTATGTACAAGACCGAATGTGGCACATGCTATTAGTTTGACTAGTAGGTACCAATCTGATCCAGGTTGAACCTTTGGATAGCGGTCAAGAATATCCTTAAGTACTTGAGAAGAACTAAGGATATGTTTCTTGTATACGGAGGTGAAGAAGAGCTAGTCGCTAAGTGTTATGTCGATGCTAGCTTTGACACTGATCCGGATGACTCTAAGTCTCAATCCGGATACGTATTTCTCTTGAACGGAGCAGCAGTTAGTGGGAGGAGCTCCAAACAACCTGTGGTGGCTGGATCAACAACACATGCGGAATATGTTGCTGCTTCAGAAGCAGCGCAGGAAGCGGTTTGGATGAAGGAGTTCATAACGGAACTGGGTGTGGTTCCCAGTGCGTTGGACCCGGTGGTGATCTATTGTGACAACAATGGAGCCATAGCCAACGCCAAGGAACCAAGGTCTCATAAGAATTCCAAGCATATTAAGCGCCGGTTTCACTCCATCCGCGAGCATGTCAAGGATGGAGATATAAAGATTTGTAAAGTGCACACGGACCTGAATGTAGCAGATCCGTTGACTAAAGTACTCCCTAAGGCAAAACATGATCAACACCAGAACTCCATGGGTGTTAGATTTATCACTATGTGAACTAGATTATTGTCTCTAGTGCAAGTGGGAGACTAAAGGAAATATGCCCTAAAAGGCAATAATAAAGTTGTTATTATGTATTCCTTGTATATGATAGATGTTTATTTTGCATGCTATAATTGTATTGATAGGAAACATCAATACATGTGTGTTTAATAAACAAAAAGGGTTCCTAGTCATGCCTCTCTTATAGACTAGCTTGTTGATAAACAGGATGATCAAGGTTTCCTGATCATGGACATTGGATGTTGTTAATAACAAGGTCACACCATTGGTGGAATGATGTGATGAACATTCATCCGAAGTATAGCATTACGATCAAGTCATTATGTTTATATTTCTATAATATCATACGAAGTAATATTTATCCTTAGACCATGAGATCATGTTAATTGCTAACACCGGAAGAGTATCTTGATAACATCAAACGTCACACCGTAAAAGGGTGACTATAAAGATGGGTTCAGTGCTACGAAGGTGTTATGTTGAGGCTCATGGATCAAGAGTGGAATTTTTCAATCCAGATGACGGATAGATATACTCTGGGCCCTCTCGGTGATATCACATTAGGATATCTTGCAAGCAAGTGATGTGATCACTAGAATGTTATATCACGGGAATGAGAAAAGAGTGCATGTCGGTAACGAGAACAAACTAGGTATGGAGATACCGATGATTGAATCTCGGACATGTAATATATCGATAGACAAAGGGATTTAGTTACAAGCGTTAAAGGTTCTCACGATCACAGGAGTCGTCGTTGAATTTGTAGTAGTCAGTACGGATCTCCAGGTCCCGCTCCTGATTATTGATCAGAGAAGGGTCTCGATCATGTCTGCATTATTCGCGAACCATAGGGTGGCACACTTAAGAGTTACCGGACACCATTTTGGAGCACATATGTTTTAGACGAAAGAATTGCAAAGCACAGGAATTGTTTCAATAGAAACCAGAAATTGTTTCGGGTGAAATTGCAGAAAGTGGTTCGGCATGTAATATTGAAATATTGCAAGGGGCTATATGTGAATGTTTGTTGATTAAAGTAATTAACAAAATTCTGAATAAATTTAATAAAAGAGTTTTTATTAAATGAGAGAGCATTAAATCTGGAGAAACTTAATGCATTTAAAGTGGAGACTTTAAAAGGGAATGTGAAGAGGCATTTTAATGTGGAGGAGTTACCACCACATGAATGGGGGAGGTGAGGGGTCATCCCCCCATGAGCCGGCCATGGAGAGAGGGGGCACCCTCCTCCTCCTATAAAAGGCCACCCATTCCCTCCTTCATCCACACACCTCCTTGTGAAGGATCTCTCTCCCCCTCTAGAATTATTTCCCAATGGTCTCAGATTAGCGACATACATGTTCCCGGTGGCATTTCGTCTGGAAGGAGTTGCTGCTTCCGCTGGATCGCTGGAGCGAGGAGGTGGAGGTTGTCCGGTGGCTTGAACGTGTGTGCGAGTGCGGATCTTGCTGGCGCCGACTTCCTCACAATCTTGAGATCGGCAAGTGTACGACTACATCAACCACGAGTTCCTACTTGTTAACAAAGCTCGTTGTCTTCGAGGGTAAGTTCTCCATGGATGTATGTCCACCCTTTGCTTTGTACCTAGTAGATAGATCTTGGCGTGAAGTTCACACCGTAGGAAATTTTTTGTTTTCTATGCTGCGGACCCAACATGCTCTTCTCATGAACCACACATGGATCCACCTAGTGTCATCGCATGTCTGCTCTTCCCATGAACCACACATGGATCCACCAGTGTCATTGCATGTCTGCTCTTTTCATGAACCACAGCTAGAGTCATTGGATGTGTGTTCTTCTCACAGACCACACATGGATCCAGTGTCATTGTATGTGTGTTCTTCCCAAAGACCACACATGGATCCACCAGTGTCATTGCATGAGTGTTCTTCTCACAAACCATATCATGAACCACACCCAGTGTCATTGCATGTGTGTTCTTCTCAGAGACCACACATGGATCCACCATTGTCATTGCATGTGTGTTCTTCCCATGAACCACACATGGATCCACTAGAGTCATTGCATGTGTGTTCTTCTCACAAACCATATCATGAACCACACCCAGTGTCATTGCATGTGTGTTCTTCTCACTAACCACAGCTAGAGTCATTGCATGTCTGTTCTTTTCACAAACCACATATCACCAGAGTCATGGCATGTGTGCTCTTCCCATGAACCACACATGGATGCACCAGTGTCATTGCATGTCTGCTCTATTCATGAACCACAGCTAGAGTTATTGGATGTGTGTTCTTCTCACAGACTACACGTGGATCCAGTGTCATTGCATGTGTGTTCCTCCCAAATACCACACATGGATCCACCAGTGTCATTGCATGTGTGTTCTTCTCACAGACCATATCATGAACCACACACAGTGTCATTGCATGTGTGTTCTTCCCATGAACCACACATGGATCCACCAGTGTCATCGCATGTCTTCTCTTCCCACATACCACACATCACCAGTGTTGTTGCATGTGTGTTCTTCCCAAAGACCACACATGGATCCACCAGTGTCATTGCATGTGTGTTCTCTCACTAACCATATCATGAACCACACCCGGTGTCATTGCATGTGTGTTCTTCCCATGAACCACACATGGATCCACCAGTGTCATTGCATGTCTGCTCTTTTCATGAACCATAGCTAGAGTCATTGGATGTGTGTTCTTCTCACAGACCACATATCAACAGTGTCATTGCATGTGTGTTCTTCCCAAAGACCACACATGGATCCACTAGTGTCATTGCATGTGTGTTCTTCTCACAAACCATATCATGAACCACACCCAGTGTCATTGCATGTGTGTTCTTCTCACAGACCACATCAAGAGTCATTGCATATCTGTTATTTTCACAAACCACATATCACCAGAGTCATTGCATGTGTGTTCTTCCCATGAACCACACATGGATCCACCGGTGTCATTGCATGTGTGTTCTTCTCATGAACCACACCCAGTGTCATTGCATGTCTGCTCTTCTCATGAACTACACATGGATCCACCTAGTGTCATCGCATGTCTGCTCTTCCCATGAACCACACATGGATCCACCAGTGTCATTGCATGTCTACTCTTTTCATGAACCACAGTTAGAGTCATTGGATGTGTGTTCTTCTCACAGACTACACATGGATCCAGTGTCATTGTATGTGTGCTCTTCCCAAAGACCACACATGGTTCCACCAGTGTTATTGCATGTGTGTTCTTCTCACAAACCATATCATGAACCACACCCAGTGTCATTGCATGTGTGTTCTTCTCAGAGACCACACATGGATCCACGAGTGTCATTGCATGTGTGTTCTTCTCACAAACCATATCATGAACCTCACCCAGTGTCATTGCATGTGTGTTCTTCCCATGAACCACACATGGATCCACTCTAGTCATTGCATGTGTGTTCTTCTCACAAACCATATCATGAACCACACCCAGTGTCAATGCACTTGTGTTCTTCTCACTAAACACACCTAGAGTCATTGCATGTCTGTTCTTTTCACAAACCACATATCACTAGATTCATCACATGTGTGCTCTTCCCATGAACCACACATGGATCCACCAGTGTCATTGCATGTCTGCTCTTTTCATGAACCACAGCTAGAGTTATTGGATGTGTGTTCTTCTCACAGACCACACGTGGATCCAGTGGCATTGCATGTGTGTTCCTCCCAAAGACCACACATGGATCCACCAGTGTCATTGCATGTGTGTTCTTCTCACAAACCATATCATGAACCACACCCAGTGTCATTGCATGTGTGTTCTTCTCACAGACCACACAGGAATCAACCAGTGTCATTGCATGTGTGTTCTTCTCACATACCATATCATGAACCACACCCAGTGTCATTGCATGTGTGTTCTTCCCATGAACCACACATGGATCCACCAGTGTCATCGCATGTCTGCTCTTCCCACATACCACACATCACCAGTGGCATTGCATGTGTGTTCTTCCCAAAGACCACACATGGATCCACCAGTGTCATTGCATGTGTGTTCTTCTAACTAACCATATCATGAACCACAACCAGTGTCATTGCATGTGTGTTCTTCCCATGAACCACACATGGATCCACCAGTGTCATTGCATGTCTGCTCTTTTCATGAACCACAGCTAGAGTCATTGGATGTGTGTTCTTCTCACGGACCACATATCAACTGTGTCATTGCATGTGTGTTCTTCCCAAAGACCACACATGGATCCACCAGTGTCATTGCATGTGTGTTCTTCTCACAAACCATATCATGAACCACACCCAGTGTCATTGCATGTGTGTTCTTCTCACAGACCACAGCTAGAGTCATTGCATGTCTGTTCTTTTCACAAACCACATATCACCAGAGTCATTGCATGTGTGTTCTTCCCATGAACCACACATGGATCCACCGGTGTCATTGCATGTGTGTTCTTCTCATGAACCATACCACGCCCAGTGTCATTGCATGTCTGCTCTTCTCATGAACCACACATGGATCCACCCAGTGGCATCGCATGTCTGCTCTTCCCATGAACCACACATGGATCCACCAGTGTCATTGCATGTCTGCTCTTTTCATGAACCACAGCTAGAGTCATTGGATGTGTGTTCTTCTCATAGACCACACATGGATCCAGTGTCATTGCATGTGTGTTCTTCCCAAAGACCACACATGGATCCACCAGTGTCATTGCATGTGTGTTCTTCTCACAAACCATATCATGAACCACACCCAGTGTCATTGCATGTGTGTTCTTCTCATAGACCACACATGGATCCACCAGTGTCATTGCATGTGTGTTCTTCTCACAGACCACATATCACCAGTGTCATTGCATGTGTGTTCTTCCCAAAGACCACACATGGATCCACCAGTGTCGTTGCATGTGTGTTCTTCTCACAAACCATATCATGAACCACACCCAGTGTCATTCCATGTGTGTTCTTCTCAGAGACCACACATGGATCCACTAGTGTCATTACATGTGTGTTCTTCTGACAGACCATATCATGAACCACACCCAGTGTCATTGCATGTGTGTTCTTCCCATGAGCCACACATGGATCCACCGGTGTCATTGCATGTCTGCTCTTTTCATTAACCATAGCTAGAGTCATTGCATGTGTGTTCTTCTCACAAACCACATATCACCAGATTCATTGCATGTGTGTTCTTCCCACAAACCACATATCACCGGTGTCATTGCATGTCAGCTCTTCTCATTAACCACAGCTAGATCCACCTGTGTCATTGGATGCATGTTCTTTTCATAAACCGCATATGTATACTAATTAACCTTAGGAGAGCCCTAACCTTAGCGTTAGACCGAGTCTTCTAGAAGGTACGCCCTAACACAGTTGTTCTCTTTGTCGATTGTTACATACCGTCCGATCGGGGCGCTTGGATGATTGGGATGGTTTTCGTGAGATCGATCCGCGAGTAGTCTGTTCTGCGGCATGATTGGCCATGCTTGCTCTGGACAAACTGGCAACACCGGGGGCTCCCCTATTGCGAGTGTCATGACTCACCAGTTGAGCAGGCCATATCCCAGTGCCACGTCCCCATTACTTCTGTTCCTCCCTGTACTTCTCTTACTTCCCCTCGAAGCCACATTCCCACTTCACTCCCATCCTGCCGTAGCCGTAAGCCGACGGCGCCTCCATCCCAATCCCGTCTCCGGTAGCCACCACCCCCCCTCCCCTCTCGCCATGGGTTCAAGGGGAGACGACGAGGAAACGCTTTGTGACGACAGGGACGGTGATTTCGATGTGAGTCGTCTCATCTCTATATCTATCATCCGTGGCCAGTTATCTATTTTTTGAGCCAGATCTACTCCGTTTACTCATGCGTGTATGATGTGTTAGGCCAACCAGACGATGTATGACGCCGACTATCACGGTTTAGCGGATGAAGACAGTCCTGTGCTATGTAAACATGGATATATGCCCGCTAAATTTGTAGCGTTCGAAGGACGAAACGCAGACAGGAGGTTTCTACGGTGTCAAGGACATCGTGCAATGATGCGAGGGGGAAGTTGCAGTGTTGTCAAATGGGTAGATCCAGAGTGGCCCAAATCGATGCAGAAAACGCTGGACAAACTATGGGAAATGACTGTTGAGTTGAAAGAATCCGCATCCAGCTCACTTCTTGATAGTGTTGAGATGAAGCTATGGGATCCAGTTGACACGACCAAGCATAAGCGAGATCTCATGGGGGTGGAAGACAAGGTTAGCAAAGTCAAGAAGGAGAAGGACGCGGCGTTGGACCTAAAGGCTAAAGCAGAGCAAGAACTGACTCAAGCAAGGAAGGATCTTCACCAGGCCAAAGTCCTGCAGTTCACAACTACGAGTATTGACAAGTGCATGAGGAAAGATGCAAAGAAACAATTGAAGTTGTGCAAGGAAGATGCTAAAAAGAAGGAGCAGACAATTCAATCCTTACTCTTGTAGGAAGATGCGCATCGGGCCAAGATTAGGAAGATCAAGGAGATGTGTGATAACTAGTTCTATTTAGCTTAAGCTCTGTGCCTTTTTAAGTTGTAATATTTGTACTTGTTTACCTAATAGTCTGAACTATTGGTCCCGGATTCCAGGGAGGAAAAAAATTGCTCTGACCCCGCATTAATTTGTGGAAGAATTTGTGATTTAGATCAATTTCTGCCTCGATTTAGATCTCTATCCCGGATTGGGAACGTAACCATGGACCAACGACACCTTTTCTACTAGTGTATTCTGACACTGGTGGTTTGTTTAAACGTAATCTACGTGGATTGTGCCGCATGAAAATGGCACAACCATAATTTATAAAGTGAAAGCACGTACACCCGGTTACTAGAGATCCGGGAGCTTCGCCAGATGCAGGGGATGCAGGAGCAGAGAGGCGGTGAGATACACGGGCTCAAGATTAGGCCAGAAAGTGGTACCCATTTCCTCCTCATCTGGGCATTATCAGTGAGAACATTGTTGTTTATGTTGCCACGTCGTTGTGCAGCATCTGAAATAAGTTCCTGCTTCGTGGAGTGTGGCAGCTTAAATAATTTATTTATGTGCCACTTACATTCCATCGTATTTGGAGACCTCCCGCCTCAAGAATCGTGGAACCGTGGATCATTGTTTTATAGTAGTGGCACAATCACAATTTCGATTCAACTCTCGACTCAAGCTTCCAAACCCTAAGTCGCGTACATTTTAATCGAGAACGTGTAGATTGTTTCCCAAAGAACGTGCCACACACAGAGCGATCAGAATTTAACAGAATTACATATATAGGTTCAAGTTCAACACATTACTATGCATCTTCATTGCCAGCAGCCTTCTTCCGCAGCCTGGGTGCCAAGCCTTCACGTCCACTGGCTTCTTCATTTCCTGCCTTCTTCCTCTTCCTCGGTGCCAATTTTCTTAGCTTCATGTACTCTGCATCGCCAGGACAATGGGCACCATAATCGTGTCCAGCATCATCTTTCCACTCCTTTTTAATTTCTTCAGGCGGCAAAATCACTCACCCGGCAGTCATGTTTCTAACCTTGTGGCACTTCCTGTCAAAGAAACAAGACTGTTGCATAACTACCTAGTATCTATAGAGTAAATAAAACAAAATTACAATTGAGCATAAACATGCGAACCCCAAGCAACCTTTGCTTACCAGGAGCTAATTGGGTTCGAGCAACCACCCTGTCCAAGAATAGAAGGGCGACTCCCAGTTGCAGCAGCTTCCACATCCGGTACATGACATTTCAGGTCAAACATGGCAGCCGAAGCATACCTTTTCATCAACCCAATTAGCTGACTGTCACACGTTATAGGAACCATGATGCCACGTTCATCCATGAAGCTGAACTTTGCTGTCTGCTTCGGCCATAAGTCAACATGATTACGCAGAGCAAAAACCATACTAGATATAGTGCAGATCTGTGCAGGCGCTTCTTCCATCGTGAAACAATGGCTTCCATACCACTTGCCATTAGAGTTGTACCTATAGAGGACTACCGTAACCAGGTAAGGGGGGTCCGCACAGATCCCACTTGACAGAAAACTGTGGACAAAATATCTTTGTCAGTGATGGCTCAATGCACGGCGCCTAGAAAAATGCTTGATGGCGGTGTTGATATAGAGCTCGTTGGGAACCCCAAGAGGAAGGTATGATGAGCATAGCAGCAAGTTTCCCTCAGTTATGAAACCAAGGTTTAATCGAACCAGTAGGAGCAAGGAAACACCTCAAAGGTGTTACTAGCTGAGCTTTGGTAGGCGCCTTACCGGTGCTAGTAGCAACGTGGAGACCAGCACAACACAACCACGTAACTCTGTCCCCAACTTCATGGCGAGGTTGTCAATCTCACTGTGTTTTGCGGAAAACAAAGGATTAAACATATCGAATGGAAAGAAGTAAAAGTTTGCAGAAAGTAAACACAAAGCAGAAACAGTTTATAGATTGTATGTAAAAGACAAGGACCGGGATCCATAGTTCACTAGAGGTGGCTCTCCTTAGATAGATAACATGCTGGGTGAACAAATTACAGCGGGGCAATTGACAAACACCGAGAAAGCAATACAAGCATATACTAATCATCTTGACTCCTTTAAGACTTGATTGGGCAATACAACATAATACATAGACCGCCATCCAACTGCATCTATGACTAATAATCCACCTACAGGTTATCATACGAACCCCCTCCAGTATTAAGTTGCAAGCAACAGATTATTGCTTTACAAACTGCGTGTAAGGTAAACAATATGATTGTTCTATGAACAAAGGATTGTTGTTTTCTCCCTAGTAGCAACATCACATCTAGTACCTTAGAGATTTCTGTCACTTCCCCAGATTACCAAAGGCATGAACCCACTATCGAGCATAAATACTAACTCTTGGAGTTGCTAGCATCTACTTGGCCAAGATAGCTACTAACAACGGAAAGCATGCAAGATCTCAAATAACAAAGACATGATAGAATCAATAATCAATCTGAAATAGCATCTCAATATCCATCGGATCCCTGCAAACACAACATGTATGAATTACAAATAGATGATCTTGATCATGAACGGAGCTCACTAGATCTAAACATGAAAGCACAAAGGAGGAGAAACCAGCCATCTAGATACTACATGGATCCGTAGTCCAAGGATGAACTACTCACGCATCACACCGGAGGCTTGCATGGTGATGAAGAAGGCCTCCAGGGTGAATTCCCCTCTCCGGCAGGGTGCCGGGAAGAGCTTCAGATCCCCCCGATCTAGGGATGGAGATGACGGTGGCTACAGACTCTTTCGTGGATTTTTGATCGGGTACCTAGGGTTTTCGTCCTGAGAGCAACTTATAGGCGTAAGGAGAGGCCGAGGGGTGCTTGGTCGGACCACTCAGGCGCTGGCCAGGCTGTGTGGTGTGGTGGCCCCAACCCTTCTCCGTCTCGTATTCTGGCACTTGATCCCTTCCGGAAAAATAGGCACTTTGGCTTTTATCCCGTCCAATTCCGAGAATATTCATTTTCTGACTTTTCTGGAACCAAAAACAACAGAAAATAGGCAGCTGGCATTGTGGCTCTTGTTAATAGGTTAGTCCAAGAAATCATAATAAAAGTATTCCAAAGTTGGAACAAAACACAAGAAAGTGGATAAAACCAAGCATGGAACATCAAAAATTATAGATACATTTGCAATGTATCAGTCAGTGTTGGGCTAACAAACAATTTGAGGTTCAATAGCCAGCTAGTAGTTGTAATTAGTGTGGATAGCAAAGAGAAGGGTAGCTCACCCGCTTGTAGACAGAACTTCTTCTTTCTTGATAGTAGGATCTGCCATCCTCCGAGCTGCTCGGCTCGTCGGCGGCGGAGGCGGGCTAGAGCCTCGCAATGGCGGCTATGGCATGCGCCATTGGAGCTCAGTATCAGCGACTAGGCGCAGCAACTGGGCGTAGCAACTTGGCCCCGGAAGTCAAATTTCCAAAGGGATCGTCCTGCCTGGAGGGTGGATTCCTACGCTGCCAGTGCTAGGGGAAAGCTGGGAATGGATTTGTGAAATTGGTCAATGCATCTAATCCACTTAGCTGCTCGATTTGCCTAAGAGGTTGCCGCGTTAGCGCCCGCGTCACGGACAGATAACCGACATGTGGGTCCCGACCGTCTACTTCACGGGGCGGTTTAACGGAATGTTTGTATTTGGCGGGGTGAGATGAGATTGCCTCGAAATGGCCCCTCTCAGTAGTTGGCGGCCCAACTTTTCGAAACACGGTGATTTCAGGCAACTTAGGTACCGCCATGCGCTGGCCTGCCAACTTTGGTACCGTGAGCGAACAAGCGTCCGGGTCGACTCTTTACATAAGCGATGCAGGCGATGTTGGCCGTTAGATTAGAACTAGGATCTATGGTTGGGGCTCGTCGTCGATGACGGATAGGTCGCCGGCCAGGTCTAACCCTAGCGGCTCGGTGGGGGTGCTCAGGGGGCATACCAGGGCTCCAGCGACGATGGCGAGGCGGGAAAACAAACTGGTGGACAACGGCGAACTTAGGGATGGTCGCGGCAGCTCCTGTGGTGGATGAAATCGACGGTGCCTTCTCCTCCTCTACAGCGGGCTTCTCCGGCCAAATTCCGGCGAACAAGTGCTCGAGCTGCTCCGGCTAGAGGTAGGGAAGGACCAGTGAGGAGAGGGGAGTGGAATGGTGTGAGTGGTTTGTGCTGGGGTGGCCTCTATTTATAGCTCGACAGGGTGACCGAAAGGGATGGGCGGGCGACTCCGGCAAGGGCTGCACAACATGCTAGTGGCGTGGCTTGAGGTAGGGGACGGTGGCCTACCTCCTGGCGATGCTCTACGGCTTAAATGCGTGGCTAGGGGCAGTGGCAAACGGTCGGGCGGTGCTCATGCTCTGAGCGGCATAGGCGGTGTTCGACACAGCGTGCGGTGGCTGCGGCTCAAACGGCGGCGAACAGGCATGTCCGGGCGGTTCCCTAGGTCGTGGAGACGCGGTGAGCGCGGGCTGCGGTCGAGGGGTGGCGTGTGCACGCTTGTCGGGCGTGGCGCTCTGCCGCGTGCTCGGCATGGTGTAGACACTCTGGGCGCGGTGCTCTACGGGTGGTCCACGGCTCGGCTTTGCTCGGGGAGGGGACAGAGGGCGGCGGTGTGGTCTGGTCTAGCTCCTAGACATGGCGAGAGAGAGATAGAGGGGCGGTCAGCTGCTGCGTTGGTAAGGTTTGGCCCGCGAGCATGTCCTCGGGGTGGCGCGACACTGCTGCTAGGGGCTAGGGGATGGGGTGATTAGGCTTTGGTTAGAGCTAGAAGGAACAGAGGGAGTAAATTGAGGTCAATTGGTTGGCAAAACCCTGTAGAAACAGTGAGCTAGGATTAGAGTGCGATTCATGCCTGCCAAGTGTTTGTGAAAATGGCCGCAAGAAATTTAGTTTTGAATTTTGAAAATATTTTTGGTGGGTGTGTTGGTCATAAGCTTGAGACTCTGTGGTTGCTTGGGTTTTGAAAATGAAGCTCATTTGAGTGGTTTTTGAAATAGGGTGATCTTGATACCTACACTAGATTCAATTTTCAAATGTCATTTAAAATTGGTGTTTGAAAGTTTTTGGCGGATCACAAAATGGGCCTTGGTACATCATTACATGTACTAGCAAGGGGTGCAAAGATCCACATTTGTCTCTGTTAAGAATTGAGTCCTAGGAATAGCCAAAGTGGGCATGTTGATTAAAATGGCACAAATGACCATTCTCTTTTATTCATTTTGATTTGTGTTTCTTTGGGATTTGTTTGGGAATGATTTAGATGATGTTTATTTCACCTAAGAATCATTTTACAAGCAATGGATCACTTAATCATGGCAATTCAAATCAACTCCTAATTTAAATGCACACACATATGAATGCTTTAATAATTTTAATTGGAAAAGTTTTTGTTAACCCTAATTTTGATGATTTGGATCTTAATAACCTTGGATTAAAGTTTTGGGATGTTACAATGATGTAAATATAGTTCAACTTGATATTACCGTAGCAAGACACAATAAGTGTTGAAAATCAAATCAAATACAAGCCAAAGTATGAATAGAGGTTCAAACCCTAATCTTACAAGTGTGAGTCTCTCTCTCTTTCTTAGTAAAAGGGGGAATTATGGAGGAGTGGATGATCTAGAGGTTGGATATCTTGGGGAGAATGGATGGAGTTTTTCTTCTCCTTCAGATATGATCTTCCTTTGTTCTAGTGCGGTTTGTGGTGGCTGCATATGTCTTTTGTCTCTACTGCCTTCATGAAAATTGTTTGTATTAATATAGCGGAGGAAACAACGTGTAGTACGGTCGAATAGTAGGGGTTGGGCATGAAGGGAATATGCCTAAGAGGCAATAATAAAGTGGTTATTATCTTATTCCATGTTTATGATAAATGTTTATTTTGCATCCTATAATTGTATTAATTGGAAACGTTAATGCATGTGTGTTTAATAACAAAATACAAAGTTCCTAGTACTGCCTCTCATATAAACTAGCTTGTTGATTAACAAGATGATCAAGGTTTCCTGATCATGGACATTGGATGTTGTTAATAACGAGGTCACAACATTGGTGGAATGATGTGATGAACATTCATCCGAAGTATAGCATTACGATCAAAGTCATTATGTTTATATTTCTATAACATCATACGAAGTAATCTTAGTCCTTAGACCATGAGATCATGTTAATTGCTGACACCGGAAGAGTATCTTGATAACATCAAACGTCACACCATAACAGGGTGACTATAAAGGTGGGTTCAGTGCTACAAAGGTGTTATGTTGAGGCTCATGGATCAAGAGTGGGATTTGTCCATCCCGATGACGGATAGATATACTCTGGGCCCTCTCTGTGATATCACATTAAGATAGCTTGCAAGCAAGTGATGTGATCACTAGAATGTTATATCACGGGAATGAGAAAAGAGTGCATGTTGGTAACGAGATCAAACTAGGTATGGAGATACCGATGATCGAATCTCGGACATGTAATATATCACGAGACAAAGGGATTTAGTTACTAGTGTTAACGGTTCTCACGATCACAGAAGTCATCGTTGAATGTGTAGGAGTCGGTATGGATCTCTAGGTCCCGCTTCTGAGTATTGATCTGAGAGGGGTCTCAATCATGTCTGCATTATTCGCGAACCATAGGGTGACACACTTAAGGGATACCGACACCATTTGGAGCAAATATGTTTCAGATAAAGATTTAAGAAAGTGCTGGAATTATTTCAATAGACACCGAAACTGTTTCGGGTGAAATTGTTGAACTTGGTTCTGCATGTAATATTGAAATGTTGCAGGGGGGTTTATGTGAATGTTTGTTAATTAAAGTAATTAACAAAATTCTGAATAAAATTAATAAAAGAGTTTTATTAAATGAGAGAGCATTAAATTTGGAGAAATTTAATGCATTTAAAGTGGATACTTTAAAAGAGAATGTGAAGGGGCATTTTAATGTGGAGGGGTTACCACCACATGAATGGGGGAGGTGAGGATTCACCCTCCCATGGGGCGTCGGCCATGGGGGAGGGGTACCCCCTCCTCCTATAAAAGGCCCCCCTCACACCCCTTCTTCCTCACACCTCCTCGTGAAGGATCTCTCTCCCCCTCTAGTATTATTCCCCCATGGTCTCAGATTAGCGAGATACATGTTCCCGGTGGCTTTATCTAGAAAGGAGTTGCTGCTTCCACTGCTTTGCTGGAGCGAGGGATGGAGTTTGTCGGGGTACCGGACGTGTGTGCAATCACGAATGCACCGCTACTTTGCGGTGTTGGACTTGGTGGTGCTGGACTTGCTAGAGCGGATCTGAAGGACGTGCTGGAGCCGGACCTGCTGGACTACATCACGATCTTGAGATCGGCAAGTGTACGACTACATCATCCACGAGTTCCAACTCGTTAACAAAGCTTTGTTGTCTTTGAGGGTAAGTTCTCTATGGATGTATATCCACCTGTTGCTTGTATCTAGTAGATAAATCTTGGCATATAGTTCCCATCGTAGGAATTTTTTGTTTTCTATGCTGCGAACCCCTTCAGGGCATGCCCATACTAATGATCGTTAAGCCTCCTGGAGGCCTAGAATCAAAATGCCTCCAATTGGATATTTGCTTGATTTGGGACAATCAACTCATAAATTCCCTAGACCATTCCAAAAGTGTCTAGTCCCTGAAAGTCACATTATAAAACAAGATTTCACTATTTTGCGATATTAGTGTTAGTTGAAAGGTGAAAACCAACGAAGCCAAGTGAAAATAAGTGGAAGATTCTCAGTAAAAAGTGTAATTATTTGGAGCTATCACTTCCACACTAAGAGGTGCTACAATAATTCCCTACACTTGGGAGTAACCAGGTTCTACCCATGAGATCCCAAGAGGGCCACAAAATAGAGACAATGTGTCATTAACACTAGCACGAACCTATCACGCACCACCACTACGATCGAACCACTAGGATATTCAAAACCTAATTGCTATTGTATGTGCATTAGGATACTCCCAACAAGAATTGTACGAGCTCTAGCTCCCCGTAGGATGAGGATGATTCAACCACACCATCCAAAGCACGTAGGAATTTCTCGTTCGATAAGCATGTTGTGACATATGTGCTACCACATGTGTGTTTATCCATGGCCCATCACATCATATAGTTGCAACCCATCTTCACATCGGGTTTCCTTCAAAGAGGGCGAGGGCCGAGTGTCGTGGTGGTGTCACGGCAGATGCCATGGATAGGCTAAAGGTGGGGCCAATATGCACTAGAGGAATCCAGGGAGGGATAGTGTGGTGATTCCACACACAGATGCTTTGTATTCACTAGGTTCCCAAGACTTACAAATGCTCCTTGAGCTATATTGGGGAGAGGGGAAGAAGGTGCTCTCTTACTCTCACCACTACCTATCTCCTAGGAACCAACTACTCAAATGCCAACCCTTTCTACAGAGGCCCTAGCGCTCCTTAATAAGGGGAGGCTAGGTCTCCAATTAGGGCTTACGTGGAGGCATATTCCTGGGAATATGCCTCTTCCCAAAATAGCAAACCGACCGGATCTCTTTTCGCCATCGTAAGCCATGCAGAGGCTACGTAAGCCTACTCGGTGCCGGCGCCATCCCACAGTATGCGTCACACCCTTGTCGGCCATGCCTTGGTGGTCCTTCTATCTGTCTGCTTTGCTCATGCTCTAGCATACAGTGACCACCTTTTGACCAACGAGATACCTTCCTTCTCTTGCAAGCCTGATATAACCCGAATCGTGCCTGGTTAATCCGGCCACGCGGGTACCTGCATACAAGTTACATAAATCCTGCCGGCATACGACATACGTCGGTCGGGACTCAGTTAGGTGGACATCCTCCGGTCCGGGTTACTCCATAAGTCGGCCAGCCTTGAGGTGACTCGGCCAGCATTTGCTTTGACCTTGCCGTACCTCGGCTAACTCGGCCTTTATACCCTGGCGTGACCCTTCCCGGGGGTATCCCCCCAACATTAGTCCCCGAAACTAGTGTGGTCTTAGCAGCTCCAGCTGCTAAGGCCACGGCAGGTTCAATTTACCGAGCCCTTTGCTCCCTTTTCCGAGTTACCTCATAGCCCAGATTTCATTGGCTAGCTTTTCCCTTGGCACATTCTGAGTTTTCACTCGCTAGCCGGGTCACCCTTTAGTTTTCCGGGTTATCCTTCCTTCTCTCGTACGCTTCCCCATGTGGAGGGTAATCATTATCTTGCCTCATTTTAAGGGCCTGTGCCAGTTACTGCACTTAATGTCAGGTGTTACTGTTGCATACGTCACGTCACGTCTGTCTCCTCGTTAACTGTATCACCACGTCACGTCGTGGGATCCCCTACACCCTGTGGCCCTTCCTATGGCTTGCCTGTGATTGGCTGACCCGGCAGATACACGGCCACACCGTGTGGCCTCGACGCGCAACGCGATCCCACTACCCCCGCTAGGGCGTGGTTAAATAGGGGAGGGGGCGCGTCCCTTGGCCATTTTCCACTTCTCACGCCCCTTTTCCTCTCTGCCCTTTCTTCTTCCTAGCGCCGCCACGCCGCCAAGTCTGCTTAGCAGCGCCCACACTGCTTATTCTTCATACTGCCATCTGCTGCTCCCAGCAGCTCTACTCCACGGGTCCGCGCCAGTCCAAATCTCTGCCCCCGCCTCCGATAAGGCCGGTGAGGACATCTATCTAGACATGACTGAAGAGGAGTTCGCCGTCACGGAAGAGGAGATGGAGGAGGGGGCGGAAAACGCAGAGCGTGGCGCCTGGGCTGGTTCCTGGGTGTGCCAGGACAACCTGGACTGGCTCTACCGCACCCGCCGCATCCCCGAGGGCGTGATTGCCCGCCTCGCCTCTAAGGAGCTCGCTCCCTCACCCAATTCGGGTGAGTTCGTCGTGTTCCTCTCCCATTTTCAGCATGGCTTCGGCCTCCCCGTCAGCGATTTCTTCCATGACTTCCTCAATATCTATGAACTTCAACCTCACCATCTCCCGGCGAACGCCATCACATCCCTTTCTTCCTTCGCCTCCACCGTAGAAGGATATGTCGGTTTGTGGCCCACCAAAGAGCTTTGGATCCGGTTCTTTGGTCTACGAAGGAACGTGATTCTGAATAAACTGCTTGACCCGGAGGACAAACATCTGACACAATTCGGTGCTGCCTCTATTTGTCCTCGGAAACTATACGTCTTTCCTCGGGTCATGGGGCTTGATTCCTGCAAGGGCTGGGCCCGAACTTTCTTCTATGTCAGAAATGGCACGGATGAAGACCTGATCCGGCTGCGCCCCTATGCTCTAGGTCCTCCTAATCTGGATTTGTGGGACCGGGTTTCCAAGAAACCCACCGTCTTAGCGAATCAAGTCAACAAGCGGTTCAAGGAGTTGAAGGATTTGGGGTTGCGCAACGAGGACGCGTTGATCACTTTCGTCCGCTGCCGGATCTCCCCTCTCCAGAAGCGCACACACAAGCTTTGCTATATGAGCTGGCGACTTGACCCCAACCGGACTTCTTCCTTTGAGCTGAACAACATAGAGATATTCCGTCGGGTCAAGGCCCTTTTTACAACTGACAAGGAGTTCTCCGCTGATTGGGAGTGGGGATTGGAGCATTATTGCCAGGACAAGCCTCCTCCTACGGTAAATCTCGTGATTCAATCTTTTTCGGAGTTATACTCTATGTCGGAGTATGTTGTTTATCTGATCCTTTTGTATTTCCTTCTTAGTTGTTTCTTCAGCAAACCCTCGAAGATGGCACCGAGCCTTCGCTCAAATGGGCGAAAGATCGACTTGTCTCGGACGAGGAGGAGCCGGATCAAGAGATGTTCCTGTCGTTCCCTGATGCAACCAAGCGACCCACTGGTAACTTCTCTTCCTTAAGAGATTGGCCTGATGATGAAGATGAATCCGACATTGAGGTGATGGAAGCATTTGACATTGTACCCCTTTCTTACGCCTTTCCGGCTTCAGCTAACCCGGCTGGGCAGATCCACGAAGATCCTCCTCTTGCCACGGGTGAGCCGGTCCCAGTCGCATCAAAGAAACGGGCGGCCGCTTCTGCTGCTTCTTCCGGACCTTCTAAACCAACCAAGAGGCGAAAGAAGTCCGCAGACAAAGCCGCCACCAAGCCTCCAACTAAGGCCACGACTCGGAGAGCTCAGAAGCCCAAGGAGCCATTGACTTCTGATGATTAAGTCACCTTCTTCTTCGTCCAATTTTTTGCTTCGTGCTTTTCTATTCATATGCCTTTCTTTTGTTATAACTTATTATTCGTTGTTTGATTCGGCAGGGCTGCGGTGGAGGTTCCTCAGAGCGGCTCCAGCATCTCCTCTTCCTTCCGGCATAGCCCATCTCCCCCTCGTGGCGATGATACACGCCCGCTAAGCCCCGTTTAGGAGGGTTCAGTGGCTGCTCCGGGTTCTAGCCCACCTCGTCTAGAGGAGGGCAACCTTGGAGCAGGGGGAAGTGGCTCTGCCGAGGCAGCGGATGCTCCCAGCTCCTCTTTGGCTCAGCCGCAACCTGCTACCTCCGAGGTACCAATAGCACCCCCGCCAAGACCAACACCAGCACAAGCACCAGCGCCAGCACCAACAGCAGCACCACAAGTACCAGCAGCAGCACCAACTTCTTCCGCCTCGTCCGAGTCTTCCAAGACTCGGCGAGAAGGTCCAGTTAGCACCAAGGCTGCACCCAAGTCCAAATCCACAGCTCAAACCTCAACCTCTTAGCAGCAGCCCAGGGCCAAAAGAAAAGTTCTGACGCCGCCAAGGCAGCATCCATTGAAGCTGGACAGCGCACGCTCGCGTCCATGCTTCCGAAGAAAACTCCACCGAAGAAGGATGCCTCCCCCAGGTCAGCCAGCACGCAACTTACATTGCACACCAGCCCTGCTGCCGCACAAGTTGAAAGGAGGGAAGCCCATGCTAAGGGTTTTATTGCGCCCCACATGCTTAGCGGAGAGCGATATCCCCCGACCCTAATTGAATATGTTAATAACTAGAACAAAACGGAGTTCGTCAATCCCAATGACGATCTTCTAGAGAAATTTGGGCCCGCGGAGTTTACCGCTCAAATGAACACAGCAGCCAAGGCTATCAACCTTGCCGGCCGGATGATGGAGGTACGCTACTTTGTCTTTCCTTTAGCATGCACAAGTGCTTAGAGATATATCCATTAGTCCCCGAGCCTCCGACGGAGTAACTTGTTACTCGGCCAGATGCTCCTTAGAGAACTAGGGTAACTCCTTAGTAACTTCGAATATGCACACACCTAGAGTCGGGTTAAGTTCCACTTGGACCGGATCTTGCACACTTCGAATATGCACACACCTAGAGCCGGGTTAAGTTCCACTTGGCCTGGATTTTGTACACTTTGAATATGCACACACCTAGAGCCGGGTTAAGTTCCACTCGGCCCGGATTTTGTACACTTTGAATATGCACACACCTAGAGCTGGGTTAAGTTCCACTTGGCCCGGATTTTGTACACTTCGAATATGCACACACCTAGAGCCGGGTTAAGTTCCACTTGGCCCGGATTCTGTACACTTCGAATATGCACACACCTAGAGCCGGGTTAAGTTCCACTTGGCCCGGATTCTGTACACTTCGAATATGCACACACCTAGAGCCGGGTTAAGTTTCACTTGGCCCGGATTTTGTACGCTTCGAATATGCACACACCTAGAGCGGGGTTAAGTTCCACTTGGCCCGGATTTTGAACACTTCGAATATGCACACACCTAGAGCCGGGTTAAGTTCCACTTGGCCCGGATTTTGTACACTTCGAATATGCACACACCTAGAGTCGGGTTAAGTTCCACTTGGCCCGGATTTTGTACACTTCGAATATGCACACAATTAAGTCAACTTTGCTTTTCTCAGGTTACCACCAATCGTCGGAGTGCTGAGTTTTGCGTCTCTTGGACATACACAAGGGGCTGCGCTCGAAACATTCTGTACTTCTTGCTGAGTTCGACAAAAGGGGTAAGTTTTCTCTTTGCCTTTTTTCCCATCTTTCTTTGTCTTTCCCTGCCAGACTAATTTGTCATTCGGATTGTGCAACCGGAATGGAGGCCGAAAACACCATCATGAGGAAGAACTTGGATCAGATAAAAGGTAAGTCACTTTGGTTAATCTTCTTCTGTGCTCTCTCTCATTTTCTTATTGGCTCGGCAAATATTTATGCCTCGGCTCTGCCGGGTTAACACACCGTTGCAGTATCCCTTGAAGATAGTGTGCCCGTGCCTGATATGATGCTGCATTTTCTCGAACAAGCAGGGCAACATCAGGCCAGGCTCAAGAAGAAGGACGATGAACTTGCCATTCTTCGGGCCAAGGATGATGAAATTGCCAAGCTTAAGGCTGAAATGAAAAAGCTCAAGGCGCTCCACCAGACTGAAATGGAGAAAGCTGGCCAAGACATCACCGAGGAGCGAGAACGTCTCAATCTTCAACTTGCCAAAGATCAAGAGCTGCTGAAGGAGGCCAACGTCAAGCTTAAGTCGGCAAATGTTGAACTTGAGAAACTCCAGAAGAGGCGTGCTGATTGCACCATAGAGCTGACCCGGATCCACAGTCATATCTCTCATAAGTTCTTTTCATTCAACCGACATGAATCTCTCTGGGTCAACCTCCTTTACTTATTTCACTTGTCTCACTCTCAGGCAAATTTCCAGAGGGCAACGCTATTGCGGTTGCTGCAGTTACCAAGTTCCGCCAGCAGAGGGGTACCCCAACTGGTCCTGGTGCTGAAAACATTCCCTACGACATGGAGGACTTGCTGGTCAGCCTATCCTCTTGCATCGAGATCGTGAAGAACTATGGTTCGGGTCTCCTAGATGCAGCAGTTCGGATCTTCCGTGCCCTTTGGCCTGGTGAAGATACTCCGGAGGGGTCCACTGCTCTGATTACCAAGTTAATGAGACCCAGCTTGACCTCTGGAGGGAATCCGCCGCACGCGCCGGAGCTGAAACTGTCCTCCACTTTGTTCTCACATGGTATGAAAAGTTGGATCTGAAGCTTCTCGAGCGCCTGCGCACCGGATCAAAGTGGTTGGATGACCCGGATTGGGTAGCCCGGCGCAAGGCTTGCACTCACAACCTCATCCAGTTTGCTCCCATCCATCAATGGGATGAATGACAAAGTTTCCTTGGTGCTATTAACAACGAATACATCGAAGATGGTTCGGGAGACGAGGAAGAGGACAAAGCTTCAGATATTGAAGAGAATGAAGACGATGGTGAGGCTGAAGCCGGAGTTCCACCTGCTGCTGCTCCTTGAGCGTGAAAAAACACTTTGAAATTTATCAGATCCCTGGTATGCCGGGTGCAGATGTATTAAGCACACAAATTATATTTTGCTACTAAGTTTCTCGTGCCGGATTGACTTGGGCGTAGTCCCCGAGTTTCATCTTCTTGTTTCTCCAATTTCCTGGCTCGGCTCTTGTCTACCTTGATTCGGTTTTGTGACTTACGAGTCCGAGTTTCAAAAATTGACTTAACAATACTTGGAAACGTTAGGACTAGCTCAAAATAATTCAGCATAGTAAAAACAAGGTAAACATAAAGTTAGTCCGAATAACAAACGTCGGCTCGATTACTTTCTTCTCCTTAGTCGCTTTTCTTGTGCTACGCAATTCCAAACTTATTCTCTTGCTTGCCATGAAGCCAAATCTTGTTGGACAGCAGCAAATCAAAGAGTTGAGTTTTTGGTGCTCGTACACTACTAAACCGGCTTAGGCAGAAGCAACTTAAGCCAGCCGACATAAAAATAAATTACAAGTATAGAAGATAACAAATATTATTAAGGCAGTCCCCGAGTTACTGCTCGAGGTGCCAAGATTTCATTGATAAACTCATTGCCGGCATACATAACGTATGAGAGACTTGAATCCACGCAATTCTTTGTTAAGTGTAGAAGGGACGAAGTAGAGCTACATTCCATGGACGCTTAGATTCCTCGTCGGACCTGTCCGCCTTGTTCTTCTCCTGTGGTTTTGCATCGATGCGATAATAAGAGTCATTGTGCAATGCTTTGCTCACAGTGAATGGCCCTTCCCATGGGGGGGATAACTTATGCATGCCATCAGTACGTTGTACCAACCGGAGTACCAGATCACCTTCCCGGAAGATCCGGGGGTTAACTTTCCGGCTATGATAGCGTCGGAGATTTTGCTGATATATGGCGGATCTGGACAATGCCAATTCTCTCGCTTCTTCTAGCAGATCAACATCATTTTGCCGGGCTTCTCGCACTTCGGCTTCTGTGTATTGGGTGACCCTAGGAGAATCATGCTCTATGTCGGCTGGTAATACAGCTTCTTCCCCATATACCAGAAAAAATGGCATATAGCCTGTTGATCGATTCGGAGTTGTTCTTAAACTCCATAGTACCGCTGGTAGTTCTTCTATCCAGCACCCCGCTGATCTTTGCAGCGGCTCAATGAGCCGGGGTTTTACCCCGGATAATACTAATCCGTTGGATCTCTCCACTTGTCTGTTCGATGCAGGGTGGGCTACTGAAGCAACATCCAGTCGGATCTTCTTATCTTGGCAGAATCGCGCAAAAGCTCCTTCAGTAAAATTGGTGCCATTATCTATTATGATACTGTGAGGATAGCCATATCTCAGAATGATATCTTTGAGGAATGTCACGGCTATAGCTCCATCACATTTTCTTATCGGCTTTACCTCAATCCACTTCGTGTCCACCATAACCAAGATATGCGTCATATTTCCTCTTGCCGGTTTAAACGGGTCAACCATATCCAGACACCATACGGCAAATGGCCAGGTAATTGGTATGGTTTTGAGCTCCAACATTGGCATGTGTGTCTTGGTTGCATACCTTTGACAGCCATTACATTTTCTTACTAGATCTTCTGCTTGTTCCGAGGCACTTGGCCAGTAGAACCCATGCCGGAAAGCTTTTGCCACTAAATCTCTAGATGAGGCGTGATGCCCACATTCCCCTTGATGTATATCTTGGAGGATGTCAAGCCCTTTTTCCGGGTCAACACATTGTTGGAGGACGTTTGTGACACTCCTCTTGTATAATTCAGCATTGATAATCGTGTATGCCTTTGCGCGCCTCTGAATTTGCCTGGAAAGCACCTCTTCACTGGGCAAAGCTCCATCCTTCAGGAATCGAAATATGGGCAGTGCCCAAGCTGGTATAGCTCGCATCGGAAACACATCATCATCAATTTCCATTTGATCCACCGACATAACCTCGGCCGGATCGCGCTGCGCAGTCCCCGGGTTCTGTGAAGCAGTCCCCGGGTTTCCTGAACCACATCCCACATCAATGTCCATGGGTACAGCTCCGGACTCCGGATCTGCCGGGATGTAGATTGAGTCGAATTCTGGGGATGGCCTGATAGATGGTTTTCTGAGGTGTTCTAGTGCTACACCCGGTGGAATTGCTTGTCGGGTTGATCCGAGCTTCGACAGTATGTCGGCTGCCTCATTTTCCACCCGAGGTATATGGTGAAATTCGCATCCCTCGAAGTACCCTGATATCTTTTGCACATGAAATCTGTACAAAGCCATGTCTGCATCCAAAGCGTCCCATTGCCCCGAAACTTGCTGAACTACCAAATCCGAGTCGCCAAAGCATTGGATCAGACGTATTGCAATTTCTTTTGCCACTTTGAGCCCATGCACAAGTGCTTCATATTCTGCAACATTGTTTGATGCTGTGAAATGGATCTGCAGCACATACTTCAGCTGGTCCTTCTTGGGAGAGGTAAGTACAACTCCGGCACCTAACCCTATTTTTGTTTTTGATCTGTCGAAATGCATTCTCCAGTAGTTCGGATCTAGTAACGGTGGCTCATATTGCATTTCAGCCCAATCTACGAAAAAATTGGCCACAGCCTGAGACTTGATCGCATCTCGCCTGTCGTATTGCGGAGCATAAGGGTCTAGCTCAATTGCCCATTTTGCGATCTGGCCGCTCGCATCCTTGTTGCTCATTATCTCAGATATGGGGGCTTCACATATCACTTTTATTGGGTGTTCTTCAAAGTAGTGCTTTAGCTTCTTTGCTGCCATATACACACCATATGCCATCTTCTGATAGTGAGGATAGTTTTGCTTTGATGATGATAATACCTCGCTCAGGTAATAGACTGGCCTTTGCACTGACTTACCCTCCTCGTCACGATCTACCACTACTACTGCACTTACAACTCGGTTGGTTGCGGCTATGTAGAGCAACATTGGCTCTTTTGATAGTGGAGAGGCTAACACTGGTGCAGTGTCTAACATTTTCTTTAACTGGATGAAGGCTTCATTGGCCTGCGGTGTCCATACGAACTTGTTCGCTTTTTTCATTAGTTGATAGAGAGGCAGTGCCTTTTCTCCCATCCGACATACAAACTGACTCAAAGATGCCAGACAACCAGTGAACTTCTGGACATCGTTAAGACACTTCGGCAGTTCCATTCGCTCTATGGCTCGGATTTTAGTTGGGTTAGCTTCGATACCTCGGCTGGAGACAAGAAATCCGAGTAATTTTCCAGCCGGGACACCGAAGGTACACTTCTCCGGGTTAAGCTTCATTCGGAATCTTCTTAGGTTTGCGAACGTTTGCCTGATATCATCAAGGAGCATTTTGCTTTCCTTGGTTTTTATAACCACATCATCCACATATACTTGCACATTTCGGCCGATTTGGTCATGTAAACATTTTTGCATACATCTTTGGTACGTTGCCCCTGCATTACGTAAACCAAAAGGCATGGTGCGATAGCAATAAGCCGCATACGGGGTGATAAACACAGTCTTTATTTGATCATTCGGGTTCATAGGTATCTAGTGGAAACCAGAATATGCATCTATGAATGACAACAGTTCACACCCAG
The DNA here is from genome assembly GCA_023614405.1 of Avena insularis. NCBI lineage: Eukaryota > Viridiplantae > Streptophyta > Magnoliopsida > Poales > Poaceae > Avena > Avena insularis. Next base: position 539,953,888 of record CM042694.1, read on the forward strand.
CAGTAGAATCTATCACTTGATCTATCCTTGGCAGTGGGAATGGATCTTTTGGGCACACCTTATTCAGGTTCGTGTAATCGATGCACATATGCCAAACCACTACCACATTCGGATCATCTTTCTTCTTTTCCACCAGCACCAGATTAGACAACCAATCCGGGTAAAGCACTTCCACGATAAACCCAGCTGCTAGGAGCCGAGCTATCTCATCCCTAATGACTTTTCTCCTATCTTCGGCGAAGCGGCGGAGAGGTTGCTTCACCGGCTTTGCTCCGGGTCTCACATTCAAAGAGTGCTCAGCCAACTCCCTCGAAACACCTTGCAAGTCCTGCATGGACCAAGCAAATATATCCCGATTCTCACGGAGGAAGTTGACGAGCTCGCTTTCCTATTTGTCATTTAACCCGGCACCAATCGTTACGGTGCACTCTGGGAACAGATCATCAACTGGGACTTTCTTTGTATCTTTCGTTCCTTGAAATGAGACACTTCCATGCGGGTTACTCAGCGCCGGCATATATTGCTGTGCAGACTGATCCAATGCCACCACTTCTTGAATCTTTCTCTTTTCTTGTGCGATCACGAGTGACTCGGCCAGGTTAGACCTGGCTGACGCACACTCAATGGAACGTCGAAAATCTCCTGCTATGGTAATTACTCCATTTGGCCCGGGCAACTTCATCTTCAGGTAACTGATGTGACAACTTGCCATGAATTTGTTCAGGACAGGCCTGCTGAGTAACGCGTGATATGCGCTTTCTAGGTTCACCACCTCAAACTCCAAATTTTTAGTTCGGCAGTTATCTCTTGTGCCAAATAACACGTCTACCCGGACTTTGCCAATGGGTTCACAGGAAATACCTGGCACAATACCATGGAAAGTTGTTCTTGTGGCCTGGAGCATGTTCTCCAAGATACCCAACTTGCGCATTGTATCCACGTACATAATATTGATGTTGCTGCCATTGTCAATCAGCACCTTAGAGAATCTTACATTGATATTTGGCCTGATGAACGTTGGGTCCAGCACCAGTGCATACGAACCAGGACTAGGCATAAGCTTGGGATGGTCCTTGATACTCCACGTAATTTCCTGATCCGACCAAGGCATATACCTCGTCACTGTGGGCATTACCGCATTCACTTCCATATGTCGGTGCTGCAAGCTCTTTCTATCCGTCTCCTCCATGGTAAACACACAGTAACTCTAGTGATGCTCTCTGTATTCATTTCTCCCCTTATTGCCGGGATATCTTTGATCTGGCTGATGCTGATTTTCCACCTGATGCACTGCATCCCTTCTCTCATGGTTTTCATACCTCGGCATAGGTGGTGGCAACATAACCTATTGCGTGTTCGCTCCGGAGAGTAATTGCTGCCAGGGTAACTCCTGCCGAGGTTGATTGTTCCGAGGTGCCTGAGCATTCCTCGAACCACTCTGTTCTATCTTCCTCATCCACTCACACTACCGAGTCGTGTGACCCGCCGGGTTACTCGGATTTGGCGTGTGAAATTTGCACGGCTGATCCAACATTGCCTCATACGTATACCTCGGGCGTCCAAGTTTTCTTGCCATCATTTCTTGGGGTCCACTGTTGTCCTCCAGTTTTCTGACGCTGATTACTCCCTGCTCCGGGTTGATCTTGATTTATAGCAGCAACTTGTTGCGAACTGTACCTGTAATCCGGTCTATCATCTCATCTCTTACCCCGGTAATCATTCCACCGGGATGACCCGGCTCCATCTCGCTGGTAGTACTCCTCATTTGACTCGTTTGACACAAGCCTAGGTTGAGTAGGATCACCCAAGGTATATGAATCAGCAATCTGGATCGTCTCTGCCAGTGTAGTTGGCATATCCCTTTGTAACCTTTTCCACAACGTGCTTACATATTTGCACCCTTGCGCAAACCAAGCTATGGCCTGTGACTCAATCACGCCCTCACATGAGTTTCGCACAGTGCACTAGCGGGTTAAGAATTCCCGGTCTGTCTCATTTGGTCTCTGCTTGCACACTAGGGTTTGTGGCCTATTGGGCCTCTGATACGTACTTGAGAAATTACTAACGAACATTTCCTCAAAATCGATCCAGCAGTTAATACTTCCGGGTGGCAAATTGTTTAGCCATACCCTCGCTGGCACCTCCAGCATCTGAGGTACATATCTCACAGCCCATCTCAAGTTGCATGTAGCAATTTGCACCGCCGTCGCGTAGTTGATCAACCAATCCTCTGGCTTGGTGCTACCATCATATGTTTTCGTGCCTCTAGGTAACTGGAAGTTAGGTACTGGAGGTTCTTTCATGATTCGGGGCCTGACATGGGTATACCCTATAGGTACTCGATCTTGGTATATACGGTCTAAATACGTACATGCCCACGGTGTCGCCAAGGCCCAAACGAAGGATTCGAGTAACCTACGGACTCTCGATTGCTTGAAGAACAAGAAGAAGCTAAAGATAGAAAGTTCAAAGGGGAAAACCCTAATTTGTAACCGACTCGACCTGCTACCCGGGACCTAGCCTATCTATATAAAGGCTGGGAGGGGGCGGCGAGGAGGACACACGCAACCCTAGTTTCCACCACCCTCGCCAGATTGCATCTGCGCACCATTGTAACCTTCGGTTCCTTCGATAATTCCACGAGCAGACAAGCAGGAGTAGGGACCTCTACGAGGCCTGAACCTGGGTAAATCTTTGTCCCCTGTGTGCTTGTTTGCTAGCCGATAGATGTCTCCAGCGCTCCCTCCTTCTCCAAAACCCAAGTCCATAACCATGGGCATTGATGAGTTAAACCCTCGTCAATTGGCGCCGTTTGTGGGAATTGGGAGTGCTAATGTTGTGGCTTCTTCGGCCCCATCAACCGCGATCTACAACTCTGCAACAGTGGAGATTCGCCAGCTCTTCGGCGCGTTCGACTTCACCATCCACACGCCGGCCACTTGCCCGGCCTTCGAGTCCGTGGGCAACGGAATCAGCCTGGCAATCGGGAGCTTCCGCTTCCAAGTCGGTCAGATGGGCACGCTTCGCATGCCTGATCAGCCGATGGCACCGTCGATTGCCCCAGCATCATGGTTTCCTCCGTCGATCGGCACCCTCAGCGAGCTCAACGCCCCGACAATAGTCGAGAACACGGTCAGCGACAGCAGTCGCGACTCCGATCTGAGCGATCTGGCCACTGAAGATGGAACCTACGGTTCCGGATCTGAGAGTTGTGGAAGCAGTAGCTTCCCCAATCACTTCATGTGCGCCGTCATCAACACAGGCGACACCTCTGCCAACCGCGACAACGGCAGCAATCGCGGCAACGGAACCGACCCGCCTAATAGCGGCAACGGTGGCAATGGCGGCAACGGCGGTAACGGTGGCAATCGCGTCCCCGTTGACAATGGAGGGGCAGTCGAACCTCCAACCATAGTAAATGAGCAAACCGGCAAACGCGTCGTAATCAAGCTCAACGAGCAAGAATGGGCTCGCTGCCACGAGGCCCTGCGAGGCACCCCTCTACCCTTCGGATCCCCGCAGGAGCTGCTGATGGGCTATCATTGGCTCCTGAAGGAAGAATTCAAGCGCCAAGTACAAACAATCGCGCAACTCGATGCGTGCAAAAAGGCGGCAGACGAGTCGAGCCTTCGTCGTGCTGGACTCTCCTCCTACGGAGGATCCTCCTCAAAGGGCAACGAGCACCTCGCCAAGAAGAGGCAATCTCGGATGGCCCATCTCACCGAGCAAGAACGCAAAGAGGCCGCAAAGGTCCTCGACTTTGGCTCTATGACAGTCGACACCAGGGGCAATGTGGTCCCCAAGACGCCGCAGGCTGCGGTGACAGCGGCCACCATGTACCTCCTGAACAACCAGCCACCAGCTGGGGACCCCCGAGCTGCCATGCACTGATCTACGATCGCGGGCTTGGGATTAATCGAGGCCGCCCTCGACAAGGAGCCGACACCGGAACCAAAGAAGGGCAAAGCGCTAGCAAAGCGTTACTCCTTGACCTCATCCAGCAATGACAGACACGACTTTTCTCGACGTCGCCGCTCACGACGACACGACCACGACTACGACGCACGTGATGACATCACGCAGCGCAAGATCGACAAATCAAGAGCACGACATGCTCGGTCGACTGACTCAGAAGAGGAGGACGTGGAGCTCTGCGGCGCCAGATGCTTCACCAGATCCATTAGGCAAAAGCGAATGCCTAAAGGGTTCAAACTCCCGTTGGAGAACCCGAAGTTTGACGGCCTACAGGACCCGAAGATCTGGCTGGAGGACCACATCTCCTCCGTCAGGCTCAACGGAGGCAGTCGAAGCACGGCCATGCAATGCTTGCAGCTACAGCTGCAGGGCGCCGCCTGAGCATGGCTCAACAACCTCCCACGCGGATCCATTCGCAGTTGGGACGAGCTGGTTTATAGCTTCGTACGCAACTTTAAGGGCACATACAAGCGGCCCGCATCAATCGAAGAGTTGAGATCCTACCAACAAAGATCTGGCGAATCGCTGCGCTCCTACATCCAAAGGTGGTCCATCATCAAGAACTCCACGGAAAACATCTCGGAGGATCGCGTGACTGACGCATTCAACGGCGGCGTCCGCCGCTTAGAACTCAGAGAGGAGTTGGGCCGCTCAAAGCCCAAGACCATCGACCACCTGATGGAGATTGCGAATCGGTGGGCCGATGGAGAAGATTCAGTGAAGAATCGTGTTCACTCCGACGAGGAGGCGGAGCTCGAGCGCAGACGCGATCGCCGAGGCAAGAGTCGCATGCGCATTTACGATGACCGCGACGACGTCAACATGGTCGCAGCTGGCTACGCCGAAAGACGTGACGACAACCGCAATAGCGGATACCGTAGCGACGGATACCGCGACTCCGGGAAAACCACGCAAGTGTGGCAACGCCGCACTCGCGACGAGGCACCCGCGAGCTTCATTGAGGACAAACTGTCCGGACCATGTACGGTGCACTTCTACATCGACAAGCATGATGGCAAGAAGAAGTCCAGCCACCTCCTCAAGGATTGTCGTGAGTTCCTCAAGCTACATGAGGGACTGGTTCGGATGAACCGCAACGCAGTCAAAAGAGGTTATGGAGCCGCTCCAGGCGCCGTGGCACATGGCGCTCCGCCACCTCCACCTGGACCACCCCCGAATGCGGCCGCACCAGACCGGCACCATGGAGGCGAGCCGTACCCACGAGCCATGGGCACCATGATGATCCAAAAGGGACGCCCCTCCAATAGGGTGCAGAAGGCCATCACTCGCCAAGTCAACTTGGCCACACACTCGCCACCATCCACCACTGAGTACCTCAGTGGAAGCGAGTCCTGCATCACCTTTGACAAACGCGACCATCCGCCTCAGGTACCCCGTCTAGGCCATTGCCCCCTCGTGCTCGAGGCGCAAATCGGAGGCTTCGACATGAGACGCATCTTCATGGATGGCGGAAGCGGCATCAACCTTATATTCGCGAGTACCTTGCGAGCAATGAGGATCCCCCTAACTTGCCTGGAGGCCTCGGACACAACGTTCCATGGCATCGTCCCAGGGAAAGGCGTATACCCCCTGGGCAAAATCAACCTTAACGTCACCTTCGGCACGCCTAAGAACTTCCGACGCGAGCGCATCGACTTTGAGGTCGTCGACTGGCCCTCACAGTACCACTGCATCCTCGGGCGCGTCGTGTTTGCTAGGTTCATGGCAGTGCCCCACTACGCCTACCTGCAGATGAAAATGCTAGGTCCCCATGGTGTCATCACGATCAACGGGAGCTTCGAGCGATCTGAGTTGCTATAGGGAATTCAACAGAATTTCCCAGTCCTTCGGCATGCAGGAGGAACTCGCGTGACTAAAGGAGAAGACAGACAACAGTCTGCCTCCCTTGAGCCGGCCAAGCTCACCTGATCTCTCCTTCGACTCATCGGTGCACACGAAGAAAGTGCAGGTCCACCCATCGGATCCCACCAAGACGTCCCTCATCGCCAACAACTTGAGTCCCGCATAGGAACTCACGCTCGTCGAATTCCTCCATGAGCACTGGGAAATTTTCGCCTGGTGTCCTGTGGACATGCCAGGAGTTCCCAGGGAATTCGCCGAGCACGCACTCAACGTCAACCCCGACGCAAGGCCAGTCAAGCAAACAATTCAGCGATTGTATGAGCCAAGAGCGCAGGCAGTTGGAATGGAGATCAACAGACTCCTCGAGGCCAAGTTCATACGCGAGATCAAGGAAAGCACTTGGCTCGCCAACACGATGCTGGTACCAAAAAAGGACACGGATATCCTACGGATGTGCGTGGACTTCACCTCTCTGAACAAGCACTGCCCAAAGGATCACTTCCCGTTGCCACGGATCGACCAGATCATCGATTCCACCGCGGGATGCGAGCGCCTCTGCTTCCTCGATCGCCTACTCAGGCTATAATCAAATTCGACTGAAGGAGGAAGATCAAGAGAAAACAGCATTTACAACGCCCTTTGGTGTGTTCTGCTACAACACAATGCCCTTCGGGCTAAAGAACGCGGGAGCCACCTACCAGCGGTGCATGCAGGCTTGCCTCAAGGAACAACTGGGTCGCAACATTCAAGTCTATGTTGACGACATAGTAATCAAGACCAAGGAGGAAGCCTCTCTAATCGACGATTTGCGTGAAACCTTCGCCAACCTCGACCGCTACCGGATCAAGCTCAATCCGGACAAATGCGCCTTCGGCGTACCATCTGGGCAGCTGCTCGGGTATCTCATCTCTGCGAGGGGAATCGAGGCGAACCCAAAGAAGATAAAAGCCATGCTGGCCATGGAGAAGCCGAAAAACATAAGGGGCGTCCAGCAGCTGGCTGGACGAATCGCGGCCCTCAGTCGATTCATCAGTCGAATGGGCGGAAAGGCGCTGCCCTTCTACCAGCTCATCCGCAAAACTGAAAAATTCGAGTGGACCACTGAAGCGCAAGAAGCATTCGAAGACCTCAAGCGCCTGCTATCCACTTCGCCAGTACTGGTGATCCCACGAGAAAGGGAGCCACTGTTGCTGTATATCTCCGCCACCAACCAGGTGGTCAGCACAGTGCTCGTCGTCAAGTGAGCGGAGGAAAACAAGGTCCACGGCATACAATGCCCAGTATACTACCTCAGCGAGGTCCTCACGCCAACAAAACAGCGGTACCCGCACTACCAGAAGCTGGTGTACGGTGTCTTCATGACCGCCCGGCGACTGCGCCACTACTTCCAGGAACACCCAATCGTGGTGGTCAACGACGCCCCCTTGGGGCACATCCTCAATAACCCCGACACCACGGGACGAGTCGCGCTTTGGGGAATAGAATTGTCTCCACGAGACATCACGTACGAAAAGCGCGACGCAATCAAGTCGCAAGTTCTCCCGGACTTCCTTGTGCACTGGATGGAGAACCATCTCCCGGACAAGCCAGATATGTCCTACCTCTGGACAATGCACTTAGATGGGTCCAAGCAGAAAGACGGAGCAGGCGCAGGTGTCATACTGACATCACCTCAAGGGGGACAAGCTGAAGTATATCCTACGAATGCAGTTCACAGCCTCCAATAACGAGGCTGAATACGAGGCCCTGTTGCACGGGATGAGGATGGCAAAAGCCTACGGCGCCAAGAGGCTCATCATATACGGCGACTCCAAGTTGGTCGTCAACCAAACGATGCATGAGTGCGACGCACTGAACGACAACATGATCACGTACCGCGACCTCTACGACATACTCGAAGGAGACTTCGACGGTTGCGAGCTGTGACACGTAGGTCGCGAAAGCAACGAGGAGGCGGACGCACTCGCCAACATAGGTTCTACCTGCGCCCCCATACCGCCTAGGGTATTTCTCGAGCGCATCTGCGAATGCTCCATCAAGACAAAGGCCGCAGAGAAGAAAATAAGCGCAGCAACAGACTCGGGGGCTACGCCACCCAATGAGCCAATGGCACTCGATGACTTGGAGCTGGACACAGGACTCGAGGCACCAATGAGCGTCATGATGATCGAGCAATCCTGGACGCAGCCATACATCACGTACCTCCTCAGCAAGAGGCTACCAGACGATCCGACAGATGCACGGCACATCGCGCGGCGATCCAAGGCATTCGCTGTTATCAACGGCGAACTGTATAAACGCAGCATCACGGAAGTACTCCAACGATGCGTCTCCATAGCCGATGGAAAAGCAGTTCTCCTCGACATCCATGAAGGGACTTGCGGACACCAGGCCGGCAGTCGCGCCCTTGTTGCCAAAGCTCTACGACCTAGATTCTACTGGCCTACGGCCATGCGCGACGCCAAGGAAATCATCCAAAAATGCAATGCTTGCTAGCGATTCGCGGACAAACCACACGCACCGGGCGCAGAGCTATGGCCAATCCCATTGGCCTGGCCCTTCGTGCAATGGGGGCTCGACATGGTCGGCAAACTTCCGAGGTCCTCACGAGGAGGCTACGTCTACCTCTTGGTCGCAGTCGACAAATTCACCAAGTGGATAGAGGCCATGCCAGTGACCAACCAATCAGGCCACAGCGCAGTCGAGTTCTTCGAGTCCATCGTCTACCGCTTCGGAGTGCCACACAGCATCATCACCGACAACAGGATGAACTTCACATCCAAGGAGTTCCAAGAATTCTGCGAGAACCTGGGGATCAACATCAGCTACGCCTCAGTAGCGTATCCACAGACCAACGGTCAGGTGGAAAAAGCAAACGGGCTCATCTGCGGCGGCATCAAGAAGTGACTCCTCCGGCCACTCGAGCAAGCCACGGGTTGCTGGCCAGACAAGCTGCAATACGTACTCTGGAGCCTACGCACAACTCCAAATAGCGCCACGGGCTACACGCCATTCTTTATGGTGCACGGAGCTAAGGCAGTGCTACCCGCCGAGGTATGGTACAAGGCGTCGCGCGTGGTCGCTTACAGCGAACAAGAGTCATCCCTCGCACTCGAAGACTCCATTGACCTCCTTGACGAGGCAAGGGAAATTGCTGCGGAAAGATCCACGATCTACCAGCAGAACCTGCGCAACTACCACAGTAGGAGGCTTCGCCCCAGATCCTTCGTCGAAGGTGACCTGGTCCTGTGACTGAAACAGCAGGGGCATCTCAATCTCGAGTCCCCCTGGGAAGGGCCGTACGTGATTACAGAAGTAATCCTAGGTGGCGCCTATCGCCTTCAAGATTTAGAGACAGGAGTCGCATACTCCAACCCCTGGAACGTCGCACAACTGCGACGCTTCTACCCCTAGTCGCTCTTTACGTTTTACATTGCAAATAAGGCTACTCAGCCAAGGCTACTTAGCCACACATTGTACCTCGCACTATTCTTCGAATAAATAAAGCTAAGTGGCCCAAAACTGTGTGTTTTCCTTTACTTTTCCAATTTATCTACTCGGCGGCTGCGCCACCCTATATACATCTGTTCTACGAACCAAAACGCGATATCCTGAGTAGTGGTACATCAATCGAAACCCTTGACACAAACATCAACCCAGCTGCAACGCATCTGACAGGTTGACAAGGGACAGAGATAAAAAGCATGACCAGGCTAACGAAAGGGACTCGCATAGTGCAACGCACTTCATGCTAACAAAGCCCGTTATACATATTAGACAATAAATTATACACAACATTTATACGAACTTTACAACACAAGTACACTTATGTGCAGGATATAAACTAGACTAGTACTGCAGCAGGAGAACATTGATTTGTTCCTCGAAGAAGTCGACGATCTCTTCTGCTGGGCGATCCACCGCCTGGTAGTGCGGCACCATATTCCAGGCAGAACCTGCCGGTGGTGCAGGCGGCCCAGATGCAATTGCCGCAAAATCAACGCCAGGCCTGTGCAGTCGCACCATTGACAGAACAGCCTTGGCACCAGCCACCAACTGTTGCCTCACGCACTCGCGAACCGCGGTCAGGTCCTGAAACTTGTCAAGAAGGGCCAGCAGGCTTGATGGAGTATCATCCAGCGGAAACATCGCCCGATAAATGTTCTTCAAGCATGACTGCGACTTCTTCAAAAAAAAGCGACAGTTTGCATGATCCTCAGAGTAGCCGGTCATGACGATCATGATCCACCTAGAAGTATCCACTCTCTTGAAGTTGTTCCTGGGTGAGATCATGCATGCGAATGGCAATTCTATCCTTCTCCTCCTGCGGATGACGTGTGCTGACAACTACACGAAGCAGTAACAGCAGCATAAGTTCAGCGCAAAATTGCGAGTGACAACAAGAAGAAGATGAGAGAAAGCAAACTAACACTTGAATTGGTTGCCCATCTGCGTCACCTCGCCAAGCAGATACTGCTCCCGGGCGGTGGCTTTTTCCGCCTTCGACTTCCGTACATCCGCGTTACCGTGGAGCACGGGCAACTCGCGCTCCAACTGCTTCACGTGGTCACGCAGTCGCGAAAGCAGCGACAACTCATCTACTCTGGAACACGGCGGTACCACAGTATCATCAAGAGTCGGCGAGTCCTGAGTTTCCCTCAAAGGATCACTCGATGTACCCTACCACAAGTCAAGATAGAAGCAAATAAGACTACCAAGTCAACACAATGACAAAGGATTCAAATGCATTCAAGACCAGTAAAAGTATCAGCAGATACACTCGCTAGTAGGCACGTTCTCAAACAAAAGGACATAAGCTAATTAACTATTACAAAAGCTAACTAAGGAGCAGCTGGCTTCTTCGACTTCGACGGCCTCGGGGGCTTCGCCAGTCTGGCGTCGGTCGATGCCACTGACTTTCCACCAGCCCCTGATGCCGCCGCTTTCGCCGCCTTCTTGATGCGATGCAGCTCCTCAGAATACTTTATAACAGTATTTATCAACTGAGGCCCATATTTGCCACAGGCAGTCACGAAGGGAGCAAATACTACCTGCTGGCCGTCCGCGCTCACAGGCATCGCCTTCGACACCGCAGCAGGGTCAATCTCGACTCCGTGGGCCTGCACCATGGCAAGTGACATGGACGCGCCAGCCGAGCGAAGCGAGTTCTTGAAGTTGGCAGGCACACCTCTAGCGAGTGACTCCACTAGCTCGTCTATATTCTCGACTAGCTCCGCCTTGGGCATCAGCTCCTCCCGAAGGCGACTGAGTATGCTTTTATCCTTGGAGAGCATGTCCTGCATAGAGATGTTGCGGTCTTCGACTACTGACAGTGCACCCGCCAGAGCGTCATCACGACGAAGGGCCTGTGGTTCAAAGCTTAAATCGCCAGCATTTGTACATAAATTCACATATGGACAAAAACATCAGCGCCACCGGCAAAAACATTCGAAGCAGAGAAGGATAAACAACATCCACAAGCAAAGTACCTGAAAGGGCCTTAGCAATCGAGAGCAGTTGTTCCTCGAACAACTTCTCCCTGGTTGCAAAGGAGGCACGTAGATCCTCTTCGCGCCTTTGCACCTTGTCACGTGCCGTGATTGCTTCGTCGCGACCCTTCACAGCCGCGGCGAGGGTCTTTTCCATGGTGGAAGCATTGCGCAGGAGAGCGTTGTGTTCGGCTACAAACATAAAGAGATTGACTATCAGTCGACCATATAAAAAAGGAGACAAAGAAGAAGAAGAAGAAGAAGAAGAAGAAGTGCAAGACACTCACTTTCAACCACGCGATGGCGCGTCCCCAGCATGGCATGCTGGCGACCCATCGCAAGCACTTGCTCCACCAAGTGCGCGGCTTCTTTCACAAGGAGCTATCGCACAAAACAGAATCAGCAAAGCCAATAGATAATATTGACTGCAACACCAAAAGGAGGAAAACTACACTTACATGGTCCTCCAATGACTCCAAAGATGTCTATTGTACCGTCATCCGGGCAACCATTCGATGCTCCCCCGCATGAGGAGAACTAGAAGAGTTGTGCCTGGAGTGGGCCGCCAATGGAGGGGAAGGAGCGCGCTCGACCTCTTCCTTGGCCCTTGAGGTCGTGACTCCTGATTCCTTCAAAAACTGGGCGTCGCCATAGGATGACGACGCCTCTTGACTGCAAGACAAAAACCATATCAAGATAGGGCAAACCCAAAGACGAGCCATCAAGAGAAAAAACAGAGAAGAGCAAATCGACTAAGCAAACTTACCAATCAAACTTGTCAAAGTCAAAAGTGGCTCCCCCCGACTCTGACAAAGACTCCTTGGGCAGTCGCATCTTCTTGCGAGAAGATGGTGCCACAACGCTCATAGGAATGGCAGGAATTGGCGACTCCGCACCAACACTCGTACCTTCTGGAGTCGAAGGAGACGACGCATCGGAATCCTTGCTGCGCGAACGCTTGCGAGTATCCAGACTATCGGACTCGGGAGCTTCCTCCTCCGCATCAGAAGGGACGGTCGACTCTGACTAGTCCTCTTCCAAAGTCTTGTGAGGGATAATCCCCTCGGGTAGAGGGGGCATACAAGGTGACACCGCCCAATCCTGCACACAGGCAACACATTTCAGCAAATAGCAAGTAAAATAACAGAAAAGCAATCGACAAATTTAGCTACTGCGTAGCACAAACTATACCTCAGGAAGAGGGTTCGAAGCATCAAATGGAGGAACAACTGGCTCACTAGGGAGCACATCCTTGAAGGTGTACTTCGTGACCAGTCGAACCCTCTTGTCCACCTCACTCGTGGACATGCCATCGGCAGACACGCGAGTGGCATCATCAGCGCCAGCCCACTGAAACATGGGGTGGACCCTGGCTTGCAGGGGCTGGACGCGACGGCGCAGCCAAGTGCGAATGAGGGTGCAGCCTCCCTCCTCTTTGCCTATGTGACTCTCGAGGTCACAGACGCGCTGATATAGAACATCTGTCTCCATGGACTCGCCAGGCATGACTACATTCTTCCAGGAGCGCATCCTCCTGCACGGCGTCGCGAGATTGAAGGGCGCGAGTCCAAAGTGCTCACTGTTAGCCTTCTCATCGCGGATGTAGAACCATTTGTCCCTCCACCCTTGGACGGACGTCGTGAGCTTGATGTCGAAGTAGGTGGCAGATAGATCGACGTGGATTCCGCAACCACCTACATCGTAAACTAAAGAGCCAGATGCAGACTGGTGCTTCAATTTGAAGAGGCGCTTGAAAAGGCCGAAGTGTGGCTCGATTCCGAGCCAACACTCGCAGAGTGTGATGAAGCAAGAGATATGGAGGATCGAATTCGGGGACAGCTGATGGAGTTGAAGCCCGTAGAAACAAAGGAGACCCCTAAAAAAGGGGTGAAGAGGCAAGGAGAGACCGCGAATGATGAATGCCAAAAACATCACTCGAAAACCAGCGGGGGGAGCAGGAATTGTCTCACCGCTGGGGACGCGCGCGTCGGCGATTGCGGCGGACAGTACTCCGTCTTGGCGAAGAAGACGGAGATCAGACGCCTTGATGATGGAGGGGCGCCATGCACCATTCGTGACGCGGGTGCCTGCGACCTTCTTCTTCCTGCCGGCGGCGGTGCTGGTGCCCGCAGCGGCGGAGCCGCAATTCTTCTTCGCCGTGGCAACGGTGGCCACGGAATCAGCTGCAGCGCCTCCCTTCTTCTTCCCCATTGCGCGACGGCGATGCGAGCGCAGAAAGTAGCTCGGAAACGAGTAGAGCTGGTCCAGCGTCGTGGAGGAAACAAGCACAGAGAAAGAAGAGGAGCAGCGACAATGGCGATGGAAGCAAAGATGAATGAGACCAGATGAGAAAATTACCGTCACAGCGCCGCTACTTAACCCCTGGAAGATGCAATCCAATGGCTCAGAAAAACCCTACTGGACGCGTGGCAAACATCGTGCTGGACACGTGGAGGAGTGGAAGCGCGAACCGTCCCTCCACTACTCCCATTACGCACGGAAATCGAGGAGACACAGTTAAAATAAAGATTACGCACGCCCAGTCAAATCAAAGTCAGAAAGTGGGACCCACTGCTCGTCACGTCCCGTCAAACTCGCTCACGCGGGCAACTGAGATCATCAAAGCGTCAGCACTGACGTCATCAAAGCTACGCAGCGGAAATCTTTGATTATTTTAGTCCTTGTTGGAGTCTTCGACTCCACCAAGCACTCGGGGGCTACTCCCATAGGGAACGCTGGTCGCGCACCCTATGATTTTTTCTTTTCTTTTTGCAGGAACATGGACAATCAAAGGCAAACCCAACAACTCAAAATACGATTCAATTATGGACATGGGTTACTCCCATAGGGAGCGCCGGAAACAAATTCGACTGAAACAAGCAAAAGACAACAGCAGTCGCAAAATGATTCTTTAGTCCCTGCCTAAGTCTTCAACTCAACCAGGCACTCGGGGGCTACTCCCATAGGGAGCGCTGGTCGCGCACCCTATGATTATTTATGCAAAAACTATGTGTCGATAACATCCACACTCGAAACTCATGGTGACACCGCCTCATAATTTTTCCCTACAAAGAGATTGCGTCTCCTGGGTCACCCGAATCGTCTCCGCGATGATAAAATTCGGATACCACGCTTACAGCATCAAGGTAAGACCTAAATAAGGCCTGGCAACGCATTAGCTACGCACTACCAGAAATGTATCCGTGCCTACAGGTACGATGAACATGCCTTGACGGACGCGTCGAGTGCTCACACCCATATAACTGGAATTCGACTCCTATAAGACCTCCGCGGCTTGAGTCGAGTTACACCAGCACTTTTCTGGATTCGAGTCCGGGGACTCGAGTTCGAGTAGATTGCGTTGTTTCACCCTAAGGTGGTTAATTGATACCGATACTTCGGTTATATCAGGCACGTATATCAACAATACCTATGACACAATTAAAAGCAGTCGAAATATATACTGCTCGTGCACTGAAGACTTCAAAAGTCCCCAGTCGAATCTGCGATTCCACTGGACACTCTGGGGCTACTGACATGGGTATACCCTATAGGTACTCGAGCTTGGTATATATGGTCTAAATACGTATAGGCCCACGGTGTCGCCAAGGCCCAAACGAAGGATTCGAGTAACCTACGGACTCTCGATTGCTTGAAGAACAAGAAGAAGCTAAAGATAGAAAGTTCAAAGGGGAAAACCCTAATTTGTAACCAACTCGACCTGCTACCCGGGACCTAGCCTATCTATATAAAGGCTGGGAGGGGGCGGCGAGGAGGACACACGCAACCCTAGTTTCCACCACCCTCGCTAGATTGCATCTATGCACCATTGTAACCTTCGGTTCCTTCGATAATTCCATGAGCAAACAAGCAGGAGTAGGGACCTCTACGAGGCCTGAACCTGGGTAAATCTTTGTCCCCTGTGTGCTTGTTTGCTAGTCGATAGATGTCTCCAGCGCTCCCTGTAACACCCTCGAATCGGCTCTATGCAAGTTTTAGCCCTTTCCGCCAAACCCACATAGAAACGATTCAAGGACGCCCACCAGGCACTTTCGTGCGGGTGGAAAACGAAGTAATACCATTACACAACAGTCCTCGATGGGACCCACATAACAGATATATACAACAACAACTCTATGAGTCAAGAATACAGATATACTATACAAAGATCCAAATCACCTTGAAAACGATAGAGCGTCCGACTACGGACAAGATGCAAATGGGGCTAAGAGCCCTGAAGAATAACCAATAGCGTCCATAACCCTGCCCAGGCCAAGCCGGAAGGGGTAACCCTGCTAATGACGTCGATCTCAAACCTGCTATAACAAAAGGGGTGCCGACAAAGGGCAAAGGAAAAAAGAGGAGCGTCAGTACTGAGGCCAGTACATGGTGAGACTAGAATTCGGCGGTCTCGCCTACACAGGTATGGTGGGCTGAAGCGGCAACACAGCGGCACTAAACAACCTATAGAGACTCGATACAACTGGCGGTTATCAGAGAGGGGTAAGAAAGACCTATCCGGATCCAACCTGATACTAACACCAAACATACCCATCCTGGTATTTCCCCCTCGAGAACAAACGAGGAAGTCAGACCGAGGAACACACACGGTTGGCAATTTTACTCATTCCGTTATAGTTGCAGCACTTACTAATCAGATATAGATAGCATGAGTCATCCTGAAGTATAAGTAGTGGGCAGTTTTAATCACCATTCTGTTATAGTTGGAACATTTACTAGTCAGATATAATTGTCCTGAGGAATCCCAAAACCCAGCAGTTGTTGGCACGTTTATCACATTCCATTGGAGTTGCAATACTTACTAGGCAGATATATCAGAACACGATACAACCCAGATCCACCAGTTGTTGGCATTTTTAATATCCATTCCGTTATAGGTTGCATCTAATTACTAGTCACATATTAAGTCAAATTTATAGTGCTACTTTAGTTCTGCTTGTCTATGATCGAGATACTACTGTGCTCCAAGTCGTCCATAACCGCGGACACGGCTTTCAGAAAGATTTACCCTGCAGGGGTGCACAAATAGCAACACACACACGATCAACCTCGGAAAAACCAAATCAAAACCCAACGAGGCTTTCACGATAAAGCAATCACAGGATTCATAAAATATTTCAGGGGGGCACCCCATTAAGCTACCCGCAACGAAGTTGGCCGGCTCCGAGACGGACCCAAGGTTTGGGTCAATGGCTGTAAACGACTGGGAACCCGAAAGTGTGACTGGGCTTGTCGATACCGCGAAAACATTCCACGATCCAAAACAGTACAGGTGCTCCACGCACAATCATAAATAAAGCAGTAAAGCATGGCATAAATACAGGATAGTAATAAAGCCCCAAACTAGTTTGTGGCCCCAAGAAATAAGAAATGAATCAAGCTCTGGCTAAGGGGGATCCATAGGGTCTCCCGGATGTGGATAGTGCGAATAATCAAGGAACAAGTATCAAGTACTCGGGGCCTACGGGACACAAGTGGACATGAAAAACCAAATAACATATATTGCCCACTGGTGCCTCTTTCATTAGTTATCCGAGCAATTTAATAGTTGTATTTAAAGTCATGATCCTTTCCACCGTAAAGCATCTCCACCATCTGTCATGTGCCAACTTGCCGTCAGCGGTGGAACGACAACGACGCGAAGCAACACATAAGAAAGCAACTATGACTCGCAAGGCCGACTATCTATCAAACAACAGGCAATAGGATGTGTCCATGGCAATATAAAGGTTGCACAGGATATAACTGGTGCGCAGAAACTAAAGCATCACGACACGTATAGCAATAGATCAACAGGAGGAAATAAAGACTTTAAATGCAAAATAGGTAGAAGGGGAGAGATGCTCGCCTAGGAAATACTGCCTGTTAGGGGGATGACCCCCAGGTACCCCAACCGGACAAGAACCAGGCAGTCGGATCGCGTCCGGCTGACCAAGCACAGCCGGACAGGGCAAGACAGGCCGGCTACCATTCGGTAGCAGGGTCAGCAAGAAGTAGCCGACTACGGCGACATAGACGGATCCAATCAGTGAGACAGGACGACGTGCGTATCAGTGCATGGTGCGCCCTATACGATGACAAGACTGGCAACCACCCGGCCATACCGAAGACTTTGTGGGGGTGACGTAGGAACAGTGGCCCGATGCTGACGACAGGCTCGCACGGCGTCCCATGCCTCACGATAGCCATCCGCTTCGTACTCGATAAGACATACCATAGGACAATAGATGACGATCGGCTGGGACCCGCATGTGGGGCCCGCCAGTCGGATTGGCCAGGGAGACCGTTGCCTCTCTGCCTATATAAGGAGAGGCAAGGCCTCAGTAGAAAGGGTTGGTCTCACAGCATTTAAGGCAGTAGTAGCAAGTACAGCTCAAGGAGCACTTGTAGTTCATTTATCCCACATAGTCAGAGCCGGCAGGAGTAGGGGCTTTACCTCCTCAGGAGGGCCCTGAACCTGGGTACTTCCTGCGTCCAGCTATGCTCACTTGTATCCAATCCCGCATGCGAACGTCGTCGATAGCTTCCCTGCTAGTCCCCACACATCTATCTAACCTCTTCAGGTACTGCCGTTCCCAACACAACGACAGTTGGCGCCCACCATGGGGCGAGATGGCTTCGACCAGAGTCATGTTCCGCACGGGACCCCACACTTCAGCCGGTGAGCCTGTGGCCTCCGGCCTGGTGCTCACGCTCGGCAGGTTCGACTGCATCATCGACAACGCTTCCTGCTTCGCCGGAACCTCCTTCCCGGCGAACGGTACCGTCCTGCTATTCGGCGACCTTCCTGTCTACATCGCCACCATTCCAGAGCGTTTCCCCAGGGAAATCGTCTCTGTCGCGGAGATGTCGCATCCAGGCGGTAGCACCTCCATCGCGTCCCACGGCGTGGAGGTCATGATGGCCGGTTCCAGCTCTCATCCCAGCCAGCCGCGGGAGCGAGGCGTGGATGAGTCGAACTCCCCCGTGCAGCCTCGGAACCCGGTGGAGGATGCCATTGATCGGCTCCTGACGCCGGTTAACCTCGGGGATAACCCGGAGGAAGCGGAGGCCAACTTCACCATGGAGAGACAGGTCCTCCTCCAGGAGGCCATGGAGCTGGCGGCAGCCCGCAAGCAACTCGAGATCACCCGGCACGAGTATGACCGCGTGCACGGCCTCACTCCGGCTACCGTGGAGCCAAGCCGGCACGGTCAGGTATGGCGTCTGGGCGGCGAGCTGGACGGTAGGATGGAAAAGGACGGGGAACCGGATCTCGCGCCCGCCCTAACACAGCCCACCTACAGCACGCCCATCAAGAACCTGCACGCGGCACGAGCCACGGCAGAGGATCTACCCAGCCTGGAGGGCGAGGAGTGAGCCCGCCAGCACGCTCGCGTGCAGGAGCTCCTCCGCGTTGCGGACGAGCAAGCCGGTGCCAACCGGCAGATGCAGGAAGACCTCAGCTACTCCAGGGGGAGCAAGCTACCTGCTAGCACATAGGGCGCGCACATGACACCCAAATGGCGTCCTCCCTCGGGCTAGGCCAGCAGCGCTTGCAGCTCTGGCAATAGGGGCCAGCCGCGCCAGGAACAGACGGTGAACAGCAACCAGCCGCCTCCCCCTCCACCAACCGGGGCGCCTAGACCAGCCGTGTCGTGGAAATGGCCGTGGTAGTCGCTGCCATAGGCAGGGATTGAGAGTTTCGTGAGGAAGAGTTGGCGGCCATCTGCGGTGCGATATGGGGGCAGGTGCACAAGGGTTTACCCAGGTTCGGCCCCCCGGAGGGTAAAGACCTACTCCTGCTAGGTTAGATTATGAGAGAGTGAGTTACAAGGGCGGCGAGCTCGGCGGCTAGGCGGCGAGTCGCTTGAGGGGGTGTATGATGGAACGTAAGTCTCCACTATACCCTAGGGAGGTTTATATATGAAGCACCTCCCAGGGTTTACAAGTTGCCCCCGAACAAGATAAGGATCCGGGAGCCTTTGACCTAATCTGACTGGGCCTCTGCTAGGCTTCTGGGCTTCTAGTCACCAGTCGATGGGCCTCTTCTTTCCTTAGAGTCCAGTCACTATCCTTCAGGCATACTCGCGGGCCTTCTGGCCCACTCGAAACCCACTGATGAGCATACCCCCTTAGGCATATCCCCTTCAGTAGTCCCCGAGGCCATTGTTGATGTAGGCGTAGGCGTTCTTTGGTGCTTGAAGTAGGCGAGCCCAATT
The DNA here is from genome assembly GCA_023614405.1 of Avena insularis. NCBI lineage: Eukaryota > Viridiplantae > Streptophyta > Magnoliopsida > Poales > Poaceae > Avena > Avena insularis. The sequence continues at coordinate 539,973,437 of CM042694.1, forward strand.
TGGGCGCCCAATCGAATCGGCGATGGACTCTATTAATGCTGAGGAGAATTTCTCCATAGCTCCACTCGTCACTTTAATGAACATCATCGTTGCCCAGTCGTCATTTCAGCGAGAAGAGAGATTGGCGGGTAGCGAGTGGATCACCGAAGTTGGACCGTCAACCTCAGTCAAACTACCCGTTGGAATTTCCAACGGTAACTACGGCGCAATTACCGTGGGTAACGGCTATCCTGATTTTGGCGGGTGACCTTTCCCATATAAGGGGAGTGATGGATCTGCTTCGCGACCCTGCTTCGCATTCTTCATCCTTCCTCATTTGATCTTCCTCTCTGCTCGCCCCCGACCTATTCTCTTTGCATCGCGCGATTCCGCTTCCCACTCAATGGCGCCTCCCAAAGGCTCGTGGGGAAAATCCAAGTGCTCCACGGCCCAACTGAAATCCTTCGAGGATGCTAGGGTGCTTCGCAAGGGGAATTGGCGAGTTCCCCCTTCTTCCAAGACCGAGCCGAAGCCGCGGCCCGGCGAGTTCATCTGTTTCACCAGTCATCTCGAGAGGGGCTTAGGGTTCCCCACTTCGCTCTTCTTCTGCCGCTTCTGCGCATACTACGCGATCAAGCCCTCGGATCTTGGTCCGCATAGCATCGAGCAGCTAGCGATCTTCGTCGCCTTCTGCGAGTGTTACCTCGGCTGCAGGCCTTACTTCCCGCTGTGGTTGGAGCTCTTCCACGGCCGCATCAGGCGCGAGGCATCCAGCGCCTTGATGCTGTCCGCGGGCGGGGTCACCTTCCAGTTAAAGCCGAAGGACAACTTCGTCAAGCTTCTCCTGCCGAAGAAGGCCGCTAGCGAGTGGAAGAAAGGCTGGTTCTATGTCAAGGAAGCCACTCCCTTCGGCGAGGTTTCCCTCCCTGAATTTGTTGCCGAGAGGAGCGAGCCCCGCCGACTGGCACCAAAGAAGCTCCCTGAAGATCAGCGGATGGCCGTCGCAGAGATGATGGACCGGATCCAGAAGCTGAAGGACCAGGGGTTGATTTCGATCAACCTCTACAATTGCTGGCTTGGGCGGCGCCTGGTTCCGCCGGTGGCTCGTCCACGCTGGATGTACGAGCAAAGCGGGAAGCTTGATCTATCTCGCACCAGCAAGGAGTCGTGGGAGGCCGACGATTACAAGGCCGCCCTGAAGAAGATCACCGACGCGGAGTTCACGGGTGCGGCAGTCGGAGTCACCCCGTATACTCCCGTGAAGAATGAAGCCCCTACAGTAAGTCTTCTTTCCAATCTCTCCGTTCATATTCCAATTTCGTTCTTTTCGCTTCGTCATGTTTCTAACTCGCAATGGTTCTCAGCTTTTTCACGTATTGGAGGGTTGGCTCCCTCCGCTCGATGAAGAAGTCCCCCAGGAGCTGGAGGAAGATTCCGAGGGAGATCCTTCCGATAGCGACGGGGAAGACGAAGAGGTCGCTCCCCCAGCGCCTTTGGCTCGCAAGACCCGAATGCAGAAGCAGCGAGAGGTCGAAGCGAGCCGTAGCCTGGACGAGTTCAAAGAAGGCGACGAGGTCGCACAGGAGCAGACATCCCGGCGCATCGCCACGCCTTCGAAGCCCCCACGCCGGCCCAAGTCACCGGCAAAGAGGCCCGCGTCGCCAGTCAGGTCGTTAGTGGTGTTCGGGTCGAACGACGAATCCGACGGCGAAGGGTCTCCTGAAGTCTTGCACAAGGTCCCGAGGGCCGCAATCCCGACGAAGGGGTTGGAGGGCGAGGACACGGAGGTGGTGGTAGAGGCACCCCTAGCTTCTATCGCTCCGTCGACCTCGGGGGTCCCAAGCCAAGAAGCCACTGACATGGTGCCGCCCAAGTCGCCATTGTCGTCGAAGGCAGTGGCGTCAGAGCCGGAGATCCTAGCGACTGCGGCTTCGTCGTCAAGGAAGCCTTCGGTTTTGTGGGCTTCAGATGTATTTGAGCGGGGGCTCAGTTGCAAGCTTGGTCCCGAGTTGGACAAGCCTGCCCATATCAGTACCGGTCTTCGCGTTCTTCTAGTCGCCAAGTAAGTTACACTTCCTTGTCCCAATTTGCTTTGCATCTTTCGTGTCGTGGTTGTGCTGATTAGAAGGGCTCGTGCAGGTCGGGGGCTAAGAAGATTGGGCGCCCTTCGGTGGCCAAGATTCCCCCAGCCACCGTCACGGGAGAAGGTGATCTCCTTAGGAAGAGGAAGGCCTCCGAGGATGTCGTGACTGCTGAAGTCGCGAAGAAATGGCGACGCATCGACGCCGCATCGGGAAGCGCCATGGAGCGATTCTTGCCGCTTGTCAAAGAGGGGACGACGACGCGATCGAGCTAACGCCACCAAGATCCGCCGAGGAGGTGCCGCCGTGTGGCTGCGCCGCTGTATGTCGGCGACATTCCCTCGCTTTATGGCGAGGGGGTTTCCAGGCGGTGCGGACGCGCAATCTCCGCAGTTTCAGGAAATCGTGGACGCGGAGATTGAGGCCCGCCGCGGGCGCACCTCCTTCACGGTCCCATCGATTGACGCTGCTGACCTTCACAAGATGCTCGGCGCTGCCATTTAGGTATGTCCAGTCCCCGAATTCCTAGTCGCTGAATTTTAGCGGTTGGGAATTGTCTTTATCCTCCTATATTCTCCAGTCCCCGAGTTCCTAGTCGCTGAATCGCGGCGACTGGGAACTGGTTTTTGTTTTTCTTCCTTCTCCAGTCCCCGAGTTCCTAGTCGCTGAATTTCAGCGACTGGGAACTGGTCTTGGTTTTTTCTTCCTTCTCCAGTCCCCGAGTTCCTAGTCGCCGAATTTCAGCGACTTGGAACTGGTGATAATTTTCCTCCCGATGCTTAGCTGGTCTTGTTGTTTTGCAGGGGTTGCAGCGGGAGTCGATTGATCGGCAGGCTGCGCGAGAGCGTCTGGAGCGTGACTTGCGCGAGGCGCAGGAGGTGAACCAGCAGCTTCAGGAGAGGATCAGTGAGTGTTTGGCGTTGTTCTTCTTTGCTTGTTGTGAGCTGGTTTTATGCGATACTTTGACATCTCCACTTGCAGACGGTTTCCCAGCTGAGGTCTCCAAAGCCCATGAGGGGTATGTCCCACTCATGAGAACCGACGCTTGCGAATGAGCGAGTGGCCTTCTTGGTCAAGGAGTTGGAGGATGCTAAGGCGGCCTCAATTTCTTCGGAAGAACGGGCGATGGCTATCGTCGCTGCCGCTGAAGAGGAACACAAATCCGCGGACTCCATCATTGTGGGACTGCATAACGACCAGGCCGCCTTGGAGAAGCACGTCAAGGAGAGTTCCCGCAAGCTGCTTGGTGAGTTTTTGTCATTGCTTTAGCCTTTTGTACGGTCCCTGCTTTGGGGGTTTCATTGTTTTGCTAATATCTGACTTTGCAGCTGTGGTAGGCCAAAGCGACCCGGTGGTGCAGACTTATACTGCTTCGCAGTGCATAACTGCCGTGGTGAATGCGGCCACAGCCTCGGCGTTGTGTGTCCAGGTGGCTCTCCAAGGCATGTCTCCCACCGAAGTCATCCCTGGGGAGCTCACGGAGGTGTGGCGCTATCTGGAGGAGGTGCCCGCGATTGTGGAGTGGATGACGCGCTCGGTGTTCAGACGTGGGGCCGCCACAGCGTTGAGCTTGGGACTCGCGCATTTCCCTGACGACTTCGATCTTGACGATGTCACGAGTGGCTATCCCTCGGCGACCGGCACGGTGGAGATGTCGGAGGTGCTGAAGCTGACCGCAAAGGCCGCTCCTTATGCTGATCGTGTCTTGGCGATGGGGGATCTGCTGCCGTACCAGGAGACGGTGTTGGCGCCTGGCGACCCCGAGCCGGAGCACCGTGACATGAAGTCGGAGCAGCCCTTCCGGTCGTCATTGGTGAAGTCGCTGACCACGTATTCGACGAACCCGTGGCAGCCCTTTGTGCGCGTCAAGGGTGGTGGTGCTTCTTCTTCGTCAGGGCCTGTGTAATGAGCAAATGTAAAAGTTGTAACAGATGCCAGGTGGCGAACATTTGTATGACTTTTGTAACCCATGTCGCAGGGACTTGGTCGACTTGTGTTTTATTAAGGCAGTGCTTTGTTCAACAATTTGAGCGAGTCCCCGAGCGCGTCCTCCCTTTAATGGGGTATAACTCGACTATGTATTTCTATGTGTTTGCCTTGTTTTTGCGTTTGTTTTTGCCCTTCGCATCTCCTGAGCGGCGAGTTCCCGAGTGCGGGTGAGGTTCGTTTGTGAACGAGTCCCCGAGCACTGTGCTAGACCGTATTGGTCGTGATCCTGCGCAGGTGTTACGAATCGTTGTTTGTAACGCTCTCTCCCCGCCCGGAGAGCGCCGCTTGGGCCCTAGGCAGCTCTCTTTCTCGGGTGTGTTCCCGAGCCGTGGGGTCCCTGCTTATGGAGTCCCCTGCGGCGTGGTACTTAACCGTTCGAGTCGCTTTGCGCGAGGGTGGGGGGGACAGGTCGCTGTGAGAAGCGTGTGTCGGATGTCTTGGCCCGGCAGGCCAGTCGGGCTAGGCGACTCCAGTGGCGGCTCCGGGTTGGTGTTTTTCGTGGACGACCCAAGGCCCGGATTTTTCCAGTGCCCTTGTGCCGCACTACTTGGCCGTGCCGGTCGCTCGACCAGAGGTTGACCTCCGTAGGTAGCATATTGCTAGTATGTATGAGTGCGAGTGGCACAAGAATATGGCGAGTGGACACAATTTGTGCGATCCGAATGAATTTCATTATATATGCCGGTGGAGTACAGTGTGAGGTTCTAAGTATAGAACTTTCTGAGGAGGTTTACATTCCATGGCCTCCCGACCTCCAATTGGCGGTCACCCCGTATGTCGATGAGGTTGTAGGCGTCGTTGCCAAGGACTCGGCCTATGGCGAATGGCCCCTCCCATGGGGGGGATAGCTTGGGCATGCCCTTTTTATCTTGGACCAGTCGTAGGACCAGGTCGCCTTCCTGGAAGGTGCGAGTTCGCACTCGGCAGCTGTGATAGCGGCGAAGTCCCTGCTGGTATATGGCGGTGCAAGAGTGAGCCAGGTCGCGTGCTTCGTTGAGTTGATCAATGCTGTCTTGGCGGGCGGTTTCATTGGCCGCCTCGACATAGTGGGCGACTCGAGGGGAGTGATCTAGGTCTGTTGGCATTACGGCCTCATCGCCGTACACCATGAAGAAAGGCGTGAAGCTTGTTGATCGGTTGACGGAGGTGCGGATCCCCCATATCACAGAGGGGAGCTCGTCGACCCAGCATCCTGGGGTGCGCTCGAGGGGCACCTGTAGTCGCGGCTTGAGACCATGGAGGACGCTCTGGTTGGCGCGTTCTGCTTGGCCATTTGACTCCGAGTGGGCGACTGATGCGAGGTCGAGTCGTATGTCGTGCTCCTCACAGAATTCCACCATGGCCCCCTTGGCGAAGTTGGTGCCGTTGTCTGTGATGATGTTGTGTGGGTAGCCGTACCGGTAGATGAGTTCGCGGAGGAACTTGGTAGCCGTCTTGCCGTCGCACTTCTTGATCGGCTTGGCCTCCACCCATTTGGTGAACTTGTCGACTGCGACCAAGAGGTGAGTGAAGCCCGATGGGGCCTTCTTGAACGGGCCGACCATGTCCATGCCCCATACGGCGAATGGCCACGTGATGGGGATTGTCTTGAGCGCCAAACCAGGAAGGTGCATCTGGTTGGCGTACTTCTGGCATCCGATGCATCTTTGGACAACGTCGATGGTGTCGGCGTGTACGGTGAGCCAGTAGAAGCCGTTCCGCATGGCCTTGGCGACTAGCGACTTGGCGCCAGCCTAATGGCCGCAGTCGCCGGCGTGGATGTCCTGGAGGATCTTGCGACCTTCCTCTGGCTGTACGCAGCGCTGGAACACGCCGGTCACGCTGCGCTTGTGGAGCTCACCGTTGATGATGACGAAGGATTTGCAGCGGCGTATGACCATCCGCGCCTCTGTCTTGTTGCTCGGTAGGAGTTTGTGTTCCAGGAAGGTGACGTATGGCGTTGTCCAGTCGCTAGGTTCCAAAACCATGGCGACTAAGGCCGGTTCTGGTTGTAGTGGAATCCCGACGTCGATCTCCTTCGGTGGGCTGACGGAGGGCTTGTGGATGATGTCGAGGAAGACGCCTACTGGTGGCGTCTGTCGAGCCGACCCGATGCGGGAAAGTGCGTCCGCCTCCTCGTTTTTACACCTGTCGATCCACTCGACGGAGTAGCCGTCGAAGTGTCCTCCCAGTTGGTCGACAGCCTGGCGGTATGCTATCATTGTTGGGGAAACTACGTCGCATGTCCCGGCCACTTGGCCGGCGACTAGGTCGGAGTCGTCGTAGCATCGTAGGCGATTGATGTTCATCTCCTTGGCGGATCTCATGCCGTGGAGGAGGGCCTCGTATTCCGCCACGTTGTTGGTGCAGGGTGTGAAGTTGAGGTGGAGCACGTAGCGGAGCTTGTCTCCTTTGGTGGAGGTCAGTATGACCCCAGCCCCCGCGTCGTCGGTGTTCTTGGAGCCGTCGAAGTGGAGCGACCAGTAGTGGAGGTATGGGAGCTTCTCTGTGTTGGGTCCGCAGCATAGAAAACAAAAAATTTCCTACGGTGTGAACTACACGCCAAGATCTATCTACTAGGTACAAAGCAAACGGGTGGACATACATCCATGGAGAACTTACCCTCGAAGACAACGAGTTTTTTTAACAAGTAGGAACTCGTGGTTGATGTAGTCGTACACTTGCCGATCTCAAGATCGTGAGGAAGTCCGAGCGCCGCAACTCAGCAGCGCATCCGCACTCGCACACACGTTCAAGCCACCGGACAACCTCCACCTCCTTGCTCCAGCGATCCAGCGAAGCAAAGAACTCCTTCCAGACGAAATGCCACTGGAACATGTATCTCGCTAATCCGAGACCATGGGGAATAATTCTAGAGGGGAGAAAGATCCTTCACAAGGAGGTGTGTGGATGAAGGAGGAATGGGTGGCCTTTTATAGGAGAGGGGGTGCCCCTCTCCATGGCGGGCGCATGGGGTTACCTCACCTCCCCCATTTATGTGGTGGTAACTCCTCCACATTAAAATGCCTCTTCACATTCCCTTTTAAAGTCTCCACTTTAAATGCATTAAGTTTCTCCAAATTTAATGCTCTCTCATTTAATAAAACTCTTTTATTAAATTTATTCAGAATTTTTGTTAATTACTTTAATTAACAAACATTCACATATAGCCCTTGCAATATTTCAATATCACATGCAGAAACACCTTCTGCAATTTCACCAAAATAATTTCCGGGTTCTATTGAAGCAATTCCAGCGCTTTTCAATTCTTTCGTCAAACATATGTGCTCCAAAATGGTGTCCGTAACTCTTATGTGCCACCCTACGGTTCGCGAATAATGCATACATGATCGAGACCCTTCTCCAATCAATAATCAGCAGCGGACTGGAGATCCGCATCGACTCCTACACATTCAACGATGACTCGTGATCGTGAGAACCTTTAACGCCGGTAACTAAATCCTTTGTCTCGATATATTACATGTCCGAGATTCGATCATCGGTATCTCCATACCTAGTTTGATCTCAATTCGACATGCACTCTTTTCTCGTTCCCGTGATATAACATTCTAGTGATCACATCACTTGCTTGCAAGCTATCCTAATGTGATATCACCGAGAGGGCCGAGAGTATATCTATCCGTCATCTGGATTGACAAATTCCACTCTTGATCCATGAGCCTCAACATAACACCTTCGTAGCACTGAACCCATCTTTATAGTCACCCTGTTACGGTGTGACGTTTGATGTGATCAAGATACTCTTCCGGTGTTAGCAATTAACATGATCTCATGGTCTAAGGATAAAGATTACTTCGTATGATGTTATAGCAATATAAACATAATGACTTGATCGTAATGCTATACTTCGGATGAATGTTCATCACATCATTCCACCAATGGTGTGACCTTGTTATTAACAACATCCAATGTCCATGATCAGGAAACCTTGATCATCCTGTTAATCAACAAGCTAGTCTATAAGAGAGGCATGACTAGGAACACTTTTTGTTTATTAAACACACATGTATTGATGTTTCCTATCAATACAATTATAGCATGCAAAATAAACATCTATCATATACAAGGAATACATAATAACAACTTTATTATTGCCTCTCAGGGCATATTTCCTTCAGTCTCCCACTTGCACTAGAGACAATAATCTAGTTCACATAGTGATAAATCTAACACCCATGGAGTTCTGGTGTTGATCATGTTTTGCCCTAGGGAGTACTTTAGTCAACGGATCTGCTACATTCAGGTCCGTGTGCACTTTACAAATCTTTATATCTCCATCCTTGACATGCTCGCGGATGGAGTGAAACCGGCGCTTAATATGCTTGGAATTCTTGTGAGACCTTGGTTCCTTGGTGTTGGCTATGGCTCCATTGTTGTCACAATAGATCACCATCAGGTCCAACACACTGGTAACCACACCCAGTTCCGTTATGAACTCCTTCATCCAAACCGCTTCCTGCGCTGCTTCTGAAGCAGCAACATATTCTGCCTCTGTTGTTGATCTAGCCACCACAGGTTGTTTGGAGCTCCTCCAACTAACTGCTGCTCCGTTCAAGAGAAATACGTATCCGGATTGAGACTTAGAGTCATCCGGATCAGTGTCAAAGCTAGCATCGACATAACACTTAGCGAATAGCTCTTCTTCACCTCTGTATACAAGAAACATATCCTTAGTTCTTCTCAAGTACTTAAGGATATTCCTGACCGCTATCCAGTGTTCCGAACCCGGATCAGATTGGTACCTACTAGTCAAACTAACAGCATGTGCCACATCCGGTCTTGTACATAGCATGGCATACATTATAGAGCCTATGGCTGAGGCATAGGGGATCTTATCCATTATATCTCTTTCTTCCGCCGTAGCCGGCCTTTGAGTCTTACTCAATGTCTTTCCTTGCAACATAGGTAAGAACCCCTTCTTACTTCCGTCCATATTAAACTTCTTTAATATCTTATCAAGGTATGTACTCTGCGATAGCCCAATTAGGCATCTTGATCTATCTCTATAGATTTTAATGCCTAATATATATGAAGCTTCACCAAGGTCCTTCATCGAAAATTTGCTGTTTAGATAACTTTTAACACTGTTTAAAAGATCTAAATCATTTCCAATCAATAATATGTCATCCACATATAATATCAGAAATGCCACATTGCTCCCATTCACTTTCTTGTAAATACAAGCCTCTCCATAAGTTTGGACAAATCCAAACTCTTTGATCACCTCATCAAAGCGGAGATTCCAACTCCGGGATGCTTGCTTCAGTCCATAGATGGATCGCTGAAGTTTGCACACCTTATTAGCATCCTTAGGATCGACAAAACCCTTAGGTTGTATCATATACAACTCTTCTTCAATATTACCATTGAGGAACGCAGTTTTGACATCCATCTGCCATATTTCATAATCGAAATATGCAACAATTGCTAACATAATCCTAACCGACTTAAGCATCGCTACGGGAGAGAATATCTCATCGTAGTCAACTCCTTGAATTTGTCGAAACCCCTTTGCGACAAGTCGAGCCTTATAGATGGTCACATTACCATCAGCATCAGTTTTTCTTTTGAAAATCCATTTATTCTCAACGGCCTTTCGGTCGTGAGGTAAGTCCACCAAGTTCCAAACTTGGTTCTCGTACATGGATTCCATCTCGGATTTCATGGCTTCTAGCCATTTGTTGGAATCCGGGATCATCATCACTTCTTCATATGTCGCAGGGTCATCTATTTCATCAATCATGAAATTCATAACAGGATTGCCATACAGTTCAGGAGCTGCACGTATCCTTCTTGACCTACGAGGTTCGGTAGTGTCCTCTTTCGGAGTTTCATGATCAATATCATTATCTCTCTCTTCATTAGGTGAAGTCAACTCCGAAACAACTTCTAGAGCTGCGCTACTCGCCATTTCATGAAGAGAAGGTTCAATAACCTCTTCGAGTTCTACCTTCCGACTACTCACACCTTTCGCGAGAAACTCCTTCTCAAGAAAGGATCCATTCTTGGCAACAAAGACCTTGCCCTCGGATCTGTGATAGAAGGTATACCCAATCGTTTCCTTAGGGTATCCTATGAAGACGCATTTTTCCGCTTTGGGTTCGAGTTTATTCGGTTGAAGTTTCTTCACATAAACATCGCATCCCCAAACTTTAAGAAATGACAGCTTAGGTTTGTTTCCAAACCATAATTCATACGGTGTCTTTTCAACGGATTTAGATGGTGCCCTATTTAAAGTGAATGTAGCGGTTTCCAGTGCATAACCCCAAAATGACAGTGGCAAGTCAGTCAGAGACATCATAGATCGAACCATATCCAATAAAGTACGACACGACGCTCTGACACACCATTACGTTGTGGTGTTCCGGCAGGCGTGAGTTGTGAAACTATTCCACAGTCTTTCATATGTGTGCTAAACTCGTAACTTAGATACTCTCCTCCACGGTCAGACCGTAGAAATTTGATCTTTCTATTACGATGATTTTCCACTTCATTCTGAAATTCCTTGAACTTTTCAAAAGTTTTAGACTTGTGTTTCATCAAATAGATATACCCATATCTACTCAAATTATCCGTGAAAGTAACAAAATAACGATATCCACCTCGCGCCGACACACTCATTGGTCCACACACATCAGTATGTATGATTTCCAATAGATCTGTCGCCCGTTCCATTGAACCGGAAAACGGTGTTCTAGTCATCTTGCCCATAAGGCATGGCTCACATGTATTAAATGATTCAAAATCAAGTGATTCCAAAAGTCCATCAGAATGGAGTTTCTTCATGTGTTTAACGCCAATATGACCTAGACGGCAGTGCCACATATATGTAGATATATCATTATCAAGTTTAATCCTTTTAGCATCAACATTATGAATATGCGTAATACTACTATCGAGATCCAACAGAAATAAACCATTCAACACAGGTGCATGACCATAAAGGATATTATTCATATAAATCGAACAACCATTGTTTTCAGACTTAAACGAATAACCACTTTGCATCAAACACGATCCGGATACAATGTTCATGCTCAGTGCAGGCACCAAATAACAATTATTCAGGTTTATAACTAATCCCGACGGCATATGGAGAGGCAGCGTTCCGATGGCAATCACATCAACTCTTGATCCATTGCCGACCCGCATCGTGACCTCATCCCTTGCTAGTTGTCGCTTGTTCCGCAGCCCCTGAACCGAGTTACATATATTACCAACCGATCCCGTATCAAATACCCAGGTGCTACTGCGAGTACTAGTCAAGTACACATCAATAACATGTATATCACATATACCTTTGTTTGCCTTGCCGGCCTTCTTGTCCGCCAAATACTTGGGGCAGTTATGCCCAATGGCGATCCCTTGCAATAGTAGCACTCGGTGTCGGACTTAGGGCCAGCTCGGGTTTTTTTCAGGTATGCAACAGATTTGCCGCCTTCTTTCCCTTGCTTGCCTTTCTTGTTCTTCTTGAAACCGGTGGTCTTATTGATCATCAACACTTGATGTTCTTTCCTAATCTCCACTTCGCAGTCTTAAGCATCGTGAAGCTCGGGAAGAGACTTCTTCATGCCCTGCATATTATAGTTCATCACGAAGCTCTTGTATCTAGGTGGCAGAGATTGGAGAACACGATGTATGCCTAAGTCAATGGGAATCGTCATTCCCAAGGACACAAGATTATCGGCGTACCCAGACATTTTGAGTACGTGCTCACTAGCAGCTGTTTTCCTCCATCATGCAGCTAAAGAACTTTTTCAGCATTATAACTCTCACGGCAGCATGGGTATCGAAAATCATTTTCAATTCTCCCATGGTATCAAAGGCATTGCCATTTTCAAAAGGTTTTGAAGTTCGCTCTAGCCCATACAAGTATGCCGTAATGAACTAAGTTGTGGTCCTCATGACGAGTTTTATAGACGTTCTTTTCCTTGTCAGGGGCATCAGGAGGTGGTGGGGGCCCTAGCTGCGCATCTTGCACATATTTCTTTTGTGCAGCAGTGAGGAGAATCCTCAAATTCATAGCCAAGTTGGTGAAGTTGCTACCATTCGCAGCAAGTTTCTCTTTCTCCATGAACACATTGAAATTAAAAGCAGGTGGTGCCATCTACAACAGAATTTGTAAAGTATATTTAGACTAAGTTTATGATAGATTGAGTTCAACTAATCCAAATTACTAATGAACTCCCACTCAAAACGACATCCCTCGTGTCCTTTTGGTGATTACATGAACCAAATCCACTACACCAAGTCCGATCATCACGTGAGTCGGTGTAGCTTCAAAGGCGAGCATCTATATGGGCATCATATCAACTATATGACTCATGCTTAACCTTTCGGTCCGTGTTCCGAGGCCATGTCTGTACATGCTAGGCTCGTCAAGTAAGAACCTTAGTATTTGCGTGTGTAAAACTGTCTTACACCCGTTGTATGAAAGCGTAGAGTTGAAAACACCCGATCATCACGTGATGCCTCAAAACACGATCCACAAAACGGTGCATACTTAAGGAAGAACACATTTTATCTTGATATCTAAATGAGGGATCATCTTATAATGCTACCAAACGCCAAACTAGCAATATAAGATGCTAACATCTAATGTGTGAAGTGAGGTGATATGGTCCATGCATTTGATCTCTATCATTTGCATCGTGGTATGATCTCTATCATTCCTTTGTGTGTAAGGCCAAGGTCTATGGAACTTACACGTTAAGTGAGTTGTAAGAGTATCTATTATACATCTACTTACAACAATACCATATCAAAACACTAGCCCAGCAACGATCTAAACTAGACGCCTCTAATTTATCAATTGCAAGTTTTACGTGGCTTAGGGCTTTCGGAGATAGAACCTGTCTAACCTACGAACATGAACCACAACGAGGATAACCAAGTTATTAGCAACTCGTTGTAAATCAGATATTGACTATAGTAGGAGAGACAGACACCCGCCAGCCACTTATGCAAAACAAGTTGCATGTCAGTCATGGAACCGGTCTCATGTACGATGACATGTAAGGTTGGTCCGGGCCGCTTCATCCCACTATGCCACCAATATCCAAAGTACATAGAAGATGCAATAACATGATCATCATCGCCCACATATAAACATATGTGTACTACCCATGCAAAGCACCTACGCATAGATCAGGCTCTGATACCACTGTTGGGTCCGCAGCATAGAAAACAAAAAATTTCCTACGGTGTGAACTACACGCCAAGATCTATCTACTAGGTACAAAGCAAATGGGTGGACATACATCCATGGAGAACTTACCCTCGAAGACAACAAGTTCTGTTAACGAGTAGGAACTCGTGGTTGATGTAGTCGTACACTTGCCGATCTCAAGATCGTGAGGAAGTCCGAGCGCCGCAACTCAGCAGCGCATCCGCACTCGCACACACGTTCAAGCCACCGGACAACTTCCATCTCCTCGCTCCAGCGATCCAGAGGAAGCAGCAACTCCTTCCAGACGAAATGCCACAGGGAACATGTATCTCGCTAATCCGAGACCATGGGGGAATAATTCTAGAGGGGGAGAGAGATCCTTCACAAGGAGGTGTGTGGATGAAGGAGGGAATGGGTGGCCTTTTATAGGAGGAGGGGGGTGCCCCCTCTCTCCATGGACGGCGCATGGGGGGTGACCCCTCACTTCCCCCATTCATGTGGTGGTAACTCCTCCACATTAAAATGCCTCTTCACATTCCCTTTTAAAGTCTCCACTTTAAATGCATTAAATTTCTCCAAATTTAATGCTCTCTCATTTAATAAAACTCTCTTATTAAATTTATTCAGATTTTTTGTTAATTACTTTAATTAACAAACATTCACATATAGCCCCTTGCAATATTTCAATATCACATGCAGAAAACACCTTCTGCAATTTCACCCGAAACAATTTCCGGTTTCTATTGAAACAATTCCTGCGCTTTGCAATTCTTTCGTCTGAAACATATGTGCTCTAAAATGGTGTCCGGTAACTCTTAAGTGTGCCACCCTACGGTTCGCGACTAATGCAGACATGATCGAGACCCTTTTCCGATCAATAATCAGCAGCGGGACCTGGAGATCCGTACTGACTCCTACACATTCAACGATGACTCCTGTGATCGTGAGAACCTTTAACGCTTGTAACTAAATCCCTTTGTCTCTCGATATATTACATGTCCGAGATTCGATCATCGGTATCTCCATACCTAGTTTGATCTCGCTACCGACATGCACTCTTTTCTCGTTCTCGTGATATAACATTCTAGTGATCACATCACTTGCTTGCAAGCTATCCTAATGTGATATCACCGAGAGGGCCCAGAGTATATCTATCTGTCATCTGGATTAACAAATTCCACTCTTGATCCATGAGCCTCAACATAACACCTTCGTAGCACTGAACCCATCTTTATAGTCACCCTGTTACGGTGTGACGTTTGATGTTATCAAGATACTCTTCCGGTGTTAGCAATTAACATGATCTCATGGTCTAAGGATAAAGATTACTTCGTATGATGTTATAGCAATATAAACATAATGGCTTGATCGTAATGCTATACTTCGGATGAATGTTCATCACATCATTCCACCAATGGTGTGACCTTGTTATTAACAACATCCAATGTCCATGATCAGGAGACCTTGATCATCTTGTTAATCAACAGGCTAGTCTATAAGAGAGGCATGACTAGGAACCCTTTTTGTTTATTAAACACACATGTATTGATGTTTCCTATCAATACAATTATAGCATGCAAAATAAACATCTATCATATACAAGGAATACATAATAACAATTTTATTATTGCCTCTCAGGGCATATTTCCTTCACTCTGGCTGCTGTGCCTCTTCCCAGTTGGCGAGGAAATCGGCCAGGGCCTGCGACTTGATCGCTTTTCGGGGCTCGTATTTGATGTTGTGGACGCCGATCTCGATGGACCACTTGGCGACTCGCCCAGTCGCATCGCGATTGCGTATGATGTCTTGTAGGGGCGCGGAGGATACCACCGTTGTTGGGTGCTCCTGGAAGTAGTGTGGGAGTCGCCGCTGTGCTCGGAACACCGTGTACACTAGTTTTTGGTATTGCGGGTAGCGCTATCGTGAGTCTGTTAAGACTTCGCTGATGTAGTATACTGGGCGCTGTATGAGGTGCTCCTTGCCCTCTTCTGGTCGTTCGACGACCATCACGGCGCTGACGATCCCGATTGGAGGCCGCGGCGTAGACGAGCATTGGCTCTCTGTCGAGTGGCGCGGCGAGTTGTGGTGCCGCGAGTAGCACTTCTTTGAGTGCTTTCAGTGCGTTGTCGGCCTCTGTGTCCTATTGGAACATTGGGTTCTTGCGCATCAGGCGGTATAGGGGCATTGCCTTCTCGCCTAGTCGGGGAATGAAGCGACTGAGAGCCGCGACTCGCCCTGCCAACTTTTGGACTTCGCGCAGGCACTCGGGTTTCCCGAGTCGCGCGATGGTGTCGATCTTGGTGGGGTTGGCCTCAGTGCCTCTCTTGGAGACTACGTACCCCAGAAGTTGTCCAGTGGGTACGCCGAAGGTGCATTTTCCGGGGTTCAGCTTGATGTTGTACCTCCGTAGATTTGTGAAGGTTTCTGCTAGGTCGGCGAGCAGATCGTCCTGGCGGGTGGACTTTACCACCACGTCGTTGATGTAGACATGGATGTTGCGGCCAATTTGGCTCGCTAGACACTCCTGCATGCACCTCTGATATGTGGCGCCTGCGTTCTTGAGGCCGAATGTCATGGCCGTGTAGCAGAACGCGCCGAATGGCGTGATGAACACCGTCTTCTCTTTGTATTTGACCGCCATCTTGATCTGGTTGTAACCAGAGTAAGTGTCGAGAAAACATAGCGACTCCGATCTCGCGGTCGAATCGATGATCTGATCGATGCGTGGTAGGACAAACTCCTCCTTTGGGCAGGCGCTGTTGAGGTTGGTGTAGTCTATACACATTCTCCAGGTGTTGTTCTTTTTGAGAACCAGGACTGGGTTTGCCAGCCACTTGGAGTACTTAATTGGCCGGATGAAGCCTGCGTCTAGTAGGCGCTGGACCTCCTCGGCGATTGCTCGACGGCGTTCTTCATTAAAGGGCCGTAGCGACTGTTTTACTGGTCGCACTTTGGGGTCGGCATTGAGTTTGTGCTCAGCGAGTTCCCTTGGGACACCTGGCATGTCAGATGGCTTCCATGCGAAGATGTCGCGGTTCTCACGGAGGAACCCGATGAGTGCGCTTTCCTATGTGGGGCTCATATGCGCCCCGATGGTGACCGTCTGGCTAGAGTCGCCTAGGACGAGCTCTACGGTGCGGGTGTGCGTGGTCGCCTCGAACGTGGAGTTCGCGGCGATTGGTTTCTTCAGGATGGTGGGATCGTCCTTGTTGATGTTGCCAGCGTATTTCGCGAGCTCCTCCGCATGGTCAGTCTCCGCGGCGATGATGGCGTCGGTGAGCTCGGCGCCTTTTTCCTCGCATTCCACGGCCATATCGGGGTCGCCGTGGACGTTGATGATGCCGCTCGGCCCGGGGAGCTTCATCATGTTGTAGGCGTAGTGTGGGGTCGCCATGAACTTTGCGAATGCCTGGCGGCCTAGGACGCAGTGGTAGGGACTGCGGAAGTTTACCAGCTCGAAGATGATCCTCTCCGTGCGGTAGTTTGCCGGGGTGCCGAAGGTGACTGGCAGCGTCACCTTCCCGATCGGGTATGCCTTCCGACCGGGGATGATGCCGTGGAAGGTCGTCAGTGTTGGCTCGATGGCTGTTTCTAGGAGCTGGAGCCTTTTGAAGGTGTCGAGGTATAGGATGTTGATGGAGCTCCTACCGTCCATCAGCGTCTTGGGCAGCCAGTAGTCGGCCACCTTTGGCCTGACCACCAGGGCGACTCGCTCTGGATACTCGATTCTTGGCGCGTGGTCCTGGCGACTCCAGGTGATGCTTTGCTCGGACCAGTTTAGGAAGCAGGGGATGCCGACTTGCGTCACCGCATTGACGGCAACCGCACGGGCGAGTACCTTCTTCTCACGCTTGGTGCCGAGCCCGGTGAAGGTATGAAGCGACCCGACAGCGGTTCCGAAGCCGCCGCCATTCCCGTTGTCCCGCGGTTGGTTGTTGTTGGGGTCCTCCCTTTCACATCTTGCCTTCTCGATCTCTTTGAGAGAGTGGCAGTCGGCGGTGGTGTGGGTGGCTGGTTTTCCCTCCCTGCTGTGGTAGATGCAGGGCTGATTAAGCAGGGCGGCGGGGTCGAATTTCTGCCTCGTCGCGTTGTTGGGGCGGTAGTTCCTGCTGTCGCGGTAGTTTCCTCCATCATGGTGGTAGTTCTTGGAGTCGCGTTGGTCGTAGCCGGTGTTGGTGATGAAGTCGACTCGCCCGTCGGTCCGACGCTTGCCGGTGATGCGGGTGTTGCTGTAGCGCATGTCACGTAGTCGTCCGCTGTCATGGATGCTGGTGCGCCGTCTTCCTCCCGACTCGTCGTCGGAGTCTTGGTTGGGGTCTTCCCCCGCGTAGCGCTTGGCAATCTCGAGGAGGTCGGGGATGTTGTCGAGCGTCCGGTAGACCCTCTTGATCTTGGCGACCAGAGGTTCGTACCGGCACGCGTTTTTGAAGCAGTGTATCGCCGTGTCTGGGTGGATGCCGGAGGCGTTTATCCATAGCTCTTGCCACCTTTGGATCCACCGGCGGGTCGACTCGCATTGTCCCTAGATACATCGCTCCAGATCCTCGATGGTGGTGGCGCGGGTGTAGGAACCCTCGAAGTGCCTGACAAAGGTGTCCCGCATTTCTTCCTAGGAGTCGATGTTGTCGGCGGGTAGCGTATTGATCCATTGTCGGGTCACACCCTCCATCATCAGGGGGAGGTAGCGAGCGGCGAGCAGGTCGGTGTGGCCTGCGATCCCCATTGCCATGAGATATGTGTCCAGCCAAACGGCGGGGTCGTACGTCGGGTCGTATTTCTCGATCTCCTTGGGGGCCTTGAAGTTGGCGGGGTATTTATCCCCGCGGATCATGGGTCCAAAGCATTGTGGCCCGACTCGACTGAGTGAGCCTCTTGGCTCCGGGTCGCCGCGGTTGGCGAGGGTGTGTCGCAGGTCGTAGGGCTGGCGCGACCGCCACGCCTGATTGTTGATGATGTGCGTTCGGGTGTCGAGTGGTTGCCCGTTTGCGGCGACGGTGTTATTCGCAGGTCGCGGCTCGTTGGTCGACAACGCGGGGTTGGCGGCTCGCGGTTGGTTTGCCAGTGGTTGGGAAGGTGGGAAAACTATCGCGTTGGCCACGGTTGGGTGGCCGCTTGATGCCGCCCTGCTTGCTGACGAGCGGGAATACATCCGCCCACGCGGATCTACCCGCTGACTTGTTGCTCGGCAGCCACGGCGGTAGGGCCTTGGTCTTGGATTCAGAGCGTCGTCGCCTTGGACATCGAGGTTGGCGATTGCAGCGTCGGCCGCGACGATGTTGTCCATCGGGGTGGAGTACAGTGGTAGCCCGTTGGCGTCCCGGGCTTGAGGTGAGATGATGATGCGTGGTTGGTCAGGTGGGGGCGCACGGCCCATGGGTGGTGGAGGGGCCCCATTCGCCGGTGCTCCAGGTGGTGGTCTTGCGGGGTTGCCTCCTCCTGGCGGCGCGTTCTCGCTGTGTTCGCGCTGGGCGGCGCGTGTGGGGTCGCCCTCGTCGTTGAAGTTCAGGACGCGCCACGAACATCGTGGTTCAGCGGGTCTGATCGCGGCCTGGTGATAGAGTGACAGCTCCTTCGCCGTCTCTCGTTCGAGGCGGTATTTCTCGCGCTCGGCGAGTTCGTTGCGCTGTGCCTCCTGGAGCCGCAGGCGGGCTTGTTCCACCTCCGTGGCCGTCGCGGTCGGCAGAATCGACGTGGAGAACGGATCTGGTGGGGCGGCCGTGCTTCCCGCCATGTAAATCGCGTTGAAGCGATTGGATCTGGCGCGAAGATCCTCGGGGGATTCCGAGCCGGAGTCGGAGTCGAAGATCCCCAGTATGGAGGGATCCTCGAAATCTTCGGGGTTGGAGACTCATGTGATGGAGTCCTCCCATGACGCGGCGGTGATGGATCCGTTGGCCGATGCGGGGGTCACGGAGTCGGCGTCGTTGTTGGTGGCGACGTTGGTCTCGACCGCGTCGCTAGCGGAAGTCGTACTTTCGGTGTGAGGCCTGATGGAGCGGACCTGCTCCTCCGAAAGCAGATCGCGGTGTGGAGGCAATCTGTCGACGATCACGGTCGCAGCTGGGTCGACCGCGCCGGTAAAGCCGACGAAGAGGTTGATGGAGCCGATCGGCATCACCGCGGCTTGTGTGACCAGGCGCGATGCCGGGATGTAGCTATTGGGCAGGATCTGCAAGATCCCGCCGAAGGCGATCATGCGGCCGGTGGCGAGCGGCCGCTCAATCAGCGAGTAGGGTCTCGCCGCAGAACTCAGGCCAGTCCCACTATGCCCCACGGTGGGCGCCACATCCGGAAATGGCCACGGCGATCGCTGCCATAGGAAGCGATTGAGAGTTTGAGGAAGACTTGGCGGCCATCTGCGGTGCGAGATGGGCGGTGCACAAGGTTTACCAGGTTCGGCCCCGGAGGGTAAAGACCTACTCTGCTAGGTTAGATTATGAGAGAGCGAGTTACAAGGCGGCGAGCTCGGCGGCAAGTGAGTCGCTTGAGAACTTGAGGTGTATGATGGAACGTAAGTCTCCACTATACCCTAGGGAGGTTTATATATGAAGCACCTCCCAGGGTTTACAAGTTGCCCCCGAACAAGATAAGGATCCGGGAGCCTTTGACCTAATCCGACTAGGCCTCTGCTATGCTTCTGGGCTTCTAGTCGCCAGTCGATGGGCCTCTTCTTTCCTCAGAGTCCAGTCACTATCCTTCAGGCGTACTCGCGGGCCTTCTGGCCCACTCGAAACCCACTGCTGAGCATACCCCCTTAGGCATATCCCCTTCAAGCTGGTTCCCGTCTCTCGGGTCGGGTGGGAGCGCCCAACCCGGACTGTCCGGATGCCCACGACCGCATCGAGCTCCTCGCTCAAGCGCGCATCACGGAGGAGGAAGATTCTACCGGTCCAGTTTGTTTTGGACCCTGCATCCGGAACAAACCGCTTCCGGATAAATTCTCCCTGCCCAGGGACACCCCCAAGTACGACAGCGGCATGAAGCCGGAAGATTGGCTGACCGACTACGCTACGGCAGTCGGCATCGCCCATGGGAACAAGCGCACAGCCATGCGCTACATCCCCCTCATGCTAACCGGATCCGCAAGGACATGGCTCAACAGCCTTGCGCCCAACAGCATCAACGCACATCGACTTGAGAAGGTGTTCGTCCGCCTTCAGCGGCGCGTACAAACATCCAGGCGCCCGCGACCTGGCCTTGTGCGTCGGGGTGACGCGAGACCGACCGCGAGTACCTCGCCAAGTGGACGGAGCTGCGCAACACCGTGAGGGCATCACGGAGCCAAGCCATCTTTCTTCATCGAGGGTTACCGAGAGGGCACCATGCCGCCACCGCTCTTGTGTGAGCGAAAACCATGGCGGAGCTCATGATGGTTGCGGACCAGTACGCCATGGCGGATGCCGCCATGAAGAAGCCCCTCCGAGTAAACGTGGATGGGCGTCCGACTCCCACGGAGCCAGCTCGCGACCGACCAAGCAACCCGGCTGGAGAAGCCGGATCCTCTAGGCGCCACGGCAACGACAACCGGTTCCATGGGGACTGCCAGGCTAGACAGCAGAAGCCTCGCTACCACGCACGGCAGGTCAATGCTATGGAGGGCGCGCCCGACGCACCGGCTAATGAGGCAAGAAGGCAGAAGCCACGACTCACCTTCGACCAGATGTTTGACGGCATGTGCAAGTGGCATAGCGGTCCCTTCAAACCGGCTACGCACACCACCCGGAACTGTAGCTGGACCCGCCAGCTAAAGGACCAGGACAACCAGCCTCGTCTTCCCCCTCCCCTCCCAGGTGGACCTCCCCCACCAGCTAGGGGGCCGGCGATAATGGTAACGGCGGCAACGGCGGCAACAACAACAACGGCTACCCACAGCCGCACGCCGCCTACCACATCTTCGAGACGGAGCAGGACGACAAGCACAGCCGCAGGCGACGCTCCAAGGAGGTCAATGCCATCGTCTCTCCGGTCCCCCAGTACCTGAACTGGTCAGAAACCCCCATCACCTGGAGCCGCGCAGATCAGCCGAAGCAGCTGCCGACTCCCGGGGGCTATGCCATGGTGCTCGACCCCCTCATCGTCTCCAACGCGCGCACCTGCCGATTCTCGCGCGTCCTCATCGACGGAGGCAGTAGCCTCAACCTCCTCTACCAGTCCTCGCTGGAGAAGCTGGGCATTCGCGAAAGCGACCTCTGCCCGACTACCACGACGTTCCACGACGATCGCCGGGGCCAACTGCGCCCGGAAAATCCAGCTGGACGTCATCTTCGGGACCGAGGAGAACTTCCACCGCGAACCAATCTGGTTCGAGGTGGTAAATCTGACGAGCTCCTACCATGCTCTCCTCGGGCGCCCCGCCCTCGCCAAGTTCATGGCCGTCCCCCACTACGCATACCTCAAGACGAAGATGCCGAGACCCCACGGCGTGATCACCGTCGCCGACTGCTTCAGGCGGTCGATGGAGTGCGCCTCAGCCAGTTCCAAACTGGCAAAGGCCCTCATCATAGCCGAAGAAAAGCGTGCGATCATGCGCAATGTGGCCATGGCCCAGCAGGACATTCCGGCTAGCAGCAAACCGGCTGGAGAAGGAGCTTTCCAGCCAGCAAAGGAGACAAAGAGGATCCTGCTTGACCCCTCCGATCTGACTAAGTTCGTCACCATTGGTGCCGGCTTGGACAGCAAATAGGAAGGCGTGCTCGTCGACTTCCTCCATGAGAATCGGGACATCTTCGCATGGTCCCCCAAGGACATGCCGGGTGTGCCGAGGGAGTTCGCCGAGCACTCACTTCATGTGTGTCCGGATGCCAAGCCGGTCAAGCAACCTCTGCGCAGGTTCGCAGAGGAGAAGAGGAAGATAATCGGTGACGAGATCACCCGGCTCCTCACAGCCAGGTTCATCATGGAAGTGTACCACCCAGACTAGTTGGCGAACCCAGTCCTGGTGCTGAAGAAGAACAAGACCTGGCACATGTGTATCGACTATACCAGCCTGAACAAGGTGTGCCCAAAAGACCCCTTCGCCTTGCCCCGTATCGATCAATTCATCGATTCCATGGTCGGCTGTGATTTGTTGTCTTTTCTAGATTGCTATTCCAGGTATAATCAGATCCGGCTAAACCTGGCTGATGAGATTAAGACATCATTTATCACCCCCTACGGGGCTTTCTGCTATGTAACCATGCCTTTCGGCCTAAAGAATGCAGGCGCCACTTATCAGCGATGTATGCAGAAATGCTTGCACTCACAGATAGGCCGAAACGTACACGCTTACGTGGACGACGTGGTCATCAAGACCAAGGAGAAGCGCACCCTCCTCGAGGATCTGGGAGAAACATTTGGCAACCTCCGCCAGTACCGAATGAAGCTGAACCCAGAGAAGTGCGTCTTTGGGGTGTCGTCCGGCCAGCTCCTCGGTTTCCTCGTTTCTCAACGAGGTATGGAGGCGAATTCAGAGAAGATCACGGCCATCGAGAGGATGCAGCCGCCCAGGAATCTGCTTGGGGTCCAGAAGTTCACCGGATGCCTGGCTTCCCTCAGTCGCTTCGTCATCCGGCTAGGGGAGAAGGCACTCCTGTTGTACCAGCTGATGAAGAAGACGGACAAGTTCTCCTGGACTGCGCAAGCCGACACCGCATTTCACAACCTCAAGCGCATGCTATCCACAACACTGGTTCTAGCCACGCCGGCTAGCAAGGAGCCAATGTTGCTCTATATAGCAGCCATCAGCCGGGTCATCAGCATCGTCCTGGTGGTGGAGTGCCCCGAGGAAGGCAAGGCTCAGCCGGTTCAGAGGCTCGTCTACTACCTCAGCGAGTTTCTCTCCCTCTCCAAGCAGAACTACCCCCACTACCAGAAGATGTGCTACAGCATGTACCTAGCATGCAAGAAGCTCAAGCAATACTTCTAGGAGCATCCGATTAAGGTCGTGTGCACTGCACCCCTTTTAGAAATCATCGGCAACAAGGACGCCACCGGTCGAGTCGCCAAATGGGCTATCGAGCTCACCGCCTACTCCATCTAGTACGAGCCCCGGCTCACGATCAAGTCGCAGGCATTGGCGGACTTCCTAGTCGACTGGGCGGAGACCCAGTATCTCCCACCGGTTCCGGATTCGGACCACTAGAAGATGCACTTTGACGGGTCAAAGATACTCGGGGGCTTGGGAGCCGGCATCGTGCTCACCTCGCCCAAGGGGGACCGGCTGGAGTACGTGCTACAGATCCACTTCAAGGCCTCCAACAACGTAGCCGAATATGAGGCATTGGCGCACGGGCTCCGGCTGGCCAAGGAGATCGGCGTCAACCGGATCCTGTGCTTTGGTGATTCAGATCTGGTGGTGCAGCAAGTGTCCGGAGAGTGGGACGCCAGAGACGCAAACATGGCCCTCTACCGGTTCCACATCCAGAAGCTCAGCGCCTCCTTCGACGGGTGCGAATTTCACCATGTCCCCCGCGTCAACAACGAGGCAGCAGATTCGCTCTCCAAGATCGGATCCACCAGGCAGGCGATCCCACCAGGGGTCTCCTTGGAGCACATGCGCAAGCCGTCCATCAACCAGTCACCAGAATCAGACTCCATCATCTGGGCAGGGAGCATTCCGGCTGGCAGAACGGCAAAAGCGGAACCGGCAGAACCACCAAAGAAGAAGACCCGCACCAATTCCGGCAAGGCAGTGCCCTTCGGCTCGCAAGACCCGGGGGCTACCGGTGCATCAAGCAGCTCGGGTGCTGCCGTCCCGGGTACGCCACCCGGACGGCCCCCCGACATCCATCAACCGGAGGATAGGAGCGTCCTCGTCATTCGAGAAGTGCCATCCTGGGCATAGCCCTTCGTGAACTACATCGCCAATGGAGAACTTCCAGATGACGAGGTGGAAGCCAGGCAAATCCGTCGCCGCGCGCACACGTACACCATCATAAATGGCGAGCTGTACAAGCGCAGCGTATCCGGTATTTTCCAAAGATGTGTTGATGTGTACACGGGCTACCGGCTACTCAGGGACATCCACCAGGGCGAGTGCGGGCATCACGCTTCGTCAAGGTCGATAGTCGCCAAGGCGTTTCGCCATGGTTTCTATTGGCCCACCGCCCTCGAGGACGCTGAGCAGCTAGTGCACGCATGCAATGGATGCCAGCGCTTCGGACAGCTCAGGCACATGCCAGCTTCGGTGCTCAAGACCATACCAATCACCTGGCCCTTCGCAGTTTGGGGCCTCGACATGGTCGGCCCCTTCAAGCGAGCACAGGCGGGCCTGACCCACCTGCTGGTAGCGGTGGACAAGTTCACAAAGTGGATCGAGGCCAAGCCTATCCAAAAGCTGGATGGGACGACAGTCGTTACCTTCTTCACCGACATCATCAACCGCTTCGTCTACCCCAACAGCATCATCACCGACAACGGCACGAACTTCGCCAAGGGGGCTTTCGCCCGGTTCTGCAGCAACAAGGGCATCCGGCTGGACCTTGCCTCCATCGTGCACCCGCAATCCAACGGGCAAGTCGAAAGAGCAAACGGCTTGGTGCTAGCCGGCATCAAGCCACGCCTCATCGAGCCGTTAGAGCGGTCACCCGGATGTTGGATCGAAGAACTTCCGGCTATGCTGTGGAGCCTCCGCACCATGCCAAATAGGTCAACCGGCTACACGCCGTTCTTCCTGCTCTACGGATCGGAAGCCGTCCTCTCCGCCGACATCGAGTTCGACTCCCCACGCAAGCTCCTGTACGACGAAAAAGCCAACCAGGAGGCACGGGAGGACGGAGTGGACCTCCTAGAGGAAGCCCGCGAGCTGGCCCTGTCCAGATCAGCCCTGTACTAGCAGCGACTACGTCGCTACAATTCAAGCCGGATCCGCCCAGTCGCATTCCGCGAGGGCGACCTGGTTCTCCGGCTGGTGCAAGACACGAAGGGCATGCACAAGCTTTCGCCACCCTAGGAGGGCCCCTTCATCATCAGCCGAGCGCTACCCAACGACTCCTACTACCTCATCGACGCGCAGCAGCCGCGCAAGAACAAGATGGACAAATCAGACGAGGAGACCGAGCGTCCCTGGAACGCGGCCCTGCTACGCCCGTTTTACACCTAGTCGCCAGGCAGTGTATGTATCCCGAACACCCCATGAATGAAAATGCGGACCCCTACGAGAATCTCGGGGGCGCCTTGCTAGAAATGTGTGTGCATCCGTTTTCTGGTTCAAATTTTCTGGCTCCGGCAACCCCTACCCGGGGGCTCGCCGGTTGGCCCGGCCTGCTAAGTCACCAAACCGGTTGAGTAGTGTGTGATGATGTCAGAGGCCCACTCTTCGTCTCAGCTACAGACCGCAACTCGGCTGTCTGGCTAGCAAGAGCAAAAGCCCGAGGCAACCCACATGAAAAATAGTGAGGAGACACAACAGACCGGGCGTTCCGGCCTTGCAACTAGCTCAAACCAATCCGGCTACTAAGCCGTTAGTATCGTGCACAATGTACTGTCAGCTCCCTTCGATTCCGGCTACAGACCGCAACCCGACTGCCCGGCAAGGATGTAGCAAAAACAGCAGAGCACACGGGAAAGCGACTAAGTGTCTAGAAAGGGACAGTCCGGTTTTTGAAAAAACAAGCCGTTTTCTGGCTACAATTTGACAGACTAACCTATTAACCTGTGAAGATGTATGTGTATGCATATGTGCATTCTTGTCCGACTACCTTGAGTCGGAATTCAGGAAAAGGGAAGAAGATTCAAAGTCCTTGCCTTCATCAAGCACTCCGAATCTCGGGGGCTACACCCACTGGGTGCGCTCGCGCTCCCCCAGTGGAACCTTGTAGTTCCTGACCGGCTAAAGGCGTTTAGCTGGCCGATTCAGAGCCCAGGTGAGGGCAAGGGCAGGAGCAAGAAAAGACAAGAAAGATTTGAAGCACCTGGCTACGCCAGCTACTCCGAATCTCGGGGGATACACCTAGTAGTGCGCACGCCCCCACTTCAGAATGTTAGTTCCCGAAGGCGTTCCCAGCAAAGCAGCCGGCGACGAGACGATCGGATAAAGTTAGAAGACTTGGGAAAAACAAGGAAGATTCGAAGCACCTGGCTACGCCAGCTACCCTGAATCTCGGGGGCTACACCCAGTGGGTGCGCTGGCACACCCCCACTAGAGGTGTAGTTTGTCCGGCTAAAGATGTGTAGCCGGACGAGGTTAGCCGGGCGAAGTGAGCCGGCAAAATATCAAAAGAAAATTCAAGACACAAGTTAAGGAAGACTCAAGAATTCAACATTAACAAGCAAAAGGGAGACGAAGTTCCCATAAGTTACCCGGCATCAAAGATAGACGGTACACACAGACAAGTTTCACGAATATCTAAGACAAGACAAATACACCCGGCATCCTGGGGCAATGACTAGGCGGCAGGACCCTTGCCGTGAGGAGGATCTTGGTCGACAGAAGCTTCAGGCGGAGGAGGAGGCGCGAAGCTTGATCCGGTTCCGGTGCCTGCGGGCGACGGCATCGGGCCTTCCACATCAGGAGTACCGACGGACTCTGAGTCGGTGAGCACCTCGTCGGGATCCACGTAGTCGGCAATCTTGATGGCGGATTCGCGGAGCTCCGGATGGGCTTGGCGGATGGTGGCAAGATCGGCTCCGGCACGGAAGCCACCATCGATCTTCTCTACACGGACATCCTTATACCACAAGAGCATGAGGGCTAGAGCCATCTCCGCTCCGGCCACGCCGCCAAGTCCTGCAGCTGGTCCATTGCAGCCGGCACCTCCCCCACCTTCACGGCCAACTGCACCATCGTCTCCGGAACCGGAGCCTCTGGCCACATGAAGGAGAAGACATCCCGCGCCACTTGACGAAGCTTGGCGGCTTCTTCGCCAAGAAGGACGTAGCCTCGGTCGTCGCTGCGCCCCGCCAGTTCTCCTGCGCCGGTTGTAGGCGGCAGGTCTATGCCGGGTAAAAGGCTGTCGAGAAAAAGGGTCGAGATCTGGCTACGGATCCGGAAAGAAAAGAAGACGGAAAAGGAACTCACCTTAGCAGTGTGGCGGCCTGCATCAGCTCCTCCACGAGCCTTCTCCTTGGTCTTGACCGTTTGATCTCCTTCTCTTGGTCCTTGTTCTAGGCCTCGAGAAGGGTGAAGGCTTCGGTCCAGCTAGCGAGCGAGGCGTCGCGCTCCTTGATGGTGGCCTCCAGACCGTCTACTCTCGCATGCCAATCCTTATTCTGCAGCCGCAGAGTGGAATTGGACTTGCTCAGCCGGTCGTTTGCTCTCTTCAAGTGATCGATCTCGCGCTGAGCGCACACGAGGATGGTTGCGGCAATTCGGGCTATCAGTAAAAAAAAGCAAGCCAAGGGAAGTGAACTTACTCTGGGAAGTCCCGTTGGCGGCAGTAAGCTTCTGCTCCAACGTCCGGTTCCCGCCGGCTATGGCCTCCAGTAGCCGAATCTCCTTCACCGCCAGCTCGAGCGTGGCGGCAAGGTCCGACAGCGAGGCGGCGGAGGAAGCATCATCGTCCACGGCGTTGACGGCCAAGGACTCCTTCGCTGCGTCCACCACCGTCCGCCATTCCTCCCCGGGCTCCTCGTCGGAGTTGTCATCGCCAACAACGACGAGCTCCTTGCCGGCAGCCCCCCGCGCGCCCGCGGAGGAGCCTTCCGGCTAGGAGGACTCCGCTTCCGGCTGGGCGGAGGCAGCCGGCTCAGCTCGAGGGGGAGGCGGAGGTTGCGCCTCAGAAGAAGGAGAGGCGCCGGTTGGCGCAGTCAGGGCACGGGGCGGCGACCTGGTCGACGCCCGTGCCGGGCTCGCAGCTCCGAAAGAGACCAATGTGCTAAAGAGAAGGAGGAGAAGGCAAAGGCAAAATAAGCCAAAGTCAGAAAAAGAAGAAAAAGGGCAAGCAGACAGAAAACACTGAAAGAAAAAGGGGGGAGAAGGAACGTACCCCGGCACAACTAGGGGCGGCCCCTTCTTCCGGCCAAGACAGCTTGGCGGCAGGGTGCTGGACCGGCTCCTCCGTCACAGGCCGGCGGGAGCCGGAATGGCTGGAGCCACTCCCGCCCGCCTCGCCGTCCGTCGCGGAGCGCGTCGCCGGATCCACAGTTGGCGCGGCCTCCTCTTCCTCGTGCACCTCCGCGTGCGGGTCGGCAGCCGGCTCGTCATTCCGGCTGGGAAAGGCATTGCCGTCCCCGTCCGACTCCTCGCCGGACCGTCGCGCGCGCGGCTCGGGCAAGTCGGGCGTGAACTCCTCAAGAGGAGCCTCACCCTCCTCGCGAAGGATGCAAGTGAACATCTGCCGAATACAAGAAGTCAGCCGGACAGAACAAGAAAAACACAAGAAGAACAAGACGAAGTTTCCGGCTATAAGAACTTACCCGGGGCGCGCGGTTCTCCCGGCTATAGGGCGCCAGACTGAACTTCCAGTTCTTCGGCAACCGCTCCTTGGTGATCGTCCACACCCACTCCTTCAAGTTGTGGTAGCAGGGATCACGGCGCGACAGCCGGGTCGGGTCCAGCCGACCGGAGTAATAGCACATCTTGTGCACCCGCTGCTGCATCGGCATCATCAGCCGGGACATCCAGCTGAGGGTGATGTCTAGGCCGGTTAGCCGGCAGGTGACGAGGGAGCGCATGCACAACAACATCGCGTCCGTCTCCGCCTTGTCACCATGGATCTTCAGCTCCCAGTTCTGCCGGCTGGACTCAACATCCTGGAAAGCCGGAAGATTTATCCGGTCGACGTTGGTGACGTTCTTGACGTAAATCATTGCTGCCACAGCCGTACCGTGTCCTGAAGCAAGGACTTGGGGTAGCCGGATTGGGAGCGGGAGCAGATGGAGGCACCGCCGCAGACGACTAGCGGCCCCTTCGTGTACTGCACCTGCGGCCGGACTCGGAAGAGCCGGCAGAAGAGCCCAAGATCCGGCTAGATTCCGAGGTAGCTCTTGCAGAACGCCATAAAGTGCGCCAGTGTCCCGATGGTGTTGGCGTCGAGGTGGTGAAGACGGAGTTCGAAGAAGGCGGGGAAGGTCAAGAAGAACGGGTGCACCGGAAGGGCGAACCCGCGCGCCAGATGGGAGAGGAAGATGACGCGCTCCCCCTCTGCCGGGTGCGGCGACACCTCCCCCGCTGGCGCCAACCGCACCGCCACCTCCTCCGGCGGCGGAAGAACACGGGTGGCGCGATACTTCGCGATGTGGTCGTCGGTGACGGAGGAGCCGCACCAAGCCCCACGGTTGGCGGCCATCTCCGGCTGACAGGGGGAGCAGCGACGGAAGATTGGCGGTTGCCCGTAGCGACGACGACGACGAGCGGGCGGCACAGCGGGCTACTGGCCAGCGAAGGCAAAACGCAGAAGCGAAGCGAGGAAGAGACTGCAGCGGGGGAGCGAAGGAAAGGAACTGCCTCCCCCGTGGCACCCCTTTAAAGGGCCGGAAGGGCAACCATCAACGAGGCCACGTGGCGTGCATCTAGACAGCCCTCACCCCAACCGCCGCCCAGATCCAGTGTACCGAAGCGGGATGCGTAGAAGATCTGGGCGAGGAACGGCACCGGACATCGGTTTCCGGCGGCGTCGCGGCGGGGCGTTATCTGCCGCCCGCGAGCAACGATAAGCGGCGTGCGCGTGGCGGCGTCGGCAGCGTCACGAGTAGCGCAACCGCCAAGCTCAGCCGGACACAAATTCAAAAATAGGGGGGAGCGCGCGCACATTTCGCCTAAGGGCAGAATCCACACGCGCTCAGGGGCTAGTGTCAGGGGGATGACCCCCAGGTACCCCAATCGGACAAGAACCAGGCAGTCGGGTCGCGTCCGGCTGACCAAGCACAGCCGGACAGGGCAAGACAGGACGGCTACCGTTTGGTAGCCGGGTCAGCAAGAAGTAGCCGGCTACGGTGACGTAGCTAGACCCAATCAGTGAGACAGGACGACGTGCGTATCAGTGCATGGTGCGCCCTGTACGATGACAAGACTAGCAACCACCCGGCCATACCAAAGACTTTTTGGGGGTGACGCAGGAACAGTGGCCCGATGCTGACGATAGGCTCGCACGGCGTCCATTGTGCCTACGACAACCATACCACTCGTACTCCGATAAGACATACCATACCGGACACTGTAGATGACCAGTCGGCTGGGACCCGCATGTGGGGCCCTTGATCGAATTGGCAGGGACTGTTGCCTCTCTGCCTATATAAGGAGAGGCAAGGCCTCAGTAGAAAGGGTTGGTCTCACAGCATTTAAGGCAGTAGCTAACGAATACAGCTCAAGGAGCACTTGTAGTTCATTTATTCCGCATAGTCAGATTCGGCAGGAGTAGGGGCTTTACCTCCTCACGAGGGCCCCGAACCTGGGTACTTCCTGCGTCTAGCTAGGCTCGCTTGTATCCAATCCCGCCTGCGGACGCCGTCGATAGCTTCCCTGCTAGTCTCCACACCTCTATCTAACCTCTTCAGGTACTGCCGTTCCCAACACAACGACACTGCCAAAGGTTCATATCCGCAGAACCTGTCGATACTCGCATCAACTCATCGGCCTAATCCACGAAGAAGCAAACACTAGAAGAGACACCGGATGCAATATTTAATACTACGATAGAAGATCCGGCATGATTATGATATGATGCAGATGTGGTGCAATTAGGCGGTATTAAGCGGAATCGGGGTCCCGACAATTAATTAAATGGTTCAAGTTGTTTAGGTACCCCGCAGTTTAAATGTTGTCTTAACATGGCAAAACATGATATTGATTCGCTACACAAATTTAAATGGAGTCCGGAATAAGACTAGAATAGCCCGCATATAGACTCCATATTTAATTTAGGTGAATCGACTATTTAACCCAACCCACCAGATGACATGTATGCAAGCATGATGATTTAATGATGCGACAGGTATATGTCATATTATAAAATAGAGGCTTATGGTCACACATCTGGGTTCGGAAGATCTTGGGTTCCGGTGGTTCGGGGTTCGACAGGGTTAGATGGGGATTGGCCTCGGCAGGAACGTTCTCGGGCAACGGAGTAGATCTTGTCACATCCGTGGTCTTCGGGTCCGTGTAGACGGTCATGGCGTTCAAGGTGGAGAACTCAGTGTTCCGTGAAGAAGGACTTGGTTTGGCGTCAGGGGCGCATCGGATTCGCCCTGGTCGGTGTCGATCTTGTCGTCACGGAGATCTTGTCGGGTCCACGTATCGGGTCGGTCTTGGCATCCAGGGTGAAGTACTTGTCGTCCGGGAATCTTCGGTTAGGAGATCATGTCGCTCGGACTCGGAGAACTCGTCGGTTCCATGTCGGCGTACTTGGCGTCCCGGGGATCTTCGGAACCCGTGAAGTAGATCTTGTCGCACGGTGTCCGGGTAGGCAAACTTGTCGGTTCTGCGGCTTCGATTGTCGGTGACGACCTTGAATGGGCGTTGGTGGTTCATCTGTTCGGGCCATGCCGATCTTGTTGCTGGTTGGGCTTCCTGGGCACACGGTAGAACTTGACGACATCCCTTCGGAAGATCTTGCCGCTGTGAAGAAGCACCGGATAGCCAAGGGCGTGCGCACCGCAGGGCAAAGACGTGCAAGGGGGGCGTCCTTGTGCCCGGGAGTTGCATTCATCTCTGGCTTCAACGGGAGCATGACAACGAGTGGGGGCCGGGGCGCTCAGGTCTGAGGCGATATGACGCGAGACCCTGGCGAGCTTGAGCATGGGCCGAGCAGCAGGCTCTAGGGCCGGGCTTGCTGGCGACGGTGGTGGAGGGTGCACGGGGAGGAGAGGCTGGCGAGAGCCCTGACAGCGGCGTGCCTTGGCGATGTAGTGCGTCTTCGGCCGAAAAAATGGCCAGGATGGTGGAGGCGCACAGGACGGTGGAGGGAGAGGCCGATGAGGGGCGCTGGACAGCGCGAGGCTGGGCACTGGCGGCACGACCAAAGACCAGAGAGGCGACATAGGGACTGGCTGGTGCAGGAACACAACCGCGGCTCGACGAAGGCGGAGGCCTGACGGCAGGCTGGCGGCAGCGATAAGCGGAAGCGGCAGGCGGGGGCCAAAGGTGGCGGCTGTCCCCACTGGGATGAAGGGGGCTCGCGACGGAGCTTGGGCTAGGGGTGGCCGAAGGCGCGCGGTGGAGTGGAGGCTAGCGAGGCCAGGGTCGCGGGGACAGGCGAGCTCAGGAAGGTGGGAGGCGACCGCGGTGTAGGTAGGGTGCGGGAGCTCGGGCGGCCGCGCGAGGAGAGGGGAGCCATGGCGCCACACGGTCGAGGAGGCGGAAGGCGGCAGGGTGGTCGAGGAGGCAGCACGGACCGCGGGGTCCGGGTCCGGCGGCGGCGAGGTGGAAGAGCCACAAGGCCTACCTGGGGAGGAGGAGAGAGGAAGGGCGTGGGATGGAGATGGGTTGGTGGCTGGTGGGCCAGGAGGGTTGCGACAGGGGTGGGGCCGGGTGACGGGAGGTTGTCAGGAGGCGCAAGGTGGAGCGATGGTGAGTGCGGGCTGGGTCGGTGTGGGGCCAGGGTGGAAGGGAGAGAAGGGGTGAGGTGGCGTGTGGCTGGCGGGAAAAGAGAAGGAGGTGGGGCCAGGCGTGACCGGACTGGCGGTAGGCGCGGTGGGCACACGTGAGGGGTAGGTGGCCGCGTGCGTTGGGTGTGCCGTGTTGGGGTCGGGTGTGTGGAGTGCAGGTGAGAGGCTGGCAGAGGTGGGGCCAGTGAGGCGGTGGCTTCTTGTGATTAGGCGGTGAGGTGGAGGGGTGGAGGACGTGGCTGGCGGCGGGGCTGGTGGTGCATGCGGTGTGGGGAGTAGGTGAGTGTGTTGTGTGCGTGTGTGGGTTAGGGTAGGATAGGGTTGGGTTTAGACAGGTTTGGGTAATTTTGGGGGTGGTTGGCTGGGTCGGTTTGGCCCGGTTCGGCTGCCCCCTAAAAATAATACAGATATTTTATTATTTAAAACGGGGCTTTTGAAATCCGATTGTAGACGAAACAAAATATTCCGGAGACCCGGGTTTTAATTTGAATAAAGTCGGGGCGTTTAGAAAACAAGACCAGGCTTTTCGAAAATAGTTTTTAAACAAACCATGCAAGATGATGACGATGCTCAAATGCAATGTGGCATGATGACATGAGCATGTGGTCATGATGATTCACAAAACAAAAACATCAAGCGATTTTCTGGTAGTGATTTTACCCGGGGTGCTACACTCCCTCCTTCTCCAAAACCCAAGTCCATAACCATGGGCATTGATGAGTTAAACCCTCGTCAGGGCCCAAAGCACGCTGGACCCGGAGGACCTTCCCCTAAATTTGCTCTGACCTATAGAGCCGATCCAGTTTTAACCTGGTGTCATCAGGCATCAAGTTTCTGCTTCCCAACCTTAACCCTATCACGTGATAGTCCGGCCTAGGGTATCCTGCGTTCACCATTTCCGAATCACCATCATAGTACCTATCTTGCTCTTGTGGAGCGCCCCTCTGTTGCATACCTTGGCCGACACTTTGCTCTTGCCGTGGTATATTCTGCTGCTGCGGTTGCCCTGCACCCGCCGAGTTGCGCTGTCCGGCATTGCCGTTCACAGCGTTTCCCTGACCGACATTGCCTTGGTCGCGGTTACCTCGGCCAGCTTCACCTCGGCTGACACTTTGTCGATCCTCATTTCCCTGCACTGCTTTTCCTTTCCCTGCCCTTGCCGGGTCATAGGGGACTATCTGTTTGTTTCTCCTCGCCGAGGTAACCACTTCCTCTCTTCTTAGGCCACCATGAGGGGACGATGCAGCTCCAGCAGATTTCTCTGGGTTACCTATTGCTGAATAAACGACTTTGGAAGCCCTAGCCCTTGCCGGATTAGCCCTGAGCAACTCTTCATTTTGTCTATTAGCGATCTGAACTAACTCATTGACCCTATCCTGTTGTCTTTGCCGGGCTTCACCCGTCAAACCCTCTAACTCGGACGCAGTTGCATCCGCTGCTCTAAGGTTCTTTGCGAGTCTTGTATTTGGCATTACAGACAATGTTCTGATTCCTCGACTCTAGTATCACCCTCTTTGTTCATTTCACTGATGAGGTTTCTCCTCTTCACTTTTACAGCATCAACCTTATTTGCCCTTGCGTACTCGCGCAGTGTCATGTTCAACGACTGCTGAGCCGCGGCTATCTTTTTCGCACCCTCTAGTATTTTCTGCCTAGTTTCCTCTAACTCGGCATGTGCCTAAGCCGGATCTACCACAGGTGCTATTGGACTTGCCAAGCTATCTATTGCTTACTGCAGCACGTTTTCTGGCCTCTCTAGTGGAGGACCTCTACTTTTCCTTGGTGCCTTGGGTGTTACCTTCGGATCTGGTGCCAGACCCTTGCTCGCGCCAGCGCCAGGTGCCATCATCATCACTTCGACGCGGTCAGGGGAGCGAGTGATACGCGCCCCGTGAGCCGCGCTAAGGGGTGGCTCGCCTCCCTCAACGACGTGCCGCGGGTGAATGCACGACACATCGATGGCAACGTAGATCTTGTGAGCGCCAAGCTTGACGAAGAGGCCGTTGTACGGAAGAGGTCATTTGCCGAAGCAGCCAGCATTGTCACTGACGTAGTCCAGCGCTCCAAAGCACTGAACGAGCCCGGAGACGATGCGCTCGCCGTTGCTGATGAGGTTTTCCGTTCGGATCTTCACTCCTGCTAGCGCCGCTAGCCCCACGGTGGGCGCCCACTGTCGTGGTGGTGTCACGGCAGATGCCATGGATATGCTAAAGGCGGGGCCAATATGCACTAGAGAAATCCAGGGAGGGATAGTGTGGTGATTCCACACACAGATGCTTTGTATTCACTAGGTTCCCAAGACTTACAAATGCTCCTTGAGCTGTATTGGGGAGAGGAGGAAGAAGGTGCTCTCTTACTCTCACCACTACCTATCTCCCAGGAACCAACTACTCAAATGCCAACCCTTTCTACAGAGGCCCTAGCGCTCCTTATAAAGGGGAGGCTAGGTCTCCAATTAGGGCTTACATGGAGGCATATTCCTGGGAATATGCCTCTTCCCAAAATAGCAAACCTACCGGATCTCTTTTCGCTATCGTAAGCCATGCAGAGGCTACGTAAGCCTCTGCAGCGCCAACGTCATCCGACACAGGGCGCGTCACCCTGTCGGCCACGCCTCGGTGGTCCTTCTCTCTGTCCGCTTCGCTCATGCTCCAGCGTACAGTGACCACCTTTTAACCAGCGAGATACCTTCCTTCTCTTGTAAGCCTAATATAACCCGGATCGTGCCTGGTTAATCCGGCCACGCGGGTACCTGCATACAAGTTACATAAATCCTGCCGGCATACGACATATGTCGGCCGGGACTCAGTTAGGTGGACATCCTCTGGTCCGGGTTACTCCGTAAGTCGGCCAGCCTTGAGGTGACTCGGCCAACATTTGCTTTGACCTTGCCGTACCTCGGCTAACTCGGCCTTTATACCCCGGCGTGACCTTACCCGGGGTATCCCCCAACACCGAGGGAGGCTAATGGATGCATCATGTAGTGGGATCGAAGAGCCCCTGAAGGTTTAGAGCTAATAAAACCTTGGATGAAGGCAACAAAGGCAATAAGATCATGGACAAGGAACATATGGGAGAGCCAAGTACATGACATTTATAGACGAGGCGTTGGTGCCAATGCATCGGGGAGGGATGGTCGAAGCATGGCCCAAATATGTGCGGGATAATCGGAGGTGGCTGGGAGGCAAGGCTCCTAGATGGGGAGGTCAAAGTAAGGCCGACGGCTGGGGGCTTCAGTGGTTACGGGCTCCAAGAGGAAGCGTAGGGAAAAATAAGCCGAAGGAAAGAAGGGAATACAAACTTTAGTTGTTATGTGTAGATGAACGAGTGGATTCTACACGTGAGAAAAAATAGGGGTGTACATATAGGGCAACCACGGGAGAGACATACCAAAATTTTGTGCCATATATTTGGAAAAGAATCATCTGATTCACACGGGAAAGACAGATGGGACACTCTTTTACATGTCCTAACCTTTGAGAAGGTTAAATATGGGTGTGGACCTTTATTTGATCGGTTTTGTTAATTTTGGGTTGAACGAGAATTAACTTACATATCAGTTGAGTCCTAATACATTGGATTTGGATCGTGATCCTGTGAGTTGCAAGTGGGTTACAACTAAAAATCTTTTTAGTTGCAAATAAGATTGGTATTTTTATTTGCAGGACAAGAATTAAGTTAATTCGTAATTGACTGAGAATGAGACACACATGTCTTCAGTACCATGGTATAAACCATCTTCGTGAGAATTGTCTATGATGTAAACCCTAAACCCTGCTAACTCAGAATACAGTTCCGTCAGTCGCAATATCGGGTTCAAAATGTCGATCCAGTCCAGTAGGGTTAACTCATAACCCGTCTCAGTCCAACGGCCCTTTCTCGGCTCGTGTGGGCCTTTCTGCCCTTTCTAAGAGCACCTCCACTCGTCCCCCATACGGCATTCGACGCGGCCGTTTTTTGGCCCGTATGGGGGATCCCGGATATACAGATGAATTGGGGGGGGGAGGGAGGGGGCGCTGGCTGCCAGCCATGCCCCCCATAAAAAAATCAACAAGTTTTTTTTATCAAATCAAACAAGTAGTTTAAATAAGTTTAATATAAAAAATAAATAATTGAACATTCAAATTTATTACAAATTCATGAAATTAAACAACAATTCAAAATATTCAATATAGCAAACAAATACAAACAAATAAACAAACTAGCTGGCTCCTTTGAGCCTCCACAAATGCTCCACCGTATCATCTTGTAGTTGACTATGAGTATTTGTGTCTCGAACTTCTTGCCGTCTAGCAAGAAAATAAGCAAACACCGGTGGCCCTTGATGGTCAATATTTGTAAGAGGACCTTGGCGATAATACGGTTCAATGTCAAACACTAGAGTCTCCTGCTCGCTCTCAATGATCATGTTGTGCAAGATCACACAGACAGTCATGACCTTCCACATCTGATCTTTCGACCAGGTAAGGGCAGAGTACCTGATAATGGTAAATCAAGCTTGCAGACACCGAATGCCCTCTCCACATCCTTCCTGCAAGGCTCCTGCTGTTGAGAAAACCAAGCTTTTTTTCCTCCAGTCACATGGTTTGAAATTGTCTTCATAAATGTTGACCATCTTGGGTAGATGCCACCTGCCAAATAGTAGCCCTTGTCATACTGGTGGCCATTGATCTTGAACTGCACTGGAGGAGCTCTTCCTTCAATAAGCTTGGCAAACACATTTGAACACTTCACCACGTTGAGGTTATTATGTGATCCTACCATACCAAAGAAAGCATATCAAATCCACAGATCCTGATATGCCACAGCCTCAAGCACCACACCACATGATCATATATGACCTTTGTACATGCCCTGGTGTGTGAATGGGCAGTTCTTCCATGCCCAGTGCATATAGTCAATACTTCCAAGCGTTCCTAGAAAACCCCTTGCTGCATTTTATTCTAGGATCCGAGCTGTGTCTTCTGCATTGAGTGTTCTCAGGTATTTCTTCCCATACACTGTCACAATTGCGCTACAAAACCTGTACATGCAGTCGATGGCTGTGGACTCGGGCATGCGGATGTAGTCATCTTGTGTGTCTTCAGGAATTCCATATGCAAGCATCCGGAGAGCAACTGTGCACTTTTGGATTGTGGAGAAACCAAGCATGCTGATGGCGTCTCTCTTTAGTTTAAAGTAGTCGTTGAACTCTCTCAATTCCTCGATGATCTTCAGGAAAGGCTTCCGACACATTATGAAATGACGCCGAAATGTGACGTCGCCGTGTAATGGGTCGTCGGCGAAGTAGTCGGCGTAGAGCATGCAGTAGCCTTCTATCCTCTGCCTCGACTTGCTCTTGCGCCGTCCAGGATTCGAACCCCCACCAGCTGGCTTCTCATCGGTGCCGGCGATCATGCCAATGAGGGATGTGATGATCATGGGATGATTGTCGTCACTAACGCAGTCTCGGACGCCAGCAACAACGGTGACTTCATCATCCATCATCTCTTCCTCGTCTGAATCCATGCCTTTGGCAAACCGTTGAAGACCTAGTGGGCAGGGCGGTTGTGTTGCGGGCTTGGAGCTACCAGCGGGCGTGGAGGTGGCTCGGGAGGGCATGGGGAGTATTTCGGGCGGCTACGGCAGTGGCTCTAGCGGACTGAAACGACAGACGGCTGCGAGGGGTGGTAGTGGCGGCGAGCTGCTGGAAACGCGGAATGTGGACGACTTTGCGATTCGTGACAAGCGAGTGGCGGCGTCGTTTACTCTATCCGCCGCCCACCACCACCACCACGCGTGGATTGGATTCAGTCTAGGGGCGTCGGATAACTAAACGGATCGCGCCTGCAAAAATAACATTTAGAGTGCGCGGCTGGACGTCATTTTGAGCGCCCGGCACCCCATGGACCTAGGACCCCGAGTGGAGATGCTCTAGGCTTCGGTAACTGAATTCGCTACCCAACAAATTTTGCTTCCGTCAGCGAAATAGCAGCCGAAAACCAAACCCTGCAGCAGCTGTAAACTTTATTTTCAAAGCAGTTGATTAGCCTTTAAGAATGAGTTAAGGAACTACCCCTTCACTTTAAAGCTCAGGAAAAGGAGAAAAAGAGGGCATTTACCTAAATCTTTCTAGTAGTACCCCCATACTTGATGCCGCGGTACACCGAGTACATGTACATCGATCACGGCCTGACTGACAGCTCGACGAGCGAAGTCAATTGTTCCTTCGCAAAGACCAGATTAATCACATCGACTAGCTCGACAACGGATCAAACAAGAGATGAAAAATCATTTTTTCCTCCAGAGATACTGCCGCACTGTAGTCTGTACAGCTCTTTCCAAGCAAGGGAACAAGAACTTCTCGGCCTTGCAGACGGAGACAAGGAAAGGATTTCAAAAACTTTCCCCCACCACCACACGCCGCTGCTGCTCACGCCTGACCAGAGACCGCAATCTACACTCTTCTCACCCTTCATCCCGCACCGCCCCGCTCCGCTCCTCCTCAAGCGCCAACTCCAATTTCCAAATCCCAGACAAAAACCCTCGGCCGCGATTTGTTTCGAAACCCCAGATCCCCCCCGACAGGCCGCACAACTGAATAGCCGATTTTCGAAACCCAGGCCGGAGCAACGCGCTGCAGGTCCGTCGGTCGCGGCTGGAGAGCTGGGCCATGCGTCGGCGCGGCGTTGTGCTCTTGGGAGGAAATACAGCGCCAAATGCCTGAGCCCGACCGCCACCTCCTCAGCCCCGGCGGCGGCGGCGGCCTCCACCGCGACGGGCTCAAGGGCTGGCCCGACCTGTGGGTGCTCCCTGGGAAGCCGCCGCACGCGCGCGCCGCGGCGATGGCGCCGCCGGACTGCGCCCCCGACCAAACCCTAGCCTTCTCGGACGAGCTCCTCCTCCGCATCCTCGCCTGCCTCCCGGAGCCCCACCTCACGGCCGCCGCCTCGCTCGTCTGCAAGAGGTGGATGCGGCTCTCCGGCCGCCTCCGCCTCCGCCTCGTGGTCCGGGACTGGGCTTTCGTCACGCACCGCCTCCCCTACCGCTTCCCCAACCTGGCGGTACTCGACTTGTTCCCGGCATCCATCGCCGCCCCGGCGGCCCCCTTTCGGGCCTCCCCTGTCCTCACCTGCGGAGCGGTGTCGCTAACCCTAGACCCCAGCGCGGACCCGCCGCTCGGTGCTTGTCGGTTCCTCGCCGACGATGTGCTCGACAGGGGCCTCGCGGTCGTCGCCGCTAGGTTCCCCAACCTCCGCCGCTTATCGGCCACGGCTGCGGCCGAGTCTGGCGGCCTGATGGATATCGCCGGCGGCTGTGCGACCCTACAAGAGCTTGAGCTCCACAGATGTACCGACCTCGCTCTCCGTCCGGTCTCTGCCTTTGCGCACCTCCAGATCCTCCGCATCGTTGCCGCTTCGTCCCCTCTCTACGGCACCGGTGAAGATGGCGGGGTCACCGATATCGGCCTCACCATCCTCGCCCATGGCTGTAAACGGTTGGTCAAGCTGGAGCTTGTGGGTTGCGAGGGCAGCTACGATGGCATCGCAGCTGTGGGACGGTGCTGCGCGATGCTCGAGGAGCTCACCATCGCTGACCACAAAATGGATGGCGGGTGGCTTGCTGCTCTAGCTTTCTGTGGCAACCTCAAGACCCTGCGTCTCCAGGGCTGCGGCAGGATTGATGATGATCCTGGGCCCGCGGAACATCTCGGCGCCTGCCTCACGCTGGAGAGCCTGCAGTTGCATCACTGCCAGCTACGGGACCGTCGCGCCCTCCATGCTCTGTTTTTGGTCTGTGAGGGTGCTCGTGAGTTGCTGGTCCAGAATTGTTGGGGCCTTGAAGACGACATGTTTGCGTTGGCTGGCCTATGCAGGTATTGTAACCACCAATCTGACTCTTCAAATATATTACTACTATTTTCTTCATAGATTAACATGATTGCGTAATGGAGACAGTTTGTGCATTCTACTGTTTAATTATTCATGCTTTTTGTTTCTTCTGTGATAATGACATGCTGCCAATAAAAAGAGTATTAGGTAGCTAACGTTTGGATGCTCTGACATTGAGTTAAGTGTCAGGGGGGAATGCTTGCAATACATGGACCCCGTGCATGATTGGAGTGACCATTGCTTCTGTGGTGATTGGAATGATTAATACCTATCTTGAGGATTGAGTGCAGTTCTGGTGGTTTGAATGTTTTAACAGCCACGCTAAGATAAACTTTGCTAGTTAGTTTTTATGTTTACTGATGGCGTATATTTGTTACTGATAATGTACTTCAGTTATCCTTTTACTCTGTCTTCTGTGAGTGTTCTCAGTGTACAAAGAAAATAAGCTAGCACTTCAATAGATGCTGTTAATGTATATATGGTTGATGTGTTATCAAGTTATGTACAAAGTTTGTACTGATTTAAAGGTGTTCTTAAGTGAAACCGTTTCTTAGTATACTGTTTTCTTGTCTGTGGATAAAAGCATACTCCCATCCGGTAACCATTCTTCACCCCAGTGTTTTATGTAGGGTAACGACACTCTTAACCTAAAATGTAACTTACTGTTAATGACCAGATTACACAGCCAGGCTGTCACTCAACGAACATTTGATAAATAGTTTCTTAATTAGGTGGTAGTGACCTGTAAATTGTAGAAATTTACTTATATGTCTGCATAAATGTATTTGATTAGGGTCGAGGTTACTTTTATTATTCCATCACAAATCAGGCTCCAATAATTCTATTGACTAATGTTGTAGAATTGACTTTGTTGGAAGAAGGAGACGGCAGATGACTAATCTTGCACATGTTATGATTCCGCTTATTCAATTGCCTGCTGAACAAAGTCTCAAAGCACCAATTGTCAATTTCCCAATCTCATAGTTGGTAAAAGGGTTGGGAAATGGCAGCATTCCAGTATATTATCTGCTGATGCTGTTATGTTGGATTTAGTAGGTTATTGACCCCACATGAAGCTATTAATTAAGACCTGGGCATTCTTCTGCTATTTGACACCTATTTTTTTTATGTAATTTAATTAGCCCTTGAAGGCATTTGACTAAGTGCTTCTTTGTTTCAAAAGTCACATGTTGCTATTTCTGTCTGTCAAGAAATGTGTTTCTACATCTCGTCGAGTGCAATATTTTTGCTCCTTGCCGAGAACATCTTCTGACCCTGATTTTGATTTGTAGTAGCACCTTAATCCGTGAGTTTGTAAATGGACCGACACAGTCAACTACCCTAGCTTGTTTTGTGTGTAATCCATTTGTGCCATTCATTGCTGCAGTACAACTAATACAAGCTAGTGTATTAGTGGGCTGAAATAAATAACCACTAACCAGTAACCAGGCACACATTTAGGCTGTGTTTGAAATTGAGGTGGATTATGATAAGCTAGTTGGCCCCACCAGCTGTTGCGTAT
Organism: Avena insularis; assembly: GCA_023614405.1. NCBI lineage: Eukaryota > Viridiplantae > Streptophyta > Magnoliopsida > Poales > Poaceae > Avena > Avena insularis. Next base: position 540,015,509 of record CM042694.1, read on the forward strand.
TTTACTGTTTGGCTGTTTTCATGGTTTTTTCACAGCAGATTATGAAATAAGTTCAGCACAATGCAATTCCCAAGTACATACTGAGCCTTTTTCAGCTGGAATTCCTAGACTAGAAAACTTGAACTTCAAAGTGCCTGGAAGCTTAAGACCATGTTATTCCCTTTACTGGATGTAGTAGTACAAAACCATTTTAGTTCCTTGTCTTGGTTCTTTATGTTTTCTTTTCAAGAAACCTGTGCCTTAGCTGAAAATGGATGCCACATGTTTCAGTACTCCCCCTTCTGGAAATGCTTTAGAATGTCACATGCCCAAAGTACAGTAAGAATTGATGTAACATTATGGTCCACAACCTATATTTTGGAAACTAATACTCACATATTGGATATACTGTAGGACTTGACTGACAATTGTTTACTTTCCTTCTTTTCCAGGAGAATAAAATTCCTCTCCTTAGAAGGCTGCTCACTATTAACAACTAGAGGAGTTGAATCAATAGTCACCTCATGGAACGATTTGCAGAGTCTAGAAGTTGTCGGGTGCAATAAAATAAAGGATGAGGAGATTACTCCTGCACTCTCAGAGCTTTTCTCTAATCTCAAAGAGCTGAAGTGGCGGCCTGACAACAAATCTCTCCTCGCTGCAAGCCTTTCTGGCACTGGAATGGGAAAGAAGGGCAGGGTATTTTTCAAAAGGGTATGAAGTCTGACCATCTTGGTGCTCCACCATTCCCTGCGATGCACTTCACCTGTTCTCTGCCCGTAAGGATTGAGCTTTTCTTGCAGCAGATTTTACCGGGCCACCAACGAGTGAAAGGGAAGATGCTCAACTATCCAGCGGGCGTCGCTGCTTAAGCTGGATCACTCCTCCAGACAGAGTTTCGCATGCTCCTGCGAAATTCTTATGGACGCAGCTTAGTCTGGCATGCTGAAGCACGTTTGAGGTACCAACCGTCCAGATTCTTGTTTGTGGCCGAGTTGTAACAATCTGACACTCTCTCTGAGGATCCTGACCAATACTTATGTATGCCACGAAATGTTCCTTTAAGTTATGGTAGAACTTGTTAGTTCCTGATGATAAATCAGACAGAAGCAACAGGAAGTTCATGTTAATGTCACATGGCTTCACTGCTGAATGGTCTCTGTTGCCTGTACACTTTGCAATACAGAAATATGATTGGTGCCTACTCTCGTGTTGCAGTGTGCTCGTCGTGGTTGATGAAGTTGTTTGGTTTGTCAAGAGATCCATTATTACTTGAATGTTGATGATGCTTAATTTATCATAAGAATTTGCTAGTACTTCTAAATTTTGCCCTTGCATTTGCCGAGCAAAACTGATCTTTCTATGCCACGAACAGGAGAATGGAAGCACGGTAGGCTTGTAGCACAATGAGGCCTCTGTTGTGGGTGAATTAAATCACAATACCGTGGACCACCTGTCAGATGGCCCAACATAGAGCCCATCTTGCTTAATATGTAAGCCCATCCGTACCATCTTTGGTTCCTCTTTCTCTCTCGCCCCTCCCCACCCCGTCTCGCTCTCTTTCTCTCTCTAAACCCGCGCGCCCTCTGCAACTGCCAGGCACGGCCCGTGCAGACGAAGTCGAAGAGGAGGGCAAGACGAAGCGAGGTGTGCGGAGCAAGAGGCCAAGAAGATGGCCGCCGTCGCCGAAGGCGTCTCCTCCTGCGGCAGCATCAACATGCGCCGCACCGACCACCTCCTCCCGCTCCCGCTCCCCTGCGTCGGCGAGCCCACCGCCGCCTCCCGCGTCTCGCCGGGGTCCTCCCCCGCCCGCTCCGACGCCTCCGAGGGCGCCGCCGCGTTCTACGCCGCGGACGACGATCCCGACCCCGAGCCCGAGGCGTCCGCGGGGAGGAGCACGCAGATGCTGCTCGCGATGGCCGCCATGGGCGGGCGGGGAGGCCCTTACGGCCGCCGCCCGGCTTCGTCCTACGGAAGCTGCGCCGCGTGGAGCGCCGGATCGCTCACCGAGCACCGCCCAGCCTCCCCGTACCCCATATGCAGCCCCGTCAGCAGCAAAGGGGGCGACGGCTACCGGGACGCCGGGGAGCGCCGCGACGATAGTGCCGTAACCTCCTTCGTCACGTCACGGGAGGTCAGTTTTCCCGTGTTCTCGGTGCCCTTTCGCGTTGTTCCTGGCAGGTTCTCGGAGAAAGGGAAGTAATTCGAGGGTTCTTGGTTCTTGATTATTAGCTCTGCAGCATGCGGTTCATCAATCGTGCTGGGCTCCATCCGTTCCTAAGTTAATTCTTGTCGCAGCGGTGGTTTCTTGATAGGAGCTGTTCAGATTCTTGTATTTGGTCCCAGGAACGAATGCTCAATTTCGGAGTATTTGTGTTAGAGTTTTTAGTTGGATTCTGATTGATAAATGTTCCAGGAATTGATTGGGAATTCAAGAACAATTGACTGCCGATTAACAAAGGATGCACATTTGTGATTTTCGGTTTGTTGCTAAGTTTCATCTTGCTGAATCTTGAAATGGACAAAAGCTGGAGTAATCGTACCTTCAGTCATACCGCTGTTGCAATTAGTTTCAACCATTATATCAGCCAACTAGGTTACAATGATTTGGTGTCTGCTTCTGTCTAAATGTTGCTAGTACCATTTTTGTACCCACACAGTTTTGCTTTGCATCCATTTGATATTTTACAACTCATAAGTAATTAGGAGTTGTATCCTCAGGAAGAAGAGCAAGAGAGGTTACCAACCAGAGGAGATTTCATGAAGTTTCCTGCTACACCACGGAACATCAGATTACAGACTCCCAGGCACCCTTCTCTGCTGGATCAGAGAGGTGCCTCGTCTTTTGCCTGCCTCCCTGTTCATAGATCAACCGAATATTTTTCTTGCATGTCATGGTCAATCAGTTTACTTCAATTATGCAGTTCACGGATCCAATCGAGGGCCTCCAAGATTCGTCCACAAGGCCACACCGGGTAGATTGATGCGCCGAGCTCGCTCCTCGCATAATTACCATCGGCGGCGTATGGGAGCAATTGATGCTGTCAATGAATGGAGATTGCCTAAAGTAAGTGAAGAGGAAGATGAGGCAGTGGATCAGAAGGACTGGCAGGCAGATACTGTGTCGTCTCGTATATCCTCAGGTATTGGCCTAAATCTCTTGAGACCTGTCAGTTCTTCAGCAAAACATGAATGGGGACAATTCTGTATGTTGCAGCTCGTGATTGGAACTTTGAGACTAATGGTACCTATGAGGGAAACAATCATGGTGGTCGTGCTTTTGACCATTCAGAAGGCGAGAATAGTTCAGTTGCAGTGCAAAGGATGGAGAGACGGCTCCGGGGCTCTGCGGTAAAAACTAAGGAGAGTTTTGTCCGCGCCAAGTTGGTTGCCTGGAAGGATGCACAGATTTCAAAGCTCATAGACAAGTAATCCCTCTCATCTCATCTTACACGAATAGTTGTGTTTATTTGTTAACAATTTATTCGGGACTTGCTCAGAAACAAGAATACTTGTATTAGTCAATAATGATGTGGAATCAGATGGCTTGGGAGATGATCACCTTTAGCATAATGTGTTATCGGAAAGAAACATGTTGCTCTTACACTTCAACTTACATTGGAAATAAACAAAAGAGATTGATCCATTAACGGGTACAGAAATGACTGTTTGTGAGGGCGGGCACTGATTTGTTGAAGTTTTGAACCTCTAAACGAACTGAACTGCAGAATGTAATATAATGGGCTCAAAATTTTGGATATGTTTATTCCTAGCACTTATGTTACTTATGTCAACTAGGCTGAGAAGTAAAGAAGCTAGCATTGATGCCTGGCAGAAGAATAAGATTGCACAGGCCAGGGCTGAAATGACAAAAACTGAGGTATGCTTGGTAACTGCATTTGTCCTCCCCAAGAAAGACAACTCCAGTGTTTACTGCATTGAATATTTCCACTGATAGCACTGGATCCATTGTTTCACATTCTGTTTGTGTCTTAACTGAAAACAGAGGAAGTTGGAAAAGAAGAGAGCTGAAGCAGTAGAGAAGATGCAAAAGGCGATAAGAAAAGCAGAGAGGAAAGCTGATAACAAGAAAGTCAAGGAGCAGGCAGCCACTGCCAATCAGATAGCTGGTGTTGAGAAAGCCTTGGAGAAGATGTCTAGGACAGATAAGCGCCCCTGGTCACTGGCCTATCTGTGATCCAGCTCTTCACTTGTGCTAGTTGCAGACAACCAGATTGCCATAAGCTCTACCAGTGCCAGCACAGAAAGACCAAAACTAACGAAACCAGCAGTGTCAGATATCCAGAAAATTACCATATACTGTATATAGTCTTGGTTTATTATCATAGCTAGGTTGATGGAAGTTTCAGGTCATGCAACACTTTGTCAGCACTTCAACTCTGATTCTTAAACATGACAAGCAAAGCTGGACAGATCATAGTATCCAAACTCTTGTTGTGGCCCATATTCCTGTTCTTAGAAATGTAATTCTTTCATGTAAAAAAAATACAGTACCATTCTTTTTCTCCCCCATTGGAGAACACATATATACAGTTACAGTCAACTATTTCGCATTGTTTGCCTGATGGGCATATCATTCCACTTTTCGTACGTTTGATTCTCATTATTTTCATTTTCGTGTGGCACGAGGTAGTTTTGTGTATATCCCGCTATTTTACTGTATAGATACATCAGGTTTATATGTTCAGAAGAAACTGGTCGTTTAGTATGCAGTTAGTTCTTTGGGAATGGCTTCGCAGTTCAGTCTTCATACACACTTGAACAGGCAGTGGTCGAGCGTGGGGAGCACGGGGGCGAAGACGCTGCGCACGCGGCGGCGCGCCGCCGCCCAGTCGAGGCTCTGAGCCGCCGCGGCCCTGAGCTCCTCGCTCGCGCCCTCAAGCCTCGGCAGCGGCGCCTTGCCCGCGGCGACGGCGACCGAAGCGCGTCTCCCTGTCCCGGGCGTGGCGCGGCCCCGCGATCCGCTGTAACTGGGAGATCGCCGCCATGTGGTGCTTGGTCGACAGTTACTGTGGGCAGTGGGCACTACACTTCAATACCTAAAGATTTAACTTAGAAAGAATATTTAAGAAAATATTTGCTTATTTATTTTGTGTTTTTGGTGATAATTACGATTTTTTGCGTGGCACCTATGCACATTTAACTTAGATCACTGCATGCAGTGCGTTGCAGCATTTGCTAAAATATGTAAGACGTCTGCGTGACCCCAGACGTTAACAGATGTTTTTTTAACAATCAATACCATATATATTTATCTTAGCAAATAATACATAGTAAAGATAAGTGAGCTGGATTCAGTAATTACAAAATAAAATCTAAAAGGAACTATCCAATCATCGAGATCTTCAAAACTCTTTCTTATTTCATGACACAATTTTGTACTTTTGCGAAGCCAGCCGCATAAAAAAGGCATAGGTACCAAACCATAGACCTGTAAATACCAACAAGGGTTCTTCCATAATTTTAATTTGAGCCGCAGTGTCAAGGCTACGTGAACGCATGTAACCATTAGAGTAATCAATCAACATCGGCAAGAGCACCAACACCTGTATTCCAGAGAACATGAACCGAACAGCCTCGTCAACGTCGTTGGAGAGCCGAGAGTACGAATCCCCATTATCAAAAATGTGGCAGTCGGGAAAGATATTGCGAGGATAAACCTCCTCGGGACAACCAACAAAAACCATCCAAGATAATCCGGCGAATCAAGGTTTGAAAAATCATACCAGAAGAAATTGATCTTCCAACACTATCATTAACGTTGAGAAGAAGCTCATGTCCTCGAACAAAGCGTCGAAGAACGCTTATTGTAGACGATGTCATCTCCATCGACGTGGAGACCGACGAGGGGCAACAAAACTCTAATCTAATTTATTGAAGACACCACTTTTATCAAAGACTCAACTCATAGATCAGGTTCCCCACTCCTCCTGACATCGGCGAGGCCGGCCGAAGGAGAGGGAACCGACTATGGAGGAGGAGGAACGTGGAGGCAGATAGGTTTAGGGTGAAGAGAGGTGGCAGCTAGGATAACTCGTGGACTGTGTTATGTGGGTCCGGCATTAAAGGATGTTTAGTGGTTCAAGGAACATCCATTTGAAAAGAAGCCTTCTTTGAGTTCTCGAGGGGTACCGCATATTGGAAAATCCACCTAAGTGCAGCGCCTGATTAAAACTCCCCTCCCAACCCGTATCGCGTCGTCCCCGCGCGGGCGACGGGGACGGAACCCTAACCGCCGCCGCTCAGCATCCCAACCCCTCCCTCCCCCCTTCCCACCGCCACCGGACGGTGTTGACAGGCGAAGCCTGGGCGTTGGTAGCGGCGGGGCCTTCTTCCCCTGCGCATGAAGGCGAAGGTGCAGGCTTTCGTGACCATGGCGGGCAGTGAGCTCGGCGAGGGGCGCGGCTTCAGCGGCGTGGATACCTTGCACCGTAGGCGTGCAAGCGGCAGTGGCCCAGATGGCGACGGCGGTGCTCCTGTACAGCGTCCTAGGAGGCCCCGTCGACGGTGACGAAGCGGCACATCGGCGGATGACCTGTCTGGCGAGGGCGATGGTGTGGATGGGACGGTCGAGGCCCTTGGACCACTGCAAGTGGAGCTGGTCGACGACGGCGGTGGCGCTCGGCCTTGGCCCAGATCTAGGCCCATTTGGGCTTGATTCGGGTTAGCAAGGCCCTGCTGTTGCTGGGTTTCGGGTGCTCCCGAGGGAATCCCACCCCCTAGCCATGATGTGGTTGGGGCGCTAAATCCAGGCCAGCGTGCTTAGATTTGGCAGCCGTCTGGCGGTCTGTCAACACCCGGATTTTTAATCCTAGATCCTCGTTATGCGATACCTCGCAATCCCAGGATTACCATTTTTGCGAGACATAACGGATTGGATATCATAGTACATCATCCATTACAAACCATACATAAGGTCTTACACAAATAAGGATCTCATGATCCAGTCTGAATACAACAAGCAGCGGAAATAAAAGATAAGCGTAGCGGTGGGGTCCATCTTTAGGGGCATAGGCAATGCCGACGAAGGCAGATAGTCCTGAAGGGTTTTCGCAGCATAGTAAATCAAATTTTTCTACGGAAGCGAACAGAGGGAAAGCCAAGATCTAATCTAGGAGATACAAACAACGAGAGATTGGATTAGATCTTCATACCCTTGAAGATTCGCACGGCGGAACGTTCGTCGGAACGTGGGTGATGTAGTCGTACTCGCTTCTCCTCCTCGCGATCCGATCCGATCTAGCACCACAAGTGGCGGTGCCTCCGTGAGATGCACACGTGCGGCACCTCGACGTCTCCTCCTTCCTCGGACCAGCAAGTATGGTGGAGAGATGGATTGGATCTACAGCATGACGGCGTGGTGTATATGGTGGAGAATTTCACTGCAGGCTTCTACAAACAAATGGGAGGGAGAGAGGAAGGGCAGCAGGGCAACTAGGGTTGGAGGAAGGTGTGTGTGTGTATAGGGAGGGGGGCGCACCAGCCCTCTATTTATAGAGGGGGGGCGGCCAGCCCTAGCCTCTTCTCCAAGCCTATCTCTAGTTTAAACAATTTAAACTCTCCCTTATCTAGAAATCCTATCTTATCTTATCTCTAGTTTAAACGATTTAAACTCTCTAGGATCGGCTGGGCCCTATGGGGCCTTGTGCCCCTGGCCCAATGCGGCCAGGACACTCCCTCATAGGCCCATGCCCCCTCCCGGAAGGTGGGACCACGTTGGCCCCCTTCCGGAAGGTTCTAGAAGCTTAGGTACAATACCGATTAATCCGTAACAATTACGAACTACAAAAACTGCACTGCCTTATATGAATCTTATTCTCCGGACCATTCCGGAACCTCTCGTGATATCCCGGATCCCATCCGAGACTCCGAACAAAAACTCATAAAACAAATATCCAATCTATCCTAGCGTCGAGACACGTTAAGTGTGTGACCCTGCGGGTTCGAGAATATGCAGACATGATCTTCTATCAATAATCAACAATGGGTGCAGGCACCCATATTGACTCCCACACATTCATCGATGATCATATCGGATGAACCACGATGCCAGATTCAATCAATCCCATATATATATTCCCTTCGTCTCGCGATATTTTACTTGCGAGATTGATCGTCGGTATCGTCATACCTAGTTCAATCTCGTTCCGAAAGTACTTTACTCGTTCCGTAATTGATATCACTTTGTGATTAACTCCTTAACCACATGCTTGCAAGGTGTTGATATCGATTACGAGTGGGCAAGTATATATCTCTCCGACTTGGGAGGACAAATCCCATCTCGATACATACAACCCAATGATACTTTCCGATTACCGAGAGACACCTTTATGATCACCCTCTCATAGGATGACGTTTGATGACCTCAAAGCTTTCTTCCGATACTGTGGAGTTGTATTATCTCATGGTCTTAGGAATACAATATTTGACATGAGAAAAGCTTCGCAAAGATGAACACGATGAAACGATCTAATAGCTTTGCTTAGTTTGGGTCTGTCCACCATATCATTCTCCAATGATATGATCTCATTATCAATTGACAACTCATGTCTATGGTTAGGAAACCTTAACCATCATTGATCAATGAGCTAGTCCATAGAGGCGTACTAGGGACACGGTGTTGTTCACAAACCACACAAGTATAAAAGTTTCCGCTAATACAATTCTAGCATGGAATATAAACTTTATCATGAACAAGAATTATAATAATAACATCTTTATTATTGCCTCTAGGGCATAATTCCAGTCTCCCACTTGCACTAGAGTCAATAATCTAGTTTACATCCGGCAACAATCTCACACCCATGGCACCGAGGTGATCATGTTTTACACGTGGAAGAGGTTTAGTCAATGGATCTGCGACATTCAGATCTGTATGTACTTTGCTAATCTTCAGATCTCCATCTGCTATATAATCTCGAATTATATGAAACTTGCGGTTGATATGCTTGGTCTTTTGATGATATCTTGGTTCCTTAGCGAGTGCTATGGCGCCAGTGTTGTCACACAATATCTCCAGTGGGTCCAATGCACTTGAACCACGCCAAGCTCGATGATGAAGTTTGATCCAAACTCCTTCACTTGACGCTTCGCAGCAGCCATGTATTCCGCTTTCATCAGATCCGTGATCACGCTTTGCTTGCAGCTTCCGACTCACAGCTCCTCCATTCAAAATATACACGTATCACGTCGAGATTTAGAATCATCCTTGTCGGTGTAGAAACTAGCATCGACGTAACCTTTTACGACGAGCTGTTCATCACCCCCATAGACTAAGAACATTTCTTTAGTCCTATTTAGGTACCTTAGGATGTTCTTCACGGCTGTCCAGTGTTCCACTCCTGGATCACTTTGCCATCTGCCGTCACAAACTAAGAGCATTGGACACATCCGTCTAGTACACAAGATGGCATACATGATGGAACCTATGGTCGAGGCATAAGGCACTTTGCTCATAGCTTCCTATCATTTCATCAGAATGGACATCGAGCCTTGCTCAATATCTTACGACAACATAGGCACTTTGAACCTTTCAATGCCTTATCCATTCGAACCTTTTGAACTTTGTCTAGGTATGTACTCTGGCTTAAAGCTATCAGGCGTCTTTGTCTATCTCTATAGATTTTGATGCCCAATATATAAGCAGCTTCACCTAGGTCTTTCATTGAAAAACACTTGTTCAAATAACTCTTCACATCGTTAAGCATGTTGATGTCATTTCCAATAATCAATATGTCATCCACATATAGTACCAGAAACGTCACCGAGCTCCCACTCACTTTCTTGTAGATGCAAGCTTCGTAGCAATTTGGAACAAATCCAAAGCTCTTGATCACTTGATCAAAACGAAGGTTCCAACTCCGAGATGCTTGCTTCAGTCCATAAATAGAACGCTGAAGTTTGCATACTTTATCGGCATCCTTAGGATCGACAAACCTTCGGGTTGCATCATATAACTCTTCATCAATGTTGCCATTGAGGAACGCGATCTTGACATCCATCTGCCATATTTCATAATCATGAAACGCAGCAATTGCTAATAAAATCCGAATAGACTTAAACATCACTACGGGAGAGAAAGTCTCATCGTAGTCAACACCTTGAACTTGTCGAAAACCTTTCGCGACAAGCCGTGCTTTATAGACGGTAACATTACCATCCGCGTCTGCTTTTCTTCTTGAAGATCCATTTGCACTCAACGACCTTTCTATTCGCTAGGAGGGTCCACCAAAGTCCATACTTGGTTTTCGCTCATGGATCCCAATTAGATTTCATGGCTTCTAGCCATTTCTAGTCTGGGCTCATCATCGCTTCCTCATAGTTCGAGGTTCGCTGTCTTCTACTAACAAGATACCAAGACAGGTTGTCGTACCACTCGGAGGGGCACGCGACCTTGTCGACTGCGACGCTCAAGAGACATCGTCCAAGCTTCATGATCCTTGTCATTAGCTTCCTCTATTGTTGGTGCAAAGCGGCACCTTTGGAACAATTTCAGGTGCTACGCTACTCTCCAATTCAAGAGAAGGTTCAATAACCTCGTCTAGCTCTCGTTCCCCACTCACTTCTTTCGAGAGAAACTCCTTCTCAAGAAAGGAACCGTTCTTCGACAAACACTTTGCCTTCGGTTACGTGATAGAAGGTATACCCAATAGTTTCCTTAGGGTATCCTATGAAGATGCATTTCTCCGCTTTGGGTTCGAGCTTATGCGCATCAACTTCTTGGCGTAAGCTTAGATCCCCAAACTTTAAGAAACGACAACTTAGGTTTAGCACCAAACCACAGTTCATACGGTGTCGTCTCAATGGATTTAGATGGAGCCCTATTTAAAGTGAATGCAGCGGTTTCTAATGCATAACCCCAAAAAGATAACGGCAAATCAAGAGACATCATCGATCGGACCATATCTAATAGGGTTCGATTCCTGCTCAGACACACCATTGCTTGTGGTGTTCGGTATGGCGTGAGTTGTGAAACGATTCCACTTGCCTTGAGATGCGTGAGAAAATCATAACTCAAATATTCGCCCCATGATCGGATCAGAAACTTAATCTTTCATTACGATGGTTCTCCACTTCATTCTGAAATTCTTTGAACTTTTCAAACGTTTCAGATTTATGTTTCATTAAATAGATATACCCATATCTACTTAAGTCATCGGTAAAAGTGAGAAAATAGCGATATCCACCGCTACAAACACTCATCGGTCGCATACATCGTTATGTATGATTTCCAACAAGTCCGTTGCTCGCTCCATCATACCGGAGAACGGGTTTTTGATCATGTTGCCCATTAGGCTTGGTTTGCATGTGTCAAATGATTCAAAATCAAGAGACTCCAAAAGTCCATCAGAATGGAGTTTCTTCATCGCTTTACACCAATATGACCTAGACGATGCCACAAATAAGTAGTATTATCACTATCTACTTTGCATCTCTTAGCCTCAATGTTATGGATGTGTGTTTCATCCCTTTCGAGATTTAGAAGAAATAAACCATTTACAAGTGGTGCATGACAAAAAAAGATGTTACACAAATAAATATAAAAAACATTATTATACGATTTAAATGAATAACAGTCTTGCAATAAACACGATCTAGAAATAATGTTCATGCTCAACGCAGTACATAATAACATTTATTAAGGTTTAAAACTAATCCGAAGGTAAAACTAAGGAGAGCGTCGGCCATCACATCAACTCTTGATCCGTTGCCAACGCGATCGTCACCTCATCCTCGCAAGCCGTCGTCTATTCCGTAGCTCTGCTTCGAGTTACAAATATTAGCAAGAACCAAAGATCAAATACCCGTGCACTACAACGAGGGCTAGTAAGGAAAACATCAATAACATGTATATCAAATATACCTTTGATGGTGCCAGCCTTCTTGTCCGCTAAGTACTTCAGACAGTTCTATGCGGTGACCCTTGTCCTTGCAATAGAAGCACTTAGTGTCCGGCTTAGGTCCAGACTTGAGCTTCTTCTCAGCGGGGGCAACACGCTTGCCGCCGCTTTTCTTGAAGGGCTTCTTTGCACCTTTACCTTTCTTAAAGGAGGGCTTGTTGACCATCAACACATGATTATCCTTCTTGATGTCCACCTCCACAGCCTTCACTTTGAAGAGCTCGGTGATCGATCAGTGGAACCAATCTGATTATGAGTCACTACAAAACTTTTGTAGCCGGGAGGAGTGATTGCAGAACCTGTCAATCTTGAGCTCCTCTGGAATCTTGCAATCCAGTTGCTCAGGCGTTGAGTGTAGCCCGACATCTTAATGGGCGTGCTCACTAACGGAACTCCCTTCCTCCATCTTGCGGTTAAAGAACTTCTCGGAGATCTCATATCTCGGAACGGGCTGAGTGCGAAACATGGTTTTCAGCTCCTCGAGAATCTCAAAGGGCCCGGATAGTTTTCAAAACGATTTTGAAGTTCGGTTCCATAGCAAACAACATGGTGCTCTTAATCACACCATAATCATCTTTCTGTTGATCGAGACAGCTTTCTCATCAGCTGGCGCAATTGCAGCAGGGGGGGCACCTAACGCTTTCCCAAGGACATAGTCCTTTTGTCCGCCAGACAGAATGATTCTTAGATTGCGGAACCAGTTGGTGAAGTTAGACCCATTGTTTCTAAGCTTTTCTTTCTCAGCAAAAACGTTGAAGTTGAAGTTGGACTTGGCCATTGGATCTACAGTATTTGCAAGTACAATTTAGACTATGTTCATGATAAATAGTTCAACTTAATCAAATTACTAGATGAACTCCCACTAAATTCAACATCCCTCAAGTTGTTTAGTGAACACGATCCAAATTCACCACACCTAATCCGATCATCACGAGAAGAGATGTGGTTTCAATGGTGGACAACGAAGTGTCGATCATATCATTCATATGACTCATGCTTAACCTTTCGGTTCTTGTGTTCCGAGGCCATGTACATACATGCTAGGCTCGCCAAGCTAGACCCAAGTATTTCAGCGTGTGCAAAAGCGGCTTGCACCCGTTGTATGTGGCGAGAGTCTATAGCACCCGATCATCACGTGATGCTTGGACACGACGAACTTTCGCAATCGGTGCATACTTGGGGAGAACACAGCTTTTATCTTGATCTTTAAGTGAGGAATCATCTTATAATGCTACCGTCATGATCTAAGCATAATAATATACATAAAAGGATAAACATCACATGCATATAACTTTATGTGACATGGTATAGCCAATCTTGGCGCAATGATCTCCATCTTGTGCTCGGCATGATCTCCATCACTCCACCATGATTGCCTCCACCACGAATAGCAACTACAACTATTGCTAACTACTTAGCGATAAAGTAAAGCTATTACATGGTGTATAAGAAGTTGACTCGCAGGTCATACACAATTATAAAGACAACCATATGGCTCTCGCCTTGTGTACTCATCGACATGCAAGTCGTGAAACATTACAAAATATGATCATCGCATACATTATACACATCACATCTTGGGCCATACCATATCACAGAAAACACTCCCTGCAAAAACAAGTTAGACGCCTCTACTTTGTTGTTGCATGTTTTACGTGGCTTATGGGAGTAGATGCTAAGAACGATTCTTACCTACGGAAAGCCACAACGGTGATATTATGGTTGCCAAACTCCGGTGTTAATCCCATGACAACTATAGTGAGAGAAACTGACATCCACCAGCCGCATGTATGGTACAAGCCACACGTCAAGTGCGGAGCCGGTCTCATGAACGACGTCAGCGTAAGGTTGGCACGACCGCTTCAATCTCACTATCCCGCGCCATAAGAAGAACACAAACAAGAGGCTTGCAACAGAAAACATCAATGCCCGCAACAACCATGTTGCGTTCTACTCGTGAAACACATCTACGCATAGATCTAGCTCTGATACCACTGAAGGGTTTCGCAGCATAGTAAATCAAATTTTTCTACGGAAGCGAACAGAGGGAAAGCCAAGATCTAATCTAGGAGATACAAACAACGAGAGAGATTGGATTAGATCTTCATACCCTTGAAGATTCGCACAGCGGAACGTTCGTCGGAACGTGGGTGATGTAGTCGTACTCGCTTCTCCTCCTCGCGATCCGATCCGATCTAGCACCACAAGTGGCGGTGCCTCCGTGAGATGCACACGTGCGGCACCTCGACGTATCCTCCTTCCTAGGACCAGCAAGTATGGTGGAGAGATGGATTGGATCTACAGCATGACGGCGTGGTGTATATGGTGGAGAATTTCTGCTGCAGGGCTTCGCCTACAAACAGTCGGGAGGGAGAGAGGAAGGGCAGCAGGGCAACTAGGGTTGGAGGAAGGTGTGTGTGTGTGTATAGGGAGGGGGGCGCACCAGCCCTCTATTTATAGAGGGGGGGCGTCCAGCCCTAGCCTCTTCTCCAAGCCTATCTCTAGTTTAAACAATTTAAACTCTCCCTTATCTAGAAATCCTATCTTATCTTATCTCTAGTTTAAACGATTTAAACTCTCTAGGATCATTTGGGCCCTATGGGGCCTTGTGCCCTGGCCCAATGTGGCCAGGACACTCCCTCATAGGCCCATGCCCCCTCCCGGAAGGTGGGACCACGTTGGCCCCTTCCGAAGGTTCTAAAGCTTAGATAATACCGATTGTCCTAACAATTCCGAACTCCAAAAACTGCACCGCCTTTATATGAATCTTATTCTCGGACCATTGAACCTCTCGTGATATCCGGATCCCATCCGAGACTCGAACAAAAACTCATAAACCAAATATCCAATCTATCCTAGCGTCGAGACACGTTAAGTGTGTGACCTAGGGTTCGAGAATATGCGAACATGATCTTCTATCAATAATCAACAGTGGGTCAGGCACCCATATTGACTCCCACATTCATCGATGATCATATCGGATGAACCACGATGCAGGATTCAATCAATCCCATATATATATTCCCTTCGTCTCGCGATATTTTACTTGCCCGAGATTCGATCGTCGGTATCGTCATACCTAGTTCAATCTCGTTCACAGCAAGTACTTACTCGTTCCGTAATCCGATATCACTTTGTGATTAACTCCTTTAACACATGCTTTCAAGCGGTGTTGATATCGACACGAGTGGGCCCAAGTATATCTCTCGACTTGGGAGGGACAAATCCCATCTCGATACATACAACCCAATGATACTTTCCGATTACCGAGAGACACCTTTATGATCACCCTCTCATAGGATGACGTTTGATGACCTCAAAGCTTTCTTCCGATAAGGAGTTGTATTATCTCATGGTCTAAGGAATACAATATTTGACATGAGAAAAGCTTCGCAAAGACGAACACGATGAAACGATCTAATAGCTTTGCTTAGTTTGGGTCTGTCCACCATATCATTCTCCAATGATATGATCTCATTATCAATTGACAACTCATGTCTATGGTTAGGAAACCTTAACCATCATTGATCAATGAGCTAGTCCATAGAGGCGTACTAGGGACACGGTGTTGTTCACAAACCACACAAGTATTAAAGTTTCCGCTTAATACAATTCTAGCATGGAATATAAACTTTATCATGAACAAGAATTATAATAATAACATCTTTATTATTGCCTCTAGGGCATAATTCCAACAAGTCCTAGTTATCATAGCTGTCCTGTTGGCCATCATCTTGATAGTCTCCTTCATAGTCTAGCCATGAGTACTCTTTAAGTACTCGCAAACTACCACTAACAAGTAAATTAGTTCTAAGTCAAGTGCTAACTCTATGTTTAACTATAAGGTTAAGTTTGAAACCTAAGCTGAGTTCTGAAGCAAAGAAAGATAACGTAAAATTCTAGAATTACTTAAGTTGGGAAGCTAATATCATAAACACAACCCTGTTGTGGTCAAGTCAAGATTCATCATTCATTTCAAGTTATTTGGAAAAACATCTGACAACGAAACAGTATGGCCATTCCAACTGTCCATAATCATGACGCTGCTATTCAATAGTTTGACACTCTGCAGAGGTGGTACACTTTCACCACAAGATTCGATACATCATGGGGATAACCTGAATCATCATACTTAGTATGCAGATAATCAAACATAACCTTTCCTTTACACACCCTAGTATAAGCACCTCTCCTATGAGCATGGCCTCCCAACCATGACCATCGGTCATCTTGGGTAATCAGATAGGTGGACAACATTGAGAGGTAGCCTCAGCTCAAACCTCTCCATGAGGGAACTAATACTAATGCATATAAATTTCCAGCTAAGCCTTACCCAATTCAGGTAGTGTGGTTGTACGGTAAATTTGGAATGGTATCGCATCCGAATCCAACCATCAGTTTTATAAAAGGGCTAAGGCTCATGCCTCAACATTTTCATCATCGTAGACCATTTGTGTTTCTCAACACATGTCAAAACATCTCAATAGAATGACTCATCATTCTAAGTTTTTCACAATTCATTTTCACTAATTGTTCCCATCTAAAGTGACTCAAGTTTTGATCTACTCTAACTACTAAGTTAAGAGTGTTCACTAAGGTGGAAAGATGATGGGTTCAATCTCATGCCATAGAATGACATCTAAAGCTTAGCTAAATAGGTCAAGTTTTATACTTTTTATGCTACCTTCAAAACAAGTAAGGGACTTTGTGTAAACTAAAGGTACTAAAGCTTGTAAGGTAATACTTGGTGTAGTAATAGTCAAGGTGGTGTGACCAAAGCATGCCTAAAGCATCTTTGCTCATTCATCTCTCTTAATTCTAGATTGCTAACAATAGCTTGCACTGTTAATGGTGGCTTGCAAGTACAACTTGCAAGGGTTAACTTGGATAGGGCTAGCTTGCCTTGGTTGGTGCAGTGGTTGAAGTTTTCTTCTTCTTCTTCTTGGTAGCACTCCTCCTCCTCGTAAGCTTGGTCGGTACTACCTTCTATAAATACATATGGAGTACACAATCACCACATAATACTTAACTTGTTTACTTAGTACTCTAAGGCACACAATGGATGATCTATTATCATCACAAGCATCACAAGTTTAATTCACTAGTTTCTTCCTTTTTATTTTAGAAAAGTAATTTCTACTCATTAAAAAATTAACTAAGATTTAATATTCACCACTTAAAATATGGGATCATGTGGACACATGTCATCACCACATATTCTAACATGTGGGAATGAGATTTAAAGGTTGGATTATAATTACTTTGGTTTAAGTTCATTATTTAATGATTTAAAGTGACTAGAAATGCCTATATAGCATTATTTTGGTACTAGTCCAAAGTCACTGCATGTAAACCTTAATATATTACATATTCAGATAGGTATGATGAAATGTGATTTTTGAGAGTTGGAATCAACTCAAAACCTATCTTGGTTGATTTTATAAAAATGTTGCAAGGTGCAAATGCTTCTGTTTGTTATTTTTACTAGGAGAGATCTATAACTCTAATTGAATTAAATCCAACTGGCTTGGATAGACCATTTCAATACCTTTCAGGAAAAATTGGTTTCATGCAAGTTGGATTTGTCAAACTCTCTGAATTGATTTTCAAACTCAGAGATAGAACTAAGTTTAAACTAAATAGAAAAATCCTAATTCAAACTAACTGGTGTGAAACTCTAACGGGCGGCCCGGTGTCCTCCACAGGCTCAACCGATAGGAGGGTCCACAAGTCGGTGACTCACACCTTGCGGTATGGGGCGATGTGGGCCGTTAGATTAGAACTGGGATCTACGGCTGGAGATCGTCGTCGTCGACGACGAACAGGTCGCTGGCGAGCTCGAACCCTAGCGGCTCGGTGGGGGTGCGTAGGGGCGTACCAGGGCTCCAGCGATGACGGCGAGGCGGGCAAACGAACTGGTGGTCAATGACGAGCTCAGGGATGGTCGAGGCAGCTCCAGGGGTGGTCGCAATCAGCAGCGCCCTCCTCCTCCAAAGGCGGCCTGCTCCGGTGAAATTCTGGCGAGCTGTTGCTCCCCTTTCTCCGGCTAGAGGTGTGGGACGGTCAGTGAGGTGAGGGGAGTGGAGTGGTGTGCTCCAAATGGCTGGGGTGCCCTCCTTTTATAGGCCCGACGGTGAGACCAAGTGGGATGGGCAGGCGACGGTGGCGACATGGCTACAGCCGGCTAGAGGCATGGCTGAGGGTGGTGATCGACAGGCGGTCTCCTGGCGGTGCTCTAGGAACTCAATGCGGGCATAGGGGCGGTGGTATGCGGTCGAGGCGAGCTGGCGCTCTGAGCGGCAGAGGCGGCGGTGTCCACGGCGAGCGGTGGCTGTGGTGCGTTGGGCAGCGAACGGGCGTGTTCGTCGTGTTCCCTGGGTCATGGCGGAGTGGTGGGCGCGGGCTACAGTCGAGCGGCGGTTTGTGCATGCGGGCCGGGTGCGGTGCTCTAGCGCGTGCTTTGCATGGCTCGGTGGCACTGGGCGCGGGCTCTCCTCGGTGGTCCACGGCTGCGCTTGGCTTGGGCAAGGGACAGAGGGTGGCGGTGAGGTCCTGGCTACCTCCTAGACATGGCGAGAGAGAGGGAAGTGGTCTGCTGGGGCGAGTGCATGGTCGGCCGGCGAGCTAGTGCTCGGGGTGGCTCGGCACTATGGCTAGGGACAAGGGAGATGGGTGCTAATGGTATGGTTAGATCAAGAGGGGACCAAAAGATTAAATGGGGATCAAATGGGGGCAAAACCCTATTCAAAATAGTGAGCTATGATTTAGAGTTTAAACCTGCCTGCCAAGTGTTTGATTAAATGGCCGCAAGAAATGAACTTTGGAATTTTGAAAAGATTTTTGGTGGGTTTGCTAGGAATAAGCTTGAGACTCTGTGGGTGCTTGGGTTTTGAAAATTGAGCTTGTTTGAGTGGTTTTTGAAATAGTGGGATCTTCCCATATGAAATAGTTTCAATTTTAAACTATCATTTAAAATTAGCATTTGAAAGATTTTTGCAGATCACAAAGTGGGCCTTGGTACCTCATTATGTGTACTATCAAGGGGTGTAAAGATCCACACATGTTTCTGTTAAGTTTTGAGTACTAGGAATAGCCAAAGTAGGCATGATACTTAATTTGGCCAGAATGACCATTCACTTTAATTATTTATTTTGAGTTGTTGTTCTTTGGGAAAACTTTGGGAATGACTTAGATGATGTTTATTTCTCCTAAGAAACATTTTACAAGCAATGGAATCACAGAACCATGGCAATTCAAATCAATTCCTAAATTAAATGCTCATACACATGAATGCTTTCATTTTTTATTTGGAAAAGTTTTTGTTAACCCTAATTTTGATGATTTGGATCTTGATAAGCTTGGATTAAAGTTTTGGGATGTTACAAACCTTCCCCCCTTAAACAAAATCTCGTCCCGAGATTTAGAAAGAAAACTAGGTACTAAAGAGATCTGGGAACTCTGTCCTAATGTAATCTTCACGCTCCCAAGTGGCTTCCTCCTCGGTATGGTTGCTCCACTGAATCTTGAGAAACTTTATACTCGGTTCGGTGGTTCAGAGGCTTCTTCTAAGATACGGATGGGCACTTCCCGATAGGTCAGGTCATTGTTGATTTCTACGGCTCTATGATCGATGTTCTTGAAAACTTCAGTCTTCTCCGGCACTTCCAAGCATTTGTGAAGTAACGAGATATGGAACACATTGTGGATGGCTGACATCTCTTCAGGCCATTCCAGTTGATACGATACTTCTCCTCGACGGTTCAGAATTTTGAAGGGCCCGATATATCTGGGGGCTAACTTTCCTTTTAGACTAAAGCGTTGAGTTCCCTTCAATGGTGAAACCTTGAGATATACAAAATCTCCGACATTGAAAGTCAGGTCTCTCCTTCTCTTGTCAGCATAACTCTTCTGTCTGGATTGAGCGGCCTTGAGGTGCTCACGGACTTTGTGAACCTTCTCTTCGGCTTCTTGGAGAATGTCGGGTCCAAAGATCTGACTCTCTCCTACTTGCGACCAATTCAAAGGGGTACGACACTTTCTTCTGTATAGGAATTCAAATGGTGCCATCTGCAAACTTGCTTGATAACTGTTGTTATATGAGAATTCTGTGAAAGGCAGGCAGTCTTCCCATTTTGATCCGTATTCCAACACACAAGCTCTAAGCATATCCTCTAGGATCTAGTTGACTCTCTCATCATCCATCGGTTATGGGTGATAAGCGGTACTGAAGTTCAACTTGGTTCCTAATCCTTCTTGGACTTTCTGCCAGAATCTTGAGGTAAACTGGGTTCCTCGATCTAATACGATGGTCTTGGGGGTTCCATGCAGACTAACAATCCTAGCAATGTACAGCTCTGCTAACTTTGCACTCTGGTAGGTTGTCTTGACAGGTATGAAGTGAGCTACCTTGGACAGTCTATCAACTATGACCTAGATTGAGTCATTTCCCCTACTGGAAGTAGGTAAACCGGTGATAAAGTCCATTCCTACGGAATCCCATTTCCATTCCAGAATCTGCAATGGTTGCAATAGTCCTGCAGGTCTCTGATGCTCTGCTTTGACTCTTTGACAGATGTCACATTTGGTGATGTAGCTTTCGATTTCTCTCTTCATCTTGTGCCACCAAAATTGCTCTTTCAAATCTTGATACATCTTTGTTCCTCCGGGGTGGATAGAATAAAGAGTATTATGAGCTTCCTTCATGATAATTTTCTTTAGCTCCGAATTTGCTGGCACACAGATACGTCCTTTGTACCACAGTACTCCTTCTTCGTCTTCGGTGAATCCAGGTACCTTTCCTGTACCAATACGATGTTTGATTCTGTCGATACTTTCATTCCCCTTCTGGGCTTCCTTGATTTGGCTAATCAACATGGGTTGAAGTTCAATGCTAGCTAAGAATCCTTGGCTAACTAATTCAGTCCTGAACTGCTCCAACTCTTCATACAAACTTGGTTGCTTCTCCTTGATCATGGTATTTAGCCTACACGGCAATCTGCTAAGAGCATCCGCTACCACATTGGCTTTGCCGGGGTGATAGTGAATGTCAAGGTCGTAATCCTTGATTAACTCTATCCATCTCCTTTGCCTCATATTCAGCTCCTTCTGCGTGAAGATATATTTTAAGCTCTTGTGATCTGAGTAAATCTCACAACGATTACCCATCAGATAATGACGCCATGTCTTCAACGCTAGAACCATGGCTGCTAGCTCAAGATCATGGGTCGGATAGTTCTGCTCATGCTTCTTCAGTTGTCGAGATAGATACGCGATGACTTTGCCTTCTTGCATCAATACACATCCGAGACCAATCTTGGATGCATCACAATATACATCAAATGGCTTCTTGATGTCTAGCATGATTAATATTGGGGCTGATATCAATCTCTTCTTCAACTCTTGAAAACTGGCTTCACATTTGTCACTCCATTCAAACTTCTTGTCCTTCTTCAATAATTGGGTCATGGGTCGGGCAATGCTCGAGAATCCTTCTACGAACTTGTGGTAGTATCCCGCTAATCCGAGAAATGCACGGACTTGGGTTTGAGTGGTTGGGGCTTCCCATTCTTCGACATCTTTGATCTTGGCGGGATCAACAGAGACTCCTCCGGTAGACACAATATGTCCTAGGAATCCTACTTCTTTCAGCCAAAACTCACACTTGCTGAACTTGGCATATAACTGATGCTCTCTCAGGGTTTCTAGGATGATTCTCAGATGTTGCTCATGCTCTCCTTCTGACTTGGAGTAGATAAGGATGTCGTCGATAAATACAACTACAAACTTATCTAGGAAATTCATAAAGATCTTATTCATGAGATTCATGAAATAAGCAGGGGCATTGGTTAATCCAAAAGACATAACCGTATACTCGTATAAACCATAGCGAGTAGTAAAGGTGGTCTTCAGAATATCCGTTGCACGAATCTTAAGTTGGTGATAACCAGTCCTAAGATCAATCTTTGAGAATACCTGAGCTCCAGTCAATTGATCAAATAGATCCTCTATCTTTGGCAAAGGGTACTTGTTTTTGATGGTGACGTCATTCAACTTTCTGTAATCTTTACATAGATGATTGCCTCCATCTTTCTTGTCGACGAATAACACTGGTGATCTCCATGGCGATGTGCTTGGTTGAATCAAGCCTGTTGCTAACATGGCATCTAACTGCTTCTTCAGTTCCACTAACTCGGAGGGGTTCATGCTAGAGGGTCTCTGGGCTATGGGTCAAGTTCTGGGGATTAGTTCGATGATGAACTCAATATCCCTATCCGGGGGCATACCTGGCAATTCATTTGGGAATACGTCGGGGTATTCACAGACTACTCTGACTTGGTCTATGGTGGGTAGGGCTAGACTCTTGTTGCACTTGAATTGACGGGTAAGGTTTCGTAGATATGTTCTCATCATACTCTAACTACTGGTCATGGTGATGGATTTCTTAGCATACCTATCAGTCCCTTTATGCCTTGACATCCAGTCCATACCTAGTACTACTTCCAATCCTTTGGTTCCAAGTACAATTAGGTTGGCATAAAAATCTATCCCATGTATTCTGATAGGCCCAGCTTTGCAAATTTTTCTAGCTTTTGTAGTTGAACCGGGGATTTGGACTATCATGACATGCTTCAGGTTGGTTGGGTGAATCTTATTAGTGCATGCAAATTCTTCGGTGACAAATGAATGCGATGCTCCCGAATCAAACAATACTCTTGCTAAAACTGAGTTGACAGAAAACATACCCAACACTACATCCGGGCGCTCGGCTTCTTCTGCGTTCATGTGGAAGAGACGACCGCTATGCGGTTGTGAGGGTTCCCTGGGCAAATCTTCTTCCTAGTTGAACACGACGCTGCTGTTGAGTGGGGCATTCCACGGGCATTGGCAGTCTTCTTGGGACACTCATTGGAGTAGTGACCCTTTACTCCACACTCGAAACAAGTGATCTGGGACTTGTCCTTGACTGCAACAGGCACAACATTGCTACCAGTTCTGGGTGCAGTGTTGTTGTTGTTAAAGCTCTTGGGAGGGGCACGGGTGAAATTGTTGGCGTTCCCGGAGTTGGGATGGTTTCCTCCGGACTTCACATTGCCTCCGCATTGGGGGGTAGCTTGAGACATTGGGGGTCGGTTGTTCCTGGGTGCATATCCTGGTGAGGGGTTGGGGCGGTACTTCTGGTGACTGTTGGATCCTGATTGCTGCATCATACGATGTTTGTGATTGTCGTTTGCCTGATTAATCTTCCCTTCCATCTGAATGGCTGAGTGGACTAGCTCTTCGAGATCCTGAAAACGGATGTTGACGAGGACAGTCTGCATCTCACCATGTAGTCCATTCAAGAATCTCTCCTTCTTTTTGGCCTCCGTGTTGATTTCATCCGGTGCATATCTGGCCAGTGACAGGAACCTGTCACGGTATTCTACCATAGTCATTCTTCCTTGCTTCAATTCGCGGAATTCATCTCTCATCCTGTTGACGAGACCTTGCGGCACGTGGGTGCGGTTGAACTTGACTTTGAATGCTTCCCATGTCATCACTTGACCATGGTTCATATTGCAGATGCTATTCCACCAAGCTCTTGCATCTCCCGCCAGATAGTGGGTGGCAAAGAGAACTTTCTCATTTTCCTCAACTCCTGCAACTTCGAGGTTGTTTTCCATTGTCTCAGAATCATCACAAGATCTAATGGGTTTTCAGATTGGTTGAAGATTGGGGGATTGGTATTCTGAAATTTTTTGAGTTTGGATCCATGGTGATCCTGATTTCCATGTCCTCGGTTGTTGAGAGCCATCTGGGTTATCTGCTGTAGTGTTGCTAAGTTGGCTTGACGTTCCGCCCTGCTTGCTTCACGGTCGGCGATGAGATTCTGCAAGATCTGCAGCATTGGGTCCTGCGACGAGCTGCTCCCTCCTTGGTTTCCACGAGTCATCTGAAGATTGAGATAGATATAGGGGTAAGAGGGAAATTCTAAGGTTCATGGTTTTGGTTCTTCAAAGCTAAGACTTTGAGTTAGACTCAGGTTTTTCAACTAACTCCATTTCATTCATGCAGACAAACACACGATACAACACACACCACAACAAACAAAGGAAAACAGATGGTTTGAAGAACCATTCTGCAAGCTACGATACAGTGGGACCGATACATCTCATGCTACGACAGTGCTCTAGTGCATCTACTCATCATCGATGAAGTCGGAGTCCTCATCGTCAGTGTAGAAGTCCACGACATCCTCCTCCAGAAAGTCATCATCGCTGCTGAGGTAAGAGTCCATGTCTCCCTGGATGTCTTCACCCTCATCTTCTTCTTCCTTAGCTGCAAGCTGAGCTTCCTGCTCCTTGATGGTCTTCTCGAGGTCGGCCACCTTCTTGCAAAGACGAGCGATGGTGCGATCCTTCTTGGCATGCTGGCGGCAAAGAGACTGACGATCCTGGACGGGCAGTGCGAAAGTCTGGGCCTTCTGGTCGGCAATGGCACAGTTCTGGTTGGCTAACTCCCTGGCATTGTCCAGCTCCTGCTGTTTGTCATGCAGCAAGAAGTCAAGATTCTCCACTTGACGCCTCAACTCTGGGTTACTTGGCATTTCCATCGGCATTCCCATGAAGTCACGTCTTGCATAGTGAGCAAAACGGGTTCCTTGGATTTTGTTGACGCTGAGGGCACATAGACGTGCGAGAGCTTCATGCATTGCTCTGGCTAATCCATATAGCCAGTTGTTCTCTCTCACGGAGAACTGAATTCACCCAGAAGTTGGTGCTTCAATGCTTCCTCTA
Organism: Avena insularis; assembly: GCA_023614405.1. Lineage (NCBI taxonomy): Eukaryota > Viridiplantae > Streptophyta > Magnoliopsida > Poales > Poaceae > Avena > Avena insularis. The sequence continues at coordinate 540,040,182 of CM042694.1, forward strand.
AGATCTGCTGTGACTAGCCACTGTAGGTCTCCTCCTGGGGGTCCTGGAAGTTGAGCTCCAAGAAACTCCGGATGTGGTCGTCCCAAGAACTCTGACAGTGAATCCAGATCCCTCTCGAAGATCAGCTGACCTCCGTTTCCCAACTGGTAAAACTTGCTGAACTGAGTCTCCATCTACAAGAATTTAAGGATGAGGTAATTAGTGAAGTGATCAAGTGTGTCAAATTTTAAGTAGTAATGTAAGAATTTTGAGGAACATGAATTTTTGAGAAAGAAAGAATTCCCAAGAATAAGAGAGGAGATAGTTTTTCGTAAATACTCACTTTGGTTTTGAAACTAAGTTTTTGTTCGGACGTCCATTCTAACTAGGGTCTCCTATGGTCAGGATGAGCTCTGATACCAACTTGTCAACACCCGGATTTTTAATCCCATATGCCCGTTATGCCATACCTCTCAATCCCAGGATTACCATTTTTGCGAGACATAACGGATTGGATATCATAGTACATCATCCATTACAAACCATACATAAGGTCTTACACAAATAAGGATCTCATGATCCAGTCTAAATACAACAAGCAGCGGAAATAAAAGATAAGCATAGCGGTGGGGTCCATCTTCAGGGGCACATGCAATGCTGACAAAGGCAGATAGTCCTAGTTATCATAACCGTCCTGCTAGCCATCATCTTGATAGTCTCCTTCATAGTCTGGCCATGGGAATAGCCAGGGACAAAAGCCATGAGTACTCTTTAAGTACTCGCAAACTACCACTAACAAGTAAATTAGTTCTAAGTCAAGTGCTAACTCTATGTTTAACTATAAGGTTAAGTTTGAAACCTAAGCTGAGTTTTGAAGCAAAGAAAGATAAAGTAAAATTCTAGAATCACTTAAGTTGGGAAGATAATATCATAAACACAACCCTCCTATGGTCAAGTCAAGATTCATCATTCATTTCAAGTTATTTGGAAAAACATCTGACAACGAAACAGTATGGCCATTCCAACTGTCCATAACCGCGGACGCGGCTATTCGAATAGTTTGACACTCTGCACAGATGGTACACTTTCACCACAAGATTTGATACATCTGTCAGGGATAACCCTGAATCATCATACTTAGTATGCAGATAATCAAACATAACCTTTCCTTTACACACCCTAGTATAAGCACCTCTCCTATGATCATGGCCTCCCAACCATGACCATCAGTCATCTTGGGCACTGTATAGGTGGACAACATTGAGAGGTAGCCTCAGCTCAAACCTCTCCCACGAGGGAACTAATACTAATGCATATAAATTTCCAGCTAAGCCTTACCCAATTCAGGTAGTGTGGTTGTACGGTAAATTTGGAATGGTATCGCATCCGAATCCAACCATCAGTTTTATAAAAGGGCTAAGGCTCATGTGCCTCAACATTTTCATCATCATAGACCATTTGTGTTTCTCAACACATGTCAAAACATCTCAATAGAATGACTCATCATTCCAAGGTTTTCACAATTCATTTTCACCAATTGTTCCCATCTAAAGTGACTCAAGTTTTGATCTACTCTAACTACTAAGTTAAGAGTGTTCACTAAGGTGGAAAGATGATGGGTTCAATCTCATGCCATAGAATGACATCTAAAGCTTAGCTAAATAGGTCAAGTTTTATACTTTTTATGCTACCTTCAAAACAAGTAAGGGACTTTGTGTAAACTAAAGGTATTAAAGCTTGTAAGGTAATGCTTGGGGTAGTAATAGTCAAGGTGGTGTGACCAATGCATGCCTAAAGCATCTTTGCTCATTCATCTCTCTTAATTCTAGATTGCTAACAATAGCTTGCACTGTTAATGGTGGCTTGCAAGTACAACTTGCAAGGGTTAACTTGGATAGGGCTAGCTTGCCTTGGTTGGTGCAGTGGTTGAAGTTTTCTTCTTCTTCTTGTAGCACTCCTCCTCCTCGTAAGCTTGGTCGGTACTACCTTCTATATATACATACGGAGTACACAATCACCACACAATACTTAACTAGTTTACTTAGTACTCTAAGGCACACAATTGATGATCTATTATCATCACAAGTTTAATTCACTAGTTTCTTCCTTTTTATTTTAGAAAAGTAATTTCTACTCATTAAAAAAATTAACTAAGATTTAATATTCACCACTTAAAATATGGGATCATGTGGACACATGTCATCACCACATATTCTAACATGTGGGAATGAGATTTAAAGGTTGGATTATAATTACTTTGTTTTAAGTTCATTATTTAATGATTTAAAGTGACTAGAAATGCCTATATAGCATTATTTTGGTACTAGTCCAAAGTCACTACATGTAAACCTTAATATTATTACATATTTAGATAGGTATGATGAAATGTGATTTTTGAGAGTTGGAATCAACTCAAAACCTATCTTGGTTGATTTTATAAAAATGTTGCAAGGTGCAAATGCTTCTGTTTTGTTATTTTTACTAGGAGAGATCTATAACTCTAATTGAATTAAATCCAACTGGCTTGGATAGACCATTTCAATACCTTTCAGGAAAAATTGGTTTCATGCAAGTTGGATTTGTCAAACTCTCTGAATTGATTTTCAAACTTAGAGACAGAACTAAGTTTAAACTAAATAGAAAAATCCTAATTCAAACTAACTGGGTCGCGTGGGAAACTCTAACGGGTCGGCCCAGTGTCAGTCCGCGGCGCGGGGCTCAACTGACAGGGGGTCCACAAGTCAGCGGTTCATAACACGCGAAGCAGTACGAGGCGATGTGGGCCGTTAGATTAGAACTAGGATCTATGGTCGGGATCGCTGCCGACGAACAATGTGTCGCCGAAAGCTCGAACCCTAGCGGCTCGGTGGGGTGCGTAGGGGGCGTACTATGGCTCCGGCGATGACGGCGAGGTGGGCAAACGAATTGGTGGTCGACGGCGAGCTCAGGGATGGTCGAGGAAGCTCCGGGGGTGGTCGCAATCAGCGGGGCCCTCCTCCTCTAGAGGCGGCCTGCTCCGGTGAAATTTCGGCGAGCTGCTGCTCCCCTTGCTCCGGCTAGAGGCGTGGGACGGTCAGTGAGGTGAGGGGAGTGGAGTGGTGTGCTCCAAATGGCTGGGGGTGCCCTCCTTTTATAGGCCCGACGGTGAGACCGAGCGGGATGGGCAGGCGACGGTGGCGACATGACTACGGCCGGCTAGAGGCATGGGTGAGGGTGGCGATTGCTGGCTCGTGGTTGATGTAGAGCTCGTTGGGAACCCCAAGAGGAAGGTATGATGAGCACAACAACAAGTTTTCCCTCAGTTATGAGACCAAGGTTTAATCGAACCAGTAGGAGCAAGGAAACACCCCAAAGGTGTTACTAGCTGAGCTTTGGCAGGGCGCACTACCGGTGCTAGTAGCAACATGGAGACCTGCACAACACAACCACAGAACTTTGTCCCCAACTTACGATGAGGTTGTCAATCTCACCGTGTTTTGTGGAAAACAAAGGATTAAACATATCGAATGGAAAGAAGTAAAAGTTTGCAGAAAGTAAACACAAAGCAGTAAAAGATTGTAGATTGTATGTAAAGTAAAGGACCGGGATCCATAGTTCACTAGAGGTGGCTCTCCTTAGATAGATAACATGCTAGGTGAACAAATTACAGCGGGGCAATTGACAAACACCGAGAAAGCAATACATGCATATACTAATCATCTTGACTCCTCTGAGACTTGATTAGGCATTACAACATAATACATAGACCGCCATCCAACTGCATCTATGACTAATAATCCACCTTCAGGTTATCATCCGAACCCCCTCCAGTATTAAGTTGCAAGCAACAGATTATTGCTTTCTAATCTGGTAAAGTAAACAATACAATTGTTCTATGAACAAAGGATCGTTGTTTTCTCCCTAGTAGCAACAGCACATCTAGTACCTTAGAGATTTCTGTCACTTCCCCAGATTACCAGAGGCATGAACCCATGATCGAGCATAAATACTAACTCTTGGAGTTGCTAGCATCTACTTGGCCAAGATAGCTACTAACAACAGAAAGCATGCAAGATCACAAATAACAAAGACATGATAGAATCAATAATCAATCTGAAATAGCATCTCAATATCCATCGGATCCCCACAAACACAACATGTATGGATTACAAATAGATGATCTTGATCATGAACGGAGCTCACAAGATCTAAACATGAAAGCACAAAGGAGGAGAAACCAGCCATCTAGCTACTACATGGATCTGTAGTCCAAGGATGAACTACTCATGCATCACACGGAGGCTTGCATGGTGATGAAGAAGGCCTGTGGTGAATTCCCTCTCCGGCAGGTGCCGAAGAGCTTGATCCTCCCGATCTAGGGAGGAGATGACGGCGACTAGACTCTTTCGTGGATTTTTGATCGGGTCCTTAGGGTTTTCCCCCGAGGGCAATATATAAGGATAGGAGCCGGAGTCACCACACCACCTGGCGCGGCCAGGCCTGGCCGCTGGCGGTGGTGTGGCTGCCCCGGCCCTCTCTGCCTCGTGATTCGCACTTGATCCCTTCGGAAAAATAGGCACTTTGGCTTTTGTCCCCCAATTCGAGAATATTCATTTTCGACTTTCCGGAACCAAAACAAAATGTACCGTGGCTCTTGTTAATAGGTTAGTCCAAGAAATCATATGAAAAGTACTCCAAAGTTGGAACAAAACACAAGAAAGTGGATAAAACCAAGCATGCAACATCAAAAATTATAGATACATTTGCAATGTATCAACATCCCCAAGCTTAACTCCTGCTCGTCCTCGAGTAGGTAAGTGATAAAAAGAAAGAATAATTTTTGAGGTGACATGCACCATCAAAGACTTGATCAAAGTATTTGCAAAACATTCAAAGCTGGGATCATAGTACTTCAATCATAACATGAAAGACAAAGTTCTAGCAATAAGCAAAGAAACTATGATGCAACATGAAAAGGCACAAACAAAAGATTCATGAATAACAATGCTTTGCAAGACGTTTGTTTGTTTCACATAAAGAAAACATAGCATAATAGTATTCAGCTTGTCCCTCAATAGAGTAGCAAATATAAATGCATGGGACGCCTTCAAAGTTCATAAGAGTGACTAGATACAATAGTTTCAAACAAGCAATAACAAGTTATGCATCAATCAACTAGTCTTGGGACAATGCACATAGAACTAAGAATGGCCACTATGCTCTCAAAGTAGGTGCATAAAGATAAAAGGTGGAGACTCAATATAATGGTGGAAGAAAGGCCTTTTGTAAAAAGGAAGTAGGGATTCAAGTCTCATAAAGAGCTTCTAAAAATTATGGTACTTACAGCTTTCAGCTCTCATGGCCCCTATCATAAGCATCTTGAAGTGATTAAGGTTAAAGTGAACAAACTATGGTGTACATGCTTGACGAAGTATAAGTCAGAAATCTCATGTCCCTTGTATACGAGGGCCGCTCCTCATGCTACTCAAGTTTAGTCACCGGTAAGTTCTTGTCATTGTAAGTACATGTGTATCATTGAGAACCGCCAACGGGGTACCCCTTGCCTGATGATACGGAAGAATCCCCATATCAAAATGACAAGGCAAGCAGACAACGAGTATCTCAGCATTCTTCTTATTTACCATGGGAATATGGTGCTTTTTTTCTCTCTTTCCTCTATTCATAATATCTCTTTTTTTCTTTCTTTTCTCTTTTTTCTCAATATAGGACTCTTTTTTATAAGAAGAATGCTTCATAGACAGCTCATTATGGTTACGCTGCAGGTTTCCACCATGTTAGCATGGATTAGACCAGTGGCCCAGGCGTTTCTCTAACACATATACATAACTCCATGGACTTACAAGCTCCCCTTTCATTTCACACCGACGACATCCATATACAAAAGAGCATGATATCAACTAGGTACAAGTACCAAGTGCAATGTTGAAAGCGTTCCCCATGAAAGCATGGTTCTGCTAATTCCCAACAAATAAGTGCAAGCATATACAACATAGACGACACAATGGTTCAAGTTTATTAAGGGCAAGTAAAGTAAAGTGTGCCATCAAGTTCGTGAGAGCTTTAATCGCTAGTTTTCTCATAACAAGTGGAAGGTAAACAAAAGAATGAATATACTTGGAATAACATAAGCTAGTAGGTAGGTATGGTGGAATCTTTGGAATAACTTGGTTTAGGGAGTTGGATGCATGAGTGGAACTCATACTTGGTGGTGGAGGCTAGCAAAAGACTGGGAGCGACAAACTAAGAGAGCAATAATGGCCATAATCATGCAGAGCGACAAAACATCATTGATCAAAGCATAAAGTGATACTACAAGTTGAAAACTAAAGGATCATAAAGGCTATGGTGACTTGTGATAGTCATAACATGGTGTGAGCATGTGCCAAGTCAACCCAAATAAAGCATCAAAGGAGAATACCTCTATACTATGCTTTAATATGCTAAAACAACGCATGATTCATCCAAGGCACATTAAGCAATCTCAATTGTTTATAACAAGTCATGCTACAGCAAAGAATACTAAGCATAAAGCCAAAACAATATCAAGCATGGCATGACAAAGCATAGGCCACAGTCAAAAATGAGCTCTTTTTACCACATAAGTATGAACTTTCCTACTCTTTTCCAAACCAAACCAAACTATTCGCAAACCAAAGTGTGAAAGAGGGGGTCCAACCAACTTATTCAGAAAACTAAGAAAACCAAGCAAACTAAAAACCAAAACAAAAATGAAAAAGAAGACGCTCCAAGAAAAACACAATTGTGCATGAAACAATAAAAATGAAGCGTTTGGAAGAAACCAGGGATTTTTATTGATGAAGAAGGGGATGCCTTGGTCATCCCCAAGCTTTGACGCTTGTACTTCTCGGATATTTCTTGGGGTGACACGCGTGGCATCCCCAAGCTTGAGCTTTAGTCCATCCTTCATCTCATTACTCATTCCTTCCATACACCTAAAAATTTTCCTTCATACAAAACTTCACACAATCTCATTAGCAACATTAGTGCACTTAAGATAAATAAGTCTCAAGGTTCAGTTCTAACACCCAATAAACTTCCATTAGAACACTAGCTACTGCAGCACTTCCCTCAAAAAGCTCAATTCCCCAAAAGAACTCAAGAAGGAACCAACAAGAAGCAAATGCAGAAAATGGCAGAAATCTGTCAAAACAGACCAGCAGGTAAAGAAGAATTTTTTCGAAGACCTTCTGTTGCTCAAATCAACAAGTGTTGAACTAACGAAAGTTAGACAACAACCTGGGATAGAAGCACAAAAAATTACAGATCAATCCTACGTACAGAGCTCTCTCAGGACTTTTTACGGTGAAGCACAGAAATCTGTTTCGGGACAGCAACTTTCCCAATCATTACTTCACTCTCGTTAGAGGTTACTCTTGGCACAAAAAGCAAATAAAAAGGATAAGGAGAGGTTATTACAGAGGTAATAACTTCCAAGACTCATCTAAAACTCTTGGGTTATCTCCCAACAAGTACTTTTCTTTAACGCCTTTAAGTTAGGCATAAGAGGCAAAGAAAGAATCAAGTGTTCTCAAATGAAGAAGCATTAAAACCAAATTTTGTTTTCATAGGAGAAGCAAAAGAAATCTTTTCTCTCTTTTTAGGTAAGTGTTCTATACCTTTCTTGAGTGGGAGTTGATATTTAATGGTGCCTTCTTTCATATCAATGATGGCACTAACAGTTCTAAGAAAAGGTCTTCCCAAAGTAATAGGACAAGAAGCATTGTATTCAACATCCAAAACATAGAAATCAACGGGGACATAGGAATCATTAACCATAATAAGAACATCATTAAGACTCCCCATGAGTTTCTTTTTAGCATTAGCATCAAGTGGGACATTCAAATAGCAATCTTCAAGAGGAGGCAAATCAAGCATATCATAAATCCTTCTAGGCATAATAGAAACACTACTATCAAGATCACACAAAGCTTTGAAATCAAATTCATTCACTTTCATATTAATGATGGGTTCCCAACCATCTTCTTGCTTTATAGGAATAGAAGCTTTATGTTTCATCTTTTCTTCTTTAATCTTTATGAGAGCATCAGTAATGTGTTTTGTAAAAGCCATGTTCATAACACTAGCATTAGGACTTTTAGCAAGCTTTTGTAGGAACTTAATAACTTTAGAGATGTTGCAACCATCAAGATCAAAATCAACTTTATCATCTAAAGTAGTAGCACTATTACTAGCCTCAACACTAGTGGTGGTGATAGTAGAAACACTAATGTTTCTAGCAATTTTATCTTCTCTTTCCCACTTAGCATGTAATTCAGCTAATAGTCTAACATTTTCATCAATTCTTACTTGTATGGCATTAGTAGCTGCAAAGGGATTATCACTAATTTCAGGTTTAGCAGCTATTTTATTCAAAGAATATTGAGCTTCAGCCAAAGATGCTATATTTCTTTCAGCATTAGAGAGTTTTTCCTCAATAGTTTTATTGAAAGCAGTTTGTTTACTAATAACTCTTTAAGCATAACTTCAAGTTCAGAGGGAGCACTCTTATTATTGTTGTGAGAATTTCCATAAGCATTACCATTGTTGGGAGGATATGGCTTATAATTGTTGTTACCAAAATTGTTCCTATAAGCATTATTACCATAAGAATTGTTGCCAAAATTATTATTTCTTATGAAGTTCACATCAACTTGCTCTTCTTGAGAAACGAAAGAGGCTAAAGGAACATTATTTGGATCAATATGGGCTTTCCCATTAACAAGCATGGACATAATAATATCAATCTTATCACTCAAGGAGGAGGTTTCTTCAACATAATTTACCTTCTTACCTTGTGGAGCTCTCTCAGTATGCCATTCAGAATAATTAACCATCATATTGTCCAAAAGTTTTGTTGCAGCACCCAAAGTGATGGTCATAAAGGCACCTCCATCAACTGAATCCAATAGGTTTCTTGAAGAATAGTTCAATCCTGCATAAAAAGTTTGGATGATCATCCAAGCAGTCAGTCCATGAGTGGGACAATTCTTAACCAAAGACTTCATTCTTTCCCAAGCTTGAGCAACATGCTCATTATCAAGTTGTTTAAACTTCATTATTTCACTTCTCATGGATATAATCTTAGCAGGAGGATAGTATTTTCCAATAAAAGCATCTTTGCACTTAGTCCAAGAATCAATACTATTCCTAGTTAAGGAATTCAACCATTCTTTAGCTTTTCCTCTCAAAGAGAAAGGAAACAATTTCAGCTTAATAATATCACCATCTATATCCCTATGCTTTTGCATCTCACAAAGTTCAACAAAGTTATTTAGATGGGAAGCAGCATCTTCATTACGAATACCAGAAAATTGTTCTCTCATAACAAGATTGAGCAAAGCAGGTTTTATCTCAAATAAAGTATTTTCAACCACATGTGGAGCAATGGGAGTGCTCATAAAATCATTGTTGTTGGTGCTAGTAAAGTCACACAACTTAGTGTTTTCAAGAGTAGTCATTTTTTTGGGGTTTCAAATAAGAAAGAAAACTAGCAAAACTAATTTTTTGTGTTTTTTGAAGAACAAAACAAGAAAACAAAGCAAAAAGAAACTAATCAAAACAAAAACAACAAAGTAAAGAGATTGGTTATGAGGGACTCCCCTTGTGAAGATGTCCTTGACTCCCGCAAGAACGTGCGGAAAAATCTTTGCTGGCTCGTGGTTGATGTAGAGATCGTGGGAACCCCAAGAGGAAGGTATGATGAGCACAACAACAAGTTTTCCTCAGTTATGAGACAAAGGTTTAACCAAGAGGAGCAAGGAAACACCCCAAAGGTGTTACTAGCTGAGCTTTGGCAGGCGTATGCACTGGTGCTAGTAGCAACGTGGAGACCTGCACAACACAACCACAGAACTTTGTCCCCAACTTGCGATGAGGTTTTCAATCTCACCGTGTTTTGCGGAAAACAAAGGATTAAACGTATCGAATGGAAAGAAGTAAAAGTTTGCAAAAAGTAAACACAAAGCAGTAAAAGATTGTAGATTGTATGTAAAGTAAAGGACCGGGATCCATAGTTCACTAGAGGTGGCTCTCCTTAGATAGATAACATGCTGGGTGAACAAATTACAGCGGGGCAATTGACAAACACCGAGAAAGCAATACATGCATATACTAATCATCTTGACTCCTCTGAGACTTGATTGGGCATTACAACATAATACATAGACCGCCATCCAACTGCATCTATGACTAATAATCCACCTTCAGTTTATCATCCGAACCCCCTCCAAAGATTAAGTTGCAAGCAACAGATTATTGCTTTACGAATCTGCGTAAAGTAAACAATACAATTGTTCTATGAACAAAGGATCGTTGTTTTCTCCCTAGTAGCAACAGCACATCTAGTACCTTAGAGATTTCTGTCACTTCCCCAGATTACCAGAGGCATGAACCCACTATCGAGCATAAATACTAACTCTTGGAGTTGCTAGCATCTACTTGGCCAAGATAGCTACTAACAACGGAAAGCATGCAAGATCACAAATAACAAAGACATGATAGAATCAATAATCAATCTGAAATAGCATCTCAATATCCATTGGATCCCCGCAAACACAACATGTATGGATTACAAATAGATGATCTTGATCATGAACGGAGCTCACAAGATCTAAACATGAAAGCACAAAGGAGGAGAAACCAGCCATCTAGCTACTACATGGATCCGTAGCCCAAGGATGAACTACTCACGCATCACACCGGGGGCTTGCATGATGATGAAGAAGGCCTCCAGGGTGAATTCCCCTCTCCGGTAGGGTGCCGGGAAGAGCTTCAGATCCCTCCTGATATAGGGATGGAGATGACGGTGGCTACATACTCTTTCGTGGATTTTTGATCAGGTCCTTAGGGTTTTCGTCCCGAGGGCAATATATAGGCGGAAGGAGGGGCCGAGGGGGTGCCGGGAGCCAGCACACCACCCCCTGGCGTAGGCCTGGCCGCGCGGCCAGGTAGTGTGGCCGGCCTCTGGCCCTCTCCGTCTCGTATTCTGGCACTTGATCCCTTCCGGAAAAATAGGCACTTTGGCTTTTGTCCCGTCCAATTCCGAGAATATTCATTTTCTGACTTTCGTGGAACCAAAAACAACAAAAAACAGGCAGCTGGCACTGTGGCTCTTGTTAATAGGTTAGTCCAAGAAATCATATGAAAAGTACTCCAAAGTTGGAACAAAACACAAGAAAGTGGATAAAACCAAGCATGCAACATCAAAAATTATAGATACATTTGCAATGTATCAGCGATCGACAGGCGGTGCTCTAGGAACTCAATGCAGACATAGGGGCGGTGGTATGCGGTCGGGGCGAGCTGGAGCTATGAGTGGCAGAGGCGGCGGTGTCCACGGCGAGCAGTGGCTGTGGTGCGTTGGGCGGCGAACGGGCGTGTCCGTCGTGTTCCCTGGGTCGTGGCGGAGCGGTGGGCGCGGGCTGTGGTCGAGCGGCGGCCTGTGCACGCGGGCTGGGTCCGGCGCTCTGGCGCGTGCTCGGAATGGCTCAGTGGCACTGGGCGCGGGCACTCCTCGGTGGTCCACGGATACGCTTGGCTCGGGCAAGGGACAGAGGGTGGCGGTGAGGTCCTGGCTACCCCCTAGACATGGAGAGAGAGGGAAGTGGTCTGCTGGGGTGAGTGCATGGTCGGCCGGCGAGCTAGTGCTCGGGGTGGATCGGTACTGTGGCTAGGGACAAGGGAGATGGGTGCTAATGGTATGGTTAGATCAAGGGGGACCAAAAGATTAAATAGGGATCAAATGGGGGCAAAACCCTGTTCAAAACAGTGAGCTATGATTTAGATTTTAAACCTGCCTGCCAAGTGTTTGATTAAATGGCCGCAAGAAATAAACTTTGGAATTTTGAAAAGATTTTTTGGTGGGTTTGCTAGGAATAAGCTTGAGACTCTGTGGGTGCTTGGGTTTTGAAAATTGAGCTTGTTTGAGTGGTTTTTGAAATAGTGGGATCTTCCCATATGAAATAGATTCAATTTTAAACTGTCATTTAAAATTAGCATTTGAAAGATTTTTGCAGATCACAAAGTAGGCCTTGGTACCTCATTATGTGTACTATCAAGGGGTGTAAAGATCCACACATGTTTCTGTTAAGTTTTGAGTACTAGGAATAGCCAAAGTAGGCATGATACTTAATTTGGCCAAAATGACCATTCACTTTAATTATTTATTTTGAGTTGTTCTTCTTTGGGAAAACTTTGGGAATGACTTAGATGATGTTTATTTCTCCTAAGAAACATTTTACAAGCAATGGAATCACAGAACCATGGCAATTCAAATCAATTTTTAAATTAAATGCTCATACATATGAATGCTTTCATTTTTTATTTGGAAAAGTTTTTGTTAACCCTAATTTTGGTGATTTGGATCTTGATAAGCTTGAATTAAAGTTTTGGGATGTTACACGGTCCCTTCTGGGCTCCGCGGGAACGACCTGCAGGTGCGTCCTACTCGTTGTGCCTCATTGTTTGATGGTAGGGTGTCTGGCAAGTCCTCTCCTTCCCTTTCCCGTTGACCGCCTATGGTGGTAGTGTGTTATGACACGGATGCACAATCTCGGATGCCGGGGAGGCGACCCCAAAAGGTGGATTGCATGGGTGCTCTACATGAGCATCGTGACCGTGGTGATGGTTTGTTCTTCGGACCATGAGGGTGGCGAGGAACGGACAATAGGGAACCCTGGTGCTGGCGGCGCGTCGGCAAAGATAGCACCCAGATCGTGTGACAAAGACCTAGCTCGGGGTTAGTGGGTGGTCTGACATACCATGAGTGGTTTGAGATTTTTCCGGACGAAAGCTTAACGCTACGACGTCAACACCGGCGATTCCTACGGGTATTATAACTCTATTGAGGGCGGTATTGTGGTTACCTCCTCCACACTTGAGCTCTGGGTGAAAACCCTTGACCTCTTGGTCTCGATGACGGCGGCGATCATCGTCGTTACCCTCTTGGGGGCGTCATTGTGGAACCTCGGTATGGTCGGTATCTCTCCTGTGTCTTCAGTGGCAAGCTCGACTCTTCTTGTTTTCCTTTTTTATTTGCTTTCTTAAGAGGTTTCCCTCTTCACCTTGTATCGGATTGGCCGTTGTGCTTTTATTTATGAAGCGGAGCGAAACAAGTCTGTTTTGAAGTAGGAAGGGTACTGCCTATATTGCTTACTTGAACATGCATACAAAACCTTCCTTTAAGAAAGCGATTACCACTAGAAAAGAATTCCAAGGCAGTGGATTATTCCCTCCGATTTTAAAATATAAAATGTTGATAATGTATCTAAATATATTTTAGTATTTAGGTTCGAAGACGTTCACTCTAAGTCTATACACTAAAAAATATCTAGATATATTTCTTCTACAAAGTAGAATATCTTATATTATAAAACGGAGGGAGTGTTTTAGTAATACTAAAAATTAGAATGAGGCACCAAGTTTATACTACCGGTAGATGTTTCCGACCGGTAGGGTATGATTTTATAAAGCTTTCAATCTTAACATCCGAGGCAACACCCCACGTGAGAACCGCACTACCAGATTGTCCACATCACCCTGATAACGACCTACTCCCTCTGTTCAGAAATATAAGATATTTTAACTTTATGAATAGAATATATCTAGATATCTTTTAAGGTATAATACATAAAATTTATCTAAATATATTTGTTTCACAAATATAAAACGTCTTATAATTCTAGACGGAGGGAGTAGCTGCGTGTCCCTCTCTCGCGAACTGGTCATCGCGTGCTAATTATGTACCCGTGTCATGATTGGAGTTCAACATTTCACTTTGTTCAACTCTTAATTTATCCGTCATCCTTACAGAGTTAGTGACAGAAGAGAATGCACATTACATACTCCCTCGGACCTATATTAGTTGACTTAGATTTATCTAGACGAATGTATTTAGTCTAGTTTTAGTGCTAGATACATCCGAATCTAGACAAATTTGAGTCGACTAATATAGATCGGAGGGAGTAGTAGAATTCATGTACTCCGCAGTAAAAGTTATTAGGCTTGGTTATATTAAGTTCTTTGTGATATGCACAACTTGCCTCGTCAAGTTGTGGAGCAGTTCTTTGTCTAAATCGTTGCACCTAAAGAACCAAATTGCTTCAGCAACTCTGCCTCTCCAGTCTAGAAAAAAAACTCATAAGCAAATGACACACTAATGTTTTGTTACAAAGAAAAAGTCGTAAGCAATCATAATGTTCAATAGTATTATAGGTACTGACGTACTTCACTCCCGACCTAACCCCTCCCGACCTCCGTGCGGCAGTGCCCGCGCCGCATCGGGGTGAAGCCGCCGGCCGCCAAGAGCTACTCCCCCCACCCCACCCCGCTACTCCCCCACCCGCCTCCGTCGGCTCCGTCGCCAGGCAAAGCCTCGGTGGCGCGGCGGCGGACGTTCCTCGCATCCGAGATCTGGGACAGCGGCGGCGACGCCCTCACGCCATCATCAAGGACGGTGACGGCGGTCAGCATCCTAGACGGTCGGTGACGGGAGTTTGGTGACAGGGGCGGCGCTGATGCATCCTCTCGGCCTCATCCTCCATTAGATGGTGAAGGAAGGAGCGGGAGATGACCATGAGCCCGATCTCGACCGTTTACTGCCGGATCTGTCACCGCCGGCGATTCGTGGTGGCTTTTGGGTTCGTCCGGCTTCACGAGGTCACCTGGGGCTACGGGCCCGGGCATGGTGCTGGTGGCCTTCTCTCCCGTCGGAGTTGGTCGGTCGGTCGAATAAAGGTGGCTGACCTAGGGTTCCTCTTGTGTGAAGATGAACACCTTCCTGAGGATGGTCCTTGATCTGGCCAGAGTGGGGAGTTCCAGAAGGCTCTACTGGCGAATGTAACAACACTCCTATCCCTGCAATTTGCTAGATTGGGTGGTATTCGGTCATGTGCACCCATATTTTATTTCGACCATTTGGTTCAGGAGGGAGCAGCGCGAAGATCTGTCCTTTGTTGCCACCAGGTGACTTTTGATCCATGGTGAAGTCAGAGGCAGAGAATATCATGAAGGCCGGAATGTAGGTCTATCAATGAAGGTTCGAGTCGCCGCACCGTTGAGGGACTTGCTTGGTGTTCTGGGCTTTATAGCAGCAGTATGTAAGTGGGGGCGGCAACAGAGGTGAAGTTCAGAATCTTACCTTTCAGGGTGAAAATCCAAGGTCTGGTCTTAGCTGGTTGTGCCTGGCAATGGTCTTGTTGAAGGCATTGTTTTGAGAGCGGGGATTATCTTCAGGGTGAAAACCTAAGATCTTTGATCGGGCGACGACGGTGCTTGTGCACTGTTCCCTTCTTGGAGGCGTCGCTTTTGAAGATCCTGGAGTTCAGGTGTTATATTGGTGGTGGTTGTATTGGTGGTGGTTGTATTGTTGCTGGTAGGACCGGAACACTATAGCGGGTCTTTTATTTTCTTAGTTTTTTCTCTATTGTTGGTTGTGTGCATCTGTAATATCAATAGGGTATTACGTTATTGCAAAACCGGGTGTAATTGGTATTTCTTGATATTAATATATGCTCCTTTCAAAAAAAAAGGTATTGACGTACTTTTGATTTCATCACTAGTACAAACTCGTTACTTAGAGACTGTGCCTAGAGCCTGTTTACCCCCAAAAATACAAACCACTTTCTGTGTTCATCAACATCAGGTGGTCGTAATTTTATCATTGCCTCTAACTATAACCTTAGACGGTTATTAATCTGCGCTGTCTCTAGTACGAGTCCCCCCTCAGCCGATCTAGAAGGGAAACCGCCTCTAAATTGAACATGAGACAATGGAAATTATTGGCCGTCTCTCTAGATCACTCAACCGTAGTCGGTCAGAAACATTAATCGACTCTAGGTGTCTACTGAGGCGGACCATTATGTCGCTCGTCTAGAAAACTGGCGTCGTGCATGTTTCCGAGGTAGCATACGCGTGTTGTTAATGCAGTTAGAAAGTGGAGATCGTGCTAGCCCTCCTCCCACCCACACGAGTCCACACCCACGTGTCCACTCGAGGACTACCAACGGTTCTGCGTATATAAACCCGCTCGGCCTTCTTCTTCCACGAGCTCATGTCATTTTCCCTAATCTGTCTAGTCACAAAACCCTAATCTGCACCTTCCGCGTGCGTCAAAGCTCATTCGCTTGCACCACCGCCCTCCCTAGCTGCGCCATAAAGCGTACGCGTGGAGACAGGCTACAGGTGAAGCCAGTTGGAGGCATAACAACATATGGCTTGATCGTTGTCGAGCAAGCGAAGGCGGCTTCCCCGGGCACGCACGCCGCTCGTCGTCACGCCTTCGAGGCTTTGAGCTTCGTCTAGCCAGTCATTGTCGCTGTCGAGCAGGTGACCAACAATGTCGTGGTGCCAGCGGCAGATCTGGATGAGGGCACGCGGCAGGGGGAGGCAACCTGGTGCTCTACATCAATGACCCCATCCTCCACCAATAAATCCTCGACGCAATCGCGGTGAAGGACGAGTTCGAGGAGGAGGTCTCCGATGAGGAGTCCGAGATACCACTTTGCTAGCTTCTCTAGTCGCAGCTGCAGATTTCACTGTTTACACATAGGATTTGTTCAATCGTCTATATATTCTTTTGCTCTTGAAGTAGGGAATATATATGGTTTGAACGGTTGATTGTTTTGGAGATTTAATTAGATCTGATCATCCATCATCTAGTAAATTTATATTTGCTTAACTTGTTGTTGTTTATATAGTTCTTCTTGTGCTATAAATTTAATCGATCTGTAACATTTGATTTAGGGGTTTTAGGGTTTGCTAGCTGAGTGTTGATTTCGATACACAACATGTATATAATATTACATTTTTATTCTTTACTGAGGCCAATGATTCAATTTTGCCCTAAAAGAGGGCAATGGGAGACACGTATGATGGATCCCTTAGATTTTTTTAGGAATGGTTAGTGAACCTGAGGCAATGTATAACAATATAAATTGTGCAATTGGTACTTTGGTTCGCTAACTTCATCTCTAAAAAAATTATGAGACCCCAAATTTATTATACACATTTTAACTATGATCTTTGAACTACGATCTTTAAATTGTTTCTCACTTAGTTCGATGATTGAAATTTGCACCAAAATGGTGCAAGGAGAGACACATATGATGGTGTCAGATTTTTTTAGGGATGATTAGTGAACCTGAGGCAATGTACAACAATATAAGTTGTGCAATTTGTACTTTGGTTCGCTAACTCCATCTCTAAAAAAATTATGAGGCCCAGATTTATTCTACACATATGAACTATGATCTTGAATTGTTTCTCATTGAGGCCGATGATTAAAATTTGCCTCAAAAAAGTGCCAGGTGAGACACATATGATGGTGTTAGATTTTTTTAGGGATGGTTAGTGAACCTAAGGCAGCAATGTACACAAACAATATAAGTTGTGTTGTTGGTGCTTTTGTTCTCCAATTCCATCTCTGGAAAAAATTGTGAGGCCCTTAATTTATTCTCATATGTAACTATATATATGATCTTTGAATGATTCGTATAATGTATATGTATATGCATGATTTGATCATAAATTGTTTCTATATGTACCTGAAGATTGTTTGATTTTTTGATATTTATAATTATAATATTTAGAATTTATTTTGTTACATTTCAATTTCTTATTGTGGCCAATGCTTCAAATTTACCCAAAAGAGAGGTAGACACATTGGTGTCAGATTTTTTTAGGGATGAGTTAGAGAACCCAGGGCAATGTACAAAAACAATAGTTTATGCAGTAGATACTTGATTCACTAACGCCATCCCTGAAGAAACTTATGAGCCCTCCAGATTTATTCTATATTTTTAGAACTATGATTTTTTTGAATTGTTATTGCATGCATTCATAGTGTATAAGAATTATATTTCAGTTTCTCACTGAGGCTGAAGATTGAAATTTTTCCCAAAAGAATGCAGTGGTGACACATTTGTTGGTGTATTCTTTTAAGGATGAGTTGGTGAACCTAGGCAGCAATATACACAAACAATATAGGTGTGTTGTTAGTACTTTGGTTCGCCAACTCCATCTCTGAAACAAATTATGAGATCCTTGATTTATTCTCACATCAAACTATATTTATATGGAACTATATTTATGATCTTTGAATGATTCGTATGATATATATGTATATGTATATATATGGTTTTGATCATAAGTTGTTTCTACATGTACCTGAAGATTGTCTGGTTTTTTATTATTTATAATTACAATATTTAGGATTGTTTTTGTACCTTAATATGTATATCTCTGAATATTGTTTTGTAGGATTACATTTCAATTTCTTATTGTGGCCAATGATTTAAATTTGCCCCAAAATAGAGGCAGACACATTGGTGTCAGATTTTTTTAGGGATGAGTTAGCGAACCTGGGGCATTGTACAAGAACAATAGGTTGTGTAATTGGTACTTGGTTCGCTTACGCCATCCCTGAAGAAATTTATGAGGCCCTAGATTTATTCTACATATACTCTGATCCAATTAATTGTCATTTTGTTGAGATAAATATGAACTGATCAAACTATATATTGCTGAGATAATTTCTCTTTGATATGTGTTATAATACAATTCAATCATATGTATAAGTTCTAAATTATGTTCTTAAAAATCAATAGGGGGATTCTGATGAAGTGGACGATAGCAACAAGAGCGACCCAGGGACAACAAGAGCCGCTACGTGCTGAGGCGGCTACGGTGTGGGCAAATCCATTTCTACCATAGAGGGAAACTGTTTTGCCCATTATGTGCTAAAACCATCGATACGAACCTCGACATCATGATCCAGCACATGGTGGAGGTTAGCAAAAGTTGAGGCCGAAGGCAACAACCCAAGACCTTGGTACACAACGCAGCTTTCGGCAAATTTCTTCGGGAATATGTCAGGACTAGCCTATATCCACTCGAGTAGGTTATCCCGACCTCCTGCTGCTGCCCTTGCTAGGCGTCTCCGTGTCCCGGCCTCCTGCTGATGCCCCTGCTTTTATTTTGTTTAAGTTAATTATTACCTGGTTGCATGTAAGATAATATATTCGCGGTGTCTCTAGTGAACCTCGTATATATATATATATATATTAATCTACTCCTTTATATAGAGTTCATTAAAGTTTCTAGTGTTCAATTATATTACTGATCATGCTTATGCACACTAACAGATATTTCTAGTGCTCGATTATATTATAATTGTCAAGGAATATATTAATAAGATTTTAAATTGGTGGAAAATTTGTATTGAAGTAACTAAATGATCTCACATCGTCATTAAATATTTGAATTAGTCAAATTCAAAACAGTTGCACATTATTTCTCTACAACATGGTATGAACCTCATTTGAATTAGTCAAATTCAAAATAGTTGCACCTTTTTGCTCTCAAACTTTAGGATTAACAAAATCTAGAGTTCTGAATATTTCCGAATGTCCGAATATTCACTCAATGAGATTTCCTTCAAAGAATACATGAAAAAAGGTTATATTGGTAAAAATTTCATAATTAAGTAACCAAATGATCTCACTTTGTGATTAAACATTTGAATTAGTCAAATTCAAAACACTTGCACCTTATTTCTCTGCAGCAAAGCGCATGAACACTAGTCGTCATGCCTTTCAGGGTAAAGATCTAAGGTTTGTACTACGCCAATTATTTTCTTCAATTTATGAACCTCATTTAATCTTAGGGGACTCAATTTCACTCTAGCAAGCATGTATACACACCTTTCTTTGCTTTAAATTATGAATAATTCTCAAATTTTAGGATAATCAAACGCCGGAGTTTCGAATAGATCCGAAGTTCCGAATATTAGCTCTTTTCAAATTACTAGTCGTCAAGTACTTGGCGGCAAAATGTGAATATTTTGAGAACGGACATTCTTAGAGACTTTTTTCACTTGCAGCCATCTAAGGCTAGTACTTGGCACCAAATATCTGAAAATATTTGGACAAATATTTCAGATATATGCCACTTTTGTGCTTCCCCGCCCGCCAAGACCACTATCCACCCCCGCCGCCCTCCATCACCGCTGCCTCTGGTCCCCTGCCTCTCCACCACCTCCGCCTTCATTTCCCTGTGGTACAGACACTCTCCCTCGCCTCTGAGGACCCCTTCGTCGTCCAGGTAGGTATGCGTAAAAACCAAACCCTCAAAACTCTAAATCAGCAGCTTCGATTTAGGAATTTTACCATGGAATTTGCCATTTTGCTTCTCAAATTTAAGGTTCAGGGTTACCGAGCTGCAAAGATCCGATGACGTCGTCGAGAGAGCCTTCCCAGCCTGCGTGCATCTGTCCCAACTCTTTTCCCCTCATATAAATCTCAAAATCTGCAATTGTCACTTCCAACAATAGAGATTTAATTGGCACTTTCAGCAATAGAGATTTCATTGTCACTTCATTGGTCTATTTTAATTGTCACTTCATTAGTCTGCTTGCATCTTGATTGTAGTAAGATGCTCTCTATTTGTATATATTTAATAGATGGGAACCTGCAGTGACGATGCAGTCATGCTCTCTAGTGATGAAAATTTTCGCATTAACTTTGTTGGTTTTTAATTGTAGTCAATAGATGAAGAGTCCACTGAGAGGATTGAGTTTAGAGGTATCAACGGAACATCAAAATTGTAGTCATTTGTTTTGTATGTGTTTAGATGTTAGACATTAATATTCCACCGCATTGAAATTTTTATGTGTTGTTTCATCAAGGCCTCCACACAAGAGGGACACTGATTTTGATAAGCATAGCCTTTTTGAAAATGACATGTATCTGAAAGAAGTTTATGTAGACTTTCTCTTAGACTGATGTGAACCCGAATTTTCACCAAAAATCAAGTACTACGTCTACAGGCTGCCCTATTCATCTGTCATGAAAAAGAAGTGCAAACTGGTAAGATGATATATTCTTGTTCATATTATCAACAAGCTACCCTGTGATATTTAAATACTTCCAGTAATCACAAGCATGCTAATTCTTCAATTCTCTGTACTTGCCCAGACATTTGGAGCTGAGTTCACAAGAAAATACCTAAAGAATCGCCTTGATGAACCTATTGATGTCCATGTTTGGCAAATGAAGAGCGAAAATCCAAAGATGGTTAAGATGAAGATGGGATCTGGATCAAATGCAATCTTGACTACTGGATTTGATAAGGTTGTGAGAAACTTCAACGTAAAGCAGGATAGCATTGTCATTTTTTGCTTTGATGAAAAAGATAATAGAGAGGTATATATTCTGGTTCAGCAACCAGGCGGCCGATTATAAATGCAATCCTGGTTTGTTAGAGAGTACTAATTATGCTAGCTAATTGATTTATGAACTGCACTTTGTATATATGTACTGCCATAATGTGTAATGGCTAAATTTATATGGATTTCCCCAACTATCTGACTAATATTGCCATGATCGAGCTGCTATAAGTTCTTTAGTTAATGTGTCTACCTGTCTGCTGAATCATGATTATGTGTCATGTCAGCTATGATCGAGTTCGAATTAGCATGTTGTTATTTAAAATAGTTTACACACACTAGAGACAGTCACTTTAAAAACCGCTTCGAGGCGCACTAGTTCTGGAGACAGTCTTTACAAAAATCCGCCTCAGGTCGCCTGACTATTGGAGACAGTCCCTAGTATAGGCCGTCTAAGGTTGAGGAGTTCTTGCAATTGGTCTGAAATACGGGTCGTCTTGATCTCGTACATATTAGAAGCATTTTCCTTTTTGCGCCGTCTGAGGTCTCGTATCTTAGAGCCGCAAAGAAAAACCGGCTCAAGTGTTGTGCTCTTAGAAACTATGCGCTTGATCCGGAACGAGAAACCGGCTGAGGCCCATGAAAAATTGACTTCTCTAAGTCACGTGTTTGTACTAGTGAATTTTAATATATAAGCGTCGATAAGTCTATTTTCATACACTGCATGTATTAAACATGTTTTCCACACTTGTCACTTGTCTAAGGATGGAAGTAGGTAACCTTTAAGGTATCCTCTATCCTTTTTAGTACAAAAAAATGAACTAAGTTTTTATAGATCATAACTTTTTGAGAAATCTAGTTCATTTGTTTGTACTAGGATAAAAAAAAGGTACCCTAAAACAGTGGCGGACCTAGGATTTTATCGTAGGGCATGCTGCACAAAAATTATGATGCAGATCTTTTTAAATCCATTATAGTGTGCTCTTTTGCCACAAATTCAACTCTTTAAGGATTTGAAACATCATACTTTCGGTTTTCCCTGGTGTTTTGCTCAACTCTCATGGTATACTATTGTTTAGGTAGAAATTTTGGATTTTTACGCCGGATCAAACGCACATTCGTATATGGTAATAGCAGCCCTACTTTTTTAGGATATTTTCTAATGTACTAATATACGTTCCTGAGGTGTATATATGAATATATCCACATTCATAAAAACCACAGGAATATGTATACGTGCTATTTTTTTTAGAAAATATATGCTGTCATAGTATATACTAACATATTTATTGGCTAATAGAAGACAAATTAATTAGCTATATGTGATGAGCTGGCCCAACTAATCGAGATGTCTTGTACACCACCTACACGTGCGTGTTAATGGGCTTGAGGGATTAGTCGTCGATGCATGCATGGGCTGGTACCACGCATGGCCTAACACACACGACCTGCCTCGTATATATGGAATAATAAAATCAGACGTTCGACGATCGATCAGCTAGATGGAAACCAGATCCAGGAGTGGGGCTCCAAGGCTGGTTACAGAAGCTACTCTCGGCCGGGGCGCGGGGGGGGGGGGGGGGGCAAGGATCTTCTCACTACTCCCTATCTTCTTGATGGCATGTTTCAAATTGCCACGTGGACCGTGTCTCCATATCAATACGATGATCGGGAAATTTTGGTGGGGAAACCTCGATGGAGAAAGAAAACCGAGTTGCGTGTCTTCGAGGGAGATGTTTAAACCCAAGAACATGGGAGGGTTAGGGTTCAGAGACATCAAACTCTTTAACCTCTCCCTTTTAGCTAAGCAAGGCTGGCGCTTGCTTCAGAACCCGGAGTCTCTAAGTGCTAGGGTGCTCAAAGCACGTTATACCCGAACTCAAGTATACTGCATGCAGAGGTGGGTTCTTCTCCTTTCCAGGTATGGAGGGCGATCCACGAAGGAGTGCAGGTCCTAAAGCAAGGCTTGATCAAGCGTATTGGGCATGGGGAGACCACAAATCCGTGGGCTGATCAATGGCTGTCACGCGATGGCATGCTCCGCCCCATGATCCCATGCAAGGTAGCTGAACCTCCACAACGAGTTTCAGTGTTTATCGATGCCTGCACACCATCGTGGAAGGAAGACAAGCTGCGAGCCTATTTTTTGCCGATGGATGTGGAACTGATCCTGGCAATACCTTTTAGTGGTAGAAGACATGATGACTTATGGGCATGGCACTATGACCAGAAGGGGATTTTCTCGGTGCGATCAGCCTACAAGATGCTTGTTATGACTAGAGAGAAGAGGGAGGCCTTGCTGGAGGAGAGGCCTTCGAGTTCTAACACTGAGGCTATTGAAAAACAATGGACGTCTTTGTGGCATACTCGAGTTCCCTCGAAGGTGAAAATGTTCTTATGGAGACTACCTAAGCAATCTCTACCCACAAATGTATTGCGGTTTCATCGAAAGATGTCTGACGATGAACACTGTCAGTTTTGTGGGGCGCATGACTCATGGAGACATGCTCTGGTGGATTGCAATTTGTCCAGGTCTGTCTGGGCATTGGCGGATGAAGAAATTACTAAACACATCCAATGTTCGGCTAAAGGAGATGCGAGAGAGTGGATCGCGAATCTGATCTCTACTCTAAGGCACTCTGATCAGACAAGGGTTTTTGTGACCCTGTGGGCAATTTGGCACGCGGGGAGGAAGGCAATACACGAGAATGTTTTTCAGAGTCCTCTCTCGGTTCACTTCTTTGTGGAGAACTTCGTGGAAGAACTGAACCTCATTCCACCAAGAAACAGACTGGAACGGTGACTGGGCCTGCCCAGGATTCACCGGCTTGGATCCCTCCTCCTAGGGTGTGATCAAGATTAATGTGGATGCTGCCTTTGGCAAGAACATAGGCCGTGGCTCAGTAGCAGCAGTGGCAAGAGATGATACCGGGAGGTTTATGGGGGCTTCTACGGTGGTTCTAAGAGGGCATTCAACAGCGCAGACGGTCGAGGCTCTGGCCTGCCATGAGGCGATTTCCCTAGACCATGATCTAAACGCCCGATGGGTCCGGGTGGAAAGTGATTGTAGCAATGTGATCGCAAGCATTGAAGATGGCTCGCTGGGGGTTAATGCTCATATCACGATGGGGATCAATGAAGCCAAGCGGGAATTTGACGAGCTCTCTTTCTGCGATGAGAGGAGAATCTCGAATAAGCAACCTAATAATCTACCTAAGAGTGTAGATATGGATGAACTTGGCCGCCGAGTTTGGTTTTTGTCGCCACCAGTTGACGTTTGTATCCCTATGTTTGCTGTTTAATAAAGGAGGCGGTTCTGCTAAGAAATCTAGATGGAAACAATCTGGTGTTAGGCAAACTCCAACGGACCCCCACATTTCGGACACCAGATCCGTCCGATTCGGTCCTTTTGCAGGGTGGAGGACATGTCGTCCGAGCTCAGCCCATTTGCTGTGTCCTATGCCCCCAACGGCCATTTTCTCGCAGAAAAACATTGCAGAAAAAGAGCGGCCAAAAATAATTAAACATATTACATAAAAATCTCCCGGTCGCAAAATATCAACAAAAAAAGAACCCCAATATTATGGGGTGCCGTCGCGTGGAGGGGAACAGACGTTGCTCGCGGCTGGTCCTGCTACTCGTCATCGTCGTCGATGACGATGAAGACATGGGGTGGTGTCCACGTGCCGCTCGGGGCCAGAGCGAGAGGCGTGGCCGGAGCAGGAGGTGTTGGGAGCGCGGGCGGCGAATGGGGCATTTGGACCTGTGCGGCGGCCCAGGACTCATGCAGGGCCTGGGCGGTGTCGTCCCACCGCTTCTCCTCCTCCAGCTGCGACATGAGGATGGCGGCCTAGATCTCCTCCTCCTCTGTCATCGGCCGGGGCTACGTCGGCTCCGGCTCCTCCAACTTGACCACCACTTGGCTAGGCCACACCTCGGACTCGACGGTGTTGGTGCCCCTATAGCGCGACCAGTCGGTGATGCTGGGTTGTGGTGGTGCGAAGTGGAGGTCGTCATCCTCGCCCTTGTCGTCCATGCCAGAGTCCTCGTCTGACTCCTCCTAGTAGTCCTCCTCATCATAGTCGAGGTTCTCGAGGTGGGCCTCGATGGCTGTAACATCCCAAAACTTTAATCAAGGTTATCAAGTTCAAATCACCCAATTTAGGGTTAACAAAAACTTTTACTAATCAAATGATTATGAATGCATGTGTGTGTTGCATTAGTGTAGAATTGTTTGAAAATGCCATGCTTGATTGTTGTGAAATGGTGTAAAGGTGAATGCTACATCATCTAGACCATTTACAAACAAAATCCAAAGAGAAAGAAATCAAATAAGATTAAATAAGGCAAATGGTCATTTTGACCATTTTAAACCACTAGGCCACTTTAGGTGTTCCTAGAAGAGAAATTCTAACAGAAACATTTCTACTTCTTTTTCCCCTTTGCTAGACCAAGTAAAGATGTACCAAGGCCCACTTTACAAACTTACAAAAACATCTAGCAAATCAATTTAATAGACATTTGAAAATTGAATCCAATTCATATGTGAAGATTCCACTTTTTCAAAAACCCACCAAATCAACTCCACTTGCCAATCCCAAGCAATCATAGATAACCAAGCATAAGTGTAGATCACTCACCAAAACTGAGCCAAAAATTCAAATTTAATTTTCTTTCAGCCATTAGATCAAACACTTGGTGAGCACAAAAATAGCTGCCAAACTATTACTGTTTGTGATCAATGCCTTGTTCCCCATTTGACCCCTTTCTACTCCCCTTGTCTCCCCAACCACAGCCAAGGCAATAGAGCCACTCCCCCTCATTGTGTGCACCAGTGCATTGTGACCCCGAGCGAAGCCAAGCAGTGGACCACCCCAGCAAAGCTGCGCCCAGAGCGTCTGCGCCATGCCGAGGACGCGCCAGAGCGCCGCACCAGACCAGCTCGCACACGCCGCGCCTCGACCTCAACCCGCACACACTGCTCTGCCATGACTCCAGCAGCCGCCCAGACATCCCCGTTCGCCGCAGCTCGACCTGTAGCCACCGTGCACCACATCAAACACCGCCTCTGACGCGCAGAGCACCACCCGCTCTCGACCAAATGCGACTGCCCCATGCCTCGCCTTTAAGCCAGAGATGACCGCCAGGAGACCACGCACCATCCCCTACCCCAACAAGGCGCGCTTAGCTCAGAAGGCCGCCACCGACGAATCAAGACCACGCTGCTCGGTCCCCTCGTCGAGCTATAAAAGGAGGCCCTCTCTGCCTCAATTCTGCACATCATTCGACTCCCCTCTCACCACTGATCCTCCCACACTCTCCCCAGAGCAAGACGAGCCCCAGTCCGCCAGAATTTCACCGGAGTGCATCGCTGCAGAGGAGAAAAGGCGCCGTCAATTGGAGCCGCCCCAGGAGCTACAGCGACCACGCCTCAATCCGCCGTCGTCTACCAGCTCGAACGCCCCCATCACCGACCGTAGATGGAGCCCATGTGAGCCCCCGTAGACCCCCACCGTGCCGCTAGGGTTCGTCCTCGCCGGAGACCTATTCACCGGGAACGATGAACCACAGCCGTTAGATCATAGTCTAATCGCACGGCTTAGATTGAAACGTACCGATTCGGGTTTTAGGAGTTGCTGACAAGCAGGCCCCCCTATCAGCAGCCCGCTGTGTTATGCAGTGCAGATTAGGTCGGCCCGTTAGTTTTCCCGCGCGTAGCCCAATGATTCAAATTAGTATTTTCCAATTTAGTTGAAACTAGATTATGTCAGTAGATTCAAAAATCAATTCAGAGAGTTTCACTTAACTAAATGACATGATTCAAATTTTTCTAGAAAGGTAATTAAAATATCTATCCAAGCCCTTTGGATTTAAATCATTTAGAGTTAGAGAGCATCTATAGCAAAAATAACAAAACAGAGACTTTTGCAACTTCAAACATTTTTCAAAAATCAACCATAATAGCTTTTGAGTTGATTCCAACTCTCAAAAATCACATTTGACAATACCTATCTGAACATGTAAAAATAACTAGGATTGCATGTAGTTATATTGGACTAGTACCAAAAGAATGCTATTAGGGCATTTCTAGTCACTTTAAATCATTTAATTTATATTCTTAAACTTTATAAAATGTGATCAACCCTTTAAATCACATTACCATGTATTAGAATATGTGGTGATGACATGTATCCACATGATCCCATATTCCATTTGGAGAATATTAAAACTTAATTAATTTCAATGAGTAGAAATTACTTTTCTCAAATAAACCAAATAAAACTAGCTCTTTAATGCATGTGATGATTGTGATGATGCTAGATCATCAAGTGTGTGCCTTAGTGTGCTAATTAGACTTAGTTAAGTATTGTTTGGTGATTGTGTACCCCGTATTTATTTATAGATGATAGTACCGACCAAGTCTACGAGGAGGAGGAGTTCTACCCCGAGGAAGACGAAGAGAACTTCAATCACTACACCAATCAAGGCAAGCTAGCACTTGCAAGTTTCTTAACTATGCAAGCTTTAACCTAAGCAAGATGCATTAGGCATGCTTGGTTATACATTTTGATTTATACCCCATCCCAAGTTTTACTTGCAAGCTTTACTTTTTTTACTTTACCAAAGTTTCTTTACTTTTAGTAATGCTTTGTGAGATTTTGGAAAGTAGTATAGATAGCATAAAGAGTATAAAACTAGGCCTACACTAGATGTCTTTCTCTGTCATGAGATTGATATTAGAATCCCTCGTTAGTGAACACTCTTAACCTTAGTGGCTAGTGCTAAGTATAAAACTTGATCACTTTAGATGGGAATACTTGGTGAAAATGCTTACGAAAACCTTGGAATGATGAGTCATTCTATTGAGATGTTTTGACATGTGTTGAGAAACACAAATGGTTTATGAGGATGAAAATGTTGAGGCATGAGCCTTAGCCCTTTATAAAAACTGATGGTTGGGTTCGGATGCGATACCATTCCAATTTTACCGTACAACCATAATACCTGAATTGGGTAAGGCTTAGCCGGAAGTTTATATGCATTATTATGGGTTCCCTCGTGGAAGAGGTTTGAGTTGAGGCTACCTCTTGATGATGTCCACCTATGCAGTGCCCAGGATGGCAGATGGCCATGGCTGGGAGGCCAAGCTCATAGGAGAGATGCTTATACTAGAGTGTGTAAAGGAAAGGTTATGATTGATTATCCGCATACTAAGTATGATGATTCAGGGTTATCCGTACGGATGTATCGAATTTTGTGGTGAAAGTGTACCACCTATGCAGAGTGTCAAAGATGGAGCCCACCGCTGTGCTTATTATTCCGCTTCTTGTTTGTATTAAGACTAGATCATGAGATCCTTTATCTGTGTAAGACCTTATTATGGTTACCACCTATGCAGAGTGTCAAAGATGGATCCCACCGCTGCGCTTATTATTCCGCTTCTTGTTTGTATTAAGACTAGATCATGAGATCCTTTATCTGTGTAAGACCTTATTATGGTGTAATGGATGATGTACTATGATATCCAATCTGTTATGTCTCGCAAAAATGGTAATCCTGGGATTGTGATGTATGGCATAACAGGCATCTGGGATTAAAAATCCAGGTGTTGACAAGTTGGTATCGGAGCCATCCTGACCATAGGAGACCCTAGTTAGAATGGACGTCCAAACAAAAACTTAGTTTCAAAAACAAATGAGGTGAGTATTTATGAAAACATATTCCCACTCTTACCCTTGATTCTTTCAAAAAAATCATGTTCCTAAAAAATTCTTACATTCCTACATAAAATTTGACACACTTGATCACATCACTAATTTACTCATCCTAAATTCTTATAGATGGAAGTTCAGTATTGCAAGTTCTACCAGTTGGGCAACGGAGGCCAGCTGATCTTTGAGAGGGATCTTGATACACTGTTTGAGTATCTTGAGCGTCCGCATCCGGAATTCTTCGGAGCTCAACTCAAGGATTTTCCAGCAAGAGATCTACAATGGCTGATAGTTGCAGATCTTCGAGGCAAGATGGAAGCACCCCTTTCTGAGAAGATTCAATTCACCGTGAGAGAGAACAACTGGCTAGATGGATTAGCCAGGGCTATGCATGAAGCAGTTGCCCGTCTGTGTGGGCAAAACATCAACTTGATCTAGGGAACTCGCTTTGCTCACTATGCAAGGCGTTTCTATGGGAATGCCATTGGAGTTGCCAAGTCATCCAGAAATGAAGCGCCAAGTGGAGAATCTTGACTTCCTACTGTATGGTAGACAGAAGTAATTGGACAATGCTCGAGCCTACGCCAACCACAACCTTGCCATTGCTGCCAATAAGGACCAGACTTTCGCCCTGCTCGTCAAGGATCGCCAATCACTTCATCGTCAATGCGAGAAGAAGGATCACACCATCGCTCATCTTCGCAAGAAGGTGGCCGACCTCGAGAAGACCATCCAAGAACAAGAAGCCCATCTTGCAGCAAAAGAAGAAGAGGAAGAAGATGAAGACATCCAGGGGGATCTTCACTCGTACCTCAGTGAGGACAATGACTACCTGGAGGATGATGCCATGGATTTCTACACCGATGATGATGATTCCAACTTCATTGATGATGAGTAGATACACTTGATCACTACCGTAGGAATGAGTTGTATTGGTCCCACTATATCTTAGTTCACAGAATGGTTCTTAAAACCATCTGTTTTCCTTTTATGTTGTGGTGTGTGTGTTTATATTGCGTGCTTGAATGAATGAATGAGAAGGAGTTAGTTTGCAAAACCTGAGTTCAAACTCAAAGTTTTAGCTTTTAAAACAAAACCATGAACCTTAGAACTTTCCCTCTTATCTCTTTATCTATCTCAATCTTCAGATGACTCATGGAAACCCTGGAGGAAGCAGCTCATCGCAGGACCCGATGCTATAGATTCTATAGATGCAAGTTTCCGACCGTGAAGCTAGTAGAGCAGAGCGCCAAGCCAATCTAGCCATCTGCAATAGATAGCTCAGATGGCCCACAATAATCAAGGCCAAGGAAATCAGGATCATCATGGATCCAAGCTTAAGAACTTTCAGAATACCAATCCCCCTATCTTTAACAAGTCTGAAGAAGCATTGGATGTAGATGATTGGTTGCAAACCATGGAGAATAACCTAGAAGTCGCAAGAGTTGACACCGACGAGAAGGTATTGTTTGCCACTCACTATCTGGGAGGAGATGCAAGAGCCTGGTGGAATAGCACCCGTACTATGAACCACGGTCAAGTGATGACGTGGGAAGCTTTCAAGATCAAGTTTAGCCGCACCCATGTGCCGCAAGGTTTAGTCACTAGGATGAGAGATGAGTTCAGAGAACTAAAGCAAGGCAGGATGACGGTAGTGGAGTACCATGACAAATTTCTATCCCTCGCTAGGTATGCACCTGATGAGATCAACACTGAATTCAAGAAGAAGGAAAGATTCCTGAATGGATTCCATGATGAGATGCAGACTATTTTAGTCAACATCCGTTTTGAAGACCTAGAAGAGTTAGTCGACTCTGCCATCCAGATGGAAGGGTAGATTAACCAAGCCAATGACAACCGCAAGCACAAAATGATGCACCAGACTAGGTCCCACAATACCTAGAAGTATCGCCCCAACCCATCTGCAGGGTATGCCCCAAGGAACAATAGACCCCCGATGTCTCGTCCAAGCTACCCCAATCGTAGCGGAGGAAACGTGAAGTCTGGAGGAAACCACAACAACAACCCCGGCAACTCCAACAACCTCAACCGTGCACCGCCCAAGTCCAAAAACAACAACAACAACAATACTGCCCCAAGGACTGAAAGCAATGCCGTGCCTATTGCAGCCAAAGACAAGTCCCAGATTACTTGCTTTGAATGTGGAGTCAAGGGTCACTACTCTAATGAGTGTCCCAATAAGCTTGCAGCCACCACCAATGTGAATGTCCCAGCTCAGCAGTACGCCATGTTCAGCCTGGAAGAAGATTTGCCCTAGGTAATTCGCTCAACCGCAATGGTCATCTGTTCCACATGAATGCTGAAGAAGCCTAGGAAGCGCCAGATGGCGTGTTGGGTATGTTTTCTGTTAACTCAGTACTTGCAAGAGTGTTGTTTGATTCCGAAGCATCGCACTCGTTTGTTATAGAAGAATTTGCATGCACTAGTAAGATTCAACCAAAAAAATTGAAGCATGTTATGATAGTTCAAATTCCTGGTTCAACCACCAAAGCTAGAAAAATTTGCAAGGCAGTACCTATCAGAATCCATGGGATAGATTTTTATGCCAATCTAATAGTACTTGAAACCAAAGGCTTGGAAGTAGTACTAGGAATGGATTGGATGTTGAAACATAAAGGATTGATCGACTGTGCCAAGAAAGCCATAACCATGACCAGTAGCTCTAGAGTATCAGTAGAGCATGTATCTGAAACCTTGCCCCATCAATTCAAATGCAACAAGAGTCTAGCCCTACCCACCAAGTCAGGGTAGTCTGTGAATACCCCGACGTATTCCCAGATGAATTGCCCGGTATGCCCCCAGATCGGGATATCGAGTTCATTATTGAACTAATTCCTGGAACTGGACCCATAGCTCAGAGACCTTATAGCATGAACCCATCAGAGTTAGTGGAGCTGAAGAAACAACTTGATGCTATGCTGGAGAAAGGCTTGATTCAACCAAGTGCATCGCCATGGAGATCGCCTGTTTTGTTTGTCGACAAGAAAGATGGAGGTAATCGTTTGTGCACAGATTACCAGAAGCTGAATGATGTCACCATCAAGAACAAGCACCCACTGCCCAAGATAGAGGATCTGTTTGACCAGTTGACTGGTGCCAGAGTGTTTTCTAAGATTGATCTTAGAACTGGTTATCATCAACTCAAGATTCATGCAACGGATATTCCAAAGACCGCCTTTACCACCAGATATGGATTGTATGAGCATACGGTCATGTCTTTTGGATTAACCAATTCCCCCACTTATTTCATGAACCTCATGAATAAGATTTTTATGAACTTTCTAGATAAGTTTGTCGTTGTGTTTATCGATGATATTCTAATCTATTCCAAGTCAGAAGAAGACCATGAGCAACATCTGAGAACCATCCTTGAAACCCTGAGAGAGCATCAGTTGTATGCCAAGTTCAACAAATGTGAGTTTTGGCTAAAAGAAGTAGGATTCCTCGGACATATTATGTCGGCAGGAGGAGTCACTATCGATCCTGCCATGATCAAAGATGTTTAAGAATGGGAAGCCCTAACCACTCAAACCCAAGTCCGTGCATTTCTCGGATTAGCGGGATATTACCGCAAGTTCGTAGAAGGATTTTCGAGCATCGCAAGACCGATGACCCAATTGTTGAAGAAAGATAAGAAGTTTGAATGGACCGACAAATGTGAACCAAGTTTTCAAGAGCTCAAGAAGAGATTGATTTCAGCCCCAATATTGATCATGCCAGATATCAAGAAGCCTTTTGATGTGTATTGTGATGCATCCAAGATTGGTCTCAGATGTGTGTTAATGCAAGAAGGCAGAGTCATAGCATATTTGTCCCGACAATTGAAGCAGCATGAGAAAAACTACCCTACCCATGATCTTGAATTAGCAGCTGTAGTTTTAGCTTTGAAGACATGGCGGCATTACCTTATGGGTAACCGCTGTAAGATTTATTCGGATCACAAGAGTCTGAAGTATATTTTCACCCAGAAGGAGTTGAATATGAGGCAAAGGAGATGGATAGAGTTAATCAAGGATTATGACCTTGATATTCACTATCATTCCGGCAAAGCCAATGTGGTAGCGGATGCTCTTAGCAGATTGCCGTGTAGATTAAACACCATGATCAAAGTAGCCCAGCCAAGTTTGCATGAGGAGTTGGAGCAGTTTAGAACTGAGCTAGTTAGCAAAGGATTTTTAGCTAGCATTGAACTTCAACCCACTTTGATCAGTCAGATCAAGGAAGCCTAGAAGGGAAATGCAAGTATCGACGGAATCAAGCGTCGTATTGGTACAGGAAAGGTACCTGGATTCACCGAAGATGAAGAAGGAGTTTTGTGGTGCAAAGGACGTATCTGTGTGCCAGCAGATTCATAGCTGAAGCAAGTTTTCATGCAAGAAGCTCATGATACTCTTTATTCTATCCACCCCGGAGGAACAAAGATGTATCAGGATTTGAAGGAGCAATGGTGGCACAAGATGAAGAGAGAAATCGGAAGCTACATAGCCAAGTGTGATATCTATCAGAGAATCAAAGCGGAACATCAGATACCCCCCGCGGGACTGTTGCAACCATTGCAGATTCCGGAATGGAAATGGGATTCCGTCGGAATGGACTTTATCACTAGTTTGCCTACTTCTAGTAGGGGAAATGACTCTATTTGGGTCATAGTTGATAGACTGTCCAAGGTAGCCCATTTTATACCTATCAAGACAACCTACCAGAGTTCGAAGCTAGCAGAGTTGTAAATTGCTAGAATAGTCAGTTTGTATGGAACCCCCAAGACCATAGTGTCGGATCGAGGAACCCAATTTACCTCGAGATTTTAGCAGAAAGTCCAAGAAGGATTAGGAACCAAGTTGAATTTCAGCACAGCTTATCACCCGCAGACCGATGGCCATACTGAAAGAGTAAACCAAATCTTAGAAGATATGTTGAGAGCTTGTGTGTTAGAGTATGGATCAAAATGGGAAGATTGTCGGCCTTTTGTAGAATTCTCATGCAACAACAGTTATCAATCCAGTTTGCAAATGTCCCCATTTGAATTTATGTATGGAAGAAAGTGTCGTACCCCCTTGAATTGGTCGCAAGTAGGAGAGAGTTAGATTTTTGGACCCGACATCCTACGATAAGCTGAAGATAAGGTTCACAAAGTCCGTGAGCACCTCAAGACCGCCCAATCCAGACAGGAGAGTTATGCTAACAAGAGACGTAGAGACTTGACTTTCAATGTTGGAGATTTTGTGTATCTCAAGGTTTCGCCATTGAAAGGAATGCAGCGTTTTCAGTTGAAAGGAAAATTAGCCCCTAGATATATTGGACCCTTCAAGATTCTAAATCGGCGGGGAGAAGTATCGTATCAACTAGAACTGCTAGAGGAGATATCAGCCATCCATAATGTCTTCCATATCTCGTTACTTCGCAAATTCCTAGAAGTCCCGGAGAAGACTGAAGTTTTCAAGAACATTGATCACCGAGCCATTGGTATCAACAAGGATTTGACGTATCGTGAAATGCCCATACGTATCTTGGAAGAAGCCTTCAGAACCACAAGGACCCGGAGTATCAAATTTCTCAAGATCCAATGGAGCAATCATACCGAAGAAGAAGCTACTTGGGAGCGAGAAGATTACATTAGGACTAAGTTTCCAGATCTCTTTAGTTCCTAGTTTTTCTTAAATCTCGGGACGATATTTTGTTTAAGGAGGGAAGGTTTGTAACATCCCAAAACTTTAATCAAGGTTATCAAGTTCAAATCACCCAATTTAGGGTTAACAAAAACTTTTACTAACAAAATGATTATGAATGCATGTGTGTGTTGCATTAGTGTAGAATTGTTTGAAAATGCCATGCTTGATTGTTCTAAATGTTCTGAAATGGATTAAAGGTGAATGCCACATCATCTAGACCATTTACAAACAAAATCCAAAGAGAAAGAAATCAAATAAGATTAAATAAGGCAAATGGTCATTTTGACCATTTTAAACCACTAGGCCACTTTAGGTGTTCCTAGAAGAGAAATTCTAACAGAAACATTTATACTTATTTCCCCCCTTGCTAGACCAAGTAAAGATGTACCAAGGCCCACTTTACAAACTTACAAAAACATCTAGCAAATCAATTTAATAGACATTTGAAAATTGAATCCAATTCATATGTGAATATCCCACTTTTTCAAAAACCCACCAAATCAACTCCACTTGCCAATCCCAAGCAATCATAGATAACCAAGCATAAGTGTAGATCACTCAACAAAATTGAGCCAAAAATTCAAATTTAATTTTCTTTCGGCCATTAGATCAAACACTTGGTGAGCACAGAAATAGCTGCCAAACTATTACTGTTTGTGATCAATGCCTTATTCCCCATTTGACCCCTTTCTACTCCCCTTGTCTCCCCCAACCATAGCCAAGGCAATAGAGCCACTCCCGCTCATTGTGTGCACCAGTGCATTGTGACCCGAGCACCCCCCCTTGCCACCCGACATGGACCGCTCACAGCAGACCGCCCCGAGCTCGCCCACAATGTCTAGGAGGTATCTGCGACCACACCGCCGCCCCCTGTCCACTCCCCGAGCGAAGCCAAGCAGTGGACCACCCCAGTAAAGCTGCGCCCAGAGCGTCTGCGCAATGCCGAGGACGCGCCAGAGCACCGCGCCCGACCAGCTCGCACACGCCATGCCTCGACCTCAACCCGCGCACACTACTCCGTCATGATCCCAGCAGCCACCCAGATATCCCCGTTTGCCGCTGCTCGACCCGTAGCCAACGTGTGCCGCATCGAACACCGCCTCTGCCGCGCAGAGCTCTGCCCGCTCCTGACCAAATGCGACTGCCCCATGCCTCGCCTTTAAGCTAGAGATGACCGCCAGGAGACCACACACCGTCCCCTACCCCTAGCCGCGCCGCTAGCTGCCTGTAGCATCGCCACCGACGAGCCGCGCCCACACCGCTCGGTCCCCTCGTCGAGCTATAAAAGAAGGCCCTCTCCGCCTCAATTCTGCACATCATTCGACTCCCCTCTCACCACTAATCCTCCCACACTCTCCCCGGAGCAAGGCGATCCCTAGTCTGCCGGAATTTCACCAGATTGTGCCGCTGCAGAGGAGAAGAGGCGCCATCAATTGGAGCCGCCCCAGGAGCTGCCGCGACCACGCCTCGAACCGCCGTCGTCTACCAGCTTGAACGCCCCCATCGCCGACCGTAGCTGGAGCCCAGGTGAGCCCCTGTAGACCCCTACCGTGTCGCTAGGGT
The DNA here is from genome assembly GCA_023614405.1 of Avena insularis. Lineage (NCBI taxonomy): Eukaryota > Viridiplantae > Streptophyta > Magnoliopsida > Poales > Poaceae > Avena > Avena insularis. Next base: position 540,076,307 of record CM042694.1, read on the forward strand.
TCGTCCTCGCCGGAGACCTGTTCACCGGGAACGATGAACCACAGTCGTTAGATAATAGTCTAATCGCACGGCTTAGATTGAAATGTACCGATTCGGGTTTTAGGAGTCACGACAAGCGGACCTCACAAGAGCACAACTGCGTAAGGCAGATTGGGCCGGCCCGTTAGTTTTCCCGCGCGTAGCCCAACGATTCAAATTAGTATTTTCCAATTTAGTTGAAACTAGATTCTGTCAGTAGATTAAAAAATCAATTCAGAGAGTTTCACTTAACCAAATGACATGATTCAAATTTTGCTAGAAAGGTAATTAAAATATCTATCCAAGCCTGTTGGATTTAAATCATTTGGAGTTAGAGGGCATCTATAGAAAAAATAACAAAACAGAGACTTTTGCAACTTCAAACATTTTTCAAAAATCAACCATAATAGCTTTTGAGTTGATTCCAACTCTCAAAAATCACATTTGACAATACTTATCTAAACATGTAAAAATATCTAGGATTGCATGCAGTGACATTGGACTAGTACCAAAAGAATGTTATTAGGGCATTTCTAGTCACTTTAAATCATTTAATTTATATTCTTAAACTTTATAAAATGTGATCAACCCTTTAAATCACATTCCCATGTATTAGAATATGTGGTGATGACATGTGTGCACATGATCCCATATTACATTTGGAGAATATTAAATCTTAATTAATTTCAATGAGTAGAAATTACTTTTCTCAAATAAACCAAATAAAACTAGCTCTTTAATGCATGTGATGATTGTGATGATACTAGATCATCAAGTGTGTGCCTTAGTGTGCTAAATAGACTTAGTTAAGCATTGTTGGGTGATTTTGTACCCTGTATTTATTTATAGACGATAGTACCGACCAAGTGTACGAGGAGGAGGAGTTCTACCCCGAGGAAGATGAAGAGAACTTCAATCACTACACCAATCAAGACAAGCTAGCACTTGCAAGTTTCTTAACTATGCAAGCTTTAACCTAAGCAAGATGCATTAGGCATGCTTGGTTATGCATTTTGATTTATACCCATCCCAAGTTTTACTTGCAAGCTTTACTTTTTTTACTTTACCAAAGTTTCTTTACTTTTAGTAATGCTTTGTGAGATTTTGGAAAGTAGTATAGATAGCATAAAGATTATAAAACTAGGCCTACAATAGATGTCATTTATGGCATGAGATTGATATTAGCATCCCTCATTAGTGAACACTCTTAACCTTAGTGGCTAGTGCTAAGTATAAAACTTGATCACTTTAGGTGGGAATACTTGGTGAAAATCCTTATGAAAACCTTGGAATGATGAGTCATTCTATTGAGATGTTTTTACATGTGTTGAGAAACACAAATGGTTTATGAGGATGAAATTTTTGAGGCATGAGCCTTAGCCCTTTATAAAAACTGATGGTTGGGTTCGGATGCGATACCATTCCAATTTTATCGTACAACCACAATACCTGAATTGGGTAAGGCTTAGCCAGAAGTTTATATGCATTAGTATGGGTTCCCTCGCGGAAGAGGTTTGAGATGAGGCTACCTCTTGATGATGTCCACCTATGCAGTGCCCAGGATGGCAGATGGCCATGGCTGGGAGGCCAAGCTCATAGGAGAGGTGCTTATACTAGAGTGTGTAAAGGAAAGGTTATGATTGATTATCCGCATACTAAGTATGATGATTCAGGGTTATCCGTGACAGATGTATCGAATTTTGTGGTGAAAGTGTACCACCTCTGTAGAGCGTCAAACTATTCGAATAGCCGCGTCCGCGGTTATGGACAGTTGGAGTAACCATACTGTTCCGCCGTCAGATGTTTTAAAAACGACTTGTGAAATGAATTATGACTTTGACTTGACCACAACAGGGTTGTGACTATGAAAACTAAGTTCCCAACTTAGGTGAATTTAGAACATTTAAGTTAACTTTCTTTGCTTCTAAACTCAGTTTAGATAAATCTGGCTTTTGCAAATAAACTTAGAGCTTAGCATTCCTACTAGAACTACCTTACTTGTTAATGATAGTTTGCGAGTACTTAAAGAGTACTCATGGCTTTGTCCCTTGCTATTCCCGTGGCCAGACTTTGAGGAGGCCTATCAGGAGGATGGACAGCAGGACGACTACGACAACTAGGATCATCTCCCATCGTCAGCACTGCCTGTGACACTAAAGATGGAGCCCACCACTACGCTTATTATTCTGTTGCTTGTTTGTATTAAGACTGCATCATGAGATCCTTTATATGTGTAAGACCTTATTATGGTTTGTAATGGATGATGTACTATGATGTCCAATCTGTTATGTCTCACAAAAATGGTAATCCTGGGAATGCGATGTATGGAATAACAGGCATCTGGGATTAAAAATCCGGGTATTGACAATGGCCTCGCGTCGTGCCGAGTGCTCTGCCTAAAACCACTGATCCCAGAGGTCGGAGTGTACTGAGTAGGCCGAGTCCTGCCTCAGATCTAGTGGCAGGAAGGCCCGACGGTGGTAGATCTCCCGCCGATGAGCAGGGCCCGACACCGGGATGGCTGACACATGCACACGTGCGCCATTGAGGTGCCAGTCCGCCGGCAGGTCCACGTCCGGCCACGAGCATAGCATGCCATCCTCGGCCAGCATGCGCGCAGCCTCGAGGCTGACGTAGATGCGCCGCTCGAAGCGCGGGCACGGCGGCGTGTGTGCTGGTGGGCTGCGGAAGAATGAGGAGCCGCGCGCTGGCGGCGACCTCAAGACAGAATGACAGTTATGGCCACCACCAGCGGAGGATCCAGCCTCGTGGTCGTTCCGACCTGGCCGGAACCAGCCCTTCCACCCCCCTTTCATCATCACGGCTAGCGACAGAGGGCCTTGTCGGTGGGGAGGGAGCGTCTAGGGTTTTGGGGTTTGACCCAAGTGGACTAGGGGAGTGTGGATGGGGACGACGACGCGGTCCCTCCATATGGGACACTGCCAGGTGGGACCCATGGAAGGCTCGGGAGGACACGGCTAAACGAGGCTGTCATCCGTCCCATCGCATTCCAGTCCCAGGTTTAGGCCCGGTTTACACCAAAATGGACTGCGTCGCACTATCCTCTCTATTTGCAGGTGCGTGTTGGGACGTGGTTTGTGTCCGACCGGACCAGTTCGGACCCACGCGGTCCGTTTGCGCGGGCCCGTTGGAGTTGGCCTTAGATAAAGGAAGCTGGACATCGCGTGGTATACCGCAGCATACCGGTATACCCCGTAAGGTCCTCCACTGCCCTAAAGGTTCCAAACTTCCACCTCTACGCTTGTCATCCCATGTGGTGGCCGACTCAAATGGCATGCACGGAATATTGGGAAATAATTACCAGAATTCTCATGTATGAAATCTCAGGGCATCTCCACTGGGCTGACCCAAACTAGCGACCCAAAACATACGTTTCTGTCCGTTTGGGTCGGGTCGCGGGGGGATTCGGGCCGTGGTCTAGCCAGCCGCACCTAGCGGCGCGACCCATCTATCCTCCCTTGTTGTTGGTGCCATCGCTGGCCAATTTGGCAAATCTTTTGCCAATCAGCTCAAATACATATACACATATACAAATTGACAAGCAAATAATATGGCAGGCGTGTGCCATTGCCCATTGGGCATCGCCAACAAGTGGCCAGTTGAGCCGAAATGTGCAAGAGGGGCAATATCATACACTATGTCCAAAATGTGGCAAGTTCCTCCCAGAAAGTGGCATTCACCATCGCCATTGCCCTTCAAGCATCGCAGGCCGGATGATCTGCTTCCTATCTACCCATGACCTACGATCAGGGTCGGTGATGGTATCCAGATCGGTGAGCATGATGGAATTCTCCTTGGCCATGATCTTGGATTTGACCTTGTTGGCCTTGGCCTCTGCCTCCTACACCCTAGACCTGGCCTAGGCCTCCATGGCATTTGCCTTGGCCTTAATTTCCATTAGCCCAGCCTTGGTGTTGGCCTCCTCCACTTCAATAAACCTCGTCTGGAGCTCTACAAAGGTATTGGAGGTGGCATATTTCTCTTTGCACCGCCTCTCTTCCCTCTCGGAGATGGCCTCTTCCTCTTCCCAAGGATCTACCTCAAGGTCTCCTGGAAGGCCAAGGACCCAGCCTGGCGGGCGATGTCAGCCTTCATAGCCTTGTGGACTCCAGGCCGGCAGGCATAAGCGGTAGTCCCATTGCCTACAAGTTTGCAAACGCATTCACCATTGTCGTCTTCTAGGTCGACGACACCGCATGTTGAAGCATTTCCCTTGCCCTTCTTCTTTGCGTCAAGTTCTTTCCAAAGGAATAGCTAAGCTCCCATTTTTTGGTTTCCTTGATCAACCCCCAACAATGGGTCAATGTGAAGGCCTTGTTGTCATTCACCTTCTTAAAGTGATCCATTGCTTTCATGGCCTACACATATGGATGCCAACAATGTCTCAATGCATATGCAACACATCGACAAAGAGAGGGAGAAGTTTTACCATGCCAACTGATGGCTCAAAATATATCAAGCTCGTTGGTGAACCCCAAAAGGAAGGTATGATGAGCACAACAGCAAGTTTTCCCTCAGTTATGAAACCAAGGTTATCGAACCAGTAGGGGCAACGAAACACCTCCAAGGTGTTGTTTCCAACTAGGAATCCTGCACAATACAACCACAGAACTTTGCCCCCAACTTAGAGTGAGTTTGTCAAGCTCACCAGTTTTGCCGAAAACAAAGGATGAAACGTATTGTGTGGAAGATAGTAATAGCTTGCAGAAAGTAAACAGAAAATAGTAAAAAGCAGATTGTAGATTGATAGTAAAAGAAAGGATCGGCGTCCATAGTTCACTAGTGGTGATTCTCCTTAAGATAGATGACATGTTGGGTGAACAAATTACAACGGGGAAATTAACAAGACACCAAGAAAGCATACATGCATATACTAATCATATTTACTCCTATGAGATTTGATTGGGCATTACAACATTATACACAGACCGTAATCCAACTGCATCTATGACTAATAATTCACCTTCAGGTTATCATCCGAATCCCCTCCAGTATTAAGTTGCAAGCAACAGATAATTGCATTAAGCATTGTATGTAAAGTAAACAATACGATTGTTCTATGAACAAAGGATTGTTGTTTTCTCCCTAGTAGCAACAACACATCTAGTACCTTAGATATTTCTGTCACTTCCCCAGATTCCTAGAGGCATGAACCCACTATCGAGCATAAATACTCCCTCTTGGAGTTGCTCGCATCTACTCGGCCAAGATAGCTACTAACAACAGAGAGCATGCAAGATCACAAATAACAAAGACATGATAGAATCAATAATCAATCTGAAATAGCATCTCAATATCCACCGGATCCCCACAAACACAACATGTATGATTACAAATAGATGATCTTGATCATGAACGAAGCTCACAAGATCTAGACATGGTAGCACAAAGGAGAAGAACCAACCATCTAGCTACTACATGGACCCGTAGTCCGAGGATGAACTACTCACGCATCACACCAGAGGCAGTCATGGTGATGAAGAAGGCCACTAGGGTGAATTCTCCCCTCCAGCAGGGTGCCGGGAAGAGCTTCAGATCCCTCCTGATCTAGGGATGGAGATGTCGGCAGCTATAGACTCTTTCGTGGAATTTTGATTGGGTACTTAGGGTTTATGTATCGGAGGCTTCTTATAAGCGGAAGGGGAGGCCGAGGGGTGCCCTAGGTGGCCACACCACCCCCTGGCATGGGCCAGGCCTGGCTGTATGGCCAGGTGGTGTGGCCGGCCTCTGGTCCCTCTTCGTCTCGTCTTCTGGCTCCGTGTCCCCCTCGGTGAAATATTGACTTTGGCTTTTGTCCCGTCCAATTCCGAGAATATTCATTTTCTGACTTTCTTGGAACCAAAAACAGCAGTAAATAGGCAGCTGGCACTGTGGCATCTTGTTAATAGGTTAGTCCAAGAAAGTGTATAAAAAATACTCCAAAGTGTGGACAAAACATAAGAAAGTAGATATAAAACAAGCATGGAACATAAAAAATTATAGATACGTTTGCAACGTATCACCAACCAGCAACATGCCGCTTATTGGCCTTTTCATCACCGTATCGTACGTGCCTTGGAACTTGCTACACTCGGCATGGAAGGTGCCCCATTGCTTGGAGAGGGAGAGATCATTTTGATCCCTATAGAAGGCGTTTTCCCCGAACTTCCTATGCTCATGGAAGAACTTACCCACCATTTTCCAATAGGCAAAGCCCTTCCCCTCGATGCCGCATAGTGCATCTTGTGAAATATCCATCCAAGCGTGGCATAGGATCTTGTCCTCATCGGTGGTGTAGCTCGCAGTTTGTTGGCTCAACTTCTTGCCTTCAGCAAGTGACGCTGCAAGTGTAGCGGCCAATGTCGCAGCCGTGACCCCCTCGCCCATGGAAGTGCCATCGTTTCCAAACAATGCATCATCCTCAATGTTGTAGGCATCTTGTTGAGTCTCTTGTTCGGTCTCTTCGTCCTCACCATAGTCGTCGCCACCCTTGTTGATCATGTCGTGCATGATGTTCTCGCTATCATTCGCCACGAAATCCTACACACAAATTGGCCATGATAAAGTGGTGGGGACAAGCTACTGGTAATGTTAAATAAATGTCGTGACCATACCACGTCGTTGGCGAATGGCGGCTAGTCAGCCATTCCATCGAAAAAGTTGACTGGCGCTGGCATGTCCGCGACGGAGATGGCATGTCGCTTCTTAGAAGACTCTAGGGTTGTGTCTGTGGCCATGGGAGTGTGGTTGCGGTCGATGGCGAGCTCTTCCGACTCCGACGAGGCCGTGCAGGGAGACACAAACTGGGAGAGCGAGACCATGTTCCTTCCATGGCCGCCAAGTGATGGTGTGTGCGGTCCTGGCGTCCTAGACAGAACTGTTTGCCATCCGTTCGGTGTCGAAGTGACCAGGCTGGTAGAGGACACACCGGCCATGGCCAAGCCAGGAACAATGACGGTGCCATCGAAAGCGGCGGTTAGTGCCTCCTGCTTCATGAGGATGATGGCCTGCTTGGCGGCTTTTGCTGCCAGCTTGTCAGTGTTGGCCCTAGCCTACGCGGCGAGGATGCACTCGTTCTCCTCCCGGTGCTCCACGTCGAACTTGGCAGCGATGACTCGAGCTTTCATGGCTCCCCACCGGCAATCACGCTTCTCCAAGAATGTAAGCCTTTTGTTTGTATTGTTTCAAATTCTGCAAGAATGTATGCCTTTTGTTTGTAATGTTTCAAATTTTGCATCTAATTGATCACTGAACCAAAAGAATAGAGAACACAGATGACACTCTAAAATGACTAAATTTCTGGGACTTGTATATGCAACATTAGCAACTGAACCAAAAGAACGGAGAATATAGTTGATAGTTTGCAAAAGGACATACTCATTTGGTAGTCATTACATATATCCTGGACATAATCCTAAATCAAAAGGACATAACCCTGAACAAGAAGACCATAATCCTGGCAATCAGTGCATCAACATTATCTAGTAGTTGCCACTACATGTGAAAAAGGAATAGGTACAGTAAGATGATGTTGGTGGATTTTCCCCTTTCTTCCTCTGCCTGAAGATGCTCCAGGATGATTTTGAGAAGGACCAGCTTCAGATGCTGCAAATCTTTTCCTAGGTGGTTGATGGCTCCAAAATTAGCCATCCTCCACCACGTTTAAACATTGTTTTTGGTTAAGCAATTGACAATAAACTCTCAATCCTTGCCACCAATGACTAATAATTGCAAAGATATGCAAAACCTTTCTTTGAATTGTGTTGTGTAGGAAATCACGGTTTTTAATGTGAAATCAGGAGTCATAATGAAAGTTTTTGAGGAAGTCTACACGACCAAGCAATTGGGAAGCCATTCCCAACTGTCAGCATGCTTAACGACCACTGGTACGGGCAGAGACCGCCCTTACCATCCGCCCGTACCAGGTGGCATTGGCTTCGTCTCGTCAAACCCTGCGACTTTCGTGAAGACGCCTATATATTCTGAGGCTCCAGCCACCGGCCAGAGAGCCACCATTCTCATATTACATCACAACACCACCAAAGGAGATCCACGCCATTTTTCATCCATTGTTCATCACTTCCATCATCCATCCCCTCCACTAGCCATAGCCATTACTTTGTACTTTAGATCTCCTTGTGATTTGGCGACCATTGTAAGAATATTTGATTTCAATCTAAGTATTTGTATGGTATTTTCTATATCCGATCTATTTGTTATGAGTGAGTAGTCCTCACGAGCAGCGGGTTGGGGAGAAACCTCGCAGCAATTATGTGCATCTAATTCATGGGAGTATTGTATTTTGTTTGCAATTGAGATTTGTATCTTTTGTATCTTTGTCTCTTCTCTCGATCTATGGCCTTGTAGGTACCCAAGATCTCATAGATTGATAAAAGGCTTGAGGTGAGATACTTGGCTAGTGGCGATCTCATAGGAACCCCGGTGATAGAAAGGGTAGTATGGTCTTCGCTTAGCGACCCATTCGGTATCACAACAACATCACCACTTAATGCTTTGATCTATGGTTTACACTTAATAATTGTTTGTAGCCCGTTACTTCGGTGTGCACTCAGTTGGATTAAAAGACTATTACTATGCCCGCTGCATCATGGGGGTTCTAGTATATTAGGGTGTGTTCCCCACAAGAGATTATCTCCATTCAAAAAATTACACATGAATTTGCTTATTATTATCTTTTATCCCATATAATGTGCAGCTGCAGGTGGATCTTCATCCCTGGCCTATCTCCATCCATTGATTCAACCATTATAAAAGTAAAGTAGATTGGTCCGATAAACTAAGGTAAAATGAACAAACAAAGTCTTGTAGACGTGTCCTTTTTATTTCCTTTTTGCATTGCTTTCCAAGGTTCGATTAAACCTAGGTCTTCTAGGGAAAAATCTATTATACTACATCGGTGAATTAGGATTGAAGGTATCAACCCTTTTTCTGGCGCCATTGCCGAGGAAGCAATTTTGCTATCCTGGTGAGGTCACTAGAGACCTTGCTTTTAGTTTTATTATTAGTCTATAGTTTATTTCTTGTTATTAGTTTACTTTCTTATTATCTATTTGAAAACCCCAAAAAATTAGTTACTTGTTATTTGTTTTTATTACTTAAAAATTACCAAAAATATAAGAGCCATGGCTCATAAGAGATTAGGGGAGTATGCTACTCCCACTAATGATTTTATTCGTGCACCTATTACTCAACCCGCTGTTTATGCGGAAACATATGAAATAAAGCCTAACCTTTTAAGTTTGGTTCAACAAAACCAATTTGGGGGCTCATATGCTGAAGATTCGGGTTTGCACTTAAACACTTTCACTGAAATTTGTGACATAATCGTATTAAGGATGTAGATCCAAATGTTGTTAAATTAAGGTTGTTTCCTTTCTCTCTTAGAGGAAAGGCTAAGGATTGGTTGCTAGCTCTACCAAAGGGCACTATTAAATCTTGGGAGGAATGCACTAATTTGTTTATGACTAAATCCCCCCCCCCTTAGCTAAAACTATGCAGCTAAGATCCAGCATTACAAGCTTTAGACAAGAAGACCGTGAGCCACTAGCGCTTGCGTGGGAAAGGATGAAAGAAGCAACTATCCTAGTCATGGGATGGAAGAATGGGCTTATATTACGTTTGTTTTATAATGGTTTTAACCCAATGTCTAAGTCTATGCTAGATACTACAGTAGGAGGAACAATCATGGGAAAGAAAGTGAGTGTTGCAAAGAAGTTACTTGATGATATGCAAAATAATCATGCCCAATGGCATGTGGAAAGAACCTAGAAGAGAGTAAGTTCAATTACCGAGGTAAATAATGAAGAGATTACATCTAAGGTAGATGAGTTTCTTAGCATAGTAAAAGGTAAAGAACATACCCAAGTCAATGCTATTGCTACCGATGTTAATTTTATAACTCGCACTCCTTTTAATCCTGCATGGAAAAATAATTATCCTCCAAATGTTAAAAAACATTATCCTAATCCTCCAGGAGCTCCTTACAACAATTATGATAATACTAATGGAGTAAATCATGGCAATCTCTCGTTTTATCAAATTGTTAGAACCTTAAACCGAGAAAATAATATGCTTATTAAAATCATGGAGAACCATGAAAGTAGTATAGGAAATTTATCTAACCAAGCCATTGCAAATAGAAATGATGTGCAGACTCTACAGGAAAGGACAAAGACCGTGGAGGTTGGGCTGGGTAAAGTAGCTGAGAGCCAAGCTCTCATACTAGCAAAGTTTGCTGGAAAACCCGAGCCAAATTTGGTAGAAGACCTCAAGATGATGAGGGTGGTAACCAATGAAGAAAAACCTGAAGAGCTGGTTATAGAAATGCGCCAACACCAGAATATATCGTGGAAGATCTGCTAAAGATGATCATTGTGAAGAATCTCGGTATAGAACAAGGTAATGATGCTATGTACCAACAACCTATACAACAAGTAGTATCTAAAGTTTGCGAGTTAGATATGGAGTATAAAAGACTAGCTGATAAGCTTCCAACTAAGCTAGATGATATATTTGAGCCCACTATTAAAGTTAAGTTGGGAGTCAATGACATATCCACACTTTGTGACCTTAGTGCGAGTGTCTCAACAATTTCCAAAAGCTTATTTGACAAATTAAACTTGGGGCCATTTGTTACTACTGAATTAAGACTCCATCTGGCTGATTCAACTTATAAACAAGTTGTTGGGATAAAAGAAAATATAGTTGTTGAAATTAAAGGTAGTCTCGCTCTTATTGATCTTGTTATTGTGGACATGCCTGAAGATCCCATAGCATCTATAATTCTAGGTAGGCCATTCCTAAGAACTATTAAGGCTTTAATTAATTTACATGAGGGGAATGTGAGAATAGGGCTATCATCTAGAGATCCTTTTATAGTCCACTTCCCTAGGAAAAAGAAGGCCAAGCCTAATGATGATGATGGTATAATTACTTTAAAAGCCAACTATTTTGGAGTGGGTATCCCACTTCTTAAATCTAAGTGATTACCATCGGGGTCAAGCTAATTGACCTTAACTAGCGCTTCATGGGAGGCAACCCATGTGAAATAAAGTTTTTACTTTTGTGTTACTTTTGTTTGTTTGTTTTTGTTTTTAATAAAGAATGTTCAAGAAGATCTTTGGAGAGAGAAGAAGAAATAAGGCAATCCTCTATCTTTTATTTTACTAACACATGGCCTAAGAAGTATTGCTAATTTTTTATGTAGTATATTTTCTGTTATTTTATCCTTTGATAAGATGTGCAAAGGCACACAGAGCTTCTAATCAAAAAATTGAGTTTTGTAGCTCATAGTGCTCTTAACGACCACTGGTACGGCCGGAAGGGACCGTACCGTGTGTCCGTACCACATCGAATCGCAGGAAGATAGAAATTCTGATTTTTGCCGCAGGGAACAATGCTCTTAACGACCACTGGTACGGCTGGACGCGCCCGTACCATACCCTCGAGCAAACATCAGTTTTCAAGCAAAGTTACAGATTGGATAACGACCAGCAGTACGGGCGCGTGCGACCATACCGCACGTAGTACGAGTGCATCACCAGAAGGGAGTCGTCGCCCCCAAGGTATATCAGCCGGTATGGGTAGGCTCCGGCCGTACCGCCCGCCCGCACCATGTACACGACCGCCATATTCAGCCTGAGGAGGTAACCTAAAAATCCCCCCAAACAAATCTTTCTCTTTCTTCTTCCTCCAAACTCCAAACCACCTCTATTGGATCTTCAAATTTACTTAATCTTTTTTCGATTCCTTGCACTCATTCAATCTAAGGTATGATTCTCCTCCAATCCTAAACTCATTTGTACAAAAGCCTCACTCAAATCTTTCATCATTATCAATCTAGACTTAGGTCTTGTTCTTGATTTAAGTCTTGATATTGAGCATGCTTAGTGTTATTTTAGAGGAGTTTGTTTTGTAGTCAGTGTAGAGAATCAACTATGCTATGTTTCTATTGGACTAAAAAAATTCATTACCAAATTTATTTACTTTATCTTATTATTTTTAGATGAACACGAGGATCCGTACACGTGAGATGGCTATAGAATCCTCCGCACCATCCGTTGATACGTTGACCCCCGAGTCACTTGGTATCGAGTCATCGAGGAGTTTAAGCTAAACCGTTTTAATCGTCTCAAGTTCTGAGAAATCAAGTCCACCAAGTGAGTGTGTCCTTATATCCTGAACCAACTTGGCATTCGTGCTGATTTCGATTTACTTTGCAACAATGTTGGTTTGTATGACTTTGTCTTTCAGGATGTTGCCACGTATCACCGCTTGACGCTTGAGTTCTTCAGCACTTTGACGCATATAGTGGACCCTTATGGTTGTACCGAGGAACAAAGGCCCGGAGTTGACCGCATCAAATTCCGCCTTATGAACTGTGAGTACATCCTAACACTCGACCAATGGGCTCAATGTTTTGGGTTTACCAACAACACCACCGATATGCGCACAACTACTTTTGTTTTAAATCATTCCCCTTTATAATACTTTAATTTAATGAAGATTCGCGGAAACACACCCAAGGGGAACCAAATTGATCATCCTGCTATTCGTTATTTATTTTATGTGATTGCTAACACCTTGCAGGCATGTGGTAAGTTCACTAGAGTTAATGGGAGGACATGTTGATCCTCGCAAAAGCTGCTATTATTAATTGTAACTTAACACCAAATTTGGGCGCTCTTCTTGTGTTTTATCTTAAGCATCAAGCTCTTCAATCTCGAGGACCCATATGTAGAGGGGGAGTTGTGATCGTTCTTGCACGTGCACTTCACATCAACCTAGGTAACATCCAGCCATTGACAGGAAGTTTTCGTCTCGGTCTCCCTACTCTAAGAGCATGTGGTATGATTTCTAAAACTCATGGTAGATACTTCCTCGATATACCTAGAGCGGATCACTTGATCCCGGCTCCTTTTCCTAACGGTTTATTCTCTATAGAGGATGGACGTTTGCATTTTGATGTGCATGTTGAGGCTAATCTACCCCAACAAGAAATACCCATGGGAAGAGGAGAAGATGAAGAAGTAGAACAAGGAGGACCCGAACAAGATGAGCACTATGAGGCTAATCCACCAAAATACTACACCATCCATGAAGACATCTATGCACTCGAAGGAGATATTCAAAATATGAACAACCTCTCCATCAACCTTCGAGATGCTATAGCAAGCCTCGCCACCCAGTTCCACGATTGGAGCATCCAATGGAACATGGGAGACTATCCACCGCCACCACAGTGAGCAACAAAAAGACTTGCAAAAGCCTGAGGTTGGGGATGTGTTCCCCCGACAAATTTATTTGTGTAATAATGAGGTTGTACTCCAGCTCCTTGGGAGATTTGAAACACCCGTGTTGGCTTGTTCCAACACTTTGCTTTTTTCCTTTGCTTTTTAGTTTGCTTTCATTTTTAGTTTGCTTTTGTTTTTCGTTTGTTTTTATTTTCTTAAAACCCTTGCTTGGTCGCAAGTTCTTTTCTATTCTTTAGTACCTATCCTCGAAAATACAAAAAGATATTTCCGTTCTTCCTTTTTCGTAAATGTGGATTCGCACTTTGCCTCTTTGATTTAATATTATTATGAGAATAATCGTGTTTGAGTTTTGAAGGAACACATCCCTATAAGGAAGAGGATCATGAAGTCACTTATGAGAGGTATTCCCTATGTCTCCCACTTATGAAGTTTGAGTTTTTTTATCTTAGTTGGTTGATTTGCTAAGATGCCATGTTAGTGGGAAGTAATTTAATATGGTTAGAGTAAAGCTTTTTATTAGTATGATGATTAGTTGCTGAAGCTCTTGCTCTAGTTCTTTTAGCTAACCGAGTCTTGCCTTGGAAATAATATTGCCAAACAAGTACAACAAGAAAAAAGTTTGAAATTTATGACTTGTTTGATGAATGATTGCCTTGAGAGTATACCTTTGAAGATACTTAACCCCATAGATATTTTGATAGTCTTGACGGCACTCATGAAAGGAGTTGTTTGATTGAAATAAAGTCTAGTGGTAATTGTGATGCATGCCAAAGCTAACCTTGTATAGCAAACCGCAGTACTAGCTCAAAAAAAAAGAGAAAGAAGTGAGACAATTTTGTTCTATGTCTCTAATGCACACCTTTGGGATGCCAACAACTCCTCTAGCTTTTGAACGATCTATGGTATAACCCCAGATTTCGGCTATGAGTTGATGACATGAGTGGCATACGTGTCAATATATGGGAAACATTATTGGTACTCTCAAAGGTTGTGCAAACACTTGCAAAAGAAACATTCAGTGGTCCTTCAAAGAAAAAAGAAAAAAATATATCTATGAGGATCCACATAACAAGTCCTTGGCATGGTCTCATTACTACTCTACAATTTTTTCTTGAAAAGCAATGATTGGATTAGAAGTGTTTTTGACAGACTTGACTTATTTATGTGGGTGTAAATAAGACACTTCATTGTTATACTACTTAGGACATGAAACTCTCTTACTCAATTATGCTATTTAAACATCCTAGTATTCCTTGGCAAGTTCAGAGTTAACTAGAAGAATTAGATTGATTGCTACACTTCTAGTTATTTATACTTATATTAAACTTTACTTTGATTGTCTTGACTTACCGAAACTTGTATAATACTCTTGTCATCTCTCTAACTTTGATAAGCCTCGCAAATGAATGAAGTGTTGAGCGCATACGATTACCAACCGTAAGTGAATTCTTATTCTCGTTGTTTCAAGTTTAAACGTTGAATTCCTTATAGTTCTTTTGATTCTTCTTGATCGAGGGCGATCAAGGTTTGAGATTTGGGGAAGTTGATGGCTCAAAAATTAGACATCTTCCACCATGTTTAAACATTGTATTTGGTCAAGCAATTGACAAGAAACTCCCAATCCTTGCCACTAATGACTAATAATTGCAAAGATATGCAAAACCTTTCTTTGAATTGTGTTGTGTAGGAAATCACGGTTTTTAATGCAAAATCAGGAGTCATAATGAAGGTTTTTTAGGAAGTCTACACGGCCAAGTAATTGGGAAGCCATTCCCAGGCGTCAGCATGCTTAACGACCACTGGTACGGGCAGAGCCGCCCGTATCGTCCACCCATACCAGGTGGTGTTGGCTTTGTCTTGTCAAACCCTACGACTTTCATGAAGATGCCTATATATTTTGAGGTTCCAGCCACCGGCCAAAGAGCCGCCATTCTTAGATTACATCACAACACCACCAAAGGAGATCCACACCATTGTTCATCACTTCCATCATCCATCCCCTCCACTAGCCATAGCCATTACTTTGTACTTTAGATCTCCTTGTGATTTGGTGACCATTGTAAGAATATTTGATTTTAATCTAAGTATTTGTATGATGTTTTCTATCTCCGATCTATTTGTTATGAGTGAGTAGTCCTCATGGGCTATGGGTTGGGGAGAAACCTCGCAACAATTATGTGCATCTAATTCATGGGAGTATTATATTTTGTTTGCAATTCAGATTTGTATCTTTTGTTTCTTTGTCTCTTGTTTCAATCTGTGGACATGTAGGTATCCAAGACCCCATAGATTGATAAAGGCTTGAGGAGAGATATTTGGCTAGCGGCGATCTCATAGGAACCCTAGTGAAAGAAAGGGTAGTACGGTCTTCGCTTAGCGACCCATTCGGGATCACAACAACATCACCACTTAAGGATTTGATCTGTGTTTTACACTTAATAATCGCTATAACCCGTTCCTTCGGTGTGCACTCGGTTGGATTAAAAGACTATTGCTATGCCTACTGCATCACGGGGGCTCTGGTATATTAGGATGTGTTTCCTACAAGAGATTATCTCCGTTCAAACATGACACATAACTATGCTTATTATTATCTTTTATCCCATATGATGTGCAGTTATAGGTGGATCTTCAACCCTGACCTATCTCTATCCATTGATTCAACCCATTATAAAAGTAAAGTAGATTGGTTTGGTAAACTAAGGTAAAACAAACAAACAAAGTCTTGTAGACGTGTCCTTTTTATTTCCTTTTAGCATTGCTTTCCAAGGTTCGATCAAACCTAGGTCTTCTAGGGAAAAAGCTATTATACTACATCCATGAATCCGGATTGAAGGTATCAGTGGTTTAAACCTGGTAGCTGCTGGAGGTTTAGGTGTTGTTGTAGCTTGAGAAGCTCTTGGTGCTGGTGGTTTAGGTGCTACTGTAGGTTGAGAATATCTTGGTGTCAGAGGTTTAGGTGTTGTTGTAGCTTGAGAAGCTCTTGGTGCGGGAGGTTTAGGTGTTGTTGCACTACCTTATGGTACTGCAATCGAACAGTTAAGAGAACAATTTAGTGAACAATTTAGTTGTGTAGTGACATGTACCTGAGCTGGACCTTTTTTGTTGCTAGTCTTTGTAAGATGTGGATTTCTCTTCTTTCCTTTATCTGGATTAGCACTACACCCTGACTTGTTGTGTCCAGGGTTGCCACAAAGAGAACACTTCATTATGGTACCATGTTTTCTCATTTTCTTACCCATTGGCTTCTCAGTTTCTTCTCTTTTTCTATGATTATTTTTAGGCTTGCCTGGCATTCTCACAACACCAGGAGCTTAAGGCCTAGGGTGAGCAGACACTGGCCACATCTCCTCACCTTCTACAGGCAGCAAGCAATGAGAATATATTTTTTGAAGACCTCAACAGAGTAGCAAGGGTCCACATAATCATCTATTTCCTTCTTACACTTGTAGATTGCACTGATTGCATGATGGCAAGGATGACCTGCTAATTGGAAATAACCACATGCGCATGTTTTCTTGGCTAGATGATTGATTATTGCATGCCTCTTCCATTGATATGCTTTACTTCAAAACCATCTTCACCGTTCCACAACACTTCTAGCCATTGTGTTCTTGCAATGAATTTCTTGAGCTTCTTAAAAATGGCAGGACATATTTTCCCTGTCATCTTCTCACCCTTCTCCCTTTGTTCTTGTATCCTCACAAGTAGGGTTCAAAATGGTAAGGAAACTTTCTGTCTGACTCCAAAGAAAAAGGAAATAGAGAGCTAAAAAGGAAACGGAAATGGCATTTTGCAGAAAAGGAACAGAAACGAAATATTTTAAAGGGAAACGGAAAAGGAAACGGTGGAGCTATTTCCGGTGGAAAAGGAAACGGTGGAGCTATTTCCGGCGGAAACGGAAACACTAAGGAAATTCTGGATAAACAAATACAAAAACTTTCTAGAAATATAACCAGTCAAGCCCATGTACGAGATAGTACTTTGCATCAGTGATTTCTCTTGCACTTGTTGAGCCATAGAATATATGAAGGGTCTATGTAATACATGCAACCGGCCTAGGCGACATACCAATCAAGTGAGTGTCTTAGATTTGATGTGAAACTAATTATGTGAACTTAGGTGCTTGTCGAAGTGTTCAATTATGTGTGTTACTTTATATTCAATTGTCGTTTTTCGAAGTTGTGAGATATTCCTTGTCTGTTATGCATTACTTTTAGTTTACACACCATGATATTACACAACTAATATATTCTAACGAATGTCCGTTTTCATATCATATCCGTCCTGTTTCCGTACCCTATTCATTTCTGATGATTTCCGATTCCGTGTTTGCTTTCGGAGTTTTCCGTTTCGTTTCCGATTCTGGCGACACAAGAGGAAACGAAAACGATAACATATGTTTCCATTTGTTTCGGTTCCGTTTTCAACCCTACTCACAAGTATCTTCTTCCTAATCTTCTCTAGCATGGAGATAACTAGATAAAATCTTGCATCATCTATTGCATGGTTGAAGGACTCACATAGGTTATTATCAACTGATTCACAATTTGCACCAACAGGGAAAAATGCCCTAGCCCAATGGCCAGGCTCTGTCTTCATCATGTCTTTTACCCCATCAGGTGTCTCCTGGGCAAGTTTAGCTTTGTAATAATTAAAATCTTGCCTGTTAGAAGCTTTTGCAACAGCCAAAAACTTCTTATGCCAGTCATGAGCTCAACAACTGCCCAAGCCAATGGATACATCTGGTTATTTGCATCTCTGGCTATTGCACAAAGGAGCTCACCTTTCACTGCCCCTTTGAAAAAATAGCCATCAAGCCCTATGACCTTTCTACAACCAGCCTTGAATCCTTCCTTAAGTGCATCGAAACAAACATAGTAACTCTGGAAAAAGTTTTGATCCCTGATTCCTTTCTTCGCTCGCGCGCGTCATGGGCACTGATCCCGGCCAACCCTTAGCCACGTCACCAATCCCCGTTTGGCAAAACACTCCAGGGTTCGATTTGGACTGGGATTGCAAAGTTCAGGGTACAATCGATAGGGATTTCGACGTAGGGGTTCAAAGCCGGAGCACTACAAGTTCAGGGTTTAAAATAGACTTTTGCTTCAATAACGAGATAAAACTGATCACCAAGCTTTAGCACAAGAACCTGGTTCGGCTGCTGCATCAACGGTGATGAGAGGATACTCGTGTACGAGTTCATGCACAACAACAGCCTGTATACCTTCATATTTGGTCAGTTCATTTAATTTGTCATAGAAGAGGAAGCTTGTAGCCATTTTTGCTCGATTAGATGTTCAAACACAACAAGCTCTACTATGACAAGCTTTGCCCAGCTTCGGTGATGGAGGGGCGAGGACGGCGACGCGCCTTCGGCTCGTGCCAGTGTTTATAGTCGTTGCTAGGTGGTCCAGTGACCAATTTTGTAATTTTTATTACTTTTGAGACATTTTGTACTGTTGTTGATGATTATTAATAGATCGGTGAAATTTCGCAAAAAAAAATATTTATCTCAGTGGATGTATTATGCAGATCCAGAAAAGCGTAAGTTACTAGGATGGAACAAACGCTTCGAGATCATTCTAGGGATCGCACGGGGCCTTTTGTATCTCCACGAGGATTCAAGGTTCAAGATCATCCATAGGAACATGAAGGCAAACAACGTGTTGCTACATAGAAACATGACCCCAACGAATCGGATTTCGGCATCGCCAGGATGTTCAGAGGTGATCAGACCATCGCATACACCTCGAAGGTCATCGGGACATAGTGAGTACTAGATGGACACGCACGCTTCACCGCGCCGTCTTCATGGTGTTGCCACACAGTGTAACCATTGCATCACACTAATCGATGCTTTAATTGTGACACCGCTTAGAATGTATATGTTTGTAGTGTCATTGTCCATGGAGACACTCAATCACATCTTTAGCAGTCGGGCCTTCTCGATCTCTTCCTGATTCTCACTGTAGACAGTCGGCTAGCCATGTGGAGAATAAAGTATGACTTATTTAACACCTCTCCATTATTTATTGATGGATGTCAAACTATTAGAGTTCAATGCAACACATAAGACATGATTTATTTTGGGTACCAGCGGAAGCATATCATGTTGGACCTTACTCAAGGAGACAGTTGATTTAACCGCTCAGGTCTTTAAGACTTCAAGAACTACAAGGGAAATTTAAGAAACATTTTAGATTTTGGCACAAGAACTCAAATTGTTTCCAACTTGACCCTGTGATAGACCTTCTCTCCAACCTCCCGCGTGGCGGTGCGCCTAAAGGTGTCATCAATAGAGGTGACCGCGCGACCCCTAGCACTCGGGTGTCTACATGCTTCCGTCTATATCACCAGATCGTCAGCTACAACACAATGGCCGCCTAGGTCGATTCCATGGCGATTGCTGAAGGGAAACTCAACGCCTGCAAGAGGTCCATCAACTACCAATCTTAAGAGCATATCCAACATTTTGCACTAAAAGAGTGCATGACTTTTTGGTTTTTGGGCACCATTTTGGCTGTTTTAGTGGGTGTGGCAGGCTACAAAATTTCCAGGTGCACTAAAATGCAACGCTATGCAGGCAGAAGTTTTCTAGCCGCACTAAAATAAGCCGTGATTGGCTTCCACTTGCCAAGATTAAACGCATCTCAACTTGCCAAGATCAAACAAAAGTGATGAACATATAAATCTAATTCCCAACACACACATATAAATTCAAGAACATGACTTGATCATCATACATAGGTTAAATCCATGGCATAGCTCAAAATCAAAGCTTAATTCAACACAACCAAGTCCATCACAATTGAAGTTCAAATAAACACATAAAACATTAACATCAATGCCTACGACCATCATGCCTCATCCTTTCCATGGGCATCTCCATCTTGTGCTTCATCATCATTGGAAACTTGGATGGTGTTGGTGTATTCTAGGAGCACGTGCCATCACCCATGTAAATTCCAGAACAACCACTCATGGGAGGCATGTGATATACCATGATAGTCATGAATGCACCCATTCTAGCTCCCATGTCACCTGTTGTAGATCCCATGTCTCCAATGCCACCCGAAGGTGCTCTCATGTCGTCAATGCCACCCATTGTAGCTCCCATGGGTGCACCCATGCCTCCAATGCCTTCTATAGGTGCATCCATGCCACCAATACCTCCCAAATAGGTACACCCATGACACCCATGCATCTAATGCCACTTGTAGGTGGTCCCATGCCACCAGTGCCTCCTATAAGTGCACTCATTCCACTCATGCCTCCCTTAGGCGCTCCCATGCCACCCATGTATCCTCCCATGTTAGCACCTCTCATGTATCCATTCATGTAACTTCCCATCATTCTTTTTTGAGCCAATACTTGATGACGACAAAGGTTGATGTATTCCTTTTTCCTTTCATCGAGGTTGGTTGTGTCCATGAAGAAGATATTTTTCTCATGCTCCATGAGACAGATAGTTTCTTCGATAGCAACTTTTTTCTCCTCTTCGAAGGCCCTCCTATCCTCGGATACATCCCTTCTCTCATCGCTCGTCGACCTATCCTGTATTTTTTTGTTCCTCAAAAA
This sequence comes from Avena insularis, assembly GCA_023614405.1. Lineage (NCBI taxonomy): Eukaryota > Viridiplantae > Streptophyta > Magnoliopsida > Poales > Poaceae > Avena > Avena insularis. The sequence goes on from CM042694.1 coordinate 540,097,180, forward strand.
CTTCCTCTCCTCAAAATATTTCTTTCTTGCACTCACAATAGCGTCCAATGACTTCTTTATGTCACCATCTCTAGTATTCTTCCCCTTTTATTTTGCTTGTTTCCTTCCAGTGGGTCTTATATTTGTTTTTTCAACCGAGTTTCGAGTATGGATTATCTTTCCATCCTTGCTTGATGATTCATCGTCATCAATGATTCTTGCCTCCATAGTTGACTCTGTCTCTCTTTGGCACTTGCAACACATAACATTCTTCCATTTCTCTTCATTCTCTAGCTCCTTATAATAATGGGCCAATATGAATGGCCTTCCTTGAACCAGCTTGCCCTTTTTGGTTCTCTTTGGATACCCTTTGAATAATTTTTGGGGAATATTGAGCTACATGAACCAAAAGAGAGAAAATTAGTCATGGACAATAATAAATTGAACAAAGTATCCACATGGAAGATAAACAGATGTCACAAAAGAATACAACATACCCTATCTTTGTCATTTGTGCCACTTGAGTTCATTCGTTCAACATTTGCCAATGTCACCGCCCATCTTTGACAATTCGATGAAACTGCAAACCAACGGAAACAAAAATATATATTCGTCCGCCCAATTCCACTTTGGTCGTATGTACTGAAGTACTCCTTCATCCTAACCCAATAAATGTCTCTTGTTTGCTCTGTGCTTATGATCGAATCCATTCCTACATTGCACCATGTGTTGCATAGTAAAATGCCTTACTCCATGGTGTAGTTGGCCGCCCGCCCCTTCAGTGCATCACCGAAACCCTCACCCTCACCATCATTCTCCATGTCAACTTCATCACCATGTTGTTCAGTTTCATATTCTTGAGACCAAAACTCTTGTGAATGTGGTGACCCAATATTCATAGTTGACATAGACGTTTTATCATCCATACTACAATGCATGAAAGTTAACACACATCAAACTACATTAAATTTTATCATTTATATTCATCTATATAATTCAAAACAATAAAAAAGAAATTATGTGCCTTGTCGTCATTTGGTCGAACATGTTGGGTGCAACGGACGACGCTACCTCCTCCGTAGTCGCTCGCGGTTGGGGTGGCTGCAGAGGTTACAGTGGCTGGAATTGGCCGTCTGCATGCCCTGCTACAGGTTTGTCGTGTGGATCCACGTCGATCTTGCTCTTCTTCTGGCCAGAAACCGCAATAGATGTCATCCGCTTGGGCATGACATTCCTTGGCTTCAAGGCGGGCGGTGGACGACAACATGTGGATTCGTCGGTCATGGTGGCTCAAACATCTAGCCGCAGACGATGTTCGCGTTAGGTCTGGGTGCAGCGGCGGCGATGGGAGATGTTGCAAGCGGCGATGAAATTGTTGCATCGGCAGATGTGGGGGCGGAGGAGAAGGGGTTGGGAGAGTGGCGGAATATCTCTCCATGGCCGGGATTTCGCTGGCGGCGGGATGAAGGAAGCCGCATGCGGAAGTTTCAGTTTGGCGGTTGGACAGCGCGGGCCAGCACACCAAATTTGCAGCGAAAGGATTAGGCTTTTTGTGCGCGTGCCCTAAATTGTTTTGTGCGCAACCTATTTTTTGACGTTTGCTGGAGCACGAATTTTCCTCGGCATGCTCAATAATAGCCTTTTTTTTTGCACCGATGGATTTTTGTGTGTCCAACAAATTAAAAATGCTCTAACTACGTTTGTTTGGTTTTTTCCGCATGCAGGTCTTGACTAATTACTCATTTTCTTTAAGACCCTGTTTAATATTTTTTTTCTTGGGTCCACTAGCCATAGACACGTGCTCCCACATGACTTGAGAATGCTTCATTTTTACCAAACTTAAGTCTATAGATAATCTATACCTAATAATAAAGTACGAAGTGTTTTTTACGGGTTTCGCTTTTTCTAGACCGTTTTGCCCTTCTGTCAAATACCAAATTATCCACTAATACCACCGGTAAGTGGGATAAACGTTTTGGTTTTTTGTATATCAGACTCCCACGCTGCCGAATCGCTGTAAAAATGACATGGAAAAAGAACGGTGCATAGCCCTAGCTCTATCTCCGCCGTTAGGATGTTCTGATGCACCGCAGGGGAGTTCGGGGGGCGCGCCAGGTCGGGGTGAGCTGGAGCTGAGAGATAGAGAAGCCAAGCGGCCGGCCGGAAAAATCTATGGCGAGGTCCGCAACAGTAGGGCGTAATGGGGGGTTTCGTATATGGGGTTGACTGGCAGCGGTTGACCCGCATAGCAAGACACCGACGAGACTGCCTAGAAACCAGCCGCATCTTGCCCTCCCCCTATATTCAAAAGATAGCTACAAGCTGCAAGAGATGTATCGAATTTTGCATGCCGGTCGATGTTTACCGCGGGAGATTGACGTGTGGATTGATAGCTGAGGCTAACGACAGGTAAGATTTCCTCCTAATTTTCTTTGGAGCAGCTGGGTGTGGTGCCTGATGTGGGATTCCTCTCGATGCTTGGCAACCTGAGATAACGAACATGGCTTGTATGCTTTGGGGACACACCTCCCTCAGCACCGAATGATATCTGACTCATGCTGGTTACAGTTTGTTATTAAGGAGGAGACATGATTAAGATAAAAACCAATGGGTAATGTAGTATGTAGTATTTAGAAAAAAAGAACTCCAGGCATATTGGCTGACTCGCAAGCATACTTCAATCATGCATACTTGGAGGTCTGGGTATCCAGAGAATTGAAAATGGTTGTCGCCGAGATATAGGATCATCTGACATAGAAACCATCAAATGTACTGTCAACTGAAAAAAAATAGACATGGCATCTGATTCAGTTGGCCATATGAGTAGATACCTGATACATCCTTGCAGAAGTTTTGTTAAGAGGATTTGATGCAATTCTACTGAAACCATACCAGACTACGGTTAAGCTACTATATTTTTCTACGGGCTTCCCTGTAAACTTTGATCATATAGAGAGAAAATGAAAGAAAAGCACTAGCCAAGTCTTAACTCGTCAAGAGATTTTTAATCGAGTAATTTTCCATGAGTATGTGATTAATTTTTAAAAGGAAAATACCATGAACTCTGCATCGATGCATCGATGAACGCAACTATTTTTGTCATTATATGTGATTGCTTAGTCCAATAAACTTTACTAAGCAAGAAGGCATGGAATAGGACATTTTTTACGTGTATATGCCAATGTCAAGAAATATGGGATGACAACCACCGAAAAAGATCGTCATTGACGGTAGCACGATAGTAGAAGAAAGCGATCCAATTTTTTACGATAGATACGTCTACATCAAGAATGTTCGTCCGGTTAAACAAAAACTTCTTTGCAATGATCTCAAAAAACTATTTGATAAAAATCAACCGGTAACAACGCACGAGCATACGTTCTATACTATAGATAACATTAGTAAGGATAAAACACAAAGCTAACACAAGATAATCACAATTTATGGCCATGCCTATCTACCGTGCCCTAGCCATGCGAGTGAAAACTTACTTTATAAGGTTCCATGATGCGGTTATTTTCTCTCCCGTTACAAAGTACAGGCACGTTTCCTAGTTATTATCATGTCTGAAATCCTCGTGCGTGTATAGTACTATTGTTTTCCAGGGCTGGCTGTCATATGTGCTGACTTGTGAGGTGGTGTGTCGCCGTCAGCGGCTACATGTCTCCAGAGTACGCCATGGATGGCGTGTTCTCCATAAAATCCGACATCTACAGCTTCGGCGTCATGGTGCTCGAGATCATATTTGGGAAGAAGATTCGAGGCTTTTGCGATGTGGACCTTGATCTGAACCTTTGCGGCTATGTAAGCACCAGAATGCATGATGGAAATGACACAAATGGTCGATGCTTAATGGATTGTGCTGCTGATATGTACAATCGCGTTGATCCTTTTTCAGGCGTGGATGCTTTGGAAGGAAGGCAGCAGCACTGGACGAGGAGACGGGCAGCATCTGTGATCACGGTCAGGTGCGGAGGTGCATACAGGTTGCTCTGCTGTGTGTTGACGTGCTGCCTAGGAACAGACCGCTGATGTCTTCAGTCGTCCTGATGCTGGCCAGTGAAAATGCCGTCTTGCCAGAGCCGAATGAACCTGGAGCGAACACCGGGAGGAACACGTCCGACACGGGATCATCTCGAACCCAAAGCGAGTTCACCGTAACTGTGACAGATACTAGGTAGTTTGGGATGGAACGGCGTGTACAGGCTAAAATGAATGCGATGCAGCCTAGGAACAGCATGTAAATGCAGCGAAGAACAGATGGGTTCGCACCATGGAGGTCGATATAACACATGCTCAATCTATGGTCTTGAGCCAAAAGACTCCTGCCATGTTGATGTCAGATGCATAAAAACAGAAGGCCTTGGAACTGAACTGAAGGTCTTGGGGGCTGCCACCAAAGAAAGACTTCAGTTACTGGGCACCCTACTGGCAGTGCCTTGGCCATTGCAGGCTATAGCACATTAGCACTCCATCGTCACAGTGTGGTGCCCTACGCCATGTTGTGGAACACAGCCCTCGGCGTTGGGGAGCTGATGGTCGAGCAGAGTGGTGCCTGCCTATCCATCAGACTTGAACCTAACGAAAATATTTGGACAGATTCATAGAACTTTTCACGGAACTTCCGGTAAACTACTGTTATCGAGGCTCTCCTCAACCAATCGACCGGGCATCTGCAGCATCCATTGCAGCATGGTGGTAGCAGTTCAAGGTGTCTGCTCATCAAAAGGGATGTTATCATGCTAAACTGAGGAGGCTGATTACTTCCCGTTTTCAGTTTCATATGATCATATGTGCCACCATGCTAAACCACCGTCTTATCAGGAATCACCGTTCATTATGATTATTATTATGTTTTACAGTCAGATCTTTATTTGGGTATCCAACTTTTTATACTTCCTGTGTCCCGAATTAGATGTCACTGATTTGAGTATGTGTTTTTTCTTCACATAAAAGTAGCACAGCAACCACAAACAATTTGGGCAAGACTTGAAAACCTGAAAAAACATGGAAAATACGAACTACATAAATCAACTCCCACTATATTTTGACAACCTCAGAATAATTTGATGCTGAAACGCGTACTGTATAATCTGGTAAAGAAGGATAAGACCAACAACATACAAAGAAAGTGATAGGGAGCCCACTACAGATTTAGACCACCAAACTTAATAAACATCACAGGAACCTTGCAAAATGAGGTTTCGAAGTGAAAAGCTGAAAACAATATCTAGTGGGATGAAAACTGTGACCAGAATAACTGGTAGTAACATGTATGATGCAGCTAGCATATAAAATACCAGCATACCAAGCAATAGCAAATTATTAAACTCGTTTCTCATAAAGCATACAAAGGGCGTTCAGAACTGTTGTTAACAATCACAGCTGTAAATGCGTCTTTGCATGCCTATATCGAGTACAAGATATGATCCCAAACTTGTAAAGGCCCAACAGAACCAAGATTCTAAATTGCGTAAAATAAAATTCCACATAAGTTCATTTAGTTCACTACTCTACAAAAATTTATCAGCCTGATTGCACGAAATGAGCAGGTCTTCCAGCGTTTATCACCTTGGACCAGATAGACCCATCTCTATATAAAACAAACAAATAAAGTATACATCAGAAGATTGAACACCTCAACAGAACATTCATTCTTCAAAATTTAAGCATAGAAGCATACAGAGTTAACAGTAGCCCTGATACTTTAACTTTACAAAATTTGGTTGTCTAGGACATAAACACTATGGCTAAGACAGACATCGGAGTAATACGTGCGCAGCATATCCACAATAGCCAAGCACCCACCTTAAGGCATTGCGTAAATATTTCACGTATCATCGTTTTCATCTGGGAAAGGAAGAATGGCAATATTGTAAACTATACTGGCAGCCAGATTTGAAAAAACCTCTTTGTTAAATATAATTTCAAGAGAAAATGCAAGTGTCTGAGAATGAAAACAGGGAACAATATAGGATTACTGAACAAATAATATTGCATATATTTCTCAGACAGGTAGGATTCATAAAGGATCAAGCACTGCGTATAGCATAGGAAAATGGTGTGTTTCATCTATCAAATTATTCTTCAACAAACACAGCTAATGATTATACGTAAATAAGATAACACTAATCTTCAGATCCAAATTTGACATGTTTAGGCACTCATGCTTGATGATTGTGAAGCAAAACAGCAAGCTCCCAGTAAAATACCTTTCATGAACTAGCAAGTCATGTGCCTGCAGAAATCAAATTTCTTACTCAATTGACCTCAATACATAAAACTAAGAAAGACAAATGTCGAACAAGTGAATCTGTAATTGTTATAGCATGGAAAAGACGAATGGTTTTTCTCTCTCTCGGAGTCTAGGTAAAGGAGTATTCTGGAGTGCTTATCAGCTAGAAAGATCCAAAGATAGAACTGTCATGTGCAACCTATAGAATTAAAGTGATTTTAAGTTCCTACCCAGACATAAAAGCACAAAACACATTATTCTGAACAATAGAGTTTATCCACAGGGACATCTCTAATCCCCCATTCTCGAAAAAAATCGCATCGGAATAGATCAACACTCAAATCTCACAGACAAGTGGATACCAAACATATTTGGGACGAAAACTACAGAGATACAAGCCAACAGGGAAGTAACCAAACGGCAGCACATATCAAACAAACAGCATAAGATTCTCCAACAAGCTAAGCAAGCAACTAAACTATTGACGCGCAAAGAAGGTAATGTACAAGTACAAGTATGCACGGGCACAGTTCTCACCCAAATGGAAAAGACAGACAAGAGCATCATCGATCGTACGATGTTAAAGTCCGGGATAGGTGCGACAGAGGATACCCTGAGAGAGAGCGCAGGAGCTCCGGGACGCCGTGCTCAGCCGCGAAGTCAGCCTCGCCGCGGCCACCGCGCTGTGCAGCGGCAGCAGCGACATTCCCGCGATGCACCCCAGCTCCACCGGCAACCTGCACGCCACAAACCCGTCCGCGTCACAGATCCGGCACTACTTGGATAGGGCAAACAAGTGAATTACTGTTTATTTACCTGGAGATGCACGGGGCGCGCCTTGCGGCAGAACGGCCGACGGAGGGGATGGAGCGGGAGGCGGCTGAGCGGCAGGCCGCGGAGGCCACGCGGGCGGCGGCGCGGAAGGTCGAGGCCATCTCGTAGGCTTGGTGGGGATCAGAGATGGGGGAGGGAGAGGAGGGTGGGCGAGGGGAGGAGTTTAGGTCTCGGTTCTGGAAGATGCGGCGGCGGGCGGCACGAACAGGAGGGTAGGACACTTTCATTACCACGTTGGGCCGAACGGCCCATAATTGCGGGTTATGTTCCGCATCCCGCGGAATGTGCCACACGGCAGGGTTTGGATTTTCTTGGGGGAAGGGGCAAATGCATGGTCTAAGAAGTATGTTTGTGCTTAGTTGGATGAGAGAGAAGAGGAGTGGGTGCTTAGTTAAGGCCGTTAAGACGTGTCTTTCAGCAATATGTGAGAGTGAAAACTGGGTCATACATTAATAAAATTGTATATTTTAACATCTAACTATTATACATGTTGGCTATTAGATTGACTCTAGATGATATGGCATGGCTTATAGCCAACAGCTGGCTCTACTATCGCACTTGCTCTAACGGCATCTCCACGATGAGAAACAAAAACTGTTTGGCTTCTAGGGTAGGCGACTCGCGACTCTAGGGTTAGAACTCATCTGAGACCACGATCACGATCGTGCTCCTCCAATTCTGATCCAATTTTCTCCACAAATCAATTCTCCTATCGATCGATGGTTCTGGGGTCTGCTCCGTTGAGGTTCGGGGTGATCAAGGGCTCTCTCTGTAGGGTTTCCCACCCTTGGCCGCACGTAGTGGATCTAGGATCCTCGATCATGGAGGCGAGGAGTGGAGAGGGAGGGGGCACAATGCGGCGACGGGAGCGGCCTCGACTCAGAGGCGTGGTGGGTCATCGGCTCCATCGCAGGCTGAGAAGGGGAAAGCGGCGGCGATGGATAGTGACACATCTCGGTCATCGGCGGGTGATCATGTGGAACATCTAATGGCGAAACTGTGTCTGACTACTGCGAAATCTAAGGCAGTGATCATTGACGACTCTGAGGACCTAGAACTGGTGGATCCAGATCGAGCCTTCATGGGTAAAGTCCTGGCACCCAATGTGCTTCATATTAATACTATTCGTGCAACTATGAGGGTTGCCTCGGGTAATCTGAAAGGTCTTCTGATCAACCCTTCGGAAGACAATCTGTTTGTTGCGGAATTTGGCTCGATGTCGGACAGAGATAGAATTATGGAGGGATGTCCATGGGTGGTTGGTAAGCACGCAGTGTTGATGAAGAAGTATAGTTCTGATGTTCTTCCGCGGCATGTGGTGTTTGATCGGTTGGCTATTTGGGCTAGGATCATGTCTCTTCCGAGCAGGATGATGAATGCCGAGAGAGGGCTGATTATTGCTGAACCTATTGGGATCGTGAGGAAGGTGGAAGCGGATGCCTTGGCAGATGATGGGGGGTTTATGCGGCTGAGGGTTGAAATCAAGGTGAATGAACCCCTTATGTGCGCTATTACTATCTACTCAAGCAAGCTCAAGACGACTGATAGTTATGCCATTCAATACGAGTGTCGGGCCTTCTATTGTTTCTCTTGCGGGTTGCTTGGTCACTCTTAGTTGACTTATGCTACTCCTACTGATCGGGACGAGAATGGAGATCTCCCGTACCAGGTGAAGAGGATGTCAGTAGAGGATTTCCATAAGAAGCCTAGCGTGTCAAAATTTGGAACTAATGCATCACCCTCGGCTCACTCGGGTACGTCAGCTAATGATGTCCACACTAGCTTACACAGTGTTGCCCCCGGGGTTCACCACCGTTCTGAGGAACCTGAGGTGGCCTCGCCCGTGAAGCATGGGAGGGGTGGAGCCAGAGGAAGAGGTCGGTCGTCTAAGGGCAGAGGGGGCGGGCGAGCTTTGGAGACGGGCAAGGATATGTTGTCTTCTGATTTGGTTAAGGAGACTATAGTGGACAGGAAGTGCAATAATGCGAAGGAGCTAAAACAACAAGCATTATTGATTGAGGGATCACCATCAGTGGATGATTCTCGTGCTTTGGTGGTTGTGGGAACCTCTAACCCTGTTGCACCATTGGAAGAGGACGTGAACAGTTTGGACTCGAACAAGAAGCAAAGGGTTTCACCAGTTAGATCGACGAATCAGGCAGAGGCTGTTGCATAACCCCTCCAGATGCAATGAATCTATTATGTTGGAATTGTCGCGGTTTGGGTTCTGACGCGACAGTGGGAGAGATTCGTTGGTTGGTGAAGCAGTTCAGACCCGGTGTCCTCTTTCTGTCTGAGACAAAAATGGTGGATATCAAAGCAAGGAACGCCATGTGGTCGCTGGGTTACACGGGTTCCTATGCGGTCAGTTGCGAGGGTTGTAGTGGCGGTCTTGCGCTCTTCTGGAAGCAGCTTTTGTGGTCTCTCTTCGGGGTGCTAACTCTCATGTCATTGACGTGACTATCACCTCGGGGGAGTGTCAGTCGTGGCGTGCTACCTTTGTCTATGGCGAGCCCTGCTGTGAGCTACGTCATGTTTTCTGGGATTTACTACGACGCCTGTGTCGGGAATGGAGTGGTCCATGGGTGTGTTGCGGAGACTTTAACGAGGTGCTTCTGCAGGAGGAACACTATGGATCGACAGATTGTTCTACTGCTCAAATGGAGTTGTTTCGAGATTGTTTGGATGTGACGAGGGGTAACCTCGGCAATGCCCATGGTGATGGACTTGGGGTTTTGCAGAAAAGAGAACGCTGGGGATTTCGTCGGATGTCAAGAAAACAATGAAGACAAAGTCGCCTGAATATTGGGGAAACACTCTATTACAAATTGTCTACTAGATTTCGGTACCCTCGCTTGGGCTTATCCCTCCCTATATATAATAGGCCGGGTCTCAAAGCTGTATGCGGATAGGTTTTATACACGCATGATTACAATACCAACATAATGTTGGTTCATGGTTTCTTTCCTAATATAATAAGAAGTTTATGTCGATTGTTTCCTTGGGCTTGTATCTGGAAGCTCTATGGGTCGTAGGCCTTTTATCCAATGTAGGATAGCGAATAGTGAGCATCCGAGTAATTATACCCATGTCAGTAGCCCCCGAGACTCTACTTGAATTCGTAGTTTTCAGGTTGAGTCTCAAAGTTTTTCTTTCTCCTTTCTCTTATTCTGTTTGATTTTATTTTTTGTAGGGATTTTGGTACAACGAGTCTGATGCTTCCGACGGATCGGAAATCGGTTAATTGCTCCTGGGCAAAAACAAGGTTGACCTACATCAAACTGAAGTCCCCAGGCTTGAATCCGGAATTGGTAACTGGTGTAATTAAGTTCGAGCCACTAAGGTCTTACTGAATACTGAATTCCAGTTTTCTATTTTTTATCAGGTACCCAACGCGTCCGTTAGGATTTTTCATTGTATCATTGATACGGATTTTTACTGGCAGAGCGCATTCTTGTGCGATTACCAGGCCACACAGGACGAATCCTGGGGTCTTACCTTCATGTTTCTGAACACGACATTCAGATTTTTCCCGCGTCTGAGCGTGATCCGAGAGTTTTGTTGTTCTTTTTATATCCGGCTCCCGATAGGAGTATTTATCGTCGGATGCTTCCGTTATTTTATTTATTAGGTGCACGCTAGCGCTTCTGATAAGAGTAGCCCCCGAAACTATGTTTGGATATATGTATCTAGACATAGGCTCGAAAAAAAAATACATCATTGTTTCCATAAATTTTTGTCGGATGCACGACCAGTGCTCCCAATAGGAGTATCCCCCGAGGCTATAGTCGTAATGTTGTATATTTCGAGTGTAGTCTCAAATATTCTCCTGGAGGAATTTACTTCAACTCCAATTAAATTTCTTCGGGTCATATCCTGAGAAAGCCGCAATTTTTGCTGTAGTGCTTTTCTATGATATCAGTGATGACGTATCTGATGTTGTTAGTTTTCAGAAAAACACGCCATGATGGGACATGTCGAACGTGGGCCCATGCGCAGTAATGATGACGCACGATGGCGTTTTTAGCGGAGATTCTTGACCGCACGTTCCCTCGTTGTGCGAGAATCGAGGCATTACGCGTTGTTTCTCCGTTTTTATCGCAGTCATAATTTCTTTTATATTTTCCCTTATCGAGACCTTTGTAACAACATGTTATCATCGCGCAACCCTCTGTCGTTTCGATTTTGCATCGAACGGTTAGGTCTTTGTGCTATTACTCTTTATAAGGGAAGGGATGTGCTTTTTACTGTTTCACCTAGCCTTCCTCTGTTCCTTCTTCCTCCTTGCGCTCTTTGCCCCTTATGAACTTTGATTTTCATGCCCCTCGTTCCTTGCTTTGCCGCCATGGGCAAAAGCAAAGCCGTTGGGACTTCCGCTGCCGCTGCCAAGGTCACCAGGAAAAGGACCGTCGGGTGGGCTCCTACTAAGTGCACGACGTGGGAGCTTCGCAAAGCGTGGAACTATGGCCTTCTGACGGAGGGCTCCTTCAAGCTCCCGGGCGATGAAGCTGCTCCCATCCCCGAGCCTGGCTGGAGGGTAGTGTTCCTTTCCTTCCTCTTCCGCGATCTTTCTCTCCCCTTCCATGAATTTCTCCGAGGCCTTCTCTTCGTTTATGGCGTGCAGCTTTATCAACTCACGCCCAATTCCATCCTCCACGTCGCTTGTTTTGTCACTCTTTGCGAGTGTTTCCTTGGGATTCATCCTTATTGGGGCCTTTGGAAATACTTCTTCTATGTTCGTCGTAACGCCACTAACACCATCGTTCATGATGTTGGTGGCGCCATTTTTTCTGTCCGCTCTAACGTTGATTACTTAGACTTCAAACTCACGGATTCTGTCCAAGGTTGGAAGTCTAAGTGGTTTTATGTCAAGGACCAGCCACTCGAAGGCAAATCTTTTGGGTTAGCCCCCTTTGAACCTAAAAAAGTCTGTCGTAGACTCGACTCCTGGGATCAGCGTCCCTCTGCCGAGGAAATGGCCAAAATCCAGCCCTTCATTGATCGTATTTCTGAGCTGCGACATGAGGTTGGCAAAGAATTGTCGGGTCTCCAGGTCTTGGCATATTTTTTGCGGATCCATGTCCAGCCGCTTCAAGGCCGTTTGTCGGGTATGTGGGCGTATATTGGTAAGAAGGATCCGATGAGGATTTCCTCGGAGGACCTCACCCTGAAGCTGTATGAGAAGAGAGTCCGAAGCTTTACAACTTTAACGGTGAAAAAGTTGTTCCGTCAAATTTCCTTGTAGAGCCTTTCGGCAAGAAAAAATGTCTTCCTGAGGTATATTTCTTTTCGCCTTTGTCTTTTCCTTGTCTTCTATTTATAGATATACTTTTTCAATTCTTCCGCTTTCTGTAGGATTTTGATCACCTGAGCTCTCTTCCTTCCCTTCCTAAAAGTGGTGAGCCCCCTGTCCACCCCTCCGTATCCGACGATCTTCCTATGATTGGGACTGCCGCGGATGAGGAGGGGGATATTTCTGTGTCTGACTCTTCATCGAAGATGTAGTCTCTTCCTTCGGCTGGCTCCAGGGATTTTCACGTGGAACGCGCCGGCGAAAAGAGGAAGCACCCTTGTGATGTGGAAAGGGTCGAGGATTCAGATGACTTGACTGCTTCCAAGCCCTTCGGTACTTCTCCTATCGCAGCTGCTTCTGCCTGGATGAACTTGTTTCGCTTTGCGCATGATGTGTCTTCGTAAGTATTTGCTTTCTTCTTTTTCTGTTTTCACCGGGTGTTTTTATTGGTGCTTACCCTTGGTCGTGTTATTTGTAGCGATAACGAAGATCTTCCTGCTTCTCCTATTCCCACATCGATGGGCTGCTCCACGAGGAAAACCCCTCCACCGTTGGCGGAGCCGAAGGAGAAGGTGATGTCTCCTGCGGAGAAAGAGGTCCAGAAGGATATTACTGCTTCATCCAAGCCGCCGCCGCAGAAAAGGAGAAAAATGGCGGTAAGGGGGTGGTGATATCCGAAGCACCCGTTGATGTGGACATGAAGGATGTAAGTTACTTTTGACGCCGGACTTTTTCCTTCCCTTACATATCTTGGGTTCTCTGGACCAAAATTTACATGGTCGAATAGGCAGGATGCCTAGTGTAATGTAAGGGTTCGTCTTGACCGGGCAGTCGCCAATGATGCGTTCAAGGATCTGTTTGAGGGTTGTCATGTGGAAAACTTAATTACCACGACATCTGATCATTATGGTGTGTTGGTTTCTCTCGCAGTTGGGTCGCTACATCTTGACAGTGGTCCAGTCCAGCATGTATTTCGATATGAAGCTATGTGGAGGAGAGCTGATGGTTACACTGATGTGGTGGAATCGGCTTGGTGTAGGAATGGGGAAGGGCCAAACCCAATTCACTCTACTTGGGACAATTTGAAGAGCCTATCTATCTCCCTGAAAGACCGGAGCCATGAGACCTTTGGGTCGGTTAGGGGCCAAATTTAGAACTTGGAGAAGAAGCTCCGGAATTCTCCTGTCTATGAGGCTATCATCGCCGAGGAGAAGATGGTGGAGGGTCAACTTTGCGAGTTGTTCGAGCAAGAGGAGATCATAGCCCGGCAACGTTCGCGAGTGGAATGGCTCCAAGAGGGAGACTGAAATACTGCCTTCTTTCACGCCAAGGCTACGGCAAGAAAACATACAAACTGTATTACATGCCTGGTTCGTGAGGATGGCTCTGTGTGTGCTGATCAACCGGGTATAAAAGGAATGGTGCATGATTTCTATGAATCCTTGTTCACGTCAGAATCATTGGATTCGACGGAGGCTGTTCTTGATGCGATCCCAGTGAAAGTTACTGATCATATGAATGAAGACCTGTGCAAATCCTACTCTGACGAGGAGATTAGGAGGCTTTATTTCAGATGGGCCCTACCAAAGCCCCCGGTCATGATGGCTTTCAAGCGATGTTCTACCAAGTTCATTGGAAGCTAGTTCAGGAGGATGTTTGTGGTGTGGTTTGGAGTTTCTTGGCAGGGGAGGATATTCCTGATGGTTTTTATGACTCGATCATCGTCCTCATTCCTAAGGTAACAAATCTAAAAAATCTCTCCAAGTTTCGTCCAATTAGTCTGTGCAATATTCTATACAAGATCGCTTCTAAGGTTGTCGCCAATCGATTGAAGATTCTCCTTCTAGACATTGTCTCCGAATATCAGAGTGCTTTTGTTCCCGGGTGTCTTATAACTGATAATGCTCTTATCGTGTATGAGTGTCTTCAGTCTATTAGGCATCAGCGGAGGAAAAGTCCTTATTTTTCTTTTAAGATTGACATGATGAAGGCCTACGATCGCATCGAGTGGGAGTACCTCCATGGATGTCTGAATAAGCTAGGCTTTGCACCGAGTTGGATCAATTCGGTTATGAGCCGTGTCACATTGGCAAGATATGCGGTTAAGGTCAATGGTGAGCTAACTTCCCATGTGGTGCCTTCAAGAGGGATTAGGCAAGGGGATCCGATCAGCCTGTACTTGTTTCTCTTGTGCACTGAAGGTTTATCTTGTTTACTGCAAAAGAAAGAGGGTCTTGGTGAGCTACAAGGTCTTTGGAATGGTCGAACATGCCCTCCTATATCACACTTTCTCTTTGCAGACGACAATATCTTCTTTGTACGAAGTGATCCAAGAAGTATTGAGTCCCTAAAAACAGTTCTCGATATGTACTGTAAAGCTTCTGGTCAGAGAATTAATCTACAGAAGTCTTATGTGTTCTTTGGGAATACATGCCCAGATGAAGTTAAAGTGTATGTGAAGGAGAAGTTGGAGGTTTCCGATGAGAGTCTTCAAGATACTTACCTCGGAATGCCTACTGATATTGCATATGCCACTACGGTGTCTTTCAAGTTCATTGTTGAAAGGGTGTGGCGGTGCGTCACTAGCAACTCTGGGCGACCTATGTCTCATGCAGGCAAGGAAGTGTGGCTCAAGTCGGTTGTTCGGTCCATACCAAATCATGTGATGAGTTGTTTTCGTGTACCGATTTCTACTTGTGACAAGCTGAAGTCGTTTGTTTCGAATCATTGGTGGGGTTTTGAGGATGGTCAACAAAAGATGCACTGGCGTTCCTGGAGTTGGCTATCTGCTCCAAAGTCGGTTGGTGGCTTGTGGTTCAGAGACTTCCCCTTGTTTAATCAGGCGATGTTGGGTAAGCAGGGTTGGCGTCTGATCACAGACCCATCTTCTCTCTATGCTAGGGTGCTGAAAGGTCGATACTATCCGGATACAGACTTCCTTTCTGCCGTAAAGCCGAGGTCAGCCTCGTATACTTGGCGGTCGATTCTGTTCGGCCGTGAACTTCTCCTTCAGGGGATGAGTTGGGGTATCGGCAATGGTGATCGGGTGAGAATTATTAGAGACAACTGGATCCCGGGTTTTCCTGTGGGATCGTTCAAACCACTTTCTCCGATTCTGGCTTCTGCCAAGGTTCGGTTCCTGATGGATGCTCAAGGAACAGGCTGGGAGAGCGACACGGTCCGAGCCTTCTTCCATGAGGATCTTGCGGATACGATTCTACAGATTCCGATTAGCAGAACTGGTGGTGATGACTTTGTGTCTTGGAAGCACAATAAGACGGGTCAGTACACTGTCAGATCGGCTTACAATCTGGCTAGAAGTGCTTCTTTTTTCTCTGAACAAGCGGCAGCTGGACGTGGCTCTTGTTCTGACCGTATAAGGGAAGAAAAGCTTTGGAAATCGGACTGGTCGATTCAAGCCCCGACAAAGATGAAGATTGTGCTATGGCGTATGATCCATGATTGCCTTCCTACCGGGAATCGCTTAGTCACTCGCCATATACCTGACTCTGATCACTGTCTATTTTGTGGTCAAGTGGAGCGACTGGAACATCTGTTCCTCATGTGTCCTTTTGTTAATGCCGTCTGGGATATTGTCAAGTTGAAATATTGCTTCAGACTGCGCAGAAGAGGACTGGACAATTTTAAACAGTGGTGCTCTGGTTTCTTGCAACGTGAGAGTGCAGTCAATGCTACAGTTTTGGTAGTAACATGTTGGCACATTTGGGATGCTCGGAACGATCTCAAGAATAATGGGAATCAATTGGATCCCAAAAGAGTTGCTACCAAAATTCTGGCCTACGTTGAAATGATTTTGACACATTTGTTCAGGGAGAAAGCGGTGAGCGGCGTAATGGACGCCGGAGCTCGGTAATTCAAACTCAACACAAATTCAAATTTGAAGATTCAAAAAAATAGGAGAAAAATATCGGCGTGTAGGTAATGTTATACACTACGTACTGCAAAAACATTGGGTAGAAATACATTGTATTTTGGTCTCAGCAAAAAAATAAAAATTTCAGATCTGAGATGTAAATAGTACACATACGAAATTTAACAAATTTGTCTTTTTTTCTGCGCCGAAAATACAGGAGAGTTTTATTTGAAACTTTGTATATGTGTAGTGCGGAACGTAGGCTACATGCCGATATTTGTTTCGAAATTTTTTGAAGCTTTTTTGAGAAGCCCCAAAAAATCGGCCCAAATTGAATCGGAGGAGACGCGCATTCGTGAAGCATCATGCCAAATCTGTTGTCGTTCAATGATGGTGTCCTCCTCCTGTTGGTTTTACTTGCATTAATGTGGATGCAGCCCTCTTTGCTGATACCAGGAGTATAGGGTGGGGCTTTGTTTTTCGTGACCACTTGGGCAATTTCATTCTGTCGAGCAGCATGGGGTACCTAGCTACCCCGACCTAGAGATGGCAGAGGCGATGGCCATGAAAGAGGCTCTTTCTTTGACAAAAGATCGTGGTTTTTTAAAGATTGTGGTGGTTTCTGACTGCCTGTCTTTGGTGAAGAGGATCTCAAGTCAGCGAGATCGATCTACCCTGGATGCCGTTGTGGCAGACATCATTTCTTTGAAGATGGATTTTGTTTCCTGTCTAATCAATTTCTCTAGTCGTGTAACGAGTGTGGTAGCGCATAAATTGACTCGCTCTGTTGAGCCTTCAGTCTGTAATATGTCGGTCGGTGTGATCCTGGAACTCATTCAGGAAAAACTCTGTAATGATGTTATTTGATCAATAAAGTGCCATGTTCTAAAGAAAAGGCATCTCCACCGGGTCGACCCAACCCGTACCGGTGTGTTCGAAGCCATCCGCGCGGACGCGTGTGACGTGCGTGGCGCAGCTGATTATTGGCTCAACACGTCGAGCTCGTTGGGGAACTCCAAGAGAAAGGTATGATGAACACAGCAACAAGTTTTCCCTCAGTTATGAAACCAAGGTTATCGAACCAGTAGGAGTAAGGAAACACCTCCAAGGTGTTGTTACCAATTTGGAATCCTGCACAACACAACCACGGAACTTTGCCCCCAACTTACAGTGAGGTTGCCAATCTTACCGGTTTTGCTGAAAACAAAGAATTGAACGTATTGTGTGAAAGAAAATAATAGCTTGTAGAAAGTAAACAGAAAGCAGTAAACAGTTGTAGATTGATGGTAAAAGAAAGGACCAGGGTCCATAGTTCACTAGTGGTGGTTCTCCTTAAGATAGATGACATGTTGGATGAATAAATTATAGCGGGACAATTGACAAACATCGAGAAAGCATACATGCATATACTAATCATATTGACTCCTATAAGATTTGATTGGGCATTACAACATTATACATAGACCGTAATCCAACTGCATCTATGACTAATAATCCACCTTCAGGTTATCAATCCGAACCCCCTCCAGTATTAAGTTGCAAGCAACAGATAATTGCATTAGCATTGCGTTTAAAGTAAACAATACGATTGTTCTATGAACAAAGGATTGTTGTTTTCTCCCTACTAGCAACAACACATCTAGTACCTTAGAGATTTCTGTCACTTCTCCAGATTACTAGAGGCATGAACCCACTATCGAGCATAAATACTCCCTCTTGGAGTTGCTAGCATTTACTCGGCCAAGATATCTACTAACAACGGAGAGCATGCAAGATCACAAATAACAAAGACATGATAGAATCAATAATCAATCTGAAATAGCATCTCAATATCCATCAGATCCCCGCAAATACAACATGTATGATTACAAATAGATGATCTTGATCATGAACGGAGCTCACAAGATCTAAACATGGTAGCACAAAGGAGAAGAACCAACCATCTAGCTACTACATGGACCCGAAGTCCAAGGATGAACTACTCACGCATCACACCAGAGGCTTGCATGGTGATGAAGAAGGCCTCCAGGGTGAATTCTTCCCTCCGGCAGGGTGCCGGGAAGAGCTTCAGATCCCTCTCGATCTAGAGATGGAGATGACGGCAGCTACAGACTCTTTCGTGGATTTTTGATCGGGTACTTAGGGTTTCTGTATTGGAGGCAATATATAGGCGAAAGGGGAGGCCGAGGGGTGCCCTAGGCGGCCACACCACCCCCTAGCGCCGGCTAGGCCTGGTCGCACGGCCTGGTGGTGTGGGCGGCCCCTGGCCCCTCTCCTTCTCGTATTCTGGCTCCGTGTCCCCCTCGGTGAAATATTGACTTTGGCTTTTGTCCTGTCCAATTCCGAGAATATTCATTTTCTGACTTTCCTTGAACGAAAAACAGCAGAAAACAGGCAGCTGGCACTATGTCAACATCCCTAAGCTTAACTCCTGCTCGTCCTCGAGTAGGTAAGTGATAAAAAGAAACAATAATTTTTGAGGTGACATGAACCATCATAAACTTGATCAAAGTATTTGTAAAACATTGATAGCTGGGATCATAGTACTGCAACATAGCATGAAAGACAAAGTTCTAACAATAAGACATAGCAACTATGTTTTAACATGAAAAATCACACACAAAAGATTCATGAATAACAATGCTTTGCAAGACGTTTGTTTATTTCACATAAAGAAAACATAACATAGTGGCACTCAGCTTGTCCCTCATAGAGTAGCAAACATAAATGCATAGGACACCTTCAAAGTTTATAAGGGTGACTAGATACAAATAGTTTAAGAACAAGCAATATCAAAGTTATGCATCAATCAACAAGTCTTGGGACAATGCACATAAAACTAAGAATGGCCACTATGCTCTCTCAATAGGTGCATAAAGATAGAAGGTGGAGACTCAACATAAAAGTAAAAGAAAAGCCTTCATAGAAGGAAGCAGGGATTCAAGTCTCATAAAGAGCTTCCAAAAATTATGGTACTTATTAGCTTTCAACTCTCATTACCCCTATCATAAGCATCTTGAAGTGATTAAGGTTAAAGTGAACAAACTATGGAGTATATGCTTGACAAAGTATAAGTTGGAAATCTCATGTCCCTTGAATACGAGGGCCGCTCCTCATGCTACTCAAGTTTAGTTGCCGGTAAGTTCTTGTCATAGTAAGTACATGTGTATCATAGAGAACCGCCAACGGGGTACCCCTTGCCCGATGATACGGAAGAATCCCCATATCAAAATGACAAGGCAAGCATACAACGAGCATCTCATCAATCTTCTTATTTACCATGGGAAAATGGTGTTTTTTTCTCTCTTTCCTCTTTTCTCATATCTTTTTTTTCCTTTTTCTCTTTTTCTCAATATCTGACTCTTTTTTTTATAAGAAGAATGCTTCATAGACAGCTCATTATGGTTACGCTGCAGGTTTCCACCATGATTAGGCATGGATTAGACCGGCGACCCAGGCGTTTCTCTAACACACATACATAACTCCATGGACTTAGAAGCTCCCCTTTCATTTCACACCGACGACATCCATAGACAAAAGATCATGATATCAACTAGGTACAAAGTACAAGCGCAATGTTGAAAGCGTTCCCCATGACAACATGGTTCTGCTAATCCCCAACATATAAGTGCAAGCATATACAACATAGACGACACAATGGTTCAAGTTTATTAAGGGCAAGAAAAGTAAAGTGTGCCATCAAGTTCGTGAGAGCTTTAATCACTAGTTTTCTCATAACAAGTTTAATTCGGAAGGTAGATAAAAACATGAATATACTTGGAATAGCAAATACTAATAGGTAGGTATGGTGGACTCTTTGGAATAACTTGGTTTTATTTGGTGTTGGATGCATGAGTGGAACTCATACTTGGTTATGGAGGCTAGCAAAAGACTAGGAGTGACCAACTAAGAGAGCAATAATGGCCATAATCATGCAAAGCGACAAAACATCATTAATTAAAGCATAAAGTGATATTACAAGTCGAAAACTAAACGATCATAAAGTCTATGGTGACTTGGGATAGTCATAACATGGTGTGAGCATGCGCCAAGTCAACCCAAATAAAGCATCAAAGGAGAATACCACAATACTATGCTTTAATATGCTAAAACAACGCATGATTCTTTCAAGGCACATTAAGCAATCTCAATTGTTTATATCATGTCATGCTACAGAAAAGATCACTAAGCATAAAGCCAAAACAATATCAAGCCTGGCATGACAAAGCATAGACCACAGTCAAAAAACAAGCTCTCATTACCACTTAAGCATGAACTTTCCTACTCTTTTCCAATCCAAACCAAACTATTTGAAACCTAATGTATGAAAGAGGGGGTCCAACCAATTTATTCAAGCAAACTAAGAAACTCAAGCAAACCAAAAACAAAAACAAAGACGCTCCAAGAACAACACAACTATGCATGAAACAATAAAAACGAAGTGTTTGGAAGAAACCTGGGATTTTTATTGATGAAGAAGGGGATGCCTTGGGCATCCCCAAGCTTTGACGCTTGTACCTCTTGGATATTTCTTAGGGTGACACGCGTGGCATCCCCAAGATTGAGCTTTAGTCCATTCTTCATCTCATTACATCATTCTCTCCATACACCTGAAATTTTTCCTTCATACAAAACTTCACACAATCTTTATTAGCAACATTAGTGCACTCAAGATAATAAGTCTTTGTTTCAGTTTCAACACTAATAAAACTTCCATTAAAACACAAGCTACTACAGCACTTCCCTCAAAAATCTCAATTCCCCAAAGAGAACCCAAAAAGGAACCAACAAGAAGAAAATGCAAATAATGATAGAAATCTGTCAAAACAGACCAGCAGGTAAAAACCAATTTTTTCAAAGACCTTTTGTTGCTCAAATCAAAAAGTGTTGAACTAACGAAAGTTAGATAACAACATGGGGCAGAAGCACAAAAATTCACGCCTCAAAACTACGTACAGAGATATTACACGAATATTTATAGTGAAGCACAAAAATCTGTTTCGGGATAGCAACTTTCCCAAGCATTACTTCTATCTCATTAGAGGTTACTCTTGGCACAAAAAGCAAATAAAAAGGATAAGGAGCGATATGAGGTTATTACTGATGTAATAACTTCCAAGACTCATCTAAAACTTTTGGGTTATCTTCCAATAAGTACTTTTCTTTAACGCCTTTAAGTTAGGCATAAGAAGCAAGAAAAAGAATCAAGTGTTCTCAAATGAAGATGCATTAAGAGCAAATTTTATTTTCATAGGAGAGGAAAAAGGAATCTTCTCTCTCTTCTTAGGGAAGTATTCTATACCTTTCTTGAGTGGGAGTTGATATTTAATGGTGCCTTCTTTCATATCAATAATGGCACCAACAGTTCTAAGAAAAGGTCTTCCCAAAGTAATAGGACAAGAAGCATTGCATTCAACATCCAAAACATAGAAATCAACGGGGACATAGGCATTTTTAACCATAATAAGAACATCATTAATACTCCCCATGAGTTTCTTTTTAGCATTATCATCAAGTGGGACATTCAAATAACAATCTTCCAATGGTGGCAAATCAAGCATATCATAAATCCTTCTAGGCATAATAGAAACACTACTATGATGTTCACATAAAGCCTTAAGATCAAAATTATTCACTTTCATATTAATGATGGGTTCCCAACCATCTTCTAGTTTCATAGGAATAGAAGCTTTATGTTTCATCTTTTCTTCTTTAATTTTTATGAGAGCATCAGTAATGTGTTTTGTAAAGGCCATATTCATAGCACTAGCATTAGGACTTTTAGCAAGCTTTTGTAAGAACTTAATTACTTCAGAGATATTGCAACCATCAAGATCAAAATCATAATTATCATCTAAAGTAGTAGAGCTATTATTAGCTTCAACACTAGTGGTAGTGATAGTAGAAACACTAATATTTCTAGCAATTTCATCTTCTCATTCCCACTTAGCATGCAATTTAGCTAATAATCTAACATTTTCATCAATTCTAACTTGTATGCCATTAGTAGCAGCAAAGGGATTATCAATAGTTTCAGGTTTAGCAGCCATTTTATTCAAATAAGATTGTGCTTCAGCCAATGATGCTATATTTCTTTTAGCATTAGAGAGTTTTTCGTCAATATTTTTATTGAAAGAAGTTTGTTTACTAATAAAATCTTTAAGCATAACTTCAAGTTTAGAGGGAGCACTCCTATTATTGTTGTAGGAATTTCCATAAGCATTACCATTGTTGGGAGGATATGGCCTATAATTATTATTACCAAAATTATTCCTGTAGGAATTGTTGCTAAAATTATTATTTCTTATAAAGTTCACATCAACTTGCTCTTCTTGAGCAACCAAAGAGGCTAAGGGAGCATGATTTGGATCAATATGAGCTTTCCCATTAACAAGCATAGACATAATAACATCAATTTTATCACTCAAGGAGGAGGTTTTTTCAACAGAATTTACCTTCTTACCTTGTGGATCTCTTTCAGTATGCCATTCAGAATAGTTAACCATCATATTATCCAGAAGCTTTGTTGCAGCACCCAAAGTAATGGTCATAAAGGTACCTCCAGTAGAAGAATCCAGTAGATTTCTTGAAGAATAGTTCAATCCCGCATAAAAGGTTTGGATAATCATCCAAGCAGTTAGTCCATGAGTGGGACAATTCTTTACCAAAGATTTCATTCTTTCCCAAGCTTGAGCAACATATTCATTATCAGATTGTTTAAATTTCATTATTTCACTTCTCATAGATATAATCTTAGCAGGAGGATAGTATTTTCCAATGAAAGCATCTTTGCATTTAGTCCAAGAATCAATACTATTTCTAGTTAGGGATTGCAACCATTCTTTAACTTTTCCTCTCAAAGAGAAAGGAAACAATTTAAGCTTAATAATATCCCCATCTATATCCCTATGCTTTTGCATCTCACAAAGTTCAATAAAGTTATTTAGATGAGCAACATCATCTTCAGTACCAATACCAGAAAATTGTTCTCTCATAACAAGATTGAGTAAAGCAGGTTTAATTTCAAAGAAAGTAGCTTCAGGAACAGGTGGAGCAATAGGTGTGCACATGAAATCATTATTGTTGGTGCTAGTGAAGTCACACAACTTAGTGTTTTCAAGAGTAGTCATTTTTGTATATTTAATAAAGAAAGCACCTAGTACAACTATTTATTTTTTGTGTTTTTGATAAAGAAACAAGCAAACAAAGCAAAAATAAACTAAGCAAAACAAATAAAATAAAGTAAAAAATATTGGTTATGAGGGACTCCCCTTGTGAAGATGTCCTTGACTCCCCGACAACGGCGCCAGAAAAAGCTTGATTATTGGCTCAACACGTCGAGCTCGTTGGGGAACCCCAAGGGGAAGGTATGATCAGCACAACATCAAGTTTTCCCTCAGTTATGATACCAAGGTTATCGAACAAGTAGGAGAAAGGAAACACCTCCAAGGTGTTGTTACCAACTTGGAATCCTGCACAACACAACCACATAACTTTGCCCCCAACTTACAGTGATGTTGTCAATCTCACCGGTTTTGCTGAAAACAAAGGATTAAACGTATTGTGTGGAAGAAAGTAATAGCTTGCAGAAAGTAAATAGAAAGCAGTAAACAGTTATAGATTGATGGTAAAAGAAAGGACCGGGGTCCATAGTTCACTAGTGGTGGTTCTCCTTAAGATAGATGACATGTTGGGTGAACAAATTACAACGGGCAAATTGACAAACATCGAGAAAGCATACATGCATATACTAATCATCTTGACTCCTCCAGTATTAAGTTGCAAGCAACAGATAATTGCATTATGCATTGCGTGTAAAGTAAACAATACGATTGTTCTATGAACAAAGGATTGTTGTTTTCTCCCTAGTAGCAACAACACATATAGTACCTTAGAGATTTCTGTCACTTCCCCAGATTACTAGAGGCATGAACCCACTATCAAGCATAAATACTCCCTCTTGGAGTTGCTAGCATCTACTCGGCCAAGATATCTACTAACAACGGAGAGCATGCAAGATCACAAATAACAAAGACATGATAGAAACAATAATCAATCTGAAATAGCATCTCAATATCCATAGGATCCCCGCAAACACAACATGTATGATTACAAATAGATGATCTTGATCATGAACGAAGCTCACAAGATCTAAACATGGTAGCACAAATGAGAAGAACCAACCATCTAGCTAGTACATGGACCCGTAGTCCAAGGATGAACTACTCACGCATCACACCAGAGGATTGCATGGTGATGAAGAAGGTCTCCGGGGTGAATTCTCCCCTCCGGCAGGTGCCGGGAAGAGCTTCAGATCCCTCCCGATCTAGGGATGGAGATGACGGCGGCTACAGACTCTTTCGTGGAATTTTGATCGGGTACTTAGGGTTTCTGTATCAGAGGCAATATATAGGCGAAAGGGGAGGCCGAGGGGTGCCCTAGGCGGCCACACCACCCCCTGGCGCAGGCCAGGCCTGGCCGCGCGGCCTGGTGGTGTGGGCGGCCCCTGGCCCCTCTCCATCCCGTATTCTGGTTCTGTGTCCCCCTCGGTGAAATATTGACTTTGGCTTTTGTCCCGTCCAATCCCGTCGTGTTGATGGAGGAAGATATGGCCACCGTCGCTGTCGATGATGGTGAGCACATGATGATCCTCGCTTCTTTGGACGGCATGTATGCTGATACGTTGTAAATGTATCTGTAATTTTTGATGTTCCATGCTTGTTTTATACCTAGTTTCTTGTGTTTTGTTCATACTTTGAGGTATTTTTATACATTTTCTGGAACTAACCTTTTAACAAGATGACACAATGCTAGTTGCCTGTTTTCTGCTGTTTTTGGTTTCAGAAAAGCTAGTAAGGAAATATTCTCGGAATTGGACGGGACAAAAGCCAAAGTCAATATTTTACCCAAAGCAATACGGAGCTCGAAGGGGAGACGAAGTGGAGCACTAGGGCAGCCACACCTATTGGTCGTGCGGCCTGGGGGCGCGCCACCAGGGGTGTGGCCCCCTGGTACTCCACCAACCTTGCCCCTTTGCCTATAAAAGCCTCCCAGGACGAAAACCCTAAGGACCCGATCAAAATTTCACGAAAGAGTCTATAGCCACCGCCATCTCCATCCGTAGATCAGGAGGGATTCGAAGTTCTTCCCGACACCCTGCCAGAGGGGAGAGATCACCCTGGAGGCCTTCTTCATCACCATGCCTGCCTCCGGTGTGATGTGTGAGTAGTTCATCCTTGGACTATGGGTCCATGTAGTAGCTAGATGGTTGGTTGTCCTCCTTTGTGCTATTATGTTTAGATCTTGTGAGCTCCATTCATGATCAAGATCATCTATTTGTAATCTTACATGTTGTGTTTGCGGGGATCCGATGGATATTGAGATGCTATTTCAGATTGATTATTGATGCTCTCCGTTGTTTGTAACTATCTTGGCCAAGTAGATGCTTGCAACTCCAAGAGGGAGTATTTATGCTCGATAGTGGGTTCATGCCTCTAGTAATCTGGGGAAGTGACTGGAATCTCTAAGGTTGTAGATGTGTTGTTGCTACTAGGGAGAAAATAGCAATCCTTTATCCATGGGACAATCGTATTGTTTACTTTACACACTTTGCTTAATGCAATTATCTGTTGCTTGCAACTTAATACTGAAAGGGGTCCGGATGATAACCTGATGGTGGATTATTAGTCATAGATGTAGTTGGATTACGGTATATGTATAATGTTGTAATGCCCAATCAAATCTCACAGGAGTCAAGATGTCTAGTATATGCATTCTATGCTTTCTCAAATCTGTCAATTGCCCCGTTGTAATTTGTTCACCCAGCATGTTGTCTATCTTAAGGAGAATCACCTCTAGTGAACTATGGAGCCCGGTCCATGCTTTTACCATTGCCATACTTTGTACTGTTACTGTTTACTATTTACTTTCTGCAAGCAATTACTATCTTCCACACAATACGTTTAATCCTTTGTTTTTAGCAAACCGGTGAGATTGACAACCTCACTATAAGTTGGGGGAAAAGTTCTGTGGTTGTGTTGTGCAGGATTCCAAGTTGCTAGAAACACCTTGCAGTTGTTTCCTTGCTCCTACTGGTTCGATAACCTTGGTTTCATAACTAGGGGAAAACTTGCTACTGTGCTCATCATACCTTCCTCTTGGGGTCCCCAACGAGCTCTACATTTTGACCCATCAAGCACTTTTTCTGGCGCCATTGCCAGGGAGTCAAGGATAGCTTCACAAGGGGAGTCTCTCATAACCAATCTCTTTACTTTGTTTTTTGTTTTGCTTAGTTTATTTCTGCTTAGTTTGCCTGTTTCTTTTTTACCAAAAACACAATTTTTTAGTATACTAGATTGCTTCCTTTTATCAAAAACACAAAAAAATGACTACTCTTGAAAACATTAAGTTGTGTGACTTCACTAGCACCAACAACAATGATATCATGTGCACACCTATTGCTCCACCTGGTCCTGAAGTTGCTTTCTTTGAAATTAAACCTGCTTTGCTCAATCTTGTTATGAAAGAACAATTCTCTAGTGCTGGTACTGATGATGCTGCTGCTTGATGTCTATGCATGCTTCTATTCTTGTAGACAATGTTGGGCCTCCAAGTGCAGAGGTTTGTAGAACAGCAGCAAGTTTCCCTTAAGTGGATCACCCAAGGTTTATCGAACTTAGGGAGGAAGTGGTCAAAGTTATCCCTCTCAAGCAACCCTGCAATCAAGATAAGAAGTCTCTTGTGTCCCCAACACACCCAATACACTTGTCAGGTGTATAGGTGCACTAGTTCGGTGAACAGATAGTGAAATACAAGTAATATGGATGATTATAAGTGGTAATTGCAATCCGAAATAATAGTGGCAGCAAGCAAACATGTAACAGGACTGATTGTAAATGGTGTTTCAATTCTTAAAAGCAAGGCCTAGGGATCATACTTTCACTAGTGGACACTCTCATATAAATATCTTCTCTTCATGTTGCTTCCCTGAACTACTCTCCGGTTGGACGATGTAGGGCTATAACAGCACACCTTAAAGTTCGTATTCCCCATCTAGATAACCCTCACTATCACCTTGAGCGCTAGATGGTTCCAAGAAACACCACAATTTCATAGTGACGAGGGTTTAACTTGTCAATGACCATTGTTATGGACTTGGGTTTTGGAGAAGGAGGGAGCGCTGGATACATCTATCGGCTAGCAAACAAGCACACAGGGGACAAAGAATTTACCCAGGTTCAGGCCTCGTAGAGGTCCCTACTCCTGCTTGTCTGCTCGTGGAATTATTGAAGGAGTCGAAAGTTACAATGGTGCACAGATGCAATCTGGCAAGGGTTGTGGAAACTAGGGTTGCGTGTGTCCTCCTCGCCGCCCCCTCCTAGCCTTTATATGGATAGGTTAGGTCTTAGGTAGCAGGTCGAGTCGGTTACAGGTTAGGGTTTTCCCCTTCAAACTTTCTACCTTTAGCTTCTTCTTGTCCTTCAAGCAATCGAGAGTTTGTAGGTTACTCGAGTCCCTCCATCCGGGCCTTGGCGACACCGTGGGCCTGTATGTATTTGGACCGTATATACCAAGCTCGAGCACACAGAGGGTATACCCATGTCGAGGCCCCAGTGTCCGGTGGAATCAGATTCGATTGGGGACTTTGAAGTCTTGAGTTCCTAAATGAGTACATTTGATTGCTTTATTTGTGTCATAGGGATTGTTGATATACACGCGATATAGCGAAGTATCGGTATCGATTAACCACCTTAGGGTGAAACAACATAATCTACTCAAATTGAGTCCGGACTCGAATCGGAAAAAATCTTGGTGTAATTGACTCAGCCGGAGGTCTTACGAGTCGAATTCGATTATATGGGTGTGAGCACTTGGGCGTCCGTCAAGGCATGTTCATCGTGCTGTAGGCACGGATATGTTTCTGGTAGTCGCGATTAAATGCGTTGCGGGCCTTATCCAGTCTTACCTTCACGCCGTAGGCGCGACATCAATTTTATCATCGCGGAGACGATTGGGTAACCAGAGACGATCTCTTTGTAGGGGAAAAATTATGAGGCGGTGTCACCATGAGTTTCGAGTGTGGATATTATCAACACATAATTTTTTATACAAATAATCATAGGGTGCGCGACCAGCGCTCCCTATGGGAGTAGCCCCCGAGTGCCTGGTTGAGTCGAAGACTCAGGCAGGGACTAAAGAACTTTTGCGATTGCTATCGTCTTTTGCTTGCTTGTTTCAGTCGATGACTCAGGCAGGTACTAATACACTTTTTGCGACTGTTGTTGTCTTTTGCCTGCTTGTTTCCGGCGCTCCCTATGGGAGTAACACATGTCCATAATCGAACTGTGTTTCGAGTGGTTAGGTTTTGCTTTTGTGATTGCCCATGTTCCTGCAACAAGAAAAAGAAAAATCGTAGGGTGCGCGGCCAGCGCTCCCTATGGGAGTAGCCCCCAAGTGCTTGGTGGAGTCGTAGACTCCAGCAAGGACTAAAAATAGTCGAAGATTTCCACTGCATAGCCTTGATGATGTCAGTGCTGACGCTTGTATGACCTTAGTTGCCCGCGTGAGCGATTTTGACGGGACGTGACGAGCGTTGGGTCCCACTTTCTGACTTTGATTTGACTGGGCGTGCGTAATCTTATTTTTAACTGTGCCTCCTCGATTTCCGCGCGTAATGGTAGAAGTGGGGGGACGGTTCGCGCTTCCTCTTCTCCACGTGTCCAACGCGATGCGTGCCACGCGTCCAATAGGATTTTTGTCAGCCGTTGGATTGCATCTCCCAGGGGTTAAGTAGCGATGATGCGGCGGTAATTTCCCATCTGTGCTCTTTCTTCCTTGCTGCCATCGCCATTGCTGTTGCTTTTCTGCTTTCCCCTGCGCCCATCTTCTCCATGACGTTGGACCAGCTCCATTCATTCCCAAGCTACTTCCTTCGCTCACATCGCCGCCGTGCAATGGGGAAGAAGAAGGGAGGCGCTGCCGCTGATCCCGCGGCCACCCTCGCTACAACAAAGAAGAAAGGTGGCTCCGCTGCTGTGGGCACCAGTGCCGCCGCCGTCGGGAAGAAGAAGGTCGCGGGCACCCACGTGACCAATGGCGCATGGCGCCCCTCTGTCATCAAGGCATCGGATCTCCGTCTTCTTTGCCAAGACGGAGTTATTTCTGCAGCAGTCGCCGATTTGCGCGTCCCCAGCGGCGAGACCATTCCTGTGCCTCCCGCTGGTTATCGAGTGATGTTTCTTGCATTCATCATTCGTGGTCTTTCCTTGCCTCTTCACCCCTTTATTCGGGGTCTTCTTTGTTTCTATGGGCTCCAGCTCCATCAGCTGTCCCCAAATTCTCTCCTCCACATCACTTGTTTCATCACTCTCTGCGAGTGCTGGATCAGAATCGAGCCACACTTTGGTCTTTTCAAGCGCATTTTTAAATTGAAGCGTCAGTCTGCATCCGGCTCTTTAGTTTATGACGTAGGTGGTTGCGGAATCCACGTTGATCCATCCGCCACCTACTTCGATATCAAGCTTACCAAGTCCGTCCAGGGATGGAGGGACAAATGGTTCTATGTTCGCGACTAGAAGGCCAAGGACGAGCACTTTGGACTCGCGCCTTTCGATCCCGCGACTCCCTGCAAGAAGATGCGTTCTTGGAAGAACATGATCATGCCTTCTGAACTCGTGGAGACAGATGTGTTATATCAGCGCGTCTGCGACCTCAAGAGTCGCATAGGCGCAGAAGAGGGAGGCTGCGCCCTTGTCAGGACTTGGCTGCGTCGTCACGTCCAGCCTCTCTAGGCCAGGGTCCATCCCATGTTCCAATGGGGTGGCGCTGATGATCCCACTCGCGTGTCTGCTGATGGCATGTCCGTGAGTGAGGTAGATAAGAGGGTGCGACTAGTCACGAAGTACACCCTCAAGGATGTGCTTCCGAACGAGCCAGTCGTTCCTCCTTTCGATGCTTCAAATCCTCCTCCTGAGGTATAGTTGTGCTACGTAGTAGCTTATTTTCTCAATTGTGTATTCTGTTGCTTATCTGTTATGTTTGCTGATCTTTACTGTTTGTATGCAGGAGTGGGCGGTGTTGCCTTGTATGCCTCCCCTCCTTGAGGGGATTATTCCTCGTGAAGCTTTGGAAGAGGACGAGTCTGAGTCGACTGTCCCTTTCGATGTGGAAGAGGAAGCCCCCGAGTCCGAGAGCCCGGATACTCGCAAGCGTTCGCGTAGCGGGGATTCCGACGCGTCAACTCCTTCAACTCTAGGAGGCGCGGAGTCGCCAATTCCCGCCGTTCCTGTGAGGGCTGTGGCACCGTCTTCTCGCAAGAAGATGCGATTGCCCAAGGAGTCTTTGTCGGAATCGGCGGAGACCATGTTTGATCTTGACAAATTTGACTGGTAATTTTGCTAGTGCATTCATTCTTCTCTGTTTTCTTCTTGTTGGCTTTGTTCTGGAGTTTGCCCTTTCTGAGTGCGGATTTTGTCTTGTAGTCAAGAGGCGTCGTCATCTTCTGACGACGTCGAATTTTTGAAGGAATCAGGAGTCGCGACTTCAAGGGCCAAGGTAGAGGTTGAGCGCGCTCCTTCTCCGACAGCGGCCCACTCCGGGCACAATTCTTCGAGCTCTCCTCATGTAGGGGAGCATCGAGTAGTTGCTCGGATGACGGTTCAACGAACTTCTTCGGAGTCGCTAGAGGACCATGTAAGTATAGCTTTCCTTCTTTTTTTAATGTGGTAGTCAAAGCCTTCTGCTGCCTTCTGCCGACTCCTTGTTTTGTGCGACAGCTCCTTGTAAAGGAAGCTACGTAGGTGGCGGAGCAGGTGATGGCGATGGGTCGCCAGCATGCGATGATGGAGACGCGCCACCGCGTGGTCGAGAGTAAGTGCTCTATACTTATTCTTTTCGTCTTCTCTCTGTTTTGGTATAATCGACTGACAGCCAATTTATTGACTGCCATGTAGCTGAGGATAACGCTTTACTGCGCGATGTCGCGACGTTGGAGAAGACACTAGCCGCATCTATGAAGGGGCGCGACGAGGCAATCGCGGCTCGTGATGATGCCCAGAAGCGCGAAGAGGATCTGCCCGCCTCCTTTGCAGCCAGGGAGAAGTTTTTCGAAGAGCAACTGTTCTCAGTCGCCAAGGCCCTCTCAGGTACCTTTACTGGTAGATATTTTATTGATGTTCTTCTCTTCCTCTGTAGTGCCGGTGGCACTAGAAGTTTGATCCATGTGTATATTTTGGTGTAGATGCTAGTGGCTTGAGTTTTGATCCACAAGCCCTTTGTCGTGATGACGCTCTGGCGGGCGCGGTATCTGCGGTCGAGGATCGTAGTGCCACTGTCCAAAATACGCTGTCCAAGGCCAAGGCCACCTTGAGTCGCCTCCGGGAGGAGCTGATGCCGAAGGCGGATCTGGTCGACAATGTGGAAGAGCTGGTGGAGTCGCTCGCTGGGGGTGTGCCTGCCGCGTACAAGAATTCCCTCCGCGCAGCTGGCGCGACCATGTCGCTTGCCATGGTGCAAGCCCACGGAGTCGAAGTAGATCCTTCTACGGTGTCGAAGACGATGCCTGTTGGCGCGGATGGTCAGCAGGTAGTATTCGCTCCCTTTGCAACTGCCTGTGCCAAATATGGCCATTCCTTGATAAACACTGTTGCCAAGTACTCGGAGGAGCTCAATCGTGCAAAGAAGGCGGCGAAAACTTTGACCTCAGGGGCCGGTGGAAAGTCAGTGGCATCTGATACTGCCACGGACTTGATGAAGCCCCCGAGGTCATCGAAGTCGAAGAAGCCAGCTGCCTCGTAGTTAGTTTCTTTGTAATAGTTGATGAATTGCTCTTTTGATTGGAGAACATGCCTGTTGGCGAATGTGTTTGTAGATACTTTTATGCTGATCCTGAATGCATCTGTTACTTTTGACTTTTGAGTTGGTCGCCTTATTTGCCTCTGGCTTGATTTTTGGTAGGATACATCAAGTGGTCCTGTGGGGGGAACCCCGGACTCGCCATCTCTTGAGGATACAATGGCACCACCATGATCTAGGGTAGAGGAGCTTTCCTTGCTTTCGCGACTTCGTGATCATGTTAAGCAACTGGAGCGTGAGTTGCCCGTGATCATGATGGCCTTGAGCGTGTGGAAGTCAAAGGCTGAAAAAGCGCCGCCATGAGCAATATCTGCTTGGCGAGTGACGCAGTGGCGACCAGTTTAAGTGTTAGTTTGCTCATCCTCGTCTTTTCCTTTGTAGTTAATCGCAATGGTACGTTGTACTCATCTGTTGATCTTGCCGTGTAGTTGTTAGCGCCGCCATCCGCAGGAGGAGAGGGATAGGATTGCCATCCGTCTTCATGATCTCACCCAGAGCAACTTCGGAGAGTGGATACTCGGGTAGATCATGATCGATGCATTGTGTTAGCGACCACAGGGATCGCGCCTCATGATCTTGCTCTTTCTGAATAAGTCACAGTCGTGTTTGAAGAACATCTACCGGGCGATGTTCCCACTGGATGATACTCCATCAAGCCTGCTGGCTCTCCTGACCAAATTTCAAGATATGTCCGCGGTTCGCGAGTGCGTGAGGCAGCAGTTGGTGGCTGGTGCCAAGGCTGCCCTTTCCATGGTGCGTTTGCACAGGCGACGATGGATGTCGCCGCCATTGCCTTCCGGGCCACCGCGCCACGAGGATCTTCACGAACATGGTGCCGCACTATCGAGCGGTGGATCGCCCGTAGAGGAGGTCGACTTCTTGATAATGTACTAATGTTCTTCTGTTGCAAGGGTAGCCAAGTATGTATCCTGCACATCAGTGTACTAGTGTTGTAAAGCTCGTATACCTTTGTAGATAATTTACTGTTGAATGTGGACAAATAGCTTTAAGCGTGGGGTGCGTTGCACTTATGCGAGTCCTTTTCGTTAGCCTGGCCATCTTTGTATCGTTCCCTTGTCAACCTGTCAGGTGCGTTGCAGCTGGGTTGAGTTTGTGTTAAGGGGTTCGATTGATGTGCTA
Source organism: Avena insularis (assembly GCA_023614405.1). Lineage (NCBI taxonomy): Eukaryota > Viridiplantae > Streptophyta > Magnoliopsida > Poales > Poaceae > Avena > Avena insularis. Next base: position 540,130,387 of record CM042694.1, read on the forward strand.
GCTACTCATGATGTCACGTTATTATTCGAAGAACATATGTGTATAGGGTGGCGTAGCCCCCGAGTATGAAAATTGACAAAGTAAAGGAGAACACAGAGTTTTTGGGACACTTAGCTTTTATTTATTCGAAGAACAGTACGAAGTAGAATGTGCGGCTAAGTAGCCTTGGCTGAATAGCCTTATTTGCGATGCAAAAGTAAAGAAAAACGACTAAGGGTAGAAGCGTCGCAGTTGCACGAGATTCCAAGGGTTGGAGTGTGCGACTCCTGTCTCTAAATCTTGAATACGATAGGTGCCACCTGGGATTACTTCTGTAATCACGTACAGTCCTTCCCAGGGGGACTCGAGCTTGAGATGCCCCTGCTACTTCAGTCGCAGGACTAGGTCACCTTCGATGAAGGATCTGGGGCGAAGCCTTCTGCTATGGTAGTTGCGCAGGTTCTGCTAGTAGATCGTAGATCTTTCTGCGGCGATTTCTCTTGCTTCATCAAGGAGGTCGATGGAGTCTTCGAGTGCGAGGGATGACTCCTGCTCGCTATAGGCGACTACTCGTGGCGCTTTGTACCATACCTCAGCGGGTAGTACTGCCTCTGCTCCGTGTACCATAAAGAATGGTGTGTAGCCGGTGGCGCTGTTTGGATTTGTACGCAGGCTCTAGAGTATGGATTGCAGTTCGTTTGGCCAGCAGCCCGCGGCTTGTTCGAGTGGTTGGAGTAGTCGCTTCTTGATGCCGCTGCAGACGAGCCCGTTTGCCTTTTCCACCTGACCGTTGGTTTGTGGGTGTGCTACCGAGGCGTAGCTAATGTTGATCCCCAGGTTCTCGCAGAATTCTTGAAACTCCTTGGATGTGAAGTTCGTTCCGTTGTCGGTGATGATGCTGTGCGGCACGCCGAAGCGGTAGACGATGGACTCGAAGAAATTGACTGCGTTGTGCCCTAATTGCTTGGTCACTGGCATGGCCTCAATCCACTTGGTGAATTTGTCGACTACGACCAAGAGGTAGACGTAGCCTCCTTGCGAGGACCTTGGAAGTTTGCCAACCATGTCGAGTCCCCACTGGGCGAAGGGCCAGGACAATGGAATAGGCCGTAGTTCTGCGCCTGGTGCGTGTGGCTTGTCCGCGAATCGCTGACAAGCGTTGCACTTCTGGACTATATCCTTGGCGTCGCGCATGGCCGTGGGCCAGTAAAATCCAGCTCGTAGAGCTTTGGAAACGAGGGCGCGACTGCCGGCGTGGTGCCCGCAGGTCCCTTCATGGATGTCGAGGAGGAATGCTCTTCCATCGGCTAGGGAGAAGCATCGTTGTAATACGCCTGTGATGCTGCGTTTATACAGTTCACTGTTGATAACGACGAATGCCTTGGAGCGTCGCGCGATGTGTCGTGCGTCTGTCGGGTCATCCGGTAGGCGCTTGCTGAGGAGGTACATGATGTACGGCTGCGTCCAGGATTGTTCGATCATCATGATGCTCATTGGTCCCTCGAGTCCCGTGTCGAGCTCCAAGTCATCGAGTGTCATTGGCTCATTGGGTGGCATAGCCCCCGAGTCCGTTGCTGCGCTTGTTTTCTTCTCTGCGGCCTTTGTCTTGATGGAGCGTTCGCATATGCGCTCGAGAAATACCCCAGGTGGTATGGGTGCGCAGGTGGAGCCTATGTTGGCGAGTGCGTCCGCCTCCTCATTGCTTTCGCGACCTATGTGTCGCAACTCGCAACCGTCGAAGTCTCCTTCAAGTGTGTCGAGAGGTCGCGGTATGCGATCATGTTGTCGTTCGGTCGTTGCACTGCAGTATTGTTTGGTTGACGACCAGCTTGGAGTCGCCATATATGATTAGCCTCTTTGCGCCGCAGGCTTTTGCCATTCTCATCCCGTGTAACAGGGCCTCGTATTCAGCCTCATTGTTTGAGGCTATGAACTGCATTCGCAGGACGTATTTCAGCTTGTCCCCTTGAGGCGATGTTAGTATGACACCTGCTCCTGCTCCATCTTTCCTCTTGGACCCATCGAAGTGCATTGTCCAGAGGTAAGACATGTCTGGCTTGTCCGGGAGTTGGTTTTCCATCCAATGTACGAGGAAGTCAGGGAGAACTTGCGACTTGATTGCGTTGCGCTTTTCGTATGTGATGTCTCGTGGAGACAGTTCGATTCCCCAAAGCGCGACTCGCCCTGTGGCGTCGGGGTTATTGAGGATATGTCCCAATGGGGCGTCGTTAACTACCACGATTGGGTGTTCCTGGAAGTAATGGCGCAGTCGTCGGGCGGTCATAAAGACACCGTACGCCAGCTTCTGGTAGTGCGGGTACCGTTGTTTTGTTGGCGTGAGGACCTCGCTGAGGTAGTATACCGGGCGTTGTACGCCATGGACCTTGTTTTCCTTGGCCCGTTTGACGACGAGCACTGTGCTAACCACTTGGTTGGTGGCGGAGATGTACAGCAGTAGTGGTTCCCTTTCTCGTGGAGTTACCAATACTGGCAAGGTGGATAGCAGGCGCTTGAGGTCTTCGAATGCTTCTTGTGCTTCATTGGTCCACTCGAATTTGTCAGCTTTGCGGAGGAGCTGATAGAAGGGCAGCGCCTTTTCTCCCATTCGACTGATAAATCGACTGAGGGCTGCGATTTGCCCGGCTAGTTGCTGAACGCCTCTTATGTTCTTTGGCTTCTCCATGGCCAGTATGGCCTTTATCTTTTTCGGATTTGCCTCAATCCCTCTCACGGAGATGAGATACCTGAGCAGCTGCCCAGAGGGTACGCCGAAGGCGCATTTGTCTGGATTGAGCTTTATCCGGTAACGATCGAGATTGGCGAAGGTTTCGCGCAAGTCGTCGATTAGAGAGGCTTCTTCCTTGGTTTTGATTACTATGTCGTCGACATAGACTTGGATGTTGCGACCTAGTTGCTCCTTGAGGCAAGCCTGCATGCACCGCTGGTATGTGGCTCCTGCGTTTTTTAGCCCGAAGGGCATTGTGTTGTAACAGAACACACCGAAGGGCGTTGTAAACGCGGTCTTCTCCTAGTCTTCCTCCTTCATTCGAATTTGGTTATAGCCTGAGTAGGCGTTGAGGAAGCAAAGGCGCTCGCATCCAGCGATGGAGTCGATGATTTGATCGATCCGTGGTAGCGGGACGTGATCTTTTGGGTAGTGCTTGTTTAAAGAAGTGAAGTCCACGCACGTCTGCAGGATATCCGTGTCCTTTTTTGGCACGAGCACCGTATTGGCGAGCCAAGTGCTTTCCTTGATCTCGCGTATGAATTTGGCCTCGAGGAGTCTGTTGATCTCCATTCCGACTGCCTGTGCCCGTGGCTCGATAAATACCGATTGTTTGCTTGACTGGCCTTGCGTCGGGGTTGACGTTGAGTGCGTGCTCGGCGAATTCCCTGGGAACTCCTGGCATGTCCGCAGGACACCAGACGAAAATTTCCCAGTGCTCACGGAGGAATTCGACGAGCGCGAGTTCCTATGCGGGACTCAAGTTGTTGGTGATGAGGGCCGTTTTAGCGGGGTCTGATGGATGGACCTGCACCTTCTTTGTGTGCACAGATGAGTCAAAAGAGAGGTCAGGTGAGCTTGGCCTACTCAGGGGGGCAGACTGTTGTCTGTCGTTTCCTTCAATCGTGCGAGCTCCTCCTGCATGCCGAAGGACTGGGAGATTCTGTTGAATTCCCTGTCGCAACTGTCGGATCGCTCGAAGCTCCCATTGATCATGATGATGCCATTGGGACCTGGCATTTTCATCTGCAGGTAGGCGTAGTGGGGTACTGCCATGAACCTAGCGAACGCGACGCGTCCGAGGATGCAGTGGTATTGTGAGGGCCAGTCGACAACCTCAAAGTCGATGCGCTCGCGCCGAAAGTTCCTTGGTGTGCCGAATATGACGTCGAGGTTGATTTTGCCCAGGGGGTATACGCCTTTCCCTGGGACGATGCCGTGGAACGTTGTGTCCGATGCCTCCAAGCAGGTTAGAGGGATCCTCATTGCTCGCAAGGTACTCGCGAATATGAGGTTGATGCCACTTCTGCCATCCATGAAGACGCGACTCATGTCGAAGCCTCCAATTTGTGCCTCGAGTACGAGGGGGCAATGACCTGGGCAAGGTACTTGAGGCGGGTGGTCGCGTTTGTCAAAGGTAATGCACGACTCACTACCACTAAGGTACTTAGTGGTGGATGGTGGCGAGTGCGTGGCCAAATTGACTTGACGAGTGATGGCCTTCTGCACCCTATTGGAGGGGCGCCCCTTTTAGATCATCATGGTACCCATGGCCCGTGGGTATGGTTCGCCTCCGTGGTGCTGGTCCGGTGCAGCTCCGTTCGGGGGTGGCCTAGGTGGTGGTGGTGCGCCATGTGCCACGGCGCCTGGAGCGGCTCTGTAGCCTCTTTCGACTGTTGAGGTTCATCCGAACCAACCCCTCATGTAGCTTGAGGAACTCGCGGCAGTCTTTGAGGAGGTGGCTGGACTTTCTCTTGCCATCATGCTTGTCGATGTAGAAGTGTATCGTGCATGGCCTGGACAGTTTGTCCTCGATGGAGGTCGCGGGTGCTTCATCGCGAGGGCGGCGTTGCCACACTTGCGTGGTTTTCCTGGAGTCGCGGTATCCTCCGCTGCGGTATCCGCTGTTGCGGTTATCGTTGCATCTATCGGCGTAGCCGGCTGCGACCATGTTGACGTCATCGCGATTGTCGTAGACGCGCATGCGACGCTTACTCCGGTGGTCGCGTCTTCGTTCGAGTTTTGCCTCCTCGTCAGAGTGAACACGGTTTTTCACCGAATCTTCTCCATTAGCCCACCGATTCGCGATCTCCATCAGGTGGTTGATGGTCTTGGGCTTTGAGCGGCCTAGCTCCTCCCTGAGTTCCATGCGGCGGACACCACCGTTGAATGCATCAATCGCGCGGTATTCCGAGATGTTCTCCGCGGAGTTCTTGATGATGGACCACCTTTGGATGTAAGAGCGCAGCGATTCGCCAGATCTTTGCTGGCAGCATCTCAGTTCTTCGATTGAAGCGGGGTGTTTGTACATGCCCTTAAAGTTGCGCACGAAGCTGTAGACCAGCTCATCCCAGCTGCGAATGGATCCGCGTGGGAGGTTATTGAGCCATGCCCGGGGCGGTGCCCTGCAGCTGTAGCTGCAAGCATTGCATGCAGTACTTCGACTGCCTCCGTGCAGCCTGACGGAGGAGATGTGATCCTCCAGCCAGATATTGGGGTCCTGCAGACCGTCAAATTTCGGGTTCTCTGATGGGAGTTTGAACCCTTTAGGCATTCGCTTTTGCCTGATGGATCTGCTGAAGCATCTGGGGCCGCAGAGCTCCCTATCTTCTTCTTCTGAATCAGTCGACCGAGCACGTCGTGCCCTTGACTTGTCGATCTTGCGTTGCGTGAGTTCATCACGTGCATCGTAGTCGCGATCGTGTCGCCGTGAGCGGCGGCGCCGGGACAGGTCGTGACTGTCATCGCTGGACGAAGGCGAGGAGTAGCACTTTGCTAACGCTTTGCCCTTTTTGGGTCTGGTACTGGTTCTTTGTCGAGGGCGGCCTTGATTAGCCCCAGGCCCGCAATCGTAGATCGTTGCATGGCCGTTCGGGGATCTCCAGCTGGTGGCTGGTTATTGAGAAGGTACATGGTGGCCACTGTCACTACGGCCTGTGGTGTCCTGGGAACCACGTTGCCTCTCGTGTCGACTGTCATAGAGCCGAAGTCGAGGACTTTCATGGTGTCTATGCATTCTTGTTCGGTGAGGTGAGCCATCCGCGATTGCCTCTTCCTGGCGAGATGCTCGTTGCCTCTTGAGGAGGATCCTCCGTAGGAGGAGAGCCCAGCACGACGAAGGCTTGATTCGTCCGCCGCCTTTTTACGCGCCTCAAGTTGCGCGATTGCTTGTTTTTGGCGCTTGAATTCCTCTTTTAGGAGCCAGTGGTAGCCCATCAGCAGTTCCTGAGGGGACTCGAAGGGTATAGGTGCACCTCGTAGGGCTTCGCGGTAGCGTTCCCACTCTTGCTCGTTGAGCCTGATCACGACGCGTTCGCCGGTTTGCTCGTTGATTATGCTGGGAGGTTCGACTGCTCCTCCATTGCCGCCGTTGCCTCCGTTGGCGGTGCTGGGCGGGTCGGTGCCGTTGCCGGTGTTACCACCGTTGCCGCGGTTGGCGGAGGTGTCGCCCGTGTTGATGACGGCGCACATGAAGTGATTTGGGAAGCTATTGCTCCCACAACTTTCAGATCCGGAACCGTGGGTTCCATCTTCAGTGGCCAGATCGCTTAGATCGGAGTCGCGACTGCTGTCACTGACCATGTTCCCAACTACCATCGGAGCATTGAGCTCGCTGAGGGTGCCGATCGATGGAGGGAACCATGATGCTGGGGCAATCGCCGGTGCCGTCGGCTGATCGGGCATGCGAAGCATGTCCATCTGACCAACTTGGAAGCGGAAGCTCCCAATTGCCAGGCTGATTCCGTCGCCCACGGTCTCGAAGGCCGGACGAGTAGCCGGCGTGTGGACGGTGAAGTCGAAGGCGCCGAAAAGCTGGCGAATCTCCGCTGTTGCAGAGTTGTAGATTACGTTTGATGGGGCCGAAGAATCCGCAACATCAGCACTCGCAGTTCCCACAGACGGCGCCAATTGACGAGGGTTTAACTCGTCAATGCCCATTGTTATGGACTTGGGTTTTGGAGAAGGAGGGAGCGCTAGAGACATCTATCGGCTAGCAAACAAGCACACAGGGGACAAAGAATTTACCCAGGTTCAGGCCTCGTAGAGGTCCCTACTCCTGCTTGTCTGCTCGTGGAATTATTGAAGGAGTCAAAAGTTACAATGGTGCGCAGATGCAATCTGGCAAGGGTTGTGGAAATTAGGGTTGCGTGTGTCCTCCTCGCCGCCCCCTCCTAGCCTTTATATGGATAGGTTAGGTCTCAGGTAGCAGGTCGAGTCGGTTATAGGTTAGGGTTTTCCCCTTCAAACTTTCTATCTTTAGCTTCTTCTTGTCCTTCAAGCAATCGAGAGTCCGTAGGTTACTCGAGTCCCTCCATCCGGGCCTTGGCGACACCGTGGGCCTGTATGTATTTGGACCGTATATACCAAGCTCGAGCACCTGTATGGTATACCCATGTCACATAGAGACATCCAAATCAAATTATACTCATGATAAGTATTTATGTAACCTTAGCCAAAGTGCCACACGGTGTGCTGATACGTCCATAACGTATCTATAATTTTTGATGGTTTTATGCTAATAATATGCTTTTGACACTCCTTTTTGTATAAAGTTTATGATTTATTTGGACTAACCTACTAATAGTTGCAAAAGTGCACAATGTTCTTGTTTTACACTTTGATGTGTAGGAATTACCAAGAATACAAGTGGAAACCTTGTTGGAGTCAAATTGGGATTTTTTCCAGAAATCTGTCTCAGAACTCTATTTGAAGATGGTCATGTTTCGGGTCGAATACGGCGTCAAATATAAAACTCTTCAACTACAAAGTTGTTGGAAATTTTGTGAAAAACGTTATGGACATAAAATTTAGCCGATTCCGAGTCCGGACGGGCCTTCTAGGCCCGATTTACTGTAGCCCAAGATGGGGTGACGGGAATCCGAGAAGTTATATAAAGGGAGGAAACCTAATTCGCCCAGGACATCTCCACCCACGAATTTGCAGCCACCAAATCCATGTTTTTGCCTCCCCCATGGATCCCATCTCCATGGGGTAGGGCTCCCAAGAAGCCATGATGGAAGGGGGCTAAGGGGCGGTGCTCCCCCATGATACCGGCGGCGGGGAAGGAGTCCCCCGCGCCGCCGCCGCCTTCTTCACCATCTTTACCATCTTCACCACCATCTCCAGCACCTAATCCTCCTATATGCAATGGTTCATCCTCCCACACACCTCTGTACCATCCTATGTAAATATGGTGTTTGATGCTATAAGTTATAATCCTATGATCTATGTCATGTTTGTGTAGTTTCTTTGTTCTTAGATTGAATGGTTGAACGTCTTTGGTTCATTAGAGCTGTAAGTTGATATGGTACAGTCTTTTGGTGTCCATTATATTTGTGCGCGCATGGATTAAACATCATAGGGTTTGTAGTATGTGTAAAGGGAAGGGGGAGTTCTGCCGGAGTGATAGAAACCTGAGGACGCGAACCGGAACGTTGCGCGTATGGGAGTAAGAGGACCATTAAACTTAAGGCTATGGTTGGGGAAACCTTAATGCATTGTTAGTACTTACGGATGTTTGGTAACAATCCAATCATATAGTACATGTAATTCCAAGTAGTGAAGCGCATGCATATTTAGCCTCTCCCACATAGAAAACTGCGTCAAAGACAATGAACCCGATCTATTCGCTATTTAAACTTGGACAAAGCCACCACAATTACCACCACTATTCCACACTCATGGTTATGTTAGTTTAGTGTATTTTATTGCTGCAGCAACAAGCTTTACTTTCTTGTTATTTATTATCATACAAAGCTATCACTTTTACTCGTATTGTTGCTCTAGTTTTATTTCCTAGATAATGCAAACATTTAGTGTACGTAGAGTTGTATCAGTGGTTGATAGAACTTGAGAGAACATTTATCCTACCTTTAGCTCCTCGTTGGGTTCGACACTCTTACTTATCAAAAAGGCTACACACGATCCCCTATACTTGTGGGTTATCAAGACCTTTTCTAGCACCGTTGCCGGGGAGCAATAGCGTGTGGGTGAATATTCTTGTGTGCACTTGTTTGCTTTATCTCTAAGTAGGTTTTACTTTCAGTTTTAAGTTTTTCTCTATTTTAGTATGGATAGGGAATGCGAATTACAAAAAAAAGTTGTACTTGTTACCTAAAAACGTTTTAAAAAAAAGTGATTGGAAAGATGAGTAATGGTTAAGTGGGGGTCGACCTTGAACACTTGTGTTCATGCCTATGAAACCAAAACAAATCTTTCCATGGAAGCTTTTCAGTTAAAAACTTGTAGGAATGCATGAAGCCTTGAAAAAGAAAGATATTTCTGGTATTGATCCTAATGCTTATTCATTCGAAAATACTTGAATCTTGCTCCTATGCCTAACTTAAAGGCGTTAAAGAAAAGTACTTATTGGGAGATAACCCAAAATTTTTAGTTGAGTCTTGGAAGTTATTGCTTCAGTAATAACCTCTCCTTATCCTTTTTATTTGCTTTTTGTGCCAAGAGTAACCTCTAATGAGAGAGAAGTAATGCTTGGGAAAGTTGCTCTCCCAAAACAGATTTTTGTGCTTCGTTGTAAACATTCGTGTAAAACATCTGCATGTCAATGTGAGCTGTAATTTTTTGTGCTTCTGCCCCAGGTTGTTATCCAACTTTTTCTAGTTCAATACTTTTTGATTTGAGCAACAGAATGTCTTCGAAAAAATTGGTTTCTATCTGCTGGTCTCTTTTGACAGATTTCTGCCATTATTTGCATTTGCTCCTTGTTGATTCCTTTTTGGGTTCTCTTTGGGGAACTGAGATTTTTAAGGGAAGTGCTACAGTAGCTTGTGTCTTAATGGAAGTTTTATTGGTGTTGAAACATAACCCAAAGACTTATTATCTTGAGTACACTAATGTTGCTAATGAAGATTATGTGAAGTTTTGTATGAAGGAAAATTTCAAGTGTTAAAGAAAGAATGATGTAATGAGATGAAGAATGGACTAAAGCTTAAGCTTGGGGATGCCACCCCATGTCACCCCAATAAATATCCAAGAAGTACAAGTGTCAAAGCTTGGGGATGCCCAAGGCATCCCCTTCTTCATCAATAAAAATCTCAGGTTTCTTCCAAACACTTCATTTTTATTGTTTCATGCACAATTGTGTTGTTCTTGGAGCGTCTTCATTTTTGTTTTTGGTTTTCGTTTGCTTCGTTTGCTTAGTTTACTTGAATAAATTGGTTGGACCCCCTCATTCATGCATTAGTTTTCAAATAAAGTTGGTTTGGATTGGAAAAGAGTAGGAAAAGTTCATGCTTAAGTGGTAAAAAGGAGCTTGTTTTTGACTGTGGCCTATGCTTTGTCATGTCATGCTTGATATTGTTTTGGCTTTATACTTAGTGATTTTTGCTGTAGCATGACATGTTATAAACAATTGAGATTGCTTAATGTGCCTTGAAAGAATCATGCGTTGTTTTAGCAAAATAAAGGATAGTATTGTGGTATTCTCCTTTGATGCTTTATTTGGGTTGATTTGGCGCATGCTCACACCATGTTATGACTATCCCAAGTCACTATAGCCTTTATGATCCTTTAGTTTTTGACTTGTAATATCACTTTATGCTTTAATTAATGATGTTTTGTCGATTTGCATGATTATGGCCATTATTGCTCTCTTAGTTGGTCGCTCCCAGTCTTTTGCTAGCCTCCATAACCAAGTATGAGTTCCACTCATGCATCCAACTCCAAATAAAACCAAGTTATCCCAAAGAGTCCACCATACCTACCTATTAGCATTTGCTATTCCAAGTATATTCATGCTTTTATCTACTTTCCGAATTAAACTTGTTATAAGAAAACTAGTGATTAAAGCTCTCAAAAACTTGATGGCACACTTTACTTTTCTTGCCCCTAATAAACTTGAACCATTGTGTCATCTATGTTATATATGCTTGCACTTATATGTTGGGGATGAGCAGAACCATACTGTCATGGGGAACGCTTTCAACATTGCACTTGTACATTGTACCTAGTTGATATCATGCTCTTTTGTCTATGGATATCCTCGGTGTGAAATGAAAGGGGAGCTTGTAAGTCCATGGAGTTATGTATGTGTGTTAGAGAAACACCTGGGCCGCCGGTCTAATCCATGCCTAATCATGGTGGAAACCTGCAGCGTAACCATAATGAGCAATCTATGAAGCATTCTTCTTATAAAAAAAGATATAGAGATTGAGAAAAAAAAGAAAAAAAGAGATGAAAAAAGAGGAAAGAGAGAAAAAAGCACCATTTTCCCATGGTAAATAAGAAGATTGTTGAGATGCTCGTTGTCTGCTTGCCTTGTCATTTTGATATGGAGATTCTTCTGTATCATCGGGCAAGACGTACCTCGTTGGTGGTTCTCTATGATACACATGTACTTACTATGAAAAGAACTTACCGGTAACTAAACTTGAGTAGCATGAGGAGTGGCCCTCGTATTCAAGGGATATGTGATTTTCAACTTATACTTTGTCAAGCATATACTCCATAGTTTGTTCACTTTAACCTTAATCACTTCAAGATGCTTATGATAGGGGCAATGAGAGCTGAAAGCTAATAAGTACCATAATTTTTAGAAGCTCTTTATGAGACTTGAATCCCTGCTTCCTTATATGAAGGCCTTTCTTCCACTTTTATATTGAGTCTCCACCTTCTATCTTTATGCACCAATTAAGAGAGCAAGTTGTCATTCTTAGTTCTATGTGCATTGTCCCAAGACTTGTTGATTGATACATAAATTTGATATTGCTTGTTCCTAAACTATTTGTATCTAGTCACCCTTATGAACTTTGAAGGTGTCCTATACATTTTTGTTTTGCTACTCTATGAGGGACAAGCTGAATGCCATTCTTATTATGCATTCTTTATGTGAAACAAACAAACGTCTTGCAAAGCATTGTTATTAATGAATCTTTTGTTTGTGCCTTTTCATGTTAGAACATAGTTGTTATGTCTTATTGTTAGAACTCTATCTTTCATGATTCATGTTTAGAGTACCTTAATCCCAGCTATCAATGCTTTTACAATAATGATGATCATGATTGTGTTGTCTGCATGTCACCTCAAAAATTACATTGTTTTGATCGTTTACCTACTCGAGGACAAGCATGAACTAAGCTTGGGGATGTTGATACGTCCATAACGTATCTATAATTTTTGATGTTTTTATGCTAATAATATGCTTTTGACACTCCTTTTTGTATAAAGTTTATGATTTATTTGGACTAACCTACTAATAGTTGCAAAGTTCACAATATTCTTGGTTTACACTTTGATGTGTAGGAATTACCAAGAATACAAGTGGAAACCTTGTTGGAGTCAAATTGGAATTTTTTTCTAGAAATCTGTCTCAGAACTCTTTTTGAAGATGGTCACCTTTCGGGTCGAAGACGGCGTCAAATGGAAAACTCTTAAACTACAAAGTTGTTGGAAATTTCACGAAAACCGTTCTGGGCATAAAATTTAGCTGATTCTGAGTCCAGACGGGCCTTCTAGGCCCGATTTACTGCAGCCCAAGATGGGGTGACGGGAATCCGAGAAGCTATATAAAGGGAGGAAACCTAATTCGCCCAGGACATCTCCACCCACGAATTTGCAGCCACCAAATCCATGTTTTTGCCTCCCCCATGGATCCCATCTCCATGGGGGAGGGCTCCCAAGAAGCCATGAAGTAAGGGAGCTAAGGGGCGATACTCCCCCATGATACCGGCGGCGGGAAAGGAGTCCCCTGCGGCGCCGCCGCCGCCGCCTTCTTCACCATCTTTACCCTCTTCACCGCCATCTCCATCACCTAATCCTCCTAGTATGCAATGGTTCATCCTCCCACACACCTCTGTACCGTCCTATGTAAACATGGTGTTTGATGCTATAAGTTATAATCCTATGATCTATGTCATGTTTGTGTAGTTTCTTTGTTCTTAGATTGAATGGTTGAACGTCTTTGGTTCATTAGAGTTGTCAGTTGATATGGTACAGTCCTTTGGTGTCCATTATATTTGTGCGTGCATGGATTAAACACCATAGGGTTTGTAGTATGTGTAAACGGAAGGGGGAAGTTCTGCCGGAGTGACAGAAACCTGAGGACGCGAACCTGAACATTGCGCGTATGGGAGTAAGAGGACCATTAAACTTAAGGCTATGGTTGGGGAAACCTTAATGCATTGTTAGTACTTACGGATGTTTGCTAACAATCCAATCATATAGTACATGTAATTCCAAGTAGTGAAGCGCATGTATATTTAGCCTCTCCCACATAGAAAACTGCGTCGAAGTCAATGAACCCGATCTATTCGCTATTTAAACTTGGACAAATCCACCACAATTAACACCACTATTCCACACTCATGGTTATGTTAGTTTAGTGTATTTTATTGCTGCAACAACTAGCTTTACTTTCTTGTTATTTATTATCATGCAAAGTTATCTCTACTACACGTATTGTTGCTCTAGTTTTATTTCCTAGATAATGCAAACGTTTAGTGTAGTAGAGTTGTATCAGTGGTTGATAGAAGTTGAGAGAACATTTATCCTACCTTTAGCTCCTCGTTGGGTTCCACACTCTTACTTATCAAAAAGGCTACACACGATCCCCTATACTTGTGAGTTATCATGTGCACACTGTCAACTTCACACACGTGGGGATAAGCAAAGATTCATTAAAGCACTTGAGTAGCAGAATAGATCTAACTAGATTACAAAGCTCATGATCTCAATAAGATCACACATAGAGAGATATGAACACATAGCTACCGGTAGAGCCCTTAGCCTCGAGAGAGAACTACTCCCTCCTCATCATGGGAGTCAGCAACGGCGATGGATATGGCGGTGGAGTCGATGGAGATGGCTCCGAGGGCACTTCCCCGTCTCGACAGGGTGCCGGAATAGAGACTTCTGTCCCTCGAATCTCCTCTTCGGTGGCGGCGGCACTGTAGAACTTTTCGTGGAATTCTGATCTGGTACTTAGGGTTTTCATCCCGGGAGGCTTTTATAAGTAGAAGGGCAAGGTCGGCGGAGCACCAGGGGGCCCACACCCCTGGTGGCGCGCCCCCCAGGCCACGCTGCACTAGGTGTGGCCGCCCTGGTGCGCCACTTCGTCTCCCCTCCGGACTCCATGTTGCTTCGGGTAAAATATTGACTTGGGCTTTTGTCCGGTCCAATTCCGAGAATATTTCCTTACTAGATTTTCTGAAACCAAGAACATTAGAAAACAGGCAACTAGTACTGTGGCATCTTGTTAATAGGTTAGTTCCAGAAAATGCATAAAAATACCTCAAAGTATGAACACAACATAAGAAAGTAGACACTAAACAAGCATGGAACATCAAAAATATAGATACGTTTACGACGTATCAACATCCCCAAGCTTAACTCCTGCTCGTCCTTGAGTAGGTAAGTGATAGAAAAGAATAATTTTTGAGGTGATATGCACCGTCACAATCTTGATCAAGGTATTTGTAAAACATTGATAGCTGGGATCATAGTAGTTTAACATAGCATGAAAGATATAGTTCTAACAATAAGACTTAGCAACTATGTTGTAACATGAAAAGATGCAAACAAAAGATTCATGAATAATAGTGCCTTGAGATACGTTTGTTTGTTTCACATATAGAAAACATAATGAGAATGGTATTCAGCTTGTCCCTCATGGTGTAGCAAAACATAAATGCATAGGACACCTTCAAAGTTCATAAGGGTGACTAGATACAAATAGTTTAAGAACAAGCAATATCAAAGTTATTCCTAAGTTGTTGTTCCTTAAAGTTTGGGGTTGCGAAGCATATGTAAAGAAGTTACAGCCTGATAAGCTTGAACCCAAAGCGGAGAAATGCGTCTTCATAGGATACCCTAAAGAAACAATTGGGTATACCTTCTATCATAGATTCGAAGGCAAAGTTTTCGTTGCTAAGAATGGATCCTTTCTGGAGAAGGAATTTCTCTCGAAAGAAGTGACTGGAAGGAAAGTAGAACTCGACGAGGTTGTTGAACCTTCTTTTGGAGTTGAGAGTAGGGCAGCACCGGAAGATGTTTCTGTGCCGCCTGCACCAACTGGAGAGGAAGCTAATGATTATGATCATGAAACTTCGAACGAAGTTACTACTGAACCTCGCAGGTCAACGAGGGTCCGTACCACTCCTGAGTGGTATGACTCTTCCTTGAACGTCATGTTGGTGGACAACACTGATGACCCTGCGACGTATGAAGAAGCTATGGTGAGCCCAGATTCCGACAAATGGCTAGAAGCCATGAAATCCGAAATGGGATCCATGTACGAAAACCAAGTATGGACTTTGGTGGACTTACCGGATGGCCGTAAGACTGTCGAGAACAAATGGATTTTCAAAAGAAAAACAGATGCTAATGGTAATGTTACCGTCTATAAAGCTTGACTTGTCGCGAAAGGGTTATGACAAATTCAAGGAGTTGACTACAATGAGACTTTCTCACCAGTAGTGAAGCTAAAGTCTGTGAGGATTATGTTAGCAATCGCTGCATATTTCGATTATGAAATTTGGCAGATGGATGTCAAAACGGTGTTCCTTAATGGTGACATTGAGGAAGAGTTGTATATGGTACAACCCAAGGGTTTTGTCAATCCTAGTGATGCAGATAAGGTATGCAAACTTCAGCGCTCCATTTATGGACTGAAGCAAGCATCCCGGAGTTGGAATCAACATTTTGATAAAGTAATCAAAAACTTTGGATTTATACAAACTTATGGAGAAGCTTGTATTTACAAGAAAGTGAGTGGGAGCTCTGTAGTATTCCTAGTACTATATGTAGATGACATATTGTTGATTGGGAATGATATAGAACTTCTTAATAGCGTCAAAACCTATTTGAATAATAGTTTTTCGATGAAGGATCTTGGGGAAGCGGCATATATCCTAGGCATCAAGATTTATAGAGATAGATCAAGACACCTAATAGCGCTTTCACAAAGTACATACTTAGACAAAGTTCTAAAGAAGTTTAGAATGGAAGAGAGCAAGAAAGGGTTCGTGCCCATGTTGTCAGGTAAGACCTTGAGTAAAACTCAAAGTCCGGCTACGACAGAAGATAGAGAAAAGATGAATAAAATTCCCTATGCCTCGGCCATAGGTTCTATCATGTATGCCATGCTGTGTACGAGACCGGATATAACACATGCTGTTAGTTTGACTAGCAGATATCAAAGTGATCCTAGAATGGAACACTGGACAGCGGTCAAGAATATCCTAAAGTACCTGAATAGGACTAAGGATATGGTTCTTTCTTATGGAGGTGATGAACAGCTTGTTGTAAACGGTTACATTGATGCTAGTTGGAACACCGATCCAGATGACTCAAAGTCACAGTCTAGATACGTATTTATTTTGAATGGTGCTGCAATAAGCTGGAGGAGTGCCAAGCAGAGCGTTGTGGCGAAATATTCAACTGAATCGGAATACATAACTGCTTCGGAGGTTGCACAAGAAGGCATATGGATGAATGAGTTCATTACTGAACTTGGCGTGGTTCCCAGTGCGTTAGACTCGATGGCCATCTACTGTGACAACACATGTGCCATAGCTAATGCACAGGAGCCAAGGTCACATAGCAAGCTGAAGCACATCAAGCTACGTTTTCATGCTATTCGCGAGTATGTCCAAGATGGTGACATAAAGTTTTGCAAAGTACACACTGATCTGAATGTGGCAGATCCGTTGACTAAACCTCTCCCTAGGGCAAAGCATGACCAACACCAGAACGCCATGGGTGTTCGGTATATTACCATGTAATCTAGATTATTGACTATAGTGCAAGTGGGAGACTGTTGGAGATATGCCCAAGAGGCAATAATAAAAGTGGTTATTATTATATCTTTGTGTTTATGATGAAAGTTTACATCCCATGCTATAATTGTATTATTAGGAAACACTAATACTTGTGTGTTTTGTAAACATAAAAGAGTCCCTAGTAAGCCTCTTGTTGAACTAGCTTGTTGATTGATTGATGATCATGGTTTCCTGATCATAGACATTGGATGTGATTAATAACAAGGTTATATCATTAGGAGAATGATATGATGGACACACACCCATAGTAAGCGTAGCATAAGATCAAGTCATTAAGTTTGTATTGCTGTAAGCTTTGAAATACATAGTAACCTAATCCTTCGACCATGAGGTTATGTTAATCACCATCACCGGATGGGTACTTTGATGACATCAAACGCCGCTCAGAATCGGGCGGTTATAAAGGTGTCATTAGGTATTCTGAAAGTATGTGTTGAAGCGCATAGACCAAGATTGGGATTTGTCCATCCATATGACGGATAGATATACTCTGGGCCCTCTCGGTGGAATGTCATCTAGAAAGCTTGCAAGCATGTGACTAGGTCACAAGGGATGACATAACATGGAACGAGTAAAGAGTACTTATCAGTAACGAGGAAGAACTAGGTATGAAGATACTGACGATCAAACCTCGGATAAGTAGAATGTCACGAGACAAAGGGAATCGGTTTCATATGTTAATTGGTTCAAGCGATCACGAAGTAATCGTTGAGTATGTGGGAGCTGTTATGGATCTGCATATTCATGAACCGTAGGGTGACACACTTAAGGTTCGAAGTTGTTTGAAGTAGATATGGAATTTGCGTTGGAGACCGAATGTTGTTCGGAGTCTCGGAATGGATCCGAGACATCACGAGGAGATCCGGAATGGTCCGGAGAATAAGATTCATATATTGGGGATCATTTTCTAAGTTAGGAAATGTTAGGAGTGTTTTATGGAGATTCTAGAAGGTTTGGAATGTTACGGAAGGTTCTAGAGGATTTCTTGGAGTTTGCTTGAAAACCAAGAAAGGGATCAAAGAAACCAAGTGGGGCAAGACGGATTCGGTGGGAGGAGGATTCCTCCCCAAGCCCTGACCCAAGGAGGAGGAGTCCTACTAGGACTCCTCCCCAGCGCCTCCCTCCTTTAAATAGAAGGGAGGCGCCCTCTGCACCTTGTCTCATAACTCCCAATCTCCGCCTCTCTCCTCCATGTTTCTTCTCAGCAGGCATAGGCGAAGCCCTCAGAATTCTCATCTCCACCACCACCACCACGCCGTCGTCTTGCTGGGATTCCGTGGAGAATATCTACTACCTCCGCTGCTCATTTGGAGCAGGAGAGGAAGGTCTACCGACTCGCACGTGTGACCGTCTCACAGGCGCTACCGAACGGCGCGCGGAAGGATCGTCCACGATCTTGAGATTGGCAAGTGATCGACTACATCATCCACGAGATCTAATCTCGTTAACGCTTTCGGTTCTACGAGGGTTAGTACCGATCTATCTCGTTGCTCATGTCTAGTAGATTAGATCTTGGCTTTTATCTAGATTAGATCTGGGTTTTGTTCGTTCTTGCGGTAGAATTTTTTTGTTTTCCATGCTACGAACCCATCAGTGGTATCAGAGCCTTGTCAATGCGTAGATCTGTTGCACGAGTAAAACACAATGAGGTTGTGGGCGTTGGTGCTCGTGCCGTCTTTTGCTATATGTGTACTTTGCATCTTGTGGTATGGTGGGATGAAGCGGCTCGGGCTAACATTACATGTTATCGTACATGAGACTTGCTCCACGCTTGACGTGCAACTCGTTTTGCACAAGTGGCTTTGCGGGTGTCTGTCTCTCCCATCATAGTATAGATCAAATCTACACTTTGCACTTGATAGCACTTGTATCAACATTGTGGTTCAGTTTTGTAGGTAAGATGCGTTCTTAGTCGAAAGCCCCAAGCCACGTAAAACTTGCAAAGAAAATTAGAGGCGTCTAACTTGTTTTTGCAGGGGTTTTGTGATGTGATATGGCCTACATGTGATTGTGATTGTATTTGATGTATGCAATGATCCTTGTTGTAATATGGCAACCATCAGGAGCCTAATGGTTGTCTTTAATTCTGTTAAGACCTGCGTGTCTATTCATCTTGTAATAGCTTTGTTCCAAGTAGTTGTAATAGTTGCTAGTGAAGATGAACAACCAAAAGAGGCCGATAGGCTCGGCATGGATTTCTCTGGAGGTTGCTGGAAGGTCACCTACTCTGGTGTGACCACGGGTGGTAAGTTTCTGGAAGGATCTCTCGCTGTCTCGGCTGATTCTTGGTTGGTTCTTCTCAACGCCAAAGGCTCCCCCCTTGAGGGGCGATGTTTGGAAATTGGGGAGATGATCTCTGTTGGATCGGTTTTGAGGTTACCCTCTCACCTTTCTCGTGTTAATGATTCTTTGGTTCCCTCATCTGGATTTCTTGGTAGATCTCCTACCATCGCTGGATCAGATGAAGACACTGGTCTTAAATGGCATGCCCTTTGCTACTCTTTGCCGACTGATGATCTTGAGCCTTCTAAAGGTTTTCTCATGCTTTTTCCTAGTTCAAAACGGCTTGTTCTCCTCAATCATAATGAGGTTGTGATCGATGCTAGATACTTGGCCCATGGTGAGGTGGTGGCTTCTGGCATCTCTATTGATCTCCAGGTGAAGAGGGTGGTGATTGGTTCTCAAATTTTACCAAGCCCTTTGGTTAAGAAATTTTCCTCCAATATTGAGAAGTTGGTGCCTAGATCTCTGGATTTCTCGGAAAATCTCCCCTCTGGGTGTGCTTCTGAAGATGCTGCCTCGTGTCGACCTGCCCTGGATTTTTCTTTAGGGCGTGATTTTGAGAAGAAGATTTTTGATAAATTCAGGCATCAAGTTAATTTCATTGGTGGTTTCAGGAAAAGACCTTTTATCTCGTGCATTCTTTTGGACGAGCAAATTTTAAATTGGATCTTCATACTGTTAGTCTTGCTCTTCAAGCTTGTTTTGGAGGTAATGCTTCTAAATTCCAGGTGAAGCTTCTTCAAAATAGAACCTTTCGATCTCTGTTGCTTCAAGGGCAGTGGGTTTTGAGATCTACAATATCTCAAAGTTTTCATGTTATTCTTTTGTGATTCATGTCAATCTTTGGGGTAATGGGGGTCCGAATTGGATTCATGAAGAAAGGGAATTCTACAAGGAATCTGCTAAGGAATGGAAAGTTGTCACGTACAAAAAAGAAAGTGCAAAAAAATCTCCTTCTTTAAAGCATTCCAGTAAAAGTGGCTCGGTTTTTCAAAGACTCAAATTTCCTGCGTCACCTGTGGGTCATTCGCCCGTGATTGAGCAACGTATTAATGGTGAGATCAAATCCAGTCTTCAAGGCAGATCTTATGCTCAGGTGCTCACTAATGATGGTGTTAAGTCGATGGTAACGCTGGTCAGGTCTGGGGGAGGCGCCAATCGCGCGGCATTTAAATTGCCTGGTCTCCTTCCTTTTCTGAAATTTCCCTCTTTCCCTAAATGTAGCTGGCCCGACAAATCGTATGAGGGGTGGTTTAAGGCCCAGGTGGTTTCTCATTCCTGGCCCATCTTTCACGGAAGTTTTCACGAGTTCATCTCTTCGCTGAAAAAAACAACTACCACTTCCCCTGTCTCCTCAACTCCCCCGCCCGCTGAAACCCCATTCTCCTCCTGCTCGTCGCCGGCGAAGGGCGTCACAATGGCGAACATTCCGATTGATCCTGCGCCTTTCCTGCCAAATGGTTTCCAGATTATGCAAGTGGCTGGGCGGAATCGTGTTAAAAGGGTGGTGGTGCCTCGGCGGTCACGAGCACATGAACAATATGCTATTGCTAACATTTTTCCCCTCCCTCCTGGTCCGGTTCCGTTCTTGAATATTCATGGTGTGTTAGTTGATTTCTTCAACAATGAGGTTGGAGTGCACTTCAGAGACATCCAGGATTGTCCCTTTGGGTCTGCATATGTGCAGTTCCACCATGTCAGTGACCATGACCGGCTCATTGCGGCAAGTCCGATTCCGTTTCAAGATGTGCATGTTTCTTTTGTTAAGCACAATGAGGGTGATAACTGGCGTAGGACTCAGTTTAATAATGAGTGCTGGGTGATGTTGGTTGGGCCTCCCCTTGACCACTGGCATACGGAGGATCTGAATGCCATCTTTGCGGACATTGGAAAAGTTCTCCTGTGGGAGAGGGACCCTGATCAAAAGGATAGGATTATAGCCAAAATTCGTGTGACTGATTTGGTTGACATCCCCAAGAGTGTGCGGTTTACCATAGGAGACCTAGTGGAGACAGAGTCATGGACTTTTTCTGTTGAAGTTCTTCAGAGTCACTTGCTTGGTGGGGGCCCACCTGAAGAGGACCCACTGCAAGATGACAATGTGGACCCACACCCTGTTCCTGTACATGGTCCAGTCCTTGGGCCTCAGGTGCCACCTCCCCCCCTCCCCCACCTGCTCCTGGGGGTGATTGGGGTCAGTGGATGGCTCCTGCGCAGGACCCTGCTCCTGAGGGTGGGAATGCTGAAGATTGGGGCCCCTGGGAGGCTGCTGCTGCTCCTATTCAAGGCCCTATCATTGCTCCTGGAGAAGACATGCCTGTTGACAATCAGCATCTACCACCTCAGGATGTGAATAGTGGAGTTACAGGTGTCATTGTTCAAGACTAGGAGTCTGATGATGATGAATCTGTTAATGAGCCTGAGGCTGTGGAGGAGCTTGCTGTAGCAGTTGCACCTCCTGGGGTTGGCATTGGGGAAGGCCTGCAAAATATTTTTCAAAACTATCTGGCTGATGAGGAGGAAGCTAATCCTGATGCTGAGGAGGAGACAGGAAGTCCTATGGACTCAAGTGCTGTGGCCCCTAAGAATGATGATTGGATGCTGGAGGATCAGCACCTTCTGTCCCCAAATGAGGCTCACCTTCAGGTTGGGATGGTGAGAACATTTATTACCATTCCTGATGTGCATGTTGCCAAGCAGGGATTTTCCCAACAAGGATTGGAGCTCTGGGAGAATTATTTTGCTCCCCATATTCAGAAGGAATCTTCTTCTAAGGGTTCTCTTAAATGTGATATTCCTGTAAGTTGGTTTAACTTCATTACTCTCATGCTTGCTACTCCTGAGAAGTTTAATTGGGTCAAAGGATTTCTTACTTCTCCTTTATGGGAAATTATTAAGGAACCTATTGCTGAAGAAAGTTCAATATCTTTCATCATTCCTAATGAGAATTTTTCCCAGATGGCCCCTTCTTGCCTGGGTATTGAAGTCAATAAATCTTCAGGCTCCCCCTCCACCCCTGTTAGAAAAAGAAAGGGCAAGGAACCTCTTGTGGAATCTGAGGTGAGAAGGAGTCCTAGAATTGTTGAACTAAATGGGGGTTTTAAAAGTCACTTAAATTGTCAAATTATAGATTGCCTGGTTTGTAATGCTGCCCCTCCTTGCCTGAACTCCAAAGTGGTTAAAAATCTTGCTGCTTCATTCTGCAAGGTAAAAGATGGGGACCTGGAGAAGAGGTTACTTAAGAAAGGGAAGGCCAACGATGTGACTATTAAGGCTCCTACAAAAGGCAGCATTAAAGGAGGACCCTCTTCCACTTGGGCATTGGTGGCAAGAAGAAGCACAGGGCTGCTTTGGTACCTGTGGACAGCAAGCCAAGAATAAGACCTCTTCTTAAGTGTGTTAATGTATCAAACTAAATCTTTTGTTGGAGTCTTGTTGACTCCCTATTATGTGTTCTGTGTTTGTGATATTGCAACATGGAGGGTACTTGTTGTGGATCATTTCTGTGGTACTCTAAATTGGTTGAGCTTTTGTCTCTATTTCTTTGTTTCCTCTTGGGTGATTACATTATTTACATCACCCCACATCTATACTTGCCCCTGGTTTCTTAATGAATAACAAAAGAACTTGGAAGATCCTGAATTGGAATATCAGGGGAATCAATTCTGAAAAAAAATGGATTGCTCTCAGAAGCAAAATTGAGGAGTCCTTTGTGACATTATCATCTCCAAGAAACTAAGCGAGGATTTTGATAGCTCCTACATTAAAAATTTTGCCCTCAAATTTACCAAGTTTGAATTTCTTCCCTCCAGAGGTGCATCTGGAGGCTTGATCACCATTTGGAATGGCTCCCTGTTTTCTGGACAGCTTTCTTTTCTCAATGAGTTTTCTATCTCCATAACCTTGACTTCCCTCTTGTCCAATAAATCCTGGATCCTCTCCAACATTTATGGGCCATGTTTATCTGAAAAAAAGTCTGAATTTTTGGACTGGTTTGGCAGCATTAATATGCCTGATGATGTGGATTGGCTTATTATGGGAGATTTTAACTTCTGTAGACAGCCTTCAGATAGAAATAAATTGGGTGGAGATGTGAATGGTATGCTTCTCTTCAATGAAGCCATTAATAATTTGGGTCTCATTGAATTACCACTTAAGGGTAGAAAGTTCACTTGGAGTAACATGCAGAAGGATCCACTCTTGGAAAGATTGGATTGGTTTTTTACTTCTGCTACCTGGACTTAGAGTTTTCCCTCAACTTTTGTTGCTCCTCTTTCAAAGCCCACTTCTGATCACACTCCCTGTGTCATTTCCATTGGTACAATGATTCCCAAAGCTCAGGTGTTCAGATTTGAAAACCATTGGTTATATCATAAGGAGTTTAAAGCTATTGTTCAAAATGCCTGGAACATTCCTGTGGGTTTTATGGATTCTGCAAAAAAAAATCAATGCTAAATTCAAAAATGTGAGAAGAGGGTTGAAGCTTTGGGCCAAACAGCTCCCTTGCCTAAAGGCACAAATCTGTAATGTCAATGCCACCATTGACTTGCTTGATATCATGGAGGAAATGAGAACTCTTACTGTTCAAGAATGGAATCTTATGGATATCCTGAAAAATCTTATTATCTCTCTTTTACAAGACCAGAATACTTATTGGAAACAGAGAGGAAAAATCAAATGGGTTAAGCTGGGGGATGAGAACACCAAGTTCTTTCACTCCAGAGCTACCATAAGTTTTAGGCACAATTACATTTCCATGCTCAAGGATGATTCTGATCTTGAGGTCTATGATCATGATGGCAAAGCAAATCTTCTTTGGAATGCCTTTAAAAATAGAATGGGCTCTTCTGATAAGCCTGAAATGCATTTCAATCTTAATGACTTGGCTGGTGATTGCTTAAGCCAGGAAGAAAGGGATGCTTTGGAAAAGCCTTTCTCGGATGAGGAGATTGAGGAAGTCATCACAAATTTGCCTAATGATAAGTCCCCAGGCCCTGATGGCTTTAATAATGAATTCATGAAGCTTTGCTGGCCTATTATTAAGGATGATGTGAAGAGTCTTCTTGTGGAATTCTATGAAGGGAATGCCTCTTTGGAAAGCATCAATTCTTCCTTTATCACCCTAATTCCAAAAATTGCTGCTCCTTTGACCCCTGCTGATTTTAGGCCTATTTCTTTGCTAAATAGTGTCCTTAAGATTATCACCAAGATTCTGGCCAGCATTGCAAAAAGTCATTCTTAAACTTGTTCACAAGAATCAATATGGTTTCCTCAAGCAAAGATCTATCCAAGACTATTTAGGTTGGGCATTTGAATTTCTTGATCAATGCCACAAGTCAAAAGAGGAAATTTTAATTCTTAAGTTGGATTTTGAGAAGGCTTTTGATAGAATTGAGCATTCTACTATCATTAATATCCTTAAAGCCAAAGGTTTTGGAGCTAAATGGATTTCTTGGATTCAGATGATCTTTGGGTCTGCTTCTTCTTTTGTGCTTTTAAATGGTGTGCACAGAATTTTTTTCTTGTAGAAGGTGTGGACAAGGAGATCCTTTGTCTCCTTTATTGTTTGTTACGCTTGATCTTCTTCAAAGTATCCTCAATAAAGCAATGAACCTGGGTCTTCTTTCTTTGCCCACGAGAATGTTTTCTGTCCTAACTTCCTGTGATTCAAGATGCGAGATGACACTTTAATAATCCTTAAGGCTGATTCTGAGCAACTCCTGTCTTAAGGCAATTTTACATACTTTTGCTCTCTCCTGGACTCAAAGTCAATTATTCCAAGTCCAGCATGATGCCTATTAACATGGACTCGAGAGGCTTGGGCATTTGCTAATACCCTTTCTTGCCTCACTGGTTCCTTGCCTTTTACATACCTTGGTTTGCCCTTGAGCTTGAATAAACCTCTGTGGAACATTTCCGCCTATTGTTCGAGAATTGAAAGAAGGTTGTGTGGAATTGCTGACTTTCTTAATTATGGGGAAATTGCAGTTAGTCAAATCATGTTATCTTCCTTCCCATATATTACATGAGCTGTTTTGAGCTTCTGTCACTATCAAGGAGCAGTTGGTTAAATATATGAGGCAATGCTTGTGGAGAAAGAAAACTCGATGTTCAAACTAGAGGTACTGCTCTTGTAGCATGGGAGAAAGTTTGTAAACCCAAGAACCAGGGAGGTTTGGGTGTTCTTGATCTTAATGTTCAAAATTCTGCTCTTCTTTTGAAGAATTTGGATAAATTTTATAATCATAAGGATATTCCTTGGGTTCATCTGGTTTGGAACACTTACTATTGTAATGATAAGCTCCTTGGAAGAAGTCTTGAGGGATCCTTTTGGTGGAAAGCTCACCTCAAACTGATTGACATTTTTAAAGGACTTGCAAAGTGCTTGGTTGGAAATGGGAAAACCACACTTTTCAGTCGATATGTGGGATGATAGCTGCCTCCAACATAAGCTTCCTCACCTCCTCTCTTATGCAAAAACCTCACATCTCTCCGGTGAGTTCTGCATACCCCAAATACTCGGGACCTTTTTACCTTCCTTTGTCACAGCAAGCTTATCAGGAATATCAAAGTCTTGAACAAATTCTCAATTCTGGCAGGGAAGGGGATTCTGATTGTTGGTCTTACATTTGGGGCAGTAATTATTCGGTGAAAAAGGCTTACTGCTCCTTAGCTGGTTACCAACCGGTTCACCCACATTTCTCTTGGTTATGGAAATCTTCTTGTCAACAAAAACACAAATTCTTCTTCTGGCTCTTACTGCTTGATAGACTCAACACTAGAAACCTTCTGAAAAGGAAATGTTTCTCGCTGGCATCTTATGACTGTGTCTTCCAGGGCTGCAATAGTGAAGAAACCAGCCTACATTTGTTTTGGGAATGTTCTTTTGCAAGAGCCTGCTGGGCTGAAATTTCTCAGGTCAACTTGGCTGATTCAACTATCTTTGAAGTGTTAGTCAGTATTAAAAAAGACCTCAATGTCCCTTTTGCAATGGAAATTCTGCTACTTGGAACTTGGGGCATTTGGATTTGCAGGAATAATGAAATTTTCAATAATCAGCATGCATCGATTGAGACACGAAGGCTATTGTAGCCCAGGAATTAAGATGGGTCCTTTTTAGAATTAAGAAGAAGTATTATCAGAGCCTTAAGGTTTGGATTGAAACTAATTTAGACAGGAGATAGCTGATTAGAATTTATCCCTCTTCTTTGAGGTGGAATGAGTCTTGTAAATATTCTTTTGTAATTCTCTACAATATATAAAAATTACAGTGGGGTCTTTTTGCCCTACTGTTTTACCCTCAAAAAAAAAGATGAACAACCATGAAGCGGCGCCACGGACCTTGACGCAATGCTGGTGATGATGGAGATCATGTCCGTGCTTTGGAGATGGAGATCAAAGGCATAAGAAGAAAGGGCCATATCATATCACACTAATTATGAATTGCCTGTGATGTTAATCCTTTATGCATCTTGTATTGCTTAGATGGCGACGGTAGCATTATAAGATGATCCCTCTCACTAAATATCAAGTAATAAAGTGTTCGTCCTTAGTTGGCACCGTTGCTAAGACTCGTCGTTTCGAAGCATCTCGTGATGATCGGGTGTGATAGACTCTACGTGTGCATACAACGGGTGCAAGCCAGATTTGCACATGCGGAAACTAAGGTTAA
Source organism: Avena insularis (assembly GCA_023614405.1). NCBI lineage: Eukaryota > Viridiplantae > Streptophyta > Magnoliopsida > Poales > Poaceae > Avena > Avena insularis. The sequence continues at coordinate 540,156,842 of CM042694.1, forward strand.
TCTTGACGAGCCTAGCATGTACAGACATGGTCTCGGAACACGGAATACCGAAAGGTAGAGCATGAGTCATATGATTGATATGATGAACATGAAGATTGTTCGCCGATGAAGCTACATCATCTCACGTGATGATCGGACTTGGTGTAGTGGATTTGGTTCGTGTAATCACTAAAACAATCGAGGATGTTGTTTTGAGTGGGAGTTCACCTAGTTGATTTAAGAATTAAATTTGAACACTATTTATCATAAACTTAGTCTAAATTACTTGCAAATTTGTTGTAGATTATGGCGAACGTTTCCATCAATTTCAATGCGTTCCTAGAGAAAGAAAAGCTTAAGAACAATGGAAGCAATTTCACGGACTGGTTCCGTGGACTGAAGATCGTCCTCAGGGCTGGTCAGTTGACCTATGTGCTCGAAGCACCGCTAGGTGACCCACCTGTAGAAGATGCCACCGATGACGTAAAGAATGTTTATGCCACTCGGAAACATCACTACTCCACAGTTCAGTGTGCCATCCTGTACGGTTTAGAATCGGAGCTTCAAAAGCATTTTGAGCACCATGACCCATTTGAAATCATTAAGGAGCTCAAACTCATTTTTGAGACTCGCGCGGCCATGGAAAGCTATGAAGTTTCCGAGAAGTTCTTTACCTGCAAGATGGAAGAGGATAGCTCCGTTAGCGAGCATGTGCTCACCATGTCTAGGCACGCAAACAAACTCCGAGAGTTGGGGATACCGATTCCTAATGAATTGGGGATTCACTGTGTCCTCCAATCACTGCCACCAAGTTACAAGAACTTTGTGATGAACTACAATATGCACTGCATGAACAAGACGTTGCCTGAACTATCATCCATGCTGAAAACTGCTGAAGTGGAGATCATGAAAGAACACCAAGTGTTGATGGTCAATAAGACCACCAATTTCAAGAAACGGGGCAAGCCTAAGAATAAGGGCAACTTCAAGAAGGACAGCAAGAAAGCTACCGCACCTGCTAAGAAGCCCAAGGCTGGTCCTAAACCTGAAACTGAGTGCTTCTACTACAAGGGTGCTGGTCCTTTGAAGCGTCGCCCCAAATACCTGGCGGATCTGAAGAACGGCAACATCAAGAAGAAAGGTATATTCGATATACATGTTATAGATGTGTATCTTACTAGTAATCGTAGTAGTGCCTGGGTATTTGATACTGGTTCGGTTGCTCATATTTGTAACTCGAAACAGGAGGTGCAGAATAAACAAAGACTGGCAAGAGACGAGGTGACGGTGCGCGTTGGAAATGGCTCCAAGGTTGATGTGATCGCCGTCGGCACACTCCCTCTACATCTACCATCGGGATTAGTTTTAAATTTAAATAATTGTTATTTGGTGCCTGCGTTAAGCATGAACATTATATCTGGATCTTGTTTATTGCGAGACAGTTACTCTTTTAAGTCTGAGAATAAAGGTTGTTCGATTTATATGAGTAATATCTTTTATGGTTATGCACCTGAGATGAATGGTTTATTCTTATTGAATCTCGATAGTAGTGATACACATGTTCACAACATAGATGCTAAGCGAATAAAATTGAATGATAATTCTACATACATGTGTAATCGCTGTCTTGGTCACATTGGAGTGAAGTGTATGAAGAAACTCCATTCTGATGGACTTCTTGAATCACTTGATTTTGAATCACTTGAAAGATGCGAAGCACGTCTAATGGGAAAAATGACTAAGACTCCATTCTCTGGCATAATGGAGCGAGCTACAGACTTATTGGAAATAATACATACCGATGTGTGCGGTCCAATGAGTGTAGCATCGCGTGGTGGATATCGTTATGTTCTCACTTTCACGGATGACTTGAGTAGATATGGGTATGTCTACTTTATGAAACATAAATCCGAAACTTTCGAGAAGTTTAAGGAATTTCAAAGTGAAGTGGAAAATCATCGTAACAAGAAGATTAAGTTTCTGCGTTACGACTGGAGGTGAATATCTGAGTTATGAGTTTGGCATGCATTTAAAGAAATGTGGAATACTTTCACGATTGACACCGCCGAACACCACAGCGTAATGGTGTGTCCGAACGTCGTAATCGAACTCTCTTAGATATGGTTCGGTCTATGATGTCTCTTACAGATTTACTGTTATCATTTTGGGGCTATGCATTAGAGACAGCCGCATTCACTTTAAATAGGGCACCATCTAAATCCGCTGAAACGACACCGTTTAATTGTGGTTTGGAAAGAAACCTAAGTTGTCGTTCCTTAAAGTTTGGGGTTAAAGCATATGTAAAGAAGTTACACTGATAAGCTTGAACCCAAAGCGAAATGCGTCTTCATAGGATACCCTAAAGAAACAATTGGGTATACCTTCTATCATAGATCCGAAGGCAAAGTTTTCGTTGCTAAGAATGGATCCTTTACGGAAGGAATTTCTCTCGAAAGAAGTGACTAGAAGGAAAGTAGAACTCGGAGGTTGTTGAACCTTCTTTTGGAGTTGAGAGTAGCTGACACGGAAGATGTTTCGTGCACCTTTGCACCAACTGGAGAGGAAGCTAATGATGATGATCATGAAACTTCGAACGAAGTTACTACTGAACCTCGCAGGTCAAAGAGGGTCCGTACCACTCCTGAGTGGTATGAATCTTCCTTGAACGTCATGTTGGTGGACAACACTGATGACCCTGCGACGTATGAAGAAGCTATGGTGAGCCCAGATTCCGACAAATGGCTAGAAGCCATGAAATCCGAAATGGGATCCATGTACAAAAACCAAGTATGGACTTTGGTGGACTTACGGATGGCCGTAAGGCTGTCGAGAACAAATGGATTTTCAAAAGAAAACAGATCGATGGTAATGTTACCGTCTATAAAGCTCGACTTGTCGCGAAAGGGTTCCGACAAATTCAAGGAGTTGACTACGATGAGACTTTCTCACCAGTAGCGAAGCTAAAGTCTGTGAGGATTATGTTAGCAATCGCTGCATATTTCGATTATGAAATTTGGCAGATGGATGTCAAAACAGCGTTCCTTAATGGTGACATTGAGGAAGAGTTGTATATGGTACAACCCAAGGGTTTTATCGATCCTAGTGATCTTGATAAGGTATGCAAACTTCAGCTCCATTTATGGACAAGCAAGCATCCCGGAGTTGGAATCAACGTTTTGATAAAGTAATCAAAAACTTTGGATTTATACAAACTTATGGAGAAGCTTGTATTTACAAGAAAGTGAGTGGGAGCTCTGTAGTATTCCTAGTACTATATGTAGATGACATATTGTTGATTGGGAATGATATAGAACTTCTTAATAGCGTCAAAACCTATTTGAATAATAGTTTTTCGATGAAGGATCTTGGCAAAGCGGCATATATTCTAGGCATCAAGATTTATAGAGATAGATCAAGACGCCTAATAGAGCTTTCACAAAGTACATACTTAGACAAAGTTCTAAAGAAGTTTAGAATGGAAGAGAGCAAGAAAGGGTTCGTGCCCATGTTGTCAGGTAAGACCTTGAGTAAAACTCAAAGTCCAGCTACGACAGAAGATAGAGAAAAGATGAATAAAATTCCCTATGCCTCGTCCATAGGTTCTATCATGTATGCCATGTTGTGTACAAGACCGGATATAGCACATGTCGTTAGTTTGACTAGCGAGATATCAAAGTGATCCCGGAATGGAACATCGACGGCGGTCAAGAATATCCTAAAGTACCGAATAGGACTAAGGATATGGTTCTTTCTTATGGAGGTGATGAACAACTTGTTGTAAACGGTTACACCGATGCTAGTTGGAACACCGATCCGGATGACTCAAGTCACACGGATAATGATTTATTTTGAATGGTGCTGCAATAAGCTGGAGGAGTGCCAAGTAGAGCGTTGTGGCGAAATCTTCAATCGGAATACATAGCTGCTTCGGAGGCTGCACAAGAAGGCATATGGATGAAGGAGTTCATTACTGAACTTGGCGTGGTTCCCAGTGCGTTAGACCCGATGGCCATCTACTATGACAACACATGTGCCATAGCTAATGCACAGGAGCCAAGGTCACATAGCAAGCTGAAGCACATCAAGCTACGTTTTCATGCTATTCGCGAGTATGTCCAAGATGGTGACATAAAGTTTTGCAAAGTACACACTGATCTGAATGTGGCAGATCCGTTGACTAAACCTCTCCCTAGGGCAAAGCATGACCAACACCGAGCATGGGTGTTTGGTATATTACCATGTAATCTAGATTATTGACTCTAGTGCAAGTGGGAGACTGTTGGAGATATGCCCAAGAGGCAATAATAAAAGTGGTTATTATTATATCTTTGTGTTTATGATGAAAGTTTACATCCCATGCTATAATTGTATTATTAGGAAACACTAATACTTGTGTGTTTTGTAAACATAAAAGAGTCCCTAGTAAGCCTCTTGTTGAACTAGCTTGTTGATTGATTGATGATCATGGTTTCCTGATCATAGACATTGGATGTGATTAATAACAAGGTTATATCATTAGGAGAATGATATGATGGACACACACCCATAGTAAGCGTAGCATAAGATCAAGTCATTAAGTTCGTATTGCTGTAAGCTTTGAAATACATAGTAACCTAATCCTTCGACCATGAGGTTATGTTAATCACCATCACCGGATGGGTACTTTGATGACATCAAACGCCGCTTCGTAACTGGGCGGTTATAAAGGTGTCATTAGGTATTCTGAAAGTATGTGTTGAAGCGCATAGACCAAGATTGGGATTTGTCCATCCATATTACGGATAGATATACTCTGGGCCCTCTCGATGGAATGTCATCTAGAAAGCTTGCAAGCATGTGACTAGGTCATAAGGGATGACATAACATGGAACGAGTAAAGAGTACTTATCAGTAACGAGGAAGAACTAGGTATGAAGATACTGACGATCAAACCTCGGATAAGTAGAATGTCACGAGACAAAGGGAATTGGTTTTGTATGTTAATTGGTTCAATCGATCACGAAGTAATCGTTGAGTATGTGGGAGCTGTTATGGATCTCCAGATCCCGCTGATGGTTATTGATGGGAGAGGTGTCTTCATCATGTCTGCATATTCACGAACCGTAGGGTGACACACTTAAGGTTCGAAGTTGTTTGAAGTAGATATGGAATTTGCGTTGGAGACCGAATGTTGTTCGGAGTCTCGGAATGGATCCGGGACATCACGAGGAGATCCGGAATGGTCCGGAGAATAAGATTCATATATTGGGGATCATTTTCTAAGTTAGGAAATGTTCCGGAGTGTTTGTATGGAGATTCTAGAAGGTTTCGGAATGTTCTGGAAGGTTCTAGAGGATTTCTTGGAGTTTGCTTGAAAACCAAGAAAGGGATCAAGGAGACCAAGTGGGGCACTACACGGATTCGTGGGGGAGGAGGACTCCTCCCCCCAACCCGCCGGCCCAAGGAGGAGGGAGTCCTACTAGGACTCCCCCTCCCCAGGCGCGCCTCCCTCCTTTAAATAGAAGGGAGGGGGCGCCCCCTCTTGCACCTTGTCTCATAACTCCCAATCTCAGCCGCCTCTCTCCTCCACGTTTCTTACCCTTGAGGCATAGGCGAAGCCCTGCAGAATTCTCATCTCCACCACCACCACCACGCCGTCGTGCTGCTGGGATTCCGTGGAGAAGATCTACTACCTCCGCTGCTCGCTGGAACGGGGAGAGGAAGGTCTGCTTCGACTCCGCACGTGTGACCGTCTGCGGAAGCGCTGCCGGAACGCGGCGCCAGAAGGATCGTCCACACGATCTTGAGATCGGCAAGTGATCGACTACATCATCCACGAGATCTAATCTCGTTAACGCTTTCGGTTCTATGAGGGTTAGTACCGATCTATCTCGTTGCTCATGTCTAGTAGATTAGATCTTGGCTTTTATCTAGATTAGATCTGGGTTTTGTTCGTTCTTGCGGTAGAAAATTTTTGTTTTCCATGCTACGAACCCATCAATGAGTACCTGACCTCATGCTACTCAACTTTAGTCACGAGTAAGTTCTTGTCATTGTAAGTACATGTGTATCATAGATAACCACCAACGAGGTACCCCTTGCCCCATGATACAGGAGGTTTCCCATATCAAAATGACAAGGCAACAGACAATGAGCATCACAGCGATCCTTTTATTTCCTATTTCCATAGGTTTTTATTTCCTATTTGCATATGTTTTTTATTTTATTTCCTATTTGCATAGGGTTTTTTATTGAGGATGCTTCACAGATTTCTCACTATGGTTATGCTACAAGTTTCCACCATGATTAGGCATGGCTTAGGCTAGCCTCCCAGGCGTTTCTCTAACACATATACAAACTCCATGAGCTTACAAGCTCCCCTTTTATTTCACACCACCGAGATCCATAAGCAAGAACATGATATCAACTAAATAAACTGCAATATTGAAAGCGTTCGCCATGATAACATGGTTCTGCTTAATTTAAAACTTACAAAGCGCAAGCATATACGCAACATAGATGGGCACGATGGTTCAAGTTTATTAAGTGCAAGAAAGTAAAGTGTGCCATCAAGTTTGTGAGAGCTTTAATCACTAATTTTCACATAACAAGTTTAATTCGGAAGGTAGATAAAAACATGAATATACTTGGAATAGCAATAATGCTAATAGGTAGGTATGGTGGACTCTTTGGAATAACTTGGTTTTATTTGGAGTTGGATGCATGAGTGGAACTCATACTTGGTACATGTGGAGGCTAGCAAAAGACTGGGAGCGACCAACTAAGAGAGCAATAATGGCCATAATCATGCAAAGCGACAAAACATTATTAATTAAAGCATAAAGTGACATTACAAGTCGAAAACTAAATGATCATAGAGGCTATGATGACTTCGTCTATGATACGTCCATTTTGCATCACTATTCTATATCATAATTTACTTTTATTCATTGATATATTTCATATTAAGAGATGATACTTATGTTATTTCATCTGTTTTTGCATGGTTGATGACTTTTGGAGCATGGACCGCTGCAGTCAGGATTCTAATGGAAAAGATGCTGTTTGGAGGCAAAATTCGCAAAGATCAGAAAATCCGGGAAAATACATGGAAAATCCTATTTTTCCAGAAGACGAAGAAAGCCAGAAGGGGAAGTGGAGATGGGCCACAGGGGGCCCACACCACCCCCTGGCGCGGGCCACCCTAGGTCGCGCCACCAGGTGGTGTGGCCGCCCTGGTCCACCCCTGGCTCTCCCCTCTTGCGTATATTATCCTCCCGAAACCCTAAGACTCGGGGAGTGACCACAGAAAGATTCCACCGCCTTTGTAGGGCGGAAAACACCAAGAGAGAAAGATCTTTCCAACAGAAAAAATTCCGTCGGGGGAATTCCTTCCCGGAGAGGGGAGATCGTCGCCATCAACACCACCATCAAGTTGGACTTCATCGGGATCATCATCATCACCACCACCATCATCATCACCAACACCATCATCACCACTTCATACCACTATAACAATTGGGTTGAATCTTGCATAGTTCTTAGGGGAAACTTTCCCGGTGTTGATTACTCCTTGTAGTTGATGCTATTGAGTGAACCATTGAATTATTGTTTATGTTCAGATTGTTACACATCATTATTTCATATCTGATCATGATCCATATGATGTCTTGTGAGTAGTTCGTTTAGTTCTTTAGGACATGGGAGAAGTCATGTTGTTAGTAGTGGAATTGTGTTGAGAAAGATTCAATAGTTTGATATTTAAGTTGTGGTGTACTTCTTCTAGTGGTGTCATGTGAACGTCGACTACATGACACTTCACCTATATGGGCCTAGGGGAATGCATTGTGTATTTGGCTACTAATCGTAGGGGTTGCCGGAGTGACAAAAACCTGAACCCCCGTTAGGAAACCATTGCACAAGGGATGTCAGGGTCTTAGAGTTTAAATCTGTGGTTAGGTTTCTACCTTAATTACTTTCTTGTACTTGCGGATACTTGCAAGGGGTATAATCACAAGTATGTATTAGTCCTAGGAAGGTCGGTACATTAGCACAGGTTCTGAAGGAAATATGCCCTGAGAGGCAATAATAAAATTGTTATTATGTATTCCTTGTATATGATAGATGTTTATTTTGCATGATATAATTGTATTGATAGGAAACATCAATACATGTGTGTTTAATAAACAAAAAGGGTTCCTAGTTATGCCTCTCTTATAGACTAGCTTGTTGATTAACAAGATGATCAAGGTTTCCTGATCATGGACATTGGATGTTGTTAATAACAAGGTCACAGCATTTGTGAAATGATGTGATGACCATTCATCCAAAGTATAGCATTACGATCAAGTCATTATGTTTATATTGCTATAACATCATACGAAGTAATCTTTATCCTTAGACCATGAGATCATGTTAATTTCTAACACCGGAAGAGTATCTTGATAACATCAAACGTCACACCGTAACAGGGTGACTATAAAGATGGGTTCAGTACTACGAAGGTGTTATGTTGAGGCTCATGGATCAAGAGTGGAATTTGTCAATCCAGATGACGGATAGATATACTCTGGGCCCTCTCGGTGATATCACATTTGGATAGATTGCAAGCAAGTGATGTGATCACTAGAATGTTATATCACGGGAACGAGAAAAGAGTGCATGTCGAACTTAGATCAAACTAGGTATGGAGATACGATGATCGAATCTCGGACATGTAATATATCGAGAGACAAAGGGATTTAGTTACAAGCGTTAAAGGTTCTCACGATCACAGAGTCATCGTTGAATGTGTGAGTCAAGACGGATCTCGTGTCCTGCTTCGATTATTGATCGGAGAAGGGTCTCGATCATGTCTGCATTATTCATGAACCGTAGGGGTGGCACACTTAAGAGTTACGGACACCATTTTGGAGCACATATGTTTCGCATAAAAGAATTGCAAAGCGCAGGAATTGTTTCAATAGAAACCGGAAATTGTTTCGGGTGAAATTGCAGAAGGTGGTTCTGCATGTGATATTGAAATATTGCAAGGGGCTATATGTGAATGTTTGTTAATTAAAGTAATTAACAAAATTCTGAATAAATTTAATAAAAGAGATTTATTAAATGAGAGAGCATTAAATTTGGAGAAATTTAATGCATTTAAAGTGGAGACTTTAAAAGGGAATGTGAAGAGGCATTTTAATGTGGAGGGGTTACCACCACATGAATGGGGGAGGTGAGGGGTCACCCCCCATGCGCCGGCCATGGAGAGAGGGGGCACCCTCATCCTATTATAAAAGGCCACCCATTCCCTGAAGGAAATATGCCCTGAGAGGCAATAATAAAGTTGTTATTATGTATTCCTTGTGTATGATAGATGTTTATTTTGCATGCTATAATTGTATTGATAGGAAACATCAATACATGTGTGTTTAATAAACAAAAGGTTTCCTAGTTATGCCTCTCTTATAGACTAGCTTGTTGATTAACAAGATGATCAAGGTTTCCCGATCATGGACATTGGATGTTGTTAATAACAAGGTCACAGCATTTGTGAAATGATGTGATGAACATTCATCCGAAGTATAGCATTACGATCAAGTCATTATGTTTATGTTGCTATAACATCATACGAAGTAATCTTTATCCTTAGACCATGAGATCATGTTAATTGCTAACACCAGAAGAGTATCTTGATAACGTCAAACGTCACACCGTAACAGGTTGACTATAAAGATGGGTTCAGTACTACGAAGGTGTTATGTTGAGGCTCATGGTTCAAGAGTGGAATTTGTCAATCCAGATGACGGATAGATATACTCTAGGCCCTCACGGTGATATCACATTAGGATAGCTTGCAAGCAAGTGATGTGATCACTAGAATGTTATATCACGGGAACGAGAAAAGAGTGCATGTCGGTAACGAGATCAAACTAGGTATGGAGATACCGACGATCGAATCTCGGACATGTAATATATCGAGAGACAAAGGGATTTAGTTACAAGCATTAAAGGTTCTCACGATCATAGGAGTCATCATTGAATGTGTTGGAGTCAGTACGGATCTCCAGGTCCCGCTGCTGATTATTGATCGGAGAAGGGTCTCGATCATGTTTGCATTATTCGCGAACCGTAGGGTGGCACACTTAAGAGTTACCGGACACCATTTTGGAGCACATATGTTTCAGACGAAAGAATTGCAAAGCGCAGGAATTGTTTTAATAGAAACCGGAAATTGTTTCGGGTGAAATTGAAGAAGGTGGTTCTGCATGTGATATTGAAATATTGCAAGGGGCTATATGTGAATGTTTGTTAATTAAAGTAATTAACAAAATTCTGAATAAATTTAATAAAAAGAGTTTTATTAAATGAGAGAGCATTAAATTTGGAGAAATTTAATGCATTTAAAGTGGAGACTTTAAAAGGGAATGTGAAGAGGCATTTTAATGTGGAGGGGTTACCACCACATGAATGGGGGAGGTGAGGGGTCACCCCCCATGCGCCGGCCATGGAGAGAGGGGGCACGCCCCTCCTCCTATAAAAGGCCACCGATTCCCTCCTTCATCCTCACACCTCCTTGTGAAGGATCTCTCTCCCCCTCTACAATTATTCCCCCATGGTCTCGGATTAGCGAGATACATGTTCTCGGTGGCATTTCGTCTGGAAGGAGTTGCTGCTTCTGCTGGATCGCTGGAGCCAGGAGGTGGAGGTTGTCCGGTGGCTTGAACGTGTGTGCGAGTGCGGATGCGCTGCTGAGTTGTGGCGCTCGGACTTCCTCACGATCTTGAGATCGGCAAGTGTACGACTACATCAACCACGAGTTCCCACTCGTTAACAAAGCTCGTTGTCTTCGAGGGTAAGTTCTCCATGGATGTATGTCCACCCGTTGCTTTGTATCTAGTAGATAGATCTTGGTGTATAGTTCTCATCGTAGGAAATTTTTTGTTTTCTATGCTACGGACCCAACAGTGGTATCAGAGCCAAATCTATGCGTAGGTGCTTTGCACGGGTAGTACACATATGTTTATATGTGGGCGATGATGATCATGTTATTGCATCTTCTATGTACGTTGGATATTGGTGGCATAGTGGGATGAAGCGGCCCGAACCAACCTTACATGTCATCGTACATGAGACCGGTTCCACGATTGACATGCAACTAGTTTTGCATAAGTGGCTAGCGGGTGTCTGTATCTCCTACTATAGTCAATATTTGTTTTACAACGAGTCGCTAATAACTTGGTTATACTCGTTGTGGTTCATGTTCGTAGGTAAGACCGGTTCTATCTCCGAAAGCCCTAAGCCACGTAAAGCTTGCAATTGATAAATTAGAGGCGTCTAGTTTAGATCGTTGCTGGGCTAGTGTATTGATATGGTATTGTTGTAAGTAGATGTATGATAGATACTTTTACAACTCACTTAACGTGTAAGTTCCATAGACCTTGGCCTTACACACAAAGGAATCATAGAGATCATACCACGATGCAAATGATAGAGATCAAATGCATGGACCATATCACCTCACTTCACACATTAGCATCTTATATTGCTAGTTTGGCGCTTTTGGTAGCATTATAAGATGATCCCTCATTTAGATATCAAGATAAAATGTGTTCTTCCTTAAGTATGCACCGTTTTGTGGACCGTGTTTTGAGGCATCCCGTGATGATCGGGTGTTCTCGACTCTACACTTTCATACAACGGGTGTAAGATAGTTTTACACACACAAATACTAAGGTTCTTACTTGACGATCCTAGCATGTACAGACATGGCCTCGGAACACGGACCGAAAGGTTAAGCATGATTCATATAGTTGATATGATGCCCATATAGATGCTCGCCTTTGAAGCTACACCGACTCACGTGATGATCGGACTTGGTGTAGTGGATTTGGTTCATGTAATCACCAAAAGGACACGAGGGATGTCGTTTTTGAGTGGGAGTTCATTAGTAATTTGGATTAGTTGAACTCAATCTATCGTAAACTTAGTCTAAATATATTTTACAAATTCTGTTGTAGATGGCACCACCTGCTTTTAATTTCAATGTGTTCATGGAGAAAGAGAAGCTTGCTGCGAATGGTAGCAACTTCACCAACTGGGTTATGAATTTGAGGATTCTCCTCACTGCTGCACAAAAGCAATATGTGCTAGAGGCACCGCTAGGCCCCCCACTAGCTCCTGATGCCCCTGACGAGGAAAAGAACATCTATATAACTTGTCAGGAGGACCACAACTTAGTTTATTGCAGCATACTGTATGGGCTAGAGCCAGAACTTCGAAAACGTTTTGAAAATGGCAATGCCTTTGATACCATGGGATAACTGAAAATGATTTTCGATACCCATGCTGCCGTAGAGAGTTATAATGCTTCTGAAAAGTTCTTTAGCTGCATGATGGAAGAGAACAGCTCCGTTAGTGAGCACGTACTCAAAATGTGTAGATGCCGATAAGCTTGTGTCCTTGGGAATAACGATTCCCATTAACTTAGGCATACATCGTGTTCTCCAATCTCTGCCACCTAGCTACAAGAGCTTCGTGATGAACTATAATATGCAGGGCATGAAGAAGTCTCTTCTCGAGCTTCTGTCAATGCTTAAGACCGAGAAGTGAGATTAGGAAAGAACATCAAGTGTTGATGATCAATAAGACCACCGGTTTCAAGAAGGACAAGAAAGGCAAGCAAAAGGGAAAGAAGGCGGAAAATCTGTTGTCGCTGAAAAGAAACCCCGAGCTGGCCCTAAGTCTGACACCGAGTGCTACTATTGCAAAGGGACTGGCCATTGGAAGCGCAACTGCCCCAAGTATTTGGCAGACAAGAAGGCCGGCAAGGCAAACAAAGGTATATGTGATATACATGTTATTGATGTGTACTTGACTAGTACTTGCGTAGCACCAGGTATTTGATACGGATCGGTTGCTAATATATGTAACTCGGTTCAGGGGCTGCGGAACAAGCGACAACTAGCAAGGGATGAGGTCACGATGCGAGTCGGCAATGGATCAAGAGTTGATGTGATCGCCGTCGGAACGCTGCCTCTCCATATGCCGTCGGGATTAGTTATAAACTTGAATCATTGTTATTTGGTGCTGACCGAGCATGAACATTGTATCCGGATCGTGTTTGATGCAAAGTGGTTATTCGTTTAAGTCTAAAAACAATGGTTGTTCGATTTATATGAATAATATCCTTTATGGTCATGCACCTCTGTTGAATGGTTTATTTCTGTTGGATCTCGATAGTAGTATTACGCATATTCATAATGTTGATGCTAAAAGGATTAAACTTGATAATGATATATCTACATATATGTGGCACTGCCGTCTAGGTCATATTGGCGTTAAACGCATGAAGAAACTCCATTCTGATGGACTTTTGGAATCACTTGATTTTGAATCATTTGATACATGTGAGCCATGCCTTATGGGCAAGATGACTAGAACGCCGTTTTCGGTTCAATGGAACAGGCATGATTTATTGGAAATCATACATATTGATGTGTGGACCAATGAGTGTGTCGGCGCGAGGTGGATATCGTTATTTTGTTACTTTCACGGATGATTTGAGTAGATACGGGTATATCTATTTGATGAAACATAAGTCTAAAACCTTTGAAAGGTTCAAAGAATTTCAGAATGAAGTGGAAAATCATCATAACAGAAAGATCAAATTTCTGCGGTCCGACCGTGGAGGAGAGTATCTTAGTTACGAGTTTAGCACACATATGAAAGACTGTGGAATAGTTTCACAACTCACGCCTGCCGGAACACCACAACGTAATGGTGTGTCGAGCAAATGTCGTACTTTATTGGATATGGTTCGATCTATGATGTCTCGTGACTTGCCTTATCATTTTGGGGTTATGCACTGGAAACCGCTGCATTCACTTTAAATAGGGCACCATCTAAATCCGTTGAAAAGACACCGTATGAATTATGGTTTGGAAACAAACCTAAGCTGTCATTTCTTAAAGTTTGGGGATGCGATGTTTATGTGAAGAAACTTCAACCGGATAAACTCAAACCCAAAGCGGAAAAATGCGTCTTCATAGGATACCCTAAGGAAACGATTGGGTATACCTTCTATCACAGATCCGAGGGCAAGGTCTTTGTTGCCAAGAATGGATCCTTTCTTGAGAAGGAGTTTCTCGCGAAAGGTGTGAGTAGTCGGAAGGTAGAACTCGAAGAGGTTATTGAACCTTCTCTTCATGAAATGGCGAGTAGCGCAGCTCCAGAAGTTGTTTCGGAGTTGACTTCACCTAATGAAGAGAGAGCTAATGATATTGATCATGAAACTCCGAAAGAGGACACTACCGAACCTCGCAGGTCAAGCAGGACATGTGCAGCTCCTGAACTGTACGGCAATCCTGTTATGAATTTCATGATTGATGAAATAGATGACCCTGTGACGTATGAAGAAGCGATGATGAGCCCTGATTCCAACAAATGGCTAGAAGCCATGAAATCCGAGATGGAATCCATGTACGAAAACCAGGTTTGGACCTTGGTGGACTTACCTCACGATCGAAAGGCCGTTGAGAATAAATGGATTTTCAAAAGAAAAACTGATGCTGATGGTAATGTAACCATCCATAAGGCTCGACTTGTCGCAAAGGGGTTTCGACAAATTCAAGGAGTTGACTACGATGAGACATTCTCTCCCGTAGCGATGCTTAAGTCGGTTAGGATTATGTTAGCAATTGCTGCATATTTCGATTATGAAATATGGCAGATGGATGTCAAAACTGCGTTCCTCAATGGTAATATTGAAGAAGAGTTGTATATGATACAACCTAAGGGTTTTGTCGATCCTAAGGATGCTGATAAGGTGTGCAAACTTCAGCGATCCATCTATGGACTGAAGCAAGCATCCCGGAGTTGGAATCTCCGCTTTGATGAGGTGATCAAAGAGTTTGGATTTGTCCAAACTTATGGAGAGGCTTGTATTTACAAGAAAGTGAGTGGGAGCAATGTGGCATTTCTGATATTATATGTGGATGACATATTATTGATTGGAAATGATATAGATCTTTTAAATAGTGTTAAAAGTTATCTAAACAGCAAATTTTTTATGAAGGACCTTGGTGAAGCTTCATATATATTAGGCATTAAAATCTATAGAGATAGATCAAGACGCCTAATTGGGCTATCATGAGTACATACCTTGATAAGATATTAAAGAAGTTTAATATGGAGAAGTAAGAAGGGTACTTACCTATGTTGCAAGGCAAGACATTGAGTAAGACTCAAAGTCCGGCTATGGCGGAAGAAAGAGAGATAATGGATAAGATCCCCTATGCCTCAGCCATAGGCTCTATAATGTATGCCATGCTATGTACAAGACCGAATGTGGCACATGCTATTAGTTTGACTAGTAGGTACTAATCTGATCCAGGTTCGGAACACTGGATAGCGGTCAAGAATATCCTTAAGTACTTGAGAAGAACTAAGGATATGTTTCTTGTATACGGAGGTGAAGAAGAGCTAGTCGCTAAGTGTTATGTCGATGCTAGCTTTGACACTGATCCGGATGACTCTAAGTCTCAATCCGGATACGTATTTCTCTTGAACGGAGCAGCAGTTAGTTGGAGGAGTTCCAAACAACCTGTGGTGGCTAGATCAACGACGGAGGCGGAATATGTTGCTGCTTCAGAAGCAGCGCAGGAAGCGGTTTGGATGAAGGAGTTCATAACGGAACTAGGTGTGGTTCCTAGTGCGTTGGACCCAATGGTGATCTATTGTGACAATAATGGAGCCATAGCCAACGCCAAGGAACCAAGGTCTCACAAGAATTCCAAGCATATTAAGCGCCGATTTCACTCCATCCGCGAGCATGTCAAGGATGGAGATATAAAGATTTGTAAAGTGCACACGGACCTGAATGTAGCAGATCCGTTGACTAAAGTTCTCCCTAGGGCAAAACATGATCAACACCAGAACTCCATGGGTGTTAGATTTATCACTATATAAACTAGATTATTGTCTCTAGTGCAAGTGGGAGACTGAAGGAAATATGCCCTGAGAGGCAATAATAAAATTGTTATTATGTATTCCTTGTATATGATAGATGTTTATTTTGCATGCTATAATTGTATTGATAGGAAACATCAATACATGTGTGTTTAATAAACAAAAAGGGTTCCTAGTTATGCCTCTCTTATAGACTAGCTTGTTGATTAACAAAATGATCAAGGTTTCCTGATCATGGACATTGGATGTTGTTAATAACAAGGTCACAACATTTATGAAATGATGTGATGAACATTCATCTCAAGTATAGCATTACGATTAAGTCATTATGTTTATATTGCTATAACATCATATGAAGTAATCTTTATCCTTAGACCATGAGATCATGTTAATTGCTAACATCGGAAGAGTATTTTGATAACATCAAACGTCACACCGTAACAGGGTGACTATAAAGATGGGTTCAGTACTACGAAGGTGTTATGTTGAGGCTCATGGATCAAGAGTGCAATTTGTCAATCCAGATGACGGATAGATATACTCTGGGCCCTCTCGGTGATATCACATTAGGATAGCTTGCAAGCAAGTGATGTGATCACTAGAATGTTATGTCACGGGAACAAGAAAAGAGTGCATGTCGGTAACAAGATCAAACTAGGTATGGAGATACCGATGATCGAATCTCGGACATGTAATATATCGAGAGACAAAGGGATTTAGTTACAAGCGTTAAAGTTTCTCACGATCACAGGAGTCATCGTTGAATGTGTAGGAGTCAGTACGGATCTCCAGGTCCCGCTGCTGATTATTGATCGGAGAAGGGTCTCGATCATGTCTGCATTATTCGCGAACCGTAGGGTGGCACACTTAAGAGTTACCAGACACCATTTTGGAGCACATATGTTTCAGACGAAAGAATTGCAAAGCGCAAGAATTGTTTCAATAGAAACCGGAAATTGTTTCAGGTGAAATTGAAGAAGGTGGTTCTGCATGTGATATTGAAATATTGCAAGGGGCTATATGTGAATGTTTGTTAATTAAAGTAATTAACAAAATTCTGAATAAATTTAATAAAAGTGTTTTATTAAATGAGAGAGCATTAAATTTGGAGAAATTTAATGCATTTAAAGTGGAGACTTTAAAAGGGAATGTGAAGAGGCATTTTAATGTGGAGGGTTACCACCACATGAATGGGGAGGTGAGGTCACCCCCATGCGCGACCATGGAGAGAGGGGGCACCCCCTCCTCCTATAAAAGGCCACCCATTCCCTCCTTCATCCTCACACCTCCTTGTGAAGGATCTCTCTCCCCCTCTAGAATTATTCCCCCATGGTCTCGGATTAGCGAGATACATGTTCCCGGTGGCATTTCGTCTGGAAGGAGTTGCTGCTTCCGCTGGATCGCTGGAGCGAGGAGGTGGAGGTTGTCCGGTGGCTTGAACGTGTGTGCGAGTGCGGATGCTCTGCTGAGTTGCGGCGCTCGGACTTCCTCACGATCTTGAGATCGGCAAGTGTACGACTACATCAACCACGAGTTCCTACTCGTTAACAAAGCTCGTTGTCTTCGAGGGTAAGTTCTCCATGGATGTATGTCCACCCGTTGCTCTGTATCTAGTAGATAGATCTTGGCGTATAGTTCTCATCGTAGGAATTTTTTTGTTTTCTATGCTGCGGACCCATCAGGTTCACCCACACAACACTTAGCAAACTAAAGAGGATTAATCAACTTTATGAAGCGAAAGCACTTGACGATATTCCCATCTGTCCTCGAGAACGTTTGGTCATCTTAAGTAATACAACCGGCTTGTCCTTTGCTAAAGAAAGGATTGGGCCACTTGCTGCATTTATTCTTATTGTCTTTTATTTACTCGTACTTTATTTACCTGCATTATCAAAAACCCCTAAAAATCCGTTTGCTAAGTATTTACAGAGAATTCCTGCTCCTAGCCATTTGCCAGCACCTTCTGCTCCTCGTTGGGTTCGACACTCTTACTTATCGAAAATACTACGATACACCCCCTATACTTGTGGGTCATCAGTGTAGTCTTAACATGGTGTGAGCATGCGCCAAGTTAACCCAAATAAAGCATCAAAGGAGAATACCACAATATTATGCTTTTATATGCTAAAACAACGCATAATTCTTTCAAGGCACATTAAGCAATCTCAATTGTTTGTAACAAGTCATGCTACATCAATAGTCACTAAGCATAAAGTTAAAGCAATATCAAACATGACATGATAAAGTCTAGGCCACAGTCAAAACAAGCTTCCTTTTGTACCACTATAAGCATGAAACTTCCTACTCTTTTCCAACACCAATCAAAAACTAAAGCTAAACATAGTGCTAGCAAATGAGAACACTCGCAGAACAATAAGAGTGAAAACTAGATTGTTCTAGGCAATTGATAACGGGATGTGTCTCTCTCCAAAAGAAGTGTGTTGGGATCTAGCCAACTTATTTAAGCAAACCAAACAAAACAAAGCTAAAATCAAAAACAAAGACGCTCCAAGAAAAACACATAGTGCATAAGGTAATGAAAATGAAGTGTTTGGAAGAAAACCTGAGATTTTTATTGATGAAGAAGGGGATGCCTTGGGCATTGATACATTCCAAACGTATCTATAATTTTTGATGTTCCATGCTTGTTTTATATCTACTTTCTTATGTTTTGTCCACACTTTGAAGTATTTTTTACACATTTTATAGAACTAACCTATTAATAAGATGCCATACTGCCAGTTGCCTGTTTTCTACTGTTTTTGGTTTCAGAAAAGCTAGTAAGGAAATATTCTCGGAATTGGACCAGACAAAAGCCCAAGTCAATATTTCACCAGAAGGAACATGGAGTCCGGAGGGGAGACGAAGAGGGGAGCCAGGCCGGCCACACCTGGTGGTGGCGCGGCTAGCCCTAATCGCGCCGCCAGGTGGTGGGGGCGCCCTGGTACTCCACCGAACTTTCCCCTTCGCCTATATATTGCCTCCGGGACGAAAACCCTAAGTACCAGATCAAAATTCCACGAAAGAGTCTGTAGCCGCCACCATGTCCATCCCTAGATCGGGAGGGATTTGAAGCTCTTCCCGACACCCTGCCGGAGGGGAGAGATCACCCTGGAGGCCTTCTTCATCACCATGCCTCCCTCCAGTGTGATGCGTGAGTAGTTCATCCCTAGACTACGGGTCCATGTAGTAGCTAGATGGTTGGTTCTTCTCCTTTGTGCTACCATGTCTAGATCTTGTGAGCTCCGTTCATGATCAAGATCACCTATTTGTAATCTACATGTTATGTTTGCGGAGATCCGGTGGATATTGCGATGCTATTTCAGATTGATTATTAATTCTATCATGTGTTTGTTATTTGTGATCTTGCATGCTTTCCGTTGTTACTAGCTATCTTGGCACACTTTGCATGCTTTCCAATGTTAGCAGCTATCATAGAACAATCGTATTGTTTACTTTACACACTTTGCTTAATGCAATTATCTGTTGCTTGCAACTTAATACTGGAGGGGGTTCGGATGATAACCCGAAGGTGGATTATTAGTCATAGATGCAGTTGGATTATGGTCTATGTATAATGTTGTAATGCCCAATCAAATCTCATAGGAGTCAAGATGATTAGTATATGCATGTATGCTTTCTCGGTGTCTTTCAATTGCCCCGCTGTAATTTGTTCACCCAACATGTCATCTATCTTCAGGAGAATCACCTCTAGTGAACTATGGACCCCGGTCCATTCTTTTACCATCAATCTACAATCTACTATTTACTCTTTTCTGTTTACTTTCTGCAAGCAATTACTATCTTCCACACAATACGTTTAATCCTTTGTTTTCAGCAAAATCGGTGAGATTGACAACCTCACTGTAAGTTGGGGGCAAAGTTCTGTGGTTGTGTTGTACAGGATTCCAAGTTGGAAACAACACCTTGGAGGTGTTTCCTTGCTCCTACTGGTTAGATAATCTTAGTTTCATAACTGAGGGAAAACTTGCTGCTGTGCTCATCATACCTTCCTCTTGGGGTTCCCCAACGAGATCGACGTGTTGAGTTCGATCATCAAGGCCTTTTCTGGCGCCGTTGCCAGGGAGTCAAGGACATCTTCACAAGGGGAGTCCCTCATAACCAATCTCTTTACTTTGTTTTATTTGTTTTGCTTAGTTTATTTTTGCTTTGTTTGCTTTTTTTTATCAAAAACACACAAAAATTAGTTGTACTAGTTTGCTTCCTTTATCAAAAAATACACAAAAAAAAATTGTTAGTTCGTTCTATAGTTGTTATCTCATTCCTAGCTCACCTTGTTGATCCCTAACTTTACCCTGAAAGACCTTTCAATAGGTAGTGGCTCTGTAATTGGGAAAGATAATATTGAAGAATTCTTTAATCATGTTAGCAAGCATGAGGATATTGAGGATAGATCACTATCAGAACTTGCTCCAAATTATGAAATTTCTGCAGCTTCTTTAGTTCACATGTTGGAAGCTAGGTTTGTTAACCTTAACCCCATAATGCAAGTAATGTTTCTTAAACTTAAAGATATTGAGGACCCTGAAAAGAGAGAATTTATCCTAGAGACTTTGCTTAAAGAATTCTATGATGTTGCTAAAGAAGCTAAAAAGGTCTTCGATCGTTTTAATATGCTAGGCTCATGTGTAGATGTTATTGGTACACGAGAAAAGATGAATAAAACCAAACCTAAAAATGGAGAGGAAATTAAAATACCAATACCTTTTAAACTTGTAGGAATGCATGAAGCCTTAGAAAAGAATTTTGATTGGATTGTTCCTGAAAACCCGTTTGATGAAAATAGTGAACCTAAGAGCATTGAGAGAGGATCCTCTAGAAATTATTTGGATGAGATACCTTTCCTTGTTGAAGATATTTCTGGTATTACTCTTATTGCTTCTTCATTTGAGAATACTTGATTCTTTTCTTGCTTCCCGTGCCTAGCTCAAAGGCGTTAAAGAAAAGCACTTATTGGGAGATAACCCAAATTTCGTTAGGAATCTTTTGTTGAGTCTTGGAAGTTATTACCTCTGTAATAACCCCTTATCATTTTCGTGTGGTTTTTGTGCCAAGAGTAACCTCTAATGAGAGAGAAGTAATGCTTGGAAAAGTTGCTGTCCCGAAATAGATTTTTGTGCTTCGCTGTAAAAATTCGTGAAACATCTTTGTATTTTGGTTTGAGCTGTAATGTTTTCTGCTTCTGCCCCAGGTTATTATCCAACTTTCGTCAGTTCAACACTTTTCGATTTGAGCAACAGAAGGTCTTCGAAAAAATTAGGATTTAGGGTTTAAAAATTGGTTTTTACCTACTAGTCTGTTTTGATAGATTTCTGCCATTATTTGCATTTGCCTCTTAATCTCTTTCTCTTTGAGTTATCTTTAATCATTTGAACTTTTTAAAGGAAGTGCTACATTATCTTTTGTTTTAATGGAAGCTTTACTTGTGTTGGAACTGAACCAAAAATACTTATTATCTTGAGTACACTAATGTTGCTAATTAAGATTGTGTGAAGTTTTGTATGAAGGAGATATTAAAGTGTAGGGAAGAGTAATGTGATAAGATGAAGTATGGACAAAAGCTCAAGCTTGGTGATGCCACCCATGTCACCCCAAGAAATATTCAATAAGTACAAGCGTAAAAGCTTGGGGATGCCCAAGGCATCCCCTTCTTCATCAATAAAAAAATTCAGGTTTCTCCCAAACACTTCATTTTTATTGTTTCATGCACAATTGTGTTGTTCTTGGAGCGTCTTTGTTATCGTTTTTAGTTTTCATTTGATTAGTTTGCTTGAATAAATTGGTTGGACCCCCTCATTCATGCATTAGTTTTCAAATAAAGTTGATTAGGATAGGAAAAGAGTAGGAAAGTTTATGCTTAAGTGGTAAAAAGGAGCTTGTTTTTGACTGTGACTTAGACTTTATCATGTCATGCTTGATATTGTTTTGGCTTTATGCTTAGTGATTTTTGCTGTAGCATGACTTGTTATAAACAATTGAAATTGCTTAATGTGCCTTGAAAGAATCATGCGTTGTTTAGCATATAAAATCATAATATTGTGGTATTCTCCTTTAAATGCTTTATTTAGGTTGACTTGGCGCATGCTCACACCATGTTAAGACTATACCCAAGTCACCATAGCCTCTATGATCATTTAGTTTTCGTCTTGTAATATCACTTTATGCTTTAATTAATAATGTTTTGTCGCTTTGCATGATTATGGCCATTACTGCTCTCTTAGTTGGTCGCTCCCAGTCTCTTGCTAGCCTCCATACCAAGTATGAGTTCCAATCATGCATCCAACTCCAAATAAAACCAACTTATTCCAAAGAGTCCACCATACCTACCTATTAGCATTTTCTATTCCAAGTATATTCATGTTTCTATCTACCTTCCGAATTAAACTTGTTATGTGAAAATTAGTGATTAAAGCTCTCACGAACTTGATGGCACACTTTACTTTTCTTTCCCCTAATAAACTTGAACCATTGTGTCATCTATGTTGTATATGCTTGCACTTATACGTTGGGATTAGCAGAACCATGCTGTCATGGGGAACGCTTTCAACATTGCACTTGTACATTGTACCCAGTTGATATCATGCTATTTTTTTTATGGATGTCGTTGGTGTGAAATGAAAGGGGAGCTTGTAAGTCCATGGAGTTATGTACGTGTGTTAGAGAAACGCCTGGGCCGCTAGCCTAAGCCATGCCTAATCATGGTGGAAACTTGCAGCATCACCATAGTGAGCAATCTATGAAGCATTCTTCTGATAAAAAAAGATAGAGATTGAAAAAAACAAAACAAAAAAGATGAGAAAAGAGGAAAGAGAGAAAAAAGCACCATTTTCCCATGGTAAATAAGAAGATTGCTGAGATGCTCATTGTCTGCTTGCCTTGTCATTTTGATTATGGGATAACTCTTGTATCATGTGCAAGGGGTACCCCGTTGGTGGTTCTCTATGATACACATGTACTTACTATGACAAGAACTTACCGGTAACTAAACTTGAGTAGCATGATGAGCGGCCCTCGTATTCAAAGGACATGAGATTACCAACTTATACTTTGTCAAGAATATACTCCATAGTTTGTTCACTTTAACCTTAGTCACTTCAAGATGCTTATGATAGGGGCAATGAGAGCTGAAAGCTAATAAGTACCATAATTTTTGGAAGCTCTTTATGAGACTTGAATCCCTGCTTCCTTCTATGGAGGCCTTTCTTTTACTTTTATGTTGAGGCTCCATCTTCTATCTTTATGCACCTATTAAGAGAGCATAGTGGCCATTCTTAGTTTAATGTGCATTGTCCCAAGACTTGTTGACTGATTCATAACTTTGATATTGTTTGTTCTTAAACTACTTGTATCTAGTCACCCTTATGAACTTTGAAGGTGTCCTATGCATTTATGTTTTGCTACACTATGAGGGACAAGCTGAATACCATTCTCATTATGCTTTCTATATGTGAAACAAACAAACGTCTTTTAAAGCATTATTATTCATGAATCTTTTGTTTGTGCCTTTTCATGTTATAACATAATTGCTATGTCTTATTGTTAGAACTATATCTTTCATGCTATGTTAAAATATTATGATCCCAGCTATTAATGTTCTACAAATACTTTGATCAAGATTATGATGGTGTATGTCACCTAAAAAATTATTCTGTTTTATCACTTACCTACTCGAGGACGAGCAGGAGTTAAGCTTGGGGATGTTGATACGTTGCAAACGTATCTATAATTTTTGATGTTCCATGCTTGTTTTATATCTACTTTCTTATGTTTTGTCCACACTTTGGAGTATTTTTACACATTTTCTAGAACTTACCTATTAACAAGATGCCACAGTGCCAGTTGCTTGTTTTCTGCCGTTTTTGGTTTTAGAAAAGCTAGTAAGGAAATATTCTCGGAATTGGACCGGACAAAAGCCCAAGTCAATATTTCACCATAAGGAACATGGAGTCCGGAGGGGAGACGAAGAGGAGAGCCAGGCTGGCCACACCTAGTAGTGGCGCGGCCAGCCCTAGCCGCACCACTAGGTGGTGTGGGCCCCCGGTACTCCACCGACCTTGCCCCTTCGCCTATATATTGCCTCCAGGGCGAAAACCCTAAGTACCCGATCAAAATTCCACGAAAGAGTCTGTAGCCGCTGCCATCTCCATCCCTAGATCGGGAGGGATCTGAAGCTCTTCCCGGCACCCTGCCGGAGGGGAGAGATCACCCTGGAGGCCTTCTTCATCACAATGCCTCCCTCCGGTGTGATGCATGAGTAGTTCATCCCTGGACTACGGGTCCATGTAATAGCTAGATGGTCGGTTCTTCTCGTTTGTGCTACCATGTCTAGATCTTGTGAGCTCCGTTCATGATCAAGATCACCTATTTGTAATCTACATGTTGTGTTTGCGGGGATCCGATGGATATTGAGATGCTATTTCAGATTGATTATTGATTTTATCATGTCTTTGTTATTTGTGATCTTGCATGCTTTCTGTTCTTAGCAGCTATCTTGGCCGAGTAGATGCTAGCAACTCCAAGAGGGAGTATTTATGCTTGATAGTGGGTTCATGCCTGTAGGAATCTAGGGAAGTGACAGAAATCTCTAAGGTACTAGATGTGTTGTTGCTACTAGGGAGAAAACAACAATCCTTTCTTGATAGAACAATCGTATTGTTTACTTTACACACTTTGCTTAATGCAATTATATGTTGCTTGCAACTTAATACTGGAGGGGGTTCGGATGATAACCTGAAGGTGGATTATTAGTCATAGATGCAGTTGGATTACGGTCTATGTATAATGTTGTAATGCCCAATCAAATCTCATAGGAGTCAAGATGATTAGTATATGCATGTATGCTTTCTTGGTGTCTGTCAATTGCCCCGCTGTAATTTGTTCACCCAACATGTCATCTATCTTAAGGAGAATCACCTCTAGTGAACTATGGACCCTGGTCCATTATTTTACCATCAATATACAATCTACTATTTACTGTTTTTTGTTTACTTTCTGCAAGCAATTACTATCTTCCACATGATACGTTTAATCCTTTGTTTTCAGCAAAACCGGTGAGATTTACAACCTCACTGTAAGTTGGGGGCAAAGTTCTGTGGTTGTGTTGTGTAGGATTCCAAGTTGGAAACAACACCTTGGAGGTGTTTCCTTGCTCCTACTGGTTCGATAACCTTGATTTCATAACTGAGGGAAAACTTGCTGCTGTGCTCATCATACCTTCCTCTTGGGGTTCCCCGACGAGATCGACGTGTTGAGTCCGATCATCAGGCATCCCCAAGCTTTGATGCTTGTACTTCTTAAATATTTCTTGGGGTGACATGGGTGTCATCCCTAAGCTTGAGCTTTGGTCCATACTTCATCTCATCACATTGTTCTTCCCTACACTTTAAAATTTCCTTCATACAAAACTTCACACAATCTTCATTAGCAACATTAGTGTATTCAAGATAATATTTCTTTAGGTTCAGTTTCAATACAAGTAAAACTTCCATTAAAACACAAGCTACTATAGCAATTCCTTCTAAAAGCTCAAGTGATCAGAGAGAAAGAGATTAAGAGGCAAATGCAAATAATGGCAGAAATCTGTCAAAACAGACCAGCAGGTAAAAACTGATTTTTTCGAAGACCTTATGTTGCTCAAATAGAAAAGTGCAAATCTAACTAAAGTTAGGTAATAACCTGGGGCATAAGCACAAAAAATTACAGCTCAATGCAACATACTGAGATTTTTCATGATGTTTTACAGTGACGCATAGAAATCTCTTTCGGGACAACAACTTTCCCAAGTCTTACTTCCCTCTCATTAGAGGTTATTCTTGGCACAAAAATCACACACAAAGGATAAGGAGAGGTTATTACTGAGCAAATAACTTCCAAGACTTAACAAAACAAAAATGAACTGAAAGTAAAATATAATGGGTTGTCTCCCAAAAGCTCTTTCTTTATAGCCATTAAAATAGGCATGATAATTTCGATGATGCTCACATAAGAAATATGAATTTAAGTAAAAGAGAGCATCAAGAAGCAAATTTATAACAAATTTAAGTCTAACCCACTTCCTATGAAAAATAATCTTGTAAATAAACAAGTCATGAGAGCACAAAGACACAAGCACAGGAAAGCAAAACAAGCGCAACTTCAAAAAATTTAACATAAAGAGGGGAAACTTAATATTGTTGAGATACATAAAACCATGTTTCTCTCTCTCATAATAACTTTCAGTAGCATCATGAATAAAATTAACAATATAACTATCACATAAAACATTCTTATCATGAATAAAATTAACAATATAAAACATTCTTATCATGAATAAAATTAACAATATAACTATCACATAAAAGAATTAATACTCTCCACATAAACATAGTCATTCTTATTAATTGTAGTGGGAGAAAATTCAACAAAATAGTTATCATTATTATTCTCATCACCATAATCATCAAATATAGGAGGCATATTGTAATCATCATAAGCAATAGAATAACTATCTTCCAAAGTGTGTTTGTTTGTAAACATATCATCATTGGAAGGAACATGGATATCACTAATAGTACAGCAATTATTAATATCATCATTTTCAGAATTGGTACCAAAGAGATTTTCAATATCAAAAGAAGTGTGCTTTTCCCAATCATGATCACTACTATAGGTAACAGACATAAGAACATCATCGAGTTTAGACTCATCAAAAACTATAATAGGAGCAACGTGCTTAGGAAAAAATACCGTTTCCTCTCTCCTTTTACTCCTCCTTTTCTTCTTTTTCTTCTTATCTTTAGGAGGGAGAGGCTTGAAAGGAAGCTTCTCCATATACCCTGGTTTATTGTTAGAGAGAATAAAAGAAACTTTGGAGGATTCCTCCTTTTCATTAATAAGAACAAAACACATATTAGTCCTGTCATATTTTGGTAAAACCTCAT
The DNA here is from genome assembly GCA_023614405.1 of Avena insularis. Lineage (NCBI taxonomy): Eukaryota > Viridiplantae > Streptophyta > Magnoliopsida > Poales > Poaceae > Avena > Avena insularis. Next base: position 540,183,694 of record CM042694.1, read on the forward strand.
CTTTTATAATATTTTGTATGTAAGTATTTGTGTGGCAATTATCAACACAATAAAGATGACAACCATGCATGACGCTATTCATATCAAAAGCACTCATATCTACCAAATAGGTTTTTCTTGATAACTCTTCACACCCCAAAAATAATGTAAGTTCATCATGCTAATTAGGAGTGATCATGTCATCACAATACAAACTTACAGTACTCATTGGATTAGAAGGGCTATTATTATGGCCTAAGCATTGAAAATTGAAATGACCCACTTCGAAGCAAAGTTCAAAATAAAAGAATAGAGGGCACAAACTTTTTTACCAAGATCATTTAGATCCCTATACCACGTTCTAGTTTTTCCATTCCCGTGGGTGATACAATATTCTTCTTCAATTTGATTCTTTTCACAAGGTCTATGTATTCCACAAAAATTAACATGCTTATAAGAAATAGTAGTTTCAGTGGTTTGAGCATGTTTATTGCTATCATTAATAACAATTTCATTTTTCATGCAAGTGTCTTTAAAAGGCTCATGATACATGTCCCATTTTTCTTTAGGAGCATTAATATGAGAAGCAAAGGCTCTACAACAATCAACATTAATTTGAGGATCTAGACCATATTTAGCACTAAGCTCTTGAAAATCAACAGTTTCAGTGAAAGACTTAATGCAATCATACTCATAGTTTATACCTGGTTCTTTAGCTTTGTCGCTATCCCAATCTTCGGTATTGCTTTGAATTGTTTCAAGAAGATCCCACTTAGCATTGACCTTCTTACTTGTGAAGGATCCCGCTAAACAGGTATCTAGATAGTCCTTATAATGTCCTGAAAGCCTTGCATAAAAATTATTAATAATAATATTACTCGGGATCTCATGAATGGGACATTTGAGCATTAGTGAGTTCAATCTCGCCCATGCTTGGGCAATACTTTCTCCATCATGAGGATGAAAATTATAAATGTAATTCCTATCTTTATGAATTTCATGAGGAGGATAAAATTTAGAGTAAAAGAGAGATTCAAGTTCCTTCCACTCCAAATTATGATGATCATCTAGTAGCTCATACCACTCCCTTTCTTTGCCCTTAAGTGATAAAGGGAATAGCTTCCTCTTAACTTGGTTCATTGAAATACCTACACACTTGAACAACTCGCATAATTCATGTATAAAGAGTAAATGATCACCAGGATAGACAGTTCCATCTCCAAAATAACATTTATTCATAACACGTTCAACAATTTCCATAGGTATTTGAAAAGGGATGCTTTCAGTATGTGGATTTAAAATATCACAAGTATCATTAGAATTACCACATATGGGAGATAAAGTATCATCAGAACAAAATTTCTCCTTTAAATCTAGGGAACTAAAAAGATCATTTTCATAAAAGCCAACTTCCCCAAGCTTAGACGTTTCCATAGCATTAGTAACAAAGGTGTTCAAAAAATTCATACTAATAACATTGCTATTAACATGCAAAGAAAGTTCCATGGGTTTTTTAATTTTCTTTTCAGACCATTCATGTTCTACCTTAGAAAAAATACTAAAAATCTCTCTAATTTTGTTGTTGTTTTCCATTAAGCCTAACTAGTGAAAATAAAAACAAGAAACAAAAAGATATAATTGCAGAATCTAAAGGAAATAACTTCGAGCACTAACACACCAGCAACAGTACTAGAAGATAGCTTAGTAGCCAGAGGATGTGAGTACCTTTTACCTTACCTCCCCGGCAACGGTGCCAGAAAATAGCTTGATGTCTATGCACACTTCTATTATTGTAGACAGTGTTGGGCCTCCAAGTGCAGAGGTTTGTAGAACATCAACAAGTTTCCCTTAAGTGGATCACCCAAGGTTTATCGAACTCAAGGAGGAAGTGGTCAAAGGTATCCCTCTCAAGCAACCCTGCAATCAAGATACAAGAAGTCTCTTGTGTCCCCAACACACCCAATACACTTGTCAGGTGTATATGTGCACTAGTTCAGCGAAGAGATAGTGAAATACAAGTAATATGGATGATTATAAGTGGCAATTGCAATCTGAAATAATAGTGGCAGCTAGCAAACATGTAACATGACTGATTGTAAACGATGTTTCAATGCTTAAAAGCAAGGCCTAGGGATCATACTTTCACTAGTGGACACTCTCATATAAATATCTTCTCTTCATGATGCTACCCTGAACTACTCTCCGGTTGGACGATGTAGGGCTATAATAGCACACCTTAAAGTTCGTATTCCCCATCTAGATAACCCCTCACTATCACCTCGAGCGCTAGATGGTTCCAACAAACACCACAATATCATAGAGATATCCAACTCAAATTATACTCATGATAAGTATTTATGTAACCTTAGCCAAAGTGCCACACGGTATGCACACTATCAACTTCACACACGTGGGGATAAGCAGAGATTCATTAAAGCACTTGAGTAGCAGAATACATCTAACTAGATTACAAAGCTCATGATCTCAATAAGATCACGCATAGAGAGAGACGAACACATAGCTACCGGTAGAGCCCTTAGCCTTGATAAAGAACTACTCCCTCCTCATAATGGGAGTTAGCAATGACGATGGAGATGGTGGTGGAGTCGATGGAGATGGTTCTAGGGGCACTTCCCTGTCCCGGCAGGGTGCCGGAACAGAGACTTTTGTCCCCCGAATCTCCTCTTCGGTGGCGGTGGCGCTGCAGAACTTTTCTTGGAATTCTGATCTGGTACTTAGGGTTTTCATCTCGGGCGGCTTTTATAGGACAAAGGGCAAGGTCGGTGGAGCACCAGGGGGCCCACACCCTGTCGTGGTATTGGCCACGATAGATGCTACAGGGTAGCTTACCTGGAGGAAAGGGCAAGGCGACGTAGGAGAATCCAGGAGCGAGATTGACACACGATGTACCCAGGTTCACATCCCCTCGGTGGAGGATCGCTACGTCCTGCTGTCAATCCAGTATATGATCATAGATTGGTTTACATGGAGCCACCGGAGGCGGAGGGGGAGACTAGATCTAATATGACGTGAGAGAGCCAATGTGATCTCCCTCGTGGGGGTGCCCCTGGTGGCTTTATATATGCAGCCAGTTAGGATTTACAAGTGCACTAATGGGATTTGTATTGGAGTCGCCGTCTTGGGCCTCCAGTCGGCGTGGCATCTGGGTCCAGTACGTGCCAGTCGCTGTAATTGGCGAGTCGATCCGCCATGGGTTAGGCTTCAGTCGGCTCGCTCTAGCTGGCGACTCCGCTTCGTGGGCATACCCCGATTGGTATTCCCCCATCAGTAGTCCCCGAGCGTGTTAGGGACTCGGCGATGACTTCAAGCCGTCGAATCGGCGCAGGTGATTCCAGGGTGGAGTCGATGGTGAGTCGTTGGCGACCTCCTAAAATAGATAAATAGCTCATGAAGTAGCCCAATCGCCAAGGCAAGTCGACGTGTTGGGCGAGTCGTCATTGGACGGAGTCGCCCCTTGGAGAAGTTTGGCCGGCGCCTTGTCAACTTTCTGTCATAGAGGACGTGGAGGCCACCAAATCATTGATGGTGAAGTCTCCAAGTCGGTACAGGGGGATACGCGAGACGAGTCCGCAAGGGGCGAGTCCCCGAGCATGTTGAGTATGCGAGGGCGAGTCCGCAAGGGGCGAGTCCCCGAGCGTGTTGAGTACGCGAGGGCGAGTCCGCGGTGGCGAGTCCCCGAGCGTGGCGAGTACGCGAGGGCGAGTCCGTGGTGGCGAGCGAGTCCGCGCGTGTAAGTCCGCGGTGGCGAGTCCCCGAGCGTGTTGAGTACGCGAGGGCGAGTCCCCGAGCGTGTTGAGTACACGAGGGCGAGTCCGCGGTGGCGAGTCCCCGAGCGTGTTGAGTACGCGAGGGCGAGTCCGTGGTGGCGAGTCCCCGAGCGTGTTGAGTACGCGAGGGCGAGTCCGCGGTGGCGAGTCCCCGAGCATGGAGAGTCCGCGAGGGCGAGTCAGCGGTGGCGAGTCCCCGAGCATGTTGAGTACGCAAGGGAGAGTCCATGAGGGGAGAGTCCCCTAGTGTGGCGAGTCTGCGATGATTGCGAGTCCGCGAGGGGAGAGTCTCCGAGTGTGGCGAGTCCACGATGATTGCGAATCCGCGAGGGGAGAGTCCCCGAGTGTGGCGATTCCACGATGATTGCAAGTCCGCGATGGCGAGTCCCCGAGCGTGGAGAGTCCGCGAGGGCGAGTCAGCGGTGGCGAGTCCCCGAGCGTGTTGTGTACGCGAGGGCGAGTCCATGAGGGGAGAGTCCCCGAGTGTGGCGAGTCTGCGATGATTACGACTCCGCGAGGGGAGACTCTCCGAGTGTGGCGAGTCCATGATGATTGCGAGTCCGCGAGGGGAGAGTCCCCGAGTGTGGCGAGTCGACGATGATTGCAAGTCCGCGATGGCGAGTCCCCGAGCGTGGAGAGTCCACGAGGGCGAGTCAGCGGTGGCGAGTCCTCGAGCATGTTGAGTACGCGAGGGCGAGTCCGTGAGGGGAGAGTCTCCGAGTGTGGCGAGTCCGTGATGATTGCGAGTCCGCGAGGGGAGAGTCTCCGAGTGTGGCGAGTCCACGATGATTGCAAGTCCACGATGACGTTGATTGCGCTGTTTTTATTAGCAAGTCTCTCATCTTGGCCCGGGGGGCCAGTCGCATGGAGACTCCAAAGATGGCTCTCGGCTTAGCGTTCTTCCTGGACGATCTGAGGCTCGGTTTGCGAGTCCTCGTCCGTAGTACTTGGCCGTGCGAGTCGCACTATCTAAGGTTGAGGAGGACATGGTACTGTTTGTGTAGCACTGCCATTTGTCTTGGCCCAGAAGGCCAGTTGAGCAAGGCGACTCCAATGATGGCTCTCAGTTAGCGTTTTTCATGGACGATCCGAGGCTCGGTTTGCGAGTCCTCGTCTGCACTACTTGGCCATTGCGAGTCGCTCTTTCAAAGGTTGACAAAGGCGAACTGATTTTCCCGGGGGGAAGAGATGCCCAGTGGTGAGTCCATGCAGCGTGTCATGCAACACTCTCTGGCGACTCGTGCGAAGATAGGCCCTTAGCAGGCATGGCGTACGCATTTGACGTAGCGGAAGTATAGGTGCGTTTTGGCAAAGTCGACGTGGCGGACAACGAGTCGACGCAGCGGACGGGGGTCACGCTATGGCGAAGTTGACGCGACGAACCTTGAAGCGGACAATGGGCGTATTGCGTCGTCGACGTGGCGACATGTGGTCGACGCGGCGGACGAAGGTCGCGCTAGGGTGAAGTCGACGCGGTGGGCACAAGGTTGACGTGGCGGACGGAGGTCGCGCTAGGGCGAAGTCGATGTTGCGGACACAGGGTCGATCCGACGGACAGAGGTTGCGCTAGGGCGAAGTCGACGCGACGGACACGGGGTCGACGCGGCGGACGGAGGTCGCGCTAGGGCGAAGTCGACGTGGCGGACATGGGGCCGACGCGACGGACAGAGGTCGCGCTAGGGCGATGTCAACGCGGTGGACACGGGGTCTACGCGGAGGATAGATGTCGCGCTAGGGCGAAGTCGACGCGGCGGACACGGGGTCGACGCGGCGGACGGAGGTCCCCTGAAGGAGCCATGTGGTGTTTATCCGGTAGCATGGCGAGCTCGCGGCGGGCGAGTTTGCCGAACATTGCGAGTCCGTGGCGAGCTCGCGGCGAACGAGTTCGCCGAACATGGCGAGTCAGTGGCGAGCTCGTCCCGGGCGTGGCGAGTCCATGGCGAGCCCACGATCGCGAGACTGCAATGGCGAGTCCTCGGCGGGTGGTCGTCGAGCGCGGTGTGTCCGCGGCGAGCCCACGATGGCGAGTCCGCGGCAGGCGGTCCTCGAGCGTGGCGTGTCCGCGGCGAGCCCATGCTGGCGAGACCGCGATGGTGAGTCTGCGGCGGGCGGTCCTCGAGCGCGGCGTGTCCGCGGCGAGCCCACGATGGCGAGACCGCGGTGGTGAGTCCGCGGCGGGCGGTCCTCGAGCGCGGCGTGTCTGCGGCGAGCCCATGATGGCAAGACCGCGATGGCGAGTCCGCGGCGGGCAGTCCTCGAGTGCGGCGAGCCCACGATGGCGAGACAACGATGGCGAGTCCGCGGCGGGCGGTCCTTGAGCGTGGCGTGTCCGCGGCGAGCCCACGATGGCGAGACCGCGATGGTGAGTCCGCGGCGGGTGGTCCTCGAACGCGGCGTGTCCGCGGCGAGCCCACGATGGCGAGACCGCGGTGGTGAGTCCACGGCGGGCGGTCCTCGAGTGCGCCGTGTCCGCGGCGAGCCCATGATGGCAAGACCGCGATGGCGAGTCTGCGGCGGGCGGTCCTCGAGCGCGGCGTGTCCGTGATGGCGAATCCGCGGCAGGCAAGGTCGCGATGACGAGGCCGACGAGCGAGTGATTAGTAGTCGACAAGTTGACCGCATAACGGATGCCGATTTTGTGATTTCGCGGACTGCATATTGCGACTGGGTCCTCCGCGTACTCGTAAAGACAAGATGATTAGTAAACATGGCAGATTATAATATATTAAATAAGATTGAGCGAGAGAAATTGTAGAGATCAAAATCAGATCGTCGGCCGTTCGGGAGCTCTGCTCCAGCGTTGCGGCCAGATCAAGACGCCCTTCTCCATGATAGTTGCATATTACAAAAGCATACAAATAATACGTGTGTGCAGGATTAGATCCAAATAAAATAAATTCAAAGACTGATCAGCGGATTTAATAATTAAAGAGAGAGATTCACGTGGTGGCTTCCAGGTATTCGATCTGATTACTTGTCTGGGACAAAGCTGCTCCTTTTTCTCGGGACATTGATCGTTGGATGTTGCTCGATGCATCCGGCTATGTTGGCGTGTAAAGCAGGTCATGGAGCTGTCGTTGCTTCAGCACTAGTAGAGAATATTTTTGTCCAACCTTAGAGGACCATGGAGCGATTAAGCCCAAATAAATAATCGATTGAAGAAAATAATCAAACGAGAGACCTGATTGAATTAGGAACTTAGCTGATTTATCGTGCGTCCGCATAGATGCCTTCTCGACGATCAGCCGTGGCAGCCGCACCGTATGTGAGATCGGATCTAGCTAATCTCCAATCTCGTTGATGGAGAATTTGAGGGATCCCGCCCGAATCGTGGTTCTAGTCGTCGCTTGGCCCACGGTGGGCGCTAACTGTCGTGGTATTGGTCACGGTAGATGCTACAGGGTAGCTTACGTAGAGAAAAGGGCAAGACGACATAGGAGAATCCGGGAGCGAGATTGACACACGATGTACTCAGGTTCACGTCCCCTTGGTGGAGGATCGCTACGTCTTGCTGTCAATCCAGTATATGATCATAGATTGGTTTACATGGAGCCGCCGGAGGCGGAGGGGGAGACAAGATCTAATATGACGTGAGAGAGCCAATGTGATGTCCCTCGTGAGGGTGCCCCTGGTGGCTTTATTTATGTAGCCAGTTAGGTTTACAAGTGCACTAATGGGATTTGTATTGGAGTCGTCGTCTTGGGCCTCCAGTCGGCGTGGCATCTGGGTCCAGTACGTGCCAGTCGCTGTAATTGGCGAGTCGATCCGCCATGGGTTAGGCTTCAGTCGGCTCGCTCCAGCTGGCGACTCCGCTTCGTGGGTATACCCCGATTGGTATTCCCTCATCACACCCCCTGGTGGCGTGCCCCCCAAGGCCGCGCCGCCACCAGGTGTGGCTGTGGCATCCCGCTAAAACCACTACTAGAAAATCGCTGTGTTTTGTCTTTATGCATCACCATGATTGCATGCTCATGTCATCGTGCCACATTACATTTGAGCATCATCATGGCATCCTGCATTTCGTTTTCCTAAACTATTTTCTAAAAGCCTATCTTTGTTTTCTAAATATCCCCCACCTTTATTTCAAATCAAAAAACCCGGCCACTTCGGATATTTTCTTTTATCTAAAAATTATTTGCAAACGTGTTTTCAAATAAAATAAATAAACAAAAGTATTTTTTTGGGGGAGGCAGCCGACCAGGCCCAAAAGGCCCAACCGGCCACCTACTACCCAACCTAGACCAAACCCCGCCCTAACCTGACCGAACCACCTAGCCTAGACCCAACCTGCCGCCGCCCAAACCTGGACACACGCATGCGGCGCACCAACCCATCAGGTTGCACACAACGCGCATGCAAGCGCGCTACACGCCACCGCAGCGAGCGCACGCTCCACCCCACCCCCACACGTCGCTCGCCTGGCCCCACCACTCCCTCGCGAACCACCCGTTCCCCAACCTCTCCTCCCTCGTGCTTTCCTTCCTCAGCCCCGAGAAGAACCGCCGCCACCTCCCCTCTGGCTCAGCGATGCTGCCGCCAGCCTCAGGCCTTCCGCCGCCATAGGGCCCTCTCCTCTCCTCTCCCCCCCGGCCACAGAGCCTCCTGGAGCCCTTGGCCGTCCTCCGTCGCGATCCCATCCTCGTCTCCGCCCACGACCGCTGCCGCCGGCCGCCCCTCGTCGTCGTCCACCCTGAGCTCGCCTCGAGCGTCCCCAGATGTCGTCGCCATCTCCTCTCCGGCCATCGTCCCGAGCCCGCCTTCGCCTCAAGCTCGCCACTCGCCGGGTCCATGACGCCCCTCCACGCTCGCGTCTTCCTCCTTGGGCGCCGCCGGCCTCCTCCGCCCGACGCAGCATCGTGCACGTCCTCCCCTTCCTCGTCTGGTGCCTCATTCGGCCCCGCTTCCTGCCGTGTCGTTGACCTCACCCCGGCGCCCTCAGTCGCTCGTCCCCGTGAGCCACGCGCCTCCAGCGAGCCATGTAGACGCCGGGAACCATCCCTGTCAGCAGCTTACCCTGCCGCCTTTTCCTCCGGTCCCTGCAGGCCACCGCCATTGGCCACCCTAGCCACGCCGCCGCAAGCTCCTAGTACCGCGACTGCCTCTGGTCGCCTTACTCCATCATCTGTTCCCGGGCGTCCTTGCTCGTGTTCCCGACGCTCCCGAGGTTCCCGTGTCTAGGATGCCTTGCTCTGTTGTCCCTGCATGTAGAGACAGTAAGTGCGCCCGTTTGCTGCCAAGTTTCGCTGCCGTGTTGGTTCTCTGTCATGCTAGTGGTACTTCATGCGTGCTTGGTTTTGGTGGCAGTGTGGTGAGTTGAGCTACCTCGGCCAATTCGGCCTCGTTTGCAAATCCAAAGGATCACGGTGACACTGTCCAAAGAGCACCGGAGTGCCACAACAAGATCTGCTCGACGTCGATCCAAGTTCTCCACCAACCCTTGAAACCAGATCGCAAGGCCTCCTTCATGGACCTTGAAGACTGATCCCGGATCCGAAGACCGAACCCGAACCCCTCCGAAACACCAAGATCGCTGAGTCCCCTATGTGTGATCCTGATCCGATATCCCTATATTATAAATGCTATATATAATTGTTGCATATTAAATCATTCATACTTGCATACATATTGTGGTAGTTTGGGGGTATTTAGACTATTCACCTAAATTAAATATGGAGATCGCATGCGAGCTATTTTAGGCTTATATTGGCTCCATTTAAATTTGTGTAGTGAACAAATGCCATGTTTTGCCTTGTCAAGACAACATTTAAATTGCGGGGTAGCTAAATAACATGAATCATCTAATTAATTGTCGGGACCCCGGCTCCGCTTAATGTTGCCTAGTTGCATCGCATCTTTGCCATGACATGCATCATATCATGCATCATGCCTGATCTTCTGTCGTAGTATTAAATAGTGCATCCGGTGTTATTTTTAGTGCTTTGGTTCTTCGCGGATTAGGCCATTGAGTTGATGCGAGTATCGACAAGTTCTTCGGATAATGTATCTCCGGCAGTGTTTCCCAGGCGAGCATCTTCCCCTTTCTACCTATTTTGCTTTTATAGTCTTTATTTCCTCCTGTTGATCTATTGCTATCCGTGTTGTGATGCTTTAGTTTCCGTGCACCATTTATACTCCTTGAAGCCCTAAATTGCCATGGACACATCCTATTGCCTGTTGTTTGATAGATAGTCGGCCTTGCGAGTCGTAGTTGCTTGCTTATGTGTTGCTTCGCGTCGTTATCGTTCCACCGTTGACGGCAAGTTGGCACATGATAAATGGAGGAGATGCTTAATGGTGGAGATGATCATGACTTCAAATACAACTTGATTAATTGCTGGGAATAGATATAACTAATGCAGAGGCATCGGTGGGCAATAGAGGTTATTTGGTTTTTCCACGCTCACTTGTGTCCCGTAGGACCCCGAGTACTTGATACCTGTTCCTTGACTATCGCACTATCCGCATATGGGACCATAAATCCCCTTAGCCAGAGTTTGATTCATTTCTTATTTCTTGGGGCCACAAAGTAGTTTGGGGCTTTATTACTATCATGTACTTATGCCATGCTTTACTGCTTTATTTACGATTGTGCGTGGAGCACCTATACTATTTTGGATGCAGAGTGTTTTCGTGGTATCGATAAGCCCAGTCACACTTTCGGGTTCCTAGTCGTTTACAGCCATTGACGCAAACCTTGGGTCCGTCTCGGAGCTGGCCAACTTCATTGCGGGTAGCTTAATGGGGTGGCCCCCTGAAATATTTTATGAATCCTGTGATTGTTTTGTCGTGAAAGCCTCGTTGGGTTTTGATTTGGTTTTTCCAAGGTTGATCGTGTGTGTGTTGCTATTTGTGCACCCCTGCAGGGTAAATCTTTCTAAAAGCCGTGTCCGCGGTTATGGACGATTTGGAGCACAGTATCTCGATCATAGACAAGCATAACTAAAGTAGTGCTATAAATTTGACTTAATATGTGACTAGTAATCAGCTTCACTACAATGGAATGGATAATAAAAGTGCCAACAACTGGTGGAACTATGGTGTATCGTGTCATGTTATACCTGCCTAGTAAGTATCGCAACTCCAATGGAATGAAATAAAAGTGCCAACAACTGCTGGGTTTGGGATGTCACATGCTAATTGTATCTGACTAGTAAGTTCTGCAACTACAACTGAATGGTTAACTAAAATTGCCCGCTACTTATGCTATCAGGATGACTCATGCTATCTATATCTGACTAGTAAGTGCTTCAACTATAATGGAATGAATAAAACTGCCAACAGTGTGAGTTCCTCGGTTTGACTTCCTCGTTTGGTCTCGAGGGGGAATACTAGGATGGGTATGATTGGTGTTAGTGTAAGGTTGGTTCTGAATGGGTCTTTTTTATCTCTCTCTAAAAGTCGACAGTTAATCGAGTCTCTATAGGTTGTTTAGTGCATGCTGCGCTGCCGCTTCAGTCCACCGTACCTATGTAGGCGAGAGCCGCTGAATTCTAGCCTCGCAGTGTACTGGCCTCAGTACTGACGCTCCTCTTTTTCCTTTGCCCTTCGTCGGCACCCCTTTTGTTTTAGCAGGTTTGAGATCGATGTTGTTAGCAGGGTTGCCCTTCCGGCTTGGCCTGGGCAGGGTTATGGACGCCATTGGTTATTCTTTAGGGCTCTTAGCCCCATTTACATCTTGTCCGTAGTCGGATGCTCTATCGTTTTCAAGGTGATTTGGATCTTTGTATAGTATATCTGTATTCTTGACTCATGGAGACGTTGTTGTATATATATGTTCTATGGGTTCCATCGTGGACTAATGTGTAATGGTATTACTTCGTTCTCCACCCGCACGGAAGTGCCTGGTGGGCATCCTTGAATCGTTTCTATGCGGGTTTGGCGGGAATCGCTAAAATTTGTGTAGGGCCGATTCGAGGGTGTTACAGAGTGGTATGAGAGCCCAACAGTTACGATACCCCACTGATCCAGCCTGTAGGATAACCTAGCTAACGGCCGATGTAGAGTGTCAAAACTATTTTTGCAAAATCGGTTGGATAGATCTGATGAGGTCTGCTTTTACTCCTTACCCCTCTGCTATTCTCTTCTTACCTCTGCGTGTTTTAAATCTGCTCTCTTACCTTTTTTTCAAGTCCAGGATTTCTCGTGGTTGGGTTCCGTCGTACCTTCAGGGTTTCGCTTCCTCCTTTGGCAACGGTGTTTCTACCTCCGGACTTCATGCTATCTAAGTGATCCTTTATCTATGGTACCATTCTTTGTTCCTTGTTTGTGCTTTCCGGTGTTTTCCGACGCGACGGCATCATCTACGCCAGATCCGATGCAGAGCCTGCATCACTCCTTTGTTCCGAACCTCGACTGTCGAGATCTTCAATCTGATTCTGAGAATGGTTGCACGCTTTTCTACTGATTTTGCGGAGTAATAGTTTGGGTGTGTGATGGACTGGCCCCCATGCCGACTACTCACTCTATTTGCTTGTGTACATTGAAGTGGCTTAGAATGCATCGTTTCTCTCCTTCTATCGAAGTTAGAGGTGGCTTTATTTGTTGATACCTCTACCTTCGCCCTTTGTCCCTGGAGTGTTCTCTCGGCGATCAAGGACAACGACCTCTTGTTAGTGGTGTCGCGAGGATCTACACGAAGCGAGAAGATTCAGATCGACGACCTTCTTTCCGGTACCATGAGGCGGATCTCGAGGGCGAGATCCCTTGTTAGTGGTGTCTAATTGTGGCATCCCGCTAAAACCACTACTAGAAAATCGCTGTGTTTTGTCTTTATGCATCACCATGATCGCATGCTCATGTCATCATGCCACATTGCATTTGAGCATCGTCATGTCATCCTGCATTTTGTTTGCCTAAAACTATTTTCTAAAAGCCTATCTTTATTTTATAAATACCCCCCACCTTTATTTCAAATCAAAAACCCTGGCCTCTCCGAATATTTTCTTTTATCTAAAAATTATTTGCAAACATGTTTTAAAATAAAATAAATAAACAAAAGTATTTTTTTGAGGGAGGCAGCCGACCAGGCCCAAAAGGCCCAACCGGCCACCTACTACCTAACCTAGACCAAACGCCGCCATAACCTGACCGAACCACCTAGCCTAGACCCAACCCGCCGCCGCCCAAACCTAGACACACGCATGCGGCGCACCAACCCATCAGGTTGCACACAACGCGCATGCAAGCGCGCTACACGCCACCGCAGCGAGCACACGCTCCACCCCACCCCCACACGTCACTCGCCTGGCCCCACCACTCCCTCGCGAACCACCCGTTCCCCAACCTCGCCTCCCTCGTGCTTTCCTTCCTCAGCCCCAAGAAGAACCGCCGCCACCTCCCCTCTAGCTCAGCGATGCCGCCGCCGGCCTCATGCCTTCCACTGCCAGAGGGCCCTCTCCTCTCCTCTCCTCCCGGCCGCAGAGCCTCCCTGAGCCCTTGGTCGTCCTCCGTCGCGATCCCGTCCTCGTCTCCGCCCGCGACCGCTGCCACTCGTCGTCATCCACCTCGAGCTCGCCTCGAGCGTCCCCAGATGTCATCGCCATCTCCTCTCCGGCCATCGTCCCGAGCCCGCCTTCGCCTCAAGCTCGCCACCCGCCGGGTCCACGACGCCCCTCCACGCTCGCGTCTTCCTCCTTGGGCGCCGCCGGCCTCCTCCGCCCGACGCTGCACCGTGCGCGTCCTCCCCTTCCTTGTCTGGTGCCTCGCTCGGCCCCGCTTCCTTCCGCGTTGTTGACCTCGCCCTGGCGCCCTCAGTCGCTCGGCCCCGTGAGCCACGCGCCTCCAGTGAGCCATGTAGATGCCGGGAACCATCCCTGTCAGCAGCTCACCCTGCCGCCTTTTCCTCCGGTCCCTGCAGGACACCGCCGTTGGCCACCCTGGCCACGCCGCCGCAAGCTCCTAGTACCGCGGCCGCCTCTGGTCGCCTTACTCCGTCATCTGTTCCGGGCCCTTTCGTGTGCCGACGCCCCGAGGTTCCCGTGTCCAGGATGCCTTGCTCGTTGTCCCTACTGGTAGAGATGCGACGCGTGCCGCTTTGCTGCCAAGTTTCGATGCCGTGTTGGTTCTCTGTGATGCTAGTGGTACTTCATGTGTGCTTGGTTTTGGTGGCGGTGTGGTGAGTTGAGCTACCTCGCCAATTCGACTCGCTTTGTAATCCAAAGGATCACGGTGACACTGTCCAAAGAGCACCGGAGTGCCACAACAAGATCTGCTCGACGTCGATCCAAGTTCTCCACCAACCCTTGAAACCGGATCGCAAGGCCTCCTTCATGGACCTTGAAGACTGATCCCGGATCCGAAGACCGAACTGGAACCCCTCCGAACCACCAAGATCGCCGAGTCCCCTTTGTGTGATCCTGATCCGATATCCCTATATTATAAATGCTATATATAATTGTTGCATATTAAATCATTCATAGTTGCATACATATTGTGGTAGTTTGGGGGTATTTAGACTATTCACCTAAATTAAATATGGAGATCGCATGCGGGCTATTTTAGGCTTATATTGGCTCCATTTAAATTTGTGTAGCGAACAGATGCCATGTTTTGCCTTGTTAAGACAACATTTAAATTGCGGGGTAGCTAAATAACATGAATCATCTAATTAATTGTGGGGACCCCGGTTCCGCTTAATGTTGCCTAGTTGCATCGCATTTTTGCCATGACATGCATCATGCCTGATCTTCTGTCGTAGTATTAAATAGTGCATCCGGTGTTTCTTTTAGTGCTTTGGTTCTTCGTGGATTAGGCCGTTGAGTTAATGCGAGTATCGACAAGTTCTTCAGATAATGTATCTCCGGCAGTGTTTTCCAGACGAGCATCTTCCCCTTTCTACCTATTTTGCTTGTATAGTCTTTATTTCCTCCCGTTGATCTATTGCTATCCGTGTTGCGATGCTTTAGTTTCCGTGCACCATTTATACTCCTTGCAGCCCTAAATTGCCATGGACACATCCTATTTCCTGTTGTTTGATAGATAGTCGGCCTTGTGAGTCGTAGTTGCTTGCTTATGTGTTGCTTCGTGTTGTTGTCGTTCCACCATTGATGGCAAGTTGGCACATGATAAATGGAGGAGATGCTTAATGGTGGATATGCTTAATGGTGGAAATGATCATGACTTTAAATACAACTTGATTAATTGCTGGGAATAGATATAACTAATGCAGAGGCATCGGTGGGCAATAGAGGTTATTTGGTTTTTCCACGCTCATTTGTGTCCCGTAGGACCCCGAGTACTTGATACCTATTCCTTGACTATCGCACTATCCGCATATGGGACCATGAATCCCCTTAGCCAGAGCTTGATTCATTTATTATTTCTTGGGGCCACAAAGTAGTTTGGGGATTTATTACTATCATGCACTTATGCCATGCTTTACTGCTTTATTTACGATTGTGCGTGGAGCACCTGTATTGTTTTGTATGCGGAGTGTTTTCACGGTATCGACAAGCCCAGTCACACTTTCGGGTTCCCAGTCGTTTACAGCCATTGACGCAAACCTTGGGTCCATCTCGGAGCCGGCCAACTTCGTTGCAGGTAGCTTAATGGGGTGGCCCCGTGAAATATTTTATGAATCCTGTGATTGCTTTGTCGTGAAAGCCTCGTTGGGTTTTGATTTGGTTTTTCCGAGGTTGATCGTGTGTGTGTTGCTATTTGTGCACCCCTGCAGGGTAAATCTTTCTGAAAGCCGTGTCCACGGTTATGGACGACTTGGAGCACAGTATCTCGATCATAGACAAGCATAACTAAAGTAGTGCTATAAATTTGACTTAATATGTGACTAGTAATCAGCTTTACTACAATGGAATGGATAATAAAAGTGCCAACAACTGGTGGAACTGTGGTGCATCGTGTCATGTTATACCTGCCTAGTAAGTATCGCAACTCCAATGGAATGAAATAAAAGTGCCAACAACAGCTAGGTTTGGGATGTCACATGCTAATTGTATCTGACTAGTAAGTTCTGCAACTACAACTGAATGGTTAACTAAAATTGCCCACTATTTATGCTATCAGGATGACTCATGCTATCTATATCTAACTAGTAAGTGCTTCAACTATAATGGAATGAATAAAACTGCCAACTGTGTGAGTTCCTCGGTTTGACTTCCTCGTTTGGTCTCGAGGGGGAATACCAGGATGGGTATGATTGGTGTTAGTGTAAGGTTGGTTCCAAATAGGTATTTTTTTATCTCTCTCTAAAAGCCGACAGTTAATCGAGTATCTATAGGTTGTTTAGTGCATGCTGCGCTGCCGCTTCAGTCCACCATACCTATCTAGGCGAGAGCCGCCAAATTCTATCCTTGCCGTGTACTAGCCTCAGTACTGACGCTCCTCTTTTTTCCTTTGCCCTTCGTTGGCACCCCTTTTGTTTTAGCAGGTTTGAGATCGACGTCGTTAGCAGGGTTACCCTTCCGGCTTGGCCTGGGCAGGGTTATGGATGCCATTGGTTATTCTTCAGGGCTCTTAGCCCCATTTGCATCTTGTCCGTAGTCGGACGCTCTATCGTTTTCAAGGTGATTTGGATCTTTGTATAGTATATCTGTATTCTTGACTCATGGAGACGTTGTTGTATATATATGTTCTGTGGGTTCCATCGTGGACTAATGTGTAATGGTATTACTTCGTTCTCCACCCGCACGCAAGTGCCTGGTGGGCGTCCTTGAATCGTTTCTATGCGGGTTTGGCGGGAATCGCTAAAATTTGCATAGGGCCGATTCGAGGGTGTTACAGTGGCCGCCCTGGTGCGCCACTTCGTTTCTCCTCCGGACTCCATGTTGCTTCGGGTAAAATATTGACTTGGGATTTTGTCCGGTCCAATTCCGAGAATATTTCCTTACTAGCTTTTTTGAAAGCAAAAGTAGCAAAACAGGCAACTGGCACTATGGCATCTTGTTAATAGGTTAGTTCTAGAAAATGTATAAAAATACCTCAAAGTATGAACAAAACATAAGAAAGTAGATACTAAACAAGCATGGAACATCAAAAATTATAGATACGTTTATGATGTATCAGTGCTCACCTTAATAACTTTGTTGAACTTTGTGAGATGCAAAAACATAGGGATATAGATGGAGATATTATTAAGCTTAAATTGTTTCCTTTATCTTTGAGAGGAAAAGCTAAAGAATGGTTGCTATCCCTACCTAGAAATAGTATTGATTCCTAGATTAAATGGAAAGATGCTTCAATTGGAAAATACTATCCTCATGCTAAGATTATATCTATGAGAATTGAAATAATGAAATTTAAACAATTTGATAATGAACATGTTGCTCAAGCTTGGGAAAGAATGAAATCTTTGGTAAAGAATTTCCCCACTCATGGACTGACTGTTTGGATGATTATCCAAACCTTTTATGCGGGACTGAATTATTCTTCAAGAAATATGTTGGATTCTGCTACTGGAGGCACCTTTATGACCATTACTTTGGTTGCTGCAACAAAGCTGCTTGATAATATGATGGTTAACTATTCTGAATGGCACACTGAGATAGCTCCACAAGATAAGAAGGTAAATTCTGTTGAAGAAACCTCCTCCTTGAGTGATACAATTGATGTTATTATGTCTATGCTTGTTAATGGAAAAACTCATATTGATCCAAATCATGTCCCCTTAGCCTCTTTGGTTGCTCAAGAAGAGCAAGTTGATGTGAACTTCATTAGAAATAATAATTTTGGCAACAATGCTTATGGTAATAAAAAATATAGGCCTTACCCTCCTAATAATACTTATGGTTATCATGGTAAATCTGGAATGCCTAGTGAAGAAAGAATTTTAGAAGTTGAAAGAGCCACTAAAAACTTCATGCAAATGCAATATGAGCAGAATAAATTATTTACCAAAACCATGGAGGAACAATCTACTATTTTGAAAATTATTAGTCATTAACTTGAGAGTTTAAATAGGGAAATTCCTGGTTTGCAATCCAAAATTTCGAATGCTGAAAAAAAATCATCTTTGTCTGAAGCACAATCCTCTTTGATTAATAAAATGGCTGCTAAACCTGAAACTATGGAAAACCCCTTTGCTCCTAATAATGCCATACAAGTTAGAATTGATGAAAATGTTAGACTGTTAGCTAAATTGCATGCTAAGTGGGAAAGAGAAGATGAAATTGCTAGAAATAGTAGGATTTGAACTATTACCACCACTAATGTTGATGCTAGTAAACCACATGAAGTCCCCATTAATATGGGAGACAATAGTTCTACTACCTTGGATGGTAATTTTGATTTTGATATTGATGGTTGCAATATTTATACAGTAATTAAGTTCTACAAAAGCTTGCTAGAAGTCCTAATGCTAGTGCTATGAATATGGCCTTTACAAAACACATTACAGGTGCTCTCATGAAAATTAAAGAAGAGAAGTTGAAACATAAAGCTTCTATTCCTAGGATATTAGAATATGGTTGGGAACCCATCATTAATATGAAAGTGAATGATTTTGATCTCAAAGCTTTATGTGATCTTGATACTAGTGTCTCTATAATGCCTAGAAGTATTTATGAAAGGCTTGATTTGCCACCATTGGAAGATTGTTATTTAGATGTCCAACTTGATGATAATGCTAAAAAGAAACTCATGGGGAGTATTAATGATTTTCTTATTATGGTTAACAATACCTATGTCCCCATTGATTTCTATGTTTTGGATGTTGAATGCAATGCTTCTTGTCCTATTACCTTGGGAAGACCATTCCTTAGCACAGTTGGTGCTATTATTGATATGAAGGAAGGCACCATTAAATATCAACTCCCACTCAAGAAAGGTATAGAATACTTCCCTAGGAAGAGAAATGAGATACCTTTTGCCCCTCCTATTAAAACAAAGGTCTTAATGCTTCTTCATTCGAAAGTACTTGAATCTTGCTTCCTATGTCTAGCTCAAAGGCATTAAAGAAAAGCACTATTGGGAGATAACCCAAATTTCTATTCAGTATGTTTTTATTTTGTTGAGTCTTGGAAGTTATTGCTTCAGTTATAACTGCTCCTTATCCTTTTTGTGTGGTTTTTGTGCCAAGAATAACATCTAATGAGAGAGAAGTAAGACTTGGGAAAGTTGCTGTCCCGAAACAGATTTTTGTGCTCCACAGTAAAAAATCGTGAAAAATTTCTGAACATCGGATTGAGCTGTAATTTTTTGTGCTTATTCCCCAGGTTATTATATAACTTACTTTAGTTCAACACTTTTCTATTTGAGCAATATAAGGTCTTTGAAAAAATTAGTTTTTACCTGCTGGTCTGTTTTGACATATTTCTGCCATTATTTGCATTTGCCTCTTAATCTCTTTCTCTTTGAGTCCTATTTGATCACTTGAGATTTTAGAAGGAATTGCTATAGTAGAATGTGTTTTAATGGAAGTTTTACTTGTGATGAAACTAAACCATAGGACCAATTATCTTGAATACACTAATGTTGCTAATGAGGATTGTGTGAAGTTTTGTATGAAGGAAACTTTCAAGTGTAGGGGAAGAATAATGTGATAAGATGAAGTATGGACAAAAGATCAAGCTTGGGGATGCCACCCGTGTCACCCCAAGAAATATTCAAGAAGTACAAGCGTCAAAGCTTGGGGATTCCCAAGGCATCCCCTTCTTCATCAATAAAAATCTCAGGTTTTCTTTCAAAACACTTCAATTTTTTTTGTTTCATGCACAATTGTGTTGTTCTTGGAGCGTATTTGTTTTCTTTTTTAGTTTTATTAGTTTAGTTTGCTTAAATAAATTTGGTTGGACCCCTGCATTCATATGATATTTCAAATAAGTTGATTGGTGATTGGAAAAGAGTAGGAAAGTTCATGCTTATAAGTGGTACAAAAGGAGTTTTGTTTTGACTATGGCCTAGACATTATCATGTCATGTTTGATATTGCTATAACTTTATGCTTAGTAATTATTGTTGTAGCATGACTTGTTCCAAACAATTGAGATTACATAATGTGCCTTGAAAGAATCATGCATTGTTCTAGCATACAAAAGCATAATATTGTGGTATTCTCCTTCGATGCTTTATTTGGGTTGACTTGGCACATGCTTACACCATGTTAAGACTATGTACCAGTCCCCTTAGCCTCTATGATCGTTTAGTTTTTTTGACTTGTAATATCACTTTATGCTTTAATTAATAATGTTTTGTCGCTTTGCATGATTATGGCCATTAGTGCTCTCTTGGTTGGTCACTCCTAGTCTTTTGCTAGCCTCCACCTGTACCAAGTATGAGTTCCACTCATGCATCCAACTCCCAATGAAACCAAGTTATTCCAAAATTCCAAAGAGTCCACTATAAATTCCTATGCATGGTGTGTTACACCATTCCAAGTATATTCATGCTTTTATCTACCTTCCGAATTAAACTTGTTATGTGAAAATTAGTGATTAAAGCTCTCACGAACTTGATGGCGCACTTTACTTTCTCGCACTTAATAAACTTGAACCATTGTGCAACACCCTCAGAATCGGCCCTATGCAAGTTTTAGCGAATCCCGCCAAACCCGCATAGAAACGATTCAAAGGTGCCCACCAGGCGCTTGCGTGCGGGTGGAAAACAAAGTAATATCATTACACAATAGTCCACGATGGAACCCACAGAACATATATATACAACAACGACTCCATGAGTCAAGAATACAGATATACAGTACAAAGATCCAAATCACCTTGAAAAGCGTCTGGCGTCCGAAATGCGGACAAGATGTATATTGAGCTAAGAGCCCTGAAGAATAACCAATGGCGTCCTTAACCCTGCCTAGGCCAAGCCGGAAGGGTAACCCTGCTAACAACGTCGATCTCAAAACCTGCTTAAACAAAAGGGGTGCCGACAAAGGGCAAAGGAAAAAGAGAAGCGGTCGATCTTGAGGCCGATTACGGCGAGGCTAGAATTCGGCGGTCCTCGCCTACATAGGTATGGTGGACTGAAGCGGCAGCGCAGCATGCACTAAACAACCTATAGAGACTCGAAGTAACTGGCGACTATCAGAGAGGGATAAGAAAGACCTATTCGGAACCAACCTGATTCTAC
Organism: Avena insularis; assembly: GCA_023614405.1. Taxonomy (NCBI): domain Eukaryota; kingdom Viridiplantae; phylum Streptophyta; class Magnoliopsida; order Poales; family Poaceae; genus Avena; species Avena insularis. Next base: position 540,204,485 of record CM042694.1, read on the forward strand.
CACCAAACATACCCATCCTGGTGTTCCCCCTCGAGACCAAACGAGGAAGTCAACCGAGGAACTCACACTGTTGGCAGTTTTATTTATTCAGTTATCGTTGCATCAATTACTAGTCAGGTATAGATAGTCATCCTGATATAATAAGCAGTGGGCAGTTTTAGTCAACCATTCCATTGTAGTTGCAACACTTACTAGTCAGATACGATTAGCATGAGATACCCCAAACCCAGCAGTTGTTGGTACTTTTATTTAGCCATTCCGTTGTAGTGAAGCTGATTACTAGGCAAATCGGATACAAGTCAAATTATAACAGAAAACTTTAGTTATAGTTGTCTATGATCAAGAACTGTGCTCCAAGTCGTCCATAATCGCGGACACGGCTTTTCGAAAAGATTTAACCCTGCAGGGGTGCACCAAAGTATCCACACGCACTTCGACCCTTTTTGCCAGATCAGTTAACATACACCCATCGGTATGTCGGCGGGGCCTAAGTCATGACGTTTCCCAGACCCAAAGCAAGTACATGGGGGCCACCCCACTAAGCTACCCGCAACGAAGTCGGCCGGTCTCCGAGACGGACTCAGGGTTCGTCGCTGGTCAGAACGACTGGGAACCCGAAAGTGTGACTGGGCTTGTCGATACCGCGAAAACACTCCACTTACCTAAACAGTACAGGTGCAGTACCTCGCACAATTTAAATAAAGCAGTAAAGCATGGCATAAGTACAGGATAGTAATAAAGCTCCAAACTACTTTGTGGCCCCCAGTACAATACTTTGAAATCAGGTACTAATCGATGGGGGTGCCCACACACCCCACCTGTGGTTAGCGCGCTCGATCTCGGAACAGGTGTCAAGAACTCGGGGTCCTACGGGACACAAGTGGACGGTTAACAACCAAATAACATCTATTGCCCACCTGTGCCTCTGCATTTACCTACTTCAATTTTAGTTATTAAACAGTAATTAAAGTCATGATCATCTCCAACATTAAACATGCGGCAATACTCCAACAATTGTGGTACTTGACGACACGCAACAGCACTTGAGCAAGCGACTACGACGCGCAAGTCCAAATATCTACCAATCAATAGGTAATAGGATGTGTCCAAGGCAATATAAGGCTGCAAGGGATATCACGGGTACGAAAACTAGAGCATCGCAACACAGATAGCAATAGATCAACATGAGGGAATAAAGACTATAAAAGCAAGATAGGTAGAAAGGGGGAGGTGCTCGCCTGAAAAACATTGTTGAAGGTTCATCCGAAGATCGGGTCGACGCTCGCATCAACTCAACGGCCTTATCCGCGAAGAACCAAAACACTAGAAGAAACACCAGATGCACTATTTATTACTACGGCAAAAGATCGGCATGATGCATGTAGGATGTATGACATGGCAAAGGTGCAATGCATTTAGGCCATATTAACGGAACCGGGGTCCCGGCAAATATTTAAGTGGTTCAAGTTGTTTAGATACCCCACAATTTAAATGTTGTCTTAACAAGGCAAAGCATGGCATCGGTTTGCTACACCAATTTAAATGGAGTCCGGAATAAGACCAAGATATCCCGCATATAGACTCCATATTTAATTATGGGGTGAATCGGCATAATGCCCCCCAACCCACAGGCAGATATGCATGCAAGATGAACAATTAATATGCAACAAGTTTTATATATAGCATTTATAAAATAGGGGCTCGGGAAAAGGTTCACACATCTGGGTTCGAAAGATCTTGGTTCCAGGGGTTCGGGGTTCGGTCTCAGGGCTTGACGGGGAAACGATGAAGTTCGGACTCGCGATGGCGAACTTCAGTAGATCGGGTACCGGGGTCTTCGGATCTGGGAAGAAGTACTTGTCGCATCTATGGACCGGTTCTCGGGGTCGAAGAACTTGGCGCGCCAGGGTTCGGTATTCGGATCTTGGTCAGGTCGTCGGTGTTCCGGGCCGAAGGACTTGGCGTCCGCGAGACGATCTTGTCGCACCCGCGGTCTTCGGGTTCGGTGACGAAGTTCATGGTGTTCCATTGTAGATCTTGTTGATGGTCCATCAAAAGCCACCGGGTTCGGTCTTGGTTCCATTGTCGATGGCGATCTTGGCGGAACACTTCGAGTGGTGAAGATCTTGAGGTTCCATGGGGTAGGCCTTGATGTTCCGGCTTTGATGTCCATGAAGGAGATCTCGAGGTATCACAGTTCCGTTGTCGACGGCGAACTTGAATTAGGCATCGACCTTGTGCGGATCTTCGGGTCCTCGTCTCGGTCGGTCTCGGTCTCTCGAAGTGGCCGGATGAACCACAACATCGGGGAGCGACGCCAAAACAGACAACAGAGCTAACTCTTGTGAACCTGTGTTGCCACGAGAAACACACGGAGGCCTCACGCACACAAGCCCGGCCAGGAGAACAACAGGGGCGTGGCGCAGCAGGCTCGGGTGGCCTCTGACCTAGACGAGCTGGGAAGGCTGGGACAGAGGCGGCGGTGTCGAGGCGAAGCGGCGGCGGAGGCGGGCTGGCGAAGCGCTGGCGAGGCGGCGGCGGCCGACGGGGTCGAGGACAGGTGGGGCGGAGCTTGCTGCCGGAGGTCGACGGGAGGGCTCGGCCGAGGAGGAGAGGACACAGAGGTGAGCGACAAGGAAAGGGAGAGGGGCCCCCGGCGGCGCTCGAGCGGTGCGTCTGCGGGAGAGATAGAGGGAGGCGGTGACGCGGAGGCCGGCGGCGGGGCCTGGAGGAGAGCTAGGCGACGGCGGCCTGCAGATGGAGGGCGACGGTCCGCGAGATGGAGCACAAGGCGATGGCGGCAGCCGAGGGGCGCGTGGCTCGTCTGGCGGGGATGGGGCCTCGCGGGGCGGACTGGTCGGGCCTGGCAGACGGCTTGGCGGGTGTTGGTCGCGGGGAGACGCCAGGCTGGCGGTGGCGATCTGGGAAGGAGGCGTGGGAGGAGCAGGGGTAGGTGGCGTCATGAGAGAGAAGTGGGGATGGTGGGGCCGGGTCCAGGGGAGTGGGTCGGGGCGGCAGGTGGGCCCGCGGGGAGGGAATCCCGGTGGGATTTGTCGGGAGTGGGGATGGGGAGCGACCAGGTGGGGTGGGGGGATGTGCAGGGGGCGGTGGCTGTGTGGGTGTGAGTGGTGTGGGTGGGGCCAGCGGTGAGGTGGCGCGTGGTGGTTGGGTGGGGTTTGGCCAGGGGTGATGTGGCGTGATAGGATAGGTTGGGGTGAGGTGGAGGGAACTGGGTAGGATAGAGTGGGGTAGAAAAAGGGTCTGGGTAGTCTGGTTTTTGTACTGGGGGTGGCCGACTAGGTCGGATCGGCCCGGTACGGCTGCCCCCTAAAAATAAACTAAATATTTTATTATTTAAAACGGGGTTTTTTTTTTGAAAACGGTTGGTAGACAAAGCAAAATATTCCGGAGACCCGGGTTTTGTGTTTGAATAAAGACGGGGCGTTCAGAAGACAGAAATAGATTTTTCGAAGATAGTTTTATGCAAACAAATGCAAGATGACATGACGATGCTCAAATTCAATGTGGCATGATGACATGAGCATGCGGTCATGATGATGCAATGCACAAAAATAACGCGATTTTCTAGTAGTGGTTTTGGCGGGGCGCCACACATTGCGTCCATCTATGTTGTGTATATGCTTGCACTTTATAAGTTGAGAATTAGCAGAACCATGCTATCATGGGGAACGCTTTCAACATTGTACTTATTGTTCAGTTGATATCATGTTCTTTTGTTTATAGATCTCGGCGGTGTGAAATAAAAGGGGAACTTGTAAGCTCATGGAGTTTGTATATGTGTTAGAGAAACGCCTGGGCGGCTAGCCTAAGCCATGCCTAATCATGGTGGAAACTTGCAGCATAACCATAGTGAGCATTCTGTGGAGTATCTTCAATAAAAATCTATGCAAATAGCAAATAAAAAGATCACTGAGATTCTCATTGTCTGTTGCCTTGTCATTTTGATATGGGATAGCTCCTGTATCATGGGGCAAGGGGTACCTCGTTGGCGGTTCTCCATGATACACATGTACTTACAATGACAAGAACTTACTTGTGACTAAAGTTGAGTAGCATGAGGTCCGGTACTCGTAGGCAAGGGGCATGAGATTTTCAACTTATAACTTGTCAAGCATATCCTCATATTTGTTCACTTTAAACTTAATCACCTAAAGATGCTTATGATAGGGGTAATGAGAACTGAAAGCTAATAAGTACCATAATTTTTGGAAGCTCTTTATGAAACTTGAAATCCCTGCTTCCCTCTTATGAAGGGCCTTTCTTTTTTACTTTTATGTTGAGTCTCCATCTTCTATCTTTATGCACCAATTGATAGAGAATAGTGATCATTCTTAGTTTAATGTGCATTGTCCCAAAACTTGTTGATTGATTCATAACTATGATATTGCTTGTTCTTAAATTATTTGTATCTAGTCACCCTTATGAACTTTGAAGGTGTCCTATGCACTAATGTTTTGCTATACCATGAGGGAAACGCTGAATACCATTCTTATTATGTTTTCTATATGTGAAACAAACAAATGTCTTTTAATGCAGGTCTACGAGGATTTGTCCAAAACCAACAAGAGTTCTGTGTTTACAAGAAAGCGAGTGGGAGCTCGGTTGTTTTCTTAGTAGTATATGTGGATGACATATTACTCATGGGAAACGATGTGGATCTTATGAATAGCATGAAAGCGTATTTGAGCAACCAATTTTCCATGAAGGATCTAGGTGAAGCCGCATACATATTAGGAATCAAGATCTATAGAGATAGATCAAGGCACCTAATAGCATTAAGTCAGAGTACTTACATAGATAAGATTTTGAAGAGGTTCAAAATGGAAAACACCAAGAGGGGTTTTACGCCTATGATGAAGAATTGCAACTTGAGTATGACACGATGTCCTGTAACGGACGATGATAGAGAGAAGATGCCTGACATCCCCTATGCTCCTGCAATAGGATCTATCATGTATGCAATGCTTATTACCCGACCTGATGTGGCATTGGCTCTTAGTTTGACGAGCCAATATCAGAGTAATCCAGGACCGGATCACTGGACAACTGTGAAAAATATCCTAAAGTATCTGAGAAGAACAAAGGATATGTTCCTAATCTATGGAGGAAATGATGAAGCTCTAAATGTAACAGGTTACGTAGATGCGAGCTGGAATTCAGATCATGATGACTCAAAGTCTCAAACAGGATTTGTTTTCTTGGTGAATGGTGGGGCGGTAAGCTGGAAAAGCAAGAAGCAGCCGGTGGTGGCACAATCTTCAATGGAGTCTGAATACATTGCTGCAGCTGATGCAGCAAATGAAGCTGTTTGGCTAAGGAATTTCGTCATCGAACTAGGAGTTTTTCCCAATGCACAAGACCCCGTGACAATCTATTGTGATAACATGGGAGCTATTGCAAATGCAAGGGACCAAGAACTCATTCCACAGCCAAACACATCAAGCTTATATTTCACGTCATCCGGCAGATTGTTGACGAAGGTGAAGTCAAGATTTGCAAAGTAGATACGGAACTGAATGTAGCAGATCCTTTGACTAAAGCTCTCCAACATGACAAGCACGAACAACATCGAGATTCCATTGGTGTTAGGTTCCTGCCTATTGTAAACTAGTTTTGTATACTCTAGTGCAAGTGGGAGACTGGAGGAGTTATGCCCTAGAGGCAAATAATAAAGTGTATTATTTGATATATCTCCTGTATGTTCATAATACGTTTCATACTGTGCTATAACTGTGTTAATACGAAACGTTAATACACATGTGGTATGTAAACAAACCGTGTCTCTAGTTACATCTAGTGAACTAGTTCATTGGTCATGAGGATGGTCTGTGTTTCAAGATCATGGGCATTTATGCCAACTGACAATGAGGTCATGTTATTAGTTGAATAACATGATAAACAAACATCCGACCGTTATATCGTAATGAGATCTAGTTACAAAGTTCACTATTGATGATAAAACATAGAGAACCTCGCAACCTGATCCTTTCACTGTGAGGTAATGCAAATCACCATTCTGGAAGAAGCTTAGATGGTTATCAAGAATCATCTCGTAACAGGGTGATCAAAAAGGTGCCACTCAGGTTTTCCGAAGGAATGTGTAGAGGAGTACATATCAAGACCAGGATTTGTCTAGTCCATGTAACAGACAGATACATGTGGCCATCTCGGTGACGTTGCATTAATGGAGCTTGCAAGCATGTGATTAGGTCACAGAATGCAATGACATGAGAACAAGAAAACAAGTTCATCGGCAACGAGATTGAACTAAGGTATAGAGATGCCGAAGATCAAGTCTCGGATGAATTAGGTATTGTATGACAAAGGGAATGGGGAACGACTATCTCACGGTTCGAGCGATTGTATTCATGAAACGCACCAGGGTCACATGGCCATCCAGGTCCCTCTGTTGATCATTGATATGAGAGTGGTCTCTATCATGTCTGGAGTGTTTCTGAACCGAAGGATGTCACGCTTAAGGGTAGGGACGCTTAGGGTAGATGAGGCATCGTATGAGAAATAGAGAGAGAGAGACCGGAATAGTTTCGGTAACACCCGATGGAGATCGGAAAGGGGTCCGGAAGTTGTTCCGGAGAGAAGAGATAATATAATATGTATATTTGAATGTTAATTGGAATTAATATTAAATATATATTTTATTTTATTTTTGAAGGCACTATATTGCTAATGGGCCTCACCCGAAGGGAGGCCCAAGTGGGCAAGGCGCCTAGGGAGTGGGGGCCAGCCGGCCGAGGGCTAGTGGGCTGCCCTAGTGGGGCCCACCTAGGGCCGGCGGCTGCCCCAAGATGGCCGGCGGGTGTGGGGATTAGTCCCACCCCGCCTGGCCCCTGGGTGGTGCGCCCCTCCTCCCACTATATAAAGGGGTCCCCCTCCCCCTTGAAGACACCCCATTCCTCTCATTCTCTCTCTCTCATCTACTGAGGACTTCCCCGTAATATTGGGGAGGACCTCATGGTTGAGTTCTCCACCTTCACACTACCGTCGTGTGATCGGCGATCCTGCATCTACTTCTTCTGCTGCTCGGCTGGATCGGAGCCCGGTTGACGTCCCCTACACCGGACGTGTGATGAACTTTGGAGGCACCACACTTGGGGTGCTGCTCGTCTTCATCAATATACGCCTTCCTGCGTAAGGCGTGCCTCTCTTTGCAAAGGTATGGATACTGTATTCCTTCTCCATTACTTATGTCTACATAGTATAGATCCTGGTATTAGTGTTCGAGTAGATAGAAATTTTTTGTTTTCTCCTACGGAACCCTTCAGTGGTATCAGAGCGGGTCTATGGGTAGACATGTCATACAGATAGAACACATAGCAATATGTGTGCATTGATTCTCTAGTTGCTACCCTCTTTAGTGTTATTGTTCATATCAAGGCACTGTTTGATAAAGCGGCCCCCAACCGACCTCACGTGGTGATTCACGAGACTGGTCCACAAATCAAAGTGGCTTAGGGGGGTGTCTGTCTCTCTACAGTAGTTGATATGGCATTGACATTAGAGGACCCTGAAAAGGGAAGAAGAACAACAATCATTGAATCCATGTTGTGGCTCGACGTTCGTAGGTGGGAAGGGGTTCTACTGCGAAAGCCCTAAAGCCGTGTAAAACATGCAATAGTCAATATAGAAGCGTCTATCTTTGTTATTGCATAGGGGCAAGTATTATAACATGACAATGACAAGTTTGTGAAACTCTCATTGAAGTTATTGATGATGATCACAAAGCTATAACCATGTCATAGCACTTCACTTGAGAAGTATTACTTATTGTGCTGGTATACTTACTAGACGGTAGCATAATAAGATAATCCCTCATAGTATTCCAGTTATCGTATTCCCCTTGTGTGTGCACCACCAAGAAAGTTCTTCGGTATGAGGCGATCCAGGGTGACATGGTGTCGACATATCTACGTTCGCATACAGTGGGTGTAAGCCATGTTGCACTGCAAATACACACGAGTTAGAACTGGCGAGCCTAGCATGTACAGACATGGCCTCGGAATACAAGAGACTGAAAAGTCGAGCATGAATCGCATAGTTGATGTGATCGACATTAGGGAATGTCCACCTTTGATACTGCACTGATGGGCGTGATGATCGGGGGAGGTGCAGGGGATAGGGATCATGTGATCACTAAACGAGTAGAGGGATGTTCGTTTAAGTGGGAGTTCCTTTATTAAAATTTGAACTCATTATTATGAACATAGTCTAAATACTTTGCAACTTCCTTTGTAGATGTCTCGCCCACCCACCTTCAACCTTAGCACTTTCCTCGAGAAGGACAAGCTAAAAACTGATGGAACCAACTTCATCGCATGGTTCCGCAATCTTAGGATCCTCCTAGTCCCCTACAAGTTGACTTATGTCATCGAGGCTGAGCTTCCGGCCAAGCCTGCAGATTCCGCCTCCCAGGACGAAAAGAATGTCTAGCAGTCCAAGGCGGACGATTTCTCCCTCATCCAGAGTGGAATGCTCTATGCCATGGAACCGGAGCTTCAAAAGCGTTTTGAGAAGATGAATGCTTTTGAGATCATTGAGGATCTCAAAGACGTCTTTGCTCCGCAGGCTCGTGCAGAGAGGTATGATGCTTCCGAGCTCTTCTTCTCTGCTAAAATGGAAGAGCACAACAATATTAATGAGCACGTGGTCAAAATGTCTGGCTACGTTAAGCGCCTAAACGCACTGGATTGCAAAATCCTGGAGGAACTCGCTATAGATAGGGTACTGCACTCGCTGCCCCCTAGTTATAAGAGTTTTGTGATGAACTACACCATGCAAGGGATGACTAAGACCCTTGCTGAGGTGTTTGCCATGCTCAAAACTACTGAGGTTGAAATCAAGAAGGAGCACACGGTGTTAATGGTCAACAAGACTACCAACTTTAAGAAACCGGGGCAAAAGGGAAAAGGCAAGGGCAAGAAGTCTAAGAGGGATGGCAGGTTTTCTCCTAGCACCTCAAAGACTGCGAAGCCTGGCCCTAAGCCCGACACTTCATGCTTCTACTGCAAAGGGGATGGGCACTAGAAATGCAACTGCCCCAAGTACCTTGAAGACAAGCGAGCTGGCAAGATAGCCATTCTAGACAAAGGTATATATGATATACATCTTATTGATGTATTCCTTACAAGCGCTAGGAGTAACACCTGGGTATTTGATACCGGATCTGTTGCTCACATTTGTAACTCTCAGCAGGATCTGCAGAGTAGGAGGCGCCTGAGGAAGGACGAGGTGACGATGCGCGTCGGCAATGGTTCGAGAGTCGAAGTGATGGCCGTCGGCACCCAGCATCTTCGTATATCATTAGGATTATTATTGGTTTTGAATAAATGCTATTATGTACCCACACTGAGTATGAATATTGTGAGTGGGTCTTGCTTGTTGCAAGACCGTTATTCGTTTAAATCAGGAACAAGTGGTTGTTCAGTTTATATGAATGATGTTTTCTATGTTCATGCTCCTGTATGTGATGGTTTATTCTTACTTAATCTTGATTGTGATACACACATCCATAGTGTTGATGCTAAACGTTGCAAGCACAGTGATGATAATTCCATGTACATATGGCATTGTCGTCTTGGTCATATTGGCATAAAGCGCATGAAGAAGCTTCATTCAGAAGGACTTCTTGGATCATTGGATTTCGAATCCCTTGATACATGTGAGCCATTCCTCATGGGCAAGATGACCAGGACACCATTCTCCGGTATAGTTGAGAGAGATGTAGACCTACTTGGGATCATACATATGGATGTATGTGGACCAATGAGTGTCTCGACACGCAATGGTTATCGTTACTTTGTTTCCTTTACTGACGACTTGAGCAGATATGGATATATCTACTTGATGAAGCACAAGTCTGAAACCTTTGAAAAGTTCAAGGAATTTCAGAAAGAGGTAGAGAATCAACTTAACAAGAAAATCAAGCACCTTCGATCAGATCGAGGAGGCGACTATTTGAGTTATGAGTTTAACATGCACTTGAAGGACTGTGGGATTATCCCATAGCTTACACCGGCCGGAACACCACAACGTAATGGTGTGTCAGAACGCCGTAACCGGACCCTATTGGATAGTGTACAGTCCATGATGTCTTTAACTGATTTGTCTATGTCTTTTTGGGGATACGCGTTAGAAACCGTCGCTTTTATTTTAAACCGAGCACCATCCAAATCCGTGGAGACAACCCCATATGAGATATGGTATGGGCAGAAGCCAAAGTTGTCCTTTCTGAAAGTTTGGGGATGTGAGGCATATGTTAAGAAACTGCAGCCTGACAAACTCGAGCCCAAGTCGGAAAAATGTATCTTTGTAGGATATCCAAGGGAAACCATTGGATATACCTTCTACAACCAAGCCGAAGGCAAAACATTTTTCGCAAAAACTGGCACCTTTCTCGAGAAAGAGTTTCTTGCAAATGGAGTAAGTGGAAGGAAAATTGATTTGGATGAAATTGTTGACCCTTCTCTCCGCATACCAAGTAGCGCAACGGAAGTTGTTCTGAAACCGCTATCCAACATGGAGGAAGAGCCCATTGATAATGATCAAAACAATGACATCGAGACTCCTGAGGTTCGCAGGTCTACGAGGGTTCATGCCACTCCAGATTGGTATAGTAGCCTTGTGATGTCTGTCATCTTGGATGATTAGGAAGAACCTGCAAACTACAAAGAAGCTATGGATAGTGCTGACTCCGAGAAATGGCTAGAAGCCATGAAATCCGAAATAGGATCCATGCATGAAAACCAAGTTTGGACTTTGGTGGATCTTCTAGAGGGCCGCAAGGCCGTGGAAAATAAATGGATCTTTAAGAAAAAGACAGATGTGAATGGTAATGTAACCATTCACAAAGCTCGACTTGTCGCAAAGGGTTTTCGACAAATCCAAGGAGTTTACTACGATGAGACTTACTCTCCCGTAGTGATGCTTAAGGCTGTCAGGATTTTAATAGCAATTGCTGCACATTTCGACTATGAAATTTGGCAGATGGATGTCAAGACTGCGTTCCTCAATGGTCACATTGATGAAGAGTTGTATATGATGCAACCAGAAGGTTTTGTTAATCCTAAGGATGTTGGAAAGGTATGCAAGCTCCAACGGTCCATTTATGGGTTGAAGCAAGCATCTCGGAGATGGAGCCAATGTTTTGATCAAGTGATCAAGAGTTTTGGATTTGTCCAAAACCAACAAGGGTTCTGTGTTTACAAGAAAGCGAGTGGGAGCTCGGTTGTTTTCTTAGTAGTATATGTGGATGACATATTACTCATGGGAAACGATGTGGATCTTATGAATAGCGTGAAAGCGTATTTGAGCAACCAATTTTCCATGAAGGATCTAGGTGAAGCCGCATACATATTAGGAATCAAGATCTATAGAGATAGATCAAGGCACCTAATAGCATTAAGTCAGAGTACTTACATAGATACGATTTTGAAGAGGTTCAAAATGGAAAACACCAAGAGGGGTTTTACACCTATGATGAAGAATTGCAACTTTAGTATGACTCAATGTCCTGTAACGGACGATGATAGAGAGAAGATGTCTGACGTCTCCTATGCTTCTGCAATAGGATCTATCATGTATGCAATGCTTAGTACCCGACCTGATGTGGCATTGGCTCTTAGTTTGACGAGCCGATATCAGAGTAATCCAGGACCGGATCACTGGACATTTGTGAAAAATATCCTAAAGTATCTGAGAAGAACAAAGGATATGTTCCTAATCTATGGAGGAAATGATGAAGCTCTAAACGTAACAGGTTACGTAGATGCGAGCTGGAATTCAGATCATGATGACTCAAAGTCTCAAACATGATTTGTTTTCTTGGTGAATGGCGGGGCGGTAAGCTGGAAAAGCAAGAAGCAGCCGGTGGTGGCACAATCTTCAATGGAGTCTGAATACATTGCTGGAGCTGATGCAGCAAATGAAGATGTTTGGCTAAGGAATTTCGTCATCGAACTAGGAGCTTTTCCAAATGCACAAGACCCCGTGATAATCTATTGTGATAACACGGGAGCTATTGCAAATGCAAGGGAACCAAGAACTCATTCCACAGCCAATCACATCAAGCCTAGATTTCACGTCATCCAGCAGATTGTTGACGAAGGTGAAGTCAAGATTTGCAAAGTAGATACAGAACTGAATGTAGCAGATCCTTTGACTAAAGCTCTCCAACATGACAAGCACGAATAACACCGATATTCCATTGGTGTTAGGTTCCTTCCTATTGTAAACTAGTTTTGTATACTCTAGTGCAAGTGGGAGACTGAACGAGTTATGCCCTAGAGGCAAATAATAAAGTGTATTATTTGATATATCTCATGTATGTTCATAATATGTTTCATACTATGCTATAACTGTGTTAATACGAAACATTAATACACGTGTGGTATGTAAACAAACCGTGTCTCTAGTTACCTCTAGTGAACTAGTTCATTGGTCATGAGGATGGTCTGTGTTTCAAGATCATGGGCATTTATGCCAACTGACAATGAGGTCATGTTATTAGTTGAATAACATGATAGACAAACATCCGACCATTATATCATAATGAGATCTAGTTACAAAGTTCACCATTGATGATAAAACACAGAGAACCTCGCAACCTGATCCTTTGACTGTGAGGTAATGCAAATCACCATTCTAGAAGAAGCTTAGATGGTTATCAAGAATCATCTTGTAACAGGGTGATCAAAAAGGTGCCACTCAGGTTTTCCGAAGGAATGTGTAGAGGAGTACATATCAAGACCAGGATTTGTCTAGTCCATGTAACGGATAGATACATGTGGCCATCTCGATGACGTTGCATTAATGAATCTTGCAATCATGTGACTAGGTCACGGAATGCAATGACATGAGAACGAGAAAACAAGTTCATCGGCAACGAGATCAAACTAAGGTATAGAGATGTCGAAGATCAAGTCTAGGATGAATTAGGTATCATATGACAAAGGGAATGGGGAACGACTATCTCACGGTTCGAGCGATTGTATTCATGAAACGCACGGGGGTCACATGGCCATCCAGGTCCCTCTGTTGATCATTGATATGAGAGTGGTATCTATCATGTCCGGAGTGTTTCTGAACCGAAGGATGTCACGCTTAAGGGTAGGGACGCTTAGGGTAGATGAGGCATCGTATGAGAAATAGAGAGAGAGACCAGAATAGTTTCGGTAACACCCGATGGAGATCGGAAAGGGGTCCGGAAGTTGTTCTGGAGAGAAGAGATAATATAATATGTATATTTGAATGTTAATTAGAGAATTAATATTAAATATATATTTTATTTTATTTTTGAAGGCATATTGCTAATGGGCCTCACCTGAAGGGAGGCCCAAGTGGGCAAGGCACCTAGGGAGTGGGGGCCAGCCAGCCTAGGGCTGGTGGGCCGCCCCAGTGGGGCCCACCTAGGGCCAGCGGCTGCCCCAAGGTGGCTGACGGGTGTGGGGATTAGTCCCACCCTGCCTGGCCCCTGGGTGGTGCGCCCCCTCCCACTATATAAAGGGGTCCCCCTCCCCCTTGAAGACACCCCATTCCTCTCATTCTCTCTCTCTCATCTACTGAGGACTTCCCCGTAATATTGGGGACGACCTCATGGTTGAGTTCTCCACCTTCACACTACCATCGTGTGATCAGCGATCCGGCATCTACTTCTTCTGTCGCTCGGCTGGATCGGAGCCCGGTTGACGTCCCCTACACCGAACGTGCGACGAACTTCGGAGGCACCACACTTGGGGTGCTGCTCGTCTTCATCAATATACGCCTTCCTGCGTAAGGCGTGCCTCTCTCTGCAAAGGTATGGATACTGTATTCCTTCTCCGTTACTTATGTCTATATAGTATAGATCCTGGTATTAGTGTTCGAGTAGATAGAATTTTTTTGTTTTCTGCTATGGAACCCTTCAGGGGTTTCGGTAAGTCCGGAGGATGTCTAGAGTGGAGGTGGAAGGTGTTCCATGGCCACGGAGATTAGATAACGTGTGAATGAATGTTAAATATTTATTTAATCATTTAGTCATATTTATTTAATAAAGAGAAAATCAATTAAAAAGGTCAAAGGCTTAATGGGCCAATTCCGGAGGAAGAGGGCCCATTAGGGGAAAGGAGAGAGGGAGAAGGGGCAAGGGGGAGGCCGGCTGGGCCTAGAACCCACCCTCCCCCCCGCGCGGGGCCACTAGGTGGCCGGCGGCCACCTCCTCCCCCCTCCTCTCCTTTAGTCCCACCCCGGGACTTTGAGGGAGGTAGTACCTCCCCTCCCCCTATATAAAGTGGGGTATTTGGCCTAGAAAAATACACCAATAATCAATAAAGGTCTCCCCACTTTTGGGAGGACCTCTAATTGATATTTTCTCTCTCCCCCTCTCTCTCTCGTGACCGTGGTCCCAAGTCTAGACTGCGCGAGCGAGAGACATCTTCACCGCATAGCGTCGTCGCGCTGCAGGATTCGGATCCGAGAGCTCTACTTCCGCAACTGTTGCTGGATCGGGGAAGCGGGAGTCATCGTCAGGCACCGGATGTGTGTAACTCCCCGCGAAGTGTCGCACTTGAGGCACTCAAGTCGTTGGAGCCAGAAGGAGCGCAAGGACTTCATCACGACCTTGAGGTCGGCTTCGGCTCGTATACATCAACCACGCTCTCCTGAGCGTTGACAACGCTTTTCGGTCTTCAAGGGTAAGTTCGCGAAAAGCCCCTCCCGTTACTATATTACTAATAGATAGGTCCTGGCAGCTTCAGGGGTTCAGGGGCGTAGAGTAAAATTTATTGTTTTTATGCACGGAACCCCTACAGTGGTATCAGAGCTAGATCTATGCGTAGTAATGCTAGTACAGGTAGAACACACGAGATGTAGCGTGTGGGCATTGATCTTTTAGTTGTTACCCTCCCACGTGTACTTGTGTATACCGCAGTAATGCTTGATGGAGCGGCCCCCAACCGACTTTACGCGTTCATTCGCGAGACTAGTCCATGCTTGACATACGGCTTGTACCGTATAAAGTGGCTTAAGGGGGTGTCTCTCTCTCTCGCATTAGTTGGTATACCATTTGCAACGGAGGGCCCCGAAAGGGGTGTAGTAGAGACAACTACTTGATCAGCGTTGTGCTAAAAGTTCGTAGGTAAGAACGGTTCTTGTGCGAAAGCTCATTCAGCCACGTAAAACATGCAAAGATAAAGTAGAGGCGTCTAACTTTGTTTTGCAGGAGGGCGTTGCTTTGTGATATGGTTGTGGCAAAGGTAAAGTGATTACCTTTTGTTACGTAGTAGTAGATAGTCACGGAGGTGACGAACTACCACGCCGGAATGACACTGGTACCCTGGTGTCAACGGCGCCGGATCCCTGGCGCCGGAACCTGGTGACGACGGATGGAGATCACGACATGAAGGACCATATCACATAGCATTTACATTCAATGTTATTGTTTGTATGTCTTATTGTGTGCTAGTATTAGATACTCGACGGTAGCCTAATAAGACGATCCCTGTTAAAATAACCAATGATTGTGTTCCCCCTTAGTGTGCACCACCAAGAAAGTTCTTCGGTATGAGGCAGGCCGTGATGATCGGGTGTCAGACATATCTACGTTCACATATAGTGGGTGCAAGCCATGTTGCACAACGAAAACACTAAGGTTGAGTTGGCGAGCCTAGCATGTACAGACATGGCCTCGGAACGTGGATGGTCGAAAGATCGAGCACGAGTCGCATGTATGATGTGACCGACGTTTAGCGTCCACCCTTGAACCCACATTGATGGCCGTGATGATCGGGGGAGATGTGGCTGATAGGGGTCATGTTATCACTAGGAACCCTCTCTGGGATAGGTGTTTCTGAGTGGAGTTATTATTAACTCATTTAATCATAAACTTAGTCTAAATTCCTTTTTCAATTATAAATGTAGATGGCTCAATGTGAAGCTTACTTTGCCATTGAGGATTGGGTAAAGGGTGAAAAACTTAGACTTGATGGATCCATCTTCCCTAGTTGGCTTGTGCACCTAGATGATCTCCTTACTAGGAATCATGTGGTAGACTACATACGCCGCATGATGGATTTGACTAAGCCAGACTACTATGAGACCCCACAAGAGCTGGCAGACCGCTACTATCGCCAAGAGATGTCCACTTACATTCAGATAATAATGCGTTACGGGATGGCAGATGAACTACATCCGCTCATGGGTGAGCTTGACCCATATTCGATGGTGGATCAGCTAAGAGCCGAGTTCATAGGCCATGTGCACATGTGGAAGCGCGAGTTGCTTGGAGAGTTCCTTTCCATACAGATGGAGGAGCATACATGTCTGAAGAGTCACTTGGAGCGCATGTTTGATGCACACACGAGACTGGTTCACATCGTGGATTACTGGATGGCTGATCCATTTGCGATAGACGTACTACTTCGGTCATTGCCTCCCAGCTACAAATGACATGTACGGAGTAGCATCATGAGTGGTGATACGGAAGCATTGGATTTCCATGAGTTCATATTACGTTTCCGGAACGTAAAGGTTGAACCAATCGCTGGAGAGGTCATCGATGACCAAGGTATATATTTCATATATAGTTTTGTAAATGTTATAATCTTGCAAACACATTGCAGTGTTAAGTATATCTGATACTTGTTCTGTTTTGGTAAAAACAGGTCCTTCTTCATGAGAGGTGCTTGCTGGAGAGGAGGTGATGTTGCGTGTTGATGGCGAGCATGATGATGATGGCCAACGACACTCTCCCTCGACATTTATCATTTAGTTTATGTTTTAGGATGATTAATGTAGTCAAGAGATTGTGAACTTCTTTAGTGTGTCTCACACTTCGTGAGACGGTTATTCATATGAGTTTATAACAAACAGTTGTTCCACTTTTATGAATGATTTCTATTCGTGTTCATATCTTGTTTGATTACTGGTGAATTATCCTTGTTGTTTGAAACTAATTGATAATGCATGAACATTTGTAAAACATTAAAATTCCTTGTTTAAAAATACCCAACTTAATGATATTTCATTAATGAATGAAACCATTGTTTAAATTCAAAGTTATGTGATAATATGTGAAAGTCATTCGATTTCTTGTCACATATAAATCATGCCTAAGTTCGGAAAAATAACTTGAACACCGTGTATTACTTGAATACAAAGTGTTTAATGAATTGTTAAAAGTTAATACATATCCAATGTATTGGGTTTTAACGAAAATGGTAATTATCATTAATTGATTGTTTAAATGTGTAAAGTAGTTTACCAAAGGAAACATGAATATGAAACTATTTGATTTGATCAAAGTGTTTCATCAATAAAAGGGTATAAGTATAAATGAGAATCTAATTACTGCGATTTGATCAATAGTAATGAAACTCGAACTTATAAGAATGGCATGAAAAAAATTGTGGAATGCAAAGTGTTTTGAAATGTCAAAATACAAAGCATCACAATGTGATATTAGATATCAAAAGGGGTTGAATAGAAGGCACCAAATAAATCGTTGTGGTGTAGATGTAGAGACCATTAGTTAAGAAATAGTTAGCACTCAATTAGAATTGTTAAACCATTTGAATTCGTGAAAGTTTTGGGGTTATTCAATATAACCAAAACAATAGCGAATAAGTCCTTGTAGAGTATTCATTGGAAACTTTGAATATGAAACCCATAGCTCAAACCAAAAGGAAAGCAAGATTCGTATTGCTTGGATTTTGGCGCATTCTTGAGAATGCTCACTTTTAGTGATGTTTCTCAATTCTAGAGCAAATGGAAAATAGTGTGAAACACGATGAGGATTCAAAACCCTGCATCAGAGTGTTGATAAGTGCAACGGACAACATTCCTGAACGATTCCCTTCACGAAAGTAAAGAATCAATGATTTTGATCATTGTGTTTTTCCCTCCACTATTGTTTTCACTACATGAAGTAGGATTCAAAATGTAAATTCATATCTTGTATGGAGACATTTGTGAACCACTTGTCATGATTTTTGGAATATGACATACCTATGAACTACAAAGGAAATAATGGTAAACTAAATTCTCAGAAATCCTAGAAGCAAAATTCCCTTGAGATTAGAAAGCAATTCGTTGCTGAATCTCACAAGTAAAAGGGGTTACTTGAATTTTCCCAAATGACTGCAAAGCCATAGTAGGAAAAAGGGGTAAATGACAAAAGCGCAATTTGTCAAGTATTGGATGAATTCAAATGAATTTGATTCATGTGTGCTAAATGTCTAGTGGATTTAAAACTAGTAAAGTACTAGTATCTCATAGTAAATCTCCAAGTTTGATATTTGATCAAAGGATTTCGAAGTTATTCAAAATAGTAAAGGAGATATGCAATTTGCATAAAAATTGAGTGGGATCTATGACATTCTTCCTGAAACAATATGTGATTGATATATTTTAAGTGGGAGCAATATAAGACTCGAATTCAAATATGTAGGAACATATTCTGAGTGGAAGCTTATAGGAGTAATTCTTAAATATGTTAAGGATGAAAGTGCAAATACTTATAAATAATGATTTATAAGATGTAGAAGTTGATAATAGGTGTATTATGATATTATGTAATATTCCTTAAGGGATTCTGAAAAGGGGTTTCAGAATAGAAGTTAATTAAGGAACTAGTCCTTAATAACCCAAATTAGGAATAGCATTAAGTTTAACATCAATGGTTGAAAGAAAGAAAAGGATGATCGTCATCCACTATGTTGAGACATAGGTTCTATCTTAGAAACCATGATGATAACTTAGCATAATAGGTGATCCAAAATAAGGAACGTTTAAAAGTGATTAAGTTTGAATCACGGAACGTTTGAGCTAAGTTTGTCTGCGGTGTCTAGTAGAGAACTGTGGATACATTTTTCAAATCCATAAAGGATAACATATCTTAAAGCATAAGAGTTGTATTATAAGGGAATATGTTGGAAACTCCTGTAGATACCAACTAAAGTCAAGTAGGAAGCGAGGTGAACAAAACATCGAAAGTTGCACAGAGTGCACTAGTGTTTCGATGAATACATTTATAATAATAGATAAGGGTACCATCTAAAGTGTTGTATAATGTTATGGCAGGGCTAGTTCGCTTTTAACATAGAATGATGTGTCCTAGGGCACAGTGCCCATGAGAAAGCCCTCGAGGTTAATCTAACGTCATTGTAGGCTCCTGGGATCAGGCCTCGTTCTGCTGCCATAGCGATGATGCATACACACAGATGCTATCATGTGATAATAAAGCCTTGATGTCAATCAAGGTGACATTAGTAAGTTGCAAAGGATTTGGGACTATAAAGTACAGACCCAAGACTCAACCTCTTCCATGAGCAAGCATGTTCAGGGTACCGGATACTTGGTGCCAATGATTTAGAACAAATGCAGCTAGTGTATTTGTACTCTAGTGCAAGTGGGAGACTGTTGGAAATATGCCCTAGAGACAAATAGTAGTAAGGACTATTATCATATTTCATATAGTTTATGATTAAGTTTTATATCATGCTATAACTGTATTGAGTGGAAACATCAATACACGTGTGATATACAAACAACCAGGGGTTCCCAGTGAAACTCTAGTCACTGGTTCATCAGTCAATAGATGATCATGTTTCCTGATCATGTGGCATTTATGCCAGTTGGAAATGAGGTCATCTCATTCGGAGAATGAGATGATGAACCAATACCCAATCTAAACATCGTGACCCGATCATGTCACGAAGTTCAAGTTGCGATGATTAGTAATGGATCCTCATAGACTATTCCTTAGACCGTGAGGCTATTTCAATCACTGTCTCCCGAGAGTACTTAGATAGCATCAAACGCCATCTGGTAAAATGGTGGTTATAAAGGTGTGTTCAGGTATTCAGAGGAAACCGTAGAGGCAATATATGTCAAGAGCGGGATTTGTCCGTCCATGTGACGGAAAGATACTCAAGGGCCCACTCGAAGAAGTTATATCCAATAGCTGCGCAGCGTGTGATTAGATCACGGGGATATCACTTTTCGGAACGATTTAAGTAGCATTGTTCAGTAACGAGATTGAACACGACATGGCGATGTCATTGATCAGATCTCGGGCAATGCAAGTATCCAATGACAAAAGACGAAAGATCTCCGTGGAACGCACAGGGGTCACATGGCCATCCAGGTCCCTCTGTCGATCATTGGTGCAGGAGTGTCCCGACCATGTCTGGAGTGTTCCCGAACAGTGGGGTATCACGCTTAAGGGCTTGATGATGCTTAGAGAGTGTTTATAGGATCGTTAGAATCACCGAAGAAGAGAAGGGAGAAAACCGGAAGGGTTTCAGTATGTCTGGAGGATGTCCGGAGTGGAGGTGGAAGGTGTTCCATGGCCACGGAGATTGAATAATATGTGAATGAATGTTAAATGTTGATTTAATCAACCACACTCTCCTAAGCGTTGACAACGCTTTTCGGTCTTCAAGGGTAAGTTCGCGAAAAGCCCCTCCCGTTACTGTATTACTAATAGATAGGTCCTGTCAGCTTCAGGGGTTCCGCGCATAAAAACAATAAATTTTACTCTATGCCCCTGAACCCCTGAAGCTGCCGGGACCTATCTATTAGTAATACAGTAATGGGAGGAGCTTTTCGCGAACTTACCCTTGAAGACCAAAAAGCATTGTCAACACTCAGGAGAGCGTGGTTGATGTAGACGAGCCGAAGCCGACCTCAAGGTCGTGATGTAGTCCTTGCGCTCCTTCTGGATCCAACGACTTGAGTGCCTCAAGTGCGACACCTCGCGGGGAGTTACACACGTCCGGTGCCTGACGATGACTCCCGCTTCCCCGATCCAGCAGCTGGTGCGGAAGTAGAGTTCCCGGATCCGAATCCCGCAGCGCGACGGTGCTCCGCGGTGAAGATGTCTCTCGCTCGCGCAGTCCAGACTTGGGACCACGGTCACGAGAGAGAGGGGGAGAGATAAAATATCAATTGTAGGTCCTCCCAAAAGTGGGGAGACCTTTATTGATTATTGGTGTGTTTATCTTGGCCAAATACCCCACTATATATAGGGGGAGGAGGGGGTACACCCTCCCTCAAAGTCCCAGGGTGGGACTAAAGGAGAGGAGGGGGGGAGGAGGTGGCCGCTGGCCACCTAGTGGGCCCCGCGCGGGGGGGTGGGGGGCTAGGCCCAGCCGGCCTCCCCCTTGCCCCTTCTCCCTCTCTCCTTTCCCCTAATGTGCCCTCTCCCTCTGGAATTGGCCCATTAAGCCTTTGACCCTTTTAATTGATTTTCTCTTTATTAAATAATTATGAATAAATGATTAAATCAATATTTAACATTCATTCACATATTATTCAATCTCCCTGGCCATGGAACACCTTCCACCTCCACTCCGGACATCCTCCGGACTTACCAAAACCCTTCCAGTTTTCTCCCTTCTTTTCTTCGGCGATTCTACCGATCCTATAAACACTCTCTAAGCATCATCAAGCCCTTAAGCGTGATACCCCACGGTTCGGGAACACTCTAGACATGGTCGGGACACTCCCGCACCAATGATCGACAGAGGGACCTGGATGGCCATGTGACCCCTGTGCGTTTGATGGCTCAGTGCACGACGCCTAGAAAAGTGTTGATGGCTCGTGGTTGATGTAGAGCTCGTTGGGAACCCCAAGAGGAAGGTATGATGAGCACAGCAGCAAGTTTCCCTCAGTTATGAAACCAAGGTTTAATCGAACCAGTAGGAGCAAGGAAACACCCCAAAGGTGTTACTAGCTGAGCTTTGGCAGGGCACACTACCGGTGCTAGTAGCAACGTGGAGACCTGCACAACACAACCACAGAACTTTGTCCCCAACTTGCGATGATGTTGTCAATCTCACCGTGTTTTGTGGAAAACAAAGGATTAAACGTATTGAATGGAAAGAAGTAAAAGTTTGCAGAAAGTAAACACAAAGCAGAAACAGTTTATAGATTGTATGTAAAGACAAAGGACCGGGATCCATAGTTCACTAGAGGTGGCTCTCCTTAGATAGAAAACATGCTGGGTGAACAAATTACAGCGGGGCAATTGACAAACACCGAGAAAGCAATACATGCATATACTAATCATCTTGACTCCTTTGAGACTTGATTGGGCATTACAACATAATACATAGACCGCCATCCAACTGCATCTATGACTAATAATCCACCTTCAGGTTATCATCCGAACCCCTCCAGATTAAGTTCCAAGCAATGATTATTGCTTTACTTAACTGCGTGTAAAGTAAACAATACGATTGTTCTATGAACAAAGGATTGTTGTTTTCTCCTAGTAGCAACAGCACATCTAGTACCTTAGAGATTTCTGTCACTTCCCAGTTACGGAGGCATGAACCCACTATCGAGCATAAATACTAACTCTTGGAGTTGCTAGCATCTACTTGGCCAAGATAGCTACTAACAACGGAAAGCATGCAAGATCACAAATAACAAAGACATGATAGAATCAATAGTCAATCTGAAATAGCATCTCAATATCCATCGGATCCCCGCAAACACAACATGTACGGATTACAAATAGATGATCTTGATCATGAACAGAGCTCACAAGATCTAAACATGAAAGCACAAAGGAGGAGAAACCAGCCATCTACCTACTACATGGATCCATAGTCCAAGGATGAACTACTCACGCATCACACCAGAGGCTTGCATGGTGATGAAGAAAAGGCCTCCAGGGTGAATTCCCCTCTCCGGCATGGTGCCGGGAAGAGCTTCACATCCCTCCCGATCTAGGGATGGAGATGACGGCTGCTACAGACTCTTTCGTGGATTTTTGATCGGGTACCTAGGGTTTTCGTCCCGAGGGCAACTTATAGGCGGAAGGAGAGGCCGAGGGGGTGCTGGGGTCGGCCAGACCACCCCCTGGCGTGGGCCAGGCCTGGCCGCGCGGCCAGGTGGTGTGGCCGGCCCCTGGCCCCTCTCCGTCTCGTATTCTGGCACTTGATCCTTTCCGGAAAAATAGGCACTTTGGCTTTTGTCCCATCCAATTCCGAGAATATTTTTATTTTCTGACTTTCCTGGAACCAAAAACAGCAAAAACCAAGCAGCTGGCACTATGGCTCTGTTTAATAGGATAGTCCAAGAAATCATATGGAAAGTACTCCAAAGTTGGAATGAAACACAAGAAAGTGGATAAAACCAAGCATGGAACATCAAAAATTATAGATACATTTGCAATGTATCAACATCCCCAAGCTTAACTCCTGCTCGTCCTCGAGTTGGTAAGTGATAAAAAGAAATAATTTTTGAGGTGACATGCACCATCAAAGACTTGATCAAAGTATTTGCAAAACATCAAAGCTGGGATCAAAGTACTTCAATCATAACATGAAACACAAAGTTCTAGAAATAAGCAAAGAAACTATGATGCAACATGAAAAGGCACAAACAAAAGATTCATGAATAACATGCTTTGCAAGATGTTTGTTTGTTTCACATAAAGAAAACATAGCATAATAGTATTCAGCTTGTCCCTCAATAGAGTAGCAAATATAAATGCATAGGACACCTTCAAAGTTCATAAGAGTGAGTAGATACAATAGTTTCAAACAAGCAATAACAAGTTATGCATCAATCAACTAGCCTTGGGACAATGCACATAGAACTAAGAATGGCCACTATGCTCTCAAAGTAGGTGCATAAAGATAGAAGGTGGAGACTCAATATAATGGTGGAAGAAAGGCCTTTTGTAAAAGGAAGTAGGGATTCAAGTCTCATAAAGAGCTTCCAAAAATTATGGTACTTACAGCTTTCAGCTCTCATTGCCCCTATCATAAGCATCTTGAAGGTGATTAGGTTAAAGTGACACAACTAAGAGGATATGCTTGACAAGTTATAAACCGAAATCTCATGCCCCTTACTTACGAAGACCGATCCTCATGCTACTCAACTTAGGTCACGAGTAAGCTCTTGTCATTGTAAGTATATGTGTATCATTAAGAACCGCCAACGGGGTACCCCTTGCACATGATACGGGAGCTTTCCCATAATCAAAATGACAAGGTAAGCAGACAATGAGCATCTCAGTGATCTTTTTATTTGCTATTTGCATAGGTTTTTATTGAGGATGCTTCATAGAGTGCTCATTATGGTGATGCTGCAAGTTTCCACCATGATTAGGCATGGCGTAGGCTAGCGGCCCGGGTGTTTCTCTAGCACACATACAAACTCCATGATCTTACAAGTTCCACTTTTATTTCACACCGCCGGGATCCGTAAGCAAAAGAACATGATATCAACGGGGTACAAAGTACAAGTGCAATGTTGAAAGCGTTCCCCATGAAACATGGTTCTGCTAACTTCAAGTTATAAAGCTCAAGCATATACGCAACAAAGAAGGACCCAATGGTTCAAGTTTATTAGAGGAAATAAAGTGTGCCGTCAAGTTCGTGAGAGCTTTAATCACTAGTTTTCTCATAACAAGTGGAAGGTAAACAAAAGCATGAATATACTTGGAATAGCATAAGCTAGTAGGTAGGTATGGTGGACTCTTTGGAATAACTTGGTTTAGGGAGTTGGATGTATGAGTGGAACTCATACTTTGTGGTGGAGGCTAGCAAAAGACTGGGAGCGATAAACTAAGAGAGCAATAATGGCCATAATCATGCAGAGCGACAAAACACCATTGATCAAAGAATAAAGTGATACTACAAGTTGAAAACTAAAGGATCATAAAGGCTATGGTGACTTGAGATAGTCATAACATGGTGTGAGCATGCACCAAGTCAACCCAAATAAAGCATCAAAGGAGAATACCACTATACTATGCTTTAATATGCTAAAACAACGCATGATTCATCCAAGGCACATTAACCAATCTCAATTGTTTATAACAAGTCATGCTACAGCAAAGAATACTAAGCATAAATCCAAAACAATATCAAGCATGGCATGACAAAGCATAGCCACGGTCCAAAACGAGCTCTTTTTACCACATAAGCATGAACTTTCCTACTCTTTTCCAAACCAAACCAAACTAATTGCAAACCAATGTATGAAAGAGGGGGTCCAACCAACTTATTCAGAAAACTAAGCAAACCAAGCAAACTAAAAACCAAAATGAAAACGAAAAGGAAGACGCTCCAAGAACAACACAACTGTGCATGAAACAATAAAAATGAAGCGTTTGGAAGAAACCTGGGATTTTTATTGATGAAGAAGGGGATGCCTTGGGCATCCCCAAGCTTTGATGCTTTTAATTCTTGTATATTTCTTGGGGTGACACGTGTGGCATTCCCAAGCTTGAGCTTTAGTCCATCCTTCATCTCATTACTCATTCCTTCCATACACCTGAAATTTTTCCTTCATACAAAACTTCACACAATCTTATTAGCAACATTAGTGCACTTAAGATAAATAAGTCTTAAGGTTCAGTTCTAACACCAAATAAACTTCCATTAGAACACTAGATACTATAGCACTTCCCTCAAAAAGCTCAATTCCCCAAAAGAACTCAAGAAGGAACCAACAAGAAGCAAATGCAAAAAATGGCAGAAATCTGTCAAAACAGACCAGCAGGTAAAGACGAATTTTTTCGAAGACCATATGTTTCTCAAATAAAAAAGTGTTGAAATAACGAAAGTTATATAACAACCTTGGGCAGAAGCACAAAAAATTACAGCTCAATCCGACGTACATAGCTCTCTCAGGAATGTTTACGGTGAAGCACAAAAATCTGTTTCGGGACAGCAACTTTCCCAATCATTACTTCACTCTCATTAGAGGTTACTCTTGGCACAAAAGGCAAATAAAAAGGATAAGGAGAGGTTATTACAAAAGTAGTAACTTCCAAGACTCATCTAAAACTCTTGGGTTATCTCCCAACAAGTACTTTTCTTTAACGCCTTTAAGTTAGGCATGAAAATTTGAGAAGATGCTCTCATAGGAAATATGAATTGAAGTAAAAGAGAGCATCAAGAAGCAAATTCAAAACACATTTAAGTCTAACCCACTTCCTATGCATAGGAATCTTGGATGCAAATAAATGCACAAAGAGCACAGTGATAGGCATAGGAAGATAAAACAAAAGTAACTTCAAAACATTCAGCACATAGAGAGGTGTTTCATTACCATAAAAACTTTTGCAACCATATTTTCCTCTCTCATAATAATTTTCAGTAGACTCATGAATAAACTCAACAATATAACTATCATATAAGGCATGCTTTTCATGATCTATAAGCACTAGAGCTTTATTATAAACATTTTCAAAAGAATCCTCAGGAACATAACATTCACCCTCCTTTGATAAGCATGGGGGACAATCAAATAATGTAAGGGATAAGGAGTTACTCTCATTAGAAGGTAGGCATGGGTAGGTTCATTCTTTCTCCTTTTGTCCATCACTCTCCTCCTCTTTTTCATCTAATGAGCTTTCAGGTTCAGCAATTTCTTCTTCCATGGAGGTTCTAGCAGGCGGTGGTTCACCTATTACCTTAGCAGTCATAATACTGTTCTCAAATAGGAAACTGAGTGAGCTATCCATAATGAAATAGTGATTGGAGTAGAGCTAGTCATAAAGGCGACTTAAGAAAGGAACTAATTTTTTTTTGTTTTTCCAATAAGAAAGCAAACTTGTAAAACTAATTTTTTTTTGTGTTTTTTAAGGACAAAACAAGCAAACAAAGCAAAAAGAAACTAAGCAAAACAAAAACAACAAAGTAAAGAGATTGGTTATGAGGGACTCCCCTTGTGAAGATGTCCTTGACTCCCCGGCAACGGCACCAGAAAAATCTTTGCTGGCGTGTAGTTGACGTGGGAGTTTCTTCTTCTTCGTCCCCGGCAACGGCGCCAGAAAAATGCTTGATGGCTCAGTGCACGGCGCCCAGAAAAGTGTTGATGGCTCGTGGTTGATGTAGAGCTCGTTGGGAACCCCAATAGGAAGGTATGATGAGCACAGCAGCAAGTTTCCCTCAGTTATGAAACCAAGGTTTAATCGAACCAGTAGGAGCAAGGAAACACCCCAAAGGTGTTACTAGCTGAGCTTTGGCAGGGCGCACTACCGGTGCTAGTAGCAATGTGGAGACCTGCACAACACAACCACAGAACTTTGTCTCCAACTTGCGATGAGGTTGTCAATCTCACCGTGTTTTGCGGAAAACAAAGGATTAAATGTATCGAATGGAAAGAAGTAAAAGTTTGCAGAAAGTAAACACAAAGCAGAAACAGTTTATAGATTGTATGTAAAGACAAAGGACCGGGATCCATAGTTCACTAGAGGTGGCTCTCCTTAGATAGAAAACATGTTGGCTGAACAAATTACAGCGGGGCAATTGACAAACACCGAGAAAGCAATACATGCATATACTAATCATCTTGACTCCTTTGAGACTTGATTGGGCATTACAACATAATAAATAGACCGCCATCCAACTGCATCTATGACTAATAATCCACCTTCAGGTTATCATCCGAACCCCCTCCAGTATTAAGTTGCAAGCAACAAATTATTGCTTCTGAACTGCGTAAAGTAAACAATATGATTGTTCTATGAACAAAGGATTGTTTTTTCCCTAGTAGCAACAGCACATCTAGTACCTTAGAGATTTGTCACTTCCCAGTTACGAGAGGCACGAACCCACTATCGAGCATAAATACTAACTCTTGGAGTTGCTAGCATCTACTTGGCCAAGATAGCTACTAACAACGGAAAGCATGCAAGATCACAAATAACAAGGACATGATAGAATCAATAATCAATATGAAATAGCATCTCAATATCCATCGGATCCCCGCAAACACAACATGTATGGATTACAAATAGATGATCTTGATCATGAACGGAGCTCACAAGATCTAAACATGAAAGCACAAAGGAGGAGAAACCAGCCATCTAGCTACTACATGGATCCGTAGTCCAAGGATGAACTACTCACGCATCACACCGGAGGCTTGCATGGTGATGAAGAAGGCCTCCAGGGTGAATTCCCCTCTCCGGCAGGGTGCCGGGAAGAGCTTCAGATCCCTCCCGATCTAGGGATGGAGATGACGGCGGCTACAGACTCTTTCGTGGATTTTTGATCGGGTACCTAGGGTTTTGTTGGAGATATGCCCAAGAGGCAATAATAAAGTGGTTATTATTATATCTTTATGTTTATGATAAATGTTTACATCCGATGCTATAATTGTATTAACAGGAAACATTAATACTTGTGTGTTTTGTAAACATAAAAGAGTCCCTAGTAAGCCTCTTGTTAAACTAGCTTGTTGATTAATAGATGATCATGGTTTCCTGATCATGGACATTGGATGTCATTAATAACAAGGTTATATCATTAGGAGAATGATGTGATGGACACACACCCATAGTAAACATAGCATAAGATCAAGTCATTAAGTTCGTATTGCTGTAAGCTTTGAAATACATAGTAACCTAATACTTCGACCATGAGGTTATGTTAATCACCATCACCGGATGGGTACTTTGATGACATCAAATGCTGCTTCGTAACTGGGCAGTTATAAAGGTGTCATTGGGTATTCTGAAAGTATGTGTTGAAGCGCATAGACCAAGATTGGGATTTATCCATCCATATGACGGATAGATATACTCTGGGCCCTCTCGGTGGAATATCATCTAGATATCTTGCAAGCATGTGACTGGGTCACAAGGGATGACATAACATGGAACGAGTAAAGAGTACTTATCAGTAACAAGGAAGAACTAGGTATGAAGATACCAACGATCGAACCTCAGATAAGTAGAATATCACGAGACAAAGGGAATTGGTTTCGTATGTTAATTGGTTCAATCGATCACGAAGTAATCGTTGAGTACGTGGGAGCCATTATGAATCTCCAGATCCCACTGATGGTTATTGATGGGAGAGGTGTCTTCATCATGTCTGCATATTCACGAACCGTAGGGTGACACACTTAAGGTTCGAAGTTGTTTTAAGTAGATATGGAATTTGCGTTGGAGACCGAATGTTGTTCGGAGTCTCGGAATGGATCCGGGACATCACGAGGAGATCCGGAATGGTCCAGAGAATAAGATTCATATATTGGGAATCATTTTCTAAGTTAGGAAATGTTCCGGAGTGTTTGTTATGGAGATTCTAGAAGGTTTCAGAATGTTCTGGAAGGTTCTAGAGGATTTCTTGGAGTTTACTTGAAAACCAAGAAAGGATCAAGGGAGTCCAAGTGGGGCTAGACACGGATTCATGGGGGAGGAGGATTCCTCCCCCCTTCCCACCGTCGGCCCAAGGAGGGGAGTCCTACTAGGACTCCCCCTCCCCAGGCGCGCCTCCCTCCTTTAAATAGAAGGGAGGGGGCGCCCCCTCTTGCCCTGGCTCTCACAACTCCCAATCTCTGCCGCCTCTCTCCTCCACCTTTCTTCTGCACAGGCATAGGCGAAGCCCTGCAGAATTCTCATCTCCACCACCACCACGCCGTCGTGCTGCTGGGATTCCGTGGAGAAGATCTACTACCTCCGCTGCTCGCTGGAACAAGGAGAGGAAGGTCTGCTTCGACTCCGCACGTGTGACTGTCTGCGGAAGCGCTGCCGGAAGGATCGTCCACACGATCTTGAGATCGGCAAGTGATCGACTACATCATCCACGAGATCTAATCTCGTTAACGCTTTCGGTTCTACGAGGGTTAGTACCGATCTATCTCGTTGCTCATGTCTAGTAGATTAGATCTTGGCTTTTATCTAGATTAGATCTGGGTTTTGTTCATTCTTGCGGTAGAATTTTTTTGTTTTCCATGCTACGAACCCAACAGTGGTATCAGAGCCTTGTCTATGCGTAGATCTGTTGCACGAGTAGAACACAATGATGTTGTGGGCGTTGGTGCCCGTGCCGTCTTTTGCTATATGTGTACTTTGCATCTTGCGGTATGGTGGGATGAAGCGGCTCGGGCTAACATTACATGTCATCGCACATGAGACTTGCTCCACGCTTGACGTGCAACTTGCTTTGCACAAGTGGCTTTGCGGGTGTCTGTCTCTCCCATCATAGTATAGATCCAATCTACACTTTGCACTTGATAGCACTTGTATCAACGTTGTGGTTCAGTTTCGTAGGTAAGATCCGTTCTTAGTCGAAAGCCCCAAGCCACGTAAAACTTGCAAAGAAAATTATAGGCGTCTAACTTGTTTTTGCAGGGGTTTTGTGATGCGATATGGCCTTCATGTGATTGTGATTGTATTTGATGTATGCAATGATCCTTGTTGTAATATGGCAACCGGCAGGAGCCTAATGGTTGTCTTTAATTCTGTTAACACCTGCGTGTCTATTCATCTTGTAATAGCTTTATTCCAAGTAGTTGTAATAGTTGCTGGTGATGATGGACAACCATGAAGCGGCGCCACGGACCTTGACGCAATGCTGGTGATGATGGAGATCATGTCCGTGCTTTGGAGATGGAGATCGAAGGCATAAGAAGAAAGGGCCATATCATATCACACTAATTATGAATTGCCTGTGATGTTAATCCTTTATGCATCTTGTATTGCTTAGATCGCGACGGTAGCATTATAAGATGATCCCTCTCACTAAATATCAAGTAATAAAGTGTTCGTCCTTAGTTGGCACCGTTGCTAAGACTCGTCGTTTCGAAGCATCTCGTGATGATCGGGTGTGATAGACTCTACGTGTGCATACAACGGGTGCAAGCCAAATTTGCACATGCGGAAACTAAGGTTAATCTTGATGAGCCTAGCATGTACAGGAATGGTCTCGGAACACGGAATACCAAAAGGTAGAGCATGAGTCATATGATTGATATGATGAACATGAAGATTGTTCGCCGATGAAACTACATCATCTCACGTGATGATCGGACTTGGTGTAGTGGATTTGGTTCGTGTAATCACTAAAAACAACTCGAGGGATGTTGTTTTGAGTGGGAGTTTATTTGTAATTTGGATTAGTCAAACTCAATTTATCATAAACACAATCAAAGTGAATTTGCATAGTTTGTTGTAGTCATTGGCATCCGTTCACCACCTTACGCTTAGTTATAGTTGAGATAGTAGAACTATAGAAATTCTGGATATTTGCTTTATTTAACCGGTATCGTATTGTTTTGAGTGTCAATCTAAAGTTTAAAAGTCATATTGCAAACTTTCAGCAAACTCCGTTTACTCTGTGAAGTTTAATAAACAGTATTAAATCAAGAGTAACAATTCCAGTGTTAGTATCTAATGTATCATGTTTGCCTCCATGATTCTTGATACTCAAAAGATTGTTTTTAATATCAAGTTTATCTAAGAGCTGAAAGCAATGTTTCAGAAACCATCATATGTGAAAGGTATTGCGATATCTAAAACAATGTGTTGGTTACAACATGATAGAGTATATGTCCTCATATTTGATGAGAATTTGTGAAGGTTGGAGACGCTAGTCGTCCTAATCCTCCAAAAGGTTTTGGAAAAGAAACATTATACTCGCAATTCACCTTTATAAGCTATAGCAGCTTGATCATGAAAGTTGTCATGATAAGGATGAATAGAAGATGTAAGTAAAATGTTTACTACACTAACAGATTACTAAAGAATGGAATTTTGAAAGAATGCCAAACATTTGATGAAGGTGATCCACTTCAAAGTGCAAGTCCAAAGGTATTAGTATTTGACTATACACACTTTGTACTATGTGTCATGTGAATGACACCACTATTGATGTTGATAGATTCTTTTAAAAGAAAAGGAATTGTTGAAAGAGAATCTACAAAATATTTGGCAGAAAAGAAAAGATTGGAGATAGCCAACTTAGGTATATAGAAGATACATGTTATGGCTGTATTCCTTGGTTGTTAAACAATGTGGTTCTGCGGTATTGGATACCGAATTGGTTGGTACGAAGTGTCATACAGGACAACACAATTCATGAACTGCAATGGCCTAAGTAACTAGCAAGAGAATATGTGATGATGTTCATCAAAAACAAACAAAGGGTTGTTGTGTTGCTCGTTAACATCAAAGCTTACCTTCAAGATTTGTTTCAATAATTGTTATTTTGATCAGGTATTATGACGACAAAAGGTTGTTCAAATAATTACTGTATTCCATAATAGATGGATGATTTACAAATCTCGTTGGAGAAATCACATCCATAAAACTAATGCTAAAATGTCGAAAGACAAATGATTGAAAGATCACTTGCGAAGTGACATCACCGTTTAAATTATATTGAAAGGGATACATGAAGAAACTCCATGTTGATGGATTTTTGGATTCTTTGATTTTGATCAAATGATGCTTGTGATACTTTCCTGGAGATAATTAAAACTCCGTTCATAGGCCAAAAGAGGAACGGACGATTAACTGATTGGAATTTGTACATATTGATGTATATAGTCCATTATGTGTAGTCGTGGGCGATGGATTTCAACTTCATATGCTTTCTCCGAACATTTGAGTGAGTATATGTATATACTTACTCAATAAGGAAGAAGTATGAAACATTTGAAATTATTCAAAGACTTTCAAGATGAAGTGGAAAATCATTGTAACAAGAAAATAAAAGTTTATGATTGGATCATAAAGAAAGATGTTTGAGTTACAAGTTTAGCAAAACACCTAAGATTTGAGGAATCGTTCCATGGATTTGCATTTCCCAAAACACCATAGGAGTATGAAGTGTTCAAGATATGTAATGAAACCTTGTTTGACATGGTAAGATCAAAGGTGTCATTTATAAAACTGCCATTATATTTTAAAGATTAAAGCTTTAGTGACTACCGCTTTTACACGGAAAAGAGCTCCATCATGATCCGTTGAAATGACACCATATGAGTTGTGGTTTGGGATAAAACCCAAATTGTCTTTTCTTAAATTTTGGTATGCTATGCATAAGTGAAATGTTTACAACCAAAGTCAGATAAGCATGTCTTTGTAGGTTATTTCGAATAACCATTGGGTATTCCTCCATAACACCGAAGACAAAAGTGTTTGTCGCTTGGAACGTCAAGTTTCTTGAGAAGGAATTTTTCGTGAAAAGTCAAGTGGGAGGACAATAGAACTTTGACAAGGTTGTTGAACCTTGGCTAATATGTGCTGAGTTGCGCAGCGTCGGTAAGTGTCCCGGAGGCAGCAACAATGCTCATGGCTCACGTGCCTCAAAGGTTGTGGTCACGGAGATCTAAGTTACTATTGAACCAAGTAGGTCGGGTAAGTAATCAAATGCCAAGATTTGAGAGTTAAATCATTGTTGTTTGATAATGATGAACCGACTACATGCAAAGAAGCAATGATGGGCCCTGACTTCGTTAAGTGGCTTGAAGCCATAAAATCCGTGATAATTCCATACACGAGAAATCAAGCTTTGAATTTGAAAGACCCTCTGGAAAGGTGCAAGACCTTACAGTCGTATATGGATCTATAAAGAAATAGACATGGATGTTTCACATCGATGAAATAGTCGACATGTCAGAAAGAGTTTACGACAATGTTCAAGGAATTGACTATGATAAGATTTGATCTTTCATAGCGATATTTAGTCTGGACGGATTAATGTAGCAACCACTACATATATTTTGGTATATGGTAGTTGAACAAACAAAACAAGTTCTTCTAATAGAATGGTTACCTAGGACGTGTACGACCACGATCCAAAGGGTTTTGTTAATTCAAAGGATGCTAAAAGAGTATGCAAAACTTCAATGGTTGAAGTAAGCATCATGAGTTTGAATCTTCACCGTGATGAAACTGTTAAAAGGTTTAATTTCATCAGAGACGATGAAGATGCTTGCATTTTGCAAGAAATTAAGTGGGAGCGCTAAGACATATTTCTAATACATTATGTGAAAGACATATCATTGATTAGAAATAATGTATCTTTTATTGACACAGGTTAAGAATTTCATTTCGATGAAAAACTTAGGCATAACCCAAGAATTAGGCATCAATGTCTATATGGATAGATTGAGGCGCTAATATGGTTTTGCCAAATGTACATAGATAAGATGTTGAATGAGTTCAATATGGAAACAACAAGAAAGGTTCTTGACTCACGGAAAGGACTGAATCAAGATTCAAGTATATTGACACTAGATTCAAGTGTTTTGACACTTGGTGAAATCACAAGAATATTTTGATCAATCATTCTTTGAGATGTACACATCCAGATATGTCCTATGCTCTAAATGTTGTGAGCATATACCAGAATGACTCATAAGATAATCATTGGACAATAGTAGGGATATTCCTATGATCTTTGGAAGAACTAAGAATATATTACTTATATAGTGGTGACAAATATTTCATTGTAAATTGCTACATTGATACTAGTTTTGTCACAAATTAAGTTTATCTCAATTTAAACTATGGGTGGCACAATGTAATAGAAAGGAAGTTCCATAACGGATTTGGTTGAGTACCAAAGTTAAAACATTGTGACAGATACTACAACAAAAAGCTAAGTATGTGACTACTATTGTAGTAGCAAATGAGGGCATTTGCGTCAAGTAGTTTGTTATCAAACTAGGTGTGGTTCATAGCGGGATAATACTATTAAGATACATTGTATGACAATTGTATCAACATGATTTAATCCCAAGGAACTAAAGGTCTCACCAAAGGACCAAATTTATACAATGCCATCTCATTAGAGAATGAGTAATGCGTAGATACGCAAGGACATGCAAATACACACGGACCTGTAAGTGTCAGATCCGAAGATTATGTTTACCACTAGCTATAGTGTCTATACAACACCAGAAAGCCATAGGTGTTGAATGGACAAGTTTTTTAACTAGATTATTGACTCTAGTGCAAGTGGGAGACTGTTGGAGATATGCCCAAGAGGCAATAATAAAGTGGTTATTATTATATCTTTATGTTTATGATAAATGTTTACATCCCATGCTATAATTGTATTAACCGGAAACATTAATACTTGTGTGTTTTGTAAACATAAAAGAGTCCCTAGTAAGCCTCTTCTTAAACTAGCTTGTTGATTAATAGATGATCATGGTTTCCTGATCATGGACATTGGATGTCATTAATAACAAGGTTATATCATTAGGAGAATGATGTGATGGACACACACCCATAGTAAGCATAGCATAAGATCAAGTCATTAAGTTCGTATTGCTGTAAGCTTTGAAATACATAGTAACCTAATCCTTCGACCATGAGGTTATGTTAATCACCATCACCGGATGGGTACTTTGATGACATCAAACGCCGTCAGAATCGGGGGCGGTTATAACGGTGTCATTGGGTATTCTGAAAGTATGTGTTGAAGCGCATAGACCAAGATTGGGATTTGTCCATCCATATGACGGATAGATATACTCTGGGCCCTCTCGGTGGAATGTCATCTAGATAGCTTGCAAGCATGTGACTGGGTCACAAGGGATGACATAACATGGAACGAGTAAAGAGTACTTATCAGTAACGAGGAAGAACTAGGTATGAAGATACCGACGATCAAACCTCAGATAAGTAGAATATCGCGAGACAAAGGGAATTGGTTTCGTATGTTAATTGGTTCAATCGATCATGAAGTAATCATTGAGTATGGGAGTTATGGATCTCCAGATCCCGCTGATGGTTATTGATGGGAGAGGTGTCTTCATCATGTCTGCATATTCACGAACTGTAGGGTGACACACTTAAGGTTCGAAGTTGTTTTAAGTAGATATGGAATTTGCGTTGGAGACCGAATGTTGTTCGGAGTCTCGGAATGGATCCGGGACATCACGAGGAGATCCGGAATGGTCCGGAGAATAAGATTCATATATTGGGAATCATTTTCTAAGTTAGGAAATGTTCCGGAGTGTTTGTATGGAGATTCTAGAAGGTTTCGGAATGTTCTGGAAGGTTCTAGAGGATTTCTTGGAGTTTACTTGAAAACCAAGAAAGGATCAAGGGAGTCCAAGTGGGGATAGACACGGATTCGTGGGGGAGGAGGATTCCTCCCCCCTTCCCACCGCCGGCCCAAGGAGGGGAGTCCTACTAGGACTCCCCCTCCCCAGGCGCGCCTTCCTCCTTTAAATAGAAGGGAGGGGGCGCCCCCTCTTGCCCTGGCTCTCACAACTCCCAATCTCTGCCGCCTCTCTCCTCCACCTTTCTTACGCAGGCATAGGCAAGCCTGCAGAATTCTCATCTCCACCACCACCACGCCGTCGTCTTGCTGGGATTCCGTGGAGAAGATCTACAACCTCCACTGCTCCTGGACGGGAGAGGAAGGTCTGCCGACTCAGACGTGTGACCGTCTGCGGAAGCGCTGCCGGATCGCGGTGCCGGAAGGATCGTCCACACGATCTTGAGATCGGCAAGTGATCGACTACATCATCCACGAGATCTAATCTCGTTAACGCTTTCGGTTCTACGAGGGTTAGTACCGATCTATCTCGTTGCTCATGTCTAGTAGATTAGATCTTGGCTTTTATCTAGATTAGATCTGGGTTTTGTTCATTCTTGCGGTAGAAATTTTTTGTTTTCCATGCTATGAACCCAACAGGTTTTCGTCCCGAGGGCAACTTATAGGCGGAAGGAGAGGCCGAGGGGGTGCTGGGGTCGGCCAGACCACCCCTTGGCATGGGCCAGGCCTGGCCACGCGGCCCGGTGGTGTGGCTGGCCCCTGGCCCCTCTCCGTCTCGTATTCTGGCACTTGATCCCTTCCGGAAAAATAGGCACTTTGGCTTTTGTCCCGTCCAATTCCGAGAATATTCATTTTCTGACTTTCCTGGAACCAAAAACAGCAGAAAACAGGCAGCTGGCACTATGGCTCTTGTTAATAGGTTAGTCCAAGAAATCATATGAAAAGTACTCCAAAGTTGGAACAAAACACAAGAAAGTGGATAAAACCAAGCATGGAACATCAAAAATTATAGATACATTTGCAATGTATCAACATCCCCAAGCTTAACTCCTGCTCGTCCTCGAGTAGGTAAGTGCTAAAAAGAAAGAATAATTTTTGAGGTGACATGCACCATCAAAGACTTGATCAAAGTATTTGCAAAACATTCAAAGCTAGGATCATAGTACTTCAATCATAACCTAAAAGACAAAGTTCTAGCAATAAGCAAAGAAACTATGATGCAACATGAAAAGGCACAAACAAAAGGTTCAAGAATAACAATGCTTTGCAAGACGTTTGTTTGTTTCACATAAAGAAAACATAGCATAATAGTATTCAGCTTGTCCCTCAATAGAGTAGCAAATATAAATGCATAGGACACCTTCAAAGTTCATAAGAGTGACTAGATACAATGGTTTAAAACAAGAAATATCAAGTTATGCATCAATCAACTAGTCTTGGGACAATGCACATAGAACTAAGAATGGCCACTATGCTCTCAAAGTAGATGCATAAAGATAGAAGGTGGAGACTCAATATAATGGTGGAATAAAGGCCTTTTTATAAAAGGAAGTAGGGATTCAAGTCTCATAAAGAGCTTCCAAAAATTATGGTACTTGTAGCTTTCAGCTCTCATTTCCCCTATCATAAGCATCTTGAAATGATTAAGGTTAAAGTGAACAAACTATGGTGTACATGCTTGACAAAGTATAAGTTAGAAATCTCATGTCCCTTGTATACAAGGGCCGCTCCTCATGCTACTCAAGTTTAGTCATCGGTAAGTTCTTGTCATCGTAAGTATATGTGTATCATAGAGAACCGCCAATGGGGTATCCCTTGCCTGATGATACGGAAGAATCCCCATATCAAAATGACAAGGCAAGCAGACAACGAGCATCTCAGCATTCTTCTTATTTACCATGGGAATATGGTGCTTTTTCTCTCTTTCCTCTTTTTTTTCCTTTTCTCTTTTTTTCTCAATATAGGACTCTTTTTTTATAAGAAGAATGCTTCATAGACAGCTCATTATGGTTACGCTGCAGGTTTCCACCATGTCAGCATGGATTAGACCAGCGGCCCAGGGGTTTCTCTAACACATATACATAACTCCATAGACTTACAAGCTCCCCTTTCATTTCACACCGATGACATCCATATACAAAAGAGCATGATATCAACTAGGTACAAGTACCAAGTGCAATGTTGAAAGCGTTCCCCATGAAACCATGGTTCTGCTAATTCCCAACAAATAAGTGCAAGCATATACAATATAGACGACACAATGGTTCAAGTTTATTAGAGGCAAAAAGTAAAGTGTGCCATCAAGTTCGTGAGAGCTTTAATCACTAGTTTTCTCATAACAAGTGGAAGGTAAACAAAAGCATGAATATACTTGGAATAGCATAAGCTAATAGGTAGGTATGGTGGACTCTTTGGAATAACTTAGTTTAGGGAGTTGGATGCATGAGTGGAACTCATACTTTGTTGTGGAGGCTAGTAAAAGACTGGGAGCGACAAACTAAGAGAGCAATAATGGCCATAATCATGCAGAGCGACAAAACATCATTGATCAAAGCATAAAGTGATACTACAAGTTGAAAACTAAAGGATCATAGAGGCTATGCTGACTTGAGATAGTCATAACATGGTGTGAGCATGTGCCAAGTCAACCCAAATAAAGCATCAAAGGAGAATACCACTATACTATGCTTTAATATGCTAAAACAACGCATGATTCATCCAAGGCACATTAAGCAATCCCAACTGTTTATAACAAGTCATGCTACAGCAAAGAATACTAAGCATAAAGCCAAAACAATATCAAGCATGGCATGACAAAGCACAGGCCACAGTCAAAAACAAGCTCTTTTTACCACATAAGCATGAACTTTCCTACTCTTTTCCAAACCAAACCAAACAATTTGCAAACCAAGGTATGAAAGAGGGGGTCCAACCAATTTATTCAGAAAACTAAGCAAACCAAGGCAAACGAAAACCAAAATGAAAACGAAAAAGAAGACGCTCCAAGAAAAACACAACTGTGCATGAAACAATAAAAATGAAGCGTTTGGAAGAAACCTGGGATTTTTATTGATGAAGAAGGGGATGCCTTGGGCATCCCCAAGCTTTGACGCTTGTAGTTCTTGGATAATTCTTGGGGTGACACGCGTGGCATCCCCAATCTTGAGCTTTAGTCCATCCTTCATCTCATTACTCATTCCTTCCATACACCTGAAAAATTTCCTTCATACAAAACTTCACACAATCTCATTAGCAACATTAGTGCACTTAAGATAAATAAGTCTCAAGGTTCAGTTCTAACACCAAATAAACTTCCATTAGAACACTAGATACTGTAGCACTTCCCTCAAAAAGCTCAATTCCCCAAAAGAACTCAAGAAGGAACCAACAAGAAGCAAATGCAGAAAATGGCAGAAATCTGTCAAAACAGACCAGCAGGTAAAGACGAATTTTTTTGAAGACCTTCTATTTCTCAAATCAAAAAGTGTTCAACTAACGAAAGTTAGATAACAACCTGGGTCAGAAGCACAAAACATTACAGCTCAATCCGACATACAGAGCTCTCTCACGAAATTTTACGGTGAAGCACAAGAATCTGTTTCGGGACAGCAACTTTCCCAATCATTACTTCACTCTCATTAGAGGTTACTCTTTGCACAAAAAGCAAATAAAAAGGATAAGGAGAGGTTATTACTGAGGTAATAACTTCCAAGACTCATCTAAAACTTTTGGGTTATCTCCCAATAAGTACTTTTCTTTAACGCCTTTAAGTTAGGCATAAGAAGCAAAGAAAGAATCAAGTGTTCTCAAATGAAGAAGCATGAAGACCAAATTTTGTTTTCATAGGAGAAGCAAAAGAAATCTTTTCTCTCTTCTTAGGGAAGTGTTCTATGCCTTTCTTGAGTGGGAGTTGATATTTAATGGTGCCATCTTTCATATCAATGATGACACCAACAGTTCTAAGAAAAGTTCTTCCCAAAATAATAAGACAAGAAGCATTGTATTCAACATCCAAAAACATAGAAATCAACGGGGAAATAGGAATCATTAACCATAATAAGAACATCATTAAGACTCCCCATGAGTTTCTTTTTAGCATTAGCATCAAGTGGGACATTCAAATAACAATCTTCAAGAGGAGGCAAATCAAGCATATCGTAAATCCTTCTAGGCATAATAGAAACACTACTATCAAGATCACACAAAGCTTTGAAATCAAAGTCATTCACTTTCATATTAATGATGGATTCCCAACCATCTTCTTGTTTTATAGGAATAGAAGCTTTATGTTTCATCTTTTCTTCTTTAATCTTTATGAGAGCATCGGTAATGTGTTTTGTAAAAGCCATGTTCATAGCACTAGCACTAGGACTTTTAGCAAGCTTTTGTAGGAACTTAATAACTTCAGAGATATTGCAACCATCAAGATCAAAATCAACTTTATCATCTAAAGTAGTAGAACTATTACTAGCCTCAACACTAGTGGTGGTGATAGTAGAAACACTAACGTTTCTAGCAATTTCATCTTCTCTTTCCCACTTAGCATGTAATTCAGCTAAAAGTCTAACATTTTCATCAATTCTTACTTGTATAGCATTAGTAGCTGCAAAGGGATTCTCATTAGTTTCAGGTTTAGCAGCCATTTTATTAATCAATGAAGATTGAGCTTCAGATAGAGATGATATATTCCTTTCAGCATTAGAGAGTTTCAATTGTAAACTAGGAATTTCCCTAGTTAGACTCTCAAGTTGATGGCTAATGTTCTTCAAGATGGTAGATTGTTCCTCCATAGTTCTAGTAAATAGTTTATTTTGCTCATATTGCATTTGCATGAAGTTTTTAGTGGCTCTTTCAACTTCTAAAATTCTTCCTTCACTAGGTAATCCAGGTTTACCACTATAACCATAAGTATTATTAGGAGGGTAGGGCCTATAATTGTTATTACCAAAAGCATTGTTGCCAAAATTATTATTTCTTATGAAGTTCACATCAACTTGCTCTTCTTGAGCAACCAAAGAGGCTAACAGAACATTATTTGGATCAATATGGGCTTTCCCATTAACAAGCATAGACATAATAATATCAATATTATCATTCAATGAGGAGGTTTCCTCAATAGAATTTACCTTCTTACCTTGTGGAGCTCTCTCAGTATGCCATTCAGAATAATTAACCATCATATTGTCCAGATGTTTTGTTGCAGCACCCAAAGTGATGGTCATAAAGGTACCTCCAGCAGCTGAATCCAATAGGTTCCTTGAAGAATAGTTCAATCCTGCATAAAAAGTTTGGATGATCATCCAAGCAGTCAGTCCATGTGTGGGACAATTCTTTACCAAAGATTTCATTCTTTCCCAAGCTTGAGCAACATGCTCATTATCAAGTTGTTTAAACTTCATTATTTCACTTCTCATGGATATAATCTTAGCAGGAGGATACTATTTTACAATAAAAGCATCTTTGCACTTAGTCCAAGAATCAATACTATTCCTAGTTAAGGAATTCAACCACTCTTTAGCTTTTCCTCTCAAAAAGAAAGGAAACAATTTCAGTTTAATAATATCACCATCTACATCCCTATGCTTTTGCATCTCACAAAGTTCAACAAAGTTATTTAGATGGGAAGCAACATCTTCATTACCAATACTAGAAAATTGTTCTCTCATAACAAGATTGAGCAAAGCAGGTTTTATCTCAAAGAAAGTATTTTCAGCCACAGGTGGAGCAATGAGTGTGCTCATAAAATCATTGTTGTTGGTGCTAGTGAAGTCACACAACTTAGTGTTTTCAAGAGTAGTCATTTTTTTTGGGTTTTCAAATAAGAAAGCAAACTTGTAAAACAATTTTTTTTGTGTTTTTTGAAGAACAAAACAAGCAAACAAAGCAAAAAGAAACTAAGCAAAACAAAAACAACAAAGTAAAGAGATTGGTTATGAGGGACTCCCCTTATGAAGATGTCCTTGACTCCCCGGCAATGGCGCTAGAAAATCGCTTGATGGCTCAATGCACGGCGCCTAGAAAAGTGCTTGGTGCGTGGTTGATGTAGAGCTCGTTGGGAACCCCAAGAGGAAGGTATGATGAGCACAGCAGCAAGTTTCCCTCGGTTATGAAACCAAGGTTTAATCAAACCAGTAGGAGCAAGGAAACACCTCAAAGGTGTTACTAGTTGAGCTTTGGCAGGGCGCACTACCGGTGCTAGAAGTAAAAGTTTGCAGAAAGTAAACACAAAGCAGTAAAAGATTGTAGATTGTATGTAAAAGACAAGGACCAGGATCCATAGTTCACTAGAGGTGGCTCTCCTTAGATAGATAACATGCTGGGTGAACAAATTACAGCGGGGCAATTGACAAACACCGAGAAAGCAATACATGCATATACTAATCATCTTGACTTTTTTGAGACTTGATTGGGCATTACAACATAATACATAGACCACCATCCAACTGCATATATGACTAATAATCCACTTTCAGGTTATCATCCGAACCCCCTCCAGTATTAAGTTGCAAGCAACAGATTATTGCTTTACGAACTGC
This sequence comes from Avena insularis, assembly GCA_023614405.1. Classification (NCBI taxonomy): domain Eukaryota; kingdom Viridiplantae; phylum Streptophyta; class Magnoliopsida; order Poales; family Poaceae; genus Avena; species Avena insularis. Next base: position 540,246,810 of record CM042694.1, read on the forward strand.
ATGTAAAGTTAATGGTACGATTGTTCTATGAACAAAGGATTGTTGTTTTCTCCCTAGTAGCAACAGCACATCTAGTACCTTAGAGATTTTTGTCACTTCCCCAGATTACCAGAGGCATGAACCCACTATCGAGCATAAATACTAACTCTTGGAGTTGCTAGCATCTACTTGGCCAAGATAGCTACTAACAACGGAAAGCATGCAAGATCACAAATAACAAAGACATGATAGAATCAATAATCAATCTGAAATAGCATCTCAATATCCATCGGATCCCTACAAACACAACATGTATGAATACAAATAGATGATCTTGATCATGAACGGAGCTCACAAGATCTAGACATGAAAGCATAAAGGAGGAGAACTAGCCATCTAGCTACTACATGGATCCGTAGTCCAAGGATGAACTACTCACGCATCACACTGGAGGCTTGCATGGTGATGAAGAAGGCCTCCAGGGTGAATTCCCCTCTCCGGCAGGGTGCCAGGAAGAGCTTTAGATCCCTCCCGATCTAGGGATGGAGATGATGGCGGCTACAGACTCTTTCGTGGATTTTTGATCGGGTACTTAGGGTTTTCGTCCCGAGGGCAATATATAGGCGGAAGGAGAGGCCAAGGGGGTGCCAGGGGCCACCACACCACCCCCTGGCACGGGCCCAGCCTGGCCACGCGGCCATGTGGTTTGGCCAGCCTATGGCCCTTCTCCGTCTCGTATTCTGGCACTTGATCCCTTCCGGAAAAATAGGCACTTTGGCTTTTGTCCCGTCCAATTCCGAGAATATTCATTTTCTGACTTTCCTAGAACCAAAAACAGCAAAAAATAGGCAGCTGGCACTGTGGCTCTTGTTAATAGGTTAGTCTAAGAAATCATATAAAAAGTACTCCAAAGTTGGAACAAAACACAAGAAAGTGGATAAAACCAAGCATGGAACATCAAAAATTATAGATACATTTGCAATGTATCACCAGCCTATTCTCATGAGACCCAGGAGCAGCGGGATCTGTGTTATCGTCGTTGTGTGATGGCCACGTTTATATCAGTGACCATGCGCCTCGGAATGTAGGATGGGCTATGGCCAATGGTGGGGAGTCTCAATCCCCGAATGGTCATGGCACATCTGAGAGCACATTTCGTGGAACAAGTGCGCATGTGGGAGTATGAGCTGATAGGGGACTTCCTCTCCATAAAGATGGAGGAGGGCTCCTCACTGGATGAGCACTTATTGCGCCTCTACGGTGCGTATATGAGTCTAGCATACTACCTGGACAACTGGTACTCAAGCTCATTTGCGATGGGAGTTGTGATGCGATCGCTTTCTCCAAGCTTCCAAGCACAAGTCAGGATCTGTGTTATTAGAGGCGACACGGAAACACTAGATTTCCTTGAGTTCATATCACATTTCAGAAATGTGATAGATGAACCCAACGTTGCTGGAGTCTTCAACAACAAAGGTATATATTTGATATACAGTTTTATAAATGTTATAATCTTGCAAACACATTGCAGTGTTAAGTATATCTGATACTTGTTATGTTTTGATGAAAACAGGTCCTTCTGCATAGAGGTGCTTGCTGGAGAGGAGGTGACATTGCGTGTTGATGGCGAGCATGATGATGATGGCCGACAACACTCTCCCTCGACATATATCATTTAGTTCATGTTTTAGGATGATTAATGTAATCAAGAGATTGTGAACTTCTTTAGTGTGTCTCACACTTCGTGAGACGGTTATTCATATGAGTTTGTAACAAACAGTTGTTCCACTTTTATGAATGATTTCTATTCGTGTTCATATCTTGTTTGATTATGTGTGAATTATCCTTGTTGTTTGAAACTAATTGATAATGTATGAACATTTGTAAAACATTAAAATGCCTTGTTTAAAAATACCCAACTTAATGATATTTCATTAATGAATGAAACCATTGTTTAAATTCAAAGTTATTAGATAATATGTGAAAGTTATTCGATTTCTTGTCACATATAAATCATGCCTAAGTTCGGCAAAATAACTTGAACACTGAGTATTACTTGAATACAAAGTGTTTAAAGAATTGTTAAAAGTAAATACATATTCGATGTATTGTGTTTCAATGAAAATGGTAGTTATCATTAAATGATTGTTTAAATGTGTAAAGTAAGTTTACCAAAGGAAACATGAAGATGAGACTATTTGATTTGATCAAAGTGTTTCATCAATAAAAGGGTATAAGTATAAAAGAGAATCTAATTACTACGATTTGATCAATAGTAATGAAATTCAAACTTATAAGAATGGCATGAAAGAAATTGTGGAATGCAAAGTGTTTTGAAACGTCAAAATACAAAGCATCACAATGTGATATTAGATATCAAAGGGGGTTGAATAGAAGGCACAAAATAAATCGTTGTAGTGTAGATGTAGAGACCATTAGCTTAGAAATAGTTAGCACTCAATTAGAATGTAGTGAACCATTTGAATTCGTGAAAGTTTTGGGGTTATTCAATATAACCAAAACAATAGCGAATAAGTTCTTGTAGAGTATTCATTGGAAACTTTGAATACGAAACCCATAGCTCAAACCAAAAGGAAAGCAAGATTCATATTGCTTGGATTTTGGCGCATTCTTGAGAATGCTCACTTTTAGTGATGTTTCTCAATTATGGAGCAAATGGAAAATAGTGTGAAACACGATGAGGATTCAAAAACCTGCATCAGAGTGTTGAGAAGCGCAACGGACAGCATTCCTGAATGATTCCCTTCACGGAAGGAAAGAATCAATGATTTTGATCATTGTGTTTTTTCCCTCCACTATTGTTTTTCACTACATGAAGTAGGATTGAAAATGTAAATCCATATCTTGTATGGAGATATTTTTGAATCATTTTTCATGATTTTTGAAACATGACATATCTACGAACTACAAAGGAAATAATGGTAAACTAGAATTGTGAGAAATCCTAAAAGGAAAATTTCCTTGAGATCAGAAAGCAATTCGTTGCTGAATCTCACAAGTAAAAGGGGTTACTTGAAATTTCCCAAATGATTGCAAAGCCATAGTGGAAAAAGGGGGTGAATGACTAATGCATAATTTGTCAAGTATTGGATGAATTCAAATGAATTTGATTCATGTGTGCTAAATGTCTAGTGGATTTAAAACTAGTAAAGTACTAGTATCTCATAGTAAATCTCCAAGTTTGATATTTGATCAAAGGATTTTGAAGTTATTCAAAATAGTAAAGGAGATATGCAATTTGCATAAAATTGAGTGGGAGCTATGAAAGTCTTCCTAAAACAATATGTGATTAACATATTTTTAAGTGGGAGCAATACGAGTCTCAAACTCAAATATGTAGGAACATATTTTGAGTGGGAGATTATAGGAGTAATTTTTAAGTATGTTAAGAATGAAAGGGCAAATACTTATAAATAACGATTTATAAGGTGTAGAAGTTGATAATAGGCGTATTGTGATATTATGTAGTATTCCTTAAGGGATTCTGAAAAGGGTTTCAGAATAGGAGTTAATTAAGGAACTGATCCTTGATAACTCAAATTAGGAATAGTATTAAGTTTAACATCAATGGTTGAAAGAAAGAAAAGGATGATCGTCATCCACTATGTTGAGACATAGGTTCTATCTTAGTAAACCATGATGATAACTTAGCATAATATGTGATCCAAATAAGGAAACGTTTAAAAGTGATTAAGTTCGAACCACAGAACGTTGAGTTAAGCTTGTCCGCAGTGTCTAGTAGAGAACTGTGGACACATTTTCCAAATCCATGAAGGATAACATATCTTACAGCATAAAGAGTTATGTTATAAGGGAATATGTTGGAAACTCCTGTAGATACCAATCAAAGTCAAGTAGGAAGCGAGGTGAACAAAACATCGAAAGTTGCACAAAGTGCACTAGTGTTTCGGTGAATACATTTATAATAATAGATAAGGGTACCTTCTAAAGTGTTGTATAATGTTATGGCGAGGCTAGTTCGCTTTTAACGTATAATGATGTGTCCCAGGGCACAGTGCCCATGAGAAAGCCCTCGAGGTTGATCTAACATCACTGTAGGCTCCTGGAATCGGGCCTCGTTCTCCTGCCATAGCGATGATGCATACACACAGATGCTGTCATGTGATGATAAAGTATTAATGTCAATCAAGGTGACATTAGTAAGTTGCAAAGGATTTGGGATTGTGAAGTACAGACCCAAGACTCAACCTCTTCCATGAGCAAGCATGTTCAGGGTACCAGGTATATGGTACCAATGATTGAGAACAATTGCAGCTAGTGTATTTGTACTCTAGTGCAAGTGGGAGACTGTTGGAAATATGCCCTAGAGACAAATAGTAGTAAGGACTATTATCATATTTCATATAGTTTATGATTAAGTTTTATATCATGCTATAACTGTATTGAGTGGAAACATCAATACACGTGTGATATACAAACAACCAGGGGTTCCCAGTGAAACTCTAGTCACTTGTTCATTGGCCAACAGATGATCATGTTTCCTGATCATGTGGCATTTATGCCAGTTGGAAATGAGGTCATCTCATTCTGAGAATGAGATGATGAACCAATACCCAACCTAAACATCGTGACCCGATCATGTCATGAAGTTCAAGTTACGATGATTAGAAATGGATCCTCGTAGACTATTCCTTAGACCGTGAGGCTATATCAATCACTGTCTCCTGAGAGTACTTAGATAGCATCAAATGCCATCTGGTAAAACGGTGGTTATAAAGGTGTGTTCAGGTATTCGGAGGAAACCGTAGAGGCAATATATGTCAAGAGCGGGATTTGTCCGTCCATGTGACGGGAAGATACTCAAGGGCTCACTCGGAGAAGTTATATCCTATAGCTGCGCAGCATGTGATTGGATCACGGGGATATCACTTGTCGGAACGAGTCAAGTAGCATTGTTCAGTAACGAGATTGAACACTACATGGTGATGTCATTGATCAGATCTCGGGCAATGAAAGTATCGAGTGACAAAGGGAATAAGACACGACTGTCCCGGTTCAAACGACGAAAGATCTTCGTGGAACGCACAGGGGTCACATGGCCATCCAGGTCCATCTATCGATCATTGGTGCGGGAGTGTCTCGACCATGTCTGGAGTGTTCCCGAACCGTGGGGTATCACGCTTAAGGGCTTGATGATGCTTAGAGAGTGTTTATAGGATTGGTGGAATCGCCGAAGAAACGAAGGGAGAAAACCGGAAGGGTTTCGGTAAGTCCGGAGGATGTCCGGAGTGGAGGTGGAAGGTGTTCCATGACCACGGAGATTAGATAATGTGTGAATGAATGTTAAATATTGATTTAATCATTTATTCATAATTATTTAATAAAGAGAAAATCAATTAAAGGTCAAAAAGGCTTAATGGGCCAATTCCGGAGGGAGAGGGCCCATTAGGGGAAAGGAGAGAGGGAGAGGGGCCAAGGGGGCTGGATGGCTGGGCCTAGCCCCCCCCTGCGGGGCCTACTAGAGGCTGGCCGGCGGCCTCCCCACCCCCTCCTCTCCTTTAGTCCCACGCCGGGACTTTAGGGGAGGTAGTACCTCCCCTCCCGCTATATATAGTGGGGTATTTGTGTTGGAATTATGCCCTAGAGGCAATAATAAAGATGTTATTATTATAATTCTTGTTCATGATAAAGTTTATATTCCATGCTAGAATTGTATTAAGCGGAAACTTTAATACTTGTGTGGTTTGTGAACAACACTGTGTCCCTAGTACGCCTCTATGGACTAGCTCATTGATCAATGATGGTTAAGGTTTCCTAACCATAGACATGAGTTGTCGATTGATAATGAGATCATATCATTGGGAGAATGATATGGTGGACAGACCCAAACTAAGCAAAGCTATTAGATCGTTTCATCGTGTTCGTCTTTGCGAAGCTTTTCTCATGTCAAATATTGTATTCCTTAGACCATGAGATAATACAACTCCCTGGTATCGGAAGAAAGCTTTGAGGTCATCAAACGTCATCCTATGAGAGGGTGATCATAAAGGTGTCTCTCGGTGATCGGAAAGTATCATTGGGTTGTATGTATCGAGATGGAATTTGTCCCTCCCAAGTCGGAGAGATATACTTGGGCCCACTCGGTAATCGATATCAACACCGCGTGCAAGCATGTGGTTAAGGAGTTAATCACACAGTGATATCGGATTACGGAACGAGTAAAGTACTTGCTGTGAACGAGATTGAACTAGGTATGACGATACCGACGATCGAATCTCAGGCAAGTAAAATATCGCGAGACGAAGGGAATATATATATGGGATTGATTGAATCCTGGCATCGTGGTTCATCCGATATGATCATCAATGAATGTGTGGAGTCAATATGGGTGCGGACCCGCTGTTGATTATTGATAGAAGATCATGTGCGCATATTCTCGAACCGAGGTCACACATAACGTGTCTCGGCGCTAGGATAGATTGGATACTTGGTTTATGAATTTTTGTTGAGTCTCGGATGGGATCCGGGACATCACGAGAGGTTCGGAGTGGTCCGAGAATAAGATTCATATAAGCGGTGCAGTTTTGGAGTTGAATTGTTGGGTTAATCGGTATTGTACCGAAGCTTCTAGAACCTTCGGAAGGGGACCAACGTGGCCCCACCTTCCGGGAGGGGCATGGGCCTATGAGGGAGTGTCCTGGCGCATTGGGCCAGGGCACAAGGCCCCATAGGGCCCAGCCGATCCTAGATAAGTTTAAACTCGTTTAAACTAGAGATAGGGTTTCTAGATAAGGGATAAGTTTAAATCGTTTAAACTAGAGATAGGCTTGGAGGATGGGCAAGGGCTGGCCGCACCCTCTATATATAGATTGCTGGTGCGCCCAATCCCCACACACATACACCTTCCTCCAAACCCTAGTTGCCCTGCTGCCCTCCTCTCTCCCTCCCGACTGTTTGTAGGCGAAGCCCTGCTGCAGAAATTCTCCACCATATACACCATGCCGTCGTGTTGTAGATCCAATCTATATCTCCACCCTACTTGCTGGTCCGAGGAAGGAGGAGACGTCGAGGTGCTGCGTGTGCATCTCACGGAGGCACCGCCACTTGTGGTGCTAGATCGGATCGGATCGCGAGGAGGAGAAGCGAGTCGACTACATCACCCACGTTAAACGAACGTTCCAGTCGAATCTTCAAGGGTATGAAGATCTAATCCAATCTCTCTCGTTGTTTGCATCTCCTAGATTAGATCTTGGCTTTCCCTCTGTTCGCTTCCGTAGAAAATTTTGATTTACTATGCTGCGAAACCCTTCAGTGGTATCAGAGCTAGATCTATGGGTAGATGTGTTTCACGAGTAGAGCATAACATGGTTGTTGCGGGCGTTTAAGTTTTCTTTTGCAATCCAATTGTTTGTGTTAGTCTTATGGCGCGGGATAGTGAGATTGAATCGGTTCAGGCCAACCTTACTGTGACGTCGTTCGAGACCGCTCCGCACTTGACGTGTGGCTTGTACCATACATGCGGCTGGTGGATGTCAGTTTCTCTCACTATAGTTGTCATGGGATTAACACCGGAGTTTGGCAACCATAATATCACCGTTGTGGCTTTCCGTAGGTAAGAATCGTTCTTAGCATCTACTCCCATAAGCCACGTAAAACATGCAACAATAAAGTAGAGGCGTCTAACTTGTTTTTGCAGGGAGTGTTTTCTGTGATATGGTATGGCCCAAGATGTGATGTGTATATTGTATGCGATGATCATGTTTTGTAATGTTTCACGACTTGCATGTCGATGAGTACACAACCGGCAGGAGCCATATGGTTGTCTTTATAATTGTGTATGACCTGCGAGTCAACTTCTTATACGCCATGTAATAGCTTTACTTTATCGCTAAGTAGTTAGCAATAGTTGTAGTTGCTATTCGTGGTGGAGGCAATCATGGTGGAGTGATGGAGATCATGCCGGAACGCACAAGATGGAGATCATTGCGCGAAGATTGGCTATACCATGTCACATAAAGTTATATGCATGTGATGTTTATCCTTTTATGTATCTTATTATGCTTAGATCGCGACGGTAGCATTATAAGATGATTCCTCACTTAAAGATCAAGATAAAACTGTGTTCTCCCCATGTATGCACCGTTGCGAAAGTTAAATGTCCAAGCATCACGTGATGATCGGGTGCTATAGACTCTACGCTCACATACAACGGGTGCAAGCCAGTTTTACTGCAGCGGAAATACTTGGGTTTGACTTGACGAGCCTAGCATGTACAGACATGGCCTCGGAACACATGAACCGAAAGGTTAAGCATGAGTCATATGAATGATATGATCGACACTTCGTTGTCCACCATTGAAGCCACATCTCTTCTCGTGAAGATCGGATTAGGTGTGGTGAATTTGGATCGTGTTCACTGAACAACTTGAGGGATGTTGAATTTAGTGGGAGTTCATCTAGTAATTTGATTAAGTTGAACTATTTATCATGAACATAGTCTAAATTGTACTTGCAAATACTGTAGATCACATGGCCAAGTCCAACTTCAACTTCAACGTTTTGCTGAAAGAAAAGCTTAGAAACAATGGGTCTAACTTCACCAACTGGTTCCGCAATCTTAGAATCATTCTGCAGCGGACAAAGGACTATGTCCTTGGGAAAGCGTTAGGTGACCCCCTCTGCAGCTAGGCATGGCTGATGAGAAAGCTGCCTATCGATCGGCATAAAGATGATTATGGTGTGATTAAGAGCACCATGTTGTTTGCTATGGAACCGGAACTTCAAAATCATTTTGAAAACTATCCCGGGCCCTTTGAGATTCTCGAGGAGCTGAAAACCATGTTTCAGACTCAGGCCCGTTCTGAGAGATATGAGATCTCTGAGAAGTTCTTTAACTGCAAGATGGAGGAAGGAAGTTCCGTTAGTGAGCACGCCATTAAGATGTCGGGCTACACTCAGCATGAGCAAGCGGACTGCAAGATTCGGAGGAGCTCAAGATTGACAGGTTCTGCAATCACTCCTCCCAGCTACAAAAGTTTTGTAGTGACTCATAATCAGATTGGTTCCATCGATATTTATCACCGAGCTCTTCGCAAAGTGAAGGCTGCGGAGGTGGACATCAAGAAGGATAATCATGTGTTGATTGTCAACAAGCACTCCTACAAGAAATTTAAAGTTGAAAAGAATCCCTTCAAGAAAGGCGGCAAGTGCGTTGCCTGCTAAGAAGAAGCTCAAGTCCGGTCCCAAGCCGGACCGAGTGCTTCTATTGCAAGGACAAGGGTCCTTGGAAGCGCAATCGTCCAGAAGTACTTAGCGGACAAGAAGGCTGGCACCATCAAAGGTATATTTGATATACATGTTATTGATGTTTTCCTTACTAGCCCTCGTTGTAGTGCTGGGTATTTGATCTGGTTGATTGCTAATATTTGTAACTTCAAAGCAGAGCTACGGAATAGACGACGGCTTACGAGGGATGAGGTGACGATGCGCGTTGGCAACGGATCAAGAGTTGATGTGATGGCCGTCTGCACGCTCTCCTTAGTTTTACCTTCGGGATTAGTTTTAAACCTTAATAAATGTTATTATGTGTCTGCGTTGAGCATGACCATTATTTCTGGATCGTGTTTATTGCAAGACGGTTATTCATTTAAATCGGAGAATAATGGTTGTTCTATTTATATGAGTAACATCTTTTATGGTCATGCACCTTGTGAATGGTTTATTTCTTCTAAATCTCGAAAGGGATGAAACACACATCCATAACATTGAGGCTAAGAGATGCAAAGTAGATAGTGATAATACTACTTATTTGTGGTAATCATCTAGGTCATATTGGTGTAAAGCGCATGAAGAAACTCCATTCGATGGACTTTTGGAGTCTCTTGATTTTCAATCATTTGACACATGCGAACCATGCCTCATGGGCAAGATGATCAAAACCCGTTCTCGGTATGATGGAGCGAGCAACGGACTTGTTGGAAATCATACACACCGATGTATGCGACCGATGAGTGTTTCGACGTGGTGGATATCGCTATTTTCTCACTTTTACCGATGACTTAAGTAGATATGGGTATATCTATTTAATGAAACATAAATCTGAAACATTTGAAAAGTTCAAAGAATTTCAATGAAGTAGAGAACCATCGTAATGTAAAGATTAAGTTTCTACGATCCGATCGTGAGGCGAATATTTGAGTTATGATTTTCTCACGCATCTCAAAGCAAGTGGAATCGTTTCACAACTCACGCCACCGGAACACCACAACGCAATGGTGTGTCTCGACCGAATCGAACCCTATTAGATATGGTCCGATCGATGATGTCTCTCACTGATTTGCCGTTATCTTTTGGGGTTATGCATTAGAAACCGCTGCATTCACTTTAAATAGGGCTCCATCTAAATCCGCTGAGACGACCTCGTATGAACGTGGTTTGGTGCTAAACCTAAGTTGTCGTTTCTTAAAGTTTGGGGATGCGGCTTACGTCAAGAAGTTGATGCGGACAAGCTCGAACCCAAAGCGAGAAATGCGTCTTCATAGGATACCCTAAAGAAACTATTGGGTATACCTTCTATCACGTAACCAAGGCAAAGTGTTTGTCACAAAGAACGGTTCCTTTCTTGAGAAGGAGTTTCTCTCGAAAGAAGTGAGTGGAGGAAAGTAGAGCTAGACGAGGTTATTGAACCTTCTCTTGAATTGGAGAGTAGCGCAGACCTGAAATTGTTCCAATGCACTGCGCCAACAATAGAGGAAGCAAATGACAAGGATCATGAAGCTTGGACGATGTCGCATCGAACGTCGCAGTCGACAAGGTCGCGTGCCCCCCGAGTGGTAATGGCAACCCTGTCTTGACTGTCTTGTTAGTAGAAGACAAAGTGAACCTACGAACTATGAGGAAGCGATGATGAGCCCAGACTCGAGAAATGGCTAGAAGCCATGAAATCCAATTGGGATCCATGAGCGAAAACCAAGTATGGACTTTGGTGGACCCTCCTAGCGAATCAAAGGCCGTTGAGTGCAAATGGATCTTCAAGAAGAAAACGGACGCGGATGGTAATGTTACCGCCTATAAAGCACGGCTTGTTGCGAAAGGTTTTCGACAAGTTCAAGGTGTTGACTACGACACTTTCTCCCGTAGCGATGTTTAAGTCCATTCGGATTTTATTAGCAATTGCTGCGCTTTCATGATTATGAAATATGGCAAATGGATGTCAAGATCGCTTTCCTCAATGGCAACATTGATGAAGAGTTGTATATGATGCAACCCAAGGTTTTGTCAATCCTAAGGATGCTGATAAAGTATGAAAACTTCAGCGCTCCATTTATGGATCAAGCAAGTCTCGGAGTTGGAACCTTCATTTTGATCAAGTGATCAAGAGCTTTGGATTTGTTTCAAATTGCTACGAAGCTTGCATCTACAAGAAAGTGAGTGGAGCTCGGTGACGCTTCGGTACTATATGTGGATGACATATTGATTATTGGAAATGACATCAACATGCTTAACGATGTGAAGAGTTATTTGAACAAGTGTTTTCAATGAAAGACCTAGGTGAAGCTGCTTATATATTGGGCATCAAAATCTATAGAGATAGACAAAGGCCTTTGATAGCTTTAAGCGAGTACATACCTAGACAAAGTTAAAAGGTTCAGAATGGATAAGGCATTGAAAGGTTCAAGGTGCCTATGTTGTCGAGTAAGATATTGAGCAAGGCTCGGTGTCCATTCTGATGAAATTATAGGGAAGCTATGAGCAAAGTGCCTTATGCCTCGGCCATAGGTTCCATCATGTATGCCATCTTGTGTACTAGACGGATGTGTCCAATGCTCTTAGTTTGACGAGATATCAAAGTGATCCGAGTGGAACATCGACAGCGTGAAGAACATCCTAAGGTACCTAAATAGGACTAAAGAAATGTTCTTAGTCTATGGGGTGATGAACGACTCGTCGTAAAAGGTTACGTCGATGCTAGTTTTGACACCGACAAGGATGATTCTAAATCTCGCAGGATACGTGTATATTTTGAATGGAGGAGCTGTGAGCTGAGAAGCTGCAAGCAAAGCGTGATCGCGGGATCTGATGAGAAGCGGAATACATGGCTGCCGCGAAGCGTCAAGTGAAGGAGTTTGGATCAGAAACTTCATCATCGAGCTTGGCGTGGTTCCAAGTGCATTGGACCCACGGAGATATTATGTGACAACATGGCGCCATAGCACTCGCTAAGGAACCAAGATATCATCCAAAGACCAAGCATATCAACAAAGTTTCATATAATCCGAGATTATATAGCGGATGGAGATCGAAGATCGCAAAGTACATACGGTCACGAATGTCGCAGATCCATTGACTAAACCTCTTCCACGTGTAAAACATGATCAGCACCTCGATTGCCATGGGTGTAAGATTGTTGCCAAATGTAAACTAGATTATTGACTCTAGTGCAAGTGGGAGACTATTGGAATTATGCCCTAGAGGCAATAATAAAGATGTTATTATTATAATTCTTGTTCATGATAAAGTTTATATTCCATGCTAGAATTGTATTAAGCGGAAACTTTAATACTTGTGTGGTTTGTGAACAACACCGTGTCCCTAGTACGCCTCTATGGACTAGCTCATTGATCAATGATGGTTAAGGTTTCCTAACCATAGACATGAGTTGTCGATTGATAATGAGATCATATCATTGGGAGAATGATATGGTGGTGGACCAAACTAAGCAAAGCTATTAGATCGTTTCATCGTGTTTGTCTTTGCGAAGCTTTTCTCATGTCAAATATTGTATTCCTTAGACCATGAGATAATACAACTCCCTGGTATTGGAAGAAATCTTTGAGGTCATCAAACGTCATCCTATGAGAGGGTGATCATAAAGGTGTCTCTCAGGTGATCGGAAAGTATCATTGGGTTGTATGTATCGAGATGGAATTTGTCCCTCCCAAGTCGGAGATATACTTCAGGCCCACTTTCGGTGTCGATATCAACACCGCTTGCAAGCATGTGGTTAAGGAGTTAATCACAAAGTGATATCGGATTACTGAACGAGTAAAGTACTTCTTTGTGAACGAGATTGAACTAGGTATGACGATACCGACGATCAAATCTCGGGCAAGTAAAATATCGCGAGACGAAGGGAATATATATATGGGATTGATTGAATCCTGGCATCGTGGTTCATCCGATATGATCATCGATGAATGTGTAGTCAATATGGGTGCCTGCACCCAGCTGTTGATTATTGATAGAAGATCATGTACGCATATTCTCGAACCCGAGGTCACACATAACGTGTCTCACGCTAGGATAGATTGGATACTTGGTTTATCAATTTTTGTTCGAGTCTCGGATGGGATCCGGGACATCACGAGAGGTTCCGGAGTGGTCCGGAGAATAAGATTCATATAAAGGCAGTTTTGGAGTTGAATTGTTCCGGTTAATCGGTATTGTACGGAAGCTTTAGAACCTTCGGAAGGGGACCAACGTGGCCCCACCTTCCGGGAGGGGCATGGGCCTATGAGGGAGTGTCCTGGCCGCATTGGGCCAGGGGCACAAGGCCCCATAGGGCCCAGCCGATCCTAGATAAGTTTAAACTCGTTTAAACTAGAGATAGGGTTTCTAGATAAGGGATAAGTTTAAATCGTTTAAACTAGAGATAGGCTTGGAGGATGGGCAAGGGCTGGCCGCACCCCCCTCTATATATAGAGGGCTGGTGCGCCCCCTCCCCCCACACACATACACCTTCCTCCAAACCCTAGTTGCCCTGCTGCCCTCCTCTCTCCCTCCCATTGTTTGTGGGAAGCCTGCTGCAGAAATTCTCCACCATATACACCACGCCGTCGTGTTGTAGATCCAATCTATCTCTCCACCCTACTTGCTGGTCCGAGGAAGGAGGAGACGTCGAGGTGCTGCACGTGTGCATCTCACGGAGGCACCGCCACTTGTGGTGCTAGATCGGATCGGATCGCGAGGAGGAGAAGCGAGTACGACTACATCACCCACGTTCCGACGAACGTTCCGCTGTGCGAATCTTCAAGGGTATGGATATCTAATCCAATCTCTCTCGTTGTTTGCATCTCCTCGATTAGATCTTGGCTTTCCCTCTATTCGCTTCCGTAGAAAATTTTGATTTACTATGCTGTGAAACCCTTCAATTTGGCCTAGAAAAACACACCCAATAATCAATAAAGGTCTCCCCACTTTTGGGAGGACCTACAATTGCTATTTTCTCTCTCCCCCTCTCTCTCTCGTGACCGTGGTCCCAAGTGTGGACTGCGCGAGCGAGAGACATCTTCACCGCGGAGCGCCGTCGTGATGCGGGATTCGGATCCGGGAGCTCTACTTCCACAACTGCTGCTGGATCGGGGAAGCGGGAGTCATCGTCAGGCACCGGACGTGTGTAACTCCCCGCGAGGTGTCGCAGTTGAGGCACTCAAGTCGTTGGAGCCAGAAGGAGCGCAAGGACTTCATCACGACCTTGAGGTCGGCTTCGGCTCGTCTACATCAACCACGCTCTCCTGAGCGTTGACAACGCTTTTCGGTCTTCAAGGGTAAGTTCGCGAAAAGCCCCTCCCGTTACTGTATTACTAATAGATAGGTCCTGGCGGCTTCAGGGGTTCAGGGGCGTAGAGTAAAATTTATTGTTTTTATGCGCGGAATCCCTACACTTTTGTTTGTACCTTTTTCATGTTACAACATAGTTTCTATGTCTTATTGTTAGAACTCTATCTTTTATGTTCATGTTAGAGTACTTTGATCCCAGCCATCAATGATTTACAAATAACTTGATCAAGATTATGATGGTGCATGTCACCTCGGAAATTATTCTTTTTATCACTTACCTACTCGATGACGAGCAGGAGTTAAGTTTGGGGATGTTGCTACGTTGTAAATGTATCTATAACTTTTGATGTTCCATGCTTTTTTTATATCTACTTTCTTACGTTTTGTTCATACTTTGAGGTATTTATATACATTTTCTGGAACTAACCTATTAACAAGATGCCACAGTGCTAGTTGCCTGTTTTCTGCTGTTTTTGGTTTCAGAAAAGCTAGTAAGGAAATATTCTCGGAATTGGACGGGACAAAATCCAAAGTCAATATTTTACCCGAAGCAATACGGAGACCGAAGGGGAGAGGAAGTGGCGCACCAGGGCGGCCACACCTGGTGGCCGCACGGCCTGGGGGGCACGCCACTAGGGGTGTGGCCCCCTAGTACTCCACCGACCCTGCCCCTTCGCCTATAAAATCCTCTCGGGACGAAAACCCTAAGGACCCGATCAAAATTCCACGAAAGAGTCTGTAGCCACCGCCATCTCCATCCCTAGATTGGGAGGGATTCGAAGCTCTTCCCGGCACCCTGCCGGAGGGGAGAGATCACCCTGGAGGCCTTCTTCATCACCATGCCTGCCTCTGGTGTGATGCGTGAGTAGTTCATTCTTGGACTATGGGTCCATGTAGTAGCTAGATGGTTGGTTCTCCTCCTTTGTGCTATCATGTTTAGATCTTGTGAGCTCCGTTCATGATCAAGATCATCTATTTGTAATCTTACATGTTGTGTTTGCGGGGATCCGATGGATATTGAGATGCTATTTCAGATTGATTATTGATTCTATCATGTCTATGTTATTTGTGATCTTGCATGCTCTCCATTGTTTGTAACTATCTTGGCCAAGTAGATGCTTGCAACTCCAAGAGGGAGTATTTATGCTCGATAGTGGGTTCATGCCTCTAGTAATCTAGGGAAGTGACAGGAATCTCTAAGGTTGTAGATGTGTTGTTGCTACTAGGGAGAAAACAACAATCCTTTGTCCATGGGACCATCGTATTGTTTACTTTACACACTTTGCTTAATGCAATTATCTGTTGCTTGCAACTTAATACCGGAAGAGGTTTGGATGATAACCTGAAGGTGGATTATTAGTCATAGATGCAGTTGGATTACGGTCTATGTATAATGTTGTAATGCCCAATCAAATCTCATAGGAGTCAAGATGTCTAGTATATGCATTGTATGCTTTCTCAAATCTATCAATTTCCCCGTTGTAATTTGTTCACCCAGCATGTTGTCTATCTTAAGGAGAATCACCTCTAGTGAACTATGGACCCTGGTCCATGCTTTTACCATTTCCATACTTTCTACTATTTACTATTTACTTTCTGCAAGCAATTACTATCTTCCACACAATATGTTTAATCCTTTGTTTTCAGCAAACCGGTGAGATTGACACCCTCACTGTAAGTTGGGGGCAAAGTTCTGTGGTTGTGTTGTGCAGGATTCCAAGTTGCTAGCAACACCTTGCAGTTGTTTCCTTGCTCCGACTGGTTCGATAACCTTGGTTTCATAACTGAGGGAAAACTTGTTGTTGTGCTCATTATACCTTCCTCTTGGGGTCCCCAACGAGCTCTATATTTTGAGCCCGCATACGCCTAGAATGCAAAGCCGCGGGGTGGCGGTTCGGTACCAGGACACCGGAAGGGAAAACCAAGGCATCGGTTGGAGGGCTATTGTATGTTGTATGCCTTTTACTTCGTCGATGGTCCATTACACGGCGAGGCAGTGTTTCGGAGCCGATTTAGGATGGGCCCTGGACCTCTTCCTCAAGATTGTGTATGCCCTCCGGGACTTCGACAACTATTTCAGATGCAAGAAGACTGCTACGGCATGGTTGGATTTTCCTCGCTACAAAAGTGCATGGTGTCCATGAGAATGCTGGCATACGGAGCTCCTGATGACACACAAGATGATTATCTCCGCATGGCCGAGTCCACCGTCATCAATTGTTTGTATAGATTCTGGAGGGCAGTGTTTGCAGTATTTGGGCCAAAATATCTGAGATCACCCAATGCCGAAGACACTGCTCGAATCCTTGCAATCAACGAGGCTAGAGGATTCCCTAGGATGTTTAGAAGTATCGACTGCATGCATTGGAAATGGAAGAACTGTCCATTTTCTTGGTAGGGAATGTATAAAGACCACAAAGGAGGTTGTAGTGTGGTACTTGAGGCAGCGGCTACACAAGATCTCTGGATTTGGCACTCCTTCTTTGGCATGGCAGGATCCAACAACGATATCAATGTCCTGCAGTGCTCTCCTGTTTTCTCCAAGTTTGTTGAGGGCCATGCACCCCGGTGGGCTATGTGATCAATGGACACCACTACAACAAGGGCTACTACCTAGCAGATGGCATATATCCAAGATGGTCAATATTTGTAAAGACTCTCTCAAGCCCTCTAATCGGCAAGCAAGCCAACTTTGCCATGGAACAAGAAGCTTAGAGGAAGGATGTCGAGCGGGCATTTGGTGTGCTCAAAGCTCGATTTGCAGTTGTCCGGCTCCCCGCTCTGACCTGGTCGCAAGAGCAAATGTGGAAGGTGATGAATGACTGTGCGATCTTCCACAACATGATCGTTGAGAATGAGAGAGGAGCTACTTCTTGATGATGACAGTGAACCATATTTCAGACAAGGTCCCCTTGCAGAGCCTGATCACCAGGTGCTAGCATCATGGGCTAACTTTGTTGCAATGCGTCAAGAGATCCGAGACCCGCATGTGCATCAACAACTGTAGGATGATCCAGTGGAGCACATGTGGATGCTCAAAGGCAACATCTAGTTTGAGGCGTTCTTGTGTTTGAAAACTTGTTAAATTATTTGTTATGTGTGTGCCGAATTTGTTTTGTGTGCCGAACTATGTGATAGGCCGAATTATTGTTGTGTGTAAAAATTTGGCCGAACTGTGAAAATTTGTGTCGAATTTGACCTAATTTTGCCGAAATCGCCTATCCCAAGGGTGTTAAGCCAGGGTTGCGGCTGGAAGATGGCGGCCTTCCAGGCCAAACTACCACCCAATCCGGCGAATAGGAACGCTGGATTTCGGCCTGGGGACCTCCAACGAGTGGAGATGCTCTTAAAGACTGCTACTCAGCTAGGATCAAGTGATTTACTGTAAAGACATTCTAATTGAAGCCCTTCATCATCAAACGATAACTTGGGAATTCACTTGTCTTGCTTGCCTCGCCACATGTCTCCAAAAATGCGGCCTGGCTGGCGCGCAAGCAATTAGACGACTATGCCTATCATGCTCACTAAGTGTGCCCCGCGATTTATATTACTACTACTCCTTCCGTTTAGTGATTTAGATTTGTTTAAATTTTTTTTTTTGCGGGTAAATTTTTTTTTTTTTTTGCGGGTAGATTTGTTTAAATTTAAATGTACCTATACACTAAAATATGTCTAAATACATTCGAATCTAGACAAATTTAAGTCAGTTATTTCCGTATGGAGAGATAGTAAAAAAGGGCACGTCTGTACAAGATGAGGTTCGTCCGGTTTTGAAGCTGCACGTGAAGAGGAGAAATGTAGAGCATTCTTGCCTTCTCCGTGTATTCATTTTCCAGTAACAGTACATTAGTGTCTGAACAGAGCTGGTCACGATTCTTCCTTATCTATTTCCAGAGTTGCGTGACGCTGAATCAAGGACACGCCCACCCGAGCAACCGGAACAGCTACAACCTGCAAGAGGGCCTTTCCACGTACCGTGCGTCTTTCTCTTGAAAACGAAAAAAAGCGAACTCGCAACCGCGATGGATCTGGAGTTTTCGAGCGACCAGGTCGGCATGAATGATCGCAGCGCGCCCAGCGGAACGGGGAACACACCCAGGGGCAGGGCGATAGATGCAGTTCATCGGTTCCTCAGTGGTCCTGCATTCTCCATGCGGTCCTGGTGCGCGCAGCTACCGGCCGGCCGGGAAGTCTGCAGTCCATTGGTCCGCCTTGCTCTACCGTCATGGCCGATTGGACTAACGAATGCGAGCGTGCACCAGCCACACGTCATGGATAAGGTCAAGGAAATGTTCCCCGCAAAAGAAAAAGTCAAAAAAATGTTTTCTTTTGAGAGAAATGTTTTCTTTGTGTGTAACCAAGGAAATGAAGTAGGATATAGTTGGGAGATGGGCTGGCCGGATCCAGCCCAGCCCACATGCCTCCCTAAGCATAGACCGGGCCATATTATTACTTAAACCCAATTGCTAAAAAGCACTCGGGTGCTCGTTCGCTCGTTCCGGCATCTGTTTTCTGGCGGTCCAATCGATTCCATCAACCGGCCGTAGCCACGTCCCGACAAATACAGAGGCGCCAACGTCTCGCGCCATCTCGCTCCTTCCCGACGAGCAGCCCGGCGGTTATGCGTCGCCTCCTCATATCTACGCGGCGAGGTTGCTGCTTGGTCGGTGAGGATCTCTTCCACGGCCGCACGCAGTGGGACGATGGGCCGGCCGCTGTCACGCATCCTGATCCCCTCCGCGCGCTCCTTGTCCTCGAGCCCGGTGGTCTCTGTTCTGCTAGGGCGCAGATGACCTCGAGCTCCGGTCCATGGAGGATTGCACTGAGAACAAGAAATCCATGACACATCAATCGACGGTTTGCCATTTTTGCTAGGCAGATATGGAGAAGAAAGAGGATGAATTTTGGTGTGGTTTTGGGGGAGAAAGAGAGAGACTCGAGAAGGGATATTGGGGAAGAAGATGGGTACAGAAATTTCCGTTGGAAAAAACTGGGGAGAGAGAGTGTGTGTGCGGGTGGACCCATGAACTTGCTGCCTCAGTTTGCTTCGTTGGATGAAAGCAAATAAACCGATCACCCCAGTATCTCTGTGTGAACCATGTAGGTACATTGAGCTAGGTTGTATTTTTGGGTGTGGAATTATTGTTTCACGTGTAAGTTAAATTGCATTTTGTCCATGATAAACAGTTCGTTCACAATTCTACTAAATTGTTTTTTATATAGTAAGTAGTTGCACCATCCGTGAGTTAAGTTTGATTTTTGCAGACAACATTGTTGTTTTCACATGTGTCTTGGTAGATTACAAAATCAAACCATGTTGACGATCCTCGATCCTGCTCGACTAATCGCGTGAGAAAATTAGCTCGCTTGATTAATGGTTGTGCCAAGGGCTGGGCATAGCCGGCTTTTTGCAGCTCGTGTTGTGTCTTGTATCATTGCTCATGCACCGACTATATCCGCAGTGGTCGAGGTGGAGTTGTACTTCGCGGCGGTGGCCATGAAGATAAAAACTTATTTTTTACATGTGCGTTAAGTTACATTTTTGTCGTGTTGTATATCGTGGCATTGCCCACGACACCGGCTACATACGCGTTGGTCGAGAAGTTGTACCTCACGGCAGCGACCACAGAGATAACAAAATTATTTTTTCACACGTTGCTAAGTTGTTTTTGTCGTGGTATTATTGGTTTCACATATTAGCTAAGTCGTATTTTGCACGTACTAAACTGTCCGCTCACTTATTTTGCTAGCGTATGTTTGTAGACATTAAATTATTGCTTTATACATGCTAAGTTGCGTACTCAGTATTTTTAAGTTGTATACCAACCATTGCTGAGTTGTATACTCACTAGTTGTGAGTTCCATACTCCATTTATGAGGTTACCTTGCTCTAAATCAGAACAACCGAAATTTATTTTCAATGAGTGACAACAACCATAGCCTACACCAAATACGACTTTGTGGGGATATGGTTGTAACGAAAACACCACCAGCAGCAAGTTGTTTTTTTATACAAAGATTTACCTGTTTACAAACTAGGTTGTACCTGGAAAAATCAAAGTTGTATGCTGGAAGTGATAAGTTGTACTAATTTATGTTCCAAGAATATCTTTGTAAACAAAAAATAGTACACGCAACTCTTTGAACAAAGTTGTTTCGTCACAACACTGAGTTGCGCAATATTTGATGTGTAGTTGTATTTTCGTTGCTACAAAATTGTTTATCTAAGAGAACAAGTTAGCAACAATATTAGAAAGCATGGTAGACAACTATTATTGCAAAGTTGCACGTCTTAGTACTATAAATTTGTTTGTTGTTATTGCTACATGGTTGTATCATAGTCTAAGTTGGCTATAGAATATTAACAAAAATAGTGTACGCAACTCTATGTATAAAGTTGCTTCGTTATTACACTAAGTTGTTTCGGAAAAAAAAAGTTTGTCAAAACATATACAAATGAGATCTAGTTTTGAAGTTCTTGTCGCGAGAGGCCCATCGGTGAAAACAGATTGCAATTCTAACACATGGTTTAAAATTTATGACTTTTTAAATTTCTTTCGTATGGAACTAAATGCAACATGCAGTATGGTTATACTAAAACTTACTATATTTGGCGGTGAGTGTTCAGTTGGACTAACCAGCACCGAGTACCTAATATCCCAATTAGGTACTTATTAAGTTGGTTCTTTCACCATGTTTAAGTTGTTTTCTATAATCTAGCTAGTTTTATTTGTTATGTTTTTCCTAGAGCAAGATGCACATGGGGTTTAATTCTAGTTGTATTATCATTATGCCTAAGTTGGGTATTGGTACTAGTTAAGTTGGTTTATGTCACCATACTAAGTTGCGTTCTATATTATTTCTAGAGAACCATACTAACCTACGTATGCAACTTTTTGGGCTGTGAAACCAACTGTGCTCTATTTTTTATGCTGAAGTACTACATTCTTTCTTATGGGTTTATGTTCACTGTATTATGCAATTTTGGTCTACTTTGTTGTATCAGGTCCTCTCCCTAGGTGTATCCTAGGTACAACTAAGTTGATGTACCCCCAGATTTATGTTTGCTACTTCCAGCTACAAATTGAATCCTACTGCTTTGTATGAGAACCGAAAGAGTAGTAACGAAAGAATAGTTTTTTGCTAGGTATAGTACTGAAATATTCAGGATTAAATTGTTGCAAGGAAACTATACTCCCTCCGATCCATATTAATGTTCTCAAATTTGTCTAGATTCAAATGTCTCTAGCCATATCGATTAGTGCTTGATATCTTAGCTCCTCTTCATCTCGCTCGAATTGCTCCTGCATGCCGCCCGTCAACTGGAGCTTCGAGCCACCACTGTCTGACATGGCTCCCCGAGGGATGGGCACCGTCGGTCGCAAAGTGACATCCCCATTAGTTACCTGTAGCTTTTGCGCCTCACGTTGTGGCTCGTGACACCAACCATATCCACGTGGATCGAGGTAGAGTTGTACCTCGCGGCGACGACCACGAAGATAGCAAAAAGGATTCACATATGTGTTAAGTTGTATTTTGCCAGTAGTATTATTTGGTTTCACATATGAGCTAAGTGTTATTTGGCACGAAATAAGTTATTCACGGACAATTTTCTAAGTTGTGTTTTCTAGAAATTAAATCGCTACTTTAACATATGCTAACTTGCATACTCACTATTACAAACTTGTATAGACCTTAGTGCTAAGTTATATACCCCATCTGTTGCCTGCTCTACACCAGAGTTGATCACACATTTTCTAAGTCGTGTGCGTAAACAGTAAATTTTTGCTTCATACGTGTGCTAAGTTGCATACCCATTATTGCTAAGTTGTCTACCACCTAGTGTTAAGTTGCATGTTTCATCCGTGAAGTTGCCTATTATACACCAGAGTTGATCAAACATTTGGTAATTCGCACTTGTAGATAGTAAATTGTTATTTTACATGTGGGCTAAATCGCATACCCATTATTGCCAAGCCGTATATCACCTAGTCCTAAGTTGTATACTCCATATGTGAAGTTGCCTACTTTATACCAGAGTGGCAAAAACTTATTTCGAGAAGTGGTAGCAACTATAGTCTGCATAAAATACAACTCACTAGGGGTATTACTGCAACTAAGACACTACCAGCAGCAAGTTAGCTACTTAACATACAAATAAATAAGGTAAACAAGTTTTTATACAAAGTTGCTTTCACATAACACTAAGTTGTTTTTCAGAAAAAAAGTTTGTCGAAACATATACAAATGAGATCTACTTTTGAAGATCTCATCGCGACACGTCTAACCGTGAAAACGGATCGCAATTCCGACAAGTGGTTTAAGAGTTATGATCTTTCAATTTATCTTCATATGAAATTATATGCACATGTGATGTACCTGTGATAGCCTTTCTATTTTTAGGATGGATGCCGGGTTAAACTAAGTAGCATATGGATGCTCTCTAGTCACGTCCTTACTTAAAACATAGAAGGAGATGTTGCCACAGTGGAGGTGCAAGCAGTCTGTGATGGTCTTCGCCTGGCAGAACGAGTGGGATGTAACCGTACCTACGTCGAAACAGACTCAATGGAAGTGGTATCGGCATTTACAGACCTGGCACGTCTCACACACTGTACTGTACATGGGAAGCAAACTAAGCGACATAAGTACATCGTAACTAAATCCTTAGATGATTTCTGTTAATGTATGGCTTGATGAGCCGCCTTTGTTTTCAATTCCAAATGGGCCGTGCCCACACGGGCGACCAGGAGCACGGTTGCGCTGGCCTGCAGCACGCACGGCGGTCCTCACAGATCTTCCATCTAGCGGCACCATCGTTTCCCTCGCAGCACTGCCATCTCGCTGCGCCGGTTCGCCGCACCAGCACCAGAGGAGCCCAGCGTCCTCAACTTCTAGGGCGGCGAGCTCCGTCCGGCAAGGAGTGAGCTCAAGAGAGGAGGGAGCACACAGCGAGTTCCGGCGCCACGCGGCGATGCGGTACAAGGAGGGAGGCTCTTCGTGGGGTAGCTGGCCGGCGGTAGAAGCGGTCGGGCCAGCGTCATGAGACCCCGCAGGAGCTCGAGAGAAAGAGATGAGGAAGATGAAGTGAATAAAGATGGACCCTCGCATGTGCAGCTGCTCCACGTGGGTGCAGTTTGTGCGTGTGAGCAGGCCCGTCTCTGACCCATGGCAAGGTTGGGCGACGCCCAAGGGCCCAGGCCCAAGGGGGCCCAGAATAAAATCCTGTCCTATACGCCTGCTCAGTTAGTCAGTCTTTTATTATTTCTTTTTTGTTTGATGGGCTGAAGAAAAGACCACAAGGCCCAACAATTGAGAGACCGGGCGGTCTTTTCCTAAAAAAGACAAACGGTCCATCGGCATAGTCTATGACTTCGTGTCTGTTCGTCTGGTCGTGATTTACGCCTCATCCTCACAGGCGGTGACTCTCGTCTCGCCGATCGGCTGCAGCTTCGCTCGCTTTGTAAGTCCACGACTAAATCCCTCCTCTAATCATTCATCTTGATCTAATTCCTCAATTAGAGTTTTAACTTGTAGTTTCATGTAAATTCCTTCGCCATTAATCCATATAGATGTTACAATACCGACAATTGTCTGGTGCTACGAAAAAGAGGGAAAAGAGCGAGAGAATTAGTTTATTGAATTGCAAAGAGGTGACTTAAATAAGTATTTTCCAAAAACAAGTAGCCTTGATGTCAACAATAATAATTAAAGGGAATAATCCGATCTGTGACAAGATGCTGGGCGTAATTCAAATGCAGATCTTAACGCCAATGAATAATACTTAGATAAGTAAGTAACTACGTACTGTAGATGTTAACTCTTAATTTTTTGCAAGTGAGAATAAACCTTATATACCTATATATCTAGTTATTGGGCTTAGGGGCCCTATTGTTGACTTCGCCCTGGGCCCCCCGAAAATACTGAGCCGGCCCTGCGTGTGAGGCATGATTCGAGGGATGGATTCCTTCCATCCCGAGGAAACTGTATCATTTCCCAGCACTGCATAATCAAATTGTAATATCAGCGGTGTAATGTAATGTTATCAGGGAAAGCACATGCTGCAGGTACGTTTTCCTTTGGATCGATCTTGACAAAAAGTCCAGTTTGAAATTTGAACGACAGCGCTGCACTCGCACACGTCGTGAAACCAGGTGGCGCGCCACACACACCCCCGCACATGTCGTAGCAGTGCCACGCCACCCATCATGTGCAGCTGCAGGGTGCAATGGATGCATTCGCGTCGCTGCATACATGCGCTCCGTAGTCCATAGACCATACTCCACGTCCACGCAACAACACACGTAGCCAGAGGACGATCGATCGATTCAGGTCGCCCAAAAGAAAAGGAAAAGGAGAGGAGCTGCACTTGAGCAGAAATAATCCAGCGTACGCGCGCCGTGCATGCATCTGTTGACAAACTGTCAACGTAGGTACGTGCAGTACCACCACCAATGCTGCGTCCGGAAGCTTTGGCAGTTTGGCTGCAGGATTCTTCCGGGCGAAGTAACGAGGCAGGGGACCCCTATGACTATGATTCCGTCCAAGTACGTACGTGATTCAAGATCAGGCACCGAAATGCGTTTCATGTCGATCGTCACGTGCCATGTGCATCGGTCTATTAATGCTACTCGCTACTCTACTCTACTCCTCAGCTATACTGAACTGAACTATTGAGGGTATCTATCATGCTTGTACCGAGCTACAGCCGTCGTTGTTGATGGTATCACGAGCATCTCCACTCGCAACCCCTAATTTAATCCTGACGTAAGACCATATGGAGGCGGTCCCCAGCCGTAACCCTAAATCGGCCCCCAAATTAGAAATTCGAACAAGAAAAAAATATGGCGGGTATAACGGCCGATCAATGATCGCCGATCGCATAGCCGAACATAAATAGTCTGGACGTTTAACGGTTACAAAATAAAGTCGCAAATCGCTGCAAATCATCATAGTCAAGTGATCAAAAGAAGCCGCGCCGGCATCACAAAGCATACCGGCGCATCAGACGGTGGCGTCGACATCGACAACCGACGGGGGAGTGCCTGTCGCCGGTGCGCTCGCAGGTGCTGGGATAGTGGATGCCGGTGGACCTCCGACCTCGTACAGGATCGCGGTGCGCTGGGCCTCCCACCAAGCCCGCACGTCGGCGTCCATGTCCCTGGTGTCGACCATGAGGATCGACAGGTCCTCCCTCCTCTTCTTCGCGGCCACATTGGCCCTGATCAGCTCGAGCTTGGCGTCCTGCCTCTCGATGACCGACGCCCACCTGACCGCGGCAACCTGCTCCATCTTGGCGGCTTGCTCTGCCCTCTCGGCAGCGTGCGAGGCGGCATCCGCCATGCAGGCCATGATCGAGTTGTGCAGTTTCTCGATGGCCGGCGCGGCATCCCTCGCCGCCTTGGCCTTCTTCTGCCCGATCGGACAGCCTCCCAAGGAGAGAGCTGGCGGCGAGTGTCGTGCGTGTCTCGGTCCACTTGTCGCACATCTCGATCCTGGCGAACACATGGATGAACTTGAACTCGACGTCGTCATTGTCCTCGCGGTAGGCGGTGATCATGGCGCGCATCTACGAAAGCAATGCAATGCAGCGAACAAACGACTGTGATCAATGGCCGGCGACCCAACACTAGGCTACGATGGACAGTGGACACGGTGAGTTCACTTACTTGGTCCTCGAAGTTGGTGCCGCTGACATGGACACGACGCACCTCCTCCACGATGCCATGCCACTTGTTGCAAGCATGCTGGATCATGTGCCAGCGGTGCGACATGCCGGAGTCGTTGCGGTCGTGGTACAAGTCCTTAAAGTAGGGGTCCAAGAGCCTCCGTTCATCGTACGCCGCCTTGACGCGCAGCCAGTAGACCTCGGAGCTCTGGTTCGTGCCGGTGAAGGGGTCGATGCTGACCGACTTCCAAGCCTCGACGAGGCACTCGTCCTCCCGTGAGCTCCACTTCGGGCCACGGCCGCCGTTCTTCTTCTTCTTGACCACGGGCACCTCCTCGGGCACCGGCGCGGGCGCCTGCACCTCCTGCTCGTCGTCCTCGGCGAACGCGTAGGCCTCGTTCTCCCAAGGTTCTTGGTTGTCGTCGCAGCCGTCGTAGGCCTCCGTTTCCTCCTGCGTGTACAACGGTGGCAGCCCCCCACCGTTGATCATGTCGGTCATGATGGCATCGGTGCCCAACATCGTTCCATCGAGCACCCCATGGCTACCGCCGCTGCAACAGCGGTGGTGGGCATACCGCCGTGGAAGAAGGGGCGGTGGAGAGCAGGAGAGGTGGCCAGGTTGAAGCTGGCGTTGAGGTCGACGGCGCTGAAGGCATTGGGGTTGAAGCTGCCACCCATGTCGAGTGGCCCGCACGGCGAGAAGCGAGATAGCTTGGGTATAGCTTGGCTGTCCTGGGACATCGGCCCAGCCTGGGTTGTTGCCGAAGACGGCGACGGTGACGACACGCTCCCTTGGCTCCCACACGCATGCGGGGGGAAGCTCGGCATGCCCGCCATGTGGGCGGCTCTCTGCGCCATGAGTACCTCTGTCAACACCCGGATTTTTAATCCCAGATGCCTGTTATGCCATACATCGCAATCCCAGGATTACCATTTTTGCGAGACATAACAGATTGGATATCAAAGTATATCATCCATTACAAACCATAATAAGGTCTTACAGAAATAAAGGATCTCATGATCCAGTCTTAATACAAACAAGCAGCGGAACAATAAGCGTAGCGATGGGATTGATCTTCAGTGTCATAGGCAATGCTGATGATGGGAGATGATCCTAGTTGTCGTAGCCGTCCTGCTGTCCTTCTTCCGGATAGTCCTCCTCATAGTCTGGCCACGGGAATAGCCAGGGACAAAGCCATGAGTACTTAAGTACTCGCAAACTATCATTAACAAGTAAGGTAGTTCTAGTAGGAATGCTAAGCTCTAAGTTTATTTGCAAAAGCTATATTTATCTTAAGTTGAGTTCAGAAGTAAAGAAAGCTAATTTAATGTTCTAAAATCACTTTAAGTGGGAACCTAGTTTTCATATTCACAACCCTGTTGTGGTCAAGTCAAAATCATAGTTCACTTCACAAGTCATTTTGAAAACATCTAACGACGGAACAGTATTGCCACTCCAACTGTCCATGACCGCGGACACGGCTATTCGAATAGTTTGACACTCTGCAGAGGTGCTATACTTTTACCACAAAATTCGATACATCCGTCAGGGATAACCCTGAATCATCATACTTAGTATGCAGATAATCAATCATAACCTTTCAATTACACACTCTAGTATAGGCACCTCTCCTATGAGCTTGGCCTCCCAGCCATGGACATCTGCCATCCTGGGCACTGCATAGGTGGACATCATCAAGAGGTAGCCTCAGCTCAAACCTCTTTCGCGAGGGAACCCATACTAATGCATATAAACTTTTGGCTAAACCTTACCCAATTCAGGTATTGTGGTTGTACGGTAAAATTGGAATGGTATCGCATCCGAACCCAACCATCAGTTTTTGAAAAAGGGCTAAGGATCATGCCTCAACATTTTCATCATCATAAACCATTTGTGTTTCTCAACACATGTCAAAACATCTCAATAGAATGACTCATCATTCCAAGGTTTTCATAATCATTTTCACCAAGTATTCCCATATAAGTGATCAAGTTTTATGCTTAGCACTAGCCACTAAGGTTAAGAGTGTTCACTAATGAGGGGTGCTAATCTTCAATCTCATGCCATAGAATGACATCTAAGTATAACTAGATAGGCCAAGTTTTATACTCTTTATGCTATCTATACTAAAAGTAAAGAACTTTGGTAAAGTAAAAGAAAGTAAAGCTTGCAAGGAAAACTTGGATGGGTATAATCAAAAATGGTATAACCAAAGCATGCCTAATGCATCTTGCTTAGGTTATCAAGCTTGCAAGTGTTATCTTGCATTGTTAATGATGGCTTGCCTTGGTTGGTGCAGTGATTGAAATTCTCCCCGTCTTCTTCGGGGTAGAACTCCTCCTCCTCGTAGACTTGGTCGGTACTATCGTCTATAAAGGAATACGGGGTACACAATCACCAAACAATACTTATCTATGGATAAATAGCATACTAAGGCACACACTTGATGATCTAGTATCATCACAAATATCACATGATTTAAAGAACTAGTTTTATTCATTTTATTTTAGAAAAGTAATTTCTACTCATTAAAATTAATTAAGATTTAATATTCTCCAAATAGAATATGGGATCATGTGGACACCTTTCATCACCACATATTCCAATATAATAGAATGTGATTTAAAGGGTTGGTCTCATTTTATAAAGTTTAAGTTTATTATTTAATAGATTTAAAGTGACTAGAAATGCCCTAATAGCATTCTTTTGGCACTAGTCCAATGTCACTACAAGAAAACCTAAATATTTTTATATATTTAGATAGATATCATCAAACGTGGTTTTTGAGAGTTGGAATCAACTCAAAAGCTATTATGGTTGATTTTTGAAAAATATTTGAATGTAGAAAAGTCTCTGTCTTGTTATTTTTGCTATATGTGATCTCTAACTCCAATTGATTTAAATCCAAGGGGCTTGGATAGATATTTTAATTATCTTTCTAACAAAACTTGAATCATGCATTTTGGTTAAGTGAAACTCTCCGAATTAATTTTTGAACAAGTGGACAGAATAGGATTTCAACTTAAAAAGGAAAATACTAATTTGAATCGGTGGGCTAGCACGAGAAAGGAAATGGGCTGGCCCAGCTGCATTGCGCGGGCACAGCGGGCTACTGACAGGGGGGGTCCCATGCGTCAGCGGCTCTATCTAAGCGAACCGGTATGTTTCAATCCTAGCCTTACGATTAGAACAAGATCTACGACCATGGTTCATCGTCTCCAGTGAACAGCTCCGGCGAGAGAAAACCCTAACGCGACACAATGAGGGTATGTGGGGGCTTACCAGGGCTCCAGCTAGACGTGGCGATGGGGGCGATCGAGCTGGTAGATAATGTCGGTTCGAGGCGTGGTCGCGGCGGCTCCTGGGGTGTCTCCAATCGACGTCGCATCTTCTCCTCTACAGCGGCTAACTCCGGCGAAATTCGGCGGACAGAGGCTCGCCTTGCTCCGGGGTGGAGAGGGCCTCCTTTTATAGCTCGACGAAGGGACCGAGCGGCATGGGCGCGGCTCATTGGTGGCAACACTACAGGCAGCTAGCAACGCGGCTGGAGGTAGGGGACGGTGCACGGTCTCCTGGCGGTCCTCTTTGGCTTAAAGGCGGGGCATGGGGTGGTCGCATTGGGTCGGGAGAGGGCAGTGCTCTGCACGGCAGAAGCGGTGTTCGGCGCAGCGCATGGTGGTTATGGGTCAAGCGGCGGCGAACGGGGATGTCTGGGCAGCTGCTGGGGTCATGGCGGAGCAGTGTGCGCGGGGTGAGGTCGAGGCGCGGAGTGTGCGCGCTGGTTGGGCGTGGCGCTCTGGCGCGTGCTCGGCATGACGCAGACGCTCTGGGCGTGGCTCTGCTGGGGGTGGTCAGGGCCTGGCTGTGATCGAGGGGTGGACAAGGAGAGGCGGTAGACTGTGGCAATCCTCCTAGGCATCCTGGATAGGCGCGGGGTGGTCTGTTGCGGCTTGGACGTGGTTGACCGGCGGTGACCAATTTTGAGGCGCCCACCTGTGGCAATGAAGGGGTGGCTGTGTGTGGCTTGGTTAGACTTAGAGGGAACAGAGGAGTGAAGAGGGGACAGAGGGGTGGAGGATTACTGTGCAAAACAGTGGAGTTTGGTAGGTGGTTAACTAGTGTAGCTAAGGTGTTTGTTTAAATGGCCGAAAGAGATTTACATTTGAATTTTTGATTCAAACTTTTTGAGTGATCTTGTATTAAGCTTGAGAGACTAGGTTTGCTTGGGATTGCCAAGGTGAATTCATTTGATGTGTTTTTGAAAAAGTGTGATCTTAACACATACACTTAATTCAATTTTCAAATGTCCATGAAATAGATTTGAAAGATGTTTTTGTAAGTTTGTAAAGTGGGCCTTGATACATCTTTACTTGGTCTAGAAAGGGGTGAAAAGAGTTGAGAAAGTTTCTGTTTGAAATCTTCTTCTAGGAACACCTAAAGTGACCTAGTGATTTAAAATGGTCAAAATGACCATTTGCCTTATTTAATCTTATTTGATTCCGTTCTCTTTTATTTTGTTTGTAAATGGTCTAGATGATGTGGCATTCACCTTTAAACCATTTCACAACATTTAGAACAATCAAGCATGGCATTTTCAAACAATTCTACACTAATGCAAACACACATGCATTCATAACTCATTTTAATAATAAAAGTTTTTTGTTAACCCTAAATTGGGTGATTTGAACTTTGATAACCTTGATTAAAGTTTTGGGATGTTACAAACTTTCCCTCCTTAAACAAAATCTCGTCCCGAGATTTAAGAAAAAGTAGGAACTAAAGAGATCTGGAAACTCAGTCTTAATGTAATCTTCTCGCTCCCAGGTAGCTTCTTCTTCGGTATGATTGCTAATGACCCACAAGTATAGGGGGTGTATCGCAGTATTTTCGTGG
This sequence comes from Avena insularis, assembly GCA_023614405.1. Taxonomy (NCBI): domain Eukaryota; kingdom Viridiplantae; phylum Streptophyta; class Magnoliopsida; order Poales; family Poaceae; genus Avena; species Avena insularis. The sequence goes on from CM042694.1 coordinate 540,277,892, forward strand.
GAAGTGAAACCCAATTTAGGGGAGCCAAAGAATATTTATAAGCCTTAACAACTGAGTTGTCAATTCAGCTGCACCTGAAAACAATCTTGCTCACATCAGTTTATCAGTAGCAACAGTTTTGTAGTAGGAATAGTAAAGTAATATCAGTAGTAAAAGTAAAGACAGTAATAACAATTGCATCAAACAGTAGGATTCGAGCGCGGTAGGGATGGATGGACGGGCGTTGCATGGACAAGACAATTCACATGGCAATCAGAACATAGGGCAATTGCAGATAAATAAGATAAAGCACCCAAGTACTAAATAATCATAGGCATGTGTTCCATATATAGTCATACGTGCTCACAATGAGAACTTGCACAACATCTTTTGTCTTGCCAGCCCGTTTGCAGCGGGGCCTCAAGGGAACTACTGGCAATTAATGTGCTCCTTTTAATAGAGCACCGAAGCAAAGCATTAACACTCCGTGAACACATTGGATCCTCACCTCAAAGCCATTCCCTCCGGTTATCCTGATTTCTGTCACTTCGGGGCCATTAGTTCCAGACAATCACGTGTGTATACAACTTGCAGGTAAGACCATAAAAAATACTATCATAATGAATCAGTAACATGTTCAGATCTGAAATCATGCCACTCGGGCCCTAGTGACAAGTATTAAGCATAACAAGGTGCAACAAAGTCAAAAGGCACTAATAGTAGATACTAGGCGTTAGGCCCTAACAATCCGATGCCATTACATGAATGATCTCATCCAATCCCTACCATCCCCATAGCCTACAGCGGGGGATTACTCACTCATAGATGGGGGAAACATGGATGGTCGATGGAGAAGCGATGGTGATGATGATGGCGATGATCTCCTCCGATTCCCCGTCCCGGCAGGGTGCCAGAACGGGGTTTCTGGTTCCGAATCGCGGAATCTGGTGGTGGCGGCGGAGCGGAACTCTTTTTAGAAAAATGTCGAACCCCCCCTGAGTTTTTAGGTCAGAAGGCAACTTATAGGCGAAGAGGGAGACCGAGGGGGTCCTGGGCGGGACCACCCCTGGCGGCTGAGCCTAACTCATGGCCAGGTGGTGTGGCCTGGGGCCCCACTCCATCTCGTATTCTGGCTCCGTGAGTCTTCTGGCAAAATAGGATTTTTGGCATATTTTCTGGGATTTTTCCTGATAGTTGATTTTCTGCACAAAAACTAGACACCAAGGTAATTCTGCTGAAAACAGCGTCAGTCTGTGTTAGTTGCATTTAAATCACACAAGTTTAGAGGAGAAACAATAGCAAAAGTGTTCGGGTAAGTAGATACGTTTTGGACATATCAACTCCCCCCAAGCTTAGCTTATTGCTTGTCCTCAAGCAATTCAGTTGAAAACTAAGTGCGATAAAGGAAACTTTCACGAACACATTTGCTTCATATGATGTATATATTCTCAGCATGTGATCAACTACTTAGACAATTCATAACAAGGAGTATGCAACTAAGTTTACTTAATAGGCATTGCAAGCTAAGAAGAGATTCCAACTCAAAAATAATAAGTAGCATGAAGCATAAACATAAGCAACATTACAATGCTCATAACAAGGTATGATAGAGTGGTATCTCACTTGCCTTTGATTGTGAATGCCAAGGCACCTCTGAAGTTCAGGTGAAGACTAGAAGTACAGATATCAAAGATACAAGCATCAAAGTCATAACACAATTAATCTAGTAATGAGACAAGCATATTATACTAAGAATGACAACTATGCTCTCAAGAAAGTGCTCATAGAATGTGTAGAAAATCAACAAGGAAATGAAAAAGGTTTTGAATAGTTTGAAAGGCTTCTAAATGCTCAAAGTATGGTACTTATTAGCTTTGAGCTCTCATTGCCCCTATCATAAGCATCTTTAATATGGTTAAGGTGAAAGTGAGGTCCAATCTGAGTTATATGCTTGACAGACTATAAACTGGAAATCTCATGTCCCTTGAGTACGAGGGTCGCTCCTCATGTTACTCAACTTTAGTTACCGGTAAGTTCTTGTCATATTAAATATGTGCGTATCATAGAGAACCGTCAACGGGGTACCCCTTGCCCGATGATACGGAAGAATCCCCATACCAAAATGACAAGGCAAGCGACAATGAGTATCTCAGCAATCTTCTTATTTACCATGGGAAAATGGTGCCTTTTCTCTCTTTCCTCTTTTCTCATATCTCTTTTTTTCTTTTTCTTTTCTCAATACCGATCTCTCTTTTTTTTCTATAAGAAGAATGCTTCATAGATACTCATTATGGTTACGCTGCAGGTTTCCACCATGATTAGGCATGGATTAGACCGGTGGCCCAGGCGTTTCTCTAACACACATACATAACTCCATGGACTTACAAGCTCCCCTTTTATTTCACACCGACGACATCCTCAAACAAAAGATCATTATATCAATTGGGTATATATTTACAGGTGTTGAAAGTGTTCCCTGTGACAACACGGTTCTGCTAATCCCTAGCCTATAATTTGCAAGCATATAACTTTCATGGATAGTCACAATGGTTCAGGTTTATTAAGTACAGGAAATAAAGTGTGCCATCAAGTTCGTGAGAGCTTTACTAACTAACTTTCTCATAACAAGCAAACATTTTATTCGGAAGAAAACAAGGCATATTGAATATGCACGGAACATCAAATGATGCTAATAGGTAGGTAGGGTGGACACTTTTGGCAATATTGGTTTTGGGGAATTGGAAACACGAGTAGACCTCATACTCAGTGCAAGTGAAGGCTAGCAATAGTAAGGGAGCGACAAATGAGAGAGCAATACCTGTCATAATCATGCTTGCAACAAAACATGACTAATCATGGCATGAAAGTGATTCAAGACCCTCAAGGCAAAATAATTCATTGAGGCTTAACTAATTATTTCAGTCATATGCATGCATGAGCATGTGCCAAGTCAATTCATGTGAAACATTCAGAGGAGGATACCACAGTGTCATACCAAGTTATGAATAGAGTAATGCAAGCAAACATTCATATGACATGCTACAAACTATTAGCAAGCTGGAACTAATCGTAGGAAAGCAAGAACTACTAAGCATCCATGAATAACATACACCCTACATGAACAGACTAAGCAAGCCCACAATGATGAGTATATGTATAAAAATGAAAACAAATAGCGTTCGTTACCAGCCTCTTACCACACCTCAAGTTGTCATTAATCCTCATTATTGCCCTTCACTTGTGTGGCTTGAATAATAATATGAAACTAAATTCCGCTGAGAACTACTGAACCCTGCAACAAACTCACAAAACCAAAGAAGAACAACAAATATTTTTGGTGTTTTCGATTTTTAAAACAAGAACCAAAAAGGAAGAACAAGCAAAGCAAAATCTTTTTGGGTTTTTTGAATAGTTCAAACAAAGCAAAAAGGGAAAAGCAAACCAAGGCAAAAAAGAAGAAGCAAACAAAGAGAAACAACAATATATTTTTGGTCTTTTTGTGTTTTAGAAAGCAAAAGCAAAGAAAGAACATAAACTAAAAAGAGAACGAAACATGAATATACAAAGTACCGACACAAAATGATATGGAGATAAGTGCGATATCAGTGTACCTCCCCCCAAGCTTAGGCTTTTGGCCTAAGTGGGTATCAATCCAAGTACGAGTAAGGGTTCCAAGCAGGAGGGTCATTGTAAGAATGATCGTAGTTAGGCCCTTGGGAAGAAGAAGAAGATCCCCAATCATAGGTAGGCTGCTGATATGAAGATTCCCCCTCATTCGAGGGCTGGACCGAATCATCTATGACCTCCCTTCTAGTATCCTTCTCCTGTTGGGAGAGATCTCCCAAGTACATATCAAACTCCTCCTCCGTGAGGGACCATCCTACCCTGTTATCAAGGTTAAACAAAACAGGTGCAGGCAAAAGAACAACACGCTCGGACTTGCTCCTTCTCCAACCAGCTTTGAGAAAGGTTATTTCATACGACAACTCACTCAAATTAGCAACAAATTTATGTTGTATCATGGAATTAAGATCAAGCCTTTCTATGGGAAACTGTAGGTCTAAATGATGAGGCACTAAACCATGCAATGCTAGTAAACGAGAAGCAATGAGGCCTCCACACATTCCACCTTTCTCGCGGTTAGCAGCAAGAGGGAAAGCTATCAAGGCACCCAAGTTATAAGTCCTATCTCGTTTAAGAGCAGCAGAGATGAATGCTAGATCATACGAAGATAACTTATTGGCAGTTTTCCTAGCAAGAACACACTTGACAATAAAGTAAGCAAAGTAGCGAATAGAGGGGAGATGAATGTTAAAGATTTTCCTGCTCTCCTTCGAGAAGCTGCTCCCTTGGCAAATCTCTACGTACAAGTCCATGAGTGGTGCAGGTCGCTCTTTAATCCTTCCACATGATCCCCACTGAGGTACCTTAATAGCTGCACAAAAGTCATCGAGAGAAAGGTCGACAGCTATATTGTAAATTTTGTAGTGGACCATGGGGTTAGGCAAATCGTAACTAAATTGAAAATCCTGCACTACAGACATTGTTAGTTTAACAAATTGACAAGGTTCATCTTCCAAAAAGTGCTCCAATCCTGCATTAGCAACCAAAGTATGGAAGTCCTGGGAAATTCCTGTAGCCCTCATGAATTCGGAGCATGGATAGATGGAAGGAAAAACTTCCTCCTCTCGGTGAACCTTCATAACCTCAGGTACCCTCAGTTCATGTTGGTTGAGTTGATGCTCATTCATCTTCTATTCTGAAATTTAAACATCTATTAAACAAGTGATTGCAAAGTGAATATATAATGAAGGGCACTACTCAAAGGGACTGGTAGAGGCCTAAACATGCATCGAAACTATATCTCTAAGCATTAAACAAGCTTACAAGCTCTCATAACCTATCACCTACAGTAGCAAAATACTCAAGATATAAACCACTAAACACAAATCTACTTGGATAAGCGGAGGAGTCACATACCGGAGAACAAATGCTCCAAATTTCAGAAGCAAAGATGGGCTGAGCAAGGAGATCGAAAAATCGAGGGCAAGAGCAGCAAGAACGCGATTTCGAGCAATGAGCTGGTGTTTTCTCAGGAGAGAGAAGAGAGTGGGAAGTGAGAGAGTGAGTGGAGGGCCAGGGTGGCCCACACCATGGCTAGGCGCGCCCCTGGGCTGGCCGCGCCACCAGCTGGTGTGCCTACCTGGTGGGGCCCCTGGTTCCTTCTAGGCACTTCTCTGCCCCTTTTTCACGTAAAAATTTAATATGAATTTTCTGGAAATTTTCGAGACACTTTATTTTTGAGCAATTTTCAGGTATAAAAGAATGATTTTCTAACAGAAAGATTTTTTTTGGAATGATGCAAAGACAAAACAAGGCTAGAACTTCAGAAGTTCTAAGACACTCTAACATGCAAGCAACTAACAACATAAAAGTAAACTAAATGAAAGCAAAAGCTAAAATGGAAAGAATAGAAGTAAGCAGAGATAATCATGGTGAAAACATTGTTTTCACTAATGATTATGTTACCTCAACTTTGATAGCAATGGTACCAATCATAATGGTTTCAAATTTTTCTCGTGGTATGGGACAATATATTTCTCCAACTTGAATGCCCTCAACATGTTCAATTGAGTTTAAACCATAAGTCCTATTAATCTTCTTGGGGAAATAGACAGTATGCTCTTTGTCATTAACATTAAAGGTCACCTTTCCTTGATTACAATTAATAACAGCTCCTATAGTATTAAAAAAAGGTCTCCCAAGAATAATAGACATATTATCATCTTCAGGAATTTCAAGCACAACAAAATCAGTTAATATGAAGCAATTATGAGCCACTTGAACAGGTACATCCTCACATATACCAACAGGAATAGTAGTAGATTTATCAGCCATTTGCAAAGATATATCAGTTGGTATTAATTTTTCCAGTTGAAGTCTCTTATAGAGAGAGAAAGGCATGACACTAACTCCTGCTCCCAAATCAAACAAAGAAGTTCTAACGTAACTATTTTTAATAGAGTAAGGAATAGTTGGAATCCCTGGGTCTCCAAGTTTCTTTGGAACCTTAACATTAAAGGAATAATTAGCAAGCAAAGTAGAAATTTCTTCATTAGGGATCTTCCTTTTATTCGAGACAATATCCTTCATATACTTTGAATAAGGAGGCAATTTAATAGCATCAGTCAAAGGAATTTGCAAGAATAAAGGTTTCATCCACTCATAAAACTTATTATAGTGTTCATTTTCCTTTGACTTCTGTTTCTTATCCGGAAAAGGCATAGGTTTTTGGACCCAAGGCTCTCTTTCACTACCATGTTTCTTAGCAATGAAATCTTCTTTAGTGTATTTAGTATTCTTAGTGTGCTTTTCAGGTTCTTCTTCGACTTTGTCTTGATTAGGAACATCATTTTCTTCATTACCACTGTCAGTTTCAGCATCAGAGATATATATACTATTAGGATCTTTAGCAGATTCAGAGGGTTCTACAATAGTTTTATGTTTCTTTTTTCTTTTCTTACGAGTAGTACCACTATTTTCAGCTTGTTGAGAATCCTTCTCAATTCTTTCCGGATGCCCCTCAGGATATAGAGGATCCTGGGTAGCAGCACCACTTCTAGTTCTAATTTCATAAGCATGTTTTTTCTTTAGCAGCATTAACTAGCAAGTCTTTTTGCACTTTAATAAGTTGATCTATTTGAGTTTGAACCATTTGAAAATGTTTAACAAGCATTTTCACATCATTAGAGGTTCTTTCCACAATATCCTTCAACTCAACAATAGCTCTAGAGTTTTCAATTAGATGATTTTGCACCCTTTTATTAAAATTATCTTGCTTAACAATAAAAATATCGAATTCTTCTAAGCATTGATCAGGAGGTTTAGAGTAAGGGATATCACCTTCATCAAAGTGTTGGAGAGAGTGTACCTCAATAGTGGATGAATGGGGAATTGGCTTACATAATTCTTCTATAGGAGGTAAATTCTTGACATCTGTAGCTTTAATTCCCTTCTCCTTAAGACATTTCTTAGCTTCCTTCATCACTTTATCATTCAATTCAATAACTCCCCTCTTCTTTGATGATGGTATGGGCGCCGGTATAGCTGGCTCAAGTATAATTGTTTCAGGTATAGCTGGTTCAGGAGGAGTCAAATCTTCATAATTCTTGCTTATTTTAGTCATTAACTCCTCGGCTTCCTTGGGAGTCCTATTCCCGAAAACACAATCAGCACAACTATCCAGGTATGTCCTAGATTCTTCATTTAGTCCATTATAAAATATATCAAGAAGCTCATTCTTAGGTAATGGACATCCAGCTTGTGCATGAATCAAAGCACAAAACCTTGCCCATGATTCAGGCAATATCTCTCTTTCTCCCTGTTTAAAATCAAAAAGTTCCTGCAAAATAGCATGTCTAGCACTAGGAGGAAAATATTTCTGCAGGAAAGTACTAATCAAGCAATCAGGGCTATCAATAGATCCAGGAGGTAAATTATTAAACCAAGTTTTAGCTTCTCCTTTCAGTGAAAAAGGGAAAATCTTAGCAACAAAGTAGGTACGCATCTTAATATCATCGGAAAACAGGCCATTCATGGTAGAAAGCTCAGTCATATGTGCTACCGCACTTTCATTCTTAGTCCCACGAAAAGGTTCTTTCTCAATAATAGCTATATAAGATAGATCAAGAGAGAAATCATAATCTTTATCTTTAATGTTTATGGGAGAAGAAGCAAACTTAGCATTAGGAGACAATTTGGGTCTAATAGTACGCCTCTCAAGGAGACTCTTAGCAACACTCCTATCATGGATGTTTTGACATTTTTTAATAAATTCATCGGTCATCTCAACATAACCGTCTTCAATATCATAGCTCTCTCTAGACTCAGGTGAACTAACAGGTGTAGTAGTGTCTTCATTAGGATTTTCAGTATTTCCAGCTATAGTCCTAGCAATCGTAGCATCTAAGAAAGGACCTAATGAACCACTCTTATCAAGCACAGTAGAAACAACATCATAAGTATCAGAAGTTTTAGATTCAGCAGTAGTAGTAGTGTGTGTAGCATGTGTATGTGGTGGTGTAAGGAACTTACTCATAACAGACGGTGAATCAAGAGCAACAGAGGTGTTCAGAACCGTACCTCTTCTTGTAGTGGAATGTAAAATAGGAACCTTGCCATCACAAGACTTACCCATGATGGATGGATGGCAGCGAACAATAATGATTCCAAGTGGACTTGATAAATAAAGCTATGCTCCCCGGCAACGGTGCCATAAAATAGTCTTGATGACCCACAAATATAGGGGGTGTATCGCAGTATTTTCGAGGGAAGTGAAACCCAATTTATTGATTCGACACAAGGGGAGCCAAAGAATATTTATAAGCCTTAACAACTGAGTTGTCAATTCAGCTGCACCTAGAAACAATCTTGCTCACAGCAGTTTATCAGTGGCAACCGTTTTGTAGTAGGAATAGTAAAGTAATAGCAGTAGTAAAAGTAAAGACAGTAATACCAATTGCAGCAAACAATTGGATTCGAGCGCGGTAGGCATATGGATGGATGGACGGGCGTTGCATGGACAAGACAATTCACATGGCAATCAGAACATAGGGCAATTGCAGATAAATAAGATAAAGCATCCAAGTACTAAATAATCATAGGCATGTGTTCCTTATATAGTCATACGTGCTTGCAATGAGAACTTGCACAACATCTTTTGTCCTGCCAGCCCGTTTGCAGCGGGGCCTCAAGGGAACTACTGGCAATTAAGGTGCTCCTTTCAATAGAGCACCGGAGCAAAGCATTAACACTCCATGAACACATGTGATCCTCACATCAAAGCCATTCCCTCCGGTTATCCCGATTTCTGTCACTTCGGGGCCATTGGTTCTGGACAATAACGTGTGTATACAACTTGCAGGTAAGACCATAAACAATACTATCATAATGAATCAATAACATGTTCAGATCTGAAATCATGGCACTCGGGCCCTAGTGACAAGCATTAAGCATAACAAGTTGCAACAAAGTCAAAAAGCACTAATAGTAGATACTAGGCACCATGCCCTAACAATCTGATGCCATTACATGAACGATCTCATCCAATCCCTACCATCCCCATAGCCTACAGCAGGGGATTACTCACTCATAGATGGGGGAAACATAGATGGTCGATGGAGAAGCGATGGTGATGATGATGGCGATGATCTCCTCCGATTCCCCGTCCTGACAGGGTGCCAGAACGGAGTTTCTGGTTCTGAATCGCGGAATCTGGTGGTGGCGGTGGAGCGGAACTCTTTTTGGAAAAATGTCAAACCCCCCTGAGTTTTTAGGTCAGAAGGCAACTTATAGGTGAAGAGGGAGACCGAGGGGGTTTCTGGGGCGGCCAGACCACCCCTGGCGTGGCCAGGCCTAGCCCGCGCGGCCAGGTGGTGTGGCCTAGGCCCAGCCCCACTCCGTCTCGTATTCTGGCTCTGTGAGTCTTCTGGCAAAATAGGATTTTTGGCATATTTTCCGAGATTTTTCCTGATAGTTGATTTTCTGGACAAAAACTAGACACCAAGGTAATTCTGCTGAAAACAGCGCCAGTCCGTGTTAGTTGCATCCAAATCACACAAGTTTAGAGGAGAAACAATAGCAAAAGTGTTCGAGAAAGTAGATACATTTTGGACGTATCAATTGCTCCATTGGATCTTGAGAAACCATATACTCCGGGTTCTGGTGGTTCCGAAGGCTTCTTCCAATATATGGATGGGCACTTCGCGATACGTCAGATCCTTATTGATATCAATGGCTCAGTGATCGATGTTCTTGAAAATTTCGGTCTTCTCTGGCACTTCTAGGCATTTGTGAAGTAACGAGATATGGAACACATTATGGATGGCTAACATCGCCATTGCAGTTCCAGTTAATACGATACTTCTCCTCGGCGATTCAGAATCTTGAAGGGTCCAATATATTTGGGGGCAACTTTCCTTTCAGCTGAAAACGCTGCATTCCACTACGAGGAAACACCTCTTCTGTGGCGCATGTAAATCTACCTTCTGTGGCGCATATCTCTGTTGCCACTATTACCCCGCCACTGATATCTGCTTCCTGTGGCACATATAGAAATGTGCCATAGAAGTCTGTGGCGCATTTCTGCATATGCGCCACAGGAATATGTTTAGTGGTGCATATAATCCAATGCGCCATAGAATCTATATGCGCCACATATACCTTTTCTATATGCGCCACTGAATATATTACATGTATTCAAAATTAAATACATTCATGGTGTATAATTAGGTATTTATACAGTATTTATCCAGATCAGTATAAACAGTACATTGCACATGTAGTAGATGAAAACCGACATATAATACAAAAACAAGTATAATGTCATCACACTTAGAGCCCAATCGAGATACATATATAGTGTCAAGTACCGAATTTTTACACAAGTGCCGAATACAAAGTTCATATCATCTCACATTACAAATATGAAGTGGCCACCGCCGCCTACACTAGGATCAAATAGAATACAACTATGATAATGGTGAGCAAGAGCATTAGCCCGATCAATATCTTCATCCGATTCTTCTTCCACCGGTGGTTCCTCCACTTGGCTACCGCCTCCTCTCTAGTCGCTTATCCTTTGTAGATGTTGCCGTTGAACTTGTTCACTTGTTTGTGACAATCCTCCCACTCCTCCTAGACTCCTGGAACCCTACCCATGTACAACACATACCACCTCGTCGCCATCTCTATAGACGACAAGGCATATTAGTAAAAATACAACGAAAAGGATTAATAAAGGGTTCACATCCATATATATATATATATGTTCACAGAATATAAAACAAAGGATCCATAAACCTAAAAGATAGATCATCATAGAAGCAATAAGTTCAACGACAACACGACCACAAGGTAGTTTAAGTCTAACAACAATGACCATTTTGACCAGAAGATAGTAAAGTTTATGACACACACACTAATACAGTAGGCGTCCATCAAGAATATACACACACTGGATCATGCTAGAGGCACACATCGATCATGAAGACTTCCTCTTCTCGCTCGGCTTCGGGAATGGTAGATATCCCTCTTTCGTCATCCACGTCCTTGTGTCACCCTGCTTACGGAGGCGTTCTTCGATCTCCCTCTTACTCAACCCTCTGGCTTGTTGTAGGGCACCCCCCCTTGTGTTGACATCTTCAATGATGATTTGAGACAACTTCATCTGAATGCGATGGAAGTCTTCTCTAATATCATCATCGCCGATTCGCGCCAAAGTTTAGGCCCATCCTCGGAGACTAGATGGCAGCGTTAGGTTCTGGCAATCCCGAACATAGCCTTTAAGGTGATGGAGGATGTAGAATGCCTCCTTGGCACCAGTAGTCGACTGCTTGATGCAAGGGAACTCAGGCACGTGCTTGAACACGTTTTTGCCATCCTTGATACATTCCCCCTTATCTACGAAGGTGCATCCCTTCTTGGCGTAGCCCTCGAGAGCCTCATTGAGAACACCCCTTATTCTGGTGTAGTCTTTCTTCTTCGTCAAACTCCCCGAGTCGAAATACGTGGCTATAGAATACCTTGGGGCAAGGACGATGAGTGTGCAGTATTTGTCTCTGCGCAACACAATTGGAACGGAATGTTGGAAAAAGAGCAAATGAAGAAATCTATAAGAAATGCATAAGTTACGGTGGCGATGCGCGAGTGTGTGTACTTACTCGGGAAAGAAAGGCAAAATAAGTGTGCCCTTCCTCTTGTTGTCCACCATGAACTTCTCGAGGTACGTCGTTGCCTTGGTCCGTGTCTTTGATCCTTCGACCAACTGGTTGTCCCGCATGTAGTAGGGATCCACTATCGTGATTTCCGGGGTACTCTCTCTCTTGATCTCGATCGCCAGATTGAGCGCGTATAGGCGGACCAAGTTATAGTCCAGCCGTTTCGTGAGAAACAGCTTGAATATGTCCTTGAACACTATGAAGAATATATCCGTGGGGGGTTCATCGACGAAGCCCACGTCCAATGGCACCTTGGCCGTGAAAACCGGGTAATTTGGATATTCATCTTTAAGAAGGAGGCCCTCTAGAG